>OW052225.1:10027500-19630000 GCA_932527175.1 Operophtera brumata | reverse complement strand
GAACAAGCAATAAATGCAAAGTTGTTAGCTAGCCTTCAGCTGTGATGCCTAAAGGTAATTAATCTTGAACATGCAGCAGATATTTGGCTACCATACTGTGTCCTTCTTCTAATCTGGAATTTTGATATTCCAGGATTTTGCTTGTATGACCTTCTGCTACAAAGGGTGTTCTACTCGCATCATGGGGATTACCAGCTGTATCACTGGAAATTCTGTCAAAAAGCTAGATTTCTATAAAAATATATTCTATTTTTCCCCATGCGGCTAGGCAGAGCCTTAATGGGCTTTTATTCACCGTGGGTTGGCACTATCGTGGGTTGCATTTCGTTGATGTTACTTATAAGGGAGGGTAATATAACCCTCCCCCTTCCTTTCCCAGCTCCAACTCCAACTTCCCCCAACTCTCTATGGTAGTATTTCATATCTATAGTTTACCCGAGAACAGCACACATCAAGAAATATTAACTACAGTAAAAGTGGATTAAATTTACAGTTAGTTATAATAAGACACTAAGACAGACATAATCCTTGGCTTCAGACAGACATGACGACCTCTGTGGCGCGGCAGGCGAGTGCTACCTAAGATTCGAGAAGTTGCGGGTTTAATTCCCGCTGTGGGACAAATTAGTAATAATAATTACAATTATTACATATAACATTATTTCTTCGATGGTCATGCTAAGCCAGCCGTTGTAGAGGCATTCTTTTCATGGTAATGTGGCGACGAACCCCTGTAGAGGGGTTTTGAAGGGAGTTTAAAAAAAAAGGTTAATGAGACCGATTAGGTACATAATGTTTACTTTACCAAAATGACTATGAGACAATGAGGGAACCGATGACAGTGGATTTTTGAATGATTGAATAATCATTATATATAATAAAACTAAGTTGATGAAATGTGCGGGCCGATAAAACTTAAAAACGAACCAATGCAGACCAAAAAAGGTTTAACCGTAGGGTAGCCCCAACCCTCCCATCCATCAAGAGGGTTCGGGTTTTGGGCTGCGTGGTTAAGGTTTAGAGAAAAACTGTTTAGAATGAGGTCAACTTGACCTGAAACTCAACCAAAACTTCTAGAAGGTTCGAGGAAGTTCGAAAACTTCGGGGAGGTTCTGGAAAGTTCAAGGCAATTTTAGAATGTTCGAGAATCTCCAGAAAGGTTATAAAAAGTTCGAGAACTTTCGAGAAATTTCCAAAAGTTCTAGAACCTTCGAAAAAGTTCCAAAATTTCAAAACCTCTAGAAAAGCTTTAAAAAGACTGAAAACTTTCAAAAAATTCCAGAAAGTTATAGAACTTTCGGGAATTTTTTCGCAAATAAACTAACTCAGCCTTTAAGTTTTACGGTACGTTAGCACCAACCTCACCCTCTTATTCATAAAGAAGAATTCGAGAATGTTCGAGAAAGATCCAAAAAATCCGGAAAGGTTCAATTCTTTAAAATTATCTAAAATGTTCGAATACTGTTGATATTTAAACACACACTAATATTATAAAAGCGAAAGTTTGTGTGTGTGTGTTAGTGTATGAGTGTGTTTGTTACCTCTTCACGCTGAAACGGCTGGACGGATTTGGATGAAAATTGGTGGGGAGGTAGCTTAGAACCAGGAGATTGACATAGGGGGGAAAGGTAGGAGGGGTTCAACGGGGCTACCCGGGAGTCGCTAGTAAAATATAGAATTTAGAATGACTTCAGTTCTGCCTAGAATTTCCTGCAATGCTACTCCAAAGTTACATGGAGTGATCTTATCTTAGGGTGTGATCTGAGAGGTGAGATCTCATATTTGACTAAATATTTTCTAACATGTCTCAAACATAATTTTACACAAAATCACAATCATAATCTTTGTAGTAAAATACTAATAAAATAACTTACCTATGCTTAAAATATTTTAGAGTACCAAAGGTTCAGAGTTTTTGAATAAATTGATCTTCAATTATTTTTCCCAAATGGCATTTGTGCTTATTTTGACACTAGGCAATTTGACATAATAAAATAAAAATCCTAGCCTGCCAGATATTGTATGTCATTGTGAAGGTAAATTCCTAACCTGTTTTGTCTGCTTTCACGTACCTAGTTTTTTTTTTTTTATACTAATTGGATGACGGGACAAGCAAGAGGCCCACCTGATGTTAAGCGGTAACCTCTGCCTATGAACAGTGCATTACCTCATAGGTCACGTCCACCTAGGACGCACCCTATGTGGCATTGCACTGCGCCCGCCACTCTGAGACATAGATGAAAAGTCTCATGTGCCTGTAATTTCACCGGCACCCTTACCCTTCAAACCGGAACACAGCAATGCGAGCACTACTGCTTTGCGGCAGAAATAGGTATGGTGGTAGTACTTCCCCGGACGAACTCTTTCACAACAAAGCTCTACTACTACTAACTACTACTACTACTACTTTCAGCCTGGCAACTTTCGTCCTATCAGCCTAACTAGTATCATTGTGAAAATTATGGAAAAGATTATCAGCCAGAATTTAACTTTATTTCTGAACCAGGAATGTATTGTCTCCACCTAGCAACATGGATTTGTAAGGAGAAGATCCACTATTACCAACTTGCTAGCCTGTTTGCACTCGTGGACTAATGGACTTGACATGAAGAACCCGGTTGACGTTGTGTACTTTGATTTTGAGCGTGCTTTTGATAGGGTTCCTCACCAGCGTTTGCTAGTTAAACTGAATCACTTTGGAATACGTGGTAGTTTGCTGAAATGGATTGGGAATTACCTGGCTGACAGAACATTTCAGGTGCGTGTTGGAAACACCCTGTCTCAATATAAACGAGTACTCAGTGGTGTACCTCAGGGCTCAGTGCTCTCAGCCCACCTATTCGGCATCTACATAACGGACCTAGTGGATCTCCTGGAATCTCAAGCAGCCTTTTTTGCCGATGACGGGAAGTTCTTCTCCAATCCACTAATTAACTCTGGCCAGCTACAGAATGATCTCAACCGCATTCAGGAATGGACTGCCGACTGGATCATTAATCTGAATGCATCCAAGTGCAGTTTGCTTCACCTTGGTCATGCTAATCCCAAACTAATTTATAGTCTAAACGGAAACCCCCTTAACTCTGTTGACTCCCAAAAGGATTTAGGGGTTTTGATTACTTCAAACGTCAAGTGGGAAGCTCATATTACCGGAATAGTTAAAAAAGCCAACTCTTTTATTTATGTCATTCGAAGATCATTTCAAACCATGACAGTGGAAGTCTTTCGAAGAATATACAAAACTTTTATAAGGCCCTTGCTGGAGTATGGTTTTCAAGTCTGGAGCCCCTACTTTCGAAAAGATATAGACTTACTTAAGAGCGTACAACGAAAAGCCACGAAGTTTCCACAAGCCCTGCGTCGTATGTCATACACAAAGAGACTCCGCGCATTACGCCTCACTACCCTAGAGGAAAGACGTCTGCGTGGCGACCTCATTGAGACCTTCAAGATCCTCTCTGGCACTTACAATTTGCCTGAATTTCATGAAATCTACATTTTAAAAGAAAGCTCTATGTCGTTGAGAGGGCATAGTCGCAAAATATCACGTGGACCATCCAACACAAACACTGCACAGCACTTCCTCAGTAACTCAGTTCCATAATTGGAATGATTTACCTGAAGATGTTGTTACTGCCACATCAATAAACGCTTTCAAGAACAAATTAGATAACTGGTTGCGAACGAACAAACTGTTAACAATTAAAGACATTAAAGTGTAATCAGTGCAGCGAGTGAAACTAAGACATTTCAACACTCTGAAATAGGCACATCAGCGAAAGCTGCTCGTCTATAATTTTAAATAATAATAATAATAATAGTATTCCTTTATAGTGAAAAATATATATTTTTTTACGAGATTTAGAATAAATAAGTGAGATAATAATAATAATAAACTACTACTACTACTACTACTCTACTACTACTAGTTCTGTGATTGCAGGCTACAGTATTATATACAGGCCCATTAGTCCAGTCAAGTTAAACATGAAAAGGGGATTGTGCTTGCAAAAGTTCCGGTCACTCAGTTTTTTTTAAATGTTGTTTGGACCTTAAGGAATGTGTTATTACTGGAAGAAAGCGTTAGCAGAGTCAGTCGTGGTACGCAATGGCGGCGACGAACTCACCACTTGTCACGTTATTTCCCACAATGCAACCCACGGTGAAAAGAAGCTCATTTGAGGCTCTGCCTTTCGGGGAAAAAGGTGTGTGTCTATGTATGTATGTATTTTTGGCTCTTAACTGTAAGACAGTGACTCAGCTCATATTTGTGAACTAATGCATAATGGTGGTGGTACAAAACTCACAATAATCTATCTTGCCTAATTGGTTCTTAATCTATTCAACTCAGTTGTGATGTGAGCGACTCGGTGTGGTGGTCGGAGTCAGCCAGCTGAATTAGTGCCGTTAGGTTCCATTGCATGATTAATGATAATTTTATCCCCATATAGGATTAGGAAGTCAAATTTACTTAGATATAAGCAGATAGATAATATACTCAATCATGCGGCGAATCAGATTATTTGTGCAAAATATGAATCAAACTGATAAGGCCCTGATAACCTTACATCACTTCGAGACATTTCAAATCCAGCAGCTGTACACCTGTTTTGATGGTAGATTTACTCTGAGACAGGCTCGGTATTTAGCCAGGCTGGGCCTAAGTAGACCATATTTTTTTTTTAATTCAAATTGAATCTCTTTTTAGACTTTGTTATCGGTATTCAGTAAAATTTACAGGAACCCTCCTGTAAGTTTTACTGAATAGGGACAAAATTAATAAGATGTTTAATTCAATGTGTTTGGAAATGTATATCAAGAAGTAACCACATATTTTGTGGCAGATATATATGTTAGGGTTTTATGGGTTAGAAAAGATTACTGAAATGTTATAAATAGCAAGGTATGCACAAATCATCAATGAAACAAAAGTACATACACACCTATTTTTAGAATTGTATTTTAGTATAACAACTTGCACTTTTTAAACAAAGAACTGAATGCACTCAATTATCTTAGCTCAATACATTGAACTCATAAAATGCTGTACTTTTATGAAGCGTTTATTTGTACAGAGCAGGACGTTAGAACGTAAATTATCGGCGTCAGCAAAAACACCAAGTCATATAACATTTGAGGTTATTGACAACAATCAACTTGTATGTGGTACTATTTGACACAATAACATTTGATAACGTTTCTAAAGACCCTGAACACGAATACTGTTACAAAAACAATAGTTAATAGCCTGTTTACGGGAAAATCACCTGATATTGCGACTGTCAGTAAAATTATGATAAAAATGAGTGTTGCAAGGTTGCATGGAAGTACATGATGTTACTCACCGTCTTGTGTCTCCATCTCCTCAACCTGGTTCACATTAGAGTCGTTTTGCGGCCTGTCAGGTACAGGCGTGTGGTTCATGTTAGCCGGACGCGCCACTGGGGACTCTCGCCCGCTATCCTTCGATATATCCTGAATAAACAGTCCACTATACGTTAAACCACATCACCAACTAAATTCCACTATTCTGATCATCATACAGACTGCACTGGGTACCTTTATCGGCAGGCTATTGCTCCCTTTGCACTTGCTAAAAATTCGTTGGACGAACTTCAACGAACCTTTCTCATCGATTCGGTTACCCTGCGTACTTGTATTCTTAATTTTCTTCGAGGATTTGGTGCTAATTTTCAAAGGCTGTTTACTTGCGGCGCGGCCGATGTCTGCGAATTTCAACACACGGACCCAAAAGTTATAGGTACGCTACTGCACATTCCTGACCCTAGGATCATTGCCAGATTTGCTATTGCACTATTTTGGATGTTAAGCGAAGAATAATTCACTAGCGTATCTGGGTAGCGACTTAAATACGCGAAAATAAACAAAATGGTGGATGATAATTTAATTTTTAACTTCGGATGTGTGGCCCGGTTAAATCGACAAATGCACCATTTTCATTTAATTTCATTTTGATTCATTCAACATCATTCGTCTCGTCATTTCATTCCTTTCCATTCACCATAGTGCTTGACTGACGTAGTTGTTTGTGAGGTGATCACAGACTTCTAAGAGAAGAGAAGACATATTGGACCCATATTGGACCCTTGTAGTTGTACGGTACGGTCTCTAGTATGGAGGCCGCAATGCTCTAAGAATAAGAATAAGATTAAAAATATCTTTATTGATCGATGCGCCATCCAGTCTAAGGGTACGGTAGACTGGATGGCGCATCGATCTAGAATGTACCGAAAATTCTAAGTCTATGGGATGGAGCTATCTCGCGATGCGCTATTGATTTACAAACTTGTTCAAAAAAAAAGTAAAAAACCATACGGAGGCCTGCGATGTTCTAAGTAAAAACAGATACATAAAAATCTAAAGTGTAACATCTAAAATGTATTCTAAAAGTTACAAGTACTGTTACAAATTCCATTGACTAAACCGAACCAACCGGATTGGTCCAACCCTACCTTGTATTGACGACTATGTACCTACATAAGATGTACCTACCTAAACTATTACTATAAAAAGAGACCTATTACAAATCCGTTTAATACGGTACTAGTCAAGTGAGCTAGGTTGCTCACAATAGCAGGCCTCTTTCACCTACTTGCGCGCGATAATTACCTACCGGCCGCCCCGGGCAGCTAGCTTCCCAGTTCCCATTCATTTCTCAGTTCATCAGTTGGATGCCGACAGCCGCGTGGAGCGTCCGTTCGTACGCAAATATTTTGAGTTACCTCACGTACATTATTTTTGTCGCGTCGTGTCGTGTCTACAGTAGCTCGCGGTAAAACTTTCGAAATATTCCCTGGGAATAATTCGAAAAACTCGAAAGTTTTGAGAAATATTGCGAATAACTACTTCGATGGCTGACATAGACATAGGTAGGTAGGTACCTAACTACCTACCTACCTAGCTCTATCTAAGTAGAACAGTTCCCTTGATTCCTATGTACCTACTTAGTACCTATAGCCGTACCTATACGAAGCAGGTAGGTAGGTACTAGACCAGCGACGATAAAAATTATTGTATTTGAATCAGAATTACATACACAAACAAATATTCAAATCGATACGACAGTTAAAACAAACAAATATTCAAATCGATACGACAGTTAAAAGTAGGAAAAATCTGAATTTTAAGATTTCGAAATACAGAATAGTACATAGTTATTGCCGAGCAACAGAGATATGCTAAAACACACCGCGCACACTCACGATTCCGCTACTGCTTACCACGACACGACTGACTCGGCTAACGCTAAGTAGGTATAGTATGTACACTACAAGAAAATATAAAAAAACATGCTGGACATTTCACACAACATTATCTAGCCCCAAGCTAAGCAGAGCTTGTGTTATGGGTACTAGATAACTGATATACTCAATACAATATAATACATGACATAGATAAATATTTTTTATTATACATAGAAAATACCCAGAACACCCTGAACAAATAACGGCGATCGCACAAATATTTGTTCCGAGGCAGGAATCGAACCCGCAACCTCCTGCGTTGCAGGCCAGGCTTCGCCCGCCGCGCCTCAGAGGTCGTCAAACTATATTCACACTTGGACTTGACCTACTTAACCACACACACGTTCACGCAACCACAATCTGATAAATATATAATATATATTAAATAACTAATAAGATAGCCTTATAATAAATAAGTTTAAAGTAGATACCTATGCAGGTTTGGAATTACAAAACTATATACACAAACTCTACTTGTAAAAATTTAAAAATAATAAAACGTATGAGAAAATACTTTTACTCTCTCTTTCATTTATAAAGTGTACTGCAAATACCTGCTGTCGTCATATATATCGAAAGAGGAAGCCCTGGCAATCCACGCTAATCAAGTGGCGGCGTGCATCTACAGACAAAACTAACTTTATGCTCGACAAGTAAGCTTTGATTCATTTCTGCTTCCAGCGTCCAGCGACTCGAAAGACTAGGTTATTATAGCAGTAGGTATTGCCAATTTTCTATGGAGTGATTTATCTGTTACGAAGTAACTATTAAGTAATCTGTGACAATAGCACATACAGACTTCTATTTTTAACCCCCGACGCAAAAACGACGGGGTGTTCACAGACTACTAGGATGCTAGGGGTGTTATAAGTTTGACGTGTCTGTGTGTGTGTGTGTGTGTGTGTGTGTGTGTGTGTGTGTGTGTCTGTCTGAGAATGGAATGGAATGAAAGTTTTTTTTTTTTGAATCGTGCATTTTTCCGGAGTATTTTTAGCTATGTTAGATCAAAATCGGTTCTGCCGTTTCATTGAGTTTAGGGTTTTTTGAATATTTACAAAATTAATTACTTGTTCTATCTGCAAATCATCAAAGTATGTATCTGCATGCAACGACTACAGCGCGTTCATCGTAAGAAGGCACCTGTAAATACTCCATGGCAGATGCCAACTCTTACGTGAACGGTCTGTAGAGCACATGGACCCCATGGTAGAAATGGAGTGAGTGCTAAAAATAGCATAGAGTGTTCCTTCTTACTCCTATCCTAGAAGATAGGTTGCTATCCTATATTAGAGAGAAACAAATATATTGTCACACGACAGTCGTCTTTCCGTTCCGTACCCTGAATATTGGCACCATGCATATACATCTTCTTAGATTGTTACTATGAATATACTAGTAATTTGACATTTGGCCTGGTACGACTTACACATATAAGAACAGATAGATTTATGCTTGTCTCATTCCAACACATGAATACATTCATATAAAAGAATGAGACTGGTATAATCGCTAACGTTTCGTTTTTAGCCTTAGTTCCATGCCTTTAGTCCATCTTCCTAGATGGACCCAAGGAATTTATATACTACCTACGTAACTAGTATATAAATTCCTTGCATGGGCCCTCGGAAGAAGAACGTAGAATACAAAAGGATTGAGCGCTCGCAGATGAAAAACGAGCCTAGCAAGACATGTACTATAGAGACAGTGTGTCTACTTATAATACGGTGACCATAAAATAAAGTCATGTCCAAGAGACTTTTTCCATAGACACTTATGAACGTGAGTGGAACAAACATTATTTAAATCTAATTATTTATCACAGTTATTTATGCAGCCAGATTCATACTGGAGGCTTGGTAAGTGATCAGTATCACGAATCGATACCACTTTTTGTTAATTTCGTAAAATAAAATGTTGACCTCCCCTACTAGATGTCTCGGGACTGGGCTTGCGTTTGTAGGAAACACTTTTTTTTCCATAATGTCACAGAAAGTGTTATCGAACCTTGTTACTGATTACTTACTGAGTGTTCAGTGTCGGCAAACGGCGCGGTGCGGCGCGGTGACTTGTGACGCAGCCATGCCGTGATGTTTCTCGTCAGCCGGGCGTCCCGCGACGGCCAACTTTTAAATTTGTAGTATCGATGACCTGATGATGAATGGTCATGGTCACCCATGCTATCATAAAGCTATCATTTCAAGTGTTAGAAAGGGACAAACTGCCTCTATTCTAATCTCTTGGCTCGTTTTTCCTCTATATATGACGGTAATCTAAATTGAGTCTTAACCTAATGGAATAAGGTCTTGTTTCGGTATTATAATTTTTTAGAGCGCTCAGTCCTTTTGTATACTAAGTCCATGGGACCTACTAACTACCAAAAAGTAGGTCCATGAAATAGGCCATATGTTAAGTTATATTGTTTGAAATAGGTGGTTATATTCTTTGGTTCAATGTTGTTTATTCCATTGATTCCAGTCGTAGAGCGAGAATAAGACTCCAGTTAAAAAAAAAAACTATATGAATGAGAATGAGTTTGAGATCCACCAACTTATCTGGACGATGACATGTACGAAAGTATGTTTGTATCATGTTTGTATATAACTTTGTATGGTTTGTATGTAGATGATAGAAGCATGTAAAATGTTCTACAGATAAGTTGATGGATTTATTAGATTATTATTGTACTACCAACCATGGAGCCTACCAACTCTGCTACCTCTGTGATCTGTACGTAGTACATCTGTTTGTCTATTTGTTTGTCTGTGGTGTGGTGGGTAGATTTAATAGATTATTATTGTACTACCAACCATGAAGCCTACCAACTCTGCTACCTCCTCTGTGATCTGTACGTAGTACATCTGTTTGTTTATTTGTTTGTCTGTGGTGTGGTAGATTTCAAGTTTACCGCCCGTGAAATTGCTATTGTTTATTGTTCTAACTTCTACTAGTTATTTCGCAAATAAAAGGAAACCTGATGGTTTTAAAACAATGTATTCTACGAATCACAAAACTATATTTGTGTTAGACCATACACCTTATTTCGGCTTGTCTTCAGACTATCCGATTGATTTCGACCTTTCAAAAAGCCGGGGTCCAGGTTACGTGCCACTTCCTCCTATTTGCAAGTCCTTGTGGACATCCAGTGTAGAGGCAGCGGTAGAATACTGCAGGATAGTATGGGATCTGTTCCCGGAAGGAAAGCTGGTAAGAGATACTTAGCTTAGCAAACAAACTTATAAATAAATAAATAATGCTGTACTGTTCACACAACATAATCTAGCCCCAAGCTAAGCAGAGCTTGTGTTATGGGTACTAGATAACTGATATGCTTAATACAATATAATACATAGATAGATATTTTTTATTATACATAGAAAATACCCAGAACACCCTGAACAAATATCAGCGTTCGCACAAATATTTGTTCCGAGAAGGGAATCGAACCCGCAACCTCCTGTGCCGCAGGCCAAGCTTCGCCCGCCATGAGCATGTGTGGATCATGATCCACTCTACTTTGAACCTGTTTCGGCTTGCTGTTGCACTCTGTTATTGTATGTTTTAGGTACGATTCATTGTAAGCGATGCATCAGCACACATACTGAACACATGGGCCATCTCACAGCAAAGTTTAGCACATGTAAGTTATGCTATTTCCATAGGAAGTACTTATTAAGTACACAGTGGTGCCTGCTCTCAGATCTAAAATCCTGGTTGAGGTGTAGACAAGGGGGCTCTGACGAAAAAAGACATTTGAAAAAAGAAAATGTCTTACCGTCTACCCCCTTATCTAGCCACAATAATGCCTCAGCCTACTCCATCCAAAGGTTGTCTGGCAGAAATCGCTACTAAGCAATAAGAACACCCCCTGTAGAACATCATAGTTAGTTTTACTTTGTAATTTGTAAATTGTTATAAAACAATTTACAATTACAATTATAGTGTGCAATAAAGTAATTTTCAACACACTTGCTGATAAAGTGGCTCTAATTTCACCGCAATTAGGCACATAATGACACCTGTAATGAAACTGTGACTTTTTCATTGCTATTATTCACTACTGAGTTATAGAGACAGTTGAACATTTACACAGTGTGTGTATTTCTGCTTTATTATTATTTTCTTCACAAGTGTGTTGAAAAATGTTGTATGATACACGTGTGTATTGATGATTACCATCCTCGGCTCTCTTAAGACCCTCACCTAACGGCTTGGGTCTCAACGGTAATCACCAACATTACACACTTGTACCATAATGTACTATTCTATCTTCTATCTATCTACCTACCTCTCCACGCAAATGTGTGGTAGTTGTACAGTGTAGTACCATAGTGTGGCTCCATGTACTATGGTACCACAACACTCAGACCCAAAACAAATATTTGCAGATCATGCAAACATTAGCAGGAATCTTATTAGCAAGGACTACCTCAATAGCTTTAAACAAAAACAAACATCGGGGTAGAATCGAGTGAATGCATATTTTATGTTGATGTGAAGCTTCTTGCACGTCTGGTGTCTATTTATTTATTTATTTATAATACCCAGGCAGATCTCGGAGCTGATGCATGTATATCTTAGTCCTTGTCAGTGCACTGCAGGGGGCACTGATCACTGAGTCTGGTAGCCGGTTCCAAGTGCGCACGACGCGATTAGGCAATATGTGCATCCTCAGATTGCTGGTACTTGGCCCGCGTTGCAGCTTCAGCGAGTGTCCTCTGAGTCCTATATTATTGTTCATGGTATATAGTGTCCGTTATAAATCTGGTATACTGTAGTGGTTGTTTAGGATCTTGTAGGTCTCTATTAGGTCTACACGCTCTCTACGTTGCTGAAGGGTAGTAAATCCAAGTTCGTGAAGTCGTTCCTCATATGTAATTGCTTTAAGATCAGCCACCATTTTCGTAGCCCTACGTTGTACTCATTAGAGAAGTATTTTTCAAATAATTCACTGAGGGGCACTAATCACTGAGTCTGGTAGCCGGTTCCAAGTGCGCACAACGCTATTAGGCAATATGTGCATGTCTATGTCTAATACAACTCATTAAAAGTAATTAATTTTGTAAAAATTATAAAAAACGCTGAACGGCTGAACCGATTTTGATCAAACAAAGCTAAGAACAATCCCGACAATTTTTTTTTTTTTTTTTTTAATAAAACACACACACTCAGACACGTCAAACTTATAACACCCCTTCGTTTTTCGTCGGGGGTTAAAAATACAAATAACATATTTTATAGATAACAAATGGGCTGTGCCTCGTGGGACCAGTACGTCGTGGAGCTGGGGGGGATGTGGTGGGCCTGTGTGCCGCCATAGAGTCCCTCGGAGACCCTTCACCTCAGCAGACCGACAACCCTGATGCAGAGAGACAAGTCCAGAACCGGTAAGTTGAGCTACGTTACTTTAAGGTGTTGGGCTGGCTGTGGTAGGCTTAGCGAAAGGAGTGAAGTTCCGGCGGTTCAAGGGCCGTCTGTCACGTGATCCCTGGGGCCGCGACGCGTTGGCGATCACACGTGTTAGATTAAGTTATAAATATCTTTATATGTATGTTAGTTGTAAGGTAGGTATATACAGTGTGAGTCTTCATAATGTGCACATATTAAAATTTCGGTAACTTTGGTTAAATTTATCGAAGGAAAAAAAAACAAAAAAAAACTATATTTTTTATTATTATTTTAAGACGCTTTTTAAATTTTTGTTTGCTACAATGGCCTCCATCTAAACAAAACGGTGTAACTTTTAAACTAAACTATCTATTTCAATGAAACAAACTGATTAATGATTACAAATAACAGAAGCTGTTCATAAAATAAAAAATTATAGGAAAAACAGCCCTCAATTGAAAATTAAGATGTTTTTTCACAAGAATCAGCTTTTTTTTTCAATAATTTTACCAGTAATTAAATTTTAAGTTTTAAAATTTTGCCCTACTTTACCTACATTTATTATTACTTGAAGTTATTCAACACTGTATTATCTATCTGATAGTAAAAATCGCAAGTTTATAACTAAATCACAACATTTCTTATCAACTGTTGCTAGAGTTATTCGAGTAACGTCTAAAATATTGCAAAAAATTGCATCTCAGAAACTATTGGGTCTACAGATACAGTTCTAGTATCATATTGTAGCAAATTTAGTCTACTTTAAAAACGTCCTAAGAAAGTTTTATCAAAAACTAGTCCTTTAGGGTGATAATCGCCAAAACTTGAAAAAAAAAAACGATTTTTTCGATTTTTGACAAGGTTTCGTTCGACGCTCGTGGTCAAAAACTTGGATTATTCATAAGGCCAACATCATAAACAAGTCTGCAAAAAATCAGAACTACCGGATTTGACGCATACTGTGATGTAAAAATTTACTGGACTACTATGTAAATTTCATGTCATAGGAATATTTTTGAGACCGCCATGGTCAAAGCACGCGTTGCATGCTAAGAAATTAAATATGATAATATTTTATTAGCAGCGCCCCGTGGTTTCACCCGCGTAATTCTTGATCCCGTGGGAATATCGGGATAAAAATGTGTCTATGTGTTATTCCGGGAGTCCAGTTATCTCCATTCCAAATTTCATGCAAATCTGTCCAGCCGTTTCAGCGTGAAGAAGTAACAAACACACACACAAACTTTCGCATTTATAATATTAGTGGGATAATGTGTGGATATGTGGCAGCTCTTGGATCTGACGCGTGGATATCTTAGTCCTTGTCAGTGCACAATAAATTTTATCCAGTTTTTTTTTCTTAATATATTGTTCCACTGATGGCCAAAGGTTTCCCCCAAATTCTTCCACTTGTCCCTGTCCTAGGCAGTCTCCCACCACTCCTTTTCAAAATGAACAAGATCGTCCCGCCAACGCTTTCTCGTCCGACCCCGAGGTCGCCGTCCTTCAGGTATCCAGGGTGTGCTGATGTTCGCCCACCTGTTGGGAAGCATTCAACTGACGTGCCCCACCCAATCCCATTTGAGCCTGGCTGTTTTGTCACCTACGTCGGCAATACCAGTTAGGGAACGCAGCATGGTGTTCCTGACATGGTTGGTTCTCTTATAACCCAAAATAATGCGTTCCATTGCCCTCTGACAAATCTTGAGTCTGGACTTCTGTAACTCTGATATTTTAAATATGAATTCTTTTATATTTGTAACTAGTGACTCACCCCGGCTTCGCACGAGAAGCCCCCGATGAACTCCCCCTCCTCCTACCCCTCCCCCTATGTTATCTCCTGGTTCTAAGCTACCTTCCCACCAATTTTCAGCCAAATCGGGGCACCCGTTGTTCAGTTATAAGTGGTGTAACTAACACGACTTTGTTTTATATTATAGACAACCTCCCCCCCTCCTACCTCCCCCCCCTCCTACCCCCCCCCCCCCCCCTCCTACCTCCCCCCTCCTACCTCCCCCTCCTACCCCCCCCCCCCCCCCCCCCACTGGTAGCCTATGTCACTCAGGGTGAATGTAGCTTTCCAATGGTGAAATAATTTTTCAAATCGGCACAGTAGTTTTTGAGTTTATTCATTACAAACATACAAACATACAAAAATAGGTACAAATCTTTCCTCTTTATAATATTAGTGTAGATTAACTAATATAACTGTTCTAAAAACAATTCCCGTTTCAGAGGCCGCATAATCTGCATAACCAGTGCCAGAGATGATGACTCAATAAGGAGTTTAGCAGAAATAGCACTCAACACACTTCTCCAGCAAAATAAGAAGGCGCAAAGCCAGCCGAGCCAGTCGGCCAGCGAGGGTGCTACACAAAATGAGGAGTAAGATCATTTCGTATCAATTATTGCATGTAAATTAGATCTTAAACTAGCAACAGTAATCACTCAACCATGTAAATTCTGTTGAAGTTCCATAAAAAAAAAAAAAAAAAACTGGATTCCACCCTCAGTTTTGCTCCTGTGGTTCCAGGACCAAAAGGGTTTTTTTTTTTACTTCTCTGTGTTCCTTTCCTCAAATTGTTTTATCTGTTACGACCTCCGTGATACGGCGGGTGAGTAGACGGCTGAGACGCAAGAAGTTGCGGGTTCGATTCCCGCTGCCGGACAAATGCTTGTATGATCTGCAAATATTTGTTCAGTCTGGGTATTATGATAGAATAGAATAGAATATTCTTTATTGCACAAAACGAACAATGTACACAGGCGAACTTAATGCTAAGAAGCATTCTCTACCAGCTAACCTTTGTGTATGGTACTCATAGTTCCTTATACCCACGACACAGGACAGGGGTCCTGTGTGGGGTCAAGATAGCTTCCTTAGATACCTTCGCTAGCGTTTTACAAGGATAAAAAGGTAGCCTGCTCAATCCAGGTCATAATCTATCTGTGTACCAAATTTCATCCAAACTGGTTCAGCCGTTTCTGCGTGAATAGCCCTTCTCCCATTACGATACGCACAGGCGATTCAAGTATCCTGCAAGTCTAGGAGACTAGTCGCCGCCAAGTATCTCACATACATTTGAATGCAGGCTCGCACACTTGCATGTATGTGAGATACACACAGTCCAAATATATTAAAAAATAAATTAAGAAAATTCGTCTGTGGACGAATTTATGACGCAGGATTATTTAAGCCATTTATGAGTATTTTAGTCGGTATTGTTTTTTTGTATATAATTTGTTTGTGTATTCTAAATTCTATGTGACATTTATAAATTTTAAGTAACTAATACGACGACCTCTGTGGCGGGGCGGGCGAACGTTCGCCTGCGACGCCGGAGGTTGCGGGTTCGATTCCCGCCTCGGAACAAATATTTGTGCGATCTGCAGATATTTGTTCAGGGTGTTCTGGGTATTTTCTATGTATAATAAAAAATATCTATCTATGTTATATATTGTGTATTAAGTATATCAGTTATCTAGTACCCATAACACAAGCTCTGCTTAGCTTGGGGCTAGATAATGTTGTGTCAACTGTCCAGCATTTTTTTTTTTTTTAAATATTCAATCATGATTTAAAAAAAAACTGAATAAATGAAACGAAATGATACTTGGCGGCGACTAGTCTCCGAGACTTGCAGGATACCTTCAGGATACTTGAATCGCCTGTGCGTATCGTAATGGGAGAAGGGCCAAAACAAACAACAAACATCCAAGCATCGTATCTTTGACATTTATAATATTAGTGGGACTAGCAACCTGCCGCAGGTTCGTTCGTAGTCCTTTTTTATTTTTTTTATACTACTGAACGACGGTACAAGCACATGGCCCACCTGATGTTAAGCGGTAACCTCTGCCTATGAACAGTGCATTACCTCATAGTACACGTTCACCTAGGACGCGCCCTATGTGGCATTGCAATGCGCCCGCCACCCTGAGACATAAAGATGAAAAGTCTCATGTGCCAGTAATTTCAGGTCAGAACATACATACATAGACACACGCCTTTTTCCCCGAAAGGGTAGGCTGAGCCTCAAATGGGCCTCTTTTCACTGTGGGTTGCACCATCGTGGGAAATAGACGTGACAAGTGGTGGTGTAATCGCCGCCATTGCTTCTCACGACTGACTCTGCTAACGCTTTCTTCCAGTAATAACACATTCCTTAATAAAGCTAGCAGCCAGGACAAATCTTACAAACAAGTCCGGGTAAAAACTGTCAAAAACCCGCCCCTTTATTGCGTAATTTCAAACCTACTATCAGAGTACTCAAATCGAACACCAGTGTTCATGCCAGACTACCATCTCGAGGAGTTGCCGAAGGATTTTTTCGATGTCCAGTGACGTCAGACTGAGCTTTGGTTTTGGTACGAATGACACTAATCACTGGGCTTGAAACTGGCTAATAGTGGGACGTCACAAATTTGCCGCTGTCAAGTAGTTACATAATACGAAACTGACAGAAAAGTGTCCAGACTGAGCTAAAAATGTCAAAGTCGAGTCAATAACCCCACCGGTCAGAAACTGACAGAAATGTTAATAGTGTGTTTCTATTACAGGTGTTTGCTAATACATTACTGTCATCTGGTGATTATAAATGTTACTCCAGAGAAAGCTGAAACGTTGGTCAACAGTCAGCCAGTTACAGAGGTAAGTGATCAATAGTGGCTGTTTTGTTTTCTGTTTTGTATGATTCATCATCATCATCACTGTGATGGTGATGTAGTTTAATTGAACGAGCGAAGCAAGTTCTCTGAGTCAACTTGGAACAATCGGCGTTTGTATGTATGTATGTAGTTTATTATTTTTCAAGTGAAACCCACACTTCATGGATAACATTAAATTTATATGTAACCCAAAAATTTCGTTCCAGCGGGACTCGAACCCGCACCCTCGCCTGTGATCTGCGATGCCTTTACCAATTCGGCAATAGAACGAGCTATGGCGCTGGAGACGAAATTTGTGGGCACTATCAACTTGTCTATACAGGATGGGGCAAAGTTTTGGCCCCTTAAGGGTAGCTACCTTTTATTTTGTAGTTAGAAGGTTTTGTTCTAGGAACCTTCTGTTTTATTTTAAAGAAAAAAATACGGTTCGCATAAAAAATTACATTTGTCAAAAAAAACAAGTTTATCTTAATCGATTTTATTTCCAACCAGGAACACTTTTACCAAAGTAACATACCAAATCAAATCGTAAGTTTTGGCAATAATTAAAAAAAAACCTTCCCATACATTTTCTATGAGCTATTTCGGTCAGGGGAGATATTGGGGTCCAAGAGGGTGTAAAAAAAAAGTGAGAATATCAGATCAAATGGGGTGTCATATGAAAGCCCCTGGCTTCGACATTTCAAAACTATTTTTTATAATTATATAACTTCGTAGTTTTTGAGATATTAGGGTAAATCGAAAATGTTATAAACCAAAACCTCTAGGGTACGCTGAAATGTGGCATGTTTGTAGCTTTTATGACACAAGTACTAGGAAAAGTCTAAAATTGAAGAATTTCGAAACTTGTACTCTATAAAAAGATAACCAGTATAATTCCAATTCCATTGTTGACCTCCTGTTTCTAGGAATTTGAACGACGTTGTAGGTCTAACTTTTCGAACCACACGTACTTAGATTTTTTCGAAAGAAATAAGGTAACCTACCTACCTAAATCGCGTGTATTCGTGAGGTCTCAGTTCGGGGCGAACCACTTGTTATTTGTATCTCTCATTTTATTATATTTTTCTGCTATGTGTATTGTATACCAGTTTGTAGTTTTAGTAGGTTTTCAGTCCACTCAGCCTGTTCTCACTTTTTATGTAACTATTGTTATTTTTAATCGTGTAAACCTCTTAATAGCCTTCTGCTTTAACTTTTTTTTTGATTTGCATGTATGTGCTGCTGGTTTTCCTTGTAATAAATATAAATAAATAAATAAATAAATTAGGTAGGCGTTGGTAACCCCCTTGATAGGGCTCCCTAGCTTAAGGTAGTTGCTTTCGATTGTGGCGCGAAATTCAATTTTTTTCGTGTGTTTTGCTCATCACATTTCATCAACACTTCTTCAGATAGCGAAAACTATGTTGCCGGTAATTATATGCCCTAACACAAAAGTTTTAATTTATAGTATCACATAAATATCATTAGTTTAGCTACGATTGTGCTTCAATGGTTTTTTTCTTTCAAGCACATTCATATCCAAACTAATGATGTGTATGTGATACTATAAATTAAAACTTGTGTGTTAGGCCATATAATTACCGGCAACATAGTTTTCGCTATCTGAAGAAGTGTTGATGAGCTGTGATGAGCAAAAAACACGAAAAGATTTGAATTTCGCGCCGCAAGCGAAAGGAACCACCACAAGGAAGGATATTACTTCGAATGCTTGCAGCTTTACCATTCCCGGGTTATTACCGAAATCCCCTTTAACAATCCCCTTTAAAGGGGATTTCGGGAATTTTATTCCCGAAATCCCCTTGATTCTGAACTTGCAGCTTTAAAGGGGATTTCGGGAATTATAATTCCCGAAATCCCCTTTGAAGTAGAAATCATATTTACTATTTAATATTATCGTTCAATTAAATCGTTCTCCTCCGATTATTGTATGAGCTAAATAAATGAAAAATCTCGAATAAAAACTTGTCTTATTAAAGGAAGGTTATAAAAATAAAACAATATAGCAGGCTTAATTCAAAATCACAGTATATTAACAATAATTGACTGGTTGCAACAAAACTAAATATAAACAAAACGTAAATCTCCAAAATAACAGTGAGTAAATAAAATCTATTTATGTTTACTAATTAAGGTGGAAATACTCCCTTACAAAATGAGCTTGGACTCTGAGTGATGACTTGACTTTTTTCAAGAGATTGGTATAAAGCTCTATTTTTTTTAAATAAATTGTAAATAATACGTCGTCTACTAATTAAAAAAATATAGGTAACCATTTGAAAAAAACCGTTTTTAAAATAATTTACTACAATTATACGAATACAACAACAAAATAACAGGCTTAATTCAAAATCACAGTATCCTATTAATAATATATATCCTATTATTATCCTAATAATAATTGACTGGTTAAGATTGACCTAGTTAAGATTAACTTTACGGATATAATATACTAACTATTAACAGTCTTGACAAAATTAAATGTAAACAACATAAAAATCTCCAAAATAACAGTGTTTAAATAAAACCTATTTATGTTCACTAGTTAAGGTGGAACTTCTCCCATACAAAATGAGCTTGGTCTAGTTAAGTTATTTCTTACTTTACTTTTTTTAAGAGAGTGGTTAAAGCTTTAATTTTTTTTTAATAAATCTTAAATTGAACGCTTTAGCGTGTACTAATAAAAGATATTACTATTTTAAAATCACAGTTTCTACAATAATTTACTAGATTATTTATACGAATGCCTAATGAGCAACAAAATAACAGGCTTAATTAAAAATCACAGTATATTAATAATAATTGACTGATTAAGATGAAGATGACTGGTATTATACCTACACGGTTAGATTTTGGTCAGTTTCAAGCCGGCCACAACATAATCTACGTCCGAAACCTTACAAAAAAATTACTTAATTTTTATTTTGTATTAACCATAAATCGAAAAAGTCGATTTATCGAGAACTTGTAGTAGTTAGCAAGGCGCGGTGACGCCAGTGGGCCTTTATTGGTAATCGACACTTTAAAGGTTGGTCCACGTGGATCGCAAACGTGGGACAAGCGTCCCGTCATTGGAAGGCTAGGACACTTGTTATTGGTTTGCGGTTCACGTGGTCTGTCCTCTGAAGTACTAACTGCCAACAAAGGCCCACCGGTGTCACGTACTAACTGCCAACAAAGGCCCACCGGTGTCACCGTGTCTAGCTGACTACGACAAGTTCTAGATAAATTTACTTTTTTGAAACACGATTTAAAAGAGTCTTTAAGAGAGTTTTTTTTTTTTAGAAAGTTTGTGGATTTAGGTGACTCAGACGCCGGCCTTAAATTAACCAAAAACTATACGTGTATACAATACTAACTTATTAAAATGTTAACTAAATTAAATGTAAACAAAACAAAAATCTCAAAAAAAAAACAGTTACTTAGTAAATAAATCCTATTTGTATTTTCCAATTTAACTGGAACGTCTCCCATATAAAATGAGCTCGGACTAGTTGAGTAAATTCTTCTAAGTGATGGCTTAACTTATTCAAGAAAGTGTTTAGCAGCAGTTTAAAGCTCTAAAATAACATTTTGTAAATAAATCCTAAATATAATAACTTTTTTTCCTGTACCAATTTAAGATATTACTATTTATAAATCACAGTTTACAATAATTTACTAGATTACAGTTACACGAAATACTTATGATCTTTTCAATAATTTTAAGTAATTACTTTACTTTTTCAAGAAAGTGACCCACAATATAAAGGCCCTCCGTAAGTTCTAATTCGGCATCTTGTATGAATTTGTCCATTTCCTGACTCTCTTTTGTTCTGTCGTTGATTTTTATCTTGAGTTCTAAAACTTGGTTACATTCGACGTCATTTAATGCAGAATCTTCATGAAGGGCATTTAATATTTGAATTATGTTTGGCTTCTTTTTTCCAATGCGTTTGTTAAGTTTGCCGTGCCATGCTTCCAACAAATTTGTAGTTCGATGCCTTTCACCGTATACGCACCAGATTTTTATAAAATCTTCGTTGATCCATTGTTTCAGTACGTAATCTCGAAACTTGCAGCTTTTTTCATCATCGGGACTTTGTGAAGCGACGTAAAACCACCCTTCAATTATTTTATCTTCTGGCAATAGTGGAAGAACTGCCGAGAGCGCCACTTGTCTTCGCAATAGTTTCGACTTTGTTAGGTTAAGCTCTTTACCCTTACGCCAAATTGCTCGCTTGAAATGAAAATAGCATCCTTTCACCGTCACATTTTCAAACACATTTTTGATAGCAACCATTGTTGCTTTTTCAAAATCACTTTTGAATTGGCGTGGATTCCAGCCAGGTAACTGCGATTTGATTAAAGAGAAGAGAATAACATAACTTTTCTCATTTTTCAAAGTCATTAATGCGTATATAAATTATTTTAAAAACGATTTTTTTCAAATGGGTACCTATATTTTTTTAATTAGTAGACGACATATTATTTACAATTTATTTTAAAAAAAATGGAGCTTTATACCTATCTCTTGAAAAAAGCCAAGTCTTCACTCAGAGTCCAAGCTCATTTTGTAAGGGAGTATTTCCACCTTAATTAGTAAACATAAATAGATTTTATTTACTCACTGTTATTTTGGAGATTTACGTTTTGTTTACATTTAGTTTTGTTGTAACCAGTCAATTATTGTTAATATACTGTGATTTTGAATTAAGCCTGCTATATTGTTTTATTTTTATAACCTTCCTTTAATAAGTCAAGTTTTTATTCGAGATTTTTCATTTATTTAGCTCATACAATAATCGGAGAACGATTTAATTGAACGATAATATTAAATAGTACTAAATATGATTTCTACTTCAAAGGGGATTTCGGGAATTTTTATTCCCGAAATCCCCTTTAAAGCTGCCAGTTCAGAATCAAGGGGATTTCGGGAATAAAATTCCCGAAATCCCCTTTAAAGGGGATTAATCAAGGGGATTTCGGTAATAACCCCCATTCCCGCATTTGTACTCTTCTATTACACTTGACGACCTCTTTGGTGCGGCGGGCAAAGGTTCGCCTGTGAAGCAGGAGGTTGCGGGTTCGATTCCTGCCTTGGAACAAATATATGCACGATCTGAAGATGTTTGTTCAGGGTGTTCTGGGTATTTTCTATGTATAGTAAAAAAATGTATTGTATTAAATATATTACTTATCTAGTACCCATAACATAAGCTCTGCTTAGCTTGGGGCTAGATAATGTTGTGTGAATACTGTCCAGCTTTATTTATTTATTAATTTTATGTCTTCTATCCTATTCACATCAGGCATGCATACTAAATACTTACCAATGTTTGAAAATGATTTCTACAAATTATCAGCGTCTCTACAGTGAATATGTTAATCGTACCTGTGAACTCTACTAGGTGTAATGTATGTGTATTAAAGGGAAGACATTGCCGCCAGAAGAGTATAAAAAAACGGCCAAGTGCGAGTCGGACTCCCGCACGAAGGGTTCCGTACCATTATCTATAAAAACTATATTAAAAACACGTTGTTGTGTTGTATGGGAGCCCTCTTAAATATTATTTTTATTCTGTTTTTTAGTAGGTACTTTTTGTTATAGCGTCAACAGAAACATCATCTGTGTAAATTTCAACTGTCTAACTATCACGGTTCATAAGATACAGCCTGGTGACAGACGGACGGACGGACAGCGAAGTCTTAGTAATAGGGTCCCGTTTTACCTTTTGGGTACAGAACCCTAAAAAGTGACTCGCAGCAATGGCCATTTTCACTCTGTCCGTTCCTCCCCCACCCGGCAACAGCCCAAGCCGAGGTCCATACCTATGTGGTGCCCTTGTGCTCGTTGCCACAACCTAACTTAGCAGGTTGAGCGGCTATCTTGTAGAAATCTATCAGAAGTTAAGCAATGCTTATGATATACTATTGTATTGGACGATGTCAAATAGGGTCAGCATAAACCAATATTTTAATTTATAACGTTTAGTAAGATTGTAACATATTAAGTAAAAAGCAAAAATAAATGATACCTACTTATTATAATCAATTTGTTTGAAATCCAGAACTGAGAATATGCTTTCAACTAATAAAAACAACGCATGTTTTTAGTACTGAAAACAAAAAAAACATGTAACATATTAAGTAAAAAGCAAAAATAAATGATACCTACTTATTATAATCAATTTGTTTGAAATCCAGAACTGAGAATATGCTTTCAACTAATAAAAACAACGCATGTTTTTAGTACTGAAAACAAAAAAAACATGTAACATATTAAGTAAAAAGCAAAAATAAATGATACCTACTTATTATAATCAATTTGTTTGAAATCCAGAACTGAGAATATGCTTTCAACTAATAAAAACAACGCACGTTTTTAGTACTGAAAACAAAAAAAACATGTAACATATTAAGTAAAAAGCAAAAATAAATGATACCTACTTATTATAATCAATTTGTTTGAAATCCAGAACTGAGAATATGCTTTCAACTAATAAAAACAACGTGTGTTTTTAGTACTGGTAACAAAAAAAACATGTAACATATTAAGTAAAAAGCAAAAATAAATGATACCTACTTATTATAATCAATTTGTTTGAAATCCAGAACTGAGAATATGCTTTCAACTAATAAAAACAACGCATGTTTTTAGTACTGAAAACAAAAAAAACATGTAACATATTAAGTAAAAAGCAAAAATAAATGAAACCTACTTATTATAATCAATTTGTTCGAAATCCAGAACTGAGAATATGCTTTCAACTAATAAAAACAACTCATGTTATTCGTACTGGTAACAAAAAAAAATGTAACATAGTAAGTAAATAGCAAAAATAAATGAAACCTACTTATTATAATCAATTTGTTTGAAATCCATAACTGAGAATATCCTTTCAACTAATAAAAACAGCACATGTTCTTAGTACTGATAACAAAAAAAAACATGTAACATAGTAAGTAAAAAGCAAAAATAAATGAAACTACTTATTATAATCAATTTGTTCGAAATCCAGAACTGAGAATATGCTTTCAACTAATAAAAACAACTCATGTTATTAGTACTGGTAACAAAAAAAACATGTAACATAGTAAGTAAAAAGCAAAAATAAATGAAACCTACTTATTATAATCAATTTGTTTGAAATCCATAACTGAGAATATCCTTTCAACTAATACAAACAGCACATGTTTTTAGTACTGATAACAAAAAAAAACATGTAACATAGTGAGTAAAAAGCAAAAATAAATGAAACTACTTATTATATAATCAATTTGTTCGAAATCCAGAACTGAGAATATACTTTCAACTAATAAAAACAACTCATGTTCTTAGTACTGGTAACAAAAAAAACATGTAACATAGTAAGTAAAAAGCAAAAATAAATGAAACCTACTTAATAAAATCAATTTGTTTGAAATCCAGAACTGAGAATATCCTTTCAACTAATAAAACAACTCATGTTATTAGTACTGGTAACAAAAAAACATGCGAAAGTTAAGAAAGAAGTACATAGTTAAATTTAAGTTGATTGAAAATTTCAACGAAAATAAAAAAGTATGGACGGGCCTTACCCCATACAAAACGTCCGAGAAAAATAAGTCACAATTACAACACCTCGTTGCCGTCACAAAGACCAACTGAAAAGATGTGAGTGAACTTGAGCTCCAAAACTATCGTTCCCTAAGGCCCGGCCCGCTAGCTTATTACGTATCTTGCAATAGCAATGCGATAGCACAGATTACTTAATAGTTACTTCGTAACAGATAAGTAATCTGTGCTATCGCACACGATGATCTGCTATTGCCACGTGATTAGCGTGGATTGCCAGGGCTGCCTCTTTCGATATATATGTCAGTAGGTATTTGCATTTGCAGTACACTTTATAAATGAAAGAAAGAATAAAATACGTTTCTGTTTATTTTTACTGTTTTTTGTTTTTAACCCCGAAGGGTTGTTATGAGTTTCACGTATCTGGGTGTGTCTGTGTGTGTGTGTGTGTGTGTGTGTCTGTCCCATCGTAGCTCCCTAACAGATGAACCTATTTCGTTTTTTTTGTTTGTTTGATAGGTGAATTTGTCAGGAGTGTTCTTAGCTATGTTTGATCAAAATCGGTTCAGCCTTTTGATTGCGTTGGCGGTTTTTTTAATTTTTCAAAATTAATTACTTGTGTTTAGTTTATTTTAAGTATAGCTTGTATAGGTAGGTGCATAGGTTCCTACTTTTAACGGTCGTATCGATTTTAAACCTTAAATAAAAAAATATTGAATGAAAAATATTGTATTTGAATCAGAATTACATACACCTAGTATGTAATTCTTATTCAAATACAATAATTTTTATCGTCGCTGATCTAGTATCTACCTACCTGCTGCATAGGTATAGGTACGGCTATAGGTACTAAGTAGGTACATAGGAATCAAGGGAACTCTTCTACTTAGATAGAGTTAGGTAGGTAGGTAGTTAGGTACCTACCTACCTATATGTTTATGTCAGCCATCGAAGTAGGTATTCGCAATATTTCTCAAAACATTCGAATTTTTACGAATTATTCCCAGGTAATATTTCGATAGTTTTCCCGCTAGCAACTGTAGACACGACACAACGCGACAAAAATAATGTACGTCAGGTAACTCAAAATATTTGCGTACGAACAGACGCTCCACGCGGCTGTCGGCAACCAACTGAGAAATGGGAAGCTAGCTGCCCGGCGGCCGGTAGGTAATTATCGCGCGCAAGTACATGGAATGAAAGAGGCCTGGCGAGCAAGAATTGCGCGATTATCGCATCCAAATCGCAAATTCGTTTATAAATTTGCAATTTGACTGCGATAATCGCGCAATTCTCGCGCATTTCTATTGCAAAATACGTAATAAGCTAGCCGTCCATACTTTTTTATTTTGGTCGAAGGTTAAAAATATATTTTACCTACTCTAAGGGTTCAACCCACTTGAGTCTATATTTCTGCTCAAAGCTGCTACGCGTATGCATATCCTCCTTGGCGACGTCCAGAAAGCGCTCTACGAGACCCGCCGTTGGCTTCGTTACCTCCTTTATATGCAATACTTCTGCGCTCACTAGCGGATTGGCAATATTTACGTACAGGGCGTCCTGAAATGTAATGAATGAATGAATGAAATGACAGAAATGAATGAATTAAATTAATGAAATGAATGATTGAAACGAATGAATGAATGAAATTAATGAAATTGCTTTTTTGCACACCTTACAAACTAGTTATAATAAACACACAACAGACTCTTCCCGCCATTTTCAAAAAGAGACGTTGTCTACTTTTATTTCATTTCTTTTCCTAGTGTTTTCTTGAGTTATTTTGTGTTATTTTGGTGGCATTTTAACTAATGTAGCTCGTTTAAAAAGCACAAGTGTAGTGAAATGAAATGGAAGTGAATTGCGTGATTTTTGAAATTGGTGGAAATTGTCAACCAAAGTTTTAGTAAAATTGGCCACCGTTTTACTAAAACATGACTCGACTGTCTGTGACTTTGATGACTTGGAAGGAGTTTAACGTTGCAAAATATATTGAAAATACAGATACTTGAAAATGGCAAATGCACAAGCCGTGCGGCGCCAATTATAAAGAAAAAAAAAAAACACAACAATTAAACAAAAAGTAAATGTACAATGGGCGGTCTTATCGCTAAGAAGCGATCTCTTCCAAACAACCAAAATGATAAGATGTAATTTTGCTATTTATTTAAAACGACATCTTAAGCGCAGGCCTGACAGAAAAGACGTAAGACGCAGACGGGGCGCGGAAATTTGTCTCTTCCGCGTCCCTTTCATACAAAGTGTATAGAAGCGTCGCGAAGAAAAACATACAGAATAGACGGGGCGCGTACGCAACGATTTTACGTCTGCGCCTTTTGTTCAAAAACACACAGGAGAGACAGGGCGCGGACGCAACGCTTTTACGTCTGCGCCTTTTGTTCAAAAACACACAGAGAGACGGGGAGGGGGCGCAGACGCGGCGTGGGGTGGCATGCCTGCTGGGCGGGTCTCGCTCGCTCGCACAGTCACGTATACGGTCGCGTCCGCGCCCCGTCTCTTCTATATAATTTCAAAAGTCGCGTCCGTGTCTCGTCTCCGCCCTGTCCGCGACGCGTCCTCGTCTTACGTCTCTTCTGTCTGGCCTACCGCCTGGATACCGCGTCACTCGTCGCTGACATACGAAGAGAGAGGAACGCTAAATAAAATCGTTACTATATACCTGCGGGAAACGTGTTTCTTCATCAACGACATTTTTAACGTGCATTTTGACACTATTATAAAATTTAGGAATAACATCTCTTTCTAATGACCCACAAAAGCTTGTAAACTCTGACAGCTTCTTCCATTGTTTGGTTTTGAGAATGTCATGGGCGCTGTTCCAGTTGACATAGCCGTGTGTGTGGTTATTTGAGTTGGTTCTGGAAGCGACGGCTTCGAGGCTAGCAACCCTGGCGGTCAGCTCGTGGATAGCTGATGCGGTGTCCTGTTCGCATTTTAGCTCCTTGATTAGCTCTAGCATTTGCCGGATAGTGTCATTGTCTTTAGACATGACTAAGCTGTTTACCTAAAAATTGTTCAATTTTAATTATAGTAAATTTTCTAATGTTGGGTCTGTGCAGTATTTTCAAAAGTTAAACAGGGCTAACATTAATTTTAACCTATTTAAGACCGATATATTTTAGCCACATATCAGTTAAATATTCTATTTCTTAGCCCTTTGTGTCCCACTGCTGGGCAAAGGCCTCCCCCACTCCTTCCAGACATCACGATCCTGATGACGTCACGTTTGCACAGTTCAATATATTCCGTAATTGTATAATCATCATAATAGTAGTTTTTAGTAGTAGTAGAGCTTTTTTGTGAAAGAGTTCGTCCGGGGAAGTACTACCACCGTACCTATTTCTGCCGCAAAGCAGTAGTGCTCGCATTGCTGTGTTCCGGTTTGAAGGGTAAGGGTGCCGGTGAAACTACAGGCACATGAGACTTTTCATCTTTATGTCTCAGGGTGGCGGGCGCAGTGCAATGCCACATAGGGCGCGTCCTAGGTGGACGTGACCTATGAGGTAATGCACTGTTCATAGGCAGAGGTTACCGCTTAACATCAGGTGGGCCATCTGCTTTATCCGCAATTCCAGTAGTATAAAAAAAAAAAAACAGCAGTTCAGCCTAAAATGAATACAGGCTGTAAATAATGTTGCGCAAAATCGACACCAATACCAATAAAAGCCTACTCCGCGCTGTTTTTTTTTTTTTATGCTGTATTAGCGACACGTCCTCGCTCCTAGCTGTACTGTTCTCGTCCTAGTAAAAACAGCCCTCGCTCATCCTATCCTCCCCAAGGTAGCCTATGTCACTCAGGGTGAATGCAGCTTTCCAATGGTGAAAGAATTTTTGAAATCGGCACAGTAGTTTTTGATTTGTTTCATTACAAACATACACACACAAAACACAAAACTTTCCTCTTTATAATATTAGTGTAGATGTAGGTAAGTATCTGGCTCACAAATTAAACATACATGTGAAGCAGAAATAAGTGACCCACTAGCAATGGGATGCGTTCAAATTGGCTTATAATCTTTTAGTTAGATAATCACCATATTATACGATAATATGCGCCTACAACAGCTTATATCAAAATTCTATAGATAGACAAAATAACTTCCCAGTCGGAGACGGCCAAAGGCAACACTCTTCAAATATCCTATGAAAGTCACTAACTTATTACCACAAAATACTAACTTGTAACGAGGACTTTACTTGAAAACAGCTTACAAAGTTTGACACACAATTCCAGCAATAGCCGGCACAGTAGTGTAGGACACTTCACAATGGCTTCAGATGTTTGTGCGTCCGCCACATAAAATAAATCTCGCGCTACCCTCTATGACTTCGCATTCATTGCACAATGCAAAGTCCTGTGACAAAAATTATAATTTGGACTGACGCACAGCATACCTACCTATTAGCTACTTGTACATAGCGTATCATATCGATCAGTGACTATCACAGACCAAGAGTGTACTGTGACTATTACTAAAAATATTTAGAGATTTGTGGCGAGCTACTAATCACGGTATGCAGTTACCAACGAATTTAATTCTGATTATTTTCCTCCCTCATGACGGTTAGGTTACGTTTTGAGTGGATGTAAAATACCTACTTCTTGTCGTGTCGATTAGAAAATGACAACAGCCAAATAATATTACTATGTAACTCATTAAAGTTCAGGTAAGTTAAAAAGTGGCAGAATAGCGCTCGTTAGTTAAGGTGGGGTATAACGCAAAAACACCAATCTTAGATTAGATTTTTAACTGACTAAATCAAGTACAATATTCAAATTATAAATATGCATGGATACTACGTTATAATTCCGACGGATCACGTTAGGACAATATTTTCTCCGTTGCGTTCACGGCATTCATTTAATCGAGCACTAAAATTTCCTATTAAGGTATTCTCCGTTATGGCTGCCATTTCGTGACGGATATTTCCTTTTAATTGTGCCAGGGAAGGCGGTTTGTTGGCGTAAACTTTAGATTTTACGTAACCCCACAAGGAAAAAGTCCATAGGGGCTTCGTGGAGGCCAATTTATGTCACCTCTTCTGGAAATCAATTTGCCAGGAAAACTTTCACGAACTCGTGGTAGAGACCTGTTGGACGTGTGTGAAGTTGCTCCGTCCTGCTGGAACCATGTTCTTTTAATTACATTGTATTTATTACCTAACAATTAAAAAAATCGTGTTTCAAATTAGGTATAATTAAAAACTACACAAGGAAATTTAAATACATTAATGGTTGGTTAGGTTAGCAGGAAAGTTTTGCAGTTCAGGCACCAAGAAGTCGTCTAAGATCTCCACATAACGCTCTGAATTCACTGTAACTGTGTAGTGCTCGAATGAATGCCCTGAACGCAACGGTTTGGATGTTATTATTTTTAAAAAATAAATTCCCAAAGTATGTATTTTAATATGTAGTAAAAAAAAAAAAAAAAACTTATTTTTATCGATTTTTTTAATGTAAACTGTCTTTTAAGGCACCCGGTATTTATTTCGAGGCGGGAATCGAACCCACAACCTCCTGGGTCGCAGGCAAACCTACGCCCGGCGCGCCACAGAGTTATCTTCGGGGATCTACATTATACGTACTAGACACCGATGTGCGTCCTTATGTGTCCCTTTTTGTCAAAGTTTTATGTAAAACTAAAAATAATTAGGGTGTTTTTTAATTTATAAAATTAACTTTTTTCAGATGGGCGGCGGCATAATGGGTGTGGAAGTGATCGTATCCCGCGCAAGTAACCTGGCAACATTGCTAGGACGTCTGGTGTTGCCGCATTACAAGCTAGCCGTCACCACTGTTACTGGGATTCCCATGAAGGTTAGTCATCTGGATTTCGATGAAGCTAGAATTTTTTGATGATGGGTGGTGATGGTCTTAAGATTGTTGTTGGCCCACGCTGGGCCTCGCCCAGTAGCCCCAGCACTAGGACAACAACGCGACCTGTTGTCTCTGGCTGCTATCCGCCCCGTAAGCCTAATGTAGATTGGGTAAATGTCACAAAAACATCATTTAATTTTTAGTTATCTCTTCCCGTTGTTGTCGTAAAAGTTGGCTAAGGGATTACACCAGGATTACAGCAGCATCCACCTCTCTTCGTCGTTACACTCTTGGCAGAGTATGCCGTCGTCACTTCAGGGTATGTGGCTCTCTTCACAATATTTCGCCACTCATCTCGCACCGCAGCTTTCCTAGTGCATTCATGTAGTGGATCGTCCGATGCTGCCTTGATTTGGTCAGTCCATCTCATGGGCGATCTGCCCCGTGCTCGTATGCCCTCAACTCTACCCTGTACAACAAGGCATTCAATTGACACCTCTCCGCGTCGCGACACGTGTCCGAAGAAAGTGAGGATGCGAGATTGCACAGTAGCTAATGGTACGAAACTCATTCCACGAAACCCCAAGCATTCTTCTCCAGCACCACATCTCGAGAGCATATATCCTCTTTTTCCCGCTCTCCTTAAGAGTCCATGTTTCTGCAGCATAGAGGAATATGGGAAACACTAAAGCTCTAACGAGCATCCACCTAACCAACACCAATACCACCAATCCGCCTACCAAGCGTGGATTTGCCATAGTGTCCCCTATGGGAAAGGCCTCGCCCAGCAGTGGACATACAAAGGCTTTTGATAAACACGCGTAAATTGCCCGGAACAGACAGTAGTGGCGTTTGAGGGAGGAGGCTTACTTTATGTACAGCAGCAGTCTCATCGCGTCGTATTCTTCAATGCTGAAGGTCGTGACGTGACCATATCACCATTACCACATGGATGCTGGACGATGTTGCGCCAATGAGATTTGTTGCCGGCGAGCTACATGGCTTCGTGGAGTTTTGAGTCGAGGGTGCGGAATTCAGGTAGTACTATATATATTTTGTGTTTCATGCCAATTCAAGCAAGGTTTTGTTTTGGTAATAATGTTTAAAATTAGCGCGATTGGGGTATGTCTGACCAACGCTTTACCTTGATATTCACCACGTGAGATTGTATGTGTGCTTGTATTATATGCTTTTGTATTGTATGCTTTTTAGGAGGAGCAAAATGCTAGTTCAAGCGCGAACTACGATGTAGAAATCATTCATTCGGCTGAGGCGCATTCAGGACTGAGGGCGGTTCAAACGGCTGCTGAAGCTTTGGAGTCGGTAAGTCCTCCTCAATATAACACTGGTTATTACATGACCACCCCACACCGCCGTAAGGTCGCATGCCTTTCGATCTTCTATAGGTTACATTTCGGGGAATGCTCCCAGAAACTTCATAATCTTCCATCTCCTTTGCATCATAGGACGAGCAGACGCGAAATTATATTGCGAAATGCTAAGGAGTGGAATACACTGCTGTCGTCTGTCTTTCCTGAAAACTATAATCTGGGTCTCTTCAAGGCTAGTGTGAAAAGGTGCCTTCGAGACCTTTGTGCTCCATCTTCGTCCACATCGTCACTTACCAACAGGTGAGATCGTGGTCAAGCAAAGGTTTATAAAAACCCGCTAGGTCAGTGACCAGCTTGAGGTTTATATAACTCCCTGAAAAAGGTCTTCGTTCCATGGCCGAATTGGTCAAGGCATTGTCGTTTACAGACGAAGATGCTGTTGATCCCTCTGGGACAAAACTTTTGGGTCAGATTTAAATGTGATATATTCTAAAGTTTATTATTTTTCAAGTGTAAACCACACTTTATCGATAATATTAAATTTTAAATGTAACCCAAAAAAGCGGCCAAGTGCGAGTCGGACTCGCCCATGAAGGGTTCCGTAGCAGCAAGTAACATAATATAAAAGTTCTTGGATGGATTACGATTTATGACTTATTAAAAAAAAACTACTTACTAGATCTCGTTCAAACCAATTTTGGTTGGAAGTTTACATGGTAATGTACGTCATATTTTTTTTTTAGTTCTATAATTCTCTTATTTTAGAAGTTATGGGGGGGGGGGACACTTTTTACCACTTTGGAAGTGTATCTCGCGCAAACTATTCGGTTTAGAACAAAATGATATTAGAAACCTCAATATCATTTTTCACGAATCGATAAAGGTTCCTTGTCTTTGACTACGGAACCCTAAAAATCCGTTCCAGCGAGACTTGAACCCGCAACCTCGCCTGTGATCGGCGATGCCTTAACCAATTCGGCCATAGAACGAGCTATGATGCTGGACACGAAATTGTGGGCACTATCGACTCTGCTATAGCGCCAATGGGAGCCATCTACAGGTGTTTCATTTGGAAACATTGTTTTAATTAGTTCGAACCATTGACAAAAGATGACACCACCGCTATTTCATCAAAGTTTATTATTTTTCATGTGTAAACCACATATAACATTATGGTTCGAGTCCCACTGGAACTGAATTTTTGGGTTACATTTAAAATTTAATTATATACTCTATTTGTATGTTAACATGGTCTTTTTCATGTTTGTTTCATTGAATAGGTGGTACTTCGCTGGTGGACCCCTCGCGGCGCGGAGGGCGGGGCGGGGGGCTGCAACGGCCCGCTGTGGCGCGTGACGCCTTCAGACGTCGCGTCTCGTCCCTCGGCCTGTCTCGTCAACTTCCTACTCAACGGACGCTCTGTCACTCTTGAAGTGCCCAGGTACAACAATGTGTTAATAGGTGGTACTTCACGACCCCTCGCGGCGTGGAGGGCGGGGCGGGAGGCTGCAATGGCCCGCTGTGGCGCGTGACGCCTTCAGAAGTGGCTCTGCCACTCTTGAAGTGCCCAGTTGCAATGCAATGTAGGCGAACTGCGTAAATTGGGTGATCGGAAGAGCGTCATTTCGGATAGAAACATCATTATGAGCCGTCTATCGACCTTCATGAATGTAGAGTTCTGGCCGAAAAGTGTCAAGTTCAGGGGATCGATTTTTGAAAGTAACGTCATCGATGACTTTGAAATCACTTTTTACCAAATGTCGTATTTTTGAAAGTCATACCCTGTCTACCAACTTGCAAATATTTCACAGTCGTTGTCTTTGACATACGACGTATCTGTCCATTATTAGTTTGTCTGTTCCACTATACTAAGTCCATGGTTCCACTCACCACAGACAAAACAGTGTACTACGTTCGGACCATAGATAATAATTATGTGTGGGTGGAATAGGAAAGCCACAAGATAAAGAGTAAAATTGAGTGAATACTATTCATAAATGTCAGAGCCAAAACAGTCACGGAGTGATTTCAAATCGAGTGGGTAGAGCCACTCGTATTGATGATTATATATACTTATGATTATATATATATATATATATATATATATATATATATATATATATATATATATATATATATATATATATATATATATATATATATATATATATATATATATATATACATATATATATATATATATATATACATATATATATTTTTAATACTACTTGGATGACGGAACAAGCAAGAGACCCACCTGATGTTAAGCGGTAACCTCTGCCTATGAACAGTGCATTACCTCATAGGTCACGTCCACCTAGGACGCACCCTATGTGGCATTGCACTGCGCCCGCCACCTTGAGACATAAAGATGAAAAGTCTCATGTGCCTGTAATTTCACCGGCACCCTTACCCTTCAAACCGGAACACAGCAATGCGAACACTACTGCTTTGCGGCAGAAATAGGTATGGTGGTAGTACTTCCCCGGACGAACTCTTTCACAAAAAAGCTCTACTATTACTCAAACATATTGTTAACTAAAATTGACTGACTGATCGCTGACTAAAATTGTCATATATATTTATCATATATATATATTTATATATATATGACAATTTTAGTCAGCGGTGATTTCCAAAAATACGAACTTTTGGAAATCGGTGACTAATAGTCATTTTGCTGACTTCTAGTCACTCGCTGACTTTCAAAAATCGATCCCCAGGAGGTTCTTCGGACGCCTGACACGAGACACCGCGCAGGTGCGTCACACGCCTACACGTGTCTAAATGATAGTAGTGTTTTTTATATGTATGTTAGTTTTAATATCTAATACCGAAAGAGAGTCCGTGGCGAATCACTGTGACCCTGCTATACAGGCTTTTAGTCCTAGTGTGGGGAACAGAGCCTAACCGTGGTACTATATTTCAGTTTATTTATTTAAGTTACATAATGTAATACTAAGCATGTACCAGTTAATCATTTATGACACAATAAAGCATTTATTATTCATTATTTTTTAGGTATTTATGTTGCTATGGGCTTATTGTTTAGGTTTTTTGTACATTTTCCAATAAGCCTGAAATAAAGATTTGATTTGATTATATTGAAACTGATAGCAAACATACATACATAGACACACGCCTTTTCCCCGAAGGGATAGGTAGAGCCTCAAAAGGCCTCTTCACCGTGGGAATATAGACCGTGACAACTGGTGAGCTCATAGCCGCCATTACTTCCCATGACTGACTCAGCTAACACTTTCTTCTAGTAAATAACACATTCCTTAATAAGCTAGCAGCCAAGGCAAATCTTGTACCAACACTTAATAGTAACTACTTATTATTATACTTATTTATTCTAAAACTCGTAACAAAATAAATTTTTCACTATAAAGGAATACTATCTACAAAACATAAATAGTATAAAAAAACATTATAGTAAAAATATAAATCTAAACGGGGAACCACCGACCGCGAAGCGAGGCCCAAACGGTCGGGGGCTGCAGAGAGAGGAACCTCCTGACTATGCGTGCCGAGTCCAGGAGTACCGTCTTCTGGATCTGACCCTTGACCCAACCATTTACCGAGAGCTTCTTAAGGAGCTCTTCGGTATCAGTCCATTCACTGAAACGACTATTATACTTATTATTAGTTATTACTTATGGTAGAACATAAATGGACTTCATCTAGTTAAAGACCTTGGTACGATACATACATAGATAGACACACGCCTTTTTCCCAGAAATCAGTGGGCCTCTTTTAACCTTGATACAATGTTCTGGCAAATCAAATTATCTGATACCAACAAATTTTACTAACAAGTCCGGGTAATCCCTTGTTCGGCTTTTACGACATCCACGGGAGGAGACTGAGGGGTCTATCCTTAGGCTGGAGACACAACGGAAGAGAAGTTAAAAATGGATATAATGACGTGTTCCAGGAAAGGCGGCGGCAGGTCAGCGTCTCATATCCTGGCTGCGCAGGGGGGCGAGCTGTGGATCGGCGCGCTGGGGGGCAGGACGCCGTACGACGACCCGCCCGCGCTGTCCGAGGGCACGGGGGGGCGTGTCACGGACTACAGGTACTTGGGCTGTGCTGGTCTGCGACACATATCCTGGCTGCGCAGGGGGGCGAGCTGTGGATCGGCGCGCTAGGGGGCAGGACGCCGTTCGACGACCCGCCCGCGATGTCCGAGGGCACGGGGGGGCGTGTCACGGACTACAGGTACTCGGGCTGTGCCGGTCTGCGACACATATCCTGGCTGTGCAGGGGGGCGAGCTGTGGATCGGTGCGCTGGGGGGCAGGACGCCGTACGACGACCCGCCCGCGCTGTCCGAGGGCACGGGGGGGCGTGTCACGGACTACAGGTACTCGGGCTGTGCTGGTCTGCGACACATATCCTGGCTGCGCAGGGGGGCGAGCTGTGGATCGGCGCGCTGGGGGGCAGGACGCCGTACGACGACCCGCCCGCGCTGTCCGAGGGCACGGGGGGGCGTGTCACGGACTACAGGTACTCGGGCTGTGCTGGTCTGCGACACATATCCTGGCTGCGCAGGGGGGCGAGCTGTGGATCGGCGCGCTGTCACGGCAGTTATTCTGCGAGGCCGAATGCCTAATATGGTACACGGATGATTCCAAAATGGGACTGGATGTAGGCTGTGGCGTTTATGGAGCCTAAGTTCAATAGGAGTATAAACTTAGGAAATCACGCCTTCATCTTCCAAGCTGAGGTTTACGCCATTCTAGAATTTGCGGAAGTTAACCTTCAAAAGAGCTACATCAACCACACAATATATATCAACTCCGACAGTCAGGCAGCACTTCTGGCTCTGGATTCGAAGGTTATCACGTCCAGACTAGTTGAGGACTGTCTGTCACGTTTGAACTCTCTGGGACTAAGGAACAGAGTTGTTCTAAGATGGGTTCCGGGACACGCAGGCGTCGACGGTAATGAATGTGCTGACGAGCTTGCGGGAGCTGGGGCTAGTGGGATACAGGTGGGGCCTGAGCCGTTCTGTGGTATACCAAAAAGCCTGGCTCAAAGAACCCTGATGAACTCCTGTTTCGAAGAATCGGTCAAACTGTGGGGTGAGTCCACTGGCTTGACCCATTCCAAAGCTCTTATTAAAGCCTTCGATAAGCGGAACACCAACCGTATCTTAGCGCTGAGTAGGAGCAACCTTCGCATTATGGTCAGAGCCTTGACTGGACACAGGTTATGTGAAACACAATCCTGCAGATTCTGTGATGAGGCGGATGAAACGCCTCTTCATCTGCTAGGTGAGTGTGGGCTACTTAATGCCCATGCATTTTCTTATACTTATCCAATATTTCCCTTCTTGTGCACTACCGATACATATTTTTTCCGCAATACACCAAGGTTATCTGGAAGAGAATGCTTTCTAGCATTAAGTTCGCCTTTGTACTTCTTTGTTTTATGTGTAATAAAGAATTTTCTATCTATCTATCTAATGCACAAACGCAGCATTCATCTGGGCAAACGCCTCTTCATCTGCTAGGTGAGTGTGGACCACTAATGCACAAACGCAGCATTCATCTGGGCAAACACTTCCTCAGCCCGGATGAACTGAAAGAAATCACCCCTAAGAAAATCCTACAGTTCTTAGCAGCTGTAGGTCTTAGCGGTGAACTGTAAACGCCCTCTCCAGGGGCGGTATGTTACAAGTTGCGATCACAATAGGCCTAACTGGTCGCAGTGATATAATAGCCACAATTAGATAATAAAAAAATAAGAAAATAGGCTACCTTTTATCCTGGTAATACGCGAGCGGCGGACTTTAGTAAATAATATTATCAATGTGTTTGTCCAGGATCAAAGAGTTCGGTGCACTGATGCATCAGAACAAGCTCCTGCCGCTCCGTGGCTCGGGCGCCAACGGCCGCGCGCGCGCCAGGCTGCAGCGTCACACCACCTACTGGCCACTCACCATATCGTCCACACTCATATTCAACTTAGGATCGGTGAGTTTACGACGGGGGCTTTAAGAGGACTTGTAGGTTTTTTTTTTATATACTACTTGAATGACGGAACTTGCAGATGGCCCACCTGATGTTAAGCGGTAACTTCTGCCTATGGACAGTGCATTACCTCACAGGTCACATCCACCTAGGACGCGCCCTATGTGGCATTGCACTGCGCCCGCCACCCTGAGACATAAAGATGAAAATTCTCATGTGCCTGTAATTTCACCAGCACCCTTACCCTTCAAACCGGAACACAGCAATGCGAGCACTACCGCTTTGCGGCAGAAATAAGCATGGTTGCAGTTCTTCCTCGGACGAAACCTTTCACAAAAAAGCTCTACTACTACTAGGTTACCTCAATTAAACCATATACGTACATTTACTGCTAACGAATGGAACTCGTTGCCGTCGTCTGCAGTGGCGGATGTGCCCTAAGGCCCTGTAGGCCCGGGCCCAGGGCGGCTGGATAGTAGGGGTGGCCAATTTTGACAAAAAATTCACTGATGATAACAAGAAATAGTGCCATTCCAAGGGTGTCATAATCTAGTGCTTAAAACCTCTTAAATAAATAAATATTTAAGAATATTGTAAAGGCTCGCTTATTTCGATAAAAGTTGTCAATAAGGTTAACTCATTATAATAAAGTCTATTATGATGGGTGCTCAGAAAGGGGCGGCTGGTACTTAGTACATGGCCTGGGGCCCAGGGCGGCCAAGACTGCTAATCCGCCACTGGTCGTCTGTCGTTCCTGAAAACTATAATATGGTTCTCTATAAGGTGGGGTATAAAGCAAAATTACCAATCTTACATACATACATACATAGACACACGCCTTTTTCCCCGAAGGCAGAGCCTCAACGGGCCTATTTTGACAGTGGGTAGCACCATCGTGGAATATAGACGTGACAAGTGGTGAGCACATCGTCGCCATTGCTTTCCACGACTGACTCTGCTAACGCTTTCTCCCAGTAATAACATATTCCTTAAATAAGCTAGGACAAATCTTATACCAACGAATCTTATCAACAAGTCCGGGCAATTATTTAGACGGCTTTTACGACATCCACGGGAGGAGAGGGAGGGGTCTACTCTTACATTTATTTTGTAGGGAATAGAAACGTAGGGGTTCTATTCTTACATTTATTTTCTACAGGGAATATAAACGGAGGGGTCTATTCCTACATTTATTTTCAAGGGAATATAAACGGAGGGGTCTATTCCTACATTTATATTCTAGGTAATATAAACGGAGGGGTCTATTCCTACATTTATCTTCTAGGGAATATAAACGGAGGGGTCTATTCCTACATTTATTTTCTAGGGAATATAAACGTAGGGTCTATTCCTACATTTATCTTCTAGGGAATATAAACGGAGGGTTCTATTCCTACATTTATCTTCTAGGGAATATAAACGGAGGGGTCTATTCCTACATTTATCTTCTAGGGAATATAAACGGAGGGGTCTATTCCTACATTTATCTTCTAGGGAATATAAACGGAGGGGTCTATTCCTACATTTTCTTCTAGGGAATATAAACGGAGGGGTCTATTCCTACATTTATCTTCTAGGGAATATAAACGTAGGGGTCTATTCCTACATTTATCTTCTAGGGAATATAAACGTAGGGGTATATTCCTACATTTATCTTCTAGGGAATATAAACGGAGGGGTCTATTCCTACATTTATCTTCTAGGGAATATAAACGGAGGGGTCTATTCCTACATTTATCTTCTAGGGAATATAAACGTAGGGGTCTTTTATCTTCTAGGGAATATAAACGGAGGGGTCTATTCCTACATTTATTTTCTAGGGAATATAAACGTAGGGGTCTATTCCTACATTTATCTTCTAGGGAATTTAAACGGAGGGGTCTATTCCTACATTTATCTTCTAGGGAATATAAACGGAGGGGTCTATTCCTACATTTATTTTCTAGGGAATATAAACGGAGGGGTCTATTCCTACATTTATCTTCTAGGGAATTTAAACGGAGGGGTCTATTCCTACATTTATCTTCTAGGGAATTTAAACGGAGGGGTCTATTCCTACATTTATCTTCTAGGGAATATAAACGGAGGGGTCTATTCCTACATTTATTTTCTAGGGAATATAAACGTAGGGGTCTATTCCTACATTTATTTTCTAGAGAATAGAAACAGAGGGGTCTAATCTTACATTTCTTTTCGAAGGTGATTGAACCCCTTACAAAGTTGGTGGTACAAGAGTCTCTGAACGAGGAAGAAGTGGAAACTTGTCGGAACGTGCTACTCTCTCTGCTGGGAATGGAGTCCAGGCACGAGTTCCCCACTGCTGGGCTCTCTACTAATATAAGGTACTATACAGAGTGTTTTTTTAGGTTTCCGTACCCAAAGGGTAAAACGGGACCCTATTACTAAGGCTCGCCTGTCAGTCTGTCTGTCCGTCTGTCAAATCCCGATTTAAGAGTGCTAAATTTTGTAAATACTGTATTGGGATTGAAACTGTTTTCAAGGGTTCTCTCAGGTAATACGGAGTGCTTTTTTAGGGTTCCGTACCCAAAAGGTAAAACGGGACCCTATTAATAAGGCTCAGCTGTCCGTCTGTCTGTCTGTCTGTCCGTCTGTTAAATCCCGATTGAAGAGTGCTAAATTTTGTGAATACTGTATTGGGATTGCGTTGGGATTGAAAATGTTTTGAAGAGTTCTCTCAGGTGCGCTAATGTTAATCAGGTATGATAATCTAGTTATTATCTAGTCTAAACGAGTTATGTAATATTTTATGTCCGGGTGTGGTGACTGAACTGTCTGTCCTGTTCGCAGGGTGAAGTCGAGCGCGCGCCGCGAGGAGCAATGGAGGCAGGTGTGGGGCGAGCTGGAGGCGCTGATCCGCGCGCACTCCGCCTGCACCGCGCACCGCGCGCTGCTGCGCGTGCTGCTCGAGTGTCGCGCGCACAACCACAGCGACGGTAAGTGGAGCGAGGAGCAATGGAGGCAGGTGTGGGGCGAGCTGGAGGCGCTGATCCGCGCGCACTCCACCTGCACCGCGCACCGCGCGCTGCTGCGCGTGCTGCTCGAGTGTCGCGCACACAACCACAGCGACGGTAGGCTATCACACCCTGCCACCACTACTACTACACATCATCAGCCGCGAGACGCACACTTATGATTTATTTATTTATTTATTTATTACAAGGAAAACCAGCAGCACATAGGTACATACAAATTATATGAAAGAAGCAGAAGGAGAGGTTTTCACAATTAATAATAATAATAGATAGATAGATAGAAAATTATTTATTGCACATAAAACTAAGAAGTACAAAGGCGAACTTAATGCTTGAAAGCATTCTCTTCCAGATAACCTAATAATAGTTACTTAAAAAGTGAGAACAGGCTGTGTAGATAGAAAACCTACAAAAACTACAAGCCGGCTTACACATAGTAGAAAAATAATGAAACTACATCACCATCACCGTGATGATGATGATGATGATGAATACATACAAAACAGTATAAATGAATAATTGAAAAAACCGGTAATAACTCACGTAGGTACTTGTTCCGAGTAAAACACCCGACTCGAGTTTCTCGGACTTAATACCCCCTTCCTCAAGGAGTATACGCGTCGGCTTCCCGGCGATAACCCGAAAGCCCCTCCCCCGCGCCCCGGAATGTACTAGACGCACTACTCGACGCGCCCCGACCCTCGCGCCGCTCCGACTTCGCGGGCAGGATGGCCGCCGGAACCAGGATCGCCAACTTCCGGGCTATCGCCGGGAAGCCGTCGCGTATACTCCTTGAGGAAGGGGGTATTAAGTCCCAGAAACTCGAGTCGGGTGTTTTACTCGGAACAAGTACCTACGTGAGTTATTACCGGTTTTTTCAATTATGAATATTACTCACGGAAGTTTTAATAGTAGTATAAATGAAGGTTACAGATATCAGTATCGCTAAAACCGATAAGACGCTATGTGTCTCTGTCTATCTGTGTGGCTGACTGTGGCACCATAGCTAAACAGGTGAACCTGTTTGAATGCGGTTCCTTTTATTAGAAAGCAGTTTTTCTAGCGATGGTTCTTAGACATGTTTTATCAAAATCGGTTCATCCGTTTCGTTGCGTAGGCATTTTTTGTTTATAATTTTGTTTCTTCTTTTAGTTTTAAGTTCTTCTGTCTATGAAATAAAATAAATAATAAATAAATAAATAAATAATGCTGGACAGTTTACACAACATTATCTAGCCCCAAGCTAAGCAGAGCTTGTGTTATGGGTACTAGATAACTGATATACTTAATACAATATTATATAACATAGATAGATGTTTTTTATTATACAAAGAAAATACCCAGAACACCCTGAACAAATATCTGCATATCGCACAAATATTTGTTCTGAGGCGGGAATCGAACCCGCAACCTCCGGCGTCCCAGGCGAACGTTCGCCCGCCCCGCCACAGAGGTCGTCAATATGTATAACCAATAATTAAATATTCCAGGTGAATCCCGAGCGACAGTGATCCGAGCGACCACCGACTCTCCACTCTCGCCGACAGGCGCTGGCAGCGGCAGCGACGTGTGGGCGCCCCGGAATGTACTGGACGCACTACTCGGCGCGCCCAGACCCTCGCGCCGCCCCGACTTCGCGGGCAGGATGGCCGCCGGCACCAGGGTCGCCAACTTGTACCCTCAGTTGAACCAGGACATTGAAGCTCAGCATTAGACTCTTCACTCTCGCCGGCAGCGATCTGTGGGCGCCCAGGAATGTACTGTACGCACTACTCGGCGCGCCCAGACCCTCGCGCCGCCCCGACTTCGCGGGCAGGATGGCCGCTGGAACCAGGATCGCCAACTTGTACCCTCAGTTGAACCAGGATATTGAAGCTCAGCATTAGACTGTCCACTCTCGCCGGCAGCGATGTGTGGGCGCCCCGGAATGTACTGGACGCACTACTCGGCGCGCCCAGACCCTCGCGCCGCCCAGACTTCGCGGGCAGAATGGCCGCCGGAACCAGGATCGCTAACTTGTACCCTCAGTTGAACCAGGATATTGAAGCTCAGCATTAACACCAGGAATCAGAGCACGCAGTGTATGAGACCTCTCGCGCGATAAAGGTCTAAGGAAGTCTGTAAACGCGCTGGTGAATAAAGGTTCTCGAGTGTCACGAACCGGAAGACGTCGTGACGGACGATCCCCGCCGCTCGATGGACAGATGACGTTGTAACGACCTCTGTGGCGCGGCGGGCGAAGCTTGGCCTGCGACGCAGGAGGTTGCGGGTTCGATTCCCGCCTTGGAACAAATATTTGTGCGATCGCAGATATTTGTTCAGGGTGTTCTGGGTATTTACTATGTATAATAAAAAAATATCTATCTATGTAATATATTGTATTAAGTATATCAGTTATCTAGTACCCATAACACAAGCTCTGCTTGGCTTGGGGCTAGATAATGTTGTGTGAACTGTCCAACATTATTTATTTATTTATTTGTAACGGTCTCAGGAAGTGCGTAAATCCGCGGAGTACCTAATAAAAGTTGTGAGTGTCGCGCACGAACCGGACGACGCAGGGACGGACGGCTCGATGGACAGCAGCATCCACCGGAGTACTTAACAGCAATATCCAATCCGCTTGACAAGCGTTGTGATTGAATATAGCAAATCCCCCTATTCGTTTCGTTTCGTTTCGTATGAGGTAGTGCTGGCCTCTGGTGTCAGAGTTTGTCAAGCCGCCCGAGGGCCTCTGACATGGCTTATCGACTGCTATTAACCAATAACAGCAGGGACCGACAGCTTAACGTGCCCTCCGAAGCACAGAGCGATGGAAATCCGCACATAACTTAGAAAAGTCATTGGTGCGGAGCCTAGGATCGAACGCAGTATCGTTGGATTCTGAGTTGCACTATTGAACCGTTAGGCTACCATCGCTTTTTTTTAACCATCCCCCTATTGTAGGAGGAGGTAGGGGGTTCTATTCAGTCAGCAGTGCATGTTTACCAGCTGATAAAGGACAATATGATAATTTATTTATAGTTTTTTTTATTTTAATATTTCGGGCATAAGACAGTGGGCCCTTCGCGATTTCAAAATGTATCCAAACACAAAAACTAAGAGCGTCAAAGCGACGCGTGACCCGAGAGCTGGCTCCTATCTGGTTCAACGCATTAGTATTGCTATTCAGTGTGTCAATGCAGCCAGCGCCATCTAGTAGTGATGTGGACCAGTTGAGCTATCTTTAGATCGATTATAACGAGCTTTAAATAGGTCAACTGTTTAATTTTGTTTATTCTTACCTACTTGTATATAATTAAGTTTACATATAAAATTGTTACATTCGTCATCCTTAACTATTGAGGTCTATGTCCAGCTGTGGACTAGTGTGGGCTGATGATGACCTATGGCAGATCAACACACACACACACACACACACAAGGTGTCACACACACAGGTGGAGGTGGTGGGGTCTTCACATTAAGGTGGATGCTAACGCTTGCGGCGCGAAATTCAAATTTTTGGTGTTTTTTGCCCATTACAGCTCATCAACACTTCTTCAGATAGCAAAAGTTGATTTTACGAGAACTAGGAGATTTAACACACATGTTTTAATTGATAGTATCTCATAAATATCATCAGTTTATTTACGACTAGCGACTCGTCCCGGCTTCGCACGGGTAGTTTCAGGATGAAAAAAACAGCCCCCCCTTCCTATCCCCCCCTGGTAGCCTATGTCACTCAGGGTGAATGTAGCTTTCCAATGATGTAATAATTTTTGAAATCTGCACAGTAGTTTTTGCGTATCATTACAAACATACACACAAAAATACAAATCTTTTCTCTTTATAATATTAGCGTAGAAGTGTACATAAACCATTTTAAGTGTTTTTTTTTGTTTAGGGAGATTGTAGCTAAACTTATGATATATATGAGATACTATCAAATAAAAAAAGTGTTTTAAGTCTCCTAGTTCTCGCGAAATCAACTTTCGCTATCTGAAGTAGTGTTGATGAGCTGTAATGGGCAAAAAACACCAAAAAATAATAATTTCGCTTCTCAAGCGTGAGCATCCACGCAAGTCTCTCCCAAGTCCCATTGTTGACTGCCAAGTATTTAAGAAATAATCCTCTGCGATATGCCTTTATTTGTTATAAGTTATAAACATTATTATTTTCTAATTAATGATTCCATCATGCAATTAAATGTAGATTTAAAGAATGACGTTGTTTTCATTGTGAATAGCCTGTATTTTTTTTTTATGCAACTTGGAATGGCGGGTCTAGCATATGGCCTACCTGATGTTAAGCGGTACCCTCTGCCTATGAACAGTGTCTTACCACATTGGTCACATCCACTTAGGACGTGCCCTATGCGACATTGCACTGCGCCCGCCATCAGGATGGCTCCGTCTCAGGAGACATAAAGATGAAAAGTCTCGTGTGCCTGTAATTTCACCGGCACCCCATTACCATTCAAACCGGAACAGCAATGCGAGCACTACTGTTATGTGGCAGAAATAGGTATGGTGGTACTACTTCCCCGGACGAACTCTTACACAAAAAAGCTCTACTACCAGGCTCTTATATCAGGCGGGCCGTATACCAGTTTGTCGAGCCGTAACATATAGTTAGACCAGACTTTTTTACATTTATTGATAGATAGATAGATAGTAAATTATTTATTGCAACAGACAAAAAAACAGTACATAGGCGAACTTAATGCTAATTAGCATTTTCATCCAGCTAACCTTTGTGTAATGTAGAGTGGGTGGTAGTGCTATTGAGAATAATAAAATTATAGGTCGAGATTAAATGATTAACATAATTAAAGTAAAAAATTAGCTATATAAATACCAAACATAATATAATATATAAAAAAAAAACATAACATAAGCGCTTAATTATGTTGGGACATTTTGTAATGACAAAAACTATTAAATTTATAAGGCGTTTGACCGGGATCTCACTTGACAGGTAAGTGACGATGTGGCCGAAGATGGAGCACAAAGGTCTAGAAGGCACCTATTCACTCTAGCCTTGAAGAGACCCAGATTATAGTTTTCAGGAAAGACAGAGACGACGGTAGTGTATTCCACTCCTTAGCAGTTCGCATTATAAAGGTAGAACTGAAACGTTTTGTGCGAATAGAAGGTATACCAATTAGGTAAGGATGGTACTGAGCCGTACGCCTGCTCGTCCTATAATGAAAAGGAGATGGTGTGATCAGATCGTGCAGTTCCTGGGAGCATTCCCTGAAATGTAACCTATAGAAGGTCGACAGGCATGCGACTTTACGGCGGTGCTCGAGACTCTGGATCTTAGTCTCCGCCATATGTTGCTCACCTATAAGCCTGAAAGCTCTACGTTCGATCGAGTCCAAGGCAGCAAGCTGGTGTTTGGCCGAGCCATCCCAAACATGGCAGCAGTACTCCATACCAGGCCGGACTTTTTGTAGCTTATTTTGTATTTTAGCGGAAACACCTCAGGAGGGAGCCCATTCCACAACTTGCACGTATGGGGGAGAAAAGATCTCGTAAAGCGAGCAGTACGAGACACCCACGTGTCGATGATGTGTGGATGAGCTTCCTTGCGTTGTCGAGATGTGCGATGGTAGAACCTGGATGCGGGTATGAGATTGAACAGCTCCTCAGAGCGCTCCCCATTGTAGAGCCGATAGAACACACAGAGCGAGCCGATGTCTCGGGGCAGGCTCAGCGGCTCTAGTGAACTAGAGAGCTTTGGGTCATTGACGATTCTAACGGCTCTTCTCTCGGGATCGTACAAATATTCGTTCCGAGGCGAGAATCGAACCCGCAACCTCCTGCGTCGCAGGCGAACCTTCGCCCGCCGCGCCACAGAGGCCGTCAAAAAAGTCTGGGCTAATTACTAGTCTATTGTATTTGGTTAAAATAAAAAACTCTACATTATAAAATTAATATCTTATATTTGTTCCATAAAACTACATTGTGGGCCAGTGTGCCCGGTGCCCGGGTAACACGACCTTTGTATCTTGTATTATAAACTCGGGCAGACTGTGTCATAACTTCATAAGGCATTGTGAGTGATGGCCGAACGGCCCGTCAAGGCATCAGGTCTACGCGGCGACAGATCCCTCCCCTCTCTCCCCTCTCGCCGCTAAATGTATACAATTATTGGAATGTCACGCGGGATGCGAACCTCAATTTAAAACTTAAACTATAAAGCCCAGTGGCCTAAACACACAGTATTGTACAATCTCAAGTTCGCGCGTCGAGTCCATGCATCCAAAATATTAATACCCTATAAAACTTACAAAACCGATCGGTATTCTTAAACTTAGCTAAGTTAAAATTAAACGGAATTGTTAAATAAATTACCTAGGTACAATATTTTAGTCTAGAAAGCTATTTATAGACGCGCGGGGGAGGTGGGGGTGCGCGGGTCAGTGGGTCGCTTCCCGCAGCTTCTTCGGCGCGGGCGCATCGGACGAGTCGCCGAGTGACGTCTCCTCAGCTGAACTCGCTTCCTCTATTTGCCTGAAACGAAACATGCGACGGTTTAAGATGGAGTATGGGGCAAAATTCCTAGTCGTAATCAAGTACGGCGACCTATGTGGCGCTGCGGGCGAAGGTTCTCGCCTGCGACGCAGGAGGTTGCGGGTTCGATTCCCACCTCGGAACAAATATTTGTGGGATCTACAGATATTCTGGATATTTTAATCTAAAACCAACTAAAATCTTGTAGGTCTGTCCAATTCAATGTTTTAAAGCGAGGCACTATGAAAAATAAGAGCCAGTTCCAGATCCTTTGGTTGGAATTCGGAAAATTCCGCTACTTACTTGCGAAACGGCAATAAATGCGCAAAATATTCATAAAACTTGTTCCAGGACGTACGTGTTTTTGAGAAAACCTTACTAGTTTATGACAAAAATGTCTGTCATTTAGAATCTATATAATATGGGCAAGGTCCATGGGAAGCCTTTTTTTTCTTTTACTGTTTTTAAACACATAATTACATTATGAACATCCAAAGTTCAGGTAAAAATTGTGCAAATAAGCAAATTTTTGATGGCTTATACTGAATTTAGTGGTAAAAATATTTAAATTTTGGTTTCCCATTAACCTAGATACCTATATTCTTCAAGATACATATTTGTTCAAAACATCTAATGAAGAAACTTTTACAACTTCATAATCACGTACGAGCTGAGCACGAGCGTTTTTATGGAAAGTATGTCGTGCAGCCTGCTCTTAACACAGCTTACACGCTTAAGGCGCTATAGGTTCAACGAACATTTTTGTATGAGGCGAAGAAGGCGAGCGCACGCTCTGATACCGTGTTTTTATGTATAAAAAATTATATAAAAATGTCGTTCAAAGTTTTGTTTAATTTTGTTGATGAATTCACTAACTCAAATAATAACTAACATGTAACCAAATGTTTCAAAAATTAAAACGTGAGAGAAGTGAGTGAAAAATAGCATTTAAATTTTAAAACGGAGGTATCTTTGTTATTTTTTTTTATGAGTAATTCAAATATTGTATTGAATTATTGATTTCACTAGATAAAAAGCTCAAGAATATCATATATTTTTTTCATCATAGAAAACAATGAAAATTCTTATCAAAACTTTAAAATTCTAGAGACATTTGAGAACCTATCGCGCCTTAAAGAAATCCATTCCCTACTAGAGGCACTCGTTACGACACAAAGGTGAACATTAACGGCTTGCGATAGATCAATGTTCGATCAATCAGTCAGTACTTTTATGTGAAGGCACCATTAACTATGATGGTTCGTTAGCTTCGTTTGACCTCTAAAAAACTTCTTACGGTGGTTGCATTCGCGTTATTCAAAATTTTTCGTATTTTTTGCTCATCACAGCTCGTCAACACTTCTTCAGATAGCGAAAACTATGTTGCCGGTAATTATGTGACCTAACACACAAGTTTTAATTTATAGTATCACATAAATATCATTAGATTGGCTATGAATGTGCTTGAAACAAAAAAAAAACACTGTTAATACCATTGAAGCAAAAATTTACTTGAAAACTTGTGAGTTAGGTCATATAATTACCGTCAACATAGTTTTCGCTATCTGAAGAAGTGTTGACGAGCTGTGATGAGCAAAAAACCCGAAAAAAATTGAATTTCGCGCCTCATGCGAAAGCAACCACCTTACTCATACTTTTTACCAGGCGTGGCGCACTAAGCGCTTTAGGTATGTAGCTACAAGTACCCGGCGGACTCGTCTAGACGGGTCAATCCATTCAAGGGGCTACCGTGCGCCAGCCGGATTGCACATTAGTTATTTTTTTATGGGGTTCTTCAAAAGGGGTGTTTGGAAATTTTTAAAGGGTCGGCAACGCGCGTGTGATGCCTCTGGTATTGCAGGCGTTCATAGGCTACCTACGGTAACCGCTTACCAACAGGTGGGACGTAAGCTTGTTTGCTACCTTGGTAGTATAACAAAAAAAACTCACGCGCCGCGTCGCGTCGTCCTTCAACTAAAATCTAGTACTATTTTATTTTTATTTTTTAGACCTTTGTTTCACCACGATCTCACCTGTTGGTAAATGACGACAACACAAAAAATATGTGTTGGTGTTGCCGAGTGTATTTTGTGGTTTTACACAAAGGTGTACTTCTTGGTACTGTGGTACGCTGCCCCTCCATAAAAAACGTAGTTTAATCTTCAGAACTGGAGCGACTGAGCTTAGCTTTTTTGAAAAATCGAGTTTACTAGAATCGGTAGCCTTATCGTATTTAATAAGTGTCTACCCTTACAATATCTAATGTCCGTCTTCAGCCAGAATTGTCATTTTAATTTTCGAAATTCGAATTAAAGGACCAGCGCTTAACCGAGTCAGTCCCTGAGGTATGGGAGCGGTACGGGACGCTTCATTTTGACTTAACGAAAACACCCCTCCCGTACCCCTCCCGCATACACCTGTATGTCACTCCGCTGAGGAATAGCAAGCTATTGTATATTCTTATTCCGAAAATTCTTTCACAGACATGAAGCTACATTATCCCCGAGAGGCTATGTTTAATTGATTGATTAAAAATAATGCGGCACAGATTAGCACAGAATATATAATAGTTGAGATTAGTATTAATTATTAGAGAACACAGATTAGAAAACCGTAAAAAAAAAAAAAAAAACCCAGATATGAGACCAAATCGGGACTAGATCGATTTTTCACCCCCAAAAACCCCCAAATTTCATCGAAATCGTTAGACGTTTTCAAGAACGTGATTACAAATATTACATTATATCCAAATATTGCTCGTTTAATAGTGTAGGATTTCGATATTAATTAATTTTTGTAGACAAAAGCTGAATTTTGTCTGAATTGCCTTTATGAGCAGTCAGAACGTGCACAAAAAGGCACGACTGGCCCTGCATAGAGGGGTGTTAGTACCGACACTAATGTATGGTAGCGAAAGTTGGGTATGGCAAATGAAAGTAGAATAAATGCAGTGGAGATGAGAGCTTTGAGAAGTATGTGTGGTGTGACTTTGAGAGATATAATAAGGAATAGTGTGATAAGAGAGCGTTGTGAAATTAAAGAAGACGTAGTGACTAGGATTGAGAAAGGTATGCTTAGATGGTTTGGGCATTTAGAAGGATAGATTGACGAAACGGCGTAAGACGAGTGTGAATGGGACAGTGGGAAGGGGAAGACCTCGGCGAACGTATTCAGACCTGGGGGGCTACCCTTGACAACAGTTTCAATCCCAATCCAATCCCAATCCCAATCCAGTTTTCACAAAATTTAGCACTCTTGAACAAAATCGAGATTAAAATTGAAATCGTTAAGCGACCGACTTCTTGTGATGATTCCTGAAAGAACAACATGACGTATAGGTGTGGCTACACACAACGCAATAAAACTACCATTCATTACATTTGAAAATAACTTGCATAATCCTCATCATTTCACCTAATTATTACTTATTTTCCCATATATCTTGGATTCGAGTATAGTCGATTTTGTTTAGTTCCTTAAAATTCCACCAGGTTCGCATCCAATCGTGTGGCAGGATTGGATTCAAGAGTTTGGATTCAAAGGCACGATTTGACAGCAAATCCCAAATTAGGATTGCGATCGAGTGTCAAGGGTAGCCACCCAGAGCGGAGACGTTCTGGAAACAGGCAAGGTCAAGAGTACCCTTAACATATTCTGTGCCTTAACCGACGAGCATGTACCTATGAAGAATGTGGTGAGAGTGAATGTAGCAAAAGAGGTGTATCAGGATCGTAGCAAGTGGAAATCCGTGGTCTCTGCCTACCCCTCCGGGAAACAGGCGTGAGTTTATGTATGTATGTAAAATCTGAATACCGGTACCCTATCAATAAATATTTGCAGATCAAATTTATTCCGCAGCGAGATTTGAACCCGCAGCCGGCTACTCGCCTGCCACCGCAGCGAGATTTGAACCCGCAGCCGGCTACTCGCCTGCCACCGCAGCGAGATTTGAACCCGCAGCCGGCTACTCGCCTGCCACCGCAGCGAGATTTGAAACCGCAGCCGGCTACTCGCCTGCTGCACCGCGAGGGTCCTCAACTGTTATATTCAGTAACAATATAACAATAGTATTACGTATTGAGTATCCTATAGTCTGTGTCAGGAACTTACCGCTTAGCTCTGGGCGTGCTGAGCGCTGAGTCTGAGTTATCGGAGGGTGAGAGGGGGGTGGCGGGTGTGGCGGGTGAGGGCGCCTTCGCGTCCATCGAGTCCTCGGTGCATGACGTCGTCGTGTCCTCGTTTACGGAGTCCACGGTTATTTTACCTGCAACAAAACAATATTCAAATTAAAAATCTTTATTTCAGTCTTATTGAGAATTACACTAAACCTATAGAAACATAAATACCTTAGAAACTAACATACATATAAACTCACTTTATTTATAACTTAATCTAACACACGTGTGATCGCCGACGCGTCGCGGCCCGGGGATCACGTGACAGATGGCCCTTGAACCGCCGGAACTTCACCCCTTTCGTTCAGAAGGCAAGGCTCAAGTAGGTCTTCATACTTTCCGTAGGGACCCCCACCATAAATGAGCTAAAGCTCACATTATTAGGTGAGTCCAACTTCATGACCCTCAATCCCACTCCGGCTTTCTTCCTGATGTACTCCACCACCTCTGCACATGCTTTTATTTTACTTCACCTCTGTTAGTACCTATGTGTGGGACAAATCATGAATATGAATTTTGAACCACTTAACCTCGACCACCTCGACCGATTGAGCATGAATGATGTCAAGTTCCGATGACTATGATAGTGACAGCGAGCTGATCTGATGATGGAGACGGAAGGTGGACAACGGAACTCCTCGTTGGGTATTAGTAGATTGGCCGTGCTTGGGCTCATTTTGATCAGCTTACTGTACTTAGGTTAAGTAGTAGTAGAGCTTTTTTGTGAAAGAGTTCGTCCGGGGAGGTACTACGTCCATACCTATTTCTGCCACAAAGCAGTAATGCTCGCATTGCTGTGTTCCGATTTGCAGGGTATGGGTGCCGGAGAAATTACAGGCACATGAGACTTTTCATCTTTATATCTCAGGGTGGCGGGCGCAGTGCAATCCCGCATAGGGCGTTTCCTAGGTGGACGTGACCTATGTGTTAATGCACTGTTCATAGGCAGAGGGTACCGCTTAACATCAGGTGGGCCATCTGTTCGAACCGTCATACGAAGACGTATAAAAAAAATAAAAAAAATGTATGTGTGTGTAGTATAAAATATGAAACTGAATTTTGAACCAGTTAACCTCGACCGAGTGAGATGTAATTTTGCATACCACCTCATGCATGGTACATGGACGACCTCTGTGGCGCGGCGGGCGACGGTTCGCCTGCGACGCAGGAAGTTGTGGGTTCGATTCCCGCCTCGGAACAAATATTTGTACAATCTGCAGATATTTGTTCAGGGTGTTCTGGGTATTTTACGTGTATAATAAAAATATCTATTTAGATTTACGTAATGTATTGTATTAAGTATATCAGTTATCTAGTACCCATAACACAATCTCTGCTTAGCTTGGGGCATTATTTATTTATTTTCTATTTATAATTCTATGTATCCGTCCAGAATTATTTATTTATTTGAAATTTTCACACTACACAATAGCGCTAGGAGGACTTAATGCTAATAGCATTATCTGCCAGTCATCATGAACGTGCAAAAAAGATGGAGAGGCGAGCCTAATAATCTAGGTCAACGATAATTTAAAATTTAAATATTTAAAGTCGTAATTATTTAAAACTACAATTTACAATGTAAAAACAAAGTTCCTACATAAGTAGGTGTATACCCAGGTGTTGTAGGACAAAACTAGGCGTAACATTCTTAACGAAACTAGCGGATTTAATACATACATACATAGACACACGCCTTTTTCCCCGTAGGGGGTAGGCAGAGCCTCAATAGGCCTCTTTTCAGTGGATTGCACCATAGTGGAATATAGACGTGACAAGTGGTGAGCTCATCGCCGCCATTGCTTCCCACGACTGACTTGGCTAACGCTTTCTTCCAGTAATAACACATTCCATAATAAGCTTGCAGCCGGGACAAATCTTATCAACAAGCCCGACATCCACGGGAGGAGACGGAGGGGTCTACTCTTATGCCGGACACACCACAGTTAAATCAACGTTTAAATAATTAAATAAATTACGTTTAATAATTTTTGTGTCCTCAGAACGGCGTCGCAGTCTCAGCTTTTAACATTTTCATTTCCACCATACTTGAAGCTTCAGCGCAGGGTGACCAGGAAAGAACCGGTGAATTAGCCACACTTTTGGGTAAACCAAAAAACTAGGCTTGTTCAATGAGCGGAGCGCTCCGTACTAGTACAATCAACCAAATGTACTAGTTCAGTCTTTTTTTTTTTTTATACTACTTGTATGACGGAACAAGCAAGAGGCCCACCTGATGTTAAGCGGTAACCTCTGCCTATGAACAGTGCATTACCTCAAAGGTCACGTCCACCTAGGACGCACCCTATGTGGCATTGCACTGCGCCCGCCACCCTGAGACATAAAGATGAAAAGTCTCATGTGCCTGTAATTTCACCGGCACCCTTACCCTTCAAACCGGAACACAGCAATGCGAGCACTACTGCTTTGCGGCAGAAATAGGTATGGTGGTAGTACTTCCCCGGACGAACTCTTTCACAAAAAAGCTCTACTACTACTTACTACTACTTATAGTTCTATTAGTATTGGTTCGTGTTCGTTCGTTCTTTTGTACTCTGTCTTCGTCGGATCATCAATGATCTTCTTGCACCCCCTTGGGGGCATTAGGAGAGGGCCTTGAAACACCTTTCTCTACCCTAGCTAGGAGCGGCTGCCCCTGGGTCAGTGGGTTTTGCCGTAACAAGGTGGTACGAACTATGTGCGGAGGTTCTCTAGTGGAGGTTCTCGAGTCTTCGTCGGAGACGCATCGAGTGATCGGTCGGACGGTGTGCTCGCGCGCTCACTCTTTTGCGAAAGGAACTGATAGTACTATTGAACTATCTCAGGGAATAGTTCGTCCTCGTTCATGGGAAATAATTCCTAATAATTCTTCGTACGTGAAATACACAAGCTAAACTTACCATTGCCATTAGTAGGTGGTTCGAGATTGCTCTCGTCGCTCGGCAGTGGCGACCCTCCGTTGATCTGTGGCACGTCTCTCGGCACTGGCTCCTTGCCTAGCAGCTGTGGCGACAGGTCGGACAGGATGTTGTGTGTCCATATCGCGAGCTCCACGCTGTGCGGTGACCACTTCTTGGCACACCCGTTTTGGTCCTGAAAAGACGGATAAGATTAATTAATATTTAAAGTTAATGCACACACTTCTTAACCCAGGTTCAGAATTCGAGATATTTTTTGTAAACAAACAAATGTCACTGTCAAGGAGACAAGCCAGTGGTAAAAACATTTTTTTGCTTGGATCATGTTTTACTAGTAGTGACCCGCGGCTTCTCTTACAGTATTACATTTTTATAATATTCGCCAGCGGGTTCGCGCGGTATGTACCTTCAATTTGCGGCAAATAAACACAAACCCACTACATACCTAAGTTTATCTGACGAGCCAATGTGTAAACGGTAAAATGATATATACAGATACAGTATTCCATTGTAAAACTCTGCGAAAAGCACATTCGTATTCGTCAAATGAGGAGAAAATAATGAAATTAACAAAATGGGGACCGGCTTTCAAAACTTTGTTTAAAATCTCTGCAGTGTCACAGAATATATTATTATACTTACAGTATATTCTGTGACCAATATTCTGTGTATTGACGAATAGTGTTCCAAGTAACACAAGTAACATGAAATATTTTCTACTAACAAATATATTTTGTATTGTATTGTATTTATTTATTGCAAAATAAATATTATATATTTTATATATTTATTTTTATGTATTGTTTTTTTTTTTTTTTTTTTTACTTGATAACTTTTTAACAACCGAAATAACTCGAAAACATATACGACAAAATATTGATTACTTTATAGTTTATCAGATCTGAGTTAGAATAACATGCCTAGCCTGTTTATTGGCGTAATTTAATAAACTACCATTGAGCACCTATTTTTTTGATTTGGTATACCCTTTGTTTACAAAAAATATCTCGAATTCAGAACCAGAGTATAGTCTGTCTCCATTAAATGTGTCACTTTAAATGAGCCTCTTTTCACCGTGTTACATACATACACTAGATGTGTGTATGGATGTAACATACTAACAAAAGCATATAATAAAAAGCGGCCAAGTGCGAATCTGACTCGCCCATGAAGGGTTCCGTAGCAGCAAGTAACATAATATAAAAGTTCTTGGACGGATTACGATTAATGACGTATTAAAAAAAACTACTTGCTAGATCTTGTTCAAACCAATTTTGAGTGAAAGTTTACATGGTAATGTATATCATATTTTTTTTTTAGTTTTATCATTCTCTTATTTTAGAAGTTACGGGGGGGGGGGGGGGGGGGACACTTTTTACCACTTTGGAAGTGTCTGTCGCGCAAACTATTCAGTTTAGAAAAAAAATATATTAGAAACCTCAACATCATTTTTGAAGACCTATCCATAGATACCCCACACATATAGGTTTGATGAAAAAAAAAAATTGAGTTTCAGTTCTAAGTATGGGGAACCCCAAAAATAATTGTACTTTTTTCAATTTTTGTTTAAAAATCTTAATGCGGTTTGCAGAATACATCTGCCTACCAAGTTTCAACAGTATAGCTCTTATAGTTTCGGAAAAAAAGGCTGTGACATACACGGACAGACAGACAGACACGACGAATCCATAAGGGTTCCTTGTCTTTGACTACGGAACCCTAAAAAGGAACCCTTTCGGAACCCTAAAAATCAACTCACCTTATTTACATTTAACCTATCACAGACTTTCTTTATATGGTTTATGAAGTTGAGGTATTCTTTGCCAGTGAAGTCGCTGCCTTCCATCTCGGGTATCGCTTGCACGCACTCATCAGCCATGAAGGGCGCTATCTCCGGACTTGCCGCGGCTAGTAACGCTGACGCGGTCGCTGTGCCTACCCCCTTCAGGTTACTGAGAGCTGCCATAGCAGACTCGATGTTGGGCAGTTTCTTGAAAGCTTTTTTCGTCTCCGCCATGACAGCACGTGGTGTGTTCACCTTTATGAGGTATGATAGCTGCGGGTATGACTTCCCCCTCTGTAAATAAAATTGATGGATGTTATTGTGGGGTCGTAAGGTCGTAAATTACAGTTTGGAGATAAAAAGATAAGTTTATTTCACTTAGAAAAGGTACCTACAACATAATTAAAGTAATAATTAATTAATAATTCATTTGAATTTAATTAATTACTATGTTACTATCTGACCTACTGTGTACTCATTGTGTTAAAAATTAATTGTTGTGTATTTATTTTATTTTATTTGTATGCCTTGACAAGGCGAAACATGGTGATACTTTCTTTTTTGTAACATCTGTATGTAAAACTGTGTTTCGGACAAATAAATGATTCTTATTCAAAGATGTTCGTAAGTATATGAAAATAAGACTTTACCTTCCGTGCTAGTTAAAAAAACTGTGTTACGGCAAGGTAACGCTTCTCACCCCATACACGAGTAGAATGGTCATACTGGACCACTGTAGATTGGAGATGAATGGTAAATTCAAATATTGTATGCATTTACACTAAAAATACTGCTTATTTGAACGGAAATTATGTGCCCCGAATATCGGCCAAGCCCCTAATACCAGCCATTTGTCAACTTTACTGTTGTCAGATAAATTTCAATGATGTTATTCACAAAACAAGTAATGCGTTTTCTACACAGTTGTACGGTTGAGAGATTTGTTTACCTAATTAGTTACAAATCCCACCGCAAGGTGGAGGTCACAGATAATGGAATAGTGACAAATGCGGTGAGTCATTTTCACAGAATAGCCCCTTAAAAACGTATGCCCGTTTGCACTAAACATACGTTAGGCTTGTCCTAATTAAGATACACCTAAGCCTAAGTGGACTAAGGAATGGCTCAGGGTTAGTGCAAGCAAATTTATCGTTAGGAGTAGCAAAGGCACGTTGGGTGTGTTACAAATAAACGTCGGCTGGTTCGAATGGCCGTCATTTGCAGACAAAACATTTTTATGTCGTCTTTACGGACGGCCTGGGGTCCTATTCTACTATTATTTAAAGAAGCACCATTATTGTACTATGCAATTACAATTCAATTACAATTGTCATTAAAAATGGTAGTAAATGGTCTAAATGGTCATTGAAAAACCATTGATGTTAGTAAGAATACCAAGTGTCAAAAGTGTACATTTAGTTTTTTTTGTTTAATTGTTATGTCTTGTTTTTAACTAGTTTGTAAGGTGTGCAATAAAGTATTTTCATTCATTCATTCATTCATTCATTCAAGTATGACACAATTCTAACAATTTTTATACAATTGGGTCCCTGCTATTTTGTATTTCTTCCCTCCCAGAATCGATAAGTAAGTACCTACCTACTGGAGAACTAATAGTTAATAGTTTACTAACCAATTGTTTCCACTTCATGAGTTGTACCAGCTCTTCATGCACCATGTGTGCATCTTTGCCCCGCGATTTGATCTTCTTTGGCAATTCATTCTGGTACCTGTAGCAAAATATAAATAACAATTAAAAACGTATTTTAATGGGCGTCTGGTCGAAGCGACGGGTGGCCCGAGAGGTTATCTGGCTCAACGCATTAGTATTGCCATTCAGCGTGGCAATGCAGCCAGCATCTTAGGAACGCTTCTGTCTGGTATTGATTTGGATCAGTTGAGCTACCTTTAGATCGTTAGCAACGGTTTTCAGGTAGCTCAACTGTTTCATGTTTTTTTTTTTATTTTTTACAAACCTACTTGTATTAGTTGTATTATTCTTTCTGTAAATAAATGTATTAATAATTTTAAAAAAACATGTATTTTTTAAATCAGACCTTAACCACAGGCTGTCGAGAATTCAAGACCCCCCCTCTCCTAACGCGCTTCCAGACCGCGCGGTTTGTTTTTCGAGCAAAATTGAATGGGGCACAGATTCGATCATAGTTACTATGCTGCGTAAGATTCATTAGGTGGCGGAACGAAATTATTGACGTGCAACATGTATATTTAGTTGTGGTTTACGGCTTATATTTAAACCATTTTTTGTTGTAATTTGCTATTCTAATATTATAGAACCGTGTGTGCCATTAAATCTGTTTACATGTGTTTAAAGATAAATAAATAAATTAAATTAAATTAAAGGGCATTTATTCCTGACACTATCATTACTAAATTAATAAAATATAGAATAGAATAGAATTATTTTTAAATGAAAATACACAAAATGGTAGTTAGTTTTGCTCTTACAAAAAGGTCTCCAACTCATCATATATGCCGGTTGCAAATATATATGCACACACATAAATATACATAATACCTATATGGCATGCAAATAAGTACCTAGGTAGGTACTTATATGTTACATTTACAACTAACTGGTTGGATAGTTCGAAAAGAGATATAATTAATAAAACACGTGTGAGCCCACACATCTGTTAATCACATCTTCTATCTAACTGATCTATAAACTAGCTATGTTACTTATTTTAGTAAAAATAACTCCTAGCAATATGTTTCAGAGTTCTTAGTAACAGACTTTTGTCACACCAATTTTAAATTACACTCTTGCCATGTTACTTTTGTCACACCAATTTTAAATTACACTCTTGCCATGTTACTTTTGTCACACCAATTTTAAACTACACTCTTGCAATGTTACTTTTGTCACACCAATTTTAAATTACACTCTTGCCATGTTACTTTTGTCACACCAATTTTAAACTACACTCTTGCAATGTTACTTTTGTCACACGAATTTTAAATTACACTCTTGCCATGTTACTTTTGTCACACCAATTTTAAACTACACTCTTGCAATGTTACTTTTGTCACACCAATTTTAAATTACACTCTTGCAACGTTACTTTTGTCACACCAATTTTAAACTACACTCTTGCCATGTTACTTTTGTCACACCAATTTTAAACTACACTCTTGCCATGTTACTTTTGTCACACCAATTTTAAACTACACTCTTGTAATGTTACCAACTGGGACTGGGCTATGTTTGTTCTAATATTAGAGCGTATGGTATAAAGAAGTGAAAAGAGGCCCATTTGAGGCTCTGCCTACCCTTTCGGGGATAAAGGCATGTGTCTATGTATGTATGGTTTTTATATTATACGTTTAGTTAGACAAATGTACATGAATTGTAGTTATAATAAGGTAGTATAGTGTACAATTTATCTACCTAAATATTATTTAATGTGATGACCTGTAACCTTTTTATGTTAACAATAAATAACAATAACAATACAACAATACAATATGGTATGGGTTCAATAAAAATACCTACCTACCTTCTGTGTTTACTATAAAACGTGTATTATCCTCTTTTTTTTTCTTTGTAATTGGCGCCGCACGGCTTGTGCATTTGCCATTTTCAAGTAAGTATCTGTATTTTCAATATATTTTGCAACGTTACACTCCTTCAAAGTCGTCAAAGTCACAGTCGAGTCATGATTTATAAAACGGTGGCCAATTTTACTAAAACTTTGGTAGACAATTTCCACCAATTTCAAAAGTCACGCAATTCACTTCCATTTCATTTCACTACACTTGTGCTTTTTAAACGAGCTACATTAGTTAAAATGCCACCAAAATAACACAAAATAACTCAAGAAAACACTAGGAAAAGAAATAAAATAAAATTAGACAACGTCTCTTTTCGAAAATGGCGGGAAGAGTCCGTGTATTATCCTTAGTAGTTAGTTACAGTGTTTTGTCTTTTGTATGTGTTGGCGACCATCCTTCCGCACCTACACGCCAGCCTCCTTCAGAACTTGAGGGAGGCTGGCTGGTGAGAAAATAGTAGATATTTTAAAATTACTTCCTTTTTCTGTGATGTTTAAAAATAAATGATTTTGTTTTGTCAGTCGGAAAATAAACAATGAATGAAATGGTTATGCAGGTTTAATTTGGTCCGCAACAGTACGGACAACACGAGCAGTTACAAATGCGATCGAATGAGACAAAAGACGGTAGGTACTATTTTATGGATATTCAGCGTTTATTATGGGTCCCCGAAACGATCAAGTGCACTTGACAAGTCTACGTGCTTGAAGTGAATATTGATCGTTTACAGCGTTGACTTGACAAGTCCCGTCAAGTATCTACAGGCTGGACCATACTTGACAAAAAATTGATTGACGGCACTTGAACCACCTTGCGCTTGATGCGACCTGACGCGACTTGACAAGTTTTTATTAATTTGCGGCACGAATTTTCCGAACATATTTTTTGCGACGACCACTTTTCTGGGCACAGGGCGGTAAACGAATGCGGCACGTGGACTTGACGGCACCTTGAAGTCACGTCTAGTCCCTCGTCAAGTAAAATCGTCAAGCACGTAGACTTGTCAAGTGCACTTGATCGTTTCGGGTACCCCTAAGTAGGATGATTACGCACAATTACAAAATATATGGACGCCAAACGATATCACCTATCTAACTCATTAAAGTTCCGGGGGGTTACTATGAGCTCTTTTAGCCATTCAGTTCAAAAACGATTCAGTTGAAAATATCGTTTCGTCGTTGACATTCCTCATCGTTCAATAACTTGAATTGCAGAAGTCTATAGACCGTCTGCGACTGTGCCTTTAAATATAGTTGAGGACATCACGGAGCCGATATTTTGTACTGAATAGTTTTTGAACTGAATGGCTATAAGAGCTCATGGTAACCCAGCAGGTAAGTTAGAAAGTGACAAAATAGCCGCGAAAACCACTTTTTCACCATATATCTATTGTTATTTATTCTGTGTTACTGGATGAAAGCGTTAGCTGAGTCAGTCATGGGAAGCAATGGCGGCGATGAGCTCACCACTTATCACGTCGATATCCCACGATCTTGCAACCCACGGTGAAGAGACCCATTTGTGGGTCTGCCTACCTTCGGGGAAAAAGGCGTGTGTCTATGTACCTATGTATGTACCTAAGTACCTACCTACCTATGTAAAAATAACCAGTTGGGAAACTAATAAAAAAAACATGGGTAAGTTACTGACACAGACACCTGAATGTGTTGACTAAACCAACTAACTCTAAACTATTTAATTTTCACGATTTATTTAACGACTTACTTACATATATTTTTAATTAAGACTGGAGTTTTGGACTGACTTTCCCTACCTAGTTAATTAATAAAATAAATATTTACTGGTCAAATAGAACTGTTGTTTTTAAATACCTAAGTATTATTCATTGTTAAAAAATGTTGGTACCTATCTGCCTACACCTGAAATTGTTGACTTTAATAACTTAACTTAAATAAAAAAAAAGTTTAGGTTGTGGTGGGATAAGGGGGCGAGGAAAAAAGACTTCATATCTCAAAAACGGTAAGTCCTATGGAAAAAATGCATTTTATATTAATTGATGGCTAAGAAAAAAGCTACACGTCAGGCTAAAAAAAAGAAATAAAATATTCCAAAAAAAAAAAAAAAAGGCTTTTTTCCTCAGTGCCCCTTTATTAAGTACTATTGAAATAAGGTAAATTAGTTGTTTAATATACTTATACCTACATTACCTTAGATATTAAGTACTCAAATATTGTTATAAAAAATAATTGTGAGGCAAACTGTTGTTGATAAATATGACCAATGACTGCCAAAAACAGTCCCATATGGATGCACTTTTATAAATATTTAAATTACGGTACCCTTAAAAAAACTAATACACAGTCACAAACTATATTAAAATAATTTAAAATATTTAAATTACTTGTAAAAGTAAAATTAATAAAAACGAGGTCCATGAGAAATACAATGCAATAACCTACCTACCTACCTAGTTAGAGAGATTATGACGAGATGAGTCATTGCGCTTTAAAAAGTAATTAATGTTTTGCGTGAGATTATTAAAACAATTCTAATGATAACAATAACAATCAATTTAAAGCACTGAATTATATAGAAAATTAAAGAAGCCAACATAAAAGCGGAGTCACCATTTTGAACGGATGTGACTTTACCTATGTACTCAACAAAGCATTGTGTTATTCACTGTAAAACAGCATAAAATACAACATGACACTTGAATACACTACGGGGCCGTTATTTAGACAAGGCATAGCATAGAATATGCGCCCTAAACATGGAAGTTAATTCAATACTTATAAAATCGTTGTAAAACGAGTCATCGTAGAGGGCAGCCACCATTTTATAACGCCAGAAGTGCTGCAATATTTTCCCTCAGACTGGCTTTAGGAAAATGATCATGTCAATTTGACATCGAACCCACGTGACGCAGTGATTTTAATGAGCCGACCGCGGACTAGAGATGCAGTCCGCGAGGGAGGTAAGGTAGCTATCAAATCAGTTTGCACGGATACACACACAATACAAGTTCATTGACACGCCACGGCCGCATTTTCTCCTTTCAAAGGCGTTCGTACTCACCAAGTGTCCAATTTTAAGAGCTCGTCTGGTTTCTTTATTTTCTGTTCTGATTTTAATTTAATCGCGTCTGGATATAACTTAAAAACTGTGTCAAAATCGTCCGCATTCGCCTCAAGGAAGAAAGTAGACGTGTCTTTCGCGGTAGCCATTGTGAACGTTCTAAAATATGTTACACTGCGTAGTTTAGCTATAGCGCCGAACTCGACGCGGCGGCAGCACCTGGCCAACTGGGCGCGCTCTCCCCACTAGAGCGGCCATCTTGTCGGCTTAACCTCGTTGTGACGTTCGATATTATTATTCGAATTACAGCTTATTTTCTTGCTTATTTATGCATTTATCTTTGTTTATTTAGATAAAATACTACAAAAAAACTTTGATGACGAGCTGATTGCTTATTAATAAGCCATTCTAGCTCTAGAAAGTCGCATCTAGAACAAAAAATATACTCACTCGACATCACAAGGTTACATCGGGCGTATGGTGACTCGACAGCCCGACATTTGTCTGGCCTCCACCCACTGGGAGACGCGGGATGAGAAAAATAAATTCCATTTTATGATTAAATCACTGCACTGATTGGATATTTGAATGAAAATTTACGAAAATCAGCAATAATTGAACACAATAACGATAACGTTGGTCATGCCGACCTCGGTTCTATCAATTTCCTCAACGTGACGCAACACACGACACCGTTCTACCGAAACGACTTTGGTAAACACGCATATTTTCCGTTGCATTGCAGTACACACTGAGCCCGGAGTAGTCATGAAGTAGTAACTAGCGGTGTACATAAGGCATTTAGGTAGTAGGACATATCACCGGGGTTGGAACGTCACACCAATCGGCTTTGTTGTTTTGATACATAGATCGCCATGTGCTCTGTCTGATACCTCGGATTTAGGTGTATTATTGTTTGGAGAAAGTGTGATAAGCAGCTGGTTCGTTGCGCTTTTTAAGCTTTTCTCTTGTGTACCTACAATTTTTAGGGATGTTAGTCGTTACATAAATGCTACTAGGTAGGTAGGTAGGTACTTAGGATATATTCTGTGACTTAGGTAACCTATGCAAAGGATTTTTTAAGGTCCCTTGGGAAAATTTTGCTCGGAGTAACGAACTGCAATTTGTTCTAAAATCGGCTTTTAATGACAGAGTTAAAAATTAATAACGCGCTTAATTCTAGATGACATCTATTAACTGCTAGCTATAGCTATGTTAAAATACACATAAAAACAGTGGTCTAGGTACCTATTTAACGATGGATAAGTGTCATACCAAAAATGTTTGTGTTCTATCAATATAAGTAGATAGGTACCTACCTAGGTCTCTTAACAAATTTATTACCTACTTAAAAATAAACTTGTCTCTCTGAGTTTACTTTAACTAACAATAATATTTACTTTCTTAAAAACAAAGTACCTACCTACCTAGACCCGTTGTACCTAATTAGTACCTACCTAGGTAAGTACAAGGTACAAGGAGAACACGCCGCGTCAAGACTTATTCAGGAATCGAACCTGTTACCTACCCTCCTTTATTACTTGACTTGTACGTTTCGTTGCCACGGAGTGCGTCAACATAATAGTATCTAGGTAGGTACCTACCATAAATACCTTCCTATTCAGTTGTTTCAAATTTAAATTGCTCTTCTACTAGCAATAAATGTTTGAGAAAAAGAAAACTCACTAAAAAATATTAACATTTCTAGGTAGGAAGTAGGTAGGTAGGGAGACAAGATTGCGCGCGAAAATTCATGTCGTCACGTTCCATTATTTACCTACCTATGTGAACAGTGGCACTTGAGATGAGATACAGATGCTTCCCTAATAGGTACCTACCTACCAACATACAACAAACCGTAATTTTATATTATTTTGCCGTAACTCAAAACTAAGGTGTAACATATTGTAGTTTTTAATTTAAATTTATAAATTATTGAACTTAAACTTAACATAGCTAGGTAAGTAATATTTATTATAGAAATTTTACCCTAAGTATATATTTTTATCGTAAGTAAATATTAATTAAGTAGATAGAGATAAATATAAAATACTTTATTGCACACCATAATACAAAAAAACAACTTACTTACAAATAATAAAACTAAAACTAACTATGTTGTACCTATTTATTAAGTCGTTATTAATTATTAAAAAAAGCGGCCAAGTGCGTGTCGGACTCGCCCATGAAGGGTTCCGTAGCAGTAAGTAACATAATATAAAAGTTCTTGGATGGAATACAATTAATGACGTATATTAAAAAAAAACTACTTACTAGATGTCGTTCAAACCAATTTTGAGTGAAAGTTTACATGGTAATGTACATTATATTTTTTTTTTAGTTTTATCATTCTCTTATTTTAGAAGTTATGGGGGGGGGGGGACACACTTTTTACCACTTTGGAAGCGTCTCTCGCGCAAACTATTCAGTTTAGGAAAAAATGATATTAGAAACCTCAATATCATTTTTGAAGACCTATCCATGGATACCCCACACGTACCTATAGGTTTGATGAAATTATTTTTTTTGAGTTTCAGTTCTAAGTATTGGGAACCCCAAAAATTATTTGTTTTTTTTTTCAATTTTTGTGTAAAAATCTTAATGCGGTTCACAGAATACATCTACCTACCAAGTTTCAACAGTATAGCTCTTATAGTTTCGGAAAAAAAAGGCTATCTATGACATACACGGAAAGACAGACAGACAAACATGACGAATCCATAAGGGTTCCTTGTCTTTAACTACGGAACCCTAAAAATAATGGAACAGGTAGGTAGGTGGGTATTACCTACCAGGTACAACGTACTTAAAATTATAGAAAAAAAAACTTGTGTCAATTAGGTTATCCATAGCATGTACCTAATAATACACTTACTATAGTGGAAAAAAATACACCTAACTCATCGTCGCTGTGGTGGTGAAGAGGTTCAACCCACACTTTCATGAAACATTAGTTAAGTGCAGCCCTGTACTAATATTTATTCTGTGGTGCAGCATACTCTATGGCTATGCAGTAATAGTGAACAAAGCTAACCCACTTACGGCCGTTAGATACAAATTGACTACCTACGTAAGTACCTACCTACTCTACAAAATGTACGTAACTTATTGTGCATAAAGTAAACAAAGATAAAAGAAAGATATTCTATGTATTATCTTCGAAATCCACAGGATAATAAAATCCCTATTTGTTCAGTACGCACACAAAGAGACGAGCGTTGCGATAACAGTGTGCCAAGCGTTCGCTTTACAACAGAATATTTTACAACAGATATTTCTCATACGGCTTCCTTCAATGCCGCGCGCTCCGTCCGCGTTCAATACTCAAGCAGGGTGCGTGAGGGACAGACCCCAACATAAACGTTCGAGGGTTCGGTCGGCTGCGGCACAAAAAGCATGAAGGGATTCGAAAAGGTTTCTTTTTTATACCGGTCGGTATCCGACACCCGTTATGGAACTGGCTGCCTGCGATCGCAATATAAATACAACGTGGTTTATTATTATTGTTGCACGATATCTGATTACAGCTGCATGCATGACTGATAGATAAGATAGATAGAAAATTATTTATTGCACAACTTAAAAAGTATTGTACCTATATACGAACTTAATGCTAGATATCATTCTCTTCCAGCTAACCTTTGTGTATTATGGTAGGGCATAAACATTTGATTCAAGGATGGATTATGTAGCATAAAGATAAACTAAATATAAAATATTTACTACAATAGGTACAGAATTAATAAATAAACACATACACACATAGGTATTTAATAGACTAGGTAAAACATATATCATAGGTAGGTACCTATACAATTATAGGTACTACATAAACATTATCAAGGACACATACCTATTGGGAGATAAATTATCTGTAGGATTCGATCAAAGATTTAATTACTTATTTAAATCTTTGGAAATTGGATTTGATCATGAGAGTGAGATTATGATTATAAACTTTGGATCTGAAAACATCAACTGAGGATACCCCACGATGTTGGTGAGGAATACTATTCCAGAGTAGAATAGCAGTAATTGTGAAGGATTCTGAGTAACGAGCTGTATTATGCTGCGGGGTCATTAGCTGGAGATGTTGTGACGATACCTACATCGCAAGCAATATAATGATAACTCTAGTTCTACTGACAGATTTGGGTGTGGTTTGCACTGATTTAAATCTTTGGTTTGCATGTTGTTTGTTATGTCTTGGTGATTTAATTACCTACTTCAATTGGTTGCCTTTTTCCCCAAAAGGGTAGGCAGTTGCACCACATAAATATATCATAGTAGGTGAGCTAAAGAAAGTATGTAGGTAGGTGCACTATGAAAACAAACCTACTACGATTTAAATTAGATGCCTCGGCAGTCGTTGTTCGTGTAACTGTCCCTTTTTCACTCACTTGCAATCATATTTATGTTTCGAAAAGCCGATAATTGCCGACGCCTCTTTTGCTGTAGCACTGTAAGTGTATTTAATTTAACTTTGCTTTGAAAGCCCCTTCGTGTTATAGTTACCTACCAACTGCTGAGCTAACTTTAATTGGACATTTTGCAAACTGCCCGGCAGTGTTACGTGGAATACGTTCACTTTTGGTTCCACCGTTGCATAAACACATCTGATATGGGTTCGTGCTTTTTGAGACCAGCCCTGCCCTGCAGTTATAAAAACCAACGCTTTTAGTTTTGTCATTTATTTGCGTAAGAGAATGGATAAGTACATAAACAGGTAATAATTATAAAAATATTAATGTAATTCAGGCTTACAACTCTATAAAACAACCTCATTGTTAAATTAAGGTCGTTTACGGTAAATAAAGTCGGTGCGTCACACAAAGCCTCGTCCACTTCTGGGAAGCCGTCTGACTTGGATTGGATTGGACGTTGGATTGCAGTCCCGTCCGACTTACTTGTACTATTATTTATTCTGTGTTGCAGTGAGCGGCTTGCTTGTTCTCGATTTTCAGCACTTCGACAACGCGATGCCTGCGATAAATAAACGAATAAAGTACTATAGCCTTATGATCTAATAAAAAAAGCGGCCAAGTGCGAGTGGACTCGCCCATGAATGGTTCCGTAGCAGCAAGTAACATAATATAAAAGTTCTTGTAGTTCGTTGTAACTTTGATCGATGTTTTAATAATAGTGTATTAAAAAAACGACTTACTAGATCTCGTTCCCACCAATTTTTGGTGGAAGTTTACATGGTAATGTACCTAAATTTTTTTGTTTTTTTGTTTTATCGTTCTCTTATTTTAGAAGTTACATGGGGGGGTAGGTGGGTACACACATTTTACTACTTTGGAAGTGTCTCTCGCGCAAAAAATCAGTTTAGAAAAAAATGATATCGAAACCTCAATATCATCTTTGAAGACCTATCCATACATAAACCACACGTATGGGTTTGATGAAAAAACATTATGAGTTTCAGTTCTAAGTATGCGGAACCCCAAAAATTTATTGTTTTTTTCTGTTTTTGTGTGAAAATCTTAATGCGGTTCACAGAATAAAAATAAATAAATAGTAAAAAACCTTTATTTGTCTTCAATAACTTGCACTAATTAACATGGTACTTACTAAGTTTCAACAGCATAGTTTTTATAGTTTCGGAAAAAAGTTGCTGTGACATACGTACGGACAGACAGACAGACATGCCGAATCCATAAGGGTTCCGTTTTTTGCCATTTGGGTAAGGAGCCCTAAAAAACTCGCTTTTTGTCAGATCTGTTGATTTAATATGTAAAAGTATACCCACATACAATGGTACCTACCTACTATTAATAAAAACGAGCCTTTAAAATACAGGTAGGTACCTACCTACATAAATATCTTTAGAATGGAACAAGTGTGTCTACGTGCTGACCGTGCTGTGCTTTAGCATTTTTATGAGCGCATGTTAGTATTTATTTGTGCCGAAATTATACCATATAACATGCAGGACACGTGAGTCAAGTACCTACCTCTACCTACCTAGGTACCTACCTACCTCTTTTGAAAAGGTTTCGCAATCGGCAGCAAAATGAATTGAGCTTAGAATAAATATTCTAAGGAACTCGATGAATTGTAATCTTCACTCCTCACCGGTATAGGTAGGTAGAGGTACTAGGTAGGTAGGTACCTACCATGAATGTATCTTCCTAGGTAAGTACCTACCTAGGTAGGTACCTATAAGTTGAATTTAAAAAAATGTTAAAAAAGAGTTCTCTGTTGATCATCTGTTTTTTTATGTGGATGATTTCATACAGATTCAATTTGTAATTAAAAAAATTGCTAATCAACTCAGCAAACACTTATTAAAATTAAAAAATATAATTCTACCTATATTCTAAGTTTCATGCTGAGATTTCCATTTATTACGAATTATTATTGTAGCTTTGAAAAGTGGCCCAGATTGTAAAACAATGTTTACAATTTTGAGTCTTATCTTACTTACTAACTAGACCTAGGTAGGTACACGTAGGCTCAATGTTCGTAGCGTAGCGTAGTGCGTAACAAAATACCTACAGCCTGAGGAATAAATATTAGTACAAATTAGGTCGCCAAATTATCTAAATTCATAAGTTTTTGGTAAAATCTAAACTTTTAGGTTTAAATACCCCCAATACAATGATAGTAAGTAACTACTATTCAAAAAAACTTTGGGTGAAAAAGAGTTAATTCTAGGAAGTTTGGTCTTGGTAGGTAGGTAGGGTAGTCATTCTAAATTAGTTTACTTATTCGCAAGTTATAAGTTCTAAGAATGAGTCTCGCTCGGTTATTAGTATTCTATTCTCGGGTAAAACCACCGCAGTTGGAATTAAAACTGTTTCTCCTTTTTGCCTCAAGGTCAGTGAGTTGTGACTTGTGATAATCACAACGTGCGCTCGCTCGGCCCCGTCGTCGTCGGCGCGGCGCGGTCGGTTGGCCGCGCGATATAACCAACATGGCTGACGGTGACGGGCGATACGGAGACAGAGAAGGAACGAAGATAATAAATATTTTTAGAACCAGCGCGGCGCATACTGCGTGATTCAGCGCACTACTAGCGCCATCTCGTAGAGTTTTGTGGAACTTAATTGGTACTATGCCATCAATCAAAATGTTCTTGAAATCATGGCTTACTAGGTTATTACCCTTTGGTTTTTTGTGCCTCATTGAGGCAGCCTCAAGATCGCTGGGATAGGGATTCAGTTTTTTTTTTTATTACTAGGTCATAGGTGCTACGACGTATTTGCTGGTGCTTTACTACTATAACGTGATACCTAGGTAGGTACCTAGACCTACTTTTGTTCACAATTTTTAACCCCCGACCGCAAAAACGAAGGGTTGCTATAAGTTTGACTTGTCTGTGTGTGTGTGTGTGTGTGTGTGTGTGTGTGTGTGTGTGTGTCTGTCGCATCGTAGCTCCCGAACGTTTGAACCGATTTCGTTTTTATTGTTTGAAAGGTGAATTTGTCGGGAGTGTTCTTAGCTATGTTTGATCAAAATCAGTTCAGCAGTTTCATTGCGTTGAGGGTTTTTTAATTTTTACAATATTATTACTTGTTATGTTTGTAAATAAGTACCTACCTACCTACCTAAGGAGAGGGAAGTAGGTAGGAATTACCGTGCCTGCTTGGGGCGTCGATAAAGCAAAGTGTGCATTCGTAATGTCGGTAGGTACCTACCTACCAACCTACCTACCTAGTGTAGGTAGGTAGCTTAGCTACCCTATGAATATCCTATATTCCTACTAGGTCTACACTGTTATTATTCACTCTCATCGAGAGTAGGCAGGCACCCAGCAGTGGTAGGTACCTACCTATGTGTGGGTGGAAATATGCGGGTTTGTAATGCCGTAAGTAGGAGTGTAGGTTAGGTTATAAAATCGTTAGGCAGTTATACCTATCATAGGTGTAAATACCTAGTACATACCTAGTCAGTGACTGCAGCCTAAAATTCCAGATTTGATTTTTAACTGACAATCAAGTACCTACCTAGGTAGGTACAATATTCAAATAAAAAATATGCATGAATAGGTACCTACCACCTACCCTTCGACCAACATAGGTACAAGTCATACAACGTTACAGGTTACAGGGAGAATTATAACTTGGTAGGTATGAGACCTTTGCCAAGCAGTGGGACACAATAGGTTAACAAAAAAAAAAAAAAAGGTATGCGTTCGCTGTAGGTAACCAGAAACACGATACCTAGGTAGAGGTAGGACAATATTTTCTCGATAGTTTTTTTTTGCCTAGATTCGATTGTTTAATAAAATGGTGCATGTTAAAGGGTAAAAAATTAGATAAATCAAATCAATAGAAGTAAGCCAGGGGTTCCCAAAGTGGGCGATAACGCCCCCTTGTGGGCGCTGTGGGCCTAGAGAGGGGCGGTAAGAGAGACCCAGAAAAAAACTGGGGGCGTCAAATCAGACACACTTTCGCATTTTAATTGTTATTAGTATTCCTAGATAGGTCATTTTCGTAGATAGGTAATAGACCGCGGGCAATTATGTTTTAAAGCCCGATTTGTGCATGTTTAATTTGAAGTTATTGTGGTTTTTAAGTACCTACGTGAAAAAATAGGGGCGCTTAAAAAATAATTATGGGGGCGCTAAAAAATAATTTATTCTCAAAGTTGGCAGTAGACAAAATAAGTTTGGGAACCCCTGAACTAAACCGAGGGTTTACTGTAGTGGTTTTGTAAAATTATCTATATTTTACGAGATATTCAATAGTAAAAAACGATTTTAGAGCGGCCACGTCCCTAATACCAGCCACGTCCCTAATACCAGCCACGTCTCTATTACCAGCCAAGTCCCTAATACCAGCCACGTCTCTAATACCAGCCACGTCCCTAATACCAGCCACGTCAGCAATACCAGCCACGTCCCTAATACCAGCCACGTCCCTAATACCAGCCACGTCTCTAATACCAGCCACGTCCCTAATACCAGCCACGTCCGTAATACCGGCCACGTCACTAATACCAGCCACGTCCCTAATACCAGCCACGTCTCTAATACCAGCCACGTCCCTAATACCAGCCATCTCCATAATACCAGCCACCCGCATCGACAAATTATGGAGACAGGTAGGTATAAGGCTTAGAGCAGGGGTTCCCAAAGTGGGCGATAACGCCCCCTTGTGGGCGCTGCAGACATTAAGGAGGGCGGTAAGAGAACCAGAAAAAAAATGGGGGCGTCAAATCAGACACACTTTCGCATTTTCTATATCGTAGATAATTAGACCGCGGGCAATCATGTTTTAACAAGTTTCTGTTAAATAACCCGATTTGTGCATGTTTAATTTCCGCTAATAAGTATAGCTCACAATAATTAATTTAATTTGAAGTTATAGTGGTTTTTAAGTAGGTGAAAAAATGGGGGAGCTAAAAAATAATGATGGGGGCGCTAAAAAATAATTTATTCTCAAAGTGGGCAGTAGACAAAATAAGTTTGAGAACCCCTGGCTTAGAGCATTGCAGGCCTCCGTTCCGTCACAGAATAAATATTAGTACAAGTTCCGTGTTGCTCGATAAGAGTATAATGCGCGTCATGTAAAAAGAACGCTGGCGGTCAAGCTTCTTCAGGCGTTCCAGCGTTCTTTTTAAGAGATTACTTACTTTTCTTCTTATTTAAGAGATGTATACCTATATGCATTAAATGAGTGCCTACCTAGTTTACTACAAATAATGTACAATTATAGTACGCGTCATGTAAAAAGAACGCTGGAACGCCTGTAGAAGCTTGAACGCCAGCGTTCTTTTTACATGACGCGCACTATAAGGTATGGAGGTAGTACCTACTTCTCCGGACAAAATTCACAAAGATTTTACCTAGGTTACTATTCAAAAATGTGGGTCGCCTTGATGTGCGTACGTTGTCTGAATGAGTTGAGATCTGAAGCTTTTCAGCATGGAGATTGAAGTAATGAGCAATTTTAAAGGGTTCTGTAGTCGGACGAGGAACCCTTACTAGATCCCATTTCTAAACTTGATGGCCTCTGTGGCGCGGCGGGTGAAGGTTCGCCTGCGACAGGAGGTTGTGGGTTCGATTCGTGCCTCGGAAAAAATATTTGTACGATCTGCAGATTTGTTCAGGATGTTCTGGGTATTTTATAATAAAAAATATCTATCCATGTATTGTATTAAGTACCTATATCAGTTATCTAGTAGGTACCCATAACACGAGCTCACGTAGTTAGGGTACAGAATAAATATTAGTACAAGTTAGGGGCTGTTGTGTGAATTGTCCAGCATTATTTATTTATTTAAACTGTTTTACCAAGAAACTTCTAATTCCCCATGTAACTGGATCATGGTGGAATTATCTCGGATATCCTCCGATGAAAACTTATTGAGTTAGGGAGGGGAATCTGTGGCTTGGCTTCAGAATCCCACACTAATTGTTTGTAAATGTCCAGCTTTTTCCCGGTTTTTTATGGTTCCGTAGGTACCCAAAGTGAGCCAAAGGGACCCTATTATATTACTAAACCTCCGCTGTCCGTCCGTCTGTCTGTCAGCAGGCTGTATATCTCATGAACCGTAATAGAAATAAGTTGCAATGTTCACAGAGTTTTTTTATGAGAATTTGTGTATCTGTAGCCGCTGTATCAACAAACACGTAATTAATTTTGTGAAAATGTAAAAAACCCTCAACGCAATGAAACGGCTGAACCGATTTTGATCAAACATAGCTAAGAACACGCCCGACAAATTCACCTTTCAAAAAAAAAAAAAAACGGTTCATCCGTTCGGGAGCTACGATGGGACAGACATACACACACACACACACACACACAGACACGTCTAACTTATAACACCCCGTCGTTTTTGCGTCGGGGCCGGGGTTAAAAATAAAACATAGGTAAGGTACAAACGAAACGTTTTTCTACGGTATAGGTAGATACGTGATGGTACGGAACCCTTCGTGTGCGTGGCCGACTCACAATTGTTTTTTTTTTCGAAATTTTGGTGAGATTAGTTCCTTGTTGGACCCCTTGGATATGATCCTGTGGGCTTTGACTGTCCTGCCTGTTCGATCTTTTAACATTTACAGGCAACTTTTAAGTTCCCTTGAAGATTATGTTAGTGAAGTACAGTCGGCGAAAAAATAAGAAATCTCTATAGGTATTTGCCAATAAAAACGGTACTAAACTAAGTAAGTACGAAAGCCCAAATAAACATAATAACTTTCAAAAATAGTTTTTTATTACTTATTATTAAATTATTTTGTACCTACCTAAAATAAATAATACTGTACATACCTAGTAGTTAAGTAAGTACCTATATCTATATACCTACCTACTACTTTATCAAAATAAATGTTACCTACTGATCAGCCTTATTATAAAACTAGCAGCGCCCCGCGGTTTCACCCCCGTAAGTCTCGATCCCGTGGGAATATCGGGATAAAAGTATGTGTTATTCCGGGAGTCCAGTTATCTCCAAATTCATCCAAATCCGTCCAGTCGTTTCAGCGTGAGGAAGTAACACACTCACACACAAACTTTCGCATTTATAATATTAGTGTGATTGTCGTGACTAGGTAGGTAGGTACCTAATTATTAAATTTTTGCTGAGTGAAAACTTTTTACGGTTAAGCTCGCCTTTGTACATAAATCTTTTGTTACATTTTATTTGTATTTTTTCCGTGTACAATAAAGAATTATATAAAGTAAATAGACCCTAATTGAATAAAAAAACAAGTTACTTACCCGTATTCAAATTACCTACATTTGAAACCAAAACGTCCTAAAGGATCAGTGCGTAAATGCAAAAAACGAGTTTTCCGTTTCCGCGACTGTCCGCGAAGATGAAATTAGTGAATTCGCAAAAAAGTACGATAAAATCAAATCCATTGAAGATTTAGCGAGTGTTTATGAATGAAGTGACGTCACTTACGCTGTGGGTAACTATACTACCATCAGCTGTGCTTGTGCACGTATAGATTACTATAGGTACGTAGGTATGTATACGTAAGTGGATCATTGGGCTCTTTCTTTTACGCCAGCTGATCGCTGGGGAATTCTGCGATTGTGTTTAGTGGGGTGTGGATTTAATTTACCTTGGAATCCTTTATTTTGAGAGTGAGCTAGTTTCGCTTTAGGCAGTTTGTTCCCATAATATGTTTACCAGAGGGAATATTTTTCTCAGAAGTCGTTTTTTTATAACGATTACTTAGTGAAAAAAAATAAAGAAATAATGCGTAATAATAATAAGTAATTGCCTGATAAAATATTTTTGTCCTATACAGGTTGCTGCTGTGCGATGAGGACTCACGGAGTGACGACACGGTGGATTCAGCCCACTACCACAGAATAAATAATTGCCACTACTGACACCGGTCGTCACTAAAAAGCTATTTCGTTCCGCTCACAAAATGTAAGTCAATTATAATAATGAGCTATTTACATAAAATTTATATATTAAATTTTTATATTACCTATTTACATAAAATACAAGATTATAAATAGGTAATAAGTAAGCTAAGTAGGTTACTTACCTACAAATATTCGACGAACTCACGATTTGTAAAGGTACAAGAGAAAGGGGCTTATCCGCTTGCGTTATTTCTTGACGAACGGCAGATTATGAAAACCTAAGGACTAGGTACATTGTTTTTAAGAAATAGGTCTTTTTACCACCAATTAAGGTTCATTTTATAAAATTTCGATCCTTAAATTTTCTGTTTATTGTTGTTGTCGTACCTAGTTAGGTAAGTGTACCTACTTCGGATAAAAAAAAGCTGACCTCTAGATATACCTAGTTGAGCAAGAAATAACTCACGTGGACCTACCACGTGACTACCATTCAATTCATGATTGTTTCAAGCAAGACCGAAACCGAACCAAACGGGTTAACATCATGTACAAATAATAATTGTAATTTGGAAGATGTTGACCAATTTGACTATAGATAATAATTTAACAGTCTAGTATTTAGTTGAATCTTTCTAAGAGTAAGATAAAAAACTCGGGCGGCTTGACAAACTCTGACACCAGAGGCCAGCACTACCTCATACGAAATGCATGCAAGAGTAAGATAAACATTCAACCGGAAATTTCTAACGATGAGAATATCCCTCGTATTTTACCGCTTGAGTAGCAGTCACAACTTCAGGAGTACATCGTCAGTCGGTAGCGATGTGAGGCGGTCGCTACACCCTCGTTTGCCTCGCTTCGCGCTCTTTCGCGCTGCCATTTCTACCGCGCTTCTAAATCTTTCCTCCTTCCCGCACTCACAGAAACTCTACAGCTATCCCTCTCTCACGATTATTCATGTAACAAGTTCAATGTTTACATTCTTCCTACTATCAGGTGATGAATCGAAACATTTACATTGTGGGTGTAGATAAGCCGTTCGAGTCACCGATCCAATCATCGCTCTAGGTTGGTATTATTTTATTCATATTTTAATCTTGCTTGCCTTGTGATTGATATAAATTAAATTGAAGTGTGCCAAATAAATTTAAAATAAGTTTTTTGTGAAAAATACCTATATTTTTCAATACGATCTTTTATAAAATTAGTGATCGTAACCGTGTGCTGATCAAAATGAGCCTAAACACGGCCAGTCCATCGAGAAGTTCCGTTGTCTCCATCATCAGATGAGCTCGCTTCACCATCATATTGTCATTGTAACTTGACAGATAGGTACCTACTTATGCAAAATTTCGGCTCAATCGGTTGAAGATAACTGCTTTAAAATTCAGTTGCAAGATTCGACCCGGCAAACATATTCCACACAGACAAAAATATTCCCGGAAATACATTGCAACTACAAGTTAATATAAAGCTTGTAAAAAGGTTTTAATTTTGTCAATTTATCTGTAGGTATAATTAGGTTCGGTGAGTAGCAAAAGTTAACTTTTAATAGGCTTCAAAGTCAAACATTCATGTGTGAAAACAATAGATTAACCTGCGTCAAGGCCTACTTCAATATGTATTTTTGTAACAATTCAATGTTAAGAACTCGTGTAGCGAGCCAACCTTTATAATACTCTTGACCGTGAATCCAAAGAAAGACATACTGTTGATAGCTAATATTACCTACATGAGACAAATATCTTTGCACAAGTCCCTACCATGATGTTGATCATTCAATCAACTGTCGGTTGTTTGTTACCTACATTACCTATCTACATAGCGACAGAATGAAAAACAATATCGAAATTTTATGTGAAGGTGGGTATTCTATTTTCCCGAAGCTAACTCAGGGCTACGCTGCTGAGTCACCGAAATTAGGTCATCTTTTTGAATATTGTGTAAACTTTGGTGCAAACATCGAAAAGGAACTGTTTGAAAGGAAAGTGACAGAATAGCACTTGAGAAACGAAAAGAGAGCAAAAATCGCGTTTCATATAATTTAAAAATCATTAGGAAAGTAATTTTCAAAAATACAAGCAAGTTCCTCTCGGCATGCGGTATCATAACACAATTATGTACTCTACTAAGAACCCATACCACACATTTCGAAAAGTCATCTACCTAGTATTTCGCATATTTGTGAGACAGCCTTCATGTTGATAAAATAAAAGTATTTCCATAACAATCGATAACAATCACTGGAAATACGATTGTGTTCTATTTTAATAACAAACACGAACTGGATTGATTTGGAACATAGATCTCGTAAACATTGAGTGTCAAGAAAGATTAGATTTGGAGAAGTCTGAAGAAAGAAATCTTTCCATCAGCATATAAATCGTTCTTGTGTACTCTGTATGACTCAACATCCACATCCAGAGTGATGACCAGACCGGGAACTGCTCGCGATCGATAATGTAACCTGCCAAGTTCGCAAAGAATATGGTGAATTTAACGCGCAAAACACTGAATTGTGAATTTTACAGTGAGTGAGAATCAACCAGGGTTACTTGCATTACATACATGCACTATACATATTATCACCTGCACTTTTCTGTAGGATTTCAAAACAAAACCTAAGATTTCAAGAAATCTTTGAACAAAACATCATAAATTCATAACCAGCTGTTGGTATTGCGATCAATTTGAATTTTTGAAATAAACTTTTGAATTTTTATTCTCTTCTTTAGAAACAATTTTGCACGCTTAAGGTGAATGCTCACGCTTGCAGCGCGAAATTCAATTTTTTTGGTGTTTTTTGCTCATTACAGCTCATCAACACTTCTTCAGATAGCGAAAGTTGAGTTCGCGAGAACTAGGAGACGTTTTAATTGATAGTATCTCATAAATATCATCAGTTCAGCTACGACACCTCTAAACAAAAAAAACACTGTAAAAATGTGTTAGGGGTATCGTAGCTAAACTGATGATATTTATGAGATACTAACAATTAAAACATGTGTGTTAAGTCTCCTAGTTCTCGCTAACCCAACTTTCGCTATCTGAAGAGGTGTTGATGAGCTGTAATGGGCAAAAAACACCAAATTTTTTAATTTCGCACTCCAAGCGAAATTTCATAATAATTATTGGAATCCTGTATTTTGAGAGTTAGTTTCGCTTTAGGCAGTTTGTTCCCATAATATGTTTACCAGAGTGAATATTTTTCCAAGAAGTCGTTTTTTATATCGATTACTTAGTGAAAAAACATTACCATGTGAGCATCCACCTTAACGGCAGAATGTACTGGGAACTACAATTTATGTATGTTTACTGTACCTACATTCTAAGCAAATAAATAATTCATTCATTCATCAGTGAACTAAGTATTTACATAAACTGGTTATGCATGCACTCCTCAATACCTAGCCTCTTACTGATCGATAACGAGTTTCATTAATTTTCATATTCAACGTCGCATAACTATCAACAAATTGTTCGATAACACGTTGACGGTACTCGTATCACCGAGATAAGTATAGCTGTTGCCATCTGTGAGCTGCATTGGAAGGCTTAGGTATCAGAATTCGTTTAATTTACCTAACTGTAGATTTTTTCGTGTAGGTACTGAAACCACTAAGTAGGTACCTGTCCAATTCTGTTCCAAAACCACAACGAGGCTATTCGGATAAAACTAACGGCACCGAGAAAAAATGTTTTTTTTTTTTTTAACATTGATATACCTTTGTTTGACCGCGATCTGCCCTGTTGGTAAGTGACGATGTGGCCGAAGATGGAGCACAAAGGTCTAGAAGGCACCTATTCACTCTAGCCTTGAAGAGACCCAGATTATAGTTTTCAGGAAAGACAGACGACGGTGTGCACTGTGCAAGTAAAACTTGCTATCTCAAACGGCTAGTTGTAGGGTGCCTAGGTACCTAAATGATACAAAATTGGATTCTTATTTCGAGAGAGGTTGCGTATCAGAAGCCCAGTTCTCTTATTTATATTATAACATCACTGCAAGTTGACCGAAACGAGATTGTATTGTAAATTGACCGAGAAATTGGTATTCTGCTCCCTCATAACAACAATATAATCTACTTTCGGTTCTTGCGACCATATATTAGAGTAGGATAGTGCTATATAATAATTGTAAAGAGTGAAAGAGATAATTCTCAGAACATTGAAACATTCAAGTTACAGTCACATTTCGATATAATCACATTCCGCGCTATATTGTCAGGTGAGCAGAATACCATTTTTGACGTTTGTGACATCGACACTAGATCGTAACATGATCCGAACTTTAATTTGACTATTTTTTATTACGAGAATTGGGCTTCAGGGCTCTGGGGCAAAATAAATCTTTAATCTTGAAAATCACCGCTGAATAATCTGATAAGAGAAGATCAGAGACAAAGACAACACAAAAAGAGACAAAGAGACAAAGAGTTCGTTTATCCGTGACTGCCGTGATTAAATTGTTCAAAATATGCCTTTTCATGTCACGAATTATTAATTTGCAACAATAGTACCTGCGATAGGTAAGTATCTGTTTAGTTCGATAACGTGACAGTTGAGTTTGTCCTTCTTTTGAGTTAACACTTACCGTAACAGTGCCAGAAATAAACGAACCCGCAAAAATTACATCACTGTCAAACTTGTCGGACTATATTTAAGTAAGTTTTATTTGATATTCATGTCATGTAATTAATCGTAAAATATTAAATATTTGGCAAGTTTGTTAATAAATACTAATGCAGCCAGCATCTTAGGGACGCTTCGGTCTGGTAGTGATTTGGATCAGTTGAGCTACCTTTAGATCGCTTGCAGCGGTCTTCAGGTAGCATAACTGTTCATATGTATTTTGTGCATACCTTGTATTATTCTTTCTGTAAATAAATGTATTTACCTTTAAATACTAACTATCTACGCTTGTTTTAAGATTAATGTTCGATAACGTCAAATCGCTTATATTTTTCTAGTTTACTAATAAATTTCAATCGCTTGCAGCGGTCTTCAGGTAGCATAACTGTTCATATGTATTTTGTACATACCTTGTATTATTCTTTCTGTAAATAAATGTATAAATTTCAAAAACGTTTTTTAAAGGGTTCACGTAATATTTTATTTTATTTTTATTTTTACATAATATACGGACTTAGAAGGGGGCTTTCCTGTTTTACACAAATAACAGTACATTTTATATGTTGTTCGTCTATTAGGTACTCGTTAATTTGTAAAGCCTACTTAGGTGTGACGGTTTTCCTTACTTCGTGAAATTTTTCACATATCCAAATACAAGCGACGCTTGTCTGGCACAGGGGCGGGGGGGATTGCATGACATGACTCCAACATAAATTAACACTTATTTCGTAAATGGACCTCTGAATTTAAAAATGGTTGTCACACACATATACGAGAAAAAAACATAAGTACCTACCTACTTTATGTGTAAGGTCATAAGGTGTATCCTAAAAATCATGTATTTTACCAATTTGATGCCAAATTACAGCTTTCTAGTACTAAGATTCTCTGTGTTTAACCGCGGACAGACAGACGGACGGATATGACGAAACGGTACGGGTCACTCTATACGCACTATCAAGGTGTTTGCTTACCGTACATTTTTGTACCTGCGCTGCAGCATTCAATCAAGGTCACGCACGACAGGTTCATAGTCCACAGATGACGCGTCGACGAAATCTTACTACGTCTTAATTACGTCCGGGGAAGTACCTCCTTTGTTTTTAACCCCCGAGGCCCCGACGCAAAAACGACGGGGTGTTATAAGTTTGACGTGTCTGTGTGCGTGTGTGTGTGTGTGTGCGTGTATGTGTCTGCCTGTGGCATCGTAGCTCCCGAAAGGATGGACCGCTTTTTTTTTCTTAAAAAGTTGAATTTGTCGGAAGTGTTCTTAGCTATGTTTGATCAAAATCGGTTCAGCCGATTCATGGAATTGAGGGTTTTTTAAATTTAAAAAAAATTAATTACTTTTTCCTTAACCTGTATTGTCCCAGTGCTGGGTTAAGGTCTCCCCCAAATTCTTCCACTTGACCCTGTCTTAGGCAGTCTTCCACCACTCCTTCTCAAAATGAACAAGATCGTCCCGCCAACGCTTTCTCGGCCGACCCCGAGGTCGCCGTCCTTCAGGTATCCAGGATGTGCTGATGTTGGCCACCTGTTGGGAAGCATTCAACTGACGTGCCCCACCCATTCCCATTTGAGCCTGGCTGTTTTGTCACCTACGTCGACACTGTCAGGGTACGCAGCGTGGTGTTTCTAACATGGTCGGTTCTCACTATCGTATTCTTTTATCTGTGCTATCGTAAATTTCTGCTGTAAAGCAGTAGTGCTCACATTGCTGTGTTCCGGTTTGAAGGGTATGGGTACCGGTGAAATTACATGTACATGAGACTTTCATATTTTTGTCTCACGGTGGCGGGCGCATTGGGATGCCACATAGGATGCGTAGATGGACGTGACTCGTGACCTATGTGGTGATGCATTGTTAAAGGCAGAGGGTACCGCTTAACATCAGGTGGGCCGTCTGCTTGTACCTCCAAAAATAAAACACTAGATTTTAGAGAACTATTTTCAAAGTCACAAGCTTGACAAACTCCGACACCAGAGGCCAGCACTACCTCATACGAAACGAAACGAAACGAAAGTCACTTACGCGGTTATACATCTAGTGCCTTAGCTATCCAAAATGTAGATATAAGTACTTACGTGAATTAGCAGTGTGGTTATGACTGTATTGTATTGCTTTCTACCGAGGGTTTCCGAATAGCGAATTTATTTATTAATTTATTTTGTGCAATGTCCAAAAACTGTTACGGACATTGCACACTGCTCATTTCGGATATTTACAAAAAGTACATAAACATACAACATACATAAATACATAGACACAGCCTTTTTCCGCGAAAAGGTAGGCAGAGCCTCAAAAAGTATCTTTTCACCGTTGTTTGCTCCATCGTGGAAATATAGACGTGACAAGTGGTGAGCTCATCGCTGCCATTGACAAACATATAGACAAGAAAGTCGCTAATTTATACTAAGTACACTAGTATCAGCACGCGGCTTCGTTCGCGTTTTACCAGGATAAAAAGTAGCCAATAGCTCAATCCAGGTCATAATCTATCAGTGTACCAAATTTCATCGAAATCTATTCAGCCGTTTCGGCGTGATTCAGTAACAAACATATAAACATCCAAACCACCTTGTCGTTTATGTAGTGGGAATTACGTAATGTCAGTAATGTATTGATACACACTATAGACAAGTAATTAATTTTGTAAAAATTAATAAAACCCTCAACGCAATGAAACGGCTGAACCGATTTTGATCAAACATAGCTAAGAACACTCCCGACAAATTCACCTTTCAAACAAAAAAAAAACAAAATCGGTTCATGCGTTCGGGAGCTACGATGCGACAGACAGGCAGACACACACACAGACACGTCAAAACTTATAACACCCCGTCGTTTTTGCGTCGGGGGTTAAAAACGCACGTCGGAGCGTTCATTCGTTTACGAAAGTATTTTTACTAAAACATTGTTTTTTTGTTAGGCAATAAGAAAGTATTTTGTACCTTACAGTATTTTGCCTTCATTAACCTTTAACATTTATTTTGACGTCATTCAGTTCGGATGTTCAATTTACCGCTGTGCGCTTCGACCAAAGTACCTAATTATTTACGTCGATGGCTGTGCGTATTAAATCATGAGTACAAAGTGCGAATTCATCTAGACTGGTCAAACACGGAATTAATTGCTGTGTATTTGCCTATTATTACAATCATAGAAATACGAGGTAACGAAAATTGTCAAGTACCTACTCATGGGCGCGTGTCTCCAGCGTTTGAGCAAATCGTACTCGCTCGCGGTCTATAGTGGGTTTATTGGGTGCAGCCTTATTGATCCCATGGATTCATCCCACGAATATTTATTTCCGGATTCATACCAAAATGTAGGCCGTATTCATCCCACGAATAATAAAATTGTATTTTTGTCCGTATTAATCCCAAAATGTAGTCCGGATTCATACCACGGCCTATAACAATGGATATTGGTACGGTCAGACAGAAAAATGCAAGATCCTTACTATCATTTTCATATATTTTAGTTTTTGACGACCTGTGTGGCGCGGCGGGCGAAGCTTGGCCTACGACGCAGGAGGTTGCGGTTTCGATTCCCGCCTCGCAACAAATATTTGTGCGATTGCAGATATTTGTTCAGGGTGTTCTGGGTATTTTCTATGTATAATAAAAAATATCTATCTATGTAATGTATTGTATTAAGTATATCAGTTATCTAGTACCCATAACACAAACTCTGCTTAGCTTGGGGCTAGATAATGTTGTGTGAACTGTCCAGCATTATTTATTTATTTATTGTCAAGTATAATACTTACTACCACCCATACCGTAACCATAATATATGTAGATAGACAAATATGTATTTCACTAACCCAATGATCCTTGTTGATAGAATAAATAAATAAATTAAATATAATACGATGATAAATCACTTCTTAAATCAAACACAGAATGATGCTATAACGGTACGTGGCGACTTTTCAGTTATTTGCAACTTTATCTAACAAGGACACTCTATCTTTATCTATTCTACTAGCGGCTCGCCCCGGCTTCGCACGGGTAGCCCCCGGTGAAAAACAGCCCGCCCGCGATATTTTATTACTTATAATTTCTCCCGTTTTTTACACATTTACCACTATATCTTTGCTCCTATTGGTCGTAGCGTGATGTTATATAGCCTATATATAGCCTTCCTCGATAACTGGACTATCCAACACAAAAATAATTATTCAATTCGAACCAGTAGTTTCGGAGATTAGCGCGTTCAAACAAACAAACAAACAAACAAACTCTTCAGCTTTATAATATTAGTATAGATTTAACGAGGAGAACACGGGAATAAAAAGCTTGGCGCTGCGATCTGCTCACTCAGGGTTCTAGGCCATGATACAAAATCGAAATAAAAATAAAAAACGGTAGTCGCATATGATGTTTAACAGCTGACATCCCACCTGCTTGGCAATAAGAAACATTGGCAGTAAGCTGATAGTAACCAACCTCTCGGAAAAATGCACGCTGCCTGTTACCACAGAATAAATAATAGTACAAGACACACTTCCGTCCCATTTCACGAAATCACAGCGAGGAAAGCGAGAGGAAAGGTTACACATCAAAAATACAGGATACATTGAATCACATATACCACACGTACTATATATACGTAACACATCAAAAATACAGGATACATTGAATCACATATACCACACGTACTATATATACGTACGTACGTAGTTGTACTATTATTTATTCTGTGACTTAAGTAAAATAACTCTGGTGTTTGGATTGTAAGTGTATAAAGCAGTGGGGCAAAAAACGGCGACATCAGTTTCGATACAAAACAGGCCGGATAACAGTTCTCTTTACTTCAGATTTCTATGATAATAGTACACTGCAAGCAAGTGTACTGTACATAGGTCCTTAATCAGTAGTGCGCGTATCACCACCTGCAACGCGTGTTATCCGTGTGAGTTTTAATATTAACACACAGAATAATATTTTTATATTTTAATTATAATTAATATTATTTAATTATTGAATATTATTTTTTACATAAGGCCAACATACATAAGGCTGCACCAACCCCAAATAGAACCTATTTTTGGCGCAAAGCAGTAGTGCTCGCATCTGCTTGTTCAGTCATTCAAGTTTTTTTTTTTTAAATGTACCTTCTTCCAATATATTTTACCTAAGATCATAACGTAACTACGACCTTTGTTATAGGTACAGAGTCAGAGATATTGTATTTTTGTTTGTTTTGCATAACCAGCATTTTAGTTAAATTTCTGGCTGCCTTCCATAATGTGAAAATCTTACTCATTCAGCCTCACTATCTTGCCAAAATCACACAACCAAAATGCTAACAGTTTTTGTCAAACATTGGTTTCATAGTCGCTTACTCTTGGAGACAGGATCGACTAGGAACAAAATTATAGGTAGGTATAAGGGATCTATCAGGAACTACCTACTCACTATTCCTATTGCTTACTAGTAGGTAGATTGTAGAAGAAGAGTATGTAGTGGTAGAATGGGAAACGCATCTATTTAGGTAGGTACTATGGGTACCTACTGTATAGTATTATTTTATCTGTGCTATGGGGCTCATTTACAGAATCTTAGAACTGCATGCCTGTCTAAAGATTTTGAAGGGAACCTAAAAAGGGGAAGTTTCCCTTTCAAGATCAAAAAGTATTGGACAGATCACTCTCACAATGAGTGCTTCGAATGATCCCCATGGCAATTTGCTTTGCTAACAAAATCGGTCTGCCGATATTTTATAACAGTTGCCAGATGGGATTTTCGAAATGTCCCAAATATCTGAAATATTTGGGTGCATCCATATTGCTCCAAGGAATTCATCCCACAAGCTAAAAGTAATAACAATTATTCCGGATTCTGACTACGTCATTTTTGGAGTCCTTATTTATCCCATCTAGAAGTACTTACAGAAGTACTACATCTAAAACGAGTGGAAGTAACGTCAACATGTTGTATTTTTTTTTATGAAACATCTATTTATTTTTAAAACATTTTCGGTATATACAGCGTGTTACATAATATCTCTATAAGCCCGGGGAGGGGGTATTGTACACATCATGGCGAATAACTTTAGTTCGAAGACTTTTTAAAATTCGAAGTTTTTAGTTCATGAAATGCGTTGTAAAAATCCTGAAATTCCGCAATAAATTCCTGAAACTCCTCAAGAAATGTACCTAACACAACGTACCATAACGTACCGTAACATCCTCATGCAGTGTTACGAACATTTCTTGAGGAATTTCAGGATGTTTACGTGACATTTCATGAATTAAAAACTGCGAAATTTAAAAAGTGGTAGAACTAAAGTTACAAAAAAATCAACAAAGTAATTCAATTCTATGGAATTAAACTCGACAAATCACATTGTTTGCATTATTTCGGACTTATTTTTATTCTAGTCTTAAAAATGCTATTTCTCACCAATAAGTTTTTATTTTTTATAACTGTTTTGAAACTTTTATATTAAAAAAGTTAATTAGATATCTGCTGATGAACTGTGTCGCGGTCATTTACAGCAGTTTATTCAATTAAAAATATGATTTATTCATTCAACACCCGCATTAGAACATCTCGACATTGTTTTTATAAACATTTTCTGAATGAAATTTTGCTATAGGTACTTACTTTTTTCAGTCTAGGTATAATTTACATTTCAAAAACGTTTTGTTAGAAATAAATGGCGGTTAGGTAGGTAATCAATGTTTATGTTGTACGTCCTATTATTTATTCTGTGGTTGTACCTACCACAACTCTACCTGAACTCTGCTCTTAGTATAGCTTACCATACCATAAATACCTACTAATCACTGACGTAACGAGCTGTTAGTCATATTTACCTTCCTATAATAAGTGATCGATCTTTGTACAGTCGTAAATTGATAACTCTTCACGTCTTGGACTTTAATTTGTTATCATGTCAATTAACAACAAACATTTCGCAATTCACTACTAATAATAGGCACAGAATTATGTACCTAAATAGGTACCTACATACAACTGTCACTAAATAGTAAAACATAAATAGGTAACTAGGTACCTATTGAAGATGATCGTTGCGGGATTTGAATCTAAGTGAATCTTGTGTAAACTCAAACTGTGTTGGTACCAAAAAACTCTGATTCTCCTTGGAATGACAATTTTTTTTTTTCAAAATGTAAACTTTTGTAATTTACAAATAAAACATAACCCAAAAAACAAGACAAAACTACAGAATAAATAATAGCCACAGAATACATAATAGTGACGAAACGCTCATGAATCAATTAAAAATCGTGAATCAATTATTTTTTCTAGTTTAAAAACTTAGTACCTAATACATAATGTAAGTTATAGGTAGATATTTGTTGCTTTACTGTACCAAACTTCTTTGGAAAATCCTTAAGGGATCCAGGAATAAAAACTAAATAAAATAATAATTTTCAAATGTTCCTTTGGATATAGGGTCGAACAGGAACAAAATTATAGGTATAAGGGATCTAACAGGACAATGGATCGATCTCAAAATCGAAAACAAAACACGGTGTAACTATTCCACGATGTCTACACAATCAGTCAATCTCAACTCTCAAGCAAGAAAACTCAGAGTGAAAACTCGCTAAAAGATAATTTTCAGGGCATCTCTGAAATGAGCGATACCCAACGCTTCAGTTATTGAGTACCTACATCTGAAGTCTGAACATAAATAAACACACAATACAAGCAGTGTTTTGCCTTGAATAACTAAAGTGTATATAGCCATAGCAAACAGGGCAAGCCGGTTTAACGATTTATCGATAAGATAACTGATAAGCTGCCTAATTCTGATTGCTTTTGTGACCGCATCGATTTCTTTTGACTTCTGTCGTTCCTCTCTTGTATGGTATATGAACAATATTTCACCTGGGAAAAGAATGAGGGCTTCACAAGATAGGTCGGGATCTTAGACAAATTAATTTCACACACTTATTCATAATTTGAAAACCAATGTTATCACAGCAAATCTTGCCAAGTGCCTATATCACAACTCCCAGTACGATTTACTTCGCTGGCTTCTTTGAAGAAACTCGATCGAGTCTGGATGAAATAACATCCTCCCCTGAGATTGCTACTACGAGTAGGTATAATTTCAATTTCCAGAAACAAAAATCTTGGAAGAATTCGATGCAAATGGTTTAGGATTTTGATAGGTGCCTTTGGTTTCGTCTCAACTTCGAGAGCGTCATGGGATATTTATTATGAAGTGTCAAATAATGACTAGGGGGCGGCGCTGCTATAGATAATGGAAATACTACTACCAACTTTGACCTTAGCCTTTGACATGCTCACTCGTCGAAACATGTTTCGTGGCTGATTTACTGAATATTGATTGTCTTTTGTTTTCTTCGCATACGAAAACCTTCAAAGAATATGGCGTAAAAGTAATGCCCCTATTTAGAAATTACTTACTTCTTTTTCTTCTATCGTCCTGTTATATAAAATTGTACACCAAAAATAAACATGGACCGTTTTATTTCCCAAGAACGTGGAATAATTATGGAATTAGTGAGGAACACTTTTTTCCAGACGGAGTTATCTACCGTTTTGGCGATTTGCCTTGGCATGCAAGATCGCCCATTCTAACCTGCCCAGTCCAGACTTTTTACTTTGGGGTTAATTGAAATCTCTGGTGTATGTAAACAAGCCACAGACTTCCGCAGCCTTAAAAAAAAACATACATCAAGAAATAAGAAACATATCGCCGGACGTGTCGCGACAAGTTATGGAAAATGTTATTTACGTCATAATTTTTTCGGTGACGAATTTCCCGATGAAGAAAGAACCCTAATGAGACCCTGAGAGACATCATCTTCAAATCCTAATAGGACACAATTTGATGGCACAAGTATTTTTTTATTCTATTTCTAGCCCTTTGTGTCCCATTGCTGGACAAAGGCCTCCCCCCACTCCTTCCAGACATCACGATCCTGAGCTATGTTTGCCCAGTCAGCCAGAAACATCAATTCCGTCTCGCTATCTCCGTTTTGGTGCCGCGTCGCAGTCAGGATGCCACACGGTGGCTACCATCACCCACAGCTCGCTTGGCATGCGGCAGACGTGACCAGCCCAATCCCACAAAGGCACAAGTATATTATAGAAAAAAAAGCGCCCAAGTGCGAGTCGGACTCGCCCATGAAGGGTTCCGTAGCAGCAAGTAACATAATATAAAAGTTCTTGGATGGTTTTTACCACATTTTACCACTGCGCGAGAGACACTTCCAAGTGCCTCTGGCGCAAACTATTCAGTTTAGAAAAAAAATAATTAGTAACCTCAATATCATTTTTGAAGACCTATCCATAGATACCCCACAGGTATGGGTTTAATGAAAAAAATTTGTTGTTTGTTTGTTTGTTTTGTTTTTGTTTGTTTGTTGTTTGTTTTTCAGTTCTAAGTATGGGGAACCCCAACAATTTATTGTTTTATTTTTTATTTTTGTGTGAAAATCTTAATGCGGTTCACAGAATACATATACTTACCTAGTTTCAACAGCATAGCTTTTATAGTTTCGGAAAAAAGTGGCTGTGACATACGGACGGACAGACAGACAGACAGACAGACAGACATGACGAATCCATAAGGGTTCCGTTTTTTGCCATTTGGCTACGGAACGCTAAAAACATCGTAAAATTTACAAAAGAAGGCTGAACCAAATAGGGCCATTATTTTTGCGCCACCGTCTCAATGTTATCGAGGGAACACGTCATCGTCAGAAGTGCACTGACAGACTTGGCCTCCCTGATTGAAATCGAAGAGGCTTGAGGCTGAGGTGGCCGAGCATTCACTATCACAGCAGAGTAAACATCAACACCATCTTCAGCCGGTAGAAGACCAATGCGGGATATAGGCCTCCTCCATAGAAAGCCACGAGCCCACGACGAACTGTCTTGGTACACCTTCCTGAGCCCGTTACAACGTCATAAGTTTAAATCAAAAGTGTCATCTAATGTCAGTGAGCAGTGGCGTAACTAAACAATCAGGAAACCCGTGGCAAATTCGTAAATTTAAAAAAAAATAGTTGTCTCAATTTGGATTTTAAGCAGAACTTATAAAAATATACTTTTCAAATAAAATAAAATACTAAAGTACAATGTAAAAAAATATTTTTGAGCTCGCGGCTTCTTTGGCCGGGGCCCTCTTGCGTCGGGGGCCCGTGGCATTTTGCCAGCCCTGCCACCCTATTGTTACGCTACTGACAGTGAGGTACCTATATGTGCCGAAATGGTTACTAAACTAAGTCCATGGCCGAAATCATGGACTTAGTAAGCAAACTACTATGTCCATGGCCGAAATGCATTCCCGGTCGAGTTCCGATGACAATACAATGTTATGATGACATGTGCTGATCTGATGATGGAGACGGAAGGTGGAAAACGGAACTGTCTGTCTGTGGGGGAGAAAACTGGCGATCGAATTTTCGAGTACTTCCCGTTATCCCATCTATCTGGAATTTGACAAACATACACGTTCCGATAGAAATTATTTCCCGTTTCCCACTATGCACGTAGATTTAATTATAATCCATAACGCACTAAGACTGTCTCTATAAGTAATTGAACTTGCACACTTTTTTGTATAATCAAATATTTTAATTTTTCAAAGTTTGTACCTAATATTTAAAAGCCTTTCGTATGCGACAGAAACGGTGCAAACCTGGGATAAGCTCCTATTCGTGGCATCTAACGATTCCATAAGAATCCACGACTACTCGACTTAAGTCCACACTTTTTGCTAATTTGCCTGTACAAAATACAATATTATGGTGATAACAGAGCGAGCTGATCTGATGATGAAGTCGGTAGTTGGCAACAAAACTCCTCGATGATTAAAAGGATCCTTGCATTGTTAAGGCTTATTTTGATCAGCTCACAGTATCGATCACTAATTTCATAATTTGTATTAAAAAAGATAGTTTACAACAAAGAACTTATAAATGACAGACCACTAAGAAAGTTTTTTGTGAATGGAGCTTATTTGTGAAAGAATTCGTCCGAGTTAGTACTACCACCATACCTATTTCTGCCGCAAAGCAGGTGCTCGCACTGCTGTGTTCCGGTTTGAAGGGTATGGTTTCCGGCGTATTCTTTTATCTGTGGTTTCCGGTAAAATTACAGGCACATGAGACTTTCATCTTATGTCTCAGGGTGGCGGGCGCAGTGCAATGCCACATAGGGTGCGTCCTAGGTGGACGTGACCTATTTGATAATGCACGTTCATAGCCAGAGGTTACCGCTTAACATCAGGTGGGCATTTTGCTTGCTCCGTCATTCAAGCAGTATAAAAAAAAAAGTGAATGTTTGTGTGTTAGTGTGTGAGTGTGTTAGTGTGTTTGTTACTTCTTCACGCTCAACGGCTAGACGGATTTGGATGAAATTTGGAATGGAGATAATTGGACTCCCGGAATAACACATAGGCACATTTTTATCCCGATATTCCTACGGGATCGAGACTTACGCTGGTGAAACAGCGCGGGCTAGTAAAACTAATTTAAAAAAAAAAATTGTTTGCCGAATGTTTTACGTGGAGTCGGTAGTTTTAAATAATATTTATTTTGACAGATATTATGGGCCCAGCAGTCACCAGGCGGAGTTGACTGACCGAGCATGCCGGTGCTACGCAACGCCGACCACCCTCAGTCGAGCGACTCAGTCGCTGCTAGATATGCTGTGGCAGTGCTCGGCGCGTGGGCGGCTGAAGGAGGTACTACTACTCTTTGTTAACCGACTACGAGAAAGGAGGGCTATGCTCTTGACAGCCTGTGTATGTATGTTTGTTGTATGTGGGTCAACGCCGACCACCCTCAGTCGGGCGACTCAGTCGCTGCTAGATATGCTGTGGCAGTGCTCGGCGCGTGGGCGGCTGAAGGAGGTACTACTACTCTTTGTTAACCGACTACGAGAAAGGAGGGCTATGCTCTTGACAGCCTGTGTATGTATGTTTGTTGTATGTGGGTCAACGCCGACCACCCTCAGTCGGGCGACTCAGTCGCTGCTAGATATGCTATGGCAGTGCTCGGCGCGTGGGCGGCTGAAGGAGGTACTACTACTCTTTGTTAACCGACTACGAGAAAGGAGGGCTATGCTCTTGACAGCCTGTGTATGTATGTTTGTTGTATGTGGGTCAACGCCGACCACCCTCAGTCGGGCGACTCAGTCGCTGCTAGATATGCTGTGGCAGTGCTCGGCGCGTGGGCGGCTGAAGGAGGTACTACTACTCTTTGTTAACCGACTACGAGAAAGGAGGGCTATGCTCTTGACAGCCTGTGTATGTATGTTTGTTGTATGTGGGTCAACGCCGACCACCCTCAGTCCGGCGACTCAGTCGCTGCTAGATATGCTGTGGCAGTGCTCGGCGCGTGGGCGGCTGAAGGAGGTACTACTACTCTTTGTTAACCGACTACGAGAAAGGAGGGCTATGCTCTTGACAGCCTGTGTATGTATGTTTGTTGTATGTGGGTCAACGCCGACCACCCTCAGTCCGGCGACTCAGTCGCTGCTAGATATGCTGTGGCAGTGCTCGGCGCGTGGGCGGCTGAAGGAGGTACTACTCTTTGTTAACCGACTACGAGAAAGGAGGGCTATGTTCTTTACAGCCTATGTATGTATGTTTGTTCATCTGTTCCCTCGTATCTCCTAAACCACTTAACAGATTTTGCCAAATGTAGTAGTGCAATGTCTTTGGATTCTTGCCATCACTCCGTTTCGACCAAAATAAATAAAAACCGGCCAAGTGCGAGTCGGACTCGCGCACGAAGTGTTCCGTAACATTACCTATAAAAAACCGGCCAAGTGCGAGTCGTACTCGCGCACGAAGGGTTCCGTACCATTGATTACAAAAACACCAAAAAAAACAGGTATGTAAAAAAATATAAAAAGTCCACGCAAAATGTGGTTTACCATCCAAAAACTGACCCCGCAGAGCATCGAAATATTTGGAGAAATTACGTTTGTTGTATGGGAGCCCCCTTTAATATTTATTTTATTCTGTTTTTAGTATTTGTTTTTATAGCGGCAACAGAAATACATCATCTCATCATCTGTGAAAATTTCAACTGTCTAACTATCACGGTTCATGAGATACAGCCTGGTGACAGACGGGCGGACAGACAGACGGACAGCCAAGCCTTAGTACATAATATACATATAATAATAGTTGTACTAATATTTATTCTGTGGTAATAGGGTCCCCGGACGGCATCGATCAGAGGGGTGAGTCTGAGTTTTGCAAACACCATCGTAACGGTGAACGTAACACGATCGTACGTGTATAACATAATAACTAGCTATTAATCTGTGCCAAAAACGTCACAGATTAATGGCTAGTTACTACGCAATACACGTACACTCGCCGTTACGATCATCGTTACGATGGTGTGTGTAAACTCGGACTTGCCCCTCAGGACTGTTGGGTGTTATGTTATGTATATTCAGGCTCTGACTGTTTGTTTTCCATTGACAGCAACATACCCGTTCGACTTGACGAAGACCAGGTTGCAGATCCAGTCGGAGGTGGCTGCAGCTAAACATGGATACAAGGTGAGACTCTCAAATGAGGCTATGTAGAGGTTCGTTGCTTTCTGTTACAATTGTAGGGCGATCTGGAGGAATAACTCCGAGAGTGTGAATGTGAACCACATGTGATTAGGGTGTCTTTTTATAAGTTTTTTTACAAAAACTTTTATTTATATTGATATGTTATTGTTCAGTTCAAATCTTGCAACTGAATTTTTAGCCAGACCGATGGAGCTGAAATTTTGCATATCTGTCAAGTTCCGATGACAATACAATATTATGGTGACAGTGAGCTGATCTGAGATGGTAGACAACGGAACTCCTCGATGGATAATATATGTAGTATACTGGCCATTTTTAAGCTCATTTTAATCAGCACTCGGTCACAGAATAAATACTCGTATAAAAACAAGTAGGTACTCGGTTCCGATCACTAATTTCATAAAATATATTTTTCAACAAAAAACTTATTAGGTACCTTACTAATAAAATCACTAACTTGATTGTTATAATATCACAGCTTTTTCCGTAATTCTGTTAATATTGCAATGAAGAGGCCACTGGATAGTAACTTCGTCTGGTGATACAGGGCGTCCCAAGAGTATGCGACATGAAGCCTACCTTAAAATTAGGGGACGCAACGACGCCGACGCGACGCCGCGACGGGGTGTTATAACTTATACGTGTCTGTGTGTGTGTGTGTGTATCTGTCTGTCTGTGGTATCATAGCTCCCAAACGGATGAACCAATTTAATTTTTTTTTTGTTTGAAAGGTGAATTTGTCGGGGTTTTCTTAGCTATGTTTTATCAAAATCGGTTCAGCCGTTTCATTGCGTTGAGGGTTTTTTTTTAGTTTTTAAAAAATTAATTAGTTGTTTTATTTTTAAAAGTTACTAACACTGCAATCAATGATTTTCTAAAAATTACTTGCTTCGTCTGGGAATCGAACATAAGGTATTTGTAAGTTGCTTAAAAATGTTAGGGGATCGAACAGGACGATCAAAGTCCACAGGATCATTCTCAATGGATCGTTCAGGAACTACTCCACTATTATTAGAAATGTCAAAGTTACGATGTTTGGATGGTTGCTACTCAATCACGCCGAAACGGCTGAATCGATTTCGGTGAAATTTAGCACACAGATAGATATACCTGGATTTAGCTATATAGGGTCCTACTTTCTGTCCCGGTAAAACGTGGGTGAAGCCGCGGGCGGACATCAATCATATAATAAAACAGAAGAACTGAATGACAAAACAACATCGATGACTTTGAAATCACTTTTTACCAAATGTCGTATTTTTGAGAGTCATACTCTATCTACCAACTTGCAAATATTTCACAGTCGTAGTCTTTGACATGCGTTCCAATTTAGGCAGGTTGTACCAGTTTTTCTTATCAAAAAATAGAGTATGGATATGTTATGTCTCAGGTGTTCTCACAGGTTTTCCTAGGACTTCCCAGGTGTTCCCAGGTGTTCCCAGGTGTTCTCACAGATGTTCGCAGGTGTTCTTAGGTGTTTTTACAGGTGTTCCCAGGAGTTCGCAGGTGTTCCTAGGAGTTCGCAGGTGTTCCCAGGTTTTCCCAAGAGTTCCGAGTTGTTTCCATGTGTTCTAAGAGGTGTTCCCAGGTGTTCCAAGGATTTCCCAGGTGTTCTCACAGGTGTTCCTAGGAGTTCGCAGGTTTTCCCAGGTGTTTTCAGGTGTTTCCAGGAGTTCCCAGGTGTTCCCAGGTTTTCTCAGGAGTTCCTAAGCGTTACTAGGTGTTCTCAGGTGTTCTCACAGTTGTTCCCAGGAGTTTCCAAGTGTTCCAAGGTGTTCCCAGGTGTTCCCAGGTGTACCTATTCAGGTGTTCTCACGGGTGTTCTCAGGTGTTGTCAGGTGTTCTCGTAGGTGTTAAATCCAAGGTGTTCCCAGGTGTTATCAGGTGTTCTTAGGTTTTCCCAGGTGTTACCAGTTAGACCATAGATAATAATTATGTGTGGGTGGAATAGGAAAGCCACAAGATAAAGAGTAAAATTGAGTAAATACTATTCATAAATGTCAGTGCCAAAACAGTCACGGAGTAATTTCAAATCGAGTGTGTAGAGGCACTCGTATTGATATCATAGTATGAGAATTTTAGTCACCGCTGACTTCCGAAAATACGAACTTTTGGAAATCGGTGACTAATAGTCATTTTGCTGACTTCTAGTCACTCGCTGACTTTCAAAAATCGATCCCCTGATATACTTAATACAATACATTAAATAGATACCTAGATAATTTTTATTATACAAAGAAAACACCCAGAACACCCTGAAATATCTGCAGATCTCACAAATATTTGCTTTTTTTAAAAATAGTAATGAACAGATGAATAGCTAGTAAGTATGTATATAACCACAGAGTATTGTGTGTGTTGATCGCCCCGTCGCCAACTAATATTTATTCTGTGCCGTCGCGTCGCGTCTCGCCCGCATGTGGCGTAGGTGTACCCACTGAGGTCATTGACGCGATTAAAACTATAATCATCATTATCAGCCTGTAAAAGTCCACTGCTGGACATAGTTCTCCCCTAATACTACAAGTCTGCGACAAATCAACAATGTATCGTGTTATTACTGACAAAATAAAATAGTTACTGTCAGCTCCATCGAGCAACGCAGGCCTCCGTCGTGTTGCTCGATGGTCAGCTCTGACGCGCGACTGCAATTTATCCTGAACGAGAACAGAGGCCGTAGTCAAAGTAACTTTTAATAGCGCTGTCGCTAGTAGAAAAGACAAATATGTACCTATACAGACAACTTACTTGTATGAAAATCGATTCTGCGTTTTTTTAGTTAGGTTAGTTTTTTTTTACTACTTGAATTGTGGATCTAGCGGATGGCCCACCCTCTGCCTTTAACAACGTATTACCCTTTACCACATAGGTCACGTCCACCTAGTACGCACCCTATCTAGTATTGCACTGCGCCCGCCACCCTGAGACATAAAGATGAAAAGTCTCATGTACCTGTTATTTCACCGGCACCCATACCCTTCAAACCGGAACACAGCAATAATATAATAATAATATAATTCATTTATTAAATCAGACATTATTAGGTCTATTATTTGTTAGTATTATTCTTAAAAACTATGTTAAAAATACATTAGTTATAGCTATAAGTTGAGGTGAAAACTTTCATCCGAATCCCGACCAAGCAGACTCCAGCGAGACTACCTACCTGATCAGGACCCGGATAAAAGCCTTCATTACTGGCAGGTCATAGCGATCAGGAATGAGCTGCAGGATGCCGTTGGAACTGCTCCGCACTCTGCTGAGCAATGAGGCAGTTTTCTTACGGATGATGGCGAGCACTATACTGCTTTGCGGCAGAAATAGGTATGGAGGTAGTACATCCCCAGACGAACTCTTTCACAAAAAAGCTCTACTACTAACCTATTACCTATACTATTGATTAGGTAGGTACGTGGTCGCCGGCATTTAACGTCCCAAAACTAATCGAGTAGGTACTTGTGTGATGTTTTATTTAATTAATTATGCTTTTTAATTAAGTGGTTTTGTATTTGCAGCTTGAAAACCACGGTATGCTGAAGACAGTAGCCGGCATAGCGAAGCAGGAAGGGGTCCTCAAGCTATGGACCGGTCTGATGCCGATGTTCCAGCGCCACGCGATCTACTCTGGCTGCCGGCTCATTTTCTACGAGAAGTTCCGCGACGCGTTCAAAGACGACAACGGCAAGGTGTCGCTCGGAGTCGCTTCACTGGGTGAGTCCTCAAGCTATGGACCGGTCTGATGCCGATGTTCCAGCGCCACGCGATCTACTCGGCTGTCGGCTCATCTTCTACGAGAAGTTCCGCGACGCGTTCAAAGACGACAACGGCAAGGTGTCGCTCGGAGTCGCTTCACTGGGTGAGTCCTCAAGCTATGGACCGGTCTGATGCCGATGTTCCAGCGCCACGCGATCTACTCTGGCTGCCGGCTCATTTTCTACGAAAAGTTCCGCGACGCGTTCAAAGACGACAACGGCAAGGTGTCGCTCGGAGTCACTTCACTGGGTGAGTCCTCAAGCTATGGACCGGTCTGATGCCGATGTTCCAGCGCCACGCGATCTACTCCGGCTGTCGGCTCATCTTCTACGAGAAGTTCCGCGACGCGTTCAAAGACGACAATGGCAAGGTGTCGCTCGGAGTCGCTTCACTGGGTGAGTCCTCAAGCTATGGACGGTCTGATGCCGATGTTCCAGCGGCACGCGATCTACTCCGGCTGCCGGCTCATCTTCTACGAGAAGTTCCGCGACGCGTTCAAAGACGACAACGGGTAGGTGTCGCTCGGAGTCGCTTCATTGGGTGAGTTCTCAAGCTATGGACGGTCTGATGCCGATGTTCCAGCGCCACGCGATCTGCTCCGGCTGTCGGCTCATCTTCTACGAGAAGTTCCGCGACGCGTTCAAAGACGACAACGGGAAGGTGTCGCTCAGAGTCGCTTCATTGGGTGAGTTGAGGACTGTGGACTAGTCTCACGCGAGTGGACTACGAGTAGGGTTTTCAGATGACATGAATTTTCCTGACATATCTAGGCCAGTCATATCGTACAAAAAAAAACCGCTGAAATTGCAATAATTGCGGTAAACTTGCCTTTTTGGTATGTTTTTTGGGTCCGCCTAGATAGTATTTATCCAGATTTGCAGCATTCTAAAAAGTAAGCGCCCTGAGTTATTGCGCATTTTTGTTACTTTTTTGTTTTTTTGCAAAAAAACGACATAGGACGGCTCTGACGAGAAAGGTCACTGTTACTTTTTTAAAGTAAGTAATCAAAATTCCTGACAGTTTGAGCCCTAATCCAATATTCTAGGTCTTATGGCTCCCAAGATACAGGGTTCCCAATGTTCTCTATTTTTTTACAAAACCCCAACCCTGTTCACCAGATGGAAGTATTTTTGCAGCTAGATTCCCTTCCAGAAGAGATCGAGAGTGCAGGCGAGGCATTTGTAATTGCTCTGTATGGCGGAGATGGCCAAGAAGCTCTCAACACTCTGCGCTATACCCTATTTGTGAGGGCGTCGGCGAGCAACAAAATAAATTTGCTCGCCTTCCACCTACCAAAGACGCAGCCAAGTTTCGTTCATTCAGGACCTACCACCAGGTTCAGGAGTGTTTGGGGGTGCACAAGACCCCTACACACCAACAAAATTTAACTTCGCTCCACAAGTGAGATCATCCACCCTAACGCAGGATGACCAAGACAAAACCAATTACACGGACGGAATAGTATAGGGATGTTGCTGCTAATAGTAGGTAGATATGTATTCATCATCATCATCATCAGCCTGTATCAGTCCACTGCTGGACATAGGCAGCAATGTTCAATGGCCCAATGCTCGCCATTTAGACCTGATTCCAGCTCTTCCCATCCACTTTCTACCAGCCGCCTTACGCAGATCGTCGCTCCACCTAGCCAGGGGGCGCCCCACACTACGTTTACCAAGACGTGGTCTCCACTCTAGAACATGTTTACCCCAGCGGTTGTCGGTTCTTCGGCATATATGCCCAGCCCATTGCCATTTCAGCCTGCTAATTCTCTGAGCTATGTCGATGACCTTTGTTCTCTGTCGTATAACTTCGTTGCGGATTTTATCCCTTTTTTGTATTGGCACAGATAAAATTATACTATACTAAAACCTAGTCTTCGACCAAAGTAAAAAGTACTTTGGTCGAAGCTGTAGTATTGGTGAGCCATTTATAGTGATAAATGAAGTTCAAACACCAGTATCGGTAATGGTCACGCTCACGCACAACCTTGTGAATCGACAGCTTTATGAGCTAGAGACCAATTTGATGACCTTAAATAGAGGTCACGTAAATTACCTATAAACAGAGAAAAACAATATTTGGCTAGAGACCAAATAGCGAAAGGGAATTGTGGAAATTCATTCCGCGATAATCTTTCCCCATCTGTCTCCTTTTCATCATACGACAAGCAGGCGCACGGCTCAGTACCATCCTTACCTCATCAGTATACCCGCAATTCGCACTAAGCGTTTCGGTTCCACCTTTGTAATGCAAACAGATAAGGAATGGAACAAGTTGCCGTCGTCTGTCTTTCCTGAAAACTATAATCTGGGTCTCTTCAAAGCTAGAGTGAATAGGTGCCTTCTAGACCTTCGTGCTCCAACGTCAGCCGCATCGTCACTTACCAACAGGTGAAATCACGGTCTAACGAGGGTCAATCAATGTTAAAAAAAAATCTGACAATATTCAAATTAAAACACAAATTGAGAAATGCACTAAACCTAAACAATAAGCCCATAGCAACATAAATACCTTAGAAACTAACATACGTATAAAAACAATTTATTTATAACATAATCTAAACCCCTTCTCCCATTACGATACGCACAGGCGATTCAAGTATCCTCTGAAGGTATCCTGCAAGTCTCGGAGACAGTCGCCGCCAAGTATCTCACATACATTTGAATGCAGGCTAGTGCGAGCCAGCTTTCAAATGTATGTGAGATACTTGGCGGCGACTATTCTCCGAGACTTGGAGGATACTTGAATCTCCTGTGCGTATCGTAATGGGAGAAGGGCTTAACACGCGTGTGATCGCCGACGCGTCGCGGCCCAGGGGATCACGTGACAGGCGGCCCTTGAACCGCCGGAACTACACTACACCCCTTTCGGCCAGAAGTCAGGGCTCAAGTAGGTCTTCACATTTTCCGTAGGGACCCTCACCATAAATGAGATAAAGCTCACATCACGAGAGTCCAACTTCATGATCCTCAATCCCACTCCGGCTTTCTTGATGTACTCCACCACCTCTGCGGCCTTCTCGTCGAAGTAGACGCGGGACATCTGAGTTGGTTTTCCTTTTTTCTTTGAATCAGCTTCCATCTGTTCTCGAGGCACCACACAGGCGCTCCCCACATAGTAGTAAGGGCTTGTACACAAAACTGCGATGCGACGTCGCCATCGCAAAAATCTGCGAGTTCTTACACTTACTACTTGCGAATTCGCATCGCGTCGCATCGCAGTTTTGTGTACAAGCCCTAAGAAGGATCATCCAAAAAAAAACAGACCGTGTTTGTTGCCTGATTCTTCTAGGTCTGGTTGCTTTGGAACAGGAGTAAATGTAAATTTATTTTTTAAGACGATTCAAAATGATTCTTGTGATTACAATGAATAAGATACTTTTTGACTTTGCGTAGTGGGTACTAATGATAATGTGTAAGTCCTCAGGTGGCCTAGCGGCGGGCTCGCTGGCGCAGCTGATCGCGTCGCCCACTGACCTGGTGAAGGTGCAGATGCAAGCTGAAGGGCGCCGCGTGCTGCAAGGCAGGAAGCCCAGGTTCACAACCTGTCGCCAGGCGTACGCCATGCTGTACAAGGAGAGCGGCATCAGAGGCTTCTGGAGAGGTACATAATCACCAGCAACAACGCCGGTATTCATAGTGGTTCCTCCAACGAGCTTGTGAAACGTACTGTGCGAGACCTCCACGCATCTGCAATGTGCGGGTGAGCTCGCTGACGATAGCGGGATGTGCGGTTATAAAAGTGCGAAGCTGGGAGTAGTTCAAACAGAGTCCCTCCGTAGACCAAGACATGTTCTTGGTGATCCCGATGACCCTAGCTATCACTACTGCTAATGCGGTAGTGACGTCATCCAGTCAAGACAGAGACAACACTCTACCATTGCACCGACCTAGCCGGCGAGGTCGACGAACCTTCTAAGTACCTTCTGTACCTTACGCCTAAACCGGCACAAGCATGTTCCGGCGCGTTTAGACCGTTCCTCCCCAACCGGCAACAGCCCATGCCGAGGTCCGTACCTAAGTGGTGCCCTTGTGCTCGTTGCCCCAACCTAACGTTGCAGGTTGAGCGCCATCTGTGCTCACCAAATGCCCGGTAACGCAGTCATGATCCCAGGAGGCAAACTGCATTTAAATCCATTCGAAAAAAAAAAATTGTTCATACAGCTCCTCAGAGCATTCCCCGTTAAAAATCTTATAAAAGATGCTAAGCGCGCCAATTTACTAGGTGCACGCTCAACGGCTCTAAATCCTTGGTGACATTGGGTGCGTCGACAATCCTAATCTGCTACACAGTTTAATAACATCAACGTTTGAATGTGTATCTTGCTTACATTGTAAATTTACTCCGAATAAATAATTTTTACTTTTTACTTTTATATATAGGCATACTTACATACTTACGCATTACGTACTTAGCATACTTATTACATGCTTACGTTCATGTGAATACATATTCACTCGCCTAGTCGAAGGTGGAGCACAAAGGCCTAGAACTAGAAGGCACTCTAGGCCTTTGTTCTCCATCTTCAGCCACGTCGTCACTTACCAACAGGAGAGATCGTGGCCAAACAAAAGTCTATCAATGTTTAAAAAAAAACCTCGACTAGATCACACACTTTTTATCTTATTTATGTTTGTAATACTTATTAACTAGTTTAACATAAGGTATTTTAATTAATTAATTCAACAGATCTCTTCGCCTCCCCAAAACATGATTGAAAGAGTCTTATCTAACTTTCCAGGGGCGGTACCGAACGTGCAACGGGCAGCGCTAGTGAACATGGGCGACCTAGCGGCGTACGATTACACCAAACAGTTCTTGAAGCGAGAGTTCGGGATGGCGGATAACGCCTTTGTGCACGCGATAGCGGCTTTCGCGGCTGGGTTCGTTGCCGCCGTGTTGGGAACACCCGCTGACGTCATGAAGACTCGGCTTATGAACCAGCCTGTGGGCCCTGATGGGAGGTATTTACATCACGTTTGTTTCTTTACAACCTTTGGCAGTTCCAGAAACGAAAATTCGGAATAGCGGACAACACTGGCTGTCATCAACGCGATAGCAGATTTTGTGCTAGATTCGTTTCGTTGCCGCCGTGTTGGGAACCCTCGCTGACGTCATGAAGACTCGGCTTATGAACCAGCCTGTCGGGCCTGATGGTTGTTACTTACATCACGTTTGTTTCTTTACAACCTTTGGCAGTTCCAGAACAGCACAGGACCGGAGAGAGTGGCATATTTTTTCTGCCACAATGCAATAGTGCTCGCATTGCTGTGTTCCGGTTTGAAGGGTAAGGGTGCCGGTGAAATTACAGGCACATGAGACTTTTCATCTTTATGTCTCAGGGTGGCGGGCGCTGTGCAGTGCAATGCCACATGGGTACGTCCTAGGTGGACGTGACCTATGAAACAATGCACTGTTCATAGGCAGAGGGTACCACTTAACATCAGGTGGGCCATCTGCAAGATCCGTCATCCCAAGAACAAAGTAAAAAAAAAGAGGATGGCTTTACACAGCAATGGCTGCACACAGGCTAAATAGATGGATAGATAGGTAGATAGTTCCTGAAACGAAAGTTCGGAATAGCGAACAACGCTATCAACTAGATAGCGGCTTTCGCATCAGGGTTAGTTGCTGTTGGGGAATCCAGCGCAAGTTATGAATCAGCCTTAGAGGGGAAAAAACCGGCCAAGCGCGAGTCGGACTCGCGTACCGAGGGTTCCGTACAAATCTGTAGGTATTTGTAAAAGTTATGGTATTTTTATTACTAAATAAATCATCATGAGGAAAGGGGTAGGTAGTAGGTAAGCTAAAATTATTAAAAATATTTTTATTATATGATGTAACTAAAAATGTATGCTTTTCGCAATTTTTCCTTTATCTGTGCTATAAGACGATGCTTCGTATCAAATTTCAAGATTCTGAGTTCACGGGAAGTATAGTGCGCGTCATGTAAAAAGAACGCTGGCGGTCAAGCTTCTACAGGCGTTCCAGCGTTCTTTTTATAATTGTACTTACTATAATTGTACATTATTTGTAGTAAACTAGGTAGGCACTCATTCAATGCATAGGTGTACATCTCTTAAATAAGTAGAAAAGTAAGTAATCTCTTAAAAATAACGCTGGAACGCCTGAAGAAGCTTGACCGCCAGCGTTCTTTTTACATGACGCGCATTATATACCCTGTAGGTTTTGATTCCCTTGCGAGTGTCGAAAATTTGCAGCATAAACGGCTGTATCTTTTGATTGCGTTGGCTTGGAAGTATGATTTTTTTCACAGCTCTAAGGGACAGTAGATTTGAGTATTTGATATGAATTTCAGTTTGATACCTCTACGCGTTCCTGAGAAAAAGGGTCTTGACAGACAGACCGACGAACAACAAAGTGATCCTATAATGGTTCCGTTTTACCTTTTGAGGTACGGAACCCTAAAAACAATCATACTTTCGACATAGTCAACAAAGTTCATGCGGCGGAAGTTCGGAATGGCGGACAAGGCTATCTCCCATAAGATGGCGCTTTTAGCTCAAATAAATAAATAAATAATGCTGGACAGTTCACACAACATTGTCTAGCCCCAAGCTAAGCAGAGCTTGTGTAATGGGTACTAGCCAACTGATATATTTAATACAATATATTACATAGATATATATTTTTTATTATAAATAGAAAATACCCAGAACACCCAGAACAAATATCTGCAGATCGCACAAATATTTGTTCCGAGGCGGGAATCGAACCCGCAACCTCCTGCGTCGTAGGCGAACGTTCGCCCGCCGCGCCACAGAGGTCGTCAAAACTCAAACAACTCACGTCGCGCCGTACTGAACTTTGAGGCTTCAAAATGTACGGATTCTTTTGATTGCTACAATTTGCCAACACTGATTTGTTCATAGGCCAATAATCAGAAGAGGTTTTTTAGGACTGTGGGGTGAGAGTAAAATAGGCTTCTCTTAAACGTATTTTTAGCAAAATCAAAATAGTTTGTCAAAAAAAAAAACGTGGTCTTGCTATGTGATCATTAAAACATTAGGTAGGTAGGTACCTACTATTTCGATAAATAAAACCGTGAACTAACTCTACAATGCGTTTAAAACGTAAATTACATATATCGCTATATACCTATCAAACTATCAATGTACCTACCTATACCTAGAGAACCTACATTGATAAAATTAATAAGAGTAACAACTATATTATTATTAGGGTACAATTTAGACGGCCACCAAAAATATTTTGAAGACTCTAAATAATATGATCCAAAATAAATGAAATAACATCAGAAAAATCACACACAAATGCACAAATGCTATTTTTCAAAAAAAAAAAAAAAAAAACAAAATCATTTATTTCAGGCTTACTGAGAAATGCACTAAACCTAAACAGTAAGCCCATATCAACATAAATACCTTAGAAACTAACATACACATAAAAACACTTTATTACTTAATCTAACACTATATTTACTCTATTTTTGGTTCCTAAAACGGATTAACGGTCACCAAATTCTGTTCCTAAAATGGATTAACGGTCACCAAATTCTGTTCCTAAAATGGATGAACGGTCACCAAATTCTGTTCCTAAAATGGATTAACGGTCACCAAATTCTGTTCCTAAAATGGATTAACGGTCACCAAATTCTGTTAGGCTAGGTTAAATATATACCTGATATTTAGTCTAAAGTGTATTTTAAAGGCGTCCATGTATTTTTATGGCATTCAATAATACGAAAAAAAGGATTTATTTCAAAATATTTTAGAAACGTAATTTGGTGACCATTTATCCATTTTGGTAACCATAGGTACTTATTTGGGCGGTGTTTAAACGCAAGCCTTATTATTATAGAGTGCCTACCTACTAGATTACTATATTTTCGATTACGCAGCAAATAGACTTACACAATGAGGGATCACATACCTACCTACTAGATTACTATATTATTATAGAGAGCCTACCTACTAGATTACTATATTTTAGATTACGCAGCAAATAGACTTACACAATGAGGGATCACATACCTACCTACTAGATTACTATATTTTCGATTACGCAGCAAATAGACTTACACAATAAGGGATCACATACCTACCTACTAGATTACTATATTATTATAGAGAGCCTACCTACTAGATTACTTACCTACTATATTTTAGATTACGCAGCAAATAGACTTACACAATGAGGGATCACATACCTACCTACTAGATTACTATATTATTATAGAGAGCCTACCTACTAGATTACTATATTTTAGATTACGCAGCAAATAGACTTACACAATGAGGGATCACATACCTACCTACTAGATTACTATATTATTATAGAGAGCCTACCTACTAGATTACTATATTTTAGATTACGCAGCAAATAGACTTACACAATGAGGGATCACATAGGTAAACGTTATGTGTTTCGGTCGATATCGTTTAAAAAGATCCTTGAGTTTCAATGAATAAATACTACTCGACATTGACTTATGGTGGAGACAAGGCTAACGATATAGGTACCTACCTACCTGTCATGGGAACGTGTTTCGCTGACACAGGTGACTGCACAGAACAATATATTAATTAATCTGTAGTTCATACAGTTCTAACGGCACGTACCTAGGTACCTACTAAGTACTATCCCTACATATTCACGCAACCCAAATCCGGTCGAGGTCAAAGGAACGGGGTCAAAGTCGCAGCTCGCGTGGGACAAAACCCGATAATAACAAACCCGTATGCCTACCTCCCTTTCTAATTCGATGGAAACGAGAGAGATGTTATTCTGATCTCAATGCAAGTGAAAGTTATTCGTGTACAGAACCTATGAATTTGAAATACACCGTATTTCATGTGCTTAAAGTCGAAAATAGGCAGGCACTTAATAGGGTGTCTAAAGGTTTTTATGACGAGTTGGTACCTACCTACTTGGGTAGACCCATGGGAACTATGACGTTACAGGTAGTTTTTGCATACAATAAAAATGGTTCGCAAACCCACAGGGAAAATAACCTGAGAACCGGTTATGCTACCAGAACCTATCTCAAAAGCTCGCTTTTATGAAATTACTTTGTTGTTTTTTATCTGCGTGAATGACGGAACAAGCAGATGGCAACTGATGTTAAGCGGTAACTTCTGCCTTTAACAATGCATTACCTCACCAGGTCACGCGGTGTCCATCAAGGACGCGCCCTAGTGGCATTGCACTGCGCCCACCACCCTGAGTGAGACATGAAGATGAAAAGTTTAATGTGCCTGTAATTTCACCGGCACCCATACCCATACCTTTCAAACCGGAACACAGCAATGCCAGCATTACTGCTTTGCGGCAGAAATTGGTATAATGGTTGTAACTTCCCCTGACGAACTCTTTCACTAAAAAGCTCTAAGATACCTACTACCCGTAAATTTTTAAAGAATTAAACCATGCCGGGGTCGACCTCTGTGGCGCGGCGGGCGAAGATTCGCTGCGACGCAGGAGGTTGCGGGTTCGATTCCCGCCTCGGAACAAATATTTGTACGATCTGCATATATTTGTTCAGGGTGTTCTGGGTATTTTCTATGTAAAATAAAAAATATCTATCTATGTAATATATTGTATTAAGTATATCAGTTGTCTAGTACCCATAACACAAGCTCTGCTTAGCTTGGGGCTAGATAATGTTGTGTGAATCCAGCAATATTTATTTATTTATTTACCCTTTCTCATTTCCAGGGGAACACTGTACAAAGGAATGGTAGACTGCCTGCAACAATCAGTGAAAAACGAAGGGATCTTTTCACTTTACAAAGGATTCTTACCGTTGTGGATGCGATTGGGGCCCTGGGCGCTCATCAACTGGATAGCTTTCGAGAACATCATGCTGGCTATAGGAGGGAAAACGTTCTAGAAATAACCTTTGGTAATGGTAGATTGCGTGTAGCAAAGAAGGATGGAATCCTTACACTAAAAAAAGGATTCTTACCGTTGTTGATAATACCCTCGGACGGAGCTTACAGATTGGTGCGTTTGAAAACATCATGCTTTAGGTATTATAGGAGGGAAAACATTTTAGAAATAATCGTTGGTAATGGTAGATTGCGTGCAGCAGAGAAGCGTGGAATTCTTACACTAGAAAAAGGGTTCTTATCGTTGTTAATACCCTCGGCGCTTACAGACTAGATTGCGTTTGAAAACATCAGTTTGGCTTAGGAGGGAAAACGTTTTAGAATCAATTGTTGGTAATGAATGTTAGATTGCCTGCTGCAACGGATGGAATCCTTATACTATGCAAAGGATTCTTATCGTTGTTGATACCCTCGGCGCTTACAGACTAGATTGCGTTTGAAAACATCAGTTTGGCTTAGGAGGGAAAACGTTTTAGAATCAATTGTTGGTAATGAATGTTAGATTGCCTGCAGCAAAGGATGGAATCCTTACACTGTGCAAAGGATTATTATCGTTGTTGATACCCTCGGCGGTTACAGGCTAGATTGCGTTTGAAAACATCAGTTTGGCTTAGGAGGGAAAACGTTTTAGAATCAATTGTTGGCAATGAATGTTAGATTGCCTGCAGCAAAGGATGGAATCCTTACACTATACAAAGGATTCTTATCGTTGTTGATACCCTCGGCGCTTACAGACTAGATTGCGTTTGAAAACATCAGTTTGGCTTAGGAGGGAAAACATTTTAGAATCAATTGTTGGTAATGAATGTTAGATTGTCTGCAGCAAAGAAGGATGGAATCCTTACACTGTGCAAAGGATTCTTATCGTTGTTTATACCCTCGGCGGTTACAGGCTAGATTGCGTTTGAAAACATCAGTTTGCTTAGGAGGGAAAACGTTTTAGAATCAATTGTTGGTAATGAATGTTAGATTGTCTGCAGCAAAGAAGGATGGAATCCTTACACTGTGCAAAGGATTCTTATCGTTGTTGATACCATCGGCGGTTACAGGCTAGATTGCGTTTGAAAACATCAGTTTGCTTAGGAGGGAAAACGTTTTAGAATCAATTGTTGGTAATGAATGTTAGATTGTCTGCAGCAAAGAAGGATGGAATCCTTACACTGTGCAAAGGATTGTTATCGTTGTTGATACCCTCGGCGGTTACAGGCTAGATTGCGTTTGAAAACATCAGTTTGCTTAGGAGGGAAAACGTTTTAGAATCAATTGTTGGTAATGAATGTTAGATTGTCTGCAGCAAAGAAGGATGGAATCCTTACACTATACAAAGGATTCTTATCGTTGTTAATACCCTCGGCGCTTACAGACTGATGCGTTTGAAAACATCGAGGGAACGTTTTAGAAATAAGTGTAAAGCACAATGGTCCCAAACTGTAGAGATAAGCTTGTAAAACCAAAAAAAAAAAGAATAATCATTAAAATATTTATAAATATTTACATTACCGAATTATATTAATTAGGTACAAAACACACTTGACGCGGTCATCGTCATCAGCCTGTAGAAGTTACTGCTGGACAAAAGCCTCCACCATAGAATGCTACGACGAACGGTGTTGAGCCGCCTCCATCCACAGAAATCCTGCGACCTTTATGACGTCTGTTTATCTAGAGAAAATTTCTCTATGATCTAGAGGGAGGGGCTTTCCTACAATGCGTCGTCCGGTGCGTGGTCGCCATTTGATGTATTCCCCTTACTATATATAGGTACTTAACTTAAGCATCAATGACTATAATACATTGTTTTTAACCCCCGACGAAAAACGAAGGGTTGTTATAAGTTTGTCGTGTCTGTGTGTGTGTGTGTCTGTCCCATCGTAGCTCCCGAACGGATGAACCGATTTAGTTTTTTTTTTGTTTGAATGGTGTATTTGTCGGGACTGTTCTTAGCTTTGTTTGATCAAAATCGGTTCAGCCGTTTCATAGCGCTGGGGTTTTTTTTAATTTTTACAAAATTAATTACTTGTATTGGAGTAATTTTAGAATGTTTTATTATTTTAAAAATTGTATAATGAATCATGTTCCTAGTTAGTCTACAATTGGTTTTTAAGTACTTCGAAAACATACGGATTCTTTAAAATAGTATAAGTATGAGAAAAAAACTTGCTATTGTAGGCGAAGGGTAGGTACCTAATAATGCGCTTTCAGTATTTATTATACTTATTTATCACAAAGTTAACGAGGATTGTTTTTACCCAAAAAAAAAGTAATAAGTACCTACTTTTTAGTGTTAAGTATTTTTGTACTCGGATGCTGTTTTATCAGAATCGGTTCAGCAGTTTCATAGTGTTGGGGTTTTTATAAAATGTAAAACGGCGCATAATCTCAATCAAATCAAACATTTATCAATGAAAAGTATTTCTCAGAAACAACTGAAGCGAGTCGTTTTGAAAATGAAAGCAGTTTATTGTTAATTTTGCACATTGTAGTTATTTATTAGGAATGGTTTAGTACCCTTTGCTGATAATCCTGCTTATTTCTACTATATTCAGGCCACTGTTCACCAACACATTAACGGACGTTTAAACCACTCTTTTTTGACAGATGTAATCATACGTTTACACCACTCTTTCACAGATGTTATCATACGTTTAAACCACTCTTTTTTGACAGATGTAATCATACGTTTAAACCACTCTTTGACAGATGTTATCATACGTTTAAATCACTCTTTGACAGATGTTATCATACGTTTAAACCACTCTTTTTGACAGATGTTATCATACGTTTAAACCAATCTTTTTGAAAGATGTTATCATACGTTTAAACCACTCTTTTTGAAAGATGTTATCATACGTTTAAACCACTCTTTTTGAAAGATGTTATCATACGATTAAACCACTATTTTTGACAGATGTTATCATAAGTTTCTGTCACTTTGACGATTAGTTACGGTAACCACCCGTTTATTTGTTCGTGAAGTTGGGCCTTAAACATCTATCTGCCTACCCCTTCGGGGAAAGAGGCGTGAGTCTATGTTTGTATATTTAAAAATTCTGTGCACAATATCCTCGCCCGTATAAATCACAAACACCTTCAAATTCAAGCTTTAGGTAGTTACTTTAAATCGGTAGAATTAAATTATTGTTGTATAAAAACTGTTATTTATTTTAATCATAAATAAATTATATTGAACTGTTAATTTCTGTTTCATTCACAAATAAAACACCCAAATACAATATTAAATTTATTAGTAAAAAATATCATACATCATCCACAATATTGGAGAATCGTAACTTAAATTATTTAAATATTTGAATATTATAATGATTATAGCACTTTCCATTTCAGATTATTAACTCGCCTTCATGCATTACTGTCGCTAGCGAGAAGCACAATTTAAATGGACAATATTTTATTTATTTTATGGTATTATAGTGTTCACATGCGTTCCATACGGATACCTTACTCTATATTACACACAAATTAAATGCTTCGCAGAAAATTATTTTCAATGACACCACAAAATTAAATTTAAAAATAAAAATTAATGTGCTTACATCGCTCAAGATCTTGTCGATTACAATTAAAATTCTATCAATTATGTTTCCATAAATATAGTAATTTTGGTACAATAACAAAAATAAATATCTACATTAGGTCAACGAGCACACAATTTATTAATTTCAAGTGTTGACTAAAATGTTAAACTCTAACTAAGTACAATGACACGAGTGTCATGACACGACTCTCATAAGATCGTTACTGTCCTAATCGGCGACCGTTGGTACGACAATCTGGTGCTGCCAACGTCGCGTCGTGAGGGTTACCAGATGACAGGAATTTTCCTGACATATCAGCAGGAATTTTTGAAAAGGAACAACAATAACTACTAAGACGTCTATATAATATATAAAAGAAAGTCGTGATGGTTACACTATTTATAACTCAAGAACGGCTGAAAATTGGTGGGGAGGTAGCTTAGAACCAGGAGACAGACATAGGAGGGTAGGGGGGTTGTTTTTCACCTTGAAACTACCCGTGCGAAGCCGGGGCAAGTCGCTAGTAACTAATATTTATCAATTTTAATAATAAAAAATAATAATTAAATCCTAAGAAGTCACGGTATGTATCATGATAAATATCCCGTTCTTAGCATACTGTAGACATATTTTTGCAGATAGTAAGGAAATCTAGTTAAAAGTCAGGGATATGTCAGGAAATCTCATTTTTGAATCTGGTAACCTTAATCGTGAGCGTCCTAAAATATCACAAACTTATTAAATTTGTCGTCAGAAAGTTTGTTATTTCAGTGGTATACGCGAGGCCGAACGACCAACCAAATAGGACATCGCTTCAGCATTATTCACCGTAGTCGAACCTAATTTAGGACAATCTACACTTTAAGGACACAACGGATAATCTAAGCATCAAATAAACACATCAAAAGCGATTAAAAGCAAATACAAAATACTTCACTGTACATACAAATTTATAAAAACCTATCATTTAATTAAATACGTTAAGGGCATATTAAATTGTGCGTAACACAAACCACACCAAGCTGGGCCTACGTTCGAACAGCTTACTCTGAAGGACGCTAGATATCCCGTGACTATGTACCAGACAACCAAATATTAAACTATCATCCAAAATTTAAGACGAACCTATAATATTTTACTAACTTAAAATGGTATATATTTTAAAATGAGCATTTAAGGTCCGTATTCCTCAACTACAACTGAAACGAGATTTTTCATCAAAGTTTATTATTTTTCAAGTGTAAACCATATGGATAACATTAAATTTAAATGTAAACCAAAAATTCCGTTCCAGCGAGAACTGAATTTTTGGGTTACATTTAAATTTAATGAGATTTTTCATCTTGAGAGTTCTGGAATACGGGCCTGAGACTATTAAACGGATAAAAAATGTTCACTTTTAAAATCACATATAAAACCTACATGCTGGAGGAGACAGCGTCAAACTGATCCCTTCGCTATTAATATTACTAAATTTGTCGAATTACAATAAACATGCTGGCACGTTATAGAGGATAAAATAATAAATCCCACCCAGCAACGGTGAATGAGAAAAATAAAGCTCATCACACACGACGAACTAAATACAATATACAGGACGTCCCAAGACTATGCGACATGAAGGGAAAGTACCTTAAATATTGTAGATAGTATATTTTGCTGAAAAAATACTTTTATTTTATTTTTAAAACTTAGTAATAGTACATTCAAAGATTTCCAAAAAAAATACTTGCTTCGTCTGGGAATCAAACCGACCGAAAAAAACAGTTTTTAACTGTTTTTTTTCCTTTAAATTAAAAACGCCGAATTATTTTCAAAAATCCTACGATAATATTGAAGTTTATGTTTGGATGAATCTAACAAGAAAACGTAGTGGCTTAAATCGGTCCCGTTTGCCTGTAAAATGCCTCTTTTAATAGAGGTTTATTTAATAATGTTTTCTCAGCTATAAAAGTTAAATAATTGTGCAAAATTGTTGACATTTGTAATTTATGAGGTATCTTATCTGTTTGATCTTGACATAAAAAGATATTCTTGACATGTATAATTTGAAATTGTTGACATTTGTAATTTATTAGGCATCTTTTTTATTATAATTTTTTATTATATGCATGTTGGAATTTAGCAGCTAATGCATGAAGTAATATTTGTATCCCATACATGGGAAATGTGAGACATCCTAATTAATTTTAAGAACTTGTATACTACCACATTTAAACAAATAAATGATTTATGAAAAAAGTATCATTGACTTCTTTTCATAAATCATTTATTATGAAGGATCGTATCACCAAATATCACTTTCATATGTTTTGTAATTGCTGAGGAATATCTAGATTCCAGTCACCAAAGATTCCAATGCGTCATCTTAATATTATATTCACCGTGTCTGTCGCATTAAGAGTCACTTTAGTGAAATGAACATTCCTCTAAAAGGTTCACCGATTTATTTAAGAAGATTGCCATTTAGTCCAGTGAAAGATAATTTTAGTCGATATGATTTGTGTGATTAAAAAATTAGGAATGATGATTACGCAAGTCCGGGAAATGAGGAGAGTTTTGAGGGGTTAGTCCACCCACTCCCTGACTTCCCCCTCCCACGAAACCATCATTATAATCAAGTCGACTAACATTTCTAACACAGTTTGTGATTACTGTACTAAGGAATTGCTTATTTCCCTGATGTGATCTTGTTAGCAGAGTCAGTCGTGGAAAGCAAGGACGGCTATGAGCTCACCACTTGTCACGTCTATATTCCACGATTGAGAATATATTCCACAGATCACTGTGAAAAGAGGCTCATTGACACTCTGCCTACCTATGTATGTATGTATGTATGTGATCTTACTGCGATAAACATTGAATTGTACGCCGAAATATTATTATGTCCAAGATATTTACAATATAAGTTTTTAGTTTATGCGTCGTGTGTGACGAGCTTAAGACAATAAATTCGGTACAGAAGAATTAAAACGGCAAAAACTTCACATGATTAGTTTTTTGTACTACCAAATAATCCTTACAAGTAGGTATTGCAAAAAAAATAGGCAGTTACTATGACGCATCACACTATTAAAATTTTACCCAAAATATAAGTCGCCCGGTGTACATACGCCGTAGACCAATTCCTAGAGCGCGGGAACCTTCTTTCTACCAATAGCAACCGCGCGCTAAAATCTTGCGCTGTTATTGGTTAATCGATTTCGCGGCATCTTGTTCATCAGTCGACTCTTGTGTGTGAGCGGTACAGAGTTATACAGCGGGCCAGAGCTTTTTTGTGAAAGAGTTCGTCCGGTGACGTACTACCACCATACCTATTTCTGCCGCAAAGCAGTAGTGCTTGCATTGCTGTGTTCCGGTTTGAAGGGTATGGGTGCCGGTGAAATTACAGGCACATGAGACTTTCCATCGTTATGTCTCAGGGTGGCGGGCGCAGGGCAATGCAACATAGGGTGCGTCTTAGGTGGACGTGACCTATGAGGTATTGCACTGTTCATAGGCAGAGGTTACCGCTTAACAACAGGTGGGCCATCTGCTTGTTCCGTCAATCAGTAGAATAAAAAAAAAAAACAGAGCTATACTATACGTTCGGCTATTGTCGGATATCAGTCTGCGCTTTTCTACGCAAACGAAAATGTAGATCGGACTTATATTTTGGGTAAAACTGTACAATATTATGATTAAAATATTCGTAGTCAGACAGCTGTAGGAAATAGAGCACCTTACTCTTCGGACTAATACGGAAGTTAAATCCGGGATAGACGTTGATGGCCGCTGGGGTGCGGTCACGGACAAAGATGGCACAGACCCGTCTATGCTGCACTCTGAGAGCGAGCTTGAGTGCGTTCCTATTTCAAAATACGCATCGTTATTTGATGCACTCGAGTTCGCTCTCAGGTATACAAGCTTATGAAAAAGCAGGCACCAGTTGACAACCTTGTTTCAAGAAGCACTCAAGTACAACTCACGCCTACCGTCATTAATTATTTGTTTGTTCTTGATACAGTATTACCCAAAATATAAGTCCGATCGACTGTTTTCGTTTGCGCAGAAAAGCGCAGACTGATATCCGACAGGCGCCGAACGTATAGTATAGCTCTGCCCGCTCTTAGATGTGAGCGGGACAGAGCTATACAGCTGTCTCGCTCACATCTAAAAGTCGACTGGATGAACAAGATGCCGCGAAATCGATTAACCAATAACAGCGCGCGATAGCTATTGGTAGAAAGAAGGTTCCCGCGCTATAGAAATTGGTCTACGGCGCAGGTACATCGGGGCGACTTATATTTTGGGTAAAACTGTAACGCACTTTTTGTTCAAACAAATAAGGCGTGTATTCTGTGGTTAGCACGGACTAAGTCATCGTAACGATCGTCAATGTCTTATATTGGTCAGTGACTTCAAATCTTTGCAATTTTATTGGTTATTATTTGTCAATAACGTCTCGCTAGCGACTCGATAACGTCAGACATTCGTGCCTCAGCCTCTGGTAGCAAAACGAGCCAGGGCGGTTATGCGCTATGACCATCGGAGATTACTTGACAATAACGTGTGACGACACAATGTATTCTGAACGATGATCCACGCAGACATCGTAACGTGCCCACGTTATGTCACATTTGGTCATAGCGAATAAGGGGGAAGTAAGCTGTTGCGTGCTTTGTACAAGAACGCACCCTTAGGCTGAGATAAATAGACGTAACTTAGGCTTAGCATTGTATCTGTCCCTCTCTAGCGCGCGTGATTTGACATGTGTGTGGAAGTGACAGGGATAATGCTAAGCATTAGTACAGTTTTACCCAAAATATAAGTCCGATCGACTGTTTTCGTTTGCGCAGAAAAGCGCGGACTGATATCCGACAGTAGCCGAACGTATAGTATAGATAGACAATTATTTATTGCACAGGTCAAAATAGCAGTACATAGACGAACTTAATGCTAATTAGCAATTAGTATAGCTTTGTCCCGCTGTATAGCTCTGTCTCGTTCACATCTAAGAGTCGACTGGATGAACAAGATGCCGCGATTTTGCTGCGAAATCGACTAACCAATAACAGCGCAAGATTTTAGCGCGCGATTGCTATTGATAGAAAGTAGGTTCCCGCGCTATAGAAATTGGTCTACGGCGCAGGTACATCGGGGCGACTTATATTTTTGGTAAAACTATACTGCTAAGTAAGATCTATTTATGTCGGCCTTAGACCTGAATAACTCGCGTAGTTAACCGCTATACTAACGCACCGAGCGTAAATTAGAAAACTACAACGTTTTCGACTCTTTAATGTTACTTATAATATTTATTCGATGTCTACATTTGAAAACGAGTTATTGATGTGATGTGACCCAGAGCTCGAACAGACATGCCACTTTTGGCAACGAAAACGACATGAAATTATTCTTGTCATATTGCGCGATTAAATAACCTTTTATAGAAAAAAGGGCTCACAAAAGCTGCAGTGTAAAACAAAACAAGTATTTATATTACCCCTCATCACTTTTATAAGAGACTAGGCTAAAATTTTACACCACGTTGAACTTTAAAATCAAAATGAATAATAATTTATTTAATAGGATTTATAAAAAACATCTTTGTCACGTCAGTTTTTATAAAATAATATATTAATTGCAATATTAATATTAGGTTTACATTTGTTTGGACCGTGTTGGAGCAAATTCAGTCCCAAGCTTTATTCTCATCTAAATAATCTGAGATTTTATAGTACGCTTTTTAGAATTTTTGCGTATAATAAAGTTTTTAAATTTGTTAATGGTCAATTTCCGCACGTCTCTTGGTATCTTGTTATAGAAGCGTACACATTGTCCAGTAAACGATTTACTAACTTTACGGAGCGTAATAGTGGGAACAGCTAGTTTATCTGTTTTAGACATTAACATCCTATGGTTAAGGCCTAAAATCCCATACCGTCAGTTAAAACAGTGTCAGTTAAGGTGGTTGCTTTTTCATACTAACGTATTTTACCAAATATGGGCAAGAGTATAATTTTACACTGAAATTACTGTTGATATTGGTTATTATTTGCGGCAAATGATATTTGGTTGAAGAAAACAGTGGATTACAATGAAATTCCTTAAAATTTAATTGTTAATGACTAGACACCGGATTATATGCATTTGCATGTTTGCATATGCAAATGCATATAATGCTATTTTTATAGCGTTATTGCATATTTTGATACTTTGTCAATGATAGTGCTTATTTCAAGCAATTGAGAAACTAGAAACTAAAAACTTGCCTCTGTGCAAGTCCTTCGAAATAATAGAAAAAATGATTGAACAGAATAACGCCCTTCTGAGTTTACTATCGCATAAAGTTCGTGGCAAATTAAGTGCAGTTATGCATAAAAATCCCGGTCTTGAAGGAATAAAGGAAATTAACGCATTTATCAATGGCATCGGACAAACTCTGCCTGATGAGGTCTCTGTAGAAATGGCACCAAATTTTAATTTCTGTCCTGTAACGTCAGTTGACGTCGAAAGGTCATTTTCAGCCTATAAATTAATGTTAAGTGACAAACGTCACAAGTTTGCTGCAGCCTAGAAAAATATGTTATTGTTTACTGTCACAAGAATTATAATAAATAAATAAGCTTTTATTAAATTACTTATTATATGAGTATCATACATATAATAATATTATTGCAAGCAAGTTATTATTGTGATAGATAATATAATAAACGTAAGTTCTTATTATAATTTTATTTTTAATTGTGCATATTTTATGCATATTTCGCCCTTTTTTAGTGCATATTTGCATGCATATTTTGGCAATTTGATAGTGCATATAATCCGATGTCTATTAATGACCAATATAAAAGCCAACAACAGTCATTTCAGTGTAAAATTATACTCTGTTTGCCTATATTTGGTAAATACGTTAGTATGAATAAGCAATCACCTTAAGGCCTGAAATCCTATGCTGTCAGTTAAAACAGTGTCTTAAAACATAATAAAATTTGAATTTGCGTTTGAAGCGACACATTCCACCTTAAATTATCACCGTGGTAAAGTATCAAATTGTCACCATTTAATGTGGAGATGGGGATAATTTTACACAAGGTTTTTCTATATTAACTTAGACAGCGTCTTCTAATCGAGGGAAAGCGTTGCTGTGGCTGTGTAGTAAGTTTAGTCTAGGCGTTTGAGTCGGCTCTTACATTCCATTGAACAATCCTCATTGAACATTCCTAACTGTTATGTATGAACGTTCGGTCAGCAACAAAGTATATTAACATAGAAAAAGTTTTTTTAAATATTTGAAGACACCGAAATGAAATCTTCTAAATGTTGCCATTATTCTGTTACTACAGGTTCTGTTAAGGTGGTTGTTTTCGCTGGAGGCGCTTTTTTTTTCTTCCGTGTGTTTTGTACATCACAGCTCGTCGAAAAATTTGAATTTCGCGTCACAAGCGAAAGCAACTAACTTAATAAATGTCATCGAGTTACTAAATGTCAGCGGAAAATAACCGTTCCTCAACGATTTTACAAAAGTGGGTACTTTTTGAAAATCGTCTTACGTCGTTACGTCTTTCCCTTGGTGTAATCCCTTAGTCGTCATCCACGGGAGGAGACGGAGGGTCTATTCTAAGAAACGCAAAGATATAGTTTTTAAAATGTCATAGCGTTAATCAAGTTGCGCCGGCTGTGAGTGTCTTGTCCGGTGAGGGGGGGTGCGCGCACACAACTCGCGGGGTAGAGGCTGCGCGCGCACTATGAGTGGTAGGCGGTCACGTACGACGACGGAAACAGCCCGCGGCGGTGTGCTATCTCACCCTGCAACGATACAATAAAAAAATAAGTAATGCTGAACATTGGACAGTTCAGTAATGCTGAACATTGGACAGTTCAGTCAGTTTACTTTACAAAGCACAAGTAAGTTCAGCCGCACATGGAATACTGTTCTCATCTATGGCACGGGGCCCCTAAGTACAGCTGCTTCGCTTTGACTCCCTACAGAGAAGAGCCGTTAGAATCGTCAACGACCCCAAGCTCTCCAGTTCACTAGAGCCGCTGAGCCTGCGCCGAGACATCGGCTCACTCTATGTGTTCTATCGGCTCTACAATGGGGAGTGCTCTGAGGAGCTGTTCAATCTCATACCCGCATCCAGGTTCTACAATCGCACTTCTCGACAACGCAAGGGAGCTCATCCACACATCATCGACATGTGGGTGTCTCGTACTGCTCGTATACGTGCAAATTGTAGAATGGGCTCCCTCCTGAAGTGTTTCCGATAAAGAACAACATGAGCCGCTTCAAAAAAAAAAGCAAAAAGAGTCCTTCAGGGCAGGCAACGCATTGGCAATGCCTCTGGTGTTGCAGATTTCAATAGGCGACGGTAACCGCTTACCATCAGCCGGGCCGTAAGACAGTTTGTCGAGCCATTACATAAAAAAAAAGTTCACGCTAGTACATTATGCTACAAGTGTGTAATGTTGGTGATTACCGCTGAGGCGCCATTGAGACCCGAGCCGTCAGGTGAGGGTCTTAAGAGAGCCGAGGACGGTAATCATCAATACACACGTGTATCATTCGACGTTTTTCAACACAATTGTGAAGAAAATAATAATAAAACAGAAATACACACTCTGTAAATGTTCAATAGTCTCTATAACTCACTAGTGAATAATAGCAATGCCAGAGTCACAGTTTAATTACAGGTGTCATTATGTGCCTAATTGCGGTGAAATTAGAGCCACTTTATGAGCAAGTGTGTTGAAAAGTATTTTCTATCTATCTATCTATCCTTGAAGTGAAGATTTGTATTACAAGTATTAAGCCGGTGATACCTTAATACTGTTAATTTTATACAGTCCTATCCATCCACAGGTTGCGACAACCTTTACAACCTGTAAGGGTAACATCGATGCTTTATACAAGTTAACCGTGTAATACGTAGTAGTAAAACAGGTGGTCTTATAACACGTCGTCATAATGAAATTAGAGATCTATTCTGCGACTTATGTCAATATGCATGGGGAAACGTAGTCAAAGAACCCATCATCTCCGAAGGTGACTGTGGACTACGAGGAGACCTGTCTTGCCGCGGCGTATGGGACGCTCAGAGCGAGGCGTTATTTGATATCAGTGTCGTAAACACTGACGTTCTTTCTTATATCTCACGCCCCGTCGCATCCGTACTAAAATCCGCTGAAGAAGAAAAAAGAAGGAAGTACTCAAGCGCTTGTGAAATGCGACATGCAACATTCAGCCACTTGTTGCATCCGTTGATGGAGTCTTCGCTCCACAAATGTCTACCTTTGTTAAACATCTTGGAGTTGCAATCGCTGACCGCTGTAATAGGTCCTTAAGTGTAGTGTTGGGTTGGCTAAGGTCAAGAATCATCATCTCTATAATCCGTGCCACTAGCATGTGTATTCGCGGCACAAGGCATACATTTAAGCCAATAGCAAAGTTATTCGGTTTCTATGATGGTGCAGCCCTACCTCACAATGAGCACTACTAATTGATTTAGTTAATTGTGTATTCCGATACCATAACCGCTGTAATAACTCTGTACATGAAATCACTATGATATAAATGATTTTGATACGTAGTATGATAGCTCACCTGCCACCAGTGCTGGTCGGAATGGTCGAGCACGGTGATGATGTCGCCGCGCCTGAACTCCAGCTCACCCGCCTCTTGCGGCGTGAAGTCATACAGCGCTTGCACAAACACCTGGTGTAATACGTAGTATCATAGCTCACCTGCCACCAGTGCTGGTCGGAGCGGTCGAGCACGGTGATGATGTCGCCGCGTCTGAACTCCAGCTCACCCGCCTCTTGCGGCGTGAAGTCATACAGCGCTTGCACCAACACCTGGTGTAATACGTAGTATCATAGCTCACCTGCCAACAGTGCTGGTCGGAGCGGTCGAGCACGGTGATGATGTCGCCGCGTCTGAACTCCAGCTCACCCGCCTCTTGCGGCGTGAAGTCATACAGCGCTTGCACAACACCTGGTGTAATACGTAGTATCATAGCTCACCTGCCACCAGTGCTGGTCGGAGCGGTCGAGCACGGTGATGATGTCGCCGCGCCTGAACTCCAGCTCACCCGCCTCTTGCGGCGTGAAGTCATACAGCGCTTGCACCAACACCTGGAATCAACAAGAACACCACTCAAACAACCGCCGATATTCTTAATACTTCTGTATTGGCTTGTGTTGTGACACCGCCCAAAAAAGTACTAAACGGTTACCAAAATGGATAAATGGTCACCAAATTATTTCATAAAATATTATGAAATAAATCCTTTTTTCGTATTATTGACTGGCAAAAAAATATATGGACGCCTTTAAAACATACTTTAGACTAAATATTATATATTTTTAACCTAACCTAACAGAATTTGGTGATCGTTAATCCATCGTAATTTGGTGACCATTTATCCATTTTGGTAACCGTTTAGTACTTTTTTGGGCGGTGTTTATTTTAGTTGGTGCCTAGGCTTAGAGTCTTAAAAATATTTTTGGTGACCGTCTAAATTATACCCTTCTGTATTTATAGTACATGATACAAGTTGTGGATAACAGTGTCTGCTAATGCAAGTTGTGTATTTTTTGTAATTATTTATTGTTATTTATTTTCAAAAAATAACGAAAAATAATGGTGTGTAAATATTTTCAATTTTATAACCTACTAGCGACTCGCCCCGGCTTTGCACGGGTAGCCCCCAATGAACCCCCCCTACTCCTCCCCTTTATGTCAATCTCCTGGCTCTAAGCTACCTCCCCACCAATTTTCAGCCAAATCGGTTCACCCGTTCTTATGTTATAAGTGGTGTAACTAACACGACTTTGTTTTATATATATATATAGTAGCAGCGCCCCGCGGTTTCACCCGCGTAAGTCTCGATCCAGTGGGATTATCCGGATAAAAATGTGCCTATGTGTTATTCCGGGAGTCTAGTTATCTCCATTCCAAATTTCATGCAAATCCGTCCAGCCGTTTCAGCGTGAAGAAGTAACAAACACACACACAAACTTTCGCATTTATAATATTAGTGGGATAGATATTTTTTTTGCAATGAGTATAACTGTTTTTGTTTCTCTACTTTAGGTGTTTTGAAAAAACTCAATAAAGTCCTGGTTAGAAACTTAAATAATCTCATTTTTTCCCTAACATTCCAAGTTGCCCCTTAGATTTCACTGGCTTTAGAAGTCACCTAGGGAGTATGTATACCCATTCAACCAAAAGAGATTTTTAACAGAAATATCTAAATATATAAAAGAAAAGTCCACACACTCACTGACCACTCATCACGAAAGCTCGGAAACTACTGGGCCGAGAGGTCTGAAATTTGGCACAAGCACTCATTAAGGGGTGAAGGCGCGTACTAAGAAACGATTTTTGAAAATTCGCACCCTAAGTGGTTGAAAAAGGGTGTTAAAGTTTGTATGGAAGTCTACGCGTAGACGAAGTCGCGAGCGGGTCAGCTAGTATATATATATATATACCACGCCTAACCAAGATTTTTATTTTCATTTAATGTAACATTGACTCATAATAATTGTATTTATTAATGGAATTTGAATGATATTATTTTAAATTAATCGGTTGTGTTTTTAAATTTTCTATGTTAAACTTGTTATTGTTAAATTAGCATGCCATCCTCTCCATTTGCACGCCGGCAGCGGCCAAACATATTGTGTCTTACTCATATTTTTACCATCAATTTGTACATATGTTAAAGCAAATAAATTATCTTTATCTTTATCTAACATCCCACGACTGATAGACCTTTGTTTGACCTCGATATCGCCTGTTGGTAAGCGACGATGTGGCCGAAGATGGAGAACAAAGGTCTCGAAGGCACCTATTCACTGCAGCCTTGAAGAGACCCAGATTATAGTTTGCAACCCAGTGAAGAGATCCATTGAGTCACTGCTTAACTTTTCGGGGAAAAAGGCGTGTGTCTATATGTATGTATGTATGTTAGTATACACAATCCATAAACATGTATTGGTAAGTGAGCAAGGTTAGGAAAATAAGCGGTAAAGCCAGTGACGTCACAACATGAATGGGTCACCGCTTATCGCGTGTCAGTTTCTATCTACACTAATATTATAAATAGGAAAGATTTGTATTTTTGTGTGTGTGTGTGTATGTTTGTAATGAATAAAAACAAAAAATACATTGCCGATTTCAAAAATTCTTTCACCATTGGAAAGCTACATTCCCCTTGAGTGACATAAGCTACCAGGGGGGGGGGGGGGGGGGGGGGGGGATAAATAAATAATGCTGGACAAGTTCACACAACATTATCTAGCCCAAAGCTAAGCTAGAGCTTGTGTTATGGGTACTAGTTAACTGATATACTTAATATATACAATACATTACATAGAAAGTTATATTTAACCCCCGACGCAAAAACGAAGGGGTGTTATAAGTTTGACGTGTCTGTGTGTGTGTCCGTCTGTCCCATCTTAGCTCCTGAACGGATAAGTTTTTTTTTTTGTTTGAAAGGTGAATTTGTTTGGAGTGTTCTTAGCTATGTTTGATCAAAATCTGTTCAGCCGTTTCATTGCGTTGAGGGTTTTTGTAATTTTTACAAAATTATTACTTGTTTATTATATATAGGATAGGAGAGGGTTGGGCTGTTTTTCATCCTGAAACTACCCGTGCGAAGCCGGGACGAGTCGCTAGTTTAGTTATAAGAGGAGAAAAGCCAGTTAGACATAAACAAACAGCCAACACAAGGCAGTATTTGCTGTGTAAGTAGAGAATATAGGAACAACACCGGGTTATTTCGGTAACTCTAGCAGGGTCACGCCCGAACTATTTACACAGATATATCGGCCGTGCGGTTTCGTACCATTCAACGTACGCGCGCTGATGGAAATTGGACGTGATCTTATTGAAATGAACGGTAAGGAGAGACTATATACAATAACGAGTGGAATGCCCGCGACTTCGTCCGCGTGTACAAACAAACAAAGAAACAAACTACATACAAACTTAAACACCCCGTTGCACCCCCCCCCGTAGGGATAGAATTTTTGGAATTCCTTTCTTAGTGCACCCCTAGACCACAAAAGGAATGTACTTTCAAAATTTCAGGTCTCTAGGACTTATGGGTTAGGTTGTACGTTGATAGTCAGTCAGTCACTCAGTCAGTCACGCAACGATTTTATATAATATATTGATATAAAAAAAACGACTTCGAAGCTAGGAATTTGTCCCCAATACAAGATTTTACCATCTCTGGTCTTCGTCATCAGTTCCACTTCACCAAATGGCACTTTCTGAATGCACATGCCTGACTTGTTGCTAAAAATACCGAAATCGCTATAGTGTGCCTATAATATTTGAGGAGTTCCCTCAATTCCTCATGGATCCCATCATCAGAACCCATCATCGCCATGTATGAAATCAAAACAAATTCAATAATTAGTCGATTTAATCCGATTTTCCCGTGTCTATTTGAGACTAATATAAATCAGAGAGGGGGGAAACTGCTATAGGAGGTTTGAAGGGGGGATGGGAGGGGGAGTTTTTGACTGCTTTTCATGCCGACACTACCAGTGCGATCGTTGTACCGAGTTTTTTTATATAAGCATGCGGAAGTTTTTTTTGATTTTTTTAAATATTTTATAGACCTTTGTTTAGCCACGATCTCACCTGTTGGTAAGTGACGATGTGGCCGAAGATGAAGCACAAAGGTCTAGAAGGCACCTATTCACTCTAGCCTTAAAGAGACCCAGATTATAGTCTTCAGGAAAGACAGACGACGATAGTGTATTCCACTCCTTAGCAGTATGCACTGCATTATGTATGAATTACTACCTACTTTCACAACAGGCATAGCCGAGACTTACTGGAAAAAAATTAGTTGGTAATTCCCCAATCTGCCAAGAATAGTTCAGTCTTCATAAACGGCGGACTTAATAGTAATTTATTCAGTAAAAAACGTCACAAATGCATATAGTGTACATCAGATTTAGTGTTCTAAGAATCAATATTCCTGGGTGGGACAACATAGGTATCCAAACTAGGAAAAAAGCGGCCAAGTGCGAGTCGGACTCGCCCATGAAGGGTTCCGTAGCAGTAACATAATATAAAAGTTCTTGGATGGTTTACGAGGATAGGATTTGGAGGTTTGGATGGTTTGGGGGGGCGGGACGACACACTCATTTTACCACTTTGGAAGTGTCTCGCGCAAACTATTCAGTTTAGAAAACAAATTATTAGAAACCTCAATACCATTTTTGAAGACCTTATCTAAAGATAACCCACACGTACGGGTTTGATGGAAAAAAAATGAGTTTCTGTTCTAAGTATCCCAAAAAGTTATCGTTTTTTTTTCTATTTTTGTGTGAAAATCCTAATGCGGTTCACAGAATACATCTACTTACCAAGTTTCAACAGCATAGCTCTTATGGTTTCGGAAAAAAGTGGCTGTGACATACACGTACAGACAGACATACAGGCATGACGAATCAATAAGAGTTCCGTAATTTTGTTACGGAACCCAAAAAATCCTGTGTGATGGCGTACCTATGCCCTCCGCCGGACATTGAGTGGATTTGATGTTAGGGATGCACTGATTGTAATATTATAATTATGTATGGAATAATACCTACTATTTTCTCTGATGCTGGCAAGACCTGCAGCAATACAAAGAATAGGTAAGTTACGATAATTTATGAAATAAGATAAAGAATAGTGAAACGTTTACTTGGTACGACCTACTGTTGCATACAATAAATTTAGAAATTATACAGGGCGTCCCAAGACTGTGCGACATGTAGAGAAAGTACCTTAAATATTGTAGATAGGATATTTTGCTGAAAGGAGACTTTATTTTATTTTTAAAACTTAGTAATACTGCATTCCAAGATTTTCTAAAAATTACTTGCTTCGTCTGAGAATCGAACAGACTTAAATGTGAAAAAAAAACGAGTATTTTTATGATGCCAATCGAAAGAATGGGTAAAAAAAACATAATTTCTCTAAGTAACATAGTAGTATCTCATAACAAAAGTATAATGTTTGATTCCATTAAATGTTCGGTTCGATTCCCAGACGAAGCAAGTAATTTCTAGAAAACATTTGAATGCAGTATTACTAAGTTTTAAAAATAAAATATACTCTCCTTCCAGCAAAACATCCTAACTACAATATTTAAGGTACTTTCCCTTCATGTCGTATATTCTTGGGACGACCTGTATATGTGGTACAAATATCAACTAATATTGATTGATTGCTCCTAATAAAAAGTTAATTGATGAAAAATATATTTTTCAAGACAAGCTTTTATAAAATTAATGATCGGAACCGTGTGCTTAAAAACTCCGAATTTGACAGAGTTTCCCTGGCTCCAACTTTTGAGCAACTGACCTAATTTCTATGTGCAGAGAATACTTAGCTTTCATTGAAGATTGTTCGAAATCGAGACGACTGAAGGAAATCTTAGAACGGGTCAGACTATAGTAGAAAGCAGAGGGATATCGGGCAACTAAAAAGCATTTGATTCGGTGGAGATAGAAGCATAGAAGAAGAGAAAAAATCCCTCTAGGGAATACATGCCCTAGTAGTAGTTTAGTAGAAGGAGAGCTTTTATGTGAAAGAGTTTGTCCGGGGAAGTACTACCTCCATATCTATTTCTGCCGCAAAGCAGTAATGCTCGCATTGCTGTGTTCCGGTTTGAATGGTATGGGTGCCGGTGAAATTATAGGCACATGAGACTTTAATCTTTATGTCTCAGGGTGGCGGGCGCAGTGCACATAGGGCGCGTACTAGGTGGACGTGACCTATGTAATGCATTGTTAAAGGCAGAGGTTACCGCTTAACATCATAGAGCCCTGGGTTTCTCGTACGACTCGTTTCTCGTGATCATTTCTTCCCCATACTTACAAACTATGGAATGAGATTCCATCCGAGGTTTTCCCGCTTGGTCACGACATGTGTCGCTTCAAGAAAAATGTTCATGAATTCCTTCAGGTTAGGCAGCGCATCGACAATACCCCCGGTGTTGCCCGGTGTCTATAAGCGACGGTGACCACTTTACATCAGGTGGGCCGTAAGCTAGTTTGCCTAGTAGTTTATTGTTATATTAAGACCCTGTGGTGTCCCACTGCTGGGCAAAGGCCTCCCTTCCCTTCTTCCTTTTTCGTCTCTCCATCTTCGCCGCGGTCTGCCACGAGATCTTTTCCTGTTCAAAGGCGTCCACTCTGTTATGGCTTTAGCCCATAACCCGTCTGGCATGCGACAGACGTGGCCTGCCCAATCCCACCATCAATTTACCCGCTTTCTGTCCGAACTCCGCGATTTGCAACCATGTAAATTCTGTTGATGTTCCATAATAATAATTAAAAAAATAGTTTTGGAGCGCAGTATATTGTTGTGAACGCGGTCTATCAGCCTGACTCCTAGAATAGTGCGCTCCATGGCTCGCTGGCAAACCCCGAGTTTTGTTGATCAGTCAAAGACCTGCCGGGGTATTGCGTAGTAGACTGACGTTTGATGTCGATTACCAGGTTGCTGTTCATTGCGCAGCGTGTTTTAGCTTTTTTACAAGAACAGAAATATTTAAAACAAGCTGCGCAATGAATAGCAAACTGGACATCGAAATCAAACGTCAGTCTACTACGCAATAACCCCACAGGTCTGGGCGCCGTAGGTGAGGATGGCAAGAATACACAAAATTCGTTTCAAAAAAAAACTCGTCGCCAATAGTGAGAACTTCCCATGCCCCTCCCGATAGACCTGCATGACAGTTCTGTGTCTCATTGACTCACCTCTTCGGGCACGACGTCTTTGAGCTTGACATCCTGCAGGCGGCTGACTGACGCCGTGCGATGGTAATCCACCAGCTCATTCAGCGAGTTGAACTTCACCACCCATAGGAAGAACTTGCTTGACGCGTCGCGGAGCACTTTGAAATGTTGCACGCCGTCTGGACATCTGAGGAACCATGGGCTTTGTTAGTTTCGCATTGGAATTACCATTGGCGACTTGTACAATCAAAGTACAGTGCTACTACGAAAGTAATGGGTTTCAGCAAACATCGGCTTTTTAAACAGATATAGTGATTAAAAAAGCGACAGATACGAACGACGATTGCCGAGATACATTATTTTACTAGTAATACTACTCTACTATACGGACTCTGGGTCCGTGGGGAAACGGGGCCATTCGCGTTTTCAAAATTCTTTCAGATCATCTGGTGGAAGCGGCGCGTGACCCGAGAGCTGGCTCTTATCTGGCTCAACGCATTAGTATTGCCATTCAGCGTGGCAATGCAGCCAGCATCTAAGAGACGCTTCCGTCTGGTAGTGATAATCGACAAGACCGCCCATTGTGCTTTTCTGTTATTTTTTGTTGTGAAGTTGTTTTGTATTTCTGTGTGTTATTTATGTACAATAAAGAGTTAATCTATATAGATAGATTAACTCCTTAGATTAGAATACTAGATTAGATCCTTCAGGTTGGAGACGATAGATAGATAGCTATCTATCGTCTCCAACCTGAAGGAGCTCAAACTTGCTCAAACTTGGTGTGTTTTGAAAATATTTCTTGGATTTTTATAACACATGTGGCCGAAAGGTAATGGTGTAGTATATTTTTAGAACCGGCTCATGAAGCCCTTTCATATGATAACAGACACGATAGGTTTCCGAAAGAAAAAAAACCAGTATAAAAACTTGATGACGTCATTACTGCTATGGGAATATTTCAAGAACTAAAAAAAATATTGTTTTAACCTAAAGTACTCGGGTACCAAACGGCTATCCTGTACATCGATTTGCGGTTTTTTTATCGTAGCACCACTATATCAGTTATCTAGTACACAAGCCCTGCGTAGCTTGGGGCTAGATAATGTTGTGTGAACTGTCCAGCATTATTTATCTATTTATTATTTATACAGTGTTCAGACAGCCCAATGAGCATCTCTAGCTCATTTCTCGCACGATTGTTAAAACCGATAGCACCAGGATCTTTCAGTATCGTTTTAACGCTTTGACAAGACGCTAATGACGGCATGGAATAATATTTATTTAGACTGTGGTGATGGATTGATAAGGAACTGATGATTTGGGTCTTCGATCAAGAATACAACTAGATTTCGGGTCACCTACAAAATCAAAGCTAAATACAGTCCGCGTGGATATATATTCTTATACAGCTATATTTGTTTACTAACGAACTGAAACAAAAGTTTTAAAACAGTTCAACCTAATTACAACCATGACACCTAGCAATAAAGTAGCAAATCTTATTTTTTTTATCTTATACTTACGATCATTCGTCACAAAAAACGAGCAAAGCAATAAATTACTCCTGTCACTTGGTAATTAAAAGACATAGATTAAACAACATTTAGTGTAAAATCAACCTTAAAGAGCTACAAATAAAGTTCTCACAAATACAAATAAAAAATAAGAGCTCACTTTTCAAGTGAGCTGTTATTCACCGTGACGTATTTTTGGCGCCGACCTGACATCTAGTTGTATTATTGATCGAAGATTTGGGTCAACCAACGAGAGTACATTATTGATTAGTTGCCCCACTACACTATGCAAACTAATTGTATCAATCTCTTACTGTCCTGTATCTTTATATAGATATATACAAGCTGTTTGTATCTTGATATAGACCTTTATACGCAGACTAAACGCGGGCAGAAGTTTGGGCGTGGATATAATGTGAAATGCGGTTATGAGTTATGAGTTAGCATTAAAACTTTTTTTCTCCACAATCTTATCAAAAAAAAAAAAAAAAACTTAATCTTATAATTCTTTATTGTACACAGAAAAAAACATTACAAATAAAATAAAAACAAAAGATATGTACAAAGGAGAGCTTAACCCTAGAGTTTTCTGACAGCAAACCTTTGAGGCAAGAGAGAGGTGATAAATATGGCAGGAAGAATGTAGAAATACAGAAAAAAACAGAAAAAATAAAACAACCTATAAACATACATATAATAGGAACAAGCTAACTTTTAAAATACACTACTAAATAATAAAAGTAAAATATACTTACATAAAGTACCTACATCATTACCTAAATACACCTACTTAAACAAATAAAAAACATCACATCTACATCTTATAAAGAATGTAGTCTTGGTATCACAAATTAAAAAAAAAAAAAAAAACTAACAATGTAAGAAATAAATTTGCAAAGTAGCCTCTGTTTTTGTAGTTACAACCTTACAAACATTTTTCTCCTAAACTATCAATCATAAGATGTTTTGATTACCATCAGTATATTAAATAATACAAAGCCAAGGGCACCTTGGTTTCATTTTTGAAAATAACTTTCCTAATGATTTTTAAATGAAAAAAAAAATTAAAAAAAAAATCGCTCACTTTTCGTTTCGCGAGCGCTATTCTGCCACTTACTAAGTTAACTTTACTTTAATGAGTTATATCGTGACAGAATTTAACGTCCATCTACGCCTTACAGATCGCATTATAAATTGATATGATGGGACGAGCTGGAACTACTGGATTTATGTGACTCGAACTGACGATGCGACGGTTCGTAGGTAGGTACCATAGTAGGTAGGTCGATCCTGCCCCACCCTGTATGTGCATAGGGCGGCACAAGTTATCGATTTTTCTTTCGAAGTATTTTTGGCAGGCTACCTAAAAATAACGATTCTGCTGTTCTATTAACTGGCTGCTGTTATTGTTGTTGCTGTGGGTTCGATTCCCGCATCGGAACAAATATTTATACGACGGCAGATATTGGTTCAGGGAGTTCTGGGTATTTTCTTTTCTATGTATAATAAAATAAGTTATTTGTGAAAAATATATTTTTCAATACAAGCTTTTATAAAATTAGTGATTGTAACCGTGTGCAAATGAGCGTAAACACGGCCAGTCTACTATTATCCATCGAGAAGTTCCGTTGTCCACCTTCCGTCTCCATCGTCAGATCAGCTCGCTATCACCATCATATTGTATTGTCATCGGAACTTGACAGGTATGCCAAATTTCAGCTCAATCGCTTGAGGATAACTGCTTTCAAATTTAGTTGCAAGATTACACTCGGATTCCACCCAGACTCCCAGACAAACATACATACATTGCAAGTTAAATAAAAGCTTGTAAAAAAAAACTATCTATGTAATGTATTGTATTATGTATTTCAGTTATCTAGTACTCATAACTCAAGCTCTATTTCGGCTTAGCTTGGGGCTAGATAATGTTGTGTGAACTGTCCAGCATTATTTATATATTTATTTATTACGTCCTGACAGGGTAAAACTACTTTCGTTGTATTGTGATTTATGCACAAATAAATAAATACTATTTATAAATAACTAAACTAACCTAAATTCAAAGGAACTTCGTTGAAATTTTAGGTCAATAGCTAACATACTCTTGGCCTTCTGAGAAACTGTGATTCTGATAGCGAAATGTACACGCACATATTCAATGTCCATCCATCATATCTATACCATGATTCAGCCGAAACGAAGGCCCCTTTCGATTCTATAACTAAAAACCTGTTTCAGACTGCTGACTGTATGAATCATAGTTTGCTTACGCGACACGCAACAGGTTTCAAGTAGAGGAAATTGTCTAAATACGTAGAGTAAACCCATAATTTTGTCTTTTGAATGCATGAGTAACGAGAGAACTGGTATTTTGTTTAATCACCTTTATGTACTAAGAGAATCCAAGCTCTGTATGATTTACTATAAATAATGTGAAAGAAACGTCGGATGAGTCAGACGGTTGAAAGCACAAAACTCATTTTAGGGTTCGGCAGTCCGAGAAACCCATATAAGATCGCCTAGTCTGTCACATGACGCTTCTAGTAAGAAAATAAATGTATGCAATATGGCTTACGTTGTTGTAAGTAAATAAATAAATAAATAATGCTGTACACAGTTCACACAACATTATCTAGCCCCAAGCTAAACAGAGCTTGTGTTATGGGTACTAGATAACTGATATACGTAATACAACACATTACATAGATAGATATTTTTTATTATATATATAAAATACCCAGAACACCCTGAACAAATATCTGCAGATCGCACAAATATTTGTTCCGAGGCGGGAATCGAACCCGCGACCTCCTTCGTCGCAGGCGAACCTTCGCCCGCCGCGCCAGTAAATGCCTATACTTTTTTTTACTTTACTATTTACTTTTTTAGGTGTTTATGTAATAATGTAAGACCGCTAAAAAATTTTTGGGCGCATCTCTCTGTTCTTATTTCTTTGGAGATGCAATTTCCAATATATTGCAGCAGTACTTTCAATAAAAAAAAAAAATAACAAACTGTTTTCGTGTTATACCCAGCCAAAATCGTTCTAAATAATACATTTATTTACAGAAAGAATAATACAAGGTATGTACAAAATACATATGAAACAGTTGTGCTACCTGAAGACCGCTGCAAGCGATCTAAAGGTAGCTCAACTGATCCAAATCACTACCAGACGGAAGCGTCCCTAAGATGCTGGCTGCATTGCCACGCTGAATGGCAACACTAATGCGTTGAGCCAGATAAGAGCCAGCTCTCGGGTCACGCGTCGCTTCGACCAGATGCCCTGAAAGAATTTTGAAAACGCGAAGGGCCCCGGAACCCCACGGATAAAGTTCTAAATATGTATTTACCATTTTAACTTACGAACTAGAAACTTGTATTCACCCATGAATGGGCTATATAGTTGAAAATCTTTTATAGTTATGAGTTTAAATAGTAAAACATATAGAGTTCCAGATAAACTACTACAGAACCAATATCTATACGTGGTCCGAGACGCGCTTGGCCAGTTTTTTATTATCTACCAATGTAATTGAACTGTTTGCTGTTTGCTCAAATAGGCCACAAAACTATTGATTGGTATTTCGCACCATTCCCACGAGGAAATACTCATATTGTGTCAATTTGTGTCGTTACAGCTGAGTCACTCAGAAAAAACTTGAGTCTCGGCATCTATCAACGAACTTGAGTGTGTCATGTCCGCCGATTTACTGGCGTTATTGGGAAATAGGGCCATCATTTTCAATAAGATACCGCCTTCTGTTCAAACGTTACCTCTATATGCATTTAAAAGAAAATTAAACAATTTATTGGCGAGAAGGCATATTATACACGAGTTCTTGTCTGACCGTAATATAGTGTAATGGTATTTTTCAACACACTTGCTCATAAAGTGGCTCTAATTTCACCGCAATTAGGCATGAATTACATAATGACACCTGTAATCAAACTGTGACTTTTTTATTGCTATTATTCACTAGTGAGTTATAGAGACAGTTGAACATTTACACAGAGTGTGCATTTCTGTTTTTTTATTATTTTCTTCACTAGAGTGTTGAAAAACGTCGTATGTTACACGTGTGTATTGATGATTACCGTCCTCGGCTCTCTTAAGACCCTCACCTAACGGCTCGGGTTTCAATGGCACCTCAGCGTTAATCACCAACATTACACACTTGTACCATAATGTACTATTAATGTTTATTTTGACATCAGAGGGGTGAGTCTGAGTTTTGCAAACACCATCGTAACGGTGAACGTAACACGATCGTACGTGTATAACATAATAACTAGCTATTAATCTGTGCCAAAAACGTCACAGATTAATGGCTATTTACTACGCAATACACGTACACTCGCCATTACGATCATCGTTACGATGGTGTGTGTAAACTCGGACTTGCCCCTCTGTTCGTGATCTTTTTTTTGTATTTAATTTGTGCTTAATTTATTATGTTTAATGTACCCAAGTTTGACTAACTTTAAATAAAATGCGTAACTATTTTGCATGCCAACATTGGTAAAGCTGGCTGCATCTACCATACTATTCTGTAACCTGTCTGATATGTACCCATGTTTGTAAATGAATAAATGATTATGATATGATTATTATGGGGTTCACTTTATCATCAATTAGGTAGTCCAGGCGCCTAATGGTGATGGGAAAAGTTAAGGGTAAAAAGCCACAAGCACATCCTCAAACGATGTACGGAACCTGGCGATAAGAGTCAGTGTGGCTCTCCATCAGGCAACTGACCGTAGCCAATCGAAGCAAGCAGTGAACAGACTGCACCTAAGGAGTCACAATCCTCAGCAATGAGGGAACTACGGAGAGGAGGGGAGAAGGAACCAGTAGTAAATATTTTGCTAATGGGTGAGTGATGAGATGGCCAGTGTTCCCAGAATGCTTCGCGATGTAACCTCTTTGTACAAAGACTGACAATCGCTCTTGCAGCGCTCTTAGTCTTCGTCTTGCAAACACATGGATTGTTTTGTCCTTGCTCCAAGTACCGCAAGACGCGAGTCCAAGATCGACATTGGGCATCACTACTGCTGCACATAGGACCCACTCAAGGCAACAGGGTCGCTCTTGGTCTTCGTCTTGCAAACACATGGATTGTCCTTGCTCCAAGTCTCGCATGACTGCGAGTCCAAGATTTACATTGGGCATCACTACTGCTGCACATAGGACTCACTCAAGACGACCGGGTCACTCTTGGTCTTCTTGCAAACACATGGAGTGTCTTGTCCTTGCTCTAAGCCTCGTAAGACTGTGAGTCCAAGATTTACCATGGCCATCACTACTGATACTCAAGGCGAGCTACGGGCTCGATCTTCGTATGCAGTTTCTACCATCAATCTACCGTTTCTACATCAATTAATAAGTTTTTGTGAAAAATATTTTTTTCAATACAAGCTTTTCTAAAATTAGTGATCGTAACCGTGTGCTGATCAAAACGAGCCTGAACAAGGCCAGTCTATTAATATCCATCGAGGAGTTCTGTTGTCCACCTTCCGTCTCCATCATCAGATCAGCTCGCTGTCACCATCATATTTTATTGTCTCAAGCTCAATCGGTTGAGGATAACTGCTTTAAAATTCAGTTGCAAGATTCCACCCGGTTTCCACCCAGACAAATATAATACATCACTAGATGAACCGCGCGCGACTTCGTCCGCGCGCAGTTTGAAAACAAACCCGAAGCGGCGTGCAGACAACAACTTAAACATCAACAACCACCCCGTGAAACGACTTTTGAAACAACACCACACTCAAGTTTTTCAATTTAGGGGTCACATTTTACCCTTTATTTCCTGAAAATATTTTAATCTTAACAACGACACTGTGAAAGGACCTTTGAAACGACACCGAACTCCAGTTTTTCAATTTAGGGGTCCCATTTAACCTTGAGGTTGTGAAAATATTTGAATCTCAACAACGACACCGTAAACGACCTTTGAAACGACAACATTCTCAAGTTTTTCAATTTAGGGGTCCCATTTTAACCCTGAGGTCCTAAAAATATTTTGATTTCAACAACGACACCGTAAAACGACCTTTGAAACGATACCATACTAAAGTTTTTCAATTTAGGGGTCCCATTTGAACCTTGAGGTCCTGAAAATATTTTGATCTCAATGACTACACTGTGAAACTAACTTTTAAATCGTCAAAATACGCTGAAAACTGGCTAACACGTAATGTGTTTTGTTTTACAAAGAAAACGTTCCCGTGACTTTTTTCAGCAAAATTTCAGGTACTGCTGAAACATATTTTTGCTATTTTTATATAAGAAATCTACCTGAGAATTTTCAGGTATCTACTATCAACGGTTTCCGAAATACGAAGAATTTTAGTCTTACATTAAAAGCCGTTTTGGACCCCTTACAGGGTGAATTTTCCAAAATCCTTCCTTGGTACACCCCTAAACCCAAAAAGGAATATATCCTCCAAATTTCATGTATCTAGGTCCAGCGGTTTAAGCTGTGCGTTGCAAAACGCAAAGTGTATACATTAAAAGCCCTTTTTGGACCCCTAAGGGAGCGAATTTTCCAAATTCCTTTTTAAGTACACCTTTACACCCTAAAAGGACAACACTTTCCAAATTTCAAGTCTCTACGACCAGGGGTTTAGGCTGCGCGTTGTAAAAATCAAAGATTTTTATTTTTTTACAATTAAAACGTTCCCCTGCCATTTTTCAGGAAAATTTCAGGTATCGCTGAAACACGTGTTTGTTAATTTTATTTGAGGAATCTCCTTGTAAAATTTCATGGTTCTACTTCTAACGGTTTCTGAAATACAGAGCATTTTTGTTTTACGTTAGAACCCCATTTTGAACCCCTTACCATGCGAATTTTCAAAATTCCTTTCTTAGTACAACCCTACGCATCGAGACGAACACACCCTCCAAATTTCAAGTCTCTACGACCAGCGGTTTAGGCTGTGCGTTGGACCTCGGTCGGTCAGTCAGTCAGTCAGTTAGTCAGTCAGGACATTGCCTTTTATATATTAGATTGCAAGTTAAAATAAAAGCCAGTAAAATCGCCGGCGCTAGGCTCTTGCTTGTCAAACACACTAGACGCTCTTACATAGTATTGGGAATCAAAACCTTAGAAAGGTCCTAGACAGGTCATTGAGCCTGTGTCATTTGGCAATCAAGCTTTGTAGGCAATTTGCGTAAATTAGGTAACCGTTAGACTTTTTTTTTTTTTAACATTGATAGACCTTTGTTTGACCACGATCTCACCTGTTGGTAAGTGACGATGTGGCCGAAGATGAAGCACAAAGGTCTAGAAGGCACCTATTCACTCTTGACTTGAAGAGACCCAGATTATAGTTTTCAGGAAAGACAGACGACGGTAGTATATTCCACTCCTTAGCAGTTCGCATTATAAAGGTAGAACTGAAACGTTTTGTGCGAATAGAAGGTATACCAATGAGGTAAGGATGGTACTGAGCCGTACGCCTGCTCGTCCTATGATGAAAAGGCGTCCCGTAGACACGAGGTTTTACTGTCAGTGTTGCAACAGTCACCTGCTATGACTGGTGCATAACCTAGCGTCTTATATGACTGATGTTTGCATGAAATTAATTCAATATTTTTCAATATTTTTTTTTATTTTAATTCAGATATTTTGATTCCAACCGTCATTAAAGTAGAGTTCATTTTTGGCTGTATTTCAATATCATTCCACAGTCATATATAATTGAAAGAAAGAAAAAATATTTCTTTGGAACGGCACACATGGATAGAAGAAATGACACAATTCATGAATGACATGGATTCATGGCTGTGGAGATGGGCGGGGCACTTGGCAAGGCGGGAGGTTTACCGATGGACCAAAGCAGTCACCCAATAGTGGGCGAGAGACATGCGGCGGCCTCGAGGCAGACCACCTGCCCGATGGTCAGACAACATTGCAGACAGTAGGGAGAGCAGTGGATTATTGAGAAGAGGCCTTTACTCAGCAATGGGTTTTACCAGCTGGATAGATAAATACATAGATGGAAATTATTAGGTGTCTTTAGGACGCGTAAGCTAAGGCCACACCAACACGTTCAGCCCGCGTGCGCGGTGGCGTGCACGGTGGCGATCCATTATCTACCATTGATCGCCCCCGCGCACGCCACTGAGGACGCGAGCTGGACGCGTTGGTCTGACCTTAGCCTAAAAGCGTCATTTCGGATTAAAACAGATAGAATAAAGAATAGTGTGATAAGAAAGCGTTGTGAAATTAAAGAAGACGTAGCGACTAGGATTGAGAAAGGTATGCTTAGATGGTTTGGGCATTTAGAAAGGATGGACGATAGTAGATTGACAAAACGGGTACATAAGACGAGCGTGAATGGGACAGTGGGAAGGGGATGACCTCGGCGAACGTATTCAGACCAGATCGGAGACGTTCTGGAAAAAGGCCAGGTCAAGAGCACCCTTAACCGACGAGCATGTATGAAGAATGTGATGTGAGTGAATGAAGCAAAAGAGGTGTGTCAGGATCGTAGCAAGTGGAAATCCGTGGTCTCTGCCAACCCCTCCGGGAAACAGGCGTGAGTTTATGTATGTATGTATGTACATAATTGAAACAACTGATAGCAAGAGAAATACGTGATCCTCAAGCTGAACTTGGGTTCACATTTAATGTACTTTCGCAAAATATTCAATGTCGCTGTTTTAGAAACCCAGTAAATAACCTGCACAGCACTAGGTATGTCATTCATCATCATCATCATCAGCCTTTAGACGTCCACTGGTGGAAGAGGCCTCCCCCATATAATGCAATAGGGAATTTGCCATAATCACCACGCTTGGCAGGCGGATTGGTGTTTGCCAGTGAAGTCCACCATCCACATGAGGAGACGGAGGGGTCTGTTCTTAAGGTGAACACGTTCCGGTATTGTTATTCCCATATACGGTGATTAAAATTTTCATTGCTCACACTACATTTAATGACTCATGCATGTTTATGGATAGTTTATTAAATGACATATTTATTTATAAGAAATAAAATACAAAATGAGAGTCGCACTGAGTCCAATAGCATGCACGCTCGGCATCTCTTTTTAGACCCGAGTTCAGTTTATGGATAAGATAAGATAAGATAATTTAATTTGCCAGAACATTGTAGGTATAGTAGTAGTAGAGCTTTTTTGTGAAAGAGTTCGTCCAGGGAAGTACTACCACCATACCTATTTCTGCCGCAAAGCAGTAGTGCTCGCATTGCTGTGTTCCGGTTTGAAGGGTAAGGGTGCCGGTGAAATTACAGGCACATGAGATTTTTCATCTTTATGTTTCAGGGTGGCGGGCGCAGTGCAATGCCACATAGGGCGCGTCCTAGGTGGACGTGACCTATGAGGTAATGCACTGTTCATAGGCAGAGGTTACCGCTTAACATCAGGTGGGCCATCTGCTTGTTTCGTCATTCAAGGTATAAAGTTCTTAAACTAGATGAAGTCCACTTATGTTCTACCTTATAACTAGGCATGCAAATTTTCACATGAGTAACAATAAAATAAGTAACTGGAAATCCGACGTTAAACTAAAATATTGGATACCATTAATTTCAAACTCAATAAAAGGTGGGCGGGACTCTTGGCAAGATTTGGTAATGGCAGGTGCAGTAAGGCCCTGACCGAGTAGCCTGGAGTGAATGGATGACATCATTGCATTTTAGGGAAAGACCTAAAATGGACATATCTGGACCAAACGAAAACAACTCGACTACAAAAATTCGTAGCATATACTGGCTCGTCGAGCGCAAATCCCAACTCACAAAGAACAACAAAATGTCGGTTTATAAGACTATAATTAAACCAATTTGGACCTACGGCATTCAGTTATGGGGCTCTGCAAGCCTTAGTGACATCGAAATACTGGAAAGATATCAAAGCAAGACCATCCGAAATATGCTAAATATACCTCTGCATATAAGTAACAAATATAATGTACATGGATATCAAACTGAAAACAGTAAAACAAGAAATATAATCCTACAGCAAAAACTATCAACTAAGACTAGATATTAGTCATAGAAACGAACTAGCTGCTCAGTTACAAGGAACGGGTAGCCTTACATTTTCAAGACTGAAAAGACACAGTATACAAAGTCTAGTGGAAAGATTAACAGAGAAAGATTGAGAGATGACTCACTGGACGCATCTCTCTCCATACAACACAAAACGGATCGAATCGGACAGCAAATTGGATTATTGTTACTAAAACAGATCGCCAAGAAGCAGGACACATAATTTTAAAAAAAGGGGAAGACCTGTTTGTAAAGAATGCCCTGAACAGACTGGAGTGGCGTTTGAGAGTGGACGAAACAACACTGGGTAATTCGAACATGATTCATACAATACATAGCAAATGTATTTATTTATTGATAGACGAGCAGCTTTCGCTGATATGTCTACATCAAAACAGCGTGGAATGTCTAATTTTGGGTCACTTTTTTAAGTTCTGAATTGTCCTTTCGTAGCCAGTTGTCGAGCTTGTTTTTGAATGCATTTACAGACGTGGCAGAAACAACATCGTCTGGCAGTATGTTCCAATTGTGGACCACTCTGTTACTGAAGAAGTGATGTGCAACAAGTGCGTTGGCAGGATCTCGAGCCAGTTTAGAATGGTGGCCACGAGATGATCTTTCTTTCTTCACAAAGATATCGTGTAGGTCTGTCATGTACTCCATACTTAGCATCAACATTGTTAGTTGATGCTGGACGCAGCATACGACGTAAAGGTGGTTACTTATTCAAAAATTGTAAAGAAGATTACTCTAATAAAATTAACAAAACACGTATTTTAGCATGAAAGTTTCATGAAAAGTCATTCGATGTTATTTTCGCTATTAATCTACGGTTTTCTTCAACCAAATATGATTTGCCGCGAATAATGACCAATATAAAAGCCAACAACAGTAATTTCAGTGTAAAAATACTCTGTTCGCCCATATTTGGTAATATACGTTAGTATGAAAAAGCAACCACACGCTTACGGTGGATGCTAACGCTTGCTGCGCAAAATTATTATTTTTTGGTGTTTTTTGCGCATTACAGCTCATCAACACTTCTTCAGATAGCAAAAGATGAGTTCGCGAGAACTAGGAGACCTAACACACATGTTTTAATTGATAGTATCTCATAAATATCATCAGTTTAGCTATGATACCCCTAAACACATTTTTACAGTGTTTTTTTTTTGTTTAAGGGGTATCGTAGCTACTCTCATCTAATCCCTTAGCTAATCTCAGCTGGCTAATCGCCCGCCGCGTCACGGTTGTCGAATTATAGAGAAGAACTGATAACATTCCTGGAATGGTGTTCAACAAGCATTTGAGGAAAATGTACTTACTTTACAGATAAGGAGAAGTCTCCTGGACTTGATTCACTGATCCTAATTAGAAAACCCCCTTCCGGTTTGCTCATGAGGAGTTTCTCTGCGTCTGCTCTTGTGATCCTTCCATAGTACCAACTGGAAACAATAAGCACGTTAATCTTAATTACTACCTATATTACTAAAAGTGAAAGCAATATTCAAACACTATTTAAACTAAAGCTGCCTAAGCTTTTAGTAGTAGTCGAGCTTTTTTGTGAAAAAGTTCGTCTGGGGTAGTACTACCACCATACCTATTTCTGCCGCAAAGCAGTTGCTTCTGCAGCAGTTCTGCAGCAATGCAGTGCTTGCATTGCTGTGTTCCGGTATTGTTGCCGGTGAAATTACAGGCACACTTGACTTTGACTTTTCATCTTTATGTCTCAGGGTGGCGGGCGCGCAGTGCAGTGCCACATAGGATGCGTTCTAGGTGGACGTGACCTATGAGGTAATGCACTGTTCATAGACAGAGGGTACCGCTTAACATCTGCTTAATCCGACATAGCAGATCGTGTTAATCAAATAAAAAAAAGAGATGTACATACATATAGACACACGCCTTTTTCTCTGAAGGGGTAGGCCGAGCCTTAATGGGCCTCTTTTCACAGTGGATCCATAGTTCCACAGTTCTTTCCATAGTTTTCCATCGTGAGATATAGACGTGACAAGTAGTGAGCTCATCGCCGCCATTGCTTCCCACGACTGACTCAGCTAACGCTTTCTTCCAGTAATAACACATTCTAATAATAAACTAGCAGCCAAACAACAAATCTTATCAACAAGTCCGGGTAATCCTTTAATCGGCTTATACGACATCCACGGGAGGAGACGGAGAGGTCTATTCTTAGGCTGGACACACCGCGGCAGTACAATATTTTTATAAAGTACAAGCTACTCGTCCCGGCTTCGCACGGGTAGTTTCAGGATGAAAAACAGCCCCCCCCTGATATCCCCCCCCTCTCTGGTAGCCTATGTCACTCAGGGTGAATGTAGCTTTCCAATGGTGAAATAATTTTTGAAATCGGCTCAGTAGTTTTTGAGTTTATTAATTACAAACATACACACACACAAAAATACAAATCTTTCCTCTTTATAATATTAGTGTACATTGTAGATATCTTGCGTATGTAATGTAAAATTTTAAGTATTTTCTCCTTATGAAAGTCATATATGACATCTGACACGATATAAGAGCAAAATAAAAAAACGAGACACCGTCTTTGAGGTTGAAATCTGCCATTTTTGAAAGAAGCGTCGTCATTTTTATTTTATTACATTTTAATGTGTTTTTTCGAGTTATTTCATGTAATTTTAGTGGCATTTTAACCGGTGTAACTTGGATAAATGGCACATGTGTGATGTAGTGAAATTTGAGTGTATTGCGAGTCTTTTCGAAATGGTGGATTTTTTCCTGTAAAAACTCAGTTTTTCTGCCACAATTTAAACTGGGTTAGGACTAGACGGAGACTCTTGACGACTTGACTACAAAACTATAATAATTATATCACTTGGCATTGGCTAAATTGTTGCAAATAATGCACAGAAGCCATTACCTAAGATAAGAAGAAGACACCGTCTTTTTCGGATATAACATCCGCCATATTGATTTTGATTGTAAAAACATTACACACAAATTGAAAAACCCATCGACCGTACTAAAGAATCAATCAAACAAAATCAGATGAGTAAGTTTAGAGCGTTACAGTGGAACATGCGTAAAAACAAATAGGTAAATAAATAAATAGGTTAAATTTCCCTATATTTTTGGCATATTTACCTTTAATAATGATTAAATTTGGGTATGATGGGATAACTCACACTTTGTAATATACAAATACCATTTTCGTTAATTGGACTTGCTTGTAAGATTCGTTGGTATAAGAATTGTCCTGGCTGCTAGCTTATTTATTGATTACTGGAAGAAAGCGTTAGCTGAGCCAGTCGTGGAAAGCAATGGCGGCGATGGGCTCACCACTCGTCACGTCTATATTCCACGGTGGTGCAACCCACAGTGAAAAGAGGCCCATTGAGGCTCTGCCTACCCCTTCGGAGAAAAAGGCGCGTGTCTATGTATGTATGTATGTATGCACACTTACTTATAACTTTTGAAACTATCATGGATATGTGCATACTTTTCACTAGAAACGGTGTATTTCCCATGATTTTTGAGTTTTAAGATGGTTGCTTTTTCATGCAAACGTATTTGCACAAATATGGGCGAACAGAGTATAATTTTACACTGAAAAGACTGTTGTTGGCTTTTATATTGGTCGTTATTTGCGGCAAATCATATTTGGTTGAAGTAAACAGTGGACTTATAGCGAAAATAACATCGTAATTACTTGTATGGGCTAAAATTTTGGTGTTATTTTCGCTATTAATCCACTGTTTTCTTCAACCAAATATGATTTGCCGCAAATAACGACCAATATAAAAGCCAACAACAGTCATTTCAGTGTAAAATTATACTCTGTTCGCGCATATTTGGTAAAATACGTAAGTATGAAAAAGCAACCACCTTAAGGCCTAAAATCCTATGCCGTCAGTTAAAACAGTGTTTTAAGGTGCAATGGTTCCCTTGTCGCCAAATTCAAATTTTATTGTGTTTTGCTCATCACAGCTCATCAACACATCTTGAGATAGCGAAACCGGATTTTGTAAAAACTAGAAGAACTAACATGACACATGTTTTAATTGATATTGTCTCATAAATATCATTAGTTTACCTACGAATGTCATTTAACGACTTTTACAGTGTTTTTTTTGTTCATTGATTTTCGTACTAATGATATTTGAGACACTTTAAATCAATATATGCGCGTTAGGTCTCCTAGTTTCCCCAAAATCAGGTTTCGCTATCTCAAGATGTAGTAGATGTTAAGTAGTAGTATTATCTGGAGTATGGAAGCCTGTGGTAAGAATGTGTAAGAATCAAAAAAGTGTGGTACCTGCTACGCGTCCGGACACCGTTAGTGTTGTGTGTCGAGTTGGTGTGAATTGTGACAATGAAACCGATGGTAGTGGTATCGTTCGTAATAAAAGAGTGAGAAAGAGGGTAGATCGATATATCTGCCAATAACATCTACTCGCAAAGACTTTAGTCAGTTCTCCCGTGATCATGGCGCATGCAACTGTGCCGAAATATCGGGAACATATAAAACTCAAAAATCATGGTAAATATCCCGTTTCTAGTGAAAATTAAGTAGTAGTAGAGCTTCTTTGTGAAAGAGTTCGTCCGGGGAAGTACTACCACCATACCTATTTCTGCCGCAAAGCAGTAGTGCTCGCATTGCTGTGTTCCGGTTTGAAGGGTAAGGGTGCCGGTGAAATTTCAGGCACATGTAATCGTAATTACTTGTATGGGCTAAGATTTTGGTGTTATTTTCGCTATTAATCCACTGTTTTCTTCAACCAAATATGATTTGCCGCAAATAACGACCAATATAAAAGCCAACAACAGTCATTTCAGTGTAAAATTATACTCTGTTCGCCCATATTTGTGCAAATACGTTTGTATGAAAAAGCAACCACCTTAAATTGTTTTGTCAAAAACTGTGGTAAATATTGTTTTTAGTGAAAAGTAGGCCCTCGGGCGGCTTGACAAACTCCGACACCAGAGGCCAGCACTACCTCATACGAAACGAACGAACGAGTGAAAAGTAGGTACCTATAGTATATCTTTACTAATGACTTTCCTGATGAATTGAGTATAATGGTTCATTTGATAAGAGGGTTTCATAGTGAGGGGTTATAAAAATAATGAACTCAGTTAATTGGGTCAAGGAGTGCCACATGTCATGCAATGTTCACATATTCAAATTGTTTATTGATATTTGTCCCAGGTCTGGGTTTTCTGGTACCACAGTACTCATAGTTCCTGATACCAACGACACAGTAAATCCTAGCGTGGGATCAGGACTCAAAAGTCAAAAGTCAAAAGCATTTTATTAATTGAAATCACAAGGATCATTTTGAATCGTCTTAAAATAAATTTACATTTACTCCTGTTCCAACGCAACCAGACCTAGAAGAATCAGGCAACAAACACGGTCTGTTTTTCTTTTGATGATCCCTCTTACTACTAGGTGGGGAGCGCCTGTGTGGTGCCTCGAGAACAAGTGGAAGCTGATTCAAGGAAAAACAACTTAAAAGCCTTAGGAAGGCAGTCCAAAGTATGATGCTAGAGAGAATCAGCAAAAATTCATAAGACAGCACACTCTACGCTTGATATATGGATGTGGCTGTTGTTATGTTATATTGGGTTTGTTTCTGATACAAATAGGAAAAGAAGATGATTGAGACTACTGTTTAACTCAGATGGACCTTAAGTACAATAATATGTGTCAATTCAAGAAACTGTAGTTCCATTTCTGGTTAAGCTATAAAGAATTAACATTATAAGGGTAGTTTTTTTCTTATCTTTGTGAATAATGGAACATGCGAATGGCCCATCTGATGTTATAACCTCTGCCTTTAACAATGCATTACCTCATAGGTCACATACACTTAGGACGCGCCCTATACAGATGGAACAATCTCATGTGCCTGTAATTTCACCAGTACCCATACCCTTCAAACCGGAACACAGCAATGCGAGCAGTACTGCTTTGCGGCAGAAATATGTATGGTGGTAGAACCTTCCCCAACAAACTCTTTCACAAAAAAGCTATACTACTAACTGATTCATAATATGTAGGTAATTAATTGAACAGCAGGAGATAATGAAGATGAGAAATTAAGTCCATAGTACAGCACAGTAATTGTTATCTATTACAAGGAGATAAATAGATGGTGTAAATAAATACCAAGAAGTTATCCTGATAGCAAATATTAAGCCGGTAACAGAGGCAAGAAAATACTTTCTAATTCCGTGTGAAAACTATCTAATTATGAACCCAAAAGAATAACAATTCTAGATGCAGGACTGAGCAGCAACTCTCAACAATATTCTAATTTCAAACATGCTCCATGAATATGATTTATGAGTTATAGGTACCGCTGGTTCTAAATATTCTAAACAAAGTTTCTACATTTAGTACTCATATAATATTCGCTTACCTGTGACTCTTCATTTGAATGTAGTTGCTAGGTATAAGTCCTTCTTTGCCTTCCAATTCAGCTCTGTACCAGTTCATATCATCCTCCATGTTTAGTATCTGCAATAACAAAATTTCTAGAAAGAACCAGCCACCACATGAATTATCTGTAAATTCCATCGAAAATAGGTCAGCGAAAATACCTTTAGAACTTGGTTTTTCTTGAAACTGAGCTCATCATCAGCAGTTGCAGTGAAATCGTGTTTTGCTATAGCCTCCATGATCAAATTAGGCACTTCACAGGAATGTCACCGAATTCCAAAATAACTCACAAAGTATAAACTATACACACAACGGTAGTGGTCAGGGATATAATGTAATCATAATGCATGTATTTTTGTTACAAATTCAATGAAACTAACGCTTTCTTGGGTAGTTTTAGTAAAAACCCGATCACAGGACACACATCACATAGCTCTCACATCAGACGACCATAGACAACTGAAGTCTGAATGAACGGAACGAACACGAACACGAACAGCAACTGACATGAAAATCTAAAAAAAACGTATAGTTCATTCAAAGCTAAGCTTCCGTTCTTAGAGCAATGCGGCCTCCATTGTCCAAACCATAGATTTAGTATATTGAAAATTCTAAGTCTATGCTCCAAACTATAATTTGTACGTTAGTATTATTCCTTACTCTGTGCTATAATCAAGTTTTTTTCTATACAACTTGGTAAGAAAACATGTAATAAGGACACCCGTATTTATATTTTCTATTTTAAATACCTAATTATATTCTTTGCATACGACCCATCATGGAAAGTGTACTTCTTCTCAGTGGAAGGTGCACAGAAGAACTACTACAGGAAGGTGTTACCGTAGGTAACAAAACATGGGCGGGTCTGTGTTAGGATGCTGCGGCCTAACTCCGGTTTTCGACATATATTCGTTCAAGAGTGAGTTGTTAAGGCGGGTCTGTGTTAGGATGCTGCGGCCTAACTCCGGTTTTCGACTTAAATTCGCTCAAGAGTGAGTTGTTAAGGAGGTGAATGGTCTTGGGAGGAGTGCGAGTCGCTGATCCCCAAGGCAAGTCTGGTGGTCATCCTTCACGTGGCTGCCGCCTGTTTTTGGTCTATTTTTTCTGAAATAGACGTAGCTGAAACCACCAGTTACCTTCACGGTCCACCATAGCACAGATTACTTAATAGTTACTTCGTAACATAGGCCGTGTTTGGGGGGTGATGTGCATGGAGTGATGTGTGATTTTTATCGGTGGTCAGATGCTTGCCTCGCCATAACTGTTGCACAAGCGCCATCCTGTGTCAGACAATGCCACGAGCAATGCCTGTATTGTTTGTAGACTGATGATAATCTGCCATTAGGTGCCATTCGTCCCCATTATTCTATATTTAGAATCCTATCTAATAATTTATGGGTGTTTCACTGTGTTACAGCATACGGATTCGATATTTGTCAGGTTTGACGAAGATACCGTGTTTATTATTTGGAGTTTTGGCAATGAGTGTTAGGTTGTGGTCAGTGGTAGATATAGTTGGTTGCTTTGATTATATTTTTAATTCTCTAAGGTTGGTTGTCACCCCCCTGAGTCTCCTGAACACACAGGATGTCACACTTTTTCGTGCGGCTAAGTTCAGACGATGATTTATCATTTGAGAAGCATAATGTGCTATTATCTGTTTTCGAGATACCCTGCGGCCTGCTCGCGATGGGGTTTCTTTCTTGCACCCCGACCCTTCATCTTCTTCTTAACTTAGGTAATGGCTGCACCCCGACCCCAAACCATAGATTAGTTGGGCATTGACATAAAATGACAACTGACATTACGTCAAATTTATTGGACATTGCGCTTTTTTGTATTTGACAGTTCTTTCATGTCCAATCGCCCTCCCAGTGGCATTATACGCGTAAGAATTTTTTAAATCTTAATTTATTTCTGTAATCGCTTACATTTTTAGTAATCTGAAAACTAAAGTTCACGATGTGGTAAATGTAATAACTATAGTTCTGTGTATTTGAGTGGCTAAGTGTGTTATTAGTTTACTAAAGTTGTGCCGGTGTGTGATGTTTCAGGTTTAGTCGTAACTCAAATAAACGCAACGATGTCGGGAGGATTAGACATACTCGCCCTCAACGAGGAAGATGTCACCAAGATGCTGGCAGCGACGACCCACCTGGGGTCCGAGAATGTCCATTTCCAGGCAAGTTTCCACGCACCATAACCTTACTTTGTTTACCATACGTTTTCATGATGATAGTAGAATCCGTTCCAAAAATTATCTGATTACTATTGACGATCGATTCTCCCAACTGATGTCCTCACCAAAACCGACCCGAAACCTCAGAATATATCCCGTTCTGATATATTTGTTATGTCGTAGATGGAAACGTACGTTTACAAGCGGCGGCCTGATGGAACCCACGTGATCAACCTGCGTCGTACCTGGGAGAAGCTTGTCCTGGCTGCCCGCGCTGTGGTAGCTATCGAGAACCCGGCTGATGTGTTCGTGATCTCGTCCCGTGCCTTCGGACAGCGCGCTGTGCTGAAGTTTGCTGCTCACACTGGTGCCACACCCATTGCCGGACGGTTCACCCCTGGTGCCTTCACTAACCAGGTTAACACAAGATTGACTAAAACTATTGCATTAGTTGACTAAACATAAACTCTGATTACATTTGTCATGATGCACAAGACAGAGGAGGCTGGCAAAAGAGATAGGAGGCCTATACCCAGCAGTTGGTGATTCCGGACTGAGATGATGATGATGATGATGACACCTGTCATCAGCTGTAACTGCTCAATCAGCTGTTAGCTGTTGGTAGTAATAAAATAAGATAAATCTTAAAACCCTAAGACATGTACAACATGACCTCTCCACACTACAACAGCTTTCAGAATATAGCAAAAGTATTCATCAGATCTTTTCATGATGACAAACAAACTAAGGAACCACTGACTGCTAAGCAGAAATGATTATATAGCTGTCTGATCAAGCAAAGAGTCCTGAAAGTTTACCAACGTATATCCCTGTCTATAACTGAGTTTACCCTGAACAGATCCAAGCGGCTTTCCGTGAGCCCCGTCTGCTGATCGTGCTAGACCCAGCTCAAGACCACCAGCCCATCACCGAGGCCTCATACGTCAACATTCCCGTCATTGCCCTTTGCAACACCGACTCGCCCCTGCGCTTTGTCGACATTGCTATCCCATGCAACACCAAGGTAAATATTTTTGAACTAAACAGATATATGATTTACGATTTTACCAGAATTTTGTGCTGTTAATTCACCACAACGGTTCTTTAACTCTGGCCTTCTGGTTGATAGTTGGCCACATAACCTCAGCCTTGTCAAGAAAGAACCAGGTTGTAGTATAACTGAATAAGAAATAATACAAAAAAAAAGATAAAAACCACAGGAGAGTTATGCAGATTTTGTCTTGTAAAGCAGTAGTGACTATTTAATCCTATCTATTCAATTATACACCTTCCTTATAATAAATAAATAAATAAAATAAATAAATAATGTTGGACAGTTCACACAACATTATCTAGCCCCAAGCTAAGCAGAGCTTGTGTTATGGGTACTAGATAAATTTAATCGTACTTGTAACAAATTATCTGCAACTTTATTTTCAAGTTTTATTTCATAAAAAATATACTGAGACAGGAACTGGTGAGCCCAAGTTGTAAAAAAATATATAAAATGTTTTTAGAGTAATCCACAAAGGGGTAGGATTACATTTAAATCTGTTTTATTACCAAATTGGTCAAGGCATCACCGATTCAAGATCTTAAATATTTGAGTATGGTATGGTACATTATTGGTACATGTATAAATTAATTTGCATGCCATTCTCTCATGCATGCCGGCAACGGCCAAACATATTGTGTCACACACCCATTTTTTTTTTTTTTATTTATTTATAATACACAGGCAGCTCTCGGAGCTGATGCGTGTATATCTTAGTCCTTATCAGTGCACTTTAAATGTTTGTCAAGTCTATTTTTGAAAGAATTCACTGAGGGGGCACTGATCACTGAGTCTGGTAGCCGGTTCCAAGAGCGCACGACGCGATTAGGCAATATGTGCATCCTCGGATTGCTGGTACTTTACAATCTATTTTTACATAATGTAAAAAAAAAAAAAAATATGATGATATGATGATCATTTGCAAATAAATGATTGTTATCTTCATCTTTAACTATGAATTGTAATTGTTTCCAGTCATCCCACTCCATCGGTCTGATGTGGTGGCTGCTCGCGCGTGAGGTGCTTCGTCTGCGTGGAGTGCTCGCCCGTGACCAGAAATGGGATGTGGTTGTCGACCTGTTCTTCTACAGAGACCCTGAAGAGAGCGAGAAGGAGGAGCAACAGGCTAAGGAACAGGTACATTACCCATACCAGATCGAAAAAAATATAACAATAGGTTTCAACTGTTTTCCTGTCGAATTCCTGGAGTTGAGGTTACGGCTAGGGGCAAATCTAGCTGATATTTCGCTGCAGAATACCACGATAGTCTATGGTTGTATATTATATATCGGAAATTTCGCGGGAGAGCCTAGGGATATAGTTAGCGGAAGGCTTAAAAAATCGCGCTTGGGATGCAAAGCGTTCACCATTGCATTGTGCTCACTGCCCTGAGACAGTTGTTAAAAAGTTTTATTTTTTATTTTAGTATCCGCAATCTTTTGGTGTACTATAATGGTGGATGTGTGGAGTGGTATATGGCGTTTGGGATCCAGACTCACTCGTCCTTATTCCCTCGTTATAACAGGTTATCCAGAACATGGGTTCTCTTCAGCCACTTTGTGTCACATGGATTTTCAATAAGCGGTCTTGCTAGGGATTGGCGTGACATTTAAGGTGGTCTGGTCCAAGTTAAAAGTTAAACGTCATGTGCCTATAACTTCACCAGCACGCAAGCATACCCTTCGATCTTGAACACAGCAGTGCCCCACATCTGCTGCACAGCAATAGGTTTTTTTAGTATATCCCTGGACTAACAGAATCTAATCGATCATTTTGTTAATTCAGCAGGCCGTAGTCGCGCCGAAGGCCGAAGCCCCGGCGCCCGTCCATGAGGACCTCTACGACGCCGCCGTGGAGCCCGTGGCCTCGTGGGCTGACGACAGCGCCCCTGCTCCGGCCGCCGCCGCTTTCGGCGCGCCACCCGCTCAGGAAGACTGGGCTGCTCAGGTAACATGAATATACCTTTATAAGTAAGGTAACCTATATATTTGAGTAAGGTAACCTATATCTTTGAGTAAGGTAACCTATATCTTTGAGTAAGGGAACCTATATATATGAGTAAGGTAACCTATATCTTTGAGTAAGGTAACCTAAATAAGCAATAATTAAAAATCTTTATTGACATAATACAATGTTTAATATGTTATTGAGTTCATAGGCTCCCAAACTAGTTACAAACTGTATTTCAGGAGTCAGTGGCTTCTCCCACCTTATACAACAATTAATTATGTCCTAGCTAAAAGCTATATTGAAAGAAAACTGAAACTAAACAAAACAAAACAAACCCTCTAAAAACAGTGTTGTGTTAACCTGTACCTTTGAGTAAGGTAACCTTTACCTTTAAGTAAATAACATATACCTATAAGGGTATTTATTTATTATTATTGATTACTGCAAATGACGTAGTTCACTGTTGTCCTGTATTAACAAAACAAAAACAAACAAACAAACCAACAAAATTTATATTTCAGGCTTATTGGAAAATGTAAAAACCTAAACAATAAGCCTTAAACACCTACCAACATAAATACCTTAAGAACCAAACACAACACTATTTTTAGAGGACTTGTTTTGTTTTAGTTTTGGGTTTGGTTTTTAGTTTTAGTTTTCTTAAAAAACACTTTTAGACTTAAATGCACACGTTTAGACAGCGACGTATGACGCAACTGCGCGGTGTCTCGTGTCAGGCGTCCGTAGAACCTAAAACTTATTAACCAAGTGTTGTGTTCGTAGGTTCAAGACGAGTGGGGCACGACTGCTGCTGCGCCCGCGGCCGCCGGCGCGCCCGCCCCCGCCGCCGCGCCCGCCGCTGCGCCCTCTTGGGGCGGCTCGGCGCAGGACTGGAGTTCCGCGTAAACTAAGCCTTTCATCGGTTAATATAAGCTGAAACCTATTTATTTGTTTATATTTACCTGCTGTGGTGTGTCCGACCTAAGAATAGACCCCTCCGTCTCCTCCCGTGGACGTCTTAAAAGCCGACTAAGGGATTACCCGGACTTGTTGATAAGATTCGTAGGTTCTAAACCTAAACCTAGGTGGTACTTCCCCGGACAAACTCTCACAAAAAAACTCTACTACTACAAAATAGGGATGGAGGTAGAGGTAGTACTTCCCCGGATGACAAAATATAGGTTGGATAGATCAAGTTGGATCCATGGAAATGAAACGTGTTTTCTCGTTAGGCAGATAAGTTGCCGAATTTTATTACAGCGTAAATAAAACCAAGCTGCATAAAGTCCATTGGGGATCACTTCTCAGTGGTGAATGATGTCATACAAGCAATCAACAATCCATCAGGTCGTTATTCCCACAGATGTATTCTGTAAATACACGTGTATTTGACATTCCCATGGTTTGTGAGGACTCTGAATATGATGCTGCTCATTGTGGGTTTAGTAGAGAGCTTGAAGTATTGCTTCGCTGGACCATGGCGTTGGTAATGACTGTCCAGAACTTTTACCATAGTATTGTTTGCCAGGATACCCTGTAAAATAAAATTACGTTATTAATATTATCACACTAATTTATTTAAAATCTCGCAAAAAAAAAAAAACACTAAAGGAATACTATCTACAAAACATAAATAGTATAAAAAACATAGTCAAAAATATAAATCTAAACGGAAAATCACTGTGGAAGAAGGCCCAAATGGTCGGAGGCTACGGCTGCAGAGAGAGGAATCTCCTGACTATGCGTGCCGAGTCCAGGTGTACCGCCTTCTGAATCTGACCCTTGATCCGACCATTAAGCGAGAGCTTCTTATTATTATTTGTTTTATTTCAGACAATGTCCATGGGTAACTTAAATAAAAACCGGGCAAGAGCGAGTCGGACTCGCGCACGAAGCGTTACATACTATTATCTATAAAACGGCAAAAACACGTTTTTTTGTATGGGAGCCCCGTTAAATATTTATTTTATTCTGTTTTTTAGTTTTTGTTGTTATAGCGGCAACAGAAATACATCATCTGTGAAAATTTCAACTGTCTTAATATCACGGTTCATGCGATACTACTGGTGACAGACTGACGGACGGACAGCCGAGCCTTAGTAATAGGGTCCCGTTTTACCCTTTGGGTACGAAACCCTAAAAAAATTGTGGGCTACTTACTCCGGAAAGAACTGTTCTTTTGACTTTGACTTTGCGTGTACTTACATGTACTGTAAAATGTTTGGGTGCGCTGTTAGCCGTATCTGGGCGGACATGCTCGATGCTGATGCTGGAAACTCGTTGGGTGCTCGCCAGGTGGAAGATCAGCTCGCCAGAAGACCCACTGGAAATAAATGAACTATCATGTGAATTTTAGTTATTTTAAAACCATTTTTTTTTACAAGTGCCTGCGGCAGTGGCGGATTTGCCCTAAGGGCCAGTAGGCCCAGGCCTACGGCGGCCAATTGTGACAAAAAATTCACTGACGCATAAAAGTTGCATAAAAGTTGTTGCGGGAAATAACTCGAAGTAGGTACCTAAATATTGTAATGGCTCGCGCACATTATGGCAGGCTGCACTGCACCGCATCGTATAGCAATAATCTGGACATATATTTTTAAGTTGGCAATAAAATAAATTAATTAGTAGTCTATATCAGCGGTTCTCAATCTTTTTTGGTGACGGAACCCTTTTGGAAAGCGAAATACTTGATGGAACCCTACAATAAGACAATAGTTTTTAAAAGTGTATTCTTTATAAATAAGCATAATAAAAGTACCATGTATCAGTTACTTATTACTTACTTAAATAACAAGTATAATAAGAGAAGATATTGAAAAAGAAAAAAAAAACTAACTAATGGGAGGTATGAAACTGTTTTTAGGGTTCCGTAGTCAAAGACAAGGAACCCTTATGGATTCGTCATGTCTGTCTGTCTGTCTGTCCGTGTATGTCACAGCCTTTTTTTTCCGAAACTAAGAGCTATACTGTTGAAACTTGGTAGGTAGATGTATTCTGTGAACCGCATTAAGATTTTTACACAATAATTAAAAAAAAAACAATTATTTTTGGGGTTCCCCATACTTCGAACTGAAACTCGAAAAAATTTTTTTTCATCAAACCTGTGAGTGTGGGGTATCTATGGATAGGTCTTCAAAAATGATGTTGAGGTTTCTAAGATAATTTTTTTCTAAACTGAATAGTTTGCGCGAGAGACACTTCCAAAGTGGTAAAAAGTGTCCCCCCCCCGTAACTTCTAAAATAAGAGAAATATAAAACTAAAAAAAAAATATGATGTACATTACCATGTAAACTTCCAACCAAAATTGGTTTGATTGAGATCTAGTAAGTAGTTTTTTTTAAATACTTCATAAATCGTAAACCATCCAAGAACTTTTATATTATGTTGCTGCTACGGAACCCTTCATGGGCGAGTCCGACTCGCACTTGGCCGCTTTTTTTATTTTTCATCAATTGGTTGATATCATATTTGATAGAGGACAGTTGAAGTCTCATATCAGGTTCAGAACGGTCGACCAGAGAGAGTTTTTTTTTCTAAATTCTTACTGAACCCGTTTAAGGGTTCAAGGGGAACACACAAGATACAAGATACAAGATATTTATTTGCATAAATAAGTGTTACAATTTGGTCTTATAAAATAGTGAGCACTTATGACTTATTTGCCCTCTGCAGGCATCGCAAATTTTTCGAGGGCGTAAACTGCTACTTAGTTTTCTAAGTTATTACATAGTATATCTAGTTTACCTTTGTTTTACCTATAGGTAAAACAACTAACTACTAAAATCGTAACTAATACAACAACAAAAAAAAAACATCCAAAGTTACTAACATTACAGAGTTACTAGGTACATTCATCAATTTGGAAATTTAAGCATAGGTATAAAAGGTAATTTAGGTAGCTAAAGTTGGCAAATGGTCATTTTTATTCTATTAAATATTCGTCAACAGTATAGAAACAATTATTTTGTAAAAACGGGAAATTTTCACGTACCGTTAATCGTCCGTCATTACTACCAGCAAAAGGAGGGAGTAGCTATGGGTTCACCGATAGCTCCAGTAGTTGCGAATATCTTCATGGAGTGGTTTGAAAGCACTGCACTAGTGAATATACCCTACAGACCGAGACATTGGTGGAGGTACGTGGATGACGTTTTTGCCATAATACACGAAGATCACATTGCATCGTTACTGACACATCTGAATGGCAAACACCCGAAAATTACCTTCACTGTAGAGCGGGAACAAGACAAAGGACTGCCTTTTCTGGATGTGATGGTTAAGCGGGAACAATCTGGAAGACTTTCACACTCGGTATACCGCAAACCGACACATACGGACAGATACCTGAGAGCTGACTCTCATCACCACCCAGCGCACCTAGCTTCTGTACCGCGTACCTTGATTAACAGAGCGCTGAGATTATGTGACCCGCAGTACGTGGATTCTGAACTGTTACATGTGAAAGGTGTGCTAGAGAGAAATGGCTACGGGTGGAGACAAAGTTTTCGTATAGCTAATTCTTCCACTAGGTCGCGGAAGGTATCGGTGGAGAGAGCTGTAACGTACTTGCCATTTGTGAAGGGTATAACGGACAAAATCGGGAACTTTTTGCAGCGAAAGTATAGCATTAAAACAATATTCCGACCCCTTACGCAACTGAGGCAAATGATCCGATCTCCTAAGGACAAAGACCCATTGGGTGTCCCCGGTGTCTACGCAATTCCCTGCGACTGCGGCAAATGTTACGTTGGTGAGACGAAGAGGAATGTCTCTACTAGGCTTAAGGAGCATATACGCGCCGTGAAGAATGTCGATGTGGATAGTTCTGCAATAGCAGAACATTCGTTGATTGCCGGCTCGACACACTACATTCGGTTCGACAAGGCCCGGGTCTTGGCCAGAGAGAAGTTTTACGGTCCTCGCAAGATCCGTGAGGCAATCGAGATTGGTCGTCTGCCAAATTTCAACAGGGACCGGGGATGGGCTCTACCACCTGCCTGGAAATCATGTCTGCATGGTGCTCACGTTAGTGCGAGAGACGAAGCTGATAGAGACACAGTGAGTGTTGCCTGTCTCTCAGGAATGCCATACGGTGGTGATGGTAGTAGTAGTGACAGCGATGAGACACCACAATCCACTGCGCCGACGACGATGACGAAACGAACACAAGCTATATTCCTACTGTGAAGTTCAGCCCCCCCACCCAACAGGCGTCTACAAAAGCTTTTACAATATTTTAATGTGATGAATTATATGTTACTTTTAGTAGTATGATTCGGTAGATGTTAATGTCTTGGCCTGACAGTTTATTGACTCTGTCCCGTGATCGTCTTAATAATCTGTAGAGAATTAAAGTAGCATCCTGCCTGCGTTTATTTACCTAATTACAGAAAGGAAATGTTGTTCGTAATTCAGAAATCACTTACCCCGTTTCTGCAATTCGCTCTGGAGGGGCCTCGTGTGTCGTCTTCAGGATCCTGTAATGTTTATGTAAAAATGATGACTTTGTCTCACATCCTAGGTTCCTAAACTAACGTCGTGATTCAGTCAAACATAGGTAATGTGTCGGTATATTAATGGTCGTCATCGAATGTCAGATAAGTCCTTATGCAATTAGTGCCACCACCTTATAACTGTGTAGGTTCGTTTGATTGATTGCATTGTTCTAAGCTTTCGTTCATAAGCCCGTTCGTGCATAGTGTAGTGCAGGTATATGTCTGTTTCTAGTGTCGCCTTGGAATCTGAGAATTGTGGGCCGCTCAAGGGTATCATTCGCCCCCTATGGATCCCACGTTGTGGGAAATAAGAAGAGATCCCTTACTCCAGCGGTGCGCATCATTGCTTGTATGTACTATGTGACAGCGCGGTGTGCGTGAACGTATGCCGTTCGCCCTAACGAAGCGCGGGGGGTGAATCCTATCATATGCTGACCACCCAGACTCCTTAGCGGTGTAGCCCTAATCATATGAGGCTAAGTTTCAAAATATAGATACCGTATTTACTTGTACGTCGACTTTAGTGTTCTGTTCTCCAACGTGTCACAAGTACCAACTAGGGGTACCGTAGGCGGCTTTAGATTAGGTTTTGATTAAGTGGTTGTGATCGCATTTAGATCCAGCGATGGTCAGTTATAACGACCTCGTAAGTGTTGTAATCCGATTCCAAGCCGGCGCAAACGATTTCTCTGTGCTGGTGACTCGTTTCACTATAATGATAGTGTAATGTATGTGTCTGTAGAAACGCGTGCATTATTCAATTCAGAAAGATTTCCCGCCATTTAAGTTGGCTTTTCCGGTAGCTCACTCTCGAGAGCTTCAGTTGAAAATAGTACATACAATAGAATAATTCGCTTAGGGTTGTCGTTGCTTAGCTTCTTGCGTCCAAAAATACCACACCCCAACATCACTTCGCGAGAATACGTATATACTGATATGTCATGTAATTTCCCACCTTGTCACTACACGTGAATACGGGGACGAGAGTGTGTTTGTTTGTGTGTGTGTTTGCGCTAAGCAGTTTACTCTCATGCGACACAGTCATGTTTGATAAAAGCTGTATTATAGTTCCCTCACATGAGACTAATTTAAAAGGCCATATTTATAATATGGACTGTAAGTCGTTCTGTCAATAAATATATAATAGTCATATCCTAGGTAAACAGTTTATGATCAACAAAATTACACAATAAAGATTAAATATAAAACGTGCAACAGTGTAAAATGTTTATCCAACGTAGGCCACGGCTTCATGGTGCAGACTCTAGCAGTGCTGGTTCTTCCTAAAGACATTTATTAAAGGTGTAAATACTTTTACATATTCATGTTGAAGTCTAGATTTATCTGGTTCATGATTCTGCCATCCCTAGACTTAATTAGCATAAAAACATAGGTTTAGGACTCCGTCATCTCTATAAATAGGTACTTAGATTTGCAAATACACCTAGGTACTTAGTTTGTGAGCCAGCCATCTCTATAGGTACACTTAATTAGCGTAAACATCTAGGTACTTAGTTTGTGAGCCAGCCATCTCTATAGGTACACTTAATTAGCGTAAACATCTAGGTACTTAGTTTGTGAGCCAGCCATCTCTATAGGTACACTTAATTAGCGTAAACATCTAGGTACTTAGTTTGTGAGCCAGCCATCTCTATAGGTACACTTAATTAGCGTAAACATCTAGGTACTTAGCTTTTTCAGGGTCTCTGCAGGAGTCAGCAGCCAGCTTTTGTCTCACTCACTAAACGATTGTACTTAACACAATGACTGAAATGAACTTTAACGGTGTTCAAAAGATCACTACGCCAATCTCGCGATATCCACAAAAGTTAATTACCAGAGGATCAAATCGTTACTTTCGCGTATGCCGGTCAATGTTCAACTGGCAGTCCTTGAATTGAATTGTATCCTTGAATATTAAAATGTGACCTCATTCACGCACAAGATACTCCCCGCTATGACTTCATAACAAAAAATGGTTGAGGCAAATCATAGCAAAAAAAAATATTAGTAACAAAAAATATTTTAAAACCATTAGTGGATTCAGTCCGCGTTAGTTTCTTTACCATCCCTTTTGAAATGTCAGAGTCAAGTGCAATTTATTGCCTATATATCGTGGAATTCAATGTTAAACTGTAGGTCGCAAAAAACAAAATTCAGCGTCCTGTCCGTAATGCTCATCCCACAAGCCGTATCCACTTGAAACCAAATATAATGTGCCTATGCTCCGTTTACCCGACTTCGTAGCGCGTCTGCTTACCCGACCTCTACGAAGCAAGAAAGATGGGTAATGCGTTTAGCATTATATCGTGTGTTAATTTTATCGATCCAGAAACGGGGTAGGGTATTGATCCGTTACATCTTCCTCCCTGGACGTGTGAGATAATATGATCAAGATTAACAATCACGTCCACTCCTATCATCCTCATCATCATCATCATAATCATCACCGTCATCACCATCATCATCATCATTACCATCATCATCAACATCATCAACATCAACATCATCAACATCATCATCATCATCAACATCATCAACATCGTCATTATCGTCATCAACATCATCGTCATCACCATCATGATCATCATCATCATCACCAACACCATCATCATCATCATCATCATCATCTCCACTGCCATCGCCATCACCGTCCTCATTACCGCCATCGTTATCATCGCCTGCATTATCATCAATGTTTGTGTGACCACAAATGTATTCGCTCTACATGTGAATACAACATTATCAAGACAGCCGCTTCATACATGTGAACACCACATTATCTAGATTGCTAAAAAATAGTATATTTTTCTTCTAAGTACTATTTCTATTCTAGCCCTAAAGGCCTCCCCCACTCTTTCCAGGCATCACGTTCCTAAGCTGTGTCTGTCCAGTGAGTCAGAAACTTACCAATTTAGCCTCGCTATCTCCGTTTTTGTCTGTCGTGTCGCCTTCCCGTTAGGTCAGTCTGTGTGGTGTCTGTCTCGGTGGTGTGCGCCCACAGCTTGCTTGGCATATATGTGGCAGACGTACGTGACAAACCCCCCCATGTTGACCACTTCAGCTTAGCAGCTTTCGAAACACATCCATGAGTCCCACACCCTGGATACATTGTAAATACGTACATACATACATGCATACATACATACATACATGGACATACGTACATACATACATGGACATACGTACATACATACATGACATACGTACATACATACATGGACATACGCCCTTTTCCTCGAAAGGGTAGGCAGCGCCTTAAATAGGCGTCTTTCCACTGCGTCGCACCATCGTGCTAAATAGATGCGACAAGTGGGGAACTCATCGCCGCCACTGCCTCCCACGGCTGACTCTGCCAACGCCTTCCTCCAGTAATAACATATTCCTTAAATAAGCCAGCAGCTAGGACAAATCCTACACCAACGAATCTTACAGATAAGCCCGGGTAAATACACTCATTAATAATTTGCTACAAAACAGACCAGTACAGAATTGCTAATTTATTCCACCTCATCAGTACCAACCTTATCTATTCATCTTTAGAATATATATCAGCATCTGTTATGAAGAATAATATCACATTTCCTTTTAAAATTCACAAAATGTTGCGTTTTGACTCAGGTACCTGAGTCAACACGACCCTTTTTTTCCCCTCACTTCTTATTAGCGTCGAAGTCCACCACCATTTTTTTCTTCACTCTCACTTTCAGTAAATATTGCATTCGCTTAAGGCGGTATGACAAAATATCGAATGGGCAGAGTCCAGGAAAACAATCGCTGCAAGAAAGTAAAAGCGCTATAACCCACTTGAATCCGGGTAGAGATGAGGTCATAGATTTCTGCCGCTCGGATGTAATTGACGTAAGCGACAACTGACAAAGCTTCGTTGTGCTTCTGAAATAGCAAATACAAACAAATCCTTCTCCTTGAATCTAAGCAATGAACACAACAGCATACAAAGTAACGCTTAATATCAAGTTGTAACCTTTACCGTTATTGTGTAAGCTCGTAACGAAGCCACTCCAAATTTCACCATTATCACCTTAAGTATTTTATTACAATAAGACTTTCCTCCCTTCCTCCCAGACTCTGCTAAGGATTGAAAGCACATCAAACACTCATAGTACATGCACAAGGTTTTTATAAATTGGTTCGACATCTTAATAACTCCAGATAAGTGATTTCCGTATTACGCTCAAACAATTTCCTTTCCAGTGACAGTTATTCTGTTCAAAAATAAAACGCAGCGGGATGCATCACCCTTAAGTTAACCGTAAAACAGTGTTGTTTATTCTGTTTCTAATTTGAGATAAATTCCTACGTTGTGTATTTTTTTTCCATGATGTTTTGTTAAGTTGTGTATGTAGTAAGTAGTAACCCATGATCTTTTATTTCGTTGCAATAATTTGATAAACTGTTGTATTTAATGACGAAATCTTTGATTTCTTGGAGTCAATATACAACAATGAATAAACTACTACATTTAATGACGAAATCCTGGTTTAACGGTGCCAGATGTGAAGTTCAGCCCCCCCACCCAACAGGCGTCTACAAAAGCTTTTACAATATTTTAATGTGATGAATTATATGTTACTTTTAGTAGTATGATTCGGTAGATGTTAATGTCTTGGCCTGACAGTTTATTGACTCTGTCCCGTGATCGTCTTAATAATCTGTAGAGAATTAAAGTAGCATCCTGCCTGCGTTTATTTACCTAATTACAGAAAGGAAATGTTGTTCGTAATTCAGAAATCACTTACCCCGTTTCTGCAATTCGCTCTGGAGGGGCCTCGTGTGTCGTCTTCAGGATCCTGTAATGTTTATGTAAAAATGATGACTTTGTCTCACATCCTAGGTTCCTAAACTAACGTCGTGATTCAGTCAAACATAGGTAATGTGTCGGTATATTAATGGTCGTCATCGAATGTCAGATAAGTCCTTATGCAATTAGTGCCACCACCTTATAACTGTGTAGGTTCGTTTGATTGATTGCATTGTTCTAAGCTTTCGTTCATAAGCCCGTTCGTGCATAGTGTAGTGCAGGTATATGTCTGTTTCTAGTGTCGCCTTGGAATCTGAGAATTGTGGGCCGCTCAAGGGTATCATTCGCCCCCTATGGATCCCACGTTGTGGGAAATACGAAGAGATCCCTTACTCCAGCGGTGCGCATCACTGCTTGTATGTACTATGTGACAGCGCGGTGTGCGTGAACGTATGCCGTTCGCCCTAACGAAGCGCGGGGGGTGAATCCTATCATATGCTGACCACCCAGACTCCTTAGCGGTGTAGCCCTAATCATATGAGGCTAAGTTTCAAAATATAGATACCGTATTTACTTGTACGTCGACTTTAGTGTTCTGTTCTCCAACGTGTCACAAGTACCAACTAGGGGTACCGTAGGCGGCTTTAGATTAGGTTTTGATTAAGTGGTTGTGATCGCATTTAGATCCAGCGATGGTCAGTTATAACGACCTCGTAAGTGTTGTAATCCGATTCCAAGCCGGCGCAAACGATTTCTCTGTGCTGGTGACTCGTTTCACTATAATGATAGTGTAATGTATGTGTCTGTAGAAACGCGTGCATTATTCAATTCAGAAAGATTTCCCGCCATTTAAGTTGGCTTTTCCGGTAGCTCACTCTCGAGAGCTTCAGTTGAAAATAGTACATACTATAGAATAATTCGCTTAGGGTTGTCGTTGCTTAGCTTCTTGCGTCCAAAAATACCACACCCCAACATCACTTCGCGAGAATACGTATATACTGATATGTCATGTAATTTCCCACCTTGTCACTACACGTGAATACGGGGACGAGAGTGTGTTTGTTTGTGTGTGTGTTTGCGCTAAGCAGTTTACTCTCATGCGACACAGTCATGTTTGATAAAAGCTGTATTATAGTTCCCTCACATGAGACTAATTTAAAAGGCCATATTTATAATATGGACTGTAAGTCGTTCTGTCAATAAATATATAATAGTCATATCCTAGGTAAACAGTTTATGATCAACAAAATTACACAATAAAGATTAAATATAAAACGTGCAACAGTGTAAAATGTTTATCCAACGTAGGCCACGGCTTCATGGTGCAGACTCTAGCAGTGCTGGTTCTTCCTAAAGACATTTATTAAAGGTGTAAATACTTTTACATATTCATGTTGAAGTCTAGATTTATCTGGTTCATGATTCTGCCATCCCTAGACTTAATTAGCATAAAAACATAGGTTTAGGACTCCGTCATCTCTATAAATAGGTACTTAGATTTGCAAATACACCTAGGTACTTAGTTTGTGAGCCAGCCATCTCTATAGGTACACTTAATTAGCGTAAACATCTAGGTACTTAGTTTGTGAGCCAGCCATCTCTATAGGTACACTTAATTAGCGTAAACATCTAGGTACTTAGTTTGTGAGCCAGCCATCTCTATAGGTACACTTAATTAGCGTAAACATCTAGGTACTTAGTTTGTGAGCCAGCCATCTCTATAGGTACACTTAATTAGCGTAAACATCTAGGTACTTAGCTTTTTCAGGGTCTCTGCAGGAGTCAGCAGCCAGCTTTTGTCTCACTCACTAAACGATTGTACTTAACACAATGACTGAAATGAACTTTAACGGTGTTCAAAAGATCACTACGCCAATCTCGCGATATCCACAAAAGTTAATTACCAGAGGATCAAATCGTTACTTTCGCGTATGCCGGTCAATGTTCAACTGGCAGTCCTTGAATTGAATTGTATCCTTGAATATTAAAATGTGACCTCATTCACGCACAAGATACTCCCCGCTATGACTTCATAACAAAAAATGGTTGAGGCAAATCATAGCAAAAAAAAATATTAGTAACAAAAAATATTTTAAAACCATTAGTGGATTCAGTCCGCGTTAGTTTCTTTACCATCCCTTTTGAAATGTCAGAGTCAAGTGCAATTTATTGCCTATATATCGTGGAATTCAATGTTAAACTGTAGGTCGCAAAAAACAAAATTCAGCGTCCTGTCCGTAATGCTCATCCCACAAGCCGTATCCACTTGAAACCAAATATAATGTGCCTATGCTCCGTTTACCCGACTTCGTAGCGCGTCTGCTTACCCGACCTCTACGAAGCAAGAAAGATGGGTAATGCGTTTAGCATTATATCGTGTGTTAATTTTATCGATCCAGAAACGGGGTAGGGTATTGATCCGTTACACTACCCGCGCGCCCCACTACACGAGCCGAGCGGGCTGCAGCTCGCACTGAGCGGATTAGTGCTAAGCGAGACGCGGGTGGATTGCGTCGCGTTCACTCACCTTGAAAAAGGCTCTCGAAACGGGTCGAAACAATGTCGGTGCTTACATCGATTTAACGGTACGTGAAAATTTCCCGTTTTTACAAAATAATTGATATGATTCACGAAAGTTTTTATAGTATAGAAACACCTTTGAATAAGGAATGTTTTTAGCTTTCCGATAAACAACGTAATTTTTTTTTTTTTTTATATTAATTGGTAGCTTGTTAATTTTTTTTACTGCCATATAATAAGGACTTTTGTTTAGCATACTTATTCTAGAATATGGCAGAAAAAGTCTGTCTTTGTGACGAGTGTTTCTGTTATGTGTTTCGTTTATTTTGGTGAAATGGTTATTATTTTTATAAACGAAAATGCAAATGTCCATAATGTAAATTGAAGGTAGCGTCAGAAGATGAAGTAAGGTTTACGGCTTTGCATGTTATCAATTTGAGTATGACTTGACTGAGCTATCAAAAACACTTTGAGTATGACTGGTCCATATGATTGGTGCTGAGCGGCTGGTACTTTTACTACATGGCCTGGGGCCTAGGGCGGCCAAGACTGCTAGAGTCCGCGCCACAGCTGAAGTCCGCTGACTGGGGCGCTAGTTTCTATGCATAAAACTGCAAAAGGTAAAATCTACCTCTGTTATTCGTTAGTTCATTAAGGTGGGGTATAACTCAAAATTACCAATCTTAGATTAGATTTTTAACTAACTAAATCAAGTACAAAATTCAAATTAAAAATATGCATGGATACTACATTATAATACCGAGCGATCACCCAGACAGAAACACGACAGGACAAAATTTCCTCGATAAAAAAAAAAACACAAAGTTACCTGTAACTTTTGGCTAGATTCGATTGTTTGTCAACATGGTACAGATTATTGGGTAAAAAATTGGATAAATAAAATCAATACAATAAAACGGAGGGTTCCCGTTCGGGGTTTTTTAAAATTATCAATATTTCACGAGATATTCAATAAAAACCGCTATTTCGAGCGGCGCGTGGCGTTTTTTTTGTATGAAGATTTCTGCCTGGCGCAGTCAAGCTACCGTCGGGCTTCAGTGGTGGCGTGGACTCTAATCCGCCACTGGACTACGGTACTGGACGTCCCTTACGAGTGGCCAGCAATCCGCAGGCGTGGGCGTCCGCAATGACAGCACAGTGTCAGGTGGGGGCGAGGCTTTCCACAGCGGCACTATGCCCCACAAGGCGACGCGACTGCCCCACTCCGTAGTGTCGCTGCCCTTAGTAGCCACTGCGCCCTCTGTGTACCGACTGACGGGGGTTGTCTCTTACCTGAGTGGCCAGCAATCCACAGGCGTGGGGGTCCGCAAAGATAGCACAGTGTCAGGTGGGGGCGAGGCTTTCCACAGCGGCACTATGCCCCACAAGGCGACGCGACTGCACCACTCCGTAGTGTCGCTGCCCTTAGTAGCCACCGCGCCCTCTATGTACCGACTGACGGGGGTTGTCTCTTACCTGAGAGGCCAGCAATCCGCAGGCGTGGGGGTCCGCAATGATAGCACAGTGTCAGGTGGGGGCGAGGCTTTCCACAGCGGCACTATGCCCCACAAGGCGACGCGACTGCCCCACTCCGTAGTGTCACTGCCCTTAGTAGCCACCGCGCCCTCTATGTACCGACTGACGGGGGTTATCTCTTACCTGAGAGGCCAGCAATCCGCTGGCGTGGGGGTCCGCAATGATAGCACAGTGTCAGGTGGAGGCGAGGCTTTCCACAGCGGCACTATGCCCCACAAGGCGACGCGACTGCCCCACTCCGTAGTGTCGCTGCCCTTAGTAGCCATCGCGCCCTCTATGTACCGACTGACGGGGGTTGTCTCTTACCTGAGAGGCCAGCAATCCGCAGGCGTGGGGGTCCGGACGGTTCACCCCTGGTGCCTTCACTAACCAGGTTAACACAAGATTGACTAAAACTATTGCATTAGTTGACTAAACATAAACTCTGATTACATTTGTCATGATGCACAAGACAGAGGAGGCTGGCAAAAGAGATAGGAGGCCTATACCCAGCAGTTGGTGATTCCGGACTGAGATGATGATGATGATGATGACACCTGTCATCAGCTGTAACTGCTCAATCAGCTGTTAGCTGTTGGTAGTAATAAAATAAGATAAATCTTAAAACCCTAAGACATGTACAACATGACCTCTCCACACTACAACAGCTTTCAGAATATAGCAAAAGTATTCATCAGATCTTTTCATGATGACAAACAAACTAAGGAACCACTGACTGCTAAGCAGAAATGATTATATAGCTGTCTGATCAAGCAAAGAGTCCTGAAAGTTTACCAACGTATATCCCTGTCTATAACTGAGTTTACCCTGAACAGATCCAAGCGGCTTTCCGTGAGCCCCGTCTGCTGATCGTGCTAGACCCAGCTCAAGACCACCAGCCCATCACCGAGGCCTCATACGTCAACATTCCCGTCATTGCCCTTTGCAACACCGACTCGCCCCTGCGCTTTGTCGACATTGCTATCCCATGCAACACCAAGGTAAATATTTTTGAACTAAACAGATATATGATTTACGATTTTACCAGAATTTTGTGCTGTTAATTCACCACAACGGTTCTTTAACTCTGGCCTTCTGGTTGATAGTTGGCCACATAACCTCAGCCTTGTCAAGAAAGAACCAGGTTGTAGTATAACTGAATAAGAAATAATACAAAAAAAAAGATAAAAACCACAGGAGAGTTATGCAGATTTTGTCTTGTAAAGCAGTAGTGACTATTTAATCCTATCTATTCAATTATACACCTTCCTTATAATAAATAAATAAATAAAATAAATAAATAATGTTGGACAGTTCACACAACATTATCTAGCCCCAAGCTAAGCAGAGCTTGTGTTATGGGTACTAGATAAATTTAATCGTACTTGTAACAAATTATCTGCAACTTTATTTTCAAGTTTTATTTCATAAAAAATATACTGAGACAGGAACTGGTGAGCCCAAGTTGTAAAAAAATATATAAAATGTTTTTAGAGTAATCCACAAAGGGGTAGGATTACATTTAAATCTGTTTTATTACCAAATTGGTCAAGGCATCACCGATTCAAGATCTTAAATATTTGAGTATGGTATGGTACATTATTGGTACATGTATAAATTAATTTGCATGCCATTCTCTCATGCATGCCGGCAACGGCCAAACATATTGTGTCACACACCCATTATTATTTTTTTTATTTATTTATAATACACAGGCAGCTCTCGGAGCTGATGCGTGTATATCTTAGTCCTTATCAGTGCACTTTAAATGTTTGTCAAGTCTATTTTTGAAAGAATTCACTGAGGGGGCACTGATCACTGAGTCTGGTAGCCGGTTCCAAGAGCGCACGACGCGATTAGGCAATATGTGCATCCTCGGATTGCTGGTACTTTACAATCTATTTTTACATAATGTAAAAAAAAAAAAAAATATGATGATATGATGATCATTTGCAAATAAATGATTGTTATCTTCATCTTTAACTATGAATTGTAATTGTTTCCAGTCATCCCACTCCATCGGTCTGATGTGGTGGCTGCTCGCGCGTGAGGTGCTTCGTCTGCGTGGAGTGCTCGCCCGTGACCAGAAATGGGATGTGGTTGTCGACCTGTTCTTCTACAGAGACCCTGAAGAGAGCGAGAAGGAGGAGCAACAGGCTAAGGAACAGGTACATTACCCATACCAGATCGAAAAAAATATAACAATAGGTTTCAACTGTTTTCCTGTCGAATTCCTGGAGTTGAGGTTACGGCTAGGGGCAAATCTAGCTGATATTTCGCTGCAGAATACCACGATAGTCTATGGTTGTATATTATATATCGGAAATTTCGCGGGAGAGCCTAGGGATATAGTTAGCGGAAGGCTTAAAAAATCGCGCTTGGGATGCAAAGCGTTCACCATTGCATTGTGCTCACTGCCCTGAGACAGTTGTTAAAAAGTTTTATTTTTTATTTTAGTATCCGCAATCTTTTGGTGTACTATAATGGTGGATGTGTGGAGTGGTATATGGCGTTTGGGATCCAGACTCACTCGTCCTTATTCCCTCGTTATAACAGGTTATCCAGAACATGGGTTCTCTTCAGCCACTTTGTGTCACATGGATTTTCAATAAGCGGTCTTGCTAGGGATTGGCGTGACATTTAAGGTGGTCTGGTCCAAGTTAAAAGTTAAACGTCATGTGCCTATAACTTCACCAGCACGCAAGCATACCCTTCGATCTTGAACACAGCAGTGCCCCACATCTGCTGCACAGCAATAGGTTTTTTTAGTATATCCCTGGACTAACAGAATCTAATCGATCATTTTGTTAATTCAGCAGGCCGTAGTCGCGCCGAAGGCCGAAGCCCCGGCGCCCGTCCATGAGGACCTCTACGACGCCGCCGTGGAGCCCGTGGCCTCGTGGGCTGACGACAGCGCCCCTGCTCCGGCCGCCGCCGCTTTCGGCGCGCCACCCGCTCAGGAAGACTGGGCTGCTCAGGTAACATGAATATACCTTTATAAGTAAGGTAACCTATATATTTGAGTAAGGTTACCTATATCTTTGAGTAAGGTAACCTATATCTTTGAGTAAGGGAACCTATATATATGAGTAAGGTAACCTATATCTTTGAGTAAGGTAACCTAAATAAGCAATAATTAAAAATCTTTATTGACATAATACAATGTTTAATATGTTATTGAGTTCATAGGCTCCCAAACTAGTTACAAACTGTATTTCAGGAGTCAGTGGCTTCTCCCACCTTATACAACAATTAATTATGTCCTAGCTAAAAGCTATATTGAAAGAAAACTGAAACTAAACAAAACAAAACAAACCCTCTAAAAACAGTGTTGTGTTAACCTGTACCTTTGAGTAAGGTAACCTTTACCTTTAAGTAAATAACATATACCTATAAGGGTATTTATTTATTATTATTGATTACTGCAAATGACGTAGTTCACTGTTGTCCTGTATTAACAAAACAAAAACAAACAAACAAACCAACAAAATTTATATTTCAGGCTTATTGGAAAATGTAAAAACCTAAACAATAAGCCTTAAACACCTACCAACATAAATACCTTAAGAACCAAACACAACACTATTTTTAGAGGACTTGTTTTGTTTTAGTTTTGGGTTTGGTTTTTAGTTTTAGTTTTCTTAAAAAACACTTTTAGACTTAAATGCACACGTTTAGACAGCGACGTATGACGCAACTGCGCGGTGTCTCGTGTCAGGCGTCCGTAGAACCTAAAACTTATTAACCAAGTGTTGTGTTCGTAGGTTCAAGACGAGTGGGGCACGACTGCTGCTGCGCCCGCGGCCGCCGGCGCGCCCGCCCCCGCCGCCGCGCCCGCCGCTGCGCCCTCTTGGGGCGGCTCGGCGCAGGACTGGAGTTCCGCGTAAACTAAGCCTTTCATCGGTTAATATAAGCTGAAACCTATTTATTTGTTTATATTTACCTGCTGTGGTGTGTCCGACCTAAGAATAGACCCCTCCGTCTCCTCCCGTGGACGTCTTAAAAGCCGACTAAGGGATTACCCGGACTTGTTGATAAGATTCGTAGGTTCTAAACCTAAACCTAGGTGGTACTTCCCCGGACAAACTCTCACAAAAAAACTCTACTACTACAAAATAGGGATGGAGGTAGAGGTAGTACTTCCCCGGATGACAAAATATAGGTTGGATAGATCAAGTTGGATCCATGGAAATGAAACGTGTTTTCTCGTTAGGCAGATAAGTTGTCGAATTTTATTACAGCGTAAATAAAACCAAGCTTCATAAAGTCCATTGGGGATCACTTCTCAGTGGTGAATGATGTCATACAAGCAATCAACAATCCATCAGGTCGTTATTCCCACAGATGTATTCTGTAAATACACGTGTATTTGACATTCCCATGGTTTGTGAGGACTCTGAATATGATGCTGCTCATTGTGGGTTTAGTAGAGAGCTTGAAGTATTGCTTCGCTGGACCATGGCGTTGGTAATGACTGTCCAGAACTTTTACCATAGTATTGTTTGCCAGGATACCCTGTAAAATAAAATTACGTTATTAATATTATCACACTAATTTATTTAAAATCTCGCAAAAAAAAAAAAACACTAAAGGAATACTATCTACAAAACATAAATAGTATAAAAAACATAGTCAAAAATATAAATCTAAACGGAAAATCACTGTGGAAGAAGGCCCAAATGGTCGGAGGCTACGGCTGCAGAGAGAGGAATCTCCTGACTATGCGTGCCGAGTCCAGGTGTACCGCCTTCTGAATCTGACCCTTGATCCGACCATTAAGCGAGAGCTTCTTATTATTATTTGTTTTATTTCAGACAATGTCCATGGGTAACTTAAATAAAAACCGGGCAAGAGCGAGTCGGACTCGCGCACGAAGCGTTACATACTATTATCTATAAAACGGCAAAAACACGTTTTTTTGTATGGGAGCCCCGTTAAATATTTATTTTATTCTGTTTTTTAGTTTTTGTTGTTATAGCGGCAACAGAAATACATCATCTGTGAAAATTTCAACTGTCTTAATATCACGGTTCATGCGATACTACTGGTGACAGACTGACGGACGGACAGCCGAGCCTTAGTAATAGGGTCCCGTTTTACCCTTTGGGTACGAAACCCTAAAAAAATTGTGGGCTACTTACTCCGGAAAGAACTGTTCTTTTGACTTTGACTTTGCGTGTACTTACATGTACTGTAAAATGTTTGGGTGCGCTGTTAGCCGTATCTGGGCGGACATGCTCGATGCTGATGCTGGAAACTCGTTGGGTGCTCGCCAGGTGGAAGATCAGCTCGCCAGAAGACCCACTGGAAATAAATGAACTATCATGTGAATTTTAGTTATTTTAAAACCATTTTTTTTTACAAGTGCCTGCGGCAGTGGCGGATTTGCCCTAAGGGCCAGTAGGCCCAGGCCTACGGCGGCCAATTGTGACAAAAAATTCACTGACGCATAAAAGTTGCATAAAAGTTGTTGCGGGAAATAACTCGAAGTAGGTACCTAAATATTGTAATGGCTCGCGCACATTATGGCAGGCTGCACTGCACCGCATCGTATAGCAATAATCTGGACATATATTTTTAAGTTGGCAATAAAATAAATTAATTAGTAGTCTATATCAGCGGTTCTCAATCTTTTTTGGTGACGGAACCCTTTTGGAAAGCGAAATACTTGATGGAACCCTACAATAAGACAATAGTTTTTAAAAGTGTATTCTTTATAAATAAGCATAATAAAAGTACCATGTATCAGTTACTTATTACTTACTTAAATAACAAGTATAATAAGAGAAGATATTGAAAAAGAAAAAAAAAACTAACTTATGGGAGGTATGAAACTGTTTTTAGGGTTCCGTAGTCAAAGACAAGGAACCCTTATGGATTCGTCATGTCTGTCTGTCTGTCTGTCCGTGTATGTCACAGCCTTTTTTTTCCGAAACTAAGAGCTATACTGTTGAAACTTGGTAGGTAGATGTATTCTGTGAACCGCATTAAGATTTTTACACAATAATTAAAAAAAAAACAATTATTTTTGGGGTTCCCCATACTTCGAACTGAAACTCGAAAAAATTTTTTTTCATCAAACCTGTGAGTGTGGGGTATCTATGGATAGGTCTTCAAAAATGATGTTGAGGTTTCTAAGATAATTTTTTTCTAAACTGAATAGTTTGCGCGAGAGACACTTCCAAAGTGGTAAAAAGTGTCCCCCCCCCGTAACTTCTAAAATAAGAGAAATATAAAACTAAAAAAAAAATATGATGTACATTACCATGTAAACTTCCAACCAAAATTGGTTTGATTGAGATCTAGTAAGTAGTTTTTTTTTAATACTTCATAAATCGTAAACCATCCAAGAACTTTTATATTATGTTGCTGCTACGGAACCCTTCATGGGCGAGTCCGACTCGCACTTGGCCGCTTTTTTTATTTTTCATCAATTGGTTGATATCATATTTGATAGAGGACAGTTGAAGTCTCATATCAGGTTCAGAACGGTCGACCAGAGAGAGTTTTTTTTTCTAAATTCTTACTGAACCCGTTTAAGGGTTCAAGGGGAACACACAAGATACAAGATACAAGATATTTATTTGCATAAATAAGTGTTACAATTTGGTCTTATAAAATAGTGAGCACTTATGACTTATTTGCCCTCTGCAGGCATCGCAAATTTTTCGAGGGCGTAAACTGCTACTTAGTTTTCTAAGTTATTACATAGTATATCTAGTTTACCTTTGTTTTACCTATAGGTAAAACAACTAACTACTAAAATCGTAACTAATACAACAACAAAAAAAAAACATCCAAAGTTACTAACATTACAGAGTTACTAGGTACATTCATCAATTTGGAAATTTAAGCATAGGTATAAAAGGTAATTTAGGTAGCTAAAGTTGGCAAATGGTCATTTTTATTCTATTAAATATTCGTCAACAGTATAGAAACAATTATTTTGTAAAAACGGGAAATTTTCACGTACCGTTAATCGTCCGTCATTACTACCTGCAAAAGGAGGGAGTAGCTATGGGTTCACCGATAGCTCCAGTAGTTGCGAATATCTTCATGGAGTGGTTTGAAAGCACTGCACTAGTGAATATACCCTACAGACCGAGACATTGGTGGAGGTACGTGGATGACGTTTTTGCCATAATACACGAAGATCACATTGCATCGTTACTGACACATCTGAATGGCAAACACCCGAAAATTACCTTCACTGTAGAGCGGGAACAAGACAAAGGACTGCCTTTTCTGGATGTGATGGTTAAGCGGGAACAATCTGGAAGACTTTCACACTCGGTATACCGCAAACCGACACATACGGACAGATACCTGAGAGCTGACTCTCATCACCACCCAGCGCACCTAGCTTCTGTACCGCGTACCTTGATTAACAGAGCGCTGAGATTATGTGACCCGCAGTACGTGGATTCTGAACTGTTACATGTGAAAGGTGTGCTAGAGAGAAATGGCTACGGGTGGAGACAAAGTTTTCGTATAGCTAATTCTTCCACTAGGTCGCGGAAGGTATCGGTGGAGAGAGCTGTAACGTACTTGCCATTTGTGAAGGGTATAACGGACAAAATCGGGAACTTTTTGCAGCGAAAGTATAGCATTAAAACAATATTCCGACCCCTTACGCAACTGAGGCAAATGATCCGATCTCCTAAGGACAAAGACCCATTGGGTGTCCCCGGTGTCTACGCAATTCCCTGCGACTGCGGCAAATGTTACGTTGGTGAGACGAAGAGGAATGTCTCTACTAGGCTTAAGGAGCATATACGCGCCGTGAAGAATGTCGATGTGGATAGTTCTGCAATAGCAGAACATTCGTTGATTGCCGGCTCGACACACTACATTCGGTTCGACAAGGCCCGGGTCTTGGCCAGAGAGAAGTTTTACGGTCCTCGCAAGATCCGTGAGGCAATCGAGATTGGTCGTCTGCCAAATTTCAACAGGGACCGGGGATGGGCTCTACCACCTGCCTGGAAATCATGTCTGCATGGTGCTCACGTTAGTGCGAGAGACGAAGCTGATAGAGACACAGTGAGTGTTGCCTGTCTCTCAGGAATGCCATACGGTGGTGATGGTAGTAGTAGTGACAGCGATGAGACACCACAATCCACTGCGCCGACGACGATGACGAAACGAACACAAGCTATATTCCTACCCGCGCGCCCCACTACACGAGCCGAGCGGGCTGCAGCTCGCACTGAGCGGATTAGTGCTAAGCGAGACGCGGGTGGATTGCGTCGCGTTCACTCACCTTGAAAAAGGCTCTCGAAACGGGTCGAAACAATGTCGGTGCTTACATCGATTTAACGGTACGTGAAAATTTCCCGTTTTTACAAAATAATTGATATGATTCACGAAAGTTTTTATAGTATAGAAACACCTTTGAATAAGGAATGTTTTTAGCTTTCCGATAAACAACGTAATTTTAGTTTTTTTTTATATTAATTGGTAGCTTGTTAATTTTTTTTACTGCCATATAATAAGGACTTTTGTTTAGCATACTTATTCTAGAATATGGCAGAAAAAGTCTGTCTTTGTGACGAGTGTTTCTGTTATGTGTTTCGTTTATTTTGGTGAAATGGTTATTATTTTTATAAACGAAAATGCAAATGTCCATAATGTAAATTGAAGGTAGCGTCAGAAGATGAAATAAGGTTTACGGCTTTGCATGTTATCAATTTGAGTATGACTTGACTGAGCTATCAAAAACACTTTGAGTATGACTGGTCCATATGATTGGTGCTGAGCGGCTGGTACTTTTACTACATGGCCTGGGGCCTAGGGCGGCCAAGACTGCTAGAGTCCGCGCCACAGCTGAAGTCCGCTGACTGGGGCGCTAGTTTCTATGCATAAAACTGCAAAAGGTAAAATCTACCTCTGTTATTCGTTAGTTCATTAAGGTGGGGTATAACTCAAAATTACCAATCTTAGATTAGATTTTTAACTAACTAAATCAAGTACAAAATTCAAATTAAAAATATGCATGGATACTACATTATAATACCGAGCGATCACCCAGACAGAAACACGACAGGACAAAATTTCCTCGATAAAAAAAAAAACACAAAGTTACCTGTAACTTTTGGCTAGATTCGATTGTTTGTCAACATGGTACAGATTATTGGGTAAAAAATTGGATAAATAAAATCAATACAATAAAACGGAGGGTTCCCGTTCGGGGTTTTTTAAAATTATCAATATTTCACGAGATATTCAATAAAAACCGCTATTTCGAGCGGCGCGTGGCGTTTTTTTTGTATGAAGATTTCTGCCTGGCGCAGTCAAGCTACCGTCGGGCTTCAGTGGTGGCGTGGACTCTAATCCGCCACTGGACTACGGTACTGGACGTCCCTTACGAGTGGCCAGCAATCCGCAGGCGTGGGCGTCCGCAATGACAGCACAGTGTCAGGTGGGGGCGAGGCTTTCCACAGCGGCACTATGCCCCACAAGGCGACGCGACTGCCCCACTCCGTAGTGTCGCTGCCCTTAGTAGCCACTGCGCCCTCTGTGTACCGACTGACGGGGGTTGTCTCTTACCTGAGTGGCCAGCAATCCACAGGCGTGGGGGTCCGCAAAGATAGCACAGTGTCAGGTGGGGGCGAGGCTTTCCACAGCGGCACTATGCCCCACAAGGCGACGCGACTGCACCACTCCGTAGTGTCGCTGCCCTTAGTAGCCACCGCGCCCTCTATGTACCGACTGACGGGGGTTGTCTCTTACCTGAGAGGCCAGCAATCCGCAGGCGTGGGGGTCCGCAATGATAGCACAGTGTCAGGTGGGGGCGAGGCTTTCCACAGCGGCACTATGCCCCACAAGGCGACGCGACTGCCCCACTCCGTAGTGTCACTGCCCTTAGTAGCCACCGCGCCCTCTATGTACCGACTGACGGGGGTTATCTCTTACCTGAGAGGCCAGCAATCCGCTGGCGTGGGGGTCCGCAATGATAGCACAGTGTCAGGTGGAGGCGAGGCTTTCCACAGCGGCACTATGCCCCACAAGGCGACGCGACTGCCCCACTCCGTAGTGTCGCTGCCCTTAGTAGCCATCGCGCCCTCTATGTACCGACTGACGGGGGTTGTCTCTTACCTGAGAGGCCAGCAATCCGCAGGCGTGGGGGTCCGCAATGATAGCACAGTGTCCGGTGGGGGCGAGGCTTTCCACAGCGGCACTATGCCCCACAAGGCGACGCGACTGCCCCACTCCGTAGTGTCGCTGCCCTTAGTAGCCACCGCGCCCTCTATGTACCGACTGACGGGGGTTGCTTCTGTAACTGATGTGAATTACACCTTACGCCTAAACCGGTACAAGCATTTTCCCTTACGCCTAAACCGGTATAAGCATGTTCCGGGGCGTTTTGACCGTTCCTCCCCAACCGGCAACAGCCCAAGCCGAGGTCCGTACCTAAGTGGTGCCCTTGTGCTAGTTGCCCCATCCTAACTTTGCATGAGCGCCATCTACGCTCACCAAAAGCCCGGTAACGCAGTCATGACCCCAGGAGGTCAACTGCATTTAAATCCATTCGAAAAAAGATATGTTAATGATGTGACAACTGAAATTCTGTTGTAAGGCCGAAAGGGCTGGGCCTATTTGAGAAGTAATATGTTGATCCGTAGGTTTGCAAAGTGCACGAAAAGTGTAAAGATCACCTTGTTTAGGGCTTACTGCCAATCTTTTTATACTAGCAGCCTATGGATTAACTTTACTCAAACAGCGTACAACGCCCTTCGCATTCAATGTAACAATGCGTTCAGGATGCTGTTAGGGCTGCCGCGTTTCTGTAGCGCATCAGGTATGTTCGCAGAGGCACACACTGACGGCTTCCACGCCATCATGCGTAAGAGAGTGGCCTCCCTGATGTGGCGGGTGCGCGGCAGTGCCAACAGCTTCCTGAGCACAGTGGCCGAGCGGGTAGATGGTCCGATTCTCAGTCACTGGACCAAAACGCATGTGCTGCCATGCCACTCAATGCGGTGTGCCAAATAATTTTAATTTAATTTTAATTTTATTAATTTAATTTTGATTTAATTTAATAATTATAATTTTTAGTTTTAGAAATACTATGTGATAATGTCTACTAACAACTCTTTACTAACATAATATGGTGTGAAACCGAAATAAATGATATAATAATAATAATAATATATTTCTCAAAATATACAGTTCGATTCCCACTGCGGCATTAATGTTTTTATGATCTTGATCTACAAGTATTTGTTCCGGATGTTAGAAAAAAAATAAAAATATAGTGCTGGACATTTCACACAACATTATCTAGCCCCAAGCTAAGCAGAGCTTGTGTTATGGGTGCTAGATAACTGATATACTTAATACAATACATTATTATACTTAGAAAATACCCAGAACACCCTGAATATCTGCAGATCGTACAAATATTTGTTCCGATGTGGGAATCGAACCCGTAATCTCCTGCGTCGCAGGTGAACCTTCGCCCGCCGCGCCACAGAGGTCATTATGGTAGCATGGTACTCTTAGTTTCTGATACCCACGACACAGGGAATCCTAGTGAGGGGTCAGGACTATGTGTGTGACTGTTGGGTGTTATGTTAAGGTGAATGCTCACGTTTGCGGCGCGAGATTCAAATTTTTTGGTGTTTTTCCCCTTTACAGGTCATCAACACTTCTTCAGATGACGAAAGTTGAGTTCGCTACAACTAGGAAACACATGTTTTAATTGATTGTATCTCATAAATATCATCAGTTTAGCTACGATACCCCTAAACAAACAAAAACACTGTAAAAATGTGTTTAGGGGTATCATAGCTAAACTGATGATATTTATGAGATACTATCAATTAAAACATGTGTGTTAAGTCTCCTAGTTGTCGCGAACTCAACTTTCGTTATCTGAAGAAGTGTTGATGAGCTGTAATGGGCAAAAAACACCAAAAAAATTGAATTTTGCGCCGCAAATGTTTTGAACAGAACATTGTTCGAAAACATAAAATAGGGGCGTGGTCCAAATGTTTTGTCGAGCAAATACACTAGAACGTGTTTGCCAGGGTTTGTAGAAAACATCCCCCGCGTTCGCCTGCGATGTTAGATTTTGACGCAGGAAGACGTTTTGAAAGAACAATGGGCGTTTTTGTATGAACCCCGTCCCTACCATTGTAGCATGTTAAGTTTCGGATGGAAACATGTATATTTTTATAGATAACAAATGTGAATTAGTAATGAATGAAATGAGAATATGGTATTTTGTGTAAAATTATTTTACTTGTTTTTTTTTTAAAGTTTTTGTATTCTAATTAATAAACTGTATTTGGGAATAAATACGTCGTGCGCTGTTTATTGTTAAGTATGAAACATCGCCGCAATAGGCGCTTAAATAATTAAATTAAATTGAAGAGATACATGAATTCTACCTAACATTATATACCTTTCCAATTTTGATTTCTTAGTCTCAATAACTTTTTTCCTCCATGCCTCATAGGTTTGCTGTAATACAATGAAATTAGAGTCTGGCCAACGAAAGCTGTCCATGAAAAACAGGCGGGAATTTTAAAAAATCAAGACCCTGGCTATACACTGCTTAAACGGAGTTGATACTTTTTATTATTCTATTCAGCATGTTTTTTTTTAAATGTTTTATGAGCTGTAATTTTCGAGTGTATTATGAAGAATATTAAATCAAAGAGTACTTTTAATTCTGCCTTTTTTTATTTTCAAATAATCCATAACTTTATGTACGGTCGAGGACTTTAATTGATGAGCACTTGCCACTATTCTTAATTTAGCCGTACAAAACATTGGGGCTATGAGTCATAGTTGAAATCGGATTCCAAAAACTCTTCACCTGATAATATTGAATCAGCTTCATTGCTTTCTTCGCTGCTACTGCTACTGCCCCCAAGATGTATTATGAATGGTTCAAGTTCGTTTTCAGTAATACGGTCCCTTAATTTGTTCTGATTTTCCACATTTAGTACATGATCAGTGTACTTCTTCCAGTCATCAGCAGTTATGGATAGAAAACATTATTTTATTAAATTTTGCATTTCAGACCCTGGTTTTCCTATATTTTTGCTTGCTACTTTTCTCTTCGCTTGACTCCATACAAGCTCAATAGCATTGAGGTCGCAATGATACGGTGGCAGCTACAAAATTTCATGATAATATTTATTCTGTGATATGACTGTGTTTCTTTAGAAGTACTTCTGCTTCGTAAACAACTGCAGGTTTATTATCTTTCACCAAACACATTAACTCAGCTTTGGTGTGATATTCTTCAAAATGAATATTATTCTCTTGACTATTCGATAAAAGTATCAAAAATATATTCAAAAGCCAATATCAATTTTGGCAGTCTTAAATTATTGCCATATCAAAACTTCTGAAAATAATGCGTGGACAGCTTTCGTTGGCCAGACTATACACTTTTCAAATACTTTCATTTGATATATAGAGTGCTACAAGGGTAGGGACATTTTGGCCATTGTTCTTTGTTTACTGAACATTCCTAAAGTTGCAGCGGACACGTCTTTAAATACAAACTCTATGATATTAGCAGGTTATAAGATCGCAACAGCTTCGTCAATAGAGCTAGGTAACGAGTTCTACGAATTATATGGAAATAAATAAATTAACAGCTTAATTGAGTGTCGTACCCGAGTTAATTCCCGTCACACGGCGCAGGCGGAGTGTGTTCCTGTAATTATTATACAATTTATTAGCACTGAAGCAACCTAAGTACTTAACGTTAACGATTGATTCCACAATGTTTAGTAGTAGTCGAGCTTTTTAGGGTTCCGTAGCCAAATGGCAAAAAACGGAACCCTTATGGATTCGTCATGTCTGTCTGTCTGTCTGTCTGTCCGTGTATGTCACAGCCACTTTTTTCCGAAACTATAAGAGCTATGCTGTTGAAACGTGGTAAGTAGATGTAGGTATTCTGCGAACCGCATTAAGATTTTCACATAAAAATAGAAAAAAAAACAATCAAGTTTTGGGGTTCCCCATACTTAGAACTGATAGCGAGTCCGACTCGCACTTAGCCTCTTTTTTTGTGAAAGAGTTCGTCCGGGGAAGTACTACCTCCACTCCATACCAATTTCTGCCGAAAAGCAGTAGTGCTCGCTGTCCAGAGGGGCAAGTCCGAGTTTACACACACCATCGTAACGATGATCGTAACGGCGAGTGTACGTGTATTGCGTAGTAACTAGCCATTAATCTGTGACGTTTTTGGCACAGATTAATAGCTAGTTATTATGTTATACACGTACGATCGTGTTACGTTCACCGTTACGATGGTGTTTGCAAAACTCAGACTCACCCCTCTGGATTGGGTGGACACGGTGATAAAACAACTTCTTTGACCGTTCATCTTATTTATTTGCTTCAACTTCTAGCATTAGAGATCTTTATAAATTTTATATATTATAGATAATAATTAGCCATCTTTGCGGTATTCTAGTGGGACTTGCTAGGGATACACCCTCTATTCAGTTTTGCTGTATACAGTACAATTAATATGACCACAGAGCTAATATAAATCCACGACACTCGAATTGCTGTGTTCCGGTTTGAAGGGTATGGGTGCCATGTGTGTGAACTTAGCAGATCATTGTCCAGCAGATCATAAATAAATGAGAGTTCTATTCGCATGCAGCATAGTTCTACAGTTCCTGATACTTTTTAGAAATAGTTCTGGCGTTTTTCCCTTCAAAAAAGTTATTGTCAAAATGATCTGCCAACTTCACGTAGCAGATCATTTTGCAGCAAATAAAAAAAAACGAAGTTATTTTCGCATGCGGATGAGTTCTATAAGTTCCTGATACTTTTTAGAAATAGTTCTGGTGTTTTAACCTTGTTTTTTTTTTACAAATAATTGCCGATTAGTGAGAAAAATATTTTCATCATTTCTAACAGTCTAAAAAGCTAGAACTCTTTCGTTTTTAACAGATCCGTATCATACCTGCAATCTAGAACTCGATCAGAGTCCAGAACTCACGTTAAAATACCAGCAGATCATGTCTGAAAGTTTGAAAAGTAGAAAAAAATATTTTCATCATTTCTAACAGTCTAAAAAGCAAGAACTCTTTCGTTTTGAACAGATCCGTATCATAGCTGCAATCTAGAACTCGATTTTAGTCCAGAACTCACGTTAAAATTCCAGCAGATCATGTCCGAAAGCTTGAAAAGTAGAAAAAAAACTTTTCATCATTTCAAATAGTCCAGGAAGCTAGAACTCTTTTGTTTTGAATAGATCCGTATCATAACTGCAATCTAGAATTCGATCGGAGTCCAGAACTCACAGTAAAATGCCAGCATATCGTGTCCAAAAGTTTGAAAAGTAGAAAAAAAGTTTTTTTTGTCATTTCTAACAGTCTAGAAAGCAAGAACCCTTTCGTTTTGAACATATCCGTATCATACCTGCAATCTAGAACTCGATTGGAATCCAGTTCTCACGTTAAAAAGCCAGCAGATCGTGTCTGAAAGTTTGAAATGTAGAAAAAATATTTTCATTGTGAACAGTCTAGGAAGCTAGAACTCTTTCGTTTTGAACAGATACGTATCAAAGCTGCCATCAAGAACTCGATCAGAGTCCAGAACTCACGTTAAAATGCCAGCAGATCATGTCCGAAAGTTTGAAAAGTAGAAAAAAATATTTTCATCATTTCAAACAGTCTAGAAAGCTAGAACTCTTTCGTTTTTAACAGATCCGTATCATACCTGAAATCTAGAACTCGATTGGAGTCCAGAACTCACGTTAAAATGCCAGCAGATCATGTCCGAAAGTTTGAAAAGTAGAAAAAAAAATTTTTTCGTCATTTCAAACAGTCTAGAAACCTAGAACTCTTTCGTTTTTAACAGATCCGTACCATAACTGCAATCTAGAACTGGATTGGAGTCCAGAACTCACGTTAAAATACCAGCAGATCATGTCTGAAAGTTAGAAAAGTAGAAAAAAAAAAATTTCGCCATTTCAAACAGTCTAGAAAGCTAGAACTCTTTCGTTTTTAACAGATCCGTATCATACCTGCAATCTAGAACTCGATCGGAGCCCAGAACTCGCGGTAAAATGCCAGCAGAACATGTCCGAAAGCTTGAAAAGTAGAAAAAAAACTTTTCATCATTTCAAATTGTCCAGGAAGCTAGAACTCTTTCGTTTTGAATAGATCCGTATCATAACTGCAATCTAGAACTCGATCGGAGTCCAGAACTCACGGTAAAATGCCAGCACATCATGTCCAAAAGTTTGAAAAGCAGAAAAAAAGTTTTTTTCGTCATTTCTAACAGTCTACAAAGCTAGAACTCTTTCGTTTTGAACATATCCGTATCATACCTGCAATCTAGAACTCGATTGGAGTCCAGAACTCACGTTAAAATGCCAGCAGATCATGTCCGAAAGTTTGAAAAGTAGAAAAAAAAACTTTTTTCGTCATTTCAAACAGTCTAGAAACCTAGAACTCTTTCGTTTTTAACAGATCCGTACCATAACTGCAATCTAGAACTGGATTGGAGTCCAGAACTCACGTTAAAATACCAGCAGATCATGTCTGAAAGTTAGAAAAGTAGAAAAAAAAAAATTTCGCCATTTCAAACAGTCTAGAAAGCTAGAACTCTTTCGTTTTTAACAGATCCGTATCATACCTGCAATCTAGAACTCGATCGGAGCCCAGAACTCGCGGTAAAATGCCAGCAGAACATGTCCGAAAGCTTGAAAAGTAGAAAAAAAACTTTTCATCATTTCAAATTGTCCAGGAAGCTAGAACTCTTTCGTTTTGAATAGATCCGTATCATAACTGCAATCTAGAACTCGATCGGAGTCCAGAACTCACGGTAAAATGCCAGCATATCATGTCCAAAAGTTTGAAAAGTAGAAAAAAAGTTTTTTTCGTCATTTCTAACAGTCTACAAAGCTAGAACTCTTTCGTTTTGAACATATCCGTATCATACCTGCAATCTAGAACTCGATTGGAATCCAGAACTCACGTTAAAATGCCAACAGATCGTGTCTGAAAGTTTGAAAAGTAGAAAAAATATTTTCATTTCGAACAGTCTAGGAAGCTAGAACTCTTTCGTTTTGAACAGATACGTATCAAAGCTGCCATAAAGAACTCGATCAGAGTCCAGAACTCACGTTAAAATGCCAGCAGATCATGTCCGAAAGTTTGAAAAGTAGAAAAAAATATTTTCATCATTTCAAACAGTCTAGAAAGCTAGAACTCTTTCGTTTTTAACAGATCCGTATCATACCTGCAATCTAGAACTCGATTGGAGTCCAGAACTCACGTTAAAATGCCAGCAGATCATGTCCGAAAGTTTGAAAAGTAGAAAAAAAAACTGTTTTCGTCATTTCAAACAGTCTAGAAAACTAGAACTCTTTCGTTTTTAACAGATCCGTACCATAACTGCAATCTAGAACTGGATTGGAGTCCAGAACTCACGTTAAAATACCAGCAGATCATGTCTGAAAGTTAGAAAAGTAGAAAAAAAAAAATTTTGTCATTTCAAACAGTCTAGAAAGCTAGAACTCTTTCGTTTTTCAGAGATCCGTATCATACCTGCAATCTAGAACTCGATTGGAGTCCAGAACTCACGTTAAAATGCCAGCAGAACATGTCCGAAAGCTTGAAAAGTAGAAAAAAAACTTTTCATCATTTCAAATTGTCCAGGAAGCTAGAACTCTTTCGTTTTTAACGGATCCGTATCATACCTGCAATCTAAAACTCGATTGGAGTCCAGAACTCACGTTAAAATGCCAGCAGATCATGTCCGAATGTTTGAAAAGTATAAAAAAAAAAAAAACATTTCAAACAGTCTAGGAATCTAGAACTCTTTCGTTTTGAACAGATCCGTATCATAGCTGCAATCTAGAACTCGATTGTAGTCCAGAACTCACGTTAAAATTCCAGCAGATCATGTCCGAAAGCTCTAAAAGTAGAAAAAAAACTTTTCATCATTTCAAATAGTCCAGGAAGCTAGAACTCTTTTGTTTTGAATAGATCCGTATCATAACTGCAATCTAGAATTCGATCGGAGTCCAGAACTCACGGTAAAATGCCAGCATATCATGTCCAAAAGTTTGAAAAGTAGAAAAAAAGATTTTTTCGTCATTTCTAACAGTCTAGAAAGCTAGAACCCTTTCGTTTTGAACATATCCGTATCATACCTGCAATCTAGAACTCGATTGGAATCCAGAACTCACGTTAAAATGCCAGCAGATCGTGTCTGAAAGTTTGAAATGTAGAAAAATATTTTCATTTTGAACAGTCTAGGAAGCTAGAACTCTTTCGTTTTGAACAGATACGTATCAAAGCTGCAATCTAGAACTCGATTGGAATCCAGAACTCACGTTAAAATGCCAACAGATCGTGTCTGAAAGTTTGAAATGTAGAAAAATATTTTCATTTTGTACAGTCTAGGAAGCTAGAACTCTTTCGTTTTGAACAGATACGTATCAAAGCTGCCATCAAGAACTCGATCAGAGTCCAGAACTCACGTTAAAATGCCAGCAGATCATGTCCAAAAGTTTGAAAAGTAGAAAAAAATATTTTCATCATTTCAAACAGTCTAGAAAGCTAGAACTCTTTCGTTTTTAACAGATCCTTATCATACCTGCAATCTAGAACTCGATTGTAGTCCAGAACTCACGTTAAAATGACAGCAGATCATGTCCGAAAGTTTGAAAAGTAGAAAAAAAAACTGTTTTCGTCATTTCAAACAGTCTAGAAAACTAGAACTCTTTCGTTTTTAACAGATCCGTACCATAACTGCAATCTAGAACTGGATTGGAGTCCAGAACTCACGTTTAAATACCAGCAGATCATGTCTGAAAGTTAGAAAAGTAGAAAAAAAAAAAAAACGTCATTTCAAACAGTCTAGAAAGCTAGAACTCTTTCGTTTTTAACAGATCCGTATCATACCTGCAATCTGGAACTCGATCGGAGCCCAGAACTCGCGGTAAAATGCCAGCAGAACATGTCCGAAAGTTTGAAAAGTAGAAAAAACAATTTTTTCGTCATTTAAAACAGTCTAGAAAGCTAGAACTCTTTCGTTTTTAACAGATCCATATCATACCTGCATTCTAGAACTCAATTGGAGTCCAGAACTCACGTTAAAATGCCGGCAGATCATGTCCGAAAGTTTGAAAAGTAGAAAAAAAAAACATTTCAAACAGTCTAGGAATCCAGAACTCTTTCGGTTTGAACAGATCCGTATCATAGCTGCAATCTAGAACTCGATTGTAGTCCAGAACTCACGTTAAAATTCCAGCAGATCATGTCCGAAAGCTTGAAAAGTAGAAAAAAAACTTTTCATCATTTCAAATAGTCCAGGAAGCTAGAACTCTTTCATTTTGAATAGATCCGTATCATACCTGCAATCTAGAACTCGATTGGAATCCAGAACTCACGTTAAAATGCCAACAGATCGTGTCTGAAAGTTTGAAAAGTAGAAAAATATTTTCATTTCGAACAGTCTAGGAAGCTAGAACTCTTTCGTTTTGAACAGATACGTATCAAAGCTGCCATCAAGAACTCGATCAGAGTCCAGAACTCATGTTAAAATGCCAGCAGATCATGTCCGAAAGTTTGAAAAGTAGAAAAAAATATTTTCATCATTTCAAACAGTCTAGAAAGCTAGAACTCTTTCGTTTTTAACAGATCCGTATCATACCTGCAATCTAGAACTCGATTGGAGTCCAGAACTCACGTTAAAATGCCAGCAGATCATGTCCGAAAGTTTGAAAAGTAGAAAAAAAAACTGTTTTCGTCATTTCAAACAGTCTAGAAAACTAGAACTCTTTCGTTTTTAACAGATCCGTACCATAACTGCAATCTAGAACTGGATTGGAGTCCAGAACTCACGTTATAATACCAGCAGATCATGTCTGAAAGTTAGAAAAGTAGAAAAAAAACTTTTCATTATTTCAAACAGTCCAGGAAGCTAGATCTCTTTCGTTTTGAATAGATCCGTATCATAACTGCAATTTAGAACTCGATCGGAGTCCAGAACTCACGGTAAAATGCCAGCAGATCATGACCGAAAGTTTGAAAAGTAGAAAAAAAACTTTTTATCATTCTAAACAGTCTAGGAAGCTAGAACTCTTTCGTTTTGAACAGATCCGTATCAGAACTGCAATCTAGAACTCGATTGGAGTCTAGAACTCAAGTTAAAATACCAGCAGATCATGTTCGAATGTTTTAAAAGAAGAAAAAAAAAACATCATTTCAAACAGTCTAGGAATCTATAACTCTTTCGTTTTGTACAAATCCGTATCATAGCTGCAATCCAGAACTCGATTGTAGTCCAGAACTCGCGTTAAAATGCCAGCAGATCATGCCCGAAAGTTTGAAAAGTAGAAAAAAATATTTTTTCGTCATTTCAAACAGTCTAGAAAGCTAGAACTCTTTCGTTTTTAACAGATCCATATCATACCTGCATTCTAGAACTCAATTGGAGTCCAGAACTCACGTTAAAATGCCGGCAGATCATGTCCGAAAGTTTGAAAAGTAGAAAAAAAAAACATTTCAAACAGTCTAGGAATCTAGAACTCTTTCGTTTTGAACAGATCCGTATCATAGCTGCAATCTAGAACTCGATTGAAGTCCAGAACTCACGTTAAAATTCCAGCAGATCATGTCCGAAAGCTTGAAAAGTAGAAAAAAAACTTTTCATCATTTCAAATAGTCCAGGAAGCTAGAACTCTTTCGTTTTGAATAGATCCGTATCATACCTGCAATCTAGAACTCGATTGGAATCCAGAACTCACGTTAAAATGCCAACAGATCGTGTCTGAAAGTTTGAAAAGTAGAAAAATATTTTCATTTCGAACAGTCTAGGAAGCTAGAACTCTTTCGTTTTGAACAGATACGTATCAAAGCTGCCATCAAGAACTCGATCAGAGTCCAGAACTCATGTTAAAATGCCAGCAGATCATGTCCGAAAGTTTGAAAAGTAGAAAAAAATATTTTCATCATTTCAAACAGTCTAGAAAGCTAGAACTCTTTCGTTTTTAACAGATCCGTATCATACCTGCAATCTAGAACTCGATTGGAGTCCAGAACTCACGTTAAAATGCCAGCAGATCATGTCCGAAAGTTTGAAAAGTAGAAAAAAAAACTGTTTTCGTCATTTCAAACAGTCTAGAAAACTAGAACTCTTTCGTTTTTAACAGATCCGTACCATAACTGCAATCTAGAACTGGATTGGAGTCCAGAACTCACGTTATAATACCAGCAGATCATGTCTGAAAGTTAGAAAAGTAGAAAAAAAACTTTTCATCATTTCAAACAGTCCAGGAAGCTAGATATCTTTCGTTTTGAATAGATCCGTATCATAACTGCAATCTAGAACTGGATCGGAGTCCAGAACTCACGGTAAAATGCCAGCAGATCATGTCCGAAAGTTTGAAAACTAGAAAAAAAACTTTTTATCATTCTAAACAGTCTAGAAAGCTAGAACTCTTTCGTTTTGAACAGATCCGTATCAGAACTGCAATCTAGAACTCGATTGGAGTCTAGAACTAAAGTTAAAATACCAGCAGATCATGTTCGAATGTTTTAAAAGAAGAAAAAAAAAAACATCATTTCAACCAGTCTAGGAATCTAGAACTCTTTCGTTTTGAACAAATCCGTATCATAGCTGCAATCCAGAACTCGATTGTAGTCCAGAACTCGCGTTAAAATGCCAGCAGATCATGCCCGAAAGTTTGAAAAGTAGAAAAAAATATTTTTTCGTCATTTCAAACAGCCTAGAAAGCTAGAACTCTTTAGTTTTGAACATATCCGGATCATACCTGCAATATAGAACTGGATTGGAGTCCAGAACTCACGTTAAAATGCCAGCAGATCATGTCTGAAAGTTTGAAAAGTAGAAAAAAATATTATCATCATTTCAAACAGTCTAGGAAGCTAGAACTCTTTCGGTTTGAACAGATACGTTCGAAGCTGCAAGAAAGACCTCGATCAGAGTCCAGAACTCACGTTAAAATGCCAGCAGATCATGTCTGAAAGTTTGAAAAGTAGAAAATAATCTTTTCATCATTTCAAATAGTCCAGGAAGCTAGAACTCTTTCGTTTTGAATAGATCCGTATCATAACTGCAATCTAGAACTCGATCGGAGTCCAGCACTCACGGTAAAATGCCAGCAGATCATGTCCGAAAGTTTAAAAAGTAGAAAAAAATATTTTTTCTTCATTTCTAACAGTCTAGAAAGCCAGAACTCTTTCGTTTATTCTACTACTTATTATTTACTATTCGAAATGAAAATATTTTTTCTACTTTTAAACTTTCAGACATGATCTGCTGGCATTTTAATATGAGTTCTGGACTCCAATTGAGTTCTTGATTGCAGTTATGATAGGGATCTGTTCAAAACGAAAGAGTTCTAGCTTTCTAGACTGTTTGAAATGATGTTTTTTTTATTCTTCTTTTAAAACTTTCGGACATGATCTGCTGGTATTTTAACTTGGGTTCTGGACTCCAACCGAGTTTTAGATTGCAGTTATTATACGGATCTGTTAAATACGAAAGAGTTCCAGTTTTCTAGACTGTTTGAAATTACAAAAAAATGATTTTTTCTTCTTTTAAAACTTTTGGACATGATCTGCTGGTATTTTAACTTGAGTTCTGGACTCCAATCGAGTTCTAGATTGCAGTTATGATACGGATCTGTTAAATACGAAAGAGTTCCAGTTTTCTAGACTGTTTGAAATTACAAAAAAATATTTTTTTCTACTTTTCAAACTTTCGGACATAATCTGCTGGAATTTTAACCCGAGTTCTGGACTCCAATCGAGTTCTAGATTGCAGGTATGACACGGATCTGTTCAAAACGAAAGAGTTCTTGCTTTCTAGACTGTTTGAAACGACGAAAAAATATTTTTTTCTACTTTTCTAACTTTCGGACATGATCTGCTAGCATTTTAACGTGAGTTCTGGACTCCAATCGAGTTCTTAATTGCAGGTATGACACGGATATGTTCAAAACGAAAGAGTTCTAGCTTTCTAGACTGTTTGAAATGACGAAAAAATCTTTTTTTCTACTTTTCAAACTTTCGGACATGATCTGCTGGCATTTTACCGTGAGTTCTGGACTCCGATCGAGTTCTAGATTGCAGTTATGATACGGATTTATTCAAAACGAAAGAATTCTAGCTTCCTGGACTGTTTGAAATGATGAAAAGTTTTTTTTTCTATTTTTCAAACTTTCAGACATGATCTGCTGGCATTTTAACATGAGTTCTGGACTCCAATTGAGTTCAAGATTGCATTTATGATACGGATCTGTTCAAAACGAAAGAGTGCTAGCTTTCTAGACTGTTTAGAATGAGAAAAAGTATATTTTCTACTATTCAAACTTTCGGACATGATCTGTTGGCATTTTAACGTGAGTTCTGGACTCCAATCGAGTTCTATATTGGAGGTATGATACGGATCTGTTCAAAACGAAAGAGTTCTAGCTTCCTAGACTGTTTGAAATGAAAATATTTTTTCTACTTTTCAAACTTTCAGACATGATCTGCTGGCATTTTAACGTGAGTTCCGGACTCCAATCCAGTTCTAGATTGCAGGTATGATACGGATATTTTCAGAACTAAAGAGTTCTAGCTTCTGTTTGAAATGACGAAAAAATATTTTTTTCTACTTTTCAAACTTTCGGACATGATCTGCTGGAATTTTATCGTGAGTTCTGGACTTCAATCGAGTTCTACATTGCAGCTATGATACGGATCTGTTCAAAACGAAAAAGTTCTAGATTCCTAGACTGTTTGAAATGATGTTTTTTTTTTAAAGTCTTTTAAAACTTTCGGACATGATCTGCTGGTATTTTAACTAGAGTTCTGGACTCCAATCGAGTTCTAGATTGCAGTTATGATACGGATCTGTTCAAAACGAAAGAGTTCCAGTTTTCTAGACTGTTTGAAATTACAAAAAAATATTTTTTTCTACTTCTCAAACTTTCGGACATGATCTGCTGGCATTTTAACAAGAGTTCTGGACTCCAACCGATTTCTAGATTGCAGGTATGACACGGATATGTTCAAAACGAAAGAGTTCTAGCTTTCTAGACTGTTTGAAATGAAAATATTTTTTCTACTTTTCAAACTTTCAGACATGATCTGCTGGCATTTTAACGTGAGTTCTGGACTCCAATCCAGTTCTCGATTGCAGGTATGATACGGATATTTTCAGAAATAAAGAGTTCTAGCTTCTGTTTGAAATGACGAAAAAATTTTTTTTTCTACTTTTCAAACTTTCGGACATGATCTGCTGGAATTTTAACGTGAGTTCTGGACTACAATCGAGTTCTAGATTGCAGCTATGATACGGATCTGTTCAAAACGAAAAAGTTCTAGATTCCTAGACTGTTTGAAATGATGTTTTTTTTTAAAGTCTTTTAAAACTTTCTGACATGATCTGCTTGTATTTTAACTTGAGTTCTGGACTCCAATCAAGTTCTAGATTGCAGTTATGATACGGATCTGTTCAAAACAAAAGAGTTCCAGTTTTCGAGACTGTTTGAAATTACAAAAAAATATTTTTTTTTTACTTCTGAAACTTTCGGACATGGTCTGCTGGCATTTTAACGAGAGTTCTGGACTCCAATCGATTTCTAGATTGCAGGTATGACACGGATATGTTCAAAACGAAAGAGTTCTAGCTTTCTAGACTGTTTGAAATGACGAAAAAAAAAATTGTTTCTTCTTTTCAAACTTTCGGACATGATCTGCTGGCATTTTAACGTGAGTTCTGGACTCTGATCGAGTTCTTGATTGCAGCTTTGATACGTATCTATTCAAAACGAAAGAGTTCTAGCTTCCTAGACTGTTCGAAATGAAAATATTTTTTCTAATTTTCAAACTTTCGGACATGATCTGCTGGCATTTTAACGTGAGTTCTGGATTCTGATCGTGTTCTTGATTGCAGCTTTGATACGTATCTGTTCAAAACGAAAGAGTTCTAGCTTCCTAGACTGTTCGAATCATTTCAAATATGTTTTCTACTATTCTAGATTGCAGGTATGATACGGATATGTTCAAAACGAAAGAGTTCCAGTTTTCTAGACTGTTTTAAATAAAAAAAAAAAAAAAAAATCTGCTCTTCAAATTTTTGGACATGATCTGCTGGCATTTTTACGTGAGTTCTGGACTCCAATCCAGTTCTAGATTGCAGGTATGATACGGATATTTTCAGAACTAAAGAGTTCTAGCTTCTGTTTGAAATGACGAAAAAATATTTTTTTCTTCTTTTCAAACTTTCGGACATGATCTGCTGGAATTTTATAGTGAGTTCTGGACTTCAATCGAGTTCTAGATTGCAGCTATGATACGGATCTGTTCAAAACGAAAAAGTTTTAGATTCCTAGACTGATTGAAATGATGTTTTTTTTTTAAAGTCTTTTAAAACTTTCGGACATGATCTGCTGGTATTTTAACTAGAGTTCTGGACTCCAATCGAGTTCTAGATTGCAGTTATGATACGGATCTGTTCAAAACGAAAAAGTTCTAGATTCCTAGACTGTTTGAAATGATGTTTTTTTTTAAAGTCTTTTAAAACTTTCTGACATGATCTGCTTGTATTTTAACTTGAGTTCTGGACTCCAATCAAGTTCTAGATTGCAGTTATGATACGGATCTGTTCAAAACAAAAGAGTTCCAGTTTTCGAGACTGTTTGAAATTACAAACAAATATTTTTTTTTTACTTCTGAAACTTTCGGACATGATCTGCTGGCATTTTAACGAGAGTTCTGGACTCCAATCGAGTTCTAGATTGCAGTTATGATACGGATCTGTTCAAAACGAAAGAGTTCCAGTTTTCTAGACTGTTTGAAATTACAAAAAAATATTTTTTTCTTCTTCTCAAACTTTCGGACATGATCTGCGGGCATTTTAACGTGAGTTCTGGACTCCAACCGATTTCTAGATTGCAGGTATGACACGGATATGTTCAAAACGAAAGAGTTCTAGCTTTCTAGACTGTTTGAAATGAAAATATTTTTTCTACTTTTCAAACTTTCAGACATGATCTGCTGGCATTTTAACGTGAGTTCTGGACTCCAATCCAGTTCTAGATTGCATGTATGATACGGATATTTTCAGAAATCAAGAGTTCTAGCTTCTGTTTGAAATGACGAAAAAATATTTTTTTCTACTTTTCAAACTTTCGGACATGATCTGCTGGCATTTTACCGTGAGTTCTGGACTCCAATCGAGTTCTAGATTTCAGGTATGATACGGAACTGTTAAAAACGAAAGAGTTCTAGCTTTCTAGACTGTTTGAAATTACAAAAAAATATTTTTTTTTACTTCTCAAACTTTCGGACATGATCTGCTGGCATTTTAACGAGAGTTCTGGACTCCAATCGATTTCTAGATTGCAGGTATGACACGGATATGTTCAAAACGAAAGAGTTCTAGCTTTCTAGACTGTTTGAAATGACGAAAAAAAAATTGTTTCTTCTTTTCAAACTTTCGGACATGATCTGCTGGCATTTTAACGTGAGTTCTGGACTCTGATCGAGTTCTTGATTGCAGCTTTGATACGTATCTATTCAAAACGAAAGAGTTCTAGCTTCCTAGACTGTTCGAAATGAAAATATTTTTTCTAATTTTCAAACTTTCGGACATGATCTGCTGGCATTTTAACCCGAGCTCTGGACTCCAATCGAGTTCTAGATTGCAGGTATGACACGGATCTGTTCAAAACGAAAGAGTTCTAGCTTTCTAGACTGTTTGAAATGACGAAAAAATCTTTTTTTCTACTTTTCAAACTTTCGGACATGATCTGCTGGCATTTTACCGTGAGTTCTGGACTCCGATCGAGTTCTTGATTGCAGCTTTGATACGTATCTATTCAAAACGAAAGAGTTCTAGCTTCCTAGACTGTTCGAAATGAAAATATTTTTTCTAATTTTCAAACTTTCGGACATGATCTGCTGGCATTTTAACCCGAGCTCTGGACTCCAATCGAGTTCTAGATTGCAGGTATGACACGGATCTGTTCAAAACGAAAGAGTTCTAGCTTTCTAGACTGTTTGAAATGACGAAAAAATCTTTTTTTCTACTTTTCAAACTTTCGGACATGATCTGCTGGCATTTTACCGTGAGTTCTGGACTCCGATCGAGTTCTAGATTGCAGTTATGATACGGATCTATTCAAAACGAAAGAGTTCTAGCTTCCTGGACTGTTTGAAATGATGAAAAGTTTTTTTTTTCTATTTTTCAAGCTTTCGGACATGTTCTGATGGCATTTTAACGTGAGTTCTGGACTCCAATCGAGTTCTAGATTGCAGGTATGATACGGATCTGTTAAAAACGAAAGAGTTCTAGCTTTCTAGACTGTTTTAAATGAGGAAAAAAATTTTTTTTAACTTTTCAAACTTTCGGACATGTTCTGCTGGCATTTTACCGCGAGTTCTGGGCTCCGATCGTGTTCTAGATTGCAGGTATGATACGGATCTGTTAAAAACGAAAGAGTTCTAGCTTTCTAGACTGTTTGAAATGACGTTTTTTTTTTTTTCTACTTTTCTAACTTTCAGACATGATCTGCTGGCATTTTAACATGAGTTCTGGACTCCAATTGAGTTCAAGATTGCATTTATGATACGGATCTGTTCAAAACGAAAGAGTGCTAGCTTTCTAGACTGTTTAGAATGATAAAAAGTATATTTTCTACTATTCAAACTTTTGGACTTGATCTGCTGGCATTTTAACGTGAGTTCTGGACTCTGATCGAGTTCTTGATTGCAGCTTTGATACGTATCTGTTCAAAACGAAAGAGTTCTAGTTTCCTAGACTGTTCGAAATGAAAATATGTTTTCTACTTTTCAAACTTTCAGACATAATCTGCTGGCATTTTAACGTGAGTTCTGGATTCCAATCGAGTTCTAGATTGCAGGTATGATACGTATCTGTTCAAAACGAAAGAGTTCTAGCTTCCTGGACTGTTCGAAATGAAAATATTTTTTCTAATTTTCTAACTTTCGGACATGATCTGCTGGCATTTTAACGTGAGTTCTGGACTCTGATCGTGTTCTTGATTGCAGCTTTGATACGTATCTGTTCAAAACGAAAGAGTTCTAGCTTCCTAGACTGTTCGAAATGAAAATATGTTTTCTACTTTTCAAACTTTCAGACATAATCTGCTGGCATTTTAACGTGAGTTCTGGATTCCAATCGAGTTCTAGATTGCAGGTATGATACGGATATGTTCAAAACGAAAGAGTTCCAGTTTTCTAGACTGTGTTAAATTAAAAAAAATTTTTTTTTTCTACTTTTCAAATTTTTGGACATGATCTGCTGGCATTTTTACGTGAGTTCTGGACTCCAATCGAGTTCTAGATTGCAGTTATTATACGGATCTGTTCAAAACGAAAGAGTTCTAGATTCCTAGACTGTTTGACATGATGTTTTTTATATTTTCGTCTTTTAAAACTTTCGGACATGATCTGCTGGTATTTTAACTTGAGTTCTGGACTCCAATCGAGTTCTAGATCGCAGCTATGATACGGATCTGTTCAAAACGAAAGAGTTCTACATTCCTAGACTGTTTGAAATGATGTTTTTTTTTTTTTCGTCTTTTAAAACTTTCGGACATGATCTGCTGGTATTTTAGCTTGAGTTCTGGACTCCAATCGAGTTCTAGATTGCAGTTATGATACGGATCTGTTCAAAACGAAAGAGTTCCAGTTTTCTAGACTGTTTGAAATTACACAAAAATATTTTTTTTACTTTTCAAAATTTCGGACATGATCTGCTGTCATTTTACGTGAGTTCTGGACTCTGATTGAGTTCTTGATTGCAGCTTCGATACGTATCTATTCAAAACGAAAGAGTTCTAGCTTCCTATTCGAATTGAAAATATTTTTTCTACTTTTCAAACTTTTGGACATGATCTGCTGTCATTTTTACGTGAGTTCTGGATTCCATTCGAGTTCTAGATTGAAGGTATGATACGGATATTTTCAAAACTAAAGAGTTCTAGCTTCTGTTTGAAATGAAGAAAAAATATTTTTTTCTACTTTTCAAACTTTCGGACATGATCTGCTGGAATTTTAACGTGAGTTCTGGACTACAATCGTGTTTTTGATTGCAGCTATGATACGGATCTGTTCAAAACGAAAGAGTTCTAGATTCCTAGACTGTTTGAAATGATGTTTTTTTATTTCGTCTTTTAAAAACTTTTGGACATGATCTGCTGGTATTTTAACATGAGTTCTGGACTCCAATCGAGTTCTAGATTGCAGTTATGATAAGGATCTGTTCAAAACGAAAGAGTTCCAGTTTTCTAGACTGTTTGAAATTACAAAAAAATATTTTTTTCTTCTTTTAAAACTTTTGGACATGATCTGCTGGTATTTTAACTTGAGTTCTGGACTCCAATCGAGTTCTTGATTGCAGTTATGATACGGATCTGTTCAAAACGAAAGAGTTCCAGTTTTCAAGACTGTTTGAAATTACAAAAAAATATTTTTTTCTACTTTTCAAACTTTGGGACTTGATCTGCTGGAATTTTAACGTAAGTTCTGGACTCCAATCGAGTTCTAGATTGCAGGTATGATACGGATCTGTTTAAAACGAAAGAGTTCCAGTTTTCTAGACTGTTTGAAATTACAAAAAAAAAAAAAAACTACTCTTCAAACTTTCGGACATGATCTGCTGGCATTTTAACGTAAGTTCTGGACTCCAATCGAGTTCTAAATTGCAGGAATTTATTTATTTATTTATTTTATTATCTTCGGAAAACAAAAAGTACTTAAAAACTATTTACTTATCTAAAAATAAAACTACTGACCATTGAGCCGGACACGTATGACACGGATATGTTCAAAATGAAAGAGTTATAGCTTTCTAGACTGTTTGAAATGACGAAAAAAATTTTGTTTCGACTTTTCAAACTTTTGGACATGATCTGCTGGCATTTTAACTTGAGTTCTGGACTCCAATCCAGTTCTAGATTGCATGTATGATACGGATATTTTCAAAACTAAAGAGGTCTAGCTTCTGTTTGAAATGACGAAAAAATATTTTTTCTACTTTTCAAACTTTCGGACATGATCTGCTGGAATTTTAACGTGAGTTCTGGACTACAATCGAGTTCTAGATTGCAGCTTTGATTCGGATCTGTTCAAAACGAAAGAGTTCTAGATTCCTAGACAGTTGGAAATGATGTTTTTTTTTTTCTTCTTTTAAAACTTTCGGACATGATCTGCTGGTATTTTAACTTGAGTTCTGGACTTCAATCGAGTTCTTGATTGCAGTTATGATACGGATCTGTTCAAAACGAAAGAGTTCCAGTTTTCAAGACTATTTGAAATTACAAAAAAATATTTTTTTCTACTTTTCAAACTTTGGGACATGATCTGCTGGAATTTTAACGTGAGTTCTGGACTACAATCTAGTTCTAGATTGCAGTTATGATACGGATCTGTTCAAAACGAAAGAGTTCTAGCTTTCTAGACTGTATAAATGTCGTTTTTGTTACTACTTTTCAAACTTTCGTACATGATCTGCTGGCATTTTGACGTGAGTTCTGGACTCTGATCGAGTTCTTGATTGCAGCTTTGATACGTATATGTTCAAACCGAAAGAGTTCTAGCTTCCTAGACTATTTGAAATGATGAAAATATTTTTTTCTACTATTCAAACTTTCGGACATGATCTGCTGGAATTTTAATGTGAGTTCTGGACTACAATCGAGTTCTAAGTTGCAGGTATGACACGGATATGTTCAAAACGAAAGAGTTCTAGCTTTCTAGACTGTTTGAAATGACGAAAAAATTTTTGTTTCTACTTTTCAAACTTTCGGACATGATCTGCTGGCATTTTAACGTGAGTTCTGGACTCTGATCGAGTTCTTGATTGCAGCTTTGATACGTATCTGTTCAAAACGAAAGAGTTCTAGCTTCCTAGACTGTTCAAAATGAAAATATTTTTTCTACTTTTCAAACTTTCGGACATGATCTGTTGGCATTTTACCGTGAGTTCTGGACTCTGATCGTGTTCTTGATTGCATTTATGATACGGATCTATTCAAAATGAAAGAGTTCTAGCTTCCTGGACTGTTTGAAATGATGAAAAGGTTTTTATCTACTTTTCTAACTTTCAGACATGATCTGCTGGCATTTTAACATGTTTTATGGACTCCAATTGAGTTCTAGATTGCAGTTATGATACGGATCTGTTCAAAACGAAAGAGTTCTAGCTTTCTAGACTGTTAGAAATTTCGTTTTTTTTTTTACTTATTTTCAAACTTTCGTACATGATCTGCTGGCATTTTGACGTAAGTTCTGGACTCTGATCGAGTTCTTGATTGCAGCTTTGATACGTATCTGTTCAAACCGAAAGAGTTCTAGCTTCCTAGACTGTTTGAAATGATGAAAATATTTTTTTCTACTATTCAAACATTCGGACATGACCTGCTGGAATTTTAATTTGAGTTCTGGACTACAATCGAGTTCTTGATTGCATACGGATCTGTTCAAAACGAAAGAGTTCTAGATTCCTTGTTTGTTTGAAATGATGAAAATATTTTTTTCTTCTTTTAAAACTTTCGGACTTGATCTGCTGGTATTTTAACTTGAGTTCTGGACTCCAATCGAGTTCTAGATTGCAGGTATGATACGGATCTGTTCAAAACGAAAGAGTTCTAGCTTTCTAGACTGTTTGAAATGACGAAAAAATATTTTTTTCTACTTTTCAAACTTTCGGACATGATCTGCTGGCATTTTAACGTGAGTTCTGGACTCCAATCGAGTTCTAAGTTGCAGGTATGACACAAATATGTTCAAAACGTAAGAGTTCTAGCTTTCTAGACTGTTTGAAATGACGAAAAAATGTATGTTTTTACTTTTCAAACTTTCGGACATGATCTGCTGGCATTTTAACCTGAGTTTTGGACTCCAATCGAGTTCTAGATTGCAGTTATGGTACGGATCTGTTAAAAACGAAAGAGTTCTAGCTTACTTGACTGTTTGAAATGATGAAAATATTTTTTTCACTAATCGGAAATTATAAAAAAAAAAAAAAAAACAAGTTTAAAACACCAGATTTATTACTAAAAAGCATCAGGAACTATAGAAAACATCCGCACGCGAAACGAACTTCGCTTTTTTTTTATTTGCTGCAAAACGATCTGCTACGTGAATTTGGCAGTTCATTTTGACAATGTCTTCTTTTAAGGGAAAAACGCCAGAACGATTTCTAAAAAGTATCAGGAACTGTAGAACTATGCTGCATGCGAATAGAACTGTCATTTATTTATGATCTGCTGGACAATGATTTGCTAAGTTCACAGACTATGGGTGCCGGGGAAATTACAGGCACATGAGACTTTACATCTTTATGTCTCAGGGTGGCGGGCGCAGTGCAATGCCAGATAGGGTGCGTCCTAGGTGGACAATTTAACTCAGGTGGGCCATCTGCTAAATCCAAAAATCACGATGTAAAAAAAAAAACTCCATGATTTTTTTATACCTGACCACTAATACCTATGTAGCGCGTCAGCCGGCTCAGATGCGAAAGGTTGCGGGTTCGATTCCCGCCGCGGGACAAATGTTTGTATGATTTGAAAATATTTTTTCCGGGTCTGGGTGCTATGGTACCATGGTACACGTAGTTTCTGTTACCCACGACACATGGAATCGTAGTGTGAGGATAGGACTATATGTGTGTGACTGTTGGGTGTTATGTTGTTACTAATTAGGTACCTATCTTGACCCGTGGTTTTGTAAGGCTAGCGGTACACTTCCCTCAGCGCCTTACGCTTTCGCTTAGGTGTACAGTTGTCTACGTTGGTAGCCTGCCCTTGGCATGCTTAACGTAAGACATAGGAAACATATTAATATCGATTCAGCGCAATTTAAAACCTTCCATATTTTGCGTCACAGTCAAATCAAATTAATGTTATGCTTACACTACAAACAAAATATGATATTACGAAAATGACGTCGCTCGGCTTTATTTCGGCCTTGCTCTTAATTTGTCGGATTGGCCTACTTTTTATGTATCCTACAGATATTTTACACACACTTCTAAAAAATCTGATGTAGTTTCGAGGGTTATTTCAGGAAAACTAGCGTTCTCCCACGGTTTCGGTTTCGCTCATTGTAGATGAATGAGGTAGGTAATAAAAAAAAGCAGCCAAGTGCGAGTCGGCCTCGCCCATGAAGGGTTCCGTAGCAGCAAGTAATATAAAAGTTCTTGGATGGTTTACGATTTATGACGTATTAAAAAAAAACTACTTACTAGATCTCGTTAAAACCAATTTTCGTTGGAAATTTACATGGTAATTACATCATATATTTTTTTAGTTTTATCATTCTCTTATTTTAGAAGTTTAGGGGGGGGGGGGGGGGGGGGTCACACATTTTACCACTTTGGAAGTGTCACTCGCGCAAACTATTCAGTTTAGAAAAAATATATATTAGAAAACTCAATATAATTTTTGAAGACCATAAAAACACCACACGTATGGGTTCGATAAAAAAAAATTTAGTTATTTTCTATTATTTTCTAACACCGTTTTTTTGTTTTTTTTCTATTTTTGTGTGAAAATCTTAATGCGTTTTACTGAATACATCTACTTACCAAGTTTCAACAGCATAGCTCTTATAGTTTCGGAAAAAAGTGGCTGTTACATACACGGACAGACAGACAGACAGACAGACATGAAGAATCCATAAGGGATCCGTAATTTCGTTACGGAACGGTAACAAAATTACGGAACCCTAAAAACGGTGTAAAATTACCAGGGTTGGCATTGTTTAAAACAAGAGTTTAAAACACTGTTTAAATACTTGGAAAAATGTATACTTATTTAAAACATGTTTTAAAACATAAAAAACCTATGTATTTAATATCAAATTTTATTCGATAAAATATTTTCAGTTCTTCCGACGACGTTTTGAAGTGCGGTGAAAATCACGATCAAAGATTCCGTTACATACCTACAATCATACAATCCAATCTATTTTAAGCAAGTTAAAAAAGACATTATATAAATTGCAAAATGTGTTTAAAACACTACAAAAAAACTAATGACAGAAATTGATTTTTAACAGGTTTTTTTTTGTTACCAGATTTAAAACAGAGTTTCGTGCTTTTTGAAAAAAAACTATTTCTTTTCATATTCATATTCATATATTTATTCAAGCTGTAGGATCTCCGGGAACACTTAGTTACGTCAATTCATTTACACATCAATGTACATTATAGCAAAATATAGAAGAAAAACAAAAAAAAAAACACGTTGATAATAGATGCAGCTGTATAGGGGCTTTGTCATATTATCAAAACGAAAATAAAATAAAATAATAGAACAATGTCAAATTTTAAGCGGCTGTATAAAGGCCTTGTCAATAAAATTAATTAAATTAAAACATAGGCAAGTAGCTGTACAGGGGCTTTGTCAAAACTTAAGCTACCTTATTCCTTCTCATCCCAAGCTTCTGTGTCAGCTAAGTAGTCACCAGTTGTGTAATATGCCTTTTTTATCAGATTAACTTTAATACATCTCTTAAATCCCTTTTCTGTTAAATCCACTATATGTTTAGGTAGTTTGTTGTAGAAGCGCATCGAATTTCCTACAAAACTTTTATTCGATTTTTGCAACCTATACCCAGAGTTCAACAATTTATATTTATTGCGCGTATTGGCACTATGTACGTCACTCCGCTTTTGAAAATTGCATAAATTTTTCCGAATTTACATAATGTTTTCGTAAATGTACAATGAAGGTACAGTCAAAATATTAATTTTCTTAAAAAATATTCTAAGGGAGTCTCTACTTTTGAGGTTATAAATAGCCCGAATTGCCCGCTTCTGAAGAATAAAAATTACACTGATGTCAGCACCAGCACCCCATAACAAAATTCCATAGCTCATGAGGCTATGGAAATAAGCAAAGTAGACAACCCTTTCCAACCCTGAAAATGACGTTTTAGAACCGTTACGCTTACTAAAAAAATAAATAATGCTGGACAGTTCACACAACATTATCTAGCCCCAAGCTAAGCAGAGCTTGTGTTATGGGTACTAGATAACTGATATACTTAATACAATATATTACATAGATAGATATTTTTTATTATGCATGGAAAATACCCAGAACACCCTGAACAAATATCTGCAATCGCACAAATGTTTGTTCCGAGGCGGGAATCGAACCCGCAACCTCCTGCGTCGCAGGGCAAGCTTCGCCCGCCACGTCGCAGAGGTCGTCAACACAGAACCTAATCCATAAATCCTCGAGACATGAGGACAGTTCCTTTTGTGGTCTGAAAGGAATTTACGAAACACGCTGCGCTGCAGGGTAATAGGTAATGTTACGGAGGCCTGCAATGCTCTAAGGGTAGTAATACACATCGCTAAACAAAACACGATAAAACTACCAACATAGGTAGTTTTTTCTATACTACTTGGATTGACTGATCAGGCAGATGGCCCACCTGATGTTATACGGTACCCTCTGCCTATGACCAGTGCATTACCTCATAGGTCACGTCCACCTAGGACGCACCCTATGTGGTATTGCACTGCGCCCGCCACCCTGAGACATAAAGATGAAAAGTCTCATGTGCCTGTAATTTCACCGGCAACCATACCCTTCAGACCGGAACACAATCGTCGTCTGTCTTTCCTGAAAACTATAATCTGGGTCTCTTCAAGGCTAGAGTGAATAGGTGCCTTCTAGACCTTTGTGCTCCATCTTCGGCCACATCGTCACTTACCAACAGGTGAGATCGTGGACAAACAAAGGTCTATCATTGTTAAAAAAAAAAAAAAAACAGCAATGCGAGCACTGCTGATTTCCGGCAGAAATAGGTATGGTAGTACTTCCCTGGACGAACTCTTTCACAAAAAAGCTCTACTACTACTGGTACAGTTTGTCTAAGAATTCAGTAGTTGTTACCTTAGATTATGTTCGGCTCTAGAAAGTTCCAACGCCATATATCTCATCTTATAACAGCATTCTTCACTCACTGCCGGCTTCCAGTCTACCAGAACAACAGTACAATTTTATTCGTTCACGTAGAAAAAAGCGGCCAAGTGCGAGTCAGACTCGCCCATGAAGGGTTTCGTAGCAGCAAGTAACATAATACAAAAGTTCTTGGCTGGTTTACGATTTATGACGTATTAAAAAAAACACATCATATTTTTTTTTAAGTTTTATTATTCTCTTATTTAAGAAGTTACGGGGGGGGGGGGGGCGGGCTTCATCACACATTTTACCACTTTGGAAGTGTCTCTCGCGCAAACTATTCAGTTTGGAAAAAAAAAGATATTAGAAACCTCAATATCATTTTTGAAGACCTATCCATAGATAACAAACACGTACGGGTTCGATGAAAACTTTTTTTTTTGAGTTTCAGTTCTAAGTATTGGGATCCCCCAAAATATTTTTTTTTTTTTCTATTTTTGTCTGAAAATCTTAATGCGGTTCACAGAATACATCTACTTATCAAGTTTCAACAGCATAGTTCTTATGGTTTCGGAAAAAAGTGGCTGTGACATACGGACGGACAGACAGACATGACGAATTCATAAGCCTTTTTAGGGTTCCGTAACCAAATTACGGAACTCTAAAAAGGCTTCCTGTGCTTAGGCTGACACCTACCTGTAGGTACCTACCTATACAACCTGTGCCTTACTATCCCGCGCTTAGCAGAGTTCCCATACAGTTTCAGTAAAAGTTGCTGAAAAAAAACCACTAAAAACCACGTAATAGTAAATTATGCACTTAGGGAATAAAGCAGTGTCTTACGTCACGGGCGGCATATTGAACCCTGAGCGTAGCGAATGACTCTAGCGAGGGAGTTATACTCGTATAGAGTCCGGAGTGAAGCGAGGGGTCAAGCTGCCCAAGACGAAGACAGGCTTTATTCCAAAGGAGCACACTCTACTTTTCACACCTTCTGCGAGACAATTTAAATTCACTGAAAATCACAGCACCAAACACCATCTTTGTAAACGCACCTTTTTGTTTTTTTTTTTATTTTGCGTATGGTTGGCCACTTCAATTTTCGGACAAACCTCTACAATGCCATATAGGCATTTTTTTACATAACGAGTTTCCACACGAATTTGACGTTACAAATTTAAATCACTTTATTCCCTAGGGAGTTTCATACAACTTTATATCCCTTAAGAGATAATGCTTTACCTTACGTTGAAGTTGCATGATATGTAATTGGACATTGTTGAGCCGGTGGTGTGAGAAGTTGATTAACCCTAAGTGCCTTTAGTACTATTACGTATTCTGTGCCCTAAGCGTCATGTAGTCACTCATATAAGCGTCAATCATTTCAATCAGTCATACATTTTATTGCGTGTCTTTTCGAAATGGTGTTTTAAATGCAAAAACCAGGTTTTTTTGCAATCATTTTTTTTTTTTTTTTTATATATTAAAAAAAAAACAAAAAATGCTTACTTGGACCGCGCGTCCATTATCTCGCAGTTTTTTCGTGCCTCAGCTTTAGGACATTCTTACAAGCAATTACTTGTTAGATTGATTGCTAACAGCATCAACAATTTGAAGGATACACTTTTGCCCTCTGATGGTTGCATAGATGCATCGTTCCAAAATCAAGATAAGCGCGAAAACTCAAACCTCGTAAAGGTGATGCCAAATGGCACCGCTAGCTCATAATGGGTTAATGAAAAATTTAATTAATTATTAATACTTGACACTCTGACCAAATTGTTGCTAATAATGCACAGAAGCCATTAACATAAAAAAAAGCCAACAACAAGTAGATGGCCCACCTGATGTTAAGCGGTAACCTCTGCCTTTAAAAATATATTGCCTCAGAGGTCACGTCCACCTAGGACGCGCCCTATGTGGCATTGCACTGCGCCCGCCACCCTGAGACATAAAGGATCGTAGCAAGTGGAAATCCGTGGTCTCTGCCTACCCCACCGGGAAACAGGCGTGAATTTATGTATGTATGTATGTATGTACTGAACTGGACTGGAGTAAACTCCAGCCACGCGTCGGGGCTGACACTCACCATTGTTACCCCTAACATGTTAGTACCAACCATTGTATCACTACAAAGTAATGACCTTTCGCAAGAAGTACAAAATATTTAACAAGTGATTAATTTAGTAAAAATAAAAAAAACCCTCAACGCAATGAAACGGCTGAACCGATTTTGATCAAACATAGCTAAGAACACTCCCGACAAACTCACCTTTCCAACAAAAAAAAAAACTAAATCGGTTCATCCGTTCGGGAGCTACGATGGGACAGACAGACAGACACACACACACACACACACACGCGCGCTCACACACACACACACAGACACGTCAAAATTATAACACCCGTCGTTTTTGCGTCGGGGGTTAAAAATATTAGAATAAAAAAAACTAGACTTACTGAATGATGAAAATGTCGTTCTTGAGATTAATTTGTCTATAAAGTTGTGCGTGCTGGGTATTGCGTTAATCCTCCAGAGACACGCTGAAAGTAATTAAAAAGTTATTAAAGTAAGCGGGATATTTTAAAATAATCTTTAGATCAATTTTGATGACCTCTGTGGCGCGGCGGACGAAGGTTCGCCTGCCACGCAGGAGATTGCGTTTTTTCCCGCTTCGGAACAAATATTGGTGCGATCTGCAGATATTTGTTCAGGGTGTTCTGGGTATTTGCTATGTATAATACAAAATATCTATGTAATGTATTGTACTAAGTACCTATATCAGTTATCTAGTAGGTACGTATAACACAAGCTCCGCTTAGCTTGGAGCTGGTTAATATCACCACTTGTCACGTCTATATTCCCACGATGGTGCACCCACGGTGAAATAAGGCCCATTGAGGCTCTGACTACCCTTTCGGGGAAAAGGCGTGTGTCTGTTTTTGTATGTATTATATTTAAAGATTTTACTCCAAAATTGTTGTGACTACCGGCGCTGATCGTCTGTGACATGCAATAGGTCACGCCGCACGCGTTGACCTCTGTGGCGCGGCGAGTTCATCTGCGACGCAGGAGGTTGCGAGTTCGATTCCCGCCTTGGAACAAATATTTGTACGATCTGCAGATATTTGTTCAGGGTGTTCTGGGTATTTTCTTTGGGACTCTAAAATGTAGTGTGTTTTTTTTTTGTTTTTACTACTTGAATGACGGTGCATGCAGATGGCCCACCTGATGTTAAGCGGTAACCTCTGCCTATGAACAGTGCATTACCTCATAGGTCACGTCCACCTAGGACGCGCCCTATGTGGCATTGCACTGCGCCCGCCACCCTGAGACATAAAGATGAAAAGTCTCATGTGCCTGTAATTTCACCGGCACCCTTACCCTTCATACCGGAACACAGCAATGCGAGCACTACTGCTTTGCGGCAGAAATAGGTATGGTGGTAGTACTTCCCCGGACGAACTCTTTCACAAAAAAGCTCTACTACTACTAAAATAATTGTCCAGCATTATTTATTTTATTTATTTATTTATTTATTTATTATATTAGTGGATAACAAGTGCCTCTTCTGGAAATCAGTGCTGATTTGCGACATTTTTCTGATATTAAGTTTCTTGATACATAAATAGACACACGCCTTTTTCCCCGAAAGGGTAGGCAGAGCCTCAATGGGCCTCTTTTCACAGTAGGTTGCACTATCGGGGGAATATAGACGTGACAAGTGGTGAGCTCATCCCCGCCATTGCTTCCCACGACTAACTCGGCTAACACTTTCTTACAGTAACAGTGCATTCCGCCAGGACAAATCTTATATACCAACGAATCTTACTAACAAGTCCCGCTAGCTTATTACGTATCTTGCAATAGCAATGCGATCGCAAGAATTGCGCGATTATCGCATCCAAATTGCAAATTCATATTACGTATCAGCGATACGTACCTATACGAAAGACATCCAAGGGAGGAGACAGAGAGGTATATTTTTAGGGCGGACACACCACTACCTACTGATGACATTAACAAGTAATTAATTTTGTAAAAATTATAAAAAACCCTCAACGTAATGAAACGGCTGAACCGATTTTGATCAAACCTAGCTAAGAACACTCCCGACTAATTCACCTTTCCAACAACAAAAAAACTAAATCAGTTCATCTGTTCGGGAGCTACGATGTCACAGACATATACACAGACACACACACCACACACAGACACGTCAAACTTATAACACCCCGTCGTTTTTGCGTCAGGGGTTAAAAAATAGCAGTTCTGTGAAATCAAAACTATATAAACATATCGTCGTCTACATAAGTGAAGAACGTGTACAAACCTATGATCCCAGCGATCAGCAGCAAATATACAATTCCAGCTAGCTTTGTTTTCGCTTTCTTCTCATCCCGTTGTTTACCCACTTTCCTATTCCACCCTTTACCGCTCTTAAAGTTTCCACTGTCGGCTTCGCCGTCGTGTAGGTATTCCCAGATGTTTTCACGCAACGGGTATGAGGAATGTGTTTCGCACTTCGGCACGAGTTTGCGCCGGGAAACTTTTCCTGGAAAAGACACGAAATATAAAAAAATGTGCGTAGAAGAGCAACTCCCACACTATACGTACTAATTGGTGCGGAGCGTGCACTTTGTCCTATGAGAAAACAACGCTATATATACGCGATACGAGGCACGGAAAGTTACGTGCGCTACTGAGTGAAGTACTTTTTGTTAGTAGCTTGAATGACGGAACAAGCAGAAGCCCACATCCACCTAGGACGCGCACTATGTGGCATTGCACTGCGCCCGCCACCCTGAGACAAAGATGAAAAGTCTCATGTGCCTGTAATTTCACCGGCACCTATTCCCTTCAAACCGGAACACAACAATGCGAGCACTACTGCTTTGCGGCAGAAATTGGTATGGAGGTAGTACTTCCCCGAACGAACACTTTCACAAAAAAGCTCTACTAGTACTAAATCAACCATCTAAAAAAACATTTATTTTCTTGTTCATTACAAGTACCTTTCTATGAAGTTCGTGTCATCGTCATCACAAGCCTATAAAGTCCACTGCTGGACATAGACCACCTCCATAGAATGCCACAACGAGCCGAGCCGCCCCATCCACCGACTTCCCCCGACCTTCATAATGTCTTTGGTCCATCGAGGGGCTTTCCTGAACTGTGGCGTCTGGTTTGTGGTGCCATACGGTTGGCAGTTCTGCGAGCTATTTAACTCGCTCGTAAAACTTCTTTAGAATTTTTTTTTTGTTTAAAAATAGATAATTTAGAATTATAAAACATAACAAATTATTTTGTTATTTTGTATAAAAATGAGGTCAATGGTTATCAATATTTTTGCGAGCAAGAATAATACATTTGGATTACTTTACAATAGTCCAGAAGATGTAATAACTGAGCATGTTTGAACAAAAAAATATTGAATTTGTTTAATCCTCGTTTTCATATTAAGGTGGTTGCTTTTTCATACAAACGTATTTGCACAAATATAGGCGAACAGAGTATAATTTTACACTGAAATGACTGTTGTTGGCTTTTATATTAGTCATTATTTGCGGCAAATCATATTTGGTTGAAGAAAACAGTGGACTAATAGCGAAACTAACATCAAAATTACTTGTATGGACTAAAATTTCGATGTTATTTTTGCTATTAATCCACTGATTGGTTGAAGAAACCAAATATGATTTGCCGCAAATAATGACCATTATAAAAGCCAACAACAGTCATTTCAGTGTAAAATTATACTCTGTTCGCCCATATTTGTGCAAATACGTTTGTATGAAAAAGCAACCACCCCGATTTCCATAGGAATTAATGTTTATTATATGTATACATAAAAGCAGTGGTATTCAAATTGTTTGTTTTTATTCTAAATGTTGTGTTTTTAACACGGACAAAAGTCTTTCAATTTTTTTTCATCGTTTTCAAACTGATCTCAATTTTTTTGTAATGTTGTTATTGTCGGTGATCTTCTATGCATCTCCTTACTTCAGATTCTAACACGTAAACAAGTAGCTTAACTCATTGATTAAACACGTGCTTACAATACAAAAATCACGTCAAATTACCATTCTATTTCTGCACTGACTAACGTAACGTTTCCCGCAGGCGAGATACAGTTCTGTACGCTAGTACTAACTAGGTATTACTTTTTATGGAACTGGGTAAATGGACGGCTACCTGAGTGGTGTAATTTGCCTGGCGTGTAACGAGATTGCACTAATTAATGATGTAAAGCCGGTGTTGTATGGTAATGTTGATTATTTGGACAGGCTACGGCTTTGTATAGGTTCCACGGGGTTTTAAGGGATTTTTATGGAATTATTTATAAGGTTACCTGTTGTAAGTCCAGCCAAAGAATAGACCTCTCCGTCTCCTCCCGTGGATGTCGTAAAAGCCGACTAAGGGATTACCCGGACTTGTTGATAAGATTCGTTGGTATAAGATTTGTCCTGGCTGCGAGCTTAAGGAATGTATTATTATTAGAAGAAAGCGTTAGTTAAGTCAGTCGTGCCAAGCAATGGCGGCGATGAGCTCACCACTTGTCACGTTTGTATTACACGATGGTGCAACTAAAATCTAATCTAAATGATCTAATGGTAGATCTAAAAATCCAGGAGGAAAATAGGTGGCCGAAAGGTTATGGTGTAGTTATATTTTTAGGACCGGCTCATGAAGCCCTTCCATATTTGATACCTACCTAGATTACAAAAAAAAAAAGATTCGGTTACAAAATCTTTTTTACAAGGCTTAGTTTCCATTTCCGTTAAGTACCTACCTAGGTACTCTTAAATGTGCTTAATAGCACACTTCAAATTTGCTTGCAAATCAACTTATTTGAATATTGCTAAAAGACACAATTTCAACTTTTTAAATGATATTAAGGTCAGCTTGAAAATTATATTAAGGCCAAATGATTGTACTGAACAGTAGATACTCATCATCATCATCATCATCATCAGCAGCCTTAAAACGTCCAATGCTGGACGAGGCCTAGGACCTATAGAACTTCCTTTTCCGCATTCGAACTCGTATATGGGTGGTCCATTGTACGTGAGAATCCATGGGAGGAGACGGAGTAGGCCGGACAAAACACTTTTAAATATTTTTTGTAAACATTGATATACCTTTGTTTGACCACAATCTCACCTGTTGGTAAGTGACGATGTGGCCGAAGCTTAAGGTCTAGAAGGCACCTATTCACTCTAGCCTTTCACACAGTTTTCTACTAAATACTTTTATGAAACAACGGAATAAAAACCCTGCCTCTGGCACAAATGTAGAGGCTAGGTAGGTTATTATTTTGCATAAAAATGGGAATGACCTAAATTACCTCTCAGAAAAACTAGTTCAGAACCAACAAAGCAAACTGAAACCACGACATGTTTTGATAAACGATGATTGTTGATACTAAAGTGCTTCGTAATTGTGAAATCTGTTATACCAGTTACAATTTTAAGCCCTATTTAAATAATGGGAAAACAAATGATAGCCATTATTACAGAATTTCAACTGGAAAATGCGTTGGTAAACTCAGTTATTTCGCCATGATTACTCACATACCTACCTTCGTAGCTTTGTGGTCATTACCTTTATTGACCACCTTTGCATAAAGGATAGATAGATAGATACTTAGATAGATGAAAACTTTATTGTACAAAATGAAAATATCACAAAATAAACATAAACAAATTAGTACAGTAAAATGGGTGGCCTTATCGTTGAGAGCGATTTCTTCCAGGCAACAGTTAAACCTTGTTTCAAAATATTGGGTGCAGTTTACCCAAAATATAAGTCACCCCGGTACCTGCGCTGTAGACCAATTCAAAGTCCAACGAAATGCGCAGAGTATGGCCACCGATGGTTTTTAGTGAGTTCTCGAGTCCAAAAAACCTTACATAACCGTATTGCACCCTCAATGCAATACGGTCTTTGATAGCAGATTTCCCCCTCGTCACAAAAAAAGTGGAAAGTCTACTCCTGCGTGAAAGAGCATAACTTTTTGCCTATAGTACAACTAAACAGGTTCCAGCCTATTAATCTCGGAAACCGGCATTTAAAATGAGGTTGATCTCAAATTAGTCGGCTAGTAGAGTTCGTTTGGTATTTGTGCAGCGGCCGAGAGCAATTATTCACGGCATGGCAGGTGGTACCACGCTCCAATTGCATTATGCAAGCTGTCCAGACGCGCCAAATCTGTTTTTGGGTCGGACTGCCAGATTATAATATTGTAGCTAGAAGATTATAGCTAGCACATTTTTGCGTCTTAAACTAGGCTGGGCTAGGTGGTAGTAGTAGAGCTTTTTCGTGAAAGAGTTCGTTCGGGGAAGTACTACCACCATACCTATTTCTGCCGCAAAGCAGTAGTGCTCGCATTGCTGTGTTCCGGTTTGAAGGGTATGGTTGCCGGTGAAATTACAGGCACATGATACTTTTCATCTTTGTCTCAGGGTGGCGGGCGCAGTGCAATGTCACATAGGGTGCGTCCTAGATGGACGTGACCTATGTGATAATGCACTGTTCATAGGCAGAGGGTACCGCTTATCATCAGGTGGGCCATTTGCTTGTATCGTCATTCTAAGTAGTATAAAAAAAAAACACTTTTAGGCCGAGTCCGTAACACTGAGATCCGTCGTCGGACGAAAGTCTATATATGACGTCAGAGACAGAGCGATAAACCTCAAGTGGAGCTGGGCAGGACACCTGGTCAGACGAGGTGACGGCTGGTGGAGTAAAGCATCAACGGAGTGGTGGCCGAAGTCGGGCCGAAGAAATCCGGGTCGTATGAAAGCGAGATGGGTCGACGACATCGTATGCTGCAGAGGTAATTATTGAGTCAGTTATACCTTTTATGCTGTGTTTAACAGAAATCCAGGCAGGAAGTTTGATATAAATCACGTTTGATTCATTAAGTTAGCATTCTGGTTAAATCAGACAGACTACCTACAGCTAAATTCCGTCACTAACTCAGTAAAGTTCAGAGGGCCTAGACAGGTTTGTCTAAAGCCCTTCTCCCATTACGATACGCACAGTGCGTATCGTAATGGGAGAAGGGCCTAAGTTTTGCATTCGGTATCCCGACTATCGAATTGTGAGTCGATATTTGTTTTTATTTATGGTTTTAATGAGTTTCTCAACAAGTCCGCTAGGGGCGCTTATCATTTTCTGCATATAAAAACAACATTTGCTTTTTCGAGCGGCGCGATGCGTTTTTTTTATGAAGATTTCTGCCTGGGGTTGGCGCAAGCTCTACAAAATCACTATAATTTGACAAAGTTCTGGCAAGTATGTCAAAATAACTGTACGGAAACCTCAGGGCGCGAGTACTACTCTTATTTCTTGTATTTGGGTATCAGGTACCTACCCTGCTCGTTTTTACAGTAAGCTTTATATTAACTTGCAATGTATGTCCGGGTGGAACCTTGCAACTGAATTTTAAAGCAGTTATCCTAAACCGATTGAGCTGAAATTTGGCATACCTGTCAAGTTCCAATGACAATACAATATGATGGTGTCAGCGAGCTGATCTGATGATGGAGACGGAAGGTAGACAACGGAACTCTTCGATATATAATAGTAGACTGGCCGTGTTTAGGCTCGTTTTGATCAGCACACGGTTACGATCACAAATTTTATAAAAGCTTGAATTGAAAAATATTTTTTTTTACAAAAAACTTTTTTAAACTCATTATACCTTACTATGACGTGATTTTCAATTTCAATAAAAATGAGTTAGCGATGCAAATGTACTACATAGTGTAAATAACCAACATATTGTTCGCCTACCTACATTAGGTATAAAAGTTGGTGGTGCGTGACCCAGAGTAATTAATACAATGAGTTTTATATTTAGCATTTACAATGCTATTGGTTTTTACAGCTATTGCATATGGTTGGCAGTTTTACTAACTAATGTGGGCTGATGAAGTATTTTTGACATACGTTATGACTGAACAAGCAGATGGCCCACCTGATAAGCGGTAACCTCTGCCTTTAACAATGCATTACCTAATAAGTCACGTCCACCTAGGACGCACCCTATGTGGCATTGCACTGGTGTCATCCCTTAGTCGGCTCTTACGAAATCCACAGGAGGAGACGGAGGGGTATATTCTTAGGGTGGACACATGATGATGATGATGTCATCCAGGCCGATTTCGGCCACGGCGACTGTTTCCTGCTTTATATGGAAGAGCTTCGTTGGTGCGCTCTAATGTGACTTACATACCCTATCTTGGCTGTAAACGTGCGTTTGCAGTAGTTGCACGTGAGGGTATTATTTTCATAATGGTATACTATGCTAGAAGGCGGTCTACTTTTAAGATCGTCGCGCTTTAAATCAAGATCGCGCCTTCTGTCATCTTCAAATGCCCAGACTTTCTGCTGTACCAGCCTTCTCCACTCCGGGCGCTTTTCTGCCATAGACTCCCAATGAGAGGGCTCAATGTTGCATTTTTTCATATGTCTTTTCTGAACATCCTTGAATCTGAGGTATTGACCACCGGGTTTGCGTTTCCCTTTTTGGAGTTCAGAAAAGAAAATGCGCTTCGCTACTCTCTCGTCGGGCATCCTGGATACATGGCCACACCATCGCAGTTGGCGCCGCATTAGATATGCCTCGATACCACACACGCTGGATCTTCGTAACACTTCGGTATTTCTTACGTAATTGGACCACTTAACGTTCATTATGTCCCGGAGGCATTTCAGATGGAACCTATCCAATGTGCGAATATGTCTGCGATAGACACACCACGTCTCCGAAGAGTAGAGAAGTGCAGGCAGTACAACAGCCATGTACACTTTTATCTTTGTCCCTAGTTTTATATCATGTGACCGGAAAATCTTTTCTCGGAGCTTTCCAAAACTTGCAGAAGCTGCACCTATCCTGGCGTTAATTTCCGAGTCAAGATCACCTTTAGATGTTAAGGTGCTTCCTAGGTATCTAAATTTATCTACTTGCTTCAGAACTTTATCATCTAGCCGCAAATTGAGAGGTGTATGGTTCGTTGTCTCCATTGCCATACATTCCGTTTTGGTAACACTTATTTTAAGCCCAAATCTGCAGCAAGACTTATTCAAGTTTGACATTAGCTCTTGCAAGTCATCAGGAGTTTCAGTCACAAAACAAAGATCGTCAGCGTACATCATCTCCGTTATTATGTCATGCGAGACCTTTGTGCGTGCTTTTAGTCTCGCAGGGTTGAAAAGTTTACCGTCTGTACGGAAACGAATATGAATTACGCCTGAATGATCCATTAAGGTGTCCCTTACAACTACAGAAAAGTATAAAGCAAAGAGGTTAGGTGCTAAAACGCAACCTTGCTTTACACCACACGAAACAGAGAAGAAGTCAGATTTGTCACCTTTTACTGTAACACAGCATTTCATGTCGTCGTGTAATAATTTGATCATTCACACAAACTTTTCCGTACATCCGAGCTTTAGTAGTATCGTCCAAAGAGCCTCGCGAGGAACACTATCAAAAGCTTTTTCCAAATCTACGAAGCAAAGATATAGCGGTTGGTGTTGCTCTTTGCTTTTCTCCTGCAGTTGTCGTATGCAGAAGATAGCTTCGCCAGTTCCTCTATTTGGTCGGAACCCAAATTGCGTTTCTGGTAAAATAGATTCAGAAATTTTTGAAAGACGGCAAAGGAGAATTCTGGCTAATATCTTACCAGGAGAGGAGAGAAGGGAGATTCCGCGATAAGAATTGCAGTCTGCACGATCACCTTTATTCTTATAAAGGGAACAGATCTGTGACGTCTGGAAGTGTGTTGGCACGCGTTCATCGGCCCACATTAGACAAAAGTGCTCCCAAACGACGGTGTGCAGCTCGTCGCCTCCATACTTGAAAAGTTCTCCTGGCAAGTCGTCCAATCCTACCGCTTTCTTGTTCCGCTGCCTATTGATAGCATTCCTTACTTCTTGCAGAGTCGGTGGTTCATCTAATGAGACAACTGGTGGGTGCTCTGGCAATGCAGTAATATAATGTAGATCAGCTGTTCTATCTACATTGAGCAAGTTATTAAAGTGCTCAGACCAACGATTGAGGCCGCGCGGCTAGTTATTAAAGAACCCTCCAAAGATTTTAAAGGCACGGTTGTCTGACTTGGAGCCCCAACGAGTTTTCGCATTTCTGCGAAAAAGTCACCTAGCTGGTTCGTATCTGCAAGCCATTGCATGTGTTGAGCTTTTTCAAGCCACCAATTGTCCTTCGCATCGCGAGTAAGTTTCCTCAACTCAGACGCGCTCTTTTTAAGGTTGTCTGCAAGTGACGCTTGCCTGCATCCTCGGTCTTGCCGTTTCAGGAGCTCACGGTGTTTAGCCAGGGCATCACAGAGGATTTGGTTATTATCGTCGAACCAGTCTTCATGCGTCCTAGGCTGCAGACCCAAAACGCATGAAGCTGATTCTAATATATTTGATGTTAAGTCGTGCCATCTGTGTTCTAGGTCCCCGTGATCGTTATCAAGTTGAGCAATGTTATTATTTATAGTTTGCACATATTTTTCCCGTATCTCCAGGTTCTGTAATTGATCTGTGTGAATATGTTTGGGTTTCCCCCTTGTAGGTCTGCGTGGAAAATTAAGTTTTAATTTAAGCTTGATAACAACCAGTCTGTGGTCGGACCAACAATTGGCACTTCGCATCACTCGTGTGATGTTAACTTGGGCTAGGTCTCTCTGTCGAACAATGGCATAGTCAATTAGATGCCAGTGTTTTGACCTGGGATGCATCCATGTAGTTTTATGTTTGGCTGGAAGTCGGAACATGGTGTTCGTCAACGATAACCGAAATTGCGAGCAAAAGCTGAGTAATAATTGTCCATTACTGTTCATGTTACCTATTCCATGCCTTCCTAACACTTTGGGCCATGCCTCAAAGTCGCGTCCAACCCGAGCATTGAAATCTCCTAACAGTAAAATTTGCTCCTTGGATGGTATCTTAGATAGGACGCATACGAGTTCTTCGTAGAACTTCTCTTTAACTTCATCCGATTTATCCAAAGTTGGCGCATATACACTGATCATATTGAGATAGTTGTTGTTATCTAAGTGTAGTCGCAGAGACATTATTCTATCAGAAAAACCAACTGGAAGTTCTTCTAGTTTGGATGCAAGACTTGTCTTGACCGCAAAACCAACTCCAGATCGTCTGGGTTCATTAGATGGTAGCCCTTTCCAGTAAAACGTATAGCCACCGCCGTGCTCCTTGAGTTCCCCCTCATCAGCCAAATGAGTCTCACTAAGTGCAGCTATATCGATGTTTAGTCTCTGAAGTTCCCGAGCAACGACGGCAGTTTTACGTTCCGGGCAAGCGTTATTCGGTCTATCAAGAAGTGTACGCACATTCCACGTACCAACGCTTAAAGGTGTGATTTTAGTTTGATTTTTAGTTTTCGTATTCATTTTTCGACCACGTATTGGGAGATGCGGAGACAGCCGTGGTTACTCCCTCCTTAAAGTTTTGGGATAAGCATTTGTTTGGGACACCTTTTCTAGTCCCCTCCCCGGCTGAGCGGGGGAAGCAGTGCCACTCTTAATAGAGCTGCTTCGTCGCAGAGGGTGCTGCCGAGCCGCACTGTTACCCCAGAGCAGTGCAAAAGCGACCACTCTCCCTCTACCGCCCACGTGCAGACATCGGACAAAGCCCAGCAAGCATCAAAGCCAAACCTCTCTACTTCCGTCCATCGCCATGGGTCTTTTATAATCTCGGAGTCCGTTAAAAGCAGATACAGTCAGATGCGCAGGATATTTTTAAGTGCATAAGTGTGCGCGCAAACACAGATACACTCTCTCGTCCACACTCCCCTTGGCCCGATGGAACGGAAAACCGCTACAATCGGAGGGGAGCAGGATGCAGTGTCTAGCCGACGATAGCTATATGGCCCCTATCGTCACCTTCAAGGCCTTCCACCATGCCTTTGCTGCCTCGCCATCGGAGATGGGTTGCATATTGCCGAGACAGACTTTGTGCACTGAGCGGGGAGCGACCGCTTAGACTTGAGGTACCGAGGCACTCCAAGCCCCCCTCTGCCAGGTTTAGCCCACGAGTCGACGTGGTTACTGGGATGTGGCGCTGCATGCAGGACAGCTACGAGGAGCCACTGGCGAGAGATTGTGAGTCACAACGATTTTAACCGAGGGCTCAGCCACCCCCATAAGGGTTCGACTTGCTGAGCCAGACGTTGATAACCCACTACATCCCATACCACGGCCATGACTATATATAGGTACAGGTACCCATAACATGATGTGACATATCTAAGGTTATAATTATGTAGGTAGTTTTATTGGGAACAAACACTATCACTAGTACCACTAAGATTAATTGATGTAAATGGTTGTACCTACTAAAGATAATGCAAATTTTCGCTAGTACCACCGGTGGTACAGTTTGGTGGTACTAGTGGGAACAAAGAAAATCATCTCTAAATCTATAAAATAATCTCTTCCTATCTTCAAAAAGCTATTGTGTTTGATAATTTTTTGTCCATGTCGTAAATCTTTAAATTCTAGTAATATGTTCAGATATTTTTATTTATTTATTTAGTATATTTTGTGTAGTTATATTATATATTTATGTTATTATAAGTTAGATTGTATGTATACGTATACTTTTATTTATTTATTTATTTGATCTACACCACCGTCCTTTATCGTTCTCGTCAATTCCAGTCCATTCCAAGGTTGTCTGGAAGAGATCGCTCTCAGCGATAAGACCGCCCATTGTACTTCCATAGGTACTTATTTTTCTGATTGTTTTTAATGTTATTTTTATTTTTGTGGTGTGCAATAAAGTGTTATCTATCTATCTATCTATCTATCTATCTATCTCTAGGCCAATCAATATATCTCTACTACTTTGATTGCTTGTTAAACTAAGTTTAAATTGTAGTTAAGTAACCGTGTAACCTTAAAGTATGGTTAAGTAATTGTAGTTAACCGTCCGGCCCATGAATATACCCCTCCATCTCCTCCCGTGGATGTCATAAAAGCCGAATAAGGGATTACTCGGACTTGTTTGTAAGGTCCGTTGGTATAAGATTTGTCCTGGCTGCTAGCTTATTTAAGGAATGTGTTATTACTGGAAGAAAGCGTTAGCTGAGTCAGTCGTGGGAAGCAATGGCGGCGATGAGCTCACCACTTGTCACGTCAATTTCCCACGATGGTGCAACTCATAGTGAAAATAGGCCCATTTGAGGCTCTGCCTACCCTTTCTTGGAAAAAGGCGTGTGTATATGTGTGTATGTAGTTAAGTATTCTTAGTTAGCTGTATAATTAATGGAAACGTAAGCAGGTCAGTCGAGCTGAATGCTGACCATGCTGACCATGCTGAAGATAGTCTCACATTGCTGTGGCGCAGATACTTGCGTTAATAACTGGGTCATGCGTTTTGTACTAACAAAGCAAATATTATATGAAGGTTACTTTTACCATTAGTATACTATCTTAGCTAAATAGGTATATTTTTACGACCTCTGTGGCGCGGCCGGCGAACGTTCGCCTGCGACCCAGGAGGTTGCAGGTTCGAGTCCCGCCTCGGTATTAATATTTGTGCGATCCGCACATATTTGTTCAGGGTATTCTGGGTATTTTATATGTACCTATAGTACAAATTATCTTTCTATGTAATGTAATGTATTAAGTACTAGCAATTCGCCCCGGCTTCGCACGGGTAGCCCCCGGTGAACCCCCCTTCCCCCTATGTGCTTCTCCTGGTTCTCAGCTACCTCCCCACCAATTTTCAGCCAAATCGGTTCACCCGTTCTTGAGTTATAAGTGGTGTAACTAACACGACTTTGTTTTATATATATAGATATCAGTTGTCTAGTACCCATAACACAAGCTCTGCTTAGCTTGGGGCTAGATAATGTTGTGTCAACTGTCCAGCAATATTTATTTATATTTTAGTAGTACGTAAACTTTTAAGGCAAGGCGAGAGGATTAACGATGGACCAAAGCAGTCACCGAATGGAGGCCGAGAGATCTGCGGCGGCCTCGAGGCAGACCACCTGCCCGATGGTCAGAGGATATTGTGCAGGCAGTAGGAGAGCAGTGGATCCGGCTGGCACAAGATCGCCAGGAGTGGCGTTATAGGGAAGAGGCCTTTACTCAGCAGTGGGTGTTACCGGCTTGATAGATTGAGTATTTTGACAAAAAGTTCGTCCGGGGAAGAAAAATAATCATAAATTCCTTTAGGGTAGGCAGCGCATCGACAATACTGAGTAAATAAGTTAAGTAGTAGTAGAGCTTTTTTGTGAAAGAGTTCGTCCGGGGAAGTACTACCACCATACCTATTTCTACCGCAAAGCAAGTGCTTGCATTGCTGTGTTCCGGTTTGAAGGGTATGGTTGCCGGTGAAATTACAGGCACATGAGACTTAATCTTTATGTCTCAGGGTGGCGGACGCCGTGCAATGCCACATAGGGTGCGTCCTAGGTGGACGTGACCTATGTGGTAATGCATTGGTTAAAGGCAGAGGTTACCGCTTAATATCTGATTATTTATTTTTAATTTATTTTTATTTAATAACAATAAAAATAAAATAAAAATAAAATAATCAGGTGGGCCATCTGTTTGTTCCGTCATGGATTTTCTTTGTTACTAAATTCCTCTGCAACAGCTGAACCGATTTCGATAAAAGTAGTGGGTCCTGGACCCCCATTGGGGGTCGCGTCTATAGAAATCGGAAGTTACGACCCACAGGCTGAAAAATACTGGTATCGCGTTTTGAACAAATATATGTGGTATTCTTAAGCTTTTTAACTAGTGTAATCATAAATTCAATACACAATTTGGATTACGTACTTCACTCGATAAAAAAAAACAACCTTTTTAAAATTGAAATACCTACCATTTTAGAATTACTTCTTAGACGTTTTTATTTTTGAAACATTTGGTAGGTACCTGCCTAAGTTAGTAATTACTATTTGAGTTAGTAAAGTCATCTAGAAAATTAACAAAGCTATAAAGGGCATTTTTATATTATTTTGTTACACACCAAAACACGGTATCTGAGCGTGCGCTCGCTTTCTTCGCCTCATACAAAAATGTTCGTTGAACCTGGTTGAACCTGTCTTTTCCAGGATTCAGCATATCAATTAGAATTCTTGAAGAGACAAAACACTATGAGCCCCGGAGCCCATATTCAGAAGGTGGTGGAAACGCGTATACCTGTACCTAATTCAACCTCTGTTGCTAATTCATGCCTCTCATAAGTTTCATGACCCTTCATGGCCTCTGTAAGTCTGTATACAGCTTGTCTTAATTTATTATTGATGTAGGTGAGACAATCCACTCTATTTTATAGCACAAATAGCCTTAAATTCCATGCATAATTCATTTAAATAATTTCAGTAATTGTTTGACCTTTAGTGGCGCCCAGTTTTGTATTACAAGACCTAAAAATATTTGCGAGACTAAGTCAGTAACTTATTTGAAGCTCTGGGCTCACCTATTTTCATTTCATCAAAAGAAGATAATATTAAGTCAATTTCGCGACTTTCAATTTCCATTATGAAAATAATTGAGATCTACTATTGTTGAGCGTAACTAAAATTATTTGGGTTTTCTATTATGTGAATTCGTCTGTATTAAATCCTTTCGTTTAGCGCCATCTGTGTCTAGTTTATTGACCTTATGTTTGTTCAGCTAGGGCGCTTGAGCATACAAACGAAGATTGCTCTTGTTTTGGTTATTATCTGGTTCGTTTCGTTTCGTATGAGGTAGTACTGGCCTCTGGTGTCGGAGTTTGTCAAGCCGCCCGAGGGCCTCTGACATGGCTTATCGACTGCTATTAATCAATAACAGCCGGGACCGACAGCTTAACGTGCCCTCCGAAGCACAGAGCGATGGAAATCCGCACATAACTTAGAAAAGTCATTGGTGCGTAGCCTAGGATCGAACCCGGTATCGTTGTATTCGGAGTTGCACTATTGAACCGTTAGGCTACCATCGCTTTTCTGGTGTGACAGAGCTTCGCTAAGCGTTATTTTTTGTAAAATCGTGTTTAATTTGTGTGTCGCTTGCAGGCCTCCGTTGCTAATAGTGATGAGTCCCTCACTTGTAAGGTACCTACCTCGTTTGAGTACCTCAAAATTTTAAATGAAAGTGTTACTCGTACTCGTTAGGTACTCGTTTTTCAACTTTGAACCACCTCATTTAGTTCCTCACTTTTCTGTGCTCAAGTCGGTCTGAGCAGAGTTCTGACTGAGTGACTGATGCAAGTTATGCAAAACAGATGAACAAGTGAACTTATGAATGAGAGTTATTGACTCGCAACAACTCCCAACTCACAATTTGACTCCCAACGAAACGGTAACTCGCCACCGCCGCCCGGACGCTCGTCTTGTTCGCGCTCACTCGCTCGACGGTACCTACTCTGTCACAATCACCACATCACCTCACCTCAAATGGCCTCGAGAGTAACTCGCGATGCAAAACCAGGTCCTCCCTCATCCTCATTTAAAGCAGACGAGTTACCCAACACTAGTCGCTATCTTTAATGTTCCTCTCTTCAGCCAATAGTCTATTTGAATTCAGAATAAGCCTGTTCGAAATTCGAATTAAGTAGCAGCTGGGAATAGCACACAATTCAATAATTCTTAATTCGAATAGACACAGATTAGCATATAGTGATTTATAATACTTTTATTAATATTTTGTGTATAATCGCGATTTCCCAGAGAGGAGACTTATCTAGATTGATATTACGCCCCAAAAACCCTATACTTAAATAGCAAATTTCCTCGAAATCATTAGGGCCCACAATTTATGTGTACTTATACTTATACAAATATTGCTCGCTAAATAATATAACATGATCAATACACTAGGGTCATATAGTTGTAGGTACAGGTTCTTATAAGATTAAGTATTATGGTTTTTAAATCACACCAAAATTAACTTTTTTTTTTTTTGTGCTTTCTTACATTAATTATAAGATTTAATTTATTAACAAAATGGATGACATGTGAATTTTTTTATGTGTGAAATCTGAAAATAAACTATTATCTTATCTTATCTTTAAGATTTGGTATGGAAAATAATAACCCGTTGTAGCTAGTTTAATTCTATACAATTGAATGATAAACTGACTAACCACAGACCTATCTAAGTATGTACCTAGGTCTAGATTGTGTCTACAAAATTTCATTGGCATGATTATATGCAAATACGGGTAAACGTATTGTATAGTGCTTCATACAATACAAATGAGAAGCGATACAGTTCTCGTAATAAGCGACTATTGCGTGGATCTCTCTCTGATCCATCCGCCACACCGGTTCTTTCGAAGAAAGGTCAAGTTCAGGCAGGCCAAAAAAAAAACAGACACGAAAAAATAAAATATTAAAGCTAGTTACTCAGGTAAGGTAGATATCGATAAGCGTAAGTAGACTGATAAATAATGTCTAGTTTCGACTCACCTGACGAACACCATGGCGGGATATTACTATCCGATTTACTGTTATTAAAGCTTTCGCAAGCTTTTCTATGTGATTTTCTCATCGTAAAATAAGAATTTGTGGTCTGGAAAACTGATAATTCGTAAGAAGACCGGACCAACGACAATATTAACAACTTTTTTTAGTTTACCTAATAATAGTAGATAATAGTTCAATGGTTTACCTTCACTTGTTTTCTTTCCCGCCTATTTTGTTTTTGTTTGTGGCAATGCTCATCTTGCGCATTCTGCCAGGTAGAGTAAAAACAAATTCCGTGTTTTTTACAACAAGACACCTTTTTTTTCTTTTTTTTTGTATTCTAGTAGTCATGGCGGTCGTAAAACGGCCACCGTTTTACTAAAACATGACTTGCCTGTGACTTTGACGACTTGGAAGGAGCAAACACACTACGTGAATTGCGTGACTTTTTAAAATGGTTGACTTTGACGACTTGGAAGGAGTGAAACGTTGCATAAATCCATTTTACTTGAAAACGGCAAATGAAAAAGCAGTGCGATGACAAAAAAAAAAAAACTGCCTGTTTTCGACCTATGGCCTGAAATGCTCTAAGTATGTACAGCATACAGTCAAACTTCGCAACAAACCTCTTTGCACATTGAAATGACGGGGAGTTAGGTATCGCGCATTTGTACGCCGAACGCGAGGGACAAGGGAGCCGAATTTAAAATGTCTTTGCTTGAAATGTTATGAGATATCTTTGACCTTTGACCTCGCTTACCAATGCGGCGAACTACTCGAATCACCAGAAAAATTCAGAAGGCAACCAAATCTTGTTAAGGTGGTTGCTCTTTCATACTAACGTATTTGCACAAATATGGGCCAACAGAGTATAATTTTACACTGAAATGACTGTTGTTGGCTTTTATATTGGTCGTTATTTGCGGCAAATCATATTTGGTTGAAGAAAACACTGGACTAATAGCGAAAATAATATCGAAATTACTTGTATGGACTAAAATTTCGATGTTATTTTCGCTATTAATCCACTGTTTTCTTCAACCAAATATGATTTGCCGCAAATAATGACCAATATCGAAACAACAACAACAGTCATTTCAGTGTAAAATTATACTCTATTCGCCCATATTTGTGAAAATACGTTTGTATGAAAAATAAACCACCTTAATGTAGCGAGACCACAGAATAAATTACGCCCATATTTGTGAAAATACGTTTGTATGAAAAAGAAACCACCTTAATGTAGCGAGACCACAGAATAAATAATAGTACACGGACCTCTAATCTAACTGTTGAATCAGCAAAATTGACGAATAAGGAAACTGACCGGCGATACGCTAATTCATCTCTGCGGCTTGCGATGCGTTCGTCGCGTTCCAATGCACATGTAACCTCGTTCCATATTTGAATTAACATGAACATGAATAATTCACCTGAAATTCCCTCTACATGACAGATAAGGATTTTCATATCAATCAATCAACTTCTCAAAAAGTTGTGTGAACACCCAAACAACTTATGAGAAAAAAAAATATTACATAACTATTATTTATTACTAGCGACTCGCCCCGGCTTCGCACGGGTAACCCCTGGTGAACCCCCCCCCCCCCCTCCCCTCCTACCCCTCCCCCCTATGTCAATCTCCTGGTTCTAATCCCCACCAATTTTCAACCAAATCGGTTCACCTGTTCTTGAGTTATAAGTGGTGTAACTAACACGACTTTGTTTTATATTTAGATTTAACGTTCGTCAACCCTACTATACAACTAATTATTTAGTCTCGGGCACTGTAGGTATATAATATACCTACTATAAAACGTAATAGATTTGTCTGCCATTTATATCATTGCTATTTTATAACCTCTTATTGTTTTCATTGGTTTTAGACGGAATATTGTATCTATCACTAACATTTTATATTATAATTTTGTTATGCTAGCTTTTATATTAGTTATTTACTGTTTATGCAGACTATCTGGTGAACGCTGTATACCTCGATACGCCTATAAATTGGTATGCATATCAGAAGTTGGCTTATGACTATTGTCCTAAAGTCTTATTCTGTCGTAATACTCGTATGTGTATTGTTGGTTTATCTTTTAGTAAATATTAAATATCCCTACTATAAACGTAATTAATTACTAATTAATTAATTGATTATCTAAGCTTATAGAGTTACCTACCTACTTAGATAATTATTTATTTTAGAAATTAATAATAATCAAATCGATACCTTTATTTAGGTACCTAATGGACTCGCTTTCTGTTTTGTAAGTACTTTCCATCTCATTTACAAACTGATGGCAAAATGTTAAAATGTAGGTAAGGTACCAACAACAGTGGAAAAATACTTTCATTAGAAAGGTCCCGTTCTCAAAATGAAATGACATGACCCGCGTACTGTTGCCCTAAATTACACGAAGATAATCAGTTCCCGCGTATTATAACTTGAAATTTAAATTTCATGGGCGAGGTATTAAATGAAATGAAATATTTCAAGTGGAACAGTTCGTGAACTATGCTCGTGGCCCTCGCTGTACTGTTTGCGGCCTTGAAGACCAGTGCTCAAGAACAGTCGCTGAGCACTGCGTCTCCGCCGCACGCGCCGCCCTTACCTTTCCTGGATCTGTTCACCAGTGCATCGAATTACTACTCGGACCCCATTCGGAAATCATACTCCGATTCTGAACATTACGTGTCATGTCCCAAAACAGATTCATTGTCTTCATTCGCGAATATGCTGGGCAGCGCCGCCAAGATTATGATATCGGCAGCTGTTATATTGGTCCTGAAAGTGTTAGCGGGAAAACTTCTATTCATGCCCATAGTATTCGTGCTACTCTTGAAGTTGGGATTGAAAGCCTTCCTCCTCTGGCCAATGATATCAAAAATGATGAAGTATTTCAAGAAGAAAAAGAAGAAAGGATATAAATCAAGGGTTATCACGGATTGTTCGCCGAGGATAGCGTGCGTCATTCAAAAGGCGACCAATGCTGGGTGGAGTAGCAATTTAGGAGCTGCCGCAACTTTCTCACTTATCGACGATATCGAAGAGGATAATTTATTCGCTAAAAGTATGCTGTCAATTTTAGCTGGAGATAAAGTTGCAGAGTGTATGTCACTCGAGTGTAGTTCCGGAATCGATATAAGCTGACATTATAATGTTTATAAACACGAGTATGTAGGACGTGCGGTAGAATCGCGACCCAGATATTTTAAGCCGAACTGTAGTAAAAATGCTAGGTTGCATTAAGTTTCGATAACTTAATAAATATCACACGTGAGGGTTTCTGCAGTTTGTAGACAGACTTCGTCATGGATCGAGCTTACATAATTTTCGGGGTCCTGCTGAATTTATTTTCAGTTCAGTTGACATTTTGTGAGAATGGAGGGACCATGTATCACGCGCCGTCGAATTTTGAGAAGCGTTCGATGGGTGCTCAGCCGTTTATACAAGCACAGTTCCATCCTGCCAGCGGGACCATACAGCAAGGGATCATGATACCGCATGAACATCTGATGCCACAGGAACGTGTCCCGGAAGAAGTTTACTATCAGGAGCGCATGATGCCTCAGGGAAGTGTCCATCCAGAGCAAATGATTCCCACGGAACGTCTGGTTCAACAGCAGCAATTTGTATCACAGGATATGACCAAGGACCAGCTTCCACAGGATAATATGGTGTCTCACAACCGTATGGGATCTCTACCGAGTATGACACCTCAGGAACGTTTGGTACTGCAACATATTATGGAGCGTCAAGATCAAATGGAACCACAGCAGAGTATGGAGCATCAAGATCGTATGGTGCATCAGGACGTGCAGAAGGTAGTCCACACAAGTCCAGGCCATCCACACTTGCCATCAAACCAAGAAGAACAAATCACGAAGGTTCTCACAGAAGCCCATAATGACCTACGACGTTCGGAAGAGGAACTACTCCGAGCGGTGAAAAATGGGTATGAATACTCGCATTCACAGACATATCCTCAGGCGCCTCCGTATGGATACAGTTCGCCACCACCGAGTTATAACACCCCAGCACCATCAGCCCCATCTTATGCTCCACCAGCTTCAACCCACACAGACCCGATGAATAAGTTCCTTCTAAAACCTGACCTCACAGAGCTAATTAAACCAGTGACGGGCAAAACGGCAGGAAATCTGAGTGGCCTGCTTGGACTACTCTCGATATTTGGATCAGGAAAAGGGATGGAATTTACTGGTATAAAGGATTTGCTGATAGATGGAATACTTAAGCCGCTTCTTGTTGCGAAAGGTGGGATAAAAGCGTTGATAAGCAAGCTGTCTATTCCGATAGTGGCCCTACTTCTGATCAATTTGGAGGTCCTAATCACTGTGTGGTGGTTGTGGGAGGATTGCCCAGAAGTCAAGCACGAAGTCCAGTATTCGAAGCCGTCTTATCCTGCTACAGCTACTCCTAGCAATCCAAACTATAACTACAGGTAGATTGGACGTTTTAGTTTTAACCCAGTTTTGTATTTATTTATGAATAGGATTTTGAGACTGAATAAAGTGACAAAGTGTAAAAATATGATTTGAAAATAAATTGTGTTTGTGAAAGAAAATGTTTATTTGATTATCCATACTTAGTTAAGAATACATTTATTTACAGAAATAATAATACGTACTACTAATTCAAGGTATGTACAAAATACATATGAAACAGTTGAGCTACCTTTAGACCGCTGCTAGCGGTCTAAAGGTAGCTCAACTGATTTAAATCACTACCAGACGGAAGCGAGTTAAGTAAATAAGCTTTTTGTGAAAAATATATTTTTCAATACAAGCTTTTATAAAATTTGTGTTTGTAACCAAAATGAGCCTAAACACGGCCATCAAGGAGTTCCGTTGTCCACCTTCCGTCTCCATCATCAAATCAGCTCACTGTCACCATCCATCGAGGAACGCAGGCCTCCGTACCGGAGTCACCATCATATTGTATTGTCATTAGAACTTGACAGGTATGCCAAATTTCAGCTCAATTGGTTGAGGACATAGTACGGAGGCCTGCGTTGCTCGATGGTTGAGGATAACTGCTTTAAAATTTAGTTGCAAGATTCCACCCGGACATGCATTGCAAGTTAATAAAAAGCTTGTAAAATACGTACCTATCCATAGTTTTACATATCCATAGTTGCGTAGATTGTGATGTAGGTCTGACAAGTATTAATTGTTTACCAATAAATATGAACTACCTACCTAAATAAATTTGGCAAAAGTACTCAAGCACTTTGATAAGTAGAGCAAATCTTTGCACAAAATTAAGCTTTAACTTGCAATAAAATTGTATAGAGCCTGTCATTATAAGATTAAAAAATAAAAAATAAAAAATAATGCTGGACAGTTCACACAACATTATCTAGCCTCAAGCTAAGCAGAGCTTGTGTTATGTGTACTAGATAACTAATATACTTAATACAATACATTAAATAGATAGATATTTTTGATTAAACATAGAAAATACCCAGAACACCCTGAACAAATATCTGCAGATCGCAAAAATATTTGTTCCGAGGTGGGAATCGAACCCGCAACCTCCTGCGTCGCAGGCGAACCTTCGCCCGCCACGCCACAGAGGTCATCAAAATACGTGAGTACCTATCTATAGTTATGTGGATTATGATGGAGGTTAGATAGATGTAGGTAGGCTACATCTTTGAGGTCCAATAAAGGCAAAAGTACGCAGGCACTTTGCAAGTAGAGCTAATTTTCTTTACACAAAATTAAGTTCTAGCACGCAATGAGTAGTAGTAGAGCTTTTTTGTGAAAGAGTTCGTCCGGGGAAGTACTACCACCATACCTATTTCTGCCGCAACGCAGTAGTGCTCGCATTGCTGTGTTCCGGTTTGAAGGGTAAGGGTGCCGGTGAAATTACAGGCACATGAGACTTTTCATCTTTATGTCTCAGGGTGGCGGGCGCAGTGCAATGCCACATAGGTTGCGTCCTAGGTGGACGTGATCTATGAGGTAATGCACTGTTCATAGGCAGAGGTTACCGCTTAACATCAGGTGGGCCTCTTGCTTGATTCGTAATCCAAGTAGTATAAAAAAAAAAAAAAAAAAATTAGGGCTTTTCGTTTTCGAATAAAAAAAAAGGAGCCAAGTGAGAGTCGGACTCGCCCATGAAGGTTTCCGTAGCAGCAAGTTACATAATATAAAAGTTCTTGGATGGTTTACGATTTATGACGTATTAAAAAAAAACTACTTACTAGATCTCATTAAAACCAATTTTCGTTGGAAGTTTACATGGTAATCTACATCATTTTTTTTTTTAGTTTTATCATTCTCTTAATTTAGAAGTTACTGGGGGACACACATTTTACTACTTTGGAGGTGTCTCTCGCGCAAACTATTCAGTTTAGAAAAAATATATATTGGAAACCTCAATATAATTTTTGAAGACCTATCCATAGATACCACACACGTATGAGTTTGATGATAAAATTATTTTTTGAGTTTCAGTTCTAAGTATGGGTAACACCTAAAAATTTGTTGTTTCTGTTTTTGTTTTAAAATCTTAATGCGGTTCACAGAATACATCTACTTACCAAGTTTCAACAGCATAGCTCTTTTAGTTTCGGAAAAAAGTGGCTGTGACATACATGGACAGACAGACAGACAGACATGACGAATCTATAAGGGTTCCGTATTTTGCCATTTGGCTACGGAACCCTAAAAAGTAGTTTAGTTTGGCTCGATAGATGGCGCTGACTCAAGTATGGTTGTCAAAATTAACAAATGCATTGTCTGTGCGAAATACCACGAAAATATATCACTGCGTTGTTGACTTTGACATTTCACTTTATTTTGACAGTTAAGTACAGAGCTGGCGCCATCTATTTCCAAGGTTTAAGCATGATGTGAAACGGCCGTGAAAACCCCTCATTGTATAGAGACTTTGTCATTATAAGACTTTGTCATTATAAGACTTTGTCATTATAAGACTAGTTATGTACCTACTCAATCCCTAAGTAGTTACTTACCCTAACGAAGTCATTATAAGACTAGTTATGTACCTACTCAATCCCTAAGTAGTTACTTACCCTAACGAAGTCATTATAAGACTAGTTATGTACCTACTCAATCCCTAAGTAGTTACTTACCCTAACGAAGTCATTATAAGACTAGTTATGTACCTACTCAATCCCTAAGTAGTTACTTACCCTAACGAAGTCATTATAAGACTAGTTATGTACCTACTCAATCCCTAAGTAGTTACTTACCCTAACGAAGTCATTCCGATCATAAAGAGCGAAACTAATAAGATTATTAGTTCAATTTCTTTACGTCAGTTGACAGGTGTCTGCATTGGTTACGTCAAACCACCCTATTAAAGCTAATTGGGTGAGCTACAGACTCGCAGACACTAGCGAGCATCGGGGAATCGAATATGGGTCGACGCGACCTTATTCAATAAGTAGTACCTCCTTCCAAGGACCGGGAGTATGTGTACATTTTATTACGACATAGTAATGTGGTGTGTCCGGCCTAAGAATAGACCCCTCCGTCTCCTCCCGTGGATGTCGTAAAATCCGACTAAGGGATTACCCGGACTTGTTGATAAGATTCGTTGGTATAAGATTTGTCCTGGGTGCTGGCTTATTATAGAATGTGTTATTACTGGAAGAAAGCGTTAGCTGAGTCAGTCGTGGGAAGCAATGGCGGCGATGAGCTCACCACTCGTCACGTCTATATTCCACGATGGTGCAACCCACTGTGAAAGAGGCCCATTGAGGCCTAAACCTTCGGGGAAAGAAGCGTGTGTCTATGTATGTAGTATTGAGTAGACTTTTCTATATTACAGTCCTAGAATATAGAATAAACCAGAAGGTGCGTACGATGTTATTAGCACGGGGCACTGTGTCACCAAAACACAATGCCTCCCCGCGCCTATCATACTTTCCACCAGGTAGGGGTAATATTTTGGTGAAATTAGCAACAGTGAAAAAATGGACGCTTGATTTTCTTACAAAGAATGAATGGTAAACAATATTCATTATTTGACGACCTCTGTGGCAGGGCGGGCGAACGTGCGCCTGCGACGCCGGAGGTTGCGGGTTAGATTCCCGCCTCGGAACAAATATTTGTGCGATCTGCAGATATTTGTTTAGGGTGTTCTAGATATTTTTTATTATACATAGAAAATACCCAGAACACCCTGAACAAATATCTGCGATCTCACAAATATTTGTTCCGAGGCGGGAATCGAACCCGCAACCTACTGCGTCGCAGGCCAAGCTTCGCCCGCCTCGACACAGAGGTCGTTGAAATACCAAAAAAGCGGCCAAGTGCGAGTCGGACTCGCCCATGAAGGGTTCCGTAGCAGCAAGTAACAGAATATAAAAGTTCTACGATGGATTACCATTTATGACGTATTAAAAAAAACTACTTACTAGATCTCATTCATACCAATTTTCGTTGGAAGTTTACATAGTAATGTACATCATATTTTTTTTTTAGTTTTTTCATTCTCTTATTTTAGAAGTTATGGGGGGGGGGGGGGGGGGGACACTTTTTACCACTTTGGAAGTGTCTCTCGTGCACTCTATTCAGTTTAGAAAAAATTATATTAGAAACCTCAATATCATTTTTGAAGACCTATCCATAAATACCCCACACGTATGGGTTTGACGTTTTTTTTTGAGTTTCATTTCTAAGTATGGGGAACCCCAAAAATTTACTGTTTTTTTTCTATTTTTTTGTGAAATTCTTAATGCGGTTCACAGAATACATCTACTTACCAAGTTTCAACAGCCTAGCTCTTATAGTTTCGGAAAAAAGTGGCTGTGACATACACGGACAGACAGACAGACATGACGAATCTATAAGGTTTCCGTAATTTTTGGTTACGGAACCCTAAAAAGGAGGTCGGAGGTTTTGGATACTTATGCATCTCTAGCTCATGGGCTATATAATAACATACTTAATCGAATCTTCACGGAGTATTAGCCCTAGGGCCGATTCCACCAGGTTTTTTCCTGAAACGTCGACGTTGGTTAAGAGGAAACACAAGGGCCGTTTTCCCATACAAACGTAGTTCCTTGTTTTCTCCCTGGATAATGCCAGGAGAGCAATTTTTTTTTCCAAAAAATCTATGGCCACCATTGCATGTCCCTATGTTTTCCTTTTTTTTATAAATTAATTATTAAAAGAGATATGAACATCCAAAAACCTAAAAAAAGGGTCAGATTTTCCGCTGTGTTCAAACATCCTGAAAACAAATTTTACTAGATAATTTAAAAAATAAAAAAGTAGGAACACGGCTAAAACTTTATTTTATTTTTAATTAAAAAAATAATTAAATTGGTTTAGTTTTGGAGAAGGAATCAGGGAACTGCGAATCATTGATTTTATGTACTTTTAATAGGTATTGTCGATCCAAGCTGCAGTTGTCTCTATCACGCTCTGCGGGGGGGGGGGGGGGGGGGGGGGGGGGGTTAAATATACCTATTTTTTAATTCTCTAGCCCTTGGTGTTTCCCCTTAATAGGTTATTTTTGTTGGATCCTAAAATACACAACGAGGATATATAATCCTTTCAAGTTCCAGCTCGTAGGTATATCTTGTTCTCTTTAGAAAGTAGAACATAATTTTATCACAAATTGCTTATTCAAATTAAATTGGATGAAGGATCTGGGGTAAAATAATAGCTTTGTTCAGGCTTTAGACAATGTGATGTCACCTATACACAAATAATGCGTGTGAAAATGAAAATGGAAAGGTTGTGGGGCTTAGAGTATTGCATGCCTCCGTCTTTGGAGCCCAAAGTCAGTTCACTTCTTCTCTTCTTATAATGCTAAGAGCATTGCAGGCCTCCGTCTTTGAAGCCCAAAGTCAGTTATCTTCTTCTCTTCTTATAATGCTAAGAGCATTGCAGGCCGCCGTCTTTGGAGCTCAAAGTCAGTTCTCTTCTTCTCTTCTTATAATGTTAAGAGCATTGCAGGCCGCCGTCTTTGGAGCTCAAAGTCAGTTCTCTTCTTCTCTTCTTATAATGTTAAGAGCATTGCAGGCCGCCGTCTTTGGAGCTCAAAGTCAGTTCTCTTCTTCTCTTCTTATAATGTTAAGAGCATTGCAGGCCGCCGTCTTTGGAGCTCAAAGTCAGTTCTCTTCTTCTCTTCTTATAATGTTAAGAGCATTGCAGGCCTCCATCTTTGGAGCCCAAAGTCAGTTCTCTTTTTCTCTTCTTATAATGCTGAGAGAATTGCAGGTCTCCGTCTTTGAAGCCCAAAGTCAGTTTTCTTCTTCTCTTCTTATAATGCTAAGAGCATTGCAGGCCTCCGTCTTTGGAGCCCAAAGTCAGTTCTCTTCTTCTCTTCTTATAATGCTAAGAGCAATGTAGTCCTCCGTCTTTCGAGCCCAAAGTCAGTTATCTTCTTCTCTTCTTATAATGCTAAGAGCATTGCAGGCCTCCGTCTTTGAAGCCCAAAGTCAGTTTTCTTCTTCTCTTCTTATAATGCTAAGAGCATTGCAGGCCTCCGTCTTTGAAGCCCAAAGTCAGTTTTCTTCTTCTCTTCTTATAATGCTAAGAGCATTGCAGGCCTCCGTCTTTGAAGCCCAAAGTCAGTTTTCTTCTTCTCTTCTTATAATGCTAAGAGCATTGCAGGCCTCCGTCTTTGAAGCCCAAAGTCAGTTTTCTTCTTCTCTTCTTATAATGCTAAGAGCATTGCAGGCCTCCGATACCCAGTTGCCAGTTTTTTAAACTTTTTAAAGTACACTCGAAAACTATAATAGACACAGAAAAAGTGTATAATACAAAAACAATCCTTATTAAATTCTTAACAAAAAAGGTTCTATTTTTTTTTATACAATCAATGTATTCAATTTAGCTATACCCTGGTTCAGAATTCGAGATATTTTTTGTAAACAAAGAGGATAGGTGCTCTATGGTAGTTTATGAAATTAGGCCAATAAACAGGCTAGGCATGATATTCTAACTCAGATCTGATAAACTATAAAGTAATAAATATTTGGTCGTATATATTTTTGAGTTATTTCGGTTATTAACAAAGTTATCAAGCAAAAATATATTTGTTAGTAGAAAATATTCAATGTTACTTGGAACACTGCAGAGATTCTAAACAATGGGCTTTGTTTTGAAAGCCGGTCCCCATTTTGTTAATTTCATTCGTTTCTCCTTATTTGCCGAATACGAATGTGCTTTTCGCACAGTTTTACAATGGAATGGTCATACTGTAGCAATGGTAAGAGTTATAGGTAACATTTTGCCGTTTACACATTGACTCGTCAGACAAACTTAAGTAGGTAGTGAGTTTGTATTTATTAGCCGCAAATTGAAGGTGCATACCGCGCGAGCGACCCCGCTGGCGGCTATTACAAAAATTTAATACCGTAGGAAAAGCCGCGGGTCACTACTAGTAAAACATGATCCACGCAAAAAAATGATTTTACCACTGGCTTGTCTCTTTGGCAGTGACATTTGTTTGTTTACAAAAAATATCTCGAATTCTGAACCAGGGTATAGTTTGGGTTTGAAAAACTTGACTTTAACCAAAAACTTACTTACCAGCTCAACTCAATGCATTTAAAACATATTGCCAAATATTTTGGAATGCAAAGATGCTCTGAAACACAAATAATAAATAATGTCTAAAATTGAGGAATTTCTACTTTTGTACCCCTAATGACTCGATGAAGTTTGTAGGAAAAAGTGGTTGAAACTGTAAGGTGTGGCGTAAATAGTTGACAATCCTTTACCTACAGGTAGGAAGCATCATAACAAATCAGAAAATAAAAAATAAACATATTAAAAGTTTCACGGTTTTCGAGTTATTGGACAAATTGACTATTTCTTTTTGAATAAACTTTAGTTTATAAAAAAGCGGCCAACTGCGTGTCGGACTCGCCCATGAAGGGTTCCGTAGCAGCAAGTAGCATAATATAAAAGTTCTTGGATGGATTACGATTAATGACGTATTAAAAAAAAAAACTACTTACTAGATCTCGTTCAAACCAATTTTGAGTGAAAGTTTACATGGTAATGTACATTATATTTTTTTTTTAGTTTTATCATTCTCTCATTTTACAAGTTATGGGGGGGAGGAGACACACTTTTTACCACTTTGGAAGCGTCTCTCGCGCAAACTATTTAGGTTAGAAAAAAATTATATTAGAAACCTCAATATCATTTTTGATGACCTATTCATAGATACCACACACGTATAGGTTTGATGAAAAAAAATTTTTTGAGGGTCAGGTCTAAGTATAGGGAACCCCAAAAACAATTGTTTTTTTTTAATTTTTGTGTAAAAATCTTAATGCGGTTCACAGAATATATCTACCTACCAAGTTTCAACAGTATAGCACTTATAGTTTCTGAAAAAAAAGGCTGTGACATACACGGACAGACAGACAGACATACATGATGAATCTATAAGGGTTCCGTAGTTTTTTTACGGAACCCTAAAAATAGACAATAGCCTCCTATACTGAAAAAACGCCACAAGCCAAACTTCCCCCAAAAACAGCAAGATACATTTTTTTTAACGAATTCCAATATTATGTCTATTATTTTATCTCCCGATGTAACCTCAACTTTATAGTTGTATGCTACCATTGTGTGCCACTATTGTGTGACTGTGGTGTAAATTGCTGTACTACTTTTGTGTCACTATCCACAATATTTTGTGTCATATAGTCACATGCGTCAATATTTTCATTTTGACTTCACCCGTAAATACTCCATGGCAGGTGCCAACTTACAGTAAACGGTCTGTAGTAATAAAGGCTTTTCATTTACGAATAAAATAAAAAAAAGTAGTTTGATTTGGCTCGATAGACTTGACTCAAATATACTTGTCAAAATAATAAATATAAATAAATAAATAATAAATAATGCTGGACAGTTCACACAATATTATCTAGCCCCAAGCTAAGCAGAGCTTGTGTTATCGGTACTAGATAACTGATATACTTAATACAATATATTACATAAATAAATATTTATTATTATACATAGAAAATACCCAAATACCCTAAACAAATATCTGCGAACGCACAAATGTTTTTTCCACTACGCATTGCATTGTATCACTACGTTGTTGACGTTGACATTTCACTTTATTTTGACAGAGCTACTTTGCTTTGTACAGAGCTGGCGTCTTAAAGCCACAGTAGCCACAAATAATAGAAGAAGAAGAAGAAGAAGAACTGGCGCCATCTATTTTCAAGGCTTTAAGGTGAATGCTCACGTTTGCGGCGCGAGATTCAAATTTTTTGGTGTTTTTTGCCCTTTACAGGTCATCAACACTTCTTCAGATGAGGAAAGTTGAGTTCGCGACAACTAGGAGACCTAACACACATGTTTTAATTGATTGTATCTCATAAATATCATCAGTTTAGCTACGATACCCCTAAACAAACAAAAACACTGTAAAAATGTGTTTAGGGGTATCATAGCTAAATTGATGATATTTATGAGATACTATCAATTAAAACATATGTGTTAAGTCTCCTAGTTGTCGCGAACTCAACTTTCGTTATCTGAAGAAGTGTTGATGAGCTGTAATGGGCAAAAAACACCAAAAAATTTGAATTTCGCGCCGCAAGCGTGCGCATCCACCTTAAACAAGATGTAAAACGATCGTGAAAACCCCTCATTAAATAAAAATGACGACGTTTCTTTAAAAAATGCCAGATTTAATCTCACTAACACCTTGTACTATTATATATTCTGTGCTAACACTAGCCCTAGACTTAAATTTAATTCAAAACTTAATAAAGGTTTTAATCATATTAACATAGCGGGACGTGTTATCGTGTCACCTCGTTATACGAAGCGCCTACGTTCATTAACTTTATCTAATTGTCTGGACGTCTAACCGGGGTGTTTGTACGGTACCTCTGTGACCTCTGTGGCGCGTCGGGCAAGTAGCTGATGCGAGATGATGCGGGTTCGATTCCCGAAAATGTTTGTATGATCTGCAAATATTTGTTCCGGGTCTGGGTGTTATGGTAGCATGATACTTGTAGTTCCTGATACCCACGACACAGGGAATCCTAGTGTAGGATCAGGACTATGTATGTGACTGTTGGGAGTGTGTGTGTGTATGTGTGTGTTATGTACACTGAAAATAATGTTTGGTTTTAAGGTGATTGACAACTACTTTTTACAGGCAAAATAACTTTTTTATTTTGCCTGTAAAAAGCCCCCCATCTCGTAAAGAGTATTTTTGCTCTTCGATATCTGAGTGCAAAAGCAGTTTTTATCCGCTAGAGCATAAAGTAAATTGAATTTAGAACATCGTGTGCACTAAGTTTGTGAATTCAAAACATCATTAAACCGAATTTTCACTAGAAACGGGATATTTACCATGATTTAAAACTCAAAAATCATGGTGAATATCCCGTTTCTAGTGAAAATTATGTACATAACCATGATTGTTTCGAAAGTTATATCATCAAACCTATTTACATCTTACCTCCATGGTGCCGAATTTATTATACAACCTTTTTTAATTTGTTAAAAACTCAAGACTCGGCACCTTCTTGGTGTAATACTTAGTTTTTTTTGCATTTAGTCATTTCCTCGCTGAGGTGGGATGAAAAGTTACGTGTTGCACTCGAGTGCAAAGATTTTTCACCTCGTGCTCTTTTGATTCCCTCCTAACGCTCAAGATGCAGCGAGTGATTCAAATTTAGAATCCTTCGCTTGCTCGGTCATCAAAATCGAGCACGCGTTTAAAAAGCAATTTTGCACTCCTAAATAACAAATAACTATTCTATTTTTCAAGACAGGTAGAAAACTAGCGATAATTTTTGGCTGTGCCAAAATGTAGGCCACAATATCGATAATCAATTTAAGGTGGATGCTTAAGCTTGCGGCGCGAAATTCAAATTTTTGGTGTTTTTTGCCCATTACAGCTCATCAACATTTCTTCTGATAGTGAAAGTTGAGTTCGCGAGAACTAGGAGACTTAAAAACATACATGTTTTAATTGGTGGTATCTCATATCATCAGTTTAGCTATGATACTCCTAAATACATTTTTGCAGTGTTTTTTTTTGTTTAGAGGTATCGTAGTCGTAGAGGGGTCGTACTGATGATATTTTTGAGATACTATCAATTAAAACATGTGTGTTAAGTCTCCTAGTTCTCGCGAACTCAACTTTCGCTATCTAAAGAAGTGTTGATGAGCTGTAATGGGCAAAAAACACAAAAAAAATGCATTTCGCGCCGCAAGCGTGAGCATTCACCTTAAAAGACAACAAAACCCTCGTTGTTCGATTCAGATTCGCGCATGACCGAATTTATTAATTAACTTTATAATATCTATAGGCAATAAGCATTTCAACAATACGACCAGCCAGTATGATAAACAAGGTAATATTTTTATAATTTTAAACGCAGCAGAGCGTTTCTCTAAATTAAAATGGGATTGTTAGTAAAATGGTGGTAATTTTAAATAAATACAGGCCACGTTAAAACAAACCATTCGGCAATGAGCGAAAGCGTGACAAATTACGATTTGTACGCTTGAATTATGCCGAACGGTTGTTAGCAGCGCGCTCTATGGGAACGTTTGCTTCTAAAATCAAATTGTGGATGCGTTCATTCGAATTTCGAATTGTCATAAAAAATATTATAGAGATAGAAAATTATATTCTATAAACTGAGACTCTTGCCGCCATTTTCGAAGCGGGAAGTCGTCTATTTTTTTTTATTTAATTTTATGTTTTTTTGAGTTATTTTGTGTTATTTTGGTGGAATTTTAACCAATGCAGCTCGTTTGGAGCACAAGTGTAGTGAAATGTAATGGAAGTAAATAGCGTGATGAAAATTAATAAAATGATGCGTGTAATTGATGAAAATTGTCTACCTCCCAAAGTTTTAGTAAAACGGCCACCGTTTTACTAAAACATGACTTGACAGTGATTTTGCCGACTTGGAAGGATTGTAACGTTGCAAATTATTTACAATAATAAATTACTACTTGAAAATAGCAAATGCACAAGCCGTGTGACGCCAATTACAAATAAAAAAAAATGAAGTAGGTGTAGGTACTTAGAATCCGTCGTCTGTCTTTCCTAAAACATATAATATGGGTCTCTTCAAGGCTGGAGTGGTAATAGGTGCCTTCTAGAACTTTGTGCCCTATCGTCGGCCGCATCGTCACTTTTTTTTTTTTTTTATTCTACTTGAATGACGGAACAAGCAAGAGGCCCACCTGATGTTAAGCGGTAACCTCTGCCTATGAACAATGCAACACTTACCAACAGGTGAGATCGTGGTCAAACAAGGGCTATCAAAGTAAAAAAAAAAAGTTATGATAATATATGGGGCCCCAAAACACGATTCGTATTAGGTGTATCTCTAAATCGTTCGATCGAAATTAAAATAATGACATTTTTAATGAATACAATACGCTATGAATAAATACCCAAATTATTGTCATTGGCAACTTCTAGTGAATCTTAGAGCCATATTTTAATTTATGTTATTTGGAAGTTAAATTATAATTATAAATTCAATAACAACCTGAAAACAAGCGTTGTGCCTTTGTCGTAGCCACCACACTCAAGTATGGTACTTACTTATTAGTAATTCGAACTGAATTGGTCTCTAAATCTACGACGTTACGATCGATATTCTTACATCTACGCACCTACCTTCATCACTATGTCATGTTTGACTCAGTGACTGCGAGCTGATGATGGAGACGGAAGGTGGACAACGGAACTCCTCGATGGATACTAGTAGAGAGGCCGTGTTTAGGCTCATTTTGATCAGTACACGATTCCGATAACTAATTTTACAAAAGCTTGTATAAAAAAATAAAATAAAACTTGGATTCGTTTGTATAAGATTTGTCCTGGATGCTAGGTTATTTATGGAATGTGTTACTACTGGAAGAAAGCGTCAATTGTGGGAAGCAATGGTGCCTATGAGCTCACCTCTTGTCACGTCTATTTCCCACGATGGTACAACCCACTGTGAAAATAGGCCCATTTGAGGATCTGCCTACTCTTTCGGGTAAAAAGGCGTGTGCCTTTGTGTTTTTTTTTAAATGCTAGACTGTTCACACATCATTATCCAGCCCCAAGCTAATCAGAGCTTGTGTTACGGGTACTAACTAGATAACTGATAAATACTTAATACAATATATTACATAGGTAGATAGATATTTTTTATTATACATAGAAAATACCCAGAACACCCTGAACAAATATCTGCGATCGCACAAATATTTGTTCCGAGGCGGGAATCGAACTCGCAACCTCCTGCGTCGCAGGCCAAGCTTTCCCCGCCGCGCCACAGATGTCTCAGATTTATGTATGCATGTATGTTTCAGCCGCTATAGGTTCAACCAGTTTCAACGAACATTTTTGTATGAGGCGAAGAAGGCGACCGCACGCTCTGATACCGTAAAAATAATATAAAAATGCCCTTTAGAGTTTTGTTAAATTTTGTTGATGACTTCACTAACTCAAATAATAATTAATAAGTTACCAAATGTTTCAAAAATTGAAACGTCTAAGAAGTAAGTATAAAATGGTATTTCAATTTAAAAAATGTGGTATTTTTGGTATTTTGGGTTCCGTACCGCAAAAGGAAAAACTGAAGCATTATAGGATCACTTTGTTATCTGTCTGTCTGTCCCTTTTTCTCAGGAACGCGTGGAGGTATGAAACTGAAATTCATATCAAATACTCAAATCTACTGTCCCTTTGAGCTGTGAAAAAATCTAAATTCTAAGCCAACGCAATCAAAAGATACAGCCGTTTATGCTGCAAATTTTCGACACTCGCTAGGGAATCAAAACCTACAGGGTACTTCCCGTGTAATCAGAATCTTAAAATTTGGTACGGTGCAACGTGTGCAAGTGCACAGATGAAGGGTAAATTGCGAAAAAAAAAAAAAATAATTACATCATTTGATAAAAATATTTTTAATAATTTTAAACTTGGTACCCCTTTCCTCAATGATTTCATTTACTTAGCAATAAAAAATACCATGACTGTTACTTATATAACTACAGGTTTGTATACGGAACCCTCGGTGCGCGAGTCCAACTCGCAATTGGCCGGTTTTTAGGGTTCCGTAGTCAAAGACAAGGAACCCTTATGGATTCGTCATGTCTGTCTGTCTGTCTGTCTGTCTGTCTGTCCGTGTGTGACACAGCCTTTTTTTCCGAAACTATAAGAGCTTAACTGTTGAAACTTGGTAGGTAGACGTATTCTGTGAACCGCATTAAGATTTTTACACAAAAATTAAAAAAAAACAATTATTTTTGGGGTTCCCCATACTTAGAACTGCAACTCAAATTTTTTTTTTTCATCAAACCTATATGTGTGGGGTATCTATGGATAGGTCTTTAAAAATGATATTGAGGTTTTTAATATCATTTTTTTCTAAACTGAATAGTTTGCGCGAGAGACACTTCCAAACTGGTAAAAAGTGTGTCCCCCCCCATAACTTCTAAAATAAGAGAATGATAAAACTAAAAAAAATATATAATGTACATTACCATGTAAACTTTCACTCAAAATTGGTTTGAACGAGATCTAGGAAGTAGATTTTTTTAATACGTCATTAGTCGTAATCCATCCAATAACTTTTATATTATGTTACTTGCTGCTACGGAACCCTTCATGGGCGAGTCCGACACGCACTTGGCCGCTTTTTTTATTTATCGAGTGAAGTAATTGAAATAGTATATTGAATTTATGATTTCACTAGATAAAAAGCTATTCCATATAATCATATAATCATATTCCAATCATCATATTATAACCATATAATCTTGAAAACTGTTAGGAAAAGCTAAAACTTAAAAATTCTAGAGCTCATTATATAAATGCTGTGAACCTATTGCGCCTTAATTATGTTTACCTACAGTACGTACGTTTATTTAGGTACTCTACTCACATACTCTATTCAGCGTACCTACTCAAACCATGAAATTCTACCTACTCTCTGTTAAAATTTGTATAAACATATATAAAATACTCCATTTAGGTTCAGAAAGAATTACAACGAATGTAAGTATAATATATATACAAAATTCTATCAAGTTAATTTGATTAAGAGCGAGTTCGACACTATCTTTCAAAAATAAATTAAAAACTTGGCTTGTAGGGCAGACGATCTATCAATATCAAGATTTCTTTAAAATTAATGTAAATTAATATTTTATTATTTTTCTGACATTAATTAATTATTTGACATTACCTATTATTATTATCATTTTTACACTAATTATAATTTTTTATACGATTATTAATTGTAATGGTATTGACATATTAAATTTCAAATTGTTATAATGTATTGTATTGTGATGTAAATTTTGTGATGTACTTATGTACGATTTATGGATTTATGTATATTTGACTTGTAACCGTTTTTGTTATTAATAAATTACTATGACTATGACTATGACTATGATTAAAAAACATTTCTTGAATGATGGAACAAGCAGATGACCCAGTGGTAACCTCTGCCTTTAACAATGCACCCGCCACCCTGAGACATAAAGATGAAAATACTCATGTTCATGTTACTTCACCGGCAACTATACCCTTCAAATTGGAACACAGCAATGCGAGCACTACTGCTTTGCGGTAGAAATACTTCCCTGGCCGAGCTCTTTTACAAAAAAACTCTACTACTACTACCAGTTTCCAGTGTTCTTACACCAGTTTTACACAAATTACACCTCATTGAAAGCGGAACACCTATTGCACCCTAGATCCTATTCATCATGACATGTGCTGGTCATCATCAGACCCTGGAGTCTGCGTGAGGAAGTCATGTCATATCATACTGATGTATGCACTCAAACTTGAAGATTCATCTTTAGTAGTACCCTATATCCTGTTCGTCCTATGCTCGAAGAATCAAACAGAAATAAATGTCATCAAAAATGAACAGTACTTCCCCGGACGAACTCTTTCACAAAAATGCTCTACTACTAGGATGCTCTGAAGCCCAATTCTCTTATTTATATTATAACCACACTGCAAGTTGACCGAAACGAGATTGTATTGTAAATTGACTGAACAATTGGTATTCTGCTCCCTCATAACAACAATATAATCTACTTTCGGTTCTTGCGACCATATATTAGAGTAGGATAGTGCTATATAATGATTGTAAAGAGTGAAAGAGAGAATTCTCAGAACTTTGAAACATTCAAGTTACAGTCACATTTCGATATAATCACATTCCGCGTTGTATTGTCAGGTGAGCAGAATACCATTTTTGACGTTTGTGACATCGACACTAGATCGTAACATGATCAGAACTTTAATTTGACTATTTTTTATTACGAGAATTAGGCTTCGGATTGTGGCGGTAAGAACTCTGCACGTAGGTACCTACATTTTGTTGATTCTTTATGTTATTTCTCTGATAGGGTTTATTGCTATATCTTATGCCAGTTCGGACTAACTACTTGGTCATAAAACAGAAATCAGGTTTCACCTTGGACAGTTTTACGAGTTTTCTTTTTGTGGGATGATTTCCTCCAATCGAGGCGGGTTTGGTTGGATAGTATCGGAATGAAACTGTAATTAAAAGCAACTTTACATCAATGTCACGCAGTGGGCAAAGCAATATCAACCATGTTTTTTTAAATATACATATTTATATGGTTAGACACTTGGCTAGAAGGAATGACGGAAGATGGACCACGGGTATTAGGGTGGCCAAGAGATGCTCGGTGAACAAGAGGTAGACCACCCGCCCGATGGTCGGATGACATCGTGGACGAGAATGGATGAGAACAGCCCAGGACCGGGATAGTGGTGTTTTAGAGAGGATGCCTACACAGGCTAAATATATAGATATGGTGACAAACAAGCAGACGGCGCACCTGATGTAGAGCAGTCACCGCCGCCTATGGACATCTGCAGCACACATGGTACTGCAAACGCGCTGGAGTCCTATTGATATATCTCTTGAATTTACCCATATTGTAGCCCTGCGGGAAGACATCCAACTGGAGCTCATTCCACGCCACTGTGCGAGACCTCCACGCATCCAAAATGTCCGGGTGAGCTCGCTGACGATGGAGGGATGTGCGGCTATAAAAGTGCGATGCTGGGATTAGTTCAAACAGCTCCTTAGAGCATTCCCCGTTAAAAATCTTCTCGGCGCACGCTCAACGGCTTTAGATCCTTGGTGACTTTGGGTGCGTCGACAATCTTAACAGCTCTGTATTGTAAGGAATCCAGAGGTTGCAGTTGGTACTTCGGAGCACCAATCCAGATGTAAGACTACTCCAAGTGGGGCCGGAACTGCGCTTTGTAAAGCTTAAAACGGTGCCTCGGTGTGAAGTACCGCTTCGATCAGTTTGTCATCTACACTATCTACATCTATCTACTACACTTATAATATTATAAAGAGGAATGATTAGTTTTTTTGTGTGTGTGTGTGTATGTTTGTAATGAATAAACTCAAAAACTACTGTGCCGATTTCAAAAATTCTTTCCCCATTGCAAAACTACTTTCACCCTGAGTGACATAGGCTACCAAGGGGGAGGGGGAGGGGGCATTGGGATAGGAGGGGGGGGGGCTGTTTTTCATCCTGAAACTACCCGTGCGAAGCCGGGGCGAGTCGTTAGTATTTCATAAATTTAAATAATTAAATTAAGTAAAAAGGTTCTTAAATTTCAAAAAATTCAATGTTTTCGAGGCTGTGCATTGAGAAAAGTGGCCATTCACTTTTTTTTTTCATTGGTAGACCTTTCACCACGATCTCTCCTGTTCACTCTAGCCTTGAAGAGACCCAGATTATAGTTTTCAGGACAGACAGACGACGGTAGTGTATTCCACTCCTTAGCAGGTCTCACTGTAGTCGGTATCTAATTTTTGTAACTTGTTTACTACATAATAACAAGTGAAGTTAATAAAAGCTTTTTACTTTCAGGCACTTTAAGCTTCGGTGTATAAACACAATGCGCTTGCTTACCGTCCATTACCCGATACGTACCATCGAACCGTTCCCAACCTTCATAATATACGCCAAAATAGGTGACATAGGTACTTACGTGATACAAGTATCTGTTAGCCAGGTATTATGTTTTGTTCGGCTGGACACAGTGTACGTAAGCCAGTGATTTATCTGCAATCTTTACCTTGTTTGCTGCTTTCTCTTCGTTATGTAAAGGAAGTGGACAAATAACTGAAAAACCACCATATAACTTTAACATTTTATCATAAAATTCTGTTTGATTTAATTATTAAACGTCTTAAATACAATAATATACAGCTCAAGCCTATAGCCTCAAGCCTATATAAGCCTACAGCTCGTTCACCGTAAGATGGCACCTGTAAATACTACATGGCTGGTGCCATCTGACGGTGAATGGTCCGGCTCGTCTATTTTTATTTTATTTCTTTTCATAGTGTTTTTTTTTGTGTTATTTTATTTTGTGGCATTTTAACCAATGCAGCTCGTTAAAGAGCACAAATATAGTCAAATGAAATGGAAGAGAATTGCGTTTCAAATTCAATTAAATTGGTGCAAATTGTCTACCAACATTTTAGTAAAACGGCCACCGTTTTACTGAGACATGACTTGACTGTGGCTTTGACGACTTGGAAGGAGTGTAACGTTGCAAATTAAATAGAAAAAAGATTTTTACTTGAAAATGCACAAGCCAATGAGGGGTTTTCATGGAGGTATGGGGTTTTCACAGACGTTTCAAATCATGCGCTAATAGATGGCGCTGCTATGAACCTAGCTTTCAAAATAAAGTGAAATGTCAAAGTCAACAACGTAGTGATATATTTTCGTGGTATTATGTACTATCACACAAAAGCACAGACAATGCATTTGTTAATTTTGACAAGCATACTTGAGTCAGCGCCATCTATCGAGCCAAATTGCACTACTTTTTTAATTCGAAAATGAAAAGCCCTGGTTATAAAGAAAATAAATAATAAATAAGGTGACTTGTCATCAAAATAACAAATTTGATGGAAGGTGGAAGCCATAAGCCATAGTATTATAGTCTCACATGTCAAGTTTTATCGTATACTAGTGTACGCTGCAGCTTCGCCACAGAATGGCTTCGCTCGCGTTACGCTGATATAAAAAGTAGACTATAGCTCAATCCAGGTAGTTATCTATCAAATATTGAAATTGCTTACGATATGAAGTGAATTAATGTTTACAAGTGGGGTTTTTCCAGTTTTTTATTTTGTATTTTTTTATACTACTTGAATGGCTGAACAAGCAGATGGCCCACCTGATGTTAAGCGGTAACCTCTGCCTATGAACAGTGCATTACCTCATAAGTCACGTCCACCTAGGACGCACCCTATGTGGCATTGCACTGCGCCCGCCACCCTGATACATAAAGATGAAAAGTCTCATGTGCCTGTAATTTCACCGGCACCCTTACCCTTCAAACCGGAACACAGCAATGCGAGCACTACTGCTTTGCGGCAGAAATAGGTATGGTGGTAGTACTTCCCCGGACGAACTCTTTCACAAAAACGCTCTACTACTACTAAAAGTTACTGCATTCTGGAATTCATTACACTATGTCAGAGTAAACGCGTTAGTTTAGGTAACCTAGTCCCGACATTGTTAGGCAGTGTAGCAAAAAATAAATTCTATTAGCTGATTTAGGTGCCTAGGATCTAATTCTTTCGTTTTTATATTAGCTCTTTTCGAATCAATCATCATCAGCCTATATCAGTCCACTGCTGGACATAGGTCACTCCAATATGCGCCATTTAGACCGATTTCCAGCTCTTCCCACCCACTTTCTACCTTACGCAGATCGTCGCTCCACTTAGCCAGGGGGCACCCCACACTACGTTTACCAAGACGTGGTCTCCACTCTAGAACACGTTTACCCCAGCGGTTGTCGGTTCTTCGGCATATATGCCCAGCCCATTGCCATTTCAGCTTGCTAATTCTTTGAGCTACGTCGACGACCTTAATTCTCTGTCGGATAACTTCGTTGCGGATTTTGACGGATTTTGGTAGTCCCTCAGAGAAACTCCGAGCATAGCTCGTTCCATAGCACGCTGAGTGACCTTGAACTGATGGACCAGGCGCACCGTGAATGTCCACGTCTCGGCACTATAGTTCATTACGCGTAGGACCTTTTTTTTGTATACTACTTGGAATGACTTTTGAAAAATATGGCCCACCATGTTAAGCGGTACCCTCTGCCTATGAACAGTGCATTATCACATAGGTCACATCCACCTAGGATGCACCCTATATGGCATTGCACTGCGCCCGCCACCCTGAGACATAAAGATGAAAAGTCTCGTGTGCCTGTAATTTCACCGGCAACCATACCCTTCAAACCGGAACACAGCAATGCGAGCACTACTGCTTTGTGGCAGAAATAGGTATGGTGGTAGTACTTCCCCGGATGAACACTTTCACAAAAAAGCTCTGCTACTACTAAAACTTAACGCACTGATTGAAGACTTTCGTCTTCAGGCATTGTGGTTTCGAATCAATACGATTCATTTTATATGAAAATAGAATAGCTTTTCCATTTATATTACGAAATTGATGAAAAATTATATCGTATTTCAAACATTACAGTCTTTAGGGACTAAACCTATTCGGGAACACTAAATTTATGTTCTGTAGTCTGCAAAAAGACATATCATAGACTATGATCCGCATGCGGCTTCGCTCACGTTTACCAGGATAAAAAAGTAGGCTTTAGCTCAATCCAGGTCATAATCTGTGTACCGAATTCCATAGAAATTGGTTCAGCTGTTTTGACATGATTTGGTATCAAACATCCAAACACCCAAACATACAACAAGTAGTTAATTTTGTGAAAAATTAAAAAAACCCTCAACGCAATGAAACGGCTGAACCGATTTTGATCAAACATAGCTAAGAACACTCCCGACAAACTCAACTTTCAAACAAAAAAATAAACGAACTTCGAGCTTCGGGAGCTACGATGCCACAGACAGACACACACACACACACACACACACACACACACACACAGACACGTCAAACTTATAACACCCCGTCGTTTTTGCGTCGGGGGTTAAAAAAGCTATTTTGGGTTTTTTATTTGATCATTATGTATCGACAAAAGAGGGGTGTTATATGTTTGACCGCTATGTGTGTCTGTCTGTGGCACCGTAAGTCCGTAACTCATAAACGGGTGAACCGATTTGAGAGTTACGGACTTACGGACTTTCGCATTCGCTTTTCTAGCGATGATTCTTAGACATATTTTATCAAAATCGGTTCAACCGTATCATTGCGCTGGGGGTTTAAAAAAAGAACTTCTTATGCAAGTATGCGCTCGCGAGGTCTACTATTTGCAGAACTAGATATATATATGTAACAAAACTGGATAAAATGTAAAATCTACTTTGAAAACACAAGATTGGTTACAGTAGGCTTAAATAAATAAAATAAATAAATACAAATAATAATATTTCATCTTTAGAATAAATTATTTAAAGCTAACCTAAAAAACCGGCCAAGTGCGAGTCGAACTCGTACACGAAGGGTTTCGTAGCATTATCTATAAAAACGGCAAAAAAAACACGTTTCTTGTATGGGTATATGTTGTATGTTGTATTTATTTTATTCTGTTTTTTAGTATTTGTTGTTATAGCGGCAACAGAGATACATCACTGAAAATTTCAACTATCTATCTATTACGGTTCATGAGATACAGCCTGGTGACAGACAGACAAACTTAGTAATAGGGTCCCGTTTTACCCTTTGGGTACAGAACCCTCGTAGCATAACTTACTCAGTTTATAGTCGTTTCCCTCTAAGGTAGGGAGCATTTCTCATTTCTACCAAACGTCAATATGGTGCGTGTTATCCGTAACATGTCTTGAATAAGTTAACATGACAAGCTAAGATGTCGACGTTTCCTTGAAAACGTACCCAGGTATCTATAGAGTGATGTCTTTAGCGTAAACTTTCAGTTGTAGATGCATGGTTGTAATAAAAGTACAAGTACTAATTAATTTTGTAAAATTAAAAAAACCCTCAACTCAATGAAACGTCTGAACCGATTTTGATCAAACATAGCTAAGAACACTCCCGACTTATTCACCTTTCAAACAAAACAAAAAACTAAATCAGTTCATCCGTTCGGGAGCTACGATGCCACAGACAGACACACACACAGACACACACACACATCTAACTTATAACACCCCGTCGTTTTTGCGTCGGGGGTTAAAAACCCGTAGCTAAAATATGTTAGAGGAAGACCAAATCCACGAGGCCTTACCTCATAGTTTTAGCCAGTGTCCGAGTCCACAATATTTATTTGGAAAAGCCTCCGACTAAGCTATTCATTGAAGGCCTAGAATCGTGGATCTGGCGATTTTCATTGAAGGCCTAGAATCGTGGATCTGGCGATTTTCATTGAAGGCCTAGAATCGTGGATCTGGCGATTTTATACAACATTTTCTAACTATTTTCAGCTTTTGCTGGTTTTTGTTTATAAAACGTATTCGTGTATTGTGAATATTTTAGGAAAAATAGTATAATATATTTTGGGAATAAAATAAAAATAAAATAAATAAATAATGCTGGACAGTTCACACACCATTATCCAGCCCCAAGCTAAGCAGAGCTTGTGTTATGGGTACTAGATAACTGATATACTTAATACAATATAGATTACATGGATAGATATTTTTTATTATACATAGAAAATACCCAGAACACCCTGAACAAATATCTGCAGATTGCACAAATATTTGTTCAGAGGCGGGAATCGCAACCCGCAACCTCCTGCGTCGCAGGCGAATCTTCGCCCGCCCCGCCACAGAGGTCGTCAAATTTAATCACTTTCAGCGGTCTTTTCTTTTTTTTCTTTTTTTCTAACCTCGATAGACCTTTGTTTGACCACGAACTGTCTATCAATTACGAGGCCTATGTTTTATAAAGTAAAACTAATGGGAAAAAAATAACACTAGCGAAGTCTTACTATCAGTAAATCTGTTGGGAAGAAAATTACCAGTAGTTCAACTGGTAAGACTATTCGGTGAAACTACTGGGAATAGCCGGATCTCACCTGTTGGTAAGTCACGATGTGGCCGAAGATGGAGCACAAAGGTCTAGCCTTTGTGATTACCTATTCACTCTAGCCTTGAAGAGACCCAGATTATAGTTAGTGGTCTTCAGGTAGCACAGCTGTTTCATATGTTTTTTTTATATACATACATTCATACATAGACACACGCCTTTTTCCCCAAAGGGGTAGGCAGAGCCTCAACGGGCTTCTTTTCACGTGGGTTGCACCGTTTTTTTAAATTTTGTAGTTTAGGTACCTACTTGTGTTAGTTGTATTATTCTTTCTGTAAATAAATGTACCTATTTTATCACTTTTATATGATACCATACTCATTATATTTATGTTAACAGATTCCTACTAAGACTACTTAAACTAATTCATCCCTTATTCTCTACTAAAATCACGGGAGATAACTTCCCAACCCATTCTGTATCCACGAAACAGATAAGGTCAAGTTAATGCAAACTGAAAAGAGACAGTCTCGGCAACCAAAAGCTTGTTTTGTTTCAAATGATAAACTTCATTAAAAGTCGAATTTTCAGGTTTTGAATTATGAGCCAGGACATCATAATTATTTACCTAACTAGGGTGGACATCCATACGTATCAAGCTGTACATTTTACATCTTTTGTCCACCTGCTTTTGTCCTTCATACACGTATCCTGTAGGTCATTTCAAAAAGCGCAAATTACCCACCCTTCTTCGATAAACGGATATTATTTTTACGACCAAAGAGATCACTGTGACAATCGAGGTTATTTCTATAAAATCGGATACGATTTAAGGTTTGGAGAACAGGATACTGGGAATAAAAGTGGGTAGGCTGTGTGATGATCGTTTCGCAGTGGAGTGTTTGTGTTCGTGTGGCGTGAAGCGAGGAGCAGGCTCGCGGCGCAGTGGAGGCCGCGCAGCCCTAGCAGTCGATACGCGCACTAGTCTGACGTCGGCGCGGGCCGGCGCACTCCGCACTCCGGCCGCGACTCACGGCACCCTCGCACCCTCGCGCCTCGCGCCGCCGAGCGCTCGAACTGATACCACCGCGACGCGTCGCACCAAGTGATCATTGGTGACTGTTTATTGTGATATTGACGGAGATTTATCCTCCCTATAGTGAACCATCCTCTGTATTCCATCTCGACCCAGTGAAAACAAACACATCGCAGAGCATTAGCGCAGGCGCGACGTCCGCGAAAACCATGAGAGCGGCCATCTTGGCCGAGGACGCACTTTCGCCTCGCCCTAGACTCGGAGCCTGATCATAAACCTCTATAACAAGCGCTCCAGAGGAGTGATGTGTCTAGGAGGAGGCTTCGCGTCGGGCGCCCTGTGAGGCCGCAGCGTGCCGCTATCGATCCGGTGGCGTCATGCCTCTCGCGGAGTGAATGCGGACATTGGGACCGCGCTGTAGCCTCGGCGGGCCGAGTCCGGCTGCGGCCAGCGACAGCGTCGGAGCGGTCGTGCGGCATGTGAGAGCGAGTGCGGTCGTGGTCGGGAGGGCGCGCGGCAGGCGGCGGGTCGGGCTGACGGCGCGCCATGGGCGAGGAGTACGCGCGCTCTCCGTGCGAGCGCTTCCCCACGGCGGGCGCGTTCAGCGTGGCGCCGCCGGAGCGGCTCAGCCCGCCGCCGCCCGCGCCGCTGCCGGACCGCTTTTCGGCGTCGCCGCGCCGCGTGCGCCGCTGCGCCGAGGCGGAGCGCGCGCGCCGTCCGCGCTACGTGCCGCCGGCTGCGCACGTGCCCGTGGAGCGCTACGTGCCGCGCCCGCCGGCGCCGGCGCCGCACCGCCCGCCGCCGCCAGGCTACTGCCCGCTGCAGTGCAGGCCTCCGCCGGCGCGCAAGTGCTGCGGGCCGCAGTGCCGCGAGGACATCGCCTCCTCGCCGCCGCCGTCACGCTACGCGGAGTACGCGGGCGCCGCAGCCGCGCGCCGGCTGGCCTGCACGCCGCCGCCGCCGCCGCCGCCGCAGCTGCAGCTGCCGTGCGAGCAGCAGGAGCCGCCGTGCTGCGCGCAGGCTCGCAGGCGACCACAACAACCGCATGATTGGTAAGTGATTGCTTTGCAAACTCATCAACACTAAAGTAAACATGGTACTGATGATTATATGATAATACCTACAGAACTCAACATCAACAAATACAAAATGTTTAACTATTATTCATAAACTACAGCGGTAGTTTAGTTTTTTGTATACATCAATATGGTAATATGGATTACATAGAACAAACATTTTTAGTTTTTGTTTGAATTTGTTTAGAGGCACCGTTATTTCTAGGGAGAAATAACGGTGCCTCTAAACAAATTCAAACAAAAAATTAACAAATTTAGAGGCACCGTTATTTCTAGGGAGAAATAACGGTGCCTCTAAACAAATTCAAACAAAAACTAAAAATGTTTGTTCTATGTAATCCATATTACCATAATGATGTATACATGATTTGTTGATGATTTGTTTAGAGGCACCGTTATTTCTCCCTAGAAATAACGGTGCCTCTAAACAAATTCAAACAAAAACTAAAAATGTTTGTTCTATGTAATCCATATTACCATATTGATGTATACATGATTTGTTGATGATTTGTTTAGAGGCACCGTTATTTCTCCCTAGAAATAACGGTGCCTCTAAACAAATTCAAACAAAAACTAAAAATGTTTGTTCTATGTAATCCATATTACCATATTGATGTATACACGCGTTCATATATTTTCTGTAGGTATGTTGTCTGTGCGTATTGAAGGTAAAATGATTATGTAGGTACCAATTTGACATTACAATGGTATGAAATATAACAAGATGGATAATAAATAAATATCAAATATCATAATGTTTATCTCTCTATAAAATTTCCTGAGATTTGCAGAGTCTTCATTTAGACTATCTTCGCGAGTTAGTGGATCTACTTCGCGCAAAGTAAAAATGGCCTTATATTTTTCTCATTCATTTCCATACCTTCTCCGTAACGCCTATTTGACCTGAAAACGCTGTCTCGAGCCAGTCCACTTAAATAAGTAAGTTTATTCATTATTCATGCTGACGTGTACACTTCTCTCGAAATAAGAAGTTTGCAAAACATTCTACGTTTTACCAATTTCCCAGAAAATTGTCTAGTAGGCGCGTCGAGAATCTAGGGCTAGTTATTATTGAATTGAACAATCTTGAGCGCATTCCAATTTCACTACTAGTGTTTTGACGACCTCTGTGGCGCGGCAGGTGAAGGGTGGCCTGCGACGCAGGAGGTTGCGGGTTCGATTCCCGCCTCGGAACAAATATTTGTGCGATCATAGATATTTGTTAAGGGTGTTCTGGGTATTTTTTATGTATAATAAAAAAATATCTATCTATGTATTATATTGTATTAAGTATATAATAATAATAATAATAATAATAATAAACATTTATTTCTCTTAAAAAATAACAAATAACCCATAACACAAGATCTGCTTAGCTTGGGGCTAGATAATGTTTTGTGAGCTGTCCAGAAATATTATTATTATTATTATATTTCATAATTACGTATTTTTTTGCTGACGTTACTTCCACTCATTTTAGATGTAGGTGGTTCTAGGTTGGATAGGTACGGACTCCAAAAATTATGTGGTCAGAATCCGGAATAATTATTATTACTTTTAGCTTGTGGGATGAACTCCTGGGATCAATATGCACGCACCCCTATTTCTGCGAACAGATGACCTTACGAGCACAAACTTTTATAAAACTATGCATCATGACTAGACATCGGATTATATGCACTATCAAAATGCCTAAATATGCATGCAAATATGCACTAAAAAAGGGCGAAATATGCATAAAATATGCACAATCAAAAAAACAATTATAATAAGAACTTTACGTTGTTTTGCAAATTGCAGCTAAATGGGAAGCAGTACTCACATGTTGATACATTTGATATTTTTTTGAAGAAGGTATTCGCTTTTTACAAACTTTGCAAAAAATCACAGTGCCATCAGTCGCTAATTGACCTGGGTATATTTTTATCCAGGATTCCATTAAAATCTGGGTATTTTTTTTCTCTGGCGGCATAATTTCAACAAAAATAAACAAACACAGCAAGACAAAAACAATTGAATTGCGTTAGGCGCATGAGTGAAGCAGCGAGTGCAGTAGGCATGCCCCCCTCCCCTCCCCTGACGTATACCGAGCGCCGGCCGACCACTATGCGAGCCAGTCGGTCGGATTCAGTGCGCTCGCCGAGTGCGCGCGAGTCTGATGTGTTGACGGCGTAATACAACATGCCTTACTCTGCCAACGTAGTCGCATAACTACTGAAATAAGCACTATCAATGAAAAAGTACCAAAATATGCAATAACGCTATAAAAATAGCATTATATGCATTTGCATATGCAAACATGCAAATGCATATAATCCGATGTCTAATCATGACAAAGAACCCAAAAAGGCATTATTTAATAATAAATTGTCATTTTCAGAAAAACTAAAATATAACTTTTAACTTTTTCTATATATATAGAGCCCATAACTCGTATCATCACTTTTCTATAACTTTTACGGTTTCAGACATCGCCGGTTTGCTTTGATTATATATCCAGCCCCACAATTTTTTTTAATTCTCTAAACCTGAGTGGCCCTGAAAAAAATTAACTCTCCCTTTATATCTAGACAACCTCTACTGATTTTGCGCTTACGTGACATTAAGACTTAATTTCAAAACACCTTGTTTTCGATACACCTGAATCCCAAAAAAACCTTTTCCCAAAATGACTGAAAGCCAAAATGACTGAATACCTATTGTTTGCTCATAATCGAAATTCTTGTTTAAAATTGAGTAGGTACCGAATGTTTCTGCCAAGTATCATCAAAATCAGCCATAAAATGGGACCGCAGCAAACTTCCCCCCTTTTTGGAAATACAACTCCAATAAAAAATCGACAACAAAAAAAAAACATTACATTTTTGTATCTGTATATCAAAATTCGTCAAGATTCGTTGAAAAATACGACTTGTACGCGGTTACCAACAACATACATACATCCGGACAAATGAAAGCAAATTTTTCCAATAGTTGCAAAGAAGACGAAAAAGAAAAAGATTAAAAAAGACGTAGTGACTAGCATTGAGAAAGGTATGCTTAGATGGTTTGGGCATTTAGAAAGGATGGACGATAGTAGATTGACGAAACGGGTACATAAGACGAGCGTGAATGGGACAGTGGGAAGGGGAAGACCTCGGCAAACGTATTCAAATTAGATCGGAGATGTTCTGGAAAAAGGCCTCCAACGAGCATGTATGAAGAATGTGATGAGTGTGAATGAAGCAAGAGGTGTGTCAGGATCGTAGCAAGTGGAAATCTTTGTTCTCTGCCACAATACCATAATATAGAAAACACTTTTAAAATCCTAAATGAAAATTTATTTAAATTTTAGTTGATACAATTATTAATAAGTAAATGTTATTACAATATTCTTGAATTAATGGAGGTCATTTTGTGATTTTAGGGCTACTTATGACTTTAATTTTAATTTGATGTATATTTAGTTTTGAAATACTTTTGTATTTTTAAAATTTGCATGCTAGATAAGGTAGAACATAATTGGAATTTACCTACTTATTTTTAAGACCTTTCGTATGACATTATGTTCAAGCAAATAAATATATCTTTATCTTTGTCTCCAGGAAACAGGCGTTAGTTTATGTATGTATGTTGCAAAGACTTTGTTCGCTCGGTCAATAGGTATAAACGAAATGCGCAATTTACGAATACGGACTAGATACAAGTATCATACGTATAGTGCGCGTCATGTAAAAAGAACGTTGGCTGTCAAGCTTCTACAGGCGTTCCAGCATTCTTTTTGTACATTGTTATACTATAATTGTACATTATTTGTAGTAAACTAGGTAGGCACTCAATCAATGCATAGGTATACATCTCTTAAATAAGTAAGTATAGTGCGCGTCATGTAAAAAGAACGTTGGCTGTCAAGCTTCTACAGGCGTTCCAGCATTCTTTTTGTACATTGTTATACTATAATTGTACATTATTTGTAGTAAACTAGGTAGGCACTCAATCAATGCATAGGTATACATCTCTTAAATAAGTAGGTATAGTACGCGTCATGTAAAAAGAACGCTGGAACGCCTGAAGAAGCTTGACCGCCAGCGTTATTTTTACATGACGCGCATTATACCTATCATATTCCTGAATGAATGAATGAATTATTTATTTGCTTAGAATGTAGGTATAAGTAGTACAAACATAGGTGGTAGGTATATATAAATTGAAGTTCCCAGTACATTCTGAAAGCTAGTTATAATTAAGTTACATGCGAGGAAAACAACAAAAAATCACTAAAAAATTACCAAAGAAAAACATAACTACATGTAGGTAGGTTATATACAATACCACAAAACTTAGTCCAGAATACACAAAAAAAAACAATACATACCATAGATACATATATATACACAGGCAGCGGGTTTTTAGAAGGATTTCATAATTGACGATGATGGCGGGCGCCATTATAATTGGTTAATATTTCATGGATGGAATTGATAACGTGTGATTGATGGCGGTTTAACGATCGCGACGCACATTCGCAAAACGACTGACATTTAAGAACTGCCCCGATAGACAAATGTTTACGTAAGCCTCAGACAAATAGAGAAAGAACGGGACTCTAGACGCCATTTTCGAAAAGTGACGTCGTCTACTTTTTAACCCCCAACGCAAAAACGACGGGGTGTTCTAAGTTTGACGTATCTGTGTGTGTATCTGTGTGTGTCTGTGTGTGTCTGTCTGTGGCATCGTAGCTCCCGAACGGATGAATCGATTTTGATTATATATTTTTTGTTTGAAGGGTGAATTAGTCGTGAGTGTTCTTAGCTATGTTTGATCAAAATCGGTTCAGCCATTTCTTTGCTTTATGGGTTTTTTTTAATTTTTACAAAATTAATTACTTGTATTTTATTTCATTTTCTGATGTTTTTTTGAGTACTTTTGTGTAATTTGGTGGCATTTTAACCAATGTAGCTTGATTAAAGAGCACAAGTGTAGCGAAATTAAATGGAAGTGTAGTGCGTGACTTTTATAATTGGTGTAAATTGTCTAACAAAGATTTAGTAAAACTGCCACCGTTTTACTAAAACATGACTTGACTGAGACTTTAACGACTTGAAAGAAGTGTAACGTTGAAAATTATACAACTATGAAAATGGCAAAGGCACAAGCCGTGCGATACAAAATACAAAAAAAACAAAAGAGAGAAAGAAAGACGGGGCATTGCCCTATAGCAAACTGAAACCAGTTTTCTATGCGTGTGTGCGGGTTGCACAGATAACACACCCTACAGATAAATGAGCTTAGTTTTGATGCATTTGCTGTGTAAGTACGTATGTGTACGTGTAATGCTATTAGTTATTCTGTGTTTATGAGCATAGTTTTCGGCTTCACTTGTTTACGCCGTGTTCTGTCTGTACTTTCTTTATTTGTCTGAACCGCAAGAAGAAGAAAAGTAGAGAAGGCGTTAAGAAATTGTGTCGGAATGGACTAATCGATCGCTTATCTCCATAGTAAGTTTTTACCTTCGCAATACGCTAAGTTTTGCATAGCCGTTTTTCTAAAGTACGCAAAATTGCTTTTATGTAAGGTACGGAACCTTGGAACGGCGGTGGAAAAAGCTTCTCTCTTCTCTATTACCCTTTCTGAGTTTGCCAATACATTTCAAATAATGAGAGCGCTGACAGCTAGTGACCCCATGACTTCCGATACCATGCTTGGGCTTCTAATTCAAGCTAATAAAAGTAAAAATCATATAAGATTAGCTCCTCTCCATTCTAAGGTTGTCTGGAAGCTTTGAAGAGTTTTTGTTTAATTGTTGTGTGTAATTTTTATTTTAACTATATAGTAAGGAGTGCTGTAAAGTATTTTAATTCATTCGTTTATTCACTCATCGCCTACGTAAATTAAGTAATTAATTGAAAATATAAATAGGTAGGTATGCATGTATTCATTCATTCCGCAGGCTGACTCTTTTAAAACAGATAATATAAAAATATTTTCTCTTTAGAAAAAACTTACATACTTACATAGATAGACACACGCCATTTTCCCGAAAGGGTAGAGAGAGCCTCAATAGGCCTCTTTTCAAGATTGTTGGAATATAGACATGATAAGTGGTGAGCTCATCACCGCCATTGCTTCCCACGACAGACTCTGCTCTTTCTTCCAGTAATTACATATTCCTTTTTAAGCTAGCAGCCATAATTGTACTATTATTTATTCTGTGGCCATACTAACAAGTCCGGGTAATCCCGTAGTTAGCTTTTACGACATCCACGGGAGGAGCCGGACAGGTCTATCCTTAGGCCGGACAAGCCTCAAAACTATCTAAACTTTAATACGCAGAGCTTTCAGGCTTATAGGTGAGCAACATATGGCGGAGACTAAGATCCAGAGTCTCGAGCACCGCCGTAAGGTCGCATGCCTTTCGATTTTCTATAGGTTACATTTTGGGGAATCCTCCAAGGAACTTCATGATCTGATCCCACCATTTCCTTTTCATCATAGGACGAGCAGACGCACGGCTGGATACCATCCTTCCCTCATTAGTATACCCTTTTTTTCTTCTAAACGTTTCAGTTCTACCTTTATAATGCGAACTGCTAAGGAGTGGAATACACTACCGTCGTCTGTCTTTCCTGAAAACTATAATCTGGGTCTCTTCAAGGCTAGAGTGAATAGGTGCCTTCTACACCTTTGTGCTTCATCTTCGGCCACATCGTCACTTACCAACAGGTGAGATCGTGGTCAAACAAAAGTCTATCATAATAATAATAATAACAAGTCCGGTTAATCCTTTAGTCGGCTTTTACGACATCCACGGGAGGAGACGGAGGGTTCATTTTTATTTTTTTATACTACTGCATGACTGAACAAGCAGTTGCCCACCTGATGTTAAGCGGTAACCTCTGCCTATGAACAGTGCATTACCTCATGTGGCATTGCACTGTGCCCGCCACCCTGAGACATAAAGATGAAAAGTCTTATGTGCCTGTAATTTCACCGGCACCCTTACCCTTCAAACCGGAACACAGCAATGCGAGTACTACTGCTTTGTGGCAGAAATAGGTATAGTGGTAGTACTTCCCCGGACGAACTCTTTCACAAAATAGCTCTACTACTACTAGGCCTAGGGTCTATTCTTAGGCCGGACAAACCACAGCTCAAAACTGTAGTTTTCACTGTTTTCATTAAGACCTTACCTTTGCATCCTAAAATAAAATCTAACCAGAAATGTACAGTGCAGCATAAAAATATAATGGCAGTTTTAAGCATTTGGAAATGTACCAACGAAGCCGTGTCCTAGATGGCTTTGTTTTATATTGTTGTTCGTAAATATAATACCTAAGTATCCGTGTTAGTAGGTACTTTGTATTGAGATACTGCAATTGTCTATTTGCCAGAATTTTGTAAATAGTTTATTTCCGGGCTATTTCCAGTAGTTTTACCGAGCACTCTTACCAGTTCAACTACTGGTAATTTTCTTCCTAACAGACTTACTAGTAAGACCACTGGGAACATTGTACCCAGTAGACTTACCAGTAAAACAAAAACCCGAATAGTCCTACTCTTCCTGTTTAAACGAATAGCCGTGGTGTGTCCAGCCTAAGAATAGACCCCTCCTTCTCCTCCCGTGGATGTCGTAAAATCCGACTAAGGGATTACCCGGACTCGTTGTATAAGATTTGTCCTGGCTGCTAGCTTATTATGGAATGTGTTATTACTGGAAGAAAGCGTTAGCCGAGTCAGTAGTGGGAAGCAATGGAGGCGATGAGCTCACCACTTGTCACCTCTATATTCCATGATGGTGCAACCCACTGTAAAAGGAGGCCCATTGAGGCTCTTCCCACCCCTTCGGGGAAAAAGACGTGTGTCTATGTATGTATGTATGTATATATGTAGGTATGTATGTATGTAAACGTGGTAGGTTGTATATGTATAACAAAGTTATAGCACATACATAGACACACACCTTTTTCCCGAAGGGGTAGGCAGAGCCTCAATGTGGGCCTCTATTCACCATGATTCTTATATTATAAATCAAAAAATAAATAATTCTAGACAGTTAACACAACATTATCTAGCCCCAAGCTAAGCAGAGCTTGTGTTATGGTTACTAGATAACTGATATGACGATATGATATGATTTGACGACCTCAATGGCGAGGCGGGCGAAGCTTGGTCTGCGACGCAGGAGGTTGCGGGTTCAATTCCCGCCTCGGAACAAATATTTGTGCGATCGCAGATATTTTTTCAGGGTGTTTTGGGTATTTTCTATGTATAATAAAAAATATCTATGTATGTAATATATTGTATTAAGTATATCAGTTATCTAGTACCCATAACACAAGCTCTGCTTAGCTTGGGGCTAGATAATATTGTGTGAATTGTCCAGCATTATTTATTTATTTATTTATTTATTTATATACTGTATATAATTCATAATTCAAAATTCAAAATTCAAATACATTACATAGATATATATTTTTTATTATACATAGAAAAAACCCAGAACACCCTGAAGAAATATCTGCAGATCGTACAAATATTTGTTCCGAGGCGGGAATCGAACTCGCAACCTCCTGAGTTGCAGGCGAACCATCGCCCGCCGCGCCGCGCCACAGAGGTCGTCTACTTATACTATAACACACAGTAAACCCTCCCGAGGATTGTCTCGGTGCTTTGAACACTCGAGAGCGTACATAATAAATAAAACATTCATTAAGTGGGTAGGCAGGTATGTAACAACAAATAATACCTCCATGGTCTGGCCTTAGTTACTTCGTAACCGTAGTGTATGTACTATGGAAAAAAGTTACATGAAAGTACTGTTTTTAATCCCTGACGCAAAAACGACGGGGTGTTATAAGTTTGACGTGTCTGTGTGTTTGTGTGTGTGTGTATGTGTGTGTGTGTGTGTGTGTGTGTATGTGTGTCTGAGATACAAATTCACCTTCATCCAATCGTTTTTTTTTTTTGGAAGGTGAATTTGTCGGGATTGTTCTTACCTTTGTTTGATCAAAATCTGTTCAGCAGTTTCATTGCGTTGAGGGTTTTTTGAATTTTTACATAATTAATTTCTTGTTCCTAACAAAAACAGTACTATGATGCAATTTTTTTGTTTTTTTTTGTCGAAGGTATTATAAGAAAACCGGCCAAGTGCGAGTCGGACTCGCGCAAGAAGGGTTCCGTACCATTATCTATAAAAATGACAAAAAAATCACGTTTGTAAAAATATACAAATAAAACTTGCATGCAAAAAGTGGTCAGCAATCCAAAAATTTACCTCGCATATCATTGCTTAACCTACATATGGAAAAATCACGTTTGTTGTACGGGAACTCCCTTAAATATTGATTTTATTATATTTCTTTGTATTTGTTGTTATAGCAGCAACAAAAATACATCATCTGTGAAAATTTCAACTGTCTAACTATGAGATACAGCCTGGTGACAAACGGGCAGCCGAGCTTTAGTAATAGGGTCCCTAAAGACATGTTATTAAAACACTGTTTTTGAGTTCATAATAAAGATTTTACGATATGAGTGGTGATAAATTAAATTACAACATCACCTGCAAAACCTTTTGGTATGTAATTGAATTACAAAAGGCAAGGCACTTTCTGGAATTAACAATTTCTGTCAGAAAAGATGATAATTATTCACGTTAATTATTACAAGTTTGCTTTTCCTTTAAAAAGTGGAGTTACTTTAGAATTTTCTTATCAAAGTCCCTTTTAAGAAGTTAAGTTTCAAACAATCTACAGAACGCGAACGCTTTTATTTAAAGATGAAACAATTTGTGGTTTTAATAAACCATTATAGCATCCTTTTCACGTTACGGGATATTTACCATGATTTTTTCATGGTAAATATCCCGATTCTAGTGAAAAGTATGTAAGTACCATGATAGTTTCAAAAGTTATATCATTATTGTATGTAATTGTATTTTATTTGTAAATGTTGTATCTTCTGTGTGATATGGGTTTTATGTGCCTGAAATAAATGGATTTTATTTTATTTTTATTTATTTTATTTATTATAGTATCGTCATTTTACAGCCAAAGTGAGCAGGATCCATTAAATTGTTTGTAGGTATGTCAGGGAAGGCAATTTGTGTCAAATACTTACTCAAGTATTGACGAAGTATGGTACTAAAATAAATAAATAATTAAATTATGCGCGAAAATGGAATATACCTACATCAGGGATATTTTTCTTACAATATTCTTTCTTAAACAAATATTATAGTATTTGAACGAAGTTATCCGACAGAGAATGGGCTGGGCATATATAAAATCCCACTAATATTATAAATGCGAAATTTTGTGTGTGTGTTTGTTACTTCTTCACGCTAAAACGGCTTGACGGATTTGCATGAAATTTGGAATGGAGATAACTGGACTCCCGGAATAACACATAGGCACATTTTTATCCCGATATTCCCACGGGATCGATACTTACGCGGGTGAAACCGCGGGGCGCTGCTAGTAATAAATTAATAAATAATGCTGGACACAGTTCACACACCATTATCTAGCCCCAAGCTAAGCAGAGCTTGCGTTATGGGTACTGTTTAACATATATTAATAGATATTTTTTATTATACATAGAGTATACCCAGAACAAAGATCTGCAGATGGTACAAATATTTGTTACGAGGCGGGAATCGAACCCGCGACCTTTCGCATCTCAGCCGGCTGCTCGCCATACGCGCTACAGAGGTCTTCACATAATATGCATTATGGATCGACAATATACATTGAATAATTACACCCCAACATTAAGTTTTTTCGTTATTTTTGTGTGATGTTACAAAATAACGTATTGTTTTGCTGACGTTACTTCCACTCGTTAGATTTAGATGTAGGTGTAGTCCGCGTCATGTAAAAAGAACGCTGGCGGTCAAGCTTCTACAGGCGTTCTAGCGTTCTTTTTACATGACGCGTACTATAATTGTACATTATTTGTAGTAAACTAGGTAGGCACTCATTCAATGCATAGGTATAGGTACATCTCTTAAATAAGTAGAAAAATAAGTAATCTCTTAAAAAGAACGCTGGAACGCCTGAAGAAGCTTGACCGCCAGCGTTCTTTTTACATGACGCGCATTTATATTTCTAGGTGGGATAAATACGGACTCCAAAAATGTAATAATTAATATGAATGGTATGAATCCGGAATAATTATTATTACTTTTAGCTCGTGGGATGAATTTATGGGATCAATACAGGTGCATCCGCACCCGATTCATCTCCAGCTAATCCTAGAAAGGCATAAATAGGTCATCGTGGTTCGAACTTGTTATCAATGATTATCAATGGTATCAACAAGAGGATAGCAAATTTCACGAACGCTCTTATCAGTATGACTATAATCGTGATAATAGGTGGGTGTAGCTACGTGTAGCATTCCAGTAGTTGTGAACAGTTTATCATGAACACGACAAGGCTTTGTCAATATATTGCGGTAACTTATATAAATAAACATAGTTTTGAACTGTGAAAACTTTATCTGTGTCTACAGTGTTTGTGAGTTCATTAGTGAAGGCCTCGTATCTAGGTTAAACAGATATGGATGAAAAGTAAGTCTAGTCTAGTAAGTAGTAGTAGGTGGAGTAGAAGTAGGTGTAGTGTGTAATTTGTGACTACAACATCGGACTACAATTTGTGACGTCACTGCGTGGATGGCACTAAGAGACATTTTTTTATTTTTTTTTACTAATTGAATTACGGAACAAGCAGTTGGCCCACCTGATGTTAGCGGTAACCTCTGCCTATGAACAGTGCATTACCTCATAGGTCACGTCCACCTAGGACGCACCCTATGTGGCATTGCACTGCGCCCGCCAACCTGGGACATAAAGATGAAGTCTCATGTGCCTGTAATTTCACCGACACCCTTACCCTTCAAACCGGAACACAGCAATGCGAGCACTACTGCTTTGCGGCAGAAATAGGTATGGTGGTAGTACTTCCCCGGACGAACTCTTTCACAAAAAAGCTCTACTACTACTCTACTAGTAATTGTAGTTAAGTTAGATATACCTACTTCGTTTTTGCGTAAACAAACGCAAAAACAACTGCAATTACTAGACACACAACACAACCTATTATGTTTTTTATTTGTCAAGGGTTTCCGTGTGCGCCGTTCCAAAAAAAATTTTTTTCTTTTTTTTTTCTTTCTTTAGTGTTTAGTAGTATACTGTGGTGAGCCGGGCTGCGGCCGTTTTTTCTTGCAAGTAATGGTTGTCATATTGAATTCCTGAGCGTTTGCTTGCGAAGACAATTGATATTCCGAGAAATGTATGGTGTCAAGGTAACCTTAGTGCTTAGGTACTTAGGCAAATAACAGTGCTGAGGTAGAAACCTGTAATCATAAAATTGTGTACTATTCGTGCGTACCGTAAAACTTAGACAAATAATTATAGGTACCAACTGAGGACGTACTCTACGAAAAAACATAACTGTATGCTTATATGAGACTTTTCATCTTTATGTCTCAGGGTGGCGGGCGCAGTGCAATGCCACATAGGGCGCGTCCTAGGTGGACGTGACCTATGTGGTAATGCATTGTTCATAGGTACCGCTTATCATCAGGTGGGCTATCTGCTAGTACCACCATTCTAAGTCTTAGACCAAAGTAAAATTAACTTTGGTCGAAGTTCTAAGTAGTAAAAAAAATACTTTTTTTGACGGACCCGTAACGCCAAACGAACGATGTATTCGTACATACATACCTACAAACTATGGAATGAGCTTCCATCTGAGGTTTTCCCGCTTGGTTAAGACATGTGTCGCTTCAAGAAAAATGTTCTTAAATTATTTCAGGGTAGGCAGCGCATCGACAATACTCCTGGTGTTTCCGGTGTCTATAAGCGACGGTGACCACTTCACATCAGGCGGGCCGCTAGATTGCAAATTTGTTTCGTAAAAAAAAAAAACCTTGTACCTGAGCCTGTAAATAGTAGATACAATAACTCTAGTTAAATTATAGTATAAAAAAATGGATTTGAAATAGTAAGGACCACATAATCCCTTACCAGATTTGAAATAGTAAGGACCACATAATCCCTTACCAGATTTGAAATAGTAAGGACCACATAATCCCTTACCAGATTTGAAATAGTAAGGACCACATAATCCCTTACCAGATTTGAAATAGTAAGGACCACATAATCCCTTACCAGATTTGAAATAGTAAGGACCACATAATCCCTTACCAGATTTGAAATAGTAAGGACCACATAATCCCTTACCAGATTTGAAATAGTAAGGACCACATAATCCCTTACCAGATTTCTTCACAATTTGACTTGACATTTTCTATTACTCAAGGGAAATTGGATGAGACTAGACTAGTTGGAAAACTCAGACATATCTGTCGGATAACTTTTGTGGATCTGTGCAGACTGAAGTTTCTCGTATTTTCATATTGCTTAAGTACATTGTTACGTCACTTCTAGGAATTGGGAATGGTGTATGAGACATTTTTAGGGATCCGTATCCAATGGGTAAAACGGGACCCTATTACTAAGACTCCGCTGTCCGTCCATCCGTCTGTCACTAGGTTGTATCTCATGAACCGTGATAGTTAGACAGTTGAAATTTTCACGGATGATGTATTTTTGTTGCCGCTATAACAGCAAATACTAAAAAACAGAATAAAATAAATATTTGAGGGGGGCTCTCATAAAACAAACGTGATTTTTATGCCGTTTTTATAGATAATGGTACGGAACCCTTCGTGAGCGAGTCCGATTCGCACTTACCCGTTTTTTTTATTTCATGTCCAGTATCGAAATGTTGGCTTGATTTTATCTGAGGTTAGATAAAGATTTAGTAGATTGTAGAGTAAAAGTGAGTTTATGATACCTACACATGAGTCATGTGTTGTTTTTAGGCTTCCATAGCCAAATTACAAAAAACTGAACCCTTATAGAATTTCGTCTGTCCGACTGTCCTTTTCTCCGTATGTGACAGCTATTTTACTGGAGACTATAGGCACTACATGATTTAAATTTAGAAGCTAGGTTTTTTCTATTAAACTCTATACAATGGTGTAGAGAAACTACAAAAATAAATTTAGTCTGATACTCCATTTGTGTAGGTACTTGTAGAGCAGACTCTTTTCCCTTTTTGCGTCATTTGGGGGGGGGGGGGGGGGGGCTACTCGCACTTGGCTAGCTAAGTATTTAACTGCGCCACCCCAGGCAGAAATCCTCATACAAAAACGCCTCACGCCGCAAAGAAACAAGCAATTTTTATTGAATATCTCGTAAAATATGGATAATTTTACAAAACCACTACAGTAAACCCTCGGTATTGTGTTATTTTATTTATCAATGTTTTTTAACCAATAATATGCACCATTTTACCTCTGTGGCGCGGCGGGCGACGGTTGGCCTGCGACGCAGGAGGTTGCGGGTTCGATTCCCGCCTCGGAACAAATATTTGTGCTATCGCAGATATTTGTTCAGGGTGTTCTGGGTATTTTCTATGTATAATAAAAAATATCTATCTATGTAATATATTGTATTAAGTATATCAGTTATCTAGTACCCATAACACAAGCTCTGCTTAGCTTGGGGCTAGATAATGTTGTGTGAACTGTCCAGCATTTTTTTTTTTTTTTTACTAAACAATCAAATCTAGCCAAAAGTTATAGGTAACTTTGTATTTTTTTTCTATCTAGATAATATTGTCTTATCGTGTTTCTGGTACTGATCCCTCGGAATTAGAATGTAGTATCCAAGCATATTTTTGGACGGGGCCGACGGGAAAGAGAGCCACAGGACGCCCACAACAACGTTGGGTCGATGATATAATGAAGGCAGCCAGCAACAACTAGATAGTTAGAGCGCAGGATAGGGATCTTTGGAAAGATTTGGAGGAGGCCTATACCCGAAAGGGGCCTTAACTAAGGATTTAATATATATATATTTTATGAAACAACAGGATATAATATTTAATATTTTTAATTGTTACTTGGTTTATCTTTTTTTAAGGAAATAAAGAGGCTTTTTATTATTTTATTATTTATCCAAGCATATTTTTAATTTGAATATTGTACTTGTGTTAGTCAGTTAAAAATCTAATCTAAGATTGGTAATTTTGTGGCGTACCCCACCCTTGCATCACTTTCATAACACATAACATTGTATCAAGATATATAATACTATGTTTGACCACCATAAAGGTTTTTGCCACTTTTCCTCATAAATAGAAGGTTAAGCAAATACGACCGAAATTAGGTGACCCATTTAACCTCTGTTGACAACCTACTTTTAAAACGTTCGTTTGTTATACATATTTATGTATTCTCTATACATTTAACCTCTGTTGACAACCTACTTTTAAAACGTTCGTTTGTTATACATATTTATGTATTCTCTATACATTTAACCTCTGTTGACAACCTACTTTTAAAACGTTCGTTTGTTATACATATTTATGTATTCTCTATACATTTAACCTCTGTTGACAACCTACTTTTAAAACGTTCGTTTGTTATACATATTTATGTATTCTCTATACATTTAACCTCTGTTGACAACCTACTTTTAAAACGTTCGTTTGTTATACATATTTATGTATTCTCTATACATTTAACCTCTGTTGACAACCTACTTTTAAAACGTTCGTTTGTTATACATATTTATGTATTCTCTATACATTTAACCTCTGTTGACAACCTACTTTTAAAACGTTCGTTTGTTATACATATTTATGTATTCTCTATACATTTAACCTCTGTTGACAACCTACTTTTAAAACGTTCGTTTGTTATACATATTTATGTATTCTCTATACATTTTTCATGATCGTATTTACCTGTTTTCTCCTCCTAAACTGGACTGATTTTAACCTTTAAAGAATTGTTGATAAGATTTGTCCTGTTTGCTAGCTTATTATGTAATGTGTACTGGACGAAAGCGTTAGCCGAGTCAGTCGTGGGAAGCAATGGCGGCGATATGCTCACCACTTGTCACGTCTATATTCCCACGATGGTGCAACCCACTGTGAAAAGAGGCCCATTGAGGCTCTGCCTACCCCCCGTCGGGGAAAAAGGCGTGTGTATATGAATATGTATGTATGTTCATATGAAGGACTTTATCTATGGCTGTGTGTTATCCTTTTATTAATTATGTTGCTAGTGTTCGACCTCGGCTTCGCTCGCCATGGTAAAAAGTAGCCTTTAGCTCAATCCAGGTCATAATCTATCTGTGTACCATATTTCATCGAAATCGGTTCAGCCGTTTCGGCGTGACTAAGTAACAAACTTCCAAACATCGTAACTTTGACATTTATAATATTAGAGGGATTCTTATACACATACAAACACATACACACACGCCTTTTTCCCCATAGAGGTAGGCAGAGCCTTAATGGGCATCTTTTCACAGTGGGTTGCACCATCGTGGAATATCAGACATGACAAGTGGTGAGCTCATCGCTGCCATTGCTTCCCACGACTGACTTTGCTAACGGTTTCTTCCAGTAATAACACATTCCATAATAAGCTAGCAGCCAGGACAAATCTTATACCAACGAATCAACAAGTCTGGGAAATCCCTTAGTCGGCTTTTACGACATCCTTGAGAGGAGACGGAGGGGTCTATTCTTAGGCCGGGCACACCAATTTTTATTTAATGAATTTATGGAAAAAATAAGTACCAAACATAAGTATTTTTATCAAAACAAGATTTTATTAAATTAGTGCTTTGAACTGTGTGCTGATCAAAATGAGCCTAAGCACGGCCAGTCTACTATTATCCATCGAGGAGTTCCGATGTCTCCATCATATTGTATTGTTATCGGAACTTGACAGGTATGCAGAATTTCACCTCAGTTGGTCGAGCGAGGTTATCTGTAGGGATGTAACGTTATATAATTTTGTCGATACGATAGATACCGATTATTGTAGTAAATAATTGGCGATACCGGTACCGATACCGATAGTAGAAATAGAAAAAAAAAACAAATAAATAATTTTCTTTATAGAAGTTACCAATATCAGAGTCTGAAACCTAGAGAAGGTTGAAAACCAAAATGTGAAATCAAAATTCAAAGACAACCTTTATTTATATGAAATAATCAAGAATAGCGCAAAGTTAAAGCAAGAATAGTTTAGTCAAAGCGCTAAATTATCATTACACAAAGTGGTAAAGTAAACCGATACAAAAGATACAGTCAGTATCTTTTCGTAGATTTTTGTTGAGAGTACATAGTTTGTTCAAATTACTAGCAGATGATCTGTTACGCAAATCGGCTGTATGTACATAATCGGCGATGCCGATATATAGGCCTGCCGATTATATCGGCCGATATATCGGTATCGGAATCGTTACATCCCTAGTTATCTGGTTCAAACCCGTGTCAAGATTTGTCCCACAATAACTATCAGCTAACAGGTCAAGATGAATAAAAGCTTATAAAAACGAACAAAGAAGAAAGTTTCAGATCCATTTCCAACACAAAAGCTTCCAATGACAAGTGACCTAATTGACTCACAAATGTAACCATATCTTTGGCCCACAAAAAAAAAACAATAATGATTACTCAAGGAATAAAATACTTTTATCACGACATCTTTATGTAGGCTAGGCAAAACAGTGTCTGAGTTGTTTTCTTGTAAATCTTGAATGTGACATTTATATATTGGAGAGGAATCGTAGAGTGTTTTTTACAATGTTTGTTTTAGCAAAGAATAAAGTGTTTTAGGCCGACCTAGGTGGGTACTAACCTGGGTAAAAGGACCTGAGGAGGGATGTAGGGGAGGCCTACGTAGGCCTAAGGCCTCATACGTCGCTAAATTATTTCTAACATTTTTAGTAATTATTTAAAAAAATTGAGACCAAGAGGACATGCTTTGATGATGTAGATATTTTTTTTTGTAGATATATCTCTCAAGATCTTTGAGAAAAACACAAGGTCCATTTGTTAGTAAGACTTAAGAACTAGGTTATTGTTTACAAAGTTATATAATTATTTAAGTAGACCTTCACTCTTGCACCACAATTCACATATATCCACGCCTTAAATCAATATTTTACTCCTCACCGACCAACGAGCGATTAGGATACTAATTCCCTTAACTTATAATTTTATTTCCCAAATAAACCGAAAACACAGATAATCCTCGCTAATTGCCCCAGTAAGCTACTTAGGTTTTGCCCGAACGCTCTCTTTTCAGATTTGGATCATCCTCTTAGTGTATATCTCATCCCAGCATCCCACACTAAAGTATGTTTACATGGTATCGTAGACTGAGATCTAAAACATCCCACACTAAAGTATGTTTACATGGTATCGTAGACTGAGATCTAAAACATCCCACACTAAAGTATGTTTACATGGTATCGTAGACTGAGATCTAAAACATCCCACACTAAAGTATGTTTACATGGTATCGTAGACTGAGATCTAAAACATCCCACACTAAAGTATGTTTACATGGTATCGTAGACTGAGATCTAAAACTTTTTAATTGGTCTAGTTAGAGTATAATTTTTTGAAATTAAAATATATTTATTTTCTCTTCATTAACCGATCATAAATCCTATCCTGAGTGTGTGCGTGTGTTTGTTACTTCTTCACGCTGAAACGGCTAGATGGATTTGGATGAAATTTGGAATGGATATAGCTTGACTCCCGGAATAACACATAGTCACATTTTTATCCCGATATACCCACGGGATCGAGACCTATGCGGATAATATCGCGGGGCGCTGCTAATAATCTATTTTTACAGCGAGTAGTACAACGAATACAAGAAGGTATATAAAGAATTTAAAAAGCGGCCAAGCGCGAGCCGGGCCACGCGTAGTTGCCCGTCATAATATGCGGACTTAGAAGGGGACTTTTTTACACAACTAACAACTTCATCAAAGTAACTTTAAATTGAATTATTACGAAATTTTCCCTCTTACTTCTTAGGAGTCAAGCTATCTCCACTCCGAATTTCATCCAAATCCGTCGAGCCGTTTCAGCGTAAAGAGGTAAAAACACGCTATCTGAGCTAAGCCGCGGATAGATAAACAGACGGACGGACATTTTGGGTGCCTTGTCTTGTTGACTACGGTACCCCAAAAAGTACATTAATCTATATGTAAATATTTAATTTTAAAATGTTTGGATACCATCATTATTTGCGTACTTTCTTAATTGCTTTCTCTTAAGTGCGGTCGGGACCACGGAATGTAGGTCACCAACTCAAATCCTGGGGCGCGATTGACGGCAAATTGACTTGTCATTACAACTTTTAGCCTGATGTGGTGAGTGAGGAATTAGGTGACACACACATCAACTTTATGCGCAAAACAAAAAGTTTTAGAATTGAAACTATCGTGGTTGGGAATCATTTTAAAATAAATAACGGCTTATTACCACTGTATTTCGTGGCTTTGCTGACGTTTCGAGACTGAATTCAGAATTCTGCATTCGCCGGTTCACCGTCGAACGTCCATGTCGCGGGCGGTGCTCATGATGAAGAGGCTTCTGAATTCAGTCTTGAAACGTCAGCAAAGCGACAAAATACAGTGGTAATAAGCCGTTATTTATTTTAAAACAAAAAGTTTTGCTCAGAATTTATTAATTTAAATATAATATATGCTGTGGTGTGTCTGGCCTAAGAATAGACCCCTGTGTCTCTTCCCGTGGATGTCGTAAAAGCCGACTAAGGGATTCCCCGGACTTCTTGATTAGATTCGTTAGTATAATATTTGTCCTGGCTGCTAGCTTATTATGGAATGTGCGAAAGAAGAAAGCGTTAGCCGATTCAGTCGTGGGAAGCAATGGCAGCGAACCACTTGTCATGTCTATATTCCACGATGGTGCAACCCACCGTGAAAAGCGGCACATTGAGGCTCGGCCTACCCGCGCTTGGGGGAAAAAGGCGTGTGTCTATGTAGTTTTCGCTTTGATTATATATTGGCACCAGACAATTTTTTAAATCGTGTTTTATGGTTAACGTTCATTCGTTTTTTCGTGCTTAATTAGCAAATTAAATTAGAATTTCAAAATCAGTCTTTTTCACACTGTGTAAGTTAGGTATCTTACAAACTAGTTTACGGCGGGAGGCCTTGCCTTATCGCTAAAAGCGATCTGATCCTGGAACGATGATCTTGATAAAAATGTAGACCAGAGAATTGGTTGAAGAGGAGGTGGGCTACTCTCCGATGTCACGCCACCTACGTAGGTGGTTTGGTTACAGCGTTATTTTTGCGCCACTTTTAGCCGTACATTGATTGTGATAGGATCATAGACTTAGAATTTTCGCTACGTTTAGTCTATGGATAGGATAGTGTTGCATATTATTAGAAATAGTTCGCTACGTTTAGTCTATGGATAGGATAGTGTTGCATATTATTAGAAATAGTTCGCTACGTTTAGTCTATGGATAGGATAGTGTTGCATATTATTAGAAATAGTTCGCTACGTTTAGTCTATGGATAGGATAGTGTTGCATATTATTAGAAATAGGGAAGACATTTGAAATCGTCATCGTGTCCACGTGTGTACAAAATATTTTTATTTACTTTTAATTTTATTTCTAACCTAACCTAAACAATCGATATATTGTATATTTGGTAGTAGTAGAACTTTTTTGTGAAAGAGTTCGTCCAGGGAAGTACTACCACCATACCAATTTCTGCCGCAAAGCAGTAGTGCTCGCATTACTGTGTTCCGGTTTGAAGGGTGTGGGTGCCGGTGAAATTACAGATATATGAGACTTTCCATTCTTATGTCTCAGGATGGCGGGTGCAGTGCAATGCCACATAGGGCGCGTACTTGGTGTTCGTGACCTGTGAGATAATGCACTGGCAGAGGGTACCGCTTAACATCAGGTGAGTCATCTGCTTGGTCCGTCATCAAAGGTTGTATAACAACAAAAAAAAACTGCGTGTCTGACTCACTCATAGACTACCAACGATAACCAACAGTACTAACGCATAGCCTAAACCGTAACTCATAGAGACCTGAAATTAAGAGGCTACATTCCTTTTGTGGTCAAGGAATGTAGTAGGTATTAAGGAAGCAGTTTCTGATATTATGGTGGTGGGAAAAAATCATGCGAATGAAGTCGCTGGCATTCCATTAGTATCGGATATACGTGCTCTGTTGCATTCCATTAGTATCGGATATACGTGCTCTGTTGCATTCCATTAGTATTGGATATACGTGCTCTGTTGCATTCCATTAGTATCGGATATACGTGCTCTGTTGCATTCCATTAGTATCGGATATACGTGCTCTGTTGCATTCCATTAGTATCGGATATACGTGCTCTGTTGCATATTTTCTTTCTCATAAGTAAAAGATCACTCAAAATCGCTGTGTTTAGATTCAAAATGGAGGATCCTGTTCCGAAGTACTACTTCATTTAAAATTTAATTAAGGGTAGTATAATCGAGCGGCACTGGGTTAAGTGGATGTCATCATTAAGTGGCGGTTAGACGGCTGCCATAGGCACGAGGCGATTTGGGAGAAAGCCAACGTCTAGAGGTTTCAAAGCCTACAAAACGAATCTTAAACGACTTTATGAACTATGCCTGTACAACTATAGGTACATGTACTATTATTTATTCTGTGGATACAGTCAGCTCTTCAAAACTAATTTTAGAGTAAAAAAAAGGTATTAACATATAACAATTATTTATTTAACACTAGCGCCACGCCCCGGCTTCTCAAGGGTGAAATTAAAAAAAAAGTGTAGTTTCTGCCCGTGCGAAGCCGGAGCGGATCGCTAGTTATATTTAAACCTTCCGTGAAAAATAATCTTACTCATGGTGAAAACTGCATCAAAATCAGTTGCGTGCTGTTTAGGAGGAGTTAACGAATAGACGCGGAAAGCGACTTTGTTTTATACTACGTATTGAAGTAATACCTACAATTTTTGTAGTTATATGAAGTAAGTTGAAGTAGCAATGGGCATGCCATATAGCTCGCAGAACTGACAACCGTTGGGGAAGGTACTCGAACGGCAACCAAAAACAGGATGACAACAAAATTTTACTTGTGGCAACATTTTCCATCATGTGGCAAAAATATTCATTTCGTTATCTAAAAATAGATCTTGGTTAGTAACTAATATATAATCTGTGGTTACGATTTCAACGTGTACCTATCAAGAAAATGTAATTTGAAAGTCCCTCCTTGACCCAAAAAATAATCCTTAATTTCGTAACCGAAACGTTAGTTACAGATGATAAATTGCGAAAGAATTTCTGGAAGTCGACTTTAGTTAGTGTCCTTGTCCACCAATCTTTGGTTTCGAGCATCTCTTAGGCTGTGTCACTTCAAAAAGTTTGCAACTGTAGAATATATATTCCACTAAGTTCTCACCCCAAGTTTTGTCACTATCTAACTCAGTAAAGTTCAGGTAAGCAAGAACGGGACAGAACAGAGGACACGAAACAAATAGTGTGACGAAATAATATAAATCGACAAATATTTTGAAGACCTCTGCGGCGCGGTGGGTGAAGTTTGGCCTGCGATGCAGGAGGTTGCGGGTTCGATTTCCGCCTCGGAACAAATATTTGTGCGATAGCAGATATTTGTTCAGGGTGTTCTGGGTATTTTGTATGTATAGTAAAAAATATCTATCTATGTAATATATTGTATTAAGTATATCAATTATCTAGTACCATAACATAAGGTATGCTTAGCTTGGGGCTAGATAATGTTAAAAAAAATAAGAAAAGAAAAGTGTGCGAAAATCACGAAAAACCGCAACTGTCTCAAGTAAAAAAAAACCTCAACGCAATGAAACGGCTGAACCGATTTTGATAAAACATAGCTAAGAAAACTCCCAACAAATTCACCTTTCAAACAAAAAAAAAAAAAAACGTTTCGTCCGTTCGGGAGCTACGATGCCACAGACACACACACACACACACACACACACACACACACGTAAAATACAGGCACGTAAAACTTATAACACCCCATCGTTTTTGCGTCGGGGGTTAAAAATCTAAACTTTTTTTTTAAAAACCTCTAAATTGCCTTTAATTTTGAAAAAGAATCATTAAAATCGCTTCAGGCGTTTGGAAGCAGTAGGCTTTTTTGTGTAAACCATATAACTTTGAATGTTTTTCCTGTCAAAAGTTAACTTAATTTTTAATTTTTGACTATATTTAGTTAACCTAGTTAGTAGTAGTAGAGCTTTTTTGTGAAAGAGTTCGTCCGGGGAAGTACTACCACCATACCTATTTCTGCCGCAAAGCAGTAGTGCTCGCATTGCTGTGTTCCGGTTTGAAGAGTAAGGGTGCCGGTGAAATTACAGGCACATGAGACTTTTCATCTTTATGTCTCAGGGTGGCGGGCGCAGTGCAATGCCACATAGGGTGCGTCCTAGGTGGACGTGACCTATGAGGTAATGCACCGTTCATAGGCAGAGGTTACCGCTCAACATCAGGTGGGCCCATTGCTTGTTCCGTCATCCAAGTAGTATAAAAAAAAAAAAAAAACCTACATGTTAATATAGGCTTTCTAAGATAGGTCTATATTGCGGTTTTGGGTGTGTTATCGCCTTAACTTGTTTAACTTATTGGATGGAGTTGATGCTCTAAATTATATAATAGTTACTAAAAAAACTAAGGACTAAACTAAACTAGGAACTATTGATGGATGGTAGTCAATGTAACAGGGCTATCAACAGTTAGAATCTAAACTAAACTAGGAACTATTGATGGATGGTAGTCAATGTAACAGGGCTATCAACAGTTAGAATCTAAACTAAACTAGGAACTATTGATGGATGGTAGTCAATGTAACAGGGCTGTCAACAGTTAGAATCTTGAAAACAATTGGGTGTTTACTGTATTTTTAGGGTTTCATACCCAAAGAGTAAAACAGCACCCTATTACTGACTTCGCTGTCCGTCCGCCCGTCTGTCACCAGGTGTATCTCATGAACCGTGATAGTTAGACAGTTGAAATTTTCACAGATGATATATTTCTGTTGCCGTTATAACATCAAATACTAAAAAAACAGAATAAAATATCTATTTAAGGGGGCTCCCATACAAAAAACCTGTTTTTTGTCGTTTTTAAAGATCTTCGTGCGCGAGTCCGACTAGCACTTGGCCGTTTTTTTTTGTAATTATGTCAAATTGAATAGCGTTTCTACTTTCGCTCGCGTATGTCCACTAGATCTAATGCAGAAGCCTGCAGAAGTGCACTGCTGGACATTGGACCGCCTCCATCCACCGTCTTCCTGCGACCTTTAAAATGTCGTGGGTACAACAAGATGGCGCAGTGATACTTACGTTAGTAGGAGCTATTATATCGTCTGTGCGTCTGTCAAGAATCTGAGATTCGGTTTGTCCCTTCGTTTTTCTATCTGGGAAATGAGTCGGGCAGTCACCGCCCTCAACCCTTTCCGGATTTAAAGTAGGTAGGCGTTCGTACCTACCTATAATACACCTATAGGAAGATAAAGTTTGACCTTGTTAGCCAAAAAACGCCATCTCCGTGAAGCTCGGGAAAATTAGATTCAGAAAAACAGTTTTCACGCCTTTCTGCGGTTTTCTTGGAATTTAATTTGTTCTTTTGAGAATTTTACGGCAAAAACAGACCATTTTATGTAAACAAACAATAAATTATCTCTAACGACCTCTGTGGCGCGGCTGGCGATGGTTTGCCTGCGCCGAAGGAGGTTGTGGCTTCGATTCCCGCCTCGGAACAAATATTTGTACGACCTGCAGATTTAAGGGTGTTCTGGGTATTTACTATATATCATAAAAAATTACTACCTATGTAATGTATTGTATTAAGTATATCAGTTATCTATACTAATACCCATAACACAAGCTCTGCTTTGCTTGTGGCTAGAAATTGATTAGTTGATCTTATTGGGGCTAGATAATGTTGTGTGAACTGTCCAGCATTATTTATTTTATTTATTTTGAGAATTTTACGGCCAAAATATACCATTTTATGTCAACAACAAAAAAAAACTCTTTACGATAACTCCAGCACGGCTATTGTCCAATCGATGTCGATTACCATTTTGCTGTTCATTGCGCTGCGTGTTTTAGCTTTAACACAAAAGCGAAAATATTTGAAACACGCAGCGCAATGAACAGCAAACTGGTATTCAAAATCGAACTTCAGTATTACACAAAAAGACCCCTGATTATGTTTTACTGTAATAAACCGTTGTATGTACATACATACAATAAAAAAAAGCGGCCAAGTGCGTGTCGGACTCGCCCATGAAGTGTTCCGTAGCAGCAAGTAACATAATATAAAAGTTCTTGGATGGATTACGATTAATGACGTATTAAAAAAAAACTACTTACTAGATCTCGTTCAAACCAATTTTGAGTGAAAGTTTACATGGTAATGTACATTACATTTTTTTTTAGTTTTATCATTCTCTTATTTTAGAAGTCATGGGGGGGGGGGACACACACACACACACACACACACTTTTTACCACTTTGGAAGCGTCTCTCGCGCAAACTATTCAGTTTAGAAAAAAATTATATTAGAAACCTCAATATCATTTTTGAAGACCTATCCATAGATAACCCACAAGTAGAGGTTTGATGAAAAAAAAATTTTTGAGTTTCAGTTCTAAGTATTGGGGTTCCCCCCCAAAAATAAAAAACTACTCACTAGATCTCGTTCAAACCAATTTTGAGTGAAAGTTTACATGGTAATTTTTTTTTAGTTTTATCATTCTCTTAATTTAGAAGTTATGGGGGGGGGGGGGGGGGGGGGGACACACTTTTTACCACTTTGGAAGCGTCTCTCGCGCAAACTATTCAGTTTAGAAAAAATTATATAAGAAACCTCAATATCATTTTTGAAGACCTATCCATAGATACCCCACACGTATAGGTTTGATGAAAAAATAAATTTTGAGTTTGAATTCTAAGTAAGGGGAACCCCAAAAATAAAAAACTACTTACTAGATCTCGTTCAAACCAATTTTGAGTGAAAGTTTACATGGTAATGTACATTATATTTTTTTTTTAGTTTTATCATTCTCTTATTTTTACTGCCGACTGGCAAACAGATCTACAGAAAATTAGTAAAATCCAAATAAAAGACTAGATTAAGGATTATATAAAATTTAGGTTTCTATGTAGGAATAGTTGTTTGTAAATTTGTAGTTTTTACTGTAATATGGATCTGAATAAAAGGCTATATTATTATTATTATTATTTATTCTCTTATTTTGGAAGTTACGGGGGGGGGGGGGGGGACACACTTTTTACCACTTTGGAAGTGTCTCTCGCGCAAACTATTCAGTTTAGAAAAAAATGATATTAGAAACCTCAACATCATTTTTAAAGACCTATCCATAGATACCCCACACGTATAGGTTTGATGAAAAAAAAATGTTTGATTATCAGTTCTAAGTATGGGAACCCCAAAAATAATTGTTTTTTTTAAATTTTTGTATTAAAATCTTAATGCGGTTTACAGAATACATCTACCTACCAAGTTTCAACAGTATAGCTCTTATAGTTTCGGAAAAAAAAGGCTGTGACATACACGGACAGACAGACAGACAGACATGACGAATCTATAAGGGTTCCGTAGTTTTTTTACGGAACCCTAAAAATGGCTATTGGCTAGATGCCATATTATTCTTTAAATGAATAACAGGGATTTTCAATTATAAATTTTATTGATTAAGCTAATTATTGACATTTTATTTTATTTTATTTTAATAATCAGTCTCAATTATTTGAAAACTATTTTATTGTTCTTATTTTATTATTATGTTAAAATTTGCATGCCTAGTAATATGGTAGAACATAAGTGGACTTCATCTAGTTTAAGATCTTTATACAATGTTCTGGCAAACAAATTATCTTATCTTATCTCATCTTATCTTGTCTCATCTTATCTCATCTTATCTTATCTCATCTTATCTCATCTTATCTGATCTTATTTTATCTTATGTGTTGCCTCAGCAAGATAATCCATGAGTAGGTCGACCGACCTAACGATATCCACGGCCAGAACACTAGCTCTACTAAGATTTTTATATCCGGCCTTTTTCCTTAGCACATTTCATTTAATGATTTGGGATGGGTGTAAACATCGATTTTGAAGTCTGCTTGCGTAATTAATTAAATTTTAAATTGGAAGTTCCCCGTGCAAACTGAGATCTTTATTGCGTGAGTATAATTAACATTGAATTTTATGATTTACTTACTCGTTTTACGAGGCACTATCGCTTATGTGGTTTTCATACAAGCGAATGGAGTCTATATGAGCGAGGCATTCATATGAAAACATCTATTTAATTGTATTAAATAAATAATGCTAGACAGTTCACACAACATTATCTAGCCCCAAGCTAAGCAGAGCACTGCTAAGGGTACTAGATAACTGATATACTTAAATACAATACATTACATACATAGATATTTTTTAATACCCAGAACACCCTGAACAAATATCTGCAGATCGTAAAAATATTTGTTCAGAAACTGGAATCGAACCCGCAACCTCCTGCGTCGCAGGCGAATTAAAACGAATATAATATATAATACTACAAAAAAAACGACTTTCCGGTTTGACGTTTGGGTTCCTCCTTGGTTTCTCCCATTCTGAGTCAACACGACGGCCGCGGCCCGACTCACAACGGTCTGACTGGCCAGGCTCGAATCAATTTAAAAAATACCTAACGGAGAGGCCCGACTGGCCAGGCATTCTTTTCTTGGACAGTTATAGTGAAAAGTGGTCCGACTAGCCTCAACCTAGTTCCTAGATTGATATGCGCAAAAATAAGTTTTTTGGAAAACGACCTCTGTAGTGCGTCGTGCGAGTAGCTGGCTGAGATGTGAAAGGTTGTGTGTTCGATTCCCGCTGCGGGTCAAATGTTTGTATGATCTGCAAATATTTGTTCCGGGTCTGGGTGTAATGGTACCATGGTACTCGTAGTTTCTTATACCCACAACACAGGGAGTCCTAGTGTGGGATCATGTATGTGACTGTTGGGTGTTATGTCATGTTAAAAGCTTTTATGAAATTTGTCACTAGAACCATGACCTAATCAAAAAGAGCTCAACACGGCCTGTCTACCGTTATCCATCGAGGAGGAACCACATACATATACATGCATACATAGACACACACCTTTTCCCCGAAAGTGTAGACAGAGCCTCAAATGGGCCTCTTCAACAAAATCGTCCAATAGAGTGCCTGCCTACATACCTACACAGAAACTTCCGGTTCTTGTTCGCTACCCGAGAATCTTTATTAGGGTTCCGTAGCCAAATGGCAAAAAACGGAACGGAACGGATTCGTCATGTCTGTCTGTCTGTCTGTCCGTCCGTATATAACAGCCACTTTTTTCTGAAACTATAAGAGCTATGCTGTTGAAACTTGGTAAGTAGATGTATCCTGTGAACCGCATTAAGATTTTCATACAAAAATTGAAAAAAAAACAATACATTTTTGGGTTTATTATATACTTTTATATTCCCGTTGTCCACGTTAACGTGGACAAGCTCATCGTGGACAACGGGAATAAACCTTCAAAAATGTTATTGAGGTTTCTAATAGTATTTTTTTCTAAACTGAATAGTTTGCACGAGAGACACTTCTAAAGTGGTAAAATGTGTGATCCCCCCCCCCCCCCCCCGTAACTTCTAAAATAAGAGAATGATAAAACTAAAAAAATATATGATGTACATTAAAATTTAAATTTCATGTAAATTTCCAACGAAAATTGGTTTGAACGAGATCTAGTAAGTAGTTTTTTTTTAATACGTCAAATCGTAATCCATCCAAGAACTTTTATATTATGTTACTTGCTGCTACGGAACCCTTCATGGGCGAGTCTGACTCGCACTTGGCCGCTTTTTGTTTTTGATTCAGCGAGCTATACCCATTGTCACTTCGACTTTCCTATTTACAGGAACATAATACCGATACTAACAAATCAAGTTTGCGTAACAAATACGACATTATAATTCGAGGTGTACATCGTCACGAACGAAGTTTCCAACTTTCTCTGTGATTAACCACAAACTACGGCTTATAAAGCAGCGTTGTATTAAACTTTATTATTTATTAACGGAAAAAATAATAATGGTCTTGTAAACTTTTAGTAGACGTCGCGTGGAACTTGTGATTAATTTTCTTTTAGTAATCTTTTGTTATTATTTTTTGTGCAGACAAAAAACACAGTTGAGTAGTTGAAATGAAAGACTTGACAAACGCTAATCACCCAAAATTGTTTTAGTTTGGATTTAAAAGAGTTGACAACCAACATAGGTTCTGAGTTTACTTTCCGGGTTGATTTCTAGATTTCCATAAATCAAAAATATACGATCGTTAGGCATATTTGAGCTGACATATTAATAAAAATTAAAGTTTTTCAAGTACCATAATAATGAACCAGGAATCACATTGTGATGATATTATGGTACAAAATTATAGATAATTTATTTGTAATAAATGTATTTATTTTAAATGTATTACTAATTTATTTGTCATCAAACAAATACCATCTTTCATACAAAAAAAACCTCTCTAAAACTGTTTCACAAAGAAACATGTCATACAGACAGACAAACAGACACACTATGGCTTCAAACTAATAACATCCCTCATTTAGTCGGAGTTTAAAAATACATCCAGTTTTAACGTGTTTTTTATCCATCAAAGAGGGTTTTATGGCCATTCAGAAAAGTAGAGAATACCATTAACTTATCGAAATTTATCGACACGAAATACGAGATTCTAATGACTGACTTCAATGCCTAAAACTATAAAAATAAAATGACTTGTGGGTTTATAGCAATTGAATAATGGTTTATACTCTAGGGAAAATAAGCTAATCTCACTAAAAAGTTGAATTGATAAAGTTTTTATAATGTAATTAAATAACTTTTAAAATTTTATGTAAAGATTCCAATAAGAGTTTGATGTAAGTACGTACTTACATTTTAGAATATTATTTGAACCTATGAAAACAAAAAACCTTTTGAAAATTGGAATACCATTTTAGACTTATACATCTTACACGTTTTAATTTTTGTAACATAAATACATACATACAAGGACACACGCCTCTTTCCCCGAAGGGGTAGGCAGAGCCTCAACGGGCCTCTTTTCACTGTAGGTTGCACCATCGTGGGATATAGACGTGACAAGTGGTGAGCCCATCGCCGCCATTGCTTCCCACGACTAACTCACCTAACACTTTCTTCCAGTAATAACACATTCTACAATTATCCAGCAACCAGGACATATCCTTATACCAACGAATCTTATCAACAAGTCCGGGTAATCCCTTAGTCGGCTTTTACGACATCTACGGGAGGAGACGGAGGGGTCTATTCTTAAACCGGATACACCACGGCAAATGAAAATTTAAATGAAAATTAACTTAACAATGAAAATTAAATTAAACATATTTAGCACATTGATTCACTAGTGTTAATCAAGTTGCTAAATTTTAATTTATGTTACATGCGAACTGTGATCGAAGCATGCGAAATAAATATTAAAAACCAATAAAAATCTGAAATCAGGCGCTCTGCCTTTATCGCAAGCGTCACACTGAAGTTCGAAATGAAATGGTCTTTAAATCTACATCGTTAAGATCAATGTTTCTTTCAAAACGTATTGACCTACTAATTTTGGGTTACCTGCAAGACCCACCCACCGGAGTACTAGATCTCGATTTAATCTGAAGCAACGCTCAAGTTTAATTAGAGATCAGCGTTGGAAACCCGCTGATTCAGTTTAAAGTGCGCGTTAAAATCGATTCCTTTGAAGCTGTCTGCGGCTCGCTTCGGATTGAAACAGGTGAGCTTATCTACTTGAGACCTTTCACAGGATGGATCAACTATTCACAAAATGTAGATATCCCGATTTACATTTTCATTCCAAACCTTCTAATACCGGTGGATGAAGTATATGATAATTATCTTGATGAAACCTCTGAATGCCAAGACACATGGCGGGGTGCACATCCGTATTGATCCCATGGATTCATCCCACGTATATTTATTTCCGGATTCTGACCACAATGACCGTACAACCCAAGAAAAAAAATTGAATTTTTGTCCGTATTAATCCCAAAATGTAGTGCGGATTCACCCCACAGCCAATGGATACGGTGATCAATAGAAAAAGAGAGTACATTTAGGAGTAAACGAGTGAATTTTGAAAAAAATATCCTGTAAAGTGGCTATTATTGGCAAAAAATATTACAATCTACTTATTATTATTGATTACTTGTTTCGGTTTAAAAGTAACGTTTAATAGCAATATTTTGCGTTTTACGAAGCAACTTTGAATTTTATTTGCCACTCTGTAGGCGTAACAAAAAAAAAACTGTTCGCACTACATTATCTAGCCCCAAGCTAAGTAGAACTTGTGTTATGGGTACTAGACAACTGATATATTTAATACACTATATTACATAGATAGATATTTTTTATTATACATAGAAAATACCCAGAAAATCCTGAAGAAATATCTGCAGTTCGCACAAATATTTGCAATATATATCCATGCCAAATTACTGCTTTTTAGTACTAAAGTCTCTTAGCTAAGCCGTGGACAGACAGACAGACGGACGGGCATGGCGAAACTATAAGGGTTCCTTGTCTTGTTAACTGCGGAACCCTAAAAACCTATACACCTACTCGACATAGTTAGTAGTAGTAGAGCTTTTTTGTGTAAGAGTTCGTCCGGGGAAGTACTACCACCATACCTATTTCTGCCGCAAAGCAGTAGTGCTCGCATTGCTGTGTTCCGGTTTGAAGGGTAAGGGTGCCGGTGAAATTACAGGCACATGAGACTTTTCATCTTTATGTCTCAGGGTGGCGGGCGCAGTGAAATGCCACATAGGGCGCGTCCTAGGTGGACGTACTGTTCATAGGCAGAGGTTACCGCTTAACATCAGGTGAGCCATTTGCTTGTTCCGTCATTCTATTAGTATAAAAAAAAAAGAAAAAAAAAAAGACCTATTAAAACCAAGTCACACCTAATGTACGACAAGGGACGTAATGACATAACTTAATGTACGTAAAGGGACTTATTAACATCTCTTATTGGATCCGATGACGATTAAATTGTGAACAAATGTAATTAAACTCTGTTTAAATTTATAAATGTGTCTGCTGTTTAATTAGCTTTGAATCGCGTCTGTTAATTTAATAAGTACCGGGGTATTGAGCTTTTGTTAGGGGTGGCAGGGTTTTGTTGGGAACTTAGAGCATTGCTGTGCAAGCCTCCGTACGCTCGATGGTTGGGAATGAAAAAAAGAATTTTTTCTTGCAGCTCCTATCCATCCAAAGGTTGTCTAGAAGAGATCGCTCTTTAGCGATAAGACCACCCATTGTACATTTAGTTTTTTGTTTAATTGTTATGTCTTGTTTTTAACTAGTTTGTAAGGTGTGCAATAAAGTATTATCATTCATTCATTTCATTCATTTCATTCATTTCATTCATTTCATTCATTTCATTCATTTCATTCATTTCATTCATTTCATTCATTTCATTCATTTCATTCATTTCATTCATTTCATTCATTTCATTCATTTCATTCATTTCATTCATTTCATTCATTTCATTCATTTCATTCATTTCATTCATTTCATTCATTTCATTCATTTCATTCATTTCATTCATTTCATTCATTTCATTCATTTCATTCATTTCATTCATTTCATTCATTTCATTCATTTCATTCATTTCATTCATTTCATTCATTTCATTCATTTCATTCATTTCATTCATTTCATTCATTTCATTCATTTCATTCATTTCATTCATTTCATTCATTTCATTCATTTCATTCATTTCATTCATTTCATTCATTTCATTCATTTCATTCATTTCATTCATTTCATTCATTTCATTCATTTCATTCATTTCATTCATTTCATTCATTTCATTCATTTCATTCATTTCATTCATTTCATTCATTTCATTCATTTCATTCATTTCATTCATTTCATTCATTTCATTCATTTCATTCATTTCATTCATTTCATTCATTTCATTCATTTCATTCATTTCATTCATTTCATTCATTTCATTCATTTCATTCATTTCATTCATTTCATTCATTTCATTCATTTCATTCATTTCATTCATTTCATTCATTTCATTCATTTCATTCATTTCATTCATTTCATTCATTTCATTCATTTCATTCATTTCATTCATTTCATTCATTTCATTCATTTCATTCATTTCATTCATTTCATTCATTTCATTCATTTCATTCATTTCATTCATTTCATTCATTTCATTCATTTCATTCATTTCATTCATTTCATTCATTTCATTCATTTCATTCATTTCATTCATTTCATTCATTTCATTCATTTCATTCATTTCATTCATTTCATTCATTTCATTCATTTCATTCATTTCATTCATTTCATTCATTTCATTCATTTCATTCATTTCATTCATTTCATTCATTTCATTCATTTCATTCATTTCATTCATTTCATTCATTTCATTCATTTCATTCATTTCATTCATTTCATTCATTTCATTCATTTCATTCATTTCATTCATTTCATTCATTTCATTCATTTCATTCATTTCATTCATTTCATTCATTTCATTCATTTCATTCATTTCATTCATTTCATTCATTTCATTCATTTCATTCATTTCATTCATTTCATTCGTTTCATTCATTCATTCATATTTTAGTTATTTTAGTTGGTATGTTTTTAGTAGGTAAATACTACAAAAATATTAGCTTTTATAAAAACTTCCTGTGCCACGCACCCGAGTCGGTGGCCGTTTTACTAAAACATTGGTCCACCAACTTGAGTAGTCACGCAATACACTTCCATTTCATTTTAATTGTGCTCTTTAAACGAGCTACATTGGTTAAAATGCCACCAAAATAACACAAAATAACACTACGAAATGAAATAAAAAATATGAAGACGTCTGTTTTCGAAAATGGCGGGAAGAGAGGGCGGATATAAATTAGTAATAAGTTTTTTTTTGAAAAATATATTTTTCAATGCAAGAGTTTATAAAATTTGTGATCGGAACCGTGTGCTGATCAAAATGAGCCTAAACACGGTTAGTCTACTATTACCCATCGAGGAGTTCCGTTGTCTCCATCATCAGATCAGCTCGCTGTCACCATAATATTATATTGTCATTGGAACTTGACAAGTATGCCGAATTTCATCTCAATCGGTTGACGATAACTGCTTTGAAATTCAGTTGATAGATTCCACCCGGACATACATTGCAAGTTAAAAAAAAAGCTTATAAAAGTTAAACTAAATTTTGTATTACGCAATCTAGAGACTTAATCAAACTGGCAAGCGTTATAAGATTTTCATACAAATCTATAATTGACTTAGAAATGAATAATATTATAAAAGACTGAAATACCACAGTCTTAGATATTATAGTATTGAACATGTGTACAACATTTCATGGACATAGAAGAGATAATACCCAAAATAGAAGCCACACTTCGTTTGTATGCAAGTGACCCAAGCACCCTAGCAGTAAACCTGCAGTGAACATTCCTATTCGTAAAGAAAGACATTTGGGCGCCACAAAGAGCTATATTGGCTTCGTAGAATCCCCAAGTATTTACAAGGAGCAGTCACAATATTTGCGAAAGGAGAATGGCGAGCATTGCTGAAATTTTATTGGATGACGGTGAAACTAGTATTTTCTACGGAAATATTCCAGAGGTCACTGTACGGGTTAGTGTTTAGTGATAGAATGGGTCTTACATAATTCACTTCAACATAAGTGCAGTATTTCTTTATAGACATTGTAAGAATGGGATTTCTTAACATACATACGTGTGTGTTGTATTGTAAGAGAACCTTAGTATTTTAGACAAACCTAACATTAGGTTTTAGGATACTATTAACCAATATATAATTATTTAGAACAGTTTGTATGATAAATAAAAACAAAAATATATGATAATCTTCATCATATTTCCAAGGGCATGATAGAGCCTAAACCACGATTTCGATAAATTTATTGATAAAAAAACCATCATCCAAATCAAATAACAAATCGATAAGAAGGGGGACACACATTTATTTTTCTGTTTTCGTCAGATGGATCTTCAGAACATTATACGATCACTTTCGTAAATTTTTAACTTTACATCGTAATTTTTTTGACGTGATTTCGATAAACGTCTTCCAAGAGGGCATTCCAGAAAAATAGCGCAAAAAATCACGTCAAAAGTTAAAGCAAACCTACTGTGTATGTTTATTGTATATGTACAATACAATACAAATACAAATATATTTATTTTGCCAATGACACAAAAACTTACAACTAAAACATTATCCAATTAATTAAATTAGCAAAAATGGTCGTCACTCAGCGCTGGTTTTACGTGACGTCAGTGTGTTGGGCAGCACTGCGACACACGTGTTACACAGAAAAGAAAAGATGAAATATTATTAAATGCAATCGTGGTAGAGCTATGATTCTATAAGTATTATATTATATTAAATAAACAAATAACAAAACAAACAAAAGAGAAGAGAGACCATTGTGAAACTTATGCTGTATTAAACTAAACTAAATTTATGCCCAGAACGACTACCTGTGGATGGTAAAAATTGTGAATGTAATAATGTTTTTAAAGGAGTGAATAGATTTCTATGTATATTGTGTTAATATGTTGTTGTACGAATAAATGTCTTCTTAGCTTAAGAATTTGTTGAAAAGCTTAAATAACTTATAACACTGTTAGAATAGATAGGTAACTAGTTTAATATTTCAGCTGCAAGAAATACCAAAGCTTAAGATTGCACAATCAGAGATAGATAAGGCAAGACGAATCTAACGCTTTGAAACTCTTATCTGTCTTAACAAATGAGGTAGAGCTAACGCTCAGCTCCCTCATTGCATTGCAGAGTAATGATATTTAAGAAGTAACTGTGGCTATCTCTCCGTGAATCAGATTTGTGCTAAACTACCATCATCATCATCAATATATTGCTGCCCACTGCTGGACATGTCTACGTCTATCCCACGTATATCCCTATCGCCACTGAGCCTGGTGTTTGGCTCTCTCCACCTCCCTTGCAGCCAGCCATCCTATTCATATTCATTTATTGCTTATTATGTAATACCTTGATGCGTTATTGGTTATAACTTTTTTAAATACCATGGTTATGTACATACTTTTCACTAGAAATGAGATATTTACCATAATTTTTTTTGTTTGTACTACTTGAATGACGGAACATGCTGATGGCCCACCTGATGTTAAGCGGTAACCTCTGCCTTTGAACAGTGCCTCATAGGTCACGTCCACCTAGGACGCGCCCTATCTGGCATTGCACTGCGCCCGCCACCCTGAGATATAAAGATGAAAAGTCTCATGTGCCTGTAATTTCACCGGCACCCTTACCCTTCAAACCGGAACACAGCAATGCAAGCACTACTGCTTTGCGGCAGAAATAGGTATGGTGGTAGTCCTGCCCCGGACGAACTCTTTCACAAAAAAGCTCTGTTACTACTGCTTTTGGTAAATATGACTCTAATACGAAAGCATTAGTTTGATTTTCAAAATAGATTATAGCGCTCGAATTTTCAACGTGTCAAACGGACGCTTGTATGAAAGTGTCACATCACAATCGAAAATCAAACCTACAACAATCAATCAAGTCGACTGTCAATTTGTAGAACATTGCTAAACTAGGGGGCAACCAGGGCCTTTATTAACTACTAGCGACTCGCCCTAGCTTCGCACGGGTAGCCCCCGGTGAAAACCCGATATATTATTACTTATTCTGCTATTCGGAGCGGAGAAGAATCAACCAAAAAAGAGATAACTAACATCGGTCCAGCCGATCTTGAGTTATAAGTGGTGTAACTAACACGACTTTGTTTTATATATTTAGATGCCCATTCCTTGCCAATAACGTGTGACGTCATGACGTGTTCTAAACGATGATTCCACGCAGATAACGTAACGTGCCCGCGATAGTTACGTTTGTTCATAGCTAATAAGGGGCTGTTTTTTTTATACCACCAGGTAGCAAACAAGCATATGGCTCACCTGTTGGTAAGCGGTTACCGTAACTTATGGACGCCTGCAAGCCTTGTTCGCTTTATGACAGATTCGCTTTATGGCAATACCGGAGGTTTCATGAGAGCGTTGCTGACCCTTTAAAAAATTCCAAACACCCCTTTTGAAGAACCCCATACTGTAGTCACTTGGGAAAACCTCAGCAGGGAGATCATTCCACAACCTGAGTGTTCGCGGGAGGAAGTTCCTCTGAAACCGCACAGTCCGGGACCACCACCCTCCCTGGCTTTAACGTGTGCGGATGAATCCTTCGCGATGGCGAGCGGTGCGATGAGAAAAAGTCTTCTGTTCCAAGAGATTCTACTGTTGGTTCAACTAGTAGAACCTCGTGGGAGGTTTCTTCCGAGAGGTTTTACTTTAAGGTGAAGTAGAACTGTTTGGAATAGATTGAAAAACACGTCCGAGCAGTTCTACGTTGAACCACAGAATAAATATTGTACTACGAAAAACCAATGAAATTCCTCTTAAAATTTCAAAAGTATAATGGTTAATCATGCGGGAAAGAGAAAACAAAAGAACTTCTGAGGCATTCTTCTTCTTGCTGTAGGCATCATGAAATAGTCCGAGTTTCTGTCATTTTTGACATAACTTCGGACTTACTGGTTATTCGAATATGTTCCTCTGTACTACTCTGTGCTATGCGTCTGCATTTACCCTATCTCCTCTCTAATCCGTATTGTCAGTGTAAATAGCAGTCTGAATTATACGAACAGGCATATGTGAATAGCTTAGCTATGCGGATTAATAGATTATCTACTTGGAATAGGTACTAGGCCTACAATACCTAAATCATAGCTGCCATTTCACCAGTTGTGATTGTGCATTTGGAGCGTATTCATCATCATTATCATCAGCCGCTAGACGTCCATTGCTGGACATAGGCGTCCTCTATCTGCCACGGCGAACAGTCTTGAACCTCCTCCATCCACCGACTGTGTCCATCGGTTCGTAATACCCCCCGGGAAACTTTAGAACGACGCATAAACAAGGTATATCTGTCTGAAGCTACAGGCTGAGTCAGTCCTTGAGGTATGGGAGCGGTACGGGAGGGGTGTTCTTCTTTTCTTCTTATAATGGTTTCTGAGGAGTGTTCCAAAAAAATTCGACAATGTCAAGTAATACATCTAATTAAATTTTTATAGTCAAGTGTCGTCGAGAGTTTAAATGGTGGCAGAAAAACAGAGCTTTTCCAGGAAAAAAAAAAAACCATTTGTAAAGACACGCAATACACTTAAATTACACCACTGAGGAGGTAATCACTACGAATTACACTACATCACACAATATGTGCTACTCGTATTTATCCAAGTTACAACGGTTAAAATGCCACCAAAAATACACGAAATATCTCGTAAAAACACATTAAAATGTAATTAACTCAAAATGACGACATTTCTTTCAAAAGTAGCAGATTTGATCATCGAGGGGTGTTTTTGTGTCTCATATTATCAGACTGTAGTATAAAACAGAGTCGTGTTAGTTACACCACTTATAACTCAAGAACGGGTGAACCGATTTGGCTGAAAATTGGTGGGGAGGTAGCTTAGAACCAGGAGATTGACATAGCGTGAAGGGGTAGGAGGGGGGGGGGGGGTCGCCAGGGGCTACCCTTGCGAAGCCGGGGTGAGTCGCTAGTTTATAATATTAGTAGGATAGGCTGACATGAAGCCACGCTTCATTTTGACGTAACGAAAACACCACTCCCATACCTCAAGCTTCAACTGTTTTCTCAACCAGTTACCTGGTATAGTATTATTTTATCTGTGCAGTTACGCAAAAAGCTTGACTAAATAATGTTGATAACGTTACGTCTAGTAAAATTACAAAGAAGATACGATTCAAAGACTAAAAGGTTTACTCCGAGCCCTAAAGGTTAGGACTTTTTACAGACTAAAAAACTTTCCGTTCAGCAAATGGATCCGTACAAAATGAAAGTAATTCATTTATCTTCCTTATTCGCTTGTTTTGCTAACGCTACATTTTCGACGCTATCAATAAATCACCTACCTTGCTTCCTTACTTAGGATAATTCTCTTACCTCCGCGTATTGCCTTTGTCCAAAAAAGCCATTTGTATATTTTTTACGAAGACGCATTAGTCTACCGGACCACTTTATCGGTAAAACGTTCTTACGAAACTATCCATGTAACTGTACTATAAATATCTTCTGTAATCTTTGGAACACACTATTTTGGACCTTAACATATAGTTTACGTAACTTCATTTGACCTTGTTTCAAATATCCTCTGTAAACTTTGAATACAAGTAGGATTCGAACATCGATCGAAATGCTGCTGGTTTCGTTTTGGGTTTTCCGATATTGACTGAGAAAGTTGCCAAAGAGAACACACTTGAATGAACGAATGAATGAAATTCTTTTGTTTTACACCTTAGTTTTGGGACTTTTGCCGCCATTTTTTGAAGAGAGACTTCTTTTACTTTTATTTTATTTCTTTTCCTAGTGTTTATTGAGATATTTTGTGTAATTTTGGTGGCAATTTAACCAATGTAGCTCGTCTATCGAGAACAAGTGTAGTGAAATAAAATGGAAGTGTATTGCGTGACTTTTAAAATTGGTGGAAATAAACGCCCACCGTTTTACTAAAACATGTCTTGACTGTGACTTTGATGACTTGGAACGATTGTAACGTTGCAAATTATATTTGCAAATACAATAATTATTCTTGAAAATGGCAAATGCACAAGCTATGCGACGCCAATGAGAGGTTTTCACATCATCCTTGAAAATAGATGGCGCCAGCTCTCTCTCTGTACTTAACTGTCAAAATAAAGTGAGATGTCAAAGTCAACCAGGTATGGATATATTTTCGTGGTGTTTTGTTACTATCACACAAAAGCACAGATAATGCATTTGTTAATTTTGACAAACACATTTGAGTCAGCGCCATCTATCGAGCCAAATCGAACTACTTTTTTTTAAATCGAATATGTAAAGCCCTCATTGACTCTTCCCACCATTTTCGAAAGGAGACGTTGTCTACTTTTATTTTATTTCTTTTTTCTAGTGTTTTCTTGAGTTATTTCGTGTTATTTTGGTGGCATTTTAACTAATGTAGCTCGTTTAAAAAGCACAAGTGTAGTGAAATGAAATGGAAGTCAATTGCGTGACTTTTGAAATTGGTGGAAATTGACTACCAAAGTTTTCGTAAAATTGGCCACGGTTTTACTAAAACATGACTCGACTGTGACTTTGACGACTTGGAAGGAGTGTAACGTTGCAAAATATATTGAAACAACAATATAGTGAAAATACAAAATGGCAAATGCACAAGCCGTGCGGCGCCAATTATAAAAAAAAAAGAAAAAAAAGCCCTCATTATAAAAAAAGAATAGCTAGAAATTAGACACATCAAAATAATGAAACTAAATGTACAATGGGCGATCATATCACTAAAAAGCGATCTAACTAACCTACATAGATAATTGGTTGGGCTAAACTTATAATAAAATAGAAGAATATTGTACTTATCTACCTAATAAGAACAATAAACTTCACACATAACAAACACAAAGACTTCTGTATCGAGATGTTTAAATAAATTAAAGGTGTACGTGTTAAAGATATTATACAGTACCGGAGCAACTATTCAGAACAGCTTGTATTTAGATATAAATTATCATATCATTATGCGAACAAAGGTTCCCGGGTAAAACCAACTTTGCACATTAGGAGTATTCCTTCCTGTGAATATTGAAGTGAATAGCGCAACTTTCTAGACGAACTTAGAACTTGAAGAACTGATATAACAGAAACTACAGTGATTGTATTAAGTAAAATAGAATCTTATTTGAAACTTTTGAATGCGGTGTGAGAGCTGAGAGCTTTGCCTTTTATCTCGCATGTGTAGGTAGTTCAAGTAATTAATTTGGTTTTATAAACAGCGGTCCAGAATTACGAAATAATACTTCTATATTATGAGACAGAGAAAGTTGGAGGCATTTGATATGTGGTGGAGGAGAAAACATTTCAGATAATGGGTACCTATTCTAGTGGGTGGGAAGAAAACGGACTCCAAAAATGACGTGGCCAGATTCCGGAACAATTATTATTACTTTTAGCTTCTGGGATGAATTCCTGGGATCAATACGGATGCACCTAAATGGAGAGGATAAGCTTGAAAGAAAGACAAGGTTACAAACTAAGACATATTGAAAAGAGTGAATGAGTAAAGAGCTCTAATATAATAACTAAGTATTCAGAGTAGGAGCAGAAAGGTGTGGTCATCTTCTAAGACACGACAGATTTCTATAAAACAAGGAAAACAAGGATTTGTTACATGAGCCAGATAAACGCGAAGGGCGCTGTCATGTCGTATAAGAAAGTCAGACAGCATTGGAAAGATTGAAATGCAGGGAACTGCACCGGTTGCACTGACAAGAGCCGAGCTATTAAATATTGAGTGAATGAACTTTTGTTATTATTTCATGTCTGTGACTCGTTCGCAGCGTAGCACGATTTATATAAACAGAGTAGGTAATAAATGCATCATTCGAATATACATGAAACGAAATGAAATGAAAAGGTTAGTATCTAGTAAAAACATGGACCATCAAGCTCAATGAATGAGACATAATTGTTAATTTATTTGTAATTTTCAGTGAGTTGGTATAACATCGGTGTATTTCCTCCAGTCGCAGAATAACCCCAGAATTCCACTTGAATAACTGATCAAACACAACTCAAATTATCAGATGACATGAAGCCACACTTCATTTTGGCGTAACGAAAACACCCCTCCCGTACCGCTCCCATACCTCAGGGACTGACTCAGTTAGGCGCTAGACCTGTACTAAATAATTGATCTACCTACTACATGATTGAACATAATCGTCAGTGAACTAGAATGGGACACAGTTCCGGGTCGAGTAGGCGACCGACTCGACCCAGTTGTGGGCTGAGCTGAGCTGAGTACGTCAATGCTGTCACAGCACAACGGCCAACGCATTACATTGTACCTCTCTTTTAAAACACCATATTGCTTTGACATAAAGCACAGAATAGCTTGACAATCCGTTTAGCTGATGTCGCTGTAATTTCGCTACAGTCGCGTGCTCGTTTTAAAGTTAATTTGACACTTACCTATGTTGCATTTATTTATTTGACACGATACTTGGACATTAAATTGCAGTAGCAGCTGTACTGTACGACCTTTGTACCTATTATGCGACAAAGTAACTCGCGCTCCAGTAAATACCTGCGCTAATACTTTTTTTTTATACTACTTGAATGACGGAACAAGCAAGAGGCCCACCTGATGTTAAGCGGTAACCTCTGCCCATGAACAGTGCACTACCACATAGGTCACGTCCACCTAGGACGCACCCTATGTGGCATTGCACTGCGCCCGCCACCCTAAGACATAAATTAGATGAAAAGTCTCATGTGCCTGTAATTTCACCGGCACCCTTACCCTTCAAACCGGAACACAGCAATGCAAGCACTACTGCTTTGCGGCAGAAATAGGTATGGTGGTAGTACTTCCCCGGACGAACTCTTTCACAAAAAAGCTCTACTACTACTTATACCTATGTTACATAATAACCACTCTCTTTGCATTAGATTTATCTATGTATGTGTGTTTTTGAAATTACTAGCAAGATAGTAATTAAATAATTGCGTTTAGTAGTAGTAGAGGTTTTTTGTGAAAGATTTCGTTCGGGGATGTACTGCCACCATACCTATTTCTGCCGCAAAGCAGTAGTGCTCGCATTGCTGTGTTCCGGTTTGAAGGGTAAGGGTGGCGGTGAAATTACAGGCACATAAGACTTTTCATCTTTATGTCTTAGGGTGGCGGGCGCAGTGCAATGCCACATAGGGTGCGTCCTAGGTGGACGTGACCTATGAGTTAATGCACTGTTCATAGGCAGAGGGTACCACTTAACATCAGGTGGGTCATCTGCTTGATCCGTAATTCCAAGTAGTATAAAAAAGATAAAAACTTAAAAAGCAAGGTGCAAGGTGAAAACTTCTTAATGCCTTCTGTTATATAATTTGTATGTATCATCATCAGCCCACACTAGTCCAATGCTGGACATAGGCCTCTCCCAATACGCGCCACTGAGCTCGGTCACAGAACAAATAATAGTACGCCCGGTGTTCGGCTCTTCTCATCCACTTTCTGCCCGCGCTGCCTTTCGTAGGTCATCGCTCCACCTACCCAGAGGGCGCCCCACGCTACGTATGTATGTGCTGCTGGTTTTCCTCAAATAAATTAATATATATATATAAATAACTAGTAGTTCTGCGAACAGTAGACTTCGCGAGCACAAACATATACAAAACTATGCATCATGTCGCTTAGAACCCAAACAGGCAATTATTTCTATTACTACTTTATTTTACAGAAGCTATTACACTTACTTTACTTATTTTACGAGCACTACTGCTTTGCGGCAGAGAAAGGTATGGAGGTAGTACCTACTTCCCCGGACGAACTCTTTCACAAAAAAGCTCTAATACTACAAATAGGTATGGTGGTAGTACTTCCCCGGATGGCCAAAAAATACACTCAGAAATTACTATTTTTTTATCCAGCGTCTTCAAATACCAAACGTCTCTCCCCCAGCAATTCATACCTGCCGGCCTAGCCAAGTGGCATTCGCGATTCCATTTCTGCAGTACTATACAATACAATAATATCGTGACATTTCCATAGCTTACGTCAATCTCATACTGTGTTGGCTTTTATACAAGCGACATCGCTAGTAGAATGTTACTTTGTCTACGGCCTCTGTTCTGTGTCTGTCTCGTCCAGTGGTTCCCAGCTATTTCCACCTCCTCAACAATCTCGCCCCAACGTCGCTGATATCACAAAGAACCAATAGCCAAATAGGCCGACTTATCACAAACGTCATCAGCATCTCTAGCAAATTGTGCTCCAATGCTCTGGTAGGTCGGCTCGGCGATGCGCTTTTGGCTGGCTACCCGCACAGCCCGTGAAGGAAACAGCTAGTTCTCAATCGGCGGCCACAATAACATAGTGAAGTTAGTCACTCTAATGGGGGCTCTATAATGGGGAGTGCTCTGAGGAGCTGTTCAATCTCATACCCGCAACCAGGTTCTATCATCGCACTTCTCGATATCGCAAGGGAGCTCATCCACACATTATCGACACGTGGGATTTACTAATATTTATTCTGTGACGTGGGTATGTGTTGTATGTGGGTATGTGGCGTACAGCTCGCTTTTTTTTCGTTTTTGCTTTTTATTTTTGTTTTTTTATTAATTTATTTGCTGTAATTTAATCTTTGTTTATATTTTAAAATTGTTATTGTTAATTTAATATGTTTACCCAATCATTGTTTATATTTTAAAATTCTTATTTTTAATATAATATGTTTTCCCAATCATTGTTTATATTTTAAAATTGTTATTGTTAATTAATATGATTACCTACATATGTTAATTTTTATACCTACATATGTAAATTGATTAGTGTAATTGGCCTGTGCCGTTCTGGTTGAATAAATAAATACAAAATACAAATTTACTATATGTTTTCTCCCCCATACGTGCAAATTGTGGAATGGGCCTGAGGGGTTTCCGCTAAACTACAACATGAGCCGCTTCAAAAAAAAATGTAGAGTGTCCTTCAGGGCAGCCAACGCATTGGCAATACCTCTGGTATTGTAGATGTCAATAGGTGACGGTAACCGCTTACCAACAGGCGGGCCATATGTTAGGTAGTCGAGCCATTACATTAAAAAACAAGTGATGCACAGAGATGCTGGTACTTATTGTATAATTTACTCACTTCACCTGGACTTGTTGATAAGATTCGTTGGTATAAGATTTGTCCTGGCTGCTAGTTTATTACGAAATGTGTTATTACTGGAAGAAAGCGTTAGCCGAGTCAGTCGTGGGAAGCAATGGTGGCGATGAGCTCACCAGTTGTCATGTCTATATTCAACGATGGTGCAACACACTGTGAAAAGAGGCGCATTGAGGCACTGCCTACCCCCCTTCGGGGAAAAAGGCGTGTCTATGTATGTATGTACATAAATGCATATATACTCTAAAAGAAAAAGGAAAGGTATGCGTCTAGAAGTGGAATAATAACAGACAGTGCTCAGGAGCTGCACAATTTAATCCCCTCGTCTCCATTCCGCCACCTGACGACCAGATGTGGAGGCGTTTCACCCTTTTGTTGTCGACCACCGTCGCGTACAAACTGTTTCTCGAGCTCTTTCATCATGCGGACAGCAAAGGCCTGGAACTCTCTTCCGGCTTCTTTATTCCCTTTATCATACAACTTGGGCATCTTCTAACGAAGAGTGAATAGGCATCTTCTAGGCGAACGTGCTTAAATAGGCCTCATCGTCACTTCCCATCAGGTGAGATGTAGCTAAACCTATTTTAGTTTTTTTTTAAACACAGCTACAGGACAAACCCAGCTTCTTCACTATTAACCTGTGCCCCAAGTCCTCTGGGCGCGCGCCAACCTAGCCGAACGCGGCCTATCGTGATCTTGCAGATAGCACGCCTCCCGACACCATTGAGTGATTTTAAATTAAGCCATTTTTAACTTTACAAATTTGTTTTGGAGAACACCAAAATTTCTGACACTTTGTCAGAAATTTGAACCAGCAAAGAGCAGCATAAAATAACGAAACCCTTTAATAGCTTGTGTTCATTATTAGCAATAGTTTAGCCAGTGTCAAGTATTAATAACTAGCGACTCGCCCCGGCTTCGCACGGGTAGCCCCCGGTGAAAATCACCCCCCCCCCCGATATTTTATTACTTATTCTGCTATTCGGAGCGGAGAAGAATCTACCAAAAAAGTGATAAATAACATCGGTCCAGCCGATCTTGAGTTATATAAGTGGTGTAACTAACACGACTTTGTTTTATATATATATATATAGATTAATTCAATTCATGAATATCAAGTAATCAAGTCGTCAAGAATCTCCGTTAAGTCATAACCCAGTTTAAATGGTAGCAGAAAAAACTGGAAAAAAGAAACCTGAAAAAAAATTCAGGTTTTTGCATGAAAAAAAAACACCATTTCGAAAAAAAACGCAATTCACTTAAATTTAACTACACCACACATGGGCTATAAATGCCACCTGTTAAAAATTACACTAAATAATTCGCAAAAACAAAAATGACGACGTTTCTTTCAATAAATAATAGTTAAAAAAAACTAAAAAAACACGCTTTTATAGCTAACCGAACTAAAACAGAAAATAATTTTCAATTTCAAAGAGTTTATATTACAGCGGCCTGATGGCATGACTCTTGTTCCGTGGGAGAAGGGTAGTCCTTTGGTGTGGGACGCTACATGCGTTGATACCCTTGCGCCATCTCATCTGTCCGGGACATCAGTTAGGGCCGGTGCGGCGGCAGATTCCGCTGAGGACCTCAAAAGACGCAAATATGCAAGTCTCGACAGAGCTTACTTATTTGAGCCTTTCGGCGTCGAGACTCTGGGTCCATGGGGTGCCGGGGCCCATCGCGTTTTCAAAATTCTTTCAGGGCATCTGGTCGAAGCGACGCGTGACCCGAGAGCTGGCTCTTATCTGGCTCAACGCATTAGTATTGCCATTCAGCGTGGCAATGCAGCCAGCATCTTAGGGACGCTTCCGTCTGCTAGTGATTTGGATCAGTTGAGCTACCTTTAGATCGCTTGTAGCGGTCTTCAGGTAGCACAACTGTTTCATATGTATTTTGTACATACCTTGTATTATTCTTTCTGTAAATAAATGTATTAATTTTACAGTAGTAAAAGATCTAACAATCAACAACTTTTTTTTTTTTTTTTTAAAAGCGTGGGGTGCATTTTATCACTTTTCATAACTCTCCTCTCATAGATAGTTGCCAACAGAATGATTGTTTCATTTACTTTATAAAGCACCCCATGCTTTAAAAAAAAAAACTGATTGATTGTTCGATCTTCTACTACTGTAATATAAACTCTTTGAAATTGAATATTATTTTCTATTTTTTAGTTCGGTTAGCTATAAAAGCGTGTTTTTTTTTAGTTTTTTTAAACTATTATTTATTTTACATTTTTTAGTTCGATTTATCAATTAGTTATTTGTTGACATGTGGTATTGAAATTTCTCACAAATCATTTCGCAATCTCATCATTTACTACAGAGGATCTATCAAAGAATTTATTAATCCTGGCGGTCCTAATAAGGATAACGGGAAACTGTTATCAAATTATTGCATTGTCATCGGTCCTTGATACGTATGCAAAGTTTCAAATTAATCAGACTTGTGGAAATTGGTGAAAATTATGCTTAAAGATTCCGTTACATAAATACATACATACATACATAGATACAACCCAAGCTAAAAAAACGTGTTAATTAAATATGGCAGATTGAATCCCTAGGATCACTATGTTGTACGCCTGGCAATATCCTTTATAACAGGATATGCTAAAATAAGGGGCCATTCCACTTCTATTCCACCTATTCCAGTATAATTACAATAATACCTACTATGTATCATCATTGTTGCAATAAAGATTATGAATTACGAATTATTATGAGTTAGTCCCTATCAATGTATCCAACCTGGTGGGGAAGAGTGGATTTTTTCCACCTATATCTACTGGCATACAGACTCTGTAACAAAAATTGAATGAAAAGTCTAAAATCTCCGCATCGGAACAGAAGTAAGTTCACCTAAGTTTTCAGTTGTTACAAAGAAACGCATGAGATTTCAAAAAATAATAAAAAAAGATATTTTGGTACTCATGAGGGTGAATTTTGTATGGAATAGTCTCAACAACATGCTAAACTTCGATTTGGTATGAATTTAGGATTAAACACAGAATAAATAATAGTACTGGCTAACTACGCGAATAAAGTTATATAAATAGCAACTCTTGCAGGGAAGCAACAAAGTGCAATTCAGCTCGCTTATGCGTTTAGTGCTAACGCGATATTCACCTAAACATTTCCGCTCTCTTCTAACGCGTAACTCTGTCGCTGTCTGGCGATACATCGTGCCGTACCATAGGGTCTAGGGTCGACAACATTGAAATTAAAACAATAAAAGTTATTTTAACTCTTTGATACTAATAGATCGTTAACATTATTTTTGTTAAAAACATCAGTAGGTTTATTAAAACATATTATTATGAACTAAACTGTATCGCTCTGAATAACCTACATAAAGTACATCGTACATAGGTACTTACCTAATTTTATTTGCATTATTTCTGCATATTACCTACGAATTAGAAAGAAAAAGAAAGAAATAATATATATTTATTTGTATACAAGAGCTACACATAAACCACATTAACACAGAACACACTAAGAAGAAACAGATATGGAGATACTAGGTGTAACTCAAGTAACAAAATGGCAAAATTACGTAGGTACCTACCGTATGTTATCACTTATAATCAATATTGTTGGATCACTTGTCAATATTTAGCGTTCGTGATTAGCGGGAATTTGCTTGAAACCTCTGTGATCTTCTTTCCTCTTCTTCTTCAACGTATTGCCAGTTGTCACCCAATGCTGAGTGACGTTCTCCAGCCCACCAGCCTGGACAACTTTTTTTTTTAACTTTGATATACCTATGTTTGACTACGATCTCACCTGTTGGAAAGTGATGATGTGGCCGAAGATGGAGCACAAAGGTTTAGAAGGCACCTATTCAATCTAGCCTTGACGAGACCCTGATTATAGTTTTCAGGAAAGACAGACGACGGTAGTGTATTCCACTCCTTAGCAGTTCGCATTATAAAGGTGGAACTGAAACGTTTAGTACGAATAGAGGGTACACATTTGCCACAATCACTGCATTCAGCCCTTTCCGGGTACTCATGTTCGAAGATAAACTTCTACTCTCTTTTCTAGTTACAATTTGCAGAATAGAAATTGCAACGGCTCTCATGCCTGCACACGAGCGCATGATCGAATCAAGAGGTGCGCGAGGGAATTACAACCAACGATCTTTGGATCGAGGTCGGATCCCACAGGGCTTCGCTCGATGAAAGTGGTGATTACGTATTTAAATTAAGATTAACTGAACAAGAGTGCTCCACGTGCCGTCACCAACCGTTACGTGAACGCACCCTCGTTTTAGCTTAATCAAAACTCAATTTAGGCGTCTTTAGTTCGCGTTCGGTTTGAAAACAAGCCCTTTTGGGTCGACTTTAACCTTTATACCAAAAGACGGTGCCAAAGCATTCATATAATACAAACAAATAATTAATTTTGTAAAAATTAAAAAACCCTCAACGCAATGAAACGGCTGCACCAATTTTGATCAAACATAGCTAAAATCAATTTTTTAAGAGCTTTTTGTACCAACCTACCTATATAATCACCTCTCTCTAGCCTCAGGTTGCCTCTAGGTTTGCTGGTAGAAAACTATTTTTAGGGTTAAGCTCGCCTCTGTTCATGTTCGCTGCCTCTTACTGTGTTTTTTGTGTTTTCTTGTGTGCAATAAGGAATAAAGAATAATCATAATCATAAAATCATAAATCATTTATTTGTTTAAATGTGGTAGTATACAAGTTCTTAAAATTAATTAGGATGTCTCACATTTCCCATTTCTGGAAAAAAATAAAAAAACAAAGTACAATCCCGACAAATTCACCTTCCAAACAAAAAACAAAAAAAACTAAATCGGTTCATCCTTTCGGGAGCTACGTGGCGACAGACAGACACACACACAGAGACACGTCAAACTTATAACAACCCGTCGTTTTTGCGTCGGGGGTTAAAAATATGTTTACGTTATGATTTTACGAATTCTTTGGTAAAACAAGCTTTTATGAAATTAGTGATCGGAACTGATCGCGGTTTTTTTTGAATATCTCTTCAAATATGTATCGATAATTTTACAAAACCCCTACAGTAAACCCTCGGCTTTACAGTATTGATTTATTTAAAAAAAAAAAACTCAATAATCGTCGTTTTTACTCGACGACGACGACTCGATTATATACTCCATACTATGTTACCACCGCCTAACCAAGTTAGTAGTAGAGCTTTTTTGTGGGCGAGTTCGTCCTTGGAAGTTACCAGCATACCTATTTCTGCCGCAAAGCAGTAGTGCTCACATTACTGTGTTCCGGTTTGAAGGGTATGCCGGTGAAACTACAGCAATATGCGACTTTACATCTCTATGTCTCAGGGTGACGGGCGCAGTGCAATGCTACATAGGGCGCGTACTTGGTGGACGTGACCTATGTGATTATGCACTGTTCATAGGCAGAGGGTGCCGCTTAACGTCAGGTGGGCCATCTGCTTGTTACGTCATCCAAGGCTGTATAAAAAATAAAAAAACGTTTGAAAAAACAATCGAATCTAGGCAAAGAGTAGAAATATCTTTTTCTATATAGAAAAAAATTGTCCTATCGTGTTTCGGGTACAGTGATCGCTCGGAATTATAATGTAGAATCCATGCATATTTTTTATTTGAATATTGAGTACCTACTGGATAGATCTTAGTTTGGTAATTTTGCGTTAAACCCCACCGCTCTAGACAGCGTCTTGTGGTTCGAGGCTATGTCTTCGTGATTAATTATCAGTTGGGGATTGTAGCAGCCATGCGGCCAGATAAATTGTGCAACTTCTGACAGGGTGCTTTTAATTAAGTTGAAAAATGTTTTGTAAAACTTGTGGGAACGTTAGTTTAAGAGTCATCTCTTTACCATTTACAAATACCAAGTAGGCAGAGCTTGCCTCGCTGGTTTGGAAAATCAGTTCAGAAAACTATTGAAAATGGCCCATAGTTATACTACTTGAATGACGGAACAAGCAGATGGCCCACCTGATGGTAAGCGGTAACCTCTGCCTATGAACAGTGCATTACCTCATAGGTCACGTCCACCTAGGACGCGCCCTATGTGACATTGCACTGCGCCCGCCACCCTGACACAAAGAAGAAAAGTCTCATGTGCCTGTAATTTCACCGGCACCCTTACCCTTCAAACCGGAACACAGCAATGAGAGCACTACTGCTTTGCGGCAGAAATAGGTATGGTGGTAGTACTTCCCCGGACGAACTCTTTCACAAAAAAGCTTTACTACTGCTAGTTGCCCCATTTTCAAAATTCATAGTGGTAAGCTGGGTCCCACATACGTTTTGCTTTTGGAATTGCACTTCAAATGATTAAAAAATATTAAAAGAAACACTCCCCGAATTTTTTTTGTGACCAGAGCCCAGAAAAAAACAGATATGAAATATTTGAAACTAACACACGACCGCCACCCTGAGGCATAAAGATGAAAAGTCTCATGTGCCTGTATGGACCTGCACCTGTTCTGTGTGGTGTATGTCACCGGCACCCATAGCCTTTAAACCGGAACACAGCAATGAGAGCACTACTGCTTAGAAATAGGTATGGTCGTAGTACTTCCCCGGACGCTAAAATCTACGAGAGTAGGTGCCTACAGACGTTCACAGGGACTAACTTCGCCTCCTATGCAGTACCTAATTACTCACCTCTGTAGAATAAAATGGGTATAGTCCCTCCCGTCGCATCAATACCCATAGGCACGGTGATGTTGTACATTTGTAGATCTCGTTAGATAACTGTATCGTTATCTCGCTACAATACCCATAGGCACGGTGATGTTGTACATTTGTAGATCTCGTTAGATAACTGTATCGTTATCTCGCTACAATACCCATAGGCACGGTGATGTTGTACATTTGTAGATCTCGTTAGATAACTGTATCGTTATCTCGCTACAATACCCATAGGCACGGTGATGTTGTACATTTGTAGATCTCGTTAGATAACTGTATCGTTATCTCGCTACAATACCCATAGGCACGGTGATGTTGTACATTTGTAGATCTCGTTAGATAACTGTATCGTTATCTCGCTACAATACCCATAGGCACGGTGATGTTGTACATTTGTAGATCTCGTTAGATAACTGTATCGTTATCTCGCTACAATACCCATAGGCACGGTGATGTTGTACATTTGTAGATCTCGTTAGATAACTGTATCGTTATCTCGCTACAATACCCATAGGCACGGTGATGTTGTACATTTGTAGATCTCGTTAGATAACTGTATCGTTATCTCGCTACAATACCCATAGGCACGGTGATGTTGTACATTTGTAGATCTCGTTAGATAACTGTATCGTTATCTCGCTACAATACCCATAGGCACAGTGATGTTGTACATTTGTCGATCTCGTTAGATAACTGTATCGTTATCTCGCTACAATACCCATAGGCACGGTGATGTTGTACATTTGTAGATCTCGTTAGATAACTGTATCGTTATCTCGCTACAATACCCATAGGCACGGTGATGTTGTACATTTGTAGATCTCGTTAGATAACTGTATCGTTATCTCGCTACAATACCCATAGGCACGGTGATGTTGTACATTTGTAGATCTCGTTAGATAACTGTATCGTTATCTCGCTACTATCGTTAGAAAAGGGTTGTACCTTTTAACCCAGAGTAACGGCCCTTCGCGTAATAAAACATATTTCGGGTCGTCTGCTCGAAGCGGCGCGTGACCCAAGAGCTGGCTCTTATCTGGCCCAACGCATTAGTATTGCCATTCAGCGTGGCAATGCAGCCATCATCTTATGGACGCTTCCGTCTTTTGGTTCAATTGAGCTACCTTTAGATCTTTTGCAACGGCCTACTGTTACATTTGTATTTTTTAAATTTTGTGTATACCTCCTTGTATTCGTTGTATTATTACATACATATGTACATACATAGACACACGCCTCTTTCACCGAAGGGGTAGGCAGAGCCTCAATGGGCTTGTTTTCAAAGTGGGTTGCACGATGGTGTATTATTATTTCTGTGAATTAATGTAATTTTGCTCATTTTTACATGAATTAATGTAATTTTTTATTGAGTTTATATCAGCGAGCAACCGGATTTAAGGTGTATTATACAGCAGCTGATTGGTCTTATTTAAGGTGTATTATACAGCAGCTGATTGGTCTTATTTAAGGTGTATTATACAGCAGCTGATTGGTCTTATTTAAGGTGTATTATACAGCAGCTGATTGGTCTTATTTCAGGTGTATTATACAGCAGCTGATTGGTCTTATTTAAGGTGTATTATACAGCAGCTGATGGGTCTTATTTAAGGTGTATTATACAGCAGCTGATTAGTATTATTTAAGGTGTATTATACAGCAGCTGATTGGTCTTATTTAAGGTGTATTATACAGCAGCTGATTGGTCTTATTTAAGGTGTATTATACAGCAGCTGATTGGTCTTATTTGTATGCTGTCTCCTCATAGAGAAGTCAATATTATGTGCTGAAAAAAAAATATGTTAGTCATTGACCTTTTATCTGTAAAAAGAACCTACAAAAATGTTCTACCTGTTCATTAACCATGTGAAAAAAAATATAAAAGTGCAGCTGTTTTCGACTGAACATTTGATTCTTATTCTAAACGACTTGGGCACAAGTTCACGAAAAAATAAATCGGTGGTTACCGTAACGCCGTAACCAATCGTCAAACTGACAGATAACGTATGAAAACATCTGTCAAAAAGAGTTGTTTAAGCTAAACAGCCGTTTAAACGTCCGTTAATGTGTTGGTGAAAACCTATTTTTAATCCCTAACCTATATTGTCCCACTGCTAGGCAAAGGGCTGCCCTAAATTCTTCCACTTGTCTGTGTCTTTGGCAGTCTCCCACCACTCCTCAAAATTCCCAAGATCGTCCCGCCAACGCTCTCATAACGAGGTCATAGAACCTCGGGGTCGGCGACCTCGGATTTTTAAGTGGGTCTTAAACCTAGTTTATTATTTTTCAAGTGTAAACCACACTTTATGGATAACATTTAATTCATCAGTGGTGTCATCTCTTGTCAATGTTTCGAACTAATTTCGAACTTTGAACAGAAGGTTTCTAATGAAACACCTGCAGATGGCTCCCATCGGCGCTATAGCCGAGTTGATAGTGCCCACAAATTTCGTCTTCAGCGTCATAGCTCGTTCTATGGCCGAATTGGTAAAGGCATCGCCGATCACAGGCGAGGTTGTGTGTTCGAGTCCTGCTGGAACAAATTTTTTGGGTTACATTTAAATGTAGTCTTAAACCTACCTTAGAATTTTTATTTAACCAAAATTTTTTAAGGCACCGGTGGTCCCTAGACTACCCTTGTCTTCTTAATCACGTCCCAATTTAATTTAGTAATGCCCGAGGCTCGTGGTTTGCATTCAGAACCTAATCATGTTCGAGATTTCATTGAAAAAGAGTTCGGTTAAAATGGGATCCAATTGTAACTGGTAACTTTAAAAAGGGATTATCATCCTTGGAGGGGTTCATTGACTGCCCTTGTTTTTTATTGAGTGTATGGATCGAGTTTTTAATTTTGTTTGCCCTTTGTTTATACCCTCTTAAAATGAAACAACTTTTTATTCGGGTATGGCACACGCTTTAAAACATTAGAATATAGAATAAACCAGAAGGTGTGTACGATGCTATTAGTACGGGGCGCTGTGTCGCCAAACAGTTTTAGTAGTAGTAGAGCTTTTTTGTAAGGGGTAAGGGTGCCGGTGAAATTACAAGCACATGAGACTTTTCATCGTTATGTCTCAGGGTGGCGGGCGCAGTGCAATGCCACATAGGGCTCGTCCTAGGTGGACGTGACCTATGTGGTAATGCACTGTTCATAGACAGAGGTTACCGCTTAACATCAGGTGGGCCTTTTGCTTGTTCCGTCATTCAAGAAGTATAAAAAAAAAACACAATGCCTCCCCGCGCCTATCATACTTCCCACCAGTATGTCGTTCTGGACCCCGTACCACCGAATGTGGGCAAAAATGACAAAATGGACGCTTGACTTCTTTCCAAGAATTCTTTCAATTTGGTTAACTTAATCATTATTAAAACCAATAAATATTTAAATAAATAAATAAATAAATAAATAATGCTGGACAGTTCACACAACATTATCTAGCCCCAAGCTAAGCAGAGCTTGTGTTATGGGTACTAGATAACTGACATACTTAATACAATATATTACATAGATAGATATTTTTTATTATACATAGAAAACACCCAGAACACCCTGAACGAAAATCTGCGATCGCACAAATATTTGTTCCGAGGCGGGAATCGAACCCGCAACCTCATGCGTCGCAGGCCAAGCTTCGCCCACCGCGCCACAGAGGTCGTCATACTAATACTTACGGGTCAAATGTAATACTTACGTATGAAATGTGATTCTATCCTTTTTATTTTAACGTCTAGCAGAATTTTTACATGTGGGAACAACACACGACGGCATATTCTCAAGAAAATCTTTCAACTTCGACACGACTAGCCGCACGGCCGACCACAGACAGAGTGGTGAAACTTTTCTCATTGAGACTAGTTTGCGTGTTGACCGTTTTTACACGTGAAACGAGTTCTGGTTTATTCTATATTCTAAGTTTAAAACTAATCATTCGTAAGCACCCGTATTTAAAATTCGATTTGTGTTTCAACACCTATCACTAACTTTATCGCTGGTAGCCGGTACGAGACTTGAAATAAAACAAAGGGTTACACATCTGTTCTAACTTGTAAACGTATTACTCACAGCTAAAGTTTCTGTCACGTATTGCAAAGTCCTTCGATCAAGAATACAACTAGATGTCAGGTCGGCGCAAAAATACGTCTTGGTGAATAACAACTCACTTGAAAAGTGAGCTCTTATTTTTTTTTTGTATTTGTGAGAACTTTATTTGTAGCTCTTTAAGGTTGATTTCACACTAAATGTTGTTTAATCTATGTGTTTTAATTTCCAAGTGACAGGAGAAATTTATTGCTTTGCTCGTTTTTTATGACGAATGATCGTAATTATAAGATAATATTTTGAAGATTTGCTTCTTTATTGCTAGGTGTCATGGTTGTAATTAGGTTGAACCTAGTTTTAAAACTATTGTTTCAGGTCGTTAGTAAACAAATATAGCTGTATAAGTATATATACCCACGAGGCCGGTATTTAGCTTTGATTTTGTACGTGACCCGAAATCTAGTTGTATTCTTGATCGAAGGCAAAGTCTGATCGAATAAAACTCGATGCCTCGGTGCTCAATCTCGTCAACGCGTGCGAGCTATATAGCACTCTATCTTCTACCTGCAAGGTTCGTTTCCCTCTGCCGTTTTACTTTGATTTCTTCGTTATTTCCAAAGTTTTATTTCAGTTTCAACTTTGTATAAACTGTTATGCTGATTAAAATTTACGCTTTGGTTGTGTTGGTCGCTACCTAGACGTCCTTTCGGCTTCAATGTTCTGTACAAGTTGTGGAATTATGAATCGGTGTTAGGTATTTTTACTACATTAAACAATTTGTTTCAAAGAAAGTTAGGTAAAAACCGGCCAAGTGCGAGTCGGACTCGTGCACGAAGGGTTCAGTTCCATTATCTATATAAACGGCAAAAAGAACACGTTTGTTGTATGGGAGCCCCCTTAAATATTTATTTTATTCTGTTTTTTAGTATTTGTTGTTATAGCCGCAACAGAAATACATCATCTGTGATAATTTCAACTGACTAACTATCACGGTTAATAAGATACAGCCTGGTGACAAATAAAAACGAAAAAAATCACGTTTGTTGTATGGGAGTCCCCTTAAATATTTATTTTATTCTGTTTTTTAGTATTTGTTGCTATAGTGGCAACATAAATACATTATCTGTGAAAATGTCAACTGTCTAACTATCTCGGTTCATAAGATACAGCCTGGTGACAGACAGACGGGCGGACAGCGGAGTCTTGGTAATAGGGTCCCGTTTTTACTCTTTGGGTACGGAAACCTAAAAATGCATTATAGCGGAAAGCAATCTTGAAGTGTGCTAGCATCGTGGGAATCACTTGTTTATTTACAGAATCTCAAACTGTGGATTTACATAATGATTATAAGTTTGGAACAAAGTTCAACAACCGTATCTAGTATCTACACTATGAATAGAATCTTAATTTAGATGAGAAAATAATTCAAAATTAATAGTGATCCCGGGAATTCAATAGATTATGAGCTAGCCTACTTAGCTTCAAGACGAACAATTTTATTTTCTTTTGATAACTTGTAAATGCTTAAGCCTATTAGCAAATCATTCACCGCACACTACTACTTAGTAGTATTCACAGCGGAATTAGAAACGCCTACTCTCATATAATCTAGATTATTTAATTTGTGATCTATACAGCACCATTTTAAAATGTTACTAAAGTAACATTTAACTTACTTAATTACTTTCTAAAGTAGCTAATAGCTTTTTATGCATAAGCATAAACCTTTTTAATAAATTGCCCTTGGAAATTGCATTAGAAATTTAAATTTTAAGGATTTTAGTGTTCAAATAAGAATTTGTTTACCATTAAAATCATACTATGACTTTGACGAAGCTCTAGCTGATGACTTAGAATATTATGTAACAGTAATGTAAAATATGACCTTTCCTATTCTACAATAATTGTACAATAATTGGTATCAAAACGGAATAAATAATTTTGAATTTGAATTTGTGTTCTAGAAAATAACCAAGTTTGGATCAGTTGAGCTACCTTTAGATCGTTAGCAGCGCTCTTCAGGTGGCGCAACTGTTTCATACGTATTTTTTAACTTTGTACATACCTACTTGTATTCGTTGTATTATTATTTCCAGAAAATAACTAATTATTGATCTAATCCACAGTTTTCCATTTAATGATTATGTATGAAATTAGTACCTACCTATAATATTTTTAGACTTTTCAGTAAGTTAACCCTATATTTAAAAAAAGACAATATATTTTTTACTCAACCTGAAATGAAGGAACAAGCAGAAGGCCACCCGATGTTTAGCGGTACCCTCTGTCTATGAACAAGGCATCATCTCATAGGTCACATCCACCTAGGACGCGCCCTATGTTGCATGCACTGCGCCCGCTACCCTGAGACATAAAGATCACAAATGTGCCTGTAATTTCGCCGGCACCCCTTCTAATCGGAACACAGCAATGCGACCACTACTGCTTTGCGGCAGAAATAGGTATGCTATAATTCCCCGGACGAACTCTTTCACAATAAGTATTTAGTGAAAAATATATTTTTCAATACAAGCTTTTATAAAATTTGATTGTAACCGTGTGCTGATCAAAATGAGCCTAAACACGGCCAGTCTATTATTATCCCTCGAGGAGTTCCGTTGTCCACCTTCCGTCTCCATCATCAGAACAGCTCGCCTCAGCGAGTGACAGCGAGCCTCGTTGTTACCATCATATTGTATTGTCATCGGAATTTGACAGGTATGCCAAATTTCAGCTCAATCGTTCGAGGATAACTGCTTTAAAATTCAGTTGTACGATTCCACACGGATTCCACCCAGACAAACATACATACATTGGCAAGTTAAATAAAAGCTTGTACAAAAAGCTCTACTACTATTAAAATGCTACTTGTTTTAAACTACATCTTGTCTTGAGTTTTTTGCCCATTATTTCAATGAACGTGTAGATCGTAGCAGTAAGTAGGTACCTAGTAACATGATAGTATCACGTGCTGACTGAGCATCGCTCACTCCCGTAACCGCGTCACGCCGCTAATTGTGATCCTACAGAAAGGAAATACCGCGATCGATGAGACTTGCTCTATCTTGCTTCGGTATACGTAGTTACATCTAGCGAGGTTTATTGTTTTAGGAAACAGCAGTCTTTTTAAAACCACGACTAAAATGAGGCCATAGTGTGTTTGTCTATGGTCTCATAGTTCTGGAACGGCTGCTCTGATTTCAATGTAGTTTGTGTGAAAGATAATGATGGGGATTAGCTGTTTGGTGGATTTAAAAAAACCCTCAACGCAATGAAACAGCTGAAGCGATTTTGATCAAACATAGCTAAGAACACTACCGACAAATTCACCTTTCAAACAAAAATAAATAAATCGAAATCGGTTTATCTGTTCGGGAGCTACGATGGGATAGACACACACACAAACACACACAAAGACACGTCAAACGTATAACACCCCTTCGTTTTTGCGTTGGGGGTTAATAAATCGCAAATATACTCTGAAAAAGTGGTTTCTTGCTATATTTAGTGAATCGGTCTCGTTAGTGTTTATGGGCCTGTTAAGCCTACGCAAACCTAGGCCTAATTTGTCGACACAGCAGCAGTGCAAAGCCTATTTTCCCCTTATCAGGTCAAATAGTCCCTATTTGCGAGATCTGCGGTAAGCTTACAGCAAAGTGAGAATTCTCTCGCAGCTGTCAGCGCGGCTCAGAAGCTGCGGGTAATGCGACGTGGCCCCTCAAACCCTCGGTCGGTGAAAGTAGGTCGCGCCAACCCCCCTCTTGTCGCTTTCACTACGCCCGCTCGGGATTGAGCCTAATTTTATTGCGTTCGATCGTCTACCCGTTCGATATGAATGAAACTAATAACCTGATTTCACGAGCAATTTCACACCGATTACGGTGTATTAGGTGGGCAATCTTTTAAAATGTTCAGTGCCCATATTATAATTGTTACGTCACTTTCACATGATTCGGTTTTAGAATGTGCTTGATATTTTTTTTGAGTGTATCCGTTTGAACTAAGCGCCCCTACATGCACTTAATAATGCTTGTAAATCAATCACGCCGAAACTGCTGAAGCGATTTCGATTAAATTTAGTATACAGACAGGATAAGGCTTGAGCTATAGGTAATGATATTTTAATCATTTTATTTTAGGAGGTTATAATTTATTTTTGTTTATGTAATGAGAAATGACTACTCTGACTTACGTTCAGATGTCCATGAGGTCAAACTGACCTTAGCAGAAGACCGCAGTAGTCAGCTTGGAAATCAATTTACAGGCCTCGTGTGAACAAAGTTTAACAGTAAACAGCAGACCATGAAACTTTACAGTCGCAAATAAAGCCATAAGCTTGGCATAAGTTACCGTCAGCGTTTAAGTTTTCCAGCAAAATTATACCTTCCATATTGAAGGTTTCTTTTAAAATGTCACTGTAACGTGCAGCCGTGAATCATTCCCGACATTTGAAATGTTCGCTTTGAACTTTCTACGTGTTCTGGGTGTTTTATCTTTTGGAGAATAATCGTGTTTGTATTTGAGACGTATTCTTTTGGAGAATAATCGTGTTTGTATTTGAGACGTATTCTTTTGGAGAATAATCGTGTTTGTATTTGAGACGTATTCTTAGGTTTACGATTAAAAAGTTACTTTACCAGTTTTTTTTAGCTACTTGAATGATGGAACAAGCAGATGGCCCACCTGATGTTAAGCGGTAATCTTTGCCTTTAACAATGCATTACACATAGGTCACGGCCACCTAGGATGCGCCCTATGTGGCATTGCACTGCGCCCGCCATCCTAAGATGAAAAGTCTCATGTGCCTGTAATTTTACCCTTCAATCTGGAACACAGCATTGTGAGCGCTACTGCTTTGCGGCAGAAATAGGTATGGTGGTAATACTTCCCCGGACGAACTCTTTCACAAAAAAGCTCTACTACTACAAAAAAGTTAAGGCGCAATAGGTTCACAGCATGTTTATAATCAGTCCTTGAATTTTAAGTTTTTCTTAAGAGTTCATACAGTTCAGAAAAAAACATAATGTTATTCTCAAGCTTTTTATCTAGTGAAATCGTAAATTCAATATACTATTTGAATTGCTTCACTCGATACAAAAAAATATATAAACATTCAATTTCAAAAAGGTGGTATACCTTTTTAAAATTGAAATACCATTTAAACTTACTTATTACACTTTTAGGGTTCCGTAACAAAAATTACGGAACCCTTATCGATTCGTCATGTCTGTCTGTCTGTCTATCTGTCCGTGTATGTCACAGCCACTTTTTTCCGAAACTATAAGAGCTATGCTGTTGAAACTTGGTAAGTAGATGTATTCTGTGAACCGCAATAAGATCCTCACACAAAAATAGAAAAAAAAACAATAAATTTTTGGGGTTCTCCATACTTAGAACTGAAACTCAAAAAACTTTTTTTCATCATACCCATACGTGTGGGGTATTTATGGATAGGTCTTCAAAAATGGTATTGAAATATATTTTTTCTAAACTGAATAGTTTGCGCGAGAGACACTTCCAAAGTGGTAATAAGTGGGGGACACACACTTTTACTTCCCCCCGTAACTTCTAAAACAAGAGAATGATAAAACTTAAAAAAAAATATGATGTACATTACCATGTAAACTTCCACTGAAAATTGGTTTGAACGAGATCTAGTAAGTAGTTTTTTTTAATACACTATTATTAAAACATCGATCAAAGTTACAACGAACTAAAAGAACTTTTATATTATGATACTTGCTATTACGGAACCTTTCATGGGCGAGTCCGACTCGCACTTGGCTGCTTTTTAATTATTGAAACATTTGGTAACTTATTGATTATTATTTAAGTTAGTGAAGACAAAAACAAAGTTTAAGAAAACTCTAAAGGGCATTTTATATTATTTTTATATATACAAAAATACGGTATCAGAGCGTGCGCTCGCCTTCTTCGCCTCATACAAAAATGTTAGTTAAAACTGGTTGAAACTATAGCGCCTTTTTTAAAAGAGTACTTTCTACTCTTATAAAGAATATAGAAAAACAAAAAAAAAACATTATTTGTGACAATGAACCAATACTACGTCCATGCAATGAACGCAGATAGGCACACATACAAAATGACACACACACACAGAAACAAATATTAACATACAATTATAAAAATACATAAAACTAGCATTAAGCACCATGTGTTAACAGGACGCGTCTTAGGTGGACGTGTCCTATGAGGTAATGCACTGTTCATAGGCAGAGGTTACCGCTTAACATCAGGTGGGCCATCTGGCTGTTCCATCATTCAGAAGTATAAAAAAAAAAAAAAAAAAAAATGTGTGCCTCTCATACCAGTCACGCCTCACTGACACAAATTGGCGTCCAGCTCAGCATTTGTTGTGTTGTAGCAACACAACGCTGATCTTCCGCCGGAACCAGCTAAGTGAAAAACACGGATGTCTGCTTCACAATAAATAATTATACATAGTTGATGAACAAATAATAATAATAATGAAGTATTTAATACAAAAAGACGTTGAGATAACTATCAATTTGTTATTTACTTTTACTGTTCACGGTATCGTTCCCAGTGGGAAGTATACAAATAAAAACCGGCCAAGTGCGAGTTGGACTCGCGCACGAAGGGTTCCGTATCATTATCATTGACGACCTCTGTGGCGGGGCGGGCGAACGTTTGCCTGCGACGCCGGAGGTTGCGGGGTCGATTCCCGCCTCGGAACAAATATTTGTGCGATATGCAGATATTTGTTCAGGGTATTCTGGGTATTTTCTATGTATAATAAAAAATATCTATCTATGTTATATATTGTATTAAGTATATCAGTAATCTAGTACCCATAACACAAGCTCTGCTTAGCTTGGGGCTAGATAATGTTGTGTTAACTGTCCAGCATTATTTATTTATTTATTTATTTATTTATCTATAAAAACGGCAAAAAAAACGTTTGGTGTATGGGAACCCCCTTAAATATTTATTCTATTATTTTTTTTTGTATTTGTTATTATAGCAGCAACAGAAATACATCATCTGTGAAAATTTCAACTGTCTAACTATCACGGTTCATTAGATACAGCCTGATGACGACAGCGGAGTATAGCCTTACCTAGCTTAGTAATAGGGTCCCGTTTTACCCTTTGGGTACGGAACCCTAAAAAGCTCTTGGATTTTTTATTGAAGAATTGGGTCAAACGGTTCGGTTTCAAACAAAAACTTTTCCAGAATAATGCCAAAGACCTAATGAGAGAAGTTGGATTCTATGTCCCAGTTTTAAGGAAGAGTTTCGAGGTACAAATTGTCTCAAGTTTTGTCATTGCATTAATTATCAAAGTTGTCAAGTCAAAAGAACTTATGCTACGAGCGTCCTAATTCCGCTTCGATCTGCAACACGATATCGGTCCCTGTGGATTGGATTGAATAGATAAAATCAAATGGGTGGAGGCAAGACGAATTAAGCTTCGTTTCGTATACCTATGTAATAGTTTGCGTAATATGCCGATCGCTAACCAAAAGCATTCATATATTTTTTTTTTTGGTACTACTTGAATGACGGAACTAGCAGATGGCCCACCTGATGTTAAGCGGTAACCTCTGCCTATGAACAGTGCATTACCTCATAGGTCACGTTCACCAAGGACGCACCCTATGTAGCATTGCACTGCGCCCGCCACCCTGAGACATAAAGATGAAAAGTCTCATGTGCCTGTTATTTCACCGGCACCCTTACCCTTCAAACCGGAACACAGCAATGCGAGCACTACTGCTTTGCGGCAGAAATAGGTATAGTGGTAGTACTTCCCCGGACGAACTCTTTCACAAAAAAGCTCTACTACTACTACTTGCTCGTGTAGCGGTCGTGAGCCCGACCTTTTTTTTTTGTTGGCTAAAGTCAGACCAACGCGTTCAGCCCGCGTCCTCAGTGGCGTGCTCGGTGGCGATCTATGGTAAGTGAATGGATCGCCACCGTGCACGTCACCGCGTGGACGCGGGCAGAACGCGTTGGTTTGGCCTTAGCTTTACTAAAGTAACATTTACGTGTTTTATAAATATAATCGTGAAATAAGTTTTTTGTGAAAAATGTATTTTTAAATAAAAAAAAAAAAATAGTGATCGTAACCATGGTGCTGATCAAAATGAGCCTAAACACGGCCAGTCTACTATTATCCATCGAGAAGTTCCGCTGTCAACCTTTCGTCTCCATCATCAGATCAGCTCGATGTCACTATCATATTGTATTGTCATCGGAACTTGACAGGTATGCTAAATTTCAGCTCAATCGGTTGAGGATAACTGCTTTAAAATTCAGTTGCAAGATTCCACCCGGATTCCACCCAGAAAAACATTGCAAATTAAATAAAAGCTTTTAATATAGTTTTTGCGAACTTGATTTGAATTGAAAACTATTGCTCGGAATTTTACTTTGTGAAAAAATAATTGCTCAGAATTTCACTTTCATTAAGATTATAAACAGGGCGTTTAAAGGTGGGTTTAGAAGATTGCTTATTATTATTAAGACTTTCATAGTCAAGAAAAGCGGTGACGGTGGATTTAAAATAAATAAATAATGCTGGATAGTTCACACAAAGTTACCTAGCCCCAAGCTAAGCAGAGCCACAGAATAAATAATAGTACAAGTAAGAGCTTGTGTTATGGGTTCTAGAAAACCAATTTTTTTGACCAGTAGTTTTGATACAAATAAGTACAGATATAGCCTTTCCAGAGTTATTCTAATATTCCGTAATATCAGTATGCCTCAGTATACCTAGCCTAACGGAGCTGTATCTAGGGTAGGCTTCCCCGCTTTCGTAGTCAGAAATAATCCACTCTGCATGCGAGCCGGATTCGTCGTTAGCATAATTGATTATCTTGTTGTGCCTTGTCAACAGGAAAACAGGTTTCTTATTGCTCGCTAGCTGTACGATTCCTTCTAATTAGCTTAGTGAAGGAGTATCGAGTATGAGTCTGTGTTGAAAAAAATGTATGTGTATGTGACTGTTGGGTGTTATGTTATGGGGCGATGTGGGAGGAAAATGTATGTGTATGTGACTGTTGGGTGTTATGTTATGGGGCGATGTGGGAGGAAAATGTATGTGTATGTGACTGTTGGGTGTTATGTTATGGTGCGATGTGGTAGTAAAATGTATGTGTATGTGACTGTTGGGTGCTGTTATTGTGCGATGTGGGAGCAAAATGTATGTGTATGTGACTGTTGGGTGCTATGTTATGGTGCGATGTGGGAGGAAAATGTGTCCGTAAATGTCACCATGGAATTTGGTGGTTTCACCAATGCCACAAAGTTGTGACGAAATAGTGATGTACAGTGACACAAAGCAGAGAAATAGTGACACTGTTGTTTTGGAGATATTAAGATCATCGACTGAGGCTGCATTTTTGAAAGAAACGCCGTCACTTTTATTTAGTTAACTTTTAATGTGTTTTTCGAGTTACTTAGTCTAATTTTGGTGGCAATTTAACCGGTGTAACTTGGTGTGGTGTACATGTGTGGTGTACTAAAATGTAATTGTATTGCGTGTCTTTTCGAAATAATGGATTTTACTGTAAAAACTTGTTTTAACCCCCGACGCGCGCGCGCGCGCGCGCGCGCGCGCGCGTGTGTGTGTGTGTGTGTGTGTGTGAGTGTGTGAGTGTGTGTGTATGCGTGTGTATGTGTGTGTCTGGGTGTGTGTGTGTGTGTCTGTCTGTCGCCTCTTAGCTCCCGAACGGATGAACCGATTTCGATTTTTCTTTTGTTTGAAAGGTGAATTTGTCTGGAGTGTTCTTAGTTATGTTTGATCGAAATCGGTTCAGCCGTTTCATTGCGTTGAGGGATTTTTCAATTTATACAAAATTAATTACCTAATTGTTTCTGCCACGATTTAAACTGGTTTATGACTTGACGGAGACTCTTGACGACTTAACTATAAAAAATATAATTATATTACTTGACATTGGTGAAATTGTTTGGAACATTCCTCAGAAGCCAAGAAACTTGACGTCTAAATGGCAGCCTCACCAAGAATGGCTTCACGTATCGTCACAGAATAAACATTTAGTATCGTGATGATTTATATATCAAAAAATTGTGACGTAATAGTGACGCCTGCATGCAAAGATTCAATAATAGTGATTCAATAGAAGCCGATATATAAATAGCCTATTCTTGAGGCTACAAAACTGTATAGTAAACATTGATTAATATTAAAAAATAAATGTTTGTAAACTCTACATTTAAATTTTACTTTCGTGCCCGACATTATGTTCCTGCCATATTTAGAAGCTTTTTTGAAGCCTAGAATTTGGAACCCTAAATCGTTCGAATAGAGTTCGAAACTGATCTAATGTCATATTTACCATTAGTACGTAGAAGTAAACATGAATTTTCTGGCTAAATGAAACGATAAATCAAACTATGTAGTTTGTTTAAATGACCCAAACTCACAAACAAACTTTACCGCTTTATATTTGTTAGTATAGATATTTACTTCAGGTACATTTTTATTTCGTAGTTATTTTGATAATTCATTGTCATCGCGGTATATCAGAATGTACGGTCAGCAGCACAAATAGGTTACACGCAGCTTTAAAACAAAGGAGTAGGATTTTTTTTAAATTATTTAATATAAAAAAAATTGCTTAACCACGGGCAGAAATCTTCAACTTAAAATAACGCCTCGCGCCGCTCTAAAAAGCAGTTTTTATTGAATATTTTGTAAAATATAGAGAAATTTGCAAAACCCATACAGTAAACCCTCGGCTTTGTTGTATTGATTTTATTTATAAATTTTTTTACCCAAAAATATGCACCATTTTAATAAACAATCCAATCTACCCAAAAGTTAAGGGTAATTTTGTTTTTTTCTATTGAGAAAATATTGTCCTATCGTGTTTCTGCGTACAGTGATCCCTCATAATTGTAATGTAGTATCCATGCATATTTCGAATTTGAATATTGTGACTGATTTAGTCAGTTAACAAGTAATTAATTTTGGAAAAATTAAAAAAAACCTCAACGCAATTAAACGGCTGAACCGATTTTGATCAAACATAGCTAAGAACACTCCCGACAAATACACCTTTCAAACAAAAAATAAAAACTAAATCGGTTCATCCGTTCGGGATCTACGATGCCACAGACAGACACACACACAAACACATACACACACACACACACACACACACACACACACAGACAGACACGTCAAACTTATAACACTTCGTCGTTTTTGCGTCGGAGGTTAAAAAACAAATGAACGATCAGGAATTCCGCCACATGCCCCACCTTAAATCAATCATGCCCAATTATCCCCAGTCTACCAATATAGCCCGCGATTCCAAGCAAACTTCGTACTCGGAAAATGCCTGATTTCTGCGGAAGCTGCATTTGAAAATTAGCCCGTTAGGCCCGCATGTTCGATTTTCTCTCACCTCAGCAGGATTCTAATATTATTGATGTATAACTAAGCGAATCTCTTTTGTGATTGTTTTTGAAAATCAATAGGTATACGTTGTTTGTATAAGTTTTGAGGGGGCTTTAGATCTTGGAACATTTTTACAAGCTTTTATTTAACTTGCAATGTACGTCCGGGTGGAATCTTGCAACTGAACTTTAAAGCAGTTATCCACAACCGATTGAGCTGAAATTTGGCATACCTGTCAAGTTCCGATTACAATGCAATATGATGGTGACAGCGAGCTGATCTGATGATGGAGACCTCATAAGTGGACCACGGAACTCTTCGATGGATAATAGTAGACTGGCCGTGTTTAGGCTCATTTTGATCAGCACACGGTTACGATCACTAATATATAAAAGCTTGAATTGAATTGATTTTTAACAAAAATATGTTCGTGTTTCTTTTTTCTTGACGGAGCAATTATATCCGTATGATGTGCTGTAACCTCTGCCTATAACAATGCATTACCTCATAGGTCACGTCCACCTAGGACGCGCCCTATGTGGCATTGCACTGCGCCCGACACCCTGAGACATAAAGATGAAAGTCTCATGTGCCTGGAATTTCGGAGTGTTTTACATACGGAGATTTTATAACTTATAATTTAGTTTTACTAGCATTAAGTACCGGTCCAGCATCATGACACCATTTCGACAAAGCATCAAGGTCAAATTGTAAAATACCTCATCTAAAATACCTATTGATATTTTGCAATACAGCTTTTTTTCTAATGTTTTTATTTGACTTCCAAATAATTTTGGTTTACACAAACACTTCCCCAATTTCCCCAAAAAAGAATTAAGTTTACCAAGTATTTGTGTCACGTAGTGCGGCTTTTAACCCTTATTACCTTCATGAAAAAGAACAGTACCTACATAAAATACTGTCGCATCGTTAAAAATGAAATGTGTTTCCTTCAACATGCCTGCAAAGTGCTATTAAATTTATATGAGAGACTGTTTCGATGTATCATATAATACTGTAACGACTTACTTTCATGTTTTTTGTTGCAATCTTGCTATTTTGTAACACTCAGTAGTAGAAGAGCTTTTTTGTGAAAGATTTCGTCCGGGGAAGTACTACCACCATACCTATTTCTGCCGCAAAGCAGTAGTGCTCGCATTGCTGTGTTCCGGTTTGAAGGGTATGCCGGTGAAATTACAGGCACATGAGGCTTTTCATCTTTATGTCTCAGGGTGGCGGGCGCAGTGCAATGTCACATAGGGCACTAGGTCCTAGGTGGACGTGACTTATGTGAGAATGCACTGTTCATAGGCAGAGGTTACCGCTTAACATCAGGTGGGCCATCTGATTTTTCCGTCATTCAAGTAGAATAAAAAAAAAAAATTGTACATATTTTTCATTTTAATTACTGATTTGGGTACACATAAGTAAACTATTTCAAGAATATGTAGGTATGTTAAGCGCATAGTTATGATGGATCGGTAGACTAGATGATTCAATGTATAAAAGTACATTATGGTACAAGTGTGTAATGTTGGTGATTACCACTGAGGCGCCATTGAGACCAGAGCAGTTAGGTGAGGGTTTTAAGAGAGCCGAGGACGGTAATCATCAATACACACGTGTATCATACGTCGTGTTTAAATACACCTGTAAAGAAAATAATAATAAAACAGAAATACACACTCTGTGTAAATGTTCAACTGTCTCTATAACTCACTTGTGAATAATAGCAATGAAAAAGTCACAGTTTGATTACAGGCGTCATTATGTACCTAATTGAAATTAGAGCCACTTTATGAGCAAGAGTATTGAAAATACATTAAAATGTGCTCAACGATGATAGATACTCAAAGATTACATTCCTTTGGTGGTCTAGGTGTGCACTATGAAAGGAATTTGCGAAATTAGAATTTATTTACGTCATTCAAGTCCATTATTATTGACGACCTCTGTAGCGCATCGGGCGATACAGCTGGCTGAGATGCAAAAGGTTGCGGATTCAATTCCCGCTGCAGGTTGTATGGAGGTCAAATGTTTGTATAGTCTCCAAATATTTGTGCCGGGTCTAGGATAGAAAACACTTTATTGTACAACACAGAAAATAAGATATTAAAAAAAAACATATATAAACTAAACACGGAATTACAATGGGCGGTCTTATCGCTATAAGGCTTATAAGCGATTATAGTAATTAGTATAAGCGATCTCTGCCAGACAACCTTTGGATGGACTGGAATTATTTGTACGACACAGAACGGTGGCTTAATATCTGTATATACAATCTCTTAAAATTTAAAAATAAATATAACAAATGACTACTTCATAAATCAAAGCAGCTTATTTTCATAAACTTTTCATAATACTAGCAGTAAGTTTTAAAATAAAGCGTGCATTTTAGTTGTGGCTAAGTGATGCGCTTTCTGGCTTCGCAGGGATTTATTTGTGTTAGAAAATAAGAATAAAACGCGAGCCTCCGCCGTACATTGCCTCGAGCTATTAGATAAAACGCGAGCCTCCGCCCTACATTGCCTCGAGCTATTAGATAAAACGCGAGCCTCCGCCCTACATTGCCTCGAGCTATTAGATAAAACGCGAGCCTCCGCCCTACATTGCCTCGAGCTATTAGATAAAAAGCGAGCCTCCGCCCTACATTGCCTCGAGCTATTAGATAAAACGCGAGCCTCCGCCCTACATTGCCTCGAGCTATTAGATAAAAAGCGAGCCTCCGCCCTACATTGCCTCGAGCTATTAGATAAAACGCGAGCCTCCGCCCTACATTGCCTCGAGCTATTAGATAAAAAGCGAGCCTCCGCCCTACATTGCCTCGAGCTATTAGATAAAACGCGAGCCTCCGCCCTACATTGCCTCGAGCTATTAGATAAAACGCGAGCCTCCGCCCTACATTGCCTCGAGCTATTAGATAAAACGCGAGCCTCCGCCCTACATTGCCTCCAGCTATTAGATAAAACGCGAGCCTCCGCCCTACATTGCCTCGAGCTATTAGATAAAACGCGAGCCTCCGCCCTACATTGCCTCGAGCTATTAGATAAAACGCGAGTCTCCGCCCTACATTGCCTCGAGCTATTAGATAAAACGCGAGCCTCCGCCCTACATTGCCTCGAGCTATTAGATAAAACGCGAGCCTCCGCCCTACATTGCCTCGAGCTATTAGATAAAACGCGAGCCTCCGCCCTACATTGCCTCGAGCTATTAGATAAAACGCGAGCCTCCGCCCTACATTGCCTCGAGCTATTAGCTAAAACGCGAGCCTCCGCCCTACATTGCCTCGAGCTATTAGATAAAACGCGAGCCTCCGCCCTACATTGCCTCGAGCTATTAGATAAAACGCGAGCCTCCGCCCTACATTGCCTCGAGCTATTAGATAAAACGCGAGCCTCCGCCCTACATTGCCTCGAGCTATTAGATAAAACGCGAGCCTCCGCCCTACATTGCCTCGAGCTATTAGATAAAACGCGAGCCTCCGCCCTACATTGCCTCGAGCTATTAGATAAAACGCGAGCCTCCGCCCTACATTGCCTCGAGCTATTATATAAATAGATTACACAGTAATTCTGTTGCTCTATACAATTCCCCCTTAATAAATTGACCTCGTTATTCGCATCTGAGAGAAACCCAAAATTAATTAGCGACGCAAAACATAATAAATAAGGTTGGTAAGTGACAAAAAATGTCGTCGATACGCCGCTCGCTGGCAGTCCTGACTGGGTCACGTACGTTCGAAAACTGGGCTGCGAAATGAAAATAATTACACGTCAAATGAGTGGAATGAAGCCTATTTAAAATGGTGGGTGCGCGGTGGATTACATAATTTCCGCTTCATTACAGAACCAAGCAGAACCGACGAATTGTTTTATTTTCGACACACATTTTTTTACATATCCACATGGCTCTATAATTCAGTTGTTATTCTGTGGTATTCAGTGAACACTAAAAATTGGCATATCTACCTATACACGGTTTTTTTCAATGTAAGAAAACGATGTTGGCATAGTTTTATTATTGGTCAACCGTGAGTTCTCCATAAAAATGAGTTGTTTAGATAAACTTTTTTTTAGTCAGTATTCAGGTCAGTTCAATCAGTTGAGGATAACTGCTTTAAAATTCAGTTGCAAGATTCCACCCGGATTCCACGCAAACAAACATAAATAAAGCTTAGTAAAAAAGGATGTTTGGATTCAACGCATCATGATCATGTTGGTCAATATCTAGACATTTTGACCGATTTTGCTCCTATTAGAAATGCGTGTTTAGACCAAATGTTTTCAAAATCGGCTCGCAAATGGCGCCGCAGCAAACATCCCCCTTTTGGGGGAAGTAAACTTCCAGTCAAAAATCGCTGACGATTAAAAACTATGGAATTGTAGAACTTGTAAGTATATCAAGTTTCGTCGAGGAAAAATACGACGAGTACGCGAGTACCAACACACCTATATCCAGACAAATGGAAGCAAATTTTGACAGTTATTACAAAGACTACGCTCGCTTCGCTCTCTCGGTCAATTATTTGTATTAATCTTTATGTAAACAAAGATTATTTTACAAGCTTTTATTTAACTTGCAAGGTATGTCCGGGTGGAATCTTGCAACTGAATTTTAAAGCAGTTATCCTCAACCGATTGAGCTGAAATTTGGCATACCTGTCAAGTTCCGATGACAATACAATATGATGGTGATAGCGAGCTGATGGAGATGGAAGGTGGACAACGGAACTCCTCGATGGATAATAGTAGACTGGCCGTGTTTAGGCTCATTTTGATCAGCACACGGTTACGATCACTAGTTTTATAAAAGCTTGTACTGAAAAATATATTTTCATAAAAAACTTATTTCAATATTATCCAAACTGGCCCTAATAATTATTGAATTTAAATGTTAAGCTACGAATCTCGTCCTAAAACTTCGACAATTAACACAAATGACCTGTCCATTTGCAACCGTAGTTCAACCCTGCCCGCCCATTACATTATTTTACTTTAGTTTATGGCAACAATAAATCGCTTCACGCCTCCTTTATCGTTATATACCTGTGTACATGCATGAGCAGCTCCTTTACATACTGGAGTAGACATTCAATGATCTATGTAATGCTTAAAGGACTTTGCAAGCGTTTTAAAATGATTGTAAAGTTGTCGTTTATTAAACTGTCACATAACGGGGGTTGTTACCCATTGTATTATGCTCGTTACTAGACTCCTTCACAATTACTGCTATTCTACTCTGGAATAGTATTCCTCACCAATATCGTGGGGTATCCTTAGTTGATGTTTTCATATCAATGTTTATAATCATTTTCTCACTCTCATGATCGAATCCTACAGATAATTTATCTCCCAATATGTGTCCTTGACATTTAATTCATTCCTTGACAGTCTAAGTAAGTACATGTAATTGTATACCTTTATATATGTATTAGTCTATTAAACATGTGTGTATGTGTTTATTTATTAATTCTGTACCAATGTTAGTAAATATGTTATATTTAGTTTATCTTTAATGCTACATAATCTATCCTTGAATCAAATTTTTGTGCACTACCTGTTAATTGTTTTCCACAATACACAAGGGTTAGCTGGAAGAGAATGCTAGCTAGAATCTAGCAGGAAGTTCGCCTATGTATAATACTTTTTATATAAGTTGTGCAATGCAGAATTTTGTATCTATCTATTAAAACTTGGTGTTTTATTGACTGGTTATGTGTAGTTTCATACACTACTTTATCTACACTTATGCAATAACTGTTATTTGACCAACAAAGAACATTAAAAACAATAACGTAAATAAAAGGCGTCATATGAAAAAGCTAAACAAAAGACACGATTCTACCGCGCATGCCATGTGGAGAGAGTAACCAAAGACTATTTAAAAAAAATGGAAAATTAATATGAATTAAATTAATTAATATTTGAAGTATGAATTTTCCTTAGTCTGGCCGTAGTGTATACTAAGTATTACTAATAATGAAAAAAAAAACATTTTATAACGTTATTTAGTTCGAGAAAAAGTGTTATAATTATGATTCTATTTTAAATTTCGGTATTGTGTGTATAAAGTATGTCAATATAACCACGTTTTATCAATACAATTATTGCTTTCACATGTTTATAGTGAATAGTGAACAGGATATGCGTAGGGTTCCGAAGTTACAGTCCCTACGCAACTCTAAAAGTATTTATTTATTATTTACAGAATGAATAATAGAACTAATACAAGGTATGTACAAAAATACCTAAATATAGAAAAGAAAAAAAAAAGAAGCTAACACGTTTTGAAGTTTATAATTCGAATTTTATGATATGAGAGTAGGTAAAATATATTCTAATTTGATATTCTTTCAATCGAGCTCTGTCAGCGTAAACTCGTGTTTTATGATATGAGAGTAGGTAAAATATATTCTAATTTGATATTCTTTCAATCGAGCTCTGTCAGCGTAAACTCGTGTTTTATGATATGAGAGTAGGTAAAATATATTCTAATTTGATATTCTTTCAATCGAGCTCTGTCTGCGTAAACTCGTGTTTTATGATATGAGAGTAGGTAAAATATATTCTAATTTGATATTCTTTCAATCGAGCTCTGTCAGCGTAAACTCGTGTTTTATGATATGAGAGTAGGTAAAATATATTCTAATTTGATATTCTTTCAATCGAGCTCTGTCAGCGTAAACTCGTGTTTTATGATATGAGAGTAGGTAAAATATATTCTAATTTGATATTCTTTCAATCGAGCTCTGTCAGCGTAAACTCGTGTTTTATGATATGAGAGTAGGTAAAATATATTCTAATTTGATATTCTTTCAATCGAGCTCTGTCAGCGTAAACTCGTGTTTTCAAAATCTTATTAATTGTTGTATATTAGTTACAAAGACTGATATATATTATTATTATTATTTAAAATTATAGACGTGTCTATTTCAGAGTGTTGAACTGTCGTAGTTTCACTTTCTGCACTAATTACACTTTAATGTCTTTTAATGTTAACAGTTTGTTCGTATTGCTGTGGTGTGTCCGGCCTAAGAATAGACCCCTTCCGTCTCCTCCCGTGGATGTCGTAAAAGTCGACTAAGGGATTACCCGGACTTGTTGATAATATTCGTTGGTATAAGATTTGTCCTGGCTGGTAGCTTATTATGGAATGTGTTATTACTGGAAGAAAGCGTTAGCTGAGTCAGTTGTGGGAAGCAATGGCGGCAATAAGCTCACCACTTGTCACGTCTATATTCCACGATGGTGCAACCCACTGTGAAAAGAGGCCTATTGTGGCTCTGCCTACCCCTTCGGGGAAAAAGGCGTGTGTCTATGTATGTATGTATGTTTGTTCGTATTTCACTGCTCTTTCGGTACGTATACTGTCACAGCTGAAAAAAAGACACAAATACTTGTTGTTCCCGTCGCGCCGTGAAATAACAAAAACATATTATGCATACCTCACGACACGGAAGGAACGCGATGTGACGTGGGCGTAGCAACGCGCTACGCCGTAACGGACTACGCCGTAGACCCAAACGTCCCAATATAGCCATGATGTTCATATTGGACAGTTTGTAGAGGTTTGTGGCTGTGCCGTTATTTGAAGAATTTGTGGTTTGGAAAATGTTTTGTATAAATAATACAGACATTTCAATCATACCATCACAGTATTTAATGGTTGCGGGTTCAATTCCCGCCTCGGAACAAATATTTGTCGGCTAATAACATTCCATAATAAGCTAACAACAAGGACAAATCTTATACTTACGAATTGTATCAACAAGTCCGGGTAATCCCTTTATCGGCTTTTACGACATCCACGAGAAGAGACGGAGGGGTCTATTGTAAGGCCGAACATACCACGGCTCTATAGTTTGAAGAAAATATAAATAAATAAATAATGCTGGACAGTTCACACAACATTATCTAGCCCCAAGCTAAGCAGAGCTTGTGTTATGGGTATTAGATAACTGATATACTTAATACGATACATTACATAGTTTTTTTATAGTACTTAGAAAATATCTGCAGATCGCACAAATATTTGTTCCGAGGAACCCGCAACCTACTGCGTTGCAGGCCAACCTTCACCCGCCACGCCACAGAGGTCGTTGATATGCATTAAAACTTTCCAATATAAATACCAAAGTTAAACATTTCCGAATAAAAAATACTAAGCTCTTTTTCTATGAGCCAAAAACATTCGAAATCTTTTTTGCTTTCTGTGCAAATTCGATTCCAGAAGAGCATTCAACATACGTGCCAACAGATTTTTTTACTCGCTGTACAAATTGTGCGACTTCCCAACTGACAACATTGCCGGTGAAATAGCTACCTACGTTTTTGTGTGGGAAGTTCCAATTTACCTACATACTTAGTGCAAGAGTTTGTGATTACACTAATGAGTGTCTCGCGACTGGTCAGACGAAAGTTGACTCTGTTTCTGGGACTAGAAAGTGCTATTTAGCAGTTTTTCAGTTCGTGCTACTTCCTGTATATTAGCTAGGGATTTTAGTGTGTTTCAGGTAAATAGGAAGATAAATCTTGCTTCTTTAGCATTGAGTAGAGTGAAGTATTCATTCTCTGCTAGTGCATTCTCTGAAAATCAATTCAAACAATTATTTTTTGTTAAAATTCACAACAAAACTATTGATCCCACTAGAAAAACACACAAAAAAACAGTTAATACCTAAGGTCAATAATTTGTATGGCAGACGAACAGTAGAATTCATAATATCAACCTAAGGGCTATTACGCACTGTCGACTAGTCGCCGGCGACCGGCAGTTGCCTGTGCGTCGCCACTGCGCGGCGAGTCGCCGAGTCGCCGTGACTAGTGCGTAAACACCTATTTAAACTATACAATATTACAGTGTCGACAACCTGAGTCGCCGGCGACTAGTCGACAGTTCGTAATAGGCCTTACTGCCTCTAGAATTAGTAACAAGTAATTAGTTTTGTAAAAATAAAAAAAAACCCTCATCGCAATGAAACGGCTGAACCGATTTTGATCAAACATAGCTAAGAACACTCCCGACTAATTCACCTTTCAAACAAACAAAAAAAAATGGTTCATCCGTTCGGGAGCTACGATTCCACAGACAGACACACACACGTATGTCTGTGGCATCGTAGCTGCGTGTATACGCAGACACGTCAAACTTATAACACCCCGTCGTTTTTGCGCCGGGGGTTAAAACGAATAAACAACAAAAATTACAAATAGTTATACAAAAAATACTATGATGATATATTTATGTAGTTAACTATGTTACTACACTAACTAACCTCAGTATTCAAATGCATTTTATACCCTCGCTTATTGTAATCAAAGTGTTAAACATACTCACAAAAAAAAAAAATGCTGAAAATGTATTTTATTTTTAAATTACCTGTATCTGCATGCACGGTACTCAATCGGAACCTGAGCGGATATCCGTGGTTCACTCTGGGCCTCAACGGAAGATCAGCGCTGGGTTGCCAACGCGGCCTAGCAAACGCTGAGTTGAGGACCCTTTTGTGGCTAACGTCAGGCACACACACAAATTGTCTTATTTTTTGTATCTGTGTAATTTGTTTTTGTTTTAGTTTTTTATTTTATGATGTTTGATTTTGCGTGTTGCATGTGTGTGTCTTTGATTGTTTAGTCATAAATAAACGTTTCTTTCTTTCTTTCTTTCATACCTGCCTAGTAAATACCTATATTGTACTTGCTGTTGTTACCTAAATATTGGTAAATAGGTAAGAGGTGTAGTTTATCCATGAATACTTTTTTTAATACAACTTGGTATGACGGATCAAGCAGGTGACCCACCTGATGCTAAGCGGTACCCTCTGCCTGTGAACAGCGCATTACCACATACTCGTAGGTCACGTCCACCTAGGACGCATCCTATGTGGCATTGCACTGCGCCCGCCACCCTGAGACATAAAGATGAAAGGTCTCATGTGCCTGTAATTTCACCGGCAGCCATACCCTTCAAACCGGAACACAGCAATGCGAGCACTACTGCTCTGCGGCAGAAATAGGTATGGTGGTAGTACTTTCCCGGACGAACTCTTTTACTTAAATGCTCTACTACTACTAAAACCTGTTAATTATGTATCTTTTAAATTATGTTAGTAAATACTCGTAATGCAAGTCAAGCGAATGTGAGTAACCATCAAAAACCTACCTTAGTTTACGCGGTTACAACAAAACAATGAAATATGTATAGAACCTTTATATTATCTATCTATCTATCTGGGGTGTGGGTACAGAGTACGATGACCTCTCAGTACGGTACTACTATTTATTCTGTGCCGGTTCGAGCTCCTCTCGAAAGAGCCGTTCAGAAGGATTCGCAATATAACTATAGATGCAATGTTCTTTGTAGATTATTTGGTAGCTTTGTACTGTTTTTGCGGCCTTGCTTGCAGTGCACCGTCAGGTTAATTATATTTATTTATTTATTTATTTAAAAACTTTCACACAAGACAATAGTGCAAGGAGGACTTAATGCTAACAGCATTATCTGCCAGTATATTTGTACTGTTTTTGCGACCTTGCTTGCAGTGCACCGTCAGGTTAATTATATTTATTTATTTATTTATTTAAAAACTTTCACACAAGACAATAGTGCAAGGAGGACTTAATGCTAACAGCATTATCTGCCAGTATATTTGTACTGTTTTTGCGGCCTTGCTTGCAGTGCACCGTCAGGTTAATTATATTTGTTTCAACTCGTGTTCTTACCTTACATTTTAGTTAGTTTTAGTCATTTAATGGACCTAGCACCTTTGTAGGTGTGTTGTTTAGCTATCAAGGAATAAATAAAGTTCATTCATTATTCATTCATTAATTAAAGTTTTTTTATATTTTTTAACTCAGTGAATATCAGAACAAGCTGATGGCCCCACCTAATGTTAAACGGTAACCTCCTCTGCCTTTAACTAAAAACATTAATTTACCTCAACATTAACGTACCTCATCAACCGAAAACTAATCACCTTAACCAAGCAGAAAAACCTCAGATGGAAGCTCATTCAATAGTTTGTAGGTATGTATGTATGTATGTATATGTATTCGTTCGTTTGGCGTTCCGAGGCCGTCACAAAGTTTTTTTTTTTACTACCTTAGTATGTATATTTTAACTACGTGAATATCAGAACAAGCTGATGGCCCCACCTAATGTTAAACGGTAACCTCCTCTGCCTTTAACTAAAAACATTAATTTACCTCAACATTAACGTACCTCATCAACCGAAAACTAATCACCTTAACCAAGCAGAAAAACCTCAGATGGAAGCTCATTCAATAGTTTGTAGGTATGTATGTATGTATGTATATGTATTAGTTCGTTTGGTGTTCCGAGGCCGTCACAAAAAGTTTTTTTTTTTATTAATTAGAATGGCGGTACAAGCAGATGGCCCCATCTGATGATAAGCGGTACCCTCTGCCTATGAACAGTGCATTATCACATAGGTCACGTCCACCTAGGACGCACCCTATGTGGCATTGCACTGCGTCGCCACCCTGTGACATAATGATGAAACACTTTTGAAACTATCATGGTTATGTACATACTTTACACTAGAAACGCTTTATTTGTACTTTTATATATTCTGTGGCTTTAGTTAGTTCTCCCGTGATCATGGTGCATGCAACTGTGCTGAAATATCATGAACAATTAAAACTCAATAATCATGGTAAATATCCCGTTTCTAGTGAAAAGTATAAAGATGAAGTCTCATGTGCCTGTTATTTCACCGGTAACACCCTTCAAACCGGAATTCTGCAATGCTACTGCTTTGCGGCAGAAATAGGTATGGGGTAGTACTTCCCCGGACGAACTTTTTCACAAAAAAGCTCTACTACTACTAAACATTTATCAATGCATCAGTACCTACTTTAATAACCATGAAAATCTCTCAATTATTATTAAAACGATTTGCATCAACAGCCCAGTTAATCTAGGTCGCACAGTAATAGCCAAACTCACCTTGCTGTAGTTACATACCTGTATACAGGGCGTCCCAAGTCTATACGACATGAAGGGAAAGTACCTTAAATATTGTAGATAGGATATTTTGATGAAAGCAGACTTTATTTTATTTTTAAAATTTAGTAATACTGCAACCAAAGATTTTCTAAAAAATTACATGATTCCTTTGGGAACCGAACCGACTTAAAATTAAAATTATTAATTTTACGGTGTTCCTTTGTTTTAAGATACTATGTTCTTCAAGAGGAATTAATAATTTATGCCCATTCTTTTGATTGGCATCATAAAAATACGGGGTGTTTTTTTTCACATTTAAGTCTGTTCGATTCCCAGACGAAGCAAGTAATTTTTAAAAAATATTTGAATGCAGCATTACTTACTTATAAATATAAAATAAAGTCTCCGTTCCGCGAAATATCCTATCTACAATATTTAAGGTACTTTCCCTTCATGTCGCATAATCTTGGGACGACCTGTATAGTACCCATTATAAACCTGCCATAAAACAAATCTAGGCGTAGCGTACGGCTGAAGTAATAACAAATTTATGAGGACAAGCCCCAACTGTTTCTGTTTTTGCTGCAGCATTGTGTATTTTAGCTTCATATGAGTAGCTCAATTTATTTGAACTACGAAAATACATTTGCTTTTGTAAATAGAAACCAACTTAATGACTACGAATTCATTAGAGTACTCACGAACCCATTAAGGCTCAACTATCAATGAAAGTATATCTTGAGAAACCACAGCGAGATATTACACTACGTTCGTGGCTTTTAAAAGACATGCAAAAGTTCAGCTGCTTAATTTATCTTCTCTTGTTAGTAGGTATATCTTAGCTTCCTAACTTTTAATATTATAAATGCAAATGTAAGTTTGTTTGTTTGTAACGCTTTCACGATTAAACTGATTCCCAATAAAAATATCCTATGTTCATTAAGTACTATTTGAAAACAGTTTTTTTAAAATCAAGCGTGCGAAGCCGCTGGTAGGTGCTAGTACAAAATAAATGGACAAGTAATAACAATACTAATAACCAATACCGTAAGAGGCTCTTTTCCGTCCGTCTTGTCGTAGCCTCTAATCGTTTGGGCTTGGCTCCGCGGTCGGTGGTTTCCCGATTGATTTACGCTATTGGTTTTTGTAGATAGTATTCCTTCATACTTTTTTTATTTATTTATTTTTATACTACTTGGATGACGGAACAAGCAAGAGGCCCACCTGATGTTAAACGGTAACCTCTGGCTATGAACAGTGTATTACCTCATAGGGCACGTCCACCTAGGACGCACCCTATGTGGCATTGCACTGCGCCCGCCACCCTGAGACATAGATGAAAAGTCTCATGTGCCTGTAATTTCACCGGCACCCTTACCCTTCAAACCGGAACACAGCAATGCGAGCACTACTGCTTTGCGGCAGAAATAGGTATGGTGGTAGTACTTCCCCGGACGAACTCTTTCACAAAAAAGCTCTACTACTACTTGTCTCTGTTCATAGTAAAAAAAATTATTATGTAATGAGTTTTAAAATATATCAGTGTAATAATACTAATAATGTTTAACCCAATATAACATAGTGTTAGCCGTAGTTGAGACCACCTTTTAAATATCTGTGTTAGGAGGTCTCGCTCTCCCGAACCATAGTTTTAGTTTCAACAAGGGCGGTACAAATACAACATTTTTATATTTATGCACCTTAAAGTAAAAGTAAGATAGATACATTTAAATTAAAAACTAAAATTTGTTTGTGTGTGTGTGTGTGTGTGTGTGTGTACAATACAATACAATACAATATCTTTATTCATAACGCCAAGTTATAAGTTCATGTAATATGAACGGTTTGTTATGGGGATGGGAGCAGGATAGCTAAATTAAAGATCAACTCTTACATTCTGTGATGAATACTAAAAAACTTAAAGTTACAGAGGGAATGTGACTTGACTCTGGAACCCTACGCTTCGCATGATTCGAGACACATTGCTGTTATATTTTCAGCTGTTTTGAAATGACAATACACGGACTTGTTGATAAGATTCGTTAGTATAAGATTTGTCCTGGTTGCTAGCTTATTTTGGAATGTGTTATTACTGGAAGAAAGCGTTAGCCGAGCCAGTCGTGGGAAGCAATGGCAGCGATGAGCTCACCACTGTTACGTCTATATTCCACGATGATGCAACCCACTGTGAATAGAGGCACATTCGGGGAAAAGGAAAAAGGCGTGTGTCTATGTATGTATGTATGTATGTAAAGGTTCAAAACAGCAGTCGAATTCGTCATACGGGAAGACTGCCAAAAATAGCTCTGCATTGGATTCAGTTGTCTGTTTTTTTGAATGTGTTTTCAGAGATAATGAAAAAATATAATCCGAAGCGTGCTGCTACAATTCAAGGTGTAATGGCGCGATAGGCGCTGTCCAACAGTAAAAAGAATATTAAAAAAAACCTAACATACATTTCCCTAATCCTTGGATTAGGTTCAGCATCTCTGAGGGCTCTCCACTTTCTGGGTTAATGAGCCGTTTAAATGTAACGGTGGAATTACACGATACAAGTAACTGGCGCCAGTGATTGAGCTTAGTTACGCCCTAATGTAGAGGAGTATAAGGAAACTATCTTTGTATTACATTAATTAGGCTTGGAGTAACTTTGATTTCTGTATCAGTGATTTTAGGTAGGATCTTGTTATTAAATAAGTTTTATTTGAAAGATATATTTTCAATACAAGCTTCTATAAAATTAGTGATAGTTTTTTTTTTTACTTTTATATGCCTTTGTTTGACTACGATCTCACCTGTTGGTAAGTGACGATGTGGCCGAAGATGGAGCACAAAGGCCTAGATGGCACCTATTCACTCTAGCCTTGAAGATACCCAGATTATAGTTTTCAGGAAAGACAGACGACGGTAGTGTATCGGTAACCGTGTGCTGATCACAATGAGCCTAAACACGGCCAGTCTACTATTATCCATCGAGGTGTTCCGCTGTCCACCATCTCCATAACCAGATCAGCTCTTCTTCACCATCATATTGTATTCTCATCGGCACATGACAGGCATGCCAAATTTCAGCTCAATCGGTTGAGGATAACTGCTTTAAAATTCAGTTGTAAGATTCCATCCGGATTCCACCAGGTGGGTTACTATAAGCTCTTATTGCCATGCAGTTGATAAACTATTCAGTACAAAATATTGGTTCCGTGATGTCCGCAACTATATTTAAAGGCACAATCGCAGAGGGTCTACAGACTTCTGCGATTAAAGTTATTCAACGGTGAAAAATGTCAACGATGAACCGATATTTTGTACTGAATATTTTTTGAACTGAATGGATATAAGAGCTCATAGTAACCCACCTGGACAAACACACATACATTGCAAGTTAAATAAAAGCTTGTAAAAAAGCTACTTACTCATAAAACACAGACATTAGGCACAATAATTTCGCTTGAGATTTGAAAGCACGGTTACACTGTAGCATGTTGCATGCATGGATTTCATGTTAAATAAACCTTGGGCTATGATTTACACCTACATCGTCGGCCTTGGCCCACAAGAACATTAATTACTTACAGCTACTTTTATTTAGTATTTATATTTTATTTCTATCATTCTTTATTGTACGCACAAAAAAACGTAGAGACGAAAAATAACCTACATAAAGGACATGTTCAAAGGCGATGATCAGATGATGGCGACATAAGGTGGCCAACGGAACTCCTCAATGGATAATAGTAGACTGCCCGTGTTTAGGCTTATTGTGATCAGCACATGGTTCCGATCACTAATTTTACAACAAGCTGGTCAGATGATGGAGACGGAAGGTGGATAACGGTACTCCTCGATGGATAATAGTAGACTGCCCGTGTTTAGGCTCATTGCGATCAGCACACGGTTCCGATCACTAATATTATAAAATCTTGTTTTTACCCCCCGACGCAAAAACGACGGGGTGTTATAAGTTTGACGTGTGTGTATGTGTGTGTGTGTGTCTGTCTGTGGCATCGTAGCTCCCGAACGGATGAACCAATTTAGTTTTTTTTTGTTTGAAAGGTGAATTAGTCGGGAGTGTTCTTAGCTATGTTTGATCAAAATCGGTTCAGCCGTTTCATTGCGTTGAGGGTTTTATTATTTATTACAAAATTAATTACTTGTCTTAAAATCTTCCTAGTATCGAAGGCAGTATTTTTCGAAAATAATTATTTATTTAATTAACTTGTTCACTGATTTCAATGGACAACTGTCACTATCCCTTGAGTCTCGATTCACGCTTGAGCATTGAATAAGGGCCTAATTGAGTATAGGGTTAGGAATATAAGAGTAAAAAGCGTGCGTGCGTGAATGTTAAATTCTAATGAACCTTAACCTTTAAGCTACGCTTCTGCCTACTTACTACTTATATATAACGCATTAATCTAATACATAATTACCATATTTTGTATAAAATAAGAAGTAATAAATATCACCATCATGAAATGTAGTTGTACACAACAATAACTCTTCTAGGGTATTCAAATAAACGGCTATTTACTCATAAATCCGACTTAAAATTACAATGACCGTCTTTTTATTCGACAGACGTATTTTATTTTACTTACTTCCAGCAGATATCGAGGTTTCTAAAGTTTTATTTATAAGTATCCAAGCCTTTTAATCTTTAAAATGTCTATGATTTAACATTGTATTTGTTTCCGTATGCATGAAACTTTATTAAGGCTGCGACAAACCCAGGCACAAATCTTCACACAAAAAAAAGCAGCCAAGTGCAAGTCGGACTCGCCCATGAAGGGTTCCGTAGCAGCAAGTAACATAATATAAAAGTTCTTGGATGGATTACGATTTATGACGTATTAAAAAAAACTACTAACTAGATCTCGTTCAAACCAATTTTCGTTGGAAGTTTATATGGTAATGTATATCATATATATTTTTTAATTTTATCATTCTCTTATTTTAGATGTTACGGGGGGGGGGGGGGGGGGGGGACGACGACGACGACGTCACTTTTTACCACTATGGAAGTGTCTCTCGCGCAAACTATTCTGTTTAGAAAAAAAAAATATTAGAAACCTCAATATCATTTTTGAAAACCTATCCATAAATACCCCACACGTATGGGTATGATAAAAAAAGTTTTTTGAGTTTAAGTTCTAGAGAACCCCAAAAATTTATTGTATTTTTTCTATTTTTGTTTGAATGTCTTATTGCGGTTTACAGAATACATCTACTTACCAAGTTTCAACAGCATAGCTCTTATAGTTTCGGAAAAAAGTGGCTGTGACATACACGGACAGACAGACAGACAGACAGACAGACATGACGAATCTATAAGGGTTCCGTAGTTTTTTTGCGGAACGAAATATTGGCTTTTCGTATTTATGGTATTGTCATCCCTTGGAATTGTAATGTAGTATCCATGCATATTTATAATTTGAATATTGTACTTGATTTATTCAGTTAAAAAACAAATCTACGTTTAGGAATTTTGTGCCACACCGAAATGCGCAAAATTAATTTTTTGGTGATTTTTGCCCTTTACAGCTCATCAACACTTCTTCAGATAGCGAAAGTTGATTTCGCGAGAACTAGGAGACTTAACACACATGTTTTTATTGATAGTATCTCATAAATATCATCAGTTTAGCTACTATCCCCATAAACATATCTGCTTGTTCCGTCATTAAAGTAGTAAAAAAAAAAACAAAAACAAACACTGTAAGAATGTGTTTAGGGTAATCGTAGCTAACTGGTGATATTTATGAGATACTATCAATTAATACATGTGTGTTAAGTTAATTTTCGCTATCTGAAGAAGTGTTGAGGAGATGTAATGTACAAAAAACACCAAAAAAAAAAACCCGCCTCTAGCTTGAGATTCTACCTTAGCGTCCGGCTTTTTGTAAAAACAACTCTTACAGCACATCTCTGTTGAAATGGAAATACATATGTAACACGTAGGCGTCCCACGCATTGCGTGTAGTTTCTCCCATTGTTGAAAAAGGACACGCCCACGAGTTTCTTTTCACTTCAAAAGGAAAATATGGAGAGGGTGCTTCGTTATTTATGAAACTCCTGGCCCAGAACTTTCAGAAAATATACAAGTGAATGATTTCCTCTGAAATGAGAATGTTAGTAAAGACCTATGCCAATTAAAGAAACACAATTATTGTGTTAAATTAGTTATTTGTATTGTGTTGTATTTGGTTTGTGTTTGTTTATTTTGTACGGGCGATTGAAGATCTCCAAATAATTAGAAATAAATATATTTTTTTGAAAATTGTACTTTGTTTACAAGCGTTTAAAAAAAATATGAGTATAACATTTCCCTTACTTTTTTGTTACCCGGACTTGTTTGTAAGATTCGTTGGTATAAGATTTGTCCTGGCTGCAAGCTTATTATGGAATGTGTTATTACTGGAAGAAAGCGTTAGCCGAGCCAATCGTGGGAAGCAATGGCGGCGATGAGTTCACTACTTGTCATGTCTATATTCTACGATGGTGCAACCCACAGTGACAAAATGCGTGTGTCTATGTATGTATGTGTGAATGTAAAAACATCTGTTTAAATTTGTTCGTATGTTTGTAATGGTTTCACGCCAAAGCGGCTGGTCCAATCTTGATGGAATTTGATGCATCTATCTAAGCAGGCTCCAGTACCAACTGTCTGGTATATGCATTCTCTTTACCACGGCAATTCAAACGGTTTCGTGATGTCTGATCTATTGCTGTTTATGAGGGCACCGGACCATCGGGCTGGAGGTCTGCCCTGAGTTCGTCGTTCAGCCACCGGCCAACACTCTGTGACTGCGTTGATCCACCTGCTGTCGTCCGATATGGCCAACTGTCCTGTCCATCTATTTGGTATACGAATAATTGGGTGCATGGATATACCAAAATCTGGACTAAAACATAGGCTGACCTTTTCAGTTATTTTGGAAGAATATCGCGAGTGAAACCCTGGGCAATCGCTAGTTTAAAATAAAACTGATGTTGGGGGCTGAGTTTTTATTTTTTTTATTTTTAATACTGCTTGGGTGACGGAACAAGCTAGAGGCCCACCTGATGTTAGGCGGTAACCTCTGCCTATGAACAGTGCATTACCTCATAGGTCACGCCCACCTAGGACGCACCCTATGTGGCATTGCACTGCGCCCGCAGATATAAAGATGAACTTACCCTTCAAACCGGAACACAGCAATGCGAGCACTACTGCTTTGCGGCAGAAATAGGTATGGTGGTAGTACTTCCCCGGACGAACTCTTTCACAAAAAAGCTCTACTATTACTCTCTACTACTAGTTACGACCGATTTCGTAAATCCAATACAAATACTTGTACTAAATCATTCGAATGTTTTTTTTTTCAACGCACGGAATTTTAATTTAATGCTTTTATTTTATTAAAAAATGTGTGATCGTTCTTTTGCGCTTACACGAAGCTGTTTCATGCAACCTTTGAACTTGCATAAAAGAAATTTAGATTTTTGTATCAGAAATTTAATTCAATGAATTGTTTTTGTACATTTATTTACAGAAAGAATAATACAACTAATACAAGGTAGGTACAAAATTAAAAAATACATATGAAACTGTTGTGCTACCTGAAGACCGCTGCTAACGATCTAAAGGTAGCTAAACTGGTCCAAATCACTACCAGACGGAAGCGTCCCTAAGATCCTGGCGGCATTGCCACGCTGAATGGCAATACTAATGCGTTGAGCCCGATAAGAGCCAGCTTTCGGGTCACGTGTTACTGCGACCAGAAGCCCTGAAAGAATTTTTTTGAAAACACGAAGGGCCTTGCTTTAATTGATTATTTAAAGTACTTTATTGGGCACTGTTAAAACTAGTTAGAAATTACACAACAATTAAAAAAAACTAAATGTACAATGCGCGGTCTTATCGCTAAAAAGCGATGTCTTTCAGACAACCTTTGTATGCAGAGGAGCTAAACCTTTATGGAAGATTGATTGACAATTGCAAGTAAAATATTAACTGCCGTAACCGTAAAAGGAGGTCTGTGTCCAATGATGGACAACCCTAATAAAAAAAACAAGAATTTAGGTATTATGTTTTAAACTAAGTATAAATACATTTATACAAACAATTAATTAGGAAATCTTATAATATTTATAAGTAAATGTTATATTTTTATAGCATATAACTTTTGAAACTATCATGGTTCTGTACATAATTTTCACTAGAAACGGGATATTAACCATGATTTTCGAGTTTGCAATGTTCCCGATATTTCGGCATATCGAATGTTTCAAAATATCGGGAACATTGCAAACTCAAAAATCATGGTAAATATGCCGTTTCTAGTTTTTTTTTATAGCATGTTTTAAAATTTATGAATACTTGCATGAAATGTTTAAATTAAAATGATATTTATGAAGGAAAATAAATGGCTTGAATAAATAAATAACCGTAAAGCAGTGGTCATGTTGGTTGATATTTAAACATAACTCATAACTTATTTCATCCATTAGTAATGAATTTGTAATAAATCCTTTGACTTTGCACTAAGCTTCATACAATTATCCATAATTTATCAGTTTTATGATATCAGCTATTGTTGCTAACTTCAGACTAATCTTGCGAATCTCATTGTACTTGTAGCCGTCTGACCGACGACCCCTGACCGCTGGCGCTGCTCCCTGGATCAATGCTCAGAGAAATAACTGCCAAGCGTGAGCTAGCTTTGTATGAACAGTTGGCAGTTACGATCTCTGTGGCGCGGCGGGCGAAGGCTCGCCTGCAACGCAGGAGGTTGTTGGTTCGATTCCCGCCACGGAACAAATATTTGTGCGGTCTGCATATATTTGTTCAGGGTGTTCTGGGTATTTTCTATGTATAATAAAAAATATGTAATGTATTGTTTGACGTTTCTTTGAATGTTTGTTTGATGTTTGAAAAACTTTTATTTGACACAAAAACACATAAATACAAAAAAAACAAAGCCAATCATAAAAAAGTATTTAATTTTGTAAAAATTTAAAAAACCCTCAACGCAATGAAACGACGGAACCGATTTTGATCAAACATAGCTAAGAACACTCCCGACAAATTCACATTTCAACCAACAAAAAAACTAAATTGGTTCATCCGTTCGGGAGCTACGATGCCACAGACAGACACACACACAGACACAAAACACACACACACTCACAGACGTCAAACTTATAACACCCCGTCGTTTTTACGTTAAAAAGAAGGAAACACAAAACTAAAAAAAGAAAAACAATCACCTAATAACAAGTACCTATAGTATAGACAGTATAAATCGGCTCAATAGGTACATTGTGCGAATGCCAAAGCGACACGCAAAGTAGGTACACTTGCGTTATCTATCTTTATATAGATCTGTGGTGTAAACTCTTTATGATTATTGCCAATATCTATGAATTAAAAATTTTGCTTTTAGAAATTACGATTTTATTTATGCATCACTAGTCGCTTCTTTTATCATTTACTAGCAGCGCCCCGCGGTTTCACCGGCGTAAGTCTCGATCCAGTGGGACTATCGGGATAAAAATGTTCTTATGTGTTATTCCGGGAATCCAGTTATTTCAGTTCCAAATTTCATGCAAATCCGTCCAGCCGTTTCAGCGTAAAAAAGTAACAAACACACTACACACATACGAATTCGCCTTTATAATATTAGTGTGATTTAATTGGTAGTAAAATCCACGAGAAAACTTACAAGCACGTAAAATCTGTTACCTTATAAACTTTGTAGCACGATAGTAACCCGTAGCGTGTTTGTGCATCCGTAGAATGTGCTACAGTCGTAGAGCTCGCTACGAGACTACGATCCTCCGAAATTCTTCAGTCTCCGCACAAAGTTCTTTATTAGTATCCTCATCGTAGATTAATATTGGCAGAACTATTCGTTCCGCGGAAGCCGAGAAAACAAGCAAATAACAATACAACTTTGACTCTTTGAGATGACTTTCAGAGAGGAGTTCCTAATTACGCAAAATAGTTCCGTTAACATTAGCACTGTGTCTGTGCATTGGCGAAGTTTGTGCCCATTTGGTATGAAATATACTCGAGTATTTCAATGGAGAATATCCTAGTGTCTGTTTCAGTTTTCATTGCAATGAAGACTTGGGGCTTTGGAGTCCTATTTTGATGGAGTTTGTTTACTGACTGACTTGTTGTTTGGACTTTACTGAATAGTATTTTGGCTTACACAGAAATTAAATTATATTCGAAGAAAAAAAATCCTATTAATTTATTTAATTTATCATTATATCTTGTGAGACAATAAATAATCATTAGATCCAATACATTTTACCGTTATTTTAAAAATAGATCTATTAGCAATAAACCTTCTCATTAGATCCAAATTATTGGAAAATTTTAGTACAGTATATAGTAATTTTTTACAGACAATTTTTTTTTCTCACTAGATCCTCTATGGATCTGGACAATGGATCTACTGAGATTAAACGGAAAAAACTAATGTTAATTTGGTTTTGTTTAAAATTAGTTTGTGTTGATTTGTTGTTTTATGTATGACGATGTAGTTGCAAAGCAACAATGCGCTATTTATAATTAAAAAAACCGACCAAGTTTGATTCGGACTCGCGCACGAAGGGTTCCGTACCATTATCCATAAAAACACCAAAAAAACACGTTTGTTGTATGGGAGCCCCCTTAAATATTTATTTTATTTTGTTTTAAGTATTTGTTGTTAAAGCGGCAACAGAAAGACCCTCATTTGTGAAAATTTCAACTGTCTAACTATCATGGTTCATGAGATACAGCCTGGTGACAGACGGATGGACGGACAGCGGAGGCTTAGTAAAAGGGTCCCGTTTTATCCTTTGGGTACGGAACCCTAAAAAACACAGTCATGTAATACAGCGCAATCTACCACGCCTCTGTTGGTACAGCTAGTTCGTGTATTATGTGAAAACGTAAAAACTCATTAGTAAATTTAGATAAACTAGGGATCCTTCGAATATTCATCTAACAGAAAATCTCAACGTAATCTCCGTGTAAGTACGTAAAATACAGGTACCTATCTGCTTAAATAGTACTTTCTAATATGTGGCTAGAGCTATTTCGGTCATAAGCTGTTTTCCGGACCGTTAACCAATTAGGTTCCAAATAAAAGGCGGAGTTTACGCCTAAAGCCCGTAAGCCTTCGACTAATGCTAAAGGTCATTCGCGTGACCCAAAGTCGGTAAGGGTGTGATCACATTTACACATATTGATTAAAAGGTAGAAACTTTAAAAATATCACAAATAAATCATGTTGGCAAGGTTGATTCACCAACACAAACCTTATGCCTTATGCGATTCATAAAGCTTTGAATTAAATAAATACATAATGCTGTAATGCAGTTTGCACAACTTTATCTAGCCCCAAGCTAAGCAGGGCTTGTGTTATGGGTACTAGATATTGCTGGACATTGCTGGACAGTTATCACAACATTATCTAGCCCCAAGCTAAGCAGAGCTTGTGTTATGGGTACTAGATAACTGATATACTTAATACACAATATATAACATAGATAGATATTTTTTATTATACATAGAAAATACCCAGAACACCCTTAACAAATATCTGCGTATTGCACAAATATTTGTTCCGAGGCAGTAATCGAACCCGCAACCTCCGGCGTCGCAGGCGAACGCTCGCCCGCCCCGCCACAGAGGTCGTCAGATAACTACAATACATAGATATTTTTGATTAGACATAGAAAATACCCAGAACACTCTGAACAAATTAATGAATTAAATCTCTTAACAATTGAATCTGCAGATCGTACAAATATTTGTGCCAAGGCGGGAATCGAACCCGCAACCTCCTGCGAAACAACTCCATTTAAGAGGCAGATAACAGCCAAATTCCGTCACTATCTATAGATAACTTACCTCATCTTTATAAAGTTGAGGTAAGTTAGAAAGTGACATAACCTCGCGTAACCACATATTTATTCATTAATATCCTTTTTTAATTTTATTTTTTATTACCAACATTGATTTTTATTTTTTATCCTACCATATATGTTTTTGTTTTTTATCCTTCCGTGAAGTCACTCTTTCTGGGCCCCGTCTGAAAACCAGCGCTGCTCCATATTGTTTTGCATATGGAGCAGCATTATGCTGAGACCAGGCCTGTTTGGCTTCACACCTTATCGCATAGAGCGGACTATTTATTTATTGTTTATAATTTTAAATTAAGTCTGTAGATATTATAAATGTTTTGTTTTGTTTTGTTTTGCTTTCATATGTTTTTGTTGTATCTACGCTATCGTTTTATATTCTGTCTGTTCTGTGTTTTTTGTGTGAATGACAAATAAATATATTTAATTAATTTTTTTTTTAACTAAAAGTGATAGTAAATCACTAAAAATAGTATTTAAACAAACATTTGCTGCGTAATCGAAAATATAAAACAACTATGCCCTCTAAAATATAAAACAACTATGCCCTCCAAAATATAAAACAACTATGCCCTCTAAAATATAAAACAACTATGCCCTCTAAAATATAAAACAACTATGCCCTCTAAAATATAAAACAACTATGCCCTCTAAAATGTAAAACATCTATGCCCACTAAAATATAAAACAACTATGCCCTCTAAAATTATATTATTTGTTACTCTTATTAGTTGTATCAATCGTTAAATGTTAATGTTAATGTGTTTGGAAATACCATGAAAATTATAATTAGTTTTTAGTTGTAGATTTGCTCAAAATACGTTTAAGAAGCATATTTATGTCTTAACAGCCTCTTATAAAAATATATGATGTATTTAATAGAACCCATTTATAATCGATTATACGTCAAAACGTACAAACCCAGGATGGCTTGTAATTCAAGTGATCCATCTTACACGCGACATTCACCAATGTAATTGCTTAAACTTTTCTCGATAGCTTGGGAGGATTGACAAAGAGTTTTGTTGTTCTTGATTTTTTCGATGTCGACGAGAATGTGACTCAGCATGTTACGGTAAAGTTAGCTTGTGTTGGTTACCTACTTATAAGCGTAGCAAGTGGTTTAATTTGCCGTATTCATTTTAGGTACGTATTAAGTATAGTAGTAGTAGAGCTTTTTTGTAAAAGAGTTCGTCCAGGGAAGTACTACCACCATACCTATTTCTGCCGCAAAGCAGTAGTGCTCGCATTGCTGTGTTCTGGTTTGAAGGGTATGGTTGCCGGTGAAATTACAGGCACATGAGGCTTTTCATCTTTATGTCTCAGGGTGGCGGGCAAAATGCAATGCCACATAGGGCGCGTCCTAGGTGGACGTGACCTATGAGGTGTTAAAGGCAGAGGTTACCGCTAACATCAGGTGGGCCATCTACTTGTTCCGTCATTTAAGTAGCTAAAAAAAAAGTATGAAAATTATAAAATTTTACAAGCTTTTGTTTATCTTGCAATGGTATTTTGTTTGGGTCAAATCTTGCAACTGAATTTTAAAGCATTATCCTCAACCGATTGAGATGAAATTTTGCAAACCTGTCAAGTTCTAATAACAATACGATATTATGGTGACAGCGAGCTGATCTGATGATGGAGATGGAAGGTGGACAACGGAACTCCTCGCTGGATAATAGTAGACCTACCGGGTTTCGGCTCAATTCGATCAGCACACGGTTTCGATCACTAATCAATATATATAAAATCTTTGCGTGACTGACTGACTGAGTATCAATGCCCAGCCTAAACCATAAGTTCTAGAGACCTGGAATTTGGAGGGTAAGTTCCTTTTGTGTGCAGCAGGGTATTTAAATTTGTATGGAGAAGTACACACGGACGAAGTCGCGGGCATTCCACTAGTTTTATATAAAGCGTATATTTTGTAAAAAAATTTTTTCACAAAACACTTATTTACTCGTAACATCTATTCTAAGTTTTTTTTGTCCATTGACAGAAGTAGTTTGAACTTAGAATTATAGATAACATGCATACATACATACATAAACTCACGCCTGTTTCCCGGAGGGGTAGGCAGAGACCACGGATTTCCACTTGCTACGATCCTGACACACCTATTTTGCTTCATTCACTCTCATCACATTTTTCATACATTCTCGTCGGTTAAGGGTTGTCTTGACCTGGCCTTTTTCCAGAACGTCTCCGATCTGGTCTGAATATGTTCGCCGAGGTCTTCCCCTTCCCACTGTCCCATTCACGCTCGTCTTATGTACCCGTTTCGACAATCTACTATCGTCCATCCTTTCTAAACGCCCAAACCATCTAAGCATACCTTTCTCAATCCTAGTCACTACGTCTTCTTTAATTTCACAACGCTCTCTTATCACACTATTCCTTATTCTATCTCTCAAAGTCACGCCACACATACGTCACACCACACTTACATATTATAGATTAAACTTATTGATATTACTGGGCGTTCTTTAACTTGAGAACGGTACGGTATAATACAAAGAACGAACAGTCTAGTGAACGTTAGGTGTCCAAAATAACAAAATGTAAGTAAAATTCCAGTCTAGTAGTGAAAGGTTAACAGATATTTAATTCTCTAAGTTATTTCTAGCTCTACGTTCGTTAACCCTCATCAAAGCTGTAAGTCAGTGCCATCGTAAAGTTCAATCGTAAAATCCAAATATTTCGTTTACAAATCTCGGTCAGTAAATCTCGGAATTTTCACGGTAATAGTCCTCATTTGATTTTCAAAGCGGACTTATAGTTAACTCTATCGTGAAAATGTGGCCTTTGTCGTTTAAGCTTCGTAGCCAATGACATAGAATAGCCTTATTATCGCCACCTTGTTCTAATATACGGTCTTACGTTATGTAACAAAGAACATATTCGGTTCTTTGTACTTTGTATGGGCAATTTGTTTTATTAGGTGGTTTTTTATGGGTTTGTTAACACGCCCAATTTTCCCTTATCATCGCCACTTTGTTCTTATACAGTTTTACGTTATGTAACAAAGAAAATATTCGGTTCTTTGTACTTTGTATAAGTACTTTGTTTTATTTGGTGGGTTTTTTTATGGGTTTGTTAACATGCCCAATTTTCCCTTATCATCGCCACTTTGTTCTTATACAGTTTTACGTTATGTAACAAAGAAAATATTCGGTTCTTTGTACTTTGTATGGGCACTTGGTTTTATTTGGTGTTTTCTATGGGTTTGTAAACATGCCCAATTTTCACTTATCATCGCCACTTTGTTCTTATACGGTTTTAAGTTATGAAACAAAGAACATATTCGGTTTTTTGCACTTTGTATGGGTACTTTCTTTTATTTGGTGTTTTTTATGGGTTTGTTAACATGTCTAATTTTCCCTTATCATCGCCACTTTGTTCTTATACGATTTTACGTTATGAAACAAAGAACATATTCAGTTCTTTTTATTTTGTATGGGTACTTTGTTTTATTTGGTGGTTTTTTATGAGTTTGTTAACATGCCCAATTTTTGTCCATGTTTTAAAGTTCCGTACCCAAAGGTTGCCGATGGGACCCTATTACCTGTGACAATCTTAGGTGTCCACTGGCTTATATGTAGAAAGCATTTTGAATAAATTATTTATTTTTGTTTCAGGTACGTATCTACATTTTGCTCATAGAACGAACTTAGCAGCATCAATGGTAAATAAAATATTAAATGTTTAAGGCGATAATAGACCCCAAACTGCAATAAAATTTAATTTATAGTTTCGTAAAAATGTTTAGATTTTAGAAATTTATCATTTAGCCTAACATAAGACAACACTCAACTGTCACATACAAAGTACTGATCCCACACTAGGATTCCCTGTGTCGTGGGTATCAGGAACTACGAGTACCATGCTACCATAACACCCTGACCCGGAACAAATATTTGCAGATCATACAAACATTAGTCCCGCAACGGTAATCGAACCAGCAACCATTCGCATCTCAGCCGGATACTCGCCCGACGCGCTACAGAGGTCGTCAATTTCAAATTTACTTGAGACGTTCTGTTTTTCGTTGCTGTTTTTCATAGTTTTCGCTCACTTTTCATTTTCCGTTCGCTCTTCTGTCTCTTTCTTACTTAGCAGAACTTTGAAAAGTGAGATAGTGACTGAATTTGGGGTGACTGATCACCTTATTTTTTGTTGTTGTATGTAATAGCTCGACGAACTGGCATACTGCCCGCCTGATGGTAAGCGGTTACCGTCGCCTATTGACATCTGCAACACCGGGGGCATTGCCAATGCGTTGCCTGCCCTGAAGGACTCTTTTTACATATATTTTTTAAGCGGTTCATGTTGTGTTTTGGCGAAAACACCCCAGGACTTCCATTCCACAACTTGCACGTATGTGGAAGAAAAGATCTATAGCTATCCTGAAGGTAGCACCTTTGCATCACAACTACAGCGTAATGCTTCGTAGGTCAGTTCATGTAAGACGCGCTGAAAGAGTCTTATTCTAAAATAATTCCTTGATTGCAACTGATCCTGTGGAGACAGGATCTATTAGTAACAAAATAAAAGGTATACGGGATCTATCAGCACAGTGGATCAAAGCCAAGGGATCTACTAGTAACTACTACATTGCACTGCGCCCGCGCCCTGAATCATAAATTTGAAAAGTGTTATGTGCCTGTAATTTCATCTGCTCCCATACCCTTATAACATAGCAATACTATTAGCAGCATTACTGATTGGCCGTTTTGTTTGTTTGGTGTGGTGGTAGTACTTCCCGGACGAACTCTTTTACAAGCAGCTCTACTACTACTAAAACTTAGGTTATTTATACTTAAATACTATCACAACACCATGTTATATTAGGAATTCACGTCAGAGGTTACGTGATAATAAACCCACGCCAAAGTTAAAGGTTACGCATTTAAAAGAAGGTCGTATTTACATTTCAATTTGTAAGGGAGTGTTCACACGTACCACAACCACACCACATCGCAGCGACAAAAAGTGGTGAGGCAGTGGTTACGTGTGAATAGTCGCAGCAGCTTCTTGTACTTGCGTTGTGGTACGAGTAGTGTGGGTGGCGCGGCCAGAGCTCGGTGTCGCTGGTGGTTGCGTTGTGGTTGCGATGTGGTCGATATAGACCACACGGTTGCGTTTGATGTGGTTGCGGTTGTGGTTGACGTGTTAATAAAACTATTCATTTTTAACCCCCGACGCAAAAACGACGGGGTGTTATAAGTTTGTCGTGTCTGTGAGTGTGTCTGTCTGTGGCATCGTAGCTCCCGAACAGATGAACCGATTTATTTATTTTTTTGTTGGAAAGATTAATTTGTTGGGAGTGTTCTTAGCTATGTTTGATCAAAATCGGTTCAGCTGTTTCATTGCGTTGAGGGTTTTTTTAATTTTTATAAAATTAGTTACTTGTCATACAAATCAACGCCCGCCCACGTGTTGTGCTTGTGGTTGTGATGTGGTTGTGGTGTGGTTGTGGTGTGGTTGTGGTGTGGTTGTGGTGTGGTTGTGGTGTGGTTGTGGTGTGGTTGTGGTGTGGTTGTGGTGTGGTTGTGGTGTGGTTGTGGTGTGGTTGTGGTGTGGTTGTGGTGTGGTTGTGGTGTGGTTGTGGTGTGGTTGTGGTGTGGTTGTGGTGTGGTTGTGGTGTGGTTGTGGTGTGGTTGTGGTGTGGTTGTGGTACGTGTGAAAGCACACTAAGCCTGTTTATGCTCTCCTTAAATCTCCCTCTCATCCTAAATAGTCTAATGAACGTATTAATACGTAATAACACACCAATTGAAAAATGCGAATTTCATACTTTATAGAGATACAAAAATCTCACCGAGATAAAAACAGATGCTGCATTTTTGAGTGAGATGAATATTTGATGTATCTCGCAGTCCCGGTGAATTCATCTCCACTTCAAAGATTTATATCGGGCGAAATCTCGAGTTTACGGTACACTTAAACACAGCTAAGAAAGGAAGCAGCTAATGAATTACGACAAAATATACCAACTTATTGTTACCTGATGCCTCTTTTACAAATTCAAATTTAATTTTTATTTATGCAACCAACATGGGGTCGTTACATATTACACATTACACACAATAATAACTTATATACCTAATACAATCTTATATTTATCCACAGTACATACAAGCAAGCCTACCTAGATTTCACTGTCAATAAATGCACCATACAGCAATGATTAACCTAGCACCAAACACAGCACACACAAACAAACAAACAAGCGCAGTCATTTTCTCTTCATTAATATTTTTTATACTACTTGGAATGACGGATCAAGCAGATGGCCCACCTGATGTTAAGCAGTACGCTCTGCCTATGAACAGTGCATAATCACATAGGTCACGCCCACCTAGGACTCACCCTATGTGGCATTGCACCGCACCCGCCACCCTGAGATATAATGATGAAAAGTCTCATGTGCCTGTAATTTCACCGGCAACCCATACCCTTCAATCCGGAACACAGCAATGCGAGCAATACTTCCAGGTGGTAGTACTTCCCCGGACGAACTCTTAATATTCAGTTATTCAATGATTTGACGAAGGTGCTCGAAAGCGCTCAATGAAGCATACTCAGGGCTGTTATTCGCTATGACCATATGAGAAACTTGACACTAACGTATGAAGTCACAATGTACTCTGAACGATGATTACACGCAGATATCGTAACGAGCCCGCGTTATGTCACGTTTGGTCATAGCGAATAAGGGGCCTGAAAGTGGCGTGAAATTAGGTTTAAACATCTGTTCATCGAAAATTGAGTACTGACGTCAAAAGGTAGTGAACCAGCTGTCCTAGCTAAAAACGGTGTCTTAAATATTCCGATATATTTGCAGAAATGTTGCAATTCGTTACAATTTACTCGTAAGTGCATACTGCGGTGCCCACGTCCAATGAATCGGCAATCCGATACCCGACAGCTTTCCAGTATTTCCGTTTTGCAATATTTATATGAATTTGTTTTGAGTTTTAAGCCAATAACAAATTTCTAACATGATCATAGAAATATATAATTTTCACTAGTAACGGGATATTTACCATGATTTTTGAGTTTTTTTCCCGTTTCTAGTGAAAATTATGTGCATAACCATGATAGTTTCAAAAGTTATACAGAAATATATATCATGCAAATTGGCGAACAGTTCATTTGATACATACATATGTATGTTTTCCACTTAGGCAAATCCACAATAAACTTTGTCCTATAAAGAACTTTGTAAAAAAGTACCTACTGACTAGTACAGACTCAAATAGTTTAACAGGGATGCTTGAAAGCGCAACGTATTTCGAAAGTTCTTAAGGTGGTTGCTTTTTCATACAAACGTATTTGCACAAATATGGGCGAACAGAGTATAATTTTACACAGAAATGACTGTTGTTGGCTTTTATATTGGTCATTATTTGCGGCAAATCATATTTAGTTAAAGAAAACAGTGAATTAATAGCGAAAATAACATCGAAATTACTTGTATGGACTAAAATTTCGATGTTATTTTCGCTATTAGTCCACTGTTTTCTTCAACCAAATATGATTTGCCGCAAATAATGGCCAATATAAGAGCCAACAACAGTCATTTCAGTGTAAAATTATACTCTGTTCGCCCATATTTACCCACCTCTATAATAAGATAAACAAAGAATAAGAAATTTATCCGTTGACATACTTTAATTGCAAAAAGTCGCTCACTGTTTGGCTGAAAACCAAAAGTTATGGTGAAATAGAGAGTATGGTGCAAACGATTATGTTATAAGTTAAACACACACACACACACAAACTTTCATACACCCACCCACCTACATACACACACACACACACAAACACATATACACACACGCACTCACATTCACTCATCAGGGTTTGTCCTGTGATACCCGGACTCTTAAGAGACTGGTGGTAGCAGGAGAGCCCGTACTTACATTTACCCACACTGCCTCACACACCACACACCACAGACCCACATACACTTCCTCATACTTGGTTACAATTATTAGGTTACAATAATTATCAAACTTTTTCTCTGCGCTGTCTGTTTGTTGTCTCTGTTTTGTTCCTAAAAATGTTTATTGTTATGTTTATGTACAATGACTACTTACAAAAAAAAAAAAAACGATGGATATAAATGAGTGGTATCTCCTAACACAAGCATATTTTTTGCTTAAAAGGAGTGTCCAAACCCTGTTAAATTGTAGACTTTAAGTTAATGAAATAAACATTTGTATTTGTATTTGTATTTTGTATTTGTATATTTGTGCAAATACGTTTGTATGAAAAAGCAACCACCTTAAGCGGCAAATCAAATAATTGCTTGTTACAAGAAAATTATACAAATTATCAAAAAACGGTCTTTTAGTGTTTTGAGAAATAGTTATTACCTACTTGTTGTAGTAAAATTTATATTGAATTATTACGAATATTTATTTTAATTTATCTTAGGGTTCCTGAGATATCATTCAAAACGTGTTCGAAACAAGGATTTTTCATATTTATTTTTTATTGTTTTTTTTTCATATCGTGTTTTCATGTTTATGGAATTATAAAATAACAAATAATAATATTTGGTAAATTTTCATATAGCAAAAAAAATATACTCTCAAACCCGTAGATACTGAGTTATAGGAAAATTTTGAGGGAAAAACCCAGAAATGGCGGGCTCTTAAGCAAAGTTTTACGTTTTGTTCTCTGCGTTGTTTGCAATACAACATCAACATTCAGATTTAGATACAATAGGTTTATAGTGAATTAGGTGCCTAAACAATACATGCTCGAATGTGTTCAGCGTGTATCGCGCGCCACCACTCGGAGTGTTGCCGACTTGTGGAATAATTGGATTGTTCGCCGCCTTAATTATGAAATAATAAATTGCTACTTGAAGTTTGTTTCTAGCAGTTCGTGTTGTGTTGTGTTGGATTAACTAAATGACTGATGATAGAAAGATCACATGTTACACAAGTAAATATTTTAACCTGTTCGAAACATAATCATGAATATAAAGGATTACTACATTGAGCTACCCGGACTGTTAGTGAGATTCATTGGTATAAGATTTGCCCTGGTAGCTAGCTTATTAAGAAATGTGTTATTACTGGAGGAAAGCGTTAGCTGAGTCAGTCGTGGGAAGCAATGGCGGCGATGAGCTCACCCCTTGTCACGTCGTCTGTCTTTCCTGAAAACTATAATCTGGGTCTCTTCAAGGCTAGAGTGAATAGGTGCCTTCTAGACCATTGTGCTCCATCTTCGGCCACATCGTCACTTACCAACAGGTGAGATCATGGTCAAACAAAGGACTATCATAGTAAAAAAAAAAAAAAAATGACTATATTCACACGATGAAAAGAGCCTCATTTGAGGCTCTGCCTACCCTTTCGGGTTTCGCGAGTCTATGTATGTATGTACTATATTGAGATAGGTCAGTGGAGAGGAAATCAGCAACAGCAGATTTATAAAGTAATAGGGGTTAAGGTGGTTGCTTTTTCATACTAATGCATTTAAATATGGGCGAACAGAGTATAATTTTGCACCGAAATGACTGTTGATGGGTTTAATATTGGTTATTATTTGCAGCAAATCATATTTGGTTGAAGAAAACCGTGGATTAATAGCAAAAATAACATCGAAATTTTAGTCCATGCAAGTCATTTACCAGTCAAGTAAAAGACATTAGCCAACAACAGTAATTTCAGTGTAAAATTATACTCTGTTTGCCCATATTTGGTAAAACACGTTAGTATGAAAAACTAACCACCTTAAATTATGAAATTGCCGTTGTATAGTAATAGATACTTTGCATTCACATAAAACCTTCACGGTGTGAGATTTTCGTATGTTTTTTTTTCAAATGACACCTGTTATGTTCTTCTTTGAAAAAATATGCATCATTATCATCATAAGTCAGTACCTTATCTGTTTTAGTTAGAGAAGATTGTTCTTAGGAAATATTAAGATAATTTAGAAAACAAATAAAACTGAGTTTTTGGATTTTTGATAACCTGTCTGCCTGATAAATGACATTTCTCAAAAGAAACAAATTGGGCTCAATCCAGTCTTTTTCTCATCAGTAATAATTTACTTTTATCTGTGCTACAAGTAACCAAATCAAATCGTAAGATTATGAGAAAGCTAAAATTTGTTTTTATTATTCTATCTTTTCAGAACTCTACAAAAGAAAAGGTACTTATTCTGAGAGTCCCATTATCTTTCCTCAACCTGTATATACAAAAATGTGGGCGTTTACGTAAGATAATTTAATTATTGGACACACCTGAGCTACTTTGAATACTCCGTGTAACATATAATGTTACAACCACGACGACAGATTTTCGTGGAATATGCCGAGTTTAATTGCTTGATACATTAAAGCACACCTTCAGGGCTAACCACATCAATTTTCCAAAATAATAGCTATCTATTTTGTTCTTGTTTATTATTTTTAAGAATCTAAGGGCTTGAGGTTTATGCTCTCGCTTGTGGCCCGAAATTATTATTTTTTGGTGTTTTTTGCTCATTACATCTCATCAACACTTCTTCAGATAGCAAAAGTTGATTTCGCGAGAACTAGGAAACTTAACACACATGTTTTAATTGATAGTATCTCAAAAATATCATCAGTTTAGTTACGATAAACAAAACACTGTATAAATGTGTTTAGGGGGATCCTAGCTAAACTGATGATATTTATGAGGTACTATTAATTAAACCATGTGTGTTAAATCTCCTAGTTATCGCGAAATCAACTTTCGCTATCTGAAAAAGAGTACATGAGCAAAAAACACAAAAAAAAAAAAACGCGCCACAAGCTAGGGTATCCACCTTAATAGTGCTCTACCAACCCAGACGCCTTAAAAAAAATGTACGGGGACCATCTTTTCGAAGCGACTCGTTATTCCTTAGTCTTATTATTCCTTGTTATGTGCACCTAAACATTGGTTTTATCTATCTACAGGCAACAAAGTAAGTGTCCATTTTAACTAATAATTTTGATATTCCGTCTTCATACTTATTATTCTCCACTAGGAAAAGTAAAATTTTACTTAATTTAGTATCAATTACATAACATTCTAATTATACCAGATAATTGGAATAAAATTTCAGTACACCATTATGATTACATACTGGCTTCGTCAATGTCAGATTTGACATTAAGATAAGATAAGATAAGATAATATTTATTTCTGTAACTTAATGTAACATAGTAATATCCGTAGTTGAGACCACCTTTTAACTTGACTCGAACAAAAAATAGCACTTTAAACTTAGTACTTAGTAAATAATAGCACTTAATAACACTTAATAGTACTTAATAGTGCTTAATAGCACCTTAAAAGCACTGAATGGAAAAATGGTTTTCACACACTTGCAATATTTTTGAACCTATCCACCAACACCCCGCTTTATGGGATAGACAAGAAAAAAACATCCCCCATTTAAGAGTGGTAGGTACTTTAAAAAATATTTTAAGATTTTATTTTATCACTTTGTTAGCGTGAATGTCAGATTGTGACGTTTTTTTAGACGTGTTATCGTTTTTTTTTTTCCTAACACTTACAAACATTCGTACAAAGATCTATACGCGCGAAACATATACACGGGCTGACCTGTCAGTCAGCCGGGAACAGATACCCGGCCTGACCTGTCAGCCAGCAGGGAAAAAGTATATGCTCATGCGTAAAAGTTTATGCTTATGCATAATAGTTTATACTCATGCATAAAAGTTTATGCTCATGCATAAAAGTTTGTGCTCATGTATAAAAGTTTATGCTCATGCATAAAAGTTTATTCTCATGCATAAAAGCTTTCAGGTACTTAAGATAGTCTGCGTTTTGAAACAAATATGTATATTATTGTTTATATTGCGTGTATTTTACTGTAGATGCATTTCCTTTTTTTTTTAAGTCTCATTTATTTCCTGTAATCTGCCTTTCCGGGCATTGAGAAAGAGTTTTGTACTTCTTTCGTGCTTGACATGAATGGTATACGCGCAGTGGCATACCCACGAATCTAATTCAGTACATATTCTTTTAGGTACTAGATGAGGTCTTGAGGGGGCTCTCCTTTTTATCCTTCTGAAAGTTGTGAACTTTTTCATGAGACTGTTTGCAAGTTTTAATTTCTGATCGTCAATATGTATATTAAATGGTTAATTTTGGAAGTGCTGGCGATGTAGGATCTAGTAAAGATAAGATCCTTAAGATCCTCTTTGGTTATTATCCAAAGAGCTGACCGAAAATAATAATATAATAATTTTCCGAATCAAGAATATAATTTTATTTGAGCGTAATTTGTGATTCCGTCGCGAAAGGACTTACCGGAGCCTTCCGAAATCATTCTTAATGGCATTCTAAGCGGTTTTCACGCAGTAGGTATCCAATTTATTTTGCCAAGATAACTCGTTGTTCTCGAAATTAAATGGAAATATTGGAAAGAGGGACGCTGGGCCCAAGTTATGCTAAATTATGAGAAAGTTTTCTTTGTAGCTTATCTTTCTTACCTGTTTAGAGACTTTGTTAGGGTTCCGTACCCTAAGGGTAAAACGGGACCCTATTACTAAGACTCCGCTGTCCGTCCGTCTGTCCGTCTGCCGCCAGGCTGTATCTCATGAACCGTGATAGTTAGACAGTTGAAATTAAATGAAAATATTGGAAAGAGGGACGCTGGGCTCAAGTTATGCTAAATTATGAGAAAGTTTTCTTTGTAGCTTATCTTTCTTACCTGTTTAGAGACTTTGTTAGGGTTCCGTACCCTAAGGGTAAAACGGGACCCTATTACTAAGACTCCGCTGTCCGTCCGTCTGTCCGTCTGCCGCCAGGCTGTATCTCATGAACCGTGATAGTTAGACAGTTGAAATTAAATGAAAATATTGGAAAGAGGGACGCTGGGCTCAAGTTATGCTAAATTATGAGAAAGTTTTCTTTGTAGCTTATCTTTCTTACCTGTTTAGAGACTTTGTTAGGGTTCCGTACCCTAAGGGTAAAACGGGACCCTATTACTAAGACTCCGCTGTCCGTCCGTCTGTCCGTCTGCCGCCAGGCTGTATCTCATGAACCGTGATAGTTAGACAGTTGAAATTAAATGAAAATGTAGGAAAAATGGACGCTGGGCTCAAGTTATGCTAAATTATGAGAAAGTTTTCTTTGTAGCTTATCTTTCTTACCTGTTTGGAGACTTTGTTAGGGTTCCGTACTAAAAAGATAAAACGGAACCCTATAACTAAGACTCCGCTGTCCGTCAGTCTGTTCGTCTGTCACCAGGCTGTATCTCGTTAACCGTGATAGAAGACAGTTGAAATTTTCACAAATGATGTATTTCTGTTGCCGCTATATAACAGCAGATACTAAAAAACAGAATAAAATAAATATTGAAGGGGGCCCCCATACAACAAACGTGATTTTTTTGCCGTTTTTATTAATAACGGTACGGAACCCTTCATGCGCGAGTCCGACTCGCACTTGGCCGGTTTTTATTTTTTATTTTGAATTGTGTTCGCGTTGTTAGAGTTGTCTTACAGCACTGAGACGTGGTCGCTAACTATTATCTTCATAGGAAAGCTGAAAACCACGCAGCATGTTATGGAGAGAGCTATCCTCGGAGTTTCACTATGTGATAAAATAAGAAACGAGGAGATCTGTAGAATAACCAAGGTCACCGACATAGCTCTTAGAATTATCACATATGAGAACCGGAAAAATCATTATAATTATGGATACCATTATGAAAATGTTCATCCAAGGGTAGGTACATATATCGATATTCTTAAAATTTCCCCTGTGTTTTTGTTACGAAGCTACTAACATGGCATATGGCAATATTGCCGACCTCTGTGATGCGGCGGGCGAACGTTCACAACAAATATTTGTGCGATCTGATTAGGGTAGTCTGGGTATTTTCTATATATAATAAAAAATATCTATCTATGTTATATATTGTATTAAGTATATCAGTTGTCTAGTACCCATAACACAAGCTCTGCTTAGCTTGGGGCTAGACAATGTTGTGTGAACTGTCTAGCATTGTTTATTTTATTTTATTTTTTAGTGTGGGATTACTGGAAAGAAGTTCATTTTTGCTCTTAGCTCAGAAACTACTCGATCAAAAGACACAAGATACGGTGTAACTATTCCGAGAATATTCTACGTTAATTATTAGCAGGTGTTAATACTTTTGAAATGGCTAAATAAAGCCCTTTCGTAGTCATATCACATGACCAGATTGTTTCACCTAAAAAAAAAAAGTTATCCATGATATGTGCATAATATTTACACTTGAAAAATAATAAACTTTAAATTATCTATGCATATTTCCACTGTGATTTCTTAGTTTCATATTTTAGCATCTCACATAATCATAGAATAGAATTACCGTGGCTTTTTATCATTTTAGAAAAATTACGACTATATGCACCACTTACTTTACTATTATTTATTTATAAAAACGGGAAATTTTCACGTACCGTTAAACCGATGTAAGCACCGACATAGTTTCGACCCGTTTCGAGAGTCTTTTTCAAGGTGAGTGAACGCGACGCACTCCCCCCGCGCCTCGCTTAGCACTAATCCGCTCAGTGCGAGCTGCAGCCCACTCGGCTTGTGTAGTGGGGCGCGCGGGTAGGAATATAGCTTGTGTTCGTTTCGTCATCGTCGTCGGCGCAGTGGATTGTGGTGCCTACCTTTTGTTGTGTGTACTTTACTATTCTTCTGCTGACGTTTCGTTGACCATTATTTTAGAGGTCCTTCTTCATGAGCACCGACCGCGACCACGCTCTAAAGCTGTGAGACGGGAACAGGAAACGTCGTCAGCAGGAGAATAGTAAAGTACGTGGTGTATAGTCGTAATTTTTAAAAAATCTCACATCGAGTAGTAGTAGAGCTTTTTTGTGAAAGAGTTCGTCCGGGGAAGTACTACCACCATACCTATTTCTGCCGCAAAGCAGTAGTGCTCGCATTGCTGTGTTCCGGTTTGAAGGGTAAGGGTGCTGGTGTAATTACAGGCACATGAGACTTTTCCTCCTTATGTCTCAGGGTGCCGGGCGCAGTGCAATGCCATATAGGGCGCGTCCTAGGTGGACGTGAACTATGAGGTAATGCACTGTTCATAGGTAGAGGTTACCGCTTAACATCAGGTGGGCCATCAGCTTGTTCCGTCATTCAGTAGTATAAACAAAAAAGTTTCGCTAAAAACCGCCAATATACGTGACATTACGGTTTAACGTTATGAATATCTTCATCATTAGTTGTATGTACTCATTTCAGATATTACTAACGCATCGTTATGTTGAGCTCAACTGAGCTAGTAGCTCAAACATTATTAACTCGTCTGGGATGAATTTATTTTATTCATACGATAATGATCTATCAACATGGCAAATAGTACTCTATTGATAGATTGTGACCTGCAGGTATACTTAAGCCTTACTTATTCTATAAGTTTATTAATAATTTTATAAGTTTTTTGTAAAAAATATATTTTCCAATACAAGCTTTTATAAATGTAGTGATCGTAACCGTGTGCTGATCAAAATGAGCCTAAACACGGCCAATCTACTGTTATCCTTCGAGGAGTTCCGTTGTCCACCTTCCGTCTATCAGATAGTAGTAGTAGTAGAGCTTTTTTGTGAAAGAGTTCGTCCGGGGAAGTACTACCACCATACCTATTTCTGCCGCAAAGCAGTAGTGCTCGCATTGCTGTGTTCCGGTTTGAAGGGTAAGGGTGCCAGTGAAATTACAGGCACATGAGACTTTTCATCTTATGTCTCAGGGTGGCGAGCGCAGTGCAATGCCACATAGGTTGCGTCCTAGGTGGACGTAATCTATAAGGTAATGCACTGTTCATAGGCAGAGGTTACCGCTTAACATCAGGTGGGCCTCTTGCTTGATCCGTCATCCAAGTAGCATAAAAAAAAAAAAAAGTTCACCTCGCTGTCACTATAATATCGTCTTGTCATTAGAATTTGACAGGTATGCAAAATATCATCTCAATCGGTTGAGGATAACTGCTTCAAATTCAGTTGCAAGATTCCACCCGGATTCCATCCAGACAAAGACAAACACACCTACATTACAAGTTATATAAAAGCTTGTAAAATCCAATAACCACACCCATAAATACCAATTTATATTCTTCAAAAACTGATTCCATTGAAATACGGTTGGTATCGCTCTCCAGTTCATGGTTTCTTTTTGAATTGATGAACTAGAAGAGTCGAGTCTTAATCCCTGATACGGGGCTTCATAAATATTCAGTGTCGTTATTTCACCTCGGCGGATGTCGATCCTGAGGAGACTGGGCCCGTGTTTATGTTTACAGGGGTGGGGGGTGCTCTCAGCTGGGCACCCCCCTCCCCCCACCTGCCTGACTGCGGGAAAATCGATAGCTGTCTCAGCGCCACAGACCCGCGCGGATGTTTGCCGTGCCTTTCAATCATAACAATCTCTGTATGCTTTTAAGCTTATTTGCGCACTTTGTAATTTGCGGCGCATTATGCGGAGACATTAAAGATGAGATGTGATGATTACGAGATGCTTTGTTTTGTCTACCTACGTGCGATGTACGCATTTGGTAACTTTTTTTTTTTTGTACTACTTGGATGACGGAACTAGCATGAGGCCCACCTGATGTTAAGCGGTAACCTCTGCCTATGAACAGTGCATTACCTCAAAGGTCGCGTCCACCTAGGACGCACCCTATGTGGCATTGCACTGCGCCCGCCACCCTGAGACATAGATGAAAAGTCTCATGTGCCTGTAATTTCACCGGCAGCCTTACCCTTCAAACCGGAACACAGCAATGCGAGCACTACTGCTTTGCGGCAGAAATAGGTAGGTAACTTCTTTCAATATTATATTTCTAGTTCTTTGTGTCCCACTGCTGGGCAAAGGCCTCCCCACTCCTACCAGACATCACAATCCTGAGCTATGTTTGCCCAGTCAGCCAGAAACTTATCAATTTCTTCTCGCCATCTCCGTTTTGGTGTCGCGTCGTCTTCTCGCTGGGTCAGGACGTCACTCGGTGGCTACTTTCGCCCTCAGCTCGCTTGGCATGCGGCAGACAACCAGCCCAATCCCACTTGAAATTTTATTAATATGTTTGTGTGACTTGCCTAGTGTGACAAGCTGTGTCATAAGGTGAAATAAAAAAAATGAAAAAAAAAAATGACTTCAGCTTCAGCTTCAGCTTTCGAAGCAACATCCACAATTTGGGTTTGTGGATTCTTCGACCAACTTCTTTCACAAGGTGTATAGTATTATTTTATCTGTAGAGAAGGTTAACAAATTAACATTTTCATGTCCTCATTTTTACAAGTTTTTATTTAATTTGCAATGTATGTACGTTTGTCCGGGTGGAATCATACAACTGAATTTTAAAGCAGTTATCCTCAACCGATTGAGCTGAAATTTAGCATACCTGTCAAGTTCCGATGACAATACAATATGATGGTGACAGCGAGGTAATCTGATGATGGAGACGGAAGGTAGACAACGGAACTCCTCGATGGATAATAGTAGACTGGCCGTGTTTTGGCTCATTTTGATCAGCACACGGTTACCGATCACTAATTTTATAAAAGCTTGTATTGGAATGTTTATCACAAAAAACTTATTATATTTCATTTAAGCGTCAGAAAATTAACTTCCAAGGCGAGTCGAACAAGAATCGAGGTGTATATTGGACAGCCTGGGGATCGATTTTTGAAAGTCAGCGAGTGACTAGAAGTCAGCAAAATGACTATTAGTCACCGATTTCCAAAAGTTCGTATTTTTGGAAATCACCGCTGACTAAAATTGTCATACTATGATATCAATACGAGTGCCTCTACCCACTCGATTTGAAATCACTCCGTGACTGTTTTGGCACTGACATTTATGAATAGTATTTACTCAATTTTACTCTTTATCTTGTGGCTTTCCTATTCCACCCGCACATAATTATTATCTATGGTCCGAACGTAGTACACTGTTTTGTCTGTGGTGAGTGGAACCATGGACTTAGTATAGTGGAACAGACAAACTAATAATGGACAGATACGTAGTATGTCAAAGACAACGACTGTGAAATATTTGCAAGTTGGTAGACAGGGTATGACTTTCAAAAATACGACATTTGGTAAAAAGTGATTTCAAAGACATCGATGACGTTTTGTCATTCGTGACTTCTAGCCACTTAGTGACTTTCAAAAATCGATCCCCTGATATTCATATCGGCATCATTTTTATACGATCTATAAGTTATACATACATATATACACGCCTCTTTCCCCAAAGGGATAGGCAGAGCTTCAATGTGCCTCTTTTCACAGTGGGTTGCACCATCGTGGAATATAAACGTGACGCGAGCTCATCGCCGCCATTGCTTCCCACGACTGACTCTGCTAACGCTTTCTTCCAGTAATAACACATTCTATAATAAGCTAGCAACCAGGACAAATCTTATACCAACGAATCTTATCAACAAGTCCGGGTAAATCTAGAAATGGAGCTCGAATTATTATGATTTTACAGACACACATCTATATGTTATATAATGTGTCTGTAAAATCATAATAATTCGAGCTCTATCTATAGTTATCTGGGTCTACAGAACGGTTGTAAGAGTAGATAGTACTGCAGTGGCCTCTCATAAATTTTATCAGGCTGAGAGAATCTATGATCCATTACGGATGCGGAAGAAATTCCAACGATTTTCAAAAAGATTTTTAGGTTCTGGTATAAGGCTGAAACGTCCTTGAAATAGGTTTCAATAAGATTTATTAGTTCATCGGGTCGTTTTAAGTAAGATAATTCTCAGCTCTGGTAGCGCTTTGGGACAGTCGTTTATACATTTTACTCAGCATTTCTGTTATATACTAACGCCGGTAAATCTTGTAGAATCAAAAATTATAATTACTGCAAAATAAAATATACAAATGTTGATTTTTAAACTTGCTACACTTAAAGAGCGTGTGATATAAATAAAAAAACAAGTAATTAATTTTGTAAAAATTAAATTCTTAAATAATAATAAAATATTCTCATAGACGGGTGTTTGGGAAGTAGTCTTTTGGGCAAGAAGCCAAAAGAGTACCAAACTCCCGTCTGTGAGATTATTTATTTATTATTTTTTAAACTTACAAATTGATTGTTTTACTTACATTTCTGACACAAATCTTAGAAAGTTTTAACAGTGCTGATATTGTAATGCATATATTCATTAACATACTCGACTGTGATTCCCATGGAGGATACCTACAGTTCTCCAGACATCTGTTCGAATAAATAAAATACCTCTAACAAACCGACAGAAATAAATTTATGCAGATAGTAAGTTTGAAAACCGACCCTGTTCATGTATTTATAGTAAAGTTTATTTCGTTTTAAAACCACCAAAAGGCCATTTTAAAAGTTATAAACTACAGCGAGCTTCGGTGGCGTGGCGTATCTCTACAAATTTAATACCTAATATTTCACGAAAAGAACCGCGCTGCGTGTTTAAAAAAAAACGTGGCTGAGTTGACTTAAAATAATTTATAATCTCAATTTTCCATTTTGTTGTGGTATTAATACGTGTATTATTATTTATTCTGTCAAAATGTATGGTAAAGCTTGATCGTGATCTGCCGACGACAAAGCAAGGATGCGGAAGACCACCTGCCATTTGGTTGACCACGGTCGAAAAATACCTAAATGAAGCTCAGCTCGACAAAGATTTCGCACAAGACCGTAGGTGGAGAAAAATGACAAGGAAGGCCGACACCAAGTTAATGGAAAAAAACGGTCGAGGGAGTTATGGTAGCGAGTTATACAGCGATGGTAGCCTAACGGTTCAATAGTGCAACTCAGAATCCAACGATACCGGGTTCGATCCTAGGCTCCGCACCCATGACTTTTCTAAGTTACGTGCGGATTTCCATCGCTCTGTGCTTTGGAGGGCACGTTAAGCTGTTGGTCCCGGCTGTTATTGATTAATAGCAGTCGATAAGCCATGTCAGAGGCCCTCGGGCGGCTTGACAAACTCCGACACCAGAGGCCAGCACTACCTCATACGAAACGAACGACGAGGGAGTTATGTAGGCCCTATAATTTATTCTGTGGTATTAATAAGTTTTTGTACGGGAGGGTAGGGTCTTTTGCCAAAGGGTAAATTAGTCATCGAAAAATATAGAGTTAACTCGTCACAGACTTCTTACATACAGACATAAATTATGATATTATATTGGATATTCTGCCGGGTTCAGAAGGTATAAATATAACGCCCGAAGTCGCAGGCACAGCTAGTTATAAATACAAAACTTCCGGAAAAAAAACTAAATGAAAGTGAAAACCGCATCAAAATCCAGTGACTAATTTAAAGCGGACAAATAGACTGATGCGAATAGCAACTATTTTATACTATGTATTGATAAAGCATTTTCTACGACGAAGAAATGGTTCCTAAAACCATAAAAATAAGAGCCCGTAAAATTTATGCAACAACAGCTCGTTTTAAAGTGCACTGACCTGACCCTTAGACTAGGGAAGGAGCGTATTTACGCGACCAGGTTTTTCTACCAGGATTTTGTTTGCAAGTACTCCGACCGTGCGAACAAATACTTCAAAGTAAATAAGAAAATAAAAAGCTTTTATAAATTAGTGATCCATTCTGCCCCCTGACGACCAGACGTGGAGAGGCGTTTCACCCTTTTGTTGTCGACATACCACCGTCGCGTACAAACCGTTTTTCAAGCTCTTTCATCATGCGGACGGTAAACGCCTGGAACTCTCTTCCGGCTTCTTTATTCCCTTTATCATACAACTTGGGCATCTTCAAACGAAGAGTTAATAGGCATCTTCTGGGTGAGCGTGCTTAAATAGGCCTCATCGTCGCTTCCCATCAGGTGAGATGTAGCCAAAAGCAAGCCTATTTTAGATAAAAAAATAAAAAAGAACCGTGTACTGGTCAAAATGAGCCTAAACACGGCCAATTTACTATAATCATTCGAGGAGTTCCGTTGTCCACCTTCTGTCTCCATCATCAAATCAGCTCGCTGTCACCATAATATTGCATTGTCATCGGAACTTGACACTGTATGCAAAATATCATCTCAATGGGGATCCACACTGCGCTTTTATCCCGCCAGGTGGCGCATCGTCGATACGGCCACTGTTAACTGTCGATTCAGTACATTTTGTTGTTTTTTCGCTACAATTGATTGGTTTTATATTTATTTCCTTCGAATATGCCACTGTGTTCTGTACCAGGCTGTTCCAATCGCGGTAATCATATATTCCCCAAAAAACCCACATTGAAAAAGAAGTGGGAAATTTGCTAATAAGAAGAAAACAACTTTGGAAGTGATGTTTGGTAATTTTTGGCAGGATTGTGGAGCTATTTACATCATGATATGTGTTTGCTGCGGGAACATCGACTATCTGGCTCGGTTGTGTTGCCTGAGCGCTTTTATTGCCATGGTCGGCATTTGGATCAATATAATTCTAACCTAAAATTAAAATTGTTATAAGTGATTAGAATACAATGCATTTAGGTCTATTTCAATAGCACATTTAAGAATATTAAATGTTTTAACTAATAAGCACTACTATAGTAATAAAAATACACCAAATCCATGAAATATTGTCTGTTATCAACCGTTCGATGTGGTCCGCTTTTTCCCAGATATTTTTCCTCTTCTTTTCTATAACTCTTCCTTGAGTTCCACAAGCCTCCAAGTTGAATACATAGTGCCCGATCGTTAAAAAAGAACGCAAATAGAACTCATTTTCGTAAAGAAACTGCAAAAAACACAACACAACAACAAAGCAGTAAAGCTTTGACATGTCCGGACCGCCGCTGGCGCCATCTCCGAAAAGCTTTGCCTGTGGAACCCCATTGGTTGAGGATAACTGCTTTAAAATTCAGTTGCAAGATTCCACCCGGACATACATTGCAAGTTAAATAAAAGCTTGTAGGTGTAATAAATACTTGCAAGTTGCAGTTGCTAGTTCCGCACTCAGAAACCTAATCTCCCTGTGCAATCGAAATACTTGCAACACTTGCAAGGTTTCGTAGTAATTTTTCGCAGATGCAAATGCTCCCTAATTATAAGACGGTTTGGTCCCATTTCATATGAAAGTATTTTCCACCTAAAAGTATTTTTTTTTACCTATGCGGTAAAATACTTGAAGGAACCGTGGTTTTTGGTGGACGTACTTGGAAACCCTGGTACTCGATTTTGCAAGTACGACCCATCCCTACCTTAGACCTTTTATTTTATTGTAGTTTTTAAATAGATGTGAAGCAAGTAATGCATTCTAATTATCATATTTTATTTTTAGATGGTCATCTAATATTGATCGCTCCATTCCATTAAATATTTATAACCGAAGTGCAATGTTATTGGTTTCTAAAAAAGTATGTGTGCCGTACAAACTCATAAATATCAGATACAACTTGAATGATTCTGCTAAACAAAACGTTGATTGATAAAAAAACGAAGTGCCTGCAAAAGGTTCTTTTGTTTTCACTTAGTTTTATTTATTTGTTGTTTTTGTTTGAAAAGTTTGGCTTTTTTTCTGCGGTCGTAGTTCTGTGATCGCAGCTTTTCTTACTTCAATAATATTTTTGGAATAGGTATTATTTCTACTAACTTAAACTTAAGAACTTAAGACTATGATCGTAGTATAACCTAATCTCCGTAGAGATAATTGGGCTATCACTGTCGGTACGGTACTGTATCCCAAAATTAATATGACTTGAAGCCATTGCGGGATTATACTCTATCGTAAATTAGTCATTTGATAATGTGACTCGACATTTATGTTGTCTATGCCTGATGTTTGCAACCTTTTGCAATGGAAATAAGGCTATAAACAAACTGGATTCGTTTATACCAGTCTCATTCTTTTATATGAATGTATTCATGTGTTGAAATGAGACAAGCATATATTTATCTGTTCTTATTTGTGTTAACTTATTATTATTATTGATTAACTTGTACCAGGCCAAATGTCACACTTCGTAAAAATTACTACTACATTCATGGTACCAATCTAGGAAGATGTACATTCATGGTAGGTACCAATATTCAGTGGTACGGAAAGGAAAAACGACTGTAGTGTGACAGTATATTTGTTTCTCTCTAACATAGGATAACAAGCTATCTTCTAGGATAGGAGTAAGAAGGAACACTCTATAAAATTAGTGGCTATTTTAGCACTCAATCCAGTTTGCAACGCATTTTGGTCTATGACAGCCAGCTCTGACATAAATGCGATACGAAACGGGATTGGATGATAAAAAAAAACATAAAATGTTTTGTGACGTAAGATATTTTAAGCCAGACTATTTTATCACTTGGTATCTCCTCTGTTTCTCATTGAACTTATTTTCTCAGTCTGAAGTTTTGTAAGGCTCAATTCACACCAGCGCTGCAGCGGCTGGCTCTATGCCTGCTTAGAATATATGCATAAGAATATTTATCTATGTTTCTATTTTTAAGAAACCCATGTTAGTATTATTTTATCTGTGCCCATATCATGGCTCTTTCCGCCATTTTTTATTTAATTTCGTAGTGTTTTTTTTGAGTTATTTTGTGTAATTTTGTTAGCATTTTAACCAATGTACCACGTCTATAGAGAACAAGTTTAGTGAAATGAAATTGAAGTGTATTACGTGACTTTTCAAATTGGTGGAAATTGACTACCAAAGTTTTAGTAAAACGGCCACCGTTTAACTAAAACATGACCTGCCTGTGACTTTGACGAATTGGAAGGTTTGTAGGTTTGTTTTTTGTGTAAAGGATTTTAAGACTCGTTGAATTTTTCATTTCAATTTCCATTTTACTCGAAGGACAATGCGTACAAATATTTGGGGTCGCTTCCACTCAGACTAGGAATAAATATTTGCAGATCATACGAACAAGACCCTCGTAGAATCCCAGTTGTGGCTCTATACGCAATTAGGATCTATTTGTGTACGGTTTGTTGTACTAGTAACTATGATGGAGTGGAAACTTATTTATTCCATCCCCCTCAGCTTATTTCATAGTCTAACAAGTAAAAAACTAAACAACTAAGTAACTTTGTAAAAAATAAAAATAAACTCCAACGCAATAAAACGGCTGAACCGATTTTGATCAAACGACGCTAAGAACACTCACGACAAATATACCTTCAAACAAAAAAACAAAAAATCTTAATCGGTTCATCCGTTGGGGAGCTACGATGGGACAGACAAAAACACACACACACCCACCACACAAACAGACACCTCAAACTTATAACACCCCTTCGTATTTCGTCGGGGGTTAAAAACAGTGAAAAAGCAATGAGGGGTTTTCACGGCCGTTTCAAATCATGCATACAAGCACAACCTTGAAAATAGATGGCGCTGCTCTGTACTTAACTGTCAAAACAAAGTGAAATGTCAACGTCAACAACATGGAGATATATTTTCTTGGTATTTTGTTACTATCACACAAAACAAATATATCGATAGCTAAAAATCGTTCGTATAGCGTTAAGAGCAAAGAATATACTACCTAACATAGGATCACTACGAAGTAAGGTATAGTAGGTGTACATCGCACAGACAATGCATTTGTTAATTTTGACAACCACAGTTGAGTCAGCGCCATCTATCGAGCCATATCTAACTACTTTTTTAAATTCGAAATGATCCTCATTTTAATCACTAATTATGGTGTTTGATTTTTTTTTTTTTTTTATTTTTTTATTTTTTTACACACCAATATATTCAACCTCAATCTCAATGTTATAGAACTTCCTTACGCGTGCATTTTAATTAATATAACCGTGCTTTTTTTCTTCATTAAGGTGGTTGCTTTCGCTTGTGGCGCGAAAATCAAATTTTTTCTTGTTTTTTGCTCACCCCACCTCATCAACTCTTATTCAGATAGCGAAAACTAATTTGCCGGTAATTATATGACCTAAAACACAAGTTTTAATTTATAGTATCACATAAATATCATTAGTTTGGCTATGAATGTGCTTAAAACATAAAACACAGTAAAAACCATTTAAGCACAATCGTAGCTAAACTAATGATGTTTATGTGATACTGTAAACTAAAATTTGTGTATTAGGTCATATAATTACCGGCAAATTTGTTTTCGCTATCTGAAGAAGTGTTGATGAGCTGTGATGAGCAAAAAACACCAAAAAATAATAATTTCGCGCCGCAAACGTGAGCATCCGCCTGTTTGGCGCCATTTGGTTACGGAAACCTAAAAAAGAGGAAAGGTGTCAGGATAGCACGTTTGTTTTTGAATTTGTATGACGAATGATCTTGTAGTACCTTGCAGAGTTTATTTTACCGTGACCTTCTCAAGGTCATTCGATATGGCGTGGGAGACACCTGACGTACGTATTTCAGTCGTTGGTTGACGCTTGGGAAAGTTTATATTTTTAAGGCTGCGTGAAAAGAGAAAATTTATCTCATTCAAATAAAACGGAGCAGTGCGAGTGAGATTCGTGTCCTGAGGGTTCCAATCAATAAATAAATAACAAAATAAATAAATATATAATTATTTATTTCATACACAATATGATCCATAGTACATTACCAAACAAAACTAAAACACAGTGCAAAACAATAAAAATAACAATAAATTCACAGCCCTTTTCGACTTTTAGACACTTTTCCTACAAAATTCACCAAGCCATTACAGGATCTATTAGGAACAAAATTAGAGGTAGAAAGGATCTACTCGTATCAAAGTCAAGGAATCTATCAGGAACTACACTCATTTTAGGGGTCAAATAGGCGCAGTATAATGCAATTATCTACTACAACCTTTCTATACTACAGACAAAGACTTTGTAAATTTGTTTTATGCTAATACTTGATTGACTTGCTATCCTGAAGGCAAGTTTATTTTCTATTCCATCAGCAATCTAAACACTTTTGATCTCACTTAAGATTTTGTTTTACAAATAGCTGTCATGATCCAACAAATCTGAGCTTAAAATCCTTTGAAACCTGTTGAATATTGAATGAAAACTCATTTATAATGCCTATAAATTTACGAGATTTGATATTAGGTAATGGTAGGTACTATACAGGGTGTCCCAAGACTGTGCGACATGTAGGGAAAGTACCTTATATATTGTAGATAGGATATTTAGCTGAAAGGAGACTTTATTTTATTTTAAAAAATTACTGCAATACAAGATTTTCTAAAAAATACATGATTCGTTTGGGAACCGAACCAACTTAAAATTAAAATCATAAATTTTACGGTATTCCTTTGTTTTACGATACTATGTTCTTTAAGAGGAATTATTAATTATTGCCCATTTTTTTAATTGGCATCATAAAAATACGGGGTATTTTTTTTCACATTTAATTCGTTTCGATTCTTAGACGAAGCAAGTAATTTTTAGAAAATCTTTGAATGTAGTATTACCCACTTTTAAAAATAAAATAAAGTCTCCGTTCCGCAAAATATCCTATCTACAATATTTAAGGTACTTTTCCTTCATGTCGCATAGTCTAGGGACGGCCTGTATAGAGACACCACATTTATCAAAGGGTTTCAGTCCTCTATGTTCATTTTTAGGGCCCTATATTATCTACGAATATGTGTAATAATTTAGAACATAGATATCGTTTAGATAAGTGGATATGTTAGGTTTTAGGGTCCTGTATCCAAAACGTAAAACGGGACTCTATTACTAAGACTCTGCTGTTCGTCTGTCCGCCTGTCACCTAGCTGTAACACGTGAACCGTGATAGTTAGACAGTTGAAATTTTTACAGATGATGTATTTCTGTTGCCGCTAAAACAAAAAATACTAAAAAACCAAAATAAAATAAATATTTAAGGGGGCTACCATACAACAAACGTGATTTTTTCAAATGTAGGTTAAGCAATGATCTGCGAGGTCAGTTTTTGGATGAGCGGTTTTGTTGCCGTGTTTATAGATAACGGAACCCTTCGTGCGCAAGCCTGACTCGCACATGGCCGGTTTTCAGGTTATGCTAGAGATATGTTCTAACTTATTCTCGAGAGGGTCGTCATGCAGACGTGTTGTAAATTTCCAGAGATGCTTGTCTGACATAATGTAGAGCTAAGTGAGAAGGTAATGCCTTTTCCACACAAAGCGGTGCGAGCTAAGAGACCTATAACAGAAAACCCATAGCGATCTTGTATGAACATGAATATATAAAAAATAAATTAACAACCGAGCTTTTAATAAGTACATTGAATGGTCAATAGATCCCTCCGTATCCTCCCGTGGACGTCGTAAAAGCCGACTAAGGGATTACCCAGACTTGTTGATAAGATTCGTTGGTAAAAGATTTGTCCTGGCTGGTAGCTTATTATAGAATGTGTTATTACTGGAAAAAAGCGTTAGCCGTGTCAGTCGTGGGAAGCAATGGCAGCGATGAGCCTCACCACTTGCCACGTCTATATTCCACGATGGTGCGACCCACTGTGAAAAGAGGCCCATTGAGGCTCTGCCTACCCCTCTTCGGGGAAAGAGGCGTGTGCCTATGTGTATATGTACCGATGTATGTAAACAAATGTTCTAAATAAACTATAATCCTATTATATTTATTCCCGCTTTCGACCCGCTCCGCTGCTCCCGCTACTCGTTCTGCGTGGCTGACACTTTAGTACCAAGGTTAATAATAAGAGTTTATGCTTGCTGACTCGTCCTAGAGGTCGGAGTTATGATAATAAAGTGAGTTTTATTGTTTTTGTCATTAGGATGTTATGATGTTCTCTCAACACGATACTACAGCATCACGGAATGTTGGCGTAAATTGAATGTTTACATCGTAAAGTATCAGATGGGTTTTAAAACTCGCAATCTCGAACAACAGATTTGTTTTATTATTGGGAGTCAAGATCGTAACTTACTCGTAAATAAAACAAAGATTTTGGGTGTAAAATATATACATACACACATAGACATAGGTACGCCTTTTTCCCCGAAGGGGGGTAGGCAGAGCCTTAATGGGCTTCTTTTCACAGTGGGCACCATCATGGAATATAGACGTGACAGGTCGTGAGTTCATCGCCGCCATTGCTTCCCACGACTGACTCGGTTAACGCTTTCTTCCAGTAATAACACATTCCATAATGAACTAGCAGCCAGGAAAAATCTTATACCAACGAATCTTATCAACAAGTCAGGGTATTTCCTTAGTAAAAAATAAAGAATAAAGAACAAAGATTTATTTTTCAGCTCACACACACACACTTAATAGAGATAATAAATAAAAAATAATAGAATGTAAACAAAAAAATAAATATAAAACTGGGTTTTAAACGTAAACTTAAAACAAGACCCTACGTGTAGGAATGCGTTAGTCGGCGTTTACGACATCCACGGGAGGAGACGGAAGGGTTTAGGCCGGACACACTACCTCTCTTATTAGTCGGGAAATAAAAATGTTGTGTACCTAATTTCATGAAAAGTTGTCTCGAAATCGCAAATTTAAGAATATAAATAAAATACCATACCTATTTCTGCCAAAAAAAAGGAGTGCGCGCATTGCTGTGTTCCGGTTTGAAGGGTAAGGGTGCCGGTGAAATTACAGGCACATGAGACTTTTCATCTATGTTTCAGGGTGGCGGGCGCAGTGCAATGCCACTTAGGGTGCGTCGTAGGTTGACGTGACCTATGAGGTAATGCACTGTTCATAGGCAGAGGTTACCGCTTAACATCAGGTGGGCCTCTTGCTTGTTCCGTCATCCAAATAGTACAAAAAAAAAAAAAAAGTTACTCTAGTTACTCCCAATATACTAAACGCCCCGAAAACATTCACTTTCAGATATCATCTCGACAAAACCGATCGAAATCCCGATTAATTTTCAATCAGTGAGCCTTTCGATATGATCTGATCCAGAGATATTCCCGACAGGGGAAACAAAACGTGCCAACGGCCGACTACGGAAAATAGGTAACCTACATTACTGAGCTAATTTTATGCTGAAATTCTGAAACTGAAAATTAACATAAAATGCCGCGACTCTGTAAAAATTTTTTACTCAAATACGACGTGACGTTATTACGATAATAATTGCTATTATATAATTCTTACTAACTTATCCTTGTTTTTTAGATAAAGATAAGATAAAAATAATTTTATTTCACTTAGAATAGGTACAACAAGTCAAAATTAACATTTGTGTTAATTAATTAATTAATTGTATTAATTTCAAAGTAATATAGGAGAACTTTACCTTCTGTGCTAGTTAAAAAAGCTGCCAAGTGCGAGTCGGACTCGCCCATGAAGGGTTCCGTAGCAGGAAGTAACATTATATAAAAGTTCTTGGATGGTTTACGATTTATGACGTATTAAAAAAAAAACTACTTACTTTCTCGTTCAAACCAATTTTCGGTGGAAGTTTACATGGTACATCATATATTTTTTTAGTTTTATCATTCTCTTATTTTAGAAGTTACGGGCACACACACACATTTTACCACTTTGGAAGTGTCTCTCGCGCAAACTATTCAGTTTAGAAAAAACTGATACTGGAAACCTCATTATCATTTTTGAAGACCTATCCATAGATAAAACAAACGTAAGGGTTTCATAAAAAAAATGTGTTTCAGTTGTAGGTATGGGGAACCCCAAAAATTGATTGTTTTTTTTCTATTTTTGTGTGAAAATCTTAATGCGGGTCACAGAATACGTCTACTTACCAAGTTTCAACAGCATAGCTCTTATAGTTTCGTGAAAAAGTTGCTGTGACATACACGGAAAGACAGACGGACAGACATGACGAATCCATAAGGGTTTCGTTCTTTACCATTTGGCTACGGAGCCCTAAAAACTGTGTTACCTACGGCAAGGTAACGCTTCTCACCCCATATAGAATATTATTTAGTAAAATAATATGATTATCAGTCCTTTGGATATTATTTAGTAAAATTATACCTAAACGTTAAGGTCATATAAATATATATCTTATAAACTAACAAACATTTATATTTTATACTTAAAACTATCACTTAACGCCAATAGAGGGATTTGGTTTCAATAACACTTCCCTATAGCGTCGGTAAACAATGCCAGCTAGCCAGAAATCCGGATCAAGGAGCACAGCCTTATACTTCGCCTGATATTTTAAACAATGACGAAAGTAGGTACTTCCATGTGCTTAGGTATCCTTGCAAGTTACAAGGACTATGTGACGAACACGAGTTTGTTAAGGCTAACCGCCCTATTAACAGAGGCACACGAGCAGAAGCCTTGTTTTAGAAGTTCCGACTTTGGAAACTTACCCTATTATTAGTGTTTCTGTAACAAGACCTAGCTAACTCAAATAAAGTAGTTCGTTAGTGAAATCGTATAGCTACAGTCACGTTTAATTACAATATATGGTAGAATTTTGTGAACACTTTACCGGGACATGTTGATAAGATTCGTTGGTATAAGATTTGTCCTGGCTGCTAGCTTATTATAGAATGTGTTACTACTGGAAGAAAGCGTTAGCTGAGTCAGTCGTGGGAAGCAATGGCAGCGATGAGCTCACCACACGTCACGTCTGTATTCCACGATGGTGCAACCCACTGTGAAAAGAGACCCATTGAGGCTTTGAATACGCCTTCGGGGAAAGAGGCGTGTGTCTATGTATTTATGTATATATGTAAGTTGACAGGTTGTAAAAGGTATAAAAATTACCTTATTACTTTATAAATTACGTATTACCTTACTATTTTAACCTGTTTTATCATCAACTCACTTCTGCCTTGTTTTTTTTAACCCCCGAGGAAGAACGAAGTGGTGTTCTAAGTTTAACGTGTCTGTGTGTGTGTGTGTGTGTCTGTCTGTCTGTCTGTCGGTCCCATCGTAGCTCCGAACGGATGAACCGTATTTTTTTTATGTTTAAAAGGTGTATTTGTCGGGAGTGTTCTTAGCTTTGTTTGATCAAAATCGGTTCAGCCGTTTCATTGCGTTGATGGTTTTTTAATTTACGGGACCCTATTACTAAGGCTCCACTGTCCGTCTGTCTGTCTGTCCGTCTATCACCAGTCTGTATCTCATGAACCGTGATAGTTAGACAGTTGAAATTTTCACAGATTATGTATTTCAGTTGCCGCTATAACAAAAAAAACTAAATAACAGAATTAAATACATATTTAAGGGGGCTCCCATACAACAGACATGATTTTTGTGCCGTTTTTATAGATAATGGTACGGAACCCTTCCTGCGCGAGTCTGACTCACACTTGGTCAGTTTTTTTATCGTACTGTTTCTTTTCCTTCTAAAGGCATATAAACAATCTGCTATTGTACACAGAACAATACGAGTGGCACGTGTTGTTATAATATTGTACAATATAATTTGTTTCAATGGAAAGTTTTAGGTACACCTACTTGGTTCGGTGACATACATTTGCCGGAAGGTTTTATTTTAAACTAGCAACGCCCCGCGGTGTTACCCGCATAGGTATTGATCCTGTGGGAATATCGGGATAAAAATGTGCCTATGTGTTATCCGGGAGTCCAATTACCTCCATTCCAAATTCGTCCAGCCGTTTCAGCGTGAAGAGGTAACAAACACACTACACACACACACACAAACTTTCGCCTTTATAATATTAGTGTGAAGTGTGATGATAATACGCATTTCTTCTCATTCTCTGGGTTCATCCGTATTGATCCCATGGATTCATCCCACGAATATTTATATCCAGATTCTGACCAAAATAAAGGCCGTATTCATCCCACGAAAAATAAAATTGTATTTCTGTCCGTATGAATCCCATAACATAGTCCGGATTAATTCTTTCAATATTCTTATCTACTTATTTTTCTCAAATATGCTTGGTTTTTAATTCGTTTTTTGATGACCTTCTTTGAGTTAAATCGACCTAGCCGGTCTAGGCCGTCGATGTTAATTATGTAAATTCATCTGTAGTGTTATCATAAAGATAATTTCATTATGAATACCATCTAATACAAGTGATTAATTTTGTAAAAATTAAAAAAACCCTCAACGCAATGAAACGACTGAACCGATTTTGATCAAACATAGCTAAGAACACTCCCGACAAATTCACGTTTCAAACTTAAATAAAAAACAGTTCATCCGTTCAGGAGCTACGATGCCACAGACAGAAACACACACACACACACACAAAGACACAAACACACACAACAGACACGTCAAACTTATAACACCTCGTCGTTTTTGAGTCGTGGGTTAAAAATAATGTTTAATGTGCATTGTTTTAGAAAAAGTCTATACCCGCCTTGGACGCAACCTGGCGATGACGTACTCACGTATGTGGTCACCCTCATTCTCAAGTTCGACCATCATGGCCTGACTTGCAGGCCCGGCAGTAAATGTACACTTTATTGTTGTTATGTAAAGTTAATTATTGTAAACATAGAGTATCGCAGGCCTCTGTGTGTCATACCACTGAGTGGGCATACCACTTGGGCATATACCATTACAGACGGGAATGCCTTTGCTTGGCGTCTCCATTCCGTGTTGCTCTATGATTGGAGACCATTAGAACTCATCAATCTGTTGTACTGGGTGTGTAACTTTAAAAAATCCCAGAAGTGGGACAGTGTGGGCTATCAAAAACAACTATGTTATTAGTTATCGCTCGGTATCATAATCAATTATCATCATTATGAATATTGTTTAGAAATATCAAGTTCTCTTTATCATTTTCGTACTGGGTTTAAATTGCTTGATAACAGTATAATTGGACTCAACAGGGGCAGATGTGCTAAGCGGATATTTCTTGAATACCAAAGGCCATCAAATAGCTATGGGAGCATCAATCAATTAATCTTTATCAAACGAGAATTTCAAATATCATAAGCCACTCATGTTTTTCTCGTCTTTTAATGGCTTCTGATGAATACTCCAAACAATTTCGCCAATGTCAAGCAATACTATTGAAAAGTTTTACCCAAAATATAAGTCCGATCGACTGTTTTCGTTTGCGCAGAAAAGCGCAGACTGATATCCGACAGTAGCCGAACGTATAGTATAGCTCAGTCCCACTGTATAGCTTTGTCCCGCTCACATCTAAGAGTCGACCGATGAACAAGATAGCGCACGACCGGCAACAATTTTGCCGCAATATCGATTAACCAATAACAGCGCAAGATTTTAGCGCGTGATTGCAATTGGCAGAAAGAAGGTTCCCGCGCTATAGATATTGGTCTACGGCGCAGGTACATCGGAGCGACTTATATTTTTAGTAATCTGTAATATAATGTTTTGTGATAAAAAAAAACAAGTCGTCAACAGTCTCCGTTGAGTCATAAACCAGTTTAAAATGGTCAGAAAAAACATGTTTTTGGAAGACGAAATGCACCAATCCGAAAAGACACGCAATACTCTTATACAGGGTGTAACATAATATCCCTATAAGCCCGGGGAGGGGGTATTCTACACATCATGGCGAATAACTTTAGTTCTAGGACTTTTTAAAATTCGATGTTTTTTATTCATTAAATGCCTTGTAAAAATCCTGTAATTCCGCGATAAATTCCTGAAACTCCTCCAGAAATGTACCTAACACAACGTGAGGCAGCCCTACGTAAGGTACCATAACGTACCGTAATATCCTCATGCTGTGTTAGGAACAACTCTTGAGAAATTTCAGGATGTTTAAAAAAAACTGTTAATGTTAATGTTAATTAAAAACTGCGAAATTAAAAAAGTCATAGAACTAAAGTTATTCGCCTTGATGTGTAGAATACCCCTTCCCCGGGCTTATAGGGATATTATATTACACCGTGTATTTAACTACATCATATATTTATCTACCATAACACAAGCTCTGCTTAGCTTGGGGCTAGATAATGTTGTGTGAACTGTCCAGCATTATTTATTTATTTATTTATCACCCATGTGATGTTAATCTTAGATACACCACCAAAATCCCACGCAAGTCAATTCAGTCTGACAGAACGATCGCCAAAACCAGTTTTTTGTAACGCGTATGCCCACTTGGGCTTTTACCATTTCAGAGGGAATGCCTTTGCTTTGCGTCTGCGATTCGTGTTTCTCGATGTTGACACCTAATAGTGAACTATGGAACCATATTTGAATGTATTTTACTAGGAAGCTGAAAATCGATTAAAAACCAATAAAAATCTAGTGTTGCCTTTGTTGCAACCGCCATCATTGAAGTTAGAATTGAATTGGTATTTGCATCTACGACTTTACGATCGATAACGCATAATAAGGACTCACTTTGCCTTAAGGCGATGTGTCAAAATACCGAATGGAGAGAGTCTAGCAAGAAAACAATAGCTGTAAGACAGTGACAGTGCTATTGTTCACTTGAACCCGGGAAGAGGTGAGGTATAGATTTTTTCCGCTCGGAAGTAACTGACGTAAGCGACAAATGATAAAACGCAAATATAAAACTAAATGATCTATAATTAATCTATGTAATGTGATTACCTACTGAATAGTATAAAAAAGTATGCTTAATATTTTCTCTAGTCGAAGGAGGGACCTAAAACGGGCTTTAGAAGGGCCAATTTCAAAAAATAAAGCTATCGAGAAAAGTTTCATGAATCGTGTTTCTAGTCTATAATTTATTTAGATTATATCCTCAAGTAATTACTTTATTAACATCAAGTTTGTAACCTTTACTGATAGTGAGTGAGCATGAAACGCAACGACTCCAAAATGTTAACATATCGGAAATAGGATGTCTTGTACCATGAACCGTCCTCAAAATACGTCTTTGTATGAACCGTCCTCATCTCATCTGCTATCTAACTTCGTGTTTGATCGTGTAAACTCGCCTTCCTACGCGTCTCACAAAGATCAATAACAAACAAACCCCAAGATTATTCCGTCACAATAATAGGAAAAGTTCACGTCAAGGGCGCTTTTATTATCGACAGGCCGTGAAATTTGACGTGCGTGAGGATAATGTATGGATTGACAGATGCATAGAATGCTGCGATGGATTCAATCACAGAAGAAGTAATAAGGGCTATTCATTTTCGAATTAAAAAAAAGAAGTAGTTCGATTTGGCTCGATAGATGGCGCTGACTCAAATGTGCTTGTCAAAATTAACAAATGCATTGTCTGTGCTTTTGTGTGATCGTAACAAAATACCACGAAAATATATCACTACGTTGTGACATTTCACTTTATTTTGACAGTTAAGTACAAAGCTGGCGCCATCTATATTTTCAAGGGTTTAAGCATGATGTGAAACGGCCGTGAAAACCCCTCATTACATCCATGGATTCAATCTGCCATTTTGAAAAAGAGACGTCGTAATTTTTATTAGGATTCCGTACCCACAGGATACGGGACCCTATTACTAAGACTCCGCTGTCCATCCGTTTGTCACCAGGCTGTATCTCATGCACCGTGATAGTTGTACAGTTGTAATTTTCACAGATGATGTATTTCTGTTGCCGCTATAACAAAAAGTAATAAAAAAACAGAATAACATAAATATTTAAGGGGGCTCCCATACAAAAACCGTGTTTTTTTGCCGTATTTATAGATAATTGTGTCACCAGGCTGTATCTCATGAACCGTGATAGTTCAACAGTTAAAATTTTCATAGACGATGTATTTATGTTGCCGCTATAACAACAAATACTAAAAGAATAAAATAAATATTTAAGGGGGCTCCCATACAAGAAACGTTTTTTTTTGCCGTTTTTATATGTAGCTAGCAGCACCCCGCGGTTTCATCCGCGTAATTCTTGATCCCGTGGAAATATCGGGATAAAATGTGCCTATGTGTTATTCCGGGAGTCCAGTTATCTCCATTCTGAATTTCATGCAAATCCATCCAGCCGTTTCAGCGTGAAGAAGTAACAAAGACACTCTCACACACACACACACAAACTTTCGCATTTATAATATTAGTAGGATAGGATAGGATAGGATTGTACGGAACCCTTCGTGCGCGAGTCCGACTTGCACTTGGCCGGTTTTGTTTATTTATTTTGGTTCATACCTGTGCCAATTGTTCATACCTCATATGTTTATTCTATAGCTTTCCCTTTATTATTCACGAGGCTCTATCAATCCGATACACAAGAACTCATTTGAATGCCTGAATATGATTTAACTCAACGAGTATAGTTGAGTACTTATTTCAAATGAAGTATTTTAAGATTTCAGTCTCGTGGATCTGAATAGAATGATTCTGCAACATTTAATAACTAAAATGTAATAGCTGGAAGGTTAATAATGAACTTTGAAGGTTGGATCATGTTCGCGCTTGATTATATTTTATTTTAAATCCGTGGGTGTTTATAAAGAAATAGGGCTTTTAAACATTCTTATCTATAATTTAAGTGCCAACACAAATTTTGTGTACAGTTTTCTTTATTGAATAGAATATTATCCTGATTATAACTTTTGAAACTATCACGGTTATGTAGGTTTTACCTTTCACTAGAAACGGGATATATACCATGATTTTCGAGTTTTGATTGTTCCCGATATTTCGGCACAGTTGCATGCGCCATGATCACGGGAGAACTAACTCAAGTGTTTGCGAGTAGATGTTATTGGCAGATATATAGATCTACCCTCTTTCTCACTCTTTTATTACGAACGATACCACTACCATCGGTTTCATTGTCACACTTCACTCCACCTCGACACACAACAGTAACGGTATCCGATAGCGTAGCAGGTACCACATTTTGATTCTTACACAGTCTCCTCACCACTAAAACTCAAAAATCATGGTAAATATCCCGTTTCTAGTGAAAAGTATATCCTATTTCATCAGTGTTGAAATAAACCAGATACGCACGCGTAGTGTTAAGTACCGAAGTTTAATCAACTCAAAACTAGATGTCGCCTCTGGAACGCGCTCTTTACGCGACCCGTTTTGCTCGTGGTGAAACAGAAACAATATTTGTCGCACCGCGCTCGAGCCATCGTCGAGTTTAGCGAGTAGTACAGATCATAACGCAAAACGCTGCGGTATGCGCTTCGATCAAGAATACAACTAGATTTCGGGTCACGTACAAAATCAAAGCTGAATACCGTGCGCGTGGGTATATATACTAATCTAGCTAACTTTATAAGTAAGTTTTTTGAGTTTTATTTTAAGTAAGTTCTGTATAACTGTTTTAAGTTTTAAAACAGTTTTAAGTTCAACGTTATTACAACCATGATACCTAGCAATAAAGTAGCAAATCTTCAAAATATTATCTTATACTTATGATCATTCGTCACAAAAAACGAGCAAACCAATAAAATACTCCTAAATGACGACCTCTGTGGCGCGGCGGGCGAAGGTTCGCCTTCGACGCAGGAGGTTGCGGTTTCGATTCCCGCCTCGGAACAAATATTTGTGCGATTGCAGATATTTGTGCAGGGTGTTCTGGGTATTTTCTATATATAATAAAAAACATCTGTCTTTGTTTTATATTCTATTAAGTAAATCAGTTATCTAGTACCCATAACACAAGCTCTGCTTAGCTTGGGGCTAGATAATGTTGTGGGAACTGTCCAGCATTATTTATTTATTTTATTATTTTATTTATCCAGCCGGTAACACCCACTCCGAGTAAAGGCCTCTTTTCTATAACGCCACTCCTGGCGGTCTTGTGCCAGCCGGATCCACCGCTCTCCTACTGCCTGCACAATATCGTCTGACCATCGGGCAGGTGGTCTGCCTCGAGGCCGCCACATATCTCTCGGCGTCCATTCGGTGACTGGTTTGGTCCATCGGTAATCCTCTCGCCTTGCCAAGTGACCCGCCCATCTCCACTTGAGCCTGGCAATCCGTACCTATACCCACATCCTCGATAATCATATGTATACCCCTGTGACAGCCAAACAGACAGATGGACGGAAGGCAGCGCGAATAAGCTTAGTAAAGCTTGGTAAAGTATGGGTGTCGTTTAGCACAGTTTTGATTAGGAACCCTAAAAATAAAATTACATTTTGAAATATCAATTTCCGAAGGTTACCGCGACGTGACAGGCGCTATCTAGTTATGCGGACGCTCTTGTCAGTCGCAGTAAATATTTTACTTCGGAAATTCTTTTCTACTCTATTCTACATTGGAGTAATATAAACCAACCTATAGAACAGAGGGGGTTGCAACTATTGGTCACCCCATAGGGTTAGCTGGTAGAGAATGCTTCTAAGCATTAAGTTCGCCTATGTTCATTGTATGTTTTGAGCAATAAAGAAAAAAAAGAGTCTTCCAGGGCAGGCAACGCATTGGCAATGCCCCTGGTGTTGCAGATGTCAATAGGCGACAGTAACCGCTTACCATCAGGCGGGCCGTATGCCAGTTTATAAAGCCATTACATCAAAAAGAAAAAAAAAAGAAGAAGAATATTCTATTCTATTCTATGGGGGGGGGGGGGGGGGATCGTAGCTCTCGAACGGATGAACCGTTTTTTTTTTAAATGTTAATTAGTAGGATTTGTTCTAAGCTATGTTTGATCAAAATCGGTTCAGCAGTTTCATTGCGTAGAGGGTTTTTTGTTTTTTTTTTACAAAATTAATTACTTGTTTTAGTTACATACTTACTACTCGCGTAAGGACAGGGTGGATGATGTAAATAAATAAATAAAAATAATGCTGGACAGTTCACACAGCATTATCTAGCCCCAAGCTAAGCAGAGCTTGTGTTATGGGTACTAGATAACTGATATACTTAATACAATATATTACATAGATAGATATTTTTTATTATACATAGAAAATACCCAGAACACCCTGAACAAATATCTGCGATCGCACAAATATTTGTTCTGAGGCGGGAATCGAACCCGCAACCTCCTGCGTCGCAGGCGAACCTTCGCCCGACGCACCACAGAGATCGTCAAATGAAAAATAACGATGTGATAAATAACGGACGGTTTTTGGGTGTCAAAATCGGAATTTATATAGCTAGTCTATGATTTGCCTGGCTTTTTGGTCTATGTTTTGGTCTAGACTTTCTAATAACTCTAAGATGGACTTGGCATTCCATACACTATTAACGCCAATTGGCGCCTTTGAAAATTCGAACGTAAATGTAAATGTAAATGTAAATGTTGAGTTCGATACACTGCCGTTTCACAATCTAGTCCTTTAGATGTGTTCAATAATCAAGCAGCAATGGACGAGTTGGATGTGCACTTACCAGACTGGTTCATTGCAGCAAGCGACAGAGAGAACTGGAAAAAATTGGAGGGAGGCCTTTGTCCTGCACTGTGACAATATGGGCTGAATATAAATATATAAATAAATAAATGTGCTGGTAAAATTTGACAGAAATGTCCTTTTTAGGGTTCAGTACCCAAAGAGTAAAACGGGACCCTATTTCTAAGGCTCCGCTGTCCGTCTTTCCGTCTGTCACCAGGCTGTATCTCATGAACCGTGATAGTTAGACAGTTGAAATTTTCACAGATTTATTTTATTTCTGTTGCTGCTATAACAACAAATACAAAAAAAAATAATAAAATAAATATTTAAGGAGGCTCCCATACAACAAACGTGTTTTTTTTGGCCGTTTTTATAGATAATGATAGATAGATAGATAAAACGTTTATATGTATCTCCAATCACACACGTACAATCAAAACAAATAAAAGACAGTGCACTAAAAACTAGTAAATAAAACCATTGTTACACAAAAACAAAGCAGTGCACTAAAATAAACATTTAAATCAAAAAAATCTATAACTAAAAGTACGTGTGTGTTGCAACATCACAAATGGGTCATAGCAAATGACCAATGGATAATGGTACGAAACCCTGCATGCGCGAGTCCGACTCGCACTTGGCCGGTTTATTTTATGTTTTTTTTTGGTTTGGACACTTTTTAAGCTCTGAAGTCCATTTACATTGAGGTCAATGAGTCTAACGAACTACGAGCGAGATACGTTTCGGTCGTGGTCCGTAGTCAGCTCGTTATCGCTCCAAGAGTCTACTTTATTTGTCGATGTTGTTGACGCTGAATTGGCGTTGTGTTTCCACAATTTTCCTCCTCCGAGGAAAATTCAGATGGAATTGTTTTGTGTTGTGGTGTCGCGTCTGCAATGCTTCGTATAGCTGAAAGAAAGAGTCCTCTTTGTATATATGTTAAACGTTGCGTCTTTAGACATTCATAAGGTTTTCTACATTATTTGATTTCCATACTACTTTTAGCAATAACACTTAGTCACAAACAAACTCATAGTGACTATCTAGAAAACAGTCTTCTTGTTACACAATCTTATTTTTTTTTGTTTTTAGGGTTTTATACATCAACAGGAAAAAACGAGACCTTTTCCGTAAGTCGGTCTTTCAAGAACCTTTTTCTCAGGAAAAGCTAAAGATATCAACTTGAAAATTTCAAATATTAAGGTCTGTCAGCTTGTATAACAGATATACACATATATATTTGTTTCTATGTTTAAGTTTCTAGCTCCATGCATTAAAAAGATATTGCAATGAACGCCTAAATGTCAAACCTCTAAGGTACTTGCAGTTACCTCACAATCCAGTTACCTCACTATTCTTAATTTTTGAATACTACGAGATTATGTGCCACAAATAAAGAAATAAGCTAAATTGAGGAATTTCGTAATTTTATCCCTAGAATAGGATGGTGTTTTTTTATTTATTTTTTACGTAATGGCTCGATCAACTGGCATATGGGCCGCCTGATGGTAAGTGGTTACCGTCGCCTATTGACATCTGCAACGCCAGAGGCATTGGCAATGCGTTGCCTGCCTGCCCTGAAGGACTTTTTTCTAATATTTTTTTGAAGCGGCTAATTTTGTAGGAAAATGCTCTTCAATATCACCATAATTTGGTTACCACCATAAGTTATGCCAAAAAAACGGTACGGAAGCCTCGGGCGCGAGTTTTACTCACACTGGTCCTTGTTTTTTTTTTTATGGATATCGTTTTCATTTTGGACTTTATAGAACTAAAACGTGTCCAAGGGAATAAAACAATCTAAATTACACACTTGATATTAGGAATAAAAACCGGCCAAGTGCAAGTCGGACTCGCGCACGAAGGGTTCCTTACCATTATCTATAAAAACAGTAAAAAAAACACGTTTGTTGTATAGGAGCCCCCTTTATATCATTATTTTATTCTGTTTTTTAGTATTTCCTGTTATTGCGGCAACAGAAATACATCATCTGTGAAAATGTAAACTGTCTAATTATCATGGTTAATGAGATGCAGCCTGTGACAGACTGACAGACGGACGGAGGCGGAGTCTTAGTAATAGGGTCACGTTTTACCCTTTGGGTACGGAACTCTAAAAATGTGCAGTGCATGTGTGGAAATATGTCTTTGCGAGACACACTGGCTCCTTTACCCACACTGGTTCCTTTACCCACACTGGTTCTTTTATCATCGGTCACAAGGCCTTTTCAGGGTCGTCATACTTCAACCTGGTCACTGACCTCAGGATGACCAAGAAATAACTGGTGACACGATGACCAATGGAAAAAGTCACAAAGTTTTTGCCATTTCTTTCTACTTCGTTCTCGTAAGACATGTATTTACGTGCATAAAAACAAAACACATATTTTACATATATAGGTCACTAATTATTTAAGCATTAGACAGAAATAAAACATAAAAAAAATGTATTCTTATTGAAATAAAATGATATACTTGCTCTTACAAACTAGTTAAGAATATAAATACATCAATCAGTCTTTAGTCAAAAAAGAAAATCTAGAAATAAATGTCTAAGAGATTTGGATTTATTGAGAAAAACTACTAAGTATGTTGGTTTCGCTCGTCTAAATGCATTCGCGAACGTCAACCTTATTTTGTGCATCAAGAGTCGATAAATCTAACAAGATGGCGTCGGTTGTTTCGTCATAAATATTTAAACCAATGCACGTACCATAACAAAGGTAATTCGAAAGCAATTTGTCATTTTGATGCTACAGCTATAATAAAATCGCATTTTACGGCGAAATTATCCGAATCAGTAAGTTTCCAGACGAATTAGTATTTACGACAGGTACCTGAGTCAGCGACATAAGTTGATAAAGATTTTCAGATTTAAAAATCATTTCTTTTTCTGAATGTTTTTGCAGAAAACTGGCAAGTTTGACAATATTTCGATACATCATAAAGGTAGATCAGATCGAACATGGGATAATACTATTTAATCCTCTAGAAATATAATTGATCTTTTCTAAGTGTGCATCAAAAATAGTCATCATCATTGTCTTGCCTTGTTCCCAAATTATTTGGGGTCGGCGCAGTACGTCTTTTTCTTCCACTCTCCCCTGTCAGCCGTCACCTTATCATTCACTCCCTTCTCATTCATATCATCTCTCATGCAATCCATCCATCTTTTCTTAGGTCTTCCTCTTCCTTTCCATCCACTAACATTCATATTCATAACTTTCTTAGTTACATGCGTTTCATCCCTCCTCATAACATGCCCATACCAAGCTAAACGATTTCCTTACAATTTTTCATCAAAAATAGTGCTTCAAAAATAGTATTTGATCCTATTTTTAAAAGCTTTATATTAACTTGCAATGTATGTCCGGGTGGAATCTTGCAACTTAATTTTAAAGCAGTTATCCCCAACCGATTGAGCTGAATTTTGGCTCACCTGTCAAGTTCCGATGACAATACAATATGATGGTGACAGCGAGCTGATCTGATGATGAAGACGGAAGGTGGACAACGGAAAAACGGATGGATAATAGTAGACTGGCCTTGTTTAGGCTCATTTTGATCAGCACACGGTTACGATCAGTAATTTAGAATAAAAAGCGGCCAAGTGCGAGTCGGACTCGCCCATGAAGGGTTCCGTAGCAGCAAGTAACATAATATAAAAGTTCTTGGATGGGTTACGATTAATGACGTATTAAAAAAAAACTACTAACTAGATCTCGTTCAAACTAATTTTGAGTAAAAGTTTACATGTTAATGTACATCATATTTTTTTTTTAGTTTTATCATTCTCTTATTTTAGAAGTTATGGGGGGGGGGACACACTTTTTACCACTTTGGAAGTGTCTCTCGTGCAAACTATTCAGTTTAGAAAAAAATGTCATAAGAAACCCCAAAATCATTTTTAAAGACCTATCCATAGATACCCCACACGTATGGGTATGATGAAAAAAAATATTTGAGTTTCAGTTCTAAGTATGGGGAACCCCAAAAATAATTGTTTTTTTTTTAATTTATATGTAAAAATCTTAATGCGGTTCACAGAATACATCTACCTACCAGGTTTCAACAGTATAGCTCTTATAGTTTCGGAAAAAAAGGCTGTGACATACACGGACAGACAGGCAGACAGACAGACATGACGAATCTATAAGGGTTCCTTGTCTTTGACTACAGAACCCTAAAAAGCATGTATTGAAAAATAAATTTTACACAAAAAACTTATTCAATAACTGTTTCTTGACCCTCGATTGTCCGTGATCTGTTGGTAAGTGACGATGCTGCCGACGTTGGAGCACGAAGGTCTACAAGGCACCTATTTCTTGCCTTAAATAGACCCTTAATATAGTTTTCAGGAAAGACAGACGACGGCAACTTGTTCCATTCCTTAGCAGTCACCTGATGGAAAGTGACGATGTGGTCTAAAATATAGCACGCTGGTATAGATGGTACCTACTTTTGACTTGAAGACTCCTAGATTGTAATTATCGGGGAAAACAGAAGATGGCATGAGCTCTATTCCTTTGCTATTCTTTTATGATAAACATACACTGTTTTTTTTATACTACTGAATGACGGAACAAGCAGATGACCCACCTGATGTTAAGCGGTAACCTCTGCCTATGAACAGTGCATTAGACGCGCCCTATGTGGCATTGCAATACGCCCGCCACCCTGAGACATAAAGATGTAAAGTCTCGTGTGCCTGTAATTTCGCCGGCACCCTTACCCTTCAAACCGGAACACAGCAATGCGAGCACTACTGCTTTGCAGCAGAAATAGGTATGGTGGTAGTACTTCCCCGGACGAACTCTTTCACAAAAAAGCTCTACTACTACTGTGTGTTTAGTACAAAGTGGTAATTCCACCATAAAAGGGTGACACATCGCCGAGCTTCTGGTTGTCCAATTACGAAATGTGGATGCTGGGATCAGGTCTTAAAGTTCCCGAGCACACTCTCCCAAATGAATTTTGTAGAATACCCATAGCCGAGTCACCTAACGCTTATGTTCTTGCAAATTAGCCTCAGCCAACGTAGCGTCACCAATTAGCTGTTTTGTAATCTACTCAATTCCTGTAATCTAGTCAAGACTAGATGGCGCCACTATCATGGGAACGCGCTATTCCTTGTTTTTATTGCATTTGTGTTATAAGGGTTCATATATTATACTATTAAAACTTTTGTAAGTGTTAGGTAATCATAATTAATTGAAAAACCGGTATTAATTACTTATACACTTGTTTCGAGTAAATACCCGACTCAAGTTTCACATTTTCGAGTAAGTGTCAGTGTCGCGTTTCCTCGAGCTTCAGAATATATCCAAACAATCTGAGAAAATTTCAATTGGCTACCCTGATATACCTTTGATATATCCTTTGGCAGAATACAGACAGACAGACGGACGTACGGACGACGTAGACTTAGTAATAGGGTCCCGTTTAGCTCTTTGGATGCGGAATCCTTAAAACGATATAATAAGATGAAGTTTAAACAATTCCATTTTTTCCTTACAAAAACGAGAGGTACAAGGAAAACTTTTCATTCCAGCTTTGATATTGTGTCAAAGGAATACTTGAGTCGGAATAGAAATACGATAGCTCATGTATATTCCACCCGGGGCTGCCACTTAGTTCGTAATGGTTGCAGTCCATTCCAAGGGTCTAGAAAATTAGGCTCTTCACAAAGACCTAACTAGTTTTTTTTCTTGTTCGTCGCTTTTTAGACCTTTTTTAAAGTGTCACCTTTAAATCGTCTTGTTTGTTTTTAAACATATAGACGACCGTGATCTTTGGAAGTTAGTTATTTATTTTCGATTGCGTTGTCGTAAACCAGTTCCATTCAACTGATTGATGTGAAATTATGCATATCGGCAGACGTGAGGCACTCCGCACTTTAGGTACGAAGCTATAAGTAACCGGCGGGCTCGACTTGTAGAGTCATTTCAGTGAGTCAGACAAGATACGCGATACGCGATAGAAAGAGAGGTAACTAGTAGGTGACTTTAGCAGTAGGTAATTAGCGCTGTGCGACCTGAATTGCACTTTGTTGTGTGGGAGCAAGAGTTGCTTTTTATTTAAATGATTTTGCGGAGACCTATACTATTATGTAATCTGTGATATCGGTCGAGTTCCGATGACAATACAATGTTAGATGACAGCAGTATTATTTTATCTGTGGTGACAGCGAGTTGATCTGATGATAAAGATAGAAAGTGAACTCCTTACACAAATACATACACGGAAAAAAAAGTTGTTTTAAAAGAAGAATATATTTATTGGTCAAGAATAATATAGTTTCATATATAGGGAACACTTTATATTCTTCAATTCAGCAAATTATTGTGTTGGTTTAAATTCTCAAATCAACACATTACTATCTCAAATAAAGAGGATCTTGTCTAGAAAGAAGAAATCAATAGTGTCTCTAGGCAAGAAGGATGGGTTTCTTGAATTACAAGACATCGGATTTTTTTGAACTGAAATATTTAAGTATTTTATCGTAAAACTTTTTTATAGTCTAGCCAAGAGTATAATTAAATTGGTGGAGAATGCATTTGTCTTGTTCAGACATTACAAGTCTTAACTCGACAATTCGAACTTCTGGAATTTCCAAAGGTCGAATTGGTGCTGTTTACATTCAAGACTTTGCATCATTGAACGGAGATTCGTCCATTTAAACCAAAGCTGCCGTATCTCGTTTGAAGACTTTTTTATGTTGGTAGAAGAATACTTGAATCTTAGTTTCTTTAACGGAAATATTTTTGCTTTCAGTTAACTATAATGGCAATTCAAACAGAGAATGCAGCTTCTTATGTAAATTTTAATAATATTCTTAATTTGAAACACCGGAAGTTTCATATAAAACCAGATTTAAATCAGGTGGATATTTTCTGTGCGTTCTTTAAAGAATATATTATTTTAACTGAACTATTTTTGATCTTAAGTGGAGTGTAATAATAGTTTCGAGTAGAGAACGCATATTTTTAAGGTGAGAATATGAATATTCTTAATCTAATAATTGAAAGTCTCATACTAAAACTCATATTTATCTTAGATAGATACTTTTAGTTTCTTCTTTAGATAATATACTTTGTTAACTTAAGTATTTTTAAACTTAAGTGGAGTGTGGTAATGCGTTTGAGTTGAGAAAGCAGATTTTTAAGGTAAGTATATTAATATTCTTAACTCAAATAACAAGAGGTTTTATGCTAAAACCCGATTTATTTTTGGTGGATACTTTCTGTGCGTTCTTTAGAGAATATTATTTGTTTTAATCAAGTATTTCTAATCTTATGTGGATACTAATGATAGATTTGACTTGAGAAAGCAGATTTTTAAGTTAAGTATATTAATATTCTTAACTCAAATAACCAGAGGTGTCATACTAAAACCATATTTATTTACGGTGGATAGTTTCTGAGCGTTCTTTAGATAATATTATTATCTTAGCTCAAGTATTTTTTATCTCAAGTTGAGAGTAGTAATGGTTTTGAGTTGAGTAAGTAGATTTTTAAGCTAAGTATATTCATATTCTTAAATCAAATAACCAGAGGTTTCATACTAATACCAGATTTATCTTAGGTGGATAATTTTTGTGCGTTGTTTTGTTAATATAGTTTGCTTGGCTCAAGTATTTATATTTTTGAAGTAAGAATGTAAGAGATTTGAATTGAGAATGACACATAAGGTGAAACCTAGGTTGAAACTATTCTATTTCTGAATTTGAAAATTTGGAATTGTCAAAGCAAGACTACCATGATGATTGCGGTAGGCGGATGGGCATAGAAATTATTTTGTCAATTATACCCCATAAAAATTCGGCAAGTTTTAATTACGAAATCACAGCTAATTATTGTAATCCGTAATTTAAATTTGTTGAATTAGTTACGCCAAGAAGTCCAAAATAATTTTCATGCCCATCCACTACCACAATCAGCCTGCTTGCTTTGTAACTTCCATTATTTCAAATTGAGAAACAAAATGGTATCACCTAAAAAAACAATACAAATCTCATACATTTTTATAAGAAAAATCATTTGAGCTAAGCAAATTATATGCTCTAAAGAACGCACAAAATATATAGATACCTATAGAAAATATACCTATGATATATCTAGTTATAGTATGAAACCTCCGGCTCTGCTTTCTGGTATATCCATATCTGTGAAATGAAACAAAACAGTAATATATTTAAACATTTATTAAAATAAAAAAGCTTTTGGCCTTGCCATGTACGTACATAATCATGATTATAATCAGTTACATTTAAACTTACATAATCATCACAAAATAATGAAGAACTCTTTAGTAATTTAAAAATAGTATTTGATAATAATGCTTGGCCTTGCCATGAATGAACACAAACATGAGTGTAATCAGTTACATTTAAACTTACTTAATCATCAGACAAGAAAGCGGAACTCCTCAAGTAATCAAAAACATTTAAGTATTAAAATAATAAAGCGTTTGGCCTTGCCATGTACACAGTGATGAGTGTAATCAGTTACATTTAAACTTACCTAATCATCAGAAAATAATGATGAACTCCTAAGTAATTTAAAAATAGTATTTAAATAATAATGCTTTTGGCCTTACATTAACACAAACATGAGTGTAATCAGTAACATTTAAACATACTTAATCATCAGACAAGAAAGCAATTTCCTCAAGTAATTAAAAACATCAGAGAATACAAATAATAAAGAGTTTGGCCTTACCATGCACACAATCATGAGTATAATCAGTTACCATTAAACTTACTTAATCATCAGAGAAAAATGAAGAACTCGCTTAAGTATTAAAAACTAGTATTTGAATAATATTGCTTGGCCTTGGCATGAATGAACACAAACATGAGTGTAATCAGTTATATTTAAACTTACTTAATCATCAGACAAGAAAGCGGAACTACTCAAGTAATCAAAAACATTTAAGTATTAAAATAATAAAGCGTTTGGCCTTGCAATGTACACACAGTCATGAGTGTAATCAGTTACATTTAAACTTACCTAATCATCAGAAAATAATGAAGAACTTTAATATTTATTACTTAATCATCAGAGATGAATGAATAACTCCTTACGTATTAAAAACTAGTAATTGAATAATAATGCTTTTGGCCTTGCCATGAAAGAACACAAACATGATTATAATCAGTTACATTTAAACTTACTTAACCATCAGACAAGAAAGCAGAACTCCTCAAGTAATTAAAAACAGTATTCAAATAATAAAGCGTTTGGCCTTGCCATGTACACAAACATGACTGTAATCAGTAATTTAAAAATAGTATTTGATAATAATGCCTTTGGCCTTGCCATGAATGAACACAAACTTGAGTGTAATCAGTTACATCAGTTACATTTAAACATACTCAATCATCAGACAAGAAAGCGAATCTCCTCAAGTAATTTAAAACACTAAAGAAGACAAATAATAAAGAGTTTGGCCTTGCCATGTGCGCAATCAGTTACATTTAAACTTAATTGTCTTACAGTATTTGCATCGAAGCATTCAGGTAACACATTACTAGAAGTATTTTGCGTATCAAGGATATTATGGTACGATATGAAATGTTTTTTTAATTCACTTTTAGAATGATATAGTCTTTTACAGTCATCTTCAGGACACGGGAAATAATTAGTTATATTATGAGCGTATCGCAAATGGACGAAATAAGATTGAAAATTTTCAAAAACTTTATCACACTTATGGCACTTCAACATGTTAAAAGTATCGCTTAAAGGTTTAGATTAAAATAAGATCAGATATTTGTGCGTTATATCAAATGCTGTAATGTTTACAACCCCAACCTATATATTTTGAGCTATGGCCAATATATCTGATATGTATGGCACTACCTTGTCATACTTTGTTTCGAATCCATAAACGCATCTTTGTACTAATAAATATATATGCGCAGCAGCAGCTGGGTAGCTGGCATGGAGAGCATGGTAGCTCTTGAACAACGTGTCGAACGCCTTCGTTGCAGATTCAAACCTGTATTTCACTTTGTCGATGACCAGATAATATTTACTACTGCTGTCATCTCCATCCAACCCACATCTTATCAAAAATGGTTGCAAAGTTTGCTTTTGTTTTTGTGATGCTATTACCAGCTGATCAATTTTTTCGTTAATGTCTCCGAAATTCTGAAACAATTTACATTATTATTATGTAAAGTCGATATACATACAGACTTACATGCCAGGATACGAGCCAACCTGGTCAAATACCACTCCACACAAGCAGTATAGACACAGGAATACACATACACACAGGCCTTTTTTGTTGGGCGTTAAAAGTTAAACTTACTTCAACTTCAATGATGAAATTTTGTATGCATTCTAATGTTGAAAATTTGGTCCTTTTGCTTAATCTCCCTTTCGGAGGAATTAAGTAGCATAGCAGCTTAATTTGATCTGTAACTTTTTGATCTGAAAAACAAAATGCACAAAATTAAAATAAGGAATTTAAAAAACATTCTTTACCATACTAAAAGATAAAATCAAGTAACTCACCATCATCAGGTTTTCGCGTTATGCTTTCGTATAAATTTGCTAAACTTTCATCTTTTGAACTATCAAATTTAACGCTTATCAATTTATTGATGAATGGGTGCCACTTTGTATAAAAATTCATTGAATTTTCTTTGTACTTTCGTTCAAAATCCAGGTTGATCTGAAATAAACAGAAATCAAGTAAAATCAATTAGACTTTTCACATGTAAATGTAAAACTACATGAATATTTTATTAATTTTCCTGGGCTAAAAAAAGTATTTGTGATTTGTAGGTAGTGGGAAAGTCTTTCATAATATAGGGAACATGTTTTTACATTAAAAAAAACTGTATAGACTTGAAGGATGCAACTATTTATTTTTGGCTGTCCTCTCTCATCCTCTACCTCTCCCCCCTCCCTCACCTAACAGTTCCAGCAACAAAATAGCAATGGCTCCGGTGTTGCTGATGTTCATCAACCGTAACGGCTTTCCGTTATGTTATGTTATGTATGGCTATAATATTTGAGAGTTCCCACAATTCCTCATGGATCCCAGCATCAGAACTGGTTTATGATAAAAATGGGTGCAATCTGGAAGAATATTCTTTCGAATAAGAAAAAAAACAAATCTGTTACTAACCAACACGTCGCCCCTTGGGTCATTTAGGATATTCCATTCTTCAATAAATCCTGTAACACTTTTATGGTTAGAGCATTCCCTCAGAGGATATGTTAAAAGCCAATACTCAATAACTTGAGCCCAAGGTTCTGAATTGTTTCTTAGGAATGCTATTTTATCTTCTTGCTTATCTGCCAAACAGAAAAATATATTAACATGTGATCCAAGAACATATACAAACGAGTTTCGAATCGCTACATTTATAGAGCAGAGATGGGCATGATAAAAAAAGTGATGGTGATGACGGTTGATGATTATGATGATGAAGACTCAACACACAAAATATAAACAAGCAGCCAACTGCGAGTCGGACTCGCCCATGAAGGGTTCCGTAGCAGCAAGTAACATTATTATTAAGATCTTGGATGGTTTCCGATTTATGACAAGTTAAAAAAAAACTACTTACTAGATCTCGTTGAAACCAATTTTCGGTGGAAGTTTACATGGTAATGTACATCATATATTTTCTTTAGTTAAATGTTTATCTTATTTTAGAATTTACAGTATTTCAGGAATTCACACATTTTATCACTTTTTTATATTTTTGTGTGAAAATCTTAATGCGGTTCACAGAATACATCTACTTACCAAGTTTCAACAGCACAGCTCTTATAGTTTTGGAAAAATGTGGCTGTGACATACGGACGGACAGACAGACAGACATGACGAATCCATAAGGGTTCCGTATTTTGCCATTTTGCTACGGAACCCTAAAATCTCTATCAAGACAACTAAAATACCTACTAAAAGCAGCTAAACTAAAAAGCTAAATAAATTAAAGCAAATAAGTACCTAATAAACAATAAATAGAAATAAAAAATAAAACTTGTGAATAGGTACCAAAAACAAAAATAAATACTATGAACTAAATATAACATGATTTGTTTAGTGTAGGGGAAACTGGGTACAAATGATCCTTCCATCCTTCCAAGTAAAACTAATAAAGGAAATTAAATTCAACGGGGGAACTTTATAATGCACAATATGTACTCGTGTCACTTTGGAACGGCCCTATTATACAGTGAGGAGTTCCGTTGTCCACCTTCAGTCTCCATCATATGATCAGCACGTTGTCATCATTATATTGTATTGTCACCGGAACTTGACAGGTATGCAAAATTTCAGTAAATAGGTCGAGGTTAATTGGTTCGAAATTCAGTTTCAAGATTTGACCCGAACATACATAAATTTCAAGTTAAATAAGAGCTTGTAATATGTATGAAATAATACCTATAATGGTTAAAAATATTAAATAACTGTTGTTGAATAATAGTGATTTCTAACTACATTGTCCAAGTCTACTAGGTATGTACATAATTGCATGTCATGTTTGAATAAACCTTTCAGTTCTTCAATATGTTTGTTTTTTTTTGTTTGTTCACTTTTCTCTGATTCTGCCTGGCTTTTTCTTTTCTCGCCGGATTTGTACAGAGTGTTTCTTATTTTATCCACTAACTTTCCTTTCGCAAACAATGGTTTCCCAGATATGGATTCATTTTTCTTAACAGGTGGGACAAAGTATGTTCCGCTACTCTCCTTAGGGAACAGGACAATTATCTTTCCTGTGATTATGTTATACTCTTCATGAGTAATTTTACTGAAAAGGTTCAAATTTGTAATTTTCCTACATTGACCAATACAAGATCACCAATCCGCCTGCCAAATGTGGTAGTTATGGCAAATTATATGGCGGAGGCCTTCGTCCACCAGTGGACGTCTAAAGACTGTTGATGATGAGGATGAGTGGCAATGGGCAGGACATATAGCTCGCAGAACTTTGCAGAACCTGTGGTGAAGAAGGTTCTCGAGTGGCGACCACAGACCGGACGCCGCAAAAAAGGATTGCCTCCCTTTTGATGGACCAAAGACATTATGGATGTTGCAGGGAGGAGGTGGATGGAGGTGGCTCTGGATCGTTCGTTGTAGCATTCTATGGGGGAGGCCTATGTCTAGCAGTGGACTTCTGTAAGCTGATGATGATGAAATAAAAAAGCAAAGTAGGTACTCACTGGTTAACAACCCTGGTAAATATATGTCTGACGATGATATCCACCAACTGATTCCTGTGCTTACTAGCTAGTGTGTGATGTGAATTGTAGTAGGTAATTATACTGTTCCCACATGGTGATGTACTGAGAAGTGTTTTTAAATCAAAGTCCGGGAAAGGTGGCCTTACCAATGAAAATAAGTTTTCAATTGGTATATTATCCAAGTTTCCTAGTTCCTCATTAATGTCACTCGTTACAGACTTTGTTGTCAATGTAGTATTGGTATCCGTCTGAAAATAAGTACATATACAGTACAGCATGCATTTGGTTTATATTTTCACAAGCAGGTGACAGACTGAATCCCATAACAAACATAAAAGTACCAGTCTATCATACAATACATAAACATGACCATGGGCTTAAAATTGGGAACAAAAGAGTAATTGAGCGAGCATGTCTGATAGCAACAGGTAGTGCATTCCATAAACGGACAGCCTGCACTGTAAGGGGTTGCTAATGGTGTGGTTCACAGATGAAAACATTTCAAGAGATAAAAAAACGGTCTCGGGCAGATAGCGAGTCAAACTCGTGCAAGTGAGGGCCATATACCGTCTCCAGATTCAACATGCCAATCTGGCAATCTGCACTGATGTCCCGCTTGGGGTATATTGTGTGTACAGAGGGTTCCGTAATTAAAATATTATTTAATGATAGTAACATAGATTTGGTATGTATAGCTTTTGAGAAAAAATAATGAACATTTTGAGGTTAATTAAAAATTTCTTTATTCTTTTTCTCAAATAGGTACTATAAGTTTCCGCGTTTCTCCGCTCACAGAGGAGAGGCAGCCTCACCCTCCCCCTCACCAGGTATTTCGACAAATGTTCATTATTTTTTCTCAAATACTAAAAGCGACCTAGGTTGGCCAATGTTACCGGGGAGTATTCTCCGCCCCCCACCCCTTCTAGTCTCAAAATTCAGGAGGCTCATTTCTAATGCCCACCCTAGGAATATTACTTCAGCATATTATATTTGTAATTTTTCTACGAGAATTTAACCATAATAATAAATTGGAGGAAAGTTTCACTACCGAGATAAAAACTAAAATCAAATTGGATCGGATGTGTACTGGACCAGAAACCAAATCAGGTTTCTATGTTTGTGGCTGCCCGCTAGTACCTACCTACCTATATATTAATAACGTGCATGTTCTGGATGCACATAAGTACCTAAAAAGTAAGTAAATTAGTAGTAGGTACTTACATGTCCAGTGAAATATTCTTCCAATTTGTATTTCAACCGAATTCTGTGGCCTATGATTGGGCACAGTTCTTTCAAAAGGTCTTCATTGAGATGTTTTAGTTGGTCAATTTTAATTTCATTTTCTGAAAAAGTTAGGATATTAGGTACTCGTCAAACCAACATATTTAATGGCGCGCTTAAAGGTGTGATGAAAAGATTAGTTTGATTATATTGCTAGATTGATCACAGTCCGATGAAATCAGGCTCCGCCTCAGAATACATAAATAAATATTGCTGGACAGTTCACACAACATTATCTAGCCCCAAGCTAAGCATAATTGCATAAGTTCTCGGCACCTAGGCAGGGACCCGGTTAGGCTATATATAACCGGTCCCTACCTACTACCTAGTGGAAGGAGGAATTAAATAAATAATAAATAAATAATGCTGGACAAGTTCACACAACATTATCTAGCCCCAAGCTAAGCAAGAGCTTGTGTTATGGGTACTAGTAAACTGATATACTTAATACAATACAACATTACATAGATAGATATTTTTTATTATACATAGAAAACACCCAGAACACCCTGAACTAATATCTGCAGATCGCACAAATATTTGTTCCGAGACGGGAATCGAACCCGCAACCTCCTGCGTCGCAGGCGAACCATCGCCAGCCGCGCCACAGAGGGCGTCAATTCGCAGCTTTGACTCAGGTTTTTCGTTTACTAGTTGACCAGCAAGCGAGCAACCTCAGCCGCTACGGCTCACGCGGATGCCTGCGCTTTATTACGCAAAGGCGAAGGGGCTCACTTCACACACAACAACTTCACTGAGTAACTCAAATCCTATACGCTTTCCCATGATACAATAAATGTAGGTTCTTACCTTGAAATCGAGAAATCACTGATTCCGGAATATTCCATGTGCTCAGCAAACAGCCAATATCGATGAAATCGATATCGTCCGGGTATCCCCCAGCGACTTGATCGAGGATTTCTTCATTCATTATCACAATGAATTTAAATATCAAAAAACTATACCAAACACAATGATTTTCTTCAATTACTCACCTTCTTTCAAATAATTGCACGTTGGGATAATTTTCTCTGCTGACTGAGAACCAACCAAACCAAACCAATGAACGCATCTACGGCCAGTGTTGTGTTGCCAGGACTTGTTTTGATTTTACCCCAACCTTGGCCTTAATTTATTACATTTTATTGAAAAAAAAACCGTAAAAACTATTTAAAGTGCGTCCTAGGTGGACGTGACCTATGAGGTAATGCACTGTAAACCGGATAAACTAATAAGTGAAGTATTAGTAATAACGCGACAACACGGAACGAAGGTAGGATAGTCGTATGAAAAGTTCGCTGTGATTGTCTGTCTGCCGCCTGTCTCGCTAGCTAGAGAGTATCAAAATTCCTTAGTCTGCCTGCCAAAGAGCGTCAAGTTCACCAAATAAAGTTTAGAACTTGCAACACTCCCATGTTGCAAGTTCTAAACTTTATTTTGAAAAACACAACATTTGAATCAAGTTTTAAAAAAACGGAGGTATACATATTATTTTTCACTAGCTTAAAAATAGCCAAATAATATGCCCTTTCTCCAGAAATAACTATTATGTTGTTTAGAATTTCTAGTTAGTTTTATACTGGCCTTCATATATATTTTGGACATCTCCTTTTAACCTTACTTGTAATTTGAGAAAAAGCACTTAAAAGATTGGAAATACCAAGTGCTATACCATTTCTGAATATTAATAAAGTAGTTATGTAATTAGTTACTCAGGTGACTATACATTTTTTTTATACGACCAGGCTTCAAACTTTTTGATAAAATTTGCATAAACATTTTTTTTTGTTAATATTTTTCTAAAAAGAAACTTTATTAAAACTTTAGTATTAGATAACACAATTATCGCAGAATGCACCAAAAAAACAAAAATAAAAAAATCCTTATCTTGAGATCTTGGCATTGAAAAGAAAGGTAAAGTATTTAAAAAAAATGTAAATGTCCAATAACGTGATTTCAGTTGACTAGTTGCCCAGTTAGTAGGAATAATATTTTGAGATGGTAACACTCAATGCTTCTTCGCTCTATGGCCCGGTGTGTGACCTGACGATCGAGCGTCTGTCAAGTATCACGAACTTTGATTTGAGACAAAATTCATCTCGGATTAAAATCGTGTTTTTTGACTGTAAGGCCAAGATAATTCGATATCTTATGTCAAAACCACGTTTCTTGACAGTAGGCTTTGGAAAAAGATTGAAGTATTTGAGACAAAATTCATCTCGGATTAAAATCTTGTTTTTTAACTGTAAGTCGAAGATAATTCAATATCTTATGTCAAAACCACGTTTCTTGACAGTAGGCTATGGGAAAATATTGAAGTATGGGTAGGTATCTTATAATGCGCGTCATGTAAAAATAACGCTGGCGGTCAAGCTTCTTCAGGCGTTCCAGCATTCTTTTTAAGAGATTACCTACTTACTTTTCTACTTATTTAAGAGATGTATAGGTACCTATGCATTGAATGAGTGCCTACCTAGTTTACTACAAGTAATGTACAATTATAGTAAGTACAATTATAAAAAGAACGCTGGAACGCCTGTAGAAGCTTGACCGCCAGCGTTCGTTTTACATGACACGCAATATACAGCCAGGCCCGGATTAGCCCCTAGGCCTACAAGGCCCGGGCCTAGGGGCCCTGCAAGCCTAGGGGCCCTCATGGCGGAACATTCATACCTTTAAAGTCTGGCTTGCCCGAAAAATTTACATTTATTTTTCCAATAGGTAGGCAAGTAAATAAAAACGACGTAGGTACTTTTGTGTGATTACAGCAATGTCGTCGTGTTCGTTTATTAAGTGTAGGTATAAATAGCACCCAAATATGCCTTATTTCGACATACCTACTCGTTTCGTTTCGTATGAGGTAGTGCTGGCCTCTGGTGTCAGAGTTTGTCAAGCCGCCCGAGGGCCTCTGACATGGCTTATCGACTGCTATTTATCAATAACAGCCGGGACCGACAGCTTAACGTGCCCTCCGAAGCACAGAGCGATGGAAATCCGCACATAACTTAGAAAAGTCATTGGTGCGGAGCCTAGGATCGAACCCGGTATCGTTGGATTCTGAGTTGCACTATTGAACCGTTAGGCTACCATCGCTCCCTATAATATATACCTACTAATAATACTTGATCGGCTCTTAGGGGCTTGTTGGTGCAAAGAAATATTGTTAGGCAGGGGGGCCCTCAAATACCAAGTGCCTAAGAGTCCTGGATCCCTTAATCCGGCCCTGGGTACAGTCAGCTTCAGGTCGATTTATGTAAGCCTCCAAAGTATGCATTGTTTTTTGTACCTACACCCAAAGATTGCCTACACCCAGTATGAGAATCTACTTAGGTACCTAGTCTTACTTTTGAATCAGATCCCAGCTTTTTGGACAGTTGGGTACTCAAAATGATCTGTTTTGGCAGTTTTGGCACAGTAGGTAACTAAATTGATTATAGAAAAAATTACACCGACCCATATAAAATTTCCTAGGTAGGTATGTCACAATCTATAGCTACTTACTCAAAATCGGTTAACCGTTTCGGTTGGTATATACATATACCTAGGTACGCTGTGAATAATAATGTAAACTTTTGTAATACTTAGTAGGTAAGTAGGTATTAGTACCTATTGCCCTGGTGAGTCCAGCCTAAAAATAGACCCCATCTCCTACCATGGATAATAGTAAAAGCAGTAGAGATCCCTACTAAGGGATTACACCGGGGGATGAGCAACAGCACCCACCTGAGTAGGTACCTATTTAATTATTTATCAACAATACTGAGATCACCACTCCCACTGCCAACTGTGGTGATTATGGCAAATCCATCCATTGTGGCTTTGTCTCATCCAGCAGTAAACATCTACAGGCTGGTGATGATATGATGAAATATTAGTAAAATTGTAGATTGAGTCAGTTGGAAACAAATGTCAAACACATTTTACTTTATTTTTCAGTTTTCTCCATTTAGTAGAGGGGCCACTTCTCAAAAAGTCGTCAAATGGCGATTCCCGTTGGACAGACGACTCCCCCGCCGACAACCGATATCATTGTGTTCAGCATGATCTCCTGAACAATAATAGACCGGTTGTCGCATTCTAAAGTGGTGGAGGGGGGAGACAGGGGAGGGGAAAGATGTGAAAACCGGGTATAAGGTTTGATTAATATCTCAATAACCGCTTGTCCGATTTAAATAAGCAAAGTGTCATACGATAGGTGATAAAAAAATAACATATTGTGTTTTACAATGGTTTTTGTAAATGTCATACTTTATTAAATATTTCGAAAAATGATTTTTTATTTAAAATAAGGTTTTTTTTTTTTTTTAAATGGCAGTAAATGACACCTTACTAAAAAGTGATGTATAAAGAAGAATTGTGCAATTTATTCAGCAGTATTTTCCTTTTTTAATTTGGTTGAGAAACGACGAAACTATGACAGGTTTTTGCAAGTACCATATTTTATTAAATATTCAAAAAAAGGCCAATTTCAGACAAAATACATTTTTGGTTTTGTTTAATGAGCAGTTTTTGGACACACGAATACGAATTATAGGTTATAATTAACATAAAATTGAACGTAATTTACAAGAGAACAAGAGGATACAGAGACCACAGAGACATTAGGTAATGTCATATAGTAGATGCTGTCAAGAAAGTAGCTACAATAGTTCGCATATCACGTCACCTATTTAATAAACTACCTATGAAATTTACAATAACCATTGTAAGACATAATATGTTGATAATTTTATTACCTATCGTATGAAATCTTATTTATTGAAATCAAACTAGTGGTTATTGAGATATTAACCAAACCTGATACCCGGTTTTCGCATCTTTCCCCTCCCCTCTCTCCCCCCTCCACCACTTTAGATTGCGACAACCGGTCTATTCTTGTTCAGGAGATCATGCTGAACACAATGATATCTGTTGTCGGCGGGGGAGTCGTCGGTCCAACGGGAATTCAATTTCGGAGGCCTGGCCTCCCTACTAATTTATATGGTACCTATGCCAAATACCCTCGGTGCTGTAGACGGGAGTCATATTGGCATTGCAACTCCTCCATTTAACCATCAAACAGTCCCAGGAAACTTATTCTACAATAGAAAGGACTTTTATAGCATCAACTGCCGGATGGTAGGTAATTAGATAGGTAATTCTAAACTATTTCAAAATAAGTAATAACTTTGAAGATTATGTTAATCAAATATGTAGGTATCTGTTTTTAATTTCAGATCTGTGATGCAAGGGGGAAAATTATATTTTTTGCGGGTCGATCCGCTTGCCGTTGTATTTTCTACTAATAGCTAACTTTATTACTGCACTCTCCTCGAGCTAACAACTAGAAAATGACGTTTATTTGTCATGAAGTAGGTTTGGGATGTACCTAAAATCTGAACTAGTTTCGCGATGGCAACCCTAGACTAGCTCAATGATGTTTTATTCCGGCATTTTTTTTTTTGTTTTTTTTTTTTTAGATTTAGCGACCCATAGAGAATTAATATTTTATTTAAGTGACTCAATTTAGCAAGAGCAGCTAAATCTATGAGAAGTTAATTTTAAAATAACAGGAACTAAAATTACCTTTAGCAAAGTTAAATTTAAAATTAGTAAAACTGAAATTAGCTTTTGTTTTAAGGCGGTTGCTTTCGCTTGAGGCGCGAAATTCAAATTTTTTCGTGTTGTTTGCTCATCACAGCTCATCAACAACTTCTTCAGATAGCGAAAACTATGTTGCCGGTAGTTATATGACCTAACACACATGTTTTAATTTATAGTATCACATAAATATCATTAGTTTGGCTATGAATGTGCTTGAAACAAAAAACACTGTAAATACCATTGAAGCACAATCGTAGCTAATCAGCTTCAATGGTATTTACAGTGTTTTTTGTTTCAAGCACATTCATAGCCAAACTAATGATATTTATGTGATACTATAAATTAAAACATGTGTGTTAGGTCATATAATTACTGGCAAATTGTTACCTACTTGAAACAAAAAAACACTGTAAATACCATCAAACGTGTTTTTTTTACGTTTTCCTAAATAATGGTACGGAACCCTTCCTGCGCGAGTTCGACTCGAACTTGGCCGGTTTTAGTATAGATACAACAAATACTAAAAAACAGAATAATACGGCCTACCACGGGAGACGTGACGTCACGGAGGGAGCGCGCGTAATCTCGGAAATTTAAAAAGTGGTCTAAACTTTGCGCAGTGATAACTTCGTTACTACTGCATGTATTTACGTGAAATAAAAACTAATATAAAGTACGTAGTCTGTGCTTTGATTAAGTATATTTAAATGTAACATTTTGACCCTTTAGTGTTCTCCAAACAACTTATATAGAAACGTTATTATTTTTTAACTACCTATTTACTTCAAATATTTTAAAATTACTAATCCAATGCTACTATTACTTACTCTTGGTTCAAACATTAAAACAATTTAAGAAACTTTATTCTATCTTACTTCGAGACATTAAGATTTCTAGTTGATCACCATAATTTGTTCACACAAAACAAAAAAGTCTTGTCTGGAAACATTGAACTATTTGGTTCAAATAATTTAGATTATTACGCCAACGCTACTACTTACCTACTAACCTCAAAATATGTTTTTGCTTGATCCAAACATTATAACAACTTATAATAGAAATGTTATTATTTTTTATTTGAAACATTAAGATTCTTAGTTGAATAACATAATTTATTCTCACAAAACAAAAAAGTCTTGTCTGGAAAGATTTAATAATTTAACTTCAAATATTTTAAGATTCTTATGCCAATGCTACTTTTACTTAACTCAATTTTTTTTTTCTTCATTAAAATATTAAAACCACTTAAAAATAAACGTTATTCTATCTTACTTCGAGATATTAAGATTTCTAGTTGAATACCATAATTTTTTCTCACAAAACAAAAAAGTCTTGTCTGGAAACATTGAACTATTTTGGTTCAAATAATTTAGATTATTACGCCAACGCTACTACTTACTAACCTCAAAGTATGTGTTTACTTGATCTAAACATTATAACAACTTATAAGGAAACGTTATTATTTTTTATTTGGAAACATTAAGATTCTTAGTTGAATACCATCATTTATTCTCACAAAACAAAAAAGTCTTGTCTGGAAAGATTTAATTATTTTACTCCAAATATTTTAAGATTCTTACACCAATGCTACTATTACTTATCTCAAAATATATTTTATGTCTTGGTTCAAACATTAAAACTACTTAAAAAGAAATGTCGTTTTATCTTACTTCGAGACATTAAGATTTCTAGATGAATACCATAATTTGTTCCTACAAAACAAAAAAGTCTTGTCTGGAAACATTGAACTATTTTAGTTCAAATAATTTGGATTCTTACGCCAATGCATTGACTTACTTACTCAAAAATAAACTATCTTAGACCAAACGTGTACATTCTTAATAAAGAACGTCAATTGTCTTTTTCTAAATCATTTTCGATTCTTAATTCAACTGCATTATATACTCCCACAAAATATTTTTTTCTTAGACCATTTTTTTTTTGTTTTGTTCTAAAACTTTCTTATGTTTTGGTTAGGAAAAACGTAAATTATCAAATCTGAGGAAATTGCGTTTTTATTTTAAGAATATTTTCTCCAGTTAACATGTTTTGATGTTTTAGTTCAAGTAAATGGTGTAACTTTTAGTTCAATACTTTAAGGCTCTTTAACTTAAACAAATATATCTCATAGTAAGACACATGGAAATCTCAGTTTATGACAGTGATGTTTTGTACAGACAACACAAAAAAATACTTGAATGAAAAAATATTGTTTTGTTTCTAGTAAATATACTAAGAATAATATTGTGTTTCGTGGAGAATATCATGTTTGTTGAGCTGAAACATTATTATTAATGCAAGCACATATTTATTTAATATTAAACAATATTCCCGAGAATAATAATGTTCTTGGCGGAAAACAAATTCCGCGAGCATTTTTTTCCGTGTAGATACACGCCTCTTTCCCCGAAGGGGTAGGCAGAGCCTTAATGGGCCTCTTATCACAGTGGGTTGCACCATCGTGAGATATAGACGTGACAAGTGGTGAGCTCATCGCCGCCATTACTCCGCTAACGCTTTCTTCCAATAATAACACATTCCATAATAAGCTAGCAGCCAGGACAAATCTTATACTAACAAATCTTATCAACAAGTCCGGGTAATCCCTTAGTCAGCTTTTACGACATCCACGAGAGGAGACGGAGGGGTCTATTCTTAGGCTGGATACACCACACCACTATTATGTTAGATATAATTTTTTAGAGCTTGATGATTAATATTAGCCTGGCAGTGTTCGGACTGTTTTTGATCCCTCATATTTTCGTTCGCTAATTTTAGAAAAGCCTGTTTTGAAAATCATATTAATCAACAAAAAACGTATTATTTACTGATAATAACATCAAATTGGAGTATGATATCTTCTTTAATTAAAAATAATGTATTTCAAGAAATGGCGGTGCGATGGAATTCAAAGAGGCGGCGCATATTTATTTTCCGCCAGTACTCACAGAGTACACGAAACAACTGGGGAAGTCCATACAATACGAGTAGCTGCGATTTTCTAACGTCCTCCGTGGCTCGGCGAGCGAGTAGGCGGCTGAGACGCGAGACGTACGTGTTCGATGTCTGCTGTGAAAGGGTGCATGAGATGCTAATATTTGTACCGGGTCTGGGGTTGTGTTATCAATAGTATTTAGTTATTAATAGTAGGCTGAAAACCAGCGTCGATATCGTCCTCGGTCGGTATTGTCATTAAACTGAGGCTGGACCTGTTTAGCCGCAGACGTAGGGAAAGACCAATTTTTACCCATTCCATAACGTAAGGTCTAGTTCTAGGTTTAAGTTTAAAACCCTATCCTTGGTTATTTTTTCCGTTTTTTTGTTTACAATCTATTTTTTTTTATTGTTATTTCAATTAAGTATGTGTGTGTGTGCTAAAAAATAAATCTTTCTTTCTTCTTTTGTTTTATTTTATTTTTTATACTACTTGAATGACGGAACAAGCAGATGGCCCACCTGATGTTAAGCGGTAACCTATGCCTATGAACAGTGCATTATCTCATAGGTCACGTCCACCTAGGACGCACCCTATGTAGCATTGCACTGCACCCGCCACCTTAAGACATAAAGATGGAAAGTCTCATGTGCCTGCAACTTCACCGGCACCCATACCCTTCAAACCGGGACACAGTATTGCGAGCACTACTGCTTTGCGGCAGAAATAGGTATGGTGGTAGCACTTCCACGGACGAACACCTTCACAAAAAAGCTCTACTACGAAACAATGCTAGACACCAATTGTGCTTCCTTATGTGTTCCGTTTTTCAAATTTTAATGGAAAAATGAACTGAACAAATGGGTTTTTAAACATTTATAAAATTAACATGTTCTTGTCTTAACCAGCTGACATTTTTTTTGCTGTGGTATTCTACGATTGAAATTGAAAAGACAGTCAGCCGAATCGTTTTCCGATGAAACGCAATGTCGGAATGATTGTTAAACGAATTGATGGACAAACTCGGACCGCTATGAGACGGCTTGTTTTAACAATTCCGTAATATTTGGAGTACTTTCAATGTAGGTATCTGTTGTTTTCAATTTGTTGTAATTGCGACGAAATAGAAAATTGTTGTCAATCCTTTTCCAATCAAAACTTTTGAAATATTTTGCTTTAATACTTGTGATGTAAAGCGATGATGCTTGCGATGTGTGTGTGTTGGGGACAGCTTTTAAGTCTGTACAAAGCACAAGTCCGGGCTGGTATGGAGTACTGCTGCCACGTTTGGGATGGCTCGGCCAAACACCAGCTTGCTGCCTTGGACTCGATCGAACGCAGAGCTTTCAGGCTTATTGGTGAGCAACATATGGCGGAGACTAAGATCCAGAGTCTCGAGCACCGCCGTAAGGTAGCGTGCCTTTCGATCTTCTATAGGTTACATTTCGGGGAATGCTCCCAGGAACTTCATGATCTGATCCCACCATCTCCTATTCATCATAGGACGAGCAGGCGCACGGCTTGGTACCACCCTTACCTCATAATTATACCTTCTATTCGTACTAAACGTTTCAGTTCTACCTTTATAATGAGAACTGCTAAGGAGTGGAATACACTACCGTCGTCTGTCTTTCCTGAAAACTATAATCTGGGTCTCTTCAAGGCTAGAGTGAATAGATGCCTTCTAGACCTTTGTGCTCCATCTTCGGCCGCATCGTCACTTACCAACAGGTGAGATCGTGGTCAAACAAAGGTCTATCATTGTTAAAAAAAAAAAAAAATGTTTAGTGTTACCCAAATATTTTCACATTTTCTGGTGTTGTTTGGGCCGAATGGTGGTCGTTGAATCAATTAACTGTTTACTTAACTACTTTTCATTCGTAAATGAATTAACTGTTCGTTTTAATTCGTAAAATACTAATTATAAAGAGGAAATTTGATTGTTTGTTTGTTTGCATTGAATAGGCTCCGAAAATACTGAACTGATTTGAAAAATTATTTCACTGTTGGGAAGCTACACTATCCCCGGGTGATATACACTATATTATATTGTCAAAAAATTAAGGATCCTTACTAAAACTCCAATAATGTAACCCAGGGTGTAAAAAATTTGTTGTATCTAGTGTGTGAATAGATGGGGGCTTGGGAAAGGGGGAGGCTTAGGGGGGACGGGAGGAGGGGGGGGGATCCCGTTACTACCCGTGCGAAGCCGGGGCGAGTTTCTAGTTCTGAAATAATTACCAACGTCTCATTTTCGTCTATACGATCACAAAAAAATTAATATACTAGGTCATTCAAGCATTAATCTGGAAACTGGTTCTTAACTTTAAAATAGCTTCAAGTTTTCAGTAAACACGCTTTTGTTTAAAGTTGGCAGGAAGTCGTATATCGCGGCCATTGCAGAAACAGTCGGAATATTCTTACACGTTCAGGCTTAACGAGCCAACTTATGTGGTAAAGCTATGAATACTATAGCTAGAATTGTTATTGCTAGTCTTTATTTGCTTTCGTGCTGTGGTGGGTCCGGCCTAAGAATAGACCCCCCCCCGTCGCCTCCCGTGGATGTCGTAACAGCCGACTTGTTACTTACTTACTTACCCGGACTTGTTGATAAGATTCGTTGGTATAAGATATATCCTGGCTGCTAGCTTATTAATGAATGTGATTTTACTGGAAGAAAGCGTTAGCCGAGTCACTCGTGGAAGGCAACACCTTTAGTTACGTCAATAAAGATTTTTCATTATTATTATTTCACTCATTTATTTAAAATCTCGTAAAAATATATTTTTCACTACAAAGGATACCATCTACAAAAAATAAATACTTAGTATAAAAACATTATAGTACAAAATATAAATCTAAACGGGGAACCACCGACCGCGGAGCGAGGCCCAAGCGGTCGGGGGCTAGGGCTGCAGAGAGAGGAACCTCCTGACTATGCGTGCCGAGTCCAGGAGTATCGCCTTCTGAATCTGACTCTTGATCAAACTATTCAGCGAGAGCTTCTTAAGGTATTGTTCGAATTATTATTATTATTATTTATAATTATTCCATGATAAAAATAATTTTAATAATTTTAAACTTACTACCGCTTTCCGTTTGTATGGAACCCTCGGTGCGCGAGTCCGACTTGCACCTGGCCGGTTTTTTTCGTAAATGCTGAATACTTCGCTACTATCTACGCCAACTATGTTTTTTTTTTAAACTTTTATAGATCTTTATTTGACCACGATCTCACCTGATGGTAAGTGACGATGTGGCCAACGATGGAGCACAAAAGTCTAGTAGGCACCTATTCATTCTAGGCGTACGAGCAGGCGTACGGCTCAGTACCATCCTTACCTCATTGGTATACCTTTTATTCGCACAAAACGTTTCAGTTCTACCTTTATAATGCAAACTGCTAAGGAGTGGAATACACTACCGTCGTCTGTCTTTCCTAAGAACTATAATCTGGGTCTCTTCAAGAGTGAATAGGTGCCTTCTAGACCTTTGTGCTTCATCTTCGGCCACATCGTCACTTACCAACAGGTGAGACCGTGGTCAAACAAAGGCCTATCAATGTTTAAAAAAAAAAAAAAAAAACGGCCGTGCTGGGGACTCTGTTTCGTTTACCACTTTATCAAAGTAATAATCCACAAGGGACACGAATACGAGTATAAATAATAAAGAAACTTTTCTATTAGGTTTTTTTTATGTTTCTCAAAAACGATCCATCCGATTGACATGAAACTTTAGTAAACTCATTTATGTTCGCTGGATTGTGTCAGATTGACTGGGATATGGTATCGTTTATAGTGTGGATACATACATTTATTTACAGAAAGAATAATACAAGGTATGTACAAAATACATATGAAACAGTTGTGCTACCTGAAGACCGCTGCAAGCGATCTAAAGGTAGCTCAACTGATCCAAATCACTACCAGACGGAAGCGTCCCTAAGATGCTGGCTGCATTGCGATGCTGAATGGCAATACTAATGCGTTGAGCCAGATAAGAGCTCTCGGGTCACGCGTCGCTTTGACCAGATTATGCCCTCAAAGAATTTTGAAAACGCGAAGGGCCCCGGAACCCCACGGACCCAGAGTCTCGACCCCATGTGGATCATAGTTTATTGGTATGGTACAGGAAAGTAAAACCTTTTTTGGTAAAACCGTACAAAAAAACCAAAGAAACAAAAATGTTACTGTTTGAGCTAGATTTTAATTTTATTAAAATAATTGACTGATCGAGCGAAGCGAGCTAGTCTTTGCAATAACCGGCAAAATTTTCTTTCATCTGTCCAGTTGTGTCTGTATAAGTACTCGTTACTCGCGTACAGGTCGTATTTTTTTTTCTTAACCTATATTGTCCCACTGCTGGGCAAAGGTCTCCCCTAAATTCTCCCACTTGTCCTTGTCCTTGTCAGTCTCCCACCACTCCTTTTCAAAATTAACAAGATCGTCCCGCCAACGCTTTCTCGGCTAACCCCGAGATCGCCATCCTTCAGGTATTAGGTATTTTATTCGATTTTTTAACCCCCGACGCAAAAACGACGGGGTGTTATAAGTTTGACGTGTCTGTGTGTGTGTGTGTGTGTGTGTGTCTGTCTGTGGCATCGTAACTCCCGAACGGATGAACCAATTTGTTTTTTTTTTGTTTGAAAGGTGAATTTGTTGGGAGTGTTCTTAGCTATGTTTGATCAAAATCGGTTCAGCCGTTTCAATGCGTTGAGGGTTTTTTTTAATTTTTAAAAATTAATCACTTGTATGACAAGCTTTTATTTACCTTGCAATGTATGTCCGGGTGGAATCTTGCAACTGAATTGTAAAGTAGTTTTCCTCAACCGATTGAGCTGAAATTTGGTATACCTGTCAAGTTTCGATGACAATACAATATGATGGTGACAGCGAGCTGATCTGATGATGGAGACGGAAGGTGGACAACGAAATTTCTCGATGGATAATAGTAGACTGGCCGTGTTTAGGCTCATTTTGATCAGCACACGGTTACGATCACTAATTTTATAAAAACTTGTATTGAAAAAAAAAAAAAAAACTTATTTCAAATAATCTTGACAAAACTTGATTTACATAACCCGTAACGCTTCGTCCATTTATTTGTAATTTTTCAAGACCTTCAACCGATAGAAACCGTTCTTAATAATTACCACCAATTAGGTTGTATTCCTTATTCCTACTTATATCATAAATTCAAAATTTTCGATGTTTGGTTATTTAGATCTTTATTATTCAATCACGCCGAAACTGCTGAACCAAATTTGATTAAACTCGTGTACACAGATAGATACTCATAGGTTACATAGGCTTGTGGCTTCATAGGCTTGTAGGCCTTGAAAAGGCGAAACATGTTGATACTTTTTCTTTTATAACATCTGTTTTGTAAACCTGTGTTTCGGACAAATAAATTATCTTATCTTATCTTAGCTGCTTTTACCCTGATAAACGCGAATGAAGCGCTGACCGCTGCTAACGATCAAAAGGTAGCACAACTGATCCAAATCACTACCAGACCACAAAATAAATAATAATACAAGTCCAGACGGAAGCGTCCCTAAGATGCTGGCTGCATTGCCACGCTGAATGGCAATACTAATATAAGTTAATAGTGTTCATAGGACACAGAACTATAATTATTATTTATAACTAGTGTCCACCCACGGCTTCATTCGCGTTTTATCAGGGTAAAAGCAGCTAAGATAAGATAAGATAATTTATTTGTTCGAAACACAGGTTTACAAAACAGATGTTATAAAAGAAAAAGTATGAACATGTTTCGCCTTTTCAAGGCCTACAAGCCTATGAAGCCACAAGCCTATGTAACCTATGAGTATCTATCTGTGTACACGAGTTTAATCAAATTTGGTTCAGCCGTTTCGGTGTGATTGAATAATAAACACCTAAATAACCAAACATCGAAATTTTGTTTAATATGAAAGAAAGAAAGAATGAAAGAAAGTAAAATTCTTTATTGGGAACGGCACACATGAAAGAAATGGTTTTTTTATTTTTATTTTATTTTCTACATATTAGTTGTATTATTATTTATGTAAAAAAATGTATCATTAGCTAAATAAATTCATAACAATCAGATACTTTTTCTGTTAAGGACGGTATTCACGATAACAGAAAACTAAGCCGCTTTTAGCCATAATTTTGTAATTTTATTCATAAGCGCGGACAACGGATATCTGTAGATTCCATTCCACGAGTCACGACTGGAATATTCCCAAATGAAAATTTCATGGTCATTTGTTTTTCAGACGTTCGTTTGTATTTCGGCATTGTTTAGGTAATCAAAAATAAGGAGAGGCGAAAACGGCTTATGCATTTGCCATTTTAAGTATTACAAAATTATTCTTTTCAATTATTCTTCCTTTTATTATTTAAAATTGTTTATTTCGATATTTTTCAAGTGTTTTTTTCTTCTTAACCTTTGTCCCTCTGCTGTGCAAAAGTCTCCCCAAAATTCTTCCACTTGTCCCTGTCCTTGGCAGTCTCCCACCACTCCTTCTCAAAACTAGCAAGATCGTCCGAAACTTCTGAAAATAGAGCATCGACAATTATTGGTTAAGCTCGTTCACCGTAACATGGCACCTGCAAATACTTCATGGCAGGTGCCAAGTAACGGTGAACGGTCCGGCTCGTTCACCGTGTGATGGCACCTGTAAATACTCCATGGCAGGTGCCAACTTACGGTGAACGGACCTGCTCGTTCACCGTAAGATGGCACCTGCAAATACTTCATGGCAGGTGCCAAGTAACGGTGAACGGTCCGGCTCGTTCACCGTGTGATGGCACCTGTAAATACTCCATGGCAGGTGCCAACTTACGGTGAACGGACCTGCTCGTTCACCGTAAGATGGCACCTGTAAATACTCCATGGCAGGTGCCAACTTACGGTGAACGGTCCGGCACGTTCACCGTAAGATGGCACCTGTAAATACTCCATGGCAGGTGCCATGCCGCTCGTTCACCGTAAGATGGCACCTGTAAATACTCCATGGCAGGTGCCATGCCGCTCGTTCACCGTAAGATGGCACCTGTAAATACTCCATGGCAGGTGCCAACTTACGATGAACGGTCTGTAGTAATAGCTGAGTAGATACTACAATCACAAACAACACAAAAATCGGACAAACAGCATCGTTAAAATGACTTGTAGGATCGTAATAGACAATTCAACTTTAAAACTTTCCTTCTGTGGCGTTCCAACTTTTAACTAGAAGAGTTTCGGTTGATAGCTAAGCTCCAAGTTAAGCCCTCAAGTGTTTAGAAAACGTTAAAGCGCAATAAAGTGCTTAAATTTCGTATTTATTTATTACCTTCACAACTAACAAGACAGCCCTGAACTTTGTACAAAGTAAAATTAAAACGTCTCATAAAATTCGTTTATTTTACACATAAATAAACCGTAATACTTAGAAAAACAAAACTCAGGCCGAGATGAATAGAAAATACTTTGAAAAACACAAGACTCAGGCAGAGTTAAATAGAGAATACTTTGAAAAACACAAGACTCAGGCCGAGATAAATAGAGAAATAGATCTTACTTAGCATGTACTGCTTAGCATTATCCCTGTCACTTTCACACACATGTCAAAATACGCGTGCTAGAGTGGGACAGAGACAATGCTAGCTAACTCTCTAGCACGCGTAACACGCACGTACTATTACGTGCTAACTTACGTCTATTTATCTCAGCCTTAAATGTTTTTACATGAATAAGAAAAGCTAGAGTTTAAAGAATATGTTTGTTTTACGTAAAATGTGTTATTAACCCCTGACGCAAAAACGACAGGGTGTTATAAGTTTGACGTGTCTGTGTGTGAGTGTGTGTCTGTGTGTGAGTGTGTGTCTGTGTGTGAGTGTGTGTCTGTGTGTAAGTGTGTGTCTGTGTGTGAGTGTGTGTCTGTGTGTGAGTGTGTGTCTGTGTGTGAGTGTGTGTCTGTGTGTGAGTGTGTGTCTGTGTGTGAGTGTGAGTCTGTGTCTGAGTCTTTTTTTTTTGTTTGAAAGGTGATTTAGTCGGGAGTGTTCTTAGCAATGTTTGATCAAAATCAGTTCAGCCGTTTCGTTGCGTAAAGGGTTTTTTGACTTTTACAAAATTAATTACTTGATTTATAGTTTGATTCGCGCGTGTGATGCCTCAGGTATTGCAGGTATCCATAGGCTATGGTAACCGCTTATCAACAGGTACAGGTCGCGCAATGAGTTATGAGCGCTCGGCGAAAGTGGTGGGGAGTGGTGCGCATGTCTACATTCGCGTATTCGCTATACGGACCCAAAAAATTACTGCGCGACCTTGCTTGTTTGCTTCCTTTTTTTATACTACTTGAATGATGGAACAAGCAGATGGCCCACCTGATGTAAAGCGGTAACCTCTGCCTATGAACAGTGTATTACCTCATAGGTCACGTCCACCTATGACGCACCCTATGTGGCATTGCACTGCGCCCGCCACCCTGAGACATAAAGATGAAAAGTCTCATGTGCCTGTAATTTCACCTTGGCAGTATATAAAAAAAAAATACCTACGCTTGTTATTATGAGGACAATATATTGTTTTTAGGAGTCATATTGCGATTTACGAGTAGGTTACAAAATGATTTACGTACCAAGCCCTGAGTCTGCTAAGTAAACAACAGATTACATGTATTTTTACGAAAAACTGAAAAGTTGAAAGCTTACGAACCTCAATTTCCATACAAAAATCCGTGTAGTGTTCATTATACACCCGTGTAGTTACTTGCATTTATTTTCTAGACTAGACCCTCAGATTTTTTTAGATGTAGGTATAATAAAAATACCTTAATTTAATCTCTCGTCTGAAACCTAGTTTATCTTCTACAAGGTCGAAAGGCCTACTTAGTATTCCTTCGAAAGATCCAGACGTCAAATTCTAAAAGAAAGGACTTAGCGAGCTTTGCCAAGTTTTTTTGGTCGGTTCTTTTGCGGGCATCATTTTATGAAAAGGAATTTATGATCTTCTAGGTTTTGTCAATAAGGACATGACTAAAAATATTTGGTGAATTAATATTTTATTCAGAGAATATTTCTTTCAAATAATAAGTACAATTAGCGGGAAGCAACAGAAAAAAAACATTTTGCGATTTTGTAACGTTAATTTTATAGAATCTGTTACCGATTTCATTTCCTTTGACAGATATTGCATGTTGTCAAACTCTCAAATAATAGCTCGATCGACTTCAATCCGCCATTTTTGGAAGAAACGTCTTCATTTTAATCTAATTTGATTTTATTGTGTAATTTTGGTGCATGGATTTTTCTGTGATCGAAGTATTTATACAATAGAAGTGTATTGCGTATCCTTTCTGAATGTTGGACTTTGTTCTCCAAAACTTTGGTTTTTCAGCCACCATTTTAACCTGGGTTGCTTGAAGCCTTGACTTCATTTTATTATTTGAATTGATTACTAGCCACAACCAAAAGTAGAACAAGAATTTATTATTACCTGATATTGGCTAAATTGTTGGGAATATTCCTCAGAAGCCATTAAAAAAAACTTTGACGTCTTTGTTCCCCATGGACCTACTATTAGAGCATTGCGGTCTCCGATGTCCTAAGCATTTTATTCTCATTTTTTAATAAAACTCTTTGCTACTTAGTATTTTTTTTTATGAGCTGGAATAAAGACAACATTTTAATGAAATCGCACTAGTGTGGTAAAACTAATTTTCAAGTTATGTTTACTTGCCCTGTAAGAAACTTTTTCGAGCAACTGTACTGAAAAATAACAAACTTCTATAGGTTACATTTCGGGGAATGCTCCCAGGAATTTCATGATCTGATCCCACTATCTGTTTTTCATCATAGGACGAGCAGACGCACGGCTCGATACCATCCTTACCTCATTAGTATACCCTCTATTCGTACTAAACGTTTCTGCTAAGGAGTGGAACAAACTACCGTCGTCTGTCTTTCCTGAAAACTATAATCTGGGTCTCTTCAAGGCTAGAGTGAATAGATGCCTTCTAGAGCTTTGTGCTCCATCTTCGGCCACATCATCGCTTACCAACAGGTGAGATCGTGGTCAAACAAAGGTCTATCAATGTTAAAAAAAAAAACTTTATATTGGCTATATGGAATCTCAGCTGCATAATGCTCTTAGTCAAGTTACAAACATATAACCCTCCTTTTCGCTCCATAGTTTGGTAAAACGGCTTCAGAAGAGGCACTTTCCATTCCCCCCTTCATTCCAGTACTCTGACTAAAAGGCGTCTCGCTCGCCGCGTTTCATTGCAACTTGTTGTTTTTACCTCATTGTTTTGGATGTCGTAAAATGTAGAGAGCAGCACTAATGTTTGTAACTGGGTAAATAATCCACTGGATTATAATGATATAAAAGTCGTGGTGTGTCCGACCCAAGAATATACCCCTAAGTCTCCTCCCGTGGATGTCGTAAAATGTAGAGAGCAGCACTAATGTTTGTAACTGGGTAAATAATCCACTGGATTATAATGATATAAAAGTCGTGGTGTGTCCGACCCAAGAATATACCCCTAAGTCTCCTCCCGTGGATGTCGTAAAATGTAGAGAGCAGCACTAATGTTTGTAACTGGGTAAATAATCCACTGGATTATAATGATATAAAAGTCGTGGTGTGTCCGACCCAAGAATATACCCCTAAGTCTCCTCCCGTGGATGTCGTAAAAGCCGACTAAGTAATTACTCGGACTTGTTGTTAAGATTCGTTGGTATAAGATTTGTCCTGGATGCTAGCTTATTATGGAATGTGTTATTACTGGAAGAAAGCGTTGGCTGAGTCAGTCGTGGGAAGCAATGGCAGCGATGAGCTCACCACTTATCACGTCTATATTCCACGATGGTGCAACCCACTGTGAAAAGAGGCCCATTGAGGCTCTGCCTACCCCTTCGGGAAAAAAGGCGTGTGTCTATGTATGTATGTATGATATACAAGTGTTTAATTTTTAGGGGTTTTTAGGGTTTTGTACCTCAAAAGGTAACAACTGGACCATATTACTTAGGCTCGGCTGACCGTCTGTCTGTCTGTCCGTCTGTCACCAGGCTGTATCTCATGAACCGTGATAGTAAGACAGTTGAAATTTTCACAGATGATGTTTTTCTGTTGCCGCTATAACATAAAATACTAAAATAAATATTAAAGGGGGCTCCCATACAACAAACGTGATTTTTTCAAATGCAAATCTTGCATTGTTTTAAGCAATGATCTGCGAGGTCAGTTTTTGGATGGGCGACCACTTTTTGCGTGCAATTTTTATTTTTATATTCATACAAACCTGATTTTTTCGCCGTTTTTATAGATAATGCTACGGAACCCTTCGTGCGCGAGTCCGAATCGCACTTTGCTAGTTTTTTCTATTGTAATATATTGTCTTGCCAGAATATTTCACAGAAGAAGTAAACCGATGAAACCTATGGTAGTGGTATCGTTCGTAATAAAAGAGTGAGAAAGAGGGTAGATCGATATATCTGCCAATAACATCTACTCGCAAAGACTTTAGTTAGTTCTCCCGTGGTCAAGGCGCATGCAACTGTGCCGACATATCGGGAACATTTAAAACTCAAAAATCATGGTAAGTATCCCGTTCACATTTTTTACCACTTTGGAAGTGTCTCTCGCGCAAACTATTCAGTTTATAAAAAAATTATATTAGAAACCTCAACATCATTTTTGAAGACCTCTCCATAGAACCCCACACGTATAGGTTTGATGAAAAAAAATAATTGAGTTTCAGTTCTAAGTATGGGGAACCCCAAAAATAATTGTTTTTTTTTAAGTTTTGTGTAAAAATCTTAATGCGATTCACAGAATACATCTACCTACCAAGTTTCAACAGTATAGCTCTTATAGTTTTGAAAAAAAAAGGTTGTGACATACACGGACAGACAGACAGACAGACATGACGAATCCATAAGGGTTCCTTGTCTTTGACTACGGAACCCTAAAAAAGGGGGAGAGTGTTTCTATAACCATAGCTCACGTCGCGCTTGAGATTGGTCACTCGATGGGTCAATAGCCACTATAGATTTTAGAAAGCTGTGGCGGCTATTTAAGCTTTGCTCTCCACTCTCGTGTATGTCTGTCTGTCTGCCACAGCGTATTTTCTCCGAAACTGCGGGTGTAATTTCTTAGTTTGTTTTACGACATCCACGGCATTTTATATTGTAATGTATGTGATAAATGTCAAAGTTACTATATTTGGAGTTATGTATATTTGTTACTCAATCACGCCAAAATGGCTAAACCGATGTCGATTAAATTTGGTGCACAAATAGATTATGACCTAGATTGAGCTATCATCGTCATCAGTGGCATTTTTTTTTTTTTTTTTTGATGTAATTACTCGACAAATTGGCATACGGCCCGCCTGATGGTAAGCGGTTACCGTCGCCTATTGACATCTGCAACACCAGGGGCATTGCCAATGCGTTGCCTGCCCTGAAGGACTCTTTTTAATATTTTTTTGTAGCTACTCACGTTGTAGTTAAGCGGAAACACCTCAGGAGGGAGCCCAAATAATAGCCCACTGCTGGGTATAAGCCTCGTCCCTCAAACGCCACTCCAAACAGTTCTGTGCGATTCGCATCCAGGTCTTTCCCTCTACGGCCTCTATCATCCGCCCATCTGCCTGATGGTCTGCCACGGCCTCTAGTGCTCCCTCTCGGCCACCACTCGGTCAGGGCCTAACACCACCTGCCATCAGTAAATCTGGCCAAGTCTCCTGTCCAGCGATACTTTTACTACCACTACACACATTTTGACACTTTTATATTTTTACCCCCGACGCAAAACCGACGGAGTGTTATAAGTTTGTGTGTTTGTGTGTGTGTGTCTGTCTGTGGCATCGTAGCTCCCGAACGGATGAAACGTTTTTTTTTTTTTTTTTTTTGAAAGGTGAATTTATCGGGAGTGTTCTGAGCTATGTTTGATCAAAATCGGTTAAGCCGTTTCATTGCGTTGAGGGTTTTTTTAATTTTTACTAAATTAATTACTTACACTAGTGTTATATATTTAGCGTGTATTACAATGGTCTAAAACAAACATAATGTACCTACGCCAAAACAATACAAGTTGTAGCAGTAACTCGTTGTGTGAGACTCACTCGGGATAGTCAAATGCATGCTTGCAAGTTAGGAAATGAGTTGTTCCGCAACCCCGTGACAAAGCCCAAGGACACGGCTTGTGTTGGCTCATATAAATGGAAATTGTCACGATTTAAGTTTCTCGCCCGTATATTGCGAGCTAGTTCATAGTTCATAGTAATTTATTTGTCAGAATATAGGTACATGATGTAGCTGTCAAACAATAATAACAGATCCGTTACATTCTTACCATTATTAGGCATGCAAATGTATGTAGTTACAGGTAAATATTTAAAAGTATACCAAAAACTAAACAATGCTCAATGGCTATGCGGGTACGTGGATCGTTTGAATGTTTTCTTGATTTATTTACATTAAACAGAATGCATTTGAGCTGTCATTAAACATTTGAGCTGTCATTAAACTTTTGCTTGCTGATAATGTTATCTTGATAGATAAATATGAGTTACCTGTTAAATGAAAGGGATGATTCGTCATATGGTCAATTCGTCATCGATTTCTTTCATACAGTTAGCTTGTGTTTGATTGGACATTTAAAAACTTATTATTCCAGCTACCAAGTAACTTAATAATTGTTTAACTAAAACGCAAGCAGAAAACGTCATTTTTATGCTCTGGTGCAGTAATATTGTATGAAAATCCATTACATCCGGTTTCTATTAACATCTGTTAACCAAAGAGTTTTCATAAATATCATATAAAACATTCATTCAAAAAGATTTAAAAATAGAACGTGATAACTGAACAGTTTTCTTCCCTAAATAAGTTGTATTTCTGATCGAAGCTAAATAATGCTATTCTTTAGATTGACGTCACAATAGGTATTACATTTTCTATAATCTTTGCTCGCTGCAGTTGAAATAAAAGCAGATTATGAACCTAGTTTGAAATTATAGTAAAGTATAATAGTAAATTATAGAATAGTATAGTGTTTGCTGTCTACACTAGGTGCAACAAGCAAGAAATCACTTTCCGCTGGGTGAAGTATAACCATTTACTACTAATAGGTGAGATTATAAATTTACCAATCATCTTTGATGATACATGTTTCACCATCATACAATTAGAGTATTCGGTTCGAGCTTTTTACTTTATAAACTTTCAAAAGACTAAGCTGCCTCGAAACTTATACGGCTTTAAGGCGAGTGCCCTCCGCCGCCCTTGATATCTGGTACTCCTGACTAACTCGTGCTAAGTCAAGTATTAATTTTTAAAACATTGCCTTTGAAGTGAGGGCATCAACTAGAGGTATTAAGGCGATGCACGGGTGAAACTTGTTACTTTCAGGTGATTGCACGAGGAAGTTACAATTTGATAATGTTTATAAAAAAGTATGTGTGTTGTTTATTAAAACACACCCACGAAAATAGTTCTGAATATCCTACGAGTACTATCATACTAATCCTTCTAATATTATATGTGCGAAAGTTTGTGTGTGTGTGTGTGTGTGTGTGTGTGTGTGTGTGTGTGTGTTGCCAGTGATAATTTACCGCACTGGCATTTTTAATTCGAGATTAAATTCATATTACGTACTTTTTCTTTGACTGTGGTAGGCAGTGTACGAAATGGAGATAAATAAAAAAAAAATGCATAACTATAGAGTGTACCTACTGGAGATAACCCCTGAGACGTGACCGCTAACTAAAAGCCGTATAGGAAAGCTTTGCGCAGCAGGCTATGCAGAGAGCTATGCTCAGGGTTTCACCACGTGATAGAATCCGGAATGAGGACATCCATAGAAGAACCAAGATCACCAAAATAGCTCTCTGAATTAACAAGTTGAAGTGGCAGTAGGCTGGCCATATACCTAGCTCACATAACTTATAACCGTTGGGGAAAGGTTCTCGCGTGGCGACCAGACGACGCAAAAGTGGAATGAAGATTTCGGTGGACAAAAGACATTATAAAGGTAGCGGGAAGGCAGTGGATGGAGGCGGATCAAGTCAATTTAGCGTGGCATTTAATACCCAGCAGTGGCAATATAAAATAAATAAATAAATAATGCTGGACAGTTCACACAACATTACCTAGCCCCATACTAAGCAGAGCTTGTGTTATGGGTGGCGCACTCCGTACTTTAGGTATGAAGCTACAAGTACCCGGCGGGCTCGACTTTTCGAGTCAATTCTGTGACTGACTCACTGAATTAAGAGACTAACTAAGAAAGAATCAAGATAAGAGTTACGCGATAGAAAGAGAGGTTACTAAGTGACTTTAGCAGTAGCTAATTATTGCTGTGTGACCTGAATTGCACCTTATTAGTAGTAGAAGAGTTTTTTTGTGAAAGGGTTCATCCGGGGAAGTACTACCACCATATCTATTTCTGCCGCAAAGCAGTAGTGCTCGCATTGCTGTGTTCTGGTTAGAAGGGTAAGGGTGCTGGTGAAATTACAGGCACATGAGACTTTTCATCTTTATATTTCAGAGTGGCGGGCGCAGTGCAATGCCACACAGGCCGCGTCCTAGGTGGACGTGACCTATGAGGTAATGCACTGTTCATAGGCAGAGGTTACCGCTTAACGTCAGGTGGGCCATCTGCTTGTTCAGTCAACCAAGTAGTATAAAAAAAAAATGTGTGGGGCACAAGTCGCTATTTATAACAATTATTTTGCGGAGTCAACCTTATGTATCCGTACTTACTGTACTATTTTGTATTCTGTAGATCTGGATCTGTGGATCTGGGACGCACAGAGGGTATTTTTCTTTAAGCATAGTTATTTTTATTTTTTTGACTTACTTCTATTTTTATTTAGTATGAATTTTTCTCTTTTTTTGTTTTAGGTGTAAGATACTTTATCTACCTTTTGTGCCCCCGTGTTTTTTTGTAGCAAATAAATATTTATATCTTATCTTATCTTATCTTATCTTATCTGTGGTTATGGGTACTAACCAATATAATGGTTTAACCAATTAACAAAGTAAATAATTGTATTAAAACTAGTTACGTATTTACGTACCTATAGTGGATTGAAGCTTCGCAAGTATCCAATAACGTGAGTTTGAATAATTAATCGATAGTAATGCATAGCGCTAACCCATCCATTAAATGTAAGGCCTTGGTCATAGTGAGCGAGCAGAAGCGGACACGGAGGCGGGCGTTTGTAGATGGACAGAGATGGACGTCAAATTCTGTCACTATTTAACTCATTAAAGTTCAGGTAAGTTAGTAAGTCACAGAATAGCACTTGCGAAATGAAAAGTGAGCGAGAATTACGATTTTTTTAATTTAAATATAATTAGGAAAGTAGTTTTAAAAAAAAAACAAGATTCCCTCGGCTTTGTGTTATTTAATACTGAAGGCAATATAAACATCTTATGATTGTTAGTTTAAGAGAAAAAATGGTTGTAACTACGAAAACAGATGCTACTTTGCGAATTAATTTCTTACATTACAAGTTATTTTTTCAAAATGGGTGCCGGTGAGATTACAGGCACATGAGACTTTTCATCTCTATATCTCAGTGTGGCAGGCACAGTGCAATGCTACATAGGGCGCGTCCTTGGTGGACGTGACTGAGGTTACCACTTAACATCAGGTGGGTTTCGAAACCAAGAGGACATGCTTTATATGATGTAGATTACCCTATTTTTTTTTGTAGATTTTATGATTAAGATTGTGCGGAAAAAAGGTTTTAATGCACCACATTTTACATATATCCACCCTTAAAAGGTCTTTAGTATATTTTTTTCTTTTATTTAAACCTAAACACTAATACACGGCACAGTTGATATCTTAGCATGTAAATTGTACCGTGTACCTATGGTTTTAATCAAAACAAACTTTTGCATTACTTTTTTTTTAAAATAAATTTCAAGAAACTTTTCCCAAAATTAGGAAAGCTAGGGATATAGCTGAATCCCGTCTATTTTAAGCTTCTAAGTCGGTTATGTATGTAAATAATGTCCTATGATTGATTATCGCGTACGCGAGTGCGCCCGCTACAGCGCGTCACTGTGGCCTCGCATAACGATTAATAAATTGAACTTTACTTAGACGCTGAAGGCAATAACTTTAAGTGATGATGATTTATGATATAAGACGATCGAAAATAAACTCTTTTAGATTCCCAAAATTATATACCTATTTACGTACATTTATTGGAATACATTATTTATGAAGCTTTTAACTCAACTGTCATTATCATCAGCCTCCCACTTGAACAGTTTTTGTTTGTTAGTAGTGCAGCTTTTTAGGGTTCCGTAGCCAAATGGCAACAAACGGAACCCTTCTGGATTCGTCATGTCTGTCTGTCTGTCTGTCTGTCTGTCTGTCTGTCCGTCCGTCCGTATGTCACAGCCACTTTTTTCCGAAACTATAAGAACTATGCTGTTGAAACTTGGTAAGTAGAGGATTCTGTGAACCGCATTAAGATTTTCACACAAAAATAGAAAAAAAAAACAATAAATTTTGAGTTTTAGAAATTGAGTTTCAGTTCTAAGTATGGGGTTCTAAGTAAATCTAAGTATCAGTACATACATAGAACTGAAACTCAATTGATTTTTTAATCGATCTCATACGTTTGGGATATCTATGGATAGTTCTTCAAAAATGATATTGAGGTTTCTAATATAATTTTTTTCTAAACTGAATAGTTTGCGCGAGAGACACTTCCAAAGTGGTAAAATGTGTCCCCCCCTGTAACTTCTAAAATAAGAGAATAATAAAACTAAAAAAAAAATATGATGTACCATATAAACTTCCATAGAAAATTGGTTTGAACGAGATCTAGTAAGTAGTTTTTTTTAATACACTATTATTAAAACATCGATCAAAGTTAGAACGAACTACAAGAACTTTTATATTATGTAACTTGCTGCTACGAAACCCATCATGGGTGAGTCAGACTCACACTTGGCCGCTTTTTTGTGAAAGAGTTCGTCCGGGAAAGTTCTACCACCATACCTATTTCTGCCGTAAAGCAGTAGTGCTCGCATTGCTGTGTTTCGGTTTGAAGGGTAAGGGTGCCGGTGAAATTACAGGCACATGAGACTTTTCATCTTTATGTCTCAGGGTGGCGGGCGAAGTGCGATGTCACATAGGGCGCGTCCTAGGTAGACGTGACCTATAAGGTAATGCACTGTTCATAGGCAGAGGTTACTGCTTAACATCAGGTGGACCATATGCTTGTTCCGTCATTCAAGTAGTATAAAAAAAAAAGTTTTACTTCGTATTTACGGAGCTTTACATTTAACAGTAAATAGAGGCCCATTAGGTACTTTCCATAAGTCATCAGTGTCGAGTTTTTTTCCCATAAATTCACACTTCGCTAATTTACAAGTTTTATTATTAACTTGCAATGTATGTCCGGGTGAAATCTCGCAACTGAATTTGAAAGCAGTTATCCTCAACCGATTGAGCTGAAATTTGGCATACCTGTCAAGTTCTGATAACAATACAATCTGATGGTGACAACGAGCTGATCTGACGATGGAGACGGAAGTTGGACAACGGAACTCCTCGATGGATAACAGTAGGCTGACCGTGTTTAGGCTCATTTTGATCAGCACACGGTTGCGATCACTAATTTTATAAAAGCTTATATTGAAACATATATTTTTCACAAAAACCTTATTACATTTGGTGTTACTCGTTGAATCGAAGCCCTCTTGTAAAAAAAGTCCCAACGAGTTTTTTTTTTTATACTACTTGAATGACAGAACAAGCAGATGGCCCACCAGATGTTAAGCGGTAACCTCTGCCTATGAACAGTGCATTACCTTATAGTCACGTCTACCTAGGACGCGCCCTATGTGGCATTGCACTGCGCCCGCCATCCTGAGACATAAAGATGAAAAGTCTCATGTGCCTGTAATTTCATCGGCACCCTTACCCTTCAAACCGGAACACAGCAATACGAGCACTACTGCTTTGCGGAAGAAATAGGTATGGTGGTAGTATTTCCCCGGACGAACTCTTTCATTAAAAAGCTCTACTACTACTCGTAAGTAGGAGTTAATGTTAGATTGTGATAATACTGTTCCTCTAGTGTTTTTGATTCCTCTTTTTTATTTGAGTTAATTAAGGCCAAAGGATATACTCAGAAAGACCAGTCTGGGTTCGTGATTTGTACAAATACAGCTAGTTTTTCTTTCTGTCATGTTTAATAAGAACTTACGACTGTACTAAATTGTGTAAGCAGAGCATCAAGTAAGAGCAGCATAGATGAAACATTTAGTTACCTTGCGCAATTAGGGTTACACGATGACTCACTAAAATCCTGACTTCTAAAAAATGACCTGACGTTACTGCCGCGCGGGATGTAATCTTAGCATTCTTATTCTGTACGTGTATGTCACTGAACTCCTCGTAAACGGCTGGACCGTCATAGGTGATGTCCGCCTAGGATGCCCCTATGCGGTATTGCACTGAGCACTGATCATGTGCCTGCAATTTCACCGGCACCCATACTCTTCAAACTAGGTTTCTGTTTAATCGTTCACTGAGCGGAGCGCTCCGTACTAGTGCAATCAATCAAATGTACTAGTTCAGTCTTATAGTCTTAGGCGACGTCTGTGGCGCGGCGGGCGTAGGTTGGCCTGCGACGCAGAAGGTTGCGGGTTCGATTCCCGCCTCGGCACGAATATTTGTGCGATCGCAGATATTTGTTCAGGGTGTTCTGGGTATTTTCCATATATATAAAAAAAATATCTATCCATGTAATATTATATTGTATTAAGTATATCAGTTATCTAGTACCCATAACACTAGCTAATAATGTTCTGTGAACTATCCAGCATTATTATTTATTTATATATAGTTCTATTAGTACTGTTAGTTGAGTGGTATTGGTATAGCATAATTTTGTGTAGGTTTATAAATACTTTTTAGTATCTACCTTGTTAGTAACTTCATGTAGGTACCTACACAAAATCATGCTATACCACTGAACTAATAGAATAATAACAGAGCCTTGGGTAGTATAGTATTATATAAAAAATACAGTAGGTACCTACCAACAACAATAAATAATATAAAAAAAAAAAACAACACGCTTTTATAGCTGACCGAACTAAAAAATATAAAATAATTTTCAATTTCAAAGAGTTTATATTACAGTAGTAGAAGTTCGAAAAATCAATCAGTTTTTTTTTTAAAAGCGTGGGCTGCTTGATAAATTATATATTACAATCATTCTGTTGGCAACTATCTATGAGAGGAGAGTTATGAAAAGTAGTAAAATGAACCGCACGCTTTAAAAAAAAAAACTGATTGATTTTTCGATCTTCTACTACATAATATAATAATATTCTAGTTTATATTATTCTGTAATATAAACTATTTGAAATTGAAAATTATTTTCTATTTTTTAGTTCGGTTAGCTATAAAAGAGTGTTTTTTTATTATTTTTTTAAATATTATTTATTTTTCATTTTTTAGTTCGATTTCTCTCTCTCTCTCTCTCTAACTCTAACTCTCTCTCTCTCTCTCTCTCTTCTCTCTCTAAGCAAAGTTTCAAATTAATCAGACTTCTGGAAATTGGTGAAAGTTATGCTCAAACATTCAGTTACATACATACATACATACATAGATACAACCCAAGCTAATAAAAGCGTGTTAATTATATAAAAACAACACAACACAGTTAGTTGAATTAATTTTTCTATTAAATTCAGCTACTCTTGATGTAAGTTGTATCATCCTAAAGCTTTAGACTTCGTGCTAAAAAGAAAAGAGTCTTGTTCGTCTTCGTTCGTTCGTTTGTACTCGGTCTTCGTCGGAGGCGCATCGTTGAGTAATTGGTCGGAAAATCAAATGAGTGAATTAGCGTATCGCCGGTCAGTTTCCTTATTCGTCAATTTTGCTGATTCAACAGTTTAATGATTAGACTGTTTCTTAATTCGCCAATTTCCTTTTTTGCCAGTTTCACTAAATTGTCAGAGCCTCTATTAAGGCAGTTTCTTGACTCGCAAACTTCCTTATTCCTCAATTATCTTAAGTTGTCAGTTTTGCTATTTCGTCATTTTCCTAATGCGTTACTTTCCTTGTTCATCTGATAGTAGTTTGTCAGTTTTCCCATCTCGTCATGTTTATGATTTGCTAATTTTGGGGTTTCGTAGTAAACTAGGAACCCAGCTGTTTTTAAGGCGATCTTAAGGCGATACAAGACATATTTTGTACTCAGCTAAAAGTCACGTAATGTAAGTTTAATATTTTAAAACTTGGTCTCTTGCTACTAGCCACACGACCCTGAAATCACCTTGTATATTTGATACACCGAAACACGACTATAAGACCCTGACAACTAGTGAAACTGGCGAATATAGAAACTGATTATCTAGGGAAAATGACCATTTGACCAAACTGACGAATAATTAAATTAGCACATACGGAAACTAGCAAATTTACGAAACTGAAGCCTAGCAAAACTGGCGAAGGAGTAAACTGAAGGTTTAGGAAAATGACCCACTAGCGAAATTGTCAACCTAGTGAAAATTACCAGAAGGTAAACTGTTGAATCAGCAAAATTGACGAATAAGGAAACTGACCGGCGATACGCTAATTCAAATGAGTTTATTTGAAAGCAACGAATAGTACTATTGAACTACTAATGATGATCTCATGGAATACCTAGTTAGTCTCGTTCAATAGTGGGAGATAATTCCCAATTTGCTTGCAGCAGAAATAAGTATGGTACCTACTTCCCCGGACGAGCTCTTTTACGAAATAGCTCTACTGCTTCTAGATCTACTACTAAGTAGTAAGTACCTACCTATTTAAACATACATACACAGGATATAATTTTAAAATAACATTGTTGGAAAGTTATTCGAGTGAAGACAGCCCTAATAGCTAGACAATGGTGTATTCCGAACATTGCTCAGTTTATAGTCAGTCACTTGCAGACAATGTGCCACGGCATATCTAGTAGTTACTAGTACTGCAGATTGTAGATATGTATCGATCGTCGCTCACTGCAAGTTTCGAGGATTACGCGAGTTTCGGGCTAAAACGGAATGCGTGTTGAGCGAAGATTTTCGGATGGATTTGGTGTTGAGTGAATGACAGCTAAGGGTCTCTTCTCTACTTCTTATAATGGCTTCTGAGGAGCGCTCCAAACAATTTCGCCAATGTAAAGTGATATAATTATATTTATAATAGTCAAGTTGTCAAGAGTCTCTGTCAAGTCATAACCCAGTTATGGTGGCAGAAAATCAGAGTTTTTACAGGAAAAAATCCACCATTTCGAAAAGACGCTATACACTTAAGTTTAACTACATCAAACATGTGCTATTTATCCAAGTTACACCGGTTAAAATGCCACCAAAATTACTCGAAAAAACATAGTAAATGTAATTTAATGCCTCATGCTGAGGCAGAGCCATTTTGTTACTTGTGTTACACCTCGTACATTCATATCTGTTTCTTCTTACTTTAATACGTGTTTCTGTGTAGCTCATGTATACAAATAAATATGTATTCTCTCTTTCTTTTTCTTTCTTTCTATTCTAATTAAATGAAAATTACAATTAAAGGCCTTTGCCCAACAATGAGATAATTCAGGATAACAGTAACAGTAAATGAAAACGAAAACATTTTAAAAAAAAATGGCAGATTGAATTGCCCATCGAACAAAATTTTATTTTTATTGATAGAAGATATAAGCTGAAGTGGGGTTGGGCTTGTCACGTCTGCCGCATGCCAAGCGAGCTGTTTGCGAAGGTAGCCACCGAGTGGCATCCTGACCCAACGAGTCAGACGCGGCGTCGTCAGAGTCAACGAGGCGACGCGGCACCAAAACGGAGATGGCGATGATATTGATAAGTTGTTGGCTGACTGGGCCAACGAGCAACGCAGGCGTGTTGCTCGATTGACTGGGCAGACATAGCTCAGGATAGTGTTGTCTGGAAGAAGTGGGGCCCAGCAGTAAAACACAAAGGGCTAGAAATATATAGAAGATTGGTGACAGTAGTGTCACAGTTGTGTTGATAAATACTCTGTTGCGTAGACTCAGATAAACAAAGCGAGACTCCAGTGCATGAATTAGTTTTCGCTTCATTAAGGCGATGACAAAAAGCGGTAGTTTTTAACAATGAAGAAGATAAATTCGCAGCAGCCGCTCTCATTTACATTGAGAACAGTTTATGTTCGGACTGTGAGACCCTCGCATTTGCATTCCATACCAATTAGTTTAACAAGTTCTGTTTGGAAAGATTTTAATTTGAAACAGCCAGTTAGATCTGCCACAAAGGTAGGTTAGGTAGTACTTATATTTTTTTATATGAGTAAAAACTTAAAATGGTGTTTCCGGCTTTCACAGAATTGAAGCTATATTAAGGTTCCGTATAATTAAGTAGTAATTGGTAGCAGGTATACAGGGTGTGAAAAGAATACTCCTGAAATGTTAAACGGGAAGTCCAGACATAGATGGGATTTTTAAAATGCCATAAGATTTATTGTACATTAACTATTAAATAACACACAGAAATACTAAAAATAACTAAATAACAAAAATAACAGAAATGCACTATGGGCATAATAATAAAATAATACTAATTATATTATTTTTTATTCGTGGTTAGCAAAGGCGGCGGTGAGCTCACCACTTGTCACGAATATATTCCCACGATAGTGCAACCCACGGTGAATAGACGCCCATTGAGTCTTTGCTTACACTTTCAGGAAAAAGGCGTGTGTCATGTATTTATTTATTTATTTATTTATGTCAAGTATTTATCTGTCTGTCCCTGAACGGGGACAGATTCGGGGAAAAACAGGAAAAACTCGTATGTAAGAATACAAATTAGAATGCAACCCACTTTGTCTACGACGTAGGCGTTCTCTACGCCGTAGACATTTATAGTTTTATGAGAGGTCAGTGTTTGTTAGTACGTACGACATAACCTACTTTTTTGAAGACGATTACTTTTCCGTATATAAATACGTATATTTAATTGAATCATCTTCTTTGTTGTGTCTACAATGAAACCAACAGCATGTGAAAGAGTGTGATCGAAAAACCCCAAAAACTCACCTACAATAAATCTTTTGGCAAACAGCGAAACATTACTCCTCTCACTTCTATTCCATCTCGGAGCTGTATATCAAAGTACAACATTGTTGTTGCGATCTTGATAGGTTACGCTTATTACATTTTGCGTATCATATGGTAATCAATCTCCGTCTAAAAGAGCGAACCACTCTCAGAGCCTCATATATCTTAAATATACTAATATAGATTAAAAGAGGTATGAAAGGCCCTTCAGAGAACACGAAAATAAAATCTGTTTTATTGGATGACGCGGACACAAAAACATGTACAATTTTACCCAAAATATAAGTCCGATCGACTGTTTTCGTTTGCGCAGAAAAGCGCAGACTGATATCCGACAGTAGCCGAACGTATAGTATAGCTCTGTCCCGCTGTATAGCTCTGTCCTGCTCACATCTGAGAGTCGACTGATGAAAAAGATGGCGCACGACCGGCCGCGTTTTTGCCACGAAATCGATTTACCAATAACAGCGCAAGATTTTAACGCGTGATTGTTATAGGTAACAAGTAATCAATTTTGTAAAAATTAAAAAAACCCTCAGCGCAATGAAACGGGTGAACCGATTTTGATTAAACATTGCTAAGAACACTCCCAACAAATTCACCTTTCAAAAAAAAAAAAACGAAATCCGTTCATCCGTTCGGGAGCTACGATGCCACAGACAGACACACATACATAGTCATAGTCATAGTCATATCATTTATTCACCATAGGAACACTGGGAGCACTTGGTTTTGTTTAGGTACATACATATAAGCGGACCGAACACAGACGCACACAAACACAAACAGACACGTCAAACTTATAACACCCCGTCGTTTTTGCGTACAGGGTTAAAAAGAAGGCTCCCGCGCTATAGAAATTGGTCTACGGCGCAAGTACATCGGGGCGACTTATATTTTGGGTAAGACTGTACTGATCTTGAATATAACTAGTTGAAGATGGTTTTGTAAACTAATTGAGAACGGAACCCACTATCCAATTTCTCAACAGATGTTTCTCTAGCCTGAGCTAAATAGAGGATTAAAGAGCCAACTGTTCAAATAATCTCTTTACTTTGTGCGATGTGGATGGCAGTAAACTCTGGATTTATTTAGGTCACTACCTGGCAATAGACAAAGGATAGTGGAGCGTTACCACAGTTAAATCAAATAGCTGGTTCACTTGGATCTAGGTGTATAGATAATGGCTATACGAGAAACTTTACGATTGCTCTTTGTGTCCAGCGTAAGAATAGACCCCACCGTCTCCTCTCGTGGATGTAGTAAAAGCCGACTTAGGGATTACGTGGACTTGTTGATAGTCCCTAGTTTGGGGCTAGGTAATGTTGTGTGAATTGTCCAGCATTATTTATTGATTTATTTAATTTTGAAATACTTATAACTCAGAAACTAAGCTCTGACAATTTGTAACTGTACAAATTGTATTCATACTAATAGCTAATATTAAAATCACACAAACGATTTGAGAGTAAGTTCTTTAATACGTGATTGCCCGACAAATATCAAGCTCACACTGGGAGGTCGTCTTGCTTTGGGAGGGTGGGGAGGTAGGGAGGGAGGGGGGTCTGAAATAGTCTCCATACTAACGTACACAAAAGCTTTATTTTGCCAATGACACAAAAACTTACAACTAAAACATTATCCAATGCAAAAATGGCGGCGTCACTCGGGGGATGTTGCGACAGTGCAAACGCTGTGCAGCGCTGGTTTTACGTGACGCCAGTGTGTTGGGCAGCACTGCGACACCCGTTTTACACAGGTACAAGAAAAGAAGTTAATTATAAGTGAGCTAGCTGATCCCATTATTACTGGCTCCACCCATTTGAATGGCACAGGGTTAACTCATTTAAACTGTCGAAAGTTCATGTTTCGAGGGTTAGAAAAACTTTCAGATACAATTTTATCGCTGCTGTTACAATAGTTTGTTTGGCTCCGAACGCTGTCTAAAACAATTTAGCAATAGTTTTTACAACACACTTGCTCAGAAAGTGGCTCAAATTTCACCCCAATTAGGCACATAATGACACCTGAAATCTAACTGTGACTTTTTCATTTCGTTTATTCACTAGTGAGTTTTAGAGACAGGTGAACGTTTACACAGAGTGTGTATTTCTGTTTTATTATTATTTTCTTCACAAGTGTGTTGAAAAACGTCGTAGATACACATGTGTATTGATGATTACCGTCCTCGGCCCCTAACAGCTCGGGTTTCAATGACGCCTCAGCGGTAATCACCAACATTACACACATGTACCATATTGTACTATTTCTAATCTTACTTGTCACGGTGCAGCCGTGGACAGGTAGGTAGACTAGGTTTTAGGTTCCTATCCTACCTGATAGAAGAGCTAGGGATAGGTAGAAAAACGATTAGGACATTTTTATACATATATTAAACTTAAAATGCTAACAATAAGGTCACTGAATGGATTGTTAAACTTAGAGTCTTTAGTATTATGCTGAAGGCAGAAGTAGCAGGCAGAAGGCCAGAGTAGCAGGCAGAAGTGCAGGCAGAAGGCCAGACGGCTATGGGCCGGGGTTTGATCAAGGGTCTCAATCTCAGCAGTAGAATAGGTCTCAAAAGGTCACGCTTGTATAAAAGAACACTTGGACACGCGTAGTACGGAACCCAAGAACAGGTGTGGACTCTCCACGGTACTGTCCTGTGAGCTGTAGATCGGAAGCACGTGGTCTAGACGTCATGGTGAAGAGCGCGCCCCTTGTCTGCGAGGTGGCTCGTGGCAGGCTGGTAGCAGCAGGTAGGGCTGGAGACAGCTGGTAGACAGCAGGTAGCTGGTGAGTCCGGTTGGTGGCTGTGAGGCCACCAACCGTAAGGTTCGACCCGTAGAGTTGGACCCTGTAAAGATCACGTAGTTGTAGTGACAGGTTTGATTCTTCCCCCTGGTGTAATTTGGTTGAAAGTCGCCTCTAGGTGCCGCAGACGTGGCTCGCAGGGGTAGGCAGTACGTGGCTTTCAACTTTATTACACCGTAGGGTTTACAACAGAGATTAAGAACTAGTTAGTCAGAAGGACAGACATAGTAGGTGTCTTAGAGAGCACTTTAAGACGAACGCAGACGTCCCTAAATGAACGATGATGCTAGAATTTACAACATTTAAGAAAGATAAGAAGTTCCTCAGATTAAACAGTGCTAGTTAGAGTGTAGTATATTTAAACAAACTCACCAAAATTGGGCGTAGTGGGAGTATATAGAGGTATTATTGATTGCTCCGTCTAAGTGTGGAATGTGTCCTGTGCGTAGGGCGCATGTCAATTTATAGGTGCATCTAGCGTAAATAGTTTCTATGTGTGCGTGAGATGTAACTGATGGCTGATGGCTGTGTGGGTAACTATTGTTCGTTAGTTTTTTGTCAACAAGCTACTTGTGTGAGTAAGGAAGCTTCTAGAAGTTTTATAATAATTTTGTAATGTTACAAAACTTAATCAGGCATTTTGTTGTTTGTTTTTGCGATCAAAAATTGCACTCTTTCACCAGTTTTTTTGTAAGACGGGTTTTCCGTATGGGATAATGTACGCTACTGAATGGCATGAAGGTTGAATTCCGTCTGCAGACTTTTCCGAGTATGAGACTCGGTGCGGCCATTTGTAATCTACATAGTTACTTAGAGTAATAGTACATCAATTATTGAATAACTACAGTTTTACCTAAAATATAAGTCGCCCCGATGTACGTGCGCCGTAGACCAATTTCTATGGCGCGGGAACCTTCTTTCTACCAATAGCAATCGCGCGCTAAAATCTTGCGCTGTTATTGGTTAATCGATTTTGCGGCAAATCGTCACCTTTAGATGTGAGCGGGACAGAGCTATACAGTGGGACAGAGCTATACTATACGTTAGGCTACTGTCGGATATCAAACTGCGCTTTTCTGCGCAAATGAAAACAGTCGATCGGACTTATATTTTGGGTAAAACTGTAAACGAATACATAGAACTCTTATTATTATTGAGGACAAGGTATCGTTACCCTTTTAATGTTATTAAGGTGACCTATTTCTTTATTGGATCATAACAATTTAGTCTAGGTTGTAAGAAAATATCAAATATTTGGGCAAATTCTTCTCAATAACAATGTATCAATACATGTTGATAAGTGTGTCAGAAAACATCAAGCGAACTCATATTACCAATCGAAAATGGGGTCAAACATGCGATTAAACTGTTTGACCAAAACCTGGACTCCTTAGTACACTGGTTTATTATTATTTTACACAAAAAGTGTGATGTATATATACAATGGTGAAACCAGCGTTGTCAATTCAGATTTTAAAAAAAGGCGTGGGTTTGAATTTAAAATTACGTAGAATCAGTAAATTTTTCAGATGAAAAGGTGATAGATCCTTGTATTCCTATTTGTATTTATTGAATGTGCTCGTCTTTGGCGGGAAATTCAGAATACTGACCTGCGTTTCCACCCTTACTGAAATAAAGTGGATAAATAAAATGAAATATATACAATGTATTTTAGAGGTTACATTATAGGGTTAAGTTGCCCCAACTGCAGAGCGAGTCGCCGGGTTGAGCGGCCGATGACAGTAAGTTGACCACGAGTCCAAAAGGCTTGCTTTTTGCAAACCTGGGCCCTTACTCGCTATGACCATAGGAGATTCCTTGCCAGTAACGTGTGACGTCATAATGCATTCTATACGATGATTCCACGCTGATGTCGTAACGAGCCCGCGATATGTCACGTTTGGTCATAGCAAATAAGGGGGCTGTCCTCCACACGGATCACACCAGCCTGCCCTATTAAGTTCAGTCAGTCAGGCATAATGTATTTCAGATGTATACTTACAGAAAATACGTAGATTCTGGGACTGAAGTTCATAGAATTGGCAACACTAGGTCAAGACTGAAACTGACAGTTGTGTAGACTGGAAGTCAACCATGTTGCTCTGTGTGTGAGCGTGCTATTATTGTATAGACAGAACTTTGCAAGTTAAATAAAATGTTGCAAAATACATATAGTTACGCCAAAAGACATAGAACACTAGGTCAAGACTGAAACTAACAGTTGTGTAGACTGGCAGTCGACCATGTTGCTCTGTGTGTTAACGTGCTATTATTGTATAGAGATAACTTTGCAAGTTAAATAAAAGGTTGTAAAATACATATAGTTACGCCAAAAGACATAGAATTGGCAACACTAGGTCAAGACTGAAACTAACAGTTGTGTAGACTGGCAGTCGACCATGTTGCTCTGTGTGTTAACGTGCTTTTATTGTATAGAGAGAACTTTGCAAGTTAAATAAAAGGTTGTAAAATACATAACTACGCCAAAAGACATAGAATTGGCAACACTGGGCCAAGACTAAAACTGACAGTTGTGTAGAGTAGCAGTCGACCATGTTGCTCTGTGTGTGACCGTGTTATTGTATAGAGAGAGAGTTGTAAGGCGAAGTATTAGAGATGTTTGGTACATGCTTTTATTAAGAAGTTTGTTTGGCGAAGATGACACGACACTCAGAGCATCCAACGAGCTTGCTAAAAGTTTTGTTGAAGTTAGCACCAAAGCACTTATGCATGAGTTGTGTTTATTAATAGAGAAAATGTTTTAGTTATTTTTAATTAGTAATGAGGTCAATATAGGTGGACGGTCTACTTCAAGAATACCCTCAGAACGCAACAGATTTAACTTTACGTAGTATTTTAATTTTGGGTGATATATAACTGAGAGGTTTTTTTATTTGAATGAATGACTGAAGATGCATGGTATCAGGTGCCTGTTTTTTCATAAGATCCAGGGTTTTTAAAAAAAAAATTGTCATTTAAACTTACTATTAAAACAAATAGTAACTATTATTAATTGAATTTGGGAGGTAAAAAACTAACTGATAAATACCCCCCACCCCTCCCATCCATACCCGGGTCCCGTTGGCAAGGAACCCTAAAAACTCAATGAACTCGGAATTTTGTCCTCTTTCACTTGACATCCCAATCGATAGGGTAGCAAAAAAAGTCTTTTTGGATTATTCTTATTGATTTTGTTCGTGTAAAGGGTATCTATGTCACCCAGATCATAATAAGAAATTGTTAATAATTAATCATGCATACGGGAAACATACAAACATACATACATACATGGACTGCTAATAACATAATCCTTCCTTTTGACTTTGCATAAAAAGAAGCACTCACAATTTGATATAGATTGGTTTTATTAATAGTAGTTTATGAAACTGTTACATAACAGGGGTTATTAAAACACGAGTGCGAATTTAAAAACCGAGCCTTGGTGAGGTTTTAAATAGTATCACACGAGTGTTTTAATAACTAGGTATACGTATGCAGTTTCATACACTACTTTATCTACACTCATGCAATAAAACTGTTATTTGACTAAAAAAGTACATGAAAAATAATAACGTAAATATATGGCGTCAAATCAACGATGTCAAATCTATATACAGGGTGTGGCGTAAAGAGTGGATAATCCTTTACCTGCGGGTGGAGGGTACCACGACTGTTCAGAATATAAAAAATGTACCCGGTAAAAATCTCACGGTTTTCGAGTTATTGGTAATTTTCTACATTTTTTTTACCCTTGTCTATTCTTTTCCATGCCAAGATCACAAATATTGAAATTTTCTCAATCTGTTCTTTGGGGGGGGGGGGGATGGGGGGGGGGGGGGGGGAGGGGGGGGGGGGGGTGTTTTTCACCGGGGGCTCCCCGTGCGAAGCCGGGGCGAGTCGCTAGTGATTAATAAAAGAAAAGACACGATTTTACCGCGCATAGAGAGCGTAAACACATACTCATTAAAAAAAAAAAGTTTAATAGTAAAAATCCTTAGTCTGGCTGACTTGTATTATAATGGAAAAAAAGTTGTTATATAACACTATTTTGTTAGAGAAAACGTGTTATAATATGATTATATTTTTAAATTTCGGTATTTTGTTTATAAAGTATGTCAATATAAAATCGTTTTGAAGTTTATAATTCGAGTTTTATGATATAAGAGTAGATAAATTTATTTTCCTGCCATACCAACTTGTTTTCAAATTGCTTGTCAATAATCAGAACAAATTATGTAAGTATGTTATTATGTTCGTACGACAATTACAAGGTTGGTTAGAACTTTTTCATCAAGACGTGTTCAAAAGGTCTTATTGAAAAACTTTGGGTCGTATCGGGGTGTTATTTGTAGGTCAATGGATCGTCTGGAAGGACGCATTCACGTATGTATCTGGTTGCCGCCGACTGTCTCAGGCTCGGCATCCTCATAATTAGCAAGTTTCGCAGAATTGAAAACAATTGGGAATCACTAGCTGGACGATGCAATAGAGGAAGGCCGAGAATAGACCAAAGACAATAAGCAATGTCGGTGGCGAAAAGTAAGGGTGACTTTCCGATATCTGATTGAGCTGAAATTTGGCATACTCTTTTGTTAAGGTCGTTTCGCTTGTGGCGCGAAATTTAAGTTTGGTATGGTTATATTAACGGTAAAAACCATTGAAGCACAATCGTAGCCAAACTAATGATATTTATGTGAGACTATAAATTAAAACTTGTGTGTTAGGTCATATAATTACTAGCAACATAGTTTTCGCTATCTGAAGAAGTGTTGATGAGCTGTGATGAGCAAAAAACACGAAAAATTTCGCGCCACAATCGAAAACAACCACCTCAGGCCTACTGTCCACGCACGCGTCATTTGACGTATGCATGTAACCTACAAATGAAGATAGGCGTATTTTGCATATTTGTTATGTCCACGCTGCTTCTTGTAATAGTCAGTCACGCTACAAAACGTCAATAATTTTCAATAATTTTAACAAAATCCACCGCCGCGGCCGCCATTTTGTAACACAAAAAGCAAGCGTCCGTCTGACGAGTCGGTCGAGTAGTGATTTGTTGCCGCGCGCACCGCATGACGAGCGGCTGACGCGACGTTGCCGCTTCGTGGTTTCTAAGCAAGATGCAAGCATTCTACGACATTCATTCATATCATTTATTCGAGGCATTCATTTGACGACCTCTGTGGCGCGGCGGGCAAAGGTTCGCCTGCGACGCAGGAGGTTGCGGGTTCGATTCCCGCCTCGGAACAAATATTTGTGCGATCGCAGATATTTGTTCAGGGTGTTCTGGGTATTTTCTATGTATAATAAAAAATATCTATCTATGTAAATTATATTGTATTAAGTATATCAGATATCTAGTACCCATAACACAAGCTTTGCTTAGCTTGGGGCTAGATAATGTTGTGTGAACTGTCCAGCATTATTTTTTTATTTATTTATTTTATTTATTCGTCTTACAATCGTCAATTGACGAAAGCGTGCGTATGACGTGCGGTTACGTGGACAATGGACCTTAATCGACGCTGCCACAGGCATGTTCAAATCAGGTGCGGACATGTTTGATTATTTTTACCGCTGGTAAATAGGCACCGATAATCTGCTTTTTACATAAATGCGTTCTTACTCTCAGAATGACAAACTTCGCCTTTGTGATTTAGATCTCATCTTCCCCGCCTTTTAGACGTGAATGTCTTTGGTAAATGCGTTTAAGAGAATAGTTCGCTGAGCTTTATTTAAAGTTGTAAGATTAATGTAGAATCTCTACAAGCTTTGTTTTATCTCAATAAGCTGACTGTGTTATTAGAAGAACATTCAGGTCTAGTGAAAAATAGCACGTAATATTAGCTATTTATTTAAAAAAACTAGTGTTATAAATAACTAACACGCTGGCGTTTTAGCAGGACAAAATGTAGCATAGGTATAGCTCATATATACATACATACATAGACACATACCTACCGAAGGGGTTGGCAGAACCTCAATTAGTCTCTTTTCATGGTGGAATATAGATGTGACAAGTGGTAAGCTCATCGCCGCCATTGCTTCACACGACTGACTCTGCAATTTTTTTCTTCCAGTAATAACACCTGAATAAACTAGCATCCAGGACAAATCTTATACCAACGAATCTCATCAACAAGTCCGGGTAATTCCTTAGTCGGCTTTAACGAAATCCACGAGAGGAGACGGATTCTTAGGCCGGACACATAACTGAATGAATGACGGAATAAACAGATGCCCCCCCCCCCCCGCCTGATATTAAGCGGTAACCTCTGCATTAACACTTAGGACACGCCCTATGTGGCACTGCGCTAATGGTTGGACTTGCCTTTGAGAACCCCCTAGTGGGATAACCTAACAGATCCGCGTTTTTAATATGTTTATCATGGGGTTAAAGACGAAGTCTTTTTTTAGGGTTCCGTACCCAAAGGGTAAAACGGGGCCCTATTACTAAGACTCCGCTGTCCGTCTGTCCGTCTGTCACCAGGCTGTATCTCATGAACCGTGATAGTTATATAAATGAAATTTTCACAAATGATGTATTTCTGTTGCCGCTATAACAACAAATACTAAAAAACAGAATAAAATAAATATTTAAGGGGGCTCCCATACAAAAAGCGGGATTATTTTGGCTTTTTTATAGATAATGGTACGGAACCCTTCGTGCGCGAGTCCGACTCGCACTTAGCCGGTTTTTTTTAAACGGCTTCTTCTTTCGTCAAAGTTTTAAGACAGCTTTAATTACTTTTGACTTAAAAGATATACGTGATTGTTTGACCGAGATCGCGTCGTTGATAATAATTAAGTTGCTATCTGTACAACGAATGGAATTGTTATTAACGCAATAAAATTTTACTGCTGTTGTTATTGTTCTTTGTTTACACTCGGTGGAGAATGTATTCTACTGCATATTTGCTTTTAAAAGTACCAGTTTGTGGCATCGTCTAAAGCACGCTACCAAACATTTTAATTTTTGTATAAGTTTACTAGCTTCGCACGGGTAGCCCCCGGTGACCCCCCCCCGTCATACCCCTCCCACTATGTCCTATCTCCTGGTTCTAAGCTACCTCTCTACCAATTTTCAGCCAAATCGGTTCACCCATTCTTGAGTGAACAAGTGGTGTAACTAACACGACTTGAAAAAAAATAAATAAAAAAAACGTATAAACCTCACTGAGCCCGAGACCTTTCCAACGAATGCAAAACCGTGGAAATCGATTCGTGCGTTCTGGAGTTATAGCGTCAGGAAGGAAAACCCGACTTATTTTTATATAATAGATAAGTTTGTTTATCTATGACAACTTATGCAAGTAACGAATTTTTAGAAAGAAAAAGGAAAATATGGCACAATTATATTGTCACTAATATAATATGTCACAATTATATGACACTAATAATAATAAATAATAATAATAAATAAATTATGCTGGACAGTTCACACAATATTATCTAGCCCCAAGCTAAGCAGAGCTATGTGTCCGGGATTTACTCGCGTTGTAACGGGATATAAAATCTAATATCTATCTATCTATCAATTTGACGACCTCTGTCGCGCAGCAGGAGAAGGTTCGCGTGCGACGCAGGAGGTTGCGGGTTCGATTCCCGCCTCGGAATAAATATTTGTGCAATCTGCAATTGTTGTTCAGGGTGTTCTGGGTGTTTACTATGTATAATAAAAAATATCTATCTATGTAATGTATATTGTATTATGTATATCAGTTATCTAGTACCCATAACACAAGCTCTGGCTTAGCTTGGGGCTAGTTAATGTTGTGTGAACTTGTCCAGCATTATTTATTTATTTATTTATCTCTTTACCAAATTTCATCGAAATACGTTCAGCTGTTCGGCGTGATTGAATAATAACCAAACAGACATCCGCACTTTCCGAATATTAGTAAGATTAGGAAGTATGATGTCTGTATTAAAAACTTTTTTGAAAAGGACTTATGTTATTTCTGTCGACTCTGGTTTTTTGGCTATCGCCTTTGTTCAAAAATAAATCAAAAATGTAACCTCTAAATCATAGCTAAGGGATCTGTTAGTAACTGCTCAACAATCCCTTGAGTGTGAGAATCTGAAGTGTATTATACTTATGAATATACAGGGCGTAGCAAGACTATGCGATATGAAGGGAAAGTACCTTAAATAATGTAGAAAGGATATTTTGCTAAAAAGAGACTTTATTTTATTTTTAAAACTTAGTAAAACTGCATTAAATGATTTAAAAAAACTTGCTTCCTCTTGGAATCGAACCGAACACATAATGGAATCAAACAGTTTACAATATTATTTTGTTATAAGATACTATGTTACTCAATAGTTTTTTCAAATCCATTGTTTCGATTGGTATCATAAAAATACGGGGTGTTTTTTTCACATTTAAATCGGTTCGATTCCCAGATGAAGCCAGTAATTTTTAGAAAATCTTTGTTTGCAGTATTACTAAGTTTAAAACATAAAATAAAGTCTCCTTTCAGCAAAATATCCTATCTACAATATTTAAGGTACTTTCCCTTTATGTCGCATAGTCTTGAGACGGCCTGTATAGAAGATGGAAGCTTTATTTATATCATAAGCGAACAATACGAGGGTAAAACAGGAAAAAGAGCGCGTAAAATATGAATAATATGCTTTTAGAGCCGAAACAACGGGTAACGCTCTCAGATATGATGCTTCCTGGGTCACCAGAGGATTTTCTCATCACTCTGCGACTTAAGAGAATCATCCTAACGTGTCCATATTTGATTTGGTAAAAAAAAAAAAAAGTTACCTCTAATTTTTGGCTAGATTCGATTGTTTATTAAAATGTAGCATATTAAACGGTAAAAAAATATATAAATATAATCAATACAACAAAGCCTAATTAGCTTAGGTTTACTGTAAGGGTTTAATAAAATTGTAAAATTATCTATATTTTATGAGATCTATATATATAAAACAAAGTCGTGTTAGTTACACCACTTATAACTCAAGATTGGCTTGACCGATGTTAGTTATCTCTTTTTTGGTGGATTCTTCTCTGCTCCGAATAGCAGAATAATTAATAAAATATCTTCGGGGGTTCACGAGGGGCTAACCCGTGCGAAGCCGGGGCGAGTCGCTAGTATTCAATAAAAACTGCTTTTCGTGCGGCGCGAGCCGTTTTTTTTATAATGAAGATTTCTTGTTCCGTCATTCACGAAGTTAACTTCTTCTGGTCGCGAGAAGGGTCAACGACATTGTAATCACGGGCAGAATATGGGTGAGACTAGCTCTGGAGCAGTGGATGGGACATACAAAGAGAGGTCTATACCCAGCAGTGGGTGAAGTCAGGCTGTGATGGTGATGAAATGTCTATTGGAATGATGCTCACTTGCACCAAACATCACCTTACGAGAATTTAATCTTTTAATTTTACTTATGTATGTAAAATGTTTTATCTACTCTCAAATCGAAAAATTCGAATTACGAATTCAAAGACGGTTCTATACAGACGCACTTTATAGACGCATATACATAAAATTAAGAATAAAACTTATTATAGTACCGCTATATTTTTTTTAAATTAATTCATTGAACTAGTCTATGGTTATAGCCTGAATATGAAAAAAAGGCGCACGCATGCGCAGTTCGAACTGTGAAAAAATGGCGCACGCATGCGTAGTTTGAACTTAATTTCCCGCGCTTCCCATACATTTTTTTGCCGATCGTGTTTTTCTTTGTTTAATTTAAATTTTTCCTAAGAGTGAAGATAAAGTAGTGTATGAAACTGCATATAACTTAGGTATTAAAACACTCGATAAACAGACTCTCGTGTTTTAATACCCCTTCTTATGTGACAGTTGCATAAACTACTATTGTTTGACATTCATTACGCTATACTGGGTATTTTTACAAGCTTTTATTTAACTCGCAATGTTTGTAGGTATGTTCAGGTCAAATCTTGCAATTTAATTTTAAAGCAGTTATCCTTAACCGATTGAATAATATTAGATGAAATTTTGCGTACCTGTCAAGTTCAAATGACCATACAATATTATGGTAACAGCGAGCTGATCTGATGATGGAGACAGAAGGTGGACAACGGAACTCCTTAATGGATAATAGTATAATGGCCGTGTTTAGGCACATTTCAATCAGCACACTGTTCCGATCACAATTTTTTCTCCGATTTTTCTATGCGGCATTGCACTGCGCCCGCCACCCTGATACAAAGATGAAAAATCTCATGTGCCTGTAAAAATCAAAGTCTGCGTGTTAATCTAAATAAATTGTTTTTTGTTTCAGGTATGTATCTCCATTTCTTCTTACATCATCATGGTAAATAACTATAAAATAAATAAATAAATAAATAATGCTGGACAGTTTACACAACATTATCTAGCCCCAAGCTAAGCAGAGCTTGTGTTATGGGTACTAGATAACTGATATACTTAATACAATATATAACATACATAGATATTTTTTATTATACATTGAAAATACCCAGAACACCCTGAACAAATATATGCATATCGCACAAATATTTGTTCTGAGGCGGGAATCGAACCCGCAACCTCCGGCGTCGCACTATGGCATACAAAACACGAGTACATATTATAAACACGGGTACATGGCAGAGTAAAGGAACTCCAAAACTACTTGGTATGAAGCCGGAATAATAGATATTACTTCTCGCTCGTGGAATGAAAACATGCGAAGACACGAGTTGATACTTACGTGGTATTTTTTTCCTTGAAGCTGGCGTCTAACTGGTTCAACATTGGTGTACTTAAAAAAGAAAAAAAAATGGAGATTTATCCATACAACTTGATCGTGTAGGGATGGCAAAGTATGGTAATTGTTATAATGTAACTAGCTGTCGCCCGCGGTTTAATTCGCACTGCTGGATTTGGGATATCCATATACCTACCAAATTCAATCAACATAGGAAGTTTAGCGAGAAAGCATAACTTTTTTTTTTATACTTGTGAATCTGATCATATTCGCTCTTACTTCAAACTCACCAACATTACATAACATGATATAACTCTTTGAACTAAAGGTTCATTCAAAAAAAAGTTGATCTTATATACATACATACATAGACACACGCCTTTTTCCCCAATGGGTAGGCAGAGCTTCAATGGGTCTCTTTTCACAATGGGTTGCGCCATCAAAGTCAAAGTCAAAGTCAAGTCAAAGTCAAAAGTATTTTATTCATTGAAATCACAAGGATCATTTTGAATCGTCTTAAAAAATAAATTTACAGTTACTCCTGTTCCAACGCAACCAGACCTAGAAGAATCAGGCAACAAACACGGTCTGTTTTTCTTTTGATGATCCTTCTTACTACTAGGTGGAGAGCGCCTGTGTGGTGCCTCGAGAACAAGTTGAAGCTGATTCAAGGAAAAAAGGAAAACCAAATTAAAAGCCTTACTTAGGTAGGCAGTCAAAAGTAAGATGATAGAGAGAATCAGCAAAAGTTCATAAGGCAGCACACACTACGCTTGATATACACATAAATAACACATCAGTAATAAATTATATGCAGGTACAGACATTGCAAATTGACAAATTAGGTGTCGAGGGGCAGAGCGACATCAGGCCACGCGGCTTTATCATTAACATAGTCATGTAGTGTGTAATACGCTTTCTTAATTAAATTATTCTTTATGTAAGATTTAAATCTTCGAATCGAAAGTTTAGAAGCACTTTCTGGAAGTTTATTATAGAACCGAACAGAATTCCCCATAAAAGACCCACTTACTTTTTTTAATCTAAATTTGGGAATACTCAGTTTATTTTTATTTCTCGTGTTAAAACAATGCACGTCACTTTTTTTCATAAATCTATCTAAGTGTTTATGTGTATATAATAAGGTTTCGTAGATGTATTGCGATATTACGGTGAGAATGTTAATTTCCTTAAAACGCTCCCTCAAGGAGTCACGTGGCTTCATTTTATAAATGGCACGTATTGCCCGTTTTTGTAAAACAAATATTGCTTGGATGTCTGCTGCTTTCCCCCACAGAATGATGCCATATGACATAACACTATGGAAGTAGCCAAAATAAACTAGCCTAGCTGTAGCTTCATCAGTAAGCTGCCTTATCGTACGAACTGCATATGCAGCGGAACTAAGTCTACCCGCAAGTGCCTCAATTTGTGGTCCCCACTGCAAACTTGCATCAATATTAAGTCCTAAGAAAACAGTAGAGTTTACAAGATTGAGTGTCTCGCCATTTACTTTAATATTAGTTGGGTAATGTTTTACATCATCGTGGAATATATAAGTGGTGAGCTCATCGCCGCCATTGCTTCCAAAGACTGACTCGACTAACGCTTTCTTCCAGTAATTTCACATTCCATATAATAATCTAGCCAGCCAGGACAAATCTTATACCAATATCAACAAGTCCGGGTATTCCCTTAGCCGGCTTTTACGACATCCACGGGAGGAGACGGAGGGGTCTATTCTTAGGCCAGACACAACACACAGTTGATTTTATTTGCCTAAAATCAACAGAAACAACGATATTAAGATAAATTAACTAATTTATTTATTTTATTAATTTAGTTAATTTTATTAGTAGTAGAGCTTTTATTTTAAAGAGTTGTCCGGGGAAGTACTATCACCATACCTATTTCTGCCGCAAAGTAGTAGTGCTCGAATTGCTGTGTTCCGGTTTGAAGGGTAAGGGTGCCGGTGAAATTACAGGGACATGAGACTTTTCATCTTTATGTCTCAGGGTGGCGGGCGCAGTGCAATGCCAAATAGGGTGCGTCCTAGGTGGACGTGACCTATGAGGTAATGCACTGATCATAGGCAGAGGTTACCGCTTAACATCAGGTGGGCCATCTGCTTGTTCCGTCATTCAAGTAGTATACAAAATAAAAAATAAAAATTGATAAGGTCCTTTGTCTGACCGGTCAGACAAAATCTCATGGAATCATAATAAAAACTTTTGTACAGGAGCGTAATCCACAGCTCCATACATGCACAGAATGAATAATAATACAAGATAGAAAATAATACAATAGAATATTATATTTTGCTCAAAAAAAAAAACAATCTACTCAGGCGAACTTAATGCTAAGAAGCATTCTCTACCAGCTAACCTTTGTGTATTGTGGATACATTTATGTAGGTGGTGCACAAAACGTATATGGAGAAGAAAAAAGTACTTTAGTAAAGATACAGGTGAAAAGGAGAACAACTCCATACAGGCGACAAGGAAGACCTTTAATAAACGGGGACATGTTTTTATGACGTCTCTCCTTCCCGTTTCTGTCGTCACAATATGGGTTCTACTTCATAAATAATGTTGCTCTACATAATATGAAACGCTAGGTGGTTCCACAGACCATATATCAAGATAGACACCACACATATGTACATTTGCATGAAACTAAGCGTAGCGTTTTAGATTTATGCCCGTTTGCACTAAACATAAAGTTAGGATTGCCCTAGTTAAGATACACGTAAGCCTAAGAACAGCCTAGCCTTAGTGGACTAATGCCCGTTTGCACTAGTTGGAACAGGAGTAAATGTAAATTTATTTTTTAAGACGATTCAAAATGATCCTTGTGATTTCAATGAATAAAATACTTTTTGACTTTGACTTTGAATTTGAAACATAAGGTTAGGATTGCCCTAGTTAAGATACACCTAAGCCTAAGAACAGCCTAGCCTAAGTGGACAAAGGAATGGCTTAGGGGTAGTGCAAGCAAATTTATCGTTAGGAGTAGTCTAAACAAGTTAGGAAAGAACTTAGGCGTTTCTTATGTTTAGTGCAAACGGGTGCTAGTGATCTTATTCTGCACCCTCAATAAAAAAAAACACTTTCATTTCATACATACATACATAAACACACGCCTTTTCCCCGAAGGGGTAGGCAGAGCCTCAATAGGCCTCTTTTCAAAGTGGGTTGCAACATAGTGGAATACGGACATGACAAGTGGTGAGCTCATCGCCGTCATTGCTTTCCACGCTTTCTTCCAGTAATAACACATTCCACAATAAGCTATCAACCAGGACACATCTTATACCAACGAATATTATCAACAAGTCCGGGTAGAATTATAAAAATATTTGTTACTTTCATCCAAAACGTTGATGTTTTTTTAATTAATTAATTCAGTACCGAATGAAGCTGTATTGAGCGGATCTGTTATTTGTTGAACAAAATGCTTTTGTTCATTTTATTGCTTATTCTTCATTTTCAATTTATTTGCAATCAATTTAAATTAAATGCTGTTTTTTTGTTTTTGTTGAATTCACAGTATTCTTTGAGCTTCAAATAAATTGTTCTTTTCATCTGGCGCTTATCTTGTTCATTCGTTCGTCGGTCAATGGTTCATTCTTGGTTACTTACTTACTTTTGTATTATTTATTAATTTAGTAAGGAATATCAGTATTACTCCTTGCTGAACATCTATATCCTCTGTGGAAGGCAGCGACGCAGGAGGTAACGAGTTCGATTCCCGCCACGGAACAAATATTTGTACGATCTGCAGATATTTATTCAGGATGTTCTGGGTATTTTATATGTATAAAAAAATATATTTATATATGTAATGTAAGTATATCAGATCTAGTACCTACCAATAGCACAAGCTCTGCTTAGCTTTGGGCTAGATAATGTTGTGTGAACTGCAGCATTATTTATTTGTCACGCAGCGGGAATCGATCCCGCAACATTTGCATTTGAGGCGACTACTCGGCCGCCACGCCACAGTGGTCGTCACTATATTATTAATTATCCTTTTTAGTAGGTGCCATTCAGCGTGGCAATGCAGCCATCATCTTAGGGACGCTTCCGTCTGGTAGTGATTTGGATCAGTTGAGCTATCATTAGATCGCTAGCAGCGGTCTTCAGGTAGCACAACTGTTTCATATGTATTTTGTACAAACCTTGTATTAGTCCTATTATTCTTTCTTTAAATAAAGGTACTAGGAAGCGCCTGTATGGTATCAATTTGCTACACAAATTAAACTGTGTCAAGTTTCGCCTGTGGCATAATTGTGGTGACCTAGTTCCGTCCACATTATGACAAGAGGATCGTGAGATAAAGGGACCAGACGTCTCCGTTTACAGTCCCGTTTTTACAGGAAACGACCCCGAGCAGGGTTTCCAAATGTCCGGCTTTCTGAAGTCCAATGAGGAATATTTTTTAGTTGGATCATGCTTGTCAAAAATTCTATTCTACTCATGAATGTATACATCTTCTTTGATTCTACTCAACTGACATTATGACAAGGAAATGTGATTAGAGTCCGCGCCACGACTGAAGTCCGACGGCCTTTTGAGGAACTAACGGATAACAGAGGTAGATTTTTGCTTTTGCACTTTTGCGCATAGAAACTAGCGCTCTAGTCACCGGACTTCAGTCGTGGCGCGGACTCTATATCGTAATGTGATTATGTGACGCAAACTTGAACGTTTTTCAGCTTTTCTGAAAAGTTTAGCTTAATAAACTATATCTAACTCTTTCCAACTATACACAGCATTATCTTATTATAATCTATAGTTGCCACGACCGATCGATACCGATAGATGTAATTAATATTATAAATGTGCTACTACTAAACACGAAATACCCTTTGAATAGTTACACCGTGCTTTGTCTCATTCGATCGAATTTGAAACTGCTTGTCAATGCAAAGGACAAAACAGTGTGCAACTATTTAGCACGGCTAGAGGAGACCACGTCTTGGTAAACGTAGTGTGGGGCGTCCCCTGGCTAGGCGGAGCGACGATCTAAGGCGGCTGGTAGAAAGTGGATGGGAAGAGCTGGAAATCGGTCTAAATGGCGCGCATTGGGAGAGGCCTATGTCCGATACTGATACCGGACTGATACAGGCTGATGATGATGAGGATGATGATGACGGCTACAGAGCAGAATACCAATTTTCTGTCAATTCACAACTTAACTGTCAGGATTAGATAGCTACACCACAGATAAAAGAATACTATACTAGTAGCTACACATAGCATATAGTGTTAAGAGGCCGTCATAATGTGGGTTTGCCCCCCAAAATCGTCCCGTAACTCAGTATCAACGGAGTCTACGAGTCTAATTTTATTGAAATATGAAAATTTGATATTGTATCATTGATTCCCTAAACATGAAAAACGAGACGTGGAAAAAAAACCTCGATAAATAACGACGACAAGTAATTAATTTCGTAAAAATTAAAAAAAAAAACCTTAACGCAATGAAACGGCTGAACTGATTTTGATCAAACATAGCTAAGAATAATCCCAAGTAATTCGCATTTCAAAAAAAAAAAAAATAGAAAAACGGTTTATCCCTTCGGGAGCTACGATGCCACAGTGGACACACACACATACAGACACACACAGACACGTCAAACTAACACCCCATCGTTTTTGCGTCGGGGGTCAAAAATAAATATGAAAAATCCTTGTTTCGCAAACGTATTGAATGATATTTCAGGAACCCTATAATATTTAATGATAAATTTTAGTACAACAAGTAGGTAATAACTATTTCTCTAAACAGTTTTTTCTGTTATCTGATAAGTTGTACAGTTTTCTTGTAATAAGCAAATTTTTTATTTACCGCTTACGACCTTTAGAAATACGTTACGCGTTCAAGCAGTCTATCCCTATCCCATGAACGAATATTGGGTATTAGGTCCCTAAAAATGACCAGCTGGTTGTTGCATAGCAACCACTGTTAAAAATACCTTAGAATGTTCCGACTTTTACTAATTTTAATTGGTAACCGTACCCCGGCGCATGTTTCGCCTTGTTCTGAGCGGGAATGAGGAAACAAATACTTTACTATTGTTAGAAGCCTCTGTTGAAATTTAAATGAGCCGTGATAAATTGCTGTTTTTCCTAAAAATAAAAAGATATGGATATTTTTTTAAACAGTAACAGCGTTTGCTTGAAAGTGATTCCAGACATCAATTAAATATGACCTGTCTGGGGACAAGCCAAATCGTATTTTAATGGATATAAAAATTACTTTAGAGGACATTAGAAAGATTTTTCATGTGATGCCGTTTCAAACAAGCAAACTAAACGGAAAGCATCGCGTCGGCCGGCGCGGCGGCGCGCGTTAGGTATGGTGAACATTCTAGGCCGGCTGTTTTCTTTTTTAATGCAACTTTAAATTATGGAACATGGAGGCCCACCTTATGTTTAGAGCCCCATCATGTTTCGGGGACCAAAAACAGAAAACAGTACTTTTCATAGCGCCAACCTCTCAATAATTTTCATAAAACGCGAGCATTCGAAGGAAGTTTCCGCTATCTTGCCACTAAGTGCTGGAATAATCTGCAACCTCCACTGAGAAATCCACTATCTACACAAGCACAAACACACAAACACACACACACACACACACACACACACCTACACACGATGGCTTCTCCTGCGATATCAGACTCTTAAGAGACTGGTATTAGCAGGTGAGCCACACACAAACTCACATACACACCCTTACACGTACCCACACATACATACCACACCTGCACCAACCATCAAACCCACACTAATAATACATTATTAGCTTTTTGATTTTATTAATATGTACGTGTACACAATCATCACATTTTTTTTTGTATTATTTAAATCTTCCCCTCCCATGGCAAGACTGAAAAACAGCGTCTGGTTTTCGGACTAGGCACAAAAAGCCGAGTCGTTGCCTTTTCACCAAACAACTTATTTTATTTTATCCGTTTTGTATTTTTGTGTGTAATAATTTTGTTTAACTGGCTATGTATTATCTTTCTGGTATGGCTGGTATTATCTTTCTTTTTCTTTCTTTCACCTATTGAGATATCTGGTACTTTTCCCAATTCACAGGTCATATTTCATCTGTTTATTTATTAATTCTACGAATTTATATTCTAACACGACTTGCACTTACGCATCGTCTTATAAGGCATTACTTAGATATTTTATTAAAATTCAACGTGTAGTCAAAAATATATACAAAAATTGTAACCGGTAGATAAATAATACTATTAAAACTTCCGTGAGTAATATTCCTAATTGAAAAAACCGGTAATAACTCACGTAGGTACTAAATAGGTACTAGGTAGATAAATGTTGGAAATTTCATAATATCAATTATTTATTGTTATATTCACTATATTCTTACGTGTAGAGGATGGTTTCGCGCACGGTTATATTGAGTTTTTTTAGTGTGGACCACAGTTTTTTGGGTACTAATTTAATAAACTTTAAAATAATATATCAACATTTGCCTATTTCCTAGATGGAATAAAATACTGTTTATGGGGTAGGTTGTGACTTAAAAGTTTTATGTGAAAAATATATTTTTCAATACAAGCTTTTATAAAATTAGTGATCGTAACCGTGTGCTGATCAAAATGAGCCTAAACACGGCCAGTCTACTATTATCCATCGAGGAGTTCCGCTGTCCACCTCATGAGATTAGCTCGCTGTCACCATCATATTTTATTGTCATCGAAACTTAACAGGTATGCCAAATTTCAGCTCAATCGGTTGAGGATAACTGCTTTAAAATTCAGTTGCAAGATTTCACCCGGAGATACCTTTTAAGTAAAAAGCTTGTAAAAGTAAAGGCCCGCAGTAGGCACATTTGAGAATAAGTAGGTTACTTTCATAATCACGTTTTCCTTCTCTGAGTTCTTTAAGGTATGTTCGCAAAGCATTGAAGATACAAAAGCTTTTCAAGTTAATTAATTGCAATTAGACCTTATCTTCACAAAGCTAGAATAGGTTTTCAGGTGATACTGTTAATTCATTTCAGCGTTTTCACTTCAAGCTAATTGTTTACATTTCATAAGAGAAGGAAACTTGTACAGGGACCTTATGTTCAGATTTGCTTTATAATTTAATAATTTAGAGTTCTCGGAAAGTAGGAAAGCAAGGTCATTTACTAAGAGGAAACACAAGGGCGAGCGAGTTGGTAGGATATAATATGTAGTTTTAAAATTGTAACGAGTAAACGAGTAGAGTTGCGTCTTACATTGTATAATTTTTATATCATCCTATTACATATTGATGTATTTTACAGTGTGTGTGCCGTGTCCGTGCGTCAACCGAGGTCCGTGCTGAAAATCAGCGCTGCAGGTTACTGCAGCATTATGCTGAGCACGGGCCTTTTTTGACGGCACTATACACGCAGCAAAAAACGTGTTCTGTTTGTGTTATTATTGTATTGTATTCCATTATTGTGTGTGTATTGTAACACCCCACCCTCTTTAACCTAATATTATCCGCGCGCACTCACCGAATTCCTAATTTACTCTGTGGAGCTGACGTTAACTTAATCTTACCTACTTTCTTAAATCTCTATAAATTGGCCATGTGATCGTCTAGTTATATTCCTACGTTGTGTAATGTAATAACTCAAATTCTTTTATGTTAATTTTGTCGAGTCCTAACGTATCCTATCTACATAAAATATATCTACCTTTTTCCCTAACCCATGTCATTAGTTGCTACTAACTCTGGTAAAAAATACCTACTTAAATTTTACTTTTATATCTGTACACTTCGGGACAATTAACTAAAAAAGTTTACTCCAGGGTTTTATTTTACTCTATAGTTTGATATTCCTTTGATAAGAGAATACCATAAGGGAAATGACAGGAAATTACTTCTATAAATTATTTGCTTCCTCGGTAGGATTTTTATTAAATTATCTCTTTAATTATTTAGAAGGATGAACCATAAATGATAAGGTTTACATCCAGGGATAAGCGACTTTTGGAGGACAGCTCCGACCACGCTGTCTACGGTGATATTCTGCCATCGCTCTTGGTCAGATCCCCCTCGCTTAGACATAGGTAGATAATATTGTCTGGGAATTTTTTATCCAAATGATATTCTAATGCAAATCAATTCTTTTTACTCTATTTCAAGGGACTTCAGAGGATCGCAAAACCTTTTCCGTCGAAAGTAAGTTTGTACGTCATTTTCAAGCATTCCAGAGAATTTACATGAAAACATTAATGCGAAACCAACCACATTCATTCTTCACCTTTGGTTAACTTTTGGATTTTTCAAGGCTTACTAAAGCCCTGGAAAATCTCTACTCAATTCATACTCCTACTTACGAATAATTCTAAAACTCTCTGTAGAGTAAATAGAATTCCTAGTTGGATTATCCAGGTAGGAATAATCACTTGCGAAAAACCTAGACTATATTTAAATGAATTTTTCCTTCCACGAACGATAATTCTCAATTACAAGATTCTCTTTCTTCTAGTATTTTAATACGTTTAATAAATAATTTACCCGTACCTTTATGAAAGAATAATAGAAAACTAGACTTTATTCCCGGATAAATTTTAGAAAATGCCAATTTGTGAAATTGGACTACGTACGCGCTAATACAATGCCTACATAAGTGTGCCTGATTACCTGGCTAAATTGGGTGAGTGTGATTCAAAAACTTTGAGAAGCCGACCTCATTTTATTTTAAATGTGCAAGTTAATTGTGTGTGTCTCCTGACGAGGTGCAATGTTAGAATACCTATTTTGAAACTATTAAGGTGGGGATGTCTGTCGCTGTGTTACCTAAAACGACAAACAATTAGAAATGGTTATGGTGGTAGTACTTCCCCGGACGAACTCTTTCACCAAAAAGCTCTACTACTACTGCTTTCCCGGACGAACTCTTTCACAAAAAAGCTCTACTACTACAGCTCGAGTTCGTAAGTGGGGTCATATGATAGTGTTTCTTCCATGTGACATGTCATTTGCTTTGTGTAAGGGTTTCCTGGAGAGGATTTTTAAATACTAACAGCATCTAAAGTTATCATGTAACTCACTAGAGTTTTGAGCAAAGTTCTTAACTTCGTTATTTTGGGCGATGCGCTACTTAAAGAATACTTCAGTTTTACTTATCTGAGAAAATAGGTTAAACAAAGAGGTTTGTACACAGTAAGCATTTTAGATGCCTGAGATCGTTGAGCCAGATATTCGATTATTGTAAGATGCGATTTTAATGATAAAGGCAAAGAGCCATTAAAAAAGCGGCCAAGTGCGAGTCGGACTCGCCCATGAAGGGTTCCGTAGCAGCAAGTAACATAATATAAAAGTTCTTGTAGTTCGTTGTAACTTTGATCGATGTTTTAATAATAGTGTATTAAAAAAAATAACTTACTAGATCTTGTTCAAACCAATTTTCGGTGGAAGTTTACATGGTACATCGTGTTTTTTTTGTTTTATCATTCTCTTATTTTAGAAGTTACAGGACACACACACACACACACACATATATTTTACCACTTTGGAAGTGTCTCTCACGCAAACTATTCAGTTAAAAAAAAGAAGATTTTAGAAACCTCAATATCATTTTTGAAGACCAATCCATAGATACCCCACACTTGTGGGATTGATGAAAAAAAATATGAGTTTCTGTTCTAAGTATAGGGAACCCCCAAAATGTATTGTTTTTTTTTTCTATTTACGTGTGAAAATCTTAATGCAGTTCACAGAATACATCTACTTACCAAGTATCAACAGCATAGCTCTTATAGTTTCGGAAATAAGTGGCTGTGACATACGGACGGACAGACAGACAGACAGACATGACGAATCCATAAGGGTTGCGTTTTTTGCCATTTGGCTACGAAACCCTAAAAATGGGACAGCCTGTACTCAAATAAATACCGTAGCTATTTAGTTTATCTATAGTAGAGTCAACGCATGAGTAGAAATTCAAATAATGACGTCAACAGATACCCACTAACCCCAACAAATAGTGAAAACATCTCGTCCCAACATCCGTAGTAGGAAGATTGTTTTTATTGATCTCGTTAGTCCCATTTGTATCAGTAAATAATATCTTGAATTTATCAAACTCAAACATTGAATCGAGTGAAAAATCTAGGGTTTTCAAGAATAATTGGCGTAACTAATGATCAGGCCCGGCGTCGCACGAAAAGTTATCAATATGTTATTTGCGGCGGCAGATTCCGCTGAGGACCTCAAAAGACGTAAATATACAAGTCGCGTTAGAGCTTAGAGAAATTAGAGAAAAGAGATTTCGATATTTCTGTATTAGAGTCTAGAAAGACTACGCAATGGATTTTGATATGATTTTAACAATCATTTAGAGAACCAATTTCTTCCGAAATTCTAGGGTAAATTCTAGGGAAATAAGCGGACAAATATACAGACTAGATACGGATAGCAACTTTGTTTTATACTATGTATGTATAGGTAATTATGCGAGCCCGAATCACAAAACTTATTGAATCTCTCCCAAAAAAGTCCGAAACAAGCCAAGTTTTCGGATGGTAGGCAATATGACGGCGCTGTCATTAGCAAGCTAATGGCATGTCCACGATGTTATTTGGGACAACACCAGAAAATACATAGTACAGAAGGTCAGCTCAGTAAAACGAGCGATAACAGGTGCACCTACCTATATACGCATATACTCGACGATCTCGGTGAAATTTGGTCAAACGCCAGTCGCGAGTGCCGCGCTTTGGCGATAGACGTGTTTATTAAGGTACCTATATGTTTCATGTCTTGTGACACGAAATACGATTGTTGTTGTTATGTAAATGTGACTTGTGCAATGTATAAACGATCGCACATGAATTGCTCTGTTATGGTTGTCTTGTGTCTGGTTCTGCCGGAAGACCAGCGTTGGTTGCTAGTCTGCTGTCAACCAACTCATGCTGAGGCAGAACCATTTTGTTACTTGAGTTACACCTAGTACCTCCATATCTGTTTCTTCTTAGTGTGTTCTGTGTTTCTATGTAGCTCTTGTATACAAATAAATATATATTCTTTCTTTTTATTTTTATTTCTAAACACAACACTGAACACAAGAATAGTATTTTTTTTAGCCACGGTTGATTGTAGGTTATTAAAATTAATAATCGACCGGAGCGGAAATGTCTTTAATTGACGTTCCAAAATGTAAACTTTAGCCTTTGCCAGCCATAGCGCTACGGCCGAGCGAGGTTATTAAAATCAAATTCGGCCAGAACTGACCTTCTGTATTATGTATTTTGTGACAACACTCAGGCTAATGGCCGCCGAGGTACGCCGCGCCAGCCATCTCTCAACATTGGTCCTCATAATTAGAATTTCACGAATGTTTGGCATAACTTTCGGTTTCGGCCAAATCAGGTCAAGCGTTTCAGAGATTTCAGCTGAAGCCGATTTTAGTGTAACTTATAAATGGTGATTTTTATCAAAGCGGCCAAAACTATTTACGAAGATCAATCTACCGAACTGAAAGTAAAATGTACAACGTATTTTGACGTTTTAATCCTTTGTAATTTCGGGTTAGTAGCCTGGCCTATTTTTTTTATGGGCTTATTTCGCTTTTCCCCTCTGAAAATCTCCCTAAGGGGGAAAAGTGGAATCTAACAAAAAAAATTATTCCACTAGAATCCCAATCAGGGGTGCAAGTGCAATGGGTATAAATAATAATATATAATAAATTTATTTATTTCAAGCTTATGGCTCATAAAAATGAACGCGTTAATACATTTTAAATAGAATAGGTACATAATAATAATCAAGATAATAGTAAATCAAAATGACATAGGAAATGAAAAACGAAAAAGCCACGGATTTGACACACTGAGTCCGTTTATTTTTTATAAGGCCTCTTAATTTCGGCTTCAACTTCGGCCTAAAACTAATCTATCGGGCACTATTCTTAATAACTATTTAGGTACGTCGATATCATTAATTACAGTTTAACAGGCAATTATGCTTTAATTAAGTTTTTGTTGCTATAACTAGCCAATTTACAAGTGAAAGGCACAGATACACTGTTTAAGACTGTCTGCCTTCCAGGCAGAAAACTTCATACGAAAAAAAACTCCACGCACCGCTCAAAAAAGAGGTTTTTAAAGAATATCTCGTGAGATATAGATAATTAAAAAAAACCCGTGGGTGAACCCTCCGTTTTATTGTATTGATTTTATCTATCCAATTTTTTACCCAATAATCTGTACCATATTGACAAACAATCGAATCTAGGCAAAAGCTAGAGGTAACTTAGTGTTTATTTTATTGAGAATTTTTTGTCTTATCGTTTTTCTGTCATGGTGATCCCTCTGTATTATAATGTTGTATCCATGCATATTTTTAATTTCAATATTATACTTGACTTAGTCAGTTAAAAATCTAATCTACGATTGGTAATTTTGCGTTATACCCCACCTTAACATTTGATGTAAAATAAAATAAAGTTTCTTGTTAAGGCGACATGATAAAATACCGAATGGGCAGAGTCTAGCAAGAAAACAATAGCTGCAAGACAGTGACAGCGCTATTGCTCACTTGAACCCGGGAAAAGGTGAGGTATTGATTTCTTCAGCTCTGAGGTAACTGACGTAAGCGACATTTTTTTTTATCGGAAGGATTTATATGCAGTTGACCGCCTGGGGCCATGACTGCTTTACCGGGCTTTTGGTGAGCGCAGATGGCGCTCAACCAGCGCAGATGGCGCTCAACCGACGTAAGCGACAAATGATAAAACTTCGTTTTAAAGTAAAAGTAGTTCGTCTAAAGTAGCTTTCTTTTATTATCTCTATTTAATCTAAGTAATCTAATTACCTTCTGAATAGTATAACAATTTACCCTTAATATTTTCTGTAATCGAAGGAGGGTCCTAAAAAAGGGATTTAAAAAATAGATGGCAAATTTAAAAAATAAATCTGATGTAAAAAGTTTTACCAAACGTGTTTCTGTTTTTGATTTATTTAGATTACGGATGTGAGTTCACTCTTCGACCAAAGTTGGTCGAAGAGTTCACTGATAGACTAGTTCCTTTTTGATCCATTGGGAATGATCCATTGTCCTGTTCGATCCATTATACCTATAATTTTGTTCCTAACTGATCCATTCTCCAATGGATCATGTGTGAAGCGGCCTTTAAACTGTTGCCCGCTAACAGTATATGCGTCATTAAAGTATCAAGGATCCCTCCACCTTGTGTTTATACATTAGTTTTACGTCCCCGCGGTTATATCAATAAAGTTGTTCCCCAATTCCGTGAGTCCCCATCGTAACTTCTTGACTTATGAGTCGAGCGCGCATTAAAGGACCCATATTGCCCCATAAATCCTGTACCTACTCACCAATTATGATTAGGTATACGGTATTATGATTTTCATGGTTTATGTTGCCATAACTGATAATTCGTACATCCGTCAGCTTGTTTGAGTAGCTTTACATCCAACATCATTATCACCACCACCGCCAGGCAGAAATCTTCATACAAAAAAAACGCCACGCGCCGCTCGAAAAAGCGGTTTTTATTGAATCATCATCATCATCATCTCAGCCCAGAATCACCCACTGCTGGGTATAGGCCTCCTTTCTCTTTTGCCAGCCTCCTCTATCCTGTGCGTCTCTCAGCCAGGTATTGCCCGCGACGGATACGATGTCGTCGACCCATCTCGCTTTCGGACGACCCGGATTTCTTCGGCCCGACTTCGGCAACCACTCCGTCGAGGCTTTACTCCACCGGCCGTCACCACGTCTGCCCAGATGTCCTGCCCAGCTCCACTTGAGGTTTATCACTCTGTCTCCGACATCATAGAATTTCGTCCAAAAGTATTTTTTATTGAATATCTCGTGAAATATAGATAATTTTAAAAAACCCCGTCGGTGTACCCTCCTTTTTATTATATTGATCTTATAAACAATTTTGGACCCAATAATCTGTACACCATATTGACAAACAATCGAATCTAGCCGAAAGTTAGAGGTAACTTTGTGTTTTTTTTTGATCAAGAAATTTTTGTCCTATCGTGTTTTTATATGGGTGATCCCTCGGGATTATAATGTAGTATCCATGCATATTTTTAATTTGAATATTGTACTTAATTTAGTCAGTTAAAAATCTAATCTAAGAATTTTAACTGACTAAATAATTGGTAATTTTGCGTTATACGCCACCTTAAAAGGCGACTTACGGCCCTTGCGCGGACAAGCCTTTGTAGCATGCTTCAACTTCGCATGACTATGAAATAATTCATCCAGTCCGCCCTAGTATCGACCGCCCTAATAAGCGAAAGTAAGTAGTTTGAGCCACTAAAGTTGAGCTATGTGACATTTGCATTGTATCTAAAATAATTCTTTCATTCATTCGTAAATCATAGGACGAGCAGACGCACGGCTCGGTACCATTCTTACCTCATTAGTATACCCTCTATTCGTACTAAACGATTCAGTTCTACCTTTATAATGCAAAAAACTGCTAAGGAGTGGAATACCCTACCTTCGTCTGTCTTTCCTGAAAACTACATATAATCTGGGTCTCTTCAAGGCTAGAGTGTCTGGGTGCCTTCTAGACCTTTGTGCTTCATCTTCGGCCACATCGTCACTTACCAATTGGTGAGATCGTGGTCAAATAGAGGTATATCATAGTTAAAAAAAAAAAAAGATTCTATAACAAAATGTGAAATTTGCACAAATTGGACTAAATATATTGTAGCCTTTTTTATTACGCATATATACCACTATAACCGAGTCTGCCTGTTCCAGTTATAAAATCTCATACTTAACCTCAAAATATTCTTTCTTGAAATCTATAAGTTTCCGCGTTTCTCCACACATATGGGATGATCTTCCCCCCATTTTCAAGCCCTATACTACTGGTCGATTTTGGAAAATCCTTCCGATGACTCGCTTCACTCGCTCTAATAACATTTTAATATCCCTGTGACATAGATTGTACCTACGTTTAATAATTATTTTCAACGGAAGAAAAAAACGGATTTTTGTTCTAGTTCTTGCCCTATGCTCTTTGTTAATTTGGTCTAAACCATCGAGGTATAATAGTAATGGAGTGAGTGCTAAAAATAGCATAGAGTGTTCCTTCTTACTCCTATCCTAGAAGATAGCTTGCTATCTTATGTTAGAGAGAAACAAATATATTGTCACACGACAGTCGTCTTTCCGTTCTGTACCCTGAATTTTGGTATCATGCATATACATCTTCCTAGATTGTTACCATGAATGTACTAGTAATTTGACATTTGGCCTGGTACGACTAACACAAATAAGAACAGATAGATTTATGCTTGTCTCATTCCAACACATGAATACATTCATATAAAAGAATGAGACTGGTATAATCGCTAACGTTTCGTTTTTAGCCTTAGTTCCATGCCTTTAGTCCATCTTCCTAGGTCTAAACCCACCTTTAGACGTAGTGTCAAGTACAGTCGCACAGCACTATGATTACAGCAATTTAGCTAAGTGCCTACTTGGTATCAAATTATACGCTAAAGTGGAAACTACTTTCGTGAATTGAGTGAAAAGTTGGCGTGGAAATTGTAAATTAATTAACAATGAGCTTACAGTCCAGGGTCCAACAATTACTGGTAAGATTGCGAGGCTGCGATTGTGCGGGCGTTCTGCCAACAAAACGTAGATGGACGCCATTTTAATAATTATGACTTACGACATTAATTATTCGGTATGTACGAGCCTGGATGGTGTTGTCTTTCAAATAAATACTTTTTGGAATGTTAACAAGCATAACATGATATAATTGTTATTCCAACTTAGCACAGATAAAATAATCTTCTGGCACTATACGTCTTATTACCGGAATGTAAAGTCGGTATTTTAGGTCTATTTACACGCGACGTCCACTGCCCTGAAAGTCCAGTTTTCTAAACGTTTATTCTGTTTACGTCCTAGTTTTCTTAACGCCCACTTCTCTGAAAGTCCACTAATTAAAACGTTTGCTGCGAAATTGGTAAGTAAAGTAAAGTAAAGTATCAGCCTAATACAATGTCCCACTGCAGGGCAAAGGCCTCCATCATAGAAATCAAGTCATCGCTACTATGATGAGATTAGGCTTAATCACCACGCTTGCCAAATGCGGATTAGTGATCACAAACCCAAGCTATGTTCGAAAAATTCGAAACGTACTTTTTGCTCGAACCGGGAATAGAACCCAGGACCCCTGAGATCACGGCTCGGTAGTTAAACCACTAACAGGGCGAAATTGGAATCTATCTAGAAGGAAATATTGAGTTCAAAATGTTATGTAATAAAACATTTTTATAAGTTCCACTACCGTCTTTTGTTTCTAAGATCTACAGTACTTTTTTTTTCAAAGGTACATTTTGCAAAATCGGCTAATTACTGAAATGGACGCTCAGAAAAAGTGGCATTCAAGGAAAGGGAAGGACCGGGAAAGCGACATTCAAGGAAAGGGAAATACAGGGAAAATGACGTTCGCGGAATGTGACTTTCGGGCAATAGGACGTTCGGAGAAATACTGAGTTGACATTCCGGTAATAGGACGTATAGTGCCAGAAGGTAACTATACTAGTATCCTTATATATAAAAGTTTTAGACGAAAACATTTATTAAAAACCACTTGAGAAAATGGTTGATATGTCATGAGTAATAATGAATAAGTCATATATAATCTCAAAGAATATTTTGAACGGTAATTATTATTTGTTTATTAGAAGATCAACAGCGAATACAGTTTCGATTTTTTGTTACATAAAAAGGCCAATAATAGATCTTCCTAAGGTGAACTTATTATTTATGAGCCTACATTTGCTGTTGAATCCTACTGCTTCCAAACGCCTTAAGGTGGTTGCTTTCGCTTGTGGCAAGAAATACTTTTTTTTTCGTTTGTTTTTGCTCTTCACAGCTCATCAACACTTCTTCAGATAGCGAAAACTATGTTGCCGGTAATTATATGCCCTAACACACAAGTTTTAATTTATAGTATTACATAAATATCATTAGTTTAGCTACGATTGTACTTCAATGGTATTTACAGTGATTTTTTGTATCAAGCACATTCATAGCCAAACTAATTAAATTAAAACTTGTGTGTTAGGTCATATAATTACCGGCAACATAGTTTTCGCTATCTGAAGAATGAGCTGTGATGAGCAAAAAACACCCATTTTTTTTAATTTTGCGCCACAAGCGAAAGGAACCTTAAGCGATTTTAATAATTCTTTCACAATATTAAAGGCAATTTATAGTCACACAGACGATGCACCCAAGCTAAGCTTATCACTCCTTAGTCGGTGTGTAGGTATATCTGTGTAAAACTCACACACGCATATAAAACTGGCGTCAGTTTGCTATAGGGAAATGTTCCGTCGTAGTTTCTTCTATTCGTCTGAGAGTTCAAAAAAAAAAAAAAAGTTCTGTTGTTTTGTTTCGGGGAACGATTGTGTTTAGCTTTTGTGTAATCATGATTACCAAGTTTTTTTTATACTACTTGAATGACGGATCAAGCAGCTGGCCCTCCCGATGTTAAGCGGTACCCTCTGCCTTTGAACAGTGCATTATCAAATAGGTCAAATCCACCTAGGACGCACCCTATGTGGCATTGCACTGCGCCCACCACCCTGAGACATAAAGATGAAAAGTCTCATGTGCCTGTAATTTCACCGGCACCCTTAACCTTCAAACCGGAACACAGCAATGCGAGCACTACTGCTTTGCGGCAGAAATGGGTATGGTTGAAGTACTTCCCGGACGAACTCTTTCACAAAAAAACTGTACTACTACTACTAAAATAATACTAATAAAGGTACTTCGGCCGTCTGTCTGCCAGTACTTGTATGGTTGCTGCTAGGGTATGATTTCGGGGTTTCCTCCTCTTATAACGGCTGCAGACCAGGGCTTGGTCTAAATCATTCTCACAAGTATAAGTATGTAGTAGTAAATATTCCTAGAAAATATCTATCTTATATTAACAAAAGGGACCGAAAACCCCAAAGATTGATGTTCGTTTGATCTCTATGAAGACATGAAAGGGTCGAGGAAAGAAATGCGCCCTATGAGCAGTCTTGCAGAAGTAATTGCTCGGAGGTTATTCAATGTGTTATTACAAGTAGGAATGTACTAACGGCTATATGAATTGCCAATTACACTGTTCTTTAGTATTTTTAGGGTTCCGTAGCCAAATGGCAAAACACGGAACCCTTATGGATTCGTCATGTCAGTCTGTCTGTCCGTCCGTACGTTACAGCCACTTTTTTCCGAACCTATACGAACTATACTGTTGAAACTTGGTAAGTAGATGTATTCTGTGAACCGCATTAAGATTTTCACACAAAAATAGTAAAAAACAATGAATTTTGGGGGATGCATAGAACTGAAACTCAAATGTTTTTTTTCATCGAACCCATACGTGGATCTATGGATAGGTCTTTAAAAACGATATTGAGGTTCCAAAGTGGTAAAATTTGTGACCCCCCCCCGTAACTTCTAAAATAAGATAATGTGATAAAACTAAAAAAATATATGATGTGCATTAAACCATGTAAACTTCCAACGAAAATTAGTTTAAACGAGATTTAGTAAGTAGTTTTTTTTGAATACTTTTTTAAATCGTAAACCATCCAAGAACTTTTTATTATGTTACTTGCTGCTACGGAACCCTTCATAGGCGACTCGCACTTGGCCGCTTTTTTTTTTTTTTGAATTTATGAGCGGGCTTTCAATTAGAGAATGGAATTAAAAATGAACACTATCTATATCAGTTTCTATAAACATACATAGTACGAGTACCTGCACGAAGTAACTTGAGACTCCACTGAATGCGACCCCCTTCCAGAAAGACGCCCACTGCTGGACAAAGGCCTCCTCTTTCTTATTAATAATCTCAAGCAAATCGAAAAAAAAACAAATAATAAAAAATACTACGACATATCATTTTGCACACCGTACATTGAAAATGACGTCATCGGCCCAGCCGGGGAATTGCGTAGTAGACTGAAGTTTGATGTCGATTACCAGTTTGCTGTTCATTGCACAGCGTGTTTTAGCTTTTTTACAAGAACAGAAATATTTAAAACAGGCTGCGCAATGAACAGCAAACTGGACATCGAAATCAAACGTCTGTCTACTACGCAATAACCCCACAGTTCTCAAGTTATATCGTACGGGTTAAGATACATAGACACACGCCTTTTCCCCCGAAACGAGGCAGAGCCTCAAATGGGCCTCTTTCCACTGTAGGTTGCACTATCGGAGGAAATAGACGTGACAATTGGTGAGTTTATCGCTGTCGCTGTTTAAACTGGTTACGTGTCCGATAAGAATAACTCTAGGCCAATATCTCTGGCTACAGTTACGGCAAAGGTATTTGATGGTCTCCTTGATAAACAACTGGGTAAACATGTGAAGCTGCATGATGCTCAATTTGGCTTTAGAGCAGGGCTGTCTACTGAGTGTGCCATCTTTGCCCTCAAGGAGACTGTCACGTATTACACCAAGAGGAAAACACCAGTGTTTGGATGCTTTCTTGATTTATCAAAGGCATTTGACCTGGTGTCTTATCGGATACTGTGGGACAAGTTGGCGGTCACTGGGGTGCCATATGAGGTTGTTGGCTTATTTAGGCACTGGTATGCACATCAGGATAAATGTGTGAGATGGGCGGGTGAGGTATCGGACACGTACAGGCTGGAATGTGGAGTTCGGCAGGAGGGGTTAACATCTCCTAAACTTTTCTGCTTGTATGTAAACGAGCTCATCGGTGGGCTTAGTAGCATGCATGTGGGGTGCTCCGTTGATGGTCAAATGATCAATAACATAAGCTACGCGGATGATATGGTACTGCTAAGCCCTTCGGTGTGTGCGCTGAGGAGGCTGCTGCGTGTTTGTGAAGACTATAGCCAAAAGTCATGGGCTCAAATATAACAGAAAGAAGAGCGAGGTGATGGTTTTTTCGGCGGGTGGTCGCCCTCTCAGCTACATACCCCCCATTTACCTGGACGGTAGGGAACTAGCCAGAGTGTCGAAATTCAAATATCTGGGACATGTGGTCACTGCTGACTTAAAAGATAATTGTGACATAGAAAGGGAGCGTAGGGCGGTGGCGGTTCGTGGAAATATGCTAATCCGCAGGTTTTCACATTGCTCAGTGGAGGTCAAGGTAAAATTGTTCAAAAGCTTTTGTCAATCCTTTTATACCGGCAGCCTGTGGGTTTCTTATACCAAAAAATCAGTTGGGGCCCTACGCGTCCTTTATAATAACTTGTTTAGAGCAATGGTGGGGCTACCTAGATTCTGCAGTGCGTCTGGCATGTTCGCTGATGCTCATGTCAATGACTTTCACGCTGTGATGCGCAACAAGATTGCGTCGGTCAAAAGCAGAATGCTGGGTAGCCCCAACAGTATACTCGGGGCACTGGCAGGCAGGTACGACAGTCCTCTGCAGAGGTACTGGATGTCAGCCCTTATAAACCCCAACTCTGAACAGGTATATTGTATTAATTAGTTAATATATAAATAATTAATACAATATACTATGATATAATATATCATATAATAATAATTTAATGATAATTATGTATGTGGGTATTTTTTTTTAAGTATTATTTAATATTAATTAATTATAATTTTCATGGTAGTATAAATTGGATCATGTTGTCTGAATAAATGAATTATAATAATAATAATAATTAATAATAATAATTTTTTTACGAGATTTAGAATAAATAAGTGAGATAATAATTGCTTCCCACGACTGACTCTGCTAAAGCTTTCTTCCAGTAATAACACATTCCTTAAATATACTAGCAGCCAGGACAACTCTTATACCATCGAATCTTACAAACAAGTCCGGGTAATCCCTTAGACCGTTACGTATACCATAAACATCACCGTTACGTATACCATAAACATCACCGTTACGTATACCATAAACATCACCGTTACGTATACCATAAACATCACCGTTACGTATACCATATACATCACCGTTACGTATACCATAAACATCACCGTTACGTATACCATAAACATCACCGTTACGTATACCATATACATCACCGTTACGTATACCATAAACATCACCGTTACGTATACCATATACATCACCGTTACATATACCATATACATCACCGTTACGTAAACCATATACATCACCGTTACGTATACCATATACATCACCGTTACATATAACATATACATCACCGTTACGTATACCATATACATCAACGTTACGTTTTTTTTAAATGTATTTATCATATAAACTTACTAATAAAACATATAACATAGATATAGCACTTCAAAAACCACAAAGATTTGCAAACCACAAAGGTTTTTTTGCGTATACCATATACATTACCGTTAAAGTACTCCAGTGATTCCATAGCTCTAGTGTAAAGCCACCCTTGTAAAGCTAAATTCCATGCGTGATCAGTTAATGAGGTTGATCAGAATTTAGATTGGAGCCATTGCGGAAATGATGACGTGAAATGGAAATCTAAATTGGCCATTTGGGGAATACCTACCAAATTGTGTTAGGGCTTCACTTAATCTGAACAACAAACGTTCAATACATAGAATACAGAAGGTATATAATCACTTTAGTAGTAGTAGAGCTTTTTTGTGAAAGAGTTCGTCCGGGAAAGTACTACCACCATACCTATTTCTGCCGCAAAGCGGTAGTGCTCGCATTGCTGTGTTCCGGTTTGAAGGGTATGGGTGCTGGTGAAATTACAGGCACATGAGACTTTTCATCTTTATGTCTCAGGGTGGCGGGCGCAGTGCAATCCCACATAGGGTGCGTCCTAGGTGGACGTGACCTTTGAGGTAATGCACTGTTCATAGGCAGAGGTTACCGCTTAACATCAGGTGGGCCTCTTGCTTGTTCCGTCATCCAAGTAGTATAAAAAAAAATCTTTTAAAGTACTTGGACGTGCTACTAATATACAAAGAATATCCTTGGAATAGTTACACCGTACATATGCTATGTACATGATCTGATCCCACCATCTCTTTTTCATCATACGACAACACCAAGCAGGCGCACGGCTCAGTACCATCCTTACCTCATCAGTATACCCGTAATTCGCACTAAGCGTTGCGGTTCCACCTTTGTGATGCGAACAGCTAAGACAACTAAAAGCTTGTATTGAATAATATATTTTTCACAAAAAACTTATTCTAATTTTAATACAACCAGTGACACTCGCGCAATAAAGACGAATCTAACGACGTAGCATTCATCAACATCAGTTCAGCCATTGTTAGGCTGCGTTTCCATTGACGCGGAGCTGGGCGGAGCGGAGCTTAGCGGTGCATGAATTGACCAATCACTATGCTCGAAATCTCTGCTGGCTGCTCGCTCGCCATAGTGATTGGTCAATTCATGCACCGCTAAGCTCCGCTCCGCCCAGCTCCGCGTCAATGGAAACGCAGCCTTACGGACGGAATACATACAGGTCAAAAACATAAACCTCCTTTTTTGGCTTCCCCGCGGTCGGATAAAAAAAGTATATTTTGCTTTTTCTAAAACTTTTATCATTATTCATTTACAATTCATAAATTGAATTATGATGTGAATTTAAAGTGATTTCAGAAATTTAAATAAACTTGGAAAACTAATTGTACGTAAATGTGTACCTATACCACAGAATAAATAATAGTACAAGTACTTTAAAGGGGTTCCCAACATCTTATGATCTCTGCAAAGTAACAGACATTAGAACTTTGTTTAAGTAATCAACAGAAGTTGACTCAAATATAAAACTTTCATTATTCATTTAAAATCTTTCGTTGACTTAAGTTTTGAAAATAAAATATTGCTCTTTGACCCAAGAGATCAAAGTTCACTTTGTAGAGTGAATGTCATAGCTTACAAGTATCATAGCTTACACAGGGCGTCCCGACATGAAGGGAAAGTACCTTAAATATTGTAGATAGGATATTTTGCTGAAAGGAGACTTTATTTTATTTTTAAAACTTAGTACCTAATACTACATTCCATGATTTTCTTAAAATTATTTGCTGAGTCTGAGAATCGAACCGACTTAAATGTGAAAAAAAACACCACTTTCTGAATGCACATACTTGACTTGTTGCTGAAAATAATATGTGACTATAATATTTGAGGAGTCCCTCAATTCCTCATTGATCCCATCATCAGATTTTGATGAAAATGGTGCTAATATGGAAGTATATCGTGTCAAATAAAATAATAATAATACTCGAATTGAGTACATCCTTTTTTAAAAGTCGCTTAAAAATAATATGAATACAATGATTATGACAAAAAAAAAAAAAAAAAAAAATACAAATAAATTTCTATGAACTATGATAGTTCCAGGCATAGTTAAGCGCTAGACCTATATATATAGTAATGACAGAAAATGCCGTTACCTATCTTAGACCTTACCTTATTAGATCGCTTTTAGCGATAAGACTACTGCCATTACTTTTATTGTTTTTTGTTCTCTTTTATCTTTTTCTTTTTATTTTTTGTGTGCAATAAAGTGATTATCTATCTATCTATCTATCTATCTATCTATCTATCTATCTATCTATCTAATTTACTTACAACCATGCAGTTTCCTCTTCCATGTGTGCATGAATGATGTCATGTATGTATCGGGAATACAAACTTCGCGGAGGAAATTCACTAGAGACGACAGAAATACATAATCTGTAAAAAATTCAACTGTCTTACTATCACGGTTCATGAGATACAGCCTGGTAACAGACGGGCAGACATACATACAGACAGACAGCCAAGCCTTAGTAATAGGGTCCCGGTTTACCCTTTGAGTACGGAACCCTAGGTTCTTCGGACGCCTGACACGAGACACCGCGCAGTTGCGTCGTACGTCGCCGTCTACACGTGTGCATAAAATAAAGTGTTTTTATAAATGTTTTTTTTTTTTTTTTTTTTTTTTTAACATTGATAGACCTTTGTTTGACCACGATCTCACCTGTTGGTAAGTGACGATGTGGCCGAAGATGAAGCACAAAGGTCTAGAAGGCACCTATTCACTCTTGACTTGAAGAGACCCAGATTATAGTTTTCAGGAAAGACAGACGACGGTAGTGTATTCCACTCCTTAGCAGTTCGCATTATAAAGGTAGAACTGAAACGTTTTGTGCGAATAGAAGGTATACCAATGAGGTAAGGATGGTACTGAGCCGTACGCCTGCTCGTCCTATGATGAAAAGGAGATGGTGGGATCAGATCGTGCAGTTCCTGGGAGCATTCACCGAAATGTAACCTATAGAAGATCGCAAGGCATGCAACCTTACGGCGGTGCTCGAGACTCTGGATCTTAGTCTCCGCCATATGTATGTTAGTGTTTAAGGTATTTATGTGCAGATTCTCCTTCCATGTGTGCATTGAATGATGTCATGTATGCATCGGGCATACAAAGTTCACGGAGGAAATTCACTAGAGGTTATTTCGTTGGCCGCCTGAGTGAAATGCTGCTGGAAACTTTTACGAACAGTCCAAGTTTGCTGCTGTTATGCACTCTGAAAGAGTTATACGTCAGAAAGTTCAAAGGAGCGTAGGAACATACTGACATATCGTGAGTTAGAAATAAGTGGTATTTGGTGAGGATTTATAAACAGTTTTGTAATGCAACTAATAATAATGGTTCGCCCCGAACTGAAACCTCGCGAATACACGCGACTTAGGTAGGTTACCTTATTTCTTTGGAAAAAATATCTATTTACTTGAGTATTTCCACATAAAATGAACGCACTTGTCGGTTCGAAAAGTTAGACACACAACGTCGTTCAAATTTCTAGAAATAGGAGGTCAACAATACAATGGATGCTGCATAGGGATGCTGGTTATTGTTTTATAGAGTACCAGTTTCGAAATTCTTTAATTTTAGACTATTCCCAGTATTTGTACCAGTACAAACATACCAAATTTCAGCGTTGTATGATTAGTGGAAGTACCCTAGGGGTTTTGGTATTTTACATTTTCGATTTACCCTAATATCTCAAAAACTACATAAGTGACATTAGTTAAAAAACTATAAAAATAGTTTTGAATTAACGAAGCGAGGGGCTTTCATATGACACCCCATTTGATCTGATATTCTCACTTTTATTTTTACCTCCTCCTGGACCCCAATATCTCAACAACCCCCCGACTGATATATCTCATAACCTTACCAACACATTGTATCAATACTATCTATCCCCGAAATAAATTTCATGAAGATCGGATTAACGGTTCGGACGTGACCTATGTGATAATGCACTGTTCATAGGCAGAGGTTACCGCTTAACATCAGGTGGGCCATCTGCTTGTTCCGTCATTCTAAGTAGAATACAAAAAAAAAAACTAGCATCTTTCTCGTGCCTGTGAAGATGAAAAAATGTGTTACTTAATTTCACCTCTGACTAATAAGGTCAAAATTAGTCTAGTGGTTACTATGATATCCTACTTGTACGGAGCTCTATCCACGCGAGTCCGACACGCACTTGACCTGTTTTTCCCTTACGAGGCTTTGTAGCGCAGTTCCTTATAATGTGACCTTTAGTTGCGTAGTAACTAAGTAGTAATCTGTGCTTTAGTTGAACGGAACATTCCATAATTAATGCTTCTAAGTAGTTCCAAGTGCTTCCAAGAAGTTGTTTTTCTTTGTGAAGTTAGGTTTAGGCACAGATAAAATAATACCATACTAGGTTTAAGTAATTTTAATTTTAGTGTGCCGTATTCAATGGCGTTAGTTGTGGATTCAAATTGTGCCTTCTTTAGAGTCTACTTTTAACTGTATTTTTATAAAAGCCAACTCGATAGTTTCCTTGTTCAACAAGCAAATAATTTTGTAAAAATAAAAAAGATCCCAAGGCAATGAAACAGCTGAACCGATTTTGATCAAACATAGCTAAGAACACTCCCGACAAATTCACCCGAAATTCATTGACAAAAAAAAACTAAATCGGTTCATCCGTTCGGGAGCTACAATGGGACAGACAGACACACACACAGACACGTCAAACTTATAACACCCCTTCGTTTGTACGTTGGGGGTTAGAAAGGGTTCTTTCAATAATCATTATCAACAGCCTCTATAGACTTCCACTGCTGGAAGAGCCCCCCCCATAGAATGCAATGGGGGAATTAGCCATAATCACCACGCTTGGCAGGCGGATTGGTGATCGGAGTATTCAGGTGGATGCTGCTGCCCATCCCATGTTTTAATTGGGCATCCACGGGAGGAGATGGAGGGTTCTATTTTTAAGCCGGATACACCATGGCATTTATAATTCTTACAAAAGCACGAACCTATATTTTTTTGCTTATTTTTAATCTTACGAGATAAAAAACATTTTTCAGTTCACATGCTCTAAAAGTGTAATTTTAGCTAAACGTAGGCGAACTATAAGGCGTAGGCGAACGTGGGTTAGCCTCTAGGGACTAAAGATTTTTCTTTATTTAGGTCTTTATTATCAACAGCCTACAAAATTACTGAATAGACTCGACTTTGCAATGTTCCATTTTTTAAATATTCAGGTTTATTTTTGAATATGGAACTGAAAGTTACCTATACTGCTACACTAGCATTGTTTGGGCGATCGCTGGGCGTTTGCGTCAGAGCGTTTGTACATTTTTCATAAAATATACCCATTTCAAATGTGCCTAGTTATTTTATTTTCTCGCAATATCACTGAAAAGTAAGTGTAAACACTCGGGACTAAAACCCATTCATACTCGATTCTATAGCCTCCCGAGCGACAGCTCGTTTTAGTCCCTTGTTGAGCAATCTACTATTTATGTCACAGGATGCCAGTAAAGTAACTTATATTAGGAACGAATTTACATTTTAAGAATAAAGTGTATCATGTCCGCTTAAAGTCCACACTATAAAATTAAATAAAAAACCTAGAAACCTTTTTACAAACAAAACAACTCCCAAAGGAACTACATATTTCTAATGTCACATGAAAACGAATCTTAATGGTGGTAGGTAGGTGGTACCATTAAAAAATATACAGCGTATAGAAGTGAGACACCCACATTGGTTGATGCTACACACACTTGTCATCATCATTACTACCTGATGCGTTACGTAGGCAATGTACTCGTGTTGAATGGTTGTCTGGAAGAGGTCGCTTTATAGCGTTAAGACTGCCCATTGTTCATTTAGTTTTTGTTTATTTGTTGTGTGTAATTGTTATTTTAACTAGTGTGTAAGGTGCACAATAAAGTATTTTCATTCATTCATTCGTTTATTTCTAATGGGGTTTTTATGTAGTTGAGCTCAGATGGCTGTTTTATCGAGCTTTTGAAGGGCGCTGATGATGCTCAACTGGTAAAAAATGTAGGGTTGGGCCAACAAGTGCAAGGGCACCACTTAGGTATGGACGTCGGCTTGGGTCATTGCCAGATTGACATTTGGATCGGATTAAAACAGGTACAGAATTAACAGGTACACAGGTGATATATAGAATGTACTAAAGAGACTCGGTGACCCCGCCGGCGATCTTTGCTCTGTCGTGACTGGAATGGGCGCGTGGGGGTTACACAGGCCATTTATTCAGTAGTAACGGTTTCGGTTTTTTGTAACAAATGTTGTCCGGGAAAGTAAATTATTACCATTTTTACCACAAAGAAGTAGTAGTGTTCGCTTTGATGTGTTCCAGTATGTAGGGTTGGGGGTGTCGGCGAATTTACAGGCACATAAGAGAACTATGTCTCAGAGTCAGGCGCAGTGCAGTGCCGCATAATGCGCGTCCTAGGTGGACGTGACCTATGATATAATGCACTGTTGATAGCCAGAGGGTATCGCTGAACATCTGTTAGTTCCGACATTACAAGTAGTATAAAATAATATACATATACATTTTATGCTTCGGCCGTTCCGAGCGAAGAAGCACTGCGTGAAAGAGCGGAGCACGAGAACTCTGTGCTCGGTCGTGTTTTGTCAGCTCGGAATATTTGTAAAAGAGTTTCGCTTCTATTCACCAGTATTATTATTTGTTGTTTCTGCCTCTACCTGCTGAATTATTAATGTGCTCTCTTGCAGACATGATACTTTGCGACATCAGCACGTTCGCGAGAAAGTATAACTTGTAAGCAAGTTTATGTTCTACACTTCTACAGATATTGCGAGTGTTTTTTATAGTTTCAAATAGTCTGCGTTGTTCAACGAAGCCATGGTTTAAGAATACGATAAATTCAATCTGTTAATTTGTAATTGGGCATGGTTTGTCGAGTAGTTCCCGTTTGTCTTCGAATCTGTCCCCGTTCGGGGACAGGCAGGAATTGACGATTCCTGTTTGCCCCCCTATGCCCCGAATGCAAATTAGCACCAAACAGGAATCGTCAATTCCTGTCTGTCCCAGAATGGGGACAGATTTGGGGACAAACGGGAACTACTCGGTTTATCTTGTTCTGGGATCTTTTGTTTATCTAATATTATTTATCAGAGATTGATGAAGATTAAAAAGGAATAATGGGATATTAAATAAATAAATAATGCTGGACAGTTCACACAACATTATCTAGCCCCAAGCTAAGCAGAGCTTGTGTTATGGGTACTAGACAACTGATATACTTAATACAATATAATTACATGGATAGATATTTTTGATTATATATAGAAAATACCCAGAACACCCCGAACAAATATCTACAGATCGCACAAATATAAATTTTATATAATATTTTACAAATATATATTAAGTTTTACAACTTCGCAGTTTGCAGACTGGAGTTTACTCCGGTATTGTTCAGTGTAAGATGCGCAAATATGTTGTGCAACAGACTAAAAGGACTCTTCCCGCCATTTTCGAAAAGAGACGTTGTCTACTTTTGTTTTATTTCTTTTGCTAGTGTTTTCTTGAGTTATTTTGTGTTATTTTGGTGGCATTTTAACTAATGTAGCTCGTTTAAAAAGCACAAGTGTAGTGAAATGAAATGGAAGTGAATTGCGTGACTTTTGAAATTGGTGGATATTGTCTACCAAAGTTTTAGTAAAATTGGCCATCGTTTTACTAAAACATGACTCGACTGTGACTTTGACGACTTAGAAGGAGTGTAACGTTGCAAAATATAGTGAAAATACAGATACTTACTTGAAAATGGCAAATGCACAAGCCGTGCGGCGCCGATTATAAAAAAAAAACAGACTAAAAAAAAACATAAATCGCATTAGTCAATTCAGTGTCTTTCCCCAGTGAAGAAGCCTTGAATGAATGAGGTTTACTTCCAGTATTAATTTTCAGTTCCAGTATTAACGCCCGAATCTTTATTCACTTGCCATTGCCACAGATAAAATAATACTATACTAGAGTCTGTTCAAAAAGAGTTCCGTCATGAGATTCGAAGACGCAGCTGGAGGGCAATTCTCGTGCTTTAGAGATTAAGTCGAATAAGACATATGTCGAAAAAAGATGGCGAATGTCGAATAAAATCTTAATTTGCTATTCTCGTGATGTCACAGATAGACATAAGTCGACCAAAATCATTCAAATCGAATACGGTTTGATGGTTATTGTGACATTTTCGTGACATTTTTTGTAGACATTCATGCTTCGACATTATCTCTAATATAGAGATAATCTCTACAATCCGAGAATTGCCCTCCTGTACTTATTCACCTTTTTTGCTGAGCGGGCAAGGCAATAGCGCCTGTTCCGTATTGATCCTTTTACAACTGTAACTATTTCTTTAGTTTATGATTCAAAATGCAGACAGTTTGTATCATAAACTAATGAAATAGAAACTAAAGAAAACGTTAATTCACAATTTGGCCACGACGGAACTCTTTTTGAACAGACTCCTAGTACCATTGCACAAAAAAGTAACAAACCTAGCTTAGTTGGTATGTTTTTTGTTGGTAAACAGTGTGCCGCGCGTTTTGTCGGAAGATATTCCGCCGATAAGCATGACCCTATCCGTTGTTATATTGCATAGTAACACGCGACTGCGCGAACGAGAACAATTTATTATGAGTTCTTTTGTGTTCTTTTCTTTACTGTGTTTATTGATATAGCTAACCCAACTCGTAACCAAGTTAAATATAGCTAAGCCAACTCGTAACCAAGTTAAATATAGCTAAGCCAACTCGTAACCAAGTTAAATATAGCTAAACCAACTCGTAACCAAGTTAAATATAGCTAAGCCAACTCGTAACCAAGTTAAATATAGCTAAGCCAACTCGTAACCAAGTTAAATATAGCTAAGCCAACTCGTAACCAAGTTAAATATAGCTAAGCCAACTCGTAACCAAGTTAAATATAGCTAAGCCAACTCGTAACCAAGTTAAATATAGCTAAGCCAACTCGTAACCAAGTTAAATATAGCTAAGCCAACTCGTAACCAAGTTGAATCGGGACCGTTGTAATGGAACTCAACACTAATGATAATTTTGAGAGTGTTCTAATTCCGAAATTTCCATACAAGAAAGTAATTTTTGGTGAACTAACAGACAATTATACTTTTTTTCTTTTTTAGGGTTCCGTAGTCAAATACAAGGAACCCTTATGGATTCGTCATGTCTGTCTGTCTGTCTGTCTGTCTGTCTGTCTGTCTGTCTGTCCGTGTATGTCACAGTCTTTTTTTTCCGAAACTATAAGAGCTATTCTGTTGAAACTTGGTAGGTTGATGTATTCTGTGAACCGCATTTAGATTTTTACAAAAAAATAAAAAATAAACAATAATTTTTGGGGTTCCCCATACTTAGAACTGAAACTCAATTTTTTTTTTCATCAAACCTATTCGTGTTGTGTATCTATGGATAGGTCTTCAAAAATGATATTGAGGTTTCTAATAGATTTTTTTTCTTACCTGAATAGTTTGCGCGAGAGACACTTCCAAAGTGGTAAAAAGTGTGTCCCCCCATAACTTCTAAAATAAGAGAATGATAAAACTAAAAAAAATATAATGTACATTACCATGTAAACTTTCACTCAAAATTGGTTTGAACGAGATCTAATAAGAAGTTTTTTTTAATACGTCATTAATCGTAATCCATCCAAGAACTTTTATATTATGTTACTCGCTGCTACGGAACCCTTCATGGGCGAGTCCGACACGCACTTGTCCGCTTTTTTTTTACTTTGTGAATGACAGAACACGCAGATGGCCTACCTGGGCCTTTATTCGCTATAGAATAGAATATTTATTTATTAAGACAACAAGAGTCCAACTTTTTAGTAACACAACTTAAAACTAGGTTAGTACTTAATAATTAACAATGATTTAGTCCTCTGGACGAGCTTCCAAACCAGAGGACAATCGATCCAATCCGAGAACGCGCTTAGGATGCTGTTGCTACTTGCGCGAAGCCTGCTCTACAGTGAGGCCGTCTTTTTGCGCCAGATGGCGTCAAAGGTGTCGGTACGCGCCTCGACAAACATACCTGAAGCGCTGCAGAAGCGCGGAAGCCGCAACAGAGCCCTAAACGCATTGTTGTATTGTGAAATTGCTATGACCATAGGAGATTACTTGCCAATAACGTGTAACGTCATAACGTATTCTATACGATGATTCCACGCAGATATCGTAACGAGCCCGCGTTATGACACGTTTGGACATAGCGAATAAGAGGGCTGATGTTAAGCGGTAACCTCTGCCTTTAACAATGCATTACCACACAGATCACGTCCACCTAGGACGCGCCCTATGTGACATTGCACTGTGCCCGCCACCCTGGTTCATATTAAAGATGAAAAGTCTCATGTGTCTGTCATTTCATCTAATCGGCATACCTTTCAAACCGGAACACAGTAACGCGAGCACTTTTGCTTTGCGGCAGAAATAGGTATGGTGGTAGGTAGTACTCCCACGGATGAATTCTTTCACAAAAAAAGCTTCACAGCTACTAAAAAACACACAAACAGGAAGATTTAAAATTGTAATACCATTTTAGAATTTCTTCCTATATACACGTTTTAATTTTTGAAAAATTTGGTAACTTATTAATTATTATATGAGTTAGTAAAGTCATCAACAAAATAAGGGCATTTTTTTTTTTTTGTATACAAAAAATACGGTATCAGCGCGTGCGCTCGCCTTCTTCGACTCGTACAAAAATGTCCGTTGAAACTGGTGTAACCTATAGCACCTTAACTGATTTCGATGAAATTTGCTAGAACTTTGTACATCGAAGAGTCTTTATTAAAAACAGCTGTTTGCTTTGTACGAAAATAATGTGGTGTTACGTTGAAATTCCATTAAGGTGGTTGCTTCTGCTTGAAACGCGAAATTAAAAAAAAAAAAACTTTTTTCTCATCACAGCTCATCAACACTTCTTCAGATACCAAAAACTATGTTGCCGGTATTAATATGACCTAACACACAAGTTTTAATTTATAGTATTACATAAATAAATAAATAATGCTGGACAGTTCACACGACATTATCTAGCCCCAAGCTAAGCAGAGCTTGAGTTATGAGTACTAGATAACTGATATACTTTATACAATATATAACATAGATAGATACTAGTATTTTTTATTATACATAGAAAATACCCAGAACACCCTGAACAAATATCTGCGATCGCACAAATATTTGTTCCGAGGCGGGAATCGAACCCGCAACATCCTGCGTCGCAGGCCAAGCTTCGCCCGCCGCGCCACAGAGGTCGTCGTCGTACATAAATATCATTAGTTTAGCTACGATTGTGCTTTAATGGTATTTACAGTGTATCTTTGTTTCAAGCACATTCATAGCCAACCTAATGATATTTATGTGATACTATATATTAAAACTTGTGTGTTAGGCCATAGCTAGGCAACATAGTTTCCGCTATCTGAAGAAGCGTTGAAGAGCTGTGATGAGCAAAAATCACGAAAAAAATGAATTTAGCGCCACAAGCGAAAGCAACCACCTTGAAAAGCATACATACATACATACATAGACACACGCCTTTTTCCCCGAAGGGGTAGGCAGAGCCTCAATTGGCCTCTTTTCACAGTGGGTTGCACCATCGTGGAATATAGACGTGACAAGGGGTGAGCTCATCGCCGCCATTGCTTCCCACGACTGACTCGGCTAACGCTTTCTTCCAGTAATAACACATTCCATAATAATCTAGCAGCCAGGACAAATCTTATACCAACGAATCTTATCAACAAGTCCGGGTAATCCCTTAGTCGGCTTTTACGACATCCACGGGAGGAGACGGAGGGGTCTATTGTTAGGCCGGACACACCAAGGAATGCATTTGTGAAAAGCAACGCCATATAAATATCACCTACCTGTTTCCTATGAAATTCACCATTATGGTAGGTAGGTATCACAAGCACGAATTCCATGATGCATGCGCTCACGTCTGACTGAAAGATAACGCTTTCAAAGGAGTTTCTAATCAGAAACCTGCTTCAGCCACATAGGAGATTGGATTACCATCTTAGAATTTATTCTGTTGGAAACCTTTAGAAACCTAAGTCTTCTCTAGATCTTACTAAAGTTGTTATCCACATGTGCAAACAGCATGTTATGAATATTATCGTACGAGCGAAGTGAGTTGGGGGCTTAGTACGAGAATTTGATAGTATTCGAAACTATATCAAGTTTCGTTTCCTTAAATACATTTACTGACAGAATCCTTAGTTTTCTCCTCGTTTCCGATAGGGGCGCGCTGCAAGTAAATGACAATAAATAACAATAATAAATAATGCTGGACAGTACACACAACATTATCTAGCCCCAAGCTAAGCAGAGCTTGTTTTACGGGTACTAGATAACTGATATACTTAACACAATACATTACATAGTTTTTTTTTATTATACTTAGAAAATACCCAGAACACCCTGAACAAACATCTGCAGATCGCACAAATATTTGTTCCGAGGCGGGAATCAAACCCGCAACCTCCAGCGTGGCAGGCGACACTTCGCCCGCCGCGCCACAGAGGTCGGCCTGCTGCTGAAATGTATGGAAGGAAACGAAACCTCATATAGTTTCGAAAACTAAACTCGTACTAACCCCCCGAGTGTTAAAACTCGGAACTTTTTTCACTCGGAATGTTCCACTCAACGGGCCAACATGACTCTACACTCTAAACAACTATCCATATCATCTTCTAACACTTATTATAAAGAGGAAAGATTTGATTTTGTTTGCATTGAATAGGCTCCGAAACTACTGAACCGATTTTAAAAAATATTTCACTGTCGGCAAACTACACTGTCCGCGGGTGACATGATTAAAATTATTATGATTATTTAAAGGTCATGAGAAAAAAGGTTTAAAGCTTTTAATGCACCACATTTCTCATATATCCACGCCTTAACATTTAGAGACCTTCGATTGGTTGCAATTTCACCGGTTGGTAAGTAAGGACGCGGTCGTCGATGAAGCACGAAGGTCTAGAAGGCATATTTATACTGGAAAACAGTCAACGGCAGTGTTCCATTCCGTAGCTGTTCGCATTATGAAGGTGGAACCGTGGTGGAACCGTAATGTGACCGTATTTTCCAGCAAAAATATTATTTCTACCTTCGAAGAATGATAGAAATGTCACATAGAAGTTGCGAGTGTATATTTTGTAATATACCTATTAACTAGATTTTATTGCAATAATGTTTAGCAAAATAAAAAAAAAGGAGCGGTGGGAGACTGCCAGGGACAGGGACAAGTGGAATAATTTGGGGGAGACCTTTGCCCAGCAGTGGGACAAAAAAAAAAGAAGTTAAGCAATTGTTTTTTATGAGCACCCGCTTGAAGAAACCAAGATACACTGATTTAATTCAATTTGCTGTGGTGTGTCCGGCCTAAGAATAGACCCCTCCGTCTCCTCCCGACTAAAAGCTGACTAAGAGATTACCCGGACTTGTTGATAAGATTCGTTTGTATAAGATTGTTCTGCTAGCTTATTATGGAATGTGTTATTACTGGGAGAAAACGTTAACCAAGTCAGTCTTGGGAAGCAATGGCGGTGATGAGCTCACCTCTTGTCACGTTTATATTCCACGATGGTGCAATCTACTGTGAAAAGAGGCCCATTGAGGCTCTGCCTACCCCCCTTCGGGGAAAAAGGCGTATGTCTGTGTATGTATGTATGTATGTATGTTAATTCAAATTATAGTTTTATATTTTTTGTTTGATTTAAATCACGGAACAAGCTGATGGCTTGCTAAGCGGTAACCTCTGCCTATAACAATGCATTACCCCACACGTCACGTCCAAGGACGCGTCCTATGCGGCATTGCACTGCGCCTTATTTAAAGTTACTAAAAACTAAACTAATATTGTTTCAGTGATGTATAACTTGAGTTTTTAGTATTAGAATCCATATTCGTTCGTTGCAATAGTTATCACATCTGTGTCTTCAAAATCACCAATAATAGAGATATTTTTTAGAAGAATGAAGGTTATCGAGTGCGCACCACTAATCAGAGGAAGACCCTTCCGATGGATTCACGATTCTAAGCCGGTACGCAACAGTCCTGAGGCCCAGAACTACTCTTTTTTAAAGAAAAACCATTCAAGTCTATAGTCAAGTCAAAGTCAAAAGTATTTTATTCATTGAAATCCAAAGGATCATTTACGGAAAACGGAAAATGTGATGACTTACTTGAGCCCTGACTTCTGGCCGAAAGGGGTGAAGTTCCGGCGGTTCAAGGGACGCCTGTCACGTGATCCCCCGGGCCGCGACGCGTCGGCGATCACACGTGTGTTAGATTAAGTAATCAATAAAGTGTTTTTTTTTAATGTGTATGTTAGTTTCTAAGGTATTTATGTTGATATGGGCTTACTGTTTAGGTTTAGTGCATTTCTCAGTAAGCCTGAAATAAAGATTTTGAATTTGAATTTGAAACTGAATTTTGAATTCGTATAATATGCAATTACAATTCAATTACAATTGTCAAAAAAAATGGTAAACTGCTAAATTTACGATTTTACCATTATTTATAAATGGTCACAATTATAATGCAATTGTAAAATCATTGAAGTTAGTAGAATACAAAAAAGTGACAAAAGTGACGAGAATTTGACATTTAACCATTTAAAAATGTACAATTAAAAAAAAAAAATGCTTAGTAGAATTGGTTGCCATATGTATAGCAGCGGACGCCCATAAGCTGATGATGATGATGATGACTATGATTCAGTATAATTAACTCTTTAAAAAAAACATTACATGTTACTAAGCGCTATCCAACCGTACTTAAGCACGCACTTGAGATTATCCATCCACTTTTATATGAAGCACCGAGCTATTTAAACAATTTTAAATGCAAAACCTTGGTCTCAAATTATTTAAAAATAAAGTTTTTAATTTAAAACGTCTGTTAGCTGTAAGTTATCGTTATAATTAACGGCAGAGATATGCTGAAAATAAATAATGATTCTCGTGCTGTCTACATTCTGTACTCTAAGCACGAGTTTAGAGTACACAAATCTAGACCTGACTTAAATAGACGTTACTTAGCACTTACTAATGCTTAGCATTGTCTTCTTCTTCTTCTTCTTCTTATCTTAGGTAATGGTTTCTGTGCATTATTTGCAACAATTTAGCCAATGTCAAGTGATTTATCAAGTGTCAATATTTGTGCGATCGCAGATATTTGTTCAGGGTATTCTGGATATTTTATATTTAGGTATAATACAAAATATTTATCTATGTTATATATTGTATTAAGTATATCAGTTATCTAGTACCCATAACACAAGCTCTGCTTAGCTTGGGGCTAGATAATGTTGTGTGAACTGTTCAGCATTTATTTCATTTCGTATTTATTTATTTTATTATATTTTTATAGTCAAGTCTTAACCCAGTTTAAATAGTGGCAGAAACACTGAGTTTTTACAGGGAAAAATCCACCATTACGAAAAGACACGGTGTGAACTTAAATTTCACTACATCACAAATGTGCTATTTATGCAAGTTACACCGGTTAAAATGCCACTAAAATTACACGAAATAAATCGAAAAAACACATGAAAAAGTAATTAAATAAAAACGATTAAATAAATAAGATTTATTTCAAAAATTGCAGATTGAATCTCGCTTAGCATTGTCTCTGTCCTTCACTAGCTCTCGTGATTTGTCATGTGTGTGACAGTGAGAGGGCTAACGCTAAGTATTAGTACCTACGTGCTAAGTAAGTTATATTTATATCGGCCTAGGTTATTGAACCGTATGGAAACACATTGCAAATGTAAAACCTATATTTGGCAGTCCAATTAGTACTTCAAGCAGCTATCTGAAATAATTCGTGACCAATTCACAGGCAACTCGATTGCGCTAGAAACTAGTGCCAAGTTTAGTAGAATCCTTGATTTGCAGTTAATGAAACGAGCTGTAGGAAAGTTTATTTGTTTTTTGCTTGTGTTTTGTATTTTAATGTGAATGAATCGTTTTATTATTTACGCTCATTTCTTTGACAAGGCCCACTTCACTCTTCGACCAAAGTAAAATAAAACTTCACTAACAAAATCGACAAGGGATCCAACAGGAATTTGAAAGTTACCTAAAAAATTTAATGGTTCAAACAGGACGATCAAAATCCAATGGATCATTCTCAATGGATCAAACAGGAACTACTCCCATGTACAGCCGCTACTCAACAATATGTAGGTACATAGGTACCAATTCTGTACTTATGACGGGCGCTTGCTCGCCGTAGTAGTTGTAAAATATTCCATGTCATTTGACGACCTCTGTGGCGCGGTGGGCGAACGTTCGCCTGCGACGCAGGAGGTTGCGGGTTCGATTCCCGCCTCGGAACAAATATTTGTGCGATCTGCAGATATTTGTTCAGGGTGTTCTGGGTATTTTCTATATATAATAAAAAATATCTATCTATGTAATATATTGTATTAAGTATATCAGTTGTCTAGTACCCATAACACAAGCTCTGCTTAGCTTGGGGCTAGACAATGTTGTGTGAACTGTTTCCAGCATTATTTATTTATTTATTTATTTGTTATCGCTCGTGTGTTGTATTCTAAGAGAACCAAGTATTTAGACAAACCTAACATAGGTTTTAAGATACTAATAACCAAAATATATTTAGATCAATTTGTATAATAAATAAATAAATAAATAATCCAAGTGTACCTATGTGTTCCAAAGGAAATGAATGAATGGAATGGAATTGAACGGTTCTTCGTAAAATACTGACTAAAATGAATGAATGGAATGGAATTGAACGGTTCTTCGTAACATACTGACTAAAATGAATGAATGGAATGGAATTGAACGGTTCTTCGTAACATACTGACTAAAATGAAAGGAGTTGTTTTGATCACAAGAACAACTTTGCTATTTTTTTTATATAAAAAGCTAAATTCATTAAAAAATCCCTCAATTGATTATTGATTACTATCGAACTATTAATTTACCTATTGACTAACGAATCCCGGTTGCTCGATTTCTGGTCATTTCCGAGCCGGTATCCAACAAAGTGGTTTTTTTTATCGAATTGATCACCTAAACTCTGAGATTTTCTATATAAATAAATAATGCTCTACAGTTCACACAACATTATGTAGCCTCAAGTTAAGCAGAGCTTGTGTTATGGGCACTAATACTTAATACAATACATTTTTTTTATTTTTTAAAAACAACTATCAACAAATATCTGCAGATTGTACAAATATTTGGTCTAAAGCGGGAGTCGAACCCGCAACCCAGCCTGCATCGCAGGCGAACCTTAGCCCGCCGTGCCACAGAGGTCGACATACATGTATACGAGATACCTTGGCTGTATTCCCACGATGGTGCAACCCACGGTGAAAAGAGGCCCATTGAGGCTCTGCCTACCCCTTCGGGGCAAAAGGCATGTCTATGTATGTATGTGTGTATGAGATACGTTGGTTTCATAAAAGTATCCTTTTTTTTTTTTTAGATCCTAGTTCTGACGATCGCTCTAAGAAAATATCATTATTTGCTTATTACAAGCTTCTTGCAATGTATGTCCGGGTGGAATCTTGCAACAAATTTTAAAGCAGTTACCATCAACCGATTGAGATGTTTTTTTTCATACCTGTCAAGTTTCGATGACAATGTAATATAATGGTGACAGTGAGCTGTTCTGATGATGGAGACGGAAGGTGGATAACGGAACTCCTCGATGGATAATAGAATGGCCGTGTTTAGACTCATTTTGATCAGCACACGGTTACGATCACTAATTTTATAAAAGTTTGTACTGAACAAATTTTTTTTCACAAAAAACTTATAAGATCCTAGTGCTGATGATCTCTCTGATAAAATATCATTATTTGCTTGTAACTGATGGCCTCGACATTTGGTGATTGCTCAATCAGCCTGCTTTGTTTGAGTTTAAGTATATTTAACTTGACTGAACAAAGGAATTCAAGGTTAAGATCCTGTTTGTTTAGGGTTTGAAACTGTTGCAAAATCATTTCGAAAGGAACTGCAAATGTTAGTCTCGTAAATAATGTCGTTTGTTTCAACGAGAATATAGATATGTATAGATAGATAGAATATTCTTTATTGCACAAAACAAACAATGTACACAGGCTAACTTAATGCTTAGAAGCATTCTCTACCAGCTAACCTTTGTGTATTGTGGATACATTTATGTAGGAAGTGCACAAAAAAACGTAATAAAGAGAAGAAAAAAAAGACCCTTTGTAGTCTAACAATACAAGATATGTAAGTAACATAATATTATATTATAAAAATAAATAATAATGTATAATATAAATATATAATATAAATACATAGTACTAAAATAAATAATAGTAAGTATAGGTAATATGCATAAACGTAAAGCTACGTTACTTGGATATTAAATTATGCATATCAATAAATACATAGGTATTTCCAAATAAACTGAGAAGTATTATTTCAGGATACCGCTTACTTTATATGAGTTAATCATGAGAGTAAAAAAGTGATTAAACACTCCAACTCTGAAGGCACCGATGAACGAAACATCTCGAATATGGTGTGGGATATCATTCCACAACCGAATCGCAGTAACTGTGAATGAATCTGAGTAACCAGACGTATTGTGAGTTGGGGTTAACAATTGGAGTTGCTGCTGGGGGCGCACAGATGAATATGATGAATCAATTGGAAAACATAGGTAGTAAGTAGTACATACATACATAGACACACGCCTTTTTCCCCGAAGGGGTAGGCAGGTCCTCAATGGACCTCTTCACAATGGGTTGCACTATCGTGGAGTATAGACGTGACAAGTGCTGAGCTTATCGCCGCCATTGCTTCCCACGACTGACTCGGCTAACGCTTTCTTCCGATAACAAATAACAATATAATAATAATAATTCCGGTATAATAAGCTAGCAGCCAGGACAAATCTTATACCAACAAATCTTATCAACAAGTCCGGGTAATAGTTTTTAAAAATAAAGATACAGTTAAGCCCAAGTTCACGAACAAATAAATCGGTGTTTACCGTAACCAATCGTCAAAGTGACCGATAATGTATCAAAACATCTGTCAAAAAGAGTTGTTTAAGCTAAACAGCCGTTTAAACGTCCGTTAATGTGTTTGTGAAAACCTACCTTAATGTATAAAGTTTTGATTAACAAAAATGTACAGAGCACTCAACAATGAAAAATTGTTTCTTTGTGAAACATCAAATCTGCCTTTTTTATTTATCCCGAAAATAACTGCGAACTACGATTGGAATGCAAAAGTCTATTCAGCTATATATCAACAAATGAAACAAAGCATTTGTACTCGTACAAAGTTTTTCAATGCCTACTCTGTTTATGTCTGAATAGCGGTTGGGAAACTACACCATATATTCTACCGCAGACCCTCATGACTATAGTCTACATTAGTTCTTGTTACCAGTGATGAGAAAGTCAAAGTCAAAGTCAAAAAGTATTTTATTCATTAAAATCACAAGGATTATTTTGAACCGTCTAAAAAATAAATTAACATTTACTCCTGTTCCAACGCAACCAGACCTAGAAGAATCAGGCAACAAACACGGTCTATTTTTTTTGATGATCCTTCTTACTATTAGGTGGGGAGCGCCTGTGTGGTGCCTCGAGAACAAGTGCAAGCTGATTCAAGGAAAAAAAGAAAACCAACTTAAAGGCCTTACTTAGGTAGGCAGTCAAAAGTAAGATGATAGAGAGAATCAGCAAAAGTTCATAAGGCAGCACACTCTACGCTTGATATACTCATAAATAACACATCAATAATAAAATTATATGTAGGTACAGACATTGCAAATTGACAAATTAGGTGTCGAGGGGCAGAGCGACATCAGGACACGCGGCTTTATCATTAACATAGTTTTTTTTAATACTACTTGAATGACGGAACAAGCAGATGGCCCACCTGATGTTAAGCGGTAACCTCTGCCTATGAACAGTGCATTACCTCATAGGTCACTTCCACCTAGGACGCGCCCTATGTGTCATTGCACTGCGCCTGCCACCCGGAGACATAAACATGAAAAGTCTCATGTGCCTGTAATTTCACTGGCACCCTTACCGTTCAAACCGGAACACAGCAATGCGAGCACTACTGCTTTTCGGCAGAAATAGGTATGGTGGTAGTACTTCCCCGGACGAACTCTTTCACAAAAATGCTCTTCTACTACTAGACATGCTACTAGACTACTAGCTCATGTAGTGTGTAATACGCTTTCTTAATTAAATTATTCTTAATATACTCATAAATAACACATCAATAATAAATAGAAACTCTTGGCAGCGCTAACCCCAGGCAGAAATCTTCATACAAAAAAAACGCCTCGAGCCGCTCGAAAAACCAGTTTTTATTGATTATCTCGTAATATATAAATAATTTTACAAAACCCCTACAGTAAACCCTCGGATCTGATATATTGATTTTATTTATCTAATATATATATAAAACAAAGTCGTGTTACTTACACCACTTACAACTCAAGAACGGGTGAACCGATTTGACTGAAAATTGGTGGGGAGGTAGCTTAGAACCAGGAGAAACACATAGGGGTGAGGGGGCGATTTAACCGGGGGCTACCCGTCCGAAGCCTGGGCGAGTCGCTAGTTTATAATAATATGCACCATTTTGATAAAAAATCGAATCTAGAAAAAAATTAGAGGTAACTTTGGGTTTTTTCTAGCAAGAAAATATTGTCCTATCGTGTTTATGGTAAAGTGATCCCTTGTAATAATAATGTAGTATCCATTCATATTTGATGACCTCTGTGGCGGGGCGGGCGAACGTTTGCCTGCGACGCCGGAGGTTGCGGGTTCGATTCCCGCCTCAGAACAAATATTCTATCTATGTTATATATTGTATTAAGTATATCAGTTATCTAGTACCCATAACACAAGCTCTGCTTAGCTTGGGGCTAGATAATGTTGTGTAAACTGTCCAGCATTATTTGTTTAACAAACGCAACGAGCTATTCAAAGAATGATCGGAGGGGGGGGGGTCCCAGCACTTCCCGCGCGAAGCCGGGACGAGTTGCTAGTTTTGTATAAACTTATAATAATCTTAAATTTAGTAGTAGTAGAGCTTTTTTGTGAAAGAGTTCGTCTGGTGAAGTACTACCACCATACCTATTTCTGCTGCAAAGCAGTAGTGCTCGCATTGCTGTGTTCCGATTTGAAGGGTATGGTTGCCGGTGAAATTACAGGCACACGAGACTTTTCATCTTTTTGTCTCAGGGTGGCGGGCGCAGTGCAATGCTACATAGGGTGCGTCCTAGGTGGGCGTGACCTATGTGATAATGCACTGTTTGTAAGCAGAGGGTACAGCTTAACATCACAGGTGGGCCGGGCCATCTGGTTGATTCGTCATTCCAAGTAGTATACAAAAATAAATAAAAAAACTTGTTTGTAGTTTCTTAATGATAGTAAGGAAAGGAAGCATAATGGCAAGTTGCAATGTTAATTATTACTCTAGCCTTCTTTTAATATATCCTCGCTCCACTCGACTGCGACTTGAGTTATTGCGTTCGTGTAGCGCATTACAAATTACTCGTTATTCGTAGCCACGTAGCACCGTAGCACCGTAGCACCGTAGACGTCTACAGTAGCTACGGTAAATAATACAGAAAAACTTTTTAATGCACCGTAAATTTGAGTTCCCGTTTCAGTGAGCAGTGATATTCAACTCTGATACGCTAAGTGGGTCTACTTTGGTTTTATTTTGGCTGGTTCGTATTGGATTGTTTATTTTTATGATTGGAGCTAGGATCATTTTACCCTTTCAAGTTTTGTTATTGTTCACGCGAAAATTCAATAAACGTCGGATCTCATGAATTTTAGAACGATAGCACGGGTATGTTTAGGTATGCCTTGGAGGGTACTTGGGAACTAGATTGCCTTTTGGCCTATATTTGAAAACAGAGTAACTTATACAAAAGAGAACGAAGACATTGCATAATTTATAAGAAATTCTTAACCTACGTTGTCAAAAAAAACTTCAGAAGATGCAAGTTAAAAACGTATGGTGGACGGTCCATAACAGTTTCCCATACAAACTTTGAGGAAACTGCGGTCATAGAATTTAATTTAATTTAATTACTGGTGTAGAATCCCTAACAAAACAAAAAAAACAAATGGGTGTTAAAATGTATGTATGTAGGTATGTATGAGTATTTTTTATTTTAATAAAACTGGGTAAGTAATTATCATTTTGTAACTAGTTTTTACTTAAAATAAAACACAAGCGATTAAATTATATATATACATACATTAGACACACGCCTTTTTCCCCGAAGGGGTAGGCAGAGCCTCAATGGGCCTCTTTTCACAGTGGGTTGCACCCAAATGATGACCTTATCGCCGCCATTGCTTTCCACGACTGACTCGGCTAACGCTTTCTTCCAGTTATAACACATTCCATAATAAGCTAGCAGCCAGGACAAATCTTATACCAACGAATCTTATCAACATATCTGATTAACCCCTTAATCAGCTTATACGACATCCACCGCAGGAGACGGAGGGGCATATTCTTAAGCAGGACACACCACACCATTATCTATTCAAATGATCAACCGACATTGGTTCCTCAAAGTTTGGTTTTGGAAGAAACATGCATAAAATATTTTTTACTAATCTTCTCGTTTGATTTTGATGTAAGCCAACCCACATAAAAATACTCGGAATACCTTGAATTAAGACACCTTGAGAACCCTTGAATTAAGACGCCAAATTATTACCAAAATTACTCGCCGAAAATATATTCCATGACAAAATCCAGGTTTTCCAAGCAAATAAGAGGACTTTCCTATAATTCCAATAGGATCAGAAAAGGAAAGATTTGTGTTGATAAAAGTGTGAAATTGTTCCACAATAACGAGATTACGGGAGCTGCAAACTGCGAGATAAGACGGGCACCTAGCGTTTAAAGACTTTGCCGACAAACTTTCATTCATTTTGCTGATAGAAAAATGTAACAAGTGAAAAGTTCCAGCTACCAGTTTAAAAACGAATTGACGAGTAAGGCCAACGTCGACTTTAAGGCTGGTTTACATTTGCTTTAGTTAAGCAGTAAGTTACCTTTCCAGTCTGGCCAGTCCTTAGAGCAATAGCGCACTAGCGGCTAGGCCACAGCGGCCAGGTCGCGGCGGCCATCGAGATAGATACATTAGTATAAAATCGCTATAGAGCACGCGCACCTGGCCGCACGCGGCCAGTGGCCACATTCGAGCCGCAGCGGCCAGCGAGATCGAAACGACGCATTTTCGGCCCGTGTTCAGTCGCTGGCCGCTACGGCCACTGAGATCAAATGCATTGTGGTTAAATCACCAGTGTGCGCGCACTAGCCGCGGCGGCCGCACGTATTGTGGAACTACAGCGTGATTTGTGATCATCCTACAAAAGATACAAAAGCATTGCTATTTCCTCAACGTCCATTTTGAAGCGCGCTGTATGTGCAACTGACGATCATAGCCGCGGTTTTGGCCGCGTTGCAAATCGCAACCCCTGCGGCCGGACCGCGCGTCCTGGCCGCGCTGTCAGGTTGCTAGTGCGCTATGGACCTTATTGTCGTTAGGTTACAAATTTACCAGTTATGTAGTAAGTTGACGATTAAGTTGACAAAATAGAATCGCGTTCTATTTTTTCGACGAGTCAATTGCAAGTTCACTCCTCCCGCGCGTCTCCCCCCGCCAGCTAAACTCGCTGCGTGTGAACAGCACTGTCTGAGCCAGTTTAGTACAGTTTGTTTATTTGTTTGTATTTGTTTATAAGAAAAATTCTTACACGTTAAATGGATAAGTCACGACGTCTAATGGAAGTCCAGTGCATAAGTTGACACGCGAAATCTCTGATCATCTTCACTGGAAAGACTGGTACTTACGAATAAACTCGCCGGTAGAACGTTTGGACAGAACCTACTTGTCGATTAAGTTCTACATAACCGGCAGCTTAACTAACGACTTAACTTATGCAAATGTGAACCATCCCTTATCTCCAGAACATGCAGTTTGCATGTTCCCAGTAACAATAGGTATACCAATCATTTTTGTGTTATCGGTTAACTTTTAATCAACTTGCTTTCGTAATTCACCTCAATAATTCTTGCATTTTCTGTATATTGTAATAGTGTCTGCCCGCGGCTTTACTAGCATTTTACCAGGATAAAAAGTTAAATATAGCTCAATCCAGGACATAATCTATGTGTGTATCAAATTGCATCGAAATCGGTTAAGCTGTTTCGGCGTTATTGAGTAACAAACATCCACAATTTTGACGCATCATCCATGCTTAACTGAGTCAGTCCCTGAGGTATGGGAGCGGTACGGGAGGGGACTTTAATACGGAGAGTTTAATCTGATAATTTGAAAGACTAAAATACCCCTCCCTTACCGCTCCCATACCTTAGGGACTGACTTAGTTAAGCGCTAGACCTGTAGTGGGATAGTGGGGTGTACTTGGTATCAAACCTGATATTTTGGTATAAATACATTTATTTACAGAAATAATAATAACAAGTAACAACAACTTACAAGTAATACAATTTAGTATGTACAAAATTGAACATTAGATTAATTTTGTAAAAATAAAAATAAACCCTCTACGCAATGAAACGGCTGAACCGATTTTGATCAAACATAGCTAAGAACACTCCCGACTAATACACCTTCAAACAAAAAAACAAAATTTAAATCGGTCCATCCATTCGGGAGCTACGATGCCACAGACAGAGACACACACACACACATACACACACACACACATACACACACACACACATACACACACAAACTTATAACACCCCGTCGTTTTTGCGTCGGGGGTTAAAAATACAAATGAAACAGTTGAGCCATATGAAGAGATCGTTGAGATCGAAATGTATATCAACTGATCCATATCACTACAGCTCGGTCACAGTAAGATGGCACCTGCCTTGGTAGGCGTGCCAACCAAGGCAGGTGCCATCTTACGGTGAACAAGCTGTACTAAATATAAATGTTATAAATAGGTTATCAACAAAGATATACTTAAGTCATAGTAGCAATTTTACCTTTTTGCTTCTAGACTTTATGGGATAGTAACTGGCTACTTAGTTTTAAGAGAAATAATATACATGGTGTGTACGTTGCTTTAAGAAAAGGCGTTACGCAGTGTTTCTTTTAGTTAATGTACCTTGAATAACAAAAGTTGTTATTTATGATGTCCATTCACAAAACAAGTCTCTAATAATTAATCTAGTTATTAGTTCAAGAGAGTTTGTTATTACATCTGCTAATGTCAGGTTATTAGTTTGTAATGTGGTATGTAATAACTCTAATACTGTATTTGTTTTCGGTTTCTATAAGTCCTTTAATAATATAATAAGTATTTTACAAGCTTTTATTTAACTTGAAATGTTTTTACGTTCTTTTTTTTTTTTTTTTTATACTACTTGAATTACGGAACAAGCACATGCAGCATGGTGCATGTAGGTACTAAGCATGTATAAGTAATTAAACAATAATTGCTATTTTTCTAATCATTGCGAAGTAAGCCACAATGAATAAGTAAATGATGAGTTATATAAAAAAAAAACCCTAGGTTGTTTTTAATACAATCTTTTACAAAATTTGTGATCGGAACCGTGTGCTGATTGAAATGAGCCTAAACACGACCAGTCTACTATTATCCATCGAAGAGTTCCGTTGTCCACCTTCCGTCTTCATCATCAGATCAGCTCACTGTCACCATAATATTGTATTGTCATCGGAACTTGACTTGGATGTTTTTGACCCCTAGTGATACCCAGTAGTTAATTTTTGGTTGTTAGGAACTTACTAACGTCTTCAGTTTTCGTAGTAACTACCTTACTAAGTGAAAAACTTTCTAACAAAAACTTTTTCTTTACATGTGTGAAAAATTACATACAAACATTGGGAAGGTCAAATAACATTTTACAAAACTTGCTAAATATACATACATTACCAGGCAAAAATATTTACACATACAAAATTAGAATTGAGTATTAGAAAAAAATTATTAAGTTTACTCACAAAATTTATTATATATAAATATCAATAAAAATAAAACCAATATAATTAAAATTGCGTATCGTTCATGCAACTCTCCCAAAAGGTTTGAAAACGAATGAGTTAATATTTACGGGGCGATTTATGAGAGGCTTTATTAAAATAATAATATGCATGTTAAATAATATGTTCTTTCGAGCACAGAATATTGGCACAGATTGTGATAAATAAAAAGTATGGCTTATATAATTTACAATGAAAAAGCTTACATATAGAAAAATATCTGAAACTTTTAGTAAACTCACTTCATGCCATCCAGTGAATTATTTGACACTGGTAATTAGCATTGAAATTATTGTTTAAAAAAACGACTTAATGGGTATGTGTGCCGGTGAAAATATAGGCACAGAATATTGGTTTCTGAATAGCATATAGTGTATGCTTATAACTAACTATAAGACAACTGAGAATCCTAGATTAATAAAATAAAATACAAGTAATTAATTTTGTAGGAATTAAAAAAAAACCTCGACACACACAGACACTCACAGTCACACACAGTCACACACACAGACACACAAACAGACACACATATAGACACACATACAGACACACACACAGACACGTCAAACTCATAGCACCCCGTCGTTTTTGCGTCGGGGGTTAAAAATAAAACATGTGAATTTTCATCTTTATGTATCAGGGTCACGGGCGCAGTGCAATGCCACATAGGATGCGTCCTATGTAGACGTGACCTATTTGGTCCCTACGCCTAAACCGGTACAAGCATGTTCCGGGGCGTTTTGCCCGTTCCTCCCCAACCGGCAACAGCCCAAGCCGAGGTCCGTACCTAAGTGGTGCCCTTGTGCTAGTTGCCCCAACCTAACTTTGCAGGTTGAGCGCCATCCGCGCTCACCAAAAGCCCGGTAACGCAGTCATGACCCCAGGCGGTCAACTGCATTAAAATCCATTCGAAAAAAAAAAAAAAAGTGACCTATTTGGTAATACATTGTTAAAGGCAGAGGCTACCGCTTAACTACTAGGCCCATTTCTATTTTTAGTATACATTAACGATCTCCCTTTTTATGTAAAAGACATATGTGATATAGTTTTATTTGCTGACGATACGTCTTTAATTTTCTAAGCTAATTACGATGATGTAAATAAATCACTATCGCGAGTTTTTTATTGGTTCACTGTAAACAATCTGTTGCTTAATGCTAAAAAAACTAAATGCATTAAATTCACTTTGCCAAATGTAAAACATTACCCAACTAATATTAAAGTAAATGGCGAGACACTCAATCTTGTGAACTCTACTGTTTTTTTAGGACTTAATATTGATGCAAGTTTGCAGTGGGGACCACAAATTGAGGCACTTGCGGGTAGACTTAGTTCCGCTGCATATGCAGTTCGTACGATAAGGCAGCTTACTGATGAAGCTACAGCTAGGCTAGTTTATTTTGGCTACTTCCATAGTGTTATGTCATATGGCATCATTATGTGGGGGAAAGCAGCAGACATCCAAGCGATATTTGTTTTACAAAAACGGGCAATACGTGCCATTTATAAAATGAAGCCACGTGACTTCTTGAGGGAGCGTTTTAAGGAAATTAACATTCTCACGGTAATATCGCAATACATCTACGAAACCTTATTATATACACATAAACACTTAGATAGATTTATGAAAAAAAGTGACGTGCATTGTTTTAACACGAGAAATAAAAATAAACTGAGTATTCCCAAATTTAGATTAAAAAAAGTAAGTGGGTCTTTTATGGGGAATTCTGTTCGGTTCTATAATAAACTTCCAGAAAGTGCTTCTAAACTTTCGATTCGAAGATTTAAATCTTACATAAAGAATAATTTAATTAAGAAAGCGTATTACACACTACATGACTATGTTAATGATAAAGCCGCGTGGCCTGATGTCGCTCTGCCCCTCGACACCTAATTTGTCAATTTGCAATGTCTGTACCTGCATATAATTTATTACTGATGTGTTATTTATGAGTATATCAAGCGTAGTGTGTGCTGCCTTATGAACTTTTGCTGATTCTCTCTATCATCTTACTTTTGACTGCCTACCTAAGTAAGGCTTTTAATTTGGTTTTCCTTTTTTCCTTGAATCAGCTTCCACTTGTTCTCGAGGCACCACACAGGCGTTCCCCACCTAGTAGTAAGAAGGATCATCAAAAGAAAAACAGACCGTGTTTGTTGCCTGATTCTTCTAGGTCTGGTTGCGTTGGAACAGGAGTAAATGTAAATTTATTTTTTAAGACGATACAAAATGATCCTTGTGATTTCAATGAATAAAATACTTTTGACTTTGACTTTGACTAACACCAGGCGGGCCATCTGCTTGTTCCGTCATTCACGTAGTTAAAAAAAATACCATGGCATTTTGCAAGATATCTTGCACTATGTCACCTAGGAATTAGCGTGACAACAAAACTCAGGAAGTTTGTCAGCCATCTATGCATGCGGAACTGAAGTGCACTATAGTGAAGAGTTCGTCCGGGGAAGTACTACCACCATACCTATTTCGGTCGCAAAGCAGTAGTGCTCGCATTACTGTGTTCCGGTTTGAAGGGTATGGGTGCTGGTAAAATTACAGGTACATGAGACTTTCCATCTTTATGTCTGAGGGTGACGGGCGCAGTACGATGCCACATAGGGCACGTACTTGCTGGACGTGACGTATGTGATAATGTACTGTTCATAGGCAGACGGTACCGCTCAACATCAGGTGAGCCATCTGATTGTTGCTTCATTTAAAGTTGTATACAGAAAAACTATTTGAAATAGAGCAAATACCAGTAGTGTCGTACACCACAAAGGAAGTATTCCTGGTTCCTTAGTAGCGGCTTCGTCAGATCCTTAATCACACCACAAGACTGACCACTAGCTTGGTATGGGAGCCATCACCGAACATCACCGACTGGCTGCCTACCATAGACTAATATCTGTTGTCTTTTCTACCGTCTACATAGAAACAGGCATAGATCTGTCGGCCTCAGTATGCCACAGACTAACATTATGATTTAGGCACATACATACACTACAAAAATGATCTAGTGTTTTTAGCTCGCTCAGTTATGTTCTGCCCCGTTTTATATCAGCACCCACCGCACGTCATTGGAGCAATAATGCAGATACTCCGGCCGTGTACTATCTGATTGCTATTCTTACCGCTCGTCCAATATCGCCCGATATTGCACGACCATCCGTAGGACCACGTTATTCGGATATATATCTTGTTCTTGTTAAATTGTTTGGTAGTTTGAAATCATATTGACAGATTCGTTGACACAGAAGTTGACTCTCACCCATTTGAAGTATTTTTTGTTAACCCTTGGATAAGGATCTGATGGCGCAATGTTAAAATTTTGGAGTCGTTGCGTTACATGCTCACTCAGTAACAGTAAAGGTTACAAACTTGATGTTAATACAGTAATTACTTGAAGATGTAATCTAAATAAATAATAGACACGAAACACGATTGGTGAAACTTTTCTCCATTGCTTTATTTTTTGTAATTGGCCCTCCTAAATCCCGTTTTAGGTCATTCCTTTGATTAGAAAAAATATAAAGCATATTTTTTTATAGTTTTCAGTAGGTAATCACATTACTCAGATTAATAGTAGATAGATAATTTATTATATTTGCTACTTTAGAAGCAAAACGAAGTTTTATCATTTGTCGCTTACATCAGTTACTTCCGAGTTCAAGAAATCTATACCTCATCTCTTTCCGGGTCCCCCCCTAGGCCCCCCTCCCCCGCCCCCTTCTTATATGGCACATTTTGCCTTTGACTGCTGTTTATTTGACATACTGTGTTTAGCTTGCAATAAGAGCTACTTTTTTTGTGTGACCGGACGAGGCTAGTGATATGCAAGTTACAGATGGCCATCTGTAACTTGCATCGACTTGCAAATGGCTGTCGAGTGTTAGGTCAGTGACTCGCACTGTGGAGCCAGGTTCACATAAATATACAATTCTCAACAGAAAAGCGACAAATTTTCGACGCAAAGTAAACAACTAGAGAGAACCTACACTTTGAATTATGATTGTGATAAGCCTGTAATTCTTTTTAACCCCCCACGCAAAAACGACGGTGTGATATAAGTTTGACGTGTCTGTGGGTGTGTGTGTCTGTGTGTATCTTTGTGTGTCTGTTTGTGTGTCTGTTTGTGGCATCGTAGCTCCCGAACGGATGAACATTTTTTTTTGTTTGAATTGTGTATTAGTCGGGAGTGTTCTTATCTATGTTTGATCAAAATCGGTTCAGCCGTTTCATTGCGATGAGGGTTTTTTAATTTTTACAAAACTAACTACTTGTTTGTTACATATTGTTATCTAATTTATACCTCATTCACATTCCTACACCGTTAAAGTCGGAAAATTAACTATCAAAGTAATTATGAAAACATAATAGAAAGTAGGTCATGAGGTTATATCTCTCATTGTGTACCAATAGGACAACAAAGTTGGGTCACATGAAAATACCCAATTTATGCTGTAATTCACAAAAAAAAAAATATGATATTCATAAGAATTTTTAGTAGTAGTGGAGCTTTTTTGTGAAAGAGTTCGTCCGGGGAAGTAACACCATACCTATTTCTGGCACGCACGTTCTATTTCTGCTCGCATTGCTGTGTTCCGGTTTGAAGGGTTGTTATATGGTTGACGGTGAAATTACAGGTACATGAGACTTTTCATCTATAGGGTGGCGTGCGCAGTGCAATGCACATAGGGTGCATCCTAGGTGGACGTGACCTATGAGGAAATTTAAAGGGAGTTTTGAGGAATTTACCGCTTAACTTCAGGTGGGCCATCTTAATGATCTGCCATACACGAAGTAAAAAAGCAATGGTTGAGATGAATCTAAATTGAAGTTCCTTTTAATAAAACGTCAGTAGAAAGCTCACCAACTTATGAGCAAAGCACCACATGGTCTCTCTTCTTCACCACATTCACCACATGGTGCCTTCACAACAGTCACGTTTCAACATTCAAATATTTCGACGGTAAAATTACTAGCTAACGGTATAATTTCGTTTATAGGTGTGAGACTTGTTTCAAAAGTTTTCGTAAAGACTAAAATAATGAGTTAGTAGAGCTATTTATTTCTGCTACTGCTAAGGATCAGGTTATTGAGAAGAAAAGACTGTACAATAAGTACCTAATTAATTTTGTAAAAATAAAAAATAAACCCTCTACTCAATGAAACGGCTGAACCAATTTTGATCAAACATAGCTAAGAACACTCCCGACAAAATCACCTTTTAAACAAAAAACAAAAAAAAACTAAATCGGTTCATCCGTTCGGGAGCTACGATGCGACAGGCAGACAGACACACAAACACAGACACGTCAAACTTATAACACTCCGTCGTTTTTAGCGTCGGGGGTTAAAAACCGCCGGAAGAATCGGATAAGCCAATGTTATGAAAATGACTGGTTAATCAATAAGGCCCAAGTTCACAAACAAATAAATGGCAGTTTTTTTTTTTACTTTGGTAGACCTTTGATTGACCACTGTCTCACCTGTTGGTAAGTGACGATGCGGCCGAAGATGGAGCACAAAGGTCTAGAAGGCACCTATTCACTCTAGCCTTGAAGAGACCCAGATTATAGTTTTCAGGAAAGACAGACGACGGTAGTTTGTTCCACTCCTTAGCAGTTCGCACCGTACCGTAACCAATCTTCAAACTGACAGATAATGTATGAAAACATAATTTTACCAACATGTGTTGGTAAACTGGGGCTTTACACTATCAGGATGTTGACAACGAATTAAATACTCAAGCTGTAAGCTAGCCATTACAATCTAGATTCTAATTAGTTTCCACCAAAGTTTGAATTAAGCCAATACCAAAATGAAAGCTTCACCTCACGTCAGCTTGTTTATGAATCACGTGCGTAAGCGTACACATCAAGTTACTCAGGTACTTATTACGTAAACAAAAGCACCATCATCCTTTATTCAGCAGGCGTCTGCCATACGACATAATAATAAGGTATATTTATCAAAGACATTGCTTGCCTACGTGTAGTTTCCGTATGTCGCTGTGGCTCGTAGACTAGAGAGAGAGATGTACGCAAGACATGAATGTAGTAGTACATGGATTGAGTGCTAAAATAGCATAGAGTGTTCCTTCTTACTCCTATCCTAGAAGATAGCTTGCTATCCTATGTTAGAGAGAAACAAATATATTGTCACACGACAGTCGTTTTTCTGTTCCGTACCCTGAATATTAGCACCATGCATATACATCTTCCTATGTTACCATGAATGTAGTAGTAATTTGACATTTGGCCTGGTACGACTTACACAAATAAGAACAGATAGATATATGCTTGTCTCATTCCAACACATGAATACATTCATATAAAAGAATGAGACTGGTATAATAGATACCGTTTCGTTTTTAGCCTTAGTTCCATGCCTTTAGTCCATCTTCCTAGACGCAAGAGCAGTTTTTCAGAGCGTCTTTGACGTTGTAAACGTCTGTATGGGCAAACCAAAAACTTGGTCGGTTTTCTATTGCATTTAATAATTTGTCCAAATTTCTGAGTTTTCTGAGTGACGGGTTTTTTCGAGTTATTTCGTGTAATTTTGGTGGCATTTTCACCGGTGTAACTTGGATAAATAACACAATCATGTGTGATGTAGTGAAATTTAAATGCAATGCGTGTCTTTTCGAAAAGGTGGATTATTTCCTGTAAAAACTCGATTTTTCTGGCTCCATTTAAACTGGGTTATGACTTGACGAAGACTCTCGATGACTTGACTAATTTTATTACAAATTAATATCACTTGACATTGGCAAAATATGTTTGGAGCACTCCTCAGAAGCCATTATAAGAAGAAGAAGAAGAAGAAGAAAAACATAGTGACAATATAAGTCACGGTATTTGTCACTATACCTGCATTGTCAATTCACCTAAACATTTAACTTACACTACACATTAACATACATTTGCGACGGACAATGAAGGAGTTATACCAAACTGAACAGGACGAGTAGTTCAGCAGCAGAGCTTTTTTGTGAAAGTTTTCGTCCGGGGAAGTACTACCACCATACCTATTTCTGCCGCAAAGCAGTAGTGCTCGCATGGCTGTGTTCCGGTTTGAAGGGTAAGTAAGGGTGCCGGTGAAATTACAGGCACATGAGACTTTTCATCTTTATCTCTCAGGGTGGCAGGCGCAGTGCAATGCTGCATAGGGTGCATCCTAGGTGGACGTGACCTATGAGGTAATGCACTGTTAATAGACAGAGGGTACCACTTAACATCAGGTGGGCCATCTGATTGATCCGTCATACCAAGAAGTATAAAAAAAAACTCACACTAAACATTAATATTGATGGAGTTGTACCAAGCTGAGCAGGACCAAAAATTCACTTTCCTTAATGTGCCATAGTAACAGTTGGAAACTGTAACTGTATCTTGATTTACGTGTGCCGTTTACGCTGCGTGCAAATTATTACCTTGCGGGGCGCACCTGTGACGCGAGACTACGTTAATACACTGAAACGATTCCTATAGAAGCATTAATAATAGATATTGCTATTGAATACATAATAAGCCCGATTCGAGCTATTTAAGCACGCAATTGTTGAACTGAACCAAACTGATTTCAATTTTGTATCGTGAGATTGTGAAATAGACGATTACCGATGCACGATTTGAAAATGAATAGTGAAAAATTAAACAATGAATAATATAACGCGGGTGGAGTGCGTCGCGTTCACTCACCTTGAAAAAGACTCTCGAAACGGGTCGAAACAATGTCGGTGCTTACATCGATTTAACGGTACGTGAAAATTTCCCGTTTTTATAAAATAATGAATAAAATATTTATTGCTACTGAAAACTATTACTACAGGTCTAACGCTTAACTGAGTCAGTCCCTGAGGTATGGGATTGGTACGAGAGGGGAGTTTTTGTCTCTCAAATTGTCAGATGACATGAAGCCACGCTTCATTTTGACGTAACGAAAACACCCCTCCCGTACAGCTCTCATACCTGAGGGACTGACTCAATTAAGCGCTAGACCTGTAGTGTTGTGTATACCTTGTAGAGATTCTTAAATAGAGCGTGTCTGATGATCAGCACACTAGGTATTTTGGGGGTCAAGATAAATAAAAATACCTGAAAAAATCTAAGCTGGTAATAAATAATAATTAAATAATCTGCTTAATTTCAACGCATTAGTATTGCCATTCAGCGTGGCCATGAAGCCAGCGTCTTAGGGACGCTTCCGTCTGCCAGTGATTTGGATCAGTTGACCAACCTTTAGATCGCTAGCAGCGGTCTCCAGGTAGCACAACTGTTTCATATGTATTTTGTACAAACCTTTTATTATTCTTTCTGTAAATAAATATATCTTAGCTGGCAAATATGAAATGTTTTGTTTCACTAATAATACGAGTGCTATACATAATCAACAGAAACACGGTCAACGGCCACAGTTCTCGCAAAGGTCTACCTTTGAGCAGTCATATATTGAAGCTGGCAAAATAAAAGACACTAAGAGATCTTTTTTTTTTCTTTTTTTTTTTTTCCTGGTTGTGTAATAAAGTTTCGATTTTTCAATAATAAGTAAACATAAATACAATACAAATAAACTTGCCAGCCATCAGCCATTATGATTTCAAGAATTGCTTTAGGAAGCAGAGCTGTAAGGGCGAATACAAGGTTGTTCAATGAAGGTGCTGGCCAAACTCAAGATTCAAGCGGACCATCGCAGGCTAAAGTATATGCTGATGTTCCTGGATGTAATATTAAATTAAATCGAAAACTAAGCCACTAAAGCAAAACTAAAATAAAATAAAAACCTACCTATCAGATCAGCAAGCCGTCACCCGATGGCAGCGTGCCAAGAATGCTGGCTGCATTGCCACGCTGAATGGCAATGCTTTTTCGTTGACCAAAATAAAAGCCAGCATCTTAATTAAATGAAGAAGAAGTAGAAAGATTACAAATACCTGACACAGACGACGAGCAGGCGCACGGCTCGGTACCATCCTTACCTCATTTTTATACCTCCTATTCATACTAAACGTTTCAGTTCTACCTTTATAATGCGCACTGCTAAGGAGTGGAATACACTACCGTCGTCTGTCTTTCCTGAATACTATAATCTGGGTCTCTTCAAGGCTAGAGTGAATAGGTGCCTTCTAGACCTTTGTGCTCCATCTTCGGCCACATCGTCATTTACCAACAGGTGAGATCGTGGTCAAACAAAGGTCTATCAAAGTTATAAAGATGTTGCGAGTGTAGTTTCCCATGATAATGACATCAATTGGTCGTGATCAAGACTGACCCCTAGCCTTGTGTTTTTTTTATTATACTACTTGGAATGACGGGTCAAGCAGATGGCCCACCTGATGTTAAATGGTACCCTCTGCCTATGAACAGTGCATTACCTCACAGGTCACGCCCACCTAGGACGCACCCTATGTGGCATTGCACTGCGCCCGCCACCCTGAGACATAAAGATGCAAAGTATCATGTGCCTGTAATTTCACCGGCACCCTTACCCTTCAACCCGGAACACAGCAATGCGATCACTACTGCTTTGGGGCAGAAATAGGTATGGTGGTAGTACTTCCCCGGATGAACTCTTTCACAAAGAAGCTCTACTGCTCTACTCTCTACTACTTGTGCATACTGAAGTAGCCATGAAGCTGATATATTCCTCTTGTTCCAGGAGGTCGAGTGCGGGGCTGCTGGCGCCACAGCTGGCCTGCCAGTCATCGCCAGCGAGCGCACCCCCGCCCTCCTCCCCACCGCGCGTCTCCGCACCACCCGCGCCTTCAGACACGGTACCACAACCAGCCCAGGAAGACGGTGTTCGATTACGAAGGTACTAATTTTAGCCTCGTTAACTATACTTTGAGTTTACTTGTGTTAGACTGCTGGTATATCTACTGCCTGTTGACTCGGAACCGGTACCGAGGCAGCAATGCTCTAAGACTCTGAAGGAAAACTTGGCGCTGTTACACGTTGTTGTAAACTTGGGCGAGAGTCGGATATATTAATGGATGTTAGGCTGCGTCCCCAGTCGGCAAACTGTTCGCCGCTGACTGAGTTACGAGGCGTATTGGTGTAGTATGCCCTTTCATATATTTGAAATGGAGTGTCACAGTTTGCTAGTTTTGCGCTCACTCTACGCAGTTTGCAGCGTTACGCGAAAACTAGAAAACTGTGAACACTCCATTTCAAATATATGGAAGGGCGTACTACACCAGTTTACAGTTTGCCTACTGGGGACGCAGCCTTAGACATGGTCGAGGAAAGGATGTGACTTTTTAAACTGTCGGACTATAGAAGAGAAAAACACGGGATGGAGACGTTTCCATTTCAATAGTCTGATCAATTGTGATGGGAATGCCTGGAATGGTACCCCACTGACGTCCTCCTGCTAGCCGAGGCCTCTGTCATATAGTTATAAGTGGATTTGCCGTAATCATTACGTTTTAACAGGTGGATTGGTGATCGCAAAGTTGATGTTAAATCCTCTGGATTCTGCTGGGCATCGGCTGGTGTAATACTTTAGGTAGGTTTTACGATATCGACCGAAGGCGATGGATGGACCATTCTTAACCATAACACCACCACCATAGGCCTTATAGCATCTACGAAAGATGATTTAAGCAGCATCAGCTAAGCATTTGTCCTCTCCACTAACGCAACGTCGCCTGGGACACATTTTTGATACCGTAGGCCTTCCCAGGACTCTACGCTACCCTCTCGACCTTGCCGACAAGACAGGAGGAATGACGAGTCAATACGTGTAGTGACGGTTCAGTTGCAGGTGCTTTACGACTTAGATCCAGCCGGGTTTGTGTCAAGTTTTCCTTCTCTGAACCACCCACAGTACAATCACTCCTAAGAAAGCCAAAAGCCACGTATCCTAGGCGTATTTTGTTAACTATACTCATCACGGAAAATTATACGCATAGACAGTTCCATTGCGATGAATGATTTTTATACCAAACAGCCTTGTTACCGGCTTGTTCAAACCTATGATAATAAATAATAAATAATAAAAAATAATGCTGGACAAGTTTACACAATATTATCTAGCCCCAAGCTAAGCCAGAGCTTGTGTTATGGGTACTAGATAACTGATATACTTAATTTATTACATTACATAGTTTTTTTTTTATTATACACCCAGAACACCCTGAACAAATATCTGCAGAAAGCACAAATATTTGTTCCGAGGCGGGAATCGAACCCGCAACCTCCAGCGTCTCAGGCGAACCATCGTCAGCCGCGCCACAGAGGTCGTCAAATGATCTCGTGAAGTATTCATATCTTGTAGCAGATAGAACTAATGAATCTGATGTCATTACAGGGTCCACACCGTCGCCGTCCGGGACTACCTTAAGAGAGAAACTCAAACATTCTTCGGTGTTCAACGTGATAATGAGAGGGAGCAACGGAGGCTGTGGTACGAGAGGCGGCGGCGGCATGCGGCGCGGGCGATGGGTGACCTGCGGACCGACTTGCCGCCGGACCATCATCCTGATGATGATGATATTAGGTAAGGGTGACAACTGTTGTACACTGTCGTGTGTGTGTGCGTGTGTGTGTGTGTGTGAGAGAGAGAGAGAGAGAGAGAGAGAGAGAGAAGAACTCTTCAGTGTAAGGCGAAACAAAGACAGTGGATGTTTTAAGGCGATATGTTAAAATATCGAATGGGCAGAGTCAAGAATACAATAGCTGCAAGACAGTGACAGCGTTATTACTCACTGGAACCCGGGAAGAGATGAGGTATAGATTTTTGCCGCTTGGAAGTAACTGACGTAAGCGACAGTAATGTGATTACCTACTGAATAGTAAACAAATTTACGCTTAATTTTATCTCTAGTCGAAGGAGGGACCTAAAACGGGTTTTAGGAGGGCCAATAAAGCTATCTAGAAAAGTATCACCAATCGTGTTTCTAATCTATTACTTATTTAGATTACATCCTCAAGGAACTACTGTATAAACATCAAGTTTGTAACCTTTACTGAGTGAGCATGTAACGCGACGACTCCAAAATTTTGACACCTTAAACTGATTTTCCGGAAGTAGTCATCATTACTAAACTAAGTTAAAATATAATACAACTGTACGGTACCAACATATAACATCTACATACTTATATTACGTTATGTTGTATACTCGATATTGAACACTAAAGACGACTTGCAGATAACTCGTTCTTAGAATAATTGTGCAACAAAGTATTTTCTATATATCTATCTATATATCTATCTATAGCTAACAACAAAAATTTAAATTGTATATTATATTATTACCTATCTGATACAATTGTTTAGGCTCAATAAAAGTTTTATTATTTATTAAAACGAATGTGTTTTAGCCATATAATTGAAATTACTCGTAAGTGACAGCATTGCATTTAAAAAACACATTTCACCTCGTGAGTAAAGTTACACAAATTGAAACACTCGGTTGCATGTAACCGTCAAAACTGAACAAAACGAATACAAAATTCAATTTCCGCCTATACGTCCAGTTCAGTTTGTTTCTGAACATTCAGCTTGTTTAACGAGTAAATAGATAATTTGTTAGCTATACTTTACTTCAGCAGAGTACATATTAACTTTTCGTTATGCAAACATGTGTTTATTTATTTTACTAGAAGGATAATGAGTGAAGCTCTAAGTGACTAGTATCAACGTAGTGCGAAATACAGGCAATTTTCGTTATTCCGTTTACCTCGGTGGGGTATGCCGCAAAATTCCTTATCATAGATTTGATTTTCCCGACGCAAAAACGAATGGGTGTTATAAGTTTGACGTATCCGTGTGTGTGTCTGTCTGTCGCCTCGTAGCTCCCGAACGAATGAACCGATTTCGTTTTTTTTTTGTGTTTGAAATTTGTATTTGTTGGTTGTGTTCTTAGGTATGTTTGATCAAAATCGGTTCAGCCGTTTTATTGCGTTGAGGTTTTTTTTAATTTTTACAAAATTAATTACTTGTTGACAGACAAAATCAAGTACAATGTTTAAATATGCGTGGATACTACATTATAATTCCGAGGGATCACTGTACCAGAAACACGATAGGACAATATTTTCTCAACAGAAAAAAACCCAAGGCCACTAGAGGTGTTCTAAAACGTGCCCGTACCTATACGAGTAGTATAGGCCATATTGGACTTTTATTGCGATAGTTTTATAAACGTAGGTACCAGATTTCTTACAAATTGTATGGGAAAACATTTTATTGAATTTGACTGACTTTTACTGCTCCGTTTTTAGGATTCCGTAACAAAATTACGTAACCCTTATGGTTTCGTCATGTCTGTCTGTCTGTCCGTGTATGTCACAGCCACTTTTTTCTGAAACTATAAGAGCTATGCTGTTGAAACTTGGTAAGTAGATGTATTCTGTGAACTGCATTAAGATTTTCTTTTTTTGGGGTTCCCCAAAAAAATTTTGGGGTTCCCCATACGTAGAAATGAAACTAATTTTTTTTTCATTGATCCAAGTCCCGTATCTATCCATAGATACCCATTCGTACCCCACGTATGGTCTTCAAAAACGAAATTGAGGTTTCTAATAAAAAAAAAAAAAAAAACTTAATAGTTTGTCGAGAGACACTTCCAAAGTGCTAAAATGTGTGCCGCCCCCCCCCCCCGTAACTTCTAAAATAAAAGAATGAAAAAACTAAAAAAAATATATGATGTACTTACCATGTAAACTACCAACAAAAATTGGTTTGAACGAGAACTAGTAAGTATTTTTTTTTAATACTTCATAAATCGTAAGCCATCCAAGAACTTTTTTTTTTTTTTTTTTTTTTTACGTGGAGAAATGCGCACGCATACCTTGCTGCCACGGGGAGACAACAAGGTTATGTGGGACTCCAACCCACTAAAACTCCACGGGTTCCACCACTGCCGCTTGGTGGCGGGAACACGGGGACGCTTTCGCATTCTTCCGCGAACCCGCCGCGGCCGTCCGTTTCCGGACCCCTCTCTGGGGACATCCCGGGAATGACACCCACAGTCACGACCAGGATGCCCCCCGTTACGGTAAGCCACATGGCATGCCGCAACCACCACGGGACCAAGCCAATGAGCGCCAGACGACCCCGTGTCTGGACGCTCGAGGTCCCTATGCGACGGGTCAGGTCAGAGGCCCCATCGCCTGCCACTTCGGCCGCAGAGGATAGGGAGAGCGGCGCACCTCAATACCGACACTCCTCTTCCACTGCGGCCCCACCGCGTCCGCCATCAAACGGTGGCGACCCCGCCAAGGCCGCGGCAGGTAGGGAGAGCGGCTCACCGCAATACCGGCACTCCTCTCCCGCCGCGGCCTCCATCCCTCAGCCGCAGTGCTGCCCATACAACACCGCGGCCCACCTCAGTTGCGATGCTGCCCATACAGCATCGCAACCTACTAGTACCGCTCCGTTCAGGGCTTGGAGGCAAAGCCCAGAGGAGCGGTCCACCTCGGGTCCCTCTTCGCTTCACCGCGGGTGACCAAGCCACGGTTACTAAGCCCCCCCGCCACGGCAAGGCGGGAACCCTCGGGGGGGAAGCCATCCAAGAACTTATATTAACTTAACTTAACTTAGCTTGGGGCTAGATAATGTTGTGTGAACTGTCCAGCATTATTTATTTATTTATTTATTTATTTATTTATTTATTTATTTATTTATTTATTTATATATTATGTTACTTGCTGCTACGGAACCCTTCATGGGTGAGTCTGACTCGCACTTGGCAACTTTTTTCTCTTCTGTCGTAAATTGGTTTTGATTGCCAATAAATCAAGTCGCTTAATAGTGATACATTGTGAACTGTGCGGTGAAGTACAGTTAAAGAGTATTATTATTCTTTTGGATAATTGTTAACCCCCGACGCAAAACGATGGGGTGTTAACGTGTCTGGGTGTGTGCGTGTGTTTGTGTGTGTGTTGTGTGTCTGGCTGTGGCATCGTAGCTCCCGAACGGATGAACCGATTTCTTTTTGTTTTTGTTTGAAAGGTGAATTTGTCGGTGGTGTTCTTACCTATGTTTGATTAAAAACGGTTCAGCCGTTTCATTGCGTTGAGGTTTATTTGTTTTTTTTACAAAATTAATTACTCATTAAAAGTGTAATTTTGGTAACCGGTGTACAGTGTGATTATGCTATTCTACTCGCAAAATTATGTTTTAGGCTTTCCGGTGTCACTTGTTAGTCAGCTAGTGAGTCAGACAGCGCAACACTTTCCTATACAAAATGTTGTTTATACGGTGACTGAGCTAGGACGCGACGGCAAAGTTCCAAGTCAGGAATTAACAAGGACATTAATAAGCTTGCGGCTGCCTCGCCGGAAATCTCTAACGGGCAAACAACTATCTACTGTTTAGGTACTCACTTCCTGTTGCAGTTCACCAAGTAGTGTGTGCGCGTAACTTTGTTTAAAAATGTACAGTGGTGGAATGAAAATGTTCGTCACCTTAGGGCCTATTTTTGGTTGTTCAATGCAAAAAGCATAGGTACTGTTTTACCGACATAGTATTGCATTGTTGCTGTTTTACCGACACAGGAACTTATTCTCGCGCTACGTATCGGAACTGCCAATGTGTCAATATTGCAATATTACGAAAATAACCTTCAGTTACCATGACAACGGATATTAGCAGCGATTGAACAGATAGTCTACGAATAAAATTACAAAACTTCTGGCTAACTCAATAAAAAACTGGCCAAGTGCACATCGGACCTCGCGCATTCAGGTTTCCATCATGTAGAAGCTATAAATTGCCTAAGTTTAGTTAATCCACATGCAAAATTAAATCTTTTTGTAATAGAAATATGAGATAATTCTCAAAAATTTTCTATTTTCTAAAATATTAGAATTTTTTGGTAAAATATTCATAATAAGTATGTTGAATATTTAAAAAAAACTAGTTCCTGGGTTAAATGGAAATTAAATTGAACATAGTAACAAAAATATAGTCTTATTCTACTTAATAAGCTCTAAAATTATACTCCACATGCTAGGGTATGACAGATTTATTTTTCCCTCCCCAGTTTAACTTGTACGGCAGCCATACTTCAAAATAATTGTTGGTTATTATTTTTGGGTTTGGGTCACTAAGATACATAAATAGTGCAAATATGAATACTACTATGGTTTAGCCGCTATAGACCCGTGTGATAGAGAGACGGAAAGACGGATGAGCGAGGGCAATAGGGCTTCGTTTGGCCCCTTTGGGTACGCGACCCTAAAAAAGTCGTTACAAACTTAAACAAGCAACTGATCAAAGGTGTGCGATTAAGATCTTTATAATAAACATGTAAATTATGGTGTTCTTTACAGAAGTCTGCTACGTAGAATAGTTGGAAAAGGTAATATGTGCTCGCGACAAGCTAAGGGGATTCCTTTGAAAACTGACGAACGTTTTCATTCCGCCGCTGTACATAACCATGATAGTTTTAAAAGTTAAACTTTAAAAAGCCATGACTTACTCATTTCGTTTGGTATTGAAGATCTAGATTACACTACAAGATGAAAATTACTTGCCTTTGGTCAATTTTGATGATTATTACTGTAAATAAATGTATTATTTATTAATTCAATATTTTCCTTCATTGTTACGTTATTATGTAATATTAGATATGTGTTACCTAAACTGTTTTCAGTCGGTAACGGAAAACAACGACCTTGGCTAGTACATTAATAACCAGATGCCCAGAAATTCGTTTGTCGTACTTAAAACGAATCGAACATTTTGTGTTTCTCTAAGATTATGGAATCATTATATAGACAAGAGGGAGTAAAATTAATAAAATAATTAATGAATCTGTTGGTGAAATTAGGCATACTGCCAACAAACAAACCTAGATCTATAACTTTCCTTGAAGAGCTTTAAGTTCTGAAAATAGATACTTATGTAGCTTATGTAGTAAGTAGGTACCCATATTTCAATATGCGTACCTACTTACTTTGTTTGTTGAAACAAACACGTGTAAGATGCTAAAAAGAGACAAAAAACACCTCTCATCAAAAGTAGTCAAGGAAAATGGTTTTTCCAGCGAAAAAGAGCAATTTGTTTTCTCGTTTCTATTCACAGAAGTCGTAAATGTTTGTTTTTTACGAGTGCCTTCTGTAACCGTCTTTGATGTGGCCATGTTTTAAATTAAAGATGAGATGCCACCTACTAATAATAATACTGATAATATACCGGAAGGCCTTTCAAATGTTCTCTTTATAATTAGGGACCTGTTTGACCCCACACAACACACACAACCTATCAACTTAGGTACCAAAGTTTCAAATAATTTTTATTTCTTTTAATTTTTATTTTTGTTTTTCTACTATATTTGTATCCCTTCCTATCTTACTGATCTTGTAGCACTTAGTAGATTTTTGATTTGTTTTATGTGTATGTTGTGTCGTGGGGAAAATAAATACATTTTCTTTCTTTCTTTCTTATAATTGTAAATCAATTTAGCATTGCCATTCAGCGTGGCAATGCAGCCAGCATTCTGGGCACGCTGCCATCGGGTGACGGCTTGCTGATCTGATAAGTAGGTTTTTATTTTAGTTTTGTTTTATTTTCTTCGTTGTAATTGAATAAAGTATATCGAGCTTCAATCATGCTTGTAATTTTTGAAACTGTTGCTTATACATACATACATGTACACACACCTTTTTTGAAACTGTTGCTTATACATACATACATACATGTACACACACCTTTTTTTAAACTGTTGCTTATACATACATACATGTACACACACTTTTTTTTAAACTGTTGCTTACAAATACATACATACATGTACACATACCTTTTTTTAAACTGTTGCTTATACATACATACATGTACACAAACCTTTTTTGAAACTGTTGCTTATACATACATACATGTACACACACCTTTTTTGAAACTGTTGCTTATACATACATACATGTACACACACCTTGTTTTAAACTGTTGCTTACACATACATACATACATGTACACACACCTTTTTTGAAACTGTTGCTTATACATACATACATGTACACACACCTTTTTTGAAACTGTTGCTTATACATATATACATGTACACACACCTTTTTCCCCGAAGAGGGGTAGGCAGAGCCTCAATTGGCCTTTTTTCACAGTGGGTTGCACCATCGTGGAATGTAGACGTGACAAGTCGTGAGCTCATCGCCGCCATTGCTCCCCACGACTGACTTGCCTAACGCTTTCTTCCAGTAATAACATATTCCATAATAAGCTAGCAGCCAGGACTAATCTTATCTACAAGTCCAGGTAATCCTTTAGTCGGCTTTAACGACATCCACGGGAGGAGACGGAGGGGTCTATTCTTAGGCCGGACACACCAAGTTTGGATAAATGGCCTATGGTTTGTTGGACGGAGGATCAGTATACAATCTTATATCCAGTCATGGGACATTCTATTGAGACTTGAGTTGTATTGGCCCAATGGTAAGCACCCTGACTTCTGAAGGTTGTGCGTTCGAAGCCAGGTCGTACAGAAAAAGATTATTTACTTTAAAAATTAATTTACACACTATCAAGTACCTACTCAAAGCGGTAAATGAAAACGTAGTATAATATTTAAGGTACTTTCCCTTCATGTCGACGAACATGTTGACGACCTCTGTGGCGTGACGGGCGATGCTTGGCCTGCGATGCAGAAGGTTGCGGGTTCGATTCCCGCCTCGGAACAAATATTTGTGCGATCGCAGATATTTGTTCAGGGTGTTCTGGGTATTTTCTATGTATAATAAAAAATATCTATCTATGTAATATATTGTATTAAGTATATCAGTTATCTAGTACCCATAACACAAGCTCTGCTTAGCTTGGGGCTAGATAATGTTGTGTGAACTGTCCAGCATTATTTATTTATTTATTTATTTATATTTTATGTCACAAAGTCTTGGGACGCCATATTTAAGCAGCTATCTTTGTTTCAGTATGTATGGAGCATCAGGCGCGGCCCCCAGAGAGGCGCGGGGGCGCGTGCGCGAGCGACCCGACGTGTTACCTGCGCCCGCGTCGCTCGAGGACCCCCCCCTGCCCCCACTGCCACGGCCGGGGAAGGACAGCGTGGCCCGGCTCACGCTCACCGGCTTGTCTTATGTTGTTACTGTGAGTATACTAAACCAATAAGTACTTTATTAAGGTTCCAACTTACATCATTAACAGTAACTCTACAATTGTTATTTATTTTTTCACTCCAATTCAAATATAAACTTCAACAACCACGCCGTGAAATGACCTTTGAAACGACACCACACTCAAGTTTTTCAATTTAGGGCTCACATTATAACCTTGAGTTCCTGAAAATATTTTAATATTACAACGACACCGTGAAACGACCGTTGAAACGACATAATACTCAAGTTTTTAAATTTAGGGGTCCCATTTTAACCTTGACGTCTGTTAGTAACAGAAGAAGATTTTGATTGTTTTTAATATTTTTATTAGCAATCTTAGTTTTAGGTTACATTGTACCGGTAACTTATAATGAAGTCCCCTGAACGTGTGTCTAAACGTATCGGCTAGACACCCCGTTCGGATATTTTACTTAAATCTTTGTTAGTATTAAACATATTGGGGGGGCCACTTATTTAACATCATGAAACAATTTTTAAAGAACAATATTTTGACCATTTCCAAACCCCATCTTATTTTTGTTAGTACAGAATTAACTCTAACTTAAGCTATAATAATTTTACTACTCTATTCTTTTAATTAGGTAGTATAGATAAGCTACTTACACATTTATTACTTCTAATCTTAATATCTTAAGTATTATTATTTTTTAATAAATAATACTAGTTATTATCAAGCGGCAGAGGGCACACTTTCATTATACTTGTTGTTATGATTGAGCCTTTAGCAGTTTTTACATCTAAGGCACGTACCATACCGTCCTTGCCTGGCTTCACAGCAACTATTCGGCCCATAGGCCATAGTAACGGAGAGACATTATCATTTTTAATTATTACCATAGTTCCTATTTGTAGGTTTGGTTGGACACCTTTCCATTTGGGTCTGCTTTGCAACATTACTAAATATTGTTTGTGCCATTGATGCCAAAATGTTTGTTGCATTTGTACACACTGCTTCCAAAAGGAAAGTTTTCCAACATTTTCACCAACCAGATTAAGCTCTGGATAGGAAGTTAAAGTAGAGCCCGTTAAGAAGTGTGCGGGTGATAGATATGACATGTCCTCGTGATCCGCTGACATAGGTGTCAGAGGCCTGGAATTCAAGATTCCTTCTATTTGAACCAAAACTGTATTCAGTTCTTCATAGGTCAGAACAGTCTGACCAATCACACGCTTTATGTGATACTTAACACTCTTAATTCCAGCCTCCCACAAGCCCCCGAATATTGGAGAGTAGGAGGGTATAAAGTGCATGGAAATTCGTTCAGTAGTGCAAAAATCATGCACCTTATCCTGATGGCTTGCGGAATTCTGTAATTCGTACAATTCCTTTAGTACATTGTTTGCCCCTTTATAGTAGGCTGCATTGTCACAGTATATTTTAGTAGGCTTATTTCTACGAGAGATTAACCTTTTTAAACACGCTAAGAATGTATTTGTTGTCATATCAGAGGCTAATTCGATGTGTATTGCCTTAGTGACAAAACACACGAATATTACAATATATGCCTTTGTAATAACTGGTTTCCTAATTCTTGATTGTTTGACATTGAAAGGTCCTCCATAATCAGTGCCAACTATTTGAAATGGCCGCGTAATATTCACACGATCTAATGGTAGAGAACCCATAAGTTGAGTAGTCGCCTTTGCCTTAAGCTTAAAACAAATTATGCATTTGTGTATAACTGACTTTATCTCTCTATTTGCGTTTATAATCCAATATTGTTCATTTAGGCTGCATAGTGTTAACTTCTGTCCTGCATGCTTGAGACGAAAATGCTCTTGGCGAATGATTAGCTTTGTTATATGGGACCCCTTTGGTAATATAATTGGGTGTTTTTGTGAAAATGACAGATTGGCGTTCTGCAATCGCCCTCCGATACGTAGCAGACCACTGGAATCAAGAAATGGGTGTAAATTACCCAAGTTTGTTTTTACGTCGGATAGATTAGAATGTTCTCTTAACTGTTTTATTTCAGCTTGAAAAATTCTTTCTTGATCAAGTCTGATAATAGCATGCAAGGCAGATGTCAATTCCTCAGGACACAGTTTAGCTTGTTTTTTAATATTGTTTTTTTTACAATTGTTAATGAATCTTTTTACATACGAAATTATTCGTGTAAGTTTTTCAATATTTGAGTATTTATCTAGTACAGAGTTCAGATCATTTACCCTTGTATTGATATTACATGTTTGTGTCATAGGCCTTAATTCAGGAATATTATTCTCTTCAGTTTTTTCTACCTTTTTAGGATGTGTGTAACATGGGCTTTGTAAATACTCGGGACCGTGGAACCACAACTTTCCTACCTCTGCCTCCAGTAATTTCGGTGACATTCCGCGCGATAAACAATCCGCTGGATTTTCACTAGATTTAACATAGTTCCATATAAATTTCTGTGCTGACAATTGATTGATTTTTTCAACTCTATTCGCTACATAAACACTAAGCCTCACAGGAACAATATCCAGCCAAGAAAGCACTATTTGTGAGTCCAGATATAAAAACGTTCTTACAACATATTTCAAGGACAGGGTGTCATGCACCTTTTTAGATAGCATTGCCAATAACAAGGCGCTGTTAAGCTCGAGACGCGGTGTAGTTAGTATTTTACCTTTAGGATTTATACGTGATCTAGAGCACAGGAGATTGACACTGACCACATTGTCGGCGCTGATAGTCCTCAAATATAAGCAACAGCCGTACGCAATATTTGAGGCATCTGCATAACCAACAAGCTCTAGTAAGTTAGATGATTGTACATTGATATTTCGAGGAATTGAAATGCATGACATTCGCACTAACTCATTGGCAAATTCAACCCACTGCTTATTGAGCTCGTCAGGTAGAACATCATCCCATTTTAAATCAGCAAACCACACCTGCTGCATTAAATACTTAGCTTGAACCAACAAGGGACCAACAAGACCCAACGGATCGAAGAATTTGCTTATGAAACTCAGCATTTGCCTTTTAGTGTAAATGTTCAACACATGCTTTTCAGGACATTTCATATTTAACATGTCTTTAGCTACGTCATAAGTGAGTCCTAACGTTTTAATATACATGCTGTTTTTATCAAGATCTTTGTCTCCAAAGCATTGCAAATGTATGGGAATATCTTTTAAAATATCACTATTATTTGAACACCATTTATGTAGCGTAAAACTGGCTTCTTGCATCATTGCAATTAATTGTGACTTAGTTGCCTCTAATTCAGATAAATCATTACTTCCACACTGGATATCATCAACGTAGGTCGAGTACATCAAAACCGCTGCAGCTAGTGGATACTTTTCATTGTATATCTGTGCAAGTTCAGTCAAACAGCGAGTAGCAAGGAATGCTGAACTTTTTACTCCATATGTTACTGTTTGCAATTGCAAACATTTTACAGGATCGTGTATTGAATCACGCCACAGGATGTTTTGTAAGCAACAATACTCACTATGTAGTGACACCGCCCTATACATAGATTTAACATCACATAGGAGGACGTACTTGTATGTTCGAAAGAGTGTTAATATATCAAACAGCTCACTTTGTACGACCGGACCATTTAGTAGCATGTCATTTAAGCATAAACCATTTTTTGTTTTCATGCTCGCGTCGAAAACCGCGCGTACCGGCGTAGTTTTACTATTTGGGTTAAAAACTGGATGATGTGGAAGAAAATATACTTGACCCCCATTCAACTTATAGTTTTGAATATCAAAAACCTTTGCATGACCTTGTTCAACATAATCATGAATAAATTCTTTATATTTTATTGACAACGATTCATCCTTACTGAACCGCCTTTCAAGATTGTAAAATCTTTGCAATGCATAAGAAAAAGAATCCCCTAGCTGCACGTCTTCAAGCTCAAGCTTTAACGGTAAGCCCACAGAAAACTTTCTATTCTTTAACTGGACCGATGATTGAAAACATTGTTCAGCTAAGTGATGCTCACTAGTGCCCTCTTTATATACAGTGGGTACTTTTTCACATTCCCATAATTTGGAAATGGTATCACTGATTTCGTGCAATTGGAGGTCTTGATCTTTTATGTTGTGTGGAATATTATCAATATTGGTACCTTGTACATGCAAGCATAAATTAGTAGCATAAACCTTGCCCGCTGAGACGGGCAGGCTCCCCGCGACGATATAACCAAAGGCAGTGTTAATTAGGTACGGACCGGACGGGGTGACGGGCAGCGACTCATGCTGCAGCACCTGGAAGAATATGTCACACCCCAATAAAATGTCAATCTGACCAGCCTTATTAAACTTCTCGTCTGCTAATTTAATATGTGGCGGGATATTAAACTTTGATATGTCAAAGCTTTGCTGAGGCAAATTACATGTTATATTTTTTACCACACAACATGAAATCTCAGCGGAGTATGTATTCACTGAAGAATGAATGGTAATATTTGTTTGTTTAGAAATCTTGTGTGCTCCATCTATAATACCACAAATTTGTTGATTAGAATCATAGAGACTACATCCAATATTACTGGCTAAATTTTCAGCTATGAATGAGATCTGCGAGCCACTATCAAGCAATGCCCTCGCATTTATGAAAACACCATTTTTATCTTTCAAGCGGACCAGTGCCGTTGGCAAGAGGACATTTTTGGCATTTGAATTATTTGCTATATTGACTGCAGACTGGCCTGCGCTAAAAGCAGTAGTGGACACTGCCACATGTACTGCTTCGTCTTCCTTGGAGCCCAATTGCGTGTGCACTAGAGTGTTATGGCGCTTTTGGCACACAGCACATTTAAGTCGAAGCATGCATTTGCCCCGGTGCTCATTCAAACATATAGTGCATAAGTTTTTATTTTTTACGAAGTCAAACCGTTCCTTTTCAGGAGCCATTTTAAACTTTGCACATTCATATAGCTTATGAGTAAGTTTGCAATACTTACATGCTGCATTGGCAGTTGCTACTCCGCTTACGGCCTTCATTGACTTTGGAGCCTTCATTGAGGGTGATGTAGTATTCGAAACTAGCCCATCTTCTCCAGTGTTCTCCTGAGCGATGGCTCTTTTTTCTAAGAATGACAGGAATTCAGACAATGTAGGCACCTCTTTAGAATTCCTATCAAGATGGAAACCCCTAACTGTATAATTGTCCACCTTTTTTGCTAATATATTGACCAGTAAAGTGTCCCAATGCTGGACAGGTTGCTCAAGATTCTTAAGTGCGGCTAAGTGCATAGTAACATTGCTTATTATGGAACGCAAGTTTATTGCAGTGCACCTTGTGAATGTCGGCAAGTCAAGCATGCTATTCACATGGAAATTCACAATTTTGGAAGTGTTGGCATACCTATTTTCTAACAGCATTAGAGCTTCTCCATAACTGACATCATTAAGTGGTAAATTTTTAATGATATCCAAAGATTCCCCACTTAATAACGAGCGAAGGTAATACAGCTTTTCACAAGCACTCAGTTTCTTGTCTGAGTGAATAACTGCTCTGAATAGATTTATAAATGGGTAATAATCCACTACATTTTTTCCATCAAAGGTTTGAATGGTTATTTTAGGCAGTTTTTTGAACTCACCGGATGCTGATGTAGGTAAATCCGTGACTGAGGCCGTCACTGGTTGGCGTTTCTTTAGTTGGTGGTCCAGTACCGCGATACCCTGGTAATATAAATCCTCGTACTCTCCGTAGTCCTCTTTATCATTAGGTTCCAATACTAAAATGGCCTTGTTTTGGAGCTCGTAATCGTTAAAAGCCGCACTAAATCGGCTGCGTTTTTCTTGCAATATTTCGTAAGAGCACGTTTTTATTTCATCTGACTCGCAAAACTTCGAGAGCCGCCTAAAGGACCCTTTTATATATCCGCGATTAGCCATCAGTGATTTGATTTCCGACATGATGATGCCGAAACTAATACCCTTGCCGTGAATTACTAACAGGGACGTTCTATGTTAATGCCTTTTCAAGCTTCGCTTTACAATAAAATTCACAGAAAAACAACTAAACAGCACTTATTGCAATTCACAGTCCACACAGAAAGAAATATTAGACTGCAATAAACAATAAAGATAACACAGACAAACAGTGTAAGTAAAGATGGCGAATTGTCATTCATTTGCCACAGTCTTTCACACAGCTGCCAGGAAACACGTTTTTTTTTTTTTTCGATAAAGTTCAGTCGGACTGCGAGAATGCCTCCTCTTTCGTCGTTGCCACAGACAAAGAGTGTATGCTTGTTGGTTGCCGCCGTACTGTGTAGAAGTTATCTCTGGCGCCGCCTGCGTTCGGATACACCCGAATTCGTGTTGAATGAGCGTATGTTCCAGTTTACCATCTGTATTTGTTGTGTTGTTTCGCCGTCCTTTTCTGTCTTGTTGAGGAATGCTTGCTATTTCGCTCGCACCCTCCGGAATGCGAAATGGCGTTGCGTTGCTTGCTTTGCGTAATGAATTTGCGACGTAAGCAAGTTAACTGTTGAATGTCTTCTGTCTGATCAGGAAGCCTTTTTTTTTATGCTAATTATTGGCAAGGATACTTTTTGTTTCTTCGTATTGACCGTGATCGCACCTGGGTAGTAACAGTAAAGGCTTCTGGAGTACTGCGTGCGTGGGATATTCCGCAAACGCCACAGCAATATTCCTCCAGGAGTGCACTTCCAAGTCGTTAAAAAACTCACGGTCTTTACTTGTTTTCCTTCTTTGCTCGATGGACCATTTTCTGTTAGTAACAGAAGAAGATTTTGATTGTTTTTAATATTTTTATTAGCAATCTTAGTTTTAGGTTACATTGTACCGGTAACTTATAATGAAGTCCCCTGAACGTGTGTCTAAACGTATCGGCTAGACACACCGTTCGGATATTTTACTTAAATCTTTGTTAGTATTAAACAACGTCCTTAAAATATTACATAGAAATCAGATATTTCACGTTACACACCCCGTATTAACACATTATTGATTTGATGTGTTAATTGATTGAATAAACACATGTTTGTTCATTTGATTTGAGGAAACTATCTGTGAAATTTAAAATTATCTACTTCCAACGCTTTCCTAAATATGGAGCACTTTAGTTTAACATTAAATGCCCTTTTTGGACCCCATATAGGGTAACCAGTACACCTTTACAGCCTAAAAGGAATATACCCTCAAAATGTCAAGTCAACTCCCAACTCCAAGTCAACGTTTTAGGATATGCGTTGTCAAAATGTATTATTTTAGGTGTATTTTTTTACAAAGAAAACGGTCCCGTGCCTTTTTGCAAGAAAATTTCAGGTACCGCTGAAACACGTACGATAATTTTGTTTGAGGAAGCTCCATGTAAAATTTCAAGGTTCTTCTACCAACGGTTTTCGAAATACAGAGCATTCTTTGTTTACGTTAAAACCTCATTTTGAACGCAAAAGGATGCGAATTTTCCAAATTACGATTTCAGTAAAACCCTAATCATCGATACACACTCACAAAATTTTAAGACACTGCGACGAGCAGATTAGGCTGTGCGTTGTCACTCGGTCAGTCAGTGAGTCAGTCCAGTCAGTCAGGACACTTTTATATATGAGCACTTACGTTTTTTTTTTTATACTACTTGGATGACGGAACAAGCAGATGGCCCACCTGATGTTAAGCGGTAACCTCTGCCTATGAACAGTGCATTACCTCATAGGTCACGTCGAATTGCAGCTACGAAGTTTGTTTGTTTGTTGTTGTTTTATTTAATTCAGATTATTTTTCAAATGTAATCTCTTTGGCGCTGTCTCCACGAGCGAGAGAATCGCGGCGATATTAACGTCGTGCCATGTATTTCTATGAACGCGTCTCCACACGTATAATTTGTATGGGCGAGCGCGGACTCGTCACGATTTTCTCGCTCATGGAGACAGCGACTTTGACTTAAGAATGAATGAATGAATGAATGAATGAATGATTTTTTTCAATGGACCTGCCAGCTAATGGACTAAATTCTTACCATTCCTTGCTACCACTATCGGAACGCAGAAATAAGGAATGGGAACAACATCTATTTATATTTGTTACTTATTTCATCATAAATTTGTTTTCGCAAGTACATAGAAAATAAAGTTCAATTTACTTTAGAATTAATAAATTAAATCATCGACAAAAATGTTTATGTTCAAATGAAATTTATTTACTGAAATATACGACAAAAGGGCGGGACACAATGTAATAAATTTCAACAGAATCGACATTCTATGAATCCGATTAAAGCCAATGGTGATACAAGGGTTGAAATCATGTTTTGACTTACTGCAAAACTATACAATTCTACCTAGGTTACTTATTACGCGACCTAGTTATACACTTAATTAATTAAGGTGGATGCTCGCGCTTGAGGTGCGGAATTAATTTTTTTGTTGTGCTTTTTGCTCATTACTGCTCATGAACACTTCTTCAGATAGCGAAAGTTGATATCGCGAGAACTAGTAGACTTAACACACATGTCTTAATTGATGGTATCTCATAAATATCATCAGTTTAGCAACGATCCCCCTAAACAAAAAAAAATACTGTAAAAATGTGTTTCGGGGGATCGTAGCTAAACTGATGATATTTATGAGATACCATCAATTAAAACATGTGTGTTAAGTCTCCTAGTTCTCGCGAAATCAACTTTCGCTATCTAAAGAAGTGTTGATGAGCGGAAAAGAGCAAAAAACACCAAAAAATAATAATTTCACGCCTCAAGCTACAGCATCCACCTTAATGTTAGTCCGAAGCTGAGTCCTAAGTCTAAATAATTCATTAATGTCCGAGAACGCCGCTCTAAGAATGAGTCTTCATATAATAACGGGCTTGCTAAGTTGTGGCCCTGGACTAATTTGTCTTAGGCTGTCCTTCCGTAGGCACGGCACGGGATTGTTACAGAGAGGCGAGTATAAAAGAAACAACACTTATTCTGAAAAAAATCTTTATATATCCATCGTTAGCACGAACCGGACGACTCAGTATGAAGCCAGTCTCTCGATTGCCAAAAGACATTTTAAAGATCGTTCAAAGTTGGTGGATGGAGGTGGCTCAAGGTCGTTCATTGTAGAATTGGAATCCAGTAGTGGCCTTCTAGATGATTATTACTTAAAGTGGTTAAAGTGGTTTAATAATATAGTAGAGCTTTTTTATGAAAGAGTTTGTCCGGTAAAGTACTACTCGTACCACCATTATAGACCATATAGACTTTATATTAGAGTAAGTTTTATGTTTATATAGTTTTTGTAGTAGTGTTTACATTCTATTTGTAACGATTGTAATTTTAAAAAGTCTATCACATACGGGAGAGAACTGTTTCTTGGGCCACAGCTCACGCTTTTCCGGGAGACAGGGCTACATCTATATATTATCATCATGTAATGGTCAATAAACATTTCTTATTTCTTATTATTTATTATTTCATTTTGCTGCAAAGCAGTAGTGATCGCATTGCTGTGTTCCGGCGCATGAGGCACATGAGGCTTCTCATCTTTATGTCTCAGGGTGGCGGGCGCAGTGCAATGCCAGATATATGGCGCGTCCTTAGGTTTACGTGACCTATGGCATTGTTAAAGGCAGTGGTTACCGCTTAACATCAGGTAGGAAATGTGCTTGTACCGTTATTCAAGCAGTTAAAATAAAAAGAAGAAAGAAGTGGAAGGAGAAGAATAGGGCGATATTATTATATATCAGTATACTTAAACTTGACTCCGTGCCGGACACGTCCAGTGTGAACAGACCTTTTGCCACAGGTGGCATAGTTAGCTGCTAACCTAGTTCCTACCCTTCTAAAAGTTAGGTAAACATCCGCCAGAGTTGGTAAATGTTTTAACTAGTGCGCTAAAAGCACTTGACGGCCGTGACTAATCCTGGACCATCCGACACCACATCTAAACTTCCAACATCAGCCAACAGCACGTTTTAAAACACGCAACACTGTTCAACACGTTTTAATGGTGACCCTTTGTGCGCATTGAGACTGGTAATGGCTTAGCGTGTGGAAGTTTTCGCTGAATTTTAAATAGTGTTTATGAGATGAAACGATGTCAAAGTGGACGTGAAGAATATGCAGCTGCTCTGTGATGTAGAATGGAACCAAGAACAGTTTTACTCATTTTAAATAGTGTTTATGAGATGAAACGATGTCAAAGTGGACGTGAAGAATATGCAGCTGCTCTGTGATGTAGAATGGAACCAAGAACAGTTTTACTCATTTTAAATAGTGTTTATGAGATGAAACGATGTCAAAATGGATGTGAAGAATATGCAGCTGCTCTGTGATGTAGAATGGAACCAAGAACAGTTTTACTCATTTTAAATAGTGTTTATGAGATGAAACGATGTCAAAGTGGATGTGAAGAATATGCAGCTGCTCTGTGATGTAGAATGGAACCAAGAACAGTTTTACTCATTTTAAATAGTGTTTATGAGATGAAACGATGTCAAAGTGGATGTGAAGAATATGCAGCTGCTCTGTGATGTAGAATGGAACCAAGAACAGTTTTACTCATTTTAAATAGTGTTTATGAGATGAAACGATGTCAAAGTGGATGTGAAGAATATGCAGCTGCTCTGTGATGTAGAATGGAACCAAGAACAGTTTTACTCATTTTAAATAGTGTTTATGAGATGAAACGATGTCAAAGTGGATGTGAAGAATATGCAGCTGCTCTGTGATGTAGAATGGAACCAAGAACAGTTTTACTCATTTTAAATAGTGTTTATGAGATGAAACGATGTCAAAGTGGATGTGAAGAATATGCAGCTGCTCTGTGATGTAGAATGGAACCAAGAACAGTTTTACTCATTTTAAATAGTGTTTATGAGATGAAACGATGTCAAAGTGGATGTGAAGAATATGCAGCTGCTCTGTGATGTAGAATGGAACCAAGAACAGTTTTACTCATTTTAAATAGTGTTTATGAGATGAAACGATGTCAAAGTGGATGTCAAGAATATGCAGCTGCTCTGTGATGTAGAATGGAACCAAGAACAGTTTTACTCATTTTAAATAGTGTTTATGAGATGAAACGATGTCAAAGTGGATGTGAAGAATATGCAGCTGCTCTGTGATGTAAAATGGAACCAAGAACAGTTTTACTCATTTTGCAGGTAATGTTTTTTTTAAAAGAGAGATAGTTTAAGTGGTTGAACAGACGTAATGGCAATATACTTTTCACTAGAAACGGGATATTTACTATGATTTTTGAGTTTTGATCTTAGAGAATTGATATAAATAAATAATAAATAAATAAATAATGCTGGACAGTACACAACATTAACTATCCGCAAGCTAAGCAGAGCTTGTGTTTGACGACCTCTGTGACGCGGCGGGCGAAGGTTCGCCAGCGACGCAGGAGGTTGCAGGTTCGATTCCCGCCTCGGAACAAATATTTGTACGATCTGCATATATTTGTTCAGGGTGTTCTGGGTATTTTCTATGTATAATAAAAAAATATCTATCTATGTAACGTATTGTATTAAGTATATCAGTTATCTAGTACCCATAACTCAAGTTCTGCTTAGCTTGGGGCTAGATAATGTTGTGTGAACTGTCCAGCATTATTTATTTATTTAAGTAACCTATACTTCTTTGTAGACCATGAGACACTGTAATTATCGTGAATGTAAATAAATACTGGTTCATAATAATCACGTTTAGCAAATGAACGGAACACCAGACTCGTAGCTCGTAGCTCCGTAGAGCCTTCGTAGCACTCGTAGCGAGACAGCGGAAGTTAGTTCGTTAGTAATAAGATTATGATGGTATATTGTGACATAAACTGTGTGAGCCGTGCGAGGAATAACACTAACGGGAAGAAGGATAAGCAGAATAATATTCCAGAGGAAGTAGCAAAATTAGGAGCTTGTGTTATTTTGACTATAATAAATGACTTTTCGGCATTCATCAAAGTTGGTGAATGAATGGTGAATGAATGGTGTTTATATTTGTCGTTTCTTATAATGTGAACCACTTTAAATCAGGTGGGCCGTAAGCTAGTTTGCCTATTAGTTTCATAAAAAAAAAATGTGGTCAACATGTTAAAAGCTTCAGGTTTTTTTTTTATTTATTTTATCGTAGAAATTGATATAAAAATTGTATTATACACTCAAAAGACCCTTATGGGTTTGTTCAGAGTGTATACATACTACCTTAGGTACCTTAGGTGTAAATACATAATCTTACTCTGTAATTCAGTACCCACTTCACCACACCTCTTCATTTAAATAACAGGACTTGCTTTTGGCTGATCTGAAGTTAAGCATTAACCCCTAGTCCATAGCAAATGCTCTAAGTTCATTATTCATTATTAAATACTCTTAGTTTAAGTTCACACAATATGCGCCCTACGTGTTTTTTTACCCGGACTTGTTTGTAAGATTCGTTGGTATACGATTTGTACTGGCTGCTGGCTTATTTAAGGAATGTATTATCACTGGAAGAAAGCGTTAACAGAGTCAGTCGTGGGAAGCAATGACGGCGATAAGCTCACCACTTGTCACGTCTATTTCCCAGGATGATGTAACCCACGGTGAAAAGAAGCCCATTTGAGGTTCTGCCTACCCTTTCGAGGAAAAAAGGCGTGTATCTATGTATGTATGTGGCTTTAGTCTGTGTCTGTTATTTTGAGACATAGGTATCTTTTACATACCATGGTTACTTTTTTTTTATACTACTTGCTATGGCGGATCAAGCAGATGGCTCACCTAATGTTAAGCGGTAACCTCTGCCTTTAACTATTACCACATAGGTCACACCCACCTAGGACGCACCCTATGTGGCATTGCACTGCGCCCGCCACCCTGAGACATAAAGATGACAAGTCTCATGTGCCTGTAATTTTACCGGCACCCATACCATTCAAACCGGAACACAGCAATACGAGCACTACTGCTTGGTGGTATAAATAGGTATGGTGGTAGTACTTCCTCGAACGAACTCTTACACAAAAAAGCTCTACTACTACTAAAAATACACCCTTGAAATATCTCTCGACCAGCCAACCTGTCATAACATGTCTGTATCTGTCGTAGCAAGACCAGCGTTGGTTGTTAGCTTGCTGTCAACCGACTCATGCTGAGGCAGAGCCACTTTGTTACTAGAGTTACACCTCGTACCTTCATATCTGTTTCTTCTTAGTTTAATACGTGTTTCTATGTAGCTCATGTATATAAATAAATATATATTCTTTCTTTCTTTCTTTCTTTCTCGAAATACATAAAAATAATACATATTACCTACTACTTTGTTTGTGGAAAATCTCCCAACATCAAAATACTAGTTCGTTTAATCTAAGGGAAGAGATAAATCCACAGTAGTACATAAGTACAGGTTCTATAAAACTAATGTAGAAACCTGTTACCCAACATTATACCCACCCCGTCATTGACCAGCCATATATCCTACCAACTTATCGTCTAATAAAAAGGCTCCGACAGAATTAGAATTCCGTTTCGCTACCTTTGTCGATCAGCTACACGTTTTATGTTGGGGACCCTTAACCCCAAGAAATTTTTATAATAATATACGACGGACGAATTAGGCTAAGATATTTCCGCGCGATAAATTATAAAAGCGGTGTCTTTTGGGATCGACTCGACCGTTATGGCGTCGTAAATAACGGTAACGCTTCGTAGCGTAGCGTAGGTTAACTGCCTTACTGCCCTGAAAAATAGTGTTACGAGGTAGGTTCAGCATAAAATAAACACAACTCGGTTTTAACCAAAGTTACACACTTAATAAACTTTGCAAATTTATAAAACACCATTTCATTTAACACACATTTACCCAGCTTTCATTTAACTTCCTTTCATTTAGATAGATAATAGATAGATAGATAAACACTTTATTGCACACCAAATAGAAAAATAAAAAGATAAAAGAACAAAAACAATAACACTAATGTACACTGGGCGGTTCAATTTGCTCACCTTTGTACATGTCATTTATGTAAGTTGTTTTTTTTTCTGTAAGTTTTTTTGTGTGTAAAGAAGAAAGGAATAAAGAACCCTGTATATCTCGAAAAACGTTCGAAAAGCGCTTCACGGGACATCATGCGTCATCATCATCATTAGCCCACACTAGTCCACTGCTGGACATAGGCCTCTCCCAATACGCGTCACTGAGCCTGGTGTTCAGCTCTTCTCATCCACTTTCTGCCGCCGCCTCTCGTAGGTCATCGCTCCACCTAGCCAGAGGGCGCCCCAAGCTACGTTTGCCAAGACCGTTTCGCGGTCTCCACTCAAGAACTCGCTTACCCCAACGGTTGTCGGTTCTTTGGCATATATGACCAGCCCATTGCCACTTCAGCTTACTAATCCAGTTACACATCATGCGTGTTTTACAATAAGATTCTGGATCGTTCCTCACGGCAGTTTTAGCCGATGAATGTTCTCATCAAGGTACGTGATTTGTTTAATATTCGTTTTGGAACCAGTTTACTCGAAATTCTCAACCCAAGCTTTGATTAAATGAACAGTTTGACAACACTTACACGGCGTAAGGTAGCCATCGTGGGAAATAGACGTGACAAGTGGTGAGGTCATCGCCGCTATTGCTTCCCACGACTGACTCTATGGTAACGTTTTTTCCAGTAATAACACATTCGTTAAATAAGCTATAAGCTGGGACAAATCTTATACCAACGAATCTTACAAACAAGCCCGGGCAATCTCTTAGTCGGCTTTTACTACATCCACGGGAGGAGATGGAGAGGTCTGTCTTGGGCTGGACACACCAAAATAATAATATGCACAGTTGAGTGACTACCCTTCGTACTGTAGTTTGCAATATATAATTGTATATTAACAAACGAATACGGTGAATACAAAAGCAGTAACTTATCCCAGACCCGACTCCAGCACAGCCATGGATATAGTTTCAACCAGTTTCTACGAACATTTATATATAAGGCGAAGAAAGAGAGCGACACCGTGTTTTTGTGCATTAAAATTTTAAATAAAAATGTTCTTTAGAGTTTTAGTTTTGTTGATGAATTCACTAACTCAAATAATAATTAATAAGTTACCAAATGTTTCAAGAACTAAAAGGTGTAAGAAGTAAGTCTAAAATGGTATTTCAATTTTAAAAAGGTGCTATCTTGATATTTTTTTATCGAGTGTCGTAATTCAAATAGTGTATTGAATTTATGATTTCACTAGATAAAAAGATTAAGAATACTATGTATTTTTTTCTTCTTGATATCTGTAAGAACTCTTAAACTTAAACATTCTAGAGCTCATTATAGACATGCTGTGAACCTATTGAGTCTTAAGTGGTTGCATGAATGAATGAGCTAAGCTAATATTAATGAGCTAGCTCCCCTATTTGCACTGTGACACCGAGTTCCGGCAAGCTATATCCGAGGAAGGAGCTGACCACGATGACAAAATACTACTGCTTCCGTAGCGAGAAAACCTTCTGTAGTGTTTTTCAAACGATATCTTGAAGAGTAATGTGTGTGGAGAGAAATATTTTGGCACGGTCTGGCTCTACCTCATTGGTTCTTGGTTGAATGTGTTTGTATTGAATCGTATTTTATTTTAACTGCACAGATTATATTTTAGCACTTTTAGAATAGACTCCTCCGTCTCCTTCCGTGGATGTCGTAAAACCGTACTAAGGGATTACACGGACTTGTTGAGAAGATTCGTTGGTATAAGAGTTGCCCTGGTAGTCCAGATACACTTTAGACGAAATATGGGCAAAACTTTGGAAAAATTCCAACCAAGCTAAAAATTTGTGTACCTACACGTACCTTTTAGCTTCCCAATTATTGAGGAAGCTAAAAGGTACATGTACACAAATTTTCAGCTTGGTTGGAGTTTTTCCGAAGTGATATGCTAAAGTTCCTGGACTATGGCTGCTAGCTTATTATGGAATGTGTTCTTACTTGTCTTATCTGGTCTATCTGGTTCTTACTGTAAGAAAGCTTTAGCTGAGTCAGTCGTGGGAGGCAATGGCGGCGATGGGCTCCCACATATCACTTCTATATGTCACGATGGTGCAGCCCACTGTTTATTTTCGAAATCGTATTTTGAACTCGATAATTCCTTTATGATGAAGATTATCATATATGTTTTTTGTTTTCTTAAACTGTGTAGATTTTGCTAAAAATACGTTAAAAAAGCCTATTTGGCTCTTGACAGCCACGTAATAAATAAATAAGACCAGTGGGGTAATTGCGCAATTCCATTGAACTCCACTGAACATCGGTAAAACTTCAAATTTGACATTTATAGACCAGTCTGGACACTTTTCTGTCAGTTTTGTATTGTGTAACTACTTGACAGCGGCAAATTTGTGACGTACCACTATGAGCCAGGTACTTTAACAGTAGGTTTGGAATTACGCAATAAAGGGGTTGATTCTGATAATTTTTAAGTCACCTGTTGTTTTCGAGAGCGTTTTCTGTAAAACTTTTTCTGTCCATGTCTATTTACACAATGCTTATTTGAATTTCATCTTCCTTATCCACAGGCGGTGACAAGAAAGTCGCGGCAGTCCACTTCAGCGCAGTGGTCTAGATCATTCCGTGGCAGCGCATCGACGCCGCAAGACGATGTTGAGGTTGATGACGTGTTCTACTCACCGCCGTCGACGTCGCCGCTGACGCATCAGGACGAGGGGGACGTTACTGATGGGGCTAAAGGGTAAGGGCGGAGTTACGAAGTTTATTTATTTTATTTATTTTAAAACTTTCAAACAAAACAATAGTGCAAGGAGGGCTTAATGCTATCAGCATTATCTGCCAGTCATCCTGAACGTGCAGAAAGATGGTGAGGCGTGCCTTACAAACAAGAACCACAGTAAATAATAATAACAATACAGGTTAAAATATTAAAATAAAAGGATAAATATAATATACTAATAAAACAAATACGCAAACAAAACATAAACAAAATAATAATATACATAAATAAATTACCGTGACAATAAAACACATACTTAGTAGGAAAAGTACAAAGGCATATAACTAACACAGGCTGCAGTAACATAGATTGTCAAACACTGACACTGAATTGGAAACTAATAATTTAGCCTCTTATTATACAGTTCACGTACGAAGAATGATAAGGAATTCTTCATCATCATCATCATCATCCATAGCCTGACTTCCCCCACTGCTGAGTATAGGCCTCTCTTTGCCTGTGCCATTCCTCACGGTCCCGTGCCAGTCTCATCCAGGTTCTGCTCGCGACGCATGCGATATCGTCTGCCCATCTCGCTGCTGGACGACCAACGTTTTTGTACCCAGTTCCTGGACGCCATTCAGTTAGCGCCTTACTCCACCTATCATGACCTCGTCTTGCCAGGTATCCTGCCTAACTTCTTTTAGTTCCGTTATACGATTCCCAACATCTTTAAATTAGGAGTTATTTCCCATTTTTTAACGAGAACTATTACCATAGGTTCACCATAGTAAACCTCAAACTCATAGCCTTTTGCCTTGTGTACAAGTACAGATAGTATGTTACTATTTTATTTACTACTAGCGACTCGTCCCGGGTTCACATGGGTAGTTTCAGGATGAAAAACAGCCCCCCCCTCCTACCCCCCCCCCCCCCTGGTATCCTTTGTCACTCAGGGTGAATGTAGGTTTCCAATGGTGAAAGAGTTTTTAAAATCGGCACAGTAGTTTTTGAGTTTATTCATTACAAACATACACACACACACACACAAAAATACAAATCATCCTCTTGATAATATTAGTGTAGATGTAGATGTAGATAGTGTAGATGTAGATGTAGATAGTGTAGATGTAGATGTAGAGTCGTGTAGATTGTTTTGTATGTGTTCCAAATAAACTTTAATCATTTTTCTTCTTCTTCTTAGCTTCGGTAATGGCTTCTGTGCATTATTTGCAACAATTTAGCCAATGTCAAGTGATTTATTTATTATAGTTTTATATTCAAGTCGTCAAGAGTATATTTTCATTGCACTGTTTCTGTGTGAAGCATGTCAAGTTGCCAACATATTTATAACGCAGAATTCACGTCATTATAAGAAAAAGTTTGAACTCTCCCGCTTAAAAATAACAACGAATATATTACCCTAGTACTTTTTAATTATGCTAGCTTGTTTTGAGTTTTACGAGTACTAAAAATATCAACCTAATTATGAAAGCTCTAGCGAGAGGGCATAATACGTACCTCGTGACGTCACGCCTCTCTTAACGGTGCCGTTGGGACATACGCAGAGCTATGACGTCATTCGAGCCTTAAATGCCTGTGAACTGAGATTCTACATTATTATATTTATCCGAGTATAGGTTTAAAAGTAAGTTAAGTAATTTTGACGAACTTCTTGCGCGAGATGATTTAGGGTTCCTTACCTGAAAAAGTATCAACGGAACCATTATATGATCACTTTGTTGTCCATTGGTTTGTCTGTCAAGACGCTTTTTCTCACGAACGGCTAAAAGCATCTACTTAAACGTTTTTTTTTACATTGATATACCTTTGTTTGACCGCAATCTCACCTGTTGGTAGGTGAGGATGTGGCCGAAGATGGAGCGCAAAGGTCTAGAAGGCACTTATTCACTCTAGCCTTGAAGATACCTTGATTATAGTTTTCAAAAAAGACCGACGACGGTAGTTTATTCCACTCCTTAGCAGTTGACATTATAAAGGTAGAACTGAAACGTTTAGTACGAATAGATTACCCATACTTTTTACCCCTAAAATGGCTTGTTGAAGTTTATGGGAAACAGTGGCTGAAACTCAAAAAAGGCTCTAACGATTTCGAAATCGGGTAAGGATCAGAACCCTCAGGACGCGTGTCTCGCTTGCACTTGTCCGTTTTATTTCTTCATATTGTTTCCCTTTTTAAAAACGTTTCGTAATTTTGTTAGGATGAAAGTTGAACGATTAAACGAATATAAAGTTCGTTTGAGGGGAACCCAAGCCTCCCCCCACCCCCCTTCTGTTTTACTGCCTCAAATATTATTCAGGCAAATATTTACAATACCTACTTTGTTTGTTTATATTAAGATGAATATGTATGTGTGCCTACTTTTTGAGGATTGTGAGTACCTAGTCAAACCTTTGGAGGTTTATCCTGATGAGAAGAGAAGAGCTGTTAGAATCGTCAACGACCCCAAGCTCTCCAGTTCACTAGCCGCTGAGCCTGTTTCGAGACATCTCTGTGTGTTCTATCGGCTTTAGAATGGGGAGTGCTCTGAGGAGCTGTTCAGTCTCATACCCGCTTGCAGGTTCTTTCATCGCACTTCTCGACAACGCAAGGGAGCTCATCCACACATCATCGACACGTGGGTATCTCGTACTGCTCGCTTTACGAGATCTTTTTTCGTCCATACGTGCAAGTTGTGGAATGGGCTCCCTCCCTCCTGAGGTGTTTCCGCTAAACTAAAACATGAGCCACTTCAAAAAAATTGTAAAGAGAGTCCTTCAGGGCAGGCAACGCATTGGCAATATCTCTGGTGTTGCAGATGTCAACAGGCGACGGTAACCGATTACCATCAGGCGGGCCGTATTCCAGATTGTCGAGCCATTATATAAAATATAAAAAAACTGTGTAAGATAAATTGTGTACTTATGAGAATAATAAAAAAAAAGTTAAGGTTTCCCAAAGCCAACCCCAAAATATTGGCAGGTACAACACTTTACCTGCGTATATGTTTGCGTATTTTTCTACTAACAATGGCTCGTTTGGCCGTCTGTTTATGGCGTTCATAATTGTTTAGCTTGTTTGTTTAAGCCACAGACTATGTAAGCGGGCCGTACATTGCTACCGAATGTTTGCTGATGTTTCCCACGGGGGAACATTCCCTGTTTATAGAATGAGTTTTGACTGTGAAACAATGAACTCTTCTTCCTTGCAAATGTAGTAGTGCAAGTTTAGTAGTAGTGGAGCTTTTTTGTGAAAGAGTTCGTCCGGGGAAGTTCTACCACCATTTTATTATTTTTTATTATTCTACTTGAATAACTGAACAAGCAGATGACCCACCTGATGTTAAGCGGTAACCTCTGCCTATGAACAGTGCATTACCACATAGGTCACGTCAATCTAGGACGCGCCCTATGTGGCATTGCACCGCGCCCACCACCCTGAGACATAAAGATGAAAAGTCTCATGTGCCTGTAATTTCACGGGCACCCTTACCCTTCAAACCGGAACACAGCAATGCGAGCACTACTGCTTTGCGGCAGATATAGTACTTTGGTTTGGTGGTAGTACTTCCCTGGTCCGACTCTTTCACAAAAAAGCTCTACTACTACTAAATTACACTACTATTTCTGTTATTGTACTATTTCTACATATACTATTTCTGCCGCAAAGCAGTAGTGCTCGCATTGCTGTGTTCCGGATTGAAGAGTATATGGTTGCCGGTGAAATTACAGGCACATGAGACTTTTCATCTTTATGTCTTAGGGTGGCGCGGTGCAATGCCACATAGGGTACGTCCTAGGTGGACGTGACCTATGTGATAATGCACTGTGAGACGGCAGAGGGTACTTAACATCAGGTGGGTCATCCGCTTGAGCCGTCGTTCCAAGTTGTATAAACAAAAACATACTTTGTATATCAGATATACGGAGTTACTAGGTATTAGAGAATTGCTGATAAAAGACGGATTGACTGCGTTCAGGACAATACTTGAAAGTAACAAGAAATTAAATGGCAGCATGCTAGTTTGGGGCGATAGAAAACAAAGATCACCTTTTTGAAATGAGTAGAAAAAAAAAAAAAAGCGGCCAAGTGCGTGTCGGACTCGCCCATGAAGGGTTCCGTTTACATGGTGATGTACATTATATTTTTTTTTTAGTTTTATCATTCTCTTATTTTAGAAGTTATGGGGGGGGGGGGGGGGGACACACTTTTTACCACTTTGGAAGTGTCTCTCGCGCAAACTATTCAGTTTAGAAAAAATATATATAAGAAACCTCAATATCATTTTTGAAGATCTACCCATAGATACCCCACAGGTATAGGTTTGATGAAAAAAAAAATGTTGAGTTTTAGTTCTAAGTATGGGGAACTCCAAAAAAATATTGTTATTTTATCTATTTATGTGTGAAAATGTTAATGCGGTTCACAGAATACATCTACGTACCAAGTTTCAACAGCATAGCTCTTATAGTTTCGGAAAAAAGTGGCTGTGACATACACAGACATACAGACAGACAGACATGATGAATCCATAAGGGTTCCGTTTTTTGCCATTTTGCTATGGAACCCTAAAAAGAGGGGTTGTTCTTATCCGGACTTGTTAGTAAGATTCGTTCACTTTGAAGATTTGTACTGGCTGCTAGCTTACTATGAAGTATGTTTTTACTGGAAGAAAGAGTTAGCCGAGTCAGTCGTGGCAATCCCTGAGTGCTATTAGGTTATTAGTCCATGGAATTGGTACTTTTATCTTACATCAAATGAGGTAGTTCTGATTTTATTATGAGTTGGTAGTGAGGAAATGGGTAATGGCAAATCCAAGTTTTCCATCTCGAAAGCCCTCCGAATCACAGCAGAATACTTGAAAATTTAGGACATTTTTCCATTTTGGTAAATTTTTACCACCAAGGACCTGTGTTTTAGATAAACAAAAAAAAAAGCACTTTTAAAGCGTGACTATGTTCCACGTTAGTTCTATCGTGGAATATAGACGTGACAAGTGGTGAGCTCATCGCTGCCATTGCTTCCCACGACTGACTCGGCTAACGCTTTCCAGTAATAACACATTCCATAATAAGCTAGCAGCTAGGACAAATCTTATACCAACGAATCTTATCAACAAGTCCGGGTATCCCATTGATTAAATGAGTAGGTAAAATACATTTTATTAAAAAAAACTAAAATCTAAAAATCTATGTTACATTATTATATAAGTTACAACACTGATAGGTACAACTTAGCGCACCAAGTTCAAGGAGCGAAGTTAGGCAAATAATCTGTTTTGAGCACAACCTTTTGTGATGTTACGTTAGCTTGACAGATTAATGAGCTTAGCACTCGAGTAAAGTCTTGTCTAATATTTGGCTAATCCGTTTTAGCTAATTTCAACGAGCTTCAGAATTAAAATATTTACTAAACTGGAGCAAAATGGAGCACAGAATGCAATATTATTTAGCGTGAACTAGGGAGCTGAATTTTAAGCGCGTAGTTCTTTTTTTTTCTTTTTTTTTTAACTTTGTTGTCTGGTTTGTGTCACTGGATTCAACCTTCAACTTTCGCAAGTGTTCTTTTATTATTTCGAATTCCCTATAATATAAGTAGGCTTTATTTATTGTTGGCAATAAATACATCCAAGCATATACAATAAATACATTTATTTAAAATCGTTGCATGATTGACCGACTGAATGACTGACTGACTGACTGACTGACTGACTGACTGACTGACAGACTGACTGACTGACTGACAGACTGACTGACTGACTGACTGACTGACTGACTGACTAACTGACTGACTGACTGACTGACTATCAAGGCATAGCCTAAACCATAAATGCTAGAGACTGAATTAAGATGGTACATTCCTTTTGTGGTCTAGAGGAACTAAGAAAGAATTTCCGAAATTCACCCCCTACGTGGTTTGTTGAAGCTTGTATAGAAATAATCTCCACGCAGACGAAGTCGCGGCGTTCCATTAGTCGCAGATAAATCCAAGGTACTTGCAGTCGAGTTATCTGACGGAGATATCAGTATACCCAAATCTTTGTGACATGGGTCTCTAATATCGAAGATAATCTTACTCCAACATAAGTATCTAGTAAGTACCTATATTATACTGGTGTCCGCCAGTGGATTCGCTCACGTTTTACTGGAAAAATAAACTTATAGGTGCGTCTGGCCTAAGAATAGGACCCCTCCGTCTCCACCCGTGGATGTCGTAAAAGCCAACTAAGGGATTACCCGGACTTGTTGATAAGATTCGTTGGTAGAGATTTGTCCTGGCTGCTAGCTTATTTAAGGAATGTGTACTTCTGGGAAGAAGGGGTTAGCAGAGTCAGTCGTGAAAAGCAGTGGCGGCGATTAGCTCACCACTTGTCACGTCTATACTCCACGATGGTGCAACCCACTGTGAAAAGAGGCCCATTGAGGCTCTACCAAACCCCTTCGATGGCCGTTTTTTAAAATCTATGGTAGACAATTACCACCAATTTTTAAAACACGAGCATTTTAAAAAATTGTTTCGATTTAAAAAAAAACGAATTGATACCCTACAATTTAATTTAATTTATGGGTTTCCGTTTTGCTGTACCTTTATCTTCGATTCTTTGTAAAAAAAATAACGTTTTTAAGCTTATTACATGGACCTGGTTATTTTTTTCGAACAACAACGTCGTCCTCTTCGTTATATATCTTAGTAGAAGAATAAATGTCCCAAATTTCATGAGTCTACTATCAACGGTATCCATTCGTTCGTTGGTATCGTATCTTGATACGGGCCATTTTCGTAAACCTTTGACCTTCGCTTTGACCACTTAAGAAAAGGCTGCTCTAAAAACTTTTTTCTTAGAGCAGCCTTTACAAAACTTTTAAAAAGATGGTGATATATCTTCCATATTTCATCTTTGTATGACTTATAGTTTAGGCTGTGCATTGATATTCAGTAGTCAGTTACTCACGCAACGATTTTTAACCCCCGACGCAAAAACGACGGGGTGTTATATGTTTGACGTGTCTGTGTGTGTGTGTGTGTGTGTGTGTGTGTGTCTGTCTGTGGCATCGTAGCTCCCGAACGGATGAACCGATTTCGTTTTTTTTTGTTTGAATTTTTAATTTTTCTGGTGTGTTCTTAGCTATGTTTGATCAAAATCGGTTCAGCAGTTTCATTGCCATGAAGGTTTTTTTAATTTTTTGCAAAATTATTTACCTACTTGTATATAAATTGATGATAAGTGCAATGCCGGGGATTTCAACCGCGTGGAGTTTTTGTGATACAAACTTAGACAGCCCGCTGCACAACACAGGGAGTGATTTTCAAAAATTCCTTTCTCTGAGTGCACCTCTCGACCAAAAAAGGAATGTACCTTCCTAATTTTAGGTCTCTAGGACTTACGGTTTAGGTTGTGCGTTGTTAGTCGGTAAGTGGGTTACGTAACGTTTTTTTTTACATATTTATAAAAACATATTTCAAATGAATTCCCTGGTTTGTCCAGCCTAAAATAGACGCCCTCCTTAATCCGTCATTCCAAGTAGTAGCAAAGAAAAAAACATTAAAAAACCTACGCCATTGTCTTTTACGCTGGTATTTCATGAACCCTCGAAAATAATCTATGAAAAATAATCTCCCAACAGACCGTAGGTAATCATTAATCGTTAATAGATGATTGGCAAGTACCTACTTGGGGAAGGGTTAAGTGAAGAGTCAATAAACCACTACTAACTACTTACTATTATTAGTTCTGAAGCATCCGCTAACTTGGTCTACACAACAACTCATAATTTTGGTAAAATATATTATGTGAATACCATATTACCAGGTTGATTTTTAACACGTTTTTATTACCTTGGGTTGTATCTATGTATGTATGTATGTATGTAACTGAATCTTTGAGCATAATTTTCACCAATTTCCACAAGTCTGATTAATTTGAAACTTTGCATACGTATCAAGGACCGATGACAATGCAATAATTTGATAACAGTTTCCCGTTATCCTTGTTAGGACCGCCAGGATTAATAAATTCTTTGATAGATCCTCTGTAGTAAATGATGAGATTGCGAAATGATTTGTGAGAAATTTCAATACCACATGTCAACAAATAACTAATTGATAAATCGAACTAAAAAATGAAAAATAAATATTAGTTTAAAAAAACAAAAAAAAAACACGCTTTTATAGCTAACCGAACTAAAAAATAGAAAATAATTTTCAATTTCAAAGAGTTAATATTACAGTAGTAGAAGATCGAACAGTCATTCAGTTTTTTTTTTAAAAAGCGTGGCTTGCATTTTCTACTTTTCATAACTCTCCTCTCATAGATAGTTGCCAACAGATTGATTGTTACATTCACTTTACCAAGCACCAAACGCTTTTAAAAAAAAAAACTGATTGATTGTTCGATCTTCTACTACTGTAATATAAACTCTTTGAAATTGAAAATCATTTTCTATTTTTTAGTTCGGTTAGCTATAAAAGCGTGTTTTTTTAGTTTTTTTAAACTATTATTTATTACACTAGTGTTTGTGGCGTCAGTCGGGAAAAGGAGCGCTTTGATAATCTATTTGGCTACTCACGATTCTAAAGTCTTCAAATCTATGACATTCATTTTGATACTGTTTCGCGTATATAAATAAATAAATAAATAAATAAATAACGCTGGACAGTTTACACAACATTATCTAGCTTCAAGCTAAGCAGAGCTTGTGTTATGGGTACTAGATAACTGATATACTTAATACAATATATAACATAGATAGATATTATTATTTAATAAAAACGGGAAATTTCCCGTTTTTATAAAATAATTGTTATGATTCACGAAAGTTTTTATAGATAGATATTTTTTATTATACATAGATATTACCCAGAACACCCTGAACAAATATCTACATATCGTACAAATATTTGTTCCGAGGCGGGAATCGAACCCGCAACCTCCGGCGTCGCAGGCGAACGTTCGCCCGCCCCGCCACAGAGTTCGTCTAAATATGTTAGGGAATTTACATAAAAAAGGGTAAACTAACTACCTAACTTAACGCAGTGTGACCGAAATAAGTGGTGACAGGAATTAGTAGTAGTAGTGTGACTAACAGAAACAAAGGTCTTGATTAAAAAAAAACGAATTTCTACTACGACTCTATGAAGAAAAATCTACAAATTAGGCCTTAAGGCCTCCGCTAGCTAGATGTCTATAATATGTAGTTATAAAACTATTTTTTTTCTCGAATATTTCACTATATTTATCTAATAATTCTCTATAGGTTATAGGCTATAGGTTATAGGCTATAGAGAATTATTAGATAAATGTTTGTATATTGTTTTTTTTTTGTATACTACTTGAATGACTGAACAAGCATTTATGGCCCACCTGATGTTAAGCGGTAACCTCTGCCTATGAACAGTGCATTACCTCATAGGTCACGTCCACCTAGGACGCACCCTATGTGGCATTGAACTGCGCCCGCCACCCTGTGACATAAAGATGAAAAGTCTCACCGGCACCCTTACCCTTCAAACCGGAACACAGCAATGCGAGCACTACTCCCTTGCGGCAGAAATAGGTATGGTTGTAGTACTTCCACGGATGAATTCGTTCACAAAAAAGCTCCACTACTACTATATTTGCACTACTACGTTTGCAATGAAGAAGAGTTTAGAAGAATTAGACAGGCAGGTTGATTTTTACACTAGTGTTTGTGGCGTCAGACGGGAAAAGGAGCGCTTTGGTAATCTATTTGTCTACTCCCAACTCTCCAGTCTTTTTTACGGCTTTCATTTTGATTCTAATATGCGTATATTTTTAGGAATTTACGTGTAAAAGGGTAAACTACCTAACTAACCTTACGCAGTGTTAGTTTAGTTCAACTAAAAGAAACACAAAAGGCTTTTGATATATTTTTGAGTCGAATTAAGGTCTATTTAATAAATTCTACAAAGGCCCCAAGTCCTCCGCTAGCTAGATGTCTTCAATATTATAGTTTGTAAAACTAATATTTTTCTCTAATATTTCACTATATTTATCTAATCTAAATAAATATATTCTCTGTAGGTAAACTATAGGCGTTCTAGAGAAGAGGCCTTTACTCAGCAGTGGGTGTTACCGGCTGAATAGATTGATAGTTAGGTAATCTCTTGTTCTTCGAGATCGTTAACCAGAAAAGCTCCTCAGAGTTGTTATTTCGAGTTGTTTCGTGAAATTTTGGTGGCATTATAACCGGTGTAACTTGGATAAATAGCACACGTGTGATGCAGTGATATTTATGTGTATTGCGAGTCTTCTCGAAATGGTCTATTTTTCCCTGTAAAAAGTTGGTTTTTCTGCCACTATTTAAACTGTGTTATGACTTGACGGAGACTCTTGACGACTTGTTTATTAAATATAATAAATTATAGAATTGAATAGAATATTCTTTATTGCACAAAATAAACAATGTACACAGGCGAACTTAATGCTAAGAAGCATTCTCTACCAGCTAACCTTTGTGTATTGTCGATACATTTATGTAGGTGGTGCATTATATCACTTCACATTGGCGAAATTGTTAGGCTCACTCCTCAGAAGGAATTTTATAAGAAGATATAGAGAGAGATTTATGCAAAAATCTATAGTCCATGAAACGGACTGTATGGAATGCACTAAAATGATCTGCCCTCACTTACAACACACTCCTCACGTGGTACTTCATTTATTCAGAAATCTTGGAATAGGCAACTTGCGGGCCAAGGGGAACATGTCCAAAATTTCCTAAAAATAATGCTGGATAGTTCACACAACATTATTTAGCCCCAAGTTAAGCAGAGCTTGTGTTATGGTTACTATATAACCAATATACTTAATACAATACATTACATAGATATTTTTTATTATACATAGAAAATACCCACCCTAAACAAATATATGAAGATCGTACAAATATTTGATCAGAGGCGGGAAACAAACCCGCAACCTCCTGCGTCACAGGGGAACCTTCGCCCGCCGCGCCACAGAGGTCGTCGTTCTGTATGGAATGCACTGAAATGGACTGCCCTCACTCGCAACACACTCCTCACGTACTTCATTTATTCAGAAATCTTGGAACAGGCATGATGCGAAGTGGGCCTACGTAGAATAATGTAATAAGGCTGGAGTGAATAGGTGCCTTCTAGACCTTTGTGCTCCATATTCGGCCACATCGTCACTTACCAACAGGTGAGATCGTGGTCAAACAAAGGTCAACCAATGTTAAAAAAAATATGTCCAAAATGTCCTATATGCTGATTGTAGTTTTATTACAGGGCGAGGTCACCCATCGGGGTCGTGGAGTACCGAAGACCAGAGCGGAGTGTGTCCTGGGGTGCGGGGGGCGCCAGGATACACACTCCGATGCTGGAACCTCTGGCAGACAACTCTAACCGCAGGCAGTTTGGTATGGGCGTCGTTGGAAGATTTTTTCGGTAAGTTGCTTTTGGCAAGATCCTAAACAACCACTACAGAATACCAGTTTTATTGCAGTCACTATATACCATGAACAATAATATAAGGCTCAGAGGACACTCGCTGAAGCTGCAACGCGGGCCAAGTACCAGCAATCCGAGGAAGCACTATTGTCCAACCGCGTTGTGCGCACTTGGAACCGGTTACCAGACTCGGTGATCAGTGCCCCCTCAGTAAATAGTTTAAAAAAAATACAAAATACTGTTTTTTTTTTGGAATGCTTAATATCTTTGTGATAGTGATGTTCCAAAACTGTCGCGTACGCCATCTATCGAGAGATAAATAATTCTTAAGTACACTAGGAAATATTGACACCTTTTAAATAAAAATAGTCCTAAAAAGGTGTTAGTCTAGACGTTAACGGATTAATCTGCTTTTGAGTCATATTAAGATAATTGAAACAAATTAAGATCTTATCGTTAATGAAAACTGCTTTTCACTTATTTATATTTATAATTAATCTAAAACATCTCTCCAAAACCTTTCAAAGCCTTCAGGTCAATGAATCTGTCACGAAATTCGAGGAAGCTCAAGTGCGTCACTAGATTAAATATATATCGATTTTCAACCCATAATAGACAATGTAATAGCCTATGTCTATGGGCTCTGTATCTCCATTACAAAGAACATGGGCAACTCCCCATACATTTTTGACCCAACTTTTTTGACTAATGTCACCATACAGTTGAGATACTTTTGGTTATACAAATACTTTTTTTGTATTATTTACAAATAATAGTGGCTATTGATTATTTACAATGGGTACCGCACTAGGACAAGCCTGTATTGCGGATACCCGGACTAAGATTAACAAGAAAGTTTATATATGCAGAAAAACAATATGCGAGGCAAACATTTGTAAAAACTAAATTTTAAACAGTACAATAACATAAATGGGCGAGTGATTGCGTGTAAGGGTGTGTGTGTAAGGGTTTATTAGTGGGTGTGGGCGGGTGAGCGTGTGTGTGAGGCACTGCTGCTACCACCAGCCTCATAAGAGTCTGGGTATCACAGGAGTTATTGATGATATATCAAGATAAAGAAAAAGATATATTTTTTTTGCGTAGAACTTGTGTGAAAGTAATGAAGCTTGTTGCGTTTTGTTTTACGCAAATGCAATGAGTTGATTTATCTAATTATTTAAAAATACAACTTTTGCTTGTTTTGTAAAAGTTTTTTAGAAAATTGTACAAAAAGAAACATTTACGGTGTTACCACAAAAAACATAGACACGCCTTAGACACGTGTTTAACAGTTGTTTAGCAAAAGTGATACTACAAAACCATATTTAACCGTTGTTTAAAGTTAGACATGGCTTAGACGTTGTTTAACTTTAAACAACAACGACCCCCTGTTTAGCACGCGTTTAACCTTCGCCATATTGCTTTCTCAGTACGTAAATTGCAATGGATATCTTCGATTATTTTATGGATAACCATCGTGATCAAGTGTACCGAGTGCGACTCAGTGCGAGTGAACCCTTTCGAATATAACAATGAATTTAACTTCAAAATCGGTACAGGTTCAGTAAAGATTTCGGAAACAAAATTTTTGACATAATAAAAGATGAAATTCCGCAAGATTTTCGTGGTACGTGCTTAGATCCTCAAATTCAAGTTGCCTGTGCCTTACGGGACTGGGCCCGCCATCAGGTAGGCGCCCTTTCGTTATTGCCTTTAGTTTTTGTTGTCATTGCTCAGCTTATTTACTGCTAGGTATTTTACTCCATAAAGATCTCCTAAAATCCCAGTATTCCTTAGTCCAAACGATGTTTCGTATCCATTTTCACTTATTTTTCCGTTTATCTGCTACCGGCTTGGTAAAAACATTTTAGAACTATTTTCCCAATCAACTTCAATATAAACTAACCTCGCCAGACACAGCTGACTGTCATTGAAAAGTACGTTCCGTTCCGTTGTTAAAGTAGGTACAAAAAACTTTTTACATTTATGTCTACACCAGCCGTATGGTGGCGTACCAATGGCGAACCTCTTCATTTAATGAAATAGTACTTATTTTCAATTTTGCAACTTAGGTATTCCGTATTTACAACTGTTACAAATAAATTTCGATAGAAAAGAGAAACTCTCAACAAATGAAATCTTCTACAAATGAAACGATTCTCAGGGTTACCAAGTTAAAAAAAGGATACGTCAATTTAAACAGTGTTTAGCTAACTAGATGATAAACATGTATTTGTGGTAAGAAATTTTAAACACTTGTTTAAGCAGTGTTTATCCCTTAGACACTGTTTAACTAAACACGTGTTAAAACAGTGTTTTATTTATTTTTTGTGGTAACAGGGTTAGAACTGTACTAAGTACTTCCATGAAGGGGCCCTGGTTTATTTATTTTTGACCACGGTCAGTGGTTGCCCTTCTCCTTTTACGAGTACAATAATTACAGTACACCGTTCTCATACAAAGTTACCTCATCTAGAACATCCAGTAGGAAATTAACGAGACGAAAATTAATAAAGGACAGATATTCATAATTAGGGTCAGGGCTGATAGGCCATAATGCCTACTGATGACTAGGGGGATTAACTTGCTAAGTGACTTCTAAGTTTCATGTTAGTGACTAAGTATTTCAACTTATGCAATGTAGTTAATGTCTCTGTCCCATTTAGATTCTGACCTGATTATCAGTTTCTTCGGCACAGTTTAGTTGAATGATAAAAAATAGTCAGTAGTCGTTTGTTAGTAGTAGAGCTTTTGTGTGAAAGAGTTCGTCCGGGGAAGTACTACCACCATACTATTTCTGCCGCAAAGCAGTAGCGCTCGCATTGCTGTGTTCCGGTTTGAAAGGTGTGGGTGAAATTACAGGCACATGTGATTTTTCATCTTTAGGTATGTCTCAGGGTGGCGGGCGCAGTGCACTGCCACATAGGGTGCGTCCTAGGTGGACGTGACCTATGTGATAATGCACTTTTCATAGGCAGAATGTACCGCTTAACATCAGGTGAGCCATCTGATTGATCCGTCCGCGTCATACCAAGTTGTATATAAAAAAAAAAGTCGCGTTTGTTTATCAGGCATCTACTTGATATTTATAATATCAACACACTAAAACAGAAATAACAAAACACCCAACAGTCACAAACAAAGTCCTGATCCCACACTAGGATTCCCTGTGTCGTGGGTATCAGAAACTACGAGTACCGTGGTACCATAACACCCAGACACGGAACTAATATTTGCACATCATACAAACAATTGTCCCACAGCGGGAATTGACCCCGCAACCTTTCATATCTGAGCTGGCTATTCGTCCGATGCGCTACAGTGGTTGTCTCTAAATAAATACATACATATACATTCATACATACATAGACACACGGCTTTTTCCCCGAAAGGGAAAAAGACCTCAGAGCTTCAAATGGGCCTCTTTTCACGTGGGTTGCACCATCATGGGAAATAGACGTGACAAGTGGTGAGTTCATCGCCGCCATTGCTTCCCATGATTAACTCTGCTAACGCTTTCTTCCAGTAATTTAATACATATTAATCCAATAAATTTGTAAGAGAAAGTAACACTGAAGTGTGTTGGCTCAAAAAGCTCAGTGTGTCCATCGTTAGAGAGAAATTACTGATGATAAAAAACCAAACAAGTGCGAGTCGGACACTCACACGAATGGACCATTGTACAAGATTAACATAAAAAAACACGGTTCTTGTATGGGGCCCCCTTTTTTTTTTTTATAAGTTATTACAGCGGTAATAAAAATACACACTCTGTGAAAATTTCAACTGTCTACCTATAACGGTTCAATGTACGTTGATAGGTAATAAGTACCTATATATAATAGTAATGTAATATAATATTTATATTTATATATTTATATTTATTTGAAGGAAAACCAAAGGCTTAAAATTAACAAACTTACAAATTAATAAATATCAGAAAGCTTATTGAAGGTTTTCACGGATAGGTAGCGGAATAGTACAACAACAAAAAAAAAACTATGAACATAATGAGACTAATCAACATGCGTCATCTATACAATATAGTTATTTAAATATTTAAAGTTACAATGTTTAAATTTTAATTTAAACTAAACAATTGTCATCAACATTACCACCATCGGCGCCAAAAAACTCACCGCTGAGCAGCCGCCTAGCTGAGCCGACACTCATGCAGAATAAATCAAGGTCAAATCGCTTGCTTAATTATAATATAATTATTGCTTATTTTATTATATAATAGTATACAGGATGTAACATGATATCCCTATAAGCCCGGGGAGGGGTTATTCTACACAAAATTATTTATAAATAAATAAATATTGCTGGACCAGTTCACACAACATTATCTAGCCCCAAGCTAAGCAGAGCTTATGTTATGGGTACTAGATAGCTGATATACTTAATACAATATATAATACATAGGTATATATTTTTTATTATACATAGAAAATACCCAGAACACCCTGAACAAATATTTGCGATTGCACAAATATTTGTTCCGAGGCGGGAATCGAACCCGCAACCTCCTGCGTCGCAGGCCAACCTTCACCCGCCGTATATTTACTAAGCGCATTGTAGAAGTTAGTTCACGTATTCTTATCGATAAAATTTATCGAAATCGTCTTTGGGCTCTATCATGCTCTTGGAAATATTATGAAGACCAAAACACTTTTTTTTGTTGTCATGTACTGTTTAGATTTTGCTTAAAATCCTATTTGACTCTTGTCAGAAACGTTTGGGCTCATTTTGATCAACTCACGATTCTGATCATTAATTTAAATAATATAAAGTTTTGTAAAAGATATTTTTCGTCAAAATCTAGTCTTTTATACTGTGATACCTGGATACCTTAACGCGCGTACCTTCTAGGAATTTATATTCCTTCTTGGTATTCTCAAATGAGGCTTTATAACAATGGACAGCGGTCATTGACCGGGTATTGATCTAGCTCAGCAATTATTAAACTGTGCGAAGTGCTTGCGAACCCACACGATTAACGTTTTTAGGGTTCCGTACCCAAAGGGTAAAACGGAATCCTATTACTAAGACTCCGCTGTCCGTCTATCCGTCTGTCACCAGGCTGTATCTCATGACCCGTAATTGTTAGACAGTTGAAACTTTCACAGATGATGTATTTTTGTTGCCGCTGTAACAATAAATACTAAAGAACAGGATAAAATAAATATTTATGGGGGCTCCCATACAAGAAACGTGTTTTTTTTTTGCCGTTTTTATAGATAATGGTGTCACCAGGCTGTATCTCATTAACGTGATAGTTAGACAGTTGAAATTTTCAGAAATGATGTATTTCCATTGCCGCTATAAAAACAAATACTAAAAAAACAATAAAATAAATATTTAAGGGGGCTGACATACAACAAATGTGTTTTTTTGGCTTTTTTATAGACAATGGTACGGAACCCTTCGTACCCTCGCACGAGTCCGAATCGCACGGTTTTTATTTTATTACCCTATTCTGCTTACCGATTCACTTATTCGTACGTATCCAGGTGTGCGAAACAGACAATTCCGTGAATAAGAATAAGGTTTTGTAAGGTTCGTTGACTTGTTTGTTGTTTACCAGCTATGGTATTTGGGGTACCGTGAGTTGAGCGAATTCACTCCATATTTTGTGTAATCTAATTCACGCGTTGCGCGATACGCGTTACACGCCGAACTTTACCGAGTGCAGATTTCTTACTTCGCAAATCGTAAATATTCACAATGAGGCTTCACGCGGCCCCGAATACCACGGCTGGACTTGCTATTAGTAAGATTCGTTGGTATAAGATTTGTCCTGACTGCTAGCTTATTATGGAATGTGTTATTACTGGAAGAAAGCGTTAGCCGAGTGAGTGGTGACACGCAATGGCTTCGATGAGCTCAACACTCGTCACGTCTATTTCCCACGTTGGTGCAACCCACGGTAAAAAGAGGCTCTGCCTACCCTTTCGGGGAAAAAGGCGTGTGTCTATGTATGTAATTTTGAAGTTCACTCATTCGTTAAATCGTTAGTCAGCTCACATCAAAATAAAGAGCTAATTTTGATCAACTCACGTTTCCCACCACATAAAAGCTCATTCATTCATAATTCATAAAATTTCATAAAAGCTTGTTTTGAAAGAAATATTTTTCATCGAAATCTTATTTAACTTCAGATCACAACAGCTTCGTGCAGTTTATATTTTAATTAATTTGGGTAGGTGGATGTGTCACGGACCTTTTTGGCTCTCAAATAAATAAATACAGACAAGTGCGTGTAATACTTGCACCCTGGGTCTCTGTACCGTTACGTTGGCTAGCACTTTGAGAGCTTGTTACAGTGAATATTAAGATATAAGATACAAACATACATAAACTCACGCCTGTTTCCTGGAGGGGTAGGCAGATACCACGGATTTACACTTTCTACGATCGTGAGACACCTCTTTTGCTTTTTTTCTCTCTCATCACATTCTTCATAGACATGCTCGTCGGTTAAGGGTACTCTTGACCTGGCCTGTTTCTCGTCTCCGATCGGACTGAATACGTTCACCGAGGTCTTCCCCTTCCCACTGTCCCATTCACGCTCGTCTTATGTAGACGTTTCGTCAATCTACTATCGTCCATCCTTCCTTTCTAAATGCCCAAACCATCTAAGCATACCTTTCTCAATCCTAGTCGCTACGTCTTCTTTAATTTCACAACGGTCTTTTATCACACTATTCTTCATTATATCTCTCAATGTCACACCACACATACTTTTCAAAGCTCTCATATCCACCGTTATTGTCCTCCTGTATTGTCTGTTATTGTATAATACATGATATATTTATTGAGGAACAAAACAGTGGCTTAAAAAAATAAGCTAGAAAACGGTGATAATCTGCAGTACTTATAAAAACCGGCCAAGTGCGAGTCAGACTCGCGCACGTAGGGTTCCGTACCATTCGGCAAAAGAAATACATCATTTGTGAAAATTTCATCTGTCTTACTATCACGGTTCATGAGATACTGCTTGGTGACAGACGGACGGACAGCGGAGTCTTAGTAATAGGGTCCCGTTTTACCCTTTGGGTACGGAACCCTAAAAACTGTGTCGCAGCCACCCACCCTCTCCCCGTAACATAAAGATAAGAGTTCCAAACAAGTTGTATACAATAGTATGTACAATAGCTAATGTATAGTACAAAAGGTTAGTGATTAGTTTACAATTTAAAATTCAAAATAAAATATAATATATTACTAGTATGCGAGTGTGTGTGTATTGGTGTGTGTAGGTGTGTAGGTGTGTGTATTTGTGTATGGTGTGTGTAAAGTGAAACATTACTATTTGACAAACCTTAGGAGATCCTCCGTATCTTCTTAATTTAGGAAGGTAAGCCACTCAAAACCTTGGAAGATTTAACTTCGCGCAAATTTCATAATTAATACGAGAAAATATAATATATTCATAAAAAAAAGAAACAACTGAAAGTACCAGGATAACCAGATGACCAACGTAATTATATTTATATAAATTGAGCTTTTGTTTTTCGATGTACTTATTCAATTCAACAAAACACCTTTCAACATAAAAAACTTAAAAAAAAAAAGAAATAAGAATAAAGGCTTTTGACAATAAAGTTCCTAAACAATTTCGTAGCTTTCGAGGTACGGAACCCTAAAAACCTTTTTACGTGGTAAAGAACTCGTTTACGTGTATTTTCGTGGATTTATTTATCAAGATGGGCCGATTACGTGACCTCTGAACGAGTTCACTGAGTATTTAAGGTTTTCCATTTTGCAACGTAATTAGGTACTAAGTAATTTGCGTTTTAGTACTTGTTTGTTTAGTTGGAAATAAATTAAGTTGATAACAGGCTTGAACGGTGCTTGATTATTTATATATTATATTATATTATGTTAGGTATTTATATGAGTAGTTCCTGTTTGATCCATTCAGATCGATCTATTGTCCTGTTCGATCCATTATCTTTATCATTAGTACTACAACCATACCTATTTCTGTTGCAAAGCAGTAGTGCTCGCATTGCTGTGTTCCGGTTTGAAGGGTAAGGGTGCCGGTGAAATTACAGGCACATGAGACTTTTCATCTTTATGTCTCAGGGTGGCGGGCGCAGTGCAATAGAATAGAATAGAATAGAATAGAAATAATTTATTTTGCACAGCACCATACACACAGTCAAAAAAATCAAATATTTGTTGCTATGTGTATAGTGCCGTCAAAAAAGGTCCGTGCTCAGCATAATGCTGCAATGCCACATAGGGTGCGTCCTAGGTGGACGTGACCTATGAGGTAGTGCACTGTTACCGCAGAGGTTACCGCTTAACACCAGGTGGGCCATCTGCTTGTTCCGTCATTCAAGAAGTATTAAAAAAAAAAAAAGTTTTGTTCCTGATCGATCCTGTCTCCTATGGATCATTTTAAAATGATTATTTTAATTAGTTTTTTATTACTGTGTTTTTATTTCGAGTAGGTATTTAATTATGTTAATCATTTAATCCCGACCTATAAATATATTCAATCGCACTAAAACACACAAAGGTCAGCTGGAAGAAAATGCTAATTAGCATTAAGTTCGCCTATTTTCTCCTTTTTTGACTTGTGCAATAAATAATTTTCTATCTATCAATCTATCATGATCAAAATGAAGCTTGACTTTTGGCCAAAGTCACGGCTTGTGAAATACTCTGACCACTACGAGTATCGTGTTTGAGTTAGTAACTACCTATCTTTTTACAATAATCAAAATACATACATAAATACATAGACACACGCCTTTTTCCCCGGCAGAGCCTCAAATGGGCCCCTTTTCTCTTTTTGACGACCTCTGTAGGCGTAGGTTCGCCTGCGACGCAGGATGTTGCGGGTTTGATTCCCGCCTCGGAACAAATATTTGTGCGATCTGCAGATATTTGTTCAGGGTGTTCTGGGTATTTTCTATGTATAATAAAAATATCTGTCTATTTAATGCATTGTATTAAGTATATCAGTTGTCTAGTACCCATAACACAAGCTCTGCTTAGCTTGGGGATAATGTTGTGTGGACTGTCCGACATTATTTATTTATTTATTTAAATGAACTTGCAATGTATGCCCGGGTGGAATCTTGCTACTGAATTTTTAAGCAGTTATCCTAAACCGATTGAGGTGATATTTGGCATACCTGTCAAGTTCCGATGACAATACAATATTATGGTGACGGCGAACTGATCGAATGATGGAGTCGGAAGATGGACAATGGAACTCCTCGATGGATAATAGTAGACTGATCGTGTTTAGGCTCATTTTGATCAGCACACGGTTACAATCATTAATTTTATAAAAGCTTGTGTTAAAAATATATTTCTCACAAAAAAAATATTACGATAAACAAAATAAAAATCGTAAATACATACATATATACATATACACACGCTTTTTTGCAAGAAAGGGTAGGCAGAGCCTAAAATGGGCCTCTTTTCACTGTGGGTTGCACCATCGTGGGAAAAAGACGTGACAAGTAGTGAGCTCATCGCCGCCATTGCTTCCCACGACTGACTTTGCTGACGCTTTCTTCCAGTAATAACACATTCCTTAAATAAGCTAGCCAGGACAAATCTTATACCAAAGAATCTTACAAACAAGTCCTTGGCTTTTACGACATCCACGAAAGGAGATGGAGGGTTCTATTCTTGGGCCGGACACACCACGGAACTACCCATGCAGTCTCATAACAAACAAGAAGAGGTTGAGGAGGGGGGAGGTTCCCAATATAACAAGTAGTTAATTTTGTAAAAATTAAAAAAACCCTCGACGCAATGAAACGGTTGAACCGATTTTGATCAAACATAGCTAAGAACACTCCCGACAAATTCACATTTCAAACAAAACAAAAACGAAATCGGTTCATCCGTTCGGAAGCTACGATGCCACAGACAGACACACACACACACACACAGACACGTCAAACTTAGAACACCCCTTCTTTTTTGCGTGGGGGGTTAAAAAAGACTACCGTAATTGATGTCCATTTCAATAATGAATTTAATTTCGGTGACATACGAGTGGTCGTAATTTTATCGACAGACAAATTGCTCTTTCAATCATCTTTTTTTAGGGTTCCGTACCGGAAGAATAAAGTAGGACCCTATTACTAAGACTTCGCTGTCCTTACGTCCGTCTGTCGGTTCGTCTGTCACCAGGCTGTATCTCATGAACCGTGATAGTAAGACAGTTGAAATTTTCAAAGATGATGTATTTCTGTTGCCGCTATAACAAAAAATACTAAAATATAATAAAATGATTATTTAAGGTGGCTCCCATACAAAAAACCTGTTTTTTTTTGCCGTTTTTGGAGATAATGGTACGGAACCCTTCGTGCGCGAGTCCGACTCGCACTTGGCCGTTTTTATTATTGTTGCGAGCATATATTAGGGTTTTACTTATGACTCTGCAACTCTACATACCTACTACAGTCTTAACTCCAGCCAAGGCTGCAGATGAATAACCAAAGCTTTTGAGGTAGCGACGATGAATTGTGAAAATATCAGTCCATACAAGTCATTTTGATGTAATTTTCGATATTAATCCAGTGTTTTCTTCAACTAAATATGATTTGCAGCAAATAATGATCAATATAAAAGCCAACAACAGTAATTTCAGTGTAAAATTATACTTTGTTCGCTCATGTTTGGTAAAATACATTAGTATGGAAAAGCAACCACCTTAAAGCAGATTTAACGCTTTGATCGACCATCCTTCAACGAAACAAATTCTCTTTTGTTATTTCATATTATGGGTCCCCGAAACGATCAAGTGCACTTGACAAATCTACGTGCTGTCAAGTATGGTCCAGCCCGTAGATACATGACGGGACTTGTCAAGTCAACGCTGTAAACGATCAATATTCACTTCAAGCACGTAGACTTGTCAAGTGGACTTGATCGTTTCGGGGACCCATTATACGCGCGCTTTGATAATATCCATTTGTTTAATTCTCTAAGTACTCGAGTATGCGTCGAGACTTCCATAATACAAAAAAAAAGCGATATTGGTAGCTTGTACTAACCCATTGCTGGGCATAAGCCTGCTACGTTCAACGCCACTCGAGTCTGTTCTGGGCCATTTGCATCCAGGTATTTCCGTGTACACCAGCGATCGATCTGACAAGGCCTCTCAGTGTCCTCTAGGCTATCACTCAATCAGGGAAATAAACAGATGTTGCGCCTACTCAATTTAGCACAAGCGTTGGAATAAATTGTCATTATGAAACCCTTTTAGCAAAGCACCAAAAACAACGATAATGAAAAATAATGTTCTTACCGTACACAGAAGTTTCTGTAATCGAAAGAACAGCGATTCTAATAATTCTTACTTACCTACGTGAAAGTAGGTAGTCTAAAGGATTAAAAATAATGTTTAAGAGCCATGCTTCTGATCCGGTAATATTTTAACTATGGCTAAGGACGGGAATTGTCCGACTTTTAAAAGCATTGTCCGGTCATAAATCCGTATTTTAACCCCAGACGCAAAAACGACGGGGTGTTATAAGTTTGACGTGTCAGTGCGTGTGTGTGTGTGTGTCTGCCTGTGGCACCGTAGCTCCCGAACGGATGAACCGATTTCTTTTTTTGTTTGTTTAAATGATGAATTTGTCGGGAGTGTTCTTAGCTATGTTTGATCAAAATCGGTTCTGCCGTTTCATTGCGTTGGGTTTTTTTTAAATTTATACAAAAATAATTACTTGTTTTAGTGAATATTTATTTTTCTATTGTTCTTATCACTAATCGCGATTTGTGGTGTCTTGGTTACAAATTATATCCTGTTTAAAATACGCGTAATAGAAAAGTAAAATAATATGTATAATAGCTACGTTTTAGTTTCGTTTGTTGTTTGCGTATCGTAGCTCTTCGTATTTTTCAAGACCGGCTTTTTAGAGAAAATTAAAAAGTTTACTGGACTTGTGTTCTCCATCTTGCATCCCTATTTGTGGTTATATACCGATGTTTACGCGAACTTCGTTTAAAAGTTGGTGTAATGGGTTTTTGAATTAAAGCCCCTGGAAATGACACGGGTCGTTATTTATGGCATGTTGCGCTATTGCCTTCCTGTTCGGACATCCCGAATCCCCGAGAGTTTGTCGTATAATGTCAATGGTATTGGCGATCACAAATCATTGTCCTTTCTTGTTATTGAAGATTAACGTTTTGCACACGTACGAATGAAATGTCAATTTAATGCTTGAAGTTTTTACATATCTATAATATATGTATAAAGCTTCTATATATATATCAAACAAAGTCGTGTTAGTTACATCACTTATAACTCAAGAACGGATGAACCGATTTGGCTGAAAATTGGTGGGAGGTAGCTTAGAACCAGGATATTGACATAGGGGGGAGGGGTAGGAGGGAGGGGGGGTCACCGGAGGCTACCCGTGCGAAGCCGGGGCGAGTCGCTAGTTAATGATAAAACAGGAATTTATTCTGTGAATTTGTAGGAATTGTTCTGGGTTTTTTCTATGTATAATAAAAAATACATAAGTATTGTAATGTATTTTTTCGAGTTATTTCATGTCATTTTGGAGGCATTTTAACCGGTGTAAATTGTAAAAATAAAATAAAATAAAAATATATAGCACATGTGTGTTGTAGTTAAGTTTAGATGTAGTGCGTGTCTTTTCGAAATGGCGGATTTTTTCCTGAATAAACTCTGTTTTTCTAATACCATTTAAACTGGAATATGACTTGATGAAAACTCTTGATGAATTGACCATAAAAATGAAATTATATCACTTAACATTGATGAAATTGTCTGGAGCACTCCTCAGAAGCCATTATAAGAAGAGAAGAGAACGTCGGTGTTTTTTATAAAAAAAAAGTATCTATCTATCAAACCGGTAACACCCACTGCTGAGTAAAGGCCTCTTCTCTATAACGCCACTCCTGGCGGTATTGTGCCCGCCTGATCCACCGCTCTACTACTGCCTGCACAATATCGTTTGACCATCGGGCAGGTGGTCTGCCTTGAGGCCGCCGCATATCTCTCGGCCTCTATTCGGTGACTGCTTTAGTCCATCGTTAAGCCTCTCGCCTTGCCAAGTGTCCCGCCCATCTCCACTTGAGCCTCGAAATTCGTATACCTACATCCTCGACCTTAGTTCGGCCTCGAATCTGGACGTTTTGTATACGGTCCACGAGGTGGATACCTTTTTTTTTGATGACGAGTTGGAAATCTTCTACCTGATACCGTATTGCATTGAGGGTGCAATACGGTTATGTGAGATTCACGGACTCGTGGACTCACTAAATCCACCCCGATGGCCAACCTCTGCGCATGTCGATGGGCTTTGGGGTCTCCTACGGAACGCACCGGTGCCCATCTCGCGCAGTGCCCAAACGGGCCCATCCCGTGATTGACCAAAAAGCCAACCACAAACTCTCCCTCTAAATGTGGCAGAACAGGGTCCACTCTGTGCTGCCACCGTCCAAGGGCTCGTGGGAGGGTGGCCAGAGCCCTCACTCCGACCACCACGCGAGCCCAGCGACATTTCTCTCTTCCACCACGAAAACGCGAGAAAACTCACACCTAGCATGGCCCACTCCATGGCTCTTTGAGCATATTTTTAATAGTAGTAGAGCTTTTTTGTGAAAGAGTTCGTCCAGAGAAGTACTACCACCATACCTATTTCTGCCGCAAAGCAGTAGTGCTCGCATTGCTGTGTTCCGGTTTGAAGGGAAAGGGTGCCGTTGAAATTATAGGCACATGAGACTTTTCTCTTTATGAGTAAGGGTGGCGGGCGCAGTGCAATGCCACATAGGGCGCGTCCTAGGTGCACGTGACCTATGAGGTAATGCACTGTTCATAAGCAGAGGTTACCGCTTAACATCAGGTGGGCCATCTGCGTGTACCGTCATTCAAGTAGTATAAAAAAAAAAAAAAAATGAACAATGTATGCTTGTCTTTTTCCAGACGATCTCTGCGTAAATCGGTGACGCACCACGAGGATGTAGCGCGGCAGCTGGACGAGCTGACGGACTACCGCCCCTACTTCACGTGGTGGGTCAGCACGGTGCAGACCCTGGTGCTGCTGCTGTCGCTGCTGTGCTACGGCTTCGGGCCCGTCGGGTTCGGCAGGCACACGCACTCGGGACAAGTTTTAGTTAAGAGTTTGAGTTTACAACAGGTGAGCTATTTATTTTAGTGGTATAGTTGGTCTTTGTGGCGCAGCGGGCGAAGGTTCGCCTGCGACGCAGGCGGTTGCGGGATCGATTTCCGCCTTGGAACAAATATTTTGTACGATCTGCAGATCAGCTTTGCTTTGCTCAGGGTGTTCGGGGTATTTTATATGTATAATAAACAATTACTATCTATGTAATGTATTGTTAAGTATACCAGTTTCTAGTACCCATATCACAAGCTCTGCTTAGCTTGGGGCTAGATAATGTTGTGTGAACTGTGTCCAGCATTATTTATTTATTTCCTTATCTATGTTCATCACGAATCTAAGGTACATTTGATTTTACTGAACTTGAGGGAGCTGAATACCATTTTCAGACAATTCAAAATTCTTTTGATTCTGTCAACTTTACCAGAGTTTATTGTCCTTCAGACACCTGTAATTATTTGGTTCTATCATCATTGTGGTTTTCACCTAATTCGTATTAAATTATATCCTATTTTCGTAATAATGAAGAATAATTTACAAAATAATATTGTGTAATATTGTGTATCTTAGTAGATTTCGTGGAGTTTCTTACTTGTAATAATTTTCATTATGATATTATGATTTTAACGTCGTTAAGTGATGAAATTGAATGGCTTTGACCTAATTATTTCATAATTTACCATTTTTTTACTTGGTTACCAAAATATACGTCGGATACATGGTTTTTGACTTGGTTACCAAAATGTACGTTGGACACATGATTTTTGACTTGGTTACCAAAATGTACGTTGGACACATGATTTTTGACTTGGTTACCAAAATGTACGTTGGACACATGATTTTTGACTCGGTTACCAAAATGTGCATTGGATACATGTTTTTTTTACTTTGAACTGTCCAGCATTATTTATTTATTTATTTATTATTTATTTATACATTGGATACCTTATTTTTCTATAGTATGAAAAGTATGAAAGACATTTTCTGACTTATTTTCTTGATATGCTTCATCTTATCTTCTAAATAAAAATAAAGACCACAGAAAATCCCACAAATAACCTATTCGGGACCCAAAGATAGACGCTCGGCACAAAAGACATTTAATATTGGACCACAAAACGTACGTTGACCTCAAATATATTATAGAGAGACAGACCCTTTGCGGTCATTCGTATCTAAAAGAGGCTCATCACGAAAGACTGCGCTAAGCAGCAAAAACTAGACAAAAGGGAGGTCTCACAAAGCCTGTGTGACCTACATCCCAGCGCTCGCTTGCTAATGTTCTTACTTTGTGTCGCTTTAGCCGTATCTACAATGAGTAGGCAAGGTAACCCATGCAGACCGTGCGGTCAGTTCAGCCTATTTGAAAATTTAATATCAGGAACTCCATAATCCTATTGAATAGTTTTTAATTTATATTTGACGTAAGATATTTCAATAATAAGTTTTTTTTTTTTTTTTTTTTTTTTTCAATACAAGCCTTTATAAAATTAGTGATCGTAGCCGTGTGCGACAAAATGATCAAAACGAGCCTAAACACGGCCAGTCTACTATTATCCATCGAGGAGTTCCGTTGTCCCGTCTTCATCATCAGATCAGCTCGCTTACCAATCTTAGATTAGATTTTTAACTGACTAAATCAAGTACAATATTCAAATTAAAAATATGCATGGATAGTACGTTATAATACCGAGGGACCACCCAGACAGACATAGGATAGCTCAAAATTTTCTTGATAAAAAAAAAACACAAAGTTACCTCTAACTTTTGGCTAGATTCGATTGTTTGTCAATATGGTATAAATTATTGGGTCAAAAATTGGATAAATAAGATCAATAAAATAAAACAGAAGGATAATCCCCGGGGTTTTTTAAAATTATCTATATTTCATGAGATATTCCTTCGACCAAAGTAAAATAAGTATTCAATAAAAACCGCTTTTTCGAGCGGCGCGTGGTGTTTTTTTTGTATGAAGATTTATGCCTGGTGTTGGAGCAGTCTTAAATGCAAAAATGGTGACAGTGATACTGAAGAAATCACAATTATCATCATCAAAAGAGCACCCCAAAGACGCCCTTACGCTCCGCGTTTTATTTCTAGGGGTACTTGCATGGTTTAATACACTACGTATAATACGTACCTGAGAGAGTTAGATATACATAACCATAACTGTTAGGTAACTTAGGTATAGGCATTTTTTTAAATGAAGGTTTCTGCCTGGTGTTTGCGCAGTCTTACTGCTAAAAGCATTCTCTTCCAGAAAACCTTGGATGACTGCGGAAAAAATAATATCGAAAAAGAATGTGAATAATCTCTCTTGGGAAAACAAGCTGTTTTAAAAAAATAAAGACCTCTTGCTGAAAGTCAAAGGCTCATAAACACGACGAAGTTCACTTTATAAATCCCCAGAACAAATATAGTGCATTGTTTTGTGTCTAAGCGCGTTGGAACGTGTTTTCTCTAAAAGCTTTGCCACATTTAACCTTGTTAAGCTACGTAAATATACTAAAGTTTTTGTTTTCGTGGTCCCCAAAAGTAAATTAATTAAAATAATTAAACTTGGGCAAAAATATATAAAGCCAAGAAAAAAATGCAAGATTTATCATATTCGCCTCCGAAATCGTTTTCATATTTTTCGGAGCAAATGAGGCCGTCGAAATTTATAATTTTAGGGGTCCTGAAGGTGAGACCCGTAACATTTTATGGGTACAACGGGGAGCAAGTTTATTCGCGTGCACCGACAATGAGTGTAATCAATTATTAATGATTCAGAAATTTAAGTTGTTACACTTTGCGAATATCTGTCTAATAGGAGTCTACGATGAGTTTTCTTAGAGTCGTACTTTATTTCATTTTTGTACTTTCTTTTATACCTTGTGTACCTTTGCCAACTGTCCCATTTTTTTTTTAAATATCCTTAGAGGTACCTATACTTGTATTAGTCAACCTACTTGATGAGTCTTAGGTACCTACTCTATTTTATTACGTAAAATTTGTATTTAACAGAATAAACAATAACTGAATAAACTAAGACAATAAACCAAAAATATAATAAAAACCTCCCTATCAGATCAGCAAGCCGTCACCCGACGGCAGCGTGCCCAGAATGCTGGCTGCATTGCCACGCGGCAATGCTTATTCGATGACCAAAATAAAAGCCAGCATTCCGGTCACGCGTGGACTCAGAAAGACGCTCCGCAAGTACCTTGAAATTGTATGTGCTCCTGGTCCCCACGGGCCTAGAGTTTCCACGCCAAATGGCTCAAATAGTACCCTCTGTCGAGTAATGCATACTTGCGCCGTTTGAAGGATTCCGTTGTTGTTGCTGCAGAGCCAGCCCGCACTGATGTACCCGGAAGATGGGACGGCGCCAGAGTATCGACACAGGTAGCGTCCCACACCAGAGGTCATCCCATCTTCCAGGGGATCAGTGTCATACCGTTAGGTCTTTTCCCATCGTCTTATCAATATCTTGTATTAGTTGTGTTATTCTTTCTGTTGATCAATGAATACCTTTAGGTACCCTTTTTTAGGTATTTAGTGTGTATTCATGACCCACAATGACATGCTCTGTGTAAAGAATACATATTGTATTTTTGTTTTTGTTGTTAATCGTGCCATGTCCGTGCGTCAACCGAGTTCCGTGCTGAAAACCAGCGCTGCAGTTTACTGCAGCATTATGCTGAGCACGGACCCTTTTCGACAGCACTTTTAAGCACACTTTGTATCTTAATATGTAAATTGTACTGTGTATGGTTTTAATAAAAATAAACTCTAAAATCAATACCACTAAGCTGAGGGTTTATAGGGGTTTTGTAAACTTATCTATATTTTACGAGATATTCAATGAAAACGGCTTTGTCGAGCGGCGCGATGTGTTTTTTTGTGTGAAGATTTCTGCCTGGGGTTGGCGCTACCCTTTTTTAAAAATTATATTAAAGATAAAATTATACAAGCAGACGACTTGCTTGGTGTAAAGCAGTCACCGCCGCCTATAGACATCTGCAACACCCACGGTATTGCAAACGTGCTGCCTACAACTGCTGTGCTGGTACCTAGCCCTATTGCTATTTCTCTTGAATTTATCTACTCATATTGTAGCCCTGTGGAAAGACATCCAACGGGAGCTCATTGTGCCTTAACTAAGTGTTTTTCTTCGTTCTAAGGTTGAATGGGAAGAACCAGCGTCTTTCTGGCTGGGGCCCAGGGCGGCGGATCTGATTCATTTGGGGGCCAAGTTCGCTCCTTGCATGAGGCGGGACGTGAGGATAGCGCGGGCCATAGCGGCCTCGGCGCGGAGGGAACGGGACACCGCGTGTTGCATACGGAACGACGACTCGGGCTGTGTGCAGTCTTCAAAGGCTGATTGTTCTGTAAGTGTCAGTGATCATAACTTGAGGCATGTAATCTGAGGGCCTACCACAGAGGCCTAAAGCCCTTCTCCCATTAAGATACGCGCTGGCGATTCAAGTATCCTGCAAGTCTCGGAGACTAGTCGCCGCAAAGTATCTCTCATACATTTGTATGCACGCTAGTTTGCGAGCCTGCATTCAAATGTATGTGGCTATATTTAGTCTAAAGTGTATTTTAAAGGCGTCCTTGTATTTTTATGGCAGTAAATAATACGAAAAAAGGATTTATTTCATATATTTTTGAAACGTAATTTGGTGACCATTTATCCATTTTGGTAACCGTTTAGTACTTTTTCGGGCGGTATTTAAACACAAGCACATAGGAATTATTACTTTCTGGGCCGTTTAAAGGCATTTAAAGTTGAAAAATACAACCTATTCAAGATACCGTACGAAAAAATGGTGAAAAAGAAAATTGAACAGTGTTATCTTTGTATTCATAAATACATGGCTCTGGTCCCTTTCTTTATATTTTCCTTCTGGCAAAATTATTCTACGTTTGCATATTGATTTAAGAAATATAAGACCTGAATGAAATACTCATAAATATCGTAAAATCTAGGATATGAAAGAAAAATTAAAAATTTTACTATTAAAACTTCCGTGAATCATATCTATTATTTTATAACAACGGGAACTTTTCACGTACCGTTAAATCGATGTAAGCACCGACATTGTTTCGACCCGTTTCGAGAGCCTTTATCAAGGTGAGTGAACGCGACGCACTCCACCCGCGTCTCGCTTAGCACTAATCCGCTCAGTGCGAGCTGCAGCCCGCTCGGCTCGTGTAGTGGGGCGTTAAAAATTAAAAATGTAGCTTATAATAATAAACGTTTAGGGCTTGGTTACTATAATTTTTGTTTAAATGTTAATGAAGTTTGGTTCTCTATTTATTCCCTTTATTAATATAATTACAATTATGCGCATGCTCACAAACAGATAAGAGGATTAATACCGAAGGTAAGCTGGATTATAAATTAATATGACTGACATTTTATTATAGGCTGTAATAATTAATTTTGTGAAATGGACTTTGTCTATTTTGATATGATTTTTTATTTTATTCGAAAGCCCAATTATTATTAAATTAATTTAATTAACCTTTCAATAAGTTTGTCTCGTTGTATAACATTTATGTGGTTTATTCGTAGCTTGATAGCTCAGTGCTTTATCATTTATACTATAAATTGTATAACATTGATACTTTGTAAATTAGTAGGTAATATATAATTTCTTGCAACTGCAAATATATTATATAATCGTTCATATAAAACGCAAGAAAAAGAAAAGAAGAGAACGACTTTTTTATGCTTAAAAACAATGCATAAATGTTGTATGAAAAATCCGTTACATCCCCGTTTATATTCTAACTTTCGCGGTACGTTTTGTTTTCTATATAGTCTTATATTGTCTTCGACGACCTCTGTGGCGCGGCGGGCGAAGCTTGGTCTGCAACGCAGGAGGTTGCGGGTTCGATTCCCGCCTCGGAACAAATATTTGTGCGATCGCAGATATTTGTTCAGGGTGTTCTGGGTATTTTCTATGTATAATTAAAAAAAAACTATCCATGTAATATATTGTATTAAGTATATCAGTTATCTAGTATCCATAACTCAAGCTCTGCTTAGCTTGGGGCTAGATAATGTTGTGTGAACTGTCCAGCATTATTTATTTTATTTATATTAAATGACTAAAAAGTTTTCAGAGCTTCAAATAAAGTGAAATAGTTAAAAAAGAAAAAAAATGGTTTTGTTGTTATGTTGACATAAATTCAATATTTTTCGAAACCTTTTGTCGCTGTAAATGAAAAAAAAGTAGATGATGGACTTCGCTCAAAGTTACTTCTTGTTGCACTTATGATAACACTCAGTGCAAAAAGAAGTCACTTTCCACTATGTGCAACAATGTACAGCTCGCTCGCCGTAAGATGGCACCTTTAAATACTCCATGGCAGGTGCCAACTTACGGTGAATGATCTGTACAGTCCGCGCCACGAGTGAAGTCCGGTGACTGGAGCGCTAGTTTATATGCGCAAAAGTGCAAAAGTGAAAATCTACCTCTGTTATCCGTTAGTTCCTTAGGTGCCTTTCGCTTGTGGCGCGAAATTCAATTTTTTTCGTGTTTTTTGCTCATCACATCTCATCAACACTTCTTCAGATAGCGAAAACTATGTTGCCGGTAATTATATGAACTAACACACAAGTTTTAATTTAAAGTATCACAAAAATATCATTAGTTTGGCCATGAATAAGCTTGAAAGAAAAAAACACTAAAAACCATTGAAGCACAACCGTAGCTAAACTAATGATATTTATGTGATACTATAAATTTAAACTTGTGTGATAGTTCATATAATTACCGGCAACATAGTTTTCGCTATCTGAAGAAGTGTTGATGAGAAGTGATGAGCAAAAAACACGAAAAAAAATTAATTTCGCGCCACAAGCGAAAGCAACCAACTTCGCGGACTCTTGGTACTATTTATTAAGCGATTTTGTAATTTTCTTTTATATGTCAATTCCAGAACACAATATCAACGTGGAAAAAGTGGTCTTCAGGTGAATCGGGTCCAGGAGGTCGGATATCAGGGTCAGTTTGTGGATTAGATCCAAAGTAAGTATTCTTACAGTACTTGATTTGTTTTAATTATAACTCAATCTTCAAATTAAACTTTTTATTTTATTTTAACTATGATAGACCTTTTATTTGTCCACGATCTCAGCTGTTGGTAAGTGACGATGTGGCCGAAGATGAAGCACAAAGGTGTAGTAGGCACTCTACTCTTCTATTCACTTATTCACCGTTGATGCTATAAGCTTTCAAGTGCTTGTTTAAAATAAAAGTGGCCAAGTGCGTGTTGGGCCACGCGCATTATAGGGTTCTGTAGTTGTCCGTCACAATATGGGGATTGAGAAGGGAGCTCTGTTTTACACAACTAATAGCTTTATCGACCTCTGTGGCGCGGCGGGTGAAGGTTAGTCTGCGACGCAGGAGGTTGCGGATTCGTTTCCCGCCTCCGAACAAATATTTGTACGATCAGCAGATATTTGTTTAGGGTGTTCTGGGTATTTACTATGTATAATACAAAAATATCTGTCTATGTACTGTGTTGTATCAAGTATATCAGTTATCTAGTTTCCATAACAGAAGCTATGGTGCTTAGTATCCATAACACAAGCTCTGCATAGCTTGGTGCTAGATAATATTGTGTGAACTGTCCAGCATTATTTATTTATTTATTTATCTAAGTAATTTTCAATGGAACTTGTACGAAGTTTTCCTTGTTCCTTGTTTCTTTCTTTTCTCCAAGTAAATTTTATAAGTTGTTCGACTATTACTTGTTAACTTGTAAAGCCTTACTTAGATGTGATAGTTTTACTTTTATCTTCGTTACATATACAGTTAGGGCTTGCAATCCGGATATCCGGATATCCGCCAATTTTTTAATCCGGATAATGACGTCTGCTATATCGGGATAATTCGGATAATTCGGATAGTGAAATTCATCAAAAAATTACGATAAGAATCTAAATTTAACATACTGGGGATCGATTTTTGAGTGTCATTGAGTGATTAATAGTCAACAAAATGACTATTAGTCACCGATTTCCAAAAGCTCGTATTTTTGAAAGTCACCGGTGACTAAAATTGACATAGTATGATATAAATAAGAGGGGTGTTTCCCAGTGGTCAGATTGGTGGTCAGACTAGTCTGGCCAACGGGAATGAGTGCCTCTACCCACTCGATTTGAAATCACTCCGTGACTATTTTTGGCACTGACATTTTAATCATATTATGAATAGTAGTAGAGCTTTTTTGTGAAAGAGTGCATCCGGGAAAGTACTACCACCATACATATTTCTGTCGCAAAGCAGTAGTGCTCGCATTGCTGTGTTCCGGTTTGAAGGGTATGGATGTCGGTGAAATTACAGGCACATGAGACTTTTCATCTTTATGTCTCAGGGTGGCGTGTGCAGTGCAATGCCACATAGGGCGCGTCCTATGTGGACGTGACCAAAGTCAAAGTCAAAAGTATTTTATTCATTGAAATCACAAGGATCGTTTTGAATCGTCTTAAAAAATAATTTTAAATTTACTCCTGTTCCAACGCAACCAGACCTAGAAGAATCAGGCAACAAAAACGGTCTGTTTTTATTTGACGATCCTTCTTACTACTAGGTTTTCTTACTACTAGACCTATGTATTAATGCACTGTTCATAGGCAGAGGGTACCGCTTATCATCAGGTGAACTATCTGCTCGTTCCATCATTCTAAGTAGTACAAAAAAAGGCCTATTTTATTAATGAAATAAGTAGGCAAACTAGCATACGGCCCGCCTGATGCGATGTGGTCACCGTCGCTTATAGACACCGGCAACACCCGGGGTATTGTCGATGCGCTGCCTACCCTGAAGGTTTTTATGAACATTTTACTCAATTTTACTCTTTATCTAATGGTTTGGTACACGCACGCATACACGCATTGATCACAAATTCTCTAAGGATCACGTAGTACCTATCAAAATAGTAAAATAGTTGGTAGACAGAGTATGACTCTCAAAAATACGACATTTGGTAAAAAGTGATTTCGAAGTCATGGATGGCTTTTTGTCATTCGTGATTTCTAGTCACTCGGTGACACTCAAACATCGATCCCCTGATCCTTTCTTTTACATGTTTTTCACATATTTATAAAGTACCTGGGGGACCTAGCTTACCTAGGTATTTGCAAAATGCGTGAAAACTCGGAAAACTATGTTTTAACAGAGATGAGACCTAGCTAGCAAGATTTTAAATGCAAGTATTGCTTTATAAAAAGAAAAATATAGTTATTTTGAGAAGATCAGTGTTAATTTTAATATAAGAAAAAAGATTGTCAGTTTTAATTTGTTTATAATATTTTTTGATATTTTATGATCACGTTATTATTATGATAGTAGTTTTAATTTTACCATAAAGAGCTACCGATTTGGTTAAAGTGATTCATATTTTAATGGTGTGTGAATTTTGGTTTAATTTAAACATGAATAAGGCTATTTATAACCATAATTTTCTATTATTTGAAGAAGAAAAAAAAACTTTTCTGAAATTATCCGTATTATCCGTATTATCCGGATATCCGGATACTAAAGTTCACTACTATCCATATTATCCGGATAGTAAAAGCTTACGGATAATGCAAGCCCTACATGTACTAGGTACTGCCGTGAATTTGTGTCCCAAAAACAACCGTTTAGCTGGCGGGGTTGCCGGACACGTGACTCGTAGCAAAGATATTTATTCTGAAAAGGATATTGACTGTCCATTGACGACGTTCATTGCTATGTAGATGACAGTACTGGTGACACTTTTTACACGGGTCGTGCCAACATCCCTCGTCAAATTGTAGAAGAAAGCCGAAGGCAACTTGTGTCTGACATTGAGGGTATATTAACCAGAGTCTCCGATTGGGGAGGGCAAAACCTGATTAAGTTTAACCCTATAAAGACACAAGTTTACGCGTTCACTGCTAAAAAAAACCCATTTACTGTGACTCCACAATTCCAGGACATTCCCCTCACCATCTCTACGAGCATTGTGATTCTAGGCATCGAAATCTCTAGCGACGTCCAGAACCGTAGTCACTTAGAACATAAGGTCAAGCTGGCTGCCAAAAAGCTTGGTGTACTTAACAGAGCGAAGCTGTACTTCACTGCGGGGCAAAGGCTGCTTCTCTATAAGTCGCAAGTCCGTCCCCACATGGAGTACTGCTGTCACCTCTGGGCAGGAGCACCTGGCTACCAGTTTGGACCTTTTGACTCGGTTCAAAGGCGTGCAATGAGAATTGTCGAGAATCTCAAGCTCACGAACGGTATTGAGCCCTTAAGTCTGAAGAGAGACTTTGCCTCTCTCTGCGTGTTCTACCGTTTGTATAATGGGTTTTGTTCCGAGGAATTGTTTGACATGATACCTACAGCAACCTTTTTTCACCGCATCGGCAGAGGATTCATTCGCACACCTTAGAGCCAGGGTGGTCTCGGACTGTGCGGTTTCAGAGAAACTTCCTGCCGCGAACGCTCAGGTTGTGGAATAATCTACCTGCTGAGGTTTTCCCGAGCGACTACAGTATAGGGTTCTTCAAAAGGGGTGTTTGGAAATTTTTAAAGGGTCGGCAACGCGCGTGTGATGCTTCTGGTATTGCAGGCGTTCATAGGCTACGGTAACCGCTTACCAACAGGTGGGCCGTAAGCTAGTTTGATACCTTGGAAGTATAAAAAAAAAAAAAAAATGTCACTTATATGTGAAAATATTTAACATATAAAATTAGCACTTTAAACATAATATTTCGAAAACGGATCCCTGAATCGAAAGTTGATTTTGACACACCCACAACTTTTTTAAAGAGCTCACCAACAACATCCTACAGACGAATAGACGAGAAAAAACTAACATCCTCAAAATAAACAAGGTTTTTTTTTTTAAAGATTTTAATTTATCTCTTTCTTGACGTGTGAAATATGTATACCCGCGCCAAATCACAGCTTTCTAGTAATGATAGTCTCTGAGCTAAGCTGCAGAAAGACAGACGGACGCACATGAAGAAACTATACGGGTTCCTTGTCTTCTTGACTACGGAACCTCAGAAATGTCCACATGCGACATAGTTTGTTTTTAGGGTTCCGTAGCCAAATGGCAAAAAACGGAACCCTTATGGATTCGTCATGTTTGTCTGTCTGTCTTTCTGTCCGTCCGTATGTCACAGCCACTTTTTCCGAAACTATAAGAGCTATGCTGTTGAAACTTGGTAAGTAGATGTATTCTGTGAACCGCATTAAGATTTTCACACATTAGAAAAAAAAATAAGTTTTGCGTACTTAGAACTGAAACTCATTTTTTTTCATCAAACCCATACGTGTGGGATATCTATGGTTAGGTCTTCAAAAATTATATTGAGGTTTTTAATAAAAAAAAAACTAAACTGAATAGTTTGCGCGAGAGACACTTCCAAAGTGGTCAAATGTGTGTGCGTGTGTGTCCCCCCCTTACTTCTAAAATATGAGAATGATAATTCGAAAAATAAAATATGATGTACCTACATTACCATGCAAACTTCCACCAAAAATTGGTTTGAACGAGATCTTGTAAGTAGTTTTTTTAATACGTCTTAAATCGTAAACCGCAAATAACCTTTCATTCAATGAACTCGAATATAAAAATAAATGTTGCTGCTTTCATGGGCGAAACTAATCAGTTTATACCAAAATGATATAGAATCCTCAATATCATTTTTAAAGACTTACCCACAAGGAAGGGCTTGATGAAAAAAAAATTAGTTTCAGTTCTAAGTAGGTATGGAGAACCTCCAATTTTTTGTTCTTTTATTTTTGTGTGAAAATCTTAATGAGGTTCACAGAATACATCTACTTACCAAGTTTCAACAGCATAGCTCTTATAGTTTCGGAATAAAGTGGCTGTGACATACACGGACAGACAGACAAACAGACATACAGACAGAGAGACATGACGAATCTATAAGGGTTCCTTGTCTTGTTGACTACGGAACCCTAACAATCATCCCCGAGTTAAGTGAAGAGGGAAAAAAACCAATATTTTATTTTACCTCTTTGTTGGCATTAAAATGTATACCCGTGCCAAATTACAGCTTTCTAGTTATGCGAAACAAGCAGTGTACGTCAACTTATCGTAGCCATGATCAATCTGTATATTTTGCAAAAAACATCTGTCACTAACTCATTTCAGGTTTTGTGAGGCGCCCCGCTCAATAGCACCGCACGAGTGGCCAGACGACATCACGAAGTGGCCGATCTGCCGGAAGTCAGTGCTGGACGGGTCAGCCGCGGCCGGACGGTCCGGACACGCGGCCGAGCACATGGCGTGCGAGGTGATCGGACACCCGTGCTGCATAGGGGTGCACGGGCAATGCGCGATCACCACCAGGGAGCATTGTGACTTCGTCAAGGGACATTTCCATGAAGAGGCGTCGCTGTGTTCTCAGGTTTGTGATTACAGTTTTTTTTACTATCTACACTATATCCTACTAATATTATATACGCGTAAGCTTGTAAGTATGGATGGATGGATGTATGTTTGTTACTCTTTCACGTCAAAACTACAGAATGGATTTGGTTGAAATTTTGAATAGAGATAGCTGGACTCCCGGAATAACACAAAGGCACATTTTTATCCCGATATTCCCACGGGATCGAAATCTACGCGGGTGAAACCACGGGGAGCTGCTAGTTATCGAAACACGACGGCGAATATTGAGTAAAATATCGACTTTCGCCATCTTGTTCCGACATATCTCTATTTGTAATTTTTTGATTATTTTTTAAATGACGTGTATGACGGAACAAGCAGATGGCTCACCTGATGTTAAGCGGTAACCTCTGCCTATGAACAGTGCATTACCTCATAGGTTACGTCCACCTAGGACGCGCCCTATGTGGCATTGCACTGCGTCCTCCATCCTGAGACATAAAGATGAAAAGTTTCATGTGTCTGTAATTTCACCGGCAACCATACCCTTCAAACTGGAACACAGCAATGCGAGCACTACTGCTTTGCGGCAGAAATAGGTATGGTGGTAGTACTTCCCCGGACGAACTCTTTCACAAAAAAAGCTCTACTACTACTATAATCAATGTCTACAGTCAGAGAACCACCCCCCAGGAGGGCAATTCTCGGATTGTAGAAATGTGAAAGTTTGTGTGTATGTCCGCGTGTGTGTTTGTTACTGCTTCACGCTGAAACGACTAGACGGATTTGGATTAAATTTGGAATGGAGATAGCTGGACTCCCGGAATAATACATAGGCTATTTTTAATCCCGCTATTCGCACAGGTTCGAGTATGAATGAATGAATTAAAATACTTTTTTGCACACCTTACAAACTAGTTAAAATAAACACACAACAATTAAACACAAACTAAATGTACAATGGGCGAGACTTATGCGGGTAACACCGCGGGGCACAACTAGTTATCTTATGCGGGTAACACCGCGGGGCACAACTAGTTATCTTATGCGGGTAACACCGCGGGGCACAACTAGTTATCTTATGCGGGTAACACCGCGGGGCACAACTAGTTATCTTATGCGGGTAACACCGCGGGGCACAACTAGTTATCTTATGCGGGTAACACCGCGGGGCACAACTAGTTATCCATAAGGCTATCCAATTATCCAAATAGACGTCTGCGATCCTTAATATATGTATATTAATGATATGTATTATTTTATTTTATATTTTAGGCAGTAATTTAAGTACTTATTTATTACTATTATTATATTTTGTTAACTTTCTTAAACTTATTCAATATTTCCCTTCTTGTGCACTACCGATACCTATTTTTTCCGCAATACACCATGGTTATCTGGAAGAGAATGCTTTCTAGCATTAAGTTCGCCTTTGTACTTCTTTGTTTTATGTGCATTTACGTTCATTTTATGTGTATATACTCACGTAGGTACATAACATAGATATTTTTTTCGAAATAAATAAGGTAATCTACCTAAATAGTGTGTATGCGTGAGTTCTCAGTTCGGGGCGAACCACTAGTTTATTTATATCTTAAATAAAAGCTGGTACAGCAGAGTCATAGCTATTGAAAAGTTAGTAACATTTCACGCGGTTGATTCCAGGTGTCCTGCCTCGACGACGTCTGCGGTATGCTGCCATTCATGCGGCGGCGGCGCCCCGACCAGCTGTACCGCGCGTGGACATCCCTCTTCGTGCACGCTGGTCTCCTCCACCTGGCCACGACCCTGGCGCTGCAATGGCTGTTCATGAGAGACCTGGAGAAGATGGCCGGCCCTGTCAGGATAGCGGTGGTCTACTTGGGAAGTGGTGTTATTGGAAACATGGCATCGGCCATTTTTGAGCCTTATAGAGCAGAGGTGAGTCTAAATAAGCTTTTATAAAAATAATGATTGGATTCGTTACCTGCTCCTCCTATTCCCTTCTTCTTCTTCTTCTTCATATAATGGCTTCTGAGGAGTGCTCCAAACAATTTAGCCAATGTCAAGTGATATAATTAATTATATTTTTATAGTCAAGTCGTCAAGAGTCTCCGTCAAGTCATAACCCAGTTTAAACAGTGCCAGAAAAACTGAGTTTTTACAGGGAAAAATATATCATTTCGAAAAGACACGCAATACACTTAAATTTCACAACATCACACATATGCTCTTTATCCAAGTTTTATCGGTAAAAATGGCACTTACACGAAATAACTCAAAAAAACACATTAAAAATAAAAATTACGACGTTTCTATCAAAACTGGCAGATTCAATCCCTGCTATGAATCCCTCCTATTCCTTATCTTCCTTTTCTTCCTTTGACACGTAAAATTACCATCAATTCATAATGATGTTTTTTTTTTTAATTTTGGTTTATCTTCTTGCCATCCGTTACTCATCGAGTGACTTTCAGTTAGAGAATAGGAGGGCTGATCAAAGTGAGCCTAAACAAGCCAGTCTTCTATTATCCATCGAGGATTTCCGTTCTGTCTCTACATCAGATCATGGAGGCGATTTCCGGATCGTAGGCATTGATGTCGAATAGATAGGTATATTATATCGAAACAAGATGGCAAATGTTGAGTAAAATCTCGACTATCGCCATCTTGTTCCGACATATCTCTATTCGACATCAAGTCTACAATCCGAGAATCGCCCCGCTGCTCGCTGTCACCATAATATTGTATTGTGATCGGAACTTGACAGGTATGCAAAATTTAATCTCAATCGGTTGAGGATAACTGCTTTAAAATTCAGTTGCAAGATTTGTCCCAAACATACATACTTACATACAAACTTTGCAAGTTAAATAAAAGCTTGTAGAACAGTTTATTGATTCAGGCGTGACTTTGCGGAAATCCATTCCATAATATTGAACAGACGAACAAATATTTTGTTACAATGCTGCCACTCTCCACCGAAAACTCAGTAAGAATTCGACAAGTGCTCGCCTCTACGAAGCATCCTCAGGATAAAGTAAACTCAGTAAGAATTCGACAAGTGCTCGCCTCTACGAAGCATCCTCAGGATAAAGTAAACTCAGTAAGAATTCGACAAGTGCTCGCCTCTACGAAGCATCCTCAGGATAAAGTAAACTCCGTAAGAATTCGACAAGTGCTCGCCTCTACGAAGCATCCTCAGGATAAAGTAAACTCAGTAAGAATTCGACAAGTGCTCGCCTCTACGAAGCATCCTCAGGATAAAGTAAACTCGCTGCGCGCTAGAACAACAAACAAACAACCACACCCCAAAAACTCCGTAGACATGTTGCTTTGCCGAGCGCCCAACACAAAAAAACTCTTTCGGAAAGGTTTTTTCGTCGTACCTATTCGAAAAACGACAATTGGCTAAAGAGGATAGCGGGCGCAAAATTTAATTTTGCTCCCTAGGGAGTTTGTGGTTTCTCTCTTCTGATTGGTCAACATCCGGAAGTTAGAAAGGAGGCGCTCGCGTGAAGTTTGAATGTAAAAATATCACTAGCTGATATTCAATTCTCTATGGTGATAAACTCATTTTTGAGATTGTTTAGCAAGGAGTTTGTACTAAATACTATCTTTTTGTTGATTACTAAGTGTAGTTAACCAAAGAGCATATAATCTATGAAGAAGTTACTGGCCGGTAAGGCTTTGCCGGCAAAGGGCGCTGGCAGGTACTAGTGATGAAAAATAGCGTTTCGGGACTTGGCAGTACACATGTCAAAACGTCCTACAAGACAAATCGCCTTAATGTTAAAATGTACAATGTACAATGGTATCAATGTGTAAGTGACAAAATGCCAAAACCTTATTATGTATATAAGTCAAACTATATAAATGCCAAAATAAAATATTCCCATATTGTTTAACTGTCACATCGTGTCAGTAACAAATTGTATAAATATTACAAAGAATTAATGTTTAAATCGTGTCGTTGACAAAATGATTGAATTTCACAATGTCAATTAAAATGTCTCAAAGGAAAGGAATCGAAAAAGAAATAAGAGATCGGCTGAAGGTGCGTAACAATACTAAGCCGTAGATGCGCGCGTCAGTTAAGTTTAATCGACGATACACCCTGCTTCTGGCATCTCGATATGCTGTTTTCCAAACATATTCTCGCCATGATTATTAAATAACGTCATTAATAAAATGATTTAAGTCCAGTCAAAGGAAAGAAATAGAACAATGAGTTTTTCCACAAGGCATAATTAGTTCTGCTAAAATGTAAAATACGAGTAAATAAAATCAAACTAAATACTAAATATATTTAAAAACTAAATACCTATATTTAAATATTCTCTTCTTATAACAATCAATTAGTCACTAAAGATAAAAAAAGGAAGTTAATTCTCATTAACTAAATTTTATTCTTCTTTAAACATGAGGAAATGAGAAATAGGAAATAAACAGTCACTTAAAATAAAAATAAAAACTAACTTAATTCTTTTTTTACGATTTTAGGAAATTTTGCACTTTTTCGAAGACTTGTATCTCGGTGGTTCTGTAGCGAAAAAATAATTTTGATATATAAAAATTGTAGGAATTTTTATCTTGTACAAGTTACCTATTTAAAATTTACCATTAAAATCAAACATTTTCGTAATATTTCGAAAAAACTGATTATGTGCAAAATTTTTGTGGTTTTTGGTCCCCCCCCTGTTAGCACAGGGTATTTTTTGTTCGAACTAGGTATAGCACTACTGGACACCAACAAATAACACCCCAAAGTTTCGTTGAATTCGGATATTTTTTAAGGACCCCTTCTGAAGACATACTACCCAGTTGTACATTTTGACATCCATTTATTCTGGCAATGAAACCTTATAACCCTTCGTACATTTTAACACCCTTTCGCATTATCAATAGAACTTTTAGACCAACTGTATATTTTGACATTCTTTCTTTCTATCAATAGTACTTTATGACTAACTGTACATTGTGACACAAGTACGTTCAGACAATTGTTCATAGGAACAACTGTATATTTTAACGATTGTTTATTTTAACTATCAAGCCATTAGACCAATTGGACGTTTTGACAAGTGTACCGCCAAGTCCCGAAACGAAAAATAGTGTGTATCACTCGGGGCCAAAATATTTTGTTCTCAGGCTGCGTAAATTGAATTCTTCACTACGCTCAGGATTCTACTTTAGAATCCCGAGCCCTTCGCTTCGCTCTGAATTCAAAAGAACGCCCTCGAAGAACAAAATATTTCTTAGGCCCCTTGTAACACAAATATCTATTTCTGTTCAGCGCTAGGTGTCTAAAAATGTCAAGAACTATGTTTGTATTTCTTTTGGATTACTGATTTAGGGTTCCGTTCCGAAAGGGTCCAATATCAAGTCGCCGTCTTGATATTTTCACAATGTATGTACCTTACTGACCCAAATATATAAACAAAGGATATTTTTAATTTTTTGTGAGGGGGATTCCTTAGAGGAAGTTGTGGGCGTGAAAAAAAAACTGTTGTGGCAAAAACTACATGTGGGTATAATTTTTAGAGCACTTTATAAGTCAGTCTGTCTTTTTAATTTTTAAGGTAATCGAAATCTTTGAAACCTTGAAAACTTTGAAGTAATTGAAAACGAGTCACGAAGGCCCACAAAGCGTCAGCTTTTAAAAAAAATGGTGTTAATAAGTTTTTTTTAACTGACGTTTTACATAGGAACTATAATTTTTAAATATGCTGATTATTATGTATATTTTACCACCAAATATAGTATTTTAGAAAAATTTAACATTTCAAGAATTTTCTCGTACATTTTGTTCTGAACCCTGAATGCGCGAGGTCACTTGGCCCGTTTTTTTTATTGCTCTCACTGAACAAATAGACAAAATACAAATAGACGATCGTAGCACAACTGTTTCATTTGTATATTATAAATTTTGTACATACCTACCTGTATGCGAAATGTTGCAGAAGGTTGCGGATTCGATTCCCGCTGCGGGACATATGTTTGTATGATCTGCAAATATTTGTTCCGGGTCTGGGTGTTATGGTACCCACGACACAGGGAATCATAGTGTGGGGTTCATTGTTCATAGTTTATTTATTTTTTGTGCATTTATATTCACTCCTCGAAGAAGAGTTACGTGGAGAAAACCTCACTTTGGCGAATACAACAGCCTTAATAACTGATTATAGTTACAGGTCAAAAATAATAATATAATAGTAGTTTATGCAACTGTCATATAAGAAGGGGTATTAAAACACGAGAGTCTGTTTATCGCATGAGGCGAAGCCAAATGCGATAATAGGTTGACTCGAGTGTTTTAATACCTAAGTTACATGCAGTTTCATACACAACTTTATCTCCACTCATAGGAAAAATTGAAATTAAACAAAGAAAAGCACGATATTCAAAAAAAAATATGGGAAGCGTGGGAAATTAAGTTCAAACTACGCATGCGTGAGCCATTTTATCACAGTTCAAACTGCGCATGCGTGCGCCTTTTTTTTCATATTCAGGCTATAACCATAGGCTAGTTTAATGAATTAATTTAAAAAAAAGATAGCGGTACTATAATGAGTTTTATGATACAGTTGGCGGTACTATAATGAGTTTTATTCTTAATTTTATGTATATGAGTCTATAAAGTGCGTCTGTATAGAACCGTCTTTGAATTCGTAATTCGAATTTTTCGATTTGAGTGTAGATAAAATAATGTAATGTCTCGTAATTAATTCAAACAAACAAAAAACATGATCATTTTAAATTAATAATAGTAAGTTCCAATTAAAGAAAAAACTAAAGTAGGTAAGCACATAACCATCAATAGGTACCTAAGTCATTACTTCTAATACGTAAAAGCTATTATAATGAAGTGAGCTCGTTACAATCATAGAATGACTGCTCTATAAGCCACTTCTTGAGCCTATTTTAAAAATATTGTGTCGATGGTGCGTCTGTGATATCAGCTGGTAGACGATTGTACACCTTCGGCCCCATCAGGTCAGGACTATGTGTGTGATTGTTGGGTTATGTTATGTTAAATTGTTAATAGATGTTGTTTATTCCAATTGCAGGTGGGACCAGCAGGCTCACACTTCGGACTGCTAGCGTGCCTCATGGTGGAAGTGATCGGCGCGTGGCATCTCCTGAAACAACCGTTTTGGGCGATGTACAAGCTAGTAGGAGTCGCGCTCACGTTATTCACTCTCGGCCTTCTCCCATGGATAGACAACTTTGCCCACTTTTTCGGTTTTGTGTTCGGTTTTCTGTTATCTTACGCGTTAATGCCGTTCATAACCTTCGGGCCGTACGAGAGGCGGAGGAAGATAGTGCTAGTGTGGGTGTGTATGGTGTCAGCGGGTGCAATGACGTGCGCGCTGGTAGCGCTGTTCTACGTCGCTCCGGCGTACGAGTGTGAGTCGTGTCAGCTGTTTACGTGTCTGCCGTTTGCGCCAGATATGTGTGCGTCTCAGGACGTGAGAGTGCGGCAGATGGACGGGGTATGACGGCGCGCGGCCCGGGCGCCCCCGCCACCGCCGCCCCCACGCCCCCCGAGCCTCACGTGCCCCCTGAGTCTGAGGTGCCCAGTGCGACCCGTGCCCCGCCGCAGAGCCGCGTAAAACCTAGCCTGATTGCGTCACAGTACTATACTTACACAACTTCGATTGTGCAAACTTCCCTTTATCTATTACTGGTCTCTAAAAGTACTCCATGCTGGCATGTTTGAGTTTATTATAATGCCGTTTGGTCTGCGAGGACCCCCTGCACGGCTTTGAAAGGTATAGGAGTCTTGTAATACATGTCTTTAGTCAAAGTGGAGCACACAAAAAGCTGTGTTTTTATCGTTCTGTGACGTTATTATTAACATTTGTTCGGTTGCTGTGAGAGTGCGCGCTCCAACCCTTATGCTAATTTTAATAACCTTCGGAATAGACCTGTAAAAGTGTATGAAAAAAAACAAATTGTTCAACGATTGAGATCCATCGATAACAACTTGAACACGCAAAGTGAAGTTGTTAATACGTGTTATTTTTAATAAACGTTATAACTGGATATAATATTGAATGGGTCGAGTTTATTTTTGTAATAGACGCTGAATGTTGTTTGTTTCCGATAGTTTTATGAGAAAAAGCTATCATACATTTACTAATTTAAAAGGTAACATTGCTCACCTTTTCAGGTATCGAATTTGATTGAACACTGAAAATAAACCCCTAGTAGGTAAATGTTACTGCCTGTTGATAATTATATCACGTCACGGATTTTAAAGTCGAAATTTCGCAGACACATCAATCATTTACTAAAGCGCGCAAGGCGCAATTCGTTAATATGCTTGAATTATTTTTTGCATGGGTATGTACCTAAACATAAAGGATGTCCCATCGGGAATGCACATTGTAATGCAGGCCACCTTTCTTATCTTCTAGTTGGCGAGAATAAAACTTTGATGTTTTTTATTTGTTTTTATTGCTATCGACAATTTACGACGGAAGTACGCGTATTTTTTATTAGATTCACTATAGTCGTCGACGAAAATTTAGCTACTGTTAATGGCATTCATTACTGCAGTATGAACCTGTTTGTGTCTGTCCTTGTTTTTGTGGTCTCATTAAAACAATATGACAATTCACGACTTGTGATTCCAACAGGACAGTGCCAACTATCATACTGCGCAAGAAATAATTGATTTGTTGCGCCAAAGATTTTTAAGCCATGACATCTCTCTATATGCCGATGGGCAGCAAGACCTGTGCGATTTCCTGTTTTTTTTTTTTAAATTCACATGTCTATGCAAGCAAGCCTCAAACAATTCCCGAGCTTATCACCGAGACACAACGAGATATCGGTAAGATTAAGCAGTACCTATCTCTGTGAAAAACTCGTGAAAATTTTTGGTAAAAGTTGTACATTGAAAATCGGGAACAATATTTAGTGGATACTTTATTTTAAAGTATGTTTATAACTTTATTTTTAAATAAAAATAATGCCACTTTAAAAAATAACGTTTTATTTAGAAATTTACATTATGCGTTGCCTATGGGTATGCCATCCTGTATATTCAATAACTTTGTATTAATGTACGCGCATACAAGAATAAACTCGAACCAAAGAACTTTTAAAAATGACTTTAAAAATAAATTAAATGTGCTAAATCCACGGGTAAATATTATCTTGCGGACACGGTAATGTTAATAATTAATGTAAATATTCTGTAATATAGGTTAATTATGAAATACTTATGATAGTATATTTGCGTGTGATGATTTTATCTCTATACTTTACGGGAAGTGGTATACGGGAAGGACCTTTAAACCATTTTTGAAGACGTCGTTTTTATTAGGTTTGATGTCAAGTTGCTGATTCTGATAAGATTATTTTTTTGATGATTTAAAGTATTTTTATTTTACATTAAATTTCTTACCGGCATTTTCTCTTAATTGTGTCAAAATATACATTACTTAGTATATTACTAAATAATGTAAATATCACTTTATTTTCACTCGTATGTTAACGAATTCTTAACTCTAAGTCTCACTTATTTAATTTCGTCAATTTATTATAGCTGTGTAATAAAGTCTGCGTAGGCTTCAATATAAGTAATTATATTTTGTTAAACTATGCTAGTGATTATATTATATAACTTGATAATTAGGTATATTTATTTAAATACAATGAGTTTGTGCATTTCCAAGTTTTGAGTCGTTTTGTAAACACGACTTTTGATTTATTACGAATTTAAATTTATTCAGTGTTAATTAGGGCATATACTTTTAGTTACAACGCAATGTAAATATAAATGAAGATAAAAACTTGATAGTTATTTTGTTAATTAATGTATGAGAATGTTAATCGAGATACAGAGATAAACAACATCACAACAAAATTATAAGTGGTACCTAGTTTAAGTATGTTTTATTTTAAATCCACGGCTATATCAACACTCAGGTTATTGAAAATATCATTAAGTATCCTGTCTACTCTAAAATAGTAGATTGTTATACAAGGAGCTAAAATGACCCATTATATACGAGGTAGTTTTATTCCCGAGCTTCAGCTTCTTTTTTGTCTTCGCCACTTCTCGTTATGCGGGGTCGGCTTTCTTAACTTTGACGCGCCATACGTTCCGCTGCTGAGCATCGTCTGCTGAAAGGCCCAGACTCTTCATGTCCTTTAGCACATTTGTCATCCACGTTGTAAGTGGCCGTCCTCTCCCTCTTCTCTGCGTAGCCATGGAAAGGCACTTTTGTAAAAGTGAAGTGACCCCCCCCCCCCCCCCCCCCCCCCCCAAAAAAACAGCAGTAGTATTATATAACGAAGTTAAAAAAAAACTGTCTGTTGAGATAAGCTGATCCCAACATCTCACATCTCAGATAAACATCTCAGATAAAATATAAAGTAACTCAAAAGTAACACTAATATCAAAAATGTCAAAGTAACGATGTTTGGAGGTTCAGATGTTTGTATGTTTGTTACTCAATCACGACAAAACGGATGGACCGATTTTGATGAAATTTGGTACATAGATAGATTATGACCTGAATTGATACAGATTACTTTTACCCTGGTAAAACGCAAGTGAAGCCGCGGGTGGACAATACTATTGTTATGAAATATACTATTATGTTCAACTATTTCCTCGTAATCTTTGGTGCCATCTTTTATCATTGAAGAGATACATTCATCCGTTTGTTGATAATATCGATTCTACTAAGAATATAGAATAAACCAAAACCCGTCTCACGCGTAAAATCTGTCACCACGCGGACTAGTCTCAATGAGAATAGTTTCACCCAGTCTGTGGTTGGCCGTGTGGCTAGTCGTGTCAAACTCGAAATATTTTCTTGTGAATATGCCGTCGTGTGTCGTTTCCACATATAAATATCTGGTATGCGTAACAAGAAAAAGGATAAAATCTCATTTCATACCAAATAAATAAATATTGCTGGACAGTTCACACAACATTATCTAGCCCCAAGCTAAGCAGAGCTTGTGTTATGGATACTAGATAACTAATATACCTACTTATTACAATACATTACATACATAGATATTTTTTTATTATACATTGTAAATTCCCAAAACACCCTGAATACAATATCTGAGATCGCACAAATATTTGTTCCGAGGCGGGAATCGAACCTGCAACCTCCTGCGTCGCAGGCGAACCCTCGCCGCGTAATACGTAAATAACAACGTAATAGTTTGGTTTAAATATTGTCTTTTTTTATACGATTCGTTCTTTGTAAAAAAGTCAAGGGTCCATTTTGCTCATTGTTGCCAATTTCACCAAAATATTACCCCTACTGGTGGGAAGTATGATAGGCGCGGGAGAGGGATTTGTTTTTGCGACACAGGGCCCCGTACTAATAGCATCGTAGGCACCTTCTGGTTTATTCTATATTCTAAGGTATTAAATTCTTATCAAATTCTTATCTTTGACAGGTTGTCTCAATAAATATTTTTCCGATCTTGTCAATTCCGGTGGATGACTCACACTCAGACTGAAAGGGATATTATTTCGTATCTATATATATAAAAGAGAAGTCCACTCACTCACTGACCACTCATCACGAAAGCTCGGAAACTACTGGGCCGAGAGGTCTGAAATTTGGTAGGCGCGCACTAAGAAACGATTTTTGAAAATTCGCACCCTAAGAGGTTGAAAAAGGGTGTTAAAGTTTGTATGAAAGTCTACGCGTCGACGAAGTCGCGAGCGGGTCAGCTAGTACATTTATATTTAGGGACTTTGGGCAGTGATTTTCGGTAAACCTCGTGCACAGATGTCAAATTTGTATGAAACCCCATAATTTTGTATGGGTTTAACAATAGAGATAATGTGCCGTTGTGTGTCCGGTCTAAGAATAGGCCCCCGTCTCCTCCCATGGATGTCGTAAAAGCCATTTCATTGATTACCCGGACTTGCATTATTTTTTATTATTATCGGCTTATTTGGACATGCGTCTAGGAGTTTTTTTTGTAAGAACCCTTATAAATTTATTGGTTTAATTTTAAGCTAAGTTATTTGTGGAATGTGTATCCTATTACCTGAATTGTAGAGCATTAAGGACTAGTCTGTTGTTTAAGTTTTTGGTGACACATTTGTAATGTGTTTGATTTTGTAGAAAATTAATAAAAATGTGTGACATTCAATTGTGAGACACAATTTTCTTACAAATAATAATCACAAGTTGAACGGTTGGTACATTATCATTATTGTAAGAGCTTATTTGTTGCCGGAATTATCCACATACCTCTGTGGCTCAGCGGGCGTGTAGCTAGCTGAGATGCGAGGGGCTGCGGGTTCGATTCCCGCTGCGCGACAAATGTTTGTATGATCTGCAAATATTTGTTTCGGATCTGGGTGTTGTGGTACCATAGTACTCGTTGTTCCTGATACTCACGAGACGGGGAATCCTAGTGTGGGATCAGGACTATGTATGTGAATCCTAGTGTGGGATCAGGACTATGTATGTGAATCCTAGTGTGGGATCAGGACTATGTATGTGAATCCTAGTGTGGGATCAGGACTATGTATGTGAATCCTAGTGTGGGATCAGGACTATGTATGTGAATCCTAGTGTGGGATCAGGACTATGTATGTGAATTTCAGGTGTTATGTTATGTTGTAATATGCCATAAACAAACTTAGTGTAAACGTATAATTTGTACCACGGATGTGTAATATGCATGTTTTGTACATACTAAGGTATATTACTACTCTGTAAAAACAGTTCTCGATTAATTTCTCTAATAGAATCTTACCAGAAGTTAACTCGAAGTGCCCTTTTGCCCTGTGGCTAGAAGGACTGTTTTCAAACATAATTCTAAGACAAACTTACATAATTGTACATTGTGAACATACACTTAATATTACTGTAATTATAAGGAATAACGTAATCTTATTGTAAACTAGTATTAATCGAAAATGAAACCTTATTATCATAATCATTGTTTTTTATTTATAACACTAGCAAAGGCAGACAACGGTTTTACTTAGAAGCACAATTCTAAAAAGTTTATATTCCCAAATTCTGTTTTTTGGAAACATTTGGTAGACTCTTGAATGTTTTTTTTTTTTTTTTATACTACTGGAATGGCGGAGCAAGCAGATGGCCCACCTGATGTTAAGCGGTAACCTCTGCCTATGAACAGTGCATTACCTCATAGGTCACGTCCACCTAGGACGCGCCCTATGTGGCATTGCACTGCGCCCGCCACCCTGAGACATAAAGATGAAAAGTCTCATGTGCCTGTAATTTCACCGGCACCCTTACCCTTCAAACCGGAACACAGCAATGCGAGCACTAATGCTTTGCGGCAGAAATAGGTATGGTGGTAGTACTTCCCCGGACGAACTCTTTCACAAAAAAGCTCTACTACTACTTTAATTACACAACAATTAATTGCATACATTTCAAATTCAAATTCAAATTCAAATTAATTTATTGCGATATATGGGTTAGTAACTGGTGGTTAGTGCTACAGTTAAATGTTCAGCCATAATCGGCGTTTAACGCATGCAAAATATACATAAATCAGTAAAAATAACTCTAGATTAAAAATTAAAAATCACGTAAGTAGTCCTATTTAGTCACCTATTCCTAGTCATTAATATTTTTATCACCAAGGAATTCTTGTGTACTATAGTAAGCTTTTCCTGTTAGCATCTATTTCAGTCTTCCCTTGAACACATTAATATTACAAATTTAATATAATATAACAAACTTATCTCTTAGGATGTAGATCCGTATGATACTCAAGCTAGGTACATATTGCTGTGTCATAAAAGTTCGATCTGTCCCACCGTTGCAAAAAGGTGATCGATCGAACTTTTATTAGTGTACTTCTCCGGACGAACTTTTTCACAAAAAAGCTGTACTGATACTTAAATGTATGCTAATAATTGTAAACATAGTAATGCAAAATTATAAAGACAAAATTATCTTGTGATGCTCTGGCTTCGAAGTTACTTCAAACAAAAAACCTCGAAATAAAGTCTCAGCTTAACCACCACGTAATAATATACTTTCAGGTCAAACTTCGGCATTATTTTTTGAGCCTCCAGCCTAGAAACTGTGTAACCCACAAACAGCTGCTGAAGCATCTGTTAACAATTTGACACACCTTTCGACGGCTTGAAGCTAGGTTCATATTGCTGTGTCGGGGGGTGTCGTGGCGCGCCAGAACACAATCGGTTAAGTTTATTACCTATGACTAGATTCCCTAGATTCACATAAGTAGATTGTGTTGTGTTGTGGCACGTGAACCTACTAATGTGAAGCTAGTCATAGGTTCCGATTGCGTTCTGGCGCGCCACGACACACCCAGACACAGCAATATGAACTTAGCTTCAAGCCGTCGAAACGTGTGTCAAATTGTTAACAGAAGCTTCAGCAGCTGGTTGTGTGTTACACAGTTTCTAGGGTGGAATCTCGAAAAATAATGCCGAAGTTTGACTAAACAACCATGGTGGTATAGTACCATCAACGACGAACGAACAAAAAAAAAAAAAATAAGGTGTACTACTGCACCACGTAATGTACTTTCCACTATTACTGCCGCAAAGCTGTAGTGCTCGCATTGCTGTGTTCAGGTTTGAAGGGTATGGTTGCCGGTGAAATTACAGGCAAATGAGGCTTTTCATCTCTATATGTCTCAGGGTGGCGGGCGCAGTGCCGTATACCACATAAGGTGCGTCCTAGGTGGACGTGACCTATTTGATAATACACTATTCGTAGGCAGAGGGTACCACTTAACATCAGGTGGGCCATCCAGTTGTTCCGTCATTCCAAGAAGAATAAAAAAAAAAAGAATTACTGAGTACTCAACACCAATAATGAAATCACTAAACCGCCTACAAGCGTAGTGACTGTGGAAAATGCCCTCCATTGTATTTAAGGGGAAGGCCTCGTCCAGCAGTGGACATCTAACGGCTGATAACGATGATGATGACGTTGGTACAAGTTTGTATCTAAAACTCGTAGTACGAATAGCACACCGACTAAGTCGTAGTTACACTTGTCTCAAATGGAAAATTTGTTTTTAGCGTAATCCTTAAGGCGTGGATGTATGTGAAATGTGGTGAATTAAACCTTTTTTTCTCACGATATTTATCAAAAAATCTGCAACAAATATAATGTTAATCTACATCATTTAAAACATGTCATATTTTTTTTAAAGAATAACTTATAATGCAAGAAATTAATTTGCAAAGTAGCCTATGTTTTCGTAGTAACAATTTTTCTTCTAAACTATCAATCAAAAGATGTTTTTATTGCCTTCAGTAGGTATATTAAATAACACAAAGCCGAGAGGAAATCGTTTTTATATTTGAAAATTACTTTTCAAATTTTATTTAAATTAAAAGAAACGTGATTTACACGAGTACGCTCACTTTACGAGTACGCTCACTTTACGAGTACGCTCACTTTACGAATACGCTTACTTTACGAGTACGCTCACTTTACGAGTACGCTCACTTTTCGTTTCGCAGGTGCTATTCTCTCACTTTCTAACTAACTAAACTTTAATGAGTTAGATAGTAACATAATTTGGCATCCATCGACGCCTTAAGGCACGCCCGTAATCAGTAAGTACTTGTTTAGCCGAAAACATACAATATAATACAAACAATAGATTACAAGAGATTAGATATTGTATGCCATTCTAAAGTGATTCATATTACTAAGTATCACATGATTGGATGAATCATAATACAAAAAAAAAACAAAAAAACAAAAAAAAAAAAAAAAAAAAAAAAAAATTTTTTATTGAATTACAATAAATTGTCACTATCTCAAATTACTGGTTGATACATTTAATAGATATAAAATGTCTTAATTGGATATCTACCAAAATATAAAACTACAAAACAAAGGAAAAAGGACGGTGTGTGTCAACTCCAACGCGTAAAAGCTACAAACGTACTAAATTTCAGCGTTTTAGGATTAGTGGAAGTACCCTAGAGGTTTTGGTACAGATTACTTAATAGTTACTAGGTAAGTTTTGGTTTTTGAAGTTTTCGATTTACCCTAATATCTCAAAAACTACATATTTAAGTAAAAAAAATATAAAAATAGTATTGAAATTTCAAAGCAAAGGGCTTTCATATGACACCCCATTTGATCTGATATTCAGACTTGTTTTTGTTACCCCTCTTGGACCCCAATATCTCAACAACCCCCCGACCGATATAACTCATAACCTTACCAACAAATTGTACCAATACTATCTACCCCCAATTAAATTCCATGAAGATCGGATTAACGGTTGGAAAGCTATGCTCGGACAAACATACATACATACATACATACAAACATACATACATACATACATACATACATACATACATACATACATGCAAACGCCGATACAAATTCCAAGTTGACTTGGAGAACTCTTCGCTCGTTCAATAATCGGCTAATGATTTGGCATTGATATTACGAGAGAAGTTTTAATGGATAGTTTAAATTTTTAAGTAGTTTATGAAAACTGAGTTAAACGAAGATTTATATTACGGCACAGAATAAATATTAGTACAAGTACGGGCCTTAGTTTGTAATGTTCCATGCCTTTTTTTTTTTTTTTTTTTTTAACACTGATAGCTCTTTGTTTGACCGCGATCTCACCTGTTGGTAAGTGGCGATGTGGCTGAAGATGAAGCACAAAGGTCTAGAAGGCACCTATTCACTCTAGACTTGAAGAGACCCAGATTATAGTTTTCAGGAAAGACAGACGACGGTAGTGTATTCCACTCCTTAGCAGTTCGCATTATAAAGGTAGAACCAAAACGTTTTGTGCGAATAGAAGGTATACCAATGAGGTAAGGATGGTACTGAGCCGTACGCCTGCTCGTCCTGTGATGAAAAGGAGATGGTGGGATCAGATCGTGCAGTTCCTGGGAGCATTCCCCGAAATGTAACCTATAGAAGATCGAAAGGCATGCAACCTTACGGCGGTGCTCGAGACTCTGGATCTTAGTCTCCGCCATATGTTGCTCACCTATAAGCTTGAAAGCTCTACGTTCGATCGAGTCCAAGGCAGCAAGCTGGTATTTGGCCGAACCATCCCAAACATGGCAGCAGTACTCCATACCAGCCCGGACTTGTGCTTTATATAAACTGAGAAGCTGTCCTGGCGTGAAGTAACGCTTTACCTTATTCAGGATGCCTAGCTTCATGGCAGCTGTTTTTGCCTTAGACTCGATGTAAGAGCCAAAGTTGAGAGTAGGCGTTAGCGAAACACCTAAGAGCTCGAGGTCATCTCCTATAGCTACAGGTACATCATGGAATACAGGAACTTGGAGAAACGGACCTTTTTTCGCCGAGAAGAGACAAGCCTGCGTTTTAGAGGCATTAAACTTAACTAGATTGGCATCACCCTAGTCGGATACAGCCTTGAGAGTCAAATTCAGACGCTGCAGCATCTCATCTCTTAACTCCTGAATTTCATTCTGCCTAGCTCGCGCAGTGGAAACATATCTCTCCACAACTGTGCTGTCGTCTGCATACCCAATGATACCGGGCATTAGCAGATCGTTAATGTGCAGCAGAAACAGTGTGGCAGATAGCACTGACCCCTGAGGTACCCCGGCGTTAATAGCCAATTGATCCGACGAGCAGCCGTCAATAACTACTCGAATGGATCTTTCCCTCAGAAAGTCTGCGAGCCAGGAGCAGAATTGAACTGGCAGTCCGTAGGCAGGAAGTTTGCCAACAAGGCTAGCGTGCCAAACCCTATCAAAGGCCTTCGAGACGTCTAATGAAACAGCCAGTGCTTCACCATATTTCTCGATGGCCTCGCTCCATATGTGCAAGGCATACACAAGAAGGTCCCCAGTAGACCGGTTTTGGCGAAATCCGTATTGGCGATCACTGAGGAGGTCGTTACCTTCGAGGTATGCAAGGAGCTTCCTATTCAGTACACGCTCCATACATTTACAAAGTAGGGAGGTGACCGAAAAAGGGCGGTAGTTTGAAGGGTCAGCACGACTGCCGTTCTTGGGTACAGGCTGCACGTTAGCGAGCTTCCAAGATTTAGGGACTACACCAGTTTCCAAAGAGAGGCGGAAAAGTCGCGTTAATACTGGATACAACTCAGGGGCACAGGTTTTCATCACTATAGCCGAGATACCATCCGGACCGCTAGCTTTATTCACGTTGAGACTACGTAGCGTTCTGAGTACTTCCTTTTGCTGGATGCGAATTTCCTGCATTGAAGCTTCGCACCGAGGAAGGTGGATTTTCGCCAGAGGTCTCAAGACGCGAAGCCTCCGCAAATTGAGTAGCAAATAAATTTGCTTTCTCAACCGCAGCGTGAGCCAGGGACCCGTCCGGTTTCAGTAGTGGAGGGAGTGAAGGGCGGCTGAAGTTCGCTTCCACCGACTTAGCCAGAGACCAGAAGGCTTTACTTTCCGCAGGGTATGTGGCAAACTTAGCCCCCAGACGGCGATTCCAAGCGAGCCTTCCGTATCACCTTCTTGCAAGACTTGGCGGCTTTGTAAAAGGCTTTCTTCTTAATCCGTGCATCCGAGGTTTTACCGCTTCTTGCGTCGACCCAGGCTAGGTAAGCCACATGTTTTATCACTTCTGCACTAGCACACGCGGGACTGAACCATGGGCGAGCATTGCCTGAAGGTGAAGCATCGGAGAATGGAATAAAATACTCCATTGCTCTTTTGATCACCTCCGAAACGGCATCAGTACAGACCGTCGGGTCACAAGAAGAAAAGCAGGTTTGCCGCCAAGGATAAGAAGCGAAGAAATGTCACATCTCATCCCAGTCTGCTGACTTGTAACGCCACACTCGCCTACTTCCTCTGGGTGAGGGATCGGGTGGCGAGTATGACGATACAGACCTCACCACACAGTGATCTGATGTACCCAAAGGAGGCAACACTGATACTGAGTGGTGATCCGGCTCGTTCGTCAGCAGAAGGTCCAAGCAGTTGGCTGTGTGGTCCTCAACGTCTGGAATTCTGGTTGCCTCATTGACCAGCTGAGTGAGATTTAGCGTGAGTGCAAGTTTGCACGCCTATCTCCCAGCATGGTCGGTGAACTGGTATGGGAACAGCCACTGTTGGTGGTGGGCGTTAAAGTCCCCCAGAATCACCAATTGGGCACCAGGATAACGTTGTTGGGCCACATCCGCCGCTTCACAGATGTAGTTGAACAACCTGGTTGTCTCGTAGTCTCCAGAGTGAGACCGATATAAACCAGCATAGATAATTTTATCTAAGCCGGTGTCCACCAAAGTCCATAAAACTGAAAAATCGGGATCTTCAAGGTCACGAAGACGCAGACAGCAAATGTCCTCCCGGACAAATAGACAAATACCAGCTTTGGGTTTAAAGTTGTGCTCCAGAGCATAGCCTGGGTATGTGAGGTATGCTGTATCGGCAGGACATAGAATCTGCGTCTCCGTGAGGAATAGTAAGTGTGGCTTGGCGGTCTCTAGGTGGTGGTGGACCGGATCGAGATTGGAGTGCAGCCCTCGAATATTCGAGAGGTGCAGTTGAAGCGAGAGGAAGTGCTTCCGCTGTAGAAACGACTTATTATTTTTGAACTTTTTCATAGTTGGTTTGGAGTGTTTAGGTTAGTGGGAAAAACGGCTGTTGAGCGAGGCACTGGTCAGCGAAAACCTAGAGACAAACAGCAGGCTCCTGCGCCAGTGGGAGACTAGACTGGAGACTGCAGGGACGCCCGAACCCCCCCCCAGGAATGGCCATCGTCTCATCCGGTCGCCAACCGGCACGATGGAGCATTCTGGGATTTTCGCGAGGCGGCGGGGCAGCCTTTCATGAGTGGCTAACTCACTAGTTGGGCCCCCTACAACCTGCGGTCGGCCAGCGGAGAACCGTGCTTCGGATCCCGCTACCCTCCAAGCCTAGCCACCCGGCACACTTGCACCGATGCCTGTGAAGTTGTGATGTCAATATTGTGGTTTTACAAGCTGATTTCATGTTGACAACGGAATTCCTCGATGGATAACATTAGAGTGACCGTGTCTGGTCTCATTATGATTGTCGACTAATGTCGACACACTGTTCTAATTATTCCGTTCTAATCTATACGTCAAAAATATAATACAAAGCAATACAATAGTAGATTAAATCATTTGTAGGTGAGTAGGTACGTAAGATACAGCAAATAGTTATCTCATAGAAGTGTGGGGCTGTGCTGCAAAGTCAAATCTAAAAGACCTTCAAATCTCACAAAATAAGCTAGTAAAAACACTGTTCAACTACGAATATTAGACAAGCACACGTATTCTCTATGAAAAAACTAAAATATTTAACCTACAACAGCTTTACGTTTACACATCATGCATCCTAGTAAAAAAGATTTTGACTGACAAAATACACACACAAATAACATTTACAAAAAGGTCTTACAGCATTAAGCTAAGAAATACAAACAAACTAAAACTAAGAAAACATAGAACTAGTTATGGAAAAAGAAACATTATGTACGAGGGTGCACAATTATTCAACAACTTACCTGATGATATTAAAACTTGTGAATCCTTACATTTATTTAAAAAGAAGGTACGAAAATATGTATATGATAAGATTTTTTAAGTAACCACCAGATCTCTCGAATATTAATACCTTTATCTAATACCTAGTTAGTTATGATCCTAGTTTTTAAGCTCATTATAAGCGAACTATGTTCTTTATGGGTAATACAATTATTTAATCACAGTTACAAATACCAATAACACTAAACGCAAATTGAAATAATTGTTTTATGAAGTCATTGTATCGTATCTATAAAAACTGGATACTCCGTTGGATCCTGAAGTATCTGTATTATTTCAATTCAAAATTCATTCAAGTAGGTAGCCATCCACTCTCCCATACAGACCGCAATGTACCTACCTATTTAGTAGCCGAAATGTATGGAAGATAGATTTTCTACTTGAATCCTGGATTGAAGTGATTGGTTCTTGATTTAACGACCTCTGTGGCGCGGCAGGTGTAGGTTCGCCTGCGACGCAGGAGGTTGCGGGTTCGATTCCCGCCTCGGAACAAATATTTGTGCAATCTGTAGATATTTGTTCAGGGTGTTCTGGGTATTTTCTATGCATAATGAAAAATATCTATCTATGTATGTATTGTTTTAAGTACATCAGTTATCTAGTACCCATAACACAAGCTCTGCTTAGCTTGGGGCTAGTTAATGTTGTGTGAACTGTCCAGCATTATTTTTTTCTATTATTTTTACATTAAACACAGCTAAAGATGTCGATTCAAGTTTCGTACATATGGCGAGCACCAACATTAGCTATAGGTATCCTTCATTAAAAACTATATTATAAAAAGTGTGGCAAATAATGGGACTCACAGCGTAAGTACCTTTTCTGCTGAATTTAGAGAGGTATGTTCTTAGGAAACATTAGGTGATTTAAGCAGGAAACTAAAAGAATCCTTTGTGTTTTGTCGATAAAAGAAAGAACAAAAAGTACCTAGGTACAAAAATGACGGAATATTTTTGAATAACACGTTGCTATGGATACAAAGATCACTCTGCCATTGATGGACTGCCTATGGAAAAGAAAACGGTATTTTTGAGTCAAAATCTAACGATTTGATTTGATAGGTTACTTTAGGTAGAGTATTCCTGGTGGGAAATCAAGTCGATTAAGCCCATTTTACTTTAAACTATATATCAGGATGACTACAATTATTTAAAAAAAATACAGTTCAGCTTTTATCAAAATTCATTTATGTTACCTTCGAATAAACCTCTCTAACTACAACAGAAAAGTTACTAAGGGCCGGAGCCCACTGACGGCGTGGCACGGCATGGCATGGCAAAGGATTTTATTACTAATCAAGATATTTGGAATCTTATTGAGCCTTATCAATGAGTTTAGAATTCATGTTACTTTATTTCAATACCACGACGCTGCGACGTGCCGCAGGATGCATACGGAACGTTACCCATACGTCTCGCGGGATGCTGCGGCATACCACAGCATGCCGTTTCATTCCACGGGTTGCCGAGGCGCGCCATTGCATCCCGCGAGACGTATGGGTCACTTTATGTCGAGGAATTATGATGGCTAAGCTAGTTGAAATAAGGTTGAAACTTGTGCAGCGGTGGCTGGGCTTTCAACAGGATGACACGGCATGACACGGAACGCCGCGGGATGCGGCAGCACAACCTGCCAAAACATGCCGTGCCGTACTGGCACCGGGTGCCGGCCCTTAGAGTCCCAGTATCATGCCACACCCTGTATTATGATAGTGTTGGTCATAGTAAAACTACGGTGTACAACTACATCTATACCTTATGATAGCGTTGGTCAGATATTTCGGCTTGTTATCAACAGGAAAAATATCCAGTGCAAATACAACTGTACTATCTATTGAATGTACTATATTGTGATCTGTGGTACTGATAAATTGAGATAAAAGAAGAATCTGAATATAAAACCGATAGGCGCTCATAACGTATTTAGTAGTACAATTGAACTGCACGTGTATCAAAAGTGCGACGTAAAAATATTTATAATATAATGTAATCAATTAAAGAATCAACCGCTAATATTAATAAAAAAATAGGAAAAATAAAGTTGGTTATCATCCAAAAATATTTAAAGTGAATATCTGCAGTTATTTATTTAAAATACAGAATACACCCGAACATAAGATGGCTCTTAAATGTGAGTATACTAATATTTTACCAAGTATTTCAGCACTGCTGCCATTTAGATTATCGTGTGCAAACAAGACGTATTATTACTTTCCTATTATTTAGATATTCAGATATTCATTTATTTCACCATGTCGTTATATTACTGTCAACACTTAATACACACAATTAACATACAATTAAAGAATATATAATAAGAATAAAAATAAAAATCACACAAAACACAAAAAATATAACATAGAAACTTGCAGTACCTAGATACTTATACCCGTATTTGTATATGTATTTATTTATTGCTTACATGTACTTACAATATTGTTAGTATAAGGTCTTATTTCTACTGTTAGTTATGTATTATGTACATGAGCCCTGTTAGGGCGCTGCAGTTTTTTGTGATCACGACCACATAATAATATTGAAATAATAATAGGTAAGTATCGAAAACAAAGAAATTTCAAAATAATGTCTTAAATCAAAACCCTTAAAATATTATACAATCAGATACAACATAAAAATGTAGGTTAGTAATATTATTTTTATCAATTCAAAAAAAAAAAAAGTTTTTTTTTAAATCAATTTTTTTTCCATCCTTACCTCATTGGTATACCTTCTATTCGCACAAAACGTTTCGGTTCTACCTTTATAATGCGAACTGCTAAGGAGTGGAATACACTACCGTCGTCTGTCTTTCCTGAAAACTATAATCTGGGCCTCTTCAAGTCTAGAGTGAATAGGTGCCTTCTAGACCTTTGTGCTCCATCTTCGGCCACATCGTCACTTACCAACAGGTGAGATCGTGGTCAAACAAAGGTCTATCAACGTTAAAAAAAAAAAAAAATATTAGCGTGCATGTCCTTAGCGCCTTAGCGTACCTATGTGCTAGGCTAAGTACTACCGAATTTAAAGATCATTATGCACGAACTCTGTTATTTACACTGTAATTTATTTACGAACTCTTTGCTGAGGTGGTCGTAATGGAACTGTTTATGTAATCAGCTGAATACTTAGAGCAACACGACCTCCAAGGCTGGGAGTACGTGTTGGAAATTTATAATGATTTGCAGTGTGAACCACAAAATAAGTATGCCAAATAAGTATGCAATAATTTAAAAAAAACACCCTCGTGCGATTTTTGTTTTTTTTCTTCTAGTCCAGCAACAGTTTACTGTGAGATGTTGACTTTATGCGTAGAACAATTATATAATAAATAATGTAAATAATTATTATTATATAATGTTTGTTTCTTTTTGTTTGTATTATTAGCTATTAAAGTGTACAATAAAGTATTTTCTATCTATCTATCTATAATGAATACCTTAATAAGTAATTAATTTAGAAAATTTATTGAAAACGAAACTGCGTTTAATTACTACCGCAGAATAGAAATGACTAAAGTAGGTACGTATACGTAAGTAGTATATATTGTAGTTTTTCTCAACAGAACTTCCGCGAAAATTCCAAATTTGATTATAAATTATTTGGTAATCTTTATTGGGATGAATTGAACATGTGGCAAATTGAACCTAACCCGAATATTCGAGACCCTTTTTGCAAAATTTCTTACAATGAAATTCTCCTTAATAATTTATTTAGCAGTACTTACCTTTATTTTTTTGAGTCGAACATAAAAGATGAAGGAGGAGATAGTTTTACAAAAATAGAATAAAATGATGTCTCGACTTTACACGAAATAAAATAAATCCAGAGATAGATATTTGACGGCTTACGATATTATTATTATGTTTTCTCATACATGTATTTAAAAACTTCGTAGAATGTACATGCGTATATACTAGTAGATTATGCACTTAGGGGATAAAACAGTGTTTAACGTCGCGGGCGGCGTATTGAACCCTGATCGTAAAAAGGGACTTAACTCCCTCGCCTTAAAAAAACACTGAAAATCACAGCACCAAATACCGTCTTTTGTTTCACATATTACAACTGACTTCTGATTATGGTGGCCAGTTCGATTTTCGAACATAACTCTACAATTCCATATGTTTCTTTAGAGTTTTCCACGAGTTTCCACACGAATTTGACGTCCCAAATTCAAATAACTTTACCTCCCTAATTTATCTGTTCTATGCAAGTCGTTGCCAGACTAGATTGAATGATCTTGAAAATTCCAGCCTACCGTTCAGAAATACTTATCAGGGACGGGACCGCCCATCAAATAAATCTAATCTACTTTGACAACTTTCTTGATTTATCTATTTCAGCATGCTGTATACCACAGAGATATGTGTTCGCCATAATGGGCTTCTTCGCTACCCTAATCGGCTTCATGATACGGATATCCGTGGAACTGACGATTTCTCACATGGTCAATGAAACCATCAGTACAGAAGCTGTCTATGATGCTCAGTCGTGCCCTGATATGAACATTGCTGTGAACCAGAGTGAAATATTTGGAACTGCTCAAAATCAAACTGAAGTAAGCGTTAAAATACATTTATTTACAGAAAGAATAATACATTTAATACAAGTAGGAATGTATACAATTCAAAAAATAAATATGAAGCAGCTGTGACAACTGATCCAAATCACTACCAGACTGATGCGTCCCTAAGATGTTAAAATGTATGGATACCCATACAAGTATAAGTAGGTAGGTACTTTGTTTTTTTAGATTTAATACATTCTAGAAAAAGTAAAGTAAATGAAAATACAGATACTTGAAAATGGCAAATGCACAAGCCGTGTTGCGCCAATTATAAAGAAAAAAAAAAGAAAAAAACGTTCTAATTCTTATTGGGGTGATAAGGACTAAAGTGTTCTAAGTGCACACAATGGAGTCGTATGTCATCTTTGTACTGTGATGTATCCCGCATTATAAATACCACGAAATATCGTGAATGACATCAATAAAAATAACATGACTCACATAACTGAATGTAATGTGAATAACATATTTGAAAATAATGTGACTGACATAATTGAAAATAATGTGACTGACATAATTGAATATAATGTGACTGACATAATTGAAAATAATGTGTCTGACATAATTGAAAATAATGTGACTGACATAATTAAATATAATGTGACTGACATAATTGAAAATAATGTGACTGACATAACTGAAAATAATGTGACTGGCATAATTGAATATAATGTGACTGACATAATTGAATATAATGTGACTGACATAATTGAATATAATGTGACTGACATAATAGAATATAATGTGACTGACATAATTGAACTAACAATGAAACAAGACATATGAAACGAGTCGTGTCAGGTGATATTATCATATCATCATCCATCGAAATACCTATTTTCAGGTTCACCATACCTCGATTATGGTATGGCAATAATTAGTGAAATTGGTTCAGACAATTTAAATGAGACAGGTGATACATATAAAATGTATGCAAATATAGAAAGCTTAAGAGATAAGAGATTAAACAATGTTTTTTCTTTTCAGGGAACATTCGAGTGGAGTGCGCTAACACAGGCTTCTGTTGTGTCTTCCTACCGCGGCTCCTACATCATGAGTCAGTTCATCGGTGGGATGGCCGCGGATGTAAGCGGAGGGAAGAAGATATTAGGAGGGAGTCTCCTTGTGTCCAGTGTGGCAACTTTCATGCTACCTTTCGCTGCGAAATGGTTCGGCTCGACTGGGGTGGTCGTCTTACGTTTTTTCACTGGTTTGGCAGGCGTAAGTACCTTTAATCACAGCATAATTATCTACCGCGGCTCCTACATCATGAGTAAATTCCTCGGTGGGATGGCCGCTGATGTTGGTGGAGGCAAGAAGATATTGGGACGGAGTCTCCTCGTGTCCAGTGTGGCAACTGTCATGATACCTTTCGCTGCGAAATGGTTCGGCTTGACTGGAGTGGTCGTCTTACGTTTTTGTACTGATTGGCAGGCGTAAGTAACTTTTATCACAGTATAATTATTTACCGCGGCTCCTACATCATGAGTAAATTTCTCGGTGGGATGGCCGCGGATGTTGGTGGTGGCAAGAAGATATTAGGAGGGAGTCTACTTGTGTCTAGTGTGGCAACTTTCGTGCTACCTTTCGCTGCGAAATTGTTCGGCTCGACTGGAGTGGTCTTCTTACGTTTTTGTACGGGATTGGCAGGCGTAAGTACCTTTCATCACATCATAATTATCTACGGTAACTCCTACATCGTGAGTAAATTTTCGGTGGGATGGCCGCTGATGTTGGTAGAGGCAAGAAGATATTAGAAGTGAGTCTCCTTATGTCTAGTGTGGCAACTTTCGTGCTACCTTTCGCTGCGAAATGGTTCGGCTCGACTTGGGTGGTCGTCTTGCGTTTTTTTACTGGATTGGCAGGCGCTAGGAGTATGGACTAAAGGCATGGAACTAAGGCTAAAAACGAAACGGTATCGATTATACCAGTCTCATTCTTTTATATGAATGTATTCATGTGTTGGAATGAGACAAGCATAAATCTATCTGTTCTTATTTGTGTAAGTCGTACCAGGCCTAATGTCAAATTACTAGTACATTCATGGTAACAATCTAGGAAGATGTATATGAATGGTGCCAATATTCAGGGTACGGAACGGAAAGACGACTGTCGTGTGACAATATATTTGTTTCTCTCTAACATAGGATAGCAAGCTATCTTCTAGGATAGGAGTAAGAAGGAACACTCTATGCTATTTTTAGCACTCACTCCATTACTATTATACCTCCAATGGGCAGGCGTAAGTACTTTTCATCACAGCATAAATATCTAATGTGTAGCCAATACCTCCTTTTTTAGGGTTCCGTAATTTTACTTCTAGTATTACTTATCAAACAGATGGTCCACGTGATGTTAAGGTTGCGCCAACCCCAATATATAAGTCATGTTAATACCCAAAACAAGATTTAAAAAAAAAACTTGATTAAAAAAAAACTTTATCTTACCTCTACAACGCGCTTGTAACTTAAATATCTCTATTAGCTAGCGTATATTGATAAAATTAATAAGAGTAAAAAATAATATTATTTTAGAAGGCATAGTCGATTTGTATTTTCGATTACGCAGTAGATAAATATTTGTTTAAATACCGTCTTTCGTGATTTTCGTTCACATATCGTAGCGCAAGCGCTGTTCTGTCACTTCCTAACTTACCTGAACTTTACTGAGTTAGATACTGAAGGAATTTAGCTCTTGTCTGCCTAAGGGTTACTTTCAAATCTGTGCCGATTCAGTTTTTTTTTTTTTTTTTTTTTATACTTCTGGATTGGCGCAGCAAGCTGATGGCCCACCTGATGTTAAGCGGTAACCTCTGCCTATGAACAGTGCATTACCTCATAGGTCACGTCCACCTAGGACGCGCCCTATGTGGCATTGCACTGCGCCCGCCACCCTGAGACATAAAGATGAAAAGTCTCATGTGCCTGTAATTTCACCGGCACCCTTACCCTCCAAACCGGAACACAGCAATGCGAGCACTACTGCTTTGTGGCAGAAATAGGTATGGTGGTAGTACTTCCCCGGACGAACTCTTTCACAAAAAAGCTCTACTACTACTAATACTTAATACTTATCTTTATTTCCAGGGTACAATAATCCCGGTATTATTATCGATGATGTCAAAATGGGTGCCACAAGACGAGAGGGCTTTCGTTGCGTCCATCATATTCCCCGGAGCTCTTATCGGCCATGTTGCAGCATCGTATCTTGCGCACCCGCTGATGCAATTAGCGGGCTGGGAAGCAGTCTACTATGCGTTTGGGATTATCGGATTCCTCTGGTTTGTTGTATGGGTGAGTTCAGTCACAAACTAATGTATCATAGATGGAGGCGGCACAAGACCTTTTATCGTGGTATTCTATGGGGGAGGCATTACCGAGAAGTTCTTCGGACGCCTGACACGAGACACCGCGGAATTGCGTTATACGTCGCCGTCTAAGCGTGTGCACTAAAATAAAGTTTTTTATATATGTATGTTAGTTTTAAGGTATTTATTGCTATGGGCTTATTGTGTAGGTTTAGTACATTTTCCATTAAGCCTGATATAAAAGTATTGATTGATTGATTACCCAGCAGTTGACTTCTGTAGGCTGACGATGGTGATGATGACTGTGACCTCTGTGGCGCAGCAGGCAAGTAGCCGGCTGAGATGCGAGAGGTTGCGTGTTTGATTCCCGCTACCTCAAAATCGAAGGCGTTATGACTAGATTGCATTGTTTGTACGCAGAGCATTTACTACACACGTAAATTATCTTTCTTTTAGTTTATGAACTAAAACTCTACTACCCTAACTCGTTTTAAAATGAATAAACGGCTTGTTACCATTGTTTTTCGACGTTTTTTTGCTGACGTTTCGAGACTGAGTTCAGAAGCCTCCCCACCATGAGCACCGCCGTAACCAAACTCATTTTTTTTTTAAATTGGGAAATCCTTCATGGATATCCTTGTGGAACTGTTCACCACCACTGTTTTCATCCGGTCGCCTTTTGTCGGGACAACGGGTATGCCTTCGCACTCTTCCGCTGACCCGACAGCTTTGGTCCCCTATGGAGGGGACCCCTTCCCGATGGGGCGGAGCACGATACTCCACCCTATCTGCATGGGGGCTCGCAGGAACACTACGCGCGCCACCTCGGGGCCTAAACCATCATCGCACACACTCCACCAACAGCTCCTGAGCACACTTCCACTTTCTGCGGATATTCTTTTACTGTAAAAGCTATCCACCTATGGAATGATCTTCCTCTGGTTATCAGAACCGCTAAAACTCTTCCTATCTTCAAAAAGCTATTTCTCAATCACTTTTTGTCCATATCGTAAAGCTGTTAATTCTAGTAATATGTCCAGATGTTTTATTTATTTATGTAGTATATTTTGTGTAGTTATATAATATATTTATGTATTATAAGTTAGATTGTATGTATACGTATACTTTTATTTATTTATTTATTTGATCTACAGCGCCGTCATTTATCGTTCTCGACAATTCCAGTCCATCGCAAGGTTGTCTGGAAGAGATCGCTCTCAGCAATAAGACCGCCCATTGTACTTCCATACTTTATTTTTCTGATTGTTTTTAATGTGTTTATTTCTATTTTTTTGTGGTGTACAATAAAGTGTTATCTATCTATCTATCTATCGAAAACTTATAGAGCATTGCAGGCCTCCGTACCGGAGTGCTCGGTGATCGAAACGGATGCCCCCGTGTCCGCTGCCTATAGGCATCAGTTATAGGGGCTGAAGGAGAACATGGAAGAAACTTCTTCGACACACGGCTCTCCTGCTGCGGATTGGGAGATTGATGAAGATTTCCCTCTCCCGCTCCGCAGCTTCCTTCTGTAACCGTAACCTAGTTATGTAGCTACGTAGTTAGTTACGTCCTTGTTGTAATAATATATTTTTCACTCCTCTTGCTCAAAAAAACCGTCAATTTGGCGTACCAGAGCGAAGAAAAAATAGCATTTCTTCACCTTCATCTATTTCTTCATATCTTCATTTATTTTTTTATTTTTTTCTTTCTAATGACAATAAGTCTACCAAAACGAAAAAGTCTTTAGTCATAAGCAGAATAATCATGAATAAAGACTTGACTTATTAGGTACTCTTTCATAAAAAAATAACAACATTTTATTTTTGAAAATGGAACTGAAATCGGCGATCTTTTTGGTAGAATAATGCATGCAATGCGTTGCGGCTACAGAAGGAATAAAAAAAAAGAAATTGGCGTGAAATCTTTTGTTTTTTCTCTTAATGCAAATTGAATTGATAGTGACCGTAATTCATTTTTCATATTGTAATGGATTATTTTATTTTCTCGCAATCGTTGTGAAACGTAGACGGCGCTTAAAACCCATTAAAACTCGGTTTCTATTTACGCCCTCGCTACGTATATAATGGGTCATATTAGCACCTTGTGTAACAATGTACTATTGTGTAACTTCCCCCCCCTCACACCCACTACCCCGCTTAATCCACTTACTAACTTCTTAACCTCTCAACCCTCGCAACCCTACAAATACTATAACTACTGAAACTCTCTTAAACTTTACTCTCGTTTTCCAACTTTCTTAGTTACTTACATGAACGTATCTTTGATATGCTCATCATCTTTGTTATGGGTTTGTTTGATTCAATACTTAATTATTTTGGCCATGGTGATCGTCTAGTTTTTAGTGGTAGGACCGTACGTTGTGTAATTGTAGTAATTCAGGTAATTTCAAGTTATTTATGTCAAGACCTAACAATACCTAATGAAACCTAACTAACCTTATCTAACGAATAATGAATAATATAGAAACTACGAAAATATAAATTCTATATTGATTAATTTTAAAATATAATTTGATTAAACTAGTTTATCCCGACGTTATTAATTTTAGATTTTATCCTAATCTATAACTACAGTTCAAAGACTTCCTCGCTATACCATATTTATAAAATTTCCTAACTTACCTAATATAATACCTATAAACAAATCTATTTAAAGACTTTATCCTAAAGTTCACTCCAACATAATTTAATTAGTATGAACGCATCACAGAGTCAAAAAAAGATGTATTATCCTCATAACAACAATAGGTAATGATACTTCATAAATTATCATGATCAAAGCAAAGGACTTAGCTAAAGTTTGTTAGTCAGTCTGTCAAATCTTGTACTGGGACACTTTAAGGGCCGCACAATAAAATTGTGCGGGACAGTTCATCCGACCTCCCCTCAACTGTCTTTCCGAACCTCGCCATATATAAATATTATAAAATATAATGACGTTAAGGGACTAAGAAACATTCATACAGGAAAGTTATTATTCCAGAATGTTTGTATAAAAATGCATTTCAGAATTTAAAATTATATTTAATATAAAAGTCTTAATTTTGAGACTCATATTAAAATATAGATCTTTATTGATCTTTATAGACTCATTTATGCTTTAAAAGAGGATTCACAAACTCTAATGGTCCATGACACGCTCAAACTTATAAATTCTTAGAGGCTAAAACCTCAGATAATGAAAGATTAAGTATATTTATAAATACCATTTAGTCAAGTGTCTTAGATTCAAACTTGACTTCAGACTCATTTGGTCATCAAGCATTTTAGCCTAAATATTTATTTATTAGATGGAAATAACAGTTATAACGGTATTCATAAAATATCTTGAATTAAACTAAACGAAAGTCTTACCTTAATACCTACAACAACTACGAATTCTCTTATTCGAACTACCTAAAGGTTTTATTGTTAATCTATTTTTATTCGAACTAGCAGTGAGGAGGGTAGCTCGCGATCTTCCATCAACTCTTCTAACCCCGGACTTGCCTTTACGGAAAGGCCCCTAAGTTCTAATAATAACCTAACATTCTACGGAATAAGAACTAGAACTACCTTGAAGTTAAATATTTTATTTTATATTTAAACGAACTAACAGTGAGGTGGGTTAACTCGCGATCATCCAACACTCTTCTAACCCGGACTTGCCTTCACGGAAAGGCCCCTAAGTTCTAATAATAACCCTAACATTCTACGGAATAAGAACTAGAACTACCTTGAAGTTAAATATTTTATTTTATATTTAAACGAACTAACAGTGAGGTGGGTTAACTCGCGATCATCCAACACTCTTCTAACACGGACTTGCCTTCACGGAAAGGCCCCTAAGTTCTAATAGTAACCCTACATTCTACAAAGCCTAGTAGAAAATAAACTAAACTTCAAATAAAGCTCGGTATAATAAAACTCTTCTGAATAATTTAAATAAATAAAATACAGTCAAAGTCTGTCTTTACCTTTACAAGAAACTAATTTCTGTTTTAAAGAATTCCCCAAATAAAACCTTGGAACATAATACAATAGCATAGGAAAGAATTATCAATATTTGATATTACAGATTAGGGACTTCAAGTTCCTCCTTCTATTCTAGTCAGGATTCACTTAGCACGGCTCTTGCTAGGCTGAGTATAATCATGAACATCAAAACGATTTCTTCATTGCTTTTGGTAAAACCCCAGTTACCTATTTGTTTCAAACTTTATAATTTTGTCACAACAAAATAATCTAAAATCACAACTTTTACTTTTAGCAAGTTTAGATTTACTAGCTTATTATTTCAAACAAGATAGTTTAAAAATGGAACTTCTGAATCCAATTCAAAATTCAAAACTATTCTTTGAATATAGATTATGATAGTAGATATCCTGGGTTGTTACATCAGGTCAGTGTCTCAAGAGTCACTCCCTTCTCTAGTAGAGATCATCTTCAGTACGGCTTTGCTTGACTGGAGCATAACCGTTAATAACAAAATTGAGTTCTCTTTCATCTCAATAGATATCACTATGTAAAATTTGTGAATTATTTCTCTCCAATTAAACACAGAAGTTCACTATTTCAAAATAAGTTGGATTTTAAATTTAATCGATAAGTAAGATTCACATTAAGTAACAGACTGCAAATATGAAAAGGAATTTCTATCAAGATATAAACCCTAACTAAAGGTTACGTGAAAACTAAGAACAAGTTTCTAGATTCAGTTTATCAAAGAAAAGGGTAAAAACTATTAAGTAAAATCATTAAAGCAATTAAACTGCTTTGAAAGACTTCTTTATTAATCCAAACGAAAACGCAAACGTAAATGCAAACACAACACAAACGCAACATAGACGTCAACGCAATCAAGCGTAACGTAAACGCAAACGTAAGCGTCAATGCAAACATAAACGCAACATAAACGTAGACGAAACAATAAATGTAAACGCAAACGTAAACGCAAACGTAAATGTAAACATAACACAAACGCAACATAAACGTAAACGCAATCAAGCGTAACGTAAACGCAAACGTAAGCGTCAATGCAAACATAAACGCAACATAAACGCAACGTAAACGCAAACGTGAATGTAAACATAACACAAACGCAACATAGACGTCAACGCAATTCAGCGTAACGTAAACGCAAACGTAAGCGTCAATACAAACATAAACGCATGGTATTTTAATTACTTTAATTACTTTACTTTAATTTATTTTATCAGTAATGTACACACAAGCCATCAATTTAATCAATAAGACACAACAATACAAAAGGTTTATAATCAAATCACTTACCAATGATTTTCCAATATACACAAATCACTGCAATCCAAAAATGCAAAACACTGTCTGATTTGACCACTAAACAAAATTGAACACTCAGTTTATTCTTGAATTTACTTCTACTTTTATCACCAAATGAAACCACAATATTGGTTTTACTTACAAATTTTACACAAACTTTATCACAAAATCAAAATACAACACTGAATTTACGTACACTTTTGTAACTTACTGTACCTACTCTTTGGTAACTCGCGTTCAATACTTCCAACTCCCGACTGTTTCCTTTGCGCGTCCGTAATCAACTGCCCTCCCATCCGCTCGTCTCCAGCTTTATACCCGTAACCCTCCTTCGGGGGTCACGATCCTCATACGGGGGTCACAATCCTTCTCTGGGCGTCATGACCCCTGAACCGATCGCCATGACGCCTCTACTTCATACGGGGGTCACGATCCTCATACGGGGGTCACAATCCTTCTCTGGGCGTCATGACCCTCATACGACAGCTTCGACGCTTTTACTTCATACGGGGGTCACAATCCTTCTCTGGGCGTCATGACCCCTGAACCGATCGCCATGACGCCCCTACTTCATACGGGGGTCACGATCCTCATACGGGGGTCACAATCCTTCTCTGGGCGTCATGACCCCTGAACCGAGGTTATTCACTCCACTCAATTTCTATTGTTTTATTTGTTTCTTACAGACATTCCAAATTCTCCTAACTTCAAGCTCTTTAAATTGATTAAAATATTATGTGTTTCCGCGAAACGGAACGATGTGGGTAGACCTCAGCAACAGAGCGATACTTAGTAGAAACATTAAGTATATAATTTGTATATATTGAATAATTTCATGTTGTTTATTTATTTTGTTATTCCTAGCATGTTTTACTTGCTAGATTTCTTGTACTGTGCAACATTTTTAACCTTAAATATGTTTGTGAAGTAAACGAATCATCAGTCAGCACGTATGATTAGTTACAATTGTTTCAATTTACAGCTTTACACCTGCTTCAGTACTCCTAATGAACACCCTAACATTAGTGAAAGCGAGAAGGACTATCTAAACAAAACCTTAGATGCTCTCATTCGCACTTCGAAGAATGACCTGGATCCGCTGCCTTGGAAGGCGTATCTCCGCTGCGTTCCATTCTGGACTTGTGTTGTTGGCTATGTAAGTGTATTTTGGACATTTTATCATTAGTATTTAGTTTATTGTACACAATCAAAACCAGAAACGAGTTTGGCAACTAAAATATTTTATTTTTAATTTTACTGTTATGAATTCGCCAACCAGAAACCTTCATACAAAAGAACGCCTCTCGCCGTTTGACAAAGCCTTTTTTGTTGAATATTTTGATCGTTTTTTTTTACCCAATAATAATAAGCCAGTCATATAGTACAAAAAATAACGCTGAAATTGCAATAATTGCGGTAAACTTTCTTTTTTGGTACATTGTTTGGGTCCACCTAGATAGTATTTATCCAGATTAGCAGCATTCTAAAATGCAAGCGCGCTGAGTAATCGCTGAAAAACCGTATACCACATACCCAAACAACATACCTATCAAAAACCGTATACCACATACCCAAACAACATACCTATCAAAAACCGTATACCACATACCCAAACAACATACCTATCAAAAACCGTATACCACATACCCAAACAACATACCTATCAAAAAAGTAAGTTTACCGCAATTATTACAATTTCGAATGTAGCATATGACTGGCCTACGTGTACCATTTTAATAAACAATCGAATCTAGCTAAAAGTTAGTGGTAACTTTGTGTTTTTTTTCTATCGAGAAAATATTGTCCTATCGTGTTTCTGGTACAGTGATCCCCGGAATTATAATGTTGTTCCATGCATATTTTTAATTTGAATATTGCACTTAAAATACTCGGCTAAAAATCAAATCTAAGATTATGAATTTTGCGACGTACCCACCTTAATGATAATGTACCAAGCCTTCGGGACATTAAAGCTAGTCCCACCTTTATATATCTAGGTGTGTGTTTATCTTATCATATAGCTATATGGATAAACATAAAGTGTTAAAAATGTACCAATAGTACAGGCAAATAAGGTGATTAAAAAAAAAAAAAAAAAGATTGTACCTAATATTTAAAAGCCTTCCGTATGCGCCAGAAACGGTGCAAACCTGGGATAAGCTTCTATTCGTGTCATCTAACGGTTCCATAAGAATCCACGACTACTCGACTTAGGTCCACACTTTTTGCTAATTTGCCTGTACTACAATGCCAGTGAATTCTATGACTATTTGGCTCGAAGTTCAGAACTTATCACCCTAAAATATATATAATCTTAGCCCCCATAATCTTAGCTAGAATCACTAATCTATCGTTTCACCAAAAAAAAAACCTACTCACCAACTAAGGATTCATTGAAAATTAACCAAAATACAAATTATTATTTGCAAAACAATAGTGGTACCTATAAACTTAAACATAAAGGTAGTCTACTTATACAACCAAAAACTTATTTAATAATTGCTATATTGCTGTAGGCATCCCTACTTAGGTATCAGCGATAGGTTATTATTAAGAGCCTGTATAGGTAGCGATAGGTAGGTACAAAAAAAAATAAAGTTACCTAAATTCAAACATGGATAAACTTTGTAAATTTTAGACTAATAATCGGTTTAAAGAATCTTTATTCTCATTAAGAGCAGTCAATTCCAGTACTTTCGATAAAAACGCTGGTGCTCAGCTCTTACGTGATTATGAAATTGTAATAATTTTTTCGTCAAATGTTTTGTACAAATATGTATCTTGAAGAATATATCTAGATACGTGATGAAACTATTTTTCTTTTTCTTTTACCCCTTAAATCTGTATAAGCCTTCGAAAATCAGCTTATTTGCACAATGTTACCTGAACTTTGGATGTTCATAATGTACTTATAAACTGTAAAAGTAAAAAAAAAGGCTTCAATAGTATCTCGCCCATGTTGTCTAGAATCTAAATTACAAGCATTTTATTCACAAACTCGTAAGACTTTCTCAATAAAACGTACGTGCTGGAACAAGGTTTAGAATATTTTGCGCGTTTATTGCCGTTTCGCAAGTAAGTAGCGGAATTTTCCGAATTCTAACCAATGTATCTGGCAAAAGCTCTCATTTTACACAGTGCCTCTCTTTCAAAAATTGAATTGTACGAACCTACAAGATTTTGGTTCAAATCGAAATGGGGCCCCTTAAAAACACTGTTTACTTAAAATGAGATTTACATGTTGTACATAGGTATATGTATAGGTAATAGCGATGAAGCATACAATTAAAATAAAAATGGTTAGTATAATAATTTAACTAATAAAGTAGGATCACATGAAAAAATATAAATAAACGTAGGTACGTACAAACTCACGAAAATATAATACTTAGTTATATACTTAGTTGCGTACATAGCAAGTAGACAACAATAGCGTTATTATATTTTGTTCAAAAATAATAGCTCAACCCAAGTCAATGCATACATTCTCTGAGCGGAGTCAAGAAAACTACCCTCACACTAGCCGCGATTTCTTGTTGTAGTGATCGTAAACAAGTTGAACGTAATTATTACGCCTGTGTATAAACTAACTATCTCGTTATAGTGTAGGAGCTAACATCACGTTTTATTTGTTGTTGTAAAATAAACATTTACATACTTTTATAATTTAGGGCTAGATACGTAAATTATATAATATAGCTTATGCTATGTAAGTAATTATTTTCATTTCCTATTATGTATTTATTTGTAGGTATTCCTTCTGTAAATACCCATGTATAATTTAAAGAGTGAGTACATAGATATTTTGTAATTATATAAGTAGTAATTAGTTGCACTGTTTTAATTAACTAAATATTGTAAAAAAAAATATATATATACAATATACATGGGCATTAATAATCTCATATACCTATATACCTATGAGCTCTTAAACATAATATAACTTTTGAAACTATCATGGTTACGGTGCAGTCTTAAACATAATTAAGGTAGGAATTAATCTGAGCTGTGGTGTGTTCAGCTTATTAATAGACCCCCGTCTCCTCCTATGGATATCATAAAATCCACCTTAAAGATTACACCAGGCAACACCAATACTACTATCTCCAATCCACCTTCCTAACGTGGTGATTATGGCAAATCTCCCCATAGCATTCTATCAGGAGACCTCGTCCAGCAGTGAACTTCTATAAAGGCTGTTGATCTGTTGGCTGTTGTTGAAGGTTGCTGAAGGAAATATTTCTTGTTTCAGACTGGACGTGAATGGGCCTTCACAACATTGACCACGCAAATTCCCCAATTCATGCAAGATGTGCTTAGACTAGACATTAGCCGTTACATTCATCTATCATACCTGCCTTATGTGTGCATGTGGATCTTTGCACTGATATTTGGTTTCGCCAGCTATATATTGGTCGCTAGAGGATTTTGTTCTATCAAATTTATTAGGAAATTTTCTACATCATTTGGTGAGTTTAAGGAAAATGATTTCTTGGTATCTACATAATCAGAATGTTCCTACTAGGTAGTGGCCGAAGTGTGGTTGCGTGAATCAATCTAAAATTGTTGCGTCACTGATTGTCTGACTATCAACGCACAGGCTGTAAGCCATACGTCCTAGAAATGTGACGAATATGATGATGATGGTATATATTATAATGAGGTAATGCACTGTTCATAGGCAGAGGTTACCGCTTAACATCAGGTGGGCCTCTTGCTTGATCCGTCATCAAAGTAGTATAAAAAAAAATAAAAAAAAAAATGCTCCGTGTGGGTATATTCGTCTTGTGGGCAAGGGGTGTATTCAGAAAAGGAATTCCTTAAATTCATTCCATAAGAGGCTGCAGCTTTTTTCTATTGATAAAACTCCATGCGAAATAAAATCGAAGGTATTCGACTAGTACCAAACAATATCGTTTTTAGGGTTATTTAATTTATTTGATATTAGGATTTTCAATGAGTGATACACATAACTTAAAAATATAATAAATTAATTGGATGCCTTCCCTGTGCTTACTCTGTAAAGGAAACCACAGCTAACGCAGGTATAATAAACAAAGAGAAACTGCATAGTGACAACATCCGCATTTCCGTATCAAAAGGGTCCAAGGGTCGGAGTCCTTTTGCTCTCGCACATCCGTAACTCAGTCACAAGGGTCTAGACGCTAAGCCGTTGAGGCACTTCACATTTTCACTACTTATGTATATTATTGACCCAAAGCCAAATATGTAACCAAAAAATATTAAGTAATTTTTGGTTGTACAAGAAAATAAAACCTGCATATGCATGTGGGATATCATTATTCAGAAGTTATTAAGTAGAATAATACTTTATTATTTATTTTCAAAAGTATTGGAAAACAAAGTCATGAGGGACTGTCAAAGTCAGTTTTTTTTCCAAAATGTTGTCAACAAGTTTTTTTTAACTTCCATTTGACCTAGGAATGTAAGCATTTGTAGCTATGCTACTTTTTATGTATATTTTAACAACAAACAATTATATTTTACAAAAATTGAAACATTTATAGAATTCTCATTTTTTTTTCTATACTAAGAAACTTAATTTACGCATGGACGAAACTTATAAAATTATTAACTTTTACATTTGGTACAGAACTATGAATAGCTTGCTATCCTATGTTAGAGAGAAACAAATATATTGTCACACGACAGTCGTTTTTCCGTTTTGTACCCTGAATATTGGCACCATGCAATTACATCTTCCTAGATTGTTACCATGAATGTAGTAGTAATTTGACATTTGGCCTGGTACGACTTACACAAATAAGAACAGATAGATTTATGCTTGTCTCATTCCAACACATGAATACATTCATATAAAAGAATGAGACTGGTATAATCGATACCGTTTCGTTTTTAGCCTTAGTTCCATGCCTTTAGTCCATCTTCCTAGTTACCATCACACAAAAGCACAGACAATGCATTTGTTAATTTTGACAAGCATACTCGAGTCAGCGCCATCTATCGAGCCAAATTGAACTACTTTTTTTTTTAATTCGTAAATTAAAAGCCCTCATTAGACATTGTCTAGCAGGTAGTGTGAAAAACGAATGTAACTGACTAATCTTAGGTAAATTTGTTTAATTCCAGCGGCTGTGGGCTCATCCCTGTGCATAATCCTGATAGCATACTCTGGCTGCAACGCCGTCCTAGCCACCTTCTGGATGTTCCTTGGCATGATGGTGCTGGGAGCCTACTACAGTGGGGTCATGATAAACATGCTGGACATGAACCCTAATTACGCCGGCACCATGATCGGAGTCGTGGATAACATAGCTATAAACTCGGTGCTTTTGCTGCCGATGTTCAATAAGCTAGTTATTACTGATGTGAGTACAAGCTCATCCATTGACCTCAAAGTAGAAAGTATTTTTTCAACTCACTTGCTCATAAAGTGGCTCTAAATGAACCGCAATTAGGCATTTAATGACACCTGTAATCAAACTGTGACTTTTTCATTGCTATTATTCACTGGTGAGTTATAAAGACATTACACAGAGTGTGTGTTTCTGTTTTACACCTGTAATCAAACTGACACTTTTTTTATTTTTTTTTTTCATTTTCACTTGTGAGTTATACAGATAGTTGAACATTTACAAAGAGTGTGTATTTCTGTCTTATTAATATTTTCTTCACAAGTGTGTTGAAAAACGTCGTATGATAAACGTGTGTATTGATGATTACCGTCCTCGGCTCTCTTACGTCCCTCACCTAACGGCTCGGGTCTCAATGGTGCCTCAGCGGTAATCACCAACATTACACACTAGTACCATAATGTACTATTATCGTGCTACTTAAAACGCATAATATCCCTGGAATTCTTACGCCGCTTGCCGTTGTTCAACGGACAACCTATTTTTTTTTTATACTACTTGATTGACGGAACAATCAGATGGCCCACCTGATGTTAAGCGGTAACCTCTGCCTATGAACAGTGCATTACCTCATAGGTCACGTCCACCTAGGACGCGCCCTATGTGGCATTGCACTGAGCCCGCCACCCTGAGACATAAAAATGAAAAGTCTCGTGTGCCTGTAATTTCACCGGCAACCATACCCTTCAAACCGGAGCACAGCAATGCGAGCACTACTGCTTTGCGGCAGAAATAGGTATGGTGGTAGTACTTCCCCGGACGAACTCTTTCACAAAATAGCTCTACTACACTAACAAAAAGCTTGAAAAACTAAAAACTCGGAATTAACTAAAATACTCGAATGAAACTACTTTTTCCTTATATTTATTTGCATTTATTTTAATATTATGTATCCTGCTTTTTGGCGATCTGTTTTTAACCCCCGACGCAAAAACGACGGGGTGTTATAAGTTTGACGTGTCTGTGTGTGTGTCTGTCTGTGGCCACAGACAGATACACAGCTCCCGAACGGATGAACCGTTCTTTTTTTTTGTTGGAAACGAGAATTAGTCGGGAGAGTTCTTAGCTATGTTTGATCAAAATCGGTTCAGCCGTTTCATTGCGTTGAGGGTTTTTTTAATTTTTACAGAATTAATTACTTGTAATAACAATAATCCAATTTGCTGTACGATTCGATCCGATTTTTTTATTGTATGGAGAGAGATGGGTCCAGCGAGTCATCTCTCAATCTTTCTCAGTGAATCTTTCCACTAGACTGTGTCTTTTCAGTCTTAAAATCAATGCTAATTGGTTTTTTTTCAGGCACTCCTCTCTCAGTGGAGGATATCACTGTGGTTAGTATTCTGCGTCATCATAATCTCATTACCTGTATTCCTCTACTACGTGAGGACTGATCAAATGTGGTGGGATGACGTCAGAAAAAACGGGTACCCAACAAACTGGAAGAATGGCCTCTTCCCCACTGAAGCGTTGATAGGTGAAAACGGGGAGACGGTATTCAAGCCTAGAAGAGATGCTGAAACGAGTGAAGATAAATTATGACTAGCAGGAGATTTACATTAAGGCGCTATAGGGCCAACGAAAATTTTTATGTCAGGGTGTGAAGCACGCGGGGTCGCCCCGCCCACTGAGCGGGACGCAGGATGCGCCGAGTTCAATGACCCGAATTCTATCGGCGGGTAAGAGCGTTTTCACACTTTCCGATCCGATATCCTTATCGGAACACGTTTCCATACATTTTGTCGGTATCTGATATTGGAGACCGATAAAATGTATGAAAATTACGGCCGATAACGGTATCGCATCGGATAGTGTGGAAACTCTCTAAGGCGCCTTGCTATTATTTTCGCACATACGGTCATAAAGTAGTACAATATGCGCACAAAAAATAATAAGTTTTAGTGCTAGTAATAAATAAATAATAAAGAATTTTTACGTAAGTTTTTTTATTATTTCTGTTGGATATTTGGATAATCACATTTCCTATAAAAATGGATCGTAAGGAAGGTATCTAATTGTGGCAGAAAATCAGATGTTCCATAAACAAAATAAGTACCTCATGATTCGATCCTAAGAAATTACCTCTCCGTCTCCTCCAGTGGATGTGTGCAGTGGTCTGTCCGACCTAAGACTAGGCCCTCCGACTCTTTCTGAGGAAGAGTGCAGAGGTGTGTGTCCGGCCTAAGAAATTACCTCTCCGTCTACTCCAGTGGATGTGTGCAGTGGTCTGTCCGACCTAAGAGTAGGCCCTCCGTCTCTTTCTGAGGAAGAGTGCAGAGGTGTGTGTCCAGCCTAAGAAATTACCTCTCCGTCTCCTCCAGTGGATGTGTGCAGTGGTCTGTCCGACCTAACAGTATACCCTCCGTCTCTTCCCGTGGAAGAGTGTCGTGGTGTGTGTCTAGCTTAAAAAATTACCTCTCCGTCTCCTCCAGTGGATGTTTACAGTGGTCTGTCCGAACAAAGAGTAGCCCCTCCGTCTCTTCCCGTGGAAGAGTGTCGTGGTGTGTCTGGCCTAAAAAATTACCTCTCCGTCTCCTCCAGTGGATGTTTACAGTGGTCTGTCCGACCTAACAGTATACCCTCCGTCTCTTCCCGTGGAAGAGTGTCGTGGTGTGTGTCTAGCTTAAAAAATTACCTCTCCGTCTCCTCCAGTGGATGTTTACAGTGGTCTGTCCGAACAAAGAGTAGCCCCTCCGTCTCTTCCCGTGGAAGAGTGTCGTGGTGTGTCTGGCCTAAAAAATTACCTCTCCGTCTCCTCCAGTGGATGTTTACAGTGGTCTGTCCGACCTAACAGTATACCCTCTATCTCTTCCCGTGGAAGAGTGTCGTGGTGTCTGGCCTAAAAAATTACCTCTCCGTCTCCTCCAGTGGATGTTTACAGTGGTCTGTCCGAACAAAGAGTAGCACCTACGTCTCTTCCTGTGAAAGAATGCCGTGATGTGTTTCCGGCCTCAGAAAATACTTCTCCGTCTCCTCACGTGGATGTGTGAAGTGGTATGTCCGGCCTAAGAGTTACCCTCCGGTTTTTCCTATGGAAGAGTGCTGTGGTGTTTGACGGGCCTAAGAAGATACCTGTGCGTCACCTCACGTGGATGTGTGCAATGGTCTGTCTGGCCTAAGAGTAGACCCTCCATTAGTTCCCGTGGAAGAGTGCCGTGATGTGTGTCCGCCCTAAGAAAATACCTGTCCGTCTCCTCAAGTGGATGTGTGAAGTGGTATGTCCGGCCTAAGAGTAACCCTCCGTTTTTTCCTATGGAAAAGTGTCGTGGTGTGTGTCCGACCTAAGAAAATACCTGTGCGTTACCTCACGTGGATGTGTGCAGTGGTCTGTCTTGCCTAAGAGTAGACCCTCCGTCTGTTCCCGTGGAATAGTGCCGTGATGTGTGTCCGCCCTAAGAAAATACCTGTCCGTCTCCTTCCGTGGATGCATTGAGCATCACATCAATCTACAAATTCTACCTATATCATTCTACAATTTTCAATGTAATAACTACTCATTTTGATTTCTAGCACAGATAATGTATGGTAGTAAATGTGTTACTACCATACATAACATACATACCATACCACCATCCAAAGGACGTCGACGATTTTGGCATAGTCGTCAGCCGCCATTTACTTTTATTTTTAAGTTAGAGGCGCACTTTAAAAAAATTACATTTTCTAGAGGGTACGGGTCATTCGCAAAACATCCACTTCTCGTAATGTACACAGCACTTTTCAAACTTTTTTTTTTTTTAAAAAAGCTGGATATGGGTTACTGGCTCACTGACTCATTGACATCGTTATTCTCCTAGAAGGAGTCGTTTTAGTGATGGGTCATGTTCTTGGAAAGTGTTTAGTCCGTCTGTAAAATCTGTCATTTCAAAAATCCAAGCTGACCAAAACCTTTCTTCGAAATGGTGACCGATCGGATCTGTTCAAACGACGCATCCTACTGTTTTTTGGGAAAGATAGAAGAAAAAAATAAAAAAAATAAAAAAATAGATTGCTGCTCTAAAATGGGTTTTTCAAACAGACTTGTCCGACTAGACTTTGGTGAATTAAAGTTTTTTACTAAAGTTAACACTCGAAAATTTGGTTTATATAGAAATGTTGTAAGCATCTTGGTGTATATAGGGTGCAAAATCACAACTTTTTTAAAAACCATGATGGCGCATGGCGGATTGTTTGGTGGTCATTTTGTAGAATCGTAAAGTTTTCAATTTTCAAATTGAAAAAAGAGACTGCGGGCAACACCGGAGCTTGATGACTAGTAAAGGGCTATCGTGTGGGAGAACAAGTGGTGTTGCCTGGTGGAAATTGCAACTTTTTTACTTTTCGTTACATTTTACTTGTATTTATATTTTACTTTTAAAACCAAGAAGTAAAAATGTAATCATATGAAAAAAGTAAAAAGTCTAAAATAAAAAAACTCAAAAAAAATAAAATTGAAGTCATTTTATGAAAAGTCCAGTGTACATATTGCGAATAAAGGAGATGTCCAGAAGTGGTATAATATTCTGAGAAAATTTCAGAAGTTATGAAATATATCTAAAAAAAGCTTATTTATTGGGCTACTCGATTATATAAATTTTATATATTATAAAACCTCCGTTTCCGAGAAAATAATAAAATTGTTCTTGAAGGGAAAACATAATGAAACAAACATGCCAAAACCACACGTGTGTAATAAATAAATAAATAAATAATGCTGGACAGTTCACATAACACATTTCACATTTTTTATCTAGCCCCAAGCTAAGCAGAGCTTGTGTTATGTGTACTAGATAACTGATATACTTAATACAATATATTACATAGATAGATATTTTTTATTATACATAAAAATACCCAGAACACCTTAAACAAATATCTGCGATCGCACATAAAATAAATATGCTATTTCGTCTTCTTCTGCCTGTGCCCAAAGATATGATGACTAAAATATTCTTCTTGAATGGAGTACGTGCTAACACACAATTTACAATAAATTTATCTGTGCCCTGAGCTACCTGAAAAATACATATGTTTATAAGGAGGCGAGGAATGTAGGTACCTATGCATATTGCTAAAGGTACTATTATCATTACAGGCAGCTCCTATCTATTAGTGAACTCTACAACAGTGTAGGTAGGTATCTACTTAGAATGTATCCTGAACCTACACAGAACAGATAAACTAATAAGTGAAGTATTAGTAATAACGCGACAACATGGAACGAAGGTAGGATAGTCGTATGAAAAGTTCTTTGTGGTTGTCTGTCTGCGGCCTGTCTCGCTAGCTAGAGAGTATCAAAATTCCTTAGTCTGCCTGCCAAAGAGCGTCAAGTTCACCTGTTACAAGTGTTACAAGTTCTAACTTTATTTTGAAAAAAAACAACATTTGAATCAAGTTTAAAAAAACTGAGGTACATTTATTATTTTTCATTAGCTGCAAAATAGCCAAATAATTAATGCCCTTTCTCCGTAAATAACTATTATGTTGCTTAGAATTTCTAGTTATTTTTATACCGGCCTTCATATATTTTTTGGACATCTCCTTTAGTCTATTTGAGCAAAAAAATTGAGTGTATATTTTGCGAAGTGGTCATATTGAGAATAAGTGCGATGTACATTACAAGAAGTGGACGTTTTGCGAATGAGTTGTATCCTCTAGACATAGCACAATAACTAGTGGGTCGGTGGTGCGTGAGGTGCTGCAGCTGGCATACAGTTTTCCTTTGCCGCTTACTCGCGTGTATGCACAAACCTCTACAAACCCCTGCAAACCCTACCAACACTACAAACCCCTACAAAATCCTACAAACCCTACAAACTCCTTCCAACGCCTACGAACCTCTATAAATCTACTTTGATTTTGACCCTTAACCTTGACCTTGACCTGTACCTGTACCTGTACCTGTACCTGTACCTGTACCTGTACCTGTACCTGTACCTGTACCTGTACCTGTACCTGTAATTATACCTGTACCTGTACATGCTCCTGCACTAATTAATACGAATGTCGCCTCTTCGTTTATCTCACTCACTCGACCATCGTTCTACTCAGTGGAATCGTTCCACTTCGTGTCACGCTGGTCTCGTTAGCTCGATAAGCTACAGCAAAGTTAATTTGAAGAGAGAAAACTAACGTAATATTCGTAATCAGCACCCACAAATTACTTGAAAACGACACCCATATTAGTTTTTTCTGATCTTACCATTTTATAGGGTTACCAGCTTACCTACTAACTTACCCACGTAACCAAAAAATTTAAGTAATATTCGTAATCAGCAACTACAAATTACTCAAAAACGACACCCATATTAGTTTTTTCTTATATTACCTTTACGCAGGGTTGCCAGGTTACCTTCCTACTCACTTACATACGTACCTGACTGCAAATTTGATGATTTATTCGCAATCGAACGTTACTATCGTGTTTTTCAGTCTCTCGATTATACAAGCACCGTTTCCTCCCAGGGTTACCAACAATATACAAATTTATATAGTCAAAGGTTATTTTTAAGGGCTTCCTTCATAATACCACATACATTTTATTATAAAAAACTTAATTATTTATATATATTTGGAGAAAATCTAAGAAATTGCCCTAAAAACGGGGAAAATATTTCCACCTGGCAACACCACTTGTCCTCCCACACAACAGCCCTATACAAGTCATCAAGCTAAGTGTTGCATACAGTCTCTTTTTTTCAATTTGTAAATTTTATATTCCACCATTTAACAAAATGGCCGCCACACCATCTGCCATCTTGGTTTTGAAAAAAGTTAGGATTTTCGTATATTCACCGAGATGCTGGCAACATTTCTGCATAAACAAAATTTTCGAGTGTTAACTTTGGTAAAAGACTTTAATTAACCAAAGTCTAGTCGGACAAGTCTGTTTAAAAAAGCCATTATAGAGCAGCCTTCTATTTTTTTTTGTTTGTAACATTTTTCTTTAATCTTTCCCATAAAACAGTTGGACGCGTCGTTTGAACGGATCCGATCGGTCACCGTTTCAAAGAACTGTTTTGGTCAGGACCAAAAGTGCGGTGTACATTATGAAAAGTGGACGTTTTGCGAATAAGCCGTATCCTCTAGCCATTTATGTACAGTTTTCAAAGTGCGCCACTAACTTGAAAATAAAACTAAATGGTGGCTGACGACTATGCCAAAATCGTCCACGCCCTTTGGATGGTGGTAGCCGGTAACACATTTACTACCATACATTTTCTGTCCTAGTAATCAAAATGTAGTTAACATTGAAAATCGTATCCTAATGCAATAGGTGGAATTAGTACATTGATGTGATGCTCATTGCATCCACGGGAGGAGACGTAGAGGTTTTTTTTTGGCTGGTAACACACCACAGCCCTCTTCCATGGGAAAAAACGGAGGGTTAATCTTAGGCTGGACATACCACTTCACACATCCACTTGAGGAGACGGAGAGGTTATTTCTTAGGCCAAACAAACACCACAACACTCTTCCATAGGAAAAAACGGAGGGTTACTCTTAGGCCGGACATACCACTTCACACATCCACTTGAGGAGACGGAGAGGTATTTTCTTAGGCCGGACACACATCACGGCACTCTTCCACGGGAACAGACGGAGGGTCTACTCCTAGGCCAGATAGACCACTGCATACATCCACGTGAGGTGACGCACAGGTATTTTCTTAGGCTGGACAAACAACACAGCACTCTTCCATAGGAAAAAACGGAGGGTTACTCTTAGGCCGGACATACCACTTCACACATCCACTTGAGGAGACGGAGAGGTATTTTCTTAGGCCGGACACACATCACGGCACTCTTCCACGGGAACAGACGGAGGGTCTACTCCTAGGCCAGATAGACCATTGCACACATCCACGTGAGGTGACGCACAGGTATTTTCTTAGGCTGGACAAACAACACAGCACTCTTCCATAGGAAAAAACGGAGGGTTACTCTTAGGCCGGACATACCACTTCACACATCCACTTGAGGAGACGGAGAGGTATTTTCTTTGGCCAGACAAACACCACAGCACTCTTCCATAGGAAAAAACGGAGGGTTACTCTTAGGCCAGACATACCACTTCACACATCCACTTGAGGAGACGGAGAGGTATTTTCTTAGGCCGGACACACATCACGGCACTCTTCCACGGGAACAGACGGAGGGTCTACTCCTAGGCCAGATAGACCACTTCACACATCCACGTGAGGTGACGCACAGGTATTTTCTTAGGCTGGACAAACAACACAGCACTCTTCCATAGGAAAAAACGGAGGGTTACTCTTAGGCCGGACATACCACTTCACACATCCACTTGAGGAGACGGAGAGGTATTTTCTTAGGCCAGAAAAACACCACAACACTCTTCCATTGGAAAAAACGGAGGGTTACTCTTAGGCCAGACATACCACTTCACACATCCACTTGAGGAGACGGAGAGGTATTTTCTTAGGCCAGACAAACACCACAGCTCTCTTCCACGGGAAGAAACGGAGGGTAAACTCTTTGGTCAGACAGACCACAGCACATCCCACATCCACTAGAGGGAACGGAGAGGTAATTTCTTTGGCCAGATCTCTACTCCTAGTAGGTATGTAGCTATCTAAAGTAACAGTATGAAGTCAGAGTTTATTTGCAAAACAAATCGGATAATGTATTTGTTTACCTAGGTTTACTTTTACTTACCTTTGTCACAGAATGAATAATAGTACAAGTACCTATGTTGGCTCTTTTCATAATTATGATTTGCGAGTAGCCTGACTTGATAGTTTCCATTTCATCCGTAGTCACGTGACCGATGGCGGGAAAATTGACACAGATCCTGCCTCGATGCGGTCTGCGACCGGTCTGAGCAAGCCGAGCGCACGCTCTGGTACTTATATTTGTGTTTAAAAAATTATATAAAAAAATCCCTTTTAGTTTTGCTAAATTTTGTTAATGACTTCACTAATTTAAATAAAAATGAACATGACACCAAGTGTTTCATAAGTTAAAACGTGAAAGAAGTAAGTCAAAAACATGATTTCAATTTTAAAAAGGTGGTATCTTTGTGTTTTTTTTTTATTGAGTGAAGTAATTCAAATAGTGTATTGAATTAATGATTTCACTAGATAAAATGATCAAGAATATCATATATTTTTTTCTTCTTAGAAAACTATAAGAATTCTTATCAAAAACTTTAAAATTCTAGACACATTTGAGAACCTATGGCGTCTTAAGGAAATAAAGTTAATATTAGTAATGTATATTTTTGTAAATAAAAAAATAAAAAATTGCTGGACAGTTTTCACAACATTATCTTGCCCCAAGCTAAGTAGAGCTTGTGTTATGGGTACTAGATAACTGATATACTTAATACAATATAATACACAGATAGATATTTTTATTATACATAGAAAATACCCAGAACACCCTGAACAAATATCTGCGGATCACACAAATATTTGTTCCGAGGCGGGAATCGAACCCGCAACCTCCTGCGTCGCAGGCGAACGTTCACCCGCCGCGCCACAGAGGTCGTCAAATAACTTAAGCTAGACTGAGATGTTATGGTCATGTGATGAGAAGACCTAACGATCATGTTGTGATTAAAAGTGCCTTTCCATGGCTATACAGAGAAGAGGCCAGAAACAACGTGGATGACGAATGACCAAAAGGACATGGAGAATCTACTAGAGCCTTAAACAGGCGATGTTCAACAGCGGACCAACCCCGCATAACGGGAGTGGCGATGATAAAGAAGAAGAATTATCCTACTATACATGTAAGAATATATACTAATATACAGGGTGTATCATAATATCCCTATAAACCCGGGGAGGGGGGTATTCTATATATCATGGCGAATAACTTTAGTTCTACGACTTTTTAAATTTCGAAGTTTTTCATTCATGAAATGCTTCGTAAAAATCCTGAAATTCTGCCAGAAATAGTCCAGTAACTTTGTCGTCTGAATGTATGGGGTAGTATGCGTCAAATCCGGTAGTTCTGATTTTTTACAGACTTGCTTATGATGTTGGCCTAAAAAATAATTCAAGTTTTTGACCTCGAGCGCCGAACGCAACCCTGTCCAAAATCTAAAAAATTGTTTTTTTTTTCAAGTTTTGGCGATTATAACCCTAAAGGACCAGTTTTTGAGAAAACTTATGAAGTACGTTTTTAAAGTAGACAAAATTTGTTACAATATGATACTAGAACTGTATCTGTAGACCCAATAGTTTCTGAGATTAAGCCTTTCAAAGTTTAGTTTTTTTTTTCGAACTTCGCAATTTTTTGCAATATTTTACACGTTACTCGAATAACTCTAGCTGGATGAAGTGGAACCCAAAATGATGACCAGAGATGCAGCCCCACAACACCTCTTGCAGATGATTTCTTGCGGGTGCACGAAGGGTTGTGGGAACGCGTGCAGCTGCAGAAAGTCAGGATTAAAATGCTCATCAGTCTGCAGGCACTGCAGCGGGGCCTCTTGTGATAATATACCTGATGTTGCAGTAGTATATATCCCAGAAGGCGACGATCTGTCCGATGTTGAAATGGAGGATGACTTGTGGGCAAAAGATTTCGATGATTCACCACCATCCCCATATGGGGATTTGCCATCTGAATTGCAAAAAATTGCGAAGTTCGAAAAAAATATAAAATTTGAAAGGCTTAATCTCAGAAACTATTGGGTCTACAGATACCGTTCTGGTATCATATTGTAGTAAATTTAGTGTACTTTAAAAACATGCCAAGAAAGTTTTCTTAAAAACTAGTCCTTTAGGGTTATAATCGCCATGACTTGAAAAATAAACGATTTTTTCGATTTTTGACAGGTTTGCGTTCGGCGCTCGAGGTTAAAAACTTGGATTATTAATTAGGCCAACATCATAAACAAGTCCTGCAAAAAATCAGAACTACCGGATTTGACGCATACTATCCCATACATTCAGACGACAAAGTTACTGGACTATTCTGGCAGAATTTCAGGATTTTTACGAAGCATTTCAAGAATGAAAAACTTCGAAATTTCAAAATTTGTAAGACTAAATTTCTTACAACTACTATTATAATTATCCCTCGAGGATTTCCGTTGTCTCCATCATCAGATCAGCTCGCTGTTACCATAATATTGCATTGTCATCGGAACTTGACAGGTATCAAAAATATCATCCCAATCGGTTGAGGATAACTGCTTTAAAATTTAGTTGCAAGATTCCACCCAAACATACAAACTTGTAAAGAACACCAAACATCCAAACTAGGATTGTTGAACAGAGACACCTATCTCTAAAGCAATGAACTACTTGGTCATGATTTAAAACCACCTTGAGATTATAAAGTCACGGACGAACTGAAGTAGGTAGAGGAAGATACAAGTCTATGTAGTTAGAAAAGATGGCGCTCATTTCGCAAATCTGATCAAAAATTAACAAACAAAAATTCAAATAACAACAGTGACCGTTTTTGAATGAATTAATTCCTTATTTGCTTAGAATTTAGGTCAGTCGGTTCCATAGTAAAAACATAGATGGTAATTATACATTGTAGTCACCAGTATATTCACCGTTAAGCGTGCTAAACTGAATCTTAAAACCTTTATTAACATGCTTTTATATTAGCTTGGGTTGTTTCTATGTATGTATGTATGTATGTAACGGAATCTTTGAGCACAATTTTCACCAATTTCCACAAGTCTGATTAATTTGAAAATTTGCATACGTATCAAGGACCGATGACAATGCAATAATTTGATAACAGTTTCCCGTTATCCTTATTAGGACCGCCAGGATTAATAAATTCTTTGATAGATCCTCTGTAGTAAATGATGAGATTGCGAAATGATTTGTGAGAAATTTCAATACCACATGTCAACAAATAACTAAAAGAAAAATCGAACTAAAAATGAAAAAAAAAATAGTTTAAAAAAACTAAAAAAAACACGCTTTTATAGCTAACCGAACTAAAAATAGAAAATAATTTTCAATTTCAAAGAGTTTATAAGTATTACAGTAGTAGTAGATCGAACAATCAATCAGTTTTTTTTTTTTAAAAGCGTGGTGTGCTTGATCAAGTAAATGTAACAATCATTCTCTATGAGAGGAGAGTTATGAAAAGTAGTAAAATACTCCCACAGTTCAAAAAAAAAAAAAAAAATTGTTTGATTGTTCGATCTTCTAGTACTGTAATTATAAATTCTTTGAAATAGAAAATTATTTTCTATTTTTTAGTTCGGTTAGCTATAAAAGCGTGTTTTTTTTAGTTTTTTTAAACTATTATTTATTTGTTATATTTTGAAACTAATAGGCAAACTATATAGCTTACGTTAGAACGTCCGATTCCATGACGTCATTGCTTTTCGCCAAGTTGTGTCTGCTTTTAACTACAAAATGATGTCCACAATAACACTGGCCAAATAATTTTTGAGATCTTCGGCGGCGATAGAGTGAGGCTGCCCATCTATCAGACCACATCTCAGAATGGATTTTATAAGTAAGCAGCATACACAAATACTTTCTATAAAAGTTGATCTGAAAACCATTTTTTTTATGAAACTAATAGGCTAACTAGCTTACGGCGCACCTGATGTAAAGTGGTCACCGTCGCTTATGACACCGGCAACACCGGGGGGTATTGTCGATGCGCTGCCTACCCTGAAGGAATTTATAATTTTTTTTCTTGAAGCGACACATTTCGTAACCAAGCGGGAAAATTTCAGACGGAAGCTCATTCTATAGATTGTAGATATGGGGAAGAAATGATCTCGTGAAACGAGCCGTACGAGAAACCCAGGGTATCTATGATGTGTGGATGAGCTTTGTCACGGTGCCGGGAAGAGCGATGATAAAATCTCGATGCGGGGATGAGATCGAAAAGCTCGTCAGAGCATTTCCCGTTGTAGAGGGAACACGCAAAGAGATCCAATGGCTCTGCGCTGGCTAAGCGGTTCTAGAGTATTGGAGATTTTTTTTTATTTAGTCGCAGATGATAGCATGCGAGGAAGACAACAAAAATTCTCGAATTAATTTCAAAAAATCGTATTGTGGTTACCTATGTAGGATATAATTTTCACTAGAAACGTGATATTTACCATGATTTTTGAGTTTTATATGTTCCCGAAATTTCGGCACAGTTGCATGCGCCACGATCACGAGAGAACTAACTAAAGTCTTAGATCTTAGTCTTGATCATGGCGCATGCAACTGTGTCGAAATATCGGGAACATATAGATCTCAAAAATCATGGTAAATATCCTGTTCCTAGTGAAAATTATGTACATAACCATGATAGTTTCAAAAGTTATATGTAGGATATGTACAAAACTCAGTTCAGAATACACAATAAAATAAACGAAATGTCAATAAAACCCAATTTATTATTCTGAGTGAAAGAAAACCCCAATTAGACGCAGTTTTTTTAACTAAAACACTCATTCATTGAAGAAAAACACTTCGATAAAAGCCCCTTCTGTATGTTTTTGCTGATTTCATTATCAGTCTGTAAGAGTCCACTGCTGGATATAATACCTCCCCTATAGAATGACACGACGTACTACTAGTGGCTCTGTCGCCGTTTTTAGGGTTCCGTAGCCAAATGGCAAAAAACTGAACCCTTATGGATTCGTCATGTCTGTCTGTCTGCCTGTCTGTCTGTCTGTCTTACCGTCCGTATGTCACCGTAGCCACTTTTTTCCGAAACTATAAGATCTATGCTATTGAAACTTGGTAAGTAGATGTATTCTTTGAACCCATTAAGATTTTCACACAATAATAGAAAAAAAACTATAAATTTTTGGGGTTATACCACAGACTAAATATTAGTACAATTATACTTTAGAGCTGAAACTAAACATTTTTTTTTTCATCAAACTCAAACGTGTATTTGATTGGTCTTCACAAATGATATTAAGGTTTCTAATATATATTTTTTCTAAACTGAATAGTTTGCGCGAGAGACACTTCCAAAGTGGTAAAATGAGTCCCCCCCCCCCCCCCCCGTAACTTCTAAAATAAGAGAGTAATTAAACTAAAAAAAATATGTGATGTACATTACCACGTAAACTTCTACCAAAAATTGGTTTGAACGAGATCTAGAAAGTAGTTTTTTTTGAATACGTCATAAATCGTAAACCATCCAAGAACTTATATTATATTACTTGCGGCTACGGAACCCTTCATGTGGGCGAATCCGACTCGCATTTGGCCACTTTTTTTCTCATTTTCATATCCAACAACCCCCTGAAGACAATCTATTACACCTCATAACAAATTGGATCAATGGTTTCGAGAGACTTACTTCGCTTCCTTACTGAAGCGAGACGTAGCTTTGCTACGCCTCAATAAATAGTCGGGAAAAAACAGATTCTACTGCACTGATCAGTCTGTCTACTCGATATCTGTCGGTGATCTTGTGCGTAGTATGACGTCAATGAGAGAGTTGTGTACAACCTGATGAAACTCAACTGAAAAACAAGAATAGGTACTTAGCAACAGATCCCTGCCGATATTTGAGATAAAGCTATTATGGAAAATATTCGGTATCTTGCGATTCAGTCAGATAAGAATAACATTTCAGCGGTGCCCTTATTCACTAACCGATATTAAAGACCGGCTTTAAGACGATATGTTAAAATTTTGGAGTTGTTGTGTTACATGCTCACTCAGTAAGAGTAAAGGTTATAAACTTGATGTTATTACAGTAATTACTTGAGGATGTAATCAAAATAAATCATAGACACGAAACACGATGGTTAAATTTTTTCTCAATAGCTTTATTTTTTGAAACTCGCCCTCCTAAAACTCGTTTTAGGTCCCTCCTTCGATTAGAGAAAATATTAAGCGTTTTTATACTATTCAGTAGATACCTAATCACATTACTTATTTTAAAATATTTACTGCTTTAGAAGCAAAACTAAGTTTTATCATTTGTCGCTTACGTCAGTTACTTCCTAGCGACAAAAGTCTAATACCTCCTCTCTTCCCGAGTTCAAGTGAGTTATAGCGCTGTCACTTTCATGCAGCTATTGCATATTCCACATTTTTTTTATTTTTGCTAATTTCTCCGCATATTCGATATTTTAACATATCGCCTATTTATTCTGTTTCACACGCGGAATGTACAGAAAAGCGGTGTTGTAATTATTACGAATTTTATAACGCTGATTTCATTATCAACTTTTTTTTTTTATTTTTTATTATTTAACTACTGGAATGGCGGAGCAAGCAGATGGCCCACCTGATGTTAAGCGGTAACCTCTGCCTATGAACAGTGCATTACCTCATAGGACACGTCCACCTAGGACGCGCCCAACAACAACATAATAACATAAGAAGTCCACCGCTGGTCACACATTTCCTCATAGAATGCCACAACGAATGGTCTTGAGCCGCCTCCATCCACCGCTGTCCTGTGGCCACTATAATGTCTTTGGTTCATTGAAAGTGCGGCATTCCTCTTTTGCGCCGTCCGGTTTATGGTCGCCACTCGAGAACCTTTCTTCCCTAACGGTTATAAGGTTCTGCAAGTTATGTGGCCTGCTCATTGCCACTTCAATTTGCTAATTCTGAGAGCTATGTCGGTGATCTTGGTTCTCCTATGGATCTACTCATTCGCCTCGAACGCCGAATCACACTTGGCGGAATAATAATTTTGCGAAATATTCGCCTATAAAGTTTTGAGTGAATAAATTTTTGAGGAATAATCATTTCACGTCAATCAAATACCATTATTGCCAAAAAAAAAAAAAAAAAAAACTGGCCAACTAACCATTCGGCAAAATCTGCAAAGGAAACATTTAATTTTTAGGCTTGTATGTGTACTGTTGATAAATGTAAAATTGTATTGTATAAGTTACTAGCGACTCGCCCCGGCTTCACACGGGTAGCCCCCGGTGAACCCCCCCTCCTACCCCTTCCCCCAATGTCAATCTCCTGGTTCTAAGCTACCTCCCCACCAATTTTCAGCCAAATCCGTTCACCTGTTCTTGAGTTATAAGTGGTGTAACTAACACGACCTTGTTTTATATATATAGATTATTATGAGTAACCTGTGTGTATTGTCTAATTGTGTACCTAATCCTAATGATCCTAACTTGGTCGAATATATAAAAATGGTTTTTTTTCTAAGAAAATCCTATTGTGTACAGTTTTCACTCTGAATTATAATGTAGTATTCATGCATATTTTTAATCTACATATATACCGAAGAACCGACAACCGCTAGGGTAAACGTGTTCTAGAGTGGAGACCACGTCTTGGTAAACGTAGTGTGGGCGCCCCCTGGCTAGGTGGAGCGACGATCTGCGTAGGGCGGCTGGTAGAAAGTGGATAGGAAGAGCTGGAAATCGGTCTAAATGGCGCGCATTGGGAGAGGCCTATGTCCAGCAGTGGACTGATACAGACTTATTATGAAGATGTTGATAAAACACTTAAATTATGCGGTAAAATTGAATTGAATAGAATTACATACCTACGCATATCATTATTAGTTTAAAATCATTTAAAAATATTTCGGCGAATGCTGTACCTACGGAAAAAATAATTCATGACGGCAGTACCCATTTTAGTGATAGGTAAAGACGATGTACCAAACGTTCTAAGTTATCTTGGGTACCTATATCTTGACAGCATCTTGATTGGAGTGCTTCTATCTGATACATGCATCAGATACTTCAAAACCCCTGAAAACTGGCGCTCCCAATCTGCCATGACCGTATCTTGATATGATCAACAATTTAAAATATAAGTAGGTAGATCTACTTACCGGCTATCTAGCACGTGACCCAAGCTCCACAGTGTGCAAATGTTTTCACCCAAAGAACAAAAAACAAATGCTACGCTGCTACGTGAAAATCTTAATAAACAAATCAGAGTCGCGCAAAGGCCAATGTTCGAAACTTAATAAACAAATCTGAGTTGCGCAAAGGCCAATGTTCGAAACTTAATAAACAAATCTGAGTTGCGCAAAGGCCAATGTTCGAAACTTAATAAACAAATCAGAGTCGCGCAAAGGCCAATGTTCGAAACTTAATAAACAAATCAGAGTCGCGCAAAGGCCAATGTTCGAAACTTAATAAACAAATCAGAGTCGCGCAAAGGCCAATGTTCGAAACTTAATAAACAAATCAGAGTCGCGCAAAGGCCAATGTTCGAAACCTAATAAACAAATCAGAGTCGCGCAAAGGCTAATGTTCGAAACTTAATAAACAAATCAGAGTCGCGCAAAGGCCAATGTTCGAAACTTAATAAACAAATCAGAGTCGCGCAAAGGCCAATGTTCGAAACCTAATAAACAAATCAGAGTCGCGCAAAGGCTAATGTTCGAAACTTAATAAACAAATCAGAGTCGCGCAAAGGCTAATGTTCGAAACTTAATAAACAAATCAGAGTCGCGCAAAGGCCAATGTTCGAAACTTAATAAACAAATCAGAGTCGCGCAAAGGCCAATGTTCGAAACCTAATAAACAAATCAGAGTCGCGCAAAGGCTAATGTTCGAAACTTAATAAACAAATCAGAGTCGCGCAAAAGCCAATGTTCGAAACTTAATAAACAAATCAGAGTCGCGCAAAGGCCAATGTTCGAAATTTAATAAACAAATCAGAGTCGCGCAAAGGCCAATGTTCGAAACCTAATAAACAAATCAGAGTCGCGCAAAGGCTAATGTTCGAAACTTTGCGGAACCCGAAAAGGAATGATTGGATACGGACAAAAAACAGAAGAAATTAATACGTGGTCAATAATTATTATTATTAATAAATTTGTTTCAGGTTATATATACACCCATATAACATAACACATTAAAACACAAAACTCCTACACACAACTTAATAAATCAGAAATACTACAAAATTAACTATATAAATGTCACAAAATTTAGAAATTAAAATAAAATTACACAAAATGCTCAATGCTGAGAAGAAATGGAGTTTCAGAAGACGAATAAAGTCACTGATGGAGACAGTTAGCAAACACCAGACCACCAGCCGGCCTAGCCAATCGGCATTCGCTTCGAAGCGATTCTATTTCTACAGTCGTAATACAATATAATTGACCACGTGACATTTCTATAGCTTACGTCAATCTCATACATTGTTGACTTTTCTACTAGCGACATCGCTAGTAGAATGTTAATTTGTCTACGGCCCCAGGTCGGCTGCCAAAGTGATGTATAGATGATATAAAGGCACATGGGGGCCGTGACTTGATGATGGAGGCAGATGATTGCAGGCATGGAAGAATTACGGAGAGGCTAGAACAGCGCAAGACAAATTTTAAACCGATCCTTTGGAGACAGGATCGATTAGGAACAAAATTATAGTTATAAGGGATCGAGCAAGACAAGGGATCGAACACAAGGGATCCTTCAGGAACTACTCCAAATTAAACCCCCATTTAACGACCTCTGTAGCGCGTTGGGTGAGTAGCCAGCTGAGATGTGGAAGGTTGCGAGTTCGATTCCAGCTACGGGTCAAATGTTTGTATGACCTGCAAATATTAGTCCGGGTCTGGGTTTTATGGTACCATGGTACTCGTAGTTTCTGATATCCACGATACAGGGAATCCTAGTGACTATGTATGCGACTGATGGGTGTTATGTTATGTTATTAAACGCCTTCCTAACTTGAAACCCTGTTATATTTTAATCCTTTATTATCCTTTCAACCCAAATTGAATCCCCTGTTCATCCTTGATTATAACAAATTATACGATTTATCAGATGCCTTTATTTTTCTTTAGATTTCGAAATCTTATCGAAAATCTTTCTAATTATGATCTGAGAGAGTTTTAAATGTGAAAAAAATTAATAACAAATAATTCTGGACAGTTCACGCAACATTAACTAGCCCCAAGCTAAGCAGAATTTGTGTTATGGGTACTAGATAACTGATATACTTAATACAATATATATTACATAGATAGATATTTTTTATTATGCATAGAAACTACCCTGAACTTATCTGCAGATCGTACAAATATTTATTATTAGCGTAGCATTATTTATTTATTTATTTATTTATATTTATTTGTTGCGAGGCGGGAATCGAACCCGCAACCTTCTGCGTCTCAGGTGAGCCTTCGTCCTCCGCGCCACAGAGGTCGACAACATCTTGACCTGAATACCTCTGCTGCAGGCAGGATGACGTTAATTTAGTTTGTTTAGCATTATGTCCGCGCAACGCCACTCGTCACACGTTATGTACTCGTTCATCTATGAGATTATCCCTACCTATTTCTGCCTAATTCCTGTTTTAAAGGTTCAAAGAACTTGGGCCGTTTTTGTATGAAAGTGCATGATAATTTTGATTTTATTGATGTACAGTGCGCATATATTTTGTTACTGACAACCTTTGTGTTCAGGGTGTTCTGGATATTTTCTATGTATATTACAAAATATATATCCATGTAATGTATTAATGTAAGTACTAGCGGTCTGCTCGCGACTTCGTTCGCTTAGTCCCGACGTCAGCGCCATCAACCTTTTTTTATTATAAGAACCTTCTCCTGACAATAGTAGTAGCTTTTTTGTGTAAGAGTTCGCCCGGGGAAGTACTACCACCATACCTATTTCTGCCGCAAAGAAGTAGTGCTCGCATTGCTGTATTGCGGATAAAAGGGTATGTCTGGTTGCTGGTGAAATTACAGGCAGACTTCATCGTTATGTCTCGGGTGCGGGCGCAGTGCAACGCCACATAGGGTGCGTCCTAAGTGGGCGTGACCTATTAGGTAATGCATTGTTAAAGGCAGAGGTTACCGCTTAACATAAGGTGGGCCATAAGCTTGTTGTCATTCACGTAGTTAAAAAAATAACACAAAAAATGTCGAAGATGTCATTTTTGCATCTTCATCGAGATAATTATGTTATCAGCACCCCATCGTACTGATAATGTCAGTCTCTTAAGCCAGCTCTGACGCATTCCGAAATCGATGTGATATTAAAATTGTTATGGTTCTACCAGTGTGTTAGCGATGGTAGCCTAACGGTTCAATAGTGCAACTCAGAATTCAACGATACGGGGTTCGAACCGAGGCTCCGCACCAATGACTTTTCTAAGTTATGTGCGGATTTCCATCGCTCCGTGCTTCGGAGGGCACGTTAAGTTGTCGGCCCCGGCTGTTATTGATTAATAGCAGTCGATAAGCCATGTCAGAGGCCCTCGGGCGGCTTGACAAACTCCGATACCAGAGGCCAGCACTACCTCATACGAAACGAAACGAAACGAAACCAGTGTATTTTCATATATGGTCACAGAATACACAATAGTTCTGTTTCAGAAAGTTGACTCCACAAAATTATTTAAATAAATAGCGACTCTTTCCCCACATGGGCCCTACTATTTAAACCAATTGTATTTAAATTGTTAATGAATTTTGGCATACTTGTCACTTTTGACACTTTTGGTATTCTACTAACTCTTAGAGCATTGCAGGCCTTACTAACTTCAATGGTTTTAAAATTAAATTATTTGTAACCATTTAGAAACAATCGTAAATTCTTCATTCGTAAAAATTAGAAATATCATAAATTTAGCAGAATACCATTTTTTTATGACAATTGTAATTGAATTGTAATTGCAGTAATATAATGGTTTTTCTTTAAAAGTAGCAGAATTGGGCCCTCTACAGCGTTAATTACCTACAGCTAGTCACCTAGTAGTTACCTCCCTTTCTATCGCGTAACTCATCTGTCTGACTCACTGAACTGACTCGACAAGTCGAGCCCGCCGCGCCGGGTACTTGTATCTTCATACCTAAAATGAGGAGTACGCCACGCCTAATATTGTGAATATTGCGATTCTTTATTAATTGTAGGTAATTCTTTAATAATAAAATAAATAAATAAATAATGCAGGACAGTTCACACAACATTATCTAACCCCAAGCTACTAGTATAATATTATTTTATCAAAGCCCAAGCTAAGTAAAGCCACAGAATATATAATAGTACAAGTAGTAAAGCTTGTGTCCTTTATCGTTCTCGTCAATTCAAGTCCATCCCAAGGTTGTCTGAGAGAGATCGCTCTCAGCGATAAGACCGCCCATTGTACTTCCATAGGTACTTATTTTTCTGATTGTTTTTAATGTTATTTTTATTTTTGTGGTGTACAATAAAGTGTTATCTATCTATATATCTATGTTGTGTTATAGGTACTAGATAACTGATATCTATATATATATATATAAAACAAAGTCGTGTTAGTTACACCACTTATAACTCACGATCGGCTGGACCGCTGTTAGTTATCTCTTTTTTGGTGGATTCTTCTCCGCTCCGAATAGCAGAATAAGTAATAAAATATCGGGGGGGGGGGGGGCTGTTTTTCACAGGTGGCTACCCGTGCGCAGCCGGGGCGAGTCGCTAGTACTTAATACAAGACATTACATGGATAGATATTTTTATTATACACAGAAAATACTCAGAACACCCTGAACACATATCTGCAGATCGTACAAATATTTGTTCCTAGGCGGGAATCGAACTCGCAACCTCCTGCAGCGCAGGTTTAATAATAACAAGGTGAGTATTTTGTTTCATAATTTTATGATAATCGTGAAGAATTCATGATTTGTTGGTGTTTTTGAGAACAAGATGTACCTACCAATAATAGTATATATGATAAGTGGTATTTTTAACCCCCGACGTGAAAAAGAAGGGGTGTTATAAGTTTGACGTGCCTGTGTGTCTGTCTGTCCCATCGTAGCTCCCGAACGGATGAACCGTTTTTTTTTTGTTTTAAAGGTGAATTTGTCGGGAGTTTTCTTAGCTATGTTTGATCAAAATCGATTCAGCCGTTTCATTCCGTTGGGGGTTTTTTATTTTTTACAAAATTAATTACTTTTTTAAAAAAAAAATAATGATTATCAAGTACCTACTTACTCTTTTGAGAAAGTTATGCTCAGTAACTTTATCAATATCAGTATTCAAATATATTGTATTGAGTCACAGTTAATGTAGTTTGGGTTGAATCCTGAGAGGTTAAAAACTGCGTTTTTAGTAGCAATTTAAATGCATTGAAGCGATACAAACGTGTTAGGTAAGTTACAGATAATGTAACTTGTAATGCACTCAGTTGATTTATTTTAATTTTTGTAGGTATATGATGCGGTACAGTCGCTAACAAAAGTAACGAATTCCGGACACTACGATCCTTATAATAAACTAGCGACTCGCCCCGGCTTCGCACGGGTAGCCCCCGATGACCCCTATCCCTCCCCCCTATGTAAATCTCCTGGTTCTAAGCTACCTCCCCACCAATTTTCAGCCAAATCGGTTCAGCCGTTCTTGAGTTATAAGTGGCGTAACTAACACGACTTTGTTTTATATATAAAGATAAACAGATGAATAGTAAAGGCTATACTCGAATGTATGTACATACATTAAAACTTGTATAGATAAAAGAACATGTGTGCCATATTATGTCAGAAGAACTATAGGCGTATAGCACGTCAGAATGGATCCCAAACAGAAGACGGCCACGTGGAAGGCCTAGCTAGACGGAGACGGCGGGATGAGCTAGACTCCTACTTGAAGGATTAGTCCCAAATAGCCAACAATAGAGACAAATGGAAGGAGGGAAGGGAGGCCTTTGCCCTGCAGTGGGACACCACAGGAGCATAATAATAAAATAGATAAAAGAAAGAGTTTAATTTCTTAACTGAGTTTTAAAAATTCCCTTGTCATCTTTGTAACAGAGCAACGCAAGGAAATGATAAGATTATTGACACTCCTTGTTCAAATATTGAATAGAACATAATATATTTGTTTAAGTCAATGGTTTCTTGTATAAAGTTACACCTAACAAGGAAAACCATGGTTTTAAAGTTCTAAACCAACGTTATGATACCAGTATAACCACTAATATAAATAATAAATCTATCTATAAATATAATAATGAGCCCCTGTTTCTCCTGGTCACGCTATAACTCGAGAATGGCCGGGCCGATTTGGCTTTATTTTATTGTTGTGTTTGGTACCGCCAGGAGAAGGCCTTATAAAATAAAATTTTAAAAAAACCGGTAGTTGGCGCTGACGTCGGGACTACGCGAACGAAGTCGCGAGCGGGCCGCTAGTACTTAATACAATACATTACATGGATAGATATTTTGTATTATACATAGAAAATATTCAGAACACCCTGAACACAAAGGTTGTCAATAATAAAATATATGCGCACTGTACTTTATTAAGATGTTTTACAATATATAAATAAAAACCAAATTATCATGCACTTTAATACAAAAATGGCCCATGTTCTTCGAACCTTTAAAACAGGTACATGATTGGATTACAGTATTGGTAATTTGGGGAATTATTCGGTTATATGTTGATACAATATTTGTGTGAGACTTCAAATAATGCATTCCTAAATGTGACGAATGAAAAATATATCTAGACGATGTTTCAGTTACGGTACTAATCGGAAAATATGATTGTCTCCTTGTAACAATGTTGTAAAATAATAAGTACTGGGTTTATTTACTTTACACAACAATGGTTGTTTTACTTTTACGATTATCGATGCACCAGATAAACAAAATATATATTTACGAAAGGACTTTTGTCATTTCAGAAACCTTTATCGTCCTATTAATTATAAATGCAAGTGTTTGGATGTTTTCATTTTAAGATTATTGATAAGGCAGATTACGTTCACGTGAAAAAAAAAGTATTTACCTGAAATAAAAAGCTCCCAAAATGACTGTAGTTACTTTAACTGTAGATCGGAAATACATTTCATTTTATCTATTATTTAAATATAACATTTAAATCTGTCATAAGTTTCGTGTGGCTTCTTCTAGCGGAGCCAATCAATCAATCAGCTCTTTCTTGAGTTGCGGGTAACTCTAACTGGCGCATGTACCTTAGATCTTCGCTGGAATCTAAGACGGTCACGGGATATTGCTCAGATGCTACGCACATGGATGCGGCTCCGCACCATTAACCAACACAATGAACGCTGGACACGGATCACGGACTGCAGACAGTCAAGAGCAGCCCTACCGGCTGCCTTACCACAACTGACGTCGCCTGCTCAACTTTCAAAGAATAGACCATCGCACCATCGTAGAGGACCACCATCACAGGACACTGTCTCCTGAACAAACACCTTTTCAACATCGGAGCCATAGACAGCCCACTTTGCAGAGGGTGTCTGACCGAAGAAGAATCGGTTGCCCACGTTCACGTGGTGTTCTGTTACTGGAATGAATGTGTGGAAGTAGCAGCTCAACGTAAACAAATCCTCAACAACCCGAGGTCACTCCGCCAAGCCTGCGAAGACCCCAGGAAACTTCTGGGCTTCTGGACGGAGTTAGGCTGGCTAACTACCTCGTCAGATAACTCTCACGCATAATGGACCATCCATAGAGTTCTAATGCGGTAAAGGGAGTTCTTTAACATTATTGCTAAGATGCCTTCCTTCCTTCATTTCGGTGGGTGTGCTCAGGAGCTGCCCGATTTGGAGTTGCTCCATTCCGCCACCTGACGACCAGACGTGGAGAGGCGTTTCACCCTTTTGTTTTCGACATACCACCGTTGCGTACAAATCGTTTCTCGAGCTTTTTCATCATTAGGACAGCAAAAGCGTGGATTCTCTTCCGGCTTCTTTATTCCCTTTATCATACAATTTGGGCATCTTCTAACGAAGAGTTAGTAGGCATCTTCTAAGCGAGCGTGCTTAAATAGGCCTCATCGTCGCTTCCCATCAGGTGAGATGTAGCTAAACACAAGCCTATTTTTTTATGTGGTCTACTTGTGCCTTTTGTGTTAGACTCGTGCGTGATGCTTCGCTCCCACTTCGCTCCTCAAAGGAGTTGGATGCGCCAAGGATTACTCGGGGCAAGGACACTAGGGTCTTTGGACGTCAGACGGTCAGGCGTGCATGGGAGATGGCATTGAGGTATGTGGCGGAAGTTGTACGACACGCCAACAGCACTAGGAAGTCTTCAACGCTTTGCCGGTGGAAATCAGGCAAGCATCTTCCCTGCACACATTCATAAAGTAAAAAAAACATTATCTTTCGTACCTGTTCTTGTACTAATATTTATTCTGTGCCTGTTCACGTTGTTAGTTTATTAGTGGAATTAGTGGGGCACATAGCATAGGTAATGGTATATTACTATATATACATAGTATATTACTGTGTATCCGAGTTATGTTAACGTTGTATTTTATTCATCTTATCATTATTATTGTTATTATTTATTTATTTTAATCTGTGCACCGCCGTTCGTTATTGCTTCGCTCATTACTGTCCATCCAAAGGTTGCCTGTATGAAATCGCTTTCAGCTATAAGACCACCTATTGTACTGTAATTTGATTCAGTTAATCCTATTGGTTTTTTATTTTTTTGGTGTACAATAAAGTGTTAATCTATATTATCTATCTATGTATCCTCAATCCTGGGATCTCCAAATAGCGGCCAATTACGTCACGCCTGATCTAGCAGCGCCAAAACAAAAAAAAAAACGCCGCTATCATGGGAAACTATGGCTTTATTTGTAGGTATCGCATTAGTCTGCGATCAGAGAACTACCTGTGATCGCAGGTATTAGTCGAATTATTTGTTCACGTACTTTGACATTTAGAACAATTCTTTGAAATGGTTTGCAAACATTATTCCGGGAAAATACGAAAAACTAAGTAATTTAGGATTAACATAACATTTGGGTTAACATTTGGCTATATATTTAGTAGTAGTAGAGCTTTTTTGTGAAAGAGTTCGTCCGGGGAAGTACTACCACCATACTTATTTATGCCACAAAGCAGTAATGCTCGCATTGCTGTGTTCCGGTTTGAAGGGTAAGGGTGCCGGTGAAATTACAGGCACATGAGACTTTTCATCTTTATGTCTCAGGGTGGCGGGCGCAGTGCAATGCCACATAGGACTCGTCCTAGGTGGACGTTACCTATGAGGTAATGCACTGTTCATAAGCAGAGGTTACCGCTTAACATCAGGTGGGCCATCTGCTTGTTCTGTCATTCAGAAGTAGAAAAAAAAAAAAAAAAAAAAAGAGAAAATTTACATTGAAAACTAATAAGCATAGCTTTTTCTGGGTACGTGAGGTACCTTCGTGTTTTCGAAATTCTTTCAGGGCATCTGGTTGAAGCGACGCGTGACCCGAGAGCTGGCTCTTATCTGGCTCAACGCATTAGCGTGGCAATGCAGCCAGCATCTTAGGGACGCTTCCGTCTGGTAGTAATTTGGATAAGTTGTGCTACCTTTAGATCGCTAGCAGCGGTCTTCTGGTAGCACAGCTCTTGCATGTTTTTTTTATAAAATGTTGTAATACCTTGTATTAGTTGTATTATTGTTTCTGTAAATAAATGTATTTGACTTAATAAGCATACAAAACTAACACTATATTAAATGGTAAGTAAAAAAGTTTCAATTAATCGTTAACTCGTTACTATCCGGGTATTACGAGAGCCGCGACTAATTCCTTCCGCAATGGTGGTTAACTCAGTTTAAGAGATACAATATTGTGCTACAGATAAATCTCTGAGATATAGGATGTGGTGTAACATCACACCATAAAAATAAAACAATACTTTACAGCCACCATGGTTATTTACATAATTTTCACTACCACTACTTCTAGTAGTAGTAGAGTTTCTATGTGAAAGAGTTCGTCCGGGGAAGTACTACCACCATACCTATTTCTGCGGCAAAGCAGCAGTGCTCGCATTGCTATATTCCGGTTTGAAGGGTATGGGTGCCGGTGAAATTACAGGCACATGAGACTTTTCTTCTTTTTATGTCTCAGGGTGGCGGGCGCAGTGCAATGCCACATAGGGCGCGTCCTAGGTAGACGTGACCTATGAGGTAATGCACTGTTCATAGGCAGAGGGTACCGCTTAACATCAGCTGGGCCATCAGATTGTTCCGTCATACCAAGTTTAAAAATTAAAAAAAAAACAAAAAAAAAAAACTACTGATTATAGTCTACTCTAATGAGTTGGTCCATATTGTTACATCAATTCTATTATTTTGTATATATATATATATATATATATATGTTTTACTTTGTTTACTGTGTTGTAACAAATAAAAAAAAACTATTCTATGACATTCTATTCTATTTTATTCTTCTTATACTATGAGTAACTGGTTCTTTCTTGCGTAAGGTCAAAAATAAGATATATTATTCTAGAGTTATATAGATAGATAGATAGAAAATTCTTTATTGCACAAGACAAAAAGCAGTACATAGGCGAACTTAATGCTAATTAGCATTTTCTTCCAGCTAACCTTTGTGTAATGTAGAGTGGGTGGTAGTGCTATTAAAATTAATTATAGGTTGAGATTAAATGATAAACATAACTAAATACCTACTCTAAATAACTAGCTACATAAATACCTAACATAATATAATATATATAAATAATTCAATAAATAACATAAGCTCAATTTTGTTGGACATGTTGCAATGACAAAAAGTACCTATATAAAGTTACCTAAGTTGTCAGTTCCTAAATTAATTCATGGTCTATGAAATTTGTCGTTAAATCCATTTCTGGATCAAGATATCCACCTAGAGGACTTTACACTGTGGAATAATAAGTTTTTAATGATAAATATATTTTTGAATACAAGTTTTTATAAAATTAGTGATCGTAACCGTGTGCTGATCAACATGAGCCTAAACACGGCCAGTCTACTATTATCCGTCGAGGAGTTCCTTTGTCCATCTTCCTTCTCCATCATCAGACCACCTCGCTGTTACATTAATATTGTATTGTCATCGGAACTTAACAGGTATGCCAAATTTCAGCTCAATCGATTGAGGATAACTGCTTTAAAATTCAGTTGCAAGATTCCACCCGGATTCCACGAACATGCATGCATTGCAAGATTAAGTACGAAGTACAGTAGCACTATTTGTAAAAAATTATATCAGTAAAAATAAATTCAGTGACATCTCTTATTTTAATATGCGTAATATGGATAGATTATGTAATGTAAAACCAAAACTACACTTCTGCAAAATAGTATTTTTTGTATGGCTACAAAAATGTTTAATAAGGTACCAGAGAGCATAAAAGAGAATGATACTATACGTTTTAAAAATAAGCTAAAGGCACTTCTGCTCGAGAAACACAGTAACAGAGTGTTTAAATAAATAATGCTGGACAGTTCACACAACATTATCTTGCCCCAAGCTAAGCAGAGCTTGTGTTATGGGTACTAGACAACTGATATACTTAATACAATAATTACATAGATATATATTTTTTATTATACATAGAAAATACCCAGAACACCCTGAACAAATATCTGCACATCGCACAAATATGTGTTCCGAGGCGGGTATCGAACCCGCACCCACCTGCGTCGCAGGCGAACGTTCGTCATACAATTTTAACTGACGACTTGACCAATGTTTACATTTTAGTATAAGTACTTTTAAATATTTGCCTGTAACTACATATATTTGCATGCTGAATAATGGTAAGAATGTAGCGGATCTGTTATTATTGTTTGAAATCTATATCATGTACCTACATTCTGACAAATAAATTACTATGAACTATGAATAAAAGCTTGTAAAATAAGATTCCTCACGAAGAGTAAGCCTACAGTGTGAGATTCAACCCAAGGAGAGTTTCTAAAGATGACACTTGCCCTTGGCTGTAATCCGGTAGTACAATTCAAATAAAACACCTTGCTCGAGTACTTCAGTGCTGTTTTCCTGATTAGGCTCTGAACTGACTGGTCGTGTCTGTAACTCGTATATATAAATGTGCAGATTCGGACTACAGTGAATTTGTTTTAATCTTAGGTCCGTGAGGTGGAATTATGTTGACAGGATGGAAACTTGTGTTATCAAAACGTGAGTAACTAATTAAATTATTTTAATGTTTTTCGAATGAGTGACATTTGTTTCGTTGTCATCATTCAGTGTGTATCATTTAGGTGTTTGAATCTGCCATTTTTGAAAGAACCTCGTCATTTTTATTTTATTTAATTTTTATGTGTTTTTCTAGTTATTTCGTGCAATTTTAGTGGTATGGATAAATGGCACATGTGTGATGTAGTGAAATTTAAGTGTATTGCGTGTCTTTTGGAAATGGTGGATTTTTTCCCGTAAAAACTCGGTTTTTCTGGCACTTTTTTTTTTTTTTTTTTTTTTTTTTTACTGGACTTTATTGCATATAACGCAGAGAAGCCATTACCTAAGATAAGAAGAAGTGTTTCATTTAAGGGATAGACAATTTGATCAAGGGATAGATAGTATAGTAGTGGCCTGTTGATTGACAACTAAACAATTTGTCATATAAACGCTGCTTGTAAACAAACAAATAATTAAAAACAACGCAGAAGTTTTTTATTACTATTTTCGTAATTTGCATAAGGCGAACATTATTATAATCAAATGACATTTAAGGTATCTACATCTTTTATATAATTGATAACTTAAAATGCTTGTAAACAAAACGAGTCTTTGTAAAAAAAAAAAAAAATACCCTAGTTCGTGTCTGACTCGCGCACGAAGGGTTCCGTACCATTATGTATAAAAACGGCAAAAAAAAAACACGTTTGTTGGATGGGAGCCCCCTGTAATATTTATTTTATTCTGTTTTTTTGTATTTGTTGTTATGGCGGCAACATAAATACAATCTGTGAAAATTTCAACATTCTAACCATCACGGTTCATGAGATACAGCCTGGTGACAGACAGACAGACAGACGGACGAATGGACAAAGTAATAGGGTCTTAGTAATAGGGTCCCGTTTTAGCCTTTTGGTACGGAACCCTAAAAACTTGATTTTAAATCTGTTGGTCGTTTTAGGCAGAATAATCTTCCAAATTGCAATAAATATGAAAACGACTAAACCTATCTGTCTTCTGCTAATTACAATATTATTAGAATGAGCGGGCTTTTTTCATCATTTTTTTTTTAATGGTTGTTTGTTTAAGTTATTTTAGTGAAAATGATTAATGAAATACATCAATAAAAAACAGTAGTTACTTACTTCCTTGATTATTCTAGAAAGAAAGAAAATTTGTTTATTTTCCCCCAAGATGACACAAAATACACATAACTCAAGAAAACAAAAATAATAAAACTAGTACTAAAGATTGGTAGAGTTTGTTCAAAAAGAGATCAGTCGTGGGATTGGAAGGCGCAGCTGTGCTTATTTACCTTTTTTGTTTAGTGGCAATACAATAGCGCGTCTGTTAAATTTTGATCATTTTACAACTGTAACTATTTATTCATTTCAAAATGCCGACAACGTTTCAATACTGGGCTAAATAAATAGTTAAATAAACTAAATATAACGTTTGTTTACATAGTTCTTCTAAATAACTAAATATAAGATTACCGTGGTGTGTCCGGCCCAAGAATAGACCCCTCCATCTCCTCCCATGGATGTCGTAAAAGCTGACTTAGGGATAACCTGGACTTGTTTGTAAGAATCGTTGGTATAAGATTTGTCCTGGCTGCTAGCTTATTTATGGCATGACATAATACTGGAAGAAAGCGTTAGCTGAGTTAGTCGTGGGAAGCAATGGCAGTGATGAGCTCACCTCACGTCACGTCTATATTCCACGATGGTGCAACCCACTGTGAAAAGAGGCCCATTGAGGCTCTGCCTACCCCTTCGGGGAAAAAGGCGTGTGTCTATGTATGTATGTATGTAAATATTACGTTAGTTCACAATTTGGCCACAACGCTTCTCTTTTTGAACAGACTCTATGTATACAAACATAAAATGAAATAAAACTAAAATAAAAATAAAAACTGGTAGTAGACGGTAGGTTGTATGATGTAGATGTGTGTTGTGTGGGGTCAAACAGGTTCCTGTCTCAGGATAAGCTGCACCAGACTTAGGTTTAAAGCAGCGCTGCTTTTCAGACAGGGCCTAGCTAGGTGATTCCACTAGCGAGGTGGTATTCTAGAAGCATGAATACTACTAATTAGGTAGGTAGTATTGAAATCGTTATTTTGATGAGTATATATCCTAGTCTCAGGAAAATTACAGAAATCATCAATCATTTGACATTACAGGCATATGAGACTTTTCATCTTTATTTTCATCATAATATGTCTCAGGGTGGCGGGCGCAGTGCAATGCCACATAAGATGAATCGTAGGTGGACGTGACCTATGTGGTAATGCACTGTTCATATGCAGAGGGTACCGCTTAACATCAGGTGGACCATCAACTTGAACCGTCATAACAAGTTGTATAAAAAAACAAAAAGCCTGGAACAACTAGAACTAAAATAATTATTTAAACATAATTATTTTTGACAGAATGCACAGTTCTGTCAAAAATAATTATCTGCTTCTAACTAAAACGAGTAATTACAATACAAACAGCCAATAGGATTTTATGTCTAAAATTAATAATAAGAACGGGAATTAAGAAATTACGGAATTTTAAATTGCAGAAGGCGTCTATATCATCCGCGGCATCTAAGACATCCACGGGAGATTTGAATTTAAATTGAATTTAATAAAAAAAAAAACACTCTTGCTCATAAAGAAGCTCTAATTTCACCGCAATTAGGTACATAATGACACCTGTAATTAAACTATGACTTATTCATTGCTATTATTCACAAGTGAGTATAGAGACAGTTGAACATTTAGTGAACGTTGAGTGTGTATTTCTATTTTACACCTGTAAATAAATAAATAAATAAATAAATAATGCTGGACAGTTTATACAACATTATCTAGCCCCAAGCTAAGCATAGCTTATGTTATGGTTACTAGATAACTGATATACTTAATACAATACATTACTTAGATAGATGTTTATTATTATACATCAAAAAACCCAGAACACCCTGAACAAATATCTGCAGACCGCACAAATATTTGTTCAGATGTGGGAATCGAACCCGCAACCACCTGCGTCATAGACGAACCATCGCCACAGTGGTCGTCAAATCAAACTGTGACTTTTTCATTGCTATTATTCACAAGGGAATTATAGAGACAGTTGAACATTTTCACAAAGTGTGTATTTCTGTTTTATTATTATTTTCTTCACAAGTGTGTTGAAAAACGTCATATGATACACGTGTGTATTGATGATTACCGTCCTCGGGTCTCTTATGACCAATGATGCCTCAGCGGTAATCACCAACATTACACACTTGTACCATAATGTACTATAACTATTTATTTGATTTGCAAAACCGATAACTGTGTTTGTGGTTACGATAACGCGAGGAGCGCCAGTATTCATTTCACAAATAAAGTATGACTGTCTCGCGTACATTTAACGGAAACAAAATGCAGAACTTTATATTGATAAGCGACAGCTGTCAAGCTGTCACAGAAATCAAGCTATGTTTTACAAACTATAATGGGAGAAATACACTACATCGGGTATGTTGGCTGCGTTGTACATTAAAAGACAAACATTTTTATTGGTCGTTTCTGACATACTTATTCCTATAATTCAATATAATATCTTTATAAAATTAGTCGTTTTACGAGTAAGGTGAATACTCTAGCTTGTGGCGCAAAATTATTATTTTTTGGTGTTTTTTGCGCATTACAGAACACTTCTTCAGATAGCGAAAGTTCGATTCGAAGTGCGATTTCGCGAGAACTAGGAGACTTAACACACATGTTTTAATTGATAGTATCTCATAAATATCATCAGTTTAGCTACGATACCCCTAAAGAAAAAAAAACTCTGTATGTGTTTAAAATAAATAAAAATAAATAAATAAAAAATTATGCTGGACAAGTTCACACAACATTATCTAGCCCCAAGCTAAGCAAGAGCTTGTGTTATGGGTACTAGGTAACTGATATACATAATACAATACATTACATAGATAGATATGTTTTATTATACATAGAAAACAGAACCACACCAGAACACCCTGAACAAATATCTCGAATCGAGCGGGAGTCGAACCCGCAACCTCCTGCGACGCAGGTGAACCATCACCAACCGCGCCACAGAGGTCGTCAAAATGTGTTGTATCGTAGCTAAACTGATGATATATATGAGATACTATCAATTAAAACATGTGTGTTAAGTCTCCTAGTTCTCGCGAAATCAACTTTCGCTATTTGAAGAAGTGTTGAATGGGCAAAAACACCAAACAAATTTAATATTGCGTCTCGAACGAGAGTATCCACTTCAAGCAGAACATAGAGCCAAAAATAGTAAATAACTAATATCCGTTAAATTTGTCTCGGTCGCTTTCTGCTTCTAACGTCATAACAATTCGAACAATTCAGAAGGTGTAACAATTGATTAGCTTACTGAAGCCTTCAGTATAATATTTAGACATTCACAAAGGAATATTTTATTTCAGTGTTCATAATAACACAGATTTTGTTTTGGATATAGCAAAGGCTATCTGTTTACTAAGTGCGCACGCGAAATACAAGTTCGCCGTAACCTGATTGCTTGTACTAAAATTGCTTGATCTAAAACAATAAAATTGCGCCAATACTGACTGTGCAGTGGCTGCTCATTGCACAATATAGTTTGTAAATGTAGCGATGTTTTGGTGGACAGAGAGCCTTATGATACGTTGCGAGTATTTCCTGAGACTCGATATCGGAATTACGATAATTTCAGTTTTATTTTTTATTTTTAATGGCGTGAATGACGGAACAATCTGTTGATCCACCTGATGTTAAGCGGTAACCACTGTCTCTCACAAGTCACTTCCAACCTATAGGGCGCACCCTATATTAGACTGCGCATAAAGACATAAAGATGAAAACTATCATGTGCCTGTAATTACACCGTTAACCATACCCTACAAACCGGAAAAAAGCAATGTGAACACTACTGCTTCGCGGCAGAAATAGGTATAGAGATAGTACTTCCTCAGAAGAACTCTTCCGGAAAAATGATATACTACAAAAAAAATAACTTACCGGTCCCAGAAAATTATCTGAGATATTGTTTTAAATACATTTTTTTTTTGTTTCAGTATTCATAATACCACAGCGATATGTATTGGCTATAATGGGCCTATTGGCTATAGCTAACGCATATACCATGCGAGTATGCCTCAACTTAGCAATCACTCAAATGGTGAAGAGGAATGTAGCGGTGGAAGGTGATGAACACTACGACCCTTTAGCTTGTCCTGATCTGAATCTGGTGGAAAATGTAACAAGTTCTGCTAATTTGACCTACAACTATAGAGACGAGGTAACATTTTAGCTTTAATTTTCAGCTTAACTAATTATAAGTATGAAAATTATTGTTGATGTATAACTTTTTATGCTACACCTACTGGCATGAAACTGATTCCTGACATACAGGTACTAAGCCCTAGTTTAGGAACCAGAGCTTCATTTTAATATGTACGTTTGTTTATTCAATAAATGCTTCTATTATTATCTCACTCATTTATTCAAAATCTCGTAAAAATTATATATTTTTGACTGTAAAGGTATACTATCTACTCGTATAAAAAATAAATAGTATTATAAACATTATAGTAAATAATATAAATCTAAACGGGGAACCACCGACCGCGGAGCAAGGCCCAAACGGTCGGGGGCTAGGGCTGCAGAGAGAGGAACCTCCGGACTATGCGTGCCGAGTCCAGGAGTACCGCCGCGCTGAATCTGACCTTTAATCCAACCATTCAATAACTATTATTATTATTATTAATGGTAAATAAAATTTTAAAAATTTGCACAACAATAAAATTACCTTTTCACCTGTACCGACTTGTTCATTAACTCTAAAGGTATTGCAAGTTAAGCCAACGATACCACCAAGGTTAACTAAATCCTCAATAGATACCACCTCTTGAAACGTTTCAATTGTACAGATATGAGTTGGTTCTTGTGTATAACTTTATCAAAGCCAGAGTAATTTATCTATTGGTTATATCAAAGGATGTTTTTTTATTTTATACGTTAAAGAAACATCAAAATTGGGAGGTTAACATTTTCTCACATCTAGATCCTTGCCTTCCTTCCAATCAGCGAGAGATGCATTCATTTTATCTTTTTCTCTTTATTATGTTTTTCTGTTTCTATCAAAGTTTCTCGATTGGCGAGACTACGCAGTGTAGGATGACCCTTCCACTTAGTAGAAGGAGGAAATTATAATGGTCACAGAAAGTCAGTTCCGGTCACTTGGTTGGACTGTTCGTTGCCCCCGTTGTCTATGTCGAGCAGTGGACTCCAACCAACTTTTAAAGATATGTTATACTTAGGTACTGTTTAGTTAACGAAATGTATCAGGTGGAACGTTTCGCTTGAGGCTCAAAAATGTTTTTTTTTGCTAATCACAGCTCATCAACCGATCTTGAGATAGCGAACCCTGATTTTGCGGAAACTAGGAGACCTAACATACATATTTTGATTGAAAGTGTCTCATTAATACCATTAGTTTAGCTACGAATGTGAACTAACAATCAGTCCATAAATCTTTGAAAGACTATATATTGAAAACATGTATGTTAGGTCTCATAGTTGCCGCAAAATCAGGTTTCGCTATCTCAAGATGTTTTTAGGAGCTGTGATGAGCAAAAAATACTATAAAATTTGAATTTAGTGCCACTAGCGAAACGATGCACCGTAAGATTTATTAAGTTCTGTCATTTTTTCAAACGCGCTAGAAAGCATTATCCCCTAAAACGTGTCGGTCGATCAGTCCACGACAAAGGTTTACTAGATTCCGTCATTATGATACATCTTTTAACTAATTGTAACGTTTTCTTCCAGACTATGCTGTTCGAATGGAGCGAGGTGACCCAAGGCTTACTACTAGGTTCCTTCTACTATGGCTACGTACTCACCCACATTCCCGGAGGAATGCTGGCTGAGAGATTCGGTGGCAAATGGGTACTCGGTCTTGGACTCCTGTCGACTGCAATTTGTACTATCATTACTCCAATTACAGTCCGACTAGGTGGTGCAACCGCACTCTTCATTCTGCGAGTCATCGAAGGCCTTGGAGAAGTAAGTCATTATAGTTTATTATTTTTCAAGTGTAAACTACACTTTATGGATAACATTAAATTTAAATGTAACCCAAAAATTTCGTTCCAGCGGGACTCGTACCCGCAACCTCGCCTGTTATCGGCGATGCCTTTACCAATTCGGCCATAGAACGAGCTAGAATTAAATTTTTGGGTTACATTTAAATTTAAAGTAAGTCATTGATAAAAAACGAAGAATATTTATAGTAGTCAAATATTTATTGAACAAGATATTATTTATATTATTCGACATGGTATATCAAACCTGAACAAGTTCCGCTAAAGTTATGCGATAAACTATAAACAAAAGATACGGTTAGCAACGTTTCCTGAAGAAAAAAATCCTCATTTATGTTTTTCTATTGTACCATATTACGTAAATACATACAAAGACATACGCCTTTTTCCCCAACGAGGGGTAGGCAGAGCCTCAATCGGCCCCTTTTCACAGTGGGTTGCAATATAGACGTGAGGAGTGGTGAGCTCATCGCAGCCATTGCTTCCCACGACTGACTCGGCTAACGCTTTCTTAACACATTCCATAATAAGTTAGCAGCCAGGACAAAACTTATACCAACAAATCTTATTAACAACTCCGGGTAATTGTACCATATTATTTAACTTTAATTTGCAACCTTCTTCAATACCGATGAACCAGAAAAGAAGAAAAAAAAAATGCACTTAGCCTACCTTTTTGTAAATATTTTTAGGTACTTATCTGTTCATTAAAATACGAAACATAATAAATAGATATAAAACTAAAAATAAAATATTATGTAAATTGATAACTTCAAGGTGTCGAATGAGAGACAGTGAATGATCTGGTTTTTAAGATTTAAGACTATGCTTACTTAGAGTAAATGGCTTGTAATAGTATTTAAGACTATGCTTACTTAGAGTAAATGGCTTGTAATAGTATTTAAGACTATGCTTACTTAGAGTAAATGGCTTGTAATAGTATTTAAGACTATGCTTACTTAGAGTAAATGGCTTGTAATAGTATTTAAGACTATGCTTACTTAGAGTAAATGGCTTGTAATAGTATTTAAGACTATGCTTACTTAGAGTAAATGGCTTGTAATAGTATTTTCTCACCACCTGCTCGACAATGTCCAATTACATATAATGCAACCTCAAACCTTGTTTTACCTAAAGTAAAGCATTATCTCATAAGGGATATAAAGTTATATGAAACTTCCTTGGGGATAAAATGATTTGAATTTGGAACGTCAAATTCGTGTGGAAACTCGTTAAAATTCTGAGTAAAAAAAAGGTCTTGTAAAGAGGTTTTTTCGAAAATCGAGCTGCCCACCAAAGAACTAAAAAAAAGGTGCGGTTAAAATTATGTGAAACAAAAGACGGTGTTTGGTGCTGTGATTTTCAGTGAATTTTAATTGTCTCGCAGAAGGTGTGAAAATTAAAGTGTGCTCCTCTGGAATAAAGCCTGCCTTTGTCTTGGGCATCTTGAACCCCTCACTTCACTCAGGACTCTATATAAAAAATCCCTCGCTACGTTTAGGGTTCAATATGCCACTGCTTTATTCCCTTAGTGCATAATCTACTATTAATTTCCAGGGTCCGACAATGCCTGGCCTGATGTCCATGCTATCCAAATGGGCACCGAAAGAGGAGAGAGGGCGGATGGGAGCCATCGTATTCGGAGGGGCCCAGATTGGAAACATTGCTGGCTCCGTCTTCTCAGGACTCATTATGCATGAAGGCAGTTGGGAAAATGTGTTCTACTTATTTGGTGGTCTTGGCATCATTTGGTTTTTGTTGTGGGTAAGCATAAATTATGAAAAAAAAGCAGCTATTGTAAAAAATATAATAAGTACAGAGCATACGTGCTTTCTACAAACCGATGCGTGCGATGTGTTGACGTGTGCGAGGGATGTGCGTAAGGGATGTGTGCAAAAGATAAACGCGAGCTTTCGCGTTTGGAGTTTTCGCTCGCATCTTAAAAGAGCCCACTACTTTTATATCGTGAGATGTGGCAGCTTGTATGTAAATCTACTATGAACGTTTATTGAGATTACATCAAAATCAGTGAAGGAATTTCAGAGAACTTTAGAAAGTTCCATTTAACCCCCGACGCAAAAACGACGGGGTGTTATAAGTTTGACGTGTCTGTGTGTGTGTCTGTGTGTGTGTGTGTGTGTGTGTGTGTGTGTCTGTTGCATCCAAGCTCCCGAACGGAAGAACCGTTTTATTTATTTTTTTGTTTGAATTTTGTATTTGTCGGGAATGTTCTTAGCTATGTTTGATCAAAATCAGTTCAGCCGTTTCATTGCGTTGAGGGTTTTTTAAATTTTTACTCAATTAATTACTTGTTTAAATTATATTTTGTTTCAGACAGTTCTCTGCTACAGCACACCAAATACCCATCCTTACATCTCAGACGCTGAAAAAGAGTTCTTGAACCGAAATGTTGATGCGCTAATACACAGCAAGAAGCAGAACCTCGACCCCACTCCTTGGAAGGCGTTGCTTCGTTCAGTGCCGCTGTGGGCTCTTATAATTGCTGCTGTAAGTTTGCTATAGATTCAATTTTGAGACTACCTAAAGCAGTGAGATCCAGCCCCTTTTTAGCCCCGACGGAACGGAGAAGATGTATTCGTTTATAGTGGGAAGTTGTTTGTGTGTGTAACTTTTTTTTTTATACTACTTGAATGATTGTACATGCAGATGGCCAACCTAATGTTAAGCGGTAATCTCTGCCTATGAACAGTGTATTACCTCATAGGTCACGTCCACCTAGGACGCACCCTATGTGGCATTGCACTGCGCCCGCCACCCTGAGACATAAAGATGAAAAGTCTCATGTGCCTGTAATTTCACCGGCACCCTTCAAACCAGAACACAGCAATGCGAGCACTACTGCTTTGCGGCAGAAATAGGTATGGTGGTAGTACTGCCCCGGACGAAGTCTTTCCCAAAAAAGCTCTACTACTACTACGATCTTGGTTCGCGCTGATGAATAAAATGGATTAGTCTTTCGTGTAAGTTTTACCTTACTTATATATAATTTTTTCTAACAGATCGGTCACGACTGGGGCTACTTCACCATGGTCACAGACCTACCTAAGTACATGACAGACGTGTTAAAGTTCAACATCAAATCCACTGGAACAATGTCTGCTCTGCCTTACGTTGCTATGTGGATATCCTCGTTCTTCTTCGGCCTACTTTGTGATTATTGCATCAAGAGGAAGTGGCACAGCATTACAACTGCTAGGAAATTATACACAACTATCGGTAAGAATGTGCTCTCCTATAGAACTTATACACAACTATCGGTAAGAATGTGCTCTCCTATAGAACTTATACACAACTATCGGTAAGAATGTGCTCTCCTATAGAACTTATACACAACTATCGGTAAGAATGTGCTCTCCTATAGAACTTATACACAACTATCGGTAAGAATGTGCTCTCCTATAGAACTTATACACAACTATCGGTAAGAATGTGCTCTCCTATAGAACTTCTTGTTTTTCTTCTTTGTCGTCTTATTTTGATTGCTGGAGATCGTGCCCGTCTTGAAATGCCTTGGTTCAAGAAATCACGAGCTCCCACACCACATCCACGCCACTCTATCAAAGACAAAGTTAGTTTATTAATTGAAATCACAAATGACTACTTGTGTACAGCTTGTTCACCGTAAAATGGCACCTGCCTTAGTTGGCAGGTTTAAAATGTCTATATATATAAAACAAAGTCGTGTTGGTTACACCACTTATAACTCAAGAACGGGTGAAACGATTTGGCTGAAAATTGGTGGGGAGGTAGCTTAGAACCAGGAGATTGACATAAGGGGGGGAGTGGAAGATGGGGGGGGGGGGTTAACCGGGGGCTACCCGTGCGAAACCGAGGCGAGTCGCTAGTAATGTATAAAAAATATAATTATATCACTCGACATTGGCGAAATTGTTCAAGCACTCCTCAGAAGCCATAATAAGAAGAGAAGAAGGATCATTTTGAATAGTCTTGTAAACTAAAGCTAGGTAAAAAAAAATAAAAAAAATGAAAAAAGTTTATTTGCCGAAAAAGATTTACAAATCTATCTTTTGGTGTTCGCACTAGGCAAGGCTGTATCGCGAGCACCAAAGAGTCGATTTACAATACGGAAATTCCAAAGCGACCAAATCTGGAAGAATCAGGCAAAAAAGCCGTATTAACTTTATTTCATGATCCTTCTTACTGCTACTACCGTTAGATGTCCCCTGCCTTGGTTGGCACTATTCCAAATGCAGACATCGATTAGACATCTTACGGCGAACGGTCTGGGAAGCACCTGTCTTGCCCATCGAGCAACGCAGGCCTCCGTTCCGTGTTGCTCGATGGTCCTGCCTTTGGGTTGTCTGAGAGCCTTGACGTGTTCAGACAAGTGGCTAGGTTAGAACATCTCTATAAATCTGTGGGCTAGGTGACCACGTAGTCTTCTCCCCACTACAACCTATTTTGAATATGGATGTCGAGCAATTTCACCAAAATAACTCAAGGCTCCTTGGTAGCGAGCAGTGGTGAATCTGGTTTATATTCTGTAGATAGAGTTTCGTTATAAATATTTGATATCATCGTAGCTCTAGAGCCTCAAACAAATAAACTGTTATCAGTTATCTAACAGTAAGTGATTGTTATCGTATTGAAATAAAAGGAAAAGTACAAGCGATCCAAATAATGTCAAGTGTATCTCGAGAAATTGGTGAATGATAGTTAATCTGTAAGCCGTTTCACAAACTACATACTAGAACACTCATTCACAAGAATTAATAATAAGATTTTATGAAAAAAATATTTTTCAATACAAGCATTTATAAAATTAATGATCGTAACCGTGTGCTGATCAAAATGAGCCTAAACACGGCCAGTCTACTTATATCCCACGACAAGTTCCGCTGTCCACCTTCCGTCTCCATCATCAGATCAGCTCGCTGTCACCATAATATTGCATTGTCATCGGAACTTGGCAGGTATTTCAAATTTCAGCATAATCGGTTGAGAATAACTGCTTTAAAATTCAGTTGCAAGATTCCACCCGGACATATATTGCAAGTTAATATAAAGCTTGTAAAAAGCGGAAGGTTGACAAAATCATGACCGGCCAATGTAGATCTCGTACATACAAACGTTCCATGTCTTTATGAGATATAGTAGTAGTAGAGCTTTTTTGTGAAAGAGTTCGTCCGGGGAAGTACTACCACCATATTCTATTACTGCTGCAAAGCAGTAGTACTGGCATTGCTGTGTTCTGGTTTGAAGGGTAAGGGTGCCGGTGAAATTACAGGTCATGAGACTTTTCATCTTTATGTCTCAGGGTGGCGGGCGCAGTGCAATGCCACATAGGGTGCGTCCGAGGTGGACGTGACCTATGAGGTAATGTACTGTTCATAGGCAGAGATTACTGCTTAACATCGGGTGGGCCATCTGATTGTTCCGTCATTCAAGAAGAATAAAAAAAAAAAAAGTTTATGGTATTCATCATCAATCATCATCATCAACATAGTCCGTAAGCGTACACTGCTGGGCCTTAATATCGATATAATCATCATCATTATCATCAGCCTACAGAAGTCCACTGCTGGACATAGGCCTCCCCTATAGAATGAAATAATTTAACAACTAGATGGCAATTGGACCTTTGCCCATGAACTGGTAACAAACAACCCCTTTAGACCCATACAAACGTTTTCTTTCCCCAGCTGCAACTGGACCTGGTATCTGCATCCTCCTGGCGTCATACTCCGGCTGCGACACTACCCTTGCTGTTTTCTGGTTCGTCTTCGCCATGACCCTCATGGGGGCTTATTACAGCGGCATGAAGATAAATCCTCTTGACATCACGCCTAACTACGCGGGAACTACGACAGCGCTGGTGAACGGAATTGCAGCGATTTCGGCTATTGTATCACCGTATCTGATAGGCCTATTGACGCCAGATGTAAGTACATTGGTATACAAATATAGCATTTAAAATACTGGATAATCAGTATGTGATAAAGATTGAATTCACGCAAAAAAAAATGTTATTACTAAATAACAATTTCCAGGAATATCCATAAAAAATGGGAACAATTGGTTAAAACAATTTAATAGTGCATGCGCCATAGATTACTACCAAGTAATCTCGAGTAAGTAAGTAAGTTTCGACGCGTCACGCTTCACCGCACAAACTATACTTACTTACTTATGCAGTTTTGCTTGAAAAGATCCAGAAGGCCTTCCTTCGATTTCTTTACAAGCGTCGTTACCCTTACCTGTATCCCACCAAGTTTCTACTGGGCTGCCTGGGGTACAACTCGCTGGAGGTTAGATGGGCTAACGACCAAATCACTATGGTCTGCAAGATTTTCCGTGGCAGGATAGACGCTTTGGACTTGAGTGATGAGCTGTGTCGATTCTTTGTCCCGAATAATTATTGTGCAGCTCGGAAGCATAGGTTGTTTGCTGTACCGTTTTGTTGTACGGTGGCTCGAGCTTTTTCACCCTTACCGCCTGCCCTCGCTGCGCTCAATGCTCTCCTGGATGCTAGTCCTGAGTGTGATTTGTTTGTGGATGGCTGACATAACAAACACAAACGCATAATTTGTACCGAATATCCAGTTAAATTTTTATGGTAATAGTGTTTCTGCCTTGTATTGCCAGGTTCAGAATCATATCCACAAAAGGTGACTACGAGATGATTGAAATGTATTTAGTCCCATTACATAGACACACGCCTCTTTCCCCGAAGGGGTAGGCAGAGCCTCAATGGACCTCTTTTCACAGTGGGTTACACCATCGTGGAATATAGACGTGACGAGTGGTGAGCTCATCGCCGCCATTGCATCCCACGACTGACTCGGCTAACGCTTTCTTCCAGTAATAACACATTGTATAATAAGCTAGCAGCCAGGACAAATCTTATACCAACGAATCTTATCAACAAGTTCGGGTAATCCCTTAGTCGGCTTTTACGACATCCACGGGAGGAGACGGAGGGGTATATTCTTAGGCCGGACACACCACAGCAGCTGGTTGAAAATTAACGGATATTTAATATCTGATGGGCAGGTAGATGGATACATAACACTTCACTAATTACCGCATTCAAGTTAATAACAGTAAGCCCATATCAACATAAAAAAATAAAAAAAAACTTACTAAATCTAAAATAAGTATGGAGAAACAATGGGCGCAACAATTGTTAGAGCAATCTCTTCCAGCCAACCTTGCTACTACTATCCACCTCGTAGCAGTCGCAGATGCTTGTTCCGTCATTCAAGTAGAATAACAAAAAAATATATAGTATGTATGTAGATAGATAGATAGATGATATAAAATACTTTATTGTGCACAATAATACAAAAACAATTTAGAAATATTACAAATAAAACTAACTATGTCGTTCAATGGGCGGTATTATCGCTTAGAAGCTATTACTACCGGACAACCTTTGGATGGATAGGACTGTATAAAATAAAAATAAAGGGTATAAATGATACATTGATATTGGATATTTGAATTTGAATGATTTGATATTTGAATGATATTTGACGACTTTTGTGGCGCGGTGGACGTAGGTTCGCCTGCGACGCAGGAGGTTGCGGGTTCAATTCCCGCCTCGGAACAAATATTTGTGCGATCTGCAGATATTTGTTCAGGGTGTTTTGGGTATTTTCTATGTATAATTAAAAATATCTATCCCTGTAATATATTGTATTAAGTTTATCAGTAATCTATTACCCATAACACAAGCTCTGCTTAGCTTGGGGCTAGATCATGTTGTGTGAACTTTCCAGCATTATTTATTTATTTATTTGTTTATACATGTATTTGTATGTGGATGCATACGAGTATGTATGTGTAAGGGGTATATGTATGTATGTATGCTTTCAACCATATGATGATCGATTTCTTTCTTTTCAGTCTACTCTCAAACAATGGCGGGTAGCATTCTGGGTGTGTCTTGGTGTGCTGGTATTCACCAACGTTATCTACCTCCTCTTTGCACAAGGAGACCAGGTCTGGTGGGATGACGTCAAGAAACACGGGTACCCACCTGGGTGGAAACATGGACCCCTGCCGACGAAAGACCAAGACTCTGAGGAACCCACCAAAGAAGAGACTAAGGAAAAGAAATAGCACTGCCTGGATATTGTATATGTTATGTTAATTAAACTATTTATTTACACACATAATTATTATGGTACTTATTGATTTATAATCCCAGTAATATCGTATTTATTTACAGGGTTACCCAAAATATAAGTCTGATCCACTGTTTTCGTTTGCGCAGAAAAGCGCAGACTGATATCCGACAGTAGCCGAACCTTATAGCTCTGACCCGCTGTATAATTCTGTCCCGCTCTCATCTAATCTAATTGATTAACCAATAACAGCGCAAGATTTTAGCAAGCGATTACTATTGGTAGAAAGAAGGTTCCCCGCGCTATAGAAATTGGTCTACGGCGCAGTACATCGGGGCGACTTAAATTTTAAGTAAAACTGTACCACACCACGGATGAAATAATACTATACTAGTAACCACACTAAGCTGATCCTCGCCAATCGGAGAAATGCTATTTGTCGTCTCATACGTCTGTAATTTTCGCATTGGTCGAAGGCCGAGGCCGAGGCCGTGGCCGTAGGCCAACATTTTTATTACAAGCTTTAGGTATATTAACTTACAGTGTTTGTCCAGGTGGAATCTTGCAACTGATGTTTAAAGCAGTTATCATCAACCGATTTAGCTGAAGTTTGGCATACCTGTCAAGTTCCGATGACAATACAATATAATGGTGACAGCGAGCTGATCTGATGATGTAGATGGAAGGACACGGATAACGGAACTCTTCGACGGATAATAGTAGAAAAAAAAAATTGTCGTCTCATACGTCTAAAAGCTACGGCTTCGACTTACTGAGCTCATTTGAAATTTATATCTAAACTAAATATAAATAAGGAAACATTAATTTACAGAAAGAACAATTCAACTAATTCAAGGTATGTACAAAATAAAAAAATACATATGAAACAGTTGTGCTACCTGAAGACCACTGCTAACGATCTCAAGGTAGCTCAACTGATCGAAAACACTACCACTCCTAAACACTACAATATATAGTACGTATGTTAGGATCAGTGCCCTGAGAAAATAAAGTTTCTAACTTAACGCGTTTAAAAGATATGACAATGAATGCCTTATTTCTGTATGGAAATAGCAAAAAAGAAACACCTCTAGCTTACTACCTATCTATATGTGTACCAAATTTCATCGAAATCGGTTCAGCCGTTTCGGCTAGATTGAGTAACAAACACCCAAAACATCCATATATCGTAACTTTGAGATTTATGATGAGCACAATTTAGCTGGACGTCGAGCTGTTTTGTAAAACAGCAAGCGGTTTTGTAAAACAGCAAGCGGTTTTGTAAAACAGCTAGTCGGTTTGTAAAACAGCTAGTGGGTTTGTAAAACAGCTAGTAGTTATGTAAAACAGCTAGTGGTTTTGAAAAACCGCTATTGGTTTTATAAAACAGTTGGCGGTTATGTAAAACAGCCATTTTGTTAAACAGCTAAAGGTTTTGTAAAACAGCTGACAGTTTTAGAAAACAGGTAGAAGTTGAGTAAAACAGCTAGCGAATTTGTAATACAGCTGGCGGTTTTGTACAACCGCGAGTGTTTTTGTAAAACAGCGAACTAAGCAATCCAACTGCAACGTCTATATTAATGACATATAAACCGCAGAATATCCATGGAATAGTTGCACAGTGTTTTGTCTTTTGCATTGCCAAGCAGTTTCAAATTTAAAAAACACGGTGTAACTATTCGAAGGATGTTTCACAATTACGTATTAGTTGCATCTTCTTAGTCGTTACACTCTTGGCAGAGTGGGCGTGGTCGTCACTTCAGGGTCTGTGGCTCGCTTCACAATCCTTCGCCACTCATCTCGCACCGCAGCTATCCTGGTGCATTCATACAGTTGCATGGTTTACCCCAATAAGTTTTTCACCACAAATTACATCAAAAATAATTACGAAGTTGTATATTTCACATGGTTTTTCTTTTAAAAAACATCTATCTCTAGAATACTGCCAAATTTATTTAGAATACCTAGATCCTACTTGTTTTTCAAGTCACAACGCTAGTTTTCCCAGACTAATTGTGTTTATGTAATTACATGATAATGAACACAAGGCACTGATAAAATAAATAGTAGCATAAAAAAGAAAAGAATATACAATTAAAAATTTAATTCAGTATCAGTTCGACTGGAAAGTTCATACAACATTATCTAGCCCCAAGCTAAGCAGAGCTTGTGTTATGGGTACTATAAATAACTGATATACTTAATACGATATATTACATAGATTGTTAATTTTATTATACATAGAAAACTGAATACATTTATTTACAGAAAGAATAATACTTCTAATACAAGGTAAGTACAAAATACATATGAAACAGTTGTGTTACCTGAAGACCGCTGCTAACGATCTAAAGGTAGGTCAACTGATCCAAATCACTACCAGACGGAAGCGTCCCTAAGATTCTGGCTGCATTGCCACGCTGAATGGCAATACTAATGCGTTGAGCCAGATAAGAGCCAGCTCTCGGGTCACGCGTTGCTTCGACCAGATGCCCTGAAAGAAAATACTGTGAACAAATATCTGCAGATCGTACAAATATTTGTTCCGAGGCGGGAATCGAACCCGCAACCTCCTGCGTCACAGGCGAACCTTCGCCCGCCGCGTCACAGAGGTCTTCAGAGGTCATTTACAAAGTTACTGCTTTTTTTGTGTCGGAAAATAAAGCGAATTAATTGTTATTCAGTATTTTAATAAGATATAGATAAGAAAAACAGTAAGTTCTAAAAGTTTTACAATAGCCTTTGAAATAATGAACGCTGAAGTTAAATCAATATATATAAAATCGTTGCGTGACTGACTGACTGACTGACTGACTGACTGACTGACTGACTGACAATCAACGCACAGCCTAAACCGTAAGTCCTAGAGATCTGTAATTTGGAGAGTACGTTCCTTTTGTGGTCTAGGGGTGCACTTAGAAAGGAATTTTGAAAATTCGCATGCTAAGGGGTCCAAAATGGGCTTTTAATATACAACAAAAAAGCTGTGTATTTCAGAAACCGTTAGCAGTAGAACCATGACATTTTACATGGAGATTCCTCAAATAAAATAAATAAACATGTGTTTCACCGAATCCGGAATTTTATTTGAAAAACGGATAGGGAACGTTTTCTTTGTAAAAAAATAAAAAAACTTTAATTTTTACAACGCACAGCCTAAACCGCTGGTCGTAGAGACTTACAATTTGGAGAGTGTATTCCTTTTAGGGTGTAAAGGTGTACTTAGAAAGGAATTTGGAAAATTCGCCCTCTTAAGGGTCCAAAAAGGGCTTTTAACGTATACACTTTGCGTTTTGCAACGCACAGCCTAAAACGTAAGTCCTAGAGACCTGAAATTTGGAGGGTACGTTCCTTTTGTGGTCTAGGGGTGCATTCAAAAAGGAATTTTGAAAATTCACATGCTAATGGGTCCAAAATGGGCTTTTAATATACAACAATAAAGCTCTGTATTTCAGAAACCATTAGCAGTAGAACCTTGAAATTTTACATGGAGATTCCTTAAATAAAATTAAGAAACACGTGTTTCAGCGTTTCCTGTATATTTCTTAAAAAACGGAAAGGGAACGTTCTTTTGTAAAAAAATAAAAGAACTTTAATTTTTACAACGCACAGCCTAAACCGCTGGTCGTAGAGACTTAAAATTTGTAGAGTGTATTCCTTTTAGGGTGTAAAGGTGTACTTAGAAAGGAATTTGGAAAATTCGCCGTCTTAGGGGTCCAAAATGGGCTTTTAACATATACACTTTGCGTTTTGCAACGTACAGTATAAACCGCTGGACCTAGGCACATGAAATTTGGAGGATGTATTCTTTTTTGGGAGTAGGGGTGTACTAAGAAAGGGTTTTTGAAAAATCACCTTGGAAGGGGTCCAAAATGGCGTTTAATGTAAAACTAAAATGATTCGTAATTCGGAAACTGTTGGTAGTAGATACAAGAAAATTCATGGGTTAATTTTAAAAAAAAAATAGCCAACATAAAGTTCAGCAGTACCTGAAATTTAGCTGAAAAAAGGAATGGGAACATTTTCTTTGTAAATAAATACACTTTAACTTTAGGTTTTAGCCAGATTTCAGCGTACTTAGACAATTTCAAAGTTAGTTTCACGGTGAAGTCATTAAGATTAAAATATTTTCAGGACCTCAAGATTAAAATAGGATCCCTAAATTTAAAAACTTAAGTATGGTGTCGTTTCAAAAGTCTTTTGACGGTATCTTACAAAATATAAGAGACATAGTCAAGCAAAAAACAGTTTCCTCTACACCCCCCGGTTCAGTAGTGGAGGGAGTGAAGGGCGGCTGAAGTTCGCTTCCACGGACTTAGCCAGAGACCAGAAAGCTTTACTTCCCGCAGGGTATGCGGCAAGCTTAGCCCCCAGATGGCCAATCCGATCGAAGCGAGCCTTCCGTATCACCTTCTTGCAAGACTTGGCGGCTTTGTTAAAGGCTTTCTTCTTAATCCGTGCATCCGAGGTTTTACCGTTTCTTGCGTCAACCCAGGCTAGGTAAGCCACATGTTTTAGCGCTTCCGCACTAGCACACGCGGGACTGAACCATGGGCGAGCATTGCCTGAAGGTGAAGCATCGGAGAATGGAATAAAATACTCCATTGCTCTTTTGATCACCTCCGAAACGGCATCAGCACAGACCGTCGGGTCACAAGAAGAAAAGCAGGTTTGCCGCCAAGGATAAGAAGCGAAGAAATGTCGCATCTCATCCCAATCTGCTGACTAGTAATGCCACACTCGCCTACTTCCTCTGGGTGAGGGATCGGGTGGCAAGTATGACGATACAGACCTCACCACACAGTGATCTGATGTACCCAACGGAGGCAAAACTGATACTGAGTGGTGATCCGGCTCGTTCGTCAGCAGAAGGTCCAAGCAGTTGGCTATGTGGTCCTCAACGTCTGGAATTCTGGTTGCCTCATGGACCAGCTGAGTGAGATTTAGCGTGAGTGCAAGTTTGCACGCCTCTCTCCCAGCATGGTCGGTGAGCTGGTATGGGAACAGCCACTGTTGATGGTGGGCGTTAAAGTCCCCCAGAATCACCAGTTGGGCATCAGGATAACGTTGTTGGGCCACATCCGCCGCTTCACATATATAGTTGAACAACCTGGTTGTCTCGTAGTCTCCAGAGTGAGACCGATATAAGCCAGCATAGATAATTTTATCTGAGCCGGTGTCCACCAAAGTCCATAAAACTGAAAAATTGGGTTCTTCAAGGTCACGAAGACGCAGACAGCAAATGTCTTCCCTGACAAATAGACAGATACCAGCTTTGGGTTTAAAGTTGTGCTCCAGAGCATAGCCTGGGTATGTGAGGTATGCTGTATCGGCAGGACATAGAATCTGCGTCTCCGTGAGGAATAATAAGTGAGGCTTGGCGGTCTCTAGGTGGTGGTGGACCGGATCGAGATTGGAGTGCAGCCCTCGAATATTCGAGAGGAAGTGCTTCCGCTGTAGAAACGACTTATTATTTTTGAACTTTTTCATGGTTGTTATGAGTGTTTAGGTTAGTGGGAAAAACGGCTATTGAGCGAGGCACTGGTCAGCGAAAACCTAGAGACAAACAGCAGGCTCCTGCGCCAGTGGGAGACTAGACTGGAGACTGCGGGGACGCCCGAACCCTATAACTTTTAAATAGGTTTAAAAGTTTTTTAGTTTATCCATACAAACAAAATTATTTTACACCTTGGGTTACATTATTGGAGTTTTAGTAAGGCTCCCTAATTTTTTGGAAATATAATATATTATTATTATAATTCATTTATTCAGACAACATGATCCAATTTATAGTTAATAAACAATACTTAAAACTAAATACCCACATACATATATTAATTATTATCATTATATCATTAATATTATTATTATATGATATATTATATTCTAGTATATTGTATTAATTATTTATATATTAACTAATTAATACAATATACCTGTTCAGAGTTGGGGTTTATAAGGGCTGACATCCAGTACCTCTGCAGAGGACTGTCGTACCTGTCTGCCAGTGCCCCGAGTATACTGTTGGGGCTACCCAGCATTCTGCTTTTGACCGACGCAATCTATTGTTGCGCATTACAGCGTGAAAGTCATTGACATGAGCATCAGCGAACATGCAGGACGCACTGCAGAATCTAGGTAGCCCCACCATCGCTCTAAACAAGTTATTATAAAGGACACGTAGGGCCCCAACTGATTTTTTGGTATAAGAAACCCACAGGCTGCCGGTATAAAAGGATTGACAAAAGCTTTTAAACAATTTTACCTTGACCTCCACTGAGCAATGTGCAAACCTGCGGATTAGCATATTTCCACGAACCGCCACCGCCCTACGCTCCCTTTCTATGTCACAATTATCTTTTAAGTCAGCAGTGACCACATGTCCCAGATATTTAAATTTGGACACTCTGGCTAGTTCCCTACCGTCCAGGTAAATGGGGGGTATGTAGCTGAGAGAGCGACCGCTCGCCGAAAAAACCATCACCTCGCTCTTCTTGCTGTTATATTTGAGCCCATGACTTTTGGCGTAGTCTTCGCAAACACGCAGCAGCCTCCTCAGCGCACACACCGAAGGGCTAAGCAGCACGATATCATCCGCGTAGCTTATGTTATTGATCATTTGACCATCAACGGAGCACCCCACATGCATGCTACTAAGCCCACCGATGAGCTCATTCACATACAAGCAGAAAAGTTTAGGAGATGTTAACCCCCCCTGCCGAACTCCACATTCCAGCCTGTACGTGTCCGATACCTCACCCGCCCATCTCACGCAGTTATCCTGATGTGCATACCAGTGCCTAAACAAGCCAACAACCTCATAAGGCACCCCGGCGACCGCCAACTTGTCCCACAGTATCCGATAAGACACCAGGTCAAATGCCTTTGATAAATCAAGAAAGCAACCAAACACTGGTGTTTTCCTCTTGGTGTAATACGTGACAGTTTCCTTGAGGGCAAAGATGGCTCTCTCAGTCGACAACCCTGCTCTAAAGCCAAATTGAGCATCATGCAGCTTCACATATTTACCCAGTTGTTTATCAAGGAGACCATCAAATACCTTTGCCGTAACTGTAGCCAGAGATATTGGCCTATAGTTATTCTTATCGGACACGTCACCAGTTTTATTCTTAACAATTGGAATCACTATAGTACGCATGAGATCTGGAGGCATATAGCTATGTTTTAGGCAGAGATTACAAAAAAGAGCAAGTACTCGTGGCAAGTGGACCCCCGCTTGTTGAAGGTGCTCAAGACAGAGACTGTCGTGGCCCGGCGACTTCCCACGGCTCATGTTTTTTATAATATTCTTAACATCACTAGCCGAGAAATAAACTAGCGCCTCCTCACGACTTGGTACAGATTCGCACACCTGACCTCCCACCCCTACATCTATTGGCCTACTAGGTAAAGTTGATGCTTGTATTTGAAAATGCTGCATAAATAAATTAGCCACAGCCTTGTGGTCGCTCTTACCCTCAACACTTACGGGCAGGCTTGGTTTTGGGTTTAAATGATTGACACATTTCCAGAATTTTGAAAAATCTTTCTTCTTGTTATGTTCAGCAATAATATCCATTTTAATTTGATTTTCATTCCTTATACACCACTTTAATTTAGCTTTAAATTGCCTGTGAGATTTTTTTTATAGCCTATGGTACCCGGAGATAGTGTAGCTACCCAACAGTGAAATATTTTTTCAAATCGGTTCAGTTGTTTCTTAGCCTATTCAATGCGAACAAACAATCAAATCTTTCCTCTTTATAATATTACAGATTGTGAGATTTGCGAGTAAAAACTGCGCGCGGGAGAATAAATTACATACATACCACAGATTAATTAATAGTGTCAAAACCGAGTTTACCTTAGCGGTGCACGCAGTGCGATTTTCTACTAAGATAACCCACACTTAAGTCAAGCAAAAAACCAGTTATAGTTATTATTGTTATTTATTATGGTTGAAATAATATTACGCGTACGAAGTCGCGGGTAACAGCTAGTATAATATAAGGTGGTGCATAGTTATAAGCAGAGGCCACTGCTTAACATCAGATGGGACATAAGTATTAACAGAGGCCACCGCTTAATATCAGGTGGGACATAAGTATTAGCAGAGGCCACCGCTTAATATCAGGTGGGACATAAGTGGCCCATATATAAACACTGGATTTCCGTCCACATGGACGAAAACAAGAAATGACGAGTCACAGTAGGTACTATACATACCTAGTCTTGTGACATATAATTATTAGTGTTATAATTGTATTTCATTTTTAAATTTTGTATCTTCTGTGTGATATGGGTCTTTCGTGCCTGAAATAAATGGATTTTATTTATATATTTTATTTTACAAGTATTAGCAGAGGCCACCGCTTATTTATTTATTTATTTATTTATACAACTAGTATGGCCTGGGCCAGTTACACTAATTTATAGGTTATAATTTATGCACACTTATTTTAAAAGAATACCTACATAATACATTAAAGATTGGCACAGAGAAAAACAATCAAAAAATAATTAAACAAATAACAAAATCAATCAAAAAACACATGTCATACTTAGTTCAGTGAAAAAAGACAAAAATTAATAAATCATTCGAATAAAATGTCAAAAATTAATAATAATACCTAAACAATAACAATAAAAGCAAGCAATACATATATGTCAATATGTCCGACATCCCTCTCACACGTTCACCTCACAAAACCTCAAGCACTCCGACAGGATCACCTTCCATCCATCCGCAAACACATCGCAATCACGATTCGCGTCCAGGAGGGCATTGAGCGCAGTGAGTTTACGCGGGATCGGAGAATGGGCGTGCGCCACCGTGCGGGAAAACGGCACCGAGAATAAATTATGTCTCCTGCCGCTGCAATAGTTGCTGGGGACGTAGAACCGCGCCAGCTCATCATGGAAATCATGGGCATCTATCGTTCCATGAAGAACCTTAAACATGGTTATCATTTGGTCTTTTGCCCTTCTTACCTCTAAACTATTATAGCCTAAGCAGCCGAGGAGAAACTTTGTCGGATACATGTATGGGTAATACCCATACAAGCGCTTATAGAGAAAGTGGAGAAAAGCTTTTTGCACCTTCGAAATTAAAAGAGCGTAGGTACTCTCATGCGGGTGCCACACACAGAACTAGCTTCCAGTTTGCAGCGGACAAGATCACTAAAAATAGCTTTATCTTAATATCAGGTTGGACATAAGTATTAGCAGAGGCCACTGCTTACTATCAGGTGGGACATAAGTATTAGTAGAGGCCTCCGCTTAATATCAGGTGGGACATAAGTATTAGCAGAGGCCACCGCTTAATATCAGGTGGGACATAAGTATTAGCGGAGGCCATCGCTTAATATCAGGTGGGACATAAGTATTAGCAGAGGCCACCGCTTAATATCAGGTGGGACATAAGTATTAGCGGAGGCCATCGCTTAATATCAGGTGGGACATTAGTATTAGCAGAGGCCACCGCTTAATATCAGGTGGGACATAAGTATTAGCAGAGGCCACCGCTTAATATCAGGTGGGACATAAGTATTAGCAGAGGCCACTGCTTAACATCAGGTGGGACATAAGTATTAGTAGTATTTGAGCTTTTTTGTGAAAGAGTTCGTCCGGGGAAGTACTACCACCATACCTATTTCTGCCGCAAAGCAGTAGTGCTCGCATTGCTGTGTTCCGGTTTGAAAGGTGCCGGTGAAATTACGGGCACATGGGACTTTTCATCTTTATGTCTCAGGGTGGCGGGTGCAGTGGAATACCACATAGGGCGCGTCCTAGGTGGACGTGACCTGAGGTAATGCACTGTTCATAGGCAGAGGGTACCACTTAACATCAGGTGGGCCATCTGCTTGTTCCGTCATTCCAAGTAGTATAAAATAAATAAAAAAACATGTTACTTGTTACGACAATGCTATCTTACAATAAAGGGATATGTTAAAATCCCGAATGGGCGAAGTCTAGCAAGAAAGTGATTGCTCACTTGAACCCGGGAAGAGATGAGGCATAGATTTATTCAGCTCAGAAGTAACTGACGTAAGCGACAAATGATAAAACTTCGTTTTGCTTCTTAGCAAATATAAAAATAAATTCTCTTAACTAAGTAATGTGATTACCTACTGAATAGTATAAATATTTACGCTTAATATTTTCTCTAATCGAAAGAGCAATCTAAGGCATTTTTTAGGAGGGCCAATTTAAAAAAAATAAAGCTAGCTTGAAATGTTTCACCAATCGTGTTTCTTTATGATTATGATAACATCCTTAAAAAATTACTGACATCAAGTTTGTAACCTTACTGTTACTGAGTGAGCATGTAAAACGACTCCAAAATTTTAACATATCGTTTTAAGTTGGCCTATGTTCAGCTCTTATAGGTTTTACAATAGATAATCTTTATAATGTTGACGTGTGACGACCTCTGTGATTCTTCTAGGTCTGGTTGCGTTGGAACAGGAGTAAATGTAAATTTATTTTTTAGGACGATTCAAAGTGATCTTTGTGATTTCAATGAATAAAATACTTTTGACTTTGACTTTGACTTTGACTTTGACTTTGACTTTGACTCTGTGACGCGGCAAACGAAGGTTCGCCTGCGACGCAGGAGGTTGCGGGTTCGATTCCCGCCTCGGAACAAATATTTGTGCGATCGCAGATATTTGTTCAGGGTGTTCTGGGTATTTTCTATGCATAATAAAAAATATCTATCTATGTAATATGTTGTATTAAGTATATCAGTTATCTAGTACCCATAACACAAGCTCTGCATAGCTTGGGGCTAGATAATGTTGTGAGAACTGTCCAGCATTTTTTTTAATGTTATGTTTTATCCCATGTAGCAGATAGGTACCGTGACAAAGATAATTTCCATAAATCATAGGTGAGGGGTGTTCTGATTCATAGTAGTAAAAACCTTCAGAGCAGAAGGGTAGTCAACACACCTTTGTAATTTAATTTGACCTCATGAATGGAGTAACCTTAAACAAGAAAATTGTGTAGGCATACTTACTTACCTGATTATTTTTCCGTATTTACAATTGCTGTTCTTGTCAATAAAAGTGGTTGCAGAATTTTATGTCTCAAGATTAGTTTCATTGCCGCTTTATCTCGGGTGCGGGACTGAATGACGACTGTTGGTTTAGGGTTCAATTCAATATTATATTATACAAGCGACTCGCCCCGGCTTCGCACGGGTAGCCCCCGCGGTGAACCCCCCCCCCCCCTCTCCTCCCCTCCCTTCTATGTCAATCTCGTGGTTCTAAGCTACCTCCCCATCAATTTTCAGCCAAATCGGTAGTAGTAGAGCTTTTTTGTGAAAGTGTTCGTCCGGGGAAGTACTACCACCATACCTATTTCTGCCGCAAAGCAGTAGTGCTCGCATTGCTGTGTTCCGGTTCCGGCAGGCTCAGTGCAATGCCACATAGGGCGCGCCCTAGGTGGACGTGACCTATGAGATAATGCACTGTTCATAGGCAGAGGTTACTGCTTAACATCAGGTGGGTCTCTTGCTTGTTCCGTCATCCAAGTAGAATAAAAAAAACAAAAAAAAACCGTTTTAGTTAAAATTGGTGTAACTAACACGACTTTGTTTTATATATATAGACCCTCCTCAATTTATAATTTATTAGCCGCGCCCCGCGGTTTCACCCGCGTAAATCTCGATCCTGTGGGAATATCGGGATAAAAATGTGCATATGGAGTCGGTAGTCCAGTTATCTCCATTCCAAATTTCATCCAATCCGCCCAGCTGTTCCAGCGTGAAAAAGTAACAAACACACTCACACACACATAAACTTTCGCATTTATAATATTAGTAGGATAGTAGGAGTAGGATTTTATTTTTCTCTGTCTGTATTTTTTTTTGTTGTCGCGCGTTATTTGTCGTGTTGTCGCCTGCTTCGCGCGATCTCGCTTGATTGAGTGGGTATTTAAGCTTATTCTTTTGGAAATTACTGCCACTTGGGACTTATCTGTCATACATGGGACAAGTTGAAGTAGTTTTAAAGTGAAGTGTACATTTTGCGAAAAATCCAGTGTACATTTTGCGAAGTGGTCATATTGAGAAAAAGTGCGGTGTCATAATGTAGGTACATTATGAGAAGTGGTCGTTTTGCGACTGAGCCAACAAGGATTAGTTGATGAAATAAAGGTTGGAATATTAGTCTCGATGGAAAGGATGTTAGTCGTTGGTGTTATATGCTTTTGTACATTCTGTAAATCAGCCTGTTTTAAATAGACATAAATGCGTAAGTTTGTGCGTGTGTTTGTTACTTCTTTCCGCTGAAACGGCTCGACGGATTTGTATGAAATTTGGAAAGGAGATAGCTTGACTGCCGGAATAACATATAAGCACATTTTTATCCCGATACTCCCACGGGGTCGATACATAACAAAACATAACATAACATATAACATTATAACTTAAAATAACACTCAACAGTCACTTACATAGTTCTGATCCCACACTAGGCTCCCCAGTGTCGTGGGTATCAGAAATTACGAGTACCATGGTACCATAACACCCAGACCCGGAACAAATATTTGCAGATCATACAAACATTTTTCCCGCAGCAGAAATCTAACCCGCAACCTTTCGCATCTCAGCCGGCTACTCGCCCGACGCGCTACAGAGGTCGTCAAACCTATGCGGGTAAGACCGCGGGGCGCTGCTAGTGTCTCGATAAAAGTAAAATTGATACAGAACCAAGTTTTTACGTATAAATTTGCGCCTGACTATCTTGACAAGTAAGTATTTCAGTTTATCACAGACAGTTGGAGAGCATCAAAGATTATGTTATCGGAACTCCTGCCACAGAACTACACTGACATATGAAAAGCGGGCCAGTTTAGAAGATTATGTCACAATCATGCATCAATAACAGTCGGTGACGTAGGTTGATATTGTAAACAGTTTGGGGAACACAGTTGAAGTGATGGGACTTAAAGGATGGAGGCTATGCTTGAACAAGGGTGAGTTTTATAGTTTTATACGGTTGTGTAATTTGACATAGGTACCTACTTATTTTATGTTGGTGTACCTATGTATACAACTTAAAGGACGTGTACCGCCAGGCTGCCGTTTGCAGACGAAGTTTGAGCCTCTTTTTTTTCCATTTTCTGTCTCGACAATCTGGCATACGGCCCGCCTGATGGTGAGCGGTTACCGTCGCCTATTGACATCTGCAACACCAGAGGCATTGCCAATGCGTTGCCTGCCCTGAATGAGACTATTTATATGGACATAAATTGATTCAGATCAATTAAATATTGTACAGATATTCATGTGGTAACCAAATCTTGTGTCTATGTATGTATACAGATGTGAACAGAATTGTTTTCAAGAGTACGGAAGTCGTCAACATTGTCCTAATATCGGATTAAAATTGCTATTGGACAATAATTAGATTGGCGGGTAAGGCTGCAGAAAACAATTGATGTAAAAAGTTTGTGTACGCGAGCTCTACTGTTCACAGAACCATTGGTTTTAAAAAGTTTTTTTTCTTTATAATTGTCGCTGCACGGCTTGTGCATTTGCCGTTTTCAAGTTATTTTTAATTTTATATAATGTATTTTCAATATAATTTGCAACGTTCCACTCCTTCAAAGTCATCAAAGTCAAAGTCGAGTCATGTTTTAGTAAAACGGTGGAAGACAATTTTCACCAATTTGAAAAATCACGCAATTCACTTACATTTAATTTATGTTAAATGAGCTACATTAGTTAAAATTCCACCAAAACAACACAAAATAACTCAAAAAATCACTAGGAAAAAAATTAAATCAAAGTAGAAACGTCTCTTTTCAAGAATGGCGGGAAGAGTCTTTTCAACAAGGTTCTCCTTTTCAGCACTACTAATACCCCAGAGGTACATCCTCGGTATCCTGGGGCTGTTCGCCCTGGCGAACTCGTTCACAATGCGAGTCTGTCTCAGTATGACGATAACACAGATGGTACTACATGCGGAGATGTCAGATCATATCGTGGGAGAGACCTGCCCTGACCCCACAGTACCGAGTAATTCCAGCTTGTTGAGTGACCCTACTGATGTTGTTGAGGTGAGGTTATTTACCGCCAAGCAGCATTGCTAAATATGTCGGTGATATAATAGGCACATGTTTTTTTTTTTTTTTTTTTTCGACTTCACAAAAACGATGTTACTTCATATCTCCGGCATTTATGACATGCACTCCAACACGTTTACCCCAGCGGTTTTCAGTTCATCGGAAAATATGCCATTATGAAGCCCATTGCCATTTCAGCTTGCTTATTCTTTGAGCTACGTTGATTACCTTAAAAGTTCTCTGCCGAAGTACTCTGTCTGAAGTAGTAGTAGTTGTTGGAAAATAGAGAACGCAAACAAACATTTTATTATTTGTTTTTTAATTACACCGGTATTCTAAGTCCTTCCTCCAACTTTCCTCGTCTCGACTCAGCCTCACTCTAGGAAATTTTGTATTCCATTTTCAAACACATCATTGTATATGAAATGGACCAATAAATTTCCTTACCTAAAGGTGAGTATACACTAGAGCATTTTCCCGAGCATTTCCATGTAATGTAACGTTCCTGCGACTCGACGCTGTGTTCGACGTAATGCTTGTAGTGAAATGAATGAATCGTAAGTAATTTCATTTACGTAATGAAAATGTGTATTATAATATATTTTCTCAATTCAAAGTATCGTTTTATTAATAACGACCGAAGGATCACCCATATTCTTCAGCCATGTTGTGAATTAGAACTAGTTCGATATCTCTTACCAGTATTGTTGGTGACAAAACTTCCACACCAACCACGCCAGCCTCCTTCAAAACTTAAGGCAGGCTGGCTGGTGACAAATGTAGTATATATTTGAAAATTGGTTCTTTGTGTGATGTTTTTGCAAAAAATATTTTGTTTTTTTAGTCTTGTATAAATTTTTAAGGAGAAAGGTTGAGCTGTTTTATTTGGTCCGCAACAAGTATAGTATCACTGGTATAATAATAATCCTTGTGTTTAAACACCGCCCAAAAAAGTACTAAACGGTCACCAAAATGAATAAATGGGCACCAAATTATTTCATAAAATATTATGAAATAAATCCTTATTTCGTATTATTGACTGCCATACAAATATATAGATGCATTTTTTGTGTACACTTTAGACTAAATATTATATATTTAACCTAACCTAACCCTTTTTTTGTCTCTTTTCTCAGTAATTATTTTTTTTTGTCTCCAGAGTCAAAAAATTGTTTACGAATAAACCGGACCGGGTAGGACCGGAATAACCTAACAGAATTTGGTGACCGTTAATCCATCGTAATTTGGTGACCATTTATCCATTTTGGTAACCGTTTAGTAATTTTTTGGGCGGTGTTTATTTTATTTGGTACCTAGACTTAGTCTTCAAAATATTTTTGGTGACCGTCTAAATTATACCCTAATAATAATGCTCCATTTACAGGGTCGAGAGCGCTATGACTGGGATGAAGCCACTCAAGGGTTCCTCCTCAGCGCTTTTTACTATGGGTACGTCATCACTCACTTACCTGGAGGCTTACTAGCGGAGAAGTTTGGAGGGAAATGGACACTTGGAATTGGTCTGCTGATCACATCAGTGGCAACAGCTCTGACGCCACTGGCGGTTAGTCTTGGAGGAGCAACAGGATTGTTTATTATTAGAGTGATTGAAGGGTTTGGTGAGGTAAGACTCTGCAAAGTTTTTGAAATGAGGAGTTTACCAAGTGTCATTGTCAGTTTAGTTCTTTCATCGCCAAGAGATGGCACTAGAGTCACTTTAGGGTTTTACCTTCATTTAAATTTAACACGGCATTGGAAAACTCTTTTCAAACAACGTTAATAGTTTTAAAAATTACAAAATCCTGGTAAGATAAGTAATATCTTTGTGATAGTTATGTATTTTGAAATATTGACTGATACCAAAGCTTTCGCCAACGCCATCTAGCGAGAGATAAATAATGCTAAACTTATACTAGGAAAACTCCTTATTTTCACAACAATAGAAATCTGAAGTAAGTATAAGAATAAGAATTTTTTATTTGCTCGAATAGAGGTAACTTATTTCTAAGAGGTGTTATTAAGGCTGGTGTTCATTGAAAACGATGTCGCAGTTTTTTGCCACGCTACTTACTTTACACATAAATACTTGAATTATTTAACTTACGTGAAATATGTGAGTTAATATTATGTCTTGAATTTAACTATTGACTTCTGTTTATATAAGGAATCATGGCACGAAGACGACTAACCGGTGAAATCACTGCGCCAAGCATTTTTCCCTATTTTTAGCTGTTTTGATGTACCATTTTTGAAATAAACGTCGTAATTTTTATTTAATATCATTTTATTGCGTTTTTCAAGTTATATCATGTAATTTTGGTGGCATTTTAACTGATGTAAGATACTTAGATAAAGAGAACATTTCTGTAGTTTAGTTAAATATAATTGTATGCGTGTCTTTTTGGAATGGTGGATTTTGTCCACCAAAAACTTGGTTTTTCTACCACCATTTTAACTAGGTTATGACTTAACGGAGACTCTTGACGACTTGACTTAATTTTATTACATACAATTTTATGACAACAATAATATTACTTGACATTGGTGAAATTGCTTTGTGTACAAAATCCTTAGAAGCCATTTAAAGAAGACAAGCAGAAGATGATTGATAGATAAAATAAATAAATGATGGTGTTTGTCGGTTCAAAAGTGCGCATTTACAGTAGTCGTTACGAAACTACTGCCAAATAGATACGAACAATTTCTGTAACGCATCTCACATGCAGATAAATACTAGATAATGAAGTATTTAAATCCTCTTTGATAATGAATATGATGTTTTGTTTCGAAACAACTTCCGTATGGCCCACATACGAGCGTGTATATTACGACTTTTGCAGCCATTCCAATGAAAATGCACTTATAAGAATTAAATTTCATAACTTTACAGGGTCCAGTAACACCAGCATTTGTACTTCTGATGGCCCGATGGGTTCCACCTTCAGAAAGATCGAGATTTGGCGCCATGATCTTCGGAGGAGCACAGATTGGAAATATTTTTGGTCCTTACATCTCCGGTCTAATTTTACACGACGGTGGAGACTGGGCAAACGTATTTTACTTCTTTGGAGGACTTGGAGTAATATGGTTCTTTTTCTGGGTTAGTGTTCTAAATAATAGTCACCCGCTAAAGCTCATTCGGAGCGCTCGCTTGCTTATTGTATATTAAATTCCACCGTATCTCAAAGTTTTTGTCAAAATGTTCAAGTGCGCGAGTTGTGATTCCCAACACACGGACGGTACGGTATGCAGTGCCTGCAAGCGTCACTATGACTTCCAGTGCTCTGGGGTCACTGAGACCGGTTATCGTAGATTGGGAGATAGGCAGAAGACCTGGCGCTGTCCTCAGTGCAAGTCCAGCGCATCTCCATCTCAGGCTGCTACCTCCCCACTACCGAGCCAGTTAGACAAGATGCAGGACCAGCTGAACAACATAGTATTTCAGCTATCTCCATTGGCATCGTTGGTGAATGATGTGAAGTCGATCAAATCTGAGTTGATCAACCTGCGAGAGTCACTGGACATGGCGCATGATCTGCTCGGCAAATTCTCTGGATCAGTGAAGGCTCTTGAGAGTAGAGTATCGAAAGTAGAAAAGGTGATGAATGATGTTCCTACTCTTCAAGCAGATGTAGCTAGATTGAACCAGGAACTTCAGGATCGAGACCAGTGGGCTCGTGCAAACAATGTTGAGATACGGGGAATACCTCTTAAGAAAAATGAGAATCTTTATGATGTCGCAGAGAAGATCGGAAGAATCAGTAATTTGTCGATTAGGAAGGAAGATATCAACTACATCGCGCGCATTCCTACTAGAGTACCGAATGCAGAAAAACCGATTATCATATCGTTCAACAATCGATACACGAAAGAAGAATTTGTAGTTTCTTCTCGCAAGAGCAAGCAGCTCAAACTGGAAAACCTGGGATTTGCTGCAGGTGGAATATTCTACGTCAACGATCATCTGACGCAGCACAACAAAAACCTGCTAGGCAAGGCGCGGGCTCTGGCGAAGGAGAAACACTTCCAATATGTTTGGGTCAAACATTGCAAAATTATGGCGAGGAAATCAGATGCTTCTCCTATATTTTTTTATAAAAAGCGAGAACGACCTTGCACGGATTTCTTAGATATTCTGCACTATAATGATGTAACAAAATGTCAGTATTTAAAAACTTTATTCAAGGTAGTTACTAGTAATATTGTACACAGTTTGGGAAGCGCATGCAAAACCAGTGTCTTTTGTTTACCGAACTGCTCCTTTGTTATCACGAGCTCGGACTGTGCGCAGTGCGCGGACGCCGGCCGGTCAATCGTAAGTAACGCTCCGCGCATACCGCTTGCACCTGCTCGCGCGCCTAGCATAGTAATCGCATTCGCTTGCACTCTTCACGGCTCGTACTTATTTTGACATTTGGGTAACCGTGACCACAAAAAATAAAGATCGTTCATTGAATAAAATCCACTTCTGTACGCTTTACCCCTGTAATCAAAATCTAGGTAACTCGTTCAATACACAACTTACTAACTTTACCGATAAATTGTCTTTTATAAGCAACTCTTGCCCCAATGACACTTTTATAATATTTGGTGATTTTAATATGAGAAATGTTGAGTGGCTCTATAACCAGAGGAACTTACAACCTTCTGGGATATTAGGAGACAGTCAGATTTATTTCTTCGATACAGTGTCGGTATGTAATCTAAATCAATTTAATAATTTCAGAAATATAAATAACACAATTCTTGATTATGTACTGTGTAATATGGATGTTTTAGTCTCAGCATGTGACGACCCCCTGGTGCCTGAAGACGACCATCATAAATCCCTGATCGTTACCCTTGATTTAGACAGTTGCGAGCCTCTTAAACAAAACCATCGATTGAAATATCTTTACCATTCTGGAAACTATGATGGTATCAATACATGTCTATCTGACCTAAACTGGAGTGTTGTGTTAAATAAAGAATCATTGGACGAAGCTCTTGACACTTTTTATAAATTGCTATATGAACTTCGTGATAAATTCATACCCCAAAAACGAGTTAGTTCAGCATCATTTCCCCCTTGGTACAACGCCCCCCCTTAGGAAAATGCTTAAGGAGAAATTTAAATATCATACCTATGGTAATATTTCTGACTATGAGTCATTTTCTCTCCTTAGAAGGAGAGCTAAGGCTTTTGAAGAAGATTGCCACAATTTTTTTATAAAAAACACCGAAGAATCTATTAAGAAAACCCCAAAAGTGTTTTGGTCTTATGTAAAATCGCTGAAAAAGGGTAACAATTCTCTGCCATCTACTCTAGTTTTTAAAGGGCAGTCTGCGGACTCTGGTGTAGGAATTTGTAATCTCTTTTCTGAATACTTTAAATCTACCTTTCTATCTCAGTCACTATCCTCCCAAGGCGGCTCTAACGTATCAACTGATAGTTCTGAGACTTTTGATTACCCTTGCACTATCAGTGATATTGAAATTGACTCGTCTACAGTCTTAACATTACTTGAGTCGCTTGATGTGTCCAAAGGAGCTGGGCCCGATACTATTGTTCCGATATTTATAGTTAAATGTGCTGATAGCTTATCAATACCTTTGTCTTTACTTTTTAAGCGTTCAATCAGGGAAGGGATCGTGCCAAAGATTTGGAAATCAGCATTCATCTCTCCCATTCACAAAAGTGGAAGTAGAAGTGATGTTCTTAATTATAGGCCTATTTCGAAGTTATGTATTTTTGCAAAAAAAATTGAGAGGCTGGTCTACGCCCAAGTTTTTGCGACATTATCAGCTTGCTTTATTCCTGAACAGCACGGATTCCTGAGAAATCGCTCAACTAGGTCAAATTTACTTTCTTTTATTGATTATACTTCCTTAAATATGGACGCTGGGGGGCAAGTTGATGCTGTGTATAGCGACTACAGTAAGGCATTTGATCGAATTGATCACCAAATGTTATTAAAGAAGCTTTTAAATGCTGGGATTCATGGTAACTTGTTCAGATGGTTCACATCATATATTGAAAATCGGTCTCAGACTGTTGTAGTCAACGGTTTTACCTCTTCTGACTGGACTCGTGTTCCTTCTGGTGTTCCCCAGGGTTCTTTGCTTGGACCTCTATTGTTTACAATTTTTCTTAATGACATTGCCTCTTGTTTCATCCACTCACATTTTCTATTATACGCCGATGACATGAAAGTTTTTAAGCAGATCACTGACATCAATGACTGTTACCGCTTGCAGGAAGACCTAAATAGATTTGAGCTCTACTGCTTGCGTAATAAGCTGGATCTCAATGTGTCCAAATGTTTCTCAATCACCTTCACCCGAAAGTTAAATCCCGCTAAATTTAATTACACGCTGAAGGGTACACCTCTTAAGGAAGTGGATGAGATACGGGATCTCGGTGTGATGCAGGACTCAATGTTATTGTATGACAAACATGTTGATAACATTGCCAAAAGGGCCAATAAAGCGTTGGGGTTTGTAATGAGAGCCAGCTCACAGTTCTCATGTATCAAAGTTGTTATAATATTATATTGCACCTATGTGCGTAGCATCCTCAAGTATTGTTCTCAGGTGTGGAGTCCACAGTATGATATTTATATAAATAGGATTGAGTCCATCCAACGTAGGTTTTTAAGATTCGTTCAATTCAAGTGTAAGTGCCATGACATTGACTACGATGCAAGGTGTAGAAGACATCACATGTTGCCGCTGCAAGAGAGACGTCAAATAGCGGATATTGTCTTCTTGAGCAAGATTGCACAGAGTAGAATTGATTCTCCTCAACTCTTGGCTAATATTAAATTAAAAATCCCGAATAAGTCAGTAAGACATCCAATTCGTTTAGCTGTTCCATTTACTGAAACCAATTACCGTAAAAATTCTTATTTCTGTAGAGCGCCTATCACTTTCAATAACCTGGTTGACATCCCCGAACTAGACCTTTTCAATACAAAGACACATAAAATTAAAAAAATGTTAGCAGACCGCTGGTTCGATGCGTTTCCATAGCTGTTTGTTTTGTTTTTTTTAAATTATGTTTTCCTTATTTTTCCTTTTGTTTATATATTTATTTCCGCAATAAGCAAGTATCCTTAGACGCAATATGCGGAAACATCTCAATGGTCAGTAGTTTAATTTTTGGATAAGTAAATAGTTTTTAAGTACTGTTTGTTTTCCGAAGATTATAAAATAAATAAATAAAATAGAACTATACGAATAAACACATGCAGGCAGGAAACCTGGCAAGACGAAGTAATTATAGGTGGAGTAAGGTGCTAACTGAATGGCGCCCAAGAACTGGGTACAGAAACGTTGGTCGTCCAGTAGCGAGATTGGCAGGCGATATCGCATGCATCGCAGGCCGAACTTGGATGAGACTGGCACGGGAACGTAAGGAATGGGTCAGGCAAAGAGATACCTCTACTCAGCAGTGGGTGAAGTCAGGCTGTGGATGATGATGATGATGATGATGATGATAAGAATAAACACTTAAAAGGCAATAAAGATGATGCATTTTTCCAGGTACTACTTTGTTATAGCACTCCAAATCTCCATCCGTTCATATCTGATGAAGAGAAAGATTATCTCAACAAGAACGTGACAGCATCAGGTCTTCACAGGAAACTTGATCCTGTACCCTTCAAAGCTCTACTAAGATCACCTGCACTATGGGTGCTCATTTTGGCAGCTGTGAGTATTTTAACATCACATTACACATATGTAGTTTTTTTAATTGTTTAAGTAAGGTAGCTATGAGTTTGTCTCTCTTCCGATACGGGGTTGCTTCTCACAGGGAATCTTGGTGTGGGATCAGGACTATGTCCGTGTCTGTTGAATGTTATATTCGATTCGAATATTGTTCAATTCATGTGATTTATGTGCATAAAAAGGACTTCTTTACTCTCTCAAACTTGTCTCTTACCTTGTACCTTAAATGATGTCACCACACTCATTAATTATAGTAGTGACTGTGGTGAGCCTGGCCTAAGAATAGACCACTCCATCCCGTGGTTGTCGTAAAAGATAACTAATCACCAACATCTACCGACCAATACTTTAATCACCAATCCTTCTTCCGATTATTGCATATCCGCCATTGTAATCTATGGCCTCTTCCAGTTGTTGACGTCTAGAGGCTGTTTATGGTTATGGAAATGACGGAAGTGGCAGTAGATTCTTGAGTATTTTATTGTTAAGTTCATTATTTTCAAAAAGGCTGCTTACAATAGTGAGTTGCAAAACAGCAAACAACTGTGTTGTTTTCTTTGTGATTTCTTAATGTCATGAGGAAAGTGTAAGAATTATATTGCTGTAATAATCCACGACCTTTCCTTATCGCTCAAGCGAAAACTAATGGATGTATGCATCCTTCCAGTTATGATATTCATGTGCAAACGTGCGAAAGCAAAAGTTCTAAAGTCCAAGTTCAAAGTTTGTCACACCGCGATGGAGCGCAATTTTACAGACAAATTCCAAAACAGTGTACTGCAAAAACTCCCAAAATTGTGGACGTGGGTTCCAAAGCTGCTAACCTGAAATGAAATTGGGCTGGTCATATTATTATGTCGTATCCTTATTGAGCTTTGGGCAATGGTAGCTACCGAGAGCCACCCTGTCACAGACACAGAGAGAAGGGATCACGGCTGACACCATCTGCATCTGGACACGAATGGCTGATAATAAAAATAAAATAATCCATAAATTTTGCTATGAAAAAGGTGATATAGATGCCTATGTAGCAGTTAGAAAGATATCGTTTGAAAATTTACCTAAACCTACAATTTAAAGACATGGTGGCATGTGTTCAAAAGAAGTATTCTTGCACCGTCATTCTAGATGGATAGGGGCCTGTATACAAAAGTAGACTTAGAAGCCCAAAACTTGTTCTCATCATCAGTCTGTAGACGATTGAACTGTGAAGTTTGTATTCTGAAGAAGTTATAGCATTCTTTGGTAAAGGATTGTCTATATTTGTCTTCGACCAAAGTAAAAAGTATACTTTGTTCGAATATATTTGTTAGGTAATTACATTATTTTATTACTCTTTCAGGTCGGCCACGATTGGGGCTATTTCACGATGATCACTGACCTTCCAAAATACTTCTCCGATGTTCTGAAGTTCAACATCAAAGAGACAGGGCTCATGTCAGCTCTGCCTTACATTGCTATGTACATTTGCTCGTTCATATTTGCAGGACTGTGCGATTTGTGTGTGAGGATGAAATGGCATAGTATAACTACTGGGAGGAAATTGTACACTACGATATGTAAGCACCTCCTTAAAATAAAGTAACAATTTGTGAAAAATATATTTGTCAGGACAAGCTTTTATAAAATTAGTGATCGGAACCGTGTGCTGATTAGAATGAGCCTAAACAAGGCCAGTCTACTATTATCCATTGAGGTGTTCCGTTGTCCGCCATCAGATCAGCTCGCTGTCACCATAAGATTGTATTGTAACTTACAGGTATACAAAATTTCACCTCTATCGGATGGCAAGAAGTGGTTCTAATTCAGCTTGCAAGGTTTTACAGGATTTGTCCGTTTACCTTCCTATAATAAATGTATTGTCATTGGAACTTGACAGGTTTGCAAAATTTCAGCTCATTCGGTCGAGGTAAACTTGTCCATCTTCCTAGAGGTAAACTAAGCCAACCGCCTTTTTGTTTCATAACAGAGGATTATTATGGTTTTAGTAATCTATTGAGATCATAGTTCTAAGATTTGTGTCTATAATAAGCCCACATTTTACAAGCTGGCTGCATTGTTAGCTATCTTTAGACCGCTTGCAATGGAATTTAGGTAGCTCACCTGTTTAGTTTGTGTGTTTTAAATATCGTAATCTACTTTATTAGTTGTATTATAACTACTAATAGTTCGCAACAAGGAAACGGAAATCAATTCTGCATTACAAATCTGGAAAAATCTCGTTTTCCAGCACGCTCTAACCCATTTCCTCAAAAACTATCCGCGTATTTTGATTGACGACTGGCAAACAATACGGTTGATTATTTAACTCGATCACGACTGGTTCACGGCTAAGGTCACTTTTTTCTTCACAGCGTCTTCCGTGCCGGCAGTTTTTATTATTCTAGCCTCGTACTCTGGATGCAATCGGCTAGAGGCTGTGGGATTGTTCATAGCATCTATGGCATTCATGGGAGGTTTTTACAGCAGTGTGAAGATCAATGCTATGGATATTGCTCCGAACTATGCCGGCACCTGCTCGGCTTTTGTAAACGGGATCGCTGCAGTATCGGGGATAATCACTCCTTATTTGATTGGGTTGCTGACGCCTGATGTGAGTATTTTATTTATCACACAGTTGATATTTTTACAAACAGTTACCAGATTTTGTCTAAGTTAAAGAGTCGTATTTTCACATCATTCTAAATTCATTATACCTAATGCATTTGCCAAATTTCAGCTTATTTCCTCTGACTAGCCCTTTGTATGATATTTTCTCGGTTCTGAGTAAGTTATGAGAATAGTCTTCATAGCGGGTTCTATTATTCCTGTGGCAACATTTAGTTATAATAAAGTAATTAAAATCAGGGCCCTACATTATGCGTACTTGACACCGGTTGTGCTTCCATAAGTGTGGTGCGGCGGGCGAAAGTTTTCCTGCGGCGCAGGAGGATGCGGGTTCGATTCCCGCCTCGGAACAAAAATTTGTGCGATCTGCAGATATTTTTTCAGGGTATTCTGGGTATTTTCTATGTAAAATAAAAAATATCTATCTATTTAATATATTATAGGTATTAAGTTTATCAGTCATCACGACTCCGCTGAGGACCTCAAAGGACGCTAATATGAAAGTCTCAACAGAGCTTACTTATTTGAGCCTTTCGGGGTCGAGACTCTGGATCCGTGGGGTACCGGGCCCTTCGGGTTTTCAAAATAATTTCAGGGTATCTAGTCGAAGCGACGCGTGACCCGAGAGCTGGCTCTTATCTGGCTCAACGCATTAATATTGCCATTCAGCGTGGCAATGCAGCCAGCATCTTAGGGACGATTCCGTCTGGTAGTGATTTGGATATGTTGAGCTACCTTTAGATCGCTAGCAGCGGTCTTCAGGTAGCACAACTGTTTCATATGTATTTTGTATATACCATGTATTAGTAGTATTATTCATTCTGTAAATAAATGTATAGCTCAGTTTATCAGTTATCTAGTACCCATAACACAAGGTCTGCTAAGCTTGGGGCTAGATAATGTTGTGTAAACTGTCCAGCATTATTTATTTATTTATTATTTACAAACTAGTTCACGGTGGTACAATGGGCGACCTTACCGCTAAGAGCGATCTCTTCCAGTCCCCTTCAAATAAATAAATTCAAACTCTACTACTAAATATTAGCTGGGAATTAAAATCGAAGAGACAGGTTGTTTCCAAAACGAATACAACATACTTATTACTTATTTATGTGCATTTGTTTCAGCAAACCATCGAGCAGTGGCGTATTGCTTTCTGGCTAGTATTTGCAGTGCTCATAGGAACGAATATAGTGTACGTGATTTGGGGCTCAGGAGAGCAGCAGTGGTGGGACGACGTTGACAAGTTTGGCTACCCTCCTGGATGGAAACATGGACCCTTGAAGAACAATGAGAAAAAAATTATTCATCCTATTCATGACCACTCTCCTGTCTCGAATGATTAGATTTAGTGCATAATAATTATATATTTATTCAACTAAAAGTAATTGTAAATAAAAGTAATTGTAAATAAGTTTTTGTGAAAAATATTTTTTTCAATACAAGCTTTTATAAAATTAGTTATCGGAACCGTGTACTGATCAAAATGAGCCTAAACACGGCCAGTCTACTATTATCCCTCGAGGAATTCCGTTTTCCACCTTCCGTCAGATCAGCTCGCTGTCACCATCATATTGTTTTGTCATCGAAATTTGACAGGTATGTTAAATTTCAGCTCAATCAGCTAAGGCTTTAAAATTCAGTTGCAAGATTCCACCCGGCCAAATATATTACAGCCGGACATACATTGCAAGTTAATATAAAGCTTGTGAAATAGGAAAGCGCCTACAATTAAGCAAAATTACAATTACAACAAGAAATAAATTTTGTAAAAATTAAAAAAACCCTCAATGCAATGAAACGGCTGAACCGATTTTGATCAAACATAGCTAAGAACACTCCCGACAAATTCACCTTTCAAACAAAAAAATAAAATCGAAATCGGTTCGGGAGCTGCGATGGGAGACAGACAGACACACACACAGACACGTCAAACTTATAACACCCCTTCGTTTTTCCGTCGGGGGTTAATTAAGAAGAAGAAGATTTAAAAAAACAACTTATACTATTGTGAATGTTTGGATGCTTGTTTGTTATTAATTGATGCCATATACATTTGCCGACCTCTGTGGCGTGGCGAGCGAAGGTTCGCCTGCGACGCAGGAGGTTGCGGGTTCGATTCCCTCCTCGAAATAAATATTTGAACGATCTGCAGATATACATATCTTGCATGTTAAATAAAAGCCTGTAAAAAATACATAACTGGCTGGGGCAATGATTGCCGCATGAAAATAAAAAAACAAAAAAACTTGATTTTAATCAGTAGCGTTAATGGGTATTATATATAAGACGTATTCATAGGTATTTTATTAACCGACTCTCAAAAACAGAAGGAGGTTATCAATTCGACTGCATATTTTATGTTTGTTATACGATATTTCCGTAATTTCCGCGTTTTTTTTACTGTGCAGGGAATGATTCCAGGGCGGTCTTATACAAGGTTTATTAAAATCAGAATCTTGAGTTATCAATAACAAATAATTGGTCTACCATTTAGGCCGTTTTGCGGACCATTTAGTTAAGAGGAGACTCTTAACTAAATTAACACTTAACTAAATGGTATCTGAGGAAGGCCTCTCAATTTTCTAGTTTCTCATTTATATTCCAGAAAAAAAAACAGTATATAAAAGTTTGTAAATCAAGTACAATACTAATGATTCAAAATATGCATTATAATTCCGAGGATCACTGTACCAGAAACATGATGGCACAATAATTTCTCCATAGAAAAAAAAAATTTACTTCGTGTTTTACTCGTGATTAATTTAACAAAATTAGATTGTTCTCAATATGGTGCTGATTATTGGGTTTAAAATAAGATAAATAGAATCAATACAACAAAAATGAAGGCTTACATGTAAGGGTTTCAGAAAGTTATCTGTGTCGGTTTTTTTGTATGAAGATTTCTGTCGGAGTTTGCGCAATTACATTAACATTTTGATAAAATAGAAACTAAAGTAGGTAATAACTACATACTCGTACATAGTATAAATATACTACCTAAGAAGAAAGAATTTTTTTAGTAATTTTTTTTTTTTTTTGATAAGATCTTACAATAATTCAGCCTGATACAATAACGTGCAATTTGCTATTTCGCGTTGCTTCTAAATTTCTGCAGGCTCTTTGTGTGATCTTTAGCGCTACCTACTCGGACAAATAAAGAAGCTTCTTTGAGCGTTAGCCGAGTCAATCGTGGGAAGTAATGGCGGCGATAAGCTCACCACTTGTCACGTCTATATTCCCACGATGGTGCAACCCACGGTAAAATGAGGCCCATTGAGGCTCTGCCTACTCTGTCAGCGAAAAAGGCGTGTGCCTATGTATATATGTATATTACTTAACGCTTAGGTACGTTATAAACTTTTATATTATATATTTATTGCCTCTGAAATAATACATCAGTTAAATACCTAACCTTATACATAGGCTCATATAACTTGAATCCAAGGATATCTTAAGTTAAAACTAAGTAGCGTAAGTTTGAAATTAACTTAATGTAATTACGTTTATTTTCAGAAATAATAATACAACTAAATTAAGTAGGCATGTACAAAATTAAAAAAATACATATGAAACAGTTGTGCTACCTGAAGACCGCTGCTAACGATCTAAATGTAGCATCAGGTTGGGAGGAGCTCGCTTCACACAGGTCGTCTTGGCGCTCTACCGTTCGAGGAAAATAGACTCGAAACACTGACGTAAAACGCCAAATTCGCAAGGAGAGACTTAAGCCCTCCTATACTTACACCTTGAACTCTCAAGGCCAACTTTATTGCAGTATTTGTGACAGGGTATTTAAGACTAAGTTCGGTCTAGCGAGCCATATTAGGGCTCACGCTAGGATATAAAATAATATTTAAAAAAAAAATACTTAGGGTCGCCGTCGTCGAAACCGACGAGGAGGAATATATATGTAATGTAGCATCACTTAATGTTGATTACCAGAAAAAAACTAATCAAAATGGGGATCAAACTCCCAATCCATTTAATCCACTCAAGATAATACGTCATTTATCATATAAAAGCTTGTTATTTACATTTTCCATAAATAAATATTTCAGCCTTTGGAAAACGAATAGCAACATTACGGCATGGGATGAAAATGTTCATAGCAACGCGCTTGCATGCATTTTTAGGCAAATGACAATTTCTCACTTTAATAATATTCCTTGTCAGCTTCTTGTCAGAGCACAGCAACGAACTTAGATTTCGTGGAAGGCCTTTACGAAACTGTTGGTATGAATTCAACTTTATAGGAAAAAAATCATTAGATATAATTCAGTTTTTATCTTAAACAGTTAATTTTTACATAAACACACATGTATATGTTTTAAATTATACGTTTTGTATTGAAAATTAAATAGGCTCCCATACAAAATACATGTTTCTTTTTCGTTTTTATAGAATATAATGACACGGAACCCTTCGTACGCGAGTACGACTACCACTTGGCCGGTTTTTTTTTAATAATTTTTAAATCCATTTCGTTTGGATGTCACCATAATATTGTATTGTCATCAGAACTTGACGAGTATGCCAAATTTCAGTTCAATCAATCGGTTTCTTTTTTCTTGTTTTTTAGTTTGTTAGTTATTACAGCTAAGTGAAGTGAAAGTAATGAAAAAATGACCAAGCCTCATTCTCCTTACAAAAGTTCGTGTCTACACAATACACAAATGTAGTTTTTTATTACAATTCTAGAATAGGTCTAGTATTATTTTATCTGTGACTAGGTCCTCTGAGAGCGTGGACGCTTAGTGTAAAATTTGATAAGGATTTGGAAACCTTCACCTTTAACTAATACTCAAATCTTTGCAATGGACAAAATGATGAAATTAATGATGTACATCATTAATTTGACAAAATGATGTACATCATTGAATTTAACATGTCTGTCGTCGGTATTCCCAGCAATACCTTCTCGCTCAGGCGTGAATATATAGTCTATACTACTACTACAACTTACTACGTTTACTTTTTTCGGTGTATACTATGTTGGTGACTCTAATAAATAAATATAAATATAATATAAATATATAAATATGGTTGATAAACTAACTAACACAGCACGCAGCAGAGCCACTTGAATACTTAGCCGCGTTATAGATAACATTGTCATACTTGTATTTGCACATCTCAAGATGAACGCGATAAAAGACAATTTAGATAATGATTATCTACGTAAAAACATAAGAAACTTCACTTGATTTATATTATAATTTGTAAATTCGGAGGAGGGCGTTAAGGTGAATGCTGACGCTTGCAGCGCGAAATTCATTTTTTTGTTGTTTTTTGCCCATTACGGCTCATCAACACTTCTTCAGATAGCGAAAGTTAAGTTCGCGAGAACTAGGAAACTTAACACACATGTTTTTATTGATAGTATCTCATAAATATCAGATATTTTTGTGCTGTTGCTAGATGGATCTTCACAACGATATAACTATCTATTTGTTACTTTTAAATTGTAGTAGATTAAAGCTCTCAAATATAACGTTTTTAATAATGCTATTTATCTGGAATGCCGCTTGGATGATGAGGAAAACGATTTTTTTTATTCTACTTGGTATGACGGGTCAAGCAGATGGCCCACCTGATGTCAAGCGGTACCCTCTGCCAATGAACAGAGCATTACCTCATAGGTCACATCCACCTAGGACGCGCCCTATGTGGCATTGCACTGCGCCCGCCACCCTGAGACATAGAGATTAAAAGTCTCATGTGCCCGTAATTTCACCGGCAACCATACCCTTCAAACCGGAACACAGCAATACGAGCACTAATGCTTTGCGGCAGAAATAGGTATGGTGGTAGTACTTCCCCGGACGAACTCTTTCAGAAAATGCTCTACTACTACTATGGTGATGATTGTATCGTCACTGTTTCTATTCGTAAGAACCTTTATTTGGCTCTCTAATGCTATCATAATGTGCGTTCTATTATATGTAAGCGGTTGGTTCTCCTTTAAATAAAATAAAAATAAATAAATATGTTGCGCAGAGGGAAAACCTAGGACTTCACTTTTTGTCAGCGCTTCATTTTTCGATTTTAATACCACCTCTTATGAAAAGTGGCCAAGCGCGAGTCGGACTTGCCCATGAAGGGTTCCGTAGCAGCAAGTAACATAATATAAAAGTTCTTGTAGTTCGTTGTAACTTTGATCGATGTTTTAATAATAGATTTAAAAAAAACTACTTACTAGGTCTCGTTCAAACCAATTTTCGGGAGAAGTTTACATGTACATCATATTTTTTTTTGTAGTCTTTTCATTCTCCTATTTTAAAAATTACAAGGGGGGGGGGGAGCTCATTTTACCACTTTGGAAGTGTCTCATAAAAACTATAGATATTAGAAAAAAAATAAAAACCTCAATATCATTTTTGAAAACCTACCCATTGATAACCAACATACATATATGGGTTTGATAAAAAAAAATGAGTTTCAGTTCTAAGTATGGGGAACCCCCAAAATTTGTTGTTTTTTTTCTATTTTTGTGTGAAAATCTTAATGCGGTTCACAGAATACATCTACTTAACAAGTTTCAACAGCATAGTTCTTATAATTTCGGAAAAAAGTAGCTGTGACATACGGACGGACAGACAGACAGACAGTCAGACATGACGAATCCATAAGGGTTCCGTTTGTTGCCATTTGGCTACGGAACCCTAAAAACCGATTGTGAAGGAGTAAACTACAAAAAACATATATTTGTTTTATTATAAGAGATATATATATTCCACGATGGTGCAACCCACTGTAAAAAGAGGCCCATTGAGGCTCTGCTTACCCCCCTTCGGGGAAAACGATGTGTGTCTTTATGTATGTATATTATCATAATTGTTAAATGCTTAGGTATTGACAACCGTCGCTACCTACTCCTTTTACGGCGGCAATAACTACTACCATTCACTGTGACGGTCACGATGTACAATCGTGGTTGCGCGCGAGCACCTTTTAGTCGATCCTTCGCAGTTCGCCAGCCACTCGCCTCTGTGTTACCTTGCAGTATATAGTGCGCTAAAAACTTGAATGGAAGATAAAAAATATACAAATCAGTTAACAAAAATACGCAAGTTGGACTCAAAACTGTGAGTAAATACTGTTTAGACTTTATTATAGTTTTTTGTTTTAAACCGACATCAAAAAAGGAGGAGGTTCTCAATTCGACTGTATGTTTTTGTGTGTTTGTTACCTCTTATCTCCGTCATTTATGAACCCATTTGGTTGTCCCATTTGTATAGATTAAGATTTAGTTAGTTTAAGGGTTAGATTAAGAAATAAAGTGTTTTTTATATGTCTGTTAGTTTCTAAGGTATTTATGTTGCTATGGGCTTATTGGTTTAGTGCAATTCTCAATAAGCCTGAAATAAAGATTTTGAATTTGAATAGAAAAACCCTTAGCTTTGAAGTCAATTTTTTCGCAAAGAATTAATGTATGAGAACATGAAACCGATTTCTAATTATAAATATACATGCGTGCATTTGTTGAATGTTTAATAAATCAAGATTTGCATAAAAATTGTTTTTGTAATATTTTTGTTGCACTCAATGCACCGAACATCAACAGGTTCAGTGAAATCAAATTTTCTGTTGCTGTTTTTCCTTATTTTATGAGTATTTTTACCGGCTTTGTAAAGACTTTAGCAAATTAACAGCTTTATCAACCGTGCTAAAGTATATTAACAGCTAAAACAATATGAATAGGTACTTGGAAATTCATTTGTGTAGCCAGGTATTTGATTTGATACGCAGGTTGCGTTCGTGTGAATAATAATCTTTTGGAGTGCCTATTAGGTACCCAAGTTGTTAATTCGAGTTGTTCACGGAATTTAATCTTAATTAAACCTTCATAGTTGCGAAAAGCAATCTATATTGTTTACTTTCAAGAAGTGCTCACAATAGATTGATGGTGTAAAATTATGAAGTTCAATTCAATTCAATCATTTATTTTGTTGCGGACCAAATGAAAATCGCATGACCATTTTCATCAAGAGTTTATTTTAGACAGTCCTCAAAAATAAAATCATTTTCAAATGTTACAAAAAAGCACTAATTTTAAAATATGTTAGGTACTATATTACTATAACGTAGAGAGCGTGGAGACCTAATAGAGACCTACAAGATCCTAAATAACCACTACAGTATACCAGATTTATCTTAGACACTATATACCATGAACAATAATATAGGACTCAGAGGACACTCACTGAAGCTGCAACGCGGGCCAAGTACCAGCAATCAGAGGATGCACATATTGCCTAATCGGGTCGTGCGCACTTGGAACCGGCTACCAGACTCAGTGGTCAGTGCCACCACAGTGAATTCTTTCAGAAATAGACTTGAAAAACATTTGAAGTGCACTGATAAGGACTAAGATATACACGCATCACCTCCGAGAGCTGCCTGTGTATTATGAATAAAATATTAACAAATAAATAAATAAATATTCTACATTTTCTCACCAGCCAGCCTCCCTCAAGCTTCGAAGGAGGCTGGCGTGCTTGGTGCGGAAGTTTGGTCACCAACATATTTCTTGAAAGTGTAAGTAAGTGATTTACAAATATAGCAAAGGTAAATAAATACACATTTTTATAATGTCGTTATGGTAACAACTTCATAAAAAATAGACACAGTAGTATTAGTTCTGTAATATTCACAAAAAAAAAATATCTATAATATAATCAAAGTCATGTTAGTTACACCACTCATAACTCAAGAACGGGTGGACCGATTTGGCTGAAAATTGGTGGGGAGGTAGCTTAGAACCAGGAGATTGGCATAGGGGTGGAAAATAGGAGGGGGGGGGGTACACCGGGTGCTACCTGTGCGAAGCCGGGGCGATACGCTAGTAATGTCGCGAATGCCTTTGACAATTTTTTCTCTAATATACCAGTTATTGTAACCCAGTCATTACAATCATCTGCCTCTGGAGCATCTACTTTATTGGAACTAAGTATTGCTAAATGTGAGATCGCGTTTAGCTTTAGATACGTAAATGCCGATAGTATTGTTAAGACATTTCAGTCACTTAATATTAAACATACTGAAGATCTTTAAGGAATATCCACAAAGGTGTTAGGTATTATAATTATTGATATTGCTCAATGCTTAGCCTACATTTTTAATAGATGTGTTGACGACGGAATTTTTCCAGATCTTATGAAACATAGTAAATTAATTCCTTTGTTCAAGTCTGGAAATGCAAAAGATCCAGCTAATTATAGGCCGATTTCTATATTGCCCGCGTTTAGTAAAATCTTTGAAAACCTTATTCTTACTCAATTATTGTCGCACTTTAACTTCCACAGACTACTTCATAGTCATCAATTTGGATTTACCAAGGGTCGATCAACAGCTGATGCTGGTACCATGCTTTTGGAACACATATTTCAAGCATGGGAAAACTCGCAAGACGCGATCGGAGTATTCTGCGACCTATCCAAAGCATTCGACTGCGTGAGTCATGCTACTCTAATTTCGAAGTTAAAACATTATGGCATCCAAAATCAGGCAATTAACCTTGTAAATTCTTACTTATCCAATAGAGTACAAAAAGTTGACGTTGGTGGTGAAAGGTCTTCAGGATCGTCTATTGTTATGGGAGTGCCCCAGGGTTCAATACTAGGCCCATTTCTATTTTTAGTATACATTAAGGATCTCCCTTTTTATGTAAAAGACAATTATGTGATATAGTTTTATTTGCTGACGATACGTCTTTAATTTTCAAAGTTGATAGGTCAAAAGCTAATTACGATGATGTAAATAAATCACTATCACGAGTTCTTGATTGGTTCACTGTAAATAATCTGTTGCTTAATGCTAAAAAAACTAAATGCATTAAATTCACTTTGCTAAATGTAAAACATTACCCAACTAATATTAAAGTAAATGGCGAGACACTCAATCTTGTAAACTCTACTGTTTTCTTAAGACTTAATATTGATGCAAGTTTGCAGTGGGGACCATAAATTAAGGCACTTGCGGGTAGACTTAGTTCCGCTGCATATGCAGTTCGTACGATAAGGCAGCTTACTGATGAAGCTACAGCTAGGCTAGTTTATTTTGGCTTCTTCCATAGTGTTATGTCATATGGCATCATTCTGTGGGGGAAAGCAGCAGACATCCAAGCAATATTTGTTTTACAAAAACGGGCAATAAGTGCCATTTATAAAATGAAGCCACGTGACTCCTTGAGGGAGCGTTTTAAGGAAATTAACATTCTCACGGTAATATCGCAATACATCTACGAAACCTTATTATATACACATAAACACTTAGATAGATTTATGAAAAAAAGTGACGTGCATTGTTTTAACACGAGAAATAAAAATAAACTGAGTATTCCCAAATTTAGTATGGGGAATTCTGTTCGGTTCTAAATAAACTTCCAGAAAGTGCTTCTAAACTTTCGATTCGAAGATTTAAATCTTACATAAAGAATAATTTAATTAAGAAAGCGTATTACACACTACATGACTATGTTAATGATAAAGCCGCGTGGCCTGATGTCGCTCTGCCCCTCGACACCTAATTTGTCAATTTGCAATGTCTGTACCTGCATATAATTTATTACTGATGTGTTATTTATGAGTATATCAAGCGTAGAGTGTGCTGCCTTATGAACTTTTGCTGATTCTCTCTATCATCTTACTTTTGACTGCCTACCTAAGTAAGGCTTTTAATTTGGTTTTCCTTTTTCCTTGAATCAGCTTCCACTTGTTCTCGAGGCACCACACAGGCGCTCCCCACCTAGTAGTAAGAAGGATCATCAAAAGAAAAACAGACCGTGTTTGTTGCCTGATTCTTCTAGGTCTGGTTGCGTTGGAACAGGAGTAAATGTAAATTTATTTTTTAAGACGATTCAAAATGATCCTTGTGATTTCAATGAATAAAATACTTTTGACTTTGACTTTAATAGATAAAAGCTAAACTTTAAATAATAAATTTATTGGTAGCGGATACAATGATAAAAACAAAAGGTTTTATGATACCTAATCAAAATGCAATTTAAGTGTACCTTACTTGGCGGATGAATAGTCAGTTAGGAAGCGAAAGGCGGGGCTAATTTTTGTGTATGAGAATTTAATAAGTATTTTACGGGACGGTGTTGTGGTACAATGGTTCTCCTTGTTCCTGATACGAGACAGGGAATCTTGGTGTCTCTCTCACCGGTATTCTTAGTAATTCCTATAACTTTCCTCTCCTCTCCACAACCTCGCTTGAGGATATTCTGTTTGAATGTCAATTTGACGACCTCTGTGGCGCGGCGGGCGAAGCTTGGCCTGTGACGCAGGAGGTTGCGGGTTCGATTCCCGCCTCAGAAGAAATATTTGTGCGATCGCAGATATTTGTTCAGGGTGTTCTGGGTATTTTCTATGTATAATAAAAAATATCTATCTATGCAATATATTGTATTAAGTTTATCAGTTATCTAGTACCCATAACACAAGCTCTGCTTAGCTTGGGGCTAGATAATGTTGTGTGAACTGTCCAGCATTATTTATTTATTTATTTATTTTGGAAAATGGAATACGAGCGATGTTGAGTCGAGTCAAAAGACCGATTAGGCAGAGGGCTAAAGACCTGGTGGGTCATATGCTTGATCTGTTATTCCAAATACAATAAATAAATAAAGCGGCCAAGTGCGTGTCGGACTCGCCCATGAAGGGTTCCGTAGCAGCAAGTAACATAATATCACAGAGTAAGGAATAATACTAACGTACAACAGAGAGACAATCTTAGTACTACGATCGTTGCCACGATAAGTCGCGCAAGAGCAGCGCCCGTGGCGCGCGCTCGGTACTAACGTACTAATATGCATTCTTACTTGTTTTCTTAACAGCGTACTAGATGGCGCTTCTCTCTTGCCTTCTTTACAGCGCACTAGATGATACTTGAGAAATCAAGCGTATTTCATCACATCATATCATAGAGTAACACGTTAGTATTCTTACTACTCTGTGGAGTAACTATCGAAATATTATCGTATAATTTTATTGCTCCGAAACATGGTTTTATTTCAACGCCATCTATGTGTTTCTTGACCAAACTTAGAACCTTAGAACCCAATCAAAATGTTTCGGTTAGAAATTGCTAGATGTCAGTAAAAACATTGAAAAAAAAAACTATTTTATAACGATTTTTGTTATTTTATTAGTTAAAATCACATAAAAAGTCTTCTAGAGGTACTATTTACGCAATGCCGTCAAAAAAAGTGAAAAAATAATCTAATTAATGTGTTCAATATTCCTAGCGATACCAGTACTGCCATCTATCGATATTTTGTGTGAACTAATTCTAAAATGTATGGAATTAACCAGACCTGATAATATAAAAGTTCTTGGATGGATTACGATTAATGACGTATTAAAATAAAACTACTTACTAGATCTCGTTCAAACCAATTTTGAGAGAAAGTTTACATGATAATGTACATTTTTTTTTTTTTTAGTTTTATCATTCTCTTATTTTAGAAGTTATGGGAGGGGGGTGGGGGGGGGTACACACTTTTTACCACTTTGGAAGCGTCTCTCGCGCAAACTATTCAGTTTAGAAAAAAATTATAGTAGAAACCTCAATATCATTTTTGAAGACCTATCCATAGATACCCCACACGTATAGATTTGATGAAATTTTTTTTTTTGAGTTTCAGTTCTAAGTATGGGGAACCCCAATAATAAAAAAACTACTTACTAGATCTTGTTCAAACCAATTTTGAGTGAAAGTTTACATGGTAATGTACATTATATTTTTTTTTAGTTTTATCATTCTCTTAATTTAGAAGTTATGGGGGGGGGGGGGGGGGGACACACTTTTAACCACTTTGGAAGCGTCTCTCGCGCAAACTATTCAGTTTAGAAAAAAATGATATTAGAAACCTCAATATCATTTTTAAAGACCTATCCATAAATACCCCACACGTATAGGTATGATGAAAAAAAAATTTTTGACTTTCAATTCTAAGTATGGGGAACCCCAAAAATAAAAAAACTACTTACTAGATCTCGTTCAAACCAATTTTGAGTGAAAGTTTACATGGTAATGTACATCATATTTTTTTTAGTTTTATCATTCTCTTATTTTAGAAGTTACGGGGGGGGGGGGGGGGGACACACACACTTTTTACCACTTTGGAAGTGTCTCTCGCGCAAACTATTCAGTTTAGAAAATAATTATATTAGAAACCTCAATATCATTTTTGAAGACCTATCCATAGATAACCCACACGTATAGGTTTGATGAAAAAAAAATTTTTGAGGATCAGTTCTAAGTATGGGAAACCCCAAAAATAATTGTTTTTTTTAAATTTTTGTGTAAAAATCTTAATGCGGTTCACAGAATACATCTACCTACCAAGTTTCAACAGTATAGCTCTTATAGTTTCGGAAAAAAAAGGCTGTGACATACACGGACAGACAGACAGACATGACGAATCTATAAGGGTTCCGTAGTTTTTTTACGGAACCCTTAAAACACCTAACTCATTAGACAACTAAGCCGGCGCGATTAAGTAGTTTTTTTTTAAATATAGGTCGCCTTTGAGTGCGCTAGCGCCAGTGTCATTTCTATTGTGTTTATGTATTCTATGCTAGTTTATTCTATGCTAGTGTATTCTATGCTAGTGTATTCTATGCTAGTGTATTCTATGCTAGTGTATTCTATGCTAGTGTATTCTATGCTAGTGTATTCTATGCTAGTGTATTCTATGCTAGTGTATTCTATGCTAGTGTATTCTATGCTAGTGTATTCTATGCTAGTGTATTCTATGCTTGTGTATTCTATGCAAGTGTATTCTATGCTAGTGTATTCTATGCTAGTGTATTCTATGCTAGTGTATTCTATGCTAGTGTATTCTATGCTTGTGTATTCTATGCAAGTGTATTCTATGCTAGTGTATTCTGTGCTGAAGAGGATGCATGCAAGCCCATTGCGGCTTATTCGAACACCAACCATAAACCTATCTAAAAATAACCTTGTCCTAGAAAACTATCTGCCAAGTACATTTTACAATCTCTAAGAAAAGGAAGGTTAATTTGGAGTTGCCACCACAAACCGGACGACGCAGTGTATGAAGTGTCCTCTCAATGTACCGACGACATTTTGAAGTTTGCGAGAAGTGGATGGAGATAGATAGATAGATAAACTTTTTATAGTACACCTAAGAAAATTAAAACAAAATAAAGTGACAAACAACAAACTAATTAACAACGTACAATAGGTGGTCTTATCGCTAAAAGTGATCTCTTCCAGACAACCTTGGATGGACAGGATAAAACAATAACATAATACGGCGGTGTACAAGTAACAATTATACATAATAACATACATTAAAAATCGTATAAATATAGCCTAACCTACAATTTAACAACACAACACATAACAAGATATAAATGGGTGGATCAAGACTGTTCGTCGTGACATTCTATGGAGGAGTAACATGTACAGTGTTACCCAAAATATAAGTCGCCCCGATGTACTTGCGCCGTATACCAATTTCTATAGCGCGGGAACCTTCTTCTACCAATAGAAATCGCGCGTTAAAACCTTGCGCTGTTATTGGTTAATCAGTTTTGCGGCAAAATCGCGGCCGGTCGTTCATCAGTCGACTCTTAGATGTGAGCGGGACAGAGTTATACAGCGGTACAGAGCTATACTATACGTTCGGCTACTGACAGATATCAGTCAGCGCTTTTCTGCGCAAACGAAAACAGTCGATCGGACTTAACTCATCATATACACTTCTCTTTTTTATTACCTACATACTTAATCAGTAAACACACCAGTCTTTAAGTGCCAAGCCTCTACCAATCTCTATCATAAACATCTTTAGGCATTTCTTATCTTAATACTAACATAACAGTTGAAGTTAAGTTGCAAAAATAAAAGTCATTATGAGATGGATGTATTAGCACGTAGTGTTTACGATATATTTTTTGGTTTATAAATTCTAGTTAGTCCTAGTACATTTTTTTAATTTCTGTGCTTATAATAAGCTTAGATGTAAATGAATGGTATCTAAATATTAAAAATATCAACTTGCAAGGGCACTGCATGTTTAGTACGTTTTCATTAGTGTATACCATAGAATAAATAATGGTACAAGTGTATACTTAGATTATTTGAATTTATTTGATACTTTTAATATGATTTTCAATATAATTAAAAATAGGATAAACTTAAGTAAATCAGTGTATGAGTTACAATTAGGGTTTTGTTACTTAATAAGTCAAAAATAATTGAAGAAAAAACCCTTAGAGAAATGCGGCCTACGTCGTGTAGCTCTTTGCTTTACGACACAAAAAAATAAAAAAGCGTTAAAAAAAAGGAAAAAAGGTCTAAAAAGGAGTACTGTGTACTGTCTCATTTACGGATAAAAATTCCATTTTATTTTTAGCGGGATGAATACGTTTTTGAGCAGAATAGGGATAAATATATTCGTGGGATGAATCCATGGGATCAATACGGACGCACCCACATTTGCATAATAACATACATTGTGTCAATGCAAATCACAATTTTTTATGATTACTTATTATTTATTACGATAATAAACTCGGACCTGAGTCAATTTGCATTATTTCAATATTGCAAACAAAAGTCACGTCTTCAAATTGCGCCCGACAAAATAAGCTGTTCATTTTACTTTGCAACAATTCGATAAGTCGCGTCACTGCAAACATTACGTAAAAAAATGGCAACAGTCGTTAAACATGTAGATATCCGGTTCTTAAAAGCTTGAGAAATATCATACCCGGACTTGTAAGTAAGATTCATTGGTATAAGATTGGCTGCTAGCTTATTATGGAATGTGTTATAACTGGAAGAAAGCGTTGGCCGAATCAGTCAAGGGAAGATGCGCTCCCACCAGGCAGAAATCTTCATACAAAAAAAAAGCCACGCGCCGCTTGAAAAAGCGGTTTTTATTGAATATCTCGTGAAATAGATATAATTTAAAAAAAAACCCGTGCCTGAACCCTCTGTTTCATTGTAATGATTTTATTTATCCAATTTTTGACCCAATAATCTGTACCATATTGACAAACAATCGAATCTAGCCAAAAGTTAGAGGTAAGTTTGTGATATTTTTTTATCGAGAAAATGTTACCCTATCGTGTTTCTGTCAGGGTGATCCCTCGATATTATAATGTAGTATCCATGCATATTTTTCATTTGAATATTGTACTTGATTTAGTCTGTTAAAAATCTAATCTAAGATTGGTAATTTTGCGTTATACCATTAACACGTCTAATATTCCCACGATGGTGCAACCCAACGTGAAAAGTGGCCCATTGAGGATCTGCCTACCCTTTCGGGGAAAAAGGTGTGTGTATGATATTTATCAGATATTTTTTTCAGAGGGGTATATTTTTCAGATTTGTCAGGCTGGACACAGTTTTAATAAAACTAAAACAAATTCACATTATTGCGATAGAAGTAGGGTTTTTATTTACAAAGGAAACTGACAACTCGTCGAGATGTGCAACTTCTCTTGATTACCAAACAACAACAATCATCCTCAACTTCTTGAATACCATTACCATAATTCTGACATTAGTATTTGAGTACGACCCGACGTCTAAATATCATGCTATGGGTCAAGTTGAACCAGTCAGTTGCGCAAATTCGAAGCTCCACGTGGTTTTGGCAAGTTTTTACTTTTCAATTAGTTATTAGCAATCGTTAATTGGAGGGAAAATGCCATGAAATGAGCTTCTTTACAAAATGCTAACCTTTTTCTCATATGTATATCATCATCAGCCCACACTAGTCACTGCTGGACATAGGCCTCTCCCAATACGCGCCACTGAGCCCGGTGTTCAGATCTTCTCATCCACTTTCTGCCCGCCGCCTCTCATAGGTCATCGCTCCACCTAGCCAGAGGGCACCCCACGCTACGTTTTCCAAAACGCCGTCTCTACTCAAGTACTCGCTTACCCCAAAGGTTGTCGGTGCTCCGGTATATCCTTCTTCGGCCACATCGTCATTTACCAACAGGTGAGATCGAGGTCAAAAAAGGTCTATCAGTGTTAAACAATAAATAAAAGAAACATGTATATGTGTAAAGCCAATCTCTCTTTTGGCTCAACGCCCAGAGACCTCAATACCGCCTCCTAACAGCGATGGGTCTTAAAATTAACCTAACTAGGCACTATTTATCGTCGTTTTTCTCTTAGGTAAAACCTAGATTTACCGAGAGAGTCCTGGTAAAATTACAAAAAAATTGCCACTTTTATAAGTATTCTTTGCATTTACCAACTCACATTATTAAAACTTAAGATTAACTAGTTACATAAGTCGAAACTCAAGATTTGCCAGAGGGCAATAGAACGCAGCATTTTGGATTATAAAAGAACCGACCATGTTAGGAACACCACGCTGCGTTCCCTGACTGGTATTGCCGACGTAGGTGACAAAATAGCCAGGCTCAAATGGGACTGGGCGGGACACGTCAGTCGAATGCTTCCCAACAGGTGGACGAATATCAGCACACCCTGGATACCTGAAGGACGGCGATCTCGGGGTCGGCCGTGATAGCGTTAGCGGGACGATCTTAATAATTTTTAAAAGGATTGGTGGGCGACTGCCAAGACAGGGAAAAGTGGAAGGATTTGGGGGAGACCTTTGCCCAGCAGTGGGACAATATAGGTTAAGGAAAAATCAATGATTTACTAGTAAGACCTAAGATTTATCACACTTTGGGCTCTTAAAGTATCATTATATAGATAAAACCCTTACAAAACAACCTCAACCTAGTCATTGACCTAATCAATAAAGAACATTGGCACGGCCGGTGTAGGTATAATGTGTCTACGCTTCGTATAAGCAAGCAACGACACGCTCTACACATTTGCAATAATTTATTTAAAAGAAACAATAACGCAAACTTTGTTGTTTGAAACATCTTTCCTCTCGCTTTCCTGCAATTTGTGGGAGTGATTTCGTGAAAAGGGACGATGTAACAGGAAGTGCGAATTTTCCCGAGAGGTTGGTACTATCAGTCATATTGCTTATTACCAAGGTGGTGAGATGTCAGGATGGCAATTCTGGTGCTTTAGAGATTAAGTCGAATTCGACATATGTCGAAAAAAGATGGCGAATGTCGAATAAAATCCTATTTTGCTATTATCGTGATGTCACAAATAGACATAAGTCGACCAAAATCATTCAAATCGAATACGATTTGATGGTTATTGTGACATTTTCGTGACATTTTTTTGTAGACATACATGCTTTGACATTATCTCTAATTTAGAGATAATCTCTACAATCTGAGAATTGGCCTCCAGATATTACACATCATATGCGACTACTGAAAGGCTCGCTGGTTTTTTTAACAATGATAAAAGTTCATTTGACCGCTATCATGTTGGTATATAAAGATGTGGCCAACGATGGAGCACGAAGGTCCAGAAGGCACCTATTATTCAGAGATACCCAGATTCACGATAGAGTAAGAAGTAAAAAAACACAGATAACATTTTACATACATACATACATATATACTTTACAGACACACGCCTTTTTCCCCGAAGGGGGGGTAGGCAGAGCCTCAATGGGCCTCTTTTCACAGTGGGTTGCACCATCATGCAGTATAGACGTGACAAGAGATGAGCTCATCGCCGCCATTGCTTCCCACGACTGATTCGCCTAACGCTTTCTTCCAGTAATAACTCATTCCATAATAAGCTAGCAGCCAGGACAAATCTTATACCAACGAATCTTATCAACAGTCTGGATAATCACTTATTTGGCATTTACGACATCCACAAGAGGAGACGGAGGGGTCTATTCTTGAGCCGGACAGATCACAGCAGAGCATAAATAAAATTTTGATCTATAAAATAAAGCATTGTGCTAATCTTTTATCACACATAATCATCATCTTTTATAATTTTTTTTTTCTTTTATCATTGTTTTTTGTTTTTTTATCTTTTATCTGTTTTCTCATTAAAAACAATACAGGCGTTATCCTTAAACCAGCCTTATTAGAATTCATAGCATGAGACAGGAAATTTTATTATAACGTCTACTTATGTTAATTAGTGACCTCTAATATGCCGAAATGGAGTGTAAGGAAAACAATACGGCGCTTTTAATGAAACTGTTCACAAAATATGTACGTAAAGATAAATTAACATGTAAATTATGTAAAGGGCATGAGGTACGAAACTGGCCCAATTTTTTTTAATTTTTTAATTTTTGGCAACTTATTTTTTATTTAAAACTAGCAACTCGCTCCGTCTTCGCACGGGTAGCCCCCCGTGAAAAACAGCCCCCCTCTATATTTTATTACTTATTCTGCTATTCGGAGTGGAGAATCCATCAAAAAAGAGATAACTAACATCGGTCCAGCCGATCTTGAGTTATAAGTTGTGTTACTAACATGACTTTTTCGGTGTATACTATGTTGGTGACTCTAATAAATAAATATATAAAACTTGGGGTGCTTAACCGTGCAAAACAGTATTTCACGCCAACTCAGCGCTTACTTCTTTACAAAGCACAAGTTCGGCCGCACATGGAATACTGTTCTCATCTATGGCACGGGGCCCCTAAGTACCAGCTGCTTCGCTTTGACTCCCTACAGAGAAGAGCCGTTAGAATCGTCAACGACCCCAAGCTCTCCAGTTCACTAGAGCCGCTGAGCCTGCGCCGAGACATCGGCTCGCTCTGTGTGTTCTATCGGCTCTACAATGGGGAGTGCTCTGAGGAGCTGTTTAATCTCATACCCGCTTCCAGGTTCTATCATCGCACATCTCGACAACGCAAGGGAGCTCATCCACACATCATCGACACGTGGATATCTCGTACAGCTCACTTTTCGAGATCATTTCTCCCCCATACGTGCAAATTGTGGAATGGGCTCCCCCCTGAGGTGTTTCCGCTAAACTACAACATGAGCCGCTTCAAAAAAAATGTAAAAAGAGTCCTTCAGGGCAGGCAACGCATTGGCAATACCTCTGGTGTTGCAGATGTCAATAGGCGACGGTAACCGCTTACCATCACGCGGGCCGTAAGCCAGTTTGTCGAGCCATTACATAAAAAAAAATAAAAATAAAAATAAAAATATATATATAGATAATATAAATATACATAGAATTGTTACGTGATAACGTGACTGGCCGACGGACTGAATCACTGACTACATTGACTATTTGATTGAATACAGAATAAACCGTAAGTTCTAGAGGCCTGAAATTCGTAGGGTATTATTTCTTTTGTAGTCTATGCATGCATTTAAAAACAAATTGTCAAAATTCACACGCAGGACATGGCGCATTATATGGAAGAAACTCCACTTGAACGAAGTCGCGCGAATTCTACTAGTAAAATACTAAAATCAATTTGGTTCTAATAACTTGTACCAAAAAAAAAAAAAAACATAAAAAAGCAGCCAAGTGCGTGTCGGACTGGCCCATGAAGGGTTCCGTAGCAGCAAGTAACATAATATAAAAGTTCTTGGATGGATTACAATTTATGACGTATTAAACAAAACTAGTAACTAGATCGCGTTCAAACCAATTTTGGTTGGAAGTTTGCATGGTAATGTACATCATATTTTTTTTTTAGTTTTATCATTCTCTTATTTTAGAAGTTATGGGGGGGGGGGGGGGGGGGGGCACACGTGTCTCTCGCGCAAACTATTCAGTTTAGAAAAAAAATATGGTAGAAACCTCAATATCATTTTTGAAGACCTATCCATAGATACCCCACACGTATGGGTTTGATGTTTTTTTTTTGAGTTTCAGTTTATAAGTATGGGGAACCCCAAAAATAAAAAACTACTTGCTAGATCTCGTTCAAACCAATTTTCAGTGGAAGTTTACATGGTTTACATGTACATCATAATTTTTTTTAGTTTTATCATTCTTTTTTTTTTAAGTTACGGGGGGACACACTTTTTACCACTTTGGAAGTGTCTCTCGCGCAAACAATTCAGTTTAGAAAAAAATTGTATTAAAAACCTCAACATCATTTTTGAAAACCTATCCATAGATACCCCAAACGTATAGGTATGACGAAAAAAATAATTAGTCTCAGTTCTAAGTATGGGGAACCCCAAAAATAATTGTTTCTTTTTGAATTTTTGTGTAAAAATCTTAATGCGGTTTACAGAATACTACTATCTACCAAGTTTCAACAGTATAGCTCTTATAGTTTCGGAAAAAAAAGGCTGTGACATACACGGACATACAGACAGACAGACAGACTTGACGAATCCATAAGGGTTCCTTGTCTTTAACTACGGAACTCTAAAAATTGCATCATGTGTATGTATTTATTTACATTCATTTTTTACTGTACAAACACACTAGATAGTACACTAGTTACTAAATAAAACTAGGTTTGACAAAAAATTGAGTGTGAATGCTAAAAGCCAAAATAGATTTTACTAATCCAATTAAATCTAGTTATCTCCACACTAGGCACGCCTGTGTTATACCACCTATTAAGTATAATTGGTACCTGCTATATAAGATACATTTATTTACAGAAAGAATAATAAAATTGAAACAAGGTATGTACAAAATACATATGAAACAACTGATCCAGATCACTACCAGACGGAAGCGTCCCTAAGATGCTGGCTGCATTGCTATATAAGATCAATTAGTTTTTTAATTATTTTAATAACATGTCTGTCCCATTTAAAATTATGTTTATTTTATTTGCAATAATGCCATTCGTCAAATAAAATTAGTAGGTAAATTGATAATTATGTCGAAATTCTAAGCTCCATCAAGCAATCAACTATTAATTTGTACATCCTTGGTTTGACTAAAAAGTAGTGATTACATTTTCAGTGGGTTTGAAAAAAAAAACAGAATTGGCCCCAGAGTTGATTTCGGAAAACAAAATATCATCTACTTTTGATGTATAACAAAAACGATGCTCACATTAAAAAAAAAAACTTTTATCATGAATGAAAATAACACGATGCGAAAAAGATTTTCATTTGAACATGTTACTGGCCGGCTATAAAAGTGCAGTGGTATTTAAAAAAGTACGTTCCAAATCATAGATTGAAATGATAATGTCTATGTTCCAAATTCAATTTTTTTACTGTGGTTTGTTTGGAAAGAAAACAACTTTTTATACATTTTGTGGCGTGAATTAGCGAAAGTTAACTAACGAAAAATAACTTTTAAGTATTAAATTCTTATTGGATTATCGTCCTTGGCATTTAAATGTATTGATTTAGCAGTTAAATGGTCGCGAAAATAATAGATAAAGTGATACAAATCAGAAAAATTGTTATGGGCTTGAGGAAGGTTGGCAATGCTACGTGGCTCAGAGCCTACATGTGAGGATGTGAGTCGTTCGACAGTCATAATCATAATATTTATTTTCAAAAGTATGACATACATAAATTTGTGACAAAATAAAAGAGACATAACAATGACAAAAAGAGAACATAAACACGTTAGTTTACCACATTTAAATATATCTATTAATCTAGTCTAATTATGAAATTGGAAATAAGTTAATCATAAAAGTACGTTTTATGATGTGCAGAACCAACACTAAGGTTTAAAACCTTGTGTCGCAGGTTCTGCGTAACCTTCGGTTGTCACAAATATGTAGTAGATGCAGTGTTAAGCAGTGTCTATTGAGTAATACAAGGTACCTACACTTCAATCAATTCAATGTATAACATACCAAAGGACTTAGCAGCGCTATTAAAGCCCTAGTTCTGGAAGAAAGCCATATACCGAAACACGGAACGATCATTTTCTGGTGAGTCTGGTGACTTGTCCACTGCTTTTTACAATGGTTTTTGCGTATGAAAAACCTATAAATTTTGAGGACATACTTTAAAAAACAACATTATCACATCTGTGTAAACATTCTGTTTCATAAAATATGATCTAAATGACTAAGGAAACTTACTACTAAGACATGAGTACTGAATGTCAGGGTCACTATTAATTGCCAATAGGTAAGCTAGTTTGTGCCAGTAGTTACTATGTGTGTGTGGTTTTGTATTTAATTTTCTTTGGTTGTTCCTTGCCGGACTACAAGCCCTAAAAACGTAGGAGTTCCTTTTGGATATGTATTTTATCGAGTTTTGGTTTGCATTGGTAATAAGATGATTTTAAAAATAAAACATGAATTTCTATTTTTAACGAATTATGAATATGACTTTTACGAAATATGAATATAATTTTTTTCTATATCTAGGTGGAACGTGCCGCTTGTGGCGCGAAATTTTAATTTGATTGACCTTAGTATTAGCATATTAAGAAATTAGAATAAGGAGATTTTGTTCAATAAATTTAATAAAAAAGTGTTATTTACTGATCACTGCTCATCAACCCATCTTGAGATAGCCAAACCTGATTTTGCGGTATCTAGAAGACCTAAGACGCATATTTTGATTGAAAGTGTCTCATAAATATCATTAGTTTATTACGAATGCCAATGAATAAAAAATCACTGTAAAAATCATTGAATGACATGCGCAGCATACTAATGATATTTATGAGACACTATATTCATCAAAACATGTGTTAATTGGTTCTCTTAATTTCCGCAAAATCAGGTTTCGCTATCTCAAGATGTGTTGATGAGCTGTGATTCGCAAAAAACACAATAACATTGAATTTTGCGCCAAACCTGAAACGTTGTACCTTAGGCACATACCAGAGAGAGATTAAAGTTCCGGTTAGAAAGTGACGGAATAGCGCGCTCTCGTAATGAAAAGTAAGTGAAAATCACTAAAAACAATTATTTGCCACGTGAAAAACCGTCGCATCATACGTTCAACTTGCAGATTCTTTTGCCGACATTTAAGTGAAGCAAAAAGTGCAAAATTCTTAGTGGTTTAGAAGTTGAATCAAATTTTCCGTCGAAAACAGGTGAACTTTGTTATTGTGTTTCACAAGGTTAATGAAGAGGTAGAACATTTTTGTACGTTCATTTTACAGATAAAAAGTCACTAATTAACTGACATAATTTGACGACCTCTGTGGCGTGGCCGGCGATGTTTCGCCTACGACGCAGGAGGTTGCGGGTTCGATTCCCGCCTCGGAAAAAATATTTTTATTATCTGCAGATATTTGTTCAAAGTGTTCTGGGTATAATAAAAAATATCTATTTATGTAATGTATTGTATTAAGTTTATCAATTATCTAGTACCCATAACACAAGCTCTGCTTAGCTTGGGGCTGGATAATGTTGTGTGAACTGTCCAGCATTATTTATTTATTTATAATTTTATCAGCACAAGACCTGTCTGTGAGATTCATTGGTTTATGATTTGTCCTGGCTGCTAGCTTTTTTAATGAATGTGAAAGAAAGCGTTAGCAGAGTCAGTCGTGGGAAGCAATGGCGGCGATGAGCTCACAACTTGTCACGTCTGTTTCCCACGATGGTGCAACCCTTGTGAAAAGAGGCCCATTAAGGCTCTGCCTACCCTTTCGGGGAAAAAGGCGTGTGTCTAAGTATGTATGTATGGTATAACATTGCCTACATTGACTCCTCTATGAGGAGAAAGGCTCCAAATAAGACCAATCAACTGCTGTATTGCGCCTTAAGGTGGTTGCTTTCGCTCATGGCGCGAAATTCAATTTTTTTCGTGTTTTTTGCTCATCACAGCTAATCAGCACTTCCTCAGATAGCTAAAACTATGTTGCCGCAAATAATATGACCTAACACACAAGTTTTAATTTATAGTATCACATAAATAATCATTAGTTTGGCTATGAATGTGCTTGAAACAAAAAAACACTGTAAATATCGTAGAAGCATTTTTTTTTATTGTTATAACCTAGAGGCAATTAAAAATGAATGAGGAGCGTGGGAGTTTTTACTTTTCAGGCTAATGGAAAGAGTTCAATTCTACTTAGTATTGTCTTACAAACGGTAGTTGCAGAGAAACATCACGATTTCATAATTAAAATATCTCAATCGATCTAACCTTATGCCAGTACAATGCCTGATTCATGTTATCCTGCTATGCAGTGATTAGAAGACAATGTAAAATCAAAGTCAAGCCCAGTAGCGAAAATTCTAACCCCCTTATTTATAATCATTTTATAAATTTATTTTACTAAAAATAGCTTTTGTTTTGACGACCTCTGTGGCGCGGCGGGCGAAGATTCGCTTGCGACGCAGGAGGTTGCGGGTTTGATTCCCGCCTCGCAACAAATAGGTATTTGTGCAATCTGCAGATATTTGTTCAGGGTGTTTTGGGTATTTTCTATGTATAATAAAAAATATATATCTATATAATGTATATTGTATTAAGTATATCAGTTAATCTAGTGCCGATAACACAAGCTCTGCTTAGCTTGGAGCTAGATAATGTTGTGTGGACTGTCCAGCATTATTTATTTATTTATTTATTTTGTTTGCTCTGATGTAAACAAAAGACGTTATTTTACGTCAAAAGAAGATAAAAGCTATTTTAGCTATCAAAGGATTAAATTATTTATTGTATTATGAATAAGGGATTAAGTCTATAGCCATACGACCTTGATATACCTAATAACAAGTCCGCGGGTAGATATTAAGAGGCAGAAAACAGCTATAATAGCCATAATCCGCACTCAGTAATTAGAAAATGACAGAATAGCATTAGCGCAACTATAGTAAACGAAAATAACGAAAAACACTATTATTTAAGGTGGTTGCTTTTTCATACTAACGTATTTTACCAAATATGGGCAAACAGTGTATAATTTTACACTGAAATTACTGTTGTTGGCTTTTATATTGGACATTATTTGCGGTAAATCATATCTGGTTGAAGAAAACACTGTTTTAATAGCGAAATTGACATCGAAATGTTAGTCCATACAAGTCATTTCATTGTAATTTTCGCTATTAATTCACTGTCTTCTTCAACTAAATATGATTTGCCGCAAAAAATGACCAATATGAAAGCCAACAACAGTAATTTCAGTGTAAAATTATACTCTGTTTTTTTTTTAACAATGATAGACCTTTGTTTGACCACGATCTCTCCTGTTGGTAAGTGACGATGCGGCCGAAGATGGAGCACAAAGGTCTAGAAGGCACCTATTCACTCTAGCCTTGAAGAGACCCAGATTATGGTTTTCAGGAAAGACAGACGACGGTAGTGTATTCCACTCCTTAGCAGTTCTCATTATAAAGGTAGAACTGTTTGCCCATATTTGGTAAAATATGTTAGTATGAAAAAGCAACCACCTTAAGCAAATATTTGCCCCGTACTCGAAAATATTAAATCTATTAAGCCCTTTAAAATTATAATATTTGTAACTTTTATTATTTTTTATCAATGTACGTTGATAGGTAATAGAGATTTTTACGTTATAAGCACACGTTATAAGAAGTTAGTTCACCTTCTTTTTTTTTTACGAGAATTTTTTTCAATATCTTGTTTCGTGCTCTATCATGCCCATGTAAATATGACGAAAATTAACATATATGTTTTTTTCATCAGATTATGTATTTTTGAGAAATTAGAGAAAAATCGAAAATGTTAAAAATTAGCGTTAGGTATCAGTTGTCATGTATCTGTGATACAAATACAGGTAAAAGTCCAAATTTAAGAATTTCGAAACCCTGCAAAATATTAACCAATATAACATGCATTGTTGACCTCCCATTTCTATGAATCTGAATGACGTTGTAGTTCAGATAGATAGGTTGGACAGTGGACACTAATTTCTTCGATACACTAATGTTTAAAATGATGCCTAAGGTTTTTAACCCCCGATGCAAAAACGACGGGGTGTTATAAGTTTGACGTGTCTGTGTGTATGTGTGTGTCTGTGGCATCGTAGCTCCCGAACGGATGAACCGATTTAGTTTTTTTTTTGTTTTGTTTGATAGGTGAATTTGTCGGGAGTGTTCTTACCTATGTTTGATCAAAATCGGTTAAGCCGTTTCATTGCGTTGTCGGTTTATTAATTTTATTATTATTAATTACTTGTTTGGGATGATAACTGACTTAACAAAAGGAGGTTGTCAATTAATTAACCAGCTACTTATACTCGTACTACAGGTCTAGCACTTAACTGAGTCAGTCCCTGAGGTATAGGAGCGGTAAAGGAGCGACCTCTCGGAGCGGGGTTGACGACCTCTGTGGCGCGGCTGGCGATGGTTCGCCTGCGACGCAGGAGGTTGCGGGTTCGATTCCTGCCTCGGAACAAATATTTGTGCGATCTTCAGATATATGTTCAGGGTGTTCTGGGTGTTTTCTATGTATAATAAAAAATATATATCTATTTAATATATTGTATTAAGTATATCAGTTAACTAGTACCCATAACACAAACTCTGGCTTAGCTTGGGGCCAGATAATGTTGTGTGAACTTGTCCAGCATTTTTTTATTTTTTTTATTTTTTGGACCTATATAATGGTTGTGTAGTACTAACACCCAGTTGCTTAGTCCTACTCAAAGTTTATTTCGATGAATTGTAGGAAATTATCTCAAGGTGGTCCCGAAAAATGTTATCTCCGTAAATGTTTTTAGAAGTTTTATGTTTTTAGAAGAAAGTAGGTAGCCTACATCGCGTGTATTCGCAAGGTCTCAGTTCGAGGCGAACCACTAGTATTTTAGTGCAAGGAGATAAAGTGCTTCATTTAAAAAAAAACTGAAATGATATCTATGTCATCATTATCATCAGCTTACAGAACGAATGAATGAATGAATGAATGAATGAATGAATGAATGAATGAATGAATGAATGAATGAATGAAAATACTTTATTGCACACCTTACAAACTTGCTAAAATAAACACACAACAATTAAAAAAAACTAAACGTACTATTGGCGTTCTTATCGCTAAGAAGCGATCTCCTCCAGACAACCTTTGGATGGAGAGGATCTAAACTTATAAGAAAGATTGGCTTGGGTGTAGCCCTATTTAAATACACAATATTTAATTATAGAAGTCCACTGCTGGGCATAGACCTCCCCTATAGAACGCCACGATGAATGGTCTTGAGCCGTCTCCATTCACGGCCTTCGTGTGATCTCTATAATGTTTTTGGTGCATCAAAAGGGGACACTATAATTTTTATTTTTATTCTATCAATCTATTCAGTAGGTATGTAAACTTCTCAGTAAGTTTATAAATAAACTGTAGTAAACTAACTTTTGCCAACAGTACTATCTTATTTTGACTCTAGCAGGCTGTTGAACCGTAAAACCGTTCCAATTGAGCAAGCGGCCTCGGCATATCGGCGTTGATAATGACCTTGCTCTTATAAGTAACCTAGTGTCTGTTTGTAGTCATTAATATTATTATAGTGGTTTATGAAACTGTTGCGTTTTGGGTTATTAAAACACTAGTGTTTTAATACATATTATGTGCAGATACATACACCACATTATCAAAAATCATGCAATAAAGCTTTTTTTACCGATAAAGCACATGAAAAATAATAACGTAATGGCGTCAAATGAATAAACATAAAAAACACCATTTTACCATTCATAAAAAACTCAGTTTTTCTGCCACTATTTAAACTGGGTAACTCTTGACGACTTGACTATAAAAATATAATTAATTAAATCACTTGACATTGGTGAAATTGTTTGGAGCACTCCTCAAAAGCCATAAAAAGAAGAAGAAGGTCTCATCTCTGGGAAAACTCTATTTTACACATTAAAAAAACGTTGAACGAAGCTCGGTCGCCTACTGTTTAGTTAAGCAGGAAGTAAGCAGGTAATTTAGGAGCTCGGGTAATTTCCCTGACATCTATTATTTAATGTCCTAAAAGTTTACTCGCCGGAGAACAGTATGCAAAGAAGTTCCATAAGTATCCATAACATACTTACACAATTTCATCATGATTATTATTATTGTAATGCGCGTCATGTAAAAAGAACGCTGGCGGTCAAGCTTCTTCAGGCGTTCCAGCGTTTTTTTAAAGAGATTACTTACTTTTCTACTTATTTAAGAGATGTATACCTATGCATTGAATGAGTGCCTACCTAGTTTACTACAAATAATGTACAATTATAGTACGCATCATGTAAAAAGAACGCTGAAACGCCTGTAGAAGCTTGACCGCCAGCGTTCTTTTTACAAGACACGCACTATACCTACCCCAATTCATCCACAGATTTATTTTCGAAAATATCATAAACAGTGATATTTATTAACAGGTTCTGACCAATTCACCGTCAATTTGTACCGCCACCAGATATTATTACGCAATGTGTTGCGAATATGTGGGTACCTAGATTACGGTACCGGTTTGTGAACTTTTTAAGGATGAGTTATCTTGTAACAACCAATTATGATATTGCAAATGGAGCCGAGATGTGAAATTATTGCCCATCATCCTTTGAACAATCAACTTTCCTGCTGTTCCACCGTAAATCGGGTACACAGATTTTTGATAAGTATGTGGTACCTTTTAAATGTGTACAATTTATTTATTTATTTAAACTGTAAAACGAGCAATCTGTACCTATATAAGAGCCTTTTTTTTACGATGGGAAAATGCTTTACGCATGTCCATCGGCTCGGGGAGAGCTGAGGGGGTCTGTCGGGCTCTCCGTTGGCTAGCACCCAACGACATACCGACTAAAAACAAATCGATATTCCTTCCTTCTCCTTAATGCTAGTGCATCATCAAACCACTCACCATCTGACGAGTGGTTTAGAGATGCACTGACACTTGACAGGGTCACGGGGTCCCGATTGGATTCTACCGCGGAGGTATTTATGAGCCTGACCGAATTACTTATTGCTTCATCATCGCCTAGCCGAAACCGCTGGACCTAGAAAGCTGAAACTTGTAGCGTAGGTTCCTTTTACTGAAACTTGTAGCGTAGTTTTATTTATAGCAAAACCACCGACAAAGACGGGATTTTTGTAAATTCAACCCCTAAGAGGGTGAAAACAGGTGACAACCATTGTATAAAAAAACGTATTTCTAACAAACGACTAAACTCGCCGATAGGACGTTTGTACAGAACTTACTACTTGTCGGTTAAGTTCTACTTTATCGACAGCTTAACCAACGACTTAACTAATGCAAATGTAAAACAACCTTTAGGGAATCATTTTAAAATCATCCACCAATTCAAGTGTTTCAATTCTATAACCTTTAGAGAAGCTTCCGCCTGGTAGTGATTTGGATCAGTTGAGCTACGAATAAGATAAGAATAAGAATAAGAATAAGAATAAGAATAAGAATAAGAATAAGAATAATAATATATTTATTGATCAGCTGTGTACATTATGGAGCTGTTTAAAAGTAAATAGTTTCAACAGCCTGCCCATTTCGAGCGTACAACATAAAATGTGTGAAGTTAAAATATAACAATTATTGGCTAAAGTTATAATCTTAAACTACACAGATTTAAACAAAAAAAATATTAAGTTTAAAGCAAGTAATTTGCGATCTTCTAAACGAGTATCATCAAATCGTTTTGACGGACTTTACTTTTAAACATCTCCATGTACACAGCTGTTCAACAAAGATTTAAACATCTCCATGTACACAGCTGTTCAACAAAGATTTTCTTATTCTTATCCTCATTTAGAATTCCCAACACTTTCATTTTTATATTGTAATTTTTTTATCTACTTGTATTATTTGTATTACTATATTTGACTATCTATCTTTTCAAGTTAAACATCCATATAGTGTGTTAATCCTTAACGAGGTTTAATCACCCATCTCAAATCAACAAAGTAAACAAATACCACCTGTTATTGCGCGTTTACCTTCACAACGAGAATCTTGAGTGTTTAGTGAAGTGTTTAATGAGTGTCAATTGTGAAGGTATTCGACTTGATCTTAAGGTGGATGCACTCGCTTGCGGTGCGAAATTATTATTTTTTGGTGTTTTTTGCCCATTATCCCCTAAACACATTTTTACGGTGTTTTTTTTTTTGTTTAGGGGTCATCATCATCAGCCTATATCAGTCCACTGCTGGAATGAATGAATGAATGAATAAAAATACTTTATTGTACACCTTACAAACTAGATAAAATCATCACATCAAAATTAAAAAAAAAGAAAAATAAAAGTACTATGGACATAGGCCTCTCCCAATGCGCGCCACTTAAGACTGATTTCCAGCTCTTCCCATCCACTTTCTACCAGCCGCCTTACGCAGTTCGTCGCTCCACCTCGCCAGGGGGCGCCCTACACTACGTTTACCAAGACGTGGTCTCCACTCTAGAACACGTTTACCCCAGCGGTTGTCGGTTTAGGTGTATCGTAGCTAAACTGAAGATATTTATGAGACACTATCAATTAAAACATGTGTGTTAGGTCTCCTTGTTCTCGCGAAATCAATTTTCGCTATCTGAAAAAGTGTTCATGAGCTGTAACGCACAAAAAACACCAAAAAACATTGCGCCTTAAGCGTGAGCACCCATCTTAATGAAGAGTTATCTGTGAAGGTATTCGACTTGCTCTTAAAAAGATAATAACCTATCTATCTTTCAGTGTTCTAAAGGCTACCTCTTTAATTACAGGTAACAAAGTGACAACCTGTCCTTGCAATGATACCAAGATGGCGGAAAACATTGTCCAAACGTAAGTACCAATGCAAATAACATAAAATAACACCCAACAGTCACATACATACTCCTGAATCCTGATCCCACACTAGGATTCCCTGTGTCGTGGGTATCAGAAACTACGAGTACCATGGTAACATAACACCCAGACCCGGAACAAATATTTGTAGATCATACAAACATCCGAAGCGGGATCGAACCCGCAACCTTTTGCATCTCAGCCGGCTACTCGCCCGACAAGCTACATAGGTCGTAAAAAAAAAACAAGGAGGTTGCAAATCAAGTCGACTTGGCGTATTATTTTTAAGTTTAATTCCCTGACTGCTTTTATGACCCTTGGGGTCATTTTTATTCTGTGTCATTATGAAGGTTTCGCATCTTGAGAGTCATTTCTAGGAAGTCTCAAATATATGTAATCAAAACTCGTTGGAAAATTTGCGATTTATTAGGAGATCCATAGATTAGTACCTCAAAACGATGATAACGGTGTCATGACAAGATTCCACCCGGACATACATTGCAAGGTAATATAAAGCTTGTAAAAACTGAGGCTTGTTCGCAAAAATACGTATGATCTAAAAAAGCGACGGTGAGAAGTAAATACTATGAAACAAAGATAAAGAATTCGTCCGGGGAAGTACTACCAGTAGTTACAGTAGTGTACAGTAGTAGTAGTACCGTGGGGCGCCCTCTGGCTAGGTGTAGCGATGACCTACGAGAGGCTGCGGCAGAAAGTGGATGAGAAGAGCCGAACACCGAGCTCAGTGGCGCGTATTGGGAGAGGGCTATGTCCAGTAGTGGACTAGTGTGGGCTGATGATGATGTACTACCACCTTACCTATTTCTGCCGCAAAGCATAGTAATACAGGATGTGGCAAGATATTGGTTTTCTCAGGCATACAACAGAATGGAGACTGCGCCACAGCCAGGCAGAAATCTTCAAACAAAAAAAACGCCACGCACAGCTCGAAAAAGCGGGTTTTATTGAATATCTCGTGAAATGACCAATAATCTGTACCATATACCATATTGACAAACAATCGAATCTAGCCAAAAGTTAGAGGTAACTTTGTGATTTTTTTATAGAGTTTTTTTTTCTATTTTGTTTCTGTATGGGCGATCCCTCGGTATTATAATGTAGTATCTATTCATATTTTTAATTTGAATATTGTACTTGATTTAGTCAGTTAAAAATCTAATCTAAGATTGGTAATTTTGCGTTATACCCCACCTTAATCACCACGCTTGGCAGGCGGTTTGGAGATCACAGTATTATTGTGGAGTGTTCAGGGGAATGCTGCTGCCTGTCGCCTAGTGTAATCCGTTAGTCGGCTTTTAAGACATCCACGGGAGGAGATGGAGAGGTCTATTGGGGACGGAGTGCCGGCCGGATACACCACGGTAGTGTAGGTACAATATTGTTTGAACAAAACTTCGTTTTAATCGGTTAACTTTGTCGTCACGCTCATAAACGGAAAAGGATTTTCTTTCATCATGAAATAAGAATGCGTGAAAAATATGCAATGGTACTCTTCCAATCACATAGAAATAATTAAAATGCATTCGTGATCATTCGTCACAGATTTGGTTGAAAATATTTCTTTTGTCTCCGGAAAACTTTTATGATCTCATTCACTTATTATTTGGAGATGTTGCCGGGGTTTAAGCAAAGTCAAAGTCAAAGTCAAGGTATATTTATTACTGAATTACATGTTAAAAGGATATTAGACTGATAGATAGATAGATAAAAAGTTTATCTCCAATCACACACGTACATTCAAAACAAATAAAAGACAGTGCACTAAAAACTAGGTACTATTAAAAAACCCTCAACGCAATGAAACGGCTGAACCGATTTTGGTCAAACATAGTTAAGAATACTACATACAAATTCACCTTTCAAACAAAACAAAAAAAACTTGGTTCATCCATTCGGGAGCTACGATGGGACAGACAGACAGAGACACACACACACACACATACACAGGCACGTCAAACTTATAACACCCCGTCGTTTTTGCGTCGGGGGCTACAACACAGAAAATTAAATTAATTAAACTTGTCATATAAATTAAAAAAATGAGAATGAAATTGTCAACTTATCAAGAAAATTATCGGTCATAAATTCATTTACCGTATAATAACATTTATCAGATAAAATGGTACTTAGCTTTCTCTGAAACATTGAAGTTAGCAACTCTCTCAGTGATAGAGGTATTTTGTTGTAAATAAATGGAGCCATACTAAAGACACTTTTGCTCATCAGTGTTGTCTTAGAGCTACGGACACAAACTTTGTACTGATCTCGTCTATTAAGATGAACTTTATTAGACTGCCGACTAAATACATCTGGATTAATCTGACGAACATTGCTGTCTCTTAAATATACAGCGAAGGAAGAGGTAATTAGATTTGAATATGAATTTTAATTTGATTGATTTAATTTGAATGTGAATATGAATACACAGCATAGTTTTGTGAAATTTCAATGTAAAACAACTGCCCCCTTATTCGCTATGACCAAACGTGACATAACGCGGGCTTGTTACGATTCCTGCGTGGAATCATCGTTCAGAATACATTGTGACGTCACACATTATTGTCAAGTAAATCTCCTATTAGTACAGGCAAATTAGGTGATTTTTAGCAAAAGTGTGGAAGTAATTAGATGTAGTCACAAAACCTTTTCTAATGGTTTTGTTTGGCTTGAAAATCACCTCTAATATAACTTTCAGCAAATTCACCCCCCCGGAAAAGGGTGAAATAGGGTGAAAACCTTATAATACCCGTAACTTAATGGGGAAAATAGATGTAGTCGGTGCAATTTGGCATACACTTAAGACCGTTATGATCTCCATTTGCACCAAGTATTTTATTAATCTGACTTACGGAACATACGAAAAAAAAAACATTTCTAAAAAAATCTTTTTTTCTGTATTGCGGCTCGGGGGAAATCGAAGTAGTCGGTGCAAATTGACAGAATTACCAGAAAAATGGGCCAAATAAATTACCAGGTTTGCACCTGGGTACCTCACACGGAAGTCCCTTTTTCCATATTTTATTGTCGCTCTACTTCGGGGAAATTTCAGGCAATTCTGGAATTTCACTTAAACTTATTCATTTGATTAGTACTACATTCGCCAGCCATTTAATACTGGAATTTATATACGGAACATGCATTTTTTAAGTATTATATATGTAAGTTCAGTGCGGTGCTAAGAACTAATATATATACTGTGGCGCTACACTGCTAACACTGTCCCCCGACCGCGGGGTGCATCCGTATTGATCCCAGAAAATCATCCCACGAGCTGAAAGTAATAATAATTATTCCGGATTCATACAATTAATATTCATTTCATTTTTAGAGTCCGTATTTATCCCACCTAGAAATAACTACACCTAAAACGAGTGAAAGTAACGTCAGCAAAAAAATATGTTATTATGGAACATCTATTTATTTCATAAAATTGTTGGTATAAAATAATCAACAAGGTAATAATATATACAGTGTGTCCCAAAAAGTAGTGTCAAGCCGAAGTCCAAAGAAAGGTTACCCCCAGAGATACACGAATCACCCCCATTTCGCGATGTTTAGTAGTTTTCGAGTTATGTGTTTTTAAGACAATCGGAGCTCTTACACTTTTTTGGCCATTGGGACTCGATTCGTTGAGGTAGAGGCCTGTTTTTGTTGTTGTAAATAAGCTTAATACTAGGGCTACCTTGTCTGATAGCATTCACATCAATAGCACCTACTATTGCATTAAAATAAAAATAATAATATGAAAATATTTTTTTTTTGCCTAAACTCTTACTTTCAATGAACGTTTAAAAAAAAGTCACATAATTTTTTTAATCCAAACCTATCTTAAAAACATGGCTGATGTGACAGCTATTACTCATGTAACCTTGTTCCAGATTCTTGCACAGGATCATAAAAACACTCAATTTAATAAAAGTTAGTTCGTTTTAAGAAAATGTTCTGCATGTCGGAATTAAAAAGAAATGTGACAGTCTGAAGATTGTATTGCACATAAGCAATAGAAAAACAACCCATCTTTGTTGTTCAAGGACATTATTTTCTACATACGGGGCAGAAACCTGCGACAGATGGTGGGCCCATTCCAACTGCCAGATCGCCTAAGTGGCGAGTCATACTTGAACTTTTTAAGAGAAGATTTAAATGGATAATCCACAGACATCATTTTACTAACACGCCGAAACATGACTTTTTAAAACGACGGCGCACCATGTCACTTTGCGTCAAAAGTTAGACAATATCTTAATGACAGGTTTTTTTAAATACTACTAAGAATGACTGAACAAGCAGATGGTCCACCTGATGATAAGCGGTACTCTCTTCCTATGAACAGTGCATTATCACATAGGTCATGCCCTCCTAGGACGCGCCCTATGTGACATTGCACTGCGCCCGCCACCCTGAGACATAAAGATGAAAAGTCTCATGTGACTTTAACTTCACCGGCACGCACCCATACCCTTCAAACCGGAACACAGCAATGCGAGCACTACTGCTTTGCGGCAGAAATAGGTATGGTGGTAGTACTTTCCCGGACGAAGTATTTCACAAAAAAGCTCTACTACTACTAACGAAATGCGATACTTGGTGATAAATGGATTGGCCGAGGCGGGCATATCGCATGGCCCCCACGATCTCTCTACTTAAACCCCATTGACTTTTTTGTTTGGGGATATTATAAAGAGATTGTTTACTCTCGAGTGTGCCGAAATGTGGAAAAATTGCGAAAAAGGTTGACCCAGGCCGAAGCAACAATTCAAAAGCAACAGAATCGCTTTTCTACGCTTTAAAGATATTTTTTTTTAGACGATGCTGATTATGTATGGAGCAAGAAGGTCGCCATTTCGAAAATTTACTGTGATGATTCAATGAATACATGCAATGCTGAAAGTTATTATTTAGTTTTATTTAAGATTTCACTTAATCTTAAAAACCAGAATTTCGCATTCAACTGTTTAAATTGAATATCATGAATGATCCCGTAAAAGAATCTCAATCAAATTTACATGATAAATAGCTGACATAATGACCAAATTTTTAAGATAGGTTTGGAAGAAAAAGTTTGTGTGACTTTACTTTTAAAATGTCCTTAGAATGTAAGGGACTAAACAGAATTTTTATTTTTCCATATTTTTTATTTTATTTCAATGCAATGGTTCGTGCTGTGGATGTAAATGCTTTTTTTTGTTACTGTTTCGATTACTTTAAAAACCGATATCTGAGGTTTACTGTCATCACAAATAAAAATAAGTATAAAACATTTAAAAAAAAGTGGAAGCCATTTTTAAAATATTTTTTCAGGAAAATCACGGACTAGTGTAGAAATCGTTTCAGAGAATCAGAATTATACAATTATTTATAACATAAGCTTTTAGATAACATCAATATCCTATACAACGAGCAAAGATTCGTATATTATATAAATATTTGTAATGGCACGATAGGCAATTGAGATTACTATATACAGAAATTTCAATAGAGAAGATGGTTTTCAATTATCTGGAGTATGGAAGCCTGTGGTGAGAATGTGTAAAAATCAAAAAAGTGTGGTACCTGCTACGCGACCGGATACCGATAGTGTTGTGTGTCGAGTTGGGGTGAAGTGTGACAATGAAACCGATGGTAGTGGTATCGTTCATAATAAAAGAGTGAAAAAGAGGGTAGATTGATATATCTGCCAGTAACATCTACTCGCAAAGACATTAGTTAGTTCTCCCGTGATCAGATACGATTAGAATATGATTTAAAAATATTTTGTATTGCACTTAATCCAACCTAATACCGAATTTGTGCAATTTATAAATAAAATGTGCAATTTCTAAATAAATAACGAAATTCCGATATTAATATCGGAATGCCAATATTGAGATTTAATATCGGAAATCAGTATAGGAATTGAAAACCTTCCGATATTACATGCCCTAAACGTGACAAACAAGCAGACGGCCCGCCTGATGTAAAGCATTCACCGCCGCCTATGGACAAAACCCACGGTATTGCAAACGCGCTGCCTACCATTAAGAGCCCTCTTGAATTTACCCATATTGTATAATTTATAAATATTTGTACTATCTGCAGATATTTGTTCAGGATGTTATTAATGTTATGTTATATGTTTTCGTTGGTTATTTTCTATTTATAATAAAAAATATCTATCTATGTAATGTATTGTATTAAAGTATATCAGTTATCTAGAACCTATAACACAAGCTTGTGTGAACTGTCCAGAATTATTTTTTTATTAAATATTTATTTATGATGGTGACAGCGAGCTGATCTGATGATGGAGACAACGGAACTCCTCGATGGATGATAGTAAATTACTGGAAAAACTGTAGAGGTTATTTATTTTTACTTCTTTGCTTATATCCCAAAAGTTACACAGTCTAAAATTAAATTAAAACTAGTTTTGAAACGTCTATGATTGTTTCACTTTTTTACCCTTTCTTTGGCCCCAATATCTTCTACAACCCCCGAACCAATTTAGCTCATAACCTTACACAAATTGTACTAATACTATATACCCATCTACCAAATTGTATAAAGAATACTAGTTTTATAAAGAATATATCAACAGTTCACAAGCTAGCTTCAGACAAACATACAAACATACGAACGCCAATTATTAATAATTTGCATCCAACAAAAATATATGAAAATGATAGTAAGGCATTTTTCTGTCCGACCGTACTAATATCCATTGTTAAAGGTCATGGCTTGGTATGAATCCGGACTACATTTTGCGATTAATATGGACAAATATACAATTTTATTATTCGTGGGATGAATACGGGCTACATTTTGCTATGAATCTGCACCCCACCCACGCTGTTGATTTCTTATTAAGATATATTATTAAGAAGTACTTCCGGTACGAAATTTGTGTTTTTTTTTACGTGCGAATGTGGTAAACTGATAGTATATACCATAATAAAATTTGCACGACTACATAAGTTTCCCCCGAAGTACTATTTACAAAAAAAGAAAAAAAACTATGTTCCGTAAATCGCTGAGGTGTGCAAAACTAATATAGTGTTTATAATACTTATAGAAACCTTATGTAAGTTTGCACCGAGTACATAAATTTCCCCCGAGCCGCAAACTAAAAAAAACAATTGCACAGTGTTTCCCACTATGCACGTAGTTTTAATTAAAATCCATAACGCGCTAAGACTGTCTCTATAAGTAATTGAACTTGCACTTAACACTTTTTTGTTTTTTCAAAAGTTACAATTTTTCAAAGTTTTTACCTAATATTTAAAAGCCTTCCGTATGCGCCAGAAACGGTGCAAACCTGGGATAAGCTTCTTTTCGTGCCATCTATCGATTCCATAAGAATCCACGACTACTCGACTTAGGGCAACACTTTTTGCTAATTTGCCTGTACTATATAGCCATAGCAAATAACAGCCCAGCTCAAGAGAGGCCATTACTCTAAACCGACGAGCATGTGTAAATAATGAGAGTCAATGAAGCAAAAGAGTTGTCAGGTATACCAAGTGGAAATCGTGGTCTCTGCCTACCTCTCCGCGTCAGGTGTGAGTTCATGTAACAACAGATTTAACGTACCAGATTCAACTGCATACTATGACGTGATCCAGATTATTACAGTACGGTGATAAAAAAATAATCAATACCGTTCATTATACAAAAAATTGATTCATGTCCCGTTAGTAATTGAACATGTGGTAAATTTATCATGAGTAACAATAACTAAAATTTATAAAACAAGCGGGCTATGAGCTATAGCCATAAAACAGCGTGGATGCCTCTGAACCGAAAAACGATCTCGTGGCAGACCGCGGCGAAGATGGAGAGATGAAATAGATACCTATTTAAAGGATTGGTCTACAGTGGCCCAAAATAGAGGACTGGAGAGAAGGAAGGGAGGCCTTTGCCCTGCAGTGGGACACCACAGGCTCTTAATAATAATAATAAAAACATGCATAAGTAATTAATTATGTAAAAATTAAAAAACCCTCAATGCAATGAAACGGCTGAAACGAATTTGATCAAACATAGCTAAGAAAAATCCCGACAAATACACATTTCGAACAAAAAAAAAACTAAATCGGTTCATCCGTTCGGGAGCTACGATGCCACAGATAGACACACACACACACACACACACAAACACACACACAGACACGTCAAACTTATAACACCCCGTCGTTTTTGCGTCGGGGGTTAAAAAGGGTAAATTTAATTTTTCGGTAGGTCATAGCTTAATTATCTAACCAAGCTAAGTGAGTTCTGATTGGTTACTCAAGATCAACTATTACTATTAACTATTATGGCTGCTATATGACCAAGCGCCACCTTTCATACCTATGTTTGATAGGAGGTTTTGCGACAATAAACGAAGCGTTGATCTAATCGCCACGAAAGAACATTGGCAACTCCCTATACATTGTTTGACCCAACTTTTTTGACTAATTTACATTTAATTTATCGTCATGGTATAACAGTATCTCTGATCCCTCTAATCTATCAAGTTCTTTGTGGAAATGAAACGAAAATTCGTAATGAAGCTTGTTGCGTTTTGTTTCACGCAAATGCAATGAGTTGATGTACCATTAGAAATACAACTTTTACTTCCAACTCCTAAAAATATACAAGTTCAAGAAAAATTTAACAAAAATTAACATTTAGAACTGTACTAATTACCTACATGAAGGAGCGCTGGTTCTTTGTTTTTTGACCTGGATCAGGATTTGCCGACCTTCTTTGGTAGTCATGGTTAGTGATAGTAATGCAATTGGCAAAATATATAGCTCAGGTGAGGTCTCAGTTTAAGACGAACTACTATTTGTTGTAAATGTCTTTGACCAAAGTAAAGAGTATGGACGGGCCTTAGGAAACGATAGTTTTGAAGCTCCTATAGTGAGTGAACGCACACACTACGCTTCAGTCAGTCTTTGTCATGGTAATGACACCTAATGCTGAAAAATACCAATTTAGATACCATTGTGATAAAATACCTTCCTGTGCTTTTCTTATGTGTGCAAACAACACAAGAAATCTATATATATAAAACAAGGTCGTGTTAGTTACACCACTTATAACTCAAGAACGGGTGAACCAATTTGGCTGAAAATTGGTGGGGAAGTAGCTTAGAACCAGGAAATTTACATAGGGGGGAGGGGGTTCACCGGGGGCTACCCGTGCGAAGCCTGGGCGAGTCGCTAGTACAAAATAAATAAAGCTTCATTCACGTTTTGCATGGGCCCGTCCATACCTTTTATTTTGGTCGAAAGTAAATGTAGATAAATTGTAAATGAATAATGACATGATGCACTTTCTCCAGTGTTCATAATTCCCCAGCGGTATGTCCTGGGCATCATGGGCCTGCTGGCGGTATGCAACGCGTACACCATGCGGGTCTGCCTCAACCTCGCGGTCACTCAGATGGTATACGACAACAAGGACTCGGATTCGCACTATGAAGACCCCAACGCTTGTCCGGATGATAGCGTGATTCTGGTCAACGGGACTGTTAGTCTGAAACCGGTAAGTGATCAACAGTTAGTGTATATAACTTTTGAAACTATCACGGTTATGTACATAATTTTCACTAGTATTAGTAGTAGTATTTTAGTGTATACTTTTCACTAGAAACGGGATATTTACCATAATTTTTTAGTTTCGGTTGTTCCCGATATTTCGGCACAGTTGCATGCGCCATGATCACGGGAGAACTAACTAAAGTCTTTGCGAGTAGATGCTATTGGCAGTTATATCGATCTACCCTCTTTCTCACTCTTTTATTATGAACGACACCACTATCATCGGTTTCCACCTCGATACACAACATCCGGACTGGTACTACACTTTTTAAATTCTTACTCATTCTCACCCACAGGCTTACAAACTCCAGATAATTGAAAACCATCTTCTTTATTGTCTGTGGTTAGTAATCTCAATTGCATCTTGGTCATGGATTCAGTTGTATACTAAGTCCATGTTCTTGGTATGTAAATCATTTTGGGAACAATCAAAATTTAAAAATCATGGTAAATATCCCGTTTCTAGTGAAAAGTATGTACATAACTATGATAGTTCCAAAGGTGTAACTGTTACTCGTAGTATGTTATGCGTGTGCTGCTTTCTTCGTTTTGTCAACATGTTGCAGTCTGAAAACACGAATCTGTAGTCAGAATTGAAAAAAGTGGCTGCCATTTTGGACTTTACTGGTTACTGGACCGATTGCTTCCAAATTAGATATTTTTGTGTGTTGTCAGAGAAAACGGACAGGTAGTCAGAATAAAAAAAGATCCGTTTTTTACATGTTAAAAATATTGTACTAACAAATGTTGTGGTTTCTAGTAGTGGTTTTTTTAACCTTCCACTTGTTTATATTCAGTCCTGATGACGTTTCAAACCAAGAAGCTTGAATTTGGGTAGTCATAACTTCATGTTTCAAACGCTTGATCTCTTATTTTTTTCACAATTAGCCTTAAATTTGAGTAAGAATAAACATTCAAGCCAAAAGAGAACAGTTACAATGAGTTAATTTTGCCGTCATGGGACTATAGATGGGTAGGCAGATTATCTATGGTTATTTCATGCTTTATAGCCAAGCGGTTGCCTACAATCTCACCTGATAGAATTTAACAGTGTAGATGTAAAATTAATATTACCCATTGTAAAATAACCAATTTATGTATACCTAGTCAAGGATATAGCCTGCTAGTCTAGATGGTACCTATTTACCTCAACATTTCTTGATTGTGTTTATCGGGGAAAACAGACGGCGTTAATGAGTTCCATTGTTTTGTTCTAGTGATCTAGGTTGAAGTAATTTCCTGAACCAAACATTTCATATTAGATTTTATGTAATTTCCTCGTGCAATGTTACATAAATAAAGTTATTGCCTTTTTTTCAGCACGCTATATTTGACTGGTCTGAATCGACTCAAGGGCTGATACTGAGTGGTTTTTACTACGGTTATGCAATAACACATATCCCTGGAGGCTACCTCGCTGAGAGATATGGAGGGAAGTGGACCTTGGGGATCGGATTGCTGAGTACAGCTGTCTTCACTCTGCTCACTCCTATAGTTGTGAAGGCTGGAGGTGCAACATGGCTGTTCATACTTCGCGTTTTGCAAGGAATGGGCGAGGTATGATATTTTGGCTTCAATAAACCCCTCTCGATGTACCGACGATATACAGGCCGTCCCAAGACTGAGCGGCATGAAGGTAAAGTACCTTAAATATTTTAGAAAGGATATTTTGCTGAAAGAAGACTTTACTTTATTTTTAAATTGTAATCATACTGCATTCAAAGATTTTCTAAAAATTACTTGATTCGTCTGGGAATCGAACCGACGTAAATGAAAAATTAAAACTAAAAGGATTAATTTTACGTTATTTCTTTGTTTTGAGATACCATGTTACTCAAGAGGAATTATTATTTTTTGTCTCTTCTTTCGATTGGCATGATAAAAATATGGGGTTTTTTTTCACATTTAAGTCGGTTCGATTCCCAGACGAAGCCAAAATTTTTTTAGAAATCGTTTGAATGCAGTATTACTAACTTTTAAAAATAAGATATAGTCTCTTTTCTATAAAATATCCTATCTACAATATTTAAGGTACTTTCCCTTCATGTCGTATAGTCTTAGAACGACCTGAATACATAGCAGAAATTTGGTTGACGGAGGCCTCAAAACCATTTGCCATGGCATTCTATGAGGAGACCTATCTCAAATTACCACTGCTAACGATGATGTTGTCAAATCTGTAAGAAATAATTTTAGCTCTTTCTATGGTATTACGGAAGTTTTTAGCGGAAGTGTTGGCGCAGTACAAGCCAATTATTATCTAATTTTCAACGTCTGCAGTCCAAAAGTTACCAAATAGATCAAACAAAAAATAAAAGCTCTATCATTGGTGTTATGTAGCACTTTTGGTAATTAGATTAAATCTATGACGTAAGTACAAGTTACTTTCACTTATTTGAAGGCTTTTTGTATAATCGCATTGTGCTTATTGCCTGAGTTACTTATAAGAAGTTCAATTCTCGTAATGAAAAATACTCAAAATAAAGTTCGGATTATATTCCGATGTCATAATTCTACTCGACTAACAACATGGATCCAGTATGGATCATTATATGGAGTGAGAATCGTTACCTTGCCGTAACACAGTGAAATTACAGGCACATGAGACTTTTCATCTTTATGTCTCAGGGTGGCGGGCGCAGTGCAATGCCACATAGGGTGCGTCCTAGGTGGACGTGACCTATGAGGTAATGCACTGTTCATGAGCAGAGGTTACCGCTTAACATCAGGTGGGCCTCTTGCTTGATCCGTCATCAAAGTAGTATAAAAAAAAAAAAAAACGCAGATTTTTATCTAGCACGGAAGGCAAAGTTCTCTTATTAAATATACTTACGAACATCTTTGAAATTAATGCAAATGTTTATTATGACTCGTTTTACCTATTCTAAGTGAAATAAATAAACTTAAACTTAAAATTGAACACCTTTATAGAATTATCAATATTTTTGTAATTCTTGGCGTTAGCTGGTCTAGTAACTATCACGATCCCTATGCATCGAAATGTTATTAGAGTAGAATATAAATTCACCCGGACTCGTTACAAAGATTCGTTGGTATAAGATTTGTCCTGGCTGCTAGCATATTGAGAGTGTTATTACCTGGATGAAAGCGTTAGCCGAGTCGGTTAGTCAGCAATGGCGGTGATGAGCTTACCACTTGTCACATTTATATTCCCACTATGGTGATGCTGTAATCTGTAATGAACTCAAATCTTCTGGTCCCATTTCATTCACAAATGAAAAGGAATTAGTTACAAATAAAACGTAATGGGATTGAATCGTATCACAGTGATTTCACTCAACCCACGGTGAAAAGAGGCCCATTGAAGCCCTGCCTACCCTTTCGGGGACAAAGGCGTATGAACCTATACGACGACAACCTCTGTGGCGCGGCGGGCGAAGATTGGCCTGCGACGCAGGAGGTTGCGTGTTCGATTCCCGCCTCGGAACAAATATTTGTACGATCGCAGATATTTGTTCAGGGTGTTCTGGGTATTTTCTATGTATAATAAAAAAAATATGTCTGTGTAATATATTGTATTAAGTATATCAGTTATCTAGTACCCATAACACAAGCTCTGCTTAGCTTGGGGCTAGATAATGTTGTGTGAACTGTCCAGCATTATTTATTATTATTATTTATATATAGACACAGCCTTTTCCCCCGAAAAGGTAGGGTCATAAGGTAGTAGGGTATATACATAGGTAATGTATGTATACATTTTCAATCAATTCACAATTCAGTCTCGATTCGGTCGACTTTTAGAGGTTTTAAAATATTACAAGAATCCTCTTTCTGGATAGTGATAGTGTATTTTCAACTATCTATTTCCAATTTCTATTTTTGTGTCTTGCACACACCATCGTAACGATGATCGTAACGACGATCGTACTTAGTAACTAGCCATTAATCTGTGCCGTTTCTGACACGCATTAATGGCTAGTTACTATGCATGCAAGCATGTTGATTATGGCAAATCCGCCCTATTCACGACGGGGAATTACAGGCCATGTCTATTAAATGATTCGAAGATATCCTTCACTGAAATTAAAGTAGTGATCCGATATTATGTATTCCAAGTTTTTAAATGAATTGTTTGGGGTCTTATAAATATAACTGAATTAAGGATAAGGACTATCCCAGGAAAATCTCGCATAATTTCATGGTTGGGTGTTCGTAGTACATGCGTTGTTTGTGAAACTTCAAACGCTTCGGACATAATGGCTCCTCTACACATTCGGCGATTACAGACGATTACGCGCGAGCACGATCGTGTAGAGGGCATACTCGGCTGTACTCGCCGATTATCGTCTATGATCGATCGCGATCCGTGATTTGTCGATTTTTCGAGCACGCATCAAAGGGAATCGCCGCGCGTTGTGTTGAGCTGCCCACACAGTGCCAGTGGACTGTTGCATACATGCGTGCTTAAATTAGCGCTAAATATTTATTTACGTAGATTCTAATAATTTCTACTGGGTGGTCTAATGAAGAAACGTACAAGTTCATAGAAATTTACCAGACCAGTCCAGAAATATCATAAAATAAAAAAATTAAAATGGTTGCAGCAGCAACACATTCCACGTAAATCTTGTACGCTTGCCTTTTGACAACTACTACAGACGATCGTGTGGATGCTTGTACAATGATCGCGCCGATAACGCACGATTACTCGACGATCACACGATCAACGATCATCGCCGATTGTGTAGAGGAGCCATAACAACTTTGCAATTAATAGGTTTGTGGTATAAAGATTTACAGCTATGAGCTTTACTAATGAGCTAGTATTATTGACAGATTATTGTGTTCACGGAAGATGTTACTGGTTTTGTTACGAGGAAACATGAGAGGACATCAAGTACTTGAATAGAGCGGAAAACGATGTAATATATGTTCGTATATTCATTAATGACTTATGGAATAATATTTTGGGGTAATAGTCATTTATTCACAATATTAATTGTACGTCAATATGGCTGGTACGATATTGTACCAAGAGCTAGCTTTGCCATAAAAAGCTAAAATGTTTTACAAACATGTTATAATTATGCTATTCACAGCTTATTAAATAATAAATTAAAAAAAAACACAATTATCATTAATAAAATTATAAAAGTCACAATACAAAATTAATACATTTAGGTACGATGATTATAGTCTATGAACTCATCATAGCTATAAAAGGTCTGCTCGACAAGCCACCGTTTCAATTTTGTTTATATGAAAACACTCAGAGTCCTTCCGGGACTTGACTGTACACATTTCAAAACGTCCTACAAGACAAATCGCCTTAATGAGTATCGGTGATACTGGCAGGGAGATTATTGTAGACTGCCGGTCCCATTACGTGCGTCAATTTCGAATATTTCTTTAACGAACGTGGTTCTTGCATTAACATATGCCGGTTTCGAGTATTGTGCGTATGTACGTCTACGTCTACGTCTGGGTACATCCGCTGAGTCAATTACAAAAGCGTTCGATAAGGTATAATTTAGGGGAGGGGAAGGTGACGAATGATTGATTGAGATGGTGGCTAAGGCCGCCCAGAATTAGAGGGATTAATAATAAATAATAATAAATAAATAAATAAATAATGCTGGACAGTTAACACAACATTATCTAGCCCCAAGCTAAGCAGAGCTTGTGTTATGGGTACTAGATAACTGATATACTTAATACAATATATTACATAGATAGATATTTTTATTATACATAGAAAATACCCAGAACACCCTGAACAAATATTTGCGATCGCACAAATATTTGTTCCGAGACAGGAATCGAACCCGCAACCTCCTGCGTCGCAGGCCAAGCATCGCCCGCCGCGCCACTGAAGTCGTCATAATGCCAGTCGGATTGCGGAAGGATTTCGTTCCAGTGGTCTGCTGGCAAACATGGCGCGAGAGGAACACCGGAGTGGTTTTAGGGGGTATTCTGCCCTTTTCAGGGCGGCGAGTTCCACATAATTCTAGTCACCCCCGGACGGGTTTATTCGTAAACGAATTACCACAGAAGACAAGTAAAAATAAGCATGAAAAGCTTAGGATACCAATAATATCAAAACCTGATCTAATCAAGACTTTAAGTATGCTATCGAAAGGTAAAAATGCCTAAAGCGTCTCTAGAGATAAATGTACCTTAATTTAATATTTTATTTATTTGCTACAGATAAGATTTTTGGTGTCACATGAGGAAAATAAGGATTTAACTTTGTTTACTTTGTCATGATCGAAATAATGAATAACTTTTGTCAGCCCATGGTTTCGTTTGCGTTAATACCGGGATAATAATAATCATAATCATGATCATTTATTTACAAACATGGGTACCTACTAACAAACAGGTAACAAATAGTATGGTAGAGCTAGCCATGCTTTACCACTACTGGCATGCAAAATAGTTATACTTACAGTTTATATAAATTTAGTCAAACATAATGTTAAAAAAAAAATAGCAATATTAAATATCAATTTAGAACACGAACAGATGTCAAAATAAAACCTCAAAATACCAATACATTACATTACAGTCAGACAAGAACTCATCTATTATGTATAACTAGCGACTCGCCCCGGCTTCGCACGGGTAGCCCCCGGTGAAAAACAGCCCCCCCCCCCCCCTCCGATATTTTATTACTTATTCTGCTATTCGGAGCGGAGAAGAATCCACCAAAAAAGAAATAACTAACATCGGTCCAGCCAATCTTGAGTTATAAGTGGTGTAACTAACACGACTTTGTTTTATATTTATAAGATATGCCTTGTTGGCCAATAAATTGTTTAATTTTGTTTTAAAGGCATTTAAATTTAGTAACGTTCAAACAGAAATGAATAGAAGTAACCCACCTACAATCGCAGTAATAGTGTAGCTTGCACCTTTCATCTAAATTTAATCAGTAGGTACTTAGTTACATCGTTTGTTGTAAACAAACATCTAAAGTACCTAGTTCTGTGATCGAATCATCGAAACTTTCGCATTTATAATATTAGTAGGATTAGATAGATAGATAGATAGATACAACATTTTTTATTGCACATGACAAAAAACAGTACATAGGCGAACTTAATGCTAATTAGCATTAGGACAGAAACGAGATGAATAGTCCACAAGAGTGATCGATAAAACCTTCGTATATAAATAGATCTCAGGTAATTGATCTTGGTACAGCGTAGGTAATTTGTTGCTATGGGTTTCTGAGCATAGGACTACTATACAGTCTCGCAATAAATATTAAAAGTAAAAAGATAATAATATACAACATAAAGTAGTAGTAGAGCTTTTTTGTGAAAGAGTTCGTCCGGGGAAGTACTACAACCATGCCTATTTCTGCCGCAAAGCAGTAATGCTTGCATTGCTGTATTCCGGTTTGCAGGGTATGGGTGCCGCTGAAATTACAGGCACATGAGACTTTTCGTCTTTATGTCTCAGGGTGGCGGGCGCAGTGCAATGCCACATAGGGCGCGTCCTAGGTGGATGTAACCTATGTGAGAATGCACTGTTCATAGGCAGAGGTTACCGCTTTACATCAGGTGAGCCATCTGCTTGTTCCTTCATTCAAGTAGTATAAAAAAATAAAAAATAAAACATACATGCACACACCGTGGTGTAGGCATCTGGCATTCATCAGGTGGAGGGCATTAGTTCGCCATATCTCAGGTAACCCTAGTTTGGGTTCTTATGTTTTTGCAATAAGTACCTACATAATTCAAAGTGTAAAAGGTAACTACTAATAAGATTGTACTTTTTGTGTATCTGACATGTCTGTTGTTTCATTTCATTTCAATAATGTAGAACATACATACATATACCGTGTGTGTCTGGCTACAATAGACCCCACCGTCTCCTCGCGCAGATGTCGTAAAGGCCGACTAAGGGATTACCCGGACTTGTAAGATTCGTTGTTATAAGATATGTCCTGACTGCTAGGTTAGGTAGGGAATGTGTTGTTACTGGAAGAAAGCGATAGCAGAGTCAGTCGTGGGAAGCAATGGCGGCGATGAGCTCGCCACTTGTCTCGTCTATTTCCCACGATGGTGCAACCCACAGTAAAAAGAGGCCCATTTGAGGTTCTGCGAGGTTCTTTCGAGGAAAAAGGCGTGTGTCTATGTATGTATGTATACACATACTTGTACTATACATAGAATTTTTAGGGTTCCGTAGTCAAAGACAAGGAACCCTTATGGATTCGTCATGTCTGTCTGTCTGTCTGTCCGTGTATGTAACAGCCTTTTTTTCCGAAACTATAAGAGCTATACTGTTGAAACTTGGTAGGTAGATGTATTCTATGAACCGCATTAAGGTTTTAACACAAAAATTTAAAAAAAATATCAATTATTTTTGGGGTACCCCATAGTTAAAACTGAAACTCATATAAAATAAAATCATCAAACCTATACGTGTGGGGTATCTATGGATAGGTCTTCAAAAATGATGTTGAGTTTTCTAATAGAACTTTTTTCTAAACTGAGTAGTTTGCGCGAGAGACACTTCCAAAGTGGTCAAAAGAGTGTCCCCCCCGTAACTTCTAAAATAAAAGAATGATAAAACTAAAAAAAATATATAATGTAAATTACCATGTAAACTTCCACTGAAAATTGGTTTGAACGAGATCTAGTAAGTAGTTTATTATGTTTGGGCTTCCCCATACATAGAACTGAAACTCAAAAAAAAAAAAAAACCATCCCATACGTATTGGGTATCTATGGATAGGTCTTCAAAAATGATATTGAGGTTTCTAATATCTTTTTTTTCTAAACTGAATAGTTTACGCAAGAGACACTTCCAAAGTGGTAAAAAGTGTGTCCCGCCCCCCCCCCATAACTTCTAAAATAAGAGAATTATAAAACTAAAAAAAAATTATGATGTACATTACCATGCAAACTTCCAACCAAAATTGGTTTGAACGCGATCTAGTTACTAGTTTTGTTTAATACGTCATAAATTGTAATCCATCCAAGAACTTTTATATTATGTTACTTGCTGCTACGGAACCCTTCATGGGCCAGTCCGACTCGCACTTGGCCACTTTTTTTGTAATTTGGACAATATGGGCATATCCGAATCATCCGGAAAAAGTGTCTTTGGAACTATTTACTCATTAAGTCTCATTTTGATCAGCACACGATTACGATCACTTATTTAATAAATGCTTGTATTGAAATAGTACATTATGGTACTAGTGAGTAATGTTGGTGATTGCCGCTAAGGCGCCATTGAGACCCGAGCCGTCAGGTGAGGGTCATAAGAGAGCCGAGGACGGTAATCATCGATACACACGTGTATCATGCGACGTTTTTCAACACACTAGTGAAGAAAATAATAGTAAAACTGAAAAACACACTCTGTGTAAATGTTCAACTGTCTCTATAACTCACTAGTGAATAATAGCAATGAAAAAGTCATAGTTCTATTACAGGTGTCATTATGTGCGGTGAAATTAGAGCCACTTTATGAGCAAGTGTGTGGAAAAATATATTTTCCACAAAAAACTTATTTAGTTAAATTTTAAAATTGCTCGCGTATGGACGATAACGCGCGCGTTATCAGCCCACTTTGAAAATGTTAACATTTTCGTGTTAATTTTTCAGGGTCCAACAATGCCAGCGTTGATGATAGTCCTAGCTCGCTGGGTGCCTCCTCACGAGCGCTCCCGCCAAGGAGCCCTGGTCTTCGGAGGCGCGCAAATAGGAAACATCTTCGGCTCATTCATGTCTGGTTTCCTGATGGCTGGCGACGGAGATTGGGCCAATGTTTTCTACTTCTTCGGATGCTTTGGAATACTGTGGTTTTTGGCTTGGGTAAGTTATTAAAGTTTGAGCACTGTTTTCATTAATTTTGAGACTATTTGAGTTTGTGACTCGATTGTCCACTTGGAGTAAATAAGGACGTAGTTGACAATTTGTACTACGACTTTTTTTTTATACATCTTGAATGACGGAACAGGCATATGGCCCACCTGATGTTAAGCAGTAACTCACCCTGCCTCTCTCTGCCTATGAACAGTGCATTATCACATAGGTTACGCCCACCTAGGACGCATCCTATGTGGCATTGCACCGCGCCCACCACCCTGAGACATAAAAATGAAAAGTTTCATGTGCCTGTAATTTCACTGGCAACCCTTCAATCCGGAATACAGCGCGAGCACTACTGCTTTGCGGCAGAAAAAGGTATGGTGGTAGTACTTCTCCGGACGAACTTTTTCACAAAAAAGCTCTACTGCTACTAAATGGTTTTAATATTATTTTTCCAGAGCCTCCTTTGCTACAGCACACCGAACACCCATCCATACATCTCTGAGGAAGAGCTGAAATACTTGAACGAGACGGTGACCAGCGCCGATACGAAGAGGGTCCGAGATCCTGTCCCGTGGAAGGCCATCGTCAGGTCTGTGCCTGTCTGGGCCTTGTTATTTGCTGCTGTAAGTAATATTTTTTTTATTTTTTTTATACTACTGGTATGGCGGAGCAAGCAGATGGCCCACCTGATGTTAAGTGGTAACCTCAGCCTATGAACAGTGCATTACCTCATAGGTCACGTCCACCTAGAACGCGCCCTATGTGGCATTGCAGTGCGCCCGCCACCCTGAGACATAAAGATGAAAAGTCTCATGTGCCTGTAATATCGTGGTCAAACAAAGGTCTATCAATGTTAAAAAAAAAAAAAAAAAATATACCTGTAAGCAACATCTGGGGCCCAATTTTATTATTTTTAAAAGAAAAACCCGTTGTTTTTTTTTGTTATACTATGCAATTACAATTCAATTGTTTGTCATAAAATGGTATTCCGTTAAATTTATGATTTTATGATAAATTGTATGTAGATTTTACGATTTAGTCACAATTATAATGGAAAAATCATTGCAGTTAGTAGAATACCAAAGGTGTCAAAAGTGACAAGTATGAGACAGTTCATTAACAATTGAAATACAATTGGTATAATTGTACTAGAATTGGGCCCCAGCAGTGATGTCAATGACATCATAGATACGGGGGGGGGGGGACACATTTTACCACTTTGGAAGTGTCTCTCGCGCAAACTATTCAGTTTAGAAATAAATGAGATTAGAAACCTCAATATCATTTTTGAAGACCAATCCAAGTATGGGTTTCAAGAAAACAAAAAATTGAGTATCAGTTCTAAGTATGGGGAACTCTAAAATGTTATTGTTTTATTTCTATTTTTCTATGAAAATCTTAAGGTGGTTAACAGAATACATCGACTTAACAAGTTTCAACAGCATAGCTCTTATAGTTCCGTAGCCAAATGGCAAAAAACGGAACCCTTATGGATTCGTCATGTCTGTCTGTATGTCTGTCTGTCCGTCCGTATATCACAGTAACTTTTTTCCGAAACTATAAGAGCTATGCTGTTGAAACTTGGTAAGTAGATGTATTCTGTGAACCGCATTAAGAATTTCACACAAAAATAGAAAAAAAACAGTTAATTTTTAGGTTCCCCATACTTAGAACTGAAACTCATTTTTTTTAACGAACCCTTACGTGTGTGTTATCTATGAATAGATCTTCAAAAATGATATTGAGGTTTGTAAAATTTTTTTTTTCTAAACTGAATAGTTTGCGCGAGAGACACTTCCAAAGTGGTAAAATGTGTCAAAGAGAGAATCATAAAACTAAAAAAAACATATGATGTACATGTACATGTAAACTTCCAACGAAAATTGGTTTGAACGAGATCTAGTAAGTAGTTTTTTTTTATACGTCAAATCGTAATCCATCCAAGAACTTTTATATTATGTTACTTGCTGCTACGTAACCCTTCATGGGCGAGTCCGACTCGCACTTGGCCGTTTTTTTTCTTAACCTATATTGTCCCACTGCTGGAGAAACGTATCCCCCAAATTCTTCCACTTGTACATGGCAATCTCCAACTACTCCTTTTCAAAATTAACTAGATCGAAAAGGATAATTAACCATTTTCGATAATTAACCATTTTCGAAAAGAGACGTTGTCTACTTTTATTTTATTTCTTTTTCTAGTGAAAAAGAAATAAAATTCTTATCTTGAGTTATTTTGTGTTATTTTGGTGGCATTTTAACTAATGTAGCTCGTTTAAAAAGCACAAGTGTAGTGAAATGAAATGGAAGTGAATTGCGTGTCTTTTGAAATTGGTGGAAATTGTCTACCAAAGTTTTAGTAAAATTGGCCACCGTTTTACTAAAACATGACTAGACTGTGACTTTGACGACTTGGAAGGAGTGTAACGTTGCAAAATATATTGAAAATACATTATAGTGAAAATACAGATACTTGAAAATGGCAAATGCACAAGCCGTGCGGCGCCAATTATTAAAAAAAAAAAAGAAAAAAAAAAGATCGTCCCGCCAACGCTTTTTCAGGCGACCCCGAGGTCGCCGTCCTTCTACAACTCAATATAAATGAAAAATAATAATCAATCATACGTTTTTACGTAAGCACGAGACACTGCATCACATCGATGCAAACAAAGACAAAATACCTGCACTTTATTCCATGGAATTTTTCATACCAACATCAAAACACTCATAATTCATACAAAATACGGCGATCAATTACCTATTTTATTGTTTTGAAATACCAAGTAAAAGATATTACTGAATCATTGGAAATACCTACGTAAACAGTTTACCTACGTTTATTTGCTTGGCTTTGTAATTTCATGCATAACTTATTGATGCCCACTTCAGTGACTGCGCAATAAGACGTTGACCTCCTTAGAATATCATAAATAATCTCATAAATGTTGTAGCAAGGTCTTAAAATACGAAACTGCTTTAAAAACCTTCAAAGTGGTGTGGTGTCCCCTTATGTGACCCAAATGTAGTCTCATTTAAAGTAATGCCTACTATACTAAATATTTTTTACCACCGAAATAAGAAGGTTCTCAAGTAAACGCGTTTTTTTTATGTGTTACATCTTTCCTCTCGCTCTCCTGTAATTTGTGGGAGTGATTTCGTGAAACAGGATGGAGTTGTGTTACAGGATGGGCGCATTTTTCGAGAGGTTGGTACTATCAGCCATGTTGCTTATTACCAAGGAGGCGAGATGTCAGATGTTAGACATCATATTATATGACAACAGTCTCGTTTTTTTATGTGTTCATTGAGATCAGCACACGGTTCCGATCACTAGTATTATAAAATTTAGTATTGGTGATAAATTCCTAGCTTCGAAGACGGGTTTTTTTTTTAAAAGAATTATAAATAATAATAATTAATAATGCTGGATAGTTCACACAACATTATCTAGCCCCAAGCTAAGCTGAGCTTGTGTTATGGGTACTAGATAGCTGATATACTTAATACATATAATGATATTTTTGATTTCACGTAGAAAATACCCATACAACACCCTGAACAAATATCTACAGATTGTAAAAATATTTGTTCCGAGACGGGAATCAAACCCGCAAACTTTTGCGTCGCAAGCGAACCTTCGCCCGCCACGCCAGAGGTCGTCAAATATGTATATACTTGTCTCACTAAACCTTTGTACATTCCAGGTTGGCCACGACTGGGGCTACTACACAATGGTGACAGACCTCCCGAAGTACATGACAGACGTGCTGAAGTTCAACATAGCGACCACGGGCACGCTCACCGCTATACCGTACCTCGCCATGTGGATCAGCTCCTTCATATTCGGCTGGGCCTGCGACTTCTGCGTCAAGAGGAAATGGCATTCTATCAAGACTGGGAGAATTATACATACCACCATAGGTAAACTATACACAAGTACATACAGACAGACCTCCCGAAGTACATGACAGACGTGCTGAAGTTCAACATAGCGACCACGGGCACGCTCACCGCTATACCGTACCTCGCCATGTGGATCAGCTCCTTCATATTCGGCTGGGCCTGCGATTTCTGCGTCAAGAGGAAGTGGCATTCTATCAAGACTGGGAGAATTATACATACTACCATAGGTAAACTATACACAAGTACATACAGACAGACAGACCTCCCGAAGTACATGACAGACGTGCTGAAGTTCAACATAGTGACCACGGGAACGCTCACCGCTATACCGTACCTCGCCATTTGGATCAGCTCCTTCATATTCGGCTGGGCCTGCGACTTCTGCGTCAAGAGGAAGTGGCATTCTATCAAGACTGGGAGAATCATACATACTACCATAGGTAAACTATACACAAGTACATACAGACAGACAGACCTCCCGAAGTACATGACAGACGTGCTGAAGTTTAACATAGCGACCACGGGCACGCTCACCGCTATACAGTACCTCGCCATGTGGATCAGCTCCTTCATATTCGGTTTGGCCTGCGACTTCTGCGTCAAGAGGAAGTGGCATTCTATCAAGACTGGGAGAATCATACATACCACCATAGGTAAACTATACACAAGTACATAGAGACAGACAGACCTCCCGAAGTACATGACAGACGTGCTGAAGTTCAACATAGCGACCACGGGCACGCTCACCGCTATGCCGCCGTACCTCGCCATGTGGATCAGCTCCTTCATATTCGGCTGGGCCTGCGACTTCTGCGTCAAGAAGAAGTGGCATTCTATCAAGACTGGGACAATCATACACACTACCGTAGGTAACCTACAGACAAGATAATTAAAAAAAAGTAGTAGTAGGCCGGTCCAGCCTATTTAGCTGGTCCTCGGTAGCGTCGGTATAGCACACGTCTGCATAGTCAAGAATGGGAAAAAGCAACGCGTTCACTAGTGTAAACCTTTTAGGTTGGGGCAGAAAGTTCTTCATCAGTTTCAGAGAATGCATGCTTCCATACATTCCAAACATGAATTTAGAAACCCCTTCTTTTTTTAAGTCGGTTAAAAATGGAAAACAACGCATAGTATGTAGGTCTATCACCCAAACAGTAATATTTACCAAATATATCCTATGTAAAAATATCCTATGCATCATCATGAAACTTTTCTTTATTGAATCCATCAAAAATCCATCAGATAATTTTCTAATAAGTATAGTTTTTGTTATCCCACATTTCTCACCAAATTGCACCCGACAGGGTAACATACGGCGTCAAGGGTACTCCCCTTATAGGTCAATGTGTTCCGAAAGAAACATCGATCGTACTAACGTAGATTTAAAGACGAAGTTGGTACGAACTTTAGTGTGGCGGTTACGACAAAAGGCACAGCATCAGATTTCAGATTCTTATTGGTTTTTTTTCGCTTCCAAATTACGTCGCTCCTGATTCACTAGTACCTAATCAAATCGTAGTAGTAGTAGTAGTAGCAATCAAGTATTAGTAGTAGTAGAGCTTTTTTGTGAAGGAGTTCATCCGGGGAAGTACTACCACCATATCTATTTCTGCCGCAAAGCAGTAGTGCTCGCATTGCTGTGTTCCGGTTTGAAGGGTAAAGGTGCCGGTGAAATTACAGGCACATGAGACTTTTCATCTTTATGTCTCAGGGTGGCGGGCGCAGTGCAATGCCACATAGGGCGCGTCCTAGGTGGACGTGACCTATGAGGTAATGCACTGTTCATAGGCAGAGGTTACCGCTTAACATCAGGTGGGACATCTGCTAAACCAGTCATTCAAGTAGCATAAAAAAAAACAAAAAAAAACGTTATATTAGTAGGTATAAACTACATACATAGGTACATAAATAGACACACGCCTTTTTCTCTGAAAGGGTAGGTAGATCCTCAATGGGCCTCTTTTCACAGTGCGTTGCACAATCGTGGAATATAGACGTGACAAGTGGTGAGCTCATCGCAACCATTAGTTCCCACGACTGACTCGGCTAACGTTTTCTTCCAGTAATAACACATTCCATAATACGCTAGTAGCCAGGACAAATCAACGAATCTTATCAACAAGTCCGGGTAGTCCCTTAGTTGGCTTTTACGAAATCCACGGGAGGAGACGGAGGGGTCTATTCTTAGGCCGGACACACTACACCATTCCGAATTATTGATTACATGTAGTAATCAAAAAAACACATAGTACAAACACATGCACATACATAGAAACGCCTATTCGTCCAAGTCGACTCAGAACTCGCTTCGTTCTTTTAATAAAAAAAAAGGGTGTTATTTTTAACCCCCGACGCAAAAACAACGGGGTTGTTATAAGTTTGACGTGTCTGTCTGTGTGTGTCTGTCTGTGGCATCGTAGCTCCCAAACGGAAGAACAGTTTTTTTTTTTTGTTGGAAATGTGAATTTGTCGTGAGTGTTCTTAGCTATGTTTGATCAAAATCGGTTCATCCGTTTCATTGCGTTGAGGGTTTATTTTATTTTTATAAAATTAATTACTTGTCATACAGCCAACTTTACGGGTATTTACAATGTATTTACGGGGCATGTCTACAATGAAGTGTGCCGTAGCTGTGACATAAAAGATTTAAGTTGTAGTGTTGCGAAACCTATTATAAAGAAGTGGTTGTTGGGGTTGTCCTACGATGAAACTGAAAATATTTTGAATATTTTGCAATAGGTATGATGCACATACACGCACACACAACGCACACAAACACCCACACACACCTATACACCTTCACTCATACACCTACACACACACACACACTCACTCACAATTACTCAAGCACAATCTCTCTCTCTCCTACTCGAATACATGCACACTCATTTGTTTAAATAGCACAATAATTTTATGCATTAGTTTGTAATGTATTTGGGTGTTAAAGTCAGCAGTGTATCAGGTATAATTATAATGTTTTATTTATTTATGCGGATTATGTTTAACCTTCGGTTTTATTTTGTCTGTAATTCGTATTCGGTTCCCACGATACAGGCCGCGAGCCTAGTGTGGGGCCATAGCTATATTATAACTCCGAAAATGTCTTAATCCAAATCTAAATTGTTTAATATCTTTTTCTCGGTTTTTATGTATTAGTTGTGTTTTTTTGGAAATAAAATAAATAAATATTTAATATTTTCCAGCTGCGGCGGGTCCAGCAATCTGCATCATCCTAGCGTCGTACTCCGGCTGCGACCGCTTTGCTGCCGTGGCTTATTTCATCGCCTCTATGGCCCTCATGGGAGGCTTCTACAGCGGGATGAAGGTAAAGAACATGGGCAACTCCCCATACATTGTTTGATCCAACTTTTTTGACTAACGTAACGTGCAGTTGCGCCTGGATGGATAGCGCTCAACAAAGAGACAAATGGAGACGGTTGGAGGAGGCCTCATACCCAAAATGGAGCCTGTCTTTTAGTGTACCTAATTTAATTTGTGTTTTAATTATGTACAGAAAAATTAAGTTATGGAAATAACACAGGCAATATGGCACAGCCAAGAGAGGCCTATACTCAGCAGTGGGTGAAGTCAGGCTGTGGATGATGATGATGATGATGATGATGGAAATAAAGGCTAAGTAACAATAATAATAACGTACAGTTGAGATACTTTTGGTTCTGGATAATATAATGGTAAGACAATGAAAAATTACAAACGACAAAGCTAATTTAATTTCTTGTGTAGAAATTGTGGGAAATTTATGAAGCTGTATGGGTTTTGATTGCATTTGCGTAAAACAAAAAAAACAAAAAATATCAACCCATTAACAACTCATTGGAGTTGATTTATCAAATTATTTAAAAATATAACTTTTGCTTCCCAACTTCTACAAATATACAAGTTCTTTAGAAATATTGGCTACATTATATGGCTACTACATTTATAACCGTACTAATTACTTCCTAGTTCATTTATTTTTGACATGGGTCAGTGGTTGCCCACCTCCGTTATTAAATTAATACCTGGAAGAGCCATTGAAATACCATGGACCACGAAGAAGAAGGATGAAAGAAGATTGCATGCAGCAGAGATCAGAATGTTGAGATAGATGTGTGGAGTAACAAAAATGCATAAAGTTTTCTGTGAAAAATATTTTTTCCATTACAAACTTAGCAAAAACTAAATTTAGCGAATATATTTTGTAAAAAATACTCAGTTTGATCAGAATGGTTCCTTTAAGGCCATAAACGCTTGTTTCCGTTTGACTGTTCAGCTTTATGAGAAAACTAACGAATAAAACTTTTTACAGGTAAACGCTTTGGACTTGGCGCCGAACTACGCCGGCTCCCTGACAGCCATGATAAACGGAACATCCACCATATCCGGCATCATCACACCGTACCTCATAGGATTGCTAACACCAGACGTAAGTATCATCCATATTGAACTACGCCGGCTCCCTGACAGCCATGATAAACGGAACATCCACCATATCCGGCATCATAACACCGTACCTCATAGGATTGCTAACACCAGACGTAAGTATCATCCATATCGAACTACGCCGGTTCGCTGACAGCCATGATAAATTGAACATCCATCATATCCGGCATCATCACACCGTAACTCATAGGATTGCTAACACCAGACGTAAGTATCAGCCATATTGAACTACGCCGGCTCTCTGACAGCCATGATAAAAACGGAACATCCACCATATCCGGCATCATCACACCGTACCTCATAGGATTGCTAACACCAGACGATAGCCATGATAACCGGAACATTGACTGTTATTATTTAATAGTCATAACCTCAATTATTTTTTGTTCGTAATTTGTTCATATTTTTCTTCTCAATATTTTTGTATTTAAATGTTTAGCCTAAAACTGTGTACTCAGAGATGCGGAAGAGCGAAAACGCCTATCACAAGTATTCCTTAACACTTAAAAGGTGCTTTCACCTATAGTTTAAGATTAAGTATCTTTTATTACTGAATAAAAACATTTGTATTTGTATTTTATATAAGGAGTCCTGAGCGAAGCGAGTGGTCCAAGCTGCCCAAAACGAAGACAGGCTTTATTCCAGAGGAGCATAACTCTACTTTTCATACCTTCTGCGAGACAATTAATTCACTGAAAATCACAGCACCAAACACCGTCTTTTGTTTCACATTATTTGTAAACGCACCTTTTTCTTTTTTTCTTTTAAGTTCTGCTTATGGTGGCCAGTTCAATTTTCCAATAAACCTTGGCATTGTAAGCCATATGGACCCTTTTTCACTTAGAGTTTTCCACGAGTTTCCACACGAATTTGACGTTCCAAATTAAAATCACTTTATTCCCTAGGGAGCTTCTTACAAATTTATATCCCTTAAGAGATAATGCTTTACTTTACGTTGAGGTTGCATGATATGTAATTGGACATTGTCTAGCAGGTGGTGTGTAAAATAGCTTTAAATCCGGACTTTGTCGGTAAAGTAAGCTATCCAGTGGTCTTGAATTCAGCTTGCAGGACTTCGCAGGTTATTCTGAGTGTCCGTACTGAATGTAAGTGCCTGCACTTTGGCACAGAATAAATAATAGTACAAGTTACTTTGGTCGTAAAACGCTTTCAAGTCGGTGTCAAGTTGTCCTCAAGTTTGCGGTTCAGACAAAAGCTCTTTAATGTTGAGTTGACTATAACGGGGAGCTTGGATACTTTATTGAATGATTTAATAGCGACAAATCGAAGAAAGTTTTTTATGAAGGCTAATTACTTGTTTTAGATATTTATGAAGACTTTGATTTATTTTGCGATGCGCTGAGCATAAAGTAGCTTGATTTACCCAGACTTATTATTCGCCATTCTTCCAGTTTTTAACTTACCTGAAATTTAATGAGTTTAGATAGCGACGGAGTTTGGCTGTCGTTTGATTAAGAGCTTGTCCAGACGAGGCGATTTACGCGGGATTTGATCGAGCGATTCAAGTCGCGCGTTTGTGAGATACTAGAACTTCATACATTCCGTCTACATGCAGTCGCGCCTTTTGCCGCTCGCGCGTAAATCGCGTGTAATACGCGAGACTCTCGAATTGCGCGTCTGAAGCGCGTTCGACGCGCGTGTCGAGATACTAGGGACCCCATTGCTCTGTTCAGTACGCATAGTTGCCGCGAGTGGATGTACGCAGTATGTGCGCCGGTACTAGAACGCACGCGCGTAACTCGCGCCAAAAACGCGTCATCTGGCTGCAAATATCAATTCACACGCGCGAGTCAAATCGCGCGTAAATCGCCTCATCTGGACAAGCTCTAAACAAAAATGTTTTTTTATACTACTTTAATGACGGAATAAGCAGATGACTCACCTGATGTTAAGCGGTAACCTCTGCCTATGAACAGTGCATTACCTCATAGGTCACGTCCACTTAGGACGCACCCTATGTAGCATTGCACCGCACCCGCCACCTGAAACATAAAGATGAAAAGTCTCATGTGCTTGTAATTTCACCGGCACCCTTCAAACCGGAACACAGAAATGCGAGCACTACTGCTTTGCGGCAGAAATAGGTATGGTGGAAGTACATCCCCGGAAACTCTTTTACAAAAAGCTCTACTACTACTAAAGTTACAAGTGGCTACAATATGGTGTTTTTTTTGTTACAGTCTACACTAGCGCAATGGCGAATCGCCTTCTGGGTATGCTTCGCCGTCCTTGTTGGCACGAACGTGATCTACATATTCTGGGCAGACGGAAAACGACAATGGTGGGATGACGTCAGACAGTACGGACACCCTGAGGGCTGGAAGCACGGACCACTGAGCATGGCCAGCGAGGACAAGGAGGGGAATAAGAAGGCAGAAGCGGAGAGTGGATGAAGTGATGATTGTAGGGGTATTGACGAACTGAAATGGAAAGTTGGTAGATTGCAAGGAAGGTTTATCTTGGCAGGCAGTTTTGGAAAATCGGTTGTTTCAATCGTGATATTTTTGTTGTATAGACGCTATTTTGAATAGTTTTTATTATTTGGTTTATTTATTATAAACCTGAGTTTGTTCGTGGGTCTAAAACCCAATAATGCGATATTCAGGGTACAAAATGTGAGCAATACTGACCTGGTTGTCAGCTAGATAATCTAGTTCTTAGGATAGTCAGATTATATTTATGAATTTTGCCTTCCTTATTGTGCTGTTGCATGTATTAATAGGAGTGTATAAGTTACATTTTATAAAATGACCTTTTTACTATTTAAAGTAATAAGAAACCAAAAGGTTTTCCATAGTTATTTCATGTTCTTACGGTTAATATTTACCTGTCTGCTGTATGATATAGTACCTAAGCTTCGCTTGTGTCCAAATTTATCGAATTAGTAAGTATTAACTTGTTTTGTATGAAAACAACGATGTTATTCACAAATTAGACACTTTACTCGCCAGTGTAAGCGGGCTGAGTGACATTTATTTATCTAGCGTACAATTTGAACCGTGTTCCTAAATGTAAACTCTATCAATAATTGATTTTCAAGTTTGAGCCATATTGAGTGATCGCCGGGAAGCCATCGCGTATACTCCTTGAGGAAGGTCGAGTCGGGTGTTTGACTCGGAACAAGTACCTACGTGAGTTATTACCGGTTTTTTCAATTATTTTGAGCCATATTCATTGATATTTTCCGTGGCTAAGCAATAATTTTACAGATTAGTTGTTTTTGCATATTTTTAAATTCCGTGGACTCACTTTTGTTGGATTTTTCTGTATGTAAAGTACCTATTGTACCTACACCAGGAAATAAGGGGATTTGGGTGTAATTGGCGGAAGCCTGACGGAAGATATATAATTATATTTTAAGGTGTCAAAAAGCTTCGCATGGCTGCACGTCAAAAAATATCAAAAAGATAAAGTTTATTTATCAGTGACAACGGAAGAGACCCTAATATTGTTATACGAGTACTAGATTGTTCACCAAGGGACTAAAACGAGCCATTTCATACGGAGTATGAATGGGTTTAAGTCTTGAGTTAAACACTCTGCTTTTCACTTAAATTGCGAGTAAATAAATAACACAGTATAAACTCTAGAGGTTTCGCGGCAATATCAACTTTTTTTACATTTCTTGTTTACCAAGGAACTGACGCATACATCCAACGATTGCCAGTAATTAATAGTGCAGCAGTGTTGGTCTCGTTCAGTTACATATTAAAAATCAATTAAAAAAAATATTTAAAAATTGAACATCGAAAAGTCGAGTCCTTATTCAAGTATTTAATAGGCTGTTGACAATAAACTAAAAAAATATAAAATAAAATACTTTAGTCTCTAGATGCTAAACACGAAGTGATGTGTGTGTAAGTGATGTGTATTACTCATTGAAAATCCTAATCAATAAATAAAATAACACTTTAGTTTGCCTACGCTTAGATAAAATTACTATTATTGACACTATTAGTGCATGAGAAGCGAAGATGAAATTGATGTTTATTGCGAGTATTTTATTAACAAATGTAAAGTGAACAGCGCACTTTTACAATATTATTCGTTTCACAGTTTCCTACAATGTCGGGATGTATGAGGTAGTTGAAGGTAGTTTAAGATATCCAGTGATTGTGATAAAATAAATCAATTGTGATGCGAACATAAATAAGTTCATAGTTTTAGTAATATACATCAAACTTGTTAGTGATGATAAATAGTTACCAATTTACAAGATAAGTTATTTTTATTATTAGCTTATAATAAATAATTATGTATATTCATTGTAGTTTTTTCATCAAACAGTACCTAAAACAACAAAAAGCAATTTTTATGTCATCATAGCAGCCTTTAGATGTCCACTGCTGGACGTGAACTTCGCTATATAATACAATAAATAAATAAATAATGCTGGACAGTTCACACAACATTGTCTAGCCCCAAGCTAAGCAGAGCTTGTGTTATGGGTACTAGACAACTGATATACTTAATACAATATATTACATAGATAGATATTTTTTATTATATATAGAAAATAACCAGAACACCCTGAACAAATATCTGCAGACCGCACAAATATTTGTTCCGAAGCGGGAATCGAATCCGCAACCTCCTGCGTCGCAGGCGAACGTTCGCCCGCCGCGTCACAGAGGTCGCAATGGAGGATTTGACGTAATCACCACGCTTAGCAGGCAGATTGGTGATTGAAATATTGGTGCTGTGGCCCAAAGAATCCATCCCTTCCTTTCCTCCAATGGATGTCATAAAATCTGACTGAGGCATTACACCAGGGGATAGGTAGCAGCATTCAGCTGAGTACCTATTTAACAGTAGATTATGTACTAAGGGATAAAGCAAAGTCTTGAACCCTGAGCGTAACGGAGTTATATAGAGACCCGAGCGAAGCGATGGGCTCAAGCTGCCCAAGACGAAAACAAGCATTATTCGAGAGGAACATACTCTACTTTTCACACCTTCTGCGTGAAAATAAAAATTTATTGAAAATCACAGCATCAAACACTGTCTTTTGTTTCATATTCTTTGAAATTGAGTTCTGCTTATAGCGGCCAGTTCGATTTTCGAACAAACCTCTTTACAATGCCATATTTTTATATTTTTACTCAGAGTTTTCCACGAGTTTCCACATGAATTTGACGTCCCAATTTCAAATAACTTTATTCCCTAGGGAGTTTCATACAACTTTATATCCCATAAAAATAATGCTTTACTTTCCGTTAAGGTTGCATGATATGTAATTGGACATTGTCGAGCAGGTGGTGTGAAAAAGTAATTACCTATTGCCGTTAGTTTTTTAGTTGGCTCGATGTCCACTTCCAGGTTGGTCCCATTTTCATCAAAATCTGGTTCTGATGAAGGGATCCATGAGGAATTGAGGCTACTCCTCAAATATTCGAAAAAAAGACGACCTCTGTGGCGCGGCGGGCGAACGTTCGCCTGCGACGCAGGAGGATGCGGGTTCGATTCCCGCCTCGGAACAAATATTTGTGCGTTCCGCAGATATTTGTTCAGGGAGTTCTGGGTATTTGTATAATAAAAAATATCTATCTATGATATATATTGTATTAAGTATATCAGTTGTCTAGTACCCATAACACAAGCTCTGCTTAGCTTGGGGCTAGATAATGTTGTGTGAACTGTCCATCAATATTTATTTATTTATTTATTATAGGCACACATATATCGATTTTGGTATTTTCAGTAACTAGTAATTTTCAGTGCATGCGCATTAAGAAAGTGCCATTTGGTGAAGTGAAACTGATGAAAAAGACCAGAGATGGCCATTGGAACTACTCAATGACAAGTATTTCACGGGTGGCGATAAGGGTGACTTTCCGATATCCGATTGAGCTGAAATTTGGCATACCTGTCAAGTTGCGGTGACGATACAATATTGTGATAACAGCGAGCTGAGGGGCTAGTCTGCAAATTTGACAAGCAACTTACACGGTGTAAACTGTGTACACTTCATTATTTAATATTCATGGATTTTTGTACGGGATTTGAGGTTCTAAAGGTGAACGCTAGGGTCACTCTTCGTTTCGTATCGTATGAGGTAGTGCTGGCCTCTGGTGTCGGAGTTTGTCAAGCCGCCCGAGGGCATCTGACATGGCTTATCGAGTGCTATTAATCAATAACAGCCGGGACCGACAGCTTAACGTGCCCTCCGAAGCACAGAGCGATGGAAATCCGCACATAACTTAGAAAAGTCATTGGTGCGGAGCCTAGGATCGAACCCCGTATCGTTGGATTCTGAGTTGCACTATTGAACCGTTAGGCTACCATCGCTATCGCTACTGTTCGATATCTCCATACTAAAATCCGTGTAAGTTGCTTGTAAAATTTGCAGACTAGCCCCTCAGATCTGATGATGAAGGCAATTGAGGTGGACTACGGAACTCCGCGATGGTTAATAGCCTAGCAGTGTTTGAGCTTATTTTTATCAGCTCACGGTTTCGTTTACTCGAAACGGTTTTGATTATATTGACACTTACTTGTCGCCCACAAGTGAGTATTGAATTATGTTTTTTGATATTGTAACTTTGGAAAGTCTTGATAATATGCCATAACTGTGTCAGAAAGCAGAACGGCTTACAACGTCGCGTCGCGTTGAATTGTTTTTGTAATACGTTTTGCGCTTTACTAAAGCTAAGGCCAAACCGACACGATCAGCCTGAGTCCGCGGTGGCGTACTTATATTTATTCTGTGGTGACGTGCTCAATAGTAAGACAATGGATCACCGCCGTGCACGCCATCGCGGACGCGGGCTGAAGGCGTCGGTTTGGCCTTAATTTTACTCATACTGATCTAAAGTAGTTATTTTCCTTTCAAAGGCAATAAATGTACCTAATGGTGAAGTTATATGCATAGAAATAAAACAATAGAAATGTGTTTACTAAAAATTTGCTACGGTATAATTAAATTGTACAATATGCACAACAATTACAATGTAAAATTGAAATATCATTTTTTATTTTTTTATTTTTTTTATTTTTTTTTATCTTTTTATTTTTTATTTTTTTTTGTCCGCCTGGCTAATGGTAAAACTTTTCAATAAGATAAACTTGGCATACTAGCTAACATCCTTAGTTTAGTTCCTCCAGTTTATTGTGGTCTGATAGAACAACGTTCTCGGGCTGTTCAGGGTTACTCTCGTTTACCAGCGGTCCGTGCTTCCAGCACTCAGGATATCCGTACTGTCTGACGTCATCCCACCATTGCTGCTTGCCATCCGCCCAGATAATGTAAATTATGTTGGTACCTACCGACACTACGAAGCACACCCAGAAGGCTACACGCCACTGGGCTAAGGTTGACTAAAAATCAAGACACAAATTAGTTACATTTCATATTATTCATCGGTGGTATTAATTGATTTGGAAACATTTTAAACACTTTTATCTACACTCAAATCGAAAAATTCGAATTACGAATTCAAAGACGGTTCTATACAGACGCACTTTATAGACGCATATACATACATAAAATTAAGAATAAAACTCATTATAGTACCGCCAACTGTATCATAAAACTCATTATAGTACCGCTATCTTAATTTTTTTATTAATTCATTAAACTAGTCTATGGTTATAGTCTGAATATGAAAAAAAGGCGCACGCGTGCGCAGTTCGAACTGTGAAAAAATGGCGCACGCATGCGTAGTTTGAACTTAATTTCCCACGCTTCCCATACATTTTTTTTCCGATCGTGTTTTTGTAATCTGCTTTGTTTAATTTCAATTTTTCCTATGAGTGAAGATAAAGTAGTGTATGAAACTGCATATAACTTAGGTATTAAAACACTCGAGTCAACGAATGCGATAAACAGACTCTCGTGTTTTAATACCCCTTCTTATATGACTTTGCATAAACTACTATTTAATAATATTTTAGCTAGACCACAGATAAAATAATACTATACTAGTAGCTAGACTAAAATAATTTATACGAAAATAATGAAGTGCCTTGACAGAAGCCCTTTGAATATCTGATAAGGTATGCGTTATCATTTTACTTGTCTGGGATAAATAGTTTGTCATTCAGGCTTCTGAATATATTATGCAAAGTCAAGTTAAGAATTCAAATTATGGCTTAATTGTATTCTTAAGTTTTTTTTAATTATAAATGATGCTTGAGCTTTATACTAAATAAACCACGGATAAAAATGTATTTACGTCAGATTTGCTTCGTTTAATACATTTTAGCGTCTCTCTCAAATGAGTACAATGTTTTATGAGAAAATTAAATGAGAATTATTGTTATGGGAAAATAAATAGCAAAGATACAGTAAAAAGCAACATTAAAGGAAGGACAATTTTTACACGATCTCGTCTAAGAGAGTTGAATACGTCAACCCAGATTAAAAGCGTCATAAAGAATCAAAAGGTAACAATTCAAATAAGGTAGTAGTAGTTTAGTAGTAGTAGAGCTTTTTTGTGAAAGAGTTCGTGCGGGAAAGTACTACCACCATACCTATTTCTGCCGCAAAGCAGTAGTGCTCGCATTGCTGTGTTCCGGTTTGAAGGATAAGGGTGCTGGTAAAATTAAAGGCACATGAGACTTTTCATCTTTATGTCTCAGGGTGGCGGGCGCAGTGCAATGCCACATAGGGTGCGTCCTAGGTGGACGTGACCTATGAGGTAATGCACTGTTCATAGGCAGAGGTTACCGCTTAACATCAGGTGGGCCATCTGCTCGTTCCGTAATTCCAGTTGTATAAATAAAAAGAAGAAGATCACTATGATAGGTAAATTAGAACAGTATTGTATTGGTTACATAAAGTTTGTCACTCTATGTATTCCGTTTCCTTGCTCTATATTTCCTTGCTATTTATATACAGATAATCAGATATCTGTATTGTGTTTTTTCAACTTATCATAATCGTACTTACATCCGGAGTCAATAACCCTATAAGGTATGGCGTGATGATTCCAGCTAATGTAGATATTGTGTTGACGAGTGATGTGAGAGATCCCGCGTAGTTCGGAGCCAAGTCCAATGCGTTTATCTAGAAAAACATAAAATTGTTGAGATGCATCCAAACATTGTCCGACATCGCGAGAGATGATAGTTGGGCAACTTTTCTCAGCTCAGTGTATCACTTAAGTTTGACAGTTCGTAGCAACGTTGCTCAAAATATGTCTGGCAATGTTTCTCGATGCTCTAGGTGACTTATGTCAGAACAAATATTATCACTACTTATATATTTTGCGAAAAAACACGTCTCGTTACGCCATTTTCATTTTTTACTTTTATTTTTTTCTTTTCCTACTGTTTTTGATTTATTTTGTGTTATTTTGGTGTAATTTTAACCAATGTAGCTCGTCTATAGAGCACAAGCGTAGTGAAATGAAATGGAAGTGTATTGCGTGACTTTTCAATTTGGTGGAAATTGTCTACCAAAGGTTTTGGAAACGACCACTGTTTTACTAAAACCTGACTTGACTGTGACTTTGACGACTTGGAATGATTGCTACGTTGCAAATTATATTGAAAATACAATAATTATACTTGAAAATGGAAATGCACAAGCCGTGCAATGCCAAATATAAAGGAAAAAAAACTCCTTATGTCACATTATTGGAAGATATACCATCAGTTAGGGCCGGTGCGGCGGCAGATTCGGCTCAGGAACAAAAGGCGCAAATATGCAAGTCTCGACAGACCTTACTTATTTGAGACTTTCGGGGTTGAGACCCTGGGTCCTTGAGGTACAGGGGCACATCGCATCTTCAAAATTATTTCAAGGCGTCTTGAAGATTAGAAAATGCTACATCTTTTTTTCTCCTTGGAAACTCTTACAAAAAACTTAATAATTCTAGAGCTTATTGCATACATTTCGTGAAACTACTATATCGCTCTAACATAATTAAATAACTACATATTTTGTGTTATAAGAAATATATACATATACCTAATATAAATATATTACCGGGACTTGTTTGTAAGATTCGTTATTAGAAAATTTGTCCTAGCTGCTAGCTATTTAAGGAATGTGTTATGACTGGAAGAAAGCGTTAGCAGGGTCAGTTTTGGGAAGCAATGGCGGCGATGAGCTCACCACTTATCACGTCTATTTCCCTCGAAGTTGCAACCCACCAGTTGCGTGTTTATGTTTGTATGTATATATAACGGGTATATGGTATGAAGATTATTACTTTCATGCCTGGATAAAAGCCTCCCATTAGAGCCATAGACAGCACGAAGTATACCATAGCAACATTGCGATCACAGCCAGAGTACGATGCAAGAATGATGCAGACTGCAGGGCCGGTAGAACCTGGAAAATATTAATAATACTGACACGCTATCGCCAGTATCCCTTCGTCTTAAAACTAGAGCTTTTGTTAGTTGAAAAGCTTTTGTGTGAGATAATTCTTCCGGGGAATTACTATCACCATGCCAATGTCTGCTGCAAAAAAGATGTGTTCGCATTGCTGTGTTCCGGTTTGAAGGGTATGGGTGTCGTTGAGATTACAGGCACTTGATTGAGACTTCTCTTTATGTCTCAGGGTAGCGGGCGCAGTGCAGTGCCACATAGGGTGCGTCCTAGGTGGACGTGACATATGAGGTAATAATGCATTGTTAAAAGCAGAGATTACCACTTAACATCAGGTGGGCCATCTGAAGGTTCCGCCATTCATAATATTTAAAAAAAAACATGGAATAGTGGATCTCTGGGAATAATGGGGTATGCTATCTCTGGGAATATGCTAACCCTCAAGGGATATATACTATCCCTTGAGGGTTAGCATATCAATTCCTTCCACAAATATGAAATTCTGCCAAAAACTAACTTCCGACCGTTGATTCAAACATTTAGTATTGACCGAGGTCTCAAGTCTAATTGCAGGATGCGGCGTTTGCATTTATGTATGTTTGTAAGTATGTGTGTTTGTCTGACGATAACTCCAGAACCATTGATCAATCTTGATGAAAGTCGGCAAGTTGGTAGGTAATGTGCAATAAGTAGTTAGTAATTAGATAGTAAGTTCTAATTAAAAAAACACTACAACTCACCGATAGTCGTATGCAAAATTCTTCCAGTCTTGATAGAGTGCCACTTCTTCTTGATACACAAATCACAGATGAATCCGAACAGGAAAGAGCAGAACCACATCGCTATGTACGGCAGAGCGGTCAGTGTGCCAGTGGTCGCAATGTTGTATTTGAGGACATCGTGCGAGTATTTTGGAAGATCCGTGACCATTGTGTAGTAACCCCAATCGTGGCCCACCTGAAAACGGTACAGTTTACGGTTTTAGAGAAATGGTTGCACTTTATGCTGGAGAAAACTCTACAAGATTCTAGAGCAAAGCGTGCTATGCGTCCAAATCTTAGACATATATGATCCTCATAATTTAACACACAATTTTTCAATATATTTTACTAAGTTCAGTTTGAAATTTAATACCATTATTCAAACCTCACGTGGAATGTGCATGACGGTACTATAACTACAATTGACGTCTGTGTCGTAAACACTAGTATCTGCCCTTGGCTTCGCTCGCATTTTACTAGCATAAAAAGTAGCCTATATTTCAATCCAGTTCATAACCATATTATAAACTATATTTCATCGAAATCAGTTTCGGCATGATTGAGTAACTTATAAGTTTTCTTATGAATCAGCTGCCACGCAATTAAAAATCCTGTCTAAGTCAATGCCTCCTACATTAGCTTATGATGACAATAAATAATGTATTCGAGAACATCGGCCGAAAGTCTTCATTTAGATACCGCAGCTCTTTCAAGTGAACTTACTGAAGCCCAAACTAAGGCCCAAGCAGGTGCAGATCTCAGGATAGCCTTCCAAGGGACAGCATCCTTCTTACTGCTATTGTCTGCTGTCGTGACGTTGTTATTCAGGTAGTTCAGTTCCTTGTTTGAGATGAATGGATGTGTGTTTGGAGTACTGTAGACGAATAGACTCTGGAAAAAAGTATTTCAGTTGATTACATCATACATAATCATGATTTATAGATATGTGCTACACTAAAATGAGCTTTGAGAGCATCCGAATCAACGACTCAACTGTGAATTGAATGATGTAGTTGTAACAAGTAATTAATTTTATAAAAATTAAAAAAACCCTCAATGCAATGAAACGGCTGAACCGATTTTGATCAAACATAGCTAAGAACAATCACGACTAATTCAACTTTCAAATAAAAAATAAAAAAACGGTACATCCGTTCGGGAGCTATACGATGCCACAGACAGACACACACACACAGATACATACTTAGGCACACACACAGACACACACTCAGGCACACAAGCAGACACACACACACACACACAGACACGTCAAACTTATAACACCCCGTCCTTTTTGCGTCGGGGGTTAAAAAGAAAAATAAACGAGTTGCATAAAGAAGTGTGTAGAAGTTTGTATAGTAAAAGCTCCACGCGTACCAAGTCGCGGGCGTTTCTCTAGTTATAGCATAAATATTTCCACTGTAATTTTCCTTGTAATCTAACTTGTAATTTTCCTGACACCGAGATAGAACCACGCATTTCAAATTCTTGTAAATATTTACTTACCCACAGCATAAACCAGAAAATACCAAAGCCTCCGAAGAAGTAAAACACGTATGCCCAGTCTCTGCCTTCAGAGAGGAGGATTCCAGACATGAAGGATCCAAAGATGTTGCCAATCTGAGCGCCTCCAAACACCAGCGCGCCTTGGAATGAACGCTCGTGAGGCGGAACCCATCGCGCCAACATGATCATCAAGGCTGGCACAGTTGGACCCTAAAATGTAAATAATTTTTAAGTAGTAATAACGCTTTTTTGTGAAAGAGTTCGTCCGGGGAAGTACTACCTCCATACCTATTTCTGCCGCAAAGCAGTAGTGCTCGCATAGCTATGTTCCGATTTGAAGGGTATGGCTGCTGGTGAAAATACCGGTGGCGGATGCAGTGCAATGCCACATAGGACGCGTCCTAGGTGGACGTGACTTATGTGATAATGCGTTGTTAAAGGCAGAGGTTACCTACTGCTTAACACCAGGTGGGCCATCAGCTTGTTCCATCATTTACGTTATTAAAAAAAAAAGTTGGACTACATCTGTAAGCACGCATTAGCACTGTACCACAGAATATGACTGTACCCTCACTGTACCTATATTAAAAGCGTGTTTTGTATGAAGTTTCCTCAGCATAGCACGAGTTACGTTATCCTAAACTGATTGAGCTGATATTAGACATACCTGTCAAGTTCCGATGACAATACAATATGATGGTGACAGCGAGCTTATTTGATGATGGAGACGGAAGGTGGACAACGGAACTCCTCGATGGATAATAGTAGACTGGCCGTGTTTAGGCTCATTTTGATCAGCACACGGTTACAATCACAAATTTTATAAAAGCTTGTTTTATAAAATATATCTTTCACAAAAAACTTTTTTTAAATTCATAAGAAATGCAACTGTTTTGTTGTTGATTGATTATATTGTAACCATCATGCCATCTGCTTGTTTCGTCATTCCAAGTTGTTAAAAAACTCTAGTTCATTCCCAGCATAGTCATTTCAATTTGATCAGATAAACAATCTTACCTCGCCCATCCCTTGAAGAACCCGCAGAATGAACAGCCCAGGCGCACCCCCTATATTGATCACAGCTGGTGTAAGGAATGTGAAGAGTGCCGTACTTAGAAGTCCTACTCCTAGCGTCCACTTCCCTCCAAATTTCTCAGCTAAATATCCTCCGAGGACTTGAGTTGCTGCGTAACCGTAGTAGAAAGCACTGAGGATTAGGCCTTGGGTTTTCTCGTCCCAGTCAAACATTGCGTACTGAAAATAAAGAAACAAAATGATTAGCCCAAACAAATGCTGGCCTAAAGTATTAGAGAATATAGCAATGAGAGCGGGCAAGGTGTTGAATCCCCGAATAAATTTACCTGACAATTTTTGTATGAGGCAAAGTAATTACGTGTAAGGCATAAAAAAGTTAAAAAATTAAAACAATGAATGGTTTCTGTTAGTAAAATTGGCTATCATCAATATAGCCTCATGGCCATGCATGTGGAACGAATATTTTTTTTGTGGTTTTTGCTCATTATGGCTCATAATCACTTCTTCAGATAGCAAAAGTTGATTTTGCGATAACTTATTTATATGATAAATGATTTTATTTAATTGATTGAATAATTGATTTTAATTGATAGTATCTCATAAATATAATCACTTTAGTTACGATAAACCTAAACAAAAAAAAAAACACTGTAAAAATGTGTTCAGGGGGATCGTACCTAAACTCTTCGACCAAAGTAAAATCCTAAACTGATGATATTTATGAGATACTATAAATTCAAACATATGTGTTAAGGCTCCTAGTTCTCGCGAAATCAACATCTGCTATCTGAAGAAGTGTTGATGAGATGTAATGGACAAAAAACACCAAAAAATAATAATTTCACGCCACAATCATGAGCATCCACCTTAAGGGTACTTTCCTAACAGCACATACATAAAATTCGAATTATCCTTGGAATATCTACACAGTTATTTTGTCTTTTTCAATGATACCTCTATAATCTCTTTGATCAATTGAAAGGCGCATACGTGTTTTGCGTCGTCCGGTTTGTGGTCCCATTTGAGAGCTCGGAGACTCGGAGACTCGGAGCTCGGTGTAGTATAAAATAATTCATATAAATTATTGTACCATTTTACATCCCTGTCTTGTATTTGACAAGGTTTGGATCTCTCGCTCTGCTATAAATCATCCTATAGCCGTTTACTCACCGGGTTTTCAATAGTGCTGCTGCTGACGTTTCCCACGACTTCGTCGCTGGGGCACGCGTAAGGGTCGTCGTGGTAAGTTCCATCCGTCTTATTCCGCTTGACCATCTGCGTGATGGCGAGATTCAAACATACTCTCATGGTAAAGGCGTTGCAGACACCGAGAAGGCCCATCACACCGAGGATGTATCGTTGTGGGATGAAGCAACCTGGTAAATAAGATTGGTTTAGAAAAAGCTGGGAACATCGAGTGCTCGAGAAGTGTAGACTTACTACTTGCATACTAACTACGAGGTAAACTAGATGATGCAATTACTGTCCTAGTTTATAAATGTAACATTCAACTATATGGCCGCTGCAAGTACAATTTGAGCAAGTGGGGATACACTAATGAGACAAAGTGCGAATGCGGAGTCTCACCACAAACAATGCTGCACCTACATTCGTGCACGCAGTGCCCTCGCATCTACACACTGAAATACCTTTTCGAAGCCACTGATAATGCCATAGCTGTGGCAAAGCACTGGTCTAAAATAATTTGATAGAGAACCATCGATACGAAAGAAGAAGAAGAAGAGCATCAAAAACACCCACAAAATATAATTAATATATAAAATAAATAAATAAATAATGCTGGACAGTTCACACAACATTATCAAGCCCTAAACTATCTAGAGCTTATGTTATGGGTACTAGATAACTGACATACTTAATACAATACATTACATACATAGATATTTTTTATTATACATAGAAAATACCCAGAACACCCCGCACAATTATCTGCAGATCGTACAAATATTTGTTCCGCGGCAGGAATCGAACCCGAAACCTACTGCGTGACAGGCGAACCTTTGCCCGTCGCGCCACAGAGGTCGACAAAATCAAAAGTGCGCGCGTTCTCAAACACAACAAACTACTGACTGCATGTCGCGCTGCGATTCATCATTGATTCTAAATATTGAGCCAATGTTTATGCGTGGCATGTGGTGCGTCTCGGGATGCGAATTGCATAGGCTTCACCCATATGCCCAAGCTAGCTCGATGCTGACGCCTTAAACTGAATATTGTACAAACAAATGTACAAGTGGCATTACGCAGCCGGTTCAATGGAGAGCTTGGGCTTCCCAACAATGTTTAACATGAATTTGCATATTTTGTTTAAAAATGGTTTCCAGCATACTTACATTATCGCAGAGTACTGGTCAGTGCGTTGTCGTACTTACATTATCGCAGAGTCCTGGTCAGTGCGTTGTCGTACTTACATGATCACAGAGTCCTGGTCAGTGCGTTGTCGTACTTACATGATGACAGAGTCCTGGTCAGTGCGTTTTCGTACTTACATGATCGCAGAGTCCTGGTCAGTGCGTTGTTGTACTTACATGATCGCAGAGTCCTGGTCAGTGCGTTGTCGTACTTACATTATCGCAGAGTCCTGGTCAGTGCGTTGTCGTACTTACATGATCGCAGTGTCCTGGTCAGTGCGTTGTCGTACTTACATGATCGCAGAGTCCTGGTCAGTGCGTTGTCGTACTAACATGATCGCAGAGTCCTGGTCAGTGCGTTGCCGTACTTAAATGATCACAGAGTCCTGGTCAGTGCGTTGTCGTACTTACATGATTGCAGAGTCCTGGTCAGTGCGTTGTCGTACTAACATGATCGCAGAGTCCTGGTCAGTGCGTTATCGTACTAACATGATCGCAGAGTCCTGGTCAGTGCGTTGTCGTACTTACATGATCGCAGAGTCCTGTTCAGTGCGTTGTCGTATTTACATGATCGCAGAGTCCTGGTCAGTGCATTGTCGTACTAACATGATCGCAGAGTCCTGGTCAGTGCGTTGTCGTACTTACATGATCGCAGAGTCCTGGTCAGTGCGTTGTCGTACTAACATGATCGCAGAGTCCTGGTCAGTGCGTTGTCTTAGTAACATGATCGCAGAGTCCTGGTCAGTGCGTTGTCGTACTAACATGATCGCAGAGTCCTGGTCAGTGCGTTGTTGTACTTACATGATCGCAGAGTCCTGGTCAGTGCGTTGTCGTACTTACATGATCGCAGAGTCCTGGTCAGTGCGTTGTCGTACCTACATGATCGCAGAGTCCTGGTCAGTGCGTTGTCGTACTTACATGATCGCAGAGTCCTGGTCAGAGCGTTGTCGTACTTCCTTGGCATTTCCGTCTTCTGCCCGAGGAGCTGATGCGCCTGCGCTTGCACACCGTAGTTTCCACCCATTTATTTAATATTTATCTTATTACTATGCGAAGAATTATTCCTCGTCCTATAATAAAAATAATAATTGCTGTATTAGTGTAGATGGCAAACTTAGCAGTCAGTTAATAGATGAACTCGTTCACAATTAGTAAGAAAGTAATTATTCCAACGGAATAAATTAAAGGAAGGAACTACTGGTTTCAGTTTGTACGGTTGGTGTATTAAATATACCCAAATATTCCTCATTCTATCTCTCAAAGTCACACCAGACACCACACATACTTCTCAAGCTCTCATCCCCACTGCTTTTATTCTACTTTTATATTTCTTCTGCCATACCCAGCTTTCGCTACCATACATTAGTGTCGTGCTAGCACCCATCTATGCACGGCCAGTCGTGTCTTTTTGAACATGTTTCGGCTGCTCATAAAGTCGTGAAGTGCCCCATTCACTTGGTTTCCATTTACTCTACTTTCAAATTCATCTTCATGCTTTCCGTCTCTTTTAAACAAAGTTCCCAAATATACAAACTTTTCTACTTGTTCCATTCTTTCTCCATCGATCCAAACATCAAATATCGTCATTAATTCATCGTTTTTAAATACCATTACCTTCGTCTTACATTTATATTAAATCGTTTCCTCTCAAAACATTCATCGCAATTGTTACCATCTATTGTAATTCATCCACGGACGATGCACGTATTAATTGGTCGTCGGCGTATAGAACACATTTGATGGGTAACTCATTCCATTCTTCACCCACATTCACTATCTTTCAAATCTCGCAAACAACTGTCCATGTATATGTTAAACAGCCACGGTGACGCGACACATCCCTGTCTAACACCCGTTTCGATGCTAAACCATTTAGTGTAAGACCAGTGTATTCTTACGCAAGCACTGGAATACTCGTAGAGAGATTTCAGAGATTTCAATGAGGTTCCTGTCTACTCCTTACATCAACAGTACCGACCATAGTTCATTCCTCATCACTTTATCGTAGGCCTTTCCCAAATCCTCTAAAAACATCATAAACAAATAAAAAATTACAAGCTTCTTTCTTCTATTCAAGTTAACACTTATCTTCTCGAAATAACTATATTTTTCTTTCAATAAAGCAATTCTTGCATTTAAAATCTAGCTAGGTCTCATCTCTGGTAAAATATGTTTTCCGAGTTTTCACGCATTTGCAAACACCTGGCTAGGCTAGGTCCCCCAGTATTTTATGTATATGTGACAAACATCTAAAAGAAGAGATCAGTGTTTTAAATTTAGATTCTAATCGTAATTTTTTGATGATTTTCTTTATCCGGTTTATCCGAATTATCCGGATTTAGCTGAAGTCATTATGCAGATTTGAAACCTAACCAGATATCCGGATAATTTGCATATCCGGATATCCAGATTGCAAGTCCTATCCACGAGTGTAATGTCAGCCCGTCCGCGACTCAGCAGAGTCTTTTTCGTAGTTTAGTTTAGTTTGTAACCGTACCTTAGTTAATTATGTATTTATTTATCTTCGTTACTGTTGACTAATTTGTTCTATTATTCACCCTACACGTTAATATCTACAATTGGCTTTTTGTTGCTAACTCTGTTTTTTATATATTTATAGATAGCTGATGGTTTTCCTACTAAACAAATATAAATAAATATAAAATTATACGAAAAGATTTAACCTCTAAGTAGTTAACTCGCGGAGTACCTTTACTTATTGATTGCCTTAATATATCAAATTGCAACTTTTTTGGTCTAGTAGTTTTGGAGAAAATACTCTATTACAAACGCACAGACAGACACAAGAGCCATATTATAATGGTCCCGTTTGTAAATTTTGAGGTCCTTTTTAATTTGGTCTCTGTTGACTGCAGCGCCATCTCTGCATCAACAATCAAACCACGAAGACAAATCCATGTCCACCTGACTACACAAGCAAATGGTACCGATGATCGTCGTGGTGCGGCGCTGTTTTGTACCTATATAAGCTAAGCATCGCACTGTTGCGACCTCTTTTTACGATATTGTGGTCATTTGTGACGCACCGCTATTTAATTATATTCTTTTATTCCAAAGCTTGCTGTTTTCTCTGGCTCCCAATTTTACAGTCTCTTATTTTCGAACCAAGCTAATTTAAATAAGAACTCACTAAGTTATTAATTTTGTATATTAATATAATAGGAATAATCAGTGTATGATTCACATTTGGTTCGTAAATAGTATCCAAAAATACGTGATAATTAAACACATACCATAAACGAATACTTAAGTATGGACTTGCTAATGTATATGGGCGGAACGAATGTTTAAGTAGGTAGCTTAAACGATTTGCACGTAATATATAATATATTTTATTAAGTATATCAGTTATATAGTACCCATAACACAAGCTCTGCTAGCTTGGGGCTAGATAATGTTGTGTGAACTGTCCAGCATTATTTATTTATTTATTTAATTATACATTAATGTTAAGATGAAATTAATCATTTGAAGAGTACATTTAAATTAATTCTTGTATTCAAATGAACCGCTCAAAGACGGAGATAATGTCAAACAGCACGAAACGTAAGATCGAGGTTGATGGGCAAGAAATACATTATGTCGATGAGTACATCTACTTGGGCCAGATAGCATCCTTCGAAAACAGGCAAGACAGGGAAATCGATCGTCGTATCGAAAATGCCTGGAAGAGGTATATACTAGTCCATGAAGGAACACATGAAAGGCGACCAACCCCTAACACTAAAACGCCAACTCATCGAAATGTGTATCTTGCCCGTCCTAACCTACGGTGCGCAGACATGGTCGCTGACCGAGTTACAGAAGTCGAAACTCACGATTTGCCAGAGGGCATGGAACGCAGCATTTTGGGTTACAAGAGAACCGACCGTGTTAGGAAAACCACGCTGCGTTCCCTGACAAGTATTGCCGACGTAGGTGACAAAACAGCCAGGCTTAAATGGGACTGGGCGGGTCACGTCAGTCGAATGCTTCCTAACAGGTGGGCGAACATCAGCACACCCTACAATCCTGAAGGACGGCGACCTCGGGGTTGGCCAAGAAAGCGTTGGCGGGACGATCTTGTGAATTTTGTGAAGAAGTGGTGGGAGACTGCCATAGACAGGGACAAGTGGAAGAATTTGGGGGAGATCTTTGCCCAGCAGTGGGATAATATAGGTTTAGAAAAAAAAACTTATTTTACTGTATTGAGAATTGTTAATTATTTATATTAAGTACATTACATAGATAATATAATATAGTATACATAGTTGCATTGTGTTCATATCTTTTGTCTTACTTTTAATAAGACAATTTTTTTATCATTTTTTGGCTCACAACTCGAATTATATTTTTTTTACAGTATTTTGTTTCACAGGCATTCCCGGTGTAAATTCTTATATTAGCGAACACAGCATTCAAATGCTGTTATAACTAGGTACCTAATTGCATTTATTTACAGAAATAATAATACAACGAATATAAGTAGGTATGTATAAAATTCAAAAAAATACTTGAGATACAGTTGTAAAAAACGTACCTTAGTATTCATAAATATGCAAAATAATTTCAGACTTTAAAGGTTTAAAAATAATATTATATACAGAGCATATATAAGTGAAAATAAAAATATATTGTAAAAATAAATGCCAAAAAAACTATAGAACGCTTATAAGAAAAAAATGTATTTAAATATTGTTGTAAACTAATATTTGCTTAAAATCTAACGTTGTTTTGAATGTAATAAATACTCTGGTGATTTGGTTGTTCTATGGATTAATTTACACTGTTGGGTATTCAAATCCATTCAGATTTAATTGAATAAAATATTTAAAAAATACCTTTTGATTTTACAAAGGAATACAATAAAACACTATAAACGCATAACAAAAACTTAAATTATAAAATCAATTCGCAAAACTTTACTGACCACGTAACGCGTGGTGACCGCGTGTAGTGACAAGTTCGCCACGGCAAAATCTTATACTATATTATTACTAGTCTGTAATATATACTATATTATATTACTATATTATATTATAGTCATCAAGTCGTGTGTTAAGTCAATTTAAATTCCTATGAAATTTTTATTTTACTGCGGGCGACAGCTTGTTATCTATAAACTAGATAGAGAACCCATTTTTTGCGTGTTTTTTTTGACTGTGCTTATGGCGGAACAAGCAGATGGCCCACCTGATATTAAGCAGTAACTTCTGCCTTTAACAATACATTACCATACTCACTATAGGTCACGTTCACCTAGCACGCACCCTATGTGGCCCGCCACCCTGAGACATGAAGATGAAAAGTCTCATGTGCCTGTAATTTCACCGGCAACCGGAGCACAGCAATACGCGCACTACTGCTTTGCGGCTGAAATTGGTATGGCGGTAGTACTCCCTGGATTGGTGGTGTTTTTTAATATTATTGTTTTTTTATCACTTGTTTCTTTTTTTAAACTTACACAATTTGTCCGAACTTGTAACTTTATCTCCATCCAAAGGTTGTCTTGAAGAAATCGCTTCTAAACGATAAGATCGCCTATTGTACTTATAAATGCCTACGTAGTTAACTTTTGTTTCTTTTTTTTGTTTTTTTTTTTGTGTAAGTGCAATAAAGTATTTTTTGTTACATTATATTTTTCTCTTTGACAAAAAAACTATATTACTGTAACTGTTAGCCTGAATTATCCCATTATTGGGCAAAGGCCTCCCTCTATATCCTCCAGTCACTATACGATCCTGTGCTATTGTTTGCCTATCTGTGTTAAAAGTGTCCATTTCATCGCGCCATCTCCTGCGTGGTCTGCCGCGACGCCCGTCTCGCTGTGTCAGGGCTCCACATAACTGCTAAAACTATCAACATCACCTAGTTGTCCTTCTAGCTATTTCATGTTTCGTGAATGGTGAGACTAATTAAAAGTAATTATAATTATGTATTACGTTCACGCACAGTTAATTGAAATTTAAGCAGCATTTTTTATGTTCTAGCTAGGATGTACACCAATTGACACAGTTAATTTTGGCTAATTGTTGGTTCAACTCGTCGGTTAATTTGTAAGAAGGAAAGAACCACTTGATTGACCTCGTTTAGCACTGTCACAACCAGTTTTTTCGTCATCAATTTATTCAGGATGTATCCATTACGAGTCTTCTATTGGCTGGTTATGTTAAATATCATACATTTTATAGATGTAGCATTTAAAAAACGTCCACGTTTCCTACATTAAAATATACTCATATCATGCAGAGGCTGTCACGAGTCAAATAACGTATTTTTAGCAAAATCTATACAGTTTAGGACAGCAACGAAAAATACTTCATCATATTTCCAAGGTCATGATAGAGCCCAAAACAAGACTTTTTAAGAAATTTTATCAATAAAAAAAAGATTGAACATCTACACTGCGCTTATAACGTAAATATCTCTATTACCACAGATAAAATAATACTATACTAGTACTATTACCTATCAACGTATATTGATAAAATAAGTAATTATAACAATTTTACTATTTGATAGGGCACAGGTACAGGTATAGTGCGCGTCATGTAAAAAGAACGCTGGCGGTCAAGCTCGCTCAAGGCGTTCCAGCGTTCTTTTTACATGACGCGTACTATAATTGTACATTATTTGTAGTAAACTAGGTATGCACTCACTCAATGCATAGGTATACATCTCTTAAATAAGTAGGTATAGTACGCGTCATGTAAAAAGAACGCTGGCGGTCAAGCTTCTACAGGCGTTCCATCGTTCTTTTTACATGACGCGTACTGTAATAGTTAGAAAAGTACTCATATTTTCAATTACACAGCAAATAATTGTTTATAATAATATAAATAAATAAATAATGCTGGACAAGTTAACAAAACATTATCTAGCCCCAAGCTTAGCCAGAGCTTGTGTTATGGGTACTAGTTAACTGATATATACTTAATACAATACTTACATAGATATTTTTTATTGTACATAGAAAACACCCAGAACACCCTGAACAAATATCTGCAGATCGCACAAGTATTTGTTCCGAGGCGGGAATCGAACCCGCAACCTCTTGCGTCGCAGGCGAGCCATCGCCAGCCGCGCCACAGAGGTCGTCAAATATAATCAAAATCAAAATATAATATAATATGCGCTATATTATTTGGTCGTAATATGCTGTTTATATGCTGTTTTTTTGTGATATTCGTTCACGTTTCGTTACGCGAGCGCCATTTTGCCAGTTTTTTAACCAACCTGAAGTTTACTGAGTTTAGCGATAAAACATAGCTAAGAACCAGGCAAACACCATCTATGGTATAAAGAAAACCGTAGCGATATCGTTCAAACTATTTTTGATATAACCGGAAACCCACCCCTCACCGTAAATCCATTATACCGCTCCGTTCCGTTTAAGGTATAAAATTAAACTAATAATAAACCATGAAAGCGCATATTTTTATGGTAAATAAATTAAAATAAACACCGTTTGTCGCTTCGCTGCGTTATCAACCTGGATACCTTTTTTTTTTTTTCGATGTTTAAAGTCCTCATGGATTCCCTCACTAGCGGGGGCTTGTGGGGGATATGTTGGACTTTAACCAACTAAAAACCACACCTCATACGCTTTTTGCTGGGGTTACGGGAACAGTAATAATCTTCCGCGACCCCGGCAGCGTTGGTCTATCTGGACCCCCTCTCTTTCGTGCTCTAAGAAACGCCTGCGAAACTTGCGACAGCAAGACACATCCAAGGATGTCTTGTCTTACAAATAACAAATAATACGTTATCTAGCTACAAGGACAGTCTTCAATAACTTGTAGCAAGTCTATTGAGTTGAACTTTATTATAGAACTTATATGTAGAATTAGGGAACCACCAGCGTGAATCTATTTTAGCCTTCTGTTCTATTCTTCTGTCGCTATGTGGAGGATTTACTTCTCAAAATGGAGCGTGTGAGCCTTGAATTCGGGTTAAAGATCAATCGCAGCATGACTAAAATGATGATTGTGGACCGCGCTAATAACAGCTCGCCGGAAGTGACTCAGATTACAAGCTGCACAGTGGTTCATTCATACCTTGGAACTTTAATCTCGAACAACGGTGGTTGCGTAGATGAAGTTAAATGACGTATGGCAATAACTAGGACCGCAATGGACAAACTGAAGGAAATTTTTAAAAATCGTAGCATCACTAAACCCACTAAAATCTGCGAACACTTGTTTTCCCTATAATTTTTATGCAGCAGAGACGTGGACGCTGCGAGAAGACGAGAAGAAAAAGATAGATGCTCTGGTATTGTGGAGCTGAAGGAGACATACGGTGCTTGGGGTATCGTGGGTTTCGTACTAATGTGTCGATACTTCAAGAACTTGGCATTAAGCGGCGTCTATCCAATCTAGTTCAAACTCGCATCCTTAAGTTTTTCGGACACGTCTCGAAACGGGACACTGACTCCATTGAGCGTCTTGTCTTACAAGGACGAGTAGAAGGCACCAGACCGCGCGGAAGGTCGCCCATGCGTTGGACCGACCAGATCAAGGCTGCAGTGGGTGCCGTTTATTTCAATGCACTAGGATGTCACGAATAGGAATAAATGGCAAGATATCGTGAGGCGAGCAACATCTGCCCCTAATAATAGTACAACATGAGGACCACGACCGCTCTGACAAGAGTGCAACGGCTGAGAAGAAGATGTAGGTGGTTCGAGAATTCCTCAACCATTGTCGGTTCTTGGAGCTATATGACCTGCCCATTGCCACTTCAAACTGCTAATTCTGAGAGCTGTCGGTCATCTTGTTTATTTTATGGATCTCCATGATTCGGATTCATAATTAGAGAAACTTAAAGCATAGCTCTCTCCATAGCCCACTGCTTGACCATGATTGATCGCTGGTATCACGCTCTGATTATTGACTTTCGTCTTGAGGCTCTGCGGTATCAGTAACGAGAAAAGAATCGGCCAAGTGCGAGTCAGACTCGCGCACGAAGGGTTCCGTTCCATTATCTATAAAAACGGCAAAAAAACACGTTTGTTGTATGGGAGCCCGCTTAAATATTTATTTTATTCAATTAGCATTTGTTGTTATAGCGGCAACGGAAATTTCGATTGTCTGACTATCACGGTTCGTGAGATACAGCCTGACAGACGGACAGACGGATAGCCTAAAGATAAAGATGAAGATAATTTATTTGCTTAAACATATATACAAATTGATGGTAAAAATAGGAGTAAGACACAATATGTTTGGCCGCTGCCGGCGTGCAAAGGAGAGAATGGCATGCTAATTTAGTTAGTTTAACATAGAAAATTTAAAAACAAAGCCAATTAATTTGACATTATATCATTCAAATTCCATTATTAAATACAATTATTATGAGTCAATGTTACATTAAATAAAAATAAAAATTTGACAAATTACTAAAAATACATTTAAAAAATTACATTAAATAGGTACATTAGATTAAAATTAAAATTTGTCATTCAGGAATTCGTCAATATTATAATAGCATTTCTCAATTAATAACTTTTTAAATTTTGACTTAAATAAGTTAACGTTAAGATCCTGATTCTTCTAGGTCTGGTTGCGTTGGAACAGGAGTAAATGTCAATTTATTTTGTAAGACGATTCAAAATGATCGTTGTGATTTCAATGAATAATATACTTTTTGACTTTTGACTATATACTACTTACTTTTTTTTTTGTTTTACTTAGGGATTTTATTATAAATTATCGGAGCCATAGAGAATATACTCTTCCGCTTCAATGCAGTTTTAGATACCTGTCTACATAGTCGATCATTATCACGTGATTCGTATCACAGTGACACACATGCGTGGAAACACATGAGGATTACTTCTTACAAATAACGCAACTTCCATGATAAATAAAGACGAAAGTGTAAGAAATTTGTATTCTAAAAACAATGGTTTGCAACTATCACTGATTTGTATTTTGTACATAGCCCGTATTCAACGCTTTTGCATTTTGAAAATAATTTCTTTGTCAGTGGAGTTGCCCCAGAAAATAATGACCCTAGTCTTAGTAATAGGGTCCTGTTTTACCCTTTGGGTAAGGAACCCTAAAAATGGCGTAGTTTCCAGGTTCAATTTAAATACAATATTATACATTACAGTAACATGCCCGCTACTCCGTCCGCGTGGAGATTTTCTATTCAAAACCTCATGACACCCCGTTAGGGTCATTCTGATTTCGGTAATTTCTTTGCGCATCCCTAGACCATAAAATAAATCTACTCTCCAAGCTTCTGTAGGATAGTTTATAGACAGTCAGTCACGCAACAATTTTATATATCTTTGTATAATTATGTATAAATATATATATATATATAATATGTAGTATTGTATCGCAAGTCCATTCAACATGTACTGAATATCAATCACTCATTTAACCTTACTGATTATGTAAATATGTAATACATTGTTTGCATTTGTGAATGATTTTATATGATTTGCACATAAATGAGGTTTCCGACTGCTATAGGTACCAAAAATGATTTGTATGAGCTAAAAAACCATCAAAATAAAAAAATAAAAATTAAAAAAAAATATCTTTATTTCAGGCTTATTGGCAAATGTACAAAAACCTAAACAATAAGCCCACAACAACATAAATACCTTAAAAAACGAACATATACATATAAAATACACTTTTAGACTGGACTATTACTAAGACACGTGTAGGCGTATGACGCACCTGCGCATATTCTGTGCCTGCGCGGTGTCTCGTGTCAGGCGTCCGAAGAACCTCCTGAACTTGACACCATTCGGCCAGCACTCTCAATTCATCATTCATCTCCATCAGCCGACTACAGTTCACCAGATTCCAAATTATCGACTTGAACGATTCTCAACTTACCAGTCATATCATGCTTTTGTAAAGGAATGTGAATAAATTTATTGTTTATTCTTTGCCTTTCTTAACATTCTAAAAATTAAATTATAATAATAATAATTAATACTGGAAACAGTTCACACAACATTATCTAGCCCCAATCACAGATGAAATAATACTATACTAGTACCCCAAGCTAAGCAGGCTTGTGTTATGGGTACTAGATAATACTATACTAGTACCCCAAGCTAAGCAGGCTTGTGTTATGGGTACTAGATAATACTATACTAGTACCCCAAGCTAAGCAGGCTTGTGTTATGGGTACTAGATAATACTATACTAGTACCCCAAGCTAAGCAGGCTTGTGTTATGGGTACTAGATAATACTATACTAGTACCCCAAGCTAAGCAGGCTTGTGTTATGGGTACTAGATAATACTATACTAGTACCCCAAGCTAAGCAGGCTTGTGTTATGGGTACTAGATAATACTATACTAGTACCCCAAGCTAAGCAGGCTTGTGTTATGGGTACTAGATAATACTATACTAGTACCCCAAGCTAAGCAGGCTTGTGTTATGGGTACTAGATAATACTATACTAGTACCCCAAGCTAAGCAGGCTTGTGTTATGGGTACTAGATAATACTATACTAGTACCCCAAGCTAAGCAGGCTTGTGTTATGGGTACTAGATAATACTATACTAGTACCCCAAGCTAAGCAGGCTTGTGTTATGGGTACTAGATAATATTATACTAGTACCCCAAGCTAAGCAGGCTTGTGTTATGGGTACTAGATAACTGATATACTTATTTGATACATTACACAGATAGATATTTTTTATTATACATAGAAAATACCCAGAACACCCTGAAAAAATATCTGCAGATCGTACAAATATTTGATCCGAGGCGGGAATCGAACCCACAACCTCCTGCGTCGCCAGAAACTAAATAATACTCTTTCAATGAAAAATTTGAATGAAGTCTTCACGTTGGAAAGATTAAAAACACTATATTCCTTATTGGTTGTACCTTCCTTGAGTTTCAGTGCCTTATTGTGTATTGTTGCGTCGATTTTCTATCTTATTAGTACCTACTTTAGTAGTAGTAGAGCTTTTTTGTGAAATAGTTCGTCTGGGGAAGTACTACCACCATACCTATTTCTGCCGCAAGGCATTAGTGCTTGCATTGCTGTGTTCCGGTTTGAGGGGTATGGTTGCCGGTGAAATTACAGGCACATGAGACTTTTCATCTTTTTGTCTCAGGGTGGCAGGCGCAGTGCAATGCCACATAGGGCGCGCCCTACGTGGAAGTGACCTATGTGATAATGCACTGTTCATTGGCAAAGGGTATCGCTTATCATCAGGTAGGCCATCTGCTTGTTTCGTCATTCTAGTAGTATACAAAAAAAAAACTATTCAAATATTGCCTGATTTCACAATGATCTGTATGTTATGAACTTCAGTCAATCAGTCGCTTATAAGCCACACTTACGTACGGTTGCATTTCATTTACCTCAAATAGGCTCCACCACAAAGTTAGACCCTTACAACACAACCAGTGTGTTTTTATCCCAGACTACAGTAGGGTAACCACCTACATTTGTTTTATAAAAAAGCATTGCTCATTTAGGGGAATCCTACCTGCAGGCTTACAGCGTCGATCTTCAAACGAGAACTTTTTTAGTCAAAGTTACCGTTCGAACTTCAAACATCCCAAACTTTCCCCTTTGAATTATTATTGAGACGAACCGACGATGGACCCTTGGTCGAAGGTTGAACCCATCTTCAACTTTAGGCAGCTTACGACTTTCAGAATTATTGAAACTTTGACAACTTCATTATTGAACAAGTTTAAATGACGAGCCATTATTTTCCGAGGTTTGTGATGGTATTTTCCTAAATGGGTATAATTATTGACCCACTTTTCAGATTTGCGATACGTTTCAGGGTATTTTCAGTGTTCTGTGATTTTTGGGGTCAGAGTGAACCTAATTTAGGCTCCCACACTTTAGAACTATGTATCTTACTAACCTTGGACGAAGGCACGGCGTTGGATTTCTTCGGATAATGCTTATGCTGATAATGTAACGAAAAAAATATTGTATTGAGATCAACAAAACTAAACCCTTTCACCGCGTATACCATACCTATACGCGTATAATACCATTTAAAAAAAAAAAAAAACTTATATTCATTACGTCACAGCCACGCTTCGAATCATTATGATAAAAATTAGTAAGGAATATCATGTGACTATTATTATTTTAAAATATTTATTTACAGAAATAATAATACAACAAATACAAGTAGGTGTGTACAAAATTAAAATAATACAATCGAAACAGTTGAGCTACCTGAAGACCGCTGCAAACGATCTAAAGGTAGCTCAACTGATCCAAAACACTACCACAACGGAAGCGTCCCTAAGATGCTGGCTGCATTGCCACGCTGAATCAAGTTCAGCCAGATAAGACCCAGCTCTCGGGTCACGCGTCACTTCAACCAGACGCCCTGACAGAATTTTATAAACGCGAAGGCATAATAATAATAACTGAAGGCATATCTGACAGGACCCGACATTTTAGTTAAGAAGATCTGTAGGTAGTACATAGGTACTTACAAAACAACTTAGGTGTCGAAAACTATGGACCAATGTCACCAATGTGTGGTCTTTCAAGCCGATCAATCCGCCAGCTAAACTAGCTCAGTATTATATTTTATCAAGCTATGATATTACTTTATTTGGTTATATATTTTAATAATATAAATTGTATAAATACTTTGGTATATAAATTGGTGTAGCCATAGTTTAAATTTATAAATTAGGTAGTCATTTGTTATATTTATTTATTTTAATTTAAGAGATTGTATTGCAGATTTTAAGCCACCGTTCTATGTCGTGCAAATAATTCCAGTCCATCCCAAGTTTGTCTGGCAGAGATCGCTTATAGCGATAAGACCGCCCATTGTACTTCCGTGTTTAGTTTAATATTAATTTTTGAACAGCTTATTTTCTATGTTGTGCAATAAAGTGTTTTCTATCTATCTATATAGATGTTCTATCTCAGTGAACTAAGCTGAGCTGAACTGAGAATAAAATGTCCGTCCACCGAAAAATAAGTTTCATTAAATGCGCACGTCTACACACTAGAAAACAACACTAACGAAAGGTGCTAGAGGGGTTACGTAAGGAGAGGGGCTTAGCTTAGTTCGCGTAGCTTCGGCCAACACAACTAAGTTAATTTAACTTAGGTTATTTTAGTTTGCTTAGACACGAAAGTCTATGACGTCGGAGACAGAGCAATAAACCTCAAGTGAACCTGGGTAGGATACCTGGCGAGTCGTGGGGACGGCCGGTGGAGTAAAGCCTCAACGGAGTGGTGGCCGAAGTCAGGCCGAAGAAATACGGTTTGTCCGAAAGCGAGATGGGTCGACGACATCATATCCTTCGCGGACAATACCTAGTTGAGAGACGCACAGGACAGAGGAGGCTGGCAAAAGAGAAAGGAGGCCTATACCCAGCAGTGGGTGATTCCGGGCTGAGATGATGATGATGATGATAATTTCCTCTGATACCCACGACTCTCTATGTTTCCTGGCATAGTTTGCGGTGGACACACATGTATGAAAAACTGGCTCAACTAAGTTTAGTTGGCGGTGGACGATCGACTTCAGTATTGGTTCAGCTACACACAAATATTATACATTCCGACCTATTTATATTCACTTTGCTACTTATTTGCGTATCATGTGATTCGTGGGAAACGACATCGCTCTGTTAACTGATACCAGTCTAGGCAGTAATTACTACGGAGTCATGCATGAGATGGCAGGGTCACGTCTGCATTACGAAATGAGAATCAACTCAAATAGAGCATCAGAAGACTAAAATAGATTCAAACTGGTGGTTCACTCATCTACACTAATATTATAAAAGAGGATTGTATTTTTGTGTGTGTGTATGTTTGTAATGAATAAACTCAACAACTACTGAGCCGATTTCAAAAATTCTTTCACCATTGGAAAGCTACATTTACCACGAGTGACATAGGCTACCAGAGAGAGGGGGGGGGGGGGCTAGGAAAGAGAGGGGGCTGTTTTTCATCCAGAAACTACCCGTGCGAAGACGGGACGAGTCGCTAGTTCTACATATAAGCATACTTTTCACTAGTAACGGGATATTTACCATGATTTTCGAGTTATGATTGTTCCCGATATTTCGGCACAGTTGCATGCGCCATGATCACGGGAGAACAGTTCAGTGATCAGTTCTCCTGTGATCAAAAGTTATATCTATATGTATATAAGATTGAGAAGGTATATGTTTTTTTTTAATAAATAGGATATCTGGTTCCTTTTGTATTTATTTCTTCAATTTAAATGCTTGCCTATAATATTTGAGGAGTTCTCTCACATAGATCTTATCATCAGAACTAGATTTTGACAAAAATGGGACCAATCTGGCAATCCTTTCAAATCCATCCTAGAGAAATAAAAATAATCATCCAAGTTCAAAAAAAGAAGGATGTTCTCAATACGGCTGTATATTTTTAATGTTTTTTATTTGCAAAATTAATTTTGATTTGAAAGGATTGCCAGATTCGTCAAATTTTTGTCAAAATCTAGTTCTGATGATGAGATCCATGTGAAATTGAGAGAACTCTTCAAATATTATGGGCATACATACTGGCCTATTAGTGGCTATCAAAATATTAGGGGCATGCATACATATCAATAGTGGCAACAAGTCAAGCATTTGCATTCAAAAAGTAGAAACCCAAAGTCGAGTTCGTTTGTAAAAAAGTATTAAGAAGCCATTTTGTCGTAACCGATTATATTGATAATGATAACGCAATTATGTTTGGCCTCGGAGAGATACTGACGAATTGATCTGTTCTGAACTGTGTACCAACTTACTTGCTGATAAGAATATCGTATTTTTATTTAGAATCTTCTAATATATAAAAAGCAAAGGTTTGACTGACTTATTATCTGACTGACTCACTGACTGAATGACTGACCGAGAGACCGCACAGCCTAAACCGCTGGTTGTAGAGACTTGAAAATTGGAGCGTGTGTTTGTCTCGTTGCGAAGGATTGTGCTAAGAAAGGAATTATTAAAATTTGCAGCCTAAGGGGTTCAATATGGGGTTCTGATGTAAACAAATATGCTCTGTATTTCGGAAACTGTTGGTAGTAGAACCTTGAAATTTTACATGGAGATTTCATTAAAATTATTAATCTCATGTTTCTGGTTAAATTTTCCTGAATAAAGGCACAAGAACCTTTGTCTGAAATATTGTTTGGAATCTTTCTGGCTGTTCAAAATATTTGTACTAACAATACAAGTAGATCTCCAAGATGGATTATATATATCCTACAAGCATTTTTTGCAACACCATTGAATAGGAAGATTACGCTACCAGAATAACAAAGAGGCCTTATAAGGCTTTGGCATTTAAGTTTGGGCGTTTTTGTGGTTGTAAATAATTTACTGCGCGTAAAAAAATGCCTTCTATACATACTAGTCCAGTCTTTGCTTTAAAGGTCACGACTTTATAGCCATAAAAAATGTTATCTGGTGGCTACTACAATCTACATAGATATAGCTAGTGATCTGCTCTACAACGGGCGAAGCCGTTACGAAACCTTTTCTGGAAGCAACTTATAGAGTTTTTTTGAAGCAACTCCAAAACAGGACTTTGTCGCAGTTCCTCGAATATTTTTTTTTCTTTTATAATACTTGGCATGACGGATCAAGCTGATGGCTCGCCTGATGTTAACCGGTACCCTCTGCCTATGAACAGTGCATTACCTCATAGGTCACGTCCACCTAGGTCGCACCCTATGTCGCATTGCACTGCGCCCGCCACTTTGAGACAAAGCTGAAAAGTCTTTTGTGCCTGTAATGTCACCGGCAACCATACCTTTCAAACCGGAACACAGCAATGCAAGCACTACTGCTTTGCGGCAGAAATAGGTATAATGGTAGTACTTCCCCGGATGAACTCTTTCACAAAAAAGCTCTACTACTACTTTAGAACTGTTGTAAAAATATATTCCCACAACAATCACCAGAGTGAAACAATAATATGACGAATATGGAGATCTTCACTTCACTGATTTTAAACTAGCTCTAAATATTCGTTGGTTTTAATAAACAGGTTACTAAAAGTAGGTAGGTACTCCTACGACTCAGGGCGCGTTCACAGAGAACGTCAGTTTTACAGGTCCGTTTAAGACGCTATGTTAAAATGTTGGAGTCGTTTCGTTTCATGCTCACTCAGTAACAGTAAAGGTTACAAACTTGATGTTAATACAGTAATTGCTTGTGGATGTAATCTAAATAAATTATAGTCTAGAAACACGATTCGCAAAACTTTTCTCGATAGCTTTATTTTTTGAAATTGGCTTTTCTAAAGCCCTTTTTAGGTCCTTTTTTCGACTAGAGAAAGTATTAAGCATATTTTTTTATATTATTCAGTAGGTAATCACATTACTTAGATTAATTATAGATCATTTATTTTTATATTTGCTACTTTAGAAGCAAAACGAAGTTTTATCATTTTTCACTTACGTCAGTTACTTCCGAGCGGCAAAAATCTATACCTCACCTCTTCCCGGGTTCAAGTGAGCAATAGGCGCTGTCACTGTCTTACAGCTATTGTTTTCTTGCTAGACTCCGCTCATTCGGTATTTTGACATATCCTTAAACGTATATGTTATTAGCGTATGTAGTTGTATAAGCGAGTTCACACAGAATACAGTATTCCGGATCCAGTAAATCTGACAAAATAAGCAGCAATCCGTCAGTTAAAAAGGATCCTGTAAAATCGGACGTTTTGTGTGTACGCGCCCTAAGTTAGCTACACATGTCGGATAACTTTAAATTCTATGTATTTCAAGCATCGGAGCAAAACAATAAACTCGTGTAGAATACAAAAACAATTTAATTTTATTTGCCTAGCAGATGCATGTTTGATAAATGATAATAATAAGTGTAAATAGTCTTAGCCAAATATTTGAAATTTATTTTGGTGGTTAGTTCCTATCTACGGTATTATATAACAAATATTTACTTGTTAATGTGCGACAGTGATTTCAGAATAATTAAATATTGAGCAATTGCTTCAATTTTTATATTTGTTGCAATCTATGAAAAATTTACGTATAAATAAAACTAATCTTTGTACGATAATAGTTACAAAACACAAAGAAATAAAGAAAGAAAGAAAATTTATTTATTTTACCACACGCACAACACACACATAAAACAAGAAGACAAACACAAAAATCTACTAGGTATAGGTATAGGTAGGTACTACAAGTAAGATGATAGGTTGTGTGTGTTGTGTGGGGTCAAACAGGTCCCTGTCTCAGAATATGTTTTGTTGGCGGCCAAATGAATTCTGATACGAATTACCTCATCATCATCATCATCATCCACAGCCTGAGCTCACCCACTGCTGAGTATAGGCCTCCCTTTGCCTGTGCCATTCCTTACGGTCCCGTGCCAGTCTCATCCAGGTTCGGCCCGCGACGCATGCGATATCGTCTGCCCATCTCGCTGCTGGACGACCAACATTTCTGTACCCAGTTCTTGGGCGCCATTCGGTTACCAATTACCTATACCTATTTAATTATTGTACATACCTACTTGTATTAGTTGTATTATTATTACTGTAAATAAATGTATTCTTTTATTGCAAACATATTTAGTGCAATATGCATAGATTGCTATCAACACACTTACTTTTTTTTTTAAATATTTCTTTTTTTAAATGCATGCGTATAATTAGGTAATTAAAAGTAAAAATAAGTAAAAATATTTATTGCATTAAAATAGTGAATTGTCAATGAATGCACCCTATCCCCGAGTGAATTCGTGCAATTTTAAGAAGGTAATAGGCAACTAAGCAGCGTTAGTTGCCTAGGTAAGTAATAGTGGTAGGTATGTAAAGTTTTTCTATAGAAATAAATTTGTATTTGTATATTATGTTGGTATGAGTGTTACGCACTTAGCATCGATGTGTTGGTTGAGTATTTACCAATAATTCTGTTAATTTTCAATGTTTAGAACGAATTTTGCTTAGTAAATGTTTAGTGATGTTTTTACATGTTTTTTTCTTATTTTTCCGCGTTACTTTTGGAATTAAGGTAGTATAAGCAATTTTTCAAAGAGAGGAAAAAATGTATATTATGAACATATTATTCATATTGTTACCTTAAATTGATACCACAAACGATGTAATTTTTTGACTTACTCTCTTATTTACGTAAAAATCTAATTTTAGTAGGTGACGTCTTATTTACAAGCTTTTATTTACCTTGCAATATACTTTTGAATGTTTGGCTGGGTAGAATCTTGCGAATGATTGTCTGGGTGGAATCTTGACAGTAAATTTTAAAGCAGTTATCATCAACCGATTGAGATTAAATTTTGCATACCTGTCAAGTTCCGATGACAATGCAATATTATGGTGCCAGCGAGGTAATCTGATGATGGAGACGGAAAGTGGACAACGGAACTCCTCGAGGGATAATAGAAGACTGGCCGTGTTAAGGCTCATTTTGATCAGCACACGATTACATAATTAATTTCATCAAAGCTTGTATTGAAAAAAAAATACCGTGCTACTAATAAACGCCAAATATCCTTAAACTTTTACGAACTCTGTGGCGCGGCGGGCGAAGTTTGGCCTGCGACGCAGGAGGTTGCGGGTTCGATTCCCGCCTCGGAACAAATATTTGTGCGATCGCAGATATTTGTTCAAGGTGTTCTGGGTATTTTCTATGTATAATAAAAATATATATCTATGTAATATATCAGTTATCTAGTACCCATAACACAAGCTCTGCTTAGCTTGGGGCTAGATAATGATGTGTGAACTGTCCAGCATTATTTATTTATTTATTTATTAAATAAATGCACCGTGTTATAAAAGCTTGTATTGAAAAAAAAACATAAAAAAATACCATGCTTCTAATAAACGCTGAATATCCTTAAATACGTGCACCGTCTTTTGTTCTTTCGATTGAGTTTGAAACTTTTTGCCAATACAAAAGATAAAACAGTGTGTAACTATTCCAATTATAATACCAACATGTTTTATAGTAACACGTTAAATCATTCTCGACTCGTAGACTCGTTATGAGAAAACGCTTGGTGACAGACAGACCCCGAGGTGATTCTTTATGTGTTCCGCTTCGTTGATTTTAATACGAAACACTAAAAAACATTTACTTATGCATAGAACACAAAACTAAATATATCATGAGGACGAACCCATGGCACAGTGCCCATGGCAGGGACAGGATTCCATGAACTTTATGATAATTATTGCGTTTATTGTTTGTTATACTATTTCCAGAACACTAATAATAATGAAACTATTTAAGTCGTATTTAATGCATAATGTTCAATCAAATAATTATACTATGGTATAAGTACGGAAATCCGAAGGAGGACAAAAGTGGCAGATATTGGAGACCGTATTGCGAGACTAAAGTGGCGCTGGGCAAGACACTTGGCCAGATTTGGTGACGGCAGGTGGTGTAAGGCCCTGACCGAGTAGTGGCTGAGAGGGAGCACTAGAGGCCGTGGCTGACCATCAGCCAGGTGGGTGGATGATATAGAGGCCGTAGAGGGAAATACCTGTATGCGAATCGTACAGAACCGTTTGGAATGGCGTTTGAGGGAGGAGGCTTATACCCAGCAGTGGGCTATTATTTGAGCTGCCAATGATGACGATGGTGATAAGTACGTTTGAAGAGAAGTAAAAGTTATTGGTAACTTCTGAATAACAAAAATATATTCGGTGACCTGAATAAAGAAAAATGAAATCGGTATTTATAATTTTGATTATAATAACATGTTAAAAACTATTAACAGTTTTGCTACAAAATATTCTAAAAATGATTGTGCTTATAAATCAGCTTTGCTGACTTATTGAGTGACTGGGTGCAAGGTTGGGGAGAAGGAGGTAGCTTAGGACAGGGGCAATCTCCTTTAGACAATGGAGATTTCTCCAAAACCGTAGACATTTTTTTAGCAGAAAATGCATTTTTGGAATGGTAAAACTACTACTACAAACCGTGACATGTCATTCGCTACGCTGTCAAACTGACTTATTAACAGGTCGGGATTTTCGGTGGCTGGTGTAAATTTTTCATCTGGACTACGTATGTGTTTATTTGCTCATTATGAGAATAACTTATATGTTTTTTATATTTTCTGTTAAGCTTGGGTATCTATGCATGAACGTATTAGTTTCAAATTAAATAACAATTGTTATAGGACACAAAGTTTTTAAATGGCGCCTTGGTGTAGGTTAGTACACATATTATGGGTCACTTTAGGACATGTCCTGTCTATGTATGTGTCCTAACCTACCCCAAGGCGCCATACAAAAAACTTTGTGTCACTTTAGGTTATTTCAGTTGCTTAAACAAATACATTTTAATAATAATAAGCATGCTAAAAAACTAAAAAGTTTTAATTACTATTATGGCCATTAAAATCACAAGGGTACTTTACAGTACTTGGGGGGCAGTTTAGGGCTTACACTCACTTATTCAGGGCCATTACGCAGGAAATTACGTTGATAACGAAAAATTCTACGGCAAGGACACACTGAGGATTTTTTTTAACTCATAAACTTCTTTAATTTATTTATCGGCTTCAAAATATGAACATGAGTGTACATTGCATATAATTTGGTTATTTGCTCATTCATTCATTTTGTGCTGTTTACTAACCCAACGGCTTCATCCTTTAAACATGAATATAATTTGGTTATTTGCTCATTCATTCATTCATTTCGTGTCAATGACTCGGTTTAATATATATTGATTTTGCTCAATAAGTGGCAAGCGTACAATTAATAATTGCGCGTAAAGTATCCAAAATGATAACTAATAATAATTTGGTCGTCCTTTTCTAATACGCTGTTTTAGCTATTAGGTTGCTTAACCATTCTGTATAGTAAAACAAAAATATATATTATTTTTGGAAGGGATTTTACTCAATGCAAGGTTAATGATTAAGTACATAACAAAGGTCTAGAAAAAGGAGAGTTAAAAAAATGCAGAGTCTGGCAATATCATCAAAATCAAGCATCATCGACAAGGAAGTTAAAACGCTTGCTTGCAGATTAATTCTTTTTGTATGTAAATTATTTATGTTTTTTAGTTGTTTTTTTTTTCTTTATTCTCTTTTTGGCTTTATTGTAATACATTTTTACGTGAATTATTATTTTCTTGCTTTGTCGTCCACATTAACTGTATTTTTTGCATAGACTATCAAGACGCAATTTCACCGACACAGTAACGGACGTTTAACTGGCTGTTAAGCTTAAAAAACTCTTTTTGACAGATGTTCTCATACGTTATCTGTCACTTTGACAATTGGTTACGGTAATCACCGATTTATTTGTTCGTGAAATTGCCCCATAACCTATCAATGGAAATTTGTAATTGGCCTTCAGCATACATGAACTTTGCAGCTTTGCTTTGCTATTTAAATAAGTTATCGCTTAGTGTACCTACCTGTAAGTTTTCTCAAAATTCAAAAATAATAAAATATAATAAAAATAAATGTTTGCAGATTATTTTTATAAAGTTGCTACCACTAGGTACTACAGCGTGAGCGGGGCAGTACATCATCCTTCAGAGGGCTTAGTACAGGTTTGTTGTTTCCGGCCTAAGAATAGACCCCTCCGTCTCCTCCCGTGGATGTCATAAAAGCCGACTAAGGAATTACCCGGACTTGTTGATAAGATTCGTTGGTATAAGATTTGTCCTGGCTGCTAGCTTATTATGGAATGTATTACTGGAAGAAAGCGTTAGCCGAGTCAGTCGTGGAAGACAATGGCGGCAATGAGCTCACCACTTGTCACGTCTATATTCCACGATGGTGTTGCTGTTAGAGATCTAGGAAGATGGACTAAAGCCCTCCATGTTAGAGATATAGTCTCTTCTTCTTCTTCTTTTTTTGGGAGATATAGTCTCTTTGATCTTTCTTCTACTGTCAATGTCAAATGTCAATTGTGCATGTTATGAACATGGACGTATACTAAGTCCATGGTTATGAATGCTCTGTGAGGTTTTATACTCTCTCTCTCTTCTTCCTGTCCGCTTGTTCCACGGATGAAGTACAATAGTTCTTCTTCTGAGGCTTATTCGTAGAACCATATACGTAGAATTTTCGCTCGTAGAACATCGTTGTAATTAAACTAATCTAATTTCATTTGTTAACTGTTAGGTAGTCTAATGTATCTATATGTGTGCACTAGGCCCGTTAGTGCTTTTGCATGTAGTCAACTAAGCCAGTTTAGCAACAATTTTAATAAGACTCATTGGCTAGCTTTGAAACGCATCCTGAGATATTAAGGAGGTACCATAAATTATTGTCTATGTTTCTATAGATCTAATAATTTATATATAACTGCCTTCTCTGATGCTGATTGGGCTAACGACATTGTAGATCATAGGTCTTATACTGGTTTTATAGTAAAGCTGGGTAGCAATTTTATCAGCTGGCAATCACGCAAGCAGCGTTGCGTTGCATTATCAAGTACAGAGGCTGAGTATCTATCTATTTCTGATGCTTGTAAAGATCTCTGTTTTATTAAGAACTTTATGTCTGAAATTGTTAACATTAATGTTAAAATAACATTGTACAATGACAATCAAAGTGCACACAAGCTAATGGAATGCAAATAGTATTGTAATAAAAGAACAAAACAAATTGATCTTCGTTGTCACTATGTTAAAGATTCTTATAAGATAAGAGAAAAAATTCTTAACAGTAAAATATTTGTCAACTAAACAAATGTCAGCTGATGTTCTAAGGCGAGGGTTAGACTAGCAATAAAACTTGCAGAAGTTGACTTCCGCAAGCTATTACCACTGTGTAAACAGGTGTGGCAAGCTAACTTCTGCAAGTTTTACAGCTTGCGAAACTTGCTACAAGTTATATGTATAAACGCCAAAAAATGGCCGCGGCAAGCAACTTCTGCAATTTTTTCAGCTTGCGAGACTTGCGAGTATAGATTAGCAATAAAATTTGCAGAAGGAGACTTCCGCTAGCAGTTACTACTGTGTAAACTGTTGTGGCAAGCTAACTTCTGCAAGTATTGCAACTTGCACAGACTTGTCGGAAGTCAAACGTGTAAACGCTATTTTGACATTGCAGCGAGAACTTCTGGATTTATTTGTTTGCAAAATAAAGTTTTCTATCTTGAGCAAGTCAGTTAAAAAAGTATGGGTGCGAAATGAAACTGTGAAGCTAATAGAAAAGTATGAACAGCACAGAGAATTGTGGGATACTACTGCAAGGATTATAACAACAAAAAAAATCCATTCTGCAAAGTCTGGCAATGGAATTCAGTACCAAGATATATATATATAAGAATAATATATATTTAATAATAATAAATAATTAATTTAATTAATATAATTTTAATTAGCTTCAATTTATTATAAATACTTGCCCAAGAAATCGCAGCAAGTCATTGCTAATGTAAACAATCATACAAGAACTTGCAAGGAAGATCTTGCGGGTCACTTGCGAAAGCAAATTGTGCTACAAATATTGCACGTAATGTAAACGGACCAGCAAGTACTTGCTCAAGAAATTGCAGGAAGAACTTGCCAGTCTAAACCTCGCTTAACTTAAGCTTTGAGTGGATGTAAACATACATTATTTACACATGAAATGAATATAATACCTATTATAAGTAGACGTAGGCATTATATCGTTATTTAATTGCTTGTATTCATGAATGTAGACTTACTTATATATACTGTGTCAGACAGATATAGAGAAATTTATATAGTCTTTGTGATACATTCTCATTACGTAGAGTGAGTATTGACATGGTAGAGTCTAAAGTTTTTTTTTTGTTGGTTATGTCGTATCAAAAACCCTAAGGGGAAGTGTTAGAGTTATAGGCTCTTTGATATTTCTTCTACTGTCAATGTCAAATGTCAATAATTGTGCATATTATGAATGCGCTCTGAGGTTTTATACTCTCTCTCTCCTTCCGTGTCTCTTGTTCGTAGAACATTTAATTATAATATTATGACGTATATTTGGAGAGTAATATTTTAATAAATATTCATTTAAATAAACCTGTGCGCATTATTTCATCGGAGCAAGACAGAAAACTTATAACAGTTGCAACACACTGTGAAAAGTGGCCCATTGATTAACAATAAGAACTTGTATAGTACCACATTTAAACAATTAAATTATTTATGTTTTTTATGATTTGAGGCTCTGCCTAACCTTTCGGGGAAAAAGACGTGTGTCAAAAAATGCGTGTGTGTATGTATGTATGTTTAAAGATTTTTCAGATTTGCACTCAAATAGGGATTAGGACGGTAATGTCCCTTACGCAAAATGTCCCGCATTCTCAAAACAGCTCGTTCTCGTCTGACATGGGATAACTCAATACGTTCTACGGAAAATTAATTTATCTATTTAAATCGAGCATTTGCATCTGGCTTGTCAAAAGCATATCGCAAACGACCCCACAAGCAGGTATCGCCAGTCTTCATCCATATCTATATATAATAAATATAATATATAAGTCCTGACTGATTGACAACGCACAGCCTAATCGCTGGTCGTAGAGTATTGAAATTTAGAGGGTGTGTTTGTATCGATTTTCTACGAAAATAACTTTGTAAATTCGCATTCTAAGGGGTTCAAAATGGGGGGTTCTAACGTTAAACAAAAATGCTATGTATTTCGGAAACCTTTGGTGGTAGAACCTTGAAATTTTCCAAGGTGATTATTCAAATAAAATTAACAAAATGTGTTTCAGCAGTATCTGAAAATTTCCTGAAAAAGGCACAATAATACTTTTGTTTGTAAAAAAAAAAACCTTTTGACAACGCACAGACAAAACCGCTGGTCGTAGAGACTTGACATATGGAGGTTGCAGGTATTCCTTTTTGGGTACCTATAGAGTTTTAAAAAGAAAGAAATTTGTAAAATTGATCATCGTAGGGGTCAAAAATTGGCTTTAGTTGTAAAACTCAAATGCTCCGTATTTCAGAAACCATTGGTAGAATATACTTGTTAAATAAATTAGGTACTCAAATAATATTAACACACAGACCTTTCAGCGGCATCTGAAATAGTTCTGAAAACATGCACTTGAAAAATTTCTATGAAAAAGAATATACTTTACGTTTTAGCCATATTTTAACGTATTTCGACGTAGTTAAAGTTAGTTCCACGGTGTAGTTGTTGAGATTAAAATATTTTCAGGACCTAAAGGTTACAATGTTGTCAATATGCACTTACTCTTTGTTTATTATATATCTGCGTTAGCTGTGATTTCCTTTACAGAGCACAGTGGTTGATTTAAGCACAGGGAAGGCATCCAATAACCATTACTATTATTATTTAGTTTATTATATTTTTAAGTTACGTGTATTTTGTTTGCTTATGTAGGTATTTAGTTTAAGTATTGTTTAATATTAATTAATTAGAATTTTAATGATATTATAAATATATAATGTTATCAAATGTTGTCTGAATAAATAAAATTATAATAATAATAACAATAATTACGAGATTAGGGATGTGGATTCAACAATTATCGTCCCGACAGTCGTTTCAGTAAATGGACTGATAGCGAAGAGCTTCGACCAATATCTTAAGAAGCTCTCGCTAAATGGTTGGATCAAGGGTCAGATCCAGAAGACGGTACTCCTGAACTCGGCACGCATAGTCAGGAGGTTCCTCTCTCTGCAGCCCCCGACCGTTTGGGCCTCGCTCCGCGGTCGGTGGTTCCCCGTTTAGATTCATATTTTTTAATATAATGTTTTTTATACTATTTATTTTTTGTAGATAGTATTCCTTTATAGTGAAAAATATATATTTTTTACGAGATTTAGAATAAATAAGTGAGATAATAATATGGAACTCCAAATATATAAAATAAATAAATAAAATGGGACTTTTAAATTGAAAAACTTAAGTGTGGTGTCGCTTTAAAGTTCATTCCACCGTATGGTAGTTGATATTCAAGTTGTTTTAAGCATGCCGGGGAAGATTTTTGAACGATGAAGCGCGCGCGGATGAAGTCGCGATCGGACTGCTGGTGTTATATAAAACTGTTGACTGACTATCAACCCACACCTTAAAATACTAGTAAACCTTACAGTAAAGTAACTTAATTTTAAAAAAAAAACATGAGTAATTGCTAATATTCACCCGCTAATAGGGTTGAAATTTGTATGAAAAAAACTCAACGCGAGCGAAGATACGGGCATCCAACTAGTTTTGTTTAAACGATTATGCTTTCCAAGGCCGTCAACCTTACTTGCTAGTTTGCCAGTAACCGGCTCAGAGCCTCGTGTGACAATATTCGCCATATACCGGCGCGCGCGCACTGTATGTGCTCCACGTTTCCGTAGGTCCGCAATCTACTCGTAACATAGTGATAAGTAAATATATACGATTTTGTCGCGGCAAACTTGTCACTACGCGCGGTCACCACGCGGTACGTGGTCGGTAAATTTTTGCGGAGTTGATTTTATTTTTGAAATTTTTGTTATGGTGTAAATAGTGTTTTATTGTATTTCTTTGGAAAATCGAAAGGTATTCTTTTTTATATTTTATTCAAATAAATCTAAATAGATTAGTTATTCAGATATTCATTTGTTTCTCAATGTCGTACTTAACATTAAATAAATAAATAAATAATGCTGGATATTACATGTGTGTTACAGGTATATAAAATAAGAATAAAAATAAAAATCACACTACACACTACTTAAATATAACATGAAAATACCTAACTATAATATCCAACAATGTAATTTAACCTTGAATACAACCAAATCACTGTAGTATTTATTAAAACATTCAAAACAAAGTTAGATTTGAAGCAAACAATCGTTAACCACAATATTTTCATAAGTACTTTTTTGTCATATGCATACTATAGGTTTTTTTGGCATTTATTTTTACAATTTATTATTATTGTTCATTAGTTTATGCAGTTTTGTAAATATTTATTATGTGTATTTGTCAAGGTGATAACACCACTGTCCCATTCTTCCATATATTCCTCTCCATTCTAAGGTTGTTTGGAAGAAATGGCTATAAGCGATAAGACCGCGCATTGTAAATTTCTGTTATTTTTTTGTTATTAAAAATTGAAACTATCGTGGTTGGGAAACATTTTAAATAAAAAACGGCTTATTACCACTGTCCAGTTTCCAGTTCAGTTCAGTGCTTGAACGAGTGGCCCTTGCGGAATAGAACACAATTTCGCCAATGTCACGTTTCAAAACAAGTTCAGCTTTTGCACAAAGGTTATTCCGGTGTATGGAAAGAGGACGGTGTGCCAAAAAAAAAAAAACAATCAAAAGTATCAGGTTGAACTACCTACCAATTCAATCTAAACAACACAACTAAAATTTTATATTACAAATTGAAACTAATTATTTCGTCGCTTCGCTGACGTTTCTTTGAGGTTTTTTGTTAAAGTCATGTTTTGTATGTCTGTGTATTATTTGCGTAAAATATTTTTAATTTCACTTATATTATATGCTTTGTATATAATATAATTGTACACTGTACCTTTACAGACTGAAATTGTTTTGCATTACTTTATGAATACGTAGATGTACCTAGTCATAGTAACCTAGTCTCATTAAAAGTATGACTAAAGATATCTACCTACTCAATGCAATTCTATATTTAGACGGATGTAATGTAATATGAATATTAACAATTCTCAGTACAGGAAAATAAGAATACATACATAATTCATTTATGTATCTAACATATTATATTTACCTACTATAATTATTAGTAGTAGAGGTTATTATCAACTTATTACATAAAAAAATAAAAATAAAATAAAAATGCCACTTAGGGTGCGTCCTAGGTAGACGTAACCTATTTGGTAATGCATTGTTAAAACACTAATTAGAAAAGGTAGAGGCGGGTTTTGCTTTCGCTTGTGGCGCGAAATTCTTTTTATTTCGAGTTTTTTGCTCATCACAGCTCATCAACACTTCTTCAGATAGCAAAAACTATGTTGACAGTAATTATATGACCTAACAGACAAGTTTTAATTTATAGTATCACATAAATATCATCAGTTTAGCTACGATTGTGCTTCAATGGTATTTACAGTGTTTTTTTTTTGTTTCAAGCACATTCATAGCCAAACTAATGATATTTATGTGATACTATAAATTAAAACTTGTATGTTAGGTCATATAACTACCGTCAACATAGTTTTCACTAAAAACCCGAAAAATAATAATTTCGCGCCACAAGTGAAAGCAACCACCAGGATGCGCAGGATTGCGGCGCGTTTTTTTTTGGTGTTTTTTGCCCATTACAGCTTATAAACACTTCTTCAGATAGCGAAAGTTGAGTTCGCGAGAACTAGGAACCTAACACACATGTTTTAATTGATATTATCTCATAAATATCATCAGTTTGACGACCTCTGTGGCGCGGCGCGCGAAGCTTGGCCTGCGACGCAGGAGGTTGCGGGTTCGATTCCCGCCTCGGAACAAATATTTGTGCGATCGTAGATATTTGTTCAGGGTGTTCTGGGTATTTTCTATGTATAATAAAAAATATCTATCTATCTTATATATTGTATTAAGTATATCAGTTATCTAGTACCCATAACACAAGCTCTGCTTAGCTTGGGGCTAGATAATGTTGTGTAAACTGTCCAGCATTATTTATTTATTTATTTATTTAGTTTAGCTATGATACCCCAAACACATTTTTACAGTGTTTTTTATCGTAGCTAAACTGATGATATTTATGAGATTTTATCAATTAAAACATGTGTGTTAAGTCTCCTAGTTCTCGCGAACTCAACTTTCGCTATCTGAAGAAGTGTTGATGAGCTATAATGGGCAAAAACACTAAAAAAAAAAAACGCGCCGCAAGGGTGAGCATTCACCTTAACATCAGGTGGGCCTGCTTGTTCCGTAATTCGCGAAATTAAAAAAGGTAGATAAAATTGGTTACATAAAGAAGATACTCCTTTTGAACCGTTTAAGCTACCTTCTTAAACATTCGTTCCGCCCATATATATTAGCAAGTTCATACTTAAGTATTCGTTTATGGTATGTGTATAATCATCACGTATTTTTGGATACAATTTACGAACCAAATGTGAATCATACAAAGATTATTCTTATTAATCTACATACATGCATACATACATACAAACGCCGAATCTTCCAAGTAGACTTAGAGAACTCTCTTTGCTTGTTCAATTAAGTCATGTCATAGGAGGTGAAAAATAATGCTTTGTAACGAAGGAAATGGTTTGATCGAGCGAAGAGAGTTCTCTGAGTCTACTTGGAAGAATCGGCGTTTGTATGTATGCATGTATGTATGTATGTATGATTGTCCGATGAAAACTTCCGTACTGATAATCTGATCTTCATTCAATTTAGCAGGGGGTAGGTACATAGTATTGGTTCACCCGTTAAATTTTTCCCTCAGTAAATGTTGTTGGAAGACGGTTAGAAAGGTAAATAAAGTAGGTAACCCTACAGCAAGTGTATTTGCGAGGTCTCAGTTCGGGGCGAACCACTAGTTTATTTAATTGTTATGTTTGGAAAAGGATGTTTAATATAACTTCTTTGTTTAAATGTTAATTATTTAACTTATCAAAATATATCAAAATTTACAAATTACAAAAAACGGAGAAACAAAAAAAAAAAAAAAATTCATTATTACAAAGAGATTCTATAATCTCTTTGTAATAATGAAGAAGTTGAATGCCCCTTTTTTTATTAAGTCTATTTTATTCGCTCACTAGTGGAGATTCTTCATCCTATTTCAGGTGAGATTTAAATTTATCTTTCAACACGAGGAAAAAATGAATTTTCCTCATATATCCAACTGATCTGAATGAGTAGATGGCATAGGTCTAAATAAAATAATATATATTTACAATGCTGTTTTATCATAAAGATGCTTCTTACGGATTCATAACTAACATAATAAAAATAATCCTTGTTTTTTTTTTGGAGTCCTGATTATCCGTACATGCTGTGATTATATATATATATATATATAAACCAGCCAAGTGCGAGTCGGGCTCGTACACGAAGGGTTCCGTACCATTATCTATAAAACCGGCAAAAAAAACATGTTTTTTGTATCGGAGCCCCCTTTAATATTGATTATATTATATTTTTTTGTATTTGTTGTTATAGCAGCTACAAAAATACATCATCTGTGAAAATTTCATATGTCTAACTATGACGGTTCACGAGATACAGCCTGGTGACAGACGGACGGACGGACAGACGGACAGCCGAGCCTTAGTAATAGGGTCCTGTTTTACCCTTTGGGTACGGAACCCTAAAAACCAAGAATTTTTAGTTTCATGGGTATATTTTGTTACACCAACCGTACAAAATGAAAACAGTGTCCTTCCTTTAATTTATTCAGTTGGAATAATTACTTTGTTGCTAACTCTGAATGAGTTTATCTATTAACTGACTGGTATTTTGGTCATCTACATTAATACAGAAATTGTTATTTTTATTATAGGACGAGGAAGAATTCTTCGCATAGTAATAAGATACATATTCAATAATGGGGGAGAACTACGGTGTGCAAGCACAGGCGCATCAGCTCCTCGGACAGAAGACGGAAACACCGAGAAAGTACGACAACGCTCTGACCAGGACTCTGCGATCATGTAAGTACGACAACGCACTGACCAGGACTCTGCGATCATGTAAGTACGACAACGCATTGACCAGGACTCTGGAATCATGTAAGTACGACAACGCACTGACCAGGACTCTGCGATCATGTAAGTACGACAACGCACTGACCAGGACTCTGCGATCATGTAAGTACGACAACGCACTGACCAGGACTCTGCAATCATGTAAGTACGACAACGCACTGACCAGGACTCTGCGATCATGTAAGTACGACAACGCACTGACCAGGACTCTGCGATTATGTAAGTACGACAACGTACTGACTAGGACTCTGCGATCATGTAAATACGACAACGCACTGACCAGGACTCTGCAATCATGTAAGTACGACAACGCACTGACCAGGACTCTGCGATCATGTAAGTACGACAACGCACTGACCAGGACTCTGCGATCATGTAAGTACGACAACGCACTGACCAGGATTCTGCGATCATGTAAGTACGACAACGCACTGACCAGGACTCTGCAATCATGTAAGTACGACAACGCACTGACCAGGATTCTGCGATCATGTAAGTACGACAACGCACTGACCAGGACTCTGCGATCATTTAAGTACGACAACGCACTGACCAGGACTCTGCGATCATGTAAGTATGCTAGAAACCAAACCAAACAAAATATGCACAATCAAGTAAAAAAAATATTGGGAAGTCAAGCTCTCTGTAGAACCAGCTGTGTAATGCCACTTGTAGTTTTTTTTTGTCCCTAGTTTTACAATATAGGTGAAAACTATAATGTGGGTCTCTTTGAGGCAAGAGTGAGTGACCTGCGTACTCAAATGTCAGCCGCATCGTCACTTACCAATAGGAGGTCGCGGTAAATCGAGGGAATATCATAGATAAAAAAAAAACCTTTATTACAAAATGGGTACTGTCATCGTATAACTCATTACCACACCGAGTTTCATAATATAACTAGCAACACGCCCCGGCTTCGCACGGGTAGCCCCCGGTGAACCCCCCCCCAAATCATTCCAGTTCGCCTTTGCACGACGATACGTATACCTTCGATGGAAAGGTTCACTTATGCTAATAATAGCACACTCGCAATGCATGAGAAAGTTCGCGTGGGAAGTTTATTGCCGCAGCTTGAATAGGACTTTATGGCTACTTAATTTATCAGACGCGACAAGCTGTGCCAGAGTTGATAAAAGTGATTACAAAACATCTTCGTTTTGTTTTTGATTGTTGTTTTAGCCCGTCTCTCCATTAAGGTGGGGTATAAAAAGCAAAATTAACAATCTTTAGATTTTAACTGGCTAAATCAAATACAATATTCAAATTAAAAATATGCATAGATACTACATTATAATACCGAGGAATCACCCAGACAAAAAAAACGACAGGAAAATGTTTTCTCGATAAAAAAAAAACACAAAGTTACCTCTAACTTTTGGCTAGATTCCATTGTTTGTCAATATGGTCTGTGATATGGTACAGATTATTGGGTCAAAAATTGGATAAATAAAATCATTACAATAAAACGAAGGGTTACAACGAACGAACCCACGGGGTTTTTTAAAATTATCTATATTTCACGAGATATTTAATAAAAACCGCTTTTTCGAGCGGCGCGTGGCGTTTTTTTTGTATGAAGTTTTCTGCCTGGCGGGAGCTCAGTCTTAAGGCGAAATATTTTAACTTCAATTAATAATATCAAAATAAGCTTGTCTACAAACTTTAGAGCGTCCAACGACATTGTAATAGCAAATAACTTGATGTGAGAGAAAGTCGTATCAAAAAGTCGCGCTTTTTAAAAAAATTCTGCTGTATTAAATGTATCTACTTTTAAAACTTGGTATGGCCACAGATAAAAGAATACTATACTAGTAGTATGGCACAACCACGTGTAAACACCTTATAACTGTAAAGCTGATTTAGAGTTTGACGGCAGTCGTATAAGTTTGTTCAAGCATGATTCATAAGTTTATCTGATAACTGGTTACTTTCTTGATACATTTTATAATGAGTAATGTCTAGACATTAATATATCGTATCCGCCCGTGGCTTCACTCGTTGTACTCGGACAACCATAACACTTATTACTATAACCAAATCAGAAATCTTTCTCTCCTACTTTCGATCGAAATCGGATCAATTTTTAAGGCCGTTGAGTAAGAAGCATTTGTCTTAACGTTGGGATTTGTATTATTAGTAGGATATAATGTATGTAAATAATAGAATAAATAAATGAATAGATATGAAAATGATTTATACTCATATGTAGCAAGTTATAGTCAGATTCGGAGTCTTTTTTTTTGGAACTCACTTATTTTCTGTTTTATTGTTTCACAAACAATACGACTTTTTAAGGCGCTATAGATTTAACGAAAATTTGCGTATGAGGCGAAGAAGGCGAACGCACGCTCTGATACCGTGTTAATATGTTTTTTTTTCCTTAACTTTGATATACCTTTGTTTGACCACGATCTCACCAAAGATGAACACAAAAGTCTAGAAGGCACCTATTCACTCTAGCCTTGAAGAGATTCAGATTATAGTTTTCAGGAAAGACAGACGACGGTAGTATATTCCACTCCTTAGCAGTTTGCTTTATAAAGGTAGAACTGAAGCGTATAGTACGAATAGAGGGTATACTGAAGGGTGGTACCGAACCGTGCGTCTGGTATAAAATATAATTTAAAAATACTTCTTTATATTTATGTTAAATTTTGTTAATGAATTCAATAACTCAATTAATAAAGTAAGTCAACGATTGTTATTCAATTTGAACAATTTTTTTATTGACTTATATAATTTAAATAGCGAATTGAATTTATATTTTCACTAGACAAAAAGCTTAAGAATACCATCAATTTTGTTCTTTTTGGAAACTATAAGAACTCCTATCAAAAACTTCAAAATTCTAGAGCTCCATAATAGGCATTTCGTGAACCGATAGCGCCTTAATACGTCGATAAGTCATGTCTGATATATATTTAAAAAAAACGCTTTTAACCAACTACACTAATTAACAGAATATACTTTATCTATAAACCAGATTCTTCTTGTTTATAAATTTAAATTAATCTCAGCTCCCTGGAAAGGATAAAAGATACGTTATTAGACTTATCAAGTTTGTAGTTAGTTATTAAAATAATAAGCTTACCTAACTTAATATTTTTTATAATTTACAGATATTAGAATTGTAGGTCGCAAGATTGTTACTTGTTACCAGTTATAATTATTTACAAAAACTGGCATTTTAAAGATAACAAATGTTATATAATATCGTTAATGGTGTTAATTAGTTTTATGTATATTACATAAATAGAGTAGGTTTACTCAATTCATGCCACAAAAAGTTGCGGTTTCCGCTGCAAAAAATGGAACCTTGTCATGACTTGGACTTCATATCCATACCCCAATTGCGATAGCTTGCCGTGGTGTTTCCAGCCTAAGAATAGACCCCTCCGTCTCCTCCCGTGTAAGTCGTAAGAGCCGACTAAGGGATTACCGGGACTTGTTTGTAGGATTTGTTTTTACTGAATGAAAGCGTTAGCAGAGTCAGTATTGGAAAGCACTGGTGGCGATGAGCTCATCACTTGTCACGTCTATATTCCACGGCAACCCACTGTGAAAGGAGGCCCATTGAGGCTCTGCCTACCCCTTCGGGGAAAAAGGCGCGTGTCTATCAACGGACCGATCAAGCAAATGGCCCATCTGACGTTACTTTTTTTTTTTAACATTGATGAACCTTTGTTTGACCACGATCTCACCTGTTGGTAAGTGACGATATGGCCGAAGATGGAGCGCAGAGGTCTAGAAGGCACCTATTCACTCTAGCCTAGGATAGACCCAGATTATAGTTTTCAGGAAAGACAGACCACGGTAGTGTATTCCACTCCGTAGCAGTTCGCATTATAAAGGTAGAACTGAAACGTTTAGTACGAATAGAAGGTATACTAATGAGGTAAGGATGGTACCGAGCCGAGCGTCTGCTCGTCCTATGATGAAAAGGACAAGGTGCGATCAGATCGTGAAGTTCCTGGATCGTGAAGATATTATCACGTATGCAATAAATAATGTAGTTTGGCGATATAAATCTACAATAGGTCCAATCTTCTTTGTAAGCAGAGAGCTCGAACGTCCAAGCGGCCTCCCATTTAAGGTATTCGATAACGCCAAGACATTCAAAATCATAGAAATTATTGCGTTACCCATGGCCATTTGCTACCGCAATCGTTCTGCAGGGCCTTGTTCCGTGACCGATCTCACATCTTAGATAATATACTAAGGTAGCTGCTTTACGTAGAGTAGGTTGATATACAAGTCAACGACCTAACTTGTCCTTGTACTGCCTGCCTTGTATGATCGTATTTGTAAGGTTAATCACGTGGAACGCCCGTAACTTCGTATACGCGTGGAGTTTAATACCCCACTGCACCCGGTTACGGGTGAATTTGGGAAATTCCTTTCTCAGTGCACCTCTAGATTACAAAAAGGCACTTTATATCTCAAGAACTTACAGTTTAAACTGTGCGCTGATAGTCAGTCATTTGGTCACGAAACAATTTTAAGTAATAGCATCATAATCATCATCCATAGCCAGACGTCCACTGTTGAACGAGGCCTCTACCGTACAATGCATATATACTGCACAGATTGTTGAAGTGAGTTTCAAAGTGCTACAGGTGCTTTTCGATTATTTGATTTGCACGACAGAGCTTCCAATCAATTTGCATACCGTGGCCCCTATATGAAAATCGATTGACTCCAACAAACTCCAAAACCCGTGTATGTACACCACATTTATTGCTTCTGACATTTATAGACTAGAACAGCAATTACAACATCGAGTTTACCTCGTAGTTAGTATGCAAGTAGTACTAAGTCTACCCTTCACGAGCACTCTGTGTGCCCAGCTTTTTTCAAACCAATCTTATTTTCCAGGTTGCTTCATCCCACAACGATACATCCTCGGTGTGATGGGCCTTCTTGGTGTCTGCAACGCCTATACCATGAGAGTATGTTTGAATCTCGCCATCACGCAGATGGTCAAGCGTAATAAGACGGATGGAACTCACAACGTCGACCCTTACGCGTGTCCCATCGATGAAGTCGTGGGAAACGTCAGCAGCAGCACTATTGAAAACCCGGTGAGTAAATATGGGTATAGGATGATTTTTGACAGAGCGAGCTGGATCCAAACCATGCTAAATACAAGACAGGGATATAAATGGTACGATAGTTTTATATGAATTAGTTTATACTTCACCGAGCTCCGTGAAAGGGTCTCAAATGGGACCACAAATTGGACGACGCAAAAGAGGTATGCCTCTTTCGTTGGATCAAAGAGATTAAGAGGTTTCTATGTCAAAATTATGAGGATTATTATGCAAAAGACAACAAAAAAACTGTAGATATTCCTCGGGTAATTAAATATTTGTGGCTATTAGAGTTTTATGTTAAATTTAAATCTAAAATTCACGGAAAGACTTAAGTGTTCATGTTTCGGTGACATTTCGACAAAATCACATTTCCCCGTTGTACTCTAAGCTGTGTAAATGTTCAGGTATTTGTTTTTATGACATCAATTCGGAACAAAAATTTGGATTATTTTCTATTACGATAATTGGACGAGGTCATTCTACGTGTCCGTTGGGGTTGTTATGTCCACCAAAATGGTGGGTAAACCAGAGGAAAAAACTGTATATAGGTACATAGTTCCTTCCGTTTCACTGACGACGACGAGAAGAAGTGATGCGCGCGACTCTATATAAATGAAATCATACTTCCACAATTATTTTTTCTTATAATCTCTGTTCTCAGGCCCTATCTCATAATATAAAAAATAAATTATATTCATTAGTTAGCGCATCACTTGAGAACGGCTGAACCGATATGCACATTATTATGAATAGCACGAATAATCTTTCGAGGAAAAAAATAATTGGAAAATATGCCCGCAAAATGGGGGGAAATTAAAAGTGATATTTTCTATGGGATTTTTGCATGAAAACAAGACCATTGGTTAGGGGTTAGGACAACGTCTTTGGATGAATGCTAGAGGGGGGTGGTGGGGTTCGGGCAGAATAACTAGGTAAAAATGATTTGATTTTCATTTTTAAATGGTGTTTACTAATTATATACACAAATGTATATAATTTTTGTATATTTTAATCCAGAGGTAAAAATGGCTTTTAGCCGTGCCGAATAGAGTTTGTTTGAGTCATGACACATGTCTCAGAATATTGTCCCATTAATAAGAACACGATGGACACACTGATTTCTCTTATTCCCTTATGTTTAATGATATCCCCGCTTCGATCAACTTCGCCGGGACAATCGAGACCCAATTCCATATTGCTCAAGAATATCACATTTATAATAAGCGGAAGTAGGTACCTATCATGTGTCCGGCCCAAGACTAGCCCCTCCTCCCGTGGATGTTATAAAAGCCGACTTAGGGATTATCCGGACTTTTTTGTAAGATTCGTTGGCATACGATTTGTCCTGGCTGCCGTTATTACTGGAAGAAAGTGTTAGCAGAGTCAGTCGTGGGAAGCAATGGCGGCGATGAGCTCACCACTTGTCGCGTCTATTTCCCACGATGAAAAGAGGCCCATTTGAGGCTCGTGACAACACTTTAGGGGAAAAAGGTGTGTGTCTATGTATGTATGTAAGTAACTATCATAATAAGACGCGCTATAGAACCGGTAGAGTTCCTCAGAACTAAATGCGGTAGGTAGGTCTCAATAAACAACTTATTCAGCTACATTATTGCATGGAATGCAAAAAACGGTAACATGCTGACTATTCTCTGTTGCAACTAAGCACGTGTGTTCAACAACCGGTTGAATGCCTCAGCATCAGTTGCTATAGGACCCTATCAAATATAGTAGATGTCTATAGATATATAGATATAATGTCTAACACTGCCTGCACTATACATAAGTGAGGTGAGATCGTGGTCAAACAAAGGTCTATCAATGTTAAAAAAAAAAAAAAAAAGTTGCTGTTTTTGTCAAAAGCAACCCTGAGCTATTTGAATGGTTTGCAGTTGGAAGCCGCCTAGAGGGTAAATTACACAATGTTTAATGTCGAACAAAGCTATTACGCAATAGTAGTTTATGCAACTGTCATATAAGAAGGGGTATTAAAACACGAGAGTCTGTTTATCGCATGAGGCGAAGCCGAATGCGATAATAGGTTGACTCGAGTGTTTTAATACCTAAGTTATATGCAGTTTCATACACTACTTTATCTTCACTCATAGGAAAAATTTAAATAAAGCATAGTAGGTAGGTTACAAGGAAGTAATTTATATGGTATTTTTATGGGAAGCGCGGGAAATTAAGTTCAAACTACGCATGCGTGCGCCATTTTTTCACAATTCGAACTGCGCATGCGTGCGCCTTTTTTTCATATTCAGGCTATAACCATAGACTAGTTTAATGAATTAATAAAAAAAAGATAGCGGTACTATAATGAGTTTTATGATACAGTTGGCGGTACTATAATGAGTTTTATTCTTAATTTTATGTATATGCGTCTATAAAGTGCGTCTGTATAGAACCGTCTTTGAATTCGTAATTCGAATTTTTCGATTTGAGTGCAGAGTATGCAGTGTACTTTCTGCATGGCATCTATAATCTTCAACAATTCGATTTTTGACAAGTTTAAATGTATTTAAGCGCAAACTTAATTATATGTTGGTTTAACCTTGGTTAAACCTACCCAGAAATTAACTTGAAATACTAATGTCACACAAAAACTCATCCACACACATATCGAGTCTTATTGCACTCAGAATTATACAAATAAAATCTGAGTGCAATAAGTTTCGACATGTAAGTATTTATTTTTATTTTTAAATATTTATTTTAATTGTTGACATGTTGATTATCTTTAGTAAGTAGGGCACTGCGTAGCTTGTTTTTAGAAATTCGTGCATTCTCATATATATAAACTTACCGACCTGTTTTATAAATTGGCCAATCCGACTTACCGGTTTATTTTTTGTACGCTGAAAAGCAGAATCTAGCGATCTTACCTCAGGTTTAAGTTACGTTTATTTCCCATAAAAATTATATTCACTTGTATGAGAAAACACAAAACTATTTTTTTTATTTTTTTTTATGAAACTAATAGGCAAACTAGCTTACGGCCCACCTGATGTAAAGTGGTCACCGTCGCTAATAGACACCGGCAACACCGGGGGTATTGTCGATGCGCTGCCTACCCTGAAGGAATGTATGAACATTTTTCTTGAAGCGACACATGTCGTAACCAAGCGGGAAAACCTCAAACTATTAAACATTAACAGTTGTTAATATCTTACCTATACACAAAGGTTAGCTGGAAGAAAATGCTAATTAGCATTAAGTTCGCCTATGTACTGCTTTTTGTCTCGTGCAATAAAGAATTTTCTATCTATCTATCTATCTATCTATACCTATCAACCTAACATAAATGCATTTGTATTTTACCTAGACTCTTAAACAATCAATTATATATGCTAAATCATAAATTAAAGGTCTCATGTAGACAATTACTTATGGGGCCTATTTTAAACTACAATAAGAGTAGGATCCTATTTCGTACATAGATAGGTATCATTCTAGAAATATGATAGCAATTGAAACCATGATTGCATTTAACACAATTGATCCTTGGTGTTCATATCACAGAGTACCTACTTTAAGGTGGTTGCTTTTTCATACTAAGGTATTTTACCAAATATGCGGGCGAACTCTTTATATATTTACACTGAAATTACTGTAGTTGGCTTTTATATTGGTTATTATTTGCGGCAAATCATATTTTGTTGAAGGAAAACAACATCGAAATGACTTGTATGGACTAAAATTTCGATGTTATTTTCGCTATTAATCCACTGTTTTCTTCAACCAGGTATGGTTTGCCGCAAATAATGACCAATATAATAAAAAGCGGCGGGCCAAGGTTGGCCTGCGACGCAGGAGGTTGCGGGTTCGATTCCCGCCTCGGAACAAATATTTGTGCGGTCGCAGATATTTGTTCAGGGTGTTCTGGGTATTTTCTATGTATAATAAAAAATATCTATCTATGTATTATATTGTATTAAGTGTATCAGTTATCTAGTAACCATAACACAAGCTCTGCTTAGCTTGGGGCTAGATAATGTTGTGTAAAACTGTCTAGCATTATTTATTATTTATTTTATTAATATAATAGCCAGCAACAGTCATTTCAGTGAAACTACTAAATCAAGTACAATATTCAAATTAAAAATATGCATGGATACTACATTATAATTCAGAGAGATCAGCCAGACAGAAACAAGAAACAACAACAACAACAACAACAACAATTAACAACAATTTTGCACGCTTAACGGCAGAATGTACTGGGAACTTCAATTTATATATACCTACCATCTATGTTTTTACTACTAATACCTACATTCTAAGCAAATAAATAATTCATTCATTCATTCATTCATTCATTCAAGATAGGAGAAAAATTTATCGATTAAAATAATCACCAAATTACCTCTAACTTTTGGCTAGATTCGATTGTTTGTCAATAATATGGTACAGATTATTTAGTCAAAAATTTGATAAATAAGATCAATACAGTAAAAGAGAGGGATCACTCTAGGGTTTTTTTAAAATCCTACTAATATTATAAATACGAAAGTTTGTGTGTGTTTGTGTGAGTGTGTTTGTTACTTCTTCACGCTGAAAAGGCTGGACGGATTTGCATGAAATTTGGAATGGAGATAACTGGACTCCCGGAATAACACATAGGCACATTTTTATCCCGATATTCACACGGGATCGAGACTTACGCTAGTGATGCCGCGGGGCGCTGCTAGTTATCTATATTTTACGAGATATTAAATAAAAACCGCTTTTTCGAGCGGTGCGTGGCGTTTTTTTGTATAAAGATTTCTGCCTTTCTGCTCAGTCTTAAAGGCAGTGGGTGGGACATATGCTTGTTCCGTTATTCACGAAGTTAATGAAAACTATGTATCTTATGGAGTATTAAGGCCCTAGGGGAAATCAAAACAACTGTTCTTGCCTCTTTATATTCTGCTGCCAAGTAGTAACACCCACACTCTTTATGTTGCGATGTGGAAGGCTGAATAAGTTAATGGCATTGCCGACCAAAGAGCCTTGATCTAAGCCCTGATTAGGTACCTATGAGCTAGCACGTACAAAGGTTTATTTAAATACTTCCTTATTACTTAGCATGTCGGGTGCCACAATGGTTACAATACCTACAAAATGTGTAATAAAAATGAATTTCATTACAATTCATTCATCGTGAGGAAAACGGCATGTCATGGAATTTAACATTTACAGACATGTGGATGTGCGTGAAAATCGCTTCTGCAAGGCCACTGAATCCTATCACCACAATGCTTCTTTCAGTATTGGTCACTAGGCCTGTGTCAACGCCTGATTCTTCTAGGCCTGGTTGCGTTGGAACAGGAGTAAATGTAAATTTATTTTTTAAGACGATTAAAAATGATCCTTTTGATTTCAATGAATAAATACTTTTTTGACTTTGACTTTGACCACCGAACCTCAAGATAGACTGCGCCAAACCCAGGCAGAAATCTTCATACAAAAAAAACGCCGCACGAAAAAGCGTAAAATCGTGAATATCTCATAAAATATAGATAATTTAATGCGCGCTTTGTTGTATTAATTTTATTTATATAATTTGTTAACCTATAATATGCACCATTTTAATAAACAATCGAATCTAGGCAAAACATAGACGTAACTTTTTTTTTATATTTAGAAAATATTGTTTTATCGTGTTTCTGGTACAGTGATTCCTTGGAATTATAATGTATTTTCCGCGCATTTTGTAATTTAAATATTGTACTTGATTTAAAAATTAAATCTAAGATAGGTAATTTTGCGTTATACTCCACCTTAACGCGGGGTGACCAGGAAAGAACCGGTGTCTCGAAATAATATTTTATAGTAAGTACTATTTAAAACACGTAACTCGATAACTATGCCGGTAAGTAAGTAAGTAGACCTTTAATAGTAGTGCAACAATAGGCCTACATTGATAGATGATTCTAATCGTGTGTAATAGATACGACCTTGATTGTATATATATTTATGCATATAGAATTAATTTTATGCTGTTGTTCACCGAGTACCTACTTAATGATACCACAATTCCGCTGATTTAAATGAAGAAGTAGATACATTATATTGCGATGATGCAATATAACTGATATACGGAACAGTTAGTTTTTAAATGTAGAGTCAACCACAAAAGAGGCTGGTAGAGAAACGAAAAGAGGACTTATCCAAGCAGTGGGTAATTTCGGACTGAGATAATAATAAGACATTTTTAACTTATTTTAAAATAGTCAAATAATATAAAATAAGTGTGCTGGTTTCATCCCACGAATGCTCATCCCAACATCTTATTTTGGTTCAACCCATTTTATTTTACGCAAACTGTTGTAGTTGTAGTTGAGCGTTTAAGAAAGCGTTTACCGGGAAGTACTACTATTTCTGCCACAAAGCAGTAGTACTCGTATTGCTGTGTTCCAGTTTGAAGGGTATGGGTGCCGGTGAAACAACAGGCACATTAGACTTTTTATATTTATATATCAGGGTGGCGGGCGCAGTGCAATGTCGGTTAGAGTGCGTCCTAGGTGGACATGAACTATGAGATAATGTACTGTTCATAGACAGGTTGAACAAGCAGATGGCTCACCTGCTGTTAAGCGGTAACCTCTGCCTTTAAAAATGAATTACCTCATAGGTCACGTCCACCTAGGACGTGCCCTATGTGGCATTGCACTGCACCCGCCACCCTGAGATATAAAGATGAAAAGTTTAATATGCCAGTAATTTCACCGGCAACCATACCCTTCAAATCAGAACACAACAATGAAAGCACTTTTGCTTTGTGGCAGAAATAGGTATGGAGTTAGTACTTCCCTAGACAAATCTCAACTACCCCTAAACAGATAAATTATTTTGACTGGAAAGTATACATTTAGGGCAGTAGTCATTTTGGTGAAGTAAACATTATGTACCTACCTACTTGATATTTATAGGTAAATAAATTGAGGTAATATGGAGTAGTACATATTACCTCAATGGGTAAGTATTGAATAGGTAGGTACATAATGTTTACTTTACCAAAATGAGTTATATTGTGATTTGTGACCATTAAGGTAATATGTACTACATATTACTTCAATGTTTGTGACTCATATTGTAGCATTGGCCGAAATAAAATAGGTTGGACTGAGATAGACCAATTAGAATAAACATTCGTGGGATGAAACAAGAATTAATCTTGTTCTACATTTTTTTACGTCACATTCAGAGGCTACTAATTGAACAATTATGCAACAGTTTTAATTATTTAGTTGCCTTGTCTACAATTGACTCTAAACAAACCAACATCTGCAGATATGATGATGTCACTATGTCCCAGTGTTTTGCGTATAGATAAACATACAGGCCTCTCACTAAGGTCAAGGCTACGTGATTTTGTAAAGATGTAGGCACATACTGGGATAAAATACAGATATACCTACCGACCTGTTGTAGTTTTGGTAGTTGTTTTTTTTTGGCTTTAGGCTCTAGGGTGTGCAGATGAATCCTCTGCCGATGGCGAGCGGTGCGGTGAAAAAAGGTTGCTGTAGGCATCATGTCAAACAATTCCTCGGAACAAAACCCATTATACATGTACAAACGGTAGAACACGCAGAGAGAGGCAAAGTCTCTAATACCGTTCGAGAGCTTGGGGTTGTCGACAATTCTCATTGCTCGCCTTTGAACCGAGTCAAAAGGTCCAATCTGGTGTCCCTGAGGTGACAGCAATACTCCATGTGGGGCCGGACTTGCGTTGTTACCGAACCAGCCTTTGCTCCGCAGTGAAGTACAGCTTCGCTCTGTTGAGTACATCCAGCTTTTTTGCATCCATTTTGACCTTATGTTCCAAGTGACTATTGTACCGGACGTCGCTAGAGATGTCGATGCCTAGAATCTCAATGCTCGTAGAGATGGTGAGGGGAATGCCCTGGAATTGTGGAGCCACAGTAAATGGGTTTTTTAGCGGAATACACGCAAACCTGTGTCTTTTAGAGTATAATTAGGGAAGTCTTGTACGTAGCATATTGGGTGGGCACGCATTTCCATGCATCTTTGCATTACCAGTTTTCTACTTGATTCATGTATTGTTCAGTAAATTGCTGTGTGTGTCTGAGCCCCTGAGTTGCTATTGTAACTTCAATATTGAAGTCTATAGGTACTATAATAAAACTCTTATTGGACCGAATCTGTACATTAACTAGTGGTTCGCCCCGAACTGAGACCTCGCAAATACCCGCATGTAGGTAAGTTACATAATTTCTTTACCTCGCTAACCCACGTCTAAATCCACCCGCGAACGCTCAGGTTGTGGAATGATCTCCCTGCTGAGGTTTACCCGAGCGACTACAGTATGGGGTTCTTCAAAAGGGGTGTTTGCAAATTTATAAAGGGTCGGCAATGCGCGAGTAGCATAAAAAAAAATTTTTTTTTACCTTATTTTTTTATTTTACTGAGAAAAATAATCACGGGACCACATCGAGATAACTTCCTAGACATCATCGAAAAACCTTTGAATAGGACTAAGCAACGGGGCGTAAATAATACTACATTCCTATTAAGGTGAATGCTCACGCTTGTGGCGCGAGATTCAATTTTTTTTTTGTGTTTTTTGCCGATTACAGCTCATCAACACTTCTTCAGATAGCGAAAGTTGAGTTCGCAAGAACTAAGAGACTTAACACACATGTTTTAATTGATAGTATCTCATAAATATCATCAGTTTAGCTACGATACCCATAAACAAAAAAAAAACACTGTAAAAATGTGTTTAGGAGTATCATAGCTAAACTGATGATATTTATGAGATACTATCAATAAAAAAATGTGTGTTAAGTCTCCTAGTTTTCGCGAACTCAACTTTCGCTATCTGAAGAAGTGTTGATGAGCTGTAATGGGCAAAAAAACACCGATATATTTGAATTTGGCGCCGCAAGCGTGCGCATCCGCCTTAAATAAATAAATAAATATATAATGCTGGACAGATCACACAACATTATCTAGCCTATTAATAACTGATATACTTAATATAACACATTACATAGATAGGTTTTTAGAAAATAACCAGAACACCCTGAAAAATTCACTGCAGATCGTACAAATATTTGTTCCGAGGCGTGAATTGAACCCCCAACTTGCAGAGAGCTACTTTTATCCCGACTCATCGCGAAAGCCGTGGGTAAAAGGCTAGTGTTAAATAGATTAAATTTGCATGCAATACCCATTTGATAACCTGTAATTTGCACAACTTAGCTAGTCTACGTAAAACTATACTCGTTAGCCTTTAGAGGTTCATAAATGTTACCTTCAATAAAATGATGGGAATAAATGACTATGGTCGTACTATTAATATTCCCATGATGATGCGACCCACGGTGAAAACAGAGTAGTTCCTGTTCGATCCCTTAAAGGGGCCAATAAGATATGTGTTTTGTATGTATGATGTATTAATATATGTGTCTTGTATGTATGATGTATATATTAATATATGTGTCTTGTATGTATGATGTATAAATATTTTATGTACAAAGAACATTGCTTTGATAACTTTTAATATGTACACTTATAGTTTAGTTAGATATTATTATTAAGAAGTCTGTGGTGTACCACTACAGGACAAAGGCCTCCCTTCCTTCTCTCCAGTCCTCTCTGTTTTGGGCCACTGTAGACCCATCCTTTAAATAAGTATCTATTTCATCTCTCCATCTTCGCCGCGGTCTGCTACGATATCTTTTTCCGTTCAAAGGCGATAGCAAATTAATTTTGTTACAGATACTTATACGATACTCTTACATAAATAGTCACTACTAAAGCTTACAAATATAATACCAATCCATAAACAAACTGCAAGCTCTATAGTATTGTCGGCAGTGGACCTTTAAATCTCGAAAAAGGTTACCGGTTGCTTTATTGTAGATTATGCCTTTGTAGATATGAAAACCAAAGTCTTAAGGTGAGTATACACTAGAGTATTTTCCCGAGCATTTCCATGTAATGTAACGTTCCTACGAATGCTCGACGCTGTGTTAAGGCAAGTGAGCATTTACCTGTAACATTCCTTTCTATTTTCGTCTCGCTCGCGCACATCATACCGCGTAGCGCGTTGTCTTTGCTAGATTAAATGTTACACAAATTAGCTCGTTAGTTTGCATAATCAAGTTGTAATAAAGCGTCGAGCATCGTGCTTAATGTTCGTTTCGTGAGAGGGGACACATAGAGTGGCGCACATTTGATCTGATCTGTTACAACCAATGCTCTAATGTATACTCACCTTAAAATATCGTAACCTGCCTTATCCAAGTACAGAGTGGAAAAGGAAAACGTGGTTGCTAGGAAAGTACCTACCCTAAATATTAATGATAGCCTATTTTACTAAAAAGAACAATTCATTGTTTTAATTTTTTTCCCTTTTTCATGCCCTGTGTATTTCTATATCTGGGTAATACGTAATTACTTTTCCCCACCTAAAAATTGTCAGGTTTACACATTTCCCTCTCTCTAACAACATTCTGAAGATGTTTGCTGCTAGGTTTGATTGTCAGTATCTGAATCATTGCTGTATGGTGCATTTAGTGACAATAAAATACAGGTAGGCCTGTGTGAAGTTGTATATACTGTGGATAAAAATAAATGTGAGATTGTATTAGGTATATAAGTTATTATTGTGTGTAACCTGTATAGTGTGTAATTCTAATGACCCCATGTTGGTTGAATAAATAAATTTGAACAATAATAATAATAATTGGTATATTCTCTAATACTTTGAGCCATCATATTTTTGGGCTAATCTTTTCATTTCTTTATTTTCAGTACGCAATTTTCGACTGGGACGAGCCAACCCAAGGTCTAATCCTCAGTGGTTTCTACTACGGATACGCGGCAACTCAAGTCCCCGGAGGATATTTAGCTGAGAAATTTGGAGGGAAATGGACGCTAGGTGTTGGACTTCTAAGTACGGCACTCTTCACATTCCTTACACCAGCTGTGATCAATATAGGGGGTGCGCCTGGGCTGTTCATTCTGCGGGTTCTTCAAGGAATGGGCGAGGTAAGATTGTTTATCTGATCATATTGAAATGACTGCTGGGAATGAACTAGAGTTTTGTTAACAACTTGGAATGACGGAATAAGCAGAAGGCCTACCTGATGCTCTGCCTATGAAAAGTGCATTATCTTATAGACCAAGAGTTCAATGTTTTTGCACGATTTGAGTCCATCCAGCCGATTTTGTATTTTTCGTAAAATATCAGCTGCTTCGGAAAATAAAATCATTTGATTTTGTTATTTTGTTTGGACAGTTATCAGAAATAATCAGTTATTTTAGATATAATAGAAAATACGTTAGGTTGGAGACCTTCGATTTGTGAATATTGTAAGTGCTGTAGTATGTCCGGCAAAATAATTTACTTCTCCTTCTCCTCCCGTGGATGTCGTAAAAGCGGACTAAGGGATTACCCAGACTTGTTAGTAAGATTCGTTGGTATATGGTTTGGTTTGTCCTGGCTGCTAGCTTATTATGGAATGTTATTACTTAAAGAAAGCGTTAGCTGTGTCAGTCGTGGAAAGCAATGGCAGCGATGAGCTCACCACTTGTCACGTCTATATTCCACGATGGTGCAATCCACTGTGAAAATAGGTACATTGAGGCTCTGCTTACCCCTTTGGGAAAAAAGGCGTGTGTGTCTATGTATTTATGTATGTATGTGTTATTTACAAAAAATATTCATTCGTTTTTGTCGTCGAATTATAATTAAACGCGAATAATTCGACTGGAATGCGAATTATCGCTAACCGATAATAACTATTCATGGCATCTCTCGTTACTCGAATGAACCTAACCCACCCGTTCATACAATTGATATGGATGAAGTGGACGTGTTTGACACCAGATAACAATGTAATTATAATATGTTAGTTATTCATGATGTAACGATTGGCCTTGATTTTGGGTTTGTGTAGTCTGTAGGTCCATCAACAGGTTATTTTATTATTCCTGTGACTATTGTGCAAGAATTGAAAGAATGAATGCATGCCAAGTTAAAGTCAGGGGGAAACGATGTCATGGCGTATTGATTTGAAGGTTGAAATCGAAGATTCAGCTTCAGTGGACCCTAGGTCCTGTTCATCCTATGCTGTCCATCATCCGGATCTTGATGTTGTAAAAAATTACATTATGACCTCTCCTCTCTCTCTCTCTCCTGAAGGTTCTAATTGCAAAGTTTCCTAAAAAGCATGGGTTGGGAGTTGATGATCCTGATATTGTTAGTAGTAGAGATTTTTTGTGAATGAGTTCATGCGGGAAAGTACTACCACCATACCTATTTCTGCCGTAAAGCAGTAGTGCTCGCATTACTGTGTTCTGGTTTGAAGGGTATGGGTGCCGGTGATTACAGGCACATGAGACTTTCCATGTTTATGCATAGACTTTTATTATCAGTTTTAATAGAAATCTTTGTGTTTATGTTATGACGGGCGCAGTGCAATGCCACATAGGGCGCGTACTTGGTGGACGTGACCTATGTGATATTTCACTGTTCATAGGCAGAGGGTACCGCTTAACATTAGGTGGATCATCTGCTTATTCCGTAATGTGAATTTGTATAAAACAAACGGCTTCACCAATTTTTACCAAATATGGCTAAGAACCATTTCGTAAACACCATCGTTCAATCAAAAGCAACGGTTCCGGAGCTATGAGGCCACAGATAAACAAACAAACAGATAAATAAACTGGCCTCAAAACTATTATAACACCCTTATTTTTATTCGGGGGTTAACAAAATGCTACTGGCTAGGATTATGACGCGAAATAATGGAATTAAAAGTTACTTTTAAACACAGTATCCCAAGAAGCAAGGCTGACATCACACACCTTTATAAACAGGTGGTGTGTCTACGGATACTTTTAGGTCACATCATTTTGTGCGTCAGTAAACACACCTTCAAGGTTAAGTAAGAACAAAAAAGTATCCATCATTGACGCCACTTTTTGTCATAGAATAAATACCTGCGCATACTAGGTTCTACTCACGGTCAAACCATCGCGTCAAATAGCGTGTTATAGAGCCAGAATTTCATCGTGAGAGCTAATGGCGTGACGATTACCTCAATCCTCAACCTCACCTTAGTGATCATACAGCACAGTGAATGTGCGAACTCACATACATTTTTGTAAATTCCACTCAGAGATGTCGAACGAGAACGAACAGACAAAAAACGTTGTTTTTGGTTTTCTAGTGATTATAAGGCAACATACAGCAGCCACAGAAACTATAATTTCTTCTTCGGAATCCGCATCCATGATTTGTATAAAGTTAAAGGTATGAAGAATGCGAGAAAAGGAATCAATCAATACAGTCCATTTGGAGTGAAGCCATATATTCATATAAATTCAATTATTCATTGGGCATCAATTATTGGCGTCCATCCATTTCATTTAGTGTCCCTGTGAATGCCCAACTTTAGCCGTTATACCAATGAAAGGACGAGTACAAAGTAAATATTTATTTAACTAAAACAATGAACTATTTCTTAAGTTATAACTCAATCTTTGTATTGTACTGAATACCTATTGCTTTTGGCGAGTACAAACAACGTTCCATGTGAATACATACCTATAATTTCAACTACCATCTATATTTTGCAAATGTATGGAATTTGTAAATTAACAAGTCAGCAGTCAACGATAAAGTAAAATGATTTTATGTTTTGGCTTATTTCAAAAACAAACCACAGTTAAGATAATACTATACTAGTACCTACTTAAACTTAATTTTTAAATAAATTAAAACAACAATGACAATATTTAAAATGAAGAAACACGCGGCAGGATCGCTTTGCGTGTCGCAATCACCCTGAAAATACACTCGATTAGTGTTGAAACTTGTTGGTGCCTTTACAAACGTACTTACGAACGGTTGAAACGTACTTACGAACGGTTGATCAGTACAAAATATTCTCACTAACAAATAACACATTTTTATTAACATGAATCAAAAAACTCATTCAAGTCTGAGTTAAAATGTAAGACAGGATATAAAGCATACCTAACTACGTAGTTTCTGATTCAATTTTTATTGTGAACGCCGTCCCATAAACTAAAATAAACAGGTTAACTATCGACAGCCCATATGTGGTTGTTTGTAGAAAGCACTATCAGACCACATCCCACATGTGGGCCGTTTTCAGAAAGCACTACCAGTCCACAGTCCATGTGTGGGCAGCGAGCTGATACAATTTATATGCCTTCTGGGGACACGGACTTGGGGAGATAATTTCATGCGGACTTACAATTACAATCATTTTATTACATTTTCACAATTTAATCAACAACACAACAGCTGTATTTCATATAAATTTAAAAAAATGGTTTTTATTCCGTAGCAGGTAATACAAAAAAGTCTCATCTGGCCATAAACATATCACCAAGGCCTTTGATTATATTGGCGCCAGACAAAAAAAATGAATTCTCTAAGACCGGGGCATACTAAACTTAATTATTCTCCTATCCTGTCCAGTAGCCCGGCCCGCTGGTACCGGCTAGACAGCTGCCATCCTATATAATAAGAACAGATTTTGTGTGGGATGAAGTATGGATGCAATCACGTAACTCGCGCTATGCTTATGACATTTCATACAAAACACGTTTTTAATAGTGCAGTACTAATGCGTGCTTACAGATGTGGTTCTAATCTAAACGCTGTTTATTTATATTTTAGGGTCCAACTATGCCAGCCTTGATGATCATGTTGGCGCGATGGGTTCCGCCTCACGAGCGTTCATTCCAAGGTGCGCTGGTGTTCGGAGGCGCTCAGATTGGCAACATCTTTGGATCCTTCATGTCTGGAATCCTACTCTCTGAAGGCAGAGACTGGGCATACGTGTTTTACTTCTTCGGAGGCTTTGGCATTTTCTGGTTTATGCTGTGGGTAAGTAAATATTTACAAGAATTTGAAAGGTACCTACTTGTCAGGAATGTGGAGATGAAATATTTATGCTTAAACTAGGGAAACGCCCGCGACTCGGTACGCGTGGAGCTTTAACCATAAAAACTTCTACAACCCCTTATGGGGTGAATTTCGAAAATTCCTTTCTTAGTGCTCCCTTAGACCATTAAAAGGAATGTACAAATTTCAGCACCCCGCTGCATCCCCTTAGGGCCTTCCTTAGTGTACCCCTAGTCTATACAAAAGGAATTTACTCTCTGAAATTCAGGTACCCAAGTAGGACTTGCGCCTTAGGCTGTGTGTACATGTTTATTAACAGGTAATAACGTGGTTAAAAAAAGGAAAATTTGTTCCTGAACCCACGCAAATCTGCAGCATTATTATAATGCCTCGTTTTATTTTTACAACTTGGAACGACGGATCAAGCAGATGGCCCACCTGATGTTAAGCGGTACCCTCTGCCTATGAACAGTGCATTATCACAAGGTCACGACCACCTAGGACGCACCCTATGTGGCATTGCACCGCGCCTGTCACCCTGAGACATAAAGATGGAAAGTCTCATGTGCCTGTAATTTCACCAGTAACCATACCACTCAATTCGGAACACAGCAATGCGAGCACTACTGCTTTGCGGCAGAAATGGGTATGGTGGTAGTACTTCCCCTGACGAACTCTCGAATGTTATAATCGTAACGCGTCTAATTATATCTTCAACTTTATGTCCTATTTCTTTAGGATAAAATATTAATTATCCTCTTTGGTCAAGAATATTTATGGAATATGTATGTATTTATGTTAGTGGTGTTATTGCTAAGGTGATTGCTTTTTCCTAATGTATTTTACTATATATGGGCGAACAGAGTATAATTTTATACTGCAATGACTGTTGTTGGCTTTTATATTGGTAACTATTTGCGGTAAATAATATTTGGTTGAAGAGAACAGTGGATAGAGAAAATTATATCGAAATTTTAGTTCATTTATTATTAATTATAATAAAATATTAATTTACAGAAAGAAGAATACAACTAATACAAGTAAGTATGTACAAAATAAAATAAAAAAATACATATGAAGCCTGCTACGTGAAGACCGCTGCTACCGATCTAAAGGTAGCTCAACTGATCGATTAATAATTAATTAATAAAAAGTAATACAATTATTACAGAAATAATAATACAACTAATACAATTTATGAACAAAATTAAATAAAAATTACATATGAAACAGTTGTGCTACTTGAAAACCGACCTATAAGGAACAAAAAAAAAATTGCTTATGAGTTACATAGGTTGGGATTACTTCTGTTAAGTTACAATAACTCTGTTAAATTAATAATAAGGTAGCTCAACTGAGTAACTAATTATTAATTAACCAATTTCTTTATTATATTCACTATGAATCTACTGTTTTCTTCAACCAAATATGATTTACCGCAAATAACGATCAATATAAACGCCAAGATCAGTAATTTCAGTGTAAAATATACTCTGTTCGCCCACATTAGTATGAAAAAGCAACGCCTTACAATATCTTATGGGATGCCGCTAATACACTAATATTATGAGTAGGTAATTTAAGTAAACAGTTTTTCATGATATTTTTATTCATTGTTCATTGTTGATCGCGAGTCGGCGACGCGACGCCAACGTTTGTTCTTTGATGACATTGAACGTATCTATACTCGAGTAGAGTAAATATCAATAGAAAAACATTATTATGTACTTGTTATGTACGTAAAACTAGTATTTTAAATCATAGTGAATGATAATCACGGAAGTTTTAATCAGATATAGTCACAGATATCTTATTATTTGCAGTCTAAACTGTAAATTGCAATACTAAAGAAAACTTCGGTAAACACCGGAATTGATTTGGTGCATATTTACGAACCACCGTATTTGTTGCCGTGGTGCCTATCCTAGAATAGACCCGTCCCTCTCCTCTCGTGGATGTCGTAAAAGGACTATGGGACTACATCAGGGAATTGGCGGCTGCATCCACCTGACTACTTAACAACAATACTGTGATCACCAATCCCCGCCTACCAAGCGTGTTGATTGTGGGAAACCCCCCCTCCTCCAATATGGTAAACACGCCCAAAAAATCGGACGATGCAAAATGGGAATGCTTTCGATGGACCAAACACATACTATAGACGCAGGAAGGCGGACCAAGACCGTTTATCGTGGCATTCCATGGGACCAGGGGTCGTATTGCGTAATAGACTGAAGTTCGATTTTAATTTCCAGTTTGCTATTCATTGCGCTGCGTGTTTTAAATACTTCTGCTCTTGAAAAATAAGCTGAAACACGCAGCGCAATGAACATCAAACTAGTTATCGACATCGATTAGACAATATGACAGCAGCCCTATCTCTAGCGGTGGACTTCAGCAGGCTGATGATGATGATGATGATGATCTAATGTTTTTCGAGGCCAGTGGAACATGTGGCCAGTAGAGCCACTATGAATTGAGTAGTCTGCAGAAACATTAGGTAAAGAAATGTCTTATCAATTGAGTACCTATTTGTATGGAAGTACTGTTTGTGAAGTAGTTGACGGCTGAAACTCGTAAATACCGTTCATAGTTGTTAACTGATAAGATTGCGTCTGTAATTTACCTACCTAGTTAAATTTACCTATAGTCCTGCGCAAGTTCATTTGCAACATTATTATTGTTTAGGTTGCACCAACCCCATGTAGAAATCTTAATACAAAAAAAGTAAAAAAAAATGAAATAATAATTAATTGCATGAAATATGATACAATGGTAATAATGTATTTTAGATTAAGTAATCTAAAATACATTACTCCAATTATTACATTAATATTAGGACTCCTCGTTGAATATTAGTATCCTGGTAGTATCTGCGCTCAGTTCTATCAGTTCTCGGTTCAGATCACTAATTTCAGTAAAGCTTGTTTTTAAAAAAAACAACAAAAACTTATTTTTGTTAGTTATTTCAATTTGATTTCGTATCTTAGAAATGATTAGGATATTTTCACAATTAAAAAAAACTACCATCTTAATACAGTTTTCATGAAAGACAATTTTGATTCTGATAACTATGATAGACCTTTGTTTGACCACGATCTCACCTGTTGGTAAGTGACGATGTGGCTGATGATGAAGCACAAAGGTCTAGAAGGCACCTATTCACTCTAGCCTTGAAGATACCCAGACCTACAAAGAACCAGTGTGTCGATTTGGGTGCGCCTCTCAAAGCTCATTTTAGTGCTATATGTTCGAATGTATGAACTGAAATACTTTTTTCCAGAGTCTATTCTGCTACAGCACTCCAAACACGCATCCATTCATCTCAAAGAAGGAACTGAGCTATCTGAACAAGAACGTCACGACAGCAGACAATAAGAGTAAGAAGGATCCTGTCCCTTGGAAGGCTATCCTGAGATCAGCACCTGCTTGGGCCTTGGTTTGGGCTGCGGTAAGTTCACTCGAAGGAGCTGTGGATATATGAAGATTTTTGGCCGATGCTCCCGAATACATAACTTATTGCCATTCTAACTCCTGCATTGGCTTAGAAAGGATTTTTAATTGCGTGAGCAGCTGATTTGTAATAATTAATAAATAAATAAATAATGCTGGACAGTTCACACAACATTATCTAGCCCCAAGCTAAGCAGAGCTTGTGTTATGGGTACTAGATAACTGATATACTATAAACTTATTATTACTTATATCTATACTAATAAAGGTTATTAGTAATAATAACACAGATAAAAGTTGCTATTTTTAATCAAAACGGGAAATAAATATTTGCGGAAGCTAATGACGCACCATTCAAAATGGTCAGGCGTTGATATAAAGCCGCTGCTGGTATCCTAATAACCTTGGAAGGCAACAGGCCCTAAAAAATTAAAATACTTGTTTCTACTTTTCTGTCCCCCATATTGCCCTATCCTGCATACTCCCTTTTCCTTATGTTACATTTCAGGGTTAGCCCTACTGGTCTTCATTTGCCAATCAGTGCACTTTTGCATGTTCTCAGGGTCTGAAACTATCGTCTTTAGGTCGATTTGTATGGTTTGAATCGGGAATCTGCCTTGTGAGCTTTTTGATTAATCCAATAAAAGAATATGCTTTGTCATGTGTTCCTCGTCTCTACGCATGAGATGGACACACCAACACTGTTTTTTTTTTTCATTCCTGATTTGGTCTAACATGGTAACTTCCATGGCCAAATTAAGCTAACGTATCTCCGTTACATGCTCAGGTTGTTTGTCCATTTTTTGTATTATCTATTGTTTCCCACTGCTGGGCGAAGGAATCACCCAAAATGTTCAACTCATCCCGGTTTTAGCGGTTTCCCACCACTCTTTCTCGTAAGCCTTGAGATCGACCCCGTCGTCACCTTCTGTCTTCAGGCACCCAAGGAGTAACTATGTTCTCCCACTTCTTCTTTGTCCATTACATGACCCAAAAACTGGTCTGACCGCTTGCTTGTATCCGTTGCCTTTGATCTGGGCAGGTATTCTCACGTCATAGAGTAAACCTGGCTCAATAATGCCCTTCATTTCATCAAGCCAGGTTTGGTCCTGTTTGCAATATCTTCGTCGATACTGGCAGAGGTGGTTTTCAGTAATACCAGATACTTAAAGCTATAAACTCGGGTTTTAGGGGTGTTGTCGATAGGTGTTGAAAGACTTGATGGTGCAAACTATTTATGTTCACTGAGAAGTTCCATTGCAACCTCAAATAACCTCTGGTATTAAAGATGGCTTGCTCTATTCGATTTGATGCTCTGATACCATGAGTTTACATACTCATTTGCGGTTTTATGACGACCGCTGTGACGCGGCGGGCGATGGTTCGCCTGCGACGCACGAGATTGCTGGTTTGATTCCCGCCTTGGAACAAATATTTGTGTGGTCTGCAGATATTTCTTCAGGGTGATCTGGGCATTTTCTATGCAAAATAAAAAATATCTATCAATGTAATGTATTGTATTTAGTATATCAGTTATCTAGTACCCATAACACAAGCACTTCTTTGCTTGGGGCTAGATAATGTTGTGTGAACTGTCCAGCATTATTTATTTATTTTATTAGTTATAATATAATTATCCCACTAATATCATAAATGCGAAAGTTTGCATGTTTGGATGTTTTTACTCAATCATGCTGAAACAGCTGAACCAATTTCTATGAAATTTAGTCAGAAAGATTATGAACTGGATTCAGCTATAGGCTATTTTTTATCATAGTAAATTCGAGCTAAGCCACGTTCAGACACTAGTGTTTAAATGAATAAAAAACGAAATGTAAGGCACGACACTACTGAAACTCGGTCAAAGATTATAATACACTAGCGACTCGCCCCGGCTTCGCACGGGTAGCCCCCGGTGAATCCCCCCCCCTCCTATTTCTCCACCCTATGTCAATCTCCTGGTTCTAAGCTGCCTCCCCACCATTTTTCAGCCAAATCGGTTCACCCGTTCTTGAGTTATAAGTTGTGTAACTAACATTACACGACTTTGTTTTATATATATGTATAGATTATATAGTACTACTGATCCGTCAGACTTGAACTGATAAGTGCCTACAAATATAGAATTATGGAAACCAACAGACGTGCATTGTGGTTATAGTATACCGTCATGCACATTCCACGTATGAGGTTTGAACAATAGTAATATATTTCAAAATTAAATATGATTATTAGTAGTATAAATAATATTGAAAAATTGTGTGGTAAATTATGAGGATCGTTATACTTTTCACTAGAAATGGGATATTTACCATGATTTACGAGTTTTGCTTGTTCCCGATATTTCGGCACAGTTGCATGCGCCATGATCACTGGAGAACTAACTAAAGTCTTTGCGATCAGATGTTATTGGCAGATATATCGAATCATGGTAAATATCCCGTTTCTAGTGAAAAGTATGTGCATAACCATGATAGTTTGAAAAGTTATGGGGATCGTTATGTCTAATATTTGGACCCATAGCACGCGTTGCCCTTACGAATCTTGTAGAATGTTCTCCAGCATAAAGTACCACCATTTCTCTAAAACCGTAAACTGTACTGATTTCAGGTGGGCCACGATTGGGGTTACTACACAATGGTCACGGATCTTCCAAAATACTCGCACGATGTCCTCAAATACAACATTGCGAAGACTGGCACACTGACCGCTCTGCCGTACATAGCGATGTGGTTCTGCTCTTTCCTGTTCGGATTCATCTGTGATTTGTGTATCAAGAAGAAGTGGCACTCTATCAAGACTGGAAGAATTTTGCATACGACTATCGGTGAGTTGTAGTGTTTTTTTTATTTGAACTTACTATCTAATTACTAACTACTTATTGCACATAACCTACCAATCTACAGACTTTCATCAAGATTGGGTTAACGGTACTGCAGCTATCGTCGGACAAACACACATACTTACAAACATACATAAATGCAAACGTCGCATCTTGCAATTAGACTCCGAGACCCTCGGTCAATACTAAATGTTTGAACCAGCGAACATGAGTTGGTCATTAATATGACCAACTCATATTCGTTGGTTCAAACCACTAATGTGTTTATATAAAACACAAACACATGATCCAATTTCTGGACCCATATTCTTCACAGCGATCCACAACCCCAAGATTTGTTTATATGTATTAATGGCGGAACCAGCATTTGGCCCACCTGATGTTAAGTGGTAGGTAATCTCTGCCTTTAACAATGCATTACCTCATAGGTCCGGTCCACCTAGAATGCACCCTATGTGGCATTGCACTGCGCCCGCCACCCTGAGACATAAAGACAAAAAGTCTCATGTGCCTGTTATTTCACCGGCACTCTTTAAACCGGAATACAGTAATGCAAGCACTTTTTCTTTGCAGCAGACATAAATGAAATTACAGGCACATGAGACTTTTCATCTTTATGTCTCAGGGTGGCGGGCGCAGGGTGCGTCCTAGGTGGACGTGACCTATGAGGTAATGCACTGTTTATGAACAGTGATGTTAAGCGGTAACCTTAACCTATGGGCTTAACGCTTATTATCAGGTGGGCCATCAGCTTGTTCCGTCATTCAAGTCGTATAAAAAAAAAAACATAGGTATGGAAGTAGTGCTTCCCCCCGATGAACTCTTTCACACAAAAGCTTCACTACTAACAAAAGCTCTAGTTGTAAGACAAGGGCCTGATAGCCTGAAAGTATCACACTATATATATATATATATATATATATATACAGGGCGTCCCACGGATATGCCACATGGAGGGAAAGTACCTTGAATATTGTAGATGGAACATTTTACTGAAAGAAGACATTATTTGAATTTAAAAAACAATTTAAACTGCATTCATAGATATTTAAATAATTAAATGGTTGAACCGGGAATCGAACCCGTTACACGAGAAAAATAATCAGCCTGTAGCTTTATCATACCGATCGAAAGGCTTCATCATAAGGATTATTTTTTGCTAAGTAACATAGTGTCAGAAATAAAAGGAAGAACATGAAATTTAACATTTTTAATACAAAATTAATCAATTAATTAATAATCGATATCTTTCGCGGTGCCATTGTAAGGCTAACGTTATGTTTTTGTGGTTCAAAAAGTATGCTTCCATTAAATCAAAATGATTTTGATACGCCATGGTTATGTAAAAAATTCACAATACAATGCAAAAATCCTACAATGAAAATCACACATACAAAAGAATAAAAGTTTGAAAATGGAACACATTTTTGAATTATTTCTTTATAATCAGCCAGGCGCATTGCGATAGACAAAATAATTTACGCGTCTTTCGGCTCAGGATACGGCTCTATTTGTTGCATACAACCAGGTACTTACTAATTACGTATCTCTTTATCATTTTATCATGAACTTAAATTATTAATAGGCAAATGATGCGTACTTCTCAAGTGGGAACATTTATTAGTTATAGGTACTTATGACAATGTCAGTTGTATGTCCTTACGGCAATGTCAGCTTTACATTTTTCTAAACAAAATTTCACAGCAAATGTTAAAATTCTTGGTCTTTCTTTTATTTCTGACACTATGTTATTTTGCAAAAAATAATCCTTATGATGAAGCCTTTCGATCGATAGGATAAAGCTACAGGCTGATTATTTTTCTCGTGTAACGGGTTCGATTCCCGGCTCAACCATGTAATTATTTAAATATGTATGAATGCAGTTTAAATTGTTTTTTAAATTCAAATAATGTCTTCTTTCAGTAAAATGTTCCATCTACAATATTCAAGGTACTTTCCCTCCATGTGGCATATCCGTGGGACGCCCTGTATATATATAATATTATAAAAGCGAAAGTTTGTGAGTGTGTGAATGTGTTAGTGTGTTTGTTACCTCTTCACGCTGAAACGGCTAAACGGATTTGGATGAAATTTGGAATGGAGGTAACTGGACTCCCGGAATAACATATAGGCACATTTTAATCCCGATATTCCCTCGGGATCGAGACTTATAAGAGACTATCAACGTACAGCCTAAACCGTAAGACCTAGAGACCTGAAATTAGGAGGCCATGTTCCTTTTATGATCTAGGGGTGCACCAAGACAGGAATTTCCAATATTAGCTCTCTAAGGGGTCCAAAATGGGCTTTTAATATACATCAAAAATGCTCTGTATTGCAGAAACCGTTGGTAGTAGAACCTTGGAAATTTTAAAGGAGATTCCTCAATCAAAATTAACAAACAAGTATTTCAGCGGTACCTGAAATTTTCCTGAAAAACGGCAAGGGAACGTTTTCTTTGTGAAAGAAAAATACTTTAGTTTTTACAACGCATCTGGTCGTAGAGACTTGAAATTTGGATAGTGTGTTTCTTTTAAGGTGTAAAGTTGTACTAAGAAATGAATTTGGAAAAAATATTCTCTTTAGGGCTTTTATTGTATACACTTTGCGTTTTGCAATACACAGCTTAAACCACTGGACCTAGATACATGAAGCTTGGAGGATGTATTTCTTTTTGGGTGTAGGGTTGTACTAAGAAAGGATTCTGGAAAATTCACGCTGTTAGGGGTCCAAAACGGCTTTGAATGTAAAACTAAAATGCTTCGTGTATCGGAAACCGTTGGTAGTAGATACTTTAAAATGCACAGGTAGATTCCTTAAACAAAAGTAGCAAATATATATATCAGCAGTACCTGAAATTTTACTGAAAAAAGGTATGGGAATTAACGTTTTCTTTGTAAATAAATATACTTTACGTTTTAGCCAGATTTCAGCGTATTTCTACGATTTAAAAGTTAGCTTAGTTGGTGTAGTAGTTGAGATCAAAATATTTCTAGGACCTTAGGGTTAAAATGTGACCCCTAAATTGAAAAAACTTGAGTATGGTGTCGTTTTAAAGGTCGATTCACGGTGTAGTAATTGAGATCAAAATATTTTCAGGAACTCAAGGTTAAAATGTAACCCCTAAATTGAAAAACTTGAGTAAGGTAAAAAAATATGAGAGACGCTCTTATGTATTACCAGTCAAGGGAAAAACCAGTTTAAAAATCCACGCACACTTAAGTCAAGCAAAAAACCAGTTAAGAAATCCACACAAGCTTAAGTCAAGCAAAAAACCTGTTAAAAAAATACACAAAAACCAGTTAAATAAATCCAAACAAAAACCAGTTAAATAAATCCGCAAAAACCAGTTAAAAAAAACCAGCTACCGCAGCGACTGCTATGCTAAATATTTAGCTGACTTAGAGACATTTTTATGTCTCTAAGTTAACTAAATATTTAGCACACACACGCACTTTTTTTACACACACTAAAAGTCTACCAAAAAAACAGTTAAAAAAAAAGCCTGACCGACTGTCTGACTGACTGACTTTAGACACCAGAGACTTTAAATTTGGAGGCTATGTTCCCTTTATGTATCCCTTAAGAGGTGCACTAAGAAAGGAATTTCCAATGTTCGCTTTCTAAGGGGTCCAAAATTGGCTTTTAATATACAACAAAAAAGCTCAGTATTTTGGAACCTTGAAAATTTAAAAGGAGATTCCTCAAATATAATTCAAAATCAAGAAAATTGGCAGGGAAAGTTTTATTTGTAAAAAAAATAGTTTTTACAACGCATAGCCTAAATCACTGGTCGTAGAGACTTGAAATTTGGAGAGTGTATTTATTTTAAGGCTTAAAGATGTACTAAAAAATAAATTTCTAAAATTGTCCTCTTTAGGGGTCCAAAAAGAGCTTCTAATGTATATTCTTTGCGTTTTGCAACGCACAGCCTAAACCGCTGGGCCTAGATACATGAAGTTTGGTGGATTAATTTATTTTTGGGTGTAGGGTTGTACTAAGAAAGGGTTTTTGAAAAATCTACTTGGAAGGTGTCCAAAACGGCTTTTAATGAAAAACTAAAATGTTTCGTATTTCGGAAACCGTTGGTAGAAACTTTAAAATTCACAGGTAGATTCCTGAAATAAAAAAAGCAAAGAATATGCTTCAGCAGTATCTGAAATTTTACTGAAAAAAGGTATGGAAACGTTTTCTTTGTAAATATATACACTTTACGTTTTAGCCAGATTTCAGCGTATTTCGACAATTTAAAAGTTAGTTTCTTGGTGTAGTAGTTGAGATCGAAATATTTTCAGGACCTGAAGGTTAAAATGGGACCTCTAAATTTAAAAACTTAAGTATCGTGTCTTTCAAAGGTCGTTTCACGTTGTACTCGTCGAGATCAAAATATTTTCAGGACCTCAAGGTTAAAATGGGACCCCTAAATTGAAAAAATATAGTATGTGTCATTTCAAAGGTCGTGTCACGGTATCGTAGTTGAGATTAAAACATTTTCATGTTTTTTTTTTTTTTATAAAGTGACCCCTAAATTAAAAAACTTACTCAAGTTTGTTTTTGTTTTCATGGTGTCGTTTCAAAGGTCTTTTCACGGTGTAGACGTGACGTTGTATTGACATACAAAATGTAAGAGACACACTTATATATTACCAGTCAAGCAGAAAAAAACAGTTAAAAAAACCAGCTACCGCAGCGACTGCTATACACGCTAATTGACACATAAAGTAAAAATTAGAGACACATCAAAACACACACACTTAGTCAAGCAAAAAACCAGTTAAAATAATCCAGCTACCACAGAGACTACTATGCATGCTATAAATATTAACACAAAGTTAAATTAGGGACACGTAAAAACACACAAACTTAAGTCAAGCAAAAAACCAGTTAAAAAATCCAGCTGCCGCAGCGACTATTATGCACACTATAAATATTGACACTAAGTTAAATAAGAGACACGTTAAAAAACAAACTTAAGTCAAGCAAAAAACCAGTCAAAAGATCCAGCTGCCGGAGCGACTATTATGCACACTATAAATATTGACACTAAGTTAAATTAGAGACACATAAAAACACACTCAATAGAAAAGCAAAAAACCAGTAAGAAAATCCAGCTACTGGAACGACTGCTATGAGTGCTATAAATATTGACACATAAAGTTAAATTAGAGACACATATAAACACACACACTAAAGTCAAGGAAAACACCAGTTGACAAATATCAAGCTACCGCAGTGACTGCTATGCACGCTATAAATATTGAGTAGAGATATACATAGAAACACACACACACACACACACACACTTAAGTTAAGCTAAAAAATTCCCCTTGAAAGTGGCCGTCTCAGTCACTATAAATAAACAAGGACAAACGTTAAAAGTGGCAGGTAACCTGGGCAGCCCTGATGTACTGCAGTAGATTTCTGATTCTACACCCAGGCACAATTTTGATTTTTTCCGTGCTAAGCATGTTGCAAACAGCTCATGCTAATGACCTTTTCCAATAATGTTTTCCATGAAATAGGTACCTAAACGACTGAGTTGCGAGCTTGGACTTCCATGGTTGCGAGCGACAAGTTCTGTCAGCTAGGATCCATCAGGAACTACACATTCTCATCGTCTTAAAACTTGATGCGTTTTTCTTCGATGTCGAGTGGTTGTCTGGACCGCATGTGGCTGGTGCATACGCGTGGATAGTGAATTAAAGAATTGTATTTTTTCTATAAATCTGTTAAAGCGCGGGTGAAACCGCGGGGCTCAGCTAGTTATTCATATTTTCTTTACTTTCCAGCTGCCACTGGCCCTGCAATCTGCATCATTCTTGCATCGTACTCTGGCTGTGATCGCAATGTTGCTATGGTATACTTCGTGCTGTCGATGGCTCTGATGGGAGGCTTTTACCCAGGCATGAAAGTAAGAATCTTCATATCATATACCATACATACATAGACACACGCCTATTTCAAGAAAAAAGCGTGTGTCCTTGTGTATTCAATCCAATTTTAAACTTATTTTTAGGGTTCCGTAGTCAAAGACAAGGAACCCTTATGGATTCGTCATGTCTGTCTGTCTGTCTGTCTGTCCGTGTATGTCACAGCCTTTTTTTTCCGAAACTATAAGAGCTATTCTATTGAAGCTTGGTAGGAAGATGTATTCTGTGAACCGAATTAAGTTTAAAAAAAATTAAACAACAATTTTTTGATAACACAAAAATAAAAAAATAAAAAACTATTATTTTTGGGGTTTCCCATACTAAGAACAGAAACTCAACAAAAAAAATTTCATCAGACCTATACGTGTGTAGTATCTATGGATAGGTCTTCAAAAATGATGTTGAGGTTTTTAATATAATTTTTTTCTAAACTGAGTAGTTTGCGCAAGAGACACTTCCAAAGTGGTAAAAAGTGTCCCCCCCCCCCCCCATAACTTCTAAAATGAGAGAATGATAAAACTAAAAAGAAAAAAAAACTACATTACCATGTAAACTTTCACTCAAAATTGGTTTGAACGAGATCTAGTAAGTAGTTTTTTTTTAATACGTCGTTAATCGTATTCCATCCAAGAACTTTTATATTATGTTACTTGCTGCTACGGAACCCTTCATGGGCGAGTCCGACACGCACTTGGCCGCTTTTTTTTTTTTTTTCATTTTTTTTCTTATTAAAAAGTGTTTTGTACCTTCAAATACAAAAATGAATTGTCATAATCGGTTTTAATTAAAAATTAGAAACTCCATTTTTTTTTTATTTGGTTATGGTTGGTTTGGATTGGTCTCTTGGCCAAATGTGTAACAAACTCCTATTCACATTATGAAACTGGTTTGTAGCGTAGAGCCTTTTGTATCAATTAATTAATTCATATATAAAAACAAGATAATCCAACGAGAACAAAACGTTTGTTTCTTGCGCGCAGTTTTAATTTCCTACAAATTGTAAGTAGTTATATAATTATTTTATATTCCAACAAAGCGAATATGTATTCAAATAAATTCTCGTACAATTTAATCTTCTCTTTCATCAAGCTCATTCAATTTACCCAGAGTATAATGCAATGTCATAAACAGATCAGAATTCTTCAAAGACTGAGTGCGGTCGTGTGGGTAATATTAATAAGATTAAGGCATCGTATTCCAGTACCTAAAACTGAATCCAGATCCAAGAATAGTTTTTATAACAGAATTCAATGACAAACTGTCATCTATCTTTATTTGTCTTCACGCTTGAGCCACAGATTATGTATTAGTAACATGGAACATATAATAGTTCTACAATACAGGCCTTAGTGTTTTCTCTGACGTAAATATCTTAAAGAGGCGGTTCACATTTTCATGCTAGTTATCTTAGATTTTAAGCGCTTAATTTATAATTTTCATATAATGAGGAGTAACAAGTGTCATTGCAAGTTTGGTTCTTTCATCGTCCAAGATATGGTACTTACCTACTTTTAAAATTTTATCATGGCATTGGAAAACTTCTTTCAGCCAACGTGAATAGTTTAAAAAAATATAAAATCCTGTTAAATTATGTAATAATCTATCTTTGTGATAGTTACGTATTTCGAAATATTTAGTGTTACCAAAACTATTGCAAACGCCATCTAGCGAGACATACATAAAGCTAAAATTACACTAGGAAATCTCTTCATTAGACACAAAAAATACTTAGCATTGATTTAAATTACAATAAATTGCGATGAAAGCGCGTCCCGGTCTGATACTTCCAGAAATGTAAACTGGCTCTTAAGAGGGTTTCTCTCGTGCCTACTTTGTCCGACCTTATCAGAAGTCATGATGTTAGGAAAGGCTCTCGGCCCGCATATTAAGATTTGTTTGTGGGGAAACGAAATGAAAATGAAAAAGCTTTGTAAATTGGAGAGATGGTCTAAAGTGGTGCTTTATTGAATAAAGAAATTAGTGGATCAAAATTCAAAGGAAAGATAAGAAAATTTCATGTTATTATATCTTGCGCGGAAAATTTTGTAGATTTTATATTAGACCTATTTAAAGTATACCTTTATAGATAACATAACATAATATAACATAACACCCAACAGTCACAAACATAGTACTGATCCGACTCTTGGACTCCCTGTGTTGTGGGAATCAGAAACTACGAGTACCATGATACCATAACACCCAAACTGGGCACAAATAATTGCATATCATTCAAATATATGTCCCGCAGCGCGAATCGAATCCGCAACCATTCGCATCTCAGCTGGCAACTCGCCCGACGCGCTACCAGAGGTCGTCATAATACAGTATACTAAAAGAATGGGCCTCGGCAATCATGACTGCAAGTGATTGAAAAAAGCGGCCAAGTGCGAGTCGGACTCGCCCATGAAGGGTTCCGTAGCAGCAAGTGACATAATATAAAAGTTCTTGGATGGATTACGATTTATGACGTATTAAAAAAAAAATACTTACTAGATCTCGTTCAAACCAATTTTCGTTGGAAGTTTACATGAACATCATATTTTTCTTTTTAGTTTTATCATTCTCTCATTTTAGAAGTTATGGGGGGGGGGGGGACACTTTTTACCACTTTGGAAGTGTCTCTCGCGCAAACTATTCAGTTTAGAAAAAAATGATATTAGAAACCTCAATATCATTTTTGAAGACCTATTAATTGATACCCCACACGTATGGGTTTGATGTTTTTTTTTATTGAGTTTCAGTTCTAAGTATGGTGAACCCCAAAAATTTACTGTTGTTTTTCTAGTTTTTTGTGAAATTCTTAATGCGGTTCACAAAATACATCTACTTACCAAGTTTCAACAGCCTAGCTCTTATAGTTTCAGTAAAAAGTGGCTGCGACATACACGGACAGACAGACAGACAGACATGACGAATCTATAAGTGTTCCGTAATTTTTACTTACGGAACCCTTAAAACGATTGACATGAACGACGATTGCCAAACCACATTATTTTGAAAGTAGTACCTACTGTTCCTACGTAGAAAAGATATTTTAGCTCTGAAAATAGTAATAGAACTTATACAAATAGGTATTGAAAAAAAAATGAAGCAGTTGGGCTATCTGAAGACTACAAACAATCTAAAGGTAGCTCAACTGATCCAAATAACACTGCCATACGGAAGCGTCCCTAAGAGGCTTTCAGCTAGATAAGAGCCAGCTCTCGGTTCAAGCGTCACTTCAACCAGACGCCCTGTAGGAAGTTTGAAAATGTGAAAGGCCTATGTACCCCACGGACCCAGAGTCTCGACCCCGAAAGTCTAGAATAAGTAAGCTCTCTCGAGACTTGTATGTTTGCGCCTTTTGAGGTCCTCAGCCGAATCTGTCGCCGCACCGGCCCTAACTGATGTCCCGGACAGATGACAAGGCACAAGGGTATCAACACATGTAGCGTCCCACACCAAAAGCCTACCCTTCTCCCACGGAACAAGAGTCATGCCCTCAGGCCGCTTACCGTCGTCACGTAGCAGATTATTCAGTTCTAGAATAGCTGGAATGGACGCTGGTAAAGGCTCGGTGAATGATATCATTAAGACTAGCGTGGCGGGAAATCCTACCGGCAGCCCTTAACTGCAGCAGAACTAACTGATTATGGGTAAATCTTGCAATCATGTGAAATAAGGCGTTTTTACAAACGTGTTTTCTCGCAACAAACAAAAGCCGTGATAACTTTTGTTCTGAACTACGCAAAGAGAATTTAAAAAAAATTACTGTCGCCAATATATAATCAAAGGACCTACGGTTCACCCAGAATATCGCGAAACTTTGCCAGACATGTTTTGAGCAACGTAGCTGCTAACTGTAGAAATTCAGTGACACACTCAGCTGAGAAACGTTGAAAATTAAATGAAATGAAATGAAAAACATTTATTTGGCACACAAAAAAAAAACAAACAGAACAAACAGAATACTAGGAATACAGTAGGACAAAAGCAGAAAAATAAATAAAAAATAACAACCAAAAACATAAAAAACAGAGGAAGGACTATCTCTCGCGATCTCGGGCAATGTTTGGATAAATCCTAACAATTTTATGTTTTTCTAGGTAAACGCATTGGACTTGGCTCCGAACTACGCGGGATCCCTCACATCACTCGTCAACACAACATCTACATTCGCTGGAATCATTACGCCTTACCTTATAGGGTTATTGACACCTGATGTAAGTATAATTGTGATAAGTTGGAAAAACATGATACTGATAGTATTATCTGTATATAAATAACATGGAAATATAGAGCAAGGAAACGGAGTACATAGAGTGATAAACTTTATGTAACCAATTAACAATACTGTTCTGATTTACCTATCATAGTTGCCTAATTTGAATCTATAATGACTCAAATTATGCTCTTGAAGGTTGACGCATTCAAGTCTGTTAGACACGAGATCATGTTAAAATGTTGTTTCGAACCTAAGCGCGCTTCGATAGGTACTGTGTATTTTATTGAGTCTTTGGCTTCCTATACATGTTTTTATACTGGTTCTTTGCTATTTTTCTTCCCATATCAATTATTTTAATTCAATTTTCTCTTCAAACTTTGAACACATTTGAGACAGACACTAAAATGTATTCAATGAAGCAAATCTGAAGTGGAGAGACGTCAACATTTTAATTTGGGGTTTATTTAATACACCGTTCAAAATAATGTTGAGAATATTTAAAGCCATAATTTGAATACTTCTTCAAAATTATTGACTTTGCATAATCTATTCAGAAGCCTGAATGGCAACTATCTATCCCAGACAAGTAAAATTGATAACACAACCTTATCAGATATTCGAAGGGCGTCTGTCAAGGCACTTCATTATTTTCGTATACATGATTTTATCTTATCAGTGTCTAGCTAATATTAAAAGATTTTTAAACTGTTTTTAAATTAATTTATACTACCGATGAATAATTGGAAAAGTACCTAATTTGTGTCTTGTTTTTTTTAGTCAACGTTAGCCCAGTGGCGTATAGCCTTCTGGGTGTGCTTCGTAGTGTTGGTCGGTACCAACGTAATCTACATTATCTGGGCGGATGGCAAGCAACAATGGTGGGATGACGTCAGACAGTACGGATACCCTGAAGGCTGGAAGCACGGACCTCTGGTAAACGAGAGCAACCAGCCAGAGAACGTTGTTCTATCAGACCACAAGAAACTGGAGGAACTAAACTAATGGATGTTAGCTAGTATGCCAAGTTTATCTTATTGAGAAGTTGTCCCATTGGGCAGGTGGAACAGTGTTCAAATACAATCCAGTGCAACTAGTCAATTTGGAAATTAATAATAACTATTGTACAAAATACTAGGCTTACCTAGTGCACATAGACATTGAAGTTAAACTTGTTTTATATTTAAAACGAATATTACTGCGGAATATGGCTTTGTGTCTCACCTTATAACAACGTGTATGGCAAATCTGTTGACCTGTCAACACTATGCTAAAATAAACTAGCTAAGTGCGAGTCAGACACGCACATGAAAGGTTCCGTAACATCGTACATTACCGTTATTTTAATTATCTACCTATACGGTTCAATAGATACAGCCATTATTAAGATCGAGCAAAAGCAAAACCCGTTGCATAACCTTATTTCATTTTAATTATTTGATGCTAAAATTACTTAGTTTTAGAAAATGTAATGTGATTTCCCAGTACGGTTCAAAGGATACGTCAACAGCGATTGTTGAAGTCAAATATATTATAAGCTGACTTTGATGTCCTCTCTAGACTCCATTGTTTTAAATAACTTTGCAAATAAAAAAATGTCTTAATTTATTTAATGAGCTCTAAAAATAATACCCCACATGCTGGGGTAGGACAGTTTTTTACACCATTACTCCTAAGGATGCAAAAAACCCTTACTATTTTTTTTTTTATTTTATTTTAAATTTTCAATCTAAATAATTCACACTCTGTGAAAATGTCAAGTGTCTATACCTTTTACGCTTTATGAGATACAGCACGCTGACAGACGGACAGCGTAATAGGCTTAGTTATATATAGGGTCCCGTTGGCACCCTTTGGGTACGGAACCATAAAAACAAGCATATTTCTGTTGTTATCAAATAATGTGACATCAGCGAGATTTACGCATAATATTTCAGTTTTTTTTAATTATAATTTTATATTGATTGTTTTTAAGAAAATAGATGTGCACTCATTCTCTCATTAAGAATAACTTATGATATTTTACCTTGTAATTGTTGTGCATATTGTACAATTTAATTATACCGTAGTATATTTTTAGTAAACACATTTCTATTGGTTTTATTTATATGCCTATGACTACTCCATTAGTTTTATTGCCTTTGAAAGGAAACTGACTACTTTAGATCAGTCCCTACCAGTGGTCCACCTACATAGTTCACCTGGCTGTACCAGGGGCGACATCATGATGTTGCCCCTGGTACAGCCAGGGGAGTCAGTAAGTTAGTAAGCCGCAAAACGTATTACAAAACATTTCAACGTGACGAGGCGTTGTAAGCCGTTCTGCTTTCTGACACAGATATGACATATAATCAAGACTTTCCAAATTTTGTAACAATATTAAAAAACTTCAATACTAACTTGTGGGCGACAAGTAAGTATCGAAATAATTCGATTAAACGAAACCGTGAGCTGATAAAAATAAGCCCAAACACTTCCAGGCTATTTACCATCGAGGAGTTCCATTGTCCACCTCAGTTGTCTTCATCATCAGATCAGCTCGCTGTTATCATAATATTTTATCGTCACCGAAACTGGACAGGTATGCCAAATTTCAGTACAATCGGATATCGGAAAGTGGACGAAAATTCGAGCGCCAATTTTGTCCCCAACAGATAGGATTTGTTCGCAACAGACATACCTACAGGAAAGAAAATTAAATAAAAGGTTGTTAAAGTAACTAGAAGCAGGTATTGATGGATAACGATGCCGGGAAAATGTATGGTTTAAGCTTATTTCTTGTATATCCTTAAAGATTTGAAGGTGATCTGAGAATATCCTGCATGGGATACAGTTAAATTCAAATTCTAAAGCACTTTATTCATTGTAATCAAAGAGATAATTTTGATCCTATCCATATGAATACCTAGTGTATGTTTAATGATGGAGGAAAGGATAATTTCTAGGAAATAGGACATATTTTTTATTTCTTATAGTTGACGGAACAAGTTGATGGTCCACTTGATGTTAAGCAGTACCCTCTGCCTATGAACAATACATTATCTCTTAGGTACGCTAACCAAGTTGGTACCACCAAGTATACGCGCCCTATATGGCATTGCACTGAGCCCGTCACCCTGAGACATAAAGATGGAAAGTGTCATGTGCCTGTAATTTCACCGGCACCCATACCCTTCAAACCGGAACAAAGTAATGCGAGCAGTACTGCTTTGCGGCAGAATAGGTGGTAGTAATTCCCCAGACAAACTCTTTCACAAAAAAGCTGTACTACTAACAAAAAAGTTTGTAAGTGACATTACACATATTTATTAAATTTTTCGTGTGAAAGAAAAGTCAAGAATAATTGAAAATAACAAGTTTATTTTTATAAAAATAACAGGTTTACTAGGATAAATGATTAATAAATACTGTTAAGCTATTAACAATTTAATCAAGGTATGTCATCAGCATTATTCACAATAGTAGTGGAAGACCTGCGGGTAGGAAGCCGTGGTACTTGCATGCGCTTACGCGCCTCACGCAGTTCTGTCGTTGTTTTAGATATTTGGGCTTCTAGGCACACCTTTTGCTCACGTAGTTTCACAACCTAAGAAAACCGAAAAGATTTTTGAAAACCCAAAACAATTGTGAAAGACAACAAACGACAGTTTGATGGAACTTTTAAGGATGCACTCGCTTGAGGCGCGTTTTTTTTTTTGTGTTTTTTGCTCATTATAGCTCGTGTACACTACTTCAGATAGCCAAAGTGGATTTCGCGAAAACTAGGAGACTTAACACACATGTTTTTATTTATAGTATCTCATAAATATGATCAGTTTAGCTACGATACCCATAAACAAAAAAAAAAAAACACTGTATAAATGTGTTTCATGTGTCAAGCGAGGCAACTTGAGCAACCACCATGAGATGGATGCTCAAGTTGCTTTGCCCACATAAAATACTTTAGCCTAAACAAAAACAAAACACTGTAAAAATTTGTTTAGGGGGATCGTAGCTAAACTGATGATAATTAAGAGATATTATCATTTAAAACATGTGTGTTAAGTCTCCTCGTTCTCGCGAAATCAACTTTTGCTATCTGAAGAAGTGTTCATGACATCCACCCTGAGTAGGATGTGCAGTTATTTTGGTCATCATCATCATCTGGCTGATGTTCACTGCTGGACAACTTCCCTCACAGAATGCTACAACAAATGGTCTTGAGCCGCCTCCATCCACCGAGCGCCGACGTGATCACATCGTGGTTGCCACTCGTGTATCTTTATTGCCGTGGTCATTTTGATACCGAAATATTATATAAGGCCGTTAGCTATGGTAAGTTGATATCCGTTTGAAATGAGATAACGGGCAGACCCTACTAAAATGTGATATTGTTCCCTTGTAGGATTTCCATAATTTTTCAAACCGACCTATTTTCAATAAAGCTTTGCTGAAGGGTGCTTTGAATTAAATTACAATGGGAATAAGTAATTAATTTTGTAAAAAAAAAAAAAACCCAACGCAATGAAACGGCTGAACCGATTTTGATCAAATATAGCAAAGAACACTCCCGACAAATTCAACTTTCAAACAAAAAAAAAACGAAATCGTTTCATCCGTTTGGGAGCTACCATGGGACAGACACACACACACACACAAACTCACACACACACACACAGAGACGTCAAACTTATAACAGCCCCTTCGTTTTTACGTCGGGGGTTAAAAAAACCGAAAAATAAAATATTATGGACTTGTGTTTCACCGTGCTATGAGCCTATCATTTCATAATACATAATAAATTCAACTTTTAATATCTATACTTTGACAAAGATATATAGGCATTATAGAAAACATTAAAAATCGCGCCTACATAATGTAAAGATCCTTAAGCTATTTAGTAATACCACTACACATTCTTAGTGCAATAAAGTCATTGTAAAACTACACCACTGTGCCACTGTGTGAATAGACACCTCCGTCTCCTCCATGGATGTCCTCAAAACTGACTAAAGCCATGGCCAAACCAACGCGTTCAGCTCGCGTCCGCGCTGGCGTGCACGGTGGCGATCCATTGTCTTACCATTGATCGCCATGCACCACTGACAACGCGGGCTGAACGCGTTGGTTTGGTCTTAGCTTAAGAGATTACTCCAACCAGGGGATAGGTGGGAGCATCTAGCAGAGTACTCAACATCAACACTGACATCACCAATCCAATACAAAGCGTGGTGGTTATGGCAAATCCTCAACAACAACATCAACAATTACATTTATTCATACAACCCGTACACGGCAACATAAAAACATATAGACTAGTTACAAACATACACAAAAAAAACATTAACAAAAACAAGCGTATGCGCATGAGGAACGCTGCCATAAACAGAGTCGTACAAAAAGCCCTGAGCTCAGCATGTGCTGTGAACAATTCACAATGCTGATTTTCAGCACAAGGCTCAGGGTGACGCACGAACGTTATGAACGACAAACTTAATTGAACAAACATACCTACACAAATAAATAAATAAATATATGTATGTAAATAAAAAATAAATAAATACCAAAACAAAACAAAAAACAAAAGAAGAAACAAACACATCTATAACGAAATATAATAAAAATAGCGCTACTTAAATTAGATCAAATTAAATTAAATTAAATATCCCACAAAAAAAAAAAAAAAAAAAATTATAAACGTAAATAGTCATAGGTAAATAGTCAGTTTCCGTGAAGCAGCTATAAAGAGCTATCAATTTAAAAGAAGGCTATTGCTTTCCTCCTATTGCTTTATTTGGCCTCGTCCTGTAGTGGACCTCTAAAGGCGATGCTAAAGACATTATGAAGTTACCTCGTCAGTGCCATCTTGAAAGTCACGCAGTAAATCCTTTCTGGTGAGTAGCCCAGCCTTTAGTTTCTCACCTTCCAGCGACCATCTCAGTTTGTCTCGGCGATTCTGTATACAAAAATCAAATAAATCAAATCAAATCTGTATAATAAACTCAAATTCAAAATCTTTATTTCAAACTTTTTTGAAATAAAGCATTTTTTTCTTGTTTTTTTTTTTTAATTTTTTATTTGCCCTAAACTTAAAAAATGAGCCCATCTCACCATAAATACCTAAGAAACTAACATAGATAAAAACACTTAATTTATAACTTAATCTAATGGGGGTGATCCATTGGCGAGTAAAGGTAAGCGTCCACAGGCCCGCAGCGCACGTATCAGACACATCGCACGTAACGGATTTTAGTTTGCCTTGTATAAAAACTCATAAAACAGCGTCCACTGATCCGCCCCGTACGGACCGATGATGCAATGCAACCGTTTGATGCGACGCGTCCGATACGTGCCATGCGGGCCTGTGGACGCTTACCATAAAACCGCTGGTACGCCAGCGAGCCTGCAAGCCAGATGTATAGGCTGTCAATGGAGCACCTACAAAACCGCGGTTTTAAATACCGCGGTTTGTCTCGTTGGCTCTTCGTGCATGCTTCAAATCCTGAGCTGCGGTATAATAACCGGTATAATAAACTGTTTGGTATGCCAATGGATCACCAACGCGAGTCGACAACCCAACGAGCCAACAGTTTATACCGTTAACTCGCCGGCTAGCCAATGGATCACCCCCTTAACACACGTGTGATCGCCGACGCATCGCGGTCCAGGGATCACGTGGCAGATGGCCCTTAAACCTCCAGAACTTCACACCTTTCGGCCAGAAGTCAGGGCGCAGGTAGCTCTTCACACTTTCCGTAGGGACCCTCACCATAAATGAGCTAATGTTCAACTCAATAGATCTGCTACAAGTTATGATACCCGTATAAGAAGGAACGAACCAAGATAGGGATAACAAGGGCATCCTACGGTTCATCTTTATGTAGGTTCATTTCGGGGAATATGGACACTATATGCTATATATAAACTCGAGTCGGGTGTTTTACTCGGAACAAGTACCTACGTGAGTTATTACCGGTTTTTTCAATTATGAATATCACTCACGGAAGTTTTAATAGTATTGCTATATGCTCTCTTCACAGTTATTGATAAAAGACTGCCATTGTAGCTATTAGATAACGTATTATTTGTTGATTTGTAAAACAATATATCCTTGGATGTGTCTTGCTTTCGCAAATTTTGCAGGCGTTTCTTGGAGTTGGACTACTTGAATGACGGAACAAGCAAGAGAACTGATGTTAAGCGGTAACCTCTGCCTATGAACAGTGCATTACCTCATAGGTCACGTCCACCTAGGACGCACCCTATGTGGCATTGCACTGCGCCCACCACCCTGAGACATAGATGAAAAGTCTCATGTGCCTGTAATTTCACCGGCACCCTTACCCTTCAAACCGGAACACAGCAATGTGAACACTACTGCTTTGCGGCAGAAATAGGTATGGTGGTGTTCCATAATCAATCAGCAATGGATGGATAAAACTTGACAGAATTGTTTATTTGTATGCGTTTTGTTTATCTTTTGGTTCGGACACTTTGAGCGCTGACCCGAAGTCCATTACTGCTTGAATGACGGAACAAGCAGATGGCCCACCTGATGTTAAGCGGTACCTCTGCCTTTAACAATGCATTACCTCACAGGTCACTTCCACCCACAACACACCCTATGTGGCATTACACTGCGCCCGCCACAGACATAAAGATGAAAAGTCTCGTGTGCCTGTAATTTCACCGGCACCCATACCCTTCAAACTGGAACACAGAATTAAGAGCACTACTGCTTTGCTAAGTTGCTAGTTGTGTTATGTTTTAGAAAGCCCCCTTCTAAGGCCCCATATTGTGAGTGGAAACTACGGAACACTACAATACGCGTGGCCCGACACGCACATGGCAGTTTTTTTTTTAACATAGCTTTTATTATTTTATAATTATATGCACTTTCCACACAATTCTTTGTAATTAGTATAGTAAATGAATTCAATTGAGAGCCACGACAAAAAAGAAGACATACCTTGACATCATTATCATCATCAGCCCACACTAGTCCACTGCTGGACATAGGCCTCTCCCAATACGCACCACTGAACCCGTTGTTCGGCTCTTCTCATCCACTTTCTGCCCGCCGCCTTTAATAGGTCATTGCTCCACCTAGCCAGAGGGTGCCCCACACTAACGTTTGCCAAGTCGCGGTCTCCACTCAAGAACTCGCTTACCCTAATGGTTGTCGGTTCTTCGGCATATATGACCAGCCCATTTCCACTTCAGCTTGCTAATCCGGTGGGCTATATCAATGACTTTAGTTCTCTGTCTGATAATTTCATTGCGGATTTTATCTTTCAGAGAAACTCCGAGCATACCTTGACATGTCCAAGTTCTTCTCTAACTTTCAAGAAGTCCATCTCAGCGTCTCCGAGATCGCATTCAGCGAAGTCAATGACCTCGTCTGTGTGGTGCATCTTTTCCCTGATGTGAGCCAGGATCTGATTGTGTTCAGTGCATTTCGCCCTGTTCCTTATTAGTTCGTCATCGCGTTCTGTAAAACAACGAAGTATGGTGTTTGTAATTTGCAGAAGCTAAGAGTTATTTGTGTACAAGCAATTAATTTTGTAAAAATAAAAAAACACCCTCAGCGCAATGAAACGATTGAACCGATTTTGATCAAACATAGCTAAGAACACTCCCGAAAAATTCACCTTTTTAACAAAAAAAACAAAAACTAAATCGGTTCATACGTTCGGGAGCTACGACGCCACACACACACACACACACACATACACACACGCGCGCGCACGCACCCACACAAACACACGCACACACACACACACACACGCAAACACAGACTCGTCAAACTTTTAACACATCACCTTTTTTGCGCCGGGGCTTAAAAATATCTCGATGGCTGCTAAGCTAAAGTGGGATTGCGCTGGTCACGTCTGCCGCATGCCAAGCGAGCTTTGGGCGAAGGTACCCACCGAGTGGCGTCTTAACCCAGCGAAAAGGCGACGCGGCATCAAAACGGAGATGGCGAGAAGATATTGATTAGTGTCTGGCTGACTGGGCAACCATAGCTCAAGATCGTGATGTCTGGAAAGAGTGGGGGGAGGCCTTTGCCCAGCAGTGGGACATACAGGGCTAGAAATAGAAATAGAATTTCGATGGACTGACGTCATCTTGAATGTTCCAGGACGTAGTTGGATGAAGGCGGCCCAATATCGATTATCATGGCATTCTATGGGGGAGGCCTAATAAAGCAAGGATTTTAAATTATAAATAAAGTGTTTCTTTTATACTGATCCCTTGGAGACAGGATCTATTAGGAACAAAATTATAGGTTTTAAGGGACCTATCAGGACGAGGGATCAAAGTCAAGGGATCCATCAGGAACTACTGTTTCATTCTAAACCTTCGATGTAGGCATACTAAGAAGGATGATATAGTCGATATGATAACATTAAATATCAATAAATATAAAAATGTAGCTTGAATGACAGACTGACAACGCAAAGCCAAAACCGTAAATCCAAGAGAACTAAAATTTGAATGGAACATTCCTTTTGTAGTCTATATAGAGGTGCGCGCTAACAAAGAACTGTGCAGCATGATGTTTAGAAAAAATACTACTGTAAACGCTCGTTTACAGCCAAAATTGGGGTTGACAACCTCTGTGGTGCGGCAGGCGACGGTTCTCCTGCGACGCAGGAGGTTGCGGGTTCAATTCCCGCCTCGGTACAAATATTTGTGAGATCTCCAGATATTTGTTTAGGATGTTCTGGGTATTTTCTATGTATAATAAAAACTATCTATCTATGTAATGTATTGTATTAAGTATATCAGTTATCTAGTACCCATAACCCAAGGTCTGCTTAGCTTGTGGCTAGATAATGTTGTGTGAACTGCCCACCAAGATTTATTATTCATTTATTTATTATTATATAAGTCATATAAGAGCACAACACAGCCAAGCTGTTCGTCTGAAGCAGATCAACAGTCGCTTTGGCCGAAATCGACCTGGATGACATCACAATCATCATCATCATGGAGAAAAACTACACGCGGACGAAGTCTGAAGTTTCATGACAATGTATCTTTTTACAAGCTTTTATTTAACTTGCAATGTTTGTATGTTTGTCCGGGTGGAATCTTGCAACTGAATTTTAAACCAGCTATCCTCAACCGATTGAGATGATATTTTGCATACCTATCAAGTTCCGATGATAATGCAATATGATAGTGACAGCGAGCAGATCTGATGATGGAGACATAAGGTGGACAACGGAACTCTTCGAAGGATAACAGTAGACTGGCCGTGTTTAGGCTCCTTTTGATCAGCACACGGTTACGATCACTAATTTTATAAAAGCTTTAAATGAAAAATGTATTTTTCACAAAAAAAAAAAAAAAATCTACCACTAAAACAATGTTGTGCAAGCGCCTACATATTTTAAACAGGCAATAGCCTACAGTTTATTAACTAATTATTTTAAGTCACCTTCAATTTTAGTCATATAGTTCTGTTTATCGATGTTCAGCTGTTCATAGTGTGCCACATAGAGCCCAGGGCCCAGCATCTCCAACTTCCTGACGATAGCATCCAAGTCCGCCACCGCGTTCCTGGCCCTGATGTAGCGGAGACACAGCGCGGTGGATTGCTCCTGCTTTCGCCTTTGGAGAGTCAAGAACCTTTGCACTGTCTGTAGTAAAATAGGTATTTTATGAATCTACTTAAAGTAAACCAGTAAGCATTAGTGCTCGCATTGCTGTGTTCCGGTTTGAAGTGTAAGGGTGCCGGTGAAATTACAGGCACATGAGACTTTTCATCTTTACGTCTCAGGGTGGACGACTCAGAAACGTCGACGAGGGTGGCGGGCGCAGTGCAATGCCACATAGGGCGCGTCCTAGGTGGACGTGACCTATGAGGTAATGCACTGTTCATAGGAAGAGGTTACCGCTTAACATCAGGTGGGCCATCAGCTTGTTCCATCATTCAAGTAGTATAAAAAAAAAAAGTATGAATAACACCATAGCCAAGTATTGTAACTTTAAATTATGTAATTTAATTTTCAATAAATAAATGTGTCATTTAAATTTAAATAAGATACCCAGTACGAAGTTGAATTAAATTCGTAATAAATAAATTTCACATTGAAGTCCGAAGGAGGAAGCTGGGAGTCGGGATACAGTATATTATTATCTCGCCCGACTCCCAACGAATCTTCAATTAAAAGTGTGTATGTTCCTATACTAAGGCTAAGTTCACTGGCTCATTGAGCGGGCCGTTCAACTGCGGTTGTGTCCATAATTTGTTGTACAGGATGGATGTTTGTTTACCGAAACCACCCGTTTGGTGGCTATGTGAACTTGAACCTTATATTTGCATGCTTTACTTTTTAAGTAAATTTGTACTTTTGGTATGTACCTACACAATCATTGATTATGCAATAAATTTGATTTGATTTGAGTTCATCGTCAGTCTACAGAAGTCAACTGCTGGACATATGCCACCCTGTTGTTTTACCGCGATCTCATCTGTTGGTAAGTGACGATGTGGCCGAAGATGGAACACAAAGGTCTAGAAGGGACCTATTCACTCTAGCCTTAAAGAGACCCAGATTATAGTTTTCAGGAAAGACAGACGACTGTAGTGTATTCCACTCCTTAGCAGTTCGCATTATAAAGGTAGAACTGAAACAATTAGTACGAATAGATGTAGTATAAATTAATGAGGTAAGGATAGTACCGAGCCGTGCGCCTACTCGTCCTATGAAAAGGAGATGGTGGGATCAGATCTTGAATTCGTCGTATGAAATCTAGTTATATATGTATTTTGGTTGTATGTTTTTTTATTTAAACAGGGCCTTGTACTTACAGGTTCGTCTAAGGCCCGTATTCTAGAACTATGCTCAAGCGTGAATCGAGATATCGTGAATCAAGCATAGATTTGGTGACAATTATTAATTTATATCTGTCAAAAAATCTATGCTCGGGTCTTGATTCAGTTTAAGCTTAGTTCTGGATTATGGGCCTGGGCATTCGGTATCCCGACTATCGAATTGCGAGTCGATTTTAGTTTTTATGTATGGTTTTAATGAGTTTCTCAACAAGTCCGCTAGGTATCAGTTTCTGTATAAAAAAACGAAATTTCGACTCGAAATTCGGTTTACGTTATTCCGAATGGTTCCAAATTACAAACCTGTACAAAACTCTGAGATAACATACGTATCTCTTTCTCTTTTATGTTAATTGTAAGTAATTAATGGAGTTTACTCCTTAAGAACCGATTTTAATGAATGATAATGTCGGTAGTATTATCATTCATCTTTTTTGCGCCAACGTCACTTTGTAAAAGAAAACAACCAATAATCCTGTACAAACACTACAGTATGTTGAAATTTTAATTTAAATGGATAATTTCTGATTGATCTTATAAAACAAACCAGTTGTCTATGTTACCTACCTTGTCCGCTATGGGTTTTCCTTTGGCTGAATAAATTAGGCCAGTGCCAGTGGTTTGTTCTAGATTCTGAATCTCATCGAATTTCGCCTCCGCGTGTGATAGCCGGTCTGAATGTTGCTCTTCTACCGCCTCAACTTTTGCCTTGATCTAATGGAAATAAAACAAATAGAATATTCAAGAATTGATACTAAGTACAGTAAAAGGACCATATTAGAGCTAATCGAGCTGAACTCGACATTCGGTTCAAGAGCTTACACTGGTTACTTGGGCGACACTCCCAATTGTCTCTAAGCTTGTCAATAAGCTACTAACATCCTGAAACCTGTTTAGATATATAAATAATAAATAAATAATGCTGGACAGTTCAAACAACATTACTAGCCCCAAGCTAAGCAGAGCTTGTGTTATGGGTACTAGATAACTGATATACTTAATACAATACATTACATAGATAGATATTTTTTATTATGCATAGAAAATACCCAGAAAACCCAGAACAGATATCTGCGATCGCACAAATATTTGTTCCGAGGCTGGAATCGAATCCGCAACCTCCTGCGTCGCAGGCCAACCTTCGCCCGCCGCGCCACAGAGGGCGTCATAGGATATTATGGACTACAAATTTGGAGTACAACCAGTAAATCCAGTGCTATCATGCAACGATGCCACATCAAGATCTTGCGCACTCTGGCTAATACTCCTTGGTTCACAACCTCCAATGAACTCCTCGAATACCCGGTAAATACAGTTGATGAAGAAATAAAACAAAGAGGAAAAAAAACTAGGAACGCCTTAAATGTCACGCCAATCCGCTAGCAAGAGCGCTTATTGAAAATACATGTGCTACAAAGCGGCTGAAAAAAACCCATGTTCTGGATAACTTTATAAACGAGGGAAGAAGGACGTATGAGTCTGGTACCCAAACGCCATATACCACTCCACACATCCGCGTATATAGTCCACCAGCTATCAGTTGGTAATTTATAGTTCTTAAAATGATTGTGTTCTTACATCAGCCACCTCCCTCTCTGCCTTCACCTTCAACTCTTCATACGCGAACAGCTTCTGCTTATAACTCTCCTCTAGATCCATGGAATTTTCCAGCGGTTTCAAAACATGATCTAATTTGCGTTTCCTGCAAATTGAGACTATAGCTTTGATCGTCTGATAGGAATAAAAGTGGCAGTAACGAGTTTTATTGTTTAACGTAAAACTCAGCACTCAAGACAATAATAGGTACCTAGTTATATTACATTTCAGGGAATTTACAACCACTTACGCTAATTAAAACGGTAATCTTTTGGTCAGGCCAATAAAACCGGAATTGGAACGACATTGGATAGCAAAGACCATCATTTTTTTTTTTTTTATTCTTAGCATTGATTTTGCTGCTTTTAACCAAATTGTGATTTTGCAGCTTTTTACCATATTATCAAGTTGGTTTTTTTTTCTACTTTTCACTAGAAACGGGATATTTAACATAATTTTTGAGTTTTGATTATACCCGTCTCAAAACTCAAAAATCATATCCCATTTCTAGTAAAAAGTGTGTACAAAGCCATGATAGTTTCAAAAGTTATGTTTTGTTTCAACTACTGGGAATACTTGCAACTAAGCTGAATTCATAATTCTAGATAAATTTTGTGAGAGAAGACATTTTTTTATTGTATTTTTTTAAGTTTGACTTTATCCAGTTTAAGGCTGCTAAATTTCGTCACTTTCTATCACATGAAAGTTCAGGTGACTTAGAAAGTGACAGAACTTTCAGACTTCAGACACTTTTGACTTAGAAGTTTCAGCTGGCGAACGAAAAGTAAGTGAAATTCACGAAAAACTATTATTTGCCACCTGAAAAACAGTCACATCACAGAATCATACGTTTAATTTAAAGATTATTAACATTTAGGTGAAAGAAAAAGTACAAAATTCTAAGTCGTTAACAAGTTGAATCAAATTTTCAGTCGAAAACCGCTGCACTTTGTTATTTCTTTTTCACATAGTTAATGAACATGTAGTTTTTTTTTACGTTTTCTTTACAGATGAAAAGGCAATGAGTGATATTTTTTTTAACACAACATTGAGTCCTCTTTATGAAGAGAAAGCCTCCAAATAAGATAAATCAGCTGCTGTACGCGCCTTAAATTAAGTTACCAATTAGTAAATTTTACGTCCGTCAGCGTTTGAGAAACAAACTGTAATTAGATACACCTACATTTTTTTATACTACCACGGTGGCATACAATCGTACGGTCCACCTGTTGGTAAGCAGTTACCGTAGCCTATGGATGCCTGCAATACCAGAGGCATCGCACGCGCGTTGCCGACCCTAGGAACATTTCCAAACACCCCATTTGAAGAACCCCATACTGTAGTCACTTGTTCGAGATTCAGATCTTGTTGTTTATCTCAACAATTAATGAAATGTTGATTTATAGGAAGCCAAGAGAATTGAAAAAACGTAGTATGTTTTTCATCGATTTTCAGCAAGCTCGAACTATTTTCTTAACAAAACGAGCAAGTCCGCGCCGGCGCCGTGCCAAGTGTGTTGTTACGGGGCTGGCAACTGGCAAGTAAATAAATACTGCTTTTATTTAACTTTATTGCTCGGGCTTGATTAAACCATTTATATTATTATTATTATTATTTAAAATTATAGACGAGCAGCTTTCGTTGTTGTGTCTATTTCAGAGTGTTGACATGTCTTACTAGTTTCACTTGCTGCACTGATTAAACTTCAATGTCTTTTAATTTTAACAGTTTGTTGGTTCACAACCAGTTATCCAATTAGTTTTTGAAAGCATTTAATATTATTGATATAGAAGTAACAACAATTAATAATATTGTTACTAGTTTGGGTTTGGTATTAAATGATCAGACCAAATAATAACACCGGTTACTGAAATTACAACAACAATAAACACACCAGATAAACGTGATAAACGCAGAGCCTTAATGGTCCTCTTTTCTACGTGGTCCAATTCCGTGGTATTTTCTACGTTTTCGTTGTTTTTTGCACGATCGTTGAAATATAGTCGTAAAAAGTGGTGACCTCATCACGGGCATTGCTTCTCACGACTGACTTGGCTAACGCTTTCTTCCAGCAATAACACATTCCATAATAAGCTAGCAGCCAGGACAAATCTTATACCAACGAATCTTACTAACAAGTCCGGGTATTCCCTTAGTCGGGTTTTATGATAAATATCCACGGCATGTCGTAAAAATTACACTTTTTATAAACTTATCAGAAAAATACTAACCGTGCTAATATTAAAACTCGAATTAGCCTTCGAATAATTGCATAGTGTTTTGTCTTTTGCATTGACAGGCAGTTTCAAATTCGAATGAAAGAGAGAAAACGTAGTTACTGTTCAAAGAATGATCCGCGTTTATTAGTACCACGGTAGACCACTATTTACTATAACTGTACTGCACTTCACTGTTCACTAATCACTCTGTATACAAGTGTGAACCAAGAACACGAACATAGCCCGCAATGGGCAGGTCGTAAAGCTCGCATAACTGACAACCAGTTGCGACCACAAACCTGACGAGGCAGTGTATGTCTTGAAGTATTGACGACATTTAGAAGGTCGCAGGACATCGGTTGATGGAGGCAGATTAAAACCATTCGACACCTCACCGGAGAGGCCTATATCCAGCATTGGACTTCAACAGACTGATGAGGATATATAGCTAAAGTCCCCGCCACGAGAAGCTATACATTTTGTTACAAGTAAAATATAACCCGACCAATTGAAATTGCACTTTAGTTTCATATTATACGTATGTTACTTTGAGTTGATTGAATTTGGCATTATTTGTTGTTGAGTGAATTGTCGCCATTGTCACTTTATTTACAAAATTAAAAGCTTCTCTTTAGATACTACCTACTTTTATTTTGATTGAAACATTATTTAGTCGTATAGGTACAGCTGATTTATTGCTACGGGTTATAAGTTTAAAGTATAGTAATAAGGGTATAGTAGTTTCAAAAAGTTTTAATAGGGTATTTTTATGCGTTGTTAATTGAACTTGGGAGTCAATTCACCTGGCAGGTGATTGGATAAGGGTATGGGGTGCTTCACCTACCAGGTGAATTGATACCCAAGCTAAATTAACAATGAATTATAATAAGTTTTTTGTGAAAAATCTATTTTTCAATACGAATTTTACAAAATTAGTGATCATAGCCATGTGCTGAACAAAATAAGCATAAACTCGGTCAGTCTACTATTATCCATCGAGGAGTTCCGTTGTCCACCTTCCTTCTCCATCATCGGATCAGCTCGCTGTCACAATCATATTGTATTGTGATCGGAACTTGACAGGTATGCCAAATTTCAGCTCAATCTGTTGAGGATAACTTCTTTAAAACTCAGTTGTAACATTCCACCCGGACAAACATATTCCACCCGGACATACATTGCAAGTTAATATAAAGCTTGTAAACATGAAGTCCAGTTTTAAGTAAGACTGTCATTTTATACCTTTCTGTTGGGCACCTACTTGTAATACTCTGCCAGTCTTCGATGCAGTATATTGTTCTTCATCTGCAACTGGTTCCGGTCGAATGTCAGCTCCCTGTGTGCTAGTAGATACTCATCGCGGTCTACTGTGATCGCTGCTCCTCCAACGCCACGGCCTATCTGCCCCGCGCTTGGTTCTTCTATGTCAACTTTTTCACTATCTGTTGAAGGGTTAAAAGTCTCTCATTTTCCTATTACTCTGTATTTTTTTTGACAATTTATCAGTAAGGCATTTTTAAAAGAATGTGAAACGACTCGTATACCGTTACGACATCACATAGATAATCATAGATGAACTATGCTTGGAAGATAGATGATGGTCAGGAAGTGACATCTCTATATTTCGACACGATGACATGAGTATTGTCGCGTTTTCTTGGTAGAATTGAGAAATATCGCTGGGTTCGCGTAGTGGTTGGGGTGAGGGTTCTGGCCACCCTCCTACGAGCCCTTCTGTGCTGCCGCATTTGGAGGGAGTGTTTCTGGTTAGCTTTTCGGCCAACCACAGGATGGGTCCTTTTGGACGCTTCGCGAGATGGGCACCGGTGCGTTCCGTAGGGGATCCCGGAGCCCATCGACATGCGCAGAGGATGGCCACTGGGGCGCGTTTAGTGATTCCTCGAGTCCGTGACCCTCACATAACCGTATTGCACCCTCAATGCAATACGGTATCTGGAAGAAGATTTCTACCTCGTCAACAATAAAAGAAGATGTTTTACATCAGCCAGGCGTCCAGTGTCGGCCATGTTTTTTTCTTAAATTGCTTGAATGCAAATACCTCTGCATCTAACGATGCATTACCACATAAGCCACGTCCGCCTAAGACGCGCCCTACGTTGCATTGCACTGCGCCCACCGCACATATAGATAAAGTCTCATGTGCCTGTTATATACCCTTCATACTGGAACACAGCATAGCAATTCTCCCCAACCTGGCAACAGTCCTGGTGCCCTTGTGCTAGTTGCCCCAACCTAACTTTGCAGATTGAGCGCGATCTGCGCTCACCAAAAGCCTGCTAAAGCAGTCATGACCCCAGGCGGTCAACTTCATACAAATCCGTCATTTTATTAACTTCGTGAATGACGGAACTAGCAGATGGGCACACCTGATGTTAAGCGGTAACCTCTGCCTTTAACAATGCATTAAAGGCAGAGGTACACAGGTCACGTTCACCTAGGATGCACCAGCTTATGTGCCATTGAACTGCGCCCACCACCCTGGGACATAAAGATGAAAAGTCTCATGAGCCTGTAATTTCGCCGGCACTCATACCCTTCGAACCAGAACACAGCAGTGTAAGCACTACTGCTTTGCGGTAGAAATAAGTAATACTTCTTCGAATGGATTCTTTCACGAAGATTGCAGAAATACGTCTGTTGATGTTCATTGTACAATCTGTGATAGAATAGTTAGTCCCATCTAAGTAACATTTTATTAAGCTCAGGATACTAACTGTTCCTAGTCCGTACATTCTGGTTCGTGTTAAGGGTTTAGTAAAATGCTTATAATACAGGATAGTGTCATAAGAAGAAAGCACATTAAGAGAAAGTACTAGAAGAAAATATATTAAAAGTGACTTTATTCCGCAGCTTCGGATAGCAACACATAGTGTTCAGTACCAGGCTATTAAGCTGGTAGAATGACTTGCCTATTCGCTTCAAATCCATCTACAGCACACATAAGTTTAAAAATAATCTGAAGGAATTCTTGTTAAAAAGGTGCTACTACTCTGTATATGAATTTGATATTATTTGCATTTCATTATTATGGTAAACCCTCATGATTTTGAATTTTTAGTAATTTGTGGTAGGTATCTAATTTAATTTGTCATTTTCCGTTTTGTGTTGACTGTATTTTTAACCCCCGACGCAAAAACGAAGGGGTGTTATAAGTTTGACGTGTCTGTTTGTGTGTGTGTTTGTGTGTATGTGTGTCTGTCTGTCGCATCGTAGCTCCCGAATGGATGAACCAATTTAGTTGTTTTTTGTTTTGTTTGAAAGGTGAATTTGTCGGGAGTGTTGACCAAAATCGGTTCAGCCGTTTCATTGCGTTGAGGGTTTTTTCATTTTTACAAATTTAATTACTTGTTATTGCTACTACTAATAATTTTATCTGATGTTGTATTTTTATTAGGTACTAGCGACTCGCCCCGGCTTCACAAAGGGTAGGCCCCGGTGAAAAACAGCCCCCCCACCGATAGTTGATAACTTATCGGAGCGGAGACGAATCCAGCAAAAAAGAGATAACTAACATCGATCCAGCCGATCTTGAGATATAAGTGGTGTAACTAACACGACTTTGTTTTATATATATATATATTCACATGTATTTTTATAGTTTTGTGATCTTGTACCTACCTATCTGATGCAAGTAGATGTATCTATATTATTTTGTACGAGTACCCATGTTGCTGTGTTCCAACACAATTTTACATTGGTTGCGAATAATTAAAATAAATAAACCACTTTATCGTTATCTAAGGCAACTGCTAACGCGGGTAGCGGCACTACCCGTACGAAACCAGGGCGAGTCACTAGTCATAAAATATATCTAGTACACACATACTACCTGAGCTGCTGGAGCTTTCCTCATCGGCAGGTTTTCCCCCCTTTTTCGCTTTCTTAGTAGATTTTTGAGTTTTACTGGATTCCACGCCAAGCTGCACACATAATACACACTTTAAATAACCCTCTTAGAATTCAAATATAAAATTTGTGCCAATTACAGACTTGATCACATTACATGATCTGATCCCACCGTCTCCTTTTCATCATACGACAAGCAGGCGCACGGCTCAGTACGAGTACCATCCTTACCTCATCAGTATACCCGAAATTCGCACTAAACGTTTCGGTTCCACCTTTGTAATGCAAACAGCAGGGTGCCGGTGAAATTACAGGCACATGAGACTTTTCATCTTTATGTCTCAGGGTGGCGGGCGCAGGGCAATGCCACATAGGGCGCAACCTAGGTGGACGTGACCTATCAGGTAATGCACTGTTCATAGGCAGAGGTTACCGCTTAACATCAGGTGGGCCATCTGCTTGTTCCGTCATTCAGTAGTATAAAAAAACAGCTAAAGAATAGAACAAGTTGCCGTCGTCTGTCTTTCCTGAAAACTATAATATGGGTCTCTTTAAGGCAATAAGTGAAAGTGAATAGGTACCTTCGTGCTCGAATGTCGGCCGCATCGTCACTTACCAACAGTGGAGATCGAGGTCAATCGAGGGTCTATCATAGTTAAAAACAAAAAGAAGGCTTGCACAGCAAAACAGACAACAGCAAATTAAATATAAAACACGAAGAAATGAATATCATCAAATTACTAAAATCTTATCAATTTAAGTTAGATATCAAATCGATGGTCTAGGTTATATTTCCAAAGGAAAACCTCCAAAAAACCTTCAAAGTAATTCCTCTAAGGGTGAGGTTTCTTATTTTATTTCTAAAAACAAGAAAGGAGTCACCAAACATATCTAAATCTACTGAATGTTGTGTTATGAAACTATCATCATCATCATCTCAGCCCGGAGTCACCCACTGCTGGGTATAGGCCTCCTTTCTCTTTTGCCAGCCTCTCTGTCCTGTGCATCTCTTAACCAGGTATTGCCCGCGACGGATACGATGTGGTCGACCCATCTCGCTTTCCGACGACCCGGATTTCTTCGGCCCGACTTTGGCCACCACTCCGTTGAGGCTTTCCTCCACCGGCCGTCACCACGTCTGGCCAGAAACTATACTCATTACAAATTCTAGTAAGGGGAATAAAGGGGAAAATTCTGTACTTAGAAAATCGCCAACGTTTATTCGAATATGATTAAAGTGTATGGTTTACACCATGGTTACAGAGGATGCGTATAATATTACATCATATCATCTGATAGTGTGGTTTTTCCAGCCCAAGAATAGACCCCTCCATCCCCTCCCGTGGATGTCTTAAAAGCCGACTAAGTGATTATCCGGACTTGTTTGTAAGATTCGTTGGTATAAGATTTGTCCTGGCTGCTAGCTTATTTAATTGTTATTACTGGAAGAAAGCGTCAGCAGAGTCAGTCGTGGAAAGCAACGGCAGCGATGAGCTCATCACGTTTACGTCTATTTCTCATGATGGTGTAACCCACGGTGAAGAGGCCCATTTGAGGCTCTGCAACACTCTTTTGGCGAAAAAGGCGTGTGTCTATGTATGTATGTATCTATGAGCTGATAGTTCACTGTGGTACTCATAGAATACCACGATTAGATTGGTCTTGAGCCACCTCCGTGCACCGACTTCCTGCAACCATTGATATGTCGGTCGATCAAGAGGTCCCCTCTCCCCGTAAGTAATAAAGACTTCAGCGGGGGCGTCCTACACTGTCATCTTCGTTGTCTTCACCCGAAAACCTTTCATTCCCAGCTGTGGTTGATTCTGCAGGCTAAATGGACTACCCATTTCCACTCCATGTTGCAAACTCTAACAATGATAAGGCCCCATAACATATTTAATGCCAGGAAAATCGATAAAACCCGCTTACCATACCTAACCTGCATAAGTGTCTACGTAATTGTAAACTTAACCCTACCTTCCAGCCAAAACGTAGCAAAAACACGACAGTCATTAAAATTTCCATTTGTTAAAATACCGCAGACATTCATTGTAATTCCACCTTCCCCAAGGGTTCAGTTCAGGTAACCAATGGTTGACGTAACCATCGCATGTCAGGTAACCCACATTAATTAAACTGAAAGGGAAGCATTACCTTAGATTCAGCCATATCGCGTGCTCCCCTTGAATCACCGAGTTTATTGATCTGTTTAAGGTTACAACCGAAATTATTTTATTCCATTATCCCAATGACAACGACATGCAAGACCGCGGAAGGTTGCTATGGCGACGCGTAAACTAATATCGAGCGGTACGATAGGCCCATACATCCATGGTTATGGATACGACCATAGATTTAGTATATGTACTAGATCTACAATCAGAGATCGAAGATGGAACCAAAAAAAATATGTGCACGTGTTGGTGAAAGTCTATGTCCGAGTTAAAAATAGTGTTGTCCTCGACCAACACTTTTACATTGTCGATAGAATTCATCATCCGTCCGTGATGTGTATGGTAGATAAATACATCTTAATGCAGATTAAGTCTTTCATGAATAACACAGTTTGGCAGATTTGACGTCATAAAGAGAATTTTGAATACAGTTAATAAATAAACCTTTATTATTTATTGACCCCTAAATATTACAGTTTTATTTATAGGTGGGATCTTAGAGTTTCCCTTTTAAATTTAAACTTAAAATGTTTGCTGCATATACCTGGTGGAGTTCTTATTTGAGTCCATCTTCTTATAACCGATAACCATTTTTCTCGTAGCAAAGGATTACTTGGAAATCTGAAAGCACAAAAACATTTTATATCAGCCGTGCTACGCCCATATAATTTTTCACTCTGTTACTTTATCTATAGACAATTTGTTACCCCAAAGTTTATTATTTTTCAAGTGTAAACCACGCTTTATGGATAACATTAAATTTAAATGTAACCCAAAAATTCCGTTCCAGTGGGACTCGAACCCGCACCCTCGCCTGTCATCGGCGATGCCTTAAACAATTTAGCCATAGATCGAGCTATGACGCTGGAGACGAAATTTGTGGGCACTATCAACTCGGCTATAGCGCCAAGTTGATAGTGCTGTATCTACAGGTGTTTCATTGGAAACCTTCTGTTCAAAGTTCGAAAGTAAAGGCATCGCTGATCACAGGCGAGGGTGCAGGTTCGAGTCCCGCTGGAACGGAATTTCTGGGGTATATTTAAATTTAATTTGTTACCTATTATTTTATTAAGCAGAAATAAACAATATTTATTTATAAAAAATAAAAAATAAATATACGCTTTCGGGAAAAAGGCGTGTGTACAACAACGTAAATATTTACTCCAAAATATCTACTACACAAACTGCAATAAAACACCCGTGGTGCTTTAAAGTTACCTTTTCAATAGTCAATACAAAAACACACACCTCAATGTCCACCTGGTTATTATAGATTTTTAAAAAAACGGTAAAATGTTAACAGAGCACACATATTTACTCCAAACAAAGTAAACCTCCATTCTAGGATGGACAAAAATTTAATTTATAGTTAGGTATAGTGCGCTTCATGTAAAAAGTAGTAAACTAGGTAGGCACTCATTGAATGCATAGGTATACATCTCTTAAATAAGTAGAAAAGTAAGTAATCTCTTAAAACGAACGCTGGAACGCCTGAAGAAGCTTGACCGCCAGCGTTCTTTTTACATGATGCGCATTATACTACGATATAGACTGCAACAGGACTATCGATATTTCTGACGTCATCACTTGGTCAAGCCCTATCGTAATCAAACATTTTTATATTTTACATAAAATATTGTTTATTTCTAGGTGCAGCAACGAAATATTATTAAAAAATATAAGGGAAAGTCCTAATCTACGAATGAAACTGGTTTTTAGGCCATTTACTAAAGCAGAATTGATAAAATAAGCAATACAATCGAACTACCAATAATCTCTTATTTACCTGTGAAACGTGTATTTTCCCGGATAATTACGTCTTGTATATTCACAGTCACAAACTGAACATGACACCATTGTCAAACAAAGTAATATTTGTTATTTAATAGTAAGATTACTAAAAAAATTACGAAATTAGTTAAACTGCACAAGAGACTGTCCGGTATGGGCATGTACTCAAGCAAAACATGTCAAACTCAATACATTGTTGCTGTCACTTTTCTTCTTGCACGGGGTACATTTAAAAATGACTTCTCTCTCCCACGCTTCGTTTGTCTATTTAGCGTAGCGAAAAAATTCTACGTCTATGGATACGACAGTAAACACTGCAATTTTAGGAAGTAGGTATTGTAGGTTTTGTATGTACTGATAAAGGCCTTTTTGACGTCAGATTATGTTTTTTTTAACACGCTTTTATATTAGCTTGGGTTGTATCGATGTATGTATGTAACTGAATCTTTGAGCATAATTTTCACCAATTTCCAGAAGACTGATTAATTTGAAACTTTGCATAGAGAGAGAGAGAGAGAGAGAGAGAGAGAGAGAGAGAGAGAGAGAGATATAAATCGAACAAAAAAAGGAAAAAAAAAAAAAAAAAAAATTACACGCTTTTATAGCTAACCGAACTAAAAAATATACTGTTATATTGAGTTTATATTGCAGTAGTAGAAGATCGAACAATCAATCAGTTTTTTTTTTTTTAAAGCGTCGGGTGCATTTTACTACTTTTCATTACTCTCCTCTCATAGATAGTTGCCAACAGAATGATTGTTATATTTACTTTATCAAGCAACCCAAGCTTTTAAAAAAAACAAAAAACTTATTGATTGTTCGATCTTCTACTACTGTAATATAAACTCTTTGAAATTTGAGATTGAGGTTATTGAGATATTAACCAAATCTGATACCCGGTTTTTGAATCTTTCCCCTCCCCTCTCTCCTCCCTCTACCACTTTAGAATGCGACAACCGGCCTATTATTGTTCAGGAAATCACGCTGAACACAATGATATTGGTTGTCGACGCGGAACTAGTCTGTCCAACGGGAATTCAATTTCGGAGGACTGGCCTATACTACTATAAGATTATGAGGTGGATTGTTATAGGTATATTTTTATGATATTTATACATTAGAAATTATTAAAAAAAAAACAGATTGTGTAAATATTTGTTCCGAGGCGGGAATCTAACCCGCAACCTCCTGCGTCGTGGGCGAACATTCGCCCGCCGCGCCACAGAGGTCATCATCATAATGTGGTTCTTTACAAATGGACTGTGGTCCATTAGTAGGTACCGATGGCCTTTTCTTTCAACAGATTTTTTAGGACACTAACCTCTGTTCACGTTGGCAGTGTCACAGTCCGTTTCTGGACCTCTGCCAGACTTTCGACAATGCTCTGCTTAAAATAGAACTGCCGAAAATATGCGACATTTTTTCTTTGTAGAATATTTAAGACAGCTACATCTGAATATAAGTTCCTGTCTCTTGTTGTTAAAAATGTTATATAGCATCTGTTTTATACGCAATTATAACGATGTCACCTCCGGTCGTTATGACCAAACATTTGTAAACAAAATTGATATTTTTTTAGTTGCTGTTTATACTGAAACTTTTATGTTATTTTGTTGTCGTGAAAATAAGCTTTCTTGGAATTAGAAGCACAATCTAGTTTCTAGTGAACTGGCCTTGCAAACAAACACACTAACATACATGTTTTTTTTTTTTTTTTTTTTTTTTTTTATATACTACTTGAATGACGGAACAAGCAGATAGCCCACCTGATGTTAAGCGGTAACCTCTGCCTATGAACAGTGCATTACCTCATAGGTCACGTCCACCTAGGACGCGCCCTATTTGGCATTGCACTGCGCCCGCCACCCTGAGACATGAAGATGAAAAGTCTCATGTGCCTGTATGCTTGTTTAGAAGAAACATAGGTACTTACTATGTTAATTAATTAAAAAATAATTATTATTGTGTTTAGTAAAACATGTGTAAAAGCAAATAGTAACTAGAGTTATGGAATAAATGGCTTTTTATTTTATTATTTATTTATGTTCATAGGCAGAGGGTACCGCTTAACATCAGGAAAGCAATCTGCATCTTCCGTCATTTTTAAGGGATTAAAAGTTGTACAAAGTTTTTTTTTTTGTTAACCTTTTGTGTCGCACTGCTGGGCTTAGGTCTCCCCAAAATTTTCCAGTCATCCCGGCCTTTTCCAGTTTCCCATCACTCCTTCTCGTAAGCCTCGTGATCGTCCCGCCAACGCCTTTTCGGCCGGCCCCGTCGTCGCCTTCCGTCTTTCAGGTCTCGTACCAGGGGGGTTAGTACGAGAATTTGACAGTATTCGAAACTGTATGAAGTTTCGTTTCCTTCCATACAATTACTAGCAGCGCTCCTAGCGAAAACGAGGAGAAAACTAAGGACGCTGTCAGAAAATGTATTGAAGAAAACGAAACTTCATATAGTTTCGAATACTGTCAAATTCTCGTACTAAGGGTACAGGCACCCAAGGAGTTACAACGTTCGCCCACTTCTCGGGGTGCATCCGACTGACGTGGCCAGCCCATTCCCACTTGAGCTTTGCTGTCCTGCTCCCCACATCGGCAATGCCCGTTATTGAACGCACTGCTAGCTAACTACCAGGTAACTATATTGTTTTTGGTTTTTATATATTAACACGTTTGTTTTTTTATTATTTATTATTATTTTATTGTATTTTTATTGTAACTTCACCTCCTCTCACGTTCTTTACAATCCTGTCCATCCAAAGGTTGCCTGGAAGAGATCGCTCTTAGCGATAAGGCCGCCCATTGTATCACCATGAACTAGTTGTAAGTTAATATAAGTATGCTGTTATTTTATTTTTAAGGTGATTACAATAAAGAGTTTTCTATCTATCTATCGTTCTTGGTGTTCCGCACTCGGTCGATGCGTTTAAGGCCGAGAATGCTGCGTTCCATTGCTCTCTGGCAAATCTTGAGCCTGGACTTCTGTAACTCGGTCAGCGACCATGTCTGCGCACTGTAGGTTAGGACGGGCAAGATACACATGTCGATGAGTTGACGCTTAAAATAAAAGAATAAATAAATAAAATAAATAAATAAATAATGCTGAACAGTTCACACAACATTATCTAGCCCCAAGCTAAGCAGAGCTTGGGTTATGTGTACTAGATAACTGATATACTTAATACAATATAATAAATAGATAGATATTTTTTATTATACATAGAAAATACCCAGAACACCCTGAACAAATGTCTGCGATCGCACAAATATTTGTTCCGAGGCGGGAATCGAACCCGCAACCTCCTGCGTCGCAGGCCAACCTACGCCCGCCGCGCCACAGAGGTCGTCAAGAACTCTCAAACTTGTTTTTTCCAAATCTTACATACCTAGTTCCTTTTATTCGTAGAGAGTCTTTTGAAAGACTTGGCCCGAGGAAGTACTACCACTATAGACCATATAGTAACGAAGTTACAAAGTGACTATTAAGCAATCTGTGACCATAGGTAGGTACCTATTTCTGCCACCAATCAGTGTAGCATTGCTGAGTTTCGGTTTGAAGCTTCGATCAAGAATGGTTTGAAGGGTAGGTACCTAAGCCGGTGAAATTACAGGTACTTTTAATATATAAGAATATTAATAAATTATTATTAAGATTTTAACAATATAAAAGATACATTATGATATTATATAATAAGTTTGGTAAAGGAAATACAAAGATGTAGCTCAAAGAGTTTATTCGATATAAAAGAATTATAAATAGAAATAACGCACATTACATCAAATATACATGATAATGCAAAGATTATGGAATAAACAGTACCACTCAGATACATTCCGTAAGATCTAGTTGTCTTTGAAATACAAATTCCAATAGCAATAAAATGTAATATAAAACTTCCCAAACATCAATGTAAGCGTACACAACACTGTTGTTTTAGTAATATAACAACTATATATGTAGTAATATAACATCGATGACAACGTTACACAGCGTTAATTAGTATCTCGTTGGTCACATTTCAATGTCAGCTTGGTCCCATCTATTAGTTTTTTAAGAATACACGGTGGTTTTTGTTTAGTTTAATGTAGATAATATTTATTTTTTATTAGTTTACCTTTGTTCCTAGCTCATAGTCTGTTCCAATGGGCATCGGCTTCAAACTGACCAAAAATATAACCGTTTAAGAAAGTATAAGTTCATAGGTTGTAATTATCTGTCTAAAATCATTGGGACGAAATTCTAATTAATGTCTTACGACATTTAATTCTAGCTTTAGTAGAGTCCTTAAATAGACTTTATGATATGGCTGATTAAATGTCAATATGGAAGTATTTTACACATTTTATGCCAATATATTTATGACTAGAAGGCCGATAACAATTAGGAGTATAATTAGCAAGGCGAAATTACACAGACTTATAAAAATTAGAAAATAAACTATAGTAATTAACTTGCTAGTAAGTCTGAGGCTTATAATTGCATTGCGCATAAAATATTGCAAGCTATACCAGCTTGCAATAGAATCGTAGGTAACACTGAATAGTTAATAACAGCCAGGTACAGTACAAAATAAATATTGAGCATCGACAAATATCGGCTTTTCAAAACAGTAATATGATTGCAAGTAATTTAAAAAGCAACAGTTAGGCACGAACGACGATTGCTGAGGCACATTATTTATCTAGTATGCAAAAAAGTTAAAAGTAGAGAAAAAAAGGTATGACTGCTAAGACGATATAGTACTGCGTGCCATTTTATCATAATATATGAGAAAGTACTCGCGAGAGAGAGTTCTATACCGAAGCTAGTAAGAGCTTAATTAGCACTTCGGGGTTCAACTAGTACTTATCATCAATCCAAGAAGATTAACAGCCGATGATGCTGATAGAAAAGAAACAACCAAATAATTTGGATTTCTTACATGATATATTGTAGATCTTGTCTATCATTTATTTTTGTAATTCGGATCCAAGAACTATTTCTGGTACTGTGATTGATGGGGTATTTTGTAAATATTTGACTATTTGAAATGATTTCAAACAATTGTGCATACATTTCTCACTAATACCCATGTTTACTCTCACGACAACATCAACATTCGGAAGCTCGTCTTCAGTCAATCCTGTCAAACATTCAAGATGAAATGGTAAAAGAATCAGTCAGCAAACGTCTAGGATCAGTAGTCGTCATACGGAGCGAGAACTGTAAACACGTCGAATGGAAGATATGACTACAGCTATTGGTCATTTGAGCACTGTTCAGTAAAGAATTGAGGAAGCAATCCAGCAACGTTCGTTGCTTGGAAGCAAGTATAGGCAGGGACGTCATCGGCCAATGATCGTCGGCTCGTCGGCCATGGCGAGCTCATCTGTCGCAGCCTTGTCGCCTTTCCTCTTGCGAGAGTACCAGAGGAAGGAGCCCGATGCAAATAGGTTGACGAGGACCACGAACCAAGCCATGTAGAAACTGATGTGGTAGCTGTTGAAGAAAAACACGTGTAAGAAACTACATTTGATATTAACAAAGGAGAATTTCATAACAAAAAGTAACAGATATTTAGATGGATTGTTGAAATGTAGACCAACGTGTAAGTAATATCAGTATAATTAGAGTATCTGCCAATCCGATATGGCTCATTATACTCGACGGTAATACTGACTTCATTAGTTAGCACTGTCTACACCAGTTACGAGCTCGTGCCAGAAATGTTTAAATGCCAGATAGTTGTCTTGTAAACCAGATTTTATCACGATGAGTTTATTAGAAATGCACCTAAGAATTAATAGGTTTGAAAATATTGTAATGCTTCACTTTCATGGTTAGCTTCACTGTGTAGTTGGTTGATGAATGACAGTTCAAATGACTTGGTAGTCCAGTCATTATAGTAAGTTCACCTCGGAATTCGAGATACCAAGCTGTAAGTCTGTAACCACCCTAAGGTGTCACTGTAAGTTGACACCCTAAAAGTTGTTTCAAAACATACATATGGTAGGGTGTACGCAACTATTAAATGTCATAGTCAAAGGTCACAAAAATCGGTTTTTTGCACTTTTTTGTAAATTCCTATGTGTTTTTTGCTATTTGTATTTATTATCAATATTATAGAATAAAAAATTCTCTACAAATTTTGTTTAAAAAAAACACATACGGTGAACCGTTTTCGAGATAGAGGGCGGAGAGCGCGCGGTCACAGCATCACTTCAGGTCAACCGGTGCCTAATTTAAATAATGCCTAAATTATGAATTAATCTTTTTATTAAAAAATATCATTCAATACATTTATTTTTATTAAAAGTAAAAAAATGGAATAAAGGGTACCAAAACTATAATTTATAATTTTAATCATCTTCTTCCTCTTCATCGTCGTCTTCCGGCTGCTGGTAAATTTCAAACTGGTCTTCATTATCGTCTTCAACGAGATTTGTCTCAAGTTCTTCCATGATTTCGGGGTCAAAGGTTCCATCTTCGTTAATGTCGGTCTGATATGGAAGAGCATTGAGACAAGCTTGCCCATTACATTGTCCACAAGCTAAAGAGCATTGCAAGCCCGCTTTTCTGCATCCATATCGCGGACCACAACCACTCTTGCAGTTGCAGAAAATTGTATTCAGCAAATCTATATTTTTAAGTTTAGGAAACGGTTATCAGTGTTATTAAAATGGTAAATGATAAAATATAAATAAATAAATAAATAAATAAATAATGCTGGACAGTTCACACAACATTATCTAGCCCCAAGCTAAGCAGAGCTTGTGTTATGGGTACTAGATAACTGATATACTTAATGTAATATTATACATAGATAGATATTTTTTATTATACATAGAAAATACCCAGAACACCCTGAACAAATATCTGCGATCACACAAATATTTGTTCCGAGGCGGGAATCCTAATTTAAGCTTAAATGACTTGACTATGAGTTAAAATCTGGAGACTAATCAAAACGAACTCTGCGGTTAGTTTGACCGTAACTTATTTTAAAAAGTTAAAGAGATTTTTTGAATAAGTCCCAGGTAGGTAAATTTAAGTTATTGAGTCATATTGAGTATAAATCCTAATTCTAATAGACAATTATGTATTGGTATTCTTCACTTTTTGCAGCACTTGAGCGAAGCTGTGAGCTCTCTCTCACTCTCAATTTTATATCGAAATTGTCTTAGCCATAATGGCGTGATTGAATAACAAATAATCAATCTATTATAAAAATTAGAATATAATTAGACTTACTAATGGTAGGCCTTATCTGGATAGATGAACTTCACATTCTTCATAATGTGGTCTACGGATGTCATCATCACTTGCACCACCACAAACGTGCAAGAAGCTGCAACAAGAATCATAATATGAAATATGCTATTAATGCTAGGAAGGTGATAACAAGCATTTAATGCACATCAGCTTTACCCTTGAATCCAAAACTAATTATTGTCCAATGGAAAATCTAATCCAATATTAGCTCAAATTTGAAAACACCCGCACTATTGAAAAAAAAACTGTTCGCATTGGATTGAATTTGGAATTGCGCTTGAATTGGCTAAGAATTGTATCAGTAACTACTATGAAGTTAGCTGGTCTTTGGGATTGGCTATGAATTGTGTCAGTAACTACTATGAAGTTAGCTGGTCTTTGGGATAGGCTAAACCTTGTGTCAGTAACTACTATGAAGTTAGTTGATCTTTGGGATTGGCTAAGAATTGTGTCAGTAACTACTATGAAGTTAGCTGGTCTTTGGGATTGGCTAAGAACTGTGTCAGTAACGACTATGAACTTAGCTGGTCTTTGGTATTGGCTAAGAATTGTGTCAGTAACTACTATGAAGTTAGCTGGTCTTTGAGATTGGCTTAACTACTATGAAGTTAGCTGGTCTTTGAGATTGGCTAAGAATTATGTCAGTAACTACTATTCAAATTCAAATTCAAAATCTTTATTTCAGGCTTACTGAAAAATGCACTAAACCTAAACAGTAAGCCCATATCAAAATAGCTACTATGAAGTTAGCTGGTCTTTGGGATTGGGTATGAATTATGTCAGTACGTACTATGAAGTTAGCTCCTCTCTGTTTTTGAACAATTTCAATACCGATCCAATTAGTTAATTAAATTATCCGCACAATATTATATAATTTGGCAGTAGGTAGCTAAATCCAAGAGTATGAAATGACACTTGTCCAATACCGATCGATCGGAATTGTGTTCAAGAGTAAACCTGCTGTGCATAACAATAACCACTATAATGGATTTGATTGTTATAATATTCTTAGCTACATGTCAGAGCGGTTTTGCACTACATACGATCCGAATCCGATCCAAATCCGTGAAAATAAGGATCTAGAGAGAAGTCGAGAGAAATTTAATGATGGTAATCTGATCTAGTGCATAAACTACCATACAAATAGTTCTACGACCACTCCGAATTTTCATGAATTAGGATCAGACGTAGTGCGATACCGCTGTATGAAGATTGAGATTCTGAGGTGTAGGTACTCTAAGCTTTAACAAGTAATTGTCACGGAATAGTGTAACACGGTTTTTTTAAGGAAATTGAGGTTCACAAAGTGTAAGCTTATTGGGATCTCCTTATAAAAAATCCGTGTAAAATGCTTGTTAAATACTGGACTCAATACACTGGACTTAATCCATGAATATTTATGCTCCGTTCAAAATTGATTCTGAAGTAGGTACTACAATCGATACTAGGTACAATAGGAAACCATACTAATGAAGTGTTCGCCAGCGGGAAAGTACTTGAATTAACTAAACTTTAATTGGCCGACCGAAACGACGTCCTCAGAGTCTAAATATAGGATGCGTATTATTTGTATGTTTTTAAGTATGTGAGTTTGTCAAACCATAACTGCAGAACCGCTGATCCAAAATTGATGAAACTTGTTAGGTAGGCTATGTGAATATAATGTTTTGGGTTTTAACATGAACTTGATTGGTCCGGAGTTTTGAGTCGCGGGTCCAAGAGGTCCCCCAAAATTGAAAGAAGCGAAAGAATTCAGGGATGCAAATTTTACATCGCAAAATCACGTTCGGAGCGAACTACTACACATGATTTAATGGTCTTTGGGGGAAATGTAATGGGGTGGGCTGCTTTTGGCAAGTTGGAAGACGTTTTTAAATCTAAAATCCCTCAATGTCTTAAGACCAAGATATTTAAACAATGGGTTCTGCCCATGCTCACTTATGGAGCCGAAACATGTCCACTTACAAATGAGCACGTATATACTATAGGAGTTGCTCAAAGAGCCATGGAGCGGGCCATGCTAGGTATCCATATCCACCTCTTGGACCGTATACCAAACGTCGAGATTCGACGCTGAACTAATGTCGTGGATGTAAGTATACGGATTGCGAGGCTCAAGTGGAGATGGACGGGACACTTGGCAAGGCGAGAGGATTACCGATGGACCAAAGCAGTAACCGAATGGAGACCAAGATATATCTGGCGGCCTCGAGGCAGACCACCTGCCCGATGGTCTGACGATAGTGTGCAGGTAGTAGGAGAGCGGTGGATCCGGCTGGTACAAGACCGCCAGGAGTGGCATTATATAGAAGAGGCCTTTACTCAGGAGTGGGTGTTAGGGCTGGATAGATAGTTTTTTTTTTATTTTTTATTTTTTTATACTACTTGGATGACGGAACAAGCAAGAGGCCCACCTGATGTTAAGCGGTAACCTCTGCCTATGAACAGTGCATTACCTCATAGGTCACGTCCACCTAGGACGCACCCTATGTGGCATTGCACTGCGCCCGCCACCCTGAGACATAAAGATGAAAAGTCTCAAAAATAGATAGAATGGTTTTTGGATTGGGAACAATTTTCATTAATATTGGGACAATTTAGTTTCTTCCTTAGTACCAAGTCAACATCAATGTCCACTTCTTCAGCCTTAGATGAGAAGCGTTGAACACCATGTCCAATAGTGGACTTGATACAAAATATAAGAACCTTCTAGACACTTACTGCTTATAAAGTGTATGCCGGCGGCGAGTCGTTTGAACATGTAGCGCGGGTTTTGGAAGGTGTAAATGGAAAAACCGCATCCCATCACCATTACGAACAAACTTATTATACCGAAGGATATCATGGTGCGGACGTAATCTGAAACAAAACACATGAAACTTCAAGTCGAAAGCTTTCGATTCTTAACCGGAAGCTCAACAGTCAAGTATTTATCCGTTAGGCCGTTTGTCCATCACCGCCGTCACCGTAACGTCACCGCGAACGAGATGACGGTGCCACAGTAGCGATACATAAATTTACTATAGCCGCGTGTCCGCCGCACGCGCACGGGTGACGGACGTGTGGTGGACATGCGGCTATATAGTAAACTAAAGCCTCGCTTATTATCATACTAGCGACTCGCCCCGGCTTCGCACGGGTAGCCCCCGGTGAACCCCCCTTCCTACCCCTCCCCTTTTGTCAATCTCTTGGTTCTAAGCTACCTCCCCACCAATTTTCAGCCAAATCGGTTCAGCCGTTCTTGAGTTATGTAAGTGGTGTAACTAACACGACTTTGTTTTATATATATAATATATGTATGTATTGCTACTTCAGCGCCGTCATCTTGTTCGCGGTGACGTGACGGTGACGGTGGTGGTGGATAAACGGCCTAAGGTGACAAATATTATGAGAATCATGTAACCTTATTCTAAATCTTAAACTACTATAAATATCTAACACGATAAATAAACAAAAAGTTTTAAATAAAACTGGGTTAGTAATAGTGTTAGGGTAATTTAGAATCAAAAATGATAAGTCACATATTGGTGTGTCGGCCTAAGAATAGACCCCTCCGTCTCCTCCCGTGGATGTCGTAAAAGCCAACTAAGGGATTACCCGGATTTGTTGATAAGATTCGTTGTTAGGTATAAGATTTGTCCTGGCTGCTAGCTTATTATGGAATGTGTTATTACTGGAAGAAAGCTTAAGTCAAGTCAGTCCTGGGAAGAAATGGCGGCGATGAGATCACCACTAGTCACATCTATATTCCTCGATGGTGGTGGTTTCTATGCATGTATTTATATTTACATAACTTATTTGATAATGGTCATGCAAATTAATTATCATTTCGTTTTTATCTAATAAGTAGACTGCTTTAATTATTTTTGGAATTGATGAGTATCAAAATGTAAAAAAAGCGGCCAAGTGCGAGTCGGACTCGCCCATGAAGGGTTTCGTAGCAGCAAGTAACATAATTAGAAGTTTATGTTTATGAAATTAAATGTTTTTCTTAAATTTTTATAATTGCTTTGATTGAATGAAAAGTAAACTGCGGTTTACGATTTATGACGTATTAAAAAAAACTACTTACCTACTAGATCTCGTTCAACCCAATTTTGGGTGGAAGTTTACATGGTACATCATATATATTTTTTTAGTGTTATCATTTACTTATTTTAGAAGTTACCGGGGGGACACGCATTTTACCACTTTAGAAGTGTCTCTCGTGCAAAATATTCAGTTTAGGAAAAATATATATTAGAAACCTCAATATCATTTTTGAAGAACTATCCATACATAACGTATGGCTTTGATGAAAAATCAATTGTTGAGTTTCAGTTCTAAGTATGGGGAACCCCCAAAATTTATTATTTTTGTTCTATTTTTGTGTGAAAATCTTAATCCGGTTCACAGCATACATCTACTTACCAAGTTTCAACAGCATAGTACTTAAAGTTTCGGAAAAAAGTGGCTGTGACATAAAGACGACAGACAGACAGACATGACGAATCCATAAGGGTTCCGTTTTTTGCCATTTGGCTACGGAACCCCTTAAAATAAGCAGTTAAGTTTTCATCGTGTTGGCACTACTTTGGAAAGGATGATAAATTCAGAAAAATAAAAAGAAATGAGGTGGATGAAGACTGGCACTGAGAAAATACACCTCCCACAGTCCAGAGTAATCGGTGGTATTATAAATCATGGAAATAAATCGTTTTCTTGCGAATAATTCAAGTTTTGTTTTTAATGTTGTCAATGATCGAAAAATTCTTGTAGCGTGTAAAAACTATTACGGATTTTGAATAACTAAGATTTTGAATTTGATTTCATTTTAGTCAGAATTTGTTAGGGGATTTTGATAAAGATTTTGATAGTCAATGGCATGTGGTCCAGAGTGTTTTTTTTAAAGTTGAGTAGAGTTTAGCTAACCAATTATGTGGCCATAGATTTTGCGGCTCTTAGCCTTTGGCTCAGTTAGGTAATTCTTATTCAAAACAGGGGATGAGCTGCACTGACGATTGTATTGGGGAGTATTTTGCAAAGGTACATGAATATAGTAGCAAAGCTCCGCTTAAGCCAAAAGCGTAATTTTAATTACTGATATTCTTGAACAATCTTTGTTCATATCATGGTCACTACAATTCTAGTTATCTTTCTTATAAGTCTTATTTGACAGTCCCACGGTGGTACATGGTCCATGGGTTATTTCATCAGGGTGAACCACGAAATGAAGGAATGTATAGGGTAAATCTGATCTATGGGGTTTTGTCCAAAATACCTACTTGCGTGTCTAAATTGCGTGTTCCGGTTGTTTTCGTGACGTGTTTTCATAATTAAAACTTCGCTATGACAATTTTTATGAGTATTTACTCAAGGGGGGTGGAATATAAATTACAGGATCGTTAGTTAAATTAAAGACTGACTAATTTGATTTGTTTTTTTGAACTAGCCAAAGCATTGCTTCGTGAAACAAGCTAATTCAAATTATACTACTACATGCGAAGAGATAAACTAAAATGTTACGCCCCTTTTATCACTTTTATTTGACACAAGCTTGACGTTTCAAAATGATCTTTGTGGTTACGGAATATGGAATATTTGATTGTGACCAAACTAAATAGTGGGTGGGCAATTTCAAAATTGGCGCATCTGTCTAAGACTTAAAGCACTTAGACTAAGATCTGTGCAGACTTTCTATCGGCCGATAGTTCAGTCGTGTACTTAATCAGTATGAAAATGCGAACATTATAACGATTCGATATCGACCGATAACGCCTTCAAACTGATTTGTCGCAAACTATCGGCGGATTAAAAGTCTGTGGTTTGCGTGGGCTCTAACGCGTATAGTAGAGGAGGATATGTAGATTCAATTTCCATCAGTATTTGGGATATGAGAAAGAAAGAAAAAACATTTACTTGAAGCAATGAAAGCAGATGAGTACTGAGAACGACATACAGAAACAAAGATTATGAAGGATTGATAAAACTCCTTAGAAACTAGCATTAAATACCAGACATGTAAAAAAATATGTGCAGTACCTTTCAAGCATCAATCAGGTGGTTGGCCATTATCCAAAAACCATAAAATTGAACAAGATAGATATATAGATTGTACACCAAAAAATAAACACAATAGGATTAACTAATTAAAATAACAGTACAATGGGCGGCCTTATCGCTGAAAGCGATTTCTTCTATGCAAACTTTGGATGGACAGTAACGAACGAATGAGCGAATTAACGAACGGAGGAGAACAGAGTAAATAGCCACAAGCTACAAGGTGTAAGCTAGAGTAAATAGCCACAAGCTACAAGGTGTAAGCTAGAGTAAATAGCCACAAGCTACAAGGTGTAAGCTAGAGTAAATAGCCACAAGCTACAAGGTGTAAGCTAGAGTAAATAGCCACAAGCTACAAGGTGTAAGCTAGAGTAAATAGCCACAAGCTACAAGGTGTAAGCTAGAGTAAATAGCCACAAGCTACAAGGTGTAAGCTAGAGTAAATAGCCACAAGCTACAAGGTGTAAGCTAGAGTAAATAGCCACAAGCTACAAGGTGTAAGCTAGAGTAAATAGCCACAAGCTACAAGGTGTAAGCTAGAGTAAATAGCCACAAGCTACAAGGTGTAAGCTAGAGTAAATAGCCAAAAGCTACAAGGTGTAAGCTAGAGTAAATAGCCACAAGCTACAAGGTGTAAGCTAGAGTAAATAGCCACAAGCTACAAGGTGTAAGCTAGAGTTAGATACCGATAAATTATAACGAAAGTAGTAATTATGGTTATTTTTCTTGATTTTTAATAACTTACTTGCTATATTTACTTCATAGGCAGGATCAACAGGCTTGCCATTCTCCATCACAGGCTGCGTTAAATAGTTTGTACATTCTGAAACAAACGTTTAAATTATAGCAAAACAAACTTACATTTTACTTATTGTTGTTTTCCATCATACGTCTTTTTTGTAGTAAATCTAGCAGTAGTAGTAGTAGAGCTTTTTTGTGAAAGAGTTCGTCCGGGGAAGTACTACCACCATACCTATTTCTGCCGCAAAGCAGTAGCGCTCGCATTGCTGTGTTCCGGTTTGAAGGGTAAGGGTGCCGGTGAAATTACAGGCACATGAGACTTTTCATCTTTATATCTCAGGGTGGCGGGCGCAGTGCAATGCCACATAGGTTGCGTCGTAGGTGGACGTGATCTGTGAGGTAATGCACTGTTCATAGGCAGAGATTACCGCTTAACATCAGGTGGGCCTCTTGCTTGATCCGTCATCCAAGTAGTATAAAAAAACAAAAAAAAAACAATTTATCTATCTATTTAGCCTGTGTGCACCCACTGCTGGGTATAGGCCTCCTCTCTAATACGCCACTCTCTCCAGTCCTGTGCTGTTCTTATCTATTCTCGTCCTACTATACTTTAACGATGTCATCCGACCATCGGGCGGGTAGTCTGCCTCTTGGTCGTCAAACGATGTCATCCGACCATCGGGCGGGTATTCTGCCTCTTGGTCGTCAAACGATGTCATCCAACCATCGGGCGGGTAGTCTGCCTCTTGGTCGTCAAACGATGTCATCCGACCATCGGGCGAGTAGTACTGCCTCTTGGTCGTCAAACGATGTCATCCGACCATCGGGCGAGTAGTCTGCCTCTTGGTCGTCAAACGATGTCATCCGACCATCGGGCGGGTAGTCTGCCTCTTGGTCGTCAAACGATGTCATCCGACCATCGGGCGGGTAGTCTGCCTCTTGGTCGTCAAACATCTCTTGGCCACCATTCCGTTATACCCGTGGTCTACCTTCCGTCATTCCTTCTAGCCAAGTGTCCGTATACCTACGTCTACGACTTTTGTACGACGACAAAGTAATACCTATAATAATTTTGTATGTGTAACCTCGGAACAAGATGTCTTTCTTCTTCCGAGTGTGTAACATCTTTCCTCTCGCTTTCCTGCATTTTTTTTTGTTAATGGTTTCTGTACATTATTTGCAGCAATTTAGCCGGTGTCAAGTATTAAAAAATTATTAAATTATTCATAAATAACAAGTTAGTAATAAATAGTCAAGTCGTCAAGAATCTTCGTCAAGTCATAACCCAGTTTAAATGGTGGCAGAAAAACAAGGTTTTTGCAAGAAAAAACACCTTTTCCAAAAGACACGCAATTCATTTAAATGTGCTATTTATCCGAGTTAGATCGGTTAAAATGCCACCAAAATAACACGAAATAACTCGACTTCCTACGACCAACTCATGCGAGCTTTTCCATGCAATGTCATTAAAAACGGAAAATTGTTGAATTTAGATAATTGGGAACTGAATCCAAAAAAACAAATAAATTATTTATATTTGTTCGTTAGGTCGTGTGCTGGTTCTTTTTAGTCATTCTGTCCGTGATGCCTTCGTCCAGATTGATCGCTTGACTAAAAGCATCACGCTAAAATAAACACACAAACGCTGTGAGTATAAAGTACAAACATGATCAAAAGATTCCAACACAATTTTGGAAACACATCCTGCTTCTCCGCATACAAAAGAAACCCTGTATATTTATAGAAGAGCCGTTGTTTACAGAGGAAACTTTCTAGAACGAATTTCTATTAGAGTATACGAGGTCGTTATATACTGTGCTGCCTAGATATACCTATATGTGGCATAGTTTTCTTACACCAACGTCCGTGCTGAGCCGATCGTATCCTTTTTTACCCGACTACAGCAAAGACGAAAGGATGGTTATATTTCTTAGCAGTCTATGAATACAGGATGTATCATAATATCCCGAGTACTTGTAATATTATTTATTCTGTGCCCAGAGACGTATTCTAAACATCATAATGCTTTTTTCTACGACTTTGAATTTCAAAGTTTTTCATTCATCGTCCTTTCGCTAATGGCGCGAAATTCAATTTTTTTCGTGTTTTTTGCTCATCACAGCTCATCAATACTTCTTCAGATAGCGGAAACTTTGTTGCCGGTAATTAGATTACCTAAAACACAAGTTTTAATTTATAGTATCACATAAATATCATTAGTTTGGCTATGAATGTGCTTGAAAGAAAAAAACACTGTAAATACTATTGAAGCACAATTGTAGCTAAACTAATGATATTTATGTGATATTATATATTAAAACTTGTGTGTTAGCTCATATAATTACCGGCAACATAGTTCTCGCTATCTGAAGAAGTGTTAATGATCTGTGATGAGCAAAACCACGAAAAAATTTGAAATTGGCGCCCCAAGCAAAAGCAACCACCTTAAATTCCTAACGCAACATCAGAACGTTACGGTACCTTATAGGGCTGCCAAATATTATGTTAGGTAGGTACATTTCGGGCGCAATTTCAGTCAGCACAGACTACTAAGGCCAGGCCCGCCAGTCAGTCAGTGATTGTGTATTATACTTCTAAATCTGTGGTGATCGTCATCACAGTCGTCACTTCATTCATCCAAAATCGTGATTTCTAGTGTATCGCTCGGATCACAGATAAAATAGCATTTTCATAACGTTATTGCAGTTTTATATGAACATCGAAAACGTTCTGGAACTTCATGATCTGATTCCACCATCTCCTTTTCATCATAGGACGAGCAGACGCACGGCTCGGTATCATCCTTACCTCATTAGTAATCCCTATTCGTACTAAACGATTCAGTTCTACCTTTATAATGCGAACTGCTACGGAGTGGAATATCCTACCGTCGTCTGTCTTTCCTGAAAACTATAATCTGGGTCTCTTCAAGGCTAGAGTGAATAGGTGCCTTCTAGACCTTTGTGCTTCATCTTCGGCCACATCGTTACTCACCAACAGGTGAGATTGTGGTCAAACAGAGGTCTATCATAGTTAAATAAAAAAAAGAAAAAAAAACATACCATAGCGTGCTTGGGACTGAATCCGCGGCAAGCACGTTCGTAGGGCATAAAATGCACTTAATTTTGAAATGGGAGGGATGACTTTTTCAGAATTCACATTAAATTATAAAGAGGCATTTTTATGGGTTAGGGTTCTTTCATCATCGGGTAAATTCGTCACCGAAAAAATTTAGGGTATATCCAAATTTTCGGGTTTTATCATCGATATAATATACTAGTATATTATTTTTATTTTCAAACAAAATATACTAGTATATTATATCGATGGGTTTAATTGTCGAAAACTGACAACAAATCAAATCGCAATTTAAACCTATCTCTGTTTTTTTTTGATGCAGCAATTTGTTAGCAATCGTGTAGTGAATGGCCGTTTTGAGGGTTCCGTAGCCAAATGGCAACAAACGGAACCCTTATGGATTCGTCATGTCTGTTTGTCTGTCTGTCTGTCTGTCCTTCCGTATGTCACAGCCACTTTTTTCCGAAACTATAGTTTCGTAAAAAAGTGCAGCATAGTTGTTATAACAACTATGCTGTTGAAACTTGGTAAGAAGATGTATTCTGTGAACCGCATTAAGATTTGCAAACAAAAATAAAAAAAAAACAATAATTTTTGGTGGTACCGATACTTAGAGAAGACACTCATATATTTTTTTCATCAAATACATACTAGGTCTTCGAAAATGATATTGAGGTTTCTAATATTTTTTTTTTCAAAACTGAATAGTTTTCGCGAGAGACACTTCCAAAGTGGTAAAATGTGTGTCCCCCCCCTGTAACTGTAACTTCTAAAATAAGAGAATGATATAACAAAAAAAATACCATGTAAACTTCCACCGAAAATTAGTTTGAACGAGATCTAGTAAGTAGTTTTTTGAATACGTCATAAATCGTAAACCATCCAAGAACTTTTATATTATTGTTACTTGCTGCTACGGATCCCTTCATCGGCGAGTCCGACTCGCACTTGGCCGCTTTTTGTTTAACATTTAGAGTGCAAAGTTACATTTTTGCTCTTTGACTGTTGTAATTTACACACGACAAAACGCTATTTCTTCAGATAGACTTAAGATACGATTTGAGTGGAAACTCTTAGAGAACACTCCCATTAACATACCGTAAGGTTTACAAAGTGTTAATAGGTTGTTACAGTACAGTTGCCAGAGTAATTACAGGCACATTAGACTTACCAACGAATAACCTATGAGTGACTCATGTTCGGTGACGTGAATCATATTTTAGCCAGCGATATACCTTCCTTTTGCAGTCGTGTTGGGTTACCAACGAAAATAGGTATAGCTCTTATACATACATACATATATACACACGTTTTTCCCGAAAGGGGTAGGCGGAGCCTCAATGGGCCTCTTTTCACCGTGAAATATCTTTAAATCTAAAGTGAAAAGGTTGCTTCGTGAAAAAGTGTATTATAGTGTTGATGAATATTTAAAAGACAAGTTTTGAACACATTTTCTGATGCTTATAATTTAATTGACATCTTTTTGGGACGAATGATTTATTAATGATATTTATTTTATGACATGATTATTATTATTAACAACATTTAATATTGTGTCGGATTATGTGTTTGTTTTATATGATGGTATATTACCGGTAAAAGCACCTACTTAAAATGTTGTTAAAGTAGGTACCTACTAGTTATATTGCATGCTGTGAAGCGGATTATAGTGGATTTTAATTTTAATTTGTCAACTTTTTCTTGTACCCATTCTCGCAATAAATAAATGAAATGAAATGTTAAAAAAAGTTAAAGAAAAGAAAATTTATTTATTTTTCCCAAGAGGACACAACACACAAAAAAACACAATTCAGTAGGTAGTATACAAACATAAAATGAAATAAATATAAAAACTGGTAGTAGAAAGTAGATTGTTAAGTAGGAAGGCATCGATGTGTGTTGTGTGGGGTCAAATAGGTACCTGCACCATAGGTGCACTATCGTGGAATATAGACGTGACAATGTAACACCGTGGAATGTAGCAGAGTCAGTCGTGGAACGCAATGGCGGCGTTGAGCTCACCACTTGTCACGTCAATTTCCCACGATAGATAGATAGAATATTCTTTATTGCACAAAACAAACAATGTACACAGGCGAAGCTAATGCTAAGAAGCATTCTCTACCAGCTAACTTTTGTGTATTGTGGATACATTTATGTAGGTAGTGCACAAAAAAACGTAATAAAGAGAAGAAGAAAAAAAGACCTTTTTAGTCTAACAATACAAGATATGTAAGTAACATAATATTATATTATAAAAATAAATAATAATGTATAATATAAATATATAATATAAATACATAGTACTAAAATAAATAATAGTAAGTATACATAGGTAATATGCATAAACGTAAAGCTACGTTACTTGGATGGTGGGTTGCACGATGGTGCAACCCACGGTGAAAAGAGGCCCATTTGAGGGCCTGCCCTCTCGGGGAAAAAGGCGTGTGTCTATGTATGTATGTATGAATGAAACCGCTTGCAGTTTTATGTTCTCAGTAATCGTAATTCCACACAAAATCTATTTAATAATTTTCAGCGAATACTGTGCTATAACCGTCACCCACATTGTTGTAGTGAAGTCACAGATTACCAAACAGTTTACGAGCACGGAGAATGTTTATTTTCACACGACGTTTGTTTTCAGCTACAGATAGTCGATTCGGTTCATTCCTAAGCGAACCCAAAACTCAGAGATTTTGAAAATATGTTTTCAACATAAAAGAAAAAAAAATACACTATGAGTTTCCATGTTTTCAATTAATTAGATTAACAATGAGAAAGAACAGTTTTTATAAATAATAAAAAAAAACCCGCCTGAGACGCAGGAGGTTGCGGCTTCGATTCCCGTCTCTGAACAAATATTTGTACGATCTGCAGATCAGTTCAGGGTTTTCTAGAAATTTTCAAAGTATTAAAAAAAACTGTCAATGTAATGTTTTGTATTAAGTCCATATTATATCAATTATCTAGTACCCATAACACAAACTTTGCTTAGCTTGCGGATAGATAATGTTGTGAGAACTTTCCAGCATTAGGTATTTATTTAGTTTATATGACGGGCGTTATAGCCAAAAAAGTGTTTTTTTTTTTGCTATCGTATCGTGAGATGTCAGGGGAGAATATTCCGAGTTAATTGAGATTTTTACTTACATAATTACTTAATAAAATTGTCCACCGTAGTAAGGCAAAATCCTTTTCATAACTTTTTACTTATATTGTAGCACTGTTTAGACTTCGTTCCGGACACATAACGACAAACAAGTTTAGATTTTTGATGGGAATTTCAGATTCCCCGAATTGCTCTGAGTGTCTTCAACATTTTGAAGAAGACATTCATCATGTGCTGGCGGAGTGTGTTCGGAATGAAGTCCAACGCCATGAGATGAGATTTACTATACCTATGTAACGGTGTCTTGACTTTCCCGCTTTCCGAGGAAGCCGAGATGCTCGTTAAGCTGTATTTTAGAGTAGTATAAATAGTATGTTAATATAATTATTATATTAACATACTATACTTATTCCGTCTGGTAGTGATTTGGATCAGTTGAGCTACCTTTAGATCGCTTGCAGCGGTCTTCAGGTGGCACAACTGTTTCATATGTATTTTGTACATACCTTGTATTAGTCTTTCTGTAAATAAATGTACATACTATTATATATTTCCTGTACGGGAGTGATATTGTCACACAGTGACAAAACTCCTTTAAAAATATAAAGAAAAAATAAAAAAAACTTTTTACTTTTCTCAAACATATTTTACTTCAAGACAATTTTTATTAATTCTCTAAATACCTTCTTCAATCATGTTCAAAACTTATTTGAGCCTTTTGGGGTCGAGACTCTGGGTACGAGGGGTATCGGGGCCATTCACGTTTTCGAAATTATTTCAGGGCATCTAGTCGAAGCGACGCGTGACCCGAGAGTTGGCTCTTATCTGGCTCAACGCATTACTATTGCCATTCAGCATGGCAATGCTGCCAGCATCTTAGGGACGCTTCTGTCTGGTAGTGATTTGGATCAGTTGAGCTACCTTAAGATCGTCAGCAGCGGTCTTCAGGTGCCACAGCTGTTTCATTTGTACACCCTACTTGTATTTACTTGTATAAGTTGTATTATTCTTTCCGTGAATAAAGATTTTCATATAATCATGTTAGTAATCGCTAAACACCTGGTAATGATTTAATGGACCAACGCGCTGTTAGCATCTCTATTACAAAAATAGATAAGTACGGCACGCAAAAATGAAAACAGTAAGAATAGGAAAGCAGAATTTCCAATTTCATTGTGCAATGAGCTCGCGATCCAGTCTCTTGAATCGTATCATCATCATCAACACGAGCCTTTAAATGTCCAGTTTTGGACGTAGATCTCTCCCAATTTCTTCCACTCGAGTCGATCAGTTGCCTTCGCCATCCAGTGATAGCCTGCGTATCCTTTTATGTCGTCCCCCCATCGTTTCGGTGGATGACCTCTGGGTCTTCTGTTTGCCCACGGTCTCCATTCAAGGATCCGTCTCGTCCAGCGATTTCTGCAAGCCTATAGCAATATGAGCCGCCCAACTCCACTTTCGCTCAGCAATAACGGTGACCACGTCTCTCAACTTAGTTGTTCGCCGTATCCATTCATTACGTCTGCGATCCCGCAAAGTTATGATGAGCACACTTCTCTCCATCGCCCTTTGCGTGACTCTGAATCTCATATCATATTTTATCTCTTATCTCTTGAATCGTATACCATATACCTTAATATATACAATATATTTATTATTATGATCCGGTGCTGTCCCACTGCAGGGCAAAGGCCTCCTTTCCCTCCTTCCATTCGTCTCTATTGTTGGCTATTTGGGACCAATCCTTCAAGTAGGAGTCTAGCTATCCCGCCATCTCCGTCTAGGCCTTCCATGTGGCCGTCGTCTGTTTGGGATCCATTCTGTCGTGGTCTTCTCCCATAGTTCTTTTGACATACGTCACACATGTCCAGCCCAGTCCTACCACAGTATAAATATTAGTGGGTGCAAGGTTTCACTTAAGTTTAGCAGCTTTTTAGCGTCGTCAGATATCGGACGCTAATTACAATGAAAAAAAAAACTATATAATAATAACAATATAATAAAATATAACTATAGTATACCATATACCTTACCATTATAATTTACCATAATTTATAATAATAATGTCCAGTATGGACCATTCTATTTGGGATGAGAAGCGTTACCTTGCCATAACATAGTTTTTTAACTAGCACGGAAGGCTTCTCTTAATTTCATATACTTACGAACATTTTTGAAATTAATGCAAATGTTAATTATGATTTGTTGTAAAAAATCAGCTACACCGCTCAGATCTATATCATTGTCACCGACTGACCCATCTGAGGTCCTATCAATAATAACTAAATTAAAAAATAGCAGCTCTGTTAGCACAGATAATATAACCACGAATTTAATTAAAAAATTCAAACATGATTTAGCTCTGCCAATAAGTTTTTTGTGTAATTTGAGCTTTGGCGAAGGTAAATTCCCTGAACAATTCAAAAAAGCATTAGTTTGCCCTATCCATAAAGCAGGTCATAAGTCTTTGACGTCTAATTATCGGACAATATCTATACTCTCGACGCTTTCTAAGATCTTAGAATAACTTATGAATAAAAGGCTCGTCAAATACGTAGAAAGTAATGGCTTGATATCGGATAACCAATTTGGGTTCAGAATGGGACGCTCAACTGATGATACTGTTCTAAAATTAACTACGCTCAAAACATCACACCTTGATGTAAATGATAAATGTCTAGGTGTTTTCCTGGATCTTCAAAAGGCATTTGATACTGTATCAATCCCAATTCTTCTGACGAAGTTAGAAAATATAGGAATCAGAGGGTTGCCTTTTGCATGGTTCAGGGACTACCTTAGTAGTAGGACACAAGCAGTCAGGGTAGATAAAGTTTTTAGTGATGATGCAAGCTGCTCATATGGGGTTCCGCAAGGAAGCACACTAGGTCCTACATTATTCCTCATTTACATTAACGCCCTGTGCAAAATGAACCTCGAAGGTGCGGATCTTTTAATGTTCGCAGACGATACTATTCTAGTTTTTCATGATAAAACCTGGTATTGTGTAAAAAACTTGCAGAGAAGGGTTTATGCGCAGTCAGTAGTTGGTTGGAAAATAATTTGCTCTCCCTGAATACCGCGAAAACAAAATTTATGTGCTTTCATAAAACCGCTGTTACTAGTCCTCCTTCTGATTTCAATGTTACAGTGCATACACATCCATGTAACAAGAATAAGGAATGTAGTGATCAATGCAGCTGTGATGCACTGGTGCGAGTACTATTCATAAAATATCTAGGGGTGATGATCGATCAAAAATTAACATGGCAACAACATCTGACTGTCACTGCAAAAAGAATAAGATCACTTATATACATATTTAAAATCTCAGGGCCATTGCTGATCATAACCTGTTAATTAAAACATATAAGGCTCTTTGCCAGTGCATCATAAATTACCGTATCAATTCTTGGGGAGGTGCTCCTAAAACATATATGTTAGAAGTTGAAAGAGCCCAAAGAGCCCTTCTCAAAATTATGATGTACCTTCCATTCAGATACCCTACAAATCTCCTATATAACAAACTTGGAGTCCTTAGTGTTCGAAAACTATATATATTTCAGTGCATCCGAAGATATCACCGTTTCACAGTGCCAAAATTAATTATACCTAAACCAGGTCTGGTTAATTCCATACATTTTAGAATTAGTTCACACAAAATATCGATAGATGGCAGTACTGGTATCGCTAGGAATATTGAACACATTAATTAGATAATTTTTTCACTTTTTTTGACGGCATTGCGTAAATAGTACCTCTAGAAGACTTTTTATGTGATTTTAACTAATAAAATAACAAAAATCGTTATAAAATAGTTTTTTTTTTCAATGTTTTTACTGACATCTAGCAATTTCTAACCGAAACATTTTGATTGGGTTCTAAGGTTCTAAGTTTGGTCAAGAAACACATAGATGGCGTTGAAATAAAACCATGTTTCGGAGCAGTGTATTATTCGATAATATTTCGATAGTTACTCCACAGAGTAGTAAGAATACTAACGTGTTACTCTATGATATGATCTGATGAAATACGCTTGATTTCTCAAGTATCATCTAGTGCGCTGTAAAGAAGGCAAGAGAGAAGCGCCATCTAGTACGCTGTTAAGAAAACAAGTAAGAATGCATATTAGTACGTTAGTACCGAGCGCGCGCCACGGGCGCTGCTCTTGCGCGACTTATCGTGGCAACGATCGTAGTACTAAGATTGTCTCTCTGTTGTACGTTAGTATTATTCCTTACTCTGTGCCTAAACGAAGAACTATGCGCTACCCTATTCCGAATTTAAGTAGTTCTTTGGCTCGTAGGCATTACAATTATAACGCACCACGGCTGTATACAAAAATAACTTTAAAATGTAATATAAATAATTGCAGTAATCATCAGCTAAAAGGCATAATAACGCAAAGGTTAGATTCATTTGATTATGCCGGTATAGAGGACCTTCTTAAGTAGGACTCTATATCATGGTAATGCACATCTTCACACACAAAAACACACACATACACACACACACACACACTACACACATACACACACACACACGCACACACACACACACACATACACACACACACACGCACACACAATACTACACAATAGACTATATTAGAGTAAGTTTTATTTTTATATGGTTTTTGTAGTGAGTGTTTACATTCTATTTGTTACGAATGTAATTTTAAAAATTCAATCACATACGGGAGAGAACTGTTTCCTGGGCCACAGCTCACGATTTTCCGGGAGACAGGGCTACATCTATATATTATTATCATGTTATGGTCAATAAACATTTCTTATTTCTTATTATTAATATTATAATCCTAAGTGAAATAAATTTATCTTAACTTATCTTACCTTATACCTCAATATATACAATATAACTAAATATAAAAAAAAAAAAAAAAAAATATTGATTATTTTGTTTTTTACTTGCTAAATAAACTCTGTCTTATCATTTGTCTGCCAACAGTACATTGGAACTAAATATGTCGCCACTCCCTGTGGTGATTCAGCAGCGCCAGCGCGCTCGTCGCCAGCTGAGAATAATTACACAAAATCATTTCAATGATTTTTCTCGACAACCAGCCGGACATAATCAGGAAATCCATTTGTTACCGTGTCGACAAGGCATTACAGCAAGTTATCAGTTACAATAATAACACAGCCAGATCTACTATTATCCATAGAGGAGTGTCCACCACCATCCATCTGCATCATCAGATCAGCTCGCTATCACCATAGTATTGCATTGTCATCGGAACTTGACAGGTATGCAAAATATCATCTCAACCGGTTGAGGATAACTGCTTTAAAATTCAGTTGCAAGATTCCACCCGGACATACATTGCAAGTTAAATAAAAGCTTGTAACATAAGCGATGAAAGATGACGTGCCCTCATACTCGCAATATGAGCCGAGACGTGTCTTGGTTTAGGGATCCAATTTATGGAACGTGTGTTGAATTTAATTAGCACAGAGAAGTAGCTGTTTTTTTCTATGAAATAACGAAGTGTGTCTAGCCCCATGCGGTATTAAAGCGGAAATAACCCAATTGAGTTTTAGATCTAGCATTTTTTTACAGGGTTTATCCTCAGAGTAGCTGAGACAACTACATAATTTGTAGAACTTTTTGAATGATGAGTTATAGCCTGAGTTCACCCACTGCTGAGTATAGGCTTCTCTTTGCCTGTGCCATTCCTTACAGTCCCGTGCCAGTCTCATCCAAGTTCGGCCCGCGACGCAAGCGATATCGCCTGCCCATCTAGCTGCTGGATGACCAACGTTTCTGTACCCAGTTCTTGGACGCCATTCAGTTAGCGCCATACTCCACCTATCGTCACCTCGTCTTGCCAGGTGTCCTGCCCAACTCCATTTTAGTTCCGTTATACGATTCTCAACATCTTTGAGCTTCGTTCGACTTCGTATCTCGACGTTGGAAACATGGTCTATAAGCTTGATGCCGAGCATGGCGCATTCCATAGCTCTCCGTGCAACTCTCATCCTGTACACAGCCTCCTGCGTAAGCGTCCATGTCTCATCAATAGCTGTCAATAACTACATGTCAATAACTGATTGCTGATGCTATAACGAACAACGAGAACAAACGCTTATCCAGTTGTTGAGAACAAATGTTCTCAACATCTGGATAAGCGTTTGTTCCGCGAACGACGCACCTTTGTCGTTGTTCGGTCCGAATAATGAATTTAGAAACTGGGAGAAGACGGTAATAGGCATATATCTAGAATGTACAGCGGAAAGTCTATGGTTATAGGTAACCGCTCTTGAGATACCTTGATTATACAGTGACAGGTAGCAATGATTGTAAAGTAGTGTACTTCAAGACTTGGTGACTATATTGTTCGCAGTTTCACAACACTCAAATGTTTGAATTAGTAGAATACCACTGGCTTACACCCAAAGCCCAGCGAACTACAATTGAGTGAAGGTGTGGAAATAGTGACAGTCTAGGTTAATAATAGTACGCAGAATACATTGTCGATTAGTTATTTGCGTGTTTACAATGCGTGTACGCTGCGACATAGCTCTGACATTGTCAAAATAATTTATAACTTGACTGTGATTGTGCAAGGTACTCATTATGAAAGATAGTTTAAACCAGTTATCCAGTTAGTTTAGTTTTAACCATAATAGATGGTTTGTTTTCGCTACTACACAAATTGTCAACGTGTCAAACTGACGGATCTTATATGGAACTGTCACATCACAATGAAAATTCTATCCCCCAACAAGCAATCACACGGGTACCTAATCAATCTGGCATTTTTGAAAAACGTGGTATTTTTATTTAATAGCATTTTAATGTGTTTTAAGAGTTATTTCGTGTAATATTGGTGGAATTTTAACCAATGTGACTTGTATATATAGCACATGTGTGATATAGTTAAATTTAAGTGTATTGCGTGTCTTTTCAAAATGTTGGATTTTTTCCTGTGAAAACTCTGTTTTTCTGCTACCTTTTTGGGTTATAGCTTGACGGAGACTCTTGACGACTTGACTATAAAAATAGAATTATATATAACAAGTGTATATAACCCAAAATTGCATAGGTACGTTGTTTTTTTTAACTATGATAGACCCTCGGTTTACCGCGATCTCTCCTGTTGGTAAGTGCCGATGCGGCTGACGTTGGAGCACGAAGGTCTAGAATGCACCTATTCAATCTTGCCTTAAAGAGACCCATATTATAGTTTTCTGGAAAGATAGAGGCTGGAACTTTTTCGATTCCTTATCTGTTCATTCCACTACAAGTTTGGCATTACAAAGGTGAAACCGAAACTCGTAGTGCGAATTGCCGTTTGACAAGTGATGCCATTTCTTATTGATGACGTTTCAATTTTGTAATTTAAATGACATGTTTTATCTTATATAATATAAAACAAAGTTGTGTTAGTTTCACCACTTATAACTGAAGAGCGGCTGGACCGATTTTAGTTATCTCTTTTTTGGTGGATTCTTTTTCGCTCCGAATAGCAGAATAAGTAATAAAATATCGGGGCGGGCTTTTTCCCCGGGGGCTACCCGTGCGAAGCCGGGGCGAGTCGCTAGTTAATTATATTTCTGTGTTGTTGTAGTTATTCATATTTCTACTATATTTTTAAATTCGAATTATTCAAATAAAATAAGGAACATGCCCTTAAAGGGTAGATTACATTGAATTGAACATTTTATCTGTAATATCTTTTTAATATGTAATTTAACAATAAATAGACTTTGACTTTGTCTGCTGAGGGGGGCGTTGTGGGGTTGGGGGGACTTGCTTCACTCGCCCTAGCAAAAATCTCAGCTAAAGTATATGCTACAAATTCAATTCATGATAGCACCAACGTAACTTTTTTAAGCTGAACACATGCTTTTGAGGGTCCGGCTTATTTCATTTACAGCTCAAAGTTTGTATATAAATAGGTAATAGGTCTTTAACCATGGCTCAAAGGCAATTCCTTTACAATGTACGGTTCTGTTGGACGTTAACGTTGTGCGGACACGTAAATTACAAGACAATGGGCGTCAAATTATAAATAGAGTACACGCGGAAACTTTGTCTAACGCGTTACATACGAAAATAGGGCTGTGAACGCGTGGTCCGACAGCATTAGAGTGGCATATGCGTCATATCAGCAAAAGTCACTGTAAAACCCTTTTTTTTACGGACAGAGATTTTTTACAAGTTTTTATTTGTTCGCTGCGGATTTAATTTTCAATACAAAACGTATAATTTGAAACACATATGTGTGTGTTTTCCAGCAGCGAACGTGTTACTTGCAATGTTTGAACTGGATGGAATCTGGGTGGAATCTTCCAACTGAATATAAAGCAGTTATCCTCAACCGATTGAGCTGAAATTTGGCATACCTGTCAAGCTACGATGACAACATTATGATGGTGACGGTGAGCTGATCTGATGATGGAGACGGAAGGTGGAAAACGGAAGTCCTCGAGGGATAATAGTAGACTGGCCGTGATCAGCACACGGTTACGATCACTAATTTTATAAAAGCTGGTGTTGAAAAATATATTTATCACAAACAAACTTATCCGGACTTGTTTGTAAGATTCGTAGGTTTAATATTTGTCCTGGCTGCTAGCTTATTCAAGGAATGTGTTATTACTGGAAGAAAGCGTTAGCAGAGTCAGTCCTGCGAAGGAATAGCGGCGATGAACTCACCCCCCCCTGTCACGTCTATTTCCCACGATGGTGCAACCTACAGTGAAAAGAGGCGCATTTGAGACTCTGCCTACTCTTTCGGGGAAAAAGTCGTGTGTTTATGTATGCTTTGATTATTAGATTATCTAAGTATGTATGTACCTATGTATGTAGATACCTACATACCTATAGGTAGGAAGAAGGAATAACGTGAGGACAGATTTGAAACCAAATCTATAGTAAAATTTTGTGATCTTTATAAATGGTACCTACCATGTGCGGATTGTTGAAATTTACCTTAGTTTTACAAAACTCTGGTACTTGTAGCAGTGTAAAGTTTATCATTGTTTTTATAAATAAGCGTACGCGACTAATTTTACTAACGGCTAAGCCCCATGTCTCGTTGAGCCTAGGATTAACTGGCTAAGCTTGGTGAGCCCAGTTACTGTCAGCCGACAAAAATGAAGAATAAAAGTCGCATCTTGTTTTCATAGAAAAATATTTAGAAAATGTTTTAGTAGGTATCGTTTCAAAGTACAAATTCTTATATTCAAATCAAAAATATGCGTGGATACTAACTACATTATAGTTCTGAAGGATCACTGTACCAGAAACACGATAGGACAATAATATTTTCTCGATACAAAAAAAAAGTAACGTCTATTTTTTGCTTGATTCGATTGTTTATTAAAATGGTGCATATTATTGGGTACAAAATTATAAATAACATTCATACAACAAAGTCGAGAGTTTACTCTAGGGGTTTTGTAAAATTATCTATATTTTACGAAATATTCATTAAAAACTGTTTTTTCGAGAGGCGCGAGGCGTTTTTAGGGTTCCGTAAAAAAAATACGGAACCCTTATGGATTCGTCATGTCTGTCTGTCTGTCCGAGTATGTCACAGCCACTTTTTTCCGAAACTATAAGAGCTATACTGTTACAACTTGGTACGTAGATGTATTCTGTGAACTGCATTAAGATTTTTACACAAAAATTGAAAAAAGAAACAATTATTTTTGGGGTTCCCCATACTTAGAACTGAAACTCAAAAAAAATTTTTTCCTCAAACCTATACGTGTGGGGTATCTATGGATAGGTCTTCAAAAATGATGTTGAGGTTTCTAATATCATATTTTTCTAAACTGAATAGTTTGCGCAAGACACACTTCCAAAGTGGTAAAAAGTGTGTCCCCCCCCCCCCCCCCCCCGTAACTTCTAAAATTAGTTTTTTATTTTTGGGGTTTCCCATACTTAGAACTGAAAATCAAAAAAAAATTTTTCATCAAACCTATACGTGTGGGGTATTTGTGGATAGGTCTTCAAAAATGATATTGAGGTTTCTAATACCATTTTTTTCCATACTGAATAGTTTGCGCGAGAGACACTTCCAAAGTGGTAAAAAGTGTGTCCCCCCCCCCCCCCCCGTAACTTCTAAAATAAGAGAATGATAAAACTAAAAAAAATATATGATATACATTACCATGTAAACTTTCACTCAAAATTGGTTTGAACGAGATCTAGTAAGTAGTTTTTTATTTTTTATTTTTTTTTGTTTTTTATTTTTGGGGTTCCCCATACTTAGAACTGAAAATCAAAAATTTTTTTTTCATCATACCTATACGTGTGGGTTATCTATGGATAGGTCTTCAAAAATTATATTGAGGTTTTTAATATCATTTTTTTCTATGCTGAATAGTTTGTGCGAGAGACACTTCCAAAGTGGTAAAAAGTGTGTCCTCCCCCATAACTTCTAAAATAAGAGAATGATAAAACTAAAAAAAAATATAATGTACATTACCATGTAAACTTTCACTCAAAATTGGTTTGAACGAGATCTAGTAAGTAGTTTTTTTTTAATACGTCATTAATCGTAATCCATCCAAGAACTTTTATATTATGTTACTTGCTGCTACGGAACCCTTCATGGGCGAGTCCGACACGCACTTGGCCACTTTTTTTTTGTATGAAGTTTTCTGCTTGGGGTTGGCGCAGTCTTTATGACATTTTAAAGGTCACGTAAAATAGGTGGATGGAGGCGGCACAAGATCTCTCGTTGTGGCATCCTATAGTGAAGGCAGAAAAATGATCCGAATAAAAAATAATACTCAGAGTTTTGTTTTACCTGGATATATATTATAATCAAAGTACATAGGTACAATCAATCTCATTTCGAGAAATCAAGAACGCCGTAATGAACTACGCTTAGTAGTTTTGAGCCGCGAAAGAAAACAGCTTGATATTGTAAAACGCGGGAGTTAATGGATTAACCGAGTGAGCGAAAACAGAAGGTGCTGTGAAAAATAAACCGTTAAACCGTAGAGATGTATGCTCACGTGATTTTTCAACTGTTTACAGCTTCTTGTACTGTCGATCTCCGAATGTATACCAGTTTCATTCGGTGGTCTATTTGAGGCCGCCTCTAACGCATTCTAATTTGTGTGTGAAATTTCTCTGTAATCTTGTTAGCTAATGAGTGTGATCGTACAGTTTTTTTTCTTTATAATGTTCGTCGCACGGCTTGTGCATTTTCCGTATTCAAGTATTTTCAATATTTTTTCAACGTTACGATCCTTCCAACTCGTCAAAGTCACAGTCAAGTCATGTTTTAGTAAAACTTTGGTAACAATTACCACCATTTTGAAAAGTCACGTATCCATTTCATTTCAGTACACTCTACGACTATTTAGTAAAACTTTGGTAGGTACATTTTCACCAATTTGAAAAGTCACGCAATACACTTCCATTTCATTTCACTACACTTGTGCTCCATTATAGACGTAGCTTCATTGGTTAAAATGCCACCAAAATAACACAAAGTAACTAACAAAAACTACTAGGAAAAGAAATAAAATAGAAGGAGACGACATCTCTTTTCAGAAATGGCGAAAAGAGTCGATCGTGATTTCGGCCACGTGCCAAATTATCTTATATAAACTGTATAATAAATAATAATGTTATGATGTATAATGTTACAATAAACTGTATAATAGAGTAAGATTTATTTTTATATAGTTTTTGTAATAATGTTTTCATTCTATTAAATAAATAAATAATGTTGGACAGTTTACACAACATTATCTAGCCCCAAGCTAAGCAGAGCTTGTGTTATGGGTACTAGATAACTGATATACATAATACGATATATAACATAGATAGATATTTTTTATTATACATAGAAAATACCCAGAACACCCTGAACAAATATCTGCATATCGCACAAATATTTGTTCCGAGGCGGGAATCGAACCCTCCGGCGTCGCAGGCGAACGTTCTCCCGCCCCGCCACAGAGGTCGCCAAACGACGTAGTTGTAACAACTGTAATTTAAAAAGTCAATGACATGCGGGTGAGGACTGTTTCCTGGGCACAGCTCACGTTTTTCCGGGAGACAGGGCAACATCTTTATTTATCATCATATAATGGTCAATAACCATTTCTTATTCAATTCTGTACTTATGTTGGGCGCCTGCTCGCCGTTAGTAGTTGTAAAATATTCCATGTCATTTGTTATCGCTCGTGTGTTGTATTGTAAGAGAACCTAGTACCTATTTAGACAAACCTAACATATGTTTTAAGATACTACTAACCAAAATATAATTTGATCAGTTGTATGATAAATAAATAAATAAATAAAATAAATTATTATTTATTCAGATTATTGTAAATAAATGTAAATTATTATTTCTTATTATTATTCTTATTCTTGAAGCACTGAATATAAGGCACATTTGGAAAAAAAACCTATGCCGGTGTAGAATAATTAACTCTCATTTAATTTAATTCTTGGTATTTTTACTCCGCCATCGTCGAGATGATAGAAACTTGAAGTAAGTAGGTGTTGGATGAAACAAGAACAGAAAGGAAGTGGACAACCAATGACCCTGGTCAAAAAAAATGGAAGTAATTAGTACGGTTCTAAATGTTTTTTTTTTTTTGATATGTTATTAATGTTGATTATTGTCCAATTTTTCTAAAGAACTTGTATATTTTTAGGAGTTGGGAAGCAAAAGTTGTATTTCTTAATAATTAGATATATCAACTCATTGCATTTGCGTGAAACAAAATGCAACAAGCTTCATTACTTTCCCACAACATCTAGGCAAGAAATTAAATTAGATTTTTCATTATTTATATTATCAATAACCCAAAGTATCCCAACTGTACGTTACGTTAGTCAAAAAAGTTGGGTCAAACAATGGATGGGGAGTTGCCCATGTTCTTTATGTACAAGTAATTAATTTTGTAAAAAATAAAAATACCCTCAACGCAATGAAAGGGCTGAACCGATTTTGATCAAACATAGCTAAGAACACTCCAGACAAATTCACCTTTCAAACAAAAAAAACGAAATCGGTTCGTGCGTTCGGGAGCTACGATGCCACACACACACACACACACACACACACACACAACCACACACGCACACACAGACACGTCAAACTTATAACACCCCGTCGTTTTTGCGCCGGGGTTTAAAAATGGGTTGAAACGATACAATACTTAAATGAGTAGAAAATTATTGGGTAGAAACAAGAAGCACTGGAGATAAACCATAGATCCAGTATTATTTAGTTTACTAAAGTATTATGCACGTGGGACGCAATTGTTTTGGTTGAACAAATGCATAGCTGTAGCTAGCTATGAGCACATTGGTGTTCGGAAATAGATAACAAGAAAAAACCCGTCTATATTGAAACGGAGCTTTTGTGCTCACGGAGTTTGAACAGTAAAAACAAGATGGATGGATGGAAGGAGATCCTGATAGTGAGTCTGGCTTATAGTAAGAATAGTTAGTTTGTGTTTAAGCAGGTAGGTACCTATGTTTCTTTTATTTCATGTTGTTGTTATGATACTTCTTTTGTTTTAATTTTAGTTTTGACATTAATCATTAACATTAACATTATATTTTTTTCACTTTATTATAAATTGACTGTGTATGCACCGTCTTGCGTAGCGTGTACATCTAACTATTGACTACCTACCAAAGGTTTTGTATATTTAAGTTGACCTTTGATTTTTATTGGTTGATTTTTGTAACTTAATTTTAAGCACCCTATTTTTGTTTTAATTTAAAATGTACCTATTTTTATGTAGATATCTTTTAATAAGTGTAATTTATAACTGTTTGTCGTTCTAATAAAGTAAAATAAAAATATAGTGTCCTGTTTCATTACACAAAAATTTACTTAACCAAAAGATTTCAGGAACAACACATGCCGAGGCCGCGGACTGTAGGAAATATTACTTATATTGCTACGTCGTAGAGCTTCTACAGCGTAGGGGGTCTGTCCACTTACTTGTAAAATACTGTCCCGTTAGGCCGACAATATCCTGTCTCGGCATCGTGGCGTTCTTGTCCGTCATGGATGACGTCACGTTCGGCTGGAACACGTACCGGCAGATCTCCCAGACGCCAGAATCACTGTACAATAAGTACCTCCCTTTCACGGGTAGGTAGATACCTGGAACAACATAGAGGAATATAAAATTACTTTCACTTATTATGTGAATCAAATGGAATGAAAAAAAGCGTTGACTCAGTTCTTGAATGAATTTGGTAAGAATATCGTGTTTTTATAGAGGTAGAAAAAAACTCAGCAAGCTATTGAAACCTTTGAAGAAACTTCAAATACAGAAATACAATTTATTCGAAAAACCGATTTATAGGTCAAAAAAGTTTAATAAAATAAAAATCACTATAAAAAGCATAAAATTATATAAAGTCACAAATTGTTTTGTCACAAACAAAACAATTAGGTACCTACACTAACATTGACTCATGGACTTAGGTTTGTATACTAAGTCCATGCATTGACTACACAGCATGTAGGTATAATAGTAATGGAGTGAGTGCTAAAAATAGCATAGAGTGTTCCTTCTTACTCCTATCCTAGAAGATAGCTTGCTATCCTATGTTAGAGAGAAACAAATATATTGTCACACGACACTCGTCTTTCCGTTCCGTACCCTGGATATTGGCACCATGCATATACATCTTCCTAGATTGTTACCATGAATGTACTAGTAATTTGACATTTGGCCTGGTACGAGTTACACAAATAAGAACAGATAGATTTATGCTTGTCTCATTCCAACACATGAATACATTCATATAAAAGAATGAGACTGGTATAATCGCTAACGTTTAGTTTTTAGCCTTAGTTCCATGCCTTTAGTCCATCTTCCTAGCTACACAGTAACCTTGTTTCGAGTAGTACGCTCACAGAATATAAATTCTGCTCGATAAGCCAACGTTTCAGACGGAACTTAAAACTAGATAAACTGCCATCAGATGTGACAGAGTCTGATAGTTTGTTGTCATGAAGTTGTAAATCAAATTCAAGCTTCTTGTTTGTTGTACACTGCCGGATCCATTACGTGAGACGTACATCAAAGAACTTACTCCTTTAATAATAAGTAGGTATTTTAATGATTTGTAATCTTATAAAATAAATCCTTTCAAGTACCTAGTTAAAAATTAGTTTTTCTTTTCAAAACAATTATTTCTGGAATAAGTAATGAACCCTTGTAACTAATCATACGTACTGACTGATGATTCGTTTACTTCACAAACATATTTAAGGTTAAAAATGTTGCACAGTACAAGAAATCTAGCAAGTAAAACATGCTAGGAATAACAAAATAAATAAACAACATGAAATTATTCAATATATACAAATTATATACTTAATGTTACTACTAAGTATCGCTCTTTTGCTGAGGTCTACCCACTTCGTTCCGTTTCGCGGAAACACATAATATTTTAATCGTTTTAAAGTGCTTGAAGTTAGGAGAATTTGGATTGTCTGTAAGAAACACATAAAACAATAGAAATTGAGTGTAGTGAATGACCTTTGCTGTTGGAATCGTATGACGCCGATAAAGACGCCGTTAGCGATACCGGCCAATAGCAACACCGATAGGTACGCCGATAATGACGCCGATAATGACGCCGATAAAGACGCCGTTAGCGATACCGGCCAATAGCAACACCGATAGGTACGCCGATAATGACGCCGATAATGACGCCGATAAAGACGCCGTTAGCGATACCGGCCAATAGCAACACCGATAGGTACGCCGATAATGACGCCGATAATGACGCCGATAATGACGCCGATAATGACGCCGATAATGACGCCGATAATGACGCCGTTAGGAGGTTTTGTATAAATTGAGAACATTTAACGTGAAAAAGGCAGTTGATCACGGACGCGCAAAGGAAACAGTCGGGAGTTGGAAGTATTGAACGCGAGTACAGTAAGTTACAAAAGTGTACGTAAATTCAGTGTTGTATTTTGATTTTGTGATAAAGTTTGTGTAAAATTTGTAAGTAAAACCAATATTGTGGTTTCATTTGGTGATAAAAATAGAAGTAAATTCATGAATAAACTGAGTGTTCAATTTTGATTAGTGGTCAAATCAGACAGTGTTTCGCACTTTTGGATTGCAGTGATTTGTGTATATTGGAAAATCATTGGTAAGTGATTTGATTATAAACCTTTTGTATTGTTGTGTCTTATTGAATAAATTGATGGCTTGTGTGTACATTACTGATAAAATAAATTAAAGTAAAGTAATTAAAGTAATTAAAATACTATGCGTTTATGTTGCGTTTATGTTTGCATTGACGCTTACGTTTGCGTTTACGTTTCGCTTGATTGCGTTGACGTCTATGTTGCGTTTGTGTTATGTTTACATTCACGTTTGCGTTTACGTTGCGTTTATGTTGCGTTTATGTTTGCATTGACGCTTACGTTTGCGTTTACGTTACGCTTGATTGCGTTTACGTTTATGTTGCGTTTGTGTTATGTTTACATTTACGTTTGCGTTTACGTTTATTGTTTCGTCTACGTTTATGTTGCGTTTATGTTTGCATTGACGCTTACGTTTGCGTTTACGTTACGCTTGATTGCGTTGACGTCTATGTTGCGTTTGTGATGTGTTTGCATTTACGTTTGCGTTTACGTTTTCGTTTGAATTAATAAAGAAGTCTTTCAAAGCAGTATAATTGCTTTAATGATTTTACTTAATAGTTTTTTACCCTTTTCTTGATAAACTGAATCTAGAAACTTGTTCTTAGTTTTCACGTAACCTTTAGTTAGGGTTTATATCTTGATAGAAATTCCTTTTCATATTTGCAGTCTATTGCTTAATGTGAATCTTACTTATCGATTAAATCTAAAATCCAACTTATTTTGAAATAGTGAGCTTCTGTGTTTAATTGGAGAGAAATAATTCACAAATTTTACATAGTGATATCTATTGAGATGAAAGAGAACTCAATTTTGTTATTAACGGTTATACTCCAGTCAAGCAAAGCCGTACTGAAGATGATCTCTACTAGAGAAGGGAGTGACTCTTGAGACACTGACCTGATGTAACAAACCAGGATATCTACTATCATAATTTATATTCAAAGAATAGTTTTGAATTTTGAATTGGATTCAGAAGTTCCATTTTTAAACTATCTTGTTTGAAATAATAAGCTAGTAAATCTAAACTTGTTAAAAGTAAAAGTTGTGATTTTAGATTATTTTATTTTGACAAAATTATAAAGTTTGAAACAAATAGGTAACTGGGGTTTTACCAAAAGCTATAAAGAAATCGTTTTGATATTCGTGATTATACTCAGCCTAGCAAGAGCCGTGCTAAGTGAATCCTGACTAGAATAGAAGGAGGAACTTGAAGTCCCTAATCTGTAATATCAAATATTGATAATTCTTTCCTATGCTATTTTATTATGTTCCAAGGTTTTATTTGGGGAATTCTTTAAAACAGAAATTAGTTTCTTGTAAAGGTAAAAACAGACTTTGACTGTATTTTATTTATTTAAATCATTCGGAAGAGTTTTATTATACCGAGCTTTATTTGAAGTTTAGTTTATTTTCTACTAGGCTTTGTAGAATGTAGGATTACTATTAGAACTTAGGGGCCTTTCCGTGAAGGCAAGTCCGGGTTAGAAGAGTGTTGGATGAACGCGAGTTAACCCACCTCACTGTTAGTTCGTTTAAATATAAAATAAAATATTTAACTTCAAGGTAGTTCTTGTTCTTATTCCGTAGAATGTTAGGGTTATTATTAGAACTTAGGGGCCTTTCCGTGAAGGCAAGTCCGGGTTAGAAGAGTGTTGGATGAACGCGAGTTAACCCACCTCACTGTTAGTTCGTTTAAATATAAAATAAAATATTTAACTTCAAGGTAGTTCTTGTTCTTATTCCGTAGAATGTTAGGGTTATTATTAGAACTTAGGGGCCTTTCCGTGAAGGCAAGTCCGGGTTAGAAGAGTGTTGGATGAACGCGAGTTAACCCACCTCACTGTTAGTTCGTTTAAATATAAAATAAAATATTTAACTTCAAGGTAGTTCTAGTTCTTATTCCGTAGAATGTTAGGTTATTATTAGAACTTAGGAGCCTTTCCGTGAAGGCAAGTCCGGGTTAGATGAGTGTTGGAAGATCGCGAGTTAACCCACCTCACTGTTAGTTCGTTTAAAAATAAAATAAAATATTTAACTTCAAGGTAGTTCTAGTTCTTATTCCGTAGAATGTTAGGTTATTATTAGAAATTAGGGGCCTTTCCGTAAAGGCAAGTCCGGGGTTAGAAGAGTTGATGGAAGATCGCGAGCTACCCTCCTCACTGCTAGTTCGAATAAAAATAGATTAACAATAAAACCTTTAGGTAGTTCGAGTAAGAGAATTCGTAGATGTTGTAGGTATTAAGGTAAGACTTTCGTTTAGGTTAATTCGAGAAATTTTATGAATACCGTTATAACCGTTATTTCCATCTAATAAATAAATATTTAGGCTAAAATGCTTGATGACCAAATGAGTCTTAAGTCAAGTTTGAATCTTAGACACTTGACTAAGTGGTATTTATAAATATACCTAATCATTCATTATCTGAGGTTTTAGCCTCTAAGAATTTATAAGTTTGAACGTGTCATGGACCATTGGAGTTTGTGGATCCTCTTTTAAAGCATAAATGAGTCTATAAAGGTCAATAAAGTTCTTGATTTTAATATGAGTCTCAAAATTAAGACTTTTATATTAAATATAATGTTAAATTCTGAAATACATTTTTATACCAACATTCTGGAATAATAACTTTCCTGTATGAATGTTTCTTTGTCCCTTAACGTCATTATATTTTATAATATTTATCTATGGCGAGGTTCGGAAAGACAGTTGAGGGGAGGTCGGATGAACTGTCCCGCACAATTTTATTGTGCGGCCCTTAAAGTGTCCCAGTACAAGACTATACAGACTGACAAACAAACTTTAGCTAAGTCCTTTGCTTTGATCATGATAATTTATGAAGTTTCAATACTTATTGTTGTTATGAGGATAACACATCTCTTTTGACTATGTGATGCGTTCATACTAATAAAATTATGTTGGAGTGAACTTTAGGATAAAGACATTAAATAGATTTGTTTATAGGTTTTATATTAGGTAAGTTAGGAAAATTTATTTGTATGGTATAGAGAGGAAGTCTTTGAACTGTAGTTATAGATTAGGATAAAATCTAACATTAATAACGTCGGGATAAACTAGGATAGTCAAATTATATTTTAAAACTAATCAATATAGAATTTATATTTTAGTAGTTTAAATATTATTCATTATTCGATAGATAAGTTTAGTTAGGTTTCCACTAGGTATTGTTAGGTCTTGACATAAATAACTTAAAATTACCTGAATTACTACAATAACACAACGTACGGTCCAACCACTAAAAACTAGACGATCACCATGGCCAAAATAATTAAGTAATGAATCAAGCAAACCCATAACTAAGATTATGAGCATATCAAAGATACGTTCATGTAAGTAACTAAGAAAGTTGGAAAACGGGAGTTAAGTTTAAGAGCTTTCAGTAGTTTCTAGTGTTTGTTGGGGTTTAGGGTTGCGAGGGTTGAGAGGTTAAGAAGTTAGTAAGTGGGGTAGTGTGTATGAGAGGGGGGAAGTTACACCCTGAGCTGATCAAAATGAACCCAAACACCCCCACTATTTATCATCTTTTTGTGCCCTGACTGTACTGTTACTGACAATTATTAAAACTATTAATTGTGTTCTTAGCTATGTTTGATCTAAATCGGTTCAGCCGTTTCACTGCGTTGAGGGTTTTTTAATTTTTCAAGATAATTACTTGTTATTGTTTTTTTAACCCCCGACGCAAAAACGACGGGTTGTTATAAGTTTGACGTGTCTGGGTGTGTGTGTGTCTGTGTGTTTGTCTGTCTGTGGTATTGTAGCTCCCGAACGGATGAACCGTTTTTTTTTTTTTTTTAAATTTGAATTTGTCGAGAGTTTTCTTAGCTATGTTTGATCAAAATCGGTTAAGCCGTTTCATTGCAAAGAGGGTTTTTTGAGTTTTTCAAAATTATCAAAATTATCATAGTAATCATAGAGAAAATTGCTATAATATAGATATAATAATACGTAATTTATACTGAGCTCATTCACCGTAAGATGGCACCTGCCTTGGTTAGCGTGCAAGCTCAGATTAGTTAATAGTTACGTGCAACCAAGGCAGGTGCCATTTTACGGTGAACGAGCTGTACTAATAAACTTACAAGGCCTATGTGCAGCCGCTAAAGTGTATTATGTACTAACAAAACCAAGTATTCATTGCAGGCCTCCGTACCGGAAGTTCCATGTGTCTTAATCTCTATTATCAGATCAGCTCGCTGTTACCTTAAACCAAGGACTTACAGGTATGCAAAGTTTCAGCTCAAACTGGTTTAAAATTCAGTTGCAAGCATTGTCCCCCACAGACAAACACGATAAAAGCTTGTAATTACGTGAAAACGCCCATTACAACCATACTCTCCCGCGTCTCGTACATCACACGATTTATCACGGTTATTAATAATTAAAACCGCATGGCATTCAGGTCGATGCCCGTTCGTCTATTTCTGTCCATTCTAAGCATAGCCATCTTTATACGGTAATCAATATTAAGATGCATCGATTCCGTTGGCCTAATGAAAATGGAAAACTTGTTTATGTACGAAGGAAAGTAAATTTATCAGTGTTTTATAGAATACCCGGACTTGTTGATAAGATCCGTTGGTATAGGATTTGTCCTGGTTGCTACTACCCGTACGAATAAACATGAGACTCCGCTGGAATGCGACCCCCTTCCCACGATGTCCACTGCTGGACAAAGGCCTGTCCTTTATTATTAAAAACCAAAAGTAAATCTAAAAAAAAATTTTTTTTTTAAAAACTACGATGGATCGTTTTGCACACCGTACAGTGAAAATGACGTCATCGGCCCAGGTCTCAAGTTAATTAGTACAATAATGAGTATTTTGGAATGTGTTATTACTGGAAGAAAGCGTAAGCCGAGTGAGTCGTGGGAAGCAATGGTGGCGATAAGCTTACCACTTGTCACGTCTATATTCCACGATAGTGCACCCGCTGTAAAAAGAGGCCTATTGAGGCTCCGCCTCCCCCTTCGGGGAAAAAGGCGTCTGTCTATGTATAAAAATATCAATAATGGACTTCTATAATATATTAAACACTAGTATCTGCCCAAGGCTTTGCTCGCGTTTTACCAGGGTAAAAGTTAGCCATAGAATTGAAATTACCGAGACTTGGTATCATTTTTGAAAAAAATCGACTATACACCACGCACTTACTATACTGCGTAAATACTTTACGTACGCACCGCGACCACGATTGAAGACCCAGAGACGGCAACGCAACACACTGTGTGCTCCCGTCTCTCGGCCTTCAAGCGTGGTCGGTGCTCATGAAGAAGGACCTCTAACATCGAGCAACACGGAACGGAGGCTGCAATGCTCTAAGCCTCTAAAGGGTCAACAAAACGTCAGCAGGAGAATATAAAAAAATAAATAAAATGCTGGGCAAAGTTCACACAACATTATCTAGCCCCAAGCTAAGCAGAGCTTGTGTTATGGGTACTAGTTAACTGATATACTTAATACAATACATAACATAGATAGATATTTTTTATTATACATACAAAACACCCAGAACACCCTGAACAAATACCTGCGAACGCACAAATATTTGTTTCGTGGCAAGAATCGAACCCGCAACCTCCTGCGTTGCAGGCGAACCATCGCCAGCCGCGCCACAGAGGTCGAGAGAATAGTAAAGTACGTGGTCGTATTTCTTCTAAAAAGTAGGCCATAGCTCAATCCAGCTCTTAATGTATCTGTATAACAAAGTTCATGGAAATTGGTTTATTAAATAAAGAATTTATCTATCTATCTTTATCAGAGCAGAGTAGGGTTTACAAGTTAACGAGTAAAGGAACACTAACTAATAGTCGTCGGCCACGTATTGCAGTAAAAATATGGCCCGTTTAGAAGCCCCCTTATAGTCGAAAAACTTATAAAATGTACTAGGAGAAGCAATAAGGAAAACGAAAGCGGCCGTATTCATGCCATGAATTCATCCCACGAATATTTATTTCAGGTTTCTGCAAGACGTAGGTCGTATTCGTCCCAAGAAAAATAAACAATCGTTCCATTAAATATAGCTGTTAGTTGAGTTAAACAGGAAAGCCCGCTTCTTAGCCCTTATATTGTGACAGGAAACTGCGGAACCCTACAATGCGCGTGGCCTGACATGCACTTGGCCGCTTTTATATAAAATACATATTAGTACAGTAAAATATATAATAAAATATAAGTAGTAGTAGAGCTTTTTTGTGAAAGACTTTGTCCGGGGAAGTTCTAGCACCATATCTATTTCTGCCGCAAAGCAGTAGTGCTCGCATTGCTGTGTTCCGGTTTGAAGGGTAAGGGTGCCGGTGAAATTACAGGCACATGAGACTATTCAACTTTATGTCTCAGGGTGTCGGGCGCAGGGCAATGCCACATAGGGTGCGTCCTAGGTGGACGTGACCTATGGGGTTATACACTGTTCATAGGCAGAGGTTACCGCTTAACATCAGATCATTCAGTATTATAAAAAAAAACAGTAGAAAATACCAGGAAAATTAAAATAAGCAGTAGTCGTCATAGTGAAACTGAGATAACAGCTATGGACGGACTCGGTGTAAGGACTCTTATTCACGGAGATGCCATGGCAACGTCGCTGGCTACGTATCCAAACTATTCATATTTAAATTTGTAACAGTTAACTCACTTGGCAACAGTTTGGCAACTTCGCCAATTTGGAAGCGTAGCCACAACCAACGGGTCACTTTGTGGAGACTGGATACGGCATGCTGGTGACGTAGCCAATAAAATGTAATCAGCTACAAAGTCCCTGCCCAGTTTCACAACATTTTCGCTTGCAGCGACGACCGTAAACTAATTTGGCCCCTTTTTGTGTTGTTTGTTTTTGACCAATGAGATATAATGTCCAGTCTAAGAAAGTCCTTTGTTTTATGACTTTAAAATTCTATTAGATTGTTTGCGTCAGAATCTCTGTGAAACCATCGTAAAATCTATGCGCAGCCGGTGCGATGCTGTCATAAACGCTGGCGGTGCAATTACCAAATGTTAGTTGTTTTGTTACTAGTTTTATTATAATTTGTTATGATATTTAAAAAAAATGGTGTATCCCGAAATAGTAAGTTTCTATTGGTGTTCAAAAGACATTTGGGTGCGGCTGACGTCAATACGACTAGTCACTTTTGACACCAAATTCACCCTTAGCAAGGTCAGGGACTGTTGTTGCTGATAGAACCCGAGTAAGCTGCGTCTCACTCAGTCGGTGTCCAACCGGTCGCCAAGGCGGAAGTACAGCCACTCACGCACGTCCATTCTCATTACGAGAACTGAGAAAACTAATTAGCCACTGGCTACTTAATCTGGAAACCGAAGGTAGCCAGAGGTAGCCGGTTGGATACGTAGCCGGTGACGTCGCCATGGCATCTCGGTGAAGGTTGTTGGCTTGGGCCCTTATTACTTTTATCACGGCAGGCGCCATCTTTGCATCACCATTGTGGACAATCCTTGTTTTTATACAACTTGAAATGTCAGATCAAGCAGATGGTCCACCTGATGTTAAGCGGTACCTTCTGCCTATAAACAGTGCATTATCACATAGGTCACGTCCACCTAGGACGCACCTTATGTGGTATTGCACCGCACCCACCACCCTGAGACATAAAGATAAAAAGTCTTATGTGCCTGTTTTTTTACCGGCTGTTTTTTACCCTTCAATCTGGAACACAGCAATGCTAGCACATACTGCTTTGCGGCAGAAATAGGTATGGTAGAACTTCCCCGGACGAACTCTTTCACAAAAAAGCTCTTCTACTACTGCATGTTTCTTTATGAAAAGCTTGCTCACCCATTCCTCCTTCTATATGTACCCATTTCTCCGTGCAGACAGCAGCCAGCCACACAAAGCAGCAAAGCCCTACGAGGACGGTGCATGCGAAGAGTGTTCGCCTCTCGAGGACTAGCGCCTGCATCAGAGGCCGCCGCTCTGCTGCTCCCACCGATGATGCTGTTGACATCTTGTCTGTCTCCATGGTCTCTGCAGGCAATAAAAGAGAAATAAGTTTTTGTGAAAAATATATTTTATAAAAGCTTTTATAAAATTAGTGATCGTAACGTGTGCTGATCAAACACGGCCAGTCTACTATTATCCATAGAGGGGTTTTTTATTTTTTTATTTTTTTATACTCCTTGGATGACGGAACAAGCAAGAGGCCTACTTGATGTTAAGCAGTAACCCCTGCCTATGAACAGTGCATTATCTCATAGGTCACGGCCACCTAGGACGCACCCTATGTGGCAATGCACTGCGCCCGCCACCCTGAGACATAGATGAAAAGTCTCATGTGCCTGTAATTTCACCGGCACCCTTACCCTTCCAACCGAAACACAGCAATGCGAGCACTACTGCTTTGCGGCAGAAATAGGTATGGTGGTAGTACTTCCCCGGACGAACTCTTTCACAAAACAGCTCTACTACTACAATTATTTATTTTATCCGTCTTCCGTCTCCATCATCAGATCAGCTCGCAATCACCATCATATCGTATTGTCATTGGAACTAGACAGGTATGGCAAATTTCAGCTCAATCCGTTGAGGATAACTGCTTTAAATTTCAGTTGCAAGATTCCACCCGGATTCTACCCAGACAAACAACCATTGCAAGTTAAATAAAAGCTTGTAATATTAATTAATAATGCTGAACAGTTCACATAACACTATCGAGCCTCAAGCTAAGCAGAGCTTGTGTTATGGGTACTAGATAACTGATATCTATATAAATAAAACAAAGTCGTGTGACTCGTAGTTACACCACTTATAACTCAAGAACGGGTGAACCGATTTGGCTGAAAATTGGTGGAGAGGTAGCTTAGAACCAGAAGATTGACATAGGGGGGAGGGGTAGTAAGGGGGGAGGTACACTGGGGGCTACCCGTGCGAAGCCGGGGCGAGTCGCTAGTACTTAATACAAAACATTAATTATATAGATATTTTTAGTATGCATAGAAAACACGCAGAATACCCTGATATCTGCAGATCGTACAAATATTTGTACCGAGGCGGGAATCAAACCCGCAACCTCCTGCGTTGCAGGCGAACCTTCGCCCGCCGTGCCACAGGGGTCGTCGGAGAGAAGGGATACATATGGGAGTTCACAAGACTTATATGGGGGATATTATGGAGCCTTTTTTTATTATTTGTAATGCTTTATTTAGTTTCACCTCTCCCAGTGTCTGTTATCAAATATTACCTACAACTTAATTATTTTACCCACTATTCGATTGAGTAAAATTAAAATTCGGTTTTTGATTGAGCTTAAATTTCTAAACAATATTATAGTGACAGCGAGATCAGATCAGATTATGATGACGATCAGACTGATCGACGTTGAATTTAGATGACGAGATAAGATTATGGAAACTGTGGACAACGACACTCCTCGATAGATAATAGTAGACTGGCAGTGTTTAAGCTTATTTTGATCAGCACACAGTTCCGATCACTAATTTAATAAGGGAAATAATAATGGTTCCGAAAAACAAATTAATCTCCAGCGATCTGTGGCCGACTATTATTCTAATTAACCAGCGTTATAATGAACCTCCGACAAAATTACTAAGTTTCCGACAACAGAGGTTTTGTCAAAATAATCATATTTTATAATTGGACGTGTCGGACTCCGGTATGAGACTCAGAATCGACTCAGGGCATTCCGACATGAGTAGGTTAGGTTCAAAATAAGTGACAGAACTGACACGGAGCACCCCGACTCCACATGGTCTTGTGCGTCACGCCCCTAGAGTAAAAACGCGGAGCCAGTAGCTCGCGTGGGAGGTCCTGAGCGGAGCAAGCCCGTGAGGCCGAGCGGAGTGAAGCGAGCCGGCGACCTCCGTAGTGTAGCGAAGGTCGAATGGGTGAAGCGACACTCAGGGGCAACCTCGCGAGAGTACTGGCGAGAGCCCATACCGGAGTCCGACACTTCCAATTATATAACTTCATACTTATCCTCACAAAAAAAAAGATAAAAATTACAAAGCATAGTTTTCAGTAGAACGTAATTTATGCTGGTAGTTATGTTTACAGTCATGTTTATTTTTCGAAGATTTCAGTATCTCATTCGGTCGTTTCGTCATTTTTATTCGGACAAAAGTAGTTGGAAAGTTAGTATTTTAGGCAGTAGATTTAATATTTTGAGTAAGGACAATTCTTCTTTTTTTGTCGGAGCTTTTATTACTACCCATTTAATAAAAACATGTTTCATCATAAAGCTTGTGTTACTCATAAAGTGAATGAGTACGAATAAGAATGGCGAATTTATTTATCATCGAAATAAAAAAAGCGGCCAAGTGTGAGTCAGACTCGCCCATGAAGGGTTCCGTAGCAGCAAGTAACATACTACAAAAGTTCTTGGATGGTCTACGATTTATGACGTATTAAAAAAAACTACTTCTAGATCTCGTTCAAACCATTCGTTTTCGGTGGAAGTTTACATGTTAATGTATGCAGTGGTTTGAGTGGAACGGACTAGTCCTGAATCTCAAAAAAACACACTTCATGCACATTTGCTTCTCAGGGCGGCAGGTTAGAGGCCTATCTGTGGCCATAGATATGACACGAATTGAACAAGTACCATCGACTGTTTTTCTGGGATTTCAAATGGACCGTGGCCTAACTTGGGCCACACACATTGATAAGTTGTGTGCAAAGCTGGGCAGCGCGTGTTTCGCCCTCCACAGGCTATCTCGCGTGGTGTCCGCCGACGTGGTCCGCACTTGTTATTTCGCGACCGTACATTCGCTCCTCCAGTACGGCGCAGAGCTGTGGGGGCGCGCTGCCGACCGGGAGCGCGCCTTCCGCATGCAGAAGCGTGCTGTGAGAGCGATCGCGAGGACGGCGCGGGACACGTCGGCGCGTCCATGCTTCACTTCGCTGCAGATCCTTACGCTGCCCTCAATCATCATACTCCAGGTAGTGATGTATGTAAGGCAAAACCTGGCAGAGTTCAAAACGCGCGGAGATGGTCACGCGCGAAGCCACAACACGCGCGGAGCCTGTAAGCTCGCTGCGGTGTCCCGCAGACTTGCTAAGTCTGACAGACTCACGCATGTCCTGGGGCCCGCAATGTACAACCACCTGCCAGCGCACATCATTGCTGCACCTAGTTTGTTCTCGTTTAAAGCCAAACTGAAATCATGGCTAGTCGAGAAGGCATTCTATAATGTTGAGGATTTTGTGCCCAAAATCCGATGACATCATGGTAATATTTAATCATAATTCTATTCGATTTTTATTTATTAATTGACATGTTGTTTAAATAATTAATTGTTAATTGGAAACTTAATGTTGGTTACAATTTGTAACCTAATTAATTTATATTATTATTGTTTTAATTAGTATTTTTTGTATTATTACTATTTATTAACAATTCTTTATTATTAATTTATTTATTAACTGAACGACGTGTAAAAATTATTTACCAATAAATTGATTATTCTGATTATTCTGATTATGCCATGCTATGTTAAACAAAGACCTTTTTGTAAATTCATAGCTGTAAGTTTTCCTAAAATTTGTAAAATAAAATAATAAAATAAATAAATAACAAAAACAGCTGTGCTGTAAATCTCAAAAGCTCTAAAAATGGTGGGTTAAAGTTTTTTCAGAAAATTGCCAATAACTTTTTTTTTTCAATCCATCTCAAGTATTGCTTTATTCAGTTCAATTTAATTCCATAATTTTCTCTATAAAGTAGATTTTGAAAGCTTTTCGAACCGTGTCCTATCTACGATCGGAGCCCATAAACCTTTTAAAAAGTTAGGTATTGGGAGTTTTAATCATCAGTATCAAACAACTTTAATATGTAGGTACTTTAGTAGGTTTTTTAAGGGTGAAACTTGACTATTAGATTGAAATTAACACATACTTAATTACAGGCACATGAGACTTTACATCTTTATGTCTCAGGGTGGCGGGCGCAGTGCAATGCCACATAGGGCGCGTCCTAGGTGGACGTGACCTATGAGGTAATGCACTGTTCATAGGCAGAGGTTACCGCTTAACATCAGGTGGGCCATCGGCATGTTCCGTCATTCAAGTGGCATAAAAAAAATAAAAAAAAACTTTTACAGATCTCGGGTAGTACAAGCTCATCCGCAAATCATAGAACCCTGTGGATTTCTCGAAGAAACTCGTTTTTCGAGATCATTTCTTCCCCATACCTACTAACTATGGAATGAGCTTCCATCTGAGGTTTTCCCGCTTAGTTAAACATGTGACGCTTCAAGAAAAATGATCATAAATTCCTTCAGGGTAGGCAGTGTATCGACAATACCCCAGAGGGAAGGAATTTGAGGGAGAATAACCCTCAAATCCCGTACAAATATTCGCCGTGTAAGTTGCTTGTCAAATTTGCAGACTAGCCCCTCAGGTGTTGCTGGTGTCTATAAGCGACGGTGATCACTTCACATAAGGAGGGCCGTATGCTAGTTGGTCTATTGTTAAAAAAAAGTGCAACTTCTGTAAATATAGCGCTTGTACATATCAACCCAGACCCCAAATACTAGCGGTACCAGCAGTTTCACTCACGTTACTTTTCTTCGTTTCGTATGAGGTAGTGCTGGCCTCTGGTGTCGGAGTTTGTCAAGCCGCCCGAGGGCCTCTGATATGGCTTATCGACTGCTATTAATCAATAACGTGCCCTCCGAAGCACAGAGCGATGGAAATCCGCACATAACTTAGAAAAGTCATTGGTGCGGAGCCTAGGATAGAACCCGGTATCGTTGGATTCTGAGTTGCACTATTGAACCGTTAGGCTACCATCGCTTACGTCATGTTACGTTAAATAGTACCTAAAAACTAGCTTTCTCGGTATTTGATGGTTACGTGATAAGGATAGTCAGAAGCTATCCAAACTACTCAAGCAACCGATTTAAGAGGTTGAAGAGTCTCAGTACTGAGATAGGGCTCCTTCCTCGTGAAGAAAGTACTTTATAACAGTGTAGACCAAAGTTATAAGGAATACCATTTTTGACCCCCGACGCAAAAAGGACGGTGTGTTATAAGTTTGACGTGTCTGTGTGTGTGTGTGTGGTGTGTGTCTGTCTGTCTGTCGACTCGTAGCACCTGAACGGATGAATCGCTTTCGATATTTTTTTGTTTGAAATGTGAATTTGTCGCGGGCGTGTTTTTAGCTATGTTTGATCAAAATCAGTTCAAATGTTTCATTGCGTTGAGGTTTTTTTTTTAATTTTTACATTTTTCATTACTTGTTTAATTCGATGATAAATAAATTCGACATTCTTGTTCTTCTATACAAGCTTACGTAATGACGATAGAAACCAAAGACCTCATAGTGGACACAGAAGTTGCCGAGGTGGGGTATGCTGCAAAATTACCAATCCTATATTTGATATTTAACTGACTGAATCAAGAACAATATTCAAATTATAAATACGCATGGATACTATATTATAATTCAGAGGAATAATTGTACCAGAAACAAGATAGGACAATATTTTATCGATAGAAAAAACAACCCAAATTTACCTCTAACTTTTGGCTAGATTCGATTGTTTACTAAAATGGTGGATATTATTGGGTACAAAATTACATAAATAAAATCACCACTGCTTTGCCTTCCATCATCATCATCATCAGCCAGAAGTGTTCCACCATAGGACGAGGCCTCCCCCACAAAATGCAATGGGGAATCCGCTTGGCAAGCGGCTTGGTTATGAGTAGGTACTCAGATGGATGCTACTTCTCATCCCCTGGTTTTATATCTTAATTGGCTTTTACGACATCAACAGGAGGAGACAGAGGGGTCTATTCTTAGGCCGAACACACCACAGCAGTGCTTTGGCTATAACTACCTACTGTATAACTGCCATGGAATTTTTGTACGTAGGTAATATGAATTAATACGTATTAGTACTGTTATTATAACTTAGCATATAAATGAAACGATACGATCTGAATATTATGACGGCCTTATTACAGCTGTTTATTGCTATGCCACCCTCAGAGAGAAAAAAACATAGAACGCTCCACGAATTTACTGCAGCGTATGAACGACCACGCAATATTTAGATCGTACTCAATTTACAGCCTGGTGAGGTGAAAAAAGTTACCTACTCTGGACTTCAGATACCTACGCAGAAAACAAAACGAACACACACAATGAGTGAAAGATAGTGCACTTAAAAACTAGATAATTAAACCACCATACACAGAAAAAATGCAGTGCTCTATAAAAACATTTAAACCATATAAAAACTAAAATAACGTGTGTGGTGCAGCATCACAGTAGTAGTAGAGCTTTTTTTATGAAAGAATTCGTCCGGGGAAGTTCTACCACCATGCCTATTTCTGCCGCAAAGCAGTAGTGCTTGCATTACTGTGTTCCGGTTTGAAGGATATGGGTGCCGGTGAAATTACAGGTACATGAGTTTTTTCATCTTTATGTCTCAGGGTGGCAGGCGCATTGCAATGCCACATAGGGCGCGTCCTAGGTCGACGAATGGCGTGAGAATGCACTGTTCATAGGCAGAGGTTACCACTTAACATCAGATGGGCCATCTGCTTGATCCGTCATTCAAGTAGTATAAAATGGGTCATAGCCCAGCTAATGATTTTGCTCAAAAAGCTAACACTGGTTTTCAGCTAGTACCTCAAATAACACATTCCATAACATGCTAGTAGCCAGGACAAATCTTATACCAACAAGTCCGGGTAATCCCTTAGTCGGCTTTTACGACACCCACAGGAGACAGAAGGGTCTACTTATAGTCTATATCACACCAACGAATTATTATTAATTCGCAGTGCAAAGCTACATAGGGCGCGTCCTAGGTGGACGTGACCTATGAGGTAATGCACTGTTCATAGGCAGAGGTTACCGCTTAACATCAGGTGGGCCATAAGCTAGTTCCGTCACTCAAGTTGTATAAAAAAAATAAAAAATAGAAACTGTTTATGGTTTATTACATCTCGGCTTCAAGAAGCCGGTTATAATGAGCACTTACAGGCCTAGGCCAAGTGAGTGTCACGGTTATGGGTTGTTTGTTGTTGTTCCTGTTGTATATTTGTTACTTTTTGCAGTTTCCACATGAGTGTCATTTCGTCTTTCAAGTCTGTGTATTTAATTCGTTTTTAGGCTATTGTAGTCTAATAACGAAACTACAACACTATAATTTATTTATTTTTAACTCAAACGAACGATAACAGCGTTTTATAACTATAATAAAATATGTTTTATATTAGTTTTCGCTAAAAATCAGGACGCCAATGATGACAAATGCGCGCGCACTACTGGTGAACATGCTGCCTGAATATAGCGCCCCCTACTGCTGGATAGCGGAACTACAACAAGAAGAAGAAGGAGAAATGTTAAAAGCTATGTTATAGTTATGTTAGGTTATGTTTAAGGCTTCGAAGAAGGCTCCGGACATAATAAGAGTTTTAATGGAAGGTAAAACTCTGCAGTTATTATTAATAAAATGATTACTATAGTCTGTTGCCTGTGTACTCTCTGAGCGGCCTCAATACCGTCAGTAAACATCTCAGTCTTTATAATGACGGGGACGCTGGCGCCCCGACGCCCCAAGATCTCTATTACGCGTCGTTAATCCTCCCTTGTGCCGGTTTACAGTAAATAGTAAGCGAAGTGCATAGCACTTTATTAGGAGTCATTTGGTTTTAAGATTATACATACATTTATTTACAGAACATACATAGGTACATAGACACATGCCTTGTTCCCCGAAGGGGTAGGCAGAGCCTCAATGGGACGATTTTCACAGGGTGGTGTGCTCAAGTGTCTATGTATGTATGTAGCGTGTGTCTATGAACGTAAGTATGTATGTAAACAAAAAAAAAAAAAAAAAATTATTTCATTAACTTAAAGTCTACAATTTAACAGGGTTTGGACACTCCTTTTAAGCAATAAATATGCTTGTGTTAGGAGATACCGCTCTCCTATATCCATCGTTTTTTTTTTTTTTTTTCAGTATTATTTGTACATAAACATAACAATAAACATTTTTAGCAACAAAACAGAGACAACAAACAGACAGCGCAGAGAAAAAGTTTGATAATTATTGTAACCTAATAATTGTAACCAAGTATGAGGAAGTGTATGTGGGTGTGTGGTTTGTGGCGTGTGAGGCAGTGTGGGTAAATGTAAGTACGGGCTCTACTGCTACCACCAGCATGTATGTATGTATGTATGTTTATAACAATAAACATATACTAGGTTATTTCTAGGTAGCGATCCTCAGACAAATAAAGATGCAAAACCCTTATTGGCAGAAATAATAATACAACAAATACAATAATAAAACCCGTTTTCACTACCGACGATCAAGGAGTCGCCTAATTAAGAAAAGCCTAGTCTAGGCAATACACTAACAAAAAAAAAATATAGTAATAATGTTAATACCGTAAAGGAATATTTGCACGCTTTTTAAGCAAAAGTATGAGCACACATAATTATGTACTACTACCTACCCATAAGTTTACCATACTTTAGTAAATAAAGATATTTGATTTTGATTTGAAAAAAATCCATTCACCAATCGATTTTCACTAGTTGAATCCTACAATATGAGTTGCCTAAATTTTTACAATTGTCTTTGATTTCGTTTGTTTTGTTGTCAGCTTTAGCGATTTAGGCGTCGCCATGTTTACAGTGAAAACGGGTGACAATCTGTCAGTTTAAGTGAGTTGCCTAACATTACGCCACGCATAATCGATGTCATAACTTTAGGCAGCGCCTAACGTCGTAGTCATCACCACAGTCGTGGTTTGTGAAACGTTTTTTTGCTCTAAGCAACTCCTTAATATTTAGGTATCCGATTTAGGCGTCGCATAGGTTTAGTGAAAACGGTTGAATCTGTTTGTGTGTTAGCACTGCTAGATCGCGCTGTCGTCTCTCGCCAAATTGTTAGGTCCGTACATTTTGTGCTTTGTTCTGATCGTCGTAGCATGACAGCTTGGTTGCGAGGGCTACTGTTCGTAGAACTACTAGTTTATTGATTAGTTAGATGCATGCCACAATAACACAATCTGTGAAAACTGTTTCCATGATATGTAGCAGATACACACTTATAGATGTACAGACAGACTTGGCAAAAAGGTCACGCTAGCACCCTTTGAGTACGGATCCTGAAAAATAGAACAGATTGTATAGACTGCAAAAATCCTCATACAAATAGACGCAAATATTTTCATAATGCTTTGAGTCAACTCGTCCATTAACACTAGCATAGTTTGGCAATGCCCCCAAATTGTACTCATCAGAATTCAAATGTTCAGCTCTGTAACGACTAACGACATTATGAACACGGTGGTTGCCTCTCTAATAAAAACTCATCATCGAGGGGGCAAAGAAGATGGTGATATATTTTGCAGTGTAAGCGGAATTATAATGTAGTATCTAATCATATTTTTATTTGAATACTAGCGAATCGCCCCGGCTTCGCACGGGAAGCCCCCAGTGACCCCCCCTCCCCCTCCTACCCCTCCCCCCTATGTCTATCTACTGGTTCTAAGCTACCACCCCACCAATTTACAGCCAAATCGGTTCACCCGTTCTTGAGTTATAAGTGGTGTAACTAACACGACTTTGTTTTATATATATAGATACTTGATTTAGTCAGTTCAAAATAAAATCCAAGATTCGTCATTTGGATCTTCGCCTTAAGATGTTTCATTATTTTTGTTATAATGTAACTTAGAGCACTGCAGGCCTCCGTACCGGGGTGCTCAATGTAATGAAAGTTAATACAATTATAGTAGGTAATGTATAAAAATAAAACAATAAAAATTCGGATAAATAACTATAAGGACTTGTACGTGTTGAAGGGAAACCAGTATTAGTACTTATAAATATTTAGTTGCAGTTGTAGGTATACTCTATAATATAGAGTACTAGCGACTCGCCCCGGCTTCGCATGGGTAGCCCCTGGTGAAAAACAGCTATTCTGCTATTCGGAGCGGAGAAGAATCCACCAAATTCAATTCCTTTCTAAGTACACCTTTACACCCTAAAAAGAATACACTCTCTAAATTTTAAGTCCCTACGACCAGCGGTTTAGGCTGTGCGTTGTAAAAACTCAAGTTTTTTTATTTTTTTATAAAGAAAACGTTCCCTTTCCGTTTTTCAAGAAAAAATCAGGAATCGCTGAAACACTTGTTTATTTATTTTATTTGAGGAATCTTTATGTAAAATTTCAAGGTTCTACTGCTAACGGTTTCTGAAATACACAGCTTTTTTGTTGTATATTAAAAGCCCATTTTGGACCCCTTTTCATGCGAATTTTCTAAATTCCTTTCTTAGTGCACCCCTAGACCACAAAAGGAACGTACTTTCCAAATTTCAGATCTCTAGGACTTACGGTTTAGGCTGTGCGTTGATTGTCAGTCAGTCAGTCAGTCAGTCAGTCAGTCAGTCAGTCAGTCAGTCAGTCAGTCAGTCAGTCAGTCAGTCAGTCACGCAACGATTTTATATATATTGATATAGAGTCTTTATACTTTTGATCCTATGCTAGTATTTATCAGACCCCAGAGCCTGATGTCATCGAAAATAAACATTCTGATGAAGATTCTTACGACAAAAATGCCGATTTTAAAAACAAAATTAGTGACTCTACGTACTATGACAAGAAACCATAGTAATGAAAACCATTAAAATGTAAACGAATGTTTTATTATGAGTAGGTACTACTTACAAGCAAATTAGGTATGGCGTATGACTTTGCGAAAAAAAAAAATTTCGAATAAAAAACATCTTCGAAGGTAGGAATTTAACCCCAATATAAGATTTTGCCATCTCTGGTCTTCTCCAACAGTTCCACTTCAACAAATGGCATTTGCTGAAAGCACATGCCTGACATGTTGCTGAAAATACCAAAATTGCTAGGTGTGTTCATATAATATTTGAGGGGTTCCCTCAATTCCTCAAGATCACAATAGAACCAGATTTTGAGGAAAGTAGGACCAATCTAGAAGCACATCGAGTCAAATATAAAAAAACGGTTCATAAATGACGGAGATATGAGGTAACAAACATAAAAAAACTGCTTTTTTTGAAGTTGAATAAAAATGTAAGCGAATGTTTTATTATGACTAGGTACTACTTACAAGCAAAGTGGGTATGGCGTATGACTATGTTTTATTATGACTAGGTACTACTTACAAGCAAAGTGGGTATGGCGTATGACTATGTTTTATTATGACTAGGTACTACTTACAAGCAAAGTGGGTATGGCGTATGACTATGTTTTATTATGACTAGGTACTACTTACAAGCAAAGTGGGTATGGCGTATGACTATGTTTTATTATGACTAGGTACTACTTACAAGCAAAGTGGGTATGGCGTATGACTATGTTTTATTATGACTAGGTACTACTTACAAGCAAAGTGGGTATGGCGTATGACTATGTTTTATTATGACTAGGTGCTACTTACAAGCAAAGTGGGTACGGCGTATGACTATGTTTTATTATGACTAGGTACTACTTACAAGCAAAGTGGGTATGGCGTATGACTATGTTTTATTATGACTAGGTACTACTTACAAGCAAAGTGGGTATGGCGTATGACTATGTTTTATTATGACTAGGTACTACTTACAAGCAAAGTGGGTATGGCGTATGACTATGTTTTATTATGACTAGGTACTACTTACAAGCAAAGTGGGTATGGCGTATGACTATGTTTTATTATGACTAGGTACTACTTACAAGCAAAGTGGGTATGGCGTATGACTATGTTTTATTATGACTAGGTACTACTTACAAGCAAAGTCGGTATGGCGTATGACTATGACACAAAAAACATATTAAAAAAACCTCCCAATATCTCTAAACCGTATGTACTATCAGCGTTACATATTGCTGGCGCGAAGTAGCATTATTATGTATTTTATTATTTTTATTTATATATAATAGACAGGCAGCTCTCGGAGCTGATGCGTGTATATCTTAGTCCTTATCAGTGCACTTTAAATGATTGTCAAGTCTATTTTTGAAAGAATTCACTGAGGGGGCACTGATCACTGAGTCTGGTAGCCGGTTCCAAGTGCGCACGACGCGATATGCGTCCTCGGATTGCTGGTACTTGGCCCGCGTTGCAGCTTCAGCGAGTGTCCTCTGAGTCCTATATTATTGTTCATGGTATATAGTGTCTATGATAAATCTGGTATACCGTAGTGGTTGTTTAGGATCTTGTAGGGCACGGATTATGATTATGCCACGTATTTATACATAGCGACAATTTACAGTGAGACTTCTGTACGTAAATTTTAATATATATTCTGTGCTAAAAGCTACAATCAATCGCATCCAATCCTCGTCGATAGGAAGTGGATTACCGACTCATATCGAGATACGGGCTATCGAGGTATCGATGTGTAATCCTATCATACTGTGACAAGTGATTTTACGGTAACACTTCACTAACACCGGTATTTTACATGCTTTTATTTATAACTTGCTTTCATGTCTATATGAGACAACTCATCTCACCAATTAAATCATAAGTTGTGTAATATTAATTGTAGTTAATTGATTTAGGTTGCCGGTTCGATTCCCGCCTCGGAACAAATATTTGTACATGCATACAGAGACACACGCCTTTTTCCCCGAAGGGGTAGGCAGTGCCTCAATGGTCCTCTTTTCACAGTGGGTTGCACCATCGTGGAACATATTTGTACGATCTGCCGATATTTGTTCTGGGTGTTCCGGGTGTTTTCTATGTATAATAAAAAATATATATCTATGTAATGTATTGTTTTAAGTATATCAGTTAACTAGTACCCATATACAAGCTCTGGCTTTGCTTGGGGCTAGATAATGTTGTGTGAACTTGTCCAGCATTATTTATTTATTTATTTTTATTTAATTTCAATAAACTAAATGATTGTTATTAAATGTTATTGAAATTAATCATTATTTATTTGTTATTCAAATTAATCTAAAAAAGCGCAAAAATGATAAATTTGACTAGATTTGTTTTATCATCATTTACCTTACAAAGGTGGTTATTTTAATAGTTATTGCTACATAAGGCTACAAGTCCCTGGAAGGTAAGCAGAACCTACAACATAAGTCTCGACTTAGCGTAGGTTAAATCTGTTTTTTTACATTGATAGACCTTTGTTTGACCACGATCTCACCTGTTGGTAAGTGACGATGTGGCCGAAGATGGAGCATAAAGGTCTAGAAGGCACCTAATCACTCTAGCCTTGAAGAGACCCAGATTATAGTTTTCAGGAAAGACAGACGACGGCAGTGTATTCCACTCCTTAGCAGTTCGTATTATAAAGGTAGAACTGAAACGTTTAGTACGAATAGACGGTATACTAATGAGGTAAGGATGATACCGATCCGTTCGCCTGCTCGTCCAATGATGAAAAGGAGATGGTGGGATCAGATCATGAAGTTCCTGGGAGCATTCTCCGAAATGTAACCTATAGAAGATCGAAAGGCAAGCGACCTTACGGCGGTGCTCGAGACTTTACATCTTAGTCTCCGCCGTATTATGTTGCTCACCTATAAGCCTGAAAGCTCTGCGTTCGATCGAGTTCAAGGCAGCAAGCTGGTGTTTGGCTGAGCCATCTCATACGTGTAAGCAGTACTCCATACCAGCCCAGATTTTAATATTATACAAGCCATTCTATGATTTCTTATTTGTAATTTTTATAATGTGTGTGCTTGAAATGAATAAATTATTATTCTTTTCTATTCTATTCTAAATTTAGCAATCTCGACCATTTTTAACAGACTTCACAAAAAAGGAGGAGGTTCTCAATTCGTTTTTTTTTTTGTTATGTTGTTACCTCGTATACTGTTACTGCATGCAGTTGAGCCAACTATCAAGATCTACCTCTCCCGAATAAGCGAGGAAACATCAGGAGCTGATGTACGCCGGTTCGTGATGGAGAGGTGCGAGGGCCGGATTCAGGGGGTGGCGATTCGTCTTTCTCTCCAGCGCCTGCCGACGAACAGGGCCACTGACTTCAAGTCATATGCTCCAGGTCCAGGTGAAGTTTAAAGATGTGCTCCTTGATCTGGATTTCTAGCCAGCTGGTATTGTTTACCGACGCTATAGGGAAGCGTTATCAAAACCAAATCCCAGACGAAGTCGTTTTTTTTTTCCAAAATAATTATTATGTATCCGAGAGCTGAAATTTGGGCACACCTGTCTAGTTCCGATGACAACACAATATTATGGGTGGAGACGAAATGTGGACACCGGAATTCCTCGATGGATTATTGAAGACTGGGCTTATTTTGACCAGCACACGATTACGATCACTAATTTCATAAAATCTTGTTTAGCAAAACATATTTTTTAAGGCTGTTGTGTGTCCGGCCTAAGAATAGACCCCTCCGTCTCCTCCTGTAGATGTCGTAAATGCCGACTAAGGGATTACCCGGACTTCGACCAAAGTAAAATAAACTTTGGTCGAAGCACCTATACCTACATAAAGTAAATTTCGTATGCTATTGGTATAATTTTAGTGTTACGCCTATCATACTAATATTATAAACGCGAAAGTTTGTAAGTATGGATGGATGGATGGATGGATGTATGTATGTTTGTAACTCTTTCACGTAAAAACTACTGGATGGATTTGAATAAAATTGGGAATGGAGATAACTCGACTCCCGGAATAACACATAAGCACCTCACGCATAATGGACCGCCCCCCCACGGGATCGAGACTTACGCGGGTGAAACCGCGGGGCGCTGCTTGTACTTAATTTAATACCTGTCATGTACCTACCTAAAATTCTGTCAAAATAAATATATTTGTATATGTTTATAGCTTGAAGTAGAAACGAAATAATATATATTTTTTCTCAATTTATTAAATATGCGTGGATACATCGACGTAAATAAAATGAATGGACGGGCCTTAGGGAACGATAGTTTTGAAGCTTCTAAACAGACCTAGCTAGTATACTTCGCTTCAGTCAGTCTTTGTCACGGCAACGAGTGACAGCTATGCTGAAAAATACCAAAATTAGATACCTTGGTGATACAATGCCTTCCTGTGCTTTTCTGCAAGTGCAAACAACACAAGAAATACAAATAAAGCTTCAGGCATCGCATTTAATTCGTAAGTAAAGGTTTTGTAATATAATTTTCATCAATTGATAAAAAACTTATAAATCGTCGTGTGGTAGGAAAACTACATAAGTAACACATTTTGCGAAATCGACTTTATTGCATGGTTATGATGGCCCATACATGTCGATGGACACGTCTTGCTCTAGAGGACGAGCGACAAGGAGGACTACGTCCCAGGACATTATCTCAATGTTCCCCACTCTGAATGAAAGTTAACAGACACAAGTTTATACTCGTAGATAGTTTTAATTTTAGTCGACATACCTTTTTCTTTTTGATACTTAAATTATTGTGTTCCACAATATTTTTTCATTTTGTTGATTTTATAAGCATTAGTCGTATGATAAGTTTGTTATGTCACTTACTTTGAATTTATAAGTCTGCTAAAATAATGTTGGTGTTTCAGTAGTTTTCTAATATTCAGTCTTGATAAAAAGAAATGATTATAAGTTGGTTTTATTTTAAAATGTATTTTAATATTATATAAATCTATACCCATGGATAGGATTGTCATATTCAAATAAGTAAATAATAGATCATTTCAATTATTCAAAACTTTGGCGAGGGAAAAATACATAGTCGTTTTTTTATTTTTTTCTCTTAATCAAAAGAACTAAAATGTATTATCATTAAATTCGAAAATAGATACAGTACCAATTTATAACATGTCAAAACACGGACTGAAAAATTAGTTACGATAAAAAAGTTATTGCCATTTTTGACGCAATAAAACAGTAAATCGCGTTTTTCTCGCGATGTTGGTTTTGTTGTTGTTATTACTTATTTAGTTTTCCAACTACAGCGACGAAATATTTGACAAGGCTTCACGCATGACGGATGGTCCGGTACAGACTGCAAAAAAATCTGATGCCTAAGGGGTATCGTATTGATTTAGAATTGTAATTTGCATTATTTACGTCAAAACATTGCTAAGCACGTCGCTTTAGGTAATTGCATATAATATGTAATGGCATGTTAATTAACCTTATAGCTTTCCAAAAAAAAACTAAGGTAAACAAAAATGGATAGAAGTCATAAGACGAGCAAGAACAGACGACTTTTGGAAGTGGAATACATTTTCCCGTATTTGCTCTGATCATTTTCTACACAATGAATTCTATACGCCAAAAAACGGTTAGTAGTAGTAGAGCTTTTTTGTGAAAGAGTTCGTCCGGGGAAGTACTACCACCATACCTGTTTCTGCCGCAAAGCAGTAGTGCTCGCATTGTTGTGTTCCGGTTTGAAGGGTAAGGGTGCCGATGAAATTACGGCCACATGGGACTTTTCATCTTTATGTTTCAGGGTGGCGGGCGCAGTGGAATGCCACATAGGGCGCGTCCTAGGTGGACGTGACCTGAGATAATGCACTGTTCATAGGCAGAGGGTACCACTTAACATCAGGTGGGCCATCTTCTTGATCTGTCATTCCAAGTAGTATAAAAAAACTCATTGTGCAAAATTCTTAAAACTGCACTCTGCAGTTTCTTAAATACTGGAATTTTTATACATTTATGTTTCCGTACGATTTTTATGATATTTTCTTAGTTTATTGAGTGATGAAAAATATATTTTTCACAAATTGATTGAGCTGAAGACCTTAGGTGGACTTGCTTTTCTATTGATTTTTATTGTGTATGTTTGAGAGCTGAAAAATAGATACGTAACTACATAAAACAGAAGGGAACCATGTATTTTTGTAAAAGTTTCATTCAATAATTGCATTTTTTTCGGCGATTTTTTGTACTATAAACCTACTGAAATAACTTTAGAAAACACATTGCATCTGTTAAAGTATTAAGTATTAAAAAAATACAGTTTTTAAGAAGTTCAATAATTTAATTTCACCTAGTTTATTTACAAGACCGCCAGGAGTGGCGCTATAGAGAAGAGGCCTTTACTCAGCAGTGGCTGGATAGATAGCTAGATAGATAGATAGTTTATTTGTTGACCGTACCCTAAATCCGAATTGTCTTATTTTTCACGGACGTTTTGTATGGGTAAGGCCAGTCCATTTATTTTACTTTGGTCGAAGCGTGGATAATATCTTTTATAAGACAATTAACCAAAACTAGACTAAAAACCTACCTGTCAGATCAGCAAGCCGTCATCTACGGCGTTAGGTATGAAAGCCGGAGTGGGATTGAGGGTCATGAAGTTGGACTCTCGTCATAATGTGAGCTTTATAGCTCATTTATGGCGAGGGTCCCTACGGAAAATGTGAAGACTTACTTGAGCCCTGACTTCTGGCCGAAAGGAGTGAAATTCCGGCGGTTCAAGGGCCGCCTGTCACGTGATCACCGGCCGCGAAGTGTCAGCGATCACACGTGTGTTAGATTAAGTTATAAATAAAGTGTTTTTATTAACCCCCGACGCAAAAACGACGGGGTGTTACAAGTTTGAAGTGTCTGTGTGTGTGTGTGTGTGTGTGTGTGTGTGTGTGTGTGTCTGTCTGTAGCATCGTAGCTCCCAAATGGATGAACCGATTTCGTTTTTTTTTTCTTTGAAAGGTGAATTTATCTGGAGTGTTCATAGCTATGTATGATCAAAATCGGTTCAGCCGTTTCATTTCGTTGAGGGTTTTTTTAATTTTTACAATATTAATACTTGTATGTTTGTTAGTTTCTAAGGTATTTATGTAGATATGGGCTCACTGTTTAGGTTTAGTGCATTTCTCAGTAAGCCTGAAATAAAGATTTTGAATTATGTATTTGTATTGTTTAAGATCTTGGATAATAAAACTAAGTGTAAACTAACTGTGCAGTCATATTAACTTCCGTTAATATGACTGCACAGGATAAACATCCATCAATGATTTAATACGTTTGCGGCGTTGCGTCGTGGCTGACGTAAGTAACAACGTAAGATAGCGAAACTTGTTTTTATAGGAATATCACATCATCACACTGCATTTAGATTAAAACAAAAAACTAACATTAAACAGAAACTCGCTCACACAGACTTTTTATGACTCTTTTTGTCACAGGGTGCGTCCTAGGTGGACGTGACCTATCAGGTAATGCACTGTTCATAGGCAGAGGTTACCGCTTAACATCAGGTGGGCCATCTGCTTGTTCCGTCATTCAAGTAGTATAAAAAAAAACTTTTATAAGGTAATTTTTACCGGTTCTTTATGTACCTAATCTTCCCATTTGTCCAAAAATAATTGTTACAGTATATATGTATTACTTAATACGCTTTATTATAAAAAAAAAAATAACGTGAATGACGTAACAATCAGATGGCCCATATTGATGATGTTCAGTGGTAACCTCCCTCAGAGGTCACGTCCACCTAGGACGCCGTGGCACTAAGCCCGCCACCCTGAGACATAAAGATGAAAGTCTCATGTGCCTATAATTTCACCGGCATCCATACCCTTCAAACCGGAACACAGTGCTACTACTGTTTTGCGGCAGAAATAGGTAGTACTTCCCCGGAAGAACTCTTTCACAAAAAAGCTCTACTTCAAAAAACAGAATCAAACATACCTACTGAAAACTGGCCTGGTGACGAATTCCGGTAACGAAACACTGAATCATGAGTCAATTCCAAGCATCTTTCACGCTGATTTTGCTGAACACCTTATCACACTAACTTGTTACATTTCTTTATCACAAACAATCGTGGTTTCGTATCGAGTTGGTAGGAAGGAGCGCGCTTATGTCCCTACGTACTACCGATCCGTGCGGGCTCCCAACTGAAACTGAATTCTGGATTTAGAAAGTATTCGCGCGAGGCCGAGAGATAGACTGGTTGGGCGGGCAACAGGCTGGGCTTGAAGCTCCACCAATAAAACACACGCGACTACGTCACAGCTTTAATTTGTTAAACATTTGAAATGAACACCTGTGAACCTTTGTGAGATGGTTTAGAGAGTGTTTATTAGTGTATTTAAAAAAACTGTGTACGAGTCAGAGTCGCGTGGAAAAGGTTTCATACAAGTAGCCAGTAGACTGCCATACAGCCCGTTTACCAAGACAGGTGCCATCTTACGGTGAACGAGCTATATTTTCAACCATAGACGTAGAATATTTCGCTACGCTGAATAGACAAACGAAGCGTGGGAGCGAGAAGTCATTTTTAAATGTACCCCGCGCATGAAGAAAAGTGACAGCAACAATTGTATTGAATGTGACATGTTTTGCTTGAGGAGATCTGCATAGCGTCCGACTCCGGTCTCTTGTGCAGTTTAATTATTTTGCCAATTTTTTAGTAATCTTACTATTAAATAACAAATATTACTTTGTATGACAATGGTGTCATGTTCAGTTTGTGACTGTGAAGATACAAGACGTAATAATCCGGGAAAATACACGTTTCACAGGTAAATAAGAGATTATTTGTAGTTCGGTTGTATTGCTTATTTTATCAATTCTGCTTTAGGTGAATGGCCTAAAAACCAGTTTAATTCGTAGATTAGGACTTTCCCTTATATTTTTTAATAATATTTTGTTGCTGCACCTAGAAATAAACAATATTATAAGTAAAATAAAATAAAATAAATTACGATAGTGCTTGACCAAGTGATGACGTCAGAAATATCGAAAGTCCTGTTGCAGTCTATATCGTTGTCTATACCTATAAAATAATTGTTTGCTCACCCTAGAATGGAGGTTTAATTTTGTTTAGAGTAAATATATGTGCTCTGTTAACATTTTACCGTTTTTTTTAAATCTAATAATAATAATAAAGAAACAATAAAGATTTATTTATTAACTGTTTTATTTATCCAAACAATGCCTTGAAAATAAGAATAAAAATTAGTTTATTCAAAATTGGAATAAGAACGTTGTTCTCTTTATGACGTCAAATCTGCCAAACTGTGTTATTCACGAAAGACTTAATCTGCATTAAGATGTATTTATCTACCATACACATCACGGACGGATGATGAATTCTATCGACAATGTAAAAGTGTTGATCGAGGAAAATACTATTTTTAACTCACACATAGACTTTCACCAACACGTGCACATTTTTTTTTTGGTTTCATCTTCGATCTCTCATTGTGTATCTTTTACATACTAGATCTATGGTTTTAACTCACTTTCAACTGCTTTCAAGTACAAGTTGACTCTTCGTGCCATTTTTGAAAAGAGACGTTGTCTACTTTTATTTTATTTATTTTCCTAGTATTTTCTTATTTTGTTAGTTTAGTTATTTTGTGTTATTTTGGTGGCATTTTAACTAATGTAGCTTGTATAAAAAGCACAAGTGTAGCGAAATGAAATGGAAGTGAATTGCGTGACTTTTCAAATTGGTGGAAATTGTCTACCAAAGTTTTAGTAAAATTGGCCACCGTTTTACTAAAACTTGACTCGACTGTGTCTTTGACGACTTGGAAGGAGTAAAATATTTTTACTCAAATTTTTATTCGTTTAATCAAAATAATTTTTGTCTATGAACATATGAAAAAAAAAACGGTCAAGTACGGGTAGTACTCGCGCACGAAGGTTTCCGTAGTACCATTATCTATAAAAACGGCAAAAAAACACTGTATCGGAGCCCCCTTAAATATTTATTTTATTCTGTTTTTTAGTATTTGTTGTTATAGCGGCAATAGAAATACATCATCTGTGAAAATTTAACCTGTCTAACTATCACGGTTTTTGAGATACAGCCTGGTGACAGACGGACAGACGGACAGCGGAGTCTTAGTACTAGGGTCCCGTTTTAACCTTTGGTTACGGAACCTTAAAAAAACTAAGCCATCGTCAGAAAATAATAGATAGGTACCTACCTTGATTTTTCTACCATGTGTTCACGGCGAATAGGAAAACGTGTCTGGCCAGCCCTTAGAGCATTACAGCCTCCGTAGTACCATAGCCAGCCTTAATCACTCAGATGAATACAAAACTTTTTTTTAGTGATGAAAAGAAGACAGATGTTTAAATATAGAATTTTCAAAAGAAGAGTTGTCACTTTTGCAATAACGTCGTAACAGGAATGTCATAGGGACGTTTCTTTTTATCGGAATCGTGAGCAGGTTATAAATTATTTTGCATTCAAAAAGATGTTCAATAAGTAAGTATTCCTTGAATTAACTGGTTTTACCTCGTTTATTTGTAAGATGCTTTAACCTATTATGTATATCACTGTAACAATAAATTAAAATTGTCTTCGGGTCCGAAAAAACCTCAAAAAGAATGCTGTCTGGTACAGTATTCTATCACTGAGTACAGTAGAAGTAATGGAACAAGAAATACATGGAGACCACCTTACCTATTTCTGCCACAAAGCTGTAGTGCTCGCATTGCTGTATTCCGGTTTAAAGGGTAAGGATGCCGGTGAAATTACAGGCACATGAGACTTTTCATCTTTATGTCTCAGGGTGGCGGGCGCAGTGCAATGCCACATAGGGTGCGTGGACGTGACCTATGAGGTAATGCACTGTTCATAAGCAGAGGTTACTGCTTAACATCAGGTGGGCCTCTTGCTTGTTCCGTCATCCAAGTAGTATTAAAAAAAAAGTGGAAACCATGCTAAAATAGTCTCTTATTTTTATAGAGTGTTGCTTCTTTCTCCTATTCTAGAAGGCACTATGTTAGAGAGAAACAAATGTCTTGTCTAGTTCCAACACATTACATACATGGTATAATATTTGACGACCACTGTGGCGCGGCAAAGGTTCGCCTACGACGCAAGAGGTTGCGGGTTCGATTCCCGCGTCGGAACAAATAATTGTACGATCGGCAGATATTAGTCTAGGGTGCTCTGTGTATTTTCTATGTATCAATAATAAAAATATCAATATAAATAAATTAAATGTTTATTCCCAAAAAAGTTTAACAGATTCACATAAGTTAGGTACTTATTCACAACTAGCGACTCGCCCCGGCTTCACACGGGTAGCCCCCGGTGCACCCCCCTCCATCCCCTTCCCCTTATGTCAATCTCCTGGTTCTAAGCTACCTCCCCACCAATTTTCAGCCAAATCGGTTCACCCGTTCTTGAGTTTTAAGTGGTGTAACTAACACGACGTTGTTTTATATATAATTATATAGATGATATCCTTAGTTCTTAGGAGATTAGCAGTAAGGCCCAAACTAGGCGTGAATGCCTGTTAGTAGTAGAGCTTTTTTGTGAATGAGTTGGTCCGGGGAAGTACTGCCACCATACCTGTTTCTGCCACAAAGCAGTAGTGCTCGCATTGCTGTGTTCCGGTTTAATGGTGCCGGTGAAATTACTGGCACAATGAGACTTTTCATCTTTTATGTCTCAGGGTGGCGGGCGCAGTGCAATGCCACATAGGGTGCGTCCTAGGTGGACGTGACCTATGAGGTAATGCACTGTTCATAGGCAGAGGTTACCGCTTAACATCAGGTGGCCCATCTGCTTGTTTCATCATTCAAGTAGAATAAAAAAAAAAAAAAAAACTTTCGTCGTAGAAGTACACCAATAGTTTAAAATTATTTACTTGCTTTCAGACCAGCAGAAGTAGAACCTCCCTTGGCCTGCACAGCCAAGCTCGGAATCTTCATGGCTGCTCACTGGCGTGGAGTATTTATCATAATTTTTCCGATTATTCTGGCAGGATTACTGCTGATAAATCAGCCTATACCGGTAATTTCGATGCATAAGTTTTTTTTTTACCTATACCTATTTGTCCCGTGATCACCAAAGTAGGAGGGCAGACGTGGATGATGAAAGCGAAGGAAAGGAAGGATTGGCAACATTTGGAGGAGACCTATACCCGCGAAGGGGTCCTCAACTAAGTTTTAGTTTACACCCATTGTTATTTTATTTAGATATATTTTAGTTAGGGAATAGTATAGGCTTTTGTAGGGTTCCGTAACAAAATTACGTAGTCATGTCTGTCTGTCCGTGTATGTCACAGCCACTTTTTTCCGAAACTATAAGATCTATGCTGTTGAAACTTGGTAAGTAGATGTATTCTGTGAAACGCATCAAGATTTTCACACAAAAATAGAAAAAAAAAAACAATACATTTTTGGGGTTCCCCATACTAAGAACTGAAGATCAATTTTTTTTTCATCAAGCCCATTTGTTTGTGTTATCTATCATATGGATATGTCTTCAAAAATGATTTGAGGTTTCTAATATAATTTTTTTCTAAACTGAATAGTTTGCGCCCCCCGTAACTTCTAAAATAAGACAATCTTCTTCTTTATCCTCGCCACTTCCCGTTATGCGGGGTATCTAAAATAAGAGAATGATAAAACTAAAAAAAAAATATGATGTACATTACCATGTAAACTTCCAACAAAAATTGGTTTGAACGAGATCTACTACGTAGTTTTTATTTAATACATCATAAATCGTAATACATCCAAGAACTTATATATTATGTTACTTGCTGCTACGGAACCCTTCATGGGCGAGTCCAACTCGCACTTGGCCGCTTTTTTTATATAGTCATATTCATTTAGTCATATAGTCGTTAATTTTATATTGACCCATTGCTGGGCAAAAGTCTGCCCAAAATTCTTCCACTTGTCCATGTCTTAGGCAGTCTCTCACCATTCCTCAAAATTCACAAGATCGTCCCGCCAACGCTTTCTCGGCCGACCCCGAGGTCGCCGTTTCGGTATCCAGAGTGTGCTGATATTTGCCCACCTGTTGGTTAGCATTCGACTGACATTCGACTTTCATCTAATATATAGACACACACATTTTTTCCTGAGAGTAGGCAGAGCCTTAAATGGGCTTCTTTACTTTCATCTAATAGACCTGAAAAAAATCAGTGATGCAAGCAGGGGGCTGATTGCCTAACGAACTGGTAATCGCTTTTGATTTTTATTTACAGTACATTGCGCAGTAGGTTTAACTGCTCTTGAAAAGACGCTCAAATATGCTGCGCAATGTATTGCAATGTCGTGATTGCAAGCTATTTGTCAGTTCGCTAGACATAAGAGCGCTGGTCATATTTTGAGGTATCTTATGAGAGTCTTTGTTAAAACAACAAGTTTTATTTTAGCTTTAAAATTTGAACATATCTTCTCAACTTGTAAAACCCCCTTAGCTTGCAAAAACTTTTTTTTATTGCATACCCCATTTTATGGAATATAGGTAATTCAGCACGCTGTATCCGAAAAAAGACGTTAAGATGCGAACTCGTTCAACTATATTCCGTTCGACTACTGTTTACCCGGACTTGTTGATTCGTTGGTATAAGATTTGTCCTGGCTGCTAGCTTATTATGGAATGTTAGTCCAGTCAAGTTAACCTTTACCGAGCGCCAAGTGCCCACCCTGAAAGGCCCCTGAGTGTTGCGAGTGCTGTGTTGTCTTAGAGCAATATTTTTTGTTGGTTATGTTTATGAAAAATTATTTGTACGTGTTTACTCTATAATTATATTACAAGTGTTTTATATCATTGTTTTGGTATTGAATTTTTCTACTCACTAATAATAGTTAGATCATTTGAAATACTTACATGGCCCCGTAGTAAATTATTATATTCGAAGTTATTGATTTCACACACATTAACTCATACATTTTCCGTCATTACACTCATTTACCTATAGCTTTCACCAAAATAACACCCATAAGTATGTAGCATACATATATTTACGTAAACATTTAATGAATGTTATCACTTTGAAACACTTTCATAACACTAGAAAACGATAACTTACAACTCCGCGCAATAAAATTCGCGGCGCAAATATGGCGGCGACATGCATTACACAGCAAGTGCAGAGCCCGGATGGCCGACCGACCGAACAAATAAATTCATTTCTTCGAGTGAGTTCAGTTGTCATTTGTCATACAATGTGAAGGCAGGAATGAAATGGGATTAAATGAACCTTCCAATCTGTGCAGCCAATAGGAACTCCGAATTCGAGCATAGACATAGAAATAGTAGAATATAGTAGAATTCTTCTCGTTCAAACCGTTGCACGAGAGCATTTGGCGCGCACTTTTTTCTCGTTCAAACCGTAGCACGAGAACATTCTAGGGGTTAAACATGAAAAGGGGGTCGTGCTTGCAAAATTTCGGGTCACGCTGATTTTTTAATATGTTGTTAGTACCTTAACCAATATTAAAAAAACCAGATTTGCAATTTTCCAAGTGCTGTGCGTTCGGCGGTGTGCCCAAAAAACCATGAAATTATCGTATTTTTTTATCGAGGGGGGGGGCCCCTCCCGTAACTTCTAAAATAAGAGAAAAATAAAACTAAAAAAAATATATGATGTACATTATTATGTAATATTCCAACGAAAGCGACGAACGAACGAGATCTAGTAAGCAGTTTTTTTTAATACGTCATAAATCGTAAACCATCTAAGAAAAAGAAAAATTGCAGTCTCGAAACGTCAGCAAAGCGACGAAATACAGTGGTAATAAGCCGTTATTTATTTGTGTAATATGATTTCCAGCAACCACAGTTTTTAATTTTATTTCATATAAGAACTTTTATATTATCTAACTTGAAATGAAAAACATTTATTTGGCACAAACAAAAAAAACAAACAAACAGAACAAACAGAATACTAGGAAAAAGTAGGACAAAAAACAGATAATAAATAAAAAATAACAATCAAAAACATACAAAAACAGATACAAAAACATAATTCAGACACTTAAGTTATAAATAAAAAAATAAAAAAATAAAAAAAAAAATGTTTATAAGTTGAAAATAAATAAATAAATGTCCCACGCATCCAATCTGTCCGAAACAAATTAACATTAGCATTAGCATTAACATTTAGCTACGGAACCCTTCATGGGCGAGTCCGACTCCCACTTGGCCGCTTTTTTATATTTATGTATGTGTGTACTGTTTCAGGGCTGGAAATGGTGTGCCTTCACTCTGCTTCTGATGGCTGGCTTCTGGGTTACCGAGTGCATCCCTCTTCCTGTCACTTCCTTCTTCCCCTTGGTGATATTTCCCTTCAGTGGAGTGATGACCACCAACCAAACTTGTGGGTGCTACCTCAATGTAAGTTTAACCATATATTTATTTATTGTGACAACCAAGACAATTTTTTTTAACAAGCTTTTTTACGGCCGTGTGTGTGTGTCTGTGTGTGTGTGAGTCTGTCTGTCTGTCACCTCGTAGCTCCCGAACGGATGAAACTATTTCGTTTTTTTTTTGTTTGAAAGGTGTATTTGTCGGGAGTGTTCTCAGTCTTCAAGTCTAGAGTGAATAGGTGCCTTCAAGACCTTTGTACTCCATCTTCGGCCACATCGTCACTTATACCAACAGGTGAGATCGTGGTCAAACAAAGGTCTAACAAAGTTAAAAAAAAGTCTCCTTTCAAAAATGCCGAAAAGACTAAAACATTTTACTAATTTGTTTCTTTTTCTGAAATGTAACCTTTTTAATGTCATCAAAATCAGCCAGGTACATTTATTACTAACGGACCGGACCACCCAGTACAGGCAAATTAGGTGATTTTTAGCAAAAGTGTGGAAGTAATTAGATGTAGTCACAAAACCTTTTCTAATTGTTTTGTTTGGCTTGAAAATCACCTCTAATATAACTTTCAGCGAATTCACCCCCCCGGAACAGGGTGAAATAGGGTGAAAACCTTATAATACCCGTAACTTAATGGGGAAAATAGATGTAGTCGGTGCAATTTGGCACACACTTAAGACCGTTATGATCTACATTTGCACCAAGTATTTTTTTAATCCGACTTACGGAACATACGAAAAAAAAAACATTTCTAAAAAAATCTTTTTTTGTGTATTGCTGCTCGGGGGAAATTGAAGTAGTCGGTGCAAATTGACAGAATTACCAGAAAAATGGGCCAAATAAATTACCAGGTTTGCACCTGGGTACCTCACACGGAAGTCACTTTTTTCATATTTTATTGTCGCTCTACTTCGGGGAAATTTCAGGCAATTCTGGAATTTCACTTAAACTTATTCATTTGATTAGTACTACATTCGCCGTTCATTTAATACTGGAATTTATACACGGAACATGCATTTTTTAAGTATTATATATATAAGTTCAGTGCGGTGCTTAGTAACTAATATAAATACTGTGGCGCTGCACTGCTTACACTGGCCCCCGACCGCGGGGTGCATCCGTATGGATCACAGAAATTCATCCCACGAGCTGAAAGTAATATTTAATTATTCCGAATCATACCATTCATATTCATTTCATTTTTAGGGTCCGTATTTATCCCACCTAGAAGTACCTACATCTAAAACGAGTGAAAATAAAGACAGCAATTTTTTTTTATTAATGTACATCTATTTATTTTATAAAATTGTCGGTATAAAATAATGAACAAAGTAATCATATGTATAAACTATGGAATTCAACTTGAAAAAATCACATTGGTTGCATTATTTCAGACTTATTAATTAACCTTTTTTATTCTAGTCTTTTTAATGCTTTTTACCTAACAAACGGTCACTAAATTTAAATATTTTTTTAATAATAGCAATTTTTTTTACTGTGTCGATTACTTTAAAAAATTTTATCTGAGGTTTACCGTCATCACAGAACAAAAGTATGCTTACAAAATTATTAAAAAAAGTGAAAGCCTTTTCTAAAACATTTTTCTGGAAAATCCCGGACTAGTGTAGTAATCGTTTCAGAGAATCAGAATTTTACAATTATTTATAACATAAGCAATATCCTATACAACGTCATTATGACGAGAAGATCAATATCTTCACCAACAATAACTACAGACGTTTCTGTCAAATCTTTGGCTTTCTCAAAAGCAGCTCCCACAATCAAGGTATCTGCATCTTCTTGTGCTTGGCGGAATTCAATTCCTGCTTCATTGAAGTATCCTTCCAGAAATGATACAAGCTGTGCTTTGTTCCGGGAATTTTGTAAAAATATCTCCTTGGTTACCGTGATAGACATGGTAGGGTCAAACAATATTTCTGTAGCTAAATTTTTAACACGACGTGCCCTTTCTGCTGTCTTTGTACTCCTTGATAAATCTGCAGGGTAGCCATCGAAGACTACAGTAACCTTTAACCCATAGTTATTTGTGATGTAGTTGGTATATCGCTTGCAAATGTCACTTACAATGTCGCCTTTGTGCCATACAACTTTATGTAGCAAATGTCCACCGTCAACTACAAAATATCTTTTATCTCCTAAAGCAGTGTCATGGTTTTCAAGAGGCGTAAAAATGTCATACATTGAGGATTCTTTTCCTTTTCTCATTCCCTTGTCATCAAAAAGGGAAAGGGGGTACGGAGCAAGTTCATAGCTAAAGAAATCCTGTAATTCCTCTTGTGATTTTTTTGTATAGCCGATCCTTTGAAAGAGTGTTAGTGGCTCGATGTGTATTTCTATGTCCTTGACTTTTATTGAAGAATTAACTGCAGCAAGGGGTACAACTCTATCTTTTCTTTGGAATTTAACTTCACGGAGTTCCTTGTCTATATTTTTTTCTATTATTTTGGATCCTATTAATGCGGCTTTGTGACAGTTAATTTTGTCTAAATCTCCAACCACGCCTGTACTGAGACTCATTATTTTGTCACTTTCCGGAAAAGGTGGGTGTTCATTTAACCATACCACAAGCTTTTTCAAATCATTACGATCTCTGCATATTCTCGATTTACTGGAGTCTGCGTTGACGTGACTGAATTCTGATTCATTATCGGTGCTGTCTGTGAAAGCTAAAAGGGTTTCAATGACCCTGTTTGAAATGGGCATTGCTGATACCCACTTCGCCAGGACATTCTCTGTCATACCTCTACCAGTTGTAAGGCCACCTGGTGATTTGATGTTTCTCATTAGAGTTTGTTCAATTGTCAAATCACTCCACAACCCAGACCAAAAACGGTCAGATCTTCTGATTGTGAAGTATCCTTTTTTTGTAAATTTTTCATATTCTTCTGGTGTCATTACTTGGTTTAACTTTAACATATCTTGCAGATATAGTTGTGCTGATTTCGTATAATTATAGTGACCAGCGGCACCAAAGAATGGAATCATTTTTGCTATCGTGTCTAGATGCAACTTCCAGTTTCCTGTGCGTTCTGCTTCTATAAATTGTCGCATCAAAGTCACGAGCTCAATATATTGTACCCATAATTGAGCCGTTGGTCCATTATCTTTTATGGAATGTAAGTTTTCTTTAATCACAGAACACAGTTCCGACAACTGTCGATCTTCTTGCAACGTCTCTATTGAACCTGATTCTATAAAAAAAGTCGGTAACTGCAGTTATTGTCTCTGCGGAAATATTCATTTGTGAATAAATTATGTGGTATAATGCAAGTTGTGTTATAAAATGAGCACGAAGCGCTCTGGAATATGCATGCCCTGTCATCATTTGCTCTGTAGAAGCTGAAGCATATATTAACTTCCACAGATCTTGAAGGCCACTACCTGCCATGATAAATCCAATGCTCCCCATAAAAGACATTAAAAGATGAAACCCACCTAGTCGTACCACAATATTTTTTGAAGCCTGCATGTCATTTATAGACACAATTTCCCTTGCTTTGATGTATAGCGGTTGGTCAAACGTTAATATGCAAGATTTCTGACCATGTGGCAATCTTTTGATGGCTTCGAGGATAGCTGTATATATGGTACTTTTATCAGAAGGAGATGCATTAATAAAGGGTAAAGTCACAATTTCAGACCTATCATATTCCTTGCCCTTTGTCATTTCGTGCATAAATCCGTTCCAGCCGGGCAATTCTGGTATTTTCTGAAACTGACCCATCGCCCATATTAATTCAGTGTTAGCAGGTTCGATAGCATTTGTCGGTCGAAGATCCTGAATTATTTCTGGTTTTGCATGACTACTTGCCACGTTTAAATTCTGCAATGGGATTTGACTTAGAGCAGAATCCGATGTTACCCTCGTGCTATTAACCCTTATTATCGGGTGATCTTCCATGATTGTTCGCGCTGGAGTGAGGACCTGTATGCCACCCATGGCGTGAAATGTATTTAAACCATCCAAGGTACCTATATTGGCGTCAGCATTGTCAAATACATACTGGACGAAATGGTTGTCAATCAACAAATCAACTAAAGAAGAATTTAAGGCGCACGACGCGTCGAACTCATTACATTGGTAATATGAAGAGCAGAATCCTAGTGACGCTAGAGTCGAAATCAGTTTTTTTGATCCATAATTCTTGTTCAGGAACGTTGATAAAGCTGTAAGTATGCATGATATGAAAGACCGAGGTCTAGTTGCAGTGATAATAGCATGTGCTATTGCTAAGATTTTTGTCTTCACGCACTCATATTCATTTTTGTCTTTAGATATAACAGTGTCCAAAAAGCACAGCAGGGATTCTGGTACATTTTTTTCCGCGTTTCCCAAAAATGAATTCGGTGATGGGTAAAACTCTGTGTCGTAAGGCTTGCTTCTGATGTCTTTTCTCACAATTTCTGCAGCTCTGCGAACTATCATCTGGTTTTCATCACTGGCTGACTGAAAATGAAAATAAAATGATGAAGTAATAGTGTAGGCAATTCAAATAATTATTTACACAATTATTTAAAAAAAAAAAAAGTTTTGGTCCCTTTACCATCATCATTTGATCATCGCGTGTATTCGCGAGGTCTCATTTCGGGGTGAACCACTAGTTTAATTTAATTATGGCTTAATAGGAAGTTTCACTGCTATTTGTCTTGCCAGAAAGTACCACCATCATTAGCGGTAAACTCGTACATTTTATACTTCTATTGAAATCATACAGAGTGTAACGGGTAGTGCTAGTGATGCTATTAACAACTAGACTAGCTTTCTCCGAGAACTTGTATTAATCCAATCATAATAATAAGTAGGTACTTACCTCTTTACTGTGGCTCCAAGATTCGTAAATTATTTTGTCCAAATCGTCTTTGAATGTTATTATCGGGGTACGTCCTGGCATATTGGTTATGATTACATTTTCACCATACTTTTTTTTCAGCTCTTCTTTCAATGTTCTATCACGTGGAACATATTTGTCAGACAAAACATCTTTTAATTCCTTTAAAGAAAATTGACCGACACTTTGGTGATTTGCTATGTAATAGAAAATAGCTTCCATAGCAGTTGACACTTCATCTGTTTTAGGTCGTCCAATGCTCGTACTATCATCAGATTCATTATTTTTACAAAATAAATTTCTATAGCATTTACGATGATACCGAGCCTTTTCTTGGACTAAATCAATGTTTTCAATACGGCTTAGCACCTGAAAATAGCAGTAACAACTTAGTAGACGTCCGGCCGCGGCATACCTCAAACTCGGCTGGGCCGATTGAGCTGAATTGTAGCATTTAGATGGAGAATTATATTGTGACCCCGGAAAAAATGCTTATCCTACTAATATTATAAATGCGAAAGTTTGTGTGTGTGTTTGTTATTTCTTCACGCTGAAACGGCTGAACGGATTTGCATGAAATTTGGAATGGAGATAACTGGACTCCCGGAATAACACATAGGCATATTTTTATCCCGATATTCCCAAGGGATCGACACTTACGCTGGTAAAACAGCGGGGCGCTGCTAGTGGAAAATATATTTTGAAAGACATATTTTTAATAAAGTTTTTATGTATTTGTGAGGTGTGTCAAATGAAGAGTATTTTCAAGAAAAAGAAAATTGAACTTTTTAAAAGTCAATTTAAAGAATATCTGCATTGACGGAACTCGTGGTATCGTGGTATACTATAGGTACACTTGAATATAACTGAATCAGTGGTGGAACTCCGACGTCAGCATAAGTTAAGGACGTGAGCGTAAGAGACAAGCTTTGGACACAGAATATATACTAGTACAAGTAATTTCAATAAAAGTGATGTTAGGTACTTACATCTTTTCCAAGTTGGTCATTCCTGTTAAGTGCAGCTTTCATTACGCTGGTTTTGGTTGTTTTGTCCCGAACAGTAAAAACTATATTTCGTTTGTGTATCGGTTTTTTCAACTCATTATGTATGGACAAATTTGTTATTTTTGCGCTGCACAAAAAACATGTCTCTGCTATACGAGCTATGTGCGATGATGATGGAAGATTTTCCTTATCAGCCAGAAAAAGAGGCGGCGGCTTCGAACTATGAGTAGATATTGATTGCTCAGATATTTCATCTTCTCGAATAGTGCTTAGCGCTCTTTTCCTGGTATATTGTTTTCTGCACTTTGAATGAATCCTTACACTTTTCATTTCATCTAAAAGTTTATCTAACCCGTCGCATTTCACGGCACTGCAAGCTGCGATTGTTTTGAGACCTTTCATGTAGAAACGAAACATATATACCTACTTCAATTTAGCCTTTTCTAAAATCATATAAACTTAACATAAACGTACTCAAAATGTATTTAGTGGCTCTGTGAGCTCTGCCGTCCGATTACTAAAAGGCCGTTAAGTGACAATTGTTCAAATTTGACTTTTATGTACTGCGTGAAAGCGCAAATTTTTCTCTATCGACCAGTCTGGGTCATATTTTTCTATCATTTATAGGTACTGAGATTTGAAGACCACGTACACCGCTATCTACATAGTTTTTGGAGTTTTTCAATTCTTAAATACGGTTAACTCACATTCCATCACTAAAATACGGCTAAACAAGTCTAACAGTGTATTTAAGATTTGTATTTCATCTGATTGACAAGCGTAGAAAACGGTTACATGCACTTATGATTCTATATGACCGTTACCTGACTATACGAGTGTTTTAGTAATTTATAACATGCAAGCTTGACTAGTATCTACGACATCTAAAAGACAGTTTTCATACTCGAGCTACACTTAAAGGCCGCTAAACATACGTAGTCGGCTAGTCATTGGGCAGCTAACGTGAATCTGAAAGAAATACTATTCTAAAAGACGGTGACGGTTTTTTAGTCATGAAAAACTCGAATATACGCTAGCAATGATAACATTTAAAAACCGCTAAACGACATTCCAACTCTAAAACGAGTCTATATACCGTGCATTTATATGGCGCCCGCGCTTAGTCGAGTCCATGATTTATTAACAGGTAGTTATATTCATTGGTCTAGAACGATGTGGAGGCAAATTTGGCACCGCTTAGGCGTGGATTCCCACCAAAAATGGAATAGAAAGCGAGGTAAGGGCTCATATTATATTTTCATTGAATTGAGTTATTACTTATGTGAAATAATAAAAACTAACCAACTACCTACTTGAACTAGCTTTTGTTGTAGTGTTCATAGCCATGATAATTTTTATGATTTAACTTTATCCAAATTCGTAAATCAGAGCAATGTTAGAGAAATTCAATGATGGATCTCAATCAAACGTGTGCAAGAATAAAGAAAACCAGCCAACACCCGCTTCGTCAACCATATTTGTGTTGCAGAAGAGGGCTGTTCGTGCAAATTATAACATGGGCCCCAGAGATTCACTTCGAGAACAAATTAAAGAAATAAACATCTTGACATTTCCATATCAATATATTTATGAAAACCTTATTTTTTTTTATGTTCGCAAAAATATAAAATTGTTTAGTAAAAAAAGCGACAATGATAATGTAAATACTAGGAACAAAGATAAACTCGCTGTTCCCACTATCAGGCTTCATAAAGTTAGTAAATCGTTTAAAGGACAATTTGTAAGCTTCTATAACAAGATCCCAAGTGACGTGCTAAAGTTGTCGATAAACAAATTTAAAAACTTAATTAAAAATAAACTTTCTAAAAAAGCGTACCATAAAATCTCAGATTATTTAGATGATAATAAAGCTTGGGACTGAACTTGCTCCAACTCAGCCAAAACAAATGTATATCTAATAATAAGATTGCAATCTATAATTATTTTATAAAAAATGACGTGTCAAAGAGTTTTTTTTAAATCCTATTGAATAAATGTTTTTTTTTTGTGTTTTAGCAATCCTCTACTGAGGTATGTAAAGCCCTTATGCAGTAAAGCCAAAATCCCTAAAAATGCAATGCCCAAAAACTTGTTTGACGCAGTAAATGCAGCAGAATATTCTATGACGTTGCCTGAACCCCTAGCATGTCTTGTGTATGGCATGATGGAGCCAGTGGACGGAAACAAGAAGAATGCGTAGCGTCTGCGCAAGAAGATATTATGAGTTGCTATTACCATTTCATTATTATCAAGTACTGTGATGTTAAATACATTATTTGGATGGTAAACTGCCTGCAGTGCTAAAAACAAAAACTGGCTGTTGTTTCGCTATTGTGGACAAGGAGCACATACGAGCGGTCAAGAAAATCGATACATATAAGTAAGCCATAGCAGAACACCTTTTGGAATCTGGCTGAAATCATTGGATCGAGCTACACAATCCGCAGGTAATCTCAACAGAGTGACATTACAAACCAAGAATGGTACAACAGGCAATTGAGATTACCAAGTTCAGAAATTTCACTAGGGAAGATGGTTTTCAATTGTCTGGAATAAGAATGAGAATATGAGAAAATGTGTGAGAATATGTAAGAATTAAATAGTCTGGTACCAGCTACGCGTCCGGATACCGTTAGTGTTGTGTGTCGAGGTGGAGTTAAATGTGACAATGAAACCGATGGCAGTGGTATCGTTCGTAATAAAAGAGTGAGAAAGAGGGTAGATCGATATATCTGCCAATATCTGCTACTCGCAAAGACTTTAGTTAGTTCTCCCGTGATCATACAGCTTGCAACTGTGCCGAATAATCGGGAACAAACAAAAACTCATAAACCATGGTAATTACAGTTAATTAAGGTTACAGACAATGATAGGAAGACACTACTTTTTTAACTGATATTGTCGTAATTTTGAGGCTGATTTTGCAGGTCTATCTTGTTAAATAAGTGTTTTAATTTGGGTAATAATGCAGCCCATTTTAGTAATTTTATTAGTACTCTATTTAGACATTAAAATGACATATTTTTGCTGACTTTTTTTAATATTACCTTCTCGCTAGGCGTTTTTTTTTTAAAGATTATATCAAACAAATTGCGGTAATATCCTACGTTCCTAAATAGTATTGTGTCCGATTTGTTTTTACTAAAATAGGCACAGCTTAGTTTTTAATATCGAAGTCCACGAGTGATTTTATTTTGTACAAAAAAATGCAGCAAAAATGTTACGTACTGTTAAATACTACAATTTGTTTTATCCACCATTTTCCCATTTCAATAGATTGTATAATATAGGCAAAAGTTACACTTAGCTGTTCAATTTAAAACATATCATGAAAATTTAGACAGTGTTTGACACACTTAAAAACAGTTAATATAATTTGTTTATCCTAAGACTGTGTTTAAGTCTCCAAAAATGATTAATTTTAGGGTTTCAAATCGGTAAGTAAACAGTTAAAGGCCTTAAACGTTGTTTCAAAAATAATGTTGGTTAAATTTTAAGTAATATGCAAATCAAAATGAAGGCTATGTGACTTAACTGTTTTTTTGGTACAAAACTGTAAGTAACTGTGACTAGTCCTTCAAACCGTCATACAGTTTCAATAAAATACAACACAACAAGACGGCTGTACTTCAGCTGGCTGTTTTTAAGTTTTGCAGATGGTCACATTTTGAAATAGAAAACCTTAACTAAAACACAAAAAGTTAAATAAAAAATCACTTGTTAACCTTGTGCTCTAATATTGTTTATGCAAAAAAAGCTTTAAAAAAATCAATCAATAAAAAAAAATAATCAATAAAAAAAGTCTTCTAAAAGTCTAGAAACAACAATTCCCACGTTTTTGCTCGTAGCCAAAATTTTGAGTTTGTCACTTAGCGGCCTTTTAATAATCGGACGGCAGAGCTGTAGACCTGGCGTCTTTCAGTTGTTAGTCACCAAGGCGCGTGGACCTCATGACCCGTAAAGAAGAACAGCTGGATGGACAGACATACGTTTTTTTTTGTCCAAGCTGATGATGAGACGCATGGCTCGCTTCGCTTGCTCGGTCAATTAGGTAACATACTAACTAACACAATGAGTATAAGCATAACATACAGTACATACTAACAGGAGAATATAAATAAAAGATTGTAAAAAACACAATGAATAGGTAGGTAAAATCTAATCAGCAAGCATCGAGCAAGTAGGAGGCCTATCCTTATTTACCTTTTTCACGGACGAGGTCAACAGTGTCATTTCCACTCAATAGACTTTCACGACAGACGATACAGTACACTTCGTGGTCCATTTTGACTAAATTTTACATACTCGCGTGCGCGTCGTCCAAACCTAGTATATATTGTATTTTTTATCAAACTAAAATGATATTTAATTACGACAGGCATGACACAGGATGACACAACAGAACATAACTGTTGCTAGGCTACAACTAAAGAAGACTCTACACCTAGACTTAGTGCATTATTGCCTTCATGGTGCAACATTATCTGTTATCCCTCTAACTATCAAGTTCTTTCTCCGTTCACAGATTTGTGATCGAAGAGTTCTTTGTGGATTTATATGGAAATGAAACGTAAATTCGTAATGAAGCTTGTTGCGTTTTGTTTCACGCAAATGCAATGAGTTGATTTATCTAATTATTTAGAAATACAACTTTTGCTTACCAACTTCTAAAAATAAACAAGAATTTTAGAAAAATTCGACATATTAAAGCATTTAGAACCGTACTTCCATGAAGACGTCCTGGTTGACGTGGGTCAGCAGTTGCCCTTCTATTTTGTATTATTTAGCTAAACATTAGTACCTGTGTACCTACCTATTTGTAAATTTCCCCCGAAGTACATTTTTTTTATTTTTTTTTATTTATTAAAATTATTTATTATTACTTTTTTGCTTATATCCCAAAAGTTACACAGTCTAAAATAAAATTAAAACTAGTTTTGAAACGTCTATGATTGTTTCACTTTTTTGACCCTTTCTTTGGCCCCAATATCTTCTACAACCCCCGAACAAATTTAGCTCATAACCTTTTACAAATTGTACTAATACTATATACCCATCTACCAAATTTTATAAAGAATACTAGTTTTATAAAGAACTAGCGACTCGTCCCGGCTTCGCACGGGTAGTTTCAGGATGAAAAACAGCCCCCCCCCCTTTCCTATCCCCTCCCCTGGTAGCCTATGTCACTCAGGGTGAATGTAGCTTTCCAATGGTGAAATAATTTTTTAAATCGGCCCGTTCCAGGATGAAAAACAGCCCCCCCCCCTTTCCTATCCCCTCCCCTGGTAGCCTATGTCACTCAGGGTGAATGTAGCTTTCCAATGGTGAAATAATTTTTTAAATCGGCCCAGTACTTTTTGAGCCTATTCATTACAAACATTCAAACATACAAAAATAGGTACAAATCTTTCCTCTTTATAATATTAGTGTAGATATATCAACAGTTCGCAAGTTATCCACGGACAAACATACGTACATACGAATGCCAATTATTAATAATTTGCATCTAACAAAAAGATATGAAAATGATAGTAAGGATCTTGCATTTTTCTGTCTGACCGTACTAATATCCATTGTTAAAGGCTGTGGTATGAATCCGGACTACATTTTGGGATTAATACGGGCAAATATACAATTTTATTATTCGTGGGATGAATATGGCCTACATTTTGGTATGAATCTGCACCCCCCACCCACGCCGTTATTTTTTTTTTGATTTTTGATTAAGAAGTACTTCCGGTACGAAATTTGTGTTTTTTTTTACGTGCGAATGTGGTAAACTGATAGTATATACCATAATAAAATTTGCACGACTACATAAGTTCCCCCCGAAGTACTATTTACAAAAAAAGAAAAAAAACTATGTTCCGTAAATCGCTGAGGTGTGCAAAACTAATATAGTGTTTATAATACTTATAGAAACCTTATGTAAGTTTGCACCGAGTACATAAATTTCCCCCGAGCCGCAAACTAAAAAAAACAATTTCACAGTGTGTCCCACTATGCACGTAGTTTTAATTAAAATCCATAACGCGCTAAGACTGTCTCTATAAGTAATTGAACTTGCACTTAACACTTTTTTGTTTTTTCAAAAATTACAATTTTTCAAAGTTTGTACCTAATATTTAAAAGCCTTCCGTATGCGCCAGAAACGGTGCAAACCTGGGATAAGCTTCTTTTCGTGTCATCTATCGATTCCATAAGAATCCACGACTACTCGACTTAGGGCAACACTTTATGCTAATTTGCCTGTACTACCATCCACCTGGGTGCTTGGTTAGGAAAAAATATCTTAACAGACCACCAGCAGCTGTCCACCTAGTTTACGGTTTAAGTTAATGTAAAATATATGCAATAAAATTATCAAATAAATTTATAAAAAAAAAAAAAAAAAAAAAAAAAAAAAAAAAACTTGAATAGACTAGATGAAGAAGAACTTTAATGGACTAGATGCAGAAAAACCTGAATGGACTAGATGTGGAAAAACTTGAATGGACTAGATGCAGAAAAACTTTAATGGACTAGATGCAGAAAAACTTGAATGGACTAGATGCAGAAAAACTTGAATGGACTAGATGCAGAAAAACTTGAATGGACTAGATGCTGAAATAGTAGATTGAATCATTAGGGAGCAACATAATATTTTTACGGCGAGGGCATTTTTTTGAATCCAGAGCGAAGTGAGGGATTCTTTAGTAGAATCCTGAACGTAGCGAGGGATTCAAAGTACGTCGCCCGAGCAAAAAATATATGTTGCGCCCGTGTGATACACTCTACTTTACATCACCATTCATCATAGAATTTAAAAGTACGTGGGTATAGTCGTAATTTTTCTAAAATCTCATTCTTGCTTTTATTTTCATGATAAAATAAAAGGCGCCGCATATGTTATTGTAATATTATTATTTAATTAAACATAGAGTAACAACTGAATTGAAATTAAATAGTATCTACTTAATAATAAAACGAAACAAAAATTACTACAGGCTTTAATATATTTCTCTCGGGATTTTGCAGGTAATAGTAGATTGTATCATAAGGGAGCAACATAATATTTTTACGGCGAGGGCGCTTTTTTGAATCCAGAGCGAAGTGAGGGATTCTAGAGTAGAATCCCGAGCGTAGCGAGGGATTCTTTAGTAGAATCCTGAACGTAGCGAGGGATTCAAAGTACGTCGCCCGAGCCAAAAATATATGTTGCGCCCGTGTGATACACTCTGCTTTTCATCACCCACTATGAGAAAATAAAAGGCGCCTCATATGTTATTGTAATATTATTATTTAATAAAACAAATGGTTGTTTTTTTGTGTTTTTGTGTTTTTTTTGTTGTGTTTGTGTTTTTGTGTTTTTTTTTGGGTGTTTTTTTGTGTTTTGTGTTTTTTGTGTTTTTTGTGTTTTGTGCTTTTTTGTGTTTTTTTTGTGTTTTGTGTTTTTTGTTTTTTTTTTGTGTTTTTTTGTGTTTTTTTTTGTGTTTTGTGTTTTTTGTGTGTTATGTATTTTTTGTGTTTTTTTTTGTGTTTTATGTTTTTTGTGGTTTTTTTGTGTTTTTTGTGTTTTTTTTGTGTTTCGTGTTTTTTGTGTGTTTTGTATTTTTTGTGTTTTTTTTGTGTTTTTTGTGTGTTTTGTTTTTTTTGTGTTTTTTTTTTGTTTTAGTGTTTTTTTTGTGTTTTGTGTTTTTTGTGTGTATTGTGTTGTTTTTTGTGTGTATTGTGTTTTTTTTTGTGTTTTTGTGTTTTTTGTGTTTTTTTTGTGTTTTTTGTGTTTTGGGTTTTTTTGTTTTGGGTTTTGGGCCGTCGTACCAGCCAGTATTTATTCAAACAATATTTGCGTTCGAATTATTTGGCGCTGGTTCCAAATTCAATAAGTGCGCCGCAATTATCTTTGCCGCGCACTTTTTGAATTAGGAACTTAATAAGTGCGCCGGAAAACTCATTACTGCCCGCTAAAAGTTTCTCATAGAAAACACCACCGTTGGGTGCACTTAAAGGCGAACCCAGTCGTCCTTTTCGAATAGATGGGATGAAATAGAATATCCATCACATTTCTTGCGTCAGTTCTAATACTTTCAGGAGTTAATTCCATACTTTCACTGTCACTTGAAGAACTCATTTTTCAAAACAATACCATGAATATCTAACAATCCGTGAAAATTGGAGAAAACGCGGGCTGTGTTATTTTTTGTTTTTTGTGTTTTGTTGTGTTTTTTGTTTTTTGTGTTTTAAGTGGTGTTTTTGTTTTTTTTTATTTTTATTCAGCCGTCGGCGATACTATGTTGGCCGTCGTACCAGCCAGTATTTATTCAAACAATTTTTGCGTTCGATTTCTTTGGCGCTGGTTCCAAATTCACATTTGTGCGCGGCAAAGATAATTGCGGCGCACTTATAAATAGGATTAAAAACTCATTACTGCCCGGTAAAAGTTTCTCATAGAAAACACCACTTAAAGGCGAACCAAGTCGTCCTTTTCGAATAGACGGGATGAAAAACTAATTTCCTGCTTCCTACTTTTTCAGGACTCTGTCTTCATGTTTGTGTCAAGCTTGATGTTGGCGGTCTCCGTGGAACAGTCGGGCCTACACAAGCGAATGGCGTACTTTGCTATCCGATTGTTCGGATACTCTCACTACAAGTAAGTTTGGAAATATTACCCCCCCCCCCCCCCCCCCCCCCCCCCGTTAATTAGATAGATAGATAAAACGTTTATTTGCATCTCCAATCACACACGTACATTCTAAACAAATAAATGACAGTGCACTAAAACCTAGATAATACAACCATCGTTACACAAAAACAAAGCAATGCACTAAAATTAAAAACCATATAAAAACTATAACTAAAAGTACGTGTGTGTTGCAGCATCACAAATGGGTCATAGCTCAGCGAATTAACTTGCTCAAAGAGCAAACACTGATTTTCAGCTAGTACCCTCGAGGTGACAAGTCGAGACGAGCGTACCGTACATGTACCTACATTTCAGTGTGGGAACTCCTCCGATAACACCAGTCTCAAAAGAGTCCGGGTACCAGAGGAGGCCCAAGTACGAGAGTAGGGTGTTATTATATATTCAATTAGTAATGCGTGTTACATTAGTTGCATTAACCCCCGACGGAAAAACGACGGGGTGTTATAAGTTTGTCTGTGTGTGTATGTGTCTTTCTGTCCGCTCATAGCTCCCGAACGGATGAAACGATTTAGTTTTTTTTTTGTTTGAAATGTGAATTTGTCTGGAGTGTTCTTAGCTATGTTTGATCAAAATCGGTCAGCCGTTTCATTGCGTTGAGGTTTTTTTTTAATTTTTACAAATTTAATTACTTGTAAAATGAGACGGACAAGTGTGAGAGAGACTCTTCGGGCAGCGCACTTCTTCTGTTTTCCATACGTCACTTTCCTACACTTTGCATGAAAGAACATTGGGCATGCGTCGAGACCACAGGAACACTAATATGCCAATCTCATACAAGAAAATGTGACTCAAAAAATTACAAATTCCCGCTTTTTCTAGATGGCACTGGCAAATAGCTTGGGAATCATTCAATCAGCATTTTAAACCAATTACTTAAACTCTTTAAGAATAAACATTTAAACTTCTATTTTTTTTTTCAATCGTTTATAGCAGATTCAAAACAGTGACATCTAGCGTCATTGTTTACAATCATTCATCGATGCACGTTTTCTTGTATGAGATTGGCAGTCTATTGTGTTAATTAGTCTATGGTAATACTCTCTAGCGAGAGGTCGAGACAGCGCTACGGTTGCGCCCGATGCGCGCCGCCCGCTTCTGTCTGTCTTGCACCTTTAGGGTTTCCATCCACCATCTAGAAATATTTTGTATAACTCAACTGAGTTCATGGTTTTCAAGGCTGGTACCAAGTGTCCTACTTTTATTCCACCTGTGACACTTAAAGGTATTCCTCTTAAAAGAGTGCAGCAGTTTAAATACCTGTGTCACTTGGTAACTGATGTTCTTAAGGACGATGCTGATATGGAACGGGAACGCAGAGCATTGTCAGTCCTGGCGAATATGCTGGCCCGCAGATTCGCTCGATGTACAGACGCAGTGAAAGTTACTTTATTCAAGGCGTACTGTACATCTCTGTACTCAGCGAGTCTGTGGTTCAACTATACCCAAAAAGCTTACAATGCTCTGCGGGTCCAATACAACAATGCGTTTAGGGCTCTGTTGCGGCTTCCGCGCTTCTGCAGCGCTTCAGGTATGTTTGCCGAGGCGCGTACCGACACCTTTGACACCATCTGGCGCAAAAAGACGGCCTCACTGTTGAGCAGGCTTCGCGCGAGCACCAACAGCATCCTAAGCGCGTTCTCTGATCGTTTCGATTGTCCTCTGGTTTGGAAGCTCGTCCAGAGGACTAAATCTTTGTTAATTATTAAGTACTAACCTAGTTTTAAGTCGTGTTACTAATAAGTTGGTCTCTTGTTGTCGTATTAAATAAATATTCTATTCTAAAACATTCTTAAGGTGTATGCTCTCGCTTGACGTGCGAAATTTATATTTTTTGGTGTTTTTTTCCCGTTATAGCTCATGAACACTCCTTCAGATAGCAAAAGTTGATTTTGCGAGAACAAGGAGACTCAACACACTTGTTTTAATTGATAGTATCTCATAATAAATGTCATCAGTTTAGCTACCTACGATACAAAAAAAAATACACTAATAATGTGAAAGTGCATTATATTATATATTATTATAAAATATATCTATTTATGTAATGTATTGTTTCAGTTATCTAGTACCCATAACAAAAGCTCTGCTTAGCTTGGGGCTAGATAATATTGTGTGAACTGTCCATCATTATTTAATAATTTTATTTATTTAATATAAATTTATTCTTCTTTTCAATTATTTTAAATATAATTATTATAAAAAACTTGGTATGACAGATCAAGCAGATGGCCCACCCGATGTTAAGCGGTACCCTCTGCCTATGAAAAATGCATTATCACAAAGACCACGTCCACCTAGGACGCAGCATATGTGGTATTGCACTGCGCCCGCCACCCTGAGATATAAAGACGAAAAGTCTTATATGCCTGTAATTTCACCGGCATTTAGCAATTTGCGTTGTAACAACGTTCGTATCTTTGTGGATTTAAGGTTGTTGCTAGCAACGTGTGTTGTAACAACGTTCGTATCTTTGTGGATTTAAGGTTGTTGCTAGCAATGTGTGTTGTAACAACGTCCGTATCTTTGTAGATTTCAGGTTGTTGCTAGCAATGTGCGTTGTAACAACGTTCGTATTTTTGTGGATTTCAGGTTGTTCCTAGCAATGTGCATTGTGACAACGTTCGTATTTTTGTGGATTTCAGGTTGTTGTTAGCAATGTGCATTGTAACAACGTTCGTATTTTTGTGGATTTCAGGTTGTTCCTAGCAATGTGCATTGTAACAACGTTCGTATTTTTGTGGATTTCAGGTTGTTCCTAGCAATGTGTATTGTAACAACGTTCGTATTTTTGTGGATTTCAGGTTGTTCCTAGCAATGTGCATTGTAACAACGTTCGTATTTTTGTGGATTTCAGGTTGTTGCTAGCAATGTGCATTGTAACAACGTTCGTATCTTTGTGGATTTCAAACACTGCGGCAACCGTTATGATGCTTCCCATTAACTTCGCTCTGCTGGAAGTATTTGAAGAGGTAAGTTATCCTTAAGACTGCGCCTTCAGCAAACAAATAAATTTAATACAAAAAAGTGGCCAAGTGCGAGTCGTACTCGCCCATGAAGGGTTCCGTAGCGGCAAGTAACATAATATAAAAGTTCTTGGATGGATTACGATTTATGATGTATTAAATAAAAACTACTTACTAGATCTCGTTCAAACCAATTTTCGTTTACGTTGGAAGTTTACATCATATTTTTTTTTCAGTTTTATCATTTTCTTATTTTAGAAGTTACGGGTGAGGGGGGGGGGGACACATTTTACCACTTTGGAAGTGTCTCTTGCGCAAACTATTCAGAAAAAAATGTTATTAGAAACCTCAATATCATTTTTGAAGACCTATCCATAGATAACTCACACGTATGGGATTGATGAAAAAAAATTGAGTTCAGTTCTATGTATGGGGAACCCCAAAAATTTCTTGGTTTTTTTTTCTATTTTTGTGTGCAAATCTGGATGCTGTTCACAGAATACATCTACTTACCAAGTTTCAACAGCATAGTTTCACCAGCATAGCTCTTATAGTTTCGGAAAAAAGTGGCTGTGACATACAAGGACAGACAGAAAGACAGACAGACATGACGAATCCATAAGGATTCCGTAATTTGCTTGCGAAACCCTAAAAAGACCATGGCAGTTGAGAAAGGCAGTTTATTACAATATCTCCTAAAATAATTAAATTTGGATACATAAATACATAGACACACGCCTTTTCCCCCGAAAGCATTGCACAAGCTTTTTTCCCGCATTTGCCATTTTCAAGTATCTGTATTTTCACTATATTGTATTTTCAATATATTCTGCAACGTTACACTCCTTCCAAGTCCTCAAAGTCACAGTCGAGTCATGTTTTAGTAAAACGGTGGCTAATTTTACTAAAACTTTGGTAGACAATTTCCACCCATTTCAAAATTCACGCAATTCACTTCCATTTCATTTCACTACACTTGTGCTTTTTAAACGAGCTACATTAATTAAAATAACACCACAATAACACAAAATAACTCAAGAAAACACTAGGAAAAGAAATAAAATAAAAGTAGACAACGTCTCTTTTCGAAAATGGCGGGAAGAGTCCTATTATTAACTTAATATTGGGAGGGAGATTTTGAAGAATAAAAATTGGTTTGATTACGTTTATGGTGTAGTTTTTAAACCCCGACGCAAAAACGATGGATTGTTATTGGTTTGACGTGTCTGTGTGTGTCTGTGTGTGTGTTTGTCTGTGGCATCATAGCTCCCGAACGGATGAACCGATTCCGTTTTATTTTATTTTATTTGAAAGGTGAATTTGTCGGGAGTATTCTTAGCTATGTTTGATCAAAATCCGTTCAGCCGTTTCATTGCGTTAAGGGTTTTTTAAATTTTTACAAAATTAATTGTTGAAGAATATTTTCTGTTACACGTAATTATTAACCGTGAACGTTTATCCTCAATACAGAACCCTTCACTGTGCGTGTACCACCACGCACTTGGCTGCTTTTTAGTGTTCCGTACCCAAAGGGTAAAACGGGACTACTAAGACTCCGCTGTCCGTCCGTCTATCTGTCTGTCCGTCTGTCACCAGGCTGTATCGCTTGAACCGTGATAGTAAGACAGTTGAAATTGTCACAGATAATTTATTTATGTGGCCGCTATAAGAAAAAATACTAAAAATTTGAATAAAATAAATATTTAAGGGGGCTCCCATACAACAAACATGATCCATCCAAATGTAGGTTAAGCGATGCTCTGCGGGGTCAGTTTTTGGATGGGTGACCACTTTTCGCGTGCATTTTTATTTTGTTTTTTTTACAAACCCGTTTTTTTGCCTTTGTAGTTAATGGTACAGAACCCTTCGTGCGCGGGTCCAACTCGCAATTGGCTGTTTTTTTTTTCTATTTTTTTATTTTATTTCTCATAATATCGTTTTGAACTTTTTATTTTCACAATTAAATGTAGTAAACATAGTAGTTATTGCATACATATACAGGTGTAACATAATACCCCTATAAGCCCGGAGAGGGGGTATTCTACACATCATTGCGAATAACTTTAATTCTACGACTTTTTAAATTTCGAAGTTTTTCATTCATGAAATGCCCCGCCATGATGTGTAGTATACCCCCACCCCGAGCTTATAGGGATATTATGTTACACCCTGTATTATTTGTCATTTTACAGCAAGGCATACTGAAAATGTATGATATAGATTCCTCTGGGGAAAAAGTTGCCAGCAGTTTCACGACTTGCTACTTCTGCGCAGCTGCCTACTCTGCTACGATTGGTAAGTAGAGTCACTACCGGTTATGCCTTACCATGTTAAGGATGAATTTGCTATGAAAAGTAGCTAGTCACGACATTCCGCCCTAATGCCTTTATAACCCCCGACGTAAAAACAAAGGGGTGTTATAAGTTTGACGTGTCTGTGTGTGTGTTTGTGTGTGTGTGACTGTCTGTCCCATTGTAGCTCCTAAAAGGGTGAATAAGTTTTTTTTTTTTTTGTAATTTTAATATGTTGGGAGTGTTTTTAATTGTTTTTTTTTTTTTTTTATACTACTGAATGACGGAACAAGCTGATGGCCCACCTGGTGTTAAGCGGTAACCTCTGCCTATGAACAGTGCATTACCTCATAGGTCACGTCCACCTAGGACGCACCCTATGTTGCATTGCACTGCGCCCGCCACCCTGAGACATAAAGATGAAAAATCTCATGTGCCTGTAATTTTGTGTTTGATTAAAATCGGTTCAGCTGTTTCATTGCGTTGGGGTTTTTTTTTAATTTTTACAAAATTAATTACTACTTGTTAACCAATAGAAGCTTATTATTTCGAGGCACTACCATAAAGGTTTTTTTAGAGAACGGCGACTAAATAATAAGCACCAATTAAAATCAGAAATCAGGCGCTGTGCCTTTGTCGCAAGCGCCACACTGCAGTTCGAACTAATTGGCCACAAAAAAAAAGTTTATAAATAAAAGTTACCGTAAACTGGGGTTACTTTAGTAAACTAAGTGAAGTGAGTGAGTTTAGTAAGTAGTGAGAACTGCTAAGGTGTGGAATACACTACCGTCGTCTGTCTTTCCTGATAACTATAATCTGAAAAGGTAAGGTAAGGTATTCCACTCCTTAACAGTTCGCATTATAAAGGTAGAACTGAATCGTTTAGTACGAATTGGTTTAGAGGAATGCTCCCAGGAACTTCGTGATCTGATGCCACCATCTCTTTTTCATCATAAGACGAACAGACGCACGGCTCGGTACATCGCCCGCTACGCCGGCTTGTTCCATCTAGTCATACATGTAGTTCTACATGTAGTTCTACTAGTTGGTACCGACTAGTTGGAAAAATTATTCCGTTTAGTTCTAAATGTGTGTATGACTACTTGGAATATGTAAAATGTTGAATTTTCGTTCCGGCTGGTCATACCTGAACGAAAAATCGATCAAGATGGATTGGTAAAGATGATAAACCCAATGTTGTTTAGGTAGATAGGTAGGATACAAACTCTTTAGGTAGATAGGTATAAAACCTCTTTGTTACACTTGAATGCAATTATGATAAATACAATGATGATGATGTATGTGAAGTGTGACATTGACCCAATTGTGCCCCTGTTCTACTGTGTACCGCCGCTAGGGAGCGCTCGAGCTCTCTACATACAAACGAAGTTTGCTGCTATCTTACATATTATCTGACCAAACTCCGTGAAATATTGTACACCATGATCAATATACCAATTTCTAGACCCGTGGTTTGTCAGACACCATTATATTTTGTTAGCATGGTTATACGTTAAATTACATTATACTTAGTTATATATAAAATACACACATGTAGAACTAAACGGAATAATTTTTCCAACTAGTCATACATGTAGAACTACCTGTATGACTAGATGGAATAAGCCGCTGCTCCACAGAGGTCGTCTTATAAGTTATTAGTATAAGTTATGTAAAAAGCTACACAAAATAAAATAAAAAAAACAATTTTTACAGGTGGCTGTGGCACGCTGGTCGGAACTTCAACCAATTTAGTATTCAAAGGATTGTTTATGGTGTAATTTTATATTTTTCTATTCATAATGCCAGAAAAATTAAATTAAACACCGTGTAAAAACGTGTTTAGTTAAACTGTCTGAGGGATAAACACTCTTTAACACTCGCTCAATCTTTTTCTCTTTTTATTTTGTTTTTTTTTTGTGTATCATTTCTCAATTCTCAATACTCAATAAATATATTTATTGCTTTCACATGGATACTTATTAGTTGTTACATATACATACTTAGGTAGACTCGCACATGAACCCTGTGTTTAGGGCATAGTAATGGAAATGTTTCCCACAAATACATGTTTAAGGTGGTTGCTTTTCCATACAAACGTATTAGCACAAATATGGGCGCACTGAGTATAATTTTACACTGAAATTACTCTTGATGGCTTTTATATTGGTCATTATTTGTGGCAAATCATATTTGGTTGATGAAAACATTGGATTAATAGCGAAAATAACATCGAAATGTTACATAATTTTCACTAGAAACGGGATATTTACCATGATTTTTGAGTTTTGTATGTATGTGTTTTGTATGTTTTTTATGTGTTTTTTTGTGTAGAGGCAATTGAGATTACTAAGTACAGAAACTTCAATAGAGAAGATGGTTTTCAATTATCTGGAGTATGGAAGCCTGTGGTAAGAATGTGTAAGAATCAAAAAAGTGTGGTACCTGCTACGCGTCCGGACACCGTTAGTGTTGTGTGTCGAGTTGGTGTGAATTGTGACAATGAAACCGATGGTAGTGGTATCGTTCGTAATAAAAGAGTGAGAAAGAGGGTAGATCGATATATCTGCCAATAACATCTACTCGCAAAGACTTTAGTCAGTTCTCCCGTGATCATGGCGCATGCAACTGTGCCGAAATATCGGGAACATATAAAACTCAAAAATCATGGTAAATATCCCGTTTCTAGTGAAAATTATGTACATAACCATGATAGTTTCAAAAGTTATATCGAAATGTTAGTCCATACAAGTAATATCGATGTTATTTTCGCTATTAGTACAGTTTTTTCTTCAACCAAATATGATTTGCCGCAAATAATGACCAATATAAAAGCCAACGACAGTCATTTCAGTGTAAAATTATACTCTGTACGCTCTGTGTGCTCGGTACAAATATGGATTTGTGCTAATAGGTTTGTATGAAAAAGCAACCACCTTAAAATAAGCAAGTGAAAGCAATATGACTACTGTTAAACGCGTGTTAAAGAGGGGGTTGTTGTTGTTTATATTTAAGGCGCTACCAGTTCAACCAGTTTCAACGAACATATTTTTATCAGGAGAAGCAAGCGAGCGCATGCTCTGATGCCGTGTTTTTGTGAATAAAATAATAATATAATAATGCCCTTCAGGGTTTTGTTATATTTTGATGATGACTTCACTAACTCAAATAGTAATTAATAAGTTACCAAAGGTTTAAAATATTAAAACATGTAAGAAGTAGTTAAGGTGAATGCTCACGCTTGCGGCGCGAGATTCAATTTTATCAATGTTTTTTGCCGATTACAGCTCAAGAACACTTCCTCGGATATCGAAAGTTGAGTTCGCGAGAACTAAGAGACTTAACACACATGTTTTAATTGATAGTATCTTATAAATACCATCAGTTTAGCTACGATACCCATAAACAAAAAAAAAACACTGTAAAAATGTGTTTAGGGGTATCACAGCTAAACTGATGATATTTATGAGATACTATCAATTAAAACATGTGTGTTAAGTCTCCTAGTTCTAGGGAACTCAACTTTCGCTATCTGAAGAAGTGTTGATGAGCTGCAATGGGCAAAAACACCAAATAATTTGAATCTGGCGCCGCAAGCGTGCGCGTCCACCTTAAAAGTATAAAATGGTATTTCCAAATTTAAAAAGGCGGTATCTGTTTTTTTATCGAGTGAATGAAATCAAATCTTTAGTAGTAGAGCTTTTTTGTGAAAGAGTTCGTCTGGGTAAGTTCTACCACCATATCTATTTCTGCCGCAAAGCAGTAGTGCTTGCATTGCTGTGTTCCGGTTTGAAGGGTAAGGGTGCCGGTGATATTAAAGGCACATGAGACTTTTGGTGCAATGCCACATAGGGTGCGTCCTAGGTGGACGTGACCTATAAGGTAATGCACAGTTCATAGGCAGAGTTTACCGCTTAACATCAGCTTGTCTCAACACTTCACTCAAGTAGTATAAAAATTAAAATAAATGAATTTGTCATTTCACTGGATAAAAAGCTTGAGAATACTACATATATATTTTTTCTTGAAAACATTCAAGAACTTAAAAATTCTAGGCCTCTTATAGACATGCTATGAACCTATTGCGCCTTACATTTAAGCAACATCTAAGCCAGTCTAACCCTAAACAACGGTTAAATATGGTTTTGTGGTATCACTTTTGCTAAACACTGTTAGACTGTCCAGCATTTTTTTTTTTTTTTTTTTAAACATTGATAGACCTTTGTTTGACTACGATCTCACCTGTTGGTAAGTGACGATGTGGCCGAAGATGGAGCACAAAGGTCTAGATGGCATTCACTCTAGACTTGAAGAGACCCAGATTATAGTTTTCAGGAAAGACAGACGACGGCAGTGTATTCCACTCCTTAGCAATTCGCATTATAAAGGTAGAACCGAAACGTTTTGTACGAATAGAAGGTATACAAATGAGGTAAGGATGGTACTGAGCCATACGCCTGCTCGTCCTATGATGAAAAGGAGATGGTGGGATCAGATCGTGAAGTTCCAGGGAGCATTCCCCGAAATGTAACCTATAGAAGATTGAAAGGCATGCAACCTTACGGCGGTGCTCGAGACTCTGGATCTTAGATATGTTGCTCACCTATAAGCCTGAAAGCTCTACGTTCGATCAAGTCCAAGGCAGCAAGCTGGTATTCCATACCAGCCCGGACTTGTGCTTTATATAAACTGAGAAGCTGTCCTGGTGTGAAGTAACGCTTTACCTTATTCAGGATGCCTAGCTTCATGGCAGCTGTTTTTGCCTTAGACTCGATGTAAGAGCCAAAATTGAGAGTAGACGTGAGCGAAACACCTAAGAGCTCGAGGTAATCTCCTATAGCTACAGGTACATCACGGAATACAGGAACTTGGAGAAACGGACTTTTTTTCGCCGAGAAGAGACAAGCCTGCGTTTTAGAGGCATTGAACTTGACTAGATTGGCATCACCCCAGTCGGATACAGCCTTGAGAGTCAAATTCAGACGCTGCAGCATCTCTTAACTCCTGAATTTCATTCTGCCTAGCTCGCGCAGTAGAAACATATCTCTCCACAACTGTGCTGTCGTCTGCATACCCAATGATACCGGGCATTAGCAGATCGTTAATGTGCAACAGAAACAGTGTGGCAGATAGCACTGACCCCTGAGGTACCCCGGCGTTAATGGCCAATTGATCCGACGAGCAGCCGTCAATAACTACTCGAACGGATCTTTCCCTCAGAAAGTTCGCGAGCCAGGAGCAGAGTTGAACTGGCAGTCTGCAGGCAGGAAGCTTGCCAATAAGGCTAGCGTGCCAAACCCTATCAAAGGCCTTCGAGACGTCTAATGAAACAGCTAGTGCTTCACCGTATTTCTCGATGGCCTCGCTCCAAATGTGCGTGGCATACACAAGAAGGTCCCCAGTAGACCGGTTTCAGCGATTATTTATATAGCGATTTCGATATTTTCAGAAAAAAGTTCATGCACATTCATGAAGTGCCAATTAGTGAAGAGGAACTGATGAAGAAGACCAGAGACGGCCATTGGAACTTCTCAATGATAAGTATTTCACGGGTGGCGATAAGGGTGACTTTCCGATATATGATAAAGCTGAAATTAGGCGTACCTGTCAATTTCCGATGACAACACAATATAATGGTAACATCGAGCTGATCTGATGATGGAGGCGGAAGGTGGACGATGGAACTCCTTGATGGATAATAGTAGACTGGCCATGTTTAGGCTGATATGATCGGCAAACGGGTCACTAATAAGTATTATTATAAAATCTTATCATCATTGTCTTGCCCTTTTCCCAAATTATTTGGGGTCGGCGCAGTACGTCTTTTTCTTCCACTCTCCTCTGTCAGCCGTCACCTTATCATTCACTCCCTTCTCATTCATATCATCTCTCACGCAATCCATCCATCTTTTCTTAAGTCTTCCTCTTCCTTTCCATCCACTAACATTCATATTCATAACTTTCTTAGTTCTACCTTTATAATGCGAACTGCTAAGGAGTGGAATACACTACCGTCGTCTGTCTTTCCTGAAAACTATAATCTGGGTCTCTTCAAGTCAAGAGTGAATAGGTGCCTTCTAGACCTTTGTGCTTCATCTTCGGCCACATCGTCACTTACCAACAGGTGAGATCGTGGTCAAACAAAGGTCTATCAATGTTAAAAAAAAAAAAAAAAAAAAAAAAACATGCGTTTCATCCCTCCTCATAACATGCCCATACCAAGCTAAACGATTACCTTTCAATTTTTCTGTCACTGGTGCAATTTTCAAACTCCCTCTTATATACTCATTCCTTATTTTATCCATTCTTGTTACTCCACACATTATACATTATAAAATCTTCATTCAAATTAACATATTATAAAATCTTATATTGGGGATAAATTCCTGGCTTATAAGTCGATTTTTTTGACGACCTATGTGGCGGGGCTTGCGGTGGTTCGCCTGCGACGCATGAGGTTGCGGGTTCGATTCCCGCCTCGGAACAAATATTTGTGCGATATGCAGATATTTATTTAGGGTGTTCTATGTGTTTTCTATGTATAATAAAAAGTATATTTCTATGTAATGTATTTTGTTAAGTATATCAGTTAACTAGTACCCATAACACAAGCTCTGCTTAGCTTGGGGGCCAGATAATGTTTCGTGAACGAGACTAGCATTTTTTTTAATATAATTATTTACTTATGTCCTTATGCAACGTTATTTATTTTCAGCGCATACCCGTTAGCACCAGAGTACTTGTCCTTCCCCTTATTCTCTGCGTTCGCAATGCCGTACATAATCGTCTTAGAAGCACTGACTTATCTGTATCTCTGCGTTGTCTACTTTGGAATGTTTAGGTAACTACGAAAATATGTAAATTTTTATGTGTAGACCCATATTATAATTTTTTAACATGTAGGTATTCTGGACAACCTTTACCTAAAAGTGGAACAGCGTTGGAAGAAGCTCGTCAGCATCTCTACATAAACATTTCAGGACAAGCATGGCCTTCAGTAATGAAGAATACGAAGTCGAATAAGACGAAGTTATGAGAAGATCTTAAAGTTATCCACGAAAATTATGCAAAACGGGGCGCAGTGACAGTGGGCCACAAACTGTGGGACAGAATAAAAACATCCCATTTTATTGGTTTAAATTCGTCAGATTACACTGACCTACGTCTGACTCGCGTCTCATTCAAATAACAAGCCCCGAATTCCACAACTTTGAACATTATTACCAAAAGAAAAGCAGAACTGTTCACGTTATTTCTTTTTTCAAGTGGATCCTGTTTTGGCAAAAGTTTGAAATACGACTTGAATTTCTGGTCAACATTTTTCATATTTATCTTTGATGTACTGTTTAAGAAGACGAATGTAATAATTGACTAGGTGGGCTAATATACTATATTGGGCATTTTTTAACCAGTTTTGTGTCTCTTCATGCCTAGAATAAACCGTCTAGGCACGCTGTAATATGAAACACCTTTGCTGTAAAAACCGGATGGTTAATGAATGAATCAAACTAAAAACAATATTTTTTTCAGAAGAAACAGCGCAGCCGCAAAAGCTACAAAGATAAGCCAGCAAGCGAAAATAGCTGCTAAAAAGGTCATTGACGAAGAAGCGAAAAAACTTGGAAAAATCACATTCTGGGAAGTGGTATGTCACACTGTCACAAGTCACATGTCACATGTGCATAGCTTTTTTCTTCGATCAAAAATACAACTAGAATGAATGAATAAATGAAAATACTTTATTGCACACCTTACAAACTAGTTAAAAACAACACATAAAAAAAAGTACAATGTGCGGTCTTATCGCTAAAAAGCGAACTCTTCCAGACAACCTAGATTTCATGTCACGTAAGAAATCAAAGCTAAATACCGTCTGCGTGTGTGTGGCTACGCATCCTTTATAATAACTTGTTTAGAGCGATGGTGGTGCTACCTAGATTCTGCAGTGCGTCTGGCATGTTCGCTGATGCGCATGTCAATGACTTTATAATAACTTGTTTAGAGCGATGGTGGGGCTACCTAGATTCTGCAGTGCGTCTGGCATGTTCGCTGATGCGCATGTCAATGACTTTATAATAACTTGTTTAGAGCGATGTTGGGGCTACCTAGATTCTGCAGTGCGTCTGGCATGTTCGCTGATGCTCATGTCAATGACTTTATAATAACTTGTTTAGAGCGATGGTGGGGCTACCTAGATTCTGCAGTGCGTCTGGCATGTTCGCTGATGCGCATGTCAATGACTTTATAATAACTTGTTTAGAGCGATGGTGGGGCTACCTAGATTCTGCAGTGCGTCTGGCATGTTCGCTGATGCGCATGTCAATGACTTTCACGCCGTAATGCACACACAAGATTGCGTCGGTCAAAAGCAGAATGCTGGGTAGCCCCAACAGTATACTCGGGGCACTGGCTGGTAAATATGACAGTCCTCTGCAGAGGTACTGGGTTTCAGTCCTTATTCACCCCAAATCTAGGCAGGTATATTATATTAATTAGTTATATGTATTGATGATTAAAATATATTTGTTTGGGTATGTGGGTATCTAGTTTAAGTATTGTTTAATATTAATATATTAGAATTTTAATGACATTATAAATTGGATCATGTTGTCTGAATAAATGAAATTATAATAATAATAATATATACTTATACAGCTAGTTTTGTTTACTAACGAGCTAAAAAAAAACAAAAAAGCAAAAGTTTTGAAATAGTTCTAAGTTCAACCTTATTACAACTTTGACACCTAGCAATAAAGTAACAAATCTTAAAAATATTATCTTATACTTACGATCATTCGTCACAAAAAACTAGCACAGCAATAAATTACTCCCGTCACTTAGAAATGAAAAGACAGGACAGAAAAATGAGGGACAAGGTGAAAGTAGAAAGTTTATCTACGATCACCCTAAACAAAACAAAAACAGTGTAAAAATGTGTTCAGAGGGATCGTAGCTAACCCTCCGTAGCTACTCCTACTTTAATATTATAAATGTGAAAGTGTGTGTGTGTTTGTTACTTCTTCACGCTGAAACGGCTGGACGGATTTGCATGAAATTCTGAATGGAGATACCTGGACTCCCGGAATAACACATAGGTATATTTTTATTCCGATATTCCCACGGGATAAAGACTTACGCGGGTGAAACAGCGGGGCGCTGCTAGTTGATGATATTTATGAGATCAATAAAAACATCTGTGTTAGGTCTCCTAGTTCTCGCGAAATGAACTTTCGCTATCTGAAGAAGTGTTGATGATCTGTAAAGGGTAAAAAACACCAAAAAAAATGTATTTGTATTTGTCACCGTCTAAACGTGTGCGTTAAAGTCTAAAAGTGTTTTTATATGTATGTTAGTTTTTTAAAGTATTTATCTTGCTATGGGCTTATTGTTTAGGTTTTTGTACATTTTCCAATAAGCCTGTAATAATTATATTGATTGATTGATTAACGAAAATTGGTTTGACGAACTTTCCTATAGATTTTAAAGCAAAGCGTTCTGTTAGGTCGTTTCATACCTAATCTTTGAATTACAGATGGTTATAATACTATTCGGCTCAGCAATGGTAGGATTTTTCTCTCGTTCGCCCCAATTATTCACAGGCTGGGGTGATATGGTGAACAGGCATTACGATGAAGCAGACACACGCTTGTAAGTTTTAGTATTAGTAGAGCTTTTTTGTGAAAGAGTTCGTCCGGGGAAGTACTACCACCATACCTATTTCTGCCGCAAAGCAGTAGTGCTCGCATTGCTGTGTTCCGGTTTGAAGGGTAAGGGTGCCGGTGAAATTACAGGCACATGAGACTTTTCATCTATGTCTCAGGGTGGCGGGCGCAGTGCAATGCCACATAGGGTGCGTCCTAGGTGGACGTGACCTATGAGGTAATGCACTGTTCATAGGCAGAGGTTACCGCTTAACATCAGGTGGGCCTCTTGCTTGTTACGTCATCAAAGTAGTATAAAAAAAAAAAAAAAAAGTTTTCTTCTTTTAATAGATTCCTTATATCAGTAACAAGCACTAGCATTACAACTGTCCGAATACTCTGAACAAATATGTGCGATCTGCAGATATTTGTTCAGGGTGTTCTGGGTATTTTCTATGTATAATAAGAAATACAGTGGTGGCCATATAATTAAGAACGCTGATATAAAGGGAAGATTTTTTCCAACTAAGATGCAAAACTAATTGTATGCATTTGTTTTTATTTCTCTCGGTATCGTAAAACATTTCCATATTACCACTGTATTCATTGATACACATGATTGGCTAAAAATCAATAGGCAAACTTTTTACACTACTTTTAAACAAAGTATTCCTTATTACTGGCTGGTCACGTAATTAAGAACGCTAAGTAGTTTATACCTTTATTCAAATTTAAATAGAGAACACTCAGTCGATTTGTTACTGTTTGCATAATTTTGGCGCCATTACGTGCTGTAAAAGATTAAAGGTGATTGCTTCTTTAGAAAAAACAATGGGAAAAAATAAAAGTTGTGATAAATCTACAAGGGAAGTAATAATAAAACTTCGCCGGAAGAATTGGTCTTATAAAAAGATAGCCGACCATCTGCAATGTTCAAAAACGATGGCTTTCCACGCTGTAAAGCATTTTGCTACGTATCAAACTACTTCGAATGTTCCACGTGTACCTAAACAGAGAAAAACAACTCCTCGAGATGACCGAAACATCGTTCGTATGGCAAAACAAAATCCTTTTAAAGGGTCCAATGAGCTTAGAAAAGAATATTTTGGTGAAAACAACCCTTCAGCAATCTCCGCACGCACTATTCGAAGACGTTTGGTAGAAGAAAAATTGCACGGTAGGATAGCAAGAAAGGTACCCATGTTAAAACTTTGCCACAGGCAAGCCCGGCTTGCATTTGCGAGAAAGTATGAAAACTGGACTGTGCAACAGTGGAAAAATTTACTTTTTTCTGACGAGACGAAAATAAACAGAGTATGTTCTGATGGAAAACGATATGTACGACGTCCCCCGAATACAGCATTCGACCCAAAGTACACGAAAGTTACATTAAAGCACGGTGGTGGAAATGTGAAAATTTGGGGTTGCTTTTCTGGACATGGTGTAGGACCTGTAAAGTTGATAGAAGGTAACATGGATCAGTTCCAATACAAAAATATACTGGAAGAAACAATGTTACCATACGCTGAAGACGTTCTACCGGTTATTTGGACATTCCAGCATGACAATGATCCAAAGCACACTGCACGCACCGTAAAGGAATTTCTTACAGCGCAATTAGTTTCTGTCTTAGACTGGCCTGCTAACAGTCCAGATCTAAACCCAATAGAGAATCTGTGGTTTGAAGTAAAGAAAAAGGTTTCAAATACAAAGTGTGGAAATTTAAGAGAGCTGTATGACGTTTTTTTAGAAGAATGGAACTCTTTTTCTCTTGCGAAATGTCAAAAATTAATAGAGTCAATGCCTCGCCGGTGTAAAGCTGTAATTAAAAGCCGTGGATATGGTATTAACTATTAATTTTAGTTAAATATTTATTAAATTTCTTTTTATGTTTCCTGTGCTACATAATATTGTGATTTTTTAAATCTAAGTGTCATACAAAACAATTCCCGAGCAGTTAAATAAATCGTTCTTAATTATTTGTCCAGTTTCAGTACTATTTGAATGTGTTACTTTGATAAAATCAATAAAATGTGCAAAAAATAGTTAGCGATTTCATACTTTATTCTTAAGTCAGGTTGCTCTATTAATGCGACTATTATATAACATAACTAGTTGCTTCTCAGAAGGTACACATCTCTGTGTATGATACGATTTAAATAAAAAACTTCTAGAACTTCAAATCGTTCTTAATTATATGACCACAACTGTATATATCTACTAGTGACTCGCCCTGGCTTTGCACGGGGAGCCCCCTGTGAAAAACAGCCCCCCCCCTGATATTTTATTACTTATTCTGCTATTCAGAGCGGAGAAGAATCCACCAAAAAAGAGATAACTAACATCGGTCCAGCCGATCTTGAGTTAAGTGGTGTAACTAAAACGACTTTGTTTTATATATATATGTAAATTAAGATGTAATGTATTGTATTAAGTATATCAGTTATCTAGTACCCATAACACAAGCTCTGCTTAGCTTGGGGCTAGATAATGTTGTGTGAACCGTGTCAAGCATTATTTTATTTATTACCCAAAATATGAGTAGTTCCTGTTGGATCCCTTGTCCTGTTCGATCCCTTATTCCTATAATTTTGTTCATGTTCGATCCTGTCTCCAAGGGATCAGTTTAAAATTATTATTTTAATTAGTTTTTTGTTGACTGTACAAAGACAAATTGTTTTTAACATAACTCATTAAGCTGTTACAATTCCCGGCATTTTCAAAAAGATACGTCGTCTACTTTTATGTTATTTATTTTCCTTGTGTTTTATGAGTTATGTTGTTATTTTGGTGGCATTTTAACCAATGTAGCTCGTTAAATGAGCACAAGTGTAGTGAAATTAAAGGGGACAGAAATAAATTACTTTTAAAAAAATGAGACAAAAAAAAAAGGTTCTGAATTCATGTTTTTTTTAAATTTTGTTTCTTTGCTTTTCTTTCATTTCTAAACTGACTTGATTTTTTTATTTTATTTCAAAGAATATACTTCCAGCTTGGTCACATTATTATCATAATGTGTTTCTGATGATGGGATCCATGAGGAATTCAACAAAATCCTCCTATACCTATTATTGGCATACTTATAGCGATTTTGGTATTTTCGGCAACAAGGCCATCATGTGCATTTAAGAAGTATCAGTTTGTGAAGTGGAACTGATGAAGAATACCACAGATGGCCATCGGAACTCCTCAATGATAAGTATTTCACGTGTGACTTCCAGTTATCCGATTGGGCTGGAATATGGCATGCCTGTCAAGATCCGATGATAATTAAATATTATGGCCAATGCGAGCTGATCTGATGATGGAGACGGCAGGTGAACAACGGAACTCCTCGATGGATAATAGCATAGACTAACTAAACACAATAGACTGCTAATCTCATACAAGAAAACGTGCATCGATGAATGATTGCCTACAATGACGCTAGATATCGCTGTTTTGAATCTGCTATAAACGATTGAAATGATTTTTACATGTATTTCGAATAGATCGATAAAACATGTTTTACGACCAAAGTTTCATAATTAAAAAATAAATTAGAAATTTAAATGTTTATTTTTAAAGAGATTAAGTAATTGGTTTAAAATGCTGATTGAATGAATTTGCCAGCGCCATCTAGAAATAGCCAGGAATTGACCTTTTTTGAGTCACGTTTTCTTGTATAAGATTAGCAGTCTATTGTGTTTAGTTAGTCTATGATAATTATAGTAAGTTGGCCGTCTTTGATCAGCACACGGTTCCAATCACTAATTTTGTAAAAGCTAGTAATGAAAGTTTTTTTTTACAGACCCACCGCAGACGTCAACGCTGTCCCTAATCGGTAAGTGACAATGCGGCTGACGTTGGAGCACGAAGGTCCAGAAGGCATCTATTCACTCTTCTCCTACTGAGACCCATATTATAGTTTCTAGGAAAGAAATACGACAGTAACGAATTCCATTCCTTAGCAGTTCGCATTTTAATGATGGAACCGAAACGTTTAGAGCGGCATCCCGAATTGCGGGTATACTGATGAGGTAAGGATTGTACCGAGCTGTACGCCTGCTCGTCCTATGATGAAAAGGAGATGGTGGGATCAGATCATGAAGCTCCTGGGAGCATTCCCCGAAATGTAACCTATAGAAGATCGAAAGGCATGCAAGTTTACGACGGTGATCGAGACTCTGAAAGAAAAAATAAAAAATAAAATTAGTTTATTTTCCCCAACGAGTAAACACATTAAAAAAAAACTAGTACCTACTAAGGACAACTGACCCGCGACCCGTGCACCCACTGGCTTCACCCACCGGTGGGTGTAGGGGTAATTCCTGTTTACCCGTGTACACACTGCGATATGGTTGGAATTAATTATCGATGAAAAAAATAAAATAATATATGAAGAGAAATGAATGAAAATGACAGAATATGACAGAGCATGACAGAGAATGACGGATAATGACAGAGAATGACAGAGCATGACAGAGCATGACAGAGCATGACATCTTCGCATTAACTGCTGCGCCCGCGTTGTTTCCCGCATAGGTCTAAATCCCGTGGGAATATAATCGTTTATCAAATTACTCCTACATTCTGCTGCTCCCCTGGTACATTCGATAAAACATATTTGCATTGCTGCTGCGCCTCGCGGTGTTATCCACATAAGTCTCGATTACTCCTGCATTTTTCTGCTAGCCTGGTACATTGGATAAACTTTCGCCCCCATTTCACCGGTATTCTAGGTATTCGGTTACCTAATTACTCCTGCATTCTGCTGCTCGCCTGTTACATTTGATGAAAAGTCTTCGCATTGCTGCTGCGCCTCGCGGTGTTATCCACATAAGTCTCTATTACTCCTGCATTTTTCTGCTAGCCTGGTACATTGGATAAATAGGTCTAATAGTATATAACGAGGTTTAAAACTGTTTTGTATTATTTTTCTCTTTAACATCGAACTTATCGTATTATTATTTTATTTTTTTCATCGATAATTAATTCCAACCATATCGCAGTGGGTACACGGGTAAACAGGAATTACCCCTACACCCACCGGTGGGTGAAGCCAGTGGGTGCACGGGTCGCGGGTCGGACAACTAAGTAGTATACAAACATAAAAGAAAAAAAAACTGGTAGTAGATAGTTGGTTGTTATTAGGTGAAGGCATCGATGTATGTTGTGTGGGGTCAAAAAGGTCCCTGTCTCAGTATAAGCTGCATCAAACCTTGGTTTAGTTCAGCGCTGATTTTTAGACTGGGCCTAGCGAGGTGATGCCACAAACATCAATTAACTACAATGGGGGAAATATCAACAAATAAATAACTAACTGTAAAAATATATACTTAAAAAACATTAAAAGGAAAGTGCAAAAATTATGAGGCAAGTCAGCATGTTAATTTAATACAATGTCTGACACACAACACCTACAATAACATAATAACATTGCGTTGTTTAATACATTGTCTGACATACCACACCTACAATAACATAATAACATTGCGTTGTTTAACACATTGTCTGACATACAGCACCTACAATAACATAATAACATTGCGTTGTTTAATACATTGTCTGACATACAACACCTACAATAAATAAAATAAATAATGATGGACAGTCACACAACATTATCTAGCCCCAAGCTAAGCAGAGCTTGTGTTATGGGTACTAGATAACTGATATAAATAATACAATATATTACATAGATAGATATTTTTTATTATACATAGAAAATACCCAGAACACCCTGAACAAATAGCTGCGATCGCACAAATATTTGTTCCGAGGCGGGAATCGAACCCGCAACCTCCTGCATTGCAGGCCAAGCTTCGCCCGCCGCGCCACAGAGGTCGTCAATAACATAATAACATTGCGCTGTTTAATACATTGTCTGACATACAGCACCTACAATAACATAATAACATTGCGTTGATTAATACATTGTCTGACATACAGCACATACAATAACATAATATCATTGCGTTGTTTAATACATTGTCTGACATACAACACATACAATAACATAATAACATTGCGTTGTTTAATACATTGTCTGACATACAGCACATACAATAACATAATAACATTGCGTTGTTTAATACACTGTCTGACATACAACACATACAATAACATAATTACATTGTGTTGTTTAATACACTGTCTGGCATATAACACATACAATTACATAATAACATTGCGTTGTTTAATACACTGTCTGACATACAACACATACAATAACATAATAACATTGCGTTGTTTAATACACTGTCTGGCATACAACACATACAATAACATAATAACATTGCGTTGTTTAATACACTGTCTGACATACAACACATACAATAACATTATAACATTGCGTTGTTTAATACACTGTCTGAAATACAACACATACAATAATATAATAACATTGCGTTGTTTAATACATTATCTGACATAAAACACATACAATAACAAAATAACATTGCGTTGTTTAATACATTATCTGACATAAAGCACATACAATAACATAATAAAATTGCGTTGTTTAATACATTGTCTGGCATACAACACATACAATAACATAATAACATTGCGTTGTTTAATACACTGTCTGATATACAACACATACAATAACATAATAACATTACGTGGTTTAATACATTGGCTCTGGATCTTATTCCTCTATTTGCTTAAGTTATTGTATGGTATTTTCCCATTCCAGCCTTCGGGATTCGACCCTTGCAGCACTTGTAGTATTTTTAATGCTATTGCTCCCGTCATCGTTGGATTTTTTCAAAAATTTTACTGTTAAATGTAAGTTAGTAGTAGTTTTAGTAGTAGAGCTTATGTGTGAAAGTTTTCGTCCGGGGAAGTACTACCACCATACCTATTTCTGTCGCAAAGCCGTAGTGCTCGCATTGCTGTATTCCGGATTGATCGGTATGGTTGCCGTTGAAATTACAGGCACATGAGACTTTTAAATTTTATGTCTCAGGAAGGCGGGCGCGGTGCAATGCCACATAGGGTGCACGTAGGTGGGCGTCACCTATGTTATAACGCACTGTTCATAGGCAGAGCGTACCGCTTTACATCAGATGGGCCATCTGCTTGATCCGTCATTCCAAGTAGTATATAAAAAAAAACCTTGAACGGCCCGATCGGACGGTGTCACTTAATACTGAATTAAAAGCTTTTATCTACCCTTACCTGTTCGGGGTCTGTAACTAAATCTTACAAGAGGCGGACTGGTGATCGCATTATTAGTGTTGAGTACTCAGGTGGATGCTGCTGCCCATACCCTGGTGTAATACCTTACTATTATTACTATTACTATAAGCCCATACTGTCCCATTGTTGGGCAAAGGCCTCCCATCATTTCCGCCAGTCGCTACGGTTTTGTGCAAACGTTTCCCATTCCCTCTCATAGGCATCCAGTTCATCCCGCCACCTCATGCGTGGTCTTCAACATCCCGAGCCCCAGGGCTGCCGAAAATTTGAGGCCTGTCGTTATTTGTGTCTGTCATAGTGGGGGGGTTTGGACTTAAACCCACCACGCTGGTCCAGTGCATGTTGGTGGGTAGGGCGCCAGAGCCTCGTCTGTTAATCGGCAGGATGCACCACGCGCCGGTGAGGTTGGCTTGGGTTCCGAAAGACGTTGTATGAAACCCCTTACATACCTTATACCTTAATACCTTATTTGCATTTTGATCCACTTCTCGTTGTTCGATCGAGCTAAAATTGGCATACTTGTCAAGTTCCGATTACAATATAGTATTATGGTAATAGTGAGCTGATCTGATGATGGAAACGGAAGGTGGATGGCCAAAACTTTTCTAGCTATCTGTATTCAAATTGGACCCACTTTCCAGTATTCTATTGAGCTGGAATTTGGCATACCTGTCAAGTTCCGAGGACAAAATAATATTATAGTAATAGCGAGCTGATCTGATGATGGAAACAGAAGGTGGATGCTCAATATCTGTCCAGCTGTCTGTATTAAAATCTTACAAGTTAAACTAGACCCACTCTTGTGTTTTTCTTGAGCTAAAAAATTTGGCATAGCGGTCAAGTTCCGATGACAATACAATATTAAGGTAACAGCGAGCTGATCTGATGGTGCAGACGGAAGATGGGCAACGGCACTTCTCGATGGATAATAGGATGCTGGAAGTTCTAATTTCGAAAGGTTGTTTTAAAAAGGCTTGTTGTTTTAAACACCGCCAACAACGTACTAAACGGTTACCAAACTGGATAAATGGTCACCAAATAACGTTCAAAAATATTATAAAAAAATATTTTTTTTCGTATTATTTACTGGCCATAAAAACATATGGACGCCTTTAAAACACACTTAAGAGTAAATATTATATATTTAACCTAACCTAACCTAACAGAATTTGGTGACGATTAATCAATCGTAATTCGGTGACCATTTATCTATTTTGGTAACCGTTTAGTACTTTTTTGGGCGGTGTTTATTTTATTTGGTCTTAGACATATTTTTGGTGACCGTCTGAATTATACCCTTTTAAATATATATATTTTATTTGTGTTGCAGTTAATGAAGATTTGCCGAAGGGTCCCGTACGGGCAGTTCTCCGTTGGAAAGAGATGTGTACCTCATTGCCTTTTGGTTTCATGTTTTTGCTGGGTATGATTCATCATTAGCCTTCGATCAAGAACACAACTAGAATTCGGGTCACTTACAAAATCAAAGCTATATACCGTCCGCAATACACCTATATTTGTTGACTAACGAACTGAAACCAAAGTTTTAAAACAGTTCTAAGTTCCACCTAATTACAACCATGAGACCTAGCAATAAAGTAGCAAATTCTCAAAATATTATGTAATACTTACGATCATTCGTCACAAAAAACGAGAAAAGCAATAAGTTATTCCTTTCTCTTAGGAATCAAACGACTAAACAACATTCAGTGTGTAATCAACCTTAAAGAGCTACAAATAAAATTCTCACAAATACAAATAAAAAGTAAGAGCTCAATTTTTGAGTGAGCTGTTATTCAACGAGACGTATTTTTTGCGCCGACCTGACATCTAGTTGTATTCTTGATCGAAGTCATTAGCAGACTTATTATGTCCCCTAATATATTTTGGTAATTAATAAATTAACCGTCATAAATATATTATTTAAATCAAACTTATTTATTTATCTTATAAACTTACATTTTAAGTTGCCTTATTTACCAAACTAAGTTAACAAAACGTGTATTTTGGCAATTATTGCCCTTCCTTGAAAGAACATTACAATTGTACAATCATGCATATAAATTCAAAGTATTAATTAAGTTGAAGTAAAATCACAAAAAATAGAACAATAAATTAATAAATATAGTTTATTACCAATGGAATAAATAATATAAGGTCAGCCATAATTTATCAATATATCAAATCAATTCTCAATTCAATCAATTTTTCAAATAAATACCTAGTAATGACGATAGACGTACATTTAAGATAATTGGCATGTTTTTTTTAATCTAGCATAATAATAATTAGAATTAAAAAATATCAAAAATATAACTAATAAGTAACAAGAATTAACAGATATAACTTTTGAAACTATCATGGTTATGTACATAATTTTCACTAGAAACGGGATATTTACCATGATTCTTGAGACAATGAAACCGATGGTAGTGGTATCGTTCGTCATAAAAGAGTGAGAAAGAGGATAGATCGTTATTTCTGCCAATAACATCTACTCGCAAAGAATTTAGTTAGTTCTCCCGTGATCATGGCGCATGCGACTGTGCCGAAAAATCTGGAACATTTAAAATTTAAAAATCATGGTAAATGTCCCGTTTCTAGTGAAAATTAAGAATTAACAGGAATCTCAAAGATGAAACTTATTTAATTTAGTTGTAAATGAGATGGGAGGGTAAATGTGTGTAGTGTGTGTCTGTTTGTGTGTGTGTGTGTGTGTGTGTTTGTAATGCGCTTGTGTAGTGGGTAGACGTGTGTGTGTGTTAAGAGAGGAAATAGTGTGTGTTGGGAATACTACGTGAAAATGTGTGGATGAACTTTTTGTGAATGAAATGTTTTAAGTAGGTATATTTAAATAAATAAATAAATAATGCAGGACAGTTCACACAACATTATCTATAGCCCCAAACTAAGCAGAGCTTGTGTTATGGGTACTAGATAACTGATATACTTTTTTTTAAATTATACATTGAAAATATCCAGAACACCCTGAACAAATATCTGCAGAACGTACAAATATTTGTTCCAGAGCGGGAATCGAACTCGCAACCTCCTCTCACAGGCGAACCTTCGCCCGCTGAGCCACAGAGGTCGTCTATTTAGGAACACTTATCATATTTATGAATTATTTGTTTATGAAGGAAGTTATGTGACGGTTGATGTGATCATCAAATATGTACATAATTATGTTAGAATTGAATAATGTGTAGATACTGGAGGCTGCGGTTTTTTAATACTTCTTAGAGTGATTTATTATTTATTTATTTATATTTATACAACTAGTACGGCCTGGGCCAGTTACACTAATTTATAATTTATGCACACTTATTTTAACAGAATACCTACATAATAAATTAAAGTTTGACACAGAGAAAAACATAATCAAAAAAATAATGAAACAAATAACACAATCCATGATAATGGGTCAAGCAGATGGCCCACCTGATGTTAAGCGGTACCCTCGGCCTATGAACAGTGCATTACCTCATAGGTCACATCCACCTAGAACGCACCCTATACGGAATTGGAATGCCTAACCTAACCTGAGACATAAAGATGAAAAGTCTCATGTGCCTGTATTTTCGCTGGCAACCATACCCTTCAAACCGGAACTCAGCAATGCGAGCACTACTGCTTTACGGCAGAAATAGGTATGGTGGAAGTATTTCCCCGGACAAACTCTCTCACAAAAAAGCTCTACTACTACTACTGGCTTCCTCAGTAGGCAAACTGTTCGCCGACAACTGAGTTAGAAGAAGCGGAAGAAGTTAGATAGTTAGTGAGTGATGAAGTGCTGATTGAATGAATTTGCCAGCACCATCTAGAAATAGCCTGGAATTGACCTGTTTTTGAGTCACGTTTTCTTGTATAAGATTAGCGGTCTATTGTGTTTAGTTAGTCTATGCTTTTACTTAGAAGCCATTAATGCATTACTTAATATTACTTCTCTTTATCAGGAGGAGGTTTCGCTCTCTCCACGGGTGCATCCAGCTCTGGGCTGAACAAAAAGATAGCAGAGCAACTACAGTCTCTAAAAGTCTTTCCAAACATAGTTGTGTTGCTGATTATTATCATGTGTGTGATCTTCGCGACAAACTTCGCGACCAATGTCGTCATCGCCAATGTATTTGTGCCTATAGCCATACAACTGGTACGAATTCTAACTATTTGTGCCTATAGCCACAACTGGTTCGATTTCTAACTATTTGTGCCTATAAACATACAATTGGTACGATTTCTAACTATTTGTGCCTACAACCATACAACTGGTACGATTTCTAACTATTTGTGCCTATACCCACAACTGGTACGATTTCTAACTATTTGTGCCTATAGCCATAAGACTGGTACGATTTCTAACTATTTATGCCTATAGCCATACAATTGGTACGATTTCTAACTATTTGTGCCTACAGCCATACAAATGGTACGATTTCTAACTATTTTTGCCTATAGCCACAACTGGTACGATTTCTAACTACGTGTGCCTATAGCCTTCGACCAAAGTAAAATAAATGGACGGGCCTTACCCATACAAAACGTCCGTGAAAAATAAGACAATTCGGATTTAAGGTACAGTCAACAAATAAACCATCTATCTATCTATCTATCCAGCCGGTAGCACCCACTGCTGAGTAAAGGCCTCTTCTCTATAGCGCCACTCCAGGCGGTCTTGTTAATAAACTAGGTGACATTAAAATATTTAATTCTTAAAAACTGTATTTTTTTAATACTTAATACTTTAACAGATGCAATGTTTTTTTCAAAAGTGATTTCAGCAGGTTTGTAGTACAAAAAATCACTGAAAAAAATGCAAAAATTGAATGAATATTTTACAAAAATACACGGTTCCCTTCTGTTTTATGTAGTTACGTATCTATTTTTCAGCTCTCAAACATACACAATATAAATCCTTCGATAGAAAAGCACGTCCACCTTAGGTCTTCAGCTCAATCAATTTGTGAAAAATATATTTTTCTTCACTCAATAAACTAATAAAATATCATAAACATCGTACGTAAACATAAATGTAGAAAAATTCCAGTATCTTAGAAACTACAGAGTGCAGTTTTAAGAATTTTGCACAATACGTTTTTTTTATACTACTTGGAATGACAGATCATGAAGATGGCCCATCTGATTTTAATGGTACCCTCTGCCTATGAACAGTGCATTACCTCAGGTCACGTCCACCTAGGAGGCGCCCTATGTGGCATTCCACTGCGCCCGCCACCCTGAGACATAAAGATGAAAAGTCCCATGTGCCCGTAATTTCACCGGCACCCTTACCCTTCAAACCGGAACACAGCAATGCGAGAACTACTGCTTTGCGGCAGAAACAGGTATGGTGGTAGTACTTCCCCGGACGAACTCTTTCACAAAAAAGCTCTACTACTACTAACCGTTTTTTTGTATATAAAATTCATTGTATAGAAAATAATCAGAGCAAATACGAGAAAATGTATTCAACTTCCAAAAGTCGTCTCTTCGTGCTCGTCTTATGACTTCTATCCATTTTTGTTTACCTTCGATTTCTTATTGAAAGCTATAAGGTTAATTAACATGACATTACATATTATATGCAATTACCTAAAGCGACGTGCTTAGCAATGTTTTGACGTAAATAATGCAAACTACAATTCTAAATCAATACGATACCCCTCAAGCATCAAATTTTTTTGCAGTCTGTACCGGGCCATCTGTCAGGCGTGTATATACAGAAGTCTTGTCAAATATTTCGTTGCTATAGTTGGAAAACTAAATAACTAACAAAACCAAAATCGTCAATAACTTTTGTATCGTAAATAATTTTGCCGTCCGTGTTTTGATATGTTATACATTGGTACTGTATCTATTTTAGAATTTAATGATAATACATTTTAGTACTTTTGATTATGAGAAAAAAAATAAAAAAACGACTATGTATTTTTCCCTTGCCAAAGTTGTGAATAATTGATGCAGTTATTTATTTTTGCAAGTCAATTGTTTAGTTTTCCTTCGTCAATGATCTCCACTGAGGTTTAAAAAGTTCGTTTGTTTTCCTTGGTGCAGTTGGGTAGTACAGTTGACCGGACTACGTTTAAACAAAATTAACAGTGGTACAGTTAGCCGGACTAGGCTTTGTTTTCTATTAACCGTGGTAAAGTTAACAGGACCACGGAAAACAGAATTAATACTCCTTAATGGGATCTGTTATCTCACCTCCTTGAAAAGTAATTTCACTTCCATGTAACTGTGACACTTATTGATAACATTCGTATTAATCATCGTATTTGATTGATTTGAATATTAATTAAATTGTGTTATTTTAATAAAATAAAGACTATGGCTTTGGAAGCCGTTACGAATGTTTTAAATTTTATTACTAGAAAGGGGGTACCGTTTTATTGTGTAATGGCTACCAGTATATAGCTGTTACAAAAATGGAGCAGGGTTGTGGAGGTGTTCTTGTTTTAAGAAAATTAAGTGCACGGGATTCATAACGATTCAAGTAAGAATGATTTATGCTTTACTTAGCTTTAGTCCTATTACTCTTAAATTTTAACTGTTGAATTTCTATCTGGTAGTTTTACCTTCGTCGTTCAATCACTGAATTATTTTTTATCTTTAATGACTTTTAACGATTAACTTTTTTCACATCAGGACAACAGAGTGATTAAAGAACACACTCATAATAAATGCTCTAAAGACGAAATCAAAAATGATCTTGAAATAGCGATGGCCGTTTTAAAAGAAGACGTTGTAAAATCTGACCAACCTATTCCACAATTATTCAATGAAGCTCTTGTAAAACTACAAGATGGTGGAATTGATCTTGTAACGAAATTACCTGAATTTCGAAACATTCAACACAACTTATACAAAGCTAGAAATGACAATTTAGGAGTGCAAAGACGAGTGTAAAGATCCAAAAAGTATAGAAGTGCCTAGAAAGTTCGGAGATTTTATATTAACTGACTATTGTGAAGAAGAAAACAGATTTATAATATTTTGCTCAAAAGAAGCCAAAAAATTAATTCCTAAGATAAAAGTTTTTTTTTTTTGACGCAACTTACTAAAGCTGTTCTCCTCCATTTACACAGTTATTCACTATTCACGGTGATATTGGTAGTTCGGCCGAAACTACAAATGTAATTCCCCTACTATATGTGTTAATGTGCGATAAAAAAGAAACGAGTTATGATATAATATTTTATTTTATTAAAACACAAGCAAAATGGAATCCCTCAAAAGTGCATTGTGACTACGAAGTAGCTGCCATAAACTCAATTAGAAGAATATTCCCGGAAGTGGTAGTGATCGGGTGCTATTACCATTGGTCACGATGTGTATGGCGAAAGGCCAAGAGTCCCCGCGGTTACGTTTGCACCATTGATTTGCCCCATTAATGGTGCAGACGTAACTGGTTAGTTATGTTTGCACCATTCAATTTGATACAACATACTAACCTTGCTTTCCTCGCCTTTATTTCCTTGTATGCTGCCTTACCACTTTTGTCGAAGGAGACCATAACCGAGGCATGGCAATATATTAAAGGAGAAGCCCTGTCCGATAAGGATAAATTCTTTAATTACTTTGAAAAGTACTGGTTATATGGTAAATTATGCGAATTTATTAGTGTGTTTAGTGAACGCCACCTGACCAATAATACAGTCGAGGGGTGGAATTTGAAGTTAAATCGCACACTAAATAAGAATTCAGTAAATATATTGCGACTCTTTACATGTTATTGACAAAGAAATGCAAATAAGAGTTGCAAAATTCCAAATTACAAAAATATCTCGGAAACGTCAACTAGAGCACATAATGAGAGATGATGCCATAAGACAGGTTCAGGTACAACTCATAAACAGAGAAATCACATTGGGCCATGCCTTGGAAAAGCTTCGCTAGTAATTGATGTTTTTTTTTGTAATTTCATGGATTAAAAGTGTTAAGTTTTTTTTCTTTTTGAGCAAGTACGAAATACAAAATACGAAAGTCCTTTCAATGATGTGTTGATTAGAGTCTCCTTATAAGGCTCGAGAGCTGTGGTCCAGTTAACTGTACCACGGTTAATAGAAAACAAAGCCTAGTCCGGCTAACTGTACGACTGTTAATTTTGTTTAAACGTGGTCCGGTCAACTGTACTACCCAACTGGACCAAGGAAAACAAACGAAAAAGCTAATGATAGGTAAGTGCCATTATTTAATTTTCCCATAATAGTGAAATCATTAAATGACCTATCATTTACTTATTTGAAAATGACAATCCTATCCATGGGTATAGATTTAAATAATATTAAAATATATTTTAAAATAAAACCAACTTATAATCATTTCTTTTTATCAAGAGAGAGAAAGGAATATTAGAAAACTACATTACACCTACATTATTTTAGCAGACTTATAAATTCAAAGTTAGTGACATAATTAACTTATCATACGACTAATGCTTATAAAATCAACAAAATGAAATCAATTTGTGGAACACAATAATTCTAAGTATCAAAAAGAAAAAGGTATGTCGACTAAATCAAAACTATCTACAAGTATAAACTTGTGTCTGTTAACTTTCATTCAGTCTTAATAATTGAGATCAGTAGGGAATATTGAGATAATGTCCTGGGGAGTAGTCCTCCTTGTCGCTCGTTCTCTAGAGCAAGACGTGTCCATCGACATGTATGGGCCATCATAACCATGCAATAAAGACGATTTCGCAAATTGTGTTAGTTATGTAGTTTTCCTACTACAACGACGATTTATAAGTTTTTTATCAATTGATGAAAAGTATATTACAAAACGTTTACTTACGAATGAAATGCGATGCCTGAAGCTTTATTTGTATTTCTTGTGTTGTTTGCACGCTAAAGAAAAGCACAGGAAGGCGTTGTATCACCAAGGTATCTAATTTGGTATTTTTCAGCATAGCTGTTACTCGTTGCCGTGACAAAGACTGACTGAAGCGTAGTGCGCTAGCTATGTCTCTTTAGAAGCTTCAAAACTATCGTTTCCTAAGGCCCGTCCATTTATTTTACTTTGGTCAAAGCCAATAGCCATACAACTGGTACGATATCTAACTATAATTTCATTTGCGCCACAGAGACGACCTCTGTGGCGCGGCGGGCGAAGCTTGGCCTGCGACGCAGGAGGTTGCGGGTTTGATTCCCGCCTCGGAACAAATATTTGTGCGATCGCAGATATTTGTTCAGGGTGTTCTGGGTGTTTTCTATGTATAATAAAAAAATATCTATCTATGTAATATATTGTATTAAGTATATCAGTTATCTAGTACCCATAACACAGGCTTTGCTTGACTTGGGGCTAGATAATGTTGTGTGAACTGTCCAGTATTATTTATTATTTATTTCATTTCATTTATTTATTCACAAACAATTAAAAATCGTGTTGGAAATCAGGAAAATTAAAAAAAAAACACACAAGTACGTTTACAAAAATTAATAATGTATAATTATATTATGTATTCTATATATGTGCCTATAGCCAAAACTGGTACGTTTTCTAACTATTTGTGCCTATAGCCGTACAACTGGTACGATTTATAACGATTTGTGCCTATATCCATGCAACTGGTACGATTTCTAACTATTTGTGCCTATAGCTATACAACTGGTACGATTTATATCTATTTTTTATATCTATTTGTGCCTTAGCCATACAACTGGTAATATTTCTAACTATTTGTGCCTATAGCTATACAACTCGAGAGAAACTGTGAAGTATATTTATGTGTATATATAAGTAGTAAGCCTACAGGATTGTTCTTTTCTAGGCGAAAGTGCTCAACCAGAACCCGTTGTGGTACACCATTGCGGCCGGGTATACTGCCTCCTGGGCCTTCATGATCCCCGTGGGCACGCCTCCAAATCTCATCATCGCGAGTGCCGCGAGGATTAGCACTAAGCAAATGGTTGGTTGTTGATGCATCTCATCTAGTGGTGGGTCCTCCGCACGTTAGTCCAGTCAAGATGTTTTTTTTTTTTTTTTTTTTATGAAACTGATAGGCAAACTAGCTTACGGCCCACCTGATGTAAAGTGGTCACCGTCGCTTATAGACACCGGCAACACCGGGGGTATTGTCGATGCGTTGCCTACCCTGAAGGAGTTTATGAACATTTTTCTTGAAGCGACACATGTCGTAACCAAGCGGGAAAACTTTAGATGGAAGCTCATTCCAAAGTTTATAGGTATGGGGAAGAAATGATCTCGAGAAACGAGTCGTACGAGAAACCCAGGGATCTATGATGTGTGGATGAGCTTTGTCACGGTGCCGGGAAGAGCGATGGTACAAGTGAGATGTACATCCGTGCTCGCAAAATTGTAGCAAATTTAGTCTTCTTTAAAAGTATTTGAAGTGACTATGCCGGTCAGACCCTTCCTTTACTAAAATATTGAGCAAAAACTGAAAAAATACCCAAAATTTCATGGTTTTTTGGGCACACCGCCGAACGCACAGCACTTGGAAAATTACAAATCTGTTTTTTTAATAAATAAATAAATAATGCTGGACAGTATGCGAGTTAAGGTCCTAACAACATATAAAAAAATCAGCGTGACCCGAACTTTTGCAAGCACGACCCCCTTTTCATGTTTAACTTGACTGGGCTACGTGTGCTAGCACAATTAGTGCTAACACACTTGCTCAAAAGAGGCCCTCGCTCAATTATTAAAGGTGATAATAATTGAGCGAGGTCAGACAGGTAATTTTTCTTTCATTTTCGTCTTTCTATCGGCACCTTTCACTCGAAATGAAACGTTTGAACACAAAATGAAACACCAGTGCCGTATGAATTCATGAATGAACCGATCCAACGATGTTGGATATTTTCAATCGCATCTTTCACGCCCGCTCCGAATGAACGAAACATGAACAATCTGATAACAGAGTGAATGTTCACTCGAATTCGGCCATTTTGTCTTGAATCCTGTAGCAGACGAATATTGTATAAACTGAGCCAACCGACTGTTTACAGATAGTTGCCGGCGCTGGGCCTACAATCATCGCCGTCGTTGTGACCTTGTTAGCCGTATACTTCTATGCGCCGGTGATCTGGCCGGATCTTCATACTATGCCAAACTGGGCACTCTAATGCAGGAACGCCAATTTTGCATTTAGATAATTAGTATTATAATTATTTTAATGGGTTCTACTCTTCTCTTAATAACCTAGCGGGGACACTATTGATATTATGATAATGGACCGCTTTTTATTACAAGCTTTTATTTAACTCGCAATGTATGTCCGGGTGGAATCATTGCAACTGAATTTTAAAGCAGTTATCCTCAACCGATTGAGCTAAAATTTGGAATACCTGTCAAGTTTCAATGACTATGCAATATTATGGTGACAACAAGCTGATCTGATGATGGAGACGGAAGGTGGACAACGGAACTCCTCGAGGGATAATAGTAGACTGGCCGTGTTTAAGCTCATTATGATGAGCACACGGCTACGATCACTAATTTTATAAAGACTTGTATTGTAAAATATATTTTTCACAAAAAACTTATTTAATGTACAGATGGCAAGCTAGTTGGTTTATCCCGCGATACATGTTAAATAAAAGTAATTGCTAAGTAAAAATAGTAAATTAAAATGTGTCCCCACAAGGTGTGTCCCACTCTTTCTCTAGTTTCTTGAAAAAAGACGTAATTCGAAGAAATTGTCTGATATTCATAATCCTTTGTGTGATTTTTTCTTACTAATTATATTTATGCAGCTTTTATCAATTTTGTTTGAAGTGATAGGTATTTGTTTGATTGTTTTCTATGCTAGTTGTGTAACTAGTATTACCATGATTATCTAGATCAGGTTAGGCGAACCTTTATGCATCAACGTGGCATTTTTCTGGATTTTTTTTAATGCGGTTATTGACGTGCCATCAAATAATTTAGACTTTCTGATTATTTGGAAAATAATAATAATAATAAATACTATCTATCAAAACTCTTTATTAAATAAAGTAAACAAAAGAGGTACATTTTGGAATGTTTTTATTACACGCATAAATTAAATTAACAAAAAATACCTACTACTTAACACATTTTTTTCACATGTTTTATGATCGGCGACTTGCCCAAAATATTGTGTCGCGTGCCATTGGTTCGCCCCTACCCTGGTCTAGATTATAAGATTATGCTCAGCTCTAATTCATGCTTAAAATAAAGCTTTTTTAATAAAGAATATTTTAATTGTTTTTTTTTTGTTGTATCGTGTAAAATACTGGTTTTGGTAGACATGTGCACCACTCCCACTTAGGTCGGTAGTGTCGTGAGATCTAAAATCTGAGTCCTGCGTCATGATGGAGTCGCTAGGTTGCGCTGGCAGCAATTCCAGGGCTTGCATTCGAATTTTCGAATAATTCAAATAATAAACTAGGTCGAATATTCGGGTGACGACCCGTGCACCCACTGGCTTCACCCACCGGTGGGTGTAGGGGTAATTCCTGTTTACCCGTGTACCGTGCGATATGGTTGGAATTAATTATCGATGAAAAAAATAAAAAAATATGAAGAGAAATGAATGAAAATGACAGAATATGACAGAGCATGACATAGAATGACGGATAATGACAGAATGACAGAGAATGACAGAGAATGACAGAGCATGACAGAGAATGACAGATAATGACAGAGAATGACAGAGCATGACAGAGAATAACAGATAATGACAGAGAATGACAGAGAATGACAGAGCATGACATCTTCGCATTAACTGCTGCGCCCGCGTTGTTTCCCGCATAGGTCTAAATCCCGTGGGAATATAATCGTTTATCAAATTACTCCTGCATTCTGCTGCTCCCCTGGTACATTCGATAAAAATTCATTGCATTGCTGCTGCGCCTCGTGGTGTTATCCACATAAGTCTCGATTACTCCTGCATTTTCTGCTAGCCTGGTATATTGGATAAACTTTCGCCCCCATTTCACCGGTATTCTAGATATTCGGTTACCTAATTACTCCTGCATAGATTGATGAAAAGTCTTCGCATTGCTGCTGCGCGCCGCGGTGGTAGGTCTCGATTACTCCTTTATGCAAATGAGATAATATGTATAAATAGGTCTAATATTATATAATGAGGTTTAAAACTTTTTGTATTATTTTTCTCTTTAACATGGAACTTATCGTATTATTATTTTATTTTTTCATCGATAATTAATTCCAACCATATCGCAGTGGGTACACGGGTAAACAGGAATTACCCCTACACCCACCGGTGGGTGAAGCCAGTGGGTGCACGGGTCGTCACCCGAATATTCGAATAAAAAATGAACGAATATTTGCAAGCCCCTGGCAGTGTGCAAACGTGTTATTCTAGATCAAAATATTTAAATAATGCTGGACAGTTCACACAACATTATCTAGCCCCAAACTAAGCAGAGCTTAAGTTATATGGGTACTAGATAACTGATATACTTAATACATTACATAGATAATATTTTTTTATTATAGATATACCGTGGGTCTGAAATGGATATAAAATACCCTGAACAAATCTGCAGATCTTAAAAATATTTGTTCCGAGGCGGGAATCGAACCCGCAACCTGCTGCGTCGAAGGTTAACTTTCGCCCGCCGCACCACAGAGGTCGTCAAATATTTCTATAGATAATAAAATTTAATATAAAATTATGCTTTTTATAGTTATTTATTTATTCGTATGGCCTTGTACAATCGCACAAGAGACTATAATTCTATTTTCAATTTCTATATCCATTGGATAGCGTCGTTTTTAAGGGCGAACAAGTCTGCTGGGTTGCCGAAATATTTGGTGAGTGGAGAGTCCATGATAATGTGCGCGACGTCCTGCACTGAGGCTCCACAATCGCAAGCTGGTGACTCTCTCCAGCCACATTTATGCATGAAAGCACGGCTGCGACCGCAGCCGGTTCTTAATCTGTTAAGCTGGCACCATTCTCTTCTCGGCAATGAGAAGCCAGAAGGTTTCGCAGTGGGGTTGATGGTAGCTTCCATGCAATATGGTTCTTTGGCTTTCCATTCCTGCTTCCATTTTACAGCTAGACTGAAGTCGGTATTTAAGAGGCCACATGCAGTCTTATAGGGCGGGTTTCGGGACTTTAGTCTGTGTTGCGGAGGGTTTGTGAACTCAGCGTGGATAGGCAGGTCAGGGTTAGCCAGGATCTTATTCGCTTCACGGAGTAGTGCATGCTGCCTTCTCAAATAGGGAGGGGCTATATTGCTAAGAGTGGGCAGCCATACTAGTGGTGTGCTTTTGATAGTCCCCGAAATACACCGCATGGCATGGTTCAGCTGCACGTCCACTAGATTCGTGTGCGCGCTGTAGAGCCACACGGGCGCGCAGTACTCTGCTGTTGAGTACACAAGGCTGAGGCTGGTAGTGCGAAACACATCAGCGTTTGCTCCCCAGGTTGTGCCTGCAAGTTTGTACACGATGTTATTTCGGGTTTGAAGCTTCTTCCCTAGTTTTCCGATGTGTGGTGCGTAGGTAAGACTGCGGTCAAGAGTCACTCCCAAATACTTTGGCGTGGGGTTATACCTCAGGGACGTCCCAGCGAACTCGATGCTAAGCTCGTATTTGGCCTCTTTATTGCTCAAGTGGAAAGCTGTTACCTCTGTTTTAGAAGCATTAGGTACCAGGCGCTATTTGCTGAAGAAATTAGGTAGGATGCTCAGATCACCATTTAAGATCTCTTCTGATGGTTTGAAGGTACTGTGTTGCTTTTTATAGTGATTGACAGGTAAACTGTGAGAGTTGGTTCCTTAGATCTAGTTAAGCGAAGCTGGGTTCACTAAGGTCAGATTCCACTTTCGTCGGAATAAATATTAGGCTGTTATTTTCTGACGAATGAGAACTGAGATTCTTTTCCGATTTGAACAGAAATGCCTAAAAAAGTTTGACTTCAAAATCAATGACTCGGGCACAAACATTGCCTACATACTAATTTGTGTTAATTTTTTTTTGTTTTTTTTTGAAAACTTACAGCTAGGTACACAAATAAACAAGTAAGTATAAAATGGAGAGCCAATTACAAGTTTCCACACTTTACAGAATTTACCAAGAAATAAATAATAACAAGTAGAGAGACAAAATTATAAGCATGTAAAACAATAATCTATAATTTAGGTATCAAAGTAAAGTAAATATTATTAAGCACACGCTTAAAAGTTGTGAAGGAGGTATTGAATAAGTCAATATCGACCTCTCGAGCCACTGCATTAAAACAACTGCACGCTCTTATTAAATATTAGTTTTGCCTGTAAATTGAATTAACCACTGGAATGCTAAGAAGGCTAGATAATTATGTTAGTTAGTGGGACTACAAGAAATAGTTCTCCCTTGTGGTCCCATTAATAGGACAAAATAATGTGACTACGAAAAAACAGCGTTAATATCCATCATATAAATTAATTATCTACCGGTATTCGAGACCGGGACTACCACAAGCTTCGACCAAAGTAAAATAAATGGACTGGCCTTACCCACACAAAACGTCCGTGAAAAATAAGACAATTCGGATTTAGGGTACGGTCAACAAATAAACTATCTATCTATCTATCTATCTATCGAGCCACTGCTGAGTAAAGGCCTCTTCTCTATAGCGCCAGTCCTGGCGGTCTTGTAAATAAACTAGGTGAAATTAAATTATTGAACTTCTTAAAAACTGTATGTTTTTTAATACTTAATACTTTAACAGATGCAATGTGTTTTCTAAAGTTATTTCAGTAGGTTTATAGTACAAAAAATCGCCGAAAAAATGCAATTATTGAATGAAGCTTTTACAAAAATACATGGTTCCCTTCTGTTTTATGTAGTTACGTATCTATTTTTCAGCTCTCAAACATACACAATATAAATCAATAGAAAAGCAAGTCCACCTAAGGTCTTCAGCTCAATCAATTTGTGAAAAATATATTTTTCATCACTCAATAAACTAAGAAAATATCATAAAAATCGTACGGAAACATAAATGTATCAAAAATCCAGTATTTAAGAAACTGCAGAGTGCAGTTTTAAGACTTTTGCACAATGAGTTTTTTTATACTACTTGGAATGACAGATCAAGAAGATGGCCCACCTGATGTTAAGTGGTACCCTCTGCCTATGAACAGTACATTACCTCAGGTCACGTCCACCTAGGACGCGCCCTATATGGCATTCCACTGCGCCCGCCACCCTGAAACATAAAGATGAAAAGTCCCATGTGGCCGTAATTTCATCGGCACCCTTACCCTTCAAACCGGAACACAGCAATGCGAGCACTACTGCTTTGCGGCAGAAACAGGACCCCCCCCCCCTTCCCCGGACGAACTCTTTCACAAAAAAGCTCTACTACTACTAACCGTTTTTTGGCGTATTAAATTCATTGTGTAGAAAATTATCAGAGCAAATACGGGAAAATGTATTCCACTTCCAAAAGTCGTCTGTTCTTGCTCGTCTTATGACTTCTATCCATTTTTGTTTACCTTAGATTTCTTTTGGAAAGCTATAAGGTTAATTAACATGTCATTACATATTATATGCAATTACCTAAAGCGACGTGCTTAGCAATGTTTTGACGTAAATAATGCAAATTACAATTCTAAATCAATACGATACCCCTTAGGCATCAGTTTTTTTTGCAGTCTATACCGGACCATCCGTCATGCGTGAAGTCTTGTCAAATATTTCGTCGCTGTAGTTGGAAAACTAAATAAGTAATAACAACAACAGAACCAAAATCTCGAGAAAAACGCGGTTTACTGTTTTATTGCGTCAAAAATGGCAATAACTTTTTTATCGTAACTAATTTTGCAGTCCGTGTTTTGATATGTTATAGATTGGTACTGTATCTATTTTTGAATTTAATGATAATACATTTTAGTTCCTTTGATTAAGAGAAAAAAAAAAAAAGACTATGTATGTTTCCCTCGCCAAAGTTTTGAATAATTGATGCAGTTATTTATTTTTGCATGTCAATTGTTTAGTTTTCCTTCGTCAATGATCTCCACTGAGATTCAAAAAGCTAATGATAAGTGCCATTATTTAATTTTCCCATAATAGTGAAATCATGAAATGATCTATTATTTACTTATTTGAATATGACAATCCTATCCATGGGTATAGATTAAAAATAATATTAAAATACATTTTAAAATAAAACCAACTTATAATAATAAATAAATAAATAAATATATCTGGACAGTTCACACAACATTATCTAGCCCCAAGCTAAGCAGAGCTTGTGTTATGGGTACTAGACAACTGATACACTTAATACAATATTAACATATATAGATATTTTTTATTATATATCAAAATACCCAGAACACCCTGAACAAATATCTGCGGATCGCACAAGTAACTTTCATTCAGAGTGGGGAACATTGAGATAATGTCCTGTCCTGTCCTCCTTGTCGCTCGTCTTCTAGAGCAAGACGTGTCCATCGACATGTATGGGCCATCATAACCATGCAATAAAGTCTATTTCGCAAAATGTGTTACTTATGTAGTTTTCCTACTACACGACAATTCATAAGTTTTTTATCAATTGATGAAAATTATATTACAAAACCTTTACTTACGAATGAAATGCGATGCCTGAAGCTTTATTTGTATTTCTTGTGTTGTTTGCACTTGCAGAAAAGCACAGGAAGGCATTGTATCACCAAGGTATCTAATTTTGGTATTTTTCAGCATAGCTGTCACTCGTTGCCGTGACAAAGACTGACTAAAGCGAAGTGTACTAGCTAGGTCTGTTTAGAAGCTTCAAAACTATCGTTCCCTAAGGCCCGTCCATTCATTTTATTTACGTCGATGACCACAAGCCAATTAAAAAATTGTGCCTAATAAAAAAGGAATCTGACGTAGAAGGAATTCCGCAGGCTTATTACGTATCTTGCAATAGCAATGCAATAGCAATATTTGCGCGATTATCGCATCCTAATTTCAAATTCGTATTACGTATCAGCGATAGCAAAGCCATAGCAAATTATCGACAGTGCTGCCTCTACAGGACAATCGGTAACTCAAATGTGCATTCTTCTCTATAGACGGGCGAAGTTTTCGTATTACGTATCGTTTTTGACAGCAAAGCGATAGCAATTGTGAGCAATCGCCAAGCACAGTGTTGCCGTTTTGGCATTTTTAGTGCTAAATCTAGCATATTTCTTGATCATTTAGCATGGAAAAATTGCATTTAGCATATTGCATGTTTTTGGCATTTTACGGACCTTTTCTTCAGAAAAGAAGTTCTGAAGGTCCAGAGACAATATTTTTTGCTCTAAATGTAGATATTATTTATTATTAGTATGTCAACTCTCTCTAAAATAAAGTGAGTTCCTGAAATTGACGTACTCTCGTAACGCGTGTGAAAATTTAGCTAGGTACAAATTCCATTAAATTGTAGCTGCCTCACCCCAAAAAATTGCTAGATCTAGCTACAAAGTTGCTAAGTTGGCATCACTCGGGCTCTGCCTCGTTGCACATCTGTTTGACATTACAAAGTATAGTTCCAATGATTGCTACTCCATCGCTAATGGCGCTAGTATTGTCGCGATAAGTGCATCCCAGCGATCAACGAGCAATAAGCAATCGATCTCGTACGTAATACGAATTTTTGTTACGTCTAGCAATCGATCGCGCGATAGCTGCGCGATAATTGTACAATTATAGCTGATCGCTAATTTTAGATGATAAGCCTGCCGTTATCTTCAAGAAAATAGCTACCTAATATATATTCTGATGAAAGCGGAATCTGACCTGAGTGAACCAAATCAACTGTGAGAAGCGTTAGCCGAGTCAGTCGTAGGAAGCAATGGTGGCGATGAGCTCACCCCTTGTCACACCAAAATCGCTTAACTTATTTTGGTAGACTATGGATACTACACTCACAACAGGACTTAGATAGGATACTTTTACCTTGTAAAAATGCGAGTAGAGCCGCGGGCAGATACTAGTTAAGACATAATATAATGCAAGGCTGCAAGAATAAGATAGTTAGTAGTAGGTAGTAGTAATAGAGCTTTTTTGTGAAATAGTTCGTCCGGGGAAGTACTACCACCATACCTATTTCTGCCGCAATGCAGTAGTGCTCGCATTGCTGTATTCCGGTTTGAATGGTGCCGGTGAAATTACAGGCACATGAGATTTTTCATTTTTATGTCTCTGGGGGGGCAGGTGCAGTGCAATGCCACATAGGGCGCGTCCTAGGTGGACGTGACCTATGAGATAATGCAACTGTTCATAGGCAAAGGGTACTGCTTATCAGGTGGGCCATCTGCTTGTTAGGTAAGTCATTCAAAGTGGTTTAACCTTTACCTTGTAAAAATGCGAGTACAGCCGCGTGCAGATACTAGTTAGACATATATGCAAGTACCGCAGATATACGATAGTTGTCGGATAACAAAATTAAAACCTATCATTATTTTCAAGCATGACCAACTAGAGTAAAAATACACCAGTAGGTTGCCGTAGAAATGGCTGAAAATAATATTGAACCTCTGGAATCCCGGATTAACGAAGAACCTGGAAACCTGTAAGTAAAAATCTTGTTGATAAATTATAACAAACACTAACGTTTCTTACAGCAACTTAAATAAACATAACATAACGTAAAATAGTTTCATAATATAAGTAGAGTCCAGATCCCAAACTAGGACGCTGTCCTCTCTGCAGCAGAAGGAAAGATCCCGGAATAGCAAAATCCCAGATTAGCAGAAGGACAGATTTGCATAACGTAGTGGGAATCGAAACCGCAACCTCTTCCATCTCCATCCGCGCCACTGAGGTTGTCAGAGAATAACCAAGATCACCAGGATACATAGCTCCCAGAATTAGCAAAAAAAGTGGCAATAGGCAGGCTAAAATTATATCTCGCAGAACTAACAATCACTGGAATTCTCGAGTAGTGACTACGGGAACGAATAGTCACTACGAGAACGAGTAGTTACTACGAGAACTAGTAGTGACTACGAGAACGAATAGTGACTACGAGAACGAATAGTTACTACGAGAAGGACAACGCAGTGTAGGCAGGCAACGTAGTGTTCTTGATTTGAAAGTTACATAAAGTCGTTGAGTGGAGGCGGCTCAAGACCATTCGTCGTGGCCGCCCCTGTCATAGACCCAGCAGTGGAGTTCCAACAGACTGGTGATGAAGATATTACATACTAATACTACGAATACTACTGCTGTTAAACTGCTACTACTTCTATTACTATATACTGTAATCGTTTCGTTTCGTACAAGGTAGTGCTGGCCTCTGGTGTCGGAGTTTGTCAAGCCGCCCGAGGGCCTCTGACATGGCTTATCGACTGCTATTAATCAATAACAGCAGGGACCGACAGCTTAACGTGCCCTCCGAAGCACAGAGCGATGGAAATCCGCACATAACTTAGAAAAGTCATTGGTGCGGAGCCTAGGATCGAACCCGGTATCGTTGGATTCTGAGTTGCACTATTGAACCGTTATGCTGCCATTGCTTTTAGCCATACTGCCATTTTGCCATACTGTAATGATAGTCGTTAATAGAAATAAATAATAATAATAATAATGACGAGAACGAGTAGGGTAAAGGGTCAGATTCAGAAGGCGGTACTCCTGGACTCGGCACGCATAGTCAGGAGGTTCCTCTCTTTGCAGCCCTAGCCCCTGACCGTTAGGGCATTGCTCCGCGGTCGGTGGTTCCCCGTTTAGATTTATATTTGTTACTATAATGTTTTTTACACTAATTATTTTTGTATGTATTTTTTATTGTAGCCTTAGTGTGTCCGGCCTGAGAATAGACCCCTCCATCACCTCCCGTGGATTTCGTAAAAGCCGACTTAGGGATTACCCGGACTTGTTGATAAGATTCGTTGGCATAAGATTTGTCCTGGCTGCTAGCTTATTATGGCATGTGTTATTACTGGAAGAAAGCGTTAGCCGAGTCAGTCGTGGGAGGCAATGGTGGCGACGAGCTCACTGCTTGTCACGTCTATATTCCACGATGGTGCAACCCACTGTGAAAAGAGGCTCATTGAGGCTCTTTCTACCCTTTCGGCGAAAAAGGCGTGTATCTATGTATGTATGTATGTATTTTTTGTAGATGGGTATCCTTTATAGTGAAATAAATGTTTTTTTACTAGGTTTTGAATAAATGAGTGAGATAATAATAATGATGATCATATTTCATTTTCTAGTGGAGATGGCGATACACCTGTGACCGTAAAAGAGAAGGCTAAATTATTTCTGCAAGCTCATTGGAGTGGTGTTGTGTGCCTTGTTACGCCAATTATCCTCATTACTTTATTGGTGCCATTTCCACCAAAGGTACACTTAAGATGATTAACTAAGTATAGGTTTTTTTTTTTTTTATTCTACTTGGATGACGGAACAAGCAAGAGGCCCACCTGATGTTAAGCGGTAACCTCTGCCTATCAACAGTGCATTACCTCATAGGTCACGTCCAGCTAGGACGCGCCCTATTTGGCATTCCACTGCGCCCGCCTCCCTGAGACATAGATGAAAAGTCTCATGTGCCTGTAATTTCACCGGCACCCTTACCCTTCAAACCGGAACACAGCAATGCGAGTACTACTGCTTTGCGGCACAAATAGGTATGGTGGTAGTACCACAGAATATATACAGGTAGTACTTCCCCGGACGAACTCTTTCACAAAAAAGCTCTACTACTACTAAAAAGCTCTACGACTACTAAGTATATTGATATTGTGACGTCTAGCAGATTTTATTTTATAACACAAATAGCCTTTACTGCGATAGTTTTTCACCAGTTGGCAACCGATGTTAAAGATAATGACATGATTTTTTCACACAACAAAACATAATGAAATTTGCATTAATTTCAAAGATCTTCGTAAGTAAAATAAGGGAACTTTGACTTCCGTTTGTTCGACACAACAAAACATAATTAACATTTGCATTAATTTCAAAGATTTTCGTAAATAAAATAAGAGAACTTTGTTCCGTTTGTTTGACACAACAAAACATAATTAACATTTGCATTAATTTCAAAGATCTTCGTAAGTAAAATAAGAGAACTTTGTTCCGTTTGTTTGACACAACAAAACATAATTAACATTTGCATTAATTTCAAAGATCTTCGTAAGTAAAATAAGAGAACTTTGTTTCGTTTGTTTGACACAACAAAACATTATTATATTTCCATTAATTTCAAAGATCTTCGTAAGTAAAATAAGAGAACTTTGACTTCCGTTTGTTTGACACAACAAAACATAATTAACATTTGCATTAATTTAAAAGATCTTCGTAAGTAAAATAAGACAACTTTGTTCCGTTTGTTTGACACAACAAAACATAATGAACATTTGCATTAATTTCAAAGATATTCGTAAGTAAAATAAGGGAACTTTGACTTCCGTTTGTTCGACACAACAAAACATAATTAACATTTGCATTAATTTCAAAGATTTTCGTAAATAAAATAAGAGAACTTTGTTCCGTTTGTTTGACACAACAAAACATAATTAACATTTGCATTAATTTCAAAGATCTTCGTAAGTAAAATAAGAGAACTTTGTTCCGTTTGTTTGACACAACAAAACATAATTAACATTTGCATTAATTTCAAAGATCTTCGTAAGTAAAATAAGAGAACTTTGTTTCGTTTGTTTGACACAACAAAACATTATTATATTTCCATTAATTTCAAAGATCTTCGTAAGTAAAATAAGAGAACTTTGACTTCCGTTTGTTTGACACAACAAAACATAATTAACATTTGCATTAATTTAAAAGATCTTCGTAAGTAAAATAAGACAACTTTGTTCCGTTTGTTTGACACAACAAAACATAATGAACATTTGCATTAATTTCAAAGATATTCGTAAGTAAAATAAGGGAACTTTGACTTCCGTTTGTTCGACACAACAAAACATAATTAACATTTGCATTAATTTCAAAGATCTTCGTAAGTAAAATAAGAGAACTTTGTTCCGTGCGTTTGACACAACAAAACATAATTAACATTTGCATTAATTTAAAAGATCTTCGTAAGTAAAATAAGAGAACTTTGTTCCGTCTGTTTGACAAAAAAAAACATAATTAACATTTGCATTAATTTATAAGATCTTCGTAAGTAAAATAAGAGAACTTTGTTCCGTTTGTTTCACACAACAAAACATAATTAACATTTGCATTAATTTCAAAGATCTTCGGAAGTAAAATAAGAGAACTTTGACTTCCGTTTGTTTGACACAACATAACATAACTAACATTTAAATTAATTTCAAAGACCTTCGTAAGTAAAATAAGCGAACTTTGTTCCGTTTGTTTGACACAACAAAACATAATTAACATTTGCATTAATTTCAAAGATCTTCGTAAGTAAAATAAGAGAACTTTGTTCCGTTTGTTTGACACAACAAAACATAATTAAATTTCCATTAATTTCAAAGATCTTCGTAAGTAAAATAAGAGAACTTTGACTTCCGTTTGTTTGACACAACAAAACATAATTAACATTTGCATTAATTTAAAAGATCTTCGTAAGTAAAATAAGACAACTTTGTTCCGTTTGTTTGACACAACAAAACATAATTAAATTTGCATTAATTTCAAAGATTTTCGTAAGTAAAATAAGAGAACTTTGCATTCCGTGCTAGTTAATAAACTGTGTCACGGCAAGGTATCGCGTCTCACCCCATATAGAATGGTAATTGAAGGACATGAGATAAATATCCTATGTCCTTTCATGTGATCTTAAAGGAGGTGCGCAACCGCTTTTATTAACATCGGTTCGGACGCTAACTCGTGAAAAGCTCTGTGAAAGGGTACTCGTATTAAACAGGATAAGAAACAGACACAGTTACGTTCGAATTTATAAATAGTGTGAAGTATGATGATGTGAAAATCTTCATACAAAAAAAAACGCCACGCGCCGCTCGAAAAAGCGGTTTTATTGAATATCTCGTGAAATATGATAATTTTAGAAAAACCCCGTGGGTGAACCCTTCTTTTTATTGTATTGATCTAATTTATCCATTTTTGACCCAATAATCTGTACCATATTGACAAACAATCGAATTTAGCCAAAAGTTAATTTTTTGTATTTTTTTATCTAGAAAATTTTGTCCTATCGTGTTTTTGTCTAGGTGATCCCTTGGTATTATAATGTAGTATCTGTGCATGTTTTTTATTGGAATATTGTACTTGATTTAGTCCGTTCACAATGTAAAATAAGATTGGTAATTCTGCTTTAAATACAAAATTCTTTTTAATTGTACGCACAGCTGAGTATTATAAAAGGCCAAGCTATAAAGACACTGATTTGTTTTGTCATAATGTTGTACCATAGATAAATTAACGTTGAAAGTACCGCGGCGTTTACATAATCCTGATAAAATTAAAATAAAACCGGCCAAGTGCGAGTCGGACTCGCGCAGGAAGAGTTCCGTACCATTATCTATAAAAAAACGGCCAAGTGCGAGTTGGACTCGCGCACGAAGGGTTCCGTATCATTATCTATAAAATTCTATAAAATTATATAAAAATCTATAAAAGCGGCAAAAAAACAGATTTCCCATAAAGGTTGTTTGGGAGCCCCTTAAATATTTATTTTATTCTGTTTTTTTAGTATTTTTTGTTATAGCGGCAACAGAAATACATCACCTGTGAAAATTTCAACTGTCTAACTATCACGGTTCATGAGATACATCCTGGTGATAGGCAGATAGACAGACAGACAGACGGACGGAAAGTCGAGCCTTAGTAAAAGGGCCCCATTTTAACCTTTGGGTACGGAACCCTAAAAACAGAAACATCACAACAAAAAAAAACTGATAATTTTAACAGAACGCTGACGAGCCAGAGTGCGCCACAGACTAGTAATAACTTGGGTTTCACTTTGCATGAGTCCTAACGTCACGTAAGCGAGGTACTTAATAAAGGGCCACTTGTTCAAGAACTGAACTGAACTGCAAAGATTGCTTGATCTCTGCAACAGCTGTCAAACTCACATTCCTAGGGTTGACAGAATATCAAAAGTTGTCGATAGAAATTATCGACGTTTCTTTCTATTATCGATGCTAATATAACATATAATTGGTTGGTGGTTATATTTGGTTCAAAATATTAACGTAAGCGAATCACAAACTCACTACTTTTACTATTCAAAACAGTTTTCTTCGTTCTCGTTGCCATTATGCCAACAAGAAACTAACAATAATAACAAAAGATAACAAAACGCAACAAATTAACAGCAATAGTAACAAAAACTAATGAAAACGGAAAACACATAGCGTATACAAGGCGTCGGCACTTCGTACTGAGGAGAATGGTAAAATATCGATAGTTTATAGTCTGCGGCCACGATGATTGATCGTCCATCACTCCATCACCATTAAAATTAGGTTGGCATGCCCATAAAGTATGACATTGACAGGTACTGTCTGTCTGTACCATAGATTTAGCGTAGCGAAAAAATTCTACGTCTATGGTCTGTACCATTATGAAATTCAGGACTTCATAGGCGTGATTTTACTGACAGCTGTCGCAGAGATCAAGCTATATTTTATGAAGTGCCGTGGGGCTCCCCAAATTGGGCCGTACGGCTCCCAAAATCGGGCCGTACGGCTCCCCAAATCGGGCCGTACGGCTCCTCAAAACAGGCCAGACAGCTCCTTGAAATGGTACTAGCTACCTACTTATGCTTGTTTTCCGATTGATGATCGTTGATGAATGTTAATGGACGTTTACAGGATTACCAATGGGTTGCATACACGCTCATGCTGATGGCTGTATACTGGGTGACTGAGTGCGTTTCTCTGCCGATTACCTCTTTCCTGCCGGTCCTAATATTCCCAATGGCTGGTGTAATGAATACAAGTGAAACTTGTAACTGCTACCTCAACGTACGTATCTAGCTGTAAGCTGTATATTATAACAGCGATGAAGAGCGATTTGAACACTGTTGGTTTTATCTATACTGTAATAGTACAATGTGATGCTAGGGTCGTAAACAGGTTATTACAAACGAGTTAACGTATTGTAAACGCCGAACGGAGAGGGTTTACCATCGTCACGAGTTTTTAATAACCTTTACGTTCGTTTCGCGTTCCTTTACTTGTCCAGGTAGCTTGACGTACGTTTTTCAATAGAATTTTAAGGAAACAGATAAATAATATCTTAAGCCGCCAAATACCTATTTATTTCATGTTTCTAAGTATATAAATAGTCGACATAATTTTATTCTAATTTTATAAAACTCCTTGTTAATAAACTCTTGAAACAAAGAGATTCTTGTACATTCAGCAATTAAGACTTTATTTATTAAAAAAACACTTGATTTATGCTGTAATTAAATACAGATTATAATTATTTATTATTTTGTAAATTAATTGCTTATTAGAAACATATTTTTCACACCACCTGCTCGACAATGTCCAATTACATATCATGTCATCTCAACGTAAAGTAAAGGTGGAAACTACTTTACCACTTAGGGGAGGTAGTTGATGAAACTCCCTAGGAAGTAAAGTATTTTTAATTTGGAACGTCAAATTCGAATGGAAACTCATGGTGGTTTGTTCGAAAATCGAACTGGCCACCATAACCCTAATAATCTTTTCACACCACCTGCTCGACAATGTCCAATAACATATCATGCAACCTCAACGTAAAGTAAAGCATTATCTCTTTAGGGATATGAAGTTGTATGAAACTGGAAATAAACTGATTTGAATTTGGAACGTCAAATTCATGTGGAAACTCGTAGAAAACTATAATTTAAAAAATGCTCATATGGCATTGTAATGAGGTTGTTCGAAAATTGAACTGTTAGCAAAACTCAACAAAAAAAGAAATGGGTGCGTTTACAAAGAATGTGAAACAAAAGACGGTGTTTGGTGCTGTGTGATTTTCAGTGAATTTGAATTGTCTCGCAGAAGCTGTGAAAAGTAGAGTATGCTCCTCTGAAATAAAGCCTGTCCTCGTCTTAGGCAGCTTGAACCCCCTCGCTTCACTCAGGACTCTATTAACTCAGATATAAATATTCACTCGTTACGCTCAGGGTTCAATATGCCGCCCGCGGCGTAAGACACTGCTTTTTGCATTTAGAGCATAATCTACTATTAATCTAAATAAAATTAGTTGTAGAAAAATTACAACTATACACCATGTTGGTACTTATTTATGTTACTATTCGCCTGCTGAAGTTTCGCTGACCATTTAAAGGCTTTCCTCATGTGCACAGACTGCGGTCCAAGGTCATGAGGTAGAACCTATGTTGGAACATAGACACAAGTTTTATGAGTATAAACTTATGATGACATGGCAGAGATTGACCACTAACTGTCGACAACAAACTGTTAAGTTTATACTCATAAAACTTGTGTCTATGTTCCAACACTACCCCTTAAACTTAACTTTTTATATTAGATAAACTTCCTTCTAACACATACACATAGGTATAGTACCCAGTACCTAAATCCCAAGAATGTGACAAGTTCAGTTACATTTAGCTTTTTACATTACTTGCCTGAATTACATTACTTGAAAAACAAAGAAACGAACTTTAAGGCGCGATAGGTTCTCAAATGTCTCTAGAATTTTAAAGTTTTTGATAAGAATTTTCGTAGTTTTCTATGAAGAAAAAATTATATGATATTCTTGAGCTTTTCATCTAGTGAAATCAATAATTCAAAACAATATTTGAATTACTTCACTTGATAAAATAAAATAAAAAAGATACCTCCTTTTTAAAATTTAAATGCTATTTTTCACTCACTTCTCTCACGTTTTAATTTTTAAAACATTTGGTTACATGTTAGTTATTATTTGAGTTAGTGAATTCATCAACAAAATTAAACAAAACTTCGAACAACATTTTCATATAATTTTTTATACATAAAAACACGGTATCAGAGCTTGCGCTCGCCTTCTTCGCCTCATACAAAAATGTTCGTTGAACCTATAGCGCCTTAAATGTTTTTCCTAGCTCAGTTTTGTTGGTACGCAGTACACATCGCGTCACAAAAAAGTTGTCCGTCTTCTCTATTTCTCTAAAGGTGTAAGATTGGCTAATCTACTATCATGTATGATAATGCTATACGCTTTCTCAACAGGATACAATTATAATGTTTCTAGGAAGTTTAATACTAGCTTACGCAGTGGAGCAGTGTGGACTTCACAAGAGGCTGGCTTTATGCGCGATCAGAGCCATTGGGTACTCCCATTACAGGTTAGCTATACTTAACTATATAAATGTTTTTATTTTTTAGGGTTCCGTACTTCAAAAGGAAAAACAGAACCATTATAGGATCAAAGAATGAAAGAAAGAAAGAAAGTTTTTTTTTTGTGTCAATAACAAGAGTCAACAAACAATATTCCACACTAAAAGACACACACACACACACACACACAGAAACAAAGAAAAATAAAACAAATTTGCGCCTTTTAGTACCAGCCATGCATCACTGACACAAATTGGCATCCAGCTCAGCATTTGTTGTGTTGTAGCAACACAACGCTGATCTTCTGCTGAAACCATCGAAGTGAAAAACACGGATGTCTGCTTCACAATAAATAATTATACATAATTAATGAAAAAATAATAACAATGAAGTATTACAGAGACAGAGGTTACCGCTTAACATCAGGTGGGCCCATATGCCATATGATCACTTTGTTCTCCGTCTGTCTGTCAAGACCCTTTTTCTCAGGAACGCGTGGAGGTATGAAGCTGAAATTCATAGCAAATACTCAAGTTTACTGTCCCTTAGAGCTGTGAAAAAATAAAATTTCTAAGCCAACGACGTAATCAAAAGATACAGCAGTTTATGCTGCAAATTTTTCAAATACAAATACAAATACAAATATATTTATTTCGTCAGAATTTTAGGTAGGTACAAGACAGTTCTTATTTTATAGGCGTAACACTAAAATTCTACCAATACAGGCATACGAAATTCACAATTATGTACACAATCAATCAATTTAAACAGTTAACACAGGACACCAGAAAAAGACAGAAAAACACAATCCTCTTTAAATAAATCAATTCAATTCAATTAATTAATTAGCGCAATTCAAATTCAACAATAATAAAAGTAGGTACTAATAATAAATTCAAAAAATGACAGTTATAATTGTTTACATGTTAGGTACTCATTAATACTATAGAAACACCAAGACAAGAGAAGTTTGACTAATCTTGGCTTCAGTGCTCTTTGACACTCGCAAGGGAATCAAATCCTACAGGGTACTTCCCGTGAACTCAAATCTTTAAATTTGGGACGAAGCAACGTCTTATAGCACAGATAAAGGAAAAATTACAAAAAGCATAATACATTTTAAGTTACATCATAAAATTAAAATAATTTTAATAATTTTAAACTTACTACCCCGTTCCTCATGATTATTTCATTTAGCAATAAAAATACAATAACTTATACCTTTATACCTACAGGTTTTTACGGAACCCTCGGTAAGCGATTCCAACTCGCACTAGGCCGTTTTTTATAACTTTGTTCATGACAACTGGCAGATGGCCCACCTGATGTTAAGCGGTAACCTCTGCCTTTAACAGTGCATTACCTCATAGGTCTCGTCCACCTAGGACGCGCCCTATATGGCATTGCACTGCGCCCGCCACCCTGAGACATAAAGATGAGAAGTCTCATGTGCCTGTAATTTCACCGGTCCCATACCCTTCAAACCGGAACACAGCAATGCGAGCATTACTGCTTTGCGGCAGAAATAGGTATGGTGGTAGTACTTCCCCGGACGAACTCTTTGACAAAAAAGCTCTACTGCTAACAAAACCCTACCATACCCTCTTTAATCCTAGAGTGGGCGCGCATGTCAATTTTGCAGCCATGGGTAAATAACCAAATTGTTGATCCTTTTGATTATGATTTTGATTTTATTTGAATCTCCTTATTTACGAAATAAAAAGCTTTTTTTTAACCCCCGACGCATAGACGACGGGGTGTTGTACGTTTGACGTGTCTGTGTGTGTGTGTGTGTCTGTGTGTGTGTCTGTGTATGTATCTGAGTGTGTGTCTGTGCGTGTGTCTGTCTGTGGCATCATAGCTATCGAACGAATGAACCTTTTTTTTTTTTTTGTTTGAGGAATCATAGCTACCGTACGAATGAACCGTTTTTTTTTTTTTTTTTTGAATGGTGAATTAGTCGGAAGTGTTCTATAAATCTATAGCTATTTTTGATCAAAATCGGTTCAGCCGTTTCATTGCGTTCAGGTTTTTTTTAATTTTTACAAAATTAATTTCTTGTTTCAGGTTACTATTTGCGATGTCATTAACCACTATGTTTATATCAATGTGGATAACTAATACAGCCGCAACTACGATGATGGTCCCTATTAACTTTGCCATACTAAAAGTATTTGAAGATGTATGTATGTCTCATCATTGTCTTGCCCTTTTCCCAATTTATTTGGGCTCGGCGCAGTATATATCCACCAACTTATCTGTAGAACTCAAGCCCGGGCTGGTATGCAGTATTGCTGCCATGTTTGGGATGGCTCTGCCAAACACCAGCTTGCTGCCTGCTTTTAAAACGCAGGCTTGTCTCTTCTTGGCGAAAAAAAGTCCGTTTCTCCAAGTTCCTGGATTCAGAGATATACCTGTTGCTATAGGAGATCACCTCGAGCTCTTAGGTATTTCGCTCACGCCTACTCTCAACTTTGACTCCTACATCGAGTCTGAGGCAAAAACAGCTGCCATGAAGCTAGGCATCCTGAATAAGGTAAAGCGTTACTTCACACAAGGGCAGCTTCTCAGTTTATACATAATAATGCACAAGTTCGTGCTGGTATGGAGTACTGCTGCCATGTTTGGGATGGCTTGGCTAAACTCCAGCTTGCTGCCTTGGACTCAATTGAACGCAGAGCTTTCAGGCTTATTGGTGAGCAACATATGGCGGAGACTAAGATCCAGAGTCTCGAACACCGCCGTAAGGTCGCGTGTCTTTCGATCTTCTATAGGTTACATTTTGGGGAATGCTCCCAGGAACTTCACGATCTGATCCCACCATCTCCATTTCACCATAGGATGAGCAGACGCACGGCTCGATACCATCCTCACCAAATAGAGGGTATACTAATGATAGTATACCCTCTATTTGTACTAAACGTTTCAGTTCTACCTTTATAATGCGAACTGCTAAGGAGTGGAATATTCTACCGTCGTCTGTCATTCCTGAAAACTATAATCTGGGTCTCTTCAAGGCTAGAGTGAATAGATGCTTTCTAGTTGTGCCTTGTGCTTCATCTTCGGCCACATCGTCACTCTTCAACAGGTAAGATCGTGGTCAAACAAAGGCCTAACATAGTAAAAAAAAAAAACACTTACTCACATTTTTCTCTCTCATCTACATTGATTTCATTCTACAGATAAGTTGGTGGATCTCTTAGTCTTTTTCTTCCACTCTCCCCTATCAGCCGTCACCACATCATTCACTCCCTTCTCATTCATATCATCTCTCACGCAATCCATCCATGGTCTTCCTCTTCCTTTCCATCCAAAATCATTCATATTCATAACTTTCTTAGGTACATGCGTTTCATTTCTCCTCATAATATGCCTATACCAAGCTAAACGATTTCCTTTCAACTTTTCTGTTACTAGTGCAATTAGCTTCGGGACACCGTTCCATATGTGATCTTCTTTACAAGATGTTATTAAGTTTCTCCTGTCCCGGTACCAGTAATCAAATTTTACAAGTTTTTGACCCACTTCCCGCTGTTCGATTAAGCTGAAAGGAGGTGGGCAACCACTGACCCAGGTCATTAAATGAACCAGGCCCCTTCATGTAATTAATTAGTACGGTTCTAAATTATGTTTTTTGTCCAATTTTTCTAAAGAACTTGTATATTTTGAGATTTTTTGAAGTTGGTTTCTAAATAATTAGATGTTAAATTTTAATTCATTAATGTTAAAGAAACATGTTAAATGTTAATGTTAAAGAACTCCCTTTTCCGCATTCGACCTCTATGGAAATAATTAGATAAATCAACTCATTGCTAATGAATGAAACAAAACGCAACAAGCTTCATTACTTTCCCACGCAAGAAATTAAATTAGATTTTTCAATATCTTAATATATATTATCAATAACCAAAAGTATCTCAACTGTACGTTACGTTAGTCAAAAACGTTGGTTCAAACAATGTATGGGAAGTTGCAAATGTTCTTTGGTATACCTGTCAAGTCTCATTTTTCTTTATGGAGATGCCGTAGGAACGCTAAGTAATGCTTAATATGTAAATTTGCAGCAAAATCTTCTCAGTATTTATGATACGGACAGAAACGGAAATACCATTGCATCAGACTTATCTACTTGTTACTTTTGCTCAGCGTCATTCTCGGCTACAATTGGTAAGAAAGATAGATTAGCTCTTTATTGTACATTAAAGACTAAATAACACACAGAAATACAAAAAATAACTAAATAATTCATAAAAATAACAGAAATGCAAACAACCTTAGGATGGAGAGGACAATAATAATATAGAAGAATGGGAGAGTGGTATTATTACTTTGACAAGTATACATATCATTAAATATATACAAACCTACATATAATACAAAAAATAAATACATAATTATATAATAATACATACCTACACTCTCATAGTATTCATCCTATACCACACTCATAAACACAACATAACAACAGACAAGAAGACTGCTGCAGATAAAACAATTTAACACGATCTTTAAAATAAGATAAACAAAGACAGAAATGCAAGAAATACCTGCTGAGATGAAGATACAATACTTAGTTCTGCCACAAAGCAGTAGTGCTCGCATTGCTGTGTTCCGGTTCGAAGGGTATGGGTGTCGGTGAAATCACAGGCTCATGAGACTTCATCTTTATGTCTAAGGGTGGCGGGCGCAGTGCAATGCCACATAGAGCATGTCCTACGAGGTAAATCATTGTTTTAAACATGCTTTGGTTTGGCCGTCTGATAGTACCAAATATACGAGTATACAGTAGACTGTAAAAAAAGAACTGTATTGGACCTACCTAAAATTCTGACGAAATAAATATATTTGTATTTGTATTTTGTAATTCGTTCACCTATAAATAAATAAATAAATAAATATTGCTGAACAGCTCACACAACATTATCTAGCCCCAAGGTAAGCAGAGCTTGTGTTATGGGTACCAGATAACTGATATACTTAATACAATATATTACATAGATAGATATTTTTTATTATACATTGAAAATACCCAGAACACTCTGAACAAATATCTGCGATAGCACAAATATTTGTTCCGAGGCGGGAATCGAACCCGCAACCTCCTGCGTCGCAGGCCAAGCTTCGCCCGCCGCGCCACAGAGGTCGTCAATCACCAGAGATGGATGACAAAAACTTAACAGTTTATTTATTACGGATTATTTTAGTAGTTTACTTTATTACAGTTACCTACTAGGGCGCGTCCTAGGTGGACGTGACCTGTAAGACAATGCACTGTTCATTAGTTATTACATGTTCACACTTCTCTCTAAATCCTTCACAGGTGGCATTGGAACAATTGTGGGCACAGCTTCTAATTTAGTATTCAAAGGACTCTTTTCCAAGTTAAATAGCACGAACAATACAGTAACTAGTAGTACAGTTTTAGTAGTAGTAGAGCTTTTTTGTGAAAGAGTTCGTCCGGGGAAGTACTACCACTATACCTATTTCTGCCGCAAAGCAGTAGTGCTCGCATTGCTATGTTTCTGCTTTGAAGGGTAAGGGTGCCGGTGAAATTACAGGCACATGAGACTTTTCATCTTTATGTCTCAGGATGGCGGGCGCAGTGCAATGCCACATAGGGCGCGTCCTACGTGGACGTGACCTATGAGGTAATGCACTGATCATTGGCAGAGGTTACCACTTAACATCAGGTGGGCAATCTGCTTGTTCAGTCATTCAAGTAGTATAAAAAAAAAAGAAAAAAAAAAAAGCTTTAGTCTAGTTTATATATTGAGTAGGTGTTAATTATGTATGTATTTGTATGTAACCCGGCCTAAATATCTACCATGTAGTTGCAGTGCGAGAATTGATTTCAGGAAAAAATCTATCTGCTTATGTACTATAGTCGTATTTATCAATGCCTAAACCTAGGTTCATATTGTTGTGTTGGGGTGTGTCGGGGCGGCTTCTGTTGTGTCGCGGTGTGTTTATACTGATGTGTTGTGTTGTGTCGCAATATGGCGCATTTTCAGATCATTCATCGTATGAGAGTTGTGGTGTGAATAAGTGTATACATTTGACATTATATTCTTTACATTTAGTGTCATAGAGTACCCTCTATTGCCGTACTAACTCGATAAGTTCATCGGACAATTTTATAAAGTAGAACGAACCGAAAAATTCAATATCTAGTTACGGAATGACCATCATCCCTAGAGGTAACGCGTCGTAATGACAGATTCACATTGATGTGGCGTGTTGTGTCGCGACATATCCCCCCCCCCACCTCTCTGGCGCGACCGAGCGTAGAACGATTGTCAACGCGACAGAACGAGCCCCAACACAACACAACCTACTAATGTGAATCTAGTCATAGGTAATAAACGTAACCGATTGCGTTCTGGGGCGCTACGCCACACCCCGACACAATAATATGAACCTAGCTTTGGACTAGGTAAATGGTCTTAACTAAGGTTTAAACTATCTTGTGATGAGACCCTTTGAATCTATGTAGATGTAGGTAAAAATTGCCTTTTTATTACCGATGTTGGTTTCACATTTGTACCTTCTTAGTTTTAAATCATTAATTAAAATGTTGTGCTTTCTTAAATGAAGTGTTTTATGTATTTGCGTGTTCAAGATTATCTGATCAATTAATATTATAATAAACTGTGTTTAATTTGCAGAGCATACCCAGACGCTCCTGAGTACTTATCGTTTCCCAATTTTTCTGCTTTCTCTATCCCGTACATGCTTGCTATGGAGGCTTGTCTCTACTTGTCAATGTCAATAATGTATTTTGGATTTTTGAGGTAAACTGGTTAACAGTACTGTAACGTTTTTTTCCGCGACAGTACTGAATTTGATTTCGCGCATAGAAACTATTTTGTAATCTTTTTCGGGGTGAATTGAACCTGGGGTGACATGAACCTAACCCAACTGTTCAAAAGCAAGCAGTTTTATATATATTGACTCAAGAAAATAATTATATAAAAATTCAGAAAACCCTCAACGCAATCAAACGGCTGAACCGATTTTGATCAAACATAGCTAAGAAGAAGCCCGACAAATTGGTTCATCCGTTTGGGAGCTACGAGGCAGCAAACAGACACACACACACATACAGACACGTCAAACTTAAACACCCCGTTGTTTTTGCGTCAGGGGTTAAAAAAAGTCTGGCTGACGAAGGTTGTCACAGGAATAGCGCACAGCATATAATAATTAATTACTAAGTATCTTGAATACAATAGTTAAACTTGAAAATGGCAAATGCACTAAATGGTGGACGCCAATTAAAAAAAAAAAAATTAGGTTATTCAAATTTTTTCAAGTACTACTGTGAAGTTCAGCCCCCCCACCCAACAGGCGTCTACAAAATGCTTTTACAATATTTTAATGTGATGAATTATATGTTACTTTTCGTAGTATGATTCGGTAGATGTTAATGTCTTGGCCTGACAGTTAATTGACTCTGTCCCGTGATCGTCTTAATAATCTGTAGAGAATTAAAGAAACATCCTGCCAGCGTTTATTTACCTAATTACAGAAAGGAAATGTTGTTCGTAATTCAGAAATCACTTACCCCGTTTCTGCAATTCGCTCTGGAGGGGCCTCGTGTGTCGTCTTCAGGATCCTGTAATGTTTATGTAAAAATGATGACTTTGTCTCACATCCTAGGTTCCTAAACTAACGTTGTGATTCAGTCAAACATAGGTAATGTGTCGGTATATTAATGGTCAACATCGAATGTCAGATAAGTCCTCATGCAATTAGTGCCACCACCTTATAACTGTGTAGGTTCGTTTGATTGATTGCATTGTTCTAAGCTTTCGTTCATAAGCCCGTTCGTGCATAGTGTAGTGCAGGTATATGTCTGTTTCTAGTGTCGCCTTGGAATCTGAGAATTGTGGGCCGCTCAAGGGTATCATTCGCCCCCTATGGATTCCCACGTTGTGGGAAATACGAAGAGATCCCTTACTCCAGCGGTGTGCAACGTTGCTTGTTTGTACTACGTGACAGCGCGGGTTGCATGGATGCTTGCCATCCGCCCTAACGATGCGCGGGGGGTGAATCCTATCATATGCTGACCACCCAGACTCCTCAGCGGTGTAGCCCTAATCATATGAGGCTAAGTTTCAAAATATAGATACCGTATTTACTTTTACGTCGACTTTAGTGTTCTGTTCTCCAACGTGTCACAAGTACCAACCAGAGGTACCGTATAGGTGGCTTTAGATTAGGTTTTGATTAAGTGGTTGTGATCGCATTTAGATCCAGCGATGGTCAGTTATAATGACCTCGTAAGTGTTGTAATCCGATTCCAAGCCGGCGCAAGCGATTTCTCTGTGCTGGTGACTCGTTTCACTATACTGATAGTGTAATGTATGTGTCTGTAGAAACGCGTGCATTATTCAATTCAGAAAGATTTCCCGCCATTTAAGTTGGCTTTTCCGGCAGCTCACTCTCGAGAGCTTCAGTTGAATATAGTACATACTATAGAATAATTCGCTTAGGGTTGTCGTTGTTCAGCTTCTTGCGTCCAAAAATACCACACCCCAACATCACTTCGCGAGAATACGTATATACTGATATGTCATGTAATTTCCCACCTTGTCACTACACGTGAATACGGGGACGAGAGTGTGTTTGTTTGTGTGTGTGTTTGCGCTAAGCAGTTTAGCAGTTTACTCTCATGCGACACAGTCATGTTTGATAAAAGCTGTATTATAGTTCCCTCACATGAGACTAATTAAAAAGGCCATATTTATAATATGGACTGTAAGTCGTTATGTCAATAAATATATAATAGTCAGATCCTAGGTAAACAGTTTATGATCAACAAAATTACACAATAAAGATTAAATATAAAACGTGCAACAGATAAAATGTTTATCCAACGTAGACCACGGCTTCGTGGTGCAGACTCTAGCAGTGCTGGTTCTTCCTAAAGACATTTATTAAAGGTGTAAATACTTTTACATATTCATGTTGAAGTCTAGATTTATCTGGTTCATGATTCCGCTATCCCTAGATTAAGTATAAAAGGTGCAACAGTCATCTCTATAGGTACACTTAATTAGCGTAAACATCTAGGTACTTAGATTTGCATATACACCTAGGTACTTAGATCTGCGACTCAGCCATCTCTATACATAGGTACTTAGTTTTGCATATACACTTAGGTACTTAGCTTTTTCAGGGTCTCTGCAGGAGTAAGCAGCCAGCTTTTGTCTCACTCACTAAACGATTGTACTTAACACAATGACTGAAATGAACTTTATAGTACAGGCAAATTAGCAAAAAGTGTGGCCCTAAGTCGAGTAGTCGTGGATTCTTATGGAATCGATAGATGACACGAATAGAAGCTTATCCTAGGTTTGCACCGTTTCTGGCGCATACGGAAGGCTTTTAAATATTAGGTACAAACTTTGAAAAATTGTAACTTATGAAAAAACAAAAAAGTGTTATGTGCAAGTTCAATTACTTATAGAGAAGGTCTTAGTGCGTTATGGATTTTAATTAAAACTACGTGCATAGTAGGAAACACTGTGAATTTGTTTTTTTTAGTTTGCGGCTCGGGGGAAATTTATGTACTCGGTGCAAACTTACATAAGGTTTCTATAAGTATTATAAACACTATATTAGTTTTGCACACCTCAGCGAATTACGGAACATAGTTTTTTTTCTTTTTTTGTAAATTGTACTTCGGGGGAAACTTATGTAGTCGTGCAAATTTTATTATGGTATATACTATCAGTTTACCACATTCGCACGTAAAAAAAACCGAAAATTTCGTACCGGAAGTACTTCTTAACAATAGATCTTAATAAGAAATCAACAGCGTGGGTGGGGTGCAGATTCATACCAAAATGTAGGCCGTATTCATCCCACGAATAATAAAATTGTATATTTGTCCATATTAATCGCAAAATGTAGTCCGGATTCATACCTCGCCACGGCCTTTAACAATGGATATTAGTACGGTCAGACAGAAAAATGCCTTACTATCATTTTCATATATTTTTGTTTGGATGCAAATTATTAATAATTGGCGTTCGTATGTTTGTATGTTTGTCTGAAGATAACTTGCGAACTGTTGATATATTCTTTATAAAACTAGTATTCTTATACAATTTGGGTACAATTTGTGTAAGGTTATGAGCTAAATTGGTTCGGGGGTTGTAGAAGATATTGGGGCCAAAGAAAGGGTAAAAAAGTGAATCAATCATAGACGTTTCAAAACTAGTTTTAATTTTATTTTAGACTGTGTAACTTTTGGGATATAAGCTAAGAAGTAAAAGTAAATAACCTCTACAGTTTTTCCAGTAATCTACTATCATCCATCGAGGAGTTCCGTTGTCCACCTTCCGTCTCCATCATCAGATCAGCTCGCTGTCACCATCATAAATAAATATTTAATAAATAAATAATGCTGGACAGTTCACACAACATTATCTAGCCCCAAGCAAAGCAGAGCTTGTGTTATAGGTTCTAGATAACTGATATACTTTAATACAATACATTACATAGATAGATATTTTTTATTATACATAGAAAATACCCAACGAAAACATATAACATAACATTAATAACATCCTGAACAAATATCTGCAGATAGTACAAATATTTATAAATTATACAATATGGGTAAATTCAAGAAAAATATCAATAGGGCTCTTAATGGTAGGCAGCGCGTTTGCAATACAGTGGGTGTTGTCCATAGGCGGCGGTGACTGCTTTCATCAGGCGGGCCGTCTGCTTGTTTGTCACGTTTAGGGCATGTAATATCGGAAGGTTATCAATTCCTAAACTGATTTCCGATATTAAATCTCAATATTGGCATTCCGATATTAATATCGGAATTTCGTTGTTTATTTATAAATTGCACATTTTATTTATAAATTGCACAAATTCGGTATTAGGTTGGATTAAGTGCAATAAAAAATATTTTTAAATCGTATTCTAATCGTATCTGATCACGGGAGAACAAACTAATGTCTTTGCGAGTAGATGTTATTGGCAGATATATCAATCTACCCTCTTTCTCACTCTTTTATTATAATAAAATAGTGATAAAGAGGGTAGATTGATATATCTGCCAAAACATCGAAGGTTACAACCGATGGTAGTAGTATCGTTCATAAACGATACCACTACCATCACTTCACCCCAACTCGACACACAACACTATCGGTATCCGGTCGCGTAGCAGGTACCACACTTTTTTTGATTATTACACATTCTCACCACAGGCTTCCATACTCCAGATAATTGAAAACCATCTTCTCTATTGAAATTTCTGTATTTAGTCATCTCAATTGCCTCTTGTGCCATTACAAATATTTATATAATATACGAATCTTTGCTCGTTGTATAGGATATTGATGGTATCTAAAAGCTTATGTTATAAATAATTGTAAAATTCTGATTCTCTGAAACGATTTCTACACTAGTCCGTGATTTTCCTGAAAAAATATTTTAAAGATGGCTTCCACTTTTTTTTAAAATGTTTTATACTTATTTTTGTTTGTGATGACAGTAAACCTCAGATATCGGTTTTAAAAGTAATCGAAACAGTAACAAAAAAAGCATTTACATCCACAGCACGAACCATTGCATTGAAATAAAATAAAAAATATGGAAAAATTAAAAATTCTGTTTAGTCCCTTACATTCTGAGGACATTTTAAAAATAAAGTCACATAAACTTTTTAATCCAAACCTATCTTAAAAACTTGGTCACTATGTCAGCTATTTATCATGTAAATTTGATTGAGATTCTTTTACGGGATCATTCATGATATTCAATTTAAACAGTTGAATGCGAAGTTCTGGTTTTTAAGATTAAGTGAAATCTTAAATAAAACTAAATACTATCTTTCAGCTTTGCATGTATTCAGTGAATCATCACAATAAATTTTCGAAATGGCGACCTTCTTGCTCAATACATAATCAGCATCGTCTAAAAAAAATATCTTTAAAGCGTAGAAAAGCGATTCTGTTGCTTTTGAATTGTTGCTTCTGCCTGGGTCAACCTTTTTCGCAATTCTTGCACATTTCGGCACTCTCGAGAGTAAACAATCTCTTTATAATATCCCCAAACAAAAAAGTCAAAGAGGTCAAGAGGTTTAAGTCGAGAGATCGTGGGGGCCATGCGATAGGCCCGCCTCGGCCAATCCATTTATCACCAAGTATCGCATTTTGTAAGTAGTAGTAGAGCTTTTTTGTGAAATACTTCGTCCGGGAAAGTACTACCACCATACCTATTTTTGCCGCAAAGCAGTAGTGCTCGCATTGCTGTGTTCCGGTTTGAAGGATATGGGTGCCGGTGAAATTACAGTCACATGAGACTTTTCATCTTTATGTCTCAGGGTGACGGGCGCAGTGCAATGTCACATAGGGCGCGTCCTAGGAGGGCGTGACCTATGTGATAATGCACTGTTCATAGGAATAAATATTCGAAAAACCCTGTCATTAAGATATTGACTAACTTTTGACACAAAGTGACATGGTGCGCCGTCGTTTTTAAAAGTCATGTTTAGGCGTGTTAGTAAAATGATGTCTGTGGATTATCTATTTAAATCTTCTCTTAAAAAGTTCAAGTATGACTCGCCATTTAGGCGATCTGGCAGTTGGAATAGACCCTCCATCTGTCGCAGGTTTCTGCCTCGTATTTAGAAAATAATTTCCTTGAACAACAAAGATGGGTTGTTTTACTATTGCTTATGTGCATAGTCAATAATTTGTTTTATAATTAATAAATTACTATTTTCAATTTACAATGAAACATTAACAATAATTAATAATATTAGATACTTAAAAATGTTGTTTATTTATATATATTAATATATATATATATAATGCCATTATTAATCTTATTGGCCTTGTATAAAAAAGTAATAATAATAAATATGCATGAATATTTATGTAATTTTTTTTTTAAGAATGATGATTCTCTTTTTTTTAATTAAGTTTGTTGTACTCTTATACAATTGTTGTTAAGATAATTTTGTACCTATTCAATGGATAAATAAAGGTTTTCATATTTCATATATATGTCTAATACAATCTTCAGACTGTCACATTTCATTTTTAATTACGACTTGCAGAACATTTTCAAAAACTCTTTTTTGAATTAACTTTTATTAAATTGAGTGTTTTTATGATCCTGTGCAAGAATCTGGAACAAGGTTGCATGACTAATAGCTGTCACATCAGCCATGTTTTTAAGATAGGTTGAAAAAGATTATGTGACTTTTTTTTAAACGTTCATTGAACGTAAGAGTGTAGGCAATAAAAAAAAAACTTCATATTATTATTATTATTTTAATGCAATAGTAGGTGCTATTGATGTAAATACTATCAGACAAGGTAGCCCTAGTATTTAGCTTATTTACAACAACAAAAAACAGGCCTCTACCTCAACGAATCGAGTCACAATGGCCAAAAAAGTGTAAGAGGTCCGATTGTCTTAATAACACATAACTCGAAAACTACTAAAAATCGCGAAATGGGGGTGATTCGGGTATCTCTGGGGGTAACCTTTCTTTGGACTTCGGCTTGACACTACTTTTTGGGACACACTGTATATATTATTACTTTGTTGATTATTTTATACCAACAATTTTATGAAATAAATAGATGTTCCATAATAACATATTTTTTTGCTGACGTTACTTTCACTCGTTTTAGATGTAGGTATTTCTAGGTGGGATAAATACGGACTCTAAAAATGAAATGAATATTAATTGTATGAATCCGGAATAATTATTATTACTTTCAGCTCGTGGGATGATTTTCTGGGATCAATACGGATGCACCCCGCGGTCGGGGGACAGTGTTAGCAGTGTAGCGCCACAGTATATATATTAGTTTCTTAGCACCGCACTGAACTTACATATATAATACTTAAAAAATGCATGTTCCGTATATAAATTCCAGTATTAAATGGCTGGCGAATGTAGTACGAATCAAATGAATAAGTTTAAGTGAAATTCCAGAATTGCCTGAAATTTCCCCGAAGTAGAGCGACAATAAAATATGGAAAAAGTGACTTCCGTGTGAGGTACCCAGGTGCAAACCTGGTAATTTATTTGGCCCATTTTTCTGGTAATTCTGTCAATTTGCACCGACTACTTCAATTTCCCCCGAGCCGCAATACAGAAAAAAAGTTTTTTTTAGAAATGTGTTTATTTTCGTATGTTCCGTAAGTCGGATTAAAAATAAAACTTGGTGCAAATGTAGATCATAACGGTCTTAAGTGTATGCCAAATTGCACCGACTACATCTAATTTCCCCATTAAGTTACGGGTATTATAAGGTTTTCACCCTATTTCACCCTGTTCCGGGGGGGTGAATTTGCTGAAAGTTATATTAGAGGTGATTTTCAAGCCAAACAAAACAATTAGAAAAGGTTTTGTGACTACATCTAATTACTTCCACACTTTTGCTAAAAATCACCTAATTTGCCTGTACTATTAGCGGTGTTCAAAAGTTCACTACGCCAATCTCGCGATATATCCACAAAAGTTAATTACAAGAGAACCGATAATGTAGCCGCCACGAAAGCTCGCGTTATGTCCATCCCTTTGTCGACTCGCATCACTAAAATCTCAAAACAACTTGCACGCAAGGATCTCATAGCAAAAAATATTAGTAACATAAAATATTTAAAACCATTCGTTGCAAGCCGTGTTAGTTGCTCAAAATGTCACACTGAAACAAACATTATAGGGAGATAAACTGTGGGACTCATTGTCTAAGCACTGGTCATAAAAAATTTGACCCAGCGTGCATTCAACGCTGCGTATCTTAGTTTTTTGCTGTTCGTCAAGCCGTACCCACTTGTAAGGCACTAAAACCCTTCGACCATAAAAGCATAAAATAAATACGTCATTCCATGTCTTAACCGACACACGAAGCGAAAGGGATGGGTAATGCGTTTAGAATTATATTGTGTCTCAATTGTATCGATTCAGTAACGGGGTAGGGTATTGATCCGTTACACTACTACCAGACGGAAGCGTACCTAAGATTCTGGCTACATTGCCAGCCAGAATCTTAGGTACGCTTCCGTCTGGTAGTGATTTGGATCATTATTCATAAATAAATAAATGAATAATGCTAGACAGTTCACACAACATTAACTAGCCCCAAGCTAAGCAGAGCTTGTGTTATGGGTACTAGATAACTGATATACTTAGTGCAATACATTACATAGATAGATATTTTTTATTATACATAGAAAATACCTAGAACACCCTGAAGAAATATCTGCAGATCGCACAAATATTTGTTCCAAGGCGGGAATCGACCCCGCAACATCCAGCGTAGCAGGCGAACCTATGCCCGCTTTGCTACAGAGGTTGTCAAAATTGCTATAAGAGCTTATGGTAACCAGCTGGTCTTCACTTTTCTGGCGGTAGATATTATACTGGTTTTAAGAATGGGTCTTTTTGTAAACATTATTCCAGACCAAATAGTGAGGCAGCGAAAAGATCGACTATATCGGACGAAGGAAAGGACGCCTTGGAAGCAGCAGTGAAAGAAGATTTGAAAAACCTTGGCAAATTAACGTTTTGGGAAACAGTAAGTTGCAATGCAATGGACCAGTAGTTTTTAGTAGTAGTAGAGCTTTTTTGTGAAAGAGTTCGTCCAGGGAAGTACTACCACCATACCTATTTCTGCCGCGAAGCAGTAGTGCTCGCATTGCTGTGTTCTGGTTTGAAGGGTAAGGGTGCCGGTGAAATTACAGGCACATGAGACTTTTCATCTTTATGACTCAGGGTGGCGGGTGCAGTGCAATGCCACATAGGGCGCGTCTTAGGTGGACGTGACCTATAAGGTAATGCACTGTTCATAGGCAGAGGCTACCGCTTAACATCAGGTGGGCCATCTGCTTGTTCAGTCATTCAAGTAGTATAAAAAAAAACAACACGTGGGCTCGATTCGGATTGGTGGATAACAATGGCTTCACCGGAAGATCAGCGCTGGGTTGCTAACGCGGCCTAGCAAACGCTGAGATGGGTACCCTTTTGCGGCTTACGTCGGACACACACAAATTGTCATCATGTTACTGTTTAATTATAATTTTTTAATAATTTTCTGTTAAGTTCTTTACTTGTTTGCTGTTTTGTTGATGTGTGTATTTTTGTTTTGTTTAGTCGCAAATAAACGTTGGGTATCTTTCTTTATTTATTTCACCGTAAATGTCAATAAAAAATAAAAAATAAATAAATAATACTGGACAGTTCTCACAACATTATCTAGCCCTAAACTAAGCAGAGCTTGTGTTATGGGTACTAGATAATTGATACATTTAATAGATGCCCATGCATCCATGCCATGCTCGGGCATGTAAGAACAACGGGTTGAAAAACACCGGCGCGAACAAGGCATTGTATAATCTACTTCGTAACATTGGAATTGTGTAGCGGTTGGAATACAATTCCACCAATTTCGGTAGTCATTCCTTTTAATCCGAAAGGGTAGGCAGAGCCTCAATAGGCCTCTTCTCACCATGGGTTGCACCATCGTGGGAATATAGACGTGACAAGTGGTAAGCCCATCTTTGCCATTGCTTCCCACGACTATGCTACTTATTATGTATATTTTACCAACAAATAATAATATTTTAGAAAACTTGAAACATTTCGAAAATTTTGTCGTTACATTTGGTACGGGACCCTGAATGTGCAAGGTCCAGATAAATGCTTTATGCTCCATCTTCGGCCACATCATCACTTACCAACAAGTGAGATCGTGGTCAAACAAAGGTATATCAAAGAAAAAAAAAAGTGCAACCCACTGTGCAAAGAGGCCCATTTGAGGCTTTGTTTACCTTTTCGGAGAAAAAGGTTTGTGTCTATGTATGTACCTATGTATGTAAGTATATTTGCCTCGGTACTTGAGTCTGACTCGCATTAGGCTGTTTTCATATCTTATTTAGCGGTGCAATGATTCTGTTTTCATTTCAGATGGTGATAATCTTATTTAGCGGTGCAATGATTCTGTTTTCATTTCAGATGGTGATAATCTTATTTAGCGGTGCAATGATACTGTTTTCATTTCAGATGGTGATAATCTTATTTAGCGGTGCAATGATTCTGTTTTCATTTCAGATGGTGATAATCTTATTTAGCGGTGCAATGATTCTGTTTTCATTTCAGCTGGTGATAATCTTATTTAGCGGTGCAATGATTCTGTTTTCATTTCAGCTGGTGATAATCTTATTTAGCGGTGCAATGATTCTGTTTTCATTTCAGATGGTGATAATCTTATTTAGCAGTGCAATGATACTGTTTTCATTTCAGATGGTGATAATCTTAGTTAGCGGTGCAATGATTCTGTTTTCATTTCAGATGGTGATAATCTTATTTAGCGGTGCAATGATTCTGTTTTCATTTCAGATGGTTATAATCTTATTTAGCGGTGCAATGATTCTGTTTTCATTTCAGATTGTGATAATCTTATTTAGCGGTGCAATGATACTGTTTTCATTTCAGATGGTGATAATCTTATTTAGCGGTGCAATGATTCTGTTTTCATTTCAGATGGTGATAATCTTATTTAGCGGCGCAATGATTCTGTTTTCATTTCAGATGGTGATAATCTTATTTAGCGGCGCAATGATTCTGTTTTCATTTCAGATGGTGATAATCTTATTTAGCGGTGCAATGATTCTGTTTTCATTTCAGATGGTGATAATCTTATTTAGCGGTGCAATGATTCTGTTTTCATTTCAGCTGGTGATAATCTTATTTAGCGGTGCAATGATTCTGTTTTCATTTCAGATGGTGATAATCTTATTTAGCGGTGCAATGATTCTGTTTTCATTTCAGCTGGTGATAATCTTATTTAGCGGTGCAATGATTCTGTTTTCATTTCAGATGGTGATAATCTTATTTAGCGGTGCAATGATACTGTTTTCATTTCAGATGGTGATAATCTTATTTAGCGGTGCAATGATTCTGTTTTCATTTCAGATGGTGATAATCTTATTTAGCGGTGCAATGATTCTGCTTTCATTTCAGCTGGTGATAATCTTATTTAGCGGTGCAATGATTCTGTTTTCATTTCAGCTGGTGATAATCTTATTTAGCGGTGCAATGATACTGTTTTTCTGCCGTTCTCCCCAAATATTTGACGGATGGGGCAACAAGGTTGAAGATCATTTTGGCATGAAGAAAATATTGTAAGTTTCACAATCCAGATTATGGTCCCGTAGGAATTACAAGAAACCTAGAATCGTTCGGGCCGACCACATCCATTCGTCCGTTTAAATCTGAACCTCCTCCTTGCGTCATATTCTTCAATGCTGAGGGTCGTCCATGAATCACTTGCACCAACGATATCTGTTGCCAGCGAGCTGCACGGCTTCGTGGAGTTTTCAATCGAGCGGTGCGGATCTAGTCTGTATAGGCTACGGCCTCGTGGCCTCTTTCCCTCAATTTTGTCAGTGGTAATCAGCTTCTCTGTTGTCACTGCCTTTCCGTGTTATATGACAAAAATACCAAAATAACCAAACCAAATCTGAACCAAACTGCATGAAATGTGGTAATGATATGGCTACTCTTTATACATATTACTGTCTGCCCGTGACTTTGCTCGCGTGTTACCAGGATAAGAAGTAGCTTATAGCTCAATTCAGGTCATAATCCAACTGTGTACCAAATTTCAACGAAATCGGTTCAGTCGTTTAGGCGTGATAGTGGTCAAGATACGATAAAAAAAAAACGCAAACCGATGTACAGGATAGCCGTTTGGTACAGGGTACCTTAGGTTAAAACAATAATTTTGAGCGGGTGTTCTTAAAAATATTCCCATGGGGGGGGGGGGGGGGGGGCAGTAATGACGTCATCAAGTTTTTGTATGGGAATTGTTTTTTCCCAGAAACCTATCGTTTGTGGTATCCTATGAAAGGGTTTCATGAGCCGGTTCTAAAAATATAAAACACCATCACATTTCGGCCACCTGTTTTCTAAAAATCCAAGAAATATTTTCAAAACATACTAAGTTTGGGCTCTTCCAGGTTGGAGACGGCTTAATATTTTTTTATAAAACATACGCCAAATATCTCTTAATATACTGGTATCTATGATTGAGTAACTAACATACAAGCGTCCTTAGTGTTGTGTGGACAAACCGATCTAAGCTACACCAGACCTAGATATAAACCTAATCGAAACCGTAAAATGAGAGTTACCTTTCTTGACCGCTCTCTCATCTTGTAAATCTTCTTGTTATTGTTGACTGTTAAATGAAGCAGTGTTGTCCGACACTTTGTTTTATAAGCTTTTTTTTTAGCGAGATATAAGCTTATAACTGCCAAACTGGCCGTAAATGGTCCACGCCTGTCACTTTTAAACCTTTTTAGCTCAATACTTGAAATACCCCATGTTTTAGTAGTAGTAGAGCTTTTTTGTGAAAGAGTTCGTCCGGGGAAGTACTACCACCATACCTATTTCTGCCGCAAAGCAGTAGTGTTCGCATTGCTGTGTTCCGGTTTGAAGGGTAAGGGTGCCGGTGAAATTACAGGCACATGAGACTTTTCATCTTTATGTCTCAGGGTGGCGGGCGCAGTGCAATGCCACATAGGTTGCGTCCTAGGTGGACGTGATCTATGAGGTAATGCACTGTTCATAGGCAGAGGCTACCGCTTAACATCAGGTGGGCCTCTTGCTTGACCCGTAATCCAAGTAGTATAAAAAAAAAAAAAAAAAAAAAATGTAAGTCGAGCATGGTGGAAATTATATGATATTCGGGTTTAAAAAACTTTTTAGTTCATTACATGATGTTATACTAGTGTCCACTCGTGACTTCGCTTGCCTTTTACCATAATAAAAAGTAGCCTATACCTCAGTCCAGCCGGGGGTATTGCGTAGTAGACTGACGTTTGATGTCGATTACCAGTTTGCTGTTCATTGCGCAGCGTGTTTTAGCTTTTTTACAAGAACAGAAATATTTAAAACATGCTGCGCAATGAATAGCAAACTGGACATCGAAATCAAACGTCAGTCTACTACGCAATAAACCCGCTGGTCATAATCTATCTTTGTACCAAAAAACTGAAATAAGTGGGATATCCAACAATTCCATAATTAACTTTTGTTTAAGCGTTCGAGATTCAACTGTGGCAATACTTGTAGGCTTTCTCATGTTACTTCTGCCATATAGTTTGGAGTTTTTCAAGAACTTTACAGCTAAAGGTTATTACATAATCCTGCGTAAGCCTTAGCATAGACTAACTAAACACAATAGACTGCCAATCTCATACAAGAAAACGTGCATCGATAAATGATTGCCTACAATGACGCTAGATGTCGCTGAGTGTTTTGAATCTTCTATAAACGATTGTATTGCTTTTAATTCGAATAGATCGATATTAGTTTCATAATTCAAAAATAAAATATAAATTTTAATGTTTATTTTAAAAAAAAAAAAGAGATTAGGTAATTGGTTTAAAATGTTGGTTGAATGTTTCCCAGGTTATTTGCCAGCGCCATCTACAAATAGCCTGGAATTTGACATTTTTTGAGTCACGTTTTCTTGTATAAGATTGGCAGTCTTATTGTGTTTAGTTAGTTTATGGTCTTAGTCAGGTTCATCCATGGTTCATGATGCTATTCCGAGAAATAAAGCTCACGTGGGAAACACCGGCTACAACAATAATGATGGTGACAGCAAGCTGATCTGATGATAGAGACGGAAGGTGGACAACGGCACTCCTCGATGGATAATAGTAGACTGGCCAGTTTGGGCTCATGTTGATCAGCACGCTGTTCCGATCACTAATTTCATAAAAGCTTGTTTTGAAACTTATGTTTTTCAATTAATAACTTATTAACAGGTGGTTCGTACATTTTCCCGTAATTTCATTATTATTGCAAAAAAAAAAACAACTGAAGTGACGTCATCTGATCGTAATCTCGGAGTAGCAAGCCTTTCTTTCTGCGACCATGGTTCATCGTTTTACAAATACATAGTAGCTTCAGGATATTAGAGTAGTTAGTTCGTTTCCGTGCACCATGCATATACATCTTCCAAGATTGTTACCATAAATTAGTTATTTGACATTTGACCTGGTACGACTTACACAAATAAGAACAGATAGATATATGCTTGTCTCATTCCAACACACATACATATAAAAGAATGAGACTGGTATAATCGATACCGTTTCGTTTTAAGCCTTAGTTCCATGCCTTTAGTCCATCTTCCTAGCTGTAAAAGTACCTTATTCTTTTTTATTTGTGTCCTGCTTATGGTGGCCAGTTCGGTTTTGGAACAAACCTCTTTACAATAAATACCATATGGGCATTTTTTTACTTAGTTTTCCACGAATTTCCACACGAATTTGACGTTCAAAATTCAAATCATTTTATTCCCAAGGGAGTTTCATACAACCTTATATCCCTTAAGAGATAATGTTACGTTAAGGTTCCATGAAATGTAGGTAATTGTCTAGCAGGTGGAGTGAAAAGTATTTTAGATCTAGACAACTAGACCTAGATCTTACTTATTTTTTACATTTCAGCTGGAAAATTCACTAATACCAGATTAGCAGAGTAGTAAATTATAATTGTTCTTATTATTACAGTTGATGAGTTGCCGAATAAACCAGTGAGATCTGTACTGGATTGGACAATCATGAACGAAGTCATGCCTTACAGTTTCATGTTTCTCTTAGGTAGGTACCTATTTCTGCAAAATGTGGAACATTTTTTTTTGTTTTTATGTTACTTTAAGGACGTTACAAGCAGATGGCCCACCTGAAGCCCAATTCTCCTAATAAAAAATAGACAAATTAAAGTTCGGATCATGTTACGATCTAGTGTCGATGTCACAAACGTCAAAAATGGTATTCTGCTCACCTGACAATACAACGCGGAATGTGATTATATCGAAATGTGACTGTAACTTGAATGTTTCAAAGTTCTGAGAATTCTCTCTTTCACTCTTTACAATTATTAAATAGCACTATCCTACTCTAATATATGGTCGCAAGAACCGAAACTAGATTATATTGTTGTTATGATGGAGCAGAATACCAATTTCTCAGTCAATTTACAATACAATCTCGTTTCGGTCAACTTGCAGTGTAGTTATAAAATAAATAAGAGAATTGGGCTTCTGATGTTAAGCGGTAACCCCTGCCTATGAACAGTGCATTACCTCATAGGTCACCTCCACCTAGAACGCGCCCTATGTGGCATTGCACTGCGCCCGCCACCCTGTGACATATAGATGAAAAGTCTCATGGGTACATTTAACGTGGATACTCACGCTTGCGGCGCGAAATTCTTTTTTTTTTTGTGTTTTTAAAGTAAAGTTGTTGGTGTTTTCGTCAACACTTCTTCTGATAGCGAAAGTTGAGTTCGCGAGAACTAGAAGACTTAACACACATGTTTTAATTGATGGTATCTCATAAATATCATCAGTTTAGCTATGATAAACACATTTTTACAGAGTTTTATTTTGTTTAGGGCTATCGTAGCTAAAATAATGATATTTATGAGATACTATTAATTAAAACATATGTTTTAAGTCTCCTAGTTCTCGCAAACTCAACTTTCGCTATCTGGAGAAGTGTTCATGAGCTGTAATGGGCAAAAAACACAAAAAAAATGAATGTCGTGTCGCAAGCATTAGTATTACAAAATTACCAAACTTAGATTTAATTTTTTATGACTAAATCAAGTACAATTGTCAAGTTAAAAATATGCATGGATACTACATTATAACTCCGAGGGATCACTGCAGAAGAAACACGATAGGACAATATTATCTCTATAGAAAAAAAAAAAAGTTACCTCTACCTTTTGGCTAGATTCAATTCATTATTAAAATTGTGCATATCATTGGGTAACAAATTAGATAAATGAAAGTAATTCATTTTGTAAAAATTAAAAAAACCCTCAACGCAATGAAAGGGCTGAGCCGATCTTGATCAAACACAGCTAAGAACACTCCCGACTAATTCACCTTTCAAACAAAACAAAAACACAAATCGGTTCATCCGTTCGAGAGCACGATGCCACAGACACACACACACATGCACACACACATACACACACAGACACGGACACACAGATACACACACAGACACGTCAAACTTATAACACCCCGTCGTTTTTGCGTCGGGTGTTATAAATTAATACAACAAAGCTGAGGGTTTAATACAGGGGTTTTGTAAAATTATCTATAACTTAAGAGATATTCAATAAAAACTGCTTTTTCGAGTGGCGCGAGACGTTTTTTTTTGTATGAAGATTTATGCCTGCTGTTGCCTTAGTAGTACTTAGTAGTTTTAGTAGTAGTAGAGCTTTTTTGTGAAAGAGTTCGTCCGGGGAAGTACTAAGTACCACCATACCTATTTCTGCCGCAAAGCAGTAGTGCTCGCATTGCTGTGTTCTGGTTTGTAGGGTAAGGGTACCGGTCAAATTACTGGCACATGAGACTTTTCATCTTTATGTTTCAGGGTGGCGGGCGCAATGCAATGCCACATAGGGCGCGTCCTAGGTGGACGTGACCTATGAGGTAATGCACTGTTCATAGGCAGAGGTAACATCAGGTGGGCCCTCTGCTTGTTCCATCATTTAAGTAATATATAATTTAAAAAAAATGAGGATAGTATACCAACATATATTCATGAGTAAGAGAGTGGCCTCCCTGATGTGGCGGGTGCGCGGCAGCGCCAACAGCTTCCTGAGCACAGTGGCCGAGCGGGTAGATGGTCCGATTCTCAGTCACTGGACCAAAACGCATGTGCTGCCATGCGGTGTGCCAAATAATTTTAATTTTATTAATTTAATTTTGATTTAATTTAATAATTATAATTTTTAGTTTTATAAATACTATGTGATAATGTCTATACTAACAACTCTTTACTAACATAATATGGTGTGAAACCGAATTAAATGATATAATAATAATAATAATACCGGCAAGATCTTTGTTCTTCTATCTTTGTGAAATAGTTATAATAATATATAAGTATAGAATATAATATGTTATAGTTATATAATAAGCTCTTATTTTTTTGTAGGTGGTGGTTTCGCCTTATCGGAAGCTGCTAAAAAGGAGCACTCAGATTTGAATGGAAAGATTGGCGAGTTTCTTAAAAACCTGAGCAGCCTCCCAAACTACTTCATCATCCTTATAATAATAATATTCACAGTATTTGTCACTAACTTCGCGTCCAATGTCGTTGTGTGCACTGTGATCACACCCATAGCAATGCAGTTGGTAAGTGAATACACAATTACATACATTTATTTATCTATTTACTGAATAAAAACCACAGCCCTAAGTATAAAACAAAATTAGTTTTTTATTTTATTTTTGACAGTGGTTTTTGATTTTTGGCTGGTGTAGAATAAAATAGCAACCTGAATATTATAACGAAAGTTAAATTTACAAAATGATATACATAGGTATAATGAGAATATATATAAAAAGAGGTACGAAAATAAAAAATACCAAACAAAGTTAACTAGGTACGCGTAAGAATTTAATGAGTTTAACCATAAATACAATTAGGAATATATATAACCATAACCGTATAATATAACCATACTACATACATAGACATACGCCTTTTCCCACGAAGAGGGGTAGGCAGAGCCTCAATGGGCCTCTTTTCACAGTCAGTTGCATCATGGTGGAATAAAGACGTGACAAGTATTGAGCTCATCGCCGCCATTGCTTCCCACGACTGACTCAGCTAACGCTTTCTTTCAGTAATAACACATTCCATATTAAGCTAGCAGCCAGGACAAATCTTATACCAACGAATCTTATCAACAAGTCCGGGCAATCCCTTAGTCGGCTTTTACGACCACCACGAGGGGTCTATTCTGAAAATTCTCTTATTTACCGAAACTGTTCAGTCTAACATTTAAAAAAAATATGGAATTTAAAGCCTTACTCATAGTTTAAAGAAAAACCTAAGCGAAAAACTGTTAATAAAACGTTAAATGCGTTGTTAAGGAATGCATTAAGCAGGCTAGCCGGAAAATCCTAACACTTATATTTAAAACACAGAAGCTAACATACACTTCTCTCAAACTTATTGAGGAGAGACAGAAACTAACGTGTAATTCAGTGTAGTACAGAGATTTCGATAAAAAGGTGAAAAGGAAGGGAGGCCTTTGCCCTGTAGGGTCACTTACTCGGTGGTACCGTTTAACTTTAAAAGATCTACGGTACCGCCAGGGGTATGGCCAGGGGTACCGTGGGTCTTAAATGTGCAGCGGGACACCATAGGCTCATAATAATAATAATAATTATTATTATTTATTTATTTCATACACAATATATCTTACTCAGTTCATTAGGATATTGATTGATTCATTTATCATCATGATCGTTACATTCTTGGCAGAGTGGTCGTGGTCTTCAGTTCAGGGTCTGTGGCTCGCTTCACAATCCTTCGCCTCTCATCTCGCAGCACAGCTTTGCTGGTGCATTCATGCAGTGGACCATCAAAAGCTGCCTTGATTTGGTCAGTCCATCTAATGGGCAATCTGCCCCGTGCTCGTGTGCCCTCAACTCTACCCTCTACAAGGCGTTCAATGGATACTTCTCTGCGTCGCGCATTTACCGAAACGGCATTTTTACAAGCTTTATATTAACTTGCAATGTATGTCCGGAAATCTTGCAACTGAATTTTAAAGCAGTTATTCTCAACCGATTGAGATGATATTTGGCATACCTGTTAAGTTCCGATGACAATGCAATATTATGGTGACAGCGAGCTGATCTGACGATGGAGACGAAAGGTAACCCTTCCCCCCGGACCTCGAAACTGAGTAGACGTATCTACCAAGTTGCTTTATTGTTTGATTTTTAAATAATTTTGAACAATTTCTACAAAAATATTCGCGGTAAAAATAGGAGTGCATAAACGGAAAGGAGCTCATTGCAAACAACGAGTGACGCATCATCGTGCACTCAGAACCAGATTACAAACAAGTCCAAGCTCCGCCCATCAGAGCGTAAGCCCATTCATAAAGGAGCTACGATACTTCGTATTCGCTGCTTGCTGCAACCGGTTAGTAAACCTCTACCGAATTGATGCGCGCCTGGTACTCAGACTGCGTACCGACAGTGTGATCAATTAACTTTTGTGTTCCCACCATCGACATGCTGATTGCCTGGTGTCATTAATTAATGCGAAGACTGCCGAATAAAATAGCAGCCAATTAATATGTTAATGAGGGCGCCACCATTATCGAAGAACCGCCATTATTGCTGAGTTATTGACTGTTCTTGTGACTGCTATGCGTTACTTGGAACTTGAAACCGCCATTGTTCGTATAGTATTTGTACACCGTGGATGTGTGTGTATGTTTGTTTTATCGTGCTAATTCACTCCTACGAATTGGTGTATTCCTGGTACTTACAACATCCTAAACTAATAAATAATGAATACTCAACGAACCCCACCATTGCAAACTGCTGAGATTGCTACGCGGTCCAATTCACAAGACCCCAGCGGCTCTCGCAGTAAACGGCCAAGACCAATTGACTCACCTGACAAAGCCAGCGACATTGACAATCAGGTTGAAATCATGTCTATGCTCACTAAGTGGAAAACTGAGCAAGAATCGGTCCTATCGAAGCTCATCAAGGATGTTGCCGAAATAAAATCAGAGATTAAACAAGTTCACAAAACAAACACTAGAGATAGAAAAAACGCTAGAGTTTATGTGCAAGAACTACGAAGAGATGAAATCAAGAGTCGATACTTTGGAAAAACAGCGAGAAGAGCAAAACAAACACATTGAAAAAATTGAGGAGAGAGTAGAGGAACTAGAAAGAAATGCCAGAAGTACCTGCTTGGAAATAAGAGGGATCCCTGAAAAACCAAATGAAACCAAAAACGATCTTCTTAGTATAATAGAAAATATGCAAAATAAGATCAAATTGGAAGCAGAACGTGGCTTCATAAGAAATATATACAGAGCCAGAGGGAAACCCAATGGGGACCGCCCAATTGTAATGGATGTCACAACCCCGATTAAGAAGTACAATTTATTTCAGGCTGTAAAGAAGTACAACCAGCACCACATCAATGAAAGGCTTAATACTGCTGCTATAGGACTGCAGGGAAAGAAAAATCCTATCTATGTCTCTGATTTTCTGACACCAAAAGCAAGAAGGTTGTATTTCCTTGCTAGGGATGTTGCTAGAAGCAACGGCTATAGATTCTGCTGGTGCATTAATGGCAAAATCTTCATAAGAAAAGTTGAAGGTTCTCCTGCTATTGCTATAGCAAGCGAGCAGCAAATTGAGGACTTGAAACAAAAAAAGTGACTCATTAATTATAATCTATTGCTTAATTATATACAATTTAATAATTTATTTGTGCATGCTATTTTAGAATTCATAGATTTAAGTCAAGGTAGTAATTCTTTCTATGTTAATTATAATGATGATTGCATTTACAATACAGTCAAATCGAATTTAGTAATACTCACATACTTACACACGTACCTCACATTCATTAACAATTGTACACACAAACAAAGTACCACTGAAATTGACCGAAAGCATTTGTTATATTTAATAACACTGCGTAATTTTGTGTCTGAGAAGGTAATCAGTCTGTTATACTTATTGGGTTTGAGCTTCTCCGGATGTGCATACCAAGAAAATGCGGTAGTCACTACCATCTGGGCGACCTCTTTTAGTAACCTCGCATATTACTTTGAGTATGGTTAATACAACTCAACAAAATGAAATTATATTCCTTTATTGACGAACTAGTTATAGCGAAATCTTATGAGTGTGAACCGGAAACCTGTCGGTCACTTATTGATGTTAGTAATAAAACAATTAATGTGCTCTCCCAAAATATTAGAAGCATCAATAAGAATCTCACGTCTTTTGAACTGCTCCTGTCTAGGCTTGGATTCAACTGTGATCTCCTAGTGCTAACAGAATGCTGGATTCCACAGGAAAAAACTTTTCCGACATTAGCAAATTATAAAGCATCCTGTACTAAAAATTGTATTAATCAAAATGGCGGCATTGTTATATACTATAAATCAAGTTTAAACTGTACAATAGAAGAGCCAGCTTTTCAGGATTCCAATTGTCTTTTGGTTAAAATAGGTAGTAATATAGCGATTATAGCAATGTATAGATCACCATCCTTTTCTAACATGGACAACTTTTTTAACTCTTTGGATACAATTTTAACTAGCGTTAGAACTTTTACCACCGTTTCCGTAATTGGTGATATCAATATTGGTATAGAACCAAATAACACGGACAGACACTCCTCTAACTATCTGGAACTTTTAGCTTCTCATGGACTTCTTCCAAGCCATACACTGCACACTAGAGGGAATAGGTGTCTAGACCATATAATGCTTAAAAGCAAGTACCAATGCACAGCTATTGTACTTAAAACATACTTAACAGATCATTGTCCCGTCCTCCTAAGTGTTAAATCCAAATTAATTACTGTAAACACACCCAAAAAATTAATAACTAAAATAAACATGGACAGTGTGGTGGAGCAAATTAATTTAATAGATTTTTCCCAAATATTTAATATAGAAGATGCTAATTGCGCTGCTGATCTTCTAATCAATAAAATGATGGAGATAATAAAAATTAACACTCGAATCTTTAGAGTACTAAACTCCCAGCGTACTATTAAGCCATGGATCACTCCAGGCCTTCTTCGGTGTATTCGCACGCGAGATAGAATGCACATGCACTTGAAGCAGAATTCAGGTAACCTGACACTGAAGACGACATATGTTCGCTATAGGAATTTCTGCAACAAATTACTGAGAAAGGTAAAAATTAACTACGAAAAATCTGAATTAGAAAAACACAAACACAATATAAAAAAGACTTGGCAAACTATTAGACAAATAACATATACTGAAAAATCCAAATCGAATTGTGATTTGTTACCAAATTTAAAAGCGAATCCACAATTATCTGTGGATCACGTTAATATATTTTTTGTAAATGTGGGCAAATCTTTGGCGGCTAATATCAAGTCTCGTAGTGACAGCACGTCCCAATGCGATTCACTAATATTGGACAAATTACCATCACAAGTCAACTCAATGGGTATGCTGACCACTGATGAGAGGGAGGTGTACGGTATACTTAACGGACTAAAAAAGGATTGTGCCGTTGGATGTGATGGTATATCAACAAAAATGCTTCAATTAACAAGTCCCAAATTGATATCAGTGATCACTCACATCTTTAACACTAGTCTTGTCACTGGAAAATTCCCAAGGGCTTTCAAAACTTCTGTCATTACACCGGTCCACAAGGCAGGCAAGGGAGACAGTGTCAATAATTACCGACCAATTTCAAAACTGACTGCACTTTCAAAGATTTTGGAAAAAATAATAAATAAGAGGTTGATATCCTATCTAGAGAAATATCACTTGTTATCCCCAAACCAATTCGGATTCCGAGCATCTAGATCCACTGAGACCGCAGTAACTGGCTTGATAGATCTCATTGTTTCTAGTATAGACAGCAAGAAAAAAGTGGTTGGTATATTTTTGGATTTGGCGAAGGCATTTGACACCGTCTCCATGCCTATCCTTATAAAAAAACTGGGAATGATTGGTATCCGCGATGTTTCTCTGAGCCTTTTCGAGGATTACCTGACTGGCAGGTACCAGAAAACTAAAATAGGTGACATAATAAGTCGAGAAGAGCCAATGAGCTACGGAGTTCCTCAAGGAAGCGTCCTGGGTCCTACTCTCTTTTTAGTTTATGTGAATGACCTGTGTAACCTTGAATTGACTAATGGTAAAATATTTTCATACGCTGATGACACGGCAATCATCTTTCAATGCAAAACATGGGAAGAGGCTAGGGCTCATGCCGAAGATGGCTTAAGAACCATCATTAACTGGCTACAGAGTAATTTACTGTCCTTAAACATTGAGAAAACGAAGTACATGACATTCAGAAACATATGCGTTAAAACACCGGATATCTCATTAAAGGCACATGTTAATTGCTCCTCCGCCAATTGTAACTGCTCAACTTTGGAGCGAGTAGATCACATTAAATATTTAGGACTTACCATCGAAGATAAGGTAACTTGGAGAAAACATATTGAGACCCTGACAAAGCGAGTACGGAAATTCATATATATATTTAAATACTTAAGGGAAGTAGCGGACCGTAAGTTACTGATAAATATATACAATGCCCTATGTAGATCCATACTTGCTTATTGTAACGTTACCTGGGGTGGCACTTGTAGCACCTATATGCTGCAACTAGAACGTGCCCAGCGGGCCGTTTTAAAAGTGGCTACCTTCAAGCCCTATCGGTTTCCAACTGCAGATCTCTTTAATGAGTGTGAAGTCCTAACTGTGCGCCAGATGTACATCTTAAACATAATTCTAACTCAGCACAAAAGCGTAGATGTACATTATAACCTATCGGTAGGAAGAAGAAGAAAGGACAGAATTGCGATGGTTCCAAAGTGCAACACAACATCTGCACATCGCCAACAATTCTTTCTGGGACCATTTATGTACAATAAAGCCAGTAAATATATTTAGAACTTAGTGAAATTAAATAAGACTGAGTGTAAGAACATGGTTGATGACTTTAAATTACAAGGAAACAGAAGAGTTGTTAAAAATAATAAAATAAAATAAAATAATTAGATTATAGTGGCATACTAAATATACGTACTTATTAATTCCCTCACATACATACACTCACCCTCACTACATACCCACATAGCACCCAGAAAACACATCAATACTCAAGGAACCCTCTTCAGATAAAGACACATGTTCGCATCAATAACACTCATCTCACCCATTCATTCATAAGTTGTGTGATTGATTGATTTAATTTCAACCAACTAAATAATTGTTATTAAATGTTATTATGGTTAATAATTATTTATTTGTTATTCAAATGTATCCAAAGTTAAAAATTCATGAATTTGATTTGTTTTGATTAGATTTTTGTTTTTGTTTGATCATCATTTAATAAAGTTAGGTATTTTAATAGTTATGGCTACATAATACTAAGTCCCTGGAAGGTAAGCAGAACCTACAACACAAGTCGACTCGACTTAGTGTAGGTTCTGTCTAACATACTTTAATAATATACAAGCCATTAATTTATGATTTATTATTTGTAATTTATATAATTTGTATGTGCTTGAAATGAAAATAAATTACTATTCTATTCTATTCTATTCTATTCTATAACTCCTCGAGGGATAATAGTATACTGGCCGTGTTTAAGCTCATTTTGATCAGTACACGGTTATGATCACTAATTTTGGCGACCTCTGTGGCGCGGCGGGCGAAACTTGGCCTGTGACGCAGAAGATTGCGGGTTCGATTCCCGCCTCGGAACAAATATTGGTGCGATCGCAGATATTTGTTCAGGGTGTTCTGGGTATTTTCTATGCATAATAAAAAATATCTATCTATGTAATATATTGTATTAAGTATATCAGTTATCTAGTACCCATAACACAAGCTCTGCTTAGCTTGGGGAAAGATAATGTTGTGTGAACTGTCCAACATTATTTATTTATTTATTTAATTTTATAAAAGCTTGTATTGACAAATATTTTTTTCATAAATAACTTATTTATTTTCAGGCGACAGAAATTAAACAGAATCCACTATGGTACAATATTGCATCTGGTTTCTCCGCCTCCTACTGTTTTTGCGTGCCAGTAGGAACACCAGGGAATCTGATCATCCAGGGTTCTGCTAGTATTCCCACTGGAAAAATGGTGAGAAATCGTACTATAAGTTGAATCTCGTAATGGGGCACTAAACACGCAGTGGATTTAGTTCCCGACTGATGGTTAGGCGCTGTCTCCACGAACGAGAATCGCGTTCATAGAAATACAATGCACGACGTTAATATCGCCGCGATTCTCTCGCTCGTGCTGACAGCGCCTTACACATTAGGTAATTGCTAACTCTTCTACTATGGCATAGGAAAGCAGACAAAACAGAAGATGAAAAAAAAAATGCTGGACAGTTCACACAACATTATCTAGCCACAAGCTAAGCAGAGCTTGTATACTAGATAACTGATGTACCCAATACATTACATAGATAGATAGTTTTTTTTTTCATCGATAATTAATTCCAACCATATCGCAGTGGGTACACGGGTAAACAGGAATTACCCCTACACCCACCGGTGGGTGAAGCCAGTGGGTGCACGGGTCGCGGGTCCCCAGAACACCCTGAACAAATATCTGCAGATAAATAAATATAAATAATGCTGGACAGTTCACACAACATTATCTAGCTCCAAGCTAAGCAGAGCTTGTGTTATGGGTACTAGATAACTGATAAATTACACAGATAGATATTTTTTATTATACATATAAAATACCAAGAACACCCTTAACAAATATCTGCAGATCACACAAATATTTGTTCCGAGGCGGGAATCGAACCCGCAACCTCCTGCGTCGTAGGCAAACCTTCGCCTGCCGCGCCACAGATGTCGTCAAAATGAACTGTGCATAAAACTATAGCAATATTTTTACGTACTTATCTCATATATAACTAGGAATTTTATATTTTTTTTACTTCATCATCATCATCATCATAAACCATCGGCTGCAATCAACGTACGCATCAACGTACGCTTTGCAGGCATTTTAGTGCTCGCAGTATTGGTGTTGAGTACTTTGGTGGATGCTGCTACCTAGCCCCTAGGCCTAGTGTAATCCCTTATTTGACTTTTATGATGTCATGTTCCTCCATGGACATCCACGGGAGGAGACAAAGGGTATATTCCTAGGCTGGACACACCATGGTGTGTCGTGAAATGGGAAATGCCCCCTACTACTATAACTACCCCTAAATTTCCCTATATACTTTTTGTATATTGCTGAAGCACTTCCTTGGTAGTGAGAAGTCAAAATAGGCACAATTAGCTAAATGTTAGGGGTTATCGGCAGAGGCCGTTAAGTACTAAATGGTAGGGGTTATCGGCAGAGGCCGTTAAGTACTAAATGGAAGGGGTTATCGGCAGAGGCCGTTAAGTACTAAATGGTAGGGGTTATCGGCAGAGGCCGTTAAGTACTAAATGGAAGGGGTTATCGGCAGAGGCCGTTAAGTACTAAATGGTAGGGGTTATCGGCAGAGGCCGTTAAGTACTAAATGGTAGGGGTTATCGGCAGAGGCCGTTAAGTACTAAATGGTAGGGGTTATCGGCAGAGGCCGTTAAGTACTAAATGGTAGGGGTTATCGGCAGAGGCCGTTAAGTACTAAATGGTAGGGGTTATCGGCAGAGGCCGTTAAGTACTAAATGGTAGGGGTTATCGGCAGAGGCCGTTAAGTACTAAATGGTAGGGGTTATCGGCAGAGGCCGTTAAGTACTAAATGGTAGGGGTTATCGGCAGAGGCCGTTAAGTACTAAATGGTAGGGGTTATCGGCAGAGGCCGTTAAGTACTAAATGGTAGGGGTTATCGGCAGAGGCCGTTAAGGTAGAACGTTTTGCTTGAGATTTACAAGCTTCTTTTTATACTACATGGAATGACGGATCAAGCAGAAGGTCCACCTGATGCTAAATGGTACCCTCTGCCTATGAACAGTACATTACCTCATAGGTCACGTCCACCTAGGACGCACCCTATGTGGCATTGCACTGCGCCCGCCACCCTGAGACATAAAGATGAAAAGTCTCATGTGCCTGTAATTTCACCGGCACCCTACTTCACACCGGAACACAGCAATGTGCGGCAGAAATAGGTATGGTAGTAGTACTTCCCCGGACAAACTCTTTCACAAAAAACCTCTACTACTACTACTAGAAAACCTGTACTAAGCCCTCTGATCTGATAATGGAGACGGAAGGTGATGGAACTCCTCGATGATTCATCATCAGTAGTATAGAATGCCAGTGTTTGGGCTCAGTTTGTATCAGCTCGCGGTTCACAAAATAATGGTTTAAAAAAATGATTTTTTTTAACAAAAACTTATTTACTTCATCTACGGATATAAGATTTATTATTTAAGACTAATCTAATAAGTTTATATTTTTAACCCCCGACGGAAAACGACGGGGTGTTATAAGTTTGACGTGTCTGTGCGTGTGTGTGTGTCTATGTCTGTCTGTGGCATCGTAGCTCCCGAACGAATAAAACGATTTCGTTTTTTTTTTGTTTGAAAGTTGAATTTGTCGTGAGTGTTCTTAGCTTTGTTTGATCAAAACCGGTTCAGCCGTTTCATGGCGTTACGGGTTTTTTAATTTTTACAAAATTAATTACTTGTTATTGTTCCAGATAAAAGCCGGAATAATGCCCTCAATTTCTACAATTTTCTTGAGTTGGCTTTTCATGTGTTTTTGGGCACCTGTGATTTGGCCCGATTTACATACTTTACCTGCCTGGATTCCAAAATAAGAAACTTGAAAAATAAATAACATATTACCTCAAAGTTTAATAATTTTTAAGTGTAAGTGTGTCAAATGTAATTTAAATATAACCGTAAAATTCCGATCCAGCGGGACTCGAACCCGCATCCTCGCCTGTTATCGGCGATGCCTTTACTAATTTGGCCATAGAACGAGTTTATGACGCTCGAGACGAAATTTGTGGGCACTATCAAGTCGGCTATAGCGCCAATGGGAGCCATCTACAGGTGTTTCATTGGAAACCTTCTGTTCAATGTCCAAAATTAGTTCGAACCATTGACAAGAGATGACACCACTGCTATTTCATCAAAGCTGGAACGGAATTTTTGGGTTACATTTGTTATGATGTTAGTTTTTGTTAAATAGAAAGCCAGTATAGTTTGTATGTACCTACCTAGTACATAGGTTACTATTACCTACTATTCTAAATACCTATAGTCCAGTCAAGTTAAACATAAAAACTGGGTCGTGCTTGCAAAAGTTCGGGTCACGCTGATTTTGTTATATGTTGTTAGGACCTTACCCAACATTAAAAAACCAGATTTGTAATTTTCCAAGTGCTGTGAGTTCGGCGGTGTGCCCAAAAAACCATGAAATTTAGGGTTTTTTTTTCAGTTTTTGGTCAATATCTTAGTGAAGGAAGGGTCTGACCGGTACAGTTACTGCAAATACTTTTAAAGTAGACTAAATTTGCTACAATTCTACACTAGCGCAAGCTCTATAGAGCCATTGGTTCTCAAGATACAGTTCTCCAAAAATAGGCAATTTTTTAGTTTTTTGTTTTTTAGGGTTCCGTAGCCAAATGGCAAAAAACGGAACCCTTATTGATTCGTCATGTGTGTCTGTCTTACTGTCTGTCCGTCCGCATGTCACAGCCACTTTTTTATGAAACTATGAATACAATGCTGTTGAAACTTGGTAAATAGATTTATTCTGTGAACCGTATTACGATTTTTACACAAAAATAGAAAAAAAAACTAAGCATGGGGAATGCTTACTTTTTTTATACGTCATAAATCGTAAACCATCTAAGAACTTTTATATTATGTTACTTGCTGCTACGGAACCCTTCATGGGCGAGTCCGACTCGCACTTGGCCGCTTTTTTACTTTTACTGTTTGTGAGGTACATTATAAACAGCCAAAGGTCAATAGTACAGGCAAATTAGGTGATTTTTAGCAAAAGTGTGGAAGTAATTAGATGTAGTCACAAAACCTTTTCTAATTGTTTTGTTTGGCTTGAAAATCACCTCTTATATAACTTTCAGCAAATTCTCCCCCCCGGAACAGGGTGAAATAGGGTGAAAACCTTATAATACCCGTAACTTAATGGGGAAAATAGATGTAGTATGTGCAATTTGGCATACACTTAAGACCGTTATGATCTACATTTGCACCAAGTATTTTTTTGATCCGACTTACGGAACATACGAAAAAAAAAACATTTCTACAAAAATCTTTTTTTCTGTATTGCGGCTCGGGGGAAATTGAAGTAGTCGGTGCAAATTGATAGAATTACCAGAAAAATGGGCCAAATAAATTACCAGGTTTGCACCTGGGTACCTCACACGGAAGTCACTTTTTCCATATTTTATTGTCGCTCTACTTCGGGGAAATTTCAGGCAATTCTGGAATTTCACTTAAACTTATTCATTTGATTAGTACTACATTCGCCAGCCATTTAATACTGGAATTTATATACGGAAAATGCAATTTTTAAGTATTATATATGTAAGTTCAGTGCGGTGCTAAGAAACTAATATATATACTGTGGCGCTACACTGCTAACACTGTCCCCCGACCGCGGGGTGCATCCGTATTGATCCCAGAAAATCATCCCACGAGCTGAAAGTAATAATAATTATTCCGGATTCATACAATTAATATTCATTTCATTTTTAGAGTCCGTATTTATCCCACCTAGAAATACCTACACCTAAAACGAGTGAAAGTAACGTCAGCAAAAAAATATGTTATTATGGAACATCTATTTATTTCATAAAATTGTTTGTATAAAATAATCAACAAAGTAATAATATATACATTGTGTCCCAAAAAGTAGTGTCAAGCCGAAGTCCAAAGAAAGGTTACCCCCAGAGATACCCGAATCACCCCCATTTCGCGATTTTTAGTAGTTTTCGAGTTATGTGTTTTTAAGACAATAGGAGCTCTTACACTTTTTCGGCCATTGGGACTCGATTCGTTGAGGTAGAGGCCTGTTTTTGTTGTTGTAAATAAGCTAAATACTAGGGCTACCTTGTCTGATAGCATTTACATCAATAGCACGTACTATTGCATTAAAATAAAAACAATAATATGAAGTTTTTTTTTTTTGCCTAAACTCTTACTTTCAATGAACGTTCAAAAAAAAAGTCACATAATCTTTTTAATCCAAACCTATCTTAAAAACATGGCTGATGTGACAGCTATAAGTCATGTAACCTTGTTCCAGATTCTTGCACAGGATCATAAAAACACTCAATTTAATAAAAGTTAGTTCAATTTAAGAAAATGTTCTGCAAGTCGGAATTAAAAAGGAATGTGACAGTCTGAAGATTGTATTGCACATAAGCAATAGTAAAACAACCCATCTTTGTTGTTCAAGGACATTATTTTCTACATACGAGGCAGAAACCTGCGACAGATGGTGGGCCCATTCCAACTGCCAGATCGCCTAAATGGCAAGTCATACTTGAAATTTTTAAGAGAAGATTTAAATGGATAATCCACAGACATCATATTACTAACACGCCGAAACATGACTTTTTAAAACGACGGCGCACCATGTCACTTTGCGTCAAAAGTTAGACAATATCTTAATGACAGGTTTTTTTGAATACTACTAAGAATGACTGAACAAGCAGATGGTCCACCTGATGATAAGCGGTACTCTCTTCCTATGAACAGTGCATTATCACATAGGTCACGCCCTCCTAGGACGCGCCCTATGTGACATTGCACTGCGCCCGCCACCCTGAGACATAAAGATGAAAAGTCTCATGTGACTTTAACTTCACCGGCACGCACCCATACCCTTCAAACCGGAACACAGCAATGCGAGCACTACTGCTTTGCGGCAGAAATAGGTATGGTGGTAGTACTTTCCCGGACGAAGTATTTCACAAAAAAGCTCTACTACTACTAACAAAATGCGATACTTGGTGATAAATGGATTGGCCGTGGCGGGAATATCGCATGGCCCCCACGATCTCTCTACTTAAACCCCATTGACTTTTTTGTTTGGGGATATTATAAAGAGATTGTTTACTCTCGAGAGTGCCGAAATGTGGAAGAATTGCGAAAAAGGATGACCCAGGCAGAAGCAACAATTCAAAAGCAACAGAATCGCTTTTCTACGCTTTAAAGATATATTTTTTAGACGATGCTGATTATGTATTGAGCAAGAAGGTCGCCATTTCGAAAATTTACTGTGATGATTCAGTGAATACATGCAATACTGAAAGTTATTATTTAGTTTTATTTAAGATTTCACTTAATCTTAAAAACCAGAATTTCGCATTCAACTGTTTAAATTGAATATCATGAATGATCCCGTAAAAGAATCTCAATCAAATTTACATGATAAATAGCTGACATAATGACCAAGTTTATAAGATAGGTTTGGAAGAAAAAGTTTATGTGACTTTACTTTTAAAATGTCCTTAGAATGTAAGGGACTAAACAGAATTTTTAATTTTTCCATATTTTTTATTTTATTTCAATACAATGGTTCGTGCTGTGGATGTAAATGCTTTTTTTTTGTTACTGTTTCGATTACTTTAAAAACCGATATCTGAGGTTTACTGTCATCACAAACAAAAAAAAGTATAAAACATTAAAAAAAAGTGGAAGCCATTTTAAAATATTTTTTCAGGAAAATCACGGACTAGTGTAGAAATCGTTTCAGAGAATCAGAATTATACAATTATTTATAACATAAGCTTTTAGATAACATCAATATCCTATACAACGAGCAAAGATTCGTATATTATATAAATATTTGTAATGGCACGAGAGGCAATTGAGATTACTATATACAGAAATTTCAATAGAGAAGATGGTTTTCAATTATCTGGAGTATGGTGTGAATGTGGTGAGAATGTGTACAAATCAAAAAAGTGTGGTACCTGCTACGCGACCGGATACCGATAGTGTTGTGTGTCGAGTTGGGGTGAAGTGTGACAATGAAACCGATGGTAGTGGTATCGTTCATAATAAAAGAGTGAGAAAGAGGGTAGATTGATATATCTGCCAGTAACATCTACTCGCAAAGACATTAGTTAGTTCTCCCGTGATCAGATACGATTAGAATATGATTTAAAAATATTTTTTATTGCACTTAATCCAACCTAATACCGAATTTGTGCAATTTATAAATAAAATGTGCAATTTCTAAAGTGCCAATATTGAGATTTAATATCGGAAATCAGTATAGGAATTGAAAACCTTCCGATATTACATGCCCTAAACGTGACAAACAAGCAGACGGCCCGCCTGATGTAAAGCAATCACCGCCGCCTATGGACAACACCCACGGTATTGCAAACGCGCCGCCTACCATTAAGAGCCCTATTGATATATCTCTTGAATTTACCTATATTGTATAATTTATAAATATTTTTACTATCTGCATATATTTATTCAGGATATTATTAATGTTATGTTATATGTTTTCGTTGGTTATTTTCTATGTATAATAAAAAATATCTATCTATGTCATGTATTGTATTAAAGTATATCAGTTATCTAGAACCTATAACACAAGCTCTGCTTAGCTTGGGGCTAGATAATGTTGTGTTAACCGTCCAGAATTATTTATTTATTAAATATTTATTTATGATGGTGACAGCGAGCTGATCTGATGATGGAGACGGAAGGTGGACAACGGAACTCCTCGATGGATGATAGTAGATTACTGGAAAAACTGTAGAGGTTATTTATTTTTACTTCTTTGTTTATATCCCAAAAGTTACACAGTCTAAAATAAAATTAAAACTAGTTTTGAAACGTCTATGATTGTTTCACTTTTTTACCCTTTCTTTGGCCCCAATATCTTCTACAACCCCCGAACCAATTTAGCTCATAACCTTAGACAAATTGTACTAATACTATATACCCATCTACCAAATTGTATAAAGAATACTAGTTTTATAAAGAATATATCAACAGTCCGCAAGTTATCTTCAGACAAACATACAAACATACGAATGCCAATTATTAATAATTTGCATCCAACAAAAATATATGAAAATGATAGTAAGGCATTTTCCTGTCTGACCGTAGGTACTAATATCCATTGTTCAAGGTCGTGGCTTGGTATGAATCCGGACTACATTTTGCGATTAATATGGACAAATATACAATTTTATTATTCGTGGGATGAATACGGGCTACATTTTGGTATGAATCTGCACCCCACCCACGCCGTTGATTTCTTATTAAGATATATTATTAAGAAGTACTTCCGGTACGAAATTTGTGGTTTTTTTTGCGTGCGAATGTGGTAAACTGATAGTATATACCATAATAAAATTTGCACGACTACATAAGTTTCCCCCGAAGTACTATTTACAAAAAAAGAAAAAAAACTATGTTCCGTAAATCGCTGAGGTGTGCAAAACTAATATAGTGTTTATAATACTTATAGAAACCTTATGTAAGTTTGCACCGAGTACATAAATTTCCCCCGAGCCGCAAACTAAAAAAAACAAATTCACAGTGTTTCCCACTATGCACGTAGTTTTAATTAAAATCCATAACGCGCTAAGACTGTCTCTATAAGTAATTGAACTTGCACTTAACACTTTTTTGTTTTTTCAAAAGTTACAATTTTTCAAAGTTTGTACCTAATATTTAAAAGCCTTCCGTGTGCGCCAGAAACGGTGCAAACCTGGGATAAGCTTCTTTTCGTGTCATCTATCGATTCCATAAGAATCCACGACTACTCGACTTAGGGCAACACTTTTTGCTAATTTGCCTGTACTACAAGTAAAGAATTTGTTAAAAAGCTGTTTATGAAGGCTTTTACTGAATTTGGTTCTCAAAATTAGAAATGTTTGTTTCTCTTTAACCTAGATACATACTCCTCAAAATACATATTTGTCGTAAAAATCTAAAGGAAGATGTGTTACAACGCCTTATAGCGTACGACGAGCACGAGCAGAGTAGGTACAATAGTTATAAGGAAAGAATGATCGGGTCGGCCGCTCTTAAAAAAGCGAGTTGATGTTGTTCAAGGCTAGAAGTAATAAGGACCCTAACTCACCGAGATGCCATGGCAACGTTGCTGGCTACGTATCCTTGGCTACCTCTGGCTACCTTCGGTTGCCAAATGGAGTAGCCACAATAAATCTTCCAGTATCAAAACGTTTTTTTTTCACAAAGCACGTGTGCGCCAAATCTTACTAGTAATTCTGTTAGGAAGAAAATTACCAGTATTTCTACTGGTAAGACTACTCGGTAAAACTACTGGGAATAGCCCAAAGTCTACGCTTCCAAATTGGCGACGTTGCCATGGCATCTCCATAGACCTAAGACTTATACGAGTACCTACTTTCCCTTTTTGATCCAGTCACGCAAGGGGGAACTCCTCTCACGTGGGTAAGCGGTTTAGCTATACTTGGGCCAGTGGAGGACATGTGTGATGATTCTGACATTGAGAGGGAATATAGAGCGTTGTGTGATTTCATCGAGCAACGCAGGCCTCCGTACCGTGTGAGTTAGATGCAATATGCTGGCTCGCAGGTTCGTACGCTGTTCTCTCCCGCTCAGTGACCTTGTTCAAGGTATTTTGGCAACATTTCTAAACGTGCAACGTGTGGTTCCGGCATACGCAAAGGCCTGCAATGCTCTAAGATTCCAGTATAACGAAGGATTGAGGGTGCTTTTGGGGCTGCACTGTATCTACTCAGAAGCGCATGTTGGTTATTTCTACTCCATTATACGCAACTGCATGCCTGATCGGGTGCGTCCGCGACAGTGCCAACATCACGTGCGTCCGCGACAGTGCCAACATCACTGGCCGTTGTTGCAGACCATTTTCCTGCGTCCCTGGTGCGCAGGTAGCGGGCCAGCTCCAACACCGCGCTGGTTATGATTGTGCTAGGGTGGATTGTCTTTATACAAGGCACTGCTGCGAGCGACACCTGTCCAGCAATCCAAATAGTTTTTAAAGTTTTTATTGTCTAATTATGTTCCTACCTTTATGAGTTTCGTTATTGTTCCGGCATCTTAGAACACTGGGTTTCATAACACCAGCCATTCGCCCAGCCGCTCAGCAAAGACATTTTGAATTATGTGCCTAGTTTTGAATTTATTATATTTTTATTTTATTTTTGTTAGACAAGGCAATCATCACTGTAACTGTAATGCCCTAAGTGGCGCAGCGGGCGAGTAGCCGGCTGAGACGCGAGAGGCGTGAGTTCGATTTCCGCTACGAGGCAAATATTAGTGTGGCTGTTGGATGTTATATAGGTATAAGTTATGATTAAAGGTTACGTTAAGGACTCCGTTATCGCTGTTTAGCTTTAAAATACTAAAAAGTAACCAAATTAATGAAAATACCCTTTTATTAAAGAATAACTATTTAATAACTTAAAAAAGTACCACGTATACACAGAAATAAAAAATACAAACTAACAAACGAATCTTCTTTAAATCCTCTTTTTAACTAAACGATAAGAATAATAATTAATACTATTTATAATTTTTTTAATTATTTATAATTATTATTTATTATTCAGAATGATATTGCAACAGACTAAACAAAAATATCAATCTAGCTAAAACTGAATTGTACCCTAACGTTTGGCACTTTTCGTGTCTAACAACACAACACATACAAAACAAAAGTTAAACCCACTGAGCGAGCTATGTTGTACTTTGACATTCCGTAACAAAAATGCTTAGTTAGTAGGGAGAGCCATTTTTTATTAATATTTATTATTTAATTATAGATTATAATAAATATATTATTAGATTAAGTGCCTCCGGATTAACTTCAAACTTTCTGTTTATTTAGTTTTTTAGGTAATTTAAGGAACCAATGATAAAAAATAGATAATAATGATGTAGATAATTAGTCCAGACATATGGTAAAAAAAAAACGCTGAAATTGCAATAATTGAGGTAAACTTGCTTTTTTGGTATGTTATTTGGGTCCACCTATATACTATTTATCCAGATTTGCACCACTCTAAAATGTAAGCGCGCTGAGTTATTACTGAAAAACGCTTTTTTTTTAGTTCTTTTAGTTTTGTGCAAAATAAACGACATAGAAAGGCTCTGACAAGAAAGGTCACAATTATTTTGTTAAAGTAAACAAAATTCGTGACAATTTGAGCCCTAATCCAGTTTCCTAGGTCTCAAGAAATAGGGTCCCCAATGTTCTCTATTTTTATACCAAACCCCACCTTGTTCTTGCAGCCAGATTCCCTTCCAGAAGAGATCGAGAGTGCAAGCGAGGCATTTTTAATTGCTCTGTATGGCGGAGATGGTAGTAATAGAGCTTTTTTGTGAAAGAGTTCGTCCGGGGAAGTACTACCACCATACCTATTTCTGCTGCAAAGCAGTAGTGCTCGCATTGCTGTGTTCCGGTTTGAAGGGTAAGGGTGCCGGTGAAATTACAGGCACATGATACTTTTCATCTTTATGTCTCAGGGTGGCGGGCGCAGGGCAATGCAACATAGGGTGCGTCCCAGGTGGACGGCACCTATGAGGCAATGCACTGTTCATAGGCAGAGGTTACCGCTTAACATCAGGTGGGCTTTCTGCTTGTTTCGTCATTCAGAATTATAATAAAAAAGAAAAAAAAAAGGATGGCCAAGAAGCTCTCAACACTCTGCGTGTATACCCTTTTTGTGAGGGCTTGTAATTGATGGCATCCCCAATGAGTCTTGTGTACCCCCAACCACTCCTGAACCTGGTGCGTAGGTCCGGAATTAATGAAACTTGGCTGCGTCTTTAGTAGGTGAAAGGCGAGCTCAATTTATTTTGTTGCTCGCCGAGGCCCTCACATATAGCAAAAACACTTAGCTATCTTAGGCCCATAATATCAATAGCATTTTAATCTTTAATTGTCAATTTAAACCCTTTTCGTCCATTGACAGAAACAGTTTAAACTTAGAATCATGGGTTAAACTGCTATTGATATTATGGGCCTAAGAGAGCTAAGTGTTTTGGCTACAGAATGACAAATTATAACTTAGCTAAGTAGTTTTGCTAAAGTACAATCCAACTAATTGTTTTTGCTACGGAATGACAAAGTACAACCTAGCTAAGTAGCTTTGCTACAGAATGACAAAGTACAACTTAGCTAAGTAGTTTTGCTAAAGTACAGCCCAACTAATTGTTATTGCTACGGAATGACAAAGTACAACCTAGCTAAGTAGCTTTGCTACAGAATGACAAAGTACAACCTAGCTAAGTAGCCTTGCTACGGAATGACAAAGTACAACCTAGCTAAGTATTTTTGCTACGGAATGACAAAGTGCAACCTAGCTAAGTAGCTTTGCTACGGAATGACAAAGTACAACCTAGCTAAGTAGCTTTGCTACGGAATGACAACGTACAACCTAGCTAAGTAGCTTTGCTACGGAATGACAAAGTACAACCTAGCTAAGTAGCTTTGCTACGGAATGACAAAGCAAACGTCACGCTGATTAGTTAAAGTTGTATTTAGTCGACGCCGCCATGCCGCCCGCACAACGGGCTTCAATGCCGACGCGTGCAACTTGCTAGATTAAAACATGAAGCGTAGATTTTGGCTTGATGCCGACGTTGTTCGGGTCCCACAGCAATGGCGCCCAGAAGCACAGCGACAGCCATAGGACAATGAGGCAGACTATAACACTGCCGATGGCGTATTTTGCCTGCAAATTATTAAAGCTGCATTAGTTTGGTACCTATTTTTATTTTGTTTTTTAACAGTGATAGACTTTTTAGGGTTCCGTAAAAAAAAATACGGAACCCTTATGGATTCGTCATGTCTGTCTGTCTGTCCGAGTATGTCACAGCCACTTTTTTCCGAAACTATAAGAGCTATGCTGTTGAAACTTGGTAAGTAGATGTACTCTGTGAACCGCAATAAGCTTTTCAAACAAAAATATAAAAAAAACAATAAATTTTAGGGGTTCCCCATACTTAGAACTGAAACTCAGAAATCTTTTTTTCATCATACCCTTACGTGTGGGGTGTCTATGGATAGGTCTTTAAAAATGATATTTAGGTTTCAAATATCATTTTTTTCTAAACTGAATAGTTTGCACGAGGGACACTTCCAAAGTGGTAAAAAGTGTGTCCCCCCCCCGTAACTTCTAAAATAAGAGAATGATAAAACTAAAAAAATATATGATGTACATTACCATGTAAACTTTCACTCAAAATTGGTTCGAACGATATCTAGTAAGTAGTTTTTTATTTTTGGGGTTCCCCATACTTAGAACTAAAACTCAAAAAACTTTTTTTCATCATACCCATACGTGTGGGGTGTCTATGGATAGGTCTTTAAAAATGATATTGAGGTTTTATATATCATTTTTTTCTAAACTGAATAGTTTGCGCGAGGGACACTTCCAAAGTGGTAAAAAGTGTGTGTGTCCCCCCCCCCCCCCCCGTAACTTCTAAAATAAGAGAATGACAAAACTAAAAAAAATATATGATGTACATTACCATGTAAACTTTCACTCAAAATTGGTTTGAACGATATCTAGTAAGTAGTTTTTTATTTTTGGGGTTCCCCATACGTGGAACTGAAACTCAAAAAACTTTTTTAAATAACTTCCAAAGTGGTAAAAAGTGTCCCCCCCCCATAACTTCTAAAATAAGAGAATTATAAAACTAAAAAAAAAATATGATGTACATCACCATGTAAACTTTCAACCAAAATTGGTTTGAACGAGATCTAGTAAGTAGTTTTTTTTAATACGTCATAAATCGTAATCCATCCAAGAACTTTTATATTATGTTACTTGCTGCTACGGAACCCTTCATGGGCGTGTCCTGCTCGCACTTGGCCGCTTTTTTTTGACTACGATCTCACCTGTTGGTAAGTGACGATGTGGCCGAAGAAGGAGCACAAAGTCTAGAAGGCACCTATTCACTCTAGCCTTGAAGAGACCCAGATTATAGTTTTTAGGAAAGACAGACGACGGTAGTGAATTCCACTCCTTAGCAGTTCGCATTATAAAGGTGGAACTGAAACGTTTAGTACGAATAGATGGTATACTAATGAGGTAAGGATGGTACTGTGCCGTGCGTCTGCTCGTCCTATGATGAAAAGGAGATGGTGGGATCAGGAACCGAGATTATTCGGCCAAAGTAAATGAAATTAATCGAATAAGCGGTAAGTACTTGCAACGTGAAGAACGTACTCAATGCAAAAGGTCAAAAACGAGTTTCAGACAAGAGTCAAATAGGCTTTTTTAAACGTTATTTAAGCAAAATCTACACATATTAAGACAAAAAAAAAACATAACTATGTTAAGGTGGACGTGCACGCTTGCGACGCCAAATTCAATTTTTTTGGTGTTTTTGCCCATTACAGCTCATCAACACTTCTTCAGACAGCGAAAATTAACTCGCGAGAACTAGGACACTTAACACACATGTTTTAATTGATAGTATCTTATAAATATCATCAGATTAGCTATGATACCTCTGAACAAATTTTTATAGTGTTTTTTTCTTTATTATGGGTATCGTAGCTAAACTGATGATATTTATGAGATACTATCACTTAGAACATGTGTGTTAAGTCTCTAAGTTCTCGAGAACTCAACTTTCGCTATCTGAAGAAGTGCTGATGATCTATAATCGGCAAAAAATACTTTTTTTTTAATCTCGCGCCGCAAGCGTGAGCATTCACCCATGATCGAGACCAAAAAACGTGTATTTTTTTTTACGTGTACGTGAAAAAAATAACTCGGTAGAAAATAATCGTGTACTTACCTCTACTATGAGCTTATAACGTCAATATCTCTATAACCAATCAGCGTTCATTGATTAAATCAATAAGAGTAACAATAAACAGGGTGTAATATAATGTACCTATAAGCCCGGGGAGGGGGTATACTACACATCAGTGCGAATAACTTTAATTCTACGACTTTCTAAATTTCGAAGTTTTTAATTCATGAAATGCCTTGTAAGAATCCTGAAATTCCTCCAAAAACGTACGTAAAACAACATGAGGACGTTACGGTACGCTAGGGTCCCTTGCGTGGGGCTGCCTCATGCTCTGTTAGGTACATTTTTGGAGGAACTTCAGGAATTTCTAGGGGAATTTCAGGATTTTTACGAGGCACTTCATGAATGAAAAACTTCGAAATTTAAAAAGTCGTAGAATTAAAGTTATTCACCATGATGTATAGAATACCCACTCCCCGGGCCTATAGGGATATTATGTTACACCCTGTATATTATTTTAGAGGGCATGTTCGAATTATATTTTCGATTACACAGCAAATATATGTTTAAATACTGTTTTTCGAAATTTTCTTTCTCTTTTCATAGCGCGAGCTCTTTCTATCACTTTCTTACTTATCTGAACTTTACTGAGTTAGACAGTGACGGAGTTTAGCTGTTGTCTGCCTCTTAAGTTTTTTACGGCGCGGTATATGATAACTCTACGAAAAAAAAACGACCTAATATTTAGATAGATAGATACATAGAAAATTATTTATTGCACATAAAACAAAGAAGTACAAAGGCAAACTTAATGCTGGAAAGCATTCTCTTCCAGATAACCTTGGTGTATTGCGGAAAAAATATGTATCGGTATGTATGTATGTATGTATGTGTATATATTTAATATTATTTATCCCCGAGACCTCTCCTAGTATTTTGGAATCTTTTCTCTAAATTTAAATGGGACCACACTCGTGATAACGAGGCTACTGAATCTGTCTTCTGACTTTCATAAAAAGTTTTTTGAAAAGTATATTTTTCAATTAGCTTTCATAACATTTTGTGATTGGAACCGTATGCTGATCAAAATGAGCCTAAACACGGCCAGCCTACTATTATCCATCGAGGAGTTCCATTGTCCACCTTTCATCTCCATCATTAGATCAGCTCGCTGTAACCATCATATTGTATTGTCATTGGAACTTGACAGGTATGCCAAATCTCAGCTCTAACTGATATCGGGAAGTTACTCTTATTGCAATCCCTGTAATACTTACCATTGAATAATTCCGGTAGCCATCTGTGGTATTCTTGTTTGAATTGAAAATACCAAAATCGCTAATATAGGGCTATAATATTTGAAGATATACATCCATACATAAACACACGCCTTTTTCCCACAAGGGGCCTCAATGGGCCTCTTTTCACAGTGGGTTGCACCATCGTGGAATAAAGACGTCACAAGTGGTGAGCTCATCGCCGCCATTGCTTCCCACGACTGACTCCTCTAGCGCTTTCTTTCACTTATAACACATTTTTTAAATAAGCTAGCATCCAGGACAAAACTTATACCAAAGAACCTTATCAACAAGTCCGGGTAATCAGTAATTAGTCGGCTTTTACCGGCCTACGACATCCACGGGAGGAGACGGAGGGGTCTATTCTTAGGCCGAACACACCATAGCCTTATATTTGAAGAGTTATCTCAATCCCCTATGGATCCTATCATTAAGAAAGCATATTACACACTACATGACTATGTTAATGATAAAGCCGCGTGGCCTGATGCCGCTCTGCCCCTCGACACCTAATTTGTCAATTTGCAATGTCTGTACCTGCATATAATTTATGACTGATGTGTTATTTATGAGTATATCAAGCGTAGTGTGTGCTGCCTTATGAACTTTTGCTGATTCTCTCTATCATTTTACTTTTGACTGCCTACCTAAGTAAGGCTTTTAATATGGTTTTCCTTTTTTCCTTGAATCAGCTTCCACTTGTTCTCGAGGCACCACACAGGCGCTCCCCACCTTGTAGTAAGAATGATCATCAAAAGAAAAACAGACCGTGTTTGTTGCCTGATTCTTCTAGGTCTGGTTGCGTTGGAACAGGAGTAAATGTAAATTTATTTTTTAAGACGATTCAAAATGATCCTTGTTATTTCAATGAATAAAATACTTTCGACTTTGACTTTGACTTTGACATCAGAATAAGAATTAAAAAAAAAAAAAAAAAAGTGGGTCTTTTAAATAAAATTAAACAAGCCTTACCATTATTATCTTCGGTACTTTCCCGGTGTGGTGGCAGAAATAGGCCGGCGTATTCAGGAACGGGCACATAAAGCCAAATGATGAGCCCACTCCGACGCCCAGCGCGCTTAAGTACAGTCTATTAAGCCAGATGACAGGCGCAAAAGGTGCTCGAATCTAGAACAAAAAGTCAGGTGTGAGACCAAGGGGGTAGTTAGAAGTGAGACAAAAATAGACGAAAGAAGTACGCCTGTTTCTTCTCGATGGTAGCCAGCCAGTTTTGGATGCGGGGAGCCCCAGTCTGGCATTGCACAAGTCTCCTACACCGGGGAATGTCCTTCGTATTCCAGGATATGCCCCTCTCCTACATTGCGAAGAATTTCCGACAGGGCCGCGGTAGAATCCAATCGGGACCCCGTGATCCTGTCAAGTGTCAGTGCATCTCTAAACCACTCGTCAGATGGTGAGTGGTTTGATGATGCACTTGCATTAAGTTATATCGAAGGAAGGAATATCGATGGGTTTTTAATCAGTATGCCGTTGGATGCTAGCCAATGGAGAGCCCGACAGACTTCCTCAGCTTTCCCCGAGCTGATGGACAAGCGTCATGCATTATCCAATCGCAAAAAAAAAGGTATATAGGGGTACATGGGTGGGTATACCTATACTCCGTGGTTGTAGATCGATAGTCGATTTTGGTAACTAATTTATAAGTGGTGTGTCCGGCCTAAAAATATATCCGTCTCCTCCCGTGGATGTCTTAAAAGGCGACTAAGGGATTATCTGGACTTGTTGATAAGGTTCGTTGGTTTAAGATTGGTCCTGGCTGCTAGTGTCATTACTGGAAGAAAGCGTTAGCCGAGTCAGTCGTGGGAGGCAATGGCGGCGATGAGCACACCACTTGTCACGTCGATATTCCACGGTGGTGTAACCAAGTGTGAAAAGGGACCCATTAAGGCTCTGCCTACGGCCCTTCGGAGAAAAAGGCGTGTGTATGTGTATGTATTCAGTAGTAGTAGAGCTTTTTTGTGAAAGAGATCATCCGGGGAAGTACTACCACCATACCAATTTCTGCCGCAAAACAGTAGTGCTCGCATTGCTGTGTTCCGGTTTGAAGGGTAAGGGTGCCGGTGAAATTACAGGCACATGAGACTTTTCATCTTTATGTCTCAGGGTGGCGGGCGCAGTGCAATGCCACATAGGGCGCCTCCTAGGTGGACGTGACCTATGAGGTAATGCACTGTCCATAGGCAGAGGTTACCGCTTAACATCAGGTGGGCCATCTGCTTGCTCCGCCATTCCAGTAGTATTAAAAAAAAAAAACATTAATCATGTCTACTGCAGGCTATTGGGATGCCACGACGAACGGTCCTGAGCTGCCTCCATCCACCCTCCATCAGACTTCCTTCGACCTATCTTTTTTGTAACCAGTTTATATCTGTCACCAACTTGTATCCTCTAACTAGTAGGCAATGATCTCAAGGTGGTTTCGTGAAAATTAAAGTCGGTTTGAAAGGGTAGGTAAGGTAACCAACATCGCTTTTACATATTTGCGAGGTCTCAGTTCGGGATACCACTAGTAAGTACCTTTAATGTTTGAGCGGATTTGTAAGTGGACTGTGTTGTTAGGGTTTTGTAACTAAATTAATTCTTTATGGATTCGTCATGTCTGTCTGTCTGTACGTCTGTCCATCTGTCCGTGTATGTCAGAGCCACTTTTTTCCGAAACTGTAAGAGCTATGCTGTTGAAACTTTGTGAGTAGATGTATTATGTGAACCGCATAAGATTTACACACATGAATAGAAAAAAAAAAAATTTGTTGGGTTTTACTAAGAACTGAAACTAATTTTTTTTCCATCAAATCCATACGTGTAGCCTATCTATGGATAGGTCTTTAAAAATGATATTGAGGTTTTTAATATATATTTTTTCTAAACTGAATAGTTTGCGCGATATACACTTCCAAATTGGTAAAATGTGTCCCCTCGCCACCCGTAGGTAACTTCTAAAATAAGAGAATGATAAATTTCAAAATATATATATATTTATTTTTATTTTATTTATTTTTGAATTTTGAGAAAACTCACAGCTAGGTACACAAAACGATAACTTATTAAAATACTTACATGCAAAATACATGTATGCTGAAGGCCAATTACAAATTTCCATTGATAGGTTGAGTAGTCTATGCAAAAAATACAGTTAATGTGGACGACAAACCAAGAAAATAATTATTTACATAAAAATTAAGAATAATAAAGCCAAACAGAAAAAAAAAAAAAAATACCAACTAAAAAACATAAATCGAGTTACAAAAAGAATTTGTCTGCAAGCAAGCGTTTTAACTTGCTTGTCGAAGTATTAAACAAATCAATATCTATGTCACCTTTAGTCAAGGAGTTAAATAAGGTGCTTGCTCGAATAACAAAAGAGTTCTGCCCATAATTAGTCATAACTAGTGGAACATACAAGATGTTCGGTCTCCTTAATGCGGCTGTGTTAGTACGCAGTCCTAACAGCTCCAGCAGCTCAGAGCAGTCCACCGTGCCATTTGCAATATTGAGAAGATATGATAAATTAGAAATATTCCATCGTTGATAGAGGGGGAGGAAATGGAATTTACGACATCTAGCCATGTCATCCGGTAGGAACATTTTTGCCCGAAATTGCAGATAACGCTGGAACTTCTTTTGGATGCGTTCTAACCTTGTGGAATACACGTCGTAGCACGGACTCCAGACTTGAGATGCGTATCCAGGTGACTACGAACGTACACACAATAAAGGATCTTAAAGGTTTTAATGCTCGTAAACTCAGAAGACATTCTTAACACGAATCCAAGTGCACGAGACACTCTGTTTACTATGTTTTTTTTTTCCTTAACCTATTGTGTCCCACAGCTGGGCAACGGTCTCCCCCAAAATTTTCCAGGCATCCCGGCCTTTGGCAGTTTCCCACCACTCCTTCTCGTGAGCTTCGAGATCGTCCCGCCAACGCCTTCTCGGTCGGCCCCGTCGTCGCCTTCCGTCTTCAGGCACCCAAGGAGTTACTACGTTCGCCCACTTCTCGGGGTGCATCCGACTGACGTGGCCAGCCCATTCCCACTTGAGCTTCGCTGTTCTGCTCCCCACATCGGCAATGCCAGTTATCGAACAGTTATCCCTATGTTATTAATATTATTGTCAAATAAAAGTTTATTATCAAAAGAAACACCTAAATTTCTAATTGTATCTACTCTTGCAAGAGGTGAGTTATGTAACGTGTATTCAAAATTAATAGCGACTGGCTTACGAGTAAAAGAGCAAACGTAGCACTTGGAAATATTCAGATCCAATTTGTTCAGAGTTGTTGTATATGATGATATGATGTAGGTACATTACCATGTATCCAACGAAAATTGGTTTGAACGAGATCTAGTAAGTAGTTTTTTTTAATTCAATTCAATTCAATTCAATTCATTTATTTATTTCAGGCAACAGTGAAAAATGTACATTGTACCTAGACAAAAGCCCATAGTAATATATACCTTACAACTAACATACATATAAAGATAAAGATATACTTAAAACTATCACTTAACGACAAGGGGATTTGGTTTCGAAAACGCTTCCCCATAGCGTCGGTACACAATGCCAGCTGGCCAGAACTCTGGATCTAGGAGCACATCCCTGTACTTCGCCTGGACCTGGAGAGCATATGACTTGAAGTCAGTGGCCCTGTTCGTCTGCAGGCGCTGAAGAGACAGTCGAATCTCCGCCCCCTGAATCCGGCCCTGGCATCTCTCCTTCACGAACTGGAGTACATCATCTCCTGATGTAATACGTTTAATACGTTATAAGTCGTAAACCATCCAAGAACTTTTATATTATGTTACTTGCTGCTACGGAACCCTTCATGGGCGAGTCCGACTTGCACTTGGCCGCTTTTTTTACTGATGGCTTCCAAATGGATGCCAGGTCGTTAATCTTGGAGCCTGATATTTCACAGAGATATTGCGAGAATTGGGAGTGTGTAGGTAAATGCACTTTGGTACCTTATTCCAATTAACACTGTAATCCAGATTTTTCGTGTAATCGCGATCGCGTCAAAAGGGTTACTGTTGTTTGCGGTTCTTTCTTCTTGAGTGCAATTTTTGTGGTTGGGAGGGATGTAAGCAAGGATATCTCTGTTTTGGTTTTTTTTTTTTTTTTTTTTTATACTACTGAATGACGGAACAAGCAGATGGCCCACCTGATGATAACGTTTATTCCATCCAGTCCTACCAGTAGTTCGATAGTCGAACTGTTTGGATGTTTTTTTTCCAAATTGTTATACTGACGGATCGAACTATTTGGAAACATGGATTTTATTCCAAATAGATTTACTAACTCCGAAGTACAGTCATCGATTTACGTAGTAGCAAATATATTTTTAGAACATTAAAACATCAAAACATCTGTAAACCTTTCCCGCTTATTATAATATTAGTAAGATTTTACCTGCAGTGTAACTGAACCAACGCATCTGCTAATTTTGCTTGAAGCACATTTCCAGATAGCTGTACTATTTAAATATGTTTTGTTTTTGTAATATTGGTGTCCTGCATATAGCAGCACCGTACCCCTTCCTCTCTTTAAAAACACAACACTCGATTCTTCATCATTTTCTTCCATTTTCGCTCCACACGTATTACTTATTCACCTCAACACAAATCATTAATTTACATGACAAATAAAATGAGTGACAAGTATATTATAAGTATACTTCATAATTTGTTTTAAGTGATCCTTCAAAGAGGATATATCGAGATAGGATTTATTATATCATAACAAAAAGGACAATTTCCTCTCAAGATACAAATGCATTTGAAGTACCATTTCTGACTGTACCATTATAATCATAGTAAATATATTTGGAATAAAATCCTTGTTTCCAAATAGTTCGATCCGTCAGTATAACAATTTGGAAAAAAAACATCCAAACAGTTCGACTATCGAACTACTGGTAGGACTGGATGGAATAAACCGATGATAAGCGGTAACCTCTGCCTATGAACAGTGCATTACTTCATAGGTCACGTCCACCTAGGACGCGCCCTATGTGGCATTGCACTGCGCCCGCCAACCTGAGACAAAGATGAAAAGGCTACCATATAGTAAATAAGCAATTACATTTATTTACAGAAATAATAATATAACTAATACAAGGTATGTACAAAATACATATGAAACAGTGCTACCTGAAGACCGCTGCTAGCAATCTAAAGGTAGCTTAACTGATCCAAATCACTACCAGGCGGAAGCATATCTAAGATGCTGGCTGCATTGCGAAGAGCCAGTTCTCGGGTCACGCGTCGCTAGTATAATAAATTATATTTTTGACAAAGTCTGGCTAATATAAACTCACCATATTTAATACAAATGGAAGCCAAATCACCAAGGCCGCAATGCCCGGCATTACGTTTGACAAAACCACGGTCACGAGGCAGACGATTAATATCGACAATTCCCAAGTTTGGCCAGTGATAAACCTTCCGTATTCGGAGATAATATTTGTAAGGCTGCTTCGCTGAGCAGAAACTGTTAAAACCCCTCCACATCCTGAAAATAAATAAATAAAATAAATAAATAATGCTGGACAAGTTCACACAACATTATCAAGCCCCAAGCTAAGCCAGAGCTTGTGTTATGGGTACTAGATAACTGATATACTTAATATAATACATTACATATTTAGATATTTTTTATTATACTTAGAAAACACCCAGAAAACCCTGATCAAATATCTGCAGAAAGCACAAATATTTGTTCCGAGGCGGGAATCGAACCCGCAACCTCCTGCGTCGCAGGCGAACCATCGCCAGCCGCGCCACAGAGGTCGTCAAAATATAAGCGATCTCAGACATAGAAAAACCGAAAGACAGACACACACACATACAGACACTTCAAACTTATAACACCCCCATCGTTTTTGCGTCGGGGGTTAAAAACCAGACTGACTGAACAAAAATTTGTGTATTTGTTTGTCTGTAACTGCCTCCAAAATGGCTTATCCAATTTTTTGATTCTGGTTATGGGTATTTATCTCTAAAAGTGCAAAACTGGTTTATATGCAGTTTTTTGTAAACAATAAGTACCTGCGACCTCCAATGAGGTTGTTAGATATTATATCTATACGAGTAACAGTCACATATACTAAACTACTCTACTGTCTGTAGTACTACATTTCTGGTACTTATTTGTATTAATTTGTCAGTATGCACCTATACCTATGACCTAAATGCTTTATAAACCAACTTGACATGTAACAATAATCCGTTATAAATAAATAAACTATAACTATAACTATATTGTTTTTTTTTTTTTTTTTTTTTTTATACTACTTGGAAGACGGATCAAGCAAGAGGCCCACCTGATGTTAAGCGGTAACCTCTGCCTATGAACAGTGCATTACCTCATAGATCACGTCCACCTAAGACGCAACCTATGTGGCATTGCACTGCGCCCGCCACCCTGAGACATAAAGATGAAAAGTCTCATGTGCCTGTAATTTCACCGGCACCCTTACCCTTCAAACCGGAACACAGCAATGCGAGCACTACTGCTTTGCGGCAGAAATAGGTATGGTGGTAGTACTTCCCCGGACGAACTCTTTCACAAAAAAGCTCAACTACTACTAAAATGCTACTACTCTACTCTACTACTACTACTATTGTGCAGGAAACCAAACAATATGACGTTAGGGCGAGCTGAAACATTAGCCATTCTAGAGTTCTGTCGGTACATTTGGTACTAACCAATCATGAACATGTAGCTGTAGATCAAATTCTTGTCTACGAATCGCCACCACAGAATCGCAGACGCAGGTTTGATAGGAGGTAAATCGCTTTTTTCTGAAACACATCAAGGAAAATCGGCTTTGTTCCCACTAGTACTACTGAACTGTATCACCGGTGGTACTAGCGGACAATTTCATTGTCTTTAGTGCCACAATCAATTTATCTAAGCGGTACTAGAGAGTCTTAGTTCCCATTAGTAACTATTACGTTTAATTCATCCTGATCAGGAAGTCTAATTTCCAAAATACTTAGGAAGTAAAATGCCTAAAATATAAATGATTATTTTTCAGAAAACATAAACAGAAAAATGGCTAAAGATTCATTGTGCCCAAAATATAAAAGGTCTAAAATGTATGATGCCTCAACCGCCAAAGGTCTAAGAAGAGTATACCTAATAAGATTTTTGTCAAACTTAGAAAGCAAATTGTCTAAACTGTCAAAGCTCTCTTCTATTACGAGTACCTATGTATAAGAAGGAGGTATATTAAAACCTAGTTTTTTTTTAACGCAAGGTTTATTCATTTTCCTATGTAGGTGTATTGCATTTTAGACTATTTGCTTCTTTAGGGAGTTTCACATTTTATACAATTTGCATTTTAGGCATACTACCGTTTTAGGTATCCTGAATCTTAGGCATTTTGCTTTTTAGACATGACGTTTAGGCATTTTACTTCTTAGGCAACTTAAAAATTAGACTTTCTGATCAGGAAGCACATTTAGAACCTTATTATGTAACGTTAGAGCTGGAATCCAATAGGTAGGAACTAAATATTATTTCAATAGAGGAGGTACCAATTGGCGTATAATAGAAGCTTTAATTTTACAAATACAATTGTTGTTTCAGCGTCGTGGCGCTAAGACTTCGTTTTCACCAAAGATGTGTGAGGTAGATAGATGAGCGGTGCGAGGATGCGTAGCGAGGCTGTGGAGCGATGTGAGTGTTTCCACCAGAGATGTACTAGGCAGCTGAGCGGTGCGAGGATGCGTAGCGAGGCAGTGGAGCGATGTGAGTGTTCCCACCAGAAATGTGCGAGGTAGATGAGCGGTGCGAGGATGCGTAGCGAGGCTGTGGAGCGATGTAAGTGTTTCCACCAGAAATGAGCGAGGTAGATTAGCGGTGCGAGGATGCGTAGCGAGGCTGAGGAACGATGTGAGTTTTTCCACCAGAGATGAGCTAGGCAGCTGAGTGGTGGAAAGATGCGTAGCGAGAACTGTAGAATGTCTCTTTTATCGTTGTCACTAGATAATGTAAATGTCAAAAAAAACTGTTATTATCTTCGAGTTATTATTTAGTTATAATAAATGGTACTATTTTTACTTAAAATTTATATTTCTTGTCTTAATTAATAATAGTAATGTTTAATTCATAATTATGCGATAATTTTTAAAAGAGGGACTTGTAAAATTGTATTTTAATAATAAATATTTGCATTTAAAAAACTTACTTTTGGCAGTGCAAATCTTGAGAAATCCAATTCCCTTCGGTAGTAAATGGAGTATAAGAACGAAAAAGGCTGCTGCCGTAGCATCTTTGACCCTGAATAAGAAACTACATATTATCTGGGTGTTTTGTCGTGGCCTAACTAGTCTCTACTAAGCAGATTATAACTTACTGAGTAGATGAAGTGCTGATTAACACTACTGAGGGATTGTGAAATGTGAAATACTTGTTTGCTGTGCAGTTATATTAGAAGTAGCTTACTTATAACTTTACTTATTGATTGTGAAACAAAGCTTTAGTATCTATACAGGCTGTAACATAATATCCCTATAAGCCCGGGGGGGAGGTATTCTACACTTCATGGCGAATAACTTTAGTTCTAGGACTTTTTAAAATTCGAAGTTTTTAATTCATTAAATGCCTTGTAAAAACCCTGAAATTCCGCGATAAACTCCTGAAACTCCTCCAGAAATGTACCTAACACAGCAGCCCTACATAAGGTACCATAAAGTACCGTAACATACTCATGCTGTGTTAGGAACATTTCTTGAGGAATTTCAGGATGTTGACGTGATATTTCATGAATTAAAAACTGCGAAATTAAAAAAGTCGTAGAACTAAAGTTATTCGCCTTGATGTGTAGAATACCCCCTCCCCGGGCTTAGAGGGATATTATGTTACACCCTGTATATTCTAATAATAATGGTAACCGTACTTCCACTACCACTTCCACATTGTAGCTCTTTCTTCCATAGATAAACGAAAAGGTGAAGTCTACATTACGATTACAATTAAATTAATCGCATACCCGGGTATTTCCGGAGCTTGCTTATTTTTACTGAAGTCTGCCCAGCCCATTTTTAAGATCTCCTGATTCCAGCGAAACAAGAACGTGGCCATTAACAAAAATGTAAAAATCACTGACAGCTGCAATGAGAAACATCTATTGAATAAAGTTCATACTTACAGAGCTATTAAGGTGGAACGCTCCGCTTGAGGCGCGAAATTAAAATTTAGAAAGAAATAAAAGAAAAAACATTTATTTGTGTCAACAAACGCAGACACAAAACGACACACACAGAGACACACAGAAACAAAGATTAACAAGGAACTATAAAACTAATTTGTGCCTCTCAGTACCAGTCATGCATCACTGACACAAATTGGAGTCCACCTCAGCATTTATTGTGTTGTAGCAACACAACGCTGATCTTCCGCCGCAACCATGTAAGTGAAAACAGGAATGTCTGCTTCACAATAAATAATTTATACATAATTGATGAACAAATAATTATAATTAAGTATTTAATAAAATAAAAAGTCGTGATTAATATTAAAACAAAATAAAAATGTTTTTGCTCATCACAGTTCATCAACACATTTTGAGATAGCGAAACCTGATTTTGCGGAAACTAAGAGACCTAACACGCATATTTTGATTGAAAGTGTCTCATCATTATCATTAGTTCCAACCAAATTAACCGAAACGATTACCAATTAGTAGAAACCAAAATAACCAAGTTGTAAGCATTCAGTAAAGTCATAACGTCATTCATAAATATTAAAACAGGTTGATATCACTGGTTTTTGATGAGGTGCAGCTGAAAAAAAGGTATTGTCTACCGGTTACAATTAAGTTGCATAACTAGACCTACTTAATGCGAAGAAGGATCTTCTTCTTCTTCTTATTTCGTGTCGATGTCTCACTCAAAGCCATTTTGACCAACAGGTTGCCATACCCTTGGCACACCACGAAGAAGAAAAAAAAAAGAAAAAAAAAGATTAAAGAAAGAATAAAGAAGATTGCATGCAGTAGAGATAAGAATGTTGAGATGGATGTGTGGAGTAACAAGAATGGATAAAACAACGAATGAGTATATAAGAGGAAGTTTGAAAATTTCACCAGTGACAAAAAAGTTGAAAGGAAGTCGTTTAGCTTGGTATGGGCGTTTTATGAGGAGGCACAGAATAAATCATATGGAGGAGGGATGACACGCATGTAACTAAGGGAGTTATGAATATGAATGTTACTGGATGGAAGGGAAGAGGAACACCTAAGAAAAGATGTATGGATTGCGTGAGATATGATTTGGAGAAGCTAATGATGAGGCTACGGCTGACACGGAGAGTGGAAGAAAAAGACGTACTGCGCCGACCTCAAGCAAATTGGGTAAAAGGTAAGACAATGATGATGATGAGCTAGAGGTGCTTAATCAGGCTTAAGCATGCTGTATTTCCCGGCAGCTAGGGCAACACCAGGACAATAGCATTTAGAACAAACCTGCACTTGCTACAAATCTAAGTGTCTATGAGCTTTTACTGATTAAAATCATACGTACTATTTCATGAGGTGTAATTTTTTTAGGTATAGAATTTTTATTTTTCAGTAGATTTAGTCTAATTATGCTCGAGCTGACAGGGTCAACTGGTTTTTTCACGACACTGAAACAACGAAATAAAATACTGTTAAGTAAATACAGGAAGTAAAAGTACAGTATATATTTTGATAAAACTAGTTGACAACTGAACTTTGCTTGAGAACTGGGAACAAACTCCTAAAATACCTACAAACAAAAAAATACACTTAATGCCTTCAACCCCCTTAAAAATCCTACAAGTCTCTATAAATCCCTGAAATCCCTACAAACCCTACTTACCCCCCAAAATCCCTACAACCGCTACAAAACCTACAGACCCATACAACCCCAAAAAACCTTTACAACCCACTTACTCCTGAAAGATAAAGACAAAGATAAATTTACTTGCTTGAACATAATGTCATTGAAAGGTCTTAAAATAAGTAGGTAAGTTCCAATTATGTACTACGAAAACCCCTTCAAAACCCCTAAAAATCCATAGACACCCCTACAAATCTCTAAAAACTGGTACAATTTTGTAACAATTTTACCAAAACTTGCTAACGAAATCGAGGAAAATACTACGAAATTAACATTCCTAAATGTTAGTTTTGTAAAAATAATACAAAAAATCTTAACGAAATCTATAATATTTCTATTAAATAGATTGCTGTAGTCATTATGAAAAAGAGTCATATTTGGGAATGTAGTCATTTTGGTAAAGTACATTATGGCTTTCAAATCAGAAAGTCTAATTTTTAAGTTGCCTAAAAAGCAAAATGCACTAGAAACGACGCGTTAGTGCGCGACTCTGACTCGCACGAAGTGTTCCGTACCATTACGTACGTAAAACGGCAAAAAAACACGTTTGTTGTATGGCAGCCCCCTTAAACATTTATTTTATTCTGTTTACCAATTTGTTATTATAGCGGCAACAGAAATACATCATCCTGTGAAAATTTTAACTTTCAAACTATCAAGGTTATTAAAAAAAAGTAAAAAGTATTTTTTAAATTTTTTATTAATCATAGTCTGGGCAGGAATTTTTTAGACAACCCACTCGAGATATGTTTTCTAATATATTAAATTTGATATAAAATACTTTTCATCCATTAAACAGATGGGTGAAGGTAGTTTCTAGTGCGGATCCTCTACTATCATGTCTAAAAAGTAAAATGCATAAGATTCAGGATACACATTATATACATCGGTTGGTTTGTTGGTTCATATCCCTAATTACATTGCAGTGAGAGTAACAGTTGTCAAAACGGACCTATTATATTATGACTACGTAACTAGTTTAAAACTCTACGTAACTAGTTTAAAATTCAACGTAACCAGTATAAAATTTTACGTAACTAGTTTAAAATTCTACGTAACGAGTTTAAAATTCTACGTAACTAGTTTAAAATTTTACGTAACTAGTTTAAAATTCTACGTAACTAGTTTAAAATTCTACCTAACTAGTTTAAAATTCTACGTAACTAGTTTAAAATAGTCCACCTGCTTAGAGTATCTAGGTGCAACGTTTCACTTGTGGCACGAAATTCTTTTTTTTTTGTTTTTTGGTCATCACAGCTTATCAACACAGTCATCTTGAGATAGCAAAACCTGGTTTTTCGAAAACAAGGAGAACTAACACACATGTTTTAATTGATAGTGTCTCACACGAGTAAATAATATAATTAGTTAATAATATAAATTATACAACTTATACAAAATTAAAAACAAAAATACATATGAAACAGTTAAGCTACCTGAAAACCGCTATTAACGATCTAAAGGTAGCTCAACTGATCTAAATCACCAAACGGAAGCGTCCCTAAGATGCTAGTCATTAGTTAAGCTGCTAGTCATTAGTTAAGCTGCGAATGTCATTCAAATATTTTAACAGTGTTTTTTGTTCATTGACATTCGTAGCTACACGAGTTATATTTATGAGACACTTTCAATCAAAATATGTGTCTCCTTGTTTCCGCAGAATCAGGTTTTGCTATCTCAAGATGTGTTGGTGAGCTGTGGATTAGCAAAAAACGCAATAAAATTGTAATACCTCATTTTGCGCCTCGTGCGAATCGTTGCACCTTAAGATCCCAAAACTACTTACATCTTGAGAAGAATCAGGTTATACACCAAGTTTAAAAAAAACATCAGCAATCCGACAGGCAAGGCGTACGCAGTGTACTGGAAGTAGTTGAAAATATCCGGATACTCGTAGACTACTAATGGGCTTCTATAAAAATACATAAATTCTATAAATAGTAGTGGTAGAGCTTTTTTGTGAAAGAGTTCGTCCGGGGAAGTACTACCACCATACCTATTTCTGCCGTAAAGCAATAGTGCTCGCATTGCTGTGTTCCGGTTTGAAGGGTAAGGGTGCCGGTGAAATTACAGGCACATGAGACTTTTCATCTATGTCTCAGGGTGGCGGGCGCAGTGCAATGCCATATAGGGTGCGTCCTAGGTGGACGTGACCTATGAGGTAATGCACTGTTCATAGGCAGAGGTTACCGCTTAACATCAGGTGGGCCTCTTGCTTGTTCCGTCATCCAAGTAGTATAAAAAAAAAAACCTAGGTAAAAATTGTAAACTTGTAACCTAGGTTTTTTTTTTTTTTTAGCACTTAGCACACATAACTCTCACTTAATACACCTAATCCCACATTTCTATAATGAAATTAAATGAAATGAAATGGTTTATTCGCTTGAAACATGGTTAAAAAAGTTCTTACAAGTAATTTATGTTAACATGTTTCATCAAAAACATCGGCATGCAAATTTTAAAATTCTTAATAGGTACCTAATTTATTAAAATTCTAATTTCATCAATTGATTATTATTTAACTACCTACATATAATTTTAGCAAATTTTATCCATTAAATTAAACAATAACAACATCACAAATAATCACAATTAATACAACCACAGTACAGATAGTCTTAGTCACTATTAAGAAATTCGCTACCACTGTAAATCATGGATTATGGTGCCACAACATATTTTGCGATGATGCAAACATTTTAGTCCAGCCTCGGGAACTCTATGGCGTCTCATCAGCTATTATACCACGCTAACCGCACTTTATGAAGCCATCAGTAAAAAATTATGCAGGTAATAAAATCTGCCAATCTCATATACCATCGTCATTTATCCAGTGAGCAGCACATCCGAGCGGAGGTACCTACTACACAGATCTACGTGTCCCGCCTCTACTTTGAAGTGAAGGCCGCAGAGGTGGTGGAGTACATTAGGAAGAAATCCGAGTGGGATTGAGGGTCATGAACGTCATAATGTGAGAGTTAGCACATTTATTTTGAGGGTCCACACGGAAAGTGTGAAGACCATTTAAAAAAAAAAAATTATACTACTTGAATGACGGAACAAGCAGATGGCCCACCTGATGTTAAGCGGTAACCTCTGCCTATGAACAGTGCATTATCTCATAGGTCACGTCCACCTAGGACGCGCCCTATGTGGCATTGTACTGCACCCGCCACCCTGAGACAAAGATGAAAAGTCTCATGTGCCTGTAATTTCACCGGAATCCTTACCCTTCAAACTGGAACACAGCAAAGCGAGCACTACTGCCTTGCGGCAGAAATAGGTATGGTGGTAGTACTTCCCCATACCAACTCTTTCACAAAAACGCTCTACTACTACTAAAAGATGGTTTTCAACCTACCACTACCTAGGAGGTAGACCTCCTTGAGCCCTGACTTCTGACCGAAAGGGGTGAAGTTTCGGTGGTTCAAGGACCACCTGTCACGTGATCCCCTGGGGCGCGACGTGTCGGCGACCACACTTGTGTTAGATTAAGTTATAAATAAAGAGTTTTTATATGGTTGTTAGTTTCTAAGGTTGATCCTATGGGCTTATTGTTTAGGTTTAGTGCTATTCTCAATAAGCGTGAATAAATACTTTTCATTGCACTCCGATACATCTCAGAGATCCTGGAGCCTCACGTAATGCCTTTTGCCCCTTTTATAGGCAACTATTTTGTGTTTATGCACGATAACGCTCGACCACGCGCGCTGTGTGGGTACACAGCGCGCGTGGTGCGCGATTACTGTAATGAAGTTGCCATTACGCAAATGGATTGGCCAGCACGTTCTCCTGACATGAACCCTATTGAACACGTTTGGGACGCCATCGGAAGAAGGGTACATCAAAAAATCCCAACTCCCAGGAACGTTGAAGAGTTAAAATTGGCCTTAGTAGAAGAGTGGGAGAATTTGCCCGAAGAAATGATTGATGGCATCATTGGGAGCATGGGAAAACGCATCCAGGCTCTCATAAGAGCCCGTGGCAGCAATACGCGTTATTAATGTCTTGTTGTTGTTCTGCAAACTTTATAAAAACTGTATGAAACTTGTAAACGTTTTAAAATTTGCATTTATTGGTTTTGGGTCTTTTACACCTGAAATTAAGGTTTACAAAACCGTAATCTTATTTTGTATTAACCTCTTATTAATAATATTAATAATAAAATCCAAAAAACCCTATAAATATAATTCTTGAATAATTTCACATTTTGCCTTTGTTCCCCTAATTGTGCCTGCGTGTGTAGTTGATAGTAATACACGTTATTCACGGACGATCGTCATTTAAATTCTATCGAGTACATTTTAGTATTTACTACCTCGTAATTTAAGGACGATCATCATGTGATATTTATTTACTGCAAAACTTAGATACAACGGCATCTGTAATGGTACTTACGCGTAGAAAATAGCTCGAAACGCTAACGTACCAATCGCTGCGTGAACTATTACAATACTCCCTGAAAATTTTAACGAATTATGAATAGTTCCTAGGATATACTTTTCACTAGAAACGGGATATTTACCATGATTTTTGAGTTTTGAATGTTCCCGATATTTCGGCACAGTTGCATGCGCCATGATCACGAGGAAGTGAGTACATAGGTACGAGCGGTCAAGGGACATACATAAGTCAGCCATAGCAGAACACCTTTTGGAATCTGGCTCAAATCATTGGATCGAGTTACACAGTCCACAGGTAATCTCAACAGAGGGACATTACATAACAAGAATGGTACAAGAGGCAATTGAGATTACTAAGTACAGAAATGTTAATAGATCTTCTCTATTGGTTTTCAATTACCTGGAGTATGGAAGCCTGTGGTGAGAATGTGTAAGAATCAAAATAGTGTGGTACCTGCTACGCGTCCGGATACCGTTAGTGTTGTGTGTCGAGTTGGGGTGAAGTGTGACAATGAAACCGAGGGTAGTGGTATCGTTCGTAATAAAAGAGTGAGAAAGAGGGTAAATCGATATATCTGCCAATAACATCTTCTCGCAAAAACTTTAGTTAGTTCTCCCGTGATCATGGCGCATACAACTGTGCCGATATATTGGCAACATTAAAAACTCAAAAATCATGGTAAATATCCCGTTTCTTGTGAAAAGTATGTACATAACCATGATAGTTATAGGATATAAAGTTTTGCCGACTAAACGGCGGACTTCAGCTCGGACAAGATCCATCGGCAGATACCCATAACGCGCTTTCACATTGGACAATAATGACACGACATGATATCGTCGACGATACCAGGGGCGAAGAGACACACCACACATCAAACGAAGTGCGGGCGACAGACAGATGTGGTGTGTGTTGCGGTGCGTCCCCGGCCCGCTACTCTCCCTCACCCCTCACAATGGCGTTGCCAATATCGTGAAGCCGCGTACGGACTGCGCGTTCCAATGTACGCGTTATCAAGGTCCGTTCAACTCGCGTACAAAATGGATATGCGTAAAGTACATGTATGGACTGCGGCGAGACTGATCGCGAGGTGAATCGATCCATTCCAACACGCGCGTCGGCCAGTATTGCATGAAATTTTAATTATTTAAAGTCGGCGGGGGACACGGGGGTAACACGTGTTCTAATTTTTTGTCCAATTTGACGCGCATCTAAAACCGACTGCCGACGGATAGTCACGAGCCCGACTCGCGCGACACGTGTAGTCTAAATGTGTACGCGTGGCTACAGGTACGGATCGTGCGTTACAGTGTACGCGTACCTGATTACGCGTACATCGGAACGCGCAATCCGTACGCGGCTTGACTATATCGGCGGCGAATGTATAATATACATGTTAATGAGTTTTTATTTAGATAATATGTATATGCCAGAATTAAACAGCGACTACCTACGACCACTTACCGATAGATGACGAAGTGTGTATAGCATTGCAGAATATATATCGCAAAGAGTTGTAGTTTGCCTCATCTTTGCTGCTTAAAGTTGCAGACTGAAATTTAAATTATATAGGTACATTAATATCTGCTGGTAAGTATACTTATCTTCATTCAGCAGAATCATAAAAATAAGTGTATAAAATACTCTCTCTACAAGATAAACGCAGCTTTCCTTATTTTTGACCCCCGACGAAAAACGAAGGGGTGAGACTTTTCATCTTTATGTTTCAAGGTGGCGGGCGCAGTGCAATGCCACATAAGTGCGCGTCCTAGGTGGACGTGACCTATGAGGTAATGTACTGTTCACAGGCAGAGGTTATCGCTTAACATCCGCTTTTCATTCGAGATTTATCGTTCGACATTTTCATTAAAGGTTTTTCGTTCGAGATTTTTCATTCGATATTTTTCGTCCGACATTTTTCATTCTAGATTTTTCATTAAAGATTTTTCGTTCGAAATTTTTCATTCGAGATTAAAATTTATCGTTCGACATTTTTAATTCGACATTTTATGTTTTTTTTTTCCTCTTACCTCTTTTTCCTTAACTAGTAACTCGCCCCGGCTTTGCACGGGTAGTGTCGAGATAAAAAAGCGGCCAAGTGCGAGTCGGACTCGCCCTTGAAGGGTTCCGTAGCAGCAAGTAACATAATATAAAAGTTCTTGGATGGATTACGATTTATGACGTATTAAAAAAAAAACTACTTACTAGATCTCGTTCAAACCAATTACATGGTAATGTACATCACATTTTTTTTTTAGTTTTATCGTTCTCTTATTTTAGAAGTTATGGGGGGGGGGGGGACACTTTTTACCACTTTGGAAGTGTCTCTCGCGCAAACTATTCAGTTTAGAAAAAATATATATTAGAAACCTCAATATCATTTTTGAAGACCTATCCATAGATACCCCACAGGTATGGGTTTGATGTTTTTTTTTTTAGTTTCAGTTCTAAGTATGGGGAACCCCAAAAATGTACTGTTTTTTTATATTTTTTTGTAAAATTCTTAATGCGGTTCACAGAATACATCTACTTACCAAGTTTCAACAGCCTAGCTCTTATAGTTTCGGAAAAAAAGTGGCTGTGACATACACGGACAGACAGACAGACAGACAGACAGACAGAAGGACAAACAGACAGACAGACATGTTTGTTCTGCCTGTTTATTCCGGCTAAACTCCGAAACAGCTAGATCGATTTTGATGGTACTTTCACTGTCGGGTAGCTGATGTTACAGCGGGTGACCAAGGCTACTTTTTATTTTCCCACGGTACCGAGACTGCTAATATGCTTTTTTGCTTTTAGGACGTTCTACTTAAATGTCCTTTCGATACGAACCGTATTTTTTCGAGAATCAAATGGTCTGATTGATACCTGCATATTCAAATGGTCTGATTGATACCTGCATATTCAAGAACAACGGCGCCACGTATTTCATCAGATTGGACGTCACAATGAGTCTATTGGAGAACATCGATAGAACGAACGCCGCGGTGCTGCATTTGAAAAGCAATCTGAAACCAAGTTTAAATAGTCATTAATTAGAATTGAAATTCCCGGCGGCGTTTCTGCAGCGCCTCTGGCATGTTTGCGGAAAGCAGAGTTGATGGCTTTCATAGCATCATGCGCAAGAGGTGTGCGTCAATGAGGGGAAGGGTCCGTGGAAGTCCGAACAGCATCGTGAACGCGTTGTCGGGCAGGTGGGATTGTGCATTTATTACAAGTGGTTAAGATTTTCCATGGTCCGGTTGACCGGACAGCTGATTTTTTTTTCTTTCCTTGGTGCGGTTAACCGTATCACAGAAAAAAGAAATTTTCCACAGTCCGGCTGGCCGTACTACACAACCGGACCACGGTTAAGTAGGGGGACTGTCCTATAGCAAACCGCTGGATGCGCCTGCATGTTGGGTTTGCGAAAAATGATTTTATTTAATTTTTTAATTGTAAATGTGTCTCCCTACTAACCTTATCATAAGCGCGACTAACAAAATATGGACAATGTCTGAAATAAAATTAATTTAATTTAATTTAATTGAAATTACCGTGGCTTGGTATGATTTTAGAAAAATTACGTCTATACACCGCATACGTCTATTCTCCTGCTGACGTTTCGTTGACCATTTAGAGGTCCTTCTTCATTTTTAGTAGTAGTAGAGCTTTTTTGTGAAAGAGTTCGTCCAGGGAAGTACTAACACCATGCCTATTTCTGCCGCAAAGCAGTAGTGCTTGCATTGCTGTGTTCCGGTTTGAAAGGTATGGGTGCCAGTGAAACTACAGGCACATGAGACTTTTCATCTTTTTGTCTCAGGGTGGCGGGTGCAGTGCAATGACACATAGGACGCGTCCTAGGTGGACGTGACCTATGTGAGAATGCACTGTTCGTAGGCAGGGTTTACCGCTTAACATCAGGAGGGCCATCGGCTTGCTCCGTCATTCAAGTAGTATACAAAAAAAATTAGCAGCTACCGCGAACACGCTCGAAGGCCGTGAGACGGAAACTGGCTTGGCTTCGCTGCTCCCCACGCTCAGCCCATCTGGACACCGGGGCAGCCAGTGGGGGCGGCAGGGGAGAGGCAGTAATCCGTTCAACGACGCTTTCGTCGGCGACGTACGCAGCCTTACGCCCAGAGACCACCGTGTGTTCCCGAAATTCGATCTTCGAGCGTGGTCGGTGCTTATGAAGAAGGACGTCTAAACATCGAGCAACACGGAACGAAGGCTGCAATGCTCTAAGCCTCTAAATGGTCAAGCGTATAGTCATACTTTTCACAAGAAACGGGATATTTACCATAATACTGATAATGATAATGATAATGTTGTGTGATAGGTCCAGCATTTTTTTTTTTTATATATTTATTTATTCTTGGGTTTTATTGGTTCCCGATATTTTGGCACAGTTGCATGCGCCGTGATCACGGGAGAACCAACCCGAAAATACATCTATTTTTTTTATTCCGAAATATCGGGAATAAATAAATCTCAAGTAAAATGAAAAGTATGTACATAACCATGATAGTTTCTAAAGTTATAAGCGTATAGTTGTTATTTTTCTTTAAAGATAATTTTTTCGTCATATCACTGGTTCTTTATTAGTCACCGTAAGTTATGGGCTAACCCGAGCTATACAATCCAATAAAATTAAATAATTCAAAAAAGACCAACTTCCAAATTGAACTCAAAAGTGGTAAACAAGCTTTGGAATTCAGATTATCGCAGACCGGGACAATATTCAACACCATAACATGTAACTTGTGTTGTATGTAACTCGCCAAACAATTATGATATGCAGGCGGAGGCATTTAACTTAAGCCCGATGCACACGACGGTTGTTTTGCTGCTGGATTGCTTGCGGGGCCCTAAGATGGCTACTCTGCTGGCAGCGCTGCGAGAAAGTGACGTCACTGCTGGCTCTGAAGCGTGGTTGCGTGCTTGCTATCGAAGATAGAACGTGCGCTATTTTTCGTGACGGCTTGCTTACGTGTTTCCATATTTTTCGAGCTCTGTTGTTTAAAAAAATGTCTCAAAGGTGGTCTTCGAAACGAATGAATATTTTAATTGACGCATATAAAGAAAAACCGTGTTTGTATGCAATAAATACTCCGAATTACCACAATGGCTCTTTATAGAGTGAAGGACGCAGTTTTGGGGTTAAAGCCAACCGTGACAGCAAAAGAGTGCTCAACCAAATTTCACGACTTGAGGAATCAATTTAATATATTAATTTAATCAATTTAATACGCCTAGCGACAAGCACCGTGTGAAGCCAACCTAACAAGGAAGCCAACATTGCACCCAGCTCCACAGCCAACTTCGAACCTAGCGGCAAATTTTAGCAAGCTATCTAGCAGCAAAACAAGCGCCGTGTGCGTTGGGCATTAACACACAATGGTAGCTTTTTGCACAAAGTTGCATTCTCTAATGCTAAAGCTAATTAAACATACCGAGATCATTTTCTTTTATAAAAAAAAAGGACAGAGATTAGGTTTTTAGCTTTAACTTTTTTTTTTATTGGTGGGCTGTCTCGCTGTGCGACAAAATCACTCAAACGGTAAACACAAATCAAATTAAACAACAAAAAATAAAAACTGATTTCAAACTAAGCATTTCAGAACTAGGTGCTGCTGAGCTTCATACGATAAAGGATTAGCCAATATACTGTTACAAAATACAACTTTTTTTTTAATAATCAAAAATAGATCTTCTGTCATCGGCATTACGCACACATTCCATCAACACATGTTGCTCATCTGCTAAACATTAAATTTAAATGTAACCCAAAAGTTCCGTTCCAGCGGGACTCGAACCCGCACCCTTGCCTGTGATCGGCAATGCCTTTACCAGTTCGGCCATAGAGCACTATGACGCTGAAGACGAAATTTGTGGGCACTATCAACTCGGCTATAGCGCCGATCTTCTAAACATCCACAGACTTCACAATTGGGTGATGTTACTTTTTTAATTAAATATGCCATTTTGTTGGTCGGAATCTTCGATAAAATATACAGGTTATGTATCCGTAAGAGAGCGGTAACTAAAACCTTCCGTTTAAAATCAGCTTTAACATTAGAGAAGACAATCTCAAATAGCTAGCAATGTCAACGAGGTATTTTATTTTATTTTATTTTATTTTATTGAGGTAAACCAACAGCGTTACAATAGATATAGTCCAAATAACAAAATACACATAAGGCCAAAAAAGGGTTACTAACAAAAATGCATATGCTAATTTAAAAAAAAGGAAGGATATGACTAAGTGAAAGTAAATAATACAAATAAATGAATATAAATTTAGCTTGCGTGGCTTTGATGAGGTGAATAAGTGGGTGTGCGGGTGTGTGGGTGAGTGAGTGAGTGAGCGGGCACTCCTGCTACCACCAGTCTCTTAAGAGTCTGGGTATCACAGGAGTCACCCTCACACGTGGATGTGTGTATGTGTAGGTGTGTGTTTATGTGTGTGTGTTTATGTATGTGTGTGTTTGTTTATACTTACATAAAATTATAGTTCAAAATATTGATTTTGCGTTTTAGGTTAATTTATTTATTATAAATTGACCTAAAACGCACATAAAATTATGTGAAAAAATTGACATAAAATTATACTTCAAAATATTGATTTTGCGTTTTAGGTTAATTTATTTATTATAAATTGACCTAAAACACAAAATCAATATTTTGAACTATAATTTTATGTAAGTATAAACAAACACACACTCACACACACATACACAAACACAACACATTTTCATTACACAACAAACACAATTTCTTTTGTATCTGAAAAGCAAAGGACAGGGAGTCTATTTTTAGTTTTAACTTTAGATAAAACTATCTGAAATCGCTGCCAATATCAATTAAAAAATGTGTCAATTAAATTTCATAGTTTTCGGGAAATCAACTTTTGCTATCTGAAGAAGTGTTAATAAGCTGTGATCAGTATCACCAAAAAAAATGAATTTTGCGCCACAAGCGTCAGCATCCACCTTAATAAAAAATATATACCTACAAAAAGTGATAAAAAATACTTAAAATAGGGTAACACCAACCTTGTCGTAGAGAAACCTTTTCCTGAACATAGAATGCTAAGCGAGATACGTTGATCCACGCCAGTATTGTTTAGCAACAGCAGCACCATGCTACCGAGTAAAAACAACATTATACCTTCCTGAAATAACAATAATACCTGTTTGAGTTGAAATATCTACCCGCTAGTTCATGAGTTGAGTACATGACTTGTTCATTTTCTGATTTGCATGACGTGTAGAGCCGTGTCTGCTGACGAACCAGCCTATTTTACATTTTATTTTTAAGTTATGCTGTTTCATATTGCTCTGTATTTTATATTGCTCTGTATTTTATATTGCTCTGTATTTTATATTGCTCTGTATTTTATATTGCTCTGTATTTTATATTGCTCTGTATTTCATATTGCTCTGTATTTTATATTGCTCTGTATTTTATATTGCTCTGTATTTTATATTGCTCTGTATTTTATATTGCTCTGTATTTCATATTGCTCTGTATTTTATATTGCTCTGTATTTTATATTGCTCTGTATTTTATATTGCTCTGTATTTTATATTGCTCTGTATTTTATATTGCTCTGTATTTTATATTGCTCTGTATTTTATATTGCTCTGTATTATATATTGCTCTGTATTTTATATTGCTCTGTATTTTATATTGCTCTGTATTTTATATTGATCTGTATTTTATATTGCTCTGTATTTTATATTGCTCTGTATTTTATATTGCTCTGTATTTTATATTGCTCTGTATTTTATATTGCTCTGTATTATATATTGCTCTGTATTTTATATTGCTCTGTATTTTATATTGCTCTGTATTATATATTGCTCTGTATTTTATATTGCTCTGTATTTTATATTGATCTGTATTTTATATTGCTCTGTATTTTATATTGCTCTGTATTTTATATTGCTCTGTATTTTATTTTGCTCTGTATTATATATTGCTCTGTATTTTATATTGCTCTGTATTTTACATTGCTCTGTATTATATTATATTGCTCTGTATTTTCTGTATGTAATTGTGCATATTATATTTTATATTGTTATTTCTATAGTATTATAATTAAAATGTACCAATTTGACATGCCAATGTTAGGAAATGTAACGAGCTGGTTAGTAAATAAATATCTAATTATCTAAATTTATAAAACCTGATGGTTTCTAGGCAATACCTAGTATCCTGGAACTCTCTAGCTTCTGCTAAGAAGCTAGAATCTATCCCCCCTGAATGCGAGAAGCAGCCCCCCCCCACCTTCTGTATACTATTGACGGATCAAGCCGATGGCCCACCTGACGTTATGCGGTACCCTCTGCCTATGAACAGTGCATCATAGGTCACGTCCACATAGGACACGCCCTGTGGCACTGCAATGCGCCCGCCACCCTGAGACATAAAGATCAAAAGTCTCATTCGCCTGTAATTTCACCGGCACCCATACCCTTCAAACCGGAACACAACAATGCGATCACTACTGCTTTGCGGCAGAAATAGGTAAGGTGGTAGTTCTTCCCCGGACGAACTCTTTCACAAAAATGCTCTATTACTAACCGCTACTACCGCGGATACGGCATGTCATCGTTCTATTTCCCACTTTTATAGTATTTAATCCACTTACGCTTATGTAACACTTGAGAACTTCAATAGTACTCATGACACCAGCCAATGGTAGGACGAAGATGGGAATTAAACTGGTCGCGGGAATGTTCACCGGTTGCAACAGAAAAAACCAGCTTATCAACAACCACATCAAACGAACCGCAACAGCAAACTGAAAACAATAAGTTATCTTATCTTATCTTATCTTATCTTATCAAATAATTTAAATATGAAACTTTGCATGGGCATGCTTCAAAAGAAATCATAAAAAAGCGGCAAAGTGCGTGTCGGACTCGCCCATGAAGGGTTCCGTAGCAGCAAGTAACATAATATAAAAGTTCTTGGATGGATTACGATTAATGACGTATTAAAAAAAAACTACTTCCTAGATCTCGTTCAAACTAATTTTGAGTGAAATTTTACATGGTAATGTACATTATATATATTTTTTTACTATTATCATTCTCTTATTTTAGAAGTTATGGGGGGGGGGACACACTTTTTACCACTTTGGAAGTGTCACTCGCGCAAACTATTCTATTTAGAAAAAAAATATGTTAGAAACTTCAACATCATTTTTGAAGACCTATCCATAGATAACCCACACGTATAGGTTTGATGAAAAAAAATTTTTGAGTTTCAGTTCTAAGTAAGGGGAACCCCAAAAATAATTGTTTTTTTAAAAATGTTGTGTAAAAATCTTAATGCGGTTCACAGAATACATCTACCTACCAACTTTCAACAGTATAGCTCTTAAAGTTTCGGAAAAAAAAGGCTGTGACATACACGGACAGACAGACAGACAGACAGACAGACATGACGAATCCATAAGGGTTCCTTGTCTTTGACTACGGAACCCTAAAAAGGATATACTTTTTTCCCCCGAACTACCCCCAAAATCGGGTGCAATGAGGTGTTTAAGTTTGTATGGGAACTTTTTATCGCGGGGTGCCTTTTGCTTGAAATTTTGTATGGGTAAAATAGGTTGTGATCACAATAGGCCTGACTGGTCGCAGGCATAAAATAGCCTGAATTAGCTTATAATAGGTACAATATAATACAGAATCGAACGTAGAGCTTTCAGGCTTATAGGTGAGCAACAAGTGGCGGAGACTACGATTCAGAGTCTCGAGCACCGCCGTAAGGTTGCATGCCTTTCGATCTTCTATAGGTTATATTTCGTGGAATGCTCCCAGGAACTATACGATCTGATCCCACCATCTCCTTTTCATCATAGGACGAGCAGGCGTATGGATCAGTACCTACCATCCTTACCTCATTAGTATACCTTCTATTCGCACAAAATGTTTCATAGTCCAGTCAAGTTAAACATATAATGTGGGTCGTGCTTGCGAAAGTTCGGGTCACGCTCATTTTTTTTTATGTTGTTAGAACCTTAAGCAACATTAAAAAAACCAGATTTGCAATTTTCCAAGTGCTGTGCGTTCGGCGGTGTGCCCAAAAAACCATGAAATTATGGGGTTTTTTTCAGTTTTTGCTCAATATCTTAGTGAAGGAAGGATCCGACCGGTACAGTTACAGCAAATACTTTAAAAGTTGATTAAATTTGCTACAATTTTACACTAGCTTGAGCTCTATAGAGCCATTGGTTTCCTAAATACAGTTCTTTAAAAATAGTTTTTTTTTGCCTAAAAGTGTATTTTTTTCGAAATGTTCACTCATTTTGTGAAATATCTTCTAAAATAAAATACGCATCCAAAGTCAAATATTATAAAAAGCGGCCAAGTGCGAGTCGGACTCGCCCATGAAGGGCAAGTAACATAATATAAAAGTACTTGGATGGATTACGATTTATGACGTATTAAAAAAAACTACTTACTAGATCTCGCTCAAACCATCGGACCATCTGAGATACAAGATCCGTTTTTGAGAGAACCGCTGTGCCTACAGGTACCAGTTAGGTCTTAAATAAAAGCTTATTAAATTACTAAAACTTAATTTTTAGAGTTCCGTAAAAAACTACGGAACCCTTATGGATTCGTCATGTCTGTCTGTTTGTCTGTCCGTGTATGTCACAGCCACTTTTTTCCGAAACTATAAAAGCTATGCTGTGGAAACTTGGTAGGTAGATGTATTCTGTGAACCGCAATAAGATTTTCAAACAAAAATAGAAAAAAAACAATAAATTTTTGGGGTTCCCCATACTTAGAACTGAAACTCAAAAATCTTTTTTTCATCATACCCATACGTGATGGGTATCTATGGATAGGTCTTCAAAAATGATATTGAGGTTTTTAATATAATTTTTTTCTAAACTGAATAGTTTGCGCAAGGGACACTTCCAAAGTGGTAAAAAGTGTGTCGTCGTCGTCATCCCCCGTAACTTCTAAAATAAGAGAATAATAAAACTAAAAAAAAATATAATGTACATTACCATGTAAACATCCACAAAAATTGGTTTGAACGAGATCTAGTAAGTAGTTTTTTTTTAATACGTCATAAATCGTAATCCATCCAAGAACTTTTATATTATGTTACTTGCTGCTATGAAACCCTTCATAAGCGAGTCCGACTCGCACTTGGCAGCTTTTTATAATATTTGACTTGAGATGCGTATTTTAGAAGATATTTCACAAAATAAGTGAACATTTCGAAAAAAATACACTCTTAGGAAAAAATGCCTATTTTTGAAGAACTGTATCTCAGGAACCAATGTCTCTATAGTGCTCGCGCTAGTGTAAATTGTAGCAAATAAGAACTCAACTTGATAAGAATTTCCAGTGACTATATCGGTCAGACCCTTCCTTCACTAAGATATTGGGCAAAAACTGAAAAATATCCCAATATTTCATGGTTTTTTGGGCAAATCACTTGGAAAATTGCAAATCTGTTTTTTTAATGTTGGTTAAGGTCCTAACAATATATAAAAAAATCAGCCTGACCCGAACTTTTGCAATCACGGATGTACATCTTGACTGGAGTATCAGTTCTAACTTTATGATGCGAACTGCTAAGGAGCGGAATACACTACCGTCGTCTGTCTTTCCTGAAAACTATAATTTGGGTCTCTTCAAGGCTAGAGTGAATAGGTGCCTTCTAGACCTTTGTGCTCCATCTTCGGCCACATCGTCACTTACCAACAGGTGAGACAGCGGTCAAACAAACGTCTATCGTTAAAAATAATAATAATAATAATAATTGAACACATTTCAGAATTTTTCAAAATAACCCTTCAAAAGGGGTGTCATAGTTTTTTTGTGGTGTGATGCGTATCAAAGCACGTTTATTCAGCTAGTCTTCAATAAGAGCTAAGACTTGTTATATGCTGATTAGTTGATAATCGTATAGCTTGTGTGCTACTTGATACACTCCTCTTTCATTTCATTGATCTAACACAGTGACAGTATATTTTGTGACAGTGAGTGATCAAGAATATACCAGTGTTTTTTTTTTTATACTACTTGAATGACGGAATAAGCAGATGGCCCACCTGATGTTAAGCGGTAACCTCTGCCTATGAACAGTGCATTACCTCATAGGTCACGTCCACCTAGGATGCGCACTATGTGGCATTGCACTGCGCCCGCCACCCTGAGACATAAAGATGAAAAGTCTCATGTGCCTGTAATTTCACCGGCACCCTTACCCTTCAAACCGGAACGCAGCAATGCGAGCACTACTGCATTTTTGCACTATTGGTAGTCATATTCTGATTTACCTTTTTATCTTGCCACTGCCAGCTCAGGGCGCATATTGGCACCAATACTCCAAGAAGGCCTCTGTAGTGCGTTATTGCTATATTCTTGAGTCTTGGGCCGATACCCTTGACCGGCTTCTTTGGTTCGATGGTTGGACTAGAATATACGAAAAGTATAATAAACTTGCCCATTTGTACTATATGCTACTATGTTAGGTTAATAATACCTTATACACTTTGTCTGTTTGATCAAAATTTATATTGTAGGTACTAGCAGCGCCCCGCGGTTTCACGCGCGTAGATTTCGACCTTGTGCGAATATCGGGATAAAAATGTGCCTATGTGTTATTCCGGGAGTCCAGTTATCTCCATTCCAAATTTCAACCAAATCCGTCCAGCCGTTTCAGCGTGAAGAGGTAACAAACACACTAGCACACAAACACACAAACTTTCGCATTTATATTATTAGTGTGATGTGATGTGATAAAATGTAAATCCGTTATTGGCCTTAAGATTAGGTAGCTTAGAAAAAGTAACTTTTTTATATTGCTGCTGTGGAATTTATTCAAAAAATAAAATATAAATAAAATAAAAAATTGCATCAATACTGGAACTATTTACATATTATTCTGTGCAAATAGTAATCAATATATATAAAATCGTTGCTTGATTGACCGACTGACTGACTGACTGACTGACTATCAACGCACAGCCTAATCCATAAGTCTTAGAGACCTGAAATTTGGAGGTTACTTTCCTTTTTTGGTCTAGGGGTGCACCAAGAAAGGAACTCCAGAAATTCAACCCCTAAGGGGCTGTAGCGGGGTGTTTATTTATGGAAAGTACACGTGGACGAAGTCGCAGGCATTCCACTAGTTAGCTATATAGTGTCAAGTTTTGATTTGACACAAAACTACACTTATACCTATTATAAATGCGAAAGTCTGTGAATGTGTTACTTTACGCTGAAACCGCTGGACGGATTTGGATGATATTTATAATAGAGTTAATTAAACTCCTGGAATAACATTCAGCATATTTTTTTTGAAACATAAAGGAATTATAAAAAATAAAAAAAAATAAAAAAAAAATGCTGGACAGTTTACACAACAATATCTAGCCCCAAGCTAAGCAGAGTTTGTGTTATGTTATGTATATTATAATATTCTTTATTTCAGACACAAAAAAACATAAGTTACCTACATAGTAATTAGTTTTTTAATTTTCAATTTAGTTAAATGAAATAGTAGGTAATTGAAATGAAATGTACATCAAAACATAATACAAAAGTATACAAATAAAAATACCTTTTATTTCTGGTTCACCTTCTAGTGCACACAGATCCAAAACCTAGGGCATGTATAAATTACCTGCTTCCTATGTAGGTACCTACTATACCCAAACTACCTAGGTACCTACTACATTCATGCGGTAAACATACTAACGACCATAGAGAAAAAAAATACTATATAGACCTATTACACCTAAGCTATTTTTTATCCCGATAATCCCACGGGTTCGAGACTTATGCGGGTAACACCGCGGGTTGCAGCTAGTTATGTATATTTTTTAAAACAAGTTTATGCGTAATCGCTCACAATACAAAATTTGGACTTCAGGGATATGAAAGAGGTCTAAGGGCTTGTACACAAAACTGCGATGCGACGTCGCATATCGCAAAAATCTGCGAGTTCTTACACTTTTTTCTTACACTTTCTACTACTTGCGAATTCGCATCGCGTCGCATCGCAGTTTTGTGTACAAGCCCTAAGGATATCAATATTAAAACTTTGAATAATGTAATAGGAGATGCGAGCTGATAAAAAAATTGTCCAACCAAAACATACATGCAATATAAAATCTAATGCAAAAAAAATAAAAAAATAAAAACTAAATCTAATGAGCGCTGGGCTGCCAACGTGGCCTAGCAAACGCTGAGTTGAGGACCCTTTTGTGGCTTACGTCAGGCACACACACACAATTATTTTTTTTATCTGTGTAATTTGTTTTTGTTTTAGTTTTTATTTAGTTCCTATTTTGTTTGCTTTTTTTTTGTTGGTGTGTGTCTTTGTTTGCATAGTCATAAATAAATGTTTCTTTCTTTCTTTCTTTCTAATGTTAACTAAACGATTTCAAGAATTAAATGCATGGGCCATATTTTACATATTGGTTATTAACAAGTGTCTATTGTAGAGAGTTTTAACTATCCATGTACGAGAAAACTCAGAAATCGTCATGCTATGCCTACAGTTGGGGATCAGCCATACACAGGTGGAATATAATAGTGAATCAGTCACCAATGGAGGTGCAAATATACGTCATCCGGCCGCCATGGCAAATGAGTTTCACAACCAGTTGTCTCAAAGGAAAAAAGTTTTGCTACGCAGCTAGTTGCGGTAGGTATAAGATACTTTGTTTTTGTTTCACAACCAGCTTAGTTGATTGCTAAGTTTTGCAATCAGAAAAGAAAAACTGCTGCCACTAACGATTTCTGAAAATTACCCACTGGAACGTTTTTTTTTTTTTTTTTTTATACTACCTGAATGACGGAACATGCAGATGGCCCCACCTGATGTTAAGCGGTAACCTCTGCCTATGAACAGTGCATTACCTCATAGGTCACGTCCACCTAGGACGCGCCCTATGTGGCATTGCACTGCGCCCGCCACCCTGAGACATAAAGATGAAAAGTCTCATGTGCCTGTAATTTCACCGGCACCCTTACCCTTCAAACCGGAACACAGCAATGCGAGCACTACTTCTACAATATAGTATCTTAGACAACTAGTTGTGTAGCAAGGAAATAATTTACTCATAAACACTTGTTTATGAATCCTTGGCGACTGGGTTGTGAAACAAAAATATAATATCTGTTTCGGCAACTGGCGGTGTAGCAAGATATTTTTCTTTTTACACAACCGTTTGTTAAACTCAGTTGCCATGATGGCTAGAGGGACCTACATATTTACTGAGTAAAGGATTTAAGGGCTTATCCAGCATATTACTACTAAAGTACCTATTAATAGTAGGTGCCCCATGTTCAAACAAATGTGGTATTTAATGGTCTCATTAGTGTCACTTACAGCATCCTATAAAATATTTGAATGGGTACTTACAAAAATTTTGCATAAAGTCTGAAAAAATAAGAAAATAATATTTATCATTTTTTCCGCATTTTTTTTTTTTTTTTTTTTGATTACAAGATGATTATCATGACTTTTATTTGACTAGAATATTTTATGTTTATACAACCTAAACGTTAAAATATAATTAATTACTCACCCTCCCATTGTGATACAATTTTTCTATTCAGTTTCACAATAATATATTTTATTAAGATTTTACTCAAAGCAGCTCTCAGCCATATTTGAGTGACGGTTTGCTTCAAATTTGGGCAGAGAGATGAAAAACAAAATACTTTTTAAACTTCGAAGTGGGAAATGTGGTAAAAAGTGTTGATTTCTTAGACAAAAAAGTTTTACAGTGATCGAGTTAACACTATACTTTTTTACAAGCTACTATTTACAGCGCACGTTCACCGTAAGATGGCACCTGCCTTGGTTGGCACGCTAACCAAGACAGGTGCCATCTTACGGTAAACTAGCTGTAGTTTCATTCTTTTTTCTGTTTTTTTTTAATACTACCAAGGTAGCAAACATGCATACGGCCCACCAGTTGGTAAGCGGTTACCGTAGCCTATGGACGCCTGCAATACCAGATGCACCACACGCACGTTGCCGTACCCTTAAAAATTTCCAAACATCTTTTGTTGAAGAACTACTTACTGCAGTCACTTGGGAAAATCTCAGCAGAGAGATCATTCTACAACCTGAGTGTTCGCGGGAGGAAGTTCCTCTGAAACAGCACAGTCCGGGTCCAACCTGGCTCTAAGGTTTAGGGATGAATCTTCTGCCGATGGCGAGCGGTGCGGTGAAAAGAGGCTGCTGTAGGCATCATGTCAAACAATTCCTCGGAACTAAATCCATTATATAAACGGTAGAACACGCAGACAGAGGCAAAGTTTCTCCTCAGGCTCAATACCGTTCATGAGCTTGGGATTGTCGACAATTATCAATGCACGCCTTTCAACAGTCCTGATGTCTGTAATCAAATCTTACGGTGGCCATACACGCAACGGTATACCTGACAGGTTTACTGTACAGGTCAACAGGAACGTGTATGTGATAAAACCGTACAGTTATCCCTACCTGTAGAAGTAACCTGACCACAATTGAAAGATTCTATTTTTTTTTGCATATCTTGCTCACTGCATCGCGTTCCGTGCTGGTGTCGTTTTTTTTAAAAACTTTTTTAATGATGAAATAAGCATGTTAAGCAGGTGGTCTCTGCCTTTAACAATGGGCGGTATCACAGGTCACGTCCACCTAGGACGCACACTAGGCATTACACTGCGCCCGCCACCCTGAGACATAAAGAGGAAAAGTCTCATGTGCCTGTAATTTCACGAGCCCCAGTACCGGCTTCACCCATACCCTTCAAACCGGAACACAGCAATGCAAGCACTACTGTTTTGTGGCAGAATTAGTACTTCCGCGGATGAACTTTTTCACAGAAAAACTCTACTTCTACAAATTCGCGTTGCATGAATTATCTGAGCCTGTGTAACATTGTGATCTGTAACCGTTTTTATTGTTAAAGTTTACACTTATATAAAATAGTAGAACATTAAAATATTACTTATGTCCATCAATTAGAATGGAGCAAAAAAATTGATTTTGTCTTTGTACTACATACACACTGCCACCAATAGACAACGATATTTTACTATAAAAACTTTCGTGAATCATATCAATTATTTTATAAGAACGGGAAATTTTCACGTACCGTTAAATCGACTGAGCGGATTAGTGCTAAGCGAGACGCGGTTGGAGTGCGTCGCGTTCACTTACCTTGAAAAAGGCTCTCGAAACGGGTCGAAACAATGTCGGTGCTTACATCGATTTAACGGTACGTGAAAATTTCCCATTTTTATAAAATAATTGACAACGATATTGTCAGTAATTTAGGCTGGTAGCATAAGGTACCATATTGTTGGAATAAAGTTAAGATCTGCTTCGGTTCTGGCACTCGCCAGCCACACGTTGCGACATGCTCGCATTGGGTCGCATCTTTTTGCTATTGATATGAAGTGTTTGGGACGTATTTGTATTCCTCTCACCCCCACTCCTTCACTCACCGTTACATGCACCTTTACCTTTAGTTCTGGCAAAAAATCCATCAAAACTTGTGACCGGTAAATCCAGGGTAACCCAATAAGAGTGCATTCATAATGATTATAACATTAAATAGACAAATGGCAGTGTTTATTAAAGGAATTAGTAACAATTTAAAATTTCATAACACAAGGTTACAGTACTTTCATAAATTCGAAAGACGCTCTTATTTTTAACTGTCTACGTACAATATAACTAATACACAGCACGTGAATTCACAGCGTCACTTATCACTTGTAGATATGCTTTAACGGGGGGAGACCCGGGGGCGTGGATCAAACGGGCGTGGTTCTACGATAGGGGTCCGTGCCGACGGCTCGATCATGTCGAGTTTGTTCCTCATGAATCGCCACTCGCGTTCCAACACCGAACGTCACTAGTTCTTCTTCTCTAGATGGCGGAGGTTCTACTGCTGAGTTATCTAGGAACCTCCCACTGGCCACAGAAGCCTGCGACTGGAATATAGACGCGCTTCTCAACCCGCTCAAGGTGTTAGCACTCTGGGGCACCTCTTTGAACTCATCGAAATAGTTTTCGCACGCGGTTGGCCGAGGCGCCGCTGGGAACCCGTACAGTGTCGACGAAGACAAGTCTTTCAACGACGCTGAACTTAGATTTATTCTCCTATTTTTGTTATGGATAGAACAGTGCGGCAATTCGTCACCGTCAAATATGAAGCGCCGTCGTTCTCGAGGCGTGGCTGCTGATGACCCTGTAGGAGGATAGGTATCCCTCTTCATCATCCGTCTCTCCAGTATCGTGGAATCTCTTTCCCGGAACTCTGAGAAGGCGTATTCTCTATCCCACGCTCGGCAGTCTGCTTTAGCTTTCTCAGATAGTTCTGTTATCCAGTCTTTTTGGTACCATTGTAGAAACAGGAATATGGCAGATGTGCCTGCTAGCTCGCACGCTACGAACCCGCCTAGGTACAGCCCGAAGGAATATCCGTAACTATAGGACATCCTCGGTGTGTCGAAGACTATCATGTAGCGAAGTTTGTGGCCCAGTTGTGATTTGAATACAGATATGTACATGACGATTCCGGTCAACATGATGAGACCTGAAACAAGATAAATGGTAGTAAATTATTGGTGTCATCATCACCTATTTGGGGCCAAGTCTTGTACATGATGTTTCACAAACATGAAGTTAGTTATTTCAAGTATTTGCTACTGGTTGATGATTTTTGATGTTCCATTTCTGATAGCAATACAGATACAGATTTAAATGTAGTATATATTTTTAAATCGGTGATTAAAATACTGACATTGCCGGCCTAGTTTGTCAAGGTCAATTTATCACAAAGAAGTTCCTCGAAAAAATGTGTTTGAGTAAAGTTTATTAAGATAAGTAAGATAAGATAAGATAAGTTTATTTATTCACTTAGAATAGGTACAACAAATAATAATTAACAAAACAGATGCAACTTACTTATATGAAAAGCAAAATGTGTTACAGAATTTTTTGCATTAATTTTTAAAGATGGTCATAAGTATATATGAAATTAAGAGAACTTTGCCTTCCGTGCTAGTTAAAAAACTGTGTTACGGCAAGGCAACGCTTCACACCCCATATAGAAAGGTCCATATTGGACATTATTGAGTAGGTACAATAGATAGATGCAATAATAACTTAGTAAAATATTAAACCGATATTAACTGCAATATTAAAACGTTATCTTGGAATTGTTCTTTTTTTGTGTTACAAAGTCTTGCCAACACAAAGATTATACTTATGACTTACCTACTTGGTTATTATCGTTTTATTGAATTTGTAAATACGTATACAAAGTATATAACTACCTATTAAAATAGTCAACTGTCGAAACACAGTGAGCTGGTGGAAAACTTGTATAACTTAAAAAAAACACTATGTCGTCCGTTTTAAATATCGATTTAGATGACAGATCATGGACGCAGGCCTCTTTGCTTGTAAAATTTCAAGTGTAGTCCTACCAGCGTTCTTGTCTTCCACCGGTAGCCCTTGTTCTTTGGTTAGCAAAATTCTTACTTCTTCTCTTGTGGCTCTTTTTAGCAACACTCTCAAAATATCATACCCAAACGAGTCTTGAAATTCTTGGCATAGGGCTTGCCCCGATACTGCTCCCTTCAAATGACTTTGGTTTAACGGCAACGGTGGGCCTCTGTGCGAGCTGACGTGGAATTGTCTGTTACAAACGTACTCCAAGCTCCACAAATCTTGCTCGTCTTCTGGCCGTTTTTAAATGGGAGCCCGGATTTTGGTCGCAAGCACTTCCACCACACAATACTGGTGCTTTAATGGAACCCAGTTTCCGTATTGCAACTTCGTAGGTTGTGTGCAGAGTGCCCAACCAGGTGCCTTTACTAGCGTCAACATTCCAGCCATTCTAGGACCGAATGATCTGCTAGGTGACAATGGTAAGCGGCCTGACGGCATGACTTTTGTTCCGTGGGAGAAGGGTAGGCCTTTGGTGTGGGACGCTACATGCGTTGATACCCTTGCGCTTTCTCATCTGTCCGAGACATCCGTTAAGGCTGGTGCGGCGGCAGATTCAGCTGATGATCTCAAAAGGCGCAAATATGCAACTCTCGACAGAGCTTACATGTTTGAGCCTTTCGGGGTCGAGACTCTGGGTAAGTGGGGTAAATGGGACCTTCGCGTTTTCAAAATTCTTTCAGGGCGAAGTGAAGTGACGCGAGAACCAAGAGTTGGCTCTTATCTGGCTGAAAGCATCTTAGGGACACTTCCGTCTGGCAGTGATTTGTATCAGTTGAGATACCTCTAGATCGTTTACAACAGTCTTCAGATATCCCAACTGTTTCATTTGTATTTTTTAATAATTTTGAGAATGCGATGGTCCATTTCTGGGCGGCTAGTCGAAGCGACGAGCACCCGACCACGAACCCGACCCGAGAATCTTATCTTATCTGGCTCAAAGTCAAGAGTCTCCGTCAAGTCATAACCCAGCTTAAATGCTGGCAGAAAATTTAAGTCTTTGTAGGGAAAAAACACCATTTCCAAAAGACACGGGTTCAATGAATAAATTGCGATTTACTCTGACTTTGACTGTTAATTCAATGATTCATCAGAACATACCAGAAATAATAAACATGACTCCAGCGATGAAGGTGCACACCCGTCGGCCCTTGACGCAGTGGCCGAGCACGCAGCACAGCGCACCAACGCACTGCGTGAACACAGCCAGGAGCAGCGGAGCCGCAGACCTGGTCACCACATCTGGAAAAGTTGTTAGGTCCCTATATTAATTGAGTGGATAGAAAGCTTTTGCCAAAGTTGGCGGTAACGCCCCCTTGTGGGCGCTGCAGGCCCAAAGGGGGCAGTATGAGACCCAGAAAAAAAAATAGTGGCGTCAAATCAGACACACTTTTGCATTTTAGTAGTTATTAGTATTCCTAGATAGGTCATTTTCATAGATAATAGACCGCGGGCAATCATGTTTTAACAAGTTTTTGTTAATTATCCCGATTTGTGCATGTTTAATCTTCGCTTAATATAGCTCACAAAAAATGGGGGCGCTAAAATATAATTTATTCTCAAAGTGGGCAGTAGACAAAATAAGTTTGGGAACCCCTGCATAGAAGAACCTTCCCTTCTTCTTCTTTATTTTTCTTCTTCATATAATGGCTTCTGAGGCGTGCTCGAAACAATTTCGCCAATGTCAAGTGATATAATTAATTATATTTTGATAGTTAAGTCGTCAAGAGTCTCCGTCAAGTCATAACCCAGTTTAAATGGCGGCAGAAAAACAGAGTTTATACAGGAAAAATCTACCATTTCGAAAAGGCACGCCGCCATACACTTAAATTTCACTACACCACACATGCGCTATTTATCCAAGTTACACCGGTTAAAATGTCACAAAAATTAAACAAAATAAAAGGAAAAAAAATACAAAAAAAAAGACTACGATTCTTTCAAAAATGCCAGATTGAATCCCCCAAGAACCTTCCCTTATAGCCAGCAAAGCAGTTATTTTTATATTGAAAAAAATACGTTATAGTTGGCGTCGCACGGTTTGTGCATTTGCGATTTTCACGTATTAATTATTGTATTTTCAATACAATTTACAGCATTACAATCCTTCCAAGTCATCAAAGTCACAGTCAAGTCATGTTTTAGTAAAACAGTGGCCGTTTTACTAAAACTTTGTCAGTAAATTTCCACCAATTTGAAAAATCACGTCCACTTCATTTCACTATACCTACTATATAAACTAGCTACATCGTTTAGAAAGCCACAAAAATTACAGAAACTAAATCAAACAACACTTGGAAATTAAATTTAAAAGAATTAGACGACGTCTCTTTCGAATATGGCAGATGAGAACCTACTTAAATAGGTTTCAAAAAACTACAAAAGGGTTTTGTTACGGGTTTGCGGAAAAGCTGCGAACTTTAGCATACATTGATTTACTTCAGGCGCACTAGATGGCGTTAGTAGGTATGCGTGGCTTGTATGAAATTGTTCTTTTGAAAACTTGTCTTATAAAAGTTCGCCCCTGACTGAGGCTCGTGAATGCACGCAATTGTAGAACTACGTTGCATACCTTTATAAATCTGACTTAAAAATACATTTATATCAAAGTTTCACGGAACCATTTCGTGATCTTTCCCTTAACAGCGACCAAACTACCATTTGAGTTGGACTAATCAGTTACAATCCTATTTTGTTATAAATAAAGTGTTTTAATATGTACCTATCTTAGTTTCTAAGGTATTTATGTTGCCTGGGGCTTATTGTTTAGGTTTATTAGGTACATTTCTCAATAAGCCTGAAATACGGATAACTATTGATTGATTGATTGTAACGGGTAGGTATATAGGTAGCTCACGAATCCTTTTTAGTGTTTCGAAGTCCGACAAGGAAGCTTTATTAGTTACGCTATGTCCGGCAGTCTGTCTGTCCAGTCGAAGTTAGAACAGCTTTACTCGTAGACTATTAGTTTTATTAATTATAACGATAGTTCGTTTCGTTTCGTTTCGTTTCGTATGAGGTAGTGCTGGCCTCTGGTGTCGGAGTTTGTCAAGCCGCCCGAGGGCCTCTGACATGGCTTATATAACAGCCGGGACCGACAGCATAACGTGCCCTCCGAAGCACAGAGCGATGGAAATCCGCGTATAATTTAGAAAAGTCATTGGTGCGGAGCCTAGTATCGAACCCGGTATCGTTGGATTCTGAGTTGCACTATTGAACCGTTAGGCTACCATCGCATGAACGCACCGCAAAACGATAGTACAAATTGGTGACGCCTAATACAAAGTCAAGAAATAAAATACATATTTTCGAAAAAAAAACCGACTTCAATGCTAGGAATTTATCCCCGATACAAATTTTTATAATATTAGTGATTCGTGTGCTGATCACAATGAGCCTAAACACCGCCAGTCTACTTTGTCCATCGTGGAGTTCCGTTGTCCCACTTCCGTCTCCATCATAATATCAGACGCAATCAAAGAGAGCATCATTTTCATCGGAACTTGACAGGTATGCAGCTTCAGCTCAATCGGTTAGGGATAACTTTAAAATTCAGTAGCAAGATTCCACCCGGACACATTGCAAGTTAACCTACATCTACATCTACACTAATATTATAAACCTATATATACCTATATATCGGAACTATATACGGAACTACTTATCTATACATAGTAGATTTTTGTGTTTGTCTTCTTGTTTTATGTGTGTGTTGTGCGTGTGGTAAAATAAATAAATTTTCTTTTTTTCTTTCTTTCTTTTATAGAAGAGGAAAGACTTGTATTTGTGTGTGTGTGTGTATGTTTGTAATGAATAAACTCAAAAACTACGGTGCCGATTTCAAAAATTCTTTCACCATTGGAAAGCTACATTCAACCTGAGTGACATAGACTACCAGGGGGGGATAGGAGGGGCGGGGGCTGTTTTTCATCCTGAAACTAGCCGTGCAAAGCCGGGACGACTCGCTAGTATTATATATAAAGCTTGTACAAAGCTTGTAAATATTATTTCAACTTACATGGTATCGCATTTGTGGAGTCACTTGGATCTGGCGTGAATTGCGACAGCGGAAAGTAAGGGATGTCCAAACATTTGAACACTGTTCCGCCGGCTGAAAAGTTTACAAAAATAATGTTAGAATTGCCTTCTTGCGAGTTCAGTGCGTGTTAAAATACAAGAGCGTTGTAAAATACATTGTGACATACATTGACCTCACTCGAGTTTTACAGCTCGTTCACCGTAAGATGGCACCTGTAAATACTACATGGCAGGTGCCAACTTACGTTGAGCGGTCCCACCGTAAGATGGCACCTGTAAATACTCTATGGCAGGTGCCAACTTACGGTGAACAGTCCGGCTCGTACACAGTAAGATGGCACCTGTAAATACTCCATGGCAGGTGACAACTTACGGTGAACGGTCCGGCTCGCTCACCGTAAGATGGCACCTGTGAATAGTCCATGGCAGGTGCCAACTTACGGTGAACGGTCCAGCTCGTTCACCATTAGATGGCACCTGTAAATACTCCATGGCAGGTGCCAATTTACGTTGAGCGGTCCAGGACCTTCACCGTAAGATGACACCTGTAAATACTCCATGGCAGGTGCCAACTTACGGTGAACGGTCCGGCTCGTTCACCGTAAGATGGCATTAGTAAATACTACATGGCAGGTGCCATCTTACGGTGAACGGTCAGGGAAATCAACGTAAGATGGCACCTGTTAATACTCCATGGCAGGTGCCTTATTACGGTGAACGGTTTGTGCTAGTATAATAGCTTTTTTGTGAAAGAGTTTGTCCCGGGAAGTACTACCACCATACTTATTTCCGCCGCAAAGCAGTAGTGCTCGCATTGCTGTGTTCCAGTTTGAAGGGTATGCTTGCCGGTGAAATTACAGGCACGTGAGACTTCTCCTCTTTATGTCTCAGGGTGGCGGGCGCAGTGCAATGCCATTGCATATATTAGGGTTCGTCCTAGGTGGATGTGACCTGTGACATAATGCATTGTTAAAGGCAGAGGTTACCGCTTAACATAAGCATGTTCCGTCATGAATAAAAAAAAAAAAAAGGTTAGGTACTTATCACAATAGGTAACACATATTGGAATTACAACATTCCACTCGAGATCCTATTCATCATGTACAGTGGCGGAATGAAAACGTTCGTCAGTTTTCAAAGGAATCCCCTTAGCTTGTCGCGATCACATATTACCTTTTCCAACTATCCTACGTAGCAGACTGCTGTATAGAAAACCATAATTTAAATGTTTATTATAAAGATCAAATTTGCACACCTTTGATCAGTTGCTTGTTTAAGTTTGGAACGACTTTTTTAGGGTCCCGTACCCAAAGAGGCCAAACGAAGCCCTATTGCCCTCGCTCATCCGTCTGTCCGTCTCTCTATCACACGGGTCTATAGCGGCTAAACCATTGAAGTAAGTATTCATATTTGTAAAGTGGGGAGGGAAAAATAAATCTGTCGTACCCTAGCATGTGGAGTATAATTTTAGAGCCTATTAAGTAGAATAATACTGTATTTTTGTTACTAAGTTCAATTTAATTTCTATTTAACCCACGAACTAGTTTTTTTTTTTATATTCTGCATACTCAGTATGAATATTTTACCAAAAAATTATAATATTTTAGAAAATAGAAACATTTTGAGAATTTTCTCATATTTCTATTACAAACAGATTTAATTTCGCGTGTGGATTAACTAAACTTAGGCAATTTATAACTTCTACATTTGTTACGGAACCACAAATTATATAATAGTTTCTACGACGGAAACCTGAATGCGCGAGGTCCGATGCGCACTTGGCCAGTTTTATAATGAGTTAGCCAGAAGTTTTGTAATTTTATTCGTAGACTATCTGTTATTCAATCGCTGCTATTATCCGTTGTCATGGTAACTGAAGGTTATTTTCGTAATATTGACAATACTGTGTCGGTAAAACAGTACCATTGCAATACTATGTCGGTAAAGCAGTACCTATGCTTTTTGCATTGAACAACCAAAAATAAGCCCTAAGGTGACGAACATTTTCATTCCACCACTGTACCTACTGATACATACAGAAATAAAGACACTATGGCCTGAAACGTACCGCCCCTCTTTTAGTCAGTAAAAGTGGGGCGAGCGAGCCAGCACAATGCGTTTCCCGCGGCTCGGCTCCGGAAACTGCGATGTATTGTGCCATGGCTACACGCGCGGAAGTTTCGTCCCTTTTGTGATACTACTTGGTTGCGCTGGCAATACCTGCCATAGATATTTACATGTAAATTTTACAAAAAATATTTAAAAAACCTGTTTATTTTAAGTGTTCCAATACCAGTTTTCATATAAGTACCTGCGGTGCGAACGAGCTATGCAAGGCGTTGTTTTTTAGTCGTGTTTAAGTGTTTCGTCCCTTTTGTGATACTACTTTACTAGGTTGCGCTGGCAATACCTACCATGGATAATATTTAAAAGTCAATTTTACAAAAAATATTAAAAAACTATTTATAGTGTTCCAATACCAGTTTTCATACTAAATACCAGGTGCGAACGAGCTACGCAAAGCGTTTTTATTTAAGTCGTGTTTAAGTGTTTCGCAACCCTTATCGTGTTTAGTTAGTATTTACCATTACATTCTCTAATATACACATGAATTTTCGAAATTCGAAATCGTTCTGAAATACAGTTTTGAACTAGTTTGGGAGCCTATGGATTCATTATCCTTTAGAACATCGTATTATGTCAATAAAGTTTTTTGTATTTTGTATATTTTTGTATTTTGTTCAACTTTCACGCTGCACCTTCTTTAGGCCGAACCGACCGAATACAAATATCGATATTCGTTGTTATCCACTTGTTATTAATTAAATTTGAATATTCAAACGATCTATGAATCTTCTTTGGACAAATATTCATATATATAGGTATGGTAAAGTTTAGAGTTCAGCATAATATGTGTGCTGAAATAGGACCTTACCTTGCCTTTTTCAATACCTATTCGTTTCGTTTCGTATGAGGTAGTGCTGGCCTCTGGTGTCGGAGTTTGTCAAGCCGCCCGAGGGCCTCTGTCATGGCTTATCGACTACTCTTTATCAATAACAGCCGGGACCGACAGCTTAACGTGCCCTCCGAAGCACAGAGAGATGGAAATCCACACATAACTTAGAAAAGTCATTGGTGCGGAGCCTAGGATCGAACCCGGTATCGTTGGGTTCTGAGTTGCACTATTGAACCGTTAGGCTACCATCGCTTATACCTAATACCTATTTAAGACAGCTTTCATAATTTTTTTTTTGTTGAATTCTTTGGCATTCCTCTTTTAGGTTTTTAGGCTGATGAATGAAAGTTAGGGTGTCCATACAAGCAAGCGCTTTATAGACTGACAGAGAGGCGTCAAGGCAGATAACTAAACAATCCTTCAAGAAGAGTGTACACTTAAGGCGTATACAGCAGATGATTGGTCTTATTTGTAGGCTTTCTCCTCATTGAGGAGTCAATGTTAAGTGCTGAAGAAATATATTTAATTCATATTATTTTAGTTTTGTTTTATTGTCTTAGTTTTAGTATTACATTTAATGTTAAATAGTATTTAAGCCATTTATTCCCTAATTCACAAAATAAAATTTAATTCATTGGCTTAACATCTGTAATGAAAAAGTACAAAAAAATAATACCTGTTCATCAGCCATGTGAAAAAAAATAAAAAAGTACAGCTGTTTTTGACTGAAAATTGAATTAAACTTCTAAACGACTCAGAATTTTGTACTTTTTGTTTCACAAATATGTCGGCAAAAGTTTATCATCAAGTTGAACGTATGATTCTGTGATGCGACGGTTATTCACGTGGCAAATAATTGCTTTTCATGATTTTTACTTACTTTTCTCACCGCGAGCGTTATTCTGTCACTTTCTAAGAAATATACAGAATAAAAAAAAAAAGTTCGCCTTTGTACTTTTTTGTTTTATGTGTAATAAATAATTTTCTATCTATCTATCTATCTATCAAACCCCTACGTGTGGGGTTTTTATGCATAGGTCTTCAAAAATGATATTGAGGTTTCTAATATCATTTTTTTCTAACAGTTTGCCGGAGAGACACTTCCAAAGTGGTTAAATGTCCCCCCCCCCCCCCCCCCGTAACTTCTAAAATAAGAGAATGATAAAACTAAAAAAAATATATGATGTACATTACCATGTAAACTTCCAACGAAAATTGGTTTGAACGAGATCTAGATTCTGTTACTTGCTGCTACGGAACCCTTCATGGGCAAGTCCGACTCGCACTTGGCTGTTTTTTTTTTATACCACTTGTAATGACGGGACTATCAGATGGCCCACCTGACAAGTGCTGGACTTGTGTTGCGTATCCTTCCATACTCGTATTACGTAATTTAGCCGTTATATGCGCCATAGAAGAATTAAAAAAAAAACTTACGATCCGTATGGCATATCCTCCAGAGCCCCGAGACAGTCTGCTTTGCCACCAGTCCGTACGTTCCCGTGCCGTTGTACAGAGGGTTCATCATGTTCTCTTCTGTGTGCAACCAGTTGTTCGTAGACACTGCGATCAGGACCGCAGCCACAGCTGTTCCAGCAGAGAGAGGCGTCAGGATCCAAAGGCAGGCGACGGACGAGTCAATCTGGGCGATTAAAGTTGGCGACGGAGCGGTCGGCCTGGAAATCCAAAAAAAATGCGTGATTAAAGTTCATGTTGGCGGTTTCGCCTGTAAGTGGGTTATGCACTTGTACTATTATTTATTCTGTGGTTATAGGCTATGTGACGTCACATTAAATGGGGAGACACACTGCTTATTTATCACGCTAGGTGGTGCATAATTGCTGGTGTTGTTTCGTAGGTCTAAAAAAGTTTTAAAAAAAACTGTCAAATGTGTCAATATGGATAATTTTAGTACAGATCAACCAACTTATCTGTAGAATGAAATATATGTAGGTAGTTTAAAACTCTATACATTTTATTCTACAGATAAGTTGGTGGATCTGTAAATTAACATCACCAGCGATGGTGGCGCCATCTGAGATTAGTTTTGCCTGTGGCTCCCCATTGAATATGGTGCTATCCAAAAGAGATAAAGCCAAGAACTAATTTGAAAAAAAAAACGCCCAAGTGCGGGTCTGACTCACGCACGAAGGAGTTCCGTACCATGTATAAAAACGGCAAAAAAATAACGTTAGATGTATGGGAGCCTACTTAAATATTTATTTTATTCTGTTTTTTAGTATTTGTTGTTATAGCGCCAACAGAAATACATCATCTTTGAAAATACCAACTGTTAACTATTATAGAAAAAAAATGTAGGTAACTATCACGGTTCACGAGATATAGTCTGGTGACAGACGGACAGACGGACGGACAGCGGATTCTTAGTGATAGGGTCCCGTTTTACCCTATGGGTACAGAACCCTAAAACACCGTAAAACATACCTACTTATCCCCAAAATAATTTAAATAACAAAATAAGTTCAAAAACTAAAACCCAACTCGACCCTTTAACCGAACCCGAATATATAAGGGACTCACAATAATCTTCTGATATCCAAAATAATAGCACGAATACTCGCTAAACGTCATGAATTCAGTCTGCGTTTTGTCTTTATTCTACAATCTTCAGCAATAATTCCGACAATATCGCAAATCACTCACCTACCCGAAACACGTAATAACTATTAAGTAATCTGTGCCGAACATGGACGTAGTATACATACGTCCACGATGCCGAAACCATGCCACAGAGTGACCTATGTTAATCGTGTTAATCACAGGAGAAATAATGTTTTTTTTTTTTAATTGGCGCCGCACGCCTTGTGCCTTTGCCTTTTTCAAGTATCTGTATTTTCACTATATTGTATTTTCAATATATTTTGCAACGTTACACTCCTTCCAAGTCGTCAAAGTCACAGTCGAGTCATGTTTTAGTAAAACTGTGGCCAATTTTACGAAAACTTTGGTAGACAATTTCCACCAATTTTTAAAGTCACGCAATTCACTTCCATTTCATTTCACTACACTTGTGCTATAGAAACGAGCTATATTAGTTAAAATGCCACCAAAATAACACAAAATAACTCAAGAAAACACTAGGAAAAGAAATAAAATAAAAGTAAACAACGTCTCTTTTCGAAAATGGCGGGAAGAGTCAACTAATATGTTAATAGGTTAGTTATATTCTTTGGAGTGACTCGCGCTAGGGATGCGCTAGGGAAGTTAACGCCTCCACAGAGTATCTCACACCATGTTAAATAAATGTTTTTCGAATTATCGGGTTGACTGATTCCATTTTCAAATTATTTTTCTTGAAAAAAAATGAAATGAAAGTCTTTATACCTCATACTGACTACATCAATGCAGGGAAGCTGCATTTAGTTTACCAAGAGAAATAGACGGAAGGGGTCTTTACCCACGTAACTTGGAATCACGAAGGTTCGCTGCTGATTCATCTTGATCACTGTGACATAATATAGGTACAGGTATTAGAAGATCACTACCTACTCTAATATGAGGACCTCAAAAGACGCAAATATTCAAGTCTCGACAGAGCTTTATATACTTATTTGAGCCTTTCGGGGTCGAGACTGGGTCGGGGTACCAGGGCCCCTCGCGTTTTAAAAATTCTTTCAGGGCGTCTGGTCGAAGTGACTTGTGACCCGACAGCTGGCTCTTATCTGGCTCAACGCATTAGTATTGCCATTCTGCGTGGCAATGCAGCCAGCATATCAGGGACGCTTCGGTCTGGTAGTGATTTGGATCAGTTAACGGTAGCAGCGGTCTTCAGGTAGCTCAACTATTTCAAATGCATTTTTTAAATTCAGTGCATACGCGATGCTTCATCACATAAAATCATAACGTGATAGTTTATTATATTTTAATTTTTTCAAGTGTAAACCACACTTTATGGATAACATTAAATTTAAATGTAACCCGAAAATTCCGTTTCAACGGAAAAAATGGTTCCCGTTTCGTAGTAAAGGCAACGCCGATCACAGGCGAGGTTGCGGATTCGAGTCCCGTTGGAACGGAATTTTTGGGTTACATTTAAATTTCACAACGTGATGTTAACATTAGATAAACATTTTCTACGCAGACAATTTAAGGGTTCGCGCACGTGTCACGAAATAGGGACAAGAAACATTTTTCAATACCTATTTACCCAACTTCCATACAGCTTCTTTGTTCGATTTTTAAACATTCCCCTTCCAGGTAAGGTATTCTAGCTTTGTGCAAAAAAACCGAGGTGGCGGAATGGGGGGTTTTCTTGGCCGTTTCAAATGATGCTTTGAAAAGAGATGGCGGTAGGTACTCTGTACATATCTGTCAAAATAAAGTGAAATGTCAACGTCAGTAATGTAGAGAAATATTTTCGCGGTAGGTATTTTATTACTATCACACAAAACAAACAAATCGCAAATTTAATAGTTAAAAATCTTTCGTATATCGTCTACGAGCAAAGAATATACTACCTAACATAGGATCACTACGAAGTAAGGTATAGATACGCGTACACTGCACAGATAATTCATTTGTTAATTTAGACAACCTTAGTTGAGTCAGCGCCATCTATCGAGCCAAATCGAACTCCTTTTTTTGTAATTCGAAATTTAAAAGCCCTTATTATATTGGAGTCAAACCCTTTAACGACTGGACTCATTAGTTTTTCAATGACAGGATGCATGGTGCTGCCACCTAGACTTTCCAGAGAGCAATGTGCCAAACATTTTTATCTAGAATTTAAAGCCTTAAATAAGTTTATATCACCCATTACCAAAATCAGACTCATTTCCCTATTCATGGTGAACTCGTAAAAGCACAACACTAGAGTTAAGAGTAACCGACACCTTACTTAACCTACTTATTTAAAACTGGGTATGGGGTTGAATAAATTTGTCATAAAGACTGTTTAGGGGCTGGATTTTTTATGATCCCTGTCCATAAATCTGGAGTTGAGGAGTAGGTATACAGATGTTTACTCAAAATGCCGTCGTCTCACCGCTAAGTACCAAAACGATGAGCATATGTTCGTCATTCTTCAGACTTGCGTTGCTGAGCACTTTTTGTTTAAAATGTAATCATCAATCTTCTTTTTAGGGTTCCGTAACCAAAAATTACGGAACCCTTATAGATTCGTCATGTCTGTCTGTCTGTCTGTCTGTCTGTCCGTGTATGTCACAGCCACTTTTTTCCGAAACTATAAGAGCTAGGCTGTTGTTGTTGGTAAGTAGATGTATTCTGTGAACCGCATTAAGAATTTCACACAAAAATAGAAAAAAACACTAGTTTTTTGGGGTTCACCATAATAGAACTGAAACTCAAAACAAAAATTTTCATTAAACCCATACGTGTATGGATAGGTCTTCAAAAATGATATTGAGGTTTCTACTATAATTTTTTTCTAAACTAAATAGTTTGCGCGAGAGACACTTCCAAAATAAAATTTCCAATTATTTTTTTTTAAATTTTTCCAGTGGTAAAATGTGTCCCCCCCACCCCCGTATCTTCTAAAATAAGAGAATAATAAAACTAAAAAAAAAATATGATGTACATTACCATGTAAACTTCCAATGAAAATTGGTTTAAACGAGATCTAGTAAGTAGTTTTTTTTTAATACGTCTAATCGTAATCCATCCAAGAACTTTTATATTATGTTACTTGCTGCTACGAAACCCTTTATGGGCGAGCCCGACTCGCACTTGGCCGCTTTTTTTTCTATCAAAATATATAAAATCGTTGCGTGACTGACTGACTCACTGACTGACTGACTGACTGATCAACGCACAGCCTAAACCGTAAGTCCTAGAGATCTGAAATTTGGAGGGTACGTTCCTTTTGTGGTCTAGGGGTGCACTAAGAAAGGAATTTGCGATAAGGGGTCCAAAATGGGCTTTTAATATACAACAAAAAAGCTCTGTATTTCAGAAACCGTTAGCAGTAGAACCTTGAAATTTTACATGGAGATTCCGCAAATAAAATAAATAAACACGTGTTTCAGCGATTACTGAAATTTTCCTGAAAAATGGAAAGGGATCGTTTTCTATGTAAAAAAATAAATAAACTTTAGTTTTTACAACGCACAGCCTAAACCGCTGATCGTAGAGACATGAAATTTGGACAGTGTATTCCTTTTAGGGTGTAAAGGTGTACATAGAAAGGAATTTGGAAAATTCACCCTCTTAGGGGTTCAAAAAGGGCTTTTAACGTGTACACTTTGCGTTTTGCAACGCACATTCTAAACCGCTGGACCTAGGCACATGAAATTTGGAGGATGTATTCTTTTTTGGGTGTAGGGGTGTACTTAGAAAGGGTTTTTGAAAAATCACCTTGGAAGGGGTCCAAAATGGCTTTTAATGTAAAACTAAAATGGTTCGTAATTCGGAAACCGTTGGTAGTAGAACCTTGAAATTTTACATGGAGATTCCTCAAGTAAAATTAATAAACACATGTTTCAGCGATTCCTGAATTTTTCTTGAAAAACGAAAAGGGAACGTTTTTTTGTAAAAAAATAAATAAACTTTAGTTTTTACAAACAGCTGGTCGTAGAGACTTAAAATTTGGAGAGTGTATTCCTTTTAGGGTGTTAAGGTGTACTTAGAAAGAAATTTGGAAAATTCGCCGTCTTAGGGGTCCAAAATGGGCTTTTAACGTATACACTTTGCGTTTTGCAACGCACAGTATAAACCGCTGGACCTAGGCACATTAAACTTGGAGGATGTATTCTTTTTTGGGTGTAAGGGTGTACTAAGAAAGGGTTTTTGAAAAATCACTTTGGAAGGGGTCCAAAATGGCTTTTAATGCAAAAACTAAAATGATTCGTAATTCGGAAACCGTTAGTAGTAGAAACATTAAAATTCACAGGTTAATTTAAAAAAAAAAAATGCTCAACATAAGTTTCAGCAGTACCTGAAATTTAGCTGAAAAAAGGAATGGGAACATTTTTTTCGTAAATAAATACACTTTAGGTTTTAGCCAAATTTCAGCGTATTTAGACAATTTCAAAGTTAGTTTCACGGTGAAGTCATTACGATCAAATTATTTTCAGGACCTCATGGTTAAAATGGGACCCCTAAATTGAAAAATATGAGTATGATGTCGTTTCATAGGTCATGTTACGGTGTCGTTGTTGAAATTAAAACATTTTCAGGCCCTCAAACTTAAAATGGGATCCCTAAATTTAAAAACTTAAGTATGGTGTAATTTCAAAGGTAGTTTGACGGTATCTTACAAAATATAAGAGACATAGTCAAGGAAAAAACAGTTAAAACAGTTCCTCTACCCCCCCCCCCCCCCCCCCCCCCCCTTCCTGCCCCTTAATCCTATAGCCATAATGTAGCTTTCTATGGGTTAAATAACTTTTAAAATTGGTCAAGTCGTTTTTGAGTTTATCCATTACAAACAAACATACAAATACGCGAGTGAAGCCGCGGGTAAAAGTTAATAAACCATAGCCTATGTTACTTGCTGATAATGTAGCTTTCTACAGGTGAAAGAATTTATAAAATCGGTTAAAACGGTTTTTAGTTTATCCAATACAAACAAAATTATTTTACACCTTGGGTTACATTATTTGAGTTTTAGTAAGGATCCCTTATTTTTTGGAAATATTATATAGCCTATGGTACCCGGGGATAGTGGTAGCTACCCAACAGTGAAATATTTTTTCAAATCGGTTCTGTAGTTTCGTAGCCTATTCAATGCGAACAAACAATCAAATCTTTCCTCTTTATAATATTACAGATTGTGAGATTTGCGAGAAAAAACTGCGCGCGGGAGAATAAATTACATACGTAGCACATATTAAGTAATAGCACAGATCAAATAATACTATACTAGTACAGATACCTCATGCCATACAACGAAACGTGACCGCCATAACTCGGGCTATTGTGCGGGCTAAATTGGTTGCCTTACCTGGGCGCTAGATGCCGCTAGCAGCGTAATTGATAGCTAGAGCCACCTAGCACCTGCAACTGTAATTACCGCGTAAAACGCGCATACACTCAACAGATGGCGTTTGTTAAAAAACTTAGGCCCGTCGTACATAGAGCTACTCAAAAAGAACTAGTTACAAACTCAAATACTAACGAGATCTTACAGGCACATGAGACTTTTCATCTATGTCTCAGGGTGGCGGGCGCAGTGCAATGCCACATAGGGCACGTCCTAGGTGGACGTGACCTATGAGGTAATGCACTGTTCATAGGCAGAGGTTACCGCTTAACATCAGGTGGGCCTATTGCTTGTTCCGTCACCAAAGAAGTAAAAAAAAAAAGAAAAAAAAAGATCAATTGGCCCACCTGATGACAAGCGGTAACCTCTGCCTTTAACAATGATTTACCTCATTATGATTCCATTGCCACAGTAATGCTGCATGTGGTGTAATAAAATAGTTTGCCTAATAATCACTGAGATTATAAGCTGAAGCTGACGATAGTAAAGAAGTGATTGAAACTTTACAACATGAGCATCTATAGTGTCGTGTCATCGTGTGCGAGGTACAGTTTCTAAGTGGTTTGTAATTGTAATTACCTACTGATTAGTTCCGTCATTTTTTAGTAGCTCCATGTGCGACGGGCCTTTATGACGATTATGTTTTTTTTAACTCAACATCTTTTTTATTTTTTCATTTATCTCCATCCAAAGGTTGTCTGGAAGAAATCGCTGCTAAGCGATAAGACCGCCCATTGTACGTTTAATTATATAGTTAAGTTTGTTTCTTTTTGTTTGTATTATTAGCTATTAAGGTGTACAATAAAGTATTTTCTATCTATCTATCTATCTTTACTAAGACTGCGTCAACCCTAGGCACAAATCTTCATACACAATAAAACGCCTCTCGCCCGCCGCTCGAAAAAGCGGTTTTTATTGAATATCTCGTAAATAATTTTACAAAACTCCTACAGCGACCCCTCGGAATTATAATGTAGTATCCATGCATATTTTTAATTAAAATACTGTACTTCATGCCTGTTAAAAATCAAATCTAAGATTAGGAATTTCGCGGTACCCCACATTAACCACCTAGATGACCCGCTCGCGACTTTGTCCGCGCCTAGTCAGAAAACATTCCCGGCGGCGTGCAGAAAACAACTAACCACGCCGTGACACAACCTTTGAAACGAACGAACACTCAAGTTTTCCAATTTAGGAGTCCATTCCTGAAAATATTTGAATCCCAACAACTACCCATATCGTGAAACTATATTCTACAACGTCGAATTTACGCTGAAATATGGCTAAATCGTAAAGTGTTTTTTTTACAAACACATCGTTCGCGTGCCAATTTTCATATATTGCTGAAACATATGTTTGTTAATTTTATTTGAGGAAACTACCTATGAACAAGTTACGAAACCCCGGTTTCCTTGTTTCCTTGACGGCCGAAGCGAAAATTTCAAGTAGGTAGGTATCTACTACCGACGCTTTCCGCAATACACAGCATTTTTTTTTTACGTGTGAACCCTATTTTGAAACCCTTAGCATACGAATTTTTCATTTTCATTTCTAAGTAGACCTTTAAACCCTAAAAGGAATAGTAGGTACCTACACCCTCTAAATTCCAAGTCTCAACGACCAGCGGTTTAGGCTGTGCGTTGTCACTCGGTCAGTCAGTCAGTCAGGACATTGCCTTTTATGTATAACTAGTTCGTCTTTGGTTACAATGATATCTATACAGGTCTGATATTTTATTAGAAAATTTTAGAATAGAACGTAAATACTATATAGTTTTCTCTTTCATTTTGGGCATGACGTCATTGGCGGGTCATCTGTTTTTTTTTTTAAATAACGCCATCTATCAAGTTGTACTACATGTGGTACTACAAACAAACTGTGTCAAACCTCAACCTAGTTCAAATGATTACCACTAAGAAAACGACATCATTATATTTTTCTAAAAATAATTAAACTTGATTGATGAGGCATTTATTTAATTTTCCCGTGTTATGGGTATTTTTTGATATTACAAAATATTTTTTTCAGGGCCCAATGTTCATTTTTCACATACTTCAATAACAAATCTATACCTGTTACGCCATCTATTGAATTTAAATAGAACAATATATTTTTTCTTTGGGATGAGACCCCGTGGTAATAGTTACCGAGTTTACATTAGCGGTGCGCGCAGTAAATTTTCAGCGTATTTTCTACTAAGATTACACACACACTTAAGTCAAGCAAAAAACCAGTTATAGTTATTATTATTTACGATGGATAAAATAATATAACGCGTACGAAGTCGCGGGTAACAGCTAGTAGGTACATAAAAGAGCTTAACCTGACTGACTGACTGACTGACTTATGGATTCATCATCGCCAAGCCGACACCGCTGGACCTAGAACGCTGAAACTTGGAGCGTAGGTTTCTTTTACAACACAACCACCCACTAAAGAAGGGATTTTCGTAAATTCAACCCCTAAGAGGGTGAAAAGGGATGAATGTTATTTTATGAAAATACTTACAAACTTGAAACTTTGCATAAGTATGCTTCAGTATAAATCATAGAAGGGTAAAATGTTTTTTACTCGAGTTTCCCCAAAAAGCAGGTGCAATGGGGTGTTAAAGTTTGTATGGGAACATTAAAAATATATTTTTCTAAATTAGGAATATCTTTGATGATTATGATGGCTGCGAATGCGCGCCGCGCGGCAGTGATGGTGAAGTATTGCTTACCTGGTAGGACGTCTGGCAGAGATGGCACCACTGAGTGTGGGGGCGGGCTGCGAATGCGTGCCGCACGGCAGTGATGATGAAGTATTGCTTACCTGGGAGGTCTTCTAGCAGAGATGGCGCCACTGAGTGTGGGGGCTGGTTGTGAAAGCGCGGCGCGCGGCAGTGATGGTGAAGTATTGCTTACCTGGTAGGTCGTCTGGCAGAGATGGCGCCACTGAGTGTGGGGACGGGCTGCGAATGCGTGCCGCACGGCAGTGATGATGAAGTATTGCTTACCTGGGAGGTCGTCTAGCAGAGATGGCGCCACTGAGTGTGGGGGCTGGTTGTGAAAGCGCGGCGCGCGGCAGTGATGGTGAAGTATTGCTTACCTGGTAGGTCGTCTGGCAGAGATGGCGCCACTGAGTGTGGGGACGGGCTGCGAATGCGTGCCGCACGGCAGTGATGATGAAGTATTGCTTACTTGGGAGGTCGTCTAGGAGAGATGGCGCCATTGAGTGTGGGGGCGGGCTGCGAATGTGCGTCGCGCGGCAGTGATGATGAAGTATTGCATACCCGGTAGGTCGTCTGGCAGAGATGGCGCCACTGAGTGTGGGGACGGGCTGCGAATGCGTGCCGCACGGCAGTGATGATGAAGTATTGCTTACCTGGGAGGTCGTCTAGGAGAGATGGCGCCATTGAGTGTGGGGGCGGGCTGCGAATGCGTGCCACACAGCAGTGATGATGAAGTATTGCTTAGCTGGGAGGTCGTCTAGCAGAGATGGCGCCACTGAGTGTGGGGGCGGGCTGCGAATGCGTGCCGCACAGCAAAGATGATGAATTATTGCTTAGCTGGGAGATCGTCTAGCAGAGATGGCGCCACTGAGTGTGGGGGCGGGCTGCGAATGTGCGCCGCGCGGTAGTGATTGTGAAGTATTGCTTACCTGGGCGGTCGTCTAGCAGAGATGGCGCCACTGAGTGTGGGGGCGGGCTGCGAATGCGCGCCGCGCGGCAGCGAGCCGTGCACGCACTGCGCACCCCCACCCCACATACCTCTCTTCGGTTTTACTGTAACAATACACAAATACTGTTTATTATTAGGAAAATAGACTACAACATAAAGATCCTCTCCGAAAACTCAGATCACTGAGAGGAGACACAGCTGCAACTGCAAGCACGAATATCACCTAGTCATTAAGGGTGACTCTGCAATGCATAAGGGATTTAGCGGATCACTAGGTAACGAAGCCACTAATAAGCTACTACCTAGAAAATAAGTTTTTGTGAAAATTATATATTTCATTACAACCTTTTATAAAATTTGTGATCGCTACCGTGTGCTGATCAAAATGAGCCTAAACACGGCCAGTCTACTATTATCACTCGAGGAGTTCCGTTGTCCACCTTCCGTTTCCATAATCAGATCAGTTCGCTGTCATCATATATTGCATTTTCTTCGGAACTTGACAGGTATGCGAAATATTATCTCAATCGGTATTCTGTGGTTGAGGATAACTGCTTTAAAATTCAGTTGCAAGATTTCACTCGGACAAACATACATACATTGCAAGATACATAAAAGCTTGTAAAGATCTGGAACAACTACACAGGAGACATTACTTTTACTAGTGTAGTATTATTTTATCTGTGCTATTACTGTCTCGGCTGTTCCGTCGGCTACGCTCATTGATGTGTCTTCTTACCCTTAACTAACACAACGAACGCTGGGCATTCACCACGGACTGCAGACAGTCAAAAGCAGCTATGATGGTTGTCTCACCACGACTGAACCTATATGTTCATCATACCTAAATAAATCGTCTCGTAAGTAGCAGAAACTGCAACAGCTCAAAGTTTTGTTCGTGGGTACTCTATGTAAAAAACTGAAAGAAAGAAAAAACATTTATTTGTGTCAACAAACAATATTGCACACATAATTATACACGCACACACAGAAACAAACAAAGATAAAACTAATTTGTGCCTCTTAGTACCAGTCACGCATCACTGACACAAATTGGCGTCCAGCTCAGCATTTGTGTTGTAGCAACACAACGCTGATCTTCCGCTATTAGTAGAGCTATAATAAAACACACTCGGATTTCCATAAAGATTACGCTTCATAAATGTCTCCTACAGCCAGCTAAGTTCTGTAAGGAAATTAGAGTGTCTCATTCATTTCGGTAGACAAGACGAATGGTACGTATAGTCCCTTAGCGCTGAAGGTCGACTGGCCTGAACCCAACTCATGACCTCTGCGATATTTCTCCGTAGATACATACATGGGTAAGTACGACTGACTCTGGGGACTTGCTATAGTTTTATCCCGGACAGGATGAACATTAAGTTGAGATCAAATTGGTCTATTGAAAGAGAACAACTATCCATTTGGTTTGTTAAGATTCGACAACCGTAATTTAGCGCATAGCGGAGACGTAGAAGATTTCAATTGCTTCTGTGATATGTGGATGAAAGCCAAGGTGACCGCTATATAATACAACCTTCATTATGATGGCCTTCACTGGAAACCAGAGCTGTCAGAAGAATATAATGTAGTGAAAAGCTAAGATAACACCACGTTTATTTGTTAAACATTTTACCATTATTGGTTCGCCTTAAACTGAGACCTACTTTATTTTCCGTTCTAACCAATTCCAAAAAACCCTTAATAATTTTTTGCGAGACTTCTTCGAGATAATTCCTTATAAAGCGTCAACAGATTTAAATTGAAATCGTACAACTTACGGGGCTATAATAACAGTACTATAATAACAGTAGGTAAATAGCTGACAAATTAATATATCAAAGTCAGATAACATTTAAAATAACCATGGATTCAATATCATGATTGCAGGAACACTATAAACAAAATTGTAACCTTTACACGTCCTCTGCTGGACAGAGCCTCCCCTATAGAATACAGAGGGGGATTTGTCACAATCACCACGCTTGACAGTCAGATGGTAATTGCAGTATTGGTGTTAGGTACTCAGATGGATGTTGCTGCCCATACCCTATCGTAAACCCTTATACATCCACGGGAGGAGGCGAAGGGGTCTATTCTTAGGCCGGACACACCACCACAAATTAATTAACAGTTACACACCACATTTCACAAATAGACGTCCCTACTTACCTACCCAAGTGCTATTTTACAATCTTTGAAGTAATTTTTTTAGCCTTGAAGAGACCCATATTATAGTTTTCAGAAAGACAAACGATGGTATCTAGTGTATGCCACTCCTTTGCATTGTAAAGGTAGAACTGAACCGTTTAGTACGAATAGAAGGTATATTAATGAGGTAAGGATGGTACGGAGCGGTGCGCCTGCTCGTCCTATGATGAAAAGGAGATGGTGGGATCAGATCGTGAAGTTCCTCGAAATTTAACCTATAGAAGATCGAAAGGAATATGACTTTACGGCAGTGCTCGAGACTCCGGATCTTAGTCTCCGCCATATCGCCAGTCTCCTGCGACGCAGGAGGTTGCGGGTTCTATTCCCGCCTCGTAACAAATAATTGTGCGATCGCAGATATTTTTTCAGGGTGTTCTGGGTATTATCTATGTATCTATATCTATAATAAAAAATATCTAGCTATGTATTATATTGTATTAAGTATATCAGTTATCTAGTACCCATAACACAAGCTCTGCTTAGCTTGGGGCTAGGTAATGTTGTGTGAACTGTGTCCAGCAATATTTATTTATTTATATGTTGCTCACCAATAAGCCTGAAAGCTCTGCATTCGATCGAGTTCAAGGCAGCAAGCCAAGCCATCCTAAACCTGGCAACAGTATAGGACTCCATACCAGCCGGGACATGTGCTTTTTATAAACTGAGAAGCTGTCCGAGTGAACTGTGAAGTAACCCTTTACCTTATTTAGGATGCCTAGCTTCATGGCAGCTGTTTTTGCCTTAGACTCTTAGGTCTCTGTATAAAGAATAGAACCGAACGGGATTATTCAAACCCGTATTAAAATATTATTGGAGCATATCAGAAACAATTAATCCATGCATAGTCCAGTATCCGAATTCCAAGCAAAGGATTATAAAAATAATTTAAAACTGTATTAGCCCAACAAAAGGATTACCATAACAAACCACGGCTCAAAAAAACAAGAAATGACTCCAGCTAAAACAACGTGGGTTTACGAAAAGGTCCACGGAAAATTAGCATCAGAATGTAGAAATAAAAACAGATGGAAGGCAATGCAACATCGGAACAATTAACTGTAGGCATAATTGCTTTGTTTACTGTGTAATCAAACCAGTCAGCTCTTGTGTTCCAATCGTAAGCTGTTAGTAATTTTATGGAGCAATCCAGTTTTAATTGTTTCATTTCCCGCTCTCAAACTCCGAACGTCAGTCAAGTTAGTACCTACTTTGTTTGCATGTACCGTTCTAGACCTACCGTACCACTGGACGACATACTGGTGTTACGGTGGGTATTAAAGGACATCACAAAATAGAGCTGTGACAACAGGTGACAACAAATAAAACCAAACACCTGTGAAGGGAAATCAACCACAATTGGCACGAAAGCAAGCAAAATAAGTGGTACAGAGAAAACACAGCGAAATCAACTATCGCAAATTAACAATAAGTGTAGATACTAGTAAGTACCTAGTTCTAGACCTCGCAGTTTTGAAAACATCGTGACCGATTTTGCTCACATTCGAAATTCTTGTTTAGAAAAGAGTACCTACCTACCAAATGTTTTTGTAAACTCGTCCGGTATAAATAAATAAATAGTGCTAGACAGTTCACACAACATTATCTAGCCCCAAGCTAAGCAGAGCTTTTGTTATGGGTACTAGATAACTGATATACTTACTTAATACAATATACCTATTACAAAGATAGATATTTTTTATTATACATAGAAAATACCCAGATCACCCTGAACAAATATCTGCGATCGCACATATATTTGTTCCGAGGCGGGAATCGAACCCGCAACCTCCTGCGTTGCAGGCCAAGCTCCGCTCGCAGCGCCACAGAGGTCGTCAAGGTATATGGCACCACAGCAAACGTCCCCCCATTTGACGACCTCTGTAGCGCGTAGCGAGTAGCCGGCTGAGATGCGAAAGGTTGCGGGTTCGATTCTTGCTGCGGGACAAATGTTTGTATGATCTGCAGATATTTTTTCAGGGTGTTCTGGGTAGTTCCTATGTTTAATAAAAAATATCTATCTATGTTATATATTGTATTAAGTATATCAGTTATCTAGTACCCATAACACAAGCTCTGCTTAACTTGGGGCTAGATAATGTTGTGTAAACTGTCCAGCATTATTTATTTTTATTTATTTATTTATTTGTTCCCGGTCTGGGTATTATGGTACCATGGTACTCTTAGTTTGTGATACCCAGAACGACACAGGGAATCCCAGTGTGGGGTCAGGACTATGTGTGTGGCTGTTGGGTGTTATGTTATGTTATTTTGGGGGAAATACCCCAACAATGAAAATAGCAAACGGCAACAAAAAAAACTATTAAATTGTGGAACCCCTATGTATCAAGTTTCGTCAAGATTCATTGAAAAATACGTCCTGTACGCGAGTACCAACATACAGACACATGAAAGCATTTTTTTCCAGTTATTGCAAAGACTTAGCTCGGTCTACAAATAGGTCAAACTAAAATAATTTACAAAGACACCTACGGAAACAAGCAGACCTTCAGCGCCAACATACTGGGTTCAGCAAAACATACAAAAAATTCATTAAAATCGGTCCCGCCGTTTAGGAGGTGACATACACACCTACAGAAGAAATATGTAATTGTCACAGTGATCGAAAGTACGTCAGCAGCCTGAGCTAAGCCGCGGACAGACAGACGAACTGAGAGGGCGCAACTATCGGGCTTCATTGACCCTAAAAATAAACCTAGAATAAGATGAAATACAATACCCATCACCAATATCCAATATTCTCAAATCACATTCCTCTTAATTATATTAATATTTTTTATATTTTATATTTATTTAATGGGAAAACCAACAGCTATATATAAATACCTCCGACCTCCTCCTGACGACCTCTGTGGCGGGGCAGGCGAACGTTCGCCTGCGACGCCGGAGGTTGCGGGTTCGATTCCCGCCTCAGAACAAATATTTGTGGGTTATGCAGATATTTGTTCAGGGTGTTCTGGGTATTTTCTATGTACATAATAAAAAATATCTATCTTTGTTATATATATTGTGTTAAGTATATCAGTTATCTAGTACCCATAGCACATGCTCTGCTTAGCTTAGGGCTAGATAATGTTGTGTGATCTGTCCAGCAAAAAAAAAAAAAACAACAGAGTTAAAAAACAAAAGGCCAATTACAGGTTTTCACGTATAGAGAGCATATAATAAAAACAAACTAGTCAACAGTAACGAAGATACATAAATACATAATTTCAAATTTCAAATTTCAAATTTTTATTTGTCTTAATATGTACATTACTGTGTTAACTAGCCCTATCAACCAAATTAAGTTAAGAAAACTTGTGTCTTGGTTAGTAGTACTTTCCCTTTTTTTTACACGTAATTATGTACATGCTCATGTGTAGGTATAATAGAAAACAAAATAAAAATATGAAGAATACAAATAAAACAGACATTAAAATAACTCTAAGCAATTGCAAAAATTATAAAATTAGATTTAAACAAGATTAGAATTTAAAAAAAAAAACAGGTGCATGCCCATTAAGTACCTATCAAATTATCTACATTGCATTTAATGTCTGAGCATGTGGATGAGTACCTGTACTTATTGATAATATAATATTATGTAGAAATATTTCATGACACTTATACATATCAAATAAACAATTCTCAAATCTTAATACAAATGCAGAAAAAAAAAAGAAAACGACCATGTATTACAATAGAATTGAAATTACCGTATCATTTTAGAAAAATTACGACTAACATCAGTGTAGTTAAAGTCGTAATTATTCTAGAATACACAAAATTATATATTATGTGTGGATATTATGCGTGCACGTGTTAATGTTCAAAGTGTAGGTAAATATGTTTTTTTTTTTTTTTTTTTTTTATCAATGATAGACCTTTGTTTGACCACGATCTCACCTGTTGGTAAGTGACGATGCGGCCGAAGATGGAGCACAAAGGTCTAGAAGGCACCTATTCACTCTAGCCTTGAAGATTTTTGAAATATGTTATGAATGAATATGTTTTCAACAGTAACGAAGATACATAAATACATAATTAATTAAGGTACGAATTATACTCTGTTCACGATCTCATAGCGACTTATACGATCTTATGTGTAGATCGCATAAAATCAATAAAAAATGGCATTCCAGGGTAAAAAATCTATAAACAAGTGCGTGTGAAAATTCTTTGTAATTCGGTACATGAACGAGGGTGAATTTCGGCACCTTTTGTAGCAGCTCCGTCCCAGCTGGACATTGGTATTCGACAATCGTGTTCCACGCTCCTTCCAAAGAATTCCCGAAGCAACGTCAGCTTTCGTTTCTTCGTACTCGCCATTTCTCAACCCGAAACCCGCAATGTAATACTGTTAGGCCGTCCTTAATAAAATTCAATTATTTTTATTGTTTCCTCTCTTTTTCCAGTTTTTTTGTATCCGGATCAGATGTTTTTCCTATCTAAGACTTATTTCTAGACTTATTTTTCGGCTAATTAATTTATCTACCTTTGTGTTAAGGTGGTAGGTGTTAAGGTATTTTTAACAGACCAAATAAATAAATAATGCTGGACAGTTCACACAACATTATCTAGTCCCAAGCTAAGCAGAGCTTGTGTTATGGGTACTAGACAACTGATATACTTAATACAATATATTACATAGATATATATTGTTTATTATATATATAAAATACCCAGAAGACCCTGAACAAATATCTGCAGTACGCACAAATATTTGTTCCGAGGCGGGAATCGAACCCGCAACCTCCTGCGTCGCAGGCGAACGTTCGCCTGCCGCACCACAGAGGTCGTCAAATACAATCAATTACAATATTCAAATAAAAAATATGCATGGATAGTACATATAATTCAGAGAGATCGCTGTACCAGAAACGCGAAAGGACAATGCTTTCTCGATAGAAAAAAAAACAAATTTACGTCTATGTGAGAGAAGGCCGCGAGACGGGGCCGGCCACACATGCCCCATGCCCGACGAATTTTTATGCAAAATGACCACGTTATAGAGCTCTGATACAGCCAGGCGGCGTCGCGGCAGACCACACATGATGCGGGATGAACTGGACGCCTATGAGGGAATGGGAAGCGGTTGCACAAAACCGTAGTGACTGGCGGAAATGGGGGGAGGCGTTTGCTCAACAATGGGACAGTACGGGCTAATAGTAGTAGTACCTATATAAGTAGTTTTTTTCCCATCGGCGCTATAGCAGAGTTGATAGTGCCCACAAATTTCGTCTTCTGCGTCATAGCTCGTTCTATGGCCGAATTGATAAAGGCATCGCCGATCACAGGCGAGGTTGCGGGTTCGAGTCCCGCTGGAACGAAATTTTTAGGTTACATTTAAATTTAGTACTATATCATTTTATATTATCTGCTGAAGTTTTTTTTTGTATTTAATCAAGCAATGCTGATTAGTTAAATGTCATCAGAAGACCACGAAATGGACAAAGAACCACAGCTAGATAGGTACTTTGGGTCCTACCTGCATAGTTGAAAAGCTCAATTTCTTTTGTACGATTTCCCGCAAATGAAGTTCCTGTAGTGTTTATGGTTATTTTCTAACTGAGCTTGTTCACTTATTGAGGTTATCTGGAAGAGAATGCTTTCTAGCATTAAGTTCGCCTTTGTACTTCTTTGTTTTATGTGCAATAAATAATTTTCTATCTATCTATCTATATTTTGAGGCAGCTTGCTCGAGGCGTTCTCGTTCAATTAACTAGTAAAAAGCGGCCAAACGCGTGTCGGGCCAAATGTATTGTAAGGTTCCATAGTTGCCCGTCACAATATGCGGGCCCACATATTCCTGTTTTCCTTTCCTGTTGTATGCAACTAACAACTTCATCTAAGTAATTTGAATACCTACGCATTAGTATTTTTTTATCTGTGTAACTATTCCAAGAACATTCCACGTTTTTTTTTCTTCTATAATTGTCCTCGCACGGCTTCACGTTTTTTGTAAGTATTTTAGATACCTATCAACTTTTTTTCCTTAATATAAGTGTACAAACTATATTATTATAATCGTCTTTAGTTCCAATTTTGTGCACCTGAACAGTTAAGTTGGCGGCACTGTACTGATCGACCTCCTGTCTGGAAGAGGAGTGATGTGGGTGACACCTATTACCACATTAAATAAATAAGAACTCAAGCAGATGCTGTAACGAGGTGACTCAGCGCTCTTCCAAGAGATGGCGCTATCGCTAATCAATCACAAATGTTCTGAATCTTGCTAACGAAATAATTCTGACATTTGACATTTGTGTCAAATGTCAGTAAAATATAACCTTACGACCCTCCATGCTTACGACCTCTTCTTCTTAGCTTAGGTAATGGCTTCTGTGCATTATTTGCAACAATTTAGCCAATGTCAAGTGAAATAATTATTATAGTTTAATAGTCAAGTCGTCAAGAGTCTCCGTCTAGTCCTAACCCAGTTTAAATTGTGGCAGAAAAACTGAGTTTTTACAGGAAAAAATCCACCATTTCGAAAAGACTCGCAATACACTCAAATTTCACTACATCACACATGTGCCATTTATCCAAGTTACACCGGTTAAAATGCCACAAAAATTACACGAAATAACTCGAAAAAACACATTAAAATGTAATAAAATAAAAATGACGACGTTTCTTTCAAAAATGGCAGATTTCAACCCGCTTACGACCTCACGACCCAGGAAAGGTGGACTGTCCTGATGATGGAAGATCTTTTGTCAATGGAGGACACATTTAAGGAATATCGCTACTTTCCATTCTATTTTCATTTTATATTGTTCCCCATTTATCTCCAGAAAGTTTAGATAGGTTTTTTTTAAGAAAGATTATGTTTGCGAGATGGTTCTTAGCTATGTTTGGTTGAAATTGGTTTAGCAGTTTCCATTCCAGTATCATGTGGCAAAAACTATTTATGCACAGCTACGGTTTTGTTTATATGAAAAAGGTTTTTCGAGATGTTTCCCAGCTATGGTTTATTAGTTCGGTGGTGGTGCAGCCGTTTCTACTCCAAGATCATCATTTCTGTGGCGACATCTAGTCGTGAGTAGAGTAATGAGGGGTTTTCACGGACGTTTCAAATCATGCGCTAATAGACGGCGCTGCTTTGAACCTAGCTTTCAAAATATGGTGAATTGTCAAAATCAAAAACGTAGTGATATATTTTCGTAGTATTTTGTTACTATTACACAAAAGCACAGACAATAAATTTGTTATTTTTTTCAAGCATACTTGAGTCAGCGCCATCTATCGAGCCAAATTGAACTACTTTTATTTTTTTATTGGATAATGAAAAGCCCTCATTAGCTTCGGGGCCCTACTTTATGCGTGCTAAACACCAAATGTGCATCCATACTAAGTGTTCCTTTTTCAAATTTTTATAGAACACAGAAAATAGTAGAGGTTTATTTTTCTACAAGCTTTATATTAACTTGCAATGTATGTCTGGGTGGAATATGTTTGTCCGGGTGGAATCTTGCAACTGAACTGAATTTTAAAGCAGCTATCCTTTACAGATTTAGCTGAAATTTGGCATAACTGTCAAGTTCCGATGACAATACAATAGTTATGATGGTGACAGCGAGCTGATCAGATGATGGAGACAGAAGGTGGACAACGGAACTAATCAATGGATAATAGTGAACTGGCCGTGTTTAGGCTCATTTTGATCAGCACACGGTTACGATCACTAATTTTATAAAAGCTTGTATTGAAAAATATATTTTTCACAAAAAACTTATTAACAATTAACTAGGATGAAGATGAAATTGTTATGGTTACACGGATGCTGTAATGAGTTCAAGGACTGGCAAGAAAGGATTATATTACTGAAATTGTGTTCCCTATAGTTTTTTTTAATTTTTTCGAATGGATTATAATGCAATTGACCGCCTGGGGTCATGACTGCGTTACCGGGCTTTTGGTGAGCGCAGATGGTTCCCTACAGTAATACATTAGACTTCTGTAGTAGATCTGCCAAAACGCATCGATATCGCGTTCTACTTTGGCCTGTGCTGCCATCTAGTTATGTAATGCTTAATCACTTTCCGCACAGAGAAAAAGCTATTTAATTATAAACAAGTGAGAAAACAAGTAGATAATATTGGATTCAGATGAAACGAGATCACGTAATGGATAATAAGCCTGCAAATTGAATAATCAAACGTAAAGAGCGGCTGTAAGCATCATTTCAGCGGAACGCGCTTGACGAATACAAAGTTTCTAATTGTAACGATGTCGATAAACGGTCCCATTATACATAATTACGTTTTGGGACGTCGCGTCCCAGCGAAGCCGAGAGAGCCGTATCATCGAAGCAACTTATAAAAGTTATAAAACTCATTTTAGGCGACGGTCGGCCCCAAAAACGATGTGCTCAGTTTTCGTTGGCGTGTTTTTCATCGGAAATATTTATTTAATATCTATGGGGGTGAGATACCGCTGACCGGCCGAACTCTGAAGTGATATAAACTTTTCAGATTAATTTTGTAGTTTCGGGATTAAATCAAGCGTGAGGAAAATGTTTTATACAGAGATTGGTCTTTTATCATCACTTACAGGGTGTATCATATTATCCCATAATGCCATAATATGTATGGTAGGTACGGTCTAATGCTCTGTTAAAGGCAGAGGTTACCACTCAACATAAGGTGGACCATTTGCTTATTCTGTCATTCAAAACCCTATAAGCCCGGGGAGGGGGTATTCTACACATTTATGCCGCAAAGCAGTAGTGCTCGCATTGCTGTGTTCCAGGTGCCGGTGAAATTACAGGAACATGAGACTTTTCATCTTTATGTCTCAGGGTGGCGGGTGCAGTGCAATGCCACATAGGGCGCGTCCTAGATGGACGTGACCTATGAGGTAATGCACTGTTCATAGGCAGAGGTTACCGCTTAACATCAGGTGGGCCATCTGCTTGTTCCGTCATTAAAATAGTATTAAAAAAAAAAAACATAATGGTGAATATCTTTAGTTCTATGACTTTTAAACTTCGAAGATTTTTATTCATAAAATGCTCCGTAAATATCCTGAAATTCTTCCAGAAATGTACCTAATATAACATGTGGACGTTACGGTACGTTAAGAGCGGCCAACCCCAATACTTTCCATACAAAAGCTCGTGCTCAGCTCGTACGTGATTATGAAGTCATAACAAGTTCTTCGTTAGATGTTTTGTACAAATATGTATCTTGAAAAATATAGGTATCTAGATTAATGAGGAAACAAATTTTATTTTAACAAATAAACTAAGTATAAGCCTTTCAAATCAGCTTCATTATGTACGCATAAAAAGTAAAAATAAAAAAGGATACCTTGCCCATATTATATAGATTCTTAATGACATATATTTTTATCACAAACTAGTGAGGCTTTCTGAAAAACACGTACGTCCTGCAACAAGTTTTCTTTTTGTTTTTTTTTTTGAGACTTTTCGTCTCTTTCTCAGGGTGGCGGGCGCAGTGCAATACCACATAGGGGGCGTCCTAGGTGAACGTGTCCTATGAGGTAATGCACTGATCATAGGCAGAGGTTACCGCTTAACATCAGGTGGGCCATCTGCTAGTTCCGTCATTCAAGTAGTATAAAATAAAAAAATAAAAAACTAAATGACAAACATTTTTGTCACAAAATGGTAAGGCTTTATCAAATACACGTACGTCCTGGAACAAGTTTTATGAATATTTTGCGCATTTACTGCCGTTTCGCAAGTAAGTAGCGGAATTTTCCGAATTCCAACCAAGCGATCTGGCAATGGCTTTCATTTTTTTCTCTCTTTCAAACATTTAATTAAACGAACCTACAAGAGTTTAGTTCAAATCCGGAGGGGCCCCTTTAATACAATACATTACAATAGATAGTTTTTTATTAAAACATAAATAAATAAATAATGCTGGACATTTCAAACAACATTATCTAGCCCCAAGCTAAGCAGAGCTTGTGTTATGGGTACAAGATGACTGATATACTTAATACAATATATGACATACATAGATATATTTTTTATTATACATAGAAAATACCCAGAACACCCTGAACAAATATCTGCAGATCGTACAAATATTTGTTCCGAGGGAATCGAACCCGCAACCTCATGCGTCGCAGGCAAACCTTCGCCCACCGCGCCACAGAGGTCGTAACATTTGCTATATTCAATATGCGGTTATTAACAAATGTCTCCTCTGAACTAGTAATACTCTGACAAGGCTATTCACGTGACGCAAGTGTTTACAAAGGCACGTAATAATCATAAGTAGGCCCCCAATCTAAACCAGAGCAAACCTTGCTATAGTTAGCAAGCACAGATGTCGCGGCGAGCGAGTATTCTCGTGCAATTTATTTAATGTGGGCCCCGCCTACGTTTTACGACGTTTTTTCACGATGATGATACCGACTCATCTTATTGAGCCGTTTGCTTCACTTCCCCTAGGGAGATCTTTTATTAAGTGACGATGCTTTACGGCCCCGCGTACCGATTATTTTTCGTGCCTACGTTTTATTCCGGGTGTGTCGCTGTCAATAAACGTATATTTTTATGACGTAGTGAGGTGTGACACGACGTAAATCCTTTTTGCTTTGCTGCGAGCTTATTACACACCGACATGTGTCAGAAATATTATAACTAGGCTTCAGCAGCGGATTTTGACTGAAATCTAAACATAATAGTACATAACATTGGCTAAATTGTTGCAAATAACGCACAGCCATTACCTAAGATAATAAGAAGAACAAAGTCGTGTTAGTTACACCACTTATAACTCAAGAACGGGTCAACCGATTTGGCTAAAACTTGGTGGGGCGGTAGTTTAGAATCAGGAGATTGACATAGGGGGGAGGGGTAGGTTCACCGGGGGCTACCCGTGCGAAGCCGGGGCGAGTTGCTAGTAGTAAATAAATAAATCCTACTTACTAATATTATAAATGCGAAAGTTTGTGTGTGTGTGTGTTTGTTACTTCTTCACGCTGAAACGTCTGAACGGATTTATATGAAATTTGAAATGGAGATAACTGGGCTCCCGGAATAACACATAGGTACATTTTTATCCCGATATTTCCACGGGAACAAGACTTACGCGGGTGAAACCGCGGGGCACTGCTAGTAATCAATAATGCTGGACAGTTCACACAATATTATCTAGCCCCAAGCTAAGCAGAGATTGTGTTATGGGTACTAGTTAACTGTTAAACTTAATACGATATATTACATAGATTGTTTTTTTTTATTATGCATTGAATATACCCTGAACTGTTCTGTTCTGATCTGATCTGCAGATCGCGCATTTTTTTTGTTTTTGTTTTTTTCTTGCTTTTTAGCGGTAAGACCTTACATTGTACATTTATTTTTTTGTTTAATAGTTATGTGTTGATTTTAACTAGTTTGTAAGGTGTGCAATAAAGTATTTTCATTCATTCATTCATATTTGTTCCGAGGCGGGAATCGAACCCGCAACGTCCTGCGTCTCAGGCGAACCTTCGCCTGCTGCGCGACAGAGGCCGCCAAAAGTAAAAATAAAGCAAGAAAAGGTCTCAGAACGCATTCTAGAAAAGTACTTACTTGTATTGTTTTTACCTTGGAAAAAATGCAGACAAAACATTTTTGATGTGTAACACCTTTCCTCTCGCTTTCCTGTAATCTATGGTAGTGATATCATGAAAAGGGACGGAAGTGTGTTTCAGGAAGCGCGCATTTTTCCGAGAGGTTGGTAATATCAGCCATGTTTATTACCAAGGAGATGAAATATCAGATGTTCCACATCATATGCAACTACAGACCGTTCACCGTATGATGTCCCCTGCGTTACACAAACCATAAAACAATCATAAAAAAATAACTCCAAGGCAGTGCACATCTTACGGTGAACGATCTGGAGGGCAATTCTCGGATTGTAGAGATTATCTATAAATTAGAGGTAATGTCGAAGCATGAATGTCTACAAAAAATGTCACAATAACCATCAAATCGTATTCGATTTGAATGATTTTGGTCGACTTATGTCTATTTGTGACATCCCGAGAATAGCAAATTAAGATTTTTTTCGACATTCGCCATCTTTTTTGGACATATGTCGAATTCGACTTAATCTCAAAACCTCGAGAATTGGCCTTCAGTATTTTTTTTTTTTGTTTTTTGTTGTCGTTATACCTTTCGTAATTTGACCGCAATCACCGGAACGAAGGCAACTTAACTCCTCAATGATTTACAGTAGCTTAGCATTGATTAACTCGTTTTGAATCAGATCACGGTTATGATACATAATTAAACAAAAGGCTTATCTTAAAATAAGTTTATATTGTTCAATAAGAAACTTATAACATTTGTGCTATTTGTATACCTACAATAATAATCATCATAAACTTATCACAGATGATGGATGTAGTCAAGATGACAGTTGCGGCGTCCACGTTATTTACAACATCAATAAACGTTATCAATATTGAATTAGCATAGCCGTAAAGTTAAGGGGCTTTACTGCCCGCTATTTGCGTATGGACGCATTTACAAATGAAGCCGGTTACCGGACACTAAACCGGTGGGCACCTGCTTATTTGTATAGATAAGCTAACTACGCAGTTGGCATTTGATCACGTTCTCTGCTGAAATCACATACTGTGTGTTTTTCTTTTAATACTGTAAATTAATACGCAGCGAAATGCCATCTGGCCGGAATGGTGAATAATGAAGGAATTTGCTTTTTATGAGTCATTAATTTTCACTGCTGAAAACACATACCTATTTCCTTACGCCGAGTGCGGCGTTATGATAAGCCACAATTTTCGGTTATTTTTTCAAATTGTTATTAATCTCTCCGCGTTTGGTAGACTGATGGAGGCAGATATGGACAGTTTGTCGTGCCATTATATGGGGCTATTAAATGTCCAGACCTTAAGCGGTCGAGTCGCGCGATTTTGCTTGTATACTATCCCTTGAGTCGCGGGCAGATCACGGCAAAAATTATGGATGGGCGGACTCATCACTTAATCGTTAACTGTGGCCTAACAAATAGACGGATAATAAAACTAATACCACTACAAGAATTCTCTTGAAATTTCTTATTGGTTTCTTTATAAGCAAACTATTTCATAAAAACTTACCGTTTTGTTGAAACAAAATTAAAATAAACATTTCCTCACTGTGGCTAAATTGTCAGCGCAACTGACCACTAACTTTGAGATCACAATAAACATCTTCACAAAGCACTTCCTAGTAGTTTATTGGCAATAACACATAGTCTATATCCTAAAAACATTATAACTGCAGTCATTTACACTCAAATAACCAGAAAACACTCAATTTTCTTTATTTTATAAAAACTGATGACCGCGTCAACAAAATGGCGGCCGATGTCGATCGAATATTATTTGTTTACTAACTTATCTTTAATCGTAAAACGTGGTTATTGCCTCTTTGTCAGTCTACCATCATGCCTCTATGGAATAGTGTTGCAATATCTAGCATCCGGTTACTAAATAATTAATGATAGACGATATAATAAACCCTCTATGGACTGTGTCAGCCGACGACACATGTAGGATTCCAAGGTATGCGGAAAATAGTGTGTCGGCCGACACATGTGCACGCCAAGCGGTTAAGCTTTTTTTTTATACCCTGCGTAATACAACTTGCGTTATACAACTTGGAATGACGGATCCAGCAGATGGCCCACCTGATGTTAAGCGGCACCCTCTGCCTATGAACAGTGCACTATCACATAGGTCACGTATACATAGGAGGCACCATAAGTAGCATTACACTGCGCCCACCACCCTGAGATGTAAAGATGAAAAGTCTCATGTTCCTGTGATTTCACCGGCACCCTTACCCTTCAAACCGGAACACAGCAATGCGAGAACTACTGCTTTGCGGGAGAAATAGATATCGTGGTAGTACTTCCCTGGACGAACTCTTTCACAAAAAAGCTCTACTACTCCCATACAACAACGTCCAGGAGGGCAATTCTCGTGCTTTAGAGATAAAGTCGAATTCGACATATGTCGAAACAAGATGGCGAATGTCGGATAAAATCTTAATTTGCTATTCTCGTGTTGTCTCAAATAGACATAAGTCGACCAAAATCATTCAAATTGAGTACGATTTGATGGTTATTGTGACATTTTCGTGACATTTTTTGTAGACATTCATGCTTCGACATTATCTCTAATTTAGAGATAATCTTTACAATCCGAGAATTGGTCTCCTGAACTTGTACCAGTAAGCGCCTGACAATCTGCTTTGTTTGTGAGTGCTGATATGTAAATACAGACGGACGTTATTATTCGAGATAATCTGCGATTTATTATTTATGATACCGGAAACATTTGATTGACCCGTTTAACTGATTCAACTGTTTGCTTAGGAATAATGGCCGGGGTTATCTAAATATTGAGCTATCTACATGCAATAATTATTATTATTCGATCTGGCTTGGTCAAGCAAGGCTGATAATAGTATATTATTTCAGCATTAGATTTCATTTATTAGGAACTGGTGTCCCTGGTTTATCAGCAGGATAAGGAATAGGAACATATAAACTGCAAAACTGCACCAACTGTAACTGCTGCCAGCGTTGGTTGCTATGCTAGCTTGCTGTCAACCAACTCATGCTGAGGCAGAGCCATTTTGTTACTTGAATTACACCTCGTACCTTCATATCTGTTTCTTCTTAGTCTAAGTTTATTATGTGTTTCTGTGTTGCTCATGTATACAAATAAATATATATTATTTCTTTATTTCTTTTAAAAATAAACTATATGAATATCTTTTGAGAACAAGGTGATATTTACTTTTCACTAGAAACGGGATATTTACCATGATTTTTAGTTTTGACTCTTTCTGATATATCGGCACAGGATAACGGGAGATCTAACTAAAGTCTTTGCGAGTAGATGTTATTGGCAGATATATCGATCTACCCTCTTTCTCACTGTTTTTTATGAACGATACCACTACCATCGGTTTCATTGTCACACTTCCCTCCACCTCGACACACAATACAAACGGTATCAGGACGCGTAGCAGCTACAACAACACACTTTTTAGATTCTTACACTTAGATTCTCACCACACTTTTTAGATTCTTACACAGTCTCACTTTAGGCTTCCATAATCCAGATAATTAAAAACCATCTCCTGTATTGAAATTTCTGTGCTTAGTAATCTCAATTGCCTCTTGTACCATTCTTGGTATGTAAATTATAATATTTTGTATTATGGTAAACATCCCGTTACTAATAGAATGAATGTACATAACCATGATGTAGTTTCAAAAGTTATAAGGTTGTATATTTTTTGAAAGGCCTGAAAAGTAACTTATATACAAGCCGTAAAAGGTAGTAAAATAATAAACTTTATATTATATACCGATGAAAAAAAAGTCAAAAGTGATTTTGTTTTCGGATATCGGCGGCAGAAAATATGTTTTTGATAATTGTTGAGTACCTCAAAGCTTTTCTTGCTTCGGTTATTTTTGTTTGCTCAGCCAGAAAAAAATACAATCCCTTTGCTTTCTACCTTTGTCATCCTTTTCTAGAGCATTACTGGAAAATTAAAGCTCTTTTTCAATAAACTCTTCTTTTTGAGTAATATACTTCAAAAGGAAAATTTTAATCACTTTTTTATACAAAAACATTTTCATAAATACTTTGAATACGAAATATTTAACAACTTTTTTTATAACTAAACGAAGCTAATTAAAAAATTCACGACTAGATGTATAACAGGAAAATACTTTTTTTTTTTTTTTTTTTTTTTTTTTAGTACTAGCATTTATTAAATTAGTGATCGTAACCGAGTGCTGATCAAAATGAGCCTAAACACGGCCAGTCTACTATTATCCATCGAGGAGTTCCGTAGTGCACCTTCCGTGTCCATCATCAGATCAGCTCGCTGTTACCATAAAATTGTATTGTCATCGGAACTTGACACGTATGCCAAATTTCAGCTCAAGGTTGAGGATAACTTTCTCTAAAATTCTGTTGCAAGATTCCATCCGGACAAACATACAAACATAGGAAGTTAAATAAAAGCTTGGAAAAATAGAACGCATTATCAGCTGTCATTCAATGCAAATAGAGTTATATTCAAATAAATATTGCTAGCTGATGATCATGGCAAAGGTTGCACCAATTTCCACCAAAACAGTCTCGATCAAGTCACCTTTCAAACAAAAAGTACTTAATCAAAATCGGTTCAACCGTTTGAGAGCTATGATGCTACAGACAGATATACACGCAAACACACCTACACACAAACACAAACACACACACGCAAACACATAAAAACACACCCACATACGTAAAACTTACCATGTGTTTTGTTTGGGGTTCAAAATGCAGAAGTTACTAGTTTATTATTTTTTCTTGCCGTAAACCCTGGATGGGGTTTGGATGGGAATAAATATCCTCATATTTACAAGGTTTTCTCGTTTAGGCACAAGTTATGATATTAACCGTTTTTTTTGAAGTCCTCCATTCGACAATGCCTCCGGTGTTGTAGTTACTGCAAGCGACGGTGACCGCTTTAACTTACGTAGGCCGTAAGCTAGTTCTCCTTACATCTATATATATATAAAACAAAGTCGTGTTAGTTACACCACTTATAACTCAAGAACGGGTGAACCGATGTGGTTGAAAATTGGTGGGGAGGTAGCTTAGAACCAGGAGATTGACATAGGGGGGAGGGGTAGGGGGGGGGCACCGGGGGCTACCCGTGTGAAGCCGGGGCGAGTCACTAGTATTCCATAAAAATGAATTTTGGGTTGGAATAACAATAAGGTTCCTTTTTTAACCGACTTCAAAAAGGAAGTTCTCAAGTTTGACGACCTCTGTGGCGCGGCGGGCGAAGCTTGGCCTGCGACGCAGGAGGTTGCGGGTTCGATTCCCGCCTCGGAACAAATATTTGTGCGATCGCAGATATTTGTTCAGGGTGTTCTGGGTATTTTCTATGTATAATAAAAAATATACAATATTGTAAATAATAATAATATTGTTCTATGTAATATATTGTATTAAGTATATCAGTTATCTAGTACCCATAACACAAGCTCTGCTTAGCTTGGGGCTAGATAATGTTGTGTGAACTGTCCAGTATTATTTTATTTAATTTATTTAAGTAGTGTGTTTTTTTTTTATTTTTCTACCTCGGATATTCGTCATTTATGAACCGATTTGTAAATTTTTGTTAATAATGTCTTGCAAGGTTGTGTAAATTGACTTAATCATCGCGATTGCACCGCGTCTCGAGGGGCTTCTAGAGAATAAAACAGCGGGTACTACGCAAGCGCGAAGCTAGTGTATTCATTTTGTTCACGCTTCATAAACCTTACTATCAATTTACCTTTAATGTATATTGACGTCTTACGTCTTGTTACGGACACATGGGGCCTACGTTAACCTAGAATCTTGATCGAAGCCTAGATTATTCTAGGAATAATTAGGTATAGTGTTTATTCTCTTGCATTGGGAAGTGGTTTCAAATTCAAACTAAATGGACATAAGGTTTTGGGAAAAAAATATTATTCAATAAAAGCTTTTATAAAATTTACATCTGACTGATCCCTATGATAATAATATTAGTATGCAGAACCGATAGCTGATCAAAATGGGCCCAAACATGGCCAGTCTACTATTAACTATCGAGGAGTCCAAACATGGCCAGTCTACTATTAACTATCGAGGAGTCCAAACATGGCCAGCCTACTATTAACTATCGAGGAGTCCAAACATGGCCAGTCTACTATTAACTATCGAGGAGTCCAAACATGGCCAGTCTACTATTAACTATCGAGGAGTCCAAACATGGCCAGCCTACTATTAACTATCGAGGAGTCCAAACATGGCCAGTCTACTATTAACTATCGAGGAGTCCAAACATGGCCAGTCTACTATTTACTATCGAGGAGTCCAAACATGGCCAGCCTACTATTAACTATCGAGGAGTCCAAACATGGCCAGTCTACTATTAACTATCGAGGAGTCCAAACATGGCCAGTCTACTATTAACTATCGAGGAGTGCAAACATGGCCAGTCTACTATTAACCATCGAGGAGTTCCGTTGTCCACCTTCCGTCTCCATCATCAGATCAGCTCGCTTTCACCATAATATTTTACTGTCATCAAAACTTGACAGGTACGTAAAATTTCAGCTCAAACGAACTAGGCAATAAAATCAGTTGCAAGATTTCACGGATACATCAATCGAAATTGGGGACAATCAACAATCGAATTTGTCCATGAATGCAACTTTGGGGACAAACTGGATTTGACAATTCCTGTTTTAACAATGGGGACAGATTCGGTGACAAACAGGAACTACTCAAACACAACACAATATTGCAAATGGGCGGAGTCTAGCAAGAAAACAATAGCTGCATGTAAGTAACAGTGCTATTGCTCACTTGAACCTGGGAAGAGATGAGGAATGGATTTTTCATCCCATCTATTCGAAAAGGACGACTGGGTTCGCCTTTAAGTGCACCCAACGGTGGTGTTTTCTATGAGAAACTTTTAGCGGGCAGTAATGAGTTTTCCGGCGCACTTATTAAGTTCCTAATTCAAAAAGTGCGCGGCAAAGATAATTGCGGCGCACTTATTGAATTTGGAACCAGCGCCAAATAATTCGAATGCAAATATTGTTTGAATAAATACTGGCTGGTACGACGGCCCAAAACCCAAAACAAAAAAACCCAAAACACACAAAAAACACAAAACACAAAAAAAAAAAAAAAACACTAAACACAAAACACAAAAAATCACAAAAACACAAAAAAAAAACACAAAACACACAAAAAACACAAAACACAAAAAATACACAAAAACACAAAAAAAACACAAAAAACACAACACAAAAAAAAATACAAAAAAAACACAAAAAAGCACAATACACACAAAAAACACAAAACAAAAAAAAACACAAAAAAACACAAAAAAGCACAAAACACAAAAAACACCCAAAAAAACACAAAAACACAAACACAACAAAAAAAAACACAAAAACAACTATTTGTTTTATTAAATAATAATATTACAATAACATATGAGGCGCCTTTTATTTTCTCATAGTGGGTGATGAAAAGCAGAGTGTATCACACGGGCGCAACATATATTTTTGGCTCGGGCGACGTACTTTGAATCCCTCGCTACGTTCAGGATTCTACTAAAGAATCCCTCGCTACGCTCGGGATTCTACTCTAGAATCCCTCACTTCGCTCTGGATTAAAAAAAGCGCCCTCGCCGTAAAAATATTATGTTGCTCCCTTATGATACAATCTACTATTTGTTGCTAGGAAGTAACTGACGTAAGCGACAAATGATAGAACTTCGTTTAGAAGTAAATATAAAAAATAATTATCTGTAACAGATCTAAATAATGTACTATTAAGTAAGCTACTGAAAAGTATAAAAAATTAAGCTTAATATTTTCTCTGATCGAAGGAGGGAACTAAAACAGGTTTTAGGAGAGCCAATTTCAAAAAATAAAGCTGTCGAGAAAAGTTTCACAGATCGTGTTACTTGTCTATGATTTATTTAGATTAGAGCCTCAAGTAATTGCTGTATTGACAACAAGTTTGTAACCTTTACTGTTACTATATTTATATATTTATTTATTAGAGTCACCAACATAAACAATTAAAGAAAAATTTGCTAGAATCCCAAAAACTACCCACGGACAAGGCTGGCAGTCGTTTTAATCCTCAATTGTAATTGCTGATAGTGAAGTGTGTTTTTAATGAGAGTAACTCACAACAAGCTGACAACATGACAAGTTTATTTATTATTTTATTATTTAGGTTTATAGTATAGTATAGTAAAGTAAGTTTTTAATAGTTAATGCCATTGTGTACCGCAGCAGCCACTATGCGCTCGTATGTGCGGCCACGGAAGACCAGCGCTATGGCACTAACTCTGCCATAGCACATGCTGAGTGGTTGCCTTTTTTGTAACTTTGATTTGAACGCCTACTTTAAATATTTGTTGTATTTGGTTACGAAATAAATATATTTTTATCTTTTATCTTTATTTTTATCATAGTATACACCGTTACAAGTAAATACACACGTGATAATTATGCTAGGCATGCCAAGTGCTACCACAATTACAGATGACAGACTACTTGCTAATCAATAATTATGACTGATAACGCAACGACTCCAAAATTTTAACATATCTTAAGGTGGGGTATAACGCAAAATTACCAATCTTAGATTCGATTTTTAACTGACTAAGTCAAGTACAATATTCAAATTAAATATATGCATGGATACTACGTTATAATAGCGAGGGATCACAGAGACAAAAACACGATAAGAAAAAAAAAACTCGATAAAAAGAAACACAAAGTTACCTCTAACTTTTGACTAGATTCGATTGTTTGTTGATATGGTACAGATTATTGGGTCAAAAATTGGATAAATTAAATCAGTACAATAATTCACCTAAGGAGTTTTGAAAAATTATCTATATTTCACGAGATATTCAATAAAAACAGATTTTTCGAGCGGCGCGTGGCGTTTTTGTATGAAGATTTCTGCCTGGCTCCGAGCGCAGTATTAAATAAAAGCTTTTAAATATAAGGAAAAATTCTCGCACATGGCCACTGCTTTGTTTGCAAAGCCCATTAACTTTACAAGTAAGCTCCATACTCAACACGCACAATAACCCGAGATAAATGACACCACCGATCCAAATGCACGAAGAAAATAACTTTCTGAGTAACGCTCAATCATTCCCCGCCTATTATCACGCAATCCTACATAAGCTGGGATTAAATATTACAAGCTCAGGAGAAAATGGCGGTCCCTGATCAGCATAGGGGCATGGAGTAGACTTTGATCGATGATTCCCAAGCTCAAATTTAAGTAGCTACACGTGTAACAGACGAGCTAGAAAGCTGAGAAAATAATTTTGATGTAGTATGTAAGTACTTCTTGTAATGTGATAAGAAGGTTCGTATTTCTGAGTAGCTTTTGCTGTTGTTTTGATTAAGGCGGAGCTATGAAATTAATATACTTCTGAATAACACAAAACCTGATATAATTGTTTTTAAAGCCAATCGGATGATACTTAAGGTGATTAGTTTTGCCGAAACTCAAAATAGACCTTTTTAGAAAGCCTACTCCTCCTACAAAAATGGCCCAAATAATTTAAAAAAATCATTTAATAGGTATAATATAGTCAAGAATAGAACTATATGTTTAAATTTGTTAAATTGCTGTTGCTTTTGACAGGAAAAAATAAAACATTGTTCCCTATAATTTACGCAAGAATTCCTACTCCTTCCAAACGCCTGCAGCTATTTTAATGACTCTTTCACAATATTATAGACAATTTACAAAATTTACACATGATATGTTTACATTTTCAAAAATAATTATCATTTTTAAACAATAAAACATAAACTGTAAAACGAGCTGCCACGGGCGGTTCGGCCGCGGAAGTCAGTCCGGCCCAAGCGTTCGCACGGGGTACCCGCGTCACTTTTTTGCTCCGCTCCTATGAGTGCCACCGACTGGTTCGGGCACAATAAGACACGATAGCAGTTAGTGTACTCATCGTAATTTTTTATTTGTGCTTTGTGTTCCTTGAACAAAATATTGTAAATATTGATCGTTATCGTTTAGATATCTTGTTTGCGCGAGGACGCTTGTTGGTTTCTTATCTTTGACGACCTCTGTAGCGCGGCGGCGAGTAGCCGGCTGAGATGCGAATGGTTGCGGGTTCGATTCCCGCTGCGGGACCGATGTTTATATGATCTGCAAATATTTGTTTCGGGTCTGGGTGTTATGGTACCATGGTACTCGTAGTTTCTGATACCTACAACACAGGGATGCCTTGTGTGGGATCAGGACTATGTATGTGACTGTTAGGTGTAATGTTATGTTATCTACTATAAGAATTAGTACGTATATGAAAAAACACGAATGAAAAATCTCGGAAGAAAAACCTTGGTTGAAAAATCTCGAATGAAAAATCTCGAACGAAAAATCTCGAATGAAAAATCTCGAATTATAAATCTCGGATGAAAAATCTCGGAATGAAAAATCTTGAATGAAAAATTTCGTATGAAAAATCTCGAATGAAAAATCTCGAATGAAAAATCTCGAATGTAAAATCTCGACTGAAAAACCTCGAATGAAGAATTTCGAATGAAAAATCTCCAATAATATTATTATTATACCACTCATTTATTAAAAATCTCTTAAAAAAATATATTTTTCACTATAAAGGAATACTATCTACAAAAAATAAATAGTAAAAAACATTATAGTAAAAAATATAAATCAAAACGGGGAACCACCAACCGCGGAGCGAGGCCCAATCGCCTTCGGGGGCTAGGGCTGCAGAGAGAGGAACCTCCTGACTATACGTGCCGAGTCCAGGAGTACCGCCTTCTGAATCTGACCCTTGATCCAACTATTTAGCGAGAGCTTCTTAAGGTACTGGTCGAAGCTCTTCGCAATCAGTCCATTCACTGAAACTACTATCGGGACGATAATCGTTGAATCCACATCCCACATGGCGGTAATCTCGTGAGCCAAGTCAAGGTACTTGCTTAACTTGTCTTTCTCGGCCTTCACGAGATTAGCATCATGCGGGATAGTGACATCAACAAGTATCGCCCGGCGTTCCGACTGGTCTACCAGCACGATATCAAGCTTATTGGCAACGATAGTCCTATCCGTGATGATAAACCGGTCCCAGTAGAGCGTGGCACGGCCATTTCAAGAACTGGCTGAGGCACGTACTTATAGTACGGCACCTCAGGTCCCACAAGGTCGTATCGGAGGGCAAGTTGCTGGTGAATGATCCTGGCTACTTGGTTGTGTCTGTGCAGATACTCAGAGTTAGCAAGATGCGAACAACCCGAAAGCACATGCCTGAGGGATTCTCCGGGATGGTGACATGCTCTACAGATATCAACCGTCCCATCCTTCATGATGTACTTTCGATAGTTGTTCGTCTTGATGACCTCATCCATAATCGCACAGACAAAACCCTCGGTTTCCCCAAAGAGGTCACCGAAACGTAACCAGTTTACTGAAGCGAGCAGATCTACATCGGGCCCTGTGAGGGCCTTGTAAAACCGCCCGTGCAGTTCCTTGCTCTCCCATACGGTCTTGCGTTCCTGAGTGCTCAGGGCTGATGGTTTACGCTAGTTCTCTTTTGCTAAGGAGAGCGGGGTAAAGTTCTTATCAACTGCAACGACATCGTGATGCATCCCGTACTCGGCATGGAGGAAGTACTCCCTGAGATTGCACACCTCACGGTTGTGGAGAGTCTTGGCATTTAAAAAGCCTCGACCTCCATCCTTCCGCGGGATGTACATTCTCATAACCGACGAACGAGGGTGTCGCATGCGATGGGTCGTTAATAGTTGACGAACTCTACAATCCAGGGCATCTAACTCTGTCTGTGTCCACCTTAATATGCCGAAGGTGTATATGAGCAGAGGCATAACCCAGCCGTTAAACGCGCGAACCTTTTCGTTCAAGATTTTTTATTCGACATTTTAATTCGAGATTTTTCAGTCGAGATTTTTCGTTCGACATTTTTAATTCAAGATTTTTCATTTGATAATTTTCATCCGAGATTTTTCGTTCGTGATTTAACATTCGAGATTTTTCATTCAAGATTTTTCATATACGTACTTATTCTTATAGTAGATAACATAACATAACACCCAACAGTCGCATACGTAGTCCTGATCCCACACAAGGCATCCCTGTGTTGTGGGTATCAGAAACTACGAGTACCATGGTACCATAACACCCAGACCCGGAACAAATATTTGGTCCATTGGTGTTTTCCTGGTTGGGTATTCAGGAATAAACCGTTATGAACCAATAAAACTACTAGGTATGTACTACCACTGTACTGTATAGGCTACTTGTCCTGTTGTCGCTGACTTTTTGCTTTCTTATCTTCATATTTTGTACAATGTAATCATATGTAAGTATAATGTATTAAATATATATATATATATGTATATAATATGAAATTTATAATATGTGCATAGTAGGTATATGTATATTATAGTAGGTATTTGTTTATTATTATAAGTATGTATAACAACATAATAATAACATGTAAGTGTGTATGTAACTGCACATCAACGCATCTATATTTATTTTTTATATAAGTACCATTGATACCCCGTGTTAATTGTATACAGTCCTATCCATCCAAAGGTTGTCTGGTAGAAATCACTACTAAGCGATAAGACCGCCCATTGTACAACATAGTTAGTTTTAGTTTTATTATTTGTAAATTGTTTTAGATTATGGTGTGCAATAAAGTATTTTCTATCTTCTATCTATCTCTATGTAAAAAATAGGTACTATTATTTATATTTATATTTATGGGCTCTGTCTACACTTTCGGAAAAAAGGCGTGTGTCGTCTATGTTTGTATGTATGTATGTATATTTATTAGTTCATTCGTCCATAATGGTTTTGTCTGACTTATAGTAAATATATTTTATTGTATATATTTTGATTTTTCTCCCAAAAACCTGTTGTCTTTATTTATTCATCCAAGGGACAGTGTACCTTTTTAATTATTTTTTAAAATTCATTTTAGCATGACTAGAGCACCTCGTGCCAAACCGCGGCTGCCGCCTGCCGCGCGCCGCGGTCTGCATGACTAGCGCGACGCGCTCCACGCCGCGGCCGGCGCCCGCTGCCGCGCGCGCCGATCGCCGCGATTATTCATTGTTTCTGAATATTGTGCCAATGTTTATGCATAGCGTGTGGTGCGGGCTCGGGATGCAACATTGCCTAGGCTCCGCCCAGATGCCCAAGGTCGTTCAAGGCTATAATCACCTTAAGGGTTAGGGTTCATTCGTCATCGGGTTAATTCGTCACCGAAAACCACCGACTAAATAAATAAATAATGCTGGACAGTTTACACAACATTATCTAGCCCCAAGCTAAGCCAAACTTTTGCTATGGGTACTAAATAACTGATATCTAATATATAAAAATAAGTCGGGTTTTCCTTCCTGACGCTATAACTCCAGAATACACGAACCGATTTCCACGGTTTTGCATTCGTTGGAAAGGTCTAGGGCTCCGTGAGGCTTATACGTTTTTTTTTTTTTCTTTTTTTTTTCAAGTCGTGTTACTTACGCCACTTATAACTCAAGAATGGGTAAACCGATTTGGCTGAAAATTGGTAGGGAGGTATCTTAGAACCAGGAGATAGGACAAAGTGGGAGAGGTAGGACGGGGGGGGGGGGTCACCGGGGGCTACCCGTGCGAAGCCGGGGTGAGTCGCTAGTCTATATATAAAACAAAGTCGTGTTAGTTACACCACTTATAACTCAAGATCGGCTGGACCGATGTTAGTTATCTCTTTTTTGGTGGATTCTTCTCCGCTCCGAATAGCGGAATAAGTAATAAAATATCGGGGGGGGGGGGGGGGGGGGGGGCTGTTTTTCACAATACTTTACATATATATTTTTTAATAAAAAAAATACCCAGAGATAAATATCTGCACATTCGTACAAATATTTGTTCCGAAGCGGGAATTGAACCCGCAACCTCATGTGTCGCAGGCAAACCTTCGCCCGTTGCGCCACAGGTGATATACAACTTGTGAATAAAACAAAGCTTGATATAATTATTTTAAAAGCCAATCGGATGATTTTTAATCACTGACTAAAAATAAAAGTGTTGGTGTATGTTTGAGGCAATAGTGTGTTTGATTGACTGTATGTCTGTTTGTCTAGCTCTGGAGTGGGTGCTGCTATTGTTTTTTTTTAATGAAAGCTTGTGTTCTTGAGACATTTCTTAGCTATATCAAGCTATGCTTCCGAAGTCCATTTATTTATAAAGATGACGAAAATTACACTGCTAAGGAAAATTATTTGTGACCGTTTTGTAAATAATTTCTCAAAAACGCAATACCCATTTAACGATTCGCGTATCTGCGAGTTCACCTCAATAATTGTATTAATAAATAACTTCCGCGTTCTTGAGCAGAACAAAGGTAGAGCCGACTAAATCAATGTGAAATTCCAGGATCGCATTCAATAAAGCGTTACCGGCTTAACTCACGGTATTGGCATCGTAAAAACTTCCATCCCAAAAAGGGCTCGAAAACATTTGATTTCATTCCAAGTTCCGTTTCAAATCCAAAAACTCAGTCAAGTGTGAGTCAGCTACTTGAATGAAATCAAGGGTAGACGACTAGCCGGCTGAGGTGTGAGAGGTTTCTGAGGTTGCAGGTTTTATTTCCACTGCGGAGCAAATATTTTGTACTAGCGACTCGCCCTTGCTTAGCATGGGTCGTTTTTTTTTTGATGAAAAGTACCCCCCTCCTATATCCGTCCTGGTTCTAAGATACCTCCTCACCAATTTTCAGCCAAATCGGTTCAGCCGTTCTTGAGTTATAAATAGTGTAACTAACACGACTTTGTTATATATAGGTGTATATAAATTATCTGGAAATGTTTGTTCCGGGTCTGGGTGTTGTGATACTAAAGTACTCGTAGTTCCTGATACCCGCGATACAGGGAATCCTAGTGTGGGATCAGGACTATGTATGTGTCTGTTGGGTGTAATTATAATATGTTCATATTGGTTTAGCATTGTGGATATTTCGTTTAAGACGCCATAGGTTCTCAAATGTCTCTAGAATTTGAAAGTTTTTGATAAGAATTCTTATAGTTTTCTATGAAGAAAAAAATATATGATATTTTTGATAATTTTATCTAGTGAAATCATTAATTCAATACACAATTTGAATTACTTCACTGAATAAAAAAAAAACACAAAGATACCACCTTTTTAAAATTGAAATCATGTTTTTGACGTACTTCTTTCACGTTTTAACTTATGAAACACTTAGTGTCATGTTAATTTTTATATAAATTAGTGAAGTCATTAACAAAATTTAGCAAAACTAGAAGGGAATTTTTTATATAATTTTTTAAACACAAATATAAGTATCAGAGCGTGCGCTCGCCTTGTTCAGACCGGTCGCAGACCGCATCGAGGTAGGACCTGTGTCAATTTTCCCGCCATCGGTCACGTGACTACGGAGCGTCTCCGCAGTACAAACTAATATTGATTCTGTGGCACTGCTAGCAAACAAACGCACTATGAAAGTACGGAATATATCAAGCAACTCACAAATCATAATTATTAAAAAGCCAACAAACGTAAGTAGAAGTGAAACCTAGGTAACAAATATACCCGATTTTTTTCACTGACTGACTTCAAATTGTTACTTTAGATAGGTACCTTACCTACATACCTAGTAGGAGTAGAGATCATCTTGCCTAAGAAATTACCTTTCTGTCTCCTCCAGTGGATGTGTGCAATGGTGTGTCCGACCAAGAAGTAGACCTTCCGTGTCTTCTCGTGGAAGAGTGCCGTGATGAGTGTCCAACCTTAGAAAATACCTCTACGTCACCTCAAGTGAAGACCCTGGCCTAAGGGAAGACCCTCCGTGTCTTTCCATGAAAGAGTGCCGTGATGTGTGTCTGGCCTAAGAAAATACCTCTCCGTCTCCTCAAGTGGATGTGTGAAGTGGTATGTCCGGCCTAAGAGTAACCCTCCATTTTTTCCTATGGAAGAGTGCTGTGGTGTTTGTCCGGCCTAAGAAAATACCTGTCCGTCACCTCACGTGGATGTGTACAGTGGTCTGTCTGGCCTAAGGGAAGACCCTCCGTGTCTTTCCATCAAAAGAGTGCCGTGATGTGTGTCTGGCCTAAGAAAATACCTCTCCGTCTCCTCAAATGGATGTGTGAAGTGGTATGTCGGGCCTAAGAGTAACCCTCCGTTTTTTCCTATGGAAGAGTGCTGTGGTGTTTGTCCGGCCTAAGAAAATACCTGTCCGTCACCTCACGTGGATGTGTACAGTGGTCTGTCTGGCCTAAGAGTAGACCCTCCGTGTCTTCCCGTGGAAGAGTGCCGTGGTGTGGGTCCGACCCTACGAAAATACCTCTCCGTCTCCTCAAGAGGATGTGTGAAGTGTTATGTGCGGCCTAAGAGTAACCCTCCGTTTTTTCCTATGGAAGAGTGCTGTGGTGTTTGTCTGGCCTAAGAAAATACCTGTCCGTCACCTCACATGGATGTGTACAGTGGTCTGTCTGGCCTAAGGGAAGACCCTCCATGTCTTTCCATGAAAGAGTGCCGTGATGTGTGTCTGGCCTAAGAAAATACCTCTCCGTCTCCTCAAGTGGATGTGTGAAGTGGTATGTCCGGCCTAAGAGTAACCCTCCGTTTTTTCCTATGGAAGAGTGCTGTGGTGTTTGTCCGGCCTAAGAAAATACCTGTCCGTCACCTCACGTGGATGTGTACAGTGGTCTGTCTGGCCTAAGAGTAGACCCTCCGTGTCTTCCCGTGGAAGAGTGCCGTGGTGTGGGTCCGACCCTAAGAAAATACCTCTCCGTCTCCTCAAGAGGATGTGTGAAGTGTTATGTGCGGCCTAAGAGTAACCCTCCGTTTTTTCCTATGGAAGAGTGCTGTGATGTTTGTCTGGCCTAAGAAAATACCTGTCCGTCACCTCACATGGATGTGTACAGTGGTCTGTCTGGCCTAAGGGAAGACCCTCCGTGTCTTTCCATGAAAGAGTGCCGTGATGTGTGTCTGGCCTAAGAAAATACCTCTCCGTCTCCTCAAGTGGATGTGTGAAGTGGTATGTCCGGCCTGAGAGTAACCCTCCGTTTTTTCCTATGGAAGAGTGCTGTGGTGTTTGTCCGGCCTAAGAAAATACCTGTCCGTCACCTCACGTGGATGTGTACAGTGGTCTGTCTGGCCTAAGAGTAGACCCTCCGTGTCTTCCCGTGGAAGAGTGCCGTGGTGTGGGTCCGACCCTAAGAAAATACCTCTCCGTCTCCTCAAGAGGATGTGTGAAGTGTTATGTGCGGCCTAAGAGTAACCCTCCGTTTTTCCTATGGAAGAGTGCTGTGATGTTTGTCTGGCCTAAGAAAATACCTGTCCGTCACCTCACATGGATGTGTACAGTGGTCTGTCTGGCCTAAGGGAAGACCCTCCGTGTCTTTCCATGAAAGAGTGCCGTGATGTGTGTCTGGCCTAAGAAAATACCTCTCGGTCTCCTCAAGTGGATGTGTGAAGTGGTATGTCCGGCCTAAGAGTAACCCTCCGTTTTTTCCTATGGAAGAGTGCTGTGGTGTTTGTCCGGCCTAAGAAAATACCTGTCCGTCACCTCACGTGGATGTGTACAGTGGTCTGTCTGGCCTAAGGAAGACCCTCCGTGTCTTTCCATGAAAGAGTGCCGTGGTGTTTGTCCGGCCTAAGAAAATACCTCTCCGTCTCCTCAAGTGGATGTGTGAAGTGGCCTGTCCGGCCCTCTGGGGGGTCTGGTAGACCCTCCGATCTCTTCCCGTGGAAGAGTGCCGTGGTGTGTGTCCGGCCTAAAAAAATCCTCTACGTCTCCTCCCGTGGATGCAATGAGCATCACATCAATGTACCAATTCTACCTATTGCATTAGGATACGATTTTCAATGTTAACTACATTTTGATTACTAGCACAGAAAATGTATGGTAGGTAGTAAATGTCTTACCGGCTACTACCATCCAAAGGGCGTCGACGATTTTGGCATAGTCGTCAGCCGCCATTTAGTTTTATTTTCAAGTTAGTGGCGCACTTTGAAAACTGAACATAAATGGCTAGAGGATAAGGCTTATTTGCAAAACGTCCACTTTTCATAATGTACACGGCACTTTTCTATCTATATTATATAAAAAAAACCTGGATAACGGTGACTGACTCACTGACTCATTGTTCTAGGTTTGTGTTTAGTTTTTTAATCAGACTCGGGGAAAAGTCGGTCCTGACCAAAACAGTTCTTTGAAACGGTGACCGATCGGATCCGTTCAAACGACGCATCCTACCGTTTTTTGGGAAAGATTAAAGAAAAATGTTACAAACAAAAAAAAATAGAATGCGGCTCTAAAATGTCTCTTTTAAACAGACTTGTCCGACTAGACTTTGGTGAAGTCTTTTACCAAAGTTAACACTCGAAAATTTTGTTTATGCAGAAATGTTGCCAGCATCTCGGTGAATATAGGAAAATCCTAACTTTTTTCAAAACCAAGATGGCGGATGGTGTAGTGGCCAATTTGTAAAATCGTGGAAAATAAAATTTTCAAATTGAAAAAAAGAGACTGCGTGCAACACTGAGCTTGATGACTTGTATAGGGCTGTTGTGTGGGAGGAAAAGTGGTGTTGCCAGGTGGAAATATTTTCCTCATTTTTAGGGTAATTTCCGAGATTTTCCCCAAATATATATAAAAAATGAAGTTTTTGATAATAAATTGTATGTGGTGTTATGAAGGAAGTCCTTAAAAATAACCTTTGACTATTTAAGTAGTATATTGTTGGTAACCCTGGGAGAAAACGGTGCTTGTATAATCGAGAGACTGAAAAAAACGATATGGGTGGCGTTTTCGAGAAATTTGGAGTTGCTGATTACGAATATTACTTAAATTTTTTGGTTAGGTGGGTAAGTTAGTAGGTAAGCTGGTAACCCTATAAAATGGTAAGATCAGAAAAAAAGTAATATGGGTGTCGTTTTCAAGTAATTTGTGGGTGCTGATTACGAATATTACGTTAGTTTTCTCTCTTCAAATTTACTTTGCTGTAGCTTCTCGAGCTAACGAGACCAGCGTGACACGAAGTGGAACGATTCCACTGAGTGGAACGATGGTCGAGTGAGTGAGATAAACGAAGAGGTGACATTCGTATTAATTAGTGCAGGAGCATGTACAGGTACAGGTATAATTACAGGTACAGGTACAGACACAGGTACAGGTACATGTACAGGTACAGGTACAGGTACATGTACAGGTACAGGTCAAGGTCAAGGTTAAGGGTCAACATCAAAGTAGATTTATAGAGGTTCGTAGGCGTTGGAAGGAGTTTGTAGGGTTTGTAGGATTTTGTTGGGGTTTGTAGTGTTGGTAGGGTTTGCAGGGGTTTGTAGAGGTTTGTGCATACACGCGAGTAAGCGCCATGAAAACTGTACGCCAGCTGCTCGTACCTCACGCACCACCGACCCACTAGTTATTGTGCTATGGCTAGAGGATACAACTCATTCGCAAAACGTCCACTTCTTGTAATGTACAACAGCACTTATTCTCAATATGACCACTTCGCATAACGTCCACTTCGCAAAATATACACTCAATTTTTTTGCTAAAAAAAGACTAAAGGAGATGTCCAAAAAATATATGGAGGCCGGTATAAAAATAACTAGAAATTCTAAGCAACATAATAGTTATTTACGGAGAAAGGGCATTTATTTGGCTATTTTTAAGCTAATGAAAAATAATAAATGTACCTCAATTTTTTGAAACTTGATTCAAATGTTGTGTTTTTCAAAATAAAGTTTAGAGCTTCCAACACTCCCAAAAGGTGAACTTGACGCTCTTTGGCAGGCAGACTAAGGAATTTTGTTACTCTCTAGCTAGCGAGACAGGCCGCAGACAGACAACCACAAAGAACTTTTCATACGACTATCGACTTCGTTCCATGTTGTCGCGTTATTACTAATACTTCACTTATTAGTTTATCCGTTTTGTGTAGGGTCAGGATACATTCTGAGTAGATACCTACCTACACTCTGCCTGTAATGATAATAGTACCTTTAGCAATATGCATAGGTACCTACATTCCTCGCCTCCTTATAAACATATGTATTATAACACGTATTATAGGAGCTGCCTGTAATGATAATAGTACCTTTAGCAATATGCATAGGTACCTACATTCCTCGCCTCCTTATAAACATATGTATTTTTCAGGTAGCTCAGGGCACAGATAAATTTATTGTAAATTGTGTGTTAGCACGTATTCCATTCAATAAGAATATTTTAGTCATCATATCTTTGGGCACAGGCAGAAGAAGACGAAATAGAATAATTTATTTTATGTGCAATCGCAGATATTTGTTTAGGGTGTTCTGGGTATTTTTATGTATAATAAAAAATATCTATCTATGTAATATATTGTATTAAGTATATCAGTTATCTAGTACACATAACACAAGCTCTGCTCTGCTTTTTTATATTTTAGAGTTTTTACTTTTTTCATATGATTACATTTTTACTTCTTAGTTTTAAAAGTAAAATATAAATACAAGTAAAAAGTAACGAAAAGTAAAAAAGTTGCAATTTACACCAGGCAACACCACTTGTTCTCCCACACGATAGCCCTTTACTAGTCATCAAGCTCAGGTGTTGCCCGCAGTCTCTTTTTTCTGAAAATTGAAAACTTTACGATTCTACAAAATGACCACCGATATGAAAATCCGCCATGCGCCATCATGGTTTTTAAAAAAGTTGTGATTTTGCACTCTATATACACAAAGATGCTTACAGCTTTTCTATATAAACCAAATTTTCGAGTGATAACTTTGGTAAAAAACTGTAATTCACCATAGTCTAGTCGGACAAGTCTGCTTAAAAAACCCATTTTAGAGCAGCAATCTATTTTTTTTGTTTTTTTCTTTAATCTTTCCCAAAAAACAGTAGGATGCGTCGTTTGAACGGATCCGATCGGTCACCATTTCGAAGAACGGTTTTGGTCAGCTTGGATTTTTTAAATGACAGATTTTTTCCCGAGTCTGATTAAAAAACTTAACACTTTCCTAGAACATGACCCATCACTAAAACGACTCCTTCTAGGAGAATAACGATGTTAATGAGTCAGTAAGCCAGTAACAAATAACCAGCTTTTAAAAAAAAAAAAGTTATAAAAGTGCGGTGTACATTATTAGAAGTGGATGTTTTGCGAATCCGTATCCTCTAGCCAAATGTAATTTTTTTAAAGTGCGCCTCTAACTTAAAAATAAAACTAAATGGCGGCTGACGACTATGCCAAAATCGTCGACGCCCTTTGGATGGTGGTATGGTATGTATGTTATGTAAGGTAGTTACACATTTACTATTTTCTGTGCTAGAAATCAAAATGAGTAGTTATTACATTGAAAATAATAGAATGATATAGGCAGAATTTGTAGATTGATGTGATGCTCAATGCATCCACGGAAGGAGACGGACAGGTATTTTCTTAGGCCGGAAACACATCACGGCACTATTCCACGGGAACAGACGGAGGGTCTACTCTTAGGCCAGACAGACCACTGCACACATCCACGTGAGGTGACGCACAGGTATTTTCTTAGGTCGGACACACACCACGACACTCTTCCACGACAAGACACGAAGGGTCTTCCCTTAGGCCAGACAGACCACTGTACACATCCATGTGAGGTGACGGACAGGTATTTTCTTAGGCCGGACACACACCTCGGCACTCTTTCATGGAAATACACGGAGAGTCTTCCCTTAGGCCAGACAGACCACTGTACACATCCACGTGAGGTGACGCACAGGTATTTTCTTAGGCCGGACAAACACCACAGCACTCTTCCATAGGAAAAAACGGAGGGTTACTTTTAGGCCGGACATACCACTTCACACATCCACTTGAGGAGACGGACAGGTATTGTCTTAGGCCGGAAACACATCACGGCACTATTCCACGGGAACAGACGGAGGGTCTACTCTTAGGCCAGACAGACCACTGCACACATCCACGTGAGGTGACGCACAGGTATTTTCTTAGGTCGGACACACACCACGACACTCTTCCACGGCAAGACACGAAGGGTCTTCCCTTAGGCCAGACAGACCACTGTACACATCCATGTGAGGTGACGGACAGGTATTTTCTTAGGCCGGACACACACCTCGGCACTCTTTCATGGAAAGACACGGAGAGTCTTCCCTTAGGCCAGACAGACCACTGTACACATCCACGTGAGGTGACGCACAGGTATTTTCTTAGGCCGGACAAACACCACAGCACTCTTCCATAGGAAAAAACGGAGGGTTACTTTTAGGCCGGACATACCACTTCACACATCCACTTGAGGAGACGGACAGGTATTTTCTTAGGACGGACACACATCACGGCACTCTTCCACGGGAACTAATGGAGAGTCTACTCGTAGGCCAGACAGACCACTGCACACATCCACGTGAGGTGACGCACAGGTATCTTCTAAGGCCCGACAAACACCACAGCACTCTTCCATAGGAAAAAACGGAGGGTTACTCTTAGGCCAGACATACCACTTCACACATCCACGTGAGGAGATGGAGAAGTATTTTCTGAGGCCGGAAACACATCACGGCATTCTTTCACAGGAAGAGACGTAGGTGCTACTCTTTGTTCGGACAGACCACTGTAAACATCCACTGGAGGAGACGGAGAGGTAATTTTTTTAGGCCAGACACACACCACGACACTCTTCCACGGGAAGAGACGGAGGGTATACTGTTAGGTCGGACAGACCACTGCACACATCCACTGGAGGAGACGGAGAGGTAATTTCTTAGGCTGGACACACCACGACACTCTTCCACGGGAAGAGACGGAGGGGCTACTTTTTGTTCGGACAGACCACTGTAAACATCCACTGGAGGAGACGGAGAGGTAATTTTTTAGGCCAGACACACACCTCTGCACTCTTCCTCAGAAAGAGACGGAGGGCCTACTCTTAGGTCGGACAGACCACTGCACACATCCACTGGAGTAGACGGAGAGGTAATTTCTTAGGCCGGACACACACCTCTGTACTCTTCCTCAGAAAGAGACGGAGGGCCTAGTCTTAGGTCGGACAGACCACTGGAGGAGACGGAGAGGTAATTTCTTAGGATCGAATCATGAGGTACTTATTTTCTTTATGGAACATCTGATTTTCTGCCACAATTAGTTACCTTTCTAACGATCCATTTTTATGGGTAATGTAATTATCCAAATATCCAACAGAAATAATAAAAAAACTTACGTAAACATTCTTTATTATTTATTTATTACTAGCACTAAAACTTATTATTTTTTGTGCGCATACTGTACTACTTGATGACCGTATGTGCGAAAATAATAGCAAGACGCCTCAGAGCGTTTCCACACTATCCGATGCGATACCGTTATCGGCCGTAATTTTCATACATTTTATCGGTCTCCAATATCAGATACCGACAAAATGTATGGAAATGTCTTCCGATAAGGATATCGGATCGGAAAGTGTGAAAACGCTCTTACCCGCCGATAGAATTCGGGTCATTGAACTCGGCGCATCCTGCGTCACGCTCAGTGGGCGGGGCGACCCCGCGTGCTTCACACCCTGACATAAAAATTTTCGTTGGCCCTATAGCGCCTTAAGTAAGTAAGTAATATATTCTTTTCAGGCTTTATGAGTACTAAACCTAAACAATAAGCCCATAGCAACATAAACACCTTACAAACTAACATAAATTATAAAAAAAACAATTTATTTTAAAGCACACGATTAACCGGTGACGTATAACTAAGCTTTGGCTCTGGCTATATAGCGCTGTCTACAAAACATGGAATGCCCATATAAGAAAACTCAATTAAGATTCTTATTATTTATAATGATTATTTATTATGAACTTGGGATATGTAAGTAAATTACTTACAAGGAAGAAAATACAATTTAAATTCATTTATTTCTATATATGGGTAATAATATATAGTGAAATAGTAAATTTAGCATAGGTTTTTTTTATATACTACTTGGTCACGCAGGTGGCCCACCTGATTTTAAGCGGTACCCTCTGATTATGAGCAGTGCATTATCACATAGGTCACGTCCACCTAGGACGCACCCTATGTGGCATTGCACTGCGCCGCCGCCACCCTGAGACATAAAGATGAAAAGTCTCATGTGCCTGTAATTTCACCGGTACCCATACCCTTCAAACCGGAACACAGCAATGCGAGCACTACTGTTTTGTGGCAGAAATAGGTATGGTGGTACTACCTCCCCAAACGAACTCTTTCACAAAAAAGCTTTACTACTACTATAGGTGTTTAAACGTATGCATTTATATCAAAATATTTCATATTTAATTAGAATGTCCCGAAAAATTAAGTCGCCTTTTTATCATCTAGAAATTTACATACAGTATTAAATTAGCTAAGAATACTATATACTAACCAGTGAGTATTTTTTTCAATCTAGATCAAATCAACCAGCTTAAACCACAGTTCCATTAAATATTTTGCGTACAAAACCCTAAATTAATTCCGTCCACGTAAAAATACATTTCGATACGCATGTTATAGGTACATGTTGCATATATTCTCGTGGGAGTTCTTGTAAAAATGGATGGATAGGCATCGAAGCGTTCCAACAATCAATCAAGGAAGCCTTAGGCGCCTCGCCTTACGACTGCTTGGATTCATCATTATCTAATATGAGTTATATTGGCTCTGTACAGTAGGAGTTTTTGACTTTGCCCTTGAAGCAAAAATAATTATTGGGTTCAGAAGCCCAAATCACAACTAAATAAATAACATTTGCATGCTTGTGAAGCAAGAACATGTGCTCCTCACTATAACATAAGGTCTTCCATGTATCCTACCATGTTTTAGCAAATAAACTGGTTTCATTTCAAATCTGGTTGTTATATATATTTTGGAACTGAATATCGTCATCAGTTTTGTCGTCTTTTTTTTTTTTTTTTTTTTTTAACTACTTTATGTTTTTGCAAAATGTTTAGTGCACGATGTGTTCATCTGTAATTGGAATTGCATGTTAATTAGATCTTAAGCTAGCAATAGTAAGCACCCAACCATGTAAATTCTGTTGATGTTCCATAATAAAAAAATAATTAAATTAAACATTAAAACTTCATTTCAGGGACTATGGACTTAAAAGTAAAAACAAATGTAACTAATAAAAACATTAAACATTTAAACTCATTCAATTCATTTAAAATAAAACTTACACAGTACGTTGTAGATAGCTACTTTCAAAGGTCGTACTTACTTATTTAAGAGATGCATATCATGCATATGCATTGTAGAGTGCCTGCCTACCTAATTTACTACAAATAATATACAATGTTACCTATTTACTTACTCGAACTACCTTCATAATTATGTTAAGGTAGGTTTTCACCAACACATTAACGGACGTTTAAACGACTGTTTAGCTTAAACAACTCTTTTTGACAGATGTTTTTATAAGTTATCTGTCACTTTGACTATTGGTTACAGTAACCACGGTAAAGATTTATTTGTTCGTGAACTAGGGCCTTAATGTACTATAAGATAAATGTTTTTTTCATGTAAGTGACATAATCTGTCTTTTGAGAATACATTTCTAAATAATTAAACTGAAACTGAACTAAAGACTAATTGTAATTTACACCACTTTTTCCAGCAACTCTTATTAGACAAGAATTTGACTTCATATTCATAAAACCAACAGTTAAATCAGATTTACAAAATTTACCGTAAAATATACGTGAACCTTGATTTCCCCGACATTAATAACCCAAAAGATTAACTTCACGGTAACTTTACGCAAGATAAACTTCGCCTCCTTATATTAAATTATTCCATAACTTGTAAGGTAAGAAAGGAAGAAGATTTCTGGAAGTTCTAATTGATTGATATTGTACTGACCGAAGATATATTATCTACTTTTTTCGTGAACAATAAGAAAAAGATTACTGTAATATCTACCCGAGTAATCTATCAATTCGGATAGGTAGCTGTTGAACTGTAATTCAGTATGTCTATGAATCTCTTTGTTTTCCTCTCTTCTCAATAGTGCAGTAGATCTGACTAACTGTTATGTCTGCTTCGCCCTATGACTAGTCATAAAACGACTTAGTCCCTCTTTGCATTGTACTAAGTGCTCTCAAACGGTTCTGAAGCCCAATACCTAATAATTCACATCATATATTGAAAATCGGTCTCAGACTGTTGTAGTCAACGGTTTTACCTCTTCTGACTGGACTCGTGTTCCTTCTGGTGTTCCCCAGGGTTCTTTGCTTGGACCTCTATTGTTTACAATTTTTCTTAATGATATTGCCTCTTGTTTCATCCACTCACATTTTCTATTATACGCCGATGACATGAAAGTTTTTAAGCAGATCCTTGACCTTAATGACTGTTACCGCTTACAGGAAGAACTAAATAGATTTGAGGTCTACTGCTTGCGTAATAAGCTGGATCTCAATGTGTCCAAATGTTTCTCAATCACCTTCACTCGAAAGTTAAATCCCGCTAAATTTAATTACACGCTGAAGGGTACACCTCTTAAGGAAGTGGATGAGATACGGGATCTCGGTGTGATGCAGGACTCAATGTTATTGTATGACAAACATGTTGATAATATTGCCAAAAGGGCCAATAAAGCGTTGGGGTTTGTAATGAGAGCCAGCTCACAGTTCTCCTGTATCAAAGTTGTGAAAATATTAAATTGCACCTATGTGCGTAGCATCCTCGAGTATTGTTCTCAGGTGTGGAGTCCGCAGTATGATATTTATATAAATAGGATTGAGTCCATCCAACGTAGGTTTTTAAGATTCGTTCAATTCAAGTGTAAATGCCATGACATTGACTACTATGCAAGGTGTAGAAGACATCACATGTTGCCGCTGCAAGGGAGACGTCAAATAGCAGATATTGTCTTCTTGAGTAAGATTGCACAGAGTAGAATTGATTCTCCTCAACTCTTGGCTAATATTAAATTAAAAATCCCGAATAAGTCAGTAAGACATCCAATTCCTTTAGCTGTTCCATTTACTGCAACCAATTACCGCAAAAAATCTTATTTCTGTAGAGCGCCTATCACTTTCAATAACCTGGTTGACATCCCCGAACTAGACCTTTTCAATACAAAGACACATAAAATTAAAAAAAATGTTAGCAGACCGCTGGTTCGATGCGTTTCCATAGCTGTTTGTTTTTTGATAATGTTTTCCTTATTTTTCCTTTTGTTTATATATTTATTTCCGCAATAAGCAAGTATCCTGAGACGCAATATGCGGAAACATCTCAATGGTCAGTAGTTTAATTTTAAGATAAGTAAATAGTTTTTAAGTACTGTTTGTTTTCCGAAGATAATAAAATAAGATAAATAAATAAATAAATAGATTTTTAAATAATTACAGTTTTTTTAAAATTTATCTACAAGTAATAATACAAGTAGATTAGTATACTTAGTTGTAAAAAAAATTAGATTGTGTGTGATATGTATATCTATATATAAAACAAAGTCGTGTTAGTTACACCACTCATAACTCAAGAACGGGTGAACCGATTTGGCTGAATATTGGTGGGGAGGTAGCTTAGAACTAGGAGATTGACATAGGGGGGAAGGGTAGGAGGGGGGGGGGGGGTCACCTGGGGCTATCCGTGCGAAGCCGGGTCGAGTCGCTAGTTTCTAATAATGACAGTTAAAAATTGTTGCACTGACCTTATTATCTACTGGTAAACTCACTGTATGAGTCTACATCATTTTTAATAATAAATATTTCTGATTCTGATTCATAATTATTTACAATAATATAACTGAAAATTGACCTAATCGGCACTGAAGAGTGAATTATCGGAATATTAGTATTTTGCTCCAACATACGTAATAACAATTAAGCCTACTTTCGATCTCTTTCGATACCGATCAAAAAGTACCGAAAAAAATAGATAAAACATAAAATAAAAAACTCTTTCAAAGTCAACATTAACGTGTAAGGACGAAAATACCGACTTAGGATTGATCATTCTTTAATATGCTGGTTTAGACCCGTTCAAGTTTTAGTTACATTTTGATCACATTTCTGCATCATACTGTCAGTTGAGAAGATTAAACATACATAAACATACACCTTTTTCCCCGAAGGGGTACACAACGCCTCAATGACCGTCTTTTCACCGTGGGTTATCTCATAGTGGGTTTATAGACGTGACAAGTGGTGAGCTCATCTCCGTCATTGCTTATCACGACTGATTCGGCTAATGCTTTCCTCCAATAATAACACATTCATAATAAGCTAGCAGCCAGAACAAATTTTATACCAACGAATCTTACTAACAAGTCCGTGTAATCTTTTAGTCAGCTTTTACGACATCCACGAGAGGAGACGGAGGGGTCTATTCTTAGATAATTTTCGAAATTTTTGACATCAACACAAGATTGGGACATCATCTGAACTATATTTCATTACAGGAATTTAGGCTTCACATATTTTACAGGCTGGACTTATTCACGAAACCGTAGTAATGTTTTGTTGTAAGGTTGTTAAGTAAAAAACTTAAGTATACCTGAAAATAACTAAATGTCTTTTTACAAGCAAAGCTCTTATGGTAACTCTTATAATTTCTCTTTTCTTCACAGAAAAAAACATTACAAATAAAATACAACAAAGATATGTACAAAGGCGAGCTTAACCCAAAAGAGTTTTCTTACAGCAAACCCTTGAGGCAAGAGAGAGGTGATAAAGATGGTAGGAAGGCGAAATAAGCTCCATGATCTTTTAGTTTTTTCTAGTAATAATAGAAACACTCTTGTGAAACGAATTTACATTAACATGTATCGTTCTGATTCAAAGTTTGCTCAACATTCCGAAACAACACCTCTCAAACCACACGAGATAAATCATGGTGTGGTCCATTTTTCTCTAAGGATGCTAAGCCTGAAGTCATTTAGAAATATTTTTCCTAGCTTTTTTTATAAGCAAAAAAAAAGTTGGTATATAGTCCTCTTTAGAAGTACCTAACGCGACAAGGAAAAGGGATATCTTATCTGCCAACTTCTGGCAGTTGATATAGGTAGCGTTTATTGAAGAAATCTGCATGTTTTTCATAAGAAACTTGCTCTTATATTTTAGTCTATGCTAACAGGGTCTAAACGTTCTAAAATAATTTTTAAAAATAGTGACATCAGAACAAAAAGTAACACAAAGCAAATACCAGCTTGCTGCCTTAGACTCGATCGAATGCAGAGTTTTCAGGCTTATAAGTGAGCAACATATGGCGGAGACTAAGATCCAGAGTCTCGAGCACTGCCGTAAAGTCGCATGCCTTGCGATCTTCTATAGGTTACATTTCGGGGAATGCTCCCAGGAACTTCACGATCTGGCCCCACCATCTCCTTTTCATCATAGGACGAACAGACGCACGGTTCGGTACCATCCTCACCTCATTGGTATACCCTCTATTCGTACTATACGTTTTAGTCCTACTTTATAATGCAAACTGCTAAGGAGTGGAATACACTACCGTCGTCTGTCTTTCCTGAAAACTATAATCTGGATCTCTTCAAAGCTAGAGTGAATACGTGCCTTCTAGAACTTTGTGCTTCATCGTCGGTGACATCGTCACTTACCAACAGGTGATATCGCAGTCAAACAAATGGATTCGAACGGGAACGTCCCTTTCGCAAAATATCCCGCATAATTTCTAATCAAAATAAAGACACTCAGTAAATCAAGAGCCTGACATTATACTGTCAGTCTAAGATAACTTCGTTGCATCGTAAAAACATTGCGTTAACAAAAAATACATGGTCTATTTTGTCGTAAGGGCACTGAAGTTACGTGAGTATTAGGTACACACACCTCCGTGCGTATTGACAAAGTCTGAATATTTACGCCCATAAAAATAACAGAGCCTCCTCATTCAGCCCTACAGTGTTTGACCACAGGGCGTAATTTCTAAAAGTGTTTCGCTAACATCGCACGGCTGGCTGTAAGTGGGCACTTAACCCTGTCTGCACCACGAGTGAATGGTCACTCGATTGGACGATCAAAGGAGCAACGCATGCGAGAAAATGAACAACGAAACTTTATTATAAAAGCAAGCGTTTTTGGATGAAAATTAAGCAAATTTAAAATAGAGTACGCTTGAATAGCTTTTAAGGATGTGCCCAGCCAGAAATTTTCATACAAAAAACAAAGTTTCGCGCCGCACGAAAAAGCAGTTTTTATTGAATATCTCGTAAAATATAGATAATTTTACCAAACCCCTACAGTAAACCCTCGGCTTTGATTTTATTTGTCTAATTTTTTACCCAAGAATATGCAAAGTTTTAATGAACAATCGAATCTAGGCAAAAAATAGACGTTAATTTGTTTTGTTTTTCTATCGAGAAAATATTGTCCTATTGTGTTTTTGTCTGGATGATCCCTTGCTATTATAATGTAGTATCTGTGCATATTTTAAATTAGAATATTGTACTTGATTTAGTCAGTTAAAAATAAAATCTACGTTTTTGCGTTATAGGTACCTTAAGCTAAAGTTTTTAGGTCAACATCATGGACTTGCTTATTAAGGTTAGTAATTTAATGGTTTCAATAACATTATCTTTCCAGATTTGTTAGTTTTGATTAAACTTTAAGGAGTTCTATAGAATTAAAGATAGTAGATAAGTAGTAGATCTAAATTCTGATTTACATTAAAGGTATGAAAGAGTTTTATTGTGAAAAGATACGAGCCAAACTACTAGAACCAAACGTAGATTCTTAGATCCCCACACATAAAAATGGTTTATAGGTATGAACACGCCCTACAACGAAAAACTATCCATGTTATATTACCGACCATGTAAATCATAAAGTGACCCGCGCAGGCCTCCTATTTACAAGGTTTTGCGCCGCTTTACTTGGTAGCAATAAAAACCCACCGTAAAATATGTCCAGATATCGGTCACGTTGCCACATGCAAGCGACATTTAGTATCAAACGGCCATCTTGGAAATAATAAGCTGACTTGCTTTTTTTAGATCATAAATTAGAGGAACTAAGCTTAGAAAATTATGAGTAAAAGCGTAAACATTCGTAGACCCTTCGTAGATCCTTCGTAGACCTTTCGTAGCTACGTTTATATTTTATTTTATTTATTTATTGGATTTAAAAAACAGATTACAATCACCTTAGCTCAGCTAATCACTTACATGCATATTTAGTTCTGTTCTAGATTCGTAATCAAATATGTAAACACGACTAAGTCACAATGTTGCATAGTTATAAATTAAACTACCCTAAAAACCGGGAACGAATAAATAATTAAACATTCTTTCTTTTTTCTTGTTTTTAAACAGTTTTCATTTAAACATAATACCAAGATTCTGTAGATACATCGCTTAATCCTGTTGGTATTGGGGTCAAATACATCTAAGACATCAACAGAGGCCAACTCGTTATACAGACGACACATTCGAGGAAGAGGATTATTAAACGAGGTGTTGTTTTTATATATTTTAAATGAAAAAATCCGAGATTTGCGAGTCACGTAAGTTATATTTATGTTGATTGAAGCCAGCAAAAGGGGGCAATCTATGGCAGAATGAAGAATCTTGTGGAGATAAATGAGGTTGATGTACTCCCTACGAGTAGAAAGTGGAGCAACTTTAAAATGATTAAGTCTATTTATGTACCCTGAGAGCGAACGACCCATATTGTGCCGGTACGATAGGATTTTTAGGCATCTATTCTTGACACCCTCAATTATGTCCACATGAACGCCGTAGTACGGTGACCAAATAGGACTGTCATACTCAAGTACGGACCGGATCATGCTATTGAAAAGGTGTAATACACTGCTGGGTTTTTTTAAATTCCTTAGTGATTCTAGTGATAAATCCCAGCAGGCGAAAGCTCTTGCCTATTATATAATCATATGACTTTTAAAAGTAACCTCTTCATCAAAGTATATACTCAAATCTTTCGCAGTGGATTTACGCAGTAATTGGGTTGCTGTTATTGTGTAATCAAAAATAATTTTATTTAGCTTTTTGGTAAAAGTAGTAACGAAACATTAATCGATATTAAGATACATACGATTACTAGAGCACCAATCAAATATTGTATTAAGGTCGCTTTGTAGCTTGACGCAATCATCAACGTAACATTGACGTAATATTTTCATTATAAGTGCCTTGTAAACCTTTGAATATTATTAATACCAACATAAGAGCTATGATCTGGAATCCGGTTTGATGAGTGTGAAATTACAGGCACATGAGACTTTCCATCTTTATGACTCAGGGTGACGAGCGCAGTGCAATGCCACATAGGGCGCGTACTTGGTGGACGTGACCTATGAGATAACACACTGTTCATAGGCAGAGGGTACCACTTAACATAAGGTGGGCAATATGCTTGTTCCGACATATAAAGTTGTATAAAAAAAAACGCATGTTTATTTATATGAATGAGTCAATGAAATATAATTCAAAAATGTATGGTAGCGACACAAAAAAAACGCTAATATCATAAATGTCAAAGTTACGATGTTCGGGTGTTTTTTACACAATCACGCCAAAACGGCATAACCAAATTCAATGAAATTTGTTAACCGGATAGATTATGACATGGATTGAGGTATATAGAACACATTTTATCCTGATTAAACGCAAGCAAAGTTGCAGACGGACACTAGTATATAAACATTCTTATTAAATATTCAGAAAAGGCCATCATTTTTAATGTTCCGTACCAAAAAACGTGATGGACGGTATAACTCGGGTATCACAGGCTTACAGCCTCCCAGGATCTAAACTTTACACGCTAGAGCTTTGAAAGTAATAAGTTTTTGTGACCCAATATCAAGGTTTATATTATATTTTATCATTCCGATATTTAATGGTAATTAAAGAGGAGGGGTTTATTTAGAGACCTATCGAAAATAATACTTATGATAGTAAACATGTTTGTGCCAGTGGCTTGATACACACAAAGAACGATTATGCTGATATTTTTAATTTTATAACAGTAATTTATTCTTCAAACACGTTATAAAATTCATTTTTTGATATTAATAAATACTACCTATCTAATAAACAAATAGTATAAAAAACATTATAGTAACCGGAAAACCACAGACCGCGGAGCAACGCCCAAACCGTCGGAGGCTAGGACTGTAGAGAGAGGAACCTCCTAACTATGCGTGCCGATTCCAGGAGTACCGCCTTCTGAATCTGACTTTTGATCTAATCATTTAGCCTCTTGGCTATTTTTATGATTATTAGGGTAAATCATTAAAATCGCCAAGAAAAATCATCGAAAAATCATATTATGTAAATCGTCATGTATAGAAATAATTAGCGGCCTAGAAGTCTATTTTTTTTTTTTAAAACAAACTTTTAATAAATTAATGATCAGAACGGCCCAAACACTGGCAATCTACTATTAACTGTAAGTTACCTATCAATTTTCATAAATAAATGTCTAAATGTCTAAATTAACCCTCGAGGAGTGCCACTGTCCATCATCAGATCAGCCCGCTGGCACCATAATATTATACAGTCATCAAAACTTTATAGGTTTGCCATATTTCAGTTCAATCGAACACCGGAAAATGGGTAAAATTTAACTTGTAAGATTTGATTACAGACACCGGGAACCATAGATCTATAGCGAAAATTCTAAGTCTATGCCGGGAACGGTGAAACTAAAAAAAACTTGTAATTAAATATAAACGTCTCTTTTCTCTTTAAAATGATATTAGATAGCTATTTAACACAATCCTTCTCTAATGCCAGTGTTTAATAAGTTAATTGTGAAAAATATATTTTCAATACAAGCTTTTATAAGATTAGTTATCGTTACCGTGTGCTGATCAAAATGAGCCTAAACACGGCCAGTCTACTATTATCCATCGAGGAGTACCCGCTACTGCAGCGCATCGGGGATGTTTGCGGCGGGTGCTGGCAATGATTGCTGCTAGGATGGATTGTCCTTATACTAGGCACTGCTGCGAGCAACACCTGCCCAGCAATCCAATTAGTTTTTAAGGTTTTTATTGTGTAACCATGTAAACCTTCTTTTATGAGCTTTGCTTGAAATTAATGTTTATTTTTTTTTGGTCTCCAGCATCAGATCAGCTCGCTGTCACCATCATATTGTATTGTCTTGACAGGTATGCCAAACTTTAGCTCAACCGGTACAGGATAACTTCTTTAAAATTCAGTTGCAAGATTCCACCCGGACAAAAATATTTCCTTCAGACATACAATTGCAAGTTAATATAAAGCTTGTAATAAATTAAGTGTTTTTATATGTATGTTAGTTTCTAAGGTTTTTATGTTGGGCTTATTGTTTAGGTTTAGTGCAATTTTCAGTAAGCCTGAAATAATGATTTTGAATTTGAATTTGATATCCTCCGTGCCTATCTATGCAAAGAAAAGATTGAGTCATGATAAGAAATACGCACGCTGTCCACGAGTGCAGAGAACTTTCTACAATCTGCTTCTTATTATCTATGATGGATGTATATAGGTACGAAAATCTGCATTCAATGTCGCTGACAAAAATATATAAACTGAGTCAGGACAGAGGGTTTGTTCCAATTTAAATTCACGGATGTTTTTCGTACTCCCGACCCTTTTTTTTTTTTTTTTTTTTTTTTTTAATATTCTGCTGTCCCTCTGACTTTATCAGAGACTTTCTTATGCTATGCTTTATAATATTTACTGTAACTTTATTTATATTCATACCCTCTGAGGGTTTCTAAAATACAAGTGAGTACTATTAATATTTTACTCTATTCAAATTATTCGGGCTTTATTTTTCGGCTCTCGTTGTATTTAAGTGGGGAAAGGGTGGAAAGGAAAGGAGGGGATTTCCTTTAATTTTACAAAATCCATAAATTTTACATAAATTACTTACATTCGATTTCTCTTACATACTATTTGTTTTTATAACATACAATACATTATTTGGTCTCTATTTTATCTATGCTAGTGTTGTTTATAGGTACGTATTATGTATTATTAAATATATAATAGTTTTACCAATATTACTACTTATTTTTATATACTACTTTTCTTGCTATGTTCTTACAAAATTCTATAAAAATATATCTACTTTCCTTATTTTCTATTATTTTATACATGTTATTTTTATTTATTTCTATTCCAATTTCAATTTCTGTTTCAAACCTTTGCCTCCCATAGACTGGACATTCTAATATTACGTGTAATGCACTCTCTTCTATTTGCGGGTCACAAACACATGACGGACTATCCTTGCACTTAAAACGATATAGGTACGAGGAGAATCCGCCATGTCCCGTCATTGCTTGTACAGTAATTGGCTCCAACGTTATCTTTGACAATATATGGTAAGCTTTAATGGCGTCTGGAAAGTAACACTTCGTCGTAGAAGCAGTTTCCCCACCCTGATACCTTCGATTCCATTCGTCAAGCGACTCCAGACGGATTTGTCGCTTGACGAATGAAACCGGGCAGTAATCGTAGTTGGGTCTGGTTTTACAACGAAGTGCTGCACTTTTTGCCAGTTCGTCCGCTCTCTCATTCCCCACCAACCCCGCGTGTGCTTTGATCCAAAATAATTGCAAAGAACCATTTTTTGCACTTATTTTATCAATGTTGGCTCTTGTTTTGACCGCTAGAGGGTGGGGAGATGCGTTGTTTACTACCGTTTCGAGAGCGGACCGCGAGTCGCAGTAAATATTGCTACTTGATACTTTGCTTCGTAGAGCTTGGTTTGTCGCTTCATACATGGCCAGCAATTCGGCCTGATAGACGGTGCAGCATTGATCGAGCTTAAATTTTCGGGTACTTATCTCCACACCATTATGCCAAACGGATAATGCCGCGCCGACTTTCCCCTCAATTTTACTACCATCAGTAAATATATTTAGGCCATTGATGTTATAATGCTGCTCTAATGCTGCATCGTCTATCAAGCAAATAAATTTTGATGTGGCTCGCTGTGCGGGGTGCGGCATGTCCTTGAAGGGCGTTGGTACCTCCATATCTCGGTCTCCTATTACTCGCTGCGAAAAACCTTTCTTTACCTCATAAAGCAAGGCTGCTTCCCGGACTCTTATGTCCAATGGAAGCAACCCAGCGAGCAATAGTGCCGAGCTGAGTGACACCGTCCTGTAGGCCTTTATAATTTTCTGGACAAACCCACGCTGCACCACGTCAAACTGCTTTCTAACGCCTACTCCCGACCCTTGGGACAGACAGGGTCGACTTGGAAACTCATGAGGATATCTGTAAGACGATTATGGACGAACTTTATTTAATATATGTTAGGGCTACTTGTGCGAATTTTGTGTTATTAACACGCTATATTGTTTATATTTCTGGCCATTCGTAAGCAACTATAAAAGGTTTTCCCCATCCAAAAAATGCATAATTATAAGCTTATGCATAATCATCCCATTTTATACCCACTGGTGGGACTATGGCTTTCTCAAGACGCAAGAAAACGGTCTCACTAGCGCAGTGTTTTGACGACCTCTGTGGCGCGGCGGGCGAAGCTTGACTTGCGACGCAGGAGGTTGCAGGTTCGATTCCCGCCTCGGAACAAATATTTGTGCGATCGCAGATATTTGTTCAGGGTGTTCTGGGTATTTTCTATGTATAATAAAAAATATCTATCTATGTATTAAGTATATCAGTTATCTAGTACCCATAACACAAGCTCTGCTTAGCTTGGGGCTAGATAATGTTGTGTGAACTGTCCAGCATTATTTATTTATTTATTTATTTAGTGTGAGTAGCTGGATGTTATATTGCACAGAGTTTTTCAATTTAGGGCATTCCGTATTCTTACGATGTTTTCCTTAACAATGATGTATTTGGTTTTCTTCGTTTTAAGTGAACATGAATTGTTCAACAGAAAAATCTCTGCACAATGCACTTGATGAAACTGCTTTCAGATTGGATTCGGGGTTCCTCGAAATGGGTCAAAAAGGATTCAGGCCTTCAATCCAGATATTATTGATCGAAGATTCAGGAATAAATAAAAAATAATGCATCTGGAATATGCACTTCTCTGTGAACATGAAAAATGTGAATATGCTACAAGTTACCGGCAACGTTAAGTTAACTCGGCACGATGCATCTCTCATCATCTTAGAAAAAATACGACTATTGGTCTGTCTGTCTATCTGTCTGTCTGTCTGTCCGTGTATGACACAGCCTTTTTTTTCCGAAACTATAAGAGCTATACTGTTGAAACTTGTAAGGTAGATGTATTCTGTGAACCGCATTAAGATTTTTACACAAAAATTAAAAAAAAACAATTATTTTTGGGGTTCCCCATACTTAGAACTGAAACTCAAGAACCCTTCATGGGCGAGTCCGACACGCACTTGGCCGCTTTTTCTAAAATGATACCAAGTTACGGTAATTTAATTCAATGATAACTCATTAGAACTACAGTCATTGACATAGCCCACCGGATTAGCAAGCTGAAGTGGCAATGGGCTGGTCATATATGCCGAAGAACCGACAACCGAGCAACCGGTAAGCGAGTTCTTGAGTGGCGACCGCGTCTTGGCAAACGTAGCGTGGGGCGCCCTCTGGCTAGGTGGAGCGATGACCTACAAAAGGCGACGGGCAGAAAGTGGATGAGAAGAGCGGAACACCGGGCTCAGTGGCGCGTATTGGGAAAAGCCTATGTCCAGCAGTGGACTAGTGTGGGCTGATGATGTGATGTGATGACTTATTATCATCATAATCATCATCATCATCATCATCATCATCATCATCATCAGCAGCAGCAGCAGCAGCAGCAGCAACCTTTAGACGTCTACTGCTGCATGAGAGTTTTTTTTTATACTACTTGAATGACGGAACTAGCAGATGGCCCACCTGATGTTAAGCGGTAACCTCTGCCTATGAACAGTGCATTACCTCATAGGTCACGTCCACCTAGGACGCGCCCTAAGTGGCATTGCACTGCGCCCGTCACCCTGAGACATAAAGATGAAAAGTCTCATGTGCCTGTAATTTCACCGGCACCCCTTACCCTTCAAACCGGAACACGGCATTGCGAGCACTACTGCTTTGCGGCAGAAATAGGTATGGTGGTAGTACTTCCCCGGACGAACTCTTTCACAAAAAATCTCTACTACTACTAAAACCAATCACCACTAATAACCACGATTGGCAGGCGATTAGTGATTGCAGTATTGGTGAGAGTACACAGGTGGATGCTGCTACCCCTCCGATTTTACATCTCAGCTGGCTTTTACAATATCCATGGGAGTAGATGCCTAGGTATATTCTCATGCTAGACACGCCACAGTATAAAGTAGTGCATCATAGTCTATCTTACCCGGACTTATTTATAAGAGTCGTTGGTATAAGATTAGTCCTGGCTACTAGCTTATTATGGAATGTGTTATTACTGGAAGAAAGTGTTAGCTGAGTCAGTCGTGGGAAGCAATGGCGGCGATGAGCTCACCACTTTTCACGTCTATATTCCACGATGGTGCAACCCAACGTAAAAAGAGGCCTATTGAGGCTCTGTCTACCCCCCTTCGGGGAAAAAAGGCGTGTGTATACATACATGTATGTATAGTCTGTAAAGTATGAAATCTAGCTCGTACGAGTATAAAGCTTTTGCCATTTTCATTGCAATATTTATACTCGAAGCTAAAACAACTTTTTTACAAAGTCGACCCTCTTATTTTTATTAAAAAAGAATCTTCTTTGAGATCATTAAATGGACTTTTAGTTGAGACAGAGACATATTGCGTAATGTAGTACTATCCCGTTTCAATTTTGTTAAGTAGTCGCGGATGTCTACAATTTTGTGCGTGCGAATAAAACAAGGGCGATAAAAATGGGACTGAAGAGGCCTAAGGCATAGTCTATAAAAGAACAGCTAGCTCACTGAACTATGAAATGTGCTGCGTAAAGTATTAAAGTACCACAAAAAACAATATTCACAATAAAAAAATATAAGATGCGACCTAGCATGGTAAAGTAGGTCACTGAGCATTAGTATCGTAAAATTAATATAATAATAATATTAGATGTAAAATAATGTAGGTACTTATTTATACTTGGTTGCCGAATCGTACATACTCGTACATACTCGTACATACTCGTACATACTCGTACATACTCGTACGTAGACACATGCCTTTGTCTTCTTTATCTTTGCCTAAAGCGATTAGAGGTGTTCTGAAACGTGCCCGTATATAGCAAGAACATTTATTGCAATAGTTTTATTAATGTAGGCACCAGATTATTTATTATTTATTTATTTATTTATTACTTATGTTTATGAAAAAACATTTGATTTGACTACCTCTTACTGCTCTGTTTTTTTTCGTCCTATACAATGAAACAAACCCCAAATTAATCGTTTCGCATTATAAAAACTTTATCAAACCAATTCATTTTTATGGAGAACTCACGCTTGACCAAATAAATAACTATGCCATAATCGTTTTCATACAAAATTAGTTCCAAAGACAGTTTTCCCGTATCTCTTAAGGATTCTGATATGCCCATACAGTCCAAGTTAAAAAAAAGCGGCCAAGTACGTGTCGGACTCGCCCATGAAGGGTTCCGTAGCAGCAAGTAACATAATATAAAAGTGGATGGAATACGATTAATGACGTATTAAAAAAAAACTACTTACTAAATCTCGTTCAAACCAATTTTGAGTGAAAGTTTACATGGTAATGTACATTATTTTATTTTTTTAGTTTTATCATTTTCTTATTTTAGAAGTTATGGGGGGGGGGGGGGGCACTTTTTACCACTTTAGAAGCGTCTCTCGCGCAAACAATTCAGTTTAGAAAAAAATGATATTAGAAACCTCAATATCATTTTTAAAGACCTATCCATAGATACACCACGCGTATAGGTATGACGAAAAAAAAAATTTCGAGTTTCAGTTCTAAGTATGGGGAACCCCAATAATAAAAAACTACTTACTAGATCTCCTTTAAACCAATTTTGAATGAAAGTTTACATGGTAATGTACATCATATATTTTTTTTAGTTTTATCTTTCTCTTATTTTAGAAGTTACGGGGGGGGGGGCGGACACACTTTTTACCACTTTGGAAGTGTTTCTCGCGCCAACTATTCAGTTTTGAAAAAAATTATATTAGAAACCTGAACATCATTTTTGAAGACCTATCCACAGATACACAACACGTATAGGTATGATGAAAAAAAAAATTGAGTTTCAGTTCTAAGTATGGGGAACCCCAAAAATTTTTTTTTTTTTTTTTCAATTTTATGTAAAAATCTTAATGCGGTTCACAGAATACATCTACCTACCAAGTTTCAACAGTATAGCTCTTATAGTTTCGGAAAAAAAAGGCTGTGACATACATGGACAGACAGACAGACATGACGAATCTATAAGGGTTCCGTAGTTTTTTTACGGAACTCTAAAAAACACTGTTTGGTATACATAGGTGAAGAAAGTACAGTTCTTATTTATTATTCTGTGTTACTCCTTTTTCAATAAATGATTATTTTTATTGTATTTAAATGGTTCAGAGACTTATTTTATTGAGTTGATAGCAATCGTTTGAATTACCCAAAGATGAATCCTTTGCTCTTTCACCAACAACATACACATGCATCAGCGCGCCTCATAGAGTATGTAATTGGAGTGAGCCAGCTATTCTGCAAGTTATTTATAAGATGCCATCTTGGTGGGAGATTAACAGCTATAATCAAGCAATTGGGCGAGGATTACAGCGATTTTTATATCGCCATTGAGAGTGGCGCCCTCTCGGCCCGAGTACGTCGTCAATCAACTCCGTGCCAGCGCCTAGCTGAATAGCACTTACAACATGTATCTTAGATCGGTGATGGTGTATGCGTTTAGGGTGAGAGATTGTGTGTGTAAACGAATATTTCCATGTACATATATTTTATACTCCTTGAATTACGGAACAAGCAGATAGCCCATCTGATGTTAAGAGGTAACCTCTGCCTATTAACAGTGCACTACCTCATAGGTCAAGTCCACCTAGGACGCACCCTATGTGGCATTGCACTGCGCCCGCCACCCTGAGACATAAAGATGAAAAGTCTCATGTGCCTGTAATTTCACCGGCACCACCATTTGTAATTTCACCCTTCAAACCGGAACACATAAATGCGAGCACTACTGCTTTGCGGCAGAAATAGGTATGGTGGTAGTACTTCCCCGGACGAACTCTTTCACAAAAAAGCTTTACTACTACTAAAACTACTACTACATGTATCTTTACCCCAGACAGATCGGTGATGGTATATGCGTTTAGGGTGAGAGATTGTGTGTGTAAACGAATGTTTCCATACACCTCTATTTAGAAAGAAAGAAAGAAAGAAAGAAAGTTTATTCGTGACTACACAACAAAGACACAAACCAACAAAAAAAAACTAACAAGATAACTAATTAAAAACTAAAACAAAAACAATTACACAGAAACAAAAAATATACCTATGGCAATTTGTGTGTGTGCCTGACGTAAGCCACAAAGGGTCCCCAACTTAGCGTTTGCTAGGTTTGTATTTACGGCGAGTAAAGGTTCGCCTGCGACGCAGGAGGTTGCGAGTTCGATTCCCGCCTCGGAACAAATATTTGAATGATCTGTAGATTTGTTCAGGGTGTTCTGGGTATTTTCTATGCATAATAAACAATATCTATAATTATTATGTATTAAGTATATCAGTTATCTAGTACCCATAACACATACTCTGCTTAGCTTGGGGCTAGATAATGTTGTGTGAACTATCCAGCTTTATTTAATATTTATTTATTTATCTAGTACACATAAGACAAGCTCTGCTTAGCTTGGGGCTCGATAATGTTTTGTGAACTGTCCTGCATTTTATATAAATTTATCTCCAAAACGGTTTGACCGATTAAGATAATGTTTTATTTAGAAGAAAGATGGTATTAGCAAAATGGTTCCTACCTATGTTTGCTGGAAATAGGTGTAGCCATTTCTAGGATCGTCAGCTCATAAAAATGCCTTTGGAAGACAGTTACGAGTATAAGGATCTATCCGCTAGCGACTACGTCCGCGCGTAGTCAGAAAACTTCCACAGCGTTCAGACAACAACTTTAACATCAACAACTACGCCGTGAAACAACTTTTAAAACGACACCACACTCAAGTTTTTCAAATTAGGGGCACATTATAACCTTGAAGTCCTGAAATATTTAGATTTTAACAACTATACCGTGAAACTAACTTATACAACGTCGAAATACGTTGAAATCTGGTTAAAACGAAATGTGTTTTTTTTCTTCCAAATACAGTCCTTTGCCCTTAGTCAGGATAATTTCAGGTTACTTATTCCAAAACTGCAAACCCGGCGTGAGTTGCTAGTAACATAATAAAATCTAGTGAATTACGATTTCGCGAGATGACACTCTCACAGCCATTTTCATCCAACATAATTTGCTTGTAAATACCGCAAAGATATTGAAATTGCTATGTAGTCATATTATTACGTTTCCTTTGGCATCTTCAAAGTATTTTTTAAGGAAAACGGAGAGAATTATTATCCGTGAACGTCCAGTACATCCTTATTACATTGAAGAAACCTTCGATCAAGTATACAACTAGATGTCGAGTCGGCGCAAAAAACACGTCTCGGTGAATAACAGCTCACTTGAAAAGTGAGCTCTTAATTTTTATTTGTATTTGTAAGAACTTTATTTGTAGCTGTTTAAGGTTGATTTTACACTAAATGTTGTTTAACCTATGTCTTTTAATTTGTAAGTGACAGGAGTAATTTATTGCTGTGCTCGTTTTTTGTGACGAATGATCGTAAGTATAAGATAGTATTATATGCTATGAACCGTTATTCGAGACCTACAACAAATGAGATAACATGACTTCCGATAAACACGTCACTTCCTATTCCGTCCCCCCTCACGCCTCGTCCTGCCCCTCTGGAGCGAGTGGAGGGGGGTAAAATGCAGCTTGCCGTGGTGGCGACTTCTCTGCTCACTTTGGCATTGATTTTCGGTGAGTTCACAACTCTTCCTATCAAAATAAAACAGCGTTGCTGTTCGCATAATAATTTGATTCTTATTTTAAATTTTTAGGATTAAAAACGCTCGCCTACCATCGTTTCTATAAAATGAACGAAAATAAATTAATAGGCGAGGGTAATCAAGAGCTTGCTCCTGATGCTCCTCCGGAGTATAGAGCATTGCCATCATCGTCGTTTGCGTCTTCGTCGTCGTCATCATCAAGGCCTGCAGCCCCTCGACGTCATTGAAGGCGGAGTAGAAAGGAACCACGGGAAAGCGAAGACGCCCACAGGTTAGATGTGCTGACAAATCAAGTAAGCGACATTGTTAACTTTTTGAAGAGTAACATGCCTAAGAATTTAAAAAATTACCAGGCCACTCTGACCCTGAGTCTGACTCGATATCTTTACACCCTGCTCAGGAGCTTAAAGTGTCTCTATTTGCTCAACTCTTGCTAAGTGAGCCTAATAAAGCAAAGAAGTTAGAATTTGAGGTTAACACTAATCTGAAAGAGCCTGAGGTCAACGACTCCACGACAAACAGGCTCGCATTACTAGATAAGTTGCATCACTTTGACTCTAATGAGTGGGAGAGGGTTAGATATGTTGAAACTGAAAAGAAGTATGTAGCCAGACCAGGTTTTTACGAACTTGATGTTAACACAGAGCTACGGCACTTTGCCTCGAACTCGAACTGGTTAAGACTTCTTGATAGGTCGTTCGGCGCTATGACTCATGCTCTGGTGCAAAAAAATGAAATTTTAATGCAAAATTTTCAACAATTAATTGAATGGAGTCAACTGCCTACGGCTGCTTTGAGTGCTGATTTACTGTTTGAAAAAATGCACTCTCTGTTTTCGGAAACTTCTACCTACATTCAGAGGATTTGCTTCAACTGATGTACTGTGGAAAAAGAGCAGATATTATCCAAAGACGCCATGATTGCATCTTATCAAGCGTCAGGGACAAATATATAAAGCATGATTTATCAAAGTTTCCACCCACAAATGCTAACCTTTTCAACCCACAGCAGCTAGGTACTTTTTTAGAGAAAGCGGGTGGCACTAGTAAGCTATTTACAGCTCAAAAACGTTCTGTGGAAGAACCACACCAGATGTCCATGCAGAATAGACAAGGTGGCCTTCAAGCTACAAGACCGCGCAAGTCCTTTCGAAATGCTGAACCAGATTACGATCCCCAGCCCTCGACAAGCTCTCGAGTGGCAACATTCAAAGATTTCAAGGGCAAGAATCAGAAAAACTTCGATAACAGACGTCCGAAACAGGGTGACAAAAAATATCCCACTACCCAAAATAAAAAGCCTGATAGGTACCGTAAATGACTCGGAATCAGTAATTTTTTATGCCGGGCGTTTAAAAGACTACATACAGGTTTGGGAAGCATTAAGCGCTCCCAACCATACTTTAAAATTAATCAGGGGGTATCGCATTCCATTTCAAGTGAAACCCCCACCCCAAAACCCAAATTTACTAAAACTCTTTCAAACGCCAACAAGCTCGTCTATGTCAGAACAAATAATAAAATTAAAAAATCAAAAAGTTTTGATTCCCGTAAAACTAGCAACACCAAGTTTTGTCAGTCCGATGTTTTTAATAAAAAAAACAGATTCAAGCAACCGTCCAATTTTCGATCTGCAGAATTTGAACGACTATGTGTCGGTAGTAAAGTTCAGTCTTATAAATGTACAGAGGGTACCAACATTTTTACAAGCAAACTACTGGGTAGTAAAGATAGATTTAACTCAGGCCTATTTCCATCTCCCAATCGCCCAGTCGCATCAGCGTTATCTACGGGTCCTTTACACACTCGAAGCTACCCGAAGGCCAGAACTGTTGCAAATTACGTGTCTACCGTTCGGCCTATCGTCCTCGCCCAAGACATTCGCAACGGTATCGAATTGGGTCGCACACCTTCTTCGATCCAAAAGCCTACGAATAATTGTCTATCTGGACGATTTCCTGATAGCCCATCAAGATCGTCACATGTTACAGGACCAAGCTGCGGAAGCTATTCGTGTCCTAACCTTACTGGGGTGGATGGTAAATTTTCAAAAGTCAGTTTTGAATCCCACCAAAGTGATCGAATATTTGGGAATTTCATGGAATCTCCACATGAATTCCAAACAATTACCGATCGACAAAGTACTGAGGATCTCTGCCAGAATCCAAGGTTTACTAAGGGACAATCGTTGGAGTGTCAAACAAGCCCAGTTCATACTAGGTATGTTGAATTTTGCTGCCTTCGTCGTACCCAGAGGTCGACTACGCTGCCGCCCTATTCAGATGGCTTACAACAAATTGCCGGAACACGACCCTTTTCTAAAGTTCTGAATAGATCCGCAAGCTGCGACGGAACTCTCATGGTGGCTCGAAACGCTAACGCAGAGCACGCCGATACATCAGCGTCAGGTGTCACATCACATCACAACCGACGCCTCTGGCAAGGGCTGGGGTGCACTAGTGGACAATTTACCGGGCAGCGGGATATGGAGCCCAGAACAAAAGCTTTGGCACAGCAACCTAAAGGAAATGTGGGCTTTGATACAAGCAATATCATTATACAGACTGCATTTACAGAATTCCACAGTACTAGCCCAAGTAGACAACAGAAGTGTGGTAAGCTACATAAGAAACGAGGGCGGCCTGCAATCAAAGAAACTCTATCAACTAACTCGGGAACTGATCCAACCATTAGACAACCACAACATTCATCTGATTGCACAGTACATCCCAGGACGGTTCAATACCGAGGCAGACGGTCTGTCCCGACACAAACTAGCGGGGGAATGGTCGCTAACGCAACAAGCATGTCAGAGGGTATTCAGACAATTCGGCGTACCCACGATAGATTTGTTCGCCTCCGAGAGCGCACACGTACTTGCGCGTTACGTCTTGCGAGACTGCAACGACTTGAACGCAGAATATCACGACGCATTCAGCAGGACATGGTCGTACACCCTGGCCTGGGTGTTTCCGCCACCGCACCTGATGCCGCGAGTCCTCGCACATCTGAACAACGCGAGAGGCCATTACCTGATAGTGGCCCCGCGCTGGCACAGAGTTTATTGGCGTCCGGATCTGAAGATGAGAGCAGTAAGTGCACCTTAAACAATAATCAATCTACGCTATTGTCTGTTCGATACGCAAACGCTCTTACCACCGCCCCAGGTTGACCAAGTTCACCTGGAAGTTTGGTTAGTCAAAGGTGGTCCCAACATCTAGATGGGTGGTCACAAGATGAGCTTCATTTATTAAATTCTAGCTGGAGGCCTTCTACCAAAAAGATGTATTCAGGTAACAAGCCCAAGAAGAAGAAAGAAATAAGAAGTGGCATGATTGGTGTTTATCTCATTCATTTGATCATGCGAACCCATCTAGTGCTCAATTAGCTAAATATTTGGCATTCCTACATTTACAGCAAAAGTTATCTTATAAAACTATTTTGGGATATAAATCTGCTATATCCACCCTAGTGTGTTCACAAGCAGAGAAACTCAGTTATGATCCCCTGGTACATAGAATATTAAAGGCTATATCACTAGCGAATGTACAGCCAAAACCTAAAACAGCACATATTTGGGATCCAAGAGTGGTAATAGAATGGCTTACTTCAAATTCACCCTCTGTTTTCAGCTTACTGGAAGTATCAAGGCGTACTGCAATAATTCTACTACTGGCATCAAGCCGAAAAGTGCACGATCTTACATTATTGCACATAGATGCAGACCATTTCCAAGACAATGGAGACAACATTATCATGCATCCAGTGTTTGGCTCTAAGACTGATAATTATGTACATAGACAATCATCATGGAAGTTGAAGGAAAACCAGGAGAAAAATGTGTGTCCAGTGCGGTGGCTCAGAAAGCTAATTGATGTGTCATCGTCACGCAGGCATAATAGTGATCTTAGTGAATTGTTTATTTCAACTTTAGGTAAGGTCAGGCCAGCTTCTCGTACCGTGATTGCGGGCTGGATTAAAACTTTACTCAGAGATGCTGGGGTGAAGCAACTCCTGGCTCCACCAGGAGTGCTTCGGCATCACTGAACTGGCTTGAGAATCATAAAATTGAGGAAATCATGGAAAAGGGAAACTGGCGTGTCCCTAACAAATTTGCTAATTTTTATTCTGCTGAAATTATATCATTCCAGAATAATAAGAATTTATCTAATTCATTTGAAGCGGTGTAAATGTTATTTTGTAATAATTATACAAGTCTTATGCATATGCAGAATATGAACATAGACATAATTATTTGTAATCATTTCTTTGAACTGTGATTATGGTATGTGTACCTATGTGTGAAATAAAATAATGATTTATTTGCTGTTCAATTTTATGTCATTATTTTCCTAACTAGTTTCATGAGGTCAGCAGGGAACTCTAGCACTCAACCTAGTAGTAGTAGTCATGGGTGGCTAATATAATTTTTGTTATACTTTGTAAGCCTTATCTAAGTATTTGTCCTCATCGACAAATTACTTACCTACTTGTCACACTTTGGCATACTTAGTTACCTTTAGCTTGCCATCAGGCGATAATAAACAGGTCTTATTTGTTGTAGGTCTCGAATAACGGTTCATAGCATATAATATAATGTTTTACCTGAAAATAAAACAATTATTATATGCGGAACCTTATTCGAGACCTACATTTTCAATCCTGCCTGCTGGCCCTTAATTATTTGGCCATCTCAAATGAGAGGCAAAGTGAGCAGAGAAGTCGCCACCACGGCAAGCTGCATTCTACCCCCCCTCCACTTGCTCCAGAGGGGCGGGGCGAGGCGTGAGGGGGGGACGGAATAGGAAGTGACGTGTTTACCGGAAATCATGTTATCTCATTTGATGTAGGTCTCGAATAAGGTTCCGCATATAATAATTGTTTTATTTTCAGGTAAAACATTCTATTTTGAAGATTTGCTTCTTTATTGCCAGGTGTCATTGTTGTAATTATGTTGAACTTAGAACTGTTTTAAAATGAAATAAATAAATAAATAATGCTGGACACAGTTCACACAGCATTATCTAGCCCCAAGCTAAGCAAAGCTTGTGTTATGGGTACTAGACAACTGATATACTTAATACAATATATTTCATAGATAGATATTTTTTTATTATATATAGAAAATACCCAGAACACCCTGAACAAATATCTGCATATAGCACAAATATTTGTTCCGAGTTGGGAATAGAACCCGCAAACTCCTGCATCGCAGGCGAACGTTCGCCCGCCTCGCCACAGAGGTCATCAAACTTTTGTTTCAGTTCGTTAGTAAACAAATATAGCTGTATAAGTATATATACCCACGCGGACGGTATTTAGCTTTGATTTTGTGCGTGACCCGGAATCTAGTTGTTTTCTTGATCGAAGGAAGAACCGCAAAAATATGTAGCCTCGTCAATTTGCCTCCAAGAGATTATGAAGACGCCGTAATAAAACGGAGGCTTTCACTAATAAAAAATAGGCTTCCACGACAATTAAGGCTAATGGTTCCACATTTTTAAAAATTTATTGCTTGGAAAATCTCTTTGAAGCTTGATTACTTAGAATGGATCATGACTATGGATGATTTTTACCGTGGAATATCTCTGTTACATGTGAGAATGATAACATGGATAGATAGTTTAGTAGTAGTAGAGCTTTTTTGTGAACGAGTTCGTCCGGGGAAGTACTACCACCATACCTATTTCTGCCGCAAAACAGTAGTGCTCACATTGCTGTGATCCGGTTGGAAGGGTAAGGGTGCCGGTGAAATTACAGGCACATGAGACTTTTCATCTTTATGTGTCAGGGTGGCAGGCGCAGTGCAATGCCACATGGGGCTCGTCCTAGGTGGACGTGTCCTATGAGGTAATGCATTGTTAAAGGCAGAGGTTACCGCTTAACATCAGGTGGGCTATCAGCATGTTCCATCATTCAAGTAGTATAAAAAAAAACACATTTCTGCATTATAGTGTCAGTTGAGAAGAATATACATACATAGATATACGCCTTTTTCTCCGAAGGGGTAGGCAAAGCCTCAATGACCCTCTTTTCACCGTGTGTTGTCTCATAGTGGGATTATAGACATGACAAGTGGTGAGCTCATCACCGTCATTGCTTCCCACGACTGACTCGGGTGATGCTTTCCTCCAGTAATAACCCATTTATAATACTTTTCACTAGAAACGGGATATTAGCAAAAAAAAGTTTGTTTTCATCCCATCTATTCGAAAACGACGACTGGGTTCGCCTTTAAGTGCACCCAACGGTGGTGTTTTCTATGAGAAACTTTTAGCGGGCAGTAATGAGTTTTCCGGCGCACTTATTAAGTTCCTAATTCAAAAAGTGCGCGGCAAAGATAATTGCGGCGCACTTATTGAATTTGGAACCAGCGCCAAATAATTCGAACGCAAATATTGTTTGAATAAATACTGGCTGGTACGAAGGCCCAAAACCCAAAAAAAAAACCCAAAACACACAAAAAACACAAAACACAAAAAAAAACACAAAAACACAAAAAAACACAAAACACAAACACAAAAAAAGCACAAAAAATACAAAACACAAAAAAAAACACAAAAACACAAAAAAAACACATAAAAACACAACACAAAAAACACAATACAAAAAAACACAAAAAAAAGCACAATACACACAAAAAACACGAAACACAAAAAAAACACAAAATAGTACAAAACACAAAACACAAAAAAACCCAAAAACACAAACACAACAAAAAAAAACACAAAAACACAAATAACAACCATTTGTTTTATTAAATAATAATATTACAATAACATATGAGGCGCCTTTTATTTTCTCATAGTGGGTGATGAAAAGCAGAGTGTATCACACGGGCGCAACATATATTTTTGGCTCGGGCGAGGTACTTTGAATCCCTCGCTACGTTCAGGATTCTACTAAAGAATCTCTCGCTACGCTCGGGATTCTACTCTAGAATCCCTTACTTCGCTCTGGATTCAAAAAAGCGCCCTCGCCGTAAAAATATTATGTTGCTCCCTTATGATACAATCTACTATTATTGCACATAAAAAAAGAAGTACAAAGGCGAACTTAATGCTAGAAAGCATTCTCTTGACGACCTCTGTGACACGGCGGGCGAACGTTCGCCTGCGACCCAGGAGGTTGCTGGTTCGATTCCCGCCTCGGAACAAATATTTGTGCAATCTACAGATATTTGTTCAGGGTGTTCTGGGTTAGAACATACCGGTGTTCTGGGTATTTTCTAAATTATAATTAAAAAAAAATATCTATGTAATATATTGTATTGGTGGACGTGACCTATGAGGTAATGTACTGTTCATAGGCAGAGGTTACTGCTTAACATCAGGTGGGCCATCAGCTTGTTCCGTCATTCAAGTAGCAATACAAAAAAAAAAAAAAAAAAAAAAGTATATCAGTTGTCTAGTAACCATAATACAAGCTCTGCTTGGGGCTAGATAATGTCGTGTGAACTGTCCAGCATTTTTATTTAATTAAAGATAACCTCGGTTTATTGCGGAAAAAAGATGTATCGGTAGTGCACAAGAAGGGAAGTAGTGAAAAACTGTAACAAAATTAGCAAAAGTAATTAATTTTGTAAAAATTAAAAAACCCAAACGCTGAACGGCTGAACCTATTTTGATCAAACAAAGCTAAGAACACTCCCGAAAAATACACCTTTCAAACAAAAAAAACTAAATCGGTTCATCCGTTCAGGAGCTACGATGGGACAGACAGACACACACACACACACACACAGACACGTCAAACTTATAACACCTCTTCTTTTTTCTTCGGTGGTTAAAAATATAATAATAAATACTTAAATAACTGCCTAAAATATAAATTACATACATACATAGACCATAGACACACGCCTTTTTCCCCGAAGCGGTAAACAGGGCCTCAAGGGGCCTCATTTCACAGTGGGTTGCAAATCGTGGAATATAGCCGTGACAAGTCGTAAGCTCATCGTCGCCATTGCTTCCCACAACTGACTCGGCTAACACTTTTTCCAGTAATAACACATTCCATAATAAGCTAGCATCCAGGACAAATCTTATACCAACGAATCTTATCAACAAGTCCGGGTAATCCCTTAGTCAGCTTTTACTACATTCACAGGAGGAGACGGAGGGGTCTATTCTTTGGCCAGACTCACATAACATGATTACAATTATAAATATATACTTGTAAATGATTATATGATAGATTTAGCCAGCATCATCCACCTGATTACTGACACCAATACTGCCATAACCTTGACTACTGATTATGGTAAATCAATGAGAGAGACGTCCAGCAATGGATGCTTATGAGCTGACGATGGTGGTACAGCATCACGTTTGAACCTTTTATAATAACTTGCAGTTCCACGGAAACCCTAATTCTTATGAAATTCAACAACTATGAGCTGTTCAGTTGAGCTACCTTTCGATCGTTTTCAACGGTCTTCAGATAGGTCATCTGTTTCATTTGTATTTTTTTAATATTGTACATACTTTTATAGGTTGTAGGTATTATTCTTTCTGTAAATACAACTATGTATTTATTTTCAAAAGCTTTTTTCAGTACATGATGTGAAATAAAAATAGAATTATAGTCTATTATTTTATAAAAACGGGAAATTTTCACGTTGATATGATTCACGAAAGTTTTTATAGTAGAATTATAGTCTCTTGTGCGATTGTACAAGGCCATAGGAATCTACACTATGTACACTAATAATATTATAAAGAGGAAAGATTTGTATTTTTATGTGTGTGTATGGTTTTTAATTAATAAACTAAAAAACTACTCAACTTTCAAAAATTATTTCACCATAAAAACTTTTATGAATCATATCAATTATTATATAAAAACGGGATATTTTCACGTACCGTTAAATCGATGTAAGCACCGACATTGTTTCGACCCGATTCGAGAGTCTGTTTCAAGGTGAGTGAACGCGACGCACTCCACCCGCGTCTCGCTTAGCACTAATCCGCTCAGTGCGAGCTGCAGCCCGCTCGGCTCGTGTAGTGGGGCGCGCGGGTAGGAATATAGCTTGTGTTAATTTCGTCATCGTCGTCGGCGCAGTGGATTGTGGTGTCTCATCGCTGTCACTACTACTACCATCAACACCGTATGGAATTCCAGAGAGACAGGCAACACTCACTGTGTCTCTATCAGCTTCGTCTCTCGCACTAACGTGCTTACATCGATTTAACGGTACGTGAAAATTTCCCGTTTTTATAAAATAATTATTTCACAATTTGAAAGTTACATTCACCCTGAGTTACATAGGCTACCAAGGGACCAGGGGGGATAGGAGGGAGGGGGCCGTATTTAATCCTGAAACTACTCGTGCGAAGCCGGGACGAGTCGCTAGTAAATAAATAAAGTACAGGATGGTAAAGGATTAATTACATACACAAAACAAAGACTCACACCAATATGTTGTTTAGATGACGACCTTACTTTAAACAAAGGAACCCGAATCCCAGCTGAGCTGTTATTAAGTACCTTTTTTATGTGGGGTACGCAGCTAATTCTCTCTTTGGTAACATTGTTACGGAGGAACTTGAAAACTTTAGAGATTTATATTTCTGCGCCAAATTGGAGGCAAAAACCTTTGTGGGCTAAAACCCTTGTTTTGAGTTCTGCAACTGAATGTTAAATGCAGGAATGAGCTGCTTTATTTATTAGCAAAGTATGTTTTGAATTAGAAATAATGTTGGTTACACTTCCTTCTACGCGTTTTCGTAGCTGCTACGACGTAGTATTAAGACTGCGCCAACACCAGGCAGAACTCTTCATACAAAAAAAAAACCACGCGCCGCTGGAAAAAGCGGTTTTTATTGAATATCTCGTGAAATATAGATAGTTTTAAAACACCCCGTGGGTGATACCTCCGTTTTATTGTATTGATCTTATTTATCCAATTTTTGACCCAATAATCTGTACCATATTGACAAACAATCGAATCTAGCCAAAAATTAGAAGTAATTTCGTGTTTTTTTTTATCGTGTGTTTCTGTCTGGGTGATCCCTCGCTATTATAACGTAGTATCCATGCATATTTTTAATATGAATATTGTACTTGATTTAGTCTGTTATAAATCTAATCTAAGATTGGTAATTTTTGCATTATACCCCACCTTAAGAATACTTTGCCGAAAATTGCAGGTGTACACATTACATTTTGAAATTATGTTGACACACCTATTAGCATAAGACTTTCTACAATTTTATAAGCTGTTTATATAATACATATTTTATAGAACTTGGTATGACGGATCAAGAAGATGGCCTACCTGATGTTAAGCGGTAACCTCTGTCTATGAACAGTGCATTACCTCATAAGTCACGTCCACCTAGAACGCACCCTATGTGGCATTGCACTGCGCCCGCCACCCTGAAATATAAAGATGAAAAGTCACATGTGTCTGTAATTTTACCGGCACCCATACCCTTCAAACCAGTATACAGCAATGCTTTGTTGCAGAAATAGGTATGTTGGTAGTACTTTCCCGGACGAACTCTTTCACAAAAAAGGTCTACTACCAACTATGCTCTACTACTATATTATATGTTCTATTCTGGTTATCTTTTTTACATTATAATTGGTGTCGCACTGCTTGTGCATTTCCCATTTTCAAGCATCACTAAATGTATTTTCAATATTATTTGCAACGTTACAATTGGACTCTTCCCGCCATTTTCGAAAAGAGACATTGTCTACTTTTATTTTATTTATTTTCCTAGTGTTTCCTTGAGTTATTTTGTGTTATTTTGGAGGCATTTTAACTAATGTAGCTCGTTTAAAGAGCACAAGTGTAGTGAAATGAAATGGAAGTGAATTGCGTGACTTTTGAAATTGGTGGAAATTGTCTACCAAAGTTTTAGTAAAATTGGCCACAGTTTTACTAAATCATGACTCGACTGTGACTTTGACGACTTGGAAGGAGTGTAACGTTGCAAAATATATTGAAAATACAATATAGTGAAAATACAGATACTTACAGGAAAATGGCAAATGCACAAGCCGTGCGGCGCCAATTATAAAGAAAAAAAAACGTTACAATCCTTCCAAGTCATGTTTAGTAAACTGGGGGCCGTTTTACAAAAAAGTTTGGTAGACAATTACCACCAATTTGAAAAATCACGCAATTTCATTTCACTAACACTTGTGCTTTAACGACGAGCTAGATTGGTTAAAATGCCAACTTCTTTTATAGATGTCATTAAAAAGAAAAAGACAACACCTATAGTCCTAATTTTTCGAAAACCAAAAGCCCAAATTTTAAGAATGTGTTTTGGAACAGGTTATTTATTTATATTTAAAAGACGCTTTGTTTACACATTTCAAAGTAAACAAATTCAATACAGTCCAGTAAACGTATAAGACAGTGACACATAGTCCAAGTCCCGGTCCGGAATTCCGTCTGATTGTGAATACGCTAGCACAAATTGTTTCTATTTGACGCGAGTTTGCATTTCGCTTTACGAAGTAGGTAGAGTCTGTTCAAAAAGAGAAGCGTCGTGGCCAAATTGTGAACTAACGTTTTATTTCGTTTATTTTACTATTTATTTAGCCTGGGATTCAAACTGTCGGCATTTTGAATTTTATACTAAATAAATAGTTACAGTTGTAAAATGATCAAAATGGAACAGAAGCGCTATTGTATTGCCCGATAAACAAAATAGGTAAATAAGCAGAGCTTCGCCCTCCAATCCCACGACGCTTCTCTTTTTGAACAGCCTCTTAGTACTTCGTTGTATTAAAGTTTATTGAAAATAATCCAAAAAAAGAAACGGACAGATAGACAGACAGATAGGTGTAGGCATATAAATAGGGTCGCGTTGGCACCCGTTAGGAACGGAACACTAATTTATTTTTTATTTTTTAACTATGATGTACCCTCGATTGTCCACGATCTTACCTATCAATATGTACCGTGTTAGTTTAAATATCGAATTATCCTTGGAGTTCTTATCTATGCTCGAGTTTCTATTCACGCTTGTGCATTTTTTTAGACCGATTTTTTCCAAAAGACCCGTAGGCAGCTATAATGGTGTGTCACTATCTTAGCATTGTTTGTGCGCACTTTGGTGTCGTTTAGAATTCCCAATGGAAAGATTTCGACGATTTGCAAGACAAAAAGTTCTTTGGAAGAAAAAGACGTGAAATCTCATCTGGCATTACGGACATTTTGTTTCGATAAACTTACCTTAGAGCCTCGGCTTAACAACGTGGGCTACGTACATAATATCGCTACGTACGGAATATCGCTACGTACGGAATATCGCTACGTACGACCGTTGAGGACCCTTTTGTGGCTTGCGTCAGACACACATACAAATTGCCTTATTTTTATATCTGTGTAATTTGTTTTTGTTTTAGTTTTTATTTAAATCCTATCTTTTTTGTTTTTTTTTTGTTGTTTTTTTTTGTTTGTATAGTCATAAATAAACGTTTCTTTCTTTCTAATATAGCTACGTACGGAATATCACTAGTACGGAATATAGCTACGTTTGGAATATTGCTACGTATGGAATATATTTAGTACGGAATATCACAACGCATGGAATATGGCTAGTACGGAATATTGCTACGTACGGAATATCGCTAGTATGGAATATCGCTACGTACGGAATACCGCTACTAGGAATATTGCTACGTGGTATTAGACACACAGCATACAAAACATTTCACACTATGTAAATACAAGTTTAACAAGAGTTAAATTATTCGCCAGAAAGGCTAATATAATTACAAAGACGTCTAATTACTTTTTAAGTGTGACATTATATACCTCATCCCCACGGCTATTTTTGTCACGCACCTAAACCTAAAGTCATATTCCTAGAGTACTTACAGCTTCTAGCAGAATAGCTGACTTCTTCGTTAACAATAATTGCCTTTACAAGCATATAGCAACGAAATCTGAATTAAGGTGGTCTCGCTTGATGCGTGAAATTCAATGTTTTTGGTGCATTTCTGCCCATTACAGCTCATGAACACTTCTTCAGATAGTGAAAGTGTATTTAGCGAGAACTAGGAGACTCAACACACATGTTTTAATTGATAGTATCTCATAAATATCATAAGTTAAGCTACGATAACCCTAAACAAAACAAAAACACCAAGAAATTTGCATTTCGCCCCCCATTAGAGAGCGAGACCTTAAGGAGAACTGGTAACATTAAGGAGGTATGGCGAGTGTTGCCAGTGAATCAAAATGGGCAAATTGCTCATACTTTTCACTCGTCTAGTAGGTGTTTACTACTTTAAATGAAAAACACAAACATAGAATTTGATTCTAAAATATCAATGTTATGTGATGGTTTTTCAGTTATTTCCACTCCATTAATTTGACATAACGTAACACCCAATAGTCACGTCACACACATAGTCCTGACCCCACACTAGGATTCCCTGTGTCGTGGGTATCAGATACTACGAGTACCGTGGTACCATAACACCCAGACCCAGAACAAATATTTACAGATCATACAAACATTTGTTCCGCAGCGGGAATCGAACCCGCCTTTGAAAAAATAACTCTGCAAACATCGAAGTAAAAAGATAAAAAGCAGGTCACATTAAATCACATATCACATGAAAGTTAAAAGAATTAAAGTGTTTCAAGTTAAAAAAATCTGTTTCAACACTCAAAACAGGACGAATATCACTCCTTACTTTAAATTCCTTTGTTGTATTACGTACATTATCCACAACGTTTTGGTATTTTTAGATTTAATTTGACATCTGGAGGGCAATTCTCATGCTTTAGAGATTAAGTCGAATTAGACATAATATGTAGAAAAAAGATGGCGAATGTCGAATAAAATCTCAATTTGCTATTCTCGTGATGTCGCTAATAGACATAAGTCGAACAAAATCATTCAAATCGAATACGGTTTGATGGTTATTGTGACATTTTCGTGACATTTTTTGTAGACATTCATGCTTCGACATTATCTATAATTTAGAGATAATCTCTACAATCCGAGAATTGGCCTCCTGTTCGTATTCTAATTTTATTTTTAATTTGTGCTAAATTTATTAATGTTCCCAAGTTTTACTAAATTTAAATAAAATGTGTAACTATTTTGCATGCCAACATTTGTAAAGCATGGCTGGATCTACCATACTATTTGTCACCTGTATGATATATACCCATGTTTGTAAATAAATAAATGATTATGATTATGATTATTAACTTATAAATCACCACGTGTTCCGATAGTATCGGTCACCACCACCTTAAATGCCTGTCTGGCCAAGGCGTTAGACGCCCCAGCATTATTCTGAGCTATGTAGTTAAATAATGTATGTGTGGATAGCTTCCTTGTGATTCACTCACTCGTTAAGGATGGTTGAAGATAAATAAATTGAATACCTCTCTGTAAAATTAAATACCTTTTTCTCTGAAAGATGGAGACGAAGATGAGATTAATGAGATTATGTTCTTGAAGGTAATTGATCCGTGTAGACACAAGGACGAGTCTCGCTACGCGGTGTTACGGTTGAACAAAAAGTAAAGGGAACTTTATTATTAGATCAAAAGAACTGAACCGAATATTATAATTATTTTTTTGCAAAATTTTATATTTCCCATCGACTCATAGTAGGTTAATAGCGCTAGAACCTAGTACTTTTTTTTTTATCCCTTTTAGTATTATTTAGATAGCATTGTTTGAACATATGTGCCCGGCCCAAGAATAGACCCCTCCGTCTACTCCCGTGGATGTCGTAAAAGCCAACTAAGGGATTACCTGGACTTGTTTGTTAGATTCGTTGGTATAAGATTTTCCTGGCTGCTAGCTTATATAGGGAATGTATTATTACTAGAAAAACCCGTTAGCAGAGTCAGTGGCAGGAAGCAATGGCGGCGATGAGCTCACCACTTGTCACGTCTATATCCCACGATGGTGCAATCCACGATGAAACGAGGCCCATTTGAGGCTCTGCCTACCCTTTCTGGGAAAAGGCGTGTGTCTTTGTATGTATGTATGTTTGAACATATTCAATACAGTAATTAAAATGGCAAACATTTTTACAATTTGATTGTTTAAATTAAGCCTATAATGTACATAACAATCTTGAATTTAACTACGATTATTAAAAATGGCAATTATTTTACAAGCACTTAGTATTTCCATAATATTTAATTGCAGTATTACTGTAGAAAATTGTATGTTTCATATTAAACGAACATTTACGCATCTTCGTAGCAGATCAAATTTAAGAATAACGAATGTTAAAAAATTGTAATAATAATACTAATAATTAATACTTGTATTTTGCTAGAAAGAAGCTTGTCAAATCTTCGTAAATGCAAAAAAGTAAAAAAAAAACGTTGCCCCGTAGTAATTGCAAAGCATTGTTACATTTACCTCATTTACCTCAACCACAGATAAAATAATACTATACTAGTACCTCAACGAAATTGTTACTTCACTATAAATAGTACAGTCAATGACAAACGTACAATCGCACTAATCCTACTTTATTTATTAATATAGTATTATTTTATAAGTGCTTATATTATAATTGTGAAAGTTTGTGAGTGTGTGCGTGTGTTTGTTACTTCTTCACGCTGAAACGGCTCCACGAATTTGGGTGAAATTAGGAATGGAGATAGCTTGATTCTCGGAAGTCTAGGATTCCTTGTGTTGTGGGTAAGTATCAGAAACAACGAGTACCATGGTACCAAAATACCCAGACCCGGAACAAATATTTGCATATCATACAAACATTTGTCCCGCAGCGGGAATCGAACACGCCACCTCTCGCATCTCGGCCGGCTACTCGCCCGACGCGGGTCTTCAATTCATTATGGATCGACATGATGGATTGAATAAAATACTTTTTTTTCCTAACCTATATTGTCCCACTGCTGGGCAAAGGTCTCCCCCAAATTCCCCAAATTAGTAAAGATAGTAGGAAAATAAAATAAAATTAATAAATAAAATAAAAGGGCATGTATTCTTTACACTATACTAGTAAACAAAGGATATAGGTATAAAAATATTATAGTCTAGTGTAAGAGAAAAGTTCGAGGGCTCAGCCACGGTGTTTTTCAGCCTCGTAATAATTACATTCATACAGAGATTATATATATAGATATTATACATTCATTGTCAGTATTCCCAAGCAGTCGCTGCCTCGAATATATACGATGCACAGACTAAACACAAATGTTGCAAAGTAGTTTGTGCTCGACAGGTCTACCCTTCACAGAAGTAGTAGTATTCAAATGATAAACACGATAGGTACCTAATGTAATTCAGTTATGCCGAGTTAGCCAAGTTACATACTCCCGTTTTGTAAATTTCTTGCAATTCAATAACCTTTCATACTACTCAGACTTCGTCATCAACTGTACCTTCAGATAGAGCAATACAAACTGAAAGTTCTTGTTTGTCCGATTAACGAAATAAACTGTTTGCCTGCTTAGTATTCATGGTGCTTCACTCATTGTTATTCTAGTGGCGGATGGAAATGAAATATGGTGAATTCAGCGTGAATTTTGAACACTAGGTGACTTGGCAATTGGCAATACTCGGTTATTACTGTCAGCGGTTTTATTTTTGCGGGCGTATTGATTGGATTTCAATACTGCATAAAAATCGCTGTGTAACATTGAGTTAGATGGCAATGCTGTTTGGCGTAATGGTAAGATTTTTGTGAAAAATATATTTTTCAATGCAAGCTTTTATAAAATTAGTGATCGTAACCGTGTGCTTATCAAAATGAGCCTAAACATGGCCATGATGGATCCGTTGTCCACCTTCCGTCTGCATCATCAGATTAGCTCGTTGTCACCATCATATTGCATTATCATCGGAACTTGACAGGTATTAAAAATATCATCTTAATCGGTTGAGGATAACTGCTTTAAAATTTAGTTGCAAGATTCTACCCGGACATACATTGCAAGTTAATATAAAGCTATGAAGACATTTCTTTCAAAAACGGAGGTTGCTTCTATTGTTTTTTTTGGTATATTTTTTTTTTAATTCATTTCGACATTTTCAAAATGGTTTTCTATAATGATAAATAAATAAATAATAAATAATGATGGACAGTTCACATAAAATTATCTAGCCCCAAGCTAAGCAGAGCTTGTGTTATGTGTACTAGATAACTGATATATTTAATACAATATAATACATGGATAGATATTTTTAATGTACATAGAAAATACCCAGAACACCCTGAACAAATATCAGCGATCGCACAAATATTTGTTCCGAGGCGGGAATCGAACCCGCAACCTCCTGCGTCGCAGGCCAACCTACGCCCGCCGCGCCACAGAGGTCGATGTCAAAAAGGAGTTGATAAGATCTCCCTATATGTATATAGATAGCACGATAATAATTATGTTTATCTCGCCTCTCGTCGGGTACATAGTTGCAATTAGTTTGCCCTAGTTACATGATTTTGGTATCAAGAAACAATCTTTATATGTCTATTCGTGTTACACTGAAAATAAAGTGTTAAATTCAGCCAATATTAATTTAGAAATGTTTACATGTTAACTTTACTCGTAAAAAGTGGTTAATGCCTCGTTGACATTCTACAAACATTCCTCCATGGAATAGTTTTTTTTTTTTTTTTTTTTTGCTACTTGAATGACGGTGCAAGCAGATGGCCCACCTGATGTTAAGCGGTAACCTCTGCCTATGAACAGTGCATTACCTCAGTCCACCTAGGACGCGCCCTATGTGGCATTACACTGCGCCCGCCACCTTGAGACATAAAGATGAAAAGTTTCATGTGCCTGTAATTTCACCGGCACCCATACCCTTCATACCAGAACACAGCAATGCGAGCACTACTGCTTTGCGGCAGAAATAGCACTAGTACTATTACTTACTAGTAATAGTACTAGTGCTTCCCCGGACGAACTCTTTCACAAAAATGCTCTACTACTTCTAAAACTAGTGTTGCAATTTCTAGCACCAGGTTCCTAATTAATGATTGCTAGACAATATAATAAACCCTCTGTGGAAGACGTCGCGCGACAGTGTCAGTACTTGAAGTTATGAGCAAAATCGACTGTCGCGCGACACACGGCAGTCCAACCGGTTAATATAAACATTAAATTAATATGTTATTAATTTAATATCATATTAATTTAATAATTAATTTAATAATTAAATGTTTAATTTTTGTTTTTAAATTAATATGTTTGAAAGAGTTCGATATGATGCGGCAGAAAATTCTTATATTAGTAGGTACCTACCCAAAATGTAGGCGCTTATAATACCTAAAACGTTACTTTAGTAATAATATACAACAATATCTAAAACAACTTTTGAAACTATCATGGTTATGCACACAATTTCCACTAGAAACGGGATATTTACCATGATTTTCGCGTTTTGGTTGTTCATGATATTTCGGCACAGTTGCATGCGCCATGATTACGGAAAAACTGCCGTGCTGGTTCTCCCGTGATCATGGCGCGTGCAACTGTGCCGAAATATCGGCAACAATCAAAACTCAAAAATTATGGTAAATATCCCGTTTCTAGTGAAAAGTAAATACCTAAAACATTGACAAGCTCAATGCGAAAACTTATCTGTAATTCTGTTTGTATAAAATGTACAGAAAAACTCTAATACTCACAATATTTTCTCCAAAACCAACTTATCCATCACTAGAGTCACTGCAAAATGTGGGTTAAGGAAAAACAAACGAACATAATCCAAAGATTTAGACCAAACAAAATAATGTGGACCAATTTCAACTTTATGCGAAGGATTCAAGGTCAAAAATGATAAAACTGTTTTTTCTGCGACGTACGTGATGTCGAGGATAAATTTCAAGAATGTCGTCTTATACGTGGCTCTGGGCTCTGTCATGGGATACCGAAAATAGATATAAAATGAATAGAAATAGTAAAGGGATATCCTACGGTTGACCCAAGGATTGCTTTCTTGACGTGTCGTGGAATCAATAATAAGGCAGGGCTTTATGAGGAAAATGCCGGGAACAATTTGTGTTGCGTAAGCTGATCTTTACTCACGCCTTTGGAGTGAAATATATTTTCAATTCCAATATAAGATTTGGTGCCTGCCTAATCTATTTTTCTACAATCTTCTATTTTTCTCAATAACATAAGTTAATCAATGTTTGACAAGCATTATAAGAAGAATCCGATATGAAAGTTTATGGAAAAGGGGTTGAATACATGACAATGTGACATGTGAAGTGACATGACCACAAAATACATATTTTGTGACATCATCATCATCATCTCAGCCCGGAATCACCCACTGCTGGGTATAGGCCTCCTTTCTCTTTTGCCAGCCTCTCTGTCCTGTGCGTCTCTCAACCAGGTATTGCCCGCGACGGATACGATGTCGTCGACCCATCACGCTTCCGGAAGACCTTGATTTTTTCGGCCCGACTTCGGCCACCACTCCGTTGATGCTTTACTCCACCGGCCGTCACCACGTCTGGCCAGGTGTCCTGCCCAGCTCCACTTGATGTTGATAGCTCTGTCTCGGACTTTCGTCCGACGACGGATCTCAGTGTTGCGGACTCGGTCTAAAAGTGTAATGCCAAGCATAGCTCGCTCCATGGCCCGTTGTGCAACACGTACTCGGTGCATATGACGTTAGCGATTATAAAAAAATTGAGCTCTCTACGCCATTTTCGAAAAGAGACGTGTACTTTTATTTTATTTATTTTCCTTGTGTTTTTTTGAGTTATTTTATTTTATTTTGGTGGCATACCAATGTAGCTTTTTAAGAGAGCACAGGTGTAGTGAAATGAAATGGAAGTGAATTAGTTTAGTAAAACGGCCACCGTTTTACTAAAACATGACTTGACTGTGACTTTGATAACTATGAAGGAGTGTAACGTTGCAAATTATAAAGAAAATCTTGAAAATGGTAAATGCACAAGGCATGGGCCGCAAATTTAAAAAAAATATGTTTTTGTTTTACAAAAAAAACTTATCAAGACCTACTTCAACGAATCAGCATATATTACTCATCACAATCATCAGTCTGTGAAGTCCACAGCTGGGCATAGTCCTCCTCCATAGAATGCCACGAGGTTTGAGCTCCCTCCATCCATTGACTTCCTACCTTTAAATGTTGTCGGTCCATAAAGAGAATGGTCACTAATTAACTACGCCGAGAAAAAATTCTGTATTTCCATTCCTGTAGTTCCTGGAAAACACCCTCACGGAACCAAAGTTAACGTTTTTTTTTTATACTACTTGGATGACGGAGTAAGCAAGAGGCCCACCTGATGTTAAGCGGTAACCTCTGCCTATGATCAATGCATTACCTCATAGGTCATGCCCACCTAGGACGCACCCTATGTGACATTGCACTGCGCCCGCCACCCTGAGACATAGATGAAAAGCCTCATGTGCCAGTAATTTCACCGGCACCTTTACCCTTCAAACCGGAACACAGCAATGCGAGCACTACTGCTTTGCAGTAGAAATAGGTATTCAATCGATTACGATTCAACTTCCGTGAGATGTTGTCGGCATGCCAGGAAAGGTTTCTGACTACGCGCGGGCTACGCGTGAATGCGTAGTCGCAAGCCAATAGTTATAAATATGAGCTTAACAATTTTACAGAGAGGAAACAAATGGACGAATGCACAAGAATCTATCTACGAAACAAAGGAAAAGAAAACATTTTTACCCCATTACTGATTTCATTCCGCACGAACACAATGAACCCACGGCGCTTCAGTTACACCCATTGCCGGTAAAACCTAGTCAGCATGATAGCTGACGCTCTTATTTTTAGCGGTATAAGGTTCATTTTATCGAAGGTAAGCACTGTTAGAAAACAATATTGTGGCATAACTCGATTGGAGTACTGCTCCCTGAATCTTCTTTTCTCCAAATGGATACCATTGTTTTCTTCCGCAAAAAGCATCGAGAAAAACCCCTTTCACATGATGTCGCAAGATTCGCGATAAGCCACTGTAGCAAACAAGTCAAGTTTTTCATATTTTATTTTCTGCGGTCTTGTTTTTAAGCCTATATGGTTTTATCATCATCTTTTTATATTATTTGGTTAGGTTAGTTTTGGACAATTAAAAGCCGGCAACGATGTAAATAAACAAATAAACCTTACTTAAAAAAAATGCTCCGTGAGTTCGTGTATTCATGCGGATATGAAATCAGTAATTGAGTATAAATTATTCATTTTCCTTTGTTTTTTAGAAAGATTTTTGTACTTTGAGCCATTTATTTAATTGCTTTTAAAATTGATTAGCTCATATTCATAACAAGCAGTGTGTGTAGTCTATGGGTAGTCAAAAACTTTCCCCGTTCTCTGTCAGCAACTCGTCAGTTTCATAATTTTGGCATGGTAGTAATTTTTTTAATACTTTTAACATAAAAACTAATAGTGATAGTGAAAAGCTAGATATAATTGATTGAATTTTTTTGTAGAGGTATTAGAGGTTTAGTTTAGTCAGCGCACGCCGATGAAGTAACCAATAATATAATTTAAAAAAACAGTTTCAGTTGTTTCGTAACTACCTATTTTGATCACAATCAAACATAAATTAACTTGAGGATATGGTGGTTGGTTCTATTGATGAAATAACTTCCGAAATAAGACCACTAGTTCCAGAAATTACCTCCTAAAAAGATAGAAACTTTACGTTTTTAAAGTCGTTGTTTTTTTATCAGATGACTCATCTTCTCTGTATTGCAGCCCCCATATTACGGACACCATTATCAAAAACTCTAGCTTCATTTAGAAACTTTAGGACACTACCTATAGTTATTACTCAAGTTATTCAAAATAAATGAATAAGACGACCTCCGTGGTGCGGCGGGAGATAGTTTGCCTGCGACGCAGGAGGTTGCGTCAGATATTTGTTCAGAATGTTCTGGGTTTTTTCTATGTATAATAAAATATATCTATCTATGTAATGTATTGTATTAATTATATCAGTTATCTAGTACCCATAACACAAGCTCTGCTTAGCTTGGGGCTATATAGATAATGATGTGTGAACTGTCCAGCATCATTTATTATTTTATTATGTTTGAATGAGATCTTTTCTCCCCCATACGTGCAAGTTGTGGAATGGGTTCCCTCCTGAGGTGTTTCCGCTAAACTACAACATGAGCCACTTTAAATAAAATGTAAAAAGAGTTCTTCAGGGCAGGCAACGCATTGGCAATGCCCCTGGAGTTGCAGATGTCAATAGACGACGGTAACCGCTTACCATCAGGCGGGCCGTAAGCCAGTTTGTCGAGCCATTACATAAAAATAAAAAAAAACACATAATTGGAGTCTTATATTATCCTGCGTCACGCAACGAGCTCGTGACATCGTGTGTAAGAGCCGTAGGAACGAGAATACAAAACATAGCACTCAGTTTCTCTTCAGCTGAGCAAGAATACGATATGTCTCCATCACATTAACATTCTTGAAGTCGACGTGGATGGATAAGCGTTCAGCAGTGAGGCGTGACATTGGAATTTTCTCTTTTGTCAGCTTTTTGGGTTCTTCTATATCTAGTTACTTCGAAAGTTTCTAAGTTGTGGAGATGCCCTTTCAGCCACAAACATTTTTGAATTTTATAATACAGCTAAACTAAAAAAACCAACTAAACTATTAACTATTTTTTTTTTTTTTTTCATTTTTTTTTTCTTCAATTAACTATTTTTATTAGCTATTATAAACTATTATGACGACCTCTTTGGTGGGGCGGGCGAACGTTCGCCTGTGACGCCGGAGGTTGCGGGTTCGATTCCCGCCTCAGAACAAATATTTGTGTGATATGCAGATATTTGTTCAGGGTGTTCTGGGTATTTTCTATGTATAATAAAAAAAAACTATTTATGTTATATATTGTATTAAGTATATCAGTTATCTAGTACCTATAACACAAGCTCTGCTTAGCTTGGGGCTAGATAATGTTGTGTAAACTGTCCAGCATTATTTATTTATTATTATTATTTATATATTGATAATAGTTTGCTTATATGCTTTTTGCGTTTGTTTGTTTGTTTTTTTTTTGTTAGTTTCAAAATCGTTGCGTGACTGACTGACTAACTGACTGACTATCAACACACAGCCTAAACCATAAGTCCTAGAGACCTGAAATTTGGAAAGTACATTCCTTTAGTGGTCTAGGAATTCCAAAAATTCAATCCCTAAGGGGGTGCAGCGGGATGTTTAAGTTTGTATGGAAAAGTACGCGCGGACGAAGTCGCGGGCATTCAACTAGTTAATCATATTTTGCTCGATTCTTTAGCGAGCTATTCTCGAGAAGGTAAATAAAAAAAATAAAAAATAAACTTTGAATGTTCCTTATCATGATCGAAGACATCAAATTTCTAGGCTTTTTAGTGGTAAAACTGTCAAAACAAATGTTGGATCACTGCGAATGTATGGTTACCTAATTACAACGAATTTAATGCTTCAGTCAGCTATCGTGACATGTTCAATGATAGACTATATGCCTTCAAAAATAAACTTTCGGCCTTATTATAAAAAAAACGAAGTTAGTCCTGGTTTAAACCCGAACTAAGTAGTCTAGGTTTGTCACGGTATTAAAGTTATATACAACTTTAACACAAAAGCATGTGGTTTATTTTCTATTTTTCCGACGTGTCAAACTGACGGATCTTGTGTCAAAGTGTCACATCACAATCGATATGCAAACTTCTATCCAACAAGCAATCAACTGTAAATTTTTAGACCTTTGTAAATCTAGGGGGCTGCCTGTTTTAAGAAAGACCAGAGATAGTCCGAGACTTGCCACTTTTGACATAATATCAAACTATCTAGCTCTAGAGTTGACAACGGGAAAGAAACCATCTGCCTTTGTATTAAAGTTGTATATATAACTTAAATACCGCTACAAACCTAGACTACGTAGTTCGGGTTTAAACCAGGACTAACTTAGTTTTTTGTAATAAGGCACTATAAGTCTCTTAACCGCGACAGTTGGTGATTTGCCATTTATATTTATGTTTATATTTTCACTATTTTATATCCTCTCATTGTGTTTAAAAGTATTACTGTAACTTGTATCATTAAAATTTTTAGTTAAAAATTTGCTAAACTTTTATGTTAGGTATATATTTATGTATATATTTATGCTCAGACTATCTGGTGAACTATGTATGGCAGCTCTACTCTCTCTCTCTCTCTCTCTCTCTCTCTCTCTCTCTCTCTCTCTCTCTCTCTCTCTCTCTCTCTCTCTCTTTTCAGCTCTACATTATATATGGTGAACAAAAATAAAATACAGGGTTTCGATATATTTGGATCACTTTCAACCAAGTTGAAACAATTTTGTGAAGTCTAACTGGGTGAACGTCATCTAAAAAAAAAATGTGAATGTTTTCGTCCGGTGAAGTACTACCACCATACCTATTCCTGCCGCAAAGCAGTAGTGCTCGCATTGCTGTGTTCCGGTTGGAAGGGTATGGTTGCCGGTGAAATTACAGGCACATCAGACTTTTCATATTTATGTCTCAAGGTGGCGGGTGCAGTGCAATGCCATATAGGGCGCGTCCTAGGTGGACGTGACCTATGTGATAATGCATTGTTCATAGGCAGAGGTTACTGCTTATCATCAGGTGGGCCATATGCTTGTTCCATCATTCTTAGTATAAAAAAAAAATAAGTTTGTATTTCCTAAACAATCGCTACATCCTGCAAAAAATCTGAACGCTCGCCTCACGCGGTAAAAGTATTATTTAAAGTTTAAAAGGTAAATATTATCGATAGGTACTGTTTTTTTCTCTCTCAGCAGGTTTAAAGTCTCGGCTTAAAACGAGCTTATCGAAGAGCTTTCAAAATATGAAAAGAATTGCCAAGAAGACCAGTTTCAGTTTTTGTTACGCCTAAGTATCGCGAGAGTTTCTTTATTACTTCTTTAATTGAATGAATAACGGAACAAGCAGATTGACCACCTGATGTGAAGGTGGTTGCTTTTCCATACAAACGTATGTGCACAAATATGGGCGAACAGAGTATAATTTTACACTGAAATGACTGTTGTTGGCTTTTATATTGGTCGTTATTTGCGGCAACACATATTTGGTTGAAGAAATCTAGCGAAAATAACATCGAAATCTTCTGCCTATAACAATGCATTACCTAAAGGTCACGTTTACCTAGGACGCGCCCTACTTAGCATTACAATATTTCACTGCGCCCGCCACCGTGAGACATAAATATAGTCATGTCAGTTATCTAGTACCCATAACACAAGCTCTGCTTAGCTTGGGGCTAGATAAAGTTGTGTAAACTGTCCAGCATTATTTATTTATTTTATTATTTATTTATATGTGCCTGTAATTTTACCGGCAGCCTACAAACTGGAATTCAGGTGCACTACTGCTTTATGGCAGAAGTAGCAGACCTACCCCGGACGAATACTATTACAAAAAAAAGCGGCCAAGTGCGAGTCGGACTCGCCCATGAAGGGTTCCGTAGCAGCAAGTAACATAATATAAAAGTTCTTGGATGGATTACGATTAATGACGTATTAAAAAAAAACTACTTTCTAGATCTCGTTCAAACCAATTTTGAGTGAAAGTTAATGTACATCATATTTTTTTTTTTGTTTTATCATTCTCTTGTTTTAGAAGTTATGGGGGGGGGGGACACTTTTTACCACTTTGGAAGTGTCTCTCGTGCAAACTATTCAGATTAGAAAAAAATTACATAAGAAACCTCAAAATTATTTTTGAAGACCTACCCATACCATAGATACCCCACACGTATGGGTACGATGTTTTTTTTTTTTTTTTTTTTAGTTTCAGTTCTAAGTATGGGGAACCCCAAAAATTAAAAAACTACTTACTAGATCTCGTTCAAACCAATTTTGAGTGAAAGTTTACATGGTAATGTATATCATATTTTTTTTTTAGTTTCATCATTTCTTCATTCATTTTTCTGGTTTCGGAAAAAAAAGGCTGTGACATACACGGACAGACAGACAGACAGAAATGACGAATCTATAAGGGTTCCTTGTCTTTGACTACGGAACCCTAAAAAGCATCTACTAACAAAAACACTTATATAATGAATGAATTAATGAATGAAAATACTTTATTGAACACCTTAAAAACAAGTTAAAATAAACACACAAACAATTTAAATAAAAACTAAATGTACAATGGGCGGTCTTATCGCTAAAAAGCGATCTTTTCCATACAACCTTTGGATGGAGAACCCATATTTAAATGTTTTTTTTTTACAACAAATAAACATACACATTATACAAAATATTACAGAATAATAGATAGGTACAATATACACACAAATATTTATATATATATATAACTATACATACTAATGTAATGTAACAAGTAATTAATTTTGTAAAAACTAAAAAAAAACCTTAACGCAATGAAACGACTGAACCGATTAAAAAATTATTAAACATAGCTAAGAGCACTCCCGACTAATTCACCTTCCAAACAAACAAAAAAACTAAATCAGTTCATCCATTCGGGAACTACGATGCCACAGACAGACACACACAGATACACACACACAGACACGACAAACTTATAACACCCCGTCGTTTTTGCGTCGGGGGTTAAAAACATGTTTCGTCTTATCAAAACGTGAGACAAAGTAAGGACAAAGTTAAAAGTTGTAGTGGTACGGCAGGGGCGAAGTCAGTTGATGACGTCATCCCCGCAAGTGGCAATTTGGGCCACGCAGCGGAAGCAGGCGTAGTACTCACTACCGTGAAATTAGAAAACAACCCACCTGAGAGGTAAGCAGGCTTTTTCTAAAAGTTCTGGCTATTAACAATTTTGTGCTGAATTTAAGTAATACAAGGAAAAACTCACTGCTATTTTCTAGGTGGCTTTGGTGAGTGCTTTTGTAAGGTACCTACCTGTCAAAAGTTAACTACAAATGCAAGCAGTTGCAAGAGTTTTTATTACAAGCTTTTATTTAACTTGCAATGTATGTATATTTGTCCGGGTGGAATCTTGCAACTGAATTTTAAAGCAGTTATCCTCAACCAATTGAGATGATATTTTGCATACCTGTCAAGTTCCGATGACAATGCAATATTACGGTAACAGCGAGCTGATCTGATGATAGAGACGGATGGATGAAAACGGAACTCCTCGAGTATTAATAGTAGACTGGCCGTGTTTAGGCTCATTTCGATCAGCACACGGTTACGATCTCAAATTTTATAAAAGCTTATATTGAAACTAATATTTTTCACAAAATACTTATTTTTATGTTATGATTCAACAAACAGATTCTTTCTTGGTTACCTTGCGTTAGTAATACCTTGAAATTTTCACAAAATCTTATCAAGGCTCAACTTTTTAATATCAAAGACATGTAAGATCGTTATACTGGAAGACCTCATTTTGATCGATGAAAAGCGATTCATGCCTTGATTGATGTGACAAGATTTTCCGGATTTTCCTTGAGCTTCTATATCTGGGGCTTTATTTTAATATATTAGGGACTAACTGTCTAAACTGACACGGTTTTTAATATAATGGGCTGCCAAATGTTTTAGGCTGACAGCCGTTTAGGTACTGCAAGTAGAAAGTTGATTTGGGTAGATAAAACCAGGGTTTCCGAAGAAACTTTGACGACCTCTGTGACGCGGTTGGCGAAGGTTCGCCTACGAAGCAGCGGTTGCAGTTTCGATTCCTGTCTCGGAACAAATATTTGTACGATCTGCAGATATTTGTTCAGGGTGTCCTGGGTATTTTCTATGTATAATCAAAATATCTATCTATATAATGTATTAAGTATATCAGTTATCTAGTACCCATAACACAAGCTCTGCTTAGCTTTGGGCTAGATAATGTTGTGTGAACTGTCCAGCTTTATTTATTTATATATAATTTGTTGAAAAGTCGTAGTCATCTCTTCTGTATAGGTACCAAAAACTGGTTTATATAATGTTCCTCGTTGTCTCTACAATACAGACCTGCCATACAACCGTGCTGAGGAGACAAAGGGTATATTTTTAGGCCAGACATACCATAATTAAACTTTACTTGGCATAAAAATACGCTATTTTTATAGTGATAATATTTCCTTTTTAGTAAAAAAAATTACTATTAATTCTAAAACATTTGAAAGTCCTTTAATTTCTCTAAGCCAGCTTATTATACATTTTATTATGGGAGGCATACAGAATACACTTTTGTGGAGCGGCGCTGATATAGGCGGTGGTACCTTTATTCTGTTCTCTAAACATCTACATTGCATTACTTCAAATTCATTAATAAGAATGTTTTCATCCCATCTATTCGAAAAGGACGACTGGGTTCGCCTTTAAGTGCACCCAACGGTGGTGTTTTCTATGAGCAACTTTTAGCGGGCAGTAATGAGTTTTGCGGCGCACTTATTAAGTTCCTAATTCAAAAAGTGCGCGGCAAAGATAATTGCGGCGCACTTATTGAATTTGGAACCAGCGCCAAATAATTCGAACGCAAATATTGTTTGAATAAATACTGGCTGGTACGACGGGCCAAAACCCAAAACAAAAAAACCCAAAACACAAAAAACACAAAACACAAAAAAAAAACATTTGTTTTATTAAATAATAATATTACAATAACATATGAGGCGCCTTTTATTTTCTCATAGTGGGTGATGAAAAGCAGAGTGTATCACACGGGCGCAACATATATTTTTGGCTCGGGCGACGTACTTTGAATCCCTCGCTACGTTCAGGATTCTACTAAAGAATCCCTCACTTCGCTCTGGATTCAAAAAAGCGCCCTCGCCGTAAAAATATTATGTTGCTCCCTTATGATACAATCTACTATTTCTCCTTCGATAAAATATACAGGGCCTTTATCGAAGGTTTTCTCACAAGTAATGCAAGTTAAAAAAAGTACATACATGGGAATGTCAATATTTTATGCTTTACAAGCAGCGCCCCGCGGTTTCACCCGCGTAAGTCTCGATCCCGTGAGAATATCGGGATACAAATGTACCTATGTGTTATTCCGGGAGACTATCTCCATTCCAAATTTCATCCAAATCTATCCAGTAGTTTTTTACGTGAAAGAGTAACAAATATCCATCCATCCATCCATACAAACTTTTGCGTTTATAATATTTGCAGGATAGGATAGGATATAATACGTGGTTTTACATGAGTCCATTGGTTGGAGCCTAGCTACTGGCCAGACATACCATAACAAAACTTTTCTTCGTATAAAAATACGCTATTTTCATAGTGATAATAATTCGGGCCATTTCCCAAACTTTACCCACTAAACAACAATGAGACGCAAATGTGTGAATTATACACGAGTGGGTGAAAACGGCAATGTAAGTCACATAATGCGATTTTTTCCGAGGATTTCCTTTCCTCCCTCTTTTATTGGCCAAGTTCCATTTTTGCGCTGTCTCTTTGTATTTCCTTGTATATAGAAAAAGTGACGTGTTGGGAAACTTTCGCTCATTGTCGCTAAAGGCAATTAGAGACTGTAGCTTTTGAACCACTATTTTCGATTAAGACCCGGGTATTTTTTTGTAGGAAGATTATTTGTCTCAGAAGAAGCTGTGATAGCTATGTTGTCTCTCAATTACTATAGTTCGCCCTGAACGTGTTCATGCGATGTATCTTTTATCAATAAATTGGTGGTTTAATTTAATAATCGCTTCCGTCTAGTAGTGATTTGGATCAGTTGAGCTACTTTTAGATCGTTAGCAGCGGTCTTCGGGTTTATTTATATTTTTTTTGTAGGTTGTACCTATTTGCATTAGTTGTAATATTCTTTCTATAAATAAATGTATATTTATATACTAATAATTCATTTGTGATATTTATCTTCAACTAGAAATGACATCTTTAAATTTGTGTATTGTAGGTACTCAAATGTTATTAGCTATGTTTTGAAAAACTTACAATAAAATAAAATACAAATTTGCATTCTTGAATGATTTCCCTTTCAATTAATACATGGCATGACCTAGTTATATTTGACATGTATTTTGGGGGGCCCTCATAGATCCCGGTAGCTCAAAAATCACTGTACCGATGAAGCTCATATTAACTTTGAAATTATATTCATATATTTTTACCGTACTAATCTGCCTACATTTAATATTATTGAATTTGATTAGGTAATAGATTTCTATGTTGTGTATGTCTTATTTAAGTTTTGTGTAGTTGAAGCCTATGGAGACAGTGCTTTACATAACGTGGACAACGGGAAGGGATTTAGTTACTTCCCGCTGTCCACGTTGACGAAAACAGCTAACGTGGACAACGGGAAGGGATTTTTTGACTTCCCGTTGTCCACGTTGACGTGGACAAGTCAACGTGGACATCGGGAATAAACCATCTATACCTATACCACTTTTCATCAAGATTGGATCAACGGTTCTGCAGTTATGGCCAGACGAACACACATACTTTTCTCAGCTATGTCTGTGGCCGTGGTTCTTACGGAATGAAAACTATACCACAGCAATTATTTGGTTTTCGATGTAAGCTTTAAAAATATTCTACCTTAGCTGTGACTTTAGTTCACAATCATCTTATCTTTCAATTGATAAAAAATAACTGCCTCACCAATAAAAATAAATAAAACATCGTTTAAACACGTGTTTAGTTAAACAGTGTCTAAGAGATAACTTAACTGCCTCTCAATGGATCGAACAGGAACTACTCGGCTTAGCTGCTTTAGGTGGGGTATGACGCAAAATTACCAATCATATATTAGATTTTTAACTTTACTCTAATCCGCACTTTTTTATAACAGACGTGTGCTTACTTGTCTCAACAGGCGGAATTTTATATTAGAAATTAAAAATAAATAAAATAATATAAAATGAGCCTTTATTTCTACTACTGTTATATTACTTATACTAATCTCCTTTTATTTATTCTTCAGTTATAGTCGCCACCTTGGCGTATGCCTCCCCTATTTCCTTCCAGAATTCTCTGTTTCTGGCGTTTGACATCCAAATAAACAATAAAAATGAAATAAAATAAAATGAGCCTTTATGTCTACTACCGTAATATTACATATACTAATCTCCTTTTATTCATTCTTAAGTATACGTCGCCTCCTTGGAGTAGGCCTCCCCCATTTCCTTCCACAATTCTCTGTTCCTGGCTTTTGACATCCAGCCTGATCCAGCTATCTCTATGAAAATATCCTCCCATCTCTTTCCGGTCTACCTCTACCTTTTGTTTCGTCTCTTGGTATCCACTCTGATATTCGTTTATAATCTAATTTTAGATTACAATCAAGTAAATATGGGTAACTTAGTAAGTATATCAGATTATGTATTATACTAATGCCTGCCCGCAGCTGTGCTCATGTTTTACCAGGATAAAAAGTATCCTATAGCTCAATCCATCTCAGGTCATAATGTATGAAAAAAGATAAAAAGAAAAAAGTATAATTAAAAAAAAGAAAGTATTTTCTATTCTATTCTAATTTATTCTATCTGTGTACCAAATTTCTTCGAAACTGGTTAAGCCGTTTTCGCGTGGTTAAGTAACAAGCACACAAACATTCAAACATCTAAACATCTATTTATCTTCTCTTCTTATAATAAGGGATTCTGAGAAATGCTCCAAAAAGAATCTTCAATGTCAAGTGATAATTATAATTATATTTTTTATAGTCAATTCGTCAAAAGTCTCAGGCAAGTCATCACCCAGTTTAAATGGTAGCTAAAAAACCAAGCCTTTGCAGGTAAAATCATCCATTTCGCAAAGACACGCAATACACTTAAATTTTGCTACATCACACATCTGCTATTTATGCAAGTTACATCGGTTAAAATGTCACCAAAATTACACGAAATTAACTCGAAAAAAACACATTAAATAAAAATGATGACGTTGCTTTTAAATAAGTTTATTGTGAAAAATTCATTTTTCAATACAAGCTTATATAAAGTTTGTGGTCGTGACCTTGTGCTGATCAAAATGAGCCTAAACACGGCCAGTCTACTATTATCCATCGAGGAGTTCCATTGTCCACCTTCCGTCTCCATCATCAGATCAGCTCGCTGTCACCATCATATTGTATTGTCATCAGAACTTGACAGGTATGCCAAATTTCAGCACAATCGGTTGAGGATAATTGCTATAAAATTCAGTTGCAAGATTACACCCGGATATACATTGCATGTAAATTAAAAGCTTGTAAAATGGCCATTCCTAAACATCCAACATCGCAACTGTGACATGGATGATTTTAGTGGGAAGCCGACATTCGACTCACATTGAGGAGGTCAACGACATCCAATTTCCCTCTGAATAAACACGAAATAAGAAAAGTCGATCGTCCCTTGTTTCTTCAAACAATAGGAATCAAGTTTCTAACTCTCATTGTTGATAGCAATATACTTCAGGAGCAATTAATTAACGTAGATAATTTACTTTAGGTATATAAGTTATTGTCCTGAAACTTTGAGAAATCTTTCTTAATTTCTTTAAGTTCCACCTCGGTATAATGCCTGCCTTGAGACCTGCCAACATTGTATGGAGCGAAGCATGCTCAACATCAAGTTAAAATCTGGAATACCGGTGAAATAGAGGCGAACGCTATACAGACATTCTGCAATCAGATCACTCCTGCAGTCTGCTGCTCGCCTGGTATATTGTACATGCTGCTGCAAGAGTAGTCAGGTTAACGGATACCTATCCTATCCTATCGATAGTATCCTCAATACTGGAATTTATCCAATACAACACCAGGCAAGCAGCAGGCGCAGGAGTGGTATTGTTTGTTTGTCTTGCTTTTGATACAATTTGGTAGGTATATAGATAGATCAAAACTTGATCTAAAGGAGAATAACGAGGGTGAAACCGCGGGCGACAGCTAGTATAAAATAAAACTAGAAACATTACGAAATCAAACTAAAATTAATGATGTAGCTTATAAGAAAACAAAAATGGAGGTGGGCAGGTCAATGATGAGAAGTAATAAGTGAAAATGGGCTAAGGATGTAACTGAATGATGTCCAAGACAAAATAAAAGAAAAGAAGGAATACAGCGTCTTAGACCGGAGGATGATAACGAACGAACGAGCTGACTCGATTGTATACTCCAAATAACTATCGCGTGAGTAGGGGACACAAACTGTTTGCTGTGCCCTCGTGTCGTACTGTCGCTTGTTCTAACCCGCCCTAGCCTCGCACCTTCGCTGCGCTCAACGCTCTTCTGCATGCCAATTGCCAACCCAGACATTGATTTGTTTGCGGATGGATGGAAAAAGATCCTCATGGTGAGTCTGGCTTATAGTGAGAATAGTTAGTTTGTATTTAAGCAGGTACCTATGTTGCTTTTATTTAATGTTGTTTTGTATGATGCTTGTTTTGTTTTTAATTTTAGTTTGACATTAATCATTAACAATGTTTTTTTTTTCATAAATTGTATTATAAATTAACTGTGTATGCAACGTCTCTTAACGTTGTTTTTATAAGCGTAGCGTGTATATCTTACTATTGACTACTTACCTAAGGTTCTAATTTTGTATTTTTAAGTTGAACCTTGGTATTTATTGGTTGATTTTTGTATCTAAATTCTCGATTTAATTATTGTGTTAATATGAAATGTACCTATTTTTATGTAGATACCCTTTAATTAGTGTAATTGATAACTAATACTATTAAAATTTCCGTAAGTGATATTCATTCATATTCGTTATCGCCGGGAAGCCGTCGCGTATACTCCTTGAGGAAGGGGAAATTAAGTCCCAGAAACTCGAGTCGGGTGTTTTACTCGGAACAAGTACCTACGTGAGTTATTGCCGGTTTTTTCAATTATAATTGATAACTGTTTGTCGTTCTAATTAAAGTAAAAAGTAAATAAATAAATGATATTCAGAAAATGGCTGGTGTTTTACTAGGAGGTGGATGAGCCATGATCGAAAAGGGTGGCAAGCTCTAGGGGAGGCCTTTGAGGATACGCAAGACAATCTTAATACCGGTGTCAAATAACTAATAAGCATATTTAAATTTAAGTAAAAAAAAAACAAGTTTTTTTTATACTACTTGAATGACGGTACAAGCCGATGGCCCACCTGATGTTAAGCGGTAACCTCTGCCACTCAACAGTGCATTCTCACATAGGGCGCGTCCTAGGTGGACGTGACCTATGTGGCATTGCACTACGCCCTCTTCCCTGAGACATAAAGATGAAAAGTCAAATGTGCCTGTAATTTCACCGGCACCCTTACCCTTCAAACCGGAACACAGTAATACGAGCACTACTGCTTTGCGGAAGAAATAGGTATGGTGGTAGTACTTCCCTGGACGAACTCTTTAACAAAAAAGCTCTACTACTACTAGAAAGTTAACTCTAATACTCATGTTAATTAAAATGGTTAAATAAAGCTAATTATAATGCCTGCTGGGCCCAGGGCTATTAGTGACTATCATGACAATCGTATTCGACTCGATTCTTAAGTACAGACTTCGATTCGGTGTGAATCTCTCTAAGCAAGAGAACTTTAATTCTCCAGCTAATTTATTCCTATTATGTTCTTATTTAGTAAGTTTAAAAGTAAACGGAAAATAAAATATGCTGCCCACCGAGCAAGTCTGCAAAGTTTAACAGCAGTCTTTTAACTGGCATTTTTAACATTAACATTTTTGACCCCCAACGAAAAACAAAGGGGTGTTATAAGATTGACGTATCTGTGTGTGTGTGTCCCATCGTAGCTCCCGAACGGATGAACTGATTTCGTTTTTTTTTGTTTGAAAGGTGTATTTGTCGAGAGTGTTCTTAGCTTTGTTTGATCAAAATCGGTTCAGCCGTTTCAATGCGTCGGAGTTTATTTTAATTTTTGCAAAATTAATTACGTGTTAATCACCTGCATAATGACATTATAGAAATATGTACAATTAATATATTCAAATTCAAATTAAAACAATTTCTTTCGCAAAAGGTTTACTGTAATATCAATGAATATCTTGCTGATTTCCAGAGACTCAATTTTATTGATTATTAATAAAAAATATCTATCTATGTAATGTATTGTATTAAGTATATCAGTTATCTGACTAGTACCCAGAACACCAGCTCTGCTTAGCTTTGGGTTAGATAATGTTGTGTGAAATGTCCAGCATTATTTATTTATGTATATATATAAACGCTACTTAGACATAGAAAATACCCAATACACCCTGAACAAATATCTGCAGATCGCACAAATATTTTTTCCGAGGCGGGAATCGAACCCACAGCCTCCTGCGTCGCAGGCGAACCTTAGCCTGCCGCACCACATAGGTCGTCGAACCAAACCAAGCTCTCAATTTTAAGGTGAATGCTCGCGCTTGCGGCGTGAGATTATTAGTTTTTATTACTAATCTAGTATTATTTTATCTGTGACACAGATAAAATAATACTATGTTTTTATTATTTTTTGCCATTACAGCTTACCAACACTTCTTCAGATAGCGAAAGTTGAGTTCGCGAGAACTAGGAGACCTAACACACATTTTTTAATTGATAGTATCTATCTATTTAAATATCATCGATTAAAGACACCCCTAAACAAAAAAAAAACACTGTAAAAATGTGTTTAGTTATCATATCATGATCACTTCTTCAGATAGCGAAAGTTGATTTCGCGAGAACTATGACACTTATTAACACACATGTTTTAGTTGATAGTATCTCATAAATATCATCAGTTTAGCTAAGATCCCACTAAACAAAAAAAAAAACAATGTAAAAATGTGTTTAGGGGGATCGCGCCTCAAGCGAGAGCATTCACCTTAACTGTAAAAACAAATTATAGTAGGTACCCGACTGTAAAAATTTGTTTACAAAAACGCTTTCAAAATTACGAAGTGACAAAGCATACACTATACACAGTCTGGAGCGCAAACCTCATTCAGGAATTTCATACGCTAAAAATTCAGAGTAACATGCATTTTATTATATTTCGTAGTGAAACCGCACTTGAATATTTTCAGAACACTGAGTGGTCGCCGCATGCATTCGAACTAGTGCGAACGTGTTCTCGGTTTAGGAGCCAAGTATTTTTACAAGCTTTACAAGCATATGTGACGACCTCTGTGGCGCGGCGGGCGAACCTTCGCCTGCGACGCAGGACGTTGCGGGTTCGATTCCCGCCTCGGAACAAATATTTGTGCGATCCGCAGATATTTATTCAGGGTGTTCTGGGTATTTTCTATATATAATTTTAAAAAAAACTTTAATATATTTTATTAAGTATCAGTTGTCTAGTACCCATAACACAAGCTCTGCTTAGCTTGGGGCTAGATAATGTTGTGTGAACTGTCCAGAAATATTTATTTATTTATTTTTATTTATTTATATACAGGACGTCCCGAGGCGACATGAAGGGAAAGTACCTTAAATATTATAGATACGATATTTTTCTCAGAGGAGAATTCATTAAGCCCCGACGCAAAAACGACGGGATGTTATAAGTTTGACGTGTCTGTGTATGTCTGTCTGTGGCATCCTAGCTCCCGAACGCATGAACCGATTTTGATTATGTTTTTTTTGTTTAAAAGGTGAATTAGTCGGGAGTGTTCTTAGCTATGTTTGATCAAAATCGTTTCAACCGTTTAATTGCATTGAGGGTTTTTTAATTTTTACAAAATTAATTACTTGTTACAAGCGTTACAAGCGTAAATACAGGGCGTCCCAAGGCGACATGAAGGGAAAGTACCTTAAATATTGTAGATACGATATTTTAATGAAATGAGACTTCATTTTATTTTTAAAACTTAGTTATATTGGAATCAAAGAATTTCTAAAAAATTCTTACTTCATCTGGGAATTGAACCAACTTAAATATGGAAAAAAAAACACCCCGTATTTTTATGATGCCAATCGAAAAAATGGATAATAAATAATAATTACTCTTAAGTTACATAGTATCTTATAACAAAAGAATAACTTAAAAATGTTTGATTCCCAGACGAAGTAAGTAATTTTTTTAAACACTTTGAATGCAGTATTAAAGTTTTAAAAATAAATTAAAGTCTCCTTTCAGCAAAATATCCTATCTACAATATTCAAGGTACCTTCCCTTCATGTCGCATAGTCTTGGGACGCCCTGTATTGCTTTATCTATGCTGCGATCAAATCTTGCGATTGAGTAGTCATATTATGTCAGGTGCCAATGACAATACAGTGACTCTTCCCGCCATTTTCAAAAAGAGACGTTGTCTACTTTTATTTTATTTCTTTTCCTAGTGTTTTCTTGAGTTATTTTGTGTTATTTTGGTGGCATTTTAACTAATGTAGCTCGTTTAAAGAGCACAAGTGTAGTGAAATGAAATGGAAGTGAATTGCGTGACTTTTGAAATTGGTGGAAATTGTCTACCAAAGTTTTAGTAAAATTGGCCACCGTTTTACTAAAACATGACTTGACTGTGACTTTGATGACTTGGAGGGAGTGTAGCGTTGCAAAATATATTGAAAATACAATATAGTGAAAATACAGACACTTGAAAATGGAAAATACAAAATACAATTGGCGTGCGGCGCCAATTATAAAGAAAATAAATAAATAAATGACAATACTATATTGCAGTAAGTCGATTAGATAATGGCGACTGAAGGTGGACAATGGAACTCCTCGACAGATAGACAATGACTGTGTTTGGACCTCATAACAATGTTAGGACAATAATTATACACCCTAAATCTGAAATAAATAAATCTAATCTGAATCTTATCTGTTTCTTCTTAGTGTGTTCTGTGTTTCTGTGTAGCTCTTGTATACAAATAAATATATATTCTTTCTTCTTTTTTTTTCTTTAAATATCTGCAGATCGTACAAATATTATGTTACGAGGTGGGAATTGAACCCGCAACCTCCTGCGTCGCAGCCGAACGTTCTCCCGCCGTTCCACAGAGGTCGTCTGCATAACAATTTTGATAGATAGATAGATAGATAGAAAACTCTTTATTGTAATCACCTTAAAAATAAAATAACAGCATACTTATAACACGGTTAAACAATAAATCAGGGTTCTGGCTCATATCTGGCTCAACGCATTGGTATCGCCATTCATGGCAATGCAGCCAGCATCTTTACCTCCGTCTGGTAATGATTTGGATTAGTTTAGCTATCTTTAAGTCGTTTGACCGGCCGGCTTGGAGGAGGTGGAGGGGACGCTACTTGTTTTATGGTTTTTCCATCCACGTCATCTCGGTTTGTCCCGCGAAAATAGTTCGTGATGTTTTTAGTTTTTTTCTTCTTAGATGCTAGTTTGGTTCTTTTTTCTTTGCTAGTGTTTGTGACTTCGACATGCTCTGGCGATTCTGACATAAATTTTTTGTTCTTATTTTCGGTATTTGCAGTGAGGTCCATCGTCGCCAGTGTCTTTAGGGTAACAATTTTATCGTAATGAAGAGCCACCCGTTTCCCTGAATTCAGTTCTTGTTTAAGGTGGATGCACACGCTTGCGGCGCGAAATTCAAATTTTTTGGTGTTTTTTGCCCATTACAGCTCATCAACACTTCTTCAGATAACGAAAGTTGAGTTCGCGACAACTAGGAGACTTAACACACATGTTTTAATTGATAGTATCTCATAAATATCATCAGTTTAGCTATGATACCCCTAAACACATTTTTACAGTGTTTTTGTTTGTTTAGAGGTATCGTAGCTAAACTGAAAAAACACCAAAAAATTTGAATCTCGTGCCGAAAACGTGAGCATTCACCTCAAGCACGTCTTGAAGTTCCTTTCGTTTTTGAATTACGTTTGGGGGGTAATCCTCTTTGATGTAGATTCCAGAGTTTTCTAGTGTTTTTTTCTTTCTGAAGAGCTCTATTTTCCTGCTCTTTGTAGAAATTGTTACAACTACCGGTCTGGTTTTGTTGAATTTTTTCCGTATTCTTGTCACGGTTTCAACTTCCCATTTTTGACACGAAATTTTCATTGTACAATTGATGATATTTAACATAATTTCCAAAAGTTCTTCGTAATTTTGCTCTGTTTCATCGACTCCAAAAAACACAACATTCTTTTTTCTTACTTGTTTTCCCAAGAAATCTATTGTGTTTTGTTGCCGTTCGATTTTATTTTCTAGTTCAATTGTTTTCAATTCAATACGACAAAAAAAAACATATATGTTTGTGTTTATTGCTTCCTTTATATTTTTTGCCATATCTTTCATGTCCTGTTTCTGTTTTGCGAGTTCTCCTTGTATGCTTTGCAACATTTTTAAAATTTGTTCCATACTTTTTACTTCTAATGCCAGCTAGCGGGGAATAGCGTAACTAAGATTGAAGATGGTAAACCTGCTTATGAATTCAAATGTGATCGTTCATAGATGGCGCTTATGCCAATCGATATTTGCGGACGTATAATATTGGCATATAGTATGTCGTTTGATTTTGAGGTTATTTATTAACTCCAATTTCACCCAGAAACAAATTATAGCAGTTTGTTCTATCTTCAAATAGGTACCACAGTATAGTAGACTAACCTTCTTCAATTTGAGTGTATCTAGGTCCGTATGCAGTAATCCTAGTGTAATTTTCTTTGCAAGTGAAGTCCGTTACAAACTGTTTCTTTGAAGGTTTAGTTCCAAAAATACGGATTCCGAGGATGATAACAACTTTTAAGACGTTTCACTACTTGCTTCAGAAAATTAACACTGTTTGAGATATAGTTTTTGGGTCTTTTCAATTTTAATTGCAAAAGTATCACAGAGCCGATGTAAACACGAGCACAGTAGTGGAGGAGTATGACCAAAACCCCCTAAGTAAACCAAATTAAACTAGGAAACACAGGAAAGTATAAAACGAAACCATGAAACGAAGCGCAGAAATAAGAGAAAACAAAAAATAACATAAATAAATAAGAAAAAACGAGTGGGAAAAAAGCAGAAATAAAAGATAGTTGGGGGAGGCCTACGCCGAAGAGGCGACTACTAACAGTCAGCAATACATTACCTACCTAGGCATAAGAAACGAAATAGGAAACTGTTACATGAAGAAGTAGAAGAAGAAAACTGTTACATAAAACAAAATAAAAAGGAAACATGGAAAAAGAATAACGATAACAGAAAGACAAAAATTAAATATAGCAAGTACATAGTTAATTTTAATTTTGTATGTAGTTTTTCCAATGTATATTATTTTAGTAGAAATAAAGGCTTTTATATATTATATTAAGTCGTTTGAAACAGTCTTTAACTCGATCGATCGGACTATGCTGTCGGACCACACGTTCACAGGCAGTTTTCCAAGTGTCATTGTAAGTTTAGTTCTTTCATCGTCAATAGATGGCACTCGTGTAACTTTTGGTTGGTACCTACTTTTTAAATTTTTAATGGCATTGGAGTACCTACTTCGTTCATCCAACGTCATCTTTAAGATAGTTATGTATCTTGAATAATTTACTTTTACCAAAACTGTCGCCAACGCCATCTATCGAGAAATATATAATGCTAAAACGACACTAGGAAAACTCCGCATTTATATTATTTTTTATTTTGTATAAACCTTCTTGTTATAAACCTCGTTGAAGAGTTATTTCTGTAAATAAAGGTTTCTATCTCCTTAACATTAAATATAAGGTCTATTATTCCACGAGTAACCTTGACTCCTGCCCTTTCATCCCGCCATTCGATATGGTTCTGAGTATGAGTGAAAGCGTACTTTTGTCATGGTCTTGAATTACTTTCAATACAGATCGATTTTGGCGTATCATTTTCTCTTCAGACGTTATATTATTATTACCCGTAATATTATTTGTTAGTAGAAAAGGCAATTTCTGAACGATGATGAGATTTTAGGACAAGTTAATTTTATTATAAGCCTTCGAGTATTTTCTGTGTTCAGCTGAAATTGGGATAACGGAACACTTATAGACGCACATCGTTGTCTAGCATGCATGATGAAGGGCCCTAAGCGAATTCAATTCAATTCAATTCAATACTTTTTATTTCAGACTATACACAAATAATACACAACATATAAGGAATAGTCCATAGTTTGGTTAAATAAATATGATTACTATACTACTAACATATACAACTCACCGTATATCACAAGAAACACTGGACTAAGAAAGCATGACATGCTCCCTTGTCCAGCGCTTCATGAAGGCACAGTCCGTATCCAGCCTCCCTGCAATTAGTTGCAGGTAGCTGTTGGAGCCGTCGCGCACACGGCGCATCAGGGACGCAGATCTTTTACTTTATTCATGACTAGATGTCGCCACAGGAAAAAATAGAACCCGCTATGTGCTGTTATTCCAAGCAAATGCATTAGTTCCCTTCAAAAAACTATTGCGAGCTAATTAGCCTGGAAACGGCTGCACCATTTTCCACCCTATCTAAGAATACTCACGAATCAGTAACCTTCCAAACAAAAAACTATATCAAAATCAGTTCATCGGTTTGGGAGCAACGAAGTACACAGATACAGAGATATACATATACACGTCAAACGTACAACATCCCTATTTTTTATCGAGGATATAAACTACTTTCATTAAAAAAACTAATCAAATCAAATCAAATATCTTTATTTACTAAAGTATGGTAAACTTATGTGTTGGTGTGCTCATACTTTTGCTTAAAAAGCGTACAAATATTCCTTTATGATATTAACATTTCTAGTTGGAATTTATGACAAAGGAAAATTAAAGTTAAAAAGTATGTCAAATAAGGAAAAAAATAAAAACAAAACATTAAAAACAATAAAAATAGAATACGTATACAATCATATAATATCCATCTGTCAAAAATAATTAAAAAATAAACATTATCGTTATCATTTCATAAAATTGATAATTAAAAAACTCATTTTATTATAAAGTAGGCATGTCATTCCTATTTAAAAATTCTTATACTCGTATCGGCTAAAAGCATCTATGTGCAAGCCAATTATGAATTTTAAATTTAAATATCTCTGATGTCAGCGTTTTAATATCTTCAGGAAGATTATTAAATATTTTAATAGCCATGAAGAATGCGTTTTTTGTCATTGACTTCATGCATAGTGGCAAGACAAGCCTACTGTTAGAACGATTTCTAAGTTTAAAGTCTCGCAAATCTTCGTGCTTTCTGTACAACTCTGGATGTTCTTTAACAAAAATTGCCAGCTGTTTAATGTAAAGACTGGGTCACTACCCAGTCTTTACATTACACAGCTGAAGTAAAGAGTCTATATTTCTTGAAAACCGGCCTACATGGTTCGAGATGGTCATCGCCATAGACGTAGAATTTTTTCGCTACGCTAAAATCTATGGTCATCGCTGCCATTGCTTCCCACGACTGACTCGGCTAACGCTTTCCACACATTCCATAATAATCTTGCAGCCAGGACAAATCTTATACCAACGAATCTTATCAACCAGTCCGTGTAATACGTAAGTCGGCTTTTACGATATCCACGGGAGGAGACGGAGGGGTCTATTTTTAGGCCGGACTTACCACGGCTTTCACCGTGGGTTGCACCATCGTGGATTACAGACGTGACAAGTGGTGAGCTCATCGCCGCCATTGCTTCCCACGACTGACTCGGCCAGAGAGCGCCCCACGCTACGTTTGCCAAGACGCGGTCTCCACTCAAGAACTCGCTTACCCCAACGGTTGTCGGTTCTTCGGCATATATGACCAGCCTAATGCCACTTCAGCTTGTTAATCCGGTGGGCTATGTCAATGACTTTAGTTCTCTCAGAGGGTGTATAGTACAATTTTATCTAAGTTTTGCATTCAGTATGCCGACTGTCGGCTTGCGAGTCGATATTTGTTTTTGTGTATTGTTTTCTCAGCAATTTCGCTAGGGGCGCTTATCATTTTCTAAATAAAAACGACATTTCGACTCACAATTCGGTTTTCGTTATATCAGAGTGGTTCCAAATTACAAAGCCCTCTGGCGTTATGGAGGGGAAACGGATCGTAAATAAAATTGCTTTGTACCAATAATAAGAATTAGGATAATTCAGTATAAGATAATATAATTTATAATATAATTTATTTATCAAAAAATATTACAGTAGGTATACATACACAAAAAACTTAATACCAACGACAGCATCAAAGCTCTTTATACGTTTATGGTACTTATTACATAGGTAGGTATACGAAATCTCTAGTAGGTACCTAAACTAGGCCGACCCTGTGCTATAGGTACTAGTTCCTTCCATTTTAATCAGTAACAAACAAACAAAAACCACACAACCTACATCTTACCGAATATAACCAAACAACATTGAAACAACAAGTAGTATCGCAAAATCACTTCATTATAAGAATAGGTACATATTTGTTAAATAATGTACTAAAGTCTGTAGACTTATAGTTGTGTATTTATTATACACAATCAGAGACAATATCGCTGTACACAATATACTGTATTGTGTTATGTAACTACTTGAGTAATGTCAAACTTAAATAATGCTATGCTTATGCTTTAGCTCATTTATGGTGAGGGTCCCTACGAAAAGTGAGAAGACCTACTTGGCCGAAAGTCCGGCGGTTCAAGGGTCGCCAGTCGCTTGATCCCACGGGCCGCGACGCGTCGGCGATCACATGTGTGTTAGATTAGGTAATAAATAGTGTTTTTATATGAATGTTATAGTTTTTAAGGTATTTATGGTGCTATGGGCTTATTGGTTAGGTTTAATGCAAGCCTGATATAAAGATTTTAAATTTGAATTTGAATTTTAACTAGGTTTATGGAACAATATTATAGTGAACCTTAATATTGTGTCTATGTTTGCTTGGTTTCTTGTTCTAAAGATTGATATTTTAAACGAATTTGAATCTCGGAACAAGTTCTGAGATTCAGTATTGAATTCAGATTTTAATGCAGTTTTAAATTTCATTAGATATGTAACGGCCATGGTAAAAAAAAGCTTTTTTGTTAATAAGTTTGTCCGGGGAAGTACTGACACCATTCCTATTTCTGCCACAAAGCAGAGGTGCTCGCATTCCTTTGTCAATTTTGGTTGACTCTTCATCTTTAGGTCTCAGGGTGGGGCCACATATTGCGCGTCCCAGGTGGACGTGCCCTATGAGGTAATGCATTGTTATAGCCAGAGGTTACCGCTTAATATTAGGTAGGCCGTTGACTTGTACTGGCATTGAAATAATATATACATACAAAGACACACGCCTTTTTCACCGAATGGGAGGCAGAACTTAAATGGGCCTCTTTTCGCCGTGGGTTTCCATCGTGGGAATATAGATGTGACAAGTGGTGAGCTTGTTCCAGCCATTGCTTCCCATGACTGACTCGGCTACTTCCAGTAATAACATACCTATTCCTTAAATAAGCTAGCAGCCAGGGCAAATTTTATACCAACAAATCTTGCTAACAAGTGCGGGTAAATCTTTAGACGGCTCTTACGACATCCACAAGAGGAGACGGAGGGGTATATTCTTAGGACGGACACACCACGTCTACGATAGTGCAAACCTACGTTGAAAAGAGGCCCAATGTAGCTCTGCCTACGCTTTCGTGGAAGGCGTGTGCTTATGTATATACGTACGAGTATGTAGGTACCAAGTATCGACCTATCGTTCATCATGAGAGGAGTCGCGGTCAAAGCGAGACATCATTTTAGACAGCTTTTATCTTCTTCTTCCTTACATTATCATCATTGAGATCCTAGGCTGGGAAGCTTGAAGCAGTCGTTTTTTTCCAGTCGACTGCTTCTAAAGCAGTCTATTCCCTAAGACAGTGGCTTCAACCAAGATTAAATCTTGCAACCCTTGTGATAAGTAAGTCCATCCTTTGGGTCGAGGACCTTTTGACAACTTGACTTAAGAGCGGCCAACCCCAAATACTTTCCATACAAACGCTCGTGCTCAGCTCGTACGTGATTATGAAGTCATAACAATTTCTTCGTTAAATTACAAATAATGTATATTGAAGAATATATCTAGGTTAATGGAGAAACAATTTTGTTTGACCTCTAAATTCAGTAATTCAGCCTTCAAATATCAGCTTATTTGCACAATTTTAACCGGAACTTTGGATGGTCATAATGTAGGTACTTATAAACTGTAAAAGAAACAAGTAATTAATATTGTAAAAATTAAAAAAACCCTCAACGCAATGAAACAGCTGAACTGATTTTGATCAAACATAGCTAAGAATACTCTTGACAACTACACCTTTCAAACAAAAAAAAAACTAAATCGGTTCATCCATGCGGGAGCTATTATGCGACAGACAGACACACACACACTGACACGTCAGACTTATAACACCCAGTCCTTTTTGCGACGGGGGTTAAAAAAAAGACGTCCGAGGCACCTTGCCCATGTTATGTAGATTCTAAATGACAAAAAAAAACTCACAAACTAGTAAGGCTTTCTTAAAAACACGTACGTCCCGGAACAAGTTTTATGAATATTTTATGCATTTATTGCCGTTCCGCAAGTAAGTAGCGGAACTTTCCGAATTCCAAGCCCTTGGTTGGAAACGACCAGTGCCAGATCCCTTGATCTGACAACTGGCACTCATTTTTGACAGCGCCCCTCTTTCAAACATTGAGTTGGACGAACCTACAAGATTTTAGGAAAAGAAGAAGACGAAGAAAATATATTTATTTGTATACAAGAGTTACACATAAAAAACTTAGACCAAGAGGAAACAGATATGAAGAGGTGTAACTCTAGTAACAAAATGGCTCTGCCTCAGCATGAGTTGGTTGACAGCATGCTAGCAGCCAACGCTGGTGTTTCGTCAGAACAACTTGTTGGCGTCAAATCAAAGCACTTTGTACTACTTCTTCCTATTGTTTTAGCTTGTACTATTATTTATTCTGTGGTTTTAGTTCAAATCGGGAGGGGCCACCTTAATAATCATTTTCTTTGTTTGAGTTTCATCTTTTTAAAAGCTTTTATTTAACTTGTTTCGTTCGTATGAACTTGTCTTCGTCTTTTGGGTCAAAATTTGCAATTAAATTATACAAGCACTGACATTTAAAATTGGCATACCTATGTAACTTTGAGCATAATGCAATAACATGGTACCCTGGCTCGTTATGATTCGTCTGCTGATGGAGCCGGCAGGTGGTCAAAGGAAATTCTCAACTTTACAAGCATCCCTGTTTTGGTCGAGCTCGTGGTATATGACCTAACAAGTACCTACTAGTCCTAGGTTGGGTCCAGGGTTTAAAGATGGAGTTACAAGTTGGACAACGGATCTCTCCAAGGGTGAATAGTCTGGTAGTGTTTGGTCTCATTTAGATTAGATGACAGTTTCGACCCCTATTTTTTTTTAAATTACTACCATTGGAGCAAGCATACATACGTCTTAACTGTTGGCAAGCGGTTACCGTAGCCGTACCTGCAATACGAGAGGCATCACAACGTGCGTTGTTGACTAACAACGCTTGTTACCTTGTTTTGAAAAAGCTATTAATTTTTAAAAACATACTACCCCGGTACCACATTAGCAGAGCCTCGGGGGAATTTCAATAAAAGTAATGAACAGAAAAACTATCCACAATGCCACGTTTCAAAATGTTTCCCACTATCTTCGATTTCCGCTACAAAAAAGGCTCAGCTCATATATTTCATTCCAACAGACTCCAGAATAGGCCCCCCGGGTGTGTAATATCCGTGAAATATGCGTTTGTTCGAACACAAAGCAACAGGGCGCGGGTTCGCACTGAGATAATTCCAAATATTTCAATAAAGCAAGCTAACTTCAATTTTTAAAAATAAACTCTATAGTGGTTCGTGGTAGTTGGTAAAGTGAGGCTTTCTACGAAGAGCTGTCGAGAAAAGATTCACCAATCATGTTTCTTGTCTATGATTTATTTAGATTACATCCTCAAGTAATTACTGTATTAACATCAAGTTTGCTGGACAGTTTACACAACATTATCTATCCCCAAGCTAAGCAGAGCTTGTGTTATGGGTACTAGATAACTGATACACTTGATACAATACATAGCATAGATAGATATTTTTATTATACATATAAAATACCCAGAACACCCTGAACAAATAACTGCATATCGCACAAATATTTGTTCCGAGGCGGGAATCGAACCCGCAACCTCCGACGTCGCAGGCCCGCCCCGCCACAGAGGTCTTTACTGTTACTGAGTGAGCATGTAACGCAACGACTCCAAAATTGTAACATATCGTCTTAAAGTGTAAACGGTCTATCGAGAGGCCTCCCTACTCTACGTCGTTTGGTTCGTGGTCGAATAGTGATCGACCGTAATTCCCCAATGGTTGTCAGGTCTGCGGAACATAATATTACGGCCTAATACATTCATGCTTATGTCAGATTGGAATGCATAAAGGTTGTCCTTATTTCAGGTATATCTAGAGCAGAAACTCTTACTTGGCTCCTTATTCCAAGAAACGACAAATATTGTGTTTTTAGTACCTAGTTATACTGACGAAAATTAAAGGGGGTAATTTTCTGACCATGATAAAAAATAAAAAAATAATCAATATTTTATAATAATCTCTAGTCCCAAGCTAAGTAGAGCATGTGTTATGGGTACTAGATAACTGATATCTATATACAGGCTGGGGAAAATTTTCGGCCCCTTAAGCTACCTTTCCTTTTGTAGTTAGAAGGTTTTTTTTGTTCTTAATAACCTTCTGCTTTACTTTGAAGAAAAAAATATTGGCATTTTTGGATTTTTGAAAAAAAGAACGGTTTACCCTAAAAATTACATATGTCAAAAAAAAACAAATTGGTCTTAATCAACTCTATTTCCAACCAGGAACACTTTTCCCAAAGTAACATACCAAACCAAATCGTGAGTTTTGGCAATAATTAAAAAAAAACCCATACATTTTCTATGTAAAAACGAGTAAGTGAAAACAACAATGTCACTCATTCAATGGTTCTTAATTTAAATCCGTATGTAACTACTTTTTTAAGTTGGTAGGCTAATTTTGAAAGCTTATGTCCCTACCCATGTTCGCTCTAACGACGATGGTTTATACGTAAAAATGTCTCCAGACCAAAATTCGAAACATACCTACCTGCTGGTAAAGTGAAATGAGTGAATGAGTGGTTAGTTGCAAAACACATCCATTTTATTGAGTTAAAAAAAAACTTGTTTGGTAAGTAAATTATTTCTCTATAATAAAAAAAACGTAAGTAAAAATTTAATTCCAGATATGTTCAAAGTGTATAGACCATTACTTGACTACGCAGATTCGCACGCGTTAACACACTTTGCGTAGCAGCCCTAACCTTCATGTAATGCATATTTTGCAATGCACTTACAATGCAGTCTTTCAGTTAAGCGGGACTTTCGTAATGCCCAGCGTATAACTTATCTTTCAGGTAACACCATAAAAAAAAATCGCAAGGGGTAAGGTCGGGAGGTTTTTATAATTTTCTTGTCTGGTAGTGGTATTTCTTCATTTTCTCTACGAAATGCTTCTAGCGCTGGTTGAACACGACAGTTATTTTGAAAATAAGCTTTTATTGAGCTTAGCCGCTGTTGATCCGTAAGAGACATTTTGGATTAAAAATTTAAACAAAATATTTCCTGCCAATTTTTTCTAGTGGTATTGTCATTCAAAGAGGTGGTATATCACTCTACCAATAAGGTTTATAAACAAATATCAATAAATAATTTGATTTTAGAACAAATTGCTTTCCGTGTTTGAATGGTATGCACGACTTCGTTGCGGCAAATGCCGCTTCTTAGAAAAATGTATGGGAATTGTTTTTTTTTAAATATTGCCAAAACTTACGATTTGATTTGGTAAGTTACTTTGAAAAAAGTGTTCCTGGTTAGAAATAGAGTCGATTAAGACCAACTTGTTTTTTTTGACAAATATAATTTTTTGGGCGAACCGTACTTTTTTTCAAAAATCTAAGAATGGCAATATTTTTTTCTTCAAAATAAAACTGAAGGTTTCTAAGAACAAAACCTTCTAACTACAAAAGATAAGGTAGCTCCCTTAAGGAGCCAAAAATTTGCCCCATCCTGTATATATAAAACAAAGTCGTTTTAGTTACACCACTTATAACTCAAGATCGGCTGGACCGATGTTAGTTATCTCTTTTTTTTGGGTTCTTCTCCGAATAGCAGAGTAAGTTTCGTTTCGTTTCGTATGAAGTAGTGCTGGCCTCTGGTGTCAGAGTTTGTCAAGCCGCCCGAGGGCCGGCAGTAAGAGTAAGTAATAAAATATCGGGGGGGGGGGGGGGGGGGGGGGTCAGTCTTTCACCGGGGGCTACCCGTGCGAAGCCGGAGCGAGTCGCTAGTATTTAATACAATACATTACATAGGAACTTATATGTTTTTTATTATACATAGAGAATACCCAGAACACCCTGAAAAAAATATCTGCAGATCGTATAAATATTTGTTCCGAGGAGGTAATCGAACCCGCATCCTTTATACGTATATAATACACTCGGTAATTTAATGTGTAACGTTTTTCAATAAAGAAATAAAATCATATGGCTCAAACCTCTCGCATCGCAGCCGGCCACATGCCCACCTCGCCACAGAGGTCGTCCATTGTATATATATATAATGGTTATTGAGAGCTAAATCCCGGTTTATTTAGTCAACACTTCGAACACCCTACAAAACGCCTACACTATGTATAACAACAATTAGGAATGGAGAAAAAAAAGTTGTCGTTACCTACGACTAATATTATAAAGAGGAAAAATTTGTATTTTTGTGTGTGTGTGTATGTTTGTAATTAATAAACTAAAAAAAACTGTGCCGATTTCAAAAATTCTTTCACCATTGGAAAGCTACATTCACCCTGAGTGACATAGGCTACCAGGGGGATAGGACGGGATGGGGGGGCTGTTTTTCATCCTGAAACTACCCGTGCGAAGCCGGGACGAGTCACTAGTGTTTTATAAATAGAATTTGGTAGTTCAACTTGATACTTATGCTTGGTTGTTATTTAAAATAGGCACACCGTCCACTCTCCATACACCGGAATATCCTTCGTGCAAAAGCTGAACTTGTTTTAAAACGTGACATTGGCGAAATTGTGGTCTACTCCGCAAGGGCCACTTGTTCAAGAACTGAACTGAACTGAAGAATGGAGAAAAATTTTAATGGTCTCAATCTGTATATTATGTTCCGTGGTGTGTCCGGCCCAAGAATAGATGCCTCTATCTCCTCCCGTGGATGTCGTAAAAGCCGACCAAGGGATTACCCGGACTTGTTGATAAGATTCGTTGGTATAAGATTTGTCCTGGCTGCTTGCTTATTTAAGGAATGTGTTACTGGAAGAAAGCGTTAGCAGAGTCAGTCGTGAAAAGCAACGGCGGCGATGACCTCACCACTTGTCACGTGAAACCACAGTGAAAAGAGGTCCATTTGAGGCTCTGCCTACCTTTTCGGGGAGAAAGGCGTGTGTCTATGTATGTATGTATGTATATTTTAGTAATACATCTCAAAATGCCTAAACTAGATACCAAAAATTAAGAATGGCGAAAAATGTTATCGGTCTTAATATATACCTATATTATATATTTCTGTGTTGAATAATGGTTTTCGGTAGACAAATATCTATCTCAACTATTTGGCGCTCTTAATATGTAGTTTGTGTTCATAGTGTGCTTTTGACGCAAAAATGCAGAGTGAAATTACTATACTGCAGCATAATAAAGCTGACAGAAGAGTAGGTACAGAATAACATAACTCAGAAGTATCCTTAGCTGAGCGCGCTTTTGTGGGAAATATAAACCAAAGCTTGTCAATTCGTGGGTTTGGAGAGAAACAGTATCGTTTTTTTCGGTCCGTATCTCAAATGGTACCAAATTAACCATTATAGGATCAATTTTGTATCTGTTTTGTTAGTCTATCGTAGATTATTTTCGCAGAATCAATTAGTTTTTTTTGCGATTTGGCACACTTAATAAGGGGTAAAACTGCCCAATCACGGACGACACAGCGTAAATAAATTTATTCTAATTTTAGACAAAGCTATATGTTATTTTTTAAGTTTATAATCTTAAAGTTAATTATTTAAAAGATAAATCACTATCCTACATGCTTAAATTTCGTCAAAAAGAATAAGCGAAACCTCGCCAATGTTTAGAACTGTCGAAAATAAAGCAAAGTAACTCTAATAAATAAATAAAATAACTAAATAAATAGTGCTGGACAGTTCATACAGCATTATCTAGCCCCAAGCTAAGTAGAGCTTGTTTTATGGGTAGGTACTATATAACTGATATACAATACATTGCGTAAATAGTTTTTTTTTATTGTACATAGAACACCCAGAACACTCTGAACAAATATCTGCAGATCGTACAAATATTGCTTCCGAGGCGGGAATCAAACCCGCAACAGCCGCATCATCCGCTGCATCGCAGGGGAACCTTCACCTGATGCGCCACAACAGTCGTCAAAAGTACACAAAAAAACTACTAAAAGATATTGAACTAGCATAAAGCACTATACATGCTTAAATTTCGTAAAAATAAAAAGCGAAAACTCTTCAATGTTTAGAACTATACATTTTTTAACCCCCGACGCGTTTGTGTGTGTGTGTGTGTTTTGACCCCCGACGCGTGTGTGTGTGTGTGTCTGCGTGTGTGTGTGTCTGTGTGTGTGTCTGTGTGTATGTCTGTCTGTGGCATCGTAGCTCCGGAACGGATGAAATGATTTGTTTTTTTTTTTTAAAGTTGTTAATGTCGGGGTTGTTCTTAGCTATGTTTGATCAAAATCTGTTCAGCCGTTTTATTGCATTGAGGGTTTTTTTAATTTTTACAATATTAATTACTTGTATGTAACTGTACTGTAAAATTGAAAAGATAAAGCAAGACTTAACTCTGTAGACTTAGAATCCCTACTTCAAGCAACAAGAACCTTTGTATTGTATAGCACTGTACCTTACATCGTCATATTGTCACAAAACGTAAGTACCTATGTATATAAAACAAGTTCCAGAGTGGCTCTAGCATAGAGTTACGGTTTATTATCGTGCAAGCTGTAATTAGCAGCGAACCTTACCTACGATTTAATTAGGCTGCTATGAAGATACCGCTTTAATTATCTCGGCACAAAGAGATGTTGATTCCGCAGGTGCAATGCGCAAGAACAATAATTACTTGCATAATTTGTAGCCGTATAAGTCAGGACGCGATTAGAAAACTTTCAATATAGACCAGACTAGCTGGTCATTAGAATCAGGTAGGTAGAAGATAGCAACTCGTGGCGAAAAAAACAACGTATTATTGCAACATCAGACAGAATCACTAATATAGATCAACTCCTGGAAAGTAATCATTATCATCATCATCATCAGCCCACATTAGTCCACTACTGGACATAGCCCTCTCCCAATACGCGGCACTGAGCCCGGTGTTCGGTTCTTCTTATCCACTTTCTGCCGCCGCCTCTCGTAGGTCATCGCTCCACCATCCAGCCAGAGGGCACCCCACGCTACTTTTGCCAAGACGCGGTTGCCACTCAAAAACTCGCTTACCCTAACAGTTGTCGGTTCTTCGGCATATATGACCAGCCCATTGCCACTTCAGCTTGCTAATCCGGTGGGCTATGTTAATAACTTAGTTCTCTGTCGGATAATCTCAGTTCGTATTTTATCTTTTATAGAAACTCCGAGAATAGCCCGTTCCATAGCTCGCTGTGCAACCTTGAACTGGTGGATTAGCCCTACCATTGAGTGTCTATGTCTCGGCACCATAGGTTATAAATAGGAAATAATGATGTACCTACGATAAATAAAAAAAAAAGACTTTATTTCAGACACACAGATCCATAATTTGGTTAGAACACAAAAAACAGCACTTATGAAAATATTATTAATACCTACAGTATCACAGCTAAACTTTTATTCTAACAACGGGGCAAACTGCACTCAGTTATTATGTGTAATTGGCCATAAATAACTGAATGCATATTGGTCCAGTGCTGAGTGAGGAAAAAAAAAAAAAGGAAAGGTAATTTTTTTTACGAAAGCGTGTTTAGTTTTTCTTACATTTATTAAACCTTAACTGCTCAATTTTACAAAATATCCTATACCATCATTACTATTATAGTGGTACAGCTGATTAATACTGGCCACATTAGCATTTTGATGATTTGACTACAAAGTTTGTATCTTTTTGTACTGAAGAATATAGTCGACTTCAGAATCTAATCGGATATTTTATGTACATAACTTTGAACGTGCATTTGTCAAAGATCTTCAAAGTGATGGAATATAAACTCTATTTCGGCTAAATAAACTACATCCAACGGCTGCACCGTTTGTGAGTCACCAAGCCAGCTAAATGGCAAATAAATAAAATTTAAATAACTTGAATTCAACGAGTAACAAACAACGTTACCTTAGTAAATACTAGCGACTCGCCACGGCTTTGCACGGGTAGCCCACGGTGAACCCCCCTCCCTCCTACCCCTCCCAACCTATGTCAATCTCCTGGTTCTAGGCTACCTCCACACCAATTTTCAGCCAAATCGGTTCACCCGTTCTTGTGTTATAAGTGGTGTAACTAACATGACTTTGTTTTATATATCGTGGAACAAATTGTGTTGATGTTTTAGTGAGCTGAAAATTAAGCACAAAAGTATACGTTTTCGATAGGTAAATAGATAAACTCTTTATTGCACACCAAAAAGAAAAATAAAAATATTAAAGAACAAAAAACAAAACAGTAACGTACAATGGGCGGTCTCATTACTAAAAGCAATCTCTTCCAGACAGTCTTTGAATGGCCAGGATAAGACAAAATCCTAAGACGCAGTTCAGGTTCATGTTTTTAACCCCCGACGCAAAAACGACGGGGTGTTATAAGTTTGACGTGTCTGTGTGTGTGTCTGTCTGTGGCATCGTAGCTCCCGAACTTATGAACTGATTTTGTTTTTTTTTTGTTTGAAAGGTGAATTTGTCGTGAGTATTCTTAGCTATGTTTGCTCAAAATTGGTTCAGCCGTTTCATTGAGTTGAGGGTTTTAAAAAAATTAAATAAAAACTTGTAATAAAAACTACAACTTGAAATATCTGTGAACAGCCTATCTATGTATATTATGTATGCTTACGTGAAAGGTATCAAATATGTCATCTGTCTAACCCCAACATGGTACGCATTATACAACTTACTAGCCTTTTGCCCATGACTTCGCACACGTGGTTTCGAGATAAAAAGCATTTCATTGAAATCGCTTCAGTCGTTTCGGTGTAATTCAGGTACGAATCTCCAAACCTCGTTATTTAGACATTTATGATATTATAGTATGCCATAGAGAGCCATTGTAGAGCCTATGAGGGGATTTCGGGATTCACTCGAGCGCGTCAGATTAAGGTAATGCGGATTAATTACATGCTGAAAAGTGTGCATTTCCTTAATCTGACGATTTGAGCGTGACGAAAGAGAGTCGGAGGGTGACAAAGTTGCAAAAAAAGGTCACATTGACATTCTCGAACGCGGGCGTTTTTTTTTTAAATTTTGTTGATAATCATTCAAGAATATCGGAAAATATATAATTTGCCGATTTCACAAGCTGAAGTAGCACAAATCAATATAAGTGGGATTAGGTACGAGTAATGAAAAGTTCTAGCAAGTTCTAGCTAAACAAATCGAAAGGAGGTCCTTTACGTAGCAATAGACAGAATGCTATCCGTAATATACATAGTGGGATCGACATAGGTATGCGTCGGATTCTCCGTCCACATCGATATATTGACTAATGGATAGAACCTAGGAATGTTCGGTGAGATAGACCGTGGATAGTCTTGTGGAGAATGTCGAGTCTGAGCAATATGAGGAGGTTTCACAGTTATGTGGAGTTTGTAGCGCGGGTTCTAAAATACATAAGTTTTTCCTGTTTTTTTTTTCAATACAAGCTTTTATAAAATTTTTGATTGTAACCGTTTGCTGATCAAAATAAGCCTAAACACGGCCAGTCTACTATTATCCATCGAGGAGCTCCGTTGTCCACCTTCCGTCTCCATCATCAGATCAGCTCGTTGTCACCATCATATTGTATTGTCATCGGAACTTGACAAGTATGCCAAATTTCAGCTCAATCGGTTGAGGACAGGCTTTTAAATTCAGTTGCAAGATTTCACCCGGATTTCACCCAGACAAACAAAATACATTGCAAGTAAAAAAAAAAGTAGTTAAAAGCTTGTAAAAAACATTCAATTTGTCAGAGGTTCTTGGTGAAATTACCTACTTTTTTTATTCTACTTGAGTGAGGGAACAAGCAGATGGCCCACCTGATGTTAAGCGGTAACCTCTGCCTATGAACAGTGGATTACCTCATAGGTCACGTCCACCTAGGACGCACCCTATGTGGCATTGCACTGCACCCTCCACCCTGAGACATAAAGATGAGAAGTCTCATGTGCCTGTAATTTCACCAGCAACCTTACCCTTCAAACCGGAACACAGCAATGCGAGTACTAATGCTTTGCGGCAGAAATAGGTATGGTGGTAGTACTTCACCGGACGAACTATTTCACAAAAAAAAAGCTCTACTACTAACTACCACTATATTGTTATTCTTTAACACAGATAAAATAATACTATACTAGTATTACTATAAGCATTTTTACTATCAGCATAATTAGTTAGCTTTGTTACTTAAGTGTTAAGGTTCTTAACTTACTACCTGAATAAAACTCTTATCTTACTTAATATTATCTCTTCGTAGTTTCCGTTTGTTCAAAGATTGTAAGTAAGGAGGTATTATTATAAGTCAGATACTTCAAAGAGCTTTCCAGTTAAATTTCAAAATGTACACTCAAGCGTGTCTAATTATAAAGCTTGTAATTAACCATTGATTTGTTAATCCTATTATTATATCAATGGTAATAACGAGTCTTCGATATGATTATTTTCGGTTATCATACCGACAAAATCAACCGTATAGTTACGGGATAAAGTTCAAGAGCTCTGGCAACTATTCGAATCACAATTGATCAAATTGAGGGTAATTTTACAATAAATGGAGATCGATTTTATCCGCAAAGTATATAAACCAACATCATAAAGAATGTCTCAAACGATCAAGCAATTTATGTTATAAGCTTTGTTTGTATGTAAGTATGAAGTCGGGTCAAATCTTGCAACTGAATTTTAGAGCAATTATCCTCAACCTATTGAGCTGAATTTTTGCATACCTGTCAAGTTCCAATGACATTACAATATGATGGTGACAGCGAGCTGATGTGATGAGGAGACGGAAGCTGGACAATGGAACTCCTCGATTGATAATAGTAGAATGGGCGTGTTCAGGCTCATTTTGATCAGCACACGGTAACGATCACTAATTTTATAAAAGCTAGTATTGATAAAAAAAAACATAAGACTTATTTAACAATTAGTCAATTTTGCTAAAAATTATAAAACGCTCAACGCAATGAAACAGCTGAACCGATTTTGATCAAACAGCTAAGAACACTCAACACAAATTCAACTTTCAAACAAAAAAAAAAACGAAATCTGTTCATCCGTTCCGGAACTACGATGGGATAGACAGACACGTCAAACTTATAACACCCCTTCGTTTTTGCGGTTGGGGTTAATTATAACTGATGTTAAATGTATCTGAAATAACACGACCATGATACGTCAATCGAAGTAGAAATTGAGAAAATATAGCATTTATTCGTTGAAGGCCGAAAGGTTTATCTTGAAAAAGCGGGATTGGAATAACATACGCCACGAAAAAGAAATAAGTGTTCTGTCAAATGTCAACCCAAACTTAACAAGCGACTCACATCACAGTGAGATAAAGTGATCCTTTGAAAAGAAAGGTGACAAATAAAAAAGGTATTAAGAGATTTACGTTACTTCATACTGTTTGTGTAATATTGTACGGCAAAATTTAACAACGCTTAATTAAATTTAATAACTCACTGAAGAGCTGAAAGGGTTCAGAAATTTTACTCACCATAAAATGACTGTGACAATCGTTTCAATCGGGGACTTATCCTTGAACTAATTAATTCACCATAGCTTCACTCAATTTTTTCACATGCATAAATCACCAAAGTTAGTAACCGACTTCAAGCTACGAGATTCGTAGACGCACGAAGCAACGCTGCTACGGCTACGTCACACGTGCGAACCTCGTAGAGGCGTAGACTCACTGAAGTACAGTCACCGCGAACGGCAGTTCCGATGTTTACCGACCGTAGCCGAGCGCAGCCGAGACTTGTAAGCTGTGATTGATATCAAATAAAATGTGAGGAATGAGTAGTTGGAGGGAGCTCTTTGTTTTAAGGTTTTATTTTTGCCATTAACGCCTTCGTTGCCGCAATCGTATATCCCTTGAGGAGTAAAATCTATGTTACGCCGCCATCACAACTTGATAAAAATCCTAATTTTTTCAGCTACCTACAGCTTTTCCCCAAAGCTATTGTTTAATGACGCGAATAACTAACTGGCTTTTTCCTGATATCTTCGACCGAGAAGTATTTCGTTTTATTTTGCTCAGTTGTAAATAATTTACGGTCAGTGAGCTTTTACATTACATAACACTTGAAATGTTGTGTCTTGTGTTGTGTAAGACGACATATGTAGCGAGGCGGGCGAGTAGTTATCAGCTAAGACGTGACAAGTGCGGTTTTCATTCTTGCTGCGGGAAAATTGGTTTAAAGAAATTTATTCTCAAAAGACATTACTATGTCACTAACATGAGAAAAACATTTATCTTATAGGTAGTACATTAAACATATAAGTAGGTCGTTCGAGTAAGTAAATAGGTAATGTAGTACATTATTTGTAGTAAACTAGATAGGCACTCATTCAAAGCATATGCATGATAATAAGTAGGTACGATCTTTAAAAGTAGGTATCTACAACGTACTGCGTAAGTTTTGTTTTAAATGCATTGAATAAGTGGCATGATCTGCAAATATGTGTTCCTGGGCTGACTGATTCTGTAGTACCATGGTACTCGTAGTTTCTGATGCCCATGACACATCTTTGTATTGGTTTAGGGCTGTATGGTTTGACGCTGTTTGTTAGTTACTTATGTATTTGATATTTTTTGCATAATATAAATAATAAATAAATAATAAATAATGAATGAATATGAAGTAATAATGTGTAAAAACAAAACATGTACTCGTTAATTACAACACTGACTGCTTGGAAATATAAGTGCCATGTTTGTTTTGGTTCTTTGAAGTTTCTGGGTATAATATTGGTACAAATAATTAGTAAAATGTATAGCGTAACAAGAAGTCTCTAATACGGAAAACTAGTTTATCCGTGCAAAATGTATAGCGTAACAAGAAGTCTCTAATACGGAACACTAGTTTATCCGTGCAAAATGTATAGCGTAACAAGAAGTCTCTAATACGGAACACTAGTTTATCCGTGCAAAATGTATAGCGTAACAAGAAGTCTCTAATACGGAACACTAGTTTATCCGTGCAAAATGTATAGCGTAACAAGAAGTCTCTAATACGGAACACTAGTTTATCCGTGCAAAATGTATAGCGTAACAAGAAGTCTCTAATACGGAACACTAGTTTATCCGTGCAAAATGTATAGCGTAACAAGAAGTCTCTAATACGGAACACTAGTTTATCCATGCAAAATGTATAGCGTAACAAGAAGTCTCTAATACGGAACACTAGTTTATCCATGCAAAATGTATAGCGTAACAAGAAGTCTCTAATACGGAACACTAGTTTATCCATGCAAAATGTATAGCGTAACAAGAAGTCTCTAATACGGAACACTAGTTTATCCGTGCAAAATGTATAGCGTAACAAGAAGTCTCTAATACGGAACACTAGTTTATCCATGCAAAATGTATAGCGTAACAAGAAGTCTCTAATACGGAACACTAGTTTATCCATGCAAAATGTATAGCGTAACAAGAAGTCTCTAATACGGAACACTAGTTTATCCGTGCAAAATGTATAGCGTAACAAGAAGTCTCTAATACGGAACACTAGTTTATCCATGCAAAATGTATAGCGTAACAAGAAGTCTCTAATACGGAACACTAGTTTATCCATGCAAAATGTATAGCGTAACAAGAAGTCTCTAATACGGAACACTAGTTTATCCGTGCAAAATGTAAAGCGTAACAAGAAGTCTCTAATACGGAACACTAGTTTATCCGTGCAAAATGTATAGCGTAACAAGAAGTCTCTAATACGGAACACTAGTTTATCCGTGCAAAATGTATAGCGAAACAAGAAGTCTCTAATACGGAACACTAGTTTATCCATGCAAAATGTATAGCGTAACAAGAAGTCTCTAATACGGAACACTAGTTTATCCATGCAAAATGTATAGCGTAACAAGAAGTCTCTAATACGGAACACTAGTTTATCCGTGCAAAATGTATAGCGTAACAAGAAGTCTCTAATACGGAACACTAGTTTATCCGTGCAAAATGTATAGCGTAACAAGAAGTCTCTAATACGGAACACTAGTTTATCCATGCAAAATGTATAGCGTAACAAGAAGTCTCTAATACGGAACACTAGTTTATCCATGCAAAATGTATAGCGTAACAAGAAGTCTCTAATACGGAACACTAGTTTATCCATGCAAAATGTATAGCGTAACAAGAAGTCACTAATACGGAACACTAGTTTATCCATGCAAAATGTATAGCGTAACAAGAAGTCTCTAATACGGAACACTAGTTTATCCATGCAAAATGTATAGCGTAACAAGAAGTCTCTAATACGGAACACTAGTTTATCCGTGCAAAATGTATAGCGTAACAAGAAGTCTCTAATACGGAACACTAGTTTATCCATGCAAAATGTATAGCGTAACAAGAAGTCTCTAATACGGAACACTAGTTTATCCATGCAAAATGTATAGCGTAACAAGAAGTCTCTAATACGGAACACTAGTTTATCCATGCAAAATGTATAGCGTAACAAGAAGTCTCTAATACGGAACACTAGTTTATCCATGCAAAATGTATAGCGTAACAAGAAGTCTCTAATACGGAACACTAGTTTATCCATGCAACATCATACCGTGTTTCACAGTTGATTATCTCAAACAATACGGCAATACGGCTCAATGCCTTGGATATAACGTCGATGTAGTTAGGTACAAAGTTAAAGCTTTAACTTTGGATTAACAGCGTCAAAAACCACGACAATCTATCCAGTTGGTTTATTTGTTTGTTTCGTATTTTAAAACTTACCTAATTATGTATTTGAAGCCTTTCTGCTAATATGGAATCATGGAAGATATTGATTTACCGTGCCACTATAAAATTCGAATTATCCTTGGACTGGTTACACAGTCTTTTCTGAGAGGCAGTTTTAAATTCGGTCGAAAGAGACAAAATACGGAGTAACTATTCAAAGGATGACCCGCGTTTATTTGTAGCACGCTTAGAAATAATGGAACTATTATAAATTTATTTTATTTATTTATAGATGAGCAGCTTTCGCTGATATGTCTACATAAAAAAAAAGCGGCCAAGTGCGAGTCGGACTCGCCCATGAAGGGTTCCGTAGCAGCAAGTAACATAATATAAAAGTTCTTGGATGGATTACGATTTATGACGTATTAAAAATAAACTACTTACTACATCTCGTTCAAACCAATTTTGGTTGGAAGTTTACATGGTAAAGTACATCAGTTTTTTTTTTTAGTTTTGTAATTCTCTTATTTTAGAAGTTATGGGGGGGGGGGGGACACTTTTTACCACTTTGGTGGTGTGTTTCTCGCGCAAACTATTCAGTTTAGAAAAAAAATATATTAGAAACCTCAACATCATTTTTGAAGACCTATCCACGTATAGGTTTGATGAAATGCGGATTTCTTAATGCTTGATTTTATTAATGCGGTTCACAGAATACATCTACCTACCAAGTTTCAACAGTATAGCTCTTATAGTTTCGGAAAAAAAAAGGCTGAGACATACACGGACAGACAGTCAGACATGCCGAATCCATAAGGGTTCCTTGTCTTTGACTACGGAACCCTAAAAAGTGTTGACTGTCTAATTTTGGGTCACTTTTTTAAGTTCTGAATTGTCCTTTCGTAGCCAGTTGTTGAGCTTGTTTTTAAATAGTAGACGTGGCAAAAACAACATCGTCTGGTAGTATGTTCCAATTGTGGACCACTGTTAATGTTCACTCTACTACTGAAGAAGTAATGTGCAACAAGTGCGTTGGCAGGATCTTGAGCCAGTTTAAATTAAATAAATAAATAATAAATAATGCTGGACAGTTCACACAACATTATCTAGCCCCAAGCTAAGCAGAGCTTGTGTTATGGGTACTAGATAACTGATATACTTAATACAATATATTACATAGATATTTTTTTTTTATTATACATAGAAAATACCCAGAACACACTCAAAAAATATTTGCGATCGCACAAATATTTGTTCCGAGGCGGGAATCGAACCCGCAACCTGCTGCGTCGCAGGCCAAGCTTCGCCCGCCGCGCCACAGAGGTCGTCACAAATTGGTGGCCACGAGATTATATTTCCTTCTTCACAAAGATATCATGTAGGTCTGGCTGGTTGTATTGGTAGGTAAGGATTTTATATGTCTCTATGAGGACACCGCGAAGGCGTCTTTCTTCAAGAGTAGTGAGGCGTCACGCAAGTAATCTCTCTCGTAAGTATTATCTTAAACAACACAGCTAAACGCCTTAGATATAACGTCACTGTAGTTAGGTAGAAAGTTAAAGCCTAAGCTTTGGATTAACGGCGTCAATGGCCGTATAACGTTGCTCATTCTCTCAATAATCTATCCACTTGAATTGTTTTCTTTTTTCATATTTTATAACTTAACTTTTCCAATCTGTCGCTATGCCAGTATCGTGCATGGAAGATATTGATTTACCGTGCCACTATAATATGCTAAATATTATGGCTTTATCAGTTAACTGTATTGTATAATCATAAAACTCAGATGTTTTTCGACATAGTAAACACATGAATCTTTCCGCCATATTCGAAAAGAGACGTCGTGATTTTTTTTTTTCCTTTCCTTGTGTGTTTTTGAGTTATTTTGTGTTATTTTTGTGGCTTTTTAACCAGTGTAGCTCGTTTAAAGAGCACAACTGTAGTTAAATGAAATAAAGTAAATTGCGTGGCTTTTCAAATTTTTGGAAATTGTCTTCCAAAATTTTATAGTACAGGCAAATTAGCAAAAAGTGTGGCCCTAAGTCGAGTAGTCGTGGATTCTTATGGAATCGATAGATGACACGAATAGAAGCTTATCCCAGGTTTGCACCGTTTCTGGCGCATACGGAAGGCTTTTAAATATTAGGTACAAACTTTGAAAAATTGTAACTTTTGAAAAAACAAAAAAGTGTTAAGTGCAAGTTCAATTACTTATAGAGACAGTCTTAGTGCGTTATGGATTTTAATTAAAACTACGTGCGTAGTGGGAAACACTGTGAATTTGTTTTTTTTAGTTTGCGGCTCGGGGGAAATTTATGTACTCGGTGCAAACTTACATAAGGTTTCTATAAGTATTATGAACACTATATTAGTTTTGCACACCTCAGCGAAATACGGAACATAGTTTTTTTTCTTTTTTTGTAAATTGTACTTCGGGGGAAATTTATGTAGTCGTGCAAATTTTATTATGGTATATACTATCAGTTTACCACATTCGCACGTAAAAAAAAACACAAATTTCGTACCGGAAGTACTTCTTAATAATAGATCTCAATAGGAAATCAACGGCGTGGGTGGGGTGCAGATTCATACCAAAATGTAGGCCGTATTCATCCCACGAATAATAAAATTGTATATTTGTCCGTATTAATCGCAAAATGTAGTACGGATTTATACCACACCACGGCCTTTAACAATGGATATTAGTACGGTCAGACAGAAAAATGCCTTACTATCATTTTCATATATTTTTGTTGGATGCAAATTATTAATAATTGGCGTTCGTATGTTTATATGTTTGTCTGAAGATAACTTGCGAACTGTTGATATATTCTTTATAAAACTAGTATTTTTTTTACAATTTGGTAGATGGGTATATAGTATAAGTACAATTTGTGTAAGATTATGAGCTAAATTGGTTCGGGGGTTGTAAAAGATATTGGGGCCAATGAAAGGGTAAAAAAGTGAAACAATCATAGACGTTTCAAAACTAGTTTTAATTTTATTTTAGACTGTGTCACTTTTGGGATATAAGCAAAGAAGTAAAAATAAATAACCTCTAGAGTTTTTCCAGTAATCTACCATCCATCGAGGAGTTCCGTTGTCCACCTTCCGTCTCGATCATTAGATCAGCTCGCTGTCACCATCATAAATAATTATTTAATAAATAAATAATGCTGGACAGTTCACACAACATTATCTAGCCCCAAGCTAAGCAGAGCTTGTGATAACTGATATTCTTTAATACAATACATTACATACATAGATACTTTTTATTATACATAGAAAATACCCAACGAAAACATATAACATAACATTAATAACATCTTAAACAAATATCTGCAGATAGTACAAATATTTATAAATTATACAATATGGGTAAATTCAAGAGAAATATCAATAGGGCTCTTAATGGTAGGCAGCGCGTTTGCAATACCGTGGGTGTTGTCCATAGGCAGCGGTACCTGCTTTACATCAGGCGGGCTGTCTGCTTGTTTGTCACGTTTAGGGCATGTAATATCGGAAGGTTTTCAATTCCTATACTGATTTCCGATATTAAATCTCAATATTGGCATTCCGATATTAATATCGGAATTTCGTTATTTATTTAGAAATTAAACATTTTATTTATAAATTGCACAAATTCGGTATTAGGTTGGATTAAGTGCAATAAAAAATATTTTTAAGTCGTATTCTAATCAAATCATAAATCATAAAATCATAAATCATTTATTTGTGTAAATGTGTATACAAGTTCTTAAAATTAATTAGGATTATACGTATCTGATCACGGGAGAACTAACTAATGTCTTTGCGAGTAGATGTTATTGGCAGATATATCGATCTACCCTCTTTCTCACTCTTTTATTATGAACGATACCACTACCATCGGTTTCACTGTCACACTTCACCCCAAATCACCACACAACACTAACGGTATCCGGTCGCGTAGCAGATACCACACTTTTTTGATTCTTACACATTCTCACCACAGGCTTCCATACTCCAGATAATTGAAAACCATCTTCTCTATTGAAATTTCTGTATTTAGTAATCTCAATTGCCTCTTTTGCCATTACAAATATTTATTTAATATACGAATCTTTGCTCGTTGTATAGGATATTGATGTTATCTAAAAGCTTATGTTATAAATAATTGTTAAATTCTGATTCTCTGAAACGATTTCTACACTATTCCGTGATTTTCCGGAAAAAATATTTTAAAAATGGCTTCCACTTTTTTTTTAAATGTTGTATACTTATTTTTGTTTGTGATGACAGTAAACCTCAGATATCGATTTTTAAAGTAGTCGAAACAGTTAAAAAAAAAAAAGCATTTACATCCACAGCACGAACCATTGCATTGAAATAAAATTAAAAATATGGAAAAATTAAAAATTCTGTTTAGTCCCTTACATTCTAAGGACATTTTAAAAATAAAGTCACGTAAACTTTTTCATCCAAACCTATCTTAAAAACTTGGTCATTATGTCAGCTATTTACCATGTAAATTTGATTGAGATTCTTTTACGGGATCATTCATGATATTCAATTTAAACAGTTGAATGCGAAATTCTGGTTTTTAAGATTAAGTGAAATCGTAAATAAAACTAAATAATAACTTTCAGCATTGCATTGCATGTTTCGGCGTGTAAGTAAAATGATGTCTATGGATTAAAAAGTATGATCTGGCGATCTGGCAGTTGGAATGGGCCCACCATCTGTCGCAGGTTTCTGCCTTGTAGGTAGAAACTAATATCCTTGAACAACAAATATGGGTTATTTTACTATTGCTTATGTGTAATACAATCTTCAGACTGCCAGATTTCTTTTAAATCCCGACTTGCAGAACATTTTATTTTATTTATTTTACTAAATTTTATTAAATTGAGTGATCGCAAGAGTGATCGTATTGAGATTTTTGTGATCCTGTGCAAGAATCTGGAACAAGGTTATACATGACTAATGACACATCAGCCATGTTTTTAAGATAGGTTTGGATGAAAAAGATTGTGTGACTTTTTTTTAAACGTTCATTGAAAGTAAGAGTTTAAACAAAAAAAAATATATCTTTATATTATTATTTTTATTTTAATGCAATTGATTTAAATGCTATCAGACAAAGTAGCCCTAGTATTTAGCTTATTTACAACAAAAAAAACAGGCCTCTACCTCAACGAATCGAGTCACATTGGCCAAAAAAGTGTAAGAGCTTCGATTGTCTTAAAAACAAAACTCGAAAACTACTAAAAATCGCGGAACATGGGGGTGATTCGGGTACCTCTGGGGGTAACCTTTCTTTGGACTTCGGCTTGACACTACTTTTTGGGACACACTGTATATATTATTACTTTGTTGGTTATTTTATACCAAAAGTTTTATGAAATAAATAGATGTTCCATAATAACATATTTTTTTGCTGACGTTACTTTCACTCGTTTTAGATGTAGGTATTTCTAGGTGGGATAAATACGGACTCTAAAAATGAAATGAATATTAATGGTATGAATCCGGAATAATGATTATTACTTTCAGCTCGTGGGATGATTTTCTGGGATCAATACGGATGCACCCCGCGGTCGGGGGCCAGTGTTTGCAGTGTAGCGCCACAGTATATATATTAGTTACTTAGCACGGCACCGAACTTACATATATAATACTTAAAAAATGCATGTTCCGTATATAAATTCCAGTATTTAATGGCCGGCGAATGTAGTACTAATCAAATGAATAAGTTTAAGTGAAATTCCAGAATTGCCTGAAATTTCCCCGAAGTAGAGCGACCATAAAATATGGAAAAAGTGACTTCCGTGTGAGGTACCCAGGTGCAAACCTGGTAATTTATTTGGCCCATTTTTCTGGTAATTCTGTCAATTTGCACCGACTACTTCAATTTCCCCCGAGCCGCAATACACAAAAAAAGATTTTTTTAGAAATGTTTTTTTTTTCGGATGTTCCGTAAGTCGGATTAAATAAATACTTGGTGCAAATGTAGATCATAACGGTCTTAAGTGTATGCCAAATTGCACCGACTACATCTATTTTCCCCATTAAGTTACGGGTATTATAAGGTTTTCACCCTATTTCACCCTGTTCCGGGGGGGTGAATTTGCTGAAAGTTATATTAGAGGTGATTTTCAAGCCAAACAAAACAATTAGAAAAGGTTTTGTGACTACATCTAATTACTTCCACACTTTTGCTAAAAATCACCTAATTTGCCTGTACTATTAGTAAAACGGCTACTGTATTACTAAAAAGGAATGATGTATTTATTCAATTATATAATTTTAATTCTTAATCAGTTTTTCTTTATTCTTTTTACTTTATTGCGCACAATAAAACACAAAATAAACAGTAAAAGGTAGCAAACATGTACAGAAGCGAGCTTAATCCTAAAAAGAGTTTTCTACCAGCAAACCTTTGAAGCTAGAGAGAGGTGATTATAAATAAATAAATAAATAAATAATGCTGGACTGTTCACACAACATTATCTAGCCCCAAGCTAAGCAGAGCTTGTGTTATGGGTACTAGATAACTGATATAATTAATACAATATATTACATAGATAGATATTTTTTATTATACATAGAAAATACCCAGAACACCCTGAACAAATATCTGCGATCGCACAAATATTTGTTCCGAGGCGGGAATCGAACCAGCAACCTCCTACGTCTCAGGCCAAGCTTCGCCCGTCGCGCCACAGAGGTCGTCATAGAAGGTCGTCATAGGTCGTCGATTATAGAAGTGTTTTGTGTTCATAAGCTTCAAAATCATTTGCGTGTAGCCCTGTTTTAATTGGTACTGGCTGGGACTGTGCCGCATTGACCTTATATTCTATCGATGGGTAAAATACGCCATCACGCTAAATTGTATTATCCCTGAAGCCCATGATTTGCGGATATTGAATTTATTATCATTACGGACCCGCTCGAAAGGGTTAGGTGATTAAACCATCCCTAGATAATGCTTATCCACTTAGGTAATCCGAGAAATTCCAAGGATGGCGAGCCTGTCACTGGGCGAGGAACAATGTATTGAAACTTTCCGAGATATCAATAGGGTATCGGATGACGGTTAGGTACTTGGTTGAATAATGGAATAGGGTGAATTCAGAACTTTAGCGTTGGTTGGTTTAGGTAGTAGAGCTTTTTTGTGAAAGAGTTCGTCCGGGGAAGAACTACCACCATACCTATTTATGCCGTAAAGCAGTAGTGCTGACATTGCTGTGTTCCGGTTTGAAAGGGTGCCAGTGAAATTACAGGCACATGAGGCTCTTCATGTTTATGTCTCAGGGTGGCGGGCGCAGTGCAATGCCACATAGGGTGCGTCCTAGGTGGGCGTGACCTATGTGATAATGCACAGTTCATAGGCAGAGGGTACCGATTAACATCAGGTGGGCCATCTGCTTGATACGTAATTCCAAGTAGCATAAACAAGTAATTAATTTTGTAAAAATTAAAAAAACTGTCTACGCAATGAAACGGCTGAACCGATTTTGATCAAACATAGCTAAGAACACTCAAGACAAATTCACCTTTCAAACAAAACAAAAAAACTAAATCAGTTCATCCGTTCGGGAGCTACGATGGGACAGACAGACAAACACACACACACAGACACGTCAAACTTATAAAACCCCGTCTTTTTGCACTGGGGGTTAAAAATAAAATTAAAAAGATAATGCTTATCCACTTAGGTAATCCGGGATATTCCAAGGATGGCGAGCCTGTCACTGCGCGAGAAACAATGTATTGAAACTTTCCGAGATATCAATAGGGTATCGGATGACGGTTAGGTATAACTTGGTTGAATAATGGAACAGGCGCTTCGTGAATTCAGAACTTTAGCGTTTGCAGCTATAATCACAAACTACATAGCGACCTCGGTGTCAAGGTATAATGTACAAAAGTTCACTTTGATTCTCACACTGCCTAGGTATTCGGGGTACAAGTAAGGTGGTTAAGTGAAGTGAAGTGTCATCCATAGATAATGGCTGTCATCGAGACAGCCATGAGAGAGCATGAATTTTTGACACACCGAACTTTACCGCAGTTAAATATTATCTTACTGCGCAACGCGTGACTTCACCCCGTGACTCGCATAGCGAGTTCACCGACCCCCAAATACCACTGCTGATTAGTGACCACAAATTTGACAACGCAATGTAGAAAGGCCCCCCACTGGAAAAGGACATTACAAAAGGCCACAATCCCTTTCGTTAGACCTATGTGTTCTGGGTGTTTTCTATGCATAATAAAAAATATCTATCTATGTAATGTATTATATTAAGTATATCAGTTATCTAGTACCCATAATACAAGCTCTGACTTAGCTTGGGGCTAGATAATGTTGTGTGAATTTGTCCAGCATTATTTATTTATTTTTATTTATTTTATGTGTTATGGAGATCACGGGAATAAAATGTTCTAAAAATAAATAGAACAACAAATTTTTTTTTTTTTAATATTGATAAACCTTTGTTTTACCACGATCACACCTGTTGGTAAGTGACGATGTGGCCGAAGATGGAGCACAAAGTTCTAGAAAGCACCTATTCACTCTAGCCTTGAAGATACCCAGATTATCGTTTTCAGGAAAGACAGACGACGGTAGTGTATTCCACTCCTTAGCAGTTAGCATTATAAAGGTAGAAATAAAACGGTTTGTGCGAACAGAAGGTATTCTAATGAGGTAAGGATGGTACTGAGCCATACGCCTGCTCGTCCTATGATGAAAAGGAGATGGTGGGATCAGATCGTGCAGTTCCTGGGAGCATTCCCCGAAATGTAACCTATAGAAGATCGAAAGACATGTAACCTTACGGCGGTGCTCGAGACTCTGGATCTTAGTCTCCGCCATATGTTGCTCACCTATAAGCCTAACAAACCCCTAACCTAACCTAGGCTTTGCTCTATAGAACAAAGCGGCTGGTTTTCCAGTGACGCTTTCTCCAGCGCGGTTGGTAAGCGTCGCGGGTACGAGCTTTGCGTCTCTTGGATCGTAACATACTCGTAGTTCAACTCACACGCGCGGCCGCGTATTGCGTATGTTACGGGCCGCGCTTACACCCACGTGGACGGTAAGCGTCACTGTAAAACCATACTCATCATCATCGTCATTATCAGCACGAGCCATTAAATGACCATTTTTGGACGTAGGCCTCTCCCAATTTCTTTCACTCAAGTCGATCAGAGCCTTCGCCATCCAATGATAGCCTGCGTATTCTTTTATGTCACTACCTATTTCTGCCGCAAAGCAGTAGTGCTCGCATTGCTGTGTTCCGGTTGGAAGGGTAAGGGTGCCGGTGAAATTACAGACACATGATGCTTTTCATCTTTATGTCTTAGGGTGGTGGGCGCAGTGCAGTGCTACATGGGGCGCGTCCTAGTTGGACGTGACCTATGTGCACTGTTCATAGGCAGAGGGCACCACTTATCATCTGGTGGGCCCCTGCTTGTTACGTCATTCTAGGAAGTATTAAAAAAAACACACTGACTCATCCACTTTTCGACTGCACCCAATAAAGTATTATTAGTAATTTATAGGAAAAGCATGCTGATTTAATAAAACATAGAACAAAGCTGGTGCTAGCTACCTACACAGCAAAGAAAAAATATTTTAATCGTACTGGCGATTGCAGTGCATTCAGTGTAGGTACATAATAATATGAAGGTGCATAAAAAAGTTTTTTGTAGAATAAAATATTTTTCAAGACCAGTTTTGTAATGTTTGTGTTCACGTGTGCTGTTCAAAATGTATACCATCGAGGAGTTCCGTTGTCCACCTTTTGTCTCCATCATCAGATCAACTCGCTATGCATTGTCTATATGTAACTTGACAGGTATTTCTTTCATCTCAATCGGATGTCAAGAAGTGGTTCTAATTCAGCTCGAAAGATTTGACGTAAAAAACAATAAAACATACAAAAAAAAAACCTAAATCTTGTAAATATAGGTACATATCTGTTGAAATAACATTTATCCTCTTAAGCCAAATATAAGAGAGTTTTTTTTAACCCATTTGATCAACACAATTGCTTATTAATATAGAAAGGCAGATGAGGACTTTTCTCTGAAAACTTTAGAGACAGTTTTCGTTTGTATTTTAAACAGCACAAAATTGTCTAATTTGCTAACTCCAAGTGTTACCCACGTAAGTTTATTTCGGTGATTAGGGGGAACTGGCGAAGTTAACGCCTACAAACTTGCTTAATTATTAACGCTATAAATCTGCGATTTCGTTTACTTTGAGAGTTTGAAGTTCCTGTGAAATTGATTGTCGTTGTAAATTGAATGTGATTATTAATATGTATCGCGTTTGCTCACTCACGTTACTCTAGAAACTCATCCCAAAAGTACCAAAATGCAAAAACTGACAATGTTTATGTAGAAAATGCGGATGAAGTCAAAGACCCGATGAAACTGATGGTAGTGGTATCGTTCGTAATAAAAGAGAGAGGGTAGATAATAATTATACCAATAACATCTACTAGCAAAGACTTTAGTTAGTTCTTCCGTGATTATAGCGCACGCAACTGTGCTAAAATATCGGGAATAATTGTTAAAACTAAAAAATCATGGTTTCTGTTTCTAGTTAAAAGGAAGTCAAAGACATCCAGTTAAGGGACTCATTTGTATTTTTGAAATTTTGTATACTTGTTCTATTATTCTATTATTTATTCTATTATTCTTTCTGTAAATAAATGTGTAACCTTTATTTACAATATTGATATAATTACTGGAAAAAATCTCTAGCACAAGATTGAAAAGATTTGGGGCAAGTGGCCTTTGCCCAACATTGGGGAGCCACAGGCAAAAATAATCTCAGATGGCGCCACCCTCGCTGGTGCTTGTCATTTAGTGGTCTTGTCTTTTTCTCATCGGAGGGGAAACGGTGTGTACCTTTATTTGTACACTGAAATGTTTTATACCACACTATTATTTAATGTTTATTTACTAAAATTATCCATTGATATTTGACACTTTTTTTTTTTTTAACATTGATAGGCCTTTGTTTTGCTACGAAATAACAACAGCGATTATGCGCCACCTAGCGTGATAAATAAGCAGTGTGTCTCCCCATTGGGACAGCACAGTAGTAATTACAACGAAATGTACCGCAAAGCAACATAATGCTACAAACTAAAATTATATTGTAAGCCCAGCTATCGACGGTCAGCAGCAAACAGGAAACCACTGATATTGAAAATCATAATTCTCAAAACAATTGCAGGTGCTTTGAACTATCCAGTTAAGCCAGATCGTCTACCATGCCAATGGCATAGACTAGATAAAGTGACGAAAACCTAATCACAAAAATGACTTTTAGGAAAACATAATGTAGATTAGGATCTTAGAGCATAGTAGCACATCTGTAGAATCCAAGAATCTGCCCAATTTACGAAACTATCGAGTAACGAATCTGCCTAATTTTGAGTCTGTCTAATCCAGAGTCTTTCCTGCACCGAACAAGCGAATTTTCATAAGGAAATTGTAGTACAAGCTTAAGTTTTAGTTTAAGAATTTAACAAGCAAAATTGTGATGTATGTTTGGTGTAGTGTTACACGAATTTTGTATGGACACATTGATCAGTGCCCCTAGCGTACACTTTGCGAACCTCAATTACCATACAAAATCCGTATCATACACGCATACGTCAATGTTACACTGGCTTGTCAAATTTCGGACTAAGACTCAGTTGAATGTACCTCGGATTTCATTTTGGCATTTTAGAAAGAAACGTCTTTTTTATTGACTGATTTATATATTACATTTTAATCAGTTTTTTCGTGTAATTTTGGTGGCATTTTATCCGGTGTAACTTGGATAAATAGCACATATGTAGTGTAGTTAAATTTAAGCTTATTGCGTGTCTTTTCGAAATGGTGGTTGTTTTCCTGCAAAAACTCTGTTTTTCTGCCACTATTTAAACTGGGTTATGACTTGACGGAGACTCTTTAAGATTTGACAAAAAAAAACCCTTAACCTATATTCTCCCACTGCTGGGCAAAGGTCTCCCCCGAATTCTTCCACTTGTCCCTGTATTTAGCAGTCTCCCACTACTCCTTCTCAAAATTTACAAGATCGTCCCGCCAACGCTTTCTCGGCCGACCCCGTGGTCGTCCGACTTGACTATATAAAAAAAATAATTAATTATATCACTTGACAATGGCGAAATTGTTTGGAACACTCCTCAGAACCCATTATATGAAGAAGAAGAATGTACCTACCTATAATAATACCCTTTCATTCTACCATGGCGGTTACCTAATCCTCAAGCACCTATTTTCTTGTCACACTTTTATATATATATATATATATATATATTTTTAATGGCTTGTTATATTATATTTTGACTTTTGACTACGTGACGCACCCACATGGATCCAGCGGAAAACCAGCGTTGTATAACTAGTGTACACAACATCATGCCGAGTCGGACTCCAATTTGTGACGTTGCTGCGTGGGTGGCACTGAGAGACACTCTATTAATTGTAGTTAAGTTAGCTATAAGTACTCAGTTTTTGCCTTATGTATGTATTATCTATTATTTTATATTTTATTTGTTGAGTGTTTTTTTTCCTATCCATGTGTGCCGTTACAAATAAAGAATTTTCTTTCTTTTCTTTCTTTCTTTCTAATCGACGCTAACTATTAAACATTGACTACATTTGCGGAATAAACTTTATTTCAAAAGAATAAAGTCTAAGATAAAATACGTGTGTTCGTTCTATCTGTGCATGATCTTTGGCCATGGTAGTTAAACGTACAATACCATTTTCAGGGCCATTCCGCCCGACCATAGCCGTTACCATTAGTGGACACTATCTAATGAACACAAACGATCGGACACGTCCACCCAGAATTTAGGATTATACTTTCATGTTTCAGAACATACTTACTTAATATATCAAGGCTTTGTTTGAATTATACTTGCCGTGGTGTGTCCGACCTAAGAATAGACCCCTCCGTCTCCTCCCGTGGATGTCGTAAAAGCCGACTAAAGGATTACCCGATTATTTTATTATTATTGATAAGATTCTGATAAGAATCCTGATAAGAATTAAGATAAGATGTCCTGGCTGCTAGCTTATTATGGAATTAGTACTGGAAGTAAGTGTTAGCAGAGTCAGTCGAGGGAAGCAATGGCGGCGATCAGCTCACGACTTGTCATGTTTATTTTCCACGATGGTGCAACCCACTGTGAAAAGTGATCATCGTAATATAATATACCAAGGCCTCAATGAAGCTTATTTTTTACGTTTTTACCATAACCAGAACCGTTCACGTTATTTCGTACGTCTGGATTGAGAGATCCTTGCTTAAATTGACCTAAAACTCAGCGGATTAAGGAAATTACAGCTCAATTCAAGCAAAGATCCCTCAATCCATTTTCAAGATTTGCGGCTGATTGATCGCAAAATTTTAACCTTAGTACCAAAATAAAATAACGTTATTTCCTACGTCTGGATTGAGGGATCTATGCTAGAATTAAGCTACTGTTTCTGTTTCCCAGGTGCGCAGGTTGCGGGCCAGCTCCAACACCGTGCTGCTAGGGTGGATTGTCCTTATACTAGGCACTGCTGCGAGCGACACCTGCCCAGCTGTCCAATTAGTTTTTAAGGTTTTTATTGTTTAAGTATGTTATGTTACCTTCCTTTATGAGTTCCGCTCGAAATAATAATTATTATTTTTTATTTAATCCTCTTAGTTTTAGATAGTGAGATAGGAGTGTTGAAAGTGATACAATCTACATTTACCTAAATATTTTATTATTTCAAACTTAAGTAATATAAACCTCAAAACTTTGTTCGCTTTTATTCAATCAATTATATTATTGGCTACAAAATATTTATAATAAAGAATAAAATAAATAAATAAATAATGCTGGACAGTTCACACAACATTATCTAGCCCCACGCTAAGCAGAGCTTGTGTTATGGGTACTAGATAACTGATATACTTAATACAATATATATAGATACATAGATAGATATTTTTTATTATACATAGAAAATACCCAGAACACCCTGAACAAATATCTGCGATCGCACAAATATTTGTTCCGAAATATAAAAAGAAATATAATTATGCTGGCTAGGTATATGCACTTAGCATATGTACCGATGAGTTCACTAGCCTGAAATTAATCTAAGTACCTAGGTAATTCTAGGTGTGACATGTTTTTTTATTGTATATTTGTTATTTTGATTTTAATTATTGTAGTACATTTATTTACAGAAAGAATAATACAAGGTATGTACAAAATACATATGAAACAGTTGTGCTACCTCAAGACCGCTGCTAGCGATCTAAAGGTAGATCACTAGATCCAAATCACTACCAGACGGAAGACTCCCTAAGATGCTGGCTGCATTGCCACGCTGAATGGCAATACTAATGCGTTGAGCCAGATAAGAGCCAGCTCTCGGGTCACTTTAATTATTAAATAATTTTAATTTAATTATTAAAATTTAATTATTAAAGTTTAATTAAGTTTAATTTAAGTTTAAATATTGATAGAGTACGATGTGTACCTACAGTGTGTACTTTTGTCAAATTTTTTGATACTTGTTTGACGTGTACCTTTTGTATGAATAAATGACTATGTGACTATCTGACTACCCAGTCTGGCCGAAAACTGATTATTGGGTGGAACTAAAGCGGTAGTTGGCCGAACCTGGATGATACTGGCACGGGACCGGAAGGAATGGCATAGGCAAAGAGAGGCCTATACTCAGCAGTGGGTGAAGTCAGGCTTTGGATGATGATGATGATGAAAGCGGTAGTAGATACTTCGACCAAAATAAAAAAAGTATGGAGAGTCTTAGGGAACGATAGTTTTGAAGCTTATAAAATGAGTGAGGTCACTCACTTCGCTTCTGACGGTCTTTGTGACGGCAACGAGTGGCGTAACGTACGTGTGTTGTAATTGTGACTTTTTTTTTATGGGTAGGGTCCGTCCATACTTTATATTTTGGTCGAAGAGTAGATACCTAATATTCCAATAAATATAAACCAACCCCCAAGGAAAAAATATATAAAATGAAATGACATGCAGTGTGAATAACAGCTTATTTACATTTTTATAAAGAGAAACAGCCGCGGAAGTTGAATTGATATGCAAAGTGATCCTGACCCTTTACGTGCGGCGACAGCGAAAAGGTGCATCGACACTGAATAACGATCCACGCATGATTCACCTATTGGGAAATTACCACAGATTCAAATTAAAAGCACAATTTGTACGCCTAAGTGAACACACCCGTATGAATCTGCATGACTTAAGGCGAAAACATTCCCTAAAATGCAATAAAATACCTCTCTTGTAAAACCTACTAGGGTGTCTAAAGAAAAAACGAAAGAAGAAAGAAAAAACATTTATTTGTATCAACAACATGAGTCAACAAACAATATTCATATTCATTTTCATTTATTTGTATCAACAACATGAGTCAACAAACAATATTCATATTCATATTCATTTATTTGTATCAACAACATGAGTCAACAAACAATATTCATATTCATATTCATTTATTTGTATCAACAACAAGAGTCAACAAACAATATTCATATTCATATTCATTTATTTGTATCAACAACATGAGTCAACAAACAATATTCATATTCATATTCATTTATTTGTATCAACAACATGAGTCAACAAACAATATTCATATTCATATTCATTTATTGCTTATTATGTAATATGTACATTAATGTTAGTATTATTCATAATTATACTTTTTGTTAGTCAGGTACATACACATAAACCCCGTTAGGGCACTGCAATATTATTAGATTAGATTAGATTCCACACTAAAAGACAAACACACACACAGAAACAAAGAAAAATAAAACTAATTTGTACCTCTTAGTACCAGCCATGCATCCCTGACACAAATTAGCGTCCAGCTCAGCATTTGTAGTAAACGTCTTCTCATAAACGGCGTGTAATTTATGTTGTCAAAAATGTAATAATAATATAGTATATTAATAATTGAATTCCAGTCTGGACAGGCTAGGCCAGTTGGTAGGTGCGCATCCAACTCAGCACGCCATCTCACCACGGAGATGGCGGGACGAGTTGCATGTGCCCTACCAAAGGAGTTTAAAGGTTGTCTGGAAGAGATAGCTTTTAGCCATAAGACCGCTCATTGTACATTAAGTACTGTATTTGTTTTTTTGTTCTATTATCTTTTTATTTTTCTATTTGGTGTGTTAAAAAGTGTTATTCTTATCTATCTAACAGACTGGCCCACTGCAGCAAGGGACAGAGAGAACTGAAAAAAAGCGGCCAAGTGCGAGTCGGACTCGCTCATGAAGGGTTCCGTAGCAGCAAGTAACATAATATAAAAGTTCTAGGATGGTTTACGATTTATGACGTATTAAAAAAAACTACTTGCTTGGATCTCGTTCAAACCAATTTTCGTTGGAAGTTTACATGGTAATTTACATCATATTTTTTTTTTAGTTTTATCATTCTCTTATTTTAGAAGTTATGGCGGGGGGGGGGGGACACACATTTTACCACTTTGGAAGTGTCTCTCGCGCAAACTATTCAGTTTAGAAAAAAATTATATTAGTAACCTCAATATCATTTTTGAAGACCTATCCATAGATAACCCACACGTATGGGTTTGATGAAAAAAAAAATGTTGAGTGTCAGTTCTAAGTATCAGTTCAAAAAATAAGTGTTTTTTTTTTCTATTTTTGTATGAAAATCTTAATGCGGTTCACAGAATACATCTATCTACTAAGTTTCAATAGTATAGCTTTCATAGTTTCGGAAAAAAATGGCTGTGAAATACACGGACAGACAGACTGACAGACAGACAGACAGACATGACGAATCCATAAGGGTACCTTGTCTTCGGTTTAAAGAAATTTATTCTCAAAAAGACATTATGTCACTAACATGAGAAAAACATTTATCTATAAGTAGTACATTAAACATATAAGTAGGTCGTTCGAGTAAGTAAATTGGTAATATTGTACATTATTTGTAGAAAACTGTCTTTGACTACGTAACCCTAAAAAGTGAGTGAGGCCTTTGCCCGGCAGTGGGACAATATGGGCTGAAAATAAAATAAATAACAAATAATATTTATTGAATTATGAATTATATTAATGCACCAAGCACATGATACCCAGTCTGGCAGAAAACTGATCATTGGGTCAACCAAAAGCGGTATATACTTTTTTTTTTCTTCTTTTTTTATCTTTGATAGACCTTTGTTTGACCTCGGTCTCACCTGTTGGAAAGTGACGATGTGGCCGAAGATGGAGCATAAAGGTCTAGAAGGCACCTATTCACTCTAGACTTGAAGAGACCCAGATTATAGTTTTCAGGAAAGACAGACGACGGTAGTGTATTCCACTCCTTAGCAGTTCGCATTATAAAGGTGGAACTGAAACGTTTAGTACGAATAGCGGGTATACTAATGAGGTAAGGGTGGTACCGAGCCGTGCGCCTGCTCGTCCTATGATGAAAAGGAGATGGTGGGATCAGATCATGAAGTTCCTGGGAGCATTCCCCGAAATGTAACCTATAGAAGATCGAAAGGCATGCGACCTTACGGCGGTGCTCGAGACTCTACTATACTTGTATAGTAGATACCTACTTTTCCAACAAACCAACCGCCAAGGAAAATATATATATATTATATTATTATAGACTTTTATATTACATTTATTTACAGAAAGAAAAATACAACTTATACAAGGTATCTACAAAATACATATGATACAGTTGTGCTACCTGAAAAACACTGCTAGCTATCTAAAGATAGCTCAACTGATCCAAATCACTACCAGACGGTAGCGTCCCTAAGATGCTGGCTGCATTACCACGCTGAATGGCAATACTAATGCGTTGCGCCAGATAAGAGCCAGCTCTTGGGTCACGCGTCGCTTCGACGATAGTATGTGGTGTCAACTGAGCTTTATTGTACAGTATCTAATGTGATAACCCCTGAGACAAACTTAAAAAATAGTGTATGTTTTCATAGTAGATACGTATTACCAGAACAGCAGCAGTATCCATATGCCATTCTAGGAGCAAATCGACGGTTTACCAATTGGGCGTAACGCTCAGAGCCTAACGATATTTAAACCCGAAGTGCGAACAGGTACGAGTGAATGGCTGATGTCGTTCTGTGCTAACTGCTGTGCATGGCCACGATAAAGTGGGGAACGGAGCGGAAGCGAGAGCGTGGAACTGTTTTTTTTTTAATACTTCTTTAATGACGGAACAAGCAGATGACCCACCTGATGTTAAGCGGTAACCTTTGCCTATTTACAGTGCATTACCTCATAGGTCACGTCCACCTAGGACTCACCCTATGTGGCATTGCACTGCGCCCGCCACCCTGAGACATGATGATAAAAAGTTTCATGTGCCTGTAATTTCACCGGCACCCTTACCCTTCAAACCGGAACACAGCAATGCGAGCACTACTGCTTTGCGGCAGAAATAGGTATGGGAGTAGTACTTCCCCGGACGAACTCTTTCACAAAAAAGCTTTACTACTACCAATTCTACTAGTACTAATACTCCTAGTGCTATAAAAGTAGTCATGCGCGGGCCAGACCACGCACAGTGAAGAGTTTCAAAGTCAGTGTGGCTTACTTACATGTAACTAACACTCGAAAACTAGTAAAGCTATTAAAAATACATTTATTTTATTTATTTATTTATAAGATATAGGCAGCTCTTGAAGCATGCGTGTATACTTTAGTCCTTATCAGTGCACTTTAAATGTTTGTCAAATTAATTTTTGAAAGAATTCACTGAGGGGGCACTGATCACTGAGTCTGGTAGCCGGTTCCAAGTGCGCACGACGCGATTAGGTAATAATGTGCATCCTCGGATTGCTGGTACTTGGCCCGCGTTGCAGCTTCAGCGAGTATCCTCTGAGTCCTTGTTCAAGGTATATAGTGTCTGTGATAATTCTGGTATAGTGTAGTGGTTGTTTAGGATATTGTAGGTCTCTATTAGGTCTCCACAAAGTAACATAGTTACCTTTTTTTGAAATATTCGAGCATAGCTTTTGTCTTCTCCACGAGCTGACCAGCCCTCGGTGGGCGGCGTGGAGAGGTATCTGACCGCGATGCGCGGTGCTTTTTCCAAAACAAACACAACTTATTTGATGCAATGGATTACAAAGAGGTTATATATATGTCCTACTCACACTTTGTTCTCCAGCCAAAAGTGTCCGGGCCCGTCAGCTCGCTACTCGGTTCCGTTCACAAGCTGAAACAAAACGGGTTACGCGCGGCCTCAATACCACTAGACGTGGCCTTCACGTAATTTTGCCGGTTACCACAAATCACCAAATAATCAAAACAAATTGGTATGCAACACAGCACCACCTCCTCGGGCTTCCAAATGTCCAACTAAATCGCCCGATGGGGTGGATACCGACAGATTTTAATATATTTTAACAAATAGCCAACACACACATTTTATGTGGCACCAAAAATTGTTTACCCCAAGAGAGAGTATTTTCTCACAAACTCACACAGAGTATATTTCTAAAAGTCAAAACCCACAGAGTGCAAAACGCCTCGGCCGAACCGGCTCCATGGCATTTAGCTCGAAACCAAACAGCTTTTATATGTCACCCCACTTGATCCGAGTCATTTTTGTTTTACCTCTTATTAAACCCCAATTTCTCAACAAGTCATAATTTCAGAATTGAATGATGAACATTTATTTCTGAATTCATTTTTGAATTTCATGATATTTTAAAAGAAAGCTCAATGTCGTTGAGTGGGCTTAGTCGTAAAATATCCCGTGGACCATCCAACACAAACACTGCACAGCGCTTCCGTAGTAACAGAGTGGTCCATAATTGGAATGATTTACCAGAAGATGCCACATCAATAAACGCTTTCAAAAACAAATTGGATAACTGGTTGCGAACAAACAAACTGTTAACAATAAAAGACATTAAAGTGTAATCAGTGCAGGAAGTGAAACTAAGATATTTCAACACTATTATTATACCACTCATTTATTAAAAATCTCGTAAAAAAATATATTCTTCACTATAAAGCAATACTATCTATAAAAAAATAAATAGTAAAAAACATTATAGTGAAAAATATAAATCAAAACGGGGAACCACCGACCGCGGAGCGAGGCCCAAACGGTCGGGGGCTAGGACTGCAGAGAGAGGAACCTCCTGACTATACGTGCCGAGTCCAGGAGTACCGCCTTCTGAATCTGACCCTTGATCCAACTATTTAGCGAGAGCTTCTTAAGGTACTGGTCGAAGCTCTTCGCAATCAGTCCATTCACTGAAACGACTATCGGGACGATAATCGTTGAATCCACATCCCACATGGCGGTAATCTCGTGAGCCAAGTCAAGGTACTTGCTTAACTTGTCTTTCTCGGCCTTCACGAGATTAGCATCATGCGGGATAGTGACATCAACAAGTATCGCTCGGCGTTCCGACCGGTCTACCAGCACGATATCAGGCTTATTGGCAACAATAGTCCTATCCGTGATGATATACCGGTCCCAGTAGAGCGTGGCACGGCCATTTTCAAGAACCGGCTGAGGCACGTACTTATAGTACGGCACCTCAGGTCCCACAAGGTCGTATCGGAGGGCAAGTTGCTGGTGAATGATCCTGGCTACTTGGTTGTGTCTGTGCAGATACTCTGAGTTAGCAAGATGCGAACAACCCGAAAGCACATGCCTGAGGGATTCTCCGGGACGGTGACATGCTCTACAGATATCAACCGTCCCATCCTTCATGATGTACTTTCGATAGTTGTTCGTCTTGATGACCTCATCCATAATCGCACAGACAAAACCCTCGGTTTCCCCAAAGAGGTCACCGAAACGTAACCAGTTTACTGAAGCGAGCAGATCTACATCGGGCCCTGTGAGGGCCTTGTAAAACCGCCTGTGCAGTTCCTTGCTCTCCCATACGGTCTTGCGTTCCTGAGTGCTTAGGGCTGATGGTTTACGCCAGTTCTCTTTTGCTAAGGAGAGCGGGGTAAAGTTCTTATCAACTGCAACGACATCGTGATGCATCCCGTACTCGGCATGGAGGAAGTACTCCCTGAGATTGCACACCTCGCGGTTGTGGAGAGTCTTGGCATTTAAAAAGCCTCGACCTCCATCCTTCCGCGGGATGTACATTCTCATAACCGACGAACGAGGGTGTCGCATGCGATGGGTCGTTAATAGTTGACGAACTCTACAATCCAGGGCATCTAACTCTGTCTGTGTCCACCTTAATATGCCGAAGGTGTATATGAGCAGAGGCATAACCCAGCCGTTAAACGCGCGAACCTTGTTGCCTCCCGACAAAAGACTGTTAAGTACTTTTGTCAAGCGGCAAAAGAAACGCTCCTTCACCGACTGCTTTATGTCCCCATCTACCATGCCTAACGACTCTGACATACCAAGGTATTTGTAGGTTTCGACTTCGGAGAGAGATCTGAGTGACATTGTCTCAGAAAGCTGCAAGTTCGTGGAATTTACAACTTTCCCCCGCTGTACTTGCATGACCGCACACTTATCTACACCAAACTCCATACTGATAGCGTTGCTGAATACCTGTGTGATATTCAACAACGCTACCAGCTCCGGTTTTTTTGGTGCAAAAAGCTTGAGGTCATCCATGTACAGAAGGTGAGAAATGATCTCACCCTCTCTTCGAAGTCGATAGCCTAGACCTGAATCCTTCAGTAGAGTGCTGAGAGGATTCAGTGCCAGGCAAAACCACAAAGGACTCAGACTATCGCCCTGAAATATACCCCGCTCAATCCTTATTAGGTCTTGCGGAGCAGAGGGATCCAATCGGCTACCTGGATGTTGAAGGACTGTTTTCCACTGCCTCATACATGATCCTAGGAAGAATCTTAGAGTTGCATCCACTTTATACAATTCCAAGACCCTCTCCAGCCATGTATGAGGCACCGAATCGTAGGCCTTCTTATAGTCAATCCAGGCAGCCGAGAGATTCCCTTTGCTCCTCCTGACCTGCTGGCTAATGGCCATGTCAATGAGGAGGAGCTCCTTAGTACCGCGGGACCCAACCCTACATCCATTCTGAGCAGGAGCCAAAATATTATTCGCAACAATATGCGAGTTAATTTTTACGGTCAGAATTATTATTATTATTATAATTCATTTATTCAGACAACATGATCCAATTTATAGTTAATAAACAATACTTAAAACTAAATACCCACATACATATATTAATTATTATCATTATATCATTAATATTATTATTATATGATATATTATATTCTAGTATATTGTATTAATTATTTATATATTAACTAATTAATACAATATACCTGTTCAGAGTTGGGGTTTCTAAGGGCTGACATCCAGTACCTCTGCAGAGGACTGTCGTACCTGTCTGCCAGTGCCCCGAGTATACTGTTGGGGCTACCCAGCATTCTGCTTTTGACCGACGCAATCTTGTTGCGCATTACAGCGTGAAAGTCATTGACATGAGCATCAGCGAACATGCCAGACGCACTGCAGAATCTAGGTAGCCCCACCATCGCTCTAAACAAGTTATTATAAAGGACACGTAGGGCCCCAACTGATTTTTGGTATAAGAAACCCACAGGCTGCCGGTATAAAAGGATTGTCAAAAGCTTTTAAACAATTTTACCTTGACCTCCACTGAGCAATGTGCAAACCTGCGGATTAGCATATTTCCACGAACCGCCACCGCCCTACGCTCCCTTTCTATGTCACAATTATCTTTTAAGTCAGTAGTGACCACATGTCCCAGATATTTAAATTTGGACACTCTGGCTAGTTCCCTACCGTCCAGGTAAATGTGGGGATGTAGCTGAGAGGGCGACCGCTCGCCGAAAAAACCATCACCTCGCTCTTCTTGCTGTTATATTTGAGCCCATGACTTTTGGCGTAGTCTTCGCAAACACGCAGCAGCCTCCTCAGCGCACACACCGAGGGGCTTAGCAGCACCATATCATCCGCGTAGCTTATGTTATTGATCATTTGTCCATCAACGGAGCACCCCACATGCATGCTACTAAGCCCACCGATGAGCTCATTCACATACAAGCAGAAAAGTTTAGGAGATGTTAACCCCCCCTGCCGAACTCAATATTCCAGCCTGTACGTGTCCGATACCTCACCCGCCCATCTCACGCAGTTATCCTGATGTGCATACCAGTGCCTAAACAAGCCAACAACCTCATAAGGCACCCCGGCGACCGCCAACTTGTCCCACAGTATCCGATAAGATGGTGTCTTATCGGATACTGTGTCAAATGCCTTTGATAAATCAAGAAAGCAACCAAACACAGGTGTTTTCCTCTTGGTGTAATACGTGACAGTCTCCTTGAGGGCAAAGATGGCACTCTCAGTAGACAACCCTGCTCTAAAGCCAAATTGAGCATCATGCAGCTTCACATATTTACCCAGACACATCAGCGAAAGCTGCTCGTCTATAATTTTAAATAAATAAATAAATAATGCTGGACAGTTCACACAACATTATCTAGCCCCATGCTAAGCTGAGCTTGTGTTATGGGTAGTAGATAACTGATATACTTAATACAATATATTACGTAGATAGATATTTTTTATTATACATAGAAAAAACCCAGAACAATAATAAGTATTGCACTGCACCCGCCACTCTAAGTCATAAAGATGGAAGTTTTTTTTTATAATATTCTAGCTAATATTTATTTTGTTTTCAAATTGTTGGTTCTAGGACGCGCCTGTTTTGAAAAAGGATATAAGTAAATTCTTCGATTTATTCTTGTCTCATAGCCCAACTGCCATAGCACTAGGAATACGATATGCAGCGACCAGCATCACAGGTAATACCCGTTTTATTTCATCCAATTTTATTTTACGTTCAGTGATCGTTCGATCTCAAATGCATCAAAATCTTTATTTGACGACCTTTTAATGTGACACTGACTTACTTGACTTCTGGCGTTATTTGAATTTGTATGTGATAACGGTATCTAGGTCGACTAGATACTTATCGTAAGGACACATCATACTAGTGTTGTTATAAGATATGGGTTTAACCATAGAGTAACGATATATCATAGAGCTCGTTTATGATTAGTTTCTTGAAGAGTGCGGCCACGCGGGTGTTGGTAATTGGTAGATTTTCTCTGTACAAACTCGGTTTTTCTACCACCATTTAAACTGGGTTATGACTTGACGACTTGACTGTTAAAAATATAATTATATCACTTGACATTGGCGAATTGTTCAGCACTCCTCAGAAGCAAAAAGAAGAAGAAGAAGTAGAAACCTATTGTGAGGACGTTAGGTTACTATGTCCATGGTCCTTAGGTTACAAAGGACACAACATACTATTGTTGTTATATGATATGGGTCTAATCATAGAGCAACGATATATCATAGATCTCGTATAAGCTTGGTTTATTGTAAGAGTTTGGCCACACGGGCTTTGGTGGTGCGTTGCGTCATCGCACCGATTTTATATATGGCACCGGTATGGTTTGACCTTAGAGCATTACAGGCCTCCGTAGGTGTAATGCCCTGAACGAGTGGTGGCCGAGAGGGAGCACTAGAGGCCGTGGCAAACCATCAGCCAGGTGGGCGGACGATATACAGGTCGTAGAGGGAATGACCTGGATGCGAATCGCACAGAACCGATTGGAATGGCGTTTGAGGGAGGAGGCTTATACCCATGGGTTTGACTCACAGTGGCACTTAGCGCCATGACATAGGTTTAAATATTAAAATGCGATCGATCTATAAAATTTGCATAACACCAAACTCGACCGCTCGCGTGCGAACCAAGTCATAGACTGGCTGTCATGGTGTCTAAAATCCAATTTTGACCCCGACTAGTACTTTATTTCTATGGCCATACGGCAATGCCATGCCGCAAGGGAACACCATCGCTTACTACGACATCGCGGTGTCTCTGCGTTGGGTTTAGTCTTTGATCTACTCGTATAATGGAGCAAATGTGTTCTGCGATGCTGTTCCGGTGTCGCATCATTCCTCCCGGCTTCGTTTCTCTTGAGCCCTTGTCCATTGCGCATTGATTACCCACACGACATCACCACCGTGTGGCATGTCACTATTATATACGTAGGACGACGCAGCGTTACCACTAAAGGCCATAACACATAATATCTACCCGTACAGGGATCGTAACCGTATCGCCTTTTGCCTCGCCGTCAACCAGGCGTCAACCTAACGTAAGCATAAGCACGTAATCAAAGCGGTTAACAGCTCCTGTACGTCGACTCGGCTACGGCTAGGCGACGCCGCGCTTACGGCTCGCTGACCGCGGAGGGGTGAGAGGGGAAGCGTGGACGACGAGCTGTAAGCGCGTGGTAAACGAGTCGTAAGCGCGTGGACTGCAAGTTGAGCACGCACCGCACCGCGTTCATGAGCTTGTCTAGAGGCGAGGCGATTACATTACGATTCCGATTAGTGTGCGTTGCAGTAGGGAGTTTCATACAAAGAATATTGAACGGCTCGAGTTGATACGGTAACGATCCCTTTCCGAGTTGATATGTGTGCTATGACCTTAAGGCGACACAACGCACCAACAATGCATCGTGTAGCCTCAATCTAAAGCGTATGACCTTGATTGAATAGGTCATAGACTAACTACTTATTTCCTTTAATATTGAATAGTCTGTACATAATATTTTACTTACTGCGAGAGGTGTCCGTTGTTCGTTTCTGTTTCTTGGTTCATATATGTACACAGGTGTACTATGGAGATGTTCTATTTTGAGGTGTGATGAGGGTCTAACAGAATGATTCGATGCTTGAGATGTGACGTTATTATGAAATTTTTCATTAAAGATGATGGGGTTAGTTGCGCTGACTAGTATGATGGAAGTTTTTATAATCCCGAGAATTATTGGTAACTAGCTGGATACCGGTGCTTCGCTACGATGAAACCCATTATTAACCAACAATAATTATTGTATTCTGTGGCATACTCTGCTTTTCAGCGTAAATTTTATCAGAACTACAAGATAAATTATAGAAAAAATAATTCTATAAATTTTCCTGAGTGTAGATTTCTTTAGGCTGACAATGATGATGATGATGATGGTGATAATGATGATGATAATGATGAAGATGATGATGATGTTGATGATTATGATGATCATGATGATGATGATAATGATGATGATATTGATGATGATGATGATGAAGATGAAAACAATAACAAAAAATATTCCATCGACTATTCAGATAAAATTTACATAAGAACATTACAGGCCTCTCTGAGTCAGCTAGTTAGGAAGACGACGAAATAAATGTTTCTTACAATATCAACGAGGTTTGGTTTAGGTATAAGGTTAATGTTTTTTCTGATTATCTAGATAATATGTTCTAAATATTCAACTAAGTAAATCAGGTGTGCTCTGTATAGACGAGAATGTATCTTTCCTTCTTTAAATCTTCTTTTCAATTGTTCAAACAAAGGACTCCTACTTTTCTTTCCCTAATTTGAAAGGGTCGCAATCTGTGTGAGATAAAGGCTTTGAAGGAACTCCGCATAGCTTACAATCTGCCAAACAAACTGCAATAACAAGCACACCTTAGCACGCCGTGATAAATCTTTGTGCTTTGGTTCGAGTTACGAGCTTTGGCCCTCTCAAAGCTATAATTTAAGGCGGAAGGTTTCGCAAGTGGCGCGAAATTAAAATGTTATTGTGTTTTTGCTAATCACAGCTCATCAACACATCTTGAGATAGCGAAACCTGATTTTGCGAAAACTATGAGACCTAACACGCATGTTTGAATTGAAAGTGTCTCTTAGAATATCATTAGTTTAGCTGCGAATGTCATTCAATTATTATGACAGTGATTTTTTTGTTCATTGTCATTACTGAATTACCTACCGCGGTACTATTGACTCATTTAATTAGGCCCTCTCTGAAAACCAGCGCTGCACTAAACTTAGGTCTGGTGCAGTATATTCTGAGACAGGGACCTGTTTGACCCCACACAACACACACAATTTCGATTCGAAGATTTAAATCTTACATAAAGAATAATTTAATTAAGAAAGCGTATTACACACTACATGACTATGTTAATGATAAAGCCGCGTGGCCTGATGTCGCTCTGCCCCTCGACACCTAATTTGTCAATTTGCAATGTCTGTACCTGCATATAATTTATTACTTATGTGTTATTTATGTGTATATCAAGCGTAGTGTGTGCTGCCTTATGAACTTTTGCTGATTCTCTCTATCATCTTACTTTTGACTGCCTACCTAAGTAAGGCTTTTAATTTGGTTTTCCTTTTTTCCTTGAATCAGCTTCAACTTGTTCTCGAGGCACCACACAGGCGCTCTCCACCTAGTAGTAAGAAGGATCATCAAAAGAAAAACAGACCGTGTTTGTTGCCTGATTCTTCTAGGTCTGGTTGCGTTGGAACAGGAGTAACTGTAAATTTATTTTTTAAGACGATTCAAAATGATCCTTGTGATTTCAATGAATAAAATACTTTTGACTTTGACTTTGACTTTGACTTTGACACAACCTATCAACTTTCCTACCAAAGTTTATAACAGTTTTAGTTTATTTTTATTTTTTGTTTCTCAAGATATTGTAGTACCTATATACATTTTTGTAGTAGTAGAGCTTTTTTGTGAAAGAGTTCGTCCGGGGAAGTACTACCACCTTACCTATTTCTGCCGCAAAGCAGTAGTGCTCGCATTGCTGTGTTTCGGTTGAGAGGGTAAGGGTGCCGGTGAAATTACAGGCACATGAGACTTTTCATCTATGTCTCAGGGTGGCGGGCGCAGTGCATTGCCACATAGGGTGCGTCCTAGGTGGACGTGACCTATGAGATAATGCACTGTTCATAGGCAGGGGTTACTGCTTAACATCAGGTGGGCCTCTTGCTTGTTCCGTCGTCCAAGTAGTATATAAAAAAAAAAAAAAAAAAACATATATACTTAGTGGATTTTTGTTTTTGTCTTTTTGTTTTACGTGTGTCTTGTGCGTGTGGAAAAATAAAAAAAAAAATCTTTCTTTCTTTCTTTTTTTTGTGTGAGACTTCCAGTGTGAGCACTGCTCTTAAGTAATCGTACGCACTGCTTTATCTTCATATATTGCAATTGCTCTTTTTCTCTGTATTTTCTAAATCTGTGCCTAAATTCTGTTATCTCAATTTTACTGAACGTAGTTGGCAAGCGAAATAACGTGTACAACGGTAAACACAACAAACCACGAAATCCTTGAATGCTTTACAAATTATTGCGAAGGAGTCGCAATAAACAGCATTGAATAAAGGGTGAACAGGTTTAAGATAAGATTTTATACCACGGGCTCGAAGCAACACCTTTCAACTCACTTGTGTTATTAAAACGAATTGCGTTATTAAAATAAACAGTAACTTTATTCCGCGTCTTAAAAACTTTTTCATAAAACTCTGCTTTGTTTTAATTCATGAGATAAAGTTGATGTCCTGAGATAAGAAATAACAAGTTAGACCTACTTTTGTGGAAGTGTTTCTTTTGGAGAAAAGGTAAAACGCAAATCTCGAACATCAACACCAATCGAAACCGCTCGGGGACTTCCAATTATGTTTTTGTTGGTTCTTTTTGTTTCATTTTGATTGTTACCTCTCTTGTTTTCTAAGTTCTCTGAATTCAAAGGTAATTTAAAAAGTTTCTCATCAATAGCGTAATACTTTATTTTGCCGTACACTCTGTACACTGCGCCTTGAGACCAACTCGTTAAGACACAAACGCTGATGAAAACAAACGATATTACCCCTTAATTAGATTTCTCATTAAAAGAAAAAGAAAACATTACTTTACAGCAGCTCTCTTTATGCAAGCGGCGTGCAAGACCGTTTAGAATGCAAATAGAACCGACTCAAGAGACAATTACTTGCAAATTCATGACATTGAAACCAGCAGAAATCATTTAAATGAATCTACACCTTGCATACGAATTGATAGTTTTAAGGGAAATATATTTTAACCGCGTCTGATACCGGATAAGTAAATGGATATCCGAATGAAAGGGGGACATCCTACAGATGGGGATCTTTCAGCTTATTTGAAGTCCAAAATACTTGCAGTGAGCTGAGTCAATTGCAGTTTACATTTATTGACTAAATTACATGTTGACGATTTGAACACACACTTTTTACCACTTTGGAAGTGTCTCTCGCGCAAACTATTCAGTTAAGAAAAAAATTATATTAGAAACCTCAATATCATTTTTGAAGACCTATCCATAGATACCCCACACGTATGATGATGTTTTGATGAAAAAATTTTTTTTGAGTTTCAGTTCTAAGTATGGGGAACCCCAAAAATAATTGTTTTGTTTTAATTTTTGTGTAAAAATCTTAATGCGGTTCACAGAATACATCTACCTACCAAGTTTTAACAGTATAGCTCTTATAGTTTCGGAAAAAAAAGGCTGTGACATACACGGACAGACAGACAGACAGACAGACAGACATGACGAATCCATAAGGGTTCCTTGTCTTTGACTACGGAACCCTAAAAATTACAAGTGAAATTACAATACACGCAATAAAAACTTGATTTATTTAATCAAATTATAATTTCACTATGATATCAGTGTAACAAACCTAAAGAAAAATAAAATAAAGTTTCAGATAGTCTCGATATTATCAAGCATGGATACCGTCGTTAGATCAACAACCCGCATATAATCATTAATGAATCATTAGAATGGATACCGTCGTTAGATCAACAACCCGCATATAATCATTAATGAATCATTAGAATGGATACCGTCGTTAGATCAACAACCCGCATATAATCATTAATGAATCATTAGAATGGATACCGTCGTTAGATCAACAACCCGCATATAATCATTAATGAATCATTAGAATGGATACCGTCGTTAGATCAACAACCCGCATATAATCATTAATGAATCATTAGAATGGATACCGTCGTTAGATCAACAACCCGCATATAATCATTAATGAATCATTAGAATGGATACCGTCGTTAGATCAACAACCCGCATCTAATCATTAATGAATCATTAGAATGGATACCGTCGTTAGATCAACAACCCGCATATAATCATTAATGAATCATTAGAATGGATACCGTCGTTAGATCAACAACCCGCATCTAATCATTAATGAATCATTAGAATGGATACCGTCGTTAGATCAACAACCCGCATCTAATCATTAATGAATCATTAGAATGGATACCGTCGTTAGATCAACAACCCGCATCTAATCATTAATGAATCATTAGAATGGATACCGTCGTTAGATCAACAACCCGCATCTAATCATTAATTAATCATTAGAATGGATACCGTCGTTAGATCAACAACCCGCATCTAATCATTAATGAATCATTAGAATGGATACCGTCGTTAGATCAACAACCCGCATCTAATCATTAATGAATCATTAGAATGGATACCGTCGTTAGATCAACAACCCGCATCTAATCATTAATGAATCATTAGAATGGATACTGTCGTTAGATCAACAACCCGCATCTAATCATTAATGAATCATTAGAATGGATACCGTCGTTAGATCAACAACCCGCATCTAATCATTAATGAATCATTAGAATGGATACCGTCGTTAGATCAACAACCCGCATCTAATCATTAATGAATCATTAGAATGGATACCGTCGTTAGATCAACAACCCGCATCTAATCATTAATGAATCATTAGAATGGATACCGTCGTTAGATCAACAACCCGCATCTAATCATTAATGAATCATTAGAATGGATACCGTCGTTAGATCAACAACCCGCATCTAATCATTAATGAATCATTAGAATGGATACCGTCGTTAGATCAACAACCCGCATCTAATCATTAATTTGACGATCTCAGTGGTGCTTCGGGCGAAGGTTAGCCTGCGACACAGGAGGTTGCGGGTTCGATTCCCGCCTCGGAACACATATTTGTACGATCTGCAGATATTTGTTAAGGGTGTTTTATGTATAATAAAAAAAAAACTATGCAGGTAATGTATTGTATTAAGTATTATAAGTTATCTAGTCGCCTTAACACAAGCTCTGATATAGCTTGGGGCTACATAATGTTGTATGAAGCATTATTTATTTATTTTAGATTTATTTAATCAAGTTATAATTTTGCTTGCTTCTTTTCAACCTCTTTGTGTCGCTTGGGTTTTTAAACGCCAAGAAACTATTCACTCATCCGCCTATAGTCCACCAACTGTTACATAAAATACATAAAACCAAAAAAAAAACTGCTTGCGAATGTCACAGTCACAAATTAATTGTTGTTGTTGTTTCGTATGAGGCAGTGCTGGCCTCTGGTGTCAGAGTATGTCAAGCCGCCCGAGGGCCTCTGACATGGCTTAATTAATTGAAATTATATAAAAATATAGATTTTGACCTATATTGAGATGTTGAATACTTTTTATACGGAAAAAAAAATGGGGGTGACCGCTATCCGGTAATAATTATAGATAGATAGATAGAAAACACTTTATTGCACAACACAGAAAATAAGCTAATTAAGAATTAATATTAAACTAAACACGGAAGTACAATGGGCGGTCTTATCGCTATAAGCGATCTCTGCCAGACAACCTTGGGATGGACTGGAATTATTTGCACGACATAGAACGGTGGCTTAAAATCTGGAATACAATCTCTTAAATTAAAAATAAATAAATATAACAAATTACTACCTAATTTATAAATTTATACTATGATTACACAAATACACTGGAATCCGAAATGTAACCAAGTCTCGCTTGTGTCTCGGTAACATTACTGGACGTGAAGTATTACGTGAAAACAACACAGACCAGAATTTAATAACGCCCAGACGGAGATTTTCTCCTGGATTCATAGCGAAACTAAAAAGAAAGTTATACGGGAAAGTTTCACGTTGAATAAACCAATTATGCGTTGAAACTCAACATTTGAGATTCAAATAGATTGAACTTCAAGCTGGGAGGTCTAACGCGAGATTATGCAAGTTAGGATCATACTGCCCGTGTTTGTTTTGCTACGTTTACATTATACTCTTGTGGAGTTACCTAAAGAGCATTCAGGGAATTTATAAATAAAACACGAGATTGCGTCATTTTGTTCGATGACGTCAAGTTCCATAGAACAAATGGGTCTGACCCTTCTGTTTCATAAGATGAGCTTGCTGTCACCTTTGAGTTAAACCCAGTTCAGTAATTATCTTTGCCTCTGTGATTTTAACTCATTCTAAAAAGATTGAAAAAATAAGGTAAGTAAGATTGATTGGTTAAATAAGATTGACTTCTTTTCACTATAGGAAGAGCAGACGCACGTCACTTGCCAACAGGTGAGATCGTGGCCAAACATGTTCTGAACACAACAACCACGATATAATTCCTTTGTAATTGTAGGTACCAACCATTGCTAATGGAAAGGAAAAAAAATATTCGCCATGGTAGCGTATGTAGACAAACTTCCATGAGAAAGTTCAGAAAAAATTAACATTCAATACAAACAGCAAGGCAAAACCATTTTTTTGGGTTTTCGCTAGTTAGCGCAACACGCTCGGATGGACGTTTGTCTATCGAGGAAGAGCCAGTGGTATTGGAAGTAAACTTTTCGAAATCGGTGTGGTTTAGATGCGTTTTTATGGTTATTACTTCGATCCCAATCTTCCTAACAACTTTCCTGATTTATTGTACGGTGTATCTGTAATGTTCGTGTATAGGTGAAATACGGGTTTACGCCCTCCCGGAGATTCTTCTGTATAGCAGTGTATTCATACAATTTTGTTGAGGTATCATTTTTGGGGTTCCGTACCCAAACGGTAAAACGAGACCCTATTACTAAGGCTCAGCTGTCCGTCTGTCTGTCTGTCTGTCTGTTTGTCCGTCTGTCACCAGGCTGTATCTCATGAACCGTGATAGTTAGACAGTTGAAATTTTCACAGATGATGCCGCTGTTGCCGCTATAACAACAAATACAAAAAAAAAAACAGAATAAAATAAATATTTAGTGGCTCCCATACAACAAACATGAGTTTTCGAAATGTAGGTTAAGAAATGCTCTGCGGGATCAGTTTTTGGTTGGTTTGGTTTTTGGTTTTTGACTTTTTGCGTGCAATTTTTATTTGTATTTTTTTACAAACGTGTTTTTTTTTTGCCGTTTTCATAGGTAATGGTACGGAACCCTTCGTGCACGAGTACGACTCGCACTAGGCCGGTTTTTTTGGATCATTAACTTTAAATTTTCTAATCAAGTACAATATTCAAATTATAAATATGCATGGATACTACATTATAATTCCGAGGAATCACTGTCCCAGAATCACGATAGGAACAATATTTTCTCGATAGAGAAAACCCAAAGTTACCTCTAACTATTGGCTAGATTCGATTGTTTATTAAAATGGTGCATATTTTTGGTTAAAAAAATATTATAAATAAAATCAATACAATAAGCTGTAGGGGTTTTGTAAAATTATCTATATTTTACGAGATATTCAATAAAAACTGCTTTAACGTGCGGCGCGATGTGTTTTTTTATGAAGATTTCTGCCTGGCGTTGGCGCAGCCTGAAGCTTTACTGATATCGATATGTTTCTTTTTCATGTTTGTCTGTCTGTCTGCGAGTATCTTCGACAAAATAATCGCTCAATCTACTGGACGGATTTTAATTAAAATTGGTATATTTAGTTTATGCGTGATATATAATAAAATAAATTATAAAAAGCCTTTATCGCTGTTTGTTTTACAGTGTAACAAAAATATATGTAGGTACCTAATATAAAACGAACCTAAAATACAATATATAAATATTCACAATTATAAATTGCAATTGAAACACTATTGAAGTTAGTAGAATACCAAAAGTGTCAAAAGTGTCAATTATGAGACAATTCATTAACAATTTAATTATACAATAAATTATGTGGTAACTAAAAACACTAAAAATACTTAAATATAAAAAAGAAAGAAAAGAAGCTAAGTACACATTAAATTTGCTTCATAGGGCAAGGTGGCAAGAGCACTGGCTGCATTCCCACGTTGAATGGCCAAAGAAATTCTTTGCGCCAGGAAGGAGCCAGCCCTCTTGTCACCAGCGGCGTCGATGAGCAACGGTGATATTTTTTTTAAAAAGGTCTTAGTACTAGGGCCCCATTTATAAATTATGTATCGGCACGGGGTCTCATCCCATACAAAAAATATATTGTTCTATTAAAGTTCAATAGATGGCGTTACAGGTATAGATTTGATATTGAAGTATGTAAAAAAACAATATTAGGTCTTGAAAAAATATTTTCTGATATCAAAAAATACCCACAACACGGGAAAATTAAATAAATGTATCTACAATCAAGTTTAATAATTTTTACAAACATTTAATTTTGTCTTTTTTCTGATGGTAATCATTTGAACTAAATTGATGATGACACCAGTTTGTTTGTAGTACCACAGGTAGAACTGACTTGATAGATGGCGTTATTTAAAAAAAAAAACAGGTGACACGCCTATGACGTCATGCCTGAAATGAAAGAGAAAACTAGTATTACCTTTTTATTCTAAAATTTTCAAATAAAATGTCAGACATCATTTGATAGCATTGTGTCCAAAGACCAATATATATATATAAAAGACAATGTCCTGAATGACTGACTGACCGAGTGCCAACGCACAGCCTAAACCGCGTAGAGACATGAAATTTGGATGGTGTGTTTGTCTTGATACGAAGGGTTGTAACAAAGAAAGGAATTTTGAAAATTCATAAGCTAAATGATTCTAACGTAATACAAAAATGCTCTGTATTTCGGAAAGCGTTAGCAGTAGATAGTCACTTGTAATTTCCGCTTCGGCCGTCAAAGAAACCGGCGTTTCGTAACTGGTTCATAGGTACTTTCCTCAAATAAAATTAACAAACATAAAAATTTGCAATATACGAAAAATGCCACGGGAACGAAATATGGCAGTGTATTTCGACGTAAAATATAGTTTCACGGTATAGGTAGTTGTTGGGATTAAAATATTTTCAGGAGTGGGACTCCTAAATTGAAATACTTGAATGTTCGTTCGTTTCAAAAGTCATGTCACGGTGTGGTTGTTAATGTTAAAGTTGTTTTCTGCACGTCGGGAAAGTATTCTGACTACGCGCGGACGAAGTCACGAGCGGGTCATCTGTTGAGTTTGAAAAATCATAATCGTCATACAGGGTGATTGGAAGATGGGTGTGAAGTGTCATACCGTACACCACAATGTAAGTATTCCTGGTTCCTTAGTAGCGGCTTCGACAGATCCTCAATCTCAGCACATCACCGACTATTATCTTGGTATCGGAGCCATCACCGACTGGCTGTATACCATAGACTAATGCCTTGTTGTCCTTTCTACCGTCTACATAGAAACAGGCAATCTGTCAGCCCCAGAATGCCACAGACTCACAATATGATTCAGGCAAATACACTACATGGTGCAAAGCTGGTTAGGGGAAGGTTGTCTAGACCATTTAGAACTATTTCAGCCATAATAGTTATAAAACGAAGTCCGACTATTTCATTTTTACCGTTTTTTTTTCGTAATACCCAGAAATTTTCAGTTAATTGCTAATAATTGCCAGTTTTATAAATTAATGTTTTCTTTTATTTTATTTTGTAATTTAAGTAATGTGTAAGCAATCTAAGAATACATGGTCTAAGCATCGGTGTCATCAGACATTTTCAGTACAGACACTTTAGTTCACCAAAAAATTAAAAGATTTAAAGAATCAGGTTTTTGGAAACTTAGAAAAAACAAATGGTGCTTTTTTCTTCAAATTTTTTTGAATAGGTACATGAAAAGAAAAAAAGAAAAAAAAAGGAAAAGAAAGAATTAATTCAGCGTTTGAAACGATGAAGCTGGAGATGATGTTGAAAGTAACTACAACCGAAGTGAGAAGACGGGCCCTTGCTTGTGTTGTTGGGAATCGTGGCAATCATTTTGAGCACCAATAAATTAATAAATTGAATTAAAATGTTGTTTTATAAGAATGCCTAAAATTTTAAATTTTCTTCATTAATCTGGTTTTTAGGTACCAATTTTATTAATTTGTAATATATCCGCGTAAATGATACCTCAAATAAAAGAGTATGAATATCAAGCATGTATTCAAAAAGGTTTGAACAAAAAAGCGCCATCCGTTTTTTTAACTAGGTAAGTGTCAAAAACCTGATTCTCTAAATCTTTGTTTTTTTTAGCTGATAGTCGCTGCATGATGCCGAGTTCTTGGAGTATGGACTGATTGGTACGAAACTCAGTCCACGAAACCCCAAGCATTCTTCTCCAGCACCACATCTCAAGAGCATCTATGCTCTTTTTCTCGATCTCCCTACGAGTCCATGTTTCTGCAGCATAGAGGAATATGGGAAACACCAACGCTCTAACGAGACGGATCTTAGTAGATTTCGTTATGCTACGATTTTTCCATATCTTCCTCAGGTTATCCATGGCGGACCTAGAAATCGCCATACGCCGCTTGATTTCGTCAACGCATCCACCATTGTTTGTGATCAAAGATCCGAGGTAAATGTATGATTGAACCACATCACAGTTTGCGATTTGCTTGACTTCCGGCAAGTTGTTATTGATACGGTCAACAATCATCACTTTCGTTTTGCTGCGGTCGATCTTCAGTCCAAACTCGAGGCTGATGTTTTATATCTTGAAAAGACTAGTTTTCCCTTACAGCTTTGCACTCATCTTCCAATCACCCTGTGTACGTGTCGTAAGTTTTTTTCACAAACGTCATCTATTGAGTGTGTGCGCGTTTTACGCGGTAATTACAGTTGCAGGAGCTAGGTGGCTCTAGCTATCATTTCCCTGCTAGCGGCATCTAGCGCCCAGGTAAGGCAACCAAAATAGCCCGCAGAATAGCCCGAGTTATGGCGGTCACGTTTTGTTGTATGGCATGAGGTATCTGTACTAGTATAGTATTCTTTTATCTGTGGTATCGGCAACCGCTTTTATCGCTTTTTTTGCGGCCTCTAAAGATTTCCACCTTGTCCTATCCTTTACTGCCCGAGTCGATTCTGGGTCATTCTATCATGCGCGCTACATGGTATGCGCGCTACATGGTATGCGCGCTACATGGTATGCGCGCTACATGGTATGCGCGCTACATGGTATGCGCGCTACATGGTATGCGCGCTACATGGTATGCGCGCTACATGGTATGCGCGCTACATGGTATGCGCGCTACATGGTATGCGCGCTACATGGTATGCGCGCTACATGGTATGCGCGCTACATGGTATGCGCGCTACATGGTATGCGCGCTACATGGTATGCGCGCTACATGGTATGCGCGCTACATGGTATGCGCGCTACATGGTATGCGCGGTAGAATCGTGTTTTTTCTTGAGCTTATTAATTTGACGCCTTCTATTTACGTTAATGTTTTTCATGTTCTTTGTTGGTCAAGTAACAGTTTTATGGCATGAGTGTAGATAAAGTTGTGTATGAAACTGCATATAACTAGGTATAACTATTAAAAACCAGGCCAAGGATCGGGTTTTAAACTCACACTCGTGTTGTAATAACCCCTGATATGTTTCATAAACTACTGTTGTGTGCAGGAAGCTACATTATTGTTGAGTGCTACTTATAGGCTACGTTTTATTAGTACTGGCAAATTAGGTAATTTTTAGCAAAAGTGTGTGTGTTTTGTTTGGCTTGAAAATCACCTCTAATATAACTCAGCAAATTCACCCCCCCCCCCCCCCCCCCCCTCCGGAAAGGGGTGAAATAGGGTGAAAACCTTATAACACCCGTAACTTAATGGGGAAAATAGATGTAGTAAATTTTTCTAAGTTTGTACCTAATATTTAAAAGCCTTCCGTATGCGCCAGAAATGGTGCAAACCTGGGATAAGCTCCTATTCGTATCATCTAACGATTCCATAAGAATCCACGACTACTCGACTCAGGTCCACACTTTTTGCTAATTTGCCTGTAATAGCTCCGCCCGTAGCTACGCCCGCGTTATGTGTAGTTCCAGTCAATTCCATAACGGTTTAGCGATATTGAAGCTATTTGGAGTGTGGGTGGATGCTAAGGGGGGTTGGGCAGGAGGGGGGTTGGGCAGGAGAGGGGGAGGGGATGCATGTGAAGCCGCGGGCAAAAGGCTAGTACAAATATAAAATAGGAAGTAGTACGATAGCCTATCACAGGAAGGAGCGATACGAAGCTGTGCGAATAAATGCTGGACTGTTTATTTGCCCAGATATCGTGCTCGATTATGGACTAAGATTTATGTGTTGTACAGCTGTTTCCGTGGCGATTAGATTGACCGGCTATTTTGAGTGCGTAAGATTTCACGATCACCTACGCAATTTCTTACTCACTGCGAGCACAACAAAGCAGATAATCAATTACTATAGGTATCGAAATCAGAAGGTGAATTTTGGTGCTCGCTTTGATTCTCAATACGATAACATAATTAAATAATTATCACGCTAAAATAATATCGATAATATGGATAAATTAATTATCAAGTACCGATTTGATACATGTTTAGGATACCTATAATATAATTATATTTTGTACTAGCAGCGCCCCGCGGTTTCACCCGTGGGAATATCGGGATAAAAATGTGTTGTATGTTGTGTGCCTATGTGTTATTACGGGAGACTAGTTAGTTATCTTCATTCCAAATTTCATGCAAATCCGTCCAGCCGTTTCAGCGTGAAGAAGTAACCAACACACTCACACACACACAAACTTTCGCATTTATAATATTAGTGGGATTTTATCAGTTATCTAGTACCCATAACACAAGCTCTGCTTAGCTTGGGGCTAGATAATGTTGTGTGAACTGTCCAACATTATTTATTTATTATTTATTTATTATGAGATGAAAATTAAATACAGTTATTATATCATTACGTCCTCTTCTTTGCTTTCTTTGCGCTTAGTTGCCATGCTGACTGTACTCGCTGACAAAATTTGACGCGAACACAATTAGCACATGTGTGGTGTAGTTAAACTTAAGTGTATTGCGTGTCTTTTCGAAATGGTGGTTTTTTTTTTCCAAAAACCTGGTTTTTCTGCCACTATTTAAACTGGGTTATTCCTCAATTTAAAGTGGGTTGGTGGGTTTGACTTGACGGTGACTCTTGATGACTTGACCATCTGATATATATATATATATATATTTATATAAAAAATAAAGTCGTGTTAGTTACACCACTTATAACTCAAGAACGGCTGAACAGTTCTGAAAATTGGTGGGGAGGTAGCTTAGAAGCAGGAGATTGACATAGGGGGGAGGGGTAGGAGGGAGGGGTAGGAAGGAGGGTTCACCGGGGGCTACCCGTGCGAAGCCGGAGCGAGTCGCTAGTTTATTATAATACTTTCATGAAAAATTTAATTTATTATGAATACTTGACATTGTATAAATTGATGCAAAAAAATGCAGAAGCCATATAAAAAAGGTCGAGACTAATTGCTCCTGAGCTTACAAACACTAAAATTATGGCATAAGTCTAATAACGTCGTAGCAACGCAACGATTTTATATATTGATATTTTTTATATTACATAGAAAATACCCAGAATATCCTGAAAAAAATTATGCAGATTGTACAAATATTTGTTCCGAGGCGGGAATCGAACCCGCAACCTCACGTATTCATCACAGGACATCTATATTATTTGCTAGGCTCAACAATACGGCTAAGGCTTAGTAATAGGGTCCCCTTGGCAACCTTTGGGCAAACCATATAAAATACCCTCTGTGGCGTGGCGGGCGAAGGTTCGCCTGCGACGCAGGAGGTTGCGGGTTCGATTCCCGCCTCGGAACAAATATTTGTACGTTCTGCAGATATTTGTTCAGGGTGTTATGGGTCTTTTCTATGTATAATAAAAATATCTATCTATGTAATGTATTGTATTAAGTTTATCAGTTAACTAGTACCCATAACACAAGCTCTGCTTAGCCTGGGGCTAGATGATATTGTGTGAACTTTCCAGCATTATTAATTTATTTATTTATTTGGTGAGATTTCGTTGTCTCTAGTCTGTGTTCAACCATAAATCATAGTTATCATAAATAAGTTACTGTATCATGTTGTCCAAGTATAGAGCTTTTGCATTATATGCAAGCTAAACTTTGGACAGATTTTCTCCATGGGTGGGTGCTGGCGCCAGAATATTAACAGCCGAGCGAGAAATGAAAGTAGCCGTGAACGACATAAAATTAATTTAGTCTCCAAATGTAAGGACGAACTAAGCGCGATTCATTCAGAAAATAAAAATGATTTTATTAAGACGATTCATCATGAAACATCGTAAATGATTCAAAGTGGCCTTACCCTTGGCCCTACCCACCCTACATTTATTTTACAAGCTTTTATTTAACTTGCTGTGTATGTATGTTTGTCTGGATGGAATCCGGGTGGAATCTTGAACTGAATTTGAAAGCAGTTATCCTCAACCAATTGAGCTGAAATTTGTTAAACCTGTCAAGTTCCGATGACAATACAATATGGTGGTGATAGCAAGCTGATGTTATGATGGAGAAGGAAGGTGGACAATGGAACTCCTCGATGGATAATAGTAGACTGGCCGTGTTCAGGCTCATTTTGATCAACTCACGGTTATATCACTGATCTCACAGAAGCTTAGTTTCAAATGAATATTTTTCAACTAAAATATTATTTTCATTCCAACCTTACCTTACCACAACTTATTTCAAAGTACCTTTTAAATAACCCTGATTACGTCCTTCAGCTCCTAAAGGTCTTAAGGTGTCTGCGGATTTCCTTACCGTTCACTGGCCTTCTCCGTTTCATGCATTTGGATTTGCACATAATTAAATAAAACTTTATTAATTTAAGACCTAATATAGCTTACGGTAACCTCGGAAAGAGGGTGACTTGAAAGTCTTTGGAAGTGGTAGTTATGGGTTTTATTATGCTAAGGACATAGGAAAAGAAAAGAAAAAGAAAAGAAAGTAATGCTGGACAGTTCACACAACATTATCTAGCCCCAAGCTAAGCAGAGCTTGTGTTATGGGTACTATATAAGTGTTATACTTAATTACAATACATAACATAGTTTTTTTTTTTTTATTATGCATAGAAAATACCCAACACCCTGAACAAATATCTGCAGATCGTACAAATATTTGTTCCGTGGCGGAAATCGAACCTCCTGTGTCGCAGGCGAAACTTCGCCCGCCGTGCCACAGAGGTCACCTCCACAGGTCTCCACCGAACGCGGTGCGGTTAGAGAATGACCCTCATCGCATCCAGTGCGTGCACCGCGGCGCTGCGGGCAGTTCTAGCTGCTAGATTTATCTCGATAGTGACAATCAAGTGACACGCGCTCTCATGAAGACATGCTCTTGCCAAAAAACTCGGGGTACTCAACAGATCGAAGCGGTACTTCACACCGGGGCACCGTTTTACGATTACAAAGTGCAGGTTCGGCTCAGTACAGCTCTTACTTCTAGAATGATGCACCGAAGTACCAACCAACCTCTCGACTACTGCAACCTATGGACTTCTAACAGCACAAAGCTCGACGCACCCAAAGTCACCAAGGATCTAGAGCCGTTGAGCGTGTGCCGAGATATTGGCGCGCTTAGCGTCTCTTATAAGATTTTTAACGGGGAATGCTCTGAGGAGCTGTTTGAACTAATCCCAGCTTCGCACTTTTATAACCGGCGTGGAATGAGCTCCCGTTGGATGTCTTCCCACAGGGCTACAAAATGGGTAAATTCAAGAAAAATATCAAAGCGCTTTTGCAATACCGTGGGTGTTGCAGATGTCCATAGGCGGCGATGGCTGATTAGATTTAAATCAGGCGGGCCGTATGCTTGTTTGTCACATTATAATAAAAATAAAAAAACACGGGACGGGCGGGTTGTGCTGTTGAAGCGGCGAGAAGCGGTTGGCGACCACCTCACCTTGCGCTGGAATTCCTGATTATTTCTCTCCCTCATTGCATCGGTAACCTCACTGCTGAGGGTCGTGACCTTTAATGTAGGACCTTGGTTTTGATGTGTCTCCACTGGCTTCTATCCTCACGCTGAAATCGAGCACAGAGCTAATTTGATCGCTCCAGCGCATTGGGCCGTTGTCTCTTTCCTTCCACTTTACCAGTAACCACCAGCTTTTCTAGATTGCCACCATCCTTCCTGGCAATACTTATAGTTATGATCGCGATACTAACTACATAGAAGGATCAGGACTATGCGTAATATGACTTGTGGGTGTTATATGTTATAATTATATATCTTAGAAAAAGCCATTAACGGATAGGTATAGTCTGTTTTTTCGGGTCAGTGGAGAGTAAGATACGATATCCAACAGTTTTTTTATTTTATTTTATTCTGTCAAGTTAGCGAGCAAGCATGCAATGCACCTTTTATGCCATGGGATGCATTTTGGAACGCTCACACAATAGTTGGTCCAATATGCAATACCACCAAATATGTACAGTGTAAACCAAAAACCGAATAATCCTGTTGCGTTGCGGATAAGTGAGCAACACGGTTAAAACGAAGGTAGGTACTGTGACGGCAGAAGATCGGATGTGGATTGAAGTGCGTTCGCTTGTCCGGAACAGGGACCGGATTAATTCTGTCCGGACTGAAACGGCTTTTAAAGTTCTACGGTTAGATTAAAAAATCTTTGGTTCTATTTAATTGAACTTGTTAACATAGGTAGGTACAATTTTCTAACGATTTTACGTAGAGAACATCTACTGGTCCTATTTAGATCTGAAATCTCATCCTATAAGAAGGTAGTAAAATATTACAATCAATTATTATTGTTATAATTATATCATTTATTTCGGTTTTTTACACCATATTATGTTACTAAAGAATTGTTAGTAGATATTATCAAATAGTATTTCTAAAATTACAAATAATAATTATTAAATTAAATTAAATTAAATTAAATTATTAATATTACAATAAAATTAATGTTATTTGGCACACCGCATTGAATTGCATGGCAGCACATGTGTTTTGGTCCAGTGACTGAGGATCGGACCATCCACCCGCTCGGCTACTGTGCTCAGGAAGCTGTTGGCACTGCCGCGCACCCGCCGCATCAGGGAGTTCACTCTCTTACGCATAATGGCGTGGAAGCCATCAGTGTGTGCCTCTGCGAACATACTCGATGAGCTACAGAAACGCGGCAGCTCCAACAGCATCCTGAACGCATTGTTATACTGAATGCGAAGGGCGTTGTTTGAGTAAAGTTGATCCATAGGCAGCTAGTATAAAAAAATTGGCAGTAAGCCCTAAACAAAGTGATCTTTACAGTATTCGTGCACTTTGCAAACCTACGGATCAACATACTACTTCTCACTGCCAACGCCCTTCGCTCCCTCTCAATGTGCAAGTCGTCCTTGAGACTCTCAGTGACCCAATGCCCCAGGTATTTAAAATGCAAGACCATTTTGAGAACAGTGCCACTCAATGACGACCCCTGCAACGCGTCGGGCGAGTAGCCGCAGTAGTATCAATCAGATCTTACTCGCTGCAAACACAAATTAAATAATAAATTCAAAATAAACTAAATAAATACCAATGAAATAAATATTTGCCAACTAAGCCGGACCGAGATAGAAAAGCTTCTCGTAATTAATTTAAGTATTGGATCGAACCCTTAGCCTTTCGCCATTAGGAATTCGAAAAGTGGAATACGCAGATCTCTGAATAGGAAACTCAATTAGGAAATACCTACCCGAACCATAGAGGAGTTATATCAGTAATATCAGTTAATCTACAAAATCGTATTTATTTCATTGACATCAGTTAGTCGGTGGAATTGTAGGTATTATACTAATTACCCATAAATCAGTGAAATCTTAGTTATTTCAGCAACATCAGTTAATTAGTGAAAACGTAGTTATTTCAGTAATATCAGTTAATCAGCGATATTTTCCTCATTACCCATAAATCAGTGAAATCGTAGTTATTTCAGTAATATCAATTAAGAATAGAATAAGAATAAATTTATTTCGGAAAATGTAGATAACAAAACAGCTGTATACTAACAGAGATAACAAGGTGGTTTATACAATTTAAATAAAGCGGCCAAGTGCTTGTCGGACTCGTCCATGAAGGGTTCCGTTGCAGCAAGTAACATAATATAAAAGTTCTTGGATGGATTACGATTTATGACGTATTAAAAAAAAACTACTTACTAGATCTCGTTCAAACCAATTTTCGTTGGAAGTTTACATGGTAATTACATCATGTTTTTTTTTAGTTTTATCATTCTCTTATTTTAGAAGTTATGGGGACACACACACACTTTTTACCACTTTGGAAGTGTCTCTCGCGCAAACTATTCAGTTTAGAAAAAAAAAATATTGGAAACCTCTATATCATTTTTGAAGACCTATCCATAGATACCCCACACGTATGGGTTTTACCACTTTGGAAGTGTCCCTCGCGCAAACTATTCAGTTTAGAAAAAAATTATATCTAATATCATTTTTAAAGACCTATCCATAGATACCCCACACGTATGGGTATGATGAAAAAAAGATTTTTGAGTTTCAGTTCTAAGTATGGGGAACCCCAAAAATTTATTGTTTTTTTTTTCTATTTTTGTTTGAAAATCTTATTGCGGTTCACAGAAAACATCTACTTACCAAGTTTCAACAGCGTAGCTCTTATAGTTTCGGAAAAAAGTGGCTGTGACATACACGGACAGACAGACAGACAGACAGACAGACATGACGAATCCATAAGGGTTCCGTAATTTTTGTTACGGAACCCTAAAAAGGTAGGTAAGTAGGTGTACAGTTTGAAACCTTTACCTCTCGTGCAACTTTTTCTGTATTTTTTATTTTACCAAAAAATAATAATATTTTTCAAACATTTTAAGAATTTTCTCGTACATTTGCTACGAAACCCTGAGTGCGCGAGGTTTGACACGCGTTTGGCTGATTTTATTAGGGTTCCGTAACCAAATTACAGAACCCTTATAGATTCGTCATGTCTGTCTGTCTGTCTGTCTGTCTATCTGTCTGTCCATGTATGTCACAGCAACTTTTTTCCGAAACTATAAGAGCTATGCTGTTGAAACTTGGTAAGTAGATGTATTCTGTGAACCGCATTAAGATTTTCACACAATAATAGAAAAAAAACAATAAATTTTTGGGGTTTGCCTTTGGAACTTGCCTTTGCTTGTTTAGTAGCGTTCGATACTTAGAACTGAAACTCAAAAAAATAAAATTTTGCGCGAAAGACACTTCCGAAGTGGTAAAATGTGCCCCCTCCTTCGTAACTTCTAAAATAAGAGAATGATAAAACTAAAAAAAATAAATGATGTACATTACGATGTAAACTTCGAACGAAAATTGGTTTGAACGAGATCTACTAAGTAGTTTTTTTTTAATACGTCATGAATCGTAATCCATCCAAGAACTTTTATATTATGTTACTTGCTGCTACGGAACCCTTCATGGGCGAGTCCGACTCGCACTCGGCCGCTTTTTGTATTATGGTGTTGTGTTTCTGCTGATCCAGAAACACTGCCAGCGTTTATTACCTACATTGTAGCCGCAAATGTTCTCGATAGGAGATACCAATAGCGTAATCCGATTTTAATTGAACTTGCCTTTGCTTGTTTAGTAGCAATTTGGAAGTAATGTGAGTGAGATACATAAAAATATTAGTAATTTTTAATAAAAAGATAATCTTTACTGAATGATTAACATTAATATAGCCAAAAGACAAAACACGGATTTCAAGGACAGCCCGAGTTTTATAGTAAGACAGTTATTATTTTGTAATATTTTAGTAAGGTATACATTTATTTACAGAAGGAATAATTCAACTAATAATACAAGGTATATACAAAATACATAATGAATGTGCTACCTGAAGACCGCTGCTAGCGATCTAAACGTAGATCAACTGATCCAAATCACTACCATTCTCCTAATTATATAAATAATACATTTATTTGCAAAAAGGATAATACAACTTGTACATGTTAGATATGTACAAAATTTTAATATACAAATTAATTATTTGACCTAATACCTAACGACCGTTGCAAACGTTCTAAAATAAGATCAACTGATCCAAATCACTACCAGACGGAAGCGTCACTAAGATGCTGGCTGCATTGCCGCGCTAAATGGCAATACTTGAGTCAGATAAGAGCCGGCTCTCGGGTCACGAGTCACTTCGACCAGACGCCCTGAAAGAATTGTGAAAACGCGAAGAGCCCCGGTACCCCACGGAACCAGTCTTGACCCCGAAAGACTCAAAGAATTAAGCTCTGTCGAGACTTGCATATTTACGCCTTTTGAGGTCCTCAGCTGAATCTGCCGCCGCACCGGCTCTAACTGATATTCCGGATAGATGAGATGGCGCAAGGTTATATCAACGCATTATAGCGTCTCACAGTAAAGGGCTACCCTTCTCCCACGGAACAAGAGTCATGCCGTCAGGCCGCTTACCATCGTCACGTAGCAGACCATTTGGTTCTAGAATGGCTGGAAATATATAAATTAGTCACATAATTCAACATATATCTCACGAAGAGTATGTAGTTAGGTACTAAGTCAAAAATAGCTTGTGTATCATTCAAACATTCCAAAGGATGGGTTTTTCCAAATATATGGTACTAAACGCTTATATACTTTTCACAACAAACGAGATATTTACCATGATTTTCCATTTTTGATTGTTCCCAATATTTCGGCACAATTTCATGCGCCATGATCACGGGAGAAATAACTAGTCTTTGCGAGTAGATGTTATTGGCAAAAACAGTGCAATGTATGTACAGTGGCGGAATGAAAACGTTCGTCAGTTTTCAAAGGAATCCCCTTAGCTTGTCGCAAGCACATATTACCTTTTCCAACTATTCTACGTAGCAGACTGCTGTATAGAAAACTATAACTTAAATGTTAATAATAAAGATCAAAATCGCACACCTTTGGTCAGTTGCTTGTATAAGTTTTAACGACTTTTTTAGGGTCCCGTACCCAAAGGGGCCAAACGAAGCCCTATTGCTCTCGCTCATCCGTCTGTCCGTCTCTCTATCGCACGGGTCTATAGCGGCTAAGCCATTGAAGTCTTCATATTTGTACTAAGTATTTATGTATCTTACTGACCAAAACCCAAAAATTATTTTGAAGTATGGTTCCCGTACAAGTTAAAGTGGGGAGGGAAAAATAAATCTGTCGTACCCTGGCATGTGGAGTATAGTTTTAGAGCTTATTAAGTAGAATAAGACTGTATTTTAGTTACTAAGTTCAATTTAATTTCCATTTAAACCAAGAACTAGTTTTTTTAAATATTCTACATACTTATTGAGAATATTTTACCAAAAAATTATAATATTTTAGAAATTAGAAACATTTTGTGAATTTTCTCATATTTCTATTACAAACAGATTTAATTTTGCGTGTGGATTAACTAAACTCAGGCAATTTATAACTTCTACATTTGTTACGGAACCACAAATTATATAATAGTTTCTACAACGGAAACCTGAATGCGCGAGGTCCGATGCGCACTTGGCCAGTTTTTTATTGAGTTAGCCAGAAGTTTTGTCATTTTATTCGTAGACTATCTGTCATTCAATCGCCACTAATATCCGTTGTCATGGTAACTGAAAGTTATTTTCGTAATATTGACAATACTGTGTCGGTAAAACAGTACCAATGCAATACTATGTCGGTAAAGCAGTACCTATGCTTTTTGCATTGTACAACCAAAAATAGGCCCTAAGGTGACGAACATTTTCATTCCACCACTGTACATAAGCTGATGGTTTCTAAAGTTATAAACGCTTCTATACAAAAGAAGGTGATGTTTTTGTAATACTATTAATTAGGTACATTATTTAACATTTGAATTGTTTACTTATAGTTATAGTTATAGTTTATTTATTTATAACGGATTATTGTTACATGTCATGTTGGTTTATAAAGCATTTAGAAAAAGAGAAAAGAAAAAAAAAGAGTTTTTATTTTATTTTTTTAAATATATATATATTTTTTTTTTTTTTCCTTCTTATTTGAGAATAGTGAAAATATTGAGAAATATTTAGCGGGGAGTCGCGAAAGAAACCCAAATTCTGCAAATAAATCCTTACCTAGCATTGTTAAAACGCAAGAACTAGGAACTCCTATATTAATTAAACTTTAAAAAGAAAGAAGTGGTAGTTCATGCCTAACAAACTTCCATAGGCATTTCGGGGAATGCTCCCAGGAACTTCACGATCTGATTCCACCATCTACTTTTCATCATAGGACGAGCAGGCGTACGGCTCAGTACCATACTTACCTCAATAGTATACCTTCTATTCGTACTAAACGTTTCAGTTCTACCTTTATAATGCGAACTGCTAAGGAGTGGAATACACTACCGTCGTCTGTCTTTCCTGAAAACTATAATCTGGGTCTCTATAAAGCTATAGTTAATAGGTTGCTTCTAGACCTTTGTGCTCCATCTTCGGCCACATTTTCACTTACCAACAGGTGAGATCGTGGACAAACAAAGGTCTATCAACGTTTAAAAAAAAACTACCAATCAATGGAATATTAAAATCATGATTAAACATCAAGGATACAAGCGTGAATAAATTAAGGTAAAAAAAGCTCAATAAAGCTTTTACCTGAGAGCGAATCATTCACGCTTACATGTTTCACAAATCCAGACCAGTTCAGCCATAAAAGTAGGTACCTAGTCAATTGAATTGTGGTCTCGGCGGGTACAATCATTGAGTCGTGTAATTTCACTTCGAAAGAACAAATGAGTTTACATAAAATTATTTCGTGCTTACATAAATATATACTCGTATTGCGTAATATCTGGCTGTTATGAACTGCTTATGGGATTTAATATATTCGGTAGCAACACAAAACACCTAAATTTATGACATATTTAGGTTATTTCACAGAGATCAAAGCGTGGAATGAAGTCTACTAGTTTATACACACAGTTTATTAGTTTTAGTATTAAATAGTAATAGAGTTCCAAATTTTAAAAATATACTTTAGTTTACTTCAGCTGTACGTATTGAGTACCAAATGTTTTTGCCAATTTTTGTTAAAATCGGCCGGCAAATGGCACCTCATTAACTTTACTGACTTAACTTCCCCCCTTTTTGGGGGAAATACCACTGCAATTCAAAATCGCCGACATCAAATAAAACTACTGTTTATCAAGTTACGTCAAGATTAGTAGAAAAATACGAACTGTTGGTACGCGAGTACCAAAATACTTACAGACAGATGAAAGCAAATTTTGCAAATTCCCTCACTTCACTTGCTTCAGAAAACTTTATATATTGATGTTCTTAAATGATCTGCCAATTAAATACATACATGCACAACAAATCCCTTAATATCATAAATGTCAAAGTTACGACATTTGGATGTTGGTTGTTTGTTACTCAATCACGCCGAAACGGCTGAACCGATTTCAATTAAATTTTGTACAAACATAGATTACCTGATGACCTGGATTGAGCTATTAGTTACTTTTGATCCCTGTAAAACTCGAGCAAAGCTTCGGGCGGACACTAGTTCATAATGTTAGTAATAACTAGTAGTAAATAAATACTAACACTAGTTAGGTATAACTCGCAAGTACTTACATTTTGGATAATTTGTTTCTCTTCTGTCCTTATAGGATGATTTACATGGAGATTTGTAAGAACTGCTTGTGTGGTTGAACATGGCACTAAATAATTTTATTGTCTCTGTTGTGTACCTCTTTCTACATAATTAAACAATTTGATCTTCACATTAACCAAGACGATATTTCTTCTCCAGCATTTTCGCGGTGAATAGTCATAAACTCATCTATAATTTAATGCGATTCAAAAGTAAACTTGTGATTAAATACAAACTTCTTTGTATATATATTATATCTTGATTTTTCTCAAATTAAAACGAAAATGTTGCTACATTCAAAAGCTAGTAGGCACTATATTGGTTAAACATTGCACAAAACTTCTCGCGTCACAAAATTCGCACCAGAAACCACAAAACTTTGTGCAATTCGTTTCCATTCATTCGCGCATCGTATGCGTTGACTCGTGACTGGCGAACGTTCTGGATATTGACGTTATTTTTGTTACACCACACGCTATGTTTATTTAAAACTTAATACTTTTCGAGTACTTGAGATTTCGTATTATTCGTTCTTTAGGACTTAATAAACACCAAATCAAATGCCAAAATGTTATGGAGTTTTTTATTCCACTTATTCTCAAATATTGGTCTTGTGTTTCTCTGACTGAGTTATTAGGTGCCTTTGACAAAGCTCACAAAGACCTCATCACCAACTACTGAAGTTACTGAAGCAAGACATAGCTTGGCTATGCCCATAGATAAATATATCATTATAAGATAAGATAAGTTGATTTCACTTAGCAAGAACAACAAGTCATAATAAACTTTTTCATTCATTTCAAAGATGTTCGTAAGTATATGAAATTAAGAGAACGTTGCCTTCCGTGCTAGTTAAAAACTGTGTTACTGCAAGGTAACGCTTCTTATCCCGTATAAAGAATGGTCCTGCTGGACATTATTGAGTAAAATTATACCTAAACATTAAGCCCATATAAATATATACCTTATAACCTACCATACAGATTTCTTCATACATTTATTATAAATCAATATAATGATATATAACTCTATAAAAAAGTCGGCAAAAAATCAGCAATTCGAGTAGTGTAGCATTTACAACTCTCCTGTGATGTATAAAGGTTGGCTGCTAGCCACAAGTCATAGAGATGAGTCCAGATATATGCCGTATGGTATGCGGTCAGACTTCATGAGATGCAGTCCAGGTAGCCGAAAGAGGTGCAATTCCGGCAGGTAGTCGAAATGTATTATAATCCTACGCTTATTTATGTAGCAAAAAGTTTTTTGTGAGAAATATATTTTTCAATACAAGCTTTTACAAAATTAGTGATCGTAAACGTGTGCTGATCAAAATGAGCCTAAACACGGCCAGTCTACTATTATCCCTCGAGGAGTACCGATGTCCACCTTCCGTCTCCATCATCAGATCAGCTCGCTGTCACCATAATATTGCATTGTCATTGGAACTTGACAGGTATGCAAAATATCATCTCAATCGGTTAAGGATAACTGCTTTAAAATTCAGTTTTAAGTTCAGTCAGCACTTTAAAGTTCATTTCACCCGGACATTAAAGCTTGTAAAAAGCAACTGATTAACCGTGATCCCAAAACAAGAGCCTGCTGAATACTGTGTAATTGAATTTCAGTATTGTTTATTATTGTTCCAAATCGAAGCGTTTGAGACGGAGATCCAATTTATTTGTTTTCAGCTTGTTTATCGGGAGGTAGAAATGTTGACTAACGTATCAAACAAACGTAACCAGATGGGCGAGTTGATATTTATTGAATATAATTTAATATATTTATACACTGACTCGAATGCTTGTTTGTGTAATATCTTGACGATAAACGGTACAGCAAGTTTGGTATTGTGTGTTTGCCCATTGTTTAATGAAATTAAGGTCAACTTGGAGGTCATTCACACGAGGACAATTCGTCTTTTTTCACGATATGTTTTTTTTTTTGACGGTGGCAATGCTTTTTCAATGCCTACTTGGGCATTCAAAATGACGAAAACACGAATCTTCCTCGTGAATGAGCTCTTCATAATTATATCTGGTGCGAGCGAGCGAGTTTTTGAGTTCTCAGTTATCGAAATAATAAAAAAATTAAAAGCAAAAAGTGGTACTCCATCCAAAAACTGACCTCACAGGTACTACTGAATCAGAATCTTCAAGTTTTAGCTTCAAATTAAGATGAAATGACGATTTAAATGAAGTTTTATTTTTATGAAAACTTGTGTTAGGACACTGAACAGTCCGGGGTTTTTAATTTTTAACCCCCGACACAAAAACGAAGGGTGTTATAACACCCTTCGTTTTTGGGAGGTGGTTTTTGGCGCTACGTTGGGACAGAAAGACACACACACACAGACACACACACACACACACACACACACACACAGACACACAGACACACACACACAGACACACACACAGACACGTCAAACTTATAAGTTTCTGTGTCTGTGTGTGTGTGTGTCTGTCTGTCCCAACGTAGCTCCCGAACGGATAAACCGATTTCGATTTTATTGTTTTTGTTTGAAATATGAATTTGTCGGGATTGTTCATAGCTATGTGTGATCAAAATCGGTTCATCAGTTTCATTGCGTTGGGGGTTTTTTAATTTTTACAAAATAATTACTTGTTGATAAAACTATATAAATTGTTTAAGGTGAGCTGAAACTTTCAGCTTTATTTTCATTGTGTAGTTAAATGTACAGAATTGTATAGGTTCAATTCTTTGCCACTTCAGTTCTTTCAGAAACTGCCATCACTAGTTTAGTGGACGTGTACAAAGCAAATATTGTTAGAAAATCGCAAATCGATACCCGTTTGGTACACGGGTACTTTAGGTTAACCCCTTAACGCATACAAAGCCATGTATGCTTTCCATAGTTTCTAATTTTTTTACAGTTTATCTAACGATTACATTAAAAAAACTAACTTGAATCACATCAAGCATTTCGTTGTGAAACGGAATGTTTTGCCTTTTTTGTGTGATATGTCACACCTGTCAATGTTTCTGAGGTTATTTGCAGCGCCACCGGCCGGTCAAGTGAAAATAAAATAGTGCCACTTTTATCCGTGAAAAATAATTGTAAAACGGTAAGGGAGATCTTCAAATAAAATAATTATAGAGTCTTTGAATCATCTACCATACAGGTTGCGACTTACTTTTTAATTACCTCTTGTTTTTGTTTGGTTGTTGACCCGTTTTTTGCAAACTCCATCAATGGCTACGTATGCGTTCTCGTCAATACACTGTCAGTCATATATGGCTTTGTATGCATTCAGTCTTTTTTCTGTTTTCTTCAGAGATGGACCCTTCACGCTTTTATACTTCCGGGCATGTAAATCCAATACCTAGTGATGGTTTCTTGAGCGACGATGATTTTGCTTCCGATTCTGATCCTGAACATGAACCTTACTCTTCACATGCACCTAAGAAAAAGCATGTTCTTATACAAAACACGCATGGCCTGATTCCGATAGCTCCGATGATAATATAACTTTGCATGCTTTATTAACATCAAAGTCAAAGGGTAAAAATGCCAAAAAAGACCTGGCTATATGGTAGAATGAAAAAAAAACAATAATTTTGACAGTAAATGTATATATTTTTGAAATCGCCTTTTTAGGTTTCCGTAGCCAAATGGCAAAAAACGGAACCCTTATGGATTCATCATGTCTGTCTGTCTGTATGTCTGTCTGTCTGTCCGTCCGTATGTAACAGCCACTTTTTTCCAAAACTATAAGACCTATGCTGTTGAAACTTGGTAAGTAGATGTATTCTGTGAACCGCATTAAGAAAAATAGAAAAAAAAACAATAGATATTTGGGGTTCCCCATACTTAGAACCGAAACTCATTTTTTTTTTCATCGGACCCATGCTTGTTTGTTTTTTATGGAAAGGTCAAAAAAAAGCTATTGAGGTTTCTGATATAAATTTTTTTCTCAACTGAATAGTTTGCGCGAGAGACACTTCCAAAGTGGTAAAATGTGTATCACCCCCCCCCCCCCCCCCCCCCCCCCCGTAACTTCTAAAATAAAAATAAATATGATGTACATACCATGTAAACTTCAACTTTATTATGTTACTTGCTGCTACGGAACCCTGCATGGGTGAGCCCGACTCGCACTTGGCCGCTTTTTGAGGTTAGACATGAGTATATAAAGAGACATTTGGCGTATGTTTTACAAAAAATTACAAAGCCATCTCCAACCTGGAAGAGCCCAAACTTGGTATGTTTTGGAAATATTTCAGGGGTTTGTATAAAACATGTGGCCAAAATATAATGGTGTATTATATTTTTAGAACCGGCTCATGAAGCCCTTTCATTTGATACCACACAAATTAGGTGTCTGAAAAAAAAACTGCAATTCCCATACAAAAACTATATGTCATTGCCCATGGGAATATTTTTAAGAACTACCGCTCAATATTATTGTTTTAACCTAAAGTACCCTTGTACCATATGGCTATTCTGTATATCGATTTTCGTTTTTTTTTACCTTAAGGTAGATGCTCACTCTTGTGGTGCGTAATTCAAATATTTTGGTGTTTTTTGGCTCATTACAGCTCATGAACACTTTTTCAGATAGAGAAAGTTGATTTCGCGCGAACTAGGCTACCTAACACTCATGTTTTAATTGATAGTATCTCATAAATATCATCATTTTAGCTACGATCCCTCTTAACAAAAAAAAAACACTGTAAAAATGTATTTAGGGGGATCGTAGCTAAACTGATAATATTTATGAGACGATCAACTAAAACATGTGTGTTAAGTCTCCTAATTCTCGCGAATTCAACTTTCGCTATCTGAAGAAGTGTTGAAGAGCAGTAATGGACAAAAAACATCCAAAAATTTGAACTTCGCGCCACAAGCGTGATCATCCTCGACCACTAGTTGTTACGACAGACAGTCAGTAAAATCAGTCGCAACGATCACAATGGTGGCAGTTTTCGAGGTAGCTAGAAAGAATCTGTTCATACCCGAACTCTTAAACTCCTTCATGGGCTCTCTAAAGCTGTCTGATTATTCCTCTTTGGGTGTAATTGTTTATTTCTTTGCGTTTTGGCAACATTTTTAACGATTGGATAAATAAATAGCGCGGTAAATTTAGAACGTTGATAAATAAACTTGCACGAATAGAGCTAGGAGATATTTGGCTGGGTGTTCTAGAAGTTTTAAAATAAATATTAACAAAAATGATCTATATTTAGGTTATGACAGACATCGGTTAGACATAGAGCTTTTTTGAGAAAGAGTTCGTCCGGGGAAGTACTACCACCATATCTATTTCTGCCGCAAAGCAGAAGTGCTCGCATTGCTGTGTTCCGGTTAGAAGGGTATGGTTGCCGGTGAAATTACTGCCACTTGAGACTTTTCATCTTTATGTCTCAGTGTGGCGGGCGCAGTGCAATGTCACATAGGGTGCGTCCTACATGGACGTGACCTATGTGATAATGCACTGTTCTTAGGCAGAAAGAACCGCTTAACATCAGGTGGGCCATCTGCTTGATTCGTCATATTAAGTTGTATACAAAAAACATGTTATTGAACCGGGCTTATGCTGAATTGATATTAATGTTATTTTACAAAACATATATTTTCAAAATGCGAACCAGTCTCTGGGTGGATCTATCGATGAGCTTCATAAACCATCTCCTTTCCAGTACTGATAATAACGTACCTATTTAATCCGATCATAATCTAATTAATTGAAGACCTCTGTAGCGCGTCGGGCGAGTAGCCGGCTGAGATGCGAAAGGTTGCGGGTTTGATTCTCGCTGCAGGTCAAATGTTTGTTATGAGCTGCATAAATTTGTTTCAGGTCTGGGTGTGATCATCATCAGCCCACATTAGTTCACTGCTGAACATAGGCCTCCCCAATACGCGCCACTGAGCCCTGTGTTCTGCCCTTCTCATCCACTTTCTGCCCGCCGACTTTCGTAGATCATCGCTCCACGTAGCCAGAGGGCGCCACACGCTATGTTTGCCAAGACGCGGTCTCCACTCAAGAACTAGCTTACCCCAACGGTTGTCGGTTCTTCGGCATATAATGACCAGCACATTGCCACTTCAGCTTGCTAATCCGGTGGGCAATGTCGATGACTTTAGTTCTCTGTCGGATAATCACATTTCCAGTGTTATGGTATCATGGTACTCGTAGTTTCTGATACCCACAACACAGGGAATCTTAGTATGGGTTCAGGACTATGTATGTGAATGTTGGATGTTGTTAATTTCAAAATTTGATCTAAATTGGTTTAGTCTTTGATTGAGTAACAAATAGACAAGAATTTGTTACATAGGTACATAAATACATAGACACACGCCAAGAAAAAAATTGCGTTGACATAAAAAAAACACGGATATCAACGGAGCCCCGATTTGTTTAATCGGTCATAATTTATTAATTTTTATATGTCATCGTAATCAGGTTACGCACTATACACACACATACTAATACAGCTACACACTTGTACTCTTCGACCAAAGGTAAGGTTACCAAAGTAAAAAGTTTACTTTGGTCGAAGCTTGTACTAATAAACGCAGAATATCCTTCGCGTAGTTACACCGAGGGGCCCGTTTTCTCCTGTTGAGGTACGGAACCCTTACCACGTTGTGCTGGCATAATATGCTCGCAAAATAGTGGGCCGCGAGCCGCATAATCAAGTTACTAAAGATAGCTATGTATTTAGGTTGGATGAGCAAAGCAGAGGCTAGGGGTGCGAAAGAGGTCACCACAGTCGGACAACCATCATTTTTCATCTCATTAACTCCGAGGCTCACGTGTCCTGAATGCGCATTAAGCTCATTAGCTGTACTCGATTTACCCATCGAGCTGTATCTGCGTCTATTTCAAGACATTGCTATTTTAAATAGACCTCACTCTGTTTTATAACACGTAACAAGTAAACATTAAAAAAAAACAGCCAAGTGCAGGTTGGACTCACGCACCGAGGGATCCGTACAAACCTGTAGGTATATAAGTAAAAGTAATGGTATTTTTATTGCTAAATGAAATTGTCATGAGGAAAGGGGTAGTAAGTTTAAAATTATTGAAAATATGTTTATTATATGATGTAACTAAAAATTTATGTTGTTCGCAATTTTTCTTGTATCTGTGCTATAAGACGTTGCTTCGTAGGTACCAAATTTCAAGATTCTGAGTTCATGGGTAGTAGTTCCCTGTAGGTTTTGTTTCCCCTGCGAGTGTTGAAAATTTGCAGCATAAACGGCTGTATCTTTTGTTTGCGTTGGCTTAGAAGTTTGATTTTTTCACAGCTCCAAGGGACAGTAGACTATATTTATTTCAGCTTGATACCTCCACGTGTTCCTGAGAAAAAGGATCTTGACAGACAGACGGACAACAAAGTGATCCTATAATGGTTCCGTTTTAACTTTTGAGGTACGAAACCCTAAAAACAACCAACTCCAAAGCTTTCACTATGAAAATTAAATATAAATTTTCCTCGATTTCTCCAGGATCATCAGATCCTGACCTGATGACCATGGGGCTAACTGGGCAGAAAATAAAAAAATAAGTGGGTCCTAGTGTCTTCCAGTAATCAGGGAGGGAATAAACAAAACAAAAATCGTCGAATTGAGACCCCCTCCCTTTTTTTTAAGTGTCTTAAAAATATTTATCGCACGTAGACCTCAGATCTAGAATGTACAGCGAAAATTCTAATATTATGACGTAGACAGAGTTTAGATTCTGACTCTACGTTATCGCACGAATTGACCGTTCACCGTAAGTTGGCACCTGCCATGGAGTATTTACATGTGCCATCTTACGGTAAACGAGCTGTACCTTATCTTCATATTTAATAAAATTTAGAACATTTTGATGATATAAATATAAATAAATAAATTTTTAAATCCGTGGTTGAACCTGAATTTTAGAGCAGTTATCCTCAACCGATTGAGCGAAAATTTGGCATATCTGTCAAGTTCCGATGAAAATATAATATTATCGTGACAGCGAGCTGTAGGGTTAGCACAGGGGGATAATGCACAATACACCCCACAGCGGGATGTCAGTGCAGGTCTTAGCACCCCCACCTAGAATTAGAATTAGAATTAGAAAGCGAGCTGATCTGATGATGGAGATGGAGACGGAAGGTGGACAATGAAACTCCTCGGTGCATAATAGTAGACTGGCTGTGTTTAGGCTCATTTTGATCAGCACACGGTTACAATCACTAATTTTACAAAAGCTTGTATTGAACAAGTACTAAATTTTGTAAAAATTTAAAAAAACCCTCAACGCAATGAAACGGCTGAACCGATTTTGATCAAACATAGGTAAGAACAATCCAGACAAATTCACCTTTCAAACAAAAAAATATTAAAATAGTTTTATCCGTTTGGGAGCTACGATGCCACAGACAGACACACACACACAGACATGTCAAACTTATAACACCCCGTCGTTTTTGCGTCGGGGGTTAAAAATATATTTTTCACAAAAAACTTATTTCCTTTACAACAATTGGAAACTGAAATGCATATGAAAAACCGCAGTAACTACCAGTCTACATGATAAACTCTCAGGAAACAGCTACTAAAGTTATTCCTAACTTTTGTTGGCAACCAAGGCAACATGACAAATCGCAAAACACAAAACAAAACGCAGAAGTCCAACTCCGCAATACCTGCATTTATCTAAACAACGCAAAGACCGAACCGTTAACTGTTTCAATTGTGTAATTCTGTGGATAATGGCGACCACAAACACGAGGTTCGCGCAGCCAAAGTGCATTACCGATTACGTTCATTTGTTCTACTGCAGGAACAGTGCCAAATTTCTCTGCGAAACGAATAAGTCTCGTAATTTTTGGTTTTACCTGCCCTGTTACAATTGTGTCGAGTTTGGTGAAATCCTTTGTACTGTTACTACGTAGAACATTTTGATAAGTTAAACATTGTCTTCAGCAGGGACCTAATTCTTGTTCCAAGCGAGATTTTTAACATCTCACAGTTTTCATCTCGCATGATTCTTGGAAATCTCGAGTGAAAAATGTCACTCATTTTATTCTCGCATTTTTTAAGCGAGATGGCTACGGTCATAGATTAATCGGAAGAAAACTATGTGACGCGGCGGGCGAACGTTCGCCTGCGACGCAGGAGGTTGCGGGTTCGATTCCCGCCTCGGAACAAATATTTGTTCGATCTGTAGATATTTGTTCAGGGTGTTCTGGGTGTTTTCTATATATCATAAAAAATATCTATCTATGTAATATATTGTATTAAGTATATCAGTTGTCTAGTACCCATAACCACAAGCTCTGCTTAGCTTGGGGCTAGACAATGTTGTTTGAACTGTCCAGCATTATTTATTTATTTATTTAATTAATCACGGTTATTAAAGATACATACATACAGAGACACACGCCTCTTTCCCCGAAGGGGTAGGCAGAGCCTCAATGGGCCTCTTTTCACAGTGGGTTGCACCATCGTGGGATATAGACGTGACGAGTGGTGAGCTCATCGCCGCCATTGCTAACGACTGACTCACCTAACACTTTCTTCCTATAATAACACATTCTACAATAAGCCAGCAACCAGGACAAATCTTATAACAACGAATCTTATAAACAATTCCGGGTAATCCCTTAGTCGGCTTTTACGACATCCACGGGAGGAGACGGACGGGTATATTCTTAGGCCGAACACACCACGGCACTATTAAAGATAATAGATTTTTTCAAAAATAGGCTATTAGGTCATAAAATAAGGTTTAGAGCAGCTTATGTATATTCACAGTTTTAATCAAGTGCTAATTTCTTGACTAAATGAACCACTAATCGTGAGATCGACCTAATCGACATGATGGCGTCATATATAGCTCCCAATTTTTTTTTCCTATTCTCGGCACCTCACAGTTTTATATCTCGAACAAAATTCGTACGAGATACAACGTATCTAGGCTTTTAGCATATGACGTCTTAATAAGTACAGACCGTTCACCGTAACTTGACACCTGCTATGGAGTATTTACAGGTGCCATCTTACGGTGAACGAGCCGGACCGTTCACCGTAAGTTGAAACCTGCCATTGAGTATTTACCGGTGCCATCTTACGGTGAACGGGCTGTATATAGAAAGATAGAAAGAAAGAAACATTTATTTATGACTATACAAACAAAGACACACACCAACAAAAAAAAAGCAAACAAGATAGGAACTAAATAAAAACTAAAACAAAAAAAAAATACAAATATTTAAAAACAAATAAAAAAAAAGCGGATGGCATATATAGCTTCTATAACCACAATTCCCCCCCCCCCCCCCAATGATACTCTTACGACATTTTACATAAAACATTTTGTCTTGCTGAAAGATCGACTATTATAGCTCTTTTTACAAACTACGCCACGTGAAATATACGAAATGTCAATTTGTTTTCATAGCATTCCGGAAATCTTTGTGACTTTACAATGGAATCCATTTTAGGGTTCCGTAACCAAAAATTACGGAACCCTTATAGGTTCGTCATGTCTGTCTGTCTGTCTGTCTGTCCGTGTATGCCACAGCCACTTTTTTCAGAAACTATAAGAGCTAGGCTGTTGAAACTTGGTAAGTAGATGTATTCTGTGAACCGATTTAAGAATTTCACACAAAATAGAAAAAAAAACAGTAAATTTTTGGGGTTCCCCATACTTAGAACTGAAACTCAACAATTTTTTTGCTCATCGAACCCATCGTCTTCAAAAATGATATTGAGGTTTCAAATATAATTTTTTTCTAAACAGAATAGTTTGCGCGAGAGACACTTCCAAAGTGGTAAAATATATGATGTACATCCATGTAAACTTCAAAGGAAAATTGGTTTGAACGAGATCTAGTAAGTAGTTTTTTTTTATACGTTAAATCCAAGAACTTTTATTTTATGTTACTTGCTGCTACGGAACCCTTCATGGGCGAGTCCGACACGCACTTGGCCGCTTTTTATTTAGGGCTAGTCTTACGTACCTACGTGGAAAGAAGGGTATATAGTAATAGATAATAAAATGAGAGGGGAGTAAGTAATGAGAATTACAAGGGTTTTGGGGGATGTTAGAGGCGTAAGGGGATTTTGGTGGATTTTGGTTTGTTAGTAGTAGAGCTTGTTAAAGAGTTCGTCCGGGGAAGTACTACCACCATACCTTGCTGCTAAGCAATAGTGCTTCCATTGCTGTGTTCGTTTGAAGGATATGGATACGCCTGTACATGAGACTTTCAACCTTTAGATCACCGGGTGGCGGAGACTTTCAACCTTTAGATCACCGGGTGGCGGGCGCAGTGCAGTGTCACATAGGACGCGTCCTAGGTGGACGTGACCTGAGAGGTAATGCATTAATACAGGCAGCGGTTACCGGTGGGGCATCTGCTTGTTAGGTTATTCATTAAAATAAACAAGTAATTAATTTTGTGAATATTAAAAAAACCCTCAACGCAATGAAACGGCTGAACTGATTTTGATCAAACATAGCTAAGAACACTCCCGACAAATTCAACTTTCAAACAAACAAAAAAACTAAATCGGTTCATCCGTTCGGGAGCTACGATGCCACACACAGACACACACATACAGACACTTCAAACTTATAACACCCCGCCGTTTTTGCGTCGGGGGTTAAAAAATCCCTCCACCTCGCGTCGTATTCCTCAATGCTGAGGGTCATGACCCCCTCCATGGATCACTTTCTGCCGGACGATGTTGCGCCAATGAGATCTGTTGCCAGCGAGCTGCACGGCTTCGTGGAATTTCGAATCGAGAGTGGTGTGGATCTGGTCTGACCAACGTATTGGGCTACGGCCTCGTGGCCTCTTTGCCTCAATTTAAAAAATAAGCAACAATATACAGTCCACCATCAAGCACATCAACTTATCTGCATGCGATGCTCAGGCTTTGGCGACCAAGACGCACTCACCAGCGTGATGTTTTATAGACAAACATCTATCTATATAGACTAAGATAAACCTGCCTGAACGAGAGACCCACCCCCAACAGTAGGTACCTACTAGAAGCTAGTTAGATAGATTCCATTGTTTAATTTCATGGGTACTAGAGGCTGGTCAGATAGATTCCATTGTTTCATTTCAACCTCTCCACGACATTCATAAGCCCGTTGTTTCTCTATATTTGCAAGCCAATAGAGTTTAATCAAGGTTGGAAATAAAGTTACATTTAATACCAAATATTTTGGAGGCGATTAATTCCAGACTTCATATATCGCAGCTTCAAAAGGTTCACGTCTATCTATATAGACTAAGATAAACCTGCCTGAAACAGCGGCCCACCCCCAGTGGGTACTAGAGGCTAGTTAGATAGATTCCTGGCCGTGCCGATCTCTACACGACTTGCATAAGCCCTTTGTTTCTAGCACTCTATTTTGTAAGCAATAATAATCAAGGTTGGAAATAAAGTTACAATATAATACCAAATATTTTGGAGGCGATTAATTCCAGACTTCATATATTATAGCTTCAAAAGGTTCACGTAACAGTTTTTTAGGGTTCCGTACCCAAAGGGTAAAACGGGACCCTATTACTAAGACTTCGTTGTCCGTCCGTCTGTCACCAGGCTGTATCTAGACATGTATCAACCGTGATAGTTAAACAGATTAAATTTTCACAGATGATGTATTTCTGTTGCCGCTATAACCACAAATACTAAAAAACAGAATAAAAAATATATTTAAGGGGTCTTCCATACAACAAACGTGTTTTCTGCCGTTTTTATCTTTCACCAGGGTGTAACTCATGAACCGTGATAGTTAGAAAGATTATATTTTCACATTCTGTTGCCGCTATAATTTTATTTACTAAAAAACAGAATAAAATAAATATTTATATGGATAGATAGATTAACACTTTATTGATTACCACACAGAAATAATACAAAAAAATAATAAAAATAACATTTAAAAAAAACCAGGCAAAACAATGGGCGGCCTTATCGCTGAGAGCGATCTCTTCCAGGCAACCTTTGGATGGAACGAACTGAGCATAATGGATTTAAGGGGGCTCCCATACAACAAACGTATTTTTTTGCCGTTTTTGTAGATAATGTTAATACGCAAACATTCGTGCGCGAGTCCGACACGCATTAAAAAACTAACTCAAACTAAGCATCCAAAACTAAAACCTAAATTGCAATATACAAAAGAGACATTAATTGTTCACGCGAATTCGCTCCAATATTATAAACTTCCAGCGGAATTATCCGCATCTAAAATTTTACATAAAGTTATTCGCTTCAAGTAGCGAAATTTCATGTTAAATGAGGCACAATAAAATTGGCTGTTCATAACGACGTGTTGTTTCTCACACGTCGGGATATTGGCCATAGACGGTAACGAAGGGGCTATAGAAGGGAGTTGGAAGAATTATTCATGTGAAAATGGGTTCTTTGGGAAAGCTAGAGACGTGAATTTTCGTATTTTTAAAGAGAGCAGTGGATTTTGATGAAGGCGTTATGGAAAATAGAATGGTAATGAATATCATGTAGGCAGTTGAACGTATAGGTACCTACATCTTATTACTTACACATAAATATGAAGAAAAATGTTAATCAGCTTGAACTGGAAGCTGTATGAAGTAGGTATATATATTTAGACATATTAGATAGGTCTCTCTATGCTACCACACTGAAGTAGATGATGCTTATTGTAGCGAAGTATCGTCACGCGCCGTTGGGCAGCAATTTTTTTTTTTTATTATGTATCCTGCTTCTTGGCGATCTATTTTAATAACAATAATCCAATTTGCTGTCCGATTTGATCCGTTTTTTGTGTTGAATGGAGGGAGATAAGTCCAGTGAGTCATCTCTCAATCTTTCTCTGTGAATCTTTCCACTAGACTTGGTATACTGTGTCTTTTCAGTCTTGAAAATGTAAGGCTGCCCGTTCCTTGTAACTGAGCAGCAAGTTCGTTCCTATGACTATCTAGTCTTAGTTGAAAATTTCTTCTTATTTTACTTTTATTAAAAGCTGTAATATAACTTCACTTGTTAGGATGTTGCAAAAGTGTTTGTTAATAAGGTTTTTGTGAAAACAATACACGCTTTTATAAAATTAGTGATCGTTACCGTGTGCTGATCAAAATGAGCTTAAACACGGCCAGTCTACTATTATCCATCGCGGAGTTCCATTGTCCACCTTCCGTTGCCATCATCAGATCAGCTCTTCGTCACCATCATCTTGTATTGTCATCGGAACTTGACAGGTATGCCAAATTTAAGTTTTTTTTTATTAGTTGTTTTAGTTGTAGTACCTACCTAAGTAAGAAACTAAGTTGCAGTTTAGTTATTAGGTATTTTTATTAACGAAGCACCCTCAATGTGCCATGTCTGCAGAGGGCAAATAAATCATAACGTAAGTGCTCACTAGCTTATAAAACCAAATTATTACATTTATATATGCAAATAAATATATTGAATCTAGATCGTCTATTTATTCTGTATAGTAAATAATTTTTTACTATTTTGTGAAAGTCAAACACTATTCTCAACTAGGCTACAGTGGAAGCTAATCTAGAACGCTATAGTAATACACAATAAAAAGACAAATAAATAACAGAATCTGATATTAAACACAGAAAGTAAAACATTTGTCGGCATAAAGTTTACTCATTTCGCTACAATACCAGCTATAATAAAGGCTTCAATAAACCCAATAGCTGAAGTTACTGCCGATGCGAGTACTTTGTGAATAGCCTATTCAGCTTCATCTACACGAAATAAGTTTAATATTAGTATAAAAAATATATAAACGAGTCCTTGTAATGGACATATTTTGGCCTCAACACAGCTGCATTCCTGTATTCCTATTTATAAGATGGTTGCTTTTCCATACTAACGTATTTAACAAATATGTGCAAATAGAGTATAATTGCATTATTTTACACTGAAATGACTGCCACTGTCTGTGACTGACTGTTGGCTTCAATATTGGTCATTATATATGCGGCATTTTTTTTTTTTTTTTTATTCATTGAAATCACAAAGATCGTTTTGAATAGTCTTAAAAAAATAATCATAATGGGATTAGTTCATTTATGGTGAGGGTCCCTACGGAAAGTGTGAAGACTTACTTGAGCCCTGACTTCTGCCCGAAAGGGTTGAAGTTCCGGCGGTTCAAGGGCCACCTGTCACGTGATCCCTCGGGCCGCGACGCGTCGGCGATCACACGTGTGTTAGGTTAAGTTATAAATAAAGTGTTTTATATATGTATGTTAGTTTCTAAGGTATTTATGTTGATATGGGCTTATTGTTTAGGTTTAGTGCATTTCTCAATAATCCTGAAATAAAGATTTTGCATTTGAATTTGATTTTAAAGGATGTGGTTGCTGGTTATATTGCACGCGTATGATACTTTTCATCATCATATGACATAATGTCAGGAAAACAGGCAACGTAATAGCACGTAGGACACGTAGGGGACGTGAAGAGTTATTATAGCATTTGTATTAGGGCACGGTACACTTAGCTTAGGGTTTTTTTTTTCTGTATACTGCTTTGATGACGGAACAAGCAAGAGGCCCACCTGATGTTAAGCGGTAACTTCTGCCTATGAACAATGCATTACCTAATAGGTCACGTCCACCTAGGACGCACCCTATGTGGCATTGCACTGCGCCCGCCACCCTGAACATAAAGATGAAAAGTCTCATGTGCCTGTAATTTCACCGGCACCCTTACCCTTCAAACAGGAACACAGCAATGCGAGCACTACTGCTTTGCGTCAGAAATAGGTATGGTGGTAGTACTTCCCCGGACGAACTCTTATAGTTCTCTTATTGTTGTTATTATTGTTGTACGAGTATACCACAATAAGACCAGGCATAACACCCTTGATGAGCTGGTATGTCCGGCCTGAGAATAGATCCCTCCGTCTCCTCCCGTGGATGTCGTAAAAGCCGACTAAGGGATTACCTGGACTTGTTGATAAGATTCGTTGGTATATGATTTATCCTGGTTGCTATCTTATTATAGAATGTATTATCACTGGAAGAAAGCGTTAGCTGAGTTAGTCGTGGGAAGCAATGGTGGCGACGGGCTCACCACCTGTCACGTCTTTATTCCACGATGGTGTAACCTACTGTGAGAAGAGGCCCATTGAGGCTCTGCCTACCTCTTCGGGTAAAGGGGCGTGTGCCTTTGTATGTATGTATGGAGCTTACTAGTGAGTAAAAACTGTTTTTTTATAGATGATTCTAACATTTCCTAGTAAATCCATTTTATAGCGATCAAATACCCTCAAAGACGCAGTTCCTAGGTAGTTCTAAAAGCCTCTAAAGTTTTTAATTTTCATATCGAATGAAAATCAAGGATTTGCGAAAAACAGTGTTGGTTGTTTTTCGCCATGCTAATATAAAACATCGTGCACCAACCCTTACTTTTACAGAGCACCATCGTAAAACGAAACCAGAAACACTCCAATAATAGGTTTTGCTTGCAACATAGCTTCCGTATTGGATGGAATTACCCGGGTTTGCATCACTGGGAGGATGAATGCCCCGGAATGGCGCTGGGGCTTGATTGGGTACCTACGGGATAAATATTGATGTAATCATTGTTTCACCACTGAATATTGTCATGGAATGGGTACATTTTGCCTTGCATCCAATAGGACTATTTGTTTCTTTCAGTCTTGTAAGTGCTGAAGTGGTTATGTCAATGCCAAGTTTTTGCATTAAAAAGCCCTCAGGATCATTATTAAGACTGCGCCAACACCAAGTAGAAATATTTCATACTAAAACAAATAATTGAACTTCGACGACCTCTGTGGCGCGGCGGGTGAAGGTTGGCCTGCGACGCAGGAGGTTGCGGGTTCGATTCCCGCCTCGGAACAAATATTTGTGCGATCGCAGATATTTGTTCAGGGTGTTCTGGGTATTTTTCTATGTATAATAAAAAATATATATCTATGTAATATAATTGTATTAAGTATATCAGTTATCTAGTACCCATAACACAAGCTCTGCTTAGCTTGGAGCTAGATAATGTTGTGTGAATTGTCAAGCATTATTTATTTATTTTTTATTTTATTTTTTATTAATTTTGTAAAAATTAAAAAAAACCCTCGATGCAATTTAACGGCTGAACCGACTTTGATTAAACATAGCTAAGAACACTACCGACAAATTCACCTTTCAAACAAAAAAATAACAAAATCGGTTCATCCGTTCGGGAGCTACGATGCGACAGACACACACACACACATAAACACATAGACACGTCAAACTTATAACACCCCGTTGTTTTTGCGTCGGGGTTTAATAAACGCTTCGCACCACTCGAAAAAGCCTTTTTTTTTATTTCTCGTAAAATATAGATAATTTTACAAAACCCTCGTCTTTGTTATATTGATTTTATCTATCTAATTTATTACCCAATAATAAGCTCCATTTTAATAAACTATCGAATCTAGCTAAAAATTGACGTAACTTTGTTTTTTTTATATCGATAAAATATTGTCCAATCGTGTTTCTGGTACAGTGATGCCTCGGAATTATAATGTAGTATCCAAACATATTTTTAATTTGAATATTGTACTTGATTTACTCAGGAAAAAATCAAATCTAAGATTAAGAATTTTGCGGCATACCTCACCCTAAATTCTTGAAAAATCATAAGTTAAATGTTACAAAAGTGATAGTTATACAGTTGTGAAGATTAACCGCTTGGCGTGCACATGTGTCGGCCGACACACTATTTTCCGCATACCTTGGAATCCTTCTTGTGTCGGCCGACACAGTTCATAGAGGGTTTATTATATTGTCTATCAATCCTTATTTAGGAACCGGATGCTAGATATTGCAACACTATTCCATAGAGGCATGATGGTAGACTGACAAAGAGGTAATAACCACTTTTTACGATTAAAGATAAGTTAGTAAACAAATAATATTCGATCGACATCGGCCGCCATTATGTTGACGCGGTCATCAGTTTTTATGAAATAAAGAAAATTATGTGTTTTCTGGTTATTTGAGTGTAAATGACTGCAATAATATTGTTTTTTAGGATATAGACCATGTGTTATGGCAAATAGACTACTAGAAAGGTCTTTGTGAAGATGTTTATTGTGATCTCAAAGTTAGTGGTCAGTTGCGCTGACAATTTAGCCATAGTGAGGAAATGTTTATTTTAATTTTGTCTCAACAAAGCGGTAAGTTTTTATTAAATAGTTGCTTATAAAGAAACCAATTAGAAATTTCAAGTGGATTCTTGTAGTGGTATTAGTTTTATTATCCGTCCATTAATTAGGCCACAATTAACGATTTAGTGATGAGTCCGCCCATCCATCATTTTTGCCGTGATCTGCCCGCGACTCAAGGGATAGTACACGAGCAAAATCGCGTGACTCGACCGGTTAACATAGTGGAAACACAAAAGTACATGTGCTAAATGCGGCACCGCGCGGTTACTGCTTTATAAGAAGCAAGCGACCAAACTACTTGTCGTGGTGAACCTTTAAAAGGAACGCATTACAGACCGGCCGGGTTATTGCGTAGTAGACTGACGTTTGATGTCGATTACCAGTTTGCTGTTCATTGCGCAGCGTGTTCTAGCTTTTTTACAAGAACAGAAATATTTAAAACACTCTGCGCAATGAATAGCAAACTGGACATCGAGATCAAACGTCAGTCTACTACGCAATAACCCGGCAGTTTGTTATCCCTGCGCAGTTCAAACCCGCATGATGCTGGGCTCTATGCACCAAATGCGGCTGCTATGTTTGCAGTTCAGGGGGGTTACTATGAGCTCTTATATCCATTCAGTTTAAAAACTATTCAGTACAAAATATCGGTTCATCGTTGACATTTAACATCCTTGAATAACTTTAATCGCAGAAGTCTGTAGACCCTCTGCGATTGTGCCTTTAAATATAGTTGCGGACATCACGGAACCAATATTTTGTACTGAATAGTTTATCAACTGCATGACAATAAGAGCTCATAGTAACCCACCAGCACGTGTTGTTGTGCGGTATCTAGTGATCAGAACTGGATTTAAAAGGAGTTGCGGTTAAAATTAAAAAAGCTTTAAGATTTAGGACGCTTTATTAATTCACAATCCTTAGTAAATATATTCTTGACGACTTCTGTAACGCGGCGGGCGAAGGTTCGCCTGGGACGCAGGAGGTTGCGGGTTCGATTCCAACCTCGGAATAAATATTTGTACGATCTGCAGATATTTGTTCAAGGTGTTCTGGGTATTTTCTATGTATAATAAAAAATATTTATCTATGTAATGTATTGTAAGTATATCAGTTATCTAGTACCCCTAACACAAGCTCTACTTAGCTTGGGGCTAGATAATGTTGTGTTGAACTGTCCAACAAAATTTATTTATTAATTTTATTTATATAAATTTGTAGGGACATACAATATAATAGGCAATAACTATTTATATGGCAAAACTGATGAAAATATATATTTGTTTCCAGAGTCAATATATTTTTTTTTACTTTAGTTGTCTGAATGTTACTTGATAATGATTTAACATGATCTGCCGGCCTGGCAAAACGGCATTCGCTACAAAGCAATTAAATTTCTTCTTCTTCTTATCTTAGGTAATGGCTTCTGTGCATTATTTGTAGCAATTTAGCCAATGTCAAGTGATATAATTATTATAGTTTTATAGTCAAGTCGTCAAGAGTCTCTGTCAAGCCATAACCCGGCCTAAATGGTGGCAAAAAACTGAGTTTTTACAGGAAAAAATCCACCATTTCGAAAAGACTCGCAATACACTTAAATTTCACTACATCACACATGTGCCATTTATCCAAGTTACACCGGTTAAAATGCCACTAAAATTACACGAAAAAACTCGAAAAATCACATTAAAATGTAATAAAATAAAAATTACGACGTTCTTTCAAAAATGGCAGATTTCAACCATTAAATTTCTATATTCGTAATACAATACAATACGACGTGACATTTTGATAGCTGACGTCAATTTCATTGTTAAAGATCCACCAAATTTTCTGTAGAATGAAATGTATGTAGTTTTATATCATGTACATACTTTTAGTAGTAGTAGAGCTTTTTTGTGAAAGAGTTCGTCCGGGGAAGTACTACCACCATACCTATTTCTGCCGCAAAGCAGTAGTGCTCGCATTGCTGTGTTCCGGTTTGAAGGGTAAGGGTGCCGGTGAAATTACAGGCACATGAGACTTTTCATCTTTATGTCTCAGGGTGGCGGGCGCAGTGCAATGCCACATAGGTTGCGTCGTAGGTGGACGTGATCTATGAGGTAATGCACTGTTCATAGGCAGAGGTTACCGCTTAACATCAGGTGGGCCTATTGCTTGATCCGTCATCCAAGTAGTATAAAAAATAATAATAATAATATTTCATTCTACAGATAAGTTGGTGGATCTGTAGCTTTGCTACTAGCGTCAAAGTATATGTTTTTTAAAAATAATAAGTTCAATTTGATACTTTTGCTTGGTTATTATTAACCCCTAAACGCAAAAACGACAGGCTGTTATAAGTTTGACGTGACTGCGTGTGTGTGTGTGTGTGTATGTGTGTGTCTGCCTGTGGCATCGTAGCTCCCGAACGGATGAACCGTTCTTTTTTTTTAAATGTGATTAGTCGGGAGTGTTCTTAGCTATGTTTGATCAGAATCGGTTCACCCGTTTCATTGCATTGAGGGTTTTTTCTAATTTTTACAAAATTAATTACTTTTTTAAAATAGGCACACCGTCCACTCACCATACACCGGAATATCCTTCGTGCAAAAGCTGAACTTGTTTTAATACGTGACATTGGCGAAATTGTGATCTACTCCGCAAGGGCCACTCGTTCAAGAACTGAACTGAACTAGCGTCAAAGCTATTACAATTTTACTTTGTCTACCTAGGTCGGTGAATCACCTAATTAATACTTTGCGATGTAGGGGAAAACACCAAGAAAGCTATTCATAGCATTTCTAAATAATTTAAAATTCAATTTCAATTTCTAGTTTCGAAGACTTCAAGGTTAAACAGTAGGTGAATCTAAAACCCATTAAAAGTACGTGGCAATAGTAAAAAAAACATTTCATAAAAGGCAGTGAGTGAAAAGAGTAATTTTCTCCTCCATAAAAACAGTTACGCAGTTATTTATGGTGATACCGCAATCTATACAAGGGATTTGGCCCGGGGCAGAGCATTAACGATTATCCGGGTTTTTTCCTACAAAGAATTATTATATTGACAAGTAAGTTCTTTGAAGGTATTCCTTTTCATGTTCTCTGCAATTATAAAGAGATACTGAAAGGAGTTTGAGGAGCTGCGGTGTTGCTACGTATTTTATTACGTAACGCATGGCAGTGGCTGAACAACCAGCCAAAGCCAGGCAGAAATCTTCATACAAAATAAACGCCTCGCGCCGGCCGAAAATGCGGTTTTATTGAATTACTCGTAATACAATGATAATTTTACAAAACTCCTACAGTAACCCTTCGGCTTTGTTGCATTGATTTTATTTAGCATTTTAATAAACAATCGAATCTAGGCGAAAATAGACGTAACTTTGTTTTTTTTTCTATAGAGAAAATATTGTCCTATCGTATTTCTGGTAACGTGATCTCTCGGAATCATAATGTAGTATTTCATGCATATTTTTTATTTGAATATATTTTGTACTTGATTTATTATGTTAAAAATCAAATGTAAGATTAGGAATTTTGCTGCATACCCCACCCTAAGTACTTGAAAAACCATAAGCCAAATGTTACAAAAGTGATAGATAAACCGTTGTGAAGATTATCTATTGCAAAACAAATCTACTGCTAATAGGTACGCCTTAGTACCTACGCCTTTGTAGTAAAATATTATTACAAAGTTTTTTTTTGTACGTTTAGACCTTTGTTTGACCACGATCTCACGGTTAGTGACGATGTGGCCGAAGGTAGAGCACAAAAGTCTAGAAGGCACCTATTAACTCTAGCAGAGACCCAAATTATAGTATTCACGAATGACATACGACGGCAGTGTATTCCACTCCTTAGCAGTTCGCATTATAAAGGTTGAACTGAAACGTTTAGTACGAAAAGAAGGTATACTAATGAGATAAGGATGGTACCGAGCCGAGCGTCTGCTTGTCCTATGATGAGAAGAAGATGGGTGATAAGATCGTGAAGTTCCTGGGAGCATTCCCCGAAATGTAACCTATAGAAGATCGAAAGGCATGCGACTTTACGGCGGTGCTCGAGACTCTGGTTCTTACTTGGATTTGTAGTAGAGGTTTTTTGTGAAAGAGTTCGTCCGGGGAAGAACTACCACCATACCTATTTCTGCCGCAAAGCAGTAGTGCTCACAATGCTGTGTTCCGGATTGGTTGCCGGTGAAATTACAGGCACATGAGACTTTTCATCTTTATGTCTCATGGTGGCGGGCGCAGTGCATTGCCACATAAGGTGCGTCTTAGGTGGGAATGACCCATGAGGTAATGTACTGTTCGTAGGCAGAGGGTACCACTTAACATCAGGAGGGCATCTGCTAGATCCGTCATACAAAGTTGTAAAAAAAAACTCTTGAGGTTTTTTGAAGCTGGTTTTTTAAAACTAGGTTCATGATGTTTTGATGTAAATTGTTGCATAAATTGTTACATAAAAGTCCCACCCTTTTGCATTGCGCTCCTCTGATTCATTGCAACTTAAAACTCCTGAGCACACTTCCACTTTCTACGGATATTCCTTTACTGTACAAGCTATCCGCCTTTGGAATGATCTTCCTCTGGTTATCAGAATCGCTAAATCTCTTCCTATCTTCAAAAAGCTATTGTTTAATCATTTTTTGTCCATGTCGTAAAGCTGTAAATTCTAGTAATATGTTCAGATATTTTTATTTATTTATTTAGTATATTTTGTGTAGTTATATATTTATGTTATTATAAGTTAGATTGTATGTATACGTATACTTTTATTTATTTATTTATTTGATCTACACCACCGTCCTTTATCGTTCTCGTCAATTCCAGTCCATCCCAAGGTTGTCTGGAAGAGATCGCTTTCAGCGATAAGACCGCCCATTGTACTTCCATGGGTACTTATTTTTCTGATTGTTTTTAATGTTATTTTTATTTTTGTGGTGTGCAATAAAGTGTTATCTATCTATCTATCTATCTATCTATCTATGAGCTTCCGAAGTCTAACGTCCGCTGAACTACTAATATTGTGTCCAGACAAGCTTCGCACTATCGCACATGTTCTGAGAAGTCGTGCAGGGTCTCATGCAACCCGTGTTGCGTCTCAGATAATGCAAATTGTTTGACCTACGTTGAACTTTACAAATAATACACACCCTAATTGCCAGTCGGGAGCAAATGCAAAAATCCCGCAACACTGGTACAGTACTCGTAAAATGTAAACAATCTGTATGCAAATCACGCGGCGTGTCTCACGCGCACGATAAGCGCCTTTAACGCCAAAGCTGGCTTTAAGGGCAGGTGTACGATATAGCACGATATGGCTTCTCCTGCGATATCAGACTCTTAAGAGACTGGTAGTAGCAGGTGAGCCACACACACACACACAAACATACACATACACACCCTCACACGCACCACATACCTACACCTACCCTCAAACCTACACTCATAATACTTACATTATTAACTTTTTGTTTTTATTTATATGTACGTATTTATAGACCCTTGACCCATGGCAAGACTGAAAAACAGCGTCTGGTTTTCGGACTAGGCACAAAAAGCTGAGTCGTTGCCTTTTCACCAAACAACCATACCTTATTTAATTTTATCAGATTTGTATTTTCTTATTTTTACTTTTCTTAATTTGTATATTGTATGTAATAAATTTGTTTAATTGGCTGATTTTATTGGTTTTTTCTTTCTCTCTTTCACAACGCCGTGATAAAGTGAACACTGGTCATGCAACATCGCAGATGATATCTCGCAATACTGTCTACAAGTTATGCCGAGATCAATATTTGCCATTTTATGAACGTGTAGCTGCCGCCCACATAGTTATGTTTTCCCATTTGTAAGAATGCGATTAAAATACTTCAGCGATGATTCATTTGAAATACAATACAAGGCTTGTCTTGCATTACGATTACCAGACTTTCATGTTCATCCTCCTCCTCGCGTCGTATTCCTCAATGCTCAGGGTCGTGACCCCCTCCGTGGATCACTTTCTGCCGGACGATGTTGCGCCAATGAGATCTGTTGCCAGCAAGCTGCACGAATTTGTGGAATTTCGAATCGAAAGTGGTGCGGATCTGGTCTTGCCAACGTAACGGGCTACGGCCTGGTGGTTTCTTTCCCTCAATTGTACCAGTGATAACACTACTAAGCTTCTCTAAGTAGTCACTGCCTTTCCATGCTATATTACCAAAATGCTCAAGAACTTGCTGGAGGCAGATGGAAGAAAGCCTAGTAATCTTGAGTTCCTTGAGTATTGACACGTTCGTCCTACGGGCTGTCCAAGGTATTTGCAGCATCCATCTCTAACACCACATCTCGAAAGCGTCCACACGTAAAAAGTTCATAAAAAGTTATATATAACTTTATGTTACGCTTCGGTGGCAGCTGGCCCTTACTCTCAAATGGTTCCTAACGATTCTGTTGTTCTTTTGTTTAAATCTTTCTCTGTGTTACCATATTTCGGTTGCTCTGTTACGAGAGAGAACCTCTTTTATTCGACTTCAGTTTTATACAAAAAGATTTTTATTGAGTTTAGATTGGTGGTGGTTAGTCCTAGTTGAATCATCACAGATTTCTTACTTCAGATGCTATGAGCCCTTCCACTGGCTGATGATGACGATGTTGATGAGAAGGAAGGAGTCGAGGTCAGGTTCCAAAATAAAAGATGCTTTGTTGAATAATAGTAAGTATAATCCTGTTTTGCAGAGTTAGCTTTCGCATAAAATAAGATGTTTAAATTAATAAATGGTATACTGGAGCTCTGATAAAAATATATGAACGTCTTCTCGTCAGCATGGCGCACGAGACAGCGTGTTCGAGAGGCCGGTGGCACCAACTATCGTACAGTGGAAGTTATTGTGCTGCTAAAGGCGCAGAGGCTTCGGTCACCTTGAAAATAACACAAAAAATATGAATATGAAATTTAAATCGGTTTGGGGGCTTCTCGTACTTTATCAAAAGTGGCAAAGCTAGTGCGAGGCACCGAGTTTTCAAAATGTTAGTGGTCTACTCGCACTGAATGGCCTTCGGCCGAATTAAGCGTTGGATTCGGCGACCTCCGTGGTGCGGCGGGTGACTAGCCGGCAGAGATGTGAGAGGTTGCTGGTTGGGTACCCGCTGCGGGACAAATATTTATATAACGTGCAAATATTGGTAACTTCGTAGTCTGGGTTTTCTGAAACTCGTAGTTTCTGATACACACGACCCTAGTATCATACTATATAGGATCAGGACTATAAGTATATGATTGTTGGATGATAAGTAAACAATTAAAGTATTATTTTATCTGTGGTTATGTTATTCAGTGAAACTTTACAACATTTTGAAATCATAGAATTGAACTTAGAATTTTAAAATCGTTAGATATTCGACTTCCAAATTAAAGCCAGGCCAGGGTATCTTGCTGGGATGTCTTGACAGATTGTATGCACCAAACTGCTGACGTCCGTTCGCGAGAGATTGTAAGTTTTAGCAATTGTCAAATGCTGCGTTACTCGTCTCAGAGCATTGCAGGCCTCCGTACTGGAGGTTATATAAAAGTATTTAAACATACCCCAGCATCCGTAGCAGCCGTAGCCTTGATTTTTATCGCCGCCTGCTTCCACAGATCAGCTATAAACAAAATGGGTTTTATTCCAAAACTGTCGACGCGACGCACGAATCGCGTCTAGGCGGGCCCAAGAGAAATATTAATAAATTTGCACAATATTTTCATGGCGCAATAAGAATGAAACATCCATTTCTCTCAATCGATCAATTATTGACTGAGCGAGGGAAACCTTATATCCTTGCAACAACTGGCAAAATTTGCTTTCATCTGTGGGGCCGTCCATTAATCACGTGAGGCTCGAAAGGGGGGGAGAGGGTTGGAAAAATCACGAAATATCACAAGGGGGTGTAGTAAGATATCACGTGTATTTCTTTTTATGTTTTGTTTTTCTTCAGAGGGGGAATTCATTTTCTAATAAACCGGTCGGAGGGGGGGGGGGGGGTGTATCAGTATTATGTAGGAATTCCCGCCCTGAAAAGGGCAGAATACCCACTAAAACCTCTCCTGTGTTCCTCTTTCGCCATGTTTGCTGGAACACGGGAACGAAAGTAGTTAGTAGTAGTAGTAGTGGAGTTTTTTTGTGAAAGAGTTCGTTCGTCCGGGGAAGTACTACCACCATGCCTATTTCTGCCACAAAGCAGTAGTGCTCGCATTGCTGTGTTCCGGTTTGAAGGGTACGGGTGCCGGTGAAATTAAAGGCACAATGAGACTTTTCATCTTTATGTCTCAGGGTGGCGGGCGCAGGGAGGCCTATGAGGTAATGCACTTGTTCAGGTTATAAGCGAACACAGCAAATGTGTACTAAGCAACGTCTGCATTTAATACGCATTTGCCAAAACCGAGCCAGTTCGCGAACACCAGCCTTTCAGGCATCGCGTGCACACATAAAATCATACCATTAATATACCTACCATAAGCCATATACCATAAATATACCATAAAACCATAGTTATACAATTATTAGTGAGTTAAGTAATATTGTGACTATTAATACAAACCATTTTCCATCTTATACAAGACTTTTAAATACCACAAATACCACAAACTATACACAGCTAAAAGGAAGAGTGTCCTAGGGTCACCACATACCACCCTAAAGGACCCCTCTTTTTACAGCGCTATTCATAGGCAGAGGTTACCGCTTAACATCAGGTGGGCCATAAGCTTGTTCAGCCATTCCAGTAGTAGAAAAAAAAAACCTTCCGCGACCCCCTTCCTGCCATCCAAACGGTTATTTTTGGATATGTAAAAAAATTACGTCAGTAGTATTATATAAAGAAATTAAAAGAAAAACTATTACAGCTAAGCAGGCTTTATAATGTTAAAACGAGTAATAGTCAAACAAATTATAAAATATTTATGGAGAAGATAAAAGGAAAATTTCATACGAATTATATTGAAAATCACTTTGATGAAGTTGTTAGTTGTGTAAAACAGGAAACCCCCCTTATAAGTCAGTATATTGTGTTGCACCTGCAATGCGTGTGTGCAGATACGCACTTGTTTAACTAAAATATAAGGCGTTAATTTCTAGAGATACACGTATAATATACGTACTGACATTATAAATCAATAATATGGACAATGTATGAAATAAATAATTTAAATATGAATTTGAATCAATCACTATATAACTACCCTCTGGTCTACACTAGAGCAGAAAGCATCTTCCTACCACTCAAATATATTGTTTTCTTCTTAACCCAGCCTTAACCAATACTTAATAGTCAATAAACGCTACTCACCAGTATGCAGATATATCTCCGCCGTTTCATTGTACCTTGCTTTTAAAGTTTTGCTGGTGTCGAGCATAACTAAAGAAGAGTAGAAAAAAAATACAAGTAAATTGCACAAGTAAAATTCTTATTATTCTGTATTACCTTATCTACGTCTTTCTAATGTGCGTAGCAACAGGTCGGTTTGAGTATGTACTGATTGAATCAGTCATAATAGTCTTCTATAATATAGTAAACTGTGTATCAGTATTATTGAGATAAACTCCATTACCATTAAAGAGACCGTTTTTTTCTTCATTCTTGTCTGTCTGTCTGTATATTTGCAAAATCATCACGCTAAAAATACTTGACGGATTTTAATGAAACTTGAAACAGCATAACTTAAATCGGAATTAAAAATAAAAGTTTTTAGGAAAAGTATTTTTTTCAAAAATCACTTTCCTGAAATTAGTAGTCGGAACCTTCGCCCACAGCTCGCTAGCCCAATCCCACTTCAGCTTAGCAGTTTTCGAAGCACCATCCACAATTTGGGTTTGTGAGCGCAACGCAGTGTTTCAAATCCTATCCATGAGCCTCAACCCAGTATACTGCGCTCGATCCCACGCTAGCAGACCTTGAGTTTGGACTTCTGAAGCTGCGTCAATGGTACTAATATTTATTCTGTGGTCAAGGTCCAAGTTTGCACACCATATGGTAAGACGAGGAGAATGCAAGTGTGCATGCATTTTTGACCACTTCCCGAAATCCAATTGAAATTTAATTTGTCACACCTGTCAAGTTCCGAAGATAATACAATAATATGGTGACAGCAAGCTGATCTGATGATGGAGACAGTAAGTAGAAAAATTAACTTCTTCATTATTAAAAGTAGCTTGACAGTGTCTGGGTTAATTTTAATCAGCTCACGGTTCTGATCGGTTCGGTTCTGTTCTGTTTCTGATCACTTTATATAAAAGCTTAGGTATTTTGAGAAAGGTATTTTTCAACAAAATCTTTTTGAATACAGATAACACTCACGAGCAAAAACCTTTCCTGTATCCTTCAATATCTCACCCCATATACCAGCATCTGGAATGAAAAAATTACTACGATATTTTTAACCGACCACGGCGAAGCAAAAAGCAGGGTTCATTTGTTCCCTCATAACTTCTAAAATGTTTATTATAATCTGACAAATGAGGTATCGTTGGAAGCGTTGTAATTTTTCACTATTATTAGGCTATGTGACGTCGCACTAAATTGAATAAAGAGGACATAGAGTCTTGAACAAAAAAAAACTTTATTTTATGATGCCCTGTTGGATATCAAATGAAAGAGCTTAATTAGCACATTTCATAATAAAATCGAGACAGTTATACATTTTAATAAAAAAGAATACTAAATACAGCTGTCCGCCATGTTATGCTGAAAACCAATCAGAGCCCAGTCAGTGGCGTGACGTCATTGTCACGGCAGTTGCCATGACAATCTGCGAGCGTGTTGCCGCAAAATTCATAATTTGTTTAAAATTGCAAATTAAACACTAGTTTTAAAAATAAAAAAATAAATTTGCAATAGTAGATCATTAGGTACATTATCTACACTCATATTGTAAAATCCTGATTAAAAACTCAAAAGTTGTGTAAATATGACATATTTATTGTAGGTTTTTTTTAGTCACAATTAATGATGGTGACGGAAAGTATACAGTTACCTATCTACTTATTAGATATATTAAAGTTTGTAAAACTTACCAATACTAGCCATAAACACAACGAGATCTGCTCTAAGTTGCTGCCGATTTGCATAAGATTGTTCATCCTCTAAAAAAACAGTTGAAATTTAATCCTGAACAAAACTATTAACAGAATCAGTAACATTAACACTGTTAATTGACCGAGCGAGCGAAGCGAGTAAGTCCTTGAAACAGCTAGATTTCTTTCAGATGCCGACTTAAACTGTTTTTTTTAATTTCTCAGTTATGTACTAATATAACATAACACCCAACAGTCACACACATAGTCCTGATCCCACACTAAGATTCCCTGTGTTGTGGGAATCAGAAGCTACGAGTCCTATGGTACCATAACACCCAGACCCGACACAAATATTTGCAAATCATACAAACATTTGTCCCGCAGTGGGAATCGAACCCGCAACCGTTCGCATCTCAGCCGGCTACTCGCCCGACGCACTACAGAGGTCGTCCATTAGTACCTATATAGTGCCTACGCCCTATGGGTGGGTACATCCGTATTGATTCCAGGGTTTGGTTAGTCCTAATCAAATAGTTCATTCATTATTGTGTAGGGGATAACCTTGAGGTGGTCGAGTTCTTAGTTCGGGGCGAATCACTTGTTATAATAATATGATACATATTATTATAACTAGTGGTTCGCCCCGAACTAAGAACTCGCGAATTCACTCGATATTATAGTATATGCTTTAATTTAACTTTATAACTGACTTCAAAACATAAAAACATCACGGGACCACCTTAAAAATTATATCTTGTGTGTGCTTACTATAAGCACACACAAGGTATAATTTTACTTAATAATATCCAAAGGACTATTCTATCTGAGGTAAGAAGCGTTACCTTGCCGTAACACAGTTTTTGAACTTGCACGGAAGGCAAAGTTCTTTTATTTCATATACTTACGAACATCTTTAAAATTAATGCAAATGTTAATTATGACTTGTTGTTCCTATTCTGAGTGAAAAAAACTTATCTTTATGTTTACAAGTAACACATAAAACATTTATAATTTATCTATACATTATTATGTAGGTAATTCGTCAAATGAGTAATATATATATATATATATATATATATATATATATATATATAATATACATTTGCATAAATACACAACTAAATTATAATCGATAAGACTCACCATTTTTTGTTGTATATTCTGTCAAAATTTTAAATTTTTCGGCGTCTGATAATCCCTGCCAACAAATAGATTTACCATGAGCTTAGAGTATGTAAGCAACATTCTAAATTTCTAAAGGCAACATACAACACAAGTGATTTATCAGTTTAAGTAGCTTACCGCAGTATTATTGACCTCAACGTATTTATTTGCCGCCTGATTCCACAGATCAGCTGTAAAAAAAAAAAAAAAAATTACAAAGCAAGTTAAACTCTCTCGTGTCTTAGTATTTTAAGCAGATGCGCCCTCAGATTTATTATTAATATTCAATGGATTTATCCCATTAATAATCATAGTTAAGTGGCCCAATCAAGTGCACATAAAATGTGCAATGTGTTCCGGTTTGAAGGGTAAGGGTGCCGGTGAAATTACAGGCACATGAGACTTTTCATCTTTATGTCTCAGGGTGGCGGGGGCAGTGCAATGCCACATAGGGTGGGTCCTAGGTGGACGTGACCTATGAGGTAATGCGCTGTTCATAGGCAGTGGTTACCGCGTGGGCCTCATGCTTGTTCCGTCATACAAGTAGAATTAAAAAAAAAACATATCTGAAATTATGTTTGACATATCTTTAGACAGATGAATGAAATATTTAGGAGTAAAAGGTAGTTAAAGGTAATAAGGTAGGTAGGTTATAAGTCGATTTCAAGGTCTGATGGTGACCAGCATAGGAAGACCAAGATCTAGAATATTAGTAGCACATGTACTCAGAATTCAATGTATGAAAGCTGGTGTTTGCGGATTCTTATTAGTCCAGTCAAGATGTACATCTGTGCTTTGTATTCTTCAGCTGACCTCTTTGGTGAAGTTAGACCTACCAAGTTCAATCGTTTGACCCAAATAGACTGGTAATCAACTACTTCGATGATATCGTTACCGACCGCTGTCATCGTACCTCTCATTGTACGTACCTCCTTTTCCTCATTATGTTTTCCTGCCCCTTCGAGAGCACGAGGCAATGCCATATTTTTCTATTCAACTCATTTACTTCATCATCATTGACGACCTCTGTGGCGCGGCGGGTTACTAGCCGGCTGAGATGTGAGAGCTGGCGGGTTCGATTACCGCTGCACGACAAATGTTTCTGTGATTTGCAGTATGTCGTGATATCATGATACTCGTAGTTCCTGATACTCACGACACATTTCAAACAACAAGTCCTGATTCCACGCAAGGATCCCATGGGATCCTAGCGTGGAACGTGCACTTGTTTGTGACTGTGGGTTGTGTTATGCAGGTAATTGAAGAACGTACTGGGATTTGAACCCATGAACTCTGATTCTGAAGGCAGGGTTCTTCGCACTAACCAAAAGAGCAATACAAGCTACTCACCAAGATCACGATGCAAATCCGCCATTTCAATGAACCTTTCTTCAAGAGTTTTGTTGGTGTTGGCCATACCTAAATTATATAGGTAAAAAAACAATTTACTCAAATGCAATATGTACACGGAATAGTAGAAGCAGTTTTAGGATATCTTGAACAGTCAGTAAGCACGAATCTAACACTCTGCATGCAGAACTTGTAGATCACGAAGATGTGCCAGATTTGTCTAAAGCTTTCGGTTATTCGAAGAAGGTACTCTGTCATGCGAAGCACCACTCTATATAAGTATTAAGAAACTTCAGATAATATAAAACTATTATACGAAACACTCACGAGTAACGGTCTTTCTTGATACATTGATAATCTTAGATCTTAGATCAGCATCTGAAATGATATTTGTATAATTAGAAAAATAGATTTCACTTTTTTATGTTTGTTTCGATATCTGAGGGTCCATGCGATAACCGATCACTTTGAAATACTTTGAACATTGAAACATATTGCCTTCATATTTTACTTTGATATTATTCCACTGACTTTTTTCAAACTCGTTATCTGAGGGAACATAGGTACCCATTTGTGATTATGGAACATAGGTCAATCAAGGAATCAAGGTGGAATCAAGGATACTTACCAACTCCCATCAAAAACGTGATCGATTTTGATGCAGCACCTTGCGGATCAGCTAGTATACGAGCATCTATAAAAATAATATGGTTATAAATAACTAGCTAATTATATATAACATAAAAGCTACAAACATGCCAAATTTCAGCTTTGTAGGATTAGTGGAAGTACCCTAGATGTTTTGGTTTTTTTACATTTTCTATTTACCCTAATATCTCAAAAATTACATAAGTTAAACAATTATAACAAACAATTTTGAAATCTCGAAGCGAGGGACTTTCATATGACATCCCATTTGATCTGATATTCTCACCTTTTTTTTACCCCCTCTCTGACCCCAATATCTCAACAACCCCGTAACCGATATAGCTCATAACCTTACCAACAAATTGTACTTATACTACCCACCCCACAATTAAATTTAATGAAGATCGGATTAACGGTTCGGAAGTTAAGCTCGGACGAACATACATACATACAAACGCCGATTCTTCCAAGTTGACTTAGAGAACTCGCTTCGCTCGTTCAATAATATAATTGCGTGGCATACTGACTCACTCACTAAATCCCTAAGTGAGTATCAACGCACAGCCTAAAGATTCATCCCAGCGGGGCGTTGAATTTTGTATGGAGAAAACTCCACGATGGATGATGTCGCACGCAGGCGATCAAGTCGTATTAAATAAAGCTAAAGAAAACTCACTTATTTCCTTATTCACATCAGCTTGAATTGTGTCCGAATTTTTGGCTAAGTCTAAGTAAAAAAAAAACAAATCATAAATTTAAAATATTAACGAAAATTACTGATGATATGTGTTTTACGAAAAGGTATACCAACCATCACTTGAAAGAGATTTTCCAGTCACTGCAACTACGGCTACGGCCAGAACAAAAATAAATTTCATCTTAGAATGTTGTTGCTGTGCTAGTGTTACTATTATGACTACTCTCTCTGGAATAAACAATTAATTACTGATATGTTACTTTTATACTACTTATCTGTAGCCTACTAGGTACAAACTAAACATAAACAGCAACATCTTGAACAAAGAGTATCCTTGAAAAACAAGATAATGTTATCAGTAAAAGCTCATTCAAAATGTAAACAAGAAAATATTGTTTAGGTACCTACCTCACGCGTATTCCTTTAGGTTACTAATTAACACTTATTATCGCCAAGGCACTAACCACTATGTAGTTTTATATTAATTGTTATTCGATAACTTCCTCAATTAATTCCTGCATTCCTGTAGTTCTAATTAGTATACAAAATATATAAATAGCACAGATTAGTGTCCTGATAATTATATTTTTACAAAAAAATGGCAAATATTGTTTATTTTACTAAGAATGGAAAGCGCAGATGGTTAAATAAATATGTTTCGGATTGGTGCAATAAAGTCATGTATCTACAGCGCTGGCCGTAACATGTGAAACTGATATGTTTTATTTCATATTAATGTTATTATTTGTGTAACTGTGTAGGTAACTCGATGTGTGTACCTACCTATGTATATTATATTGACCAGTAAGTACGTACAAAGCAGTGTTTATATTTAAATAATGACCAATGGTAAGTAAAATGGCAAATACAAAACCAAAACGAATTCTTATCTTTTATTTGACAAACCCATTAATTGATTGGATACGGTACAGTGATACTCTTGGTCATTTACCTGGTTCCTATATTGATGTTTTTATTCAATATTATTCGTTTTGTTCTGCTCAATTGACCGTGTATGGTGGTTAGTTGCAGGGTGTAGGCATGTTATCTTCCCGGTACATTGGTGGGTACCGGGGTCTGCCCCGCGCGCAACTAGCTGGTGTCTGCACAGGCACAAGACAACGGGCAGTAAGGTGGGCACTAGCGGGATCAGTGAGTGATCCTTACGGTACGGTACTTACCTGGATAGTAAGTAGAGTCGTGAGCTGGCATGAATACGGCCACCCAGCTACAGGACTTGGGTAGGCACATGTATATACGTGTGTTGAGAAGTGAGCGTGCTTTACAGCTCTAGTACGCCCCTAGCTAGGGTTGAAGCTAGCACCCTTTCTGGGTGCGGGTGGTGAGCGACCATGACCGCTCCGATACCATTTTGGATAAATGGTAGTGTTCTGCAAAGTTCACGAGCTACTCTCATGAGTACCCGGATTGTAAGTTTCGTATGATTGGGCGGCGAGACCTACCGCAACTGGATCTGGCCTCGGCCAGGTAAAGTGCGCTAACGCAAATAAACAAAGGTAACAAGGTGTAACCGAAAGGTTAATCGGGCAGCTCTTTAAACACGTATAGATAGACCGGGTGTGAGGAGATAGATAGGGTTTGACCGTGTATGGATTATGTAAAAGCAATAATATTCGCGGATCTAGTCAGGCAGACGGACAGAAAGACAAAAATGAACAAAATCTGCTATTTTGGCCTGTATATCGGTAAGGTTTACCTCAATTAGAATTTTTAAGAAATATTTCATGTACATGCAAAGCTTAATTTTTATTATATTTATTGTTTTGATTCCAATTCATGAGTTCTTTCCTCGGTAACTACCTACCTATATTTTATAACTGACTTTTTGTCAGTCTTATAAGGTTTCTGTACCATGGTCGTGTTGCTCTATGGCACGTTCACAGCATAGAGTTTCTGTACCATGGTCGTGTTGCTCTATGGCACGTTCACAGCATAGAGTTTCTGTACCATGGTCGTGTTGCTCTATGGCACGTTCACAGCATAGAGTTTATGCTGTCAACGCTTATGCTTTTTGTCAGTCTTATAAGGTTTCTGTTGCTCTATGGCACGTTCACAGCATAGAGTTTATGCTGTCAACGCTTATGCTTTTTGTCAGTCTTATAAGGTTTCTGTACCATGGTCGTGTTGCTCTATGGCACGTTCACAGCATAGAGTTTATGCTGTCAACGCTTATGCTTTTTGTCAGTCTTATAAGGTTTCTGTACCATGGTCGTGTTGCTCTATGGCACGTTCACAGCATAGAGTTTATGCTGTCAACGCTTATGCTTTTTGTCAGTCTTATAAGGTTTCTGTACCATGGTCGTATTGCTCTATGGCACGTTCACAGCATAGAGTTTAAGCTGTCAACGCTTATGCTTTTTGTCAGTCTTATAAGGTTTCTGTACCATGGTCGTGTTGCTCTATGGCACGTTCACAGCTTAGAGTTTATGCTGTCAACGCTTATGCTTTTTGTCAGTCTTATAAGGTTTCTGTACCATGTTCGTGTTGCTCTATGGCACGTTCACAGCATAGAGTTTATGCTGTCAACGCTTATGCTTTTTGTCAGTCTTATAAGGTTTCTGTACCATGGTCGTGTTGCTCTATGGCACGTTCACAGCATAGAGTTTCTGTACCATGGTCGTGTTGCTCTATAACAATATATTGTATAACAATATAAACTGTCGATTTTCACATCTTACTATGTTACGCAACTATGTTTCATCCTTGAATGATGGTCGTAGTAAGTCCTAGTTGACTCAACACAGTTTTCTTACTTCAGATATATGGCCCCTCCCACTGGCTGATGATGATGATGAGAAGGAAGGAGTCGAGGTCAGGTTCCAAAATAAAAGAAATTTTTGAATACTAGTAGGTAAGTATAATTCTCTTTTGCACAGTTAGCCTTGGCTGATAAGTAATGGTAAAATTAATCAATGGTTGAAGCCCTAATAAAAATATATGAACGTCTTCTCGTCAGCATGGCGCACGAGACAGCGTGCTCGAAAGGCCGGTGGCACCAACTATCGTACGGTGGAAGTTATTGTGCTGCTATAGGCGCGGAGGCTTCGGTCACCTTGAAAATAACACAAAAAATATTAATATAAAATTTAAATCGGTTTCATTTTCCCGTACTTTATCAAACGTGGCAAAGCCAGTGCGAGTTACCGAGTTTTGAAGGTCTACGCGCACTGAATGGCCTTCAGCCGAAGTAGCCAGCTGAGATGAGAGAGGTTGCGGGTTGGATACTTTGTATGATGTGATAATGTTTGTTCCTCCCTAGTCTGGGTTTTCTGGAACTCGTAGTTTCTGATACCCACAACACAGGGATCCTAGTGTGGGATTTAAGTTAATGATTGTTGGATGTTATGTTATTCAGTGCAACTTTACAACATTTTGAAATTGTTCGATTTTCTACTAGACCTATCGCTTCCAAATCATAGCCAGGCCAGGGGTCTCGCTGGGATTTCTTCCGACAGATTACAGGCAACAAACTGCTGACGTCCGTTTGCGAGAGATTTTTGGTTTTACCTATTGTCAAATGCTGCGTTTGTCGAATTAATATGGTTAGTAACAGATAGATTAAACCAACAAATCTACACAGGACCACGGTGTGTTGTGACCGCATAAGTATGGCACGTAACCCTCAACTTTATTCGTAGTTAGTAAATAAGTATTAACTACTAAGTAGTAGTATTAAGTACATACCACAGCAATTGTAGCAACTGGAGCCTTGATTTTGATCGCCGCCTGCTTCCACAGCTCAGCTATAAAAAAAATGTTTTTATCGAGAAGCCATGGAACTCACGTAGATTACTGGCCTAGACTTAGGCACTGTTTTAAAAAAGCGTACATATGAGTATATGTGGTTAGATTAGAGTGTTGATGAGACATTAATAATAGATACATCACAACCACCATCAGCCACCAATACTCAGTCAATAAAAGCTACTCACCGGTATGCTGTGTTATCTCCGCCGTTTCAGTGTACCTTGCTTTTAAAGGTTTGCTGGTGTCGATCATAACTAACGTAAAGAAAAACATATTTATAAAAATTGTACACATGTATATTGGACAGGTGTGTCCGGATACATTCGTATTGTTCCAGTATTGCCTTATCTACGCCTTTCTCATATTATTATGTACACACATATGAGAAAGGCAATATACAGGTTGGTTGGAGTACATACAGACCGTTCACCGTTAGGTGTCCCCTGCAATGGTTGGCATTATTCCCAAGGCAGGGGACATCTTAAGGTGAACGGTCCGTATTTACTGATTAGACCAGCCATAGAGATCTTGTATTTATAAATACATTTATTTTTAATCTTCGTGAATGATGGAATATGCAGATTTCCCATCTGTTGTTAAACGATAACCTCTGCCTTTAACAATGCATTACCTCATAGGTCACGTCCACCTAGAACGCACCCTATGTGGCATTGTACTGCGCCCGCCATCCTGAGACATAAAGATGAAAAGTCTCATGTGCCTGTAATTTCACTGGCAACCAAACACTTCAAACTGGAAAACAGTAATGCTAAGACTGGGCCGAATCAGTATTTTTCTTTCCTTTTGTCTGTATGTTTGCAAAATCATCACGCTGAAACTACTCGACTGATTTTAATGAAACTTGCTGGTATAATTATACCATAAACTGTAACAACCTAACAACAAACAACCTAGTTGTAATATTCTTTTTATTTTTCATTTATTAGCTTCTGAGGAGTGCTCCAAACAATTTCGCCAATGTCAAGTGATATAATTTATTATTCCGAAAAATGTATTGTATTGTCATCGGAACTTGACAGGTATGCCAAATTTTGGTTTCAGTTCATGTATGTTCTCAGTTTAATCGGATATCGGCATCGATATATTATACTAGTACTAGATGCCAGGTCAGCGCAAAAAATACGTCTCGGTGAATTACAGCTCACTTGAAAATCGAGCTCTTATTTTATTTAGTTCGCTTGCAGCCCAGCCAATGTAAACACGTGTCAAAATGACGCAATGTGTATTCAAAAGTTGCAAAAATAATGCCCGAAAAAACAATTTAACGGCCGGAGTGTCTTACTTTCGGTAAGTATATGTAGAATGTTATATTTTAAGCTTTATACTAATATATAATATCAAATTGTGATCAAAATTACCGATTTTAAACCACCGCTACAAATGTTTGGTCAAAGTTGGCGCAAAACTGTGTAACAGAACAGTTAGATGCATGGAGTCGATTTGTATTGTTATAATTGATTTGTTACCAGAACTTTAAAATTGGTCAATACTACTTTTGAGTCTGTTTGTTGGACTCTGATAAGATACTTAGCTTTCCTTTTTTTATTTTAGCTTTCCGAGCAATCCGTTTACGTTTGCAGAATGGATCTCGATTGTCGCCAGAGAAAGAAGAGATGACTTTTATAAGCCAGCTAATAATTCGGTTATATGTTCGGATCACTTTGATAAATCGGATATATCCGGAAATACTAACCGACGTATTATAAATAAACGAAAAACGAAACGAAAAACAACAAACGAACGCAACGCAACGAACGTTGCGAAAAACTCATTGGTATGGGCCCTGATTTAATCCCTCGACCTCATGAACGTGAGGCAAGCGTAATACCAAATAGGCTACCACGACTTCACTTCTAAATATACATAAACATACACATAAACATACACTTAAACGTACACACAACAGAACGCTAACAAAATAACAAGTACCTATGTATATATACTATCAAACATAGATGCCCAAATTATTAGTTATTTGTTATGTAAGAGTGCAAAGTTGCTTTTTAACCGCGTGCTCAATTTTGATGAATGAGCAAGCGAAGGATACTAAAATTGAATGACAAGCGCAGCGAGTGATCAAAAATTAGAATCCTGAGCGTTAGCGAGCTTTTACAAACGTAACTTTTCATCCCAAATCAGCGAGGAAATGACATTTGCAAAAAAAAGTAATACACCATGAAGAATCCGCGTCTGAATTTTTAACAAATTAAAAAAGGTTGTATGGTAAATTCGGCACAATGGAGGTAGAAGTAGGTAAATAGGTTTAATGATGTTTTGAATTCACAAACATAGTGCACACGATGTTCTAAATTAAATTTTACTTTATCCTCTAGCGAATAAAAACGGCTTTTACACTCAGATATCGAAGAGCAAAAATACTCCTTCCGAGATGGTGGGATGAAAAAATAATTTTAACTAAACTTTTACGTGCATATTATAAATTATTTAAGTGTTCAACGCGACTCCATACCTTCTGTTGTCAAATTTGAAAAACCAAACAGATATGAAACCAAGGAGGTTTGAGTGACAGTTCTTAGTGGACAGGAGTAATATATTGCTTTGCTCGTTTTTTGTGACGAATGATCGTAAGTATAAGATAATATTTTGAAGATTTGCTACTTTATTGCTAGGTGTCATGGTGGTATTTAGGTTGAATTTAGAACTGTATTAAAGCTTTTGTCTCGGTTCGTTAGAAAACAAATGTAGCTGTATAAGTGACCCGCGACCCAGGCACCCACTGGCTTCACCCACCGGTGGGTGTAGTGGTAATTCCTGTTTACCCGTGTACCCACTGCGATATGGTTGGAATTAATTATCGATGAAAAAAATAAAATAATAAATGAAGAGAAATGAATGAAAATGACAGAATATGACAGAGCATGACAGAGAATGACGGATAATGACAGAGAATGACAGAGCATTAAAGAAAATGACAGATAATGACAGAGAATGACAGAGCATGACATCTTCGCATTAACTGCAGCGCCCGCGTTGTTTCCCGCATAGGTCTAAATCCCGTGGGAATATAATCGTTTATCAAATTACTCCTGCATTCTGCTGCTCCCCTGGTACATTCGATAAAAATTCTTTGCATTGCTGCTGCGCCTCGCGGTGTTATCCACATAAGTCTCGATTACTCCTGCATTTTTCTGCTAGCCTGGTACATTGGATAAACTTTCGCCCCCATTTCACCGGTATTCTAGATATTCGGTTACCTAATTATCCTGCATTCTGCTGCTCGCCTGGTACATTTGATGAAAAGTCTTCGCATTGCTGCTGCGCCTCGCGGTGTTATCCACCATAAGTCTCGATTACTCCTGCATTTTTATGCTAGCCTGGTTTATAATATATACATTGGATAAATAGGTCTAATAGTATATAACGAGGTTTAAAACTTTTTGTATTCTTTTTCTCTTTACCATCGAACTTATCGTATTATTATTTTATTTTTTTCATCGATAATTAATTCCAACCATATCGCAGTGGGTACACGGGTAAACAGGAATTACCACTACACCCACCGGTGGGTGAAGCCAGTGGGTGCACGGGTCGCGAGTCGTATAATTATATAGCCTTGTACTATTATTTATTCTGTGACGCGGACAGCTTTTAGCTTTGATTTTGTATGTGACAATCAATCTTGTAGTTCCTTTATCGAAGGATATCGGGAAGTGGTCAAAAATACGATCGTTAGATTTGCCCCACACAGGCAGAATCTATACACCTTAGTGTATCGATCTTGTATGCCAAGCCTGCCAATAATAAGACCATCGTAATAAATATGTGCCATCATTGTTGCAATAAAGAATATCAATATGAAATGCTGCTTAGCATTAAGTCCTCCGGTATTCCAGACATTCGGCAACCAGACCACTCCTGCAGTATGCTGTTCGCCTGGTAGGAGTAGTCGGGTTATCAGATGCCCACTGGATAGTATCCTCAATACTGGAATTTATCCAATACAACACCAGGCAAGCAGCAGGCTGCAGAAGTAGTTTTGTTTGTTTGTCTTGCTTTTGAAAAAAATTGGTAGGTATAAAGAAAGATCAAAACCTGCTCTAAAGGAGAATAATGCGGGTAAAACCGCGGGCGACAGCTAGTAAAGAATTTAATAAGAATATGAAAAAAAAACCTGTGGTACTAATAACATAATATAAGCCCTCCTCAACGTTTCCGCAGATGGCGAACCTTGATAATCAATTTTATTTTCTATTGTGTGAGCGAATATAGCTAATGGTAATTTATTACTTACTCTTGTTCGTATGTGGTTAAATCTTGCAACGGAACTATAAACCAGTAACCCAAACGATTGAGCTAAAATTTGGCGTACAACGCAATACTATGGTGACCTGGTCTGATGATGGAGACAGTAAGCGGACATCTGAACTTCTTCATGATTAAAAGTAGTCTTTTGGCTAATTTCAATCAGCTCAGGTTCTGATCACTAATTTTATAAAAGTTTAGGTATTTTGAGAAAGATATTTTTCAATAAAATCTTATTGAACAACAAGACGCCAATAAGTGGTTCTGCCGGAAGACCAGCGTTGGTTGCTAGCTTGCTAGTCAACCAACTCATGCTGAGGCAGAGCCATTTTGTTACTTGAGTTACACCTCGTACCTTCATATCTGTTTCTTAGTTTAAAACGTATTTCTGTGTAGCTCATGTATACAAATAAATATATTTCTTTCTTTCTTTTTTTCTTGTTTCTAATATATGTAATACTCACTAGTAAAACTCTTTCCTGTATCCTTTACCATCTCAGCCCATATAGCAGCATCTGTAACGAAAAATTTACGGTATTTTTACCCAACTACGGCGAAGCAATTATTATAATTTACGGTATTTTTACCCAACTACGGCGAAGCAATTATTATAATTTACGGTATTTTTACCCAACTACGGTGAAGCAACTATTATAATTTACGGTATTTTTACCCAACTACGGCGAAGCAATTATTATAATTTACGGTATTTTTACCCAACTACGGTGAAGCAATTATTATAATTTACGGTATTTTTACCCAACTACGGCGAAGCAATTATTATAATTTACGGTATTTTTACCCAACTACGGCGAAGCAATTATTATAATTTACGGTATTTAACAGGGCATATTTAAGGGGGCATCATTCAAAAAATACTTTTGAATGATGCCCTGTTGGTATCTGTTAGTACATTTTAAATGTTTGTAAAAATTCATAGTTGGTTTGAAAAATGCAAATTAAACTTTAGTTTTATTTTATTTTATTTTTATTTTATTTTATTGAGGTAAAGGTATTTTAGGATTTATTTATTTATTTATTTATTTAAACCAACAGCGTTACAATATATATAGTCCAAATAACAAAATACACAACAATAAGGCCAAAAAAGGGTTACACAAATATTACAAAAATTATGGATACTAACAAAAATGCTTATGCTAATTTCAAAGAAAGGAAAAATATGACTAAGTGAAAGTAAATAAAAATATAGGAATATAAATATAAATTTCGCTTGCATTGCTTTGATGAGGTTAATAAGTGGGTGTGCGGGTGTGTGGGTGAGTGAGTGAGTGAGCGGGCACTCCTGCTACCACCAGTCTCTTAAGAGTCTGGGTATCACAGGAGTTACCTTCACACGTATGGGTGTGTGAATGTGTAGGTGTGTGTGTGTGTGTAGGTGTGTGCGTGTGTGTGTATGTGTGCGTGTGCGTGTATATGTTTGTTTCTACTTACATAAAATTATAATTCAAAATATTGATTTTGCGTTTTAGGTCAATTTTAGTGCAATTAAATAAATCTAAATCAGAATAGTGTTTGTTATAAGATCTTGCAGCACGACACAAAACTGAGTTTTGAGCATAGTTAGTAGATACATGGGGGACGTGTAATAACGGTGTATGTCTTGTGCGATAGGTCGAAACCTGGAAGTATAAACTAGCTAATAGCTCACTATTGTCAATGCAATTTTAAACAGAATCAAGTAAAAATTTGGCAAAAGTAGTCACTCATATCGTATAATCCTGATTAAGAATCAAAAATAGTCTTAAAATAGCATATTTTTTATTACCTTCGCCTGCAATAAGAAAAAAACATTACTTTTAAGATTAGTTACAAAATAATGCTTCAAAAAAAAACTTAAAATACACTACGGTCAGATCAAGGGGGTTTTATAAAATTTTTACTCATTTTTACTTATTTGCGTGACATAGTCTATGTTCTATGGCATTATGCGGTAGAATCACATTCTAACACTGTGGTAGAATAGTGTTTTTTACACTCATTCCTTTGATGTCGTTTATGTTATTATTTCTTATGTACTTTGTTGGTCAAACAAAAGTTTCATGGCATGAGCTTAGAGAAAGTAGTGTATGAAACAGCACATAACTAGGTCTCGTTCACTCGTGTGAAACTATTAAAAACCTCGCCGATTTAAATTACCCCTTTTATGTAACAGTTTCATAAACTACTATTATAGAATAGTTTTTAAAAATCTGTCAACATGCCTATTCTATGGGAGAGCCCTTTGTCTAACAGTAGATGACAAACAGATTATAAAAGCTACATATCTACTTATTAGACAGAGCGCCGTGCTAAAAAACTTATTAATGACGAGGCACTGGTTAGGAAAAGGTTGCAGAGCTTAGAACATCGTCCATGAGTTGCGTGTTTGTGTATCTACTACCGCATACATTTCGGTAAGTGTGCTCAGGAGCTGCACGATTTATTCGCCTCGCCTCCATGCCGCCACCTGACGACCAGACGTGGAGAAAAGTTTCACCCTTTTGTTGTCGACATACCAATACCACCGTCGCGTACAAACCGTTTCTCGAGCTCTTTGATCATGTAGACAGCAAAGTTATGGAACTCTCTTCCGGTTTCTTTATTCCCTTTATCATACCAACGAAGAAAGAATAGGCATCTTCTGGGCAAGCGTGCTTAAATAGGCCTCATCGTCGCTTCCCATCAGATGAGATGTAGCCAACGCAAGCCTATTTTAGATTTTAAAAAATAGAGTAATGTTTGTAAAACTTACCAATATTAGATACAAGCTTAATTGCATCTTCTTTTACTTGCTGCGGATTGGCATGAGGTTGTTCATCCCCTAAAAAAATAAGTAGAAATGTAACTTTGATTAAATCTATTTACAGAATTAGTAACATCAACACTGTTAATTGATAGAGCGAGAGAAGTCCTTGAAACAACTGGCAAAATTTGCTTTCATCTGTCTCGATGTATGTATGTATGTATGTACCTATGTATATTGGGGCTAACACTAAGGGCGCTAACACTGTTAAACGCATTCTTACACGAGTTTCAACATATTGATATTTTGAATGACAGCCTTTGTTGTATTTTTAACGCATTAAGAGTATTTTTAAGTTATTATTTAAGGTCGTTACCATTTTGGTGTAAACTGTTAGCGTACTATCTTTCTGGAAATAAATAAATCTAAATCTAATAAATCTAATTGGTACTCGCGTGCAAGTCGTATTTTTCAACGAATCTTGATGAAACTTGACATACAGGTTCTAAAGTTTAATAATTTTTTTTATCGTTGGCGGTTTTTTAATGAAGGGGAATATCCCCAAAAAGAGGGAAGTTTGCAGTGATGCTATTTACCGGCCGATTTTGATAATGAAACATGAAACATTTAGATTTCAAATATGAGCAAAATCGGGAAAGAGGTTGTCAAAATATTATACAGTTTTTAATTCAGGACCTCTTTGGCGATTTCTGAAACTGGGAGTTATTGAAAAGTGGTTTTAAGAGATAAAAGCTTAATTGTGCAATTAAAAAAAAAAAAAGTTTTTTTTTAAAGTTAGTTTTTATACAAAACTATTTGCTATTGGGTTCTTTGTTTGATCATTATGGATTGACATGATGCATAGTTTTATAGAAGGTTGTGCTCGCGTGGTCTATAATATTGATATTATATTATAATATTTTTATTATATTACTCTACGCATTAGGTACACCGATCTCAAACGATTTTCAGCACGGATCTCAATAAGGTATGGTGAATAATTAGAATACGTTTATAAATTGTAGTAAACCCAAGCAACACTCAGAACATTTATAATTTTAAGATACTTTTATGAATGACTAAAATTAGTATAGACATTTGACACACAACTAATTTATAATTCGCGTTTTCAAAATTCTTTCAGGGCATCTGGTCGAAGCGACGCGTGACCCGAGAGCTGGCATTAGTATTGCCATTCAGCGTGGCAATGCAGCCAGCATCTTAGGGAAGCTTCCGTCTGGTAGTGATTTGGATCAGTTGAGCTACCTTTAGATCGCTTGCAGCGGTCTTCAGGTAGCACAACTGTTTCATATGTATTGTGTACATACCTTGTATTATTCTTTCTGTAAATAAATGTAATAATGTATAATCGATAAGACTCACCAATTGTTTTAGAATATTCTTTGAGTAGTTGAATTTTTTCGACGTCTGATAATGCCTGTCAACAAAAAGATTACCCATAATATAAGCAGTCTAAAGGCACCATACAACATATGTGATTGATCAGTTTTAGTAGCTTACCGCAGTATTGACCTCGACGTATTTATTGGCCGCCTGATTCCACAGATCAGCTATAAAATAAAAGTTGAAAAATAAATTACAAAGCAAGTTAAACTCTCTCCTGCCTTAGTACTTTAAGTGGATGCGATTGATTTATTATTAATCTACTATATAAAAATAAGTCGGGTTTTCTTTCCTCACACTATAACTCCAGAACATACGAACCGATTTCCACGGTTTTGCATTCGTTGGAAAGGTCTCGGGCTCCGCGAGGTTAATAGCAAAGAAAATTCAGGAAAAATTTCAACAGAAAAGCGGGAAAATCTTTTTTCACATACAGCGCCATCTCTGATACATAACATGTACTACAAACCAATATTTTAAGTAGATGGCGCCGGTGGTTGTTTGACAGCTACTCATTGTTCTCTGTATCACCAAACGAAATGTTACATAAAACGAAGCAATCTGGTGGCGAAACGGAGTTCGCAAGGTTTGCTAAAATTCTATGGATTTGACCCATTAACGCTCATATGCACACGCGCAGAAATATCAAAGAGATATTTGAATGCACCTAGAAACCTGCTGAGATTTTCCCAAGTGACTACAGTATGGGGTTCTTCAAAAGGGGTGTTTGGAATTTTTTAAAGGGTCGGCAACGCGCATTTGATGACTCTGGTATAGCAGGCGTCCATAGGCTACGGTAACCGCTTACCAGCAGCACATAATATCTAACAGGTGGGCCGTATGCTTGGTTGATACCTTAGTAGTATAAAAAAAAGTTTGAACTCAAAATATCCAGTTTCAGCGATAACAGACCGAAGTACAGACTCGATGGTCTGACAGTATGATGGCCAGCATGTATGAACATTACGATCTAGCTGGACATTAACACATCTAATAGGAACTTTGGAATCCAACATCAAATTATAGCCTGCAGAGTCAAGGGTTTGGTAGATTAGTGCAGACGTTTTCTTTTATTTTACAAGCTTTTATATTAACTTGCAATGTTTGTCCGGGTGGAATCTAGCAACTGAATTTTAGAGCAGTTATCCTCAACCGATTGAGCTGAAATTTGGCATACCTGTCAAGTTCCGAGGACAATACAATATGATAGTGACGGCGAGCTGATCTCATGGTGGACAACGGAACTCCTCGATGGATAATAATAGACTGACCGTGCTTAGGCACATTTTGATCAGCACACGGTTACGATCACTAATTTTATAAAAGCTTGTGTTGAAAAACATATTTTTCACAAAAATCTTATAAATAGTAACAAACAACACAGCACCATGCAAAGATACATGTCAGGGAAGATCAACATATTATTGTAACTAATTCCAGTTCCACTAAGAAAAAAATGTGCTCATTGCAACGTCATCAGCCCACAGAAGTCCAAAGTCCTTCGAGCTATATGGCCAGCATATTTCCACGTCAACTTGCTAATTCTGAGAGTTATGTCGGTGATCTTGGTTCATCTACGGATCTCCTCATTTCAGATTATATCACAAAGTGAAACTCCGAGCATAGCTCTCACTATAGCTCGTAGCATAACTTTGAGCATTTTTATACAGCCATGTCTTAGTACCGTAGGTCATCACTGGCAACTGATGACTGACTGTCATATTGAGGCTCTGCGGTATCTGTGACGAGACGATATGGCGTATACTTTTCACTAGAAACGGGATATTTACTATGATTTTCGAGTTTTGATTGTTCCCGATATTTTGACACAGTTGCATGCATGCGCCATGATCACGGGAGAACTAACTAAAGTCTTTGCGAGTAGATGTTATTATTTTATTTTATTTATTTTATTTTATTTATTTTCATGGAAAACAAACAGCTTATTAAACTAGGAAGGATACATAATGGAAGTGTAAAACAATTAAGCATTAAACAGTTTTCACTTGTAGGTCGAGAAAGATATTTATATGACATAAAAAGTACAACAGATACAATAGGCAAAAAGACAAAAACAAAATCAAAATGCCAAAAAGAAAAGATATACGATGGACAGTGAACCATATTAATCAGATAAAATTTAAGAAACAGTAAAAAAAAGTTAATAATAAATAGATAGGTAAATACACAATAACTACATATATATACAGGTATAGGAAGATTAAGAAATAGGAAATAATCAGGAAGCAAAACAGTCCCTACTAATAAGTGTACTAAATAAATTCCCCCTCGTGTCGAATAGGTCAATATTTTTCGAGTAGGCAGTGTTAAACACATGAATAGTGCGCAAAATATATGAGTCTTACGGTAGTTAGTTGAACAAAATGGAACGTGTAATTTAAGGTAATTTCTACGCGTATTGCTACTTATTGGAACTTGTTGGGTTGATTTGAGAAAGAAGTGAAGAGGAATCAATTAGGTTTAATAAGATTTTGTGTAGAAGTGTAAGGTCAGCCGCTTCTCTCCTCATACTAAGCGGCAATAAATGGTGATGTTTACAACTGTCCTCATAATCAGGAAAATAGGTTTTATGATTAAAGTTGATAAATTCAAGAAACTTCTTCTGTGGCTTTTCGAGTATGTTAACATACTTATCATATTGCGGGTTCTAAGCTTGAGAAGCGTAATCGAGATGGCTTCTTACTAAAGAACAATATAGCACTTTCAGGGTTTTGAGTACTTTGAAATCCCTAGTCACCCTGAAGATAAACCAGAGACTCTTCATTGCCTTGGCAGTAATCTTCATGATATTATGCTGGTCAAACAGCAACTTGGAGTCCAGAGTAACTCCTAGATCAACCACAGAGTTAGTTTTAATGAGAGACTGACCATTGATGTTATAATTACAAACGATGGTACTAGGAGACCTACTAAACGTGATACAAAAACATTTTTGGACATTAGGTTCAAGTTTGTTAAGTGCGCAATTAGAATGAAGATTATCCAGATATATCGATCTACCCTCTTTCTCACTCTTTTATTACGAACGATACCACTACCATCGGTTTCATTGTCACCCTTCACGTAAATGGCGTAGTTTTCTGGAAACTGCCCATCCGAGTTGGATTCATCAGCTAACCTCTTTAGCGAAGTTGGACCTACCAAGTTCGATCGTTTGACCCAAATAGACTGGTGATTAACAAATTCGTAGATATCGTTAACGTACCGCTGTTATCGTACCTACCGCTGATTCACTGGCGGGTTCGATTCCCGATGCAGGACAATTTGTTCTATGCCTGTGTTGTGATACCATGATACTCGTAGTTCCTGATACTCACACACAACACATATAATCCTTGTTTGGGATCGGGACTATGTATGTGATTGTTGGGTATTATGTTACGTTATTAAAGAAATTACTGGGATTCGAACCCATGAACTCTGATTCTGAAGGCAGGTTTCCTCACACTAACCAAAGGACCCTGGGCTATCAAAAGAGTAATAAAAGCTACTCACCAAGATCACGATGCAAATCCGCTATTTCAATGAACCTTTCTTCAAAAGTTTTGCTGGTGTCGACCATAACTAAATAATATAAGAAAAAATAAAAAAACTATTAACTCAAATACATAATATAGGTACTATAAAATATTTGAAGCAGAAACAAATTGTTTAAAACAGAATTTCGTGAATGCACACGGTTACCGTGCAAAGTTTGAATACATTTTTGCAAGCTCACGTGAATCAATCCTTGCGTTTGCAGTAAATTTAGATAATTAAATTTTGCAAAACACCGGGTCTATTCGAACATGGCAATCGTGAGCCCAGGGGCCCAATTCTTCTATTTTTAAAAGAAAAACCTTTCTTATACCATGCAATGAGGGCTTTTCATTTTCGAATTTAAAAAAAAGTAGTTCATTTTGGCTCGATAGATGGCGCTGACTCAAGTATGCTTTTCAAAATTAACAAATGCATTGTCTGCGCTTTTCTGTGATAGTAACAAAATACCACGAAAATATATCACTACATTGTTGACTTTGACAATTCACTTTATTTTGAAAGCTAGGTTCAAAGCAGCGCCATCTATTAGCGCATGATTTGAAACGTCCGTGAAAACCCCTCATTACAATTAAATTATAATTGTCATTGAAAATGGTATTCTGCTAAATTTATTATTGTATCATAAATTGTATGTAGATTTTAAGATTGTTTCTGAATGGTCACAATTATAATGCAATTGAAAAACCATTGAAGTTAGTAGAATACCAAAAGCGTCAAAAGTAACAGCTATGAGACCAAATTAAATATGTACTGGCTGCTAGCTTAGTTACTAGTGGAGAAAGCATTAGCCGAGTAATTCGTGGCAAGCAAGGGCAGCGATAACCACTTGTCACGTCTATATTCCCACGATGAATGAAAGAAAGAAAGAAACGTTTATTTATGGCTATACAAACAAAGACACACACCAAAAAAAAAAAAACATGATAGGAACTAAATAAAAACTAAAACAAAAACAAATTACACATATATAAAAAATAAGGCAATTTGTGTGTATGCCTGACGTAAGCCATATAAGGGTCCTCAAGTCAGCGTTTGCTAGGCCGCGTTGGCAACCCAGCGCTGATCTTCCTTTGAGGCCCAGAATTGAGGCTCTGCCAACCGTTTCGCGGGAAAAGGCGTGTGTGTATGTATGTATGTATGTATTTTACATGCTCTGCTTAGCTTCGGGTTAGATAATGTTGTGTGAACTGTCCAGCATTATTTATTTATTTATTTATTTATTTAACTTGCAGTGTATGTATGTTTGTCTGGGTGGAATCCGGGTGGAATATTGCAACTGAATTTTAAAGCAATTATCCTCAACTGATTGATCTGAAATTTGGCATACCTGCCAAGTTCCGATGACAATACAATATGATGGTGACAGCGAGCTGATCTGATGATGGAGACGAAGGGTGGACAACGGAACTCCCCAATGGATAATATAAGACCGGCCGTGTTTAAGCTCATTTTAATCAGCACATGTTTACAATCACTAATTTTATAAAAGCTTATATTGAAAAAAATATTTTTCACAAAAAAACCTATTCCTAACAAAAAAATATTTGACGTAAAACTTACTAGTAGTAGTCCTTCTTGTCGTTCGAATAATCTCGGTTCTTACATCAGTATCTGAAATATATTTTGTTTAATCAGCAAATTTATTTTTGCTATCCTCACTTAGTTATGTTTGTTTCGATATCTAAGGTCCATGTGATAACCAAACACTCGTGAAAATTTCAAAAATATTGTCTCCGTTTTGTACTTTAACCTTATTGCATCTTCAAAATCGATATCTCAAGGGTTCTTATCGTGATCATGGAACATAGATGCTTGAGATGCTGCAGCGTCTGAATTTGACTCTCAAGGCTGTATCCGACTGGGGCGATGCCAATCTAGTCAAGTTCAACGCCTCTAAAACGCAGGCTTGTCTCTTCTCGGCGAAAAAAAGTTCGTTTCTCCAAGTTCCTGTATTCCGAGATGTACCTGTAGCTATAGGAGATCACCTCGAGCTCTTAGGTGTTTCGCTTACGCCTACTCTCAACTTTACTGTTTTTGCATCGAGTCCAAGGCAAAAACAGCTGCCGTTCATGGCAGCTGTTTTTGTTTTTGTTATTGTTTTTTTTTTGTTTTTGCTAGGCATCCCGAATAAGGTAAAGCGTTACTTCACACCAGGACAGCTTCTCGGTTTATATAAAGCTCAAGTCCGGGCTGGTATGGAGTACTGCTGCCATGTTTGGGATGGCTAGGCCAAACACCAGCTTGCTGCCTTGGACTCGATCGATCGTAGAGCTTTCAGGCTTATAGGTGAGCAACATATGACGGAGACTTAGATCCAGAGTCTCGAGCACCGCCGTAAGGTTGCATGCCTTTCGATCTTCTATAGGTTACATTTCGGGGAATGCTCCCAGGAACTGCACGATCTGATCCCACCATCTCCTTTTCATCATAGGACGAGCAGGAGTACGGCTCAGTACCATCCTTACCTCATTAGTGTACCTTCTATTCGCACAAACCGTTTCAGTTCTACCTTTATAATGCGAACTGCTAAGGAGTGGAATACACTACCGTCGTCTGTCTTTCCTGTAAACTATAATCTGGGTCTCTTCAAGGCTAGAGTAAATAATACTACCATTTGTTATCGCTTGCATTCGCATGTGTTGTCATGCACATCACCTACTAAGGAGGTAGCAAACTCCAATATTATAAGGACTCCTTTATTACTGAACAAGCGCGAACATTTTGTAGCCTAGGTACACATTACACATTGTTCAAAATATCTCGTTGAGCCATGGCCTTTTTGACGTACTGCAGCACACACAGACATTTTACTTGGATTTTGTATAATATTATAGTTTGTTTTTATTAGTATACTGTATTTTATTGTTTATTTTTACTTGTGCTCTGTACTATTTGTTGTAATTTGTATGTGTGTGTCTGAAGTTGCAAATAAAGACTTTATCTATCCATCTATCTAGAGTGAATAGGTGCCTTCTAGGCCTTTGAGCTCTATCTTTGGCCACATCGTCACATACCCACAGGTGAGATCGTGCTCAAACAAAGGTCGATCAATGTTAAAAAACAAAAAACAAAATGTTATGATTGTCGTAGTAAATAAAAAAAACAAGAATACTTACCAATTCCCATCAAAAACGTAATCGATGCTGAGACAACACGTCTTGGATCAGCTTGTATAGGAGCAACTGCAACAAATAAATAAAAAAATAAAATAAATATTTGTGTCAATATTCCACACGAAAAGACACACACACACACAGAAACAAAGAAAAGTAAAACTAATTTGTGACTCTTAGTACCAGCCATGCATCACTGACACAAATTGGCGTCCAGCTCACCATTTGTTGTGTTGTAGCAACACAACGCTGATCTTCCACTGAAATCATTGAAGTGAAAAACATGGATGTCTGCTTCGCAATAAATAATTATACATAATTAATGAACAAATAATAACAATTAAGTATTTAACGAACTAAAAGACGTGATTATTAAAATTGAACGTTAAGTTAGGATATGGGTAGACGTAGTTATTTCATCGAAGGGGTAGACGTAAAAATAGTATTATCAAAAAGTGTAACGGGAAAAATAAATACTGAATTGTATAGGCAGTGCAAAAATATATACATATATTTAGCTAAAACGTGCATGAAAAACTGAAGTTTTAAAGTGATAGGGAGCAGTGATAACAAATGGAAGATAACGAATGAACAATGGGAGCATAGGGATCAAGAGAAATAGTAAAACTTTCCTGGGACTAAGAGTACTAATTTTTATTAATAAATTTATCCTGGAGTAGGTGAACAAGAAAATTTGGACTATAAGATCGAGACCTCGTTCCTCAGGTGTCCATATTCTGTGTCCAAATATGTTTATAAATAACTAGCTGAACCACAGAATAGATGATTGGCTGAACACCCAGGGCCTAAAAGGTCCTACAAACTCTTACAACCCTTAAAATCTCTACAACCCCATAAAAAAAACCTTCAAACTCATACAACCATCTAGAAACGCCTACCAACTCAAGTAAACTCCAACAACTCCTAAAAGCCCCTAGGTACGCCTAAAAAGTCCTACAACCCCATTTTAGACCGGTATGAAGGGCTTTGCAAAGGATTTGGGATTTTTCTCGAAGAATTCTTAGGTAATCACCATAAACATTCATAATAAACACCTACATCAATCACAGCCTTAAGATATAGTTTAAGATACCTGAAATTTTGACATTCCTTTTATAGTCTACTAGCGACTCGACCCGGCTTCGCACGGGTAGTTTCAGGATGAAAAACAGCCACGCAAACGGTGTCGCGGGTGATCAAGTTGTGTTAAATAAAGCTGAAGAAAACTCACCTATTTCCTTATTCACAGTATTTTGGATAGCGTCCGCATGTTGGGCTGTGTAAAAAAATATATTATTTGAAAATATAAGTTATATTTTTTTTTTTTTTTTTAGTTTTTTTTTGGGTTACATTTAAATTTAATGTTATCCATAAAGTGTGGTTTACATTTGAAAAATAATAACCTATAAGTTATAAATAAAACATACCAATAATATGTGTTTTACGAAAAGGTATACCAACCATCCAACTCACTCGGAATAGATTTTCCACTCACTACAACTATGGCTACGGCCAGGATAAAAATAAATTTCATCTTGAAATGTTATTGCTAGCCTAGTGTTACTATTAAGACTACTCCTTCGGGAATGAACAATTAATAACTAATTTGCTAATTTTATACTAGTTAATTGTTGCCTACTAGGTACAAACTGAACAGGAAATAACAACTGAAACAAAATATTTCCATGAAAAACAGGATAATGTTATAAGCTCATTAAAAATGTTACCAGGAAAATATTGTATTACTTCACGCCTAGTCCTTGAGATTAGAAATAAACAATTGTATTATCGCCAAACCACTATATAATTTAATAATAATTGTTAGTCGATAACTACCTCAATTAAAATTCGTGCAATACAGTCGTTCTAATTAGGTATCGAAAATATATAAATAGCACAGTTGTGTTGTGATAATAATATGGTAACAAGAAAATGGAAAATATTGTTATTTTTACTAAAGAATGGAAAGCACAGATGGCCGTTATCAATAAATATGTTTCGGATAGGCGCAATAAAGGACGAATACAATATAATTCGATTCGATATCGTTTTGTACCCGCTCAATTGAACGTGTACAGATAGTGTAAAAGCTATGATAAATAAGCAAGAATAGTATTTTTGTACCAATTCTTGTAGTTATATAATAAAACTTTATATATTATAGATAAATAGTATACATTTTATCAAATATTGAAGTGTAGGTACTTAACAAAAACCACAGTACAATAACATGGACGTCTGTTGTTTTTTTTTTTGTGAATAATGTGTGTAAATGCTTGATTTGAAATCTCCCAAACTGCGACGCATTCTGAGTTAATATGCAGGCCGATGACCGTGGCTGAGGATGAAAAGTAAACGTTAAGTTTGGGGTAGCCCCAGAAAAAAATACCTTTTTTCTAATAAAGCATTACAAGATCTTCAATTTGACACCTCATGCATTAAAATAGGAGCAGCATCATATCTAAAGCCCCACTAGGTTTTAGATAATATGCGAGAAAATAAGATAAACCAAGGGTGTCAAATGCGTTAGCATTCAGTATAGTCTGTGCGTGTACTCTAAATATGACATACCATTAGGAAATATAACATACAAAGTCAATTTAAAAAATACATATATGTAAGATATGAAGCAGTAAAACCGACTCGTATATACCGTGACGGCAAACGACATGGCTAGATCATGCTATTTGAATTATGAATTCTAATTTTCAACAGACTTCACAAAAAGTAGGTTCTCAATTCTTAACAACCGGTTCTATAACCGAGATCAGATAAGCTGGCTGTCACTTTAAATTGCATTGTCGTTAAACTCGACCAGTATGTTAAAATTCAGTTGCAAGATTACAAGGTGAAGATAAATAAAAGTTTGTGCCTTGTCTTATTCCAATATCCATTCCTTCCGAGATTGGCGACCGTACGATGACGAAGCAACTCTACGATTGGACATTCATTAGGAATCTTATTACAATTTATTACACCCAATTTGGTGTTAAGTAACCCCCCAATAGCTTACGGTTTGTAACACAAGCTTTAGAATACCGACCACGTCTTTATTGCCTAATACGCCTTAGCTAGATAGTAGGGATAGTAATTCAGTTAAATTAGTAGAAATAGGCGCTTACAGCTGTGGTATCCGACCAAAGAATATACCCTCCGTCTTCTCCCGTGGATGCCGTAAAAGCCGACTAAGGGATTACCTGGACTTGTTGATAAGATTCGTTGGTATAAGATTTTTCCTTAGCTGCTAGCATTATTATGGAATGAGTTATTACTGAAAGAGTTATTACTGAAAGAGATATTATAATGATAATATTAGTACATTATGGTACAAGTGTGTAAAGTTGGTGATTACCGCTGAGGCGCCATTGAAACCCGAGCCGTTAGGTGAGGGTCTTAGAGAGCCGAGGACGGTAATCATCAAAACACAGGTGTATCATACGACATTTTTCAAAAAACTTGTGAAGAAAATAACAATAAAACAGAAATACACACTCTGTGTAAATGTTCAACTGTCTCTATTACTCACTAGTGAATAATAGCAATGAAAAAGTTACAGTTTGATTAAAGGTGTAAAACAGAAATACACGCTCGTGTAAATGTTCAACTGTCTCTATAACTCACTTTTGAATAAACATCGAATAGCAATGAATAGCAATGAAAAAGTCACAGTTTGATTACAGATATCATTAAGTGCCTAATTGCGGTGAAATTAGAGACATTTTATGAGCAAGTGTGTTGAAAAAATATTAGCGTGATTAGCGTAATAAATGAATGAAATAAAAAAACAAGACACTTTGATATTTGAGAAGTCAAAGCGTCTCCACAATGGCCTTTGTATATAGTAAATAATAATGCAGAAGGCGGCTAAGCAGACATTTTCCGTAACGAGTCGCTGTAATGCGGAGCGTAGCACTAAGGTGTTTGCTTTCAGCGCAGCAGATCCGACTATTGCTTCTTTATTCCAGACTTTAAAGTTTTAATGGAGTTATAAGCCAGTTTAATCGGAAACATTTTGAAATATTTACTTTCTGAGGTGGTATTACAAGCGATATAAGTCCACACCAACTTGATCAGCCTCCATCCACCGGCTTCCTCAATCTTTAAGAGTTTATAAATATATTAGTCTTTATTGTGTAAATGCTCCTCCGTTTTTACAATTTCCTTGTGTGTTATTGCAATAAGGAATTAAAATAAATAAATAAGTAATGTAAGTAAATAAAGCAAGCTGCTATACGGATAATTCTACCACGAGCGCACGCTCAGGAGGCCAATTCTCGGATTGTAGAGATTATCTCTAAATTAGAGATAATGTCGAAGCATGAATGCCTACAAAAAATGTCACGAAAATGTCACAATAACCATCAAATCGTATTCGATTTGAATGATTTTGGTCGACTTATGTCTATTTGTGACATCACGAGAATAGCAAATTAAGATTTTATTCGACATTCGCCATCTTGTTTCGACATATGTCTAATTCGACTTAATCTCTAAAGCACGAGAATTGCCCTCCAGATGTATTGTACTACCACTAAAGCACGCTACTACGCATAACACTACCATGGGACTTATTTTAAAGTTGTGTGTCAAAAATTAATGACACATGTCTTAGCATGAGGGTTCCGAAATTGTATGCTGTGAGTTTTAGCGTTGTAAGTTGTCGTTCTTATCACAATACTTTGTAGTCCTATATTTCAAAAAAGGGAGCTTTTAATCAAAAAGTCTTAAAGAAACCTCACTTCATTTTCACATTACCTGTCAATGACCTACAAAAGAGGATGCAAAGAGAAAAAACTCATCCCTCACTTTCCGTGCTTAATAGAAGTGCACGAAAACATTATTTTTTTCAACATTTTAATGAAGATGATCCCGAGGTAGGTATCTGCTATGGTAGGTATTTTGTTTCGAGCAGCCGTTTCATGAGTGTAAATCAGCTGTGGTATGTGATACCTATACATTGTTACATTACTTGTTAACAAAAAGTTACGTTAAGTTATATAGTTACAGTCTACTTTTTGACGAATAACATAACATAACATAACACCCAACAGCCACACACATAGTCCTGTCTCCACACTAGGTTTCCTGTGTCGTGTGTATCAAAAACTACGAGTACCATGGCACCATAACACCCAGACCCGGAACAAATATTTGCAGATTATACAAACATTTGTCCCGCAGCGGGAATCGAACCCGCAACATTTCGCATCTCAGCTGGCTACTCGCCCGACGCGCTACAGAAGTCGTCAGATGTTAGTGCAAAGCGTACAAAATTGCAATTTCTCAGTTTTATTACAAAACATACTAATCAAAGACCATGAGATATCAAGATAACACCCCAAACACGTAAATTTGTATAAAACCATGTATGCCATTTTATTTTGTACCTATGCTATGCTATGAACGTACCTATGCTACAAAATATCTCTATTGGCACGGCTAGCCGATTTCAAAGAATTTTATTCTCTATGGTGCAAGTAGGTTTTTTTTTATTGATATCTTTTTTTATTAACGTCTTCTATCGCGAAGACGGCCGAGAGCGACTAATTTGAAGTTTGCTTATAGGTGCATGGCACCTACTTCAGACAGGCAAAGTGATCACTTGCGTTATCTACTGTTATTATATAAAATAAATAAAAATAAAATAGCTTTTATTTCCCCTTTGTATTATTATTAATAGTATTATTATAATAGTATTAATAATAATAATTCAATAATAATTGAATTTGTATGCGTTTCATATAACGTAAATTAATATCATTTATTAACAATTGAATATGGCATGCATTTCATATACAATAGATTTATTTAATTACATTTATAATTCATTATTAGATAAGATTTCTTAATTATATTATACAGTTTTAATTTTATTTTAATTTTCTATACCACTTAACTGTGATAATATAGGTCTGTGATAATAATACATTTGAATACGTTATGTATGTGCGAAGAAAACATTTTTTTTTGTTATACTACTGGGAATTTGCCATATTTTAATTATTTTTTACTGAAAGTAAAACACAAGTAATAGTAAAGTAAAGTAAAGTTAAGTTTTATTTATTGCGTGAAATACATGTGTACAAAGGTGGTTTAGGTATAAGCATGATTCAAAGTATTTCTACTGTTACGTGTGCAATGTCTGATTTACAATGTCATTCATGATGATTTAATTAAAGAAAGTAAGATAACATTGGAATAAATATACAAGGATTTAGATGAGATTATCATTAAATATTTTGTAAAATATGAGTAATAATATTGAAACTTGTATTAAAATTTAATAATAAATAATAAAAAAGAAATACGAATGTCAAGCTGTAAGATCTTTGTCATGTAATGAAATTATATCAATTCTATCACCAAAATTGGCTCCTCAAAGTTTATATGGTAAACGGTTTTGGAACGTCCACATTAAACTTCCGTGACAATGCTCCTAATTTCAGATAGTATCACTCAGTTAAATATGAAACACGGAAGTTTGAACATAGCTCTTGATAGTCCATTGCACAACCTTGATAATGTGATAAAGCCAATAGTTAGCGACCACGTCTCAGTGCCATATGCCATCAATCACTGGCAACGCGCACACTGATCTGGAATTATTCAATAGTTAGCGACCACGTCTCAGTGCCATATGCCATCAATCACTGGCAACGCGCACACTGATCTGGAACTATTCAATAGTTAGCGACCACGTCTCAGTGCCATATGTCATCAATCACTGTCAACGCGCACACTGATCTGGAACTATTCAAAAGTTAGCGATCACGTCTCAGTGCCATATGTCATCAATCACTGGCAACGCGCACACTGATCTGGAACTATTCAATAGTTAGCGACCACGTCTCAGTGCCATATGTCATCAATCACTGGCAACGCGCACACTGATCTGGAACTATTCAATAGTTAGCGACCACGTCTCAGTGCCATATGCCATCAATCACTGGCAACGCGCACACTGATCGAACTATTCAATTTCCAATACTGCGAAACCATTCAGATCTGAGCCCGGAATAAACCGCTCAGCTTGCGCTATAAGCATCGAAGTTCGGAGTAATCAATGGAAAACCACACATTCCATCCAGTCAGACTAGTGATTGATTGTTCCAATCCGTAGACCCCTCAATAAAGGGGGGATGAGAAAGATAATATGGCACTCTACATATCAAAGTATGTAAGTCAGGAACGACTTTATAAAATATATCTCATACTGACACTTCAATATGAACCTTTTATGACATGGCGTATTGTTTCAAGTTATTTATATGATGTTTTTATTTGGCCAATTTCCTTCATATAATCTTCAGATAGTAGTTTTTAGGGTTCCGTACCCAAAGGGTAAAACGGGACCCTATTACTAAGGCTCGGCTGACTGTCTGTCTGTCCGTCTGTCACCAGGCTGTATCTCATGAACCGTGATAGTTAGACAGTTGAAATTTTCACAGATGATGTTTTTCTGTTGCCGCTATTAACAGTAACCGTAAGCGCTTATTAACGCTATTAACTTAAAAAAAAAAAAATGGGGCACCATACAACAAACGTGATTGATCTGTAAGGTCAGTGTTTGGATGGGTGACCACTTTATGCGTGCAATTTTTTTTATTTTTTGTAAACTTTATTTTTTGGCTTTTTTATACATAATGGTACGGAACCCTTCATGCGCGAGTCCGACTCGCATTTGGCCGGTTTTTTACAACTTATTACAGCCCGTATCAATTCGTAATGATAAGCAAGGTCAAAAAAAAGTCAGCCACTTATTTAAGCCAATATTTTTCTAATAATTACTTAGCTGTCACTGTACCTACGCACGTTGTTATGTAAAAGCCATAATAAATTGCTAATTCAAACCAAATCTAAGGTAAACCTGTTTTCCCGGTGCCACGTAGCATCAGTTATGAGTAATGTATTTCGATCCAGTTCATACAACGCCTACACCCGTTCCAAAGAGCTGACTAGCACAGAGCACGAGACAAAAGAATTTTCAATATGACGCCCGTGAAGCTAAGTACAATCAGAAGAACTATTGTGGCTTAATCGATCCATCCTTGTTTAAATCTGCCTTTGGAAATTTCTCTACTAATACAGTTCGTTCGAACGTGCTTGTTGATTGCCTTAGAATATAGAATAAACCAGAAGGTGCGTAAGATGCTATTAGTACGGGGCACTGTGTCGCCATAACACAATGCCTCCCCCCGCACCTATCATACTTCCCACCATTATGGGTAATATTTTGGTGATATAGGCAACAATGACAAATAGGATGATTGATTTTTTTCCAGAGAATGAATTCTTAATAAAATTTATTATTAAAACCAAACAGATATTTAAATGTAATACTTACGTATGAAATGAGATTCTATCTTTTTTCTTTTAACGCCTAGCACAATTGTTACGTATGGGAACGACACGCAACGGCATATTCACAAGAAACTATTTCAAGTTCGACAAGACTAGCCGCACGGCCAACCACAGACAGACTGGTTGAAACTATTCTCATTGAGACTAGTTTGCGTGGTGACAGTTTTTACGCGTGACACGGGTTCTGGTTTATTCTATATTCTAAGCTTCGGAATAAAAAATTCCATTATTTCTAAGCGTGCTACTAATAAACGCGGATCATCCTTTGAATAGTTACTCCGTATTTTGTTTCTCTCGACCGAATTTTAAACTGCCTGTCAGAAAAGACAAAACACTGAGTAACCATTGTGAGAATAATTCTAATTTAATAGTAGCATATCTTCCATACACGGAACTGGCATAGCGGCAAAATTCAATTCTAATTAAATAGTAGCATATCTTCCATACACGGAACTGGCATAGCGGCAAAATTCAAATCTAATTTAATGGTAGCATATCTTCCATACACGGAACTGGCATAGCGGCAAAATTCTATTCTAATTTAATAGTAGCATATCTTCCATATACGGAACTGGCATGGCGGCAAAATTCAATTTTAATTTAATAGTAGCATATCTTCCTTACAAGGAACTGGCATAGCGGCAAAATTCAATTCTAATTTAATAGTAGCATATCTTCCATACACGGAACTGGCACAGCAGCAAAATTCAATCCTAATTTAATAGTAGCATATCTTCCATACACGGAACTGGCACAGCAGCAAAATTTAATTCTAATTTAATAGTAGCATATCTTCCATACACGGAACTGGCATAGCTGCAAAATCAATTCAATTCAATTTATTTCAAGAGGCACATATTAATATTGCACTTAGAAAGTCATTAACTACATACAAACGGCATATTATAGAAGTCATTGGTTAAACAAAAATAAATAAAAACAGGTACATACAATAATAATCAAAAAATAACAGAACAAAATCAAAACATGAAAATTAATTAACAATAAAAATACTATAGCTAAACTTAGTAGGTACCTCCTAAAATTAAAATATTTTTTATATATTGAATCGTTTTACCTAATAGTGTGTTATTTGTTAGTCTTATTAATGTTAGCAATATACGTTGACAGGTAATAGAGATATTTACGTTATAAGCGCATTGTAGAGGTTAGTTAACAATATTTTTTGCACAATAATGTAAATTTTTATAAATTAATATTTTTCCATGCTTTGTGATCAGTGACAAATTCAGAGTCAGCTGCTTTTTAATTGTTTTTTTAAATTTCTCTCATTGAAACTAGTTATACTGGGTGGTAATAAGATTGGAAGAAAGGTTTCAACACATACTTCCAGCAATCAGGTAAGTTTTAAAATACGAACAAACAAAATAATGCAAGTGGACAGATTGTTGAGAGAATGTGCAACGATACGACTATTGACTCTGTTAATCCAAAGCTTAGGCTTCAACTTTGTACCTAACTATACAGTGACGTTATATCCAAGGCATTGAGCCGTATTGTTCGAGATAATATTTCCCTTATTTCCAAACAAAAAACGCGGGTTATTCTTTGAATAGTTACTCCGTATTTTGTCTCTTTCGACCGAATTTGAAACTGCCTCTCAGAAAAGATAATCACTGTGTATCCAGTCCAAGGATAATTCAAATTTTATTTTAGCACGGTAAATCAATATCTTCGCCGACGCTGTTAATCAAAAGCTTAGGCTAACTTACTACCTAACTACAGTGACGCTATATCCAAGGCATCGAGCCGTATTGTTCGAGATAATCAACTGTGAAACTTGGTATGATTTTGCATGGATAAACTAGTGTTCCGTATTAGAGACTCGTTATAAGGTATATACGTCATTAGGGTGAAATTACAGGCACATGAGACTTTTCATCTTTAAGTCTCAGGGTGGCGGGTGCAGTACAATGCCACATAGGGTGCGTCCTAGGTGGATGTGACCCATGAGGTAATGCACTGTTCATAGGCAGAGGTTACCGCTTAACATCAGGTGGGCCATCTGCATGTTCCGTCATTCAGTAGTAAAAAAAAAAAAAAAAAAACATGCATCTACGTGATTCTTACAAGGTTCCTAAGGGGAACCGCAAAAACTCAAATAGTACATCAAGCTTACTAAATCAAGTACAATATTCATATTAAAAATATGCATAGGTCTTAAGGTAGCAAAACTGTTACATATGTTTTTTTTTATTTTATACATTCCTACTTATGTTCGTTGTATTATTCTTTCTGTAAATAAATTTACTATAATATTAAAAAAATATGCATGGATACTTAATTAAAATTCCGACCACTGTACCAATAACATGATAAGAAAATATTTTCTCGATATAAAAAAACACAAAGTTACCTCTAAGGCGCTGTCTCCACGAGCGAGAGAATCGCGGCGATACATGTATTTCTATGAACGCGTCTCCACAAGGCGAGCGCAGACTCGTCGCGATTATCTCGCCCGTGGAGACAGCGCCTAACTTTCAGCTACATTAGATTTTTTATCAAATCGTGCATGTACTTGAGTCTAAAATTAGATAAATAAAATCAATACAGTAAAGCCGAGGGCTTAGTGTTGGGATTTTGTAAAATCACACTAATATTATAAAGGCGAAAGTTTGTGTGTGTGTTTGTTATTTGTTCACGCTGAAACGGCTGGACGGATTTGCATGAAATTTGGAATGGAGATAACTGGACTCCCGAAATAACACATAGGCAATTTTATCCCGATATTCTCACGGGATCGAGACTTACGCGGGTGAAACCGCGGGGCAGCGCCCAGTTATCTATATTTTAGATATTTAGGGGCATTTTCACGAACGAATAAATAAATGGTTACCATGACCAATTGTCAAACCATAATCTTATCGTACGATAAGATAAGAACGATTTAAGATATTCAATAAAACAGCTTTTTCGAGCGGCGCGAGGCGTTGTTTTTTAACCCCCGACGCAAAAACGACGGGGTGTTATAAGTTTGACGTGTCTGTGTGTGTGTCTGTGTGTGTGACTGTCTGTGGCATCGTAGCTCCAGAACAGATGAACCGATTTCGTTTTTTTTTTTTTGAAATTTGAATTTGTCGGGAGTGTTCTTAGCTATGTTTGATCAAAATCGGTTCAGCCGTTACATTGCGTTGAGTTTTTTTTTTAAGTTTTTGAATATTAATTACTTGTGTATGAAGATTTATGCCTGGTGTTGGTGTAGTCTGGTTCTGTGAATATCTTAGTTATAGTCGCGTGCAGTGAAGTACCACTATTCCGCCTTTTTCTGCTGTTCAGTCTGAAGTAGGGTTGCCGTTGGAATGAAAAATGTATCTGTTTATTTCTTACTAGCAGCGCTCCGCGGTTTCACCCACAAAAGTCTCGATCTCGTGTAAATATCGGGATTAAAATATGCCTATGTGTTGGTTCGGGAATCCAGTTATTTCTATTCCAAATTACATGCAAATCCGTCCAGCCGTTTTAGCGTGAAGAAGTAACAAACACACACACACACACACAAATTTTGGCATTTATAATATTACTAGCTGTAACCTGCGACTTCGTATTATTAAGCTAGTATTATTAGACTTACGCAGGTGAAGTTAGTTTCAGTTTCACTCGCGTGAGTCTCGATCCCGTGGGAATATCGGGAAAAAAATATGCCTATATGTTATTGCGGGAGTCCAGTTATCTCCATTCCAAATTTCATCCAAATCCATCAAGTAGTTTTTACGTGAAAGAGTAACAAAGATACATCCATCTTCCATCCATTCTTACAAACTATCGCATTTATAATATTAATAGGATAGTAGAAAAGGATATTAATAAAGAGACAATGAGAACGTCAACAATTACCAACAAATACCTACAAGATTTTTACAATTATTTTGTAAAATCCGCCGCCTATCAATCTGGATTACACGGCAAAAGGAGTGAACAGGCAGGCATTAATAAAGCGACACACGGCCATATATTAAATGGAAAAATCCGATTTTGGGAGAGGTAGAGCCAACGGGTCGGCAATTAACGAACGCATTAATACTGTAACACTTATTAAAATTTTAAAAGAATGTAGAGTGGTAACAGTTTGAGGTCTAGATAGGTTTTTTCAGAGCAAATCAATACTTATTTAGATTTTCAGGGCAGCGGGTACGCTCTAACCAAAAAACCAGCCAAGGGCGCGTCGGACCTTCAGGGTTCCGTATCTATCAAATGTATGAGAAAATTCTCGAAATGTTTCCAGTTTTCTGACTGTAAATAAATACAAATAAATAATTAAATAATGCGGGGCAGTTCACACAACACTATCTAGCCCCAAGCTTAGCAGAGCTTGTGTAATGGGTATTAGATAACTGATATGCTTAATACAATACAATACATAGATAGATATTTGTGATTATACATAGAACATACCCAGAACATCCCACCCCGAACCAGCAACCTCCTGCGTAGCAGGCGAACCTTCGCCCGCCGCGCCACAGAGGTCGTCCCACGGAGGAAATCCCAGAGATCTGAAATTTGGAGAGAGGGAGAGTTCCATTTGTGGTCTAGGGGTGCACCAAAAAAGAAATTCTCAAAATTCAACAACGTTTGTGCGTTGAAAATTTGTATAAAAAAAGTCCACGTGAACGAAGTTGCGGATTTCCACTAGGTTGGTTGCATGCCTTTCGATCTTCTATAGGTTACAATTCGGGGAATGCTCCCAGGAACTGCACGATCTGATCCCACTATCTCCTTTTCATCATAGAACGACCAGGCACACTGCTCGGTACCATCCTTACCTCATTAGTATACCCTCTATTCGTACTAAATGATTCAGTTCTACCTTTATAATGCGAACCGCTAAGGAGTGGAATACCCTACCGTCGTCTGTCTTTCCTGAAAACTATAATCTGGGTATCTTCAAGGCTAGTGTGAATAGGTGCCTTCTAGACCTTAGTGCTACATCTTCGGCCACATCTTTACTTGCCAACAGGTAAGATCGTGGTCAAACAAAGGTCAACCACGGTTTAAAAAAAATAAAATAAAGTTTAATATAAAAACAGACTCAGCAAAATTTAGATACCATCTGCATCACAAACGATATGCATGTTGGTGCCTCGCAGATATGTTCAGAGTTTATGTTCGGCAAGGCGGATTTTATAGCGATGTAACGAAGCAAAAACTACCAGTGAGTTGGATTATTTCCAAGGATCTACCCTCATTTGGAGTTGCACTTTATTTATTGCTCGCCATCGCCGCTGTGAATTGAATCTAAATTACTGGAAAAATTCCTCGCAAACTATTTTCATTGCATAGCTGCGATATCATGCCATTGGATAGGTATTTCCTACCTTCTCTCGTTAGGGCGTAACAAGGCTTCACTTTAATAAGGTTTCAGTTGAAATATATATTTTTCAATACAAACTTTTATGAAATTAGTGATCGGAACCGCGTGCTGATCAAAATGAGCCTAAAAACAGCCAACCTACTATTATCCATCGAGGAGTTCCGTTGTCCACCTTCCGTCTCCATCATCAGATCAGCACGTCACCATAATTTTGTATTTTCATCGGGTCTTGACAGATATCTGATAAGCATTGAATTTTTTGGGGGCGAAACATCAATCTAGGAAAATATCTGGAAACATTAGTTTTTCCACAAAAAAACATATTTTTAAGTACTAGATATTCGCTTATCTGTGTCAGTCATAGAACATTGAATAGTTTGATATTCCTCAGCGGAGCATAGTATTATTTTATCTGAGGCGGAGCGAATGAATTCGAATTCCGAAAATTCAAATGACAATAGTATAGTGACAATAGAGTAAGAAGATTGACAGGGTAGACTTTTACTAACCACCAGCTCGGTCGCACCAAGTATCATAGAGAAATTTGTTATATGCCAAGTATACTACATTATAAGTGGCCAAGACTTACTGTTAAATAATGGAGTAAACTAACGCTAGAAAAAGAACAACACTTTTAGAATTCAATTCCGCAGTCAGGTTTTTTATTTATTTTAATTTGATACAGACAGATTGAAATATGCTTTTATAGCTCGTGAAACGGTAAAAATCAAACTATCTACATCCCAGCGCATAAATCGACATCGAATGCCCGTACCAATTTTTATCCCACAGCCACCAAACGCCAGCCCAAACAATTTTTCGTCAATATCGAGTTATCAATAAAATCAACTATCAAAAAAAGGCGCAAAATATTTCAGTCAATTCCTCTAGTTTCATATATTTTCTCACCATAGGGAACATATTGGGTCTATATTTCCATGTATGTACCTATTCAATCGAAAATATGCCACGGCGACCGATCGCACCCGCTATTGAACCCCTTTTGACCCATATCAAAGGTTCGGAACAGTTTGACAGTAACATTATTAACACGTGGCATGAGGTACGGACCAGGTACAACATACCAGGGTAATTTTCGTCGTAATAACCCTTAAAAATCCCTTTTTTCCTTGTTTCTCCTTGACCCTTGCCTTTATTATGCCGTGGTTTTCGCACACAGAGTACCCTAACTAAAGTACGCAGGTATACTCAGACAAGTGTGGAATAGTAAGGAAATGTGAACCTCGAAAGAACATGGGCAACTCCCCATCATTGGTCTCGACATGAACTTAGATAAAACTAAAATCATGATCAATGACCATATAAACTCGGGATCCTTCGCCGTTAACGGCCTTCCTCTTGAAGTCGTTCGAGAGTACGTTTACCTTGGGCAAACAATACAGCTGGGTAAAAACAACTTTGAGAAGGAGGCCAGGCAAAGAATTCAGCTGGGCTGGGCAGCTTTTGGTAAATTACGTCGAGTCTTTGCATCCCCTATACCACAATCCCTGAAGACGAAAGTCTTCAATCAGTGTGTCCTATCCGTAATGACCTACACACGATACGCCTGGTCCATCAGTTCAAGGTCGCTCAGCGCGCTATGGAACGAGCTATGCTCGGAGTTTCTCTGAGGGATAAAATCTGCAACGAAGTTATCCGACAAAGCATAGCTCAGAGAATTAGCAGTCTGAAATGGCAATGGGCCGGGCATATATGCCGAAGAATCGACAACCGCTGGGGTAAACGTGTTCTAGAGTGGAGACCACGTCTTGGTAAACGTAGTGTGGGGTGCCCCCTGGCTAGGTGGAGCGACGATCTGCATAAGGCGGCTGTTAGAAAGTGGATGGGAAGAGCTGGAAATCGGTCTAAATGGCGAGCATTGGGAGAGGCCTATGTCCCTATAATGATGAACTCCCCATACACTGTTTGACCTAACTTTTTAAACAAACATAACGTACAGTTGAGATACTTTTGGTTATTTATAATATAATATATGTTAAGAAGATAATGAAAAAGCTAATTTAATTTATTGCGTAGAAGTTGTCGGAAAGTAATGAAGCTTGTTGCGTTTTGTTTCACGCAAATGCAATGAGTTGATTTATCTAATTATTTAGAAACACAACTTTTGCTGCACAACATCTGAAAATATACATTTTTTTTATTATTTTTAACAAAAAACAACATTTAAAACCGGCCGTTCATGTATTTTTGACCAGGGTCAGCGGTTGCTCACCTCCATGGAGAAAGCTGATCCTCCTAATTCAAGCAAATTCCTTTGAGCTTTTCCACACCAATCAAAAAATTTAAGATATTCGCTTGGCGACGTCGAACGAAAGAAAATTATTGGTCGCTTCGTGAATCGCGGCTGGTGCGGCCAGCCATTTGGCTAGCGGCCAAGTGCTCACTCCCGATCTTGTAATTTACTCGTGTGGAATGAGATTAACACGACATCTGGACCTGCATTTAGTGAATTTACACATCGTGAAATGAATAAGGCAGGAACCGTTTGAATCATAGAAATAGTTTGAGATTTCATAGATTACCATCAATAGTTGAAGTCGTTGCGTGACTGACTGACTGACTATCATTGCACATCCTAAAATGTAACTCCTAGAGACCTGAAATTACGGCAAGAGATTTAGTAACTTCCCGCTGTCTACGTTACGTGGACATCGGGAATATACCGAAATTTGGAGGGTACGTTCCCTTTGTGGTTTAGGGGTGCAATTTGAAAGGAATTCCAAAAAATCAACCCCTAAGGGGGTGCAGCGAGGTGTTGAAATTTGTATGGAAAAGTGCACGCGGATGAAGTCGCGGGCATTCCACTAGTCTTGAATAAGCTTTTACGTAACAAATTTTTACACATCCTTCTTGATCATTAGATATACATTGAAATAGACTCCAAATTGAATGAGGCAAGTGAATATAGGACCAATGATTACCGTTTATAGTGGATGCTCAACAAAATTATAATTTTCATCATGTCGGAATATGAATCAAGGTGTAATTCATTCTCATTACACATGGGCATGATAAGCAATGTATACTGTTTTAGAAAAATACGAGACTACACACCACGTACTTTACTATTCTCCTGCTGACGTTTCGTTCGTTTCGTTGCTTACCTCTAAAGGGGGTGATCCATTGGCGAGCCGGCGAGTTAACGGTATAAACTGTTGGCTCGTTGGGTTGTCGACTCGCGTTGGTAATCCATTGGCATACCAAACAGTTTATGATACCGGTTATTATACCGCAGTCTCAGGACTTCAAGCATGCACGAAGAGCCAACGAGGTAGGTGCTCCATTGACGGCCTATACCTCTAGCTCGCAGGCTCGCTGGCGTACCAGCGGTTTTACTCGCCAATGGATCACCCCCTTTAAGGGTCAACGAAACGTCAGCAAGATAATAGTAAAGTACGTGGTGAATAGTGGTAATTTTTCTAAAATAATACCAAGCCGCAGTAATTTAAATTCTATGATGTATACCTAGATAATCTATATAATTTATCAAAGGATGTATATTGTTGTATGGGTATGCAACTATCGTGTGATAGGACACACTTGCTGAAGTCGTGTTTTCATTGGATAACATTTAAATTTAATTTTCGCTAAGCATCCGAAAGTTTTCGCCTTAGGTACTTAGCGATGCGGTGTCCCTACAGCCGCCACGTTCTAGCGACTCTTATTTGCATAGAACCTACTTAGTATGACGCCGGCTTAATCGAGAAATGCTTGTTAAAATGTCACGGGGCATGAGATGGATCCATTCGTGTCTCGTGCGAGTACCTAATTTCCTTGTGTAGCGGAAGTTTGAATTCTTGGCAGATTCTCAGAATACCAAATAGTATGATAATATCCCTCCCACCTCTTTTATGCTAGGACAGTTTTGCTATTTGTTGTATAATACACTCATTTCCTTCAGCGATGTTTTGTACCAATTTAAAAAAATGCCTGTGGTTTGTCTGGCCTAAGAATAGACCCCTCCGTATCCTCCCGTGGATGCCGTAGAAGCTGACTAAGAGATTACCCGGACAGGTTGATAAGATTCTGCTAGCTTATTTAAGAAATGTGTTAATACTGGAAGAAAGCGTTAGCAGAGTCATTCGTGGGAAGCAATGGCGGCGATGAGCTCACCACTTGTCACGTCTGTATTCCACGATGGTGAGTGAAAGAGAGATGCATTTTTTTACATACAAGAGAATGTAAAAAAAAAACACTAGGCTTGGCACAAGGCTCCCGATTCCCGTAGCCGTAGTGCGACCTTTTGCTACAAGTTTACGCGCTCCACCAAGACCGCGTTTTACGCGCAGTTTGTATGAATAAATGTACAGAGCCCCTAGCGGCGAGTTAATGAATCATTTTGTGTGAGTGTTTTGCGAGTGTAAGTGTCATTTTTGACAGTTCACGTCACGTATTGTTGTAAAGTATACTTGTTGTATACCTTAATTTTGCCGTTTACTCAACCAACGCGGTGGTCGCGTAAACGCGTTTTAACTGGTATGCCCAAACTAGGCCTACCGGGTCTTAGCAATCTCACGAGAAAATTGTTACTTCATTTTATGCATACGTAACCTACGTGAAAGTTACTCCATTAAATACTTATCTAATCCACTGAATAGTTGAGAGAACTCATCATTAAGGATAAAGTTAGTTCCGCCAAGACCGCGAACTTATCGAATGTTCACATGCGTCTACGTAAGGTAAGGGGATCCCACCTATCCTTAAGGTTACTCAAAGTTTTGGAACTTTATTTATGCTTACATTTGGTGGGGTAGGTAAATTTCGTACTAAACTAGATTTTACAAACTTATTATGACAGTCAAGTTCTTATAAACTAGATTTTACAAACTTATTATGACAGTCAAGTTCTTATGACTGTCATATACAAGGATAAGCTAAGGATTGGAATACACTACCGTCGTCTGTCTTTCCTGAAAACCATAATCGGGGTCTCTTCAAGGCTAGAGTGAATAGGTCCCATCTAGACCTTTGTTCTCCATTATCAGCCACATCGTCACTTACCAACAGGTGAGATCGTGGTCAACCAAAGGTCTATCAACGTTAAAAAAAAAATACCTACCGTGTTTTAAGGTTGCGCCTAAGAAATCTACATCTTAAAAAAACGCCTCGCACTGCACGAAAAATATTGTTCTATCGTGTTTCTGGTACAATGATTCCAAGGAATAATTTGAACATTGTACTATATCAAATCTAAGATTTGTCATTTTGCGGCATACTTTCTGCTCAGTTACTTTTGAGCGAGATTTCCATCTGCGTTTTTAGTAGAATCAAATTCAGATTTGAAAGATAAATCTGAAGGTGCATCTGCATCTTTAATTTTAATTTGATGTATTTAATTAGACATTATTTTGTATATTTGAAATTTGCATGCTAGATAAGGTAGAACATAATTGGAACTTACCTACTTATTTTGAAGACCTTTCATATGACATTATGTAAGCAAATAAATATATCTTTATCTTTATCTTTATTGAGCTGCACTGAAGCCTTTCTCCAAACTGGTTGTTTCACCATTGGTCGCAAGGCCCTTTTCAGGTCAGGGCCACCATACCTCAAGCAGATCACTGACCTCACGCAGGATGACCAAGACGGAACTGGTATGGTGAAGTAATAATGCCAAATAAATATATTTTGACTAATCCAAATTGTTCAAATAAGTTTTTGTGAAAAATATATTTTTCAATACAAGCTTTTATAAAATTAGTGATCGTTACCGTGTGCTGATCAAAATGAGCCTAAACACGGGCAGTCTATTATTATTATCCCTCGAGGAGTTCCGCTGTCCACCTTCCGTCTTCATCATCAGATCAGCTCGCTGTCACCATCATATTGTATTGTCATCGGAACTTGACAACTGTGCTAAATTTCAGCTCAATCGGTTGAGGATAACTGATTTAAAATTCAGTTGCAAGATCCCATCTGGACTTACATTTCAAGTTAAATAAAAGCTTGTAAAAACACAACTATTACGAGTGCATACATACATAGGCCTTTTCCCCGAGAGCTATGATCAACACAAGTAATTAATTTTGTTAAAATTAAAAAAAACCAACGCTGAACGGCTGAACCGATTTTGATCAAACAAAGCTAAGAAAACTCTCGACAAATACACCTTTCAAACAAAAAAACAAAAAACTCAATCGGTTCATCCATTTGGGAGCTACGATGGGACAGACACACACACAGACACGTCAAACTTATAACACCCCTTTGTTTTACGTCGGGGGTTTAAACATCTATTACAGCAACTGTTAAAAACAGACACAAACATGCATCTGATAAGTCCCTAATAATCAAAATGAATACTTCCACGAGGAACGAATTCTTACACAAAGTGGCTACAAATGTTCGAAACGCTTATCATTTCCGAGCCATTGAATCCGTTGCGGACTCGACTCACACCATAATAAGAAATCATTCTACGATAGAAAATGATTCGATTGTCAAGTTTGTGATATATCGGTGTGGACGCAATACGACTTATTTTGGTTCATGCATTATACATAACGTATGCCTATCTATGTATGTACGAGTAGATTTATAACGACTTCCCATAAAGAAAACTGCTCTGTTTCAAATTGGTTATTTCTTTACTCATTGCTTTCAACGTATGCTAAATTGTTTAAATGAAATATTGTTTGTATGTAATTTATTTTGTATTATGGTGTGCAATAAAGTATTTTCTATCTTCTATCTATGCTCGAGCATAAATAATTAAATAAATAAAAAAATAAAAATAAAATATTAGTTGGTAATTAATAAATTTAGTTTAATTACAAGCTTTTATTTAACTTGCAATGTATTTAAAGCAGTTATCTTGAACCGATTGAGCTGAAATTTGGCATACCTGTCAAGTTTTGATGACAATACATTATGATGGTGACAGCGAGCTGACGTGATGATGGAGACGGAAGGTGGACAACGGAACTTCTCGATGGATAATAGTACACTGACAGTGTGTAGGCTCATTTTGATCAGCACACGGTTACGATCACTAATTTTATAAAAGCTTGGTATTGTTATTTGTTTTTTTACCAAAAACTTTTTTAATTAAAAGATAATTACGTCACGCTGTTTATTTGTTCAGTACATTTCATAAAATTTTTAAACATATTTAAGATAATAAAATTCGATACGAGTTTTTAAACTGTCATGGTTTTGATTGTTCCCGATATTTCGGCACATTTGCATGCGCCGTGATCACGGGAGAAAACATCAATAATATAGGGAACAACTAAAACTCAAAAATCACGGTAAATATCCCGTTTCTAGTGAAAAGTAATATAATTCGACCCAAACATTTCACAGACATACTAGAAAATAAAACGCAACTTACAAAAATGCCTAGTCACTGAAAATATGTAGGTACCTGAATGTACACTAAGAGCTCGTTCTCCGTGCCCTCACTAATGTGCATAGCCGACATGCCTCGAACCCGAGCGGTAGAGGAAAAATGCACTAGAATGTTAGAGGTACAACTGGACACAAGTGCCAGACATTGCAAGTCCAGGAAAAAGGTAATTTTGCAATAAATAACATAGCAATAGATTCGATATTATGCTATCCTAAAGTAATATTATAAAAATCATGTAATATTTATGCAGGCAAAGACTTAAAAACAAATGACTATTATTATTATTAAGAAGCTACTAGTGTATGCACTGCAGGCCAAAGACCACCCTTCCTTCTCTCCAGTCCTCCGTTTTGTGGCACTCTGGACCAATCCTTATATGTATATATATAATTATCGTAAATATATCGTGGTGTGCCCAGCCTAAGAATATACCCTTCCGTCTCCTCTCGTGGATGTCGTTAAAGCCGACTAAAGGATTACCCGGACTTCTTGGTAAGATTCGTTGGTAAAAGATTTGTCCTGGCTGCTAGCTTATTATGGAATGTGTTATTAATGGAAGAAAGCGATAGCCGAGTCAGTCGTGGAAAGCAATAGTGGCGATGAGCTCACCACTTGTCACGTCTATATTCCACGATGGTGCAACACACCGTGAAAAGAGGCCCCATTGAGGCTCTGCCTACCCCCATTCGGGGAAAAAGTTGTGTGTCTATGTATGTATGTATTACCGTCTATCTATATTTCTCGTGGCCTGCCATGGGATCGTTTTCCGTTCAGAGGCGCCATTGCACTTTGTGGTGGCTTAAGGCCATAATTCATCGAACATGCGGCAGACGTGGCCTACTTGCTAACATTTACTCCCTTGTTGTCCAATATTCACGATAGTAATATAACTATATCATGTACAAATACTGGATTCGTTCGTCGTGTGTCTGATTCTTTCTTGGCCACTCTATTAGTTCGGTGAACTATGGCCTTTATTTATGAATTAAAAAGGTCGATTAATCAATAAATTGTTGTTTACTGCTAATACTTTGTTACTTTGTTCATAGGCAGAGGATACCGCTTAACATCAGCTGGGCCATCTGATCTGATCATGAACAGTCATTCCAACTACTATACAAAAAATAAATAAAACAAAATTGTAACTCCCTAGTTTTAACGCTAAACCCGATCTTCCCGATTCTAAACAATGTAGGTGTACCGTACATTAATTTAATTTATCGCTAAGACATTCCCAGGTGCACTGTTATTCATTAGACCAAGACATTGCTCACGTAAAACCGCAGAATAATAAGAGCAACCACTGACCCGACCACCAGTGATCTATTCAGTACGAGAATTTAGAACCTAGCAAGTGGCTCGACTAATTAGAGATCATTCTCAAAGAGATAAAAAGTAAATGAAGGCTTTTATGGCCACTTCGGGTTATAAATGGAGACAAATTAACGATATAAACACAGAAGCGATACGACGTAATCTTTCACATAAAGTATTCTTGCTTCAGCAAAAATAAACAAGTCGCAATAACGTTTTGTGATTACGACACTGTTATTTTATGCAGCTGAATATTAAGATAGTCATTTTGTCCTGATAAAATATAACCCTGGAAAATCCAATTCCAGGTGGACTAGTTTCACTTAATTAGACTAGAAGTACCAGTGTCGTAATAATTTACCTAATGAAGCTAGCTGCCGCTGACTGCAATCTGGCCAGCAAAATTTATTCACACCAAAAAATCGAGCGGCCCACGCTGGAGAAAAAAGTATTTAATTGCTCCCAAGGAACGGAGAGAATGGTGAAAATTCGGGTACAGAATTTATAGAAGCTATTTGGATGCAAATGATGAGCTCAGAGAGCCCGCCAGTCACGGCATAACCCCAAAAGAATAAGTGAGAAACTTCTTACGAGAAAAAAGGCTCGTGAATACCGCTCTTCACTATTTATTTGCAACGGATCTCGACTCAGAGCCGAGTAATAGAATAATGTGGGATGCCTTTGATTTATTTCAACGTGTAGTGGACTTTATGCATTATTCATTGTGTCCTCTCGTTTGAAGGTCAAGCCAGAATTAGTACAGATGTTCTATGTAGGCATTATAGTCTACAAAATAATAAGTTCTTTGTGAAAAATATATTTTTCATTACAAGTCTTTATAAAATTAGTGATCGTAACCGTGTGTTGGTCAAAATCAGCCTAAACATGTGTCTACTATTATCCATTGAGGAGTTCTGTTGTCCACCTTCCGTCTCCATCATCTCGCTGTCACCATCATATTGTATTGTCATTGGAATTTGACAGGTACCTATGCCAAATTTCAGCTGAATTGAGGATAACTGCTTTAAAATTCAGTTGCAAGATTCTATCCGGGCATACATTGCAAGTTAAATGAAAGCTTGTAATAATAAATAGTAGGTATGTATTTGTTTCAGCTGAATAGTTGATGCAGTTATTTTATGTAAATCTACCGATATTAAACTTAGTTGCAAGCATGTTCACCGATGCTACAACAAATATTTGCATATCGCACAGGCGTTCTCCCAACTAAGTACATGTATATATCGGCTAACTTGTAGGTACCTATTCCGTTTTTACAGGCTTTTATTTATCTTGCTTTCCTGTGCGTGGGGGAGGAATCTTGCAAGGGATTTTTTTACTAGTTTCACTCAACTGATTGTGATGAAATTTTGCATACCTATCAAGTTTTGATGATAGTACAACATTATGGTGACAGCTCGCTAATCTGATGATGGAGACGGACTGTGGAGACAACGGAACTACTCGGTAATAGTAGACTAACCGTGTTTGGGCAAATTGATAAGCTCAGGTTCTGCTTTTTATCATTATCATTATGTACACTTCTAAACCAGTTTTGTAAAAATTAAATTTCAACAAAATACTTATTGACGCTTACACTTATACTTATAACTTATACTTAATCTTACGGACGCTTTCGTCTGATAGTGATTTGGGCTACCTTTAGATCGTTAGCAGCCTTAGAGTTTTTTTTTCTGGATATATAATCAAAGTTAGCAGCGGTCTTCATGTCGCACAACTGTTTCATATGTATTTTGTACATACCTTGTATTCTTTGTATTATTCTATAAATAAATGTATTCCTATTATATCACTTTTATTTTTTTATACACACCTTTTCTTTTCTGAAAACAACAGTTTGAAAATTCGAGAATATTACATTGGACATTTTGTACATATACCTACACACTTGTACCTATTAGTTTTGTTTAGATTAACCTGTACCAGCCTGTACGTGAGTAATGATTGCATTGATATAATCTTGATACTCAAATTGAGAGCTACCTATCGTATACGGAACTAAAACCCACTTTATGTTGCAAGAACTTCCTATATCATCAACAGCTATATCAGCTTGCTATAACCATATAAACGTGTACATAGTGGCTTCAGAAATGCACTCCAGTTCTGCCTTTTGTTTGGCAAAGTTGCGGTAAACAAGTTCGACATTCAATCCTTTGTGGGATACTTTAAAAGTTCGAAAGAGGCCGAGACTTGACGCAAGTGACGGGGTGGACCGGCGGCGCGCTTCCGCTGCCACGACGCAAGCCGACAGAAGCGAAGATGAACATTTTGTTAAACAAAATATAAAAACACAATACATGTACTGAGATAACTTTCCGGGGCTAATCTTGCTGCGGATGTTGGATAAGGAAAGAAAAACTACGAGACAAATCCAGTAATAAACCGATACGGCTCTTTGTGTTCAGTTCGTGTGAAATTATACCATGTTCTCATTTTATCAGCTGATTCAAATAAATAAATAAATAATGCTGGACACAGTTCATACAACATTATCTAACCCCAAGCTAAGCAGAGCTTGTGTTATGGGTAACTGATACAATACATTACATAGATAGATAGATATTTTTTATATAAATATAAAATACCCAGAACACCCTGAACAAATATCTGCAGATCGTACAAATACTTGTTCCGAGGTGGGCATCGAACCCGCAACCTCCTGCGTCGCAAGCGAACTTTCGCCCGCCGCGCCACACAGGTCGTCTATACACTGTCTATACACTGTTTATACACTGGCGTAGGGACATTATGTTCATTGCAAGTGATTTGGGCCATTTGGGGCACGTTATTCCTCTAATTCTTACTATTTGCCTATATGCATTGAAAGCATACAACGAGCTCTAACTAGACATCTTGCTTTTCTTACCCCAGGGTTTTCTCATCGTAACCTGTATGACCAACGACTAGTTAAGTTTAAAATGATCTCCCAGCGAAATCGACGTAAATTATTAGACCTGTGCTTTTTACATACTATTATCATAGACTTACTAAACACAATAGACTGCCAATCTCATAAAATAAAACGTGCATCGATAAATGATTGCCTACAATGACGCTAGATGTCGCCGAGTATTTTGAATCTTCTATAAACGATTGTAAATGTAATTTATTGTTCGATTGTGCTTTAAATTCGAATAGATCGACCGTAATTTCATAATTAAAAAATAAAATATAAATTTAAATGTTTATTTTTAAAGAATTAAAAGAGATTAGGTAATTGGTTTAAAATGCTAGTTGAATGATTCCCAGGCTATTTGCCAGCGCCATCTAGAAATAACCTGGAATTTTACATTTTTTGAGTCATGTTTTTTTGTGTGATATTGGCAGTCTATTGTATTTAGTTAGTCTATGCTATTATTATCAATGGAAAAATACACTGCAGTGAGCTATTAGAGTGGTTCCCGCTGTACGTGTCCTTCAACTATCGCTGTCAAGTAATACAGAATATATTTAATACGCCTTGATCTAGAACTAATATGGGCTTACAAGTACCTACCACGCGAATGTGTAACCAATACAATGATGTAAACAACAAAACCCCAGACATAGACATATTTTGCGACCCTCGTAGGGGTCGCAAAATATGTCTATGTCTTTGTGTAAAAATAATATTTTGTGCCACTTTGGCTCAATTGCAAAGTAATTGCAATTATTTTTTAATGTTTTTGTAATTTTAAGCTTTAGTTTTTAGTTCTTATTGTTAATTTTGTGTTTTTTACTGTTATTTTATTTTCCCTTTTGTGTACAGTGTTTGGGGTAAGTCTTATAGAACACCATTAATGTTGTACGTATCAGAATTAATGTTTGTCTTTGTAACTTTTTGAATGTGTAATATGTATGACGTGTGTGTTTTTTAAACAAATAAATATAAAATATGCACTGGTAAATAATACTATGTAGGTATATTGGTACCCAGAAAAGCAATTCACCATTATCTCCCCCGCGGTAGTACGCGATGATGCCGTTTAAGATAGAGCACGTGAGCTTGGAACAAACTTACACGCTAGGGGTTTCTAAGAATTTTAAAAAGAGGATTTGCAGTCCTTCGTTTTCGTAACGATAGTAACTGAAAGGAACTTAGATTGGTGTGAAATTTCAGACGTGTAATTTACTAAACAAATTGACCCCATTTCGCGCTTCGTTCTATGAATACTTCCGAGCAATATATTGGTTTTAACAACACTCATTTACCTTCGGTTCAAAGGCTTTAGGTTGTTTAGTACAATGGATTATTGCCGACCAAAATAATTAGGGTTGGTGGTCGGAAACCTCCTTGTAAAGTTACGTTTTGACATTTACGAGCTCCACAACACGCCGCGGTTTGAATTCATGTTTGATAAAACCACTAAAATTTACTAGTAAATCCACACGAATAAAATAATTATAAAAAGATAAGACTGCGCCAACACCAGGCAGAAATCTTCACACCAAAAAAACGCCGCGCGCCGGTCGAAAAAGTTGATTTTATTGAATATCTCGTAAAATACAGATCAATTTACAAAACCCCCACAGAAAACCCCCAGCTCTGTTGTATTGGTTTTATTTATCTAATTTTTTACCCAATAATATACACCATTTTAATAAGACGTAACATTGTTTTTTTTTCTATCGATAAAATATTGTCCTATCGTGTTTCTAGTACAGTGATTCCTCGGAATTATAATGTAGTATATATGGATATTTTTTATTTGAATATTTTACTTGATTTATTCACATAAAAATTAAATCTAAAAATAGGAATTTTGCGGCATACCCCACGTTTGGTGTTGATGACGTATCTCTGTGTGGATCTGTCTTCAGCATAATGGAAGCATTGTTTACGGTGGTTTCGAATGCTGAGCTATATTTACAATGTTCATGCTGAATATGTCTTTAAAATATACTTGTAAGGTACTTAGATCACAAAAAAAACATCAAAATAAGGCACTTTATACGTTCTACAACTTAGTTAAATTAAAATTAAATAAAACCGGCCAAGTGCGAGTCGGCCTCGCGCACGATGGGTTCCATACCATTATCTATAAAAACGGCAAAAAAAATACGGTTGTTGTATGAAAGTTTTATTATTATTTTTTGTATTTCCTGTTATACCGGCAACAAAAATACATCATCTGTGAAAATTTCAACTGTCTTACTATCACGGTTCATGAGATACAGACTGGTGACAGACGGACAGACAGACAGACAGCCGAGTCTTAGTAATAGGGTCCCGTTTTACCCTTTGCCCCTGTTTTACAAAAATCTAAAACAACCTAAAAAACCTGTAAAAAAATAATACAAACTGTACATCGCACAAGTGCTGCTTTTGCCAACCTTACAGAAATAAGACATGACGCGTTAAAAGGCTGAGCGGACCGCCTTCCGGCACTTCGATCAGGAGACGGGCTATTCATCGCGTATCGATGTATTAGCTTGCCTTGCAGACCGTACAACCTGCACTATTCTACTATATTCTACTAATAGTTAGAGAATCGGAAAATTGTTTTGGTTGTTTTCTTTTAGAAGTGAAGAGACAACAAAATAACCTGTAGGTGCTTTCTAAACCTTGTAAATTTTTGACGATTACAAAACAGTTTTTCTTGAAATTATTCATAAAAACAATGCATATACATATAAATGATTATCAAGTGTTTTAATTATTAAAAATCATAAAGTTTGCTTTGAATCAACTTTTAGACTGACTTTACCTTAAATATTTTGTAAACAAAGAGGATACAAGTATAAAAAAAAACGTTCTATGTACTAAATTTAGCCAAAAATTTCGTTGCTTTTTTCTACCCAGCCAATATAAAATAAAAATAATATTTGCTTATTTATTTTTACGTAAATTTTATTTTGTTAAGCTATATATCATAAAAAAACAGTAATAAATTGTTTAAAATACTGGTAAATACTATGGGTATGCGAAAAAAATTCTTGTTGTGACGAAAGACTTGCCTTTTGTAGAATTTGTTTAGTACTACAATGCATTATTTGTATTTTGTATGCATTCGTTTCTCGTCTGTTCACAAACTCTGTGATTTTCGCTGCTTGCACATTGTTACTTGTTATTGGTATGTTGTGTTTGTCAGTTTTGTTAATAATACATAATAATTTAATTAACTAAGAGATTATATTAAAAGATAAACGGCTAATTACCACTATTATTCGTCACTTTGATTCCCAACCACAATAGTTTCAATTCTATAACCATGAGATTCGAAATAGCATTCAGCTTTGTTTATCTTCATTGGTAATTTTGCATGAATATTAACCTACTTTTACTTAAAAATAATTTTTGAACCAGTATGTATGTTTTATTTACATCTTATGGGTACAATACACACTTTATTTTTTATTTTTTACAAGCTTTTAAATTTAACTTGCAATGTATGTTTGTCTGGGTGGAATCCGGGTGGAATCTTGCAACTGAATTTTAAAGCAGTTATCCTCAACCGATTGAGCTGAAATTTGGCAAACCTGTCAAATTTCGAAGACAATACAATATGATGGTGACAGCAAGCTGATCTGATGATGGAGACGGAAGGTGGACAACGTAACTCCTTGATAGATAATAGTAGACTGGTCGTGTTTAGGTTCATTTTGATCAGCAAACGGTTACGATAACTAAATTTATAAAAGCTTGTATTGAATAATATACTTTTCACAAAAAACTTATTTTAGGAGGATTTAACCTAGTGCAAGTCAAGCCAAGGGTAATATTATATCCAAAATTTCTGTATAAAGAACAATGAAAAACATAAGTCAACTTGTTTCTGAACAAATAGACGGAAAATTATCATGTCTGAAGTACCAGACCATTTTGTCTGATAAAATCTAACTTGCATTTTATCCTTACGTTAAATTAAACAGCTGGTAACCGTTGCCACCGGAAGAAGGTCTAATAAATTTAATGACATTATAAACGACGTCGTTAACTTATCAGAAATATTGTCGAATAACTCAACGATTTAAATAACAAAATTATTTAGGTTTAAACGCAGACATGGCCTCTCACAGATTTGAAAAATTGAATGGATTCATTTATCAAAATGGCATGATTTATGATCTAAAACTCTTTCAGTAAATACAAATGAGAGGGAAGTAAGGACGTTGGGTCACTGCCAAAGTGAAGCCTGATTAATGATTTTTGAGGCATACGGAAATGTTTCGTGAAAAATAAATTTCTAAAAGTTGTTCAGACATGGGTTTGATTCGTAGCTTGCTGTTTACTTTTTGTTGATGTTATTATTTTGGAGTGACGTTTAACCCTTCCTTGTTTTAAATAATTTGTTTTGTTCCCTCTTAACTTCATCATTTTTTCATTTTTTAGTAGTAGTAGAGCTTTTTTGTGAAAGAGTTCGTCCGGGGAAGTACTACCACCATACCTATTTCTGCCACAAAGCAGTAGTGCTCGCATTGCTGTGTTCCGATTTGAAGGGTAAGGGTGCCGGTGAAATTACAGGCACATGAGACTTTTCATCTTTATGTCTCAGGGTGGCGGGCGCAGTGCGATGCCACATAGGGTGCGTCCTAGATGGACGTGACCAATGCACTGTTCTTAGGCAGAGGTTACCGCTTAACATCAGGTGGGCCATCTGCTTGTTCCATCATTCAAGTAGTACATAAAATAAAATAAAAACGTAATCATCATTATCTGCCTTTAGTTATCTACTGCTGGACGAGACCTCTCCCGAAAATACAAAGGGGACTTTGCCATTACTATAGTGGCTGGCGGATGGGTGATCGCAGTATTCATGATGCAACATAAAAGTAATGGGTGAAGTACTCAGATGAAGTCGGCTTTTAAGACATCAATAGGAGGAGACGGAGGAGAATATTCGTCAGACAATAACAATATGACATAATCTGAAAAAGTATCTAATCACCTACCTCTGGCTGGTTGGAGCGATGAAAGGCGAATGGCGGCGGGCAGATAGTGGATAAGAAGAGCCTAATACCGGGCTCAGTGGCGCGTATTGGGAGAGGCCTATGTCCAGCTGTGGACTAGTCTGGGCTGATGATAATGACCTAATCAAAATCATCTCAAAATAACCTAGCAAGTGTGTCATGATGGCAGTATTTAAACCATGGGCATCATTGTAAAGTATAAGAAAAAAATTACCTACAACGTCGTTCACATTCCTGCTTGCCGTATTCATACATTTTGACTTGAGGAAATCAACGTGTAACTTAACTTCTAACAACACTTTTGGACATAGGCAATATTATAATAAACCAGTATCTTTTTCCTCATGCGTAATCTACAAAAACACGGTCTTCGTAGCAAAGAACACGGTAAAATGTAATTGCATAAACTATGTAGAAACATTCATGAAAAAGAAAACCTTTCATGCCCTCCTCCCACCTCACGTAAGTACATCCATTGGGAAGTAGGACCATAGGGAGCATACTCTACATAACAGTTGAACTAAGCCAGTAAAACTAGTACACAGCTAGAGACATTTATTTTCTTTAACTTACCTTTTAAAAAATGGTGTCAAGCATAATATCATTAAAAAAAAAAAAAAAAAATGCTGGACAGTTAACACAACATTAGTTAGCCCCAAGCTAAGCAGAGCTTGTGTTATGGGTACTAGATAACTGATATACTTAATACACAATATTATAACATAGATAGATATTTTTTACTATACATAGAAAATACCCAGAACACCCTGAACAAATATCTGCATATCGCACAAATATTTGTTCCGAGGCGGGAATCGAACCCGCAACCTCCGGCGTCGCAGGCGAACGTTCGCCCGCCCCGCCACAGAGGTCGTCAAAATATGAGCATACCTTACTTTTAGTATTATTCTTATTAAGGTTCTCGCTTGTGGCGCGAAATTTTTGTTATTACAGCTCATCAACACTTCTTCGAAAAACTCACTCTCACTTCTCTTCACTTTATTTCTTCTTTTTTTTCATCTTCTTCTTTGATATCTGCACTTTCGAGATAGAGAAAGTTGATTTCGTGAGAACTAGGATACTTAACACACAGTTTTAATTGATAGTTTCTCATAAATATTATCAGTTTAGCTACGATCCCCCTAAACAAAAAAAACACTAAAAATGTATTTATAGTCGTAGCTAAACAGATTATATTTATGAGATACTATCAATTAAAACATGCGTGTTAAGTCTCCTAGTTCTCGAGAGATCAACTTTCGCTATCTGAAGAAGTGTTGATGAGCTGTAATGGGAAAAAAACAAAAAAAAAACGCGCCTGATTCGAGAATGTTAGTGTGTTTTTTGTTGTATTAATCGTTGTGAGTAGTTAGCCGTAACGCCAACAATTGTTTCTGATGGAAGACCAGCGTTGGTTGCTAGCTTGCTAGTCAACCAACTCATGCTGAGTGAGGCAGAGCCATTTTGTTACTTGATTTACACTTCGTGACTTTAAATCTGTTTCCTCTTACTCTAATTTTTAAACCCCGACGCAAAAACGACGGGGTGTTATAAGTTTGACGTGTCTAAGTGTGTGTTTGTGTGACTGTGTGTCTGTGTGTGTGTCTGTCTGTGGCATCGTAGCTCCCGTACTGATGAACCGAATTCGTTTTTTTTTTGTTTGAAAGTTGAATTTGTCAGGAGTGTTCTTAGCTATGTTTGATCAAAATCGGTTCAGCCGTTTTATTGCGTTTAGGGTTTTTTTAATTTTGACAAACGTAATTACTTGTATTATGTGTTTCTGTGTAGCTCTTGTATACAAATAAATATATATCCTTTCTTTCTTTCTAATAATTTTTTTTCAACGTTTTTCACTGCAATACTTCAACTGTGACGCCACTCTTCTAGCGGGCTGTTTCACGAAAAGTTGAACAAGTTGCCGGCGGTCCGAGCGTTTCAGTTTGTTAACTCTAATTCTATCTGAGAGGTCGTTCGCAGTTTTTGTAACTACGAGTACAAGTTAGCAACACTCGTTCAATCCGGACTGCGCTAATCCTTTGTTTAGGAGAATGTTTGAAGGATTTCCTCTTCGAATGTTTTTAGTGTTATATCCCCAGCCCTTCAGGCTGTAACCGTAGTCAATAACAACATTTTATTAAGCTAAGGTAGGTAAGAACTTAATTATTTTATAAAAACGGGAAGTTTTCACGTACCGTTAAATCGATGTAAGCACCGACATAGTTTCGACCCGTTTCGAGAGTCTTTTTCAAGGTGAGTGAACGCGCGTGCGTTGATATGATTCACGAATGTTTTTATAGGTAAGAACTTATTTCTAAATGACTTTAAAATAAAAGGAAGTTATTAGTTCGATTCGTATCTATGTAATATTGTTGGTGTTAAGAAAAGTTTCTATCCATAAATAGTTTACCTGTTGTGGCAACAAATAGTAATCTTAAAAGGTTGTCAGTCCTGTTAATCTTTTTGTAACTATAACATCGAACAAGCTTCTTCTAAACTGATGTTCATCAATATTAATTATCTAACTAAATACAGTCTAATATATGTTAAAATATCGTCTTTTATTGAACATAGGCGAATGTGGTCCTTCGAAAGCTGTGTGTGTTGTGCAGGACATAATTCGTGTGTAATTTCGAGTGCTCGGAGCCATCGTTCGGGTGCCGGCCGGGAAGGCTTGTAAGAGAAGTTTACGGGTCTTTGCTAAAAAACGGCAAGAAAACACGAAGATACCTGCTTACGCACAGGATTTCATCAGAAAGAAGAAGAAATTTGGTGTGAAAAGTGAAATGTAAGCTATGATTGCATCGAATTTTGCTAACACCAGCATAATTTACATGGCGGCCATATTTTTTGCCAAGAATCTTGTCGGGAGCTGGGAAAAATCGCGGCCCGCGTTTTTGAGCAGAGTTGGTGAGATTATGTTGGTATCAATGAACCAACTCTAAACGTCCTTCAGTTCAATCAGTTCGTCAAGTGCGTGTTTGATGCGCTACTGTCATAGTATTCAACAACGTCAAACCAGCTGTCAACTTCATTTACGTCAGTCTTCATCTTCGAGTTCAGCATCAGATACTACAAAACAAAACAAATACGAGTTTGTTTACGGTGTGGCGGTGCTTTCTTCGGCTCTTCTACAGTTTATTGCGGAAAAAGTGTACTCTATAGTGCAGTGAAGTGTATGCGGCTTAAGATAAGTTGTGCGGTCCGTAAACATGACAGGGGACTTGAAGAAATTTCGACTCATGCGCGGACAGTTGAAAGGTACTGTGACCCGAATTGAAAACTTTATTAGTGATCCCATTAACCTTGCTTCTTCTAGCACGGAGATGTTGGAAGCTCGCAAAGAAAAGCTAATTACAACATTTAAAGAATATGAGGTACTTCAGTTAGACATTTTGTCACTTGATCCAAATGATCCCGAAGATTTGTCAGTCTTAGAAAATAAATACTTTGCAATTGTTTCTAAATTAAATGCTGCTTTGAAGAGCCTGAACACGAATGAGGTGCGATTGTGTAGCAATGTTTCGTCCTCTAGATTGCCACACCTTGATATTCCAATATTTAGCGGCAAAGACTACACAAAATATACTTCATTCATGGACTTGTTCACTGCAGTCATTGACAACAATAGGACACTCTCAGATGTGCAGAAACTTTTTTATCTTCGAAAGTTCTTAACAGAGGATGCTCTGGCTGTTATTGTGAACCTACCTCTAGTCAATCAATCATATAAAGAAGCGCTTGTGCTTTTAAAGAAGCGCTTTGACAATAAAGCAAGGTTAATTACAAATCACATAAATGTTATCCTGGAATTGCCGTGTATGCAAAAAGGTACGGCCACTGCGTTAAGGGCATTCATAACGCAATTGCAGCAGCAGTTGCATGCCTTAAAAAACTTAGAGCAACCCGTGGAAAAGTGGGACATGCTATTAATTGCTGTCTTAACAAAGAAGTTAGATCAGTATACATGTCGTGCCTATCAACTTGATAGGAATTTAGAAACCCTTCCAACGATAGAAGAGTTAATGTCTTTCTTAGAAAAGCGCGCTATAGCACTTGAGGACTCCAGTCCTGAATCTAAAAAGTCAATTGTAAACAAAGTGACCAATATTGTCACCAAAAATAAAAATAAAATCATCAAATGTTTATACTGCGATGGGACAGATCATGCTATGCATACTTGCCCTCGCTTCAAGACGGCTCCTATAGAAGACCGCACAAAGTTTGTTGAAGAAAAAAAATTGTGCACAATGTGCTTAAAAAATCACACCGGAAAGTGTAGATTTAATTTTACTTGCAAAGTCTGTAGAGCAGGTCACAATACTCTTCTGCATAAAGACATCATTCCAGCTACCGAACAATCGGTTAGTTTACATTCAAATGATCCATCAGTAAATGTTTTATTACCTACTATAAAGGTTAAATTAATTGACAGATACGGGTCTGATATCATTGTCAGAGGTCTTCTTGATTCTTTAAGCCAAGTTTCTTTTGTGACAACAGAGCTTGTAGAAAAGTTAGGCTTGAAAACAAAATCCCAATCTAGCAACATTGTTGGAATTGGAAATAAAAATCAAAAAATAAATAAATGTGTGGATTTATCCATCCTCTCTCCAGTGAATAATGTAAAACTATATGTTAAATGTAATGTTGTAGACTCCATCACATCCTGCCTACCCCAGCATTCCTTTGACATATCAAAGCTAAAGATTCCAAAAAATATCTGCTTGGCCGATGAAAATTTCAATGTCACTGATGTCATATCAATACTTTTAAGTGCTGAAATTTATTTCAATATTTTGCTTGACGGGCAGGTCAAACTTCATAATGGTCCTGTATTGCAAAATATATTGTTTGGGTATACCGTTGCTGGGAATATCCCTTCTAGCATTGTGCATAACAATCGGTATGATGGTAGGGTTGCGAACCTCGCCATCTGCAATAGCAAGAAATTAGAGGTGGTGATGGAGCAATTCTGGCTATCTGAGAGTATACCTCAAACTGCAACTAAACATAATTCCCAAGAATTCAAAAAAGCTGAAAGTTGCTTTCAACAGTCCGTGCAGCTTCAGAATAAGAAATTTACTGTCAAAATGCCATTAGTAACCAAGGAAAACGAGTTGCAGCTTGGGGATTCATTCTCATTGGCCCACCAAAGATTTTTGGCACTGGAGAGAAAATTTAAGAGGAATTCTTTGTATTTAGAAAAATATAAAAATTTAATCGATGAATATTTGAAGTTGGAGCATGCTAAAATTGTGGATATTGGAGAATATAATGTTCAAGATGGGTCAACTTATTTTTTAGCTCATCATGCGGTTTTTAATCAGGAAAGCCTAACTACCAAGCTGCGGGTGGTCTTTGATGGTAGCATGAAGTCGAGATCAGGGGTGTCACTGAACGATGTTATGTTGAATGGTCCGGTAGTCCAAAGTGAACTTCTAGATATACTCACTTTATGGAGAACGTTTATATTCACACTTATTTGTGATGTTCAAAAGATGTTTAGATCCGTAAGCATAGATCCCACTCAAACAAGCCTCCAAAACATACTTTGGCGTGATAATCCGCAAGGGTCAATTAGCTGTATACAACTGCAGACTGTTACCTACGGTTTAAAAGCTTCCACCTTCTTAGCAACACGTTGCCTAATTGAATTGGCCAACCGATATGGTGTTTCACATCCTCTCGCAGCCCAAGCTATGCGCTCAAGTACATATGTCGATGACGTCATAAGTGGTTCAGACAGTCTAGAGCAGCTCTATCAGCTTAAAAAACAATTAATTGAATTACTAGAAAAAGGTAGCTTCATCCTCCATAAGTGGTGTTCCAACTGTCCCCAACTTCTTGATGACCTTCCAAAGGAAGTCAAATATTTTGAAAAACTGGATATAAATAAAAACAATATTATAAAGACATTGGGTTTAAAATGTGATGTTTTGCTAGATCAGCTTACATTCACAGCCCCATTGGTTGATAAAAATGATATCAACACCAAGAGAAAGGTGTTAAGCTTTATCGGAAAAATGTTTGATCCTCTAGGATTGATTGGTCCGATCATAGTTACAGCAAAGCTGTTCATGCAAAAATTGTGGTCAATGAAAATTGACTGGGACTCTATAATGCCCCATGAACAACTCTACCTTTGGGAAAAATTCTTAGATAGTCTAAAGTCAATGGGCACCATTAGTATTCCAAGATGTGTTAACTCTACTGGCAAGGTAGATTTAGGGCTAGTAGGTTATGCTGATGCTTCTTTCAAAGCATTAGGTTGTTGCTTATATCTAAGGATACTCAATGCTGATGGAACGGTTTATGTAAACCTTTTGTGTTCCAAATCACGGGTTGCTCCATTGAACAAATCCATAACCATCCCAAAACTAGAATTGAATAGTGCGCTGCTCCTTTCAGAGCTTACATGTAGAGTCACTAAAACTTTAAAAGATAGATTTCCACTGAAATTATTCTTATATAGTGATTCACAAATAGTATTAGCTTGGATAAAATCAACTAATCTAAAGTCAAATCCCTATGTATCCAAGCGTGTCAATCAAATTAAAGAATTGGTCAAGGGCGTCAGTTGGCATTATGTCAGCACCGCTGACAACCCAGCTGACGTTTTGTCTAGGGGTTGTGATCCACATAAATTGCAGTCCAACAAATTATGGTGGCATGGTCCGAAAGATCTTTCAAATTTGGACTATAAACACACTACTTCAAAGGCAAGGCTACCCATTCCTGTACATGGTGAAGCAGATGAAGTTGATTCTGTAGTAAATAGCTGCAATGTAGAGGGTAATACTTCCCCTGGTAACAAAAACACATTTTCCAAGACCTTTTTCGAAAGGTTCTCTGATATTAACAGACTTCAAAGAGTAGTAGCCTACATTCTGCGTTTTCGCAATAATTCCAATAAAAATAATGAGAGGTCAATTGGTATTCTAAATCCAAAGGAGCTACAAAAAGCACTTTTGGTCATTATACGCTGTACTCAAGAATATTATTTTTCAAATGAGATTAACTTGCTCAGGAGCAACTCTCCCATTAAATCAGGCTTATCAAGCTTACACCCTTTCATTGATAGTAATGGTTTGGTTCGACTGGGGGGTCGTCTTCAAAATGCTTCAGACATTCCATATGATAGAAAGCACCCTGTAATTCTGCCAAAAGGCTCTCACGTCACAAACATCATCATACATAAAGAACATTTGCGACTGCTACATGCTGGTGCAAAATTGGTTTTAGGCTCTCTTTCTCAGAGGTTCTGGATCATTAGTGCCATTCGTGAGGTTAAGAAGGTTGTCAACCGCTGCGTTAAATGCGCGCGTTTAAAGGCTGCAGCTGCTGTACAGCTCATGGGTTCTTTACCTGTGGAGAGATTAACCGCTGTCAGACCATTTCATATAGTAGGGGTAGACTTCTGTGGGCCTTTCAATGTAAAGATATCGCGAATTAGGAAACCTCTTATAACAAAAGGTTATATTGCTCTGTTTGTCTGCTTTGCAACAAAGGCCATCCATGTGGAATTAGTTAGCGACCTCACCACAGAAATATTTTTGGCATGCCTCAAACGCTTCATAGCCCGTCGTGGAATGCCTGTCACCATATTCTGTGACAATGCAAAGACCTTTAAAGGTGCTGAAAATGAACTAAATAAATTGTATGATTTGTTTAATTCTAAGACACATGTAGATGAAGTTCAAAACTATTGTGTACCTAACTATATAACAATGAAATACATACCTAGCTACTCCCCAGAGTTCGGAGGGCTATGGGAGGCAGGCGTTAAGAGTTTAAAGTATCATTTTAAGAGAATTGTGGGTAATATTGCTTTAACATTTGAGGCTCTTTACACTGTGATTGTAGAAATTGAAGCCGTCTTAAATTCTAGGCCTCTTTTGCCATTGAGTTCAGATGTATCTCATTTTGAATACCTTATGCCTGGTCATTTTATGGTAGGCAAGGCTATGACTGCTTTTCCTGAAGTAGATCTCTCGAATATCCCAATAAATAGACTTAAATTTTGGAACATTTTGTCCAAAATAAAACAAGACTTTTGGTCTGTCTGGTCTAGAGACTATCTCACCCAGTTACAGAGCAGGCCTAAATGGAAACAAGTACACTCTAATCTTAAAGAGGGTGATCTTGTTATTGTACGCAGTGATAACACTGCACCCTTAACTTGGCCAATGGCAAGAATTGACAAGATAGTCCCTGGACCAGATGGTCATGTCAGAGTAGCACAGATTAAAATGGCTAATAATAAAATCTATACAAGATCTCTTAGAAAACTCTGTCCATTACCACTTGAATAAATCTTGTGTTTCCTACTCTTGCCACTTGCCTAGCTTTGATATATTTGATAAAATTAAATTAGCTACTAGTTTTAACTACATCATTATATTATAGTAATATGTGCTTTGTAATAAAATATATTTAGTTTAGAAATCATTGTCATAACTTAAAATTAAAAATCAACTTAATAACATTTGTAATTGTCATATACAAAGTCAAAACAATATGGAATTATAACTAAAGTTGCCTAATTTTTTGGTTTGTGTTTCAAATTGTATGTTATATTTTAAGTTTTAGAAAAATAATAGTATTATGAAAAGGTTTATTTTGTTTAACGGCCCCGGCCCAACTATGTTAAGAAAAGTTTCTATCCATAAATAGTTTACCTGTTGTGGCAACAAATAGTAATCTTAAAAGGTTGTCAGTCCTGTTAATCTTTTTGTAACTATAACATCGAACAAGCTTCTTCTAAACTGATGTTCATCAATATTAATTATCTAACTAAATACAGTCTAATATATGTTAAAATATCGTCTTTTATTGAACAGTTGGAAATGCACAATATTTGTGTATATTTTTTATAATACTTGAATGACGGAACAAGCAGATGGCCCACCTGATGTTAAGCAGTAACCTCTTCCTATGAACAGTGCATTACCTCATAGGTCACGTCCACCTAGGACGCGCCCAATGTTGCATTGCACTGCGCCCGCCACCCTGAGACATAAAGATGAAAAGTCTCATGTGCCTGTAATTTCACCGGCACCCTTATCCTTCAAACCGGAACACAGCAATGCAAGCACTACTGCTTTGCGGCAGAAATAGGTATGGTGGTATTACTTCCCCGGACGAACTCTTTCACAAAAAAGCTCTACTACTACTACAATACTTAATACAATATGTTAAGTATGTAATACTTAATACATTTATTTACAGAAAGAATAACAATACTAATACAAGCAGGCATACACAAAATGTAAAAAAAAAACTTTTGTATATTTTAATCTCGCATAGATTAAAATATACATAAGTTTTTTTTTATATTTTCTGAACAGGTGTTCCAAATTTCATAAGTACCTATGTATGTATATGTATGTCCACATATTTCTAAGAAACTAGAAGTCGAATAGCAATATTAATTTTATTGGGTTAAATATCTTTAAACATAGGAAACAGTGTAAGTTTTAACAAATACGGTTCAGTTGTACTTTTAAGATATGGTTAAGTTTGTACTAGAAGACATCACACGTCGTCGGTTGAAAGGTGCAATTCTAAAACGCGAAACTTAAACCAACCAAAAAAATTAAACCAACTTCATGTATAATAACGTTTTTGAACATAAAACGTTATTATACATGAAGTTGGTTAAATTTTTTCAACTACTTTTATCTTGTTCTTTCCATGAGCTTTTCCTTGTTCGATCGACACAACACTGGCACTTACACCATCGGTACTAAGAAGGATCATCAACACAAGCCAAGACGTGTTTGTTGTCGTGAATCTACTAGTTTCAGTTGCGTTGGGACAAGAACGTAGGCTGTCAACATCCTGAATTTATTCACCTTATTTAGGCTGCGGCCCCAGCAGTAGGCAAACTGGGAGTCGGCCGCCTACAGTGTGACAGTAGGCGCGCGTAACGCTGCAAACTGGGAGTCGGCCGCCTACAGTGTGACAGTAGGCGCGCGTAACGCTGCAAACTGGGAGTCGGCCGCCTACAGTGTGACAGTAGGCGCGCGTAACGCTGCAAACTGGGAGTCGGCCGCCTACAGTGTGACAGTAGGCGCGCGTAACGCTGCAAACTGGGAGTCGGCCGCCTACAGTGTGACAGTAGGCGCGCGTAACGCTGCAAACTGGGAGTCGGCCGCCTACAGTGTGACAGTAGGCACGCGTAACGCTGCAAACTGGGAGTCGGCCGCCTACAGTGTGACAGTAGGCGCGCGTAACGCTGCAAACTGCGTAGAGTGAGCAAAAAAATTAGCAAACTGTGAACACTCCATTTCAAATAATATATGGAAGGGCAAACTAAGCCGATACGCCGATAACTCAGTCGGCAGCGAACAGTTTACCTACTGAGGACGCAGCCTTATAAGACTAATAAAAATTAGCCTTGTGAATTCAATGAATAAAATACTTTTCACTTTTACTGAAGACATAGGTACTTAAATACTTACATAGACACACACCCTTTTCCCCGAAAGAGTATATAGGCAAAGCCTCAAATGGGCTTCTGTTCTCTGTGGGTTGCACCATCGTGGGACATAGACGTGACAAGTGGTGAACTCATCAACGCCATTGCTTCCCACGGCTGACTCTGCTAACTCTTTCTTCCAGTTACACATTCCTTAATAAGCTAGCAGCCAGGACAAATCTTTACTGATGACAGCTCTTGCAAAAACTGAGTGGTCCACATTATGTATTAGATGTTTATAAACATCATCCGATTAGTTCAAATACCTCTGAAGACCTATCTCTGGATAACATAACATTACCAGGAAATAGACACTATTAAGTTGTTCGTAAAACGCAGTAAAAAAGAACATTGTTGAGCATGATTTGCATGAACACCCAATTTGTGGGGAAATAACGATCAAAATCCCCTAAGACGCCATGACTTTCGATCTGTTTTTCCCTATTTGTATATCAAATATCCCTATTGATGGTGATAATCAACGAATACCTACTTTTTTTTTCTTTTTCTTAATAATAATATAATAATACATACCAATTTGTATTAGTTATATTATTATTTCTGTAAATAAATGTATTATATATAACAATACAAGCTTTATAAAATAACTAACATATAAATAAAAAAAATGCTGGACAAGTTCACACAACATTATCTAGCCCCAAGCTAAGCCAGAGCTTCTGTTATGGGTACTAGATAACTGATATACTTAATACCATATATTACATAGATAAATATTTTTTATTATAAATATTTGTTCCGAGGCGGGAATCGAACCCGCAACCTCCTGTGTCGCAGGCGAACCATCGCCAGCCACGCCACAGAGGTCGTCAAAAATAAAAACAAAGTAGGTAAATTATCTATTATTGGTTTGTCTCTCCAGTGAAAGGATCGCTGTTAGCGATAAAAGCCTCCTCCAGTTGCCTCCATATCTCCCTAGGTGGACGTGACCTATGAGGTAATGCACTGTTCATAGGCAGAGGTTACCGCTTAACATCAGGTGGGCCATCTGCTTGCTCCGCCATTCCAGTAGTATAAAAAAAAAAAAAAAAAAAAAAAAAAAAAAAATAGGGTGCGTCCTAGGTGGACGTGAGCTATGTGAAAATGCACTGTTCACAGGCAGAGGGTATCGCTTAACACCAGATGAGCCATCAGTTTGATTAATCATACCATGTTGTATAAAAAAAAAAAAAAATTAGATGCAGTTTATCCATATTGTAAAAATCGCAAGTGACCGTTTTTTTCATTATTTTGCTACCCAATTTGTATTCATATGTTTTTGTATGCCCACTCTTCAGCGTTGAGGTTACTCCAATACAAAATATCTAAGCCTATTATTATAAATTTGTACACGTGTCTTTACCAAGCTGTGTATTCACTTGGCAACAAATGTCGAGCAACATGTTTCCTAAACTGTTCCAAAAAATGCTTACCCATGCATTACTCAACCCGCAAAAGACATGGTGGTTTATTTTTTTTCACCATAAAAATATGTCTGGACTGGTTGTCTGGTATTAGGGGAAACCAGGGCAGGATGAGCCCCCGGGGCGGGACGGGAAAGGGCTATGGTTGCGAGGGGGAGGGCGTGATCGACGTGCAACACATGTTGCCACAGTCTGTTGACCGCAGGTGACTAAGGTATCTCCACGTCGTGTTTCTCCAGCAACATCGCAAAGATATTTCGTGGGTGGACATAAAATTCATAGACTTTTTCAATTTTCCTTGAGATTGTATTCGAGTTAAGTGTTTTTGTTTTAGTGGTAATTCGCTACATAAAATAGTCATAATTATGTGGAAGAAGGATGTTTTCTGGTAAACTAAAAAAACAATGAGTGGTCTACTTTTAAGTTAAAAATTGAGCATGGGGCAGAATGGGCGGGGTGGAATGAGCCCCTACGGGGCAGAATGGGCGGGGTGGAATGGGCCCCTACTGGATTAACCTAACGGGGCAGGATGGACCGGGGGCCATCCTGCCACCAAAAGGAATGGGGCAGGATGGGATGCTTAAAATTTTTTGATACTTGTTTTTTGTGTTGATTTATAAATTATTTAGCATGATTGTGATACAAATATATTAAAAAAACACTAAATAATGCTATCAGACGTTTATATTGGTAAAGAAATAGAAGACGAATAAATAACAGGGTTTTAAAGTAACAGCTGTTAATTGACATCTATAGAGAAGGATTTTGCTCTTGCCAATATATTGTTGATAGAGATTAATTATTTTGTGTTATCTAAGCAAATAATGAATATTATTACAGTTCATTTAAAAGGTATATTTCGAGCAAAGCTCATTTTGAAATTATTGATTGTGATGGCCCAATCTGCCCCGCATCCCGGGGAAGGATGGGAAATTTCTATTATTTTTTTAACTTATTTTTGACCTGATTTTTATAATGTGACATTAATGATTCTGCAATTATTATGTTTTGAAAATACTTATTAAAAGACTGTTGTACTTTGTTTCTGTTTTTTTTCTTCAGAGAACCTGTAATCTGATGTCAATCGTTAGGTAGCTCATTCTGCCCTGGTTTCCCCTACAGGCTACTCGTGTTGCAGAACAAATCATCATCATCTTCGCCATTTTTCCCCCAGTGATTGCAACGTGCGTGGGTATTTGCCACAATCAAATTTGCCAAAATAAAATGTAAGTAATTACTTTTTTTATGTTTTTGTAATTTTTAGCTTTAGTTTTTAGTTCTTATTTTAATTTAGTGTTTCTTACTGTTATTTTATTTTCCCTTTGTGTACAATGTTTGTGGTAAATGTTACAGAACACCATTATTGTTGTACATATCAGAATTTATTTTGTCCTTGTAATTTTTTTGAATGTGTAATATGTATGATGTGTGTGTTTTTCAAATAAATAAAGTATAAAGTACAATCACCACGCTTGGCATCAGTTGAATTGGTGGTCCCAGTTTAGTGTCAATTACACAGTTTTTTTTAACAAGTTGGTAAGTGACGATGTGGCCGAAGATGGAGCACAAAGGTCTAGAAGGCACATTCACTCTAGCCTTGAAGAGACCCATATTATAGTTTTCAGGAAAGACAGACGTAGGTAGTTTATTCAGCGTCTGCCACTCCCCTGGTAATCGCTTCAAAATGTTTTACTACATCCACGGGAGGAGATGAAAAGGTCTAATCTTAAGTCAGACGCATCGCGGTATTGTAGAACAAATGTTGCTTAATGAAAGCACGGCTTTACCCACCCAAATTTTCTTATACAAGGTTAATTATAATCTAACCACACATACCGAACTAAATACGTCTCAAATTACAGGCGAGAACAACAAAGTTATAGAACACAGATGATTTATACGCGTTGGGGTAACCCGCGGGGCGTTCGTATAATATTCGGGCATATACGTGTACCTATATATACTTATCTGATACTGGTTATTACCGATATTGCGTGATGTCACAGCCTTTGAAGAGAGCTAGTTTACTCGTTATTTAGGTACGTGAAACATAATTGAGACGCATTTATTAGCAAGCGTCTCGAGTCGTGTTTTAGCGGTTTGCTTACCGGTAGGCCTAGTGTGGGCATCGCATTTAAAACGCGTTTTCACGACCACCGCGTTGGTTAAATAAACGGCAAATTAAGGTATACAACAAGATACTTTACAACAATACGTGACGTGACACTCACACAAAATGATTCATTAACTCGCCGCTAGGGGCTCTGTACATTTCTTCATACAAACTGCGCGTAAAACGCGGTTTTGGTAGAGCGTAACAGCATAATCAACAGGTAAATGACCAAGAGACTCTTGGGAAGAGTATCACGGTACCGGATCCAATCAATTAATGGGTTGGTCAAATCAAATAAAAGATAAGAATTCGTTTTGGCTTTGTATTTTCCATTTTACTTACCATTGATCATATTTAAATAGAAACACTGCTTGGTTCGTATTTACTGGTCAATATAATATACATAGGTAGGTACACACATCAAGTTATCTACATAGTTACACAAATAATATGAAATAACAACATACCAGTTTCACGTGTTACGGCCAGCGCTGTCGATACAAGACTGCCGCATTGCAACGAATAGCAGCTCTTTATAAAGCCCACAGTCGGACAAGTACGGGAATCAATGTTCCGTCTTTAATCATATACAATTCTGGTAATCGATCATTGGAAAACTAATTACTATAGTGATATACGTTTCAAATAATTACTAGTGAATTTACGTATGATTTTAGAGATTAAGATTATTCAAGTTCAAGTGTAAACAATAGTCAAATCACGTCCTCTGCTTAATTGCAATGAAAACTATACGATCTAATATTGTAGGTATAAATTATAAATTAAATCATCAATTATTATCATAATATCTAAACCGGTCTTCAATTATTTATACCTACAAGTAAACGAGCAGACGCCCGACCACGTGTTACTTGTAATCAAACTGTTTTCAATTATAAAACATGATTGAAATGTACATACCAACATGTACATTTCAGAGATGATTCTTAAAACTTCAAAATACATTTATTGGTAGGTATAATTTAATGTAAGAGTATCTTACTTGACAGACATCCAACGTGGTGGTACTTTTAAATATGACATTTCACATTTAATCATGTTGAAATGCAATCACAATCTAACAAGCGCGTAAACTCGCAGCAAAAAGTCGCACTACGGCCACCGGACTTGTTTGTAAGACTACATACATAGACACACGCCTTTTTCCCCGAAGGCGTAGGCTGAGCCTCATGGGCCTCTTTTCACGGTGGGTTGCACCATCGTGGAATATAGACGTGACAAGTGTTGAGCTCATCGCCGCCATTGCTTCCCACGACTGACTCGGTTAACTCTTTCTTCCAGTAATAACACATTCCATAATAAGCTAGCAGCCAGGACAAAAGTGTATGTAAGATACGATGGTATAAGATTTGTCCTGGCTGCTAGCTTACTTAAGGAATGTACCTACTTATGCTTACTTAAGTAATATTGGAAGAAAGCGTTAGCAGAATCAGTCGTGGGAAGTAATGGCGACGATGAGCTCACCATTTGTCACGTCTATATTCCACGATGGTGCAACCCACGGTGAAAAAAGGCCCATTTGAGGCTCTGCCTACCCTTTCAGGGAAAAAGACGTATGTCTATGTATGTTATTAAATCTTAGAACTAAGTACTTGGATATATGTTTTTAACTTTCGACGCTAAAACGACGGGGTGTTATAAGTTTGTCATGTCTTTGTGTGTGTGTGTCTGTCTGTGGCATCGTAACTCCCGTACGGATGAACCGATTATGTTTTTTTTTTGTTTGAAAGGTGAGTTTGTCGGGATTGTTATTAGCTATGTTTGATCAAAATCGATTCAGCCGTATCATTGCGTTCAGGGTTTTTTATTTTTTACAAAATAAATTACTTGTGTCCATTCTGTTCTATCGTAGAGCTAGACGGACAGTGATTGAATAATTTGTGAATATAATAATGACATACTGAACAGTAGAACTACTCAGAGTTTTTTGTCTGGGAACCCTGTCTTACCACTCCGGCACAATACGGGCTGTACAGTATATGGCGGCGAGCAAACTAAACTCACAACACCATTCAGTTTTCATCCGAGAGTGGTACTTGTGAATAGCAAGAGAAGCTAGCGCAGTCAAACTAAACTCACAACACCATTCAGTTGTCATCCGAGAGTGGTACTTGTGAATAGCAAGAGAAGCTAGCGCAGTCAAACTAAACTCACAACACCATTCAGTTGTCATCCGAGAGTGGTACTTGTGAATAGCAAGAGAAGCTAGCGCAGTCAAACTAAACTCACAACACCATTCAGTTGTCATCCGAGAGTGGTACTTGTGAATAGCAAGAGAAGCTAGCGCAGTCAAACTAAACTCACAACACCATTCAGTTGTCATCCGAGAGTGGTACTTGTGAATAGCAAGAGAAGCTAGCGCAGTCAAACTAAACTCACAACACCATTCAGTTGTCATCCGAGAGTGGTACTTGTGAATAGCAAGAGAAGCTAGCGCAGTCAAACTAAACTCACAACACCATTCAGTTGTCATCCGAGAGTGGTACTTGTGAATAGCAAGAGAAGCTAGCGCAGTCAAACTAAACTCACAACACCATTCAGTTGTCATCCGAGAGTGGTACTTGTGAATAGCAAGAGAAGCTAGCGCAGTCAAAATAACGAAAGTGTATATTAAGTGTAATTTTGATCAGCTCACTTGATAAACTATTATTTTTAACCCCCGACGCAAAAACGACGGGGTGGTATAAGTTTGACGTGTGTGTGTGTGTGTGTTGTGTGTCTGTCTGTGGCATCGTAGCTCCCGAACGGATGAACCGATTTCGTTTTTTTTTTGGTTAATTGGTGATTTTGTCGAGAGTGTCCTTATCTATGTTTTACCAAAATCAGTTCAGCCGTTTGGTAACCCCCGTTGAGGGTTTTTTTAATTTTTACAAAATTAATTACTTATTATAAGTACGCTAATTATACGCTTAAAAAGGTTTTTTCCTTAAAATAGAAACTATGATTAATTTCCAAAAACTTACTACAACATTGTTGTGTGTGTTTGGATGAATCTACCTAGAGAAGGGGTCTCGTTTGCTAAATCAGCTTGTTCCGTCATTCAAGTAGTATAAAAAAAAAATAAAAAAAAAAAACAGTCCCATTTGCCTGTAAAATGTAAATCACCGTTTTAAACGAGGTTTTTAGATAATAAAAATCTGCTATAAAAGGCAACCGCAATTGTGAAATGCTACAACCAAAATAAAGTCAGTGTTACGAAGAATCAGGTATTAACCAAATATCATTTTCATATGTTTTGTAGTTGCTGAGAAAAATCTAGATCCAAAATTTGTAAATCGGTTTGAAACGATATTTTTTTGCGAAAAACTTATTAAAAAAAAGTGTTTAATTTGGAATAGGCAGTTTTTTTTTTGGAAAAAATTTAAAAAGGGTCCTTCAGGGCAGGCAATGCATTGGCAATGCTCCTGGTGTTGCAGATGTCAATAGGCGACGGTAACCGCTTACCATCAGGCGGGCAGTATGCCAGTTTGTCGAGCCATAACATAAAAAAAAATGAAAAAAAAAAAGTATATTTAGTTCATATTGATTACACATACATTCAAACCACGCACATACACTAGATTCACACTCACATACACAAACACCTAATTACATAACACATGCAACCACACACAATGATAGTGATCAATCTGTTTGTAGCTACTAGAAAGTTTCGTTTGTTATCCTTTTTAACACCCGACGTAAAAACGAAGAGGTGTTTGACGTGTCTCTGTGTGTATGTGTGTGTGTGTGTGTGTGTCTGTCTGTCCCATCGTAGCTCCAGAACGGATGAACCGATATCGTTTTTTTTTGTTTGAAATGTAAATTTGTCGAGAGTGTTCTTAGCTATGTTTGATCAAAATCAGTTCAGCCGTTTCATTGCGTAGGGGGTTTTTTTTTTTTTTCAAAATTAATTACTTGTTACCTATCGTAGATAGAATCCTAAGTAGAATCTTTTGTTAGTTTTAAGCTGTGTGGACCTTTTTTGCCCATAGTTTTGTTAATATTAAACATCATAAATTTTATAATTACCTGTTGGATAACCAAAATAAAATATAATGTAGATACAATAGACTTATAATAACGTGGTTTAAAATCAGAGAATGCTACACAGAAATATCATTGGTGTCATTACTAACGTGTCATTGACATGTGACCCACTGAATCAAAATGTAGGTTGTTTTTCTGCTCACATAGCTTTGTTTACACACAAGCTACGGAGTCTGTGACTTCCGTCAGCGTCACATAAGTCAGAGGCAAATGTAAACTCCTAAATATCTCAAAACAAACATTCGATAGGGAAAAGACGGCTGTAGGAAATAATGCGACAGAGGTGAATTTGGCAAGGGTACGAAATACGAATACCTACCTACATGATTGTAGTTTCAAAATGCTCAAAGAGGTAGCTAATAGACAAGGGGATAGAATAAAGTATAATTGTAGAGTTTATCTTCTTAAGCTGGCTCTTATCTGGCTCAACGCATTAGTATGTCATTCAGCGTGGCAATGCAGCCAGCATCTTAGGGACGCTTCCGTCTGGTAGTGATTTGGATCAGTTGAGCTACCTTTAGATCGCTAGCAGCGGTCTTCAGGTAGCACAACTGTTTCATATGTATTTTGTACATACCTTGTATTATTCTTTCTGTAAATAAATGTATTGTATATCTTCTTAAGTATCTCGTAATAATGCTTGCGTTGCTGCTTTTCTATTTGAAGGGTATATATGTGCCAGATAAATTTCGGGCACAATTTTCACCTATATGTTGGGGATTCAATCTGCCATTTTTGAAACAAACATCGTCATTTTATTACAAGCTCTTATTTAACTTGCAATGTATGTCTGGGTGAAATATTGTAACTGAATTTTAAAGCAGTTATCCTCAACCTATTCAGATGATATTTTGCATACCTGTCAAGTTCCGGTGACAATGCAATGTTATTGTGACAGCGAGATCATTGTATGATGGAGACGGAAGGTGGATAAAGGAACTCCTCGAGGAATAATAGTAGACTGGCCATGTTTAGGCTCATTTTGATCAGCACACGTTTAAGATCTCTAATTTTATAAAAACTTGTATTGAAAAATATAATAAAAAACTTATTTATTTATTTATTTATTTTATTAATCCAGGATTTACAGTTATCTTATAATAAATTAAATTTTGTGTTTTTTGAGTTATTTCGTGTAATTTTTGTGGCATTTTAACCGGTGTTACTTGGATAAATAGCACATTTGTGATGTAGTGAAATTTAAGTGTATTGCGTGTCTTTTCGAAATGGTGGATTTTTCCCTGTATTAATTTGGTTTTTCTGCCACTATTAAAACTGGGTTATGACTTGACAGATACTCTTGACGACTTGAGTATAAAAATATAATAAATCACTTGACATTGGCGAAATTGTTTGGAGTACTCCTCAGAACCCATTACAAAAGATGAAGAAGTAGACCTTTATGTTACAGGGTACAGAGTGCAAATCTAAGAAGGGTGCGTTCCAGGTGGGCGTGGTCTATGACGTAATGCATTATTATGGGCAGAGGTTACCGGCCAACATCAGCTGGGAAATATGCGACAATATGCGGTGTGAAAAGGTCGTCCGATACCTATCTACAGATTCATTTTCACAGAAAATTATCATCCTTGATATTAATATGATTAATAATACGGTGTAAAAAACCGAAATAAATGATATAATAATAATAATAAGTTAAGCAAGTACCTTGACTTGGCTCACGAGATTACCGCCATGTGAGATGTGGATTCAACGATTATCGTCCCGATAGTCGTTTCAATGAATGGACTGATAGCGAAGAGCTTCGGCCAATACTTTAAGAAGCTCTCGCTGAATAGTTGGATCAAGGGTCAGATTCAGCGCGGCGGTACTCCTGGACTCGGCACGCATAGTCAGGAGGTTCCTCTCTCTGCAGCCCTAGCCTCCGACCGTTCGTGCTTTGCTCCGCGGTCGGTGGTTCCCCGTTTTGATTGATATTTTGTACTATAATGTTTTTTATACTATTTTTGTTATTTAGATAGTATTCCTCTATAGTGAAAAATTTATTTTGTTACTAGGTTAAGAATAAATAGGTGTCATACATACATACATACATACATAGACACACGCCTTTTTCCCCGAAGGGGTAGGCAGAGCCTCAATGGGCCGCTTTTCACAGTGGGTTCCACCATCGTGGAATATAGACGTGACAAGTGGTGAGCTCATCGCCGCCATTGCTTCCCACGACTGACTCAACTAACGCTTTCTTCCAGTAATAACACATTCTATAATAAGCTAGCAGCCAGGACAAATCTTATACCAACAAATCTTACTAACAAGTCCGGGTAATCCCTTAGTCGGCTCTTACGACATCCATGGGAGGAGATGGAGGGGTCTATAAATAGGTGTCATAATAATATTAAAAATGGTTGGGAGAGTGATTGGACATCGTCGGACACATAAACCGTATCCATATTATGATACCGACTGTACTGTTGACCTTGTGGCAATAAAGTCAATTCGCGTCGCGGTGGACTGCCACGCCAAGGGAACCAATATTTTTTTAACCCTCGACGCAAAAACGACGTGGTCTTATATGTTTGACGTCTCTGTGTGTGTGTGTGTGTCTGTGTGTGTGTCTGTCTGTGGCATCGTAGCTCCCGAAAGGATGAACCGATTTAGTTTTTTTTTTGTTTGAAAGGTGAATTTGTCTGGAGTGTTCTTAGCTATGTTGGATCAAAATCGGTTCAGCCGGTTCATTGCGTTAAGGGTTTTTTTAATTTTTACAAAATTAATTATTTGTTATTGAAAGATTTATGGGAGTGTTTAAGTAAAATAAAAATAAGTTTTAAATCGAACTCATTATTTAATGTATTTCATCTTAACTAAATAAATAAATAAATATAAATACACCTCAAGCAAATAATATTTTCAATAATAACAAGTAATTAGTTTTATAACATTAAAAAAAACCCTCAACTGCATTGTAACGGCTGAACCGATTTTGATTAAATATAGCTAAGAACATTCCCGACAAATTCAACTTTCAACCAAAAAAAAAACAAAATCGGTTCATCCGTTCGGGAGCTGTGTTCAGGTATTTCCAACTCATTTACAAAGCAAAAGTATTAAAATTGGAGGAAAATTATAACAATAAAAAGCGTATGAACAGCAGAATCATCGGAGGTGTCACTTATCACCTGAATCCAGCTCTGATTCAAAGTTTTATAGTCAGCATTCATTTATACGCGGCTTGAAATTACGATCGCTGTCGAGAGATCCGTCACGTTTGCAATATTTCACGTTGACAAGTTTACGTTGCAATTCAGCTGCAAAAAGCTTCGATTCTACAGACCGTTCGCCGTCAGTAGGCACCTTCCATGGAGTAATTACAGGTACCATCTGACGGTGAACGAGCTGTAAATACATATGAGAAGTGGATGAGACGCATTCGTAGTGTTCCTGTAGGATTGTAACTACCTTAGCTACGCCATTCTTATAACACTTAATAAAGATTTATTATAAAAACAAATAAATGCCACTCTGGCTAATATATCAATGTTTTTTTTTACTTCGTCAATGAAGATACAAAGCGTTAACCTTTTTTTTGTAACATTGATAGTCCTTTGTTTGGCCACGATCTCATATGTTGGTAAGTGACGATGTGGCCGAAGATGAAGCACAAAGGTCTAGAAGGCACCTATTCACTCAAGCCTTGAAGAGACCCAGATTATAGTTTTCAGGAAAGACAGACGACGGGAGTGTTTCCACTCCTTAACAGTTCGAGTTAACCTCTGCATTTACCAATGCATTATCACATAGGTCACGTCCACCTTGGACGCGCCTTATGTGTTATTGCACTGCGCCAGCCACCCTGACACATAAAGATGAAAAGTATCATGTGCCTGTAATTTCACCGGCACCCATAATCTTTAAACCGGAACACAGCAGTGCGAGCACTACTTTGCGGCAAAAATAGGTATAGTAGGGCAGAAGTACTTCCCCGGACGAACTCAAAAAAGCACACACAAAACAGCTCACAAAAACGAACAATAAAGCTCCAATACTACTAAAAAGTACTACTTTTACCAACATTGTGGAAAAAACTCCACGTTATCCATAGAAAAAGCCCTCGACAATCAGTTCAATTTAAAAAGCAAACTATATATTGAATACAATAAAAGTTTCAGTGATTTAAATTAATCTCTTCTGTAAAGGCCTGGTATTCAACGCAAAAGGTATTGGAACAATGATGACAATTCGATGTTCGTAACGAAAGATAAAATTGAAAAAGTCTGTGATTCGTACATCGCGGTATTTTGCACACTGACGACGTCCTTTGTTAAAAGGATTAAAATCCCATGATGCTGTTTTCGATACTGTCGCAAAAAGCATCCGTATCCCAACCTGGGAGCTCTAGTACAAAAATTAACAGCCAAGTCTTGTTTACATTTGTTCTCGCACTTAAAACTATGTGTTATGTGTGTGTCAACTACATATTTTGACATATGGTTAAAGATTATTTATTTTCTCAAAAGAAATTAACATTTCACTTATATGAGAAACTTATTTTAATAATGTAAGTAAGCGCTTCTAACAATTCAACGCTTTTTCTAATATAGGTAACTTAGACGGATTTACTGATTTTCGTATTGAAATATTGCCTTTGTGATTACACGTTAGTTAAAGATTTTCATACTTACCGTCAAGGTCAATTTATTTAAAGTTTTTTTATAAGAAGGTTCTCGAAAAAAAACATGAATATTGAAACATGTTTGAGAAGAGGATATTAGTAGCTTTCCTACTGTAATTAATCTAATTAATATTCTTAACTATTTTATAGTAGAGCTTTGCGAAATAACCGTACTAATAAAAACGAATTATCCTTAAAATAGTTACACTAGTTACAGTTAGTTAGTTAATAGTTAGTTACTACAGACGTTGTCTTTCCTGAAAACTATAATCTGGGTCTCTTCAAGGCTAGAGTGAATAGGTGCCTTCTAGACCTTTGTGCTCCATCTTTGGCCACATCGTTACTTACCAACAGGTGAGATCGTGGTCTAACAGAGGTATACATAAGGTATAACCTAACATACCTAATGTAAAAAAAAAGAAAAAAGCCTTCCTTTCTTTGCTTTCGAATTCTAATCTGCCTGTCAATGCAAAAGTATATGCACTATACCTTTAGTGTTTTTTTTATGTGTATGTTAGTTTCTAAGGTATTTATGTTGATATAGGCTTACTGTTTAGGTTTAGTGCATTTCTCAGTTTTGATTTTGAATTTGAATTTGAAAAGCCAAAACACAGTGTATATATTCGGAGGATAATTTGCGTTTTATACTAACACGGTAAAAGTTTGGGAACAGCTGTTTCGCTGCAAAAGCGACTGCGATTTTGAATAATATTTCATTATAAATTTAAATTGCTTTGTACATTTTCAGCTTTACTTTTAGGATAGCTTGATAGCGAGCGTTTTTTTTATATTATAAGGTGGCATACAAACAGACGGTCCGCCTGATGTAAAGTAGTCGCCGCCGCCTATGGACATCTGCAACACCCACGTTATTGGAAACGCGCTGCCTACCATTAAGAGTCTTATTGATATTTCTCTTGAATTTATCATGTTGTAGCCCTGTGGTAAGACATCCAACGGGAGTTCATCCCACGCCTTGCCGGTGTGCGGGAGAAACGAGCGCGTGAAACGTTCTAATAATTTTATGAACTACTAGTTCCGCCTACGCCTTTGCTTACATTTTATCGCGACAAAAAGTAGCTTAAACCTCAATTCAGATTATATTCTATCAGGGTATTAAATATCACTGATATTGGTTCTGCCGTTTTAGCGTGATGTAGTGACAAACAGACAAACATCCAAACCTCCAAACATCCAACTTTTGACATCATCAATATTTATAAAATCGTTGCGTGACTGACTGACTGACTGACTGAATATCAACGCACAGCCTAAACCATAGGCGCTCTAGAGACCCTACCTACCCTCCGGAGTGTAAGTTTCTTTTGTGATCTAGGGGTGCACTAAGAAAGGAATTACATAAATTCAACCCTTAAGGGGATATAGGGGGTTGATGAAGTTTGTATAAAAAAACTCCTCGTGGACGAAGTCGCATGTGATAAATTATGGATACCTAACCTTACTCAGTGCCTCTAAGGTTGGCCTACTTAATCTCATCTAATAGTCTATTTTACGAGATAATTGTCTAGTAACCAGTCTTTAAACGAAGCATACCCCCAGAATACTACACTGTGCTAAGGTTATTTAATTGCTAGAAGACACAAAGCGAAGTATTAAACCCCAAGGCCATACCAGTTTTTAAAATAGATAGGGTAGGTGGTATTTTACTAAGAAATAAGAAATAGATGATTTGAATTACCTACTTTATTTCACAATCATTCACACATTAAACCATTTAATGAAGTATATAGATATTAAACAACAAAAACATGGATAAATCAAGCTTACAAAAATACCAAAAGTAACTATTATATGCCATACCTGTTTTTGTTGCTCGGCCCCAGACAAAACTAGCCAATATTTTTGTCTCTCGTGGTTGTCAACAAATTCAGGAAGTCCTATCAATGCTACCAACATTAACAACATTAAATAATTTTGTAATTATCACTTTAAAAGGTAATTATTGCAATACATTATGCTTCAAATATTCATTATTGAATTTAGATATGATTATACTAGGGATTTTAAAAGGTACCACCTTATTTAGATCTAAACTTAACAACACTAAAATAATGTCCACTTAACTTTATATTAAAATATAATTCTACACATACAAATGCTTATTGCAGAAAATATGATAAATTACATCATAAATTATAACCATAATATTAACAAATAAAGTTCTTATTTTACGATAACATTAGTCCAATCGAATATAATCTGTAACCATTTCACCAACAGACTATATAAACTGTTTTGATGAACATAATTATCGCACATAGGTACTATAAGTTATACATACCATGGACTTACTAAGTCCATGATACATACATAGGTAGATACGTATGTACTTTTTTTTGTTATTATAACAGGTTGATATTTTTATTATTATCTATCACATGCATTCCACTATTTTATAATATAAGTGGAATATTGAGATAATAGGAAGCATTGTTGGCTGATCAAGCCTGGTACCTATAACTTATAAATTACCCTAGCTCATCCAATCAGATGATATTTCAAGCCTGGTACCTATAACTTATAAATTACCCTAGCTCATCCAATCAGATGATATTTCAAGCCTGGTACCTATAACTTATAAATTACCCTAGCTCATCCAATCAGATGATATTTCAAGCCTGGTACCTATAACTTATAAATTACCCTAGCTCATCCAATCAGATGATATTTCAAGCCTGGTACCTATAACTTATAAATTACCCTAGCTCATCCAATCAGATGATATTTCAAGCCTGGTACCTATAACTTATAAATTACCCTAGCTCATCCAATCAGATGATATTTCAAGCCTGGTACCTATAACTTATAAATTACCCTAGCTCATCCAATCAGATGATATTTCAAGCCTGGTACCTATAACTTATAAATTACCCTAGCTCATCCAATCAGATGATATTTCAAGCCTGGTACCTATAACTTATAAATTACCCTAGCTCATCCAATCAGATGATATTTCAAGCCTGGTACCTATAACTTATAAATTACCCTAGCTCATCCAATCAGATGATATTTCAAGCCTAGTACCTATAACTTATAAATTACCCTAGCTCATCCAATCAGATGATATTTCAAGCCTGGTACCTATAACTTATAAATTACCCTAGCTCATCCAATCAGATGATATTTCAAGCCTGGTACCTATAACTTATAAATTACCCTAGCTCATCCAATCAGATGATATTTCAGACTAAAATCAATGTCGATAACATTAACGAAATAACTAGAAGTTGAATGGTTTTTAATAAAAATGGTAAAGTGAATAAATATTATTTGGTAATGAAAATCGAGGTCTATGTTATTGCTAGCTTTTAGGCCAGCAAATTGAGTTAAAAGGACCTGCCATTTTATTTATATTCTAATGGGAATATTTAAATTTACGATCTTTGAATAGAAAAGACATTTCGATTGCTAGAAATGATTACTTCTCTTCTTCGGGGCGACGAGTGGCTACTACGTGACAACCACAGAGATATAATCTACCATCACTCCTAGAAATGTCCTAAATATGTAAGTGTGGAGACATACATAGTAATTACATAGTGATTTATAATAATAATAAATAAAGAAATAAATAATGCTGGACAGTTCACATCGTAACATTATTTAGCCCAAAGCTAAGCAGAGCTTGTGTACCTACTGCTTATATACTTAAAAACAATACATTACATAGATTATATAACATAGATATTTTTAGTATACATAAAAAATAGCCAGAACACACTGAACAATTATCTGCAGATCGTACATATATTTGTTCCAAAGCGGAAATCGAACCGGCAACCTCCTGCGTCGCAGGCGAACCTTCGCCCGCCGCGCCATAGAGGTCGTTAATAGGTAGCTAATTGGTATTTAAACTAATTGAACAGCCAGACACGAAATTAAAACACTTCAATCTATGAGTAGACCATCCTGTGACTTTGTTTATTCATACACGAAGCCATGGTGGTGTTATCATCAGCCGCTTGATTTCCACTGCTGGACGACGCCTCTCCCACCGAATGCAATAGGGGGGATTTGGACTCTTCCCGCCATTTTCGAAATGAGATGTTGGCTACTTTTATTTTATTTCTTTTCCTAGTGTTTACTTGAGTTATTTTGTGTTATTTTGGTGGCATTTTAACTAATGTAGCTCGTTTAAAAAGCAGAAGTGTAGTGAAATGAAATGGAACTAATTGCGTGACTTTTGAAATTGGTGGAAATTGTCTACCAAAGTTTTAGTAAAATTGGCCACCGTTTTACTAAAACATGACTCAACTGTGACTTTGACGACTTGGAAGGAGCGTAACGTTGCAAAATATATTGTAAATACAATATAGTGAAAATACAGATACTTACTTGAAAATGGCAAATGCACAAGCAGTGCGGCGCCAACTATAAAAAAAAAAAAAAAAAAAAAAAAAAATGGGGGGATTTGGCATAATCACCACGCATGGCAGGCCGATTGGTTATAACAGTATTGGTGCTAAATACTCAGTTGAAAACCAAAGTCAAAGACAAAAAGTATTTTACTCATTGAAATTACAAGGATCATTTTGAATAGTCTTAAAAAATAAATTTACATTTACTCTTGTTAAAACCAACGCAACGAGACCTAGAAGAATCAGGCAACAAACACGGTCTGTTTTTTTATAATGATCCTTCTTACTACTATTTGGGGAGCGCCTGTGTGGTGCCTCGAGAACAAGTGGAAGCTGATTCAAGGAAAAAAGGAATACCAACTTAAAAGCCTCAGGTCAGCAGTCAAAAGAAAGATGCTAGAGAGAATTAGCAAAAGTTCATAAGGCAGCACACTCTGCGCTTGATATACTCATAAATAAGATATCAATAATAAATTATATGTAGGTACAAACATTGCAAATTGACAATTAGGTATCGAGGGGCAGAGCGACATCAGGCCACGCGGATTTATCATTTACATAGTTATGTACCACTATACAAGAATAATCTTATTAAGAAAGTGTTTTTTTTTTTTAACATTGATTGACTTTTGTTTGACCGAGGATGAAGCACAAAGGTCTAGAAGGCACCTATTAAGGCGTATTATACTTAATACGCTTTCTTAATTAGATTATTCTTTATGTAGGATTTAAATCTTCGAATCGCAAGTTTAGAAGCACTTTCTGGAAGTTTATTATAGAACCGAACAGAATTCCCCATAAAAAGCCCACTTACTTTTTTAAATCTAAATTTGGGAATATTCAGTTTATTTGTATTTCTCGTGTTAAAACAATGCTCGTCACTTTATTCATACCGCTGCTTATTCTTCAGTCAGCTATTATGACATCCACGGGAGGACACGGAGAGGCCTATTTTTAGGCTGGATTCGCAACGGCTAAGGCAATTTTTATTATACGCACGTTTCTATTTGAGCGTCGTAAAAAACTTTCTATACGCAGTGCTGACCGCGGAAAATTGTAAAATTGTTATTCCAACCATGTTGAAGAACCCGTTTGGAATTACGAAAATAGTATCATAGATAAAAATGTATCATCGTTTGTAACACACCGGAAATATTATCTGTTTTCCATTGCATTTTGTTAGTTGTTTTCTGGATACTGGAAGTTCGCTACAACTACAAATTATTACCCAGCGACATACATACATACATACATAGACACACGCCTTTTTCCCCGAAGGGGTAGGCAGAGCCTCAATTGGCCTCTTTTCACAGTGGGTTGCACCATCACGTGACGAGTGGCGAGCTCATCGCCGCCATTGCTTCACACGACTGACTCAGCTAACGCTTTCTTCCAGTATTATTTCTTGCCATAAATAAGCTAGCAGCCAGGACAAATCTTATACCAACGATTCTTACAAACAAGTCCAGGTAATCTCTAAGTCGGCTTTTACGACATCCACGGGAGGAGATGGAGGGGTCTATTCTTGGGCCGGACACACCACGGTAAACACCCAGCGACCTTTCAAAATATTGATTTTTTATACAACTTGGTATCACTGATCTAGCAGTTGGCCCATCTGATATTAAGCGTTACCCTCTGCCTATTAACAGTGTATTATCACATAGGTCACGTCCGCCTAGAACGCACCCTATGTGGCATTGCACTGCGCCTGCTACCCTGAGTCATAAAGATGAAAAGTCTCATGTGTCTGTAATTTCACCGGCACCTTCAAACCGGAACACAGTTATGCGAGCACCACTGCTTTGCGGCAGAAAAAAATTATGGTTGTAGTACTCGGACGAACTCCTTCACAAAAAATCTCTACTACTACTACTAAATACTAACATTAAATAAATAAAATAAAATAAATAATGCTGGACAGTTCACACAACATTATCTAGCCCCAAGCTTAGCAGAGCTTGTGTTATGGGTACTAGATAACTGATATACTTAATACAATATATTACATAGATTGATATGTTTTTTTATACATAAAAAATATCCAGAACACCCTAAACAAATATCTGCGATCTCACAAATATTTGTTCCGAGGCGGGAATCGAACCCGCAACCTCCTGCGTCGCAGGCCAACCTTCGCCCGCCGCGCCCCAGAGGTCGTCATATTAGGTTGTCTCTGTTGCAAAATATGTTGGAAAAAGTGACGGATTCGTTGAAATCGTGCACAAATGATGCTTCAGTAGCTCATTTCCCATGACGCTACTCTACAGAAACTAGTTACAAACTGTAATCACCGAGTAGCTGTAGTAAAATCTCCCTTGTACGCGACTCGACGCCCCCAGTTAAAAAGTTAATTATATAGAAAAAAAACTCCTGACTATTTAGCGAGTTAAATAACACTGGCTATATAACACCTGCAGAGGAATTACCCCCTGGCCACCTACTGCCTTGGCCATTGTGGAAGATCCCCACACTCAAGTCGGCCGGTAAAGGTGTAAAGCAAGTGAGATATGGTTGCAGTCTGTTATGACTAAAGGTTGACTGTAGTGCCCGTCCCAAACCATGTCACACGTCTTTGTATGCCCAAACCCTCAACGCAATGAAACGGCTGAACCGATTTTGATCAAACATAGCTAAGAACACTCCCGACAAATACACCTTTCAAACAAAATAAAAAAACAACGAAATCAGTTCATCTGTTCGAGAGCTACGATGCCACAGACAGACACCACACACACACCCACACACACACACACACACAGACACGTCAAACTTATAACACCCCGTCGTTTTGCGTCTGGGTTTAAAAATGGCTTTGAGTGAGACATCGACACGAAAGAAGAGAAGCATAGGATGATCAGGATCTAGGGTAGGTACTACTGAAGCAGAATCTTCAAGTTTGAACTCATTTTCAAATTAAGAAGACTTGACATGTCTTCCTCCCGCAGACTAGTCTACTCTAATTCAACTCCGATAACTTATTAAGGTAAGGATACTCTGGTTCAATGCAGTTATTTGTATGAAAAATAGTGTACGTACTATTTGTCTGTCTGTGTGTTTTTCTGTCACAGTCTGTTAATGGTCTTCCACACTGGCCAAGTTAGTTGGTGACCAGGGAATGATTCCTCTGCAGGTGTTATAAAGCCAGATCACGTCTATAGGTTAAGACTAGCATCACTTACATAACTATCACACTAGCTGATTTTTGCACCAAACATAGCTTAGCAAATACCATCTTCTCCAATATATCCACTAACTATGACTAAGATCCAGAGTCTCGAGCACCGCCGTAAGGTTGCATGCCTTGCGATCTTCTATAGGTTACATTTCGGTGAATGCTCCCAGGAACTGCACGATCTGATCCCACCATCTCCTTTTCATCATAGGACGAGCAGGCGTACGGCTCAGTACCATCCTTACCTCAATGGTATACCTTCTATTCGCACAAAACGTTTCAGTTCTACCTTTATAATGCGAACTGCTAAGGAGTGGAATACACTACCGTGGTCTGTCTTTCCTGAAAACTATAATCTGGGTCTCTTCAAGGCTAGAGTGAATAGGTGCCTTCTAGACCTTTTTGCTTCATCTTCGGCCACATCGTCACTTACCAACAGGTGAGATCGTGGTCAAACAAACGTCTATCAATGTTAAAAAAAAAAAAAAAAAAAAAAGTTAGTTAGGTGGTTACTCAAAAATCATGGTAAATATCCCGTTTCTAGTGAAAATTATGTACATAACCGTGATAGTTTCAAAAGTTATAAAAGTTAAAGTCATGAATGACTGACTGAACGAGTAGAAGAAAGAAATATTTAAAATTCGCATCCTAAGTGGTTATAAATGTAAAACAAAACTGTTGTGTATCTCGTAAACCGTTGGTAGAAGAACCTTGAAATTTGACATGGAGATTCCTCAAATAAAGTTCTCTCTCGGTAGGTATACTCTTCTTAACACAAACACCAAAGAAAGTCGAATGAATTCTAAAGACTTAAGTACGTTAAAGGATTCACAGCTCGACTCGTTGAATACTGTACAATAGTACCCATCTGGGAGAGTGTAACACCGTTGTACGACTGTTACATTTGAATATAACACAACAGAGCTTATAATGAATGTTACATGAGCATTAAGGATGGCGGCCGAGAAAATGAGTACGCTCCAAAAACGTGTTCAGCTTGTTTCGGCGAATTAATTGGCGAACTCGGCGATGTTAATGTGCGGTATGAGCCGCGAACTTTGCTGGTTCTTATCTGTTGTGCAATGTTGTTGATATACCGACAATGCTAACTTAAGAATGGAAAATTTAAGGTACTACAGTGAAACAAGTCAAGTTAAGACTTCTCGTCGCCTATACGACAATGTCTGAAGAGTAAAGTCTTCAATCAGTGCGTACTATCAGTAATGAGCTATGTTGCCGAAATGTGGAAACTCACGGTAGGCCTATTCCACCTATTGAAGGTTGCACAGCGAGCTATATATATATTTAATTTATTCATTCAATCAACAAGGATCATTGGGTTAGTAAAATACATTGTCTATCTACACTACGGTTAGTAAGAATAATTACAATTGAATACTACAAACTAACATTGAAAATATGACATCATCATCATCCACCTATGGAAGTCCACTGCTGGACATAACAAATCACTTAATTATTTAAGCAACAACACAGGTTCAATTTAATAAAAATTAATTACAAAAAAAAAAAATGTCAATACATGTCATGTCACAAAATTATTAAAATTATTTATAAAAGTTACATTTAAAGTGATTGAACGGAACTGATTGCTATGGAACGGGCTATCAAATCGAATCAAATGAAATACATTTATTTCTGTTTTACAAAACCAAACTGAACCAATCAGTATGAACCTTGCTGTATTTTAACCCTTAACATCGACATCGTTTTTTTATATCTACACTAATAATAAACCGTAAAGTCGAATTGAGAAGGGGATGCCTTTTTTCACAAGTTGGTTAAAAAGAGAAATTAGCCTTATTATAAAGTTAAATCGAGAAATTTGGTGGCAATGCTGATAGTTTCGTGTTCCAAACGCCTTATACGGATAGGCACAAAGTTTCAGTAAATATTATTAAAGTTGGTGGTTAACTGGAGTCTGCGGACTCGGCAAATAGTGCATATTAGGGAGTTGCATGATTTTAATTCAGCATTTGCTGTAAAAGGTACGTCATATTTATGTATGAAAACGATGGTCTACTTATATCCCGACGGAACTGACTGTATCGTTGTTTGACATAATGGTTTTTTTTAAAGTTAATTGTAACCACATATCACCAGGGTGCGCTGACACAGAGGAACGAATGAATAAGGTTGGGTTTTTTCAAGTTTTTAAATACACTTTTATAGCATAACCACAGAATATAATAATAATACAACATAACTAACAATCAAATCTTGCAGGTTGGTTTATTATAACCATCTTCCGAAATGCGATTTGAAGGGACTTCAAGGTATTCGAGGAGTACATTGGTGTTTGTGAACCAAGGAGTATTAGCCAGAGTGCACCAGACCTTGTTGTGGAATCGTTGGATGATAGCACGCTTGGATTTAATGGTTGTACTCCAAGTTTGTAGTCCATATGATAGATTGATGAGTTGACCGACAGCGTAGGCTCATTTTAATCACACAGCGAAGGTGGTTATTCCCGTTGTTGCCCAAAAAATGACGTGTTAATGATGTGGCCGTATTCGAGTAAGTTTTGAGGTCCTGACTAAGCAAATAAGCACTCAGACCCATTCTCGTTGAGTGAGTGTTTGCAGAATTACAGCAGTGGGTACATTATTACAAACATTGCTTTAAGCTTTGCTATGCTATTGCTGTATAAGCTTTAATGCAAAATACTAACCCGGAACCAGCAGCGAAGGTTGGAACGTTGTTTAAAATTAAAACTTGTTGCGACTACTTGCGACAGCCGAGATAGCGGATCGAGCTAAGCGGCTTACAACTTGACCGGGTACACTGCAATCCTTCTTTGAGCAGCTTCCAGTTTTTAAGAGCTGATAATGGGTAGAGATATTTTTAGTCCTCTTTCATTATTCTTTAGTAAGTTTAAAACAGCACTTTTTAATTTACCTATGTGAGTTATGCTTACGTCAGCTAAAATTGACCATTATTCCAGATTGACCTCGCAGACATAAACATGGAATAAAAAAACGGATTTTCCCAGAGATGCGACCTAGCTAGATCGATTTTCAGCCGCAAAAATCTAACTTTCATAGTTTGATTTCATAGTTCGATCTAGCTAGGTCGCATCTCTGGGAAAATCCGTTTTTTTGTTCCATGTTTATGTCTGCGAGGTCATTCTAGAATAATGGTCAATTTTAATTGAAATCGAAATGAAATCGATTGAAATCGTTAGAGCCGTATCCGAGATCACAATTTATTTATTTGTTTATATGAAACAAATATTGCTCGTTTGTATGGGATAAATTATTCATTAATTAAGGCGATAAAATCATTGAGAAGGTTGTATGTCTACAGCTCACTAGTTATATGGAAGAGAACAAAATTATGCCTAAAAAGCAATCAGGTTTTAGAAAAGGGCACAGCACAGCAACGGCTCTACTGGATGTTGTTGATGATGTTCTGGCTGCTCAAGATGCTGGCGAAGGAACTATTTTGACACTCCTAGACTTCTCACGTGCATTCGATACAATTAATACCACTCGTTTACTTTCAAAGCTTACTTATTACGGGCTTAATAGCGTAGTGACTAGATGGTTTGCGAGCTATCTCAGTGAACGATCTCAATATGTCGAACTTAAAAATGCAGACGGCTCAAGCTCTGTTTCGGCTGCCATGTCCGTGACTCGTGGAGTTCCCCAAGGTTCCATTCTTGGCCCAATACTTTTTGTTTTATATTGCGCAGATATAACCTCACAAATAGAAAATTGTAAGTACCACCTTTACGCTGATGACCTTCAGTTATATGTGTCTTCCAAGCCTGATGAGATCAAAGTTGCTATCAGTGGGTTAAATAAGGATTTGGATCGTATAGTCAGATGGAGTGAAGCAAATGGCTTAGTTTTAAATCCTGACAAATCAAAATTTCTGATCCTGGGATCTAAACATCAAATTGATAAGGTTCTTTCTAACGATCCCAAAGTATACATCACAGGGGCATTGATTAATCGCGTTACTGAAGCCCGCAATTTAGGTTTGCTCATGGATGGCTCACTTAAATTTGAAAAATACGTGCAAGAAACAGTTCGTAACTGTTTCTATAGGTTATCTGTTTTGTATCGGATGCAGGAGTTCCTCAGCACTGATCTACGTATCAAGTTGTGTGATTCGCTCATTTTGTCTAAACTTAATTATGTTGACAACGTATTTGGTGAGTGCTTGCTAGCTCGTTCACTAAAATTAACTCAGCGTATACAAAACGCCTGTGTGCGATTTTGTTTTCCGATCCCGCGACGAGCTCACATCTCCCCTTACATCAATCAGAACGGTTTATTGAACATGTCATCGCGCCGATATCTTCATTTTGCGACTTTGCTTTTTGGTATTGTTAAAAATCAGCAGCCTTTGTATCTATACGATAAGCTCGACTTTTCAAATCGACATATACGTTATGCCACTCGCTTAATTTGTCCACACCACAGAACGACTGCCTTTCGTGGCAGCTTCCGGTATGCTGCCACGAAATGTTGGAACAATTTGCCGCCACCAATTAGAAATTCAAAATCTATTCACTCCTTTAAAAACACACTTAAGAAACATTTATTACATTCACAATTTTTACCATCCACAGGTAGTCGTTCTGGGCCTAAATTTAGTTTAGTTTAATACAGCATAAGTTTCACAATGGTCTCTCTTCTCTTTTGTTTGTTTTGTTATTTGTTTATTTTATATAATATAATAGTTATAGAATCATAGCTCTACCACGATTGCATTTAATAATATTTCATCTTTTCTTTTCTGTGTAAAACGTGTGTCGCAGTGCTGCCCAACACACTGGCGTCACGTAAAACCAGCGCTGCACAGCGTTTGCGCTGTCGCAGCATACGCTGAGTGACGACCATTTTTGCTAATTTAATTAATTGTATAATGTTTTAGTTGTAAGTTTTTGTGTCATTGGCAAAATAAATATATTTGTATTGTATTGTATTGTATAAAAGACCCAAAACTGCAATATAGACCTTTGTTTTTGTTTAGGAGAAGTAGGCTTTCTAAGATATAGAAAGCCTACTTCTCCTAAACGGATGGCCCAAATAATTTAAAAAACCTAAGGTAAGTATAACATACATACAATTACATATAATTATTGTTTTTTTTTTTGGTAATTAATTAGTGATTTTTTGTTATTTTCCTCGCATGTAACTTAATTATTACTAGCTTTTAAGATTTAATTTTGCACGCTTAACGGCAGAATGTACTGGGAACTTCAATTTATATATACGTACCATCTATGTTTTTACTACTTATACCTAAATTCTAAGCAAATAAATAATTCATTCATTCATTCATAGTCAAGAATAGAAACATAAGTTTTTTTTGTTAATGTGCTATTTTGCTCTCAACAGGAAAAAAAAACAAAGTTTCCTATAGTTTACACAAAAAAAGCCTACTGCTATCAAACGCATAAGCTATTTTAATGATTCTTTCACAATATTAAAGGTTTATAAAAAAATAAGTTTAGGTTTTTGAAAATAGTCAGTTACTGTTATGACAGTTGACATTTGCAGTTTTTCGTGATATTCGCTCACTATTTATTTCGCGTGCTCTGTTCTGCCCCGTTCTTACTTACCTGAACTATACTGAGTTAGATAGTGACAGGAATTGGGGTGACTAATCACCTTAAGCGATTTTTAAGCCCCGGCAACAGACTAATAAAACTAAAAGTCACTAGACTAATAATCTCGTTTTACTTATTCAAAAAGGGGATGGTAGTCTTTGCTCTTGAAGTTCCAACGCCGATATACTAAACAATGCTGGCAGTATCCCTCAGCGCCTTATAAAGTTTGACTTTATGTTCGCGAGACACTAGACTTAGGCTTGTTTTTTAGCAAGATGGCAAGCTAAACCGATGTACTTTACTGGCTAATCTATAATTCATACACTAGCTTCTTCGAGTTGCTGGGCATGGTAGAAAATTAGTTCCTTAAACTGCTTAGCCTGAGTTTGTCTTAAACAAGTTTGTTTCGTAGTCCACGTGACTGATTCTTTGATAACGAAACTTATGATATCGGATATAATAAAACAGATTATTTTATATCCATTTTGAGTCTTTCAGGGTCGAGAATCGGGGTCTGTGGGGTACCGAGGCGGTTCGCGTTATCAACATTCTTTCAGGGCTTCTGGTCAAAGCGACGCGTTACCCGAGAGCTGGGTCTTATCTGGCTCAACGCATTGTTCATCAGCAGCTTAGGGACACTTCCGTCTCTTACTGATTTGGATCGGTTGCGCTATCTTTAGATAAGTCAACTGCTTCATTTGTATTTTTTTTGTATATTTTACTTGTATTAGATGTATAACATATTCTTATCTAAATAAAGTTTATAATAATAACAGTTTTATTTATTATAATATATAAATATTGAACCACGTTCAATATTTTCTAGCTGCGCAGTAAATGAGAAAACAGGGAAATAAAACTAAATCTCTTTCCTGAATCATTTCCCAGAATTACTTCCGGAACAAGTTAATTGAAAAGTACGTACTACATCACCAATGGTTCGAGTTCACCTATAATAAACTATTTTAGTGTACTTAGCAACAGATGGCGACAAGTTCCAAGTTCTTATATAAATCAAACCCTTTTAATGTCCCGATAGGGTTTGGGTCAAGTAAGTGATTTAGGGGCCATAAAGACAGCCAGAAATCAGCTATATTGCTCTTGTCAGCACCCTTCAAAGGGCTGGTAAGGACAACTTGCGACTTGTCACCTTGTAACGACATGAAAAGTTTTGGCGATTGGGTTTTACGATCTCGATCAATCGAATGTTCGGATAATAGTTTTATCAAGCTGTTGAATTTGGTATATATGTAATTCTTTTGGTTCGATTAAAAACTATTTTTCTCAAGCCAAAGTTTCTAAATAAGTTAATTTCAAAAACTTATTTTAGATGCTTATCCAAGCAAATAAAGCGTCAACTTTGAGAGACAGAGCTTAATTTATAACATGTTACGATTGACGACCTCTGTAGCGCGTCGCGAGTAGCCGGCTGAAATGCGAAAGGTTGCCGGTTCGATCCCCGCTGCGAAGCAAATGTTTGTATCATCTGCAAATATTTGTTCAAGGTCTTATGGTACCATGGTACTCGTAGTTTCTGATACCCACGATACAGGGAATCCTAGTGTGGGGTCAGGACTATCTAATGTGTGTGACTGTTGGGTGTTATGTTATGTTATTTTCTCGCAAATTATAGGTAGTATTTTTGTACTCAAAATTACAGACAAAAACAAACTTACCTATAGAACATGTACAAAAGTAAGATTAACCCTCTAAGGTTTGCTTTCTTCCAGCAAACCTTAGAGGATTGGGAGAACTGATAATAGTGGTGGGTTGTGAAATTGTACAAAAAATAAAAATACATTAAAAAAACTAGTAAGTAATTGGATACCTAATAATATAAAACATATTACTAACAATAAAATTAAAAAACAAATTCCACTTATATCATAAATGTCAAAGTTTGTATGTTTGGATGTTTGTTACTCAATTACGCCTAACCGGCTGAACCGATTTCGATGTAATATGCTACCAAATAGATTATTACCTGGATTGAGTTATATGCTACTTTTTATCCGGGTAAAACGCGAGGGTGGCTTCAGCTGAACACTAGTGATATATACCTAAAGAAAATAAATACCTTTATAAAAATATAACTAAACTTGTTTTTTTTTTGTAGGAGTTCTAAACATTAATGAATTGGGACTTCCCCTGCCTACCTCGCCATCATCCAAATTACTGCGACAAATTTCTTAATTTCAACCGAAATGAGCACTATGCGTGACTTAGCCAGTTTCTGCAACAAGTACAAACTATTTCAATGTAAAACCCGAGTCGAGCGATCCGACAATATCCTCAACTTAACCTTAGTGACTTCGTAGAAGGTTGCAAGTTGATTATGTGGTCATTTGAGAGGGCCGTGCTTTGCTATTGGGTATGGGTTAGCTAAGTTGTCAACCCTTTTGGGAACAATGTGTTTGCAGTCGTTACACTAACCGTTTTCACGGAGTATATTCTCGTAAGTATACATACTTATAGTTAAGTATTTTTTTCCAGGCAAAATATATTTTCAAAACAAATTAATAAAAATAATAAATAAATAATAAATAATGCTGGACAGTTCACACAACATTATCTAGCCCCAAGCTAAGCAGAGCTTGTGTTATGGGTACTAGATAACTGATATACTTAACACAATATATTAAATAGATAGATATTTTTTATTATACATATAAAATACCCAGAACAACCTGAACAAATATTTGCAATCGCACAAATATTTGTTCCGAGGCGGGAATCGAACCCGCAACCTCATGCGTCGCAGGCCAAGCTTCGCCCGCCACGCCACAGAGGTCGTCAATTAAAACCCTTTTATTTACATTTACAAAATGGGATAAAAATTCTAAGATTAAAGAGGCACACACTATGACCACCACGTGAGCCCAGCGACATTTCTCTTTTCCACCACGAAAACGCGAGAAAACTCATGTAATCGTGGCAAGAGAGAGATGTCACTTCCTACCTGGCCATCAACTATCTTTCGAGCATAGCTCGGCAATACAAGGCCGAGCAAGCTCAGGTGTCACCGGCTACGCCCGGAAGGTAGAGAGGGCAAACTACCTTTTCGAAGTTTATTCCCACATTTGAGTTTGGATTAACTCAAAGTCAAGAGCGGGAACAAGCAGCCCTTCCTTGCTGTCTCATCATCCAGGCATAGTAGGGAGCCACTCTGCCTGGGTGATGAGAGGGCTGCGCCTCCCCGTTGCGAGTGGCGTCACGCTCGAGGGTTCGAATGTGCTGCCAGTCGCAAACAAGGGTACTCCATCTCGAACATTGGGCACCTTTGACTAGCCCTCTCACTGTGCCCTCTGCTAATAAGAGGGACAAGCGGAGGGTTAGCTGCCATCCCACCTCAAAAACTAGGGGAACGCCTAACTAGTTAGGGTCAGGGCGATGGTCGGCCCGCTCACCAACTCCTTGCAAGTTAGAGAGCCTACCCACCACCTCCCCAACCCCAAACACTCCATCCTGTTGGCGGTCTCTATCCCTATCACTGCAGAGATTGGCCATGCAGTGATCCGGAAGAGACCGCCCGCCTTCCCTCCGTCGTATCCTCCAGATGTAACTAGTACCTACACCTAGAGGATACGAAGGAAACGCCTCCCCGTTTGCAAGTGGAAGCAAACTAACGAGGGATGAGTTCACTGCCAGTCACAAACAGGGGTACCTACCTACCTACACACAAAACCACCAACGAGGCGCTGCCCCTCCCAGAATCCCGCAAGAAAACAGATCCATACAGTCAGCTCGCGGGAACTTAGCGAAACGACACCTCATCAACAGTTCAGTGGGCACCTACACCAACACGGCCCCTAGTGGACCGTGAAGGGTCCTGATGATTTTAGTTACGTCTATTTCAGAAAAAATAGACCTAAAACAGGCAGCAACCACGTGAAGGATGACCATCAGACTTGCCTTGGGATCTCAGTGACCCGCGCTCCTCCCAAGACCATTCGCCTCCTAGCCAACTCACTTGTGAGTGGGCAAAAAAGGCCTGAATTTATCAAAAATCGGAGTTAGGCCGCAGCAACTATTAATGGATAAACACAGACCCGCCCGACAATTGTTTTTTTTTTTTAATACTACTATAATGACGGAACGAGCAAATGGCCCACCTGATGTTAAGCGGTAACCTCTGCCTATGCACAGTGCATTACCTCATAGGTCACGTCCACCTAGGACGCGCCCTATGTGGCATTGCACTGTACCCGCCACCCTGAAACATAAAGATGAAAAGTCTCATGTGCCTGTAATTTCACCGGCACCCTTACCCTTCAAACCGGAACACAGCAATGCGAGCACTACTGCTTTGCGGCTGAAATAGGTATGGGTATACTTCCCCGGACGAATTCTTTCACAAAAAAGCTCTACTCTACCTCTATGCTCTACGTACCTCTAACCTACCAACAAAATGATGAAATCTAATATTGCCCAGACAGACGACCCTGAGACTAATCTAATTGACGATTGACGTAGAAAATTAGGGTTATTTTGCTGAGGTAACTCTGGAAAATTATTAACCAATTTATTTTTGTTTTCGTAAATTCAACCTTCATCATTAATTTACTTCTAAATTATATCATAATTTGTTATTTTAATACATTAGAAGAAAATTACATCTTGCATAGCTAAGTTATTAAACACAACTATACTTATATCTTTACGACGAGCTCTGTGGCGCAGCGGGCGAGTAGCTGGCTGAGATGCTAGAGGTTGCGGGTTCAATTCCCGCTGCGCGACAAATGTAAAAGGGAATCTTAGTGTGGCATCAGGACTATGTATGTGGCTGTTGGGTGTTATGTTACGTTGCGTTATATAATACAGACAGACAGATCGACGGATGGGCGGATGGGGGCCATAGACTTAGTAATACGACCCCTGTGGCGCGGCGGGTGAAGCTTGGCTTTCGACGCAGGAGGTTGCGGGTTCGATTCCCGCCTCGGAACAAATATTTGTGCGATCGCAGATATTTGTTCAGGGTGTTCTGGGTATTTTCTATGTATAATAATAAATATCTATCTATATAATACATTTATTTACAGAAAGAATAATACAAGGTATGTACAAAATACATATGAAACAGTTGTGCTACCTGAAGACCGCTGCAAGCGATCTAAAGGTAGCTCTACTGATCCAAATCACTACCAGATGGAAGCGTCCCTAAGATGCTGGCTGCATTGCCACGCTGAATGGCAATACTAATGCGTTGAGCCAGATAAGAGCCAGCTCTTGGGTCACGCGTCGCTTCGACCAGATGCCCTGAAATAATTTTGAAAACGCGAATGGCCCCGTAACCCCACGGACCCAGAGTTTTGTCCCCGAAAGGCTCAAATAAGTAAGCTCTGTCGAGACTTGCATATTTGCGTCTTTTGAGGTCCTCAGCGGAACCTGCCGCCGCACCGGCCCTAACTGATGTCCCGGACAGATGAGATGGCGCAAGGGTATCAACGCATGTAGCGTCCCACACCAAAGGCCTACCCTTCTCCCACGGAACAAGAGTCATGCCGTCAGGCCGCTTACCATCGTCACGTAGCAGACCATTCGGTTCTAGAATGGCTGGAATGTTAACGCTGGTAAGTGCCCGGCGAAAGATTTCATTAAGGCTAGCGTGGCGGGAAATCCTACCGGCAGCCCTGGTGCACGATAATCCGTGGCGACCAAGCTGATCAACAGCAGTACCGCACTGGCAGTGATGAGGGGCACAGCACCCTGCACCCAACCGTAAAGAAGTTGCAATACGGAAAGAAACTGGATCCATTAAAGTACCAGTATTGTGTGATGGAAGTGCTTGCAACCAAAACCCTGACTCCCATTTGGAAACGGCCAGGAGACGAGCACGATCTGTGGAGCTTGAGCACGTTTGTAACAGACAATTCCGCGTCAGCTCGCACAGAGGCCCGTCCCATTGCCGTTGAGACGAAAGAGATTTGGGGGGAGTAGTATTGGGGCAAGCACTATGCCAAGCATTTCGAGCCTCATCTAAGTATGAAATTTTGAGAGTGTTGCCAGAAAGAGCCACAAGAGAAGGAGATAGAATTTTACTAACCAAAGAACAAGTGCTATAGACGGAAGACAAGAACGCTGGTAGGGCTACACTTGAAATTTTACGAATACCTAAGCCTCCTAATTTATCAGGCAAGGAGACTTGCGACCACGGCCTGTCATCTAAATCGATATTCAAAACCGACGATAACGTGTTCTTTATTATGTTGTCCAAGCCTTCCACCAGCTCACTGTGTTTCCACAGTTGACAACATCTTAAACAACATCTATCTATATGTATAATATTGTATTAAGTATATCAGTTATCTAGTACCCATAACACAAGCTCTGCTTAGCTTGGAGCTAGATAATGTTGTGTGAACTGTCCAGCATTATTTATTTATTTATTTATTTAATACGGTACCATTGCCACCGTTTGGGTACGGAATTCTAAAAAGGTGAGCAAAAAGTCAAGCAAAGACGGATTTGTTAGAGTATAAAAAACAACAAAAGAATCTGAACCGTAATGCTATGAATCATTCATAGAATATTGCTAAAAACCAATGTCCTTTCTTGTTTCATAATCGAAATGCTGAAGGAAAAGGCAATAAGAGTTGGCCAAACTTTCCTCTAAGGGTAGGTAATTCTCGGAGGGTCTGTTCAATTCGTTTACCTAGTATTAGGGAAGTTTACTTAGGCGCAGCCAACACTAGATAATAACGAAATATAAATATTTCAGCCATAAATCAAATTCAGTGTCGAACAAAAACTATTAAGTTGTACCGCGGCCATCTTGTGGGATTTCACTCAACAATTTTATTTTACTCTGAGGAATTTTGTATTCTGAAAGCGTAGGCAAGTAGTTTCATTTTACCCAAAATACTTTTATTAAATCGATAAATCAAAAGAAAATCTAATATCATATCGACCAGTAGACAGTTTATTTATAGAAAATGTTATTTTTGTGGCACATTTTTTTAACAAGATTTTGGATCAATTACCCAATTCAAAGGAGGTGGGCAACTGCTGTCCCAGGTCAAAAATAAATGAACCATGAAGTAATTCATGGAAATAATTAGTACGGTTCTAAATGTTGTTTTTTGACAAATATTTCTAAAGATCTTGTATAGTTTTCGAAGTTGGGAAGCATAAGTTGTATTTCTAAATAACAAGATAAATCAACTCACTGAATTTGCGTGAAACAAAACGCAACAAGCTCCATGCTTTCCCACAACTTCTATGCAAGAAATTAAATTAGCTTTTTCATTATCTTAACATATATTATCAATAATTAAAAGTATCTCAACTGTACGTTACGTTAGTCAAAAAAGTTGGGTCAAACAAAGTGTGGGGAATTGCCCATGTTCTTTTTATATTTAGTCAGTATTCAATCTTTAATATCAATATCTTCTCGTCCCGGATACCGCAATGCCTTAAGACGAAAATCTATACCTAATCAGTGCGTATTGCCAGTGATGACTAAGGGCCGGCGCTCAATGATGGCGTGGCATGGCATGGCATGGCAACGGATTTTGTTACTATACTCCATAAAAGATAGCTTGATCTCTGCGACAGCCGTCAAACTGAAAGTCCTAGGGTTGTCAGGATATAAAAAATTGTCGATAGAAATTATCGACGTTTCTTACTATTATCGATGCTAATGTAACATAATTGGGTTTAATTTAATTACAAATGTTACTGTATAATTAGCATCTGCAACTCTATCACATACGTTCTCAATGGGTAATAGCGGGCCGCCATTTTGGTTCTCTCGCTCAAAATATTCACGTAAGCGAATCACAAACTGACGACTTTGACTAGTAAAAACAGGTTTCTTCGTTCTCTTTGCCATTACGCCAACAAGAAACTAACAATTATAACAAAAGATAACAAATTAACAGCAATTAGTAACAAAAACAAAGTAATGAGAACGGAAACGTAGCGTAGCGTATACAAGGCGTCGGCACTTCGTACTGAGGAGAATGGTAAAATATCGATAGTTTATAGTCTGTGGTCACGATGATTCATCGTCCATCACGTCATCACTCCATCTATTTTTTAATTATAATTAGGTCTGCATGCCCATAAAGTATGACATTGACAGGTACTGTCTATTATGAAATTTAGGACTTCCTAGGCTTGATTTTACTGACAGCTGTCACAGAGATCAAGCTATCTTTTATGAAGTCATTTTGAATCTTATTGCCAAACACATAATTAGGTTGTCAGCTGTAACTATCGCATAGCCTGCTAATGTGATTGAAAGACAGATACCGTGCTACTAACAAATACGAAATATCCTTGGAGTGTTACACGGTGTTTTGTCTCTTTCGATCAAATTCGAAACTGCTTGACAATGCAAAAGACAAAGCACTGTGTAACTATTACAAGGATAATTTGTTTTATGTTAACACGGATAGTATGAAATCTGCCTTTTGGCCGCCAGCGCCATGGTAACAGTGTTTTAGCCAGTTAACTTAGAAGAAATAAATGAATAACTAACTAACTAACTAACTAAGAAATTCTGTTAAATTTAGTCTAACAAATCAGCTGTATTAGTTTTCTGAACTTTGAGTTAAAAACGAGTCCTTTTTTTATACTACTTGAATGACGGAACTAGCAAGAGGCCCACCTGATGTTAAGCGGTAACCTCTGCCTATGAACAGTGCATTATCTCATAGGTCACGTCCACCTAGGACGCACCCTATGTGGCATTGCACTGCGTCCGCCACCCTGAGACATAGATGAAAAGTCTCATGTGCCTGTAATTTCACCGGCACCCTTACCCTTCAAACCGGAACACAGCAATGCGAGCACTACTGCTTTGCGGCAGAAATAGGTATGGTGGTAGTACTTCCGCGGACGAACTCTTTCACAAAAAACTCTACTACTACTCATCTCATACTACGAGTCATTTCTGTACCGCTCGTCTGGAAATAAAATCGGTACAAGTGGGAATTTCTATTTCAGAATTATTTTAATTCTCATCTTTAAAGCGCCCACAAAGGAATGTTGAAATGAAATGAAATGAAATTTATTTACTGCATAAAATGTGGTTAAATTAGAGATATTAAATAATTATAATATATCCGACACATTCCGCTTAAGCTTAGCATGCAATTATTATTATAATTATATTAATTTAATATAAAAATAGGTACCTAGTTTAAGTCACAATATTAAACGCTGTGAACAAATTAGTAATTGATAAACGTCAAATAAAATTTAATGTCACGAAATATTTGACACCAAAATCACACAATTGAAGGTTCAAAAAGTTCATTTAAATTATAAAACAACCTAAAACTAACTTTAACAATTATACTTTTTTTATCGAATTTACATTCCGGCATTTCTTTTATTTCGTTTGGCACATGATTAAATATTTTTCATCCCATCTATTCGAAAAGGACGACTGGGTTCGCCTTTAAGTGCACCCAACGGTGGTGTTTTCTATGAGAAACTTTTAGCGGGCAGTAATGAGTTTTGCGGCGCACTTATTAAGTTCCTAATTCAAAAAGTGCGCGGCAAAGATAATTGCGGCGCACTTATTGAATTTGGAACCAGCGCCAAATAATTCGAACGCAAATATTGTTTTGAATAAATACTGGCTGGTACGACAGCCCAAAACCCAAAACAAAAAACCCAAAACACCCAAAAAACACAAAACACAAAAATAAAACACAAAAACACAAAAAAACACAAAACACAAAAACACAAAAAAAAAGCAAAATACACACAAAAAACACAAAACACAAAACACAAAAACATAAAAAAAACACAAAAAATACAAAACACACAAAAACACAAAACACAAAAAAAAACACAAAAACACAAAAAAAAAAACATAAAACACACAAAAAAACACAACACAAAAAACACAATACAAAAAAAACACAAATAAAGCACAATACACACAAAAAACACAAAACACAAAAAACACAAAAACACAAAAAAAACACAAAAACACAAAAAAACACAAAACACAAAAACACACAAAAAAAAACAAAATACACACAAAAAACACAAAACACAAAAACATAAAAAAAACACAAAAAATACAAAACACACAAAAAACACAAAACACAAAAAAAACACAAAAACAAAATAAAACACAAAAAACACAATACAAAAAAAACACAAAAAAGCACAATAAACACAAAAAACACAAAACACAAAAAAACACAATAAAGCACAAAACACAAAAAAACACAAAACACACAAAAACACTTAAAAAAAAACATAAAAACAACAAAAAAAACACAAAAAAACAACCATTTGTTTTATTAAATAATAATATTACAATAACATATGAGGCGCCTTTTATTTTCTCATAGTGGGTGATGAAAAGCAGAGTGTATCACACGGGCGCAACATATATTTTTGGCTCGGGCGACGTACTTTGAATCCCTTGCTACGTTCAGGATTCTACTAAAGAATCCCTCGCTACGCTCGGGATTCTACTCTAGAATCCCTCACTTCGCTCTGGATTCAAAAAAGCGCCCTCGCCGTAAAAATATTATGTTGCTCCCTTATGATACAATCTACTATTTATTGCCATATAGTAACAATTTTTCTTTCGTAAAGCGGTTTTTGCTGACGTTTGTACTAGTCGATCTGGATAGCGTGATTCATATCTGCTCTTCAGATCTCTATTCATGCTAAACAGATTTGTGTGAAGTTTTACAAATTTACAGATTTCATAGATATACATACTAGTCAGAGGCGACTGAACTACCCACTTTCATTACGTAACAATCGATAGTAGGTACTGTTGGCGTACAACACTATCGGAAAATATTTCCCAACGCCAAGAAACTTAGGAGAGTTGCATCACTCCAATGTTTAATTTCCGCTAAAAATCCATTATTGGCGAATGTTGAAATTGCGAAAGTTACCACCATCAAAGCTTACGTGAGTTTGGCTTGATTTATTGTCTTTAATAAAACGTGATTCATGTCGGATACTTTTGAAATGGACAATACCCTCAGGCTAAATACAAGTCCTTTTGTGAAACAGATTTGTCATGAAAACATGATTGAATAAATTGCTTTTATTTATTTTTATTTGATGTTTGTATTTTGATAAAAGGACCACCTACATTAATATAATATACGTCTTTTAAACTCTCCTTTACATCATTTCAGAATAGACAAATTAAAGTGGCAATGAACAAGCCATATAGCTCGCAGAACAGACAACCATTGGGGAATAAAGCTTCTAGTAATAGCGACCACGAATAAGAAGACACAGTGTAGAATGGGCCCTATTGATTGGCCGACGATATTTTAAACGTCGCTGGAAATCGGTGGATGAAAGCAACTCTAACCCTTTATCGAGGAGTTATACAACATTATACAATCAGAATTCTACAAGCTGAATTCTATAAGCTAAATTCCACAAGCAAAATTCTACAAGCTGAATTCTACAAGCTGAATTCTACAAGCTGAATTCTACAAGCTGAATTCTACAAGCTGAATTCTACAAGCTGTGAAGTCTACAAGCTGAATTCTACAAGCTGAATTCTACAAGCTGAATTCTAGAAGCTGAATTCTACAAGCTGAATTCTACAAGTTGAATTCTACAAGCTGAATTCTACATGCTGAAATTAACAAGCTGAATTCTACAAGCTGAATTCTACAAGCTGTAAAGTCAACAAGCTGCGAAGTCTACAAGCTGAATTCTACAAGCTGAATTGTACAAGCTGTGAAGTCTACAAGCTGAATTCTACAAGCTGTGAAGTCTATAAGCTGAATTTTACAAGCTAAATTCTTCAATCTGTTGATGTAACATCATTTCCACACAATCCCTACACCGTCAAATACATTAAAGTTTTCGCGACTAACTTTGACTTTCGTATTAACGCAGCTTCGAAAAACGCCCACTGAGCGTAAACTTCACTTTATTGAATTCTTCAAAGACAAAGATCTTTGAAAACAAAATCAAGTGGTGGCCAAAACAGAGGAATGATAACTTTTATTAAGAATGAAGAAATTCATCAGTGCCAAATTAACTTGAAAATTTGAATTGTTAATTTTATTTGGCGCACCTTCTTGCCTGTCTAATTATAGCACCAGCGTTCGGTTACAGTATAAAATGCCTTTGTGACTCCATCGGGGATATGAATAAATGTTTTTTTCTAGTTTAAAATCTTAGTAATGATGTATACATGTAGATATTTGTTTCTTGACTGTACCAAACTTCTTTGAAAAATCCTTAAGGGATCCATCAGGAACAATAAAATAATTATAACAATCATTTTAAAATGATCCCTTGGTGACAGGATCGACCAGGAACAAAATTATAGGATCGAACAGGAACTACTCGATATCCATGTCATGAGTTTTTCTGCCTTCGTGAGTGAAACTATCGTTGGTAATCTCAGTACATAACTAATTTTAACTCAGATTCAACTTAGCAGGTCATGATTCCTTATTATTAACTATGCTTCGGGCTAGATAATGTTGTGGGGAATGTCCAGCATTATTTATTATTATTTATTGTTCACAAACATGCACCAAAGCTGGGATCATTAATCCCCCTGCCAAGCGTGGTGAGTATGTAGTAGTAGTAGAGCTTTTTTATGAAGGAGTTCGTCTGGGAAAGTACTACCACCATACCTATTTCTGCCGCAAAGCAGTAGTGCTCGCATTGCTGTGATCCGGTTTGAAGGGTAAGGGTGCCGGTGAAATTCAGGCACATGAGACTTTTCATCTTTATGTCTCAGGGTGGCGGGAGCAGTGCAATGCCAAATAGGGCGCGTCCTAGATGGACGTGACCTATGAGGTAATGCACTGTTCATAGGCAGAGGTTACTGCTTAACATCAAGTGGGCCATCTGATTGTTCCGTCATTCAGTAGTATAAAAAATAAAAATAAAATATGCTCAATTATTTTTCTTTTGCATTCTATGTGGGAGGCTTCGTCCAACAGTGGACGTATACAGGCAGATGATAACGATGAAGTGAACGCAAACATAGGTCAGAAGGAAATAAAACGGACAAGTGCGAAAGAGACCCGTGTCCTGGAGGTTCCCATACATAATTATTTCGAAATCATCAGAGTAATTTTCGAGTTTCAACCACTTTTTCCTATAACCAAGCCATTTTAGTAGTAAAAAGCATTATCATTAGATTATTAGAGATTTAGCATCAGCGTTCCAATCCGCCTTTTTGGTGATGAGTTCTCTAGCCGATGCTCAATACACCTCCGCTAAAAACATTACCTACCGAAATAATAAAAAAACTATACACAAAAGTTTTCAGTCATTTAGGTTTGTTATGATTACGCAATATAAACCTAAATTAAGCCGAAGCTGAGTTATAATGAATTTTACTTACAATCCTAAATCGGAATAAAATCCTTACATATCTAACAACAGGTAATAACCAATTATGGTAATATACTCGAAGTGCCTTCTATTTCCCCGAGCTATTTAAAAGATGTAAAGGTGGATACAGATTAGGGGGATTCAGTTGTAGCGTTTGAGACTCGCGTCGCGTGTCACTTTACGACACGTGCTTCTACTTTTAGTTTACAATATTGTTTAAGGTGAATGCTCTCGCTTGTTTCGCGAAATTGTTTTTAATGGTGTTTTTTGCTCAATACAGCTCCTGAACACTTCTTCAGATAGCGAAAGTCGATTTCGCGAGAACTAGAAGACTTAACACACATGTTTTAATTGATAGTATCTCATAAATATCATCAGTTTACCTACGATCCTCCTAAACACATTATTAGTAGTTTTTTTTTCAGGGATATCGTAGCTTAACTTATGATATTTATGAGATTAATTAAAACATGTGTGTTAAGTCTCCTAGTTCTCGCGAAATCAACTTTCGCTATCTGAAGAAGTTTATGAGCAAAAAACTCCAAAAAAAAATGAATTCCGCGCCACAAGCGATAGCGTCCACCCTAAAGCTAAAGCCGTTCTATCATGCCAAGTGACACGAACGACTACCGATGACAGCCGAATCAAAAACGACAGCCGTTCGTGAGGTCCGTGCGCCGGCGACTTACAACTGCGAGACAGACTCGCTAGGTCACAACTGCTGCTGCTGCTGTCGCTACATCTCACAGAGCCACTAGTTCTATGTATACTTAGGAAATCAAGGAAACAAAATAGAAAATTCTTTATTTAGAACAAAAACATGGGCAGTAGTAGTAGAGCTTTTTTGTGAAAGAGTTCGTCCGGGGAAGTACTACCACCATGCCTATTTCTCCCGCAAAGCAGTATTGCTGTGTTCCGGTTTGTAGGGTAAGGGTGCCGGTGAAATAACAGGCACGTGAGACTTTTCATCTTTATGTCTCAGGGTGGCGGGCGCAGTGCAATGCCACATAGGGCGCGTCCTAGGTGGACGTGACATATGAGGTAATGCACTGTTCATAGGCAGAGGTTACCGCTTAACATCAGGTGGTCCATGTGCTTGTTCTGTCATTCAAGTAGTACAAAAAAAAAATGGGCACAGTGTCTTGAGACCGATAATAAACGCAGAAGTTCTTTAAATAAAACTGTTTCGCTAATATTAACGCCCTCCTCCGAATTCACAATTTCAGAGTTCTAGGCGTGTATCTATGTGTGTATGTATGTTCATAAAACAACGCTCATTCAGAGATACGCGCAACTGCACCCAGTGCCCGGCTCAATAAAAACGCTTCTCGTATGTAACAAGGAACTCTCCAAGTTAAGGTTAATGAACCCGCATTTAAATTTCAGATCAGTTGAAATAAATTTGCAACCTATAACCTTTTGAGTCATATACTTGCTGTTTGCAAGAGAAAATGATCGTGCTAGTGTTGATTTAATAATCAAATACAAATTCTAAATCTTTATTACAGGCTTATTGAGAATTGCACTAAACCTAAACAATAAGCCCATAGCAATATTAGAAACCTTAGAAACTAAGATTCACTAAAAAAACGTAATGCGTCTTGGCAAACGTAGCGTGGGGCGCCCTCTGGCTAGGTGGAGCGATGACCTACGAGAGGAGGCGGGCAGAAAGTTTGTGAGAAGAGCCGAACACCGGGCTCAGTGGCGCGTGTTGGGTGAAGCCTATGTCCAGCAGTTTTTTTTTTTTTTTTTTTTAACATTGATAGACCTTTGTTTGACCACGATCTCACCTGTTGGTAAGTGACGATGTGGCCGAAGATGGAGCACAAAGGTCTAGAAGGCACCTATTCACTCTAGACTTGAAGAGACCCAGATTATAGTTTTCAGGAAAGACAGACGACGCCAGTGTATTTAGCAGTGCACTAGTGTGGGCTGATGATGATATAAAAAATACTTTATTTGTGGGGGATCACGTGACAGGCGCTTGAACCGCCGGAACTTCACCCTTTTCGGCCAGAATATAGAGACGTCGTGCTGTGGTATATTTGGCCTATGAGTAGGTCCTTCTGCTCAATGCTTGTCGTAAAAGCCGTACTAAGGGATTACAAAGTGATGGGCAACAGCATACATCTATATAATATCTTGATGCACCAATACACCTGCCAAGCGTAAACCTGTAAAACGAAAGGAGAAAAGTTGTGGAATGAAAACCGTATTCCTATTTAAGTTTACTTATAGAATGCACAAAACTAGGACTTACATTTCAAAATTATATTGTCCAATTAATAACTATATAGTAGCGATGGCAGCCTAACGGTTCAATAGTGCAACTCAGTATCCAACGATACCGGGTTCGAACCAAGGCTCCGCACCAATGACTTTTCTAAGTTATGTGCGGATTTCCATCGCTCTGTGCTTCGGAGGGCACGTTAAGCTGTCGGTCCCGGCTGTTATTGATTAATAGCAGTCGATAAGCCATGTCAGAGGCCCTCGGGCGGCTTGACAAACTCTGACACCAGAGGCCAGCACTACCTCATACGAAACGAAACGAAACGAATAACTATATGCTACGGAGTGGAATACACTACCGTCGTCTGTCTTTCTTGAAAACTATAATCTGGGTCTCTTCAAGGCTAGAGTGAATAGGTGCCTTCTAGACCTTTGTGCTCTATCTTCGGCCACATCGTCACTTACCAACAGGTGAGATCGTGGTCAAACAAAGGTCCATAGAAGCTAAAAAAAAAAAAAACTTACCTACTTATTTATGAATTTCGGGGTCGAAACTATGGGTCACTTCGAGCTTTCAAAATTATTTCAGAGCGGTTGGTTGAAACGGCACGTGACCCGAGAGCTGGCTCTTATCTGGCTCAACGCATTAGTATTGTCATTCATCGTGGCAATGCAGCCAGCATCTTAGGGTAGCTTTCTTCTGGTTTGGATAAGCTGAGCTACCTTTATACCCTTTACAACAGTCTTCAGGTAGCTCAACTGTTTCATTTATATTTTTTAAATTGTGTACATACCTACTTGTATTCGTTGTAATATTATTTCTGTAAATAAATGTATTATTAATTATTAAAATCACACAAATCCTGGGGATCGTACATGTGATTAATAAACGCTCATTCCTATCAGCTAGTAGGTCCTAGCAGTAGTAGTAGAGCTTTTTTGTGAAAGAGTTCGTCCGGGGAAGTACTACCACCATACTGATTTCTGCCGCAAAGGAGTAGTGCTCGCATTGCTGTGTTCCGGTTTGAAGGGTAAGGGTGCCGGTCAAATTACAGGCACATGAGACTTTTCATCTTTATGTCTCAAGGTGGCGGGCGCAGTGCAATGCCACATAGGGCGCGTCCTAGGTGGACGTGATCTATGAGGTAATGCACTATTCATAGGCAGAGGTTACCGCTTAACATCAGGTGGGCCTCTTGCTTGATCCGTCAACCAAGTAGTATAAAAAAAAAAAAAAAAAAAAAAAAAACTAAGCAGTTTTTTTTTAATAATACATATTAAAAGAGTGAAAGAAAGAAAACGATTTTTTGCAACTATACACACATCAACAAATATGCAAGTAAGAACTAAATAAAAACTAATAAAAAAAAAAACAAAAATATACCGAAACCAAACTAAAACATTTTTTTAATACATCTTGATTTGCCTGGTCAATCAGATGGCCCTCCTGATTTTAATCGGTACCCTCTGCCTATAAACAGTGCATTATCAAATAGGTCACGTCCACCTAGAACGCACCATATGTGGCATTGCACCGCGAAAGCCACCCTGAGACATAGAGATGAAAAGTCTCATGTGCCTGTAATTTCACCGGCTACCATACCCTTCAAACCGGAACGGAACACAGCAATACTGCACGCACAACGCGCAATGCTTCGTGCTTTGCGGCAGAAATAGGTATGGTGTTAGTACTTCCCCGGACGAACTCTTTCACGAAAAAGCTCTACTACTACTAATTTGTGTTTGTGCCTGACGCAAGCCACAAAAGGATCCCCAACTCAGCGTTTGCTAGGCCGCGTTGGCAACCCTGATCTTCCAACAGCACAATTGAGCAATTTCCTAATGCATAACTAACTACAATTTCCTAATGCATAACTAACTACAATTTCCTAATGCATAACTAACTACAATTTCCTAATGCATAACTAACTACAATTTCTCGTAGTTTCCATATCTCCAAGGCATTACATCTTCTGTGGCATGTAGGTATTTGTCCCGGCACGTGATAGAAAGCCTCATGTATCAAGCTTTCCTTGAACACAACTGACGCACATAGCTCTGTTTCCACGAAATGTACAAATTGTATGGACAAGTTAGCACAACGATCGAGGCTTAAGTCAAATTAAGATGTACCTGATGTCAACCCTGGCTTTTGCAGAAGACCAGCGCTGCAGCATGGCAACATGCAGGTGGATATGCTGAGCTGAAGGCTCTTACACGACAACACAGACCTATACATACATACCTACATACTACTACCGCAAAACTCGATATCAAGGTATATATATCAATATATATACCTAGTATTATACTACTACATACTACGTAATTATAGAGCATCACAGCGTGCGCAAAAAATACAACATTGACAGCTTATTACAGAGATACGAGTTCATAGTAAAATATAGGATAGTAAATATAAAAATACTTATTATATAATACTATGATTAAGGAGCAAAGCAAGTTTATGAGATTCCTTCGGTACAAGTGTAAAAGCCATGATTTGAATTACGAGGCGAGATGTAGAAGGCATCACATTCTGCCACTCCAGGAAAGAAGGACCATAGCAGACATATGTACTATAGTTAAAATAGTGCAGTGTGCTATAGATTCTCCGCACGCATAATTGTATCAAGGAGAGGAGATCCTCTCCTTGATACAATTATGCGTCCCCACAAGATCTATGAGGAAACCTTTTATCTAGCCTTACGTTCCGCTTAGTGCCACAAATTATAGAAAGAATTCCTTTTTCATAAGATCAGCAAATAGCTACAAAAAACTGGTTGACTTTCCTGAACTAGATCTGTTTGACTCTGAGCCAGCCTACTTCAGGCGCGTGCTTTCTGACCATTGACTCTGAGCCAGCCTACTTCAGGCGCGTGCTTTCTGACCATTGACTCTGAGCCAGCCTACTTCAGGCGCGTGCTTTCTGATCATTGACTCTGAGCCAGCCTACTTCAGGCGCGTGCTTTCTGACCATTGACTCTGAGCCAGCCTACTTCAGGCGCGTGCTTTCTGACCATTGACTCTGAGCCAGCCTACTTCAGGCGCGTGCTTTCTGACCATTGGTTTGAATTGGTTTGATAACTCTTTATATTTATATTTATAACTCTAATGTAACTTTGTAGTGTAACTTTTGTTTCTCTTTTTTAAGTTTGGATTATTATATTTAATTTGTTAAGTATTTAAGGCGAACAATTTTTATTTCTAAATTCTTATATGTGAAAACAGGTTAATGGTAATTAGTTTTTATAATTGTAATTTATTAGATATATATACTGTTTGTTTTCCGAATAAAATAAAATAAAATAATAATTTAAAGAAATAATACTTAGTTTAGGCTAGAATTATATTTAAATAAAGATATCGAGTTTTGCGGTATAAAATTGAACTATTTGTCTAATAAGTAGGAGATCAACCCAGGGTCCGGTCAATTCAAAAAACACGCCACTAGAGGTCAGCAGATTATAAGGTGTGATTGATAATAACTTATCATAGTATAAGGCTGGTCAGAACTCGCAAAAGATCATAAGTTTGTACCATTTATCCCTATCTGTTGTATGTATCCGTATGCTGTATCCGTGGTATGTCCGGCCTAAGAATAGACCCCTCCGTCTCCTCCCACGGATGCCATAAAAGCCGACTAAGAGATTACCCGGACTTGTTAATAAGATTCGTTGGTAGGTATAAGATTTATCCTGGCTGCTAGCTTATTTTGGAATGTGTTATTACGGAAGAAAGCGTTAGCCGAGTCAGTCGTGGGAAGCAATGGCGGCGATGAGCTCACCACTTGTCACGTCTATATTCCACGATGGTGCAACTCACTGTGAAAAGAGGCCAATTGAGGCTCTGCCTACCCCTTCGGGGAAAAAGGCGTGTGTCTATGTATGTTGTACAAATAATTCAGGCTTACCACTATGGTAGTTACACATACACATATAGGTCTCGATGATATATCAAAGCCTTTGACGGCGGCTCTCTCGTGGCCCGGCTCTGACACTGACGTTAGGTATGTTCGTAATCAATATTAGCCGATATGGAGTAGGTACAGATGTTCATATTAATACACAATGATCATCAGCGGATATACGTTCACTGCTGAATGAAGCCTCTGTCATAGAATGCCACCTCTGTAACCTCTCGACGACCCCAAGCGATTGTGTATCTGTTGATGAAATTAAATTGAAATATGAAATTGAAAAAAAAAACATAAATGTATTTAAATTAAAGATATTAAATAATATTATGTCCGACACATTTTGCTTAAGCTTAGCATGTTATTATTATTATAATAATATTAACCTGCAGTGGGCAAGTTATAAGTGCTCATTATTTTTAACCCCCGACGCAAAAACGACGGGGTGTTATAAGTTTGACGTGTGTGTGTGTGTGTGTCTATGTGTGTGTCTGTCTGTGGCATCGTAGCTCCCGAACGGATGAACCAATTTATTTGTTTTTGTTTGAAAGGTGAATTATTCGGTTGTGTTCTTAGCTATGCTTACTCAAAATGCGTTCAGTAGTTTCATTGAGATTAGGGTTTTTAAATTTTTACAAAATTAATTACTTGTATAAGAACAAACTGTTACACTTATTTATGAAAAAACATTTCTTGAATATTGTATCCTTATGTAAATTTTGCATATCTAGATTTGAGGACAACGCAACGGCATGAGCTCAGAGAAATGCACTCCAGTTTCCACCTTGTATTCGTAGCGTTACCTCCTTAACATAAAATGTTTCTTTTCCTTTCTGATTTTACGACAAAGGGAAAGACTGATATTTAGAATACTTGGTAGCGTATTCACCGCATAGTGGACGTATCTCAGACTCATTTATTTACCCTTGGGACGAGGACGCTGATACCATTCACGACTTATCGCTATACGGCGTCCGTAAGTTTACTAGATACATAATTTTTTTGTGAAAAATATATTTTTCAATACAAGCTTTTATAAAATATGTGATCGTAACCGTGTGCTGATCAAAATGAGCCTAAACACGGCCAGTCTACTATTATCCATCGAGGAGTTCCGTTGTCCACCTTCCGCCTCCATCATCTCGTTGTTACCATCATATTGTATTCTCATCGAAACTTGACAATTATGCCAGATTTCTGCTCAATCGGTAGAGGATAACTGCTTTAAAATTCAGTTGCAAGATTCCACCCGGATTCCACCCAGACAAACATACATCAAGTTAAGCTTGTAAATGAAGTAAAAAATATCTAAACTGCCCAGTTTTATAAACCCACCGGTTACAATTTCTCATTGAATTCTCGTCAATAATAGACCTTTTAAGGTGACATCTCTGAAATAATTTTCATAATCTTCAGGGAGAGAGGCGCTAATGGTTCCCTTATTTAATTCGGGACCTCCTGTAATTACATCAAGTGCTATTAATTTCACGTGCTATTCGATTATAGCCCTCGATATTGAAGGCAATATTTGACACATCAATTTCAAGGTACCGCAGAGACTGCTACACAAATACTTCTTAAATATACCTGGAGGCGAAGAAGTATTGCCATATGAGCTAGAATTCCGATAAGTTGTTTGTGAAAAATATTTTTTTCAAAACAAGCTTTTATAAAATTAGTGATCGTAACCGTATATATAAAAATGAGCCTAAACACGGCCAGTCTACTATTATCCATCGAGGAGTTCCGTTTTCCACCTTCCGTCTCCATCATCACAAACATAAGCTCGCTGTCACCATAATATTGCATTCTATTTTTTTGTATACGACTGAGAATGACGGAACAAGCAGATGGCCGCCCTGATGATAAGTGGTACCCTCTGCCTATGAACAGTGCATTATCACATAGGTCACTTCCTTCAAGTACGCGCCCTATGTGGGATTGCACTGCGCCCGTCACCTTGAGACATAAAGATGGAAAGTCTCATGTGCCATTAATTTCACCGGCAACCATACCCTTCAAACCGTAACACAGTAATGCGAGCACTACTGCTTTTCAGCAGAAATAGGTATGATGGTCGAACTTCCCCGGACGAACTCTTTCACAAAAAAGCTCTACTACTACTAAACTGACAGGACTTTTGACAGGTACGCAAAATATCATCTCAATCGGTTGAGGATAACTGCTTTAAAATTTAGTTGCAAGATTCCACCCGGATTCCACCCAGACACACATACATACCTACATTGCAAGTTGTAGGTACAACAAACTATTACAACTATTACAATAAACTACTAAACTACAATAAACAACTATTACAATAAACTACTAAACTACAATAAACAACTATTACAATAAACTACTAAGCTATATAAACAACTATTACAATAAACTACTAAGCTACAATAAACAACTATTACAATAAACTACTAAGCTATAATAAACAACTATTAACAATAAACTACTGAGCTACAATAAACAACTATTACAATAAACTACTAAGCTACAATAAACAACTATTACAATAAACTACTGAGCTATAATAAACAACTATAATAAACTATTAAGCTACAATAAACAACTAAGCTACAATAAACAACCATTACAATAAACTACTAAGCTACAATAAACAACTATTACAATAAACTACTGAGCTATAATAAACAACTATAATAAACTATTAAGCTACAATAAACAACTAAGCTACAATAAACAACTATTACAATAAACTACTGAGCTATAATAAACAACTATTAACAATAAACTACTGAGCTACAATAAACAACTATTACAATAAACTACTAAGCTACAATAAACAACTATTACAATAAACTACTGAGCTATAATAAACAACTATAATAAACTATTAAGCTACAATAAAAAACTAAGCTACAATAAACAACTATTACAATAAACTACTGAGCTATAATAAACAACTATTAACAATAAACTACTGAGCTACAATAAACAACTTTTACAATAAACTACTAAGCTACAATAAATAACTAATCTAACAACCTTGTAGAAAGCTATTTATAATATATGTTATCCAGTAAAGTAGCATAATACTTGCCATATTGATGGCTGCTGAAATTTTCTATTAGTATTTACATTAATTAAGCTCAAAGTTGATTCAATCACAGAGCTTCACAATTTGGCATCATTGTACATTGAAGGATTCTGCGTCTATTTCAGGTATGCCTATTGGCACTTACGGCTCAATTAAGCTGAAATTTAGGTAGGCGCTAGTCAATTAACGACAATCTGACGACCTCTGTGGCGCGGCGGGCTAAGCTTGGCCTGCGACGCAGGAGGTTGCGGGTTCGATTCCCACCTCGGAACAAATATTTGTGCGATCCCAGATATTTGTTCAGGGTGTTCTGGGTATTTTCTATGTATAATAAAAAATATCTATCTATGTAATATATTGTATTAAGTATCTAAAGTATAGTTATCTAGTACCCATAACACAAGCTCTACTTAGCTTGGGGCTAGATAATGTTGTGTGAACTGTCCAGTATTATTTATTATTTATATTTATTTAATTAGACTGGTGTCAGTACCGACCTCTAAATTTAATTGATTTAGGTAACAATAACTTTTTTATTTTAATTTTTCATCCTGCTCATAGTCTGTATGTATATATACCGACTAGTGGAATGCCCGCGACTTCATCAGCGTGTACGTTTCCATACAAACTTCAACACCCCGCTACACCAACTGAGGGGTTAAATTTCTGGAATTCCTTTCTTAATGCACCCCTCTCTGCTATACCTACTGTACGTTCGGCTACTGTTAAATATCAGTCTGTGCTTTTCTGCGCAAACGAAAACAGTCGATCAGACTTATATTTTGGGTAAAACTGTACATACATCCAACATCCAAACTTTATATAACTACCTGCGCAGTTTGCTTCATACAAGCAATCTCAATTAATTAGGTCTCTACAAACGACACGGCAATCCGTTGATTATCGTAGATTAGTCAAACAAAGCACTATACCCATCAATATGACAGATATTGTACTACCTACTGACGCAATGTATCGATTTCCCGAGTGAATATTCAATTTTCAATCATACGAGTAATTTATGAATTCACAAACATTATGCCTTCGAGGCTCTTAATGGATTCAAAATGCTACGCTGAAATGCCATTTCAATTGGTTTAACCAACTTTTGTACTATTTTTACAATCTTTTATTTACTTGCAATGTATGTATTGTCTGGGTGGAATCCGGGTGGAATCTTGCAACTTAATTTTAAAGCAGTTATCCTCAACGGATTGGGCTGAAATTTGACATACATACCTTTCAAGTTCAGATCACAATACAATATGATGGTGACAACGAGCTGATATGATGATGGAGACGGAAGGTGAACAGCGGAACTCGATGGATAATAGTAGACTGGCCATGTTTAGGCTCATTTTGATCAGTACACAGTTACGATCACAATTTTTTTTAAAATGTATTAGAAAATATAATATATGTTTCACAAAAAACTTATACTTACTATATTTTATTTAACTTGTTCTACCTCCTACAGATCCTACTAATATTAGTAGTTCACCCCGAACGTCACCACGCGTGGACCCCCTCGTAGCTAAAAAATCACTGATCAAGCTTATGTTTGAACTTCAAAACTAATATCTGCTATTAATTTTTCTAGCTATTAGCCGTCTTTTTCCGGGCAAAATCACAAATTATATAAAGTGCTAGCCATTTCCTGCGGCTTCTCACGTGTAGTGTTGAGATAAAAAACCGGCCAAGTGCGAGTCGTCTGACTCGCACTTGGCCGGTACGAAGCGGTAGCGCACGAAGGATTCCGTATTATCTATAAAAACGTCAAAATAATCTTTTAGTATGGGAGCACCCTTATTTTTTTTTTTTTTTTAGTTTTTGTTGTTATAGCGGCAACAGAAATACATCATCTGTGAAAATTTCAACTGTCTTACTATCACGGTTCATGAGATACAGTCTGGTGAAGACGGACGAACAGCGAAGTAATAATAGGGTCCCGTTTTACCCCTGGGTACGGAACCCTAAAAATCAGTCCCCCATAGCCAATAATTGTAATCCAGTTTCACTCTATTAACCTGTTCAGCACCTAGCACTAAGTCGGCACTTCATGCGAGCGGCCTTTGTCTCGCAAATTGAATCATGGAGCTGCTTTAATAAATTAATCGTTAAGTAGACCTGTCTCCCTTTTAGGACAGAGTGCCTTGCGCAGTGATTCATCTTCTTACTTATTAACGCACCTATACAAGCGCAACCCGCACTTCTACACTGAATAGACGCATGCGTTCTTTTAGGACAGAGTGCCTTGCGCAGTGATTCATCTTCTTACTTACCAACGCACCTATACAAGCGCAACCCGTACTTCTACACTGAATAGACGCATGCGTTCTTTTAGGACAGAGTGCCTTGCGCAGTGATTCATCTTCTTACTTACCAACGCACCTATACAAGCGCAACCCGTACTTCTACACTGAATAGACGCATGCGTTCTTTTAGGACAGAGTGCCTTGCGCAGTGATTCATCTTCTTACTTACCAACGCACCTATACAAGCGCAACCCGTACTTCTACACTGAATAGACGCATGCGTTCTTTTAGGACAGAGTGCCTTGCGCAGTGATTCATCTTCGTACTTACCAACGCACCTATACAAGCGCAACCCGTACTTCTACACTGAATAGACGCATGCGTTCTTTTAGGACAGAGTGCCTTGCGCAGTGATTCATCTTCTTACTTACCAACGCACCTATACAAGCGCAACCCGTACTTCTACACTGAATAGACGCATGCGTTCTTTTAGGACAGAGTGCCTTGCGCAGTGATTCATCTTCTTACTTACCAACGCACCTATACAAGCGCAACCCGTACTTCTACAATGAATAGACGCATGCGTTCTTTTAGGACAGAGTGCCTTGCGCAGTGATTCATCTTCTTACTTATTAACGCACCTATACAAGCGCAACCCGCACTTCTACACTGAATAGACGCATGCGTTCTTTTAGTACAGAGTGCCTTGCGCAGTGATTCATCTTCTTACTTACCAACGCACCTATACAAGCGCAACCCGTACTTCTACACTGAATAGACGCATGCGTTCTTTTAGGACAGAGTGCCTTGCGCAGTGATTCATCTTCCTACTTACCAACGCACCTATACAAGCGCAACCCGTACTTCTACACTGAATAGACGCATGCGTTCTTTTAGGACAGAGTGCCTTGCGCAGTGATTCATCTTCTTACTTACCAACGCACCTATACAAGCGCAACCCGTACTTCTACACTGAATAGACGCATGCGTTCTTTTAGGACAGAGTGCCTTGCGCAGTGATTCATCTTCTTACTTACCAACGCACCTATACAAGCGCAACCCGTACTTCTACACTGAATAGACGCATGCGTTCTTTTAGGACAGAGTGCCTTGCGCAGTGATTCATCTTCTTACTTATTAACGCACCTATACAAGCGCAACCCGTACTTCTACACTGAATAGACGCATGCGTTCTTTTAGGACAGAGTGCCTTGCGCAGTGATTCATCTTCTTACTTACCAACGCACCTATACAAGCGCAACCCGTACTTCTACACTGAATAGACGCATGCGTTCTTTTAGGACAGAGTGCCTTGCGCAGTGATTCATCTTCTTACTTATTAACGCACCTATACAAGCGCAACCCGCACTTCTACACTGAATAGACGCATGCGTTCGAAGGCGTCACTTATGCAAGTGTCAATCATTCCCACATCATCATTCATTCATTTTTTCAGTTTCAATTGTTCCCATCATTCATGAATTACAAATGACTGTTGAAATGGTGTCGAAACAGACTAAAATAAATAAATAAAGCTGGACAGTTCACACAACATTATCTAGCCCCAAGCTAAGCTGAGCTTGTATTATGGATACTAGACAACTGATATACTTAATACAATATATTACACAGATAGATATATTGTATTATACATATATAGAAAATACCCAGTTCACCCTGAACATCTGCATCTGATCTGATCATCTGCAGATCGCACAAATATTTGTTCTGAGGCTGGAATCGAACCCGTAACCTCCTGCGTCGCAAGCGAGTGTTCGCCCGCCACGCCACAGAGGTCGTCAAAAAAACTAATAACTCTTAACTGACGGTTCAAAACATATTATACAGATTTCATCATTCAATTTCATGCAAACAACAGCCATCGCATTAGATGGTTGGTTATCTGTCAGTGACTGATAAAACTGACTGCAGAACCTAGTGTCTAAAGGTGATATCAGACCGTTCACTCGCGAGAACGTTCACTCGAGTGTAGATTCATTTATGTTTCATACCATAATCACACGCCACAGGCCAAACTACATAGAAATGAGCGATCATCTATACGATATCGATGCGAGACGGACTGACTGAGACCGGAGTCAATCTTCACTCCGTGTTCAGAAGTTTCACCTTTCTTTCAGTCCGATTTTTTTAATTTATTTACAAGCCTGAAGTTTCCCACTGCAGGGCAAAAGCCTCCCATCCCTCTTTCCAAAAATTTCTATGAATATAATATAATTATCCAAACGAATGAATGAATATAATTATCCGAAATTGCTTGATCGTTTCACGAATTAATTAATTTGGCACTATTGTTTTATTTTGTGTTCAGTTGGTTCTTTTCGAGTGAAAGGTGCCGAACGAATGACATAAATGAACAAAAAGTGAACCGTCTCCTTCACCTTAAGGCCGCCTAAGGTAAAAGTATTCTACGGTAACATGTTCGGCCCCTCCACAAATGATACGCTACTCTATTGTCAGTTGTTATCAAGACATTTAAAGTTGTCATATGTATAAAAACAGTTAAATGTGGAGGAGAAGTATTATAAAATATCTCTGCATCCAACCCACAGTGAAAAAAAGCCCATTTGATTATCTGCCTACTCAAGGGGAAAAAGGCGTGTGTCCATGTATGTATGTATGTATGCACTTAAGTAATAGTTTGAGATGAAAACGCTTTTGGCACTTCGAAATTATTTTAGTCGAAGTATTAAAAAAATTGCCACATATTGCTATATTTTTTTTATATATTTTGTTTTGTAAATTCTCTTACTAGATAAATCAACCCAACTAAGAAGATCAGACAATTTGTGAAGAACAAAGAAATAAAGTCGTAAACAAGGAAAACAGTCATTTTTTTAAATAATTTTTTGAAGATTAGACCTACGAATTGAGTACCTCCATTGTTACATTTGAAGTCTTGAAGTTGAGATACTGACTAAGTAGTTCTACTATGTATTTTGGCTCACATTCTGAGAGCCGGCGAATAATTCAATATGCCTTACGCTCACAGTTAGGTAATAACCTCAATTACTTACAGTGGGGCTTTGAAATTACTTCTGTTATTGAATCATTTTATATTGTAAGTGATATTCATCATCATCATCATCATTAGCCTGTATCAGTCCACTGCTGGACATAGGCCTCTCCAAATGCTCCAAGACCAATTTCCAGCTCCTGCCATCCACTTTCTACCAGCCGCCTTACGCAGATCGTCGCTCCACCTAGCCAGGGGGCGCCCCACACCACGTTTACCAAGACATGGTCTCCACTCTAGAACATGTTAACCGCAGCGGTTGTCGGTTCTTCGGCATAAATGCCCAGCCCATTTCCATTGGTATTGCTAGTCTAGAAATAAATTGGGTTCATAAAATATAATTAGTAGTTCAAACTAAAATTTACAAATATTTCTTTCACAGTTTTGTAAACACATAACTAAAGCCATACAACTCGGACAGGCAGCTTTTGGGAAAGATATGCCATATTTTTTCCTCACACATATACCGCAGAGCATCAGCAGTCTATAATTTATTTACAAATTAAATTAAATAACTAAATAATGCTGGACAAGTTCACGCAACATTATCTAGCACCAAGCTAAGCAGAGCTTCTGTTATGGGTACTAGATATTTTTTAGAAAATACCCAGAACATCCCTGAACAAAGATCTGCAGACCGCACAAATATTTGTTCCGAGGCGGGAATCGAATCGGCAACCTCCTGCGCCGCAGTCGAACCTTCGCTCGCCGCGCCACAGATGTCATCAGAGAGAGAGAGCCACAGAGTGATTGCGTGTTACCTGTTACTCGTATGCTGTGAGATAGGGTTATTACCGAAATCCCCTTTAACAATCCCCTTTAAAGGGGATTTCGGGAATTTAGATATTATACGGTACTGAGCTTGATCGAAGGTACTGAGTCATGGTCTGTAACGATTGTCCTTTTTATTATTTATTTCATAATTCAAATAAGTTTTTAGTGAAAAAAATATTGTTCAATACAAGCTTTTACAAAATTAGTGATCGTAACCGTGTGCTGATCAAAATAAGCCTAAACACGGCCACTATTATCCCTCGAGGAGTTCCGTTGTCCACCTTCCGTCTCCATCATCAGATCAGCTCGCTGTCACCATAATATTACATTGTCATCGGAACTTGACAGGTATGCAAAATTTCAGCTCAATCGGTTGAGGATAACTGCTTTAAAACTTAGTTGCAAGATTCGGCCCGGACTAACATTGCAAGTTGTAAAATATATGTTTTTATTTTATTATTAACAAGCTCAAGATCCATCAGCTTCAATAAGCTATGGAGATTGTAGTTTTCAGGAAAGACAGACAACGGTAGTGTATTCCACACATGTATTTCAACCCATTTTTAAGCGATGCCTTAATTGCTTAGGTACTCGTAACATCTGTTTTATTTTACCAGAAAACACTCAACTACATCTAAAATCTCAATAAATAAAACAATATTCCGTTTCCAAATAAAAATGATTCACAATACAAAGAGCTCAGGTGGCGTCGATCGATCACTGAATTGAATAAAGTGTGTGCGGAACAAAGTTGTTCTGGAGTATTAATTTATAGCTAGTAGGTATTGGAAAAACTTTTGTGGTAGCTTACCCGGAAAAATATAATTACTTGCTTATAAATCATGCGTAGGTACGCGTATTATAAAGTGGGCCCGCAGCTTGCGCCTAAGTTAAAATAAAATAAATTACTAGTCAAGTGGAACTTTCATTTTCTAACAATTTGACGTCACTAGGTTTTAGAGTTTCCAGGGTAAAAGGGACAAAATGACGTTAATTGATATTAATCAAAGGAACTACTGGGACAAAAAATGCCCCATTAGTTCCTTTAAAGGAACTGCCAAAAGGGACTAGTGAGAATAAATCTTTTATTTTACCATCAACTCCCTAGTCCACGGGAGTTCATACCATGTGCATGAACTTGCCGTGTTTCAAAATATCCACCTCTCATTTCGCTTCGCTCTGGTAAAAGACAATATACTTTGTCTATATTATTTTATCTGTGACTTTGTTAATAACTTACGGTCAAAGATTTAAATAGTAGATATGTCCTTACCGTTGGGTGACCGCGTCGTAATGTTTCCAACTGAAATAAGATAGCTCGCTCATTTGGTCTCAGTGCACATCTAGACACAGTATCAGCTGGTCGTTTGTTTTTGCACAAAAGTTCATGCAATATGATTGCAAAATTAATGGTTATATCAACAGTTAAGTTTATAGACAAAATCACGATTTTTAACTAATCACTAGCTTGCGTGCGTCAGAGCTTTGATTCAAATACAATGCAACAGTTTTCGGTGTCTGGGCGTACCTAAAACGTAGTGATTACTTCCTCAACCTACGATTTAAATCTTTGCTTATGGTTCCCATATCGTCCCTTATTATAAATATAGTTTTACTCAGTTTCTGTGTCTTATTTCATAATTACATGTTTGAGGCACTATGTTATTGAGAAGAAATTAATCCTTGTAATTTACCCATTCGATCAGTATCATAAAAATATAGTTTTTTTTAGCTGGTTCCTGTCCCGGCTTAGGAAAGTTTTTTGAATATCCTTGAATGTAGAACTGACTGTAAGAATAAAGGAAACTGTCCATTATGTAAAACTTCCTAGCTTCAATATTTAAAGTAGGTACCTACTTGTCCTCCATGGAGCATGCCGTGAGCGCATGTAGCATGGGGGGCGTTTTCATCATTACCTATGTCTCAGGGTGGCCGGCGCAGTGCAATGCCATATAGGGCGCGTCCTAGGTGGGCGTGACCTATGAGGTAATGCATTTGTTACCGCTTAGCAGGTGGGCCATCAAACTGTTCAGTCATTCACGTAGATAAAAAAAAACGCTGGTGAAAACACCCAAGTTACCATACTCTAGTATACTCAGCAAAAATATATACCTAACGTGGTTTCCCCGTAGTGCTACCCACGGATCGGCGCTGAAACAATTCCATTATTTACTTTACAACAAGGTTAAGCAGATTAACGTCAACCTTCATAATTACTTTTTCAACTTCCAAATCCTTGCCGCTATTTGTCCCCGTTAAAAAATGTTTTACGGCCTTCTAAGTGTATTTATTCAAGTTGAATTGTGTTTCTTGCGAGTTGTGAGGTGTAATTTGAAGTTCTTTTGACTACATTCACACCAGTGAGTATTGCGGACCACTGAATATAAGATTCTAAACGCTTTGTGAAAGTATAATAATAAATAATAATAATAAATAATGCTGGACACAACATTATCTGAGTAGTTTCTGATGGATCCCTTGGCTATGACCCTGTAGAATTTGATCGTCCTCTTCGATCCCTTAAAATAGCTAAGCAGAGCTAAGCAGAGCTTGTGTAACGGGTACTAGATAACTGACGTAAACGTACTTAATACAATACATTACGTAGCTAGATATTTTTTATTATACATAGCAAATACCCAGAACACCCTGAACAATTACCTGCAGATCGAACAATATATTATCCAAGGCAGAAATCGAACCCGCAACCTCCTGCGTCGCAGGCGAACCTTCGAACAAAATATGTATACAAAGTTTCGGGCTTGATAGTTTTAAAATACCTTTTGTTTTGTTGGACGATCTCCGTGGCGCAACGGGTTAGTACGCCGGCTGAGATACGTAGGTTGCGGGTTCGATTTCTGCTGCAGGACAAACGTTTGTCTGATCTGAAAATATGTGTACCATGGTACTCGTAGTTTCTGAGACACACCACATGAAATCCTAATGTGGGATCACCAGTAGATTACCGTTCCATGACTCTCAAGCAATACGTACACCCAAGAAAAAAAAATCTTCTGAATATTGGTGTTAATAAGGCCAGGGTTTCCAAAGACATCACTGGCGTCATAAGACACACACATGTTATTCAGTAGTGGAGTCCTTTACACAAATGAAGTCTCGTAGCTGGAGTACTAGTTTCTATGCTCAAAGCGAGCAATATTGTAACCGTCACTTCCTCAAATGGCCGTGGGACTACAGTTTTACCCAAAACATAAGTCGCCCCGAAGTACCTTCGCCGTAGACCAATTTCTATGGCGCGGGAACCTTCTTTCTACCAATAGAAATAGTGCGCTAAAATCTTGCGCTGTTATTGGTTAATCGATTTAGTTTGAAAATCGTAGCCGGTCGTGCGCCATCTTGTTCATCAGTTACTCTTAGATGTGATCGGGACAGAGTTATACAGCGGGACAGAGCTATACTATAAATTATATTATAAAAACGGGAAATTTTCACGTACTGTTAAATCGATGTAAGCACGGACATAGTTTCGACCCGTTTCGAGAGTCTTTTTCAAGGTGAGTGAACGCGACGTACTTCCCCCGCGTCTCGCTTAGCACTAATCCGCTCAGTGCGAGCTGCAGCCCGCTCGGCTCGTGTAGTGGGGCGCGCGGGTAGGAATATAGCTTGTGTTCGTTTCGTCATCGTCGTCGGCGCAGTGGATTGTGGTGCCTCATCGCTGTCACTACTACTACCATCAACACCGTATGGCATTCCAGAGAGACAGGCAACACTCACTGTGTCTCTATCAGTTCCGCTTCGACTATACGTTCGGCTCTTTCGGATATATCAGTCTGCGCTTTTGTGCGCAAACGAAAACAGTCGATTGGACTTATATTTTGGGTAAAACTGTACTTTCGTGAAAATACTATAACGCGATTAATATTCAACCTAATTAATGTCAACGTGTCTGGCCACCATCATCCATTACGGAAATAAATAACTAATTTACAAATCTCCTTCGGCAGGTCATGGTGTGACCAAGCCCTGTGGAATGAACGTTGAAAATGGAGGTAAAACTTTGGCGACGTCGAAAATTGTAGCAAGAACAGTTTTATTCCCATCGCTTGAGCAAGTGCAATGTTGTAGACACGGTATGAATTTTACAGTCAATTCTTGAAGTTTTTTCCCAGCTCTACGCTCTATTATCACCAAACTTTGATATACTAACTTGCTGCTAAGATTTGTAAGTCCGGACAATTTTCGGCCTTATTACGTTCAGAGCCTTCAAGCCAAAGTTGCATCGTCATTATAAGACTGCAGTGGCCCCTTTTAAGGAAACTCTAGCTTTGACTCTGAACAGCGTTATCATTATCTATCACAAATGCATCGTGTGGCATAGAAAGATGTGAAATTGAATACAGAAAACTCTGTACGGAACAGAGATTGGTCGCACTGTACCATACAATCGATTAACCCGCTCGTCACACGATGGAGATAATCAATGCAAGTTTCAAGGAAAACACAACAGTGTACGATTTAACTTACAGAAGTAATTAATTTTGTAAAAATTTTTAAAAAAAAACCCTTAATGCAATGAAACGGCTGAACCGATTTTGATCAAACATAGCTAAGAAGACTCCAGAAAAAATCAACTTTAAAAAAATTAAAACGAAGTTGGTTCATCCGTTCGGGAGCTACAATGCCATAGACAGACACACACACACACACACACACACACACACACACACACGTCAAACTTATAACACCCCGTCGTTTTTTGCGTCGGGGGTTAATAAAACAGAATAAATGGAAAATATGTGAAACAGGGTCCAGCACACTCGGTGCTGCCTAAAACTTAAACAAATTTGGTGTAAATGGGCCCACGGGGAGTTGAATTGAAAGAAAAACTATAGAGATTTTGCTCACAGTTTCATTGAACAAGCGAAGCTATTTCTCGGAGTTAACTTAGACGAATCGAATGGATGTTTGTTTGAACATAACTTTAGAATAGTTGAGCTGATCTTCATGAAACTTGGTGCAATGAACCTAACAGACTATCTGTGAGATATAGAAATCGAACACACCTTCACGAGAACTTTCCCAGAACTTTTTCAATCATTCAAGAGTTGAGAACCACAAGCTCATCGAATCGAAATACGCTCAACTTGAATAATTAAATGGAACGTATTTGAGCACTAAATTATTGAATATATAACAATTATTGAATAACTTTTGGAGTTTGAGCTGACTGTAGTATATTACTCATTTTTATTACAAATAAACAAGGTGTGAGAATAAATCCTAAAACAATTATATTTCTCATTCATGACTCAACTAACTAACTAACTATGATAGACCTTTGTTTGACCATGATCTCACCTGATGGTAAGTAGAAGGCACCTATTCACTCTAGCCTTGAAGAGACCCAGATTATAGTTTTCAGGAAAGATAGACGACGGTAGTTTTTTCCACTCCTTAGCAGTTCGCATTATAAAGGTAGAACTGAAACGTTTAGTACGAATAGAGGGTATACTAATGAGGTAAGGTTGGTACCGAGCCGTGCGTCTGCTCGTCCTATGATAAAAAAGAGATGGTGGGATCAGATCGTGAAGTTCCTGGGAACATTCCCCGAAATGTAACCTATAGAAGATCGAAAGGCATGCGACTTTACGGTCTATATCTTGGCGGTGCTCGGGACTCTGGATCTTAGCCTCCGCCATATGTTGCTCACCTATAAGCCTAAAAGCTCTGCGTTCAATCGAGTCCAAGGCAGCAAGCTGGTGTTTGATTCAAGACGTGAACGCAGAATTTTAGGTTTCTAACCGACCATGTGCTAAGGTCAATTTAGGTTAACCATGTTCTAAAGTCGTTTTGCTTGCCTACCCAAATTTTGAGTATCGCCTTGGGTCACTGACTGATTTGTATGTATTTTTTAATTGTTATGTATTATTTTATAAATCCGAAATACCTACATTGTTTTTACCTCATTTTTTATTTGTTTAATGTTTGCTCATATTTAAGTGAACTGTAAGTTCTTTGTGAGTTAAATAGTTCTTTAAACCGAAGGTCTTTACTGATATTGCCGATGTCATGAAGAAAAAATAGCCAGGCTCAGATAGGATTTGGCACGGTTTATGCTTACCTACCAGAAGCTGGGCAAAAACCATACCTGACAAAAGGACGGCGACCTCGGTGTCGGCCGTGAAAGCGTTGGCGAGACGATCTTGTTAGTTTTGAGGAGTGATGGGACACTGCCAAGAACGGGGGCAAGTGGAAGAATTTGGGGGAGACTTTTGGCCAGCAGTGGGACAAAACAGGTCATGAAAATAATATATTAATTTTGAAATTATTACTGCAGCTAAAAGCCGATTGTTATGATCAACGCGGAGTGGACAAAAGCTTTGGAAATTAACCATTAGAAATGCGTCAAAATAAAATAGAAGATTATATTGTTTGATTTTACATAACCACGTTTGGCCCTTATTCACTATGACCATAGGAGATTCCTTGCCAATATAATGTGATTGTCATGAATGTCATTATATATTCTAAACAATAATTCCACGCAGATATCGTAACGAGCCCGCGTTATGTTACGTTTGGACATAGCGAATAAGGGGGCTGCTCAGCTCAGTTTTGGTGGGTACCTGCCTTTATCATAGCGCAATCCAGGATGTTCAGAGCTACGAGTATAACTACATATTATTATTCCTTGAGCGTGGCTAGTGAATGCATTTAAATTGCCTCCTACCATTTTGGCCATTTTGGTTTTTGCGATCGATTCAACGAATGGATCTAATTATGTGAAATGGTTGTTCCTTTTGATTATCTTATGTTTTGTTCATACAAATTTGGTTTTAGTGAAACCTATTATGAATTATTCCCATCTGTCACTCTGTTCTGTCACGTGTCACTGTCACTGTTGGTGACAGATAGGACAAAAAAGTTATATCTGGCCCACCGTTGCAAAAAGGAGGACAGATCGAACTTTTATTAATTTAAAAAGTTCTATGTGTCCCCCTATTGGATAAAAGAGTGACAGACAGTACTCTTTATTCCTGCCTGTCCTTATTAACAAGCATTTCTGATATATTGCGGTGTCTCCGACCCAAGAATAGACCCCTCCATCTGCTCCCGTGGATGTCGTAAAAGCCGACTAAGGGATTACCCGGACTTGTTTGTAAGATTCATTGGTATAAGATTTGTCCTGGCTGCTAGCTTATTTAAGGAATGTGTTATTAGAAGAAAGCGTTTGCAGAGTCAGTCGTGGGAAGCAATGGTGGCAATGAGCTCACCACTTGTCTCGTCTATTTCCCGCGATGGTGCAACCCACAGTGAAATGAGGCTCTGTCTACCCTTTCGAGGAATTGCCGTGTGGCTTTGTATGTATATGTATGTATCCTAACTGGGTGGGAGCTCATATAACCATAATAACACCACGGAAAATGTAGAGCTCAAAATTATTTCAAGAATGTTTTTACTATTATAATTTTATGGGAACAATAAAAAGATTTTTATAACAACGATGCTGACAAGTGCTACCATTTAAACAAGCAACAGCATGAATAATTCATAAAATGCTAATTCTTCCGTGTTCTCATATGAATTTATTTTAGAAACGGGCTAATAACACCAGCGTCCTTTGAAAACAATAAAACTTTGTCAAGAAAAATTAGTTCAGTCCCTGCTCAAGCCCTTTCACAATCCGGGCTAAACAATTGAATAGTAATGGACACTCAGCCTCAATTGCGATTAGGTGAACATTTACATAAGCTAACCTATCATTAAACAACAATGTTTATAATGTAAATCGTTTGATATAGAAATTAAAATAAAAAAAATAAAAAACTTTACTTCAGGCTTACTGAGAAATGCACTAAACCTAAACAGTAAGCCCATATCAACATAAATACCTTAGAAACTAACATACACATAAAAAACACTTTATTTATTACTTAATCTAATACACGTGTGATCGCCGACGCGTCGCGGCCCGGGGGATCATGTGACAATACTGAATAATACTGAATAATACTCTAATACTGAAAATATAGGTCGCAAAATTAAAAACAAAACTTGAATGCAAAAACAAAAAAAAATTAGAAACAAAAACTTTACGCACAAGCCATCGAAATAAATTGTATCTACACTCAAATCGAAAAATTCGAATTACGAATTCAAAGACGGTTCTATACAGACGCACTTTATAGACGCATATACATAAAATTAAGAATAAAACTCATTATAGTACCGCCAACTGTATCATAAAACTCATTATAGTACCGCTATCTTATTTTTTATTAATTCATTAAACTATTCTATGGTTATAGCCTGAATATGAAAAAAAAGGCGCACGCATTCGCAGTTCAAACTGTGAAAAAATGGCGCACGCATGCGTAGTTTGAACTTAATTTCCCGCGCTTCCCATAAATTTTTTTGCCGATCGTGTTTTTCTTTGTTTAATTTCAATTTTTCCTATGAGTGAAGATAAAGTAGTGTATGAAACTGCATATAACTTAGGTATTAAAACACTCGAGTCAACCTATTATCGCATTCGGCTTCATAAACAGACTCTCGTGTTTTAATACCCCTTCTTATATGACAGCTGCATAAACTACTATCAAAAAAATATATGATACAGCTCTTCTATGGACAACTGTATCGTATTTTACTTTTTTTCCATTACGATACAACTTCAGTTGGACCAAGGAAGTTGCAATGCAGTTTTTCTACATAATCTGTGGACGCGGCGCAACAACATATCTACGCGGTCAGCAAATGGACTTGGCGCTAAACGTTTACATATAAATGCAAACATAAGGTGGATATTCTCGCTTGAGGTACGAAATTCAAAGTGAAACACACATTTTTTAATTGATAGTGTCTCATAAATACCGTCAGTTTGGCTACGATACCCCTAAACAAACAAAAACACTGTACAAATATGTTTAAAGATATCGTAGCTAAACTGATGATGTTTATGAGATACTATCAATTAAAACATGTGTGTTAAGTCTCGTTGTTCTTTCAAAATCAACTTTCGCTATCTGAAGGAGTGTTCATGAGATATATGAGCAAAAATCACAAAAAAAATAGAATTTCGCGCCACAAGCGAGAGTATCTAACTTAAGCAGTAATTTTACGCAAATTTCATTGTTAAATTAGTATTTAAAAATGCTTGAAAACGACCGTAGCGATACTGAAGAAAATTGTACACCACCGGACATTCTCGAAGCTGCAACGAACATGACAAATATCACAAGTAATTAATTTTGTAAAAATTAAAATACCCTCAACGCAATGAAACGGCTGAACCGATTTTGATAAAACATAGCTAAGAACACTCCCAACAAATTCACCGTTCAAACAAAAAAAAACGAAATCGGTTCACCCGTTCGGGAGCTACGATGCCACAGACAGACACAAACACACAAACACTCTCTCACACACACACACATACACACACACAGAGACATGTCAAACTTATAACACCCCGTCGTTTTTGCCTAGACATTGAACATCTACCAGCGAAATCTAGAAGCTATTACAATAAATGTTACCAAGACTTTATGACATGGAAAATGAATATAAAAGCAACATCATTTTCTGAATAAGTATTGTTAGCATACTTCCAAGATTTAGCTGAAAAATATAAGGCTTCAACTTTATGGGCTAAATTCTCCATGATTTCAAGTACACTAAGTATTTACGAGATAATTGACATAACTAAAAAATATTATATTACTATTTCATGAGATTAGGTAAAATAGTGTATGAAACTGCACATAATTTCGTCTTAAAACTCTCGTGTGATGCTACACTCGTATTTAAAGAACCCTTATTATGTAACAGTTTAATAAACTACTATTTTGTAGCCTTATTTTTGAATTACATTAAATTAAAATCTCCCACTTTTTAGGTTTAGCCAACTTCTATGTAGTTGTAGATGCAGGTGTGTGCACGATTGATAGTTTAATAGTAGCTACTCAAAAGCAGCCGCACTAAGTCTCCAGTTGGTACAAAGCTTTTATTTCCAATTACATTTTGCCTCGAGTCATAAACTCACAACTGTAACTTTTTGTTTGCTCCCATACATCAGAATTCTTCACCCAAAATATAAGTTTTCTTTTTATAATCTGTCCCATTTCCCCGCTGCCAATAGATCATGCGACACTATGTGTATAGGATCGAACTGAAAGTGAAAATATGGTATAGAGCACGTCTCAACACTGATGTTACTGTTCTGGGGAAAAATATGGTATAGAGCACGTCTCAACACTGATGTTACTGTTCTGGGGAAAAATATGGTATAGAGCACGTCTCAACACTGATGTTACTGTTCTTGGGAAAAAAATGGTATAGAGCACGTCTGAACACTGATGTTACTGTTCTGGTGCAAAATATGGTATAGAGCACGTCTGAACACTGATGTTACTGTTCTGGGGAAAAATATGGTAAAGAGCACGTCTGAACACTGATGTTACTGTTCTGGGGAAAAATATGGTATAGAGCACGTCTGAACACTGATGTTACTGTTCTGGGGAAAAATATGGTATAGAGCACGTCTGAACACTGATGTTACTGTTCTGGGGAAAAATATGGTATAGAGCACGTCTGAACACTGATGTTACTGTTCTGGGGAAAAATATGGTATAGAGCACGTCTCAACACTGATGTTACTGTTCTGGGGAAAAATATGGTATAGAGCACGTCTGAACACTGATGTTACTGTTCTGGGGAAAAATATGGTATAGAGCACGTCTCAACACTGATGTTACTGTTCTGGGGAAAAATATGGTATAGAGCACGTCTCAACACTGATGTTACTGTTCTGGTGCAAAATATGGTATAGAGCACGTCTCAACACTGATGTTACTGTTCTGGTGCAAAATATGGTATAGAGCACGTCTCAACACTGATGTTACTGTTCTGGTGCAAAATATGGTATAGAGCACGTCTCAACACTGATGTTACTGTTCTGGTGCAAAATATGGTATAGAGCACGTCTCAACACTGATGTTACTGTTCTGGTGCAAAATATGGTATAGAGCACGTCTCAACACTGATGTTACTGTTCTGGTGCAAAATCGCTTACGCAGAGAGAAATTAAGTTCTTTGTTGGTCAACCTGCTCGAGGTTTGGTAGCCATGAAAAATCCACTTAAAAGATAAACAGTGGGACGCACAGAAGGACATCAAACAACCTACCTACTAAAATGTCCTGTGCTAACGTGTCCGTACCCTATCAGAAGTAAAAAAAACGGCAAAGTGCGAGTCAGACTCGCGCATAAAAAAAAAGTAAAAAACACAGTGGGAATTTCAACTGTCTAACTATCACGGTTCATGACATACAGCCTGGTGACAGACGGACGGACAGCCGAGCCCTATTACTAGGGTCCCGTTTTACCCTTTGGGTACGGAACCCTAAAAATAAAACGTGTCAACGCTGTATATACTTATAACTCTTATTTCTTTGAGGACGGAATAGTTTTTGTGTTGACATAAATCGTTCGCCCTATGGGAATGGCAAGCGTTCCGGAAACGCTCGGCAGAAGGCTCTCACGCTTCGAGTAATTTATGTATCTGTATGCATTGCTGTGTGATATAGTGCACGATAGTGTAAATAGATGTAAATGTCATGACTTGACACTCACAACTTATGATGACTTGAGATTGGTCCTTGAATCGTGACGTAGAGTGAAGAAATCTCGAGAAATGGGACGTATTGGGAAAGTAATAAGCTTTACTCTGTTCATTTGGTATTTTCTCATAAAACCTGTATTTTGTTTATTACGGCTTGAAGAATTTTCCAACGTAAAAATAAACATGTACGCGGAATATGCTTGGAATAGTTACACTGAAACTTTACCTGACTGCAGCGAAGCAGTCAGGTAAAATTTAGGAGGGTTTACTGTTTGACCTGTATGTATTTTCCTAAGTTCCCTCGTAATTACTAAACGGCTAAACCTATTTTGATGAATGTCGTCAAATTCGTCGTTATAGCGCAAGTTCCTTAAAAAGGCGGATTGTCGATCGCCAAAATGTATGTTAAAACTTTTTTTATATAATAATAATAATAATAATAAACATTTATTTCTCTTAAAAAATAACACAAGTACAGAATATAAGTATATAAGCATAAGTAGTGTTCACTGAGTTTTAACTATTTATAACTAGATGGCGCTACTAAACGATGCACATTCCTAGAACGCGCTAACGATGCGTTTTGGGATTTGCAGATGATAAAATCTTGACTTTAATAAATGAGCTTCACACTTCCACGATACAGATGGTTATTTTATTTAACCGGATCTACCAACCGGTACCTACCTTTTGTTAGGAAGTTGTACATGGTCCTTCGAGCCGGATGTGAATTTATCACGTGGAAAAAGTTCCGCGGTGTTTTTGCATCAAAGCACTAGAAATAAGTGGTGGATCGCCACTCAGTGCTCACCGGGCAGTGTCTTAGCTTGATAGCTAGGACACCTGTCACGGGTGGTTGGAAGTTAAGTACTGTGGTGTGTTGTGCGACATCCACAATCAATCCAACCGAGGAAGGGAAACACAAGTGAAGGCCCACGCGCAGCAACAATTGCTATTGTTGGCGCGGACTTGCCAAGCAGTGCGTGCTACAAGGCGCAGCACATCCGGAGAGGACGAGCAAGCGGCGGAGTCACAGGAGTGACAGACGCGCGCTACCGACGTCACGACAGTGACGTGGGAGGAACGTCACAGGCGGAAGGAGACGACGGCAAGTAGTGAAGTAAAATCGTGAGTGAATTGACTTTATTCAGTGTTCAGTAACTTTTAAAAATTTAATGAAGATAATTTGGAACTTTAAATTTGTATTTGTTTGTTCATAAGTAAAGTAAAGTAAAGTTTGTAAAAGTAGACTTAGAATAATTTGCTAAAATCGTAACCGACGGGGAACCTATGCCCGATTTCGGTCAGAATATTGTAAGTTTCAAACACTTGTTAAATTTTCAAGAATTGAATTGGACTTAGAATATTCTTAGTTGGTTCTTGCACCTACAAAGGACATAGTACATCTTGTGTTTGGAACTTGGAGTTTATAGCAAAGGCATTCTAAGAATTTATCACTATGTCTTTACCAACGTTGTTAAAAACTCAGTTAGGCTATAGGTCTATGATAGAAAGGGCGTACGTGACTTTTAAAAAGTCACCTATAGTTAGGCTTCTTAAAGAGTCGTACCTGCTTACGAGAATGGAGTCATTGGAAGAGAAATGGAAGGTTTTCTCAGACACTCATAAGACAATGTTAGCCGATATTTCCGTTGACGATTTATCAAAATCTCAGTACGTTACGGAAAACATCTATGAGTGTGTTGAGGAAGCTTATATTGAATTTAAGACTGAAATTAGGGAACACTTGTCGAAACTAAAGCCTAGTACTACGCCAGGAATCTCAACTCCAATGTCTCACTCGAAGCCTGACGTCTGTAATGTAAGACTGCCAAAAATATCAATACCTACCTTTACTGGGTCATATGAACAATGGACGACATTTAAAGATCTGTTTGAGTCACTGGTTCACACCAACGCATCAATAGACGATGTGCAAAAGATGCACTACCTGAAGGGTTATCTGTCGGGAGAGGCCGAACAGCTGTTGCGGCATGTTCCGCTCACAGCTGCAAGCTATCAGGAATCATGGTCAATGCTTAATAGGAGATACAACAATAAGAAGTATCTTTCTAACAGTTTATTGAAGCGTTTTGTGGATCACCCTAGCATTGGAACAGAGTCAAGCAATGCATTGAAGAATTTATTAGATAATTTTCACTAGAAACGGGATATTTACCATGATTTTTGAGTTTTATATGTTCCCGATATTTCGGCACAGTTGCATGCGCCATGATCACGGGAGAACTGACTAAAGTCTTTGCGAGTAGATGTTATTGGCAGATATATCGATCTACCCTCTTTCTCGCTCTTTTATTACGAACGATACCACTACCATCGGTTTCATTGTCACAATTCACACCAACTCGACACACAACACTAACGGTGTCCGGACGCGTAGCAGGTACCACACTTTTTTGATTCTTACACATTCTTACCACAGGCTTCCATACTCCAGATAATTGAAAACCATCTTCTCTATTGAAGTTTCTGTACTTAGTAATCTCAATTGCCTCTTGTACCATTCTCGGTATGTATGTCGATTGTCATTGTCTTTTTTTTTTTTTTTTTTTTTTTTATTTTTTTTTTTTTTTTTATCATCATCTATGGCGCTACTAAACGATGCACATTCCTAGAACGCGCTAACGATGCGTTTTGGGATTTGCAGATGATAAAATCTTGACTTTAATAAATGAGCTTCGCATTTCCACGGAGAATTCGTGTGTTTTATTTAAACCCGAATATACCTAGTAGAGGTAGTAATTTTCACAAGTAGATAAATAATACATTTACTACATAAGGCTCTCTAACCTCCACACTAGGATTCCCTGTGTCGTGGAGTTTAGTATCCCCTGTTTGGTACAGTTTTTATTAACACTCTTATTAATAGTATCAGATTCAGTTCTAGAACTGAATCCAAACCCTTCTTATGAAGGTACTTAATAATAACATAACATAACATAACACCCCAACAGTCACAAACATATTCCTAATCCCACACTAGGATTTCCTGTGTCGTGGGTATCAGGAAATACGAACAAGAGTACCAAGGCACCATAACACCCAGACCCGGAGCAAATATCTGCAGATCATGCAAACATTTATCTCGCAGCAGGAATCGAACCCGCAACCTCTCGCATTTTAGTCGGTTCCTCGCCCGACGCACTACAGACGTCGTCAAATAATAATATTACAACACAAATCACAATAATACACCGAAATACACAAAACCAAAGATAAATGAAACAACAAAGTAAAAAGTATATAATTATATATAATAATTTGTTAGTGGATTGAGGTATGGGTATATGTATAGTATGTGCTCAAGACCCTACGGACAGGAGGGATTCAGTACCAATGTAATCCAGTGATTGAAGCCATAGCACTAGTTTTCGCTTGCAGATGAATCTGCTATGGTCAAACAAGCTCAATAGATAGATAATCTTATCATGTTTGCTAAAAAAACAAAGGGTGAGCACATTCTAAATGTATGTAAACGACATATGCAAATGTTTCATTTCTTAACAAATAATCTCGTTTAAATAATCGTTTTCATACTTTTCAGAGATTTTCCGTAGTCGGGTTTTATTTATTTCAAGTTTTATCTTGTGACTTTTTCAAATAAATTTGAAACTGCTTGTCTAGTGTAACCGAAGTGTGTCAACTGTATTCCAAGTATAATCCGAGTTCTATAGATAAGATAAGATAAGATAAGATAAATTTATTCGTTCCTTAAAAAATATAGTACAGTTTAGTATCATCAAGTAATGACTTAAACAATAATAATGTACGCGAGGAGCGCTGTTCCCTGCACTAGGTCTCAAAGAGCCTGTGTTGCAAGGTCACAGTGACTCACCCCGGACTCTCCATCGTTAGTCTTAGATAGTAGGTACTTGTACTTAGTAAACATAAAATTAAAGTTAAAGTTATACAAATTAGTATGAGATATAGTGAGCTAACAAATCTTAAAGCTAATAATACAGTAGTAATAATAACAAGAGAAAACAAAAAACAATTAAAAAACAAAAGTAGGTAACGATTTTTACGAATAAAGTAAATATAGTGTCCAACATCCGAACATAAATTTCCTATAGCATTATTTAGGGTTTCGTGTTTGTAAGTGTTATAAACATAGTACAGTAGGTACTACAAGGAAAATAATGTGCCACGGCAAACTTCGTTAACTGTCGCTTTTTCAATCACTTACAATATATATTTAAGATTTTAAAAGCCCATTTTTAAAATAAAAAAATCCGGCTTACTTTTACACGGTTACACTTTGGCTTACCTTTTTATACTTTCCCAAAGTTGTTCAGCATTCCCAAAAATAAGGTTGAACTTATCTAAAAACTGTTTTGAAATGCGGGTTTATTAACTTTCGTCGCAGCTTCCATCTGGAAGTTTGTAATCACCGGCCCTTGTTCAAAATTACTATCTTCTTCACTATGAATATATAACTAAATTATACCACAAACTAACAACTTCACCTCTTTCATAATTAAAATCTCTACAAGTATTATCAAAATTATTCCGCCAACTAAAAGCAGAATGGTTTAATCTCATCCGATATAGGTACCCTTCATCAACAACAACGAATTTATTTTCTAAAAACATTTTCCTAACATCCTCGCGTAAACAAAATTTTGCCGAAACATAAATCCTGCGAGCCTTATTCCTGAAATACTCCCTGTTGTAGGTAACACACAAGTTTTATATCGATTTTATAACGAAAGCATCCTTCGAGGCAGGAGTCACAGTGGCTAGCTGGGCCGTCGCAAGGATAAGGGTTTCAGAGGGTAGGAAGCATTGATCACGATATTGAGTTTTCACGATAACTATTATATATATCTGGGGTTAAATAGAGAGCAGCTCTTGCAGACTTAAAGCCGCCCTGTGCCCTACTTTTTCCAAAGATTATCACAACAGCAGCTGGTTAGACCCGGTTAGGATATTTTTTTAACTGCATTTGTGGCGAAACACAAATAGCCCACCTGATGTTAACGGTAACCTCTGCCATTAATAATGCATTACCTCATAAGTCACGTTCACCTACGACGCACCCTATGTGGCATTGCAAAGCGCCCGCCATCCTGAGACAAAGATTGAAAGTCTCATATGCCTGAAATTTCACCGACACCCATACCTTTCAAACTGGAAGACAGTGACTTCTAGTTTAACTAAAGTTTTGAGAATTTTAAAATCTACCAACGCATAAAAAAAAGGCGTAAAAAGGTGGATCCATTGAGATAATATTTCGCATTGTTTTACATAAACCTAATAACTTATTCTAAAACTCAAAAACAATTTTCAGATAGACAATGCATCTTTTGTAAAAATCGGTCCACCTTCTGGGCTCTCGTGTGGTTTCTCTTGAATACAGAATATTGAATATTGAATATTGTTTGCAGGTTTGAAGCCCCCATAACACGTACCAAATCAGTCCTCAGTAGGTCCCTAGCAGGTAGGTAGGTATATTACCCTCGGGACAGTACATCTAACGTTTTCCCGCGATAAGTAGCTCATACAAGATATACTGATTTATATGTACGAAAAAATATTACCGCTGATATAGGAATCAGAGGTCGTAACACCCATACTGTGAATGAATTCAAAAATTTATCAGGTCTAGCGGTGGGGGTTTCTTTCGCGGTTATTTATGCGACGGAGCTCGTGATTGCTATTGAATGTGTTTGGTTGGAGTTATTTATATAATGCTCGTGCATAAGCATTATGTTCTAATATATTTATTGAACAACCGATAGTTTTTTTTACTTTCATAGATCTTCATTTGACCGCGATCTGACCTGTGAAGTTGCGGCCGTCGATGGAGTAGGTACGAAGGTCGAGACGGCACCTAGTCACACTTGCCTTAAGGTAGGGTATAATGCAAAATTACCAATCTTAGATTAGATTTTTAACTAACTATATCAAATTCAAATTAAAAATATGCATGGATACTACATTATAATACCGAGGGATTATACCGACAGAAACAAGATAGGACAATATTTCCTCGCCAAAAAAAAAAAACACAAAGTTACCTCTAACTTGTGGCTAGATTCGATTGTTTGTCAATATGGTACAGATTATTGGGTCAAAAATTAGATAAATAAAATCAATACAATAAAACGGTGGGTTCACTACAGGGTTTTTTTAAATTATCTATATTTCATGACATATTCAATAAAAACCGCTTTTTCTAGCGGCACGTGACTTTTTTTTTTGTATGAAGATAGCGATCCTTTCGATCTTTAGGCTACATTTCGGGAATTGTACCCAGGAACTACATGATCTGATCCCACCATCTCCTTTTCATCATAGGACAAGCAAACGCACGGCTCGGTACCATCCTTACCTCGTTAGTAGGATACCCTTCGTGCAAAGCGTTTCAGTTCTACCTTTATAGAGCGAAAACTGCTTAGGAGTGAAACTCGCTGCCGTCGTCTTTCCTTAAAACTATAATCTGGGTCCCTTTAAGCAAGAGTAAAAAGGTGCCTTCAAGACCTTCGTGTCCCATTGTCTATGTTAAAAAAAAGAGATAGGTGAACGAATTACAGTCTACTGTTTATTTTTGGAACTATCCGACGGCCCATACACCTGATATGACATATAATATGATTATATGGCATTTTGAATAGGTACAATACTTAATTATCTTTAAAATTGAATTGTATAAAGTCCTTATTGTATGTTATTTTATTATGTAATTTCAGATACGATTGTAAATTGTTATTGACTTAAATAAATGAAATGATATAAAGCGGTAACCCTGCCTATAACAATTATTTACCTCATAGGACCCGCTCTATATGCATTGCACTGCGCCCGCTACCCTGAGACTTAAAGATGAAAACTCTCATGTGCCTGTAACTTCACCGACACCCATACCCATCAAAGCTGAACACAACAATGTGAGCACTACCGCTTTGCAACAGAAATTTGTTAGGTGGTAGTACTTCCTCAGACGAACTCTTTCACAAAAAGCTCTACTACTACTAAAGCTACAGTCAAATTGAGAACAAAAGGAGAAAAAATTTGTCAGTAACAAAAATACTTCATCGGATCGGCAACTCTTTCAAAAGCTCTGCTACCTACTAACAAAACACTTGACCATAAGGACAATATCTACATACCTCACCTTGTCTTCAATTTGTTAAATTTGGGCAAACGTCGTGTATTCACTCCATGCTCGCTATACATTATTACTTCCCCTAACACTGGCCAGTCGTTTAATCACTGTAACTGTGGCTAATGTGGCACATTATTTTGGAGGAAGAAAGCCAGTGGAAATATAGCTGGGACGTGCACTAATACAAAATATTACAGTATTAGTTTTAGGGGCTGGCGAGAGTGATACGACAATCAATTTGGCCAGCAAATCGGGGCTTTTTTACCGCATCACTTTAGTTCAAGCATCAAAATTATGGACGGGCCTAGAACGATAGTTTTGAAGCTTTGCTAAGGAGTGTTCGTGGAATACACTACCGTTGTCTGTCTTTCCTGAAAACTATAATCTGGGTATCTTCAAGGCTAGAGTGAATAGGTGCCTTCTAGACCTTTGTGCTCCATCATCGGCCACATCGTCACTTACCAACAGGTGAGATGGTCAAACAAAGGTCTATCAAAGTTAAAAAAGAGCTTCTGTAGTGAGTGTACTCACTCACTACTACTACTACTCAGTAGTAGTAGAGCCTTTTTTGTGAAAGAGTTCGTCCGGGGAAGTACTACCACCATGCCTATTTCTGCCACAAAGCCGTAGTGCTCGCATTGCTGTGTTCCGGTTTGAAGGGTAATGGTGCCGGTGAAATTACAGGCACATGAGACTTTTCACCATTATGTCTCAGGGTGGCGGGCGCGGTGCAATGCCACATGTGGTGCGTCCTAGTTGACGTGACCTATGAGGTAATGCACTGTTCATAGGCAGGGGTTATCGCTTAACATCAGGTGGGTCATCTGCTTGTTTCGTAATTCAAGTAGAATAAAAAAATAAAAAAAATAAAAAATAACGCTTCATTTGGTGTTTGTGACGGCAACAAGTGGTACCTATGCTGAAAAATACCTATTAGATACCTTGGTGGTACCTTTGTTGGTTGGCCTTCCTGTGCTTTTCTTAAGTGTGCGCGAGTATGTCTTTCTATCCCTGTCATTCATTAATGTATGCACGTGATTAGTAAGACTGGAGCTGTGTGTATGTTTACGTATGTTGTAATTATTATTGTGACTTATTTTTCACGGATGCTTTGTAATAGGCAAGGCCGTCCATACTTTTTATTTTGGTCGAAGAGTTTAAGTATAAATTCATGTTACTTTTATTACAAGCTTTTATTTAACTTGCAATGTATGTCCGGGTGGAATCTTGCAACTGAATTTTAAAGCAGTTATTCTCAACCGATTGAGCTGAAATTTTGCATACCTGTCAATTTCTGATGACAATGCAATATTATAGTGATAGCGAGTTGGTCTGATGATGGAGACGGAAGGTGGACAACGGAACTACTCGATGGATAAAAGTAGACTGACCGTGTTTAGGCTCATTTTGATCAGCACACGGTTACGATCACTAATTTTTTAAAAGCTTGTTTTAAAAAAAAAACAATAAAGATTGATTTTTAGATTCAATTGATGTATAAGTAAGTATTATTTAAAATACAAAACCTCCGACTATTATCAGTACTCCAACACAAACATAGTTTTCTTACAAATAGACACACGCATTTTTCCTGAATGGGTAGGCAGCCTTAATGGGCCTTTTTACACCGTGGGTTGCACCATCGTGGGAACATACACGTGACAAGTGGTGAACTCATCCATCGCCATTACAACTGACTAGTAACGCTTTCTTCCAGTAATCACTTGTTGCACAGTAGGTACATACTTTTCTTTAGGTCTGACGAGTTCAGCATGATGTTAAATATTAAAACACGAAGAAATTTATTAAATAATATTTCAAAAAAATTAAAAAAACACGCTTTTATAGCTAACCGAACTAAAAATTTGAAAATAATTTTCAATTTCTAAGAGTTTATATTACAGTAGTAGAAGATCGAACAATCAATCAGTTTTTTGTTTTGTTTTTTAAAAAGCTTGGGGTGCTTGATAATGTATATGTAACAATCATTCTGTTGGCAACTATCTATGAGAGGAGAGTTATGAAAAGTAGTAAAATGCACCCCACGCTTTTCTAACAAAAAAAAAACTGGTTGATTGTTCGATCTTCTACTACTGTAATATAAACTCTTTGAAATTGAAAATTATTTTCTATATTTTAGTTCGGTTAGCCACAAAAGCGTATTTTTTTATAAATATTATTTATTTTTAATTTTTTAGTTTGATTTATCTCTGTCTCTCTCTCTCTCTCTCTCTCTAACTCTAACTCTCTCTCTCTCTCTCTCTCTCTCTCTCTCGCTCTCTCTATGCAAAGTTTCAAATTAATCAGACTTCTGGAAATTGGTGAAAATTAGCTCTGAGATTCAGTTACATACATACATACATACATAGATACAACCCAAGCTAATAAAAGCGTGTTAAAAATACCGCAACGCAATGAAACAACTGAACCGATTTTGATAAAACATATCTAAGAACCATCGCTAGAAAACCTGCTTTCAAATAAAAAAACGCATTCAAATCGGTTCACCGGTTTAAAAGCTACGGTGTCACAGACACAACCGTAGCAGTCAAACTTGTAACACTCTTTGCGTCCGGGGTTAAAAAATAAACATTCTGAGCTCAAACTTATTGTTCTATAGATACAAAATACCCTCTGTGGCGCGGCAGGCGAAGCTTGGCCTGCGACGCAGGAGGTTGCGGGTTCGATTCCCGCCTCGGAACATATATTTGTGCGATCGCAGATATTTGTTCAGGGTGTTCTGGGTATTTTCTATGTATAATAAAAAATATCTATCTATGTAATATATTGTATTAAGTATATCAGTTATCTAGTACCCATAACACAAGCTCTGCTTAGCTTGGGGCTAGATAATGTTGTGTGAACTGTCCAGCATTATTTATTTATTTAAAAATTCATGAATGCCCTTGAAACAAATTTTTGTGAGCTGTTTTTCCTGGAAACTGCTGCACTAATTTCCACCAAACATAGCTACGAACCATCAGGCAAACACCATCTTTAAAATGTTCTAATTTCATTTATATATTTAAAACTCTTAAAGCTAGATTTACCATTAACTAGTTTCTATAGTCCAAACAGCCTTTGATTCAATCGACAAAGCGTAAATCAATGTTTATGAAAACCTAGCCAGATAGCGCCTCTGCCATGCCAAAGGCACGCCGGCCCGTTGTTCGTTTGAACATTAATTACGTCACAGGGAGCTGTCCCATGAAATATGAACCTGCACCGATACCCCATTGCATTGATGACTTTGAATTATTTATGGACTGAGCAGAATTGTAGCGCAGAGAAAGAGTATCCAATGCCGCGTCATTATGCTTGTAGTGTCCTGGTGGACACTACAAGCATAATGAAGCGTAGAAATGAAATGTAGAAGAATGGTTTCTTCTACATTTCATGCGTGGTGTGGAAGCTTATTACGCGTTTCATGAACTTTATTTTATATTCATGGACGTAACGTTTTTTATTGAGTAATAAAAGTATGCGCCTGATTAAAGTTCCACAAAAGAAAAATGTAAAAACCCCCAACGCAATGAAACGGCAGAACCGATTTTGATAAAACTTTTTTTTGAATACTTATTAGAATGACTGAACAAGCAGATGGCCCACCTGATGATAAGCGGTACCTAACTTCTGCCTATGAACAATGCATTATCACATAGGTCACGTCCACCTAGGACGCTCCCTATGTGGCATTGCACTGCGCCCGCCACCCTGAGACATAAAGATGAAAAGTCTCATGTGCCTCTAATTTCACCGGCAACCATACCCTTCAAACTGGAACAGAGCAATGCGAGCACTACTGCTTTGCGGCAGAAATAGGTATGGTGGTAGTACTTCCCCAGACGCACTCTTTCAAAAGCTCTACTACTACTCATATATCTACGTATCGTATTATTTCATTTTGAATTCGGCTCAGAACTCAAAACCGTTTTTTAGACGACACTATGCTGTGAATTTGATTTACATACATGAAAAGGATGCCTGCTGAACACAAATAAAATATTTCACCATTGTTTAAGCAAAACTCAAATCGATGATTGGACTAAAATCGTAGTTTATAGCAGCGCTGCAGTTTGTGAAAATGATAAAATATGGTGTTAGCACTGCATATCGAATTTCATATTTAAGGTGAATGCTCTCGCTTGTGCCGCGAAATTCAAATTTTTGGTGTTTTTTGCTCATTACGGCTCATGAACACTTCTTCAGATAGCAAAAGTAGATTTCGCGAGAAATAAGAGACTTAACACACATGTTTTAATTGATAGCATCTCATTAATATCATCAGTTTAGGCTACGATACCCCTAAAAAAAACAACACTGTAAAAATGAACACTTGTTCATGAGATGTAATGAGCAAAAAACACCATACCACCATACATTCTTCAGATAGCAAAAGTTGATTTCGCGAGAACTAGGAGACTTAACACACATGTTTTAATTGATAGTATTTATTGATCTCATAAATATCATCATTTTAGCTATTATACCATTATACTAATGACTAATGAGTCATATACGTATGACATTATACGAATGACTATTATACTAATGAGCAAAAAACACCAAAACATTTGAATTTCGCGCCACAAGCGTAAGCATCCACCTTAAGGTCCAACGTTTTGTTCGAGGCGCGAAATTCAAATTTTATTGTGTTTTTGCTCATCACAGCTTGGCGGAAAAAAATGAGCTTTTTCCACTGTTCATTGAACGAATTCGCAAAGGTAACATAGTATATTTTATGTTTTTGCAAATAGGATTCATAATGTTTATAATTTATAGTAAATAAGTTGACTACATTATTGAATTAGGTATACCCTGTAATTATAGTTGTTAATAGAAATAAATAATAATAATAATAATAACGTTTCGGTGACCTCTTTGGGGAAACCGAGGGTTTTGTCTGTGCGATTATGGATGAGGTTGTCAAGACGAACAACTATCGAAAGTACATCATGAAGGATGGGACGGTTGATATCTGTAGAGCATCTCACCGTCCTGGAGAGTCCCTCAGACATGTACTTTCGGGTTGTTCGCATCTTGCTAACTCAGAGTATCTGCACAGACACAACCAAGTAGCCAGGATCATCCACCAGCAACTTGCTCTCCGATATGGCCTCTTCGGACCTGAGGTGCCGTACTATAAGTACGTGCCTCAGCCGGTTCTTGAAAATGGCCGTGCCACGCTCTACTGGGACCGGTCTATCATCACGGACAGGACTATTGTTGCCAATAAGCCTGATATCGTGGTGGTAGATCGGTCGGAACGCCGGGCAATACTTGTTGATGTCACTATCCCGCATGATGCTAATCTCGTGAAGGCCGAGAAAGACAAGTTAAGCAAGTACCTTGACTTGGCTTACGAGATTACCGCCATGTGGGATGTGGATTCAACAATTATCGTCCCGATAGTCGTTTCAGTAAATGGACTGATAGCGAAGAGCTTCGACCAATATCTTAAGAAGCTCTCGCTAAATGGTTGGATCAAGGGTCAGATCCAGAAGGCGGTACTCCTGGACTCGGCACGCATAGTCAGGAGGTTCCTCTCTCTGCAGCCCTAGCCCCCGACCGTTTGGGCCTCGCTCCGCGGTCGGTGGTTCCCCGTTTAGATTTATATTTTTTACTATAATGTTTTTTATACTATTAATTTTTTGTAGATAGTATTCCTTTATAGTGAAAAATATATATTTTTTTACGAGATTTAGAATAAATAAGTGAGATAATAATAATAGTCCTGAGATAGCGAAACCTAATTTTGCGGAAGTTAAGAGAACTAACACACATGTTTTGATTGATAGTGTCTCATAAATATCATTAGATTAGCTACTAATGTTAATTAATGATTTTTACAGAGATTTTTTTTGTTCATTGACATTCGTAGCTACAATAATGATACTTATAGGATACTTTCAACCAAAACATGCGTCTTACGCCTTATAGTTTCCGCAAAATCATGTTTAGCTATCTCATTATGTGTTGATGGGCTGTGATTAGCAAAAAACACAATAAAATTTGAATTTTGCTTCTCAAGCGAAACGTTTCACCTTAAAACGCTATGAAATGTTCTTCCAATCAAACTTTATCGAGATGTTTCGGGAAAATACGACCGATAAAAAAATGAATGTTTCATTAACCCTGCTGATACACGACGTAATGGCCGCCCTATAAAGTAAAAAGTTTGTGAGTTACTCCTGATTAGCGACCCGGCCCGGTTTTGCGATTACCGTATCGATAATTTAGTGTGATGCTGAAACTTAGTAATATATTTATATTGGTTATAGAAGCTCAACCTTGAGCTGGTCAATGATCTAAGTGGCACAAAGTGTAGTAGTAGACATCATGTTCATCCGGTAGACGACGTCTGTACCTGCACATAGAAAGAAATTCAAGATTCAAATTAAAAAAAAAACTTTGTTGCAGTCTTATTGAGAAATGCACTAAACCTAAAGAATAAGCCCATACCAACATGAATACTTTAGAAACTAACATACATATAAACACACTTTATTTATAACTTAATATAATACACGTATGATCGTAGACGCGTCGCGGGTATCACGTGACAGGCGGCCCTTAAACCGCCGGAACTTCACCCCTTTCGGCCAGAAGTCAGGGCTCAAGTTAGGGCTTCACACTTTCCGAAGGCCCCCCCATAGAATGCCATGATGAATGGCCGTGATCCTCGTCCATCCACCGACTTCCTGCGACCTTTAAAATATCATAATCATAATCATTTATTCATTTACAAACTGGTATATATTTGGTATATATCAAACAGGTGACAAATAGTATGGTAGATCCAAATATGCTGTAGGTACCAATGTTGGCATACAAATAATAAGATACATTTTATTTAAATTTAGTAAATCTTATATAAAACAGTTGTGCTATCTGAAGACCGCTGCTAGCGATCTAAAGGTATGTATTTTGTACATACCTTGTATTAGTTATCTTATATTAAGCATAATTTAGCACAAATGTAAAGAAAATATTTATTTACATAAAGAATAATACAAGGTATGTACAGAATACATATAAAACAGTTGTGCTACCTGAAGACCGCTGCAAGCGATCTAAAGGTAGCTCAACTGATCCAAATCACTACCAGACGGAAGCGTCCCTAAGATGCGGGCTGCATTGCCACGCTGAATGCCAATACTAATGCGTTGAGCCAGATAAGAGCCAGCTCTCGGGTCACGCGTCGCTTCGACCAGATGCCCTGAAAGAATTTTGAAAACGCGAAGGGTCCCGGTACCCCACGGATTAAATAAAATAAGCACAAATTAAATACCTATTTGGAACAATAACAATGTATGAGATTGACGTAAGCTATCGAAATGTCACGTTTTTTTTTTCTTTATTTAGCGTCTTTTGAACATAATTATTGTTCATGTCAGCCCGTATTAACAAACACAAATAAACGTCTAAAGGTAGGTACATATGACAAAAAAGGATAAAAATAAACATTTAGTTAACAAGAGAATAAACTTACTTAAATAACAATCCAATAAAACTAATCAACCGTATGCACTAACCTATAAATAATTTTGGCTAGATTTTAATTTGGAGAAGATAAAATACTTTGAAACACTCCAATGTCAACAATGTTGATACCTATCACATCACACTAATATTATAAAGACGAAAGTTTGTGTGTATGTGTGTGTGTGTGTGTGTAGTGTGTTTGTTACTTCTTCACGCTGAAACGGCCGGACGGATTTGCATGAAATTTGGAATGGAGATAAATGGATTCCCGGAATAACACATAGGCACATTTTTATCCCGATACTAATATGATAAAGGCGAAAGTTTGTGTGTGTGTGTGTGTGTGTGTGTGTGTGTAGTGTGTTTGTTACTTCTTCACGCTGAAACGGCAGGACGGATTTGCATGAAATTTGTAATCGAGATAAATGGACTCCCGGAATAACACATAGGCACATTTTTATCCCGATATTCCCACGGGATCGAGACTTACGCAGGTGAAACCGCGGGGCACTGCTAGTTTCTAATAATACTCACACTATACACGTCTTCTGGCTTCTCGCACTCTTCGCAGTTAGGTGATGAAACTTTTCTCATTAAATATGCAAATTTCCGTAATGGCATGTGTCCGGGACGAAGTCTATGTGCCGTCACAATGTTTTTCCTGGACATATCTCCCATAAACCAAGGCAAACGAGGAAGTTGACACGTGGTCAATTGTATTGTATTCCGACTGTAGAAATGGAATCGCTTCGAAACTAATGCCAGCAGATGTCAAAAATACCATTACATTACATTATATCGTCAGGTTATAATCTGTCCATCGAGAGGGGTGTTCCACTGCGTAGTCCGGTGCCAAATATGACACGTCAAAATATTTGCTGAGCCTGCGAAGGAAAGAGGACCGCAAATGTGTAACACAACCCTTACCATCATCCAGTTGATTGACATCAACTGCTCTAACATCGGTTGACACTAATAATTATTTTATTTCTATTTTATTTATTTCGGTAAACCAACAGTGATTTAAATACAATACAAAACAGTACAATGTAAAATTATATTATTATTATATTTAAAATTATCAAAATGTCCGAAGTGTATCAAGTGTCCAAAAATATCTACACAGCTTAAGATTAACAAAAGATTGTAGTAAGTAAACAACTTAGGTTCTATTAAATTGTTCACGATCTTAGAGTTCATATGTGGGTGCGTGTGTGGATGTATAAGTGTACGTACCAGTAACTAGCATGACGATAACCCGGACTTGTTGATAAGATTCGTTGGTATAAGATTTGCAAGCTTATTATTGAATGTGTTGTTTCTGCAAGAAAGCGTTAGCTGAGTCAGTCGTGGGAAGCAATGGTGGTGATAAGCGCGTCACGTCTTTATTCCACGATGGTGCAACTGTGAAAAGAGGCCCATTGAGGTTCTACGTAACCCTTCGGGGAAAAAGGCGTGTATCTATGTATATATACCTCTATGTATGCATGTATGTATATGTATGTGTGTATGTATGTATGTCACACCTCTGTTTTGCCGACGACTTGATACTTTCAGTGATACCATGCAAGATCTCCATAGTACGTTGCAAGACCTAAACGGGACTTCTCTAAAAAAAACTCATAGTTAAAAAAAAAAAAAACGACGTGGGTCTGAAGATGAACATGTCCAAGACAAAGATTATGTCGGTCGTCTCCGGCACACCACCATTCATCACCGTTGGTGGTGTCACCCTGGCGATGGTAGACGACTACATCTATTTTGGACATTGTTTATCTTTCGAAGAGCATACAATTAAGGAGATCATGAGACACAAACAGATGGGATGGGCTGCGTTCGGAAAACTAGAGGACATTTTTAGGGACTCCAAAATGCCACAAAGCCTGAAAACCAAACTGTATAACCAATGTGTCCTGCCCATAATGACGTACGGCGCAGCATAGACGCTCGCTAAGGAAGCTGTGCATAGAATGAGAGTCACCCAAAGGGCTTTGGAGCGTGCCATGCTTGGAATATATTTGCTGGACCGTGCCCTCAATACGGAAATCCGAAGGAGGACAGCTTCCTCTTGTTCTCGAGGCACTACACAGGCGTAGTAGTAAGAAGGATCATCAAAAGAAAAACAGACCGTGTTTGTTGCCTGATTCTTCTAGGTCTGGTTGCGTTGGAACAGGAGTAAATGTAAATTTATTTTTTAAGACGATTCAAAATGATCCTTGTGATTTCAATGAATAAAATACTTTTTGACTTGACTTTGACTTGACTTGACAGAAGTGGTAGATATTGGAGACCGTTTTTCGAGACTAAAGTGGCGCTGGGCAGGACACTTGGCCAGATTTGGTGACGGCAGGTGGTGTAAGGCCCTGACCAAGTGGTGGCCGAGAGGGAGCACTTGAGGCCGTGGCAGACCATCAGCCAGGTGGGTGGATGATATAGAGACCGAAGAGAGAAAGACCTGTTTTTTTTTTTTTTTAATACTACTTGAATTACGGAACAAGCGGATGGCCCACCTGATGTTAAGCGGTAACCTCTGCCTATGAACAGTGCATTACCTCATAGGTCACGTCCACCTAGGACGCACCCTATGTGGCATTGCACTGCGCCCGCCACCCTGAGACATAAAGATAAAAAGTCTCATGTGCCTGTAATTTCACCGGAACCCTTACCCTTCAAACCGGAACACAGCAATGCGAGCACTACTGCTTTGCGGCAGAAATAGGTATGGTGGTAGTACTTCCCCGGACGAACTCTTTCACAAAAAAGCTCTACTACTACTAAAATGCGAATCGCATAGAACCGATTGGAGTGGCGTTTGATGGAGGAGGCTTATACCCAGCAGTGGGCTATTATTTGAGCTGACAATGATGATGATGATGTATGTATGTAACTAGCATAACGATGATATCCTCACTTTGATGCTTAGCAGCATCAAGGCATTGACTCTGTTATCCTTCGCTTCGTCACAATGAATCAGAAAATCCTTATAAATCTGTAGTGGTTAAATGAAGCCTACAGTTTCATTATCTAAGTATCCGATGTTAAATCTCACCTAATAATTAACGGAGCCATCAAAAGAGAAAATCTTATGAGGATTACCGGTGCCTTAGCTCACAGCTGAATGAAGATAGCCAGTTCAATTTATATAAATCACTTGATCATATGTGTACTATGTAGTGCTCTGGTGTACATGACACATCGATATTAAGCCAGGGTTTTTTTTTTACTGCATGAATTACGAAACAAGATAAGCAGATGTGCTTGTTCCGTAATTCAAGCTCACTACTAACACCTTGGGTTACATTATTAGAGTTTTAGTAAGGATCCCTATTTTTTTTTTAAATATAATGTTTCCTATGTCACCCGGGGATAGTGCAGCTTCCCGACAGTGAAATAAATTATCAAATCGGGTCAGTAGTTTCGGAACCTATTCAATGCAAACAAACAAACAATCAAATCTTTACTCTTTATAATTAGTATAGACTACAACTACAATAAATGCTGCAGACTAAACGTTAGATATTAATGAATTATACCGTTAAATATTAAATAGTCTAGGTCACCTACTGTTTATTAGCTTTATCTATGAAAGCGCTATAAAAACATGCTGTTTCATCGTCAGTCAAATTACAATCTTGAGTGAAGGCCAAAAAATAAATTTTGTGTTCCCCCCCTTATAACCCATCATTATTATAATGGCAGTAACATCTTAGGAATCTTTTAGTAGTAGCAGAGCTTTTTTGTGAAAGAGTTCGTCCGGGGAAGCACTACGTCCATATCTATTTTTTCTGGCCCATCGGCCACCTGATTTTACTCTAGCTTGAGGCACGAAATTCAATTTTTGATCCCCCTAAACCCATTTTTACAGTGTTTTTTTGTATGTGTATGTATGTTTTTTTTATTTATGGGTAACTATCAATTAAAACATGTGTGTCAACATCATTATAACTTTTCAATCTATCATGGTTATGTACATAATTTTCACTAGAAACGGGATATTTACCGTGATTTTTGAGTTTGAAATATCCGTTCTCCCGTGATGCATGCAACTGTGCCGAAACATCGGGAACATTTCAATCTCAAAAATCATGGTAAATATCCCGTTTCTAGTGAAAATTATGTGTGTTAAGTCTCCTAATGTTCTCGCAAAATCAACTTTTCGCTGTCTGAAGAAGTGTTGACGAATAAACAACACAAAAAAAAAACGCGCCACATTCGATAGCATTTTCCCTAACCTCTGCCTTTAACAATGCATTACCTCATAGGACACGTGTACCTAAGACACGCCCTATTTAGCATTGCACTGCGCCCGGACACCCTGTGACATAAAGATGAAAAGTCGCAAGTGCCTAGAATTTCACCGGCACCCATACCCTTCAAACCGTAACACAGCATTGCGAGCACCACTGCTTTGCAGCAGAAATAGGTATGGTGGTATTATTTGGCATTGCATTACGCCCGCCACCCTGAGATACTAAAGATTTAGAGTCGCAAGTTCCTGAAATTTCACCGGCACCCATCCCTTCAAACCGGAACACTGCAATGCGGGCACTACGGCAGAAATAGATATGGACGTAGTACTTCCCCGGACGAACTCTTTCACAAAAAAGCTCTGCTACTAAAAGATTCCTAAGATGTTACTGCCATTATAATAATGATGGGATATATGGGGGAAAAAACACAAAATTGATTTGTTGGCCTTCACTCACGAGTGGACTTTGACTGACGATGAACCAGCATATTTTTATAGCGCTTTCTTAGACGAATCTAATAAACAGTAGGTGACCTAGACTATTTACTATTTAACGGTATAATTCATTGTGTCTGTCATTGTTCACTGTGGAACCGAGAGCTGATTACAATTAGCCTAAACACGACCAATCTCCTATTTCCATCAAGGAGATCCGTTGTCCACCTTCCGTCTCCATCATCAGATCAGCTCGCTGTCTACATAATACGTAGTCTACAGCATTCGGTTGGTCGAGTATGGCCTGGCATCTAGTTTTTTTTCGAAATAAAATCGATTCTTGAGTATGTTTAGATAACTTCTTTCCCAACCAACGGCACGAATAAAACCGGGGAAAGAAAGACGGAGTAGGATTGAGGGTTATGAAGTTAGACTCACGTCATAATCAGAGTTTTAGGTCATTTATGATGAGGGTTCCTGCGGAAAGTCTGAAGACCTACTTGAGCCCTGACTTCTGGCCGAAAGGGGTGTAGTTGCGGCGGTTCAAGAGCCGCCTGTCACGTGATCCACCGGGCCGCGACGCGTCGGCAATCACACGTGTGTTAGATAAGTTATAAATAAAGTGTTATTATATATAGGTATGTTAGTTTCTAAGATATTTATGTTTCTATGGGTTTATTGTTTAGGTTTATTGCATTTCTCAATAATGAAATAAAGATTTTGAATTTGAAAACAGTGTTCTGGTTACGCGCGTAGATTGGCCAAGCTGTCCTGCCTTTGGCGCAGCGCCTGATATCGGCTCAAACAAGTCCCGCAACTCTCTGGGAGCACAGATTAACGGAATAGAGTTGGGTGGGATTAACGAGAGGATCAGCAAAGTATCGAAACTTTGAACTTTAACACGTGGTGCTATGGCTCACGTTCAAGTTGCGAAGTTTTGTGCCTTAGGCGATATTAGCTAAGAACATAACCAAGTCTTCGAAAAGTATCTATGTTGAAATAAACGTTGTTGTTAGTAGTAGAGCTTTTTTGTGAAAGTGTTCGTCCGGGGAAGTACTACCACCATACTTATTTCTGCCGACAAGCGGTAGTGTTCGCATTACTGTGTTCCGGTTTGAAGGGTATGTGTGCCGGTGAAATTACAGACACAGGAGACTTTTCATCTTGATTTCTCAGGGTGACTGGCGTAGTGCAATGCCACTTATGGTGGGACGCACCCTATGAGGTAATGCACTGTTCATAGGCAGAAGGTACCGCTTAACATCAGGTGGGCCATCTGCTTGTTCCGTCATGTAAAGTTGTATAAAAATAAAAACAAAGTTTTTTGTAAAAGCTTTTATGAAAGTTAGGTACATCCGACTAATGATGATGATTAGGAAATTAGTCACTGTGGAACCGAGAGCTGATTAAAATGAGCCTAACACTATCAATCTCCTATTTTCATCAAGGTGTTCCGTTGTCCACCTTCCGTCTCCGTCATCAGATCAGCTCGCTGCCAACATAATATTGCATTGTCATCGGAATTTGACAGGTATGCAAGTGTGGAATGGACTAAAAATATTTATGCAAGATTTGATCCAAACATACTAGCAGGTAACTTTACTTCCTTCACTATCATCTTCTTTAGCTCGTGATTCTGATCGGCTTGTGTCAATTTCAGGATTACAGGTGAAAAAATGCAAAATATAACATATAAAAAAAAAACAAAAAAAAACACAAACCCTTAGTTCTTCAGTTTGTTACTCCATTAGTACAACAGTAAAGTTTAACCACGAAATAGAAATCCATGGGCAAAATCCACTACTGATTGGGTTCCTAACGCAAGACGCCCGCGCGGCAGACCAACACGGAGATGGCGTGACGAGTTGGATGTGCACCTACCAGACTGGCCTACTGCAGCAAGGGATAGAGAGAACTGGGAAAAGGTGATGGAGACCTTTGCACTGCAGTGGGACAAAAAGTGCAGAAAAAAAATAACAAAAAAAAAAATGCTGGACAGTTCACACAACATTATATAGCCCCAAGCTAAGCAGAACTTGTGTTATGGGTACTAGATAACTGATATACTTAATACAATATATTACATTAGCTTATATTATTTTATATTAGCTTACTTATTTGAACCTTTCGGGGTCGAGACTCTGGGTCCGTGGGGTTCCGGGGCCCTTCGCGTTTTCAAAATTCTTTCAGGGCATCTGGTCGAAGCGACGCGTGACCCGAGAGCTGGCTCTTATCTGGCTCAACGCATTAGTATTGCCATTCAGCGTGGCAATGCAGCCAGCATCTTAGGGACGCTTCCGTCTGGTAGTGATTTGGATCAGTTGAGCTACCTTTAGATCGCTTGCAGCGGTCTTCAGGTGGCACAACTGTTTCGTATGTATTTTGTACATACCTTGTATTATTCTTTCTGTAAATAAATGTATATATTACATAGATAGATATTTTTATTATACATAGAAAATACCCAGAACACCCTGAACAAATATCTGCGATCGCACAAATATTTGTTCCGAGGCGGGAATCGAACCCGCAACCTCCTGCGTCGCAGGCCAACCGTCGCCCGCCGCGCCACTGAGGTCGTCATAAATAAGTCACTTTATCTATGAACAACCCCAAAAATGAAAGTAGAAAAAAAAACATTAACTTCGCAATGGTGTTACTCACGGGTATCAAACCTTTTTCCATTCACACTTGCTAGAGAAAAATCATGGACTATTTCTCATTTTAGACATCACCATAAAATCTAAATAGCATTAACTTCGTCCAGGCCCGGCACTTACAAAGTCGAGCAAAGCTTTCTACAGCCATTCCAGTTACTAACATAATAAAATCTCCACTATCATAGCTGTAAGTGGAATGTACTGGGCTTTTTGCCGCGAGGTGTAATGGGGCTTTGTGCTATAATGTTTTTCAATCTCGGTGTAAGTGAATTTTCCTACCCAAGTGAAAAATCTTGTAAATGTTGTTTTTCCCTGGCATAACCAAATAAGCTACTTCATAATTCGATTTCAGTGCCAATTACGAAATGAAATTCCACTATTTTGTACTCGAAGCTCATAATTTGTATATTTTACGCAAAGGTGCAAAATAATACAATGTATTTGCTCCATTTTTACAAGGAATTATAATTTAACTTGCAATGTATGTATGTATGTTCGGGTCAAATTTTGAGACTGAATTTTCAAGCAGTTATCATCAACCGATAGAGATGAAATTTGGCACACCTATCAATTTCCAATCAGATTACAATATTATGGCATCAGCGAGCTGAGATGATGATGGTGGAGAACGGAACGCCTCGTTTTAAAAAAAAAACATATATAGACCCTCATTTGACCGCAATCTCATCTGTTGGTAAGTGACGATGTAAGTACTGATGGATAATACGTAGTAGACTGGCCATTTATAGGCTCATTTTGATCAACACATATAGTTCAAATCACTAATTTTTTAACAAATAATTTCTTGGTGAAAAAAGTATATTTTTTATTTTTTATACAACTTGGTATGACGGATCAAGTAGATGACCCACCTGATGTTAAGCGGTACCCTCTGCCTATGAACAGTGCATTACCTCATAGGTCACTTCCACCTAGGACACGCCCTATGTGGCATTGCACTGCGCCTGCCACCCTGAGACATAAAGATGAAAAGTCTCATGTGCCTGTAATTTCACACCATACCCTTCAAACCGGAACACAGCAATGCGAGCATTACTGCTTTGCTGCTGAAAATATCCAAATATGCCAAGTGCAAAATATCTGATGGCTGCGAGTGTCAGTCTATTGTACCGTATTCTTTTGCGAGTGATTCATTCGAATACTATTTGCGGCTCATTACCAACTAGCAGCGCCTCGCGGTTTCACCCGCGTAAGTCTCGATCCCGTGGGAATATCGGCATAAAAATGTGCCTATGTGTTATTCCGGGAGTCCAGTTATCTACATTCTAAATTTAATGCAAATCCGTCCAGTCGGTTCAGCGTAAAGAAGTAACAAACACACACACAAACTTTTGCATTTATAATATTAGTAGGATGATACGAACGCACTCGAATATCGATGGCTTCGACCATGTACTTTGTATACTAAGTCCATGGCTTCGACATACAAGCGTACTCGTTCCGAGTATTTTATATCATGTCAACACTCTACAATAAGGAAAAAAGCATCGTTTCTTCTAAAACATATTTAAAAAATGTTTTTTCCAAGGAGGAAGGAAAGTTTCCATTTACACAAACACCTAATTTACCAATAAGTGTTTCGGAAGGAAAGTTTGAAATTTTTGCCATTTTATATCTACGCAAAAGTTCCCGGAGCATTTTCATTAGGTGAAGTTGTAAAACGTATATAAATTTTAATGATTTCAACAACTTTAGGGAGTAATGAGTTTTTGGATCGGTTCCGTGCCCCTCGCAGGCTCATGATGTGAAAACTCGACGAAGTTTGGAGTGACGAATTACCCGAACCCTTAAATATTGGGTGCGATAAACGAGTTGCCGAAAATATCCTGTTCTCACCTTGGACTCTACACAACACTTTATACCTAGCTTCGTATAGGAATTTTGTTAACACGTACCTAAAACTAACTTCGAAGAACTACATGACTATGTTAATCATAAAGTCACGTGGCCTGATGTCGCTCTGCCCCTCGATAGCTAATTTGACAATTTGCAATGTCTGTACCTACATTTAATTTATTTTTTATGTGTTATTTATGAGTATATCAAGCGTAGCGTGTGCTGTCTTATGAACTTTTGTTGATTTTCTCTAACATCTAACTTTTGACTGCCTGTGGCTTTTGAGTTGGTTTTTCTTTTTATTTGAATCAGCTTCCAATTGTTCTCGAGGCACCACACAGGCGCTCCCCACCTAGTAGTAAGAAGGATCATCAAATACAGTCGAGTCGTGTTTGTTGCCTGATTCTTCTAGGTTTGGTCGCATTAGGAAGAGGAGTAAATTTATTTTATAAGACGATTCAAAATGATCCTTGTGATTTAAATGAATAAAATAGTTTTGACTTTGACTTTGACTTTGACTACTAAGAAGAAAATAGTAATGTATAAATCGTTTATCTCCCGCAGAATGATAAGAACACCTTTTGTTATTACAAGTTACCTACCTCAAATTTATAACCACGAATTTCGTAACAAGGTAAACTCACATGTCATAAAAGAATTTAGCAGAACAGAGACATTAAAATATTTCCTGAATTTCTAAATGGGCCACTGTATGTTTTACCTCAGAAAAATATATCACAACGGCTCTCAGAACGTCGCTTGACTTCAGAAACCAGAGCTATATAACATTTCATTAGCGGTCAGCCGAGACGTTCCGGTTACACAGACAATAAATTTTCATTTTTGCGAGAGGACAAGTAAATAAAAAGATAAATAGTTGGGACTAAGAGAAAAAGTACTACAGAGCGCACATAACTGATTAGAAGCCTTTGGTAAGGCTTTTGGTCTGACAAACGAGTCTTACCAAAGGCAAATAGAGTGGATAGACTCTGCTCTATCTGGGTTACCAGTGAGTCCTCAGTTACTTCGTTCATATTGTCCGAAGTATTATTATGATATTTTCTTTTGTAGCCGTAAACCGTGGTGTGTCCGGCCCAAGAATAGACCCCTCCATCTCCTCCTCTGGATGTCGTAAAAGCGAACTAAGAGATTACCCGGACATATTTGTAAGATTCGTTGGTATAAGATTTGTCCTGGTTGCTAGCTCATTTAGGAAATGTGTTATTACTGGAAGAAAGCGTTAGCAGAGTCATTCCTGGGAAGCAATGGCGGCGATGAACTCACCATTTGTCACGTCTATTTCCCACGATGGTGCAACCCACTGTGAAAAGACGCCCTTGAGGCTCTGTCTACCCTTTCGGGGAAAAAGGCGTGTGTCTATGTATGTATGTATGTCATTAGTCAGAAGTCAGTCAAAGATCTCGACAAAATGTTTTTTTTTATACAACTTGGTATGACGGACCAAGCAGATAGCCCACCAACCTGATGTTAAGCGGTAACCTCTGCCTATGAACAGTGCATTACCTCACAGGTTACGCACCACCTAGGACGCATCCTATGTAGCATTGCACAGCGCCCGCCACCCAGAGACATAAAGATGAAAAGTCTCATGTGCCTGTAATTTCACCGGCAACCTTATCCGGAACACAGCAATGCGAGCACTACTGCTTTGCGGCAGAAATAGGTATTGTGGTAGTACTTCCACGGACGAACTCTTTCACAAAAAAGCTCTACTACTACTAAAACTACTAATACGGTTGTAGGGAGGAAAAGACCTGGTCTTACCAGGTCAAGGCTTTAATCGTGAAGGTACATGGATTGAGTGCTAAAATAGCATAGAGTGTTCCTTCTTACTCCTATCCTAGAAGATAGCTTGCTATCCTATGTTAGAGAGAAACAAATATATTGTCACAAACAGTCGTTTTTCCGTTAATTTTCCGTCATTTAAGGGGACAAACAACAAACGTGATTTTTTGCCGTTTTTATATATAATGTAACCGAACCCTTCATGCGTGAGTCCGACTCACACTTAGCCGGTTTTTGCAGATTGATGTGTGTTTCAGTGCTCACGCTGTTCGTATGTCCAACCGCGCTCTACATTATTATGCCTCTATGTTATAAGGGCAGATTTGCCTCGGGGTCGCATAACTATTCGCGGCACACGCCGACCTTTACTGGGACGAAATATTTGATTAAAATAGAATTCGCCGAAAGATATAGTAAATATTTAGAGAATCGAACGAATTATTCGACGTTGAGTTAGCTAAACATTACACTACAGTTGTTTGAAATGGTGGTTGTAATAATATTGAATTGAAGCTTTTGATTTTGATTCTTGTAAATACAAGCGGCGTGAAGGTCATCGATTGGGAAAGAGGGGGTTTCACGGCCGTTTCACATCATGCTTAAAAAAGATGGCGCCAGCTCTGTACTTAACTGTCAAAATAAAGTGAAATGTCAAAGTCAACAACGTAGTGATATATTTTCATGGTTTTTGTTTCTATCACACAAAAGCACAGACAATGCATTTGTTAATTTTGGCAACCACATTTGAGTCCGCGCCATCCATCGAGCCAAATCGAACTACTTTTTCTTTTTTTACAATAATTAAAAGCCCTCACTGTAGCAAATTATAAGAAATTCAAATCAATTCAATCATTTATTTATTATAAGTAAGTGATTTACAAATATAGCAAAGTTAAATACAGGGTTTTATAATGTCATGAAGTTAACAATTTTATAAAAAAATAGACACAATAGTAGAACGTAGGTATAATGCGCGTCATGTAAAAAGAACGCTGGCGGTCAAGCTTCTTCAGGCGTTCCAGCGTTCTTTATAAGAGATTACTTACTTTTCTACTTATTTAAGAGATGTATACCTATGCATTGAATGAGTGCCTACCTAGTTTACTACAAATAATGTACAATTATAGTAAGTACAATTATAAAAAGAACGCTGGAACGCCTGTAGAAGCTAGACCGCCAGCGTTCTTTTTACATGACGCGCACTATACTGCACGAAATTAAATCTATATATATAAAACAAAGTCGCGTTGGTTCAAGATCGGCTTAACCGATTTGGCTGAAAATTAGTGGGGAGGTAGCTTAGAACTAGGAAAAGCACATAGGGGGAGGGGGTTGGGAGAGGGCTGTTTTTCACTGGGGGCTACCCGTGCGAAGCCGGGGCGAGTCACTAGTGCATAATAAAATACAGTACCTAGCTACTCATCATAGGTTGTACAATTAAAAAAAAATTGTAGTTATTACCTGTTTGAGAACAAGTAGTTTGTTGAAAAACATGTTTTTCAAAATAAGCTTTTATGAAATTAGTGATCGGAACGGTGTGCTGATCAAAATGATCCTAAACACTGCCAATCTACTATTATTCATCGAGGAGTGCCGTTGTCTATATCGTCTCCATCATCAGATCAGCTCGCTGTCACCGTTATATTGTATTGTCTTCGGAACTTGAAAGGTATGCCAAATTTCAGCTTTATCAAACTCAGGGACGTAGGTCGAATTTAACTTTTAAATTTATTACAGACACGAAAAGACAGGTTATACGAAATAAAAGCATCTAAAAAAAGTGTAAATAAGCAGTTTTGCTCACATTTCTGTGTTCCGGTTTGAAGGGTAAGGGTGCCGGTGAAATTACAGGCACATGAGACTTTTCATTAATATATCTCAGGGTGGCGGGCGCAGTGCAATGCCACATAGGGTGCGTTCTAGGTAGAAGTGACCTATGTTTTTTTTGTTTTTTTTATACTACTTGAATAACGGAACAAGCAGATGGCCCACCTGATGTTAAGCGGTAACCTCTGCCTATGAACAGTGCATTACATCATAGGTCACGTCCACCTAGTACGCGCCCTATGTGGCATTGCACCGCGCCCGCCACCCTGAGACATAAAGATGAAAATTCTCATGTGCCTGTAATTTCACCGGCACCCTTACCCTTCAAACCGGAACACAGCAATGCGAGCACTACTGCTTTGCGGCAGAAATAGGTATGGTGTTAGTACTTCCCCGGACGAACTCTTTCACAAAAAAGCTCTCCTGTAATGTATGAGGTAATGCACTGTTCATAGGCAGAGGGTACCACTTAACATCAGGTGGGTTATCTGCTTGATCCGCCATTCCAAGAAATATATTTAAAAAAAATGATGTGTTTTGTGTGGCAGTAGAATATATTATAAGTCAAAATAAATTGTTAATATGACGTAAAGTTAACGTAATAATTCTGGTTTGTCACAGCCACAATCCGCCTTATTACCGCGTATCAGCTCCAACCCTCACACATCCATTAGGGTAGCAGAAAAGCCTCTAATTACATCGAAGTTTAATTATATTTCATCACAGATACGCCTTTGAATGAAAAGTTAGCGAGGACTAAGTTTTATGACGTAGGTACTGTACCGCCCGAGGCCAGCTGAAGGATTACTCGGAAACTTGCAACTGGCTGAGATTACCTCCAGCTAGTTTATTCTGCACAGCGATAAATTGGCGTCTACTATGTAATAAGTGCTAACTTGTAATAGTTTGTTATCGTTATTTTCACAATTTACGAGCTAACCCATCAAGGGAAATTAAACTTTAAAGCGTACGTTATAAAGACCTGCAGTAAATTGGCAATTTACCACCGATGTTTGTGGCTATAGAATCCGGATTGTGAAACATTTAAACCTATAGCAGGAATTGGTCTGCAGCCAATAATAAATTGCGGACAAAGAGTCGTACATTGTTTGAAGACATTATTAATTTCTAAATTTGAACTACCAATAAAGTTGTAGATAATTTGAACTACCAATAAAGTTGTAGATAATTTGAACTACCAATAAAGTTGTAGATAATTTTCCGGTTGGATAGAGCCTTGTTCGATACTCATATAATAATAATTAAAGCCATTTATTCCCATAATAAACATAAAGTACAAAAACTTATATCATAAATAATATAAGAAGGTAGCTATAGATAAGATCACTTCAAAATAATTATCATTTAGGTACCATACACATATTGAAACCATCTTTACATGCATACATACATAGACACACGCCTTTTTCCCCGAAGGGGTAGGCAGAGCCACAATAGGCCTCTTTTCACAGTGGGTTGCACCATCGTGGAATATAGACGCACGCCTTTTTTTTATTACTAAATCTAATTTTTAGACCATCTTTAAATTTATTAATAACTACAATCACGATGACCTACCTAATTTCATTATTTATTTCAATTATTATCTATAGGGTTGCCCAATTTTGGACAAAGGCCTCCTCAAACCATGTTTATTTATTTGCTTAAAATCTGATAGAAATTATATAATTTATTTTATTTTTATTATTCTCCATAATGTATTGGTGGGAGGGGTTTGGTCAACTCAACGCGTGGGGACCAACCGTATTAGCAAACATTTATGTGTTTTTTTTTATTGTTTTTTTTTATGCTACTTGAATGACGGATCAAGCAAGAGGCCCACCTGATATTAAGCGGTAACCTCTGCCTATGAACAGTGCATAACATCATAGATCGCGTCCACCTAGGACGCAACCTATGTGGCATTGCACTGCGCCCGCCACCCTGAGACATAAGGAAGAAAAGTCTCATGTGCCTGTAATTTCACCGGCACCCTTACTCTTCAAACCGGAACACAGAAATGCGAGCACTACTGCTTTGCGGCAGAAATAGGCATGGTGGTAGTACTTCCCCGGACGAACTCTTTCACAAAAAAGCTCTACTCTACTGTACAAAATTACTGGCAGCGCCCCGCGGTTGCACCCTTGTAAGTTTCAATCCCGTAGGAATATCGGGATAAAAATGTGCCTATGAGATATTCTGGGAATCCAGTTATCTCCATTCCAAATTTCCCCAAAGCCGTCCAGCCGTTTCAGCGTGAAGAGGTAACAAACACACTCACACACTAACACACGCTTTATAATATTAGTGTGAATTATTGTGATATCGGCGGTGGCACTGCCGCTTCTACTCCTTTAATTTTTAATCAGATCAGAACACCTATATGACTATCCTACTCATATAGGTGTAGTAAAAACAGTTATAAAATAAATGTACTCACAAAAATCTACATTTTAATAACTTTAAAAAGTTATTCATTGTGTAGGTACAGCTCTCTAGAGCCATAACGGTCCCCGAAGTCGTTCAAGTTTTATTGCTGCGTGTCATCAAAGAGATAGCGGGTGGCCAATCCTCTTAGGATTTACATCCGTGACAACCTATTGGCTTTGAGGTATCAAAAGTTGGGCAGCAGTAGATTGCTTGTAGTTACCAGTAAAGTGAACGAATATTTATGCAAGCTTTTTTTTAACTTGCAATGTATGTATGGGTGGAATCCGGGTGAAATCTTGCAAACTGAATTTTAAAGCAGTTATCCTCAACCGATTAAGCTAAAGTTTCGCATACCTACCTGTCAAGTTCCGATGACAATACAATATGATGGTGACAGCGAGCTGATCTGATGATGGAGACAACGGTGGACAACGGAACTCCTCGATGGATAATAGTAGACTGGGTGTGTTTAGGCTCCGTGATCAACACGGTTACGATCACTAATTTTATAAAAACATGAAAAAATAATGAAAAATATATTTTTCATTAAAAACTTATTATTTTAAATAAAGGATTGTTGAATTTATGAATATGCTAAGAGATTTTAATCGTTTATAAAAATAGTTTATGCCACATTATTAAGCACTCGAGTCCGTAGACCTACGCGGTGCCTACGCCGTAGAGAGTAGCTACGGAAAACCGTACGGTGTCTCAAGACAATGACAAACAGTGTCGTGGAAATGAAATACGTTTTTTGTTAAAAATATATTTTTCAATACAAGCTTTCATAAAACTAGTGATCGTAACCGTATGCTGATCAAAATGAGCCTTAACACGGCCAGTTTACTATTATCTATCCAGGAGTTCCATTGCCCACCTTCCGTCTCCATCATCAGATCAGCTCGCTGTCACGATCATATTGTATTGTCATCGGAACTTGACAGGTATACAAAATTTCAGCTCAATCGATTGAGGATAGCTGCTTTAAAATTCAGTTGCAAGATTCCACCCGGATTCCACCCAGACAAACATATAAACATACATTGCAAGTTAAATAAAAGCTTGTAACTGAAAAGGCCGTATCTTTGTCATTTTACCATCAAATTCTGTGTTTGATTCAATGATTTAACGTGTTACGTGTTTTGGTGTTTTACTTGACTATAAACGCAATAGACCACAAGTGAAAGAGTCTGAGCAGTTTGCTCAGACTCCGTCGACACGCAGCAAACCTCCTCACTAATTCTAGTTACTTCATATTTCTATGGTTTTAACCATACCAAACTACCTACCATACTACCTACCATACAGTCAAGGCAAGTTGTAGAGGCTGCGGTTTAAGGTGAGGAATTCAATATCGCACCAAAAAGCCCCGTACCTTATCGTTCACCTACGCGAAATCCTTCGCACTCGTTCCAGTGGTCAGAACCCTTTTCTAGTCCGCGGCTTAATGGTTACTGCTGACATTTTAGAAAAGGGTCACTAATTTATCTAAACAGAGTTGGTTGCGAGTTCCCTTAATTATAGTTTAACTTATTTGTGGCGCAGCTGCCCCCGTCTACTCATTACTCAGAGTATTAAACTAGTACGACGTAAACTGTAAAGCGCCATCTAGAGCCTGCATAATACAAACTTTATATGAGTTTCAAACGGCTGCAGCAAGCGACTGCAACCGGATACTAACAGGGAGTGGCAGCTGACAATGATCAACTTCGAATGGTATAACAGTTATACCAAAGAAGCTATACCTAGGACGAGGAGATACGTAGCTCGCCTCGCTCTGTGTGTTCTATCGGCTTTATAATGGGGAGTGCTCTGGGCAGCTGTTCAATTTCATACCCGCTTCCAGGTTCTATCATCGCACTTCTTGACAACGCAAGGGAGCTCATCCTCACATCATCGACACGTGGGTATCTCGTACAGCTCGCTTTACGAGATCTTTTCTCCCACATACGTGCAAGTTGTGGAATGGGTGTGGTTGTCCTGAGGTGTTCCCGCTTAACTACAACATCAGCTGCTTCAAAAAAAAAAAGAGTCCTTCAGGGCAGGAAACGCATTGGCAATACCTCTGGTGTTGCAGATGTCAATAGGCGACGGTAACCGCTTACCATCAGCCGGGCCGTAAGCCTGTTTGTCGAGCCATAACATAAAAAAAGTAGAAGAACGAAGATCACAGACATAGAAAAAAAAAAAAAAACACCAACAAAAAAGCAATCAAGATAAGCACTAAATAAAAACTAAAAAAAAACAATTACACAGAAACAAACACTATGGCAATTTGTGTGTGTACCTGACGCACGCCACAAGAGTCCCCAACTCAGCGTTTACTAGGACGCGTTAGCAACCCAGGGCTGATCTTCCGTTGAGGCCTTAGCTCTCAGAATTAGTGGCAATGGACAGGCCACATGTTCTCAAGTGCCAACCTCGAACTGGACGACGGCTGAAGTTATGAACCTATTCAAATATTCGAGCGAAGCTAGTTCTGTGCGTTTGTATGTATGTGTGTATATATGCAAAGTATACATACTTTGTTTGTCCGAGGATAACTCGCGAACCGCAAATCCGATCTTCGTGAAAGGTTGGGGGGGGGGGGGAATAGTATTGGTATATTTTTAGGTAAGGTAATGAGTTATATCGGTCGGGGGGTGGTTGAGATATTGGGGTCAAAGAAATTAAAAGTGAGACAATCCATTCAAATGACGAGTTTTTTTATTTTTTAATTTCGTTTTAGAGATATTAGGTTAAATATAAAAATACTAAACATAATAAAAGTCATAATAGTCATTTATTCACAATATTAATTGTACGTCAATATGGTTGGTACGATATTGTACCAAGAGCTAGCTTTGCCATAAGAAGCTAAGGTACTTCCAGCAATCCCAACATGCTGAAATTGAATATGCTTTTAGATGTTGTGACACAAATGCAGGAATAATAAACTAAATCCTATAAAATCCATGCTCGACCTCCCATTCCTAGGAATTTTTGAATGACGTTTTTGTTCTTATTTAATAATAATAATAATAATAATAATAATAATAATAATAATAAGCCCCTCATAGCCCAACCCCACGTCCGAGCTGACCATCTTAGCCACGTGAGGGGCGGACACCTGTAACGAAATAACCTAACAGGTGACTAAAAAGGGCAATGGCGAACCCATCATGATGGAGCAAGGTAAAAGTAGTAAACGTATATGGTCGCTTCCCGGGGGTGATCGCCGGGGCACGTCTGGAGCCGATGCTGGACGTCACAGCATGCAAGCCATCGGTGGCGAGGGTAATGGGTGGCCCTCTGCCGGGGAACCCGAACAATGCGAGCCCAACAGAAGGTATAACCTACGGTCACTAGCTAGGAGCCGGAGCACATCTGCCGGCACTGCAAGACGCAGCATGACGAGTAATGACGTCACGGGAGTAAGGAGGCTAGCTCCAATCGAGGAAGGGAGCCATTGTAGCCGTATAGATAGGACCGAAGAGTCTAAGGAAGTCCTATCATCTTCATCTGTATCCTCGCCTTCATCTCTTTTTCCATCTCTTCCTTCTTCTCCACCTTCATACTTAAACTATAACTATGTTAATTCTGACTTTTCTCCCCCTTCGCCGAAATCTTCGGTTTCACCGATTCAGTTCAGAATGCAGCCCAAACAACTGGCTGCCGTCCGTAGGACAAGAAGTAGTAGTAGTGCAGTAACACCAGCTGAGGATGTTTCGCAGGAGGCACAAGCCACTCAACCTGCGACCACCAAAGCTGGCAAAACAAGAGTACGCATGAAATGGGATGAGGAAATTAATACTTTCATCATGCGTACATACTTATATGTAACGAAATTAGAAACGGATAGGACAATGTACTGCAAAAAATTATTCGAACAATTTCAAATTAAATATCCCGATGTAAAGGTATCATCTCAAAGAGTATCAGACCAAAGAAGAGTAATAGTTAGAAATAAACTTTTAACGGATCAGCAATTAGATAACATTAAAGTAGAAATATCCGAACAGTTGCGAATTGATGAGGAAATTAACAATATTTCGGTATCCTTAACCACAGCAACATCTGTAGTGGAATCTCATCCTCATACACAAGCATCTACAGTAGATACTGTCTCTCCTTTTACAAGTCTATCACCAACAATGTCAGTCAACTCACCTAACATCTCGACACCAACACCCGCGGCAATACCGACAACAGACATAGTAACGAATACTTCTGTACAAGAGCTGATAGAACAACTTCAAACTAATTTAACTATTTATTCAGAAATAGACCCATCAACTCGTCCTAAGTTGCCCAGATTGAGAGAAAATCGTAAATTGTACGAACTTGTTCACGTATTTAATCATGAGATACTAAGCAAGTTTTATTCCATAGACTCTGACTTGACTCACTTACACACGCTCATATACTGCTGCGCAGTTGTGATCAGCACACAGCTAGGGTATAAGATTTCTGTAGATCCAAGCCCTAGGCGTAAGCCACAAAGTAACAAACCACCATGGCAGATCCGATTAGAGAATGACATCAAAATACTGCGAGCTGATATAGGTAGGCTGACTCAGTATATTAATCATAATAGACACGCCAATTTAGTTCGGAAAGTTCAGGAGATATTCGTTAAATATAAAGTGCATTCAACTCATGAGACAGATAATGTAAGACCCGAAGAATTTTTAGACACATTAAAACAAAAATTAGCTTTGAAGTCACAGAGATTAGCTCGATATATAAAATCATTGCAAAGAAAATTAGACAACAAATTATTTACAGCAAACGAGAAAGGATTTTATAGGGCACTTAAAAATGACCCAGCCAACGAAAACATCACTTCAGATGTTCCTTCAGAATATGATCTTCGAAATTACTGGGCAGACATATGGAGGAAACAAAACGAACACAATGAAAATGCTGACTGGATCAAAAATGAAGAAGCAAAAGCGGAAACGATAGAACAGATGGAGTTCACTGACATTAGTAAGATGGATATAGAAATAATAACGCGAAAGATGAAAAACTGGAAAGCTGCCGGTATTGATGGAGTACACAGCTTTTGGTACAAAAAGTTATCAGTGCTTCATGACATATTAGCCAAAACTATTTCAAATTTAATACAGGGTGCCGAAGAACTTCCGTTGTTTGCTACTAAAGGTATTACTTACATGCTTCCCAAAAGTAGTAATACAGCTGAACCCTCTCAGTATCGGCCAATCACTTGCTTACCAACAATATATAAATTAATAACTTCTTGTATTACATATAAAATCAACGATCACTTAAACCAAAATAATGTGCTAGCTGAAGAACAAAAGGGATGCCGACAATACCATAAAGGATGCAAAGAGCAGTTAATAATTGATTCGACCATTCTTAAACACGCAACTACACATAGCCGTAATTTAAATCTTACGTATATTGATTATAAAAAAGCGTTTGACAGCGTACCACACTCCTGGCTTATTCGCATCTTACAAATCTACAAAGTTAATCCCGACATAATAACCTTCCTGGAAAGTGCCATGGGTACTTGGAGGACATCGCTGTATCTCTCTAACAGCACCACAGTTGTCACCACAGATGAAATTCCAATTACAAATGGCATTTTTCAGGGAGACTCTCTCAGTCCTTTGTGGTTTTGTATGGCATTAAATCCGTTAACTTCCTTGCTTAATAATGCAAAATGTGGCTACAAACTTACACCAAACACTGAAATTAGTCACCTAATGTACATGGACGATATTAAATTATTTACTAAAACTGAAAAGGAAATGAAAATACTAATAGAAGTAACAACACAATTTAGTAATGATATAAATATGTCTTTTGGGTTCGATAAATGTAAAACTCTTAATTTGCGTAAAGGAAAAGTTATTGGTAGTGATAGTGTTCAGGATAGCTACTTTGGTATTATGGAAGAAAATGACACATATAAATATCTGGGCTTGCATGAGGGAAGGACTATAAATCACACCCAAATTAAAAAAGATCTACGTAAAGAATACTTCCACAGATTGCATAAAATTTGCAAAAGACCACTTTACTCTAAAAACTTATTCAAGGCTCTTAATACTTACGCCATTCCAATCCTTACGTACTCGTTTGGTGTAGTAAAGTGGTCAGCTAGTGATATTAAACAAATAGAAATGAAAACAAGAGTAACACTTACCAGGCACAATTATTTACATCCGAAATCAGCAATTGAAAGAATGTCAATTGAAAGAGTTAAAGGTGGTAGGGGATTAATAGACATCAAGACTTTATGGGAGGGTCAAGTTAAGAATTTGAGAAATTTCTTTTTCGATAAATCAACCATGAGTAAAATTCATTTAGCGGTAATAGAATCGGATAAAAAATTTACACCACTAAATCTAGTTGATAGAAACCGTACATTTTTAAGCTTGGACGAAATTGTTATGGAGAAGTTAGCAAAATGGCGAGGCAAAGAACTGCACGGAAGGCACCTGCTTGATTTGGAACAGCCGCATGTAGACCTACAAGCCTCGAATAAATGGTTGAAACTCGGATCTCTCTTTCCAGAAACGGAAGGATTTATAATTGCTATTCAGGATCAGGTAATTAACACCAGAAATTACAGGAAGTTCATTCTTAAGGACCCGAATATGCAAAATGATAAATGCAGGAAATGTCATCGCCAATCTGAAACGATCCAACACATAACGAGTGCCTGTCCCAGCCTCGCCCAGACTGACTACACCCACCGACACAATCAGGTAGCTAACATAATACACCAAAAACTTGCCATCAAATATAAACTGATTCGCGATAAACTTGCTCCTTACTACCAGTACTCCCCGAAGCCTGTGCTGGAGAGCGACAGCCACAGGATGTACTTTGATAGAGCGATACTTACAGATAAAACAATACATTACAATAGACCGGATATAACACTAATGGACAAACATAACAAAATTGCTTATTTAATAGATATTGCTGTTCCAAATACACATAATTTACAAAAAACTATAACTGAAAAAATTAACAAATACACTGAACTCAAAGAAGAAATAATTCGAATATGGAAACTAAATAAGGTGTACATCGTGCCGCTGGTCCTCTCCAGTACGGGAGTGATACCGAAATATTTACTTAATTCCCTCAAGGTAATTGATTTACCAGAAAACACCTATTTTACTATGCAGAAGGCTACCATCCTTAACACGTGTCGGATTGTACGGAAATTTCTACAAGAAGACACGACAATAACTCAACTTCATGATTCTCACTTGGCTTAGGCCCGTGCGTTTCATTGATACCGAAATATTTATATTTCGAGAGAAAAAGAAAATGAAAAAATAATAATAATAATAAATAATAATAATAATAATAATAATAATAATTGGCTTTTTAAATGCCAAGACTCTCCACAACCGCGAGGTGTGCAATCTCAGGGAGTACTTCCTCCATGCCGAGTACGGGATGCATCACGATGTCGTTGCAGTTGATAAGAACTTTACCCCGCTCTCCTTAGCAAAAGAGAACTGGCGTAAACTATCAGCCCTGAGCACTCAGGAACGCAAGACCGTATGGGAGAGCAAGGAACTGCACGGGCGGTTTTACAAGGCCCTCACAGGGCCCGATGTAGATCTGCTCGCTTCAGTAAACTGGTTACGTTTCGGTGACCTCTTTGGGGAAACCGAGGGTTTTGTCTGTGCGATTATGGATGAGGTCATCAAGACGAACAACTATCGAAAGTACATCATGAAGGATGGGACGGTTGATATCTGTAGAGCATGTCACCGTCCCGGAGAATCCCTCAGGCATGTGCTTTCGGGTTGTTCGCATCTTGCTAACTCTGAGTATCTGCACAGACACAACCAAGTAGCCAGGATCATTCACCAGCAACTTGCCCTCCGATACGACCTTGTGGGACCTGAGGTGCCGTACTATAAGTACGTGCCTCAGCCGGTTCTTGAAAATGGCCGTGCCACGCTCTACTGGGACCGGTCTATCATCACGGATAGGACTATTGTTGCCAATAAGCCTGATATCGTGCTGGTGGACCGGTCGGAACGCCGGGCGATACTTGTTGATGTCACTATCCCGCATGATGCTAATCTCGTGAAGGCCGAGAAAGACAAGTTAAGCAAGTACCTTGACTTGGCTCACGAGATTACCGCCATGTGGGATGTGGATTCAACGATTATCGTCCCGATAGTCGTTTCAGTGAATGGACTGATTGCGAAGAGCTTCGACCAGTACCTTAAGAAGCTCTCGCTAAATAGTTGGATCAAGGGTCAGATTCAGAAGGCGGTACTCCTGGACTCGGCACGTATAGTCAGGAGGTTCCTCTCTCTGCAGCCCTAGCCCCCGACCGTTTGGGCCTCGCTCCGCGGTCGGTGGTTCCCCGTTTTGATTTATATTTTTTACTATAATGTTTTTTACTATTTATTTTTTGTAGATAGTATTCCTTTATAGTGAAAAATATATTTTTTTACGAGATTTTTAATAAATGAGTGTTATAATAATAATTCATAATAATAATAATAATTCATAATCTTTATTGCAACAATGATGGTACATAGTAAGTCGTGATTATACTAGAATAGGTGTCACACATTGAATCCATTTTGAACATGCAATAGTATTTAAGTATTCAAAAAGATGTTAACATTCAATAATATTATGTCAATAATATTATTATTAAATAATATTATTATTACTAAATAATAATATATTATAAATAATATTTTTTTTTTTTTTTTATTAATTTATTATTAATTTATTATATTATTATTATTATTATTCTGTTATTTCTTCGATACACTAAACTGTACAATGATGACTATGTTTTTTTTACAATATTGCTATCATGATACACTTGCTAGATTATTTTGAGTGATAACTGACTTCACAAAACCAGGCTATGTCGCTTTCATTTTAAAAGGTTATTTCGATGATATGTAGAAATTTATCTCGGGGTGATCCCGTGTTTTTTTTCTCATTTAATGTTTCTTAGAAATCTTTTAAAAACAGACTTTCGATGCGCTTGCTAAGTTAAGAAAGTAAAGATAGTAGGTAACCTACATCGCGTGTATTTGTGAGGTTTATTTCGGGGCAAACCACTGTTTATAATAAATCACATAGTCCTAATCCGACACTTGAATTCCCTGTACCGTTGGTATCAGGAACTAAGATTACCACAACAAGTCCGGATCAAATATTTTCCGATCATACAATTATTTTTCCTGCATCGGGAATCAAACCTTTTGCGTTTCAGCCGGATATGAAGCAGAGGTTTTTTTTTTTTTTTTATACTACTGAATGACGGAACAAGCAGATGGCCCACCTGATATTAAGCGGTAACCTCTGCCTATGAACAGTGCATTACCTCATAGGTCACGTCCACCTAGGACGCGCCGTATGTGGCATTGCACTGCGCCCGCCACCCTGATTCATAAGGATGAAAAGTCTCATGTGCCTGTAATTTCACCGGCACCCTTACCATTCAAACCGGAACACAGCAAAAGGGTGTGTCCGGCCCAAAAATATACCCATCCATCTCGTAAAAGCCGACTATAATAAAATTGTTTGTAAGATTCGTTAGTATAGTTCTGTCCTGGTTTCTAGCTTATTTAAGGGATGTGTTATTACTGTAAGAAAGCGTTAGCAGACTCAGTCGTCAGCAATGGCGGCGATAAGCTCACCACTGGTCACGTCTGTATTTCTACGATGGTGCAACCCACGGTGAAAAGAGGCCCATTTGAGGCTGCCTAACCTTTGGGAGAAAAAGGCGTGTGTCATGTATATATGTTATCAACAAAACAACTCAGTATTCCAGCTTTTCAACAACGCTTTTATCTACTGGCATGCGCATGTTTTTTTTTGTTTTTTCATGTATATATACTACTTGGAATGACGGGTCAAGCAGATTGATTGATGGTGGTAATTTATGACTACGGTCATAGATTACACCGTCACCTTGTTATTACTCTGGCATCCACTCTGGGGTAATTACGTTCATGTTCACAATATAAACAAGAGTTAGATGGACGTCAAAACTGTTCTGTTGTTACCCTAATTGGGTTCTATCGGTCTGATTTCGGATCGTTAGTGAAATTTATTAGGATTTTTTCAATGGGATAATGGATTAACCTCATAGAATTAAATTAACTTCGGAGAAATAAAACTAAGAAGACCTTTTGATCTTTTCCTAATCAGTAAGCTTGAACGAAACAAGCGCAAAACTTATTCTACGGTTCACAATGTTAGGAGATATCGCATTAGAAAATGAGAGCCTTCTCTTCATTTAATTTCATTTATTTATTCATTTGCAAAAAACAAAGTTGCTACAAAATTTACTTAAATATTACTTAAACAGAAGCAACAACAATAGATACATGGGGACAATATATAGGTACTCGTAGATACAATCAAGCGAATAACCAAAAACAAGACATTCAAGGGAATAGAATAAATAAAATAAATAATGCTGGACAGTTCACACAACATTATCTAGCCCCAATCTAATCAGAGCTTTTGTTATGGGTACTAGATAACTGATATACTTAATACAATATATAACATCTATATATTTTTTTTATTATACATAGAAAATACCCAGAACACCCTGAACAAATATTTGCGATCGCACAAATATTTGTTCCGAGGCAGGAATCGAACCCGCAACCTCCTGCGTCGCAGGCCAACCTTCGCCCGCTGCACCACAGAGGTCGTCAACACACATACTATCGCATTACGTACTAATACCCGGACTTGTTGATAAGATTCGTTGGTATAAGATTTGTCCTGGCTGCTAGCTTATTATGGAATGTGTTATTACTGGAAAAAAGCGTTAGCCGAGTCAGTCGTGGGAAGCAATGGCGGCGATGAGCTCACTACTTGTCACGTCTATATGCCACGATGGTGCAACCCGCTGTGAAAAGAGGCCCATTGAGGCTCTGCCTACCCCTTCAGGGAAAAAGGCGTGTGTCTATGTATGTATGTATGTAAACCGGCGAAATGAGAACCTCCTCTTGTTGAAGTCTACTATAAACTTCGACCAAAGTATTAATCTGGTCGAAGACTATAAATGGGTAGTTCTTCGAAATTTCATTCTTCGACTGATTCATCTGGGCAATTTTTTTTTTCACTTTCTGCTTTGTCGTACATGTTCATATGAAAAAAGGTAACCAAAGAACATATATTTCAATGAGGGGCTTGTTTTTATGAAGTAGTTTCCAAGATATCTATGTTCAAATATTTTGTGCCCAGATGAATCAGAATTTGCTACAGATGAATCAAAATCGGAAATATTATATTTAAATATTTGGCTCTGTATTAAGAAAATAATCATATTTTAACAACTACAATAATTTGTATTTATGAAAACAATTATCAGTGATCATATTACCGAAAAAATCTGATGAATCAACAATTATTCTTGTAAAACATTTTTAAATGGCATTCTTATACATAGACCTAAATGCATACAAATTTGTGTTATTTTTTCTACATTATATTTTATTATGCTTATTACTACGTTTTTTTTTTTTATTAACATTGATAGACCTTTGTTTGACCACGATCTCATGTGTTGGTAAGTGACGATGTAGCCGAAGATGGAGCACAAAGGTCTAGAAGGCACCTATTCACTCTAGACTTGAAGAGACCCAGATTATAGTTTTCCGGAAAGACAGACGACGGTAGTGTATTCCACTCCTTAGCAGTTCGCATTATAAAGGTAGAACCAAAACGTTTTGTGCGAATAGAAGGTATACCAATGAGGTAAGGATGGTACTGAGCCGTACGCCTGTTCGTCCTGTGATGAAAAGGAGATGGTGGGATCAGATTGTGCATTTCCTGGGAGCATTCCCCGAAATGTAACCTATAGAAGATCGAAAGGCATGCAACCTTACGGCGGTGCTTTAGACTCTGGATCTTAGTCTCCGCCATATGTTGCTCACCTATAAGCCTGAAAGCTCTACGTTCGATCGAGTCCAAGGCAGCAAGCTGGTGTTTGGCCGAACCATCCCAAGCATGGCAGCAGTACTCCATACCAGCCCGGACTTGTGCTTTATATAAACTGAGAAGCTGTCCTGGCGCGAAGTAACGCTTTACCTTATTCAGGATGCCTAGCTTCATGGCGGCTGTTTTTGCCTTACGACGCGTGAGCGAAACACCTAAGAGCTCGAGGTGATCTCCTATAGCTACAGGTACATCATGGAATACAGGACCTTGGAGAAATGGACCTTTTTTTGCCGAGAAGAGACAAACCTGCGTTTTAGAGGAGTCGGATACAGCCTTGAGAGTCAAATTCAGACGCTGCAGCATCTCATCCCTTAACTCCTGAATTTCATTCTGCCTAGCTCGCGCAATGGAAACATATTTCTCCACAACTGTGCTGTCGTCTGCATACTCAATGATACCGGCCAGATCGTTAATGTGCAGCAGAAACAGTGTGGCAGATAGCACTGACCCCTGAGGTACCCCGGCGTTAATAGTTAGTTAGTTAGTTATTCATTTAATAGCCAATTGATCCGACGAGCAGCCGTCAATAACTACTCGAATGGATCTTTCCCTCAAAAAGTCTGTGAGCCAGGAGCAGAATTGAACTGGCAGTCCGTAGGCAGGAAGCTTGCCAATAAGGCTAGCGTGCCAAACCCTATCAAAAGCCTTCGTCGTCTAATGAAACAGCCAGTGCTTCACCATATTTCTCGATGGCCTCGCTCCATATGTGCGTGGCATACACAAGAAGGTCCCCAGTAGACCGGTTTCGGCGAAATCCGAATTGACGATTACTGAGGAGGTCGTTACCTTCGAGGTATGCAAGGAACTTCCTATTCAGTACACGCTCCATACATTTTCAAGGTAGGGAGGTGACCGAAATAGGGTGGTAGTTTGAAGGGTCAGCACGACTGCCTTTCTTGGGTACAGGCTGCACGTTAGCGAACTTCCAAGATTTAGGGACTACACCAGTTTTCAAAGAGAGGCAGAAAAGTCGCGTTAATACTGGAGACAACTCAGGGGCACAAGTTTTCAACACTATAGCCGAGATACCATCCGGACCGCTAGCTTTATTCAAGTCGAGCGTTTTGAGCACTTCCTTTTGCAGGATGCGAATTTCCTGTATTGAAGCTTCGCACCGAGGAAAGCTGGGTGGAGTTTCGCCAGAGGTGTCAAGACGCGAAGCCTCCGCAAATTGAGTAGCAAATTTTGCTTTCTCAACCGCAGCGTAAGCCAGGGACCCGTTCGGTTTCAGTAGTGGAGGGAGTGAAGGGCGGCTGAAGGTCGCTTCCACCGACTTAGCCAGAGACCAGAAAGCTTTACTTCCCGCAGGGTATGCGGCAAGCTTAGCCCCCAGACGGCCAATCCGATCGAAGCGAGCCTTCCGTATCACCTTCTTGCAAGACTTGGCGGCTTTGTTAAAGGCTTTCTTCTTAATCCGTGCATCCGAGGTTTTACCGCTTTTTGCGTCGACCCAGGCTCGGTAAGCCACATGTTTTAGCACTTCTGCACTAGCACACGCAGGACTGAACCATGGGCGAGCATTGCCTGAAGGTGAAGCATCGGAGAATGGAATAAAATACTCCATTGCTCTTTTGATCACCTCCGAAACGGCATCAGTACAGACCATCGGGTCACAAGAAGAAAAGCAGGTTTGCCGCCAAGGATAAGAAGCGAAGAAATGTCGCATCTCATCTCAGTCTGCGGACTTATAACGCCACACTCGCCTACTTCCTCTGGGTGAGGGATCGGGTGGCGAGTATGACGATACAGACCTCACCACACAGAGGTCTGATGTACCCAAAGGAGGCAACACTGATACTGATACTGAGTGGTGATCCGGCTCGTTCGTCAGCAGAAGGTCCAAGCAGTTGGCTGTGTGGTCCTCAACGTCTGGAATTCTGGTTGCCTCATTGACCAGCTGAGTGAGATTTAGCGTGAGTGCAAGTTTGCACGCCTCTCTCCCAGCATGGTCGGTGAACTGGTATGGGAACAGCCACTGTTGGTGGTGGGTGTTAAAGTCCCCCAGAATCACCAATTGGGCACCAGGATAACGTTGTTAGGCCACATCCGCCGCTTCACAGATGTAGTTGAACAACCTGGTTGTCTCGTAGTCTCCAGAGTGAGACCGATATAAACCAGCATAGATAATTTTGGTGTCCACCAAAGTCCATAAAACTGAAAAATCGGGATCTTCAAGGTCACGAAGACGCAGACAGCAAATGTCCTCCCGGACAAATATACAAATACCAGCTTTGGGTTTAAAGTTGTGCTCCAGAGCATAGCCTGGGTATGTGAGGTATGCTGTATCGGCAGGACATAGAAACTGCGCCTCCGTGAGGAATATTATGTGAGGCTTGGCGGTCTCTAGGTGGTGGTGGACGGGATCGAGATTGGAGTACAGCCCTTGAATATTCGAGAGGTGCACTTGAAGCGAGAGGAAGTGCTTCTTTAGAAACGACTTATTATTTTTGACCTTTTTATAGTTGGTTTGGAGTGTTTACGTTAGTGGGAAAAACGGCTGTTGAGCGAGGCACTGGTCAGCGAAAACCTAGAGACAAACAGCAGGCTCCTGCGCCAGTGGGAGACTAGACTGGAGACTGCGGGCACGCCCGAACCCCCCCAGGAATGGCCATCGGGTCCTCTCATCCGGTCGCCAACCGGCACGATGGAGCATTCTGGGATTTTTCGCGAGGCGGCGGGGCAGCCTTTCATGAGTGGCTAACTCACTAGTTGGGCCCCCAACAACCTGCAGTCGGCCAGCGGAGAACCGTGCTTCGGATCCCGCTACCCTCCAAGCCTAGCCACCCGGCACACTTGCACCGCCGCGGTCTCTAAAACGCACATGCTGAAACCGGTGCACGAACTGCTCAAACCCGTCACTTCCACGATGGCTACACTGGACATCAGTCCGAAACATGACAATGTCGCTTCACGGACTGGCTTTGTCCAGTGGGTGGTGACAAGCCACGGCCGAAGCCTACCACCAGAAATGTTGTTTCCCGTTTGGCACCACCCAGAGATCACGTGTAGGGACGCAAGGGTATTTTCCTACGGACGCGGGTAACTTCGATCCCCAAAAATCGAACTCTTACTCGAATCGAATAGGTACTCTGAACGTCTACATATTTGAAGAAGAAAAGCATATTGCCCCAAGTGCGATTATTTTTGTGTGATCATCATCATCAGCATACAGAAACCCCCGCTCCCCCCAATATAGGAATATACTTATACTACTTAGACACGAATAATGAAGTCACAAACTTGTCACTATCTACACCGCTATTCGGTTCATTCCCGTTGTCCACGTTGAGCTTGTCTTTGCTGACGTGGACAACGGGAATATAATAAAATAATTAAAAAACATTCCCGATGTCCACGTTGGCTTCGTCCAATCCAACGTGGACAACGGGAATGAATAAAATAATAAAAAAACGTTCCCGATGTCCACGTTATCATATTATGATAAAATTGATAGACCGAATCATTTGTATACAAAATGTAAACTAAAACGTCCTATGTATACCTCCTCCTATTTTATCCTCCTCCTATCCACTGCATTCCAACAGTCTTTAATGCAACATTATCGGAAATAAAGGACTTTGGACTGGATAATGTATGAGAAGACCCGATGGCCATGCTTGGGAGGTTCGGGCGTCCCTGCAGTCTCCAATCTAGTCCCCTACTGGCACAGCAGCCTGCCCTATGTCACATTCCCCGAAATGTAACCTATAGAAGATCGAAAGGCATGCGACTTTACGGCGGTGCTAGAATCTCTGGATCCTAGTCCCCGCCATATGTTGCTCTCCTATAAGCCTGAAAGCTCTGCGTTCGATCGAGTCCATACCAGACCAGACTTGCGCTTTGTATAAACTGAGCAGCTGTCCCGGTGTAAAGTAACGCTTTAGCTTATTGAGGATGCCCAACTTCATAGCAACTGTTTTTGCTATTGACTCAATATATGATCCGAAGTTGAGAGTCGGCGTAAGTGAAACAACTAAGAGCTCAAGATAATCTCCAATATCTATAGGTACATCCCGTAAATTGAGAACCTGAACAAACTGTCTTTTTTTCACCGAGAAGGGACAACCCTGCAATTTAGAGGCGTTGAATTTAACTAGATTAGCATCGCCCTAGTCGGACACAGCCTTGATAGTCAAATTCAAATGCTGCAGCATCTCATCTCTTATCTCCTGAATTTCATTCTGACTAGCTCGAACAGTGGAAACGTGTCTCTCCACAACTGTGCTGTCATCTGCATACCCAATGATATTGGGCATGAGCAGATCATTAATGTGCAGTAGAAACAGGGTTGCAGAGAGCACCGACCCCTGAGGTACCTCGGCATTGATGGCCAATTGATCCGACGAGCAGCTGCCAACGACTACTTGAATAGACCTAGAGACCGCTCACGGAGACGCAGATTCAATATCCTCACGATACAGCATACCTGACATACCCAGGCTATGCTCTGGATGGAGCACAATTTTAAACAAAAAGCTGGTATCTGTATTCATGCCTGGGGTGACATTTGTTTTGTGCGCCTGCGTGATCTTGAATTATTATCTTTGTAGATTTTGGTGGATAAAGGCTCAGATAACATCATTGTATTTTTATTGTAACTTCACCTCCCCTCACGTTCTTTACAATCCTGTCCATCCAACGGTTGCCTGGAAGAGATCACTCTTAGCGATAAGGCCACCCACTGTATCACCGTGAACTAGTTTGTAAGATAATATAAGTATGTTGTTATTTTATTATTCTAAGATGAGTACAATAAAGAGTTATCTATCTATCTATCTAGAACAGGAGTTCCCAAACTTATTTTGTCTACTACCCGCTTTGAGAATAAATTATTTTTTAGCGCCCCCATAATTATTATTAGCGTCCCCGTTTTTTCACCTGCTTAAAAACCACTATAACTTCAAATTAAATTAATTATTGTGAGCTATATTAGCGGAGATGCATGCACAAATCGGGTTATTTAACAAAAACTTGTTAAAACATGATTGCCCGCGGTATATTATCTACGAAAATGACCTATCTAGTAATACTAATAACTATTAAAATGCGAAAGTGTGTCTGATTTGACACCCCCGTCATTTATGGGTCTCTGACCGCCCCCCTTTAGGCCTGCAGCGCCCACAAGGGGTCGTTATCGCCCACTTTGGGAACCCCTGATCTATAACATCATCTATGCCAGTCTATATCGTTCACACTCTGGAGATCAGGAGACAACCAGGTTACTGTGGCCCAACAACGGTACCCTGATGCTCAACTAGTGCTTTTGGAGGACTTTAACATCCAAAACCAAAAGTGGCTGTTCCAATACCATACCAGCTTAGCTTGGGGCTTCTAAAACAGTATATAATAATTCTGGGAAAGCGAGAATATTGTAAGATAACAGAAATTAACTACTACACAAAAAAAGCGTTCCTTTCGTGCTGGAGAGGAGAAAAACTTCGTTATTTTATGATTCACATGGTGTTTTGACCGTATGAATCAGGCACAGATGAATCAGGATTTTGCCTTCAATCATGTATAACTCATCAGACATACAGACTTCAGTATTGTAATTTTTCTACACGAATATATAACCCAAAAGCATCACACGAAATACAGATTGAAGCTGGAAAACAATAAAATAAATTTTATAAAGTACGCATTGTAATCACAATACCACCTGAACCAAGAACAGATGAATCAGACATTGACCTTTGTAACACCGTGATCTAAGCCAACCAGCCGCACGTCCACCTTCTGGCTCGTCCGTTGCACGACTGGCTTCCCCCCGCGCGGGAAGTCAGACTCTCATTATTACTACCCAACCAATTAGGGTCAAGTGAAGCTTACGCCATACTAATCAGTATTATATGCCGGACACTTCTTAATTACCGATTTATAAACATATTAAGGTAGTTTTAACGAATACACATTTTTTTTGTACAAGAACAGTTCATTTCCTTTCAATATATTTATAATTTATATTGATTTATCAAAGGGAAAATGTGATATCGACAATTTTGTTCTGGAAAATGGCAAGCGGACGCGTCATATGAATCAGAAGAACTAACTTCTAATATTTTTAATTTATACTTACACTGCAATTATTTTAAATATATTATTTGTCCCAGTTAGGGTTAAAGCTAAACTATATGTATAAAAAAATAACATGCTGTTTTGTTAGTTGGTTTCAGAAATATACCCACAGACATCGAAAATTTTGTGTTGCCTAAATGGTTTTCGCTTCTAGAATATCACAGATTTATTCACATGAATTCATTTAAAACAGCTAGCAATTTTAAAAAGCTTTTACCCAAATTCAAATGAAAGGATGGGTCAAAAATACCCGCGGGGCCAATCAGAGGATCTGCAATCTCAAATCTGCGAAAAATTACGGTGTTAGTGAAAATTCCGAAAACGATTTCAGATAAGGAGGAGGTTCTATGTTCGTGTGTATGTAGCTTTTTCATGTACGAGCACAGAATAAATCATAGTTGGTACGAGTATGTTCACCGACATCTCCATCAATAGTTAACCAATATGAAAAAAACTTTTTTTGTTCGAATAGGTATAAGTACTCCTGAAGTGGTTCCATATTCACTAATTCAGGATCTGATGATAGAATCTTAGAAAAATGGAGGGATATCCTCAAAAACTAATGGCAAACATTAAAAAACACAAAAGATAACACCCAACAGTCACAAACATAGTCCTGATCCAACACTAGGATTCCCTGTGTCGTGGGTATCAGGAACTATGAGTACCGTGATACCATAACTCCCAGACCCGTAAGAAATATTTGCAGATCATACAAACATTTGTCACGTAGCGGGAATCAAACCCGCGACCTCTCGCATCTCAGCCGGCTACTAGCCCGACGCGCTAAAGAGGTCGTCAACTTTTAAAATACAGAGGTTGGTAAATTTTTCATAACTTATTCAGGTGTTGGTGGCTAGGAGCCATCATGTCATGCTCGTCAGCTGATGATGAAAGCCATAGCACTCCTTGGAGATTAGGAGTTAGAGGATAGTACTGAATTTCAGGCAGAAAACTAAACAGACAAAAATGCGTATGATTTTTTTGAGAGCTTTGAAGTCGTTTTTTTTATTGATTTATACTTGTAAAGATGTAGTATGTGCGAATATTGGAGGTACCTGTAGGTAATTTCACATAGATATTAATTTACTAAGCCTAAATTCAAGTTTTCACAATATATTTAACTTAATTACCGAGTCAAAAAATAACTAGTATGTTATCAAAAAAATATCTACCTACCTAACAGTCGTCTATAAAATGAGTTGAAAGATATTCAACGAATAAAATATTTTCGATGCCTTCGAAATTGTCGAGTAATTTTACCCACTAGAACCTAATTGCTTAATAATTTGTCGAGCACTTGAAAATCATTTAAATTTTTCTTTTTATATTCCTTCGACTGCGAAAAGGCTTTCGACAGTATTGAGTTGAGGCCGTGTTTCACAACTCAACAACGTTATTACTCTCCATCACGTTGACAAGCTACATATATCCTGAGAAAGTATAGAATTGGCACTTCGTCTCACACACGACACACTCTCCGTACACCGGAATATCCTTCGTGCAAAAACCAAACTTGTTCGTTTCTGGTTGGCACGAAATTCAAATTTGATTGTGTTTTTTTATTATCACAACTCATCAACAGATCTTGAGATAGCGAAACCAAATTTTGCGGAAACAATGAGAACTAACACATATGTTTAGATTGATAGTGTCTCATAAATAACATAAGTTTAGCTGCGAATGTCATTCAAAGATTTTTACAGTGTTTTTTTGTTCATTGACATTCGCAGCTAAACTAATGATATTTATGAGACACTTTCAATCAAAATATGCATCTTAGGTCTCGCTTAGTATATCTCTCTCATAGTCTCTCTCCTCTCTAAGGATACCTGGTTTTACTAAAATTGAGCAGTCACCAGCAGTTTGGAGAAGTCCAAAGCTAAACATATTATGCCCCTCTCGTAGCCACGAGATTATTGAGCCACATCCATCCACCGCCTTTCTTAAATAGAGCTGAACTCACGGCAATTCTAAATTAAAAATCTCCCAAATATTCCGCACGCAGCCTTTCAAGTAAAATCTCAATAATACATCAGCATACGAATTTCCCGGGAAATAGGCCCGATACAAATTTTCCCTGAAGCAACAGTACCAAAGCATTTGTACCTTTATACACGCCATCTGGAGCTGTTTATTCCTGATTACAGGATGAAAAAAATAGAATTGGGTATCAGAAAATGGAATCTTTTCGCGATATAATTTTGTTTTTTACTTGAAAGTTGGGAACTTGGCGATTATTGTGTGAGATTCAAAAGATTCGTTTATGAATCACTTTTTGTCGTTTAAACGTCTGTACATTTCGGCGAATGCTCGCAGGAACTGCACGATCTGATCCCACCATCTCCTTTTAATCATAGGACGAGCAGGCGTACGGCTCAGAACCATCCATACCTCATTAGTATACCTTCTATTCGCACAAAACGTTTCAGTTCTACCTTTATAATGCGAACTGCTAAGGAGTGGAATAAACTACCGTCGTCTGTCTTTCCTGAAAACTATAATCTGGGTCTCTTCAAGGCTAGAGTGAATAGGTGCCTTGTAGATCTTTGTGCTCCATCTTCGGCCACATCGTCACTTACCAACAGGTGAGATCGTGGTCAAACAAAGGTTTATCAATGTTCAAAAAAAAGAAAAAAAAGACAGTTTTATTCATAATTGAAAAAACCAGTAATAACCCACGTAGGTATTTGTACCTACGTGAGTTATTACTGGTTTTTTCAATTAAGACAGTTTTACTTACGTAAACATTTTACTCACTAGCCTTTTGCCCGCCGCTTCGCATGCGTTATGTCGGAATAAAAAGCAGCCCCCTCACCCCTCCTGCCCTCTACCCCTTACCTCCACCCTCCCCAATTACTGCTATTCGACTCTGGAATAGTATTCCTCACCAATATCGTGGGGTATACTCAGTTGATGTTTTCAGATCCAAAGTTTATAATCATTACCTCACTCTCATGCTCACTATCCTTTGATAAATTTTTTGTGCATATTGTTTTCCACATTACACAAAGGTTAGCTGGAAGAGAATGCTATCTAGCATTAAGTTCGCCTATGTACAATACTTTTTAAGGTGTGCTATAAAGAATGTTCTATCTATCTATCTATCCCCCAGCATCCAACCACACACCAAATACTATCATAATCCGCTCAACCTTTGACCCGACAGACATTGTTCTGTCCAATGGTCTTGAGTTCATACAAAAATCCCGTAGAAAAAGATATAACTTTTTTCCGAATTGAAAAAAATTTCGGGTAACATTTCCAAATTTTATTTCCTAAAAAACCTTATTGCACTATCAAAATATTAAAAAATCATCATTATCCAAATCAGTTCAGCTGTTCTAAGTAACACTTACCAACGAAATGCATTTAATTTATATAAAGAAAAAAAAATGTGCATTAAAGTAGAATAATAGTAGTTTATGCAACTGTCATATAAGGAGGGGTATTAAAACACGAGAGTCTGTTTATCGCATGAGGCGAAGCCGAATGCGATAACAGGTTGACTCGAGTGTCCTTAATACCTAAGTTATATGCAGTTTCATACACTACTTTATCTTCACTCATAGGAAAAATTTAAATTAAATAAAGAAAAACACGATCGGCAAAAAAATGTATGGGAAGGGCGGGAAATTAAGTTCAAACTACGCATGCGTGCGCCATTTTTTCACAGTTCGAACGGCGCATGCGTGCGCCTTTTTTTTCATATTCAGGGTATAACTATAGACTTATGACTAGACTATAGACTTAACTATATTACTAGTTTAATGAATTAATAAAAAAAAAGATAGCGGTACTATAATGACTTTTATTCTTAATTTTATGTATTATGCGTCTATAATAAAGTGCGTTTGTATAGAACCGTCTTTGAATTCGTAATTCAAATATTTCGATTTGAGTGTAGATAAAAGTGTTTTTTATATGTATGTTAGTTTTTAAGGTATTTATGTTGCTATGGGCTTATTGTTTAGGTTTTAGTACATTTTCTAATAAGCCAGAAATAAATATATTTCATTTGATTTGATATATAAAATACTCTACAATCGGTTATAAGAGAACTGAAAAATAAAATAAGAAACTAAGATAAACGAAGAAATAGTGCAATGGCGTTCCTCTTTAGTGATGTTTTTTCTTATGATAACGTACATACTTCATTTTAATATCAAGGTACGTTAGAACGTAAGGTATATATAATTATATTTACGGAAGTTTTAGAAACGAGTATTATTTGGCGCTAACCTAGTTGAAAGGTAAAAGGTAGGGCCCTGCAGTAAATGCGGGATAAAACCACGGTCGAAAGGGTTAATGCAGCAAACATCGCAAACAATCGGCCTCAGGGGGCGGTCGGCGGTAACGGGGACCTAATCCGATATTTTACACGGTGCCGAGAAGCCTTTAATGTCGTTTGGAAATCGGAGACGCAGTCGTTGGGATATATTTTACGTAATAATAGTTCCTAGGACGAGAGAAGGCATAATCCAGGAAATATCGGATAGCGGTCGGCCCCATTTCTCTTTTTTAAAGTTTGTTTTTGGGATCATACTTTAAGATTATTGTGTGTCCTACACTATTAAATTAAAAATAATATTTGTTCTAGATATTACGTATAATAATATCTGGTGCAACCGAGCTTCGCACCCTTATATTTGTTCAGGGTGTTCTGGGTATTTTCTACCTATGTAACATAAAAAAAACTATGTAATGTAATACAACTAATAATGCAGCCAGGATCTTAGGGACGCTTCCGTAGTGATATATGGTATATGGTAGTAATTTGGATCAGTTGAGCTACCTTTTAATCGTTAGCAGTGGTCTTCAGGTAGCACTCCTAATTCATGTTTTTTTTTTGTACATATTTTTTATTAAGTAAGTATATCTCTTATCTAGTACCCACATCGAGCACTCCGGTACGGAGGCCTGCAATGCTCTAAGAGTACCCATAACACAAGCTCCGCTTAGCTTGGGTTAGATAATGTTTTTCTTTTTTTATACTACTAGAATGACGTAACTAGCAGATGGCCCACCTGATGTTAAGTGGTAACCTCTGCTTATGAACAGTGCATTACCTCATAGGTCACGTTCACCTAGGACGCGCCCTATGTGGCATTGCACTGCCCTGAGACATAAAGGTGAAAAGTCTCATGTGCCTGTAATTTCACCGGCACCCTAACCCTTCAAACCGGAACACAGCAATGCGAGCACTACTGCTTTACGGCAGAAATACATATGGTGGTAGTACTTCCCCGGACGAACTCTTACACATAAAAAGCCCTACTACTACTACTATTATTAATGTTATTGTGAACTTGTCCAGCTTTATTTATTTATTTTACTATGTATTATGTGTTTGTCTTACGAGGAGATAAAGTGCTAATAATGTTGTAATCCCGATTCAAGATAGCTGAATCAATCTTCTACTGACTAAAGTTTGCGCTACGCCCTAGCCCCGAGGTACCTTCTTAGTTGCAAATTACTTATCCACTTCCGAACACTAAAGAAACTTCTCAGAATCGAAATTAAATTGCTAATTTCGGTACTAAACCCCAGAACGTTATCGATCCCTTCTTTAGAAAGTTCTACTCAATTCTCACTGAAAGTAGAATTAATTTGAATTTGTTCGGAACATTTATATAACGATCAGTTTTATTCGACTCTTCAAATGTAACGCTGAGAAGCTTAATGGTATGTATTATAAGTAGTATCTTTCAGAGTAGTATTTTCTCGGAAAGATAAAATCCGAAATGAGATTATGCGACAGAGAACTAAAGTCACTGTCATACGAGTAGCCTACCGGATTAGCAAGCTGAAGTGGCAATGGGCTGGTCATATATGCCGAAGAACCGACAACCGTTGGGGTAAGCTAGTTCTTGAGTGGATACCGCGTCTACGTCATTGCAAACGTTGTATTGTTAGTATTAAATGATATTATAACAGTGTAGGGGAACACATTTATTTATTACTTGATTATTCACTCAGTTCTACCTCTCAGACGCCATCTTGCGTTCCGGCCAATGACCGGGCACGCACCGTTCCATTTCACAATAACCTCTAACGTTCCGTTACCTACTAAGCTACATCTTTCACTTTTTTATAAAAAAAAATTACTTATCTTTATTATCTACTTATCAGTTTTTTATGCAATACATATAATGAGTACTTAGCTTTCCTATAACTTATAACTAAATAAACAAGTATACTCCTAAGAACCATAGAAACCCCACACACTCAGCCCTTGCAGTGCTTCAGATCAACAAATTATTGAGGTCGAACATGGTATGAAGTCCTAGTATAAGTACATCCATTATTATCTAAAATATCATAAGATCTAAAGTTATTGTTACTAGTAATTTTTCCTATTAACCATTTCTTACTTTTAGGGTCTTTTTTGAACCAAACATTTTGACCAACCATGAAGCTTTCTTTACTTCTTACATTTTGGTTGAATTTTTTTATTTTGCGTGGGGCACCCTTGTCTATGTGGTGCGATGACGATACGATACGAAAGACGGTGGGCAGAAAGTGGATGAGGAGAGCCGAAGACCGGGCTCAGTGGCGCGCCATGGAAGAGCAGCAGTGGACTGCAGTAGGTTGATGATTATGATGATTATTATTATTTCAGCCAGTTGATGTCCACTGCTGAACACAGGCCTCCCCCAGATAATACCACGATGAATGCGCTTGAACCGCATCCATCCACCGACTTCCAGCAACTTGAACAATGCAACAAACATACACAAAAAAACACAAAAAGTCTCCGTTCTGGCGTGTAAAACATCGTCACAGACAAATCCATTACCTATTATAGTAGTTTCAGCGAATAACGCCTCGCCATTAGGGCGCGTGCCGTTGAGATGGGTCAGCGGTCCCTGAAGGGCTGAGCTCAAAGGACCACTCACTTCGTCGTCTTTTGAACTACCTTATGTGTCTTTGTTAGATTTTGCAACTCTGCATTTAATAAAGACGTGGTTTCATGGATGATGTTTTAATATGCTGCCTTGGTTAGATCGGAGGAACATGACCGCACCATGATCCAAAACAATGTCTGCTACTCGGAGACTACCACGTGTCTAACACCAGATGACGTCACAAACAATAACAACTAATGAATTAGGAAAAATTGTGATAATTCCATACAAAATATTGTCATTATTAACAGACTTCAAAAAACAGGAGGAGGTGTTTGTTACCTCATATCTCCGTAATTATGAACCTTTTTTTTTTTAGTTGACACTCCAGATTTGTCACATTTTCATCAAAACGTCATTTTGCCAACACAAACACATGAGGCGATTTATACTGCCTACTTTAGGTACTTACTAGTTTTTAGGGGCTTGTTTTACTTTTTTTTTAATTTTGTATTTCCTTCTTATTTAATATTGGCTTTGCATTTATGTGTTATTTGGTGTTGTTATGTGGTGGACGACCTCTGTGGCGCGGCGGGCGTATGTTCGCCTGAGACGCAGGAGGTTGCGGGTTCGATTCCCACCTCGGAACAAATATTTGTGCGATCTGCAGATATTTGTTCAGGGTGTTCTGGGTATATTCTATGTATAATAAAAAATATCTATAATTATGTATTGTATTGTATTAAGTATATCAGTAATCTAGTATCCATAACACAAGCTCTGCTTAGCTTGGGGCTAGTTAATGTTGTGTGACAGTTCACACAACATTAACTGTTATTATGTGTTATTTAAATAAACGTTTTTCTGTTTCTATTTCTTTCTATTTCCTATTACCTAACTTCAACATATTTTAGACTGTTCAAAACATCTGGAGGTAAAAGCTGGTGATTATGGTTGGTCAAGATTACATTATTTCTATGCAAATATTTTCCTTGAGAGTTTTCTTGCCGTAGCAGTCAATGACTTTTAAATTATGCTAATTCAGATGGAATATTCTTATACAACATCCGTGATATAAACGGGTGTTTACTTGCTAATCCTCATTCGCACAACAAAGCATTAAAACATCGCAGAACAGTAATGTACTTATAACCTTAGTGGTTCATCTCCATACGAACATCTATAATAGACTCACGCACACATACACACGTAAACACTATAAGGGTACCTAATAGGCATTTGTTGTATTAATTTGTTTTATTCTAATTGCGTTAATTATGTATATTTGTTTTATTTTTTTGCTCCTGCATTACTCTCTCCACTCTGGTTTCAGCTGAAAATCAGCGTTGGGTGGTAATTACACCCAACATATTATGCTGAGCTGAACGCCATTTTGACACACATACACATGAGCCGATATATACTGCCTACTTTAGGTATTCGTTTTTATATGCATGTTTTGATTTTTTTGAGTTTTGCGTTTCCTTCTTTTGTATTATCGGTTTTGTATTTTTATATTTATGCGTTAATTTGTGTCAAATAAACGTTTTTCTATTTCTATTTCTACTATGACGGATGTAAGAACGTCATATCAGTTTACAGAGTGATAATATCTACAAGAGGTAGGCTGAAAACTATGAATACTTTGAAAACCCCCGTCTGTTTTCAGTACACCAGGTTTCATACAAATAATAAGCGGCCGAGTGCGAGTCGGACTCGCCCATGAAGGGTTCCGTAGCAGCAAGTAACATAATATAAAAGTTCTTGGATGGATTACGATTAATGACGTATTAAAAAAAACTACTTACTAGATCTCGTTCAAACCAATTATGAGTGAAAGTTTACATTTATTATTTATTTATTTATTTATTTATTTACATATTTATTTATCATACAAACTGATCTAAATTATTTTGGTTAGTAGTATCTTAAAACCTAGGTTAGGTTTGTCTAAATACTAGGTTCTCTTACAATACTGGAGATCCAATATTTGGAGATCGAAGTTACCCGCGTCCGTAGGAAAATACCCATGCGTCCCTACACGTGATCTCTGGGTGGTGCCAAATGGGTAACAACATTTCTGGTGGTAGGCTTCGTCCGTGGCTTGTCACCACCCACTGGACAAAGCCAGTCCGTGAAGCGACATTGTCGTGTTTCGGACTGATGTCCAGTGTAGCCATCGTGGAAGTGACGGGTTTGAGCAGTTCATGCACTTGATTCAGCATGTGCGGTTTAGAGACCGCAGTGGTGCAAGTGTGCCGGAAGGGAAGGCTTGGAGGGTAGCGGGATCCGAAGCACGGTTCTCCGCTGGCCGACCGCAGGTTGTAGGGGGCCCAACTAGTGAGTTAGCCACTCATGAAAGGCTGCCCCGCCGCCTCACGAAAAATCCCAGAATGCTCCATCGTGCCGGTGGCGACCGGATGAGAGGACCCGATGGCCATTCCTGGGGGGGTTCGGGCGTCCCCGCAGTCTCTAGTCTCCCACTGGCGCAGGAGCCTGCTGTAAGTCTCTAAGTTTTCGCTGGTCAGTGCCTCGCTCAACAGCCGTTTTTCCCACAAACCTAACACTCAAAAACCTATATGAAAAAGTCCAGAAATAATAAGTTGTCTTTACAGCGGAAGCACTTCCTCTCGCTTCAAGTGCACTTCTCCAATATTCGAGGACTGCACTCCAATCTCGATCCGGTCCACCACCACCTAGAGACCACTAAGCCACACTTATTATTCCTCACGGAGACGGAGACTCCTCCCGATACAGCTTACCTTACATACCCAGGCTATGCCCTGGAGCACAACTTTAAACTCAAAGCTGGTATTTGTCTATTTGTCCGGGAGGACATTTGCTGTCTGCGTCTTCGTGACCTTGAAGAACCCGATTTTTCCGTTTTATGGACTTTGGTGGACACCGGCTTAGATAAAATTATCTATGCTGGTTTATATCGGTCTCACTCTGGAGACTCCGAGACAACCAGGTTGTTCAACTACATCTGTGAAGCGGCGGATGTGGCCCAACAACGTTATCCTGGTGCCCAACTGGTGATTCTGGGGGACTTTAATGCCCACCACCAACAGTGGCTGTTCCCATACCAGTTCACCGACCATGCTGGGAGAGAGGCGTGTAAGCTTGCACTCACGCTAAATCTCACTCAGCTGGTCAATGAGGCAACCAGAATTCCAGACGTTGAGGACCACACAGCCAACTGCTTGGACCTTCTGCTGACGAACGTGCCGGATCACCACTCAGTATCAGTGTTGCCTCCTTTGGGTACATATGATCACTGTGTGGTGAGGTCTGTATCGTCATACTCGCCACCCGATCCCTCGCCCAGAGGTAGTAGACGAGTGTGGCGTTACAAGTGGGCAGATTGGGGTGAGATGCGACATGTCTTCGCTTCTTATCCTTGGCGGCAAACCTGCTTTTCTTCTTGTGGTCTTGTGACCCGACGGTCTGTGCTGATGCCGTTTCGGAGGTGATCAAAAGAGCAATGGAGTATTTTATTCCATTCTCCGATGCTTCACCTTCAGGCAATGCTCGCCCATGGTTTAGTACCGCGTGTGCTAGCGCAGAAGCGCTTAAACATGCGGCTTACCTAGCCTGGGTCGAAGCAAGCAACGGTAAAACCTCGGATGCACGGATTAAGAAGAAAGCCTTTAACAAAGCCGCCAAGTCTTGCAAGAAGGTGATACGGAAGGCTCGCTTTGATCGGATTGGCCGTCTGGGGGCTAAGCTTGCCGCATACCCTGCGGGAAGTAAAGCTTTCTGGTCTCTGGCTAAGTCGGTGGAAGCGAACTTCAGCCGCCCTTCACTCCCTCCACTACTGAAACCGGACGGGTCCCTAGCTCACGCTGCGGTTGAGAAAGCAAATTTATTTGCCACTCAATTTGCGGAGGCTTCGCGTCTTGACACCTCTGGCGAAACTCCACCCAGCCTTCCTCGGTGCGAAGCTTCAATGCAGGAAATTCGCTTCCAGCAAAAGGAAGTGCTCAGAACGCTACGTAGTCTCGACGTGAATAAAGCTAGCGGTCCGGATGGTATCTCGGCCATAGTGTTGTCTCCAGTATTAACGCGTCTTTTCCGCCTCTCTTTGAAAACTGGTGAAGTCCCTAAATCTTGGAAGCTCGCTAACGTGCAGCCTGTACCCAAGAAAGGCAGTCGTGCTGACCCTTCAAACTATCGCCCTATTTCAGTCACCTCCCTTCTTTGTAAATGTATGGAGCGTGTACTGAATAGGAAGCTCCTTGCATACCTCGAAGGTAACGACCTCCTCAGTGATCGCCAATACGGGTTTCGCCAAAACCGGTCTACTGGGGACCTTCTTGTGTATGCCACGCACATTTGGAGCGAGGCCATCGAGAAATATGGTGAAGCACTGGCTGTTTCATTAGACGTCTCGAAGGCTTTTGATAGGGTTTGGCACGCTAGCCTTATTGGCAAGCTTCCTGCCTACGGACTGCCAGTTCAATTCTGCTCCTGGCTCGCAGACTTTCTGAGGGAAAGATCCATTCGAGTAGTTATTGACGGCTGCTCGTCGGATCAATTGGCTATTAACGCCGGGGTACCTCAGGGGTCAGTGCTATCTGCCACACTGTTTCTGCTGCACGTTAATGATCTGCTAATGCCCGGTATCATTGGGTATGCAGACGACAGCACAGTTGTGGAGAGATATGTTTCCACTGCGCGAGCTAGGCAGAATGAAATTCAGGAGTTAAGAGATGAGATGCTGCAGCGTCTGAATTTGACTCTCAAGGCTGTATCCGACTGGGGCGATGCCAATTTAGTCATGTTCAACGCCTCTAAAACGCAGGCTTGTCTCTTCTCGGCGAAAAAAAGTCCGTTTCTCCAAGTTCCTGTATTCCGAGATGTACCTGTTGCTATGGGTGATCACCTCGAGCTCTTAGGTGTTTCGCTCACGCCTACTCTCAACTTTGGCTCCTACATCGAGTCTAAGGCAAAAACAGCTGCCATGAAGCTAGGCATCCTGAATAAGGTAAAGCGTTACTTCACACCAGGACAGCTTCTCAGTTTATATAAAGCACAAGTCCGGGCTGGTATGGAGTACTGCTGCCATGTTTGGGATGGCCCGGCCAAACACCAGCTTGCTGCCTTGGACTCGATCGAACGTAGAGCTTTCAGGCTTATAGGTGAGCAACATATGGCGGAGACTAAGATCCAGAGTCTCGAGCACCGCCGTAAGGTTGCATGCCTTGCGATCTTCTATAGGTTACATTTCGGTGAATGCTCCCAGGAACTGCACGATCTGATCCCACCATCTCCTTTTCATCATAGGTCGAGCAGGCGTACGGCTCAGTACCATCCTTACCTCATTGGTATACCTTCTATTCGCACAAAACGTTTCAGTTCTACTTTTATAATGCGAACTGCTAAGGAGTGGAATACACTACCGTCGTCTGTCTTTCCTGAAAACTATAATCTGGGTCTCTTCAAGTCAAGAGTGAATAGGTGCCTTCTAGACCTTTGTGCTTCATCTTCGGCCACATCGTCACTTACCAACAGGTGAAATCGTGATCAAACAAAGTTCAATCAATGTTAAAAAAAAAAAAAAAAAATACAACACACGAGCGATAACAAATGACATGGAATATTTTACAACTACTACGGCGAGCAAGCGCCCGAAAAAATTGACGGTAGTGTGTCAGAATAACTAGGTAGTAGGTACAAGACGGTACAACAATGACACAGTGCAGTCAACACAAAAAACCCGTCCGGTGATGTGCAAACTCACCGACAGCCGGTTGCAGGTAGTATGCACTCGAGATGCGTGTGTGTGTGCGCTTGCGCTACAAAGGATGCTCCATTTTACGCCGGGTTTATGTATTGTTTGTGTACATGGTAAAGTACATCATATATTTTTTTTAGTTTTATCATTCTCTTATTTTAGAAGTTATGGTGGGGGACACACTTTTTACCACTTTTGAAGTGTCTCTCGTGCAAACTATACAGTTTAGAAAAAAATTACTTAAGAAACCTCAAAATCATTTTTAAAGACCTATCCATAAATACCCCACACGCATGGGTATGATGAAAAAAAAATTTTTGAGTTTCAGTTCTAAGTATGGGGAACCCCAAAAATAAAAAACTACTTACTAGATTTCGTTCAAACTAATTTTGAGTAAAAGTTTACATGGTAATGTCCATCATATTTTTTTTTTAGTTTTATCATTTTCTTATTTTAGAAGTTACGGGGACGACGACACACTTTTTACCTCTTTGGAAGTGTCTCTCGCGCAAACTATTAAGTTTAGAAAAAAATTATATTAGAAACCTCAACATCATTTTTGAAGACCTATCCATAGATACCATATATATATAGGTTTAAAGAAAAAAAAAATTGAGTTTCAGTTCTTAGTATGGGGAACCCCAAAAATAATTGTTTTTTTTTTTATTTTTGTGTAAATATCTTAATGCGGTTCACAGAATACATCTACTTACCAAGTTTCAACAGTATAGCTCTTATAGTTTCGGAAAAAAAGGCTGTGACATACACGGACAGACAGACAGACAGACATGACGAATCTATAAGGGTTCCTTGTCTTTGACTACGGAACACTAAAAACGTATTTAAATTGGAGCACCCATTGTACCCTATATCCTATTAATGTTTTCCTGGTCATCATCAGATACTGGAGCCTGATGTTATCGAAAAATTAGCATTTTGAACTCAAACTAAAGGTTTCAGCTGCAAAAATGCCTGACTTCTTTTCAAACATATGTTGCTAGCTGGTGGTCCTAGAAACGGCTGCCCCAATTTCCACCAATCATAGCTAGGAACAATCTCGCAAACACCATATTTCATACAACAACCTCCATTGAAATCAGAGCATTCGTTGCGGAGTTACGTGGCAACAAGAAACATGCCATGCAGACAGACAGACAGACTAAGCCATCAAACTTATAGTACTTAACTTTCTAGTGGGGGGTTAATTAATGTTAGTACATAGAAACTTAGGGAGTATTAAAATTGTATTGTCAAACTAAAACAAGTCAAAAAACATTGAAGGCATGCTATTTGATTCTATAATTTGATGTTGAGGGACATAGCTACTATCATAATAAAATCAGCATGGTTTCCGCCTCTGGAAGAAGAACTACTAGTAGGCAGGCTATACTTTAATTAGGAGAGTGAACTTGTGTGACGGAACAAAGTTGAATAACAGTTGCTACTCTATTCTGAGCTGTCCATTGTCATCGCTCGGCACGCGGCATAATCACCGGCGCTTTACTCGGAATACATTAATTGATAGCGCGGGTTCGCGACAAGCACCATAACTCACTAAAAACCCTCATATTTCATCGCCGGAGAAGTTTCATTAAACGCGGTTACAAAGCACAGGTTAATTTCACATTTTGTCGCGTGTACTCAGAGTAAACTCTATTTCACAGCTTGTAGATGGCTCGGCTCATTCAATCAACATAAGGTTTTTTTTTAAATGTAATTGCTCGAGAAACTGGCTTACGGCCCGCCTGATGGTAAGCGGTTACCGTCGCCTATTGACATCTGCAACACCAGAGGTATTGCCAATGCGTTGCCTGCCCTGAAGGACTCTTTTTACATTTTTTTTGAAGCGGCTCATGTTGTAGTTTAGCGGAAACACCTCAGGAGGGAGCCCATTCCACAACCTGCACGTATGGGGGAGAAAAGATCTCGTAAAGCGAGCAGTACGAGACACCCACGTGTCGATGATGTGAAGATGAGCTCCCTTGCGTTGTCGACAAGTGCGATGATAGAAAGTTTTATTGAAATGATTAGTGGCGAAAATTCTGTGTAGCATTCTCAAAAGAGATCGTTTTATTTTTAAGGCCATATTCTCCTAATGCAGGAAAAAGGTCCAATTCTTGAAATACTACGCCAATTCAGCGTCAACAACTTCGGGAAATAAAGTAGATTCTTAAAGTGATAACGAGCTGACTACAGACCACTCGGATGAGAGGTATCTCACTCGTAATTCGGACCTCAATGTAAATGGACTTAAGCGCTCAAAAAGTGTCCGAACAAAATGCATAAAAGGGGACAATTCTGTCAAGTTTTACCCGACCATTTATTTATTTATTTTCCTCCCATATTGTCCCACTGTAGCGCAAAGGCCTCCCTCCCTTTTTTCCAGTTCTCTCTGTCCCTTACTGCATTGGGCCAGTCTGGTAGGTGCACATCCAACTCGTCACGCAATCACGTGGTCTGCCGCGCGGGCGTCTTGCGTTAGGCACCCAATCCGTAGTGGAATTTGCCCATATATCTCCAGGCATGCGGCAGACGTGGCCGGCCCAATCTCACCTGATCAACTTAGTTGGAGCTAAAATCATCGCTGTCTCTTTTCATTTCAGTCTATTAGATAAAGTAGCAAACTTTGAATTATGTCAAATTTAGTTAAGCTCAAAAATGTATTACTATGTTAAGTGTGTTAGTAGTTAGAGTAATAGTAGAGATTTTTTGTGAAAGAGTTCGTCCGGGGAAGTACTACCACCATACCTATTTCTGCCGCAAAGCAGTAGTGCTCGCATTGCTGTGTTCCGGTTTGAAGGGTAAGGGTGCCGGTGAAATTACAGGCACATGAGACTTTTCATCTTTATGTCTCAGGGTGGCGGGAGCAGTGCAATGCCACATAGGGCGCGTCCTAGGTGGACGTCACCTATGAGGTAATGCACTGTTCATAGGCAGAGGTTACTGCTTAACATCAGGTGGGCTATCTGCTTGATCCGTCATTAAAGTAGTATACAAAAATAATAATAAAAGTGTCTTAGATAGTAATGATGGATTTTTGGTAACTCGGTGAGTATACCTATTTGTTGTGTTACGGTGAACGAAGGCTTTGGCGTGCTGTTGCTACAGAGTATTGTGCGTCGTTACAAACAACAGAAAGTTTATTATCCGAGACGATCTCTGTGGCGCAGCGGGCGTATGTTCGCCTGCGGCGCAGGAGGTTGCGGTTCGATTACCGCCTCGGAACAAATATTTTTTGGATCTGTAGATATTTGTTTAGCGTGTTCTGGGTATTTTATTGTACTTATAATAAAAAATATCTATCTTAGTAATATATTGTATTATGTATATCAGTTATCTTTTTAGTACCCATAACACAAGCTCTGCTTAGCTTGGGGCTAGATAATGTTGTGTGAACAGTAAAGCATTTTTTTTAAATTCTTTGTCGTTTTACCAGTACCAGTGTTTTAGTCGTGGAAGCATGTAATCGTGATGATCCAGCTGCTTATGTCCCGGCTGTGCCTATGTGCATTCCACAGAATATGTTTGTTCGGAAAATGTTTTAATCCTATTCGTGCTTCTTGTTTACGGTGCATAATTTCAGTGTTTATAACCACCGACGATGCGAATTTCAACCTTTATTTCATGCTGTAACAATTAAGACTACGATTTTAATTACAACAATTGTTATTTATATAGTTAAAATATGATTAAAGGAATAATCTATTATCATATCCTACTAATATTAAAACAGCGAAAGTTTGTGAGTGAGTGTGTGCGTGTGTTTGTTACTTCTTCACGCTGAAGCGGCTCGACGGATTTGGATGAAATTTGGAATGGAGATAGCTTGACTCCCGGAATAACACATAGGCACATGTTTATCCCGATATTCTAACGGGATCTAGACCCATGCTGATAACACGGCGGGGCGCTGTTATTACAAGATACATACCTACTCGTACTCGTAATATAGATGTCTTATATCACCCAACAGTCACATACATAGTCCTGATCCCTTAATAGGATGACGCGCATTATACTTAGATTTACGGTACAGACATATATTATTCAGAGTATTTGTTCTGGGTCTTGGCCCAGACCCAGAACAAATACTTGCAGATCATAAAAACATTTGTCCCAGTGGAAATCGTACCCACAATCTCTCGCATCTCAGCCGGCTACTCTCCCGCTGCGCCAGAGATTAGATTAAGTATGAGGAAGTTACATTTTGTACCTTCCTAAGTTTTAAGTTACCTTACTTTACGATTTCATTTTAGATTTTTGCGCTGTTCACGTCTGCCGCATGCCAAGCGAGCTGTGGGCGAAAGTAGCCACCGAGTGGCGTCCTGACCCAACGAGAAGGCGACGCGGCAGAACAAAACAGAGATGGCGAGACGATAATTGATAAGTTTCTGGCTGACTGGGCAAACATAGCTCAGGATCGTGATGTCTGGAAGGAGTGGGGGAGCCCTTTGCCCAGCAGTGGGACACAAAGGGCTAGAAATAGAATAGAATATATTTTAGATTCAGATAGTTAAGCACCATATTTTTTCACAGGATTCGACTAGGTACCTGAGCAAGGTGAATGTGATGTCAGAGGTGGATTATTTAAGTACTTTTTGCCTTTTCGGGTTCCTTACCCAAAGGGTGCTAACGGGACCCTATTACTAAGCGGACGTCAGCGGGCTGTATCTCATGAACCGTAATAGGTAGACTGTTAAAATTACCACATAGTGAGTATTTCTATTGCCACTAGCTATAAAAAAAAACCAGCTATAAAATATCTCCTTTTCATCACAGGACGAGCAGGCGTACGGCTCAGTACCATCCTTACCTCATTGGTATACCTTCTAATCGCACAAAACGTTTTGGTTCTACCTTTATAATGCGAACTGCTAAGGAGTGGAATACACTACCGTCGTCTGTCTTTCCTGAAAACTATAATCTGGGTCTCTTCAAGTCTAGAGTGAATAGGTGCCTTCTAGACCTTTGTGCTCCATCTTCGGCCACATCGTCACTTACCAACAGGTGAGATCGTGGTCAAACAAAGGTCAATCAAAGTTAAAAAAAAAAAAAAAAAAAAAAACGGAGAAGAAATAGCCTTTTTGAAGAAATACCTTTCTCTCCTTTTTGGAGGATATACCCCACCACTCAAAAATCGCCGACGATCCGACAAAAACTTCTATAATATTGTAGAACCTGTTTATCAAGTTTCGTCGAGATAAGTAAAAAATTAAGACCTGCCCCCTTATTCGCTATGACCAAACGTGACGTAACGCGGACTCGTTACGATAACTGCGTGGAATCATCGTTCAGAAAAAATTGAGTCGTCACACGTTATTGTCAAGTAATCTCCTAACCCTTCTGTTTGCGAGTACCAACATACATATCTACATCTGGATAGATGAAAGCAAATTTTGCCAGTTGTTGCAGACTTTGCTCGCTTGGTCAATAAGAAATGAAAAATTTTTAACAAAAATATGTACGTTCGTAACAATAAAATTAATTTATGTTACGGCAAATACCCGCCACAGGAGATTGGGTGAGAAACGGAACGAAAGATCAACATCCAGATCTCAGGGCGTTTTCATATAAAGCTGTGCTTACACGCTCCAGTTGTGCACATAAAATAATCACAAATGGTTAGTTGCTTGGTCGTGAGTGAAAATACCCAGGTTCCAAGTCGTACAAATGGCACGAGATACCGTCAAGCATACAGCTGAGAACAAACTATCGGACGCGTCTGTCAGCCGCGGCTTATTGATATCTAGCCAGTATATTTAATACTACACTGTGCAAACTATCGGTTGTAAGACGCGGACGTGACCTTGAGTCGCCCTTGAGCGTTCAGACGTCTGATCGGAATCTAGCCGGCGGATGTGTAACTACCGTGCACACCGCTAAGACGCGTCTGTCAGCCGCGGCTGACGGACGCGTCCGATAATTTGTTCTCAGCTACACGTGTCTACGAGAAATTCTTCCACTTCACTGACGTGTTCACACGCCTCATCACCTCTGTGTGGGTGTGTGGGTGTGTGTGAACCCAAATATTAAACCCGCGAAACATTTCCTATCATTTCGGGGACCCGACCCTCTTAGCGTTAGTATAAGGGAAGTTTAATTAAATTAATTGTAATTGTTATTAGATTCGGTGTGTGATATATTTTGGGTTTTCGTGTCTCAAAGCGTTATATAACCATCATACAAAGACTTGTTGCTATGTATGATACTTATTTATTACTTAAAAGCTTTTATACTTGCAATGTACGAGTATGTATGTTTGTCGGGGTGAAATTTGGTTGGAATCTTGCAACTGAATTTTAAAGCAATTATCCTCAACCGATGGACCTGAAATTTGGCATACCTGTAGAGTTCCGATGACAATGCAATATTATGGTGACAGAGAGCTGATCTGATGATGGACACGGAAGGTGAACAACGGAACTCCTCGATGGATAATAGTAGAATGGCCGTGTTTAGGCTCATTTTGATAAGCACACGGTTACGCGATCACTAATTTTATAAAAGCTTGTATTGAAAAAAATAAAACACAGTAAACCTATTATTATTCAGCTTAAGGTGTCGCATTGGAAATGTTTGTGGCAGGGATCTAGCTTTTTCTGTTTCATTACAAAACATATGAAAGTGATATTTGGCGACCTGATTCTTCATATCACTGACTTTTTAGGGTTCCGTAACAAAAATTACGGAACCCTTATGGATTCGTCATGTCTGTCTGTCTGTCCGTGTATGTTACAGCCACTTTTTTCCGAAACTATGAGAGCTATGCTGTTGAAACTTGGTAAGTAGATGTATTCTGTGAACCGCAATAAGATTTTCAAACAAAAACAGAAAAAAAAAATTGGGGTTCCCCATACTTAGAACTGAAACTCAAAAAACTTTTTTTCATCATACCCAAACGTATGAGGTATTTATGGATAGGTCTTTAAAAATGATATTGAGGTTTCTTATATATATTTTTTCTAAACTGAATAGTTTGCGCGAGAGACACTTCCAAAGTGGTAAAAAATGTGTGTGTCCCCCATAACTTCCAAAATAAGAGAATGATAAAACTAAAAAAAAAATATGATGTACATTATCATGTAAACTTCCAATAAAAATTAGTTTGAACGAGATCTAGTAAGTAGTTTTTTTGTAATACGTCATAAATCGTAATCCATCCAAGAACTTTTATATTATGTTACTTGCTGCTACGGAACCCTTCATGGGCGAGTCCGACTCGCACTTGGGCGCTTTTTTTTGTATTAGTATCTTTTCTCCATTGCTTAAGTTTTATAGCAGAGAAAAAAATATCAAAGACACCTCCTACAAAACAGAGATTTAAATTTTACAGGCAAACGGGATTAACTAAGCCTCTAAATTTTCTAGATAAATTTATCCAAACACACACTTCAATACTATAGTAGGATTTTTTTAAATTAGTCGTATTTTTTAATTTAAAGGCAAAAAACTGTTTTTAGCTTAGTACACGATCTTATACGAAAACCTGTACTTTGTAGGTATTAGGATTTTGTTCGAAATAATAGTTTATCAATGCGTCGCCTTAACGTACCGGCTAATTGGGTAACTTAATTACTTGGATCGATTATATGGTTCGCCCCAAACTAAGACCTCGCGAATACACGCGATGTAGACGTAGGTAAGTTACCTACTTTATTTACCATTCTAAAAACATCTAAAACATTTTACTGAGAAAACAATTTCACGGGTCCACCTCGAGATAATTTCCTACGCATCATCGAAATAACCTTTAATAGGACTAAGCCACGGGGCGTAAATACTACATACCTACCTATTAGTATAAGCAGCTGACGAAAAATTTGTAAAATATAGACCCATGATTTCTGAAAAAAAAAACATGTAATGGAGTTAATATTAAATTTTCTTCTTATTGCCTTCTCTAATTTATTAATTATAAATTAGATTATATTTAAAAAAATACAGAAGTTGAATAGGTTCTTACTTAATAATATATTCGTAAAAATGGTAAAATCGTGTTTTGAAAATTACTTATTCATCGTACTTACACCAAGGATACGATGACCTCCATAGCGTAGCGGATGAGTTGCTGGCTGTTCGCGAGAAGTGCCGGATCGATTCCCACTGCGGGACAAATGTGTACATAATCTGCGAATATTTTTTGCAGTGTAGATGTTTTGGTAATCGTATTAAAGTCAAAGTCAAAGTCAAAAGTATTTTATTCATTGAAATCACTAGGATCATTTTGAATCGTCTTATTATAGTCGTATTTCCCATTTGGGGTCAGAACTATAGCATAGGAATGTTTCTGAATGATATTATTCATTACCTAAATACCTTCTAAAGATAATTATATAATCCTACTTATATCATAAGTGACAATGTTACGATGACTGGATGTTTGTTATACTCAATCACGTCGAAACGGCTAAACGGATTGAGCTAAATATAGGCTACATTTTATCCCTTTTTAAAGCAGTCGAAGCTGTGGGCGGACATTAGTAAATAAAAAATACTAATATGTATCAAACTAAAAGTTAGCGTAAGGTACTCCAGAGGACCAATGGAGTCTAGACTCTAGTTCTGGGTAGAGTGAAAAAAGCCTAATAACTAGTAAACTAGACACATAGTACTACAAATCGCCAATTGAATCCATCGTTAACAAGAGCACAGCATCTGAAAGATAAGGGCTCGTATACATAACAATAATCATTAAGCTACAACTGTCCTCCAAAACCCCATATTTTCAACTTAAAATCCGACCCGGGTGTCCCAGCTTAAATATAAACAACTATAATGAGAGCACAGGGAATAGGGAAAAAGCTGGTGCACTGAAAAAGCCAAACACGAAGCAACCATTATGTATCACATAAGAAATAACGCTCATGCGAACCACAGTTGGATATAAATAAGCTTCGATCAAGAACACAACTAGATTTCGGGTCGCGTACAAAATCAAAGCTAAATACCATCCGCGTGGGTATATATACTTATACAGCTATATTTGTTTACTAACGAACTGAAACAATAATTTAAATCAATTCTAAGTTCAACCTAATTACAACCATGACACCTAGCAATAAAGTAGCAAATCTTCAAAATATTATCTTATACTTACGATCATTTGTCACAAAAAACGAGCAAAGTAATAAATTACTTCTGTCACTCAGAAATGAAAAGACATAAGTTAAACAACATTTAGTGTGAAATCAACCTTAAAAAGCAACAAACAAAGTTCTCACATATACAAAAAAAAAATACTGTTTTTCACCGAGCCGTATTTTTGGCGCCGACCTGACATCTAGTTTGTGATGTTTTTCATTTGTGATGCTGCAACACACACGTACTTTTAGTTATAGTTTTTATATGGTTTTTAATTTTAGTGCATTGGTTTAATTTTGTGTCACGATGGTTGTATTATCTAGTTTTTAGTACACTGTCTTTTATTTGTTTAGAATGTACGTGTATGATTGCAGATGCAAATAAACGATTTATCTATCTATCTATCTAGTTTTATTCTTGATCGAAGTAAATAAGTCATGATTTGACTATAACTGGACCCCTTACAACCAGTTATAGTCAAATGCGCTATTGGCAGAGCTCCTCGAACCTACTAGACTCATTATCTCATATTTTTTTATACTACATGGAATGTCTGAAAAAGCACATGTTAACCGGTAACCTCTGCCTTTGAACAGTGCATTACCACATAGGTCACGTCCGCCTAGGATGCGCACTATGCAGCATTATATTGCGCCCGCCACCTTGGGACATAAAGATGATAATTATCATTTGGCCGCCCTTCAAACTGGAACACACCAATGTGAGCACTACAACTTTGCGGCAGAAATTGGAATGGTGGTAGTACTTCCCCGGACGAACTCTTAGGCCGAGATAAATAGACGTTCCTTCGCACTTTTTTTTTTTTTTTTTTTTTAACAATGATAGACCTTTGTTTGACCACGATCTCACCTGTTGGTAAGTGACGATGCGGCCGAAGATGGAGCACAAAGGTCTAGAAGGCACCTATTCACTTTAGCCTTGAAGAGACCCAGATTATAGTTTTCAGGAAAGACAGACGACGGTAGTGTATTCCACTCCTTAGCAGTTCTCATTATAAAGGTAGAACTGAAACGTTTAGTACGAATAGAGGGTATACTAATGAGGTAAGGGTGGTACCGAGCCGTGCGCCTGCTCGTCCTATGATGAAAAGGAGATGGTGGGATCAGATCATGAAGTTCCTGGGAGCATTCCCCGAAATGTAACCTATAGAAGATCGAAAGGCACGCTACCTTACGGCGGTGCTCGAGGCTTTGGATCTTAGTCTCCGCCATATGTTGCTCACCAATAAGCCTGAAAGCTCTGCGTTCGATCGAGTCCAAGGCAGCAAGCTGGTGTTTGGCCGAGCCATCCCAAACGTGGCAGCAGTACTCCATACCAGCCCGGACTTGTGCTTTGTAAAGACTTAAAAGCTGTCCTGGTGTGAAGTAACGCTTTACCTTATTCAGGATACCCAGCTTCATGGAAGCAGTTTTTGCCTTAGACTCGATGTAGGAGCCAAAGTTGAGAGTAGGCGTGAGTGAAACGCCTAAGAGCTCGAGGTGATCTCCTATAGCTACAGGTACATCCCAAAAGACAGGAAATTGGAGAAACTGACTTTTTTTCGCCGAGAAGAGACAAGCCTGCGTTTTCGAGGCGTTGAACTTGACTAGGTTGGCATCGCCCCAATCGGATACAGCCTTGAGAGTCAAATTCAGACGCTGCAGCATCTCATCTCTTAACTCCAGAATTTCATTCTGCCTAGCACGCGCAGTGAAAACGTATCTCTCCACAACTGTGCTGTCGTCTGCGTACCCAATGATACCAGGCATTAGCAGATCATTAATATGCAGCAGAAACAGTGTGGCAGATAGCACTGACCCCTGAGGTACCCCGGCATTTATAGCCATTTGATCCGACGAGCAGCCATCAACAACTACTCGAATGGATCTTTCCCTCAGAAAGTCTGCGAGCCAGGAACGGAATTGAACTGGCAGTCCGTAAGCAGGAAGCTTGCCAATAAGGCTAGCGTGCCAAACCCTGTCAAAGGCCTTCGAGACGTCTAATGAAACAGCCAGCGCTTCACCATATTGCTGGATGGCCTCACTCCAAATGTGCGTGGCATACACAAGAAGGTCCCCAGTAGACCGATCACGGCGAAATCCGTATTGACGATCACTGAGGAGATCGTTACCTTCGAGGTATGCAAGGAGTTTCCTATTCAGTACACGCTCCATACATTTACATAGTAGGGAGGTGACCGAGATAGGGCGGTAGTTCGAAGGGTCAGCACGACTGCCTTTCTTGGGCACAGGTTGCACGTTAGCGAGCTTCCAAGACTTGGGGACTACACCAGTTTTCAAAGAGAGGCGGAAAAGTCGCGTTAATATTGGAGACAACTCAGGGGCACAGGTTTTTAACACTACGGCCGAGATACCATCAGGACCGCTAGCTTTATTCACGTCAAGACTACGTAGCGTTTTGAGCACTTCCTTTTGCTGAATGCGAATTTCTTGCATTGAAGCTTCGCACCGAGGAAGGCTGGGTGGAGTTTCACCAGAGGTGTCAAGACGCGAAGCCTCCGCAAATTGAGTGGCAAATAAATTTGCTTTCTCAACCGCAGCGTGAGGTAGGGACCCGTCCGGTTTCAGTAGTGGGGGGAGTGAAGGGCGGCTGAAGTTCGCTTCCACGGACTTAGCCAGAGACCAGAAAGCTTTACTTCCCGCAGGGTATGCGGCAAGCTTAGCCCCCAGACGGCCAATCCGATTGAAGCGAGCCTTCCGTAACACCTTCAGGACTTGGAAGCTTTGTTATAGTCTTTCTTCTTCATCCGTGCATCCGAGGTTTTGCCGTTTCTTGCGTCAACCCAGGCTAGATAAGCCGCACGTTGTTGCGCTTCCGCGCTAGCACACGTGGGAGTGAACCATGGGCGAGCATTGCTTGAAGGTGATGCATCGGAGAATGGAACAAAATACTCTATTGCTCTTTTGATCACCTCCGTAACGGCATCAGCACAAACCGTCGGGTCACAAGAAGAAAAACAGGTTTGCCGCCAAGGATAAGACGCGAAGAAGTGTCGCATCTCATCCCAATCTGCTGACTTGTAACGCCACACTCGCCTACTACCTCTAGGTGAGGGATCGAGTGGCGAGTATGAAGATACAGACCTCACCACACAGTGATCTGATGTTCCCAAAGGAGGCATCACTGATACCGAGTGGCGATCCGGCTCGTTCGTCAGCAGAAGGTCCAGGCAGTTGGCTGTGTGGTCCTCAACGTCCGGAATTCTGGTTGCCTCACGGACCAGCTGAGTGAGATTTAGCGTAAGTGCAAGTTTGCACGCCTCTCTCCCAGCATGGTCGGACAACTGGTAAGGGAACAGCCACTGTTGGTGGTGGGCGTTAAAATCCCCCAGAATCACCAGTTGGGCATCAGGATAACGTTGTTGGGCCACATCCGCCGCTTCACAGATGTAGTTGAATAACCTGGTTGTCTCGTGGTCTCCAGAGTGCGATCGATATAAACCAGCATAGATAATTTTATCCATGCCGGTGTCCACCAAAGTCCATAAAACGGAGAAATCGGGTTCTTCAAGGTCACGAAGACGCAGACACCAAATGTCCTCCCGGACAAATAAACAGATACCAGCTTTGGATTTAAAGTTGTACTCCAGAGCATAGCCTGGGTATGTGAGGTATGCTGTATTGGGAGGACATTGAATCTGCGTCTCCGTGAGGAATAATAAGTGTGGCTTGGCGGTCTCTAGGTGGTGGTGGACCGGATCGAGATTGGAGTGCAGACCTCGAATGTTTGAGAGGTGCACTTGAAGCGAGAGGAAGTGCTTCCGCTGTGAGCACAACTTATTATATTTTGACTTTTTCATATTTGGTTTTGAGTGATAAGGTAAGTGGGAAAAACGGCTGTTGAGCGAGGCAACAAGAGAAAAAAGAAAAGAAAAAAAAAAAAAGAAAAAAAGAAGAAAAGAGAAACCTAGAGATAGCAGCAGGCTCCTGCGCCAGTGGGAGACTAGACTGGAGACTGCGGGTCGCCCGAACCTCCCCAGGAATGGCCATCGGGTCCTCTCATCCGGTCGCCAACCGGCACGATGGAGCACTCTGGGATTTTTCGCGAGGCGGTGGGGCAGCCTTTCATGAGTGGGTAACTCACTAGTTTGGCCCCCTACAACCTGCGGTCGGCCAGCGGAGAACCGTGCTTCGGATCCCGCCACCCTCCAAGTCTAGCCACCCGGCACACTTGCACCACTGCGGTCTCTAAACCGCACATGCTAAAAACTAGTGCACGAACTGCTCAAACCCGTCACTTCCACGATGGCTACACTGGACATCAGTCCGAAACACGACAATGTCGCTTCACGGACTGGCTTTGTCCAGTGGGTGGTGACAAGCCACGGCTGAAGCCTACCACCAGAAATGTTGTTACCCGTTTGGCACCACCCAGAGATCACGTGTAGGGACGCAAGGGTATTTTCCTACGGACGCGGGTAACTTCGATCTCTGAAACACTCTACACTCTACTCTCACTCTCTCTCTCTCACTCTCTCTGCACTTTCTAATGTTAAGCTCATTTCCTCTCACTGTCATGCTAATGATAAAAAACGCATGCTAGAGAGAAACAAGAACAATGATAAGAAACCTGCAAAGCTTTCAATCTAAATTAAAGAAGTTTTTGTTTGACTATCAACAGATCAGGAAAGACAATGCCCACAATTTTTGTCTTCAGCGTCATAGCTCGTTCTATGGCCGAATTGGTAAAGGCATCGCCGATCACAGGCGAGGTTGTGGGTTCGAGTCCCGCTGGAACTAAATTTTTGGGTTACATTTATAATTTAAAGTTATCCATAAAGTGTGGTTTACTCTTGAAAAATAATAAACTAGGTAGGTCAGGAAAGTCTAAACACAAGTGTTCTATGAGGGTTAATGGTGGGCTTAGAGAATTGCAGACCTCCGGTTGCTCGATGATGGTGGGTAAATTTATGGTACATACTTGAAAGCATAAAATAGCACCTTTTTTGGAACATTATTTTTTATATTAAGTATAATTCTAGTTTTTCTATAACTTACGTTTTCTTAAAATTGTGTGAAGCACATTATTGAAATTTGATTACACCTTACTTTTAGTATTATTCTTATGAATAGTTTTCTTTATGTTAGTGTGTTTTTTGTTGTATAGTCGTTGTGAATAGTTCGCCGTAACGCCAACAAGTGGATCTGACGGAAGACCAGCGTTGGTTGCTACCTTGCTAGTCAACCAACTCATGCTGAGGCAGAGCCATTTTGTTACTCGAGTTACACTTCGCACTTTCAAATCTGTTTCCTCTTGTTTATTATGTGTTTCTGTGTAGCTCTTGTATACACATAGATATATATACGAGTATTCTTATTCTTATTCTTCTTCTAAGCTGCTTCTTATTAGTACGTGATGTCTATTAATCTTGGCCTTACTGTACATGTAGTTCGAACTTTCCCATTTCAATGAAGTGAGTCAGCCAGCACCTCCCTAGCTGAACGAAAGGGCTGCGTGTGTCACAAAGTAAATTGGATCTAGGCGCCGATAGTCGGAAGTCCCTCATTTCCGTGCATTTGTTGTCCACCCGCCTGTAGGCATTAAATTTTCTTCAGCATCCCATCGCGTTCCCGTTTCCTGCTATGGTATCCGGTTCGACCCGGTTCACAAAAGTGAATTAGGATTGTACCCTTTCATTGATTTTTATGGGCTCGTTATAGAAAATCGATACAACTATTTACTGACAATTGAGCGGCCTTGAAGGCGAGGGCCAAATATTACGAGTACATCGTTTTACCTGGCCCCTGGGACTTTAACGACACAGCGACAATCTGCTTTACTTTTTTTCCGCAGTCTTTCTTTTATCGCAGTTACTTCTATTTATATTTCCAGCCCTTTGTATCGCACTGCTGGCCAAAGGCCCCTTATTTTATTTTACATATATACATCTGTTTGACCACGATCTCACCTGTTGGTTACTGATAATGTGGCCAACGATAGAGCACAAAGGTCTAGAAGGCACCTATTCACCCTAACCTTGAAAAGACCCAGATTATAGTTTTCAGGAAAGACAGACGAGGTTAGTGTATTTCACTCCTTAGCAGTTCGCATTAGGAATAGGTACATAGTTATTTACCATACGTCCATACCTGACACGGGTGACTTTCATATCTCATGATTTTACGAAGGTTGAGGTTTTTAATAGAACATTGAATTGAAGAGCGATATATTGTTAAGACCCCACATTACCCACATCAACTTTATGCACCTACAATTGGATGTAAACAAGTAGAAAAGAAGATTTCTGAAGATTTTCTTTGCGTAGAAAACTATTGTAGATCGCATCGCACTAATGTTATAAATGTCAAAGTCACGATGTTTGTACGTTTAGATATTTGTTACTTAATCACGCCAAAACGGCTGAAAAAATTTCGATTAAATTTAGCACACAGCTAGATTATGACCTGGATTGAGCTACAGGCTATTTTTACCCTGGTAAAAGCGTCGGATCAACTCAGGGTGGATGAAATAGCGACAGGTCACAGCAACAACATGTGACCCACGGATGCCACTCGAGTTGAAGGGTAAAATTTACAAATCCGTAATAAAGCCTGTCGTTATGTATGGATCGGAATGCTGGGCCATGAAGAAGAAGGATGAAAGAAGATTGCATGCAGCAGAGATGAGAATGTTGAGATGGATGTGTGGAGTAACAAGAATGTATAAAATAAGGAATGAGTATATAAGAGGAAGTCTGAAAATTGCACCAGTGACAGAAAAATTAAAAGAAAATCGTTAAGCTTGGGATGGGCATGTTATGACGAGGAATGAAACGCATTTAACAAAGAAAGTTATGAATATGAATGTTAGTGGATGGAAGGGAAGAGGAAGACCTAAGAAAAGATGGTTAGATTGCGTGAGAGATGATATGAATGAGAAGGGAGTTAATGATGAGGTGACGGCTGACAGGGAAGAGTGAAAGAAAAAGACGTACTGAGCCAACCCCGAATAAATTGGGAAAAGGGCAAGACAATGATGAGGAAAACGTGATCCAATCCACGGGCGTACACTAGTAGAAAGAAAAAACAAAGTAAACAGATTAAAACTCCCATCAATTAAACTTAATCACAGAACTATTAATTCAGGTGCTCAAATTATCAGATAGGCATCGCATCCCAAGGTGCCAATAACTGAAGGACATCGAACTAGGCCCAGGGGATGGTGATAACGATGAAAACGGTTTATAACACCCTTAAATAAAGTTAATAGCTGCCAGGAAGTTTTTCGCTGGTACCCCTTAGCGCCATTACGCAATGTTACGGTGCGATTTATTCCGAGTTTCTAGTATTGGGGACAGGTTTTTGTGACAGAAATAGCAGATAGAATTCGCCTGCAGAAGTACAACTACCACTGAGCAGTAATGCTCGCATTGCTGTGTTCCTGTTTGAAGGGAATGGGTGCCGGTGATATTTAATCTCAATCGGTTGAGGATAACTGCTTTAAAATTCAATCGCAAGATTTGTCCGGAACCTTCAATCAAGAATACAACTATATTTCGGGTCACGTACAAAATCAAAGCTAAATACCGTCCGCGTGGTTATATAAACTAATACAGCTATATTTGTTTACTAACGAACTGAAACATAAGTTTAAAAACAGTTCTTAGTTCAACCTAATTACAACCATGACACCTAGCAATAAAGTAACAAATCTTCAAAATATTATCTTATACTTAGGTACGATCATTCGTCAAAAAAACGAGCAAAGCAATAGATTACTCCTGTCACTTAGAAATTAAAAGATATAGGTAAAACAAGATTTATTGTGAAATCAACCTTAAAAAGCTAAAAAAACCTTTCCCACAAATACAAATAAAAATAAGAGCTCACTTTTCAAGTGAGCTGTTATTCACCGAGACGTATTTTTGCACCGACCTGACATCTAGTTGTATTCTTTATCGAAGTCCCGAACAAACATCGCTAGTTAAATAAAAGCTTCTAAAAAAAACTTATTTGTAAAAACTTATTTGTAAAATGATGATTGATTGATTTGTGAAAAATATATTTTACAATACAAGCTTTTATAAAATTAGTGATCATAACATTGTACTGAACAAAATGAGCCTAAACACGGTCAGTCTACTATTATCAGTAAGCCTGAAATAAAGATTTGTAATGTGAATTTTCCCTCGAAGAGTTCCGCTGTCCACCTTTCGGCTCCATCATGCCAGTTCATACACCACTTTTATGTGCATCAGTTGTTAATCGCTATCGCTTCCGCTAATAACATAACCAAACCCCTAATATGGCCAAGGATTTCGCCTTATAGTATTTAGGTGTCAAATAGAGTTGTACGAGGTCGATTTAGAGGCGTGATAAAGGAGCCTCGCGCTAGATGGTTTAGGGGTCTTAGTGATTTTTACTGGATACTTCTTCGATATAGATGGATTAAGTATTTAGATATCGGTTTAGTGGTTTGTTTTACTATTTGGGTTAGGCTTTAGGTTTCATTCTTTGCTTTTACGTCTGTGGCTCGAAGTAGCCACGTTATTCCGCCTTGGCATATTACAACTTCGGTATAGTTTTTTTTTTTTACTTTTATAGTCCTTTGATTGACCACGATCTCACCTGTTGGTAAGTGACGATGTGGCCGAAAATGAAGCACAAAGGGCTATAAAGCACCTATTCACTCTAGCCCTGAAGCGACCCAGATTATAGTGTTCAGGAAAGACAGACGACGGTAGTGTATTCCACTCCTTAGCAGTTCGTAGGTACTTCCCTCCCATCCTCTTTTCATGGAATCAGAAGTAAAAACTGAGATATAGCTTTTGAAACTATCATGTTTATGTAAATATTTTTCATTAAAAACGGACAAACGATGGTAGTGGTATCGTTCGAAATAAAAGAGTGAGAAAGAGGTTAGATCCATATATCTGCCTATAACATCTACTCGCAAAGACTTTAGTTAGTTTTCCCGTGATCATGGCGCATGCAACTGTGCCGAAATATCGGTAACAAGCAAAAATTAATAATCATGGTAAATACCTATCCCGTTTTTAGTGAAAGTATGTAAACTGAGAGCCAAATCTATCACAAGTTGCAATGCTACGACCAAAACTCGCGGTGGCACATGACTTACTTGACACTTAATATGTATTCCCCTGGGTGGGGCTATTAGTGTACCTATATCATAAATGTCAGTCTAGCGGTATGCTAAGGCCAACAGTTGCCCGTTTCCGGGTGAGACGGTGGGACAACAGATGCGATAGTCTGTGGAGCATTGTGGGATGGCTGCCTGGATGGAGTACTCTGTAACGTGATGAAAAGTCTTGGTCTGCCATTTACTGCTTGCGAGCGGAACCCACTCATAAAAAATTGAAATTGAATTGGAACCAGGAATTACCTACTTACTTACATTGTGGTATACGACACTACAGGGCAGAAGGTGTCCACAGTAAACTTCCATCTCGTTCAATCTTGAGCTTCGCGTTTGATTTCGCTCCAGGTTTTCCCGATTTACTTGACCTCTGCCAGGATTGAACTATCGCCTTGGATACTCTATCAAGTATTATCTTACTCAGAACCTTCGATGGTATCGAGAGAAGGGCAATGCTTCTAATAGTTGAAACGGTGACGCATGCTTGTAAAGAAATGGAGGTCATGTGGTACGCAACCAATAAGAGAACAAAACCATTGGCACATGAAAAGACAGTTCAGATCGCAACAAAAAAAACTTTTTAGTTGGACCTGCATTCATACCTTAGAGCAATCCGGCCTCAAACCCATTCATATTCATACCCAATTGGATGGCAATCTACACATAATCTCAGTTGGAAGCAATTTGGATGTCGATGTCGTGGAATTATGTTAACTAATTGAACAATCACAGATCCGTCATATGATAATTAATAATTAGGGCATGCCTCGGTCTTGCCAGCTATAAATAATAAATCATAGGTCTGATGCATTAAGAGACATCGGTAACACAGGTAATCCTAGTTTGGGTACCAATGCTGTCAAACTATGAATTACTGAATATAAGATAATTTGCATATAACTTTATGTTTGTATACTGATATTTGTAATGTTTGTTAATTTAAATCTATTTCAATTTCAAAAGTGAAACTCGTTAAAACAAGGTTTTCATAAGTATTTTTATTGTTAGTTTTTGAGTTAAGAGTTTAATATACCATTGTACAAGTCCTCAATAAAGAAAGAATACCTACCTCCATTTTTTTTTTAAAAGATGCGGTAATCTCTGGTTGCTTCATTGTCAGTGGTTGTCAACGTAATATCAACTGTCAAAGATACTGAACTGAATTTTAGTAAAACAGCCATCGTTTTACCATAACGTGATAATTTTAGTAAATAAACATTAAATAATAGTCTGGTATAAAACATGCCTCTGTGTAGTGCATTTCAGTGTAAAAATAAAGGTACACACCGTTTCCCTTCTGATGAGAAAAAGAAAAGACCACTAAATGCCAAGCACCAGCGATGGTGGCGCCATCTGAGGTTAGCTTTGCCTGTGGCTCCACATTATAAAAAATAAATAAATAAATTTAAATCCACCATTTTTAAAAGAAACTTCTTAAAGTTTTACGTAATTTCATTTTGTTGTGTTTTTTAAAGTTGGGTTATCTAATTTTGGTGTTATTTTAACCGGTATAACGCACATAAAGAGCACATGTGTGGTGTAGATAGATATAAGTGTATTGCGTGTCTCTTCGGAATAGTGGATTTTGTCTTCAACCCCTTGGTCTTCTGCCCTGGGTGACTTGACGGAGACTCTTGACGACTTGACTTTTACTGGAATTTATTATTACTTGATTTTCATTATTACTTGATATTGGCTAATTTGTAGGAAATAAACAACAGAAGCCATTACAACAAAAAAACAATAAAGAGCGTGTATGCGTGTCCTATCGAATGCGTGGATTTTGTCCTCAAAAAACTTAGTTAGTCTGCGCCACAATTTTAAACTAGGTTATGACTTAACGAAGAGAGTTTGACGACTAATTTGACCACAATAATACCACCACCTGACATTGGTGACATTGAAGGAAACATTCCTCAGAACCCAATAAGAGGAGATAAACTCTAGAAGAAGGTTTAATAAGCCATAGTGGTTAGTTTTTCCATTAAAATGCTGTATTGAAAGTCAATTTCCTATCAATCTTCGCCTAAACAAACCGTAACATCGTCATCTATTTACACCCTTATAACTTCCCGGACCCTGTGTGAAATATTAAGGGTCTATCTATACACACGTGATCATCAGCCGGTCGTTAGTTGAGTGCGGATAAGGATGAGCTTAGGGACGCGTAGATTTGAGCCCCATTCATGCGGACACGCGAACTCACGACCTGTTAATAGATATATTTTGTAAAGAAAACTACAGTACTTAAAGTAAAGTAACTTTTACGACGTCCTCTGTGGCGCGGCGGGAGAAGGTTCACCTGCGACGCAGGAGGTTGCGGGTTCGATTCCCGTCTCGGAACAAATATTTGTAAGATAAATTTTTGTATGGAAATCATGAATATGAAAGGAATCTCACAATTCAGAAATTTGGGATGCTAGGAAGCTTGTTGATACAAATAAAGAAATATTCTAAACAGGAATTTCAACGCTTTTGCCACTACAATGGGAAGGTTAAATTTGTAGGAAAAGAGCTTTGTTTTGTCACCGCATGAAACGTAGATAGATCGTATGCAGGCGGTGGATGAAGGCGGCTTAAGCAAGAACGTTCGTCGTGGCATTCTATGGGGGAGGCCTGTCGAGCAGTGACTTCTGTAGGCAGGTGATCATGATGATGTTTACCCTTTTAATGGGCCGTGCATAGTACAAATTTGATGAATTCCTTACGGATAAATTCACTGCTGCTGATGACATGGATGCCACTTGTGGGCAAATGCCTAAACCCCTAAACTAAATACTTACATGTTGTAACAATGGTAACTACCAAAAGGTACTACCAAATATTAAAAAATTGTATGATTGTAGCTCATACTTATATTGTGTTATTTTAATTTAGCATGTAATATTGAATTGTAAATGGGTCTATATAACCCTATCTATGTTTAACCATTTGACGTCTAAGAATTTTTCTTATAAATTAATATAAACAAACAAACAATTTCATGAAACGTGAACGAGAATAGTACTAGGTAGAAGAAAACCTGTCAAGAGTAACTTCATAAGTTTCCGGACTGAAATGTGGAAATACCATTAGAGTTAGGTAATCTGTGAAAGTAGCACGAAGTATATACCATATATATCTATAGATATACCTGGATAAGTGAGGTGCTAAAGATGCATTAGTTTTAAAGGTGCAGAGCTCCCTTAGGAGATGAGTGCACGAATTTATCGTCCTTGGCAGACGAGCCAAGAAGCTGTTTCCTGCATTACGGCAGGTACAGGTAGAATGAAAGACAGAAATACTGTTAAGTCAGGTTTTCCGAACAGCGGGCTATGATACGCCCTCTAGCGGCCGTTATTTGACGAATATATCGCCTGTGTATCGTCAAATAAACAGGCCTACTTCTCGAACCAAATACTGTTTCGAATAGGGATCCAAAGTCAAGACGCACTCTCTCCTTAAGACTGCGCCAACACCAGGCAGAAATCTTCATACAAAAAAAACGCCAATCGCCGCACGTAAAAGCAATTTATATATAATATCTCGTAAAATATAGATAATTTTACAAAACCCCTAGAGTACCCCTTTGTTGATTTGTAAAAGCCTTTGTTGTATTGATTTTTAACCCCAGACGCAAAAACGACGGGGTGTTATAAGTTTGACGTGTCTGTGTGTGTGTTTTTGTTTTAAAGGTGAATTTGCCGGAAGTGTTCTTAGCTATGTTTTATCAAAATCGGTTTAGCCGTTTCATTACGTCGAGGGTTTTTTATTTTTTACGAAAGTAATTACTTGTATTTATTTAATTGTTTACCCAATAACATGCACCATTTTAATAAACAATCGAATGTAACCAAAAGTTAGAGGTAACTTTTGTTTTTTTTTCGATCGAGAAAATATTTTAACTAGTTTGTAAGGTGTGCAATAAAGTATTTAAGTATTCATTCATTCATTCATTCATTCATTTTCCTATCGTGTTTCTGGTTCAGTGATCCCTCGGAATTGTAATTTATTATCCATGCATATTTATAATTTGAATACCTATTGTACTTGATTTAGTCAGTTAAAAAACAAATCTAAGATTGGTAGTTTTGCGTTAACCCCACATTAACACGAGAAGAATTGATCACCGGAAATCCTAGACAATTTTTGATGATAATCACTTAATTAAACAACAAACTTTTGATACGTTTGTTATAATTAACTTAATTATAACAAACGTAAGTTCGTTCATTCAAGCAAAACACTAGTTTAAGACGATGTCAGTCAAAAAAAATACTAATTCCAGTTTGGTTACGAGTTATTAAATTACAATTAATAAGTTCTTTGGCTGAAAAACTAGCACGGGGACTTTCATTGTTTTGTTTTAAAAAAATTATACTACTTGAATGACGGAACAAGCTGATGGCCCACCTGATGTTAAGCGGTAACCTCTGCTCATGAACAGTGCATTACCTCATAGGTCACGTCCACCTAGGACGCGCCCTATGTGACATTGTACTGCGCCCGCCACACTGAGACATAAAGATGAAAAGTCTCATGTGCCTGTAATTTCACCGGCACCCTTACCCTTCAAACCGGAACACAGTAATACGAGCACTACTGCTTTGCAGCAGAAATAGGTATGGTGGTAGTACTTCCCCGGACGAACTCTTTCACAAACAAGCTCTACTACTACGTTTGTTTTTATTTACGAATATTTGCATATTTAGGTTCTTGCAATAATAATACATTCATCTAAATATTTTAACAATTAGCTACTTCTAATGGCTGCCGACAGAATACAATACAGATGGACAGACAGACGGCGTAGGCTTTGTAATACGGGGTCTCGTTGGCTGGCACCCTTTATGGGTACAGAATCCTTAACTTTGACTTTGTTCACCGATTACATGGCCGCCATATGCAGTACCTCTGGTTTAGAAAACCATGGCTTTCAAACTAGTCACATTCCTTGTGAGTAGAATTTTAAACATTTGGTCAACTCTGGGGAAACAGCAATGTTCATTAGAATCTTTCCGAACTGAAAAGTGTTTGCTACATTTCACCCATTACGTAAATGGGACTTTAGATTTATGCCAGCAAGTCCGTCTCAATCAGAATATGAGAAATGAGCTGACAAAGGCTCTCACGAATGCGGATGTCGACTTCGACTGAAAAAACCGACGACTTTCAACTTCCACGATTTCATTACGCGATCTCTGAAAACTTCCAACTTTTGAAGACTTGCTCCATGTTTTTAGAAGTAGATTGATGTTAAATTTAGCATGAGTAATAAATATTTATTACTGCAATAAAAATACAGACAGCGTATATATTAATCCGGAAAGTTTAGATTCATGACTGTCGTTAAATGAAGTGGTAAAATGTGGTACATTTTATATAGATGCTTGACAATTTAAAACTCGCACGCACAAACAAACTGAGCGGCTCCAATCGCGCTAAACGTTATTACCAAAACAAAACCAGAACCATACATAATTTAGTACGTCTGGTTCAGGAATTCATGCTTCAATTAGCCTGAAACTTCTGAAAATTAAAGCCCAATTCAAGCAAGGATCCTTAAATCCAGACGTACGAAATAACGTGAACGGTTTTTTTTTCATACTACTAAGGTAGCAAACAAGCATATGGGCCACCTGTTAATAAGCGGTTACCGTAGCCTATGGACGCCTGCAATACCAGATCATTCCACAACCTGAGCGTTCGCAGGAGGAAGTTCCTCTGAAACCGCACAGTCCGGACTACCCTGGCTCTAAGGTGTGCGGATGAATCCCCTGCCGATGGCGAGCGGTGCGGTGAAAAAAGGTTGCTGTAGGCATCATGTCAAACAATTCCTCGGAACAAAACCCATTATACAAACGGTAGAACACGTAGAGAGGGGCAAAGACTCTCCTCGGACTTAAGGGCTCAATACCGTTCGTGAGCTTGGGATTGTCGACAATTCTCATTGCACGCCTTTGAACTGAATCAAAAGGTCCAAGCTGGTAGTCAGGTGCTCCTGCCCAGAGGTGACAGCAGTACTCCATGTGGGGCAGGACTTGCGGCTTTAGAGAAGTAGCCTTCTCTGTTTCTGGTTTTGTGTAGGTTCAAAATTAGCGTGTTTGGAGCCCACCTCACCTTGGCGCTGTTGTACGGGTATACTTACTCCTAAACGCATCCAGGACTGACGACCGGACAGCACGGCAGAGGGCTGTAGAAGAGATTGACAGGAGAGTGTGGAAATTTGTATTCTGGAACTGTGTGTAAAGTAAAAGCCTGACTTTTCGCCCTTTCATTTTGATTTATCTTTAATTGCTCTCTCTTAGCTTTTTATCTATTGTCATACTGTGTGACAAATGGCATATTTACACCAGGGGATGGGCAGCAGCGTCCACCAGAGTACTCAATCCCAATACTGCGATCACCAATCCGCCTGCCAAGCGTGGTGATTATGGCAATTCCCCGCATTGCATTATGTCCAGCAGTGGACATCTGACTCATATTTTTGTTCCATCCGATGATAAGTGGTCGTAGAATTCCTAGTTCTACCCGTTGTTACAGTAGGATGCATGTATCATCTGTCTTTTTTGGATATTTCTACCAAAGAGCAGGAAGCTTTACTGCTCTAAGATTTCTACTGAATGCTCGTTAGTACTGGAACGTTCGAGGCTCTAAGGCTCACGTAATATATACGCAAGTTTCGCTCGAAGATAGTATGTCGTAAATTAACTTCAGGTGCGAAAAAATCAAGTGACTTGAGAGTGACCTACAGTGAACAGTGTAGTGAAGTATTTTTTAATAACTTAATTTAAAGTGTTATTTTGGTAACCGGAGTTCTGTGTGATTATTGTATTTAATTTTTCTTTTTGGTTTATCTTATTTGAAATATACTTAAACTTTGTCTTAGTATATCTGTTAAGAATTTGTTTAACTTTAATTAATTGCTTATAAGTATATCTTTTAATTTTGTTTTTCTACGTAATAGTTTTTAATAGTTTGTTTTAAATGTTATAGTTTTTTTTTTTTACTCATGTTAAAGTATTGTCTACTTTATTTATACCCACATTTCTTATTTTGTTGTTTTCCTTTCTATTCTAATGTTTAATTTAAATTAGTTGGGTCTAAGATCCTGCACTCTTTAGTGTTAATTATTTACAATCTAGTATTTGAACAACCCTTTAACAGGTTAACAACTATGTGTTTCGTGTACTAACTAACACAATTTGTGCAATTCGTTTGGAAGAGTACTGCCCTGCTGTCATACAGTTTACACTAGTACAGAGGGCTGTCACTCGTCTAAATATTTTGTAACTAAATATTTTTTGTGTACCTGTTTCTGAATAAATAATTACTTACTTACTTACTATATTGGTACCATGAATGTAGTAGTAATTGGTACCTAGTTTGACATTTGGCCTGGTATTACACAAATAAAAACAGATAGATAAAAAAAAAAAAAAAAAAAACAGATAGATTCGAAACCCCAGCTCGTAATATTAATATACTACGGCTACATTGTTTTCGGGAATCCCCTAAACCTATAATAACCTATAAGATATTCTAAGTACCAAACACACTGGTCCCGTATCGGTTCCAACCCACAATTTCAATTCACCCACATTACTCTATTGCTATTCCAGTGGTCAGCATCCTTAGACCTAAATATACGAGCGCATTTATCATGACGTCACCTGGCCCGTACGTGAGCCGACTCGGAAAAATATGTTGTCCAATTAATAAGGCACTTTGAATGGATTCCCGCATCGGTTATTGGATGGAAAATTAGGCTGGCTGGATTGATTGTATAGGGGTAGGTGATTCGTTAGGCTTCAACGAGTGATTCAACGAGCGGGAATAAACTCGCCGACTCCGATTGGTTTTCTGTCCAGCGTGAACATATTTTTAGCATAAACGACGGGGTATTATGAATTTGAAGTGTCTGTGTGTCTGGGTGTGTGTCTGTGTGTGTGACTGTATGTGTGTCTGTCAATACAATAATACAATAATAGTATTATGTCTACAATAATACTAACACAGGTAGTGTTAGTATTATTATACTTGCATTAAATATTCTCTAAAACAAGCTGCGCAAATCTAATTATGCAATTCTTATTAATGCGACTGCATACATAACATATATAGTCACACGCCATTTCCCCCTAAAGGGTAGGCAGAGCCTCAACGGGCCTCATTTCACTGTGGGTTGCACAATCGTGGGAATATAGACGCGACAAGTTGTGAGTTCATCGCCGCCTTTCTTTCCCACGACTGACTCGGCTGACGCTTACTTCCAGTAAGTTCCGTTATCCACATTCCGTCTCCGTCATCGATCAGTTCGCTGTAACCATAATGCCCATTGTTTTATCTTCGGAATTAGAACACAAGAACTGTTTTTTTTTTTTTTTTTTTTTCATACTATTTGTATGATGGAACTAGCAAGAGGCCCACCTGATGTTAAGCGGTAACCTCTGCCTATGAACAGTGCATTATCACATAGGTCACGTCCACCTAGGACGCACCCTATGTGGCACTGCACTGCGCCCACCACCCTGAGACATAAAGATGAAAAGTATCATGTGCCTGTAATTTCACCGGCACCCTTACCCTTCAAACCGGAACACAGCAATGCAAGCACTACTGCTTTGCGGCAGAAATAGGTATGGTTGTAGTACTTCCCCGGACGACCTCTTTCACAAAAAAGCTCTAATACTACTGATTTAAAATTCAGTTGCAAGATGTAGCGTAGCGTAGACGAGTAGCGTTTTTGTTGGTCGTTTGTTTTAAGGGTTCCGTACCCAAAGGGTCAAATGGGACCCTATTACTAAGGCTCCGCTGTCTGTCTGTCTGTCACCAAGCTGTTATGTTGTCGATATTATAACAAATACTAAAACAGAATAAAATAAATATTTATGGGGGATACCATACAAAAAACCTGTATTTTTTGCCGTTTTTATAGATTATGGTACGGAACCCTTCATGCGCGTGTCCGACTCGCACTTGGCCGGTTTTTATTAAATTTGACAAGTGAAGTAAAATACACGCATTTAATAAATAGGTATCATTGAAGGGTACATATTTTGTACCACCAGCTACCACCAGCTACGACCAGCTACCACCAGACTTTATAATACATTAGAAACAAGTAATTATTTTGTAAAAATTTAAAAACCCTCAACGCAATGAAACGGCTGAACCAATTTTGATCAAACATAGCTAAAAACACTAACGACTAATTCAACTTTCAAACAAAAAAAAACGAAATCGGTTCATCCGTTCGGCAGCTACGATACCACAGACAGACACACATACAGTCACACACACAGACACACACCCAGACACACAGAAACACACAGACACTTTAAATTCATAATACTTCGTCGTTTATGCTAAAAATATGTTCACGCTGGACAGAAAACCAATCGGAGTAATAATACTAACACTACCTGTGTTAGTATTATTATAGGACTATCCTCAGTAGATATTACCTACCTACTTATTCTAAGCTTGGTTGTTTTTTATTATATAATTGTGTGCATGCAGCATCGCTATGGATTTCTGTTATGGTGTTGTACTTGTTTCTTAACTAGTGGTTCGCCCCGAACTGAGAACTTCGCCAGTTCTACGCGATTTAGCTAGGTTACATTATTTATTTCTAAAAAAAATATATGTTGGTAATGTACCTACGTGAGTATATCCACATAAAATGAACGTAGTACCTTCGTATCCAAGCTTCAAAACGCATCGATAGCGCGATCTAACTTTCAGACATAATTAGCAGTGCCATCTAGTTGTGTTTTTTTTTACATTGATATACCTTTGTTTGACCACGATCTCACCTGTTGGTAAGTGACAATGTGGCCAAAGATGGAGCACAAAGGTCTAGAAGGCACTTATTCACTCTAGCCTTGAAGAGACACAGATTATAGTTCTCAGGAAAGAGACGACGGTAGTGTATTCCACGCCTTAGCAGTTCGCATTATAAAGGGAGAGCTGAAACGTTTAGTACGAATAGAGGGTATACCTACTAATGAGGTAAGGGTGTTACCGAGCCGTGCGTCCTATGATGAAAAAGAGATAGTGGGATCAGATCATGAAGTTCCTAGGGGCATTCAGCAATCAGGTGGGCCTCTTGCTTGTTCCGTCAACCAAGTAGTATAAAAAAAAAAAAAAAAAAAAAACCCGAAATATAACCTATAGAAGATCGAAAGGCACGCGACCTTACGGCGGTGCTCGAGACACTGGATCTTAGTCTCCGCCATATGTTGCTCACAAGCCTGAAAGCTCTGCGTTCGATCGAGTCTGAGGCAGCAAGCTGGTGTTTGGCCGAGCGATCCCAAATGTGGCAGCAGTACTCAATACCAGCCCGGACTTGTGCTTTGTACAGCCTTAGAATCTATCCTGGTGTAAAGTAACGCTTTACCTTATTCAAGATACCCAGCTTCATGGAAGCAGTTTTTGCCTTATTCAATTCAATTCAATTCAATACATTTATTTCAGGCAACAGTGAAAAATGTACATTGTACCAAGACAAAGGCCCATAGTAATATATACCTTACAACTAACATACATATAAAGATATTTATAGCTTAATCCTTAGACTCGATGTAGGAGCCAAAGTTGAGAGTAGGCGTGAGTGAAACGCCTATAAGAGCTCGAGGTGATCTCTAATAGCTACAGGTACATCTCCGACAGGAACTTGGAGAAACTGACTTTTTTACTACTGGATTTGCTACTTAACCACCAAAGATTACGTTTTTTATAGCAAAAAATTAGTATTACAAGGACAATCCTCAATTTTCGACTTTTCCCTGTAGTTTTGCACAAAATATACAAATACCACAGATAAAATAATACCAAATACCTTTCTAAACGACTTCTAAAATCATTTATCTAATGAGATTAAATAGTTAAGGATACGAAAAGTTAGACCTACAACGTCGTTCAAATTCCTAGAAACGGGAGGTTAACATTAATGGTTTATGTTTTGTAGAGTACAAGTTTCGAAATTCTTTATTTTTAGACTTTTCCCAGTATTTGTGTCATAAAAGCTACACACTTACCAAATTTCAGCGTTGTAGGATTAGTGAAAGTACCCTAGAGGTTTTGGTTTTTAAATTTTTTGATTTACCCTAATATCTCAAAAACTAAATAAGTTAAAAAATTATATAAAATAGTTTTGAAATGTCAAAGCAAGTAGCTTTCATATGGCACCCCACTTAATCTGATATTCTCACTTTCTTTTTTTTACCCCCTCTTGGACCCCAATATCTCAACAACCCCCTTACCGAAATAGCTCATAACCTTACCAACACATTGTACCAATACTATCTTCCCCCCAATCAAATTTAATGAAGATCGGATTAACGGTTCGCAAGTTATGCTCTGACAAACAAACATACATACATACATACATACAAACGCCGATTCTTCCAAGTTGACTCGGAGAACTCGCTTCGCTCGTTTAATCAATAAATAAATAAAAGAATAAAGCGTTAACTAAAATAAATAAAATAAAATAATAATAAATAATGCTGGACAATTTCACACAACATTGTCTAGCCCCAAGCTAAGCCAGAGCTTGTGTTATGGGTACTAGATAACTGATATACTTAATACAATATATTACATCGATAGATATTTTTATTATATACATAAAAATACCCAGAACACCCTGAACAAATATCTGCGATCGCACAAATATTTGTTCCGAGGCGGGAATCGAACCCGCAACCTCCTGCGTCGCAGGCCAAGCTTTGCCCGCCGCGCCACAGAGGTCGTCAAACTGAACGATATTGCGGTCTAATCATTTCACAACTTCGCATAACACGTCTTATCCTCTTGAAAAACTTAACTTGAAACGTGCCTGTTGACATCTCGATGCGCGGAAAAGTTATATCTTTCGCGGCAATCCATTTTTTGTCCAACATTAGGGAAATCCTCACAAGCCCTATTTAGGAAATTGCCTCCGTTTATCGCGCCTGTGGCTAACATAGCCTCGACCTCGATTTTTGTGGGCCCTTCGTAACCTTCAAAGTTTTAGTGGCCGTTTACGAGCCTCCACTTGTTCACTACAAATGTTAATTTGTGGAAGACCATTTGGTTTCGTGTAATACACGATCTTATGTTTTGTTTTGTACCAAAATGTGATGGATGTTGATTTTAAATATTTAGCCTGGAGTTTGAAAGAAAGAATATAAGAACCTACCTACTGAAATTTCTAGAGATATTCAGGACCCCATATTGCCATTCAGCGTGGCAATGCAGCCAGCATCTTAGGAACGCTTCGGTCTGGTAGTGATTTGGATCAGTTGAGCTACCTTTAGATCGTTAGCAGCGGTCTTCAGGTAGAACTACTATTTCATTTATTTTTTTTAATTTTGTACATATCTAAATGTATTAGTGCCATATAATTTATGCAGTTTTTCACTTTCAACTTAAAAAGGGTCAGGCTAAACTACGTACCGTTTGCTTTAGCATCACGCTCATATAAAAAGCTATAGCATACTTTCGTACAGCTCGTACGTATAGCTCAACCCTAAAAATTTATTCGGAAGGAAGCTTTTAAATGGTTTCACCTGTTCCAGTTTAATCACATCTTACAAGTTAATTGTTAATGTTAAGGTAAATCTACAAACTATGGAATAAGCTTCCATCTGAGGTTTTCCCGGTTGGTTACGACATAGTGTCGCTTCAAGGAAAATATTCATAAATTCCTTCAGGGTAGGCAACGCATCGACAATACCCCTGGTGCTGCAAGGTCTATAAGCGACGGTGACCACTTTACATCAGGTGGGCGGTAAGCTAGTTTCCTATTAGTTTGATTTAAAAAAATGCCCACATTCCGGTGTTCGGTTAAGCTGAAATTTGACATACACCTGACATGTTCCAATGACAATAATACAATATATTACGAGCTGATCGAGCTGAACGAGCTGATGGATACGGAAGGTATACAACGGCACTCCTCGCCGGATAATATTAGACGGGCACTGTTTGGGCCATTTTGATCAGCACACCGTTCCGATCACTAACTTTGTTTGTTTGTTTATATAAAAATATTTTCGACAAAAAACTTGTTTAGTAATCATGCCAATTTAATATTAAAATCAGTTTCCGTTGTGTATTAGTGACACGTTCCACAGCAACAGCTTATAAAGGAATAATTCAATGAAATAATAATTAGTGCATGCAAGCGATGGCGCACCAATAATTTATGGCCGTTTGCTTCGCACTCAGCGTATTTTGTTTTCTGAAATATATTGCCGGCTTTGGTACTTGCTATGATAAATGGTGACTATTGTTTTATCTGACTAGTTTCACTACCTATTTATTATTACACTTTACAAAAAAAACCTTTTTCATGGTGAAATTATGTAACCGACCCAAGAGGGGGGGAGATACATAAAAATAATATAGGCATCAATGCATACACATTCATAACGACATACGGATCACTACAAACCGCAGGTGGATGAAAAGTGTCGATTTTCCTTTTTTGAAAGAAAGAAAGACAGAAAACGTTTATTCGTGACTATACACACAACAAACACACACACCAACAAAAAAGCAAACAAGATTAAGAACTAAATAAAAACAAAAACAATTACACAGAAACAAAAACTATGGCAATTTGTGTGTGTGCCTGAAATGAGCCACAAAAGGGTCCTCAACTCAGCGTACTGAGTAGCGAGTACTGTACTGAGTGCGTAGCGTATTGAGGGTGCTCAAAAGTCTCAATTTTGAGGCTATTTACTGGCTGATTTTAAGGGGTATTCGGGGGTGAGCGCCGATACGAACCACACAGCCGTAAACCCTTTTATCGAAAGTGTTTTTTTTTTTTTATACTACTTGAATGACGCAACTAGCAGATGGCCCACCTGATGTGAAGCGGTAACCTCTGCCTATGAACAGTGCATTACCACATAGGTCACGTCCACCTAGGTCGCGCCCTATGAGGCATTGCACTGCGCCCGCCACCCTGAGACATAAAGGTGAAAAGTCTCATGTGCCTGTAATTTCACCGGCACCCTTACCTTTCAAACCGGAACACGGCAATGCGAGCACTACTGTTTTACGGCAGAAATAGGTATAGTGGTAGTACTTCCCCGGACAAACTCTTACACAAAAAAAGCGGCCAAGTGCGTGTCGGACTCGCCCATGAAGGGTTCCGTAGCAGAAAGTAACATAATATAAAAGTTCTTGAATGGATTATGATTAATGACGTATTAAAAAAAAACTACTTACTAGATCTCGTTCAAACCAATTTTGAGTGAAAGTTTACATGGTAATGTACATCATATATTTTTTTTAGTTTTATCATTCTCTTATTTTAGAAGTTATGGGGGGGGACACAGTTTTTACCACTTTGGAAGTGTCTCTCGTGCAAACTATTCAGTTTAGAAAAAAATGACATAAGAAACCTCAAAATCATTTTTGAAGACCTATCCATAGACACCCCACACGTATGGGTATGATGAAAAAAAAAATTTGAGTTTCAGTTCTTATTATGGGGAACCCCAAAAATAATTGTGTTTTTTTTCAATTTTTGTGTAAAAATCTTAATGCGGTTCACAGAATACATCTACCTACCAAGTTTCATCAGTATAGCTCTTATAGTTTCGGAAAAAAGTGGCAGTGACATACACGGACAGACAGACAGACAGACAGACATGACGAATCTATAAAGGTTCCGTAATTTTTGGATACGGAACCCTAAAAAGCTCTACTACTACTAAACTTACTTACTACTACTTTTGATAATATACTCTTGGTACTTTTGATATTGTCTCCATTCTGGTACTATTTGTGTGGTTATTGAGCCTTAATTTCTTCTAGAATGGGCATATTTGGCACACTGTAAGCTGATGATAGACCCTTTTCAAAATGTATGTAAAAAATAATATATCATTCATATTTATTGTCCCCAGTACAAACGACGTAGACCTCGATTTATCTTTCGTCCTCTATGGAATATTACTAGGTATACAATACTAAACCTACCGGTCACATTCCTGCATGATGTATAGCTACGTAAGTTTCCTACAAGAAAAGGTTTGAGCCCGACGCATTACGCGTCGACCTAAATCTCGAATCTCGCAATCTAATCTACAGGACAAAATATATCGAGATCCGACTGGGAAAAGATTTTTCTAGAAAATATATTTTCACCCTGACTGGCCCACAGACAAATATAATTAAGGGAGAATTTGTCGAATAGTATTGTGGGAAATATTGTCAAGTGGGAATACCCGAGGACAGTCAAAGGGTTCCGTAGTTCCGTGTGTTTGTAAGCTGTAAGGATTCTATATTAGTCTTATTTGCAAAATGAAACGTACCAACATACCTAATTCAAATAGGTTTAGTTATGTATGACTAAGATCTTCATAGCTTTTTTGGAGTATTGTATATTATGCAGTGGTATATCCGGCCTAAGAATAGACCCCTCCGTCTCCTCCCGTGGAGTTCGTTAAAGCCGACTAAGGGGTTACCTGGACTTGCTGATAAGATTCGTGAGTATAAGATTTGTCCTGGCTGCTAGCTTATTATGGAATGAGTTATTACTGGAAGAAAGCGTAAGCAGAGTCAGTCGTGGGAAGCCATTGCGGTGATGAGCTCACCACTTGTCACGTCTATATTCCACGATAGTGCCCACAGTGAAGAGGCCCATTGAGGCTCTGCGAAGGGGTTTTCGGGGAAAAAGGCGTGTAGTATGTACCTACGTTGTTTCGAAAATGCTGTTACGTGTTAATGCTAACTTTTTATCTTATCGAGGTTAATTACTGACAGTGCAATGCAAGCGTTTGCTTCCAACACCTTGGTACCCTGAAAAGAGAATGTATTATTGTAGGGCTCCGACTAGCGGGCACATCGCGAGGGCACGTTCAATTGGATTGAAACGTCGGCAGGCGGAGTGCTCTTAGGCAAAGGGTCCGTAATAGCATTTTTGTAGTGAAGCCAAGAAGTTGAGAAAACAAATGGTAGAACAATACCAAAGCTATTGGATACAAATATAAATATTGACGACCTCTGTGGCGCGGCGGGCGAAGCTTGGCCTGCGACGCAGGAGGTTGCGGGTTCGATTCCCGCCTCGGAAAAAATATTTGTGCGATCGCAGATATTTGTTCAGGGTGTTCTGGGTATTTTCTATGTATAATAAAAATATCTATCTATGTAATATATTGTATTAAGTATATCAGTTATCTAGTACCCATAACACAAGGTCTGCTTAGCTTGGGGTTAGATAATGTTGTGTGAACTGTCCAACATTATTTATTTATTTATTTATTATTTATATGAGTATAGTATAGCATTGTTAATCACCAATAAGATATAAAGCCTCACTTGCACCATAATTATGGTAAATCTCTTAGTCAAGTTTAACCGGAATTTCAGGCGACGCGTGACCTATTGAGCTATCTTTAGATAGTTTGCCACGGTATTTAGACAGGTCAACTGTTTCATTTGTTTTATTTACCTACTTATATTAGTTGTTTTTCTTGTATTTTTAACCCCCGACGCAAAAACGAAGGAGTGTTATAAGTTTGACGTGTCTCTGTGTGTGTGTGTTTGTGTGTGTGTGTTTGTGTGTGTGTGTGTATCTGTCTGTCCCATCGTAGCTCCCGAATGGATGAACCGATTTCGTTTTTCTTTTTTTTTGTTTGAAAGGTGTATTTGTCGGGAGTGTTCTTAGCTTTGTTTAATCAAAATCGGTTCAGCCGTTTCATTGCGTTGGGGTTTTTTTGAATTTTTACAAAATTAATTAAGTAGTTGTATAAAGAATGAAAGAATTATAATATTTTCCAAGTCATGAAAACAAAAACATTTATTCCGCTTAGTAGTGCCAATATAACTTAATGAGGAATCCACCATCTCCTTTTCATCATAGGACGAGCAGACGCACGGCTCGGTACCTTCCTTACCTCATTAGTATACCCTCTAATCGTACTAAACGTTTCAGTTCTACCTTTATAATGAGAACTGCTAAGGAGTGACTAACAGACTAGTGAGGACTTTTAACACTTCTGTCGTCTGTCTTTCCTGAAAACTATAATCTAGTATGAATAGGTGCCTTCTAGACCTTTGTGTTTCATCTTCGGCCACATCGTCACTTATCAACAGGTGAGATCGTGGTCAAACAAAGGTATATCAAAGTTTAAAAAAAAAAGTATTCATGTGGCATTGTCAGTTTAATTATTTCATCGTCAAGAGATGGCACTCGCGTAGCTTTTGGTATCAACCTACTTTTAAAAAAACAAAATCCTGTAAAATTGTGTAATAATAAATATCTTTGTGATAGTTGAGAATTTTGAAATATTTACTGTTACCAAAACTGTCGCCAACGCCATCTACCTAGAGATAAATAATGCTAAAATGACACTAGGAAAACACCTCATTCCTGCGAAATTTCGCAAGTTCGAGGAACGGGCGTCACGTCCTATTACCTCTTCTGTAGATTTATTTGTTCTGAATTGAGTGAAGTCCTGAAGGGCGTTGCGAAAAAATTGTTTTTCTCGAACGAAAGCTATTTATCTGCGATTACTATTGTATTGATTAAATGAATCGAGGAATGCGATTGATAAATTCCTTGCCGGCTCCAGGCGAGGATGGCGGGAATTCTAGGGCATTCCTTTTAAATTCTATTGGTTCTATTCGGTCTTAAATTTTATACCAATTGAACAGTTTTATATCGAGAAGAGGGTGTTTGCATTTTCTAAATTATTTAATAGTAGGTACATTATGGTACTAGTGTGTAATGTTGGTGATTACCTTAAGAGAACCGAGGACGGTAATCATCAATACGACGTTTTTCAAGACACTTGTGAAGAAAATAATAATAAAACAGAAATACACACTCTGTGTTCATGCAACTGTCTCTATAACTCACGTGTGAATAATATGTAGTCTATGTGTATGTTTGTTTATGTGTATGTTTAGTCTTGTGAGTAGTAGTAGGGCTTTTTTGTGAAAGAGTTCGTCCGGGGAAGTACTACCACTATACCTATTTCTGCCGCAAAGCAGTAGTGCTCGCATTGCTGTGTTCCGGTTTGAAGGGTAAGGGTACTGGTGAAATTACAGGCACATGAAACTTTTCATCTTTATGTCTCAGGGTGGCAGTGCCACATAGGGACGTGACCTAGGTGGACGTGACCTTTGAGGTAATGCATTGTTCATAGGCAGAGGTTACCGCTTAACATCAGGTGGGCCATCTGCTTGTTCCGTCATTAAAGTAGTATACAAAAAAATTGCAATGCAAAAGTCACAGTTTGATTACGTGTCATTATGTGCCTAATTGCGGTGAAATTAGAGCCACTTTATGAGCAAGTGTGTTGAAATATATATTTTTAGCCTACAATCAATAAGTGTAAATATTACCCGGACTTAAGATATAAGATTTGTCCTGGCTGCTAGCTTATTATGGAATGTGTTATTACTGGAAAAAAGCGTTAGCAGAGTCAGTCGTGGGAAGCAATGGCGGCGATGAGCTCACTACTTGTCACGTCTATATTCCACGATGGTGCAACCCACTGTGAAAAGAGGCCCATTGGGGCTGTGCCTACACCCCTTGGGGGAAAAAGGCGTGTGTCTATATATGTATGTAATAAAATCATCTTGCAACTTATCGCACTATCCTACTCCTTATAATCGGAAAAGAACAAGGTACAAATAATAATAATATTAATGCTGGACAGTTCACACAACATTATCTAGCCCCAAGCTAAGCAGAGCTTGTGTTATGGGTACTAGATAACTGATATACTTAATACAATATATTACATAGATAGATATTTTTTATTATACATAGAAAATACCCAGAACACCCTGAACAAATATCTGCGATCGCACAAATATTTGTTCCGAGTACGGGAATCGAACCCGCAACCTCCTGCGTCGCAGGCCGAGCTTCGCCCGACGCGCCACAGAGGCCGACAAATAGTAGTTATCATTTGGGTTTTTTAATTTTCATACGTAATAGGGGGGAGGTCTTTGCACCCTCTTTATCCATACAGCTTCTGATTCATCTATATCTTTATCTAAATCTGTACTCGTACTAATACTCGTAATAAAGAGGAAAGATTTGATTGTTTGTTTGCATTGAATAAGTTCCGAAACTACTGAACCGATTTGAAAAATTATTTCACTGTTAGGAAGCTACACAGCTACACTATCCCCGGGTGACATAGGCTGTATTATATATTTTTTTAAATTAGGGCTCCTTACTAAAACTCCAATAATGTAACCCAATATATAAAAATATGTAACATAGGGGGAATAACTTTAGCAGGTTTTTGTATCTGGTGTGTGGATAGGTAGGGGGTTGGGAAAGGGGGGACGGGAGGGGGATACCGACGCTACCCGTGCGAAGCCGGGGCGAGTTTCTAGTTATCATCCTACTTCCTACTAATATTATAAATGCGAAAGTTTGTGTGTTTGTGTGAGTGTGTTTTTTACTTCTTCACGCTGAAACGGCTGGACGGATTTGCATGAAATTTGTAATGGATATAACTGGACTCCCGGAATAACACATAGGCACATATTTATCCCAATATTCCCACGGGATCGAGACTTACGAGGGTGAAACCGCGGGGCGCTGTTAGTATAAAATAAAAACTAGCTTTAGTGCATATATGCCAACAAAAATACTAATAAAACTGAGCATAAATGTTCGCCATAACTTCTCTTTAAGAGTTCCCTAGGTTGCTCTAAAAATTACATTCCGACCGCGTTCGCAGCAGATAATACCGCAAATTAAGATTTACATAACCAAAAACTTGTGAAAACACAATTACAGAAGTTTTAACATGGAGCCTGTAAGCGTACGTAATCACATTTGTCGGAGCTCCAAGGAGAAAATTGTCTTCAGTCGTAACAAGGTTGGGTCCCGACCCCTCACCACTTTTCTAGGGTTTATTCCTAAGCTTACCTAAAAGGGTAGGATGGGTAGGTATCGGGGAAATGAAAGGCGCATGAGCTGGCTTGACGCATGGCTTTGATTTCAAAGATTTGATTTTTAACCCCCGCCGTTTTTGCGTCGGTGGTTAAAAATCAAATATAAGTTATATTTGTGGTATGAGTTTTACGTGTTTGTGTGTGTGTGTGTTTATGTGGCATCGTAGCTCCCGAACGGATGAAACGATTTAATTTTTTTGTTTGAAAGGTGAATTAGTCGGGAGTGTTCTTAGCTATGTTTGATCAAAATCGGTTCAGCCGTTTCAATGTGTTGGGTTTTTTTTTTTTACATAATTCATTACTTGTTACCAGACTAAATCAAGTACAATATTCAGATTAATAAGTATTTTTGAAAAATATATCTTTAAATACAAGCTTTTATAAAGTCAGTGATCGTAAGCGTGTGCTGATCAAAATTAGCCTAAACATAGCCAATCTACTATTATCCATTGAGTAGTTTCGTCCTCCATCTTCCGTCTCCATCATCAGATCAGCTCGCTGTCACCATCATAATTGTATTGTCATCAAAACTTGGACAGGTATGCTAAATTTCAGCTCAATCGGTTGAGGATAACTACTTTAAAATTCAGTTGCAAGATTCCACCCGGACATACATTGCAAGTTAATATAAAGCTTGAAAATATACATGAATACTACATTATAATTCCGAGGAATCACTGTACCAGAAACACGATAGGAGAATATGTTCTCGATAAAAATTCCAAAGTTACCTCAGTTTTTCGGAATGGTGCATATTAATGGGAAATAAGTAGATAAATAAAATATGTGTTTTTTCAAGCGGCGCGAGGGGTTTTTTGTATGAAGATTTCTGCATGGGGCAGGCGCAGTCTAAATTCAGGGTAGCGGAAGCTATTCAGTGCCACATAGTAGTAGTAGAGGTTTTTTGGGAATATGTTCGTCCGGGGAAGCAAAGCAGTAGTGCGCTTATTGCTGTGTTCCAGTTTGAAGGGTATGGGTGCCGGTGATATTACAGGCACATGAGACTTTTCATCTTTATGTCTCAGGGTGGCGGGCACAGTGCAATGCCGTCAAGGGCGCGTCCAAGGTGGACGTGACCTATTAGGTAATGCATTGTTAAAGGCAGATGTTACCGCTTAACAACAGGTGGGCCATCTGCTAATACCGTCATTCACGTAGAAATAAAAAAACAGGTTGCGTTCCATTTAAATACTATAGGCATAGGTTATCTACTGCTTAGCATCAGGTGGGCCTTAAAAGCTTATTCCGTCACAAACAAAACCTAAAAAAACTACAGTTATGCTTTAAATTGGGATACAAAATACACCGATTTGATAAAGCCAGAAAATTTCGCAATTTTAACCGTAACAAAATTGGCTTAACCATTGCAGTAAGTACTTTTTTTGAAAATACAATTTTATGATGTATAAGCAGATGGGCCCACCTTTATGTTAAGCGGTACCCTCTGCTCTTGAACAGTTCATTATCTCATAGGTCACGTCCTTCTAGGACACGCCCTATGTGGCATTGCACTGCGCCCGCGACTCTGAGTCAAAGATGGAAAGTCTCATGTGCCTGTAATTACACCGGCACCCATACCCTTCAAACCGGAACACAGTAATGCGAGCACTACTGCTTTGCGGCAGAAATAGGTATGGTGGTAGTACTTCCATGGACGAGTTCTTCACAAAAAAGCTCTACTACTACTAAAGGTTATTGAGGCAAACACAGGGTTTGGAGTTATAGCGAAACCTTGTCTTACGATACTTGCTACTCGTATATAGGAATTAATGAATGAAAATTCTTTACATCTCAAGTATCGCACCTACAAACTAGTTAAAATACAAGTAATTAATTTTGTAAAAATTAAAAAAACCCTCATCTCAATGAAACGGCTGAACCGATTTAGATCAAACATAGCTAAGATCACACCAGACTAATTCAAATTTCAAAAATAAAAAACGGTTCATCGGTTCGAGAGCTACGATGCCACAGACAGACACACACACACAGACACGTCAAACTTATAACACCCCGTCGTTTTTGCGTCGGGGGTTAAAAACTACACACAACAATTAAATAAAAAGTAAACGGGTCGAAAAATGCAAAAAAAAATAGGAAATGATATCAAATGATTGTTTCACCGAAGCTGCAAAGAACCGATGCTTGCTCTTTAAAGGATGAACATATACAAATTCTAAATTTCTCAAACCTATGAGACAATGTTAGGGTTGGTATAGGAACAAACTTATTTCGTGGTACTAATTGGAAGTCGAGACGGTCTGGATGCTGTGAATTCTTTGTGTCCTAGCACTTTGAACTGGCAACAGAACTTATTGGTGTTTACGTTTAAAAGCAATAAGGGGAACTATAGTCTGGTACACGTACGTTCTTACATTTTAAAGATTTTTGAAATTTTGGACACCAAATACAAAAATCTTGCGTGAAAAACAATAAGACTTGGGTTCCTACAAAAAAAGTCATTGTGGAGCAAGTAAATAAATAAATACATAATATGCCGTAGTATATCATATCAAAGAATATATATACCCCTCCGTCTCCTCAAGTGGATGTCGTAAACGCAGACTAAGGGGTTACATCAGGGGATGGGAAGCAATATCCACTTGAGTACTCAACACCAATACTGTGATCACCAATACCTGCCAAGCGTGGTGATTGTGGAAAATCCCTCTTTGCATTTAATGGGGGGAGGCCTCGTCCAGGAGTGGACTTCTTACGGCTGATGATGATGAAATACATATGTGAAATCATGTTTGTAACCGATTTGCCGTAGTGTGTACAGCCCAAGAATTTGTTGTGGTGTGTCCGGCCCAAGAATAGACCCCTCCATCTCCTCCTGTGGATGTCGTAAAAGCCGACTAAGGGATTACCCGGACTTGTTTGTAAGATTCGTTAGTATACCTAAGATTTGTCCTGGCTGCTAGCTTATTTAAGGAATGTGTTATTACTGGAAGAAAGCGTTAGCCGAGTCAGGCGTGGGTAGCAATGGTGGTGATAAGCTCACCACTCGACACGTCTATATTCCACGATGTGCAACCCACGGTGAAATTAGGCCCAGAGGCTCTGCCTACCCTTTCGGGGAAAAAGGCGTGTGTCTATGTATGTATGTACGTATGTATGCTATCAACAACAACGGCCACATATAATACTAGAATTATTTTGCCAATGCAATACATTTAGTCACTGGTACTTTCCTGGTCACCCTGCTATATATGTCACTGATATTTATTATGATGAAGGTCTTTCATTTGATATTCAACACGGCGTCATTAAAAGTGACTTTATATTCAATGTAATGTAGCGTCACATAGCTTATTATAGCCAGCGGGTTATCAACACGGCGTCATTAAAAGTGACTTTATATTCAATGTAATGTAGCGTCACATAGCTTATTATAGCCAGCGGGTTATCAACACGGCGTCATTAAAAGTGACTTTATATTCAATGTAATGTAGCGTCACATAGCTTATTATAGCCAGCGGGTTATCAACACGGCGTCATTAAAAGTGACTTTATATTCAATGTAATGTAGCGTCACATAGCTTATTATAGCCAGCGGGTTATCAACACGGCGTCATTAAAAGTGACTTTATATTCAATGTAATGTAGCGTCACATAGCTTATTATAGCCAGCGGGTTATCAACACGGCGTCATTAAAAGTGACTTTATATTCAATGTAATGTAGCGTCACATAGCTTATTATAGCCAGCGGGTTATCAACACGGCGTCATTAAAAGTGACTTTATATTCAATGTAATGTAGCGTCACATAGCTTATTATAGCCAGCGGGTTATCAACACGGCGTCATTAAAAGTGACTTTATATTCAATGTAATGTAGCGTCACATAGCTTATTATAGCCAGCGGGTTATCAACACGGCGTCATTAAAAGTGACTTTATATTCAATGTAATGTAGCGTCACATAGCTTATTATAGCCAGCGGGTTATCAACACGGCGTCATTAAAAGTGACTTTATATTCAATGTAATGTAGCGTCACATAGCTTATTATAGCCAGCGGGCTATCAAGAAGCTTCCAACGATACCTCATTTGTCAAATTATGACAAGTAGAGGGAACAATACTTTACTGCTCGGTGAGGATTGAAGCTGACCCCTGAGATACAGTTTAACACTAGTTCAGGGGTTGGTCAATATCCATACCATGCAACTCCGTTGTCGATGGCATTGTTTTTGAATGTAGCTTAGCTTTCTTAATATAAGTTTAGCATATAAACGGTTGTCTGGAAGAGATCGCTGCCTGCGATAAGACCGCCGATTGTAGGACATTAACTTTAATTTTATCTTTAGTTTACCTGTAACTCATATTGTGTCCTCAATAAAGTTTTATATTATTATATTATTTATAATATGACATACATACATACCGGTCATAATCATAACCCTCCTTTTTACTTCGCCGTATTCGGGTAAAAACAATGCGGGAATGTAATTTTCGGTCAATTTACAATTCAGCCACCATATCGTCAGTTTTTAGTGTGGTTTAAGATAGTTTACGAGAAATAAAAGGAAAACAGATTTCGTTTTTAGCGTTCCGTACCCAAAGGGTAAAACGGGACCCTATTACTAAGGCTCGGCTGTCCGTCTGTCTGTCTGTCTGTCTGTCTGTCTGTCCGTCTGTCACCACACTGTATCTCATGAACCGTGATAGTTAGACAGTTGAAATTTTCACAGATGATGTATTTCTGTTGCCGCTATAACAGCAAATACTAAAAAATAGAATAACATAAATATTTAAGGGGTCTCCCATACAAGAAACGTATTTTTTTTGCCATTTTTATAGAAAATTGTGTCACCAGGCTTGTATCTCATGAACCGTGACAGTTAGACAGTTTACATTTTTTAACAACAAATACTACATAATAGAATAAAATAAATATTTGGGGGACATAAAACAAACGTGATTTTTCCCCATTTCACGGGCACATTCCCCGAAATGTACAACAATTTCCTGGGGACAATTTCCTTCAAAATTACATTATATAAGAGAACCAATGTGGCAACAGGCTTCTGTACGTCGCGCAGGGACGCTCTTTACGTGCACTTTCATAATTGCTTCTGTACTTAATATGGGACTGCGAAATTAATAGTGAACTTAATATACCCATAGCTTGCTAATAGCTTTCCACCTCCCCCTATACCTTAGGAAACAGCTAGCTCAATTCATGCAAAGCATCTGATGGTTTTTTTAACAGAACTGGTTTGGACCTTAGTGGAAAGTTGCATGTGAAGGTTATGTTCATGTTACGGCTAATTTTGCTCATAGTTCTGTTTACCAATTTAATTATCATCAAAATTCAAACAATTAATGCGAATTTAGTGTTTTTTTTTGTAAACCTGTATGTGGGGTGTATGGCACTGGTAATTTAGTTTTAAGAAATATCAAAGGACCTTTTAAATTATATATATAAAGAAAAAATAAACAATTACTCTGAATTTGCAGGAAGATCTTTGCTCATGAAATAGGCAGATAAATGAGGTCCGTGTCTACCTCTTCTATACCTACACGTGCCTCTCTTCTGGTGGTTTCACACAGCACCGGTGTTCTCGATCATGTATCTCCTTCTATTGTTCCAAAGTTTCAAAACACAATCAAAAAATGAACAGCACAGGAGAAGATCGTCTTCACACGAAAAAGAGTTAATCTTGGCTGTTCACGGAACAGCTTTTATCCAAAACATTTGGATGCTACCGTGTTATAACTTCGCCACAGATAAAATAATGCTATCGCACAAGACAACTGGCGGGGCGTGGCAGTTCCATAAGCTTCCATCCACTCATTTTTGAAGCGAAGGTAGATGCAAAAAACAGGCGCAAACGAAATTTATCTACCCTCCATTTTCAATTAGCAAACATCGAACACTGTATTTTCCTACTGCTGGGCAAAGCTTTAAATTCCAAGGCCACAGAGGTCGTCACATAGAAAGACCATTGACCTTGGGCGTCGAAAATATCTTTTACAAAACAAGCTTTTATAAAATTAGTGATTGGAACTTGGAACTGTGAGCTGAAGCCCAATTCTCTTAATTATTTTATAACCACACTGCATGTTGACCGAAACGAGATTGTATTGTAAATTGACTGCGAAATTGGTATTCTGCTCCATCATAACAACAACATAATCTACTTTCGGTTCTTGCGACCATATATTAGAGTAGGATAGTGCTATATAATGATTGTAAAGAGTGAAAGAGAGAATTCTCGGAACTTTGAAACATTCAAGTTACAGTCACATTTCGATATAATCACATTCCACGTTGTATTGTCAGGTGAGCAGAATACCATTTTTGACGTTTGTGACATCGACACTAGATCGTAACATGATCCGAACTTTAATTTGACTATTTTTAATTACGAGAATTGGGCTTCTGATAAAAATGAGCCCAAACACTGCCAGGCTATTTTAAACATCGAGGAGTTCCGTTTTCCACCTTTCGTCTCCATTATCAGACCAACTCGCTTTCACCATTTAGTATAATTATTCCCAAATTCTTCCACATGTCCCTGTCCTTGGCAGTCTCCCACCACTCCTTCTCAAAATTAACAAGATCTTCCCACCAACGCTTTCTCGGGCGACCCCGAGGTCGCCGTCCTTCAGGTATCCAAGGTGTGCTGATATTTCAGATATCTTTAATCACACTAATATTATGAAGGCGAAAGTTTGTACTCACAAACCCGCTATAGCCCGCTGAAACGGCTGGACGGATTTGCATGAAATTTGGAATGGAGATAACTGAACTCCCGGAATAATACATAGGCACATTTTTATCCAGATATTCCCACGGGATCGAGACTTACGCGGGTGAAACCGCGGGGCGCTGCTAGTATCTGATATTTTTTATTTTTATACTGATTTTTGGTGTCATAAATAAAGTAATATCCTAACTACAGGTAGATACAGAGATACCCAACTATTTTCCTTGTTCTACGCCGTCAGTCTGTCTCGAATACTTTGGCATCCTCGACCCGTGAACGCTTTAGCAATTAGGTTCCTACCCACTCATGCAACCTGCCCACAACACGTTGCTAACTGAAAAGCAATAGCCTGAATTACGCTTCTGTAAAACACGGCCGATATCAACCAAAACGAAATAATAAAGACGTCACATCCGCAAACTGTTTCTATGTTGTGCATTTGGAGGCCGTAGTACTCTAAGATGGATGAGCAACCAGCTTGAGGAATGAGCCTGTCAGTTCGCATACTGCAGACTTTCTATCGGCCGGATAGTTCAGTCGGGCACTTATCCTATCAGCACACCCTGGATACCTGAAGGACGGCGACCTCGGGATCGGCCCAGAAAGCGTTGTAGGATCTTGTTAATTTTGAGAAGGAGTGGTGTTAGACTGCCAAGAACAGGGGCAAGTGGAAGAATTTGAGGAACACCTTTGCTCGGCAGTGGGACAATATAGGATAAGAAATGGGCATCAGTATGAAAATGTATGCAAGTGTGCACATTATAACGATTCGGTATTGTTAGATAATGCCTTCTATCTGTCGGCAAACTATCGGCGGATTAGAAGTCTGTAGTCTGCGCGGGCTCTTAAAGTGCTAGTGTGAAAGAACCACTTGTTAGTTTGTTTGTTGTGGGCTTGTTGTAAAGGGTAGAGTTGACGGCACACGAGCACGGGGCAGATCGCCCATGAGATGGACTGACCAAATCAAGGCAGCTTTGGACGATCCACTGCATGAATGCACCAGGAAAGCTGCGGTGCGAGATGAAGCGAGCCACAGACCCTGAAGTGACGACCACGACCACTCTGCCAAGAGTGGAATGACGAAGAAGGAAGTTGAAAGAACCAGCGTGGTGAAATGATTCAGTGCACCTAGGATAGGATAGGATTTAATGGATAATCTAGATCTATCTATTAATATAGTTTCATACCGGACAAGTCACGGAAGTGATCGATTTTGCGAATTTTGCCAATGCGTCATCAATGTTGCGTCGTGCATTTGACCGTAAAAAGGTATGGTGTCGGTAGAAATTAATCACTATCTTACTAGGTACATTATCTTCGGAGCACTTTCAGCAAATTTTCAGAACGAATGAATTGCGCTGGATGGAAATATAATTGCAAGCAGAGGTTTCAGACAGTGTGAAGCTGAGAATAAGAGGTAACTTCGTTCCACTGGAACTGAAATTCATAAGGTGAATGCATTATTCACGGCTTTTTGAGTAATCTACCGAAAAGTTTAGCTTCAGGTAAGTTTATTTTATGAAATCTGGATTTTATAAATCTTTTCTGAATCTAGAAATGGTAATTTAACTATATTAAAAAAAAGCGGCCAAGTGCGAGCAGGACTCGCCCATGAAGGGTTCCGTAGCAACAAGTAACATAATATAAAAGTTCATGGATGGATTACGATTTATGACGTATTAAAAAAAACTACTTACTAGATCTCGTTCAAACCAATTTTGAGTGAAATTTTACATGGTAATGTACATCATATATTTTTTTTAGTTTTATCATTCTCTTATTTTAGAAGTTACGGGGGGGGGGGGGGGGGGGACACACTTTTTACCACTTTGGAAGTGTCCCTCGCGCAAACTATTCAGTTTAGAAAAAAATTATGTTAGAAACCTCAATATCATTTTTGAAGACCTATCCATAGATAACCCACACGTATGGGTATGATGGAAAAAAGTTTTTTTAGTTTCAGTTCTAAGTATGGGGAACCCCAAAAATAAAAAACTACTTACTAGATCTCGTTCAAACTAATTTTGAGTGAAAGTTTACATGGTAATGTACATCATATATTTTTTTTAGATTTATCATTCTCTTATTTTAGAAGTTACGGGGGGACACACACTGTTTACCACTTTGGAAGTTTCCCTCGCGCAAACTATTGAGTTTAGAAAAAAAAATATTAGAAACCTCAATATCATTTTTAAAGACCTATCCATAGACACCCCACACGTATGGGTATGATGAAAAAAAGTTTTTTGAGTTTCAGTTCTAAGTATGGGGAACCCCAACAATTTATTGTTTTTTTTTCTATTTTTGTTTAAAAATCTTTTTGCGGTTCACATAGTACATCTACTTACCAAGTTTCAACAGCATAGCTCTTATAGTTTCGGAAAAAAGTGGCTGTGACATACTCGGACAGACAGACAGACATGACGAATCCATAAGGGTTCCGTGTTTTTTTTTACGGAACCCTAAAAAGGGCATTTATTCCTTACATTATCAGTACTATCAAACATAGGATATAAGTATAAAAATAATATTTAGGCTAGTGTAAGACAAAAGGTCGAGGGCTCAGCCACGCTGTTTTTCAGCCTCGCCTTAGAATGCTGCTGTCGTCACAGCAGCCATGATACTCGGTAGCTATCCGCTGTTACCAAACAAAAGTGCAAACTATGTAACAATGATTGAAAAAACAATGAACAGCAGAACAACCACCGAGAACTCGTTACAGATAGATACTAGGTAGGTACCTAGTAAGCCTAGGTACACATTATGTACGTACACCTTCAGGGATAAAGTTTATCTAGTGGCAACCAGGAAACCGTACGACGAATTGTATAGGTATACCCTCCTCGATGGACCAACAATGTAATTTCAAAGGTTGTAAGATTTAGGTGGATGAGGTGGCTCAAGGCCTTCCGTCTTGGCGTTCTATGGTTAAGGCCTACGCGCATCATCAGGCTTATATAGGATGACGAAGATGTAAGTACACAGATATATAACCCATTGTATGTTGTAAAAGCGAACAGCCCAGGCTTCAACGGAAAGCAAAAAAAACTGTTGTTCCGATTGCTACCAACTTTCACAGAATCACCCGCTGGGCTAATCTGAAGATTGCCTGGAAATTTCATCAAAATCGGTCCAGTCGTTTTGGAGTCCATAGGTAATATACATACATACATCGATTTTTATGTGAATATGATAATATATATCACATTTGTAGGAAGGTTTTGTATATAAACAACGTCTAATCATTACGATGGTTTATATAAACGAATAAGCGACTTAGGTATTTTGTATACATCAAAAGCGAAATACAGGGAAAGCCAAGTTTTTTATTTGTATAATGAAACAAATAGGCTTACTAGCATACTGCCCATCTGATGTAAAGTGGTCACCGTCGCTTATAGACACCGGCAACACCGGGGGTATTGTCGATGCGCTGCCTACCCTGAGAACCTAGATGTACTCTTCGTCATTGCACTGCTCCTGTCATCCTGAGACATAATATTGAAAAGTCTCATATTCCTGTAATTTCCCCGGCACCATTACTGCAATGAAAGCATTATTGCTTGGCGTCAGAAATAGATATGGTGGTAGTACTTTCCCGTACGAACTCTTTCACACTGAGCTCTAAAAACTGTGGTATCCTAGGCAGATGGACTAAAGGCATGGAACTAAGGCTAAAAACGAAACGTTAGCGATTATACCAGTCTCATTCTTTTATATGAATGTATTCATGTGTTGGAATGAGACAATCATAAATCCATCTGATCTTATTTGTGTAAGTCGTACCAGGCCAAATGTAAAATTACTAGTACATTCATGGTAACAATCTAGGGAGATGTATATGCATGATACCAAAATTCAGGGTACGGAACGGAAAAACGACTGTCGTGTGACAGTACATTTGTTTCTCTCTAACATAGGATAGCAAGCTATCTTCTAGGATAGGAGTAAGAAGGAACACTCTATGCTCAAAGTCAAAGTCAAAAGTATTTTATTCATTGAAATCACAAGGATCATTTTGAATCGTCTTAAAAAATAAATTTACTGTTACTCCTGTTCCAACGCAACCAGACCTAGAAGAATCAGGCAACAAACACGGTCTGTTTTTCTTTTGATGATCCTTCTTACTACTAGGTGGAGAGCGCCTGTGTGGTGCCTCGAGAACAAGTGGAAGCTGAATCAAGGAAAAAAGGAAAACCAAAATAAAAGCCTTACTTAGGTAGGCAGTCAAAAGTAAGATGATAGAGAGAATCAGCAAAAGTTCATAAGGCAGCACACACTACGCTTGATATACACATAAATAACACATCAGTAATAAATTATATGCAGGTACAGACATTGCAAATTGACAAATTAGGTGTCGAGGGGCAGAGCGACATCAGGCCACGCGGCTTTATCATTAACATAGTCATGTAGTGTGTAATACGCTTTCTTAATTAAATTATTCTTTATGTAAGATTTAAATCTTCGAATAGAAAGTTTAGAAGCACTTACTGGAAGTTTATTATAGAACCGAACAGAATTCCCCATAAAAGACCCACTTACTTTTTTTAATCTAAATTTGGGAATACTCAGTTTATTTTTATTTCTCGTGTTAAAACAATGCACGTCACTTTTTTTCATAAATCTATCTAAGTGTTTATGTGTATATAATAAGGTTTCGTAGATGTATTGCGATATTATGGTGAGAATGTTAATTTCCTTAAAACGCTCCCTCAAGGAGTCACGTGGCTTCATTTTATAAATGGCACGTATTGCCCGTTTTTGTAAAACAAATATTGCTTGGATGTCTGCTGCTTTCCCCCACAGAATGATGCCATATGACATAACACTATGGAAGTAGCCAAAATAAACTAGCCTAGCTGTAGCTTCATCAGTAAGCTGCCTTATCGTACGAACTGCATATGCAGCGGAACTAAGTCTACCCGCAAGTGCCTCAATTTGTGGTCCCCACTGCAAACTTGCATCAATATTAAGTCCTAAGAAAACAGTAGAGTTTACAAGATTGAGTGTCTCGCCATTTACTTTAATATTAGTTGGGTAATGTTTTACATTTGGCAAAGTGAATTTAATGCATTTCGTTTTTTTAGCATTAAGCAACAGATTATTTACTGTGAACCAATCAAGAACTCGCGATAGTGATTTATTTAGATCATCGTAATTAGCTTTTGACCTATCAACTTTGAAAATTAATGACGTATCGTCAGCAAATAAAACTATATCACATATGTCTTTTACATAAAAAGGGAGATCGTTAATGTATACTAAAAATAGAAATGGGCCTAGTATTGAACCCTGGGGCACTCCCATAACAATAGACGATCCTGAAGACCTTTCACCACCAACGTCAACTTTTTGTACTCTATTGGATAAGTAAGAATTTACAAGGTTAATTGCCTGATTTTGGATGCCATAATGTTTTAACTTCAAAATTAGAGTAGCATGACTCACGCAGTCGAATGCTTTGGATAGGTCGCAGAATACTCCGATCGCGTCTTGCGAGTTTTCCCATGCTTGAAATATGTGTTCCAAAAGCATGGTACCAGCATCAGCTGTTGATCGACCCTTGGTAAATCCAAATTGATGACTATGAAGTAGTCTGTGGAAGTTAAAGTGTGACAATAATTGAGTAAGAATAAGTTTTTCAAAGATTTTACTTAACGTGGGCAATATAGAAATCGGCCTATAATTAGATGGATCTTTTGCATTTCCAGACTTGAACAAAGGAATTAATTTACTATGTTTCATAAGATCTGGAAAGATTCCGTCGTCAACACATCTATTAAAAATGTAGGCTAAGCATGGAGCAATGTCAATAATTATAATACCTAACACCTTTGTGGATATTCCCCAAAGATCTTCAGTATTTTTAATATTAAGTGACTTAAATGTCTTAACAATACTATCGGCATTTACGTATCTAAAGCTAAACGCGATCTCACATTTAGCAACACTTAGTTCCAATAAAGTAGATGCTCCAGAGGCAGATGATTGTAATGACTGGGTTACAATAACTGGTATATTAGAGAAAAAATTGTCAAAGGCATTCGCGACATCAATCTTTTTTGTCAATGTTGTATTGTTTATGTTTAATTTGATCTGCTTATTGCGTGTCTTCGATTTACCTGTTTCATTATTAATTAATTTCCAAGTTGCCTTAATTTTATTCGATGATTTTTCTATTTTTTTTCTCAAATGTAATGATTTTGCTGCACGACAAACTTTTTTAAAAGTATTTGAATAGTTCTTTATATACAGAATAAACTTTGGGTCATGCAACATTGATTCCCTAGCCGCATAGAGATCATATAATTTATTCCTACTTCTATAGATACCGGGTGTCGCCCAATCAGCTAACCCGACATTAGATTTAGCTATACATGTTTTAAACTGAAATATCTCAGTATGTTGCTCATTTATCAAATTAGACAAGGAGCTAAAAAGTTCATTTGGATCATCTACGCATGGTAAAAGGGGTATTTTAAGTTCAATACTGCTCTGAAACTTCATAATTCGACTCCCTGTGATAGGCCGATAAGTGAATTCCTTAGGTTCATCTACCAAATTACAAGTAAATATAGCACTGTGACCGTAATGATCCGAGGTGAAATGTTTAATTACTGCTTTATCAATTGGAACACTACTGCAATATATATTATCCAAACAGGTGGCTGATGTAAGTGTCACCCTTGTAGGTTCTTCGAAAAGGTGACGTAAATTAAAACATTTAAATAAGTTAAGAATTCTCTCAGATAGAGGATTCACAGGAATATCTATATTGAAATCTCCGCAGACTATTAACATTTTACTACGTCCAAAAGTTTTAAGCAGTACTTCTTCCATAGTGGATTCAAATAATGCGAAGTCCGCGTCAGGGGGACGGTAAACACTCACAATGATATGCCGCTCAAGCTCAACACACGACAGCTCAATAGTCCTCTCAATAGTGAGATTTGCAACATCTTTACGTTCTTTGCATTTTAAATTATTTCGTGCAAGAATTAAGGAACCGCCACGTATGGCGTTCTTGCGTTTGAATGAACTTACAATATTATAATTCTCATAATAAGGGAGTAAATCAAATTGTAATAACCAGTGTTCAGTAACACACATGATATCTATATTAAACATGTTTAAAAATAATTCTAATTCTAATATTTTGCTGGGAAGGCCTTGCACATTTTGATGTACTACATGTAATGTGCCAGGCTTTCTCATTGTCGGACTCGTCAGTTTAAACAAATATTGTCAGCTGACCCTCCTGCTTGTGTGCCCCCATTAGTAATACTACTAACTACAGGCTCGTCGGTTAACTGCGTTATATTACTTATAACGGGATCAAAAATATTAAATGCTAACAATTTAGCAATTATCAGTTTACTATGTCTACTAAGAAGCACAGTATCTCTGGTCAAAATAAAATTACTAATAAAATTATTAGTATCAAAAAACAAAACGTCTCTATGACGACAAGTCAAATTATACAATATTAAATTAAGATTCCAAATTGCTTGATTGTCTTTGGAACTCAAAGATTTTGAGTACGGGAATGCACATAAAATTAATTTTCCCAAACCTGAATCTAGCTTATGTAGCAAAGTCTCAACTAGCTTAATTATATCTAGTCGCATGACACCACTACTCTCACCTAATTGAACTATCAGAGTGGTGTCATTGTCAAAGCGATCTTCGCTCTTTATACAATCTATAAACTTATGAATTGGGGAATTTTCAAAGCAATTATTAGTGACAACTTGCCCTAACTGATCACTTAGTAGCAAACCCATGCCAACGCCTATCTTATCAGAATACACCACAGTCTTCCGGGTCTGCCGACAGGATTTTCCCTGTCTAACCGGAGACTGCGCACCAGGTGTATGAATTACTTCAGTCTGTAAAGTAGATGTAGCTTGACTCTGTGATGTCAGTGGTGCCATCTGTATCAAAGAATCCAAAGATGATATGGAAACCAACTGGTCTGACACGGGATGGTCAGTCTGTGAGCTACTATTACATACTTGTACATATATGCTATCATTATTCACTATCTCTACAATATTGTTCATTTTCTGAACATTGTCAGCTGCAAATTGTTCAGCTTTTTTATATTTATGTGTTACATCAAGAAGTGATGTTTCTAAACACTTAATTTCTTGTGACATATCATCTAATTCCTTTGAATTACGTCCAATTAAATTATAGCAGGAATTAAGTTCCTCATTTAAATTACATTTCTGCTTAATATGCTTTGCATAATTAAATAAATTTTTATGCTTCTTTAGCTTTTTCTCCGACTTTTTTATGAAATTACTAAGTTTCACATATTTCTAGCACTCACTCCTTTACTATTACGATACCTCCATGGTGGTATCGCTACTAAAACTCGCTGCGTAAATAGCTTTAACTTAAAATAATTCAGACAGAACGCAAGTTCTTACCCGGCTCAGAAGGCGATACATTTTCATCAGCATAATCCAGTTAGAACTCTGCTCGTTATGATTCGTACCGCATATAATCTAATATAAAGGACACATTTACGAATAAAGCAAGATTGCCCGCTGTCTACTCGCGCTAACCGGCAGGTAGTAGGGTAAGGGTTTTGTTAGTAGTACCTAGAGCTTTTTTGTGAAAGAGTTCGTCCGGGGAAGCACTACCAGCTTACCTATTTCTGCCGCAAAGCAGTAGTGCTCGCATTGCTGTGTTCCGGTTTGAAGGGTGCCGGTGAAATTACAGGCACATGAGACATTTCATCTTTATGTCTCAGGGTGGCGGGCGCAGTGCAATGCCACATAGGGTGCGTCCTAGGTGGACGTGACCTATGAGGCAATGCATTGTTAAAGGCAGAGGTTACATAATATAACCTAGGCTAGAGCTTAACATCAGGTGGGTCATATGCTTGTTCCGCCATTAACAGTTAAAAAAAGAAAAGGGGTTAAGTAGGGGGAGAGGACTGCTTTTTATCCCAACACCACGCGTGCGAAACCGTGGACAACGGCTAATTACGTACTATTATTTATTCTGTGTAATTACTTAAAGTGCGCTTCGTTAGCACAGAATAAAAATAATAGTACAAGCTTCAGTTTGACAGTGAGGCGCCGGCAACATACTTACTACGTGAACTCAGCCAGTGAAAATCGTTATTGGCATGCGAGCCACGGAGCTACTGCATCGACACCATTATATTTTATATAATTCACATTTCGATATGTCTACATTGGTGAAGTAATTTCATGTGATTCTTGTCGTAATGACGTCCGGTTTGTAGACATGCCAGGCTACTAATAAACGCGGAATATCCTTCGAGTAGTTTTGTCTCATTCGAATTTGAAATTGATAGATAGATTGAAAATTCTTTATTGCACAATTTAAAAAGTATTGTACATAGGCGAACTTAATGCTACATAGCATTCTCTTCCAGCTAACCTTTGTGTAATGTGGAATACAATAGTAGGTAGATGGAAATTGCTTGTCAATGCAAAGACAAAACACTGTAAAAATTCGAATTTTTAACCAACTTCAAAAACAGGAGGAGTTTCTCAAGTAGTGTTTTTAGGGTTCCGTAGTCAAAGACAAGGAACCCTTATGGATTCGTCATGTCTGTCTGTCTGTCCGAGTATGTCACAGCCTTTTTTTTGATGTATTCTGTGAACTGCATTAAGATTTTTACACAAAAATTAATAAAAGACAATTATTTTTGGGGTTGCCCATACTTAGAACTGAAACTCAAAAAAAAAAAATTCATCAAACCTCTACGTGTGGGGTATCTATGGATAGACCTTTAAAAATAAAGTTGAGGTTTCTAATAGAATTTTTTTCTAAACTGAATAGTTTGCGCGAGAGATACTTCCAAAGTGGTAAAAAGTTTGTCCCCCCCCCCCCCCCACACCCCCCATAACTTCTAAAATAAGAGAATGATAAAACTAAAAAAAAAATATAATGTACATTACCATGTAAACTTTCACTCAAAATTAGTTTGAACGAGATCTAGTAAGTAGTTTTTTTTTTAATACGTCATTTATCGTAATCCATCCAAGAACTTTTATATTATGTTACTTGCTGCTACGGAACCCTTCATGGGCGAGTCCGACACGCACTTGGCCGCTTTTTATTTTAAAATGTTTGGTACCACAGATCTCCTTCATTTATGAACCGATTTGTTTTTTTTTTAGTCGACACGATATACTCCCAGATTTTCATAAAATCTGGTTCCGATAATGAGATCCATGAGGAATTGAGGGAACACCTCAAATATTATAGGCACGCACATAGCGATTTCGGTATTTTCAGCAACAAATCAAGCATGTGCATTCATAAAGTGCCATTTGATGAAGTGGAACTGATGAAGAAGACCAGAGATGGCCATTGGAAGTACTCAATGATAAGTGTTTCAAGGCGATAAGGGTGACTTTCCGATATCCGATTGAGCTGAAACTTGGCATACCTATCAAGTTCCGATGGCAATACAATACAATGGTGACAGGGAGCTGATCTGATGATAGATACGGAAGGTGGACAACGTAACTCCTCGATGGATAATAGTAGACTAGCCGTGTTTAGGTTCATAATGATCAGCACACGGTTCCTATCACTATTATTATAAAATCTTGTATTGGGGGAAAATTTCTAACCTCGAAGGCGGTTATTTTTTCGAAAAGAATTATATACTAACATCATTTGAAATAGTAAATTCCATTTTGGTATCTGGCTTTGTTTCGATTCGTGTTGGCTAGTTGGATGGGTTTACCGTTAGTACTCCAATAAGCGGTGATAAACTGCAAGCCGTGGTGTGTCCGGCCTACGAATAGGTCACAGCCACCGCCTGCTTGCGACCTCTATAATGTGTCTGGTCCATTGAATTTCTCTTTTGCGTCGCCCGGTTTGTAGTCGCCACACCTTTTCACCACAAGGTCGAGAACCTTTCTTCACCACATAGTATTAGTATAAGTAGATGACGAAATAATTGATAACTTCCTTTTTTGTAGCCAATTATCTTAACTTTTTAGTGTGTACTCCTATAATATCTTATTATTTATTATGTACTACATAGCTGAATACCCGTGAATACTTACGCATTACATCACATAAAAACTAAAACTTTGTCACCCCTTTTTACCCCTTTCTCAGTGTTATTTTGAAAAATCCTGAAATATGTGTTCAATTATTCTGTATTTTAAGTACCCATACCACAGAAAATATATGCACCAAGTTTCAAGCCAAAAGCAACACAAGATAAAAACTTCCGATACAAAATTTAACTGCATTGCATCCACTTTTGGGGGTACTTCGTCAAAAATATATTTTATCCTTTTATGATTAGTTTCAAGTTCGTAAGTTCAAGAAATACGGTTTTTCATAAAACTGGTTTTCACCCCTTTTCATCCCCTTAGGGATTTAATTTACAATAATCTGTTCTTAGTGGGTGATTTTGCTATAAAATAAACCTACGCTCCAAGTTTCAGCTTTCTAGGTCCAGCGGTTTCGGCTCGGAGATGATGAATCAGTCAGTCAGTCAGTGAGTCAGTCAGTTATGTTAAGCTCTTATATATAGGTATAGATAGATTCTTGGTATACACACTTGTGTCACTGAGGATATTATGTTGCTCCGTACTAGACAGTATCTCGGTACGTGAAACACGATGACTTCAGTGGGTAGTCAATAAGACCAGAGAACGTTTACAGTTGTTCAGGCATAGTGCTTACATTTGGTATTGTAAACATTCTATGTCATTTCCTTGCCAAAAACAATCAATTTCAAGCTACATTTCGAGTCTGCATGACTTCCCGTTAAAACATTACTAGTTGTTCTATAAATATTTTTCAGGCGAAAGCAGTAACGTATCGACATATTATTACAAGCTTTTATTTAACTTGCAATGTACATATGTATGTTTGTCCGGGTGGAATCTTGCAACTGAATTTTAAAGCAGTTATCCTCAACCGATTGAGATGATATTTTGCATACCTGTCAAGTTCCAATGACAATGCAATATTATGGTGACAGCGAGCTGATCTGATGATGGAGACTGATGGTGAACAACGGAACTCCTCGAGGGATAATAGTAGACTGGCCCCCTCTGGCCACGTGGTCCTACCGATCGGACCACATTAACTTTTTTCCGGTTGGTTCGATTAACTAATCGGACTATAGAAACTGAAGTTTTCTTAGACCATGTAGTACCGCTAATCGGATCAAAATGACAGGAGGCCTCTTAGAAATACGACGAAAAGCAGTGATTCGACGTGATGAATTTATCTCAAATACTAACACTATGCTCATTAATTTTTATATGGAAGTCGGATTCTTATTGGAAAGATTAGCGTGGAAAGGCTCTCTTTTTAAAATGTAACGTTGGAGCACAATCTCTAGTATCTACAATGTAATTATTTTTAATTTGAGTTTGAATTATTTTGTGGAGTTGTGACCCTTAGTGAATTTCCAATAAATATTTGACCTGATCTATATCGTCGTATGTAACGTCTCATACTAATAAAAGAGGTACTTAGGTTCAAAGGTACATTAATGGGATTCCGTTAAATTAAAATAATATTGTAAATAATATAGGGTACATTTTAATGCATATTAGAAAATTATTAACTTTTGAGAGGTGAGAAATTGAGCACCATTAAAAATGAGTTCATGTAGTCCGATCCGTAGGACGAAGCGGAATTACAATTCCTTGTAATCCGATTAATCGAACTAATAGGAAAAAAAAGTTCATGTGGTCCGATCGGTAGGACAAACGCAGTAGGACCACGTGGCCAGAGGGCACTGGCCGTGTTAAGGCTAATTTTGACCAGCAATCGGTTACGATCACTAATTTTATAAAAGCTTGTATTTAAAAATATATTTTTCACAAAAAACTTATTGTTTTATTATTTTACGTCTGCATCATCCACCCACGTCATACAAAGAATTATACTAAATTAGAAATGCTCGAATCTAGTTTTAATGCTGATATGACTATTTATAATGAAGTGTTAGCAGTAGATCTTTTTTGTGAAGGAGTTCGTTCGGGAAAGTACTACCACCATTACCTTTTTAGGCTGCAAAAAAGTAGTGCTCGCTTTGCTGTGAGGTATGGTTGCCGGTGAAATTACATACGCATGAGATTTCTCATCTTTATGTTTCAGGGTGGCGGGCGCAGTGCAATGTCACATAGGTGCGTCCTTGGTGGACGTGACTTATGAGACAATGCATTGTTAAATGCAGAGGTTACCGCTTAACATCAGGTGAACCATCTGCTTGGTCATCATTCACAGAGTTAAAAAAAAGAAAAAAAAAGTTCGCTGGGGTAAGCGTCGTACTTTCATTTTATTTTAGTCCATAGTTTAAGCTAAGATACAATGAAGTGAGCCCTTCGCCGTGTCACCGTAAAAAACCTCGCATCATGTATTGAGAGTTTAAATTTGCCGAAGTTAATACCGAGACAACATTGTGGTCGAAATGCGCTATTTTGTGGTCGAACGTGGTCAAGCTATCGATATCGGCTAAAAACAGATTGCCTTTAGATCCATCAAATTCTCCAAACCAATAAAACGCTATGACAGTGCCTACGAACACAGTAAAGTTATTAACAGTATGAACACAGTGTCAGATCACAAGCTATTGTTACCCGCGTGCCGTCACCATAGCAGGATCATATAATATTTTTCCCTCGCATCTACATACAGGTATGTTTTATCTTAGTTAGAGCGAGGAGTCACCTTGTGGACTCTACAAAGGTTATAGTTGCAATGTATACCTTAAAAGCCGATTAAGGGATTACCCGGGCTTGTTTGTACGATTCGTTGGTATAAGATTTGTTCTGGCTGCTAGCTTATTTATTTTAAGGAATGTGTAATTACTGGAAGAAAGCGTTAGCAGAGTCAGTCGTGGGAAGAAATGGCGGCAAAAAGCTCGCCACTTGTCACGTCTATTTTCCTCGATGGTGCAACCCTTACAACTTTAAATAGAAACACTTTTAAATTACCCATTAGATAGTACCTTATGTTGTGTACCCAGAATAATCTATCTATGTAATGTAGGTATTGTATTAAGTATATCAGTCATCTAGTATCCATAAAACAAGCTCTGCTTAGCTTGAGGCTAGATAATGCTGTGTGAACTGTCTAGCATTTTTTTATTTCAGTGTTAATTGTTTAACTTTATTGAAAAAAAAACTTGTTATTATTTATTACTATTATTTATCTATGATCTTGGATGGAAGGGTTATGACCATAGACGTAGAATTTTTTCGCTACGCTAAATAGACAAACGAAGCGTGGGAGAGAGAAGTCATTTTTAAATGTACCCCGTGCAAGAAGAAAAGTGACAGCAACAATGTATTGAATTTGACATGTTTTGCTTGAGTTCATGCCCATACCGGACGGTCTCTTGTGCAGTTTAACTAATTTCGTAATTTTTTTAGTAATCTTACTATTAAATAACAAATATAACTTTGTATGACAATGGTGTCATGTTCAGTTTGTGACTGTGAATATACAAGACGTAATTATCCGGGAAAATACACGTTTCACAGGTAAATAAGAGATTATTGGTAGTTCGATTGTATTGCTTATTTTATCAATTCTGCTTTAGTAAATGGCCTAAAAACCAGTTTCATTCGTAGATTAGGACTTTCCCTTATATTTTTTAATAATATTTCGTTGCTGCACCTAGAAATAAACAATATTTTATGTAAAATATAAAAATGTTTGATTACGATAGGGCTTGACCAAGTGATGACGTCAGAAATATCGATAGTCCTGTTGCAGTCTATATCGTAGTATAATGCGCATCATGTAAAAAGAACGCTGGCGGTCAAGCTTCTTCAGGCGTTCCAGCGTTCGTTTTAAGAGATTACTTACTTTTCTACTTATTTAAGAGATGTATACCTATGCATTCAATGAGTGCCTACCTAGTTTACTACTTTTTACATGAAGCGCACTATACCTAACTATAAATTAAATTTTTGTCCATCCTAGAATGGAGGTTTACTTTGTTTGGAGTAAATATGTTCGCACTGTTAACATTTTACCGTTTTAAAAAAAAACTATAATAACCAGGTGGACATTGAGGTGTGTGTTTTTGTATTGACTATTGAAAAGGTAACTTTAAAGCACCACGGGTGTTTTATTGCAGTTTGTGTAGTAGATATTTTGGAGTAAATATTTACGTTGTTGTACACACGCCTTTTTCCCGAAAGGGTATATTTATTTTTTATTTTGTATAAATAAATATTGTTTATTTCTGCTTAATAAAATAATAGGTAACAAATTAAATTTAAATATACCCCAGAAATTCCGTTCCAGCGGGACTCGAACCTGCACCCTCGCCTGTGATCAGCGATGCCTTTACTTTCGAACTTTGAACAGAAGGTTTCCAATGAAACACCTGTAGATACAGCACTATCAACTTGGCGCTACAGCCGAGTTGATAGTGCCCACAAATTTCGTCTCCAGCGTCATAGCTCGATCTATGGCTAAATTGTTTAAGGCATCGCCGATGACAGGCGAGGGTGCGGGTTCGAGTCCCACTGGAACGGAATTTTTGGGTTACATTTAAATTTAATGTTATCCATAAAGCGTGGTTTACACTTGAAAAATAATAAACTTTGGGGTAACAAATTGTCTATAGATAAAGTAACAGAGTGAAAAATTATATGGGCGTAGCACGGCTGATATAAAATGTTTTTGTGCTTTCAGATTTCCAAGTAATCCTTTGCTACGAGAAAAATGGTTATCGGTTATAAGAAGAGTGGGATGGACTCAAATAAGAACTCCACTAGGTATATGCAGCAAACATTTTAAGTTTAAATTTAAAAGGGAAACTCTAAGATCCCACCTATAAATAAAACTGTAATATTTAGGGGTCAATAAATAATAAAGGTTTATTTATTAACTGTATTCAAAATTCTCTTTATGACGTCAAATCTGCCAAACTGTGTTATTCATGAAAGACTTAATCTGTATTAAGATGTATTTATCTACCATACACATCACGGACGGATGATGAATTCTATCGACAATGTAAAAGTGTTGGTCGAGGACAACACTATTTTTAACTCGGACATAGAATTTCACCAACACGTGCACATATTTTTTTTGGTTCCATCTTCGATCTCTGATTGTAGATCTAGTACATATACTAAATCTATGGTTATGACACGGTTTCATCTAAAGATGGATAGATAAACTCTTTATTGTATGTACACCTAAGAAAAAGGAAAATAACAAGGTGATAAACAACAAACTAATTAACAACGTACAATGGGCGGTCTTATCGCTAAAAGACAACCTTTGGATGGACAGCATAAAACAAGAACATAAGACGGCGGTGAACAGGTAACATTAACATAATATAACTTATATATAATATAAACTAGCGACTCGCCCCGGCTTCGCACGGGTAGCCCCCGGTGACCCACTCCCCTTCCTACCCCTCCCCCCTATGTCAATCTCCTGGTTCTACTCCCCACCAATTTTCAGCCAAATCGGTTCACTCGTTCTTGAGTTATAAGTGGTGTAACTAACACGACTTTGTTTTTTATATACTATAGATATAGTACCAACCTACACAATATGCATACATATATCAATATAATAAATACATACCTTAGTGACATGACGATAACAAGCAGTTGATAGACAAGGACAATAAATACATACCTTAGTGACATGACGATAACAAGCAGTTGATAGACAAGGACAATAAATTATTGTATACCTTAGTTCTAAGGAATACAGGTAAGTCCTAAGGTAGATATTTCGATTTGCACAACTAATGTCAAATAAAGCGGCCAAGTGCGAGTAGGACTCGCCCATGAAGGGTTCCGTAGCAGCAAGTAACATAATATAAAAGTTCTTGGATGGATTACGATTTATGACGTATTAAAAAAAACTACTTACTAGATCTCGTTCAAACCAATTTTGAGTGAAATTTTACATGGTAATGTACATCATATATTTTTTTTAGTATTATCATTCTCTTATTTTAGAAGTTACGGGGGGGGGGGACACACTTTTTACCACTTTGGAAGTGTCCCTCGCGCAAACTATTCAGTTTAGAAAAAAAAAATATTAGAAACCTCAATATAATTTTTTAAGACCATTCATAGCCCACATGATGAAATGGGTATGATGAAAAAAAGTTTTTTGAGTTTCAGTTCTAAGTATGGGGAACCCCAAAAATTTATTGTTTTTTTTCTATTTTTGTTTGAAAATGTTATTGCGGTTCTCAGAGTACATCTATTTACCAAGATTCAACAGCATAGCTCTTATAGTTTCGGAAAAAAGTGGCTGTGACATACTCGGACAGACAGACAGACAGAGATGACGAATCCATAAGGGTTCCGTAATTTTTTTTACGGAACCCTAAAAAGATAAATGTCCAAAGCCAATGACCAAAAGAAATAATATCCAATTATAAAAATGTCTTCTTAAAGCTAAGGATTTTTTTTAATACAGAATTAGGTGTTTTTATTGAGAATGGCAAAGCGTTCCATAATCGTACAGGCTGTACTTTTTTTTCTTGTTTTATGCTACCAACGTAGCGAACAAGCATACGGGCCCACCTGTTGTTAAGCGGTTACCGTAACCTATGGCGCCTGCAATACCAGAGGCATCACGCGCGCGTTGCTGACCCTTTAAAAATTACCAAACACCCCTTTTGAAGAACCCCATACTGTATTAGTTACCTACTGTATTAATTTAAAAGTATGGCCTGTAAGCGAGTACTAACATACATACACACATACATACATACATCAGGACAGATAAAAGCTTTTGCCAGTTGTTACAAGGAAGCTTCACTCTCTCGGTCAATTAAAATATTTCAAAAAACATGACCATGCATTTATACTGTAAGTTCTTCTTACTCTGTGCTTCGTACCTCGTACAAACGAACACAAACATTTATTATTGGATGCGCGAACACTTCGAACACGATATTGGATTGAGATGGAAAGATTGCAGTGATGTGGGACGACGTGATATGATGGATGATGCCAATCCTTTCTAGATTCATTCCACTGATGCCAGCCGTACACCCAATATAGGCCAGGGATATCAATATTTTAATCGACGTATTTTGGGGAGTATTTTCCTGTAGAAATAACATCCTAGCAAATATATGTACTTTGCTTAGAACTTTACCCGAACTTGTTAGAAAGATTCGTAGTATAATATTTGTCCTGATTATGGAATGTGTTATTACTGAAAGCGTTAGCTGAGTCAGACTTGGGAAGCAATAGCGGCAATGAGCTCACCTCACCACATATGTCACGTCTATATTCCCACGATGGTGTAACCCACTGTGAAAAGAGGCTCATTGAGGCTCTGCCTGGACTTTCGGGGAAAAAAGCGTGTGAATATGTATGTATGTAGATAAACTCAATATCTACACATACGATTTAAAAAATTCTTTCACCTTTTATAGCTACATCATAGGGGGAACTGCTTAAGCGGATTTTGATGGTATATGGTGTGTGAATGCGGGGTCCAGAGTACTGCTTTTCATCTCAACACTACCCGTGCTATGCCAGAGTGAGTCACTAGTAAGTAGGTACATAAGAAGGTAATTACTATACTTTTCACAATACAAATGGTTGAAAAAACTTCATAATATTATGCACCAAGACATTCTAAACAGTTATGAACACTTTATTGTTAGCATTTTACAACAAAAACATAAGACCTAACCTAGTCCTGAAAAAGCCTGACAGTAGTGAAATTTTATTCAAACAACATAATATAATAGTAGCCATTGGAAAATAGCTTTATTCCCTACATCAACAAAACCCCAGGGCGTGGAATGAGCTCCCGCTGGATGTCTTCCCACAGGGCTACAATATGGGTAAATTCAAGAGAAATATCAATAGGGCTCTTAATGGTAGGCAGCGCGTTTGCATTACCGTGGGTGTTGCAGATGTCCATAGGCGGCGATGACTGCTTTACATCAGGCGGGCCGTCTGCTTGTTTGTCACCTTATTACATAATAAAAAATAAAAAAAAAACCCGCAAACTACTCATACAGTTTATTATTTTTTCAAGTGTAAACCACACTTTATGGATAACATAAAGCATCAGCGCTAAGTGCTGCATCATCCATCGGCGCTATAGCCGAGTTGATAGTGCCCACAAATTTCGTCTTCAGAGTCATAGTGTTCTACGGCCGAATTGGTAAAGGCATCGCCGGTCACAGGCGAGGTTGCGGGTTCGAGTCCCGCTGGAACGGAATTTTTGGGTTACATTTAAATTTACTCATACAGTGTATAATCTGAGTTCTCAGGGTATTTAAGGCGATATGTTAAAATATTGAATGAGCGGACTCTTGCAAGAAAATAATAATTTCAAGAAAGTGATAGCGCTATTACTCACTTGAACAAAGGAAGAGATGAGACGTAAGCGACAAATGATAAAATATCGTTTAGCTTTAAAAGTAGCAAATATAAAAGAAATCCTTTTCTATTAATCTAAGTACTGTGATTACTTACTGAATAGTATACAGATTAAGCGTCAATATTTTCTCTATTCGATAGAGGGATCTAAAAAGGAGCTCTATGAGACAATTTCAAAAATAAATCTATTTAGAAAACTTTCACCAATCGTTTTAGATTTATTTAGATTACATCCTCAAAAAATTACTGTACTAACATCAAGTTTATAACATTTACCGTTACTGAGTGAGCCCGTAATGCAGCGACCCCACAATTTAAACATATTGCCTTAATCAAAGCTCATTCTAGACGCAGAAACTGCAATATCCTTCCCTTTACGAGAGATTCTACTTTCATTACCTACATCGTTAGCGCCAAGATGACGCGACGCCGCTCGCTTTCAATCACAGTCTTGTGACTTTGCACTTTCACACTTCGTAAGTGAATCCAATATATTATGTAGCATTGAGAAGGGCGCACAGTTTGTTTCGGTAATTTTGTATTATATATACTAGTGCGCGCGGCTTCGCATGCTTTTCATCAGGATAAAAAGTAGTAGCTCGAGTCAGGTCATAATCTACCTGTGTAGTTATTTTCATTGAAATCTGATCAGCCGTTTCGTAGCTAATGATATTTATGAGATACTATCAATTAAAATACATGTATTAAGCCTCAATTAATTCAAAAAAAGCGGCCAAGTGCGAGTAGGACTCGCCCATGAAGGGTTCCGTAGCAGCACGTAACATAATATAAAAGTTCTTGGATGGATTACGATTTATGACGTATTCAAAAAAAACTAATTACTAGATCTCGTTCAAACCAATTTTGAGTGAAAGTTTACATGGTAATGTACATCATATTTTTTTTTTAGTTTTATCATTTTCTTATTTTAGAAGTTACGGGGTGGGGACACACTTTTTACCACTTTGGAAGTGTCCCTTGCGCAAACTATTCAGTTTAGAAAAAAATGATATAAGAAACCTCAATACCATTTTTTAAGACCTATCCATAAACACCCCACACGTATGGGTATGATGAAAAAAAGTTTTTTGCGTTTCAGTTCTAAGTATGGGGAACACCAAAAATTTATTGTTTTTTTTCTATTTTTGTTTGAAAATCTTATTGTGGTTCACAGAGTACATCTACTTACCAAGTTTCAACCGCATAGCTCTTATAGTTTCGGAAAAAAGTGGCTGTGACATACTTGGACAGACAGACAGACAGACATGACGAATCCATAAGGGTTTCGTAATTTTTTATACGGAACCCTAAAACACGCGCCTCGAGTGGGAGCTTCCTCCATTAAGGCGGGCAAGCATTGTTCCAAATCGTAGATTAGATTTTTAACTGACTACATCAAGAACAATATTCAAATTAAAAATATGCATGCATTATAATTACAAGGGATCACTGTACCAGAAACACAATAGGACAATATTTTCTCGATAGAAAATAAATCCAAAGTTACGTCTATATTTTGGCTAGAGTCGATTGTTTATTAAAATGGTGCATATTATTGTGTTAAAAAAAACCACCAAGTGCGAGTCGGTCTCGCCCATGAAGGGTTCCGTAGCAGCAAGTATCATAATATAAAAGTTCTTGGATGGTTTTAGATTTATGACAAAAATAAACTACTTACTAGATCTCGTTCAAACCAATTTTCGTTGGAAGTTTACATGCATCATATTTTTTTGTAATTTTATCATTCTTTTATTTTAGAAGTTACGGGGGGGAGACACTCATTTTACTACTTTGAAAGTGTCTCTCACGCAAACTGTTAGCAAATAAAAAAATTTTTTTTCATCACACCTATTCGTGTGGGGTATCTATGGATAGGTCTTCAAAAATGATGTTGAGGTTTCTAATATAATTTTTTTCTAAACTGAATATTTTGTGCGAGAGACACTTCCAAAGTGGTAAAAAGTGAGCCCCCCCCCCGTAACTTCTAAAATAAGAGAATTATAAAACTAAAAAAAATATATGATGTACAATTACTATATAAACTTTCACTCAAAATTGGTTTTAACGAGATCTAGTAAGTAGTTTTTTTTTAATACGTCATTAATCGTAATCCATCCAAGAACTTTTATATTATGTTACTTGCCGCTATGGAACCCTTCATGGGCGAGTCCGACACGCACTTGGCCGCTTTTTTTTTACATTGATAGACCTTTGTTTGACCATGATCTCACCTGTTGGTAAGTGACGATGTGGCCGAAGTTGGAGCACAAAGGCACCTATTCACTCTAGCCTTGAAGAAACCTCTATAGACCTTCAGCAATGAAGAATACTGTACCCGTCGCAAGTCCTTGTACACGACTGAATCATAATATTTGCACAATTATTTAACCGCACTTAATTACACGTTCTCAAAACCAACACTCTTTCCTGAAAACATATTCAGATCGAAGCAAACCGCTGAAAAAATGAGCGTGGGCCAAGCGCGGCCCTAAGCAAATATTTTTCGACGACCGGTAACCTCACTTCCTAGGCTGTGCCACTTCAAATTGGCGTTCAATGTAGAGTGAACTTTATTACGTTAGATTTGGATTGAATATGGCCTGGAATGCAAGTGCCCGAAAAACTGTAATTGCCGTTATAGATTGGTCCATATTTATGCGTTCGTAGTATTTATTCCGTGGTTATGGAATAACATTGGGTCTCATGGTGGTTTGTATATGTACTGTGAGCTAATTAAATAAGGTGAGTGAATCCCGCTTTTAAGCGTAGTTAATAATAATCTATTATTATAATTTTATGAAAAGGTTAGGATTTTAATTCATTTTTATTTTAGTCTATAATTTAGCTGCGATGCTCAAGTGTGGATCAACTTTTATTTCTAGTAATATAACCCTTCCGACTATATCAATGTGTCTGACCATGATAAACTCTCTTTTGTTTCTGGGGCCCAATTCTACTAAACCAATTGTATTTAAATTGTTATTGAATTGTCTCATACTTGCCACTTTTGTAATTTTTGGTATTCTACTAACCTCAAGGGATTTTTAATTGCATTATAATTATGACCATTTAGAAACAATCTTTTTTTGTAATAATTCGTAAAATTAAAAAGGAGGTGGGCAACCGCTGATCCAGGTCAAAAATAAATGAACATTCATAATAAATAAAGTACTACATGGATTGAGTGCTAAAATAGCATAGAGTGTTCCTTCTTAGTCCTATCCTAGAAGATAGCTTGCTATCCTAGGTTAGAGAGAAACAAATATATTGTCACACGACAGTCGTTTTTCCGTTCCGTACCCTGAATATTGGTAACAAGAATGTACATCTCCCAAGATTGGTACCATGAATGTAGTAGTAATTGGTACCTAGTTTGACATTTGGCCTGGTACGAGTTACACAAATAAAAACAGATAGATATATGCTTGTCTCATTCCAACACATGAATACATTAATATAAAAGAATGAAACAGGTATAATCGATACCGGTTCGTTTTAAGCCTTAGTTCCATGCTTTAGTCCTTCTTATGAGACATCCAATAAGTAAAAAAAAAACTGAAATAAGGATTTTGAATTTGAATTTAGAACGGTTCTAAATTTTGTATTTTGTCCAATTTTTCTAAAGAACTGGTATATTTTTAGAAGTTGGGATTTCTAATTAATTAGATAAATCGTTTTGTTTCACGCATTTGCGTGAAACAAAACGCAACAAACTTCATTACTTTCCCACAACTTCTACGCAAGAAATTAAATTAGCTTTTTCATTATCTTAACACAATATTATCAATAACCAAAAGTATATCAACTGTACGTAACGTTAGACATAAAAGTTGGGTCAAACAATGTATGAGGAGTTGCCCATGTTCTTTAGCAGACTACCATTTTTAATGACAATTGTAATTGCATGGTAATAGAATGGTTTTTCATAAAAAAAATCGTGGAATTGGTACATTAAGTAAATGTTAAATTTTTATCATGATATGTACTAAATTATTATCAGGGTAAGGGTGCCGGTGAAATTACAGGCACATGAGACTTTTCATCTTTATGTCTCAGGGTGGCGGGCGCAGTGTAATGCCACATAGGGTGCGTCCTAGGTGGACGTGACCTATGTGGTAATGTACTGTTCATAGGCAGAGGTTACCGCTTATCATCAGGTGGGCCTCTAGCTTGTTCCGTCATTCAAGTAGTATAAAAAAAAAAAAAAAAAAAAAAAATTACGAAACATGGTACTATTACATAGTACCGATTCATGAGCAGCCTTTAGGCGACCACTGCTGGTCCCCCATAGAATGCAATGGGGGGATTTGCCATAATCAGGACGCTTGGCAGGCGGATTGGTGATTACAGTATTGGTGTAGAGTAGCCAGGTGGATAATGCCGCCCATACCCTAGTGTAATTCCTTAGGCTCTTACGCCATCTATAAAAGGAGATGAAGGTGTATATTTTAAGCTGAAGGCGCCACGGTACTAATTATATCTAGAAAATGTTAAAATCTGACTGTAGTTTTTAAATTAAAACGAAACTATACGAACGGTCGGTACGAAAAACCTTAGTTTCGCTTTAATATGTATAAACTAAAGATCGGATGTTTATAAAATGTTGTAAATATAATCGGATAAGACTTATCAAGGTCATCATCATCATCAGCCCACACTCGTCCACTGCTGGACATAGGCCTCTCCCAATAAGCGCCACTGAGGCTGGTGTTCGGCTCTTCTCATCCACTTTCTTCTCGCCGCCTTTCGTAGGTTATCGCTCCACCTAGCCAGAGAGTGCTACGTTTGCTAAGATACGGTCTCCACTCAAGAACACGCTTACCGCAACGGTTGTTGGTTCTTCGGCATATATGACCAGCCCATTGCCACTTCAACTTTAGTTCTCTGTCGGAGAATCTCATTTCGGATTTTATCTTATCAAGGCTTCGACCAAAGTAAAATTACTTTGTTCGAAGTATCAAGGTACAAAATAACATTTAATTTGGAACTAATGAACAACAAAATTGGTTCCGTTCATTTCCTGAATATATGTTTCTTACTAACGTAACCAAAGACATGGCAAATGCTAAGCATGCTAAGTAAATGGACTTCGGATCAGAACCAAAGGAGATACAGAACTCATAAAGAGGGACAATTCTGACGACAAGTTTTATCCGTCAATTGCTGCTTGATATTGACCACATGTAGACATGATTGACATACAATTTTACAACCAGTTCAGTTTAGTTCTTGAACGAGTGGCCTTTGCGGAGTAGACCACAATTTCACCAATGTCACGTTTTAAAACAAGTTCAGCTTTTGGACAGAGGATATTCCTGTGTTTTGAGAGTGGACGGAGTGCATTGGAGACAGAACCAGAATTAAGATCAGGAATACAACTAGATGTCAGGTCAGCGCAAAAAATACGTCTCGTGAGCTGTTATATTTATTTTGTATGCTTATTTTTCATTTGTATTTGTCAGAACTTTATTTGTAGCTCTTTAAGGTTGATTTTTCACTTACCGTTGTTTGTTCGATGTCTTTTAATTTATAAGTGACAAAAGTAATTTATTGCTTTGCTCGTTATTTGTGACGAATGATCGTATGTATAAGATAATATTTTGAAGGTTTGCTACTTTCTTGCTAGGTGTCATGGTTGTAATTAGGTTGAACTTAGAACTTTTTTTAAACTTATGTTTCAGTTCATTAGTTATGCGGCCGGTATTTAGCTTTGATTTTGTATGTGACCCGAAATCTAGTTGTATTCTTGATCGAAGAACCAGAATGACTGACAATGAAACTTGAAAACTTCTCATTGCTGTCAATGTTTTCAGAAAAACGGAACCTCCGTTTTTTTCTTCCATTACAGTACCTTCCTGTACTGTAAATACGGTCGGCAAATAAGTTAACTGCTGTAGGTAATCCCACAAAGGGTCGCTAGAGAGATTATATTTACTCAAGTGTTTGCGTAGGCTTTTCACTATGGAGCTCATACATTTACAGTACAGAACAGATGAATGGTATGCTCTTTGCTCTTTTATAAGCTTTTTTCATCCGAGATTTTAATTACTTTAGCTGTATCAAGCTCTTGCTTCAAATTAAGTATAAGTACACATACTGTAATTTGTAAATCATGGCTTAGAACAGTGATCGACAAAAGTAGTAGCAGAGCTTTTTTGAGAAGGTGTTCGTTAGGGGAAGTTCTACCTTTATACCTATTTCTGCCGCAAAGGAATACTGCCGCATTGCTGTGTTCCGGTTTAAAGGGTGGGTGCCGTTGAAATTATAGGCACATGAGACTTTCATCTTTATGTCTCAGGATGGCGGGCGCAGTGCAATGCCACATTGGGTGCGTCCTAGGTGGACGTGACTTATGAGGTAATGCGTTGTTAAAGGCAGATGTTACCGCTTAACACCGCTTATAACGTCATTAACGTACGTAAAAAAAACGATTGGTCTAAAATATACAAAACAGAGCCTACGCCACGATACACGGTTACGTTAGGTTAGGTTAGATTAGACCATGAAGTTATAGGTAAATCCAAATTCAAGCTTCTTGGATAAGACTGTTCCGTGCAAGTAAAGCCACAGAAAATGTAAAGGAATTAATTTCCATAAACATAAACTGAAACAACATTTTAAAGCTATACCTTATTATTATCTTTCGTGGCTACGAAAGTATTACGTAATTTCATAGTGTATCTGGCTCAATGATACTTTCCTTGCTACGATATTGCACTCTCAACCGTATTATGCTACGCTAGTTGAGTAGCTTGAAATCTGATTAAAAGCTCACGATATTATAAAGACATATTTCTAGCAAGGCTTCAAGTCTGGGGACTTATTAACTGAAAATTTGTGATACAATTTACTCTATGGAAGCGTAAGCACATAATGTTAGCATGGAAATATTCTACTCCGCGTAGCTACGTGTAGCAGCGGGTGCTACGAGCGTAGCAAGTCACTTATATTTTCAATCTTGTCAAATAGTACACAGAAATACAGCGCATAAATGCCACCACAGTACCGGAATGCAGGAAACTTTTGCAGCAGCACTTACCAAGAACTGAAAGCAAATATTAAAAATTACATAAAATAGCTAAGTAGGTATTGGTTTATTTTTCGATTGATTTCCCCATTCCTTAGACGCACCTGTCACATTTATTATTCATACATTTAGCTGTGTATTGTATTGAACTAAAGTCATTAACATAGCACACCGGATTAGCAAGCTGAAGTGGCAATTGGCTAGTCATATGCCGAAGATGGCAGGTCATATGCCGAAGAACCGATAACCGTTGGGGTAAGCGAGTTCATGATTGGAGACCGCGTCTTGGCAAACGTAGCGTCGGGCGCCCTCTGGCTAGGTGGAGCGATGACCTACAAGAGGCGGCGTCAGAGCCGAACACCGGGCTCAGTGGAGCGTCAGTGCGTGCCTGGCCTATGACCAGCAGTGGACTAGTGTGGGCTGATGGTGATGATGATGATGAACTATTGTAAAACTTGGATACTAATGGCATACCCTGATGTCAATCGGTCAACCATTCCGTCGTCTTTAATTTGGACCTATCAGCCAATAACCAGCCTCATGCCTAGGTATAACATTTTAAAAAGGTTCACTAAGGAGTGCTTTCATAATTTCTAACCTTACTCCTCTTCAGAGAAAGGAACTCTTCCCACTGAAGTTACTATTTCCTAGCATCTGTGGGTAAGACCTTGTTATGAATATAGCTTCCGTATCTTTGAACTAGCAATTTCTGCAGCCAAAAGATACTAAGATGAGATTAGTTTAATGAAACGCCGTCGAATGTGGATGAGGATGCGGTGGCTGCAGGCTGCCAGTGGCACTTACATTAGCATGCAATTTTCCATATTTTGAACACATTTAATCCGGTATTACTTCCGCGGTGGGTTTACTTCGCTTATTTCAAGCTAAATTGTGACATTGGTAGCTGCTATAGTTAAATTAATTTGGCTAAATTTGCGTAAAACTCCTGCACCAAAGGTTCAATATCTAATATACATACATATTATAATATATTATCTACATCGCCAAAATATTAATGTATTTTTCTTTCTTTCTTTATCCCTGTTTTGTAACAAATTCAATGATCGTTTTATTTTGTTTTAATTTATCTGTTTGAATAAAGGGGTAAATTAAATCTGAGTATGTCAACACTGCCAATGACATAATAAAAAAAGTCGGTTTCGCGCACGAAGGGTCCCGTACCATTATAAAAACGGCAAAAAAAACACGTTTGTTATATGGGAGCCCCCGTAAATATTTATTTTATTCTGTTTTTTAGTATTTGCTGTTAACAGAAATACATCATCAGTGAAAATTTCAACTATCTAACTATATATCACGTTTCATGAGATACAGCCTGGTGACAGACGGAAGGACGGACAGCGGGACCTTAGTAATAGGGTCACGTTTTACCCTTGGGGTACGGAACCCTAAAAACAAATAACAAAATAAACCACTTTTCGTTCGTTTGGTTCGCCCGTGGTTTGGGTACTTTTTACGGTAAAACGCTGTTTTTACCGGCTTTAAATTAATACAATACCAAAAGTTACGCGAGCGCCATCTCTTGTCGATGAAATAACGAAACTGACAATGCCTAATGGAAAACTGCTCACCAGCCACAGTTGTGTGGTATATGGCTCGAAGACCGTCTGTTTTATTCTTGAACACAAACCCATTAGAAAACAAGAGGCACAATCTATATATTATTCACTAATTAATCGGGCAGAATTTCACGCCGAGCCAAACCAACATGGCTGCCGTGTTTTTCTAAAATGGCACCCGGTTAATTAAAATCAAGGGCCACTAGACGACACGCTGGCTTATGGGCTATTTGAGGCAGCGTGCACACAGACTGAGCTATTGGAATTCCAGTGTCGGACGCGAACTGAGCGATAGTGTAACAAAGGTAGCATGCGTACAGTTTTACCCAAAATGTAAGTCGCCCCGATGTACCTGCGCCGTAGACCGATTTCTATAGCGCGGGAACCTTTCTACCAATAGTAAACGCGTTAATGGATTTCGCTACAAAATCGAAGTATCTTGTTCATCATGGAGGTATAATAGTATGGAGTGAGTGCTAAAATAGCATAGAGTGTTCCTTCTTATCCTAGAAGATAGCTTGCTATCCTATGTTAGAGATAAACAAATATATTGTCACACGACAGTCGTTTTTCCGTTCCGTACCCTGAATATTGGCACCATGCATATACATCTTCCTAGATTGTTAGCATGAATGTAGCAGTAATTTGACATTTGGCCTGGTACGAGTTACACAAATAATAACAGATAGATATATGCTTGTCTCGTTCCAACACATGAATACATTCATATAAAAGAATGAGACTGGTATAATCGATACCGTTTCGTTTTTAGCCTTAGTTCCATGCTTTAGTCCATCTTCCTAGTTGTTCATCCAGTCAACTCTCAGATGTGAGCGGGACAGAGCTATACTATACGTTCGGCTACTGTCGGATATCAGTCTGCGCTTTTCTGCGCAAACAAAAACAGTCGATCGGACTTATATTTTAGGTAAAACTGTACTAGTTGATATCAATTAGTCTTCAAATGTATAAAAGACCAGCCATATTCATCCACACACCAAATATCATCAGAATCAGCTAAAAGGTTACAGGGTTCAGTGGAACTACACCTAACACGAGCGTAGCCGCGGGCGAAAGCTAATAAAACTAATTAAAAATAAACAATCAAATAATTCCTATCATAAAAGGGTAAAAAAACCCCGGTCTACCCTCAAAAACGGGTGCAATAGGGTATTAAAGTTTGTGTGGGAACTTTTTATCGCGTGGTGCCTTTTGCTTAAAACTTGGTATGGGTACTTAAAATACAAAATAATTAAACATTTCAGGATTTTTCAAAACCACCGTTGAAAAGGGGGAAAAGGGGTTTATAAAGTTTTAGTTTTTTTTGTGATGAGATGCGTAGCAAACGGTTATTCAGCTAGTTTCAAAGTAGGTATTTCTTGTATCTTGCCATATCGAAATTCGATCACTTGTATTTTTGCACTTGTCTTTAATATTCACACCACAATCTAGGCTAGCATCCAGCAAATGATAACAAATGTGGTGACTGCTCGTCGCTTCGCCCTGTGCTTAGAGGAGGCCTAACGTTCTATGCCGCAGCCATTTCCCTCAAGTACCTACCTACTCCGATACAAAAGCTAGGGTCAGCGCGCCGATTATCGACTTGACGGCGGGACAATACCAGCCGTAATTATTCAATTTGTTGCCTTTACATCCCCTTCAGATAAAATGTCATCCATTTAACTTTGCCCATTTTCGGCCTTTTGATTCTTGCCATCGTTCAACCTTTGACTGCGTAATTGGTTGAGGTGAAATTATTGACTAAATTACGTTTTGCATGACTTCGTTTCTATATGATGATCTAAGGCAAAGCGTGTTTGATTCTCAACCTGTTATTAGACCTTGTTTTTCTTTTATTTTTTTATAACTGGCTTAGCACGGCTTGTGCATTTGCCATTTTCATGTATAATTTATTATTGCATTTTCAACATAAATTGCAACGTTACAATCCTTCCAAGTCGTCAAAGTCACAGTCAAGTCATGTTTTAGTGATACGGTGGCCGTTTTACACAAACTTTGGTAGGTGATTTCCACCAATTTGAAAATTCACGTAATACACTACCATTTCATTTCACTAAACTTGTGCTCTAACGACGAGCTACATTGGTAAATGCCAAGAAAATTACACAAAAAAACTCAAAAAAACACTAGGAAATGAAATAAAATAAAAATAGGCTTCGAAAATGGAGGGAAGAGTCTTAGACCTTGTTATCCTTTGACTCTACTCTGAACACTCTTCAAAACAATAGGTAATCTTTCCTCACTAGAGTTTCAAATGCCGTTGCTTTTTGCTTAATGAACGTAAGACAACTTTGGACTTGTTCCTAATTATGGGTTTCATAAGGCTTCGCGTCTTACCCTTGGTATGAAAGGATACTCTATACAGAAAGCTTATAAGTCTGTGTATATCAGTGTTAAATTCATCATTTACATTATTAGACGGGTAACCCTTGGCAGGGCTGGCATGCTACAATAAAATACCTCTGTCTACGCCGAGACCCCTCGTCAAGAGGGCAACTCTAATGAAACTATATTTTGCGCTCAATATTAACTTTACGAAGCTAAATAATGTGAATTAATTTTGTGTTCTATTGAAATGTTTCTTTGAATTAAGTAAACAAATAATTGGGTTGAAACAAATAATTCTAGAGGTCTTTTGAACTTAGGTAGATATTATTTGGTGATGCTATGTTGTTGGCTATTTACTAAGTATACCTACAAAGATAAGTTCTGAAAAGTAGTAGATCCCCGGACGAACTCTTTCACAACAAGCAATTAATTTTGTAAAAATTACAAAAACCCTCATCGCAATGAAACGGCTGAACCGATTTTGATCAAACATAGGTAAGAACACTCCCGACTAATTCACCTTTCAAACAAAAAATAAATCAAAATCGGTTCATCCGTTCGGGAGCTACGATGCCACACACACAGACACACACACAGTCACAGACAAAAAAACATAACACTAACATGGTATACCATAAAATGAGTGCTTCCATAAAATAAGACAACCTGCTATTGTGTCTGTCTGTTTTTAAATCAATTTGCGAAAGTGTTGATTCAATACAAAGGGATAAAAATTACCCCGAATTCTCCCAATCCAAAAACGCAAACCGATACGGCTTGAAACAATTCGTTTACGTAACTGCCATTACGGTACTCTATAGCCACTCCAAGCGTTTTCCGATGCGAAACGCATCTACCTAATTGTGGAAAGCCAAGACATAAGAGGCTCATCATTATCCGTCAGGGAAACAAATAGTCTGACACACACCCATCAATATTGTCACGACGATATTATAACAATGGCACCCTGAACGTGCGAAGACTGGATGTGGTCAGGGAGCCGCGTCAAATAGCCAAAACAGCAACGTATTCAACGTTGCTGTTTTGGCTTTTTGAGATAAATATCAATGTATATTTTCATCACACTGGTGGGTTACTATGAGCTCTTATTGCCATGCAGGTGATAAACTATTCAGTACAAAATATTGGTTCCGTGATGTCCGCAACTATATTTAAAGGCACAATCGCAGAGGGTCTACAGACTTCTGCGATTAAAGTTATTCAACGATGAAAAATGTCATCGATGAACCGATATTTTGTACTGAATAATTTTTGAACTGAATGGATATAAGAGCTCATAGTAACCCCCCTGATTCGAAAAACGACAATTGGCGAAATGCAATTTTGCTCCCTATAGGGAGTTTGCGGTTTCTCTCGGGGAGACACACTGCTTATTTATCACGCTAGGTGGCGCATAATCGCTGGTGTTGTTTCGATGCCAAACAAAGGTCTATCAATTTTAAAAAAAACTGTCAAAATTGTCAGATATATCAATGGATAATTTTAGTAAATAAACATTAAATAATAGTCTGGTATAAAACATACCTCTGTGTAGTGCATTTCAGTGTAAACATAAAGGTACCTAAACACCGTTTCCCTTCTGATAATAAAAAGACAAGACCACTAAATGACAAGCACCAGCGATGGTGGCGCCATCTGAGATTAGTTTTGCCTCTGGCTCCCCAACATCCGTGCTTCTGATAGATTAGCGAAGAAAAAACTAGCTGACATTCAATTCTCTATGGTTATAAATTCATTTTTGTGATTGGTTAGCAAGGAGTTTGTATTATAATAATAACTCTTTGTTGACCAAAGAGGTCGAACGCATATAATGTATGAAAAAGATACTGGCCGGTTGGGCTTTGGCAGCAATGGCAGATACTCATAGCTTTTCTTTTTCTTTTTCTCTTATTTAGTGATGAAAAATAGTGTGTATCACTCGGGGCCAAATTATTTTGTTCCCGTACGGCGTATATTGAATTCCTCGCTAGACTGAATATTAGGTAACCTAACCTGAGCCATATAAGCCCAAGCTATCTAACAATGAATATTTGCAGCAATCCCACTTATATCATAATTGACAAAGTTACTATGTTTGAATGTTTGGATGTTTATCACGCCGAGACGGCTGAACTGCTTTCGATGAAATTTGGTACCCTGATAGATTATGACCTGGATTGAACTATAGTCTACTTTTTATCCTGGTAAAACGCAAGCGATGCCGCGGGCGGGCACTAGTTAATAAATAAACAAATGAATAAAATAGCATTTCATTATATAAGCTTTTTGCCATTTCTTGATACGCCCACTTGACCTACACAAACAAATAGGGTAAGACTGAAATCATGACAAATGCTCCAGACAAATTGTAGGCGCCTTGAAAAAGTGAAGCCACAAGAGATTGATGAAACGCAATAAGGAAGCCGTTGCGTTTGCATTTCATTTGAGATTTCATGAGAGTCGAGATACGAAATGGGACAGCTTACTTGCACTTAGCGGCACGTTTTAGTAATGCTGGTTAGCATCTTTTTAACTCGGAGAATAAATCTTGAAGATTTTGATTACCCAAAGCTCTGGAGTACTCTGGAAGCTTAGTACGAGAATTTGTTAGTTTTCGAAACTGTATAAAGTTTCGTTTCCTTCCATACATTTCATTGCAGCGCCCCTAGCGGAAACGTGGAGAAAACTATTTTCGCTGTCAGAAAATGTATTGAAGGAAACGAAACTTGTCTTAATATGGTTTCGAAAACTATCAAATTCTCGTACTAAGTCCCTGGTTTGTATGACAGGCAGATCTATGTAGCAACAACAATAACATACCTAGATACACTCTCTTTTCCCGAAAGGGTAGGCAGAGCCTCAATCTGCCTCTTTTTACCTTACACCATCGTGGGAATATAGATGTGACAAGTGGTGAGCTCATCGTCGCTATTGCTTCCCACGACTTGACTCTGCTAACGCTTTCTTCCAGTAATAACACATTATTTAATGAACTAGCGACCAGGGCAAATCTTATACCAACAAATCTAACTAAAAGGTCCGAGTAATCCCTTAATCGGCTTTTACAACATCCACGGGAGGAGATGGAGGGATCTATTCTTAGGCCAGAAAGACCACGGCAGTATGGTTAGTTAACAGTTTTTTGTCTTTGTTTATTGTGTGAATTTTTGGTTGCCCTCCATTCTTAAGCAACCAGAAATTCACACAATAATTTTGAAGTACCTATAGTTAATATTCACCAGTTAAGGTGATTGCCTTTTCATACAAACGTATTTGCACAAATATGGGCGAAGAGCGCATATAATTTTACACTGAAATTACTGTTGTTGGCTTTTATATTGGTCATTATTTGCGGAAAATCATATTTGGTTGAAGAAAACAGTGGACTAATAGCGAAAATAACATTGAAATTACTTGTATGGACTAAAATTTCGATGTTATTTTCGCTATTAATCCACTGTTTTTTTCAACCTAATATGATTTGCCGGAAATAATGACCGATATAAAAGCCAACAACAGTAATTTCAGTGTAAAATTATACTCTGTTCGCCCATATTTGTGCAAATACGTTTGTATGAAAAAGCAACCACCTTAAATGATGAAACCGGGTAAAAGACAAAGATTTTCAACATAGTCACGTAAAGTCAGCAGTAGGACAAAAAACTGTTGAAGCTTAGAAAATTCGCACATAAATGTATCTACAAGTTAGGGATTTAGGGATCAATCAGTCGTTTCTATTGCGATCAAAATAAAACAATTTCTGCAAAAAATGCCCGTTATGAACTCGTCAAAACAAATAAAATGTTATGAACATGTTATTGTCTCTCTGTAAAACGTGGTTACCTAGAGATGAATAATATTTAGATTAATTATATTATATTTAGGTACTCTCGTCATCGTTCGCTCGATAAATAAAATAAAAAAAATTGCTGATACTGATACAGTTCACACAACGTTATCTAGCCCCAAGCTAAGCAGAGCTTGTGTTATGTGCACTAGATAACTGATATTTATACTTAATACAATATATTACATAGATTGATATTTTTTGATTATACATAGAAAATACCAAGAACACCCTGAACAAATAGCTGCGATCGCACAAATATTTGTTCCGAGGCGGGTATCGAACCCGCAACCTCCTGTGTCGCAGGCCAAGATTCGTCCGCCGCGCCACAGAGGTCGTAATTGAGATGTTGAGCGAAAGATCAATAAACTTTTATTTTTATTTTTTTTATTTTACTTGAATGAATTAATGTATGAATGAATGAATGAATGAATGAATGAATGAAAATACTTTATTGCACACCTTACAAACTAGTTAAAAACAAGACATAACAATTAAAAAAAAAAACTAAATGTACAATGAGCAGTCTTATCGCTAAAGAGCGATCTCTTCCAGACAACCTTTGGATGGAGAGGAGCTGTTCTTATATGGAAGATTGGTTGGGTTAGGTTAGCCATGAATGACGGTACAAGCAAATGGCCCACCTGATGTTAAGCGGTAACCTCTGCCTATGAACAGTGCATTACCTCATAGGTCACGTCCACCTAGGACGCGCCCTATGTGGCATTGCACTGCGTCCGCCACCCTGAGACATAAAGGTGAAAAGTCTCATGTGCCTGTAATTTCACCGGTACCCTTACCCTTCAAACCGGAACACAGCAATGCAAGCACTACTGCTTTGCGGCAGAAATAGGTACGGTGGTAGTACTTCCCCGGACGAACTCTTTCACAAAAAAGCTCTACTACTACTACTCCAATATAGACATCACAAGTTCTCGTCTTTTCTCTATTAATGAAAGATCTCATTGGAATCTTTTGAACCCGCCGTCGGCGCCCGTTATTTTCAATTCAGTGTTTGAAGTTCATTTGATCCGATCCTTGGCATTATGCATCGTGATAGCGAGCCGAGGGCACAGGGGCACAGATGGCAGCTCACTTTTATGTGCACTCACTACGGACACTCGGACTTTTATTGAACATGTGGAAATGTTAAAACATTTTTATTTGAACGAACTCCGAGATCAGGGTATTAAAAGTGACGTGGTTGTAAATTTCAACGGGTTAAAACGTAGTTTATACCGTTCCCCCTCTAAAAAGCTTATTTTGTTCACTGAAAACAGTGAATAAAAAGCATTTTGGAACTATTTTGGTGTTTGAATTTAGAACACACCAATATACTCAAGCCTCCATCTCAATGCAACACCCTCTAATAACAACTCCTAAACAACCTCCTTGCGCAAAAAATACTCGATACAAAATCCTCGTGTAAAGAAAACTCGACATACAAACTTCTTGTGTAAATAACTCCTCGAGATTTGATTGGTCGACATATTCGACGAGGAGTTTTTAGCATTAGAATAAAAACTGTTTTGTGTTCTTTGATGTAATTAGTAAATTGACGCTATTATGAATACTGTAAGTTGTACAAACACAAAGTTTAGTGTTACTTAATAATAAATCGATTGAAAATGTACTCAACTGATGAAGTAAATGTCTATTTTCGCTTAAATCTCTTTTTCTCGTAGTCATGGTATAAAGTATAAGTATGCAACTCTTGAATAAAACGGATTTATATCGAGGGCCATGAAACACTCGCGTCGCTCAGGATTCAAACGTCTGAATCACGACTGTAGAGAGTGATTCAAGTCCTTTGTACACCTTTTTTGTGTCAGAAATAGGTATGGAGTGTAACGCTTGGGTTTTTGTAGCGAATGAAATTAAATACTATTTAGAATCAGATATAAGAGGTTTTATTAAAAAGGTAGTTTACAAATAAAAATACAAATCAAAGAAGATTACAAAAAGGGAAGTTATTATGTAACTTAGCTTATAGTTTTACACGTGGTTTGGGCGCCTTGATATTGAAAATTACTTACTATGAGCAATGAGACCTACAGTGGGTCGTGGAGAATCTATAGCCTACAGATCCTAACTGTCCGTGGAAACCATGATGTACGTACTAACACTTCACTGTTTGAGTATGTCGAGATACTAGAGGGGTCGACGGGTTAGTAGACGGAACTTGATAGTGTAAGGGCTTGCCGCAAGCGGCTCGCCAATACCGCTTTGATCCGGAGGGGCTCGGAGCTTGCCCGAAGGTAGATTGAAGTTGTCCCGGCCTGGCCGGGGACGGGCTGACACGTGGCCCAGTTCTCTCCGAACGGGCGGACAAACTGCAGGCGACCAGAAGGGTGAGTCTGAGTTTTGCAAACACCATCGTAACGGTGAACGTAACACGATCGTACGTGTATAACATAATAACTAGCTATTAATCTGTGCCAAAAACGTCACAGATTAATGGCTAGTTACTACGCAATACACGTACACTCGCCGTTACGATCATCGTTACGATGGTGTGTGTAAACTCGGACTTGCCCCTCTGTAGTTGCGATGGCGCCGAGCGCGACTTGTAGGGTGTCGTGTATGTATGTGCGTGAGCCAGCTGAACTTTCTGCAAGCCTTGACAGGGCCCTGGGTTGCGCTGAGCGGGCGGTAACACAGCCGGACGGCCCCTCGCTCAAGCGTGGTGTCTGAATATTGAGGATTACACAGTAGTTCGGCGAGGACGGGCCGAAGAAAATGCCACGCGGACCCTACAAAATTTTCGGATGATAAATGATCTGCATCGCAGCCACGGCGTAGTGCCTGTGGGCGATTGAAGTAACCGGTATCTCATTTACTTACCAGTCAAGGAAAAATCTTGTAGTATTTTAAAACGCGACTATCTTTGTCGAGTTGTCTCAGCCAAAAAGAATTGTAGGTTGGCTGTCAGCCGCGACTTAGCGTGCGGACTGACATGAGCTTGACACTGACGGTTATTCCGGCAGCTGTCACTGTCGAAAATTGGGCTGAGGCCCTGACCTAGAGACGGAACGTGAGTGTTGCGTCACACCGTTACAGGAGGTAGTACTTCCCAGAGGGGCAAGTCCGAGTTTACACACACCATCGTAACGATGATCGTAACGGCGAGTGTACGTGTATTGCGTAGTAACTAGCCATTAATCTGTGACGTTTTTGGCACAGATTAATAGCTAGTTACTATGTTATACACGTACGATCGTGTTACGTTCACCGTTACGATGGTGTTTGCAAAACTCAGACTCACCCCTCAGGACGAACTCTACTACTACTACTACTAAAACTATTAAAACTAGTGCATTCAAAGTATAACCATCATCATCATCCCAAGAAGGCCACTTCTGGACATAGGCCTCCCCTATTTATACACCAACGCCTAGGCACAGATAAAATAATACTATATGGATATAATTTTAACCTAGGTAAAAAATTTCTAAGCAACATATATAGTTTCATATGTATATCAACTTCGGAATGAGCTTCATTAGTATACCATAAAATATAATCAGCAGCTCAAAATTCTAAACCACTTTGTTCCATTTCAACTTCAAAGTTAAATTTAATAGACGTAATTCCCAGCTCTTCAAGTGAAAGGTCAAGTCATAAAAATAACTACACGAGCGTCCGAATATATAAAAGCTTTTACTTTTACTAAAATGTATTTCAAAAGGACCCTTTGAAATTAGATTTGTCCATGGCCAGTCACTTACTTTATATGCCAGGAAATTGAGCTATCCATCAGGGAAAATCTAAGTTCAGTATGAGCCCTTAGCTTGAATTTTACATATAAACATAGTGTAAGCTATGGAATAACTAAACCGTATGTATTTTTAAATATTGATGTATTTTAACAAACATAATAATATATCCAAACATTCAAACTTTGTAAGTGGGATTTTTTTACAAGCTTTTTATTAACTTGCAATGTATGTCCGGGTGGAATTATGTTTGTTGGGGTGGAATCTTCAACCGATTGAGCTGAAATTTGGCATACCTGTCAAGTTCCGATTACAATACGATACGATGGTAACAGCGAGCTGATCTAATGATGGACACGGAAGATGGACAATGGAACTCCTCGATGGAAAATAGTAGACTGTTTAGACTCATTTTCATCAGCACACGGTTCCAAACACTAATATTATAAAATCTTGTAGAAATTCCTAACTTTGAAGTCGGTTTTTTTTTTCGTAAAGAATTATAATGTTACATACTTACTATATAGCTTACCTTTATATTTTATGTGGAAAGATAACCAAAGGGTTCGTCAAATATAAAATAAAATTACCTATTTAAGAGTATCGAATGTTTTTTTCGCGGTTTTGTATAATATTATTTATAACTTTTTTGTGTTGTACATCATGTTATTTGTAAAGCTAAGGCCAAACCAACGCGTTCAGCCTGTATCCGCGGTGGCGTGCACGGTGGCGATCCACTGTCTTATTATTGATCGTCACCGTGCACGCCCCTGAGGGCGTAGGCTGAACGCGTTGGTTTGGCCTTAGCTTAACTCTTCTTGTCTCATGTTCTTTACAGACCTGGAAAATTTCCATTGTATCTAAAAGCACCAACAATTCTTATTTCAAATTCCATTGAAGTGAATATGTCGATGTTCATCTTAAACTCGTTTTACGAGCAGCTGATACGAGCACTAACTTGCAAACTGATCGAACAGTAATCTGTGACGATGCAGGCATCCTCGGCACTGGTTTTTATCTCGGCGCATCTGTGAGCACTCTGCGACTATGATCTAAGTCTGTGAGTTTTCAGACAGGATGTAGCTGAGAAAACTGAGAGGTTTCTTATTCAAAGGGCACTTGAGAAAATATTTCATTAATAGTCAATAGTATTTATAGGTAAAACAAACAGATTTTACACGTCAATGGTAGGTACAATTTTTTCTACATTAAGTAGGTTATTGGATTAGTAGAGGTGCTATTGACTAACACTTTCACACAATAATAATAATAATAACATTAACAATATAAAAATACTAACAGATTACAATAATGTCAAAGCTAATACATAATAATACATAGCTATGCTATGCATATACTAATACATAGGATATATTGAGTAAGAACACCTTATTTTTTTTTTGCATAAAATGAAGCATTCTATGTTTCGAGCGATCGCGCAAGCACACACTCAAGATGTTATTAGTGTGACTCGCATTTGTGTGTGCTCGAGTGAGAGTGCGTCATTTGTTTATCTAATTACGTACCTACTACCTGAGATAATCTATAAGCCTACTACTTATTACTCGAATTAAATGTATTAGATGTATAATGCGCGTCAGGCGGTCATACTTCTTCATACGTTCCAGCGTTCATTTTACATGACGCGTAATTTACCTATATATCATCGAGAACCTAGATAGATAGATAGAAGATAGAAAATACTTTATTTTACACCTTAATAGCTAATAATACAAACAAAAAGAAACAAACTTAACTATATAATGTGTTATAAAGGTTTTTAAACACTAAATGTAAGAAACATATTTTGTAATATCATGTTCAATAAATAAATAGTAATAATAAGAAACAAACAAATACGCTGCCGCATTATTGATATTTTTATGATTTCTCACATTGAAATGTCAATATTCATAGTTCACCAAGACATTACCATAAAAGTAATGGACTCAGAGCAATAAACGTTGGGACCATCTGCAACGCTGCATCTAGAGCTCTGGCAGACGATATGCTTGAGAGGCTGTATGCACTGCTAGATCATATAATGCGGACGACTCCGTGTTTGAAAAATTAGGCAGTTAAATTCTCATGATCATTTAAAGCGGAAGCCACAAATCACTATTTTGTTTGTTGTCTTTTGTGGTTATTTATTGGTAGAACTGCGCCAAACCCAGGCAGAAATCTTCATATACTCTTTAAAAAACGCCTCGAAAAAGCGGTTTTTATTGAATAACTCATAAAATATAGATAATTTTACAAAACTCCTTCAGTAAACCCTCGGCTTTGTTGTATTTATTTTATTTATCTACCTTTTTACCCAATAATGTTCACCATTTTAATAAACAATAGAATCTAGGCAAAAACTAGACGTAACTTTGGTTTTTTTTTCTGTTGAGAAAATATTGTCCTATCGTGTTTCTGGTACAATGATCCCTCGGAGTCATAATGTAGTATCCATGCATATTTTTAATTTTAATATTGTACTTGATTTAGTCTGCTAAAAATCAAATCTAAGATTATAAATTTTGCGGCATGCCCCACTATAAGGTCAGTGACTTCTAGTTGTGGTAAAGAAGACTCTGACCTATAGAACCACCGTGAAAGAACCAGTGCTCTTCGCAGAGGCTATTAAGTAATCTATGGCAGAGACTCCATCTAGGCACAGACATGTTAATACCAGGCATTAAAATGCACATACGATCATAAAACTGATAGAGGTTGTGACGTTTTTACGTAATTCTATTGTTAATGGTTTCAATCGATGTCAATGCTGTTAATATTTGAAATGTGTTTTACGATTACCTAATTTACGCAGTATATAGATTTTTTAGATTTGATTTAGGCTAGAACCAGCTTTGAAATTGATAACACTGGATAGAGAGTTATGTAATCTGCAAGCTCATGCATTGCAATGAAGTATGACTTGACGTTATGAATGAATCAGTACGAACTTAGTGCAAATTCTGCTAAAAACTACAGTACGTTCGTAGTTACATAAAGTTTATGTTTTGAACAAATGAGACTGAGTGCGATTGTGGAGTCTCATCACAAACAATGCTGCACCTACTCTCGTGCACGCAGTGCCCTCACACCTGCACACTGAAAGACCTTTATGAAGCCACTGATAATGCCATAGCCGTGGCAGAGTAACTTACCTGAACTTTAATGAGGTAGATAGTGACCGAAATTGGCGTCTATCGACGCCTTATCCACTCATTGCCGTAGTATTGCCTATCCCAGTAGAGCTAAGGTCAAACCTACGCGTTCAGCCCGCGTCCTCAGTGGCGTGCACGGTGGCAATCAATGGTAAGACAATGGATCGCCACTGTGCAGGCCACCGCGGACGCGGGCAGAAAGCGATGGTTTGGCCTTAGCTTAATATCATAATTATGTCAAACTTACTTTGTTTATATTGTAAAATGTTCGTCCAAAATAATTTGACAGAGAACCATCGACACGAAAGAAGAAGAAAAAGTTTACTAGTTTCATGAGGTGTATCGTATATTTTATCTTTGTTATTTCATCGCCTACTGACAACCAGCTGAGATGCGAGAGGTCGTGGGTTCGATTCCCACTGCGGGTGAAATGTTTGCATGATCTGCCCCCCTATTCCCTAACTGAAAGTCACTCGGTGACTAACGTTTGACAAGAAGAATGATCATCAATTAAAAAAAAATACTATTAAGAATTGTCAATTGATGGTAATTTTACTCGTCAAACGTTGGTCACTGAGTGACTTTCAAGATAGGGAATAGGGGGGCTGAATATATTTATTCCGGGTCTGGGTGTTGTGGTGCCATGGTACTCGTAGTTCCTGATACATGGCGAATCCAAGTGTGGGGTCAGGACTATGTGACTGATGCCTGGGTTTTATGTTATTGACTGAGAAAGCGAAGTCCTTGCAACAGCTGGCATTTGCTTTTATCCGATTGACACTCGCGTAGGTACCGTACAAGTCATATACAATGTATGTGTGTCCGTCAAATCTTGCGAGTGTATTTTGAACCAGTTATCCTCGTTTGATTGAGCTAAAGTTTTGCATACCTGTCAAGTTCCGAAGAAAATACAATATTATGATGACAGAGAGCTGATCTGATGAAGAAGACATGATGTGGACAACGGAACTCCTCGATAGTTAATAGTAGTAGCTGTATTTGGGCTCACTTTGATTAGATCACGGTTCTGCTTACTATTTTCATCATCATCATCAATCAGATGTACATTTTATAAAAGCATTTATTGAACAATAAATTTTTCACGAAAAAAAATAACTAAATTTGACGAAACTAGATATACAGGTGTTATGGACGACCTCTGTGGCGCGGCGGGAGAACGTTCGCCTGCAACGCTGGAGGTTGCGGGTTCGATTCCGGCCTCGGAACAAATATTTGTGTGCGATCTGCAAATATTCGTTCAGGGTGTTCTGGGTATTTTATATGTATAATAAAAAAAAACTATCTATGTTATAATATTGTATTAAGTATATCAGTTATACCCTAGTACCCATAACACAAGCTCTGCTTAGCTTGGGGCTAGATGGTGTTGTGTAAACTGTCAAGCATTATTTATTAATATTTTATTATTATGGTACCATGGCACTCGTAGTTTCTAATACCCACGACACAGGGAATCCTAGTGTGGGATCTATATGTGACCGTTGGGGGTTAAAACTTGGGGGACCATTTAGGTAAAAAAAAAAAAAAAAAAAAAAATAAGCAGCTTATGACCGTGATTATAAAATATGTATCTATGTAATATATTGTATTAAGTATATCAGTTATCTAGTACCCATAACACAAGCTCTGCTTAGCTTGGGGCTAGATAATGTTGTGTGAACTGTGTCCAGCATTATTTATTTATTTATTTATTTATTATCGACGACCAAATATTTTTCTCTGCTTTATAACGCCTGCTATCAAGACACCTCAAGAGTATGTCTGCAGAAGGCATTCAAAAGGTCAGTTGAAACTAAGCTCAGATTAAATATTTATTCATGCCATTGTTTTGTCGCGGCTCTCGACGAATTAAGGAAAGTTTGCGCGAAATTACATTACGAACAAAGAGGTTGAGAAGCGTTTTAACTTAATGGCCGAGGCCAGACATGTCCCAAGCCGTCACTTAGCGAGCGACGGGCGATAAAAGAAATTGTGGACAGGTCGCAGGACTATTTTACAAACCGGCATTTGATAATAATCCTAGTTCGCCAGACTCGCAAAACTTGCAAATCTCGTGAAAGGCTCTTATTTGCCTCTATTTACCTCATTATAGGCTCATATAGGTAATCAAAATAATTTATAATGCTGGACAGTTCACAACATCATCATAACATTATCGAGCCCCAAGCTAAGCAGAGCTTGTGTTATGGGTACTAGATAACTGATATCTATAATATAAAACAAAGTCGTGTTAGGTACACCATTTATAACTCAAGAACGGCTGAACCGATTTGGCTGAAAATTGGTGGGGAGGTTAGAACCAGGAGATTGACATAGGGAGGAGGGGTAGGAGGGGGGGGTTCACCGGGGGCTACCCGTGCGCAGCCGGGACGAGTCGCTAGTAATACTTAATACAATACATTACATAGATATATATTTTTTTATACAAAAACTTTTTTTGAATACGTAAATAGTACCCAGAACACCCTGAACAATTATCTGGAGATAGTACAAATATTTGTTCCGAGGCGAGAATCGAACCCACAACTTACTGCGTCGCAGGCGAACCTTCGCCCTCCGTGCCACAGAGGTCGTCGAAGGTAGTAGTATACCCCTACGGAATTACGTCACATCACAGAGCAATTTCATAAATCCGTATTATAATTAAAACTAGTAATGTAATAAGGTTTTTTTAATTTAGTATACAAGTTCATATATTTACTAGGAGCATATGAAAATTCCTGTTTAGAGAATACAGTTGCAACAGAAGTAATGCACGTTGAGTGCATTACTACTTTGGAAGTTTTGTAGGGTGAGTGAAACTGAGGTTGAAACACATGTTTTAGTAACAGCGTCATTAGGGATGGGTCATACTTGCAAAATCGAGAACCAGGGCTTCCATGTTCGTCCACTTAATGACACCAGCGCCAAAACCAGGGCTCATAAAAACTTCAATGTATTTTTTTGTATAGGAAATTGATCCGTGCTGTAATATAAATCGGGATCACAATCACGTTTGGAAAAAATATAATTTCAAGTGAAAAAATATTTGCATAGGAAATTGGACCAAAACTTCCTAAAAATAAAATAAGGAATAAATAATTTCTTATAAATAAGGAGCATAATTGCGTCTGCGAAAAAGTTCTACGAAACCTTGCAAGTAATTCGACTGCACAGGGCGATAATGTTTCTGCGTGCGGAACTAGCAACTTTACGTGCAAGATGCAAGTATTTTTTACATTCAAGTCTTTAGGGTCCGCACCTAGTCGGCGTACTTGCAAGCAAAAACCTGGTGGGAAACCCTGGTCGCGTAAATACGCTCCTTCCCTAGTCATAATATTGTACTAGTTAGTTAGTTAGCAGGTCAGATAAGGTAAGAGTGGATGTGTGATTTCAAACTCTACAATGGTTGTCTAGAATCTAGATAGATTCTAGTTAATCACTAAACTTGTACTAATTAATTAGTTGAACTTGTTACTAGTTTTATAAAGTTTTCTGTTTATCCTTATAACGCCAGTTTTAACCTGACTAAACAAAACAAAAAGCGGCCAAAGGCGTGTCGAAAAACGCGCATTGCTGGGATCCGTAGTTGCCTGTCACAATTCACAATATGTGGACTTATTTCATTATGAACGATTCATTATTTCAGAGGACGACCTCTGTGGCGCGGCAGGCGGAGGTTGGCCTGCGACGCAGGAGGTTGCGGGTTCGATTCCCGCACCGGAACAAATATTTGTGTGATCGCAGATATTTGTTCAGGGTGTTCTGGGTATTTTCTATGTATAATAAAAAATGCCTATCTATGTTATATATTGTATTAAGTATATCAGTTATCTAGTACCCATAACACAAGCTCTGCTTAGCTTGGGGCTAGATAATGTTGTGAGAACTGTCCAGCATTATTTTTTATTTATTTATTATTATTTATTATTTCATTTATTTATTCCAGTATAAGCTTAGATCTAATTGAGTAGCTTAATGTTAAGTAAATCACCATGCAAATCCCTTGCAATCATGCAAGGGCGCTGCATGTGTACGTTTTTATTAATGTATTTATTCTCTAATAACTTATCAACAACTTATAATGTCTGTACACAAAGAAACTAACTAGCTCAACAACTCCAAACACAGCCAGTCAATATCAATCAAACTATCGCAAACCGCAAACAACAACTAAACAGGTACCGCTGAAAACAATAACAGACAGGTTGCAAACGCGATTATGGTGCGGGAAGCATGAATATGCATTGGCATCCAGATGTTCGCGTCCGAATGGAGTTGCAACGATACCCTATTGAACTACATGAGTCTCGTGGGGCATCGTGTACGAGTTCTGTCGGTGTTTGATTTGAATGAGTAGGTACAACAACAATTATTGGAAATACTCTCGTCCTCAATTTGTTTCTATGTAGTTTGCTCTCTTGACCAAACTGACTGTCCACATCGTTTAAAGAAGAACGTATTCTATGAAAAAAAAACTGATAGTAGCTGTACTTGTGACACTCACGCCATCTATAACTGTCAATGTCATTGTTCTTTTTGGTGCGCTGCTGTTCAGATTTTAATTGTAAAATACAAATAGAAAATCTCACCAAAATAGAAAACCGAAAGCGTGATGAGACGCTGGCAACTAGAGAAATAGTTATAGAACCAGGAGAAGCGGTAGTGACATAAATTTTCGTGGCATTTACGTCGCATTGGGATATTTTCAGAATGTGTTCTAGGTAACCATATTATTATCAAGATTGAGGATCGGACGTCACTTGGTAAGTTAGTCCGATCTATATAATTGAAGGCAAGTACGTAAACACGGAATTATGAAATAGTACTCGTACCAGAAATTAGTCTTTTGTGAAATATATTGAATTAAAAATCAAAACCAAGATTATTTGGCTTTATTTAACATAAAAGTCCAGTGACAAATCTGGTTTGTAGTTGAATGTCAAGTAGGTATCTTTTCTTTTCCACATATCAATGAGTAGTAGTTAGGTATAGATATTATAGAAAGGAGGTAAGTATACTACAATCACCCGCCCTTAATACTCCAACATAATCCCGGAGATACGCCGGAGGCCGTCTGTCACGAGTTGAACGACGATTCCCAGGTTGTGCTGGTTCTTCTGCCTCTGGTTCATTACTTGTTTCTGATTGTGCAGGTACCTCAGCTTCTGGTTCATTACTTGTTTCTGATTGTGCAGGTACCTCAGCTTCTGGTTCATTATCATATTCGCTACTTGAAATTGTAGGTAGAGGTGCTAATTGTCTATTAGACACAGTGCATTCTCGTCCGTCAGAGAGACGAACATGCGAATATGTAGGATTTGCTTGGATAACTTCTGCTTCTTCAACGAGTGGATCATATTTGGAAGTTCTCACATTCTTTTTTATTAATACTGGTCCAGAGTTTATAAGCCACGAAGGTAAGGATTTCCCATTAGGTGAACGGCGCGGATGATGGAACATCCTTTCGTGAGGAGAAACGTTTATACTCGTGCATAAAAGCGACCGAATCGAGTGTAACGCGTTGGATAAGACTTGTTCCCAGTTCGATATGTCCATATTCTTTGAACGAAGATTGAGTTGAATTGCTCTCCATAAAGTGCCGTTGAGTCGTTCGACTTGGCCATTTCCTTGGGGATTGTAAGGAGTGGTTCTGCTTGTAGCTATTCCAAGAGGCGTAAGAAAGTTTCTGAGTTCTTTCGACAAGAACGAAGATCCTCGATCAGAATGAACATACAATGGAAATCCAAAAGTATGAAAGAGATCCTTTAAACATCTTATAACGGTAGCGGCCGATAAATCACTGCAGGGATAAGCAAATGGAAACCTCGAAAACTCGTCTATTACAGTCAGTAGATATCGGTTTTGAGTATTCGATGGAAGTGGGCCCTTAAAATCAATATTTATCCTTTCAAAAGGAGCGATAGCTTTTATTAACTTGCCTTTAGTTAGTATGAACCGTGGTTTTATCTCAGCACATATTGAACAAGTTGCTGTCATTGATTTTATTTCTTCAATGGAATATGGTAGATTCTTAGATCTAACCCAATGCACCATTCTGGTTACACCCGGATGACACAGTTGATCATGTAGTACGTAAAGTTTATTGGGCCTCGTATAAGCGCATATTCTTGATAGAGCATCTGCTACAATATTTTCTCGTCCTGGGCGATAAATGATATCATATTTGTAGCACGACAGTTCTAAGCGCCACCGTTCAATTTTTTCGTTTTTTATTTTACTTGAATGTTTTTGGTCGAACATAAAAGCTACAGATTGCTGATCAGTGATTAAAATGAAATATCTTCCAACTAGATAATGACGCCATTTTCGAAGTGCTTCAACGATTGCGCTAGCTTCTTTGTCGATAGATGAATGACCACGTTCAGTACTAGATAGAGTACGCTAAAGGAAAGCTACAGGACGTCCATTTTGAGAAAGAGTTGCAGCTATTGAGTGTTCAGAGGCATCAGTTTCTACTGTAAAAGTTTCGTCATTATCAATAGCAGCTAGAGAAGCTTTAGCGATTTCTGATTTTAGATTTTCAAAAGAGTTTATGGCATCTTGGTCGAGCGGAAACCGTACATTGCCAATTAGTGGCTTAATGAGGTGTGAAAAGTTATGAACCCACTTCGAATAGTGTGCTAGCATACCCACAGCACGTCTTAGTGAAGCTGAATCTGATGGCGGAGGAAGATCCAGAAGAGGTTTTAACCGTTCCTTGTCAGGTTTTATAAGATTATTATGAATTGTATAGCCTAAAAGACTTATACCGTTTGATCCAAACGTACATTTTTTTTTCATTTAACGTAAGTTTGTATTTCTTCACAGCATTCATAAAACCTTGTAAGTTTCTGTCGTGATCTTCCTTATTTTTACCGCAAACGGTGACGTCATCGAGATAGCAATTAAGATAGCCTTTAAGATTCTCAGTCTGAATGATGTATTGTAGCGTTCTCTAAAATGCAGCCACGCCATTAGTAACGCCGAATGGTATACGTGTGAATTGATAAAGAGCGCCACATGCTTCAAAAGCTGTATATTTGCGTTCAGTCATTAATATAGGTACTTGGTGGTAAGTGCTTTTTAAATCGATTTGACTGAAATAGTTGTATTTTGCAACATTGTAAACCATAGATTCAATGTTGGGTAATGGATAAGCATCGAGTTCTGTGAATCTGTTGATTGTCAGTGAGTAATCGACTACAAGACGTTTTCTATGAGTAGTGCCTCCAGTTACTAGTACTTGTGCTCGCCAAGGAGAGGTGCTTGGTTCAATAACTCCATCTTTCAGCAAATTAGATACTTCATCTCGGATAAATTTCTCATCAGTTTCCGTATAACGCCTTGACTTTATAGCGATTGGTTTTATATTTGGAGAAAGATTCGTAAATAAAGAAGCAGGAGGAACTGATGCTTCCATGACACATATTTTTAAAGTATCCATTGAACCTCCAAAGTTGAATTCTAATGTCTTATGTTTTTTTAAATAATCGTGTCCAATTATAACATCAGCACATAGATTATAGACAATCAGTAGAGATTGATTCGAATATGTATGCTTGTCTAGATGAATTGTTGCATTGCAAAAGCCTTCCACAAAAGAAATGTGACTGAGAGAAGCCAACGAAATTGCTTGTTTGCCAGGTCTCATCTTGAGGTTCATGTCCTGGGCTAATTTCTTATTTATAAAACTTACCGAACTTCCGGTATCAATCAGAGCTTCAGCGTGAAATTCATTAATCATAATGTGAACTGTTGCTTTACTTAAACTGGATGAGCGTCATCCAATGTCAAAGTTAAGTTTTCCAAAAGCCTTTGTCGTATCTTTTGACTTGAGATACCCGATATGAAAGCATCGCGAATATATTCGCTTTTATTTTGCTCAGCCGTAACATCCTTGAAATTACAATCGTATGGTAATTGTTTAAGAGCACGGATATATTCATCAATTGACTCTTCTGGCTTTTGCTTTCTTATGGCTAGATTATACCGCGCGTAAATCTCATTCTTAGCTTTGATATAGATGCTGTTAAGTAATTCTATAGCAGTCTCATAAGTTGAACAATCACGAATCAGTGAATATACTGCTGGCGCAATATGGTTTGAAAGCAGTTTTAGCTTGATTGCATCTGAAATCTCTTGGTGTTCACTTACAAAATTTGAGAACGTGTACCGCCAGTGAGTCCACTTTAAATCTGCTGCCGGCGCGCCAGGTTCAACATCGAAATGGTTTGGCCGAAGAAATTGAGTCATTGGCAACATGGTGTTTGAAGAACAACTTGGATCACTTTTAGGCATTATTTGAGAAACATATTTATGTTAAATAAATTGAATTAAAAAGCAAAACCAAGATTATTTGGCTTTATTTAACATAAAAGTCCAGTGACAAATCTGGTTTGTAGTTGAATGTCAAGTAGGTATCTTTTCTTTTCCACATATCAATGAGTAGTAGTTAGGTATAGATATTATAGAAAGGAGGTAAGTATACTACATATATATTTTTCAATATACTTAATAGTAGATTATGCACTAAGGGAATAAAGCAGTGTCTTACTTTGTGGGCGGCATATTGAACCCTGAGCGTAACGAGGGACTCTAAAATGAGTCCTGAGTGAAGCGAGGGGTTCAAGCTGCCCAAGACGAAGACAGGGTTTATTCCAGAGGAGCATACTCTACTTTTCACACCTACTGCGAGACAATTAAAATTCACTGAAAATCACAGCACAAACACCGTCATTTGTTTCACATTCATTGTAAACGCACCATTTTCTTTTTGAGTTCTGCTTATGGTGGCCAGTTCGAATTTCGAACAAGCTTCTTTACATTGCCATGATTATGGTAATTTTTTACATAGAGTTTTCCACGAGTTTCCACACGAACATGACGTTCCAAATTCAAGCCACTTTATTCCCTAGGGAGCTTTATACAACTTAGTATCCCTTGAGAGATAATGCGTTACTTTACGTTGAGGTTGCATGTAATATAATTGGACATTGTCGAGCAGGTGGTGTGAAAAAGTTATAAAATTATCAAACAACTTAGGCAATTTGGCGTTGTATGTATTTATGTATATTTGTGCAAGCATAACTTTTGTACCGTTGATCCGATCTGCATGAAATTTAATAGGCCTAAATAAGTTGTGCTATCAGGATTTCGTGGTAAGTAATTGTGCTGAATCTGTTAAGGGGGCGATAAGATACTGGATTCCAAAAAAAAAAAACAAGCATATCAGCCTCTGCGCCATTATGCGCCTCCCTGATGCGGCGGGTGCGCGGCAGTGCCAACAGCTTCCTGAGCACAGTGGCCGAGCGGGTGGATGGTCCGATTCTCAGTCACTGGACCAAAACGCATGTGCCGCCATGCCACTCAATGCGGTGTGCCAAATAATTTTTATTTTTATTTTGATAATTTAATTTAATTTAATTTAATAATTATGATTTGTAATCTTAGAAATACTATGTGATAATATCTACTAACTAACATAATATCGTGTGAAGCCGAAAATAAATGTTATAATAATAATAATAATATCAAGTGGGGTGTCAATGAACGGGCTTTGTCTATATACATACACCAAAACTATTTTAGTTCTTATTCTATAATGTCAATAAAATACATTTATTTACAGAAAGAATAGTACAACTAATACAAGGTATGTACAAAATACATATGAAACGGTTGTGCTACCTGAAGACCGCTGCTAGCGATCTAAAGGTAGCTCAACTGATCCAAATCACTACCAGACGGAAGCGTCCCTAAGATACTGGCTGCATTGCCACGCTGAATGGCAATACTAATGCGTTGAGCCAGATAGGAGCCAGCTCTCGGGTCCGGCGTCGCTTCGACCATATGCCCTGAAATAATTTGGAAAACGCGAAGAGCCCTGGTACCCCACGGACCCAGAGTCTCGACCCCGAAAGGCTCAAATAAGTAAGCTCTGTCGAGACTTGCATATTTACGTCTTTTGAGGTCCTCAGCGGAATCTGCCGCCGCACCGGCCCTAACCGATGTCCCGGACAGATGAGATGGCGCAAGGGTATCAACGCATGTAGCGTCCCACACCAAAGGCCTACCCTTCTCCCACGGAACAAGAGTCATGCCGTCAGGCCGCTTACCATCGTCACGTAGCAGACCAAATGTTAGTTTGTGAGATACAATGAAAATAGTACAATTCATCACACAAGCCCACTCACACAAGGGAACTCATCCACACATCATAGACACGTGGGTGTCTCGTACTGCTCGCTTTACGAGATCTTTTCTCCCCCATACGTGCAAGTTGTGGAATGGGCTCCCTCCTGAGGTGTTTCCGCTAAAATACAACATGAGCCGCTTTAAAAAAAAATAAAAAAGAGTCCTTCAGGGCAGGCAATGCATTGGCAATGCTCCTGGTGTTGCAGATGTCAATAGGCGACGGTAACCGCTTACCATCAGGCGGGCCGTATGCCAGTTTATCGAGCCATTACATAAAATAAAAAAAAATAAAAAAACGAAAACCAATTTAACGTGAGCTTTCATTTTTAAGAGTTATGTTTGCTTCGTGGTTCAGGTAAGGTTGGATATAAACTAGATCGCGTAGGTACTCAACGAACATCAAAGCACCAACTTTTGCACAGCCAAAATGTATAAACATATGAACCTAATGCTGAAACTTTCAAACACCGTGTATGAATATTCATTGTCTGTGCTGTGCACGTCACGTCTAAGGGATTGAGTTCCGACATGGGCTCCATACTGGAACTTAGTACGGATTACCTTTAGCTCAAGTTTGATAATATTGATAGACTTTGATTTTAGGCATATAGGTTTTCTACTTAATAAACTTCTACATAACATAACATAACACCAACAGTCACTTTCATAGTTCTGATCCACACTAGGATTCCCTGTGTCGTGGGTATCAGGAACTATGAGTACCATGGTACCATAACACCCAGACCCGGAACAAATATTTGCAGATCATACAAACATTTGTCCCGCAGCGGAAATCGAACCCGCAACCTATCGCATTATCAGCCGGCTACTCGCCCGACTCGCTACAGAGCTATAATTATTTCTTAATAATACATCAGAGGCTCTTGCCTATTGACTCTCTCAGTCGCATAATTTCTTTACTAGCAAAACAAACCATTTTTTTTTTTACCTTTAGATAACCGATCAAGCAATTGGCCCACCTGATGTTAAGCAGTACCCTCTGCCTATGAACAGTGCAATACCTCATAGGTCACGTCCACCTAGGACGCATCCTATGTGGCATTGCACTGCGCCCGTCATAAAGATAAGACCTGAGACCCTGAGACATAAAGATGGAAAGTCTCATGTGCCTGTAATGTAATCGGCACCCATACCCTTCAAACCGGAACACAGTAATGCGAGCACTCCTGCTTCGCGGCAGAAAGAGGTATGGTGGTAGAAACTACTTCCCCGGACGAACTCTAAAAATAATAAATCTATATATATAAAACAAAGTCGTGTTAGTTACACCACTTATAACTCAAGACCGGGTGAACCGATTTGGCTGTTTTTTTTTTTTTTTTTTTTTATGAAAAAAATAGGCAAACTAGCATTCGGCCCACCTGATGTGAAGTGGTCACCGTCGCTTATAGACACCGGCAACACCCAGGGTATTGTCGATGCGCTGCCTACCCTGAAGGAATTTATGAACATTTTTCTTGAAGCGACACATGTCGTAACCAAGCGGGAAAACCTCAGATGGAAGCTCATTCCATAGTTTGTAGGTATGGGGAAGAAATGATCTCGAGAAACGAGTCGTTCGAGAAACCCAGGGATCTATGATGTGTGGATGAGCCTTGTCACGGTGCCGGGAAGAGCGATGGTAAAATCTCGATGCCGGGATAAGATCGAAAAGCTCGTCGGAACATTCCCCGTTGTAGAGGCGGTAGAACACGCAAAGAGATCCGATGGCTCTGCGCTGGCTAAGCGGTTCTAGAGTATCAGAGAGCTTTGGGTCGCCGATGATTCTAATGGCTCTTCTCTGTAGGGAATAAAAACGAAGCAGCTGGTACTTGGGTGCCCCATGCCAAAGATGGGAACAGTATTCTACGTGCGGCCTAACTTGTGCTTTGTAAAGCAATAGCCGTTGATTCGGCGTAAAATACTGTTTAGCACGGTTTAGCACTCCAAGCTTTTTGGAAGTCAGTGCAGCTTTTGCTTCAAGATGACTCCCATATTGGACCTCATTAGATATCTCGACCCCAAGAATCCCAATACTTGCGGAGATGGATAAGGGAATGTCTTGGAAACGCGGCGACACATCGAACCGGGCATTCTTAGACGAGAACGCACAAACCTGAGTCTTCGTAGGGTTAAAGGTGACTAAGTTCCGGTCACCCCAATCGGAAACTTGCTCTAAGGAGCTCTCTACTTCGGACACAAGTTTTCGCCTGTTCTCATCAACCTCAGAACGAGAGGCATTAGCACGGCCAGAATAAAAGGTGACACCCGTGCTATCATCTGCATAACAATGAAGACCGCTGATTTGCAGCATGTCATTGATGTGCATAATGAAAAGCGTGGGGGAAAGCACTGATCCTTGCGGAACACCAGCATTGATAGACTTTGGATCTGAACATGATCCATCAACAACAGCCCTGATGCTCCGCCCGGATAAAAAGCTGGCAACCCATTTGCATAGCCCCTCTGGAAGGCCATAAGATGGTAACTTTGTAAGAAGTGCCCCATGCCAAACCCGATCAAAAGCCTTAGCAATATCAAGGCTAACTGCCAGGGCTTCCCCTCTACTCTCAACGGCTTCAGCCCAACGGTGAGTGAGATAGACCAGAAGATCACCAGCCGATCGCCCATGACGGAAGCCGTATTGATGATCACTGATCAGCTGGTGCTCCTCCAGGTATCCAAGAAGCCGAGTATTTATCACTCGCTCCATCACCTTACAGAGTAGAGAGGTTATCGCAATGGGCCTGTAGTTGGACGGGTTGGTTCGATCGCCTTTTTTGGGGACAGGGTGAACATGGGCCACTTTCCACGAAGTCGGCACGATACCAGAGGCGTAAGACAGATCAAAAAGGTGCGATAGAACGGAGCACAGCTCAGGAGCACACCTTTTCAGTACTACAGCCGGAATGCCATCTGGCCCACTCGACTTTCTCACATCAAGGGACGAGAGTTCCTTCCGTACCACTTTATGAAAAAAATGTACTTCCGGCATGGAGCTCGTACATTGGGGTATTGATGGAGGTGTGGCACCCCCATCATGGAGAGTTGAGTTGGAGGCAAAGAGAGATCCCAGAAGGTCGGCTTTCTCCTTTGCACTATTGGCCATAGAGCCGTCCGGCTGCAGTAGGGGTGGCAGAGAAGACTGGCAAAAGTTACCCTCGGCAGCTTTGGCGAGAGACCAAAATGCCCTACTTCCAGAAGGATACTCCGCCAGTAGGTCCCCTATTCTGCTTACGTGTTGCTTCTTCGCTGTCGCCATAATTTTTTTGCTGTGTCTTGAGGCTGCATTAAACTTATTCTTCAAAACTGAAGCATTTGGGTCCTTGCACTCACGCGCCTTGTTCCAGATCCTGAATGCTGCAAGTTTGCTACCAACAGAATCCGCGCAAGACCTGTTGAACCAAGGTTGACTCGGACCGCCAACGCGTACCACAGAGTTAGGAATAAAACATTCCATTCCCTGAAGTATAACGTCGGCCACGGAGTCAGCATAAGTGTTAGGATCGTCCGTTGAAAAACATAACTGCCCCCATTGGTAGGATGCGTAGAATTCACGCAATCCGTCCCAATCGGCTGACCGGAAGTGCCATACCTTTCGCTTCCCAGGAAGAGTGTCTAGACCAGGGCGAACAATTGGCACAGATGTTGATACTAGGCAATGATCGGAGGAACCAAGAGGAGCCTTTACCATTACCTGATATTGGTCCGGATGAGTGGTCAGAACGAGATCCAGCAAAGACGGTTCATGACCCGCAACATCAGGTATCCGGGTTGGACTGGAGACCAACTGAGTGAGGCCATATGTAAGTGCAAGGTCTTGGACTGTTCTCCCAGCATGATCAGTGCGTTGGGAACCCAACCAATCAACGTGGTGAGCGTTAAAGTCCCCAAGAATGACCAACTCTGCTTTGGGGTACTGCCCAAGAGCCCACTCGACCCCGTCAGCTATATGCTGAAACAGACTTGTAGTTTCCGCATCCCCTTTGTGAGCCCGATAGAGGCAAGCGTAAATGCGAGATTGACCACCGTAATCCACACGCGCCCAGAGACACGACTGATCCTTTGCTTCAAGGCCGTTTAGACGACGACAACAAACATCCCCACGAACGTACAGGCAGACTCCAGCTTTCGGTAGAAGGATTTCTTCGAGTTTGTAGCCTGGATAGTGAAGATACGAAGAATCGGCTGGACAGGATATCTGAGTCTCCGTTAGAAAAAGCAGGGCAGGCTTCTCCGTCTCAAGGTGGTGGTGGACAGTATTTAAGTTAGAGTGAATCCCGCGTATGTTACAGAAGTCTACTCTAAGAGTGGATTGTGAAGCCGCTGAAGAAAACTTACTTCTTTTATTTTTAATTACCATTGAAATGTTTAAAAAAGGGATGAGGGAGGTAGTGAAAAGTATTCCAACCATACCAGGTGACAAAGATAGCCAACAAAAAGAGCTCAGATACACAGAGTTATGGACAGCTGGCGCGATGCACGGAAGGGCCCCCGATCCCACCGGAAAGAAACTGCCGAGTTCCACTCCGGTCTCCTAATCCGGCACGACAGCCACTAACAGGCTTTTTTCGCGGGTTGGCGGGACAGCCTCCCAGAGCGGAGTTTTAGTAGTGAACTCTGGGTTCGGGTCCCCTACTGACCCACGGGCGGCCAGCGGGCAGCCGTTTCATCGGGTCCCCCTGAACATCGCGACAACCCCCCACCCCGATGCAAAAGAGGCTCTTAGCGGTATGGCTGACGGCCCCCGTGATGACAAGTATGCTTTTCACTAGGGGGAGGGGGGAGGGACTGGTTCTCTTGCAATTGTACTGGAACACGCCGCATACTAATTAATTAGTACAAGCATTTGGCAGCACGCTCTAGCAAGAGGGTGGTAGCAAGCCAGGCGAACCCCTTGCGGGGATCTACCACCGCGAGTGACCAGGTTAGTCGGCTCTTACGACACGCGTCCTGGCGGCGGATGGGATAAAAGTATTCTTTCTCCGTCCCATCACAGATAAATTGGTGGGCAGGTACCTTAGAACCAGGAAATTGACATAGGGGGGAGGGGTAGGAGTGGGGGTTCACTGGGGGCTACCCGTGGGAAGCCGGGGCGAGTCGCTAGTTCACAATAAAGCTCTACTAAAAATATTTAATTATGTGTTTACTATCTAAGTACCTACCTAAATTTCACCCTCCATTTTACATTGGACAAGTATTATCCTGACATGGTACAGACGAGGTGACATGTGCCGTCACGAGGTTATCGATGCGCAAGCCTCTCAGTCTAGATTACATACAACGTCCACAAATCTCGAAGACATACGCAAATATGCCTCTTGCTACATTTACGATGATACTCTGAGCATTTTAGGAACTTCAGTGTCTATATCCATTATCTTTTGTTAAAAAGTACCTAACTGTGGGCGACATTATAATTAAAAAAAAAGCTTTATTTCAGGCTTACTGAGAAATGCACTAAACCTAAACAGTAAGCCCATATCAACATAAATACCTTAGAAACTAACATACACATAAAAAAAAACACTTTATCTAACACACGTGTGATCGCCGACGCGTCCCGGCCCGGGGGATCACGTGACAGGCGTCCCTTGAACCGTCGGAACTTCACCCCTTTCGACCAGAAGTCAGGGCTCAAGTAAGTTATCACATTTTCCATTTTTTTTTGTTTTTTTTTTTTCATTTTTTTTTTCATTTTTATTTTCATTTTCCTTAATCTTTTAATGGTCTAGAAATATGAAAGAAAATTAAACATAAAACAAGCATGTCATTGATTAGAATTACATTTCAATATGATTAATACATAAACATGTAAAAGTATAATAAATAAATAAATAAATATTACTGGATAGTTCACACAACATAAATCTAGCCCTATAATAATCTGGGTCTCTTCAAGGCTAGAGTGAATAGGTGCCTTCTAGACCTTTGTGCTCCGTCTTCGGCCACATCGTCACTTACCAACAGGTGAGATCGTGGTCAAACAAAGGTAAAAATATATATAAAATAAGTAAAATGTAATTCAACGCGTGAAGCGACTTCTCTGAGTTAATTTGGAAGAATCGGCGTTTGTATGTATGTATGTATGTATGTTTGTCCGAGCATAACTTCCGAACCATTAATCCAATCTTCATGAAATTTGATTGGAGGGTAGATTGTATTGGTACAATTTATCGGTAAGGTTATGAGCTATATCGGTCAGGGGGTTGTTGAGATATTGGGATCGAAGAGGGGGTAAACAAAATAAAAGTGAGAATATCAGATCAAATGGGGAATCACATGAAAGCCCCTTTTACTTCGACATTTCAAAACTATTTTTATAATTCTTAACTTATGTAGTTTTTGAGATATTATGGTAAATCGAAAATGTAAAAAACCATAACCTCTAGGGTACTTCCACTAATCTTACAACGCTGAAATTTGGTATGTTTGTAGCTTTTATGATACAAATACTGGTAAAAGTCAAAAATTTAAGAATTTTGATACTTGTACACGATAAAACGCTAACCAGTATAGCCATTCCATTGTTGACCTCCCGTTTCTAGGAACTTGAACGACGTTGTAGGTCTAAGTTTTCGAAGCACACGCACTTAGATATTTTTTCGAAAGAAATAAGGTAACCTACCTAAATCGCGCGTATTCGCGAGGTCTCAGTTCGGGGCGAACTACTAGTATTTTAAAGAACCTATCGCTATTTTAGAAGTTTTTCATAGGTTTTTTCGTTTTACAATCTATTGATTTAGCAGCAGAACAATACTTTATGGGTAAAATTATAGTGAAGTAGAACAAAACTCGGAAGCTAACTGTAACACGGATTTTTGTTCGGAAATTGAAGCAAAGTGTACACTAGGGCGCTCATTACGTATCCATACAAAATACGTGACACATTACACCATACGTCCGTGTCAAATGATTACTAGAAGTTTAGACTCCGCACTCTAAACCAATTTAGGGCTTGTACACAAAACAGCGATGCGACGTCGCATATCGCAAAAATCTGCGAGTTCTTACACTTACATCATATACTTGCGAATTCGCATCGCGTCGCATCGCAGTTTTGTGTACAAGCCCTTAGTGTAATCAAAAACGTATCCTCAATAAAACCGTGAATTGAAATCACTGCACCAAAACTTCGGAGTAGAGCATTGCTCCGGCGTTCATTGGTAATAGCCAGGAAGTGCATTCGAAGATGGAATACGTGACTCACAACGATTTATGAGCCCCCGCAGACCGGCGTTAATTCTCTGCTCTTCAGTTCAGGATAGTACTATGAGATCTGCTGGTAGATCTCATTACCGTGTGCATGATGTGGAAAGAAAGTAGGTAGGTATCTTCTTCATCGTATTCTTCATTACTGAAGGTCGTGTCCGTCTTGAAAGTATTTAGTAGAGATGCAGACGAGCTTCTTCCACGCAGTTCTTTTTTTTTTTGATAGACCTTTTTTGACCACGATGTCACCTGTTGGTAAGAGACGATGTGGCAGAAGATGGAGCACAAATGTCTAGAAGGCACCTATTCACTCTAGCCTTGAAGAGACCCAGATTATAGTTTTCAGGAAAGACAGACGACGGTAGGGTATTCCACTCCTTAGCAGTTTGCATTATAAGAGTAGAACTGAAATGTTTAGTACGAATAGAGGGTATACTAATGAGGTAAGGGTTGGCTTGTCTTAGGGCAGCGGTGGCTGCCCAATCTGCTACGGCGTAGCTATGCCGTAGCCAGCTACGCCGTAGCCAGCTACGTCGTACCCAGCTACGTCGTACCCAGCAACGCCGTAACCATACGCCTACCTTAGATCTTCAAAAATCTATGTAAACACTTTGTGATAAATTGTATGCTGATGAAACGGTCCACAAACTTCAACTACTTACAGTCGAGAAACAAAGGAAATATTATTACACTCCTGTGAAAAAGTTGTAGTACCGATAAATTAAGTTTGCACGTAATAAAAACTTCCATTCTCACTCCGGCCACTTATCTACTTTTATAACAATTTTTCTTGCGGGAGCTCATGGAAAACTACAAAAGTTGTAGGCACCGTAAAAGTATTCTGCTCAGGTAATAAGGTCTAGCTACAGTTAGTTGGAATAATGAAACTGTGCAGCGCAGTGTCGCCGGTTTCTTTACGACAAATTGTACCCTTCGCAGACACAGGTTATAAAAATCGACGGGAAGAAAAAGTTTTTATTAATTTACTTACCCGGGAGTACTAAATGTTACATAGTAGGTACAGTGATCCTATCGGTCTCCATGCAAGTCTAAGGTATACCCAGTTCACATCTCGTAATTTGTCTATTGAGCCTTATTTCTACACTATAAACATCATCATAAAAAGTCCCGACGATATGTTAAAATTATAGAGTTACACGCCCACTCAATAACGGTAAAGGTTACAAACTTGATACCAACACAGTAATTACTTGAGGATGTAATCTAAATAAATCAAGAACAGAAACACGATTGATAAACCTTTTCTCAATAGATTTATTTTTGTAAATTAGCCCTCCTTTAACCAGTTTCGTTATTAACTTAATGTATTATACTGTTAAGTAGGTAATCACATCACTTAAATTCAAGTAGAAGAATTTAATTTTATACTAGCTACTTTAGAAGCAAAATGTAGTTTTATCATTTGTCGCGTACGTCAGTTACTATACCGAGATGCAGAAATCTATACCTCATCTCTTCCCTGGTTCAAGTGACTAATAGCGCTGTCACTTTCTTGCAGCTATTGTTTGCTTGCTAGACTCCGCCCATCCGAAATTTTAACATATCGCCTTAATTGACAAATCGTATTTTTAACCCCCGACGCAAAAACAACGGGGTGTTATAAGTTTGTCGTGTCCGTGTGTGTGTGTGTGTGTGTGTATGTGTGTGTGTGTGTGTGTCTGTGGCATCGTAGCTCCCGAACGGATGAACCGATTTCGTTTTATTTATTTTTTGTTTGAAAGGTGAATTTGTCGGGATTGTTCTTAGGTATGTTTGATCAAAATCAGTTGAGCCGTTTCATTGCGTAGAGGGTTTTTTTTATTTTTTACAAAATTAATTAATTAGTGCGTAAACGAATTATTTTAAAATCGTCTAACTTGAAAAATATAATGACATTTGAAAAGTCCAGCAGACATCAAAATAAAGCGAGTAAATATTTTTCTCCGGGTTCAAGTTACAAATTGCTCGTCCCCACACTAATTGGTGACAGCTAATTGGTAGTCGCTACAGAAAAATTACTTTCATCAGCGGACGAAGAGTCCCATAATTACAGCAATTAAGGCCCGTTTTGTTTTGTTGCGGAACGTGTCGCGTGTCCAAATACCTATGTAATTTTTTATGGGACAATGGAGTCAAGTTTTATGCCTTTTTTAAGTGCAACATGTGTTTTATATATTTTTCAAGGGTTCCGTACCTCAACGAGCAAAAACAAGACGACCTCTGTGGCGCGGCGGGCGAAGGTTCGCCTGCAACGCAGGATTATGTGGGTTAGATTCCCACGGAACAAATATGTCAGGGTGTTCTGGGTATTTTCTATGTCAAATTTTTAAAAAAACTATGTAATGTATAATTGTAATAAGTATATTAGTTATCTAGTACCCATAACACAAGCTCTGCTTAACTTGGGCCAGATAATGTTGTGTGAACTATCTAACATTGTTCTATTTATTTATTTAAGACTCATATATGATCATTTTGTTGTCCGTCTGTCCGTCATTACCCTTATTTTCGCAGAAACTGCTAACGGTATGAACTTAGCGTCTGAACTAATAAAGGTCTGTGAGCTGTAAAAAAACAATAATTTTTAATAAAAATAAATAATATTTAAAAAAAATTAAAAAAACACGCTTTCAGAGCTAACCGAACTAAAAAATAGAAAATAATTTTCAATTTCAAAGAGTTTATATCACAGTAGGTGATAAAGTAGTAGTAGCTTGATAAAGTGAATGGTAACAATCATTCTGTTGGCAACTATCTATGAGAGGAGAGTTATGAAAAGTAGTAACATGCACGCCAGGCTTTATAAAAAAAAAAAAAAAAATTGATTGATTGTTCGATCTTCTACTACTGTAATATAAACTCTTTGAAATTGAAAATTATTTTCTATTTTTTAGTTCGGTTAGCTATAAAAGCGTGTTTTTTTAATTTTTTTAAAATATTTTTTTTAAATATTATTTTTTTTTTTTTTTTTTTAAATATTATTTATTTTTAATTTTTTAGTTCGATTTATCTCTCTCTCTCTCTCTCTCATTCTCTCTCTAACTCTAACTCTAACAATCTCTCTCTCTCTCTCTCTCTCTCTCTCTCTCTCTATGCAAAGTTTCAAATTAATCAGACTTCTGGAAATTGGTTAAAATTATGCTCAAAGATTCAGTTACATACATACATACATACATACATACATACATACATACATACATAGATACAACCCAAGCTAATAAAAGCGTGTTAAAAATGAGATTTCATCTTCTTGGAAAAATCAAGCTAGTAGGTATATAAGAGTAATAATGTGGGTTTATTACACAGTACGTATTACGAACAGTAGTGTTGTACATATTATAGTATTGTATTTATTCTGTAACAAGTACATTATGAACAATATCATACATGCATTGCCCCACGCCATTTTTCCCGAAAACCCAGGTAGGCACAGCCTCAATATCGAACAATACAATTAATGAGAAATTAGAAACGGGTTAGTAATAAAAAAAAAAAAAAAGGCTTTATTTCAGACACATATCCATAATTTGGTTAGTACACAAAAATACAGCACTTACGAAAAAATATTATTAATTCCTACAGTAACACAGTTAAATTTTTATTCTAACAACTGGGAAAAATGCACTCTGTAATATGTGTAATTGGCCATAACTGAATGCATCTTAGTCCAGTAATACATACGAGTAAGTTCTTATTCATCACACCTATTCGAAAAACGACAATTGGCTTAGAGGATAGCGGGAGCAAAGTTCAATTTGCTCCCTGATTGGTCAACATCCGTGCTTCTGATAGATTAGCAAAGTTAGATAGGAGGAGCAGCACGCGTGAAAGTTGAATGTAAAAAAAAAACAAACAAAAACCCTTTCTGACATCCAATTCTCGATGGTGATAACTCTTATTCTCGCTCTTAACTCATTATGGTGATTGGTTAGCAAGGAGTTTGTACTAAATACTAACTCTTTGTTGATTAGTATACAAAGTTAACCAAAGAGGTCGAACGCATATAATGTATGAAGAAGTTACTGGCCGGTAAGGCTTTGGCAGCAATGCGCGCTGAAAGGTACTCGTAGCTTTTTCTTTTTCTCATAGGTAGTAATGAAAAATAGTGTTTATCACTCCGGGTCAAAATGTTTTGTTCTTGGGCGGCGTATATTGAATTCCTCGCTAAGTTACTCAGGATTCCACTTTAGAATCCTTCGCTTCGCTCTGAATTCAAAATAACACCCTCGAAGGGAAAAAAAATCTTTGGTCCCAAAACCACAAACACACTAACCCGGCAAACCCCAGGCAAAAATCTTTATTCCAAAAAAACGCCTCCCGTCTCACTAAAAAGCAGTTTTTATTTAATATCTCTTAAAAAATAGATAATTTTACAAACCCCTACAGTAAACCCTCGGCTTTTTTGTCTTGATTTTAATTATCTAATTTTTACCCTTTAATATGTTCTATTTACAATCGAATCTAGCCAAAAAATAGAGGTAGCTTTGGGTTTTTTTTCTATAGAGAAAATATTGTCTTATCGTGTTTCTGCGTACAGTGATCCCTCGGAATTATAATGTAGTATCTATGCATATTTATAATTTGAATATTGTACTCGAATTAGTCAGTTAAAAATCTAATCTAAAAATTGGTAATTTTTCTTTATAACGCCCAACGTTCGTTCCCACCTTAACGTATAAAGAATAAAAGAAATAAATGTTGTAAAAAATTAAAAAGCCCTCAAGTCAATGAAATGGCTGAACCGATTTTGATAAAACATCACTAACACACCTATGCTATACACTGCCGACTATTCACCTTTCAAACAAAAAAAAAACAAAATCGGTTCATCCATTCGGGAGCAACGATGGGACAGACAGACACACACACACACACACACACACACACACACACACACACACACACACACACACACACACACACAGACACGGCAAACTTATAACATCCCTTCGTTTTTACATCGGGGGGTTAAAAAAATAAAAAATTATAGAATGTAAACAAAAAAAAAGAAATATAAAACGCAAAATACCCATAGGGTTTTAAACTTAACCATAAACAAGACCCTACTTGTAAGAATGGGTAAAAATTGTTTACGTAACGAACTTACTGAAACCCTTACGAAGCAGTATCAAGGCCGAAATGAGTGTGTCAACACAGATGATTAGTTTGCTATGAAAATATAAATAGCGGAAAAGTATCTTCACCTTCCAAGAAAAGATTATGTCTACTTCTCCGAACACTCAACGCTCGGTACTCGACTTCTGCAAACACTTACGTAAAGAAGTATTTTTCCTTTCATCTAAAATACGTTCTCGCTCCTTTAGACTCACCATTTTCATATTTCACGCGTGAACTAAAAACAAATAGATAACAATGGAATATTAAATTCGAGCTGAGCAAAATGCTGAGATGAAATACAACTAATTTTGCTATAAATTCTAAGTTAGCTGGCTCCTGTGGACGGGCGTAATGAAAATACATGTGTTGTGTAGAGGGATGCAATATCACGTTGATGTCGTCCATTGATATTACGAGTATATCCACTGGCGTTTTATGTCCTTCCACAAGTAATAACACCTCATCTAGGATCGCACATAGCCTCGTAATCTGAAGTTTAAAACTTATCGCTGTGTAACACAAAAAAAGCAACCAAGTAATAAAAATAATATAATATAATGTAGTATTTAACTTCATCGCTATGTATTATAATATTATTACTATAGTATATTATGTATTTAAGTTATGTAAAAGTTGTTTTTAAGTTGTAAAGTCGATTTTTTATACTGGCTAGGCATGATTTTACAAGCTTTTATTTAACTTGCAGTGTATATTTGTCTGGGTGGAATCCGGGTGGAATCTTGTAACTGAATTTTAAAGCAGTTATCTTCAACCGATTGAGCTAAAATTTGGCATCCCTGTCAAGTTCCCATGACAATACAATATGATGGTCATAGCGAGCTGATCTGATGATGGAGACGGAACGGAATTCCTTGATAGTTAATAGTAGACTGGCCCTGTTTGGGCTCATTTTAATCAGTTCACGGTTCTGTTTAGTAATTTTATCATCATCACCAGTCAGATGTACATGTTATAAATGTTATTAGCTGTTATAGCTATATAGATATATAGATGTTATAGCTTTTATTGAAAAAACATTTTTCCCAAAAAACTTTTTTCAAGATCAAATGGTTTGATTCAGATAATTTTATTCAAAAATCGAATGATGCAGTTTTACTTTTCAACTTTTTTTACTTTCTTTTTTCAACTTGCTCATAAAGTGGCTCTAATTTCACCGCAAATAGGCAAATAAAGACACATGTAATCAAACTGTGACTTTTTCATTGCTATTATTCACTAGTGAGTTATAGAGACAGTTGAACATTAACACAGAGTGTGTATCTCTGTTTAACACCTGTAATCACACTGTGACTTTTTAATTGCTATTATTCACTAGAGAGTTATAGAGACAGTTGAACATTTACAGAGTGTGTATTTCTGTTTTATTATTATTTTCTTCACAATTGTGTTGAAAAACGTCGTATGATACACGTGTGTATTGATGATTACCGTCCTCGGCTCTCTTAAGACCCTCACCTAACGGCTAGGATCTCAATGGCGCCTCAGCGGTAATCACCAACATTACACACTAGTACCATAATGTACTATTATAAAAATGGGCACCTATAATGTATTTTTTTTTTTGATATTAGGATTCTACCGCAGAAATGTGCACATTTGGAAAATTCAACTAATATGAATAATATATCAACTGTAAGGAGGTGCAATTGGATTTACACCCTAAATAGAAAAGAACTTTAACCTCTGAAAACATTACCTATTCAAAAGCATCAGTCTCTTTACTCATTTTAACCAAGAAGAATGACGTCATGAAATATGGAGAGCCACATTGAATAATAAATAAGTTCTATATTGGATCCCGTGTGTCGTCATCCTGGTAAGATCGCACTAGAATACAAAAGGGAGAGCCTGCCGTAATGGATTTTAAAGCCTTATTTCTATTCCCCTTTTTGTGATCGATTACATTGGACCCTTTGGAAGTTTTGGGGATTGGCGAGTTGATTTTTAATCGGGGCAAATTCACGCCGAGTTTTAGGATGGTAAGCCGTTTCTATTATTAAAGAAAATTGTCTTGGAATTGAGTCCAAGTATGTCTGAACCCGATTACGGATTAGCAAGAGCATAATTAATTCAGGAAATGGCTCAAAGGGAAGAAGAAATGAATAAGATTTGTAGGTAGGTTTAACGTTACTTTACGATGCGTTTCCTGAATTTTACTGAAATACTTTTCACTAGAAACGGCGTATTTACCATGATTCTTGAGTTTTATTTGTTCCCGATATTTCGGCACAGTTGCATGCGCCATGATCACGGGAGAACTAACTAAAGTATTTGCGAGTAGATGTTATTGGCAGATATATCGCTCTACCCTCTTTCTCACTCTTTTATTATGAACGATACCACTACCCTCGGTTTCATTGTCACTCTTCACTCCAACTCGACACACAACACTAACGGTATCCGGTTGCGTAGCAGGTACTATACACTTTTTGGATCTTACACATTCTCACCGCAGGCTTCCATACTCCAGATAATTGAAAACCATCTTCTCTATTGAAATTTATGTACTTAGTAATCTCATTGTACCATTCTTGGTATGTAATGTCGCTCTGTTGAGATTACCTGCGAATTGTGTAGCTCGATCCAATGAATTGACTGAAATGTTGAAATACAGGTCTAAAACAACCTTTTTTATTTATAGCGGAAAAGTATGGTGTGTCCGGGCTAAGAATAGACCCCTCCATCTCCCGTGCATGTCGTGAAAGTATGGTGTGTCCGGGCTAAGAATAGACCCCTCCATCTCCCGTGCATGTCGTAAAAGTATGGTGTGGCCGGGCTAAGAATAGACCCCTCCATCTCCCGTGCAAGTCGTAAAAGACAAGTATGGTGTGTCCGGGCTTAGAATAGAACCCTCCATCTCCCGTGCATGTCGTAAAAGTATAGTGTGTCCGGGCTAAGAATAGAACCCTCCATCTCCCGTGCATGTCGTAAAAGCCAACTAAGGGATTACCCGAACTTGTTAGTAACATTCGTTTGCATAAGATTTATCCTGGCTCCTAGCTTATTAAGGAATATGTTATTACTGAAAGAAAGTGTTTGCCTTAGTCAGTCACGGGAAGCAATGTCGGCGATGAGCTCACCACTTGTCACATCTATATCTATGTGCAACCCACGATGAAAAGAGGCCTAATTGAGGCTCTAACCACAGGATAAATAATAATACTATATTAATTTTCACTAGAAGCGGGATATTTACCATGATTTTTGCGTTTGCAATGTAACCATAATAGTTTCAAAAGTTAATAGGAGGTACTCTAACTACCATTTCGGGGAAAAAGCCATATGTCTGTGTAATATCTAAAACCAAAATTACCTTTAAGCCAAACATAAAATAATTAGGAGATAGCTTTGTATGTTCTGGTATTTCGTCGACCATTTTGGTGCATTTTCCATATCAGCCGGACGGAACTGAGAGCAAATGGATTAGCGGCTTTTAACCGACAGCCAGACAGAGGAACCGCAGGAGATATGAAACGTTCGTTATTTATCATTTCACAAACATTAAGAGGTAAGGTTTTAAATTTGTATTCCTAATATAAATAACTAGTAGGTATCTACGTAAATTCACGTGGGCCCCCGCAGCTCAAAACCACGGTGCCAATCAAGCTCACGTTCTAACTTAATAGGTATACAAGTTTTTAGTTGAAAATTATCGCTTCGTAAACTTAATTCACCTGAGCTAATTCACCTAGGTGTATTAAATACACTTTTAGTAAACTTTAAGCACCTGAGTGCATTAAAATAACTTTTAAAAAACTTTATTCACCTTATTCACCTGGGTGCATTAAATTTACTTTTAAGTATACTTTATTCACTTTGATGAAGAACCTTTTTATCAATGAAACTCTTTACACTTGAAATTTTCAAGTGCTCAATGAGAGCTCATGATTAATGATTGTCACGTTGACACACAATTTATTTGCAAGCAAGTGGTAATTATAATATTAAAAATAAGACTAAACATTTATTTAAATTATTTGCGGAAATAATAATGCCTTACTTTAAATATATACACAGAGGAAGAGGTGTGGTACTGTTACATAACGGACGACAATATTTCAAAAAGAAAACATACAAAAATGGTGCTTGTTGGTGGAGATGTTGCAAAAACTTATCTACTATTAAATGTACTGGCCCTGTTACTATAAAAAATGTAAGTTTATATATTGTGCTTATTTTTTGGTAGGTATATATAAGTAACGTATCTATTAGATATGTAGTTGTTTTTCTAATTATATTGTTATTTTCAAAACAGGATGATGAAATATTAAAAGAAACTACACATGTTGTGGGCTGTGTCATGGATGTAGCAAAGAACGATTGGGCAGAACAGATAGAAGCATGTAAGCAGCAAGTGATGTCGACAGATGAACCGGTTCCTAAAATATATGAAAAAGCCATGGAAAACTTTGAAAATACTGGATATGATATTGTTCATGAAGTGCCGTCCTTTGAACAAGTAAAAGTAGGATTATACAAAATGCGGAATAAGGCCCTGAGTGTACCTAAGGTTTCATTTTACAATGACGACGACGTAGCAAACATTGTTATACCACGAAAGTTCAACGAGTTTCTACTTGCCGATTTTAACCCTGGAGACAGTAGGAGAATCGTATTATTTGCTACAAAAAAGGGCATTGCATTGATGGAAACCATTCACGATTTTTTTTGGGGATGGTACCTTTAAGTGTTGTGTACCTCCTTTTAGTCAAATATACACAATTCACGGAGATTGTGGCAGTAGTTCGAATACGACTAATATAAGACCACTTGTGTATGTTTTAATGTCCCATAGAGACACCGATGCCTATCAGATTTTATTTGAAATGCTAAAGTCCCAAATAAACGGCTGGAGTCCAGTTAAATATACCTGTGACTTTGAAAAAAGTACCATAAAGCTCTCCGGAATATTTTCCCAGAAATTATTCCCATTATTTTTCCATAAATGGTTGTTATTACCCCTTTCAAGAAAGTTTAGTCAGGAAAGCAAAATCTTAAAAATATTTAAAGTTAAGAACAACCGTCGGTGCGTTTTTTTGTGTAGAAGTCTAGCTTTATTGCCAGATGACAAAATTACCGCAGGTTGGGAATATATTCAGCAACAGTCTAACAAGCACATGCATCTACAACCCTTTCTCCGATATTTCAAAAAAAACTGGCTGAGCCCTGAAAACATCAAACTATGGTCAGTTTTTGGAGAAAGACACCGAACCAATAATTATGTGGAAAGTTTCCAACGAATTAAAAAGTTTAATAAAAGCCTACTTGATCTGATCGCGGCATTTAAAAGAGATGCAGACTCCAAGCGTACATCAAAACAACGTAGATCTAGCGTTCATATAAACCATGAATTCATATGTGAGGCTCAGTTAAGCATGTTATATGGACATATTACTGTAGGCCATTTTCTAGAAATGGTCCGTTAGAACCATTTTTAACTGGGGTGAATAAAGTTTACTTATTATTTGAAATGTATGGCTTTTGTTTTATGAACAGCGGTACAGGTGCTTAAAGTTTACTAAAAGTGTATTTAATACACCTAGGTGAATTAGCTCAGGTAAATTAAGTTTACGAAGCCAAAATTATATTTTTCAATGCAAGCTTTTATCAAATTAGTGATCGGAACTGTGTGCAGGTCAAATTAAAATATAAGTTTATGAAACTGTCACATAACAGGGGTTATTTTAGCGAGGTTTTTAATAGTAGGTATCATACAGTGTTTTAATACCCAGTTATGTGAAGTTTCATACACTACTTTTTCTACACTCGTGCAATAACTGTTACTTGACCAACAAAGAACATGAAAAACGGTTTTACTAAAACATGTCTTGACGGACTCTGAAGGATTGTAACAAAATATAATTTTAAAATTATACTTGATAATGGCTAATGCACAAAACGTGCGACGCCAAATAAAAAGAAAAAAAAACATGAAAAACAATAACGTGAATAAAAGGCGTCAAATGATTAAGCAAAAGAAAAGACACGATTCTACCGCGCATACCATGTAGCGCGAGCGCGCGTAACCACCTTGTTTTTTCTATTCCGTGTACTAGTATAGTATTCTTTTATCTGTGTCCGTGGTAACCACAGACTATTTCAAAACAAATAAATTCGGAAAAGAGTATGAATCCTTCTTGGTCTGGCCGTAGTGTATTTAATGGAAAAAAAGTTAGTAACATTATTTAGTCAGAGAAAAAGGTGTTATGATATGATTCTATTTTTAAATTTCGGTATTGGGTATAACTTGGCTAGGTCACAGATAAAATAATACTATAGACTTGGTTAAAGTAGTTGGATGAGAATAAATAAATAAATAATGCTGGACAAGTTCACACAACATTATCTAGCCCCAAGCTGAGCCAGAGCTTGTGTTATAGGTACTAGATAACTATAATACATTACATAGATAGATATTTTTTATTATGCATAGTAAACACCCAGAACACCCTCAACAAACATCTGCAGAACGCACAAATATTTGTTCAGAGGCGGGAATCGAACCCGCAACCTCCTGCGTCGCAGGCGAACCTTCGCCAGCCGCGCCACAGAGTTCGTCAAATGAATGGATGAGAACTGAGCGTTTTAGAGAAGAGGCCTATACCCAGCAGTGTATAGGCCTCTATAACACACAATCTATATATCTATTTAGCCTGTGTGCACCCACAGGCTAAATAGATAGATAGATTGTGTGTGTGTGACTGGAGGAAATAGGGGGGAGGCCTTTGCTCAACAATGGGATGATTCAGGCTAAAAGTAACAGATTGTGTGTATAAAGTGGTACCTATGTCAATATAAACTCGTTTTGAAGTTTATAATTCAAATTTTACGATATGAGAGTAGATAAAATATATTTTTCAACAAAAATCTTATTTCCATGTAGATACGTTATGGCGGAAATCGGTTTATTTAGTTAAGATTTGACTGCCAGAGACAAGCAAATCAAAAACCTATGAAAGATACATACCTACCTAGTACCTACGCGTTCAAACCACACGTAACCCTAGTCAAATACGTGAGGATAAAACCAGGTAAGCTCCTCTGTCACAGCAAAGGGAAATCCGGAAAAATGCCAATATCCCACAATCGAATCAGCTTTTGTAATAAGAATCCAGAAAGAACTGCTCCATATATACATAGAGATGCACTATGCAGAATATTCTGGGACGCTACAGACATGGGCCAACTATAATTAACACTGAAACTAACTTCAGTAATGCACTGGGACTAAACAACATAAATGCTGTCCAGTAACAGCTCGGGTTAACTACATAACACTTTATATTTAGAATTAGACATACCAAGTTAACAAAACGCTGTTATTTTGAGGTATTTTAGCCCCCGATACAAAAAGAGGGGTGTTATAAGTTTGACCGCTATGTATGTCTGTGGCACCGTAGCTACTTGTAATATTATTTATTCTGTGCCGTAGCTCTTAAACGGGTGAACCGATTTGAATGTGGTGTTTTTATTTGAAAGCAGGATTTCTAGCGATGGTTTTTAGATATTTTTTATCAAACCGGTTCAGCCGTTTCATTGTGAAGGGGTTTTTTTTATTTTATACAAATTTAACTTATTTATTGTAGACTTTTACATAATAAATATGTAGGTCTCATAAATACAGGTAGATAACATCTATTTGAAGACCTCTGTGGCACAGCAGGCGAAGCTTGGCCTGCGACGCAGGAGGTTGCGGGTTCGATTCCCGCCTCGGAACAAATATTTTTGTGGACGCAGATATTTGTTCAGGGTGTTCTGGGTATTTTCTATGTATAATAAAAACTATCTATCTATGTAATATATTGTATTAAGTATATCAGTTATCTAGTACCCATAACACAAGCTCTGCTTAGCTTGGGGCTAGATAATTTTGTGTGAACTGTCCAGCATTATTTATTTATTTATTTAGGTACATTTAAAAAATACAAATTAAACAGTTGAGCTATCCAAAGACTGTTGCAAACGATCTAAAGGTAGCTCAACTGATCCAAATCACTACCGACGGAAGCGTCTCTAAGATGTTGGCTGCATTGCCAATTTGCCACGTTGAATAGCAATACTAAGAGTACCTTCTTACTCATAAATTAAAAATAAAAGACGTGGAATCGAAAAACATTTCCGGGTATTCGCCATACAAAACCAGAGGTTTACAAAGCATGCAGGGAAAATACAAACAATCTCAGAAATTTTAATCAACTCCCATTTCTGCGTCTTCAATCATAACAGAGGAAAGCTCATTGGACGGTTTGTTTTGTTTAGAAACTGCTTGAAGCTTCACTGTTATTACCATCGCCCCGAGTGTATGTGAATCCGTCTACCATCTATCCACAGTATTTATAGCTAGTGCTCGCAATCAGTCTAGAAGCGTGGCACACCGCCACAATTTGCGTTGCCGCGGATGTAAAAGCCACTCCCTTTCTGAAGGCGACGCAGACAAGTTTGTGACGAACGCGGAGCTAACTAGCCCCACAGCGCTGTAGATAATGTATACAATTCGTCTTGGATTCAAGCTCGACTCAAAGCGAAGCCTCGGTTAATGTTTTAAATAAGATCCATTGTTTATTTAGGTACACAATTGTTCGTTCTTTTGAGATGTGGTGCCGGAGAAGAATGTTGCGTATCCCGTGGACGGCAAAAAGAACCAATAAGTCATAAATAAACCAGCTGAACTTCAAGACCAGACTCTCCACCATCTGCTACCAGCGACTTCTCACAAAGCCCGAAGACAGCCAGATAACCTTGAAAAACTGGTTGTAGTGGGAACACCGCGCGGCCGATCACCTATAGTCGCTGATCTGGTCAAGTCAAGGCACTTACTGGCCTTATCACCGCGGCTGCCCTGAGACAAGCCGAGGATAGAACAGCTTGGAAGAAGCTCGTCTGCATCTCTACTAAATCCTTTCAAGACGGGCACGACCTTCAGTAATGAAGAATACGACGAAGAAGAAGTTCGTTCCAAGTGTGCGATACATTATTCAGTTCGCTCACCAAATTTTGAGATTATTTGTCAAACGGTTAGGAACTATCAAAGACTTGGCAAAACAAAGTATCGGGTTATATACGGTACTGGCTCCGATGGCTGGCATTACAGTGAGTAAGCGGGGCCGTCGTTTTCAAAGCCAACTCTACGTAAAGTCTATCCATCGATAGATATTATTTTCTCCGTTCGGTGTAAAGACTCCAGTGGCTGCAGGGTACGGAGTAGGTACACCGTTCGGAGAGAGCAAACTGAATTAGGAGCGTTTTTCTCCATTTTATATATCTCGCCCTCTAAGGAGCGACGAAGTGTTGAATTATTGGACTTACTTTATTTTATGAAACGATTTCGCTGGGAATTTTTGTTTACTTTGCAGCGAAGCGATTCTCAAGATTCTCTTTCATATTGGCTTCGAAATTCGCCGATAAGCCAAAACCAGTGCATTTGTTCCTTCACGTAGTGGACTGATTATATTTGGAAGCCTTTACAATTACTTGAGCTAAATATAATATGTCCTACTGTATTAATAATTATTTTCGAAAAAAACACTCAATCTAGAAGTATAAGTATATCGTGTCAACTAAAAAAACTGTTTATAAATGATGGAGATATGAGGTAACAAAATAAAAAAATAAAAAAAACACGAATTGAGAACCTACTCCTTTTATTTGAACCAAACGTGACATATGACAAAGAAAACGTATAGCCACTAATTATATGTAAACAAGCGCCCAATGATCTCATACCTCCCTTAGATCTAATAACCCGGCAAATACAAGAACCAAGTAACTTCATACGATGAAGATAAGAAAATGAGAAAATATGATGAAATATAAATAATGATATTTATGTGATACTATAAATTAAAACTAGTGTGTTAGGTCATATAATTACCGGCAAATTAGTTTTCGCTATCTGAAGAAGTGTTGATGAGATGTGATGAGCTAAAAAAACTAAAAAAAAAGTTGCGCCTCAAGTGAAAACAGTTCGCTCCGCTTGCCGTTATATATTGAGAATGAAAATATCATTTTTGCTGCACTCTTTTTGACCTAATAACCTGAAAGTTGAATACCAAAACGTTGCTAGGTACGCCAATACATACCTATCACAGTCATAGGGGCCCCATTATCCTAAAGTGCCCAGGGCCTCCGATAAGTTAAAGACGGTCCTGGTCTAAACTACAATATTCGACCTTTACGGGCGCAGAGTTTGTTTTGTAAAGTTAGCTAGGTAAGTACTTAATAAAGTATACGTAGGATTTCATAGTGAAAGTAAGCCTCTACCTAACGTCTTGAGCTCAAAGGTAAGGTAAGCTCCAAGGCTGACGTCATGCCACATCCCGCACGCTTCCGGATGGTTTCCGGCAAAGCCCATTCACAGCGGTACTTAGGTTTTTTTTCTAACATGTAGGTTCTAATACCTTTGTATTTCAGCTGGTGTTTCCTTTTCATTAAGTTTCCACGCACAATATTGCTGGCTGGTCGTAAACTCGGACCGAGGTAGTCGTTTACACCGAGACCGAGTTGCCCGGCTGTATAGCCCGGCCGAAGTAATGAGGCTTCAGGAAAAATTATAGGTATGTCTAATGAAATGAGAGGAACTTCACTTTCATTTAGTCTGCGGATCAGAAAAACGAATTAGATGCCCGCAGTTACATCCAATTTGGGAGACAAGTTACTACCTCATCTGCACTGCAAGTATGAACTTTGCATCGATACGACATCGAGATCGCGAAGGTTTCGATTGTTATCGATCTTGTTAACGAATTTGGAAGTACGTAACTTGCTTCGATAAGGATTTAAGGTGGGATTTCTGTGGTGCGACTAATATATAAGTATTTAATTCAAATGATTTTTTTTAAAAAAAACGTTATTTCAGGCTCACCTACTGAGAAATGCACTAAACCTAAACAGTAAGCCCATATCAACATAAATACCTTAGAAACTAACATACACATAAAAACACTTTATTTATAACTTAATCTAACACACGTGTGATCGCCGACGTGTCGCGGCCCGGGAGATCACGTGACAGGCGGCCCTTGAACCGCCGGAACTTCACCCCTTTTGGCCAGAAGTCAGGGCTCAAGTAAATCTTTACATTTTCCGTAGGGACCCCATAAATGAGCTAAAGCTCACATTATGACGAGAGTCCAACTTCATGACCCTCAATCCCACTCCGGCTTTCCTCTTGGTACTCCACCACCTCTGCGGCGTTCACGTCGAAGTAGACGCGGGACACGTAGATCTGCGTAGTGGAAAGTTGTAGTGGGGTATTTAGAAAAATCCTTTGTTTCATCGATTTTTAGCACTGTAAACAACGTTTTAGGGTTTATTTCGGATAAACTTTCAGTGTTTACCAATATTGCCATTTGTTTTAGTAAACATATTGAAAATATATGCCATCTTTCTAAAGCGTTGTTTCTATCTAAGCGCGCATCTTTCTAAACCTTTGACAAAAAAATATAAGTTGTCCATTTTTGAAATTTAAAAAAATATCCTTTTAAGTTATGATTTGGATCAGTTGAGCTACCTTTAGATCGTTAGCAGCGGTATTCAGGTAGCACAATTTTTAATTTTATACACACCAGCGTGCTGCCTTGGACTCGATGGAACGTAGAGCTTTCAAGCTTATAGGTGAGCAACATATGGCAGAGACTAAGATTCAGAGTCTCGAGCACCGCCGTAAGGTCGCGTGCCTTGCGATCTTCTATAGGTTACATTTCGGGAAATGCTCCCAGGAACAGCACGTTCTGATCCAACCATCTCCTTTTCATCATAGGACGAGCAGGCGTACGGCTCAGTACCATCCTTACCACATTAGTATATATACCTTCTATTCGCACAAAACGTTTCAGTTCTACCTTTATAATGCGAACTGCTAAGGAGTGGAATACACTACCGTCGTCTGTCTTTCCTGAAAACTATAATCTGGGTCTCTTCAAGACTAGAGTGAATAGGTGCCTTCGAGACCTTTGTGCTCCATCTTCGGCCACATCGTCACTTGGTGAGATCGTGGTAAAACAAAGGTCTATCAATGTTAAAAAAAAACCTTCTTATATTAGTGGTATTAGGTATTCTTTATTTAAATAAATTTTATTTTATATTTAATAAAGAAAAGTTAATTCATATCTACTAATTTTTGTATGCCTCTGGTAGCCTGCTTCTCAAACGGATTATACTATTAAAAATATCCTCTTCTATTTCTTCTTAGCTTTTTGTCTTACATCCTCTGAAAAACAATAACCAAAGAATATATTTTCCTGTTAATAGATAGTACTCGTATATTCTTTGATACGTATTTCACAGATTGACAGTTCACCTTTTTATTTTATCAAAAGGCTGGTAACCAATGAGTTTCGCTACCAAGCCAAATAACTCTATTAAGAATTATCGAGTTATTCTCGATGAAATCAGTTTATATCGAATTGAATAAAGTCAAAAGTATTTTATTCATTGAAATCACAAGGATAATTTTGAATCGATGTCGCAAGTACGTAACTTCACCTTAACCGATGGAAGAATGAATTTAATGACCAATGCCAAAAAATAAAAAAAAATGCAAGCTCGAAACGTAATTTTGACAGTTGAGATCGCTAATTTTCGCTGTCGAGCTCATCTATTTACCGACACCTCTAAAAAGCCCGATAAGCTATCGATCATTACCAAAAATGGATTTAGGACATATAATTTTATTGCTGGGTGATGAGGAAGAACGGCAACAGCATCACAATGTGATGCGTATTCGGAAGCGGCGTCTCAGAGACACAAACTGTCCTCTGGAACTTCCAGAAGAAGATTTTGTTCGTCTCTTTCGGGTGACTCGAGAAGTGGCTGTAATTTTAATAGAAGGGATAGAGGTAGATGTACGGAGGACACCATTCACTAGCCATATCGTGGTAATTACCTGTGGGAACTAACGTTTCGAGCAGCTGCTCGCTGAGTACCCCAATATCACGTCGGGGTCAACAATATGGGCTCTTCTTGTACGGGAACCTATCTTTTTATTAGCCGACGACTATACATGCATACCTGAGAGACAACACGTAAGACGCTCCCTTCAACCACCTTACACTGGGCCCTACAAGATCTTGGCCAGAAGACCCACGACCATAACCTTGGCAGGCAGGAATCACGAGGTTAGCGTCGATCGTGTGAAACCAGGACACCCGGAAGTTGAGCAAGCCCTACGAAGGTTCTAGATGAAAAAATATTACTGTTCTTACTACCCGTGAATCTAACGAGGAATTTGTACTGTGATCCCATTAAAATATATTGGACAACCGCATCGTATTTTCACTCGGCAACTCTACGAGCCAACCTCCTCGGACTTGAATAAAATAATATAAATAAATAAATAAAGCTGGACAGTTCACACAACATTATCTAGCCCCAAGCTAAGCAGAGCTTGTGTTATGGGTACTAGAAAACTGATATACTTATTACAATATTTTAGGTACATACCATACCTATTAGTAGTATACCTAGTAGATATTTTTTATTATACATATAAAATACCCAGAACACCTGGAACAAATATCTGCGATCGCACAAATATTTGTTCCGAGGCGGGAATCGAACCCGCAACCTCCTGTGTCGCAGGCCAAGATTCGACCGCCGTGCCACAGAGGTTGAATAAGAAGATCCCGTACAAAAAAAGCCAATATATTTGCGATTTTGGTGACCTCTGTGGCGCGGCGGGCGAAGGTTCGCCGGCGACACAGGAGGTTGCGGGTTCGATTCCCGCCTCGAAACAAATATATTTACGATTTGCAGATATTTGTTCAGGGTGTTCTGGGTTTTTTATGCGTAGGTAAGTATAATAAAAAATATCTATCTATGTAGGTACAACTTTACCCAAAATATAAGTCCGATCGACTGTTTTCGTTTGCCCAGAAGAGCGCAACTGATATCCGACAGTAGCCGCACGTCATATGATTCGTACACTGTCGTACATTTTAAAGGGTTATTTCTTTAGTTTTTTTTTTTTTTTTTTTTTTTTTTTTATACTACTTGTATGACGGAACAAGCAAGAGGCCCACCTGATGTTAAGCGGTAACCTCTGCCTATGAACAGTGCATTACCTCATAGGTCACGTCCACCTAGGACGCACCCTATGTGACATTGCACTGCGCCCGCCACCCTGAGACATAGATGAAAAGTCTCATGTGCCTGTAATTTCACCAGCACCCTTACCCTTCAAACCGGAACACAGCAATGCGAGCACTACTGCTTTGCGGCAGAAATAGGTATGGTGGTAGTACTTCCCCGGACGAACTCTTTCACAAAAAAGCTCTACTACTACTACTAGTTTTAGTAAGGACACTATTTTTCAGAGTAAAATTATAGTCATACGCAAATGTATATAATTTTTATTATATGACACCGCAGACTAGTAATAATAGTATTAGAAAACGTACAAAATGAAATCACAAATAGAATAGGTATACCTATCAATTTAAAGGATGAACGCCTTCCAGTTCCCGATCGTTCGTGCTGTCGTCATTTGAATCGATTGACGATGATGATGACGACCAATTTGTATTAATAATAAATTCATCCAGAGGACGGTCAATTGCTTCTTCTCTCGTTAAAAACTCCTTCTCATATTATATGGCGTAATTTACATCTTTGCGCCAATCTTCTGAAGAGATAGATGACAATTTTTCCTCTAAAAGTCTCCTCTTCTTCTTAACTTAGGTTTAGGCTTTTGTGCATTATTTGCAACAATTTAGCCAATGTCAAGAGATTTATTTAATTATATTTTTATACCTAGTCAAGTCGTCAAACTTCCATAAGATTCATACTGACGTCGAATTTTGTGACATGACCCTTGACTAATAAATATTTGCTCGGCGTGTAATCTGATTTTGGAAAAAAACATTCAATCCTCTGAAGCCATTTTATGAAGAAAAGAAGAAGAAAAAGATGACGCACGTCTGAACGCGATTCTCTGACGTTCAAACAACTAAAAAAAAAACATGACATTCAAAAAACTCTGACATTCCCAGCTTAAGGCGCAATAGGTTCACAGCATGTCAAGATATATAATAGATACAGCATGTCAAGTATTTAGGTCCAGAATTTTTATGTTTTTGTTATGAGTTCTTACAGTTTTCAAAAATAAAAGAAAATTGTATTCTTATGCTTTTTACCTAGTGAAATCATAAATTCAATAACCTATTTGAATTTCTTCACACGATAAAAAAACATATAAAAGAACCTTTTTAAAATTAAAAATCTATTTTAGACTTACCTACTTCTTACACGTCTTAATTTTTAAAACATTTGGTAACTTATCAATTATTAGGTAAGAGAAATCATCAACAAAATTTAACGAAACTCTAAAGGGCATTTTTATATTATTTTAGGGTTCCGTACCTCAAAAGGCAAAACTAGGATCACTTTGTTGTCCGTCTGTCTGTCAAGACTTTTTGTCAGGAACGCGTAAAGGTATCAGACTAAATTCATATCAAATATTCAGGTTTACTGTCCCTTAGAGCTGTGAAAAAATCAAACTTCTAAGCCAACGCAATCAAAAGATACAGCCGTTTATGCTGCAAATTTTCGACACTCGCAAGGGAATCAAAACCTACAGGGTACTTCCCGTGGACTCAGAATCTTGAAATTTGGTACGAAGCAACGTCGTTGTAACATTTACTGCTTAGGACCTACACAATCGACATCTAATAAATGGTGTAAGTTTTATTTTTCAAAACGTCCGTGATCGATTCCCTTGCTGAGTACAAGTTTTTTTGACATGTATAAATGCAGTTTTTCTTGTTACTTAAATCGATGACATGGTTCAATCGTTCGTGGTCGTATAGTTTCAGACTTTCCCATACTGACCGATCTAAATGTGCCACCCTACAGGTTTGTGCGGTACCCTCGGTGCGCGAGTCTGACTAGCACTTGGCTGGTTTTATCTTATACACAAAAACACGGTATCAGAGCGTGAGCTCGCCTTTTTCGCCTCATACAAAAATGATCGTTGAAACTTTGTGAACCTTTAGCGCCTTAAATGTTTTTGTCAATGGACGTCAGAGTTGTCATTTGACAAGCGATCGGGTGGTTATTCGCTGACCTAAGAGATTCCTTGCCAATAAAGTGTGACGTCATAACATGTTCTAAACGCAATCGTGGTTTGTAAACACACCACGTTAAGAAATTGAAAAATTGTATTCCGTGTGACATAATAGGTTGTCTATGCCCCATGTTTTGTTTTCTCCATCTGTATTATATGGGGGCCATCATCGTTATCTTTTTAACATGTACACCAGCAAAATACTTTGACTTTATACTTGATTTCACGTGATTCGAAATCATACATCCGTTCCTTTCGGAAAGTTATTGGTTTAATCGATTTTAATTTTTTGTTTCTAATCTTCGACATCAGTATGTATATTGTAAATAATAGAATTGCTCAACCATATCTAATACAAATTTAATTTTATATAAAAATTAGAGTAAATAAAAAGATATATAGGTAAGATAAATCAAATCACACACGATGTACTCTGCGCTCAGCCAATATATAACGTACTCTGTGCTCTCAGCCGCAGACTCTAGATCCCTGCATACGTAGTATTTTTTTCTATGGTCGCTGCATAGAGGATGTTGTGAATATTGTGAACACCCTGAATGAATTGTTCGGCTTATATTAGAGATCCTCCTCGCGTCGTATTCCTGAATGCTGAGGATCGTGACCCCCTCCATGGATCACTTTCTGCCGGACGATGTTGCGCCAATGAGATCTGTCACCAGCGAGCTGCACGGCTTCGTGGAGTTTTGAATCGACCAACGTAACGGGCTTCAGCCTTGTCGCCTCTTTCCCTCGATTTTGCCAGTGATGATGAGCTTCTCTAAGTTGTCTCTGCCTTTCCGTACTATATGAGCAGATGGAGGAAAGCCTTATCAGTAGTTATCTTGAGTTCCTTGAGTATTGACACGTTCGTCCTACGTCCTGGCTGTCTAGGGGATTTGCAGCAAATTAGAGATATTTGCGCTAAAATGTTTTTTTTTTGTCATTGCAATGACAGCAAATTATCCTCAACCCAAAGTAATAGTCATAGGTACTATATTAATTGTAGAGATACAGTATTAAATATGATATAACAACACAAATTTGGTGCTTATTGTTATTACTTACCTTTTTTTACGAAAAAACTAAACCACGTTTCATCCATGTTTTACAAAACGCGGAAGATTAAAGCTTGTTATTTTGGCAGTTCGTAACACGGTTGTAACGCGCCTAGTCACGGTTATGAAATCTGACATTGGCATACAGAATACGATTAAACGATGATTCCACGCCGATATCGTAACAAGCCCTCGTTCTGTTGCGTTTGGTCATATCATAGAGAATAAGCTCCCTACTGACTCGATTGGGCCCACAGTCTTATAGAATTCGCTATCGATTTCAACTGCCAATATGACGTATGATCCAAGCATTTTCCTATTCGTTAAAATTTTAGAGTTTATTTACCGACGGTAAAGTACTTTCGACATCGATTCGATTCGGTAAAAAACTATTTTTTTCGAGAATAACTGTCAAATTTATCTAATCGAGGCCTATCGAGTCCTACGTACTTGCACTGCTGATTAGCAACAATTGATGGCACAGATCCTTTATACCTACACCCTGATTTGATAAGACTTCCTTTCAAAATAACTAGAGCGTAGTGGAAAATGATCTGGGGCCATTGAGGAGTTTTCCTTGTGTCATTTTAGCATTATTTATCTCTCGCTAGATGGCGTTGGCGACAGTTTTGGTAACAGTTAATATTTCAAAATACGTAACTATCATAAAGATTTTAATTATTACATAATATTACAGGCTTTTGTAATTTTTAAAACTATTTACGTTGGCTGAACAAACTTCTCCACTGCCATAATACAATTTAAAAAGTAGGTCAACCAATAGTTACGAGAGTGCCATCTCTTGACGATGAAAGAACTAAACTGACAATGACACTTTGAAAACTCATCCGTAGACATTGTTGCTAAGGGCGGATCTAGACGACCACTAATACAGACGGTTCAAATAAAATAAAGATCGGAGACTAATACCTATATCATACCGTAAACATGCAAAATATAGCACAACATCGACCGAAAGAACCCGAGTGAAACGTTTTGTCCTTCTCTGGCAGAGGTTCTGTTTTATTTTGTAGTTGCCACACTGGTCCCACAATATTGGATAGACGAGAGAAAAAACATCCCCAACTAACATGAAGCGGAGGTAGGTACTACCCAAAAGGTCTATTATCTTGATTTTATTTTACCACCTACTTTGTCAGCGTAATTAATACGTATACCCATGCCTAATTACAACTTTCTAGTACTAAGAGTCTCTGAGCTAGCTAAGCCGCGGACAGACAGACGGACGGACATGGTGAAATAAGGGAGCCTGTCTTGTTGACTACAGAACCCTATAAACAAAACAAACAAGATTTGACGTCTGTTCATCACAAGCAATTAATTTTGTAAAAATTAAAAAAAACCGTCAACGCTGTGAAACGCCTGAACCGATTTTGATCAAACTTAGCTAAGAACAGTACCGACTAACTCACCTTTAAAACAAAAAAAGAGGTTTATCCGTTTGGGAGCTACGATACCACAGTCAGACACACACACACAGACACACAGACAGACACACACACACAGACACACACACAGACACACACACACAGATACACAAACACACACAGACACAAACACACACACACACACACACACACAGAGACGTCAAACTTATAACACCCGTCTTTTTTGCGTCGGGGGTTAAAAACATATGCCACCACACGTACCGTTCTGAATAACTACGGCTAAATTCTTCAAATAAACCTACCTACACCCACTTGATGTCTATATTACTTAACTCAGTGCCTAGCCTAATATAATATCTTAGTTTAATTTTGCAGTTCAGCACAAAGGCGATGTTCTAGCGCATTTTTATAACGAATATAAGAGGAATAACTAAGCTTGGAGCCTCTCTGGGTGGCAAGTAAATTAAAACTAATGGAACGTTTAATTTCTCATGAGAATAACGCAGTCTGTAGCGAGCTTTACTTTTTGATTTTGCTGTTATTTTGCACTCTATTTTGAGGAAAATATTGATCAATCACTCGTAAGACTGCTGCTCTACTGATCCAAATCACTACCAGATAAGCGTCCCTGACTGCATTGCCACGCTGAATGGCTATACTAATGCGTTGAGCCAGGTAGCCAGCTCTCTGGTCACGCGTCGCTTCGAATACGCGCTCTGAACGATATTGGAAACTCGAAGGGCCCCGGTACCCCACGGACCCAGAGTCTCGACCCCAAAAGGCTCAAATAAGTAAGCTCTGTCGAGATGTATATTCGCGTCTTTTGAGGTCATTAGCCGAATCTTCTGCCGCACCGGCCTTATCTGGGGGCTTAGTACGAGAATTTGATAGTTTTCGAAACTAATGTACCTAATGAAGTTTCGTTTCCTTCAATACATTATGACAGCGTCCTTAGTGTTCTCTTCGTTTCCGCTAGGGGCGCTGCAACTAAATGTATGGATGAAACGAAACTGTACCTACCTATATAGTTTTGAAAACTATCAAAGCCGTCGATATCTTATAGTATAATATATCGATTATCAAAGCTCGTACTAAGCCCCCAGATGTCACGGATAGATGAGATGGCGCTGGGATCAACGCATGTAGCGTCCCACACCAAAGGCCTACCCATTTCCTAAGAACAAGACTCATGCCGCTTACCATCGCCAAGTAGCAGATCATTCGGTTCTAGAATAGCTGGAATGTTGAATGTTGTACCGCGTTTGCAACAGTCTTCCTTCAGATAGCTCAACTTTTTCATTTGTATTTTTTTACAAGCTCTTTTTAACTTTCAATGTTCTCTAGCTAGAGTCTGGTTGGAATCCGGGTGAAATCTTACAACGGAATTTTAAAGCAGTTATCCTCAACCAATTGAGCTGAAATTTGGCATACCTGTCAAGTTCCGATGACAATACAATATGATGGTGACAGCGAGCTGATCTGATGATGGAGACGGAAGGTGGACAACGGAACTCCTCGATGTATAATAGTAGACTAGGCTCATTTTGATCAGCACACGGTTACGATCACTAATTTTATAAAAGATTGTACCTATTGAAAAATATATTTTTCTCAAAAAACTTCTATAACATCTAAATCATCAATAAACGTCTATTAGGTAGCTACTTGTATTATTCTTTGTTTTCAGTTTTGTCTTACCCAATTGCCGGTAGATACCTACCTACCTAACCGTTATATAGGTACCTAGGTGTAATGTCTAGGTACAGCACTGCACCAATGAAGCTACCTATTTATTTATAGTGAAAGTTCAGCACGTCCTCCAGGTTTCCTTTGAAGTAGAACAAGTTAGTTGGAACATCGGAGTCCTGTGTCCAGTGGAGCGGAGAATGCAAAACGTACCTACATAGGTACCTACCTACTAACGTGCCTATATACCTAGTACTAGTACCTGCCTGACTGCACTGCCCGACAAAGGAGGGGTGTTGTAAGTCTTTGATATAGATTAGAGGTTCCCAGACTTATTTTGTCTGCTGCCCACTTTGAGAATTAATTATTTTTTAGCGCCCCCATAATTATTTTTGGCGCCCCCATTTTTTTGTGAGCTATATTAGCGGTGATTAAAAATGCAAAAATCGGATTATTTAACAAAAACTTGTTAAAACATGATTGCCCGCTGTCTATTATCTACGAAAATGACCTATCTAGGAGTACTAATTAGTATTAAAATGCGAAAGTGTGTCTGAGTTGACGCCCCCATTTTTGTCTGGGGTCTCTTACCGCCCCCCTTTAGGCCTGCAGCACCCACTAGGGGGCCTTATTGTCCACTTTGGGAACCCTTGATATAGATTATCTAAGTTGTAAGTTTGACATGTGCAGGTATCTGTCTACGGCATCGTAGCTCCCAAATCCCAAATGGATGAAACGATTTCAATTTTTAGGGTTCCGTAGTCAAAGACAAGGAACCCTTATAGATTCGTCATGTCTGTCTGTCTGTCTGTCCGTGTATGTCACAGCCTTTTTTTTCCGAAACTATAAGAGCTATACTGTTGAAACTTGGTAGGTAGATGTATTCTGTGTACTGCATTAAGATTTTTACACAAAAAATAAAAAAAAACAATTATTTTAGGGGTTCCCCATACTTAGAACTGAAACTCAAAAAATTTTTTTTCTTCGAACCTATACGTGAGGGGTATCTATGGATAGGTCTTCAAAAATGATTTTGAGGTTTCTAATGTAATTTTTTTCTAAACTTTATAGTTTGCACGAGAGGCACTTCCAAAGTGGTAAAAAGTGTGTCCCCCCCCATAAATTCTAAAATAAGGGAATGATAAAACTAAAAAAAATATATGATGTACATTACCATGTAAACTTTCACTCAAAATTGGTTTGAACGAGATCTAGTAAGCAGTTTTTTTATTTTTGGGGATCCCCATACTTAGAACTGAATCTCAAAAAAAAAAACATCAAACCTAGACGTGTGGGGTATCTATGGATAGGTCTTCAAAAATAATATTGAGGTTTCTTATATAATTTTTTTCTAAACTGAATAGTTTGCGCGAGAAACACTTCCAAAGTGGTAAAAAGTGTGTGTGTCCCCCCCCCCCCCCATAACTTCTAAAATAAGACAATGATAAAACTAAAAAAAAAAAATAATGTACATTAACCATGTAAACTTTCACTCAAAATTGGTTTGAACGAGATCTAGTAAGTAGTTTTTTTTTAATACGTCATTAATCGTAATCCATCCATGAACTTTTATATTATGTTACTTGCTGCTACGGAACCCTTCATGGGCGAGTCCAACTCGCACTTGGCCGCTTTTTATTTTTTTATAGTTTCTTGATCGAGTGTTCTTAGATTTGTTTGGTAGAAATTGGTGCAGCTTTTTCCAGAATTATCAGCTCGCAAAATTTTTAAAGGTATTTTGAAGACTTAGGTTTTAGATAGGTAGGTACCTAGTCTATAATATCTAAGTTTTAAGATTGTGGCGCCATCTAGTCGTAGGTAATAAAGTAGTTAGCTTAGGGCCCCATCATCTGACGTGCTTCCCTATTCCGTTTATCCATTTTTAGGGTTCCGTAGCCAAATGGCAAAAAACAGAACCCTATGGATTTGTCATGTCTGTCTGTCTGTCTGTCCGTCTGTCCGTCTGTCACAACCACTTTTTTTCCAAAACTATTATAACTATGCTGTTGAAACTTGGTAAGAGGATGTATTCTGTGAACCACATTAAGATTTTCAAACAAAAATAGAAAAAAAACAATAAATTTTGGGGGTTCCCAATACTTAGAACTGAAACTAATTTTTTTTCATCAGACCTTACGTGTTTGGGCTTCTAGGGATAGGTCTTCAAAAATAATATTGAGGTTTCTAATAAAAAAAAAAAAAGAAGTGTAGTATAATTGTTTGCGCGAGAGACACTTCCAAAGTGGTAAAATGCGTGTTTAAAAAGAGCGTAACTTGTAAAATAAGAGAATGACAAAACTAAAACAAATATATGATGTTGTACATTACCATGTAAACTTCCACCGAAAGTTGATTTGAACGAGATCTAGTAAGTAGTTTTTTTTTAATACACTATTATTGAAACATCGACCAAAGTTACAACGAACTACAAGAACTTTTATATTATGCTACTTGCTGCTACGGAACCCTTCATGGGCGAGTCCGACTCGCGCTTGGCCGCTTTTTACTACCTCTATGGGCAGAACCTTGTATTTTTACCTCTATGGGCAGCACTACTTGCTCCACACTCCACAGATTATGATGACTTTACCCGCAGAACATTCACAGAGTTGACAGTGAGTGATTGATAGTGACAATGACAATCTCTCTCGTTTCTTACTATGACATTCTTATGAAGAAGAAGAAGAAGCCCACCAAATCCACCAATCAGCAATCCACTATCCGTCATCCGTGGGAATTTCGGTTCGGAAATCGGTCGCAGGGTCGTCAATCATTTAACAGGTACCATGGTACAACTACCAATTCATTGAGTACTCAGAGTTGAAATATGTACATTATAGATTTCGCTATTTTCAAAAATAAGCTTCTTAGTCAACACGGACCAGTATCCAGGCCATTATAAAAAACAACATCAGCCATCTTGTTTCTACAGTTCATCCAATCAGAAAGTATCAGATTAGACGCCAGTGATGCCAATTCAGAAATGTTATAGCTAGATCTAGCTGTAAACCAACATCATCAGCTACAAAAAAAAACTATCTATAGCCAAAGAAAAATAAGAAAATGTAATAAAAAAAGTCAGTCTGTCAGAAGAGAAGAAGTCCCGGTTGACATATTAGAGAAAGTAAGGACGTATGTTTACTGTAAATTAGCAACATGATACAAATATGGTTTTTGTTCGAAATAATATTTTAAAAATCGTAATCCAACAGAAAACGTCATAAAATTATTGTATGTGTACAATCAATTTATTTATTTATATATTATTGCACATACAATAATGTTACAAAAAGGTGGGCTTCATGCTAACACCATCTTCTACCAGCAAAATCAGGTTTGTGACAGCTAGTGGTTGGCGTACTACTAAACTAACTAAACGTACTACGTAACTGCGTAAACTAACAAAAAAAAAAAAAGTTTCTACCATTTTTTTTTTAACAATGTTTGTTTTTTTAACATAGACCTTTGTTTGACCACGATCTCACCTGTTGGTAAGTGACGATGCGGCCGAAGATGGAGCACAAAGGTCTAGAAGGCACCTATTCACTCTAGCCTAGCTCTATTCCATCTACAATAATTTTGGTTATTCATAAAGACAATTGATAGACCAAGTATATTCAAAAGTAGGCTAAAACAGCTTTTGCTGTAAGGGTGCTATAATGCACTACTTAACAAGTTCAGACAATAATTGCTTTCTGAACATAAATTTCATAAGGAGGATTTTGTTTTTTTTTAGTAGTGATCTGGCTGTTTTTTAAAAATTGAGTTGGCAGCACTCATAGCATATGTCAGTCCAGTCAAAATTGTAAAAAATTTGTATTGATAATTAGATAATTTGCATTAATTTGGATAATTTCCACAATCGTGGAATATAGACGTGACAAGTGGTGAGCTCATCGCCGCCATAGCTTGCCACAACTGGCCGGATAAATAAAAAACATGTCTTTTATGAAATGCTGTGTCCCAGACTGTTCGTGAACTGATGAAACAGGTATGTATATTTAATGCTAATTTAATAACTAGTAGGTACACCAGGGGATGGGCAGCAGCATCCTATTGAGTGCTCAACACGAATACTGCGATCACCCGCTCGCAATCCGCCTGCCAAGCGTGGTGATTATGGCAAAACCACCCATTCATTCTATGGTGAGGCGTCGTCCAACTGTGGACGCCTAAAGGTCGAGCTCTGGGAACAGTTTAAACAGTTTAGGCCTCACAAGCATAATTTTTTATGCTCGATAGAAATTGTAGAACCTGTACCTACCTATATCAAGTTTCGTCAAGATTGGTTCAAAATACGACCTGTAGGTACAAGAATACAAATATACATCCGGACGGACAGATGAAAGCAAATGCCATTTATTGCAAGGACTTCCCCCGCTCAGTCAAATACTGAAAATACGGTTTAATTCGATTCTGGCACTTGCTGGAGGACCATTTCCTGAGTTTCCCATTTTTAGGGTTCCGTACCCAAAGGGTAAAATGGGACCCTATTACTAAGGCTTCGCTGTCTGTCTATCTGTCTGTCTGTCCGCCTGTCACCAGGCTGTATCTCATGAACCGCGATAGTTAAACAGTTGAAATTTTCACACATGATATATTTCTTTTGCCGCTGTAACAACAAATACTAAAAAACAGAATAAAATAAATATTTAAGGGGGCTCCCATACAAAATCGTGTTGATTGCCGTTTTTATAGTAAGTTTTTGTAGTTTTTATATAAGCAGCAGTGCTCGCATTGCTGTGTTCCAGTTTGATTGGAGCCGGTGAAATTACAAGCAGATGAGACATTTCATCGTTATGTCTCAGGGTGGCGGGCACAGTGCAATGCCACATAGGGTGCGTCCTAAGTGGACGGGGCCTATGAGGTAATGCATTGTTCATAGCCAGAGGTTACCGCTTAACATCAGGTGGGCCATCTGCTTGCCGTCATTCAAGTAGTATACAAAAAAAAAGAACAAGTGACCCGGACCGCGTCACGGTCGAGACAAATTGCTCCTGAGCTTACGCACACTAAAACAATGTGCATGTGCATGCATTATGACAAACATAGCCAAACGGACTTCGTGATAATATCTGTACCCACGATGCGGGGATTCACCAGCACTATGTATGTGACGGTCGGGTGTTATGTTGTAACGATTGTGTTTGTTCTAGACATGCTTCCACTCGCCCCAGTCCATCGGAGTGATCGGCGGCAAGCCTAACCAGGCTCTGTATCTGATCGGCTGTGTTGAAGACGAGGTCATATACCTGGATCCGCACACCACTCAGAGATCTGGATTAGTCAAGGTAGTGTAGTGTAATAGGAAGGTGGTGGATATTGGTAGCCGTATTACGAAACTCAAGTGGGGCTCGGATGGACACTTGACAAGATTTGGTGATGGCAGGTGTAGTAAGGCTGAGTGAATGACTGAGTGGTGGCTCAGAGGATACATGAAAGGCCTCCGCAGACCGGTAGCCAGTTGGATGGTGATGTTGCTGTACAGGGAAAGTAACTCCTCTGTGGTTCACCTTCGACGCAGGAGGTTGCGGGTTCGATTCCCGCCTCGGAACAAATATTTGTACGATCTGCAGATAATTGTTCAGGGTGTTCTAGGTATTTTCTATGGATAATCGCACCAAAATATAAATCGTGTAAATCGTATATAGGCACCGAGGTCCGTGCTGAAAATCAGCGTTGCAGTTCACTGCAGCAATATGCTAAGCATGGACCTTTTTTGACGGCACTATACACACAGCAACAAATATTTTTTGACGGTGTAACTTTTGTTTTGTGTATTCAAGCTGTGTGTATGTGCTGTTCAAAATAAATTATTTCTATTCTTCTATTATATAATAAAACAGATATATCTATGTAATGCATTTTATTAGGACGGACTTGTTAGTATGATTTGTTAGCATAAGATTTGTCCTGGCTGCTAGCTTATTATGGAATGTGTTAATACTGGAAGAAAGCGTTAGTTGAGTCAGTCGTGGGAAGCAATGGCGGCGATGAGCTCACCACTTGTCACGTCTATATTCCACGATGGTGCAACCCACTGTGAAAAGCGGCCCATTGAGGCTCTGCCTACCCCTTCAGGAAAAAGGCGTGTGTCTATGTATGTATGTATGTATATTAGTTATCTAGCACCCATAACACAAGCTCTGCTTAGCTAGGGGCTAGATAATGTTGTGTGAACTATCCAGCATTATTTATTTTATTTAACTACCTATGTATGTACACAACATACGTATATAATATGTAAACAGATACTCTCAATGTCGCCTCATCTTATTTTATTTATTTGCAGAATAAAATAACTGATGATCAGAAGGAAATGGACTGTACATATCACTGCAAATACGCTTCCAGGATACCCATCCTTGTGATGGATCCTTCGGTAGCTGTGGTATGTATTACCTTCAGCATAATAACTAACAGGAACGCGTAGAAGCGTAACTCCTCAATTAATCTACCTAAACTTATAATATTATAGTTCGTAAGTTTGTATGAAGGAGGTAAACACCGACTACATATACGATTTAAAAAAAAAAACTTTCTTGAATATTTAGAAAGTACTTTGAGGGTGGACGTAGGCTCTATTTTACTAGCTTTCGCCCGCAGCTACGCTCGCGTTATATGTGTTGTTCCAATTCAACTCCGTAAAGGTTGAGCGGATTTTGATTAATCAAATCAAAATCCGAAAGATTAGATTATTTATTTATTTGCGAAAATGTGGAAACACTGAGTTGTTCTAGTGTATATAAATGGTCAACACGTTACTAATTTTTTTAACTATATTAATGGCGGAACAAGCAGACGGCCCACAGAGAGATGATGTTAAGCGGCAACCTCTGCCTTTATCAATACAATAACAAGCACATAGGTCACGTCCACCTACGACCCGCCCTATGTGGCATTGCACTGCGCCCACCACCCTGAGACAAAAATGAAAAGTCTCGTGCCAGTAATTTCACTGGCACCTACCCTTCAAACCGGAACACAGCAATGCGAGCACTTCCTTCTGAACGAACTGTCACAAAAAAGCTCTACCTACTAAAAAGTATCTAGCATGCAAATGATGATAAAGTTTTTTTATTTATTGATTTTTGGTGTGTAGATGAACGCTTGCGAAGGGCGGTAGGGGGGGGGGCTGCTTTTTATCCCAACAACATGCTTGCGAAGCCGCGGGCAAAAGGCTAGTTGTTAACAAATGTAATTCTTTGATTACAGTGTTTCCTGTGCCGGACAAGAAGTGATTTCGACGAACTATGCAGCACGATCGCAACAAACTTGACTCGCGAGACTCAATCGCTTTTCGACATATGCGAGAAGAGACCGTCGCATTGGGGCCCCCTCAATAATGACATTGACTTACAGAATACTAACATATTTACAGGTAACTTGCTGTGCCCGACCTGAGAATAGACCGCTCCCGTGGATGTCGTAACAGCCGACTGCGAGTAGAAATTAGGGAATAGGCAACAGCATCCACCTGAGTACTTAACACCAATAAAATAAATAAATATATAATGCTAGTTCACACAATGTTATCTAGCCCCAATATAAGCAGAGCCTGTGTTATAGGTACTAGATAACTGATATACTTAATAAATTTTTTTTGTATACAACAGTATACAAAAAAAAAGTACATAAGCATGGTGGAAAAACTGCAAAATAAGTTTACTAGGTATACTTAAAGGTATTTTTTTAACTGTAAACATAAAAAAGGTTTGTTTACGGTCAAATTAGCAAAACTGATGATATTTATGAGATACTATCAATTAAAACATGTGTGTTATGTCTCTTAGCGTTCGCGAATTCAACTTTCTCTATCTGAAGAAGTGTTGATAAACTGTAATGAGCAAAAAACACCAAAAAATAATAATTTCGCCCCTCAAGCGAGACGAAATAAGTCATTATAATGTATTTACATACATACATAGACACACGCCTTTTTCCTGAAGGGGTAGGCAGAGCCTCAATGTGCCGCTTTTCACAGTGGGTTGCACCATCGTGGAATATAGACGTGACAAGTGGTGAGCTCATCGCCGCCATTGCTTCCCACGACTGACTCAACTAACGCTTTCTTCCAGTATTAACACATTTCATAATAAGCTAGCAGGACAAATCTTATACCAACAAATCATATTAACAAGTCCGGGTAATCCCTTAGTCGGCTTTTACGACATCCATGGGAGGAGATGGAGGGGTCTATTCTTAGGCCGGACACACCACGGCAATGTGTATAGGTAGATCTAATGAATAATGACTATTGTATGTTTAAAAATAAAAAGGTGCATATTGTGTTTGAAAACGTTGTTTTACTAACAATAGCCAGGCACCTATCTATCGCTATATAAGTATGCCTATTTACTATAGAGGCATACATATATAGCGATAGTTAGGTAGCTATAGTCCGGTCATTTTAGACAATTGAAATAAAGAAAATTCCGACAGAGCCAAATCTTCGTAGAGACCTTAGGTTTACCACAAGGAATAAAGTGTCAAAAGTCCCCATCAGTCCCATGTGAGCTTAGGGACTTATTCGAGGCCCAAGGTCAAAATTTTAGGTTTTTTGGATTTTTCTCGAAAACGGTAAGTTTTATAGAAAAAGTACCTCTGCGCAAAGTTGTAGACCTTAAAATGTTCTATAAAAATGGTCCCTATGATTTTTTCTCTAAGACCCACTATTTCCCAGATATTGCGCTTGTAAGAATCATGTTCTACATAGTATGCACACATATGCCACGTATATACATATTTAGGTACTCAAGCAAGCAAAAATGCCTACTCGTGTCTCTTTTATGTATACATTATACTATTCTAAGAAAATTTACTCTAAAATGACCGCCGGTCCCTTACCGAATCCCCTCTACTTGAATAACATCTGGCCTTGAAAAACATCTGCCTATTCTATTTCCGGGTGTATGATTTTCTGCAATCCACGTGAATTGTAACGGACTTTTGGCTTCTTAAATAATCAGCAAACTCATCACTTCTCGCGGCACTTGCATCGATTAAAGTTGGCATTCCACGACTGACCACAACAGTTTCATCTTCAGTCAAAAGTTTATTACAAATAAAGCAAAATTGTGATATTTTTTTTTAAATACTAATCAGCACTAACTTCAATAGTAGACGCTTGTAATAAATACGTATAGTCACTCGAACTGCTCGTTCAACACTAAAAGAAGCAGGTATACGTGAACGACACCACATGGACAAAAGAATAGGCAGATGTTATTCAAGGCCAGATGTTATTCAAGTAGAGGGGATTCGGTAAGGGACCGGCGGTCATTTTAGAGTAAATTTTCTTAGAATAGTATAATGTATACATAAAAGAGACACGAGTAGGCATTTTTGCTTGCTTGAGTACCTAAATATTTATATACGTGGCATATGTGTGCATACTATGTAGAACATGATTCTTACAAGCGCAATATCTGGGAAATAGTGAGTCTTAGAGAAAAAATCATGGGGACCATTTTTATAGAGAATTTTAAGATCTACAACTTTGTTTTGAGGTACTTTTTCTATAAAACTTACCGTTTTCGAGAAAAATCCAAAAAACCTAAAATTTTGACCTTGGGCCCCGAATAAGTCCCTAAGCTCACATGGGACTGATGGGGACTTTTGACACTTTATTCCTTGTGGTAAACCTAAGGTCTCTACGAAGATTTGGCTCTGTCGGAATTTTCTTTATTTGATCACTATTTTTATGTCTTAAATGACCGGACTACTAGCTATTTATGTAGTATGAAAAATGCAAATAGAGCTAAAGCACAGAATAAATAATAGTTACTATGGCAAAAGTTCATTTAGTCGAATATAGAAGGCGCGCATGAGCTCCTCCCCTCTTTTGGCGAGAGATACATCTCTATTTCTATATATAAAAAAATCCTCTATGATCGGTCGGTCGGTCGGCTGTTGCCTGTTTGTTTGTTTGTCTTGTTCGCGAATTCCATCCACCCAGCTGGCTGGCGAAATAAATTATTTCGCTAATAAACTTGGCGAAACATAAAAATTATCTCAATTCATAGTTTTTGTGCTAAAATATTGTCTGGTAAGTGATTTTCGTATTATTTTAATCTGAATACCTACTCGCTTGAATCACTAAAAACTACACTCCTTATTTTAAGGCCTTGTATGGCCAATTGGCCACCTTTGATTGACTTCCTGCATTAATACATTACTTGAAACCTGACCATAACGTGTTCTCCATTCGTCAGGAATGTGTAACAAGTAGCTATCTAGGTTTTACATGCAGTCGACCATTGACGTAACGTAGGTTTAAAACTAAACTCAATGCTTCTACTAACAAAACTAGGTACAACAATGACAACTTTATGGTGTTATTAATTCATGATCAAAAATTTAGAATGTGCCCCTGTGTAGAACCTAAAAACCCAACCAATTTTTATAGAATCAAATGGTTGGTAATATAAGTTCTTTGTATAAGTTTTTTTCTGTTTTTTTACCTAAAAATATGGTTTTACAAAGTCGATAGATAAAAAAATAAACAAGGTCAACCACTAGCGACATGATAATTGGAGCCTACATTAGATACCTACATCCTCTTAAAAATGATTTAATATAGCATTTTTCTGCTCCTATAGACATTCCTTGGCTAAATGTTGAGCCAGCTGAGTAGCTAATGATCTATGCTATAATGTCCTAATATCTATACTCATATTAATGGCTAACTTCAGCTAGACCGAGATCTATCGTCAGAACTACAGTTAGGTGGCCACATATGTACTGGGTACTTATACTTAGCAAATAAATAATATGTACTTTCCCCGAATGCCTGAAGATCTGAGGATTCACAGCGCACGATACATCCATGAGCCTATGTATTTGTGTAAAGATTACAATGTGGAGCAAGTGTCTAGCAAAATCTATGTACTTACTTTCAAAACTTTAAGAACCTTGAACTGCCAAGTTCTTAAAAGAAGTGAAGGAAAAAAAAACTATGTTTATTTGTCAATGTGTTAATGTCATACACCAATAAAATCAAGGGTAATCTAATAACAATCACCTTTGCAGATGCCTCATGCAAGATCGAGTAACAGCAATTGGTACATCCTGTTGTTTTCTGAATAGACTTACATACCTTTTGTAGTTTATTTAATGCGTGTTAGTTCTACCTTTTAGAAGTGTTATAACTCACAGACATATACACCAGAGCCTATAGGCAAAAATCTACAATCAGTGTGTTCCAGTAGTCACCGTATTACTAGCTTTATTTAGTTTTACCTGTCCCAGTGTAATCAAATCTTACATTAGGCAGAAGGTACAGCTTAACATCTACTGTATCCATTATTCCAAGATTTATAAAAAAAAGATATCCCTCTCTCCCCTTCTTCATAAAATGGCTTCTGAGGAGTGCTCCAAACAATTTCGCCAATGTCACAAGTGATATAATATAAATCTTTAAAAATAAAAACTACTACAGATGAAACCATCTGTTTGCCTGTCTCTTACAAGTTAAATTTGACTCACTTCCCGGTGTTTGAATGAGCTGAAATTTGGCATACCTGTCAATTTCCGATGACAATACAATATAATAGTTAGCGAGCTGATCTGATGATGTAGACAGAAGGTGGACAACGGCACTGCTCAATGGATAATAGTAGACTGGCAGTGGCTCATTTTGCTCAACACACTGTTCCAATCACCTATACTTAAAGCTTGTTTTAAAAAAAGTGCCAAGTGCGAGTCGGACTCGCCGATGAAGGGTTCCGTAGCAGCAAGTAACATAATATAAAAGTTCTTGGATGGATTACGATTAATGACGTATTAAAAAAAAACTACTTACTAGATCTCGTTCAAACCAATTTTCAGTGAAAGTTTACATGGTAATGTACATCATATATTTATTGTAGTTTTATCATTCTCTTATTTTAGAAGTTATGGGGGGGGGACACACTTTTTACCACTTTGGAAGTGTCTCTAGCGCAAACTATTAAGTTTAGAAAAAAATGATATTAGAAACCTCAACATCATTTTTGAAGACCTATCCATAGATACCCCACCCCACACGTATAGGTTTGATGAAAAAAAAAATTGACTTTCAGTTCTAAGTATGGGGAACCCCAAAAATAAGTGTTTTTTTTTCAATGTTTGTGTAAAAATCTTAATGCGGTTCACAGAACACATCTACCTACCAAGTTTCAACAGTATAGCTCATATAGTTTCGGAAAAAAAGGCTGTGAGATACACGGACAGACAGACAGACAGACAGACATAACGAATCCTTGTCTTTGACTACGGAACCCTAAAAAGATATTTTTCAACAAAAGACCTGTTTTATTTTTTGTTATACTTATGAAATGAAATGAAATAAAATGAAATAATATTAAAATTTTACCTTCCAATAAAATTTGTATTATGTTTCCTAAGACGTCCGAAGTCCTTTATGAGAGTACTTTGCCATCGTTCCACGCGAGATCGTCAAATGTCGATGATTTCCGTTACGCCTACTGCTCCACTAGCGCCACCAGCGGCCAATACTGGAACTAAACTTCCGCTTCTACAAGCCACCTAGAATCTTCCACCATTGTTCGGCTCATAAGGATGTTAGAATGGTACACCAGGAAGACATTAAGTGGACTTCGGACGTCTTAGGAAACATAATACAAATTTTATTGGAAGGTAAAATTTTAATATTATGTGTTCCGTTTGACGTCCGAAGTCCTTTATGAGAGCTGTTTGTTATCTTCTGGTGGCTTGTAGCAGATAAAAGGAAACGCAACAATGTGATAAGAAAATCAGTATAATTTCCCTTTATAGGAACACCATTAAGAAATCAAGGAATTCACAAAGGCACTCAAATAATTAATGAAATCAAATAGCAGAAAAATATTGGGACAAAGATCTTTCTGCGGAAATGTCATTATCCTTTGAAACATTCACAGATTTTTTGTAGAATTTTCTAAAAGTACATTCATGTTGCCAATTAGCTTTTGATAAAATTTCATCTATAGGATAATGTTCTAACCAATTTAAAGAAGCAACAGCAGATCTAAAACTGCCTGGCGAAGCCTGTATACCTGCGTCTAGCAATAAACGTTTTATCCAGCCCCAAATGATAGTAGGTGAGGCTGGCTTGGTTGGACATTTCGTTGTTATGAATAAATTAGTTATAGGACCTCTATGACTATTAGAAAAGTTCTTTAAAGTCTTGAGCCAGAAAACTGGGTCAATATTTTGCTCTGGGGCTGCTGACAAGGCCCAACTGGACTGTTGGTATAAAGCGGAATCCGTTTTTGACCCAAAAACCGGGTGAAGAAGGATGCTCTCACCATTATCAATAAAATGGTCACTGTCACAGTGTAAAAGAGTCAAATCATGAACTCTACGCCCAAATGTTAACAACAGAATTACAGCAACTCGTCTAGAAATATCATATAAGCTGTTCAAATTTGGACTAGTCTCTTTTAAATATTTAATAAGAACTCTTGCGTCCCAAATCGGAGCTTTAGGTGGCACAGGCTTAGCCAAGGACACTGCTTTAAGAATATGTCTAATTATAAGACTGGACGACAATTTTACATTTGAACTAGTTTCGCAAACTGATGATATTACTGATTTATGCACAAGGATAGTACGGTATGCTAAATGATCAGATACATGTAAAAAGGCAAGATACCTGGCTACATCTTTAGGTTGTGGTAAACAAGGGTTTATACCATTACGACGACACCACGTGGCCCACCTATTCCATATAGGGATATAAGTCTTTATCGTAGATGCTCTCCAGCACGACGAAAGAAGTTCTCTTTCTTGTGTTGACCAGTTTTGTGTCAAAGCGTCCCACCCAAAATGAGCCAGGCTTCCAGCTGTAGACTGTTGACGTGGGCTGGAGGACGGCTCGTTGACGTGTCCACTAGAGTGGACTCCAGGTTCGGTATCTTGACGGGACGTGACAGAGCGCGGTTCTTCAAGTCGGGACGCCAGAAGGGTTTCTTCCACTTGGGTGCTATTATTATGAACCGACCCGTTGCAGAGTTGAGATGGCGCAGAACTCGTGGAAGCAGACCCGGCGGCGGAAACACCTAAGCTAGGTCGAATCGCCAGCATCTGCTGAACGCGTCGTGAAAGTAAGCGTTCGAGTCTGATAAGTCTAGAGTAACATAATTTGGAACGACATACGCGGTTTCTGAGGCGAACAGGTCGATTTCCGGAGTTCCCCACATGTTGAAAATTTTCGACGTCGCTATGTCCAATAGATGCCATTCCGAGCCAGCGCGGTTGCGCGAGAGTTGGTCGGCTTCGGTGTTGTACACTCCCGGCAAGTAGTGAGGGAGAAGTACAACGTCGAGGCGATCCGCCAGTGCCAAAAGTTCTTTCGTCAAGTCCAGAAGAAGGCGAGATCTTGTTCCGCCTTCGTTTTTGATGTACGAAACCACTGTTCTGTTGTCGGTTTGAAGAATTACGTTGGAGCCTTTTAGGTTGGTCGCTGCGCTGGATATCGCTGCTGTTACTGCAAACATCTCCTTCAGATTGCAATGCCAACGCGTCTGATGCTGACCCCAAGTTCCGTTAATTTTTCTGTTGTTGACTATAGCTCCCCACTGTATGTCCGAGGCATCCGTGATTATGTAATTTGTTGGACGCCTTTTTGGGTGAATGGTGCTTGTTTGACTGACATTCTTGTACCACCAAATCATTTCGGTTTTTACCTCTTCCGGTAACAAGCTGGCACTCCGAGGGCTCTTTCGAAGGCTGTTGCTGTGGCACTGCAAAGTACGGCAATGCAACCTTCCCCGGAGGGTGATAAAGGTCGCAAAGTTGAGAAGCCCTAAGAGGCGTTGCGCCTGCTTGAGGGTCCAACTGCCGACAGTGATGCGAGTTGACAAGTTCTGGCGGATCTTGGATAATTTGTCTGGGGGCAGAGACTTGGTGTTGTGCCGTGTGTCCCAATGTACTCCTAGAAAATCGATCATTTGTGTTGGAGTTGTAACCGACTTTTCGTGATTGACGCACCATCCGAGCCGTTCTAGGAACTTTATGGCCATGGAAACCTGCACCTTGAGTGAGTCTCTGCTCTGATGAACTATCAGAAAGTCGTCTAAGTATACGACTATTCGAAGACCTTTGGATCGGAGCACCTCCGCCGTCCAATTCGTTACGGTTGCAAAGATGCGAGGTGCTGCAGCCAGGCAGAATGGTAAGCACGTCATCTGAAGCAAGCATCCGTTGTAGCTGATGCGAAGATAACGTCTGTGCTCTTGTCGAATGGACAGATGATAATAGGCCTGACTCAGGTCCAGCTTCACCATCCAATCCCCGGGTTGTAAGAATTGAGGGACATGATGTAGATGAAATAGATGAAAATGCTTTGTATTCATGAAACGATTTAACGCCTTCAAATTGAAAATTAATCGATCTTTGCCGTTCTTCTTGGGTATTAGAAAAAGAGGAGAAATGAAAGAAGGGGTTGGAGGAGCTGGTTCTAATACATGGCAGAGAATCAATTTTTGAATTTCTTTTGTCATCGCTGGTGTTATTGGAGTTTGGTATCGATTTAAAATTTTTAAGGTTGGAGAAATTAACGGTGGTTGCTGATTGAATGGTATTCGAACACCAGAAATCATTTTGAGAATGGTTTTGGGTGGCTCTAGACGAGCCCAAACACTTATGTACAGACTCAAGCAACCGCCTGAAAAAGCTAGATAGTCATCGGCTTCTATTTCTACCCTTTCCACCTCTATCATATCGCCCTCCCCCCTTCTTTTTCGTGACGGTGGAATCTCCAAAATATCTTCTAGTGCTAGGTTCTTTTTTCTCTGGTTGTCTCGACTTGTTGACGGTAGCTGGACGAAAGGCCAGAACGCCTATCTATGCGTGTTTTCTAGATTTATCGAAAGCTTTTGATCTCGTGGCCTATGATGTCTTATGGCGGAAACTCCGAAGTGGTTCTGACTTTCCACCAGAATTGACGAGCTTATTCAAATACTGGTACAGTAATCAGGTCAACCATGTTCGTTGGGCTGGTGAGATGTCGGAGGCTTACAGATCTGAATGTGGCGTAAGACAGGGTGGAATATCCTCACCTGGACTTTTTAATTTGTATATGAATCAGCTGATCGTGGAACTTGACAACACTAATGTCGGATGCCGTATAGATGGGCTTAGTGTAAATAACTTCAGTTATGCTGACGATATGGTGTTGTTGAGTCCTTCGATTAGCGCTCTTAGGAGATTGATTGGTATTTGTGAATCTTATGCGGTGACCCATGGACTCCGATACAATGATAAAAAGTGTGAGTTGATGATGTTCAAGTCGGGAAGTAAAACATATTCTCACATACCACCTGTGACCATTAACGGCAAGACTCTAAACATCACCACGCGTTTTAAGTACCTGGGTCATTGGCTCACTGATAACCTGAGGGATGATCTCGACCTGGAAAGAGAGCGTAGGGCATTGTGTGTTCGCGTTAATATGCTGGCCCGGAGGTTTGCAATGTGTACTGAACAGGTTAAGGTAACGCTCTTTAGAGCGTATTGCCAGTCCTTTTACACTTGCAGCCTCTGGACCAATTATACGCAGACAGCATACAATGCCTTACGCGTTCAGTACAACAACGCGTTCAGGGTGCTGGTGGGGCGGCCTCGTTTCTGCAGCGCCTCTGGCATGTTTGCGGAAAGCAGAGTTGATGGCTTCCATAGCATCATGCGCAAGAGGTGTGCGTCAATGAGGGGAAGGGTCCGTGGAAGCCCGAACAGCATCGTGAACGCGTTGTCGGGCAGGTGGGACTGTCCTATAGCAAACCACTGGATGCGCCTGCATGTTGGGTTTGCGAAAAATGTTTTTATTTAATTTTTTTAATTGTAAATGTGTCGCTCTACTAACATTATCATAAGCGCGACTAACAAAATATGGACAATGTCTGAAATAAATAAATTGAATTGAATTGAATTGAAAGGGCTTGTCTTGGCGAGAAGTCGAAGCAACTGGGGACTTAGGACGCGAATGCTTAGAAGACGGGGTCTGTTTTTCTAATTTTTCTACACCGCCGATTTTTTGTATGTATGTAGACAAGGACTGCGGATTAAACATGTACTCAGCTGAAGGAGGTATTTTTTCTATGTCTTCTTTTACATATTTGTTTTTTAAACTTTTTAGAATCAATCGACGGCGTTGTTCAATGACCTCTGCTCGTTTTCCGCAAATCATTTGAAGAATATCATGAGAAACTGTTTTAAAACCAGAATCGTTGCCAAAGAGCTCTTTTAATTTTTCGTAGAGGGTAGTTGGAGAAAGCTGTACATCTGATTTGGCCGACCAGTCGATAAGATCTTGCAAGGCTAAATTCACAGACTCATTTTGGTTCAAAAACGCATTAGATAACGCAGCATAACTGCGTTCCATCTGAAACCACCTAATAGGTGCGAAATGATCTTCTAGCTGCCTCATTTCCTCGTTAACTTTCAATTCCGTAAAGGCCGGAAAAGCTACATATTTTTTCTGAATGTCCGTGTAACGAACGCAATTCCAATCGGTTGAGTCAAATCTTTGCATCTCGCTTATTTTAGCCACGCGGTCTGGTATTGCCTTCGCTACAGCTGATTCTTTAATAGAAACACTCAAATCCGCAATATTTCTTAACTCGGATTTCGGTAAAGGCGGTGGACGCAAGAATGGGTCAGCCGGAGTCGTGGTAGGCGCGGTTACACCGGACATAGGCATACTCGAATCAGAAGAAACATTTGGAATCTGAACTTGTGCGGGGATGTTACCGGCATAGTTGGAGTATAAGATGTTATGTACGTGACTCACCAGTTGTTGAGAAAGTATTTCAAACCTTCTATCTAAATCAGACTCCATGGAACCAGAACGCTCGTGGCACCTGCGTTTTTTCCTCGCTGGGTGTCCATCTTCGTCCGGCGAATCCGAAACTGCCCTAACATCATCCTCAGATGAAGAATCCGAAGATTTATCCGTTTGCACTACGTTATTTTCGTCATTCATTGCAAACTTTATCGACGAAACACCAAACAAAAAATAAAATCACGTAACGGAAAAAATTAAAAAACTATAATTTAACGAACTTTCTACTTATATTATTCTCGAAAGAACGTAAAAAATAATAAATGATCAAGTTATATCCAGATTATTCGACAAATCTAACGACCGTGCGCGCAGTTCGAAAAACAACGCAACAATGGTGGAAGATTCTAGGTGGCTTGTAGAAGCGGAAGTTTAGTTCCAGTATTGGCCGCTGGTGGCGCTAGTGGAGCAGTAGGCGTAACGGAAATCATCGACATTTGACGATCTCGCGTGGAACGATGGCAAAGTACTCTCATAAAGGACTTCGGACGTCAAACGGAACACATAATAATTTATTGCATGAAATATGGTACAAAAGGATGAAAAAATATATATATAAGATTATTTAATCTTAGGACCAGCATATGGTAGAATGGTCATCATTTCAGGTAGCTGTAGCTCGCTTTACAATTTGTTATCCATCTTACACCATAGCCTTTGTGGTGTAGTATATTTGTACACCTACTAATTCACAGTTGTAAACTTGTTATGAACTATCCAGTAGCAGACAGTGATAGTGAGAAAAAACGCAATTAAACTTTGACCAAGGATAAATTTGAATACTTAATTTTCCTTAGTTAACCTACTTTGTCTCAAGGAAACTAACTTTACCATACTAAAGCATGGTCATTGGTCTTACTTACGCCTCTAACCAGGTAAGGCATTATACATATATACAACTGAATAAAGTTGTATAGGTAGGTACTTATTCTTGTCATGGCTGACTTTTGTCTCTAGATCAAGTTTTCCTGTGTCTTGTCACTTAAGGTAGGGTATTATCGATAGAAAATAAAACTATGTCTACTTTTTTGCATTTATTCGATTGTTTATTAAAATGGTCCATATTATTGGGTAAAAAATTAGAGAAATAAAGTCAATACAACAAAGCCGAGGGTTTACTCTAGGGCACAGATAAAAGAATACTATACCTCTAGGGGTTTTGGAAATTTTTCTATATTTTACGTGATATTCAATAAAAATCGCTTTTTCAAGCGGCGCGGGGCGTTTTTTTTTGTATGAAGATTTCTGCCTGGTGTTGGCGCAGTCTTAAGCTTGTAGTGCGAGATGCGCGTTTATATATTTTTTTGGTTGTTGTGTTTGTCTGAATGGTACCACAGTTTAGATAATAGTTACTACGTAACTGGTACTTGTATTTGAGCTTCTCCAACTATTTTTTTATTTTTTATTTATACAACTAGTACGGCCTGGATCAGTTACACTAATCTATACACACTTATTTGAACAAAATACATGATACATTGAAGAATTGACACAGAGAAAAACACAATCAAAAATAAAAACTAAACAATAAAACAATCTAATCAAAAAACACATGTCATAAGAAAAAAAGAAAAAAATGCTGGACAGTTCAACACAACATTATCTAGCCCCAAGCTAAGCAGAGCTTGTGTTATGGGTACTAGATAACTGATATAATTAGTACAATATATTACATAGATAGATTTTTTTATTATACAACTGTACAAATATCTGCGATCGCACAAATTATTATACATAGTAAATACCCAGAACACCCTGAACAAATATCTGCGATCGCACAAATTATTATACATAGTAAATACCCAGAACACCCTGAACAAATATCTGCGATCGCACAAATTATTATACATAGTAAGTACCCAGAAAACCCTGAACAAATATCTGCGATCGCACAAATATTTGTTCCGAGGCGGGAATCGAACCCGCAACGTCCTGCGTCGCAGGCCAACCTTCGCCCGACGCGCCACAGAGGTCGTGCACGGATAAATTTCCTATGCACAAAAATACCTTGAAGGTTTTATGAGCCCTGGTTTTTGGCGCAGGTGTCTTAAGGTTCTCGATTTTGCAAGTACGACCCATCCCTTCTGGCTACAATGGGGAGCCACAGGCAAAACTAATCTCAGATGGCGACACCGTCGCTGGTGCTGGTCATTTAGTGGTCTTGTCTTTTTCTCATCAGAAGTGAAACAGTGTGTACCTTTATTTTTACACTGAAATGCACTACAAAGAGGCATGTTTTATACCAGACTATTATTTAATGTTTATTTACTAAAATTATCCATTGATGTTTGACACTTTTGACAGTTTTTTTATAAAAAAAATGTAGGCCTTTGTTTGGCTACGAAACAACACCAGCGATTATGCGCCACCTAGCGTGATAAATAAGCAGTGTGTCTCCACTCTCCCCATCATGGCTGTATGCCAACGGCAGTCTAATATCCAGTGCAGAATCCACATGTGCATATCTAAGTCACGTTTCTAACAGAATGTACAAAATCCTTTGCAATATAACCACAATGGGCTCAAACGACTGCTGTGGGAGCCTGTGGGACGGCCCCGGAACTTATACTTTATGGCGGGAACGTTCAGATCTTGTCTTCTTACAGCGGCGTCATGATCAGAATAACGGAGTGGATAAGTCCCTGGGATGATAAACTCACGGCCAGTTTATTGAACGCTAAAAATTCCTAATCATAAATTTAATCTCCAGTAAACGGGGTTCAGGGCTCGACAAACCGGGATTCGGAAGCACACTCCGATAATCAGAGTTGAAAAACATCAAGTATGTAGGTAGGTATCTGATAGCAGCAAGGAATATATAATTACTTAATTACGACCTCTGTGGCGCGGCGGGCGAAGCTTGGCCTGCGACGCAGGAGGTTGCTGGTTCGATTCCTGCCTAGGAACAAATATTTGTGCGATTGCAGATATTTGTTCAGGGTGTTCTGGGTATTTTCTATGTATAATAAAAAATATCTATCTATGTAATATATTTATTTATTTATTTATTTATTTTATTTATTGGATTTATAAAACAGATTACCTTAGCTATATTAGTTATATTGTATTAAGTATATCAGTTATCTAGTACCCATAACACAAGCTCTGCTTAGCTTGGGGCTAGATAATGTTGTGTGAACTGTCCAGCATTATTTATTTATTTATTTAATTACTCTATTAAGACGCTATGTCAAATTTTGGAGTCGTTGCGTGACATGCTCACTCAGTAACAGTAAGGTTACAAACTTGATGTTAATCTGCGATAAGAGAACTACTCTTTTATCGAAGATGTTAATACACTAATTACTTGAGGATGTAATCTACATAAATCGATAGTGTTTCTTGCACTATTGGTGAAACTTTTCTCGTTAGCTTTATTTCTTTAAATTGCCGCTCCTTAAACCCGTTCTAGGTCCCTCCTTTGATTAGAGAAAATCAGATGAAATTTTCACAGAGAACATTTTCACAGATGATGTATATCTGTTGCCGCTATAACAACAAATACTTAAAAACAGAATCAAATAAATATTTAAGGGGGCTCCCATACAACAAACGTGTTTTTTTTGCTGTTTTTATAGATAATGGTACGGAACCCTTTTTGCGCGAGTCCGACTCGCACTTGGCCGGTTTTAGATAATGGTACGGAACCCTTCGTGTGCGAGTCCGACTCGCACTTGGCCGGTTTTTACTTCTAAACGCAGTGGATTCCTACATAAGTATCAATTCGAAAACTTACATAGGTAGATTCATTAATGAGTACATACAAATAAGTACCTACTACGCCTATCTACGACATTATGTAACTTATGTTTCAAAATTGTAGACATAAAATCATCACTAAAACATCTAATAAAATAAAATCTAAATAAAAATAGCCTATCATCAGAACGTTTACGAAGCGTGATAGGCGGACTCTCTGCAGAATTAAAAATAAACTAACTTAAATGATACCTACCTAGTATATTTTTATACGACTGCCCAGATGGAAGGTTATGCTTTATTAGTTTTAAGGAAGTATAGTACATTATGGTACAAGTGTGTAATGTTGGTGATTACCGCTGAGGCGCCATTAGGTGAGGGTCTTAAGAGAGCCGAGGACGGTAATCATCAATACACACGTGTATCATACGACGTTTTTCAACACACTAGTGAAGAAAATAATAATAATACAGAAATACACATTCTGTGTAAATGTTCAACTGTCTCTATAACTCACTAGTGAATAATAGCAATGAAAAAGTCACAGTTTGATTACAGGTGTCATTATGTGCCTTATTGCGGTGAAATTAGAGCCACTTTATGAGCAAGTGTGTTGAAAAAGACTTTATCTCTGTCTACACCAATCATTACTCCACGTGTCTACAATAATGTACTCCTACGTTAGATGTTCACAAGCATCTCTATTTTTACCTTTAACTATAATTCCTACGACTTCAGTTCATCCGCGTTGGAATCGTATTACGAGGCAGACAAGGCTTAACTTAGTACAGCCAGTGCATGTAACCTACAAAATGTGCAATTTCTGGGTCATTCGATCACAAACTGAACTTGTAATCAACATACTAGAGAACGCCGCACATTCATGGAATACAATCGCGTTTCTGTGTACCCGGGGCGTTGATATGACCGATCTCAAGGATGTTTACATCATCCATCGTGCATACTCTAAACAACCGGTTATTCTCACGTTCTTAGAAAAACGCTGACCAATTAAATGAACTAAAGATAAAAACAAACAACTTCACAACATTTTTTTATTCTTATCATCCGATTCTGTTATTTCTACTTGACAAATCGAACAGAGTCCATGCATTCTAATAAACTAGCATTATGACGAGGTTTGCCAGTTGCCACCCGTGACGTCTTGATTACACAAAGGCTAAAAGCAGCCCTAGGAAGATCTACCTATCGCTACGAGGTAAAATAATGAGTTTGCATTCCTGAACTTTCCGAATTAAAAGATTCCTCACTTTAGTAAATCATTTTCATTCATTCACGTACTTGCGTATTTTCCATCGTCAATCTTAATTCCTCTGGATTTCGTAATCAGTACTCACAGATTTAACCAGGGTTAAAGGGGCTTAACATGGCTTAAGCTTCCGCAACCCATGAGTAGGTACCTAGACATCATTAATTTGGCGAATTTAGTTTTAGTAATACTTTTTTATTTTTCTGTTTTTACTTCTTCATGTGCAGTACTTATTTGAAATTGTTTATTAAAAATACTCCCGGTTGGCCGCGGTTTCTTGTGAGGACTGAATTTTGGGCTAAAAAGGACGCACGCACGTATCACCACGCACGTCCATGTTTTAATCTTTCTGTGTAGGTACCAAACTTTATCAAAATTGGTCGGCTGGTCCTGAAAGAACGACACACATTAAAACATCATCATCAATACATTAAATTAAACAAACAGGTGATTTAAATTTCTGGACTTCTGTGATTAGATGACGACCTCTGTGGCGCGGCGGACTAGCAGAACTAGGTGAAAGAGGTTGCGGGTTCGATTCCCGCTGCGGGACAAATGTTTGTACGATCTGCAAATATTTGTTTCGGGTCTAGGTGTTGTGGTCGTGGCTTCGACCAAAATAATAATTTGGTCGAAGGGTTGTGGTACCATAGTACTAGTTCCTGAATCCTGATACCCACGACACAGGGAATCCTACCTAGTGAAGGATCAGGACTAGTATGTGACTATTGGATGTGTGTGTGTGAGTATAAAGTGTAGATGAAATCATTATAATAAAACAAATCTAAAAAATCTTTACTAATTCGTGATTCTAAGATATTTCGTGTAATACCTATCATCAAAGAAATCCAAACTCAAGGTTTGCCAAAGGGCAATGGAGCGCAGTGACCGCATCCGAAACACCATACTGCGCTCCAAAACCAAAGTTGAAGTGGGATTGGGACGGTTACATTTACCGCATGTCCGACGAACTTTGGGCCAAAATTGGCTCGTGCTGGTGTTAGTGCACAATGGACAGGACAGCAAGTGAGGCATTGTCTGAGGAGTGAACCCACAGTCACATTGTGCCTCATCGGAATACCCCCATTTAACTAAGTTATACCTGCAGCGGCCCACCTGACTCCGGAGTCGGTTCAGAGATTTCCAGGTGGACCATGGCAGTTCATGTCGCGAAGGGAGCTTCTCTGCAGGTAGAACGTGGTCAGCAAGGGGATGGTGTCTTTCCAACCACAGTTTTGTGCGCGCCTCTTTAGGGCTTGTCCACTGAGAGTGCTTCGGTCGACTTAAGGAAGCTATTGCGTCTACTTCTGCACTTCTTGGTGTCATAAAGTGAGTGTCTGCTGTCTTTTTCCTGTTTGGATTTCTCAACTGAACAGGCGATAGCTCTACGGATCTCCGATTAGTAGGTGGGTTCCATAACTATCCCAGCCCAGCCTCAATGCTATCGCTGGCTCACATCCAACACATAAAAACATTCGCGATACTATCTCCAAACAATCATTAGGTACAGTTTTTCTTAAATTTCTTCTTAGTTGTTCGATTTGTTTATTATTTATGTTGATTCTTCACGCCCAGTTCTCGAACTCTTTCCACCGGTTTGCCGGATATTCGTTCATTTAGAACAGACTCAATGGGTAAAGTTTTGACAGTAATTGCGATATTTCCTTCGGCTATACGTAAATGGAACAAGTAATGAAAATCCTTCTTGCAACGGTCTATTGTTGGCACAGGCAATCCCCAGAAGAGATAATAAATATTGTTAAAGCCAACCAAAAATTCAAAATTACTAAAATTAATTATGTTGTTGTGATTGGGTTGGTAGTGATTTCTCAGTTTATTATTAAAGTATGATCTCATTATAAATTACCCAGCGTTATCACTGTTATAATGTCTCAGTAGCAATTTAAATTTTGTTATCACTAGACCAGTTTACGCGCAATATTCATTGTTTGTGGTTGTATCGTGCGTCATTGAAAACTGTTTCTTATTGCCAGTAAGTGTGATTCATTATAAATCCTCGGCTCTTTGGACTTTAATTTTTAATGAAATGAAGGATTTTGGAGCACCAGCTTCGCTTGAAATGAGGCGACTGGTCTTGATGATAAGAGTGACATAGGGTAAACTTTTTGTCGCCCACTCAGCGATGTGGGTCTTGATTTGAATATTTCAAAATTTCATGAAAGTGCAGTCGGGTTTTTTGGATTTACCGACTACGGAAAAGCCAAAAGGAAGGGTTATGTTTTTAGCAATGTATTGTGTTTGTATTTACGTATGTTACACCGTAGCTCCGAAACTACTCATCCAATTTTGATGAATGAGGTGTCAATCAATTCGTTATTGTCTTAGACTTAGAGCATTGTAGGCCTCCGGTTATTGTGGTCCGGGTGACATAGGCTACATTTTATACGAAGTACGAACAAAAACAATGTGGCGTATTTTACATTCAATAAGTATCTTTTTATTTTGACAAATGAAAAAGAATTGTTGGAGTTTTTTAAAAAAATTGCATGGCGTTACATACGCAAGATATACAGCTTTAAAAAAATATTGTTCTTACATAGTAGGTGCCTATAATATAATACCTACATACCTATTATAACCTATATACCTATTTAATATAACTATAGCTCGTTGTCGAGCTATATTTTGTTTACTTTGTACTTATTGAATACATTTTTATGGTGTGTCCGGCCTAAGAATAGACCCCTCCGTCTCCTCCCGTGGATGTCGTAAAAGCCGACTAAGGGATTACCCGGACTTGTTGATAAGATTTGTCCTGGCTGCTATAGCTTATTACTGGAAGAAAGCGTAAGCCGCGAGTCAGTCGTGGGAAGCAATGGCAGCGATGAGCTCACCACTTGTCATGTCTATATTCCACGATGGACACACTGTGAAAAGAGCCCATTCAGGCTCTGCCTACCCCTTACTGCATGTATTGAAAACGACCAAATTCTTTTAGTCCCCCCTCTAATAACCGAAAAATGTATATTTGTTTTCTAATTGCTTCAAAACTAGAGGAGCAAGAACGGGCAGTCGCTTGCTAAGTGGTAATTGCGGCTTAACATACCAATGTCGTCACAGGTGACTAATTTACTGCGTTTACATGGAAATACATTCATGTATTTTCATTGAGTCATAAAATGGTTGCTTATCTGCTGCTTTAGAGCTTTAAATTCAGCCCGCGTTGGTTGCAGTTGCTAAGTCGATTTGTCGGCTACGAGCTTTGTTGAGGGCTTGTAGAACGAAATCCGCGCAAACCGTACAGCATTCCACCAAGCATTTTCTCGCGTCCGCCAGCACGGAGTGTGAACACGTGAGATTTCCAACGTTATAAATCCGGGTATGCGACATCCACGCTTTGCGCCCGTCGCATCTTTGAATTTGTGCAGCGTCCCCGGGCTCGATGCATCGCGCCTTGAATTCATACGTGCCAAATCTTGCGACCAACAAACTTCAGATCCCGGCTCGCGACTCCTCACGTATTTATACGGTTAGACACTTTACGTTGTCACGTCCACGATGTTTAAATCCGGAAAATATTCAGCTACATTTCGTATTTCGGGAACTGTCATTTATATTTACTCCATTATGGGGTGTGCCTTTATAAATCCCATATAGGCTGTGCTTCCACCAGAGATGTGCGAGGTAGATGAGCGGTGCGAAGATGCGTATTAGCGACGCTGTGAAACGGTGCGCAGATGAGCGGTGCGAGGATGTGTAGTTGGCTCTTTACAGATGCGAGCTTACACTCCAAACGCGAAAGCTCGCGTCCAACCTTTGCACACATCCCTCGCGCACATCTCTCGCACACATTCCTCGCGCACATCTCTCGTACACATTCCTCGCGCACATGTCTCACACACATCCCTCGCACACATGCCTCGCACATATCCCTCGCTTGTTTTGTACGTATAAAAACCTCGCTAAAGCCGTTTCCACCAGAGCTGCGCTGAGCAAGGCTATATAGGTAAATGAAGTGGTTCTATTCTCGCACGCATCCTCGCTCATCTCTGGAAACGCAGCCTAATGATGGTTTTTCGTTAGATATACTTAATTATTGTTTGTATGAACTGTCACTGGTTGCATCCTCATTGAATTCCTGAAAGATAACTAACGTTTGATCTTCATTTATCTGCGATCGCAATCACTGGAGTCAATGTAAGCGGGACAAGATGAATAGAGTCATTAAATAGAAAATAAAGAGTAAGAGTGTCGTGGACGCTGGTTGACAGTAGAGCTGACACTCAGTCAGGCCGTTAGCGCGGCCGTTAGCCTCAAGTGATATATGGGCTGCGAAGTGGCTCGGTGCCGCTGTCACTTCGCGTTCCGCGTTCGCGCCGCAAAAAGATAAAAAGGATTCCGAAATACGATTCACAAGTGGCCTGCCGGAAATGGGTAGAAAGTTACCGACCTCGGCTTTATGTCTGGCAATATATCTCTCGTATCGCTATCCAATTTCTGCTCTATGGCATGTAATGTGCCTCCGGGGATCCTTTTAATTTGGACTCTTTTTAATCAGCGCCATTAATTCCTTACATGATTACAGGCGCGGGGGAGTTGTGATAAGTTCTAACGCACTATCTTTGCGATTTATGAGTTTTTCAAGATCTCGAAAATGGGCTTCATACTCGTAAAAACGGTTATATACAATCCGTATCACCTTGTCTTCTAATTGCAAATTACTTTTATGGGTCCCCGAGACGGTCATTTGCGAATGACAATATTTACATGAATGATACCAGTTGATGCAACAAATGATCGTTTACTTTACATAATTGAAGCGATTGTCAATACTACTAGTCAATACTAGTCCTTATAGTACTTAGTTATACTTATAGTCGATAAAATAATCATGTATTATTATTATTTTTCTGTTTATGGTTAATTTCATCTCGGCTTCAAGAAGCCGGTAATAATGAGCACTTACATTATTTTATTATTAATATTATATTTAACTTTTAGAATTATGAATTTATTTCTTTTTTATTTATTTTTTGAGGGTAGATTAATTCCAACTTTAATGTTAATTATTGGGTGAGGGTATCAACCTGAGCGTATTCAAGCAGGGATGTATTTATTATTTTATACATTATTTGCTTCCTAGGCCAAGTGAGCGTCATGATTATGAGTTGTTTGTTATTATTACGATTTAACTTTTTCATTTTATTGACATTTAATTTATTTATGTACTAATTATGTTCTATCGTATTATGTAATTATGTCGAGTACAGTGATACCAATAATAGAATATGATTCAAGCAAATAAATTTTCATTTCATTTTTCATTTCATTTATCTTATTATTATTGTTTATTTTGACATGTACAGTGGCGGAATGAAAACGTTCGCCAGTTTTCAAAGTAATCCCCTTCGCTTGTCGCAAGCACATATTACCTTTTCCAACTACTCTACGTAGCAGACTGCTGTATAGAAAACCATAATTTAAATGTTTATTATAAAGATCGAAATCGCACACCTTTGATCAGTTGCTTGTTTAAGTTTGGAACGATTTTTTTAGGGTCCCGTACCCAAAGGGGCCAAACAAAGCCCTATTGCCCTCGCTCATCCGTCTGCCCGTCTCTCTATCACACGGGTCTATAGCAGCTAAACCATAGTAGTATTCATATTTGTACTATTTATGTATCTTACTGACCCAAATCCAAAAATAATAACCAAAAATTATTTTGAAGTATGGTTTCCGTACAAGTTAAAGTGGGGAGGGAAAAATAAATCTGTCGTACCCTAGCATATTGTGGAGTATAATTTTAGAGCTTATTAATTAGAATAAAACAATATTTTTGTTACTAAGTTCAATTTAATTTCCATTTAACCCAGGAACTAGATTTTAACATAAAATTATAATATTTTAGAAAATAGAAACATTTTGAGAATTTTGTCATATTTCTATTACAAACAGATTTAATTTTGCGTGTGGATTAACTAAACTTAGGCAATTTATAACTTCTACATTTGTTACGGATCCACAAATTATATAATAGTTTATACGACGGAAACCTGAATGCGCGAGGTCCGATGCGTACTTGGCCAGTTTTTTTTGAGTTAGCTAGAAGTTCAGTTCTTGAACAAGTGGCCCTTGCGCTAGAAGTTTTGTCATTTTATTCGTAGACTATCTGTCATTCAATCGCTGCTAATATCCGTTGTCATGGCAACTGAAGGTTATTTTCGTAATATTGACAATACTGTGTCGGTAAAACAGTACCAATGCAATACTATGTTGGTAAAGCAGTACCTATGCTTTTTGCATTGAACAACCAAAAATAGGCACTAAGGTGACGAACATTTTAATTCCACCACTGTACCTAACATTATTGTTATCAATAAATGAACTATGACTACGGTTCATTCGCGTCGATTGGCTGCAAATGACGCGTCGTGCATAGACGGCGAATGATAACAAATGACAATCATTTTCTTTATTCTTGATCATTGCGCAAGTTGCGCAACACAACTTTCCGAACCACAGTCCAACAAGCGACTAAAGTATGCGCGAATGATACGCCTTCAATCGGAGCTTCAATGGCCCGTCAATCGAAACGATCATTCACGTAAACATTTTCATTCGCAAATGACCGTCTCGGGGACCCTTTACACGTGTTAATTTTAGTCTCCTTGAAGTTAAAACTCCAACCGATTTCTAGAATATCTAAATCTATGCATTTATTTATAGGGGAACTGCCCTAAAGTTGCGTGACTGTCTCGACCTTTGCCGTTCGACCTTCATTGACCTACGCTCCGGCCCGGGGTGGCACCTTCGAACCATCACTTCACTCACAGACTTCATTTTCATTCGTTCTCGTGGTGGAAACCTCGTTCGCTAGGTACATAAAATTACTATAATTTTCTTTTTTGTTTCAAGCGTGTTTGATAGAGTGAGTTGATGTATTTAATTGAATTTGTCAAATCTAATAACTAATATTGTGCAAGAAGTGGTATATTTATGGATGTGTTATAATAGCCGGAAAAAAGAGTTAGTCCTGGAAGAGCAATGGGGGCGATGAGCTAACCACTGGTCACTTGTTTATTTCCACGAGTGTGCGACTCACAGTGAATAAGAGACACATTGAGGCTCTGCCTATCCTTCGGGGGAAAAGGCGTAGTGTGTTTGCAAGTATGCGGTGTGAAAATTGTCGATTCAGTGTAAATATAACTGTTACAAGCTTTTATTTAACTTGCAATGTATGTTTGTCTGGGTGGAATCCAGGTGGAATCTTGAAATTGAATTTTAAAGCAGTTATCCTCAACCAATTGAGCTGAAATTTGGCATACCGGTCAAGTTCCGATGACAATACAATATGATGGTGACAGCGAGCTGATCTGATGATGGAGACGGAAGGTGGACAACGGAACTCCTCGATGGATAATAGATAGATAGATAGAAAATTCTTTATTGCACAAGATAAAAAGCAGTACATAGGCAGTAGGATAATAGTAGACTGACCGGGATTTTAGGCTCATTTTGATCAGCACACGGTTACGATCACTATAGTTTTATAAAACCTTGTATTGAAAAAATTTTTTTTCACAAAAATCTTATTTGATTGTTTGCCTGTGAACAGCCAGTCTCAATTTCTGTACCACTTATTCGTGTCACCGGTTCTGTCTTGGTCACTCTGCGTTAGATCGGCGAGACCAGTTTGAGGTATGTGGCGCTGTAGAGCCTAGGTAAATTGTCATGCCAACGTCTCGCCCGAAGTTACAGTAATCGGTTGATACCCTAATAGCCTACGTGCTCAGCGTCCTGTCATATCTAAACCATTTGATTGTCCCTGTATTCATAGCATAGGCCTGCTCTAAGATTCATACCTTTTGTAGTATGTAGTTACTATTGTATAGTTATTGGTGAAAATTGACCGCCCGTGAATTTGGTCTTGTCTGGCTCAGGAGCGCACGTGCCTTCTTTGTAAACGACGTATGCGTAGGTGCAAAGTACGTGTTTTCTGAGAAGTCAATGTTTAGATATTTTATTCGAAATCAAAAATAGAATAAATGTGTACGGATCGACTCAAATTGATTATTAAAAAAAAAACGTTTGACTTGTACCTGTAGGTTCTTCTTAGTTTGATATTTAATAGCATTTGAAGTGAATTAAAAAAATCGGCCAAGTGCGAGTCTGACTCGCGCACGAAGTGTTCCGTACCATTATCCATAAAAACGGCAAAAAAATTTTTTATTCTGTTTTTAGTATTTGTTGTTATAACGGCAATAGAAATACATCATCTGTGAAAATTGTAACTTACTAACTATCACGATTCATGAGAAACAGCCTGGGACAGACGGACAGACAGCGAAGTCTTAGTAATAGGGTGCCGTTTTACCTTTTGGTTACGGAACCCTAAAAAACAAGCGAGCCTTACAGTAATCGCATATGATGTGTGTAACATCTGACATCTCAGCTCCTTGGTAATGCAACATGGCTGATAGTACCAACCTCTCGGAAAAATGCGCGCATCCTTTTTACCCGTCCCTTTTCACAAAATCACTCCCACAGAATGCAGGAAAGCGAGAAGAACTATGTTACACATCAAAAACTTGTTTAACGTACAGTAAAATTTCTTAATGGTATTGGGATGGAGACACAAGAAATAGTCTCGTTTTCAATAAACAGAAACAGCTTGCGTCATGTCCACAAACGTTTACTTACATAGTGGCAACGCAGTAGTTGGTAACGAGCTTATACGAAACAGTTTCGGGCGAAATTGCTCGGGGAATGTAGCTAGGTGTCATAAACTTTGAGCAAAGCTGTTGGACAGACGTGTGCAGCTTTGGAATGCACGTGTTGGCGACCAAACATTTCATCTCGCGTGCACTTCACTGGAAACTTTGTTGGTCTTTGCAGTTTGCACATTGTTACCGTACGGAGTTCATATGAGTTGTCATAAACTTCTGTATCTACTAGCTTTGTAGATTCATATTGCTACTCATGCAGACAAAGTAACTTGCCAGATTGAAACGGTTTAGCTAAATATTTGTTTCACTTAGTGATGTTAGATTGTCTTTTTCAGATTAATAATGGATTGGAGGACAGCTTTGATAACGCTCGCGTTGGCGTTTTATGCTGACGGATATTCAAGTAAGTTTTCTTTATAATCTAACTTCCCGAGGTGGCTTTGCATACTACTTTTAGCAAGGAAGCTAGAGCAACTTTGTCTTTTTACTACGACTAATGTAGTTTAAACTATAGAGCTGCTTTTATGTTCTGCTATGGCTGTATGAACATCAGAGGCATACATCGTACGCGGCCCACCCTCAAACTGCCGAGAGATATGGCTCGAATCCATTACCTAATGCTCGCATAAAATGAACATCACGCCTTCGTAGCAACAAAACAACGAGTTATGATCCGACCTTATATTGTGATGCTCTTTTATTTGTTTTTATTGCCACTAAAATCGCACTTGCCGCATTCGCAAATTCTTTGTCACCTAAGGTATTTGGTAGGCCTTTGGTTAAAGTGATATTGGTTTATGTTTCCTCTATTGTGGGATAGATTTTTATGCTTCTCTCTACCCTCTCTATATATGTAGGAGCTGTAACTGTAAATATTTTTCTTCTGCATTCAATAATTCTCCTTATTTTAGCTAGAGTAATTTTGGTGTAGTAAACAAAGCAGGTCATACATTTAAATTGTGTATGAAAACTTCATTTTCAATTATCGACTACTCGAAAATTGCGTTCAGTATTTGAACACTTTTCTTTCCCGTTCTGCTTAATTGTTTGTTCCTCTGCAACAATCTAACGATTGAATTTATGAGCCTATAATTATAATCCTATAATTTTGGATACCTGTAAAGTCCAGGTGACAATACAATATTGTGGTGACAGCGAGCCGATCTGTTAATGGAGACGGAAGGTGGAAAACGGAACTCCTCGATGGTTAATAGGAGGCCATGTTTGTTTGGGCTCAATTAGATCAGCTCACGGTTCTGCTTACTAATTTTATCATCATCATTATTAGTCGGATGTACATACACTTCTTAAGTGTATTTTTTTTTCTAAATATAATTGAGCTTATTTGTGTTAAAGTTAGGTGAATTTTCTTATTGAATTTTACATGTTTTGTATTCCAACGCTTGTATTCAAAAAGATGATTTTCCTGTTTGTCATTTTGGTCAGCATTGAACTAGTCTAATTGTAAATTACATGTAGGTAAGTGAACTTTGTTCCTTAATTTTTACTTCCCGAGTTTCCTCATAGTCATGGGTGAGTCTCTTCCATACCCTATATAGATAGGTAGAAACGAACGAATATTATTCAAAACGCGCCGCCCCCGCCGTCTCCGCTGCTTCGAACAACTATAATATTTGTCCTCTTGGTATGAGAATCGGACTCGCTTTCTTTGAATCTATTGTACCTACCATCTTCTATTCCATTCCTCAAATGCTCTACTAATACATAAATCCAAAACGCTGCTTCAAATAAACTTACATTTAAGTGTCTGTATTGTTAGTTGAAAATAGATAGTTGAAATTGTCTTGTCTCTCGGGCACAGCTTTCCCGAATGTATTGTAATAACAGTTGTCGGTGAATTATTAAGACGTAAAGTGCCGAGCGCTGGCTTTACAAGAACCGTTTAAATACGTCATTATTTCACCGCTAGATAGCTTTATTACCAGCTTGCACCTCAGCATTGCTTTTCAGTCTTGAATACCTACGCTTTAGATTTTCAATTCGTTTCGTTTCGTATGAGGTAGTGCTGGCCTCTGGTGTCAGAGTTTGTCAAGCCGCCCGAGGGCCTCTGACATGGCTTATCGACTGCTATTAATCAATAACAGCCGGGACCGACAGCTTAACGTGCCCTCCGAAGCACAGATTTTCAATTAAGACGCTATGTTAAAATTTTGGAGTCGTTGCGTTACATGCTCACTCAGTAACAGTAAGGCTACAAACTTATGTTAATACCGTAATTACTTGAGGATGTAATCTAAATAAATCATAGACTAGAAACACGATTGGTGAAACTTTTCCCGATAGCTTTATTTTTGAAATTATCTCTCCTAAAACCCGTTTTAGCTCCTTCGACTAGAGAAAATATAAAGCGTATACCTATTTTTATACTATTCAGTAGGTTATCACGTTATTAAGAATAATTAAAGATAATTTATTTTTATATTTGCTACTTTAGAAGCAAAACTAAGTTTTATCAATTATCGCTTACGTCAGTTACTTCCGAGCGGCAGAAATCTATACCTCATCTCTTCCCGGGTTCCAGTGAGTAATAACGCTGTCACTGTCTTGCAGCTATTGTATTCTTGATAGACTGCCCATTCGATATTTTAACATATCGCCTTAATTTACCAAAAGGTAATGAACTTTTTCGGACCTAACACCGTCGTTCATGTAATGTTGTTTTTAACTTTTATAGTTTTAGTTACGATAGTTTTCGTATTCTTCTGTAGGCAGAATCGAACTTTCTGAATGGAAAAGTTACACACCGTTTCTCCAATAAATACAAAAAACTTATACCTGTTCACGAAACCTACCTAAGTATTACAAAAGGGGTATTATGTATGATAAGCGAACAAACTCTATGTAGTGGAAAACAATTCTGCGGCAAAAAGTTTTTCGCTTCGGTAGGCTTTTATTACGTGTGATATTGGCTCTCGAACGAGACCCGTCACGGGAATCGCAATCTAACTACCTATATGCATTAGGTATAATCTTGTATATGCAAATGATCCCCTTACAACCGAATTCTTCCCGGCGCCGGCAGTCTCGGGTTATAAAAAGGGCGAAATTCTCGTAGACACAGCAGAATAAAATATCATATGAATATGACTTTTTTTTTTTCATTTTCGAACACGTTTTAGCTACTCCAATCCCTTTTATTATTCCGGTGGAACGGCCACGAAACGATTGTTGCGCTTGTGGTGTCTGCAGATAATACCTCTATCTAAGTATCCGAAAATGATTTATTCCGCGGCTAAATTGAACCGCTTCCGCTTCGCGAAACTCGATGGGAGAAACGGCCTTTTGATTTTCAACCTTTTGCTCATGTTTTGTGAGCTTCAGTCCGTTATTGAGCGGATCGAGTCTTGCTTTATTTTCTTGGCAAATGGTAAACGGTCACCGTTTCCTAGGCGGCGCAATGGAGTGATTTTCTGACCACCCACCGCAATTGTGCGCTCATAAATCTACGCAACATCTACAAAAGGATCTATGTTGCGTGTGTCTTTTGTTGCGTGCGATTCGGACCCTAGGCTCAACAACGAGGCTCAACTAGTTGAGCGTTTTGTAAATTTTTCCCGTAGTCTCAATTAGTAGTGTAGATTAGAAAAAAAAAACGAAGACTCAACTTATCAAAGATAGGAGATATCTTTACGTAATATTATGTATGCATACCTCTATACACTGGTAAATTGGTAATTGTCATTATTTACATCATCATAATCATCATTATCATTGTCTTGCCCTTTTCCCAATTTATTTGGAGTACGTCTATTTCTTCCACTCTCCCCTGTCAGCTGTCACCTCATCATTCAGTCCCTTCTCATTGATATCATCTCTCACGCAATCCTTCCATCTTTTCTTAGGTCTTCCTCTTCCCTTCCATCCTAACATTCATATTCATAACTCTCTTAGTTACATGCGTTTCATCCCTCCTCATAACATGCCCATACCAAGCTAAACGACTTACTTTCAACTTTTCTGTCACTGGTGCAATTTTCAAACTTCCTCTTATATACTCATTCCTTATTTAGACGTACGACTATATTATCTTTATTCCCTATCAGTAGTACCACTGATCAGTACCACTAATGGTACTACTGACACTACGTCGCTAGTACCATCAGTGGCACTGGTGACACTACATCATTGTATCCCCTTTCTGTTTGTGGTACTATTGATGGAACGACTGGAAAAAAAAAGACTGTCGTTCAAAACAAAATAAAGAGATCACTTTACATAATGTTTTGGAAACATACTATTCATAATATTATGTAAAGTGATCTCATATCTTTGATAAGTGATCTCATATCTTTGATAAGTGATCTCGTATGTATAAATAAATAAATAAATGATGCTGGACAGTTCACACAACATTATCTAGCCCCAAGCTAAGCAGAGCTTGTGTTATGGTTACTAGATAACTGATATACTTAATACAATATAATACATAGATAGATATTTTTGATTATACATAGAAAATCAGAACACCCTGAACAAATATCTGCGATCGCACAAATATTTGTTCCGAGGCGGGAATCGAACCCGCGACCTCCTGCTTCGCATACCAACCTTCGCCCGCCGCGCCACAGAGGTCGTCAATATGTATTTGATAAGTTGGGTCTTCGAGTTATTTTTTTCTAATCTACACAACTAGTTGCGACTTCGGGAATAAAGGCCCAAACGGCTCAACTAGTTGAGTCTCGTGATTTGAGCCTAGGGTCCTAAACGGTTGTGTGTTTCTTGGGCATGTAGGTATTATAATCGGTATTTCTTGTTCTAGAATATGGGCGCTCTTGCAGGGACATAGGGTGCTTGAACAGCGAAGTTTGCGTTCTGGCTGAAGACCCGTGCAGTTTTGGCCACACCCGTGACTGTGGGACGTACCCCACATGCAAGAAGAAGTCTCAAGTTGAAGGTACAAATATCTTTTAGCTCATAAGCAGCAGTATATAACATAGATAGATATTTTTTATTATACATAGAAAATACCCAGAACACCCTGAACAAATATCAGATAAACAAATATGATAAAAAAAAAAAAAAAAAAACAGCAGATCGTACAAATATTTGTTCCGAGGCGGGAATCGAACCCGCAACCTCCTGCGTCGCAGGCCAAGCTTCGCCCGCCGCACCAAAGAGGTCGTCAAATTACATTACGTTACATAGGCACACGCCTTTTTCCCCAAAGGGGGGTAAGCAGAGCCTCAATAGGCCTCTTTACATGATATCTACAGTCATGTCTCCCTATAATTCTACTGAGAGTATCATACACCTTAGAAATCAATATTGTTTTTTTTTTCAGGATCTCACGCCGAACCTTCTGCTCCTAAGCCTGCTCCAGCGAAGCCACAAACCCATGACTTCGACAGTCCTCCCAGCTACAACCCACCGGCACCACCTGCTGGTGGAAGCTCGCCTTATGGCGGAAACACTAATGGTGGTGGTTCGCCTTACGGAGGCAGTTCTCCTTATGGCGGAAACACAAACGGAGGCGGTTCGTCTTATGGAGGCAGTTCTCCTTATGGCGGAAACACAAACGGTGGCGGCTCGCCTTATGGCGGTAGCTCACCTTATGGCGGAAACACGAACGGTGGTGGCTCGCCTTACGGAGGAAACACAAACGGTGGCGGCTCGCCTTACGGCGGAAGCTCCCCATACGGCGGAAACGGAGGATACAACAACCCCAGCTCTGGAGGAAGCTCGCCATACGGCGGTAGTTCACCTTACGGCGGATCCGGCGGGCATTCTTCCTACGGCGGCGGATCAAACACAGGTGGATTCGGTGGAACCGCTACTAAGAGTCCTCTCGATACTATATTCAACACACTGAGCAAATATGCCAGCGGGGGCGGCAGCGGGGGCGGCGGCGGGCAAGGAAGCGCGGGCGGCAGCGGACTGTCCAACATCTTCGGTAATGTCCTCGGAAATCTCTCCAAGAGCGGGCTCAGCAATATCTTCACCAACACCAGACCGATACAGGAGAACCCGAACTACTCCTCCAACTCCAGGAGTTCTAATACCCAAAATTATCCATCAGGGTATCAGCAGAATCAGGCGCCTAGTCAGAACAAGAACTATGGGCAGACGCACGCCACGCATAACCGCGCCACGACGCGCAAGCCGTACCAGGCCTATGGCTGGAACGTTAGGTAATCTTACCTATCTAATGTTATGTTGGTGGTTTCACTCATCGCTTTCACGGTCACGGCTAACTCCTTTAATTTAAAACTTTATTCACTAACGTCATTCCCGAGGCCTGAACCACGTATCTGCTAAAGAAAATACTCTTAAATACCGTATTAATAAATCAAACTCAAGTCTAACAACGAGCACAGTTAAGTATGTTCCAATTTAAAAATTAAAGGTAAAAACCAAGATATTTCTCAGAGTTGAGTTTGATCTGTTAATACGGGCCAAAGATTCCTATTGGAAACTTAGCTTTTATCATTTATTTGTCATTTGTAAAAATACTCAACAATTTATTTTGTAAATACCTCTAAATGCACCTGTACAATGAGATATAAGCTTCCGCACGCTTCCCTAGTAAAATTAAATACATTTTGATTTTGCACACCTGCGTAAAACCTGTTTAGTACAGTTTTACCCAAAATATAAGTCGCCCCGATGTACCTGCGCCGTAGACCAATTTCTATAGCGCGGGAACCTTCTACCAATAGCTAAAATCTTGCGCTGTTATTGGTTAATCGATTTCGCGGGAAAATCGCGGCCGGTCGTGCGCCATCTTGTTCATCAGTCGACTCTTAAGATGTGAGCGGGACAGAATTGTACTATACGTTCGGCTACTGTCGGATATCAGTCTGCGCTTTTCTGCGCAAACGAAAACAGTCGATCGGACTTATATTTTGGGTGAAACTGTAACACGCTGTTGATTCTTATTAGGTTATTTTTACCCCGACTAAAAAGATAGCTGCTTAAGTTTGAGGCCATAGTATGGTGTCTGTGGCTTCACAGCTCCGATATCAATGTACGTTTGCTGGTGTTTGCGAGCTCGTTCTCATCTGTTTGGTAAAAATTACTGCTGTCATTTCTCATCCAATCAAAGCAAGGAAGCATCCTATCTCAACTTCACATTAAAATTACAGGCACATGAGACTTTCCATCTTTGTCTCAGGGAGGCGGATGCAGTGTAATGCCACATAAGCGCGTTCTAGGTGGACGTGGCCTATGAGATAATGCACTGTTCATAGGCAGAGGGTACCACTTAATATCAGGTGGGCCATCTACTTGATCCGTCATTCCAAGATGTATAAAAAAAGTTAATTTGAACTCTAAATTTACCGTCTGAATTGCATAGACGGATAATGACCAGTAAAGCTTGGGCGGCTGTTTTCGTTGGTTGGGTAAAAACATTTATAAAAATTAAGTTTCTTATGTCATCACATCACTTTCTTTTCCGCTCACTCAAAATAAAGCTATGCCTTATTGAACAGTCTACAATTATAACCTTGGTTGTGGTGATACCTACTTAACCATAACATTTTATAATTTATCATATTGTTAATGAGATTTCAGATCTGCGCTATGAACTCTTCAATTGTAATTTTCTTGCATGCATTTACTCGTCTGCAATTAAGGTACCTATGTTTTTTCTACCTAAAAATGCTGCATAATCCAGCAACGTTTGGTTTGTAATTATTGCTTTACTTTTTATTTTAAGATATATTTGTCTATAGTCCCCCCGCCACAAGAAGCTATAAAAGACGTGGGCAACCTCTGACCCAGGTCAAAAATAAATGAACCAATGGAAGTAATTAGTATGGTTATAAATGTTGTTACTGTCCAATTTTTTTCTAAAAAACTTTTATATTTTTAGAAGTTGGGAAGCAAAAGTTGTACTTCTATATAATTAGATAAAACAACTCATTGCATTTGCGTGAAACAAAACGCATCTAGCTTCATTACTTTCCCACAACTTCTATGCAAAAAATTTAATTCGCTTTTTCTTTATCTTAACATATATTATCAATAACCAAAAGTATCCCAACTGTACGTTACGTTAGTCAATAAAGTTGGGTCAAACAATGTATGGGGAGTTGCCCATGTTCTTTATTACCCGACGAAGTGAAATTGCTCGTTAGTTTCATATTACACGTATGTTACTCTGAGTCAAAGTAACAAACGTATATTACAAAGGTCTAACAATGTCAATAAAAAAAAAAAAAAAACTTGGGATTTGTTTTTGATTGAATTGTCGCTTCTCGTGGCAGGGACTTTAGTACAGTTAGTTGAAGAGTCTTGCAATTTTATTTATTGATGCACAAAAGCTTTCCAAACATGTGTATGCTACCTATATTGAGTAGCATTCTCTAAAGTTAAACCGCGCTAAACTGGACTAGAAACCCTTAGCAGTCTGAAATGAAAAGTGACAATACAATTTTAGCTCGGTTTAGCAGTGAACTTGGTCCAAAGAATGCTGCACCAAGACTTAAAGGTGGTTGCTTTCGCTTGAGACGCGAAATTCATTTTTTTTCGGGTTGTCGCTCATCACAGCTCTTCAGATAGCGAAAATTATACTGATGGTAATTATATGACCTAACACACGATTGTGCTTCACAGTGTTTTTTTGTTTCAAGCACATTCATAGCCAACTAATGATATTTATGGTGATACTATAAATTAAATTTGTGTGTTAGGTCATATAATTACCGTCAACATAGTTTACGCTATCTGAAGAAGTGTTGACGAGCTGTGATGACCAAAAAACCACAACTTCGCATTGAATTTAAATTTCGCGCCACAAGCGAAAGCATATCCCAGAACTAAACTCGGGCACGAATCGGAACTCAAGCATAGCTTTTTGACAGTTTTCATTTAAATAAATAAATACAAATAAATAAAACGCATAGAGAAAATTCTGTCAAGTTTTATCCGTCCATCGCTGCTTGATTATTGAACACATTTGAAGGACTAGAGTGTGAACCGGCAGTGTATCGAACTTATTTGCCATCGTTTGAATTGTCAAAGGTGCCATATTTTGGCGTTCATAGTGTAATGGTATGCTAAGTACATCATATAATTATTAGAATGTCTTTGGGAGATTCAATCAAAAACTACAATATATAGATTCAATCTGTTTTTTTTTTTTGAAAGAAACGTCTTCATTTTTATTTAATTACATTTAAATGTATTTTTTCTAGTTATTTCGAGTAATTTTAGTGGCCATAGAATTGAAATTACCGTGGCTTGGTATCATTTTAGAAAAATTACGACTATACGCCACGTACTTTACTATTATCCTGACGTTTCGTTGACCATTTAGAGGTCCTTCTTCATGAGCACCGACCAGCACGTCAGCAGGAACGTCAGCAGGAGAATATTAAAGTACGTGGTGCAAAGTCGTAATTTTCTAAAATTTTAGTGGCATTTTAACCGGTGTAACTTGGTTAAATAGCAAATGTGTATCACACATAAAAAAATAGTAAAATTTAAGTGTTTTTGCGTGTCTTTTCGAAATGATGGATTTTTCCTGTAAAAACTCAGTTTTTCTGCCACTATTTAAACTGGGTTATGACTTGACGGAGGCTCTTGACGATTTGACTATAAAAATATAATTAATTATATCACTTGACATTGGCGAAATTGTTTAGAGCACTCCTCAGAAGCCATTATAAGAAGAAGAATACATCGCAGATACAAAGAATGAAGAAAAAAAAAAAAAAATGTCTTTGATGCACGGGTTCCGATTCAGTTTGAGTTAAGTCCTAGAATCCTTTTTAGTAGGTATTCATTTAATCGCTGTATCATGTTAAAAAAATATCAATACTCTTTTGTAGCATAAAATGTTGTGTGTAATTAACTCGAGTGCAAGTGTAAGTAACATTTTATTAATGTGGTATGTTGTATTTCTATTTCAGTGTGACAATGGTCTTGACGTACCTCATACACCGATATATGCAGAATGTGATATATTAATAAACAAATTAAGATATGTAAGTTAATTATAAGGTTCATAAAACTAACTGGTGGTTACCTGTAACTATATAATAGTTGCGTGTGTCGTGTTTTTATTTATTGTATTGTATATGTTGTGTTTTTTATTATCGTGTATTTATTATTATAAAATATTAATTTTTAGTAGCGTGTTGTGTATTACTTTGGCGACCTGTGACGCGGCGGGTGAGTAGCCTGCTGAGGTGCGGGTTCGATTTCCGCTGTGGGATAAATGTTTGCATGATCTGCAAATATTTGTTCCGGGTCTGGGGGTTGTTTTTTTTTTTTATATACTACTGAATTACGAAACAAGCAGATGGCCCACCTGATGTTAAGCGGTAACCTCTGCCTATGAACAGTGAATTACCTCATAGGTTACGTCCATCTAGTACGCGCCCTATTATTTTATTTTTTTCATCGATAATTAATTCCAACCATATCGCAGTGGGTACACGGGTAAACAGGAATTACCACTACACCCACCGGTGGGTGAAGCTAGTGGGTGCACGGGTCGCGGGAATCAGGTGAGGGTCTTAAGAGAGCCGAGGACGGTAATGATCAATACACACGTGTATCATACGACGTTTTTCAACACACTTGTGAAGAAAATAATAAAACAGAAATACACACTCTGTGTAAATGTTCAACTGTCTCTATAACTCACTAGTGAATAATAGCAATGAAAAAGTCACAGTTTGATTACAGGTGTAAAACATAAATACACACTGTGTAAATGTTCAACTGTCTCTATAACTGTCTTGTGAATAAAAGCAATGAAAAAGTCACAGTTTTATTACAGGTGTCATTATGTGCCTAATGGCGGTGAAATTAGAGCCACTTTATGAGCAAGTGTGTTGAAAAAACTAACAACAAAATCAAAGGAGAAAAAATAAAAGTAGGTATAAACAAACCAGTATAATTTTGTTAAATTGGTACCTGAGACCATTTTATCCGTTGTAAAAATAAGTAATCAATAAAAATAATAAAAACTTGACATAATCCGAATATTTCATTTCATTTATTTATCTATTTGCAAAAAACAAACATGCTACAGAATTTACTTAAATACTACTTAAACAAAAACAAAACAACAAAAGGTACATAGGGACAATAAGTATAAGTATAAAGTTAATTTAGCTCTTCAGAAAAGGTTTGATTGACATCAAGTAACATAACTCGTGCACAATAAGCACGAATAAGCTCTATGTCGTTGAGAGGGCATAGTCGCAAAATATCACGTGGACCATCCAACACAAACACTGCACAGCACTTCCTTAGTAACAGAGTGGTCCATAATTGGAATGATTTTCCTGAAGATGTTGTTACTGCCACATCAATAAACGCTTTCAAGAACAAATTAGATAACTGGTTGCGAACGAACAAACTGTTAACAATTAAAGACATTAAAGTGTAATCAGTGCAGCGAGTGAAACTAAGACATTTCAACACTCTGAAATAGACACATCAGCGAAAGCTGCTCGTCTATAATTCTAAATAATAATAATAATACTAATATTACACTAGATAGATAGATAGACTACAATAGATAGGTAGGTAGATAAAATCGAGCGAATAACCAAAAAAAAGACATTCAAGGGAATTAGGTTTATAAGGTACCTCATCCTTATGCTAGCACCTCACTTGGTATATTTGCGCAAACATTTGATTTATTCAAGCTAAGTAGTACCATGTGTAGTTGAACACATGGTTGATTTTGCCTTGGAAAAATAACGCAAACATTTGCGTCAATACACAAAGTGAAGTGCCGCCATTAGCTTCAACCCTTATATTCTCCTGGTGTACAGTGATAATCTATCTACAACTAGCTGTCTGGACCACAACCATAGAACAACAAGGAATGCAGATACAACCGCTACGTTAGACCATAGGAATCTGAAGCAAAGAGAAGTGTTATCCGGCCCGTTTTGTATTGAAACAGATGTCGCTCTTTTTAGCCCCATATACTTACAAACACTTGTCCTGTATTTTTGAGTAGTTCCTGTGTGTCCCCGAATGCAACTTCGGGGACAAACAGGAATTAATTTGGATTGAAGGGCAATCAAGAATTAAAATTACCTGTTGCCACCGAATTTAAGTAACTACGATTTCAATAGTAGGTAACAGTTTTATGTTCGAAAATAAGACGGTAAGTAAATACGATTTCAATAATAAAAATTACTGTATGTCCGAAAATAAGAAAAAAACGCCCAAGTAACTACGATTTCAATAATAACAGTTAGGTACTGTATACTACTGTAGTACTAAACTTGTAGTTTTGCAAGATATCACGGCACAAGGCGGCATTAAGTCGCTATCCTGAAGTGACTAGTCTGCAAATGAAAACAAGCAACTACACGGGCGCATGCTGTACACTACACGGATTTTTCTATGGAAATTAAGGTTCTTAAGGTATCCGCTAGGAGCCATTTTCGGATTTTCCGCACTAAAATCCGTGTATTGTACACCACACGCCCAAGGCCCTCTTAAACTATGCTGGGGCTCTTAGGCACACAAGAATTTGGGGCCCTTTTGGAAAGTAAAGAAATCAAAAGACTCATATTTTTCTACGATGATCTTCTATTTATTATGGGTAATCCAATATTATTACTATTAGCCCTTACTGTCCCATTGTTGGGCAAAGGCCTGCCACCATTTCCGCCAGTCAGTACGGTTTTGTGCAACCGCTTCCCATTCCCTCTCATACGCGTCCAGTTCATCCCGCCACCTCATGCGTGGTCTGCCGCGACGCCGCCTGGCTACTCCATGCCGTGGTGATTTTGGCCCAAAGTTCGTCGGGCATGCGGCAAATGTGTCCGGCCCAATCCCACTTCAGCCACGCGGCCAAATATATAATATAAATATAAAAAACCAAGTCAAGACTATGACTTTTTATAAGACAAAAGTAAGTTTTATTTTCGTCCCAATGCTCTCACCGTTACCTTTCGGGCTCAATGTTACTGTGCCCATAATTTTTTTTTGAGAATAAATGTTAGATTCATTGTCCTATGCGGGCCCTGGGAACGGGCCCCATGTGCCCTTGTGGTAAAGACGGTATTGCCCAGGGCCCTGTTAGTTCCTTGTTGAATTTGCAGACTCCAGGCTCTGAGCTAATCGTGCCAAGCTGTTCAAGTTATAAGCTGCATTCCCCTCGTTTAATAAGGGAAGTGGAAAATAACTAAAGTCACCACTTATATTTTACATTTTATCATCACATTATTTAATTAAATTGATTGTTTTAATTATTTTACGTCTTAAATACTTCTCAGTAAAACCACTATCGTGTTACCATAAACTTCGAATTATCATTGTAATAGTTGCAGTGTTTTGTCATTTGCATTGACAAGCATTTTCAAATTCGATAGAAAGAGACAAAACACGGTGTAATAAAGCGAACGATATTCTCCGTTTACTAGTAGCAAGACTAGACCGTAAGTGAGAGTTTGTACAATTTGCTCAAACGCTGGCGACACGCCTCTACCAATGCTCAACTACTACTTCTATTTACAACATTAGTCTATGAACTTTGTAATTGCAAAACATTTGGACGAATAATCCTAATCTCTAAATTCAAAGTAAACTCTTAAAAATAATCTCAAGGCTAATCTGGTAACTCTGAACTTAGAAATATAAATATAATCCATTCTTGAGATATTAAGAGGCTGTCAAGAGTCAAATAGCAAAATCTACACAATTTAAGACAACAACAAAATATGTTAATCTGTATCATATTTCCAAGGGTATGATCGAGCCCAAAACACAATTTCGATAAATTATCTCGATTATAAAAAAACGTGAACTAACCTCTACAATGCTCTTATAACGTAAATATCTCCATTACCTATCAGCGTACACTGATAAAATTAATAAAAGTAACAAATAATATAATTTTAGAGGCCATGGTCGATTTATATTTTCAATTACGCAGAAAATATTTACCGTTTTTCGTGATTTACGTCCACTTTTCGTAGCGCTGTTCTGTCACTTTCTTACTCATCTGAACTTTACTGAGTTAGATAGTGACGAAAAATAGCTCTTAAGAAATTAGGTTGACCAATAACGAAATACAATCAAGAACCACACCCGAACTTAATTTGTATCCTAGTAGTGCAATATCAAGATAGAGTCTGTTCAGAAAGAGACCCGTCGTGGGATTTGAAGACGTAGCTGTGCCTATGGGATGCGTAGCCCGTTCCATAGCTCGCTGTGCAACCTTGAACTGGTGGATTAACCCTACCGTGAGTGTCCACGTCTCGGCACCGTAGGACGCACTGATTGAAGACTAGTCTTCAGGCATTGTGGTAAAATAATGTCCTTCAGCAATGAGGGCTTTTCATTTTCGAATTAAAAAAAAAGTAGTTCGATTTGGCTCTATAGATGGCGCTGACTCAACTATGGTTGTCAAAATTAACAAATGCATTGTCTGTGCTTCTGTGTGATAGTAACAAAATATCCATGAATAAAGTACTACATGGATTGAGTGCTAAAATAGCATAGAGTGTTCCTTCTTACTCCTATCCTAGAAGATAGCTTGCTATCCTATGTTAGAGAGAAACAAATATATCGTCACAATGACAGTCGTTTTTCCGTTCCGTACCCTGAATATTGGTAACATGAATGTACATCTTCCTAGATTGGTACCATGAATGTAGTAGTAATTGGTACCAAGTGTGACATTTGGCCTGGTACAAGTTACACAAATAAGAACAGATAGATATATGCTTGTCTCATTCCAACACATGAATACATTCATATAAAAGAATGAGACTGGTATAATCGAATCCGGTTTGTTTATAGCCTTATTTCCATGTTGTACATCTTCATAGAAAATATCACGAAAATATATCATTACGTCGTTGACTTTGACATTTCACTTTATTTTGACAGTTAAGTACATAGCTGGCGCCATCTATTTTCAAGGCTCTAAGCATGATGTGAAATGGCCGTGAAAACCCCTCAATGTCGTTCGTGTCTAAGCTGCATTTCCCACAGAGATGAGCGAGGATGCGTAGCGAGGGATGTGTTTGTTAAGAACCAATAGAATCATTTCATCTACCTAGCCTCGCTCAGCGCAGCTCTGGTGGAAAAGGCTTAGCAGGGCGAGGTTTTTATACGTACAAAACAAACGAAGGATGTGTGCGAGAGATGTGCGCGAGGGATGTGTGCAAAGGATGGACGCGAGCGAGAAACTACTGGCAGTCACTAGACGGAGTTTATTGGAGGTAGACGTGTATTGTATCGGAAAAAAGCCCGCTACGCATCTTCGCACTGCTCATCTGCGCACCATTTCACAGCGTCGCTACGAATCCTCGCACCGCTCATCTACCTCGCACATCTTTGGTGAAAACGCAGACTAACTCTCTTTTTTAATCATTTGCAATCATATCCCACCATCACCTTTTCATCATAGGACGAGCAGGCGTACGGCTCAGCACCATCCTTACCTCATTAGTACACCTTCTATTCGCACAAAACGTTTCAGTTCTACCTTTATAATGCGAACTGCTAAGGAGTGGAATACACTACCGTCGTCTGTTTTTCCTGACAACTATAATCTGGGTCTCTTCAAGTCTAGAGTGAATAGGTGCCTTCTAGACCTTTGTGCTCCATCTTCGGCCACATCGTCACTTACCAAGTCAAAAGGTGTAGATTGGGTAACTTGAACTTGGTCAGCCTTGCCTTGCTCAGATTGCGTCAGTAAAATTTTGTTGATTTTAATAAATTAAGCTATACTATTAAGGTGGATGCTCTCGCTTGAGGCGTGATTTCAAATTACATACATACATAAACTCACGCCTGTTTCCCGGAGGGGTAGGCAGAGACCACGGATTTCCACTTGCTACGATCCTGACACACCTCTTTTGCTTCATTCACTCTCAACACATTCTTCATACAAGCTCGTTGGTTAAGGGTACTCTTGACCTGGCCTTTTTCCAGAACGTCTCCGATCTGGTCTAAATACGTTCGCCGAGGTCTTCTCCTTCCCACTGTCCCATTCACGCTCGTCTTATGTACCCGTTTCGTCAATCTACTATCGTCCATCCTTTCTAAATGCCCAATTTTAAAATTGATTTCAAATTTATTGGTGTTTTTTGCCCATCAAACTTAATTTAGCTACGATCCCCCTAAACACATTTTTACAGTGTTTTTTTTTTGTTCAGGGGGATCGTAGCTTATGAAACTGATGATTTTTATGAGATACTATCCATTAAAACATGTGTGTTAAGGCTGCTAGCTCTCGCAAAATCAACTTTCGCTATTTGAAGAAGTGTTGATGAAGTGTAATGGAAAAAAAAAACACTAAAAAAAAGAATTTCGCGCCGCATGCGTGAGCATTCACCTTAAGGCGAGGCATTGATAAACTATTATTTCGTATAAGGTCGTACACGATAAAAACTTTTTTTCCTCAATATAGAAGTGTGTGTTTGGATGAATCTACCTAGAGAAACTAGAGGCTTAAATCGGTAATAGATATATCTAATGCCGATTCCGAGATTATGTCTAGAATCCCAGATCTATTGCGCGTTTGCAATACCGTGGGTGTTGCAGATGTCCATAGGCAGCGGTGACTGCTTTACATCAGGCGGGCCGTCCACTTGTTAGTCACATTATAACATAAAAAAAAAAAAAAAACTTCCAGGACATCTACAGAATTGACATATCAGCTTCCATCAGTTACTTTTGACCTCCTGCTGCTTCTTCAAGTCTTTGGCCGTGGTCCTGCCAGCCCGATGCACCTGGTTCAACGCAACGCCAAGCAGCAGGAATGTGAGCCACACTCCGTACCAGTAGTGGTAGACCGACGAGTAGTAGATCCAGATGCGATCGAAGGTGAGCAGGAGGAATGCTGCGGCTTGGTACGACTCTGAGTGGGATCGCAGGAACCACATCACGAAACCGATTATCTTCTTTTTCTGAAAACAAATAATTAATTTTGTAAAAATAAAAAAAACCCTGAACGCAATGAAACGGTTGAACCGATTTTGATCAAACATAGCTAATAACACTCACGATTAATTCACCTTTCAAACAAAAAAAACAAAATCAAAATCGGTTCATCCGTTAGGAAGCTACGATGCCACAGACAGACACGTCAAACTTATAACACCCCGTCGTTTTTGCGTCGTGGGTTAATAAATGATCATTATCAGCGGGGTGTCGTCGACTGCTGGATAGCCTGGATAGGATGCCAAGATCAACGGTGTTATTCTTCTTCATGTCGTTGGTTCCCAGGGGTTCCCAAAGTGGGCGATAACGCCCTCTTGTGGGCGCTGCAGGCCATAAGACCCAGAAAAAATGGGGGCGTCAAATCAGACACACTTTCGCATTTTAATAGTTCTTTATTAGTATTCCTAGATAGGTCATTTTCGTCTCCAGCGTCATAGCTCGTTCTATGGCCAAATTGGTAAAGGCATCGCCGATCACAGGCGAGGATGCGGGTTCGAGTCCAGCTGGAACGGAATTTTTGGGTTCCGTTTAAATTTAATGTTATCTATAAAGTGTAGTTTACACATGAAAAATAATAAACTTTAAACAACCTCAACAAATACGTTTCCACAATATAGTTTGGTTGTGGGTCTACTAAAATCTAAGACCCTTCTCCCATTACGATACGCACAGGCGATTCAAGTATCCTGAAGGTATCCTGCAAGTCTCAGAGACTTTTTTTTTTTTTAACAATGATAGACCTTTGTTTGACCACGATCTCACCTGTTGGTAAGTGACGATGCGGCCGAAGATGGAGCACAAAGGTCTAGAAGGCACCTATTCACTCTAGCCTTGAAGAGACCCAGATTATAGTTTTCAGGAAAGACAGACGACGGTAGTGTATTCCACTCCTTAGCAGTTCTCATTATAAAGGTAGAACTGAAACGTTTAGTACGAATAGAGGGTATACTAATGAGGTAAGGGTGGTACCGAGCCGTGCGCCTGCTCGTCCTATGATGAAAAGGAGATGGTGGGATCAGATCATGAAGTTCCTGGGAGCATTCCCCGAAATGTAACTAGTCGCCGCCAAGTATCTCACATACATTTGAATGCAGGCTAGTGTGCGAGCCTAAGTGCGACAGAAATTCAGTAAGTCGGTATAAACTCACCATTCCCGTAGCTTCTTTGTAATACAACTTGTAGTAGATGTCCTCAGCCATCAAGTAGAACGGACAGGCGTAGATGCAGAAGAAGTAACCAGCGTGGTAACCGTGCCATAACACGGAGACGAAGAGTGCTGCGTGAATTCTAAAAGAAACAGATTAACTGAGCTACTCACAATGGGGGTTTTTCCAAAAACAAAATTAAACAGGCCAAAGAGCGCTAGTGGTTTAGTGGCTAGTGACCCCAACTTCTGATTCTAAGGTCGTGGGTTCGAATCTCGGAAGTGCACCAATGGGATTACACTAATCCTAAGCGTCGAATCTCGGTTGTGATTTTTCCAGACGTAAAAATAATCTGTTACCACTGACTCGCATCCCCAGACATTCATGCCATAACGTAGCATAGCCTGTACATATCTACCAAGGACTTACTTCAAAGGTTTTATCGGGAAGCGCTTGTAAACGACCATAGCCACCCAGTACTGCACCGCCTTGTTCCAGACCTTCATGGAATCCCTCAGTGTAACGACTGACTCGCATCCCCAGACGTCCATAGACTCGACTGTGTTGAAGTCGTATTGCGCGAACTTTGCTTCCTCTTCAGACCTGAAAATTCAACAAAGAAAGACTTCAATAATTTGAAACTTCAGGTGAGTTAGAATAAGTAATATCGGTCGCAGGTCCAACTCCGACTTCATTGAAGGTATAACTTTTGAAACTATCATAATTAAGCATATACTTTTTCTCTAGAAACGGGATATTTCCATGATTTTGATTGTTCCCGATATTTCGGAAAAGTTACATGCGCCATGACCACGGGAGAACTAACTTAGCGAGTAGTTGTTATTGGGAGATATATCGATCTAACCTCTTTCTCACTCTTTTATTACGAACGCAACGATACCACTACCATCTTCAAAGGTTCAAAGGTTCTCTAAATGTTTTAAGCATTTCCCAGTATCTCTCGAGCCGCTCGACGCGAGTCTTCGAGCCCGGCTCCAGTGTGTGTACGGGGGCATAAGGTTCAACTGTTTGCCCACTAACTCGCAACTAGCTCGCAGAACTGACAAGTAAAAGTTTTGAAGTGGTGATCGGACGACATAGAGGAAGGACTAAAGACATTATAGAGGTCGGCGGTCGCAAGAAGTCCAATTGTGAATTGACTGAAAGTCAAATGTATTTTATTCATTGAAATCATAAGGATCATTTTGAATCGTCTTATAAGATAAATTTACTCCTGTTCCAACGCGACCAAACCGGCAACAAACACGGCTTGGCTTTATTTGATGATCCTTCTTACTACTCGGTGGGGAGCGCCTGTGTGTTGCCTCGAGAACAAGAAAATTGGTAATTCTCTCATAACAACAATTTATTTTACTTTCGTTTCATGGCGACCATAGATTTGATTAGGATGCTATTATGTATATAATTGGAAAGAGTTAAGAGTGACGCGTCTAGCTAAAAATCTAGGCAAAGTTCTAGGTAAAACTTTGAAGAACAGAACTTTCAGTCATATTTCGATATAATCGCATGTGTGTGGAATCGTCAGTTGAGTAGAATACCATTTATGAGATCGACACTGGATCGGACCATGACCCGAACTACATTTCGACTATTTTTTTTGACGACCTCTGCGAGCGACCGTTCGTCTGCGACGCAGGAGGTTGCGGGTTCGATTCCCACCTCGGAACAAAGAATTGTGCGATCTGCATTTGTTCAGGGTGTTCTGGGTATTTTCTATATATAATCCTAGTACCCATAACACAAGCTTGGGGCTAGAAAATGTTGTGTGTTCTGTCCAGCATTATTTATTTATTATTTATAGCGAGAATTGGTCTTCAGGGTCCAGTTACAAGCAGATCATTAGCGAATTTGCGTTTTTTCCCCAGATATTTGTATTTATTTTGTTTTCGTTTTACAGCCTCATTTAACTCTGCGTAATAGTTACTAAAACAAATATGTAAAAGAGTAGCATACAATTTTGTGTAATCTAAATGTGAACTCGGCGGACTATTTGCCGTAATTACCCAGCCTTGAATAAAACCAGTCGCGCGTCACCTTCATTCGTAAACCAAAAGACTTGTTTATTCTGTATCTAACAAAGACTTTATAATAACTCTACGAGTATTTCTGAGAACTCTCTTCATCATCGTCATCATCGTCATCATCAACCTACTGCAGTCCACTGCTGGACATAGGTCTCTCCCATGGCGCGCGACTGAGCCCGGTCTGAGGCTCTCCTCATCCAGTTTCTGCCAGCCACTAGAGCCAGTAGAGGTGAGTAGAGTACCAACCTCATCATCATCATCAACCTACTACAGTCCACTGCTGGACATAGGTCTCTCCCATGGCGCGCCACTGAGCCCGGTCTGAGGCTCTCCTCATCCAGTTTCTGCCAGCCACTAGAGCCAGTAGAGGTGAGTAGAGTACCAACCTCATCATCATCATCAACCTACTGCAGTCCACTGCTGGACATAAGTCTCTCCCATGGCGCGCCACTGAGCCCGGTCTGAGGCTCTCCTCATCCAGTTTCTGCCAGCCACTAGAGCCAGTAGAGGTGAGTAGAGTACCAACCTCATCATCATCATCAACCTACTGCAGTCCACTGCTGGACATAGGTCTCTCCCATGGCGCGCGACTGAGCCCGGTCTGAGGCTCTCCTCATCCAGTTTCTGCCAGCCACTAGAGCCAGTAGAGGTGAGTAGAGTACCAACCTCATCATCATCATCAACCTACTACAGTCCACTGCTGGACATAAGTCTCTCCCATGGCGCGCCACTGAGCCCGGTCTGAGGCTCTCGTCATCCAGTTTCTGCCAGCCACTAGAGCCAGTAGAGGTGAGTAGAGTACCAACCTCATCATCATCATCAACCTACTGCAGTCCACTGCTGGACATAGGTCTCTCCCATGGCGCGCGACTGAGCCCGGTCTGAGGCTCTCCTCATCCAGTTTCTGCCAGCCACTAGAGCCAGTAGAGGTGAGTAGAGTACCAACCTCATCATCATCATCAACCTACTGCAGTCCACTGCTGGACATAGGTCTCTCCCATGGCGCGCCACTGAGCCCGGTCTGAGGCTCTCCTCATCCAGTCTCTGCCAGCCACCCCACGCAAGTCGTCGCTCCACCTATCCAGAGGGTGCCCTACACTACGTTTGCCAAGACGCGGTCTCCACTCAAGAACTCGTTTACTCCACCGGTTATCGGTTCTTCTGCAGACATGACCGGCCCACTGCCACTTCAGCTTGCTAATCCTTTGGGCTATGTCGAGAAATTTGGTTCTCTATTGGATAACTTCGTTTCAGATCTTATCCCTCATAATCATCATCAGCAGCCTGAATGGATTTATTACATAGACACACGCCTTTTTCCCCGAAGGGGGTAGGCAGAGCCTCAATAGCCCTCTTTACACAGTGGGTTGCACCATCGTCGAATATAGACGTGACAAGCGGTGAGCTCATCGCCGCTCATTTCTTCCCACGACTAACTCGGCTAACGCTTCTTCCAGTAATAGGACAACTCTTATACCGACGAATCTTATCAACATGTCAGGGTAATCCCTTAGTCGGCTTTTACGACATCCACGGGAGGAGACGGAGGGGTCTATTCTTAGGCCGGACACACCACATCCATGGATTTATTAATTACAAGCAGCGCCCCGCGGTTTCACCCGCGTAAGTCTCGATCCCGTGGGAATATCGGGATAAAAATGTGCCTATGTGTTATTCCGAGAGTCCAGTCATCTCCATTCCAAATTTCATCCAAATCCATCAAGTAGTTTTTACGTGAAAGAGTAACAAACACCCATCCATCCATCCATCCATCCTTACAAACTTTCGCGTTTATAATATTAGTAGGATAAATATTTGTATGTTAACTTACATTTCTTTTATCTTGGAATATTGCACAGTTGGTCCATGTCCAGACCTGTTCCTGCCTTCTACAGGGTACGCTCCGAAGCCAGCCGACGTGCACACGCTCTCGGCGAGCGTCATGCCGGCGTAGATACGCTGACGGAACGCAGCGAACACCGCCCACGGATAGAGCATCCTGTATACGAAATTCCTGCTGTTGTGTTCATCTGATAGGATGTACTGAAAATATAAAATATTCTTATAAGTGTTTTTTTTGTTGAATATCTCGTAAAATATAGATAATTTTACAAATCCCCTACACAGTAGACCGTCGCCTTTGTTGTATTGATTTTATATATTTTTAAAAATACGCTATCGTATGCCCCATTTCAATAAACAATCGAATCTAGGCAAAAAATGGACGTGAAAAAAAACTATGGAGAAAATATTGTCCTATCGTGTTTCTGGTACATTGATCCCTCGGAATTATAATGTAGTATCCATGATAATTTTTAATTTGAATATTGTACTTTATTTAGTCTATTAAAAATCAAATCTAAGATTACGAATTTTGCGGGGTATGGCAAAATTCTTCGCTTATTGGCAAAAATCAATAAAACAAAGACGACGGTTTACTGTGTAGGGGATTTGTAAAAATTTCTATATTTTACGAGATATTCAATAAAAAACACTTTTTCGAGCGGCGCGAGGAGTTTTTTTTGTACATGAAGATTTCTGCCTGGGGTGGCGCAGCCTTAATGTGACTGCTCATGGGTCGATTAGAAAGTTGCACAGTGGAGAGCACTGTTAGTTTAGCTGATAGTGACCCCGAATTCCGCTCCGGTCATATCATATTGAATAATACACTCGAAAAATACATTTGTGCAATACATACTCAAATAGTGAAATATACTCACATATTCATATATTATTATTACTATGATTTAACTTTTTAATTTAATTTTATTGACATTTTAATTAATTTATGTACTCTAACTATGTTCTTTTTTGTTAATATTGTTTATTTTGACCTGTAACTAATAATTGTTATTAATAAACGAACTATGAACTATGAACTATAACTACTATAATACATTACATTCACATTCAGTCATAAGGTAAGGTGGGTAGGTAATAATATTTTAAGAATTATTTTCTGTCTGTCTTTTCGCGCACATCTCTGAAACTACTGAATGAATTTCCATGTAGTTTTCACAAGTGGACAGAGGTTAATTTCAAGCAGAATATAGGATTTGTTTCATTAAAATAGAATAGCGGAAAAAAAAGATTTTAGGAATTTAGGTACTAAGTTATAAGAGTCGCAGGAAGCTGTTGCATGGAGGCTGCTCAGGACGTTCATAACAGCATTCTATGGGGAAGCCTATGTGCAGCACCTAGTGATGAGTGTACCTATCCTATAATTGTTACTATACTTTCATATACTGTTGTACTTACAATAATTTATTTCTAATACCATTGTCATACAATAATGTTAGCATTGTTAATAACATATTGTGTTTAGTTTATTGTAATATCAATGTATACATTGCAAGCACTATGTAATCGCATAACTAGTAGCTGAACGCGCCGCGTCTCGGCCGGTCCTACGTATCTAGAACTACCCACAATTGCTCATTTTTACATTTAATTTGTTACTTAATTTACTTTTCTCGATAATAAATAATGTTCATTATATACTCGTAATCAAATTAATATTAGGAAGTTTAGCTACCGTAACACAGGTACAACCTAGCACGGCGGCTAACAGAACTTGTAACAGAACTTGTAATAGCATAACCTAACTAAATGTATTTTTGTATTTCTGTTTATTGTAAATGTTTTTTGATTAATTACTTTACTTTACTTTACTTTACTTGAACCTGTAGGTAGGCTGATGTTTGTACCACCATCCATTTAGATGCGTTGTACAAGTAAATAATCTACGCGCGGACGAAGTCGCGAGCAGGTCAGCTAGTAAAGTATAACATTTAAGTTTAACTAAGTATATTTCAACTCAACTAACTCAAGATAACTACTAGGCTTTCCTCCATCTGCCTCCAGCGAGTCTTTTGGTTATTATTCGCCATGATTAATCCTAAGTTCTTTACTTAAGTAATTGTTAAAAATTAAGTTTAGACAATAGACCACCATAATTAAAGAGGGGACTCCTCTAATACAGGTTTTGTAACTTAACAGAGGAGATCCCAACCCATGTAACCCATAGTTTTGTAAGGAAAATAAGTTATATTTTTTTTTTTTTTGTATGATGTGTACAATACCCACTCCCCGGGCTTATAGGGATATTATGTTACACCCTGTACAAAAAGGCAGTGACAACTCAGAGAAGTTGATTATCACTGGCAAAATTGAGGGAAAGATGGCCATGAGGCCGTAGCCCGCTACGTTGGTCAGATCCGCACCACTCTCAATTCAAAACTCCACGAAGGCGTGCAGCTCGCTGGCAACAGATCTCATTGGTGCAACATCGTCCAGCAGAAAGTGATCCATGGAGGGGGTCACGACACTCAGCATTGAGGAATACCTACGACGCGAGGCGGAAGTATATTTAATTGAATTATGAAAAACACGTGATGAAATTAATGTCATGTAACTAATTTTATGCCACTAGTTTCATAATGTACCGGCTTAAATGTCACAGATTTCACAAAAGGCATTCATTTTTCTGTCTGTTTTTTTATTTGCGTTCGATACAATATTTAAATCTGGTCTCACCTCCAAAGGCCAAATATTAGTGAAAGCCAAATACAGGGAGATGTACAAAGGCACCATCCGCAACGTGTTGATTGTGAAACCAAGGCAGTCCACATATTTATTGTAGGGCCTGAAGAAGTAGTCATTGAATGTTCTGTATCTGTAGTACGGACCTGAAATAACATCATGATGATTATAACCAGAGACCTGAAATAACATCATATCATGATGATTATAAACTATAGACCTGAAATCAAATCATAATGAAACTAGATTAGGTAGGAACCTGAAATAATTTCAACTCCTATAATCATCATTATAGGAGTTGAAATAACAACATGATGATTAGGTATAGGTCGCGCAACGAGTAATGAGCGCTGACCTTCAATGCGCAGTAGTCATTTTTTGGCTCTGTATAGCGAATGCTCCTAAGTAAACATGCGCAATCAACCCCACCTCTTTCGCCGAGCGCTCATTACTCGTTGCGCGACCTGTATAACTAAAGACCAGAAATAACATCCTGATGATAATAACTAGGGACGTGAAATAACATCATAATGATTATAATTAGCGACTTGAAATAACTCGTAATCAACTAATACATACCTACATACATACATACATAGACACACGCCTTTTTCCCCGAAAGGGCAGGCAGAGCATCAAATGGGCCTCTTTTCACTGTGGGTCGCACCATCATGGGAAATAGACGTGACAAGTGGTGAGCTCATCGCCGCCATTGCTTCCCACAACTGACTCTGCTAACACTTTCTTCCAGTAATAACACATTCCCTAAATAAGCTAGCAGCCAGGACAAATCTTATAACAACAAATTTTACAAACAAGTCCGGGTAATCCCTTAGTCGGCTTTTACGACATCCACGGGAGGAGATGGAGGGGTCTATTCTTGGGTCGGACACACCAGGGCAATTATAATTTTAATTTTTATATCAATTAATATTTTGTTTTTTTAACAAAACATGTCTGCCAACTTCGAACCTAAATAGAAGCCACTATGTATTTAATACTCAGGTACTAAAGTATACACAGCTGTTATTTATTGATTCAGCAGTTATGCTTTACTAATTAACTTACCAGTCAACAAGCCTATATAACAGTAAGTATAATGAAACAAGTCCATAAAACTTGGGTTTATAATTTCTGTAAAATCAGGGTCTTTATCCTTTTTAACTTCAGCTGTTTTATCATCTTTTTTAGCCTGTGTGATGGCTAGCCATGAGCCGTTGATTTCGAAAGCAATGCCAACCACTCGTAGGACTAATATCATCTCGATGAGATTGGTTTGGCCTGATGGCAATGATAATCCAAATTTATCGGCCAAACGGAAGAAGAATAGGTATCCGAACATGAAGAGGAATGTTACAATATGACAGTATCTGGAACAAGAGATGTGAGCTTGTTATTTTGCACTAACATAGACACGTCAATAATATGATTTGTAAACTTAGGTAAAATATATATAAGGTAGGTATTCATAATCGCATAAGGGTTCAGATTCAGATTTCAGGATAATCAGTTCAGCCACTATGGAGTGATACAAAAAACTAACAAATAATCCAAAAACTCACGTTGTTATATTACATAGTAGGATATGCAATATTCTACCAATAACATAACATAACACCCAAGTCACAAACATAGTCCTGACCCCATACTAGGATTCCCTGTGTTGTGGGTATCAGGAACTATGAGTACCATGGTACCATAACACCCAGACCTGGAACAAATATTTGCAGATCATGCAAACATTTGTACAGCAACAGGAATCGAACCTGAACCTCTTGCTATTTACCATTGATGAAAAGGTATTCTGATTAAACCACAACTCACTCATTAGACATTCACTTCTCAGTACCTATGTACTAAAAACAGAAACTAAAATGATACATACATGTAGTCAGATCTTACAACTGAATTTTAAACCGATTCAAAAAAAAAGTGAATTAATTTTAAATTGATTCCACCTGACCAAAGTCAAGTACCGATGGCAATACAATATGACATGTAAAATGAAGCTGATCTGATGATGAAGGTGGAAGGTGGACAACAGAAAACCTCGACGATTAATAGTAATGCTTATTTTGATCAGGTCACGGTTCCGACAACTAATTCAATTATTTTGAAAAATATTATTATTTTTTATTTTTTTAGTTCACTTTAAATATTGTAATATACTCTTACCTGACTGAAGCAATTTTTATAGCAATTAGACCAAGGAAAGCCGAAATAATAGGGTGAAATGCATTGGCTCCTGATACAATACCAATGAGTAAAAGACCCAGAAAGGAGCCGACCCATTTCTTCAAGTTTACATCATTTATTCTTCTGAAGTAAGGTCCGACTGCTACACTAAATAGTAGCAGTGAAACGTAAATAATATCATTTTTATTTTTGGCTATAAACGAAAGCATTTTAGGAAAGATTAAACACAAAACTAGCAAAACACGGGAACACACAACACCATAGAGCAAGAGCAAACTCCAAACTGCAAAGATAACAAATTTCTCTATGCTGCAAAGTGAGAAGTGAGCAAACTGAGCAAAGAGCAAAGAAAATAAATATTTAAAAAAACTTCTGTGGGGCAAAGAACAAATTGATAAGTTCGTTATGGTTCGTTTATGGTTTTATCTATGGCAGGCCAGGCACTACTACATTCATAGGCAGCCTGCAGAGGGACTACCACAGGTTTGTCTAAGTTTTGCATTCGGTATCCCGACTATCGAATTCCGAGTCGATATTTGTTTTTATGTATGGTTTTAATGAGATTCTCAACAAGTCCGCTAGGGGCGCTTATCATTTTCTCCATACAAAAACGACATTTCGACTCGCAATTCGGTTTTCGTTATTCCGAGTTGTAACAAATTCCAAACTTGTGGTAGGCCCTCTACAGATGACAGATTTCACTTTAGGTTTATACAGATATTTGGCAAGAAGTATTTCGCGCACAAGACTGTGATGGAAAAGCACGTTATCCGACTCTCAAATAGATAGTTTCTGCCTTATTATGCCTACCCTACTCCAGTGCAACAGTAGAAAGAATATTTTCTTCAATTAATTTGATAAAAACGAAAATTCGTAACCATTTAGGTACAGACACTACGGAAGGATTACTCTTGACCAAACAATTATTGAAAAAACGAGCCATGTTTCAAGCTAAATGTTACTAAAAATATGATTAATAAAATGAATATAAGTATGTATCAACAATAAATATGTTTTTCACTTGTCTACTACTTTATTAAAAGTTTAATGAATACAGATTTTATCCAGATTTTAGCTTTTTTAACGTTTTTTTTAGAATACAGATTTTCAGACATAGCGATTCAGATTTTTAGGTTTAAGATATGGCAACACTGACTACGTTTACATATACATACAAATGAAAACAAATTGAAAGTAATTAGATCAATTATTGTTAATCACATTTAAAACAAAATGAGTGAAATAAAGTTGGATGATGACACAAAGAAGAAAATCGCCGGCGAAATAAATCTAAGAATTGGCAGTGATATCAATGATTTATCCAGCGCAGACGATTTAGCCACCGAATTCATTCGTAAGAAAAATCATATCCAAAGCTGCGTGAGTATCTCCCCGTACATAGCCACTCTACTTGCTTAATTCTTTAATATACAAGCACTTAATCTCTGTTTCTACCAAATGCCAATCATACTTTGCCCATTTCATTACATCCTCGTCAACATTCGTTGAAAACAGCTGTCTGCTAGAGTACCTAAATAAAATAAATAAATAATGCTGGACAGTTCACACAACATTATCTAGCCCCCAAGCTAAACAGAGCTTGTGTTGGATACTAGATAAATGATATACTTAATACAAAATAATACATAGGATAGGATAGATATTATTTATTATACATAGAAAATACACAGAACAGCCTGTATAAATATCTGCAATCGCACAAATATTTGTTCCGAGGCGGGAATCGAACCCGCAACCTCCTGCGCCGCATGCGAACGTTCGCCCGCCGCTCCATAGAAGTTGTCATGTGTATATTATGTGTTTATAATGCCGAAATATTTATTTTCTAGCTAGCTACAGCTCAAAGTGAAGTTCCTAAGCTGATATCCACTGCTATCAAAAAAGCCGAAGTTAACTCTCATGAAATAGACAGTCTCAAAACAAGGAGTGAAAGTTTGAAGGAAAAAGTAGACTTATTCCTTGAGAGAACCAACCCTCTGAGTGAAGGATTAGAAAAACGGTTTTACGCCATCAACAAGTTAGACAAAGTACTTCAGTATCTTAAATCTTTTGAGAAAATTGATGAATTAAGGTAACCCAACTTTCTGTACCTTTCTGTCTCCACTAGCATGCTCAGGTCCATATATGGGCTGTTTTAAGAAAGTGTATCTTTATGAATAATTAAAAAGTATGGTGTTTATGGTGTAGTAGAGATTTTTCGTGGAAAAGTTCGTCTGTGGAAGTTCTACCACCATAACTATTTCTGCCGCAAAGCAGTAGTGCTTGCATCGCTATGTTCCGGTTTGAAGGGTATGGTTGCTGAAGAAATTCCAGGCTTTTCATCTTTATGTCTCAGGGTGGCGGGCGCAGTGCAATGCCACATAGGGTGTGTCCTAGGTGGACGTGACCTATGTGGTAATGCATTGTTAAAGGCAGAGGTTACTGCTTAACATCAGGTGGCCATCTGCTTGTACCGTCATTCACGAAGTTAAAAAAAAAAAAACTATAACATTTCTAGAATGTTTACAGTTATTTATTTTTATTTATTTATTTATAATACACTCTCAGAGAGGCAGCTCTCGGCGCTAATGCGTGTGTTCTTAGTCCTTATCAGTGCACTTTAAATGTTTGTCAAGTCTATTTTTGAAAGAATTCACTGAGGGGGCACTGATCTGGTAGCCGGTTCCAAGTGCGAACAACGCGATTGGGCAATATATGCGCATCCTCGGATTGCTGGTACATGGCCCGCGTTGCAGCTTCAGCGAGTGTCCTCTGAGTCCTATATTATCATATTATATTATATATTATCATGGTATATAGTGTCTGTGATAAATCTGGTATACTATAGTGGTTGTTTAGGATCTTTTAGGTCTCTATTAGGTCTCCACGCTCTCTACGTTGCTGAAGGGTAGTTAATCCAAGTTTGTGAAGTTGTTTCTCATATGTAAGTGCTTTAAGACTAGACACCATTTTCGTAGCCCTACGTTGCACTCGTTCGAGAATAATTTCTGAATAGTTTCTGAATAATTTAGGTTGAATAGCCAGTTTTAAAATGTTTTGTATTGTTATTAACCCCCGACGCAAAAACGACGGCGTGTTATAAGATTGACGTGTCTGTGTGTGTGTGTGTGTGTGTATATATATGTGTGTGTGTGTGTGTGTGTGTGTGTGAGTGTGAGTGTGTGTGTTAGTGTGTGTGTGTGTAGGTATATATATATATGTGTGTGTGTGTGTGTGTGTGTGTGTGTGTGTGTGTGTCTGTCCCATCGTAGCTCCCGAACGGATGAACCGAATTAGTTTTTTTTTTGTTTGAAATGTGTATTTGTCGGGAGTGTTCTTAGCTATGTTTGATCTAAATCCGTTTCATTGCATGGAGGGGTTTTTTAATTTTGAAAAATTTAGTTACTTGTTTATTTTCAGTCGTCAAATGAAACAGAGCAATGATGATGAACAGCTGGTCCAATCGTACGGAGAACTGAGGCTCCTGTGTAAGGAGTACCAGGGAGGGCACCGCGGGACGTACCTCAAAGAGAACACGCACTATTGGCATAATGTGCTTAAGGATAAAATTACAAAGTATGTATCATCACTAGGTAATACTTATTACCTGCCTAGTCTTACATGTGCAAACATATTGTATTAAAATTGAAGCCATCTCCGTTTTCTCTAACTGTTGGAAACCATCAACGTTGAAAAACTATCAAGCTATTGTTTTTTTTTTTTAGTAAGAATCGTGTGGCTGACCTTATATATATACGTTATAGGAATGCAACAAAAATCAAGCTGTTGATTGCAAGGAAAATTGAGCACGTCTACTCCAAGCACAAGATTGATACAGTACGATTGATTTCACTAATCATTATAAGTGGGCAGTTATAGAACATTATGGTACTAGTGTGTAATGTTGGTGATTACCGCTGAGGTAGATGAGGGTCTTAAGAGAGCCGAGGACGGTAATCATCAATACACACGTGTATCATACGACGTTTTTCAACACACTTGTGAAGAAAATAATAATAAAACAGTGATGTTCAACTGTCTCTATAAATCACTTGTGTATATTTTTTATACTACTTGAATGACGGAACAAGCAGATGGCCCACCTGATGTTAAGCGGTAACCCCTGCCTATGAACAGTGCATTATCTCATAGGTCACGTCCACCTAGGACGCGACCTATGTGGCATTGCACTGCGCACGCCACCCTGAGACAAAGATGAAAAGTCTCATGTGCCTGTAATTTCACCGGCACGCTTACCCTTCAAACCGGGACACAGCAATGCGAGCACTACTGCTTTGCGGCAGAAATAGGGACGAGCTCTTTCACAAAAAAGCTCTACTACTACTAAATAATTACACAGGTGTCGTTATGTGCCTCATTTCGGTGAAGTTAGAGCCACTTTATGAGCAAGTGTGTTTAAAAATAATAAACTAGACATGCGTAGATCTTCTCGAATGACCCATACCGGTTCCTAAGTTTACACAAGCCTTGTACTACTATATATTCTGTGACAAGGGCGATTCGGCTTGTGTAGGCGATTTGGTAACGAGCCGCAATGCCGAAAAGCGACCTAAGATAAGATAAGATATTGTTTATATATCTAACTTAATATAACATACTTAGTGTTAGCCGTAGTTGAGACCACCTTTTAAGTATAAAACCTAGACCTGAACCTAACCTTAAGACCTAGTGCAAAACCCGCCCGCGCAAGCTAGGCTTTAGACCAATATTTGTGAGTCGGAGGAAAAAACTAAAGTTAAGCAACGGATGGATGGGTGACCGCCAGGTGAATTCTGAATTATTATTATTATTAAGAGCCTGTGGTGTCCTACTGCAGGGCAAAGGCCTCCCTTCCTTCTCTCCAGTCCTCTATTTTGGGCCACTGTAGACCAATCCTTTAAATAGGTATCTATTTCGTCTCTCAATCTTCGCCGCGGTCTGCCACGAGATCGTTTTCCGTTCAGAGGCGTCCACTCTGTTATGGCTTTAGCCTATAACCCATGTGGCCTGCTCAATCCTACTTCAATTTACCAGCTTTCTGTCCGAAATCCGCGATTTGAGTTCTGGAGCGCAGTGTACTGTTACGAACGCGGTCTATCAGTCTGACTCCTAGAATACTGCGCTCCATGGCTCGCTGGCAAATCCCGAGTTTAAATTGTGAATATGAAGCATAAATGAAATGAAATATGATTCGCAAAATAAATTAAATGAAAATTTATTTGCTTGAATACAGGTTGTTTGGTTCATAATCTATTTTTGGTATCACTGTACTCGACTAGACTGTCTTGCAAATATTTAATTTTTAATTTTAGCATTATATATACCTAATAATTCTTATAATAATAATTTTGTAAATAATTTCATGCATTTAAATTAAATTTAATATAATACTAAAAACACGGTAAATACAAGTTATTAAATGTCAATTCAATTAAACAATTTGCGAAGTAGGTACATTATAATAATAACAAGATTTAGAATTTTAATTTAAAATATTCATCAATGGAATAAAAACATTTATCTCAGAAAGGTACATTATAATAATAACAAGATTTAGAATTTTAATTTAAAATATTCATCAATGGAATAAAAACATTTATCACAGAAAGGTACATTATGATAATAACAAGATTTAGAATTTTAATTTAAAATATTCATCAATGGAATAAAAACATTTATCACAGAAAGGTACATTATGATAATAACAAGATTTAGAATTTTAATTTAAAATATTCATCAATGGAATAAAAACATTTATCACAGAAAGGTACATCATGATAATAACAAGATTTAGAATTTTATTTTAAAATATTCATCAATGGAATAAAAACATTTATCACAGAAAGGTACATTATAATAATAACAAGATTTTGAATTTTAATTTAAAATATTCATCAATGGAATAAAAACATTTATCACAGAAAGGTACATTATGATAATAACAAGATTTAGAATTTTAATTTAAAATATTCATCAATGGAATAAAAACATTTATCACAGAAAGGTACATTATGATAATAACAAGATTTAGAATTTTAATTTAAAATATTCATCAATGGAATAAAAACATTTATCACAGAAAGGTACATTATAATAATAACAAGATTTAGAATTTTAATTTAAAATATTCATCAATGGAATAAAAACATTTATCACAGAGCCACCTATTATACATTTTATTTTTAAATTAATTTTCCCTTAACTCTCAATATGTGGTCATTTTACCATTTACGAAATGAAAAAAATTGTGATCCTATAATGAAACACCAAAAGTGTCTATTTTAAACCTGCAGGGCCTAATTGAATGCTTGCTCCACAGACATTACGAGGATGTCGTCAAACAGCTGAAGTGGCCGTTGACGTCGCCAGCGGAGCCCCTACCTAAAGAAGTTATTGTCAAGTTCTGTAATCTCACCCGATACCTGTTCCTAATTCAAGAACCAGAGGATCTCATAAATACTACGACCGCTTCAGAGGACTTTGCTCCAGGTTAGTAAGCTTTTTGATAATTTATTTTATTTATAATACACAGACAGCTCTCGGAGCTGATGCGTGTATATCTTAGTCCTTATCAGTGCACTTTAAATGTTTTTCTATTTTTGAAAGAATTCACTGACATGCGTAGCTCTGTGTAGGGGGCACTGATCACTGAGTCTGGTAACCGGGATTGCTGGTACTTGGCCCGCGTTGCAGCTTCAGCGAGTGTCCTCTGAGCAATATATTATTGTTCATGGTATATAGTGGCTGTAAAAAATATGGTACCTATACTGTAGTGGTTGATCTTGTAAGTCTAATAGACCTACAAGATCCTAAACAACCATCCGCCTCGGAACAAATATTTGTACGATCTGCAGATATTTATACAGGGTGTTCTGGGTTTTCCTATGTATAATAAAAATATCTATCTATGTAATGTATTGTATTAAGTATATCAGCTATCTAGTACCCATAACACAAGCTCTGCTTAGCTTGGGGCTAGATAAAGTTGTATGAACTGTCCAGCGTTATTTATTTATTTATATTCATATTTATTTATTTTCACTTTATAACAATGGTTGTTACACTGGGCAAGACACTTATAAAATATAATAATTTCAAAAAATACAAAGCCTCTCATGACGTTCTACTATTTTCTCTTCTTAATGAACATAGTGTACTTCTCAGACCAGGAGCCATGTCTGCCAGTCAAAATCCTCCTACGGCCTCTGAAGAAGCGATTCGCGTTCCACTTCACCGGGTCCCGCCAGACGGCGCGCATCGACCGGCCCGAGTGGTTCCTCACACAGACGCTCACCTGGATCAAGGTGCACCAGGAGTTCATCAGGAAGCACGTCCAGTCCGTAGCCAACAAGCTTGAACTGAAGAATGTTAGGGCTGTGGTAAGTGCTGGTAGAGATCTAACATAACACCCAACAGTCACGTAGTCATGTGGCGGGATTATGTAAATCTGTTGCTATCGGTTTCAATCGATTTCAATGCTGTTTCTATTTGAAATTACATTCTTGCGATTACCTAATTTATGCAGTCGAGTTGCAATCAAGCTTTGTAGGTAAACTGCGTAAATTGAGTAATCGCAAGAGTGTCCCGTTCCGTTTTACGCTAAAATATTTAAACTGTATGATAAAATCAAAAAATCAAAAAATCATGATTTTTCTCTAAAAAAATTAATAATATAGTAATAACAGGTAAAGCACGATTTTTTGTAAAAATCATAATTGAAAATAGCAGTCGATAAGCCATGTCAGAGGCCCTCGGGCGGCTTGACAAACTCTGACACCAGAGGCCAGCACTACCTCAAACGAAACGACGACGATAATTGAAAAAATTAAAAATGAAAATTTATTTATTACAACGAAAAGAGTCACTGCTTACAAAATAATTATTTCCTATAGTTATAACAATTTGAACAAATTTCGAAGACAAAATTAATATTAAATGGTGTATCTGTCAGTTTCCTGACTAGGCCTTGGCCTGTATCGAGGAAACATTTTAAATAATCTTTTTTTTTTTTAAATTATGATTTTATGACTTTATCATACAGTTTCACGATATTTTTAATCATGATTTTTCCCAACCCCGCCCTACGGTTGTCGGTTCTTCGGCATTATGACCAGCCCATTGCGACTTCATCTCGCCAATGATGTGGACGACTGATGCTGGTGGTCTGCTCCTCAGGAGGAGTTCAACGCGGGGCTGATAGCGCTGGCGGCCGAGCGTCTCCACATTGTGTTGGGCAGCTACTCGCAAGGCGGCAAGGGCGAGCCGCTCGACGTGGACGCGGCGTTCGCGCACGCGGTGGACGAGACGCTGGGCTTCAGCCGCGAGCTGACGGCGCTGACGGGCAGGGACGTCAACAGCGTGCTGTCGGTGCTGACGAGAGCCGAGACCATGCTCAGGTGGCTGTCCGTTGAGAAGAAATGTAAGTAGATAGAGTGTGGTATAGATAGTATATAGTATACTAGCGACTCGCCCCAGCTTCGCACGGGTAGCCCCCGGTGAACCCCCCCCCCCCCCTCCTACCCCTCTACCCCTATATCAATCTCCAGGTTCTAGGCTACCTCCCCACCAATTTTCAGACAAATCGGTTCACCCGTTCTTGTGTTTTAAGTGGTGTAACTAACACGACTTTGTTTTATGTATATAGATGTTTTATACATAGCAATGACGACTAAAATTCAAATGAGTTTTGGTGTCCGGCCTAAGAATAGACCCCTCCGTCTCCTCCCGTGGATGTCGTAAAAGCCGACTAAGGGATTACCCGGACTTGTTGATACGATTCGTTGATATAAGATTTGTCCATATGTCACTATAATAATAATAAATAAATAATTAACTGTTAATTTAATATGTCTATGTCTTTTGTTATACATAAAAGTACGCAGATCCGTGAATTGATCAAAATAATAGTTGGACTATAAGCTGAGCTTATTAGGTCAGGGTGACGGGCGCAGTGCAATGCCACATAGGGCGCGTCCTAGGTGGACGTGACCTATGTGATAATGCACTGTTCATAGGCAGAGGGTACCGCTTAACATCAGGTGGGCAAACTGATAGTTCCGCCAACCACGTAATAAAAAAAAAGATGATGGTGTGCAGTGGCTTATTTTATCAAAAACACACACACGTACCCTTTCATAAAATTACGCGCGCACACACCTACTCACTCTCATTCACATCCAATCACCCCCACGCCTACTAACATTTTTTCACACTCAAGTTTTTTGTGAAAAATATAATTTTCAATACAAGCTTTTATAAAATTAGTGATCGTAACCGTGTGCAAATCAAAATGAGCCTAAACACGGCCAGTCTACTATTATCCATCGAGGAGTTCCGTTGTCCACCTTCCGTCTCCATCATCAGATCAGCTCGCTGTCACCATCATATTGTTTTGTCATCGGAACTTGACAGGTATGCCAAATATCAGCTCAATTGGTTGAGGATAACTGCTTCAAAATTCAGTTGCAAGATTCCACCCGGATTCCACCCAGTGCAAGTTAAATAAAAGCTTGTAATATGATTACAGATGCCCTTACGAAAATGGACGAGACGTTACAATGCGAGTATTGGAGCGAGCCCGTGGCGGGAGGAGCGACCTCGGCCGTCGGCGCGCTCCTCTGGGTCCCTCGCAGCGCTGATTGGTTCATTACACTCTTGAAGACAATAGAAGAACGATATGCGATGTTGCCGCAACCTGGACACAGGTAAAAAGGACGAGACGTTACAATGCGAGTATCGGAACGAGCCCGTGGCGGGAGACGCGACCTCGGCAGTCGGCGCGCTCCTCTGGCTTTTTTTTTTAAACAAGCATACGGCCCACCTGTTCCTAAGCGGTTACCGTAGCCTATGGACGCCTGCAATACCAGAGGCATAACACGCGCGTTGCTTTAAAAATTCCAAACACCCCTTTTGAAGAATCCCATACTGTAGTCACTTGGGAAAACCTCAGCAGGGAGATCATTCCACAACCTGAGAGTTCGCGGAAGGGCGTTCCGAAACCGCACAGTCCGGAACCACCCTTGCTCCAAGGTGTGGGGATTATATATGTGTTAATTTCTAATACAATAAATTAAAACAATTCAAATACAAATTTCCAGGTTACAATTTCTGGAGCTTCAGCTGGAGATGATCGAGGAATGGCGCATCCGGCTGACTCAGCTGCTGAGCGCTGCCACGGAGTCGCTGACTGTAGACTCGTTCATGAACATGGGCTCCAGCTCGGGCCCGCACCCCCTCATAGCGGTCGTGAACGCGGCGCATCACACGCACACTGTGCTGCTGCAGTGGGCACATTCACTGGTGAGTCAACATTTATCATCAGTCGCCGACCGTGGACTCGTTCATGAACATGGGCTCCAGCTCGGGCCCGCACCCCCTCATAGCGGTCGTGAACGCGGCGCATCACACGCACACTGTGCTGCTGCAGTGGGCACATTCACTGGTGAGTCATCATTTATCATCAGTCGCCGACAGTGGACTCGTTCATGAACATGGGCTCCAGCTCGGGCCCGCACCCCTCATAGCGGTCGTGAACGCGGCGCATCACACGCACACTGTGCTGCTGCAGTGGTCACCAGTCAGTGGTGATTCACTGGTGAGTCATCATTTATCATCATTATCATTATCATCAGCTCCTATATCACTCAGAGATAATATAACTTCATGATAGTGAAATAATTTTCGCTATTTGGATAGTTCCGGAGATTCCCCTACATGCAAACTCACAAACATTACGACCTCTGTGTATAATAAAATATATCTATCTATGTAATGTATTGTATTGTATTGTATTAAGTATATCAGTTATCATAACACAAGCTCTGCGTGGCTTGGGGCTAGATAATGTAATTTTTTTTTTATTTACTAAGGAAAATCTAACAACTACATTATATATATTACATAGGTAAAATCAGTATTAATACATAAATTTAATTATGTAACACTTATTAATAATGTAGCCCTCAACGTTCTCCGCATGTAAGTTTTATACATGATTACAAAAACATGCAGCTAGAGGGTCTGTCAGATGATTAATTATATAAATCTCAGTAGGTAAATAAACCAAAGAGAAATGACAAAACCCCACTCAAAGAAAAATTAAATTAATAGTAAATAAGAACAGGTACCGTGTTGTTGATGTTGTGTGAACTGTCCAGCATTATTTATTTATACTCTGTCGGACCCACAGACTTATATATAAGCGGTAACCTCTGCCTTCAACAATGCATTACCTCATAGGTCACATCTACCTAGGCACCCTATGTGGCATTGCACTACGCCCGCTACCCTGAGACTGACACATAAAGATGAAAAGTCTCATGTAACTTTTTTTTTAAGCTACTACTTAACCACGTATTTTACGTTACAGCATTATCTACAGCTGCATTACTACAAGCGGCAGTTCCAGCACTACACTCACTTGCAGCACAACGACGAGGAGGAATCCACTTCGTCCAGTGCCTCTTCTACTACAGAGGAGACGGACAGTGACGTCAAAAATGCACCAGGTGAGTGGCTGTAGCGTGTTCGGGCTAGAAGCCGCTCCGTCTCCTCCCGTGGATGTCGTATGCAGTTCCAGCACTACACTCACTTGCAGCACCACGACGAGGAGGAATCCACTTCGTCCAGTGCCTCTTCTACTACGGAGGAGACGGACAGTGACGTCAAAAACGCACCAGGTGAGTGGCTGTAGCGTGTTCGGGCTAGAAGCCGCTCCGTCTCCTCCCGTGGATGTCGTATGCAGTTCCAGCACTACACTCACTTGCAGCACCACGACGAGGAGGAATCCACTTCGTCCAGTGCCTCTTCTACTACGGAGGAGACGGACAGTGATGTCAAAAACGCACCAGGTGAGTGGCTGTAGCGTGTTCGGGCTAGAAGCCGCTCCGTCTCCTCCCGTGGATGTCGTATGCAGTTCCAGCACTACACTCACTTGCAGCACCACGACGAGGAGGAATCCACTTCGTCCAGTGCCTCTTCTACTACGGAGGAGACGGACAGTGACGTCAAAAACGCACCAGGTGAGTGGCTGTAGCGTGTTCGGGCTAGAAGCCGCTCCGTCTCCTCCCGTGGATGTCGTATGCAGTTCCAGCACTACACTCACTTGCAGCACCACGACGAGGAGGAATCCACTTCGTCCAATGCCTCTTCTACTACGGAGGAGACGGACAGTGACGTCAAAAACGCACCAGGTGAGTGGCTGTAGCGTGTTCGGGCTAGAAGCCGCTCCGTCTCCTCCCGTGGATGTCGTATGCAGTTCCAGCACTACACTCACTTGCAGCACCACGACGAGGAGGAATCCACTTCGTCCAGTGCCTCTTCTACTACGGAGGAGACGGACAGTGACGTCAAAAACGCACCAGGTGAGTGGCTGTAGCGTGTTCGGGCTAGAAACCGCTCCGTCTCCTCCCGTGGATGTCGTATGCAGTTCCAGCACTAAACTCACTTGCAGCATCACGATGAGGAGGAATCCACTTCGTCCAGTGCCTCTTCTACTACGGAGGAGACGGACAGTGACGTCAAAAACGCACCAGGTGAGTGGCTGTAGCGTGTTCGGGCTAGAAGCCGCTCCGTCTCCTCCCGTGGATGTCGTATGCAGTTCCAGCACTACACTCACTTGCAGCACCACGACGAGGAGGAATCCACTTCGTCCAGTGCCTCTTCTACTACGGAGGAGACGGACAGTGACGTCAAAAACGAACCAGGTGAGTGGCTGTAGCGTGTTCGGGCTAGAAGCCGCTCCGTCTCCTCCCGTGGATGTCGTATGCAGTTCCAGCACTACACTCACTTGCAGCATCACGATGAGGAGGAATCCACTTCGTCCAGTGCCTCTTCTACTACGGAGGAGACGGACAGTGACGTCAAAAACGCACCAGGTGAGTGGCTGTAGCGTGTTCGGGCTAGAAGCCGCTCCGTCTCCTCCCGTGGATGTCGTATGCAGTTCCAGCACTACACTCACTTGCAGCATCACGATGAGGAGGAATCCACTTCGTCCAGTGCCTCTTCTACTACGGAGGAGACGGACAGTGACGTCAAAAACGCACCAGGTGAGTGGCTGTAGCGTGTTCGGGCTAGAAGCCGCTCCGTCTCCTCCCGTGGATGTCTTTTGCAGTTCCAGCACTACACTCACTTGCAGCATCACGACGAGGAGGAATCCACTTCGTCCAGTGCCTCTTCTACTACGGAAGAGACGGACAGTGACGTCAAAAACGCACCAGGTGAGTGGCTGTAGCGTGTTCGGGCTAGAAGCCGCTCCGTCTCCTCCCGTGGATGTCGTATGCAGTTCCAGCACTACACTCACTTGCAGCATCACAACGAGGACGAATCCACTTCATCCAGTGCCTCTTCTACTACGGAGGAGACGGACAGTGACGTCAAAAACGCACCAGGTGAGTGGCTGTCCGTGGCGGGTCCGGGCTAGAGACCCCTCCGTTCCTCCCGTGGATGTCGTATTAGGGCCGGCGCTCACTGACGGCGTGGCACGGCATGGCATGGCAAAGGATTTTATTACTAATCAAGTTATTTTGAATCTTATTTCTATGAGTTTAGAGTTCATGTCACTTTATTTCGATAATGCCGTGAAATGACGCGACGCGCCGCGGGATGCTGCGGCATGACGTGTCATGCCGTTTCATTCTACGGGTTGCCGCGTCGCGCCATTGCATCCCGCGAGACGTATGGGTCACTTTATGTCGAGGAATTATGATTGCTTAAAATAGCCTGGGATTCATTCAATCAGCGTTTTAAACCAATTACCTAATCTCTTTAAAAATACACATTTAAATTTCTAATTTATTTTTTAATTATGAAACTATGGTCGCAAAACATGTTTTATCGATCTATTCGAAATACATGTAAAAATCATTCCAATCGTTTATAGCATATTCAAAACAGCGACATCTAGCGTCATTGTAGGCAATCATTCATCGATGCACTTTTTCTTGTATGAGATTGGCAGTCTATTGTGTTTAGTTAGTCTATGTTACTATCTATTTCTCTCTGAAATAAATAAATACCTTTTTTTCCAGTGTACGAGATAGCCGAGGGCATGTCATTGGATGAAATAAACTTGGAGTCGAAGAAGCAAGCGGAGACTGAGATTGCCCGTAGATCTGTCACCTTCCACGATATTGTGAGTGTTGGCTTCTACGATATCGTGAGTATCGTACGCCTTCAATTTAAATAGCTTATTAGAATTTACGGTCTTCAAATCAGGTTCTAAAACATATGGCACCATTCCGTCGGTAATCTTGAACAGCAGCGAGCTGAAGCGAGTAGCTAGCTTTAAGGTGGTTGCTTTTTCATAAAAACGTATTTGCACAAATATGGGCGAACAGAGTATAATTTTACACTGAAATGACTGTTGTTGGCTTTTATATTGGTCATTATTTGCGGCAAATCATATTTGGTTGTAGACAGCACTGGATTAATAGCGAAAATAACATCGAAATTACTTGTATGGACTAAATTTTCGATGTTATTTTCGCTATTAATTCACTGTTTTCTTCGAAAATAACTAATAATAATAAGATTTTCCGGATCTTCGGAGCCGAGCTGATTGAGATCAAAAAAAGCAAATAATATTATGGACTAAAATTTCGATGTTATTTTAGCTATTAATCCACTGTTTTCTTCAACCAAATATGATTTGCCGCAAATACTGACCAATATAAAAGCCAACAACAGTCATTTCAGTGTAAAATTATACTCTGTTTGCCCATATTTGTGCAAATACGTTTTTATGAAAAAGCAACCATTGGGTCACCGATTCTCTGACAGATAATAATAAATAATAATTATTATTTATTGTTCACACAACATTATCTAGCCCCAAGCTAAGTAGAGCTTGTGTTATGGGTACTAGATAACTATGATTTACTTAATACAATACATTACATAGATAGTTTTTTTTTATTATGCATAGAAAATACCCAGAACACCCTGAACAAATATCTGCAGATCGTACAAATATTTGTTCCGAGGCGGGAATCGAACCCGCAACCTCTTGCGTCGCAGGCGAACCTTCGCCCACCGCGCCACAGAGGTCTTCGATGGTATGGACATGGAAAGGGAACGTAGGGCATTATCCATTAGAGCGAACATGCTGGCCCGTAGGTTTGCTCGTTGCACCAGGCAGGTTAAGACGCTATGTTAAAATTTTGGAGTCGTTGCGTTACCTGCTCACTCAGTAACAGTAAAGGTTACAAACTTGATGTTAATACAGTAAATACTTGAGGATTTAATACAGTAAATACTTGAGGATTTAATCTAAATAAATCATAGACTAGAAACACGATTGGTGAAACTTTTCCGATAGCTTTATTTTTTTTAATTGGCCTTGCTAATTCCCGTTTTAGGTTCCTCCTTTGACTAGAGAAAATATGCATATTATTTTATACTATTCAGTAGGTAATCACATTACCGAGATTAATTATAGATATTTGCTATTTTAGAAGCAAAACGAAGTTTTATCATTTGTCGCTTACGTCAGTTACTTCCGAGCGGCAGAAATCTATACCTCACCTCTTCCCGGGTTCAAGTGAGCAATAGCGCTGTCATTGTCTTGCTGCTATTGTTTTCTTGCTAGACTCCGCCTATTCGGTATTTTGACATATCGCATTAAAACGACGCTTTTCAGAGCTTACTGCCAAGCGTTTTATACGAGCAGCCTTTGGGTCAAACACACCAAAATATCTTGGAATGCCCTGCGGATTCTGCTGTTTGCTTCTGCCTGCTTCTGCAGCGCATCGGGAATATTTGCTGACGCACGAGTAAATTGATTCGCGGCGATAATGCGCAAAAGATCTGCGTCCCTGATGCGCCGGGTGCGCGACAGCTCCAACAGCTACCTACTCCTGATTGCACAGAGGCTGGACACTGACTGTTTATTTATGGAACACTGGACAAGAGCGTATATTGTGCTCTCTTGACCAGTGTTTTAGTTCTATTTTATTTAAAATTTAGTTTCTATTTTTTTTTCTGATTTTACTCGAAATATGGAACCTTTAACTTATTTTTATATAATGTATTGTTGCCTGAAATAAATATATTGAATTGAATACCGATGCCTCAGCTTGTCCAACTCTGCTGATAAGTCACTGTTTTGTTAGTCTCAGTCACTCGTATACCGTATGAACTTTTTTCATGCAGTAGTTTCGTAGAAAATAGGCTGTGACAGTGTTGCGTGTTTAATTCGCAACCTGAAGTTTGCGATACGTGTTGTGCATACGACCCGGATTGTGGTACGGCGGCGAACTTTGCACAATGTTTCCTTCATCCAAAGCGGCTGAAAGTAGGCATACTGTCGAGGCTCAGTTCGGAGTTGCTCCTACAATTCATTCTTTCAATCCATCTTCTTACTGAAAACTCAAATTTCACGATTCCCAAGAAGTAGAACATACACGAGAGTGATCCTATAATGCAGCCTTTCCCAAAGTGGGCGATAACGCCCCCTTGTGGGCGCTGCAGGCCTAAAGAGGGCGGTAAGAGACCCAGAAAAAAATGGGGGCGTCAAATAAGACACACTTTCGCATTTTAATAGTTATTAGTATTCCTAGATAGGTCATTTTCGTAGATAATAGACCGCGGGCAATCATGTATTAACGAGTTTTTGTTAAATAACCCGATTTGTGCATGTTTAAACTCCGCTAATATTGCTCACAAAAAAATGGGGGCGCTAAAAACTAATTTATTCTCAAAGTGGGCAGTAGACAAAATAAGTTTGGGAGCCCCTGCTATAATGGTACCTTTTGATGGAAAGTAATGCTAACATATGGTTATTTGTTTTCCAGACGCGACCCATCGCCAACCTGGCAGTAGCGGAGCACTTGGACGGCGACCACGAGGCCGAGGAGGCGGGCGTGTTCCTCGACGCGCCCGCGCTACTCGCGCACCTGCGGGACTCGGGGCTGACGTCACTGGCCGACCACATCGTGCTCGAGTTCAAGGCCGGCCTCAGAGACTACAAGAGGCAGAAGTGAGTACGACATCCTAGAGACAATAATATGCTGAAAATATTCGGGGTATCAAAATAAGCAAGACGAGGTGACGATAAGGTGGAGTAAGGCGCTAACTGAATGGCGTCCAAGAACTGGGTACAGAAACGTTGGTCGTCCAGCAGCGAGATGGGCAGATGATATCGCATGCGTCGCGGCCGAACCTGGATGAGACTGGCACGGGACCGTGAGGAATGGCACAGACAAAGAGAGGCCTATACTCAGCAGTGGGTAAAGTCAGGCTGTGGATGATGTTGATGATGATGATGAATTTAATGTGTAGCATGCAAAGTTTGCAAACGGGTCTGTGTGTTGTTGTACCATGGTACTCGTTGTTCCTGATACCCATGACAGGAGATCCTAGTAATGGGATCAGAACTATCTGTAGATAGGACATTTAACATGTCTAAAATCCAAGGATTTGCCAAAATAAGCCACTGTTAGTTGTTTCTCAATTTGTATACGGTACCTTTGAATGTATATTCGTAGTGATCAGTTGAGGTATGTGTGTGTTCTCGTTGCAGATGGCACGCCATGCCGGTGGTGTCGGCGAGCGCGCTGTGCGCGTCGGGCGCGCTGTGCGTGCCGCTGTCCGCGCTGTGCACGCGCCTCGCCGCCGCCTCCGCGCGCCTTGCGCCGCCGCTCGCCGCGCACCTGCGCGCGCTGCTCGCCTCCATACTCGACGAACACATATTCCAGGTGAGCGACGTGCACTCTCTCTCTCTCTCTCTCTCTCTCTCTCTCTCTCTCTATCTCTCTCTCTCTCTCTCTATCTCTCTCTCTCTCTCTCACTCACCATATCATCAGCAACCTCCCCCCATATAATGTAATGGGATAACTTGCTATAACCACATCGGTGAACGCAGTATTGGTGCTGCATACTCAGGTGGAATTTACTGCTCTTACCCTGATGTAATTGCTGTAACCCCGCCAAAGTCATTTAGGACACTTCTCAGTGTAGGGTCTTAGCAGTGAGACCCACCAGCTGATTTGGATAGATGTACCAGCGAAAGAAACAAAAATCTCAGAAATTTAAACAAAGTTTCGCTCAAACTATAGATGAGCCAAAGCCATTTTGCACTTTGACTTTGCTTCTTTGCGTTCATAAACGCTTTTTCGACGGATTTTAACAGATTCCTTTCTAGTAATTCGATTTTATCAGGAGCGGTTGATACGAACAATCAGTTTTTTTTTTAATTAATACAACTAGATGACGGAACAAGCAAATGGCCCACCTGATGTTAAGCGGTACCCTCTGCCTATGAGCAGTGCATTACCTCATAGGTCACGTCCACCAAGTACGCGCCCTGTGTGGCATTGCACCACGCCAGCCACCCTGAGACATAAAGATGGAAAGTCTCCTGTGCCTGAAATTTCACCGGCACCCATACCCTTCAAACCGGAACACAGTAATGCGAACACTACTGATTTACGGCAGAAAAAGGTATGGTGGTAGTACTTCCCCGGACGAAATCTTTCACAAAACAGCTCTACTACTAACAAGTATACGTACCTGCACTAGAAGAATCCATAGCTTGCTCGAACTCTGGGTACGCTTCCAGTGGCACTTAAATGTTGAGCTTCCCTGTCTTGAAGTTGAGAAGTAAATAGGACACATTTGAGGATGATTACTTTGCTTTCTTTGAAGTATAAAAGCTTTCGTCGTTAATTGCAGGAGGTGGTGGTCGAGAACTGGTTCAACGTGGGCGGCAGCATGCAGCTGAGTCACGACGTGAGACGCACCCTGCTGCCCGCCTTCGCGCCGCCCAACAGAGCCGCCTCGCTCGTCAACCAGCTACCACAGTGAGTGCACCCTCCACAACATCAGCCCATGTTAGTCCACTGCTGGACATGCCAGCTACCCCAGTGAGTGCACCCTCATCATTGTTTCAACCAGACCCTGTGGTCCAGGTGAAAACTGTCCGAGTTGCGCGGTGCTAGCAAAACAAATATTATGGTATAAACACATGTTGTATGAGATTGGCAGTCTATTGTGTTTAGTTAGTCTATGGTTACACTAAAATACAGAGTACGGATCAACTATATAAGAGGAAGTTTCAAAGTTGCCCCAATAAGTGTTAAAATATCAGAATCAAGGCTGAGATGGTACGGGCATGTTATGCGTAGACCAGAAGACCACGTCGTGAAAAAGTGCATGGAAAGGCACTTTTTGTGCACGTGGCCTATAAAAAGAGGGGAAAATTCATTATTTTACTTTTTACAACTTTTATTTAACTTATGTATGTAATGTATGTATGTTTGTCTGGGTGGAATCTTGCAACTGAATTTTAAAGCACATGATATGATATTTTGCATACCTGTCAAGTTCCGATGAGAATACAATATGATGGTGACAGCGAGTTGATCTGATGATGGAGACGGAAGGTGGACAACGGAACTCCTCGAGGGATAATAGTAGACTGGCCGTGTTTAGCCTCATTTTGATCAGCACACGGTTACTCACTAATTTTATAAAAGCTTTTATTTAAAAACTATTCTGTTCTATATCTATCTATTTTCTTCATAGGCTGGTCCAAGCCTGCAAACTGCTGAATCTGGAGTACGAAGACGCGCGGCGTCTCCGCGCGGACATCGTCAAACACCCCGCGACCGCTGAAGACAGCCTGCGGAGCATCGAGATCACGCACATTCCACCGACGACAGCGCTCGTGATACTCAGCCATAGGAACGACTTGTGTGATGCTCCCAGTCCAACGTCCGTCTTAGAACTGTTCTAAGGATCTATCTGTTTTCTTCATTAGACTACTCCAAGCCTGCAAACGGCTGAATCTGGAGTACGAAGACGCGCGGCGTCTCCGCACGGACATCGTCAAACACCCCGCGACCGCTGAAGATAGCCTGCGTAGCATCGAGATCACCCACATTCCAGCGACGACAGCGCTCGTGATACTCAGCCATAGGAACGACCGTATCGTGAGTCAGGGCTGCTTAAAGGTCATTAGCTATGTCCACACTGTGCCGTTTTTTGTTCATTAAGGGCATGCGTCATAGTGCAGTCAACATCGCACGTGAGGCATGCCCTTAGCGCATGCGCGATGAGAGTTGAAAGCGAAGCGCGCGCTGTGATTCACGTTTTCCGGCTTCGGTTGGATTTCTGTGCCTAAAAGCGTTCAATAACAAGATTGGTTCAAGCAATTTCAAAAGTCGATCGAAATTTGGTTTCGGAAATGCGTGCAAACTTTTTAAAAATAATATCTTTATCCTCACGTAGTTCACTTATAATCACGTTACTTCGATTATTATAATAACCTCGTATCCAAAACTTTCTCTTGGTTCTTTTTTTTTCTGGAATATCTTATAACCAAGTAAGCTGCACATATTCCACCAAGTAAAATATTCTCGTCGCACATGTTTCCAAAAAGAAGAAACTACGCCTGAACTATGGTGTTGCGTTCATTAACGCATTTTTTTTTTATTTTTTTTATACTACTTGAATGACGGAACATGCAGATGGCCCACCTGATGTTAAGCGGTAACCTCTGCCTATAAACAGTGCATTACCTCATAGGTCACGTCCACCTAGGACGCACCCTATGTGGCATTGCACTGCGCCCGCCACCCTGAGACATAAATATGAAAAGTCTCATGTGCCTGTAATTTCACCGGCACCCTAACCCTTCAAACCGGAACACAGCAATGCGAGCACTACTGCTTTGCGGCAGAAATAGGTAAAAACACATATATTTATCAACATACATATATCAACTCGGAAAAGGATCGTAACCGTATCGCCTAAAATAGGTAATCGTTTCGTTTCGTTTCGTATGAGGTAGTGCTGGCCTCTGGTGTCAGAGTTTGTCAAGCCGCCCGATTAATCAATAACAGCCGGGACCGACAGCTTAACGTGCCCTCCGAAACACAGAGCGATGGAAATCCGCACATAACTTAGAAAAGTCATTGGTGCGGAGCCTAGGATCGAACCCGGTATCGTTATATTCTGAGTTGCACTATTGAACCGTTATAGGCTACCATCGCTTTTTAGGGTTCCATAAAAAAAATTACGGAACCCTTATGGATTCGTCATGTCTGTCTGTCTGTCTGTCTGTCCGAGTATGTCACAGCCACTTTTTTCCGAAACTATAAGAGCTATGCTGTTGAAACTTGGTAAATAGATGTACTCTGAGAACCGCAATAAGATTTTAAAACAAAAATAGAAAAAAAACAATAAATTTTTGGGGTTCCCCATACTTAGAACTGAAACTCAAAAAACTTTTTTTATCATACCCATACATGTGGGGTGTCTATGGATAGGTCTTTAAAAATGGTATTGAGGTTTCTAATATAATTTTTTTCTAAACTGAATAGTTTGCGCGAGGGACACTTCCAAAGTGGTAAAACGTGTGTCGTCGTCCCCCATAACATCTAAAATAAGAGAACGAAAAAACTAAAAAAAAAATATGATGTACATTACCATGTAAACTTTCACTCAAAATTGGTTTGAACGAGATCTAGTAAGTAGTTTTTTTTGAATACGTCATAAATCGTAATCCATCCAAGAACTTTTATATTATGTTACTTGCTGCTACGGAACCCTTCATGGGCGAGTCCTACTCGCACTTGGCCGCTTTTTTTTAATAGGTAATGTAATGCATGAACTAGTCAGTATTGCAGAAAGTAATAATATCTCTAGATTTTCAATATAAATAAGAATAAATAAATAATGCTGGACAGTTCACACAACATTATCTAGCCCCAAGCTAAGCAGAGCTTATGTTATGGTACTAGATAACTGATATACTTAATACAATACATTACATAGATAGTTTTTTTAAATACTCAGAACTTCCTGAACAAATATCTGCAGATCGTACAAGTATTTTTTCCGATGCGGGAATTGAACCCGCAACCTCCTGCGTCGCAGGTGAACCTTCGCCCGCCGCGCCACAGAGGTCGTCAATAATATAAAAGGGATTATGTAATGATTTGTGTCTTTTAGCGTTTATTTAATAGTTTTTAATAAGATTAATATATTTTTGTTATTTTATATTGTTTTGGATGTATCATGTGCAATTAGTGTTTCGTTTCCGGGACCCGGGAATCTAGAATTTCCGGGAAATAATACTTTCTTGAAATCGGGATTTTCTCTTTTCAAAATTTCCCGGGAAACCAACAGTTTGATTCCCGTTTCCCGGGAACAGAAAAACTGCAGGAAAAACGAAACCCTATGTGCAATACTGTGGAATGTGTTTGATACTTCGCAAAGTACATTGTTTTTTATTATTATATTTATATTTATAGAAACAAATAGATTATGTAAATGTTTTATTTAACAAAATATACAATATAATTGTACAAACCTTAAAACTATTTAATATTAATAGTTAATTTACCTAATGTATTTAAATATGAATAGACTATATAATACATTTTTAACATTGTTATGTACAGTACGCGCTACGCAACTTCGCACGAGCATAAAGCCAACAAAGGCAGTTTTGTGCAGCGCGGCATTATTTCGCTCTCCGTTTTCTATTGACAACTTGTAGGTGCGAAGCTACGTAGCGCGTACTGTAAAATGGCACATTTGCGCCCTGATTAAAATGTTTACCGAAAATTAAATGGTTTGTTCACAGCCTCTCTAGTTTGATTTACACAATTTTATGGAAATCATGTGAACAAAGTTCGGATAATTTGGACGGCCAAGTTAATTGGATACCACCGCGTCACAGATTAAATAATAGTTACTTCCACAGATATAGAGCGTTTGTAGCATTGAGAGACATTTAAAATTTTCTCCTTTCACATAATATAGATTAGTGCTAAAAACTTGTGATAAAAAAGTAGGATAGAAAAATATTAACCATTTAGTTTCTACTTCAGTCTTTAAACGCACTGTGGGGTAACCGCTTTGCCGTATAACATAATGTAGTTAGGTAATGTAACAAAAAAAACTATCTCAATACGTAGGTAGGTATTTTACCGTAGGTATGATACGTAGTTTTCCACGAATTTGACGTTCAAAATTCAAATTACTTTATTCCCTAGCGAGTTTCATACAACTTTATATCTCTTAAGAGATAATGCTTTACTCTTAGGTTGTCTTTACGTTTAGGTTGCATGATATGTAATTGGACATATCATGAAACGATGTGACCCGAGAGCTGGCTCTTATCTGGCTCAACGCATTAGTATTGCCATGTAGCCAGCATCTTAGGGACACTTCTGTCTGGTAGTGATTTGGTTCAGTTGAGCTATCTTTAGATCGCTAGCAGCGGTCTTCAGGTAGCACAACTGTTTCATATAAATTTTGTGCATACCTTGTGTTAGTCGTATTATTATTTCTGTAAATAAATTTATATATAGGACATTGTGTAAAAAATCTCTTCACTTATTCAAAGAACAAAACCAAAAAGCAGTATTCAAATTCGGTAATAAATAGGTACAAATGTACAATACATTCTTACGCAAGCAAAAATAATCTAAATTTACTATCACATAACACTGGCTGAAAACTCCGAGAATCGCCATTAAAATGAATACTATTTTGTACTGTACAGCTACTAATTAGCTAATTACCTATTACAACGAATTATTGGCTAAGCATAGTTATTCACAACTTTCTAACAAGCGTTGACAGCTTGTGTAATGGAGCCACAACAAAGGCGCAACTTTGGGTAGGTACGGTACGGAGGCCGCCTATAGTTTCAAAAGTTATAGGTATACCATATAGCAATATGGTATACCTATAACTTTTGAAACTATCATGGTTATGTACATAATTTTCACTAGAAACGGGATATTAACCACGATTTTTGAGTTTGCAATGTTCCCGATATTTCGGCACAGTTGCATGCGCCATGATCACGGGAGAACTAACTAAAAGTCTTTGCGAGTAGATGTTATTGGCAGATATATCGACTCAAAAATCATGGTAAATATCCCGTTTCTAGTGAAAATTACCTATAAGTAGCCATTATATTGAGACTTTGAACTAGAAGTACTCTACAGAAATGAATTAAATCTCGTAAATCAGACTGCAGCTAACTCATCTTGAACATAACTAGATCGTTAGCTTCTTATTTTGTTAGTTTGTACATAGTCCGCTTTTTTTTTAATACTACTTGGTGACAGAACAAGCAGATGGCCCACCTGATGTTAAGCCGTAACTTCTGCCTATGAACAGTGCATTACCTCAAAGGTCACGTCCTAGGACGCGCCCAATGTGGCATTGCACTGTGTCCGCCACCCTGAGACATAAAGATGAAAAGTCTCGTGTGCCTGTAATTTCACAATAATTAAATTTGTAATTTGCTTAATACAAATCGAATGCTGTATGGATATTAATTAATTCAAGTAGGTACCTATTGCTACCTTTAAATCGTTAGCAGCGATCTTCAGATAGGTATCACAACTGTAAATTTTTTATTTTTTAATGTTTTTTTAACCTACTTGTACTAGGTAGTTGTATTATTATACCTTGAAATAAATGTATATTTTTTATCACTTAGGTAATTCAAGTTCAGTAAATGTTGTTGCCACAATCTACCGTGGTTTACCAAATTCCCATTATAAATCAATTTAATACTTTTGATTTGTAATGGGGCACTAATAGGGTCAGTTAAAAGATTTCCATACAAATCTTTAATGTTTGTGTGACTTAGACTAACAGTATTTTAAAAGTAACAACAATGGATTATGTTTACAAAATTTAATGGGGTTTCCATACCTACATACATACACACGCCTTTTTCCCCGAAAGGGCAGGCAGAGGCTAATATGGTATGATGAGATATTATCCAAAATAGGAGAAACTTCAGTTGTATGCAGAGAGCTCAAACGCCTTAGCAATAAACTCCTCAGAAGGGTTAGTATGCTCAAAATATATCACGCACATGCATGACCTTTTAGTTAAATTGTACAAAAACTACACACGCCATCAGAAACTACCTATCAAATCCTTATCAAGATCTACAGCAATATTTACAACTTAGACAGGAAAATGTGAATAGCCTCAAATAGACGGATGTACCCCAAATAGATAAGAATCAGATCTTGACCTCGGCATTGACTGAGCGAGTAGCCTCCACTTCTCGACTCTTCGCCGGCTTGCTAGGGTCTGTCGAGGCGTGGTTCCACCATTGCTCGTCTCCCGAAGCCCAGGCCACGAACACCAAGTTCGTGACGATGAAGACAGCCATTGTTATCCAGAAGACCAGACGCCATTGTACCAGGGTGCTCTAAAAATAGAAAGGAATAATTTAGTTACTTGTATTGTTTCTTTCTTCTTCATCAGCCGATTTACGGGGATAAGTCTCATCTGCCCCGGTGAAGAAACCACCGGGCCAGATTCAAGTTCTTTCCATCTGCCCGGCAGTTTCTGTTTTTTGGTGAATTTGTCATAATCACCACGCTTGGCAGGCGGATTAGTTTTCGCTGCATTGGTGTTGAGTAGGTAAGGTACTCAGGTAGATATTGCTGCCATCCCTGGCGTACCTAATCCCTTAGTCGCCTTTTAGTACATCCACGGGAGGAGTGCAGGAGTCTTATTCTTAGGGCACGACAGTTTTGTTGTTTCTTTAATAGTCACGAAGTTGATTAGTTTTTTGTTGTATCTAATACCTACCTACCCAAATGCAGATCAAGGTCGAAATGACTTGCGATTTTCGAAAGTGGATGCAATTATTTCGATAATTTGTCTAAATTACCTAAGACGCGAACGTGGTATAGGACATTGTGTCATTGCATTGACAATGCCGCATGCAGTCAAAAATTACACAGACATCTTGTAGGTAACTATATATAGTAGGTGTGCGAAAGTTCACTTTGTTGTGGTATGTCTGGACAAGTAGTTCGCCCATTCAGGCAAACTGGAATAGCGTTCAATCCGCTGTTCAATAGCTTGCGCGGGCGGCACGCTTCAAATAATAATACCTACCTACCAAGCAAGACAAGTGTTTAATCCACTGCCAGAGTACCTATACGTCCCAACCCAATATTTGACCACAGATTAATTAATAGTTACTTCGTAAATTTGACTGAGTGAGAGAAGTGAGCCAAGCGCCCTTGCAACGCAGTAGATAATACCTACTATTATTTAGACTCGCCTGTCTTGCCTGAAAACTATAATCAGGGTATCTTCAAGTCTAGAGTGAATAGGTGCCTTCTAGACCTTTGTGCTCCATCTTCGGCCACATCGTCACTTACCAACACGTGAGATCGTGGTCAAACAAAGGTCTACTAAAGTTAAAAAAAATATTCTCATGTGACGCGTTTTACCTACGCGCGATTCCACTCCCGCATTGACTAGAAATCTTAATAATTTGATTGACTAACTCTTATTTGACATTTAATTATGCTACCGTCTCGCTAGCGTCTCGCAAACGTTAATTATTCGTGCTTGGACCACAGTCTGCGACGCGGGTTACGAATTGGCATCGCCGCCCGCGCCGACTGTATAGGTAGGTATTAGGTACATCTCTCGGGTCCATTTCGGTGAGTATTGGTTCACTTATTTTATTTATTAGGTACCTATACCTAATAACATTCACGCGAAGATTGTGCACTGTTACTTGTACTATTTTATTCTGTTTTATATGTAGGTTCGCTTTAGCTGATAACTCCATCCGTTCCGCTTGGAAGGCCGATATAAATATGCATGCAATTTTCTATTTGGTTGCGTTCATGTCATTTGTCAAAGGACAAGCAGACGTGACCAGTTAAACCATTCTGAGTATTGAATTTGCAAAACTGCAACCTCGGTTGTCATTCATTACGACATCGGTGCTGCGTTTGTTCCGGTTGCATCACGAATCAGTGTCAGATGTTACAGTGCCTACTCCCCCCTATACAGTAGGTAGGTACTCGTATAGTAGGGGAGGCCTGTAGGCTAAATGGGGATTTACCTACTCGAGCGTCGTATGAACCTATTGGATTTTGAAGATTATATGGTATAAAATCCCAGAATCCCCTCTTGGGCTCCCCTATTAATAGTCTGCAATATCTCTTACATTCTTACAATAATCTAGGTATCCTTTAGGTAAATAACAATTAAATGCTGTTTGTCGGTAAGCACATCTATACCTAACTGGTGGAGCATGGATTCTTCAGGATCACTCTTAAGAACGGTACGTAGGATCTTTTTTATGATGTTCGTCTAATTCCAGTTTAAGGTTTTTAGGGAAAGAAAAAATAGAAAAGTTGCCCGAAAAATTGTTAAATTCCACAAAAAAGTGCTTTTTTCGTTAGTGTTTTTCAGATATTAGAGATGTCTGTGGTATTTTTTGATGAACTCGAATCTATTGGACAGGACAACGACAACGGGGAGCTGAGTGTCGAGACCATTATTCTGTGGTTGGTAAGTACTTACATCAGGGGTCAGCAGTCCGACCAAGAATGGCGCAATGATGCCAGTAATCGCTCCAATTCCATTCACAATTGCCATGATAGTTCCCGCGTAGTTTCCGCTAAGGTCCAACGCGTTGACTTTCATTCCGGGATAGAACGCGCCCATCAGTCCCATGGACGCAGTGAACAGGATGACTACTGTTTGGGTGTCGCAGCCTGAGTAGGATGCTAGGATCATGCATATGCCTGGACCGATTGACGCTGAAAAGAACAAAACATCGTAAATTCTTAGGAAACGCTATAACAAAACGCTGCAATAGTCTCATTACTAGGTAAACTCAGGTTTAAGATACCTTTCCCCATATAAGTAGTTTTTTTTAAACATAAAACTTACATACACTCAGGACTTAGATAATTTAAAACTCAGGCTGGGCAAATCCAAGTTTGTGCACAGGGTGATAAAAGGAGTGAAAAGCAAAATTAGGAATAAAGGTACTCCGACAGAGAAGCAAATTTCTCGACATAGCCTAGAAGATTAGCAAGTTGAAGTGGCAGTTAGCCGGTCATGTCTGCAGAAGAACCGATAACCGGTGGAGTAAACGAGCTCGTGAGTGGAGACCGCGTCTTGACAAACGTAGTGTAGGCACCCTCTGGCTAGGTGGAGCGATGACTTGCGCGGGGTGGCTGGCAGAAACTGGATGAGGAGAGCCTCAGACCGGGCTCAGTGGCGCGCCATGGGAGAGACCTATGTCCAGAAGTGGACTGCAGTAGGTTGATGATGATGATGAGGTAGGTACTCTACTCACCTCTACTGGCTCTAGTGGCTGGCAGAAACTGGATGAGGAGAGCCGAAGACTCGCATCAGGGGCGCGCCATGGGAGAAACCTATGTCCAGCAGTAGCCTGCAGTAGATTGATGATGATGATGAGGTAGGTACCTACTCTACTCACCTCTACTGGCTAAAGTGGCTGGCAGAAACTGGATGAGGTGAGCCGAAGACCGGGCTCAGTGGCGCGCCATGGAAGAGACCTATGTCCAGCAGTGGACTGCAGTAGGTTGATGATGATGAGGTAGGTACTCTACTCACCTCTACTGGCTCTAGTGCCTGGCAGAAACTAGATGAGGAGAGCCTTAGACCGGGCTTAGTGCCGTGCTATGGAAGAGACCTATGTCCAGCAGTGGACTGCAGTAGGTTGATGATGATGAGGTAGGTACCTACTCTACTTACCAATAGTTGTAAAAGTCTTTCTAGCGTTCGTAACCGTCATCCAGTTCCTCTTCACGATCTTGTCACACATCCAGCCGAATATAATTGAGCTGATCCACATCACCGCGTAAGGCAGTGCCGCTAGCGTGCCGGTTCTGTGTATGTCGAATTTGAGGACACCGGTCATGTATTTGGGGAGGTCAGTCACCATCGTGAAGTAGCCGTAGTCGTGACCAATCTGTAACGTAAATATTGTTCAGAAACTGCATTGTGTTGGATTGCATTTGTTTGTTTGATTAGGCTATTGGCTTGTGTATCAAAAAACATGTTTTGTGATCTATATACCCCTATTGTTTATCTCGCGAAAAAGGCCTTAATCGTTCGAATGATCATGAGATTCGTGGGTGTCTTTTTTATTACAAGCTTTATATTAACTTGCAATGTATGTCCGGGTGGAATATGTTTGTCCGGCTGGAATCTTGCAACTGAATTTTAAAGCAGTTATCCTCAACCGATTGAGCTGAAATTTGGCATACCTGTCAATTTACGATGACAATATAATATGATGGTAACAGCGAGCTGATCTGATGATGGAGACGGAAGGTGGGCAAAGGAACTCCTCGAGGGATAATAGGCTGGCCGTGTTTAGGCCCATTTTGATCAGCACACGGTTACGATCACTAATTTTATAAAAGTTTGTATTGAAAAATATATATTTCACAAAAAACTTATTTTTACTTAGTCAACCATCTATCCTAACTAATTTGATGTCCTTTTGGCTGCTTGTTTATCCAATTGCTGAATTTTATTTACTAGTAAATCCCAGAACTACTTACGACTGACCATATAATTGATCGTGTTGTAATATTTAGAGGAGACTTGTTACATGTAACAACTCATGATTTATTCATTTGGACAACATGAATGGAATCTAGTACCTACCGCAGTTCATGAGTCTAGTTATTCTAACATACCAATACCATGTAGGTAGGTATGTCAATTATGGACTATATTAGAATTTATACAATAAATACTGACAATAGGAATTTATTGAAAAATCCACTTGAAATTGCACGTTTGTGGCTTGTCAAAACAGTAAAGTAAAACATTGAATGGTACTAAAAACGGACTTTGATGTCAAACATCACGTTCTGTTTGGTGATCCCTTGTCCCTTTCTACTCTAAATGGTCTAGTCTGCCTGGTACCTATTCTCAGCAACGAAAATACTAAGCAGATGAAATGTGTCTTATGGGATATTTTCACTCTTATTGTATGTTAAAAAAGGAAAACCTCTTTTATTGTGTCAATAAGATGGTCAATAACCTACTAAAAAACATTGAGATCAGATAATATTTAACAGCAAAAAAAGTTTTCGCTCTTTGTATGTTCGAGTGCTTACTATAAATATTAGTAGGTACTTCTCTCTTAAATAAGTTATCGAGGGTGGAAGACCAAGACGAGCTTCTCTTCTATGTAAAAGACGTAACTACCAACTAGTTTGTTAGTATTGTAAAAATTACAGATTTGAACTTCAGGGATAAAAAAGTTTTAACAGTTCTATGACGTAACAGTCCTATATAACAAATGGGAGTTACTGCAGATTGCGTGTGTCTAGTACTAGAGATCTTGTAATGCATTTCAATAATATGGATTGGCTTTTATCTAGGCTTTAAGGTACGGGGTCAATAAGTTATTGATCGTGGAAGACCACAGAAGAGCTTCTCTTCTATGTGGAAGACGTTTCTATCACACCTTCTCAGACTATAGAATAGAGAATAGAATATTTATTTTTTAAGACAACAAGAGTCCAACTTATTAGAAACACGACTTAATAATTAACAATGATTTAGTCCTCTGGACGAGCTTCCAGACCAGAGGACAATCGAAACGATCAGAGAACGCGCTTAGGATACTGTTGCTGCTCGCGCGAAGCCTGCTCAACAGTGAGGCCGTCTTTTTGCGCCAGATGGCGTCAAAGGTGTCAGTACGCGCCTCGGCAAAGATACCTGAAGCGCTGCAGAAGCGCGGAAGTCGCAACAGAGCCCTAAACGACTATGTGTGATGGCGTGCGACTAGCGCTACAGATCTTATCCTTATTCCTTTTAGAATTTATCAACAACTAGCTGAATTGATCTAGAGTTAGCGATCTTGGAGAGGATAACACCCGTAACAGCTATGAAAAACCTACTTCGTTAATCTTTGAGTCATCATTAGGTACTTTTAATAGTGAGAGGGATTACTAATATCGCCAGTTGGATCGCGGAAGGATATCGTTCCCGTGGTCTGGCAAACATGGCGCGAGAGGAACACCGGAGTAGTTTTTAGTGGGTATTCTGCCCTTTTCAGGGCGGCGAGTCTCATATAATACCGGTCCTCCCCGGACCGGTTTATTCGTAAACGAATTTTCTACTCTGAAAACAAAAAAAAAACAAAAAAAGGTACTTTGAATAGTAGAACTGCTCGGACGTGTGTTTTTCAATCTATTCCAAACAGTTCTACTTCACCTTGAGTTTTCTTCCCCTTGGAAGAAATTTTCCACGAGGTTCTACAAGTACAACCAGCAGTAGAACCTCTTGGAACAGAGGAGCTTGAATGACACGTGAATTATGATTTTGAATTCCTTATCAAGAAAACCCTCACTATATTTACCTGTGCGCAAACAAGGGCCCATAAAGGTACGGACATGAAGATTCCTTTCCATGGAATGGCGGAAGGCTGGCTGGTGCGATGGCTTCCGAGCGCTTCTTCCAGATACTTCTTCTCCTTGTCAGATATGTAGGGGTGAGATTCTGGGTCATTATAGCAGAGTAGAGCCTGAAAAAGAATGTATATTTATTATTTAGTTGTGGTGACTCAATGAGGAAATCTATGAGAAACCCATCAGATGAAGATAAACAGAGGATCTGTTTAAGAAAACAAAATCTGATGAGAGAAAGCTTGGGGAGTAATGGTTGGACCTTCTATTTGTTTTCCTTATTTTTTTGTGCCCGATTCTTGTGCCTACCCTCAACAAGAATAAGAATAAGCTCTGTGTTTTGACGACCTCTGTGGCGCGGCGGGCGAACGTTAGCCTGCGACGCAGGAGGTTGCGGGTTCGATTACCGCTTCGGAACAAATATTTGTGCGATCCGCAGATATTTGTTCTGGGTGTTATGGGTATTTTCTATATATAATAAAACATATCTATCTATGTTATATATTTTATTAAGCATATCAGTTGTCTAGTACCCATAACACAAGCTCTGCTTAGCTTGGGGCTAGATAATGTTGTGTGAACTGTCCAGCATTTTTTTTTCCTTCTTTTTTATTTATCAGTTCGAAGTGGAATTGGATGTGTGCCCGATTGTTGTGACCCTCAACAAGAACATGACTAAGCTCTGAGTTAAGACTGGCCCTAGCCAGTCCCTAGAGTGCCTATTGAATTCCATGCAGAGCTGTTACTAATAAAGTTACATAATCCTTACCCAAAGAATAAACCACAAGATGCCGATAGATCCGAACAGGTAGAACACTGATTCCCAGTCTCCAGACTCTTTCATCACCAGCCCGGAGACGTAGGTACCCGCGATGTTGCCGATCTGAGCTCCACCGAACACTAGAGAACCCATCCGTCCTCGCTCTGAGACGGGCGCCCATCTTGCTAGCATGGCGTTTAGGGCTGGGAATGTTGTACCCTGCAAAGACAAACTATATTAATATCTGTATAGGTACATAGATAGAGTAAACTCATAGAAGATGCAGGTTCAGACTGAAAAGGTTCAGAAAATTATTTGAGCACGAATTTCCAATTCTAGTCTAAATTAAAACAACTGACAACTAACTTATTTGAATTGACAAGTAATTAATTTTGTAATAATTAAAAAACCCCCAACGCAATGAAACGGCTGAACCGATTTTGATCAAACATAGCTAAGAACACTCCCGAGAAATTCACCTTTCAAACAAAAAATAAAATCGAAATCGGTTCATCCGTTCGGGAGCTACGATGGGACAGACAGACACACACACACACACACATACACATACAGACACGTCAAACTTATAACACCCCTTCGTTTTTACGTCGGGGGTTAAAAACTAGAGCTCATTTACCGTAAGATGTCCCCTGCCTTGTATGGCGTGCCAACAAACCAAAGCAGGGGGACATCTTATGGTGAACGGTCTGTAGAGTGTTTCGTTGCTCCCGGGTTTTTTTATCTACGGGAATGACGGAACAAGCAGGTGGCCCACCTGATGTTAAGTGGCAACCCCCTGCCTTTAACAACGCATTACCACATAGGTCACGTCCATAGGATTCACCCTAAGTGGCATTGCACTGCGCCCGCCACCCTGAGACATAAACATGAAAAGTCTCATGTGCCTGTAATTTCACCGGCACCCATACCCTTCAAACCGGAACACAGTAATGCGAGCACTACTGCTTTGTGGCAGAAATAGGTAGGTATGTGGTATAGGTAATCATGCACGCTGTGCTACCAACATGTTCGCCCCTATAGCTGAGGGGTAGTCATCTACTGTGACTGACGTTTCATCTGTCAGTTTCAAACATTACTTCAAATCGGTGTTGCCGCAACACACAAAATGTTTCGCCTATGGTAATCGAAACCAAACAGAGGTAGTAGGTACTTCCCCGGACGAGTTCTTTCACAAAAAATCTCTACTACTACTAAAAGTAGAGTCCCGACAGTATTGATTCCATAAGTATCTATGTGTTGGCTGTGACTGATAATTCCATTGATAATTTCTCAAACTCACCTCGCCAAGTCCTTCTAGCACCCTCAGTATAATAAGGCCTGTAGCACCACCCACACTGACGGCCCATGGTGTCAGCAACGTAAACACAGCTGTGCTCAGCACTCCGAAGCCCAGGGAGTACTTTCCGCCGAACCGCTCCGCCAACATGCCACCAGGCAAATGCGTGACTATGTAGCCATAGTAGAAGGCGCTGAGTATGATGCCTTGGGTTTCTTCGTCCCAGTCGAAGCCTGACAGTTCCTGAAAGAAAAGATTTGAAGAATTAGGGGTTGTAGTAGATTACGGCCGTTTGAACTGGGGTTCCGGAGGGCGGTGGAAGGTCGGGGGGAAAACTTTAGACTACCCCCGGTACTTCTCCCGCCTCTAGTAGATGTTTAGTTTTTGAGTAAACAGAATTTTGAATTTTGGTGATTGTTAGAATCGTTTCGCTCGAATTGGGGTTCTCTTGTACGACGATGGGAGGCAACCTTTTGGTACCACTCTTGCACAGGAGATGTTAGTTTATGAGAAAAAATAATATACATTTTGTTGAAAACTCAAAATTAAAATATTCTCACTAAACATTATTAATGGCTTTTAAAAAAAGCCTTATCAAAATACGTTAAACTTCTAATCTATTAAGTACCTATAAATACTATTAAACCTACTAAAACTAATAAACTAATCCATGTAATTTCGGTACTCGAAAGAAATTCGTGCGTCCGACCCAAAAATTATGACGTGGGCTGAATCCGGAATAATTACTATTACTTTTAGCTTGTGGGATGAATTCCTTGATGATGTAAGACGTACCGTAGCATCAGACACCTCATTGTCAACGTCGACAACAGGACAGGATTCTGTGTCGAGTGGCGACGTCGGCCGCCGCCGGACCATCTGCGTGATCGCGATGTTGAGGCAGACTCGCATTGTGTACGCATTCGCCACCGCCAGGAATCCCATGATGGCCATCACCCATCTTTGCGGGATGAAGAATACTGGAACAAGAATAAGAGCATGTAAGGGCATGAGGGGAAGGTATCTAAGATAAGGCAATATGGCTGGAGTCTAGCAAGAAAACAATAACTGCAAGAAAGTGACAGTGCTATTGCTCACTTGAACCTGGGAAGTGATGTGGTATAGATTTGTTCAGCTCGGAAGTATCTGACGTAAGCAACAAATGATAAAACTTAGTTTTGGTTCTAAATTAGCAAATATACAAAATAAATGATCTTATATTAATCTAAGTAATGTAATTACCTACTGAATAGTATAAGAAATAACGCTTAATATTTTCGCTAATCGAGGGAGGGAACTAAAACAGGTTTTAGGAGGGCCAATTTCAAAAAATAAATCTATAGAGAAAAGTTCACCAATCGTGTTTCTTGTCTATGATTTATTCAGATTACATCCTCAAGTAATTACTGTATTAACATCAAGTTTGCAACCTTAACCTTGTTACTGAGTTAGCATGTATCCATGATGTCATTCCATTTTTGTGGTAGGTATACATTGACCACAATTTCCGTCCACCACTAGGTACGTATTTAAGTCAGAAATTTATCAGAAATTTAAATCACAGTAGTCATTAAATGAATATAAATTCAATTCAAATACTTCATTTATTATTAAGTACCTACTAGCGGTTGCCTACTGTTTCATCGAGGGTACGACTGAGTGATATGTATACCCTAATCCAGGCTTTGATCTGTCTTTATGCCAAAATTCATGCTTGGTAATTGGCTCAGGCGCTTTCACGACTCACAAACATCCATACAAACTAATGAACAGACATGTTCACTATTATTATAGGTATTTGTAAGAAATATCTTTGATGTACGGATTATATTATGTAAACAATATAGGTACAATTACTTATAATATTATCCATTGGGGGGTTAGCAATAAACATTTGACTTGTTTTTTAAGTACCTAGCTCATAGATATTACTAAATCTATGGTCAAGTGACTTCTATTACATCCCCATTTACAAAAACAAAAAAAAAACAAAATTCTTTAATTGGAACACATGATGAGACCTACAATGTATTGAGACCAACACACAGAAACTGAGAAGTTTTTAAATAAAACTGTGTCGCGAATATTAACGCCCTCCTCCGAATTTACAATTTCAAAGTTCCAATAGTGTAAGGTAAAAAAAACAAAACTAATAACAATAAACAAACAGAAAAATAAAACAACACAACGGATAATAACACAGTATTGTGCGAAGTAGGTATGTGTTTGTTATGGTGGGTTGTGTTGTTGGGAGAGTGAGTATGGGTGTGTTGTGTAGGTAGGTAAGTGGGTGTGTGTGAGTGTGGATGTGTCGGTGTGTGTGTATTAGGTACCTACATTGATAGTCCGGGAACCGTTACCTAAAACTAGCTGTTTCTACCTCAACACAATGCGGTATACTTGTATTGCTATACTAATGTACTCCTTATATTACGAGAACATCGTGTGAATAAACGTCAGCCACCGCGTTGTCACTTGCTCCTGTAGTTAGCGCCCGCATATAGAACATTGGCGACGAGGATGGGATCAAAATGGCGGAGGAGACACGTGCAATCGGGAATATAAAAGAGTTAAATTTAAGTACCGATAGGTACATGGAACAGTTATATCAAACGAGTGCGAGCCTTTTTCCTAGTGAACGGAACAAAAGCCGAGGTGCAAACGGCATATGCTACCGTTTATAGAACAAAATGTCTTCATCTGATCAATGAATCATGATCTGACCATTTGCTATTTGCTTGTGAAAGATACGTCAGTACATACGTCATTTTCATCTCGATGATGTAGCATTTTCGTTACATTCATACGGAAACCAATGTCCAAGTAGGTATTCAATTAGTTTGCAACGGTGTATGGTGTTATGAGTGCATTTCAATGGCATGCAGTATAAACTTCAACATTATTACCTGGTAATAACCTAGAAAGATTAATTAACAATTCAACTGGTAGGTAGGTTAAAGACTGCGATCACAGAACTACTAGATTGATTGTCACATACAAAATCAAAGCTAAAAGCTGTCCGCGTCACAGAATTAATAAAAGTACAACAATTCACCTGGTAGGTAGGTTAAAGACTGCGATTAAAAAATACAATTGGTTAATCTAAAATTAGTTTAGTGCTGTCAAACGATGTTCGCTATTCAGGTATTGCCTAAATTAACAGGACTAAACCCGACTAAACCCGGTCAAACGACTAACTAAACTAATGGTGCCGATTCTGTTGTAATGCAACCAATTCAGATTTTCATTGCCAATGACAATCAGATGAGAATCAATTACATACCCAGTTCAATCAACCGCATCACAATTCGGTATTCAGTCCCCATACACCTACCTACTTATCTACCTTTAGTATCGTCATTGGCCGTGATCTGTTCCATCAAGATAACTGGACCTAACCATTGTGCTAAAGTAGGTCTTCAACTTGAAAGAATACATTTCGTTTTATCTCAATCGGACATTGGATTGATCGGGTTATATCCAATTGGGACACTCCATTGTTGTAGTTTTTTTTTCAATTTTTCTTCCGTTACATTAACCGACTAACAGGATAGTGAAAGCAAAAATTTATGAAAAGGTTTATCATCATCATCATCATCAGCCTATACCATTCCACTGCTGGACATAGACCTCTCCCAATGCGCGCCATTTAGACCGATTTCCAGCTCTTCCCATCCACTTTCTACCAGCCGACTTACGCAGATCGTCGCTCCACGTAGCCAGGGGGCGCCCCACACTACGTTTCCAAGACGTGATCTCCACTCTAGAACACGTTTACCGCAGCGGTTATCGGTTCTTCGGCATTATGCCCAGCCCATTGCCATTTCAGCTTGCTAATTCTCTGAGCTGTCGATGACCTTATGATGAGAAGGTACACTTTTTCATTTGAATTCTATTTTCAGAGTGCTTCTTGTTTCAACCCCACGTTCAACCCATTTAGGTATTTATATCGTTTCAACCCATTTTCATCTGTTTCAGCTGATGACGGAGCTGAAACGTGGACATTAACGGTAGGTCGGGTCCATAAACTTAAAGTCGCTCAGCGAGCTATGGAAAGGGCTATGCTTGGAGTCTCTCTGAGGGATAAGATCCGAAACGAGGTTATCCGACAGAGAACTAAAGTTCTAGACATAGCCCAGAGGATTAGCAAGCTGAAGTGGCAGTGGGCCGGTCATATCTGCAGAAGAACCGATAACCGGTGGAGTAAACGTGTTCTTGAGTGGAGACCGCGTCTTGGCAAACGTAGTGTAGGGCACCCTCTGGATAGGTGGAGCGACGACTTGCGCGGGGTGGCTGGCAGAGACTGGATAAGGAGAGCCTCAGACCAGGCTCAGTGGCGCGCCATGGGAGAGACGTATGTCCAGCAGTGGACTGCAGTAGATTGATGAAGATGATGTACCCATTTTCACTATGTACTTCCCCCGCCAAAACTGCTAACGTGGGTGGTATTTTTAACAACCTCAAAAAAATCAGGAGGTCACAAAGATTGGAAACGGTTTGACTATTATGAGTGTCTCGTATGACGCGTGCTACGTAAAAATTCCATCCAGACAATTCATTATGAATTAGACACGTTAGTAATAAATACTATCTTTAGACACGAAACAATACCATTCAGTCATGTTATACAACTACAAAACACTGAGATGACAAGATAATTACCTACCTATAATGCCTACTTACATTCAGCTTGACTGCTTGGACAATACTCATCAACTATAAGAATATGAGTAACTACTTTACACGTAAACGCGCTCCTAGTAGTTTGTAGGTAGGTATATATACGAGTATAATACCTCTTTATTTACAAAAATAATATACAGGATGTATCATAATGTCCCTATATAAGCCCGGGGAGAGAGTATTCTACACATCATGGCGAATAACTTGCAAGCATAATGGCGAAGCATGTAATTTTAAGAAAATATTTGAATGCAGTATTACTAAATTTTAAAAATAAAATTAAGTCTCCTTTCATCAAAATATCCTATCTGCTATTTAAGGTACTTTCCCTTCATGTCACATAGTCTTGGGACGCCCTGTATACATATACCAATGTGGTAGGTACTGTCGGTTTGGAGGCCTCAGGGTCGAGTCTTACTCGCACTTGTTACTATACTTAATCTTTAAATTTGAAGAACAGAGAGCTTGGTCTGTAATCTAGAATTCATACTCCGGTAGAACAGAGAGTTCTGTCACGTCGATCTATTTGACTGGTGATGTCTTCGATCAAGAATACAACTTGATGTCAGGTCAGCGCAAAAAATTCGTCTCGGTGAATAAGAGCTCTTTAAAAGTGAGCTCTTATTTTTATTTGTATTTGTGAGAACTTTATTTGTAGCTCTTTAAGGTTGATTTCACACTAAATGTTGTTTAACTTTTAATTTTTAAGTGACAGGAGTTATTTACTGCTTTGCTCGGTTTTTGTGACGAATGATCGTAAGTATAAGATTTTTATTTTGAATTATTTATTTTGAATTTATTTTATTATTATTTTGAACTTTATTTTGATTTTTGATTTTTTTGTTTTGAAGATTTGCTACTTTATTGCTAGGTGTCATGGTTGTAATTAGGTTGAACTTAGAACTGTTTTAAAACTCTTTTTTCAGTTCGTTAGTAAACAAATATAGCTGTTTAAGGGGTTTATTCCATCCAGTCCTACCAGTAGTTCGATAGTCGAACTGTTTGGATGTTTTTTTTCCAAATTGTTATACTGACGGATCGAACTATTTGGAAACAAGGATTTTATTCCAAATAGATTTACTATGATTATAATGGAACAGTCAGAAATGGTACTTCAAATGCATTTGTATCTTGAGAGGAAATTGTCCTTTTTGTTATGATATAATAAATCCTATCTCGATATATCCTCTTTGAAGGATCACTTAAAACAAATTATGAAGTATACTTATAATATACTTGTCACTCATTTTATTTGTCATGTAAATTAATGATTTGTGTTGAGGTGAATAAGTAATACGTGTGGAGCGAAAATGGAACAAAATGATGAAGAATCGAGTGTTGTGTTTTTAAAAAGAGGAAGGGGTACGGTGCTGCTATATGCAGGACACCAATATTACAAAAACAAAACATATTAAAATAGTACAGCTATCTGGAAATGTGCTTCAAGCAAAATTAGCAGATGCGTTGGTTCAGTTACACTGCAGGTAAAATCTTACTAATATTATAATAAGCGGGAAAGGTTTACAGATGTTTTGATGTTTTAATGTTTAATAAATATATTTGCTACTACGTAAATCGATGACTGTACTTCGGAGTTAGTAAATCTATTTGGAATAAAATCCATGTTTCCAAATAGTTCGATCCGTCAGTATAACAATTTGGAAAAAAAACATCCAAACAGTTCGACTATCGAACTACTGGTAGGACTGGATGGAATAAACGGTAGGCAGACGGTATTTAGCTTTTATTTTGTACGAGACCCGAAATCTAGTCGTATTCTTGATCGAAGGGTGATATGTTGGTCATTTGTAAACAAGCAGCAAGTGCAAGTGATTTGCCGCTAACTAAACGTGTATCTGTTGACACACTAATTGTTAATAGCTGCTAAACGACGCCGGTTCACGAGAATGCGAGGACGCTTTCCACCTGCTCGGTCGGTACTCGGTAACTACTGCATGGTCATTAGATGCACATTACGGTTTCTACGATGGGATTGCGTCATCACAAGGGAGTTTACCAATTACTGGGTATAGGTACTTATAATCCTTTTGTATTGACATTTCTGAACAGATAAGTATCTATTATATTATAAAAACGGGAAATTTTCACGTACCGTATAAGTATCTGACGAGCATGTATGAAGAATGTGATGAGAGTGAATGAAGCAAAGGTGTGTCAGGATCGTAGCAAGTGGAAATCCGTGGTCTCTGCCTACCCCTCCGGGAAACAGGCGTGAGTTTATGTATGTATGTATGTATAGGCGCTATAGGTTCACGAAATGTCTATAATGAGTTCTATTCTAGAATTTTGATATTTTTGTTAAGAGTTCTTAAATAGTTTCCAAAAAGAAAAAATATATGGTATACTTTAGCTTATTATCTAGTGAAATCATAAATTAAATACTAACACCATTTGAATTACCTACTTCACTCAGTAAACGCATTTTCAGTGAAATAACAAATCTATGTAAGTCGATCTATCTAATGAAACAGAAAAACCCTGAAAGTGACGCGGAAATTCTGTGAAATCTCGCGTGGAAAGAACATCGTAAACAAGCGTAGCTTTAATAGGTAATATCGCCTGATAATCGCGTTAATTCCCACTTAACAGTTTCAACTAACATAATTTTTTATAGCTTTGTTTTTTTTTTACTTTGTCATGCTATGGATATCTCCAGACGTATTCAGCTAGGGTTAACTGCGGGGAACGAAAAAAAACAAAACATTTTTTTTCTACAATCAAAAAAAACATCCCCGCAGGAACTAAATTTTTGGGTTACATTTAAATTTAATGTTATCCATAAAGTGTGGTTTACACTTGAAAAATAATAAATTAAAAAACATGTTTAAAAACAATTTAACATATATATGTTTTGTAGTGTTGTTTAAACATGTTTTAAACATGTTATAATAATGTTTTACGCACATTTTTATTTTTTTATGCATTTTTTTAACACGCTTATAATAGATTGGTCTGTATATTTGTAGGTATGTAACGGAATCTTTGATCGTGATTTTCACCGCACTTCAAAACGGCGGAAGAACAAAAAATATTTTATCAAATAACATTTTATTTGATGCCAAATACTTTTTTTATGTTTTGAAACATGTTTTAAACAAGTATGCATTTTTCCCGTTTTAAACTCTTATTCCCCCCCTCCCCGGTAGCCTATTTCACTCACGGTGATAACTTTCCAATGGTGAAAGAATTTTTGAAATCGGCACAGTAGTTTTTGAATTTATTCATTGCAAACATACACACACACAAAAATACAAATATTTCCTCTTTATAATATTAGTTTACATAATTTATAAATTATCTAAGAGACACCTATTGATTAGGTCTGAATTATTGTAAATGCATTCTGAGATGCTGCGGCCCGTCTAGTGGACGTCTTCCGTCTGATGATGATCTTATAAGTTACAATGATAATGGTCGATAAGGTGACCAACGTTGCGGCCATTTTAATTTAGTTCGCTTTAAATGGGCCATTGATCGTGGTTTTTTATCGTTTCCGGTTCGTCCCTATTGTTTGAATACAGATCAAAGCATGCCCGTTACAAATTCCAGTTGGCCACCAAAAGCAATAAATTCTGTTCGAAAGTCTCCGTTTTCGTCCTTTCTATCGGACCACAAGGACTGGAAAAATGCTATAGGTACCCCTATTTCAGACTATGGCAATGTGTAGGTACTATTTTATACCGTGCTATGATGACCGCCGGATCTCTGTAGTCCTTTTTTTTATTATCGAAAATAGGCTTGCGTTTGGCTACATCTCACCTGATGGGAAGTGACGATGAGGCCTATTTAATCACGCTCATCTAGAAGATGCCTAATTAACTCTTCGTTTGAAGATGCGAAGTTCAATCAAAGGGGAAAACGAACGATACGTGCGCACCGAATTGTATGCATCTACATACATACATAGACGCCTTTTACCCCGAAAAATTAGGCAGAGCCTCAATGGTCCCTTTTTCACCGTGAGTGCACTATTGTGCAACATAGACGTGAGAAGTGGTGGCTTATTCGCTCGCCGCCGTTGCTTCCCACGACTGACTCAGCTAACGCTTTCTTCCAGTACTAACACAGCACCAGGAAAGCGAGAGGCAAGATGTTACACATAAAAAAACTATCAATTCCATACCATCACTGCATTCATCATGGAATTTCCAGAAGTTGTCGTGACAAGTGGTTGTATTGCAATTCGCAAGGGCCGACACGTTCTTGACAAGTTGCCCAACTTGGCATTGGAATTGTGAAACTCGTTAGAAGTTAGTTTTTGCATCGGTCAGATTTCTATCGAACGGGACGAATTGCATTCCGTCGTCGTTCGATCCGCGTCGGCCAATAGCTGTCTCAAAGCTCGCGAGACACTCTGGCACCATCAACCCCAGGCAGAAATCTTCATAGAAAAATAACGCTTTGCAACATAATAACAGCTTGCACCGTAAAAGAGTAAGTGCAGAAAGATATGTAATGAATGGGGAACTTAAGAGCTAGATTTAGCATGTAGCTTGACTCTATCGCACCACGGCAAAATCTAAAAGCCAGCTGGAATGTGTTTTGTAGCAGTCCCGCTGTAAAGGCTACGCCAACGCCAGGCAAAAATTTCCTACAAAAAAAACGCATCGCGCCGCTCAAAAAAGCGGTTTTTATTGCTTATCTCGTAAAATATACATAATTTTACAAAACCCCTACAGTAAACCCTCGGCTTTGTTGTATTGACTTTATTTCTCTAATTTTTTACTCAATAATATTCACCATTTTAATAAACAATCGAATAAAGGCAAAAAATAGACGTAAATTTTGTTTATTTTTCTATCGAGAAAATATTGTCCTATCGTGTTTCTGTTAGTGATTCCTCGGAATTATAATGTAGTATCTATGCATATTTTTAATTTGAATATTTTACTTGATTTAGTCAGTTAAAAATCTAATCTCAGATTGGTAATTTTGCGTTATAATTAACCTTAAATTCAATTCAATTCAATCTTTATCAAATAGGCGCAAAAGTACACTTTTGAATATCTAAATACACGTAATTATACACATTTATAAAGAAAACTAGTAGAGACTAAAATAAATAATCACAACATTGATTGATTGGAATTAAGGCGTGGATATAATATCATCTGAAATGTGGTGCATTCATTAAAACCTTTTTTCTCCGAGACCTTTATCGATAAATCTACAAAACAAAATGTTAATCGACATCAAATAAAGCATGCCCACTTTCAGAAATTTCAAACAATAACTTTATCTAAGAAATAAATTTGCAAATTAGCCTCTATTTAATATATCAATCATTAAAATGTGTTTATTACTTCAGTATAATACAACTCCGAGAGGAAATTAATTTTCCAATGATTTTTAAATAAAAAAACGTGATTTTCGCTCAATTTTCGTTTCGCACCCGTGTGTCTACGCCTTTTTCCCCAAAAGGGTAGTCAGTGCCTCAAATAGGCCTCTTTTTACTGTGGGTTGCACCATTGTGGAATATAGACATGACAAGTAGAGAGCTCATCGACACCATTGCTTCCCACGACTGACTCTGCTAACGCTTTCTTCCAGTAATAACACATTCCATAATAAGCTAGCATATCTTATAGCAACGAATCTTATCAACAAGTTCGGGTAATCCCTTAGTTGGCTTTTACGACATCCACGGGAGAAGACGAAGGGGTCTATTTCTTAGGCCGGACACACCACGGCTTTCTTAGGCCGGATACACCACGGTCATTAGAAACGCGACTAGGTACCTAGCTACATTTTTAAATTCTACTATTCTAATTGATTCTTTCTAACTATATGACTTGTGTAGGTACATTTTGGCGAAAAGCACGCACAGAAATTATAAATCTAGATTTATTATCAAGTTTATAGGTAAATCAATGATTTGTTATTCCAAGTTCATTGTCGTTTTCGCAACCGTTTGTAATTATTCAATTTTACCGTGAAATCAGTGTTTAATTAAAAGCAATCTCATTGTCTGCTCATGAGTCAATCATGAGATCGATTGATTTCAAAAACAGGTAGTAAGTTTTACAAAGGCCAAGTGCGGGTTGGACTCGCACGCGAAGGGTTCTGTATCATCGTACAAGATTTATTTAAAACACTTACGGATCAAAAGATACAGCCGATAATTAAAAATGGCGTCGTTGCGTTTCACGCTCACTCAATACCTAACGGTAAGGGTTACAGGTGGTGTATAACGCAAAATTACCAATCTTAGATTAGATTTTTAACTGACTAAATCAAGTACAATATTCAAATTAAAAATATGCATGGATACTACATTATAATACCGAGGGATCACCAAGACAGAAACACGAAAGGACAAAAATTTCTCGATTAAAAAAAATACAAAGTTACCTGTAACTTTTGGCTAGATTCGATTGTTTGTCAATATGGTACAGATTATTGGGACAAAAATTGAATAAATAAAATCAATACAATAAAACGGAGGGTACACCCACGATTTTTTTACGAGATATTCAATAAAAACCGCTTTTTCGAGCGGCGCGTGTCGTTTTTTTTGTATGAAGATTTCTGCCTGGCTCGAGCGCTGTCTTAACACAGTAGTAATTACTTGAGGATGTAATCTAAACAAATCAAGCGACCATCTAAAAATCACTAGACCTAACGAGCACAAATTTTTATTTTAAAACTATGCATCATGTCGATCCTTATCCTTATCCTTATCTTGACAACCTCTTTACCGATTTTACTCATATTCGAAATTCTACCGAATATTTCTGCCAAATATTATGAAAATCGGCCAGTAAATGGCACCACAGCAAACATACCCCATTTTTTAGGTGTTTTTTTTTTACTCCAATAATTCACCGACGCCAATAAAAAGCTATGAAATCGTAGAACCTGTATATCAAGTTTCGTCAAGATTAGCTGAAAAATACAACCAGGCGAGTGAGTACCTAACAACATAACTAAGAGTACATCCGGACAGAAGAAAGCAAGTTTTGCCAGTTGTTGCAAACACTTAGCTCGCTTCGATCTATAAATCTCCGATCTAAAATCTTCGAATTTATCTAGACTTACCAGAAAGACGCACCTATGTAATATAGTGTCAATTTACTAGAAACTAACAGAAAAAAAAAGAAGAAAGATGCTCACAGGAAAAGCTTACCTATAAGCTTATAGTACCTACACAAGAATTCCTAGGTGATAAAAATGACAATGACTAGGTAATTTTAGGTGACTAAATAGGACAACTTAGGTAATTTTTAATTTAAGTATAATTATTTTAAATACTTACTGATATATATTTTGCATGTGTTAAGCCCGATTATGGCTAAACATTTAACTGTAGCACTAACCACCAGTTACTAACCCATATATCGCAAATCGCAATAAATGAATTTGAATTTGAAACTTAGTTACACCGAGTCACTAAATTAATTTGTTAATTTGATAAAAGTTTTTTGGTCCTGACGATACAGGCTCAGCCTAGTGTGAGGGCCGGCGATAATACTTAACTTTAGAATAAGCAGTTCGCATTGTCCGGTCTTTTTAGAACTATTGTTAATAAATGTAATAGTTTAGTTTAACAGATTTTGTTAATGCTGTAAATAAACATTTCTTTCTTTCGTTCTTTCCTCGATCGGTCAAATATTATGTTTATCACTCTAACAGCTATAGAGCAGCTTAAAATGACACGTGGACACCACCATGCAAAGACACGTGCCGACTCATTGTCCATCAGCGAGCAATTAAACGGACGATTAAATGGTTAACTGACAGGTAGCGCGCTACCGCTATCGGCAATTACACTGAGAGATCCAATAACGATCTGTTGGTGTATATAGTTTACTTTGAATAAGGTAGATTTTACGCTATAAATATATAATAATATAATATATAATATAATATATAATATCACTACCAGACGCTTCCGTCTGGTAGTGATTTGGATCAGTTGAGCTACCTTTAGATCGCTTGCAGCGGTCTTCAGGTGGCACAACTGTTTCATATGTATTTTGTACATACCTTGTATTATTCTTTCTGTAAATAAATGTATTTTTTATATATAATGCTGGACAGTTCACTCAACATTATCTAGCCCCAAGCTAAGCAGAGCTTGTGTTATGGGTACTAGACATCTGATATACTTAATACAATATATTACTTAGATATACATTTTTATTATACATACAAAATACCCAGAACACCCTGAATAAATAACTGCGGATCGCACAAATATTTGTTCTGAGGCGGGAATCGAACCCGCTACTTCCTGGGTCGCAAGGGAACGTTCGCCCGCCGCGCCACAGAGGTTATGTATGTTTGTTAGGTATGTGTGTTAGGTAGGTATGTTTTATGCTGTGGTGTGTCCGGCTTAAGATTAGACCCCTCAGTCTCCTCCCGTGGATGTCGTAAAAGCCGACTAAGGGATTACCCGGACTTGTTGATAAGATTTGTTGGTATAAAAATTATTCTGGCTGCTAAGGGAATGTGTTATTACTGTTGAATTTACTGTGCCTGGAATACACATGTTATAACAGTCCTATCAGGAAGACAAGTTAGCACTAAGTTATTCTTTAAGGAACCAAGTTCAAAATAAAACAAAGTTGGTGAATGCAAGTCTACGGATGCAATAAATATACGTTTGATGCCCACTTCCTCGAATACTTAATACGTCAGTAAGCGATGATTTACAACTTCTTCCGTATATGGACATAAATCTTCGAGTCGAATATTTGCCTATGTAGGTATAAACAAACAATTATAAATATATGTATATTTGCAAATATCAATATCTTTCGGCAGCCTATTGGTCCTGCGAGCCGGATCGAATAATGTGAGGATTCCTTGTCGGCGCAATGGACGAGAGGTGGTAATTTCGCAACGAGGTATGAATTTGAGCAGATTTGTTTTCCTAACTGTTTGTATGATATTAAATGAATAACTCTCGAACAATCAATTTTCGACTCTAAAATTTGACTTCGAATCGTTCTTTGTTTTAAAATTTAACGGATTCCAATGAAGATTTGTGATTTTGTGGTTCATTGTAGTTTTTAGGGTTCCACCGCGCCGGCGCCGCCGTCTATCCATCTGTCTGTATGTCTGTCTGTATTCTCCCACAAGGATATAATATAACTCGGTAGCCGTCAAAGATAGCTAGTTGAGATTTTCACAGATGTTGGCGAACCCTAAGCAAATCATAAAGATAATAAATGATAATAGTAGTTTATGAAACTGTCACAATTATTAAAACACGAGCGTGAGAAGGCTCGTTTTTTAAAGCATCACACGAGTGTTTTAATACCTAGTTAGTTATGTGCAGTTTTATACACTACTTTATCTACACTAATAGTATTATAATGGCAAAAAAAGTTATTGTATAACATTATTTAGATAGATAAAAAGTTAGTTATCGCCGGGAAGCCGTCGCGTATACTCCTTGAGGAAGGGGGTATTAAGTCCCAGAAACTCGAGTCGGGTGTTTTACTCGGAACAAGTACCTACGTGAGTTATTACCGGTTTTTTCAATCTATACTAATATTATAAAGCTGAAGAGTTTGTTTGTTTGTTTGTTTGTTTGTTTGTTTGAACGCGCTAATCTCCGAAACTACTGGTTCGAATTGAATAATTATTTTTGTGTTGGATAGTCCAGTTATCGAGGAAGGCTATATAACATCACGCTACGACCAATAGGAGCAAAGATATAGTGGTAAATGTGTAAAAAACGGGAGAAATTATAAGTAATAAAATATCGCGGGCGGGCTGTTTTTCACCGGGGGCTACCCGTGCGAAGCCGGGGCGAGCCGCTAGTTATGAATATTACTCACGGAAGATTTAATAGAGAAAAAGTGTTATAATCTGATTCTTTTTTTGAATTTCGGTATTGTGTACATAAAGTATGTCAATATAAACTCGTTTTGAAGTTTATAATTCGATGTTTACGTTATAAGAGTAGATAAAAGCTTTTAGAGTACTGAAAACCATGACTTGAACACGGAACCCAGCCATTCTTACCACTACCACTATGACCCCTTACACCTTTGACCGGTTTTTGTTATTAAACTTTCCAATTTTTTGTTTAGATAGCGGTAAACAAATAATAACTTATTTTCAATGTTTTTGATGGCTTCTGTGGAATATTCCCAACAATTTAGCCAATGTCAAGTAATAATAAATTCAAGTGATGACCCAGGTTAAAATGGTGGCAAAGAAACCAAGGTTTTGGAGGTCAAAATCAACCATTACGAAAAGACATACTACATACATACTACAACAAGTAATTAATTTTGTAAAAATTAAAAAAAACCCTCAACGCTATGAAACGGCTGAACCGATTATGATCAAACATAGCTGAGAACACTCCCGACTAATTCACCTTTCAAACAAAAAAAACAACATCAAAATCGGTTCATCCGTTCGGGAGCTACGATGCCACAGACACACACACACACAGACACGTCAAACTTATAACACCCCGTCGTTTTTGCGTCGGGGGTTAAAAAGGCGAATTGGAGTCCTCACATATTAAAATGTTTTAACATATAAATACATAAAAAAATATGCTGTTCAATGAATATACTTCAAAAACAATCACTTACATTGAGATAGAATCAACTGCCAGCCGTTCAACATTTTGACTCGAAAAAATCACTATCAACACCAAAAAACTTCAATGTTAAATACACAACAAATTTCACTGAAAAACACTTTCCTATTAGTTTTTTAAATATATATTTCTAATATGTTATGTTATAAAACGTTCTTTATTTCGCTTTCAATTTCAGAAATGAGTTCATGTTACGATTTCGCACGGATGAAATCGCTCGTGGTTTGTCATGCGCACATTGAAACACAACCTACAATAGACGCCCGCGCAGCGATGCCGCCTCTATATACCTCGACGAGTCAAACCATCTGAGAGCCGCGTCGGCCCAGTGGAAACCAAACCGCAATCTCATTCAACGATCGCGGGCTCGAACGATTCGTGCACCCACCGAGTTTATTTTATTTTTTATACTACCTTCTTGGAATTACGGGTCAAGCAGATGGCCCACCTGATGGTAATTGGTACCCTCTGCCTATGAACAGTGCATTACCTCATAGGTCACGTCCACCTAGGACCCAAAAAGATGAAAAGTATCATGTGCCTGTAATATCATCGGCACCCTTACCCTTCAAACCGGAATACAGCAATGCGAGCACTACTGCTTTGCAGCAGAAATAGGTGTGGTGGTAGTACTTCCCCGGACAAACTCTTTCACAAAAAAGCTCTACTACTACTACTCTGCTCTACATTAGCTAACGCTGGTAACATTGTGGGAAATAACCCACCTTCCGAACCAAAGACCCACGACGGTTGCAATCCACGAACACACATACACTGATCAGGTTTTTTTAGGCAACAGGTTCGAATGTCATTACTAATGCGTTGAGCCAGATATGAGACAGCTTTCGGGTCAAGCGTCGCTTCGTTCGCCCCGTCACCCCACTTACCCAGTCTCGACCCCGAATATAAATGTGTATATGACAACCTCTGTGGTGCGGCGGGCGACGGTTTGCCTGCGACGCAGGAGGTTGCGGGTTCGATTCCCGCATCGGAACAAATATTTGTGCGATCTGCAGATATTTGTTCAGGGTGTTCTGGGTATTTTCTATGCATACATAATAAACAAGTAATTAATTTTGTAAAAATTAAAAAACCCTCAACGTAATGAAACGGCTGAACTGATTTTGATCAAATATAGCTAAGAACACTCCCGACTAATTCACCTGTCAAACAAAAAAAACAAAATATAAATCGGTTCATCCGTTCGGGAGCTACGATGCCACAGACAGACACATACACAGACACACACACAGACACGTCAAACTTATAACACCCCGTCTTTTTTGCGTCGGGGGTTAAAAATATTATATCTATGAAATGTATTGTATTAAGTACATCAGTTATCTAGTACCCATAACATAAGCTCTGCTTAGCTTGGGGCTTGATAATGTTGTGTGAAATGTCCACCATTTTTATGTAGGTAAATGTGTCTTCACGATCGCTGGTCGAAGTAAACCTGTGTCCCAGCCGTGGGAACAGCTGGCTCATCTAAGCATTGCAACATAGAATGCACTGACAGTGTTCCGAAAAGGCATTCAAATAAATTCCGATATCCAAACCAGTTTTAGTAATCGGCCAAGTTCATTGCCAAATCATGATATAATCAAATGGCTTGGCAGCCGACAATTTAGTAGGATGCATTCATTTGTATTATACATTTTTATAGATAGATAGATTAACTCTTTATTGTACACAAATAACACACAGAAATACAAAACATAACTCAATAACAAAAGAAATAACAGAAATGTACAATGGGCGGTCTTATACTACGTTTTTAGTCGGTTTTGAGCGGGCTCTACCACAAAACTCTAGGTACCTAGTACCAACTTATGGGTTTTGAGCGGGCTCTACCACAAAACTCTAGGTACCTAGTACCTACTTATGGGTTTTGAGCGGGCTCTACCACAAAACTCTAGGTACCTAGTACCTACTTATGGGTTTTCTTATAAGTTTTACCTTCTTATAAAATTAAGACAATATTTACAGTTATAACTTTTGAAACTAACATGGTTATGATAATTTAAAAAAAAACAAAAAAAAACATTAAATCATGAATCAATCATGTTCCGGGAAATCATGATAAATATCCCGTTTGTAGAAAAATATTTACAGTTATTTAACTATGTATCTAATGTGGTAAATCACGGTCATAAAGAGAATAATCCACAGGTAAAAGAGGCTCATTGAGGCTCTGCATACTTTTTCTAGGAAAAAGGCGTGTGGTTATGTATGTATGTAAATATTAACGTGTATATGTAATGATCACCTGCAATGTTCCTAACCGCACAATGCCATCAATGTCTTTAGAACAAAGATCCTCCATATCCTCCCAAGGATGTCGTAAAAGCCGACTAAGGGATAACCCGGACTTGTTTGTAAGGTTCCTTTGGTATAAGATTTGTCCTGGCTGCTAGCTTATTTAAGCAAAGTGTTATTACCGGAACAAGGCGTTAACAGAGTCAGTCGCGGGAAGCAATGGCGGCGATGAGCTCACCACCTGTCACGTTTATTTCCCACGATGGTGCAACCCACGGTGAAGAGGCCCATTTGAGGCTCTGCCTACCCTTTCGGGGAAAAAGGCGTGTCTCTGTGTCCATAACAAACTATAGAAAATAATGTTCACCAATGGTCAAACTAATTGAATTCTGCTGGCATTCTCTAAGTCCTGTTGTACCCAGTTGTGAAATATTTCGTCGATTAGGATGGATGGATTCGGCGGAGCAATTAGCAGGTACTTGCTCACTTTCTGTCCACGTGCCATTGAATAAACATTTTACGCAGTAGTGAAACTCAAGCGCTAAATACATCGAGAACGACGCACCGACGGAATCTTCCAACGTCATGCAAGTGTTTGTTCACAACAAAAGCCTTCTTAATTACAACTCTTTTGTTCCTCGTCTAGAGCATACACAAAATAGACGGAGCGCCCCCAACGTACTTTGTGGCAGGTACTTTATTTAAGTAGGTAGGTATGTAAGAACCTATCGCCATTATTAATTATTTCTAAATGTTCCAACAGAATACATTTGTGAATAAAACAAATGAAATGAAAACATACATATTTGGTTGTACTATACTAGCTTTGTGAACGGGGTTTTGAACGCTTATAAATATTTTGAGAATTGCCTTGTTTTCGCAGAGCCCGCGCGCTTCCTTTAGGCTGCGTTTCCTCAAAGATGTGCGAGGTAGATGAGCGGTGCGAGGATGCGTAGCGAGGCTGTGGAAGTGTTTCCACCAGAGATGTGCTGAGCGGTGCGAAGGTGCGTATCGACGCTGTGAAACACTGCGCAGATGAGCGGTGCGAGGATGTGTAGAGGCCCTTATCAGATGACATCTCTCGCACACATTCCTAGCACACATTCCTCGCACACATAGGCACATCCCTCGCACACATCCCTCGCTCACATCCCTCGCTTGTTTTTTGTACGTATAAAAACCGCCGTTTCTACCAGAGCTGCGCTGCGCGACGCTAGGTAAATAAGTGATTCTATTGGTTCTTAACAAACACATCCATCGCTATGCATCCTCGCTCATCTCTGGTGGAAACGCAGCTTTACCGTCCTCATTTAATAAGAAAGAGATATTTAAAGAACCAGCTGGTATACTCCGACCGTCATAAGCTGAATCGCTCTAATTTTTAACCCCCGACGAAAAGCGAAGGGGTGTTATAAGTTTGACGTGTCTGTGTGTGTGTGTGTGTGTGTCTGTCTGTCTGTCCCAACGTAGCTCCCAAACGGCTGAACTGATTTCGTTTTTTTGTTTTGTTTGAAAGTTGTATTTGTCGGGAGTGTTCTTAGCTTTGTTTGATCTAAATCGGTTCAGCCGTTCAGAGTTGGGGTTTTTTTTAATTTTTACAAAATTAATTACTTGTTACACACTTATTCTATATACTATTTACTTCTGCCGCAAAGCAGAAGTGCTCGCATTGCTGTGTTCCGGTTTGAAGGGTAAGGGTGTCGGTGAAATTACAGGCACATGAGACTTTTCATCTTTATGTCTCAGGATGGCGGGCGCAGTGCAATGCCACATAGGGTGTGTCCTAGGTGAACGTGACCTATGAGGTAATGCATCGATCATAGGCAGAGGTTACCGCTTAACATCAGGTGGGCCATCTGCTTGTTGCGTCATTCAAGTAGTATAAAAAAAAAACTTTTCACTAGAAACGCGATATCAATGCCATGACTATTGAGCTTTGTTTGTTTCCAATATTTCGGCACAGTTGATGACAGTACAGTATTATGGTGACATCGAGCTGATCTGATGATGGAGACGGAACTCCTCGATGGTTTGTAGTAGACAGGCCGTGTTTGGACTCATTTTGATGAGCTCACGATTCTGCTCAGGCACAACTTTCATCAGCATCATCATTGTCAGTCGGACGTCTTATAAGTTTGTTTTGACTTATCTTCATTTTAAATCTGAGAAGCTCTATTTGAGACTGTTTTTGTCTGTGAAAAAATCTGCAAGTTTCCATTGACCTTTTTGGAAACATGTCTTTTAGAAAAGGGTGTTTTAAAAAAATGCTGTCTGTTTTTTACTATTCATATAGGGATCCTCGTAAACTTAATTGTTTAATTTATGTTTATTTTTTTAACTTTTGGGAATACTTTCAAATAAATAGGTCTACTATAGCGACCAACTTCTATCACTATCTAACTTAGTAAAGTTCACGAAAAATTAAAAACTTATCAAAAAATATTGCCTTTGTAGTTTTAAGAAAGATTTATTACCTACTTGTTGTAGTTTGAGCAAAAAAGCAGATTTTTCGAAGACTAAGTATTACTGACGCATCGACCGAGTGCGGAACACCATGCTGCGTTCAATAACTGGCATTGCCGATGTGGGGAGCAGAACAGCAAAGCTCAAGTGGGAATGGGCTGGCCACGTCAGTCGGATGCACCCCGAGAAGTGGGCGAACGTAGTAACTCTTTGGGTGCCTGAAGACGGAAGGCGACGACGGGGCCGGCCGAGAAAACGTTGGCGGGACGATCTCGAGGCTTACGAGAAGGAGTGGTGGGAAACTGCCAAACGCCGGGATGACTGGAACATTTTGGGGGAGACCTTTGCCCAGCAGTGGGACACAATAGATTAACAAAAAAAGTATTACTGAATTTCTTTATCAAAATATTATTAATACTATTACTATTTTGTTACAACGCCATACGTACCAGCTACATCCGAGCGTTTGTATGGAAAGTATGACTAAGTTGGCCGACCTTAAATTTCAATAGCTTGACCGAATCTTACACAATTTAGTAGGGTTATTATTTTTCAGTCGCAAGTGCAATGCAAATTCGTGGCGTTATTTATGACGTGTCTCTGTTAATGATTATATTTGACGTAGATAAAGTTTGTACTGAAAACTATCGTCATTTGATATCCAATGTCATAAACCTTATTCTATGAACTATCGTAAACTTATTTGAGAAATAAATAGGTAGGTAGAGGTAATCAAAAAACTGGTGATCAGAACCACATGTGCTGATCAAAATGAGCCTAAACACAACCAGTCTACTATTATCCGTCCGTGTAGTTCGTCCGGGGAAGTACTACCACCATACCTATTTCTGCCGCAAAGCAGTAGTGCTCGCATTGCTGTGTTCCGGTTTGAAGGGTAAGGGTGCTGGAGAAATTACAGGCACATGAGACTTTTCATCTTTATGTCTCAGGGTGGCGGGCTCAGTGCAATGCCACATAGGGCGCGTCCTAGGTGGACGTGACCTATGAGGTAATGCACTGATCATAAGCAGAGGTTACCGCTTAACATCAGGTGGGCCATCTCATTGTTCCGTCATTAAAGTAGTATAATAAAAATAATAAAAACTACCGAGGAATTCCTTTGTCCACCATCCAACTCCATCATCAGATCAGCTCGCCGTCACCATCATATTGTATTGTCATCGGAACTTGACAGGTATTATTGATTGTTTGATGTGATTACCTACTGAATAGCATACAAATTTACGCTCAATATTGTCTCTAGTCAAGGGAGGGTCCTAAAACGGGTTCTAAAAGCTACCTACCGAGAAAAGTATCATTATTTAGTACATCCTCAAGTACCTAATTAATGTATTACTGTTACTGAGTGAGCATGATATTCAGATATTCATTTATTTCACAATGACACAAAAAATATAACATGAAAATACCTAACGTTGACATAGAAAATAAAGTACCTAGATACTTTTACACAGGTACCTCCTATTGCGCATGTAAATCGGAAAATGACACAACGACTCCACTAACATAACACCATGCTGGCCAGTTCGTCTTGATGAGTCGCCAAAGCCTCGTTTGTTATTCAGCAGGGCCAGGGTGCATACCAGGTGCAGGTGAGGTTGGCTTGGGGGACGAGATGTTTGGGCACCACACATTTATTTAAAATTAATTAAATAGTGGCGTGTTCAGTTTTAAATTGGTTCGTCACAGGAAAAAATTGCGTCTCTATGTTTCAAAACAATTGTTAATTTTGCTCCTGAATGCTCTATGACGTGTTTAGTATAATTGTTGTAAATATCGTAATGGCTATCAATTTGTTGTTATTGGCGGGCGTGGCGATGCTACTTTGTTTTTAGGGTTCTGTATCATGGATGCAAACACGGCAACTATGAACTTACTTTATGAACTTTTGCTGATTTTCTCTATCATCTTACTTTTGACTGCCTACCTAAGTAAGGCTTTTAAGTTGATTTTATTTTTTTCTTTGAATCAGCTTCCACTTGTTCTCGAGGCACCACATAAGAGCTCCCCACCTAGTAGTAAGAAGGATCATCAAAAGAAAAACAGACCGTGTTTGTTGCCTGATTCTTCTAGGTCTGGTTGCGTTGGAACAGGAGTAAATGAAAATTTATTTTTTAAGACGTTTCAAAATGATCCTTGTGATTTCAATGAATAAAATACTTTTTGACTTGACTTTGACTTTGCAACGGGACCTATACAAAGCCTACAGTGACCGTGTGTCTGTCAGTCAGGGTTATATCTCGGCAGTTACAAGAGGTAAGTAAAATTTCCATAGATTATAAATGTTTTGCATGAATCTTGGTAAATTAAAAACAGAACAGAACGCAGAATTACCAGCTTTGATTTTCAGCTGACTAAATCAAGTACAATATTCGAATTATAAATATGCATGGATAATTTTGTTTATTTTTAGTTTTAGGTTTTGTTTTTAGTTTTAGTTTTATAGCTTTTAGTTAACTAGGACATAATTTAATATTTTGTATAAGGTGGGAGAAGCCACTGGCTCCTGAAATACAGTTTTGAACTAGTTTGGGAGCCTAAGGATTCATTATCATATAGAACATCGTATTATGTCAATAAAGTTTTTTGTATTTGTATTTTATATAAATATAAACTAATATAATTCCGAGGGATCACTGTACCATAAACACGATAGGACAATATTTTTCGATAGAAAAAAATCCAAAGTTACCTCTAACTTTTGGATAGATTCGATTGTTTCTTAAAATGGATCATATTATTGGGTAAATTTTTTGATAAATAAAATCAATAGAACAAAGCCGAGGGTTCACTGTAGGGGTTTTGGAAAATCCCACTAATATTATAAATGCGAAAGGTTGTGTGTGTGTTTGTTACTTCTTCACGCTGAAACGGCTGGACGGATTTGCATGAAATTTTGAATGGAGATAACTGGACTCCCGGAATAATACATAGGCATATTTTTATTCCGATATTCCCACGGGATCGAGACTTACGCGGGTGAAACCGCGGGGCGCTGCTAGTTATCTATATTTTTAAGAGATATTCAATAAAAACTGCTTTTTCGTGCAGCGCGAGGCGTTTTTATTGTATGAAGATTTCTGCCTGGGGTTTGCAAAACCTTCAAAACCAAACCCAAAAAAAGAGAGAGAGAGAGACAGATAACTCGAAAAATAGTAACAAAAAAGAAGCTTATTGGTCTTCAACATTAGAAATGGTAACCTAATTTAATAAAAAATAAAAAATCGGCTATTTTCAGTATTGCAACTATTTTTATTTATTTTATATTTAACACAGTATTTTTCATACAAATGAAACCGCATTGAAATCGGTACTGTTCCGGAGCTACGTGACAACAAATAAACATGCATATATGCAGACAGACGGACACACTATGGCCTAAAACTTATCTAGAAGACAAAACGACGTGAGAACGTCTGCCAATGAATTAAAAAAAATCCTCAGTGGTTATAGTGGATTCATTGATTGACGAAATGTTCCGTGAATCCTATACCTACTACTAAACGAGCAATGGTGTCGATTCTGTGCAGCATTCTCTAATTTTAAACCACATTAAAATTATCGCGGTCTCTTTTATTTCAGTCTATTAGAAAGGGCGCGCGACAACTTTAACGCGGTTTAAAATTAGAGAATGCTGCACAGAATCGACACCAATATTTGTTCATTAAATATTCGCTAAAATATATAAATTTCGACCTAGAGAACGGTCACAGAATATATTATATGGAACGGTTTCGTTGAGCTATTAGGGTTTTTAGCACAGAATAAATAATAGTACAGTATGTTTTTGGAGGCAAAAAAACGATCTAGCTAGGTCTCTGGGAAACCGCGTTGTTCCAAGTTTAGATTCCTGGTGAATAATTTGCGAAGTGGTGATATTGAGAACAAGTGTGGTATACACTATGAGAAGTGGTGATATTGAGAACAAGTGTGGTATACACTATGAGAAGTGGTGATATTGAGAACAAGTGTGGTATACACTATGAGAAGTGGTGATATTGAGAACAAGTGTGGTATACACTATGAGAAGTGGTGATATTGAGAACAAGTGTGGTATACACTATGAGAAGTGGACGCTTTGCGCTTGAGCATTTTTACTTAGGATAAGGGTAGCGATATACTCAGTAAACACGATTTTATACAAATGTGGAGCGAAGGTCGGGCGCACCAGATATTGTGAACATTAAACAAATAGGTGTCATCTCCGCTCCGCTCCGACGTGCGACTGGAGTTTACTCCAGTCCATTTCAGTATAAGATACGTGAATATGTTGCGTAGAAAAAACAACTTTCCTTTTTTTTTATTAATAGGTCATTTATTTCGGTTTTTTACACCATATTATATGAGAGAGTATGAAAATAAACTTCAAAAATTATAATTGGAGTTGGTTGGAGTCCCAAAGTATATCTGGAGTAGTACGGAAGCCTCAGAGCGTGAGTCTTATTTGCACTTGTTCATATTTTTTCTAATGTGCCAATTTATTTTTGCGTCAATGGAGGCTCGTCAATTTAGAACATTGCGCAATGGTCTACAAGTGAGTAGGAAAATAGACATGTTTTTTCTAGGATTCCAAAGCCTAAAGCGAAAGCGAAACCCTTATAATATCTACATGTCTGTCTGTCTGTCCGTCCGTGGGTCACAACGTCACAACACGTTTGTTTCTTCAGGATGACGCATTATAAATGTTGGTAGCAGATATCTAGATTTTTCTCAGCAATTACAAAACAAATGAAAGTTATATTTGGTGACCTGATTCTTCATATCAATGACTTTTTTTTTATAGTTATATTACACGATTGGTAAAATTTTATAACAGAGAAAAAATTCTCAAAGAAAAACAGAGATTTACATTTTACATGCAAACTGGACCGATTTAAGCCTTTTAATTGTCTAGGTAGATTCGTCCAAATACACACTTCAACATAGGATTTCCTCGTATCAAGAATTTCGTATCAGGATTTTTTGAAATTATTTGCTTATTTTAGTTTAGAGTAAAAAGGCGTTTTTAGAGTACTTTATATGAAATCCTGTACGAAATAATAGTTTATCAATGCCCCGCCTTAAATATTAAATTCAGTATAACAGACAAGTTCTGATGTCAGACGCAGGAGGTTGCGGGTTCGATTTCCGCCTCGGAACAAATATTTGTGCGATCGCAGATATTTGTTCAGGGTGTTCTGGGTTTTTTCTATGGTATAATAAAAAATATCTATCTATGTAATATATTGTATTAAGTATTTCAGTTATCTAGTACCCATAACACAAGCCCTGCTTAGCTTGGGGCCAGATAATGTTGTGTGAACTTGTCCAGCGTTATTTATTTATTTATTTATAACCCAAAACTTTAAATGAGAAAAAATAAATTTTAAGTTGACGATGACCTGTTTTTCGTTGCACCCTTTTGTGCAGGGTATCGCGTTGAACAAGTACCTAACTTAAAAAAGAATTGAGATTTCTCTAACCATTCATTACTAATGAGTGTCCTGGAAATCAGAAACTGAAATCTGGGAAAACCTAGAGGTATCAGTGGTCCGTGAGCTGATCAAAATGGGCACGTAATCGAGGAGTCGAAATTGTTTCGAGAGACTTTAATTTCAATAATTTTAATTTATGATATATCCTTAGGTCATAGCGGCTTGACACGATTTGGCCAGTTTTTTAACAATTCAGCTATGACTTCAGGAGTGTCTATGCCAAAATTAGGAGGCGCGTCAATTTATGTTATTGAGTAATAGATGCAAGTCAAGTGGGTGTCATTTTTAACCGACTTCAAAACAGGAGGAGATTTTGGAAGAAGGATTTATGTGTGTATGCCGATTACTCCGTTGTAGCTGGTCATTTTTACTTAGCTGTGTAGAGTATTCTCATAGTTTTTGATCTATATAGGAATCAAAGGTAAGTAAGTAAGTTAACTACTAGTAAGTACTAGTAAGTTTTTGTTTGTTTTTTTTTTAATTTCATACCTAGCTTTTATGAAATTTGTGATCCGTGAGTTGATTAAGATGAGTCCAGACTCCAGACACTGCCAGGCTTCTTTTAATTATTGAGGAGTTCCGCAACCAGTTCGCAGCGCTGCAACCGCTAGGGCTCCAAGGAAGGAGCCCTGTGATGCAGAGGGCTTTATCGTGGTGATAAGGAAGAAACGGAAGCCCTCTAGCCGGAACCAGTGTGGTACTCATGTATCCAGTGAGCAGCACTTCCGAGCGGAGGTACCCACTACGCAGATCTACGTGTCCCGCGTCTACTTCGACTTGAAGGCCACTGAGGTGGTGGAATACATCAGGAAGAAAGCTGGAGTGGGTTTGAGGGTCATGAAGTTGGACTCTCGTCATAATGTGAGCTTTAGCTCATTTATGGTCAGGGTCCCTACGGAAAATGTGAAGACTTACTTGAGCCCTGACTTCTGGCCGAAAGGGGTGAAGTTCCGGCGGTTCAAGAGACGCCTGTCACGTGATCCCCCGGGCCGCGACGCGTCGGCGATCACACGTGTGTTAGATTAAGTAATAAATAAAGTGTTTTTTTTATGTGTATGTTAGTTTCTAGGGTATAATATGTTGATATGGGCTTACTGTTTAGGTTTAGTGCATTTCTCAGTAAGCCTGAAATAAAGATTTTGAATTTGAATTGTTGTCCACCCTCCAAAAGAAAGAAAGAACAGAACGAAAAACATTATTGTCAAAAAAAATTTTTTTTTTTAAAAAATATTATACCGTAATGTTATATAGTTATGCCCATCGACGTAAATAAAATTTTACTTTGGTCGAAGGTTATGCCATATTTCCCGTCAATCGGAGGCCAGCAAGTGCTTGAAAAATAAATTGCATAAAACCGGAAAGGCATACGAAAAAGCTTTAAAAATTGCTGATTATTTAAATTGCACTTCTAAAACGTCCTATTTCCAAGTCATATCAGCTATGTCGCACTGAGCTGTAAACAACACGACCAGGTATAAAAACATTAACTTGTGGTTGTCCGCTGTAGTGTTATAAAGTGGACGATGAGATCACTTTATTTACTTAACTTTAATTGTTAAACAAATATGGTAGACAGATTCGTGTGTTGGGTTATTGTGTGTTCAGAAATACCTAGGTTAGTATTTCTGCGAAATTAGCACAAAGTTAAACACCTAGTATAAAGCAGTTTAAAGCTGGTAGAATAATATAATGTATATAAATCTGATATTAAGTTATGCTCGGAGTTTCTCTGAGGGATAAAATCCGCAACATAGTTATCCGACAGTGAACTAAGGTCATCGACATAGCTCAGAGAATTAGCAAGCTGAAATGGCAATGGGCTTGGCATATATCCCTGTAGTGTATGTAGGTGCAATGCCTAAATTATAATGTTAGTCTGTGGCATACAGAGGCCAACAGATCTATGCCTGTTTCTATGTAGAGGGTAGGAAAGACAACAGATATAGTCTATGGTAAGCAGCCAGTCGGTGAGGGCTCGGATACCAGGATAATGGTCGGTGTTGTGGTGAGATTGAGGATCTGATAAAGCCGCTACTGAAGGAACCAGAAGTACTTACATTGTGGTGTACAAAGACGCTACAATCCCGAAGAACCGACAACCGCTGGGGTAAACGTGTCCTAGAGTGGAAAACGTCCAAGCATGCACAAGACATGGCATAGACAAGAAGAATTTTCTGTCAATTCACAATTCAGTCTCGATGCGGTCATCTATCAGCTTGGTTTTAAAATAATTACCTGTGTAATTGGTTTGCTCTATTTTTTGTGGGACAAGTCAAATGAAGGTAGTTTGGTTTTGTTTTACATATTTGGTGTTAATGACCGATAGTTAAACAGAACTAACCACATCCGTCTTTAAAATTTGTTTGGGATTCGATGGGCGCACGAAGTAATATTTTATGGGTTTGATGCAACGTTTTTTTTTAAATTTATTAAAAGGACTTTTTCGCTGAGTTACAACTCCGTCCCGTAAATACCTACAACTACCTACTATCATGATATTATGTTGAACCGCCTCAAATACCTACTCCGCATTCGCAAAATTATTTACTCAAATTCAAATTATGTTCCATTTATTTCAATAGGCACATATTAATATTGCACTTAGAAAAGTCATTAGGTACACAAGTAATTAATTTTGTAAAAATTAAAAAACCCTCAACACAATGAAACGGCTGAACAGATTTTAATCAAACATAGCTAAGAACACTTCCGACAAATTCAACTTTCAAACAAAAAAAAAACAAAATCGGGTCATCCGTTCGGGAGCTACGATGGGACAGACAGACACATACACACACACACACACAGAGACACGTCAAACTTATAACACCCCGTCGTTTTTGCGTCGGGGGTTAATAAAAACGGAATTTTACAGTCTTTGGTAAAACAAAAATAAATAAAAACAATAATAATACTGGTGTAGTGTCGTCACCACAATGTAAGTAATAACTCCAGGCGTCCTTGTAAGGGGCACGCGCTAGACCATCACTGTTATCACCACGATCACAGACCAGTCCCTCTCGGCGGCGGCCATCATTGACTGACCCCTGGCCATAGACTCGTCTGTTGTCTATCTATACCATCTTAACCGGAAATAGGAAACTGTTGGCTTTTACCGCCAGACTCATATTTATAAATAACAGAAGAGTGCTTGTAAAGTCTGAAGAAGGATGAAGATACCTTACGGTGTTTTGCCTGAATAATCATTGTTTGGATGTGTACATTTCATGCATTCAAGATTTGATAGCTCTTTTTTTAACTTCGAGAATGACGTAACAAGCAGATGGCCCATCTGTTGTTAATTTTGGTTGAAGGTTAAGCGGTAACCTCTGCCTTTAACAATGCATTACCTAAGGTCACGTCCACCTAGGATGCACCCTATGTGGCATTACACTGCCTCCGCCACCCTGAGCCATAAAGATGAAAAGTCTCATGTGCCTGTAATTTCACCAGCACGCATACCCTTCAAATCGAAACACAGCAATGCGAGCACTACTGCTTTGCGGCAGAAATAGGTATGAAGGTAGTACTACCCCGTGCGAACTCTCTCACAAAAAACCTCTACTACTATTTAAAACTTGGTTCTTGTCAGTACTAACGATGCAATTCCCTCAATTTAATTCTTTCTCTTGTGGTCTCGACCTTATACGACCTGACAGCGACCTTCGTATTCGAAGTCTTCCTATACCTCGTTTTTCTTCTATTTTCCCTTCTATGATGGCTTTTCTAAAGCTGTCGTGTCTTATAAGATGACCAATCATATTTCCCCACCTAATCTGAATAGTTTTTATAAGAGCTCTTTTCTTAGATTATTATTTTTCAGGTGTAAACCACACTTTATGAACAACATTAAATTTAAATGCAACCCAACGAAGACGTATTGAAAAGAGTCAACATGAAAAGAGCTTAAATTTAAATTTAATGTTATCCATAAAGTTTAGTTTACACTTGAAAAAAAATAAACTATGATGAAATAGCAGTGGTGTCATCTCTTGTCAATGTTTCGAACTAATTTCGGACTTTGAACAGAAGGTTTCTAATGAAACACCTGTAGATGGCTCCCATCGGCGCTATAGCAGAGTTGATAGTGGCCATAAATTTAATCTTCAGCGTCATAGCTCGTTCTATGGCTGAATTGGTAAAGGCATCGCCGATCACAGGCGAGATTGCGGGTTCGAGTCCCGCTGGAACGAAATTTTTGGGTTACATTTAAATTTAAGCTCTTTTGTTGTTGACTCTTTTCAATGCGTCTTCGTTGGTAACCTATTCCCCTCCAGCACCACATCTCAAATGCCTCCAACCTTTTTCAATGTTAGGTGGCGACGTGGACACTGTTCTTGGCGATCTAAAACTCATCATTGATGAATTTCGGCAAATAGGTTTGGATCTAAATTTTTCTAAGCGCGAACTTTTTGTTTCCGACACTTGTATGGATAGAAATTCAGCCATTGAAAAATTTCAAAGTTTGGCCTTTTACATTAAAAAAAAAAAAAAAAAAAAAAAATTATGATGAATGAGAATGTTCGCTTCGCCTCCTTGGTTCACCTATTCTTGACGAGTCTTTTCCGGCATTTGTAGACGAGAAAATTCAAAATTTTATGAGAACTTCCGACCGATTGCTCAAAATTAACGCCCATATGGCTTTTACAATTATAAAGTTTTGCCTTTTTGTGCCAAAATTTACATATGCTTTAAGATGTTGTCAACTGTGGAAACACAGTGAGCTGGTGGAAGGCTTGGACAACATAATAAAGAACACGTTATCGTCGGTTTTGAATATCGATTTAGATGACAGGGCGTGGTCGCAAGCCTCCTTGCCTGTAAAATTAGGAGGCTTAGGTATTCGTAAAATTTCAAGTGTAGCCCTACCAGCGTTCTTGTCTTCCGTCTATAGCACTTGTTCTTTAGTTAATAAAATTCTATCTCCTTCTCTTGTGGCTCTTTCTGGCAACACACTCAAAATTTCATACTTAGACGAGGCTCGAAATGCTTGGCATAGTGCTTGCCCCAATACTACTCCCCCCAAATCTCTTTCGTCTCAACGGCAATGGGACGGACCTCTGTGCGAGCTGACGCGGAATTGTCTGTTACAAACGTGCTCAAGCTCCACAGATCGTGCTCGTCTCCTGGCCGTTTCCAAATGGGAGTCAGGGTTTTGGTTGCAAGCACTTCCATCACACAATACTGATACTTTAATGGATCCAGTTTCTTTCCGTATTGCAACTTCTTTACGGTTGGGTGCAGGGTGCTGTGCCCCTCATCACTGCCAGTGCGGTACTGCTGTTGATCAGCTTGGTCACCACGGATTATCGTGCACCAGGGCTGCTGGTAGGATTTCCCGCCACGCTAGCCTTAATGATATCATTCGCCGGGCCCTTACCAGCGTTAACATTCCAGCCATTCTAGAACCGAATGGTCTGTTTCGTGACGATGGTAAGCGGCCTGACGGCATGACTCTTGTTCCGTGGGAGAAGGGTAGGCCTTTGGTGTGGGACGCTACATGCGTTGATACCCTTGCGCCATCCCATCTGTCCGGGACATCAGTTAGGGCCGGTGTGGCGGCAGATTCCGCTTAGGACCTCAAAAGACGCAAATATGCAAGTCTCGACAGAGCTTACTTATTTGAGCCTTTCGGGGTCGAGACTCTGGGTCCGTGGGGATCCACGGGTATGTAACATGATCCATGTTATGGGTACTAGATAACTGATATACTTAATACAATACATTACATAGATATATATTTTTGATTATACATATAAAATACCCGGAACACACTGAACCAATATCTGCAGATCTTACAAATATTTGTTCTGAGGCGGGAATCGAATCCGCAACCTCCTGCGTCGCAGGCGAACCTTCGCCCGCCGCGCCACAGAGGTCGTCAATGCTAAGATCCAAATATGTTTTTATAAATTGTGTACATTTTGATAACTGAAAATGGTGGGTCTGTTTTGGAAATCCCATGACAGCGTATAGCAGGGTAGGCGAACCAATGGCACGGAACCATTAAATTGGAATTGGAACCATTGATGGCACGCGACAAAATATTTTGGGCACGTCGCCGATCATAAAACATGTGTAAAAAATGTGTTAAGTAGTAGGTATTTTGTAGTATTTAAGTAGGATCCAACGCGAGTGATCCTACGCTACGGAGTGTTCAAATAAAGAAGAAAGAAAGAATAAAGAAGAAGAGAAGGAATAAAGAGTTTTGATAGATAGTATTTATTATTATTATTTTCCAAATCGGAAAGTCACAATTATTTGATGGCACGTCAATGACCTCTGAAAAAATGGCACGTTGATGCATAAAGGTACCCTGGAGTATAGTATTAAAAATCACATATTTTTCCGCAAATCTAAGTATAATATTCTAGTATCAGTCGGCCCAGGGCCACAGCCTTGCACTCTGAAAGGAAATCGGAGACAATCCGAGCCTATTGTTGTGACATACAGTTGCACAACTCATAATGAACAACAATGATTACTAGAACATTGTTATTTATGCAATTATTATGACTGTTGTTACGAAAATGTATGAAAAACTGAAGGCAAACCTGAGAAACAAGCTTTTGACTATTAGATCTGTATAAGTAACTAGGAATTAGACTCCTTATCCTTATAAGATTCCTTATCGTAGATTTGATTTTTAACTGACTTAATCAAGTTTACTGACTAAATCAATTTTACTGATTTAAATAAATTTTACTGATTTAAATCAAGTTTTCCGTGGGAGAAGGGTAGGCCTTTGGTATGGGACGCTACATGCGTTGATACCCTTGCGCCGTCTCATCTGTCCGGGACATGAGTTAGGGCCGGTGTGCGGCAGATTCCGCTGAGGACCTCAAAAGACGCAAATATGCAAGTCTCGACAGAGCTTACTTAATTCGAGCCTTTCGGGGTCGAGACTCTGGGTCCCTGGGGTACCGGGGCCCTTCGCGTTTTTAAAATTATTTCAGGGCATCTGGTCGAAGCGACGCGTGACCCGAGAGCTGGCTCTTATCTGGCTCAACACATTAGTATTGCCATTCAACGTGGCAATGCGGCCAGCATCTTAGGGACGCTTCCGTCTGGTAGTGATTTGGATCAGTTGAGCTACCTTTAGATCGCTAGCAGCGGTCTTCAGGTAGCACAACTGTTTCATATGTATTTTGTACATACCTTGTACTCTTTCTGTAAATAAATCCATAAAAGTTTACTGTTTAATCAAGTTTTACCTTCCGAGGGATCACTGTACCAGAAACATTCCAGAAACACGCAATATATTCTCGATAGAAAAAAAAAACAAAATTACTTACCTCTAACTTTTGGCTAGATTAGATTGTTTATTAAAATGGTGCATATTATTGGGAAAAAAAACCAGATAAATAAAATCAATATAACAAACCCGAACAAAGCCGAGGGTTTACTGTAGGGGTTTAATAAAATAACTAGAAACTCGCCCCGGCTTCGCACGGCTAGTGTCAGGTTTCCCTCCCCCCCCCCCCCCATCTATCCACACAGCAGATACAAAAACCTGCTAAAGTTTTTCCCCCCATGTTAAATTTTTTTACACCTTGGGTTACATTATTGGAGTTTTAGTAAGGATCCCTAATTTTTTTGAAAATATAATATAGCCTATGTCACCAGGGGATAGTGTAGCTTCCCAACAGTGAAATAATTTATCAAATCGGTTCAGTAGTTTCGGAACCTATTCAATGCAAACAAACAATCAAATCTTTCCTCTTTATGATTAGTAATTATATAGACCAATAGTTTACGAGATCCTAAAACGCGAAAGTTTGGAAGGATGTATCTTTGTTGCTCTTTCACGTAAAAACTGCTGGATGGATTTGGATGAAATTTGGAATGGAGATAACTGAACTCTCGGAATAACACATAGGAACATTTTTATCCCGATGTTCCCACGGGATCGCGACTTACGCGGGTGAAACCGCGGGGCGCTGCTTGTATTCAATAAAAATGGCTTTTTCGAGTATTGATAGAACCAATGCTCAAACAAATCATCATCATCATCATCAGCCCATAGAAGTCCACTACTGGATATAGGCCTCCGCCATACAATGCCACAACGAACGATCTGGAGCTGCCTAAATCCATCGCGTTCCGGCGACCTTTGTAATATCTTCAGTCCAAATGTTCGTTAGCAGTACTGCGAGCTATTATGTAAGTGACAGTTTCATAAACTACTATTATGAACAGTATTATCAACATCATCAGTATCAAACTGTACAAATTTCGGGCATGAAAATTTTCCATAAGCCTAATCCACATCCTGTGTGTTTTGCTAATAAACGTACACGATTCTAAGATTTATCACGGCTGACCACAATTTATTCACATCACCTAGAGAGATGGTAAAATGTTAAATCAATATTTTCACGTAAAACTTGAAGCAGGTAGGTATTTACTTTATGTCGCTCATGTTTTCCTCCAGCTATTCTGAGATAGGTAGGTACTTAACATACATACATACTGAATTTCCTTATGCATCTGTTACCTATAAGATTCATAATGCTAATCGTTTAAATAAGCCTTGATCCCGATAGGGGGAAGCCCATGCTTCAGGCTTCAGGTATTTTCCTGGTGTTTTTCCTCCACGTCCATATCCAGTTAGTCTAAGTGTTTCAAGTGGACGTGCACCACGTGACTCGAAGCTTTCACTTAAGAGGAAACACAAGGGCCGTTTTCCCATACAAACGTAGTCCCCGGTTTTCTCCCTGGATAATGACAGTAGAGCATTTTCTTTTTCCAAAAAAACTATGGCCACCATTGGCTTGTCCCTATGTTTTTCTTTTTTGAATAAATTAATTATTAAAAGACATATGAACATTCAAAAACCTAAAAAAATTATCAGATTATCAGCTGTGTTCATACATCCTGAAAACAAATTTGACTAGATTTTATAAAAAAAAACATAGGAATACGGCTAAAACTTTCTTTTATTTTTAATTAAAAAAAATAGTTTAATTGGTTATGTTTTGGAGAAGGAATCAGGGGACTGCGAATCGTTGATTTTATGTACTTTTAATAGGTATTGTCGATCCAAGCTGCAGTTGTCTCTATCTCGCTCATGCTTGGTTGTTCGGGCAATGCGCGACAGCAATAGATTTTTTAGATTTTTCAAATACCTATTTTTTTATTCTCTAGCCTTTCCTTTCTAGTGTTTCCTCTTAAGACTGCGCCAACTCCAGGCAGAAATCTTCATTAAAAAAAAACGCCTCGTGCCGTTCGAAAAAGTGGTGCGTAAAATATAGATAATTTTACAAAGCCCCTACATTAAACCCTCGTCTTTGTTGTATTGATTTTATTTATCGAAGCTTTCACTTAAGAGGAAATAATAAATAAATATAAAAAATATAGATAATATAGGAATAAATAATAAATAATAAATAATTTTTTTACCCAATAAAATGCACCTTTCCAATAAACAATCGAATTTAGTCAAACGTTAGAGGTAATTTTGGGATTTTTCTATCGAGAAAATATTGTCCTGTTTTTCTGGTATAGTGATCCCTCGGAATCATAATGAATATATATTAATTCCGGTTGGAGTTTTAACTCGAATACATATTTTTAATTTGAATACCTATTGTCTGTTAAAAATAAAATCCAAGGTTGGTAATTTTACGGCATACCCCACCTTAAAGCTTATTTCAAACGATGCGAGTTATTTACTCGGTTGACGAGTAATTTAGTACATAATATTTAGAAAACATTAAAGGTATGTGATTTAGTGGAGTCAATCCATTTTGTTAATTTTATTCGCGCAATAATCACTCCTCACCTTCTCGCTCTCTTCACTGGTTAGTAATTACTTCTTAGCAAGAGTAGAGTTAATTAGTTCACGCATAAATCTGGTTTCTCTATATAGAGAAAAAACAACAATAAAATTTGTTTCAAATTATTTGGAACCTAACATAACACCCAACACACATACATACCTACATAGGATACATAGTCCTGATCCCACACATTCCCTGTGTCGTGCATGGGTATCAGGAAGGTAGGGATAAGATGGTACCATTTGTTAGGGTTTGTTAATTTGTATAATAAATAGACTTTATTTTGACTAAATCATCGTTCACTTGATAATATTGTATGCTCTGTGGATTTTCAAAGACAAGTTCGATTGTCTATGCTTGCTTTGGCTCTACGATGGGTCGATGTCGTTAGCCAATCACAGAACGGCATTCACTCGATAACGTGGACCAATCGGAGAGCCAGGCTAGCGGAGTATTTAAGAAAGAATGTGAGGCAGTCGGGTCTCTTGTCTGGTGGTGATCTTCGAATAGAAAACTTGTACTTAGGCCACGTAATGAAATAAAAGTATTATAATTGTTCTTCTGTTCGTCTTCCTTTCTACGCCCACCTGATACTGTAGCTTCGGCTTAAATATCAGAAGTGCTGGATCGAGACTCACTTTTAAAAGTAAGTACACGCCCTATTATTTGCCTAAATGTAGGTAGACAAAGTAAAATGGTTTTTATTTTAGTGTTAATGAATTGAATTGAATTTTATTCTGATATTGTATCATGTGGCCGATTTATATTCGTTTCTCTATTTCTATTTAACAAATCGGTAGTTTTAACTGGCTGGGTTTGTGAATTCCTGGCGGTTTCGGGATTATAAAAAGGTTGATGAAAGTTTGCTTAATTATTACCTAGTTTTAATGATTTTGAGAAATTTACTTAATTTTGAAACTACCCTCAACATTTTATTTTGTCGAAAGAAGTATCGGTTTAGTAATGCAATCTTTTCCTTGCGTTTGCTATGCAACGCAATCTGTTCAGGAAATGGATGCACCGGATCACCGGAGTCAGGACCGCAGCCGGAGCAGTCGGAGGCGTGAGACACCTGGTCACAGGGTTCTCCGCACTGCTTCTCGAAGTCGGAGCTGCATCCGGACTCGCAGCCCTAGCCACGTCGAGCACGAGCCAGAGCGAGGAAGAGGCCTTGAGCGGGTCGAGCTCCTGGAGAAGGAGCTGCAGCGAGAACGTGAACGCCTTCACGTGGCAGACCGACGTCGCCATACATCATCAAGACACGACAGCGCGCTTCGTGAGGGGAGCCGTGATCACCGGGGAACATCCATCCACTCACGCCAGAAGGACGACCACCCTGGACAGCGGCATGCAGAGCGCCATCCAGGACCACTCGCCGGTTCTAAAAGGTCACGTAGCCCGTCTTTATCTAAAATGGATTTAGTTGATATTTTAAAATACATGAAAGATGGCTTTTTGTCTAAGTCCCCTACTCAGGGTGCACCACCTTCACAAAAGGTAGATTATAAAAATATTCTTCCAAATTTTGATCCTTCTGCTAGGAATCAACGCATCGATGTTTGGTTGAAGAAGGTGAACGAATGTGCCTCAGTATATGGATGGGACGATAAAGCCACCACTCATTTTGCAATGCAAAAGCTCCAAGGTTTGGCCAAGACCTGGTACGAGGGCCTAAACTCGATTCTTTTCTCATGGAAAGAATGGCAGGAAAAATTAGTGAATGCGTTTCCATTCGAACAGAACTATGGTCAGGCCTTGGAGGAAATGCTAAAGAGAAAAAGTAGAATTAACGAACCAATAGAGGTTTACTATTATGAAAAATTAACACTCCTCAATCAATGCGATATTGTAGGAAAACGCGCGGTAGATTGTATCATTCACGGTATTAGCGATCGCACCGTAAGATCCGGTGCCTTGGCGTTACGTTGCTCACAGCCTGACCTACTTCTGCTATATTTGGTCAGTAATAAAGACGGAAATCAATCGATAGCAGAACGTCCTCCAATCAAAACCAAAAATACTGTCAATGATAATGCAACTCATAGCTTCAAACAGAAGTCTGGAGCTAGACAGTCTTCTAGTGGATGTTTTAACTGCAAAGAGAAGGGGCACAGCTATTTGTATTGCCCTAAACCAACTATAAAATGCTTAAAGTGTTTAAGAGTAGGGCACACCGCTGATACGTGTACCGCTACTTTAACCAACAAAACAGTGAACCCCGTTAATGTACAGAAAACTATGTGCATTGAATCCAACATTAAAACAAGTAGCTCACTTCCAAATACGAAATTTATCAAAGAGGTAAGAGTAAACGGAGTCCCGTTCAAAGGTTTTGTTGATTTTGGTAGTGATGTCACTCTTATAAAGGAGTCAATTGTACAAAGCTTAGGGTTGTCCCATAATAACGTTGCATCAGCTATGAAAGGATTCGGGAATGCTATAGTGCTGTCATTAGGAGAGCTATCGCTTGATTTAGGTGTCGATGAAGTTAGTGCAAATGTTGTCTGCAAGGTTGTAAATGATCAATTGTTGGACAAACCAGTGCTGATAGGTCAGTCTTTCACAGAGCAGCCTCATATCATCGCGTATAAAAATGTGACAAAGCTGCAATTTATTGATATTGGCAACGAATTGCCACAGCTCGATCCAGAAGGTATCAGTGGACGTTCATTCAAGGTTACATCAGCTAGTGGCCTTGTGTTGTATGGTGCGGCTACTGTTAGAGCTCGCATTGATCCTCCATTTAGCGGTAGCGTGCTTGTGAAAAATAGTTTTGCAGGAGAACCTAATAGGCAATACTTTGTGTCCGGCGGTCTCTATCATGCAAAATGTGGTCGCATTGATGTAGCAGTAACGCCGTATTCGAATTTTTGTAGGATCGCAAAAGATGGTGTATTTTGCCGAGCGGATCAAGTAGATTTTGTCAATAGGATTATTTCAGAGTCATCGTCGGATATAATAACTACGAGCAAAAATGCATTCGACGAAAGTGTGATTCGAGTAGGTGGTCAAGTGCCAGAGTTTGATAAGCAGCGTCTCCTAGAGTTATTGAAAACGTACAAACATTGTTTTGCGACCTCCCTTAAAGATTTAGGGTGCACAAACACGACAGAAATGCACATAGAGTTAAACAGCAATCGGCCTGTAGTGTATCGTCCATACCGGTTGTCACACCATGAGCGGGAGAAGGTTCGTGGTATGGTAGGGGAAATGTTAGATGCAGGAATCGTGAAGGAGTCTGTGTCTGAATACGCTAGTCCTATTCTTCTTGTTCGAAAAAAAGATGGGACATTGAGGATGTGTATAGATTATCGCATGCTTAATTCGGTAACGGTGAAGGAGAGGTACCCCATGCCCATCATCGAAGATGAGATTGCACGTCTTACAGGTCAGGCTTGTTTTATCACACTTGATCTCGCCTCTGGTTACTATCAAGTGCCAATTACTGAGCAAAGTAAACATCTCACCTCGTTTGTCACGCCAGACGGCCAGTATGAATTCAATCGAATGCCTTTTGGCCTTGCGAACGCACCAGCTGTTTTTCAACGTATGATGAATACGCTCCTAGGGTCGGGTCGTTTCGGAAAAGCAAATGCATATATCGATGATATACTTATTTTTGGTAAAAATCCCTCTGAATGCTTAGTACGCCTCGAGGAAGTTCTCCAGATGATTAAGAAGGCTAACCTTACCTTGAACCTTTCAAAATGTAATTTTCTCTTTGACAAGATCAGTTACCTTGGGTACGAGATAAGCGCCGCTGGAGTAAGGCCAGGTGAAGAAAAAATTATAAGTGTGCAAAATTTCCCGCGGCCCGAAAATGTGCATAATGTCCGACAATTCCTTGGTTTGGCAAGCTATTTTCGAAAGTTTATCGAAAACTTCGCGTTGATCGCTTTCCCACTCAGTAAGCTACTAAAGAAAGGTGCAGCCTGGGAGTGGGGTGATTGTCAAGCACAGGCTTTTGATAATCTTAAGTCCAAGTTGATAGCTAGGCCAATTCTAGCGATATATGATCCTACAGCAGAAACCGAGTTGCACACCGATGCCAGTAGGGTAGGCATAGGTGGCATACTGCTCCAGCGTACAGCAGCCAATGAGCTCTTTCGCCCAGTTGCTTATTATAGCAGGCAAACATCACCAGAGGAAAAGAATTTTCACTCGTATGAGTTGGAAACCCTAGCAGTCGTCTTTTCCTTGCGTAAGTTCAGGGTCTACTTGCTAGGTAAAGAATTTAAGATTGTCACTGACTGCAGTGCTTTGCGCTCCACGTTTTTGAAGAGAGACCTTATCCCAAGAATCGCTCGTTGGTGGCTAACATTGCAGGAGTTCGATTGTTCCATTGAATATAGGCCTGGTACCAAAATGAGTCACGTCGATGCTTTATCTAGAAATCCCGTTGCTGAGGATAGAGAATCCTTTGCGGATCAATTTCCTATAGTGATGTCAATAAGTGATGACGATTGGTTGCACACGCTTCAACTCGGAGACTCCGAGTTATGTAGGATTCGAAATATTTTGAGTAGCCGTCTTGATGAAAAAGGCCTTAGCTACATAAATGAAAATTACGCCATGAGAGACAATAAACTATTTCGTTGTCTAGGTGGTACTAAAGAAAATATTCGATGGGTAGTACCAAAGGGTGCAAGGTGGCAATTATGTCGCATGAACCACGATGACATTGGACATTTTGGTTTTGAGAAAACTTTAGAAAGAATCAAGAAAAACTATTGGTTCGCCAAAATGTCCAAGTTTGTAAAAAAATACGTAAACGCTTGCATTGAATGTGCTTTTGCAAAAAAGAATTCAAACGAACGCGAAGGGCTTCTCCACCCGATAACAAAAATAGAAGTACCGTTTCATACTCTACACATAGACCACCTTGGACCCTTTGTGAAGTCGAATAGGGGTCATACTCACCTTCTCATAGCAGTGGACGCATTTACAAAGTTTTGTTTCGTAAAACCTGTTAGAAACACAAACACCCAAAATGTTGTCAGAGTGTTAGAAGACATATTTTATACCTTTAGAATACCTGATCGTTTGATCAGTGATCGTGGCAGTTGTTTCACCTCTCATGCATTCAAGAGGTACGCTCTCGATAAAGGTATTAAGCATGTTTTAAATGCTGTCGCTAGCCCCAGGTCGAATGGCCAAGTAGAACGGTACAACCGTACTATACTCGACTCCCTCAAAGCATTTAACGTCAAATATGGGGAAAAACATTGGGATAGTCACTTGGGAAAGGTTCAATGGGGACTTAATAACACTATTCAGAAGACCACAGGCAGGACTCCATCGGAAGTGTTATTTGGTACCTGCATGAATGTAGAAATGAATCCCATTCTTAACGAAATCACTGACAAAACTCGTGAAAACAGCGATCTCTCCATCATACGCAATGAGGTTAAAGCTAGGATAGATAATGAACAGATTAAGCAAAAGGCGAGATACGATGAAGGTAGGAAACCAGCGCGAGAATATAAGCTAGGTGAATTGGTAAAAATTACCAAAACGTCCTTTAATAATGATGGGCAAAGCAAAAAACTTATGCCCACATATGTAGGACCCTATCGTGTCACTGAAGTTTTCGGAAAAGATCGGTATAAGGTAGCTCCTGTTCCGGGTTTAAGTGGAACACTGAATAAGCGCCCAACTGTGGTCGCAGCGGATCGCATGAAACCATGGATCCACATCGATGCTTTGAGCGTAAATGAAAATGAATCTGATTCAAACACGGACGACCATAGCGATTAATGAAACCGATAATTTGTTTGATTTCCTTTAGAGGCATGTAACTACAGACTATTGTGTTGTTTCAGTTCAAATACGAGAAATCGATCGGATCGTCTTTGATCCAGCTATGCCAGAGCGACTCGTCCCACTGCGTAGTCACAAGGAATCGATCGTCTTGTGAACGCCAGCGGTGTCGATCGTCTTTCGAGCTGTTCGTTTCGATGATTAAGCATGAGAATCGATCGGCTCGTGTCTTGATACGAACAAGTCCACGGCTGTCACAGGTAATCGATCGTCTGTGCGTCGCAACGATCGAGTCGTCCTACCGCGTTTTCACTAGTAATCGTCTTGTGAGCGCAAGCTGGTATCGGTTGTCTTTCGAGCTGCTAGTTTTGATACGCTTTATGCCAGAATGAACTATATCCCTGAGCTTATTACATATATTCGATCGTTTTGCATAAACCAGATGTGTATAAACAAAATAAAATTGTGTCTATCGAGTTCATTCTGTTATTGGTATGACAATAATTGATTATTTTAGCCCGTTTATTAAAATGTATCTTTCCAGTTATTCGGGAAATCGCTTTGTTAATCGAGAAATGTAAAGTTTCCTTTTTGTAATATATATTTTAGTTTTTCAATCTTAGATTTACTGGCGATAATTATGAGGATAAAATATTTTAGTTAGCTTGTTAAGATTTTTGCTCAGAATATGATTTTTAGAGATTTGTTTTATGTTCTATATACATGATGACACTAATATTCAATCTTAGAAAATGTTTTTGAATGTATAAATTTCATTAGTATGTCATGATTTATATGAGTAGATTATATTTTTGTTATTTTTATTTCTAGATAATGTTTTTGAATGTATAAATTACATTAGTATGTCATGATTTATATGAGTGGATTATATTTTTGTTAGATTTATTTCACAAACTTTAATTTGATGTGTCTATCTGATAATTTATAATTTATAGTCTATTAGAAGCTATAGCATAAAAATAAAAAACAAAAATACTTGCATTTATTGATGTTAATTAAGAGGATAAGATACTTTTATGTAGTTTAGTAAGATTTTTGCCTGGAATAAGTCTTTTAGAGATTTTATTTTATGTTTTATAAACCTAATACTACTGTTTTTGCAATTGTAAGTTGTTTCCGATTGTTAGGGTTCCCACCTGGGACCGTGTGCGGGGACGCACACGTGGCCAGGATGGACGATTGTTAGGGTTTGTTAATTTGTATAATAAATAGACTTTATTTTGACTAAATCATCGTTCACTTGATAATATTGTATGCTCTGTGGATTTTCAAAGACAAGTTCGATTGTCTATGCTTGCTTTGGCTCTACGATGGGTCGATGTCGTTAGCCAATCACAGAACGGCATTCACTCGATAACGTGGACCAATCGGAGAGCCAGGCTAGCGGAGTATTTAAGAAAGAATGTGAGGCAGTCGGGTCTCTTGTCTGGTGGTGATCTTCGAATAGAAAACTTGTACTTAGGCCACGTAATGAAATAAAAGTATTATAATTGTTCTTCTGTTCGTCTTCCTTTCTACGCCCACCTGATACTGTAGCTTCGGCTTAAACATTAATAAAGCTTGTGAAATTCACACGCTGCATTTTATCATCAGTTTTCCCCAACATTTTTCAATAATCATTACGATCTCGCCGCCCGCTGCGATTGAACGGCTACCGGCTTGTAGCAATTTACTGTGCAAGTTAACTGTAATTGAAGGGTTCTGCCGGTGCCGTAATGGCGGTAGGTGCGGCAGACTGCATGGCTGCAGAAGTACCCACTCACATAACTAACCATAGATTAAATTATACCTACGTGGACATTGTACAGTATACTCAGCTACAGATTTTAAAGTTTTAAACGCTCACTGCTTTGAACCGTAATTCGAGTTGAGGCGTGAAATTCAAATTTTATTGCGTTTTTGCTCATCACAGCTCATCAACACTTCTTGAGATAGCGAAACCTGATGTTGCGTCATAATTTACAATGATTTTTTGAGACACTATCAATCAACATACCGCTTAACATCAGGTGGGCCATCTGCTTGATCCGTCATTCAGAAGTATTGATATCACAAAATATTTTATATCTTTTGTGGGACCTACTTACTCTGCCTAGTATGTTCACAATTCTAAATGTGTGCATTATGCATCTCTAATTGAAGGAATACTAGATTTAGGTATCTTTGGATTTATATTTTTCCACGACTGCGATTCATTCGTTGGTAATACAAATAATTAAATAAAAGGGGGTAATTTGTACACATAAATACGAGCTTTGTTCGATGGCTTTTCAAAATCGGCTTCATCATCATCACTGACAGCTTGTAGTAACCCACTGTAGGGCTTATAAGCCTCTTCCCTCAACGCCACATGAGTCTATTCTGCGCCATTTCCTTCCTCTTCCCTGTACAGACACATTCGTTTTTTTTGTTTTTTCTTTATAAGGCGATTATAAACAAATACAGTAAGTCCATAGACAATTGTCAGATTTTTATATACATGAGATTCTACTTTTTATGAGAAAAGTTTTGAATTTTCTTGTGTTAGGTACATATTCTGGGATACCATACCTTGTAGATCTAACAATATAAGCACAGCAAGTTATAGGTAAGTTGGTAGGTAAATATTTGAGTTTTGAAAATAAATGTCACTATTTCGCTGACTGTACCACAAACAAGGTACATAGATAGAGCTGGTATTTGGAGCGCATTAGCCTTTTTTGTGACAATGAGCATGTATTGAGCATGGTGATTGAAGATCCAGCCTCAAATCGGTTTCGACCAGTTTGGATTGGATAGTTGACGACAACTCAATGTGTGCATACGTTTAGACATGTACTGCTCAACCAAACATAGCCAAAACTAGTTTAACTAGCTATAAAAGGAGAATGGAAAATAGTTTGTGAAGTACAGGATGGCGCAAAATGTATCATACGATTTTATTTTGCTGTATTACAAAAAAACAGCCAAGTGCGAGTTGGACTCGCCCATGAAGGGTTCCGTAGCAGCAATTAACATAGTATAAAAGTTCTTGTAGTTCGTTGTAACTTTGATCGATGTTTTAATAATAGAGTATTAAAAAAAAACTACTTACTAGATTTCGTTCAAACTAATTTTCGGTGGAAGTTTACATGGTAATGTACAACTTATATTATTTTTAGTTTTATCATTCTCTTATTTTAGAAGCTCTTATGTCCGTAACAATTATTTTCTCAAATGTCATTGTAACAAGACGGAGGCCTACAATGCTCTAAGTAACAAGCACAAGTTATTTTCAAAAGAGCTTCTTAAATAATAAGATAAGATAAATTTATTATTTAACTAAACACGGTTATAAAAGACATCAGTAAACATAGTTAAAATATTACAATGAGTAGGCATGTCCTAAATCTAAGTACTGTTTACAATAACTAATGTTTAATAACATCTACTATCTAATGAAATTCCATCGGGTCCCAAACTAGGCGAAGCCTGTATCTTGGCGGCCCAAGGGGTTTTGTTATCCTGGAACCGAGTTGGTACAGTAAACAAAAAGGTTAAACAGTAAAATAATAACTAATACTAAAATTTTATTTAAAACAAGCACAAGTTATTTTCAAAAGAGCTTCTTAACTTATCAACTATGCAAATGACTCGATAGCGACTATCGTTTTGCCTCAAATTGAAACTAGGTTTCGATGCTAAGCACACGACTGCATTTTACAACAGGGAAATGAAATGTTATTTTATTTGGTACCTATTGGAACGAGTTGAAGCAAAAAGTAACTTCCTCATTCTAAACTTAGCCGGAATCGTCATGCTACGATTATTGAGAAAAAATCCTGAAAAAACTGGTTGAATCTCGGCTAGGCTGCTGCATTTTTTATACATAAAACTGAACGAACCTGAATTACCAGAAAACACTGAAAATCAGCTCTGAATAGGGTTATACCTTGGTGTCTCACTGAGGGATAAGATCCGAAACGAGGTTATCCGACAGAGAACCAAAGTTCTCGACATATCACAGAGGATTAGCAAACTGAAGTGGCAGTAGCCGGTCATGTCTGCAGAAGAACCGATAACCGGTGGCGTAAACGAGTTCTTGAGACCGCGTTTTGGCAAACGTAGTGTAGGACACCCTCTGGCTAGGTGGAGCGATGACTTGCACGGGGTGGCTGGCAGAAACTGGATGAGGAGAGCCTCAGACCGGGCTCAGTGGCGCGCTATGTCCAGCAGTGGACAGTAGTAGGTTAATGATGATGATGATGACTAAACATCGGGAGTCAAATTCTACGGTAACTTTGGGTCACAAGCCCATCCCATTACGATCACACTAGTGGAATGCCTGCTACTTCGTCCGCGTAGAGTTACACCCCACTGCATCCCCTTAGGGGGAATTTTAGAAATCCCTTTATTAGTGCAAAATGAATGTACTCCTCCACTCCAATGTGTTTCCACCAGAGATGTGCGAGGTAAATGAGCGGTGCGAGGATCTGCTAGCGAGGCTGTGGAACGATGTGAATGTTTCCACCAGAGATGTGCGAGGTAAATGAGCGGTGCGAGGATCTGCTAGCGAGGCTGTGGAACGATGTGAATGTTTCCACCAGAGATGTGCGAGGTAAATGAGCGGTGCGAGGATCCGCTAGCGAGGCTGTGGAACGATGTGAATGTTTCCACCAGAGATGTGCGAGGTAAATGAGCGGTGCGAGGATCTGCTAGCGAGGCTGTGGAACGATGTGAATGTTTCCACCAGAGATGTGCGAGGTAAATGAGCGGTGCGAGGATCTGCTAGCGAGGCTGTGGAACGATGTGAATGTTTCCACCAGAGATGTGCGAGGTAAATGAGCGGTGCGAGGATCCGCTAGCGAGGCTGTGGAACGATGTGAATGTTTCCACCAGAGATGTGCGAGGTAAATGAGCGGTGCGAGGATCTGCTAGCGAGGCTGTGGAACGATGTGAATGTTTCCACCAGAGATGTGCGAGGTAAATGAGCGGTGCGAGGATCCGCTAGCGAGGCTGTGGAACGATGTGAATGTTTCCACCAGAGATGTGCGAGGTAAATGAGCGGTGCGAGGATCTGCTAGCGAGGCTGTGGAACGATGTGAATGTTTCCACCAGAGATGTGCGAGGTAAATGAGCGGTGCGAGGATCTGCTAGCGAGGCTGTGGAACGATGTGAATGTTTCCACCAGAGATGTGCGAGGTAAATGAGCGGTGCGAGGATCCGCTAGCGAGGCTGTGGAACGATGTGAATGTTTCCACCAGAGATGTGCGAGGTAAATGAGCGGTGCGAGGATCTGCTAGCGAGGCTGTGGAACGATGTGAATGTTTCCACCAGAGATGTGCTAGGCAGCTGAGCGGTGCGAATATACGTAGCGACGCTGTGAAACGGTGCGCAGATGAGCGGTGCGAGGATGTGTAGCGGGCTCTTTTCAGATTCGAGCGAAAATTCCAAACGCGAAAGCTCGCGTCCTTTGCACACATCCCTCGCGCACATCTTTCGCACACATTTATCATGCACATCTCACCCACACATCCCTCGCACACATCTTTCGCACACATTTATCATGCACATCTCACCCACACATCCCTCGCACACATCTCTCGCACACATCCGCCCGCTTGTTTTGTACATATAAAAACCTCGCCCAGCTAAGCCGTTTCCACCAGAGCTGCGCTGAGCGAGGCTAGGTAAATGAAGTGATTCTATTGGTTCTTAACAAACACATCCCTCGCTACGCATCCTCGCTCATCTCTGGGGGAAACGCAGCCTTAGTCCTCGGACTTACGGTTTAGCCAGTACGTTGATTGTATCATAATTTGGATCATAAATGATGGCGATCAAAAATACAAAAAAAAAACTGCTTAAGTGCGAGTTGGACTCGCGCACGAAGGGTTCCGTACCATTAACAAATAGCTATAAAAAAGGATTCAAAAAAATGTTCGCTAAAAGTTGTCACCCATCCAAAAACTGACCCCGCAGAGCATCGCTTAACCTACATTTGGAGAAATCACGTTTGTTGTATGGGAGCCTATCATCTGTGAAAATTTAAACTGTCTAACTGTCACGGTTCATGAGATACAGCCTGGTGACAGACGGACGGACAGACAGACAGACAGACAGTCAGACGACTTAGTAATAGGGTACCCTTTGGGTACGGAACCCTAAAAAACCTCCTTATTTTGAAGTCTGTTACAAATAAGAGCAAACTTCGTTTGTATGCAGAGAGGTCGAACGCCCCCTGGCGGTAGAAACATGATACGAGTCTAAAGTTTGCTGAGCACAGACGCTCTAAGCGTCATTTTGCATCATGTTGTGCTCCGTAATATAAGATTGTCTTATACCATCAGCACATCTGATTTATAAATGAGTCCGTCAACATGCACTTTAAAGGTATTGCTGACTTAATCATAAGAAAAATAACGCGGACAACGGGAATGGAATTAGTAATTTGCTATCCACAGCTTAACGTCGACAACGGGAAGGGATTTCGTGACTTCCCGCTGTCCACGTTTAGTCCAGTCAAGAGGGGGTCGTGCTTGCAAAAGTTCGGGTCACGCTGACTTTTTTATTATGTTGTAGGACCTTAACCAATATTAAACAAGAAACTAACATTGTAAAAATTAAAAAAAACCCTCAACGCAATGAAACGGCTGAACCGATTTTGATCAAACATAGCTAACAACACTCCAGACAAATTCACCTTTCAAACAAAAAAAAAACGTTCGGGAGCTACGATGCCACTGACAGACACACACACATACACACACACTCACACACACACACATACACACACACACACATACACACACACGCATATATATATATGCACACACACACACACACACAGACACGTCAAACTTATAACACCCCGTCGTTTTTGCGTCGGGGGTTAAAAACCAGATTTGCGATTTTCCAAGTGCTCTTGTACTATTATTTATTCTGTAGTGCTGTGCGCTCGGCGGTGTGCCCAAAAAACAATGAAATTTAGTTAGCATGGGCAAAGTAACGTGGATATCGGGAATAGTACACTTGTGCGTTGATAGCTTCGACCAAAGTAAAACGTCGAAGGTTGATAGTCAAACAGTGAGTAAGTCAGTCAGTCTTGCGATGTTTTTATTATATACCTATTGATTAATAACAAATTGTTAATTAACATTATTTTACCGCTCTAATGACGCGATGAAAGTGCAATGACATTTACTAACTTATCTTTGCTAAGTAGTTTTTTATCAGCTTGTTGACGTGAAGTGCCAGCACAAAACAACTTTTTATGCACTTTGGTCCAGAAGACCAATACCAGAGTTTGGGTGATCGAGAAGTAGGCTTCCTATACAGTGCATCAACCGGTTTGTGGTCACCACTCGAGGACTTTTATTCCCAACAGGTGAACGACTTCATGATGTCTTTCTCGTAGACCGGGGTTTGATTATAGGCTTGGACCAAATCTAATGTAGAAAAGTCTTTGGAGCCAACAATACTTTGTGAAAAAATCGTGTATCTGCCTAATAGGATAACGGTCTGGGATGGTCTATAATGGCCACAAGGCCGCCAGCTGTTGTCTTTTTTAGGTGCGAGGTAGCTTTCGGATGGGTGTGTGGTGTCATTAGAGAACATGAGCTCGAATTCCTTCCTAGCTATCTGGAGTTTATCGGAGGAAAGTCTACGGGTGTACAGTTTTTTTTTTATACTACTTGAATGTAGGAAAACAAGCAGATGGCCCACCTGATGTTAAGCGGTAACCTCTGCCTATGAACAGTGCATTACCTCATAGGTCACGTCCACCTAGGACAAACCCTATGTGGCATTGCACTGCGCCCGCCACCCTGAGACATAAAGATGAAAAGTCTCATGTGCCTGTAATTTCACCGGCACCCTTACCCTTCGAACCAGAACACAGCAATGTGAGCACTACTGCTTTGCGTCAGAAATAGATATGGTGGTAGTACTTCCCCGGATGAACTCTCTCACAAAAAAGCTCTACTACTACTAAAATGGCTGATTAAATATGGCCGGGTGTGGCTCGAATATGGTGAACAGTAGGTTATGTTAGTTAAATTTAAATGTAACCCAAAAATTCCGTTCCAGCGGGACTCGAACCCGCAACCTTGCCTGTGATCGGCAATGCCTTTACCAGTTCGGCCATAGAACACTATGACGCTGAAGACTAATGGCACTATCAACTCGGCTATAGCGAGTCCGAGCCGGGCGGGCGAGCGAGTCGGGTTCGAGTCCTGCTGGAACGGAATTTTTGGGTTACATTTAAATTTAATGTTATCGATAAAGTGTGGTTTACACTTGAAAAATAATAAATTATGCTTAGTTATCCACGGTGTGCCTGATGGGCGTGTAATTTCCGGGAATTTACTCAAAAGCTCGTGATACTTCGTGTCGCCCGATCAGGTCATGTCAAAATAAGTTATTTTTAACCCCCGACGAAAAACGAAGGGGTGTTATAAGTTTGACGTTTCTGTGTGTGAGTGTGTGTGAACCGATTTCGTTTTTTTTTGTTTTTTTTGAAAGGTGTATTTGTCGGGAGTGTTCTTAGCTTTGTTTGATCAAAATCGGATCAGCTGTTTAACGTTGGGGTTTTTTTTATTTTTTACAAAATTAATTACTTGTTACATGCCTGCCTACTTTTACCCCTAATATACCTATCTATAGATAGATAAATATTTATCTGATAGAAAGCAACACAGCATAAAGGGACAGAGTTTAAGCTCTTTTCGATCACGGGGTTACGAGAGTGTTAACTGGTAAGAAGTGGAAAACACTACCGTCGTTGTCTCTCCTGAAAACTATAATCTGGGTCTCTTCAAGGCTGGAGTGGTGCCTTCTAGACTTTTGTGCTCCATCTTCGGCCACATCGTCACGTACCAACTAGATAGATCGTGGTCAAAGAAAGGTCTATCAATTGTTTATTATTTTTTCAAGTGTAGACCACACTTTATGGATAACATTAAATACCATCGGCGCTATTATAGCCGAGTTGATAATGCCCACAAATTTCGTCTTCAGCGTCATAGCTCGTTCTATGGCTGAATTGGTAAAGGCATCGTCGATCACAGGCGTGGTTGCGGGTTCGAGTCCCGCTGGAACGGAATTTTTGGGTTACATTTAAATTTAAGGTCTATAAATGTTAAAAAAAAATAAAAAAAGTGTACGCTTGGCAATTCACCACCAACACGCAAAACATGCACTCATTTCCGTAAAATCATGCATGATCACGGTGATGACATCATGTACCCACATGATGTCATAGATGTCACCACAAATTGACTGGTCAGCTGAGAAAAATCAAACTATACTATTATAATATGAGCGGCGACCGTATGATCTACTTCGTCATCTGATACAAAGATAAGACACATTTAAAAATAAACTAGCGAAACTATTAGAAGAAAAGGTTTATTACTCGATTAATGAATTTCTAATTGATAAATTTTAATGTTAAACAATCTAATTTATTTCTATCAATTTCAATGTTATTTAAGTTTCATATTATTTGTTTGTACTTTTTATAATTATTTTTTGACATTTCTTAATTAATTTTGTTTTTTGCTTGTATAAAATGTTGTAGGCCAGACATGGCAGACTAGAGATGCACATTAAGACCTTAACACCAACAAATGTTACCACCTAGATCTGACAGCAATAAATCATTTATCATTTATCATGGCACACGATTATAAAAGTAATTCTTAGTTTAGAAAAATATGTGACAAAAATTAGAATTGGCCGAAAGTACAAAAAAGCTATCACTTCGGGTGAATTTTTTGAATGGTATTTACGTCATTTGATACAGAGATGAGACTTGTGGCATCAAATAGCAATATATTGGTAGTTACAGAAAAATCTAGTCTGCCAGTTCCTGTGTGGCCGGAAGTGCTCGGCAGACGGTTTCAAAGGTAACGATCCGGGCCCCGAACTTACGTCATTTGATACAAAGATGAAGTGAGTCGCAAATGTTAGATACATTTAGTTATGCACCAGTCTGCCAAAGGTATTCTGGCCGAAACCCCTCCCCCCGTTTGGTGGATTTTTGAGACGGGACAGTAAGGGCAGGTACCTTAACTGTTATAATACACTGTTTTACTGTCTTTACTGTTTTTTTTTTTTTTTTTTTTATTGTTTTGTATCACGTGTGTTATTGTCCGTGACGTCACCAAATGGCTCTGTCGGAAGACCAGCGTTGGTTGTAACGTGTTTACAACTGGCTCATGCTGAGACAGAGACCATTTTGTGACTCAATGCAATTTTTTTATTATGTCTTCTATTTTATTTTAGTTTAGTTTTAGTTGAGTTACAAATAAAATAATTTCTTTCTTTCTTTCTTTCTTTATAGTTACAGGAAAGCGTTCAAGGAGACTATCTATAACTTTTTGAGATATTCTGGTCTGCATTCACAGATTTTGCAAAATATATACAGTCAGCAAGAAAATGGTTATTTTATACAAAAACTTATTATCAACTATCTAGAAAATTTTCCTAAAGAATTTTCCAGTCCCGTCAGACGAGTCAAGCGAGAGTACCATGGCATTATTCTCAGATTAATCTCGTGCACGAGATGAGATGACGTCATATCATGAAACATAAATTGTGTAAGGCTATCTATTCAGAAGCCAGGCATCTACTATCCCACAACGTATGCATTTTGTTGTATACTTTACGAAAAAATATCACACCTCCAGATTGTAATATAAATTAATGTATAATATAGAGTAATCATTTTATACAAAAATACAAATAAAAACAATGGTTTTTGCTAGTATCTAGTATATTTCTGCCGCAAAGCTATGGGTAGTGTTCTCATTCCGGTTTGAAGCAGATGTGTGCTGGTGAAATTACAGGCACACGAAACTTTTCACCATCTTGGCAGTGCAATGCCACGCAGTGCACGTCCAAGGTGGACGTGACCTGTGAGGTGATGCTAGGCAGAGGTTGCCAGGAGAGCTATCTACTTGTCCCGTTATTCAAATAAAATATGGGCTTCATACAAGATGTGACATCATCTCGTAGACGAGATTAAGGTATCTGAGAATACGGGCCAGTCCAGTGGTAGCGCTCTCTACGGAGTGGAACTTTTCGCGTGTCCCACTTCAAGTACCACTTCCAATGCTTATCGCTAACAGTCGGATTAGATTCAATCATAATTACTTTGTGTACAACATAGTAACTTGAAGATATGGTATAGTTTCTGACGACCTCTGTGGCGCGGCGGGCGAAGGTTCGACTGCGACGCAGGAGGTTGCGGGTTCGATTCCCGCCTCGGAAAAATATTTGTGCGATCTGCAGATGTTTGTTCAGGGTGTTCTGGGTATTTTCTATGTATAATAAAAAATATCTATCTATGTAATGTATTGTATTAAGTATATCAGTTATCTAGTACCCATAACACAAGCTCTGCTTAGCTTGGGGCTAGATAATGTTGTGTGAACTGTCCAGCATTATTATTTATTTATTTATTTTAAGTATTTTACGAGAAGATATTAACATAACATAACACCCAACAGTCACTATCATATTCCCCACACTAGGATTCCCTGTGTCGTGGGAAACAGACGCTACGAGTACCATGGTACTATAACACCTATACCCGGCACAAATATTTGCAGATCATACAAACATTTGCCCGCAGCGGGAATCGAACTCGTAACGCAGAGTTCGACGCGCTACAGAGGTCGTCGTCATATTGAACGAGACATTGTAAAGAAGTGATTAATTTTGTAAAAATTAAAAAAACCCTACACTCTATTAAACGGCTGAACCGATTTTGATCAAACATAGCTAAGAACACTCCCGACAAATTCAACTTTCAAACAAAAAAATAATAATATCGGTTCATCTGTTCGGGAGCTAAGATGACACACACACACACACACAGACACGTCAAACTTATAACACTCCGACGTTTTTGCGTCGAGGATAAAAAGTAATGCAGCGCCCATTATCTCCCAACTCCAAACCCTCCCTTTTCGCCCATAGCTCTAAATATTTATTAATCAGTATTTAATCAGCCCTAATTAGTAAGGTAGAGCCCCAAAGTCTTCATCATCTTCATCATCATCATCATCATCATCATCATCATCATCATCTTCATCATCATCATCATCATGTTGGTTGCTCTTTCATACATACGTTTTTTACCAAATATTGGGGAACAGAGTATAATTTTACACAGATATTACTGTTGTTGGCTTTTATATTAGTTATTATTTGAGGCAAATCATATTTCGTTGGAAAACAGTGGATTAATAGCGAAAATAACATCGAAATTGTAGTCCATACAAATTAATTTCGATGTTATTTTCGATATTAATTCACTGTTTTCTTCAACCAAATATGATTTGCCTCAAATAATAACTAATATAAAAGCCAACAGCAGTAATTTCAGTGTAAAATTATACTCTGTCGCCCATATTTGGAAAAATATATTTGTATGAAAAAGCAACCACCTTATGATGATGATGATAATGTTATCTACTTCCGTATCCGCAGACACTAACTGATATATTTAGTAGACATTATAGTAGATTATGCTCTAAGGGAATAAAGCAGTGTCTTATGTCGCGGGCGGCATATTGAACCCTGAGCGTAACGAGGGATGTAGCGAGCGAGGGAGTTATATAGAGTCCTGAGTGAAGCGAGGGGTTCAAGCTGCCCAAGACGAAGACAGGCTTTATTCCAGAGGAGCATACTCTACTTTTCACATCTTCTGCGAGACAATAAAAAATCACTGAAAATCACAGCACCAAACACCGTCTTTTGTTTCACATTATTTGTAGTACACTCTTGGTCTGTGTTCTTTGTAATGTATTACTTCTTCTGTGGTTAAAGCACTTCTTTTTTTCTATTTTTTTTGAGTTCAACTTATGGTGGCAGTTAGATTTTTCTAACAAACCTCTTTACAATGCCATACGGGCTTCTTTTACATAGAGTTTTCCACGAGGTTCCACACGAATTTGACGTTCCAAATTCAAATCAGTTTATTCCCTAGGGAGTTTTATACAACTTTATATCCCTAGGGAGATAATGCTTTACTTTACGTTGAGGTTGCATGATATGTAATTGGACATTGTCGAGCAGGTGGTGTGAAAAGCATATTTACTAACCTGGACAAGTTGTAGGTTTCCGTAGCAACGGCGTCCATTCCGACGCCCGTCGTTTGCCAAGCGATACTGAGTCGAATGCACTACTATTTAACAACGCTTTTCGAAGGAACGTTTTCACCATTATTAATAAAAACCCACCTACTTTCTCACTGAAAAAATCACTTCAATGCAGAAATAGTAAACCGTTTGTGATGAAGTCTTGAAGCAGTCTGTGGTCAGGTCAGTTATTTATTAATGTAATTATTCACTGATAAGGGTTACAGGAGAAGAGGGTTATTCTCACGGTACGAAATGTTATTGACAACTGCATGCGTTTTTATTTTTTTTATTTTTTTATGCTTCTTTGGAATGACGGGTCATGCATATGACCTGATGTTAAGCGGTACCCTCTGCCTATGAACAGTGCATTGCCTCATAGATCACGTCCACCTAGGACGTACCATATATGTGGCATTGCACTGCGCCCGCCACCCTGAGACATAAAGACAAAGTCTCATGTGCCTGTAATTTCACACTATGATTTCTGGGAACGTCAACCTTTTGAAACCAGAAATAGTCGGTTGTCTAACACCACGAATTGTTTATACAATGTTAATAAGCAATACTAGCGGCTGCCCGCGACTTTATCTGCGTATATAAATTACGATCGCTACGAAAATTCATAGGATCACCCGCTGGGCTAATCTGAAGATTGGCTGAAAATTGAAAAAGGGGGAGGGGGAGGGGGGGGGGGGGGGGGGGGGGGTAATTTGATAGGCCTTTGTTTGACCACGATCTCACGTGTTGGTAAGTGCCGATGTGGCCGAAGATGGAGCACAAAGGTCTAGAAGGCACCTATTCACTCTAGCCTTGAAGAGACCCAGATTATAGTTTTCAGGAAAGATAGACGACGGTAGTGTATGCCACTCCTTAGCAGTTCACATCATAAAAGTAGAACGAATAAAGGGTGTTTTCAATAAATAAGAAAACCTTTTCAATGGGGAGACACACCACACTGCTTATTTATCACGCTAGGCGGCGCATAATCGCTGGTGTCGTTTCGAAGCAAAACAAAGGCTAAAAAAAAATGTTAAAAAAAAAACTTTCAATAGTGTCAAATATCAATGGATAATTTTAGCAAATAAACATTAAATAACAGTCAGGTATAAAATATGCCTCTGTGTAGTGCATTTCAGTGTAAAAATAAAGGTACACGCCGTTTCCCTTCTGATGAGAAAAAGACAAGACATAATGACAAGCACCAGTGATGGTGGCGCCATCTGAGATTAGTTTTACCAGTGGCTCCCCATTGAGGAACAGCCTTTTGTTTAATTGTTTGGTACCAAGGTACCAACAACATTTCCGAGAAAAATATTTAGTTTACCATCGTTTAATTTTCCATAGCTTAAACTATAACTAATTGATTTCTAATAACTACTTACTCACTGGAAAAATACAACTGTTACACGAAAAATATAATGCGGAGGCGTAAAAGTAGGTACTTAACTTAGCAAATATTATATTTATAGCTTAGCTATGACACACACATTGGTAATGAGGGCTTTTCATTTACGAATAAAAAAAAAGTAGTTCGATTTGACTTGATAGATGTCGCTAACTCAGGTATGGTTGTCAAAATTAACAAATGCATTGTACCTATGTGCTTCTGTGTGATAATAACTTCTTCTTCTTCTTTTATTTGTGGCTACTGTGGCTTTAGTTTCCACAATGTTGCCAATGTCAATGTCGACAAAAATACCACGAAAATATATCACTACGTTGTTGACTTTGACATTTCACTTTATTTTGACAGTTAGAGCTGGCGCCATCTATTTTCAAGGGTTTAAGCATGATGTGAAACGGCCGTGAAAACCCCTCAATGTTTGTCACCAAGATCACCAACAACATTTCTGAGAAAAATATTTATGATTCCATGAGTTTAATTTTCCATACCTTAAACTATAACTAATTGATTTGATCTAATAAATACTTACTCACTGGAAAAGTACAACTGTTACATGAAAACTATAATGCGGAGGCGTAAAAGTACTTCGCAAGTAGGTATTATCTTAGCTATGACACACACATTGGTAATGGTTATGCAGAGTGGTTTTTAACTAAACTAAAAACAACAGGTAAAATATTGTTTAAATAAAATGAATACGGTAGTTCATTCAGGTCACGTGCGAGTATCATTTCCTACTTTGAAATTCAAATCTAGATAAATTATCACATCAGTTCATAGTAAAATAACTAAGTGCTCAAGTGGTCCAAACCCGTTTACTATACAAACTTTGAGGAACCAATTTCTGTGATACAAAAATATAATTGCATATACGATTTAAGAGTAGGTTTTTAATACTCATTACAAAATGACAATAACCCAGTTTTATTCCAAAAAATACATTTTAATATACTATTAAGTAATATATCAATTTAAAAAATGGATGCCTACTTTGTTTAACGGCTGAACAGATTTCGATGAAATTTGGTATACCTAATACATTCAAGTCGAGATATCGTGAGGCGAGCAACATCAGCTCCTAATAACAAAAGGTAGGTACAACATGACGACCACGACCGCTCTGTCAAGAGTGCAACGACTGAGAAGAAGAATACAGTATTATGACCTGGATTGGGCTATACACTACTTTTCATCCACTTAAAACACAAGCAAAGCCGTGGGCGAACTCTACAAAATATATAAAAAAATACTTATTATAAGCTAGGTTCATACCTACCTGTATAAAATTAATAGATGCATAGGTAATTAAGAATGCCCCGACCGGCATGCGGCATGGCATTGCAATCAGTAGTTACGGAAAAACACCCACATGCCGATAAGGTATGTTACTATTATTTCTTACAAACCGGTAGATAGGAAAGTAAACAGATAAATATCCTATCACAGGTCATTAGTCGGTTAACCTACTGGATCTGGAAATTTTTATCGGGTTCGTGAGATTCTTGAACTTATACTTACCTACGTATCTAAAATCTGTTCAATCAGCTGCATCTCTCTTATCTATTAGCAGTGTTCATAGAGATTGCGGGAACATAATAGACCTCGTACCTACCTACTACATTTTGTAAACAATCATCGAATATGTTTTTTTTTACTGAAACTTGGAATGACGGTTCAAGCAGATGGCCCACCTGATGTTAAGCGGTACCCTCTGCCTATAAACAGTGCATTATCAAATAGGTTACGTCACGCCCACCTAGAACGCACCCTATGTGGCAATTGACCGCGCCCGCCACCCCGAGTTATACAGAAGAAAAATCTCATGTGCCTGTAATTGCACCGGCAACCATACCCTTCAATCCAAACACAGCAATGCAAAGCTCTACTATTACTATGATGTCTTATCATGATGAACTTCAAATATATTATCCTCTAGTGGAGTTCAAGTTTGTTTGCAAACACAGATATGATTGTCGAAAAAGACTAGAAGTTGGTATATGTGTTGTATTGATTTTATTTATCTACTTTGTTACATGGTGTTTTTATGCCCAGGTGTGTCCGGCCCAAGAATTAACCCCTCCATCTCCTCCCGTGGATGTCGTAACAGTCGTCGGTATAAAATTTGTCCTGGCTGGTAGCTTACTATGGAGAATGTTATTACAATGTACCTAAGTGTTAGCCGATCAGTCGTAGGAAGCAATGGCGGCGATGAGCTCACCACTTGTCACGTCTATATTCCCACGATGGTACTTGTTCTATTATTTATTCTGTGACGATGGTGCAACCCACGGTGAAGAGAGGGCCATTGAGGCTCTGCCTGTCCCTTTTGGTAAAAAGGCGTGTGACTTTGTACCTATGTATTTTTGTACAAAATAATATGCACCATTTTAGTAAACAATCGAATCTAGCCAAAAGTTAGAGGTAACTTTAGGTTTTTTTCTATAGAGAAAATATTGTCCTATCGTGTTTCTGGTACAGTGATCACTCGGAATGATAATGTAGTATCCATACATATTTATAATTTCACCTATTCTTGACGAGTCTTTTCCGGCATTTGTAGACGAGAAAATTCAAAATTTTATGAGAACTTCCGACCGATTGCTCAAAATTAACGCCCATATGGCTTTTACAATTATAAAGTTTTGCCTTTTTGTGCCAAAATTTACATATGCTTTAAGATGTTGTCAACTGTGGAAACACAGTGAGCTGGTGGAAGGCTTGGACAACATAATAAAGAACACGTTATCGTCGGTTTTGAATATCGATTTAGATGACAGGGCGAGGTCGCAAGCTTCCTTGCCTGTTAAATTAGGAGGCTTAGGTATTCGTAAAATTTCAAGTGTAGCCCTACCAGCGTTCTTGTCTTCCGTCTATAGCACTTGTTCTTTGGTTAATAAAATTCTATCTCCTTCTCTTGTGGCTCTTTCTGCCAACACTCTCAAAATTTCATACTTAGACGAGGCTCGAAATGCTTGGCATAGTGCTTGCCCCAATACAACTCCCCCCAAATCTCTTTCGTCTCAACGGCAATGGGACGGGCCTCTGTGCGAGCTGACGCGGAATTGTCTGTTACAAACGTGCTCAAGCTCCACAGATCGTGCTCGTCTCCTGGCCGTTTCCAAATGGGAGTCAGGGTTTTGGTTGCAAGCACTTCCATCACACAATACTGGTACTTTAATGGATCCAGTTTCTTTCCGTATTGCAACTTCTTTGCGGTTGGGTGCAGGGTGCTGTGCCCCTCATCACTGCCAGTGCGGTACTGCTGTTGATCAGCTTAGTCACCACGGATTATCGTGCACCAGGGCTGCCGGTAGGATTTCCCGCCACGCTAGCCTTAATGATATCATTCGCCGGGCCCTTACCAGCGTTAACATTCCAGCCATTCTAGAACCGAATGGTCTGCTACGTGACGATGGTAAGCGGCCTGACGGCATGACTCTTGTTCCGTGGGAGAAGGGTAGGCCTTTGGTGTGGGACGCTACATGCGTTGATACCCTTGCGCCATCTCATCTGTCCGGGACATCAGTTAGGGCCGGTGCGGCGGCAGATTCCGCTGAGGACCTCAAAAGACGCAAATATGCAAGTCTCGACAGAGCTTACTTATTTGAGCCTTTCGGGGTCGAGACTCTGGGTCCGTGGGGTTCCGGGGCCCTTCGCGTTTTCAAAATTCTTTCAGGGCATCTGGTCGAAGCGACGCGTGACCCGAGAGCTGGCTCTTATCTGGCTCAACGCATTAGTATTGCCATTCAGCGTGGCAATGCAGCTAGCATCTTAGGGACGCTTCCGTCTGGTAGTGATTTGGATCAGTTGAGCTACCTTTAGATCGCTTGCAGCGGTCTTCAGGTAGCACAACTGTTTCATATGTATTTTGTACATACCTTGTATTATTCTTTCTGTAAATAAATGTATTAATTTGAATATTGTACTTGATTTAGTCGGTTAAAAATAAAATCTAAGATTGGTAATTTTGCGGCATTACCCACCTTATAAATAAATAATAAATCCATAAATAAGTGCAATACCTTGACTCTACTAGTACAATTTCAAAATCTAAACACCTCATGCATTTTTAAAACACATCCATTTGACAAGCGCAATTTGCAGAACAAACAATGTAAAGAAATAAATCGGCGAAACAGCGAATTGCTTATCATTTTCGTCCAGGAGCTCGCTGAACCTAACTGAAATTATGAAGAGTATGTTATTCCCATTTTATTTCATTTTGGTAAATGCAGACATTTATAATGATACGACCATGATCGGTGATGTTATCAGGTCTATGGAGAAACCATCGTGTGTAATATCTACGCTATGCTGGCCTTTTAGTAAGTGCTCTACATTTATATGAAAGAAAAACAAGTTTGTACCTACCTTTGTTCGAAGAAGCTTCCATGAAATTAGTGATCGTAACCGTGAGCTGATCATTTACACTGCTAGGCGTAAATTATCAGCTCAGTACCTAGGTACTATTAATCAATCATTGAGTAGTTCCGTTTCCACCATCCGGTATATCATCAGATCATCTCGCTGTTACTATAACAATCCCACTGTCTTAACACTGTCCAAAAGTTTTGAAACTTGAAAAGAGGAAACTTCCCATTTTGACTGCCAAATGATCAAAATAACACCTGTCACAGGACTCAGCTCTTGGACATGGCTGATAGTACCAACCTTTCGGGAAAATGCGCGCTGCCTTTTACACACATCCATCCCTTTTCACGAAATCACTCCCACAGATTGTAGGAAAACTAGAGGAAAGATGTTATACATCAAAAATATGATTTCCCCTTTGTATTAGTTTTCTGTACCGAGTTGCTTAATATAATCTCAAACTCACAGCTCCGACTGTTTTAATTTTACAGAGAGTAAGGTAAAACTCTATTCAACCCTCGCCGGAGAAAACGTTGCTCATATAAGCATGATGCAGTTCCTGAACTCGAATGTGACTCCCAAATTTCAAAGACAGGAGCAAAATATCGTGTTTTTGGTGGATCTTGGGTGCCCGAACATTGTGAATTATTTGGAAGAGGTAAGGCTAACGTGTTCTTTCTTTTCCTCTTCCTGTCTCATCATTGTCCCACCAACGTTCTATTCTCGACTAGGTGCTAACCCTCTACGTAGGTCCAGTAAGGATAAGTGGATCTCTGCAAAGGCTACTTGTTCAAGAACTGAACTGATAAGTGGATGCCAAGACTCATATTTTAGGTTCCATGACGTTGTGGTTTTGTTGTGAGGTTTGCTTCCTGTTTCAAAAAAGCAAACCGATATTTTTATCAAACTACTTGTTCGTGGACGCACCACTGGATTTAAAACTTGTTAGTGTACGCACAACTGGATTTAAAACTTGTTTGTGGACGTGCAACTGGATTTTAAACTTTTTAGTGGACGCATAACTGATGGATTTAAAACTTGTTAGTGGTCGCACAACTGGATTTAAAACTTGTTACTGGACGCACAACTGGATTTAAAACTTGGTAGCGGACGCACCACTGGATTTTTAACTTGCTAGTGGCTGCACAACTGGATTTAAAACTTGTTAGTGGCTACACAACTGCATTTAAAACTTGTTAGTGGATGCACAACTGAATTTGTAACTTGTTAGTGGACGCACAGCCGGGTTTGAAGACCTTTGGATCAGAAAAGGATCGTGTATGGCATATAGCGGCATTTTTGTTAGGTATGCTGATAATATTTTCTTCATATTGCAGTGCAGCTCCAAGACCCTCTTTCGATCGCCGTTTCGCTGGATCCTTATTGGAGATTTTCTGAACGATTCTCACACCAGCATAATACCTGATGCAATGTCCCATATTGAAATCTTTCCTGATGCTGAAGTGGTTCTGGCACGACGAATGGAAGACGATACTTTTAATTTGCATTTCAGTAAGTAAAACAAACTTAAAACTCACTTTGTTATTTAGAGTAGTTGCTTTTTGTTGCTCTTAATCAATCATATAATATTTCTACTGCTAACTCGGGCCTACTCTTGACTAGTGAGAGAGAATCGAACTACCATAAATTACCGCGCAGGTTCAGTGCTAAGAAATGTTGGCATTTTTCTCCTATAGTTATAATGAATGTACCTATAGGTAAATATATGAACGTCTTTTATACGAGTCAATAAACAAATTAGTATTTGTATTTCAGTATACAAGATAAGTTCTGAAGGCGAATGGATAACAGAGTACTATGGACACTGGGACAGGACGAACAGGTTCCGGAAAGTAGATAACCTGACGGACTCTACGGCCTTGAGGAGACTGGACCTGGATAGGCATCAGATCAAGGTCTGCTATGTGCTGACGGATAACGACAGCATCAACCATTTGACGGATGAAGTGTAAGAAAAATTACCTATTACAAAAGCCTGCGCCACAAATTATCTACCAAGTGGTTAGTTAGTAATTATCCACCAACTTTTTAGGAAAACCCCCCCTCGCAAATACATGGGTAGAAAGAAGGAAAGAACAATAATGCTTGAACATCTCTAGCACTTTAAAAATGGCAAATGCACTTCATCCTTGGACTTTTCTTACCTCATTTCTATAAATTCTGCGTAATTTCCAGGAATGACCACATCGACACGATTACCAAGGTGAATTTCCCCACGACGAATCATCTGCTCGACTTCCTCAACGCTGATAGAAAATATGTCTTCGCCAACACTTGGGGATACCTCGTAAATGGGACTTGGAACGGCATGACTGGCTATTTGGTTAGGGAAGAAGTGGAGATAGGAGGTACTATATAATTATTATCTGATTATTTACTTGAGTACATAAGTACCTAATATTATTTATCTAATATATAAAAATAAGTCGGGTTTTCCTTCCTGACGCTATAACTCCAGAACTCACGAACCGACTTCCACGGTTTTGCATTCGTTGGAAAGGTCTCGGGCTCCGTGAGGTTTATACGTTTTCTTTTTTTTTTAAATAAGTCGTGTTTTCCTTTCTGACGCTATAACTCCAGAACACACGAACCGATTTCCACGGTTTTGCATTCGTTGGAAAGGTATCGGGCTCCGTGAGGTTTAACGTTTTTTTTTTTTTTAAATAAGTCGTGTTACTTACACCACTTATAACTCTAGAATGGGTGAACCGATTTGGCTGAAAATTGGTAGGGAGGTAGCTTAGAACCAGGAGATAGGACATAGTGGGAGGGGTAGGACGGGGGGGGGTTCACCGGGGGCTACCCGTGCGAAGCCGGGGCGAGTCGCTAGATTCATATATTTAAATGGTCGCTAACGAATATTCAAAAGTCCTCTCTCGTAGTATGCCAACGAGCTATGGAGCGTTGTATCCTAGGATCAAATAAGGAACTCGAAAATATGCTCCCAAACACAGATACTCGTATATAGCTGACGTCGCTCAAAAAGCTGCTAAATAAGTTTTGAAGAGATTTGCTAAAGCAGCTTTTTGAGCACTAAAGAGTGGGACTGGGCTGGACATGTGTGCCGTATGTTAGTAGAACTATGGGAGAAGACCACGACAGAATGGATCCCAAAAAGATGACAGCCACGTGGAAGGCCCAGAGATGGCGGGATTAGCTAGACTCCTACTTGAAAGATTGGTCCCATATAGCCAACAATAGAGACGAATGGAAAGAGGGAAGGGAAGCCTTTGCCGTGCAGTGGAACACCATCATAATAATCAATAATAATATCACAGAAGGTCCGTGAATGGCGACATAAACCGCACGACGCGGCGACGCAGAAGAGGAAGGTCTGGATGGACCAACCACATTATAGAGGTTGCAGGAAGTCGGTGGACGAAGACCGTTCGTGGTATTATATGGGGGAGACCTATATCCAGCAGTAGACTTCTGTAAGCTGATGATGATGATATCACTGAATGGGTAATAAACACAAAAATACTTAAAAATGCAAGCAAAACTATACAATGAATTTGCTTCATATAAACGGCAAGGTGCCAAGAGCTCTGTAAAAATATTGAAATTAAAATCTGGAATATATAAACTCTTGAGTCGATCTCAAACAAAATATATCTCGAATGAAAAATACGTATAAAACCGTTGCGTGACTAACTGACTGACTGACTCACTGTCTAAGGTCTGACTATTAAACCGTAACTCATAAGGACCTAAAATTTGGAGGAATTCCTTTTGTGGTTTAGGGGAGCACTAAGAAAAACAGACAACAACACCTGCTTATTATATTGTTTTCTGTACTTTTTTGCCTACGTACCACGTACGTGCCTACTAGGAATGGAACAAGTTGCCGTCGTCTCTCTTTCCTGAAAACTATAATATAGGCATGAGTGAATAGGTGCCTTCTAGACCTTCGTGCTCCAACGTCGGCTGCATCGTCACTTACCAGCAAGTGAGATCTCGGTCAAACGAGGGTCTATCATAGTTAATTTAAAAAAAAAACGTCCGCTTCAATGTAAGTACCTACCTTTAACTTGTTGATCGTTTTCAGGGTCCCCAATGTTCTTCACATCAGAACGGATATCGTTAGTAGAGTACATTGCGAGTCCAACACCGACCCGGTCTAAGTTTGTGTTCCAGCAACCCAAGCTATCGTATGAGAACAACCTGTTCCTTCTGTCCTTCAGATGGACTGTCTGGTACAGCACTGTGGGACTTGTATTTTTAATGTTCTTGGCTCTTCTAGCAGTGGCTTTGTGGGAGTGGAAGAAAACCGCGAAAGAACGACGTCTGGTAAGGAAAAGAAAAATATTTGACCATGTAAATACGCGGGCACCCTGGATAAAAGTAGCCTATAGCTCAATCCCGGTCATAATCAATACAAACACTGCATAGCACTTCCATTTATTATTATTATTATTATTTATTTATTGAACATGATTTACAACACATGTTTCTTACATTTAGTGTTTAAAAACCGTTTATCGTAACACTAGGTTCTCGATGATAGGTACATTAAAATTACATTCGAGTTATAAGTAGTAGGTAGTTAGATAAACAAATGATGCACGGTCACTCGAGCACACACACACACACATGCGAGTCACAGTAACAACATCTTGAATGCTCGCGCGAACATAGGATGACCATTTTATGCCAAGCTCTTTAAATTGTTTAGCATATACTTTTTTAAGGTGTATTTAATATTGTTTTGAGTAATTTTGTTTTTAATGTCTGTAGGTAATAGAGTGGTCCATAATTGGAATGATTTACCAGAAGATTTTGTTACTGCCATATCAATAAATGCATTCAAAAACAAATTGGATAACTGGTTGCAAACAAACAAACTGTTAGTCATTAAAGTGTAATCAGTGCAGCAAGTGAAACTAAGACATTTCAACACTCTGAAATAGACACATCAGCGAAAGCTATATTTTTAAATAAAAATTATAATAATCTATATGTGAACCAAATTTCATCGAAATTGGTTCGGACGTTTCAGAGTGATTGAGTAACAAACATAGGTAAGTACAAACCCAAATATCGTAACTTTTATTTTGGTCGAAGATCGTAACCGTGACACTTATGATATTAGCGAAATTTAGTGCCGGGCCAATAATAAGACCCCTTCGTCTCCTCCCGTGGATGTTGTAGGAGCCAACTAAGGGATTATACCAGGGGATTAGAAGAATCCACCTGAGTACTCAACACCGATTCTGCAATCACCAATCCGCATGCCAAGCGTAGTGATTATGGTAAATCCTTCATCTGTTTTATGGCCTCATCCAGCAGTGGTTTCTAAATGCTTATGATGAAATTTTTAGCTGTTGATGTTGATCATTGCTAATTGGTCTTATACTTATAGGAATATGTATATATCCTTCCTGATATAATTTATAATAGCGTAGAGGCTATATACTAACGCGTATTTTGGTTTTATGTGCAGGCACAGATAACAGTGCCCTATGTTGTTTCCAGAAACAAAATAATGCTGGTGTATTGAGAGCGAATGTGACAGATATCATCATTTTGATATTTGGAGCTGCTTGCCAGCAAGGAAGCCCTGTTGAGCTGAAAGGTATGCCCTGGTTTATTCCTTCTTGTACGCGTATCTCACTAGATTTTTGATAACCAGCGTAGGTCCTCCTGTTCACTTAAGCGCATCCTGAGACAGTGAAAACTGATATATGTCTGTAATTTCATCGGCACCCCGTTAAACTGGAACACGGCAATGCGAGCACTTGCTTAGCGGCAGAAACGTTGTCGATTCAGATAGAAGGTACATACAGAAGGTATTTTTGTTGGATGCTCTACACACAACTCATAGGAATAGGGATAATAGAAATAATAAGGTCTGTAGCGTTACGGTTCGTTTAGAGATATATTCTAAGGCGAACCGAGATATACCTTGGCTTACCTCGTCGAGGTCTTATTACCTTTTCGAGGTCAAAATACCTCTAGTTTCTTATTTTAACTTGCAGCTTGCGGTTCGCCTTAGAATATCTCTCTAAACGAACCGTAACGCTACAGTTTGGGGCCCCACGTTGGGCGTTTCTCGTTTAGAGAGATATTCTAAGACGAACCGCAAGCTGTATGTTAAAATAAGAAACTAGAAGTATAATAATAAAATAATACTTAAATTTAGATTAAGCAGGCCGCATGTGCATTGTCCGGTAACTTTTTTTTTCCGTAGCCTATATTGTCCCACTGCTGGGCAAAGGTCTTTTATTAATAAATGTTTTTAGTTTTTTAGGACTTTGTTAATGCTGTAATAAACATTTCTTTCTTTCTTTTTTCTTCACATTTCTCTAAAAGGCCATAAAACCTTAACTTACCTCGTCGAGGTCTAATTAAATTTTCGAGGTCAAAATACTTCTCTTATTTTAACTTGCAGCTTGCGGTTCGTCTTAGAATATTTCTCTAAACGAACCGTAACGCTACACTACAGATGGGGATCATTTCCAGGTTCCCTAGGCAGAATAGTGATGCTGGTGTTATTCCTGGCCCTCATGTTCCTGTACACATCTTACTCCGCAAACATCGTGGCTCTGCTCCAATCAAGCTCTTCGCAGATAAAGACGCTGGAAGACCTTCTGCATTCCAGAATCAGCTTTGGAGTTCATGACACTGTCTTCAATCGGTATTACTTTTCGGTGAGTATTTCGCGAGAGCTATGCTCGGAGTTCAGGATAGGAGTACGTGATAGAATCTGAAATCAGGAGATCCGTAGAAGCTAGTTGGATCCTACTCTCCATCATCAACGCCTTGGGATAATACTCAACAGTGTTGCTGTTCATTTTTTACATTCTCTTTTATTTTTGTATTAATGCTGGTAGGTTTTCTTTGAATGTGAAGTTGGTATGGTGGGTGGACACAGTTCCTACAGTCTCCCAGAAGGTAATTATACTCCACCTACCTTTCGAATCCAGAGGCAGCATGTAAGCTCTAGGCTGTCCAGGAGCTACATGCAGGGTCGACAAACCCCAAAGTAAAATATCAACTTTATATTGACACGGTCAATAATTGCAGAGAACACAGAACGTCCAGTTCTCTCAACGTACGAATGCTTTCTCTTCTCGCTGCTGTCGTATCGGTCAGTGGAGATTTATAAACTACCCTCAAGTTAACAGCAGAAACCGAACAGTTGCCATCAATCCTAAGTCATGCTCCGTTTCATTCAGGAGCTGGGCTGGTTTGGGTAGGGCTAGCACAGGAGGACAATGTACAATTTAATCCACGCGGGACGTCATGTCAGTGCAGAATTAAAAACCCACACTTATAAATAGAGTTGAAATTAAAATCTATCTTTACCATTGGGAGGTAAAGGCTGAGAATGTTTATAATTACTTGTACTGTTTTAAAGCTGCAAGTTCTGAGCTCATTTTCAAATTTAAAAGATCATATAAAAACAAAACTGTGAATGACGGAACAAGCAGATGGCCCAACTTTTTTTTGTGATGGTTCGACAAACTGTCTTACGGCCCACCTGATGGTAAGCGGTCACCGTCGCCTATTGACATCTGCAACACCAGGGGCATTGCTAATGCGATGTCTGCCCTAAAACCTGCCTGCCACCTGATGTTAATACCTCATAGGTCACGTCCACCTAGGATGCACCCTATGTGGCATTGTACTGCGCCCGCCACCCTGAGACCATAAAGATGAAAAGTCTCAAAAACTAAAATGTTACGTATTACTTTCTTTTATTACGTTCGCACATTTTTTGTAGACTGCAACAGAACCAACAAGAAAGGCAATTTACGAGAAGAAAATAGCACCACCTGGAGTGAAACCTCGCTTTATGACCATGGAAGAAGGAGTCAAGAAGATGCGAAAGGTAAAACCTCTAACTAATACAGGTAGTTAGTTTTAGTAGTAGTAGAGCTTTTTTGTGAAAGAGTTCGTCCGGGGAAGTTCTACCACCATACCTATTTCTTCAGCAAAGCAGTAGTGCTCGCATTGCTGTGTTCCGGTTTGAAGGGTATCGTTGCCGGTAAAATTACAGGCACATGAGACTTTTCATCTTTATCTCTCAGGGTGGCGGGCGCAGTGCAATGCCACATAGGGTGCGTCCTAGGTGGACGTGACCTATGAGGTAATGCACTGTTCATAGGCAGAGGTTACCGCTTAACATCAGGTGGGCCATCTGCCTGATCAGTCATTCAGTAGCATAAAAAAAAGAAAAAAAAAAAAAGATAGTCAAATTTATCTTAGACTATTTTAAGTCCTTTTTACTTTGCAGGGCTTATTTGCGTTCCACATGGAGACTGGAGTAGGGTACAAGTTTGTTGGTAAATTCTTCGAAGAGGGCCAGAAGTGTGGCCTGAAGGAGATACAGTACTTGCAAGTTATCGACCCTTGGCTGGCCGTCAGGAAGAACACTCCTTACAAAGAGATGTTTAAAATTGGGTGAGTCCCTTATTACCATAACAGCAAATACATCACAGGCAAACAAATTACAGGAACATGGAGACTTTTCATCTGTATGTCTAAGGGTGGCGGGCGCAGTGCAATGCCACATAGGGCGCGTCCTAGGTGGACGTGACCTATGAGGCAATGCACGGTCATTTTGTCATAGCACCAAACACGTCCAATTGCAACTAAGTCATAGACTGGTTGTAGCTGGTGCTTCGCATCTGATTTAGACACCAATAATTTGGCAGACATTTTGTCCGTCTTCCGCCCTGTCCTTACGCTAGTAATAAATACAAGGTCTATGATAACAGCCTAAAATATTCTTACAGGCTGGGACTCATCCGTACTCCCGACTGGCATCTGAGCTGTGCAATTTTAAAAAGAAACATGTGTCTTGATTTTTTCTTTCACTCATCATCATTAGCTTATAGAATTCCACTGCTGGGCCTCCCTCATGGAGCGCCACGACTAACGGTGTTGAACCGCCTTCATCAACCGACTTGCTGCGTCCATCGAGGGGGGCCTTTACAGCCTTCTACCAAAGTTTTACAGCATCGTCTGGTTTGCGGTCGCCACTTATACATACGTACATACACACGTCTTTTTCCCCGAAGAGGGGTAAAACCACTGAGGCAGTGGCTGAGGCAGTGGCCGAGGCTGGTGGGAGCAGATCCTCAGTGGGCCACTTTTCACAGTGGGTTGCACCATTGTGGAATATAGGCGTGACAAGTGGTGAGCTCATCGCTGCCATTGCTTCCCACGACTGACTCGGCTAACGCTTTCTTCTAGTAATAATAACACATTCCTTAAATAAGCTAGCAGCCAGGACAAATCTTATACCAATTAATCTTATCAACAAGTCCGGGTAATCCCTTAGTCGGTTTTTACGACATCCACGGGAGGAGACGGAGGGGCCTATTCTTAGGCCGGACACACCACTGATTTGAGTACCCTTATTTCTCAATGGCATCGAGCTCATACCTAGGCTTAGTTCATTACATCTAACATAACAAGTCATGTTTTTTCCTCAGAATGAAACGCATTCAAGAACACGGTCTTCAAGGCAGGGAGAATAGATTGCTTTACGAAAAACGGCCGAAATGCTCGGGAAGAGAGTCGAATTTCGTATCAGTCAGCATGGTGGACTGCTACCCTGCTTTTCTTGTTCTATCTTACGGAGCGCTTATCGCTTTGGGCATACATATTTTGGAGAATATCTCTGTTCGAAGGCATGCGCTGAAGCATAAGATTAGCTGTGTGAAAGAGAATCCTGAGATTTCTGAGCAATCTTATTCATAAAGTACTTAACTTATTTTACAACCATGACAACTATAGTGATTGATGGGATATAAAGCCCAATTCATAAGCAGAGGGTACCGCTTAACAGCAGGTGGGCTATCTGCTTGATCCGTCACTCCAAGTTCTGTAAAAACCAAAAACTGTTATTTGTTTTAAAACCACACTAAAAGATGACTGAATCGAGACTGAATTGTTAAATTGTCTTGTTTTTATTGGTATTCTGCTCTTTATCATAATAAAAATTTAGTCTAGGTAGGTACGTGGTCCGGCACGACGAGAGAGGAACGACGGAGGGGTTTTAGTGGGTATTCTGCCCTTTTCAGGGCGGCGAGTCTCACAACGTTTTAACGTTTCAGTTCTCCCTTTATAATGCGAACTGCGAAGGATTGGAATACACTACCGTCGTCTGTCTTTCCTGAAAACTATAATCTGGGTCTCTTCAAGGCTAGAGTGAATAGGTGCCTTCTAGACCTTTGTGCTCCATCTTCGGCCACATCGGCACTTACCAGCAGGTGCGATCGTGGTCAAACCAAGGTCTATCAATGTTAAAAAAAAAAACATAACTCTGGTCCCCCCGGACCGGTTTATTCGAAAATGAATTCCCAATCTGAAAAAAAAAGTATCTACCTACTTCCGATTCATAGCGACCGCGCGTAGGCTAGAGTAGGATAGTGCTGTCTGCTGTATCATTGGAAATATGAAGAGAGACAGATAACATTCTAGCCAAAATTCTTATAAAACCTTCATTGAAATGAATGTATCCTTGATGAACCCTTGGAATTACTTGATTTCTTCAATTCAAGTCACATTTCGATGTAATCGCATTTGTTTTGTCTTGTGTGGAGAATACTTACCATTTATGATATTTATATTTTCTATGCTTAATTTTAAGTCGAACCTTAGGAATATTGACTATTTTTAATTACGAGAATTGGGCTTCTGACCTCCCGACCTACAGGGTCTTCGAATGATACCTACGCGTAGAAATAACGGTGCACTATGAAAACAGCAAATGTAGTTCAAAAGAGATTTTTTTAGTTTGACATAGGTGACAACTTTATGAACACGTGCTTATAGAGCAAAATATATATTTGATAAGTTTTTTGTGAAAAATATGATTTTGTAAAATTAGTGATCGTAAGCGTAACCGTGTGCTGATCAAAATGAGCCTAAACACGGCCAGTCTACTATGGTATCCCTCGAGGAGTTCCGTTGTTCACCTTCCGTCTCAATCATCAGATCAACTCGCTGTCACCATAATATTGCATTGTCATCGAAACTTGACAGGTATGCAAAATATCATCTCAATCGGTTGAGGATAACAGCTTTAAAATTCAGTTGCAAGATTCCACCCGGACAAACATTTGCAAGATTCCACCCGGACAAACATACATACATTGCAAGTTAAATAAAAGCTTGTTATTAATAATTAACACACTGTCTTATGTGATTGAAATAGTGAGAATAAATAGCAATAAAGAAACCAATCCAGTTTTATTCCTTCAAGTATCTGCGCCAGAGTTTATTGACGTGAGCACCAGCAGCCAAGCAGTCTCGCGCATCCATTAAGTCCCCGTTAAGGCATGTGAAACCGGTCAGCAATTACAGGAATCGATTACTGCTGTATCTATCAGGTGGTCAGTGAAATGGCAATTACAGAGAGGAATTACTAAATTCCCCAGAGGCACTGGACTTACCCGCGGGCAATTAAGGTTCAACCAGTTTCAACGAACATTTTTGTATGAGGCGAAGAAGGCGAGCGCACGCTCTGATTTTGTGTATAAACAAATAATATAAAAATGCCCTTTAGAGTTTTTAACCCCCGACGCAAAAACGACGGGGTGTTATAAGTTGGACGTGTCTGTGTTTGTGTGTGTGTGTGTTTGTGTATGTGTGTGTGTGTGTCTGTCCCATCGTAGCTCCCGAACGGATGAACCGATCCCGTTTTTTTTGTTTTTGTTTGAAAGGTGAATTTGTCGGGAGTGTTCTTAGCTATGTTTGATCAAAATCGGTTCAGCCGTTTCATTGCGTTGAGGGTTTTTTTAATTTTTACAAAATTAATTATTTTTGTTAAATTTTGTTGATGACTTCACTAACTCAAATAATAATTAATAAGTTACCAAATGTTTCAGAAATTAAAACTTGTAAGAAGTAAGTCTAAAATGGTATTACAATTTTAAAAAGGTGGTAGGTATCTATGATATTTTTTTTAACGAGTGAAGTCATTTAAATAGTTTATTGAATTTATGATTTCACTAGATAAAAAGCTTAAGAACACCATATATTTTTTTATTCTTGAAACTGTAACAACTCTTATCAAAAACTTTAAAATTCCAGAGGTCATTATAGACATGCTGTGAACCGATAGGAAAGTGACGCGAGGTGGCCGAATAAGTACTTACTGTTTCGGTCATAAATCTGGTATAATTCTACATGTATGGTTTCGGTGGACATACACGTATCTTTGAAATGTTTGCGTTGGGTTGTTTTGTGGAAAACCCCATGATGACCCTCCATTACAGTGGAAAGGATACAGGATGTGGAAAGATAATGGGACTCTGTACCTACCTTTCCTTTATTTTTTCAAATAATATATGAGTCATTCCCATGTGTACCACTCGTCCGAAAATTAAATCGGTACAAATGGTAATTTCAATTTAAGATATAGGTATTATTTTCATTACTCCTGTCATAACAACGCGATCTCTTAATTTTAGGAATAACAAAGCTAAAATAAACTATAGAGGTAAGAAGAAAACTTTGTACCCAACTTATAAAAATTTAAATGTATATAGAAGAAAACTTTGTACCCAACATTATAAAAAAATAAGGAAAACGCATTTTTTTAGTTTTCTCAAAATCTCAAAATCTAACTAGTTAGAGAGGTTTGTTCACTGCATTTTCGTTTTCTTTTAAAATAATTACAGAACCGTAAAATAATAGTTCTAAAAAAAGAAATTGGGCTCAATCGACTCTATTTCTTGTCAGAAAAACTTTAGGTAGGTACCCAACGTAACCTACCCAAGCAAGTCGTACGATTTTTAGAAAACTCAAAAAATGCGTTTTCCTTATTTTTTTTATAATGTTGGGTACAAAGTTTTCTTCTATATACTTTTTATTTTTTATAAGTTGGGTACAAAGTTTTCTTCTTACCTAATGTACCTATAGTTTATTTTAGCTTCGTTATTCCTAAAATTAAGAGAGCGCGTTGTTATGACAGGAGTAATGAAAATAATACCTATATCTTAAATTGAAATTACCATTTGTACCGATTTAATTTTCGGACGAGTGGTACAGATGGGAATAACTCATATATTATTAGAGATTATAGGGAGAAATCCCAAATTGTTGAAATAACTAACAGCTTTGTACAAATATCAAATATAAAAGTGCCGAAATATCGGTAACAATCAAAACTCAAAAATCATTGTAAATATCCCGTTTCTAGTGAAAAATCATCATCATCAGTCTACATAAATCCACTGGAATAGATCTCCCCCATAGAATACCACGAAGAACGGTGAGCCGTCTCCACCTACCGACTTCCTAATTCATACGAAACATATTCGTCAGAAAATTAAAAATCTACTACCTACTGAGATACATCCATTTACGAAGCCTGATGGTTCAGGTATTTTTAATTTATCGGCAATTCCTTTTATTGGATAAGATCACTGGAATATTGTGATTTGAATCCAATGATAAGATAACACAATAATTTGATATCGAACTGATAACAATGTAATTTTATTTGATGTCAGTAATTATTCGCGCATGCAGTGTGGATGGAAAGTTGTGTGTGAAACATGGATTTGAAAACCGTTTTAATATTTGTGATTGCTTTTATTGGGAAAAGCGCTGGTAAGTAAATCAATATTTATGAGTAGGTACATAGATACTCCTATATTATTGTCAATACAAGACATAGGTACCATATATCTATCTAATTAGCTAAGATACGCTTAAGATAGTGATTTGTCATCGTCTTTTGTTTTTGTGTTGTATTGGTTCGGTAGGTTCCTATCTTGATAGGTGTGTTCAGTATTTGATTCTAAAGATAAAATAATCCTTTAGGACCATTCGGTTGACATTGCAAAATATTGAAATCCCAAAATGTATAATTTCCCACAATGTTGATAATAATCATAATAATCATAATCATTTATTAATTTAAAAACTTTTTTTTTTGTAACTTTGATATACCTTTCTTTGACCACGACCTCACCTGTTGGTAAGTGACGATGTGGCCGAAGATGGAGCACAAAGGTCTAGAAGGCACCTATTCACTCTATAGAAGAGTGGCCTTGAAGAGACCCAGATTATAGTTTTCAGGAAAGACAGATGACGGTAGTGTATTCCACTCCTTAGCAGTTCGCATTATAAAGGTAGAACCGAAACGTTTTGTGCGAATAGAAGGTATACCAATGAGGTAAGGATGGTACTGAGCCGTACGCCTGCTCGTCCTATGATGAAAAGGAGATGGTGGGATCAGATCGTGCAGTTCCTGGGAGCATTCCCCGAAATGAAACCTATAGAAGATCGCAAGGCATGCAACCTTACGGCGGTGCTCGAGATTCTGGATCTTAGTCTCTGCCATATGTTGCTCACCTATAAGCCTGAAAGCTCTACGTTCGATCGAGTCCAAGGCATCAAGCTGGTATTTGGCCGAACCATCCCAAACATGGCAGCAGTACTCCATACCAGCCCGGACTTATGCTTTATATAAACTGAGAAGCTGTCCTGGTGTGAAGTAACGCTTTACCTTATTCAGGATGCCTAGCTTCATGGCAGCTGTTTTTGCCTTAGACTCGATGTAAGAGCCAAAGTTGCGAGTAGGCGTGAGCGAAACACTTAAGAGCTCGAGGTGATCTCCTATAGCTACAGGTACATCACGGAATACAGGAACTTGGAGAAACTGACTTTTTTTCACGGACATATTATATTATTATTTATATTTTATTGTTTCGCAAAATGTTGAATTCTTAGTGTTGAATTATTTAAAAGTTGTATTCCCATTAATCCCACTAATATCATAAATGTCAAAGTTACGATATCTGGATGTCACCGAAACGAGTTATGGGTTTTTTTTTGTAGTAGAGCTTTTTTGTGAAAGCGGTCGTCCGGGAAGTACCTACTACCACCACACCTATTTCTGCCGCAAAGCAGTAGTTCTCGCATTGTTGTGTTCCGGTTTGAAAGGTATGGTTGCCGGTGAAATTACAGGCACATGAGACTTTTCATCTTTATGCCTCAGGGTGATGGGCGCAGTGCAATGCCACATCTAGGGCGCGTACTTGATGGACGTGACCTATGAGGTAATGTGTATTATAATAGGCAGAGAGAAGGCACGCCTTAACATCAAAATCAAATCAAATTAAAATCATTTATTGCGTAGGTAATATGGGTTTGTTACAGAAAGAATAAGTAAGTAGTGCAACAGTTTATGTACGTACAGCCTTAATCAGCGCATAATCAGTGGCATCAGGTGGGCCATCTGCGTGTTCCGTCATCTAAAGTAGTAAAAAAAACAATACAAAAATATATTATAATTATTCCAATATCAATCTACCAATCATGTTATAAATACAAGTTGTAGTGTATGTGCCTGAATCATAATGTGAGTCTGTGGCATTCTGTGCCTGACAGATTGCCTGTTTCCATGTAGACGGTAAAAAGAACAACAAGACATTAGGCCAGTCGGTGATGGCTGCGATACCAAGATAATGGTTGGTGTTGTGGAGATTGAGGATCTGTCGAAGCCGCTACTAAGGAACCAGGAATACTTACATTGTGGTGTACGGGTGTACAACACAACACAAGTGATCTGCTCGTAGTAGGTACCTACAAATAAATAAATAATAAATAATGCTGGACAGTTCACACAACATTATCTAGCCCCAAGCTAAGCAGAGCTTGTGTTATGGGTACTAGATAACTGATATACTTAATACAATACATTACACAGTTTTTTTTTTATTATACTTAGAAAATACCCAGAACACCCTGAACAAATATCTGCGATCGCACAAATATTTGTTACGAGGCGGGAATCGAACCCGCAACCTCCTGCGTCGCAGGCCAACCTTCGCCCGCCGAGCCACAGAGGTCGTCAAATTGTCGTCAATCGGTCGTCGTCTCTATCTTGTTACAGACTAAATAATAGTACAAGTAATATGCGTAGTATGTACCTGGGTACGTACTAGTTTAGTTATCTTGTCCAGGTAATTAATCCTCATGGCTTCTGAGTTCTGATGAAGCAATTAAGAAATACAGGTTGCAATAGAAAGTCCCCGCGTCTGCGTAGATAGTAAATAGGTAGGCTATACTTAGGTAGGTACCTAAATAACCTACTCCTGATAGAAAGTGGAAATAAATTATAGGATATTGATGGAATTCATAAATTCGATGAAAGCTGTGATAGATTTGAGATAAAAAAAAACGACTCTATCGTGGGAATTCAACGCTGATGAAGAGATTTGATTTCCAAAGTTCAAAGCAATACTTTTGACAACCTATATAGCGCGACGGGCGAAGGTTCGCCTGCGACGCAGGAGGCTGCGGGTTCGATTCCCGCCTCGGAACAAATATTTCTACGATCTGCAGATATTTGTTCAGGGTGTTCTGGGTATTTTCTATGTATAATAAAGAATATATATTTATGTAATGCATTGTATTAAGTAGGTATATCAGTAATCTACATAGTACCCATAACGCTCTGCTTAGCTTGGGTTAGAAAATGTTGTGTGAACTGTCCATCATTATTTATTTAGTTGCATTTATTTATAAATTTATTTATACCGAATGCGTAATATGGAAATCGGACGTAGAACAAAGATGGTGAATATTGGTATGTATTGCGAAACTCAAGTGGAGCTGGGTAGGACACTTGGCAAGATATGGTGATGGCTGGTGGAGTTGGCCCTGGCTGAGTGGTGGCCCAGAGGATAGACGCGAGGCCTTGGCAGACTGGTAGCCAGGTGAATGGATGACATCGTTGTTGTACAGGGGAGACCTGGATAAAAAAAAGCCCAGAACAGACACGAGTGGCGTTTGAGGAGGAGGCTTATGCCCAGTAGTGGGTAACTACGAGCTGCCGATGATGATGATGATGACATCAATCGGGTTTTGTGATTCATATTTGCAATCGTGCTTTGTATGAAACTAACATTATATGCGTTATTTTTCTAAATAATCTATCATGGCTTCCATTGCTGTACCTAATAGGTAACAAGTTTAGGCGTATACAGCAGCTGCAATAATCTGATTGGTATTATTTGGAGGCATTCTCCTCATAGAGGCGTCAATGTTATACCACAGAATAAATATTAGTACAAGTATAATGCGCGTCATGTAAAAAGAACGCTGGCGGTCTAGCTTCTACAGGCGTTCCAGCGTTCTTTTTATAATTGTACTTACTATAATTGTACATTATTTGTAGTAAACTAGGTAGGCACTCATTCAATGCATAGGTATACATCTCTTAAATAAGTAGAAAAGTAAGTAATCTCTTATAAAGAACGCTGGAACGCCTGAAGAAGCTTGACCGCCAGCGTTCTTCTTACATGACGCGCATTATACAGAAGACTCACTGGCTATATGCTAAAAAAATATATCATTAATTGACCTTTTATCTGTAATGAAAAGGTACAACAATGTTCTACCTGTTCATTAACCATGTTAAAAAAAAAATTGCAGCTGTTGTTCTCTGAAAATTTGATTCAACTTCTAAACGACTTAGTACTTTTGTACATTTTCTTTCACCTAAATGTCGGCAAAGACTTTAATCTTCAAGTTGAACGTATGATTCTGTGATGCGACGGTTTTTCACGTGGTAAATAACTGCTTTTCGTGATTTTCACTTACTTTTCGTTCCGCGAGCGCTATTCTGTAACCTTATAACTTACCCTTAATGGGTTAGAAACTGTTGTAATTTGGCTTTTGTATGCGCGTTAATTGTTATCCTGTCTGTTTGTTGTTTTTAGCCCCAATGCGTCACATTTTGTTTTTTATCTAAGTTTTAATTACCTACGATAAAATTGACAAGCTAATATCGCAAGCAATAAACAAAGCATCGAATACCAACATTATTTATCATTAAAAATCTGCAATCAAAATAGTGGACGGATCGGCACTACTCTAGGAGTTGGAATACTGTTATTCTGAAACCCCATTGTTCATAATGTAGGTAGGTAGGTAGGTAGGTACCTACATAGTCAGTCTGTTATATCTATCAAAGGTTGTAGGTACATTTACTTTTTTCTTGGGTTTCTTAGCTTTGATAAATTATAGACTATTCTTTGATGAATTGTCTATAGATTATCTAAGAGACTATCTAAGATTATCTATCTATAGATTATCTAAAGAAAGAGAAAGACAAAGAGAAAGAGAACCGACCATGTTAGAAACACGACGCTGCGTTCCCTGACCGGTATTGCCGACGTAGGTGACAAAACAGCCAGGCTTAAATGGGACTGGGCGGGGCACGTCAGTCGAATGCTTCCCAACAGGTGGGCGAACATCAGCACACCCTGGATACCTGAAGGACGGCGACCTCGGGGTCGGCCGAGAAAGCGTTGGCGGGACGATCTTGTTAATTTTGAGAAGGAGTGGTGGGAGACTGCCAAAGACAGGGACAAATGGAGGAGACCTTTGCCCAGCAGTGGGACAATATAGGTTAGGGGAAAAAAAAAAAAAAACTGAGGTAGGTAGGTCGGTATATATAGGTACTACCTACCCAATTCAAAAAAGCTGTAAATCCGTGGTTTCCTTGCGAAGTAGGTAACATGTTTGTCGTTACTTTTAGGTCAGCAACTACGATGCTACGCCTGCAGCTTCTCATCATCAGACTCCGACCAGTCCTGCTTGACCATTACTGACGACACCAACACCGTGGACTGTCCCTTCACGTATTGTACCATATTCAGACAGGAGTTTATGGTAAGATCCTCAGCTGAAGAAGAAACTATATACCTACCTACCAAATACACTATACCTACCTACCTATATTATCAACCCGACGACGCGACGAATTTCCACTGTTACAATTACCAAAACGGACCAAACGGTTAGATTGTAGGTAAAACCTAGTTCAAAGTTCGTAGGTATTTTATTACCTACTTAATTATAACAAACATAGACATACGCCTTTTTCCCCAAAGAGGTAGACAGAGCCTCAATGGCCCTTTTTTTTATAGTACTTGAATGACGGAACAAGCAGATATGGCCCACCTGATGTTAAGCGGTAACCTCTGCCTATGAACAGTGCATTCTCTCATAGGTCACGTCCACCTAGGACGCGCCCTATGTGGCATTGCACTGCGCCCGCCACCCTCAGACATAAAGATAAAAAGTCTCAAGTGCCTGTAATTTCACCGGCACCCATATACCCTTCAAACCGGAACACAGCAATGCAAGCACTACTGCTTTGAGGCAGAAATAGGTATGGTGGTAGTACTTCCCCGGACGAAATCTTTCACAAAAAAGCTCTACTACTACTCGCCTCTTTTCACAGTGGGTTGCACCATCGTGGAATATAGACGTGGCGAGTGCTGAGCTCATCGCCGCCATTGCTTCCGACGACTAACTCGGCTAACGCTTTCTTCCAGTAATAACACATTTACAAATAAGTTAGCAGACAGTACAAATCTTATACCAACGCATCTTACAAACAAGTCCGCAGATAAGTTTATCATGATGGTTAGCACCTACTTACCTATATTCATCAGTACCTATAGTAGGTGTACGTAATAGAATTAGTAGGCTCCCACAGTCTCATATAATGTATGCATGAAAAAGGGGATCGTAAAGTGATTCCAAGAACGACAGCCTCGGTTTACTTTGGTCTCAGAACTTTGGTCGAAGACCTCGGCAATTGAATATGAAAAAAGCTAGTTTGAAAAATTCAGGCGTTCAGAACCATTGGATTGGACGACGGTAATTACGTAGAAATACCTATGTACCTACCTAATGGTTTATACCTTAGGTACCTCATATTTATATATATTTTTTTATTAGATATAAGGTGCCCTATATTTATATTTTAGTATAGTAATAGTAGGTTTGCCGAATAAATATTCTAAGGCGCCGTAGTCTGCAGAGTTATTTACTAAACTGTTTAGTTGTACCTATGTAAGTAATAATTTATATATTACCTACGTTTATGAGAATTAAAACAATATAATATGAACCTACCTACCTACTTACCTGCAAACTTGCCTAAAGGCCGATCCACACATCATATCAGTGAAGTCACAGTTCCGGCACAGTACCGCCATTGTGATAATTATTATTTCATACATTCTCATGAACGCGCCTACACCTGTCAGTGTCAGTGACGAGACAGTGCTCAGTGCTCTCAATGGTCATTGCCGGACGCGTTCATAGAGAATGAAATAAATAATTATCACGGTGGTGGTGGTAGGTACTGTGCCAGTACTGTGAATACCCTGATATGTGTGAACGGCATTAAGTAGTTTTATCTATGGTTAAAATATATTATGCGTAAGTAGGTACACTACTAGTAGGTACTGCTCCAAAGTTCTAATACAACTTTGGAGCAGTACATAATGTACCTATTCACAATGAAGCTTTATTTACGCTTTTTTGACGACCTCTGTGGCGGGACGGGCGAACGTTCGCCTGCGACGCCGGAGGTTGCGGGTTCGATTCCCGCCTCAGAACAAATATTTGTGCGATATGCAGATATTTGTTCAGGGTGTTCTGGGTATTTTCTATGTATAATAAAAAATATCTATCTATGTTATATATTGTATTAAGTATATCAGTTATCTAGTACCCATAACACAAGCTCTGCTTAGCTTGAGGCTAGATAATGTTGTGTAAACTGTCCAGCATTATTTATTATTTATTTATTTATTTATTTTAATCTTCGTGACCAGGATCCCAGTGGAGTGGTAGCCAGTTTCACGCGAGGCTGCGAGCAGTCGCCTGATTTCCTCAACCATGAGATCTCTGACCCCACCTTCAGGACTTTCTACAGAGCCTGTACCAACGACCTTTGTAATATAGGTAAGCAAGCAGAAATGTCACAATCAAAAATTCTCTTGCGTTCAAACCAAACCAAGAAAAGCGGCCAAGTGCGAGTCGGACTCGCCCATGAAGGGTTCCGTAGCATAAATAATGGTTCACGGTTTATCCAATTGTATGGTTTATGTTTATGGAATTAAATGTTTTTTTTCTTTTTATATTTGAGTTGATTGAATGAAAGGTAAATTGCGGTTTACGATTTATGACGTATTAAAAAAAACTACTTACTAGATCTCGTTCAAACCAATTTTCGGACTGTACTTTCGATTCTTGCGGCCATATATTAGTGTAGGATAGTGCTATATAATAATTGTAAAGAGTGAAAGAGAGAATTCTCAGAACTTTGAAACGTTCAAGTTACAGTCACATTTCGATATAATCACATTCCGCGTTGTACTGTACCTATTGTCAGGTGATCATTTTTGACGTTTATGACATCGCAACACGCTCTATTTTGAACCCCCGACGCAAAAACGACGGGCTGTTATAAGTTTGACGTGTCTGTGTGTGTGTGAGTTTGTGTGTGTCTGTCTGTGGCATCGTAGCTCCCGATCGGATGAACTGATTTCGATTTTGTTTTTGTTTGAATGGTGAATTTGTCTGGTGTGTTCTTAGCTATTTTTGATCAAAATCGGTTCAGCCGTTTCATTGCGTTGAGGTTTTTTCTTAATTTTTACTAAATTAATTACTTGTTCTTTATTATTACGAGAATATTTGGCTTCTGATGATGACTATACTACTTATCTTTTTCAGGTAACGGTATCGAATCGATATCTGGTGGCGCCCTGTCTCCGACCCCCGAGTACACTGGATTGAACCTATTGGTCCCTGGCACAGGCGGCGCCGGCGGTGGAGCTTCTCATGCAAAGATGAGCATGTTTATGGTGTTTATAGGCATTATTGTTGCCCTTTCGTGTATATAAAGTTTGTTTTCTGGTTTTCTCTTCTTTCTTAATTAAGTCACTTTGGATCGAATTGGCATTGTGCATCGATATAGCGAAGCGAGCGAAACGAGCGAAGTCAGCTCCGGCTCAAGGCGTTGAGCTGTGAGCTGAACTGCAGCTCAATAAGTTTTGCTGAGTTACCCATCACTAGCGCTAATTTTAGTAGCTATGCAGGAGCTGCATATTAATTGTACCTATGTCAGTACATTCAGTAATGATTCCATGGTAGGTACCTACATTTATATCATAATCATCATATCTTCACACTGACACGACACACACACTCACACATGCGCTTCTTTACCAACGCCCTGTCACCGTGATTGTTTTAGAAGTACCTGCTTTATTATAAACAATGTATGCTCTCTCTTAAATTAAAGCATAGGTTTTATATACGGCAGTACCATACAGGCGTATATATTACTAAGAGACTATATTTATTATATTCCGTAATACCTAAAATACCTACTATTATATTTATACCTATATACGTATATACCATCTAGATATTATTCCAAAGAGATTAGCTAACTATCCTATAGTATAGGGTACAACATCATCTAGGGTACTTGTATATAAAATACGTACTCTGCCCATGTTCGATACAAGAAATATACTTACTAGTAGTTCAGCGAACAGTAGACCTCGCGAGCACAAACTTTTAATAACAGGTAAGTAAGTCTATGCATCATGTAGATCCATAATGATCAAACAAAAAACCCAAAGAGGCTATAAAAACTAACTTAAATTCGACTTTTTTATCAGAAGAGATAAAACTCAAATAAATCGTACCTATTACCAACTGATCCCGGCTAGCGCGCGCACGCATTGGTTGGGTCGGCTTGAGTTGAGCTGTTGAGATGCGAGCCGTTGCCCTGCGTTCTGAACCGTGTCGATCCGGTTCGTACCCGAGTTACCCACGTCTCTATACGCTACGCTAGGTTACCTTCCTTCCTTACCTAACATAGGAAACAAAATATGTTGAGATTGCAGTTGCCATGGTAATATGCAGTTCAATCATATCATAGCTTCGATTTGCTGATTACATTGTTTGTTTGTGATTTAGGTGAACGCTTCTCCCAGCTTCTCCGAGAAGAATAAAATTTTCCGAACGCAATAATTCTACTTAGATTCAGTCGTAGTCACTGTTTGTCTGTGATTCTGTCTGATCGGACGGACGACGGAGAGAAACTTTGACAGTTTGTTGTCGTTCTCGAAATGTCAACCAGTTCCGTGTTATTGAGGTTAGGATTCATTTAATTAGTAAAAATGTGATACAATAACATAAATCATCAGTTTAACTGGTCCAAAACCAACTATGACAACATCACCTACCAAGAGCAAGCAGAAGCTATCGCTCCGGAAGCGGCTGTTCGTCAAAAAGTCTCCAAAAGTTGGGTGCTATGTTGACACTGATTCCTACGATGAATTCACCCAGTCTTCATCACGACCCATATCTCCAGCGGATCCTTTCTTGGCTCACAGTTCGCACTACAGTGATGCCAATGCCGAAGTAGGTGAAAGTCCTCGGAACTGCAGCGCTGAACCTATTTATAACAACGCCAGACATCGTTCTGATCACACTCATAACGACGATGAAAACAATCCTAAATGCTGCCGAACCTTCTTCAGGCGATCTCGTCCGAGGAGCTTAGTCGAGAACCACCCTCCCAAAGAAGAAACACACTCCAGAGACTGCAGTCCATGCAATAATTCAAATACTTTGAGCGATCAAACAATATCTTGTTCACAATCAAAATCTGAAGATATACCAAAGGCAACAATCAAATTTCCTAAAAAAGACGACCCTAGGAAGTGTTTTGAACACTCAGGTTCGTTCGAGGGTATTAAAACTAAGAATAAATTGCTTGAGAAACGATTATCAGCTGATCATTTAATTACAAGTGAAAGCAAGTCCTTATATCGCTCTTCGTCTCCCGAAAGTGATAGAAGCTGTTCTCTAGACCGTAAAAGAAGGTAAGTTTATATTCTTCTATAATCATAACTGCTCCATGTCAATTGTCTGTCTGACTGTGATTGTCTGCTTGCTAGGAGTAAGTCGACAATAGCACGGTCTTCGTCGCGTGCGGGCAGCACAGACAGCTTGGCTCGGAACTCCCTGCTTGCTGCACAAGTCTTGCGACTCATTCCTACTCAGGAAGCTCGGGAAAGGTACATTTGCTTGTGTATTCATCACTCACCACATACTACTTAACTATTTGCTTAAGCTCCTAGTAATAAATCAATCTTGCTTAAACCTGACAGCAATATATGCGGCACTAAAACATTCTAAGATATGGTTATTCGGGTATGGTTGCCGGTGAAATTACAGGCACATGAGACTTTCATCTTTATGTCTCAGGGTGGCGGGCGGAGTGCAATGCCACATAGGGCGCGTCCTAGGTGGACGTTACCTATGTGATAATGCACTGTTCATAGCCAGGGGGTACCGCTTAACATCAGGTTACATGGTTACTTAATTATTAACACTCATTGCCTTGCCTGTAGCTGTGTGTGTGTGTGTGTGTGTGTGTGTGTGTGTGTGTGTGGGTGTGTGCGTGTGTGTGTGTGGACCAAACTGGTGTCATCCTATTTCATGGAGTGATGTGGACAACATACCAAAAAAAAAAAAACTGTGATTTTCTCAGATCATCAATTTTCACATCAAACTCCAATAGGAATTATGTTCAAGTTGTGTAGTTTGGGTTCAGTCAGTGCATTCATATTATGGTACATTTGAGAAGCATGACATGACACAACCACCTTAACAATCTGATCAACTTGTATTTTTTTAAATGTTGTTCAATGAATTATACCTTTACCCTTTTTTAAGGTATTTAGTAGAAAAATAAATAAATAAATAAATAAATAAATAATGCTGGACAGTTCACACAACATTATCTAGCCCCAAGCTAAGCCGAGCTTGTGTTATGGGTACTAGATAACTGAAATACTTAATACAATATATTACATAGATAGATATTTTTTTTTTTTTTTTTTTGTCTCCTCTGTGGCGCGGCGGGCGAAGCTTGGCCTGCGTCGCAGGAGGTTGCGGGTTCGATTCCCGCCTCGGAACAAATATTTGTGCGATCGCAGATATTTGTTCAGGGTGTTCTGGGTATTTTCTATGCATAATAAAAAAATATCTATCTATCTAATATATTGTATTAAGTATATCAGTTATCTAGTACCCATAACACAAGCTCTGCTTAGCTTGGGGCTAGATAATGTTGTGTGAACTGTCCAGTATTATTTATTTATTTTTATTTATTATACATAGAAAATACCCAGAACACCCTGAACAAATATCTGCGATCGCACAAATATTTGTTCCGAGGCGGGAATCGAACCCGCAACCTCCTGCGTCGCAGGCCAAGCTTCGCCCGCTGCGCCACAGAGGTCGTCAAGTAAGATGACCCACAACCACATGCTCTGTCTCAAGAATAAATATTGTACATTTTTTGTTGTTATTAATTGTGCCACGTCCGTGTGTCGACCAAGGTCCATGCTGAAAACAAGCGCTGCAGTTTACTGCAGAATTATGCTGAGCACGGACCCTTTTTGACAGCACTATACAGCACAGTTTATACCTTAGCATGTAAATTGTACCGTGTATGGTTTTAATCAAAATAAACTTTTTCTTTACTTTACACAAACCATGGTGCTTGCATACTTGAGTTGCATATTTATTTATTTTTTTATTCTACTTGAATTACGGATCAAGCATATGGCCCACCTGATGTTAAGCGGTAACCTCTGCCTATGAACAGTGCATTACCTCATAGATCACGTCCACCTAGAACGCACCCTATGTGGCATTGCACTGCGCCCGCCACCCTGAGACATAAGGATGAAAAGTCTGTGCCTGTAATTTCACCGGCACCCTTACCCTTCAAACCGGAACACAGCAATGGGAGCACTACTGCTTTGCGGCTGAAATAGTTATGGTGGTAGTTCTTCCCCGGACAAACTCTTTCACAAAAAAGCTCTACTACTACTAAACTCTATTATATTACAGAAACTACCTTTATGGAAGACTGGCATCTCATTCCTTACTCGGAGCAGCTGAATTAGAACATGTGTTCCCAGAGAGAGAAGTCAAAGTATTTGTTGGAACTTGGAACATGAATGGACAGGCGCCACCTAAGTAAGAAATAGGTGTTGATTCAACAACATTAACATTAACATTTAACATTGAACAGAAGGTTTCCAAATGAAACACGGCATGGCTCCCATCGGCGCTATAGCAGAGTTGATAGTGCCCACAAATTTCGTCTCGAGCGTCATAGCTATTTCTATGGCCAATTGGTAAAGGCATCGCCGATCACAGGTGAGGGTGCGGGTTCGAGTCCCGCTGGATCGGCATTTAAAGGTTACATTTAAATTTAATGTTACCCATAAAGTGTGGTTACACACACACTAGGATACCCTGTGTTGTGGGTATCAGGAACTACGAGTACCATTGTACCACAACACCCAGGCCTAGAACAAATATTTGCAGATCATACAAACATTTGCCCCGCAGCGGGAATGGAACCCGCGACTTCTTGCATCTCAGCCGGCTACTCGCCCGCCGCGTCATAGAGGTTGTCAAGTATTCTCTTCGGCGTCTCAGCTAAACTACAAGCATTGAGCAAGAAGGTTTCCGAAACACCTGTATTACATCCGCCGTCCCTATTAATAATGCAGCCACCGTCAGCTAGTCCATGGCTAAACTGGTCAAGGCATTGCCGATTACGAATGAAGATGCTGGTTTGAGTTCCGCTGGATTAGAATTAGGATAGGATATGACACAACAAAATGTATTGAATTAAGGCGATATGTTAAAATACCGAATGGGCGGAGTCTAGCAAGAAAACAATAGCTGCAAGAAAGTGACAGCGCCATTGCTCACTTGAACCCGGGAAGAGATGAGTAGATTTCTTTAGCTCGGAAGTAACTGACGTAAGCGACAAATGATGAAACTTCGTTTTGCTTCAAATACTAAAAAAAAAAAAAAAAATACTTTTAAAAAAGTTTGTCGTGCAGCAAAATCATTACATTTGAGAAACAAAATAGAAAAATCATCTAATAAAATTAAGGCAACTTGGAAATTAATTAATAATGAAACAGGTAAATCTAAGCCTCGCAATAAGCAGATCAAATTAAACATAAACAATACAATATTAACAAAAAGTATTGATGTCGCGAATGCCTTTGACAATTTTTTGTCATTACAATCATCTGCCTCTGGAGCATCTACTTTATTGGAATTAAGTGTTGCTAAATGTGAGGTGGCGTTTAGTTTTAGATACGTAGATGCCAATAGTATTGTTAAGACATTTAAGTCACTTAATATTAAAAATACTGAAGATCTTTGGGGAATATCTACAAAGGTGTTAGGTATTATAATTATTGATATTGCTCCATGCTTAGCCTACATTTTTAATAGATGTGTTGACGACGGAATCTTTCCAGATCTTATGAAACATTAGTAAATTAATTCCTTTGTTCAAGTCTGGAAATGCAAAAGATCCAGCTAATTATAGGCCGATTTCTATATTGCCCGCGTTAAGTAAAATCTTTGAAAAACTTATTCTTAGTCAATTATTGTCACACTTTAACCGCCACAGACTACTTCATAGTCATCAGTTTGGTTTTACCAAGGGTCGATCAACAGCTGATGCTGGTACCATGCTTTTGGAACACATATTTCAAGCATGGGAAAACTCGCAAGACGCGATCGGAATATTCTGCGACCTATCCAAAGCATTCGACTGCGTGAGTCATGATACTCTAATTTTGAAGTTAAAACATTATGGCATCCAAAATCAGGCAATTAACCTTGTAAATTCTTACTTATCCAATAGAGTACAAAAAGTTGACGTTGGCGGTGAAAGGTCTTCAGGATCGTCTATTGACATGGGAGTGCCCCAGGGTTCAATACTAGGCCTTTTTCTATTTTTGGTATACATTAACGATCTCCCTTTTTATGTAAAAGACATATGTGATATAGTTTTATTTGCTGACGATACGTCTTTAATTTTCAAAGTTGATAGGTCAAAAGCTAATTACGATGATGTAAATGAATCACTGTCGCGAGTTCTTGATTGGTTCACTGTAAATAATCTGTTGCTTAATGCTAAAAAAACTAAATGTATGAAATTCACTTGGCAAATGTAAAACATTACCCAACTAATATTAAAGTAAATGGTGAGACACTCAATCTTGTAAACTCTACTGTTTTCTTAGGACTTAATATTGATGCAAGTTTGCAGTGGGGACCACAAATTGAGGCACTTGCGGGTAGACTTAGTTCCGCTGCATATGCAGTTCGTACGATAAGGCAGCTTACTGATGAAGCTACAGCTAGGCTAGTTTATTTTGGCTACTTCCATAGTGTTATGTCATATGGCATAATACTGTGGGGGAGAGCAGCAGACATCCAAGCAATATTTGTTTTACAAAAACGGGCAATACGTGCCATTTATAAAATGAAGCCACGTGACTCCTTGAGGGAGCGTTTTAAGGAAATTAACATTCTCACGGTAATATCGCAATACATCTACGAAAACTTATTATATACACATAAACACTTAGATAGGTTTATGAAAAAAAGTGACGTGCATTGTTTTAACACGAGAAATAAAAATACACTGAATATTCCCAAAATTAGATTAAAAAAAGTAAGTGGGTCTTTTATGGGGAATTCTGTTCGGTTCTATAATAAACTTCCAGAAAGTGCTTCTAAACTTTCGATTCGAAGATTTAAATCCTACATAAAGAATAGTTTAATTAAGAAAGCGTATTACACACTACATGACTATGTTAATGATAAAGCCGCGTGGCCTGATGTCGCTCTGCCACTCGACACCTAATTTGTCAATTTGCAATGTCTGTACCTACATATAATTTATTATTGATGTGTTATTTATGAGTATATCAAGCGTAGAGTGTGCTGCCTTATGAACTTTTGCTGATTTTCTCTATCATCTTACTTTTGACTGACTACCTAAGTAAGGCTTTTAAGTTGATTTTCCTTTTTTCATTGAATCAGCTTCCACTTGTTCTCGAGGCACCACACAGGCGCTCCCCACCTAGTAGTAAGAAGGATCATCAAAAGAAAAACAGACCGTGTTTGTTGCCTGATTCTTCTAGGTCTGGTTGCGTTGGAACAGGAGTAAATGTAAATTTATTTTTTAAGACGATTCAAAATAATCCTTGTGATTTCAATGAATAAAATACTTTTTGACTTTGACTTTGACTTTGACTTCTAAAGTATAGCAAATATAAAAAAAAACTAGATATCTATAATTAATCTAAGAAATGTGATTACCTACTGAATAGTATACAAATTTACGTTTAAAATTTTCTCTTATCGAAGGAGGGACCTAAAACGGGTTTTAGGAGGGCCAATTTAAAATAATAAATCTATCGAGAAAAGTTTCACCAATCGTGTTTCTTGACTTGATTACATCCTCAAGTAATTACTGTAATAACATCAAGTTTTACTGTTACTGAGTGAGCATGTAACGCAACAACTCCAAAATTTAACACATCGCCTTAAAAACCAGTAGAAATTCAATGTTTTTACTTTGTCCACAGAGAGCTAGCAGATTTTATATTTCCCAATCAAGTAAAACATGTGCCCGACATATTTGTAATCGGCACACAAGAGTCGTTCTCGGAACGGGCTGAGTGGGAGATCACTATACAGGAGGTTTTGGGACCATCACATCTGTTACTTCATTCTTATTACTTAGGTAAGATTTGTATACCTAGTTTTACCAAGATTATAATCGTTAAATATAAATATCGGCTTAGGACACTGAATTAACATGTGTATAACATACATACATACATATATACATAGACACACTCCTTTTTCCCCGAAGGGGTAGGCAGAGCCTCAATGAGTTGCACCATCGTTACAGAACTGGTCCACCCTCCTTGATATTACAGAAATCTCTAACCTAGAATTGAAATTACCGTGGATTGGTATCATAGTATAAAGTACGTGGTTTATAGTCGTAATTTTTCTAAAATTTCTAACCTCTTTGATATTACAGAAATCGTCCACCCTTAATATTACAGAACTCGACCTAGTTATTATAGAACTCGACCTAGTTATTATAGAACCCGTCCTAGTTATTACAGAACTTGTCCATCCTCCTTGATATAATAACTATTCGAGAAATCTATCTTTTGTGCCAGGAGATAGAGATAGATTTTATCAGATAGAGACATGACATGTCAGACTTGTGTGTTGAGTAGAGAAAACCAGTATTTTATGGGAGCTTAGTACGACAATTTGATATTACTCGAAACTATGAAGTTTCGTTTCCTCCCATACATTTACTTGCAGCCAGAGTTGGCAATGTTTAAAACATTTGTTTAAAACACTGGGAAAAATGCATACATGTTTAAAACAAGAAAACTCAAGAATCATGGTAAATATCCCGTTTCTAGTCAAAAGTATGTTTAAAACATGTTTCAAAACATAAAAAAAACCTATGTTTTTCATATCAAATTTTATTCGATAATAGTAGTTTATGCAACTGTCATATAAGAAGGGGTATTAAAACAGCCGAATGCGATAATAGGTTGACTCGAGTGTTTTAATACCTAAGTTATATGCAGTTTCATACACTACTTTATCATCACTCATAGGAAAAACAGAAATTAAACAAAGAAAAACACGATCGGCAAAAATATGTATGGGAAGCGCGGGAAATTAAGTTCAAACTACGCATGCGTGCGCCATTTTTTCACAGTTCGAACTGCGCATGCGTGCGCCTTTTTTTTCATATTCAGGCTATAACCATAGACTAGTTTAATGAATTAATAAAAAAAAAGATAGCGGTACTATAATGTCTTTTATGATACAGTTGGCGGTACTATAATGAGTTTTATTCATAATTTTATGTATACACGTCTATAAAGTGCGTCTGTATACAACCGTCTTTGAATTCGAAATTCGAATTTTTCGATTTGAGTGTAGATAAAATATTTTTTGTTGCGACGTTTTGTAGTGCGGTGAAAATCACGATCAAAGATTCCGTTACATACCAACAAACATACAGATCAATCTATAATAAGCGTGTTAAAATAAAACATCAATTAAATTGCAAAATGTGTTTAAAACTTGTTTAAAACATGTTTAAAACACTACAAAAAAATAAATAACAGAAATAGATTTTCAAACAATCTTTTTTTAGTTTGCAGATAAAAACAATGTTTTGGTCTTGTTCATTGTTTTTTTTTCAACCCTGCTTGCAGCGCCCCTAGCGGAAACGACGAGGAAACTAAGAACGCTGTCAGTAAATGTATTGAAGGAAACGAAACTTCTTATAGTTTCGAATACTACCAAATTCTCGTACTAATAAGCCCCCTGAGAAACAGCAGTAATTACCTAAGGACCCAACAACTGGTCGCTAAGATCCCTGACTAGAATTCTTATGTGGTGTTCCAGGTACAATTCACCTCGTAGTATTCATTCGGAGAGACCTCATATGGTTCTGCTCGCTGCCCGAAGACGCTTCGCTATCGGTCCGGCCGGGCACCGCCTTCAGAACAAAAGGGGCGGTCGCTATATCCTTCGCTCTCTTTGGTTCAACGTTCCTATTCGTGACCGCGCATCTTACAGCCCATCAGGAGAAAGTGAAGGAAAGGGTCTCGGATATCAAGAGGATTATCAGGTCGATCGATCTGCCCAAGAATTTGCCGTGTCGCCATAAAAGTAAAGGTAATTTATTTTGCTGATAAGTTGATTTTTAGATAGTGGTTTGTATTGTCGGAAGTCAAGACGTAACATTCTATTGATAGGAAAGTCGCCATGAAAAGTAAATTCTAGTTATTTTTTTATTTCGTACACAAATATACACAGCATATGGCAAAATACCACGATCGTCGGAATCATTGCAAAGGTTGTGTAGGGACGAACAACGCCGATATATTCATGACTCCGTAGATAACAATAGTAATCCATGTAAAGTATGGAGATTTAGTACTCATAACACAAGCTCTACTTAGATAATGTTGTGTGAACTATCCAGTACATAATCTCAAGATTAAGTATGTGACTGTTAAAATAAAATAACGGAATCCTAGTGTGGGATCAATCCCACACTAGGATTCCGTGTCTTTAGTAACAGGAACTACGAGTACCATAGTACCACAACACCCAGTCATGGAAGAAATATTTACGCCACGGAGTTCGTCCTATTATACCTACAACAAAAAGTAACCATGTAAAGTCACTTTATTTCACTACCAGTTTGTCAAAATTATCTTCACACATCAACGTCAATACTCATTTACAGCCAACTTTGTACTACCCCTTAGTCGGCTTTTACGACATCCATGGCAGGAGACGGAGGGGAGTATTCTTAAACCGGACACTCCGGCACATACCCTTGAAACCGGGCATGCTCACATTAACTGCTTGGTAGAAATAGGTACCTATGGTGGCAGTACTTCCCCGGAAGAACTCATTGCCAAAAAGCGGCCAAGTGCGAGTTGGACTCGCACATGAAAGGTTCCGTAGCAGCAAGTAACATAATATAAAAGTTCTTGTAGTTCGTTGTAACTTTGATCGATGTTTTAATAATAGTGTATAAAAAAACTACTTACTAGATCTCGTTCAAACCAATTTTCGGTGGAAGTTTACATGGTAATGTACATCATATATTTTTTTTAACCTATACCTATAATTCTTCTGGACAGTTGCACTGTCCCTCGTGTGGTAGAACGTTTAAAACAAAGTTTGATTTTGCGAGCCATATTCGCTCACATAGATTGGGAAATTTGTGAATTATATAGACAACAAAATTGGGTTATCAGGGTTCGCCATCGACGGATACGTTGAGGACAAGGTGTATCGTAATTCCCCTATAAGCCCGGGGGGGGCTTATTTAGACCAAACATTTGAATACTTTTACGTGTGCAAAGGTCCCATACATCGTATTTGAAATTCCCATACAAAAGTAAAACTATTGTTATCTTAGGAAGTTTGTGACAACCCTAAGTCTTTGTTTACTACGAGTGGGTACCTATTTGCGAAGGTATCCAGCTGTAACTCACACACGCTTACTGCTATCGCATGGGACCCACATGCCACACGCACTTCAATCCTTTCACCACACTGGTTCTTTCACAATTGGTGGCTAGACCCTTTTTTAACCTCTGCCTTTAACAACGCATTACCTCATAGGTCATGTCCACATAGGACGCGCCCTATGTGGCATTGCACTGCGCCCGCCACCCTGAGACATAAAGACGAAACGTCTCATGTGCCTGTAATTTCACCAGCACCCATACCCTTCAAACCGGAACACAGCAATGCGAGCACTTCTACTTTGCGGCAGAAATAGGTATGGAGGTGGTCGTCTTCCCCGGACGAACTCATACAAAAAAGCTCTGCTAAATCAGGTAATACCTACCTAATACCTACTGCTTATCAGGGACACCTACTTTACTAGGATTACCTACTTCAAGCAGGTTTCTGAACTAATGCAGGGTAACCGGGAAAGTACCATTAACACGAAGTAGTAGGTATTAGTGGTAAGAAATCACGATCAAATCTATCATTTTTAGGTTGATAATACACACTAAGTAGGTACCTATGAAGGAACCTATCGAAGTCGAAGTAAAATATCACTTAAGTTTTCACTCATAAAGAAACAACTAGGTACCTAGGTACCTACCTTCCTAGGTAGGTATGAAGATAAGTTATGGTTTATGATGAATTAAGTAGGTACGTACCATTTTTCTCTCCTAGGCAGTAAGTAGGTAAACGGCTAATCCTTGAGCTGGTCTTATCACTTACACTGGTTATTTACAATCTCAAATGGGTTTTGACATACCTAATTGATTGTAGGTAGATATCACTGGGTTATTAACAACTGCATTTGACACGATTTTATCACTGTGGAAGGATCCCGTCGAGTGAAGACGGTTCACCATCCCAAGGAAGCAGCCGTACGAAGGCACTGTTCGCCCGGGATGACGCTCTCTGTACATCTCCCGAGCTGCCACTAAACTGTTAGGTATTTGATGCTCCACCAACACTCAACATCATGTCATAGTACCTATTCGGCGTTTGAATACATAGTCAAACTTGCGAACTTGCCACGAACGAATGCTAGATGCAACTGACGTGAAAATCGAAGTAAAACTCGTTAAAAATACTTTAGGCGTTAAACATTTTTAGGGTTCCGTAACTACCTAGATAACCCACGATAGCCAACTAGGTTTCAGTTCGAAGTCAGGAGGGTTCATCAGTGAATGAGAGTGAATGCAAAACGCGACTAGGTAGGTAGGCATTTACCTAGGTACTGATGACACGAGTAGTACGAGATGAGGTAGGTACTACGAGGTAAGTACCTACATGGTACCTAATACGAGGGTATTAAAGTATGTAGGTATGCAATTTAGTTAGGTATGCTTTACCTGTCTTATTAGGTAGGTACTTACTTATGAACCAACCAGCAATAAATTACCTAATTAAATCACCTTGCTTCCACCTTCCTACCAACTTCAAAGTAGGTAGCTCAGTACCAAGCTAGTGTACCTGCAATAAAATAAGTAACTACCTACAACATACCTACTTCGTGTGCATCTTCCCATGCATAGGTTTGATAGAATAGGTATGTTACCTACTACCTATCACACCAACTCGAGCACAATCACAATGTTGACTCTTATCAAAAGTACCTACTTACCTAAGTAAGTAGTTTAGAACCTACCGAACATTATTACTTTACCTACCTGATTAGGTACTTACTTACTTGGTAACTACCAAATCACTTGGCTTGGCACTGTCTTACTAACTAGGTAAGTACCTTAATTGTGTGTAAAAATTACGACGGAACCACTAAACAAAAAAGCGGTATGTCAAATAACTTCATGGTTGTTCGCTGGTGCGCGCGGCTTCCTTTGATAACGCCGGCTTTCGGCGAACGCGGGCCTTTTTGACACTATGAAAGAAATGCCGCCAGCCAATCATATCACAAGGACCATCAAAGACACTTCCCCATTTGGTAATGATTGGTTGTTTCTTAGTTTATTGCACCCAATTAAAGTAGGTCATTCTGTTTGATTTGTAGATAAGTTAACAGACAAGTCAAATTTTGAGTTTAGTGCCTACAAAATTACAGTTCATTATTTTTAATAATTTTATTTGTTAACTCTTGTCAAATTACTACAGTGAAACAATCTTGGTTGTAAACCTACGTGTTTTAATTTCGAGAAATACAAAACTACCTAAATGTACTTTTTTTACATAAATAATTTACTTCTCGTAATCAAACTTAAAAATTATTTGGATAACAAAATAATAATGTCACCTACATTTTAATAAGATCTTTAAAAAAACATAATTTACTCTCTGAGGCACTCAATGTCTCTCAATAGTTAGGCACTTTTCTAATAGGTGCCAGTTCTGTTATTTCATCTAGAGTTCACTTCTAAAGGTCAAATAAACAGCTGTAATAGGGATGCTTCATGTTGTGGTAGGTACATTTCTGGAGGAAAGTTTACGAGGCATTTCATGAATGAAAAACTTCGAAATTGGAAAACTCGTAGAACAAACGGTGTTCACCATGACATGCGGAATACCCTCCCCCCGGCCTTATAGGGATATTATGTTAATGTTACATCCTGTATATATATATTTTTATTAGTTTCATCATTCTTTTATTTTAGAAGTTACAGGAGGGACACTCATTTTAGCACTTTGCAAGTGTCTCACGCGCAAACTATTTAGTTTAGAAAAAAAAGATATTAGAAACCTCAATATCATTTTTGAAGACCTATCTATCCATAGATACAGCACATGGGTATGGTATGGGTTTGATGAAAAAAAAAAACAATTGAGTTTCAGTTCTAAGTATGGGGAAACCCAAAATGTATTGTTCTTTTTTCTATTTTTGTGTCAAAATCTTAATGCGGTTCACAGAATACATCTACTTACCAAGTTTCAACAGCATAGTTCTTATAGTTTCGGAAAAAAGTGGCTGTGACATACGGACGGACAGACAGATATGACGAATCCATAATGGTTCCGTTTGTTGCCATTTGGCTACGGAACCCTAAAAATGCTCTACTACTCCATCTCTGTTTCGATTTCAGATGTTACGAGCAATTTCGATTATGTGTTCTGGTGTGGAGACCTGAACTTTCGACTCGGCGAGCCGAGAGCCGCTGTGATGCAGTGGATTGAGCAGACTAAGGTAAAAACATCAAGAATGTTGCATTCTAAGCACGTTAGTAAGCTGGTGCACTTACTGATTATGTGTTCTGGTGTGGAGACCTGAACTTTCGACTCGGCGAGCCGAGAGCCGCTGTGATGCAGTGGATTGAGCAGACTAAGGTAAAAACATCAAGAATGTTGCATTCTAAGCACGTTAGTAAGCTGGTGCACTTACTGATTATGTGTTCTGGTGTGGAGACCTGAACTTTCGACTCGGCGAGCCGAGAGCCGCTGTGATGCAGTGGATTGAGCAGACTAAGGTAAAAACATCAAGAATGATGCATTCTAAGCACGTTAGTAAGCTGGTGCACTTACTGATTACACATTGTGGCCAAAATTGCAATAACTTTATGTTGAACAATTTAACCGTAGTCTGTCTTTCCTGAAAACTATAATCTGGGTCACTTCAAGGCTAGAGTGAATAGGTGCCTTCTAGACCTTTGTGCTCCATCTTCGGCCACATCGTCACTTACCAACAGGAGAGAACGTGGTCAAACAAAGGTCTAAAAAAAAGGTTCTTTATGAGCCCTTCGTGGACGTACCACTGCCGCGTTTCTTAAAAAAGCTCTACTGCTATCTTCAGCTCTTATAATGTTGTGCCAGCTGGTATTTTTGCGTTCATACAACAGTGCCTTTGTATTTCAGTTTCCTCTGCCTCACAACCTGCCGCATGGTCTGCTACACGCGGACCAGCTCACCGCCGTGCTGGAGGACGGTGCTGCCTTCAGGGACTTCAGAGAAGCTCCTATAACCTTCCCCCCTACTTATAAGGTAACCACTTCTTATAGACACACGCCTTTTTACCCAAAAATGTAGGCAGAGCCTCAAATGAGCCCCTTTTCACCGTGGGTGATGGTGCACATCATGGGAAATAGACGTGACAGTGGTGAGCTCATCGCTGCCATTGCTTCTCACGACTGACTAACGCTTTCTTCCAGTAATAACACATTTCATAAGCCAGGACAAATCCTAAAAACAAGTCCGTGTCGGCTTTTACGACATCCACGGGAGGAGATGGAGGAGTCTATTCTTGGGCCGGACACCACGGCATTTGTTACAAAATATTAGCTTTTTATCCGACTACTTTAACGCGGCTTAGCGAGGCAGTTATTTATTTTTGTTTTCTTGTGTTGTGTGTGTTGTGTCCTTTGGCACAGAATAAATAATAGTACAAGTACATAAGGCTCACTTCACGAACAAATTTATATAAAAAGCGACTCTTGCTGGGACGCAACAAAGTGCAATTCAGCTCGCATTAGCGCTCAATGCCTATCGCTATATTCACCTAAACATTTCCGCTCCCTTCTAACGCCTGATCTGTCGCCTTTGGAGGAAAATAAACGAATTTTCTTCCTTCATATATACACCACAGAAATATAACATAAAAACATTAACTGGATATTGAGTATCCGGTACAAATTTAATATGAGTAATGTTTTTTTTTTCAAATAGAAAAAAAATATTTTAACATTTTTTTCTTGACAAAATCCGAATAAATCTAAGGACATAATACCTACTCGTGCTTGAGTTTGTACGGAGACGCGTGACGCGACATAATAATAACTTAATAGTAATCCATGGCGCATGCACTAATAAATAGTTTTGCCCAATAGGGAGCCACAGGCAAAACTAATCTCAGATGGCGCCACCATCGCTGGTGCTTGTCATTTAGTGGTCTTGTCTTTTTATCATCAGAAGGGAAACGGTGTGTACCTTTATTTTTACACTGAAATGAACTAAACAGAGGTATGGTTTATACCAGACTATTATTTAATGTTTATTTACTAAAATTATCCATTGATATTTGACACTTTTTTTTTTTTTTTTTAACATTGATAGACCTATGTTTTTTTACGAAAAAACACCAGCGATAATGCGCCACCTAGCGGGATAAATAAGCAGTGTGTCTCCCCATTGTTCCCATTTTTATGGATATTCCTGGATATTATTTATATTCAACTTTTTTTGCGTAGATTCAATCTTTATCGAATACTGATTTACCAGGTTTTTTGTTATGGTATATTTGGAATAGTGGTGTATATTCTTAATTAGTTTGTTTTTCTGTTGTAGTATGACCCCGGTAGCCAACAGTTCGACACTTCCAGCAAGCAGAGGGCGCCAGCGTATACCGACCGGATCCTGTACAAAGCGAAATGTCTTTCAGGAATGTCCAATTCTGCTTTCGCTGGTAAGTCCATAATAAAACATACCACCCAACACTCACATACATAGAATTGAAACTATCGTGGTTGGGAATCATATTAAATTAAAAACGGCTTATTGAAAAAAAAAATGTTTATTTTCCGAAAAAAGATTTACTTGAAACACTTAAAACTATCCTGCGGTGTTCGCACTCGGCAAGCCTGTATCGCGTATACGAAAGAGCCGATTTACAATACGGGTTAGCATTAACCTTGGCCGACGGTTAAAGTTAAAATTAAAGATAAAATTAGGGTTGCATCGATACGCCTTTTCGCCGATACGATAACGATACCGATACTCTAATAAAAATATCGGCGATACCGATACCGATACGTTAATAGTGAATTCAAACATGTAGATAAATGAAATGTAGTTACATAGGTCGATATTAGATAATAATAATAAATTTTAGTAATTAAAATTAACATTAATAAGATTTTTATTTAAAAAACAAAGTAATCTTAAGTTTTGCGGAGAAAGGCGATTTCGCAAGTCTGTTTGAATAAGACCTGCGCTGGAAAATAGTCTCTCAGATGCGACAGAACTCATTTGGAAACTAAAGTACTTTTGCGCAATTTTTTTCAAGATTGGAAATAAGACGTCATTGCGCCAGAAAACGAATGGGTCTGCATCTCTCGATATATTGGGAGACCTCAGGTGTCTTTCAACTTCTTCTTTGAGAGAATTACAGCTCAGAGCAGACAGGGGCTCATCTTCCTCCGATTCTTTAATAATATCTTCACAAACACGAGACAACACGCTCGTTTACACTACATTTAAAAAAATAGAAAGTATCGTTGAATCGGTCATAACAATATCGTCGATACCGATATATCGGCTAACCCGCAGTATCGCCGATATATCGGTATCGGTATTGGTATCGGATGCATCGCTAGTTAAAATTAAGTTAAAAATTGCAAATGGCTTAAATTATATTTATAATACTAATAGTGATCTTAATTAAGTAAGTACACTGAACAAGTAATAGAAACATTACATAAATAAATATAAACTATATACTACACATACATAAATAATTAAAACTAAGGAGTTTATACATAAATATAACTAGGTATATAAAAGATGTACCTAGTGTAAATGAAAAACGGCTAATTACCATTATTTTTCGTCACTTTGATGACGTTTCGAGACTGAGTCTCGAAACTGAGTCCGGTCCACCGTCAAACGCGGTCGCGGGCGGTGCTCATGATGAAGAGAAACTCGGTCTCGAAATGTCAGCAAACTGACGAAAAATAGTGGTAATTGGTAGTTTTTAACCCCCGACGAACGAAGGGGTGTTATAAGTTTGACGTGTCTCTCTGTGTGTGTGTCTGTGTGTGTGTGTGTGTGTCTGCCTGTTTTTTTTAGCTTTGTTTGATCAAATTCGGTTCAGCTGTTCAGCGATGGTTTTTTTTTTTTAAATTTTTACAAAATTAATTACTTGTTCATTTAAAACTCACATACAGTCCTGAGGCCGTGGACAAAGTAACATTCTATTGGCGATGACGCTAGTAGAAAAGCCAATAATGTATGAGATTGAGTGATGGATGATCTCGCTTGAGGCGCGAAATTATAATTTTTTGGTGTTTTTTGCCCATTACAGCTCATGAACACTCCTTCAGACAGCTAAAGTTGATTTCGCGAGAACTAGGAGACTTAACCATGTTTTAATTGATAGTATCTCATAAATATCATCAGTTTAGCTACGATATACACACATTTTTACAGTGTTTTTTTTTTGTTTAGGAGTATCGTAGCTAAACTGATAATATTTATGAGATACTATCAATTAAAACATGTGTGTTAAGTCTCCTAGTTCTCGCGATATTAACTTTCGCTATCTGAAGAAGTGTCGATGAGCTGTAATGGGCAAAAAAACACCAAAATTTTTGAATTTCACGCCTCAAGCGAGAAATGTCACGTGGTATATGGTATTGAATTACGACTGTAGAAATGGAATCGCTTCGCAGCGAATGCCGTTTGGCTAGGCCGGCTGATCCCACACTAGGATCCCCTGTGTCGTGGGTATCAGGAACTACGAGTACCATAATAATATAATAATAATAATAAAAGCCATTTATTCCCTTATTCACAATATACAGTTAGTGACTTTAATTAAGTACATAAGTTGATTACCTTACAATAAACAATTATTTTTTATTTGCTCTTAGTTATTAAATACACATAATTTAAAACACTATCAACCACGCATTAGTATGTTCATGCGTGTGCTAGCGTTCATTATTTGGAACATATTCCACTTACACCATTTTTTTTCCTTTATTTATTGGATTAAATTCTATATATTTTAATAAAAAAACAAAATAATAATAATATTTATTTTAAGTACAATTAATTCATAACACTCGTAAACGAATAAAAAAAATATTATAGTATCCATTTTTATCCAGAATTAATTTAAGCAAAAATTTTAAATCAACTCCTTTAGAGTCATAGGGGTGTCCATTATAGGACATAAGGCCTCCTCCAACCATGATTTATTTTGATCTTAAATGTGTATTACGTAAATATATATTTTAATTTTACATTTAAATATTTAAGTACAATAGTTAATTTCCTATTTGATTCGGTTGAAGGGTTACGGTCTACTCATTCCCGTGGGGACCAGCCATATTGGGAAAGGTTTATAATTTTATTCAAAACTTTACCAATCATTTAGTTTGCGGTACGCTACCTCGATGTTATCGTTCATTTTTTTTTTTTAACTTTTCGTTGGATTTTTTATTCTGTACCATAGTATACAATATGACCCGGAACTAAATTTGCAGACAATATAAACATTAGTCCCGAAACGTGACTCGAACCTGCAACCTCTCGCAACTCAGCCGGCTACTCGCCCGCCGCGCCAGAGAGAGGTAACATTACTGTTGTCATAACAATGGTTAACTTTACTGGTGTATATTTAGGGAGATACGCAAGCGAGTAAAACGACCTTTTCACTGTAAGCGTAGTTTATTACTAGGGCGCAGCACTTGTCATCGGACAGAGGTGGGTAGGTACATACCTACTTAGCGATAGAGGTTATACATACAATTAGGATGCACAGGCCCATTACTATGTTCATACACATTAACACTAATAAAAACTGATTTTGCTATAACTAGGAGACTTAAAGTGGTTGCTTTTTCATACAAACGTATTAGCACAAATATGGGCGCACAGAGTATAATTTTACACTGAAATGACTGTTGTTGGCTTTTATATTGGTCATTATTTGCGGCAAATCATATTTAATTGAAGAAAACAGTGGACTAATAGCGAAAATAACATCGAAATTACTTGTATGGACTAAAAATTCGAGGCTATTAATCCAGTGTTTTCTTCAACCAAATTTGCAGCAAATAATGACCAATATAAAAGTCAACAACAATCATTTCAGTGTAAAATTATACTCTGTGCGCCCATATTTGTGCTAATACGTTTGTATGGAAAAGCAACCACCTTAACACGCATATTTTGATTGAACATGTCTCATAATTATCATTAGTTTAGCTACGAATGTCATTCAATGATTTTACAGTGTTTTTTTTGTTTATTTACATTCTTATCTAAACTAATGATAATGATGAGACACTTTCAATTAATATATGCGTGTTAGGTCTCATAGTTTCCGCAAAATCAGGTTTCGCTATCGCAAAATGTGTTGATGACCAGTGATTAGCAAAAAACACAATAAAAATTTTATTACGCGCCTCATGCGAAAAGTTCCACCTTAACTTTCTAGTTTGCCTTAACTATCTAGTTTTTAAGTGCACTGTCTTTCAGTTGTGCTATTGAACGTGCGTGTGTGATACAAAAACAAACAAAACTACAAACAAAAAGAAACAAATGGACAATGTTTTGTGTGGATAAACAAATAAGTTTTATGTGAAAAATACTTCGACCAAAGTAATACGTCGATGGAAAAATATATTTTTCAATACAAGCTTTTATAAAATTATTAATCGTAACCGTGTGCTGATCAAAATGAGCCTAAAGGCCAGTCTACTGTTATCCATCGAGGAGTTCCATTGTCCACCTTCCGTCTCCATCATCAGATCAGCTCGCTGTCACCATAATATTGCATTGTCATCGGAACTTGACAGGTATGCCAAATATCATCTCAATCGGTTGAGATTCAGTTGCAAGATTCCACCCGGACAAACATACATACATTGCAAGTTAAATAAAAGCTTGTAATAAACGCTTTACCTATCGGTCTAACTGAGCTGATAATGATATTTCAGGGCTCCGTCGAATAAGCTCAGTGCCAGTCGCGACGGGGCTCAAATGTCTGGCGTACAACTCGGTGCAGTCGATATGCACCAGCGACCACAAGCCGGTGTGGGCGCTCTACACCGCCACGCTGAGGCCGGGGACCGATGTGTGAGTAACCATACTTTAAGAGCCTGTCAAGAGCCAACTAGGCTTTTTTAAACGTATTTTTAGCAAAATCTGCACAGTTTAACACAACAAAAAAATAAAATGACATATTTCCAAAGGCATTATCGGGCCCAAAACACGATTTCTGATGATGGGATCCATGAGGAATTCAGGGAATTACTCAAATATTATAGGCACACATCCTTTTTTTTTTAGTTGACTCGATATTATTCTAGATTGGTCCCATTTTCATCAAAATCTGGTTCTGATGATAGGATCCATGAGGAATGGAGGGAATTCCTAATTATATATATATATATATATATATATATAATGTATAGTGATTTCGGTATAAATTCAAATTCAAAATCTTTATTTCAGGCTTACAGTGAAATGCACTAAACCTAAACAGTAAGCCCATATCAACATATATACCTTAGAAACTAACATACATATAAAAACACTTTATTTATAACTTAATCTAACACACGTGTGATCGCCGATGCGTCTAGGCCCGGGGGATCACGTATAAGCATGTGCATTCAGAAAGTGCCATTTGGTGAAGAGGAACTGATGAAGTCTATTTTTTTCCAAAATAATTATTGTTGTATGTGATTCCAGGGTCCCCCTGGCAGCTGGTCTGTTCAATCGGGAAGTGTACCTGGAAGGCATCAAGCGAAGACACGCGTTATTGGACCACGCGCCCGGCACTTCCGCGGTATGCACACTACAATAACATTACATACTACAATCATTTCATTACTAAGCTGACAGCACACTGCGGGGCACGGGCACGTTACCTGCACGGATCCAACACGTAATCCATCCGAGTGTGGCGTGGTCGTGGTGTCACCTACAATTTGATAGTAAGCGAGGTTAGTAGTTTTACCCAAAATATAAGTCAGATCGACTGTTTTCGTTTGCGCAGAAAAGCGCAGACTGATACACGATAGTAGTCGAACGTATAGTACCTATAGCTCTGTCCCGCTCAAATCTAAGGGTTGACTGATGAACGACCGGCCGAACTGTACAGTTTTACCCGAAATATAAGTCGCCGGGATGTACCAGCGCCGTAGACTAATGTGTATACTGCGGTAACTTTCTTTCTACCAATAGCAATAGCGTCCTAAAATCTTGCGCTGTTATGGTTTAATCGATTTCGCAGCAAAATCGCGGACGTTCGACTCTTATATGTGAGCGGGACAGAGCTATACAGCGGATCAGAGCTATACTATACGTTCGGCTACTGTCGGATATCTGCGCAAACGAAAACAGTCTATCGGACTTATATTTTGGGTAAAACTGTAACGTGCGTTGTGTCCGTGCATCGCAGTGGGCTAGCGCCTTTACAGCGCATCGGTGAATTGTCATCTCTATAGTAGCTGTCCTTTTCCCTAGATACTGAATGAAAAAAGACGACGATACTGTCCTAGCTTGAATATTTATATCACTTTATACAATTTTGTTGTTTAGTGATTTTCAAAATGACTAGTCCCTTAAAGAACCTGTTTAATTTTGCTTTTATATGCTTTTGCTGTGATGTTATTTATTTTATAATTATGTGAAAATGTTCATGGCTTTATTTTTGATATTATCTATTTTTTGTGTCTCTGTGATATGTTTTTTTAATGTTATATTAAATTAATTAGTGACAATAATTATAATGCAATTTATAGTTTTGAAAGAGAGATATCGCGTTTCTTTTGGAAATATAAAAATATGGTGTGTGTCAGCTCTGACGCGCTACTGGAGTTTACTCCAGTCTAGTTTAGAAAACAACTACTTCACTTTTTGCTAAACCTACATTTACGACTTTACTCTCCATCTATTAGCGTACAACGCAAATCAAATTTTATTGTGTTTTAATCAAAGCTCATCAACACATCTTGATATAGCGAAACCTGATTTTGCGGAAACTATGAGAACTAACACATTTAGATTGATAATGGTAGAGATTTGGGATTGTCCCGGTCCTTTGCTTTTTATATACAAAAGAAAAGGATGGCGATACGTTTAGTTAGCTTTAGCTTTAGAGAATGCAACTTCTAATAGCTACCACTGTCTCATAAATATCATTAGTTTAGCTACGAATGTCATTCAATGATTTTTACAGTTATATTTTTGTTCATTGACATTCGTAGCTAAACTAATGATATTTATGAGACACTTTTAATCAAAATGTGCGGCTTAGATCTTCCTAGATTTCGCAAAATTAGATTGAGCTGTGATCAGCAAAAAACACAATAAAATTAGAATTTCGCGCCTCAAGCGAAACGTTCCACCTTAAGGAGTAAACTCCGAAAACTGTATTGTTACTAGTTAATTTAATGTAGACTAAACGCTTTATGTTAAGTGTTTCCAAATATTTTGCTTGTATTTTTTATATATTTTTCTTCTGTTTACAGAACAGTGTATTGAAAAGGCTACTTAGGTGACGTGCATTTTTACTCACTATAAGACACTACTGTCATTTAAAGCATAAAAAGACAAAAGAAACAGCCCAAGTTGCCAAAGAATTCCATTGTTGGCATTTTATTATATTATTTATTTATGTGATTATTTAGTTGTACAATATGCGCGTTGTGTTAACAAAATGGTCAAATCTAGTCAAATAGCAACCAATATCAAATATCAGTATTTAAAGAATTTATTTTTACAATGAATATTGCAAATTTTTATTTACTATCTTAAATTATTGTATAGTATCATACTATTGTTTTGTTTTAGTTGACGCGCTTTTGCAATACCTTAAATCCTGTGTTGTTGTGATTATTTCTTATATTTAGTTCATTGGTATCGAAGGTCAATGCCAAATGATTTGTTATTTAGTTAAGGCGACGCATTGATAAACTATTATTTCGTATAAGGTCGTATACGCCAAAAACTTTATTTTCCTTTAAATTAAAAACGACGATTGATTTCAAAAAATCCTACTTCAATATTGAAGTGTGTGTTTGGATGAATCTACCCAGAAAATTTAGAGGCTTAAATCTATTATGCAAATCTCTGTTTTCTAAGAGGTGTCTTTGATATTTTTTCTCTGCCATAAAAGTTAACCAATCGCGATATGCAGTTTACAAAAAAAAGCCCAGTGATATTAAGAATCAGGTCACAAAATATCACTTTAATATGTTTTGTAATTGCTGAGAAAAATGTAGATTCATACAACAAAAATGTGCAATGCGTCATCTTAAAATTTGCAAAATGCTTATAATCATATCAATTTCTGTTTCAAAAATATATAGAATGTAGTTTTGGTAGAAATTAATATCAGTATAGTGTAGTCGGTCGAGCTTTTACTATTATTATATTTAAGGGGGTTCGTTAAATGTTTAAGGCACTTGATGCATCTCTAGGAGCCTATGCACACGACGCTTTTTATCGGCGCGTAGATGGGGCGCTATACGTCGCGTTACAAATACGTCGAAATTAGTAAATTTACCAACGTGGGTCTGTATGGCGTCGCGTCTCCAATTTGTACATCTGCGCTATAATTCCATGCCAAAAGGGGTCTCAGTACGAATAAATACATACACACACGCACACATAAATATAGACACACGCTTTTTTCCCCCGAAAAGGTAGGCAGAGCCTCAGTGGTCTTTTCACAGTGGGTGCACTATCGTGGAATATAGACGTGACGAGTGAGCTCAATACACAAATATTTTAACTTTGTTGAAGGTCACTTCGATTTTGATTTGCCAAATAGCTAGTTATTTTAGCTTTAGCGAGTACTTACTCATAATTCTGATAAGGATTTATTATACTACTTTACAATGAAGAAAGTACAGTGAAATATTATTACACTTTCAAATATCACACAAATGAGTTAAAAGAAATTCGTAAAGGGCTTTCGTTACAGAAGTAATGTCAAAAAGAATTTGAAGAATCAAATGAATGTAATGTCAGAATAAGAATGTCAAAAATTCTAATTTCTAAATTCTTCCACAACTTGTGAATATAAGATTCCAATAGGAAATTTCATCGAGATTCTAGTAGTAGTGCCAATTATATGATTGGTTTAGTAATAAGTTCGGATTTTACGATTTATTGAGAATGTCTCCTGCCGCCATTTTGATTTTTGCAACTCGCGACCAGAGGCGTCTAGGTGGGGTAGTACTAGTTTGGATAGTTTTTGAAACTATATGAAGTTTCGTTTACATCCATACATTTTCTGACAGCGCCCCTTAATTCCTTGACGTTTTCGCTAGGGGCGCTGCAAGTAAATGCATGTACTAAGGGTACAGGTCGCGAGTTTGCGAGTTCACACGATTCGGCCGGTTACAATACGCCGTGTGCATACGCTCTAAAAATGCCCAAGAAGGAAGAGGCATTTTAGTAATCATTGATTACTGAAACGCTAGGTGTCGATACTGCATTCTCTAAAGCTAAACTGCGCTAAAAAATATATATGTCTATTTATAATTATTTGCCCTGAGCAGTGAGACGATACGCTCATAATAAAATAAATGATTCAGAGTACCTCACAAGGTGCCAACGGAACTATTATAGGTACACTTTGTTGTGCGTCTGTCTTTCTGTAGTCAAGACCGTTTTTCACAGGAACGGATAACTTTAAATTGATACCAAATATAAAGGTATGTGAGCGTGTAGTGCCCTACAATAAATCTAGCTTCTCAATGTATTAAAAAGATATGGTAGTGAAGAATGTCTTATTTTTGTATGGAAATAAGGAAAATTAAATCCTCTAGGGTACTTCCAGTAATCTCACAATTCTGAAATTTGGAATGCTAGGACGCTTTGTGGCAGATATTATACGGGAAAAAGGTTTTTTTTTTTACTTTCATAGACCTTTGTTTGACCACGATTTCACCTGGTAAGTGACGATGTGGCCGAAGATACAAAGAGCACAAAGGTCTAGAGGGAAAGACACGACGGTAGTGTATTCCACCCCTTAAAGTTCGCATTACAAAGGAACTAAAATTGAGGAATTTCGAATTTTTTACCCTAAAATGGCTTGGTGAAGATTGTAGGAAAAAAAGGCCGAAACTAGAAAACTTGTCCGTTTTATTATTTATTTTGTTAGTTATGCCAGTCTACTGGAAAGGGTTCGGTATAATTTAGGCGCAGTTCAACTTAGATAAACCTGGAATCGACACAGATTTCCTTAAACCAATCGGGGGGTCAATCGGGTCAGATATTTACTTAGTTAATTCGTCTCGCAGAACTCTTGAGACCATTGTAGTATTTGTCGTGATGTTTCAAAAACAGTATCTAATTGCTTTCTGCCTTAATAAAAAGTAAAACATATACGGTAAATGTTGAGAACATTTTAAAATACTTATAGTCTCTAGCCGCTGTGAGCTACGCTTGTTCTAGTCTGATGTCCATTCCAATAACAAAGTGCCCATGAAAAAACTTAGAAAATAAGATAAAACTTTTTTTTTGTCGAAGTTTTCCTCTTGTGATCCATATACAATGCCGCAGAAGAGAAGGGAAGTTTCGCACACATACTAAGAATAGAATAAAAAGAAAGAATATAAATAATTTATGTTGAACAGAAGCATACACACAGTCAAAAAAATAAAATATTTGTTGCTGTGTGTATAGTGCGGCCAAAAAAGGTCCGTGCTCAGCATAACGCTGCAGTGAACTGCAACGCTGATTTTCACGGACCTCGGTTGACGCACGGACACGGCACACACACACACCTTGCTATGATAGGTTATAAATTAAACAATGCAAGTCGTGTAGGCAAAGCAGGATATAAAATAAAAAAATCAAGTATTTGATGTAATAGAGAATAAGAGAAAGAATAAGAGATAAAGCTCAAAATGCTATAGTTATGTGAAACTTCCCTTCTCTTCCGCGACAATTGACTCTTGTGAGAATTAAATTTTATAAACACCAAAAAACGTTCAACAAGAAAAGTTTTTAATTTATTTTCATATTTGTTTTTTTATTGTAAGGTTTTCATGGCACTTTATGCATTTAGTCAAAAATCTTGTACTTAAATTACTACATAAAGGAATATAGTTGATCTATGTAAAAAATCTGAGAGAAATTTAACGGTTGTAAACCAGTCCCAAATAAGATAAGAAAAATTAATATGTTTTCATCTTCGGGCCTTCAGCTGCGAGAAATACTAGACTTTATAGTATATATTATTCGTGGATATATTTAAAAATATTCTAATTCTTTTTACAACTCAGGTCCTGTAAGGTCCAAAGATGATAAAACCTAGAATTAGGGCACAAACTGCCGTCTATGAACTAACGCTTTATTCAACTAGTTTGCATAATATTTGTATTATTGCGTAGAAAGTAACGTTTGCGCAACAAATTATAATTATTGATATTAATCATCATTTTATACACACGTTATACTGCTTCTGTATAAAAAATGTTATGGTATGAGACTACCAAATTCTGGTTCGTAGATTTTAGACTCAGACGATGAAAAATGTAGACAGAGTATTTTGCGTTAAACAAGTATGGAGCGAAACAGGAGAGGGAAAAGGAAGGTGCTGCGTCAGTTTCGGTGCGAGTAAGTTGAGCGAATGCTTATCGTCTTCATATTTCTTGCCTAACTTCGTAGCGCGGATTGCTCTGTCTACTCTTAGTTGGTATGAGGTTATAGTTTCATGTTTTGACAGCTATACCAAAAATTTACAGAAACTAAAATGACTGTCTTATTGCCCCACAGTTAAACTGTCTATTACTTAATTGTAGGGATCCACCAAATGTCCCACTATCTATTAGGTCCTGATTTTTAATAGTAAAGTTAATTTCAACTTGAAATAATGACAATAGACCTTTACAATAAACCTACGGAAACTTACACATCTGTCTTCCATTCATAAATAATGTAACTTGTAAATAGATCTAGCGAGGCGGCAACTAAACCTCTGTTCCAAGTGGTTCAATTTTTGGGTCAACTAGTAGAACCTCGTGGAGTTTTCTGCCATGAGGTTCTACTTTAAGGTGTAGTTTAACTGTTTGGAATAGATTGAAAAACACACGTCCGAACAGTTCTACTAGGTATTCAAAGTAATGAAGACTCAAAGATTAACGGAATAGGTTTAATGATTAAATTGGTTAATTAATATAAGTACATCTTTCACGTAACTACTACGAAAGTAATGCGCCTCGGCAATCTTCGTTGTATCCAAGCATAAATATGATTGCAAGCATAGAAATCTGTATAAGGAGATGTTATCCGGGCTGGTTTTGTATTGAAACCGATGTCGCCGTTTTATGCGTCACTGCTTTTCCCGTGGACCCACTGCTATGACCTACTTGTGGGACTACGGGGGTTTTTACTCCGTGGACCCGCCACGCTAGAGATGGAATTAAAAAACAAACTTTATCGTACCTACCACACTAGCTAATCTTAAGCAATTAGGGCTGTTATTCGCTATGACCATAGGAGATTACTTGACAATAACGTGTGACGTCACAATGTATTCTGAACGATGATTCCACACAGTTATCGTAACGAGCCCGCGTTATGTCACGATTGGTCATAGCTAATAATAGGGCAGTTTTAATGTTTCGTCACATACATTAAAGTAGGCTAGTGTGTTACGACAAAGTTAATTTTTTTAATTCCATCTCTAGCGTGGTGGGTCCACGGGGAAAAAAACCACGTAGTCCCACCAGTAGGTCGTAGCAATAGGTACAAGGGGGAACCCCCCTACTTTTTACAGGTCTTACGAACGTCAACACCTTAATTATGTTACTTACGTGTGGTATGTGGTTCCATGTGTCCTGTAGTTTATCTTTGAACTTCGGTTTTTGCAAGTTATCCTTAAGTTATCGTCACAAGACGGAATGAAATAGACAGCGACTGAGTGTGTACAACTTGCTCAAACACAGGCGACACAAGCCACGCCCCCTTAAGTCAGATTTATGTGACTACAAGTGAGTGAAAAAGCTACAGTCAGTCACGAACATTGCCGAGGTTCATTACTTTGGTAGTAATACCGAAGGAAGATACGCTTATTAAGTTTGTATGAACTTTAGATCATATAACTAGGCACTCAAATGGTGCCGCTCTGTTCAGCAATAGCACTAAAATTATCGCTGTCCTTTTCTATTACACTGAAACAAACCGCGATAGTTTTAGCGCTATTAAGAATGATGCAGAGTCGGCACCAATGAAACATGAATTTCCAATTTAATTTGTTATCTTTGTCAGATTCTGAAGAAACTGATCCCGCTCTGGTTGCAAGGAACACCTACAGAATATTACTCGTAATACAGTATGTATTGTAACTGCGGGCCAGCCGCGAAACTTATGAAATCCAAGCATCGTAGTCCATACTAAATCATATTTTGTAACCCTTTTAATACAAATTTTGGATCACTAATCACACTCACAGCTCAAACGCACGTAACATTGTTTTAATACATGGTTTCGCCATTTTTTTCTTGACTACATCTAAATTTATCTTGTTTTGTAAAGTATTTGACCCCATGCTATAGTGCCTATTGCTATTTGAATTTCATAGTTTCGCCCGCAGTTATTACCTACTGTATTATTCGCTCGCAACTTTATTTTTGCGTACTGATTGTCTTGAATGAACTCCCACTTGTTCCTTGGGGCCACTCGGGGTCGGGACTGAATGGTATGAATGAGCATATATGCGCGCCTCGCTAGGCTTATAGACCATATTCTTTTATTCTAGATACACTAATTCTACTATCATCCACTCGCAAAATAGATGCTATCACCTATATTTAATTTTAATTGACTAAAATTTAAATCAAACCAAATAGTGTGACAAATTTAATCAATATCTCATCAGAGTTCAAAATCATAAGTTAACTTTGCCTTTCAAGTTTTGTGTTTAAAATCGTGAAAATAAATAATTATTTATTATCCTTATCTGACTAGAATATCGAATAATAATTTACCAGAAATAGACATTTATATTTGATAAATCTAAATTCGAATGAAACCAAATCGTGTCACAATTTATTTTATAATTATTATTTTAAGGACACAGTTCTTTCGTCCGAGTTCAAAATCGTAAGTAATCTGGGCTTACTGTGACTTTTATGTTTTCTACTTAAAATCATGAAAATAAATATGAATTCCCTTCTTATTGGAATATGGAATAATAATTTACTAGAAAATATTGAATTTTGATTGATTTAAATTCTAAAAAATGAAATCGTGTGACAGATTTAATTTAAAATTAGTTTTCTTAGGTCACAGTTCTCTCATGAGTTCAAAATCATTAGTTATCTCTACTTACTTTGACTTTCATGTTTTGTACTTAAACACATATATATTTATTATCCTGTTCTGATTGAAATATGGAATAATTTACCAGAAGTTATTTAGCTACTAAGCGCATCACATACGGCGTACATACTATAATATTTTATTTTAAGATTATTGAGACAGCACTATACTACGAAAAGAGAAGTATTTATTTCCTTCTCTTTCACAAGTATGACGCTGTCTCAAGATGAAATATTATAGAATATTATGTGCGATGTGCTATAAAGCTTTGTTATGTAATACTTAGTTTTTTTTTAAATTTAAATTGTTCCTCGTGCTATAGCGAATTTAATCCCTTCTTACGGCTTTGTTTGTTAACTATACCCGCAGTATTAGTAGTTTAAGACAGCACAATTAATATAACTCATCGTTATTTTCAATGTATTTGTGTATATAATCAAATATTTACACTGTTGTAGTATTGTTTAGTAAATGTAAATGTACTTGTGTACTGATTGAGGCTGCTAATGAAACTTTAAACTTTTGAAAGTTCAATTTATAGGTACATATTTACTGGTGGTATCATCGGTAGCCATTGCCTGTTATGAATACATTGATCGCCTTTCAGAATTTTTAGGATAAATTGACCGAAAGTCGACTCAAAATTGTACTTTGTAAATGCCAAAACATTAAAATTAATTCAACATGCATCATTCATCTATGAATAACATTTTGTTTTTGAAACATAAATATTCAGCATCAAATTGTTCGTAACAGATTTAAGGTGGTTGCTCTCGCTTGAGGTGCGAAATTAAATTGTTTTTGTGTTTTTGTCCCATTACAGTTCATCAACACTTCTTCAGATAGCGAAAGTTGATTTCGCGAGAACGGGGAGACTTAACACACATGTTTTAATTTATAGTATCTCATAAATATCATCAGTTTAGCTACGATCCCCGTAAACACATTATTACAGTGTTTTTTTTTTGTGTAGGTGGTTCGTAGCTGAACTGAGGATATTTATGAGATACTATAAATTAAAGCATGTGTGTTAAGTCTCTTAGTTCTCGCGAAATCAATTTTCGCTGTCTGCAGAAGTGTTGATGAGCTGTAATGGGCAAACAACACCAAAAAAAAATATTTTCGCGCCGCAAGCCTGAGCATCCACCACTGCTTAGTTACATTAATAGGATCATTGAGACAGCGTCGTACTAGTGAAAGAGAGGGAATTAGGTGCTTCTCTTTTCCTAGTATAGTGCTGTCAAATAATCTTAAGATATAATATTACAATGATACAAAAGGGCTTACTTTTTCTTTGTTATTTCGATATTGTAAGCGAATGTTTATTTATTTTAATTTTATTTGTACTTAATTAGTTAATTATTATGTTACTTAATAAAATTAAACTAGCCTTTTGCCCGCGACCTCGCATCCCAGGATCCGCATCAAATATCGTCAAAATCAGCTCAACCGTTACGGATTTGAGTGGAACTACACATAACTCAAGCGTAGCCGCGGACGGAGGCTAATAAAATATAGCCTATAGCACTCAGGCATAATGTTGCTTTCTGTATATAAAGAATTATCGGAACCGGATCAGTAGTTCTGGAGATTACCCCTACATCCATTCAAACAAACAAATTTTACCTCTTTTTTGTATATACATATATGTATTAATTAAATAAGTCATTTGGCTGTGGCCGAAATCAGAACTAACACCGCCATCTTGTAATTGAATAGCAAACAGCGCCACAACGGCGGCCACAAGACGCGCCAAATGATCCTGTCGCACTTTATAGGTACTAATACTAGCAGCACCCCGCCGTGTTACCCGCATAGGCCTCAATTCCGTGGGAATATCGGGATAAAAATGTGCCTGTGTTATTCCGGGAGTCAAGCTATAACATTATTTCATCCAAACAGTTTCAGCGTGAAGAAGTAACAAACACACACACACACACACAAACTTTCGCATTTATAATATTAGTGTGATTAAACACATGTAGTGAGGTAATCACCGGAACTACGGATCAGATTCGTTTTTTTTTCACTAATAGGAAGATACATTATCCCTGAGTGTTTCGATATTATTATTTTTTCCGATGCGGACGAAATCGCGTACGGAACAGCTAGTTCTGTAAAAAAAAACTACCCCGTTTCTACCGTGTGGTTTAGCCGTGGTATAAAGTCAAAGTCAAAGGTATTTTATTCATTGAAATCACAAGTGTCATTTTGAGTATCTATATACTATTTACAGTTATATATTAATTAATATATAAAGTTTATATTTATAGCTACAGGTCTAGCGCTTAACTGAGGCAGACCCTGAGGTATGGGAGCGGTACGGGAGGGGTGTTTTCGTCACGTTGTTCGTACATTATGTCGCGTCTGTCATCTGATAATTTGAGAGACGAAAACACCCCTCCCCTACCGCTCCCATACCTCAGGGACTGTCTCAGTTAAGCGCTAGACCTCTATTTTATAGTTTCGGCTAAACCACGTTTATTAACACCGTTTATAAATAAGCCAGGCATGCCTTCTGTCTAGGCATTGTCTAGCAATGGTTGTACAATTCTTTTAGTAAAATAATTCACTGAAGATAACAGACAATACAAAGTTCTCTGTATAAAGTTACGCTCACGCGAAACGCGTACCCTGTTATTTATAAACGTGGCACAGACCATATATCAAGATAGATACCGCAAGTGCACCTACTTTGCGTGTCACTTTGCCTGTCCGAAAGGTTGCGCAATGTACCTATTAGCAAACCTCAAATCAGTTCGCCCTCGGCTGTCTTCGCGATAGCACGTCGGATGTTAATACAAAAATGTCTAATTGCGCCATAGTGAACTGTAAAACATCTTCGAAATCAGCTAGCCGTGCGAATGGAGATATTTCGTAGCAAAGTAGGTGCAAAATAAAACAGCAAGCTTGGTATTTTTTCCATTTTCTTTCCCATATGACAGAGGGAGAAAGAAGGTTTAACAGAAGTTACTGTGTCATAGCTGAACGTTTATAAATATCGGGGTAGGTAAAACTTGCAGTTACATTGTGATACCTAAGGTAATAGTTTCTTTTTTTTTTAAGGAATTGTCAACTTGAAAGTATTTTTCCTAGTCCATGTTTATAGAATAAGTTATTAATAACATAAGTTGAACAGATGTTATGATGAATATAGTTAACTTTCCTCTCTATTTGAAGTTTAATTTCCAAACTCCTTATCCTAGGTAATAGCAGTCCAAACCTTTCAGCATTTAGCATTTGCTGCCTTTTTTCAGCCCTTCAAACCGGAACATAGCAATTTGAGCATTGCTGCTTGCTTTGCAATTTCTATTGACGTTGTATAATTTTTCTTAGCTTGCGGCTTGCACACATTTTTACAGTTTTTTTTTGTTTAGGGGATCGTATCTAAACTGAAGATATTTATGAGATACTATTAGTAGAGGATCCGCACTAGAGACGACCTCCAACGATCTGTTTATGGGATGAAATATATTTTATATGAAATTTAATATATTAGAAAATATATCTCGAGTCTAAAAAATTCATGTCCAGACAATGATTCGTAAAAAAAAAAAAAAACAGCCAAGTGCGAGTCGTACTCACGCACGAAGGGTTCCGTACCATTATCTATAAAAACCGGCCAAGTGCGAGTCGGACTCGTGCACGGAGGGTTCGTTACCATTATCTATAAAAACGGCAAAATAACACGTTTGTTGTATGGGAGCCCCCTTAAATATTTATTTTATTCTGTGTATTTGTTGTTATAGCGGCAACAGACATACATCATCTGTGAAAATTTCAACAGTCTAACACTATCACGGTTATTAAAAAAAGTAAAAAGTAATGTATTTTTTTTTATTAATCATTGTCTGGACAGGAATTTTTTAGACAACCCACTCGAGATATATTTTCTAATATATTAAATTTCATATAAAATACATTTCATCCAATAAACAGATCGATGAAGGTCGTCTCTAGTGCGGATCTTAGACTATATCAATTAAAACATGTGTGTTAAGTCCTAGTTCTCGCGAAATCAACATTCGCTATCTGAAGAAGTGTTGATGAGCTATAAACAAGCAAAAAACACCAAAAAATTTGAATTTCGCGCCACAAGCCAGAGCATCCACCTTAAGACTAACCCCCTTTTTCTAATTATTTTTAAACCTTTTTAGTTAGAACAGCTTTTGTTTCGCTCGCTCTGATATAAAATGACTTACGTCAAAAGAAGACAAAAGCTATTTTAGCTATCAAAGTTTTAACAATTGATTATGAACAAAGGGGTGAGTATCTCGGACATCGAGCAACGCAGGCCTCCGATCTCGGATTGCAGATCAAATGTTATTGGAAACGACTGGAGAAAGTAAACGAAAAAAGTAACATAAAAATATTTATTTCATGAATTTCCGCCATATTTAGTTAGAGGTTTGAATATTATTGTACTGCCATTCAACACAAGCTTTCCCCTTGACTCCGTTCACTTCGACGTTCGACCACCGCTCATAGAACTTTGCTTCCCTGGTTTTTCCGATGTAGAAGGACTCTTCGTCTTGAACTTCCACTCGTACTGTGTAGTTTTGGCCACCTAAACACAAAAATTTATTGTAATTTCACTAAACAACAAACAACAAAATTACAGGCACATGAGACTTTTCATCTTTATGTCTCAGGGTGGTGGGCGCAGTACAATGCCACATAGGGCGCGTCCTAGCTGGACGTGACCTATGAGGTAATGCACTGTTCATAGGCAGAGGTTACCGCTTAACATCAGGTGGGCCATCTGCTTGTTCAGTCATTTAAGTAGTAAAAAAAAAAAACAGAATTATACGCGAGTTTGTTTCGCGTTATGTTAGAAACCCAACGACATACAAGGAATTCCGTTTTCGTCAGAGTAACATCCTAATATTCTGACGAAAGCGGAATCTGGGGGGCTACCCTTGACAACAGTTTCAATCCCAATCCCATTCCAGTTTTCACAAAATTTGGCACTCTTCAATCAAAATCGAGATTAAAATTTAAATCGTGTACGCGACCGACTTCTTGTGATGATTCCTGAAAGAACAACATGACGTAGGTGTGGCGTCACACAACGCAATAAAACTACCATTCATTACATTTGAAAATAACTTGCATAATCCTTATCATTTCAGAAGCTATTAATAAATGTAATGTTACCAGCTCTGAAAGAGAACGCGTAATCCGTCGGCAGTGCCTGGTTCTCTCCGTGCTGGAACAGGTGGAAGTCGCAGCCGTCCACAGGGATCACCGCGGCGTGGTCAGACTGACGGCACACGTAGCCTATGGTTACACTGGAAATAGCAACTGATATTCACTAGATATCTAGATATCTTCTACAATAACCATGCACCCTCTTGCCACGGAAGAGAAGCATAGATCGAGTCTACCAGCTGCACTAAACCTAGGTTTAGTGAGCTATACTGAGCTCATACTGAGACAGGGACCTAGTTGACCCCACACAACATACATCGATGCCTTCTCCTAATAACAACCTACTTTGTAATACCAGTTTTTATTTTTATTTTATTTTTTAGTTTTTATTTCATTTTACGTTTGTACTATACTATTTAGTTGTCCTTAAGTACTAGATTTTTGTTTTTTGTTTTCATGTGTTGTGTGTGCTGTGTCCTCGTGCGGGAAAATTAACTAATTTTATTTATTTATATCATTGATAATTAATTAATTTAGATAGAAAATTCTTTATTGCACAACTTATGAAGTACATGAGAGTGTGTACAATTCGCTCATACACTGGCCACACGCGCCACGCCTCTACCAATTCTTATTTGAGATTTCTATGGTTTCAATATCTGTTTTAAACGAATTTTTTGCGATGATATTTGGACCTCTAAAATGATATTTACAGTTTAGTTCCAATCAAGCTTTTTAGGAAAACTCCGTAAATTAGGTACCTAATCGTAAGGGCGCCATTTATAATATGCATCATTGAGACTGATAGCAACAGAAATACGTAATCCGCAAGCTGATGACGATTGAAAATCAACTTTAAACTTTTTGCTATACTACAGCTGTCACTAGAGTTGCAGAACAGTAACTCTATCCCTTTTTATCGTTCATATCGAAACATCGTTCGCTAGAGAGAGAGAAAGACTGTCGTCGCACTCTTCGACACCTGCGCGCCGATTTCGTTCTCGCTTTAGCAAACGATGTAAGATTGGAAAGTGAGGTTTCGGACGGAGAGATGTGGCCTAACCATGCCCTTACCATACTACATAACCAGTTACTACAAGCATGCTAAACGCCTGCTGTCAGTGTTTTTTATTCATTATCCAACGCTTAGAGATGGCGATACGCATTCTAAAACCTTCAGCGCCAACCCCAGGCAGAAATCTCCATACAACAAAAAAACGCCTGGCGCTGCTCGAAAAATCGGTAATTATTGAATATCTCTAGAAAATCTATCTCTATAAAAAATAGATAATTTTATAAAACATCTACCTACTGTAAACCCTCGGCTTTGTCGTATTGATTTTAATTATCGAATTTTTGAACCCCTATAATATGCACCATTTTAGTAAATCGAATCTAGGCAAAAAATAGACGTAACTTAGGATTTTATTTCTATCTCAAAAATATTGCCTTATAGCGTTTCTGGTACAGGGATCCCTCGGAATTATAATGTAGTATCCAAGCATATTTATAATTTGAATATTGTAATTATACGATTAAAACTTCCGTGAGTGTTATTCATAATAATTGAAAAACCGGTACTCACGGTAAACTCGGTAAACTCACGCATGCTAAAACGTCTATACGTCTAACGTCATTGACGCGGAGCTGTGCGGAGATGAGCGGAGAATAGCGGTGAAAAGTGGTAAGTGTTTCCACTGAAGCAGAAAGGAGAGGAGCGGAGCGGAGCGGAGAGGAGAGGAGAGGAGCGGAGCGGAGCGCAATTTTGAGCTCAGTTTTATTTCTCGTATTGCACCTATGACATAACGTTGATAACTGCTACGACGCACTGCGCGCAAGTCGTGGCGTCACACCCTCCCCCGCACCCCGGTCCGCACCTCGCCACTTCGCTCTCCGCCCCGCTGTCCTCCGCTCCGCATCACCTCACTTATTTTATATGAATATCCGTTCAGCTCTGCCCCGCTCCGCTCGTGCTGTTTCCATTGAAGCGGAGCAGAGATTTCGAGCATAGTGATTGGTCAATTCATGCACCGCTAAGCACAGCTCCGCCCAACTCCGCGTCAATGGAAACGCAGCCTTAATGCCGGTTTTTCAATTATTTTGTATATTGTACCTGACTTAGTCAGTTAAAAATCAAATCATTGGTGATTTTGCGTTATACCCCACCTTAAGCGACCCCTTAAAGTGTGAGGCTAACAATATACTCACTGTGACAATGTGACCGGCTGGGACACGGCGCCAACGGTCATGCAGTCTCCATTCTCGAGGAAGATGAAATGGAGCACATAGCGGTGGAAGTTACGCCATTCTCTGTATTTACCTTAAAAAACATAAAAATACATATTTTAGTGAGGCGAAAAACTGAATGGCTAAAAGTGAAAATATCTAACTTCCCAATAGTTCAACCCAACCAAATAATTCTTATAGTAAGGACTGCGTCGAGGATATCGGTGTACAGATTGCAAAGGTTAAATGGCGAGACAATGAGGGGTTTTCACGGCCGTTTCACATCATGACATGCTTAAAGCCTTGAAAATAGATGGCACCAGCTCTGTACTTAACTGTCTAAATAAAGTGTAATGTCAAAGTCAACGACGTAGTAATATATTTTCGTGGTATTTTGTTACTATCACACAGAAGCACAGACAATGCATTTGTTAATTTTGACAACCATAGTTGAGTCAGCGCTATCTATCGAGCCAAATTGAACTACTTTTTTTTAAATTCAAAAATGAAAGTTCTTATTGGAAAGGAAATAAATTTATTCGACAGTTAAACAACTTTAATATAATAAGTACAAATAATTCTAGAGTATAACAAAATACAAAACAGGTCTAAAAAGGTATCTGTTTGGTGAAAAGGCAAATATTTATATTTTATGCCTAGTCAGAGAACCAGACGCTGTGAGTCTTGGCAAGGCGACAGGGTCACCGATGGACTAAGGGGTTTCCAAACTTATTTTTGTCTACTGCCCACTTTGAGATTAAATTATTTTTTAGCGCCCCCTTTTTTCACCTCCTCGAAAACCTATTTTCAAATTAAATTTATTATTGTGAGCTATAATAGCGGAGATTAAACATGCACAAATCGGGTTATTTAAGAAAAACTTGTTTAAACATGATTGCCCGCGGTCTATTATCTGCGAAAATGACCTATCTAGGAATACTAATAACTATTAAAATGCGAAAGTGTGTCAGATTTGACGCCGCGCCCATTTTTTTCCGGGGTCTCTTACCGCCCCCCTTTAGGCCTGCAGCGCCCACAAGGGGGCATTATCGCCCACTTTGGGAACCTCTGAGTCACCGATGGACTAAAGCAGTCACCGAATGGTGGAAGAGACATTGGGTGGTCTGCCTCGATGGCACAAGACCGCCTTTACTCAGCAGTGGGAGTTACCAGCTGGATAGATAGATAAGACTGGGAGTTTCCTTCCCAGTAGACTTACTATTAGAGCTACTGTGAAATTCTTCCCAGTAGACATACTAGTAGAACTACTGGGTATTCTCATCCCAGTAGACTTACCAGTAGAACTGCTGGAAATTTCCTTACTAGTGACGAAACTAGTGGACTTACTAGTTCAACTATCGGGAAAGTTCTTCCCAGTAGACTTAATAGTAGAACTACCGGGAAATTCCTTCCTAGTATCCCAGTAGACTTACTAGTAGAACTACCGGGAAATTCCTTCCTAGTATCCCAGTAGACTTACTAGTAGAACTACCGGGACATTCCTTCTCAGTAGACTCACTAGTAGGAATACTGGGAAATTTATTTTTAGGAAACTTACTGAGCAAGGAAATTCTGAGTATTTCCTGTCTGTCCCCATTCGGGGATATACAGGAATTACAAATTCTTTTAGTACCTAGTCTGAGTAGTAGTAGTTGTGTTTCTGTTTACACAACAGAGATTTGTTTTGTCAGTGACCAGTAGGCCCTGAGGAAACTCACCAAAACTGTGATCTCTGACGCAAGGCATCTTGACCAGCTGCTCTCTGCCATCAATCTTGATAGCTCCTTTCAGCGAGCCCATTTGTTCGTAATGAGTTTGATGGAACCTGAAATTATATTATATTATTACATCATTTAAATTTAAATAACATACCCCAGACGAAGTAGAATTCACTTCATACTAAATAGATTTCACATTGTAGTCTGAAGGAGGATGCTGGGAGTCGGGATACAGTATATCTCGTCCGACTCCCAACAAACCTATAATTAAAAAATGTGTATGTACCTATACTAAGGCTAAGTTCACTGGCTCATTGAGTGGGCGGTTCAACTACGGTTGTGTCCATAACTTGTTGACTGTATGGTGGACCTTTGTTACCGAAACCGCCCGTTTGGTGGCTATTTGAACTTGGACCTACTTTTGCATGCTTAACTTTTTAAGTAATTTTTACGTTTGGTATGTGCCTACACAATCATTTAATAAGATATTTTACAAGATATTTTAATTGATTTTTATTTGATTTTGATATTCATAATGGCTATTATTAAGAGGCAAACAAAATTAACGACGACTTAGTATGCATCTACTAAATTAGGTGAACTAGGTACTATAATTTTAACGACGTATAACTTATAACTTTGACGACCTCTGTGGCGTGGCGGGCGAAGGTTCGCCTGCGACGCAGGAGGTTGCAGATTCGATTCCTGCCTCGGAACAAATATTTGTACGATCTGCAGACATTTGTTCAAGGTGTTCTGGGTATTTTATATGTATAAGATAGTATTATTTTATCTGTGGTATATTTAATAAAAAAATATCTAGGTATCTAATTATTCTAAGTAGGTAATTTATTGTATTAAGTATATCAGTTATCTAGTACCCATAACACAAGCTCTGCTTAGCTTGGGGCTAGCTAGATAATGTTGTGTCAACTGTTCAGCATTATATAGTCAATTCATGAATTAGCAACAAATATGGGCTTCCAGAGGGCCTACCACAGGTTTGTCTAAGTTTTGCATTCGGTATCCAGACTATTCCAGACTATCGAATTGCGAGTCGATATTAGTTTTTATGTATGGTTTTAATGAGTTTCTCAACAAGTCCGCTAGGGGCGCTTATCATTTTCTGCATACAAAAACGACATTCCGACTCGCAGAAAAACGTTCATTAATTCCTTTAGGGTAGGCAGCGCATCGACAATACCACCGGTGTTGCCGGTGTCTATAAGCGACGGTGACCACCTTTACATCAGGTGGGCCGTAAGCTAGTTTGCCTATTAGTTTCATTAAAAAAGATCTGCAGGTATATTACAGCTTGTTCACCTTAAGTTGACACCTGCCATGGAGTATTTACAGGTGCCATCTTACGGTGAACGAGCTGAACCCTTCACCGTAAGTTGGCACCTGCCATGGACTATTTACAGGTGCCATCTTACGGTGAACGAGCTGAACCCTTCACCGTAAGTTGGCACCTGCCATGGACTATTTACAGGTGCCATCTTACGGTGAACGAGCTGAACCCTTCACCGTAAGTTGGCACCTGCCATGGACTATTTACAGGTGCCATCTTACGGTGAACGAGCAGGACCCTTCACCGTAAGTTGGCACCTGCCATGGACTATTTACAGGTGCCATCTTACGGTGAACGAGCTGAACCCTTCACCGTAAGTTGGCACCTGCCATGGACTATTTACAGGTGCCATCTTACGGTGAACGAGCAGGACCGTTCACCGTAATTTGGCACCTGCCATGGACTATTTACAGGTGCCATCTTACGGTGAACGAGCAGGACCGTTCACCGTAATTTGGCACCTGCCATGAAGTATTTACAGGTGCCATCTTACGGAGAACGAGCCGGACCGTTCACCGTAAGTTGCCACCTGCCATAGAGTATTTACAGGTGCCATCTTACGGTGAACGAGCCGGACCGTTCACCGTAAGTTGCCACCTGCCATAGAGTATTTACAGGTGCCATCTTACGGTGAACGAGCCGGACCGTTCACCGTAAGTTGCCACCTGCCATAGAGTATTTACAGGTGCCATCTTACGGTGAACGAGCCGGATCGTTCACCGTAAGTTGCCACCTGCCATGAAGTATTTACAGGTGCCATCTTACGGTGAACGAGCCGGACCGTTCACCGTAAGTTGCCACCTGCCATAGAGTATTTACAGGTGCCATCTTACGGTGAACGAGCCGGACCGTTCACCGTAAGTTGCCACCTGCCATGAAGTATTTACATGTGCCATCTTACGGTGAACGAGCCGGACCGTTCACCGTAAGTTGCCACCTGCCATGAAGTATTTACAGGTGCCATCTTACGGTGAACGAGCCGGACCGTTCACCGTAAGTTGCCACCTGCCATGGAGTATTTACAGGTGCCATCTTACGGTGAACGAGCCGGACCGTTCACCGTAAGTTGCCACCTGCCATGAAGTATTTCGATGAACGAGAAGTAGTTTGACCATAGTTTCATAAAAAAAATGGTCTTTCAATGAGGGGTTTCACGGACGTTTCAAATCATGCGCCAATAGATGGCGCTGCTTTGAACCTAGCTTTCAAAATAAAGTGAAATGCCAAAGTCAACAACGTAGTGATATATTTTCGTGGTATTTTGTTACTATCACACAAAAGCACAGACAATGCATATTTTGTTAATTTTGTTAAACATACTTGAGTCAGCGCCATCAATTGAACTTTCTTTTTTTTATTCGAAAATGAAAAGCCCTCATTATTCTTAGCTGCCCACTGTGTTCCTCACTTCTTTTGTAGTTTGAAGAAATCCGTCGACCAGTTCTCGCGCGCCATGTCTTTGGCCAAGCTGTGTGGCGCCATCTGGTAGTCGTAGTTGAAAGGAGACCAGAGCCCGCTCCAGAGCAAATCAGCTTCTACCTTCACTATCTTCTCCGGGTCGCTACAGGACCTAAAATGAAATAAGACAAATGTACTTGTTGATAAGATTCGTTGGCATAAGATTTTAGAAAAATTACGACTATAAGCACACCACGTACTTTACTATTCTCCTGCTGACGTTTCGTTGACCATTTAGATACACTAAAATTAAAATTAATCAACTAGTTAATTAATAAGTGGTAATTTTTCTAAAACGATACCAAGCCACGGTAATTTCAATTCTATGGTATAAGATTTGTCCTGGCTGCTAGCTTATTATGGAATGTGTTATTACTGGAAGAAAGCGTTAGCAGATTCAGTCGTGGGAGGTAATGGCGGCGATGAGCTCACCACTTGTCACGTCTATATTCCACGATGGTGCAACCCACTGTGAAAAGAGGCCTATTGTGGCTCTGCCTACCCCTTCGGAGAAAAAGGCGTGTCTCTATGTATGTGTTTATGTAGAATGTGAAACTTGGTGATCAATTGGATAGCAGTATTTAGGCTGCAAATCTGAGAATCAGATTTTTTAAGACTGTGTGGGACTAAGCTAGAATGTTATCTCGGCCTCAAAACTACATATCCAATGAAATTCATCAAAACCGTTACAGCCGTTTTTGATATAATTTGTACAAACAAAATATTAAATACGTTGCGTGTTTATTACAAAAGGAACTCAAGAATACTGGTACTAGTGGAATGCCCGCGACTTCGTTCGCGTGTACCTACATTTCCATACAAACTTCAATACCCCGCTGCGCCCTCTTAGGGGTTGAATTTCTTTATTTCTGAATTCTTCATCATCAGATCAGGTCGCTATCACCATAATATTGTATTGTCATCGGAACTTGACAGGTACCTACCTATGCCAAATTTCAGTTCCTTTTTTTATTATTCTACTTGAAATGACGGATCAAGCAGATGACCCACCTGATGGTAAGCGATACCCTCTGCCATAAACAGTGCATTATCACATAGGTCATGTCCACCTAGTAACCATGTGCTTGTAATTTACCTCTGTGGCGTGGCGGGCGAAGGTTCGCCTGCGACGCAGGAGGTTGCGGATTCGATTCCCGCCTCGGAACAAATATTTGTACGATCTGCAGATATTTGTTTAGGTGGTTTTGGATACTTTCTTTCCGGCTTTGGATCATAAAAAATATCTATCTATGTAATGTATTGTATTAAGTATATCAGTTATCTAGTACCTATACACAAGCTCTGCTTAGCTTGGGGCTAGATAATGTTGTGTGTACTGCCCATTATTTATTTATTTTATTTATAAATATGTGCAGATTTAATATAAAGTAGATGTTAAGCGGTAACCTCTGCCTATGAACAATGCATTACCTCATAGGTCACGTCCACCTAGGACGCACACTATGTGGCATTGCACTGCGCCCGCCACCCTGAGACAAAAAGATTAAAAGTCTCATCTTCCTGTAATTTCACCGGCACCCACATACCCTTCAAACCGGAACACAGCAATGCGAACACTACTCTTTGCGGCAGAAATAGGTATGGTGGTAGGACTTCCCCGTACGAACTCTTTCACAAAAAAGCTCTACTACTACTAGGTCATGTCCGCTTAGTAACCATCTTCCTGTAATTTCAGTGAAATTACAAGCACATGAGACTTTTTATCTTTATGTCTCAGGGTGGCGGGCGCAGTGCAATGCCACATAGGGTGCGTCCTAGGTGGACGTGACAAATGAGGTAATGCACTGTTCATAGGCAGAGGTTACTGCTTAACATCAGATGGGCCATCTGCTTGTTCCGTCATTCAGTAGAATAAAAAAAATATAAAAAAAACAAAAAACATCGGCACCCATACCCATCAAACAAGAACACAGCATTGCTAGTTTACCGCTTTGCGGCAGAAGTACTTACTTCATCTCTCCAGTATATCTGATGTGCCATGTCCTCATGGGCATGAAGTTGTCGATCTGGATGCCTTGGATCTTGTAGTCTCCAACTTCACCGTCGACTTGCTGTAAATGTGTGTCTGGCAAACTCGGGCTCAGGTACAGCTCATCGTCATTCAGCTGTTAAATAAAGTCAGCACGTGTTTGAGGCGTGATACTTTTGACCAGGGGTTCCCAAAGTGGGCGATAACGCCCCCTTGTGGGCGCTGAGGCCAAACGGGGACGGTAAGAGACCCAGAAAAAAAATGGGGGCGTCAAATCAGACACACTTTCGCATTTTAATAGTTATTAGTAATCATGTTTTAACAAGTTTCATTGTTAAATTACCCGATTTGTGCATGTTTAATCTCCGCTAAAAAAATGAGGGCGCTAAAAAATTATTATAAGGGCCCTAAAAAATAATCTATTCTCAAAGTAGGCAGTAGACAAAATAAGTTTGGAAACTCCTGGTCTAAAGCAGGGGTTCCCAGCCAGTAAGTCAGGGGAAAATGACCTATCTAGGAATACTAATAACTATTAAAATGCGAAAGTGTGTCTTTGACACCCCCAATTTTTTTCTGGGTGTCTTACCGCCCCCGTTTGGCCTCAGCACCCACAAGGGGGCGTTATCGCCCACTTTGAGAACCCCTGCTTTAGACTCCATTGTGATCTAAAGTTTTCACTAATCATTTTTACTGCCAATATAAGATTTGGAACTTATGATGTCATTATTCTCAAAGGGTACTAAAATCTAACCAAAAAAATCACTACGCCAAAATCGGTTTCATAAAAAAATTATAAATGGTTCCAAAGACAGTTTTCCCGTATCTCTTAAGGATTCGGATATGCCCATACTGTCCAAGTAAAAAAAAACACTCTGTTTTTTATTTTTTTTAACTCATAATTACCGGCAACATTGTTTTCGCTATCTGAAGAAGTGTTGATGAGATGTGATGAGCAAAAAACACGAAAAAAATTAATTTCGAGCCTCAAGCGAAAGCAACCACCAAAAAGTCAAGCGTCCATTTTGTCACTGTTGCCATTATCACTAGGTCAAATATTACCCCTACTGGTGGGAAGTATGATAGGCACGGGGGAGGCATTGTGTTTTTGCGACACAGCGCCTCGTACTAATAGCATCGTACGCACCTTCTGGTTTATTCTATGTTCGAGTTATAAGTATATAAACGAACACGCAGCAAATGTGTGTTTCAGCATTGTATGCACAAAATACGAATTCGCTCGGATTACCCAAAATTGAGCTCAGTTCGCGATCACCAGCCGACCAAGGCATCGCGTGCTCTCATAAAACCATACCATATAGAATAAATACACCAAAAACCATACCGTTCAGTGTAATTGTGCAGACTATTATTACCATGCTTAATACAAACCATTTACCATCAAATACAAGGCTTTAAATACCTCAACCCTACTACAACCATAAACCGAGACAAGGAGGAGTGGTCTAGATTCACCATAGCAATCAAAAGCCACAACTTCTTCCTTCTTTCTTCATTCTATATTCTAAGTTGACAGATAAGTTTCGGTTAACTTAACTTACCTTGATGTACATGAACGCATCAACAACTTGCTTCGGTCTGCGGGCTAGTCCACAGATGACGGCGACACCTTCATTGGAGATGCCGTTGAAATATACGGCATCAACTCCCTGGAAGCCATGGAAAGGAAACTCAACAAAAAGTTTACCATTTAAAAAAATACCCAGTGTTCCGAGCACAAACAATTAACGTTAGCGAAACGCTAACGTGGCGATAGTAAATTTTAAATAATGACCAATCAAATGACTGAGATTTCTAGTCGCCCCGACGACGTCATTGGTTAATAATTGACGTTGACTATCGTCTCGCTAACGTTAATTATTCGTGCTTACCCCACAGGAATGCACTAAAAAGATTTAAATAGTAAGCTGAACCGTGAGTTGATCGAAATTACCTTAAACACGGCCAGTCACTATGGTTAACCAAACCGTGGGTTGATCGTAATTACCCCAAACACGACCAGTCTACTATGGTTAACCGAACCGTGAGTTGATCGAAATTACCCCAAACACGGCCAGTCACTATGGTTAACCGAACCGTGAGTTGATCGAAATTACCCCAAACACGGCCAGTCACTATGGTTAACCGAACCGTGAGTTGATCGAAATTACCTTAAACACGGCCAGTGTACTATGGTTAACCGAACCGTGAGTTAATCTAAATTACCTTAAACACGGCCAGTCACTATGGTTAACCAAACCGTGGGTTGATCGTAATTACCCCAAACACGACCAGTCTACTATGGTTAACCGAACCGTGAGTTGATCGAAATTACCCCAAACACGGCCAGTCACTATGGTTAACCGAACCGTGAGTTGATCGAAATTACCCCAAACACGGCCAGTCACTATGGTTAATAGTCGAGGAGTTCTATTGTCCACCTTCCGTCTCCATCATCAGATCAGCTCGCTGTCACTATAATATTATATTGTCATTTAAATCAAAGGACTATGCAAAGTTTCAGAATTTTTCATCGACAAAATCGATCTTTTATTAAGCTTTATAGAACATACATAAGACCGTTGTTGGAATATGCATTCCAGATTTGGAACCCTTATTTCAAAAAAGATATAAGTAGATGTTCTTCTTAAAAGAGTACAGCGACGAGCTGTAAATTACTATAAAGTTTACTATTTTTAGTAAGCATCTTACCCCTAGTATGGGGTAAAACGGATAATAACATACGATTACGATATTATTTACCAAATAAAATGGCTGATTCAACTCAATTTATTATAAAAAGAAAGTGTATTATGATTGTATCGAACTAAAAAGTTTATTAACAAATCTGTTAATTTTCTATGAACTTAATAGTTTTTTTTATGTAAACTATCTCATTCTGCCCCGAGTTCCCCTACATAGAATCTGTATTATTGTGGTGGTTAGTAAATGTTGATGAGGACAAACAAATAACAATAAAAAAAAAAAAAACCCACGATCCCTCCATCTCCTCCCGTGGATGTCGTCAAAGCCAACTAAGGAATTACCCGGACTTGTTTGTAAGATTCGTTAGTATAAGATTGGTCCTGGCTGCTAGCTTATTAAGGAATGTGTTATTACTGGAAGAAAGCGTTAGCAGAGTCGTCGTAATGGCGGCGATGAACTCACCACTTGTCAAGTCTATTTCCCGCGATGGTGCAACCCACAGTGAAATGAGGCCCATTTGAGGCTCTGCCTACACTTTCGGGGAAAAAGGCACGTGTCTATGTATGTATGTGTAAAAAACTTACATGTGCGAAGTCCCCGAAGTAAAACTTCTTCTCCAAGAGAGCATCCTCTTCATGTATGTGTATGGTCCCGTCACAACTCTTTCCAGAATCTACAGCGTACGCTCTTCTTGCTTTAGTGCGCCACTAAAAACATTACTAACTCAATAAACCTACACAGAAATACGTAATAGACCGGCCACCAAGATAACAATACGTAATAGACCGGCCACCAAGATAACAATACGTAATAGACCGGCCACCAAGATAACAATACGTAATAGACCGGCCACCAAGATAACAATACGTAATAGACCGGCCACCAAAAGAACAATACCTACGTATGATTAGCTCAAAGCTAAAACTTTTTGAGAAGTTAAAATAAAGGTTCATCGTGAGAGGAACCTTCCACACTACGTCGTCACCAATCGAGAATACATATATTCTCCAATAGTCGGCGGTTCTGCGAGCTATATGGCCTGCCCAATGCCACTTGACACATGTAACAAAATCAGATACGCCATTCACCGTAAGATGTCCCCTGCCTTGGTTGGTCTTAATTGTAACCATATGAAAGCAATAATCGAATTGAGTATAGAGTACTTCCTTGTTAATCCTGAAACCTGTCACGGCTCTACGGATCTCGGTTTAAATTCTATCATATAGTGAAACTCCGAGCATAGCTCTGTCCATATCCCGCTGCGCGACTTTAAGCTTGTATACATATAAAGCAAATAAGATAAGTTTATTTAACTTAGAACGTACAAGTCATAATTCACATTTACACTAATTTCAAAGATGTTCGTGAGTATATAAAACTAGCGACTCGTCCCAGCGATGAAAAACAGCCCCCCCCCCCCCCCCCCTCCTATCCCCCCTGGTAGCCTATGTCACTCAGGGTGAATATTGCTTTCCAATGGTGAAAGAATTTTTGAAATCGGCTTAGTAGTTTTTGAGTTTATTCATTACAAACATACACACACAAAAATACAAATCTTTCCTCTATATAATTCGTCTGTGGAACCATATCCCTCTCAATTATCGCGAGTCTACTTCAGTGGAGGTGTTCAGGTCTAGAATCTATAATCATTTCCTCAGTAAGATCGATTAATGAGCAATTTTATTAATACATTTCATTTAGAATTATATTAATGGTATGTATTATAATATTAATGATATGTATTAGTTTATTTTATATTTTAGGCAGTAATTTAAGTACTTATATTACTATTGTTTAATTTTCTTAGACTTATCCAATATTTCCCTTCTTGTGCACTACCGATACATATTTTTTCCGCAATACACCAAGGTTATCTGGAAGAGAATGCTTTCTAGCATTAAGTTCGCCTTTGTACTTCTTTGTTTTATGTGCAATAAAGAATTTTCTATCTATCTATCTATAATGTTAGTGTAGATAAGAGAGCTTTGCCTTCCGTGCTTGTTAAAAAACAGTGTTATGGCAAGGTAACGCTTCTCACCCCATATAGCATGGTCCATACTGGATATTATTGAGTAAACCTATACGTACACGTTAAGCCCATAATACCTTATCATAAAGCCATATTTGGTTTCCTGTTGAACTTTGTTCAGCGCTGATAAATCAACGCACTTTGGACTTACCCAACTGAGTGGAAAGTAAATATCAGATATGCTTACCTTTCTCACAGTAAGCACCACATACATGAATACATATTTGAACCAATAGTATTTATTCTTCTGCTGATAAACGCCGAAAATCGGCGGTTTATGTGGCTTATTTATCAATCTAAACACTAGCACTAAACTCAGAGGAATTAGAGTTGAAATTAGTAATGTCAACATTTTTATTCCCTGAATACGAACGACTAGTATAGACGAATAGTATATACCGATTAAGGTGACATCAAGCAACTAAAGAACGGATCTAAAATTATACAACTGCTATAAATATCTTATCAATTTCATTGATAGCCGTCTGAGATTATTATATGTAGGTATTTATAATTGTTTTCTAGATATCGTAAATCCTTAGTAGTAAAAATATGGCACAAATAACTGTGAACACTCTGTCTATGATTTGAAAGGCGATATTACAATGACGACGGTAATTTCGAAATGTAGATTAGGTGAAAACTTCACATGTTATTTTTATATCGAACCTTATACCATTGATTTTAGAAGCGATATTGCAATAATATAATTGTTTTCATAATCGATTCTGGTATAAATCACACGTGGTCTTAATTTAATCTGAATTATCTCCAACTTTAATCGTCTTGTTTTTTTTTATACAACTTGTGATGTCGTAACAAGCTGATGGCTCACCTGATGTCATGCGGTACCCTCTGCCTATGAACAGTGCATTACCTCATAGGTCACGTCCACCTAGGACGCGCCGTATCTGGCATTGCACTGGGCCCGCCACTCTGAGACATAAAGATGGAAAGTCTCATTTTCCTGTAATTTTACCGGCATCCATACCCTTCAAACCGGAACACAGCAATGCGAGCACTATTGCTTTGCGGCAGAAATAGGTAAGGTGGTAGTACTTCCCCGGACGAACTATTTCACAAAAAAGCTCTACTACTAACATCTACCTACTACTTGTCTGTTTAAAAAAAGTTGACATTTACTTATTTTACATATTTATTTCAATACAATTCTAAACAGCTTTGTTAAACGGAAATTCATAACTTATTTTTAAGCTCCTTAAAAACTGAACAAAAAAAATACTTTTAAGGTTAGTTCTGATACGAAATATTTTACAGTATGAAAATGCTTCACCGACCGAATTTAAGACAATATAATATTAATGTAAACTATATTAATTACGCTTCAGTTTTGGCTAACAAGTGTTTGTGTACGCATTCCTCTTTGTTAATGAGATGCGTGGTCTTGTTGACGAGCTGCATCAACGAGTTGAGGTTGTCCGACCACTCGTTGAGGCGGTCTGATGCATCCATGTTCAAACTGAAACAAGCAGGGTTTACGTCAATCATTTGAATGCGTCGATGGACGCCAAATGCTGTCACTATCCAACTCATTAAAGTTCAGGTAAGTTATAGAGTGACAATATAGCACCCGCGAAAGGAAAAGAGAGCGAAAATCACATTTTTAGTGTTCCGTACCTCAAAAGGTAAAACGGAACCATTATAGGATCACTTTGTTGTCCGTCTGTCTGTCAAGACCCCTTTTCTTAGGAACGCTGAAATTCATATCAACCCTACTGTCCCTTGGAGCTTACTACATAGATAATGGTACGGAATCCTTCGTGCGTGAGTCGGACTCCCACATGGCCGGTTTTTTAAATTAAAAAATGATTAAGGAAATATTTTTTAACAATAACACCCAAGGTCCTCTCTCTCAGCTTTGTGTTATTGAATATACTAAAGGCAATAAAAACATCTTATGATTGATAGTTTAGGAGAAAAATGGTTGCAACTTCAAAAACAGATGTCAAACATTTTTCTCCTACAAAATACACGATCTTGACACGCACTGCACTAGCGCTCAGCGCGTCCTCGTTCTCCGTCTCGCTGAGCCCGAGGAGCTCACTCATGCGCTTCACTGAGATCCTGGTGTAGTATATAATGTAAGTCACCTGAAGTGTACGACGCCCGCCGGTCGGTCGATCTTGGCGCGCACTACACTGGTGACGACGAGCGCGCTCAGCGCGTCCTCGGTCTCCGTCTCGCTGAGCCCGAGGAGCTCGCTCATGCGCTTCACTGAGATCCTGGTGTAGTATATCGACATAATGCGGATATTCTGCAACAAATTAATAAAATGTTGTAGTGTTGTTTCCGCCGAGCAAACGACTACTCTGCCGGATGGTTTGGTACTAAAAACCTGAGAACCCGCTTCCCGAGCAAAGATTCTTCATCCAATATTTATTTCCCCAGAATAAATAGAAGCACATCCTATACATAAGTGAGCACTTACATGTTCCACAACTCTGTTTTTCAAGTCATTCCAGCGTTCTACACCCTTCTCGTCAGAGGAGTTGAAGTACGGAGTGGCACGAAGCATCTTTTCGTATGTGGAGCAAAGGATGTTCCACCTGATGATTTCTGGGTTGATGAAGAGTCCCAGCAACTGTCTGTAAAAGAACTTTTATTAGCAGTTGATGCAAGAAAAAGTACAAATTTTGACTGGCATTTGCATAATAATAAATGATATACAGTGTTTTTTTTAAATTCATATCCGAATCATTAAGAGATACGGGAAACTGTCTTTGGAACCATTTATTCATTTTGTATGAAAACTATTTTGGCGTAGTTATTTTTTTTGGGTCAAGCGTGAGTTCACCATATAAGTTTTTTATTTTGATCAAGTTTTTTTTAAATCGTGTAATGAAACATGCCTTAACAGCAAGAGGGAGTCCCTATTGAACATTTTTTGCGATATTTTGATTAACGTAGGTACCAGATTACTTACAAATTGTATGACAAAATATTTGATTAAATATGACTTCTTCCAATACAGTGAAAACAATCCTCAAATTAAACTGAGACAATACGCTTTAAAAAAAAAACTTAATCAAAACAACTCATTTTTATGGAGACCTCACTCACACTTGACCAAAAAAATAACTACGCCCTAATCGTTTTCATAAAAAATGAGTAAATGGTTCCAAAGACAGTTTTCCCGTATCTCTTAAGGATTCGGATATGCCCATACTGTCCAAGTAAAAAACCCACTTTGTATTATATATAAAAACAAATTGTCACACTTATTAATTACTAGCTGACCCGCTCGCGACTTCGTCGACGCGTAGACTTTCATACAAACTTTAACACCCTTTTTCAACCCCTTAGGGTGCGAACTTTCAAAAATCGTTTCTTAGTGCGCGCCTACACCCCTTAATAAATGCTTGTGCCAAATTTCAGCCCTCTCGGCCCAGTAGTTTCCGAGATTTCGTGATGAGTGGTCAGTGAGTGAGTGTGTGGACTTCTCTTTTATATATAATAGATTATGCAAATAAATAACTTAAATCATGAGAACGACATACTATTATGCAATTATGTGTGGTTACTTAGACCCTTTATTGCATATTTATTTCGTGTGTTTTTATTTGGTTTTAAGTAGTAATGTAGTATCTACCACATATTTACCATACCCAGCTAACATGCCATCAAATACCTTGCCATCTTATGCCTAATTTATAATAGATCAGATCTTAATTTATTAGGCATTTTTTTATTTTTTGTTTTCCGTACCTCAAAATGTAACACAGAACCATTATAGAATCACTTTGTTGTCAGTCTGTCTGTCAAGATCCTTTTTCTCAGGAACGCGTGGAGGTATCAAGCTGAAATTCATATCAAATACTTCTACTGTCCCTTGGTGCTGTGAAAAAATCAAACTTCTAAGCCAAAGCAATCAAAAGAAAGCAAAAGCAGAATCAAAGCCGTTTATGCTGCAAATTTTCGACACTCGCAAGGGAATCAAAACCTACAGGGAATCAAAAACTTTCCGTGAACTCAGAATCTTGAAACATTTTTAGTTACATCATATTATAATAAAAATATTTTGAATAATTTTAAACTTACTACCCCTTTCCTCATGATGATATCATTTAGCAATAAAAATACCATAACTTTTACTTATACAACAGTTTTGTACAGAACCCTCGGTGCGCGAGTCCGACTCGCACTTGGCCGGTTTTTGTCACTACACTAATCACTAACGCGTCTTGGCCAAGAGTTCAGCTCTCGGCCAACCAGACTGTCGGCAGACTCTAGCTAAGTCCACACCATTTTGTTGTATGGCATATTGTTGTGGGGAAATGCTACTTACTTGTATTCAGGCAGCTTGTCAAGCTCCTTGTCCTCATTAACTCTATGAGTGAGGTCTGACTGTTCATTGTCGTACGGCGCTAGTATCAGGAATACCACGCTGCCCACCAGAGCGTCTGTCACAGCATCTTGTCCTAGGGCTCGGAAGTGACGACAGACTGATAAGTAGGCGCTGTTGTGCTGGTCCACAGCTATCATTAGACGGTAGAACTTCTCTTTTAGCTCCTGGATTATGAGAAAATTTATTATAGAAACCACAACCTTACACAGTCCATCAAAAATATGTTTTAGTAGTGATTGTTAAGGCGAATGCCTTTATGAGTGAATGATATTTATGAGATACTATCAATTAAAACATGTGTGTTAAGTCTCCTAGTTCTCGCGAACTCAACTTTCGCTATCTGAAGAAGTGTTGATGAGCTGTAATGGGCAAACATCACCAAAAAAAATTAATTTGGCGCCGCAAGCGTGCGCTTCCACCTTAAGTACTAGAGCTTTCTGTGAAAGAGTTCACCGAGGAAGTACCACCACACCTATTCGCATTCCTGTTTCTGGTTTCAAGGGTGCCGGCGAAATTACATGCACATGAGTCTTGCATAATTTTGTATCAAAGCGGCGCCGGCGGTCGCAGTGCATCTCACGTAGGGCGCGTCCTAATCCACCTAGTAGTATGTGGTAATGCACTGTTATAGGCAGAGGTAATGCTTAACATCAGGTTTTCCATAATCTATTCAAATCGAAAAAGGTATAAATTAAATGTTACCCGGACTTGTTAGTAAGATTCGTTGGTATAAGATTTGTTTGGTATAAGTTTAGTTTATTTGAGGAATGTGAAAAAATGTGATTACTGAAAAAAAAGCGTTAGCAGAGTCAGTCGTGGGAAGCAATGGCGGCGATGAGCTCACCACTAGTCACGTCTATTTCTCACGATGGTGCAACCTGCCTACCCCTTTGGGGAAAAAGGGCAAAAAAGTCTTTGAATGTATGTATGTAATTACAGGCACATGAGACTTTTCATCTTTGTCTCAGGGTGGCGGGCGCAGTGCAATGCCACTTAGGGCGCGTTCTAGGTGGACGTGATCTATGTGAGAATGCACTGTTCATAGGCAGAGGTTACCGCTTAACATTAGGTGGGCCATCTGCTAGTTCCGTCATTCAAGAAGTATACAAAAATATATGTAAATGTTACCTTAGTATTATCTTCCTCAAAGAACTTTGTATTGATTTTCTTGGATATGATCTGAGTGCGTACATAATCCTTGATCGCGAGGCATAGCCTCATTTGTTCCAAGATCAATTCCACTTTCTCACGTTTATCCATTGATCCATACGTTTCAACTTGCAACTCTTGGATGATCTTTGCAGCCTCTGCAACATTATTTTCTTCTTCTCTCATCTTAGCTAAGATGTGTGTCAATCGTGCTCTCTCAACCTCAACGTAGATTTTTCCTTCAGTTATCGTTCTCAGTGTTTCAATGAGTTTTATCTTTGTGTCCTTATCGGGTGTATTGTCCACATAAGTGTAGCATTCTTGTACCATTTTGACAACTGCTTGTTTGAGTTGAGACCTGAAAGTGAAAGAAAGTATATTGATCAAAAAAAAGCTACTATCTAAAGCACAGGTTCCCAAACTTATTTTGTCGACTGCCCACTTTGAGAATAAATTATTTTTTAGCGCCCCCATTTTTTGTGAGCTATATTAGCGGAGATTAAACATGCACAAATCGGGTTATTTAACAAAAACTTGTTAAAACATGATTGCCCGCGGTGTATTATCTGCGAAAATTACCTATCTAGGAGTACTAATAACTATTACAATGCGAAAGTGTGTCTGATTTGACGCCCCCATTTTTTTTCTGGGTCTCTTACCGCCCCCCTTTAGGCCTGCAGCACCCACAAGGGGGTGTTATCGCCAACTTTGGGAAAGGCTGATCTAAAGCAACAACTAAAATCGATTATTTGAAGAATTAAATCTTACATAATGAATAATCAAATTAAGAATATTTATTTTATCTTTAGACACAGATAAAATAATACTACTTTAGATGACAATCTAGTCATCTACAGATCCACCAAAATATCTGTAGAATGAAATGTATGTAGATGATAGAAAACTACATACATTTAATTCTACAAATAAGTTGGTGGATCTGTAGGGTGTAGATAATATGGTAAAACCCCATTGCCTAATGTCGCCCTGCCCTTCGACAGCTAACATGTCAATTTGCAATATCTTTACAAACTTCTTATTATTATGATGTTATTTTTAACCCCCGACGCAAAACAGAGGGGAGTTTAACGTGTATATGTATGTATGTATGTATGTATGTGGTATCGTGGCTTTCGGAACGGATGGTCCGATTTCAATGCCTTTTTCTTTAATGAAAGATGGTGTTTGCGATTTGCAGCCTGTTTTCATCCACCACTGTCCAATGTCCAACAAAATTGAGCTAATGTTATTTATTTAATTATTTATATATATTATGTTAGGTATTTATAGCTAGTTATTTAGAGTAGGTATTTAATTATGTTAATCATTTAATCTCAACCAATAATTATTTTGAATAGCCCTGCCACCCACTCTACATTACACAAAGGTTAGCTGGAAGAAAACGACCTCTGTGGCGCGGCAGGCGAAGCTCGGCCTGCGACGCATGAGGTTGCGGGTTCGATTCCCGCACTCGGAACAAATATTTGTGCGATCGCAGATATTTGTTAAGGGTGTTCTGGGTATTTTCTATGTATAATAAAAAATATCTATCTATGTAATATATTGTATTAAGTATATCAGTTATCTAGTACCCATAACACAAGCTCTGCTTAGCTTGGGGGCTAGATAATGTTGTGTGAACTGTCCAGCATTATTTATTTATTTATTTTATTTTATTAGCATTAAGTTTGCCCATGTACTGCTTTTTTTATCCTGTGCAATTAATAATTTTCTATCCATCTATCTATCTATCTATCTACCGCTGGTGCTTGGCATAGAGCTTCTCCAATTTATGCCATTACTCTGTTTGTACTTGTTTTAGGTCAATTTATACACAGAAAAATTAATTGAAATTCTCCATCATTGTTTATTTTTTACATTTATAGAAGCTTGCATGTATTTATTTTCTTACCTCCTCTTGGACAGTAGTACAATGTGGTCATTCAAAGCCGACCAATTCTTAGCCTCATAGCATATCTGGACGATGGCTACTAGAATTCTAGATGTCGACACCATGTCAGCACCCTGAAAAACAAACAAAATAACACAGTAGAACAAATAATATCAACCTCAGACCAAACATGTACCTTAAGAGCGGCCAACCTGTTCTTACTTTCCATACAAACGGTTGTAGGTGGATCAAACGTGATTAAACTGTTGTAATTTTTTTTTGTTTACATGTTATGCATCGCGAAACTATACCTAGGTTTCTACGCCAGCAACAGAACAAAAAGCAGCCAAGTGCGAGTCGGACTCGCCCATGAAGGGTTCCGTAGCAGCAAGTAACGTAATATAAAAGTTCTTGTAGTTTGTTGTAACTTTGATCGATGTTTTAATAATAGTGTATTAACAAAAAAAACTACGTGCTAGATCTCATTCAAACCAATTTTCGTTGGAAGTTTACATGGTAATGTACATCTTTTTTTTTTTAGTTTTATCATTCACTTATTATAGAAGTTACGGTTGGGTGGGACACATTTTTACACTTTGGAAGGTGTCTCTCGCGCAAGAAAAAAACTATACTAGAAACCTCAATATAATTTTTGAAGACCTATCCATAGATACAACACACGTACGGGTTTGATGAAAAAAAAAATTGAGTTTCATTTCTAAGAACGGAACCCCATTTTTTTATTTTTTTTTTGAAAATTTTAATGCGGTTCACAGAATACATCTACTTAACAAGTTTCAACAGCATAGCTCTTATAGTTTCGGAATAAAGTTGCTGAAACATACACGGACAGACAGACAGACATGACGAATCTATAAGGGTTCCTTGTCTTGTTGACTACGGAACCGTTAAAATGTATTCACTTCAAAATATCTGGTTTTTGCACAATTTTGCCTGAACTGTTTTCATTCAAATTGCAAAAGTGAGGAAAAAATCGCAATAGAAACCTCGCGCATGCAATGGAGATGCTAACAGACAGACATTTTTTGTATTAATCGCGGGCCTGCTAGGTAGCTAGATTACTAACCCGAAGGGGGTTACGTCCAACCTCAAACACAGGTTGGGAGTAACTTACCTTCCCCGTCACAGACCGTTGGTCTCTGGGTAGCCCGCGCACCCAAGTCCGCGGTACCGAATAAGCCGTAGATTAAGTAGTCTGTAAGAGTGTGACTTTACTCCCTAGGACATCAAAGGAGATTGCATTGTATAGTATTCAGTAAGCAAATAAACCTTAACTTATCTTAGACTGAGAGTATCATTCCAGAGAGTCCCCTATCCCGTCCAGTAAACCCGATATTAAATATCAACAGAACGCCGTGGCAAGTCTGCCCCCAGGCACTCCGTTATATTTTGGCACGTTTTTTGTTACGTTTTGTTTGTCCGCGATTTTTTTTTTTTTAGCTTTATCAAAAACGGCCTGGAAAAAGTTTTACTTTTAAGTTTTACGCACTGTGCTTTCACAAGTTAGCAACAGAATTTTCCGAATTGCAACCAAGATTTCTGGCTCTGTCTCTGATTTTTCAATGTTAATATCTTTTAACAATTACCTCTGTAGCGCGCTGGGCACAGCCCTGTTGACGACAGCAGGATTCTAAGGCGAGGCTGAAAAACAGCGTGGCTGAGCCCTCGACCTTTTCTCTTACACTAGACTAAATATGTTATTTTTATACCTATATCCTTTGTTATTTTTAAGTTTAGTGTAAGGAATAAATGCCCTTTTATTTTATTTTATTTTTTTATTTATTGATACCATATCCTCCCCCACCCCCAAGTGGTGAGAAGAAACGATTGATAATGACAGGTATGGCGACAGTAATGTTAGTTTGACGACCTCTGTAGTGTGTCGAACGAGCAGCCGGCTGAGATGCGAAAGATTGTGGGTTTGATTCCCGCTGCGGAAAAAATCTTTGTTTGATCTGCAAATATTTGTTCCGGGCCTGGGTGTTATGGTACCATGGTACTCGTAGTATCTGATATCTACCCACGACACAGGGAATCCTAGTGTGGGATCAGGACTATGTATGCGACTATTGGATGTTAAAAAAATGTTGTTGTTTTAAAAATGAACCAACAAGATTTTAGCCAAAACTGGGAAGGGCCCTCTTAAGGCCAACAAACAATTGAAGTGAATTTACATGATGGGTTTGTGTGTAAATTACTGGCGGCATGGCATCAACTTGCCTTAATACTTGATTGAATCTGAAGAAAATGACTTGCAAATTGCAAGAATTAAAAGTTTTGTATTGCCTTATAGAAAGTCCTTCTAGGGTAGTACTGCCAACATTTTTGCACCAGCATACCTATTTATGCTTGCATTGCTGTGTTCCTGTTTAAGGGCATAGGTGCCAGTCAAATTACAGGCATTCAGATCCAGATTTATTGAATGCGAATATGGGTAAAATATACAATGTAGATGTCATATTAAATTGATGCTGTCAGGGTGGCACGATCAGTGCAATGCTACATAGTGTTGCTTCTAACAGGTGGATGGGTTAGGGTGTAAATAAGGGGGAACTGAGAAAAAACTTTTTTTCATTTTTTTTAGCCTATCGTGTTGTCTTTTTCTTAGGCATCAATTAATGTAAAATGCATTTATAGTGCATTTCAACCTAAACTAGGGCTAAAAAAAATGAAAAAAAAAAAAAACCTCAGTGCTCCCTTATCGCACTCTGACCGGTGGATATATCAAATCACCCAAATAAGTGGCAATTACCCAAATATGTATTGGATTAGTAGGTACTTACAGTTCTGGTCTGCTTCTCGAGTGCCAAAAGCTGGTCAATAGCTTCTTGGACTTTTCCTTCAGAAGCCCAAGACTTCCAGACAGGAATTTTATCATCACAAGTAGTGCTGTAGTCCACCTAAAATTTGTCAAAGGTGATAATCAGACAGGAAATTTGACACAGATACAGGTGATGTTAACAATTTAAAATCTTAATGATGGTGATGGTAATTTGAGCAAAATTGCAGCATTACTGCAATCTTTTAGGATTTTAGAAGAAAATAATAGAATGATGATGGGAATCATATAACGCAGCTAAAATGGAGTTGGGCAGGACACCTGGCAAGGCGAGGTGACTATACGTGAAGTAAGGCTCTAACTGAATGGCGCCCGAGAACTGCGTACAGAAACGTTGGTCGTCAAGCAGCGAGATGGGCAGACGATATTGCAAGTATTGCGGGCCGAACCTGGATGAGGCTGTCACGGGACCGAAAGGAATGGCACAGGCAAAGAGAGGCCTATACTCAGCAGTGGGTGAAGTCAGGCTGTAGATGACGATGATGATGAATAGAATGTTGTTCAGTTCAGTTCTATAACAAGTGGCCTTTGCGGAGTAGCCCAAAATTTCGCCAATGTCACGTTAAAAGAAGTTCAGCTTTTGCACGAAGGATATTCCGGTGTATGGAGAGTTATCATGGTTATGAAAGTGAGCATTTCTGATTGACATCATGCTTATGCCAGAGCCAGGTGATGATGTTCACTAATGAATTCAGTAAAACATTGAACAAAGAGTGACTGTTTCTCGTTTCAGTATAAGGCAAATACCATCATCTTAATTTTATTATGCAAACAACGTAAATAGCTCCTACTTACTTCCATTTTTATGATTTTGCCGCTGGCATCGAGGGTACCGATATCACCGATCGTTGTCATTTTTCTAGAAAACACCATAATTACGAATGTTATATAAACTAAATGCAATTAAACTGATCGTTATGATAACTATTACTTACACTCGGTATTCTTTCAAAGGAACAATGAAAACTATATGAATTAAATCAAAATACACTATTTTGCAAACTCACGCACGACAGCAAAGCAATGCAATCGCAAAAGTCAGCAACAAAACTTAAAAAAAAAAAAACGATCTTGGTATTTGTGACAGATGGCAGCTGAGTTTTTGATTTAACCTACACTTCTGTGGGTGAGATCTCCATGGGTTAGAACGAACCATATTACACATAGACTATAATATAGTCTATGTGCAAAGAATATATATGCGTTCAATGGGTACCACCGTACCAACCAATGGTTGTACCATGAAGTTATAGGTAAATCTGGAGGCCACGCTCGTCTAGATGAACCAAATCGACCGAGTTCTATCTCGCTCCACTTAGGTCCCCCTCCTCTCTTTCTAGTAGGGTGTCCACACAACTACAAAGTAAGAGAGACAAGTTCAAAAACGAAAACCTATACCTATCGTTGATAAGTTAAACCCTAAACCCCAGATAAGTTGGTGGATCTGTACTGCATATTTTTGCTGTTTCATAAAAAAGATTTTTTTATTTGCCTCTGGATAGCCCTACATACATTTCATTCTACAGATAAGTTGGTGGATCTGTACTGCATATTTTGCTGTTTCATAAAATTGATTTTTTTATTTGTCTCTGGCTAGCCATTGTCTTCTCCTTGTTGGATCCTTAGGAAAGCTAAAAAAGGAATAAAACAAATTTAAATAACTGAGTAACAATATTACAAAAACTATATACCTAGGTAGTTTAAGCGAGAAAGAAGATCAGAAAGAGACGCCTAAGTGCCTTTTAGTCTAATGGCATAAGATCATAACCCTGGTAGCTAGTCGGAAATCAGACTGCTGATCAAAACGGGAAAGATACAAAGTATACTATGCATCATGGTCACTATAGTTGGTTTCTGTTTACAATGCAAATTTTGTTAAATTCTGAAAAATAACTACTAGAAACATTTTGAATTATATGTTGGAAACCACGTGTGTACTTGTTTATGGACCAGACATTACTAGATGCTGGAAAAAACAAAGACTTCAGAGGGGCAAGTCCGAGTTTACACACACCATCGTAACGATGATCGTAACGGCGAGTGTACGTGTATTGCGTAGTAACTAGCCATTAATCTGTGACGTTTTTGGCACAGATTAATAGCTAGTTATTATGTTATACACGTACGATCGTGTTACGTTCACCGTTACGATGGTGTTTGCAAAACTCAGACTCACCCCTCTGCTCTAGTTACAAAACACGTGATTTGACTTTGACAGACGACAGAATCATTCGAGGGTTTGTTCGGTTAGGGTCACGTGACGCTAACCGAACGCTCTAACCGAGCATGTGAACGGAACAACCATACACTCTGGTCTGGCAACAACCAACAACCGGAGTGTACCCATTGAACGCACCCTAACTAAAATAGGGTTGTGTGTCTGTGGTTGTGTTGTGGTGTTCTATCTGTGTGTCATGTGTGTGTGTGTGACCGTGTGTGCAAGTGCAAATATGGCGTAGTTGTGTCGTTTAGTTCAGTTATTTTTACATTTTGTAATTGTAATGTAAATTCAAAATTGTGTTTCTTTGACGCTAATCTTATGAGATTTCAGCTTTAGAAGTTAAGTTTAGTTTTACGTTTTAGTTAATGTGACGCGCAGTGGTATTCAGCACTGGTAGCCCAATTTCCTTTGTTTTTCTCCCAACATATGTTGGACTACTTTCTTTTTATAATAGCTCGCTATCGATAAACAGAATGAGCTTGTCAAGGGATTTTGACGATGTAGAGATGATTCGCTGCAGGGGAACAAGAAGTCATTCAGCCCAAGGCCTTGCGCCTGCTGTTTCGAGCCCTGCAATGAAAATACCACTTCCTCCTCGGATGTGGATTACGGGTAAATATTTGCAAGTTCGATATTTAATCTCACGACTTTGTGCTCATTTACTATTTCTCCCACACGAAGAATGACCTGATTTTCTGAAATCGTTAATTTCTATGAAATTATTGTTGTGGATTGGGTAATGTTTGTCACATCAGCTGTAATTATATAAAACGTACATAACCAGTTGCCTGTGTTTATCTCTGTATCTTAAGTTTATTATTTAGGGTGATTATTATTATAATTTCATTTATTTATTCAATCAACAAGGATCATTGGGTTAGTGAGTCAAATTCAACATCATAGTTATGTCCCTAAAATAATCTAGTGTCAAATAAACTAAGATCATATTGATATATGATAAATATTGATAATTATATCTGGCAAAACACTTAAGTGTCCTTAATAGTTGCTTCACCTTAAACTAGATAAATTCATCATTGACATTGTCTAATCATCATCAGATGATATAACCATCAAATACTTGCCTCAATGAGTTTTTTTTTTATCATCCTTTAATTACGAATCAATGGAGCAGATGGCCCACCTGATGTTAAGTGGTACCCTCTGCCTATGAACAGTGCGTTATCACATAGGTCACGTCCACCTAGGATGCGCCCTATGTGGCATTGCACTGCGCCTGCCACCCTGAGACAAAGATGACAAGTCTCATGTGCCTGTAATTTCACCGGCAATCCGGAACACAGCAATGCAAGCACTACTGCTTTGTGGCAGAAAGCTCTACTACTACTATTACGTATTAATTTGATATTATCATCAACACATTTTGGTATTGCAGACGACTACAATCAATACCATATGTGGTTGATAACTGATAAGATGTTGAAACACTCATGTCCTTTTATAAGTATGGTTCATATTTCACAATGTTGTTATAGATATAGAAAATGAATCATCGGATGAAGCAAGTGGTAGCGTTAACGATGAAGGAGTAGCACATGAGCGGCCTAGAGTCCGATCACGATTCCGGCATCATAAAACGAAATCCAACAGTGTGCCTATTGGTATATTTTGGGACATTGAAAACTGTCAGGTAAGAAACTGGAGTTTTTTACATAAGTTTATGCTTAACCTTGATCCAGCTAGAGTTTAGTTTTGAATTATGGTCGTTGGGATGATCCTAGGCGAGCCGGCGAGTTAACGGTATAAACTGTTGGCTCATTGGGTTGTCGACTCGCATTGGTGATCCATTGGCGTACCAAACAGTTTATTATACCGGCTACTATACCGCAGTCTCAGGATTTCAAGCATGCATGAAGAGCCAAACTGCGGTTTTGTACTCCAGTGACGGCCGGTACCTCTGGCTCGCTGGCGTACCAGCGGTTTTACTCGCCAATGGATCACCCGCTTAAAGACTAAACCCCTTATTCATAATCACTTTATAAACCTATTTTAGTTAAAATGGCTTTTGTTTTGTTTGCTCATGTAAAATGATGTAAGTCAAAAGATTAAAATTTGATTATGAATAAGGGGGTTATTATGCTCTGGCCTATTGGCCTAAAGCTTATGAGACACTTCTTTCTACTTTTCTTCTTATAATGGCTTCTGAGGAGTGCTCCAAATAATTTCGCCAATTTTCAATATAGTTATATTTTTATAGTCAAGTCGTCGAGAGTTTCCGTCAAGTCATAAATTATGACTCATAACCCAGTTTAAATAGTGGCAAAAAACCGAGTTTTTCAGGAAAAACCACCATTACGAAAAGACACGCAATACACTTATTTCACGACATCACACATGTGCTCTTTATCCAAGTTACACTGGTTAAAATGCCACCAAAGTTACACAAAATAACTCTAAAAAACACATTCTTCTTCTTCATATATAATGGCTTCTGAGGTGTGCTCCAAACAATTTAGCCAATATCAAGTGATAGGTATAATTAATTATATTTGTATAGTCAAGTCGTCAAGAGTCTCTCCGTCAAGTCATAACCCAGTTAAAAAAAACCAGCCCAGTGGCAGAAAAACTGAGTTTTTACAGGGAAAAATCCATCATTCCGAATAGACACGCAATACACTTAAATTTCACGACATCACACATGTGCTGTTTATCCAAGTTATACCGGTTAAAATTACACCAAAATTACACGAAATAACTCTAAAAAACACATTAAAATATACTTAAATAAAAATGTCGACGTTTCTTTCAAAAATAGCAGATGCAATTCCAGGAGGGCAATTCTCGGATTGTAGTGATTATCTCTAAATTAGAGATAATGTCGAAGCATGAATGTCTACAAAAAAATTCACAATAACCATCAAATCGTATTCAATTTGAATGATTTTGGTCGACTTATGTCTATTTGTGACATCACGAGAATAGCAAATTAAGATTTTATTCGACATTCACCATCTTTTTTCGACATATGTCGAATTCGACTTAAACTCTACAATCCGAGAATTTCCCTCCAGATTGAATCCTATAAGACACTTAAGTAATGTCTCATTTTGCAGTTGCCAATAGAAACCAGTCAATTTGACATTAGACATTAAAAATTCGCGACCGACTCACCTTCACACCGCTCTGTCACACTGGTGTGATGGTTGGGATGGCCATGGGCTAATGAAAAGTGGGCATAAGGCCGAGATAAATAGACGGTGCTTAGCACATGCTTATGTTAAGCATTGTCCTTGTCACTCTTGTGTGTCTTAGCATATGTGTGACAGTAACAGGGTAGTACTAACAAAGTATGAGCATGACCTAAGTTATCTGTTTCGTCATCAGCCATTAGATGTCCACTGCTGGATGTAACCTCCCCCATGGAATGAAAATCCCCCAGTTTTGCCATAATAAATAAATATATAAATAATAATTTTCACTAGAAACGGGATATTTACCAATTTTTTTTATTTACCTCAAGAATCATGGTAAATATCCCGTTTATAGTGAAAATTATGTACATAACCATGATAGTTTCAAAAGTTAAATAAATAATGTTGGACAGTTCACACAACATTATCTAGCCCCCAAGCTAAGCAAAGCTTGTGTTAAGGGGACTAGGTAACTGATATACCTAATACAAATACATTACCTACATGGATAGATATTTTTTATTATATATAGAAAATACCCAGAACAACCTGAACAAATATCTCCAGATCGTACAAATATTTGTTCTGAAGCGGGAATCGAACCCGCAACCTCCTGCGTCGCAGGCAAACCTTCGCCCGCCGCGCCACATAGGTCGTTAAAATCATAATCACCACGCTTCGCAGGCAGGTTGGTGATCACAATATTCGAATGCTCCTGCCCATGCTCTGGTGTAATCCCTTAGTCCTTAGTCACCCTACGGCGCGAGCCAGATAGAAGAGACGTAAGACGAGGACGCGTCGCGGACAGGGCGGAGACGAGACATGGACGCGACTTTTTAAATTATATAGAAGAGACGGGGCGCAGACGCGACGGTACACGTTGACTGTACGAGCGAGCGAGATCCGCCCGGGAGGCATGCCATCCCGCGCCCCGTCCTCGCCCCCGCTGCGTCTGCGTCCCGTCTCTCCGCCCCGTCTATTCTGTATGTTTTGCGTCGCGACGCTTCTATGCATTTTTTACGGAAGGGACGCGGAAGAGACTAATGTCCGCGACGCGTCCTCGCCTTACGTCTCTTCTATCTGGCTCGCGCCTTAGTCGGGTTTACGACATCCACTGGAGCATACGGAGGGGTCTACTCTTAAGCCGGATACACCATAACACTGACACATAGAATGGAATACAAGACAGGAAGTAAACCTTTATAGATGAATAATATAAAATCTCTCGCAGCTAGGAAAAAAATCAACAAACAAACAATTGACAACATCTGTGACGCGGCGGTCGCGTAACCGGCTGAGATGCGAGAGGTTACAGGTTCGATTCCCGCTGTGGAACAAATGTTTGTATGATCTGCAAATATTTGTTCCGGGTCTGGGTGTTGTGGTACCATATTACTCGTAGTTCCTGATACCCACGCCACAGGGAAGCCTAGCGTGGAATCAGGACTATGTATGTGACTGTTGTGTGAGTTATGTTATTTTAGATAAATTACGACTGTACACCACATACTTTACTATTCTCCTGCTGACGTTGGTGCTGAAGTACATAGTCGTAAAGTGTGTAGTCGTAATTATTTAAATAGTGAAACCTCATAATGGCTACCCAATAGTACTTAATATGGAAGGTTACGCAGTGTCTACAACACAAGTCTAGCACTTAGTGTAGATACTGTAACTAATATCTACGTAGTAAAAGCCATTATAATGTGAATCTTATTATAATTAGAATAGATTTTGTATTGCTTGTTTATTTTTGGGAATAAATAAATTTTAATTTTAATTTTTAATTCTAAAATGATACCAAGCCACAGTAATTAAAATTCTATGTGTTACGTTGTGTTTATTGAGACACTGTATCTGTTGCAAGTTCTGGTTTTCATCGGCAATGTGTTGTTCTAGGTTCCTCGAGGCTGTTCAGCCATAGACGTAGTAGCAGCTATCCGTGCCAAATTCTTAAATGGACGAAGGGAGGCCGATTTTGTGGTTGTGTGTGATGTCAGAAAGGAGGTAGCTTATCGACTTCAGGAATTAAATGATGCTCAAGTAAGTGAAGACTATACGATAATCACATTTTGAAATTGTCTTTTTTTTATACTACTTGAATGACGGAACAGGCAGATGGCTCACCTGATGTTAAGCGGTAACCTCTGCCTATGAACAGTGCATTATCTCATAGGTCACATCCACCTAGGACGCGCCCTATCTGGCATTGCACTGCGCCCGCCACCCTGAGACATAAAGATGAAAAGTCTCATGTGCCTGTAATTTCACCGGCACACATACCCTTCAAACCGGAACACAGCAATGCGAGCACTCCTGCTTGCTAAGTACTTGACAGGTGGAAATATTTGGAGAACTATGCCCACCAGTGGGAGGTTGGAAACATTGTAGGTAGTTCAACAAATGTAAGTAATTCAAATTTGTGTTGTTTCTGTGAAATTGTGTCAACATTAGATTGTTGTGTTTATAAATAAATGCCATTCATTTTATCTTCGTCTGTAACCAGACTGCATTTTACATTGTTAATAATAATTGACTGCTGTTGATAAGTAGTTTGTTTGTGCTTGATAATGAATGCTCTCTATGTTTAAAGTTTTTTTATTATTGATTACTTTAAAATATAAATAAATAAATAAATAATGATGGACAGTTCACACAACTTTATCTAGACCCAAGCTAAGCACTGCTTGTGTTATGGGTACCTGCTAGATAACTGATATATTTAGTACAATACATTACATAGATAGATATTTTTTATTATACATATAAAATACCCAGAACACCCTGAACAAATATCTGCGATCGCACAAATATTTGTTCCGAGGCGGGAATCGAACCCGCAACCTCCTGCGTCGCAGGCCAACCTTGGCCCGCCACGCCACAGAGGTCGTCAAAGGTAAGGGACGATGCGGCCGAAGTTGGAGCACAAAGGTCTAGAAGGCACCTATATTCACTCTAGCCTTGAAGAGAGATTATAAAGTTTCAGGAAAGACAGATAAAAGTAGATTAGTAAAAAAGAAAAAAAGTATCAAGTAGATAAAAATAAAAATACAGCCTTCAACATAGTACACACTTATTACCTGAAATATGACTTGTTGCAGATAAGCCTGATACATGTATGTGGAACTCAAAAGAACGCAGCTGACGAGAAGTTGAGACAATGTATGAGGAGGTTCGGTGAACTGCACACAGCGCCGGCCGCCTTGCTGCTGATCTCAGGGGATATCAACTTCGCTGCTGATCTCAGCGACTTCAGACATAGGTATTGATTGTTTTCATTCATTATTCACTCATACATGAAGTTGAGACACTGTATGAGGAGGCTCGGTGAACTGCACACAGCGCCAGCCGCCTTGCTGCTGATCTCAGGGGATATCAACTTCGCCGCTGATCTCAGCGACTTTAGACATAGGTATTGATTGTTTTCATTCATTATTTACTTATCTATGAAGTTAAACAATGTATGAGGAGGTTCGGTGAACTGCACACCGCCCCGGCCGCCTTGCTGCTGATCTCAGGGGATATCAACTTCGCCGCTGATCTCAGCGACTTTAGACATAGGTATTGATTGTTTTCATTCATTATTTACTTATCTATGAAGTTAAACAATGTATGAGGAGGTTCGGTGAACTGCACACCGCCCCGGCCGCCTTGCTGCTGATCTCAGGGGATATCAACTTCGCCGCTGATCTCAGCGACTTTAGACATAGGTATTGATTGTTTTCATTCATTATTCACTCATACATGAAGTTGAGACAATGTATGAGGAGGTTCGGTGAACTGCACACAGCGCCAGCCGCCTTTCTGCTGATCTCAGGGGATATCAACTTCGCCGCTGATCTCAGCGACTTTAGACATAGGTATTGATTGTTTTCATTCATTATTCACGTATCTATGAAGTTAAACAAAATATGAGGAGGTTCGGTGAACTGCACACAGCGCCAGCCGCCTTGCTGCTGATATCAGGGGATATCAACTTCGCCGCTGATCTCAGCGACTTTAGATATAGGTATTGATTGTTTTCATTAATTGTTCACTTATCTATGAAGTTAAACAAAGCATGAGGAGGCTCGATGAACTGCACACAGCGCCAGCCGCCTTGCTGCTGATATCAGGGGATATCAACTTCGCCGCTGATCTCAGCGACTTGAGACATAGGTATTGATTGTTTTCATTCATTGTTCACTTATCTATGAAGTTAAACAAAGCATGAGGAGGCTCGATGAACTGCACACAGCGCCAGCCGCCTTGCTGCTGATATCAGGGGATATCAACTTCGCCGCTGATCTCAGCGACTTTAGACATAGGTATTGATTGTTTTCATTCATTGTTTACTTATCTATGAAGTTAAACAATGTATGAGGAGGTTCGGTGAACTGCACACCGCCCCGGCCGCCTTGCTGCTGATCTCAGGGGATATCAACTTCGCCGCTGATCTCAGCGACTTTAGACATAGGTATTGATTGTTTTCATTCATTATTTACTTATCTATGAAGTTAAACAATGTATGAGGAGGTTCGGTGAACTGCACACCGCCCCGGCCGCCTTGCTGCTGATCTCAGGGGATATCAACTTCGCCGCTGATCTCAGCGACTTTAGACATAGGTATTGATTGTTTTCATTCATTATTCACTCATACATGAAGTTGATACAATGTATGAGGAGGCTCGGTGAACTGCACACAGCGCCAGCCGCCTTGCTGCTGATCTCAGGGGATATCAACTTCGCCGCTGATCTCAGCGACTTTAGACATAGGTATTGATTGTTTTCATTCATTATTTACTTATCTATGAAGTTAAACAATGTATGAGGAGGTTCGGTGAACTGCACACCGCCCCGGCCGCCTTGCTGCTGATCTCAGGGGATATCAACTTCGCCGCTGATCTCAGCGACTTTAGACATAGGTATTGATTGTTTTCATTCATTATTTACTTATCTATGAAGTTAAACAATGTATGAGGAGGTTCGGTGAACTGCACACCGCCCCGGCCGCCTTGCTGCTGATCTCAGGGGATATCAACTTCGCCGCTGATCTCAGCGACTTTAGACATAGGTATTGATTGTTTTCATTCATTATTCACTCATACATGAAGTTGAGACAATGTATGAGGAGGTTCGGTGAACTGCACACAGCGCCAGCCGCCTTTCTGCTGATCTCAGGGGATATCAACTTCGCCGCTGATCTCAGCGACTTTAGACATAGGTATTGATTGTTTTCATTCATTATTCACGTATCTATGAAGTTAAACAAAGTATGAGGAGGTTCGGTGAACTGCACACAGCGCCAGCCGCCTTGCTGCTGATATCAGGGGATATCAACTTCGCCGCTGATCTCAGCGACTTTAGACATAGGTATTGATTGTTTTCATTAATTGTTCACTTATCTATGAAGTTAAACAAAGTATGAGGAGGCTCGATGAACTGCACACAGCGCCAGCCGCCTTGCTGCTGATATCAGGGGATATCAACTTCGCCGCTGATCTCAGCGACTTTAGACATAGGTATTGATTGTTTTCATTCATTGTTCACTTATCTATGAAGTTAAACAAAGCATGAGGAGGCTCGATGAACTGCACACAGCGCCAGCCGCCTTGCTGCTGATATCAGGGGATATCAACTTCGCCGCTGATCTCAGCGACTTTAGACATAGGTATTGATTGTTTTCATTCATTGTTCACTTATCTATGAAGTTAAACAAAGCATGAGGAGGCTCGATGAACTGCACACAGCGCCAGCCGCCTTGCTGCTGATATCAGGGGATATCAACTTCGCCGCTGATCTCAGCGACTTTAGACATAGGTATTGATTGTTTTCATTCATTGTTCACTTATCTATGAAGTTAAACAAAGCATGAGGAGGCTCGATGAACTGCACACAGCGCCAGCCGCCTTGCTGCTGATCTCAGGGCATATCAACTTCGCCGCTGATCTCATCGACTTTAGACATAGGTATTGATTGTTTTCATTCATTATTCACTTATGTGTACGCGCAAAACTAGCAAACTGTGAACACTCCATTTCAAATATGGAAGGGCGTACTAAACCGATACGCCAGTTACTCAGTTGGCGGCGTTCATTTTGCATACTGGAGACGCAGCCTTATGTTTTCTTCTATTTGTTATTGGCTTAAAGAAAAAGTAACAGATTACTAAATTATATTCTTAAGGCGGTTGGTTTCGATTGTGGCGCGAAATTAAAAATTGGTCGTGTTTTTTGCTCATCACAGCTCATCAACACTTCTTCAGATAGCGAAAACCAATTAGCCGGTAATTATATGACCTAACACTAAAGTTTAATATACTATAATATGATAATTTATAGTATCACATAAATATCATTAGTTTGGCTATGAATGTGCTTGAAACAAAAAAACACTGTAAATACCATTGAAGCAGTATCGTAGCTAAACTAATGATATCTAATTTTCACTAGAAACGGGATATTTACCATGATTTTCGAGTTTAAAATGTTTAAATTATTTACATAACCATGATAGTTTCAAAAGTTATAATGATATTTATGTGATACTATAAATAAAAACTTGTGTGTTAGGTCATATTATTACCGGCAAATTGGTTTTCGTTATCTGAAGAAGTGTTGGTGAGCTGTGATGAGCAAAAAACACGAACAAATTTGAATTTTGCGCCGCAAGCAAAAGCAACCACCTTATTTATTTTTTTGTTCCTTTTTGTCTGCAATCGTCTGGTTAGCCATAATCAGATGTTTTCTGGGTTGACGTGGTTTGGGTGTGATTCCAATGAATAAACACCATTTAATTTGAAGAACTGGTTAGGTTCTCTGGTCTAGGTCAAGTATTTGCCATCTCTTAATTACCTATTAAATACCTTAAATATGGCCTTGATTTATGTTCCTAAACTTGTATTTATTCACCAGGAAAAATATGGAAGTAATCTTGGTGCACAAACAGAACACATCGTCGGCCTTAATCGCGTGTGCGTCTTCGCATTACTCTTACAATCAACTGACGGCTGCGCTGCCAAGGAATCCAAAGGTACATTACAACTATTCAATATTATGGTGGTACTTTACTTGGCGTATTTGCGCAAATGTTTGTGTTATATTTCCAAGGAAAAATCAACCCTGAGCTCTACAGGATCTGGTGCTATTCGGCTTGGCAAAATAATGAAAATATTTGCTCAAATACGCCTAGTCAAGTGCTAACATTAAGCACCAAAAAAAAGGTTTAAAAAAAACGGATCAAAGGTTGCCTGGAAGAAATCGCTGCTAAGCGATAAGACCACTCATTTAACTTTTAATTATATAGTATTTCTTTTGTTTTTTTTCGTATTATTATTTATTAAGGTGTACAATAAAGTATTTTCTATCTATCTCAATCTAACTTTACAGGCATGGGTCATTTATCGCCAAGTGTCGGTACATATATACATAGACACACGCCTATTTCCCCGAAAAAGTCCCGTAATAGTCTCTACCTACACTTACAGACTCTCTATACACACCTGTCAGACTACCTACTCTTTTAGTAGTAGTACAGCTTTTTTGTGAGATAGTTCGTCCGGGGAAGTACTACCACCATACCTATTTCTGCCGCAAAGCAGTAGTGCTCGCATTGCAATGTTTCGGTTTGAAGGGTATGGTTGCCGGTGAAATTACAGGCACATTAGACTTTCCCTCTTTATGTCTCAGGGTGGCGGGAGCAGTGCAATGCCACATAGGGTGCGTCCTAGGTGGGCGTGACCTATGAGGTAATGCACTGTTCATAGGCAGAGGGTACCGCTTAACATCAGATGGGCCATCTGAATGACCCGTCATTCAAAGTTATATATAAAAAAAAAAGTTGTTTTTTTACTTTACTTGTTCCATCGTTGACGACCTCTGTGGCGTGGCTGGCGAACGTTCGCCTGCGACGCAGGAGGTTGCGGGTTTGATTCCCGCCTCGGAACAAATATTTGTGCGATTTGCAGATATTTGTTCAGGGTGTTCTGGGTATTTTCTATATACATATAATACAACATTTTAACTATGTAATATATTGTATTAAGTATATCAGTTGTCTAGAACCCATAACACAAGTTCTGCTTAGCTTGGGGCTAGATAATGTTGTGTGAACTGTCCAGCATTATTAATTTATTTATTTTATCGTTTTGACAATTATATTTACGGTGTCAAACTTTACGCAAGCTATGGACGTCATGCGTTTGTTATCAATAGATAAAGCCATGTTTGTAAATAGAAAACCCAGCTCTATTGTGTTGTGGTTTGTGGTAAGGTCTCCTTAGATCAAGAATACAACTAGGATCAAGAATACAACTAGATTTCGGGTCACGCACAAAATCAAAGCTAAATATCGTGCGCGTGGGTGTATATACTTATACAGCTATATTTAATTACTAACGAACTAAAACAAAAGAATTAAAACAGTTCTAAGTTCAACCTAATTACAACCATGACACTTAGCAATAAAGTAGCAAATCTTCAAAATATTAAAGAAAGAAAGAAAAAGAAATAACATTTATTTGTGTCAACAACATGAGTTAACAAACAATATTGCACACTAAAAGACACACACACACACACACACACACACACACACACACACACACACACACACACACAGAAACAAAGAAAAATAAAACTAATTTGTGCCTCTTAGTACTAGCCATGCATCACTGACACAAATTGGCGTCCAGCTCTGCATTTGTATTATCTTATACTTACGGTCATACGTCACAAAAAACGAGCAAAGCAATAAATTACTCCTGTCACTTAGAAATTAAAAGACATAGGTTAAACAACATTTAGTGCGAAATCAACCTTAAAGAGCTACAAATAACTTTCTCACAAATACAAATAAAAAATAAGAGCTCACTTTTCAAGTGAGCTGTTATTCACCGAGACGTATTTTTTGCGCCGACCTGACCTGACCTGACCTGCCCCTTTATTGCGTAATTTCAAACCTACTGTCAGAGTACTCAAATCGAACACCAGTGTCCATGCTAGACTACCATCTCGAGGAATTGCCGAAGGATTTTTTCGATGTCCAGCGACGTCAGACTGAGCTTTGGTTTTGGTACGAATGACACTAATCACTAAACTTGAAACTGGCTGATAGTGGGACGTCACAAATTTGCCGCGGTCAAGTAGTTACACAATACGAAACTGACAGAAAAGTGTCCAAACTGGGCTATGAATGTTAAATTTGAAGTTTTACCGATGTTCAGTGGAGTTCAATGGAATTTCGCAATTACCCCACTGATCTAGTTGTATTCTTGATCGACGACGGTCACTAACGTTTCTGCCTGACCATGCTACGGGTGAATTTGGTGCGAAATGTGGCTAGTCGTAGTGACGACAGCCCGTCCTAATGTATTTTAACACCAATAGAAGCTTAGTATTTCGGGGCACTACTGTAAAGTTTTTTTTTGAAAAAACGGCGACCAAACGTAAGCACCTATAAAAATCAGAAATCAGACGCTGTGCCTTTGTCGCAAGCGCTGAAGTTCGAACTAATTAGTTTTTAGAGTTCCGTACCCAAAGGGTAAAACGGAACCCTATTACTAAGGCTCGGCTGTCCGTCTGTTTGTCCGCCAGTCACCAGGCTGTATCTCATGAACCGTGATAGATAGACAGTTGAAATTTTCACAGATGATGTATTTCTGTAGCCGCTTTAACAACAAATACTAAAAAACAGAATAAAATAAATATTTAAGGGGGCTCCCATACAACATACATGTTTTTTTTTGCCGTTTTTATATATATAACGGTACGGAACCCTTCGTGCGCGAGTCCGACTCGCACTTGGCCGGTTTAAAATGTGGATGTCGTGAAAGAATATAATTTTTAAAAGTCCTAAAACAAAGGACTTTCTCATACAAAAGATAAAATGCCTCATTGGTAAACAAAAAAATGGGCGGACCTTAGTTTACGGTTGCTGCAAGCGAAAATGTTTTGAAACTGGTCAGGGACTGACCTGTGATCATGAGATCTGGTTGCGTACATACAATAACTAGTACACAGTTTTTTTTTTATGCTACTTGATTGACGGATCAAGCAGATGGCCCACCTGATGTTAAGCGGTAACCTCTGCCTATGAACAGTGCATTACCTCAAAGGTCACGTCCACCTAGGACGCACCCTATGTGGCATTCTACTGCGCCCGCCACCCTGAGACATAAAGATGAAAAGTCTCATGTGCCTGTAATTTCACCGGCACCCTTCAAACCGGAACACAGCAATGCGAGCACCACTGCTTTGCGGCAGAAATAGGTATGGTGGTAGTACTTGGTTGCTTCATGCACAAAATAAGTATTAATTCATAACAGCTGGGCATACATAAACCGTTTGGAAATTGAGACACCGTCCTGGTGGGTTACTATGAGCTCTTATTGCCATGCAGTTGTTAAACTATTCAGTACAAAATATTGGTTCCGTGATGTCCGCAACTATATTTAAAGGCACAATCGCAGAGGGTCTACAGACTTCTGCGATTAAAGTTATTCAACGATGAAAAATGTCAACGATGAACCGATATTTTGTACTGAATAGTTTTTGAACTGAATGGATATAAGAGCTCATAGTAACCCCCCTGTTTACATTCTGTGCCTCTGGTTGCAAAGTATGCAATTTGTATTTAAAGTGTGTTGTCTGTGTGTTTTCTGAGACCCTGATAACTTTATTCCTGGTAATCCATTTGTAACCCCAGTTCATATTCAACCTGAATGATACCTCTTATTTGACGACCTCTGTGGTGGGGCGGGCGAACGTTCGCCTGCGACGCCGGAGGTTGCGGGTTCGATTCCCGCCTCGGAACAAATATTTGTGCGATATGCAGATATTTGTTCAGGGTGTTCTGGGTATTTTCTATGTATAATAAAAAATATCTATCTATGTTATATATTGTGTATTAAGTATATCAGTTATCTAGTACCCATACCACAAGCTCTGCTTAGCTTGGAGCTAGATAATGTTGTGTTAACTGTCCAGCATTATTTATTTTTATTTTATTTTATTTTTATATGCAATTTTACGATCTATCCCAAATAAATTAGGAGGAGTCATCGCTATTTTAATTATTTTACCTTTTACTTCTAATAAAAAAATACAAGATTGTCTCTATCACGCTCTGGGGGGGAGGTTTGAGGTCTGCGACACAGTGGCATCAGGGGGGTTAGTACGAGAATTTGACAGTATTCGAAACTATGAGAATTTTCGTTTCCTTCCATACATTTACTAGCAGCGCCCCTAGCGAAAACGAGGAGAAAACTAAGGACGCTGTCAGAAATTGTATTGAAGGAAACGAAACTTCATATAGTTACGAATACTGTCAAATTCTCGTACTATGGGTACAGATGGCATCGATTTACTGTTTCTGTTGCAATTAAAATAATAAATTAATAAATAATGCTAGACAGTTCACACAACATTATCTAGCCCCAAGATAAGCAGAGCTTGTGTTATGGGTACTAGATAACTAATATACTTAATACAATGCATTTTTAATTATACATAGAATATTATATAGATAGATTCGTACATACATGTACATCGATTTGTTGGTATAAGATTTGTCCTGGCTGCTAGATTATTATGGAATGTGATATTACTGGAAGAAAGCGTTAGCCGAGTCAGTCGTGGAAAGCAATGACGGCGATGAGCTCACCACTTGTCACGTCTATATTCCAAATGGTGCAACCCACGTGAAAAGAGGCCCGTTGAGGCTCTGCTTACCCCTTCGGAGAAAAAGGCGTGTGTCTATGTATGTATGTATAGAAAATACCCAGAACACCCTGAACAAAAATCTGCAGATCGTACAAATATTTGTTCCTAGGCGGGAATCGAACCCGCAACCTCATGTGTCACAGGCGAACCTTAGCCCGCCGCACCACAGAGGTCTTCAACCCACCACAGATGACCAATCACAGACGTCTAGCGTAAAAAATATATAATAAAAATAATATTAATAAGTTTAAAATGCATAGTTTGAGAGATATTTAAGAAATTATACGAAAATCGACCATCGACCTGTTATATACCAAACAACAGCAATATATACAAACAGTACGGAATACTGGGCCTTTCTTATAGTTTACAGAAAAACAAAATTACCTACTACAGATAAATTAATTTGTGAAGAGAAAATGCATACAGAATAGGTTGCTTTATTTTACCGAGGACTTAGTTAGTCTAGTCGTTATTATGGTAGCATACTGTACGGAAACCTCTCCAAGCGGGTCCGACTCGCACTTGACCCCGGCATCTTTATTCAACCGCCCAACTACCTTGAAGTAGGTGTATGTTAAAGAAAATTATTGCCTCCTATTTTCTAACAAAATCTTCCAACAGTCGTTAAGTCAATCAAACGACGACGAAGAGGAGCCGACGTGTGAGATGGAGGTCGTGAACCTGCCATTCAACCAGCCTACAGAGAGGATCAAGATACGGCTGAAACGGCTCGCCGATAACTGTGGGGGGAAAGTTCTTCAGATCGTGGCTAACAAGGCCACGCTACGGTTTCCTACCCCGGACCACGCTGCAAGGTAAGAGGAGCCGACGTGTGAGATGGAGGTCGTGAACCTGCCATTCAACCAGCCTACAGAGAGGATCAAGATACGGCTGAAACGGCTCGCCGATAACTGTGGGGGGAAAGTTCTTCAGATCGTGGCTAACAAGGCCACGCTACGGTTTCCTACCCCGGACCACGCTGCAAGGTAAGAGGAGCCGACGTGTGAGATGGAGGTCGTGAACCCACCATTCAACCAGCCTACAGAGAGGATCAAGATACGGCTGAAACGGCTCGCCGATAACTGTGGGGGGAAAGTTCTTCAGATCGTGGCTAACAAGGCCACGCTACGGTTTCCTACACCGGACCACGCTGCAAGGTAAAGCTCTTACAACTGCTAGCGAACTTTTACCTCCGTGGAATTAAAAAGAAAAGGAAAAGAACTAATTGGAAAGGCACGAATTAATCACATTTACGCCTTGGCGCACTGCGGTCATCATATCTGCAACAAATTTCATCGAAATCGGTTCAGCCGTATCGGCGTGTTTGAGTAACATACATACAAACTTTTGAAACTATCATGGTGATGTACATACTTTTGAAACTATCATGGTAATGTACATACTTTTGAAACTATCATGGTAATGTACATACTTTTGAAACTATCATGGTAATGTACATACTTTTGAAACTATCATGGTAATGTACATACTTTTGAAACTATCATGGTAATGTACATACTTTTGAAACTATCATGGTAATGTACATACTTTTGAAACTATCATGGTAATGTACATACTTTTGAAACTATCATGGTAATGTACATACTTTTGAAACTATCATGGTAATGTACATACTTTTGAAACTATCATGGTAATGTACATACTTTTGAAACTATCATGGTAATGTACATACTTTTGAAACTATCATGGTAATGTACATACTTTTCATGTCATATTATTTTATTCTTCTCAATAGCACTACCACCCACTCTACACCACACAAAGGTTAGCTGGAAGAAAAGAAAATGCTAATTAAGCATTAAGTTCGCCTATGTACTGTTTTTTTTTGTACAAACATCGTAACTTTGACATATTTATGCTATAAGTGGGATACCACCCACCCAGGCTTTGCACAAAAGTTAATATACATATTATATAAACCTTCCGGAAGAAGTTTTCTAAATAATAGTGAAAAAAACCGCAGCAAAATCCGTTGTGTAGTAGGAAAAATAAGCGGACAAACAGATAGGCGCAGATAGCGACTTTGTTTTATACATATTGAAGTACTTACATAGGATTTTGCGATACTTTTAATTTATGGTTCACTAGCTACCCGCTGCTTAGCTACGCATCACATCACAAAAATACTAAAACTTTGTCACCCCCTTTTACCCCTTTTTAGGGGTGTTTTGAAGAATCCTGAAATATGTGTTCAATTATTCCATACCAAGTTTCAAGCAAAAGGCACCACACTTTCCTGGTGTTGTTTTGAGTTATTTTGCGTAATTTTGATGGCATTTTAACCAATGTAGCTCGTCTATAGAGCACAAGCGTAGTGAAATGAAATGGAAGAGTATTTCGTGACTTTTCAGATTGGTGGAAATTGTCTATCAAAGTTTTAGTAAAACAGTCACCGTTTTACTAAAACATGACTTCACTGTGACTTTGACGAATTGGAAGGAGTGTGACGTTGCAAATTATATTGAGAATACAATAATTGTACTTGATGAAATGGTAAATGCATAAGCCGTGTGCACAATTATAAAGGAAAAAAAGTCAAAGTCATCTTGTGCACATAACAAATTCTATGTTCATGATTATAATAAATACTAGCAACGTCTAACGCCTACTGTTTTACAGACTTTCTTTTTTTTTTTGTTCTTTTTTTTTATATATTTGGCGCCGCACGGCTTGTGCATTTGCCATTTTCAAGTATCTGTATTTTCACTATATTGTATTTTCAATATATTTTGCAACGTTACACTCCTTCCAAGTCGTCAAAGTCACAGTCGGGGTCATGATTTAGTAAAACGGTGGCCAATTTTACTAAAACTTGGTAGACAATTTCCACCAATTTCAAAAGTCACGCAATTCACCTCCATTTCGTTTCACTACACTTGTGCTTTTTAAACGAGCTACATTAGTTAAAATGCCACCAAAATAAAACAATATAACTCAAGAAAACACTAGGAAAAGAAATAAAATAAAAGTAGCCAACGTCTCTTTTCGAAAATGGCGGGAAGAGGTACAGACTTTCTACATTTCTGGCAAAATTATAATACTTTTTTTCTTTAATTTTTATGTATCTGACAGATGTTGTCGTAATTTTTGAGTTGACTTGATTTCGGCACGAAACATTTTGCACAATGTATCCGTAACAAAATCATACAAAAAGAGGGTGTTATCGAGGCAACATGAATGAAATAAATTATGCCTTGTTTACATTTGCTATTTCATCGTACTTTTTTAGCACGGTTTGAGATATCTTGCTAAAAAGCACCCACTTCAGCATGTGTGAACGTGCTTTGCTAAATTATCGTGCTAAAAATCTAAATCCGAGAGGTGGTCAGATTTAGATTGCGGGATGTGCTTTTAAATCAAAACAAAATGGCGGCGGTGAAACGGACGGAGCCTTTGACACTCGATTTACTCGTCGAATATGAGAAATATGAGTGCCTTTGGAATTCCTCAAGCGAATCTTACAAAAACAAATTTTGCCTTTAACCTGGCTTCCAATCGTGAAGCCAACAATTGGGTTAAAATACCTTGGGTTACCTTCTATTCGCACAAAACGTTTCAGTTCTACCTTTATAATGCGAACTGCTAAGGAGTGGAATACACTACCGTCGTCTGCCTTTCCTGAAAACTATAATCTGGGTCTCTTCAAGTCAAGAGTGAATAGGTGCCTTCTAGACCTTTGTGCTTCATCTTCGGCCTCATCGTCACTTACCAACAGGTGAGATCGTAGTCAAACAAAGGTCTATCAATGTCAAGAAAAAATAAATAAAAGCCGCCTGCAAAGTTGACTCCATTTGACACGTTCAAGACTGGCAAGTCTAGCATGCTTTTTAAACTTGGGCAGATTGGAATGTAAACTTAAAAAGCATGCTGTCTTTTGGAAGATAGTTTAGCGTGCTTTATAATCCACAAATCCAAAGCGAATATAAACTAGGCATAATTCTGTTGCCAACTTATCTTAAACTACCCTCATTATAATTCCTTCGTCTTGATTAGTTCGTTTCCAAGTTCAAACGGTCATTGCACATCGAGACACAAGCAAGAACAGTGATTTAAATTTTTCGAAAGTGTAACGGTTTTTTACAAGAAACCGAAATTCTTCAAACAATTCATGGTTTTGGGAGTGATAACTTAGTTTACAATGTTATTATCTAGGTAAGATTTTTAACATATTCTAACACAATTCTACAGTTTTCCCCCTATTTTATTTGGTGTAAATCTTTCTAAATTTTGCCTCGGAAATCGGGCTATATGTTTTGAATCATAATTACGTTGGAGGTCTTCGTATGTAGTTCGTCAAATAGATTACGAGAAATCGGGTCATCGTAGCTACGCACTTTACTTATCATGTTTATTCATACGTAAGCATTGTTAATTTTATAACCAAACCAACCTAAATACGTATAATTCACAATAATAACAGTATTTACCTTAAAAAGTCTTTTATAGAATCATTTTGTACTCGTGGTATATCGTATCCGCAATCAGCTGTTCGAATCATTTGATAGTTTTTTTTAAACTACGTGTATGACGGAACTAGCATATGACCCATTTGATGTTAAGGCGCGATAGGTTCTCAAATGTCTCTAGAATGTTAAAGTTTTTGATAAGAATTTTCATAGTTTTCTATGAAGAAAAAAATATATGATATTCTTGAGCGTTTTATCTAGTGAAATCAATAATTCAATACAATATTTGAATTACTTCACTCGATAAAAAAAATAACAAAGATACCTCCTTTTTAAAATTTAAATGCTATTTTTCACTTACTTCTCTCACGTTTTAATTTTTGAAACATTTGGTTACATGTTAGTTATTATTTGAGTTAGTGAATTCATCAACAAAATTAATCAAAACTTTGAACTACATTTTTATATAATTTTTTTATACATAAAAACACGGTATCAGAGCGTGCGCTCGCCTTCTTCGCCTCATACAAAAATGTTCGTTGAACCTATAGCGCCTTAAGCGGTAACCTCTGCCTATAACAATGCATTACCTCATAAGTCACGTCCATGTAGGACGCGCCCTATGTGGCATTGCACTGCGCCCGCCACCCTGAGACATAAAGATTAAAAGTCTCATGTGCCTGTAATTTCACCGGCACCTATACTTACCCTTCATACCGGAACACGACATTGCGAGCACTACTGCTTTGCAGCAGAAATAGATACTAGTAGTACTTCCCCGAACGAACTCGCACAAAAAAAGCTCTACTACTACTAATTTTTGTTGGATAATTACTCAACATCCTTAAAGAAAATCAGCTGATTAATTTCGTTGTTAACGGCAAGAATCATACATTTGTAGGTAGAAAAAATGGCGACAGTTCGCTCCAAAACGAGCTTATCGTAAAATTTAATAACATGCAAGCCTTTTTAAACACTTTCGCACGAATTATATAAAAAAGAAAGTTGCAATAGAATAACTTTTGAAAGTATCATGTTTATGTGCATACTTTTCACTAGAAACGGGATACTTACAATGTTCCCGATATTTCGGCAAAGTTGCATTTGCCATGAAAAACTCAAAAATCATACTTACATAGACACACGCCTTTTTCCCCGATATGGTAACGCAGAGCCTCAATGGGCCTCTTTTCACATCATGGTAGGTAAATATCCCGTTTCTAGTGAAAAGTATGCAATAGAATAGCCCATAAAATAACATGAGAAGTTATTTATAGCTGCTTGTAAATTTGAATACAGTAGGTATACACGTTATGCATTCGTACGGGTTTTGGAGGTAACGACACTATAGACTAGTCGTACATCAACGAAGGTTATAAATTTTGACATTTGTTCTTCAGTTTTCAAATAAGTTTCATTGGTTTTAGGGTTCCGTGCCAAACAGGACCCTATTACTTAGCCTACTGTTCGCCCGTCTGTCTGTATTCTGCCACAGGGGTTAGATTTCGGAAGCTGTAAGACATAACATAACATTTAGTAGTAGTAGAGCTTTTTTGTGTAAGAGTTCGTCCGGGGAAGTACTACTACCATACCTATTTCTACCGCAAAGCAGTAGTAGCAGTAGTAGCAGTAGTGCTTGCATTGCTGTGTTCGGGTTTGAAGGGTATGGTTGCCGGTGGAATTACAGGCACATGAGTCTTTTCATCTTTATGGCTCTGGGCGGCGCTGTGCAATGCCACATAGGTTGCTTCCTGGATGGACGTGACTTATGAGGTAATGCATTATTGAAGGCAGAGGTTACCGCTTGGCATCAGGTGGGCCATCTGCTTGTTCCGTCATTCACAAAGATTTAAAAAAACACCCAACAGTCGCATACATAATTGAAAAACCGGTAATAACTCACGTAGGTACTTGTTCCGAGTAAAACACCCGACACGAGTTTCTGGGATTATGAATATCACTCACGGAAGTTTTAATAGTATTAGTCACATACATAGTCCTGACCGAATAGAAGCCGCAGGCGGACTCTAGTTTATATAGATTATGAAATGCAGTTTAAAAGATAAATAAAATATAATTATATGAAAATTGGACCCCCTTATTTCCGAAAATACTGAGATTAAATTAAAATAAAATAAATATCATCCGTAATTTACAAGAAAATATGCATTTTAATTTTGATTAATAAGTTCAATTGGTCTAGTGGTTACTAAATGGTAGGTAGTCTACTTGTACGAAACCCTCTTCACGTAAGTCGGTCTCGCACTTGACCGGTTTTTAATACGAAATCGAGTGAATGTAGCATTTGAATATGGACACAATATGGGTATTGTTTAAATATTTTCTGCTGATTTTATGGATTCAATCCACAGACTCTAATCTCAGTTTTTCGTGCTGGCAGCATAACAAGACACCGCGCCTATCAATATCAGGGCGTCCCATAAATATGCGACATCAAGGGAAAGTACCTTAAATATTGTAGATAGGATATTTTGCTGAAAGAAGACTTTATTTTATTTTAAAAACTTAATAATACTGCATTCAAAGATATTCTAAAAAATTACATGCATCGTCTGGGAATCGAACCCACTTAAATAAAAATAAACAACCCGTATTTTTATGATGACAATCGAAAGAACGGATAAAAAAACCTCTTAATTAACATATTATCTTATAACAAAAGAATAACGTAAAATGTTTGATTCCATTAAATGTTCGGTTCGATTCCCAGACGAAGCAAGTAATTTTTAGAAAATCTTTGAATACAGTATTACTAAGTTTTAAAAATAAAATAAAGTCTCCTTTCAACAAAATATCCTATCTACAATATTTAAGGTACTTTCCTTTCACGTCGTATAGTCTTGGGACGCCCTGTGTAGTAGTATAGTAGGTTAGCTACGGTGCTTTGTCCCTGTCTGTTATTTGGGAAAGAAAAAGAGAAAGATATATAAAATGGAAGTTAGGCCCTTCTCCCATTACGATACGCACAGGCGATTCAAGTATCCTGAAGGTATCCTGCAAGTCTCGGAGACTAGTCGCCGCCAAGTATCTCACTAGTGCCTAGTGGCTAGTTTGCGAGCCTGCATTCAAATGTATGTGAGGTACTTGGCGGCGACTAGTCTCCGAGACTTGCAGGATACTTGAATCGCCTGTGCGTATCGTAATGGGAGAAGGGCTTTAAACTATACCGAGGCCACGTTTTTAACACGGAATTAGTTTTGATGGAGTTTCTTCTTTTTCTTTGGAAGGTTTTATCGAGTTACCTTGTACCGCGAATTCGATGCGCGTTCTCATTGACGTCATCGTTTCGCTCTGTCAGCGTTTGGCTTGACTGATGCACAACTGTTGTTGCCACAGGGTGATAATGCGGTTTCAGCGAAAACTTTAGTTTCACCTTTGTTTGGTCATTTGATAATTCAATAAATAATGCTGGACAGTTCACACAACATTATCTAGCCCCAAGCTAAGCAGAGCTTGTGTTATGGGTACTAGATAACTGATATAATTAATACAATACAATACGTAGATAGATATTTTTTATTTTACATAGACATACCCAGAGCACCCTGAACAAATATTTGTTCCGAGGCGGGAATCGAACCCGCAACCTCCTGCTTCGCAGGCGAACCCTCGCCCGCCGCGCCACAGAGGTCGTCAAATTGTATCATAAATAAGTTTTTTTTGTGAAAAATATATTGTTCAATACAAGCTTTTATAAAATTAAAGATCGTAACCGTGTGCTGATCAAAATAAGCCTTAACACGGCCAGTCTACTATCCATCGAGGAGTTCCGTTGTCCACCTTCCGTCTCCATCATCAGATCAGCTCGTTGTCACCATCTTATTGCATTGTCATCGGAACTTGACAGGGATGACAAATTTCAGCTCAATCGGTTGAGGATAACTGCTTTAAAATTCAGTTGCAAGAATCCGCTCGGATTCCACCCAGACAAACATACATTGCAAGAACAATTTTTTAAAAGCATGTAAAAATAATATTTTCGAAAAGAGAAGTTGTCTACTTTTATTTTATTTCTTTTCCTAGTGTTTTTTTTGAGTTATTTTATTGTGTTAGTTTGGTGGTATTTTAACCACTGTAGCTCGTTAGCGCACAAGTGTGGTGAAATGAAATGGAAGTGTATAACGTGTTTTTTTTTCATATTGGTTGATATTGTCTACCAAAGATTCAGTAATACGGCCACTGTTTTATTAAATCATGACTTGACTGTTACTTTGACGACTTGGAAGGAGTGTTATAATGCGACCTCGTAGAACGTATAAAAGCTGGTGATGATGAGTTGTTTATGGTTTACCAACTTAACAAACAACAACAGCATCCAACAATCACATAGGTACATAGTCCTGAACCCACACTTGGACCCCTGTGTCGAGGGTATCAGGAACTACGAGTACCATAGTAACACAATACGCAGACCCGGAAAAAATAATCGCAGATATTAGGCTAGAGTGAATTGGTGCCTTCTAGACCTTTGGCTTTGTGCTCCATTTTTGGCCGCATCGTCACTTACCAACAGGTAGGATCGTGGTCAAACAAAGGTCTATCAAAGTAAATAAAAAAAAAAACATACAAACATTTGTCCCGAAGCGGGAATTTACGCACAACCTCTCGCATTTCAGCCGGCTACTCGCCCGCCGCGCCATAGAGGTCGTCAATAGTCTCACAGCTCATTACTGGTGAATCGAACTCGTGACCTACATACAGTAGTCAGATAATTTGAAACGCCTTTTATCGCTACGCCTTCTAATCACGCCCGGTTCAACCGTTACGACATAACAAGAAAACGTCAGAACTTTTGCATTATATTCGCAATTCCTTAAGGTGGGGTATAACGCAAAATCACCAATCTTAGATTAGATTTTTAACTGACTAAATCGAGTACAATATTCAAACAAAAAATATACATGGATACCATCATAATACCGAGGGATCACCCATAAACAAGATACGACAGAATTTTCTCGATAAAAAAAAAACACAAAGTTACCTCTAACTTTTGGCTAGATTCGATTGTTTGTCGATTAGTCCAGTAACTTTGTCGTCTGAAAGTATGGGGTAATATGCGTCAAATCCGGTAGTTATGATTTTTTGCAGACTTGTTTATGATGTTGGCCTAATGAATAATCCAAGTTTTTGACCTCGAGCGCCGAACGCAACCTTGTCAAAAATCGTAAAAAAAAACAAGTTTTGGCGATTATTACCCTAAAGGACTAGTTTTTGAGTTACTTAGGACGTTTTTGAAGTAGACTAAATTTGCTACAATATGATACTAGAACTTTATCTGTAGACCCAATAGTTTCTGAGATTGAGCCTTTCAAAGTTTATAATTTTTTTCGAACTTCGCAATTTTTTGCAATATTTTATACGTTACTCGAATAACTCTAGCGGGATGAAGTGGACCCCAAAATAATGACCAGAGATGCAGCCCCACAACACCTCTTGCGGATGATTTCTTGCGGGTGCACGAAGGGTTGTGGGAACGCGTGCAGCTGCAGGAAGGCAGGATTAAAATGCTCATCAGTCTGCAGGCACTGCAGCGGGGCCTCCTGTGATAATATACCTGATGTTGCAGAAGTAGATATCCCAGAAGGCGACGATCTGTCCAATGCCGAAATGGAGGATGACTTGCGGGCAAAAGACTTCGACGATTCACCACCATCCCCATCCCATGCCATCTGAATTGCAAAAAATTGCGAATTTTGAAAAAAATGATAAACTTTAAAAGGCTTAATCTCAGAAACTATTAGGTCTACAGATACAGTTCTAGTATCGTATTGTAGCAAATTTAGTCTACTTTAAAAACGTCCTAAGAAAGTTTTCTAAAAACTAGTCCTTTAGGGTTATAATCGCCAAACCTTGAAAAAACTGTTTTTTTTTTTCGATTTTTGTCAAGGTTGCTTTCAGCGCTCGAGGTCAAAAACTTGGATTATTCATAAGGCCAACATTTTAAACAAGTCTGCAAAAAATCAGAACTACCGGATTTGACGCATACTGGTGATGTATAAAGTTACTGGACTAAATATGGTACAGATTATTGGGTCCAAAATTAAATAAATAAGATCCATACAATAAAACGGAGGGATCAACAACGGGCTTTTTAAAATTTATCTATATTTCACGAGATATTCAATAAAAACCGCTTCGCGTGACCTTTTTTTTTGTATGAAGATTTCTGCCTGGCCCTGCCGCAGTCTTAACAAATCAAAATTTAGAAAAAACGATAGCCCGGCTACAGTGTACTAAGTGTATCAGTTATCTAGTACCCATAACACAAGCTCTGCTTAGCTTGGGGCTAGATAATTTTGTGTGGACTGTCCAGCATTGTTTATTTATTTATTATCACATATGAACTTCGATCAAGAGTTGTACTCTTGATCGAAGCATATCAATAAATAAAAATATATAAAATAAAATTAGCTTTGTTGACTTGTAAACTTTTTAATCGAGTATTATCAAAGAATACTACCTATTAGGTACCACATATCTGTCGTCTTTTAATTGGCCAATTTCGGGTGTGTGTAATCTTATTACAATTTTATATTTTATTTTTAAAGAGTTATTGTTTAATTCTGTTTATTTTGTTTGTAATGTTTGTGTGCCTGACAGGCCTAACGAGAGAAGCTCATTTTTTAAACCAAAAATCCCCTGTACGTAGCTTTTACGAACAATAAATATCATTTATCATTTATTTATTTAATTTTCCTATACACAGAAAAAAGTTAAAAGTAAATGACCTTAACATTTCGCTTGCTGCGCGAAATTCCAATTTTATTGTATTTTTTGCTAATCACAGCTCATCAACACATCTTGAGATTTGAGATCGAAACCTGATTTTGCGGAAACTAGGAGAACTAACACGCACATTTTAATAATTAGTGTCTTATAAATTTTCATTATCTTTAATTTTCATTTTTTTTTTTTTTTAGCTACGAGTGTTATTCAACTTTTTTTTTGTCATTGACTTTAGACTTGTTTTATCAAATCGGTTCAGCCGTTTCATTGCGCTAGGGGTTTTTGAAATTTTGTCAAAATTAACTGTTTTTTATTTGATGACTTACAGGGCTATGAAACGCATGGATGGGGAGGACGTGTTTGGACGTAAAATAAGTACGCGCATCCCTCGGGGCCTCCAGCCGACGTACTCCAGCGACGAGGGGTACAGCACCGCGCCGCCCGCCCTCCCGCGGCCCGCCTTCCCGCCGACACAGCAGGTATGGACACTCCGCACTCTACTAACTCGGCGGGCTCTAGGGCCTGCAGCCGACGTACTCCAGCGACGAGGGGTATAGCACCACGCCGCCCGCCCTCCCGCGGCCCGCCTTCCCGCCGACACAGCAGGTATGCACACTCCGCACTCTACTAGCTGGGCGGGCTCTAGGGCCTGCAGCCGACGTACTCCAGCGACGAGGGGTACAGCACCGCGCCGCCCGCCCTCCCGCGGCCCGCCTTCCCGCCGACACAGCAGGTATGCACACTCACCGAGTACTATCAGCACTGTATAGTCTGTCTCCCGAACAAACACCCCTTCAACATCGAAGCCACAGGCAGCCCACTCTGCAGAGCGTGTCTGACCGAAGAAGAATCGGCTGCCCACGTAGTCCTGGAACGTGTGGGAGTAGCAGCTCAGCGAAAACAAATCCTCAACAACTCGAGGTCACTCCGCCAAGCCTGCGAAGACCAGGAAACATCTGTGCTTCTGGACGGAGTTAGGCTGGCTTACTACCTAGTTAGACAACTCTCACGCATAATGGACTACCCATAGAGTTCGAATGCGGAAAAGGGCTTTAACATTAACATTTTATCCGGCGGGATCGACTTGTCGAATCACCATCCAGAGGGACCTCAAAGTGGAGGAACTTACCGCTTCATAGGCCGCCTGGCAAAAGGGATGTTTGACCGTGGGGGGTCATTCTTCCTTCCAGCACCTATGTGAACTCGCCCCGGCCTTTGAGACACCAGCACGCTCCAAGGCCTATCCCCGACAACTGTCCCTGGCCTTCGACTGGGAGTCCGAGGAGGCCAACAACGACCAGCACAAACAACCCCCCCACCCCACCTACCTCCCACTTGCACAGGGCGCCTCTCTTAGTTAGGTTGAGCGCTATGGCTCAAACGAGCCTGACCCCCCAGTCGTTACTGGGGGCGTATGAACGCCGCAGTACAGGGCACAACGCCCGGAACTGCGTCCCCCACGCCGTACTGAGCGATTGTCGTGTCAATTCAGTGAGTCAGACAAGATAAGAGTTACGCGATAGAAAGAGAGTTAACTTCTAGGTGACTTTAGCTGTAGGTAATTAGCGCTTTGCTACCTGAACTGCACTTTATTGTGTGGGTTCCCCCACACAATAAAGTACAATTCAGGTAGCACATTTAGTTGCTAGCTTGCTAGTCAACCAACTCATGCTGAGGCAGAGCCATTTTGTTACTTGAGTTACACTTCGTAACTTCATATCTGTTTCTTCTTAGTCTACGTTTTTTTTTTTTTTATACTTCTAAGGTAGCAAACAAGCTTACGGCCCACCTGTTGGTAAGCGGTTACCGTAGCCTATGAACGCCTGCAACACCAGAGGCATCACACGCGCGTTGCGGACCCTTTAAAAATTTCCAAACACCCCTTTTAAAGAACCCCATACTGTAGTCGCTCCGGAAAACCTCAGCAGGGAGATCATTCCACAACCTGAGCGATCGCGGGAGGAAGTTTCTCTGAAACCGCACAGGCCGGGACCACTCTCTATGTGTTTCCGTGTAGCTCATGTATACAAATAAATATATATTGTTTCTTTCTTTCTTTCTAATGTATAGTTATGGCAGGTGTGCGAGCCGACTCCGGTGTCGAGCAGTGACTCAAGCAGCTCTGCGAAGGAATGGGCGCTGGCGTTGCGGCAGCTGCCGGCGTGCACTCCGCCGCCACTCGAGTTCTGCCCGCCGCCCGCGCCCAAACCCAGGAAAATCAGGGGCACCCATGGTGAGTCATCCTGGGGACCAGCTACGTGGAGCGAAGATCAGCTCAGAGTAGACAGCCGTGTTGTGTCCACTCAACAAGTAATAAATTATGTAAAAATTAAAAAAAAACCTGAACGCAATGAAACGGCTTAACCGATTTTGATCAAATATAGCTAAGAACACACACGACAACCTCACCTATCAAACAAAAAAAAAACCGATATTGTTTCATCCGTTCGGGAGCTACGATGGGACAGACACACACACATACACACACACACACACACACACACACACACAGACACGTCAAACTTATAACACCCCGTCGTTTTTTATTATACATAGAAAATAACCAGAACACCCTGAACAATTATCTGCAGATCGTACAAATATTTGTTTATAGGCGGGAATCGAACCCGCAACCTTCGCCCGCCGCGCCACAGAGGTCAGAATAGAATCCAAACCCTAATTTTCGAAATTCATTGATTAGTTACTATTAGAGAAAAATTCTATGAATGAATTTTTCTCCTTATAAAGTAGTCATTATTTTATTTTATTATTTATTAAAACTCTTTGCTAATATTTTTTTATTGAAATATAATATTTTTTTTTAAATCTCTTTACTTAGATTGTTAAAATTATCTTTCAAGCTATGTTTATTATGAATATTCTATTCTATTCTGTTTACTGGCCTTGTAAGAACACTTCCCGCAAGGTCCATACCTATTTCTACCGCAAAGCAGTAGTGCTCGCATTGATGAGTTACGGTTGCCGGTACATGGGTTTTGCAAGGGTGCCGGTAAAATTACAAGCACATGATGAGACTTTCATCTTTATGCCTCAGGGTGGCGGGCGTAGTGCAATGCCACATAGGGCGCGTCCTAGGTGGACGTGACCTGTGAGGTAATGCATTGCTAAAAGCAGAGGTTAGCGCTTCACATCAGGTGGGCCATCTGCTTGTTCTGTCATTCAAGTAGCTAAAAATAAAATAAAAAAAAACTGTATTGAAAACAAGTTTTTTGTGAAAAATATATTTTTCAATACAAGCTTTTATAAAATTAGTGATCATAACCGTGTGCTCATCAAAATGAGCCTAAACACGGCCAGTCTACTATTATCCATCGATGAGTTCCGTCGTCCACCTTCTGTCTCCATCATCAGATCAGCTCGCTGTTACCATAGTATTGCATTGTCATCGGAACTTGACAGGTATGCAAAATATCATCCCAATCGGTTGAGCATAACTGCTTTAAAATTCAGTTGCAAGATTCCACCCGGACATACATTGCAAGTTAAATAAAAGCTTGTAAAAAATAAAAACTATTAAAAAAAATTGTACTTTTCATTCTAGCGGGTTGTATTTTGTTTTGGTCGCGCACAGTTTATGTAGGAGATGTTATTATAGGGCACAGTTTATCAATGCGGTGTATTCAGTGTCCGGAGTGTGCCCAGAGTCTCAGCATGGGAACATCATGGGCTGATAATGATTATGACTATGCGCTTATCAAAGGCGCTGAGTAACATGTATGTAGGAACCTCCAAAACATCATCATCATCATCATCATCATCAACCTACTGCAGTCCACTGCTGGACATAGGTCTCTCCCATGGCGCGCCACTGATCCCGGTCTGAGGCTCTCCTCATCCAGTTTCTGCCAGGCACCCTCGCTCCATCCAGCCAGAGGGTGCCCTACACTACGTTTGCCAAGACGCGGTCTCCACTCAAGAACTCGTTTACTCCACCGGTTATCGGTTCTTCTGCAGATATGACCGGCCCACTGCCACTTCAGCTTGCTAATCCTCTGGGCTATGTCGAGAACTTTGGTTCTCTGTCGGATAACCTCGTTTCGGATCTTATCCCTCAGAGAGACTCCAATCATAGCCCTTTCCATAGCCCGCTAAGCGACTTTAAGTTTATGGACTCGTCCTACCGTGAGTGACCACGTTTCAGCTCCGTATGTCATAACTGGTAGGACGCACTGGTTAAAGACTTTAAAACATAAAAAAGGATGTTGTTGTCTACAGGCTCTGTGAATTTAGATCAATCGGGCTGCTCATCCAGTAACAGCGGCGACGACAGCCGCTTGCGCGCCGTCTCTCCGTGGAACTCCTCGGTGAGCTTCAGCGAGCAGAGCGAGGGCGAGGAGTCCACCGCCGAGCTCACCGTCGGTAACCTGCCGCCCTTCGAGCCCGCTCTACTGCAGGTAACACACTCCCTCCATTATATTTTATTTTTACTTTATTTATTTTCATGGAAAACAAACAGCTTATTAAACTAGGAAGGAAACATAATGGAAGTGTAAAACAATTAAGTCTTAAACTGTTTTCACTTGTAGATCGAGAAATATATTTATATAACATAAAAAGTACAACAGATACATTAGGCAAAAAGACAAAAACAAAATAAAAATGCCAAAAAGAAAAGATAAACGATGAACAGTGAACCATATGAATCATTAGATAAAATTTACGAAACAGTAAATAAAAAGTTAATAATAAATAGATAGGTAAATACACAATAACTACATATATGTACAGGTATAGGAAGATTATGAAATAGGAAATAATCAGGAAGCAAAAAAGTCCCTACTAATAAGTGTACTAAATAAATTCCCCCTCGTGTCGAATAAATAGGTCAATGTTTTCCGTTTTTTTTTTTCCTTAATCTATTGTGTCCCACTGCTAGGCAAAGGTCTCCCCCAAAAATTTCCAGTCATCCCGGCCTTTCGCAGTTTCCCACCACTCCTTCTCGTGAGCTTCGAGATCGTCCCGCCAACGCCTTCTCGACCGGCCCCGTCGTCGCCTTCCGTCTTCAGGCACCCAAAGAGTTACTACGTTCGCCCACTTCTCGGGGTGCATCCGACTGACGGGGCCAGCCCATTACCACTTGAGCTTTGCTGTTCTGCTCCCCACATCGGCAATGCCCGTTATCGAAAGCAGCATGGTGTTCCGCACCCGGTCGATGCGTTTAAGGCCGAGAATGCTGCGTTCCATTGCTCTCTGGCAAATCTTGAGCCTGGACTTCTGTAACTCGGTCAGCTACCATGTCTGCGCACTGTAGGTTAGGACGGGCAGGATACACATGTCGATGAGTTGACGCTTTAGTGTAAGTGGAAGGTCACCCTTCATGTGCTCTTTCATGGACCAGTAGCTCTTCCAGGCATTATCGATGCGGCGATCAATTTCCTTGTCCTGCCTGTTTTCGAAGGATGCTAACTGGCCCAAGTATATGTATTCATCGACATAGTGTAGATCCTGCCCATCTACCTCGACCCTACGTTCGTGCTGTTGGTCATAATTTGCGTCTTCGACCGGTTCATGTGAAGCCCAACCTCAAGACTCGCCAAGCTCAGATCTTGGAGCATCTGTTGTAGTTCCTGTGGTGTTGGGGCAAAAAGTACAATGTCGTCCGCAAATCGCAAATTTGTCAGTCGTTTACCTCCTACGACAATGCCTTTTGTAGCCCATGAATCAGCCAGTGTTTTGAAGACTTCCTCCAAGGCGCTTGTAAATAGTAAAGGGGAGAGCGGATCGCCTTGTTTCACACCCTTTTGAATTGTGAATGATGGACCATTGGAGTTAAGTTTAATATTTGCGGTGCTATGGCTAAATACTAGTTTGATTAAATCTATGTAGGTTTTTCCTATTTGTTGATTTTCTAAAGCTTGAAATATTGCAGAATGTTTTGTGCTATCAAACGCCTTTGCGTAGTCCACAAAGGCTAAGTAAAGAGGTTTGTTAGGCAGTGTTAAACACATGCATAGTGCGCAAAAAGTATATAATGTAGGGCAGCTTCCTCCATTAAGACGATAACTTACAATTTTGGAGTTGCTCACTCAGTAACAGTAAAGCTCACAAACTTGATGATAGTACAACATGCTTTAACTACGTGTGTTTTGTAGTTAAAGCGTTATTGCGTATCTTTTCAAAATTGTGGTTATTTCCCTGTAAAAACTTTGTTTTTCTGCCACCATTTGAACTGGGTTATGACTTGCGATATATTTTGTATAGTCAAGCGTCAAGAGTCTCCCTTGACGCTTGACTATACAAAATATAATTACTTCACTTGACAGTGGCGAAATTGCTTGGATCACTTCTCAGAAGCCATTATAAGAAGAGAAGAGAGAGAGAGAGAGACTAACGTGTGGGTTGCTAGTGATGATTTTACGGCTACAATATAATGCATGTCTCAAAACTGCTGATGTCCTAACATCCGTTTAACAAATTTGTATGTTTTCAACAGGACATGCTAACGAAACTGTTCAATCAATTTGTGCCCGTGGTGCGTGTGTCGGTGTGGGCGGCTAGTGACGGGCCGCTCGCCACGGTGGTGCTGCGCACGGAGTGGGACGCGCGCCTGGCCATCGCACGCGTGCACAAACGGAGGCTGGACCACCAGTGGACAGGTATGCAATGTGTGCGTGTGACGCTAGTAGAAAAGCCAACAATGTATGAGATTGTCTATGTGTATTATTTATTTATTTATTTATATATTGTATTACGAATGTAGAAATGGAATTGGTTCGTAGCGAATGCCGTTTGGCTAGGCCGACTGGACACTATGTTTGTGACTGTTGGGTGTTATGTTGTAGGTCGCAGATTGGAGCTGTCGCTGGGCCGTCCGTCGCCGGCGCCGAACCTAGACGTGCTGCGCGGCCGCCTGCGCGCCGTGCTGCTTGAGCAGCCGAGCTGCGCGCTGCCGCTGCTGCGCCTGCGCGATGCCTACGCCAGCCGCCACTGCTGCGCGCTCACCACCTCCGACATCGCCAAGATCAAGGACACTGTGCTCATACATGACGGTACGTACCTAGAAGGGCTGCGCGCCGTGCTGCTCGAGCAGCCGAGCTGCGCGCTGCCGCTGCTGCGCCTGCGCGACGCTTACGCCAGCCGCCACTGCTGCGCGTTCACCGCCTCCGACATCGCCAAGATCAAGGACACTGTGCTCATACATGACGGTACGTACCTAGAAGTGCTGCGTGTCGTGCTGCTCGAGCAGCCGAGCTGCGCGCTGCCGCTGCTGCGCCTGCGCGACGCCTACGCCAGCCGCCACTGCTGCGCGCTCACCACCTCCGACATCGCCAAGATCAAGGACACTGTGCTCATACATGACGGTACGTACCTAGAAGCCTGCGCGCCGTGCTGAGGCCGAGCACGAAACGAGGCGATCCGTAGTCTTCTACGGATCTCAAAAATAGCAAAATCAAGATCAGAACCAAAACAGCAAAGTTCCCAGAACTTGCAAGTGGAAGGGCTGAATTGCTGGGGAATATAGGTGTTCAGGTTTTCACCTAACACAGCAAATGTTTATTTCTGCAACATTTGCTTTTAATACGCATTTGCCTAAATCAAAGCACACACATTGTGTCCAAAAAACCATACCATTGATATATGGTAGCCTAACGGTTCAATAGTGCAACTCAGAATCCAACGATACCGGGTTCGATCCTAGGCTCCGCACCAATGACTTTTCTAAGTTATGTGCGGATTTCCATCGCTCTGTGCTTCGGAGGGCACGTTAAGCTGTCGGTCCCGGCTGTTATTGATTAATAGCAGTCGATAAGCCATGTCAGAGGCCGTCGGGCGGCTTGACAAACTCTGACACCAGAGGCCAGCACTACCTCATACGAAACGACGACGACCATAAATTGACTAGCTATATAGATTAGTCCTAGTTATACCATTTTAAGTGGCTTTGTTAACGTACAGTGTGATTGTACAAAGATTTGCTAATTATTTACCACTTACTTGCGAACTCAAGACTTTTAACCACCTCAACCCTACCACAAACTATTACAGCTAATAAGGTATGCGTAAGGTCACCATAGCACCCATAAGCGCCTTCTTTTTACGATAGGTTTTCGAGTAGCGATCACGAAACGGACAACGCAGAATAGGAAAGCCCATCTCACGCTGAACCAAACACATTTTAAAGTTTACAGGAAGTTTGTGGATGGAGGTGGCTCAAGACGGGTCGTCGTGGCTACGCCGGAGGCCCAGCAGTGGTACATGATGATGATGTATAATAATTCCGAGGGCTGAAAACATTTTCTCGATAAAAATAATGCAAATTTGTAATTTATCCCCAATACAAGATTTTTATAATATTATTAGTGATCGTAACCGTGTGCTGATCACAAAGACCCTAAACACGGCCAGTCTACTATCATCCATCGAGGAGTTCCATTGTCCACCTTCTGTCTCCATAATCAGATAAGCTCGCTGTCACTATCATATTGTATTGTCATCGGAACTTGACAGGTATGGCAAATTTAAGCTCAATCGGGTGAGGATAACTGCTTTAAAATTAAAGAAACAGTTTAAAAGGCTTTTCAACTGCAAGCTTTTAGCTTTAAAATTCAGTTGCAATATTTCACCCGGACACGGGGTCTCATCCCATAGAAAAAATATATTGTTCTATTGAAATTCAATAGATGGCGTAACAGGTATAGATTGGTTATTGAAGTATGTGAAAAATGAATATTAGGATCTGAAAAAAATATTTTCTGATATCAAAAAATACCCATAACACGGGCAAATTAAATAAATACCTCTTCAATAAAGTTTAATAATTTTTTAGAAAAATCGAATGATGTCGTTTTCCTAGTGGTAATCATTTGAACTAGGTTGAGGTTTCACACAGATTGTTTGTAGTACCACAGGTAGTAGTAACTTGATAGATGGCGTTATTAAAAAAAAACAGATGACTCGCCAATGACGTCATGCCCGAAATGAAAGAGAAAACTAGTATTTCCGTTCTATTCTAAAATTTTCAAATAAAATGTCAGACCTTTATACATATCATTATAACCAAAGACGAACTAGTTATATATAAAAGGCAATGTCCTGACTGACTGTCTGACCGAGTGACAACGCACAGCCTAAACCGCTGGTCGTTGAGACTTGAAATTTAGAGGGTGTGCCTATTTCTTTTAGGGTGTAAAGGTCTACTTAGAAAGGAAAATGAAAAATTCGTATGCTAAGGGTTTCAAAATGAGGTGCTCACGTAAAAACAAAAATGCTGTGTATTTCGGAAAGTGTTGGCAGTAGATACCTACTTGAAATTTCCGCTTCGGCCGTCAAGGAAACCGGGGTTTCGTAACTGGTTCATAGGTAGTTTCCTCAAATAAAATTAACAAACATATATTTCAGCAATATATGAATATTGGCACGGGAACGTTGTGTTTGTAAAAAAATACACTTTACGATTTAGCCATATTTCAGCGTAATTTCGACGTTATAGAATATAGTTTCACGATAGAGGTAGTTGTTGGGATTCAAATATTTTCTGGAATGAACTCCTTAATTGTAAAACTTGAGTGTTCTTTCGTTTAAAAGGTCGTGTCACGGCGTGGTTAGTTGTTATCTGCACGCCGGGAAAGTTTTCGGACTAGGCGCGGATGAAGTCGCGAGCGAAATCTAGGTGGTTAATGTGGGGTACCGCAAAATTCCTAATCTTAGATTTGATGTATAAGAGGCTAAATCAAGTACAGTATTTAAATTAAAAATATGCATGGATACTAAATTGTAATTCCGAAGGGTCACTGTACCAGAAACACGATAGGACAATATTTTCTCGATATGAAAAATCCAAAGTTACATCTATTTTTTGCCTAGATTCGATTGTTTATTAAAATGGTAAATTTTATTGGTTAAAAAATTAGTTAGATAAAATCAATTCAACAACGCCGAGGGTTCACTGTAGAAGTTTTGTAAAATTATCTAAATTTACAAGATATTCAATAAAAACCGCTTTTTCGAGCGGCGGGCGAGAGGCGTTTTTTTGTGTATGAAGATTTATTTTTTATAATACTGGAAAGGTGAAACAAGCAGATGGCCCACCTGATGTTAAGCGGTAACCTCTGCCTATGAACAGTGCATTACCTCATAGGTCAAGTCTACCTAGGACGCGCCCTATGTGGCATTGCACTGCGCCCGCCACCCTGAGACATAAAGATCAAAAGTCTCATATGCCTGTAATTTCACCGACACCCTTACCCTTCAAACCGGAACACAGCAATGCGAGCACTACTGCTTTGCGGCAGAAATAGGTATGGTGGTAGTACTTCCCCGGACGAACTCTTTTACAAAAAAGCTCTACTACTACTGAAAATGATTTGTGCCTGGGGTTGACGTAGTCTTAATAAAGATGTTGAGTTAAAAAAACCGTAATCGTCATAAAGGCTCGTCGCACATGGAGCTACTCAAATATGACGGAACTAATCAGTAATTACAATTACAAACCACTTAGAAACTGTACCTCGCACACGATGACACGACGCTATATAGATGCTCATGTTGTGAAGTTTCAGTCACTTCTTTACTATCTTCAGCTTCAGCTTATAATCTCAGAGATTATTAGGCAAACTATTTTATTACACCACATGCAGCATTACCGTGGCAATGGAATCATAATGAGGTAAAGCATTGTTAAAGGCAGAGGTTACCGCTTAACATCAGGTGGGCCATTTGATCTCGTTAGTATTTGAGTTTGTAACTAGTTCTTTTTGAGTAGCTCCATGTGCGACGGGCCTAAGTTTTTTAACAAACGCCATCTGTTGAATGTGTGCGCGTTTTACGCGGTAATTACAGTTGCAGGTGATAGGTGGCTCTAGCTATCATTTGCGCTGCTAGCGGCATCTAGCGCCCAGGTAAGGCAACCAAAATAGCCCGCACAATAGCCCGAGTTATGGCGGTCACGTTTCGGTGTATGGCATGAGGTATCTGTACTAGTATAGTATTATTTTATCTGTGACCCGGACAAACATAGATACATTATAAGTTGAATAAAAGCTTGTATAAATTGAGGTGTCATAGGTTTTTAAAAATCCTAATTTAAAAATAATGTTATATTTTCATTTATATATCAGGTTTCGGTCGCATGGTCCAACTAATCGACCTCACGCCGGTGTCGAGCTCTGAGATGGAGGAAGCGCCTTGGAAGTGCCACATCCACGCGTCGCTCAGCATGGGCCAGGAGGACGGCAGTAGGATCCTGCAACCAGTGTTCATGGAGGTGTCTGTGCTGGCACAGAATGCTCATGTGCTACTCGAGAAGCATGGAGGACTCATGCCGTTGTTAAGGTGAGTTCTATCACTTCTTGAAGTGCCACATCCACGCGTCGCTCAGCATGAGCCAGGAAGACGGCAGTAGGATCCTGCAACCAGTGTTCATGGAGGTGTCAGTGCTGGCACAGAATGCTCATGTGCTACTCGAGAAGCATGGAGGACTCACGCCGTTGTTAAGGTGAGCTCTATCACTTCTTGAAGTGCCACATCCACGCGTCGCTCAGCATGGGCCAGGAAGACTGCGGTAGGATCCTGCAACCAGTCTTCATGGAGGTGTCCGTGCTGGCACAGAATGCTCATGTGCTACAAGCTTGTAAGTTTTTTTTTTTTCTGTGTTTATCTTTGATCAGTCTTCAGACTATGAGCAGGTTTGGTGTGGATAGACAGACGGGCTTGTAAGAGAAGTGGTCCAGCGACCTTTTTTCCATTTCTGTGCATCATGTTCTGATGAGTTCCATGATAAGTTATCTATCTGCTATTCAGCTATTTTGTAGTAAGACATCTTTTCTTTTCAGTTGCTTTTTATATGAGGGCTTAGTGAGTCGCTGTGCCAGTTGATTGGGATGGTTTCTCAGTTTTTCCTGGTAGGCTTGAGAACTAGTTTTGATTTCTTCAGATACCGTTTTGACTTTAAGTATTTAATGCAACTCAGTGTGAGCTTTATCACTTCTTGAAATGACAGAACAAGCAGGTATTAAGGTGGTTATGACGGATCAAGCAGATTGCCCACCTGATGTTAAGCAGTACCCTCTGCCTATGAACAGTGCATTACATCATAGGTCACGTCCATTTTGGACTTTTTTTTATATTACTTGGAATGACGGATCAAGCAGATGGCCCACCTGATGTTAAGCAGTACCCTCTGCCTATGAACAGTGCATTACATCATAGGTCACGTCCACTTAGGACTTTTTTTTATATTACTTGGAATGACTGATCAAGCAGATGTCCCACCTGATGTTAAGCGGTAACCTCTGCCTATGAACAGTGCATTACATCATAGGTCACGTCCACTTAGGTCTTTTTTTTATATTACTTGGAATGACGGATCAAGCAGATGGCCCACCTGATGTTAAGCAGTACCCTCTGCCTATGAACAGTGCATTACATCGTAGGTCACGTCCACTTAGGACTTTTTTTTTATATTACTTGGAATGACGGATCAAGCAGATGGCCCACCTGATGTTAAGCGGTAACCTCTGCCTATGAACAGTGCATTATCACATAAGTCACGTCCACCTACAACGCACCCTATGTGGCATTGCACTGCACCCGCCACCCTGAGACAAAAGATGACAAGTCTCATGTGACTAATACAAAAGTCAAGCAAAAGTTCATTAAAATCTAATTAATAATCTAATACTAAACTACTTACATTTCACCCAAAAAACTATTAGGAAGGTACTAAGTACTACATTATACCCACAGTGAAAAGAGGCCTATTTGATGCTCTGCCAGCCCTTTCGGGGAAAAAGGCGTGTGTCTATATATGTTTGTATGTATCTGGTTTATATCTGTTTTATTTATAAAGTGTTTTTTTGTTCTCCAGTTTTGTCGAATGCTACGAAGCTACCTTCCCGCCGTTGTACCCGGATCCTGTGCGTGGCGTGCCCCTCGAGTTACTGCTGCGTAGTGCCCCCTCCCTGGAGGTCAAGGATACCCCCTCGAGGCACCTCACTTGGCGCACAGAAGGGCACGAGTCACCCCCTTCCTTCTGTAGTCAGAGTGAGTACATAATCCCCTTACGTGAGCTGGTGTAAGCTCATTTTCAGTGAACAATTACGGACCAATTAAAGCGTGCGTGACAGTTGAACTTGCAGATAGCCCACCTGATGTTAAGCGGTAACCTCTGCCTTTAACAATGCATTGCCTCATAGATCACATCCACCTAGGACGCACCCTATGTGGTATTGCACTGCGCCCGCCACCCTGAGACACAAAGATGAAAAGTCTCATGTGCCTGTAATTTCACCCATACCTTTCAGGAAGACCTTTGTCCGGTAGTGTACCTCCAGTAGCTGATGATGTTGATGATAAAAATCACAATTCGTTTTTATCATTTATCATTTCAATATATTAATTTGCAGAACAAAGTACACGATTTGGTTGTACTGTTAGTTTGGTACTCTATTTGTGACCGTTGTTGTAGGTGAGAGCTCGCGCTCAAGCGCCGATCGCGAGAGGCCCCGCACCGCGCCCACCCTCGAGCCGATGTTGGCTCTGTTCGAACGTGAACTCATCGACTTACTCCGCACCGCACCCAAATGCTCCATACCATTCAGCAAGTAAGTGAGACAACCAAAAAAGTAAGAAGATAACCATCTGACTGACCCGACCGACCGAGGGGGTGCTCTAAGAAAGAAACTTCCTAAATTCACCCGTAATGGGGTGCAGCGGGGCGTTATAGTATATTTAACACAATTAACATAATATGTTAATTGAGATACAACTGATATACTGATACTGATATACTTAATACAATACAGTACATAGATGTTTTTTTTATTATACATAGAAATACTCTGAACAACCTAAATCATAAATCATTTATTTGACCAAATTAAAGTTACACAGATAAAGTGCAGATAAAGCCCTGTCTCCCGGAAAAGCGTAAGCTGTGGCCCAGGAAACAGTTCTCTCCCAATTAAAATAGCACAATTTTTACATTTGCAATTTGATGAAAATGTACCCTGAACAAATATCTACAGATCGTGTTTTTTTTTGATAGAGTTTTATGACACCTATCAGACTGCACCCAGACCCGAAACAAATATAGGAATATTTAGGGATATTTGCAGATCATAATAACATTTGTCCCACAGCGGAAATCGAACCCGCAACCTCTCGCATCTCAGCCGTCGCCCGACGCGCTGAAGAGGTCGTCAGAGGTTGAATTCACGATTTATTATAGTTTTTTTGTATGAAGCTACAAGTACCCGGCGAGCTCGACTTGTTGAGTCATTTCAGTGAGTCAGACAAGATAAGAGTTACGCGATAGAAAGAGAGGTAACTACTAGGTGAATTTAGCTGTAGGTAATTAGCGCTGTGAAACCTGAATTGCACTTTATTGTGTGGGGGCAAGAGTCGCTATTTATTTAAATGATTTTGCGGAGTCAACCTTCTGTACCTGTACTATTATTTAATCTGTGGTATTGGTAAGCGTACTATAAAATCCCAGATAAATCCTATGGTGAACGCACCATGCTGCGTTCAATAACTGGCATTGCCGATGTGGGGAAAAGGACAGCAAAGCTCAAGTGGGTATGGGCTGTCCACGTTAGTCGGATGCACCCCGAGAAGTGGGCGAACGTTGTAACTCCTTGGGTGCCTGAAGACGGAAGGCGACGACAGGGCCGGCCGCGAAGGCGTTGGCGGGACGATCTCGAGGCTTACGAGAAGGAATGGTGGGAAACTGCCAAAGGCCGGGATGACTGGAAAATTTTGGGGGAGTTTTGCCCAGCAGTGGGACACAATAGATTAACAAAAAAAAACTATGGTATTCTATGAGGCCTCGCCCGGCTGTGTAGGTCTACCGACTGATGCCAAACTCTGCTATTCTAATAATACTTTTGTTTCAGACTGATCCCGGCGTTCCATCACCACTTCGGGCGTCAGTGCCGAGTCGCCGACTACGGCTTCACTAAGCTGCCTGATCTACTCGCAGCTCTGAGCAATACTATTATTGTAAGTACTTTCATCGTCATCAGCCTATATCAGTCCACTGCTGGACATAGGCCTCTCCCAATGCGCGCCATTTAGACAGATTTCCAGCTCTTCCCATCCACTTACGAACACCCGCCCTACGCAGATCGTCGCTCCACCTAGCCAGGGGGCGCCCCACGCTACGTTTACCAAGACATGGTCTCCACTCTAGAACATGTTAACCGCAGCGGTTGTCGGTTCTTCGGCATATAATATGCCAAGCACATTGCCATTACAGCTCTTCTATGATCTATGTCGATGACCTTAGTTCTCTGTCGGATAACTTCGTTGCGGATTTTATCACATTGGCATTCTGTGGGCGACAGAATGCCACGTCGAACGGTCTTGAGCTGCCTCTATCCACCGCCTTACTCTATATAATGTGTTTGGTCCATCGAAAGGGGGCATTCCTCTTATGGGTCGTCCGGTTTGTGGTATCCACTTGAGAACCTTTCTTCCCCAACAGTTATCAGTTCTGTGAGTTTTTTTTCCCTCAGTCTTTCAGTGTTTTGCGGCATCCTGCAAGAACCGGGATCCAGCATAACTAAGAATCCTCAATATAACTTTTGAAACTATCATTGTTATGTGGGACGATTATAACTAGTTAAATAATGACTCTGCTATTATATTTCCATATTTGATTGTATTGCTTATTGCAGCCAAAAACAGACACGTCACCCCAACACCGGGGCCACATACATTACATTATGCACATACTTTTCACTAGAAACGGGGTATTTACCATGGTTTTCAAGAAAAACTCGAAAATCATTGGAATTGGAACAATCAAAACTCGAAAATCATGGTAAATATACCGTTTCTATTGAAAAGTATAAAAATCCTCAGTACTCCAGATAACAGGATTTACTTTTAAATTTAAAATTTAAAATTTTACTAGTATTAATTACTTGAGGATAAATAAATAAATCATAGACCAGAAACACGATTGGTGAAACTTATCTCGATAGATTTATTTTTTAAATTGGTTTTCTTAAAACTCGTTTTAGGGACCTAAAACGATTAGAGAAAATATTAAACGTAATTTTTTATAGTATTCAGTAGGTAATCAGATTACTTTGATTAATAGTATATAATTTATTTGTATATTTGCTACTTTAGAAGCAAAACGAAGTTTTATCATTTGTCGCTTACCTCAGTTACAACCGAGCTGAAGAAATCTATACCTCATCTCTTCCTGGGTTCAAGTGATAAATAGCGTTGTCACTTTCTTGCAGCTATTGTTTTCTTGCTAAACTCCGCCCGTTCGGTATTTAAACATGTCGCCTAAAATGTGTTATTTGTTGTCAGGTACTCGGCTCGGGCTCGACGCGTGTGATTACCATATCGTGCGCCGCGCAGAGCCGGCGCTGGACCGCGGACCTGGTGAAGCTGCTGAAGGCTCAGCCCGGCCGCGCCGTCCTGCCGCACGAGATACCACCGCTGTACCAGGCGACGTACGGCCGCGCGTTCACGCCCGTCGACTACGGCGTCTGTACTCTGCCCGAGCTGATGGAGCGAGTGACCCCGCAAGCGATCACTGTGGCGGCCGACGGGACGATCTCACTGCCGCGGTGTGCGCCCACGCCTGAGGAAAGGGCTCGCACGGTTCAGTTCGCTATGCAGGTAATAAGACAGCATCAGCAATTTTTTATTTTTTATTATACAACTTGGTATGATGGATCAAGCAAATGGCCCACCTGATGTTAAGCGGTACCTTCTGCTTATGAACAATGCATTACCACATAGGTCACGTCCACCTAGGACGCATCCTATTTGGCATTGCACTGCGCCCGCCACCCAGCGACATAAAGATGAAAAGTCTCATGTGCCTGTAATTTCATCGACAACCATACCCTTCAAACCGGAACACAGCAATGCGAGCACTACTGCTTTGCGGCAGAAATAGGTATGGTGATAGTACTTCCCCGGGCGAACTCTTTCACAAAAAAGCTCTACTACTAGTAAAAAGACAGATAAGGATTAGTAGGCGCGTGTCGCCAGCATTTTAGCAAATTGTGCACACTCTGAAAGAATGGTCTAAGGGGTATATTTAATAATAATTAAATAAATAATAATAATCGTTATCTGTTCAGCCCCATACCTCACAAACACACTATACTAATGCTTCGAAATATCCCTGTCACTTTCGCACTCATGTCAAATTAGCGTGCTAGAAAGAGACTGCGACAATGCTAAGTATTAGTACTGCTAAGTAACGTCTATTTATCTCGGCCTTAGTGTTACAATGTTAGTTCCGTTTTTCGATACGCCTTTTCTCTTTCCGTATATACATATACACACGCCTTTTTCCCCGAAAGGGTAGGCAGAGCTGAATGGGCCTCTACTCACCGTGGGATGCACCATTGCATAGTCGTGACAAGTGGTGAGCTCATCACCGCCATTGCTTCCCACGAATGACTCTGCTACAAATATAACAAAGATGAATAATGTTCGGACAGGCGGTCGAGCTACTCTGCTACACGCCGAACCTGCGTATGGAGTTCTCGCGCTTCGTGCCCGCCTTCCACGCGCACTTCGGGCGGCAGCTGCGCGTCGCGCACTACGGCTGCGGGAAGCTGGTGGACCTGTTCGAGCTGATCCCGGACGCCGTGACCGTCTGCGCGGAGCCCGGCGGAGAGAAGGGCGTCAAGCTGACCGTGCGCGCCGCGCGGCCCGTCGTCGCGCAGCGGCTGAGAGCGCTGGCGCCCTCGCCGCTGAGAGCGCTGACCGCGCAGTACGCGAGACAGTTCGGCGCTCCACCTCAGGTAGGCACTGTCCACATACATAGCCTGGAATCTAGACAATAGTTAGCCACGTCTCAGCGGCGTAATTCGTCACTGAAAAATAAAAAATACCTAACTAAAAGCTCTCTCTTCTCTTATAATAATGGCTTCTGAGGAGTGCTCCAAACAATTTCGCCAATGTCAAGTGATATAATTATATTTTTTTAGTCAAGTCGTCAAGTGTCTCCGTCAAGTCATAACCCAGTTCAAATGGTGGCAGAAAAACGAGAGTTTTTACAGGAAAATAACCACCATTTTGAAAGACACGCAATACACTTAAATTTAACTACATCACACATGTGCTATTTATTCAAGTTACACCAGTTAAGATAAAATGCCACCGAAATTACACGAAATAACTCTAAAAAACACATTAAAATGTTAAATGGTAATTTAAATGTTATAATTTGTATGATAGTTTGATTCCTGTGACAGATGTCGTAGAAAGACGCCTATCAAGTTCCGTATTATGTGATGTTCAAATATACGCGATATAATGTTATACTTTGAAATGGGTGGAAATTGTGTAAAACTATTCCACGATGGTGCAACCCACTGTGAAAAGCGGCCCATTGAGGCTCTGCCTACCCCTTCGGGGAAAAAGGCGTGTGTCTATAGATGGATGGATGACAACGTTTTACTAAAACATGACTTGACAGTGTCTTTGACGACTTGGAAGGAGTGTAACGTTGCAAAATATGTTGAAAATACAATTATTTAACTTGAAAACGGCAAATTGCCGACGCCAATTAAAATAAATAAAAAGTTATACTTTATTTGTGGTAAATAGACCTTGATGCAAGCTGGCTGGTGGTAAGGGAATCCTCGGAGCCCTAACTAAATGCTTTCACTAAACCTTTCCAGCCGAATATGCTGGAAGCGTCGACTCTGGAGGAGCTGATCTACTTGGCGGGCGGCTACATCGAGGGCGGCATGGTGCTGGCGCCCGGCAGCGCGTGTCGGTGGGCGGGCGCAGCGCTGTGCGCGTGCGCGGCGCTGTGCGGCGACCGCAGCGTCGCTCGCGGCTCCACGCACGAGTACTTCACCGCCACCTACCGGCGCTTCACGGCGACGCACCCCGACGTGCCGCAGCTAGTCGCCGCGGGCATCATCCGCGTGGAGGACACGCGCGTCGTGCTCGTGCCGGCGTGGCGCACGGTGTGGCGCCTCGCGCAGATACTAGCGGACAAGGGCGTGTCGCTCACGGACATGGAGCTCTACCTGGAGTATACCGGCCGGTTCGAGCTCGTGCTCCCCGGCGCTGAGCCTGGTAAGTCACTCATGTTATCTCACACGCGCGTGGCGCACCGTGTGGCGCCTCGCGCAGATACTAGCGGACAAGGGCGTGTCGCTCACGGACATGGAGCTCTACCTGGAGTATACCGGCCGGTTCGAGCTCGTGCTCCCCGGTGCTGAGCCTGGTAAGTCACTCATGTTGTCTCACACGCGCGTGGCGCACCGTGTGGCGCCTCGCGCAGATACTAGCGGACAAGGGTGTGTCGCTCACGGACATGGAGCTCTACCTGGAGTATACCGGCCGGTTCGAGCTCGTGCTGCCCGGCACTGAGCCTGGTAAGTCAAGATCAAGATCGTGGTCTTTTCCCCTGAAAGAATAGAGGAAGAATAGAGGAGGAAGGGGTCTGTCGGGACAGTGGAAGAGTGCGAAAGCGTACCTGTTGCCCCGACAAAAGAGACGAACGGATGAACACAGTGGTGGTTATAACCGGTTGAAGTCCGGCATGACCCTCCTGTCATCCCCGTCTGCTGGTGGCCAGTTCGATTTACGAACAAACCTCTACAATGTCATATGGACATTTTTGAACTTGTTTTCCACGAGTTTCAACACGAATTTGACGTTCCAAATTCAAATCACTACCTCCCTTGGGAGTTTCATACAACTTTAAAACAAAAGTAATGCTTTACTTTACGTGGTGACAGTTCTTCCGCGTGACATGGGTTCTGGTTTATTCTATATTCTCATAGTTCATAGTAATTACGAAGTATTACGGAGAACGGATTTCAGATATGGCAAAAAAAAAACGCCAATGGTACCGCCCGCAATTGGAACGCGCTATCAGATGACGTCGTTACTGCTACTTCCGTCAATGCATTCAAAAATAAACTCGGCATCTGGATTCGAACAAATAAATCAGTGCTCAAAAAAATCTACCAAAACTAAGAGACAATATTTCGACTAAATTTTAAATTCTAATACTGTGACGTAGACACATCAGCGAAAGCTGCTCGTCTATAAATTAATAATAATAATAATAATTTGTTTGTCAGAATGTAGGTACATACATGATGTAGATTTCAAACAATAATAACAGATCCGTTACATTCTTACCATTATTGGCATGCAAATATATGTAGTTACAGGTAAATATTTAAAAGTATACTAAAAACCAAACATTGCTCAAGTCGTCAGTTAAAAAGTCTGTCACTGTGTAGTAACATTTCTCAAGCAGAAGTGCCTTTAGCTTATTTTTGAAACGTAGTGTCATTCTCTTGTATGCTCTCTGGTACCTTATTAAAGATTTTTGTAGCCGTACAAAAAATACTCTTTTGCATAAGTGTAGTACTATACTCAGTACTATAGTTGTGTTTTCTCTGACACAGGCTTAGAAGGAGTGTCCGATTTCCTGCGTCAGTTCAGCGAGATATTCTGCGACGCCGGGAACGGGCAGTGGACCATCTGCAACGGGATCGTGGTGCCACGTGTCAGGGACATACCCGTCGCACAAGTAGACTACTCCGCGCACGACACCCCGCCCGGGCAGAAGGTAACAACGGAAAACATATTTAACTAGCTGATAGTTAAGGTGGATGCTCTCGACGAACCTTCTAAGTACCTTCTGTACCTTACGCCTAAACCGGTACAAGCATGTTCCGGGGCGTTTTGCCCGTTCCTCCCAAACCGGCAACAGCCCAAGCCGAGGTCCGTACCCTTGTGCTCGTTGCCCCATCCTAACTTTGCAGGTTGAGCGCAATCTGCGCTCACCAAAAGCCCAGTAACGCAGTTGACCCAGGAGGTCAACTTAATTTAAATCAATTCGAAAAAAAAAGAAAAAAAAAAGGTGGATGCTCTCGTTTGAGGCGCGTAATTCCTATTTTTTGGTGTTTTTTGCTCATCAATACTTCTTCAGATAGCGAAAGTTGATTTCGCGAGAACTAGGAGACTTTACACAGATTTTTTAATTGATAGTATCTCATAAATGTCATCAGTTTACTACGATGCCACTAAACAAAAAAAAACTCTGTATTAATGTGTTCCACCTTAAGCAACGACCTCCGTGGCGCGGCTCGTGAATGTTCGCCTGCGACGCAGCAGGTTGCAGGTTCGATTCCCGCCTCGGAACAAATATTTGTACAATCTCCAGATATCTGTTCAGGGTGTTCTGGGTATCTTTAATGTATAATAAAAAATATCTATCTATGTAATGTATTGTATTAAGTATATCAGTTATCTAATACCCATAGTACAGGCTCTGTTTAGCTTGGGGCTAGATAATGTTGTGATGAACTGTCGAACATTATTTATTATTATTATTTTATTATTGTTATTAATATTTTCAGTGTTTCATTAAATTTGTAAAAACGGAAAACTTCAGGCTTGACAGAAATTACAGGCACGTGAGATTTTTTATGACTCTTTATGTCTCAAGGTGTGTAACCGTCGTGTGTTTTTTTTTATACAACTTTGAATGACGGTTCAGTCAGATGGCCCACCTGATGTTAAGCGGTACTGCCTATGAACAGTGCATGACTTCATTGGTCACGTCCACCTACGACGCACCCCCACGCACGTGTCCGGCCCAAAATAAGACCCCTCTTTCTCCGCACGTGGATGTCGAAAAAGCCGACTAAAGAATTTACCCGGACTTGATAAGATTCGTTGGTACGAGTATAAGAGTTGTCCTGGCTGCTAGCTTATTTAAGGAATGTGTTATTACTGGAAGAAAGCGTTAGCAGAGTCAGTCGTGGGAAGCAATGGCGGCGATGAGCTCACCACTTGTCATATCTATATTCCACGATAGTGCAACCCACTGTGAACATTGGGAGAGTCCAATGCGCGGCATTTAGACTGATACTTAGGACTCTGCCTGTGTCCAGCAGTGCATAGGGCTGTTATTAACTATGACCATAGGAGATTACTTGACAATAACGTGTGACGTCACAATGATGATTCCACGCAGATATCGTAACGAGCCCGCGGTTTGTCACGTTTGGTCATAGCGAATAAAAAACAAAAGATTGGGCAGTTCACACAACATTATCTAGCCCCAAGCTAAGCAGAGCTTGTGTTATGGGTACTAGATAACTGATATACTTAATACAATATATTAATTACATAGATATATATATTTTTATTATACATAGAAAATACCCAGAACAACCTGAACAAATATCTGCGATCGCACAAATATTTGTTCCGAGGCGGGAATCGAACCCGCAACCTCCTGCGTCGCAGGCGAACCTTCGCCCGCCGCGCCACAGAGGTCGTCAATAAGGGAACTGATATAGACTGAACAAAAAAAACAGAAGTGTACTAAAAAAAAAAAAAAAAACTTGCAGGGTTCCCGCGTGTTTGAATCTCCAAAGCATAGCATTTGGTGCTCTCCGCCGGCCAGCGCTCTGCCTACCCCCAGTGCCTTGCTCACTCACGAGAAGCGTAAGTTTAAAATATTATATTTAGTTGCACTGTAGTTTGTCCGACCAGACCCCTCCGTCTCAATTACACCAGGGGATGGGCAGCAGCATCCACCTGAGAACCTACTTAACATCAATACTACGATCAGCAATCCGCCTGCCAAGCGTGGTGATTGTGGCAAATTAAAAGACAACATATCATGGAACTCGATGGAACATGACACATAAGATAAGTTTTTGTGAAAAATTTATTTTAATTGATAGATTGAGCTGAAATTTGTCATTCCTGTCAAGTTCCAAAGACAATACAATATGATGGTGACAGCGAGCTGATTTGATGATGGAGACGGAAGGTGGACAACGGAACTCTTTGATGCATAATAGTAGACTGTCCGTGTTTAGGCTCATTTTGATCAGCATATATCTGCAAATATTTGTTCCGGATCTGGGTGTTATGGTACCATATTACTCGTAGTTCCTGATACCCACGACACAGGAAATCTTATTGTGGGATCAGGACTATGTATGTGACTGTTGGGTGTTATGTTATGTTTATGTTTAACTAGCGCCTCGCCCCGGATTCGCACGGGTAGCCCCCGGTGAAAAACAGCCCCCCCTCCGAATATTTTATTACTTTTCTGCTATTCGGAGCGAAGAAGAATCCACCAAAAAAGAGATAACTAACATTGGTCCAGCCGATCTTGAGTTATAAGTGGTGTAACTAACACGGCTTTGTTTTATATATATATATATATATATATATATATATATATATTATAAAAAAATATTGTTGCTTATGATCTTGTCTCGTTATCGTCAGGTCGCACTCGGCTAGCCGCGCAGTTCGACGCCGCGTAAACACCCCACCTGTGCCACAAACAAAGCATTCCTCGATTGATTTAAGATTGCGTGCGTGTAATGCCGACCAAAATACCATCTAATGATTCTACCCAGGGTCGCAACGAATTTTAGACTAAAAGTGTCCTAAATATTGTGATGTATGTAACAATAATGTTTTAGATCGTATATATTTTTGTGTGTTTTATTTAGGTTAAGATGTTCAATGCATTCGTTAAATGTTATTGTGTGTTGCAACCAAAATAAAATGTTTCAATGTAGGTTCATCTCGTATACGAATACATCGACGTTAATACGAACTGACATTTAGTAATACGGTTTCTGGTCAATTTATCTGTACAGTACTACCCAACTAATATGGCTTAGCGATGTACCTGCGCAGAAGATGAAATTTTATAGCGCGGGAATTTTTCTGTACCGCTATCGGTCGGCAGCTCGCCGACGCGAAGTGTAATTGTGCGGGGGGGGCGTGACTTGCGATTGATACGGAACTAACAGCTGCAGTGTATTATGAACCTTATAATAGTGACCTGAGGTTGATTGTAAGTTTTGAGCATTCTTTCGTTAATTTACGGAGCCATACTTTCTTTTCTGCGCGGACGAAGATTCACGACGCGCCATATCAGTTGGGTATACCTGTACACATGACAAGATAATTTTCCTAGGAATGTTGCACCGCTGGGGTTCTTGAGTCCTTTTATATGTAAACGAAGTTTTAGTATTAGTAGAGCTTATTAATGAAAGAGTTCGTCCGGGGAAGTACTACCTCCATACCTATTTCTGCCGCAAAGCAGTAGTGCTCGCATTGCTGGGTTCCGGTTTGAAGGGTATGGGGGCCAGTGAAATTACAGGCACATGAAACTTTTCATCTTTGTCTCAGGGTGGCGGGTGCAGTGCAATGCCACATAGGGCGCGTCCTAGGTGGACGTGAACTATGAGGTAATGCATTGTTAAAGGCAGAAGTTACCGCTTAACATCAGGTGGGCCATAAGTTACGCCATTCAAGTAGCAAAAAAAAAATTGCTCCTATTTTGGATATTGTGTCACCAAACTCTATAAAATGTTGTCCACTAATATCTAGTCCCGTGGTTTGTCAGTTTCTTATAAATCTAAACAGTTTCCAAATCATACAAAACAAAAATACTTACAAACCACGGGTTAGATATTAGTTTTCATCATGTGTACAAAATTTCATGGAGATTGATGATATAATAGCCAAAATAGGAGCAAAATTGCAAAAGGGCTGAAGCACAGCACCCTAGCGGTATGACCCTCTTAGATTATAGTGTAGTACATTTGATTTTAGTCTCTCCGCATACATGTCAATGATTGATTAGAGTTTAAGAACATAAAATCTAATCAATCGTTATTTTATTTTACTTTTTGACATATTTATGTATATTTTATTAGGTTACACATGTAGTGGAGGACTGATGAAAACCGCAAATGTCAATAAAAGTCGAAGAAGGATTTCTTTGTATCTGAGACTTGAAACGTCAAAAGTAGCTAACTTTTTACACATTCTAAGGCGCAAGCCAGATAGAAGAGACGTAAGGCGAAGACGCGTCGCGGACAGGGCGGAGACGAGACACAGACGCGACGTTTGAAATTATATATAAGAGACGGGGCGCGGACGCGACGGTACACGTTGTCTGTGCGAGCGAGCCAGACCCGCCCGGCAGGAATGCCACCCCGCGCCCTCTCCTCGCTCCCGCTGCGGCCGCACCCCGTCTCTCTTGTGTGTTTTGAACAAAAGGCGCGGACGTAAAAGCGTTGCGTCCGCGCCCCGTCTATTCTGTATGTTATGCGTCGCGACGCTTCTATACATTTTGTATGAAAGGGACGCGGAAGAGACAAATGTCTGCGCCCCGTCTTACGTCTTTTCTGTCTGGCCCGCACCTTAGATAGACTTGCGTAAGGCGTACATATCATTAGTATGGTTTGAGGCTCAAAGTTGTTAGGGAGTAGCGGGTAAGGTTAATATAGTAGCCACTTTAATTGTTTGTGTAAATTACCTTTAACATTTTACGAATGCCGGCTGAAGTACAATAATTAAAATGTGTTGAGTTGTGTCTAAAGAATCCTTTGATATGTGATCTCATTTTGTAATGCATGGTGTATGGCCCCGTTCTTCATTAAGGTAGCTCACGCTTGCGGCACGAAATTCAAATTTTTTGGTGTTTTTTGCCCATTACAGCTCATCGACACTTCTTCAGATAGCGAAAGTTGAGTTCGCGAGAACTAGGAGACTTAACACACATGTTTTAATTTATAGTATCTCATCAGAATCCAACGATACCGGGTTCGATCCTAGGCTCCGCACCAATGACTTTTCTAAGTTATGTGCGGATTTCCATCGCTCTGTGCTTCGGAGGGCACGTTAAGCTGTCGGTCCCGGCTGTTATTGATTAATAGCAGTCGATAAGCCATGTCAGAGGCCCTCGGGCGGCTTGACAAACTCTGACACCAGAGGCCAGCAATACCTCATACGAAACGAACGAATATCATCAGCTTAGATACGATACCCTTAAACAAAAAAAAACACAGTAAAAATGTGTATCATAGCTAAACTGATGATATTTATGAGATACTATCAATTAAAACATGTGTGTTAAGTCTCCTAGTTCTCGCGAACTCAACTTTAGCTATCCGAAGAAGTGTTGATGAGCTGTAATGGGTTAAAAACACAAAAAAAAGAATCTCGCGCCGCAAGCGAGATCATTTACCTTAACTAATTGTTACTGCAGACATTATTTTGTCAATGTATTCACTTTCGAATTTATGTACATATTTTAGATAACATTTACATCGAAAATCTATTTCTTGGAAGCTGGATTTTATAATGTCGTGTACTAACCAGCCCTAATATTATCATCACAAAATTGTCGAGTCAATTAACACGTTCAAATTTATTATTATTGTTGAATAATAGTAAAATATGGAATAATTGTTCGATTGGATATGCTTGTGCCTCTTGTGCAATAACTGCATTATTATTTGTCAAAACTCGAGTTCCACATTAATAGTTAATGAGGGCTTTTCCTTTTCGAATTTAAAAATTAAAGTAGTTCTATTTGGCTCGATAGATGGCGCTGACTCAAGTATGATTGTCAAAATTAACAAATGCATTGTCTGTGGTTTTGTGTGAATCTAGGAAGATGGACTAAAGGCATGGAACTAAGGCTAAAAACGAAACGGTATCGATTATACCAGTCTCATTCTTTTATATGAATGTATTCATGTGTTGGAATTAGACAAGCATATATCTATCTGTTCTTATTTGCCAAATGTCAAACTACTACTACATTCATGGTAACAATCTAGGAAGATGTATATGCATGGTGCCAATATTCAGGGTACGGAACGGAAAAACGACTGTCGTGTGACAATATATTTGTTTCTCTCTAACATAGGATAGCAAGCTATCTTCTAGGACAGGAGTAAGAAGGAACACTCTATGCTATTTTAGCACTCAATCCATGTGCTACTACATGCATGGTGTGAATACCATGAAAAAATATCACTACGTTGTTGACGTTGACATTTCACTTTATTTTGACAGTTAAGTACAGAGCTGGCGCCACCTATTTTCAAGGCTATAAGCATGATGTGAAACGGCCGTGAAAACCCCTCATTGGATTATTGTATTTGTATAAGTTATAAAAAAAACTTAATTTAGGGATTAAAGAAGATGGGATTGGCTAGTCTGAAATATGTTTAAAAGACGGCCGGTCACATATAGCTATATTGTATAGATGAAAAACCCAATGAAAGCACAATAATCTGTTTTTTGTTAAGTTTGTATAGATATGGATTAAGATGGTAATTTTATTATTATAACATGTACAGTCGACCGATACAAAGTGTTTAACAAGTTTTCGACTTTATGCTTAATAGCATTTGGTTCATAAATGGTTACGCACTTGGTAATTAGAGTACATGATTAAGTATGAGAATGCATTCTAGCTGTGATACCTCCGTACCAATAACGTAATGCCATGCCAAGACGTAATTTCTAATGATCTGTAAATTATCATTGTAAACTCTATTGTAAACAAATATGTATGTACTGTACATAAATTTTCGTTACAAAATATTGGTCCAAAATGCATACTTGTTGGCCTTGTTGTACGTTAACTTTATCTAAAAATATATCTAAAATTAATGTGGAACTCGAGTAGGTATATAAAATATCGTTAATAATCAGGATTATTGGCGTTTATTATCTGTAATATTATAAAAAGGTAATGTTGCTTTGTTTGTGAGTTTGTATGTAGGAGGTACTCCGGAACTACCTATTCCTGCCTAGGTACCTATTTCTGCCGCAAAGCAGTAGTGCTCGCATTGCTGTGTTCCGGTTTGAAGGGTAAGACTGCCGGTGAAATTACAGGCACATGAGACTTTTCATCTTTATGTCTCAAGTGTGGCGGGCGCAGTGCAATGCCACATAGGGTGCGTCCTAGGTGGACGCGACCAATGAGGTAATGCACTGTTCATAGGCAGAGGTTACCGCTTAACATCAGGTAGGCCATCTGCTTGTTCCGACACTCAAGTAGTATAAAAAAAAAGTAACTACGGATCTAATTCTGGAAATTATTTCACTAGCAGTAAGCAAAATCCCTGATTGTGGCTGTTTTTTATTCTGATGCGCGGGCGAAATCGCGGGTGAGACAGCTTGTGATTATATTATATATTATTTATTAATAAAATTGTAAGCAGGCCCTTGCATACATGCGAACTGAACTGTTTGATTGCATTGTTTTATTTTATAAACTCTGCCAGTCAGCATTTATCCGTCGGTGATCACATTCGTATCATCTATTTGGAATTATCTTTTTATTGATTTTATTTTTTGACCATTACGAGTTCCTAAGGTGGATGGTCCAAAACCGTTAAACATACAAACTTTGACGGACCAATGTCAGTGATAGAATATATATAATTTCATCACTAGTGTTTTATTGAAAAGCTAATTAATTAAAAGTGGATTTCCCAGTTTTATTACGAAAAATCATTTAAATTCTCTTCTTCTTCTTAGTAGTTTTCTTCATTACTGAAGGTCGTGCCGGACTTGAAATGCTATGGTAGAGGAATTAAAAAAAAAAAAAAAAACTTTTAAATTAAGTAGATGAAATTATGTCTATCACCAACATTGGTTCCCGTTTGTATGGTAAACGGTTTATTGACATTCACCTTAATTGTGTTGATTTTGAAGAAAACAATATTCAAGATTAGCATTAACAATGTCCACTTATAAGAATAGTTAAGTTTTTAAAGATTCAGACTGTAAAAGATACATTTAAGTAATGTTTAAGTTATTTTACTTATGTGACCAATAATTTTATAACTTTAAGATAGAAGTAAGCAAGTATCTTTGCAAACAAAGTACAGTAAGTGAAGATGGCTGAGATAGTATTATTATTTTGTGCATCTTCGTAATTCTGTGATCATTTATCTCTTTTAATTCAATCAATATTATGTATGGAAAGTAGTATCTTGTCAGTATTGCATGGAAAATGAATGTAGTGTTCGAGAATAAATGTTATTTTTTAATAATACCTTGGTTTTTATTATACTAGCAGCGCCCCGCGGTGTTACCCGCATAGGTCTCGATCTCGTGGGAATATCGGAATATGTGCCTAAAAATGTGCAAATCCGTCGAGCCGTTTCAGCGTGAAGAAGTAACAAACACACGCACACACACAAGTAACCTGGAAGTTCCCACCCTGGGAAGTAACTCACAAACTTTCGCATTTATAATGTTAGTAGGATAAATAGGAACTAAAATAAATATAATTTTTTACAAAAAACCAACCGATTTCAAAACATTCAATAAAATTCCTATTAAGAATGTAGACTGGATGGAATAAACCATAAAATTGAAGAGTTCCCTCGATTTTTCCAGGATCCCATCATCAGATCCATGGGACCTCCTGGGAAGTAACACTTTCAAACTAAAAAAAAAAAACAAATTGGACCAGGCGTCTTCGAGTAATCGGGGAAAATACATAAAAAAATAAAGATTCAGACGTATTAAGAACCCCTTTTTTGAAGTCTGGTAAAAAACGTTTTTTCACCCGACTGTGGCAAAGCCAAAAGGAAGGGTTATGTTTGTAGCAGTGCATGTATATGTTATGTATGTTTGTGCATATGTCCTACCGTACTCCTAAACTAATCATCCAATTTTGATAAATGAGGTAAGATTCGTTATTATCTTGGATGTAGTAATACATATTATAATAGATATGCACTGTTCATAGGCAGAGGTTACCGCTTAACATCAGGTGGGCCTCTTGCTTGATCCGTCATCCAAGAAGTATAAAAAAAAAAAGATAATGGTTCAGGTGGAATAGCTAAATTTTATACGAATAAAATCAATATGACGGATGGTACAGGAATAATACACAGGCTGAGTCCCTTCTTAGACTAGACCCCTCCGTCTCCTCCCATGGATGTCATAAAAGCCGACTAAGGTATTACCCGGACTTGGTAGTAAGATTTGTCCTAGCTACTAGCTTACTGAGGAATGTGTTATTTTACTGGAAGAAAGTGTTAGCCGAGTCAGCCATGGGAAGCAATGGCGGCGATGAGCTCACCACTGGTCACGTCTATATTCCTACGATGGTGCAAACCCACAATGAAGAGGGCTTTTGAGGCTTTGCCTACCCCTTCGGGGAAAAAGACGTGTATGTATGTAACAGGAATAAAAGGGATCCCTGTGTTCTGCTGTCGTACAATTGATAACGATTAGGCATCAGAGTTTGTGTTGGTTGGCGCTTAAAAAGTTGAATAAAACAGATACATACACACAAACTCACGCCTGTTTCCCGGAGGGGTAGGCAGAAACCACGGATTTCCACTTGCTACGATCCTGACACACCTCTTTTGCTTCATTCGCTCTCATCACATTCTTCATACATGCTCGTCAAAAAACAACCAGAACACCCTGAACAAATACGCACAAATATTCTGCGTCTGCAGATCGCAAAAATATTTGCTCCGAGGCGGGAATCGAACCCGCAACCTCCTGCGTCGCAGGCCAACCTTCGCCCGCCGCGCCACAGAGGTCGTCAAAACTAACTAACTCTCTAAGCATACCTTTCTCAATCCTAGTCACTACATCTTTTTTAATCTCACAACAGTCACAATAAAACAGATTACAATAATTTAACGAGTTTATTGCAAAGGCATTAATAACATCTACTTATTTAGGGAACAAAGGCTAGCTTCAAGCCGTTCACTTGGTCTGGTCTGAGAGGGGTCCATTGCGCCTCTCCCAGATCATGCGGTGCTTCTGTTTCATGTATGCCTTCCTGGCATCTGCATAGCCTCCTAGATCACCATCTGGAAGAAAAGGCCCATTTTAAAATCAGGATAAACAACAAATAAGTTTAAACGGTAAACGGTGTGCTATACGGGACGCGGATGGAGTGCGACCTTGAAAAAGAATCTCGGAACGAGTCGAAACAATGTCGGTGCTGACACCGATATAACGGTACGTGAAAATTCCCGTTTTTATAAAATATATATTTTATCAAGTTTTTAGTGATAAATATATTTTTCAATACAAGCTTTTATAAAATTAGTGATCGTAACCGTGTGCTTACCAAAATGAGCCTAAACACGGCCAGTCCACTATTATCCCTCGAGAAGTTCCGTTGTCCACCTTCCGTCTCAATCATCAGATCGGCTCGCTGTCACCATAATATTGCATTGTCATCGGAACTTGACAGGTATGCAAAATATCATCTCAATCGGTTGAGGATAACTGCTTTAAAATTCAGTTGCAAGATTCCACCCGAACAAACAAAGTTAAATAAAAGCTTGTAAAGAGTTATCATTGTTGTCTTGATGTTATCTGTGGCGCGGCGGGCGAAGATTCAACTGCGACGCAGGAGGATACCATCCTTCATCCGTTTGGGAGCTACGAGGCGACAGACAGACAGACACACACACACACACACACAAACAGAGACGTCAAACTTATAACACCCTTTCGATACCCGCCTTGGAACAAATATTTGTACGATCTGCAGATATCTGTTCAGGGTGTTCTAGGATGGGGTTCCTATGTATAATACAATTTTTTTTTTTTTTTTTTTTTTTTACATTGATTGACCTTTGTTTGACCACGATCTCTCCTGTTGGTAAGTGATAATGTGGCCGATGATGAAGCACAAAGGTCTAGCCTTGAAGAGACCCAGATTATAGTTTTCAGGAAAGACAGACGACGGTAGTGTATTCCACTCCTTAGCAGTTCGCATTATAAAGGTAGAACCGAAACGTTTTGTGCGAATAGAAGGTATACCAATGAGGTAAGGATGGTACTGAGCCGTACGCCTGCTCGTCCTATGAAAAGGAGATGTTGGGATCAGATCGTGCAGTTCCTGGGAGCATTCCTCGAAATGTAACCTATAGAAGATTGAAAGGCATGCAACCTTACGGCGGTGCTCGAGACTCTGGATCTTAGTCTCCGCCATATGATGCTCACCTGTAAGCCTGAAAGCTCTACGTTCGATCGAGTCCAAGTTATATCTGTGTAATGTATTGTATTAAGTATATCAGTTATCTAGTACCCGTAACACAAGCTCTGCTTAGCTTGGGGTTAGATAATGTTGTGATCTGCAGATATTTGTTCACATAGTTGTACATCCCCGGACGAATTCTTTCACAAAAAAGAAAAACTCTCAAGAGACTGGCTGTATCAGGAATACCCTTACACTGACATACACAACCACTTATACCTGCTCACTAGACTGTTTATTTTCTACATTCTCGTGTTAGTCAAATAGTTCCTGGTTTCTTTCGCTTGTGGCGTGAAATTATTATTTTTTCGTGTTTATTGCTCATCGCAGCTCATCAACACTTCTTCAGATAGCGAAAACTATGTTGCCGGTAATTATATGACTAATACACAAGTTTTAATTTATAGTATCACATAAATATCATTAGTTTGGCTACGATTGTGCTTCAATGGTTTTTACAGTGTTTTTTTTGTTTCATTGTTTCGTTGGATTGTCGACTTTCGATCATACATAGGTATAATATACCGCGGTCTTAAGATTCCAAGCATGGACGAAGAGCCAACGAGCCAAACCGCAGTATTTTAAAACCGCGGTTTGGTAGGTGCTCTATTGACGGCCTCTGGCTCGCCGGCTCGCTGGCGTACCAGCGGCTTTACTCGCCAATGGATCACCCCCTTTATCGTTTCTCATTATTTTGTAAAACATAAAAATGAAAATAATTGACATTATCCTCAAATAATAGTAATTTAAAGGCAATTCAATTTTTTTATAAAATTCTTGAAGAGTTCAAGGACATGACATTTTATAGATTTATATCCAATTTAATACAATGGCTAGCAGAGAAATGCTTTTATCTACACTCAAATCGAAAAATTCGAATTACGAATTCAAAGACGGTTATATACAGACGCACTTTATAGACGCATATACATCAAATTAAGAATAAAACTCATTATAGTACCGCTATCTTTTTTTTATTAATTCATTAAACTAGTCTATGGTTATAGCCTGAATATGAAAAAAAGGCTGTGAAGATAAAGTAGTGTATGAAACTGCATACAACTTAGGTATTAAAACACTCGAGTCAACCTATTATCGCATTCGGCTTCGCCTCATGCGATAAACAGACTCTCGTGTTTTAATACCCCTTCTTATATGACAGTTGCATAAACTACTATTATAGCATTGATGAATTTTTGTTTATAGAATTTAATTTGTGTTGTGTTTTGTTACTTATATGACTATGTGACTTTTTGTCGTTTGCCTTGATATGTTTAATTGTATAGACATAATTGGCTTCAGCTTTCAATGTTCATACGCCTGTGAAGGCAGGTTTTATTTTATTTTATTTATTTATAATACACAGGCTGCTCTCGGAGCTGATGCGTGTATATCTTAGTCCTTATCAGTGCACTTTAAATGTTTGTCAAGTCTATTTTTGGAAGAATTCACTGAGGGGTCACTGATCACTGAGTCTGGTAGCCGGTTCCAAGTGCGCACGACGCGATGCTAACGTTTTGGTACATAAAGCTAGATTTAAGACCTATTTGTACCTGAAACCTTTTGAATAAATGATTAATACTAAATCAAACCAAAATAATACATTTTTTATTTTGATTTGATGTATACAATAGCGAGATATTATTTCTTACTTCAGCTAAACCAAAAACGGTTACCATCAAATGTTTGGAACAATCGAAATAGCGCGAATGTGTTTGCAATGTACACAATAATAAAAACGTATCCACCACTTAACTTATCCATCGTTACCTCATCAGTATACCCGCAATATTCGCTCTAAGCGTTTCGGTTCCACCTTTGTAATGCAAACAGCTAAGGAATGGAAGTTGCCGTCGTCTGTCTTTCCGGAAAACTATAATATGGGTCTTTTTAAGGCAAGAGTGAATAGGTGCCTTCTAGACCTTCGTGCTCTAACGTCGGCCGCATCGTAACTTACTAACAGGTGAGATCGCGGTCAAACGAGGGTCTATCATAGTTAAAATAAAATAAACTCACACTTGATGAACCAAGCTTCTTCAGCAGTTTTGTATTTGTCCAAAAGAGGTTTGCAAGTGGTCATATGGTCCGGACTTTCATACATTACACATTCTTCAAAGCGCTGGCGCAGAATATTAAGGATTTCACTGTCGACAAGCCTGCAATGAGGAAAATATCATTCGTAAATTACATTGTAGATTTATATAAATAAATAATACTGGACAGTTCACACAACATTATCTAGCCCCAAGCTAAGCAGAGCTTGTGTTATGGGTACTGGATAACTGATAATATTTATTACAATACATTACCACAGAATATATAATAGTTACATGGATAGATATTTTTTTACATACATAGAAAATACCCAGAAGACCCTGAACAAATATAGTAAGATTCGTTGGTATAAGATTTGTCCTGGCTTCTAGCTTATTTAAGGAATGTGTTATTACCGGAACAAAGTGTTAGCAGCAGTCGTGGGATGCAATGGCGGCGATGAGTTCACCATTTATCACGTCTATTTCCTACAATGGTGCAACACAAAAAGGAGAAAGGAGGCCCATTTTAGGCTCTGCCTACCCTTTCGGGGAAATAGGCGAGTGTCTATGTACGTATGTATGGCATTGACTTCGGGTCAGCGCTCAAAAAGGGTCCGAAACAAGAGACAAAACGCATATAGAAGGACAATTCTGACAAGGTTTATTGCTGATTCATTATTGAACACATTTGATGGACTAGAGTGTGAAACAGCAGTGTATCAAACTTCTTTTGTACTCTTTTTGAATTTAAAAAGGTGCCTTACTTTGGCATTCATAGTGTATGGAATGCGAAGTCTATAATTACTAGAATGGCTCGTCAATACAATGAACTTTTAAAAAATAATATTCAACTTGATGTTTTTATTTCAAATTTAAGGCAATTTATGAAAGATATTAAAGACATCCTCCATCTCAATCTTGTATAGTATTTAATCATTTTAGTAGTAGAGTAGAGCGATGGTAGCCTAACGGTTCAATAGTGCAACTCAGAATCCAATGATACCGGGTTCGATCCTAGGCTCCGCACCAATGACTATGTTATGTGCGGATTTCCATCCCTCTGTGCTTCGGAGGGCACGTTAAGCTGTCGGTCCCGGCTGTTATTGATTAATAGCAGTCGATAAGCCATGTCAGAGGCCCTCGGGCGGCTTGACAAACTCTGACACCAGAGGCCAGCACTACCTCATACGAAACGACGACGATTTTAGTAGTTAATATTACTTAGTAGTTACTTTGTTTTAATACGATTATATTTTCAGTTTAGGTACATTGTGCCTGTGACGCAGGTATTATTATTATATCTTGTTGTTTTTATGTTAAATTCATAATAACTAGTTCTCGTACATAATAACACGTCCCAGTAATCGCTTGCTGGTTACTAATTTTAGCTGTGCACACGCACATGTTTATTTTGCAATCCAGATCAAAATTGTAATATTTAAAAGTTCTTATTTCTTTGGGGTTGTAATCTGTTATGTGCATGTAAATAATAATAAAAAAGTCCATGGTAGAGTCTTCAGAAAGTCTTTGATTAGTGGCCACATAGTAAAGAATGCATATCTGTTTCTTCTTAGTGTGTTCTGTGTTTCTGTGTAGCTCTTGTATACAAATAAATATATATTCTTTCTTTTCTTTCTTTCTTTCATATCAGACATATAATTTTGTACTAACGTATGAACCGAAAAACCAAAAACATAAAAACAAAAGTTATTAATTATATTATTAAGTATATAATCTGTTATTGAATTTAAGTAAAATCTCATACATTTCTCTTTGGCTACAAACATACTGACATTACCGGTCTTAAGCGCCCTGCTGATAAAGCCTGTTAACGCTATTACATTTCTTGGCATAAAACTGGATACTAGACTAATGTGGAAAGAGTATATCGATGGACTTGCCAGCAGATTAAGCTCTGCATGCTATGCCATAAAAAAGTTAAGAAACTTTGTGGTTTGGTTGCCGCCAAATCAGTGTACTTTGCATACTTCCATAGTTTAATGACTTACGGCCTCCTAGTTTGGGGAAATGCAGTGGAAACACTCAGAATTTTTTGAGCAGTTCGGTACATTTTAGGACTAAGAACTAGGGAAACTTGCCTTAACGCCTTCAGCAAATTAAATATTACAACCTTTAGTGGAGCATACATTTTACAATGTCTTAAATATGTAAAAAACACAAAGTGATATGCCGACTTTGGGAGAATTTCATAATTATAATACTAGATATGGTGGCAGCATTCAGCACCCAAAGTGTAGGTTATCTAAAGCATCCAAGAGCTACATCTGCAATGGTGTAAAACTTTACAACAAACTACCTAAAGATTTGAGGGATTTAAGTTGTGGATTATTTATGAGGAAGATGAAGAAAATTTTGATATTTTATGTAAAAGTTATTACACTTTGCAGGAAGCCCTGGATGAAGATTGTATTGCATGAGGTATTTTTTATTTTTTATTCCTTTTGTTTTGTTTATTTTATTTCAGTGTTTTGTTTTTTTTTTTGTTCTATTTTAGTTGACTTGGTAAATCAATAATTTTTTTTATTGAGAATCTAACAATGCCTCTATATAGCAGCTAACAATGACATAATTTCTAGATTTTTGATTATTTACTATTTGACATTGCTCCTAGATAGCAGCCAATTATTTTATTTTATATTTAGTAGGTATTGACAATGCCCCTCTACAGCAGCCCCTGAAACCCATAGCTTTAAATTATAATGTTTTAAAACTGATAATTGTTGTGTTAGTTTAACTATAGCATCCCTATGCTTGTCTGTTTATTTATGGTTCTGTTGAATTTGTGTGTAACTATGAAATTTGACATAACCAAGTGTTCTCTTAAGTTCCTACGGTGAATAAATGAGTATGAGTACGAGTATTTTTGTGAAATTTATGTAACAGAGTGGGAGAGATCCCACTCCTTCCTCCCCTCCCCCGAACTCCTTGTTATTTTAAGTTTGTAGGTTTGTGCCGGTTTCCATACTTAACCTCAAAATTAACTTTTATTTCTTTCTCGAAATTAGATGTTTCCTAGTTTTTTATTTAAAGGAGAGGGTCTTCCCTCTACCACGTACATTTCCCCCTGTCCGCAACTCTGTATGGTGGTGTTTCATATCTATAGCCAACCCAAGAATAAATCTGAAGGAACACCTTCAAGATTTGGCAATATTGCATCCCTGCATTCGCATGGCAGAGAGGCCTCGGTCTAACAATAGGATAGTTCAGGCTAATCCAAAGTTTACTTGAGTTTGAAAGATAATAAAGGTGTAAAGGTTTGGAGGAAAAGCATTACGTCTCAAAAATTCCCTGCATTTCCGAGAGAATTGGGCTATGTGAGTGAGTGGGAACCAACAAGTACCTATATTTAGTTAGAGCCTAACTTTTAGGCCAAACTCAAGGTACTATCACAGTCATATTGGATAGGGTATATATGGGCCAAACACGCTGTTAGGATAAAATCGGTCACATAAGCTTTAGAATCAACAAATCATTACCTATCGCGCTTGAACTGGCTATTGGCTTCAAAATCGCACACTACATCGCCATCGTAGCACTGGTCGATGGTCGGAACCCGGCGGTATTTCTGGTGGTACCACGGATATTGCTTCTGGTTCGGCTCCACCACGGTCTCTGCAGCATAAAATCTACAATTAGATATTTGCTTACATAACATTACACAGTTGAACCTATTTTGCTGTATTTACCGCGGAACCAGGTCACTGGTGTATCAACTGTGCTGTACAAAGCTCTGGCAAAAGCCCGGAACAAGTTATTGTCAGGTGGGCAGTCATCTTGAACCATTTTTCACGGTAAAAATAAAACACCTAAAACACGCTCGTTTCGACTGAAGAAAATCAATCAAAATTCCGACTCTGCCTCAAAAATTGCGTGCAGATCAACAAGCAAGAGGTACGGGTACGGGCGGGTGAACGTTTTTTGACACTGACATTGACAGATGATTTCATTAGACACATGCATAACAAGATCATGAAATCTCTTGGGTACCTAAGCTAAGAAGAAGAGATCTCTTGCTTCCCGCCACTTTCGAAAAGAGACGTTGTCTACTTTTATTTTATTTCATTTCCTAGTGTTTTCTTGAGTTATTTTGTGTTATTTTGGTGGCATTTTAACGAATGTAGCTTGTTTAAAAAGCACAAGTGTAGTGAAATGAAATGGAAGTGAATTGCGTGACTTTTGAAATTGGTGGAAATATCCTACCAAAGTTTTAGTAAAATTGGCCACCGTTTTACTAAAACATGACTCGACTGTGACTTTGACGACTTGGAAGGAGTGTAACGTTGCAAAATATATTGAAAATACAATATAGTGAAAATACAGATACTTGAAAATGGCAAATGCACAAGCCGTGCGGCGCCAATTATAAAGAGAAAAAAGAGATCTCTTGGGGTTCAATCTGTGCTGGCACTGGACCATGGACTACTGGATTCACAGAATGGACTTAGTATTCACAGACCAAGAGTGTACTGACGCTCTTGGCATTATTCTGTGGTCTGTGAATCTGCCACTTTTGAAAGAAACGTCGTAATTTTTATTAGGGTTCCGTACCCAAAGGGTAAAACAGGACCCTATTACTAAGGCTCGGCTGTCCGTCTGTCTGTCTGTCTATCTGTCCGTCCGTCTGTCACCAGAGGCTGTATCTCCTGAACCGTGTTAGTTATAGTTTTGTTGCCGCTATAACAAAAATTACTAAAAAACAGAATAAAATAAATATTAGGGGCTCCTATACAAAAAACTTTTTTTTGCCGTTTTTATAAAAGACGCCAGGCTGTATCTAATAATTAGACAGTTGAAATTTTCACAGATGATGTATTTCTGTTGCCGCTATAACAAAAATACTAAAAAATTTAAAAAAATAAATTTTTAAGGGGACTCCCACACCACAAACGTGTTTTTTTGCCGTTTTTATAGACCAGACTGTATCTCATGAACTGTGACAGTTAGATAGTTAAAATTTTCACAGGTGATGTATTTCTGTTGCTGCTATAAAAACAAATACTAAAAAACAGAATAAAATAAATATTTAAGGGGGCTCCCATACAACAAACGTGATGTTTTTACTCGTTTTTGCTCGATATTGATAACGGCAACAGGAAGACTCTTAAAATATTCACAGAATATTCATTTATATACTCACTTTAAAAATAAATAACTGAATTAAAATAAAACAAATATTTAAGGGCGGCTCCCACACAACAGTGTTTTTTTTGCCGTTTTTGTAGATAATGGTACGGAACCCTTTGTGCGCGAGTCCGACTCGCACTTGGCTGGTTTTTTATTACATTTTCTTTTTTTATACTACTACAATGACGGAACAAGCAGATGACCTGATGTTAAGCGGTAACCTCTGCCTATGAACAGTGCATTACCTCATAGGTCACGTCCACCTAGGACGCGCCCTATGTGGCATTGCACTGCGCCCGCCACCCTGAGACATAAAGATGAAAAGTCTCATGTGCCAGTAATTTCACCGGCACCCTTACCCTTCAAACCGGAACACAGCAATGCGAGCATTACTGCTTTGCGGCAGAAATATGTATGGTGGTAGTACTTCACCAGACGAACTCTTTCGCAAAAAAGCTCTACTACTACTAAAAACTGACTTATGACTTGATGGAGACTTGACGACTTGACCAGAGAAATATAATTAATTAAATCACCTTACATTGGCGAAATTGTTTGGAGCACTCATCAGAAGCCATTATATGAAAAAGAAGAAGAAGAAGATATCACTTGGACGAAAAAGTTTGGAACAAGACCACAGAATAAATAATAGTAAACTTTAAAGCCCAACTTAATTAGTGAAAAATATAATGTAAATAGCAACTCTTGCTTGTAGATCGACCGGAGCGGAGCGTAGAGCGGGTCGTAGAGCAGCGGCTACAGCAGGGTGTCGAGCGGGGCGTCGAGCGTTGCGTCGAGCGGGGAGTCAAGCGGTGCGTCGAGCGGGGAGACGAGCGGGAAGTCGAGCGGGGCGTCGAGCGGGTCGTCGAGCGTTGCGTCAAATGGGGAGTCAAGCGGTGCGTCGAGCGGTGCGTTGAGCGGGGAGTCCATCGGGGAGTCGAGCGGAGAGTCGAGCGGGGAGTCTAGTGGGGAGTCGAGTGGGGAGTCAAGCGGTGCGTTGAGTGGGGAGTCCATCGGGGAGTTGAGAGGGGAGTCAAGCGGGGAGTCGAGTGGGGAGTCAAGCGGTGCGTTGAGCGGGGAGTCTATCGGCGAGTCCAGCGGGGAGTCGTGCGGGGCGTCGAGCGGAGTCAATGAATGACCCAGAATGACCGCCAAAAAAAAACTACTTTTTTATTTGGCTGTCATTCTGTGTCATTAATTTACTCTGGGGTTGATGTGAGCCAGAGGGTTGATTCGTTCAAGCTCATGGATTGATTCGGTTTGGCTTCGAGCCAGAACTAATCAATCCCTACTACTTTTGTGTCAAAATAACCTATTGGCTGCTCGTCTTCATAGGTAGTCTTGTGGTATGATGTCTTCTACTATTACTGCTACTCGTGTCTTCGGCACTAGAACCGAAGCCGTAAGCTGATCAAAACGAGCAGATCAGCACACTACCACCATTATACATTTATATAAATATAAAATATATAAATAATGCTGGACAGTTCACACAACATAACCTAGCCCCAAGCTAAGCAGAGCTTGTGTTATGGGTACTACATAACTGATATACTTAATACAATGCATTACAAAAAACTACTTAATTTATATTAATAAATGAATAAAATAAATAAATAAATAATGCTGGACAGTTCACACCACATTATCTAGCCCCAAGCTAAGCAGAGCTTGTGTTATGGGTACTACATAACTGATATACTTAATACAATACATTACAAAAAACTACTTAATTTATATTAATAAATAAATAAATAAATAATGCTGGACAGTTCACACAATATTACCTAGCCCAAAGCTAAGCAGAGCTTGTGTTATGGGTAGATAACTGATATACTTAATACAATATATTACATAGATACTTAGATATTTTTTATTATAAATAGAAAATACCCAGAACACCCTGAAGAAATATCTGCGATCGCACAAATATTTGTTTCGAGGCGGGAATCGAACCCGCAACCTCCTGCGTCTTAGGCCAACCTTCGACCGCCGCGCCAAAGAGGTCAATAGATAAATAGATATAGCAAATAGATTTTAATAGTTTTTTTTTATTATACATAGAGAATACCCACTACACCCTCAACAAATATCTGCAGATCGTACAAGCGGGAATGAAACCCGCAACCTCCTGTGTCGCAGGCGAACATTAACCCGCCGCGCCACAAAGGTCGTCAAATATATAAACCTATAGTGAAAAATATCTAACTGATGAAAACCGCATCAAAATCCGTTGCGTGAAAGTAGCCCAATCCAGGTCATAAGCTATGTGTATACCAAATTTCACCAAAATCGGATCAGCCGTTTCGGCGTGATTGAGTAACAAACCTACAAACATTGTAAATTTGACATTTATTATACTAGTACCTATTAGTGGGATTATGGTACCTAGATACTCATGTACCTAGATGATAAATTACAATGTTAGGTACCTAGGTACTCATGTAGGTACCTAGATGATAAATTACAATGTTAGGTACCTAGGTACTTTTGTAGAAACATTCTTACAGGGAACTTGAATAATAAATTGAGCGTATTATTTAATAATTGTAGGCCTGGTAAGTTTATAATAAAACAAATAATGTATTGAAATGGTTTTTATTAAAACTTCACCAAAAAAGTATACTAAGAACAAAGCTCCCTTGAAGTCCCAACATCTTGCCACACCCTATATATAGATTAATTAGTTATCAATCAGTACATACCAAAAGTTTGAGACATACCTGTGTTTTTAAACTAAGAGAGAGATTTCAATTATTCGGAACAGACCTAACTATACCAACAGCTGATTCAATTTTTAAATCAGGTTTGTGTCTCATCGAAGGGAAGGTTTTACATTGAGTAAAGAGGTCATTGAGCGCAGGTCATTGAGGGGGGTAGGAGGGGGTACACGCATGCGCCATTGAGGTTTATTCGGGTTGCTAGTCACAACAAAAGAGGAATCCTTAAAAGATTGCATATTGTGATAAGTTTAATTGTAACGAACAGTGTCAGGCACATTGACGGCCAGTTTGAGGAGAGCAATATCTGCTGTAGATGTCAATTGTGGGATAAATAATTCAGTAGATAATGCCTATGGGAAAATATTTCCTGCAATGTTCAGAAAGCTCACACCGAGCTTGCAACCCAGATGTTTCTGTCAATTCGCGGATATGTTCGTCAGTGTGAAGGCATCTGTGTTGAACCGCGGCGCTGCTTTGCGTGCGGTGTCATGGTGCTCCGGGCTCCAGTGACATAGTAGCTGTTGATAGCCGAGTGTGGGATGCTCCTTGCTCAGTAGCGAGGGAGGCACGCGCGCTGACGGCCGCGGCTCGAGCTGATGCAAGTGTTCGCACGGAGAGGATGAAAAGCCGAGCGCGCGCGGCCTCGTCCCGCGCGAAGGAACGCGCCAATTTGAGCTTTTTTATCTTCATAATATTCTTCGTTGTGTTCGGTGTGATAGTTCTGACTGAGCTGGTGCTTTTGGAGCGCCCGCCGCCCCCGGGCTCCGCGAGACGCTACATCGACGAGGTTCAGGTGAATTTCAGTGATAATATCCAAAAAGTCAGTTCGCTAAAACTGAATCTATATTTATTTCACTGTTTACGGAAAATTACCACTCTTAGATTTGATCGTTAACTGATTAAATCACGTACAATATTCAAATTATAAATATGTATGGGTTCCTACTACATTATAATTCCGAGGGATCACTGTAGGTACCAGAAACACTATACCACACTATACCTAGGACCAATACTTTGGTCGAAGCCTTGGACAATATTTTATAAAAAGAAAAAAAAACTTACTACTTTTAACTTTTGGCTAGATTCAATTGTTTATTAAAATTACCAATCTTAGATTTGATCTTTAACTGACTAGGTACCTAAATCAAGTACAATATTCAAATTATAAATATGCATGTATACTACATTATAATTCCGAGGGATCACTGTACCAGAAACACGACAGGACAATATTTTTTCGATAGAAAAAAAAGAACAAACTTACTTTGAACTTTTAGCTAGATTCAATTGTTTATTAAAATTGTACATATTATTGGGTAAAAAACTTGATAAATAAAATCAATACAACAAAGCCAATTAAGGGTTTACTGTAAGGGTTTAGTAAAATGATCTATGTTTTACTGGTTTAACGAGATATTCAATAAAAACCGCTTTTTAGAGTGGCTCGTGGCGTTTTTTTTGTATGAAGATTTCTGGCTGGTGTTGGCGCAGTCTTAACATAAGGCTTAACACATTTTTTTTTGTTCTTTGTTATAATGTGTTCGCGATCCGTTGGTGGACTATAGGCGGATGAGTGGATAGTTTCTTGGCGATTGGGATCCGGACTCATCAGTCCTTCTTTCCTCATATAGCAGGTTGGCCAGAATATGGCTTCTCTTCTAGCGCTTTGTGTCGCTTGGGATTTCAACTAACGCTTCACAATGGATCATTAATAAACACAAGTAAATTTTATCAAAAAATTTAACTTTCTTACTTCCGTTAAGTTCTAACTTCAGTTTTCATACTAAAAACCGGCCAAGTGCGAGTTGGACTTGCGCACGAAGGGTTCCGTCCGTACCATTATCTATGTAGTAAGTTCAAATTTATTAAAAATGTTTTTATTAGATGATGTAACTAAAAATTTATGCTTTTCTCAATTTTTGCTTTATCTGTGCTATAAGACGTTGCTTAGAACCAAATTTCAAGATTCTGAGTTCACGGGAAGTACCCTCTGGGTTTTGATTCCCTTACGAGTGTCGAAATATGCAGCATAAACAGCTGTATCTTTTGATTGCGTTGGCTTAGAAGTAGGATTTTTTCACAGCTCTAAGGGACAGTAAACCTGAGTATTTGATATGAATTTCAGCTTGATACCTCAACGCGTTCCTGAGAAAAAGGGTCTCGACAGACAGACGGACAACATAGTGATCCTATAATGGTTCCGTTTTACCTTTTGATGTGACTGAAGCATAAAAATGCGCTAAAACTAATTTTATGAACGAAAAATGTTTATTGCAGCGCCCCTGGCGAGTAAACACTATAACACATATCTAAGAACCATTGCCAATGTATCACTAACCCTTTACAGAAAACCGTACCCTAATCGGTCAAACAGAATTAATAAATAATTACCTACCATTTTTATTTAATAATTATTTATTGTTAAATTAATAGGTATTGTAAATTAATTAGTGTAACTGGCCGTTCTAGTTAAATAAATAAAAAATGTGTGTCAGCTCCGACGCGCGACTGGAGTTTAATCCAGTCCTGCACCCCTGTTGCCTATCAAACTGGTAATCGAAAGCGATTACCAGTTTGCAATCAATTGCGCCTCGTGTTTTTTTTTTTTCAAGAATATAATTATTCCAATCATACAGAGCAATGTACTGCAAACTGGTTATTGAAAGCGATTACCAGTTTGACAGATAATAGATCCCTAGTTCAGTATGCGCGAACATGTTGTGGAAAACATAACAGACTTCATTTTTTATTAACGCTCGATTTGACTCCCCTTGACAGACTATTTGCATACCGTGGACCTAAAACTAAACTAAAAAAAATATGTGGATGTACCGAATATGTTTTTTGTATATTATAAGGTGACAAACAAGCAGACGGCCCGCTTGATGTAAAGCAGTCACCGCCGCCTATGGACATCTGCAACACCCACGGTATTGCAAACGCGCCTCATTGCTATTTCTCTTGAATTTTCATTCATATTCTTTTTTATTTTTTTATTTACTACTTGAATGACGGAACAAGCAGATGACCCACCTGATGTTAAACGGTAACCTCTGCCTGTGAACAGTGCATTACCTCATAGGTCACGTCCACCTAGGACGCGCCCTATGTGGCATTGCACTGCGCGCGCCACCCTGAGACATAAAGATGAAAAGTCTCATGTGCCTGTAATTTCACCGGCACCCCTTACCCTTCAAACCGGAACAAATCAATTTCATTTTATATTAATTTAAAGTAAGATAATTAGGTACCTACATTACTATCTCAAACTCAAAGCAAAATCACAATGTTTCTAATAATCGCTTACAAAAATGGATCACTTCCTGGCAGACACAACGCGGTTACAGATAAGTAAGTAGGTAGGTTCCTACTAAAACGGTTTGGGGCTTATCTGAATCTTCTCTACAAAAATAATATAAAACAATATAAAATTTGACCTCTGTGGCGCGGCGGGCGAAGGTTCGCCAGCGACGCAGGAGGTTGCGGGTTCGATCCCCACCTTTGAACAAATATTTGTACGATCTGCATATCATATCTGATCTGTTCAGGGTGTTCTGTGTATTATCTATGTAAGATAAAAAATATCTATCTATGTAATCTATCAGTTATCTTACCCATAACCACAGAATAAATAATAATACAACCATAACACATTGCTTAGCTTGGATGCTAGATAATGTTGTGTGAACTGTCCTGCATTCATTATTTATTTACAAGCAATAAAGTTCTTACATAATGTTACAATAATCTTACCTGCATATCTACCTACAAACAACTCCCGAAAACTGAAAACAGGCGAGCCTGTCTGAAGTAACAGCATTTGTCTTGTGTTTTATTCTTAAGGTGGTTGCTTTTTCATGCAAACGTATTTGCACAAATATGGGCGAACAGAGTATAATTTTACACTGAAATGACTGTTGTTGGCTTTTATATTGGTCATTATTTGCGGCAAATCATATTTGGTTGTAAAAAACAATAGATTAATAGCGTATTAACATCGAAATTACTTGTATGGACTAAAATTTCGATGTAATTTTCGCTATTAATCCACTGTTTTCTTCAACCAAATATGATTTGCCGCAAATAATGAACAATATAAAAGCCAACAACAGTCATTTTAGTGTCAAATTATACTCTGTTCGCCCATATTTGTGCAAATACGTTTGTATGAAAAAGCAACCACCTTAAACTACAACGGCCTTATTACAAAAAAACTAGTTTAACTAAACTTAGTTTAAATTAGGAAAACAAATTATAACATTTTGCACTCTTTGATGTAAAAAGAAAAACGGATTGAGTACAAATTACTAACATTTTGCTGCATCAAAAAAAAACGCGATTATAGGTCTAAATTGCGATTTCATTGGTGTTTTATTTGAGTTATATTCTGTTTTGGACGGTAAAACTTATATCAAAATAAATTTTATAGAAAATGTAAGATAAAACGCCCAAGAAAATGGGCATTTTGAAAAAGCCATCCCTCCCATTCCAAAATTAAGTACTTTTATGCCCTAGGAACGTGCTTGCCGCGGATTCAGTCCCGAGCGGAACGTATTGGAGGCAGACGTGTGCCAGTATTTGTCACACATTAGATAATAGTTACTTGTGTCGTAAATAAACACGTTAATAGCCGGGTCCTGACTGACCGAGGATTTGCCTCGCGAGGCAAATCCTCGGTCGATCAAGACGTGCCTCGCCCGAGGCAAACGTACGCGTTGCCTCGACCGAGCGTGCCGCGGCCTGAGCCAAACTTTGTGGGTCTTTTGTGGTTTTTTGTTTTTGTTGTTTTTAGTCCATGCTCAAAAGCGCCTCAGTAAGTTTGCCGCGCGCACTCAAGATGGTCGTGCTGTGCCTCGCTTGTTCGACATGAATAAAGATCAGTGTCTCAAGTTAATTCAATTATACGGCGAGTATAGATTACTATGGGACGCGCAATGTCCTCATTATACTAACAGAGGACTAAGAGAAGAGTATGTATCCAAAAACGTTTCGGTTTTTTTATTTTCTTTTTTTGTACAAGTCGATGAATTAGTATGAAGGCAGTGGTGGCGATAGCCTTTCGAACGCACGGCTTCATGACAATTTTGAGCAGAACTGAATATGCGCTTCGCTCGCGTGGCCACTGTTCGACCTGTGACACACAACTGAGGGTTCGACTTTGGCTCAGCCTCGCTCCGGCTCGGCGTTGCCGCGCGCGGCAGCCTCATGCATTCAATTATAGACCGAGGCTGCCTCGCGCGGCAAACGTTGCGCGGCAAACGCCCGAGGCAGCCTCGCGAGGCTGCTCGCTCAGTCAGGACCCGGCTAATCACGTGACAATTTAAACGTGACTACAAATATATACACCATTATTCTAAATATACCATTAAAAATAACCTGGAAAATCAGTATTCGATAAAGATTCAATCTACGCATTTTCAGGAATATCCATAAAAAATGGGAACAATTGGTCAAAACTATTAATAGTGCATGCGCCATAGATTACTTCCAAGTTATTATTACACCGCTCTGATACACGATTATCAGAGCGGTGCGCAACTCAAGTACGAGTACCTATTATGACCATCAAATTCGGATTTTGTCAAGAAATCATACGTTAAAAACTGTTTAATTCCACACGATAAAAAAAAAATACACCGATTGAATTTGTACCGAATACTCGTACTAACATCCAGTTAATATTTATTTATATTTATTTTACATCTCTCATATTCGGTAAGTAGGTCCTTATTAACCCCAAATGGGGCTTGTAGGTGACCAATTAGCGCTCTAGGGTAATAATGTAGCTAGAAAAGCCCTAGGGCGGTAAGTAATTAAAAAAACTGAATGCATGATGTCTATTGCCAGTATGATGGTTAGATGTACGCAAACTTTTTTAAAGAGTGATGTTTTTTTTTAAATTACTTACCGCCCTAAGGCTTTTCTAGCTACATTATTACCCTAGAGCGCTAATTGGTCACCTACAAGCCCCATTTGGGGGTATTAAGGACCTACTTACCTCACAATCGAGATGTAAAGCAGAGTAGTTAGCTCGGGTGTAAGCATCAATGGCACCCTCGAACTATAGGCGCCCCTCGGGCTGCAATTGATGCCTTACAGCCCTTGGCTACTAATCTACTATTATCCTTTGCATGGCGGGGCACATGCGTGGACAATGCCCCCTGGCGGAGCCGTGTGACCGATTTGCAACGTCTGCTGGTAAATAGCATAAATCCGGTTAGCTGACCTTGACTCGATCAGCTCGGTCATGCCGTGTCCGTGCTCCTTTTCAGTTTTACTAACATATTAGCCTTTTTAGCTGCATCATATATAAATAAATAAAATAAATAATGCTGGACAGTTCACACTACATTATCTAGCCCCAAGCTAAGCGGAGCTTGTTTTATAGGTAGGTACTATACTTAATACAATATATTATTACATAAATAGATATTTTTTATTATACATATAGAAAATACCCAGAACACCCTGAACAAATATCTGCGATCGCACAAATATTTGTTTCGAGGCGGGATTCGAATCCGCAACCTCCTGCATCGCAGGCCATCCTTCGCCCACCACGGCACAGAGGTCGTCAAATAATAATACAATGGCCTGAGCCCATAGCCCCAGTTGCAGACATCGATCGTAGTGATGATACCTAATTACGATGATTGTCAGAATTACGTAGCAACTATAAACTAATATATGCGCGCGATCGATATAGAACGCCTTGCGCCGGCCACTCACGCTCAAGTTCACCGTCAACTTTGCAGCGGACTTGATGCGGCGTCAAGAAAACTTGACGGTGTATGGCTATGGGTGTGCATGACAAGTCTACTTGATTAGCCGTTCTTGAGTTAGAAGTGGTGTAACTAACACGACTTTGTTTTATATATATAGATGTAAAGGTTGCTCTGAGAATTTGTATTCGATTCCTTGTATATAGGTGAAGTTGCCGCTAACTATTGGCTCAAAGTTGCGGAGCAAGCTATTGAGAGAGCTACTCTCGGAGTTCACTACGTGGTAGAATCCGGACTGAGGAGATCCGTAGAAGAACCAAGATTACCGACATAGCTCTCAGGATTAGCGGCAATGGGCATGCCATATAGCTCGCAGAACCGATAACCGTTGGGGAAGAAAGGTTCGAGTGGCGACCACAAACCCGACGACGCGAACGAGGAATATTCGATGCACCAAAGATTAGTTAATACAAGTAATTAAATTTGTAAAAATTTAAAAACCCTCAACGCAATAAAACGGCTGAACCGATTTTGATCAAACATAGCTTAGAACAATCCCGAGTAATTCACCTTTCAAACAAAAAAAATAAAATCAAAATCGGTTCATTCGTTCGGGTGCTAGGATGCCACAGACAGACACACACACAGACACGTCAAACTTATAACAACCCTTCGTTTTTGCGTCGGGGCTTAAAAATACAGCAAAGCCGAGGGTTTACTCTAGGGGTTTTGTAAAAATATCTATATTTTACGAGATAGGTATTCAATAAAAACCGTTTTTCGAGCGGCGCGGTGCATTTTTTTTGTATGAAGATTCCTGCCTGGTGTTGGCGCAGGTCTTAAGGCGTGGATATATGTGAAATGTGGTGCATTAAGACCTATTTTCTCCACAATCTTTATTGAAAAAATCTACAGAAAATATATGTTAATCTACATAACATAAAGCAAATCCTCTACTTTTCAAAATTTAAAAAAAAAAACTTAAAATGCAAGAAATTTTGCAAATAGGCTCTGTTTTCGTAGTTACAACACACAATAACAATAGTTACAATAACACAAAGCTGAGGGGACCTTCTTTTAATTATTGAAAATACTTTCCTAATTATTTTTGAATTAAAAAAAACTAATTTTCACTCACTTTTCGTTTCACGAACGCTATTCTGTCATTTTCTAACTTACCTGAACTTTAATGAGTTAGATAGTGACAGAATTTGGTGTCCATCGACGCCTTAACGAATTACTTAAACATTCCAGCGTGTTTTTTCGTAAATTTCGATACCTTCTAATGGGAGGTTTCTGCGTACCATCAATTTATTATTCATCCATATTATCGGAATTTGGAGGTTAAGTTAAAAATTACCGCCTAGAAGCAGTCGTTAATCTTCATTGCTGTCCCTTTTAAAGGCACGACTTAAAATAAAACTGTAAGTTACGCTATATTACTGCTACTTAGCGTAACTCACGATTACCATTTTCCCAACTTTTTCAAGAAACTGAAGCATGAAAGTCTTTTCATGTAGGTAATAAATATGTTTATAATTTTCTGAGCTGGCCATTGGCAAGGCGCAGTTTGGAATCATTTGTATTATTAGCTTATTTCATGAATATAGTTAGCTTTTAAGCTAGTCAAAAATGATCAAAAACTTTATTTCTTCCAAAAATGGCAGATTCAATAGATAGATAGATAGATTAACACTTTATTGTACCTACACCAAAAAATAAAACACAAAACAGGATTAACTAAATCATTAAATAAAAAAGAAAAAGCCAAAACGAGCGATTTTCGTGAGATGGCAACTGCACTAGGTACAGGTCTAGCGCTTAACAGTTAAGAGCGATTTTCGTGAGATGGCAACTGCACTAAGTACAGGTCTAGCGCTTAACAGTTAAGAGCGATTTTCGTGAGATGGCAACTGCACTAAGTACAGGTCTAGCGCTTAACAGTTAAGAGCGATTTTCGTGAGATGGCAACTGCACTAAGTACAGGTCTAGCGCTTAACAGTTAAGAGCGATTTTCGTGAGATGGCAACTGCACTAAGTACAGGTCTAGCGCTTAACAGTTAAGAGCGATTTTCGTGAGATGGCAACTGCACTAAGTACAGGTCTAGCGCTTAACAGTTAAGAGCGATTTTCGTGAGATGGCAACTGCACTAAGTACAGTTCTAGCGCTTAACAGTTAAGAGCAATTTTCGTGAGATGGCAACTGCACTAGGTACAGGTCTAGCGCTTAACAGTTAAGAGCAATTTTCGTGAGATGGCAACTGCACTAAGTACAGGTCTAGCGCTTAACAGTTAAGAGCAATTTTCGTGAGATGGCAACTGCACTAAGTACAGGTCTAGCGCTTAACAGTTAAGAGCAATTTTCGTGAGATGGCAACTGCACTAAGTACAGGTCTAGCGCTTAACAGTTAAGAGCAATTTTCGTGAGATGGCAACTGCACTAGGTACAGGTCTAGCGCTTAACAGTTAAGAGCGATTTTCGTGAGATGGCAACTGCACTAGGTACAGGTCTAGCGCTTAACAGTTAAGAGCGATTTTCGTGAGATGGCAACTGCACTAGGTACAGGTCTAGCGCTTAACAGTTAAGAGCGATTTTCGTGAGATGGCAACTGCACTAAGTACAGGTCTAGCGCTTAACAGTTAAGAGCGATTTTCGTGAGATGGCAACTGCACTAGGTACAGGTCTAGCGCTTAACAGTTAAGAGCGATTTTCGTGAGATGGCAACTGCACTAGGTACAGGTCTAGCGCTTAACAGTTAAGAGCGATTTTCGTGAGATGGCAACTGCACTAAGTACATGGCGTAAGTAGGGCTTAAGCACTAGACCTGTAGTGCAGTTGCCATCTCACAAAAATCGCTCTTATTTGGCTTTTTCTGTTTTTACTTTTAGTTGGCATGCTGACGGTACTCGCTGTCAAAATTTGAAGTGAACACAGCACTAGTGACCAGCGGGGGAATTGCGTAGTAGACTGACGTTTGATGTCGATTACCAGTTTGCTGTTCATTGCGCAGCGTGTTTTAGCCTTTTCCTGAATTAGTCCCTGAGGTATGGGAGCGGTACGGGGGGTGTTTTCGTTACGTCAAAATGAAGTGTGGCTTCATGTCATCTGATAATTTAAGAGACGAAAACACCCCTTACGTACCGCTCCCATACCTCAGGGACTGACTAAGTTAATCGCTAGTCCTGAAGCACAAACGCACTTGGTTTCAAGCGATTATTAAAATGAATACACTTTTGTCCTCAGAGTTGGGAGGGCAGGCCGGACACGAGTGGCGTCAGTACCGAGCCCGCTGCGCCTGCGCACGCGACGCAAGACGCTGTCTGGCAGCCAGTTGCAGGCACTAAGTAAGTCAACTCCTTTCAAAGTCATAACTTTGGTATTTGTACTATTATATATTCTGTGCTTTGGGGTAAACATTTTGAGTTTCGAGCCTCAGACAAATAAAGAAGTGAAGAATGCAAACAACAGCCAAATTCCATCATTATATTATTCAGTCATAAGTTAGAAAATGACAGAATAGCGCTCGCGCAACGAAAACTGAACACACTGAACAGTATTTTAACAAATAAATAAAATATTACTATTTTATTATTCTTATTAATATTGATAGGTAGGTACTTATTAGAGTTATTTCGGTACGTTATGAGCGCATTGTGCTGTTCACGATTTTTTTGTCGAGATTATTTATCAATATCTTGATTTGGGCCATTGAAAATATGATGAAGATTAACATATATTTTTGTTGTTGTCAAAAGAAGCCTATTTGACTCTTGACATCCTCTTAAGGTGGAACGTTAGAGAAATGGCGCGAAATTAATTTTTTACAGGATTTGAATGAAACTTGGTACAGTTATACCATTATAATTATATGAATTGACATCTAAAATATTGATTATCCCGAAAACTAAAGGGTTCCTGATGCATAGGCGGTAATTTCTGTGGCGTAATACGGAATTACCGAACCAATTTAGAAAAATATTTCACTAACAGGAAGATACATTATCGCTGAGTGCGATAAGGTTTAGTAGCTTCCGCCCGCGGCTATAATCGCGTTGGGTGTGACTAAACACAACGCGAGCGGAGCGAATCCTATCCTATCCTACTAATATTATAAACGCGAAAGTTTTTTTGGATGGATGTATGTTTGCTACTCTTTCACGTAAAAACTACTGGATGGATTTAGATGAAATTTGCATCGATATAATACACTAGTGCTATATTATATCGATGGAAATTTGGAATGGAGATAACTGGACTCCCGGAATAACACATAGGCTCATTTTTATCCCGATATTCCCACGGGATCGAGACTTTCGCTGGTGAAACCGCGGGGTGCTGCTTGTACATACATATATAGACACACGCCTTTTTCCCCGAAGGGGTAGGAAAAGCTAAAGGAAAGCTAGAGTGAATAGGTGCCTTCTAGACCTTTGTGCTCCATTTTCGGCCACATCGTCACTTACCAACAGGTGCAATCGTGGTCAAACGAAGGTCTATAAATGTAAAAATGTAATGGTTTTTTTTTTATTGTTTGTTAAATCATGTTGATGACACAAATAAATGTTATTTCTTTCTTTCTTTCTTTCTTTTAAAAAAAAAGAAAAAAAAGAGCCTACATGGGCCTCTTTTCACAGTGTGTGAAAACACGTTCACGTATATATTGCACCATCATGGAATATAGACGAGTGGTGAGCTCATCGTGTGTTCCAGTAATAACACATTCCATAATAAGCTAGCAGCCAGGACAAATCTTATCAACAAGTTCGGGTAATCCCTTAGTCAGGTTTTACGACATCCACGGGAGGAGACGGTGGGGTTTATTCTTATTCCGGACTCACCACGGAACTCCACGGCTATCAAAACGTACACAGCGATAATGAAGCTTCCTGCTAATGTGTTTTTTTTAAATTGGATATTTAGTTCCTTTGTTGTGTTCCTTACACTCCACTCCGTAACGGCTTAGCGGATTTTGGTGGTATTTGGAGTTTGAGGGGTCAGGAGAGTGGGAAGGGGATTGTTTTTATTGCCATGGGCAAAAGGCTAGTAGAGACTAAATACGTTGAAATGAAATGAAAATGTATTTGCTTGAATACAGGTAGTTTGGTTCATACTCTATTTTTGGAATCACTGTACTCGACTAGGTTGTCGTGCAAATATTTAATTTTGATTTTAACATTGTACATAACCAATATTTCTTATAATAATTATGTAAATCATTTCATACATTTAAATTTAATATAATACTACTACCGGTAACTACGGTAAAAATACGGTAGTAGTAGTAGAGCTTTTTTGTGAAAGAGTTCGTCCGGGGAAGTACTACCACCATACCTATTTCTGCCGCAAAACAGTAGTGCTTGCATTGCTGTGTTCCGGTTTGAAGGGTATGGATACCGGTGAAATTGCAGGCACATGAGACATTTCATCTTTATGTCTCAGGGTGGCGGGCGCAGTGCAATACCACACAGGGCGCGTCCTAGGTGGACGTGACCTATGAGGTATTGCACTGTTCATAGGCAGAGATTATCGCTTAACATCAGGTGGGCCATCTGGTTGTACAGTCATTCAAGTAGTATAAAAAACAGCTGCCAAGTGCGTGTCAGACTCGCCCATGAAGGGTTCCGTAGCAGCAAGTAACATAATATAAAAGTTCTTGGATGGAATACGATTAATGACGTATTAAAAAAAAACTACTTACTAGATCTCGTTCAAACCAATTTTGAGTGAAAGTTTACATGGTAATGTACATTATATATTTTTTTTAGTTTTATCATTCTCTTATTTTAGAAGTTATGGGGGGGGGGGGACACACACACACTTTTTACCACTTTGGAAGTGTCTCTCGCGCAAAGTATTCAGTTTAGAAAAAAATTATATTAGATACCTCAATATACTTTTTGAAGACCTATCCACAGAAACCCGTACCTGTACCACAGATACAGGTATAGGTTTGGTGAAAAAAAAAAATTTGAGTTTCAGTTCTAAGTATGGGGAACCCCAAAAATAAAAAAACTACTTACTAGATCTCGTTCAAACCAATTTTGAGTGAAATTTTACATGGTAATGTACATCATATTTTTTTTTAGTTTTATCATTCTCTTATTTTAGAAGTTACGGGGGGGAACACACACGTTTTACCACTTTGGAAGTGCCTCTCGCGCAAACTATTCAGTTTAGAAAAAAATGATATTAGAAACTTCAACATCATTTTTGAAGACCTGTCCATAGATACCCAACACGTATAGGTTTGAAAAAAAAAAAATTTAGTTTCAGTTCTAAGTATGGGGAACCCCAAAAATAATTGTTTTTTTTTCAATTTTTGTGTAAAAATCTTAATGCGGTTCACAGAATACATCTACCTACTAAGTTTCAACAGAATAGCTCTTATAGTTTCGGGAAAAAAAGGCTGTGACATACACGGACAGACAGACAGACAGACAGACAGACAGACAGACATGACGAATCCATAAGGGTTCCTTGTCTTTGACTACGGAACCCTAAAAACACGTTATTAAATGTCAATGCAATGAAAATACAATTTAACTAAATTAAATCAATCGTTGGCATCTTTATACAATTTTCTCTTAACACTTATCGGTACATCAAGTTGAGAAGACGTGGGAAAAGCTCTGATACGTCGATAAAGCACGTTTTATCGTACGAAACATGTGCAAAGCGTGTGGAAGATTCACGCCTGAATATTATGAAAATGGTAAAATGGCCTATATGTACCTATATTAAAAGTTTCTACATAAAGATTATCAATATTTTCTCAGGGATGTTCTTAAGGTGTGGTATAACGAAAAATAACCAATCTTAGAATTTATTTTTAACTAACTAAATCAAGGACAATATTCAAATTATACATATGCCTGGATACTACATTATAATTCCGAGGGATCATTGTGCCAGAAACACGATAGGACAATAAATTAGTCGACAGAAGAAAAAAAAAATACCTCTAAGTTTTGGCTAGATTCGATTGTTTATTAAAATGGAGCATATTATCGGGTATACAATTTGATAAATAAAATCAATAAAACAAAGCCGAGGGTCTACTCTAGGGGTTTTGTAAAATTATCTATATTTTACGAGATATTCAATAAAAACGGCTTTTTTTGTACGAAGGTTTCTGCCTGGTGTTGGCACAGTCTTAAGGTGGGGTATAACGCAAAATTACCAATCTTAGATTAGATTTTTAACTGACTGAATTAAGGCGACATGTCAAAATACCGAATGGGCGGAGTCTAGCAAGAAAACAATAGCTGTAAGACAGTGACAGCGCAATTGCTCACTTGAACCCGGGAAAAGGTGAGGTATAGATTTTTCCAACTCGGAAGTAACTGACGTAAGCGACAAATGATAAAACTTCGTTTTGCTTCTAAAGTAGCAAATATAAAAATAAATGATCTATAATTAATATAAGTAATGTGATTACGTACTGAATAGTATAAAAAAATATGCTTAATACTTTCTCTAGTCGAAGGAGGGACCTAAAAAGGGCTTTAGAAGAGCCAATTTCAAAAAATAAAGCTATCGAGAAAAGTTTCGCAAATCGTGTTTCTAGTCTATAACTTATTTAGATTACATCCTCAAGTATTTACTGTATTAACATCAAGTTTGTAACCTTTACTGATAGTGAGTGAACAAGTAACGAAACTACTCCAAAATTTTAACATAGCGTCTTAAGTACAATATTCAAATTAAAAATATACATGGATTTATAATACCGAGGGATCACCCAGACATAAATAAGACAGGTCAAAATTTTCTCGATTAAAAAAAAATATACAAAGTTACCTCTAACTTTTGTCTAGATTCGATTAATTGTCAATATGGTTCAGATAATTGGGTCAAATATTGGATAAATAAAATCAATACAAAAAAACGGAGGGTTCACCCAGTTCACCCACGGGTTTTTTTTAAATTATCTATATTTCACGAGATATTCAATAACAAGTAATTAATTTTGTAAAAATTTGAAAAACCCTCGACGCAATGAACCGGCTGAACCGATTTTGATCAAACATAGCTAAGAACACTCCAGAAAAATTCAACTTTCACACAAAAAAAAAGAAAAAAACTGTTCGTCCGTTACACACACACACACACACATACACGTTTAACTTATAACACCCCATCGTTTTTGCGTCGGGGGTAAAAAACAGCTTGTGGCATTTTTTTTGTATTAAGATTTCAGCCTGGTGTTGGCGCAGTCTTAATGCAAATTTTCTTTAGCTCATTTGTTATGCTAAGAGGATAATAGGAAAAATATCTCTTACTCTTCGAGTATAATGGCGCTTCGGACTGGATTGTATCGTCTTTCTTGTTATTGCATGTAAATTGCCTTCGTTTCATTATTATGCTTTGCATTTAATAAAGTTGGAGAAGATAATATTAAATAAGACGATGGAAGACAATGTTATATTTAGTTTGTTATGATAGACAATTAAAAGAAAAAACAGCTGCTATGAAGTTGGGCATCCTGAATAAGGTAGAGCATTTATTTTTTTATACTACAGAATGTCGGAACAAGCAGATGGCCCACCTAATGTTAAGCGGTAACCTCTGGCTATGAACAGTGCATTACCTCATAGGTCACGTCCACCTAGGACGCACCCAATGTGGCATTGCCCTGCGCCCGCCACCCTGAGATGAAAAGATGAAAAGTCTCATGTGTGTAATTTTACCGGCACCCTTACCCTTCAAACCGGAACGTAGCAATGCGAGCACTACTGCTTTGCAGGAGAAATAGGTATGGTGGTAGTACTTCCCCGGACGAACTCTCACAAAAAAGCTCTACTACTACCGGCATTACTTCATACCGGGACAGCTGCTTAGTTTGTACAAAGCGCATGTCCGGTCTTGGTATGGAGTACTGCTGCCACGTTTGGGATGGCTTGGCCAAACACCAGCTCGCTGCCGTAGACTCGATCGAACGCAGAGCTTTCAGGCTTATATAGGTGAGCAACATAATGGCGGAGACTAAGATCCAGAGTCTCGAGCACCGCCGTAAAGTTGCACGCCTTTCGATCTTCTATAGGTTAAATTCCGGGGAATGTGCCCAGGAGTTTCATGATCTGATCCCACCGTCTACTTTTCATCATACGACAAGCAGGCGCACGGCTCAGTACCATCCTTACCTCATCAGTATACCCGCAATTCGCTCTAAACGTTTCAGTTCTATCTTTGTAATGCGAACAGCTGAGGAATGGAACAAGTTTCCGTCGTCTGTCTTTCCTGAAAACTATGATATGGGTCTCTTAAGGCAAGAGTGATTAGATGCCTTCTAGACCTTCGTGCTCCAACGTCGGCCGCATCGTCACTTACCGACAGGTGAGATCGCGGCCAATCGAGGTACTATCATAGATATAAAAAAAAACACAAAGTTTAGTGGTAAGTACTTAATAATACATCGATTGAAAATATATTCAACAATGAAGTAGATGTCTATTTTCGCTTATATCTTTCTTTTTCTCGTAGTCATGGTATAAAGTATAGTACTTATGCGTTGCATAATAAAACGGATTTATATCGAGGGCCATAAATCATTCGCGTCGCTCAGGATTCTAACACTTGAATCATGAATCACTCCCTACGGTCGTGATTCAGCCGTTAGAATCCTTCACTTGCTCGTGATTCATCTATGGCCGTTGCTTTAAATCCGTCCTTTGTTCACTAATTGCATAATATACTAGATGTGATAATTCGTTACAAGTATCCGTAAAGTACTTGTAGTTGATTTCTGTGTGAAATCAGTTTTGTAAACGCATTGCTTCTATTACATGGAGCCAACATTGAAATGGAATAATATTTCTTTCCATTATTAATTTTCTGCCTATTATCAAAACATCGAACAATTTTATGCAGAGCAACTGAAATATGCTTCGGCTACGTCCGCGTAGATTTTCGCAGGAAAATGTAATGCTGGGATTAATAAAAATCTTCCCTTGAAATAAGTATTTGAAACGTATTAGAGATATACTATTGGAATGCCCGCGACTTCGTCCGCGTGTACGTTTCCATACAAATTTCAACACCCCACTGCACCCCTAGACCACAAAAGGAACCTACCCACCAAATTTCAGGTCTCTTGGTCTTACGGTGTAGGCTGTGCGTTGATAGTCAGTCAGTCAGTCAGACAGTCACGCAACGATTTTATACATTACATAGGTAATATTTCTTATTATACATAGAAAATACCCAGAAAACCCTGAACAAATATTTGCAGATCGTACAAATATTTGTTCCAAGGCGGGAATCGAACGCGCAACCTCCTGCGTCGCAGGCAAACCTTCGCCCGCCGCGCCCCAGAGGTCTTCAAATGGGTGAACCGATTTGAATCCGGTTTTTTTATTTGAAACCAGATTTTTAGCTATGATTTTTAGACATGTTTTATCAAAATCGGTTCAGGCGTTTTATTGCTTTACGTTTTTTATATTTGTTTATTTCTTGTTTATTATTTAAACACGGGGATTGTTTAACGGTATTTTTTCGTAAAGAAATCCCAGTCTTGAGTAGGTACTTCAGTAAAAGCGCTGGCTGGTAAGTTAAACACTCGGAATACCTGCCACTAATTTAACTTTATAATATCTTATTGTTCGTAATGAATGTTGCAAAGTTTATGGAGTATTTACATAAATAAATACGAAGGTTTTGAATGAAGCAACCCTGGATAAGGTGAATGCGAGAGTTTTTTTTTAAAGTGATTTTTGCCCATTACAGCTCATCAACACTTCTTCAGATAGCGAAAGTTGAGTTGGCGAGAACTAGGAGACTTAACACACATGTTTTAATTGATAGTATCTCATAAAAAATATCAGTTTAGCTACGATACCCCTAAACAAAAAAAAAAACACTGTTAAAATGTGTATCATAGCTAAACTGATGATATTTAAGAGATACTATCTATTTAAACATGTGTGTTAAGTCTCCTACTTCTCGCGAACTCAACTTTCGTTGTTTGAAGAAGTGTTGACGAGCTGTAATGGGCAAAAAAAAACAAAAAATAATAATTTCGCGCCTCAAGCGTGTGCATCCACCTTAAGTTAACGCAAAATTACGTCCATTCTATCGTTTGAAACTCGCGTTTTATTTTCGTCATTTTCTGCCTGGCATGTTTGCGAGCCCCTATGAGGGCATTGTTTCGACTCAACAAATAGCGACATAGATTTTGTTATTCCGTTTGTCATTATGTGGGTGTTACCGACTCAGCCTTACCCTTGAGTCCAATACTAAATATTGTCCAATGGCAATTTTATTCCATTATTTAAACATGGCGTAAAGCGGGTCTTTAATACCCTCATCCGTGGCCACTTCATATTTATTTAGCAAACATTTGACCCGTATTATCACAACTGTATTTTAATGACCCGGATAGCTGTGTTGTTAAGGTAATTAAGTAATTAAAAGTCTTTAATTCAGCATTAAAGCACCACAAAATCTGACAATAATTTCACAAATATGTCACTTTTTCCATAAAACTATCCAAGTGTGATACCATATGATCCAACTCTATGTACCATATGACATAACACTATGGAAGCAGCTAAAATAAACTATAGCCTAGCTGTAGCTTCATCAGTAAGCTGCCTTATCGTACGAACTGCATATGCAGCGGAACTAAGTCTACCAGCAAGTGCCTTAATTTGTGGTCCACACTGCAAACTTGCATCATTATTAAGTCCTAAGTAGAGTAGAGTCCAGTAGAGTTAACTAAAATACATAACAAATTTCAAACAAATTGGTTGTTGGAAGGGCACTGTTTCTTTTCTCTCTCACTTAAATCCATCTTCCTTTTCTTCAGAGCATGCAGTTCCTGGGCAATTTTTGTTTTTGATTTGTAATATTCAGCAATGGCTTTATTTCGCTCTATTATTGACTTCTTCACATCATCAGCAACTGCTTGGCGTGTTAGTTTTCCTGCAGATGTAATGCATCATATTACAAACATGATATCACTATGTATATTCACTACACTACACAGGGCATTGGGTCCCATTGATGTGCAGGCATTCAGATACATCATCTACATTCATAATAACAAGTTGCCCCCAACGCTGAACCGCTGAACCGATTTTGATCAAACAAAGCTAAGAACACTGCCGATATACATATACACATTTAAAACAAAAAAACGGAAACTACGTTCGGAAGTTACGATGGGACAGACAGACACACACACATACACAGACACAGACACGTCAAACTTATAACACCCCTTCGTTTTTCGTCTGGGGTTAATAAAATTATGATGTCAACTTATAAGGCAACTTGTAGTATTGTCAAAATGCTAGAAAGTCAGTTAAAATACACTACTAGTAACATCAAACAGTGGCCTATGACCAGAATGAACGAAGCCACTGGACAGTTATACTTAAAAAAAAATGTAGTGAAATATTTTACCTTTGCTTCTCGAAGATGAAAAAACAAACTTTTGTGTTGATGTGTTTGGGGTGTTTCGTTGGGGGGTGACTGGGGGAGAGGCAAGTGGGTCTTGATCATCCAAGGGCAGTACTACTACTGCTGGCTCCACCATCAACTCATCAACCTCTTCCCCTGGAGCATCACCGCCGAAGGAAACACTGCATCCGTCGCAAGTCGGGCCTAATAGTGATGCAACTTTATCAAGTGTGTCATCTGGTGGTATGTAGTCTGGTTTTCCACCTCCAGTCTGAAAATGAGAGGCAGGCAACTTAGTGTAATGCGGACATAAACTTTATTTGATTGGCAATACTCGTAACAAGGTTCAAGCATTCAACTACCTAGTTTAGTAGTAGTAGTAGAGCTTTTTTGTGAGTTTGTCCGGGGAAGTACTACCACCATACCTATTTCTGCCGCAAAGCAGTAGTGCTCGCATTGCTGTGTTCCGGGGGTGCCGGTGAAATTACAGGCACATGAGACTTTTCACCTTTATGTCTCAGGGTGGCGGGCGCAGTGCAATGCCACATAGGGCGCGTCCTAGGTGGACGTGACCTATGAGGTAATGTATTGTTCATAGGCAGAGTTTACCGCTTAAAATCAGGTGGGCCATCTGCTTGTTCCGTCATTCAAGTAGAATACAAAAAAAAAAAACTAATACCGTTATTTTTAACCATACCGCTTCCTTGAGTTGGTTATTGCTGGCATTGGTGGCGTTGCTCATGACCACCGGATTTACTGTCACTAATTCAACCAGCTTTAGCACTTCCTCTTTGATTAAGGCTTTCCAATTAAGGCTAGCGTGCCAAACCCTGTCAAAGGCCTTCGATACGAAACAGCCAGTGCTTGGTGTAGCATGGTGATGTTTCTCGTTGGCCTCGCTCCAAATGTGCGTAGCATACACAAGAAGAGCCCCACCAGACCCCAGACCCCGATCCTTGTGATTTCCTTGAATAAAATACTATTAACTTTGATTTTGACTTTTCTATAGCTCAATCCAGGTTACAATATATCTATGTACCAAACATCGAAATTGGTTAAACCATTTCGGCGTGATTGAGTAACAAACATCTACACATCCAAACATCTTAACTTTGACATATTTTATTATATCTGTGATGGTAGTGCTCAGGAATGGTCTTAAATTAACATTACTTTGCCAAATCAGTGTATTATTTTTTTGATATCAGCGCTTTGTAAATTTTCTTTGGCATTTATGTGCAGTCATCTAATATCTGTAAATCGTCGATAGTAGCTTCTTTGTCCATTGTACATTTAACTTGAGTTTTTCCAGGACCTGTTTTTGTTATCATGTTGTGATGTTTATTTTTCTTAATACCCTTAAAGTACTTGTCTGCACAATACCATTATTTCCAGCAAAATCTGCGTAGGTCAAAGATTCCACTTTGTACGACTTAGGAACTTTTCTTGCATGGTGCCCAATTAATGGAGTAAGTTACATTTCTTTCGATACTTCTTTCTAGGTAGGTATTTTAAAATTACTATTAATCAAAGATATAACATAGTTTTATAAAAAAATCAAAACCCCAAGTATTACCCGTGTTCGATTAAAATTTAAAATCGATGCACCCTAGATCCTATTCATCTAGTGTTGCTTATAATCAGACCATGGAGTGAACGGGAGAAAGACATTGACATGCCAATAGAAACCTTTTCATCCTATTCTGGTCATAATCAGACCCTCGAGCCTGATATCGTTGAAAATTAAGATTTTAGGTCCACACTGAAGGTTCTAGCTGCAAAAATGCTCCAGTTCCCTTCAACTACATTGTTAATAATGATTCTGGAAATGGCTGCACCAATTTCCATCAAACATAGCTAAGAACCAACTCACAAACATAATCTTTTATAAAAAAAAACACATTTAAATTGGTGCAGCTGTACGGTACGATGGGCTCAAACTTATAACACCCCTCATTTTAGTCGGGGTTTAAAAATGCTTTGCTTTCAAAAAAGTGTTGCGTGCCGATGATTCTGGAAACGGCTGCACGAATTTCTACCAAAAATAGCTACGAACGATCTCGCAAACACCATCTTTCATACAATCATTCCAAGGGCAGGCGAACGAAACACACAAACGCCACCACACTGTTTGACTCGTGACTGCAAACAGTGACTGACTGAGCGAACCGAAGAAGACGACTTGGCGCGAACTAACAGTCACGCGCGTCTTCGATATAAGTTTGAAAAGAACTAATATTTTTTTTTTATAAAATAATTGGGATGCCAAACAACACTTTATGCCCGTTTGCACTAAACACAAGTTAGGCTTGTCCTAGTTATGATACACTTAAGCGAAGGAAAAGCCTAGCTAAAAAAATTTTTTGCACTAACAGACTTCTCATAACTACGTCGTAACTTGGGCATTGCCTAGCTAAGAGAATGATTGAATGAATGTAACGATTGTTTTTTTAAACCGGCCAAGTAATGTAGACCACAGAAGATTTTTTATCATTATCTTCACATTAGTTTAGTGATAAGTTAAAAGGAGACAAAAGATATGGCGTTGGTTTATTTTTGTTTGGTTAGGTAATTAAAGGAAAATCAATGTCAAATACATGACAATTCATTTTAAAAAACTCAGATTGTGATTGTAAACAAACAAATACTCGGAGTATTGTTCTCACATCTGGAATGGTGCACCGAAGTACCTACCAACTGCAACCTCTGCCGGCCTAGCCAAGCGCCATTCGCTACGAAGCGATTCCATTATTTCATTCGTAATGCAATACAATATACCACGTGACATTTCGATAGCTTACGTCAATCTCATACATTGTTGGCTTTTCTACAAGCGACATCGTTAGTAGAATGTTACTTTGTCTACGGCCTCTGGACTCTCTACAACGCAGAGCTGTTAGGATTGTCGTCGCACCCAAAGTTACCAGGGATCTAGAACCGTTGAGCGTGTGCCGAGATATTGGCGTGCTTAGCGTCTTTTATAAGATTTTTAACGGGGAATGCTCAGAGGAGATGTTTGAACGAATCCCAGCTTTGCACTTTTATAACCGCACATCCCGCCAACGTGAGCGAGCTCACCCGCACATTTTGTATGCGTGGAGGTCTCGCACAGTGCGTTTCACGCGATCGTTTCTCCCGCGCACCTGCAAGGCGTGGAATGAGCTCCCGTTGGATGTCTTCCCACAGGGCTACAATATGGGTAAATTCAAGAGAAATATCAATAGGGCTCTTAATGGTAGGCAGCGCGTTTGCAATACCGTGGGCAATGCAATACAAATGTCCATAGGCGGCGGTGACTGCTCTACATCAGGCGGGCCGTCTGCTTGTTTGTCACCTTATAACATTTAAAAAAAAAACTTGTATTCTTAACGTATAATCTACGAGTATTAATTTGTCTGTTGTAAGTTAACATGGAAAATAAGCTAAAACGAAAGAGAAACTTTACGGCGGAGGAGAAATTGAGGTTTTTTAACAATTTAAATTTAATAGAATACATAATCACTACGTTTATTGACAAACAAATGATCCAAAGATTACAAAAAATACAATTTAGGTATTGCCTACGCTCTAGTCGCTTCATAATCGGGCTCATAAAGTTAAGAATCTCCTAAGTGGACTAAGGAAAGGCTTAGGGTTAGTGCAAGCAAATTTATCGTTAGGAGTAGACTAAAAAAGTTAGGAAAGAACTTAGGCGATTCTTATGTTTAGTGCAAACGGGTGTAAACCTCCGCTCCATTCGAAAATATTTACGAGCACTTCTGCTAAAGCGCCAATGGGCGAAATAACACTGTGATAGAATTTTGCTAAACCACCACGTAATGAATAACGTAGGTAAACTAAAATTGCTGATAAAATCTTTTGACATCATGTGCAGAAATGCCAATGTCAATCGTGAATGCACCGGATGGTACAACCACTGAAGCGACATCAACTTCAAAAACATCAAAAATACGTCGTTTTAGACTATGAATTAATGAAAAAGTAAGAAATTTTGCAGTGCTAAAGCGCCAAAAATGTGCTCAAATCGACACGAAAACAAGACAGACCGACGCAGAAAAAAAAAACCAGTTCAGTGATATATATAAGTCAATTTCGACCAAGATGGCGCTTTAGCACTTTTGCCTTTCCACTATCAACATGTAGATTGTACAAAAAACAACAGTTAGTGTTTGTTAAGATCTAAAAAATCTAAAAAGGGGCTAGGAGAAATCATTTTATACTTTTTAGTCTGTTTAAGACTGCGCCAAACCAGGCAGAAATCTTCATACAAAAAAAAAAACGCCTCGCGCCGCTCGGAAAAGCGGTTTTATTGAATAGGTTACAGATAATTTTACAAAACCCCTACAGTAAACCCTCGGCTTTGTTGCAATAATATTATTTATCAAAAAAAATACCGATAATATACACCTTTCTAATAAACAATCGAATCTAGAGAAAAAAATAGATGTACCTTTGTTTTTTTTCTATTGAGAAAATATTGTCCTATCTTGTTTCTGGTACAGGATCCCTCGGAATTATAATTTACTATCCATGCATATTTTTAACAATAAGAAAATATTTTTCAATAGTAATCGGTCAGCGGTGTCCTGGGGACAGCGGTTACCGAGACGGGCTAAGCCGAAGCTAAATAGTAGGTAACCCAAGCTACAAGCCACATTTATTAATAAAACGAAGACTGTTTTTCCAAAGTTGAAGGGACGCAATTGCACCCAAGTGGAGTGGGTTCGATGAGAGCTATCCACGCGATGTAGGGCTCTCTCGCCGCGTCTGCGGCTCTCGGCGGTCTCCGTGTGTGGTGTCAACGAGGGCAATTGTTAAATCACACCCCATTCTATTTTTTTACAAGCTTTTATGCAATGTATGTATGTTTGTCCGGGTGTAATCTTGCAACTGAATTTTAAAGCAGTTATCCTCAAACGATTGAGCTGAAATTTGGCATACCTGTAAAGTTCCGATGACTATAAAATATGATGGTGACAGCGAGCTGATCTGATGTTGAGACAACGGAACTCCTCGAGGGATAATAGTAGAATGGCCGTGTTTAGACTCATTTTGATCAGCACACGGTTACGATCACAAATTTTATAAAAGCTTAGTATAGAAAAATAGATTTTTCATAAAAATCTTATTTCGTTATAATTGGCGTTGCTTGGCTTGTGCATTTACCATTTTCAAGTAATTATTGTATTTTCAATGTAATTTACAACGTTACAATTCTTCCAAGTCGACAAAGTTACAGTCAAGTCATGTTTTAGTATAACTGTGGCCGTTTTACTAAAAGTTTGGTAGACAAATCCACCGATTTTAAAAGTCACGTAATACACTTCCATTTCATTTCACTACACTTGAGCTGTATAGACGAGCTACATTTGTTAACAAAATTACACAAAATAACTAAAAAAAACACTAGGAAATGAATAAAATAAAAGTAAACGACGTCTCTTTTCAAAATGGCGGGAAGAGTCCATTCTGTACGTATAGTGTATCCAAACGTGAAAAAGTAGGGTATTCTTTCTTTGTATAATAAAATACATCTATCTATGTAATGTATTGTATTAAGTATATCAGTTATCTAGTACCCATAACACAAGCTCTGCTTACCTTGGGGCTAGATAATGTTGTGTGAACTGTCCAGCATTATTTATTTATTTATTTTATTTATTTTTATGCATCAATAAACTACATCCATACTTACCTCATTGACCATACAAAGAGTAGTTCATGTTTGATACTTAGAGTAAGTTTAAATAACATTGCGTAGCGTTTTGGTATTATGTATGAGTGGGAAATTTATTTCAACTCATTTCAACAAAAAAACTGTTTCTCATTCACCGTTAGTGCCAAGTTGGATGTGTGTCAATTTTAGGGTTCCGTATCTCAACGGTACCGACGAAACCATTATAGGATCACTCTTTTGTCTGTCAGTCTGTCTGTCCGTCTGTCACAGCCCATTTTCTCCGAATTTTATAAACGAAAATAGCTGATGTTTGGTGACCCAAGCACGGAAGTATAGCGTAAATAAGGGGTTAATTTTGGGGGACAATCTAAAAGAAAATATACGAAAATAGACCCCCCCTTATGTCTGAAAATAATAAGACGACATTTTACAGAAAAATCCAGACGAGAATCCTAAGTCTAAGAGAAACGGAAAAAATATGTAAAGTAAAAAATGCTTATAAAATTAGTGCAATTGATCTAGCTATGGTAGGTAGCCTACTTGTTTGGAACCCTCTTGAAGCGGGACTGACTCGCACTTGACCGTTTTTTTGATAGTATCCATCGTTTGAATAGTAAGTAAGTCTATCAGATGGGATGTCAGCCAATTTATAATCTAGTGACGTCACGTAAGCCCAGTCATCGTAACATGAACGGGAATACAGAGGAAGCTATTGGTTCAATATCATGTATACACAAAAAAACAGCCAAGTGTGAGTCGGACTCGCGCACGAAGGGTTCCGTACCATTATCTATAAAAACGGCAAAAAAATATGTTTGTTGTATGGGGCCCCCTTAAATATTGATATTATTCTGTTTTTTTGTATATGTTGTTATAGCGGCAACAGAAATAGGTACACATCTGTGAAAATCTCAACTGTCTAACTATCACGGTTCATGAGATACAGTCTGGTGACAGACGGACGGACAGCGGAGTCTTAGTAATAGGGTCCCGTTTTACCCTTTTGGATACGGAACCCTATAAAGAGGGATTTAATAAGATATATAATACACACACGCTTTTTTCCCCAGAGAGGGTTAGGCAGAGCCTCAATGGGCCTCTTTTCACAGTGGGAGGCACCATCGTGGAATATTAGACGTGACATCATCGCCGCCATTGCTTCCCACGACTGACTCGGCTAACGCTTTCTTCCAGTAATAACACATTCCCTAATAAGCTAGCAGCCAGGACAAATGTTATTTATTTTAAGAATGGATGAAGTATTGACCTTTATGCAAACACATTTTTTTTTTTTTTTTGTAATACAAGCTTTTATAAAATTAGTGATCGTAACCGTGTGCTGATCAAAATTAGCCAAACACGGCCTCAATATCCATCGAGGAGTTCCGTTGACCACCTTCCGTCTCCATCATCAGATCAGTTCGCTGTCACCATCATATTGTATTGTCATCGGAACTTGACAGGTATGCCAAATTTCAGCTCAATCGGTTGAGGATAACTGCTTTAAAATTCAGTTGCAAGATTACACCCAGATTCCACCCAGACAAACATACACATTCCAAGTTCAATAAAAGCTTGTAAAAAAGGCAACTATTTTTAGCTCAGTAAAGGGAGCTGTGTGTCAAGGAGGGTGGTTGTTCTAGATCTTTAAAGAGTGCATCGCACTGATTAGATGGGACAAACCTAATCCACCTGAATGGTACCTGTAGATTAAATAAAGTGCACTATTTTTTTTTTTGGAAATGTTTATCTCTCCGGATGTGTATACGTAGTAGTAGAGCTTTTTTGTGAAAGAGTTCGTCCGGGGAAGTACTACCACCATACCTATTTCTGCCGCAAAGCAGTAGTGCTCGCATTGCTGTGTTTCGGTTGGAAGGGTAAGGGTGCCGGTGAAATTACAGGCACATGAGACTTTTCATCTATGTCTCAGGGTGGCGGGCGCAGTGCAATGCCACATAGGGCGCGTCGTAGGTGGACGTGACGTAATGCACTGTTCATAGGCAGGGGTTACCGCTTAACATCAGGTGGGCCTCTTGCTTGTTCCGACATCCAAGTAGTATAAAAAATAAAAATACGTACATTTTGATAGGAAATTTTTCAGTACAATAATAAGGAGCGATGTCTAAATAGTGGGCTTTCTCCAATTATATCCGAGGCAAGACACGTAAGAATAGGTACACACGGTTATATGATATAAAAAAAAACTTTCTAAGAACCGATTGAATGAATGAATGAATGAATGAAAATACTTTATTGCACACGTTACTCACCAGTTAAAATAACAAGTAATTAATTTTGTATAATTAAAAAAACTCTCAACGCAATGAAACGGCTAAACCAATTTGATCGAACATAGCTAAGAAAACTCCCGACAAATTCACCATTCAAACAAAAAAAATACGAAATCGGTTCATCCGTTCGGGAGCTACGATGCCACATACACACACCCACACACACACACACACGCACACACACAAACACACACGAAGACACGTCAAACTTATAAAACCACGTCGTTTTTGTGACGGGGGTTAAAAATTACACAACTATTAAACCAAAAACTAAATGTACAATGTCTTAATTGTTTTAGACCAAAATTTCGCCACGTCGATAGCATTTTCAGTGGCTTCGCACAGGTCATTTAAGGTGCAGTTGGTACACAATGGACAGGACAGCAAGTGAGGCATCGTCTGAGGAGTGAACCCACAGTCACATTGTGCCTCCTCGGCATACCCCCATTTAACTAAGTTATACCTGCAGCGGCCCACCTGACTCCGGAGTCGGTTCAGAGATTTTCAGGTTGACCATGGCAATTCCAGGCAGTTCATGTCCCAAATGGAGCTTCTGCAATAACAAGTTAAAAATTAAAAAACCCTCAACGCAATAAACGGCTGAACCGATTTTGATCAAACATAGCTAAGAACAATCCCGACAAATTCACCATACAATTAAAAAAAAAAAGGTACATCCGTTCGGGAGCTACGATGGGACAGACAGACACACACACACACTCAGACACATCAAACTTATAACACCCGTCGTTTTTGCGTTGGGGGCTAAAAACTCACAGCAACAATAAAGGAACCAGTCCACGCAAGGCAAGGTAACGCTTCCAGTGTTGCATAGATCAGTCGGCTTCATAAATAATTGCCTCCACATCAGCTGCGTTTCAGAACACTCATTCATATTTTATTATCCGGCGGTATATCTTTGTTACGAGGAAGACTGAGCGTCTGTCAGAGAGAAACAGAGGTACAATCTTTTACAATTACGAGTACGAAAGTTACTTTTCACCATAGATTTAGTATATGTACTAGATCTACAATCAGAGATCGAAGATGGAACCAAAAAAAATATGAGCACGTGTTGGTGAAAGTCTATGTCTGAGTTAAAAATAGTGTTGTCCTCGAACAACACTTTTACATTGTCGATAGAATTCATCATCCGTCCGTGATGTGTATGGTAGATAAATACATCTTAATGCAGATTAAGTCTTTCATGAATAACACAGTTTGGCAGATTTGACGTCATAAAGAGAATAAGGTTCTTATTCCAATTTTGAATACAGTTAATAAATAAACCTTTATTATTTAACGACCCCTAAATATTACAGTTTTATTTATAGGTGGGATCTTAGAGTTTCCCTTTTAAATGTAAACTTAAAATGTTTGCTGCATATACCTAGTGGAGTTCTTATTGGAGTTCATCCCACTCTTCTTATAACCGATAACCATTTTTCTCGTAGCAAAGGATTACTTGGAAATCTGAAAGCACAAAAACATTTTATATCAGCCGTGCTACGCCCATATAATTTTTCACGTCGATAATAAAAACCCCGTCTGTTCAATCTTTTGTGACATGACACAAGCGTTTGATTATGTTAAGCATGACATTTTACTTAGGAAATTAGAAGTATACGGTGTAAGGGGAAACACTCTACAGTTGATCAAGTCGTATCTAGAAAATAGGAAACAGTTCACTAAAATCACTAAAATTAATCATAAAACCAAAATTGAAGAAAGTCACCTTTCACGAGAAAGTATTGTGAAATATGGCGTCCCCCAAGGTAGTGTGCTAGGCCCCCTCTTATTCATAATATACATAAATGACCTACCAAAAGCAACTAGCCACGTTATGTCCTTATTCGCAGATGATAGCACGGTTACTATAGCTTGTAAGAACATGGACACTTATAAAACTGACATTAACTTAGCATTGACATCTATTATAGAATGGTTAAATAATAATAATCTGAAAATCAATATAAATAAAACAAAAATCATAAATTTCCGACAACGCGATAATGCAGCATCAAAAAGAAATGTCATTTTTTACAACAATAACGAAATCGAAGAGGTGGATAGTACAAAATTTCTGGGACTAAATATTGACAAAAAACTGAATTGGAAATCCCATATAGAAGCACTTTGTAAGAAAATCAATAGTTTAGCATATGTCCTTTACAAAATAGCACCAACAGTCGACGTAGATACACTTCTTATTGCCTATCATGGTATAATTGCCTCCAATATAAGGTATGGAATATTGTTTTGGGGTAACTCCACAGATATCCTAAAAGTATTTAAGTACCAAAAACGCTGCATAAGAACTATGTTCCATCTTAAAACAACAGACTCCTGTAAACCTTTTTTCTTAAAGTATAAAATTTTGACTCTACCATCACTGTATATTTTGGAGACAGCTATGTTTGTCAAATCTAATCCAGATTCCTTTCGTACTCATTCAGATATCGTTGTCCGCAACAGGCGTGACAACCATAAAATCTGTCTTCCAGAAAGAAAAACCACAATGATGAGCAAGAGCATATTTGGTATGGCTCCATCTATTTATAATAAACTACCACGGAGCATAAGACTACTGCCAAATTTGGAGTTCCAAAGAAAGATAAAAACGATACTTACAGTCAAATGTTATTATGATATAAATGAATTCATTAATGACAAAGATCTTACAGCTTGACATTCGTATTTCTTTTTTATTATTTATTATTAAATTTTAATACAAGTTTCAATATTATTACTCATATTTTACAAAATGTTTAATGATAATATTTATTCCAATGTTAGCTTACTTTCTTTATTTAAATCATCATGAAATCAGACATTGCACACGTAACAGTAGAAATACATTGAATCATGCTTATACCTAAACCACCTTTGTACACATGTATTTCACGCAATAAATAATACTTTACTTTACTTTACACTCTGTTACTTTATCTATAGACAATTTGTTACCTCAAAGTTTATTATTTTTCAAGTGTAAACTACGCTTTATGGATAACATTAAATTTAAATGTAACCCAAAAATTCCGTTCTAGCGGGACTCGAACCCACACCCTCGCCTGTCATCGGCGATGCCTTAAACAATTTAGCCATAGATCGAGCTATGACGCTGGAGACGAAATTTGTGGGCACTATCACTCGGCTATAGTGCAAAGTTGATAGTGCTGTATCTACAGGTGTTTCATTGGAAACCTTCTGTTCAAAGTTCGAAAGTAAAGGCATCGCTGATCACAGGCGAGGGTGCAGGTTCGAGTCCCGCTGGAACGGAATTTTTGGGGTATATTTAAATTTAATTTGTTACCCATTATTTTATTAAGCAGAAATAAACAATATTTATTTATAAAAAATAAAAAATAAATATACCCTTTCGGGGAAAAAGGCGTGTGTAATAATCAACAACGTAAATATTTACTCCAAAATATCTACTACACAAACTGCAATAAAAACACCCGTGGTGCTTTAAAGTTACCTTTTCAATAGTCAATACAAAAACACCCACCTCAATGTCCACCTGGTTATTATAGATTTTTTAAAAAACGGTAAAATGTTAACAGAGCACACATATTTACTCCAAACAAAGTAAACCTCCATTCTAGGATGGACAAAAATTTGAACGCTGGAACGCCTGAAGAAGCTTGACCGCCAGCGTTCTTTTTACATGATGCGCATTATACTACGATATAGACTGCAACAGGACTATCGATATTTCTGACGTCATCACTTGGTCAAGCCCTATCGTAATCAAACATTTTTATATTTTACATAAAATATTGTTTATTTCTAGGTGCAGCAACGAAATATTATTAAAAAATATAAGGGAAAGTCCTAATCTACGAATGAAACTGGTTTTTAGGCCATTTACTAAAGCAGAATTGATAAAATAAGCAATACAATCGAACTACCAATAATCTCTTATTTACCTGTGAAACGTGTATTTTCCCAGATAATTACGTCTTGTATCTTCACAGTCACAAACTGAACACGACACCATTGTCATACAAAGTAATATTTGTTATTTAATAGTAAGATTACTAAAAAATTTCAAAAATTAGTTAAACTGCACAAGAGACCGTCCGGTATGCGCATGTACTCAAGCAAAACATGTCACATACAATACATTGTTGCTGTCACTTTTCTTCTTGCACGGGGTACATTTAAAAATGACTTCTCTCTCCCACGCTTCGTTTGTCTATTTAGCGTAGCGAAAAAATTCTACGTCTATGCTTTTCACACCACCTAAAAGTAAAGTGATTTGAATTTGGAACGTCAAACTTAGTCGTGGAAAACTCTAAGTTAAAAAATTACCATATGTCATTGTAGAGGTTTGTTCGAAAATCGAACTGGCCAGCCTACTCCAAAGAATGTGAAACAAAAGACGGTGTTTGTTGCTGTGATTTTCAGTGAATTTTTATTGTCTCGCGGAAGGTGTCAAAAGTAGAGTATGCTCATCTACATCTAAATCTACATCTACACTATCTACACCATACCTATAATAGTATAAAGAGGAAAGATTTGTATTTTTGTGTGTGTATGTTTGTAATGAGTAAACTCAAAAACTACTGTGCCGATTTTAAAAATTCTTTCACCGTTGGAAAGCTACTTTCACCCTGAGTGACATAGGAAACCAGGGGGGGGGGGGGATAGGAGGGGGGGGCTGTTTATCATCCTGAAACTACTCGTGCGAAGCCGGGACGAAACGCTAGTCTGGGATAAAGCCTGTCTTCGTCTTGGGCAGCTTGAACCCCTCGCTTCACTCAGGACTCTACATAACTAAGTACCTCGCTAGTTACGCTCAGGGACCAATATGCCGCCTGCGACGTAAGACACTGCTTTATCCCCTCAGTGCATAATCTAATATTTCGCACTCGTAAAAACGATTTAGCCAGATTTAAATAAATAATAAATAAATAATGCTGGACAGTTCACACAACATTACCTAGCTCCAAGCTAAGCAGAGCTTGTGCTATGGGTACTAGATAATTGATATACTTATTACAATACATTACATAGATAGATATTTTTATTATACATAGAAAAAACCCAGAACACCCTGAACAAATATCTGCAAATCGCACAAATATTTGTTTCGACCCGGGAATAGAACCCGCAACCTCCTACGTCACAGGCGAACCTGCGCCCGCCGCGCCACAGAGGTCGTCAAATTGAGTGTGATTTAGCACACAATTGAGACTGAATTTGTCTTACAGCGTCTTTGCGGCTGTTACACAAGGAGAGTTTCTCGACGCGAGCGGCGAAAACGTATGCGATTACAGAAGAAATCGCCGCTCGGGTGCGAGAAACTATCCTTGTGCAACAGCCGCTTTACAAGTATTATTGAATTTATTTATTTATAATTGGCGTCGCACGGCTCTCCCAATGTTCGCCATTTTGACCGATTTCCAGCTCTTCCCATCCACTTTCTACCAGCCGCCTTACGCAGATCGTCGCTCCACCTAGCCGGGGGGCGCCCCACACTACGTTTACCAAGACGTGGTCTCCACTCTAGAACACGTTTACCCCAGCGGTTGTCGGTTCTTCGGCATTTATATGTCCAGCCCATTGCAATTTCAGCCTGGACACTCATTTTACCACTTGTCTCTCGCGCAAACTATTCAGTTTTTAGAAAAAAAAAAAATTAGAAACCTCAATATTATTTTTGAAGAGATAACCGACACGTATGGGATTAAATTTTTTTTTTGAATATCAGTTCTAAGTATGGGGAACCCCAAAAAATTATTGTTTTTTTTTTTCTATTTTTGTGTGTAAATCTTAATGCGGTTCACAGAATACATCTACTTACCAAGTTTCAACAGCATAGCTCTTATAGTTTCGGAGAAAAGTGGCTATGACATACACGGACAGACAGACAGACATGACGAATCCATAAGGGTTCCGTAACAAAATTAAAAAAGAAAAGAGATTCTGATTATTGCATTTGTGATACGGAACTAGTTATGTGAACGAAAAGCTCTGCTGTCCAAGTTCCGTCGCTATATAAGTAGTTTAAAATTAAAGATTCACCGGCTCGCAGTTTGTGAAACGGAACTAGTTATGTGAACGAAAAGCTCTGCCGTCCAAGTTCCGTCGCTATATAAGTAGTTTAAAATTAAAGATTCACCGGCTCGCAGTTTGTGAAACGGAACTAGTTATGTGAACGAAAAGCTCTGCCGTCCAAGTTCCGTCGCTATATAAGTAGTTTAAAATTAAAGATTCACCGGCTCGCAGTTTGTGAAACGGAACTAGTTATGTGAACGAAAAGCTCTGCCGTCCAAGTTCCGTCGCTATATAAGTAGTTTAAAATTAAAGATTCACCGGCTCGCAGTTTGTGAAACGGAACTAGTTATGTGAACGAAAAGCTCTGCCGTCCAAGTTCCGTCGCTATATAAGTAGTTTAAAATTAAAGATTCACCGGCTCGCAGTTTGTGAAACGGAACTAGTTATGTGAACGAAAAGCTCTGCCGTCCAAGTTCCGTCGCTATATAAGTAGTTTAAAATTAAAGATTCACCGGCTCGCAGTTTGTGAAACGGAACTAGTTATGTGAACGAAAAGCTCTGCCGTCCAAGTTCCGTCGCTATATAAGTAGTTTAAAATTAAAGATTCACCGGCTCGCAGTTTGTGAAACGGAACTAGTTATGTGAACGAAAAGCTCTGCCGTCCAAGTTCCGTCGCTATATAAGTAGTTTAAAATTAAAGATTCACCGGCTCGCAGTTTGTGAAACGGAACTAGTTATGTGAACGAAAAGCTCTGCCGTCCAAGTTCCGTCGCTATATAAGTAGTTTAAAATTAAAGATTCACCCGCTCGCAGTTTGTGATACGGAACTAGTTATGTGAACGAAAAGCTCTGCCGTCCAAGTTCCGTCGCTATATAAGTAGTTTTAAATTAAAGATTCACCCGCTCGCAGTTTGCTGGAATTTAATTAGTGTCTTGGAATGTGAATTAAACTCCTTGATGGAGGTTCCCGCTTATGTTAGGCTATGACAAGTAATTGCTACGGCTGCTTCGTGGCTGCCAAGAAATTAATGTTCCGGGACAAATTTTCTTCCTGCCATTAAATTGTTTATTTAGGTAACATTGCGGTTGTGTACCGATAATATAAGGTATTTTATTATCGGTACAATTTAGTGGAACTTTTTGGCCTTATATTATCGGTACACAACCTCAATCAATCATAGTATCATTTTCTTTAAGACCCACCTAGTTTAAGACCTTTATACAATGTTCTGGCAAATAAAATTATCTTATGTAAGATTTTGTATTAAAAGTATTAATATTTGTATTCTGTATTTATTATTATCTTATATAAGATAATGTTATTTGCCAAGGTGGTCTTTAAAGCAAATGATACCAAGATTTATTGAAGTTAAAGGATTTTTAGAACGATTTTGATGTCCTGATTTAATCCCCATCTTTTTAGGGTTCCATACCCAAAGGGTAAAACGGAACCCTATTACTAAGACTCCGCTGTCCGTCGGTCCGTCTGTCATCAGGCTGTATCTCATGAATCGTGATATGTTAGACAGTTGAAGTTTTCACTGATGATGTATTTCTGTTCCCGCTATAACAACATATACTAAAAAAGTGGCCAAGTGCGAGTCGGACTCGCCCATGAAGGGTTCCGTAGCAGCAAGTAACATAATATAAAAGTTCTTGGATGGTTTACGATTTATGACGTATTCAAAAAAACAGATCTGGTTCAAACCGATTTTCAGTGGAAGTTTACATGGTAATGTACATCATATTTTTTTTAGTTTTATCATTCTCTTTATTTTAGAAGTTACAGGTTCAGAGGGGGGGGGGGGGGGGGGGGGGCAGAGCGACATCAGGCCACGCGGCTTTATCATTAACATAGTAATACTACAGTGTAACATAGTATCAGTAACATACATAGGAAGCCGCGGGCAAGAGGCTAGTTACTGATATAAGAAGAGCAGAGGCCCCAGTATGCTACCTTGAGGACCTCTGTCGTTTACGCGGGGCGCAGGTCTTATACTTTTAGAAAAAAAATGGTGTGTTTGCAAATCTCATTAATTTCTATAAATTGAGTTCTACCACCTTGGCAAGATCAAGGCCAGAAAATTTAAGTACATATTTTAATTGCTGGGTAACTTTTTTAGAATAATTTAGTTCATGATAAATAAGATCAATGATCTAATAAGATAACCAAGTTTTTTTCTAACTGTATAAAGCTGCGTTCCGCGTAAACGACAGAGGAGTTCCTCAAGGTAGCATACTGGGGCCTCTGCTCTTCTTATAACAATGACTAGCCTCTTGCCCGCGGCTTTTGCAAGTGTGTGTAGGATTTTTATTATAAAAAACATATCATACAAACGATTCTCGTTAATTGGAGATTTTAAAACTATAATGAGGTAAAACAACAGCTGGTTATTTTAATTAGGGGCGTAGGTACCTAATTAAAATAAGCAATACTTACCGCGATACAGGCTAGTGCTAGTGCGTTGCCCGTTGTAATGTTATCATATAGCCACCATTATTTGTAAAAAACATTTGTATTTGTATTGGTACTTATATTGAAAACATAATAATAAACTAAGGAAACAAATAGTGTACCTACCTACCTAATTAGTTAGAACATAAAGAATGAATACATCAGAAAATGTCTGTCCTTAATATTTAAAAACAGCTTTTAGTAGAAACGTGGTTTTTTTGGAAGTTAAAACTTGAGGAAATGTTTTTTTTTTGCAGTGGATTTTAAAAAATAAGATGTTAAGATGTTGATGCACCTGATGTTAAGCGGTAACCAGGTCACGTCCACCTAGCACGCATCCTATGTGGCATTTGCACTGTGGCCGCCACCCTGAGACACAAAGATGAAAAGTATCATGTCACCGGCGCCAATACCCTTCAAACCGGAACACTGCTATGCGAGCACTACTGCTTTGCGGCAGAAATAGGCATAGAGGTAGTACTTCCCCGGAAGAACTCTTTCACAAAAAAGCTCCATAGTCTTGTCCAGGTCTTGTCACGAACCTATTTGATCGAAGGAAATATTGAAGATAAATAAGATCACGGACAAACAGATGATTAAGATTCAAACTGGCATTTTTTAAAGAATCGTCGTTATTAATATAATAATAGTCGTTAGACGGCCGAATGTGTTTCTTCGACTTATTTCGTGTAATTTTGGTGACATTTTAACCGGTGTAATTTGGATAAGCACATGTGTGTGATTGCGTGTCTTTTCGAAACCTGTAAAAACTCTGTTTTTCTGCCACCATTTAACTGGGTTATGACTTTGACGACTTGACTATAAAAAATATAATATATGTATCTATCTCACTTGACATCGGCGAAATGAGGGCTTTTCATAAACTAATAAAACAAAAAAAGTAATTCGATTTGGCTCGATAGATGGCGCTGACTCAAATATACTTGTCATAATAACAAATGCATTGTCTGAGCTTTTGTGTGAAATCACGAAAATATATCACTACGTTGACATTGACATTTCAATTTATTTTGATAGAGCTACTTTAGCTGGCGCCATCTATTTTCAAGGCTATAAACATGATGTGAAACGGCCGTGAAAACCCCTCATTGTTGGAATACTGCTCAGAAGCCATTATAAGAAGAGAAGAAGAAGAAGATAATAAATTTTTAGCGGTCCACGCTTTTCGCACTCTACACAACTTATATACAGAATGTAATTTATAGTGTAAAAGTCTAACTTCTAAAAGATAGAGTCACTATGCCATACAGAAAGTTTTTCAATATAGCGGATATTTTCCTCAAACCAGCCAAGTATAATATGGCATTACGTAATAAAGATACGCAATTGTTGCTGAAACTGGAGGGCCGAGTTTGTGCCGAAAGTTATTTTCGTCCTATCCAATTTAGAGCAACTTGGGGTTTCTAGTTCTGTTATTTTCATACCGTGTTGTTTTTTGAAAATGTATACCTACTTTGGACCTGGTAGCGAAAGTTGGGTACTTATGGCAGAAGAATCATGAAAGTAGAATAAATGCAGTGGAGATAAGAGCTTTGAGAAGTATATGTGGTGAGATTTTGAGAGATAGAATGAGGGATAGTGTGATAAGAGAGCGTTGTGAAATTAAAGAAGACGTAGTGACTAGGATTGAGAAAGGTATGCTCAGATGGTTTGGGCATTTAGAAAGGATGGACGATAGTAGATTGTCGAAACGGGTACATAAGACGAGCGTGAATGGGACAGTGGGAAGGGGAAGAACTCGGCGAACGTATTTAGACCAGATCCGAGACGTTCTGGAAAAAAGGCCAGGTCAAGAGTACCCTTAACCGACGAGCTTGTATGAAGAATGTGATGAGAGTGAATGAAGGAAAAGAAGTGTGTCAGGATCATAGCAAGTGGATATCCGAGGTCTCTGCATACCCCTCCAGGAAACAGGCGTGAGTTTATGTATGTATGTATACTTTGGACCTGGTAATATAGATGATCAGATATAGCTACCGCTACCTTCTCGTCTCGCATGTATTTGTACGCGTCATGTAAAAAGAACGGTGGAACGTATGAAGAAGTATGACCGCCAGCGTTCTTTTTACATGACGCGCATTATATCACTCGTTCTTTTTTGGTCACCCTGCTCTAGCTCAGTGACCATTTCAATGAATTATTCCTTTTCAATGAAGATTTGAAAATGGAATACAAAATTTCCTCGACTGAGACTGAGTCGAGTTGAGGGAAGTTGGGAGGTACGAGTTAGAATACCGGTGTTAGTCTCCGCCACATATTGCTCAACTATAAGCCAGAAATCTCTGCGTTTGATCGAGTCTGAGGCAGTGAGCTCGTGTTTGGCCGAGTCATCCGAGAGAGACCAGACTTGAAAAAAAAAATGTATAAACATGTATGTGTTTTTCTTTGTATAAACCACAGATAAAATAATACTATACTAGTAGTATAAACTAAGAAGCTGTCCGGTGTGAAGTATCGCTTTACAATCAAGAGGCTGTCAAGAGCCAAATAGGCTTTTTTAAACGTATTTTTAGCAAAATCTACGTAGCTTAGGACAACCAAAAATCTATGTGTTAATCTTCATCATAAGCATTCATTCATTCAAGGGCATGATCGAGCCCAAAACAAGATACCGAAAAAAAAACTCGATAAAAAAAAAAAACCTGAACTTACCTCTACAATACGCTTATAACGTAAATATCTCCATTACCTATCAGCGTACATTGATAAAATTAATAAAAGTAACAAATAATATTATTTTAGAGGACATGGTCGATTTATATTTTCGATTTCGTGATTTTCGTTCACATTTCGTTTCGCGGGCGCTTTTCTGTCACTTTCTTACACAGAAACACACAGTACAGTACACACGGGTACAGTACCCTTAGTACGAGAATTTGACAGTATTCGAAACTATATGAAGTTTCGTTTCCTTCAATACATTTACTGACAGCGTCCTTAGTTTTCTCCTCGTTTTCGCTAGGGGCGCTGCCAGTAAATGTATGGAAGGAAACGAAACTTCATATAGTTTCGAATACTGTCAAATTCTCGTACTAACCCCCCTGAACTTTATTGATATAGTTAGTGACGGAATTTAGTTATTTTCTGCCTCTTATGTGTTAAACAGTTCCCTATAATGTTCTTCTTATTTTTCTTTTTTTTGTACTACTTGGAATGACGGATCAATCAGATGGTTCACATGATGTATGTTTGTGAAAAAAAATGCATTTTAAATAAACAAATATAAATAAATAATAAATAATGCTGGACAGTTCAAACAACATTATCTAGCCCCAAGCTAAGCAGAGCATAGGTTATGGGTACTAGATAACTGATATACTTAATACAATACATTACATAGACAGATATTTTTTATTATACATAGAAAATACCCAGAACACCCTGAACAAATATCAGCAGATTGCAAAATTATTTGTTCAGAGATGGGAATCGAACCCGCAACCTCCTGCATCGCAGGCGAACCATCGCCAGCCGCGCCACAGAGTTCGTCAAATAAAAAACTTTTTAACCGTAAAAATACAAACCGTTTTCCACCCCGAAGGGAAGAAAACGATTATTTTAGGTCAAGCCGAGGCTAGACCTCTAGGAGATATCTATCTTACCTTCGTTTGCCCATGTCCATACAATTAACAGTTCTAGCCATGTCTTCGAGTGTGATTCGGTAGCGGGGAGGTGCGGGGAGTAGTTACCTCACCTCCCCGCGCGCAGGTGCCGGCGGGGGTCACGCGCGACGCTAGGAAGCAGCGCGTCTTTCTTTAGTACCTTCCGATAAGCCGGCTAGGCCTTACCGAGGTCTAGCCTCGGCTTGACCTAAAATAATCGTTTTCTTCCCTTCGGGGTGGAAAACGGTTTGTATTTGAGGTCGCCGAGGCTAGACCTCTAGGAGAAATGTTTGTTTTCTGCCGGCACTATAGTGTACTGTGACAGAATAGAGATATACTCGTACCTGATTATGGATGAATACAGAATAAAAACTTGGGGTTGACCGGTTTTTAAAAAAAATAATCAGTCAGTAATTAACAATTATATATAGTAGGCTCATAATCATCATCCTCCTTAGCCTTAAAATTCACAAAAGTAAGCAATTGTAGGTAGAATCTACCTTTTCAGATAGGGTGAAAACCCGTTAAACACGTTAGAATTAGGGCCTCGTGGCTTTTCCACGAACTTACAGTAAAGCTTAAATAAATTCTCTGCCTCCACTACAGTTCCCTCGGCTGAGGATCTGATCCAACGGAACATTATTTTGGAAGTAGTTTGGTGCAACTGCTGATCGTGCTCCGCAAAAGGTGCTTTTAGCCAACCTGTAATTACTTTTCTTGGTGCAGCTTCCACTTCCCCTCGCGTAGTTATAATGTGCAAATTATTATTATTTTCTTTGCCGAAATTTGGATCAATTGCTTCAACCATATTACCAAGCTCAAGGCAGGGTCCTCTAAACAGTCCAAATGCCACCCTGATTGCCAATGTGTAGCACTATCGGTTTTTTTGAGCCACATGTCGGCCAAATGGTGACCGACTTCTCTGTTATGTGACAGTGTTGCGCGTCAATGCAGAGAATAGTCAGATCGTGAATACGCCTACAGCAGAGGCTAAAAGAAGAAGCAAAGCCACGTGGCGGGATACTTCAAAAATTATATGATAGGAGAGTATGTTAGCTCTTAACTACTCAAGATATCTTCAATATTCCAAAATAAGGTCCTTTGCACCATGTTTAAAGATCTTTGAATAGCTATTACCTTGAGCATCTTTGTGACCAATGGATGGGAAGACAGACTTCGTTCTTGGATTGGGTCAGATAAGGAGACTATCAACGATTTATGTACTAAAACCGTGGAATATGCTAACTTTTTTATCAGTGATAAAAAGCCTATAAATGAAGCTAACTGTTGTGGTCGAGGATTACCGGGATTTGCCCCATTTTGTCTACACCACTCGACCCACGGCTTCCAAGCCGAACTATGAGTGAGCCATGTCGAATCTTGCCAGGCTGCTTGAAGAAGTTCGACATCATTCGGATCTAAGTTCATAGTTAGTTTACTCCACCCCGTGTCCTCCAAACCTCTAACAAAAACCTCGCACATTCGGTGGGGGCCGTTTGGTTGAGAGGTTGACTGAGTGATGCCTGAGATGAAATATTTGAAACGGTGCCTCTTAAGGCTCTCCGTTTTAGGTCGGCTCTCGAAAATAGCTTCTCCCAACGAGGGACTACCATTAAATAGATCCCCGACGACTTGTTGAAATACTGCAGCATTTGGGAATCAGAGGAGGTGGGGAAAGCCCCCCGCCAAATGAAAATGCCAGGGTCGGCTGAACAAGTTTATGAATAGCGCTCCCACTTCCTCAAACTCTAATGACACGTAACCTACCGGCCTAGCCAAACGGCATTCGCTACCAAACGATTATATTTCTACATTCGTAATACAGAACACAGTTCAGTCAGATACAGAACAGCAGAACACATGACATGTCGATAGCTTACGTCAATCTCATACATTGTTGGCTTTTCTACTAGCATCATCGCTAATAGCCTCTAATTTGTATAAGGCCTCTGGGGCTACATTTGAATAAGTCGTGGCAAACAGATCGACTTGAGGAATTCCGAATCTTCCCGAAGATTCGACTGGTTATTTCCTTTTTCGAATGCCAGTCTGGAAGGAGATTTCCTCTTAACAGACTATCTGCAATCGCGTTGTAACGAACCGGAATATAAAAGGGATGAAGCGCTACTTCTAAGCTTTCCGCCAATACTAAAAATTCCTTTGTCGTCTCCAAAAAACCAATAAACCTCGTTCCGCTTGATTCCGGATGTACGATACCACAGTTTTGTTGTCCGTCTGCATGTACCACTAATTATTTCCCTACTTTGTGTGAGAGCTGTCAATACTACAAAGAGTTCTTTGCGGTGTTTTTGCGTTATATCCTGTTTGATCTACTGTCCTCATGCTTGATGACGATCGCCTAGATGAAACCCCCCAACCTTCGTCTGACGCACCCGTTGTCAAGAACATTGTGCAGTTCTGAGGGATAATTCTGCCTGGGTTCGTTACATTTTTCAACCACTAACAGCACTCCGCTAGAGCCTGTGCAGGAACCTTGACTTTTTGAAGACAGCAATCTTGTCTCAGTTTTCGGCCCGCTCTCCGTATATTTCTCGCGTCCTAGAGGATCGTCAAGTGACGCGAAACCCAGCCTGCCTATTAGCAACATACCTGTCCGCCGAGACCATAGATACTCTCTTTGAAGTTCTTTTAAGTCGTTCACTAAGCGGCTTATTTTTTGAATTCGGTAACCTCCTTTCGTTCTAATCTGTATCCCACAAAATTCTAAAGAACTCTATCCGTGTTTTGGCCCTGAGGATTGTTCTGCATTTATCGACCAACTTAAGCTTTGAAGTAAATCTATCAAGTAAGATACCCGCGCCTCGAGGATCAGAGGGTCCATAAGCAAACAGAAAATTGTCTACTAGATAAACGAGCAACTATAACCAGTTCTCTATCAGAACTCTCGCTACCCAATTGCTGACACGTGGGACACTGGACAGCCCGGAAGGGAATGAAGTCAGTTTATACAGTTTCCCTTTGAAAGCAAAAGCTAAAGTGACTTATCTTTATCGGAATATGGAAAAAAAGCCTGACTGATATCCAGTTTCACCATATAGTCACCCTCCTGTAGAAAGGTCTACGGAGCTGGTTGATTAACCGGAACTTCTGTGGTTTTAGACAAAAATTGAGGCGGCGAAGGTCGAAAATTTGTTGCATCTTTCCGTTTGACTTTGAAATCAAAATTATTTGCGACAGAAACCGGAACGTTCTACTACATCTGACTTTAAGCAAGGTTTTTAACTCTTCTGTCATCGCCCAAGGGAACAGAAGGTGGTTTTACTACCAACAGTATTGAATATCCTGAAATTATCTTCAGAATTGGAGCTGATGCGCTCAATTTGTATGCCACTGTATCAGGTAATCCTTCAGTTGTCCCCCTCGAAAAAAACGTCAAAAACACCTGGATTTTATGAAGCTGACGTTGCTCCGTCTCACGATCGGACTTATGGTCTTTCTTGGACTGGGACTCCGCATTTGACGCACGCATGGAACGCTCTGCTTGGGTTGCTGTCCTTGTCTCTTCTTCTTCTGTCGTATCGATGGTTCTCTGTCAAATTATTTTAGACCAGTGCTCTGCCACGGCTATGGCATTATGAGTGGCTTCGTAAACGTCTTTCAGGGTGCAGGTGTGAGGACACTGCGTGCGCGAAAGTAGGTGCACCATCGAGAACACTAAGTCGGTTGCTTGGATTTGGATTAAATTGCCGGCTTCCGAAATAAATTACCTTTTGCTCCTTTACCGGCTCTCTTATCTGGAAACTTCCCGGCTCGAGAAGGAAGTATGGCTGATATGCCACCATGGTCTTTTATAAAGGTTGGCAGGATTTTTCCGTCAAATAGGGTGAGTCTTTGATGGTGGGATTTGCTGCAAGGCAGCCTTGAAAGCAGCCATCAAAGCATCATTCTTTGTTTTGAAGGATTTTTGATGAAATTCGATAGATTTGGCTCGATGGCCACAAGCAAACTAAAGCAAGGTGTCGGATGCAGTATTAATGTTTGAACCCTCTGCGAAGACATTCACCAAGTCCTGAGCCGCCTCAGGATATTTAGCTGCCACGCCTTTGAGTTGTTCCGCCAAGGACTTCCTTTCTATCAGCAGCCTATACACAAAAAACACCATGCACGCTCCATCGATTGTGCTTCCAGATGATGACCCTCATGCTGCCTCTAGTGTAGGCAAATTTCGCCAATCGCAAACCAATTTAGATGGCTACCACGACCTTGGTGGGGGCTAACATGGGTGAGGAGTCCCTGGAAGGGGTATACTCACTCTACTCATCTGAATCCAACTCAAAGGATGTCACGCCATTTCTCGCCCACTTTTGCGCTATCGAAGGCTGTTTCGGCTGTAGAGATGTGAGAGCAGCAAGGGTTTTAACGAAACCACTGTCTTATTGAAAATTTAAGTCTGGGTGGCTGAACCCCTGATCTTATTTGCTATCGCTGGAGGCCCCACGATTAGCGCCCTTGCAAACGCCCAGCCCAGCAGCTTAATTTTAATCTTCCGAAACATCTTCTCTGAAACATATGCCGCATCCGGGAAGAAAGCTTAAATCAACTCTATTGTAGGTAGGGTGAAACTCGTTCGGCATTTGAGGGCCAATCTCCTCTCCAAATAATTCCTCCTTAGCCATATGTACGACCCTCCAACACGTAGGTACATCTATCCGGCAGATGCTTCTGGGCCAGGAGCTTTACCCGTTCTAACAGCGCGTTTTCCTCCTGTGACTTTATTTCCTCCTTTTGCCTCTTCGTGATACGATCACCACTCAGTGCCATGTATCACAAACAATTAAAAGAAAATTCACCAGCAGGAGGTACTTGCTCTCTCTGCAGGGTGGAGGTGAGAGAATATAAAACAGCGCGATTGCCGAGCCAAGAAGTTTAATTTAGATAGGACGGCTGCGGCTGCGGCTGCGGCTCGCGAGGCTTCCTTCGAGTAGGCGCGCCGCTCGATTTAGACGGCAAGGGCTGCGGCTGTGGCTCGCGAGCCTTCCGTCGAGCCGTCGCGCCGCTCGATTTAGGCGGAGACAGCTGCGGCTGCGGCTCGTAGGCCATCGCTCACCTGCGACGGCTGCCGCTGCGGCTCGCGAGCCTTCCGTTGAGCCCTCGCGCCGCTCGATTTAGACGGAGACAGCTGCGGCTGCGGCTCGCGAGCCGTCGCTCACCTGCGACGGCTGCGGCTGCGGCTCGCGAGCCTTCCGTTGAGCCGTCGCGCCGCTCGATTTAGACGGAGACAGCTGCGGCTGCGGCTCGCGAGCCGTCGCTCACCTGCGACGGCTGCCGCTGCGGCTCCTGAGCCGTCGCTGTGGCTGAGCCATCTGGCGCGTTGTCTCACGACAATTTGCTTACAACAGTTGTTGTGAACGAACTGTGTAGCCTTACTAGGGAGCTGTACAGCTACGCCTAGGTAAAGTGGAGTGCATGAATGGAAGCTCCAAACGCGGTAGGTGAACACAAGAAACAGAAGAACTTCGTGCTCCTCACCTTTATTAGCTACGTAAAATAAGCGCTTAATAACACAGGAATTCTGAAGTAAATAGGTAACTTCGTGGTACGTAAAATAAGCGCCGAATAACACAGGAATACCTGAAGTCAATAGATAGGTACCTCGTTCCTAGTAGGTGTTAAATCGAACACAAAGTTCTACACACTCAATTTATGAAGACACGACTGAAACAAAACATATTAAATATCACTTACCGATTATCCGGCACGTGAACGAACACTACAACAGTGTTAATCAAACACAAAACCAGTGAAAAGCGTTAACTTTTAAAACACATTTATCATGGACATGCGCACACACTCGGTAAAAATAGCGTACTAAAGAAAGACGCGCTGCTTCCTAGCGTCGCGCGTGACCCCTGCCGGCACCTGCGCGCGGGGAGGTGAGGTAACTACTCCCCGCACCTCCCCGCTACCGAATCACACTCGAAGACATGGCTAGAACTGTTAATTGTATGGACATGGGCAAACGAAGGTAAGATAGATATCTCCTAGAGGTCTAGCCTCGGCGACCTCAAACACTTATTTTACGGCTGTATAATTATTCCGTTTGAGCCTTGTCCAGTAATTGGTCTAATGGGTTTTCATATTATCGGGAATTATATCGGCAAATGGATCCCGACGCTTAGACATTACACGCAGTGAAGCGTAGAAACGCAATCCGGTATATTCTTCTTTGTGTGAAATTGGTTTTAGCACTGAACCGATATAAGGTTTCTTGACGTCATGGAATAGCGAATAAAGCAACCTTATACAATATGAATGGGAAAAGGACTAGCTCTGTCTACCCTTCTATTCAGTTGTGTTTGGACCTTGAGGATATCTTAAATAGGGACTAAAGTTGCGAGTGTAATATAAATGATATTCTTCTCCAGTAGCTGATGAAAATGTGTCGGTAAAATTTTGGCAAAGAAATGGAACCCATAAGATAATATAGGAATATTTTATTTGCCAGAACATTGTATCAAGGTCTTAAAAAACTACTTAGGTGAAGTTCACTTATGTTCTACCTTTTACTATACCTACATAGATATTATAAGTAGGTAAGTATATTATAGCTAGACATTTAGGTACGATCTTAGAGCATTATGGCCTCCGTACGGGAGGGTACGATATAATTTAATATTAATTTAAGTTTTGATTTTAAATTTAGTTTTAAATTTTATATTTAATTCAGATTTTACTCGAAATATTGACACTAACTTATTTTTATTATAATGTATTGTTGTCTGAAATAAACAAATTGATTTGAATTGAATTTAATAATAAATTTAAATGGGGTAGGTAACATGAACTGTCTGTCCTGACGTCTGCGTGTCATATGCTATATGCCGTCATACGAAATTAAATATGGTGGATATTAAAAGCAGTTCCAACCTTCGACCAACTTTGATCGTAGGTTCCAACCTCGAAAAATACATAAAGACATTCCAAAAATACATCACACTCTTTAACCCAGCTGTCGCTCCCGGCTGTTATTGATTAATAGCAGTCGATAAGCCATGTCAGAGGCCCTCGGGCGGCTTGACAAACTCCGACACCAGAGGCCAGCACTACCTTATACGAAACAAACAAACAATAAACCCATAAAACTTTGTTAACAAAAATAAAAGTTTTAAAACTGGAACGTGAAGGCTAAGGAACAAGGCAAGGAACTCTTATAGTTTCGCCATATCCGTCCGTCTGTCTGTCCGTGGCTTAGCTCAGAGAATCTTAGTAGGTACTATAGACTGATTTATAATCATGGATATCTTTTGTAAACAAAAGGTACACCAGGGAAAAAAAAACGTACAGATTACTAAATTTAGCAAAAAATAATAGGTAGAATTTTATGCGAGCCAAAACATAGTTGAGTATAAATAATTTTAATGTTATTACCGTAATTTTTGTATTTAAGTAAGTTATCTATCATTGGTATACCTTCTATTCGCACAAAACGTTTCAGTTCTACCTTTATAATGCGAACTGCTAAGGAGTGGAATACACTACCGTCGTCTGTCTTTCCTGAAAACTATAATCTGGGTCTCTTCAAGTCAAGAGTGAATAGGTGCCTTCTAGACCTTTGTGCTTCATCTTCGGCCACATCGTCACTTACCAACAGGTGAGATCGTGGTCAAACAAAGGTCTATCAATGTTAAAAAAAAAAAAAAAAAAAAATACTTTGGAAGTATACAAATAAAAAAATAAAAATAAAAACTCGTCCAACTACTTTAACGATGTCTGCCGTTAAAGTAGTTAACATTTTCATAAACAAAGTTATAGGAAAAACTAGCAGCGCCCCGCGGTTTCAACCGCGTAAGTCTCGATCCCGTAGGAATATCAGGATAAAAATATGCCTGTGTGTTATTTCGGGAGTCCAGTTATCTCCATTCCAAATTTCATGCAAATACTTCTAGCCGTTTCAGCGTGAAGAAGTAACAAACACACTCCCACACACACAAACTTTCGCATTTATAATAGTAGGATAGGATAGGATTAGTAGGATAATTTTTTTCAGTAATAGTAAATATTTTAAGATAAGTACTGACTGGTAACACTGCAGGGATTCCTAACATAATACGCTCAAAGGTCAATGACCGCTTTTCGCTCTCGATTTGAAACTTACAGACACAAAATGGAAGTAGGTAGAGCAGTAAGCAAAACGACAGAAAGGGGGCGCTGTGCGCTAAGCACGTTGGGGACTTCAAGCAGAAACCCATTTGGTACAGCCACCTGCTACTTAGCACTACCTAATTTAGTATAGTACAGTGTAGTCTTCAGTACCTACAGTGCTCACAGAGTTTGCACCTTGTATCTATACCATAAGAGTCATAATCTGACAAGCTAAATATTTGACTCCAACTGTACGCTCGAGGAGACACTGTGGATCATGTTCCACATCTTTTATCATTACCTAGTTTTCAAGGCTTGTGTTTATACACCGCCCAAAAAAGTACGTATGGTCACCAAATTACGTTTCTAAAATATTATGAAATAAATCCTTTTTTTCGTATAATAGACTGCCATAAAAATATATGGACGCCTTTAAAATACACTTTAGACTAAATATTATATATTTAACCTAACCTAACAAAAAAACCTTCTTTTTTTTGTCTTCATAGTCAACAATTCGTTTACGAATAAACCGGTCCGGGGTGGACCGGAATAACCTAACCTAACAGAATTTGGGGTTAGGGTTCTTTCGTCACTACACCATTTTTTGTGCAACTTTTGACTTGTGACCGTTTATCCATTTTAGGAACCAAAAATAATATTTGTGCAAGGCTTGCGATTTTCCTGATGTTATTTCATTTATTTTGGATCATAATATTTAAAATATTTTTGGTGACCGGCTAAATTATACCCGTTTATCAAGGGCTTGTGCTCTGAATGAAACAAAATGACGTTTTATTTTCCGGTATTTTCTGGTTCCAACAATATAGCGACATGCATGGTAATAACTTAGAATATAGAATAATCCAGAAGGTGCGTACGATGTGTCGCCAAAACACAATGCCTCCCCCGCGCTTAATACTTCATACTTCCCACCAGTAGGGGTAATATTTTGGTGATGTTGGCAACAATGACAAAATGGACGCTTAACTTTTTCCAAATAATGTAAACAAAATTTATTATTTAAACCAAAAAGATAGGCACTTAAATGTAATATTTACGGTATGAAATGTGATTCTATCCTTTTTCTTTTTACACCTAGCATAATTTTAACAAGTGGGAACGACACACTATGGCATATTCACAAGAAAATCATTCGAGTTCGACTCGACTAGCCGCACGGCCGACCACAGTCAGACTGCGTGAAACTATTCTCATTGAGACTAGTTTGCGCTGACAGTTTTTACGAGTGACACGGTTTCTGGTTTATTCTATATTCTAAGAGTAAGGTAATAATGAATAGGTAGCTATCTAATGGCTAGGGGTGTCTGAACTTTTGGACATCATAAGTAATTAGTTATTGCTACTGTACACAGCACATCTACGTACCTGAGTGTGTGTGTTATTTATTTATATTGATTGTGCCTTGGTGTGTCCGGACCTACATCCCTCCATTTCCTCCCGTGGATGTCGTAAAACCCGACTAAGGGATTACCCGGACTTGTTTGTAAGATACGTTGCTATAAGATTTGTCTTAGTTGCTAGCTTATTCAAGGAATGTGTTATTACTGGAAGAAAGTGTTCGCAGAGTCAGTCATGGGACGCAATGACGATCAGCTCACCACTTGCCACGTCTATTTCCCACGATGGTGCAACCCAAGGTGGAAAGAGGACCATTTGAGGTTCTGCCCACCCTTTCGGGAAAAAGGGCGTGGTCTATGTAGTATGGACAAGTTGTATCATGTGTAAAATTTTGATAAAAAATCTTTCTTTCTTTATTTATCGAAAAAATAAAGGTTGGTTGACCTTTATTTTTTCGAAACATAGGTTTGAGGGGTTTGAGTAGTCAGTCAAATAGTACATAGGTATGGTACAAGTGTGTAATATTGGTGATTACCGCTGAGGCGCTGAGGGACTAAAGAGAGCCGAGGACGGTAATAATCATCAATACACACGGTGTATCATACCTACGACGTTTTTCAACACACTTGTGAAGAAAATAATAATAAAACAGAAATACACACTCGGTGTAAATGTTCAACTGTCTCTATAACTCACTAGTGAATAATAGCAATGAAAAAGTGACAGTTTGATTACAGGTGTAAAACAGAAATACATACTGTGTAAATGTTCAACTGTCTCTATAACTCACTAGTGAATTAAAAAGTCACAGTTTGATTACAGGTGTCACTATGTGCCTAATTGCGGTGAAACTAGAGCAACTTTATGAGCAAGTGTGTTGAAAAATAAATTTACTCCTGTTGCAACGCGACCAAACCTGGAAGAATCAGGCAACAATTTAGACCACAAATATACTTGTTCGATGAATATTATCATCTAAATATCAGGTGCGACCGAGCACAGAATAAATATAATAAGTAAGTAGTATATAAGGGGCTAACGTAGATAGAGACTACGTCTCAGTACCGTAGGTTATCACTGCAACTCACAATATTGTAAACTTTCATTTACAATTCGTAGGTACATGTTCACATAGCCTTTAATGTACCGCTACGACCAAATCAAACAAGACTTTTAAACACACAATGATGGACGATAATGGACAACCTCATATATAAAAGGCAAAGTCCTGACTGACTGACCAAGTGACAACGCACAGCCTAAACCGCTGGTCGTAGAGACATTAAATTAGAAGGCTGTGTTTGTCTCGATGCGAGGGATTATAGCGCCAGACAAATATTTTTAATTTTCTAAGGTTGTACTAAGAAAGGAATTTTGAAAATTCGCATTCTTATGGGTTCAAAATAGGGTTCTAATTTAAAATAAAAATGGTCTGTATTTCTGAAACCGTTGGTCCTTGAATCTTTACACGGAGATGCCTCAAATAAAATTAAAAAGCAAATGTTTCAGCGATACCTGATATTTTCCAGAATCTATGACGGCAACGTTGGACAAGCTCAATGTGGACAACGGGAATAGAACGTTTTCTTTGTAAAAATATACCTACACTGTTTTGTTTATATATATTTCAGTGTACTTATAGAAGTAGTGTAAGTTAGTGAAGTAATAAAAGTTAGTTTCACGGTGTAGTTGTTAGATTTAAATATTTTCCACGCGGGCAAAGTCGCACGCATCTGACTAGTGCAGTCTTAGCAATAAAAGCTTAGGTAGGAGCTATCTACTAATTTTAATATGATGTATGTAGCAGTAGGTATACATTTTATACATTTCGTGAAAGCAATTCCATGTTTCTGGACAAAATTACTAAATACGTACGTGATAACACTCGTAAACGCTCATAGGATAAAACAACGCTTATATACAGTTTATATAAAGCACAATACAGTTTATATAAGCACAATACATTGAATCGATAGAGCATGGTATACAAAAGCAACCTAGTCAATTCTGGTCTTTTATAATGGCGTACCTACATCACTTACATATTTAGACGCATCAGCAACTACTGGGGATGAAATATGCGAGGCGTTCTCTAAATATTTCTTCTCCACGTTCCTGGTACCTAACACTCAGTCCATTGATGCTGACCTACTCAATATATGTGACGTAAATCTAACTCATGATATAGATATATTGAAATTGCCGTTGGCGCTATTGAGAAACTTATAACACTTTTGGATACGTCTAAATCAGCTGGTCCTGATGGTATTGGTCCGGTATTTCTAATTGGATGTGCTAAAACTATTTGTGAACTAATAGCATTATTGTTTCGTAAATCAATCGCTGGTTGTACATTCCCTAGTGCCTGGAAATCTGCATTAGTTTGCCGGTACATAAAAGAGGTTCCAAAAATGATGTTGCCAATTATAGGCCCATTTCCAAGCTATGTATTATTGCAAAAATATTTTTTACAGAAAATATGCGCTTTTTGTGCTTTACAGAACTCATTCAATCCATCTCAACATGGTTTCTTGAAGGGCCGCTCCACGGTATCAAATCTTATACTTTTTAACGACTTTTTAACTGATGCCATGGATCACGGCCATCAAGTCGACGTAGTCTATACCGATTATAGTAAAGCCTATAGAATTGATCACAAGCTGCTTTTGTCCAAACTCTATCTTATTGGAATACGAGGGGATTTGCTTAGGTGGTTCTCCTCCTATATTGATAAAAGATCTCAGGCTACTGTCATCAATAATTACATTAGTAGCTGGGTTTCCATCCCCAGCGGTGTACCGCAGGGTTCTTTGCTTGGTCCCCTACTTTTCTTAATATTTGTCAACGACATATCTAGTTGTTTCCTTAATAGTAACCTGTTATTTTTGCAGATGATATGAACATTTTCAAAATTGTTAACTTATTAGATGACGTTTTTGACCTGCAAGCAGACCTTTCCAGACTGGACACCTATACTGTTCTCTTAATAAACTTGATCTTAATCCATCTAAATGCTCCGTTGTCACCTTTACTCGCAAAACACGTTTAATACCATCTTCCTATGTACTAAACAATGTAATGTTACAGAAACTTAATGTGGTTAGGGACCTCAGTGTATTGCATGACTCTAAACTTCTATTTGATGAGCATGTGGAAGCGGTAGTTTCTAAAGCCTCCAAAGCTTTGAGTTTTGTTATGAGAAGCTCAACTGACTTTCATCGAGCTAAGACATTCAAGAACCTTTACTGTACATAACCCTTGTTATGATAAATATATCAATAGATTTGAACGCATACAAATTAAATTCATTAAATATCTTTGTTTCCGCCTTAAAGTTCCTTATAGTTCTTCCAAATATATTAATCTTTGTAGGAAGTTCCATATTCTTCCCCTAGCTAAGCGGTGTGAAGTTGCTGATCTATAATTTTTACTGAAAATAACCTCTAACACTATAAACAGTCCCGAGCTATTGAGTAAAATCATTATCAACGTCCTAACGATATGTACAAGATCTTATTATCCTTTATATACTCCTATTGTAAATACAAACTATAGGCAAAATGCATTTCTACAACGTGCAAGCATCAATTTCAACAAGCTGTGTAAACCGGTGGACTTCGATCTATTCTCCACGAGTGTAAGCTCAGCCCGTCAGCGGCTCAGCAGTGTCTTTTTCGTAGTTTAGTTTATTTTGTGTCGTACCTTAGTTAATTATGTATTTATGTATCTTCGTTACTGTTGAGTAGTTTATATTATGCTATCTACACGTGAAAACCTGTAATTGGCTTTTTGTTTTTTAACTCTGTTTTTTATGTATTTATATATAGCTGTTGGTTTTCCTACTAAATAAATATAAATATAAATATAAATACAAGTCCGGGCTGGTAGGGAGTACTGCTGCCACGCTTGGGATGGCTCGGTCAAACACCAGCTTGCTGCCTTGGACTCGATCGTACGTAGAGCTTTCAGGCTTATAGGTGAGCAACATATGGCGGAGACTAAGTCCTGAGTCTCGAGCACCGCCGTAAAGTTGCATGCCTTTAGATTTTCTATAGGTTACATTTCGGGGAATGCTCCCAGGAACTTCTCGATCTGATCCCACCATCTCCTTTTCATCATAGGACGAGCAGGCGCACGGCTCGGTACTATCCTTACCTCATTAGTATACCTTCTATTCGTACTAATCATTTCAGTTCTACCTTTATAATGCGAACTGCTAATGAGTGGAATATACTACCGTCGTCTGTCTTTCCTGAAAACTATAATCTGGGTCTCTTCAAGGGTAGAGTGAATAGGTGCCGTCTAGACCTTTATGCTCCATCTTCGGCCACATCGTCACTTACCAACAGGTGAGGTCGTCGTCAAACAAAGGTATATCAATGTTAAAAAAAAACATCTATTTTAGTGGTTTTATTGAACTGTTATTTATAGTTACAATGTTAACTAAACATGGTAATTACATTGTATCAGCGGATGTTGGCAATTAATCTAGGCCATTAGTAGTTTTAGTATAATAATATACATGACAAGCGACTCGCCCCGGCTTCGCACGGGTAGTTTCAGGATGAAAAACAGCCCCCCCCCCCCTACCCCGCGCATCCATCCACATAGGTACCAAATGCCATCCACAAATAACGCGAGTGTAGCCGCGGGCGTTAGCTAATAAACCATATCCTATAGCACTCACCGATACTGTAGGTACCTAGTGTATTTTTTGTTTATCCATTATTATTTTATTTTTATTTCTTTGGTCGAAGCTATTATCAATACTTTTCGCAGCGCACGTGATGTAAAGAATAGATTAGGTATTTTTTTTACACCTTGGGTATTAGATACATTATTGGAGTTTTAGTAAGGATCCCTAGTGTTTTTGAAAATTTAGTATATCCTATGTCACCCGGGGATAGTATAGCTTCCCAACAGTGAAATATTTTTTTTGAAAATGTAATATAGCCTATTTCACCCGGGGATAGTGTAGCTTCCCAACAGTGAAATAATTTTTCAAATCGGTTCAGTAGTTTCGGAGCCTATCAATGCATACAAACAATCAAATCTTTCCTCTTTATAATTATATAGTAACTAGTATAGAAGACAGCCTTGTTCCTGCGGCTTTACACGCGTTGTGTCTGGAATAAAGGCAATATTCCCTCCTTTCTCTCTCCCTGAAACTTTTGTGAATTTGAACACGATTCGGTCCCATAAATATTTAAAAGCAGATGTATATTGTCACAAGCAGGTTGCGGTGCGGTCGGCGTCGACGGTAGCACGTGTAATGGGATTGCACGCAACCGAAGGTATCTATATGACCGCAGGGTATAAAAAATGCATATTATTCCTGAATTAAATATTCGAAGAAACGGAACCCGGCGAGAAAGCTGAGCGGTGCGTGAGGAAAAAATCTTAGACAAACTCGTACTAGGCCCTCAGGTATATATTCTGAATTCAAATATAAAAACTAGCTGAAGAGGAACATTAGAGATTGTTAGGGTAGCGATACACTTAGCAGCGCTTCTGAGGAATATTCCCAACAATTTAGCCAGTCAAGTAATAATTTATTAGAGTAATAAACGTGATAAACTATTTCAAGTACAACTCGTTCACCGTAAGATGGCACCTGCGTTATACTCTTAGTCTCTGTCCCCTGCCTTGGGAATAGTGGGAATAGTGCAAACCATAGAAAAATAAAATACTACATGGCAAGTGCCACTTAACATGATCGGTCTGTAGTCAAGAGTCTCCGTCAAGTCAAGGTTAAAATGGTGGCAGAAAAACGGGCGGAGGCCTGCAATGCTCTAAGCAGAAAAACCAAGGTTTTGGAGGACAAAATTCTAAAAGACTCGCGTAGGTAGGTACACTTCTATCTATCTACACCACACATGTGCTCTTTATAAATGTTACACGAGTAAAAATGCCACCATAATTACACACGATAAAAACAAAAAGACATCCTCCATCTCAAACAGTAATTTAATCATTTTAGTAGTTATTATTAATCCCTTACCAGCGTTAACATTCCAGCCATTCTAGAACCGAATGGTCTGTTACGTGACGATGGTAAGCGGCCTGACGGCATGACTCTTGTTCCGTGGGAGAAGGGTAGGCCTTTGGTGTGGGACGCTACATGCGTTGATACCCTTGCGCCATCTCATCTGTCCGGGACATCAGTTAGGGCCGGTGCGGCGGCAGATTCCGCTGAGGACCTCAAAAGACGCAAATATGCGAGTCTCGACAGAGCTTACTTATTTGAGCCTTTCGGGGTCGAGACTCTGGGTCCGTGAGGTTCCGGGGCCCTTCGCGTTTTCAAAATTATTTCAGGGCATCTGGTCGAAGCGACGCGTGACCCGAGAGCTGGCTCTTATCTGGCTCAACGCATTAGTATTGCCATTCAGCGTGGCAATGTAGCCAGCATCTTAGGGACGCTTCCGTCTGGTAGTGATTTGGATCAGTTGAGCTACCTTTAGATCGCTTGCAGCGGTCTTCAGGTGGCACAACTGTTTCATATGTATTTTGTACATACCTTGTATTATATTTTCTGTAAATAAATGTATTAATAAGTACTTAGTTACTTTGTTTTAATACCATTATATTTTCAGTTTAGGTACATTGTGCCTGTGACGCAGGTATTATTATTATATCTTGTTGTTTGTATGTTAAATTCATAATAACTAGTTCTCGTACATAATAACACGCCCCAGTAATCGCTTGCTGGTTACTAATTTTAGCTGTGCACACATATGTTTGTGTTACAATCCAGATCAACTGTAATATTTAAGTTTTTATTTCTTTTGTGGTTGTTATGTGTTTTGTGAGTGTAAATAAATAAAAAAAAGATGGTGATGGTGATAGATGGCGCTGCACTGCGGATAAACTGTCAGGATAACGTTTATAATAGTGACATTTACAAACAACAAAAATAAACCAGCTAGGTAACAACTTTGAGAGAGCGCCTTTTATCGATTCAGTTGTAACAACTTTTTTAAATTTTAATCAAAAATAAAAAACCCTTATTTCGACTCTTCCCGCCATTTTCGATAAGTAACTTTGCCTATTTTTATTTTATTTAATTTTCTACTGTTATTTTGAGTTATTTTGTGTAATTTTGGTGGCATTTTAACAAATGTAGCTCGTTTAATGAGCACAAGTGTAGTGAAATTAAATGGAAGTGAATTGCGTGTTTTTTCATATTGGTGGAAATTGTCTACCAAAGTTTTAGTAAAACGGCCACCGTTTTACTGACTTGACTTTGACTTTGACGACTTGGAAGGAGTGTAACGTTGCAAAAAATATTGAAATTTAAAAATAACTTAAAATGGCAAATACACAAGCCGAGAGGCGCCAATTATAAAAAAAAAACCTTATTTCGAATCGCTCTATGGCAAAAGACGCGTCCGCGACAGGCAAAGATGGCGCTCTACAAAACTAAATTTAAAATGGAATCGTCCAGTACGAACACCAGGAATAATATAACGCCCGGAATGTACAGCCAGTGCCAAACGGACAACGACCGTAGCTTACGACGAGAATAAAATTTACATAAAGTACCTAAGTACGGCTTCCGTAAGTACAGTTTTACCCAAAATATAAGCCGCCCCGATGTACCTGCGCCGTAGACCAATTTCTATAGCGCGGGAACCTTCTTTCTACCAATAGCAATCGCGCGCTAAAATCTTGCGCTGTTATTGGTCAATCGATTTCGTGGCAAAATCCTGGCCGGGCGACTTTTAGATGTGAGTGGGACAGAGCTTTACAGTGGATTAGAGCTTTACTATACGGTCGGCTAGTGTCGGATGCCGCGGACGCGTTTTCTGCCATGGAGGGTTTCGAAACAAGTTTTTTTTATAATTAGCGCCGCTCGGCTTGTGCATTTGCCATTTTCGTTATTTTTTATTTTCAATATAATTTGCAACGTTACACTCCTTCCAAGTCGTCACAGTCGTCGTTTTTTAGTCGGTAAAGAGGTGGCCGTTTTACTAAAACGTTGGTAGACAATTCTGCACTTTCTGCGCAAACGAAAACAGTCGATCGGACTTATATTTTGGGTACTTAAAACTTGTTTTGGCATAACTTGTCTATTATAGTGATTTTGTAATCTTTTTCTAAAAAAATCACCATCTAATACTAAGATAAGATAAGATAAAATATAATTTATTAGTTTTGAATACAGCTATTTTACATTGATGGTCACAGTTCATAAGTCCAACATACTCGGTCATTCATTATGACAAACAAATAATTTAGTTCCAGTATGTTTGTAGATGTATATTGTGCGACACCAATTATAAAGAATAAAAAAAACCTTGTGCGTGACAGACCCCCAGAAAGAAAGTGTAATTTTGATGGCATTTTAACCGGTGTAACTTGGTGGACGTGTCCTATGTGATAATGCACTGTTCATAGGCAGAGGGTACCACTAATACCACCATCAGGTGGGCCATCTGCTTGTTCCGTCATTCAAGTAGTATATTATATATATTAATATAAATATAAATATTGTTCCGCCTCGGAACAAATATTTGTGCGATCGCAGATATTTGTTCAGGGTGTTCTGGGTATTTTATATGTATAATAAAAAATATCTATCTATGTAATATATTGTATTAAGTATATCAGTTATCTAGTACCCATAACACAAGCTCTGCTTAGCTTGGGGCTAGATAATGTTGTGTGAATTGTCCAGTATTATTTATTTATTTATTTATTTATATATTGTGGTAGTATAAAAAAATAGCACATAAGTGATATAGTGATTAACTAAAGTAAATTTATTAAATTAAATTATTTAAAGAACATGGACAACTCCCCATACATTGTTTGACCCAACTTTTTTGACTAACGTAACGTACAGTTGAGATACATTTGGTTATTTATACTAAATGTTAAGATAATGAAAAAGCTAATTTAATTTCTTGCGTAGAAGTTCTGGAAAGTAATGAAGCTTGTTGCGTTTTTTTTCACGCAAATGCAATGAGTTGATTTATCTAATTATTTAGAAAAAAAACTTTTGCTTCCCAACTTCAAAAAATATACAAGTTCTTTAGAAAAATTGGACAAAAACAACATTTAGAACCGTACTAATTACTTACTGATTCATTTATTTTTGACCTGGTTCAGCGGTTGCCCGCCTCCTTTAAGTGTATTGCGTGTCTTTTCGAAATGGTGGAATTTTCCATGTAAAAACTCGGTTTTGTTGCCACCGTTTAAACTGGGTTATGCCTTGAAGGAGACTCTTGACGACTTGACTACAGCTCGTTCACCGTAAGATGGCACCTGTAAATACTCCATGGCAGGTGCCAACTTACAGTGAACGGTCTGTAATTTTATTACAAACAAGCAGCGCCCCGCGGTTTCACCCGCGTAAGTCTCGATCCCGTGGGAATATCGGCATAAAAATGTGCCTATATGTTATTCCGGGAGTCCAGTTACCTCCAATCCAAACTTCATTCAAGTCCATTCAGTAGTTTTTACGTGAAAGAGTAACAAACATCCATCCATCCATCCATACTTACAAACTTTCGTGTGTAAGTATGGGAGACACTGAGCAGGTAATCACTATGTTTTAGTAGGAGATTAATATCACTTGACATTGGCGAAATGGTAGGAGCGATGGTAGCCTAACGGTTCAATAGTGCAACTCAGAATCCAACGATACCGGGTTCGATCCTAGGCTCCGCACCAATGACTTTTCTAAGTTATGTGTGGATTTCCATCGCTCTGTGCTTCGGAGGGCACGTTAAGCTGTCGGTCCCGGCTGTTATTGATTAATAGCAGTCGATAAGCCATGTCAGAGGCCCTCGGGCGGCTTGACAAACTCTGACACCAGAGGCCAGCACTACCTCATACGAAACGACGACGATTGGCGAAATTGTTTGGAGCATTCCTCAGAAACCATTATGTGAAGAAAAAGAAGAAGAGCAGATGGATAGCCTAGCCATAATACTAGGGGTCCCTTTGGGTGCGGAAACTCGGAATAAATACGACCAATCGGCACAATTGGGTTAAGGGCACATAAGTACCGGAATACGTCAAACGAACAATTTCCTTGCTAGCTTCAGCTGCGAAAACGAAATGTTTTTCCATTTCCCTGTTTGTGTTCTGTCATGTCGTTACTACCCTCATATCCTGGCTGCCCTGAATGCGCATTGAGCATGAAATCACCTAATCTGGACGCCAAGATTGTACAATTTACACCAGGTGCTACAGTATACGCCTATTCTGTGAAATAAAGACGAATCGTGCTGAAATTATGAGAACTAGGCGTAAGTGCAACTGTATACCACAGTTTAACAACAGTACGTATGTATGCTAATAGTGCATATGCCATGGCCATAAAAAATTATAACTTTCTGCCCCTAGATATAAAAATATGAAATAGTATTTTATCTATAAAAATAAACTGAGGACTTGCCTAATTTCTAAAGTATACTAGGTATTTATGGAAGAATGTTTTGAAGATCGTAAATTTATTGCTTTCAACTTAATTTATCTATAAAAACTTTCGTGAATCATATCATTAATTTTATAAAAACGGGAATTTTTCAAGTACCGTTATATCGGTGTAAGCACCGACATTGTTTCGAATCGTTTCGAGACGGTACGTGAAAAATTCCCGTGTTTATAAAATTAATTATAGGTACTTAGTTTAAGATGAATATATTAATTAATAATAATCTAATAATTGTTATATTTAAACTTCGCAAATATGTTGTAAGCTCGAAATGGGCAGGCTGTTGGAACTATTAAGTTGATCAAGCAAGTTAACATCAGTTGATCAATAAAGATTTTCTTATTCTTATTCTGTTCGAAACGATTACCTACCTATTTGTTTTGTAGGATAACCAATACATGGTGGCCAAAGAATAGACCCCTCCATCTCCTCCCGTGGATGTCGTAAAAGCCAACTAAGGGATTACCCGGACTTGTTTGTAACATTCGTTGGTATAAGATTTATCATGGCTGCTAGCTTATTACCAGAAGAAAGCGTTAGCAGAGTCAGTCGTGGGACTGCGGCGATGAGCTCACCACTTGTCACGTCTATTTCCCACGATGGTGCAACCCACTGTGAAAAGAGGCCCATTTGAGGCTCTGCCTATCCACCCGGGGAAAAAGGCGTGTTTTTTTTTATACTACTGAATGACGAAACAAGCAGATGGCCCACCTGATGTTAAGTGGTACCCTCTGCCTATGAACAGTGCATTACCTCATAGGTCACGTCCACCTAGGACGCACCCTATGTTGAATTGCCCTGCGCCCGCCCCCCTGAGACATAAAGATGAAAAGTCTCATGTGCCTGTAATTTCACCGGCACCCTTACCCTTCAAACCGGAACACAGCAATGAGCTTTTTTGTGAAAGAGTTCGCCCGGGGAAGTACTACCACCATACTTATTTCTGCCGCAAAACAGTAGTGCTCGCATTGCTACTTACTACTTACTACTTACTACTTGGAATGACCGATTAAGCAGATGGCCCACCTGATGTTAAGTGGTACCCACTGCCTATGAACAGTACATTACCTCATAGGTCACGTCCACCTAGGACGCACCCTATGTTGAATTGCCCTGCGCCCGCCCCCCTGAGACATAAAGATGAAAAGTCTCATGTGCCTGTAATTTCACCGGCACCCTTACCCTTCAAACCGGAACACAGCAATGAGCTTTTTTGTGAAAGAGTTCGCCCGGGGAAGTACTACCACCATACTTATTTCTGCCGCAAAACAGTAGTGCTCGCATTGCTACTTACTACTTACTACTTACTACTTGGAATGACCGATTAAGCAGATGGCCCACCTGATGTTAAGTGGTACCCACTGCCTATGAACAGTACATTACCTCATAGGTCACGTCCACCTAGGACGCACCCTATGTTGAATTGCCCTGCGCCCGCCCCCCTGAGACATAAAGATGAAAAGTCTCATGTGCCTGTAATTTCACCGGCACCCTTACCCTTCAAACCGGAACACAGCAATGAGCTTTTTTGTGAAAGAGTTCGCCCGGGGAAGTACTACCACCATACTTATTTCTGCCGCAAAACAGTAGTGCTCGCATTGCTACTTACTACTTACTACTTACTACTTGGAATGACCGATTAAGCAGATGGCCCACCTGATGTTAAGTGGTACCCTCTGCCTATGAACAGTACATTACCTCATAGGTCACGTCCACCTAGGACGCACCCTATGTGGCATTGCACTGCACCCGCCACCCTGAGACATAAAGATGATAAGTCTCATACATACATACATACATAGATACACACCTTTTTCCCCGAAGGGGTAGGCAGAGCCTCATGTGCCTGTAGTTTCACCGGCACCCTTACCCTTCAAATCGGAATACAGCAATGCGAGCACTACTACTTTGCGGCAGAAATAGGTATGGTGGTCGTACTTCCCCGAACGAATTCTTTCACAAAAAAGGTGTCTTACTACTAGTCTTGTCGCACTCGTGTTTTAAGAGGCTGTCAAGAGTCAAACATGCTTTTCACAAGTTTTTTTTTTTTTTTATTGAATTTGCAATATATTTTTGTCAGGGTGGAAACTTGCAACTGAATTTTAAAGCAGTTATCCTCAACCGATTGAGATTATATTTGGCATACCTGTGAAGTTCCGATGACAATATAATATGATGGTGACAGCGAGCTGATCTGATGATTGAGACGGAAGGTGGACAACGGAATTAATCGATGGATAATAGAAGACTGGCCGTGTTTAGGCTCATTTTGATCAGCACACGGTTACGATCACTAATTTTATTAAAGCTTTTAAAAATATAATTTTTACAAAAAACTTATTTAAACGTATTTCTAGATAAACCTACACAGTTCAAGAAGACAAAAAATATATATGTTAATCTTCACCATATTTCCAAGGGATGATCGAGCCCAAAACCTAGCATAAGAAACCAACTACTTAACACAATTATGATCCAATTGTTGATTGAAATAAAAATGAAATTACTTCCTACTAATATTATAAATGCGAAAGTTTGTGTGTGTATTTGTTACTTCTTCACGCTGAAATGGCTGGACGGATTTGCATGAAATTTGGAATGTAGATAACTGGAATCCCGGAATAACGCACATTATTATACGCATAGGCACATTTTTGTCTCAATATTCCTACGGGATCGAGACTTACGCTTGTGAAACCGCGGGGCGCTGCTATTAAGAAATAAAACACTATATCGATAAAAAAAAACGATAAAAAAAATCGCTTTGCAATCTTTTTTCTGTTTCGAAAAGCCGATGTTTGCCGATGCAAACCCTTGCAATGCCTTTTTTATTTAAGTAGTAAAAGATGTATAGTATACTGGATGGATATACACACATCAACACGGTCTAGGGATATTTTTAAAAAAGCGAATTACTATCAATGTTTTATTTATTTATATGACATGTATATATCTAAAAGATACGTTATAATATTCTACCATTTTTTAATAATGGTTAAGGTACTTCGATTAAAGTTTCAGGATTTTATGGAAAAAAATGAAGTATAGACGGAAACCGTATATGAATTAACTTTTAATTTATGAAAACTGAAAAAAAAAGAAAAATCATTTAATTTGTGTTTATAAACTTGAAGTTATAAACACAAATTCTGAGAAAGAAAAAGAGTCTGAGAAAGCGCCCATGATGTTCATAACACATCGGCAACGATTCGGCATGCTCAGAACAAGGTTGTCAATGTCTTGCTGCGGAATATTGTCCCATGTCCTTCTGAGGTGCGCAAAAAGTTGATCTTCTGTAGCCAGATTTTCAGGAACTTCCTTCAGAGCTCTTTTTTGCAGTATATCCCACGCATGCTCAATGGGATTTAGATCTGGCGATTGAGCAGGCCAGTCTAAGGCCCTAACATTGTGTGTATGTAACCAAGCTGCTACCGTATATACCGTAATAAATGACGTTTCGATTGTACTCGACAATGTAGATGTAATTTTATTTGCGGACGATACTAGTTTAGTTATTAAGGATTCTTCTTATGAAATAGCGAATAAAAAAGTGCTTGAGTCTATAGATAAATTAAAAATATGGTTTTCGGTAAATAATATGCTCCTTAACGTAGACAAGACGAATATAACCCCGTTCTCACTTAGTACTAGACCCAATGACCCATCCGGACATCTTATGAAGGACACTTTAGAGACCCTAAACGTAGAACATAGTAACAAAGTCAAGTTTTTAGGTATTTGGCTTGACACTAAACTGACTTGGAGTGTACATATTGATGCATTAACAAAAAGACTATGCTCGGCAACCTATGCCATAAGAAAAATCAGGGAGATAGGGGGGGGGGGGGTAAAAGCAGCACGTATGGTCTACTTTGCATATTTTCATTCTGTTATGACCTACGGAATATTATTTTGGGGGAGGGCAGCTGATGCAAACAGAGTATTTTTATTACAAAAACGTGCAATACGCTACGTACTAGGTTTAAGGTTTTTGGAATCGTGTAGAGACAAATTTAGGGAAGTAGGTGTAATGACGATGGTTGGAGAATACATCTACCAGAATTTAATTTATGCTAGAAAAATTTTACATAATTTCAAATTAGTAAAGGATGGACATGATTACAATACAAGACATAAAAATAACTTGGTAGTCCCAAAAACGAGGTTATCAAAAATCTCAAAAAGTTTTATTTGTAATTCAATCAAATTATATAATATGTTACCTACTAATGTAAGATCTATGTCAGATCAAAAAAAAATTATTTTTATAAAACATCGATTAATCGATAAAAGCTATTATCGACTTGACGAAGCCTTTGCTGACAAAGATATTTTTAAACATTGTGACATTTGATCTGACTTTGACATTTTATGTAATAAAATATAAAAATACGATAGGTATATAATAATTTGACAATGCTATTGCAGCTACGGAGTTTGATTGTTTTATTTTGTATAATTTGAGTTTTGTGTTTTGTTTGACTTGACTAAGTGTTCCAAGTGAGCCTATAGTATGAATAAATGAATTGAACCGTTCTCGCCGTGTGTGCCCGGGCATTGTCGTGCATGAGCAGGAAATCTTGCCCCATTTGTGTTCTGTGGGGCAAGATTACGGGCCCCAGCACCTGTTGGACGTATTGTTCTGCCGTCATATTGCCCCGCACCCAAACGAGATCCGTCTGTCCTCCAAGAAGAATTCCTGCCCAAACCATAATTGTTCCTCCTTGGTATGGGTGAACTTCCTGAGGGTTCTGAAGACGGCTCCATCGTCCAGGAACTCGCCAAACACGCGTCCTTCGTGAATCTGGATGGAAGCCGAACCTGGATTCATCCGTGAACAGCACATTGGACCATTGCTCACGGCCCCAGTCCACGTGGTTCCGAACCCATTCTAATCGTCGTCCACGATTGCCTCTCCGTAAAGGTGGGACCCGGAGTGGTCTACGAGAGCGTAGATTGCTTTCATGCAGTCGCTTTCTTACAGTTTGGCCACTCACAAGCACTTGGTGTTCCACTCGCAGCCTTTGGACCAATTGAGTCGCCGTTGCATTTGGTTGAGCTCGCGCAGTAATTTGCAAAAATCGGTCTTGTCTGGGGGTAGTGATGCGACTTGGCCCCCGGTGCCTCTCCGCTACTTCACCTGTGGCACGATAGCGTGTCCACAATCTTGAAATTACATTTTGGTGGGTCCCTATGGCCTCAGCAACATTACGCTGAACAGACCCAGCTTCCAGCATTCCCACAGCTCGTAACATCTCCGCCCTCGTCAAATGTTGGCGTTGCATGGCTACAATACCTAAATTTTAACTTTATCTTTCGTTTAAAAATAAAAAAAAACTGTAACTAAACGTAATTCGTATTGTTTTCTAAATTTCGCACAAATGAAAATTCCCTCTCCTACACATCAAGACATTTTTATGCAACCGAAACAAAAGAATTTTAAAAAATTTGAATTTGGAATTAGTCTGAGATAAATTACAAACAAATCGGTGTATAAAAGATTCCAATGCGGCCAGTACTTTTCGAGTTATTTAATTGAGTATGAAATATCCCTAGACCGTGTTGATGAGTGTATATAACTGGATGTATAGTAGTAATACATTATTTATTCTGTGGTAATACTGGATGTATATATCTTTGGCACGCTCTGTAGCGTAGACGGGTTGATGGATTTTTAATTGTGAGAGTGACACTGGGTAAATTATTCACGCAGTCGGGTTTTTTGTTTTTTTCTATAACAAAACTGTGTGCGGTGGGCGAAGGTTCGTCTGCGACGCAGGAGGTTCCGGGTTCGATTCCCGCCTAGGAACAAATATTTGTATGATTTGCAGATATTTGTTCAGGGTGTTCTGGGTATTTTCTAAGTACTTATAGTAAAAAAATATCTATCAAAGCAATGTATTGTAGTTATCTATTACCCATAACACAAGCTCTGCTGGCTTGGGGCTAGATAATGTTGTGTCAATTGTCCAGCATTACTTATTTATTTATTTATAATTGTACTTATTTTTATAACTTTTTACGGTAGAGCAACAGGAGCCCGTATTGCTCTACGCTTTTTACTAGTTATTTATTCCTTTATAGCTCATATCTATTTAATATACTGTTATCTTCTTGACATCCGCCATTGTTATCGCTGTACCTCTCTCAGGCTGGTACTCGTATACTGAAATTAATTTGATTGTTGTAATCATACTCTACATTCGGTGTCTATTCACAATTATGATATTACTAGCAGCGCCCCGCGGTTTCACCCGTGTAAGTCTCGATCCCGTGGAAATATCGGGATAAAAATGTGCCTATGTGTTATTCCGGGAATACAGTTATCTCCATTCCAAATTTCATGCAAATCCGTCCAGCCGTTTCAGCGTGAAGCAGTAACAAACACACTCGCACACACACACACGAACTTTCGCATTTATAATATTAGTAGGATAGGATAGGATAGGATTAGCCATCAACCCACGTGAAAAGAGGGGCCCATTTGAGGCTCTGCCTACCTTCCTTTAGCGCGTGTCATAAAAAATACATTGCGCGCTATTCATCCCTTGAAGATTTTCCAGCACTACTGCTTTACGGCGGAAATTATGGTGGGAGTAGGTTCTTTCCCGAACGAACACTCACAAATAAGCTCTACTATACTACAGCATTATACTACACACCTAACACATACTTACAACTACTAGTAAGTATTATTTTATCTGTGCTTACAACACAGTGAACATTGGAACCCTACATAATATGTGGGTTGAGTGAAGCTACGCTATTCCACAAATATATCTACCTACTAGCAGCGCCCCGCGGTTTCACCCGCGTAAGTCTCGATCCCGTGGGAATATCGGGATAAAAATGTGCCTATGTGTTATTCCGGGAGTACAGTTATCTCCATTCCAAATTTCATGCAAATCCGTCCAGCCGTTTCAGCGTGAAGAAGTAACAAATAGACTTACACACACACAGAAACTTTCCTATTTATAATATAAGAAGGACTAGCCGTCAACCCACGTGAAAAGAGGCTCTGCCTACATTCCTGCAGCGCGCGTTAAAAAAAAAAACATTGTGCGCTGTTCATCCCTTGAAAATTTTCGAGCACTACTGCTTTACGGCAGAAATTATAGTGGGAGTAGGTACTTTCCCGAACGAACACTCACAAATAAGCTCTACTATACTACAGCATTATACTACACACCTAACACATACTTACAACTACTAGTAAGTATAGTATTATTTTATCTGTGCTTACAACACAGTGAACATCGGAACCCTACATACTTTGATAAATTATAGATTATCTAAGCCTACATAATGCGTGGTTTGAGTGAAGCTACGCTAGTCTGGTTTGTTTTGTTTATCTACTCATTTAATATTACTTCCTGTGACTTTTATTGCGTTTGATGAAATACTTTCCTAGAGTTTTAACCCTAAAGAATGTTTATATTTGTAAAAGGAAGATTATGTTTATATTATTTTTAGAGATAGCCTATGCGTTCAGAGGCCACCAGATAGGCTGTTAGGTAATAATACATTATGGTACAACTGTGTAATGTTGGTGATTACCGCTGAGGCGCCATTGAGACCCGAGCCGTTAGGTGAGGGTCTTAAGAGACCCGAGGATGGTAATCATCAATACACACGTGTATCATACGACGTTTTTCAACACACTTGTGAAGAAAATAATAATAAAACAGAAATCTGAATCAGAATAATAAACATTTACACTCTGTGTAAATGTTCAACTGTCTCTATAACTCACTAGTGAAAAATAGCAATGATAAAGTCACAGTTTGATTACAGATGTAAAACAGAAATACACACTCTGTGTAATGTCTCTATAGATATCTATCTATAGAGACAGTTGAACATTTATATCTAGATAGATAGAAAATTCTTTATTGCACAAGACAAAAAGCAGTATATAGGCGAACTTAATGCTAATTAGCATTTTCTTCCAGCTAATCTTTGTGTAATGTAGAGTGGGTGGTAAAGCTATTAAAAAATATTATAGGTTGAGATTAAATGATTAACATAATTAAATACCTACTCTAAATAACTAGCTATATGAATACCTAACATAATATAATATATAACTTTTGAAACTATCATGGTTATGCACATAATTTTCACTAGAAACGGGATATTTACCATGATTTTTGAGTTTGCAATGTTCCCGATATTTCGGCACAGTTGCATGCGCCCTGTCACGGGAGAACTAACTAAAAGTCTTTGCGAGTAGATTTTATTGGCAGATATATCGATCTACCCTCTTTCACACTCTTTTATTACGAACCTATACAGCCTTGAAGAGACCCAGATTATAGGTTTTCAGGAAAGACAGACGACGGTAGTGTATTCCACTCCTTAGCAGTTCTCATTATAAAGGTAGAACTGAAACGTTTAGTACGAATAGAGGGTATACTAATGAGGTAAGGATGGTACCGAGCCGTGCGCCTATGATGAAAAGGAGATGGCGGGATCAGATCATGAAGTTCCTGCGAGCATTCCCGAATTTCCGCATTACGTGCCTAATTGCGGTGAAAATAGAGTCACTTTATGAGCAAGTGTGTTGAAAATTAGGTTACCTACTGGGGGCTACAGAAGTTCAAAGAAAATATCAAGTACCTAGTCACAAAATAAGATGCCCGTTTTTACACTTATGAATGACGATAGAATGTAACTTTGAATGAAATTAATGAAACAGAATACATAATAGTAAACCTATTCACATAGGAATGCCACATAGAGTACCTAGGTGGACGTGACCTATGAGGTAATGTTATGTTAGGTTAAAGGCAGAGGGAACCGATTAACATCAGGATAGCTAAATGCTAGTAAGTACCGTCATTAAAAAATTAAAGAAAAGTGGTTAAACTGGTCTCTTATTTTGTGATGACTTTAAGGAAGGAAATACCCAGTGCCTAGTTCTACTGGTAAGACTACTCTGTTAGAATACTGGGATTCAGCGTAAATATGTTGCTCAGCCAAGAATTTAAACAATATTCTGTTCTGTTTCAGGTTTAGATTTTACGTGTACTCCGCATACGTGGAGCGTCGCACAGTGGCCGCCATTAGGATAATCGCAGCGACGAAGACCCGCGGGCCGGACCCCGTCGCGTGCCGCCTGTGGCTGCCTGACAACCGCACCCTCACACTCAAAGCCAAAGTCAAGGTAACCCTCAGAGCGAGTACACATTAGGATAATCGCAGCGACGAAGACCCGCGGGCCAGACCCCGTCGCGTGCCGCCTGTGGCTGCCTGACAACCGCACTCTCACACTCAAAGCCAAAGTCAAGGTAACCCTCAGAGCGAGTACACATTAGGATAAACGCAGCGACGAAGACCCGCGGGCCGGACCCCGTCGGTTGCCGGCTGTGGCTGCCTGACAACCGCACCCTCACACTCAAAGCCAAAGTCAAGGTAACCCTCAGAGCGAGTACACATTAGGATAAACGCAGCGACGAAGACCCGCGGGCCGGACCCCGTCGTGTGCCGCCTGTGGCTGCCTGACAACCGCACTCTCACACTCAAAGCCAAAGTCAAGGTAACCCTCAGAGCGAGTACACATTAGGATAAACGCAGCGACGAAGACCCGCGGGCCGGACCCCGTCATGTGCCGCCTGTGGCTGCCTGACAACCGCACCCTCACACTCAAAGCCAAAGTCAAGGTAACCCTCAGAGCGAGTACACATTAGGATAAACGCAGCGACGAAGACCCGCGGGCCGGACCCCGTCGTGTGCCGCCTGTGGCTGCCTGACAACCGCACCCTCACACTCAAAGCCAAAGTCAAGGTAACCCAGAGAGCGAGTACACATTAGGATAAACGCAGCGACGAAGACCCGCGGGCCGGACCCCGTCGTGTGCCGCCTGTGGCTGCCTGACAACCGCACCCTCACACTCTTTAGTTGCAGCTGTATATGGACTATGTCAGATACTGATCTAAAATTAAAATAATTTTTAAAATGTCTCTATAGATGTGCCAAAATAAAAACCCTTTGGATAAAATCATAATAATAAAGCTGCCGTAAATAAGCCTTGTCAAGAACCACGTAGTGATTACTGTTCAGTGTCAAGAACTAATCTAGTTACTAATTATCATGTTTGGATGATAATTATGGTTCCTATGACACTGGTTGATAGTAAGCTAACTGTTTCAGAAATTTTTACAGAGGATTTATAAAACTAACAACCTAGCCTACCAACCAAGCAAGGGTAGTAGGTACTACTAAACTGTGGCCCGTGATCTGATGAAGAAAATGGTGTCACATTGATTATGATGATTGACCAAAGATTGAAAAACCAACGAAGATAGTTGAATATTATTATTATTATTATTAATCATTTATTTCAGGTTATTTACACCCATAAAATTAAATCTATATAAACCCATTAAAACACAAAAACATTAAAACTAATACAATAACATATAAATCAAATATATTATTATAAAATTATATAAAATATGAATATGATTACAATAATATATGATAGAATTTTATTGGTTGGAGCGCAAGAACTACTAAAATAGCAGTAGTACGCTTTTCAAAAACAATGATGATGGAGTCGAAAGGTTCGAACTCCTCGATGGATATTTGTATAATATCGCACACACACTGCGATGAGACGCCAAAACGCTTCGATAGCGCGTTCTAGGATGTGGACAAAATTACCAGCGCCATCTAGTTTGAAACAAGTAAAACATTAACTCAAATGCTTTATCATCTCTGGTAGTACTTTACTGACTCTTATCCAGCGCCCCATTGGTAGAAAAACTTCAGTCTGCATTCTCGGATTTTTAGGGTTCCGTACCCAAAGGGTAAAACGGGACCCTATTACTATGGCTCTGCTGTCCGTCTGTCCGCCTGTCACCAGGCTGTATCTCATGAACCGTGATAGTTAGACAGTTGAAATTTTCACAGATGATGAATTTCTGTTGCCGCTATAACAACAAATACTAAAAAATAGAATAAAATTAATATTTGAGGGGGCTCCCATAACAAGCTAAGCAGAGCTTGTGTTATGGGTAGGTACTAGAGATAACTTGATATACTTAATACAATACATTACATAGATCGATATTTTTTATATACTTACATAGAAAATACCCAGAACAAATATCTGCAGATTGTACAAATATTTGTTCCAAGGCGGGAATCCAACCCACAACCTCCTGCGTCGCAGGCGAACCTTCGCCCGCCGCGCCACAGAGGTCGTCAATAACAAAGCACAGTAATGCAATGATAAACAAAAACATAAAATAACCTCACTAGCGAGGAAAGTAACGATTATCAAACCTGAGGCCCAGTCAGCCAAGGTAAATTCAGATTCAATAGGGAACTCTGAGCTACAGTGCATTCAAACGTGGTGAGCCCTCCATCTCCTCCCGTGGATGTCGTAAAAGCCGACACCCGGACTTGTTTGTAAGATTCGTTGGTATAAGATTTGTTCTGGCTGCTAGCTTATTATTACTGGAAGAATGCGTTAGCAGAGTCAGTCGTGGGACTCAATGGCGGCAATGAGCTCACCACTTGTCACGTCTATATCCCACGATGGTGCAACCCACTGTGAAAAGAGGCCCATTGAGGGCCCTTCAGGGAAAAAGGCGTGTGTCTATGTATGTATGATAGCTAATAGTTCTTGAACAAAAACCGGCCAAGTGCGAGTCGGACTCGCGCACGAAGGGTTCCGTACCATTATCTATAAAACCGGCAAAAAAAATACGTTTGTAAAAAAATAAAGAAACAAATTTCACGCAAAAAGTGGTCACCCATCCTAAAACTGACCTCGCAGATCATTGCTTAACCTACATCTTAAAAAATCACGTTTGTTGTAAGGGAACTCACCTTATTTTTTTTTTTTTTTATAAGTTTTTTTTTTCTTTTTATACTACTTGGATGACGGATCAAGCAAGAGGCCCACCTGATATTAAGCGGTAACCTCTGCCTATGAACAGTGCATTACCTCATAGATCACGTCCACCTAGGACGCAACCTATGTGGAATTGTACTGCGCCCGCCACCCTGAGACATAAAGATGAAAAGTCTCATGTGCCTGTTATTTCACCGGCACCCTTACCCTTCAAACCGGAACACAGCAATGCGAGCACTACTGCTTTGCGGCAGAAATAGGTATGGTGGTAGTACTTCCCCGGACGAACTCTTTCACAAAAAAGCTCTACTACTACTAAATTTGTTGTTATAGCGGCAATTGAAATACATCATTTGTGAAAAATTCAAGTGTCTAACTATCACGGTTCATGAGTTACAGCCTGGTGACAGGCGGAGAGACAGACAGACGGACAGCCGAGCCTTAGTAATAGGGTCCTGTTTTACCCTATGGGTACGGAATCCTAAAAAGCAATCGCAGCTTTGTTTCTGTTTACTGAATGCACAAAAATCACCTTCCATTTAATTGTACACTAAACCTTTGCTGAAAATCAGTGATATAATTTTCGGTAGGTATACGTCATTCCGCGTGAATTCAGGCAGAATAATTCCGGCTCGTGGAAACCGCTGAGCACAGGTGCCTATAGGGATTGGATTGGATTGTTGAGCTAAATACCCGTACGGTTGACTGATCACAGGTGCTTAAACTAAGCTTGTTCGACGTTTTCTTTTATATATAAGACCTTAAGCCACCTTTGGAGTTTTCTTTCACTGTGATAGTAGTGATACGTATTTTTTTTTTTTTTTATATTACTTGAATGGCGGATCAAGCAAAAGGCCCACCTGATGTTAAGCGGTTACCTCTGCCTATGAACAGTGCATAACCTCATAGGTCACGTCCACCTAGGACGCGCCCTATGTGGCATTACACTGCACCCGCCACCCTGAGACATAAAGATGAAAAGTCTCATTTGCCTGTAATTTTCGCCGGCACCCTTACCCTTCAAACCGGAACACAGCAATGCGAGTACTACTGCTTTGCGGCAGAAAGAGGTATGGTGGTAGTACTTCCCCGGACGAACTCTTTCACAAAAAATCTCTACTACTACACTATTTCATGATACATCTCATTATCTTGTTACAAAAACGTTTATGCTATTTTTGTGTGCATTGATACACATTCTCAATCACATAATGTCACACTTGTGGCTCAGAAACTGGTAACAAATCTCCTTAAACAACTGCAAACACCTAAAACCCCTAAAAATCCCTCAAAACTGAATCCCTACAAACCCCAAAAATCCCCTACAAACCCCTAAAACCCCTACAAACCCCTAAAATCCCCTACAAACCCCAACAACTCCTACTACAAACGTAGAAACCCCTACTTACCCTTAAAAATTACTAGCGACTCGCCCCGACTTCGCACGTGTAGCGCCCGTTGAACCCCCCCCCCACACCTAGCCCTCCCCCCCTTTGTCAATCTCCTGGTTCTAAGCTACCTCTCCACCAATTTTCAGCCAAATCGGTTCACCCGTTCTTGAGTTATAAGTGGTGTAACTAACACGACTTTGTTTTATATACATAAATAACAAAACTTTAGAATCCCTAAAACCCCTACAAACTCCTAAAAACCCTTAAATATTCCTACGTAACCCTAAGAACCCAAGCAACTCTTCAAACCTCTAAGAAACTAAACTATTCAAATTCATATAATACACGGAAAAAAAAAACACCCCTAACACCCCTAGAACTCCTACAACCCTATGCGACCCCTTTCTAGACCGGGATTGGACGACGGACTTGGCTCGGCAACTGAGATTTTCAACTGCGAGCATTCCTCGGGAATTGGGATTTTTAGCAGTTTTGGAACCAATCTAGATTATTTAATACGTGCATTCCTCGGGAATTGGGATTTTTAGCAGTTATGGAACCAATCTAGATTATTTACTACGTGCATTCCTTTGGAATTGGGATTTTTTGCAGTCATGGAACCAATCTAGATTATTTACTACGTGCATTCCTCGGGAATTGGGATTTTTGGCAGTTATGGAACCAATCTAGATTATTTACTACGTGCATTCCTTTGGAATTGGGATTTTTTGCAGTCATGGAACCAATCTAGATTATTTACTATGTGCATTCCTCGGGAATTGGGATTTTTTGCAGTCATGGAACTAATCTTGATTATTTACTACGTGCATTCGTCTGGAATTGGGATTTTTAGCAGTTGTGGAACCAATCTAGATTATTTACTACGTGCATTCCTCTGGAATTGGGATTTTTAGCAGTTGTGGAACCAATCTAGATTATTTACTACGTGCATTCCTCGGGAATTGGGATTTTAGCAACTATGGAACCAATCTTGATTATTTACTACGTGCATTCCTCGGGAATTGGGATTTTAGCAGCTATGGAACCAATCTAGATTATTTACTACGTGCATTCCTCGGGAATTGGGATTTTAGCAGCTATGGAACCAATCTAGATTATTTACTAAGTGCATTCCTTGGGAATTGGAATTTTTAGCAGTTGTGGACCCAACTGAGTATATTATTTTCTCGGTCTCAAAACCACCTATCCTCTGAATTTTATCAAAGTTATTAGAGCTGTTTTCGAGATATTCCGTACGACAAACTGATAAACACAAACATAATTACGTTGCTCGCGCTACGTTGCATTTAAGTTCTGCCGGTGGCGCCCGCACCTCCGGTGACAGTAAACTTTCAACTTTTACAGTAACTTACGAGTTGAGGTTTACAAAAATAAAGGCCCAGACGAGCAGAAGTACGGCTCGGTACTATCCTTACCTCATTAGTATACCCTCTATTCGTACTAATCGTTTCAGTTCTACCTTTATAGTGAGAACTGCTAAGGAGAGGAATACACTACCGTACTCTACTACTGTAATCTATAATCTGGGTCTTATTTATAGCAACATTCCGCAATCACTTTTTATTTTTATTTTTTTATTGATATACTTACCTTTGTTTGGCCACGATCTCACCTGTTGGTAAGTGACGATGTGGCCGAAGATGGAGCACAAAGGTCTAAAAGGCACCTATTCACTCTAGACTTGAAGAGACCCAGATTATAGTTTTCAGGAAAGACAGACGACGGTAGTGTATTCCCCTTCTTAGCAGTTCGCATTATAAAGGTAGAACTGAAACGTTTAGTACGAATAGAAGTATAGGTACTAATGAGGTAAGGGTGGTACCGAGCCGTGCGCCTGCCCGTCCTATGATGAAAAGGAGATGGTGGGATCAGATCGTGAAGTTCCTGGGAGCATTCCCCGAAATGTAACCTATAGAAGATCGAAAGGCACGCAACCTTACGGCGGTACTCGAGACTCTGGATCTTTCTAATGTATAAACTGTTGCTTTGCAGGCGATTCGAGAGAACTGGAACCTGAAGTACAGTGCAACGTATGTGCTGTGCCTTCTGAGTGGCTCCGGTGTGAAGCCCCAGCAGACGGTGGGGGCATCCGTCTCTGTCGTGTCCTCTGCATCCGTTGGCAAACCAGCCAGCAACATGCTCACAGTGCTGGACACTGAGCAAAAAAAAGGAGTTGAGGTAAGCTGCAAGAAGAGAAGAGAGAGAAGGAGAGAGAGAGAGAGAGTTTTTAGGGTTTTTTTCCGTATGCAAAGGGTAAAACGGGACCCTATTACTAAGACTCCGCTGTCCGTCTGTCTGCTTGTATATCATGAACCGCGATAGTTAGACAGTTTAAATTTTCACAGATGATATATTTCTGTTGCCGCTATAACAACAAATAGGTACTAAAAAACAGAATAAAATAAATATTGAATGGGGCTCCCATACAACAAACGTGTTTTTATGCCGTTTTTATAGATAATGGTACGGAAGTGCACGAGTCCGACTCGCACTTGGCTGGTTTTTTTTTTTGGCGTCGCACGGATTGTGAATTTGCCATTTTCAAGTAGGTATATTTATTGTATTTTCAATATAATTTGCAACGTTACACTCCTTCCAGTCAAGTCATGTTTTAGTAAAGCAGTGGCTGTTATACTAAAACTTTGATAGACAATTTCATTTCACTATACTTGTGCTCTTTAAACGAGCTACATTAGTTAAAATGCCACCGAATTTTTTAAAAAAGCACTAAAAAAAAAAAAAAACTACTGAGATAGATGTCAAACACAGGTCTACCTTATAAATGTAAAAAAAAAGTAAAAGACGTCTCTTTTAAAAACTGGCGGAAATAGTACGAAGAGAGATTTTAAGAATGGCGTTGAAGAGTGTGATTGTAATTTTACTATGGTGGTACATACTTAAGTAAGAAGTATCTATTTGCGTAAAAACCATCGCATTAATTTATTAAAACCACAACCAACACCGTTAACTTGTGCCCGTTTTGTATTCTTTGGCCGAACACTCCACAATATAATTAGGAAATATTAAATAGCGTAGAAAGGAATATTAAATTGAGTTGAATAACTTGACGTGAAGTTTATCGAGGACAAACTACTTTATAAGGCCGCTGATTGAACTCAGATAAACGACTACCCATAATTTAAAAACATAGCTAAGTAAAAGTTCGCAAAAGCTCGTAACGCATATTTCGGGCGGTCGACTTTACGGCCTTGGCCTCGTTAACGTCGTTTACACACCACCGGTTTTATTGTCAAGTCTATTTGCATAAACCCTTTGTGTGTAAACGATACCGCTTTCTGAAGTACCAGTGGTAGGTCTTTGAACAAGAATACAACTAGATGTCAGGACGGCGCAAAAAATACGCCGTTATTCAGTGAATAACTTGAAAAGTGAGCTCGTACTTTTTATTTGTATTTGTGAGAACTTTATTTGTAGCTCTTTTAGGTTGATTTCATACTAAATGTTGTTTAACCTATGTCTTTTCATTTCTAAGTGACAGGAGTAATTTATTGCTTTGCTCGTTTTTTGTGACGAATGATCGTAAGTATAAGATAATATTTAGAAGATTTGCTACTTTATTGCTAGGTGTCATGGTTGTAATTAGGTTGAAGTTATAATTGTTTTAAAACTTTTGTTTTAGTTTGTTAGTAAACAAATATTGTTGTATAAGTATATATAGCCACGCGGACGGTATTTAGCTTTGATTTTGTACGTGGCCCGAAATCTAGTGGCATTCATGATCGAAGGTGTAGGTATACTTTTTACAATCTGGTGAAGCTGAGCTATCTTTGTTTGAAAACGATTTCCCTTTTTGATATTACTCTTTTCTTTATAAATTACATTGATTTAAATGAGTGTGACTCCTCAGATACACAAGTCTTTGTGTTATCTTAGTATTTTTAAAGCTACTCTTTGCAAAACTATTTTTTTTCTTTGTTTTGAAGGTGAATTTTGGTTCCCATCCCTTCAGCTGCCTGATTGTAATGAAATCTAGCAAATTGATTATGGTATCATTACTACCGGCTACCAACAGAAATATTCATACAAAAAAAACGCCTCGCGCGTCTGAATAAGCCGTTATTATTGAATATCTCGTAAAATAAGTAAATAAGTAAATAGTAATAAGTTTACAAAACCCCATTATTTTTAGTAAACCCTCGGCTTTGTTGTATTGATGTTATTTATCTAATTTTAAACCCAATAATATGCACCATTAAAAACAATTGAGTCTAGCCAAAAATTGAAGCTAACCTTGTTTTTTTATATCGAGAAAATATTGTCCTATCGTGTTTCTGGTACAGGAATTATATTATAGTATCCAGACATATTTTTAATTTGAATATTGTACTCGATTTAGTCGGTTAAAAATCAAATCTACGATTAGGAATTTGCGGCATAAACCACCATAAATTGAGCTGAAACCTCCAAGAAGGGTTTTAAATTGAGCTGAAACCTCCAAGACGGGTTTTAAATTGAGCTGAAACTTCCAAGAAGGGTTTTAAATTGAGCTGAAACCTCGAAGACGGGTTTTAAATTGAGCTGAAACTTCCAAGAAGGGTTTTAAATTGAGCTGAAACCTCCAAGAAGGGTTTTAAATTGAGCTGAAACCTCCAAGAAGGGTTTTAAATTGAGCTGAAACTTCCAAGAAGGGTTCTAAATTGATCTGAAACCTCCAAGAAGGGTTTTAAATTTAGCTGAAACTTCCAAAAAGGGTTTTAAATTGAGCTGAAACCTCCAAGAAGGGTTTTATATCGAGCTGAAACTTCCAAGAAGCGTTTTAAATTGAGCTGTAACCTCCAAGAAGGGTTTAAATTGAGCTGAAACCGCCAAGAAGGGTTTTTAATTGGAGCTGAAACCTCCAAGAAGGGTCTTAAATTTACAAAGCTTCGAAGTTTTCTAATGGGCAGTGTTTGACAAATGTCGATCGTTATCATTTTAAGTGTCGCGTAATAGTCGTTAATTCAACACAATACATTAAACATATAGGTATAAGTTGATGAAGTTGATAAAGTTCAGCCCAGTCCATTTCAGAATTACTTACTTTGGAGAACATTAATTATGCATGAATATGAATGTATATGTAATGACATGAATTACATTTTTGGAGACACAGTTTCCCGCTATATACGTACCTACGTACTTACTTATAATTATTATATGTATTTAACCTATGTTTCTTCTATGTATCTTCCCGTTTTTTAGGAAAAGAGAAGTCCTGTACTTTTAATTATTTCATTAATTTCATTTTCTAGTCTTTTTATTTATATAATACTAGTGGAATGCCCGCGACTTCGTCCGCGTGTACTTTTCCATACAAACTTAAAAACCCCGTTGCATCCCCCTATGGGTTGAATTTCTGGAATTCCTTTCTTAGACAACAAAAGGAACGTACCCTCCAAATTTCAGGTCTCTAGGACTTATGGTTTAGGTTGTGCATTGATAGTCAGTCAGTCAGTCAGTCAGTCAGTCAGTCAGTCAGTCAGTCAGTCAGTCAGTCAGTCAGTCAGTCAGATAGTCACGCAACGATTTTTTATATATATTGAGGACAGGTACATAGACTTGCATATTAGCTATTCATATTGTACCTATCAATTTGGTGAGATTTTAACGAATTTAGCTTTTTTAAACGCACTATTTAGTGAAATATAACTATTATAAAAATGCGAAAGTTTGCGAGTTTGTCACATGTTTGTGAAAGTTTGTGAGTTGTAACAAAGTGTGCGTGTGTTTGTTACGCTGAAATGGTTCGACGGATTTGGATGAAATTTGTGATGGAGATAGCTTGACTCCGGGAATAACATAGGCACATTTTTATCCCGATATTCCCACGGGATGGAGACATATGCGGGTAACACCGCTGGGCGCTGCTAGTTAAAAAAATAACTTTTCATATAAGTGAAAATTGGCCATCAAGGTTCTGGTTAAATTGCCACTGCTCTTTAGGGTTCCGTATCCGAAGGGTCCAAATGGAGCCTTATGGCACTCGCTCATAATCTCATTTCGTCACAAGGGTCTAGATAGAGCGTCTAAACCGTTGGACTTAATACAGTCTTCATATTTGCACGAATTGTGTATCTTACTGACCCAACTCCAAACATATAACATGTAGAGATAGGTACAGAGACTCCTTTGGTTGACTGATAAACCAGTTTAATTTTAATTTTCAGGAAACGCTGCACGTCTGCGTGAAACCATTCCACTTCTCATACTCGCGCGGCGATTGGCTGATAGAGTGGTTTGAATTGAACCGATTACTCGGTGTTAGCCACTTCTACATGTACAATGAGTCGCTGAGCGCTCCAGTGGGGTGTGTCCTGGACCACTATAGGAGACAGGGCCTTATCACGCTGCTGCCTTGGAAACTGCCTATCGTGTCGAAGGTGGAAATTAGGTAAGACATGTTGTTACTTCTACATGTACAATGTGTCGCTGAGCGCTCCAGTGGAATGTGACCTGGACCACTATAGGAGACAGGGCCTTATCACGCTGCTGCCTTGGAAACTGCCTATCGTGTCGAAGGTGGAAATTAGGTAAGATATGTTGTTACTTCTACATGTACAATGAGTCGCTGAGCGCTCCAGTGGGATGTGACCTGGACACTATAGGAGACAGGGCCTTATCACGCTGCTGCCTTGGAAACTGCCTATCGTGTCGAAGGTGGAAATTAGGTAAGTGCTCCAGTGGGGTGTGTCCTGGACCACTATAGGAGACAGGGCCTTATCACGCTGCTGCCTTGGAAACTGCCTATCGTGTCGAATATGGAAATTAGGTAAGATATGTTGTAACTTCTACATGTACAATGAGTCGCTGAGCGCTCCAGTGGGATGTGACCTGGACCACTATAGGAGACAGGGCCTTATCACGCTGCTGCCTTGGAAACTGCCTATCGTGTCGAAGGTGGAAATTAGGTAAGTGCTCCAGTGGGGCGTGTCCTGGACCACTATAGCAGACAGGGCCTTATCACGCTGCTGCCTTGGAAACTGCCTATCGTGTCAAAGGTGGAAATTAGGTAAGTGCTCCAGTGGGGTGTGTCCTGGACCACTATAGGAGACAGGGCCTTATCACGCTGCTGCCTTGGAAACTGCCTATCGTGTCGAATATGGAAATTAGGTAAGATATGTTGTAACTTCTACATGTACAATGAGTCGCTGAGCGCTCCAGTGGGATGTGACCTGGACCACTATAGGAGACAGGGCCTTATCACGCTGCTGCCTTGGAAACTGCCTATCGTGTCAAAGGTGGAAATTAGGTAAGCGCTCCAGTGGGGTGTGTCCTGGACCACTATAGGAGACAGGGTCTTATCACGCTACTGCCTTGGAAACTGCCTATCGTGTCGAAGGTGGAAATTAGGTAAGTGCTCCAGTGGGGTGTGTCCTGGACCACTATAGGAGACAGGGCCTTATCACGCTGCTGCCTTGGAAACTGCCTATCCTGTCGAAGGTGTAAATTAGGTAAGTGCTCCAGTGGGGTGTGTCCTGTACCACTATAGGAGACAGGGTCTTATCACGCTGCTGCCTTGGAAACTGCCTATCGTGTCGAAGGTGGAAATTAGGTAAGTGCTCCAGTGGGGTGTGTCCTGGACCACTATAGGAGACAGGGCCTTATCACGCTGCTGCCTTGGAAACTGCTTATCGTGTCGAAAGTGGAAATTAGGATAGACAAGTTGTTAGCGGCCGGCCTTGCCGTCATTCGCTTCGAAGCGATTACATTTCTACAGTCGTAATTCGTAATACAATACAATTGACCACGTGATATTTCGATGCTTACGTCAATCACATACATTGTTGGCATTTTGTCTGTGGCGCGGCGGGCGAAGGTTCGCCTGCGACGCAGGAGGTTGCAGGTTCGATTCCCGCCTTGGAAAAAATATTTTTACGATCTGCAGATAATGGTTCATGGTTTTCATTCGTTTTCTCTGAGAGCAGACGTCAATAACGCGGCAAAACACGACACGAGATTCCTGCAAACCAGTTTCAATGCAACTGATTTGAAATGCGTTTCAAACGGGTTTCAAACTTGCTGCGTTGTGTGTGGTTTAGGACTATATGACATATTTTTGCGTTTCACCGCGTGTTCTGGGCCTTATTCTTATTAGTTGTTTAGAAAGAAAGAAAGAAAGAAATAAAAATTTATTTATGACTATACAGGAACTAAATAAAAACTAAAACAAAAACAAATTTCACAAAAAAAAAAAAAACAATTTGTGTGTTTGTGTGCCTGACGCAAGCCACAAAAGGGTCCTCAACTCAGCGTTTGCTAGGCCACGTTGGCGTTGGCAGGGCTGATCTGGTTTAGTAATGCAGTTCAATGACTCGACAGGGCCTTCATTGTTATGTATTTAGAGTGAAATGGAAATTGCATTTGTTATGTTGACTTAAAGCGTGAAGCGGCTGGCATTCCTCAGGTGACGAGGATTAGATACGTCTGACCGTATAGAAATATTAGTAGAGCAACGCAAGTAGTAGTAGAGCTTTTTTGTGAAAGAGTTCGCCCGGGAAAGTACTACCACCATACCTATTTCACCGCAAAGCAGTAGTGCTCGCATTGCTGTGTTCCGGTTTGAAGGGTAAGGCTGCCGGTGAAATTACAGGTACATGAGACTTTTCATCTTTATGTCTCAGGGTGGCGGGCGCAGTGCAATGCCACATAGGGCGCGTCCTAGGTAGACGGGACCTATGAGGTAATGCACTGTTCATAGGCAGAGGTAACCGCTTAACATCAGGTGGGCCATCTGCTTGTTCCGCCATTCAGCAGTATAAAAAAAATAAAAAAAAGTAACGAGAATTGGCAAGGAGCTGTGGCGCATATCCTTCGCGGTCTAGTGGGGTATTTTTTTTAACGTTGATATACCTTTGTTTGACCACGGTCTCACCTGCTGGTAGGTGACGATGTAGCCGAAGATGTTTTGTGTGTTATTATTAAGATCAAACACAGTTTTTTTTTATTTATAGGGTAGACTGAGGCGAATCGGTTCAACTTGACTTTGATGTAAAAAAACGATCTCATTCAAAGAATCACAGTATTTATTAATTTCGCTGTAATCAGTATTATTTCTCATTACCATTTAACATGTTTAACATTATTTAAAACTAACGATTTCATTTTAACACAAAAAAAGTTTTTTTTTTTTTTAAATAATCGGCGAATCGGACCTAACATTTTGATCTTTAATATATAACATTCTCACAGAAATCTGTTAATAATTTCTTTTTTCAGAGTCGATTTCCATTGTTTGTTGATCGCCTCGACGCTTGATAACACCCTTGAAGATAGTCGTTCTTCTTTGTAAGCTCGTACAAGTGGTACAAGCCTCGGCTGCCTGAAGTTCCGCTAGTTTTTTTAGTCAGGACTTTTTCTGCAGTATTTTTCATATCTTCTTCAGACCACTGACCTTGGTCAGTTTTTTCTTATATGTTCTATCCATTGTTCTGTCATTTATTTTTATTCATTTACATTCTTTAATTGTAAATGAATAAAAAGTAATTTAAAGACTGATCCGATTCGCCCTGAATGGCCTGAACCCATTCGCCCCATATCAATGGATTCACAAAAATGACTTTAGTCAGAAAGCCGTTTATAATTTACAGAAAACACATAAGATTTATCAAAATTAGATCCATAAAATTACACAAAACATTCGAAATTCCACCTTTTTTTTAAACCAAAAATACAAGTTATCATTATTACCTACCTTACAATTGGCGTGAAAACTGCCGTAGTATCATGTCTGCATGGCTCGCGAGCGCCCCGGCACTGAAGTACGAGCGGTATCTAAGTTTAACGAATAGCACTCGACGCGGGGAGAGGGGAAGTAGTCACGTGTCGCTGTGTCTACGCTCAGTGTAGAGCGGTTTTTTATTTATTTTTATCCAATTCGCTCCGTGATCCGAATCGCCTCGGTCTACCCTACAACTTGGAATGACGCTTCAATCAGATGGCCCACCTGATGTTAAGCGGTACGCTCTGCCTATCAACAGTGCATTATCACATAAGTCACGTCCACTTAGGACGCACCCTATGTGCGTCACCTATGTATGTAACACAGGTTATTGTAACTTAACAGAGGAGTTCCCAACGCATGTAACTTATAGTCGTGTAAGAAAAATAATGAATTTTTGTATATTTTGTATTATGTGGCATTGCACTGCGCCCGCTACCCTGTGACATAAAGATGAAAAGTCTCATGTGCCTGTAATTTCACCGGCAACCCGGTAATTTAACGGCAACGACGGCCGGCGGCGGTAACCGCTTACCATCAGGCAGGCCATAGGTATGCTTGTTTGTCGAGCCATTACATATTTTTTTATTTTGTGAAAAATGTATTTTTCAATACAAGCTTTTATAAAATTAGTGATCGTAACCGTGTGCTGATCAAAATGAGCCTAAACACGGCCAGTCTACTATTATCCATGGAGGAGTTCCGTTGTCCGCTTCCGTCTCCATTATCAGATCAGCTCGCTGTAACCATAATATTGTATTGTCATCGAAACTTGACAGGTATGCCAAATTTCAGCTCAATCGGTTGAGGATAATTGCTTTAAAATTCAGTTGCAAGATTCCACTCGGATTCCACCCAGACAAACATACATAATAAGTACCTACATTGCAAGTTAAATAAATTTTGTAATAATGTAATTAATATTATTGTTTCAGGACAGAAGGTCAATTTGCAGCGTTCAACGACTGCCTATACCGGTCGATGCAGAACGCCGGCTGGCTTCTAGTCCTGGACGTGGATGAACTGGTTCTGCCGAGAAGAGAACGCGCCATCCTGCCCATGCTCACCGCCATGAGAGCGACGTACAAACCGCCAGCGAAGGCTCCGTCCGCTTTCTTGTTTAGAAATGCATTCTTCTACTTACGGTGGGAGGTATGAGTACTTTTATATGAAGCTGATTAAGGTGGATAATCTCGCTTGAGACGCGAAATTATTATTTTTTTGGTGGTTTTTTGCCCTACAGCTAATCAACACTTCTTCAGATAGCGAAAGTTGATTTTTCGAGGACTACTTGCCTTCAAACACATGTTTTAATTGATAGTTGTGATTTGTGTTTCAAAAATTATATAAAAAAATGCCATTTATAGTTTTGTTAGTGACTTCACTAACTTAAATATTATTTAATAAGTTACCAAATGTTTCAAAAATTAAAACGTGAAAGAAGTAAGTCAAAAATAGGATTCTAATTTGAAAAAAGCGGCCAAGTGCGTGTCGGACTCGCCCATGAAGGTTTCCGTAGCAGCAAGTAACATAATATAAAAGTTCTTGGATGGATTACGATTAATGACGTATTAAAAAATACTACTAACTAGATCTCGTTCAAACCAATTTTGAGTAAAAGTTTACATGGTAATGTACAACATATATTTTTTTTAGTTTTATCATTCTCTTATTTTAGAAGTTACGGGGGGGACACTTTTTACCACTTTGAAAGTGTCTCTCGCGCAAACTATTCAGTTTAGAAAAAATATATATTAAAAACCTCAACATAATTTTTGAAGACCTATCCATAGATAGTACAGACACGTATAGGTTTGATGAAAAAAATATATTTGAGTTTGAGTTCTAAGTATGGGGAACCCCAAAAATAATTGTTTTTTTTTAATTTTTGTGTAAAAATCTTAATGCGGTTCACAGAATACATCTACCTACCAAGTTTCAACAGAATAGCTCTTATAGTTTCTGAAAAAAAAAAGGCTGTGACATACACGGACAGACAGACAGACAGACAGACAGACATGACGAATCCATAAGGGTTACGAATCTAAAAAGGTGAGATCTTTGCGTATTTTTTATCGAGTGAAGTAATAATGTATGGCCCACTTGATGTTAAGCAGTAACCACTGCCTTTAACAGTGCATAACCTCATAGGTCACGTCCACCTAGGACGCACCCTATGTGGCATTGCACTGCGCCCGCCACCCTGAGACAAAGATGAAAAGTCTAATGCGCCTGTAATTTCACCGGCAACCATACCCTTCAAACCGGAACACAGCAATGCAAGCACTACTGCTTTGTGACAGAAATAAGTATGGTGGTAGTAATTCCCCGGACTTCCGTTACTACTACTTACCATTATCGCATTGCATTATCGCCTTAACGCAAAATGCACGATTAATTGTATTATTTTTTATTTAATTTTTATTTTCCTACCATATTGTCTCACTGCAGCGCAAAGGCCTCCCTCCCATTTTTCCAGTTCTCTCTGTCCCTTGCTGCAGTGGGCCAGTCTGGTAGGTGCACATCCAACTCGTCACGCCATCTCCGCGGTGGTCTGCCGCGCGGGCGTGTTTCGTTAGGAACCCAATCAGTAGTGGATTTTGCCCATAGATCTTCTGACATGCGGCAGACGTGGCCGGCCCAATGCCACTTGAGCTGGGCTGATTTTTTGCTGACATCGTAAACCTTTGTTTGCGAGCGCAGAATTGATTGTCTAATACGGTCTGTTAGTCGGACACCTGAAATACTGCGCTCCATAGCCCGCTGGCACACCTCGAGTCTGGACCTTTGCCCTGAATTGTCAAAGACCAAGTCTGTGCACCGTATGTGAGGATGGGGAGACGCACATGTCCATGAGTTTGCGTTGAAGGCAAAGAGGAAGTTCGCCTATCATTAGATTATTCTTCGACCAATATCTCCTCCAAGCGTTTTCGGTACGTCGAGCAACTTCTTTATCATGTCGCGCTTGGAAGGAGACAATCTGGCCGAGATATACACACTCATGGACATATTAGACCTCGATCCCTGATGGGATCCTCAACAGATTACGAGTCACAGTCGTACAGACTCGTACAGTCTACGTTTTGTGCTGTTGGTCATTAGCTTGGTCTTTGACATATTCATAGCATTTCCCCGAGGCTGGCTTGGTTCAGATCATTGAGCATGCAGCCTAGTTCCGCGGCTGAGGAGGAAAACAAAACGATGTCGTCGGCGAAGCGGAGATTTGTCAGCCGCCGCTCCTCCTACACAATCCCTCTATCAGCCCATATTTTTTTTGATATACACTTTGATACCTCCTGTTTATACATAAACCAACACAATATTTTTTGTATTTCTCCAGGATGACACAGAAGTGAAAGTGCCTCTAACAACTGCGCAGAAAACGCAGCGCTGGAAGACGCCGCACGTGTTCAAGAACCGCAGCAAGTACGTGGTGCGGCCGCGCGACGCCGTCGAGCTCGGCAACCACTTCATATGGGAGCTGGCGCCGGGCGCCGTCTCCGTGGGCGTGCCTCCCGAGCGCGCGCTGCTGCATCACTACCGGGTGCGTACAGAGGGCTTAGTAAACCTCATATGGGTGCTGGCGCCGGGCGCTGTCTCCGTGGGCGTGCCTCCTGAGCGCGCGCTGCTGCATCACTTCCGGGTGCGTTCAGAGGGCTTAGTACACTTCATATGGGAGCTGGCGCCAGGCGCCGTCTCCGCGGGCGTGCCTCCCGAGCGCGCGCTGCTGCATCACTTCCGGGTGCGTACAGAGCGCTTAGTACACTTCATATGGGAGCTGGCGCCAGGCGCCGTGTCCGCGGGCGTGCCTCCCGAGCGCGCGCTGCTGCATCACTACCGGGTGCGTACAGAGCGCTTAGTACACTTCATATGGGAGCTGGCGCCAGGCGCCGTCTCCGCGGGCGTGCCTCCCGAGCGCGCGCTGCTGCATCACTACCGGGTGCGTACAGAGCGCTTAGTACACTTCATATGGGAGCTGGCGCCAGGCGCCGTGTCCGCGGGCGTGCCTCCCGAGCGCGCGCTGCTGCATCACTACCGGGTGCGTACAGAGCGCTTAGTACACTTCATATGGGAGCTGGCGCCAGGCGCCGTCTCCGCGGGCGTGCCTCCCGAGCGCGCGCTGCTGCATCACTACCGGGTGCGTACAGAGCGCTTAGTACACTTCATATGGGAGCTGGCGCCAGGCGCCGTGTCCGCGGGCGTGCCTCCCGAGCGCGCGCTGCTGCATCACTACCGGGTGCGTACAGAGCGCTTAGTACACTTCATATGGGAGCTGGCGCCAGGCGCCGTGTCCGCGGGCGTGCCTCCCGAGCGCGCGCTGCTGCATCACTACCGGGTGCGTACAGAGCGCTTAGTACACTTCATATGGGAGCTGGCGCCAGGCGCCGTCTCCGTGGGCGTGCCTCCCGAGCGCGCGCTGCTGCATCACTACCGGGTGTGTACAGAGGGCTTAGTCCTGACCCTGTGACCTAAAAGATCCCTTGCCAAGAACGTGTGACGTCAAACTTCATAATTAAACTTAACGATAAAGCTGAGAACAAACTATCGGACGAGTTTGTCAGCCGCGGCTGACAGACTATGTTACCATTATGTAACTAAACTAAACTAAACTATGGTGGGTCCCAACCATATCACTTGTCATACCTAGGGTGGTATGGTGGGTCCCAACCATATCACAATAGTGCTGACCTTTAGGTCCATCCTAGTAGTTAGAAGTAGAGCATTTTTTGTGCAAGAGTACGTCCGGGGAAGTAGGTACCTACTACCACCATACCTATTTCTGCCGCAAAGCAGTGTTACGTAGTTACTATTAAGTAATCTGTGGCAGTAGTGCTCGCATGACTGTATTCCGGTTTGAAGGGTATGGGTGCCAGTGAAATTACAGGCACATGAGACTTTCCATCTTTGTCTCAGGGTGACGGGCGCAGTACAATGCCACATAGGGCGCGTACTTGGTAGACGTGACCAATGTGATAATGCACTGTTCATAGGCAGAGGGGCAGTGGGTTCTGTTCTAAAGATGTAATAAAAAATATATAAAAAAACCTATAGGTACATTAATAAACGCAATTATAATATATTATGCAATTAGTGAATAAAGGACAGATTTAAAGCGAGAGGGCCATAGATAAATCCTGAGCGACGCGAGTGTTTCATGGCCCTCGATATAAATCCGTTTTATACTATACTTTATAACATGACTACGAGAAAAATAAAGATTTAAACGAAAAAAGACATCTACGTAATTCATCAGTTGAATACTATTTCGATTTATTATTAAGTACCACTGAACTTTGTGTTCGTACAACTTACAGTATTCAAAATAGCGCCAATTTACTAATCACAGCAAAGAACACAAAACAGTTTTTATTCTAATGCTAAACTTCTTGTCGAAAATGTCAACCAATCAAATCTCAAGGAGTTATTTGCACAAGAAGTTTGTATGTCGAGTTTTCTTGAACATGGATTTTTATCGAGTATTTTTTGCGCAAGGTTGTAGGTTGTAGGAGTTGTTATTGGAGGGTGTTGCATTGAGATGGAGGCTCGAGTATATTGGTGTGTTCTAAATTCAAACACCAAAATAGTGATTAAAAGTGCTTTTTTTCCCTGTTTTCAGTGAATAAATAAGCTTAGAGGGGGAAATGTAAATGTATATTTATTCACAACGACTATTTATATTTTTGCAATAACGTTGAAATAAATATGGATGATATTGTTTTATGTGTTATTGTTATTTGTAGGCAATAACACCCATGTTTTTATATGAATTCTATGATTTTTCAGATCGCGTGTGAATACGGCGGTATGAAGTGTCTATCAGTGCCATCCACGATTGACAGAACCGCTCATAGGTGGACAGATGAACTATTGAAGCGAATTAATACGGAGAAGAAAAACCTAGACACCGCGTGTCCACCATAATCTGAACTCTTAAACATCAATATAATTGATCATGCTATTTCGTGCCCAGGGTTTTCCCTGCGTTAAGTTGGTTGCTCTCGCTTGAGGTGCAAAATTCAATTTTTTTTGGTGTTTTTTGCTTTTTACAGCTCATGAACACTTCTTCAGATAGAGAAAATTGATTTCGCGAGTACCTACTAGGAGACTTAACATACATGTTTTAATTGATAGTATCTCATAAATATCATAAGTTTACTTACGATCACCTTAAACAAAAAAAAAAACACTTTAAAAATATGGGTGGGGTATCATAGCTAAACTGAGGATATTTATGAGATACTATCAATTAAAACATGTGTGTTAAGTCTCCTAGTTCTCGCGAACTCAGCTTTCGCTATCTGAAGAAGTGTTGATGAGATGTAATGGGCAAAAAAACCAAAAAAAATAATGTCGCGCTGCAAGCGTGAGCATCCACCTTAGGCGTCTGCTCTCGCATGAGGCGTAAAATTCTCTTTTTTTTTTTGGATTTTTTGCTCATGGACACTTCTTCAGATAGCGAAAGTTGATTTTGCGAGAACTAGGAGACTTAACACACATGTTTTAATTGATAGTATCTCGTAAATATCATCAGTTTACCTACGATCCCCCTAAACAAAAAAAACCAATGTAAAAATGTGTTTTTTTGATGAAACTAATAGGCAAACTAGCTTTCGGCCCACCTGATATAAAGTGGTCACCGTCGCTTACAGACACCGGCAACACCGGGGGTATTGTCGATGCGATGCCTACCCTGAAGGAATTTATGATCATTTTTCTTGAAGCGACACATGTCGTGACCAAGCGAGAAAACCTCAGATGGAAGCTCATTCCATAGTTTATAGGTATGGGGAAGAAATGATCTCGAGAAACGAGTCGTGTTTAGGGGATCGTAGCTAAACTGGTGATATTTATAAGATATTGTCAATGGGGAGACACACTGCTTATTTATCACGCTAGGTGGCACATAATCGCTGGTGTTGTTTCGTAGCAAACAAAGGTCGATCAGTGTTAAAAAAAAAATTGTCAAAAGTGTCAGTTATCAATGGATAATTTTAGTAAATAAACATTAAATAATAGTCTGGTATAAAACATGCCTCTGTGTAGTGCATTTCAGTGTAAACATAAAGGTACACACCGTTTCCCTTCTGATGAGAAAAAGACAAGACCACTAAATGACAAGCACCAGCGATGGTGGCGCCATCTGAGATTAGTTTTGCCTGTGGCTACCCATTAAAACCTATGTGTTGTCTCCTAGTTCTCGCGAAATCAACTTTCGCTATCTGAAGAAGTGTTGATTAGCAGTAATGAGCAAAAAACACAAAAAAAAAATTTTTTTTCCTCAAGCGAGAGCATGCACCTTAAATACCTGCTTGAGTTAAGTTGACCTGCTTGAGTAAAGTTGACCTGCTTGAGTAAAGTTGACCTGCTTGGGTAAAGTTGACCTGCTTGAGTAAAGTTGACTACCATCACTGAACATTTCTAGTAATAAGTCATTCGACATAAGCTCACATGGACCGATAAACAGCTATAGCTAAGCGGTCATGGTATCATAGCGTTAGCTGAGCTTTGATGGAACATATCTACATTATCTAATGTAACGGCTCGGAAAAGGTCTTAATGCTGGACACATTTTGAACCAGCCAAAACAACTTTGGACTGTCTGATGTCATTGCAAGTTTATACATACATAGAACAACATACATACATCCTTTTCCCCAGAAAGTTTTTTTTTTTTTTTACTTCTTGAATGTCGGAGCAAGCAGATGGCCCACCTGATGTTAAGCGGTAACCTCTGCCTATGAACAGTGCATTACCTCATAGGTCGCGTCCACCTAGGACGCACCTTATGTGGCATTGCACTGCGTCCGCCACCCTGAGACATACAGATGAAAAGTCTCATTTGCCTGTAATTTCACCGGCACCCTTACCCTTCAAACCAGAACACATCAATGCGAGCACTACTGCTTTGCGGCAGAATTAGGTATGGTGGTAGTACTTCCCCGAACAAACTCTTTCACAAAAAAGCTCTACTATACTAAAAGCTATAGGCACTATATAGCTGTAGGCTTCAATGGGCCTCTTTCCACCATGGGTTGCACCATTGCGGGAATATAGACATGACAAGTGGTGAGCTCATCGCCACCATAGCTTTCCACGATTGATTCTGCTAACGCCTTCTTCCAGTAATAACACGTTAGGAAGAAAACGTTAGCAGAGTCAGTCGTGGGAAGCAATGGCGGCGATGAGCTCACCACTTATCACGTCTATATTCCACAATGGTGCAACCCACTGTAAAAAGAGACCTACTGAGATTCTGCCTACCCGTTCGGGGAAAAAGGCGTGTGTCTATGTATGTATTCTATTAATCTGCCACAATCATTACATAATTTGGACTTGGTTCTGCCTACCCCTCGTAGCCTGTCCAAACGGATTGAAGTCACTAGCCTATGTATGTATGGATCTGCCAAGTTATCTGCGTACCACGCTATGAGTGAACCTAAGGCTGAGATAAAAAGATCTGACAGCACTATCCCTGTCAATTTCACACACATGTCAAATCACTCGTGCTAGAGAGAGACAGAGACAATGCTAAATATTTGTACCTGCTAAGTTACGTATATTTATCTCAGCCTAAGTATATTTGACAATATATAGGTGTATAATTTGTTTATAACTTCAGTGAGTTTAAAATTACTTAGTTGATTATGTACATACAAACATACTATTACAATACACCTTTTAACTTCGTGTTGTCGATTTTTTATTAGTATTAGGGGTTCAAGTATGAAAATGCCGATTTGTACTGAAAAAAACATAACATATAAGTTTTTTTCTGGGATGTAACATATTTATTTAATCAAAATATTTACCCTAATTATTTATTTTTATTTTATTGTGGTAAACCAACAGCGTTGCAATATATATAGTCCAATTATCAAAATACAAAACAATAAGGCCAAAAAATGGTTACACAAATATGACAAAAATTTATGGATACTAACAAAAATGCTTATGATAGTTTTAAAGAAAAGAAAATATGACGAAGTAAAAGTAAATAATCAAAATATAAGAATATAAATTTCGCTTGCATGGCTTTGATGAGGTGAATAAGTGGGTGAGTGAGTGAGTGAGCGGGCACTCCTGCTACGACCAGTCTCTTAAGACTCTGGGTATCACAGGAGTTACCCTCGCATGTCAGTAGTAGTAGAGCTTTTTTGTGAAAAAGTTAGTCCGGGGAAGTACTACCACCATACCTATTTCTGCCGCAAAGCAGTAGTGCTAGCATTGTTGTGTTCCGGTTTGAAGGGTAAGGGTGCCGGTGAAATTACAGGCACATGAGACTTTTCATCTATGTCTCAGGGTGGCGGGCGCAGTGCAATGCCACATAGGGTGCGTCCTAGGTGGACGTGACCTATGAGGTAATGCACTGTTCATAGGCAGAGGTTACCGCTTAACATCAGGTGGGCCTCTTGCTTGTTCCATCATCCAAGTAGTATAAAAAAAAAAAAAAAAAGTTACCCTCGCATGTATGTATGCATTGCAATTATCTATTAATTATCTATATTAGTGCTGCCATCTAAACGGAAGTTCATTTATGCCTTTACGATAGGAACTCTAGGATATAGATTCGACAAACTGTTTGAAAGCATTTTGTACTGCCTCCTGGCAAGTTTTTTTTTATAACGTAAAAAAATTACTAAATCACGAAAAAATGGTCATCTCGTGGTTTGGCTCGTATTCAAAAATTACTCGGATTTTTGATGTACCAATCTTTCACGTATAAGCTGATTAAAAAAAATAATTGTGAGTCGTAAATCGAACGATACACATTTAAAAAAAAAAAACCTCTTATACTTGTAAAAAAAAAACACGAAAATCTCCTACCATGAAGGTATAATGTCAATTCAAATTAGGTATCTATCAGCCCCCTATTCCCTATCTTGAAAGTCACTCAGTGACCAACGTTTGACAAGTAAAATTAACATCAATTGACAATTCTTAATAGTTTTTTTTTATTGATGATCATTCTACCTGTCAAACGTTAGTCACCGAGTGACTTTCAGTTAGGGAATAGGGGGGCAGGTGGGCCATCAGCTTGTACCGTCACTCAAGTTGTATAAAAAAAAACTATTACTATGCAACGACAATTTCATACGTTAACCCCTATTATTTGTGTTGTTACCTACTTGTAAGCTCTTGTAAGACAGTTGTATAAACAATTCCAGTGCATTGTATAAATAGAAAACTAACATTACAATTGTATTAAAAGAGTATAGTTATAAATGAGAATTGATTACCTAAATATAATAAGAGCAACTCTTCCACAAAATAGTGAGCGAGTTTTCTATATAAATAAAATGCACAATATTTTTTGGACTTACATATAAATAATAATGCCCCAATAAATAAATGATATCATAACGTATAATAAATAAAAGGACCAGTTATTTAGTTGTTTTTGATTTAGTTTAAACATCTGTAATACAATTATTGATGTAAGGGTATTTAAGAACACTGAAGGTACGACTTACATTTTTTTATTTTTTTTTAAATAAATGTTGATATGAATATTTTTTTGACATGTAAATTGGTTTTACAAATAGATTGTATTTCTGTATTTCTGTATTTTTTACCACTTTGGTCCTTTGAATGTATCTTATAAAATAATGCAATTTAATCGTTTCCAAAGACACGGGCACATTCAAAGGACCAGATATGTGTAAAGCTAAGGCCAAACCAACGCGTTCAGCCCGTGTCCGTGGTAGCGTGCACGGTGGCGATCCATTGTCTTACCATTGATCGCCAACGTGCACACCACTGAGGACGCGGGCTGATCGCGTTGCTTTGGCTTTAGCTTTCTTGAAAGTGGATGTATCATCACAACTGTAAAGCTGGCCTCATACAGCCGGAATGTCTCTCTGAATTAATAATCTGAATTAATATTAGGTATTAATTCAGAAAACCCGGAATTCCATACATTGTAATTATGTTCCACACACATTTTGTTTTTTTTTTCAGATTATTACCCGAACTTGTTTGTAAGATTCGTTGGTATTGATTTGTCCTGGCTGCTAGCTTACTATAGAATGTGTTATTACTGGAAGAAAGCGTTAGTTGAGTCAGTCGTGGGAAGCAGCGATGAGCTCACCACTCGCCACGTCTATATTCCACGATAGCGCGCGCAACCCACTGTGAAAAGAGGCCAATTGAGGCTCTGCCTACCTCTTCGGGGAAAAAGGTGTGTGTCTATGTATGTATGTATGGATGATTTTCTCAGATCGATAAGTAAGAATGAACTGACGAGCGTTCTGAATTCCTGATCGGAATAATTAAGATTATGAATTCATAGCGCGCGTAATTCCATACATTTGAATAGAGCGGCACACGCATACTCGTACTGTAATCAGATTATGAAAGTAATTCAATTAGTATTAATTCCTCTTCCATAATAGACGATTGCATGTGCGGTGAACCACGAGACTACGGATCAATCTGATTTTTACAAGCTTTATCTTGCAATGTATGTTTTTCTGGGTGGAATCCGGGTGGAATCTTGCAACTGAATTTTAAAGGAGTTATCCTCAACCGATTGAGCTGAAATTTGGCATACCTGTCAAGTTCCAATGACAATGCAATATGATGGTGACAGCGAGCTGATCTGATGATAGAGACGGAAGGTGGGCAAAGGAACTCCTCGAGAGGTATAGTAGACTGGCCGCGTGTTTAGGCTCATTTTGGTTACGATCACTAATTTTATAAAAGTTAGTATTTTTTTTTTTTTTTATTTAAGTTGTGTGTGAGGCAAGTTGGCGGAATTAGGATTATGAAATTCGAATTATTAATTCAGAGAGACATTCTGGCTGTATGAGGCCAGCCTAAGGCTTATATCTACAATCGTAGAGAAGGAATGTGCCATTTTTATTGTTGTCATAATTTGCTCAAACATAATTGATTAAAATTGCTAGTATTATTCACTCGCAGATCGAATACTTCATAAAGTGTTCTTTAAATTATTAGGCCTAATTCGCACGAGAGTTAAAAAAGCGTTGCGTTAAAACCTGACGTTGGCGCTTTTAAAACGTTCTCGTGAGAATAATAATATGAGGTTTCGTATGTCTGTTCTATTTAGCGCCCAACGCCCGCGCTGAAAATACAACAATGGTCGATAAAAAAGCGTCGCGTTTTAAAAGCGCTAACGTGTGAACATATACTTGAAATGTGTTATGTTCTATTTTAACGTTTTAAAAGCGCTAACGTGTGAACATATACTTGAAATGTGTTATGTTCTATTTTAACGTTTTAAAAGCGCTAACGTGTGAACATATACTTGAAATGTGTTATGTTCTATTTTAACGTTTTAAAAGCGCTAACGTGTGAACATATACTTGAAATGTGTTATGTTCTATTTTAACGTTTTAAAAGCGCTAACGTGTGAACATATACTTGAAATGTGTTATGTTCTATTTTAATGTTTTAAAAGCGCTAACGTGTGAACATATACTTGAATTGTGTTATGTTCTATTTTAACGTTTTAAAAGCGCTAACGTGTGAACATATACTTGAAATGTGTTATGTTCTATTTTAACGTTTTAAAAGCGCTAACGTGTGAACACATACTTGAAATGTGTTATGTTCTATTTTAACGTTTTAAAAGCGCTAACGTGTGAACACATTCTTGAAAAATGTTATGTTCTATCTTAACGTTTTAAAAGCGCTAACGTGTGAACACATACTTGAAATGTGTTATGTTCTATTTTAACGCTTTCTTAACGGACGTTGAAAAAACTTTCGTCCTAATTAGGCCTTATTGAAAATGTTTTATTAAAACATGATTTATGCAAACGATCAAATTAAACTAACATTGAATACAGAAAGAATACAAATAAATAATAAACAAGCATAATATAGCTACAAAATGTATTAAATACAAATGTAACAGTTGCGATAGGTATATGAGGACACCTGATCGAAAGATAGCTCTACTGATCCAAATCACTAAAACATAGAAGCATCCTTAATGACGCCCGTATTGCCAGTTGCCACGCTAAATGGGAGTACCCATGCATTGAGCCACATAAGAGCCAGCTCTCGGGTCAGGCGTCGCTTCGACCAGACGTCCAAACAATGATAAAAATACCCCCATAGAGTCACGATCCCGAAAGGCCTCCAAATCCATAAGCTCCGTCGAGAATTCTATCGAGGCTATTGAAACCCTCAGCCGAATCAAATAGCTTTTTAGATTTTGTTTTTAAATGACATTCAATAACCCAGAACATTAAATATAATTGAGTAGGTACCTACCTAATAAACATTTTATAATAATTAAGGTAAAATTATATTTCAACTTCGTCCAAGTGTAGGTACTTTTCCATACAAACTTCAACAACCTACTCAACCCCCTTAGGGGTTGAATTTTTGGAATTCCTTTCGTAGTGCACCTCTAGACTACAAAAGCAACGTACCCTCCAAATTTCAGGTCTCTAGGACTTACAGTTTAGGCTGTGCGTTTATAGTCAGTCAGTCAGTCAGCCACGCAACGATTTTATATATCAAATATATATATAACACATCATAATGTAAGTATCTAATGCGGTATATGTGTAGGTATTATGTTTTTGTACATACTAATGCATGTAAGTAACTATGTACCTTATAGTAATAACATGTACGCTGTTAGTGCATAATATTAATACCTAGTTAGGTAGGTTTCTGACTGTACATAACAATACATAGAATATAAGAATAGCTTTGTATATACCGTAAAAGTATTGTGTAATTTTATAGCTCACCATGACATTATTGAAAATATCTAAAGTTATATTCTTTTATTATAGTTATGTTTTTTGAGATAAAAACATATCAATTTAAAATTGTAAAAAATCTTACTAAAGTCTGCTACACGCAGTCGTTCCGGTATCGTAGACCTTACGACGTGGGACCTGGGACCTGTTTCTCAGAAAATACAAGTTACATGCTATGACTTTGAGCCGTGGTTTTGAATAAAAGCAACCAAGCGCGTGTCTGACCACGCTAAAGGGTTCCGAAGTCAGATATGGCTTAGTCAGTGCGGTACTTTTGGTCCTATATTTTCGGACTTTCCTGAGCTCAGATGCAAGCTGTGTGAGCTGAATTGAACTTTAACGCGTCGTAGCAAGAATCACTGTTCATAGTGATCTGTCTGTACGTGTTATTCTGTGCTTGTAATACTTTGAAATATACTGAAACCTGAATAAAACGTTACCTAAATATACATCAAACATACCTACTTGGTACGTAACATTATTGAAGATGAAGAATAAAAACAAAATTAAGGCTATTGGTAATTTCAGTTTTATTTACATGTCCTTTACCTACTTAGATTTTCTTTATGTTGACAAACAATTGTCAACATAAATCAATTTGGTTATTAAAGTTTTTTTTTCTTTACATTGGCGGCGCACGGCTGTATTTATACCAATTTCAAGTTATGTTATATTTTCATTTGTGTATTTTCAATATAATATTCAACGTTACACTCCTTCCAAGTCGTCAAAGTCGAGTCATGGTTTAGTTGGTTTTGGTAGATAATTTCCAACAATTTGAAAAGTCATACAATTAACTTCCATTTAATTTCACTACACCTAAACTCTTTAAAAGAGGATGCTCTTTTTTGCTCTTTCTGTTTTTCTACATTGGTTAAAACGGCTAAAACACAAAATAACTCAAAAAAACATTTGGAAAATAAATAAAATAAAAGTGGCCAGCGTCACGTTTTGAAAATGCCGGAAGAGTTTTTTTTTATACTATTTGGATGACGGAACAAGCCGATGGCCCACCTGATGTTAAGCGGTAACCCCGCGAGCGGGCGAGTACCGTCGATTTGGTTATTGAAGTTGGTGGCGTATGTCGCAGAGGTTGCTTGCGACTTTAAAAAGGTCGGCACAAATACGGTTTTATTGAAGTATGGTTAGTATTAGTGACATCTGGTCGAGACCGTTGAACCGTGTTAAGTTAAGATGGACTAAAGACATTATCGCAGGAAGTCGGTGGATGGAGGAAGCTCAGGGCTGTTTGTCGTGAAATTCTTTGGCGGAGGCCTATGTTCTAACGGGTAAAGCCGTAACTGTGCCAACTGGCGTACTAGCTGTGATAACTGTTCTTGTAATTTAATTATTATGCATTTTGTATTGTACCTAGATTCATAAACAAATAAATGATTTATGATTTATGATTTATTATAACCTACTGTTTTAAATACTTTTCGAAGTATTCCTAATTCGTGGTTAAGACAGTAGGGGGTGGGGACACTTGACTAAATAATAAGAACACTTAAAATCTTCACTATACTCTATATAGAAAACATGAAATTAAAATCGTAAAATTTAAAATACCTTGAACCAAGGATCTTGGTCTGTGGAGTAGAAGAAGGGAAGGGAGGTCTTTGCCCTGCAGTGGGACAGTCATCATCATCATCATCATCCACAGCCTAATTTCACCCACAGCTGTGTATAGGCCTCTCTTTGCCTGTGCCATTCCTCACGGTCCCGTGCCAGTCTCATCCAGGTTCGGCCGCGACGCATGCGATATCGTCTGCCCATCTCGCTGCTGGACGACCGTTTCTGTACCCAGTTATTGGTCACCATTCAGTTAGCGCCTTACTCCATCTAATATCGTCACCTCGTCTTGCCAGGTGTCCTGCCCAACACCATTTTAAGTGGGACAATCATGGTCGTAAAATAAAATAAACACAAGTAACTAATTTTGTAAAAAAAACCTCAAAGCAATGGAACGGCTGAACCGATTTTTATCAAACATAGCTAAGAAAACTCCCGACAAATTCACCTTCCAAACAAAAACAAAATCGGTTCATCCGTTCGGGAGCTACGATGCCACAGACAGACACACACACAGACACGTCAAGCTTATAACACCCCGTAGTTTTTGCGTCGGGGGTTGAAAATAAAAATATCCAACGATATTGCATGCGATGGGGTATACCTACAAATAAATAAGAATACATCCCGCTTTACATGTATGGGGTACCACGAAAAAACATTTCATACGTATTTTTAACCCCCGACGCAAAAACGACAGGCTGTTATAAGTTTGACGTGTCTGAGTGTGTGTCTGTCTGTGGCATCGTAGCTCCCAAACGGATGAACCGATTCCATTTTTTTTTTGTTGAAAGGTGAATTTATCGGTAGTTTTCTTAGCTATGTTTGATCAAAATCGGTTGGTTCAGCCGTTTCATTGCGTTGTTTTTTTTTTAATTTTTACAAAATTAATTACTTCTTATTTCTTAACTTTGTAGGGGTCATCAATTTGTATTTCCGAACAAAATGCCAGCATGTTAGTACTACTAGTCTACTAGAAAAACGGCTCATGCACAGACGGACAAACCGACATGGCGCAACTGTATGGGTTCCTTGTCGGACTTCGGAACCCTAAAACTGACAAAATAAGTAACGCCATCTGTTACATTTAAATATTTTTCCATTACCTTAATAAAAAAGTAAGTAAAATTTTCTAAACTTTTTAATCTCTAAAAACACCGTTTAGTGAAAATTAACAATTTAAAGTTTCATCATACTGAATATAGTTTTACGCTTATGAATATATTTTAAGTAACTTCTAGGAATTTTACTGGCATAATAAGACAATGCAAAGTGTAGGTATATGTTATGTATATGTACATAAGATTTTTTGTGTAGGTTTAACATTAGGAGCTATCTATAAACAAAGTGCGACAAGTGCGTGTGAGAAGGGGGAGGGGAGAGGAGTCATAAGCTTCATGACAGACGTCATAATACTTATGTATAAAACTCGTAAAGTTAAACTCCAACGATAAAGTTTAAAACATTACCTACCAACCTTATCAATAGGTAGGTATATTATATAGGTACAGCTGGTTTATATATAGAAAGCGGCCAAGTGCGAGTCGGACTCGCCCATGAAGGGTTCCGTAGCAGCAAGTAAAATAATATAAAAGTTCTTGGATGGGTTATATTTAAAGACGTATTAAAAAAAAAACTACTTACTAGATCTCGTTCAAATCAATTTTGAGTGAAAGTTTGCATGGTAATGTACATCATATATATTTTTTAGTTGTATCATTCTCTTATTTTAGAAGTTATGGGGGGGGGGGGGGGGGGACACTTTTTACCACTTTGGAAGTGTCTCTCGCGCAAACTATTCAGTATAGAAAAAAAAAAATTGAAACCTCAACATCATTGCATTTATTCGATGTAGAAATGATTTGTTAGTCGAATGTTATAATGATCTTTTTATAATTAAAGGATAATGACTTTAACCTCTACTAATTCATCTAAAGTTAAAAAGCCCGAGTCAAATAGAGAAACTGAATGGAGAACTGAATGTTTCTCCATTACTTTGTTGGAGAATGAAATAAGAACCCTTCCTTTTGTCTCCCTATACAACAGCGTGTGAGAACATCAACTGAAGTTTGCATGTTTCATTTCTTTTACATACATATACACACGCTTTTTTCCCCAAAAGCGTAGGCAGAGCCTCAAATGGGCCTCTTTTCACGTAGGTTGCACCATCGTGCGAAATAGACGTGACATAAGTGGTGAGCTCATCGCCGCCGTTGCTTCACGACTGACTCTGCTAACGCTTTCTTTCTGTAATAACATTCCTTATATAAGCTAGCAGCCAGGACAAATCTTATACCAACGAATCTTACAAACAAGTCCGGGTTTTAACAAAAAAACAATGTAAATATCGTTGAATGACTTTCGTAGCTAAAGTAATTATATTTATGAGACACTATCAACAAAACATGTCTTAGTTCTCATAGTAACCGCAAAATCAGGTTTCGCTATCTCAAGATGTGTTGATGAGCTGTGATTAGCAAACAACACATACAATTTCAATTTCGTGCCACAAGCGAAACTTTGCACCTGGAGGTGACCTACATTTGCTAGACTATTTAGGTACAAGTAAATGATTGAGCCCCTAGCCTATCTACGAAGAAATATTTCTAATCAGCGTAGATAAAAGTCTTATACCTAGCTACGAATTTTATGGACTTAGGTACTGAGCAAGTTTATTGAAGTCAGTCTATTAATTGCTTTCGCTTGAGGCGCGAAATTCAAATTTTGTCGTGATTTTTGCTCATCACATCTCGTCGACACATCTTCAGATAGCGAAAACTTGTTTGCCGCTAATTATATGACCTAACACACAAGTTATAATTTATAGTATCACATAAATATCACTAATTTTGCTATGAATGTGCATGAAACAAAAAAAAAGCGGCCAAGTGCGAGTCGGACTCGCCCATGAAGGGTTCCGTAGCAGCAAGTAATATAATATAAAAGTTCTTGGATGAATTACGATTAACGACGTATTAAAAAAAAACTACTTACTAGATCTCGTTCAAACCAATTTTGAGTGAAATTTTACATGGTAATGTACATCATATATTTTAGAAGTTATGGGGACACACTTTTTACCACTTTGGAAGTGTCTCTCGTGCAAACTATTCCGTTTAGAAAAAAATGACATAAGAAACCTCAAAATCATTTTTGAAGACCTATCCATAAATATCCCACACGTATGGGTAAGTTTTTTTTTTTTTTCGAGTTACAGTTCTAATTATGGGGAACCCCAAAAATAAAAAACTACTTACTAGATCTCGTTCAAACCAATTTTGAGTGAAAGTTTACATGGTAATATGTACATCATATTTTTTTTTAGTTTTATCATTCTTTTATTTTAGAAGTTACGGGGGGGGGGGGGACATACTTTTTACCACTTTGGAAGTGTCTCTCGCGCAAACTATTAAGTTTAGAAAAAAAATATATATTAGAAACCTCAACATCATTTTTGAAGACCTATCCATAGATACCTCTCAATGAAAAAAAGTTTTTTGAGTTTCAGTTCTAAGTATGGGGAACCCCAAAAATAATAGTTTTTTTAAAATTTTTGTGTAAAAATCTTAATGCGGTTCACAGAATACATCTACCTACCAAGTTTCAACAGTATAGCTCTTATAGTTTCGGAAAAAAAAGGCTGTGACATACACGGTCAGACAGACAGACAGACAGACATGACGAATCTATAAGGGTTCCTTGTCTTTGACTACGGAACCCTAAAAACACTGTAAAAACCATTGAAGCACAATCGTAGCCAATGCTATTTATGAACTAATGATATTTATGTTATACTGTAAATTAAAACTTGCGTGTTAGGTCATATTTTAATAACCGGAAAACTAGTTTTCGCTATCTGAAGAAGTGTTGAAGAGCTGTGACGAGAAAAAACACGAAAAAAAAATGAATTTCGCGCCACAAGCGAAAGCAACCACCTTAATGAAGACAGCCCAGGGGAGACGGAAGCTGGACGTCGTAGGACTGGCTGACGTAGGACCTGGTCGCTCTTGCTCTCGAAGGCCCCATAAGGTTCCCAGCAGCAGGGGTAGTTACAACCCACACTGTGGCGTTAGAGAGTTAGCTACAAGCAATACCTGGACAGAAGTGACACACACCAAACACAAAAAGGGTTTCCAAAAAGGGAAGTGGGGGAAGGGTTTTCAAAATTAATAAGTTATTTTAATGAAAAATATATTTTTAATTACAAGCTTTTATACAATTAGTGATCGGAACTTCCCCCCTTCGTGTCACGATGGTCATCTAAATGAGCCTAAATACGGCCAGTCTACTATTATCCATCGAGGATTTCCGTTGTCCACATTCCGTCTCCATCATCAGATAGTTTTTAACCCCTGACGCAAAAACGACACAGGGCGTTATAAGTTTGACGTGTGTGTGTGTGTGTGTGTGTGTGTGTGTGTGTGTGCGCGCGCGTGTGTGTGTGTGTGTGCGTGTGCGTGTGCGTGTGCGTGTGTGTGTGTGTGTGTGTGTGTCTGTGGCATCGTAGCTCCCGAAAGGATGAACCGGTATCGATTTTTTTTGTTGGAAATGTGAATTTGTCGGGAGTGTTCTTAGCTATGTTTGATCAAAATCGGTTCAGCCGTTTCATTGCGTTGAGGGTTTTTTAATTTTTACAAAACTAATGACTTTTTGTCATTTCACTAGTAAGCACCTCTACCGATTTCCGTTATCAAACAAACAAAAATTAGAACCCATAGCCTTAGAGCATTGCAGGCCTCCTTTCGTAGAGACCAACTCTGAGAACCTCCACGGCGTAGCAAGTTGGCCTGTAACATATCCGTTTAATTTTATCACCACTAGATGGCAGGAGTCGTAACCAATTATACTGAAATCGTCTTGTTTCTTTTTCCCGGTTGACTAACAAGTCAGCCCGGATATGTGTTTCGCGCATATCTTTGTATGTATGCTTGCATGTAAGTGGCAAAAAAATATTTACTATCTCGTTGCACGGGTGAAGGTGACACAGTTAATTAAATAGTAAGCAAGCAAAGTGCGTTTGACAATTCAGCAAAACTAAAGTAGGGCAGCCAGTCACTCCGCAATCCTCGACCGGAACTCAAGTCCACAGCTGAGGGGCTAGTCTGCAAATTTGACAAGCAACTTACACGGCCGTGTGGACTACACGGATTTTAGTATGGAATAGTATTCTTTTATCTGTGGTATGGAGAAATCGAAGAGCGTCCCTAGCGGGCACCTTGAAAACCTTAAATCCCGTACAAAAATCCATGTTGTGTACATGTACATGTGTACATTTGTGTGCATGTGTGTGCCGTGTAAGTTGCTTGTCAAATTTGCAGACTAGCCCCTCCGTGTAATTACCTAAATATATTATGAAGATTAAACAAAGTAATATCGTTATAAACAGTTTCTATATACCACCCCGCACCTAGCACTATAGACGGATAGGTTCAACAGTTTTTTATTGGTAACAGTAAAAACTACCAAACACGCAAACGTCTAGATGGATTTTTATGTAGGTTATGTAGGTGTAGGTTTTAGTAGTAGTAGAGCTTTTTTATGAAAGAGCTCGTCCGGGGAAGTACTACCACCATACCTATTTCTGCCGCAAAGCAGTAGTGCTCGCATTGCTGTGTTCCGGTTTGAAGGGTAAGGGTGCCGGTGAAATTACAGGCACATGAGACTTTTCATCTTTATTTCTCAGGGTGGCGGGCGCAGTGCAATGCCACATAGGGCGCGTCCTAGGTGGACGTGACCTATGAGGTAATGCACTGTTGATATAGGCAGAGGTTACCGCTTAACATCAGGTGGGCCATCTGCTTCCGTCATTCAAGTAGTATAAAAAGGTATGAGGTATCTTTAGAATTGCCTTAACCCGGACAGTGCTATAGGGTACTACAAATGTTGAAAAATCGATTGGCAACTAAATGCAAAAATAACTAACTCCTCCTTCGTATCACCGGTTCTGTCGTGGTCCTAGAAGCATAGAGGACAAAAAAACTGATTCAAAAAAGTAACTTCTAAGTAGGTTTTAAGTATGTGTACATTTTTACCTATGCAGAGAGTAAACTAATTTAAAAAAAAAAAACCTGCACAATATGTAAGAACCTTCTTTGAGGTCGTAGGTACATAAAACTGCATCAAAAACGGGAATGCGCTTTCAGGGATAAATACTATACATAACTACATAAATCGAGTTAAGATAAGGATATCCAACGTCGAGATAAGTCAAAGTTAAAGTCAAAAAGTATTTTATTCATTGAAATCACAAGGATCATTTTGAATAGTCTTAAAAAATAAATTGACTCCTGTTCCAACGCGACCAAACCTAGAAGAATCAGGCAACAAACATGGTCGGTTTTTTTTGATGATCCATCTTACTACTAGGTGGGGAGCGCCTGTGCGCCTCGAGAACAAGTGGAAGCTGATTCAAAGAACAAAGGATATCCAATTTAAAAGCCTGACTTAGGTAGGCAGTCAAAAGTAAGATGCTAGAGAGAATCACCAAAAGTTCATAAGACTGTACACTCTACGCTTGACATATACGCCTTTTCCTCCGAAAGGGTAGGCATAGCCTCAAATGGGCCTCTTTTCACCGTGGGTTGCACAATCGTGGGATATAGATGTGACAAGTGGTGAGCTCATCGCCGCAATTATAAACATAATTAAAGTTAGTTGAGCCATCTTGGTTTGTTTTATTAATTAGGTATTTCTTTTCCCAACTTTATTGTAACAAATAACATAACATAACATAACACCCAACAGTCTGATCATAGTCCTGATCCCACACTAGGATTTCCTGTGTCGTGGGTATCAGGAACAACGAGTAGCATGGTGCCATAACACCCAGACCAGGAACAAATGTTTGCAGATTATTTAAACATTTGTCTCGCAGCGGTAACCGAACCCGCAACCTTTCGCGTCAAAATTATTGTCCCAATTTTTGGAAACTTGATAAGTCAATTCTTTTTCGTTACAAAAATATTAAATAACTTTGCTTGACTGTCGCTTACCCTTTTAACGCTGAACAAATACAGGTGGCAGTTTGTTGTTTTAGCCTATAATTTTGGGGTGAGTTTATAATTTATATTTCGGCGGCATCACAAATCACGGCAGATAAGGCCGCGGCCACTGCGCAACGACCCGACGTATGACTAATGTGCTCAATTAACTCGAGAATCGGGACGCGAACCCGCATTTCTGTTTACTTTTTCAGCAACTTAGATGATACACAAATATTTGCGCGCCGGTAATAGGCTCCGTCTCATCCAAGTTTACGGCGCTAATGTTGTTCACTACTAACCACGCCGGAAAGAAGAACGTGTGTATATGCATTTAAAATAAATAAATAAAATAAATAATGCTGGACAGTTTACACAACATTATCTAGCCCCAAGCTAAACAGAGCTTAGAAGATCTTAGCTTAGTTATATATGCAATACGTGTACTAGTAGAGCTTTTTTATGAAAGAGTTCGTCCAGGAAATTAGGTACTACCACCATACCAATTTCTGCCGCAAAGCAGTAGTGCTTGTATTGCTGTGTTCCGGTTTGCAGGGTATGGGTGCCGGTGAAATTACAGGCATATGAGACTTTTCATCTTTATGTCTCAGGGTGGCTGGCGCGGTGAAATGCCACATAGGATACGTCCTAGATGGACGTGACCTATGTGATAATGCACTGTTCATAGGCAGAGGTCACCGCTTAACATCAGGTGGGCCATCTGCTTGATCCGTCATACCAAGGAGTATACAAAATAAAAAAATACGTTTAGTGAGAGAGAGAAAGCAGGATTACGGTGAAAGGAGAGCGTATTTGCGCATTTAGGGTGAGTGAGAAAGGAGGGTTAAGGGGAAAGGAGAAAGTATATGCGTTTAGGGTGAGAGAGCAAGCAGGGTTAGGGCGAAAGGAGAACGAGAGAAGGAAGGAAGGAACGGGGGAAGGAGATAATTTTTCCTCTGCTATAAAAGTTAACCAATCATGAAATGCTACTAAAAAAAAGTCGGTGATATGAAGAATCAGGTCGCCTAATAACACTTTCATTATGTTTTGTAATGAATGAGAAAAAAGTAAATCCCTGCAACAAAATTTCCAATGCGACATCTTAAGACGAATAAAGTTGATTCTAACTTGATTCTACGTACTTATCCGTACTTATCGTACCTTAAGGTTTCGAGCAATTCAAATCCAACAAATTATTTTGTCTTGCGTAAGAATATGGAGTTGAAGATTGTTTCAAAACGTTTTCCACAGACAATAAAAACATAATAGAAGCTTTTATCGTCTCTTTGTGTATCAGAAGAAAACTTTTCACAGAGTTTCAAATACATTTTCTTCAAGCCTATTGTTGTTGAATGAGTTTAGATAGAATGGCACGTATTAAAGATAATTACTAGATATAGGCAGAAAACTCCAAAGGCCCTTGCCTGCGCTTTTTACAAGCTTTATATTAACTTGCAATGTACACATGTGGATTCCGGGTGGAATCTTGCAACAGAATTTTAAAGCAGTTATTCTCAATCGATTGAGCTGAAATTTGGCATACCTGTGAAGTTCCGATGACAATACAATATGATGGTGACAGCAAGCTGATCTGATGATGGAGACGGAAGGTGGACAACGGAACTCCTCGATGGCTAATAGTAGTTTGACCGTGTTTAGGCTCATTTTGATCGGCACACGGTTACGATCACTAATTTTATAAAAGCTTTTATTGAAAAATTTACTTTTCATAAAAAACTTATTTTATAAACAGGTACAATAAGTAAAATAATATATAGATCCACCAACTTATCTGTAGAACCATTTACCTCCATGGTGCAAACATAACTAACCAGGTAAGTCTGCACTATTAATAGGGCAAATCAATGGTGCAAACCAAACCTGCTTCTTCCGTCATTCAAGTAGTATAATAAAAAGCGGCAAAGTGCGAGTCGGACTCGCCCATGAAGGGTTCCGTAGCAGCAAGTAACTTAATATAAAAGTTCTTGGATGGATTACGATTTATGACGTATTAAAAAAAAACTACTTACTAGATCTCGTTCAAACCAATTTTCGTTGGAAGTTTACATGGTAATGAACATCATATATTTTTTTGTTTATCATTATCTTATTTTAGAAGTTACGGACACACACACACACACACACACATTTTACCACTTTGGAAGTGCCTCTCGCGCAAACTATTCAGTTTAGAAAAAAATATATATTAGAAACCTCAATATAATTTTTGAAGACCTATCCATAGACGGGTTTGGTTTGGTTGACATAAATGGGTTTGATGAAAAAAAAAATATGAGTATCAGTTCTAAGTATGAGGAACCCCAAAAAAAAATATTGTTTTTTCAAAAAAAAAAGGGAAAATCTTAATGCGGTTGACAGAATACCAATACCAAATTTCAACAGCATAGCTCTTATAGTTTCGGAAAAAAGAGGCTGTGACATACACGGACAGACAGACAGACAGACAGACATGACGAATCTATAAGGGTTCCGTATTTTGCCATTTGGCTACGGAACCCTAAAAAAACGTAACCGGGGGACATTTTTCTATCATCTACATACTTTTCATCCTACAGATAAGCTGGTGGATCTCTAACGTCGATACATTTGAAGTTTTGATAACAGCTCTATCTCAAAAATACCGGAGTAAGTATTTCGTTTTCGAGCCACTATAAATAACTGAAACTCCGCCAAGTGCCGTTTAAAACTACTCCTAGCAGCTGAAGAGCTTACTTCCGTTCGCTGAAGTGGCTATAATAAATACAGCCTGTGATTGTACTCTGTATGCGCGACAAAAGAAATTTACATAAAAAATGTAAAAAGAGTCCTTCAGGGCAGGCAACGCATTGGTAATACCTCTGGTGTTGCAGATGTCAATAGGCGACGGTAACCGCTTACCATCAGGCGGGCCGTAAGCGAGTATGACAGCCATTACATAAAAAAAAAACTCTTTTTTAACCCCCGACGCAAAAACGACAGGGTGTTATAAGTTTGACGTGTCTGTGTGTGTGTATGTGTGTGTGTGTGTCTGTGGCATCGTAGCTCCCGAACGGATGAACCGATTTCGTTTTTTTTAAAGGTGAATTTGTCGGGAATGTTCTTAGCTATGTTTGATCAAAATCAGTTCAGCCGTTTAATTGCGATGAGGGTTTTTTTATTTTTACAAAATTAATTACTTGTTATTCTATTATGTTTGTTTATCTGCAAATAGACTGATTTTACAAATTATTCAAAATCTTTATTTCAGGCTTACTGAGAAATGCACTAAACCTAAACAGTAAGCCAAATTATGGGACAACTAATTCAATGTTGTCGTTTCAAGGGAACAGTAGCTGTTTTAGCGCAGGGAGCTATGTTGACCCATTAGGAGGTAACTCGTACCATACTTAGACTGACTTCTGATGATCTGAAGGTCGAGAGTCAAAAAACCGATGTCTTTATCCACCATTTTGGCCTTGCATCCAATATTGTCGCGAGAAGGTCTTGCGTCTTAACAGAGGGAACCTTATTATATTATATACTACCTAAAATTTGAATGTGACCCAAAATATTCATTCCAGCGAGACTCCAACCCGCATCTTCGCCTGTACTAATCGGCGATGCCTTTACCAGTTCGGCCATAGAACAAGCTATAACGCTGAATTAGCGTATCGCCGGTCAGTTTCCTTATTCGTCAATTTTGCTGATTCAACAGTTTAATGATTAGACTGTTTCTTAATTCGCCAATTTCCTTTTTTGCCAGTTTCACTAAATTGTCAGAGCCTCTATTAAGGCAGTTTCTTGACTCGCAAACTTCCTTATTCCTCAATTATCTTAAGGGGCTAGTCTGTGAAAACCCTTGAAAAGTGGTGTTTTGAAAAGCCTAGAACTTTCCAAATTTAGCTTTATTCTTAACAATATTTAGATCAGAAGAAAGAACACTTCAGGCTGAATAAAAGTACGTTGGGGTTTTCTAAAGTTATTTCTAGATTTTGTGTAAATTGAAAAACTACCTACCCATTTTCACGAAATTGATCAAAATAGAGCATCTACATATGAGCCTAAATCTACGGAATTACAGCTATTTCTGAGAAATAAAACACTTTAGTATCATGTCTATAAATATAGTTTTAAAAGTATGTTGGGGTTTTTAATCTTTTCATATAAAAGATGTGTAAAAACACGAAAACATTTTCAATTCGCCGTATCTACACGATTTCTACGCCATTTTCTGTCATTCCGTGGTTATCCACGGCGCTGGAAGGAAGGCCCTCGTTCACTTTTTTATTCACAGGTGAAAACGGACAACCGGTTACTTCGATATATCATTACAAAAACTTGTATTATTTTACTGAAAATTGTTGGTTTTCGTTGTTATAATTGTAATTCGGGTAATAAGAAACCAATGCAAATTCTTATTTATTTGAGGTTTGTGAAAATTTACCGGACTGACATGGTTTGACAGTTTAATCATACAGTCGTGAACACAAACCAATTCTAGAGATCCACCAACTTATCTGCAGAATGAAATGTATGTAGCTGATAGAAAAATGTAGGTAAATGGTTCTAGAGATAAGTTGGTGGATCTATACTTATAACATTGCAGGCCTCCGTAGTCGCTCGATGCAATTCTACGGTAGCATACTCACGAAGGAGTTTATATTGTGACCAAAAGAGTTTCGCTTAGCGATTTTCCTTAGAATATGCCTAGCTCTTTATACTAAGTGATTATCGTTTTTTTACAAAAATGTACTTGCTTATTTCCCGACTTACTAGTGAGAAACGGTATGTTTTTTTTATTTTTATTTATACTATCATTCAATTTTTATCTATGTTTGACTGTTTGTTACTAATAATAATACTGGTACTTCAAATTTTGATATCGAAACAATAAATAAATAAATAATGCTGGACAGTTCGCACAACATTATCTAGCCCCAAGCTAAGCAGAGCTTGTGTTATGGGTACTAGATAACTGATATACTAAATACAATATTTTACATAGATAGATACTTTGCTGATACAATGCTGCTATTCAAAAAATCTCCATTAAAGTCCATGCTTTATTGGAGGCGGAAGATGAATAAACTGGTCAAGTGCGAGTCGGACACGCGTGTAGAGTGCTCCGTACAAGTATGCTACCATATAAATAACTCTGTCAACATAGTAACAACTAGACCAATGGAACTTAGTATAGTCCTCGATAAGTCCTCGGTGAAACGTAGCCACACATTTTGTATATATTTTCTCTTCACGAATATTTTCGTTTCCCGTCGGAATTTAAAAACGTATAGCACAAAGTAATTAATTTTGTAAAAATTTAAATAACCTCCAACGTTGAACGGCTGGACTGATTTTGATCAAACAAAGCTAAGAAAATTCCCCACAAAAACAATTAAAAAAAAAAAACGGTTGATCCTTTCGATGAGACAGACACACAGACACGCCAAACTTATAACACCCTCTTTGTTTTTCGTCAGGGGTTAAAAATAAACGAATTCAGATTTTGGGTACCTACTAATTTTGGACGAAATTTATAATATAAAATACAAGCTAGGTATAGGTACCTACTGTCACCCGCGACTTAATTTGGACGCGTTATATTATTTGTAGTAGGTACAACTATAATAACTCGGTTATCTGTGACATACTAGTTCCTCATAGATAATCCAGTTGATCAATATTAATTTTATTGTAAGTTAGGTATGAGGTATGAGGTTGACGTGTTTGTATGAGCTTGATCATGTAACAAAAATGTATCCTAAATATAATCACCGTAACATATTATACGGTGGATATCTGAACAATTTTTTTTTATTATGTGGTACTAAATACTACACATATGAATAGTAACATCATACATTACATATACGGTGCTTAAGACTAGTGTTGATATTCTTTATTGCACTTAACTACTTCTGAAAACAAAGGAATCGAATCTTATCATCGTCGCTTCTTATCGTCGTGCTTGTACTATTATTTATTCTGTGTCATCGTCTTGCTTAGTAAACGAAAACTGTACGAAAAAGTAATCCTAGACATTACAATCGCATTATATCGTAGTTTAGTAGTAGTAGAGTTTTTTTTTGTGAAAGAGTTCGTTCGGGAATGTACTACCAACCACAACTACTACCAGTAGTATTTCTGCCGCAAAGCACTAGTGCTTGTATTACTGTGTTTTAGTATGAAAGGTATAGTTGCCGGTGAATGCAGTGCAATGCCACAAGGGGTGGACGTGACATATGAGGTAATGGATTATTAAAGGCAGACGTTACCGCTCAAGATCAGGTGGGCCATCTGATTGTTCCACGTCATTCACGAAGATAAAAAGTGGGGGATTGGTGCCAGTCAGTCAGTGGGAGCTCAACAAACAGTGACTCACCAAAGCTGAAAAGTGGGTAGGTCGTGTGTGGCGAGTTATGCAAAGGCGATACTCGCGACGAAAAGTACGCATGTGAACGCTCTAGAAAATGCAAAATGGCTAATACAAAGTAAATAAGTACCCAAAAGAAAAGTTTCTTCCAACTACTTAGTTATACCTAGTAATTTTGAACAAACTGAGGTGTGTATAACCTTTTTCCTTACAAATATTAGCTGTTAACCTACAAACGACACATAGGCCAGTCATCTTAAACATTCCAGGTCGTAAAAAAATTGCAAAGTTCGCACAGCTCTATCGAAGTTGCAAACTTGGTTTTACACATTTGGTATTTATCCTAACAACATCCCAAAAAAACAGAACCTTGCAACTTTTTGCGATCTTACACGATTTTTGTGTCTACGGTGACTGGCCTAACAAGACTGAAGGGGATTCTGAAAAAAAGGACTGGTTGCCTACAAGATAACAAAATCAGCAAATCAAATCTATGATTTTCAGGATTTTATAAATTGTGTCAATTCAAACAATACCTGTGTAAAGGTTCTGGAAACATGGGATATTTATAATTATCGAGATCACGAATCACACACATGCTCCAGTTTTTTTACATCAAACGTACCTGAGAGAGATTTTGCTGTAAAAGTAGATAGGGAGGATTGAACCCCAAAATATAAACTAGTCACGGTGTTGAGTTAAAATCACAATATATTAACTAGTTTTTTTTAACACATTGTTTTCTAGAAGACGTACCAAAAGTTAAGGCAAGATGTATAACTGAAGAAATAAAAGAAGAAATCATAATTAGTGCTATTTATACCAGAAAGTAGTAGTAGTAGAGCTTTTTTGTGAAAGAGTTCGTCCGGGGAAGTACTACCACCATACCTATTTCTGCCGCAAAGTAGTAGTGCTCGCATTGCTGTGTTCCGGTTTGAAGGTGCCGGTGAAATTACAGGCACATGAGACTTTTCATCTTTATGTCGCAGGGTGGCGGGTGCATTGCAATGCCACATAGGGTGCGTCCTAGGTGAACGTGTCCTATGAGGTAATGCACTGTTCATAGGCAGAGGTTACCGCTTAACATCAGGTGGGCCATCTGCTTGTTCCGTCATTCATTAGTATAAAAAAAAAAAAAAAAAAAAATAGGAGATACTTGTAGCAATATTTACCAACTTATAACTTCATCGTTAGGATGATTTAACTGACTGGTATAAAATAAGGTATACACCACTATTCTAAATACAACAAAAAAAACATGGATAGTCAGTATTCTATAAAGATTGACTCTATGCAAAAAAAAGGTACAAAATAACAATTTCCAAAAATAACCATAAAAAAAGCGGCCAAGTGCGAGTCGGACTCGCCCATGAAGGGTTCCGTAGCAGCAAGTAACATAATATAAAAGTTCTTGGATGGATTACGATTAATGACGTATTAAAAAAAAACTACTTACTAGATCTCATTCAAACCAATTTTGAGTGAATGTTTACATGGTAATGTACATCATATATTTTCTTTAGTTTTATAATTCTCTTATTTTAGAAGTTATGGGGGGGGGGGGGCACACTTTTTACCACTTTGGATGTGTCTCTCGCGCAAACTATTCAGTTTAGAAAAAAAATATATTAGAAACCTCAAAATCATTTTTGAAGACCTATCCACAGACTAGTGGGTCGGTTGTGCGCGAGCTGCAAGCAGCTCGCGTGACCGTTTTCTTGCTGTTGTTGTTGCATTGAAAATGGTTTTCGGGATGTTTTAGAAATTACCCTAAAAATGGGGAAATTTTATTAAACCAGGCAACACTGTTCTATCACACGACCGACCCATTTCGTCATCCTGCTAAGGAGTTGCCAACAACTAATACGATACAATTAATACGATAAATATGTCGCCTCTTCGTTAATCTCAGTCACTCGACCATCATTCCACTCAGGGGGTCAGTGGCTCGCTTCGCTCGCCACTTCCCCCCTTCGTGTCACGATGGTCTCGATAGCTCGATGACCCGCAGCAAAGTTAATTTGAATTTAGAAAACTAACGTAACATTCGTAATCAGTACACTCAAACTAATTAATACGATAAATACGTCGTCTCTTTGTTAAACTCAAACGCTCGACCATCATTCCACTCAGGGGGTCAATGGCTCGCTTCGCTCGCCACTTCCCCCCTTCGTGTCACGATGGTCTCGATAGCTCGATGACCCGCAGCAAAGTTAATTTGAATTTAGAAAACTAACGTAACATTCGTAATCAGTACACTCAAACTAATTAATACGATAAATACGTCGTCTCTTTGTTAAACTCAGTCGCTCGACCATCATTCCACTCAGGGAGTCAATGGCTCGCTTCGCTCGCCACTTCCCCCCTTCGTGTCACGATGGTCTCGATAGCTCGATGACCCGCAGCAAAGTTAATTTTAAGATAGAAAACTAACGTAAAATTCGTAATCAGTACACTCAAACTAATTAAAGCGATATATACGTCGCCTCTTCGTTAAACTCAGTCGCTCGACCATCATTCCACTCAGGGGGTCAGTGGCTCGCTTCGCTCGCCACTTCCCCCCTTCGTGTCACGATGGTCTCGATAGCTCGATGACCCGCAGCAAAGTTAATTTGAAGATAGAAAACTAACGTAACATTCGTAATCAGTACACTCAAACTAATTAATGCGATAAATACGTCGCCTCTTCGTAAAACTCAGTCGCTCGACCATCATTCCACTCAGGGGGTCAGTGGCTCGCTTCGCTCGCCACTTCCCCCCTTCGTGTCACGATGGTCTCGATAGCTCGATGACCCACAGCAAAGTTAATTTGAAGATAGAAAACTAACGTAACATTCGTAATCAGTACACTCAAACTAATTAAAGCGATAAATACGTCGTCTCTTCGTTAAACTCAGTCGCTCGACCATCATTCCACTCAGGGGGTCAGTGGCTCGCTTCGCTCGCCACTTCCCCCCTTCGTGTCACGATGGTCTCGATAGCTCGATGACCCGCAGCATAGTTAGTTTGGAAATAGAAAACTAACGCATCATTCGTAATCAGTACACTCGAACTAATTAATACGATAAATACGTCGCCTCTTCGTTAAACTCATTCGCTCGACCATATTCCACTCAGGGGGTCAGTGGCTCGCTTCGCTCGCCACTTCCCCCCTTCGTGTCACGATGGTCTCGATAGCTCGATGACCCGCAGCAAAGTTAATTTGAAGATAGAAAACTAACGTAACATTCGTAATCAGTACACTCAAACTAATTAAAGCGATAAATACGTCGCCTCTTCGTTAAACTCAGTCGCTCGACCATCATTCCACTTCCACTCAGGGAGTCAGTGGCTCGCTTCGCTCGCCACTTCCCCCCTTCGTGTCACGATGGTCTCGATAGCTCGATGACCCGCAGCAAAGTTAAGTCAAGTCTCGTTAGCTCGGTAAGCTACACTGACACTGACACTGACACTGACACTGACACTGACACTGACACTGACACTGACACTGACACTGACACTGACACTGACACTGACACTGACACTGACACTGACACTGACACTGACACTGACACTGACACTGACACTGACACTGACACTGACACTGACACTGACACTGACACTGACACTGACACTGACACTGACACTGACACTGACACTGACACTGACACTGACACTGACACTGACACTGACACTGACACTGACACTGACACTGACACTGACACTGACACTGACACTGACACTGACACTGACACTGACACTGACACTGACACTGACACTGACACTGACACTGACACTGACACTGACACTGACACTGACACTGACACTGACACTGACACTGACACTGACACTGACACTGACACTGACACTGACACTGACACTGACACTGACACTGACACTGACACTGACACTGACACTGACACTGACACTGACACTGACACTGACACTGACACTGACACTGACACTGACACTGACACTGACACTGACACTGACACTGACACTGACACTGACACTGACACTGACACTGACACTGACACTGACACTGACACTGACACTGACACTGACACTGACACTGACACTGACACTGACACTGACACTGACACTGACACTGACACTGACACTGACACTGACACTGACACTGACACTGACACTGACACTGACACTGACACTGACACTGACACTGACACTGACACTGACACTGACACTGACTTTGACTTTGACTTTGACTTTGACTTTGACTTTGACTTTGACTTTGACTTTGACTTTGACTTTGACTTTGACTTTGACTTTGACTTTGACTTTGACTTTGACTTTGACTTTGACTTTGACTTTGACTTTGACTTTGACTTTGACTTTGACTTTGACTTTGACTTTGACTTTGACTTTGACTTTGACTTTGACTTTGACTTTGACTTTGACTTTGACTTTGACTTTGACTTTGACTTTGACTTTGACTTTGACTTTGACTTTGACTTCGACTTCGACTTCGACTTCGACTTCGACTTCGACTTCGACTTCGACTTCGACTTCGACTTCGACTTCGACTTCGACTTCGACTTCGACTTCGACTTCGACTTCGACTTCGACTTCGACTTCGACTTCGACTTCGACTTCGACTTCGACTTTGGTTGAGCCTTTGGTTGAGCCGAGTGACCGACCCAACCCGACCATACAACCGAAGAACTGACGTAATATTCGTACTCAGCACCTCCATATTACTCGAAAACGACACCAATATTACAAACTATCAAAAAAGTAGGAGAATTACCCTAATAATGGGGAGATTTTATTTCACATGCAATACTGTAGGATATTGGCAACAAGTCTGTGAAAACAGATTTTCCATCTGTCAACTTTGGTGGAAGAAAGTCGTTCGACAAAGTAGAGTCTAACCCTAAAATTCAAACTCCGCCCTCAGTCAGGGTTGCCAGCTAACAGAAACCAAAATGGTCAAATGTCATTAGAATGGAGCATTCCCACAATACCTCATCAAAATTTGATGCAAAATGTCTCTATTTCTATTTTTCAGGTTTTTGGGGAAAAATCTTGGAAATTTCCCATGAAATGGGGATAAATTATTTCCCCAGGCAACACCTTAGGATACTGGCAATATTTTATATACCCACAAAAATTTCGTCCGACAACTTTGGTAGAAGAAAGTTTTTCGTCAAAATATAGAGTCAAAATCCAATTATACAAGCACCGATTTCCCCCAGGGTTGCCAGCTTAAAAACTCCAAAATGGTCAAATGTCATTAGAATGGAGCATTCCTACAATACCTCATCAAAATTTGATCCAAAATGTCTCTATTTCTATTTTTCAGGTTTTGAGGAAAAATCTTGGAAATTTCCCATGAAATGGGGAAAATTTATTTCTTCAGGCAACACCTTAGGACACTGGCAATCTTTTCTATTCTGACAAAATTTTCGTCCGACAACTTTGGTAGAAGAAAGTTATTCGTCAAAATAAGGAGTCAAAATCCAAAAATACAAGCAACGATTCCTCCCGGGGTTGCCAGCTTAAAAACTCCAAAATGGCCAAGTTTCATTAGAATGGAGCATTTCTACAATACCTCATCAAAATTTGATTCAAAATGTAATAATTTAAATTTTTCATATTTTTGGGGAAAACTTTGCAAATTACCCTATACATGGGGAAATTTTATTACACCAGGCAACACCAATTGTCCTATCACACGACCGACCCATACAAGTCATCCGGCTCAGGAGTTGCCAACAGTACCTTTTATCGATTTGAAAAATTGGCAAAATTTGTCGATTTTACAAAATGGCCGCCACACCATCCGCCATCTTGGATTTTAAAAAAGTTGAGATTTTCCCATATACAACAGGATGCTGGCAACATTTCTGCATAAACACAATTTTCGAGTGGCAACTTTGGTAAAAGACAAAACTCGCCAAAGTTAAGTCGTCAAAAGTGCAAAAATTAAAGACGCCATTTTGGATCCGCCATCTTGTTTTTTTATTTTTTTATTACTTTTTTTGTAAATCCCACCGTAAAAGCAATAGGATGCGCCGTTTAAACGGATCCGATCGGACAAACTTTCGAAAAATGATTTTTGTCACCGCCGCCATCTTGGATTTTTCAAAATGTCAATCCCTAATTCCTGGTCACATCGACGACCCAAACACATTTCTAGAACATGTCCCATCACTAAAATGACTCCTTCTGGGAGAACAACCATGTCAATGAGTCAGTGAGTCAGTCACCGTTGTCTAGCTTTATATATTATAGAATAACCCACATTGATGAAAAAATAAATTTGAGTTTCAGTTCTAAGTATGGGGAACCCCAAAAATAATTGTTTTTTTTAAATTTTTGTGTAAAATTCTAAATGCGGTTCACAGAATACATCTACCTACCAAGTTTCAACAGTATAGCTCTTATAGTTTCGGAAAAAAAAGGCTGTGACATACACGGACAGACAGACAGACAGACAGACGTGACGAAAGATAAAAGATAAAGATAAAGATAATTTATTTGCTTAAACATATGTACAAATTGGATACAATTATGCATAGTTAGTCCAAGCGCCAATTTCAGTTTTTTGGGAAACAACAGAAAAGCGTTTTTATTGGCAGGAGATTTGCATTTGCATTATTTGAAAGTAAATCTATGTATATCGAAGCTTCTATTTCTAATTTAACATGCTACAAGAAAAAAACACGAAATAAGTATTTATTTTAGAAGATATATCAAGAAATGCACTTGGACTTACGATAAATATGATGTTCTCATTTTGCAAAACGAGTCCAAGGGACTATTATGTCGTTTAGACTCCTCATGCATAAATAAATTTAAAAAATAGGTTCTTACTAACTCGTATAAATAAATTAATTTTCATTTAAATACCCATTATTCAGTATCTGTGGCTGGGTTTGATAAAGGAGATTGAGAACAATAAATTAAAATGAATCAAAATACCAAAGGAAAGTAAAAAATGTCATAAAAATTAAACACTCCAATGAAAACACCAACAATCTTAAACAACTAAATCTACTCTTTACTATAAAAACTTTCGTGAATCATATCAATTATTTTATAAAAACGGGATATTTTCACGTACCGTTAATTTCCCGTTTTTATAAAATAAATCTACTCTTCTTCGACACGTTCTATGTTCTAGGTCAAAATCTAAATTGCCATCAAACCATAGCATGAAACCCTTCAATGTCATCTTCGATTGTTTCGTCTGAAATTAAACTTTTGTAAAATGACATCGAATCATTTGGGATGTAGGGGAACAGCGATTTCAGATCTATCATTTTTTTTCTGAAATAGGCTTTCCATTAGGCCAAAGCGGTCTTATCATTTCTTTAAAAGTTGTAAATAATCCTTTCCTTCCTCTTTTTCTCTCAACATCAATTTCTACGCTTCCTTCCTCTTCTACTAGAGTTGTCTTAAAAATTATTTTAAATGGATGATCTTTTGCTATTTTGATTTGCCTTATTTTTAACCAATTTACCTTCTCGCCCATGGTATCTTTTTTCCTTTTCACAATAGCTTTTTCCATTTCTTCAGTGCTTATGAAATCGATTTTATCCATTTTTATGGTGTTCAGTGGATTCTTTGTTCTGCAGGTTGCCATAACTCTCATATTATAGTCTTGTGGTGTATATAGTCTTTGTTGCAGTTTCAACGCCTTTTCAACGTCACCAAAATCTTTATTATTTTGTAGGTAACTATGGCCCGGTATCAAATAATTTAGGGTTATGTTCTCTAACGTAGGGTGCTCTTCGAGGATTAATTTCATCATCAGGACAATTTTTATATTTCTGTTTTGGCCCCCGCAACTATCAGACCAAAGGATTAAGTTTTTGACTTTGGGAAACTGGTCACTTAGTACCTATATGTTTTCTTAATCATGACCCTACCTCTTGGGCCCCTCTGCCAGCCTCTCCTTCCACCCAAACGTAACAAAAACTTTTATTACTTTTTCCGCAGTATATGCCGGCGTTGTATAGCCAAAGTTGCCTCAAATAGAAAACAATATTTGTTGGTATTCTTGGCATTGGAAGAGTATTTAAGTTGCCTCAAATAGAAAACAATATTTGTTAGTATTCTTGGCATTGGAAGAGTTTTTAAGTGGCCTCAAATAGAAAACAATATTTGTTGGTATTCTTGGCATTGGAAGAGTTTTTAAGTTGCCTCAAATAGAAAACAATATTTGTTGGTATTCTTGTCATTGGAAGAGTTTTTAAGTTGCCTCAAATAGAAAACAATATTTGTTGGTATTCTTGGCATTGGAAGAGTTTTTAAGTTGCTTCAAATAGAAAACAATATTTGTTGGTATTCTTGGCATTGGAAGAGTTTTTAAGTTGCCTCAAATAGAAAACAATATTTGTTGGTATTCTTGGCATTGGAAGAGTTTTTAAGTTGCCTCAAATAGAAAACAATATTTGTTGATATTCTTGTCATTGGAAGAGTTTTTAAGTTGCCTCAAATAGAAAACAATATTTGTTGGTATTCTTGGCATTGGAAGAGTTTTTAAGTTGCCTCTAATAGAAAACAATATTTGTTGGTATTCTTGGCATTGGAAGAGTTTTTTCCAAATCAAACGTCAGAACTTCTGTTTCAGGGTCAGATTTAGAATTTTAGAATTTAGAATGCGACAAATGTTTTGAATTATTTGTTTGCTTTCGGAATCAAACTTATGTTTATAGTTTTGCATTACCAGTCCAAGTAACGAACAACTGTCGCGTGGACTACTGATGCGTAACACTGCGGCGTTTGGGCTTGTAATGTATAACTTGTATTGTGTTTTCTTATTATGGAATTTGGTTGTTAGTTTATAAATGGTTTTTTGACTTGTTTTGCGTATCCAAAAATGTCGCTGTCTATAGAAGGCGCTTGGACTGGGTATCAATAAATACCACCTAGAGTGAAGCTGCTGCAAGAGTGTTTTTTCTATGGCTAAAATATGTCTTCCTGATTACGAAAATGCAAAAAAAACAAAAAATGAAATTTGGCGCTTGGACTCACTATGCATAACTGCATCCAATTGATGGTATAAATATTAGTAGGACACAATATGAAAATCCAAAGGGAATCCATAAGGGTTCCTTGTCTTTGAGTATGGAACCCTAAAAATGGGAACATTTGGTCAAAACAATTTAATAGTGCATGCGCCATGGAAAGCTACCAAGTTATTATTTCGACGCGTCACTTGTCATCGTACAAAGTCAAAAACAAGTATTATATCCATAAATTTATTCGGATTTTGTCAAGAAAACAAAAGTTTTTTTTAATTCCATTCGAAAAAAAAACACTACGCAGATTAAATTTGTACCGAATATACTTGGAATAGTCATTTAATTTAAATTTAATTTGTGTTTAAAATTCAAAAATACAAAGAATGTTAAAAGGTATCTTACTAATATTATAAACGTGAAAGTTTGTAAGTATGGATGGATGGAAGGATGGATGGATGGATGGATGTATCTTTGTTACTCTTTCACGTAAAAATTGCTTGATGGATTTGGATGAATCTTGGAACGGAGATAACTGGACTCCCGGAATAACATATAGGCACATTTTTATCCCGATATTCCCACGGAATCGAGACCTATGCGGAAAACACCGCAGGGCGCAGCAGCAATGCGAATACTTTTCATCCAATGTTTTATTTATCTTTGTTTCTGTGTGTGTGTGTGTGTGTGTGTGTGTGTGTGTGTGTATTTTTATGTGGAATATTGTTTGTTGACTGTTACTACTACATCCATGTTGGTGACACAAATAAATGTTTTTCTTTCTTTCTTTCTTTCTTTTCAAAGTACCAGGCGAGCAGCAGAATGCAGGAGTAATTTGGTAACCGAATATCCTATCCTAATTACTCTTTCACGTAAAAACTACGGGATGGATTTGGATGAAATTTGGAATAAAGATAACTAGACTCGCGGAATAACACAGGCACATTTTTATCCCGATATTCCCACGGGATCGAGACTTACGCGGGTGAAACTTACTTCACCAGCGTAAGTCTAATAATACTAGCTTTATAATACTCCGCTACTTAATAATCCTGCGCAGACGAAGTCGCAGGTTACAGCTAGTAAAATTATAAATTGAGTACTAAACAAAAATATAATACACAAATAAAAAGATTCAAACATTTACAAGAGAGCGCCAATGTTTAGGTGAATAAGGCTGGTGGGTGTTTAGGGTGTTAAGGTGGTTTTGGCGCTAGGCACTAAGCACTTATGCGAACTGAAATGCACTTTGTTGCGTCCCAGCAAGGTTCGTTATTTTTTTTTCACGATGTGAGCCTTTTGTTCTTGCTATTATTTATTCTGTGGTCTTACTTACAGTTTTTTTTTTCTCCCAGTTCAATAAAGTGTATAACTGAGTTAGTAGTTATGTTACCGCACATAAGATTAGTAAATCTTGAGCATATTCCGTTTGTTGAACACCATAACAAAATCCCTAGACATGCGAACAGTAACTATGTTACATACGGCGCACATGCTTAGGTAAAGCACGTTCTAAAATAATGTTACACTAAACAAGTACTATTTACTAAATAATAAAAAAGCATTAATGTTATCACGATATAATAAACACAGTTTTAAAGGGAATGATCGTAGCGATCGTACAGATCAAAATCATAACAGATCAATATTTACAAAGACATTGATCACTAATATAAGATAAAAAACTTTAGGCGCGAATATCTCGTAACAATATTTCTTGTAGTTACGGTTGTCGCAGACTACGTATTTGTACACTGATGGTAATAGCATAGCTCTCTCCATGCATAGCCCATAGCCCATGCATAGCTTTTGTGTGTGTGATAGTTAGCGATCACGTCTCAGTCACGTAAGTCATCTCTGGCAACACGCACTTATTAAGATGACTGAAATAAAGTCCTCGAGTGGCGACCAACAACCGGACGACGCAGTGTGGGAGGGGAACTTCCAATGTACCAAACTTTATAAAGGTCGCGGAAAGTCTGTGGACGGAGGCGGCTCAAGACCAGTCGTCGTGGCATTCTATGGAAATGTTATATTTCCAGCTGGGCGGATGATGATAATTAATAAAAATAAGGCAAGTAAATATAAACATGTTTGTTTTCCCCTAGGTAGGTACATACCTACCTATAACTCACTTTTTTTTATTTTTTGTTGTGTCTAGCTATTGCGGATCAAGAGATACAGCGTTTGTCAAAATCACTTTTTTTGTATGGGGGCCCGCTTTAATTTTTAATATTAATAGAATAACAAACAATACTTCCAAACTTTATGACCCTAATTAATAATAAATAATAATAATAATGTTGGACATTTCATTATCTAGCCCCAAGCTAAGCAGAGCTTGTGTTATGGGTACTAGATAATTGATATACTTAATACAATATAATACATAGATAGATATTTTTTATTATACACAGAAAATACCCAGAACACCTGAACAAATATCTGCGATCGCACAAATATTTGTTCCGAGGCGGGAATCGAACCCGCAACCTCCTGCGTCGCAGGCCAACCTTCGCCCGCCGCGCTACAGAGGTCTTCAACACAATTGATTTTAGGGTTTGAATTTCCTATAATCCTTTCATAAAGACGCCAAACCAATTCATGGCATGTTTCAAGAAGTAGGTACTATTATTTATTCTGTGGTTGTACATGGAAATTAGAATTTAGAAGCCGATAAATGTTTGAAAATGTCTTGCTAGTCATGTCAAATGGAACGTCCTCGCCGCGCCGTTTTTTTATGCCAATTTGTGGTCAGTATGTTTCAATTACGTGAATTTCTTCCAACATAGTTTGTAGGTACCTATATAATTTATTTGTTTCTTTATCCGTCTTTCTGTACAAAATAACTCGAAAAACTGTTACTATTTTGACGAAATAGGATTAAATTAATAGTTTTAAATAATAAAATCACTGTATGAGCGTTTTTTTAAACAGCCCTACACGTGTAGGTTTTTTTTGTTTTTTATTTATTTCATACACAATATATTTTACACATTTAATTAGGTATAATATTGTACCTTAAAAACCTCCAAAGGTTGACTAGGTACAATCGCCAAAAAGTAGGCGCACATACACATTCAAATTAATATAAACAAACAAGGTAGGTATATTAGTGGATGAAAGTTAATGGAAAAAAAAACATCAGCAGGAAGTTTGGCAGAATAGTGAGTTTTGAGGCGGAGAAAATGATCTAATTTGGGCCCTGCTGGGAAAAATCCTGATTCCCAAGATATTTTTCTGAGCAAGGTCCGTCGTTCAATACCGGTTTAAATTGGGTTGTATGGGTTTGTACGAGGTTTTAATTGATTCTTAAAGTTTAAGACTTGTATGAACTCTAGGGAGGTAGAGTAGGCTAAACCCTCTGTTTTTGGGAGTTGGAAGGGTTTTTTTAAAGGTTTGTAGGGCTTCTTAGGTTGTGAGAGTTTTTAGGGCGTTTTTGATTTAATTTTGTTTTTTTTGGTCCTGTATTTTTTGGTTATTTTTGTGGGTTTGTTCATTTCTTGCCCATGTTCATTTGCGATTCGGTTATGATGGTTTTTATATACTAACTTTGCACCCATATTGGTACAGTTATTGAAGTTGTTGACCACTTTGTCTATTTGGGGTAAAATAAAACGAATAAAACTGTTATAAAATATAACGAAACTTGAAGCACACAGCATAATATGTAAAACACAACATGTGCACAGAGATTTCTCAAGTATCCAGTAGTGGAACGCCTGGGACTTCGCCCGCGTGCAGTTTTTGCTATACAAACTTCAACATCCCGCTGCACCACTTTAGGGTGTGTATTTAGGAAATTCCTTTCTTAGTGCACCGCTATACCACAAAAGAAATGTACCTATGTGAATTTCAGGTCCTATGACCTAGGGTTTAGACTTCGCGTTGATAGTCAGTGACTGAGTCAGTCAGTCACGCAACGATTGTATAGGTGGTATACATTGATTTTATTTTCACATTTATCTGATTACGTACAGAACAAAAATTCAATGAAGTAATTGACAAAACAAGTAATGTGTTTTCTACACAATTGTACGGTTGAGAGGTTTGTTTACCTAATTAGTTCCAAATCCCACCGCAAGGTGGAGGTCACAGGTAATGGAATAGTGTCAAAACTCGATGTGTCATTTTCACAGACCACTCTCTTAAGTTGTCAGTTTTGCTATTTCGTCATTTTCCTAATGCGTTACTTTCCTTGTTCATCTGATAGTTTAGTTTGTCAGTTTTCCCATCTCGTCATGTTTATGATTTGCTAATTTTGGAGTTTCGTAGTAAACTAGGAACCCAGCTGTTTTTAAGGCGATCTTAAGGCGATACAAGACATATTTTGTACTCAGCTAAAAGTCACGAAATGTAAGTTTAATATTTTTAAACCATATTGCCGTATTCTTTGTAAAAAAACATAGTCGTGTCCTATTTTACACTAAAGCTGATGGAATAATAAATAAATATTAAATATTATAGGACAATCTTTACTCAAATCAACCTAGTCCCACGGTAAGCTCAATAAGGCTTGTGTTGTGGGTACCAGATGACGATGACGATGTTTATAATAGATGCACAATCACAAACATAGAAAACACCCATAACTCAGGAACAAACATTTGTGATCTGATCACAAATAAATGCCCTTACTATAGTCCGTTTTTTTGGGATTAGAAATACGGTAAACAAAGAAGCAGTCGTGGGCAACCTTTTCTGCTTGGGACAAATATTAGATGTTACGAAGTCCTTTACAAAACGAGAACTTAACAGGTCTATATTAGTATTTTTTTATTTTTCCTATGTAATAAATAAAAGGTGCGTATTTCCACATCAATTCGTTATGTAAATAAAACTATAATAGTACTATAAAATAAAACATGTTTTTATTTTGATAGCGTTAATGAGCGTTATTATGACTATAAGACCCTGGCAACTAGTGAAACTGGCGAATATAGAAACTGATTATCTAGGGAAAATGACCATTTGACCAAACTGACGAATAATTAAATTAGCACATACGGAAACTAGCAAATTTACGAAACTGAAGCCTAGCAAAACTGGCGAAGGAGTAAACTAAAGGTTTAGGAAAATGACCCACTAGCGAAATTGTCAACCTAGTGAAAATTACCAGAAGGTAAACTGTTGAATCAGCAAAATTGACAAATAAGGAAACTGACCGGCGATACGCTAATTCGGCTATAGCGCCGATGGGAGCCATCTACAGGTTTCATTTGGAAACCTGTTCAATGTCTGACATTAGTTCAAACCATTGACAAGAGATGACACCACTGCTACAGCCGAGTTCATCTCTTCTCTAATAACGGCTTCTGAGGAGTGTGCTCCATACAATTTCGCAAATGTCAAAATGCGGTTGTGCTACACTTGCTACCTAATTAAATTAAATCCGACGTCAAATAGATGTTGCAGAAATCTATTTGTAGAGGGCGCCACCTCATTAATTATTCGTTCCATCTTGTTTTAGGTTGGAGGGGTTTTTAGGTTTCCGATCGCACCAAGATAAAATGGGACCACATGTCACATAGTATCCATATGACAAAGTATGTTAAGAAAGGAAGCTAAAGAGAGTTAAGTAAAAGATAATTTAAAATGCATAGGTACAAATGTAATAAGAAGAAAGAAGTCGTAGGGGCAGGGTAGGTACTATTATTTATTCTGTGGCCAAGGTCACTTTGAAAATAACAACGCTTTCATACTATGTCTCCTACAGAAATCTGTCTGTCATAATTGTGAATTTCGTATGCCTGTATTGGTAGAATATTAGTGTTACGCCCTTCGACCAAAAATTCTTTGGTCGAAGGTTACGCCTATAAAATAAGAACTGTCTTGTACCTGCCTAAAATTCTGACGAAATAAATATATTTGTATTTGTATTTGTACATTAAATTCTGCATCTTTCCGGCGTACCTAAGTTATAGCGCTGCGTATTTTCAACCCCCGACGTAAAAACGAAGGGGTGTTATAAGTTTGACGTGTCTCTGTGTGTGTGTGTGTGTGTGTGTGTGTCTGTCTGTCCCATCGTAGCTCCCGAACGGATGAACAGATTTAGTTTTTTTGTTTTGTTTGAAAGTTGAATTTGACTGGAGTAGTCTTAGCTATGTTTGCTTAAAATCGGTTCAGCCGTTTCATTACGTTGGAGGTTTTTTTAATTTTTACAAAATTAAGTACTTGTTAACATGAGAATGCCACAGTGCTGTTTGGACTTTACTAAAAATACCAGATAAGTGACCAAGGTTTTCGGCATACGTTTCGCGAGGTAAAAAGACCAACTCATTTGGGTCACATTGTCGAGATAATGTGACCCGCATGTCACCAAATCTCTACCAATTGTATTAACAAGTAGGTAATTAACTTTGTAAAATAAAAAAAAAAACCCTCCACGCAATGAAACAGCTGAATCGATTTTAATCAAACATAGCTAAGAACACTCCCGACAAATTCACCTTTCAAACAAAAAAAACTAAATCGATTCATCCGTTCGGGAGCTACGATGCGACAGATAGACACAGACACACAAACACACACACACACACTATAACACCCCGTCGTTTTTGCGTCGGGGGTTAAAAATGCCGGAGTAGGTATAACCCGTGGTTTCATTTACCGAGTTAGTCATTGCAAACTGTATTTTTCACTTTTTTATCCGTCTATCTGTCTGTCACGAACTTTTTTTCAGGAGCGCCTAGATGTACAAACTATGTATTAGGCAGGCACATGAGACGTTTCACCTTTATGTCTCAGGGTGGCGGGCGCAGTGCAATGCCACATAGGGCGCGTCCTAGGTGGACGTGACCTATGAGGTAATGCACTGTTCATAGGCAGAGGTTACCGCTTAACATCAGGTGGGCCATTGGCTTGTTCCGTCATTCTAGTAGTATAAAAAAAAAAAAAAAAAAAAGGTATATGTCTAGACAACGCTACAAAAGTGTACATTTGTAGAACGTCCAATAATAAACGTAAACACTGACAGTGTGTTGAGTGGTTATTTATTATTCTTGTCGAAGGCAACTCAAACCCTTGTCAGAACAAATCAAAGTATCATTATAGATAAACTCCATCACTGAACCTTTATTGTACGGTATTTCCTGATCAAGGCTACCCAACATCACGGTTCGCTAGATGTGACACATAAATGCCTCCGACTTGCTTATTAGCCTAAGATACGAACTAGAAACGATCTGCACCCATCTGTTTAATGGATGAAAAGTATTTTAATATGAAATTTAATATATATTCTTTTTTTTTTTTTATAGTATACTTTTATTTACAGGAAGAATAATACAAGGTATGTACAAATTACATATGATATATATATATATATATATATATCTTACATAATATATCTTATATCTATCTTCTATACTAATTTTAAAGAGGAAAGATTTGATTGTTTGTATGCATTGGCTCCGAAACTACTGAACCGATTTGAAAAAATCTTTCACTGTTGGGAAGCTACACTATCCCCGGGTGACATAGGCTATATTATATTTAAAAAAAAGAAAGGGTTCCTTACTAAAACTACAATAATGTAAACCAAGGTGTAAAAAAAATACCTAAAATATTCTTTACATCGCGTGTGGATAGATAGATGGGGGGTTGGGAAGGGGGAAGGGTTAGGGGCAACGGGAGGGAGGGGGGATCCCGACATTACCCGTGCAAAGCTGGGGCGAGTTTCTAGTTAGAAAATGGTGTCGATTCTGTGCAGCATTCTCTAATTTTAAAGCGCGTTAAAGTTGTCGCGCGCCCTTTCTAATAGACTGAAATAAAAGAGACCGCGATAATTTTAATGTGGTTTAAAATTAGAGAATGCTGCACAGAATCGACACCAATATATCTCGAGTGGGTTGTCTAAAAAATTCCTGGGCTTTTTTTTTATAACCGTGATAGTTAGACAGTTGAAATTTTCACAAATGATGTATTTCTGTTGCCGCTATAAAAATACTCCTATATACACAGAATAAAATAAATATTTTAAGGGGCTCCCTTACAACAAACGTGTTTTTTTTGCCGTGTTTATAGTCCGACTCGCACTTGGCTGGTTTTTATAGATAATGGTACGAAACCGTGAGAGCGCGTGAGTCTGACTCGCACAATCCCGGTTTTTAAATTTTTAATTAATTCATAGTCCGGCCAGGATTTTTTTAGACTCGAGATATATTTTCTAATATATTAAATTTGATATAAAATTGAATACATTTATTTACAGAAAGAATAATACAAGGTATGTACAAAATACATATGAAACAGTTGTGCTACCTGAAGACCGCTGCAAGCGATCTAAAGGTAGCTCAACTGATCCAAATCACTACCAGACGGAAGCGTCCCTAAGATGCTGGCTGCATTTGATATAAAATACTTTTCATCCATTAAACAGATGGGTGAATGTCGTTTCTAGTGCGGATCCTCTACTTTATCCTCTGAGCACCATGCGCTTTTGGTTCAGTGCCAGTTTTTTTAATTCGGCTTATATCCGGATGCTTGAGGATAAACTTCACAGACCAGTGCACAATTTTGTAAAAAGCTTAAGTTTTATCGTTTTTGATTTTGTTTAAACCATTTAATCCCTTTCCTAACTTTAACGACGACCTCTGTGGCGCGGCGGGCGAAGGTTCGCCTGCGACGCAGGAGGTTGCGGGTTCAATTCCCGCCTCGGAACTAATATCTGTACGATCTGCAGATATTTGTTCAGGTTGTTCTGGGTATTTTCTATGTATAATAAAAATATCTATCTATGTAATGTATTAAGTCTATCAGTTATCTAGTACCCATAACAAAAGCTCTGCTAAGCTTGGGTCCTTGATAATGTTGTGTGAACTGTCTTGCATTATTTTTTTTTTTTATTATTAATGCTATCTGCAAATTAAACTTTATTTCTCTTCTACACTAAGAAATAAATTCTATACGTTCACGCTATAACTAATTGGGCAGGCACGATGATTGGCTTATTGGCACATTGCTGGAACAAAGCTTTAGCCGAGTAAGTTACGAGAGCAATGGCGGAGATGAGCTCACCACTCACGCTATCCACGATTGTGCGACTCGCATTGAAAAGAGGTCAGAGGGGAGGTTTTAGTAATAGTAGAGCTTTTTTGTGAAAGAGTTCGTCCGGGGAAGTACTACCACCATGCCTATTTCTGCCGCAAAGCAGTAGTGCTCGCATTGCTGTGTTCCAGTTTGAAGGGTAAGGGTGCCGGTGAAATTACATAGGCACATGAAACTTTTCATCTTTATGTCTCAGGGTGGCGGGCGCAGTGCAATGCCACATAGGGCGCGTCCTAGGTGGACGTGACCTACGAGGTAATGCACTGTTCATAGGCAGTCGCTACCGCTTAACATCAGGTGGGCCATCAGGTTGTTCCGTCATTCACGTAGTATAAAAAAAGGACAATTATGGCTCTGACTACCCGTTCGGGGAACAAGGGTATGTTTATGTTGAAAATACATGAACAAGTGTATATTTTAACGAAGCCATTCAACCAATTGGAAGTTTGACATGTGAGCTGCCAAGTTAACGATTATAACTAGAAGCTTTTGAAGCTTATAAAGTGAGTGAGCTCACTCACTTCGCTTCAGTAGGTCTTTATGACGGCAACGAGTGACGTAATGTCATCATCATCATCACGAGCCATTAAATGCCCAGTTTTGGACGTAGGCCTCTCCCAATTTCTTGCACTCGAGTGGATCAGTTGCCTTCGCCATCCAATGATAGCCTGCGTATCCTTTTATGTCGTCCACCCATCGTTTCGGTGGATGACCGCTGGGTCTCCTATTTGCCCACGGTCTCCATTCAAGGATCCGTAACGCCCAGCGACTTCTGTCAAGCCTAGCAATATGACCCGCCCAACTCCACTTGCGCTCAGCAATAACGGTGACCGACCACGTCTGTCAACTAAGTTGCCCGCCGTATCCATCCGTATCGACGTAACGTACGTGTGACGTTTTGTATGGGTAAGGCCCCGTGCATTGTTTTTGGGGTTCCGTACCCAAAGGGTAAAACGGAACCCTATTACTAAGGCTCGGCTGTCCGTCTGTCCGTTGTTCGTCTGCCACCAGGCTTTATCTCATGAACCGTGATAGTTAGTCAGTTGAAATTATCACAGATTATGTATTTCTGTTGCCGCTATAATAAATTTAGTATAACAAATAAAACACAGAATTAAATAAATATTTAAGGCAGCTCCCATACAACAAACGTGATTTCTCCAAACGTAGGTTAAGCGATGCTCTGCGGGGTCAGTTTTTGGATGGGTGACCACTTTTTGCGAGCATTTTTTTTACAAACCTGTTTTTTTGCCGTTTTTGTCTTTAATGGTACGGAGCCTTTCGTGCGCGAGTCCAACTCGCACTTGGCCGGTTTTTATTTTGGTCTAAGCCTAGGAGTATTTATTCGCCAAATCGACAATTTATATAGACTTATCTAGGTCATTTATATGCTGCTCGTGTCCGCACACTTGGGTACGTTTTACCGGGATAAAAGGTAGCCTTTAACTTAATCCAGGTCATAAACTATCTGTATACCAAATTTCACTGAAATCAGTTCAGCCGGTTCTGCATGATTGAGTAAATATACATGAAATTTATGATATTATTGTGTGACGACTTCTGTCGAGCGTTGGGCGAGTAGCCGGCTGAGATGCCAAAGGTAGCGAGTTTGTTTCCCGCTGCGGGACAAATATTTGTATGATCTGGAAGTATTTTCTCCGGATCTGGGTGTTATGGTACCATGGTACTCGTAGTTTCTGATACCCACGACACAGGGAATCCTAGTGGACTATGTGTGTGTACTGTTGGGTGTTATGTTATGTTATGTTACATGCAAGTGTAATTGTACATTATGGTACAGGGTGTAATGTTGGTGATTACCACTGAGGCACCATTGAGACCCGTGCCGTTAGGTGAGGGTCTTAAGAGAGCCGAGGATGGTAATCATCAATACACACGTGTATCATACGACGTTTTTCAACACACTAGTGTAGAAAATGATAATAAAACAGAAATACACATGCACTCTGTGTAAATGTACAACTATCTCTATAACTCACTAGTGAATAATGGCAATGAAAAAGTCACAGTTTGATTACAGGTGTCATTATGTGCCTAATTGCGGTGAAATTAGAGCCACTTTATGAGCAAGTGTGTTGAAAAAATATATAAACGCGTCCATGCTGTAAAAGATTTATGTTGGCAGCCGCTCAAAACCTACGAATACATATCTACTGCCAATTGTGCAATTGGACGGAGTGCCTGAGGACAGACGGGCAGACACAGCGATGTTTTACTGACCCTAATCCGCAGAACGGAACACGTTATTTTGTGTCATTGTATTAGTGCCTTTTCCTCGTCACGTTACACTCCTTCTGGTGGCGTTGTTGTTATACTTTGTTTTTCCCTTTTAGCCGAAACCTAGGTAGGTATATTTTGCAACCAACAAAAAGCCTCCTCTAGAAATATGTGCGAGTGGTTAAAGAAAGAAATAAATAAATAAACGTTTATTTATGACACCACACAAACAAAAAAGCAAACAAGATATGAACTATATAAAAACTAAAACAAAAACAAATAACACAGATATAATAAAGGCAATTTGTGTGTGTGCCTGACGCAAGCCACAAAAGATAAATAAAAAATGAATAACAAAAAAAAGAAAAAAAAGAAGATAAATCTTCATTGGCAGCTCAAATAATAGCCCACTGCTGGGTATAAGCCTCCTCCCCCAAACGCCACTCCAAACGGTTATGTGCTATTATTTGAGCTGCCAATGATGATGATGTTAGAGAAATGTTCAAGTTAATTTCAGGTGGAGCGTTTCACTTGAGGCGAGAAATTCAAATATTATTGTGTTTTTTGCTGACCACAGCAGCTCATTAACACATCTTGAGATAGCGAAACCTGATTTTGCGGAATCTAGGTGATTACATGACGTACATTTTGATTGAAATTATATAAATATCAATATTTTAGCTTCGAACAAACAAACACTGTACAAATAATTTATTATTATTGTTATTAATTTATAATACACAGGCAGCTCTCGGAGCTGATGCGTGTATATCTTAGTCCTTATCAGAATGAATCCTTGTCTTAATTGAATGACATTCGCAGCTTAACTAATGATATTTATGAGACTTTATTTCTTTGGTCGAAGTATGAGACACATAAATCTAAACATGTGTGTTAGTTCTCATACATACAGACACACGCCTTTTTCCCCGAAGTAGTTTACGCAAAGTCAGGTTTCGCTCAAGATATGTTTTATGAGCGGTGATAAGCAAAAACACAATAAAAACCGGTCAAATGCGAGTCGGACTCGCGCACGAAGGTTTCCGTACCATTATCTATAAAAACGGCAAAAAAACACGTTTGTTATATGGGAATCCACTTAAATATTTTTTTTTTCTGTTTTTTAGTAGTTTTTGTTATAGCCGCAACAGAAGTACATCATCTGTGAAAATTTCAACTGTCTAACTATCACGGATCATGAGATACAGCCTGGTGACAGACGGACGGACAGAGAAGTCTTAGTATTAGGGTGCCGTTTTAAACTTTGGGTACGGAACTCTAACAATTAAATTTCGCGCTAAAACCACCTTAAGAAGAGTGCACCGCTAGGGCGCTACAAACGAGTATTGTTCCTATTTTGTATATTATCTCAACAAATCCATGATAATGTTCTGCGCTACGCAGGCTGCGCCCGTGGTTCTGCGCCACGCAGGCTGCGCCCGTGGCTCTGCGCCACGCAGGCTGCGCCCGTGGCTCTGCGCCACGCAGGCTGCGCCCGTGGCTCTGCGCCACGCAGGCTGCGCCCGTGGTTCTGCGCCACGCAGGCTGCGCCCGTGGTTCTGCGCCACGCAGGCTGCGCCCGTGGCTCGCGCCACGCAGGCTGCGCCCGTGGTTCTGCGCCACGCAGGCTGCGTCCGTGGTTCTGCGCCTCGCAGGCTGCGCCCGTGGTTCTGCGCCACGCAGGCTGCGCCCGTGGTTCTGCGCCACGCAGGCTGCGCCCGTGGCTCTGCGCCACGCAGGCTGCGCCCGTGGCTCTGCGCCACGCAGGCTGCGCCCGTGGCTCTGCGCCACGCAGGCTGCGCCCGTGGCTCTGCGCCACGCAGGCTGCGCCCGTGGCTCTGCGCCACGCAGGCTGCGCCCGTGGCTCTGCGCCACGCAGGCTGCGCCCGTGGCTCAGCGCCACGCAGGCTGCGCCCGTGGCTCTGCGCCACGCAGGCTGCGCCCGTGGTTTGTTAGTATCTTATAAAATTATATAAGTAGGTAGGTTTTCAAATCACACTTTAACCCAGGGGTTCCCATTCTTTTTTTGTCTATTGCCCACTTTGAGAATAAATTATTGTTTAGTGCCCCCATAATTATTTTTGAGCGCCCCCATTTTTTCACCAACTTAAAAACCACTATAATTAGGACAATAAACATGCAAAAATCGGGTTATTTAACAAAAACTTGTTAAAACATCCGCCCGCGGTCTATTATCTACGAAAATGACCTATCTAGGAATACTAATAACTATTCGAAACGAACGAAACGAATAACTATTAAAATGCGAAAGTGAGTCTGATTTGACGCCCCCATTTTTTTCTGGGTCTCTTACCGCCCCGCCCCCCTTTAGGCCTACAGCGTTAAGGGGGCGTTATCGCCCACTTTGGGAACCCCTGCTTTAACCCATGCTAGGTTGATTCTCTACAGTTTAATAAGAAACTGACAAACTACATATTCCTAAATTAGATATTATTAGTCATTGGATTGTATCTACAAAATTTAATTGCCTGAGTTAATTAATATTCAAGAGAGGATCAAATTTCGTTTGTATGGAGCGGGCTTCCCTTATTAAACACAATAGTCAAACATTCACATAAAAGGAGGATTAGCTATTTCCTTAACATGCAATTGAACAAAAACCTATCTAGTTATTTCGTTTATGTCCACAGAGCTTAAAGATAAAATATAAGCTTAAAAATACAATGAGCCGGCGGAAAAGCTAATATTATATCACCTGCGCCCTGTTTGTCCCAGTTAACAAACCATCTGCGACCTTGTCGCGACCATCATGCGACCATCTATATAATACTCGGCCTGGTGAGCTTCTACATAATAAGGACTCGCTCAGGTAAAGTAATTATTAATTGTTAATACTGTGTAAACTAGCAAAAAGCACGGCTTGGGCTCTTTTTTTACTTGTTTTTTTTTATATTTATACTCATCTACATGAATGTATTTATTCTACACATATATATGAGTTTAAATTACTACACGTCAACTATTACTACTAGTCAACTTCTAAAAGACTTAGAATTTCGTACGTTTTCTTCTTAAATCAAGAGTTGTATTCTTGATCGAAGGGATTAATAGCGAAAATAACATCGAAATATGGGCTAGTTTTCAATAGTCCTATACCGGATTAGGTTCGTAAGGACTAGAGTGCATAACAAATAACCATTGAACTACAGAGATAAAAAAGTTTTTACAGTTCTATGACGTTCTAGTCCTATAAGAACAAATGGGAGTTACTGGAAGTGACTTGTATGGACTAAAATTTCGATGTTATTTTCGCTATTGATCCAGTGTTTTCTTCAAAGGTTCTATTCGCAACAATAAACGATTAGATATCTCAACATGGGTCTAATTAAGCCACTAATTAGTTACTATTACAGCGATTATCTTAACTGTGAAACTTGGCAGCTTCGATTCATAAAAACAGGAGGGAGACATAGCGAGACACGCCGCCGGTGCAGTGGGAGCAATAAGCGGCGACTTACTCAGGCCGTGCTAGGAAACTTTGACCATAACGGAGGCCTTCCGCGATTAAAGTAATATCGTAGAGGACAAGTTGCCTGCATCCGCGCACGTTAGCAATGTGTACTACATTCCTCTAAACTACTTGCTAAACGTCGCTTGCGAGGAATTTTCTACTAAGATTACATTCTGGATGTTGTGCTCGCGTGGGTAAGTAGGTACGAAAATATTGTATTTACATTGTTATATTTTATTCACGCATATGATATTTCTTCTTAGTATCCTTGGACCAAAATAAAAAAGTACTTTATACCATTCCCCCTCTAAAAAGCTTATTTTATTCACTGAAAAAAGTGAATAAAAATTACTTTTAATCACTATTATGGTATTTGAATTTAGAACACACCAATATATTCGACCTCCATCTCAATGCCATACCCTCCAATAACAACTCCTATACAACAACCCTGCGCAAAAAATACTCGATACAAAATCCTTGTGCAAAGAAATACTCGACATACAAACTTCTTGTGCAAATAACTCCTCGAGATTTGATTGGTCGACATTTTCAACTAGGAGACCAGTCGTTAGAATCCTTCACTTGCTCGTGATTCATCTATGGCCCTCGCTTTTAATGCCTTTTGTTTTCACTAATTGCATAATATTCTATTATTTGCATTGTAATATTTTATTCACGCATATGAAGTTTCATCCTAGTATTCTTCGACCAAAATAAAAAAGTATGGACGGGCCTTAACCATACAAAACGTACGTGAAAAATAAGTCACAATTACAACACACGTACGAGTACGTTACGTCACTCGTTGCCGTCACAAGACCGAATGAAGCGAAGTGAGTGAGCTCACTCACTTTATAAGCTTCAAAACTATCGTTCCCTAAGGCAAGTCCATACTTTTTTATTTTGGTCGAAGCTAGTATCGTTTACTATTAAATAAATCAATACATAATGCTGTACAGTTCACACAACATTATCTAGCCCCAAGCTTAGCAGAGCTTTGTGTTATGGGGACTAGATAACTGATATTCTTAATACAATACATTTCATAGATAAATATTTTTTATTATACTTAGAAAATATCCAGAACACCATGAACTGATCCTGATCGGCAGATTGTTCAAATATTTGTTCCGAGGCGGGAATCGAACCCGCAACCTCCTGCGTTGCAGGCGAACCTTCGCCCGCCGCGAAGTATGAAAACTGTTATACTGAAAATAGTCGTTTTTTTTGACAGAAATTAACTTATTCTAAAAAGTTGAACATAATTGGTCAAAATTACTTAATTACGGCCGGATAAGCCGAATTTTCTAAACGCTCAAGCTACTGTTGTCTCAAACAATTTGACCCAAAACCACAAATAAAATCGAGAATATGAGTTCCGTTCCCGAATCTCAGTTTCAAACATTTGGGTCCGCCGCAGCGTACTAAAAAGATCCCTTTACGGCATTCCTAAGTAGATTGGCTTGTAAATGAAGGTTATACAGGTACCGGCTAAAATATCAGCGCAATTTGACAACGCAACCCGTTTCAGTCAAACGCTCCACAATGCGGAACAAGTGAAATGTTGCCAATAAAAAAAGGTCAAACGGATGGCCTCCAGGCTCGGTGAGGCTCGGTTTTCAATATCTCACGGCTCTCGGCAGGTAGCGGGTACCTAACCTGTCGAATACATCCTTGTTTCGCCCGTCAATCGCGTGTTTAGCCCCTCGCATAAGTTCAAAACAATAACCTTTGTAGATACCTACTGCTCTACCCGTAGCTAAATCTACCAAGTAATTAAAACAAGAATGAGATTGTTTTGGAGCGAGTGTACAAAGAAACGTTTGACACAGAAATGGTGCAGTTTACATCTCTGATAAATTAAAGGAATGTTGTTGGATGAGCGAGTACTGAGTTGAGTTTATCTTCTTTTGTTTCTCGTTGAGGCAATTGTTTTTTTCTATTCGTGCACTGATGCATAATTTTAGTACATCCTATATCCTATCCTACTGTCCTACTAATATTATAAACGCGAAAGTTTGTAAGTATGGATTGATGGATTTGGATGAAATTTGGAATTGAGATAACTGGACTCTCGGAATAACACATAGGCAAATTTTTATCCCCATATTCCCACGGAATCGAGACTGACGCGGGTGAAACCGCGGGGCGCTGCTTGTTATTTATACTGCTAAGTATTTACATACATACATAGGCACACGCCTTTTTCCCCGAAGGGGTAGGCAGAGCCACAATAGGCCTCTTTTCACAGTGGGTTGCACCATCGTGGAATATAGACGTGACAAGTGGTGAGCTCATCGCCGCCATTGCTTCCCACGACTGACTCAGCTAACGCTTTCTTCCAGTAATAACACATTCCATAATAAGCTACCAGCCAGGACAAATCTTATACCAACGAATCTTATCAACAAGTCCGGGTAATCCGACTTTTACGACATCCACGGGAGGAGACGGAGGGGTCTATTCTTAAGCCGGACACACCACAGCAGCTAAGTATTTGTTTTAATTTTACTATTTATTCCACTGCTAGACATAATGCCTCACAATAGAATACCAAGACGAAGTCTTGAGCCGCCTTTAAAATGTCGTCGGTACATCCGTTGAGGGCCGAACAGCGTCGTCCGGTTCAAGGTCACCACTCATCATCATTACCCTGTAGAAGTCCACCAAGTCCAATAAGGTCCCGTTGGCACCCATTGGGTACGGAACTCTAAAACAAACTAAATTAACAAAAACGGAACAATAAAGGACATCATTCATTCTGGGCTAAATTTGAAAGTGCCGGCCAGACAAAAATTATGTTAAATTCGGCTAGAACATTACATTATGTTCATCTTTCAATATGTGCCCAAAGCTGTGGGGTAATTATTTAAAAAAATACAGGAGTTCTAAAAAATTAAAACAAAACTTTTATTGAAAAAAAAAATACTGTATTCTTATCAAAATAATGGCTTTTTAAACCAGAAAATCACTATGAACGTTTTTTACTACGAAACCAGGCTCTGAGAGTTAATTTTTCCTAGTGCACTAGATGAAAATATAGTTTTATTCATATTTTTTCAAAAATATTACCATTCAATGTTAACTGGTATAAAGAGGCGATTGATTTAAGATCAATTTAGTGGTTTCCATACATAAATAAAAACAGTATTATGAAAATATAAAACATTTATTCTAGTTTATAATAAAATGTTTGAAGCTCCTGCCTGTCTATTATATTTTCTAGTCCTTCTGCTGGCGGATGAATGGTGGGCTCATGCCGCGCAAATCCCATGTACCATATTATTTTCATTACGTGTGCGCAGCATCCCACTGTGCGTTTTCCAGCATTGCAATTACAGTAATAATGTGGAACTGCTTCTCTTCCACTTAAAGTAGGCTCTACAGCTATGTAGACGTAATATGTTTTGGATCGAGTATGTCTGGGCTGCATGCGACCTCGTATGAGCCAAAGGTCTCTTCCATCTAGTTCCCGAACTTCTTGAACTGGAACGTCTCCGCCAAGTTCTATGATGAACTCACCATCAGGTTGAAGGTGCTCCCCATAGTAACTTCGAGCCTGCTTTATTTGATAGCTACCCAAGGCGAACAATATCATTTGTTCTTCAGAAAATCTAGGGAACTGTTCGAATTCCGGCATGTTGGCTGCCATAGGCTGAAAATGTGCTCTCCTTCTGTTGTAATTATTTCTGATTACAAGATCTGCCAATCTATTAGGTTGACTGATTCTTTCATTAATAATGTTTAAAAACTCATTGGCGTGCACATTATTATCGATCAAAACGTGGAAGTCATTTAAAAGAGCTGCAGCAATTCTAAAATAGTCCATCATATAGCTCAGTGCTCGGTTACTGTGATCAATCCGCAACAGGCGAAAGTCCCTCTTGAAGCGTCCATTTATAACTTCGACCACCCAACGACAAATGGTCACACATCTAGACTTATTGGCTTGATCTGTCGTAAGCTGTGTTTCCCGTGGGTGCTTAGTCTCCGGCATATGCACTGCGTAACCGTAGTCTTCAAGTGGACCTTTCGAGTCTCTGAACCCACGGTCTAAAATGAATACGTCTCCTGGCCTATAGAACCAATGAATTAAAACTTCTTCATCATCAATTGTGTTGTTCATGATCACTGCATCAGAGGTCGTAGCTGCGTGTGGTCCGGACACCTCAATAATGTGACCATCACAGCATACATATAGCATTGGTTTGAGCAGATTGCGGTACTTGTGACTGCTATACGATTTTCGTTGGAAGAAGTAGTTTGAACTTTTTTGATGGTTTATGTTTTTTTTTTTTTTTTTTTTTACCTAAAATAGGCTTGCGTTTGGCTACATCTCACCTGATGGGAAGTGACGATGAGGCCTATTTAAGCACGCTCGCCTAGAAGATGCATATTAACTCTTCGTTTGAAGACGCCCAAGCTGTATGATAAAGGGAACAAAGAAGCCGGAAGAGAGTTCCAGGCCTTTGATGTCCGCATGATGAAAGAGTTTGAGAAACGGTTTGTACGCGACGGTGGTATGTCAACAACAAAAGGGTGAAACGCCTCTCCACGTCTGGTCGTCAGGTGGCGGAATGGAGACGAGGGGATCAAATCGTGCAGCTCCTGAGCACACTCACCGAAATGTATGCGGTAGAAAATACACAAACACGCAACTCTTCGACGATGTAAGTTCCATCACACATTGTCACAGCTTTCCTTTCATTGATTGGACTATCTGGGTTTCCAAAAAGTCTCTCTGGGATTATTAAGTTTCGTTGTACCACTTCCTCACGAGACATGTGGTCGTACCCGAGTCGCGATGGCACATAGTCCACAAGCAGAGCTTCACGACCTTCGTTCAGCATTCTTTGAAATGTTGACTCAGATGTTTTAAATATTGAAGCCAATCTTGCATTGGAATCTCCGGTTCGCATTTTTGTTAGTACCGCTGCGAGTATAGTTTTCTTGTTGCGTCGATTATTGAGGCTGCTTACGTTTTCTAATAAAGAAGAGAACTGTTGTCTAGTAATACTTGTCCACGTGTGGAATTCGAGTGGAGTTATGCCTTCGTACTCCTCGAAGTTTAAAAAATCAGATGTTATGTGGTTTTTCAATATGGTCAGAGCATGGAAAATCTGACTAGTAGTGAACTCTTCTACTAAGTTGTCTTGCATTGGAAGTTCATGACAAACGTTCTGTTGCAAGTGTTCATCACAAACACGGCCATTTTCAGGAATTATAAGGTTATAACGACATATCACGCGAACACTAATGGCTTCTGGTATCCGGCGTCGGGATTGATTCTGACAGTTTTAAAAAACACAATGCACAGTAGTGTTAGGAGTACGCTTGAAACCAGATAAAGATATCGTTGTAAGTTGATGGTTTTCATCAACGTTTTCCGCGACGTTTTCCTGATGTCCTTCTCGTAGAAGTCGTTGACACGTCCTCTCTGCCCTTTGCCAGCAAGGTCGGCAAATGAAGTCCGTTGGTGGCACCTACAACAACAAAAGGTAGGTATTATGCAGGTCAATCTTGCAGATCTTGAGGGGTTGGTTATAAAATATAAAGGTACTGTAGAGGATTTCTTAACTCCTCCTACAACTCCGTAAGTCCCTCACTGGCTCGACAATGCCCACGTGTATCTTGGTAGTTAGTCCCTTCACCTGTACTCACCCGTGCCTCGCATTACAGTGACAGTTCTAGCCGACACAGGAGCACACGAGGCAGCGCATGTATGCCATAGAGCATACACTACATATACGACTACACACTACACTACACTACGAGCATATACTATGGTTGGCATGTTTGCCTTTATTTGTTTTAACATCAAAATATTAATAGACAAGACAACCATTATATTTTATGATAGTTTGGAGATGATTTAATATAATTTGCTTTCAGTTCAGTAAAGCCATTTCTGTTGATTTATGAAAAAAAAACAACAAGTAGGTAGGTACTTACTTGATTTGCCACTAATTCTGCTATTACGATCTGAGCAATGTCACTGAATTCTTGCTCTCGGGAAGTCCAAGTGTACCTGCGTCTCTCCTCAAGTGGTTCACGACACCTTATACACAATAATTGTTCGTTCATGATGGTCTAGGTGAAAAAACGCTACAGAACAGTGGTCACGTGTCGCGCGCGTAATTGCAAGGTAAGTATAGATAGATAGGCGTCCGATGTTACCTAAGTCGCATGGACAACTAAATAAGACGCCAAAAAGACCCTTAATCTGTCTCAAACCTGTCATCCTGCTCGCAAAACTACGGTAAAGAGATAAGGTTTTTTATGTCTCGCTGCCTCCTGCTGTTGCGCTTGTATCTCTGTTTCATCGCAGCAAAATTGGTCACGCCAGGTAGATACTTTTGTTAACGCAATATTGTAATCAAGTTTTAGGGCATGGTGAATTCTAGGAACTACATTTCTAGGAATTCAAAGCATTAATTTGGTGCGAAATATGTATGAAAACTTGTTTTTTCAAACTACTGTAACTTGGTGGAGAATGACCCTACAGCTTTGGCTCTATAGTAAGAAATGAAAACAATACAATGCAGTAACGGAATATAACATCACCCTTGTTTGGCCGGCACTTTCAAATTTAGCCCAAAAATGTATGGAGCGTGAATGATGTCCTTTAATTTAACTGGGTCCGTCTACACACACTGTTCAACTAAACCTAAAATAACGATATTGGTTACGGTAGGTATGTAGTTTTGGTAATACATAATACGGCGTGATACCAATGTAAATATTATAAAATAAACATCTCAAGATGATGCATTACCTAGAAATGTTGGTGGCAAGGATCTAGATTTTTCTCATTCATTACAAAACATATGAAAAAAAAAATGGTATTTGGTGACCTGACTCTTCATACTACTGACTCTTTTGTGGTAGCATTTCACGATTGGTTAACTTTTTTAGCAGAGAAAAAAAATATCAAAGACCCCTTTTATAACACAGAGATTTTACAGGCAGTTGGAACTAATTTAAGCCTTTAAATTTTCTAGGTAGATTTATCCAAACAAACTTCAATATTGTAGTAGGATTTTTAAAATGAATCGTCTATTTTAATTTAAAGGAAAAAGGAGTTTTATATGACCTTATACGAAATCCTATACCATTCTAAATAATAGTTTATCGATGCCTTAACTGCATGGCGATGAATTTAAGACGGAAGCTGAATAGTGAAGCATTGGGTTTATCCGATTCGCTTAGAAATAGCTCTCGGGACTAATCCATTTGATTGGTTCCAGATGCAGGAATTTGTGTATACGAGTAGGAGCCCGTTAGATTCATTCCCAAATCGGCTGGCTACGAGAATCGCTACGAGAATCGCTACGAGAATAGACACTCATGGATCACAACTTCTGTAACAATATCGATTCGACTATTCTCAATACACTCGGCAAACTTGGCATCTCTCAACAGACAGACCTTTGCATACCAACAGATATGTCGATATAATAGTGTTTCAGGGGTATTTGCATGAGAAAACATAAATACCAGACACTACAAAGAAAAGTACTCTCTATGGGATAAATGGAGATGCCTAGATATGTATACGAAAACCCTCTTTACACATATGAATAACTCCCTCGTTTACCTGCAAAACGTTATTGAAAATCGGGAGGCGATCCGTTTTACCTTTTTTTTATTATTAGAACGTTTCACTTGTTCCGCATTGTTGATTCCCTGCGTTGACTCATTTTTATTCCTACAAAATTGAATGACGTATTTATCAAAGCGATTTTTCATAAATGAAAAAAAGCATTTCTGTGTTCGCAACTCTCGTTATGGACACGCGATAATGGCAGTATTTTTGTGCAAAGTGACAAAAGAGATACCGCGGGATTGTATTAATAACTGGCAACATTTCCTGGTAATCTGTTCACGTGTCTCGCGTGAGTAACGCGTTTCATTTGAATAACGTTAATTATTATAGTTGTTTGGGATTCGCCAAGCTAGCGCGTTCATCACCCGGAGGCGTATATTAAAAGTATACAAGAACAGTACTGTAACGAACCATCTTTACTGGATTCATTAGTATCTCACAAATGCTCAAATAAAATTATTATATCTTGTTATCAAATAAATCGAGCGATACTTGAATAATGAGGTCGGAAACAATAGAGGGTTTGTTCTGTCGTTTTTTCAGAGAATTTGGCTGTGAGAATGTTTATATACAAAAAATATAAACATCCGATTTTCAGAATACTTTGAAGGAACACACCAATTCCTATTTAGGAATCGTATGAATAAGATTCAAAATTGAATGAAATGTTTTATCTTGGTTGGCGACTTTAAATAGAGATGTAACAGCTGAAGGGGGAGCAGTGCTGGATAATTCTGGAAGTAGTATCACGTTTGCGTGGTAACGCTGGGGTAAAATATTAAATTGTGTTAATTAATTACGAAGTGATTTTAAAGTTCGTTTAAAAGCTAGAAATTTATACCTTGAAATATTAGGATTGATTCTAGATAGTAGAATAGTCCATAATAAGTGAAATTAAATATAATTTAGTGAAAGTTTTAATTTTGTGAAATATAAAATTAACTTGAAAATCCACTCAAAATAAGAGAAATTAACTAGTTTCTTTTTGGTGATGTTTTTCAAGTGTTCTTAAATATTCAAAGTCAATGGGGAAGAAGTGTTTAGACTTGTGACAAAGTGAACGATTTTCGAAGGAAGATATTTGTTAGACTGTCGTAGTCTATAGAATATCTTCTATTTTTATGTTTTCAGGGTCCGATTCTTGTCAGTCAGGAATACCTTTAACTCTCGAAAGAGTGATTGGTGAGTCCGCCAATCAGACAAGTCTTATCCCCCCTTAAACCTTATTCCCAACCTCTAGGCTCCGTCTGTCGCTTTAGGTTACACAGCGACAGATATCCTATCCTTATTAGTTCAATCTAGGTATTCTGACCTTGCACCTCGTCAGAAGACATACACATTTAAACTTGCACATTTAAAACAAAATGAGAACGGTTTTCTCAAAGTTTGAATCGCACACACCCAATTTAGCCAGGTAATTAGGCACACTTAAATAGGCATTGTATTAGTGCGTATGTAGACCAATCTTACAAATTGGCATTTTCTAAAATTTAACCGGTGATTTAATTTAGTTTACTATTATTCTTTCATAAAGGAACGGGCAAAATAATTATCAAACGTATTAAAATACTAGATAAAAGGAGAATCTTGTAATTGAATATTATCATTCGCGGAAGGAAAATTTCATTTAAATATAGTCTAGAATTTTCACAAGCGATTATTCCTACCTGGATAATCCAACTAGGAATTCTATTTATCCTACAGAGAATATTTAGAATTATTTGTAAGTAGGGGTATGAATCAAGTAGGGATTTTCCTAGGCTTCAGGAAGCCTAGATAAATCCCAAAGTTAACCAAAGGTGAAGGATGTATGTGGTTGATTTTGCGTTATTGATTAAATGTAAAATTCCCTGGAATGTTTGAAAATGACTAACAAACTTACTCCGACGGAAATAGGTTCGCGATCCTCTAAAATCCCTTGTATTAAAGTAAAAAGGAATTGATTTGAATTAGAATATCATATGGATAAAATTCTCGGACAATATTAGGTAATCTACCTATGTCCAAGCGAGGGAGGTTTGACCAAAAGCATTGGAAGAAATCCACCGAGGGCAGCGCGGACGGGGCTGTTCTCCAAAAAGTCGCTTATCTCTGGATGTGAACCTTATCAAATTTGGTTCATCCTACAAATAATTAAAGAAATAACTTAAAAATTCTATCTGAGAAGCAAATAATTTATACAAGTAATTTCTTGTCATTTCCCTAATGGATCTATTACAGATGCAAATCTGTCACGTAAAAGTATCTTGAAATAGCACAAGACAAACATGTCTGTATTGAAGACCTAGAGTCAAAATCAATAAACCTCAGAAATTGTAAAATCAGAATGTTCAAAATATTACTAGGAACCTTAATTGTAGCTTATTCTTTTACAAAGGAATAACAAACTATAATGGAAATAAATCTCTGGAGTAATCTTTTAATTAATTGTTCCGATGTGTACTGAAGTAAAATAAAATTTAAGTAGGTATCTTTCCTATTAGAATTAGTAGCAACTATTACGAGGATATCGATAAAAAGGTAAAATATTTTATGTAGTTAGGATACGTTAAGACTCGACAATATTAACAAATAAAGAACTCGAGTTATTACAATACACGACGTAGGTATATATCTAGACGATCATATGGCCAATTTATAGTGTTTAAAGAAGTAGGTAAGATTAAAGTTATCGTAACTCCACAGAGTAAAGTAGGAAGTCGGTGAGTGCACGTAGTATATTAGGTAGTTAGATTATTAGGTACAATAGAGAAGGTATTAGGGGGGGTGTTACAGTACCTATACACAGGTCGGGACTGCTCGCGTATAGTTTTAAATTGCATAATTATTTTTAGAAACTATACACGATTTTTGCGTAATGGTCGTGTATACTTTCTGACGCTGATTCAGTGAATTAGTTAAGAGATTATACAAGGCTAGAACCAACATGTTCTGAAATTACGAGTGACAGTACGATGGATTTAAAACACTAGAGAACAGTGATTACCACGTGAGCTGCGAGCGAGCCGAAGGCAAGCGTGTGCCAGTAGGGCCCACAGAGAACCAAAACCGACACCTGCACGCCAATACCCAATTGAATCTAGTGCAATATGTTTTTCAAAGCACTTTTACTATCACTAAATATAACAATGTTTAAATGAGTATCAACGCAATACTTTATGTAGGTTAAAGCCTCCGATATAGCAAATAGTTCCATAGTCATAATAGATACCGGGGATGTGTTCTTATAACATTCTCCATACTTATCTGGGGAGTCATAAAATGCTGCACCAGATACGTTAGTGCTTTTTGACCCATCTGTAAATATTTTAAACCAATTTTTATATTTTTCACCTAACTCGCACAGTATCTCGTTTTTTAATATATTTTGATCATAATTTCTTTTGGCACTTTGAACACATTCTAAACTGTCTTTAATAAAACTATTAATATTAATTTTAGATGGCCATACTTCAAGCGAAAACATTGCCATTACGGAAATTTGCATATTTAATGAGAAAAGTTTCATCACCTAATTGCGAAGAGTGCGAGAAGCCAGAAGACGTGTACCATGTCTTAATGGAATGTGTCCGGAACCAAGTTGAACGGCAGAGAGTATTATTAGAAATAGGTATCAACATTGTTGACATTGGAGTGTTTCAAAGTATTTTATCTTCTCCAAATTCAAATGAAGCCAAAATTATTTATAGGTTAGTGCATACGGTTGATTAGTTTTATTGGATTATTATATAAGTATTTTTTATTTTTTTGTTAACTAAATGTTTATTTTTTTCCTTTTTTGTCAATTATGTATCTTTAGAAGTTTATTTGTTTTTGTTATTACGGGCTGACATGAACAATAAGTTCAAAAGCCGATAAATAAAGAGAAAAAAAAAAATATATGTTTTTCGCACAAAATTTTAGCACACGTTATTGGAAAATATACACGTACATACATACATAGACACACGCCTTTTTCCCCGAAGGGGTAGGCAGAGCCTCAAATGGGCCTTTTTTACCGTGGGTTGCACCATCGTTTTGGACAAGGTCAGGATAATTTAAATACGTAATACTTTCAACAAATACACACTTTATTGATTTCCACTTGATCATTGTTACACCGTTCAAATCTTTGCAAAGACTGACGCTAGCACGGAACAGCTATACTTATATACCTGCTCGTCTCCCCTCCGCTTCGTAATGTCGGAACATCCGACGATTCCATCATTGGATGTTACGAACACTCCCGATTGGCTTCGACGAGTCGGATACTGACAGTCAATCAACTACTATTATTAGGTTCCTTAAGTTACAAATACAATTAGACTTTTAATCAAATACATTGATAAATTAAGAATCAGTTCTGCAATAATTATAACATAGATTACTATGTCGTTACAATTAAACCCTAACAGCTCGACCATCCTGTTTCAAGCGAGTCCCATCGCTTTTTTTTCTTTTTGTTGTTACGTTAAGCAATATATAGTTAAAATAGGTATTGATATAAATTCCTTGGATTATTTAAAAATCTTTATACAGTTATAGAAAACAACAAAATATGGGACATAACTATGGACTATTTACGATAAATAGAAAAATATATTGCCCAATTGACATATATTTAACATAAGTAATTTTAAATTATGCTTAAACATGCAAAATCATAAAATATGAAGTATAAGGATTTCCATAATTCAGACACACATCTACTCATTTTCGCTAGGACCTTCTGGAGATTCAGAGATTTGGCTTGACTTACCCTAATTAGAGAACACCGACTCCCCAGATCAGCGTGGCACGAGATCACCGATCCATTCACCTTAATACCTAACACATACCTGTTTATTCCCGTCTCTTCACCATTAACCTCAGATACCTGTTTTTGCTTCTGATCCATACCTGGAGTTTAGTTTGTTTTCGGGATCGCTTATCAGTTTACTGTTTCTACAGTTAGAAGCTTGATGACCTCGTCGTTCACAAGATGTGCATTTGACAAGAGGCTTTTCACATTTAAAACTTGGGTGAACAACCTCGTTGCAGTTATAACATTTGATACTGGAATTCGTACTATTACTTGGTTTTGATGGATCTAAGCGATTCGGAATGGTTCCAAATCGTTGATCGTGTGTTCTCCGTGTCAAGTCTTGTGTGTCTCTGCTATGACCAATTTTGACAGACCTAAAATATTCAAGTACCTTTTCTGGTTCTCTGAATTGAGCTGCCTGAGCGCCAACTTTTACCGCACGATCCTCTACACCGTGTAGAAGGCAGTCTACTGCTTTTTTACCACTTATTTTACACCTATTTAATAAATTTATTTTTGCATAATAATATAGTTCCAAAGATTCCCCATATTTTACGTTCTTAGCCAACATCTTAGCTAAAACTTCGGCATAATCCTCTCTACTAGGAAAAGATTCAATTAATTTTCTTTTCCATTCTGCCCACGTATGCAATATCGAATTTAGACCCTGATACCACGTTTTTGCAACACCGGTTAGTTTAGGCAGAGAGTAGTGAATGATCTCTCTTTCCTCCCAGCCGTAAATTTAGGCACACTCTTCAACCTTGGTTAGCCACGTCAAAATGGTCTGATATTTTACTAGAGGGTCGAACTCCGGTATTACATTTGTGTTAAAAGTAATTTTAGGTTTATCCGAGTTTTTAAACTTTTCTAAAATATTAAGAAACTTATCTAACATACTGCTGTCCGATTCCTTTATCCTGGGCTTTGATCTCCTTATTCTTTTCAGTGGTGGTGAATCATCCCTTGACTCAGAAGATGTTGAGTAGCGGCGCCTCTGCACCCTTGGTCCGTAGGATTCCTCTCTTCTGAACTTTGATCTGCTCAATCTTTTCGGTGATGGTGAATCATCCCTTGCTTCTGAAGATGTTGAGTGATAGCGCCTTCTTTTCCTTGACCGTGACGTAGTGGTCTCCTGACCTGTCACTTTCTTTATTTTGTTGTGATGGTCGCACTTTTTTCTTATATCTTTCTGATTATTATGTGTATCTTCGTATACAATCTCTTGCCTCGAGAATCGCACACTCGTTTCCGAATCATATTCAATCAAATTTTGACCCGTTACCTCGGGTTCACCTTCTTCTGTTGTATGTGTCAGTCTTTCCCCTCGACTGATCACATCACCAATGTGTTTCCATCCCTTACCTCGGGTATCCACTCCATTGGCCCCGTTACCTCGGGTATCCTGTCTATTTGACCCGTTACCTCGGGTATCCTTTCCATTTGACCCGTTACCTCGGGTATCCTTTCCATTTGACCCGTTACCTCGGGTATCCTTTCCATTTGACCCGTTACCTCGGGTATCCTTTCCAAATGGCCCGTTACCTCGGGTATCCTTTCCAAATGGCCCGTTACCTCGGGTATCATTTCCATTTGACCCGTTACCTCGGGTATCCTTTCTAAATGGCCCGTTACCTCGGGTATCATTTCCATTTGACCCGTTACCTCGGGTATCCCTTTCATCGGACCCGTTACCTCGGGTATATCCATCGTCATCATCCATCGCAACGTGATGTTTTCCAGAGCCGTAGGCGTGACAAGAAAATAAAAATTCCCTTGTGAATCCCACTTCTGACCTTTTGGATAAGGTCAGGATAATTTAAATACGTAATACTTTCAACAAATACACACTTTATTGATTTCCACTTGATCATTGTTACACCGTTCAAACCTTTGCAACGACTGACGCTAGCACGGAACAGCTATACTTATATACCTGCCCGTCTCCCCTCCGCTTCGTAATATCGGAACATCCGAAGATTCCATCATTGGATGTTACGAACACTCCCGATTGGCTTCGACGAGTCGGATACTGACAGTCAATCAACTACTATTATTAGGTTCCTTAAGTTACAAATACAATTAGACTTTTAATCAAATACATTGATAAATTAAGAATCAGTTCTGCAATAATTATAACATAGATTACTATGTCGTTACAATTAAACCCTAACAATCGTGGAATATAGACGTGACAAGTAGTGAGCTCATCGCCGCCATTGTCTCCCACGACTGACTCGGCTAACGCTTTCTTCCAGTATTTACACATTCCATAATAAGCTAGCAGCCAGGACAAATCTTATACCAACTTGTACCAAATATACACAATAAGAGCGTAATAACCATGTATAGTGTGTAAAAATAGTTATGGTTTATACAATTTGAAACTATACGCGAGTAGTCCCGACCTGTGAGTACTGTTCTTGTATACTTTTAATATACCTACGCCAACCGGAGTGAGAACAGAAAAACGGGAAAGTTTGTATTGACTATCAGCAGCATATTAAATAAGAAGATGCGTAAGGGTTTCCACGAAAGAGTAAAATTATGTGCCTGAAACATAAAAGTCAGGTATTTTCTAATAAACACAACCCGGCCTCTGTTTTACTGTCATGGAAATTGCCAGCTTTCCTTTGCCCTCCGTTTTTAATAACTTCGTAAATATTGATTCTGGATGGACGGAACTTCAGAAGCGCCACAAAGGTGCTCAATATTTCAGACTAGGCCACGAGTAGCGCAGACTACGAATGTTATTTATCCACATTTGACGCGATACGATGATAAATGACCTCCAATTTTACACTCATCTCATGATAATGCGATAATTTTCATGAATATTGCAGATGCATTATTTTTAGTTACTATTATTTATTTTAGTACCTACTAGCGACTCGCCCCGGCTTCGCACGGGTAGCTCCCGGTGACCCCCCCCCCCCCCCCCTCCCTCCACCAATTTTCAGCCAAATTGGTTCACCGGTTCTTGTGTTATAAGTGGTGTAACTAACACGACTTTGTTTTATATATATAGATGTAATTATAATATATAATTATATTAGTGTTTATATTTATAATATTATATTATGTTAAATATCTTATATTGTTCACGTCTATGTTAAATATTCCTTCATAAAGTACTTTTTTCTTCTCCATATACGTTTTGTGCACTACCTACATAAATGTATCCACAATACACAAAGGTTAGCTGGTAGAGAATGCTTCTTAGCATTAAGTTCGCCTATGAACATTGTTTGTTTTGTGCAATAAAGAATATTCTATTCTATTCTATAGATTTGTCAATATTTGTAATTATTTACCGAGCGAATTGTTTGTCCGACGATGACTACAGAACTGTTGATCCAATCTTGATGAAACTTAGTAGGAAGGTAATTATGTGAATAAATATTTCAAGTTCGATTTTGAGCTTGATTGATACAGGTTTGTGAGCTACGTGGTTCAAGAGGTCCCCCAAATAATAGCTAAGTCAACTCATACTAAATTATCGAACAGAAGGTTTTTTTTTTTAAAACCCCAACGCATTGCAGCTGCTGAACCGATTTTGATAAAACATGTATAAGAACCATAGCATTTTTTTTAACTACGTGAATGACGGAACTAGGAGATGGCCCACTTGATGTTAAGCGGTAACCTCTGCCTTTAACAACGCATTACCACATAGGTCACGCCCACCTAGGACGCACCCTATGCGGCATTGCACTGCGCCCGCCACCCTGAGACATAAAGATGAAAACTCTCATGTGCCTGTAATTTCACCGGCGCCCATACCCTTCCAACCGCAACACAGCAATGCGAGCACTACTGCTTTGCGGCAGAAATAGGTATGGAGGTAGACTTCCCCGGACGAACTCTTTCATATAAAAGCTCGACTACTACTAAATTTGCTTTCAAATAAATAAAAAATGCGTTCAAATCGGTTCACCCGTTTAAGAGTTTCGGTGCCACGACAGACATAGCGGTCAAACTTATACCACCCCCCTTTTTGCGTCGGGGGTTACTAAATGATACATCGTGAGGTCACGTTCGAGGCTATTAGTTCTACAGATCTAAAAGCTTTGATCCTAGCATTTTAGATTGGAACTAACTAAGACAAACAGAAAGGGAAACTTTTTAGCCAGTTCAAATATGTGGTCAAGTAGGGAAGGAGCGTATTTACGCGAGCAGGTTTTTGCACCAGGTTTTTGCTTGCACCGACCAGGTGCGAACCCTAACGAGTAAAAAAATACTTGCAACTATATAAAGTCGCTAGTTCTAGTACCTTTATCGCCTTGTGCAATCGAATTACTTGCAAGGTTCTCGCGACGACCTCTGTGGCGCGGCGGGCGAAGGTTGGCCTGCGACGCAGGAGGTTGCGGGTTCGATTCCCGCCTTGGAACAAATATTTGTGCGATAGTAGACATTTGTTCAGGGTGTTCTGGGTATTTTCTATGTTAAAAAATATCTATCTATGTAATATATTGTATTAAGTATATCAGGTATCTAGTACCCATAACACAAGCTCTGCTCAGCTTGGGGCTAGATAATGTTGTGTGAACTGTCCAGCATTATTTATTAATGTTTTATTTAAGGTTTCGTAGTACTTATTCGTAGGTGCAATTATGCTCCTTATTTATGAGACGGTTTGGTCCAATTTCCTATATGCATGGATCTATTACATAAGCAAATAAGTATTTTGTGAAAAATATTTTTTTCAATATAAGCTTTTATAAAATTAGTGATCGTAACCGTGTGCTGATCAAAATGAGCCTAAACACGGCCAGTCTACTATTATTCATCGAGGAGTTCCGTTGTCCACCTTCCGTCTCCATCATCAGATCAGCCCGCTGTCACCATCATATTGTATTGTCATCAGAACTAGACAGGTATGCCAAATTTCAGCTCAATAAGTTGAGGATAACTGCTTTAAAATTCCGTTGGAAGATTCCACCCGGATTCCACTCAGACAAATATATATACATTGCGTATGTAAACATTATATGTGTGTATGTTATGTTACATATGTATACATTGCGTAAATAAAAGCTTGTAAAAAATTAGCCCTGGTTTCTGGCGCTGGTGGACGAACTTGGAAGCCCTGGTTTTCAATAACAAGTATGCCCCATCCCTATGGTCAAGTTAGCGAGCTAAACGAGGTCGCAGTATTTAGAGGTCGGCAGAACACCGTCAGGCTGTAGGAGGTAGTAATTGCGCCGGTGGATGGCGGTGCACCGGAGTGCGACATTAGTAATTGCTCGGCGGGGATAGTGACAGCCGCCTGATGAATGGAGCCAGTGGAAAATTCACTACGCGGAAAAACTCCAGCATTTCCGTAAATTAAAACGGAGCTGAAACCGTTATCTACGATAATATACTACCGAAAGAATAATACAAGGTATGTACAAAATACATAGGAAACAGCTATGCTACCTGAAGACCGCTGCAAGCGATCTAAAGGTAGCTCAACTGATCCAAATCACTACCACTATCACTATAATACTACCTATATCTGTTGCTTCTTTTCTCCGAGCTGAAACTAAGAAGTTCAATGTAAATTAGATGTATCATGTTTTTCTAAGATTTTATTAACAATGAGTCTGTTTTATTCCGGGGTCTATAATAGTAGATTATGCATCATATGAATAAAGCAGTGTCTTACGTCGCGGGCGGCATATTGAGCCCTGAGCGTACCGGGGCGAGGGAGTTTTATAGAGTCCTGAGTGAAGCGAGGGGACCAAGCTGCCCAAGACGAAGAAAGGCTTTATTCCAGAGGAATATACTCTAATTTTGACACCTTCTGCAACACAATAGTAGTAGAGCTTTTTTGTGAAAGAATTCGTCCAGGGAAGTACTACCACCTTACCTATTTCTGCTGCAAAGCAGTAGTGCTCGCATTGCTGTGTTCCGGTTTGAAGGGTAAGGGTGCTGGTGAAATTACAGGCACATGAGACTTTTCATCTTTATGTCTCAGGGTGGCGGGCGCAGTGCAATGCCACATAGGGTGCGTCCTAGGTGGACGTGTCCTATGTGGTAATGTACTGTTCATAGGCAGAGGTTACCGCTTAACATTAGGTGGGCCATCTGCTTGTCCCGTCATTCGGTAGCATAAAAAAAAAAAAACAATAAAAATTCACTGAAAATCACAGCATCAAACACCGCCTTTTGTTTCACATTGTTTGAAATTGAGTTCTTCTTATAATGGCCAGTTCGATTTTCGAACAAACCTCTTGACAATGCCATATGGGCATTTTTTTTCTTAGATTAATCGTCATCATAATCATCAGCGCACACTAGTCCACTGCTGGACATAGGCCTCTCCCAGTACGCGCCACTGAGCCCGGTGTTCGGATCTTATCGTCCACTTTCTGCCCGCCGCCTTTCATATGGTCATCGCTCCACCTAGCCAGAGGGCGCCCTACGCTACGTTTGCTAAGAAGCGGTCTCCACTCAAGAACATACAATCCATACAAAAAAGGCTGATTTATATGCTATTTTTGAAGCCCTAATCAGTGCTAATCTAGACGCGGGAGGAGCGCGTTGCGTTCATGGTGGTTGCTTTTTCATACTAAAGTATTTTTCCAAATATGGGCAAACTGAGTATAATTTTACACTCAAATGACTGTAGTTGGCAGCACTGGATTAATAGCGAAAATAACATCGAAATGACTTGTATGGACTAAAATTTCCATGTTATTTTCGCTATTAATCCAGTGTTTTCTTCAACCAAATATGTTTTGCCGCAAATAATGACTAATATAAAAGCCAACAACAGTAATTTCAGTGCAAAATTATAATATATGTTCGCCCATTTTTGGTAAAATACATTAGTATGGAAAAGTAAGAAAGACTCTCGAGTCGAAACCTGTCGGCCTTTACCCATATAACAGTACGTGAAAAAACCCGTTTCCATAAAATAAATACACAGTATTATTGCAAAATAATATAATCTCCTGAGAGCTTGCATCCTCACATACTCAGATTAGGTAACGTACCGCCTCTGCAGCGTTCAGGGTTAGACGTGGTAGTTTATTTGTGAAAATCGAATAATGCTCTCTATACGCCCGATACATTACCTACGGGCGCCGAGCTTAACCGCGCGAAGGGTCCATGAGTAATAATTTATTACTGGCTTGCCTCACATGGATGTATCTCTTCGAGCTTGAAGCATCAGTATTTATACGTTATTCCTGCCTGTTATCACGGGTCCGGAACGAAGTATAATTTTCTCTCTTATTTTGTATTCTGGCTTTGTTGATTTTAACGTTTGTGGAATTCGTGCCTATTGTACAGCGTATATTTGGTATATTCCAAAGTGAACTGCTTGTCGCTGGGAACAGTAAAATTCCCTCACTATCTAACTCAGTAAAGTTCAGGTAAGTAAGAAAGTGACAGAATGGCGCTAGCGAAACGAAAAGTGAACAAAAATCACGAACAACCATTCTTTAAAAACTTTTTTGTTTTTTAGTTACTTTAATGTATTGAAGTGTATTGCGTGACTTTTCAAATTGGTGGAAATTGACTACCAAAGTTTTAGTAAAACGGCCACCGTCCTACTAAAACATGACATGACTTGACTGTGACGACTTGGAAGTATTGTAACGTTGCAAATTATATTGTAAATACGAAAAAAAACAAATAATTTTAAATTTTAATGTTAATAACTTTTTTATGCATGAAAAATCCAATTGCCAAATCCAAATGCAATTGAAAATCCATCGAAGTTATTGTACGCGTCATGTAAAAACAACGCTGGAACGCCTGAAGAAGCCTGACCGCCAGCGTTCTTTTTAAATGACGCGCATTATAGTAGAATACTGAAAGTGTCACAGTTATTAGACAATTCATTAACAATTTAAATACAATTGGTTCAGTATAATTTTTCCCCAGAGTGGTCGTTTTACCCTAGAACAAAGCGTACATATCAAATAGTCGTAAGAAGCGTATTTGATAACGAAGGGAGGTGGTATTGGAAAGACCTTCCTGACAGGAGTAAATTCCCGCTGAGATCAGACGACAAGGTAAGATTGCTCTGGCAGTGACTTTATCAGGAATCGCAGCCACTTACCTCCTTTGCGGAGAAACGGCCCACAAGATGTTCTTTTTCCCTATAATTAGCGACGTGCGGCTTGTGCATTTACTATTTTCAAGCATAATTATTGTTTTTGCAATATAATTTGCAACGTTACAATCCTTACAAGTCGTCAAAGTCACAGTCAAGTTATGTTTTAGTAAAACGGTGGCCGTTTTACAAAATCTTTGGTAGACAATTTCCACCAATTTGAATAGTCACGCAATACACTTCTATGTCATTTCACTATACTTGTGCTCTGTAGACGAAATACATTGGTTAAAATACCACCAAAATTACACAAAATAACTCAAAAAAACACTAGGAAATGAAAAAAGAGAGTAGACTAGTTTAGTAGGAGTAGAGCTTTTTTGTGAAAGAGTTCGTCCGGGGAAGTACTACCAACATACCTATTGCTGCCGCAAAGCAGTAGTGCTCGCTTTGCTGTGTTTCGGTTTGAAGGGTCCCGGTGAAATTACAGGTACATGAGACTTTTCATCTTTATGTCTCAGGGTGGCGGGCGCCTTGCAATGCCACAAAGGGTGCGTCCTATGTGGACGTGACCTCTGAAGTTATGCATTGTTCATAGGCAGAGGGTACCACTTATCATGAGGTGGGCCAACTGCTTGACCCGTCATTCCAAGTAGTCAAAAAAACAGGTAAATTACGTTTTTTCCCGACAATGGCGGAAAGAGTCCCGCACGGTGTTCAAAATCCCAATAGATTTAGACAGTAATGAATCACCAACTCGATTCAACATCCGATAATCGATAACATTTTCGGTGTCTGTCTGTACATCTTCGATCAAGAACACAACTAGATGTGTAGGTCGGCGCAAAAAATACGTCTCGGTGAAGTTCACTTGAAAAGTGAGCTCTTATTTTTTATTTGTATTTGTGAGATCTTTATTTGTAGCTCTTTAAGGTTGATTTGATATTAAACGTTGTTTAACCTATGTCTTTTAATTTCCAAGTGACAGGAGTAATTTATTGCTTTGCTCGTTTTTTGTGACGAATGATCGTAAGTATCAGATAATATTTAGAAGATATGCTACTTTATTGCTGGTGTAATGGTTGTAATTATATTGAACTTAGAACTGTTTTAAAACTTTTGTTTTAATTGCCTTATTTTTTATATCTGTGTAATTTGTTTTTGTTTTAGTTTTTTATTTTATGATGTTTGCTTTTGCGTGTTGCATGTGTGTGTCTTAATAAACATAACGTCATAAATAAACATTTCTTTCTTTCTTTATTTAGTAAACAAAATATAGCTGTATACCTATATATACCGACGCGGAAGGTATTTTGCTTTGATTTTGTTGATCCGCTTTGATGCTTTGATCCGAAATCTATTCTTGATCAAAGTTTGAACATTGTCAAAAAGTTGCGACGTAGGATACTTCTGTTAGATCCTCAGCGGTGAGGCATGGATCACAAAGAAAGAAGGAAAGGAGATAACTTATTGGCTAACTTAAAAACTGGGATACTTTTTATTGCGGGATTCCCAAGGGATAACACAGTGGCCGCATTACCTTCTCCCACGCGGACGAAATCGCTAAATCGGAAATTAGGCAACCGCTAGTAATAAAATATAGGTACAGATGTTATAATTGACTGTCCGAGGGGCAGTACATACATATAATATTTTATTTTTATTAACAAAATCACACATTTCTTAAAACTAATATGAACAGCTCGTTCACCGTAAGATGGCCCCTGTAAATACCCCATGGCAGGTGCCAACTTACGTTGAACGGTCCGGCTCGTTCACCGTAAGATGGCACCTGTAAATACTCTATGGCAGGTGCCAACTTACGGTGAACGGTCCGGCTCGTTCACCGTAAGATGGCACCTGTAAATACCCAATGGCAGGTGCCAACTTACGGTGAACGGTCCGGCTCGTTCACCGTAAGATGGCACCTGTAAATAATCCATGGCAGGTGCCAACTAACGGTGAACGTTCCGGCTCGTTCAGCGTAAGATGGCACCTGTAAAAAATCCATGGCAGGTGCCAACTTACGGTGAACGGTCCGGCTCGTTCACCGTAAGATGGCACCTGTAAATACTTCATGGCAGGTGCCAACTCACGGTGAACGGTCGGTGAACGGTCTGTGCATCTTGCCATACAGCCAATACGGATTTAATTTGTTTGCACTTCTCAGATAATAAAAAAAATATGCCAAATTGAAGTAAAATCGTGACTTTTATTTATTTGATTTGAATCATTCCTTTCTATTATTACTCTTTTTGACCTTTACAAAAGTTTTAAAACTCCAAAAGGTCGAAACATTATCCGGAACAAATCCTTCGAGACAAGGCGGTATAGGTATATCTCCCAACGACAGAGTTTTAAATGGACCCCAACATACCTACATATTCTATTGTAATGGAATAGTAGATACATTATTTATTTCATACATACATACACTACACAGACACACGCCTTTTTCCCCGAAGGGATAGGCAGAGCCTCAATGGGCTTCTTTTCATAGTGAGTTGTACCGTCGTGGAATATTGACTTGACAAGTGGTGAGCTCATCACCGCCATTGCTTCCCACGACTGACTCGGCTAACGCTTTCCTCCCAGTAATAACACATTCCATAATAAGCTAGCAGCCAGGATAAATCTTATTCCAACGAATCTTACTAACAAAGTCCGGGTAATCCCTTAGTCGGCTTTTACGACATCCACGGGAGGAGACGGAGGGGTCTATTCTTAGGCTGGACACACCACATCACCGACTGACTGTATATAAAATAGATATTGTGATGTATTGTGTATTTTGATGAGCTCTGTGGCGTGGCGGGCTGAGATAGGTACGAGTGGTTGCGGTTTTGATTCCCTCTGCTGGACAAATATTTATAATGATCTACAAATATTTGTTCATGCTGGGTGCATGTTGTAGTAGCATGGTACTCGTAGTTCCTGATACCACAGAATAAATATTAGTACAGATACTGATACCCACGACACACGGTGTGGGAGGGCTATATATGTGACTGTTGGGTGGTATGTTATGTTTTGTTATGTAGGTACCTAAGTAGGTACTGTAAATAGTTCGCGCATCACAACAGACTGCTTCTTAGATTTTGCACTGATTATATTTTTCTATATCAAAATAAAAAGATAAGATCCTTTCAAAAATTTCAAAAATCTACAAAATATATTAATAATAATATAATATAATCTTTATTTCAGGCTACCTGGGAAATGTACAATAAAATTATACCTAAACTTGAAGCCCATATGAATTATACTTTATAAGCACCAAACTATACTTTGTATATTTTATAATTAAAACTATCATTTAACGTCATTAGAGGGATTTGGTTTCAATAGCCGTGGTGTGTCCGGCCCATGAATAGACTCCTCCATCTCCTCCCGTGGATGTCGTAAAAGCCGACTATGGGATTACCCGGACTTGCTTGTAAGATTCGTTGGTATAAGATTTGTCCTGGCTGCTAGGAATGTGTTATTACTGGAAGAAAGCGTTAGCAGAGTCAGTCGTGGGAAGCAATGGTGGCGATGAGCTCACCATTTGTCACGTCTATTTCCCATGATGACCCACAGTGAAAAGAGGCCCAAGTGAGGCTTTGCCTGTTTTCGGGGAAAAAGGCGTGTGTCTATGTATGTCTGCATGTATGTATGTATGTAACGCTACGAAAGGCGGCGGGCAGAAAGTGGATGAGAAGAGCCGAACACCGGGCTCAGTGTTGCGTATTGGGAGAGGGCTATGTCCAGCAGTGGACTAGTGTGGGCTGATGATAATGATGATAATGATGATGTTACGCTTCCCTATAGCGTCGGTAAACAATACCAGCTGGCCAGAAACCCGGATCAAGGAGCGCATCCTTATACTTCGCCTGGACTTGGAGACCATATGACTTGAAGTCGGTGGCCCTGTTGGTCTGCAGCCGCTGGAGAGACAGTGGAATCGCCGCCCCCTGAATCCGGCCTTTGCACCTCTCCGTCACGAACCGGAGTAGGTACATCATCTCCTGAAAGACAATTGAATTAATTTAACACAAGTCAAATATTATCAGTAATTCGTTTTCACGTCTGGTAACGATAAGCGGCTGTTGCGCTCTATACAAGCATAGGTATTATAACTGTTTTAATATCAATGAAAATATAGTGTTTCATTTTAAGGCGTGGATATATGTGAAATGTGGTACATTAAAACCTTTTTTCTCCACGAACTTTATCGAAAAATTTACAAAAATATATATATGATAATCTAGATCATATAAAGAATGTCCTCAAGTTTCCAAAAATTTGAAAAAATATCTGATAATGCATGAAATAAATTTGCAAAGTAGCCTCTGTTTCCGTAGTAACAACCATTTTTCTCCTAAACTATCGATCGTTAGATGTTTTTATTGCCTTTAGTATATTAAATAACAAAACGCCGAGAGGACCTTGTTTTTATTTTTGAAAATTATTTTCCTAATGTATTTCAAATTAAAAAAAAACGAGATTTTCGCTCACTTTTCGTTTCGCGAGTACTATTCTGTCACTTTGTAACTTACTTGACCTTCAATGAGAATAAGGACAAGAATATTTAATTTGCTCGAATATAGGTAACTTATTTCTAATACAATATAATTATGTCCCTTATATATTCTACCATCTAGATGACGTGCAAATATCAGTGTGATTTCATTAGAAATAATACACTTAAAATAATTAATAAAAAATAAAATAAATAAATAATGCTGGACAGTTCACACAACATTATCTAGCCCCAAGCTAAGCCAGAGCTTGTGTTATGGGTACTAGATAACTGATATACTTAATATAATACATTACATAGATAGATATTTTTATTATGCATTGATATTTGTTCAGGGTGTTCTGGGTGTTTTCACCCAGAACACCCTGAACAAATATCTGCAGAACGCACAAATTATTTGTTCCGAGGCGGGAATCGAACCCGCAACCTCCTGCGTCGCAGGCGATCTATCGCCAGCCGCGCCATAATTGAGTTAGCTATACAGACCGTTCACCGTATGTTGGCACCTGCCATGGAGTATTTACAGGTGCCGTCTTACGGTGAACGAGCCGGACCGTTCACCGTAAGTTGGCATCTGCCATAGAGTATTTACAGGTGCTTTCTTACGGTGAACGAGCCGGACTGTTCACCGTAAGTTGGCAGCTGCCATGGAGTATAACGTAGGTGAAATTTTACGGTGAACGGTCTGTAGTGACAGAATTTGTCGTCCATGGACGCCTTAACATGAAGTTAGGTCAACACAACAACAAATTAGTAGCGTAGAGTGCATAATCTGCACACTTCGCTTCGGAGCGTTCAATTATGTTTAGCTGTGCACGTGTAGTAGGTAAGTACGAGTGCGTGCGTCTACAGCAAGCAAGTTGTTTTAGTCGACTAGAACATATTAGAAGCAATGGACGTAACCGTGTTTTGGGCTCACTTAATATTGTTTGTTTCACTCAACCATGTCCTGGTAAGAATTTAATCACGTTTTTGTTCGATGCCAACACCGAGTTCTGTAGCAGAAATGATTCCGTTCTCTTTTACGATGTCTCCGCTTTATTGGTTTTTCATTCATTTCTTCGACGTAATTTCGTACCTGTAACAAAGAACTCAATTCAAGGTGTACAGGTCTAGCACTTAACTGAGGCAGTCCCTGAGGTATGGGAGCGGTACGGGAGGGGTGTTTTCGTCTCTCAAATGACATGAAATGTATCAGATGACATGTGACAAAATGACGACGACGAAAACACCCCTCCCGTACCGCTCCCATACCTCAGGGACTGCCTCAGTAAAGCGTTACCTGCAGTTTGCAGCATTCGAGGTGTCAGGTAATCTATTGGCCTAGTTGCGGCAATCCTATATTATTTTCTTTGTGAAATAACGATATTTTTTTATTTATTTTGGGATGTGTTACTTTGCAGGTGGACTGCTTGGGGTCATCTTATAAATTAATAGATGGAAATGAGATACCAGCAGTTGCTCTTGGAACCAGTTTGGGACATCTTTCTGACGTAAGTATGAATTAAGAATGATTCGATTCAAATGTGTTTCATTATAATTCCACGTTATCAATCATTTTGGACGACATAAAACATTGCACGTAAAATAAATAAATAATAAATATAAATACATTATATACATTGAGAGAGCTAAAAAAAGCTGAAAAAAGCAGAGTCTGTTCTTTTAATATTTTAAAGTAAAAGTCGTACCTACTACAGTACTACCCTACCAACACGCTACCAAGCCTAATTACAACAGTTTTTAGATGGTATGTTTGTCTGTGCGTTTGTTCGCGCTAATCTCCAGAATGACTGAACCAATTCGGATGCGGTTTTTTGTGGTGTATTGTGATAAGCTTTCATTTAAATTTAGTTTTTGTTTAATTTAAATTGGTTGGCAAATAAAAAAGGTATATGTGAATAAGGGGCAAGGGAAGTAGTACCACCATGCCTATTTCTGGCACATGAGACTTTTCATCTTTATGTCTCACTCAGGATGGCGGGCGCAGTGCAATACCACATAAGGCGCGTCCTAGGTGGACGTGACCTATGTGAGAATACACTGTTCATAGGCAGAGGTTAACGCTTAACATCAGGTGGGCCATCTGTTGGTTCCGTCATCCAAATAGTATTTAAAAAAAAACGCTATCCGGTAGGTATTCATTATTCAATATCCGGAATTTATCTTTATCAGGCTGAAGTTGTTTTGTTTGTTTGTCTTGCTTTTACGCTAAAACGACTAACCAATTTTGATGAAATTTGGTATGCATACAGATTTATTAAAAGGATATAACATGGGTGAAACCGAGGGCGTCAGCTAGTTTAGAAATAAGAACAGCGTCGGCAGTGTAGAACACGTCGTGACATGTACACGCACACTTCTGTGCAGGGTACAAGGCTGCTCCCAGTGAACCAGTCGGTAGCCCGCGCCGTACAATGGGCGCTGGAGGCCGGCTACGGACACGTGGACACCGCGCCCTTGTACCGGGTGGAAGACGAGGTGGGGCTTGGCATCCAAAACTACCTCGTACGAGGCTCGAGAACCAACGTTTACATCACCACTAAGGTGAGTTTACACACTGTTAGCACAAAATACATAGTACAGAAGGTCAGCTCAGTAGAACGAGCGATAACAGCGCTTCTACCTATAGACGCGTATACACGACGATCTCGGTGAAACACGGTCAAACGCCAGTCGCGAGTGCCCGCGCTTTGGTGAATAGACGTGATTATTTAGATACCATTACTTTTGATTTACAGAAAGAATAATACAATTAATACAAAGTATGTACAAAATACATATGAAAGAAAGAAAGAAAGAAATAAACGTTTATTTATGACTATACAAACACACACCAAGAAACAAGCAAACAAGATATGAAAACTATATAAAAACAAAAACAAATAACACAGATATAATAAAGGCAATTTGTGTGTGTGCCTGACGCAAGCCACAAAAGGGTCCTCTACTCAGCGTTTGCTAGGCCACGTTGGCAACCCAGCGCTGATCTTCCGTTGAGGCCCAGAGTGAACCACGGGTGAAACAGTTGTGCTACTTGAAGACCGCTGCTAACGATCAAAAGGTAGTTCAACTGACCCAAATCACTACCAGACGGAAGCGTCCCTAAGATGCGGGCTGCATTGCCACGCTGAATGGCAATACTAATACGTTGTTGTTTTAGGTACCTACCTATCATTATATTTTGTGTCTTGTCACTTAGGTATATTGTTGTTGTTTTGTGACTGTGAATTGTACAATGTACGATCGTACATGAATTGCTCTGTGTTTGTTTGTATAAACAACCTATTCTACTCCAGTGTCGGTTCCGTGAGGCGGCGGCTCAGTTCTGACTATTTCTCGCCCTTCGCGGAGGATGATGCAATTTCGTCATGAGATCGGTGGGGCTTACTTTTTTGGTTCTTATTCTTATTTTTTTTTTACTATTATTTCTATCTGTTTTCTTCATTTATACTGTTTGTTTTACTTTTACTGTTATAGTTATACTGTTGTTTTCTGTTTTGTATGTATTCATCATTTGTATCTCTCAATTTTTATTCTATTTTTCTGCTATGTGTTTTGTATACCAGATTGTAGTTTATAGTAGTTTTTAGTCCACTCAGCCTGTTCTCTCTTTTTATGTATCTATTATTATTTTTAAACGTGAAAACCTTTTAATAGCCTTCTGCTTTAACTTCTTTTATTTATTTTGTATGCATGTGCTGCTGGTTTTCCTTATAATAAATATAAATAAATATAAATAAACACAACACTGAACACAAAATAATTGTCTTTTTTTGCCAGCCCTAGTGTTATACGGTTGACTGTAGGTATAGAACGTTCACCGTAAGTTGGCACTTGCCATGGCGTATTTGACTGTTCACTGTAAGTTGGCACCTGCCATGGAGTATTTACAGGTGCCATCTTACGGTGAACGAGCTGTAATTAAAATCATATCCAGCCGGAGCTATAATGTTTTAAAATTGACGTTCCGAAATGTAAATGCCTAGCGCTACGGCCGAGCGTAGGTAATTAAAATAAAATTCTGCCGGAACTGACCTTCTGTACTATGTATTTTGTGTTAGCTTTGATCTATCGTGCCGATAAAATGGCGCAAAATTTGCGTTCAGTCAGCCAGGCCGAAACAGCTTTACCGTTTGACGGAAGCCTGCGGAGGCAAGGGTAATTTCCGACCTTCGTAAATTTCAGTTTGGACTGAAATGGAAATTATGTAAAAGTTTTATCGCATAGTGCGGTCCATCGCGGATGTTATATAAATTATCTGAAACATATTTCTATTTTATTTAATGTTAGGTAATGATATTTATCTACACTCAAATCGAAAAATTCGAATTACGAATTCAAAGACGGTTCTATACAGACGCACTTTATAGACGTGTATACATAAAATTAAGAATAAAACTCATTATAGTACCGCCAACTGTATCATAAAACTCATTATAGTACCGCTATCTTTTTTTTAATTAATTCATTAAAGTAGTCTATGCTTATAGCCTGTATATTAAAAAAAGGTGCACGCATGCGCAGTTCTAACTGGGAAAAAATGGCGCACGCATGCGTAGTTTGAACTTAGTTTCCCGCGCTTCCCATACATTTTTTTGCCGATCGTGTTTTTCTTTGTTTAATTTCAATTTTTCCTATGAGTGAAGATAAAGTAGTGTATGAAACTGCATATAACTTAGGTATTAAAACACTCGAGGCAACCTATTATCGTTGATAAACAGACTCTCGTGTTTTAATACCCCTTCTTATATGACAGTTGCATAAACTACTATTATCCACCGACGCAAAAAAGAGGGGTGTTATAAGTTTGACCGGTATGTCTATCTGTCTGTGGCAACGGATGAATCGATTTGAATGCGTTTTTTTTATTTGAAACCAGTTTTTCTAGCGATTGTTTTCAGATATGTTTTATCAAAATCGGATTATCTGTTTCATTGCGTTGGGGGTTTTTAAATTTTATTTTATTATTTATCATGATAATGATTGTTGATATACCTAGAACATTGTATCTATTATAGTAGGTAAGGGAGGCCTGAAGGCTAAATGGGGATTTACTCGAGCGTCGTAGGAACCTATTGGATTTTGGAGATTAGATGGTAGAAAGAAAATAAATAATAAAATAAAATTATAATAGATTAATTGGTTTAAGAAAAAATAATAAGTAATAATAAAATAAAACAAAGAAAAAAGGTTATTAGTGTACACCTTTTAACCGGTGGGGGAAGCGTCCGCAGACGTTCAAAAATGTGACAAAAGTTGTCACATGGCAATACTCGAGCGCGTCAGATATTCGTAGTATTTATAGTGTGTATAGGTATATTCAAATTCAATTTTGATTTATTCGACCAACATAGGATCATTAGGATTAGATACACAATTAGGCAATACACAAGGTTACACACACTCACAACTTAGTGTATAGTGTATATTATGTGTATAGTGTGTAGGTATATTAGGTCTGTTATTTGATGCAAGACCTATTAAGTTTATTTTTTGTTCAAGTTATGGATCGAGTACTACGAGAGAGGCCAGGTCCCGAAGGCGTTGCGAAGATCCCTAAAGGAGTTGCAGCTCGATTATGCAGATCTCTACTTGATGCACTATCCTTTCGCTTACAATGTGAGTTCATGGCTAAGATGGCCGCTCTAACTGGTTTAATTTAAAAACATACCTACCTGTTTGTCGACTCATGGCCTCAAAATATTCTTATAAAGGACATTGCCAGTCTTTGCACGGAATTTGGTCCAAATGCTGCCCAGAAATGAAAATGCTTCCGGTGGCCTATAAACTCTGGTACCAGAGTTTGCCATTACCTCATACGAATTGATTTACTTCTAGCTGATGATACTGATGATTAATCACATTAGAGTCCAAGACCACAGTAGGCTTAAGGCTGACCTTTAGCACGTCAAACAGTAACGTATAGTTTATTAAATTAACTGAAGAATTACAAATATCATCCATATAATTAATAAAAATAAATATGTACCTATTTTTTTAGTAAATCCTGAAACCCTCCTGAAATCTCCCCAATTTTTTTTTTTTTATAAATTAAATTGTGGTGATGATTCAAAATAATATAAGGTACTTATCCATTGCATGTACATTCATTTTTGGACAGCTTTTGGACCGAACCTGGGCAATTCCTTTTATCTGTGTTTGTTTTTCGAGAAGACTAAATCATTATTACAAGCCTCTATTTAACTTGCAATGTATGTATGTATGTTTGTCTGGGTGAAATCCGGGTGGAATCTTGCATCTGAATTTTAAACCAGTTATCCTCAACCGATTGAGCTGAAATTTGGCATACTTAATACCTGTCAAGTTCAGATGACAATACAATATGATGGTGACATCGAGCTGATCTGATGATGGAGACGGAAGGTGGACAACGGAACTCATCGATGTATAATAGTAGACTGGCCGTGTTTAGGCTCATTTTGATCAGCACACGGTTACGATCACTAATTTTATGAAAGCTTGTATTGTAAAATATATTTTTCACAAAAAACTTATTTTGAATGTTGATTATTATGGGTGAACTACGTTAGTTCGAAACAAACTAGGTATTTCGATGTCCGCTAGTGCAATAAATTGCGACACACGAAATCTCGATTATTTTTATTTAACATCCTTTTTTTTGTGGTTTATTCTTTTTTCTATTTAATATTTCTTTGTTTTTTTTTTTTACATGATATTATAATTTTTATTTGTTATTTCTCTTAAGTGTGTGTGCTACGAATAAATCTTTCTTTCTTTCTTCTTTCTAAAGACACAGAAAGCGTTATTCTCTAAAATACTTGAACTCCTTTGAATAAACTTCACAGAAGTTAAAGTAAGTATTTCAGAGAATAACACCATACTAAAACTCTACTCTGAAGAAAATATTAAAATATTGCATTTCTTTGCAGAAAGATGGTTCCGTAAGTTTGACGGACTATCTCACAACTTGGAAAGGAATGGAAGATGTCAAAGAGCTGAATCTGACTAAATCCATAGGCGTTTCTAACTTCAACTTAACCCAGATGAAAAGGCTTTGGGACAATTCGAGAATAAAGCCTACGGTTTTGCAAATTGAGGTTAGTGTTATAAAGAGTAGAGTAAGCTAAGCCAAGTCCAAACTGATTTGAATTCATTCTAGTAATGCAGTTAAATTCCTCTCGTCAGAGAGGCCCGTATCCATAAACCGAACTTGGCTTTGAGAACGATCTTGAGTGTAGGATCTATTCATTTGAAAATTCCCATACGAAAATGAAATGTTTGGTGTTCTCGACATCGTTCTCAGAGTTGAGATTGATCTAAAGCCGAATTAACATTACGAAATTAGTGACATGCATGTTGAAATCAGTTTCACGAAAGTAGTTTTGATATTTGCGAAAATAATGTCGAAAAATAATTAGTGTCGTGAAATCCACAGTGTCGCAGTGATCATGGCACCATCAGCATTGATATATTTTCCACAGCACAGCGCAGGTACTGTCGCGATACTAGTTTCGCGTCGCATTTATACGATGACAATAGTTTCATGACACTAGTTTTATTCAAAAATAATTAGTGTCGTGAAATCCACAGTGTCGCAGTGATCATGGCACCATCAGCATTGATATATTTTCCCCACCACAGCGCAGGTACTGTCGCGATACTAGTTTCGCGTCGCATTTATACGATGACAATAGTTTCATGACACTAGTTTTATTCAAAAATCGCGAGCGACACGAAACTGTTTCAGTGTCGTAAAATCGATGCATGCAGTGTAAAACTTGACGATTACACGTGAAATTGTTGATGAAATTAATATTTCGGAACTACTTTCATGCCACTAGTTTCGTAATGTAAATAAGGCTTAACAGGCCAATGTATGTTCCTTCCATATTTCTGGCATTTTGATATTCACGGTTCATATTCAAAGAACATGAAAAACAATAACGTAAATAAAAGGCGTCAAATGAATATGCAAAAGAAAAGACACGATTCTACCGCGCATAGCATGTAGCGCGCTAAACCACAGACTATTTATAAAAAAACGGAAAATAGTACCTATAAATCCTCCTTGGTATGGCCGTAGTGTTATTATAATGGAAAAAGAGGTTATTTTATAAATTTATTTAGTTAGAGAAAAAGTGTTTTAAGTTGATTCTATTTTTAAATTTCTGTATCTATCTATATCTATATATATAAAAGAGAAGTCCACTCACTCATCACTGACCACTCATCACGAAATCTCGGAAACTACTGGGCCGAGAGGGCTGAAATTTGGCACAAGTATTTATTAAGGAGTGAAGGCGCGCACTAAGAAACAGTTTTTGAAAATTCGGACCCTAAGGGGTTGAAAAAGGGTGTTAAAGTTTGTATGAAAGTCTACGCGTCGACGAAGTCGCGAGCGGGTCAGCTAGTTGTTTGTATAAAGTATGTCAATTGTCAATCAATCTAAACTCTTTTTGACGAATATTACGATATGAGAGTAGCTGAACTTATATCTTCAATTCCTGCATTGGTTTCGACAAGTTTAAAAACATGTAATGTCACGTAAAGCGTGGGTGCGAGTGTCGTTATTCGGAGAACATCTCAATAAAGTATTTATTAACGTGTAATCCTCGCTTTAATCCGGTTATAAAATATTCCATTGAACAAACAGGAAATTATGGTAATAAAGTTATTGATGCTTCTTTATTTTAATTGTAGGGGACGAATTACCATATTTGCGAGATAAGTTGGTTATTTTTATTGCAATTGTAGGTACGAGTCGGGTTGCCAACCATACTTTAAAATAAAGTATCCAACGTTATTTTGCTTCCTCATACTTCATTATTTTGAATTAAAATAAGTAACAAAAATACATTATTTCGAGCATTATGCGTGGAACGAAATGTAATGTTCCTATTGACGTGATTTCCGAACGAATGATAGACGCACAAAAATATGTTTAATTTATTGAATTCTGAAAAATACTTTTTTTTTTTCTGGAGAGTGACAAAGCAGGTATACTTACGTTAATTTCCTAAAAAAAGTTGGTAACGGGCAACTAGGTAGTACGGGTGATAAAAATATGTAAAACGGTAAGTATAAAAGTTCATCCCACCTCACTATTTCTGCCTCAAAAAAGTAGTGCTCGCATTGCTGTGTTCCGGTTTGATGTGTATGGGTTATTTACGTTATTTGCGTCTTAGATGGGCGTGTCCTGCGTGAGGTAATGCATTGCTATAGGCAGCAACTTACCGTTTCTTCATTACCAGCCTGTTTTTGTAATTGAGCTTTGGCTTTTGTAGATATCCCATTGCCTTTAATAATTAAGTTCATCAGTTAGGGCCGGTGCGGTGGCAGATTACGCTAAGGATCTCAAAAAACACAAATATGCAAGTCTCGGCAGAGCATGCTTATTTGAGCCTTTCGGGGTCGAGACTCTGTCTGTGTCCGTGGGGTCGCGTTTTCAAAATTCTTTCAGGGCGTCTGGACGAAGCGTCGCTTGACTGCGAAACCTGAGAGCTGGCTCTTATCTGGCTCAACGCAGTAGTATTTCCACTCAGCGTGACAATGCAGCCAGCATCTTAGGGATGCTTCCGTCTGCTAGTGATTTGGATCAGTTGTTTGATCATAGAATTGAACCTAGTTTTATCATAGAATATAATTAATACCTTTAGATCGTTAGCAGCTGTTTTGAGGAAGCACAACTGTTTCATATTAACTTCAAATAAGAAATCAAGATGATTCTATGAAAGAAAAAAGTTTTTTTTGTTTTTACTTTGATAGACCTTTGTTTGACCACGATCTCACCTGCTGGTAAGTAATGATGTGGCCGAAGATGGAGCACAAAAGTCTAGAAGGCAACTCACTATATATAGGAGGCTATTCACTCTAGCCTTGAACAGACCCAGATTATAGTTTTCCAGATTGACTTCATATGGATTGTCGAAATCTACGATATGAACCTTGATCAAAATCAAATGCCAGCTTAATGTTAGCTTATGGTTAGGGCCTTACACAAGTAATGAGAGTAATTATAAACCTCAGACAGCGTTTGCACGGTTGCACGATGTTTTTTTTTTTGACACAATGTAACTAGTGGTTCGCCTTGAGCGCAAAACTTCGCCTGTCTCAGCGAATTCATTACCAATGCTCGTAGGTATACGAACTTGCCAATACAAATTCATTGGCATCATCAATGCACCAAATTTATTGCCGATTGGAACGGTTAGAAAGGATTCGTAGAGTAAACTTCCATCAAACATACATACGAAACCAATTGTTTTTACAAGCTTTTATTTCACTTGCAATGTATGTTTGTCTGGGTGGAATTGCAACTGAATTTTAAAGCAGCTATCCTCAACTGATTCAGCTCAAATTTGTCATACCTGTCAAGTTTCGATGACAATGCAATATGATGGTGATAGCGAGCTGGTCTGATGATGGAGACGGAAGGTGGACAACTGAACTCCTCGATGGATAATAGTAGACTGGCCGTGATTAGGCTCATTTTGATCAGCACATGGTTACGATTACTAATTTTATAAAATCTTGTATTGCTTCCGCACTTCTGCAGCGCTTCAGGTATGTTTGCCGAGGCGCGTACCGACACCTTTGAAGCCATCTGGCGCAAAAAGACAGCCTCACTGTTGAACAGGCTTCGCGTTGTCCAGAGGACTAAAATCATTGTTAATTATTAAGTACTAAACTAGTTTTAAGTTGTTTTACTAAAAAGTTGGACTAAGTTGTCTGAATAAATAAATATTCTATTCCGTTGAAAATATATTTTTCACAAAAACCTTATATCTCTTACTTCAGGTGAATCCAACAATAACTCAAAACGAGCTGGTGGAGTGGTGTCAGGACAAAGGTATTGTAGTGATGGCCTACTCCCCTTTCGGAGCCATACTCGGTAGAAAAAGCGATGCACCACCGCCCAGATCTGACGACCCCCTTCTTCAGAACTTGGCTGCGAAGTACAAAAAGACCGTACCACAGATATTGCTAAGATACCTGGTATGTGAACTCAATACTTCTTATAATAATTCTTATAATTATTTATTGTACACAGAAAAAACATTACAAGTAAAATAATAACAAAAGATATGTACAAAGGCGAGCTTAACCCTAGAGAGTTTTCTTACAGCAATCCTTTGAGGCAAGAGAGAGATGATAAAGATGGCTGGAAGGTGTACAAATACAGGAAAAAAACAGAAAAAATCTAACAACCTATAAACGTACACATAATAATACCAAGCTTACTTATAAAATACACTACTAAATATACGTCGAGTAGGTATTTTTAGTAGTAGTTGTTAGTAGTAGATGAGCTATTTGTGAAAGAGTTCGTCCGGGGAAGTACTACCTCCATCCCTACTTCTGCCGTAAAGCAGTAGTTGTATTGCTGTGTACCGGTGTGAAGGGTATGGGTGCCGGTGAAATTACAGGCACATTATACTTTTCATCTTTATGTCTCAAGATGGCGGGCGCAATTCAATGCCGCATAAGGCGCGTCCCAGGTGGACTTGACCTATGACCTAAGAACTCCTCAATGGTTAACAGTAGACTAGCCTGGCTCAATTTGAACTCGCAGTTCCGGACACTAATTTCATCTACGTAATCAGACGGAAAAGTAATTAAAACTTTTCATGAAATACATATTTCAACATTATAAAATTTAAAGCGAATGTGAACTTGACCGTAATGTTGCCGCATGCAGGACGGCTGTGGATGGAAGCAGCCCAGCCCGTTCGTCGTGGAATTCTATTTATATGTCCATGCAGTGCACTTCTGTAGACTGATGATAATGATGATGACAAATACCTGTGTGTTAAACTCCTTTACACACTATATTATTGTGTTGAAACCTCTTTACCATAACATTGAGTAACCGTAATAAACTTGCGACTCGCCCCGGCTTCGCACGGGTAGCCCCCTGTGACCCCCCCCCCCCCCCCCCCCCCCCCTTCCTACCCCTTCCCTCTATGTCAATCTCATGGTTCTAAGCTACCTCCCCACCAATTTTCAGCCAAATCGGTGCACCCGTTCTTGAGTTATAAGTGGTGTAACTAACACGACTTTGTTTTATATATATAGATGTCAAAGTTTAGATGTTTGTTACTCAATCATGCCAAAACGGCTGAACCGATTTCGATGAAATGTGGTACACAGATAGCTTATTACCTGGATTGAGCGATTGAGGGCTATAGGCTACGTTTTACCTTGGTAAAAAGCAAGCCAAGCTGCGGGCGGGCACAAGTATAATACTATACTGCATAAACAATGGAGCCATTATTATGTTGAGAAATTCATGGTATCGAGCCCGCATTGTGTTTACAAATATAATTTTAAATATATCACTTTTGTTGCAGTTGGATCGCAAGCTAGTACCAATAGCACGTTCAATGAATAAAAAACGCATAGAACAGAACATAGCTGTCTTTGACTTCAGCCTCACAAGTGAAGAAGTTCAGCAGATCTCCCAGTTTAATACCGACTATAGATTAAGAACGAACACGTACGTTAAGTTTTACAGACATCCCAACTTCCCGTTTGAGAAGAAAAATGTAACGGATGCTGAGATCCAGCACGTGATTGACACTATTGTGGAGGACTGAACATTATAGTGAATAAGTATTATGTGAAAAATATATTTTTCAATACAAGCTTTTAGTTTTTTAGTGTTCGTAACCGTGTGCTGATCAAAATGAGCCAGTCTATTATTATCCATCGAGGAGTTCCGTAGTCCGTTCTGTCTTCTTCTTCTTATCTTAAGTAATGGCTTCTGTGCGTTATTTGCAACAATTTAGCCAATGTCAAGTGATATATTCATATATTTTTATTCAAGTCGTCAAGAGTCTCAGACAAGTCGTAACCCAGTTTAATCAGTGGCAGAAAAAACTGAGTTTTTACGGGGAAAAATCCACCATTTCCAAAAGACACGCAATACACTTAAATTTCACTACATCACACATGTGCCATTTATCCAAGCTACACAGGATAAAATGCCACTAAAATTACACGAAATAACTCGAAAAAAAAACATAAATATGTAATAAAATAAAAATGACGACGTTTCTTTCAAAAATGCCAGATTAGATCTCTCCGTTCTGTCTCTATCATCAGATCAGCTCGCTGTCACCATTATATTGTATTGTCATCGGACCTTGACAGGTATGCCTAATTTCAACTCAATCGGTTGAGGATAACTGCTTTAAAAATTTAGTTGCAAGATTCCACCCGGACGTACATTGCAAATTAAAAGCTTGTAAAATATGGGTAAGGTTCATGTCACCCCAGGTTCAATTCACCCCGAAAAAGATTACAGAATAGTTACTACGGCGGCACTCGACGGTACTAGCAGCGACATAAATTAATGGGAATTATGGTGAGTAGGTTTTTTCACTGGTTTTTTCTTAGTTTATTGAACGAAAAATCTCGAATGAAAAATTTTGAATAAAAAATGTCGAACGAAAAATCTCGAATGAAATAGGTATCTCGAACGAAAAATCTCGAACGATAAATCTCAAATGCAAAATCTCGAATTAAAATCTTGAACGAAAAATCTCAGTTTTAAAATATCGAATGAAAAATCTCGCAAGAAAAATATCGAATGAAATATCTCGAATGAAAAAACTCGAATGAAAAATCTCAAATTAAATATCTCCAATGAAAAATCTCGAATGAAAAGTCTCAAATGAAAAATCTCGAACGAAAAATCTCGAATTAAAAATCTTGCATCAAAAATCTCAAATTAAATATCTCATGAAAAGTCTCAAATGTAAAATCTCGAATGAAAAATCTCGAACGAAAAATCTCAAATGTAAAATATCGAATGAAAAATCTCAAATTAAATATCTCCAGTGAAAAATCCAATAGTACCAAATCTCAAACCACTTTTTGAACTGAAAGAACAATGTACAATAAAGCGTTTTTTGTAAACTTACTCCTATTTCCAAGGAAACCTGAACCGCGCAGTTCAAAACTAATCTAGAGATTTTAAGCCTCAATAAAGGCTCTTTATTATAGATACTTTCAACTTCTGAAGTCGACGTTACACTGTTCTGGTTTTTAATGAACTTATACGGCTTATTAAACGAGCGAGCGCACAAGTAGCTTATTAAACGAGCGAGCGCACAAGTAGCTTATTATACGAGCGAGCGCACAAGTAGCTTATTATACGAGCGAGCGCACAAGTAGCTTATTAGAATGAAGAACGGAAATGTAAAAACAATAAGTTTTTTTGAGAAAAATATTTTTTTCAATACAAGCTTTTGTAAAATTAGTGATCATAACCGTGTGCTGATCAAAATGAGCCTAAACACGGCCAGTCTACTACTATCCATCGAGGAGTTCCGTTGTCAACTTTCCGTCTCCGTCATCAGATCAGCTCGCTGTCACCGTCATATTGTATTGTCATTGGAACTTTACAGGTATGCCAAGATTCCACCCGAACAAACATATTCCACCATATTTATTGCAAGTTAATATAAAGCTAATAATAAAAATAAAATTCATTTATTTGTATTCAAAAACTCTGAGACTAATACTTAATTATGAAAATAAGTAGGACTAAAGTATAGAGTAAATACTTAGGTTACTTACTAAGCAATATTTTGATGTAAACTAAGACAGGTTCATACATAAGTAAGTAGACTGACTCCCACACTAGGATTCCCTGTGTTGTGGGTGGTTAGCCTCTTCCAGGAGTCTAGTATATAAATTGATACTAAATTAGGTAGGTATGAAGGATAAGAACACGTCATAATTTCTTAAACAAAACAAATTGTAGAGCTACGTATCAATTGTTTTAATCGATTTAAATCTATCGACCATTAATACTTCATTCACTTTACCAGAAGTTTACAGAAGTAGCTTAAGGCCTGTTACCACGCCAATAACCTTGAGGAGTTGGGTGGAGCTTGAGGAGGTGGACGGAGCTTATTACCTCACCCCGCGCACCACACGCATTAAAAGATCGCAACATTTATAACTCTGCCGGCCTATTATACTCGGTCGCGCGCGTTCCGCTATTCCCGCGACATAGAATAGCAAAATTATAGAACCAACATAGCCGTACACGAAATTACTAGTATAGTATTATTTTATCTGAGACGAAAGTAATAAAATAATAACTATGATTTATTTTATTAGTCCGAAACTATATAATTTCACCAAACAACTTTTTTTTTAAAAACACCAAAACCAAGTTATCGTATTTTGCATTGCTGAGAAGTAAATAAATTTTCGTGCTCTTTGAATAAAAACCAAAGGATTAAAATGGTTACAACTGCACAAATTAGAGCTTTTTTTAGAATTGTTTTTCTTTTTATGTATTAACAATACAAAAAATAGAATAAAAAACAAGTTACTTCTCATATCCTGTAGATATAGTTTTTTTTTTTTGAAAGTAATAACCCAAAAAAAAGTCAGTAAAAAGTGGTTACAACTTCGCGCTTTTTTCGAAGCTCTTTAGAAAGAGCGGCCTTAAAGCGTATACAGCAGCTGATTGGTCTTATGTGGAGGCTTTCTCCTCATAGAGGAGCCAATGTTATGTACTGAAAAAATATACATGTATGTCATTCATTACTTATTATCTGTAAAGTGAACGTACAAAAATGTTCTACCTGTTCATTAACCATGTGATTTTTTTTTACAAAGTGAAGCTATTTTCGACCGAAAATTTTATTCAACTTCTAAACCACTAAGAATTTTGTAATTTTTCTTTCACCTAAATGTCGGCAATATTATCTTGTGATGCATCTGTTTTTCACGTGGAACATAATTGTTTTTCGTGATTTTCACTTACTTTTCGCTGCGTGAGCGCTATTTCTACCTGAATTGTAATGAGTCAGACAGAACCGAATTTGGGTATTGTACCTACCTATGTGCACTAAAATGAGCTTGGCGTTTGGTACGTTATTTGTATTCAAAGTTCATTCATTATGACTTTCGAAATATCAATATCTATGACACGCAGTTTTGTGGGTCGAAGTTTGACGAGACCTCTGAACCCCTTATTTATAGTCGCCATGTCCGGGTGTGAGCTGAAGCCCAATTCTCGTAATAAAAAATAGTCAAATTAAAGTTCGGATCATGTTACGATCTAGTGTCGATGTCACAAACGTCAAAAATGGTATTCTGCTCACCTGACAGCACAACGCAGAATGTGATTATATCGAAATGTGACTGTAACTTGAATGTTTCAAAGCTCTGAGAATTCTCTCTTTCACTCTTTACAATTATTATATAACACTATCCTACTCTAATATATGGTTGCAAGAACCGAAAGTAGATTAAATATTGTTGTTATGAGGGAGCAGAATACCAATTTCTCAGTCAATTTACAATACAATCTCGTTTCGGTCAACTTGCAGTGTGGTTATAAAATAAATAAGAGAATTGGGCTTCAGGGCGCTGTCTGTCTGTGTTTCATCGTCAATAATACTGAAAGATAGAAAAATCTCTAAATTGGCACATTTTTATAATTTCCTTTTTGAATGGCTGCATGCAAGCTCACCACTTATCAGAAATAGGCACTAACACGGCTCGGGCTTCCATTTATGGTTCTAGTTACGTGGTTTTTTGATGTTTTTGCTTTACAGTTTGATAGCACTTAAGTGGATGTGCATTAAAGTAAATTTGAAGCAAGTATACTTTTATTTACGATGTTGTGTCTGACCTTAGAATAAACCCGCCAGTCTCCTCCCGTGGATTTCATAAAAGCTAACTAAGAGATTACTCCAGGGGATGGGTCAGTATACACCTGAGTACTCAATACAAATACGCGATTACCAATCCGCCTGCCAGGCGTGGAGATTAGGGCAATTTCGCCCATTGCATTCTATGTGGGATACCTCTTGCGGAAGTGTACGTCTAAATATTGCTAATGATGATATTTGTGACGACCTCTGTGGCGCGGCGGGCAAAGGTTCGCGCAGGAGGTTGGAAGCAAAGGTTCGCGCAGGAGGTTGGAAGCAAAGGTTCGCCTGCGACGCAGGAGGTTGGAAGCAAAGGTTCGTCTGCGACGCAGGAGGTTGGAAGCAAAGGTTCGTCTGCGACGCAGGAGGTTGGAAGCAAAGGTTCGTCTGCGACACAGGAGGTTGGAAGCTAAGGAATGGAACAAATTGACATCGTCTGTCTTTCCTGAAAACTATAATATGTGTCTCTTTAAGGCAAGAGTGAATAGGTGCCTTCTAGACCTTCGTGCTCCAACGTCGGCCGCATCGTCACTTACCAACTGGTGAGATCGCGGTCAATCTAGGATCTATCATAGTTAAAAAACAAAAAATGGTTGAGGGTTCCATTCCCGCCTTGAACAAATATTTGTACGATCTGCAGATATTTGTTCAGGGTGTTCTGGGTATTTTCTATGTATAATAAAAAATATCTATGTATGTAATGTATTGTATTAAGTATATCCAGTACCCATGACACAAGCTCTGCTTAGCTTGGGGCTAGATAATGTTGTGTGAGCTGTCCTGCGTTATTTATTTATTTATTTCTATAATACGCTGAAGATAGAGGCGTCTCTGTTCATTTTGTAGGGTTTCAGTAAGTCATGGATTTCAACGAAATTAATTTATCGTGCTTCAAATTTCAAACGAGCCAAGTGAAGCGAGATTTTCCAATAATTACATAGCTACCTAGCTTATCTCAAAGGAGTTGTGTTAGCCATTTTAATCTTCTTAGTATTATGTAATTGAATTCTTTTAACCGCGGGTATAAAGGAAATGCCGCGTCTTTTATCTAAGCCTCGAGGATTTCGGATCGCCTAATTGATTCGAGCCAGGCTTTGTTGCTCCTTACCGTATAAAGCCGATATACACCAATTTGTATATGGCGGGGAATCCGGCAGTTAACTGTAGCTAAATCGAAAATGCTTTTTGTAATGTTACACGTTTTAGTAGAAATATTAATGAATACCAGCTTTATATCATAAAGTTTGAACAAAATAATTAGCGGCTTTGAAACTTATTATCTAATTAAGCCCGTGGAATATACTTTTAAGCACTCGCATTAGAAATCATTAAATAACGAAGGCCGTAGCTTTAAGTGCCATTAAATGAAACTGTCCTAAAATTATTGCCACTTTGTGCAAAGCCATTCTACGAGCCAGTATTTTTATTTCAGAAAAACAAGCAGAAGGCTTTTTTATCTCTCACAAAGAAGATTAGTTACATATACAATTTATAAATGAATACCGGCCTCCGACTTTACATTTGAACGCCAAACCGAGAATAGAAGAAATCAATATTAGCTCTACGGATAAAGCTCTGTTTTCGTACATAACGGTGGCCGTCATATAGCAGAGGATGAGAAATAACCAGGATGCGTTCAAAAGAGTTGGGGTGCGTTCAGTGGGTACACTCTGAGTGTTGGTTGTCACCAGAGTGTACGGTTGTTCCGTTCACTGGCTCGGTTAGAGCGACCACCTCTGACAATTCTGACGTCTGTCAAAGTCAAATCATGTGCTTGTCACCAAAGCGTATGGGTTGTTCCGTTCGGAGGCTCGGTTAGAGCGTTCGGTTAGCGTCACGTGACCCTAACTGAACAACCACCGTTTTGGGTGGGTGTTCGGTTGTTACGATTTTGACGTTAGATTGCTGTCAAAGTCATGTCGATCCCACCCTTCCTCCCCAAAAATCCTGTTCCATCCATAGATGGAGTAATATTTTATGTAAGCCCAACAAGTAATATAGTAACTGCGAAAGTTCCAGATTCCACGAGAGGATTTTTTTATAAAGTGAAACAGTACTTGTTATCAGCTCCTGAATTACTTTGCTATTAAATGCTCTAAGACTTTGTTAATCAATCACGCTGTACCGATATTAATGAAATTACATCCACAGATATGTTCAGATGTCCAGTAGCGGTTTATGTTGGCTGATTGATGATGATGTTGCAAACATCGCCAATATTTTTTCTGTGAAATATCAAGGCTAGCTTTTGACAAATTTGTCAGTACCTATCAAGGCTGGAAGGATCTTTGTTGTCAAGTGCACGTCGGATCACACGCATTCAGCGTTCCGTACCAAATGTACCAGAAAATTCTCGAAATGTTTCGAAAGTTTTTTGTATATATTGGTAAAATATAAATACACACTTAAATATGCTTTCAGCGATAATGCCGCACATTTTACTGTTTTTTTTTATATTACGTTTAATTCTTGGTGTAGGTACAATAGGGTGTTAGTAGTTATATCGATCTAAATACATAACAAGTACCATATTTACAAAACAAGTTCCTAGGTCAAATGCAAAATAAAAAAACTTTGTAACATAATTTTGGAAAAAAACTGACTTTGGCGGCTTTATTTTCTATAACTATTGAAAATAAAAATAAACTCTACTTCATGAGATCTAAAAATGATAAAACACATTAAAAAAAAATGAAAAGCCAATGGGAAAAAAAGAGTTAAAATAAGGCTAATTGTTTCAGTAAAGAGGAGCTAAATAAACAATGCAGGTAATAAGATTCAACAAATCATTCTAATTCACTACACAGATACAATAACAATAAGGCTTTGGTTTTGTCGTTCATTCATTCATACTATCTACTAACTTCTTTGAAAAAAAGTGGAGCTGACAATGTTGAAATAGAGCTGAATTTAGCTCTCAAGAGCTAAATTGGCAACACCGGGAGAAAAAGCGTTTGTTTACATCAAAAATTGACAGTGGCATTGACATTCCGTGTCAATCCAAGTCGTTCAGAGCCTCAGAGCGTGGTTAAAAAAACAACAACACCCTTGGAGTGTACCCATTGAACGCACCCTTGGTGAGTCACATACATGTGACGTGCCGTGCGGGTCAACTGGAAGCGGTCCCGTGCAGGTTGGCGAAGTCCAACAAACTGACGCATGTCATGTGTCAGCCAATTTACAACCGGATGCCTAAAAAAGTCACTGAAGCTCCTAGTATCAGCATATTCAAGTCCAGGTTGAAGCGCTGGCTTATTGAGCAGATCTTCTACACTTTCGATGAGTTCACTAGCCTCAAACTAATCTATGTACCTAGGTAATCCTAGATGTGATTTTTTTTTTGTATATTGCTTATTTTGATTATTGTTTAAGTACGGTGTGTACTTTTGACTCATTTTGTGTTTTTTTTGACGTTTACCTTTTGTATGAATAAAAGACTATCTGATTATCTGGGTCTGTGTTTTTTAACCTTGGGTTTTACCCTCACGCCTGCCGATATATTATAGCCGTGATATGACGGCCACCACTTCTTCGGAAACCAGGTCTTTGAGTTGTACTTTTGCCCTGAAAATAGTCCATTTTAGCGAGTTATTTAGGAACAATATGCAAGTAGATATCATACTGGACAGCGGTTTGGGATCGTCAAACAATAGCTCGACGGCACTCACTCTGTGATGACCTATTGTGAATTGGTACCTAAATATTCCCTTTATCATCGAACGTATCGTTGTTTAGTTTTTTGTGAGTGGTTTTTTTATGAGAAAAGTTAAGGGGAGGTTTGGTCGGTCCTAACATAAATTAAGTGCGGTGACATGGACTAATTGGCGTCATTATGCGATGGGCCGGCCAGCGCGCTGCTACAGCCCCGCCTTCTCAAAGACTGCTCTCCTTTCAGTATCGTTGCTTAATTAAACAAAGGTGAATTCATTTATCATTCTCTAATTACAAAAGGAGTATGATTAGCCGATTATTAGTCGAGTTCGAGATAATTCGCCGCCTGTCATGAATTGTATGCGCGTGATTTAGTCGTGCCTTTTTGGTGGGGATTAATTAGCGCTCTTGTGAACGGCGGGGTATTTAGAAGTGATCAGATTTTCTCAGGTAAATAAATGGTTGTAAGGGTGGGGGTAGGGGGATAATGGCCTGTCCGGGTGCGTGTATAAATGTGCGGAGATCAGCCCGCGACCGCCACAGCGCTAAACAGATATGTAGCGTGGTTCCCGCTAACTAATTACAGCTTCAACCTAATCTGAACACTTACATAAAAACACCTACACAAATTTACTGTAAATAAGTTTTTGTGAAAAATATTTTTTTCAATACAAGCTTTTATAAAATTAGTGATCGTAACCGTAGCTGATCAAAATGAGCCTAAACACGGCCAGTCTACTATAATCCCTCGCATTGATGAGTTTCATTGTCTCCATCATCAGATCAGCTTGCTGTAATCATAATATTGCATTGTCGTCAGAACTTGACAGGTATGCCAAATTTCAGCTCAATCGGTTGAGGATAACTGCTTTAAAATTCAGTTGCAAGATTCCACCCAGACAAACATACATACGAGTATATTGCAAGTTATATTCAAGCTTGTAAAAATTAAATCACCTTTAGCAAAATTAGTTACTAATTAGATTTAGTGAACGGTAGCTTTACTGCTTCCAGTCTGGGAAAGAGCTTTGGGTCTTCATCAAATTCATTAAACAGAGCCAGCGAATACTACTTTACCTCGCTACATCCGTAAATCGTATTTGCATCCACTTGTCATAAAGAAATCTTGGTTATAAAATTAAACAGAATGAAACTCAAAAACGAAATTACTTTTGTATTATCAAGATGTCGGAATTTTAATCACAAAAGAGATACTATTACTTTTATGATAGCGGAGGCTCGTTTTCCGTTTCCTTGTTGTCTTTACGTCAACTACTCAAAATTCAGGAAGCCTTTTGTTGCCGAGGCTTCTATTCAAGATTCGCAAGACAGTGGATCCCGGTGATGTCAGTTGGAATATTAACAAGGGACGAGAGACGGACGATGCCTCTTGACAATCCTTTAAGCGTGCCAACATTATGTAGGCACGCTGTACAGGACTAGCCATCCAACAACGCTTAAATACCGTCTGAATATCGCTAGCGATTATCTTGACTACAAAATGGGTATCGAAGATGGGATATCTACCTTCCTCTTGGAGCTGAAAGTAGCCAGGATTGTATATAGGGGGACAAACAAAGAAAATCCTTGATTATATTGATTTGATCGTTGTATTTAACATATGAGTTTCACATGCGCATTGGAGGTAGTAATTAAAACTATATTTAAAATGTTCTTTTGGGTTTTCACTAAAAGTTTTACGATTATTTTTTCTAGAACAAAAAAACTACGCTAGTGTATAGGTGAGTCGGTCGCGTACTCTTGTTGTTATAAGTGTCATTTTGTGAGGGAGAAATGATGTAAAAAAATATATATTAGTGATTAAGATTAAGACTTGTTTTATACAGGGTGTAACATAATATCCCTATAAGCCCGGGAGGAGGTATTCTACACATCAGTGCGAATAACTTTAATTCTACGACTTTTTAAATTTCGATGTTTTTCATTCATGAAATGCCTTATAAGCATCCTGAAATTCCTCCAAAAACGTACGTAAAACAACATGAGGACGTTACGGTATGCTAGGGTACCTTGCGTGTGGCTGCCTCATGTTCTGTTAGGTAAATTTTCAGGAACTCATAGAGGAATTTCAGGATTTTTACGAGGCATTTCATGAATGAAAAACTTCGGAATTTAAAAAGTCGTAGAACTAAAGTTATTCGCCATGATGTGTAGAATACCCACTCCCCGGGTTTATAGGGATATTATGTTACACCCTGTATATATAGATTCTTTGTTTTATAGCCAGCCTTCAAGCCTTGTTAGTTTCTTAGGTCATTTAGGAAGCGTCGCAAGCTATGAAGCTCGTCAGTATTACAGTTTACCAGCGAACGAACGCTTCTAAGGGGGGGGGGGGGGGGGGGGGGCAGCTGCACCTCTGCCTTACCTCGCTACGCCCTTGCTGAAGTACCAGCTATTAGCTTTAATTTAATCTACATCCGAATAATATTTCCATTTTCCTTGTCTTTCATCATTTTATCTATAAACAAATTCGGTATAGTCATATTACCTTTGTTAGGTAAGGGCTTTGGCAATGATAAGTTACCCGCAGTCGGCATGACCCTTGTCCGTGAACGGAGAACATCTGTCTCTCTACGAGTGTCTGAAAATGGCACCTAGGTACCTACACTCGACCCCAAATTGAATGACTTGCCCAGTTGGTCAAGCTTTAGCAGAACTATGTTATAATATACACTAATTGTGGGTATGTTTACATTTCATATTCATAAATTATATAATTGACGACGTCTGTAGCGCGGCGGGCGATGGTTCGCCTGCGACGCAGGAGGTTGCGGGTTCGATTCCCGTCTCGGAACTAATATTTGTACGATCTGCATATATTTGTTCAGGATGTTCTAGGTATTTTATATGTTTAGCAAAAAATAATAATAATAATAATAAATAATGCTGGACAGTTCACACAACATTATCTAGCCCCAAGCTAAGCAGAGCTTGTGTTATGGGTACTAGATAACTGATATACTTAATACAATATATAACATAGATAGATATTTTTATTATACATGGAAAATACCAATATTTATCTATGTAATGTATTCTTAGATAACTAATATACTGTACGTGTGTGTTGTGTTACGAGTACTACAGTAACCGTAACACAAGCTCTGCTTAGCTCTGGGCTAGATAATGTTTATTAATTATTATAATTATTTATTTAATTCAATGTTTACCTAAGTATCAATATTTTGGATCAAAACCTAATGTTTTCTCAGTTTAAAATTCCGTATTCTTCGAATGAATTTTGAACAAAATAAGAAGCCTCCGGTAGGCGATACGCTTTCCATGTAAAATAGAATTATTATGGAGGCTGAGACACAACCGGCTTATGTGTCCTCATGAATTTATAACATACGTCTTCTTAGACTAAGAAGATACAAAAGCACGTAACTCTATCTGTATATGCAATGAACGTATGTGTGTGGAAACTTGTAAATAAAGTTGGTTCTCTTGAGCCCAAAAGCTAGGATTGTAACATAAATCCATCTTTTTAAGTTAGATCACGTTCAACAAATGTTTGCCAATCGAACACACGATAACTAATAGAAAGGCAAACGTATAGAAACTTTAACTTTTATATTTATTTCAAGATTATATTGACGTAGTAAAAATTCGGTTAGTTATTCCACGTAATTGTATTATTTCGTAAACTTTTCTAGTCTAACCTTATTTACAAAGTAATTAAGCGATAATTTTATTACAGTTTCATTTTATTACACCTGTAAATACTCCATGGCAGGTGCCAACTTACGGGGAATGGTCCGGCTCGTTCACCATAAGTTGGCACCTTCCATGGAGTATTTACATCTTACGGTGAACGAGCCGGGCCGTTCACCGTGGAGTATTTACAGGTGCCATCTTACAGTGAACGAGCTGTAGTTTTTGCTAAGAAAGAGCCTATTTTCTCATCGTTTTAAAGCTCTATGCAAGATTTACTTAATTTGAATAGGTGCTACGTTGAATCAGTTTATTCTGGGCAAACCGTCTGCATCTTAAAATGGAGGAGGAAATACCTTGACGGAGCTGTCTACTCGGAATAAGGTAGCTAACAGAATAATGTTACTTTAGGAAATAGAATAAATGGTATTTTCCTAGAGTTCCGTGTTAGGTGGCACGGTGTGCGATTGAATTAGCGGTGATATATAATGAAGAACTGGGAAGTTAGGCGACCATGTTAGTTTGAGCTATGATTGGAAACTTTTCTGGGGATTTGGATATGTCAGCAATGGTCGGCAGAAGTTCAATGTTATTTGTTCGTTGGACTCATAGACGTAGAAAACAAGTGATTTGGACATATCTGACCCATTACCTAAATTTAGGAAACATTTAAAAGGAGTCATGTCTTGAATAATTTGTGAAATTTTTAACACATTTTTGTAACCTTCTTGTTTGATAAATACTTAAAGTTCAATTTTATACCGCAACATTTGATATCTATAATTTAAGCAAAATTCTAGCCTAAACTAAGTATTATTTCTATAAATTATTATCCTTTGTCTTGTCTACAAAATTAAATAATTTAATGTCACAAATTTTACAAATTTAAATTTATTAATGATGATTGAATTTGAATAATGCTTAATTTAATAATTGTAACTTTGTATGCTAACTAACAATAATTATAAGATTTAATTTAATAACAAGATGGATGACATGTGATTTTTTTTTAATGTGTGAAATCTGAAAATAAACAATTATCTTATCTATCTTAGTATTATATAATAAGTATTTTTATATTTCTTATCCTATATTTTACTATGTATCCCTGTAATAAGCTGTTAATTTTTGTATATTTTGCGCACGCTGTGATGCCCTATAGTTACGGGAACACTAAGATTAAGACCTTGTTTTGTTTTGTTTTTTGAATGTATTAGTGTAAATCAGTGTTGGGTGTCCCATTTAATAAAATAAAATAAATAAATAAAATAGAATTTTGGTACGCTGTTGGACTTGTCATGTACCTACTATCAGTTTTTTTTCTTTATAATTGGGTTCGCACTGCTTGGGCATTTGCCATTTTCAAGTACGTTACATTCCTTACAGATCGTCAAAGTCACAGTTAAGTCATGTTTTAGTAAAACGGACATTTGAAAAGTCTCCCAATACACGTCCATTTAATTTCACAACACTTGTGCTCTATAGACGAGCTACATTGGTTTAAATGCTACCAAAATTACACAAAATAACTCAATAAAAACAGTAGGTAATGAAATAAAATAAAAGTAGACGACGTCTCTTTTCTAAAATGGCGGAAAGAGCTAATTAGTTTAGTGATTATGACGGGAAAGTAAAATATTTCGTATACTAGTAAGCAGTCAGATGATGTTAATGTTATTTATGGAATGTTACACCAGTACCCGCACCGTTTCGCGTAGCCATGGTATTCTCTCAGCTCTCATGAGCGTCTACACTGTACAAACTACATTCTTTATGCATTTTCTTTGCCTGGTTGTCTAAAGAGGGTTGTATAGATACCTAGATAGAAAATGCTTTAGGTATTGCACAAGACAAAAAACAATCCCATAGACGAACTTAATAATAATTATCATTTTCTTCCAGCTATCTTTTTTATAATGTAGAGTGGGTTGTTTATTGGGGTTGACTATTGTGAATAATTATAAGTCGAAATATTTAACATAATTAAATACCTACTTAAAATAACTAGATATATATATATATACTGCGATGTGTCTGGACTAGGAATATACCCTTCCGTGTCCTCCTATGGATGTCGTAAAAGCCGACTAATGGATTTCCCGGACTTATTGGAGTCATTCCCATGTGTACCGTGTATGGCATTATATATTATATAATGCCATACACGGTACACATGGGAATGACTCCATATTTATAATATTGTGGCACCAATTTGCTTAGCCGTCTGTACTTACGAGACAAAATTATGGTTGGGGGCCTATTTTTTACATTTAAGGTTGCGTCAGCAACAAACAGAAATCTTGGTACAAAAAAAACGCCTCGCGCTGCACTAAAAAGCAGTGTTTATTCAATATCTCGTAAAATATTGATAACTAGCGACTCGCCCCGGCTCCGTACGGGTAGCCCCTGGTGACCCCCCCCCCCCTCCCCTCCTATCCCTCCCCCCTATGCCAATTTCCTGGTTCTAAGTTACCTCCCCACCAATTTTCAGCCAAATCGGTTTACCCGTTCTTGAGTGGTGTAACTAACTCTACTTTGTTTTTTATATATAAATTTTACAAAAGTAATCTTTTTAAAGTAGGCTTTGTTGTCCTGATTTTATATATTTTATTTTTACCCAATATTATGCACCATTTTATTAAACAATCGGTTCTAGAATCTAGCCAAAAAATAGAGATAACTTTGGGTTTTTTTCTATAGAGTAAATATTGTCCTACTTGTTCTGGTACAGTGATTCTACGGAATTACAATTTAGTATCCATTTATCTTGATTTAGTCTGTTAAAAAATCAAATCTAATATTGGTAATTTTCCGTTATACCACGATAATGTACGACACATGTCAATAAGATTATCATCTACACCTACTACTTCCTCAAGCAGTTTCAGTGCTGCGAGGTAACAAAGAACACCAGAACGTAGTTTTTAAAATACAAAACCCATCGTAGATAGCTCCAGTCTAAAGTACGAATAGCGAAATAAATCTTGTTTCGTGTAAATAAAGTCCCGCGGCGGGAAGCGAGGCGTGCGATGTGCATCGAGCGGCGTCAATCGGCGCTGCCTGCTACGATTTGCGCGCATGTGTGGGACAGCCTTTGTATTCAGGACGTTTCTGTCTATTCGTGATTCTATGGTCAAATTGTTAGTTTGCTACAGTTCGGAAAGTTGTGTGGTGCAATTTAACTCAAATGGAGTGGAATTTAACGTGCTTGGGTTCACAAGGTATCGGAGATTTTCACACATACGTAAATTACTAGTGTCCGGCCACGGCTTCGCCCGCAATTTACCAGGATAAGAAGTTGCTTATAGGTCAATCCAGGTAATAATGTATATCAAATTTCATCGAAATCCGCTAAGCCAAGACCCAAGTCTGTGCCTTCACTTCTAAAAAGGCTACATTTGTTGTTGCCCGTAATTTCAGGGTATCGCCCTTCCCATTTCAACCAGTCTCTCGATCCTGGGTGTCGATATTTCAAGCGATGTACAGTTCAGGGGTCATTTAGAGAGCAAAGCTGCTCTTGCCTCCAAAAAACTCGGTGTACTCAACAGATCGAAGCGGTACTTCACAAAGTACGGCAAAGTTTTACGCTTTAAAAGCGCAGGTCCGTCCCAACATGGAGTATTGCTCTCACATCTGGAATGGTGCACCGAAGTACCAACTTCAGCCTCTGGACACCCTACAACGCAGAGCTGTTAGGATTGTCGACGCACCCATAGTTACCAAGGATCTAGAACCGTTGAGCGTGCTCCGAGATATTGGCGCGCTTAGCGTCTTTTATAAGATTTTTAACGGGGAATGCTCTGAGGAGCTGTTTGACCGAATCCCAGCTTCAAACTTTTATAACCGCACATCCCGCCATCGTGAGCGAGCTCACCCGCACATTTTGTATGCGTGGAGGTCTCGCACAGTGCGTTTCACGCGATCGTTTCTCCCGCGCACCTGTAACGCGTGGAATGAGCTCCCGTTGGATGTCTTCCCACAGGGCTACAATATGGGTAAATTCAAGAGAAATATCAATAGGGCTGTTAATTGTAGGCAACGCGTTTGCAATACCGTGGGTGTTGCAGATGTCCATAGGCGGCGGTGACTGCTTTACATCAGGCGGGCCGTCTACGTTGCACCTTAAGCACTACCTGTTGTGCTAAAGGGAAATATATCATTCTAATGACACAACCTAACGATGCCGGTCTATTGCAGCAGAGAGAAGCGTCGTTCGTAGAGTAGCGATCTCACCAGGAAACCTCTGGCACAGGATATTTCATAGATAGATAGATAGATAGAAAAATATTTATTGCACAAGACAAAACAGCAGTACACAGGCGAACTTAATGCTAATTAGCATTTTCTTCCAGCTAACCTTTGTTTAATATAGATTGGATGGTAGTGCTATTATGAATCATTATAGGTCGAGATTAAATGGTTAACGTAATTAAATACCTACTCTAAATAACTAGATATATAAATAACTAACATAATATTATAAACATAAATCAATAAATAACATAAGCGCTCAATTTTGTTGGACATTTTGCAATGACAAAAAGTATTGGCACAGTTTGTACTTGAAGGCTCCCATGGAAGCGGCTTCTCTGATTTCTACTGGAAGAGAGTTCCACAAGCGGATTGAAGTGACCGTAAAAGTGTGTGTGTGTATACCCCGCGCGATTCACTTTGTGGGTTAATGTAGGATTCATAGCCGAGTTTTTTTTTTAAACTTCGTGAATGGCGGAACAATCTGATGGCCCACCTGATGCTAAGCGGTAACCTCTGCCTTTAACAATGCATTACCACATAGGTCGCGTCCACCTAGGATGCACCCTATGTGGAATTGCACTGCGCCCGCCACCCTGAGACATAAAGATGAAAAGTCTCATGTGCCTGTAATTTCACCGGCACCCACATCCTTCAAACCGGAACACAGCAATGTGAGCACTACTGCTTTGCGGCAGAAATAGGTATGGTGGTAGTACTTCCCCGGACGAACTCTCTCATTAAAATGTCTGCTACTACTAAGTCGTCTTTTGTTTAGGCCGCGCACAGCTTATGCAACAGTTTATACTAGAAAACGCGTTTTATGAAGATCCGGGGTGTGCCTCTGGCATAGTCCTTTGAACTGAAACCAATATGAACAGATTCTGTACACATTTTAAATTAGAACCAATTTGCATTCGTTGCTTTAGTTAGACCACAGATAAAATAATATTATACTAGTAGTTAGACGAACCTTTACTCAATCAGAAGTTTGAACTATCTGTTGACGTTGAAATATATACCTACCCGTCACAAACGAATAGGTACAATATTCACGCTTGAACTAGTTAAGTTTCAGTTTTCAGTTCAATAACCACTACAATTAGGAGCATAATTAAATAACAGCATTGGCAATATAAGCAGCATTATAATAACACGTTTTTTGTTGAAAAATATTCAAGCTTTTATGAAATTAGTGATCGGATTGGTGTGCTGACCAAAATGAGCCCAAACACTGCCAATCTACTACAATCTAATCAATATCCATCGAGTGCCGTTGTCCACCTTCCGTGTCAATCATTAGATTAGCTCACTTTCACCATAATATTGTATTGTCATCGGAACTAGACAGGTATGCCGCATTTCAGTTCAATCGAACACAGGGAAGTGGGTCAAATTTAACTTGTAAGATTTCATTACAGACATCTGGACAGGTGAACTTTCAATTAAGAGCTTAATCGTAATAGATATGTAATATTAAATAAATAATGCTGGACAGTTCACACAACATTATCTAGCCCCAAGCTAAGCAGAGCCTGTGTTATGGTACTAGATAATCTATGTAAGTAATGTATTATACTTAATATAATATATTACATAGATTGATATTTTGTATTATAAGTACATAGAAAATACCGAAAACACCCTGAAAAACAAACGATCTGGGGATAGTACATATATTTATTCCGAGACGAAACTCGAAACCTCCTGCGTCGCAGGCGAACCTACGCCCGCCACGCCACAGAGGTCGTCAAATAACTGATTTTTTTTTACACAACTTGTAATGACGGATCAAGCAGATGGCTCACCTGATGTTAAGCGGTAACCTCTGCCTATGAACAGTGCAATACCTCATAGGTCACGTCCACCTAGGACGCACCTTATGTGGCAATGCACTGCGCCCGCCACCCTGAGACATAAAAATGGAAAGTCTCATGTGCCTGTAATTTCACCGTCAACCATACCGTTCAATCTGGAACACAGCAATGCGAGCACTACTGCTTTGCGGCAGAAATGGGTATGGTGGTAATACTTCCCCGGACGAACTCTCGCAAAAAAAGCTCTACAATTAAACGACATGATCCATTACCAAATTTTATTTGGTACGGATGTTATTTTGGAATGAATAAGAATTCTAAAATACGTAAACTACTTGAGGAACCTTTGGAACTTGCAAAGTTCCTCAAGTTCCTTGCACGATACATCGTTTATAGGTTAAATCTTGGTGACTGCAGATGTTTATAGGTTAAATCTTGGTGACTGCAGATGTTTTCTTTGCATTCTCTTTCGATTTACTTCGCATATCGCGTTTTTCAAACAAGCTTTTGTATAAGTCGTTTGCAGTATTTTTAGATAGGTATCTGTTCTTTATAATGGGAATAATGTATGTTTGTTGAGGTAATCTTGCAAGCTATATTAGAACACATACACATTATTACTTCGCGACATCTGATTGAGCTGAAATTTTGCTGAATTTTTAGGTGGATGCCGTGCTTGTGAAGCGAAATTCTTTTTTTTTGTTTTTTATGCTCATTTCTGCTCATGAACACTTCTTCAGATAGCGAAAGTTGATTTCGTGAAAACTAGGAAACTTAACACACATGCTTTAATTGATAGTATCTCATAAATATCACCAGCTTAGCTTCGATCCCTGGAAAAAAACACTGTAAACATTTATTTAGGGGGATCGTAGCTAAACTTATCATATTTATGAGATACCATCAACTAAAACATGATTGTTAAGTCTCCTAGTTCTCGCTAAATTAACTTTCGCTATCTGAAGAAGTGTTGATGAGCTGTAATGGGCAAAAAACTCCAAAAAAATTGAACTTTTTGGGTCTGGGGTTAGAAATATATTTTACAACAAAATCTTTTTTGATTGAGTGACGGACCAAGCAGATTGCCCACCTGATGTTAAGCGGTAACCTCTGCCCTCTGCTTATAAAATTGCTTATATATATAACATTGCCTATAACATGGCTATAGCTTTTGCTTTTTCTATCGAGAAAATATTGCCCTATCGTGTTTCTGGTACAGTGATCCCTCGGAATTATAATATATTATCTATTCATATTTTTAATTTGAATATTGTACTAGTTTAAGTCTATTAAAAATTCAATCCAAGATTAGAAATTTCGCGGCATACAACCCCACCTATAGCTGAAGGCAGCAAATGTAGTATATGTGCCACGGGAATTATTTGCGATGCTCTGTGTTGAACAAGTAATATATAACATATTTATTTACAGAAAGAATAATACAAGGTATGTACAAAATACATATGAAACAGTTTTGCTACATGAAGACCGCTGCAAGCGATCTAAAGGTAGCTCAACTGATCCAAATCACTACCAGACGGAAGCGTCTGGTAATTAATTAATTATGTAAAATTATTTTACATGTTCTGTGTTCTTGAACTCCCGACAAATTAACCTTCCAAACTAAAAATAAAAAAAAAAAACAACCGATGCCACATACAGACACACACACACACACACACACACACAGACACGTAAAACTTATAGCAACCTGTCGTTTTTGCGTCGGGGGTTAAAAATCACTTAGTTTGCGTTAACGAATTAACAATGAAACAATCTGGCTAAAATCAGTTGGCCATTGCATTCTGCGAAACGTTAACGCGAAAAGCTTTAAAACCGGATTCACGCTGAAAATAAAAATACTTCACAGCATGTTTATTCATTCGCATCGGCACTTGATTTTTTTGTAAGTTGTAACTTTGTTACGAACACAATGCAGCCTATTTATTCTTGTCTAAAATGCATGTAAACGGTTGGCAGGACGTTTCAAAGCGTTGGCATTGGAAATAGCGTTTTATTGGAGTACAGGGCTGGACTCGGCATTAATGGTGCTTATGGAAGTTCTGTAATTTTGTAACATATGTTAGATCGTTTGTGAATGGTATTCTGGATTTTCTGGAACGTCTCATTGAGACTCAAGATTGCAGAGAAGGTAGAAATATATTTTATGATAAGACACTTAACACACAGTATCTCATAAATATCAGGAGGAGTTTAGGTACGAATACCCTTAACAAAAAAAAAAACACTAAACATTTGTAGGTATAGTGTTTCGTACTCAATTACCGACAAACAAAGGAACCCCGAGAACCTCGGTCTACCTCTCCATTGCTATGCCCAAAACACAGGGTTCATGTGCGAGTCTACCTAAGTATATGTGACAACTAATAAGTATCCATGTGAAAGCAATAAATATATTGAGTATTGAGTATTTAGTGTGTTACATCTCCTAGTTTTCGCGAAAATAACTTTCGTTTTCTGAAGAAGTGTGGACGAACTGTACTGTGCATAAAACACCAACAAATTTGAATTTCATGTCACATACGTGCAGAAATAAGAGAAACCTTTTAAGTCTTCAATTATGTACCTAACTCAAACTTCATGCCTCTTTAAAATAGTTTTAGTAGTTCTGTTTTACTCAATTTTAAACTATCCCCATAAATATAGTCCTTAGTTGGCCCCTGCCCCGGGTTCGCTCGTCTCACCGCCCTGACTCACGAAAACGCTCCAGAAGTACAGATCTGTGCCAGAAATCCCAGCAGTACATTCATTCTTCACGATTGACAGAGTTTTCACTTCCTCTCGCTATTTTGTTTTCAGCTGACAGACATGAATTGCAAGGTTTTGCTGGCTTCAGCGGGGTGACCTATAGACTAGCGATGCGACAAGTTGATATTTTTCTAGCTAGAGTAACTCGAGTCGCAACTCGAGTTCACTCGACTCGGTGTTCGAGCGATGAGTCGTTGAGCTGAGTTGATGAATGAACGAGTCAAATCGAGTTCTTTTCTAACGCACATTAAATCGTAGATGCATGAACTTTATCTCTTTCGCAACTTGGTATTCGGTTGTCGGACGGAATAGCCCGAATCAGCCCGATCGCCTGTCATCGACTTCGATTCGTTTTGTCGGCCGGCCAAACAGGCGCGTGGTGATCAACGCGTGCAAGGAACTAGACTAGAGTTGTCTCGTTTATAATTTGACTCGAGTGACTCGAGTTAAACAACTCAACTCGCGCATCGCTACTATAGACTCTTTTATTTAACTAGTAATCATGAAAGTGGAACACAGTTATTTTCGCAATAATAGCGCTGTATCGCAAGTGGAGCGCAGCTTGCGTTCGATTAAAATCCAATTACGTGAAAGAGTCGATTTAAGCTGAATTAGCAATTTGCATAAAAGAAGTGAAATTTTATTCCGATCTCATTCCGAAAGTGTGAAACAAAGGCGACTCGAATACAATAAGCATTTGCCCATAACACTGGAACACTACAAATGCGTCACACTTGTCTTATTATTTTTATACTAGTGTCCGCACCTGACCTGACATTCTACAAGGGTAACACGATAATAGTTTAAAAAATTACTACCCGTCTACGGAAAATCTTTACTGAAAAGTATGAAAAAGCTTGCGAAGATAAGAAAATAAAAAAATAAAAATTAAAACATCTAATTTTTGCGACAAGAATACGCCATTTTGTTTTTTATTATAATTGTAATAAACCCAATACTTAAATAAATAAAATAAATAAATAATGCTGGACAGTTCACACACTTGCGCAGTAAAGGCGAATCTAATGACATATTACATTTGTAGAGCTTTTTTGTGAATGAGTTCGTCCGGGCACAGATAAAATAATACTATACTAGGTCCGGGGAAGTACTGCGTCCATGCCTAGTATTGCTGTGTTCCAGTTTGAAAGGATGGGTGCCGGTGAAATTACAGGCACATGAGACTGTTCATCTTTATGTCGCAGGGTGGCGGGCGCGGTGCAATGCCTAAAGGGTGCGTCCTAGGCGGACGTGACCTATGTGAGAATGCATTGTTAAGGGTAGAGGTTACCGTACCGCTTAACATCAGGTGGACCATCTACTTGTTCAATCAAACACGAAGTAAAAAAAACAGTTCAGGAATCGTTAAACCTTTTCTGTTGTCCTTTTTACAATACTTTTATTTAAGTTGCAATGAATTTTTGTCCGGGTGGAATGTTAAAAAAAAAAACTGAATTAAAGCAGTTATCCTTAACCGATTGAGTTGAAATTTTGCAAACTTGACAAGTTCCGATGAAAATACAATATGATGGTGACAGCGAGCTGATCTGATGATGTAGACGGAAGGTGGACCACGGAACTCCTCGATGGATAATAGTAGACTGCTTATGTTTAGGCTCATTTTAATCAGCACATGGTTACGATAACTAATTTTATAAAAGCTTCTATTAAAAAAAAAAAAACACAAAACGCTTATCTGTTCTTTCTCTGTTGTTGTCAATATAAAGAGATGTCAATATTTTTTATGGCATTTCATAATTAAAATGGTTGCTAAACCGACGAAAGAAGATTAGCCGTTGTGAGTTCAGACCCTACCCACCACTATTCAATATTCATGGAGCGACAACGGGGCGGTCGTTAAGCTCAACCGACCTCATAACTAAATGTACTCGAAATCAACTCGGCGCATGTAATTTGCACACATTTTCGAGATACATGTTCTCGAGAATTTTAACATTATCGTTATGTAGCGTGGGGCTTTTTCTAGAGGTGACATGAGAACTGACGAGTGGCTTCATGTCATCTCTACAAAATTGTATATATAGCTCATTTACACTCGCGCACGAGGCGTGAAGCGAGGCACGAGGCGAGGCACGAGACAAGAGTGTGAATAGACCATAGACGTAGAATTTTTTCGCTAGTACATATACTAAATCTATGGAATAGACGCTCGTGGCTCGCCTATAGCGCCTCGTCTCGCGAGTCGCTGCGCTCGCGTCCGTATTAGCGGTTTTTTGTGTCAAAGGACCTCGTGATAAACGCGAGAGTTTTACTGAACTCACCACGAGAGAGTAAACAGGAAGCTCATTTACCATCAATCACGCGAGGTGCGGGCCGAGACACGAGACGAAGCACGAGGCGAGGTACGAGGCGAGAGTATAAATGTTGTATAAATGAGCCACTAGGTACTTTCATTAAAAAACAGTCAACCAGTCAATAAATAAATAAATAAATAATGGTAGACAGTTCACACAACATTATCTAGCCCCAAGCTAAGCAGACCTTGTGTTATGGGTAGGTAACAGATATACTACTACTACTAAACTACTACTAGATAACAGATATACTTAATACAATACATTACATAGATAGAAATCTGCAGATCGTACAAATATTTGTTGCGAGGCTGGAATCCAACCCGCAACCTCCTGCGTCGCAGGCGAACCTTCGCCCGCCGCGCCACAGAGGTCGAGCAATCATGGGCGAGAACTCTATGGGTGAGGCCTATGCCCAGCAGTGGACTTCTGTAGGCTGATGATGATTTAAAAAGGAGATCAAAATCTAAAGCCTTTCAGGCCGTTGATAAAAAGAAATATCTATGAAGCTTATGTACATACAATTAGATTTGGTTTCTATTTTCTTTGCTATATAAAAGTTCTTGTGCAAAATCTGTTAACAGCAGTACTAAAGCTGAAAGCACCGAGCGCGACCGCTACAATAACAGTTCTTAAGTATTTAGTGCCGTCGTGGTAGGTACGGCGATTGTCTGTTAATAGCCCCACGACCGGTACACGTGACTATCACGATCTAATGTCGATCCTATTAGAAAGCTATTTCTATAGTGCTAAGTTCTAAATAATATCATAATAATATCTTGGACGTAGGAGTAATTTTGTGAAAAGGGACGGAAGTGTATAGGTATAACCATGGTATAACAGGGGTGCGTTCAATGGGTACACTCCAAGGATGTAGTTGTTTTTTATCCACGCTCTGAGGCTCTGAACGACTTGGATTGACACGTAATGTCAATGTCATTGTCAATTTTTGATGTAAGCAATCGCTTTCTTCACCCAGTGTTGCCAATTTTGCTCTTTTAGAGCTAAATTCAGCTCTATTTCAACATTATCAGCTCCACTTTTTTCCAAAAGAAGTTAGTAGATAGTATGAATGAATGAACGACAAAACCAAAGCCTAAAGTTGTTATTGTTGAATCACTTAACCTGCATTGTTTCCTCCTTTTTACTGAAACAATTAGCCTTATTTTTAACTCTTTTTTTTCCATTCATTTTTTTTTCTTTTATGTGGGGTATCATTATTTGATCTCATGAAGTAGAGTGAGACAATTTTTTTTCTATAATAATAATAATAAATAATAATAATAAAGCCTTTATTTCCAAACTTAATCTATGTACATTATATTATTATATCTATGTAAATTTACTTTGGCACCCAAAATTGGGTGTAGGCCTCCTCCATACGGTTCCATTGTGCTCGATCTTGTGCGAGTCGACTCCAGGTCTTCCCCGCCACCTCGACGATGTCGTCGCACCACCTTCTCCTCGGTCTACCTCTCATCCTTCTGGCGTCTCGTGGGAACCAATGTAGTATCCGCTCACTCCAACGTCCATCTTGTGATCTGGCGACGTGACCCGCCCATTTCCATTTGAGCTTGCAAAGCATGCCGATTGCGTCAGTGACCTTTGTTATTGCTCTTATATCGTCGCACCTAACTCTATCTTTCAATTTTATACTTAGCATTGATCTTTCAGTTGCTCTTTGAAACGAAGTTATCTTTCTAATTATATCCTTGGTCAAAGGCCAACTTTGACAACCATACAGTAGTGATGGAAGTATTGTGTTATCCATCAGTTTCTTCTTAAGGTGGATAGGAAGTTTGCTTTTGAAGATATCTTTATGCGACCAATATTTCTTCCATGATATTGCGACTCTCCTATCCACCTCTTTCGTAATGGTGTCCTGGAAGGATATTAAATGTCCAAGGTAGTTATACTCGCTCACGTATTCCACTGTGCCGCTTTCAAGTATAATAGGTTTATGGTGTCCATTCGACATAGCTTTAGTCTTACTCAAGTTCATGCATAAACCTATTTTACGGCTCTCTATTTCCAATGAGCTGAGCATTTTTTGGATGTGGTCGTGTTTTTCAGCCAGAATAACGATATCGTCTGCAAAACGAAGATGGGTAATTTGTTCGCCGTTTATGTTAATTCCATAATATGACCAATCCAGCGTTCTGAACATCGTTTCAAGGATAGTTGTAAATAATTTCGGTGATATAGGGTCCCCTTGTTTTACGCCTCGTTTAATCTTGAATGGTGGACCAATAGTCTCTAATTTAATTTTAGCACTGCACTTTTTGTAAATTGTCTTTAGAATGTTGATATATTTGCTTTCTATTCCCTGCTCTTCCAAGCTTTTCCAAAGGTGGTTATGTAGGATAGAGTCAAATGCCTTTATGTAATCTACGAATGCTATGTATATAACTTTATTGTATTCGGTGCTTCTTTCTATGCATTGTGTCAGTGTGAAGATGTGATCCACTGTAGAGTATCCCTTTCTGAACCCGGCTTGTTCCCGAGGCTGTTGTTCATCCAGGGCCTTGGTTATTCGGTAGAGTATAACTGATGAAAAAAGTTTATATAACGTTGGTAGCAGGCTTATTGGCCTGTAGTTATCAATCAAATTTGGGTCACCTTTCTTATAAAGTAAGGTTATTAATGAGTTGTTCCAGTCATCAGGAATCTTATCTCTTACTAAAATTGTGTTAAATAATTTAGTCAGGTATGGCGCCAAGGGCTCTACCATTGCGATGATAGCATCCGTAGTAATTCCATCTTCTCCAGGGGACTTGTCTTTCTTTAATTTCGATATAGCGCGTTCCAACTCTATTGGTAGTAGATGTGGAATAGATGGCATGGATTGAGTTGACCGCAAAGATGGAATGGAGTTCTCATCACTGAAATAGAGATTTCCATAGAATTTTGTAGCTTCCTGTAAAATTTCCTGCCTGTTTGTTGTTTTTCGTCCGGTGTGAGTGGCGATTGAGTGAATCCATTCTTTTCTACTGTCGAAATGTTTTCTGGTCTGTTTTGTAGAGCTTCTTTTGTCCAGTTCATTTTCTAGAGCTTGAAATTTAATTATGTTTTTATTACATATAATTTTGTTTTTTATTTTTCTATGTAGAGTTTTTAAACGACTTTTTTGATGTGTTGTTCGTGGGTATGTGTCTTTCAATATTTCTCTCTCTTCAATCATTAATTCTATTTCTTCAGTTATTATATTATGTTTCTTTAACTGGTTTTGTTGGATTGGAAGCTTTTCAATACAGTATTTGATAGCTGTGACAGTGTTTTTATATGCTAAGTTTATGTCATTCAATGGCGTGCTAGATACTCGATCAGTGATTAAGTTTTTCAGTGACTCTACCTCTTTAGGTGAATAGTTCTTACATTTTTGCCCAAACTTGGTTCTTTTCTTCTTGTTGTGTAGGTTAATGTCGTATGTGATTCGTAACATTCTATGGTCCGAGGAGTATTTTAATGAGATCACTTCAGTATTGCTTACTTTACTCCTGTCTTTAACCAATATGAAATCTATTTCATTTTTTGTTTTTCCGTCCGGTGATTTCCACGTCCACTTTTGTTTTTTATGTTTTTTAAATAATGTGTTTGTTACAGTAAGTTTGTGCTCATGACAGAAGTTAATAAGCATTTCTCCTCTAGCGTTTCTCTGGCCGTACCCATACGGCCCACAGATGTCTGATTCTTCTTCTAATGGCAATCCTATTTTTGAATTGAAATCTCCTATGACTATTGTGTTCTTTCCAGTATCAAATAGCGCTTTTTCTATTTCTTTATATAATGTCTCTACATCTTTCTCGCTTGCTTTTTCTGTAGGGGCATATACCTGAATTATATTCACAGTCATGTCGTCATAGAGCAAATCTAATCTGGCTACTCTATCTGAAAAGGTTTTGAAGTTAATTATATTTTTCTTAAGATGGGATTTTATTATAAAACCGATTCCGTTGATTCCTTTTTGGTCACCTCTGTACATTAATATATATTTTTCTTTTTCTATTATGCATTGGCCTAGAATTTTCACTTCAGATATGCCGATTACATCATATTTTATGTTTTCCATCGCGTAGTCTAATTCATGTATTCTGTTTTCTGCTTTCAACGATCTTACATTAAATGTGCATATGTGTAAAGATTGTTTTATTTCCATAATTTCCTGTGAATGATTTTGTCCATTTTCCTTGTATGAAGGGTTGTGGTCATGAACTCCCGCGGCGACCACCCGTATTGGAAGTTGAGTTTTGGGTTCGTATCCATTTATATTCGTGCAATTTCCATATGTATTCCGCTTAGTGATGCCTAGGTTTTTGGGTGCCTGCTCTAATTGCTATTCTTTTTCTTGATTCTCTCTTCGCTCAGCTTGTGGTGTCCTTGTTATGTATGAAGTTATTGAATGGCTAGTCCCTTGAGTAGGAGTTTTATTTTTATAAGCAGCCGAGGATGTTTTAGTTTTTTTGGATATTTGAATAGTCTGTGAACTCATCGATGCGCTCATTCCTGTATTATCTTTTGGACTATTCGAGAGGGCTCTCTTATTGCTAGATATTTCTTGAATTTTCTGCTTAATTACAATCTTATCATATTTTAATACTGCTTTTATCCCTTTTTCTCTTTTTTCATTGAGTTGAGGAAGCAAAGATTTCCTGATCTCTAGGACTTTGGGTGGATAGTCTTCCTTAATATAAGAACCGGAACCATCAAGAGTATTCTTACGTTGTAAAATAGCTATTTTCTTCCCAAATGTTGTAAGACTTAATCTTATTGGTCTAGGCTTTATACCTTTCTTCCCCATTCTCCCTATATATTCAATTTCTTTTCTATCGCATTCGACTTCTAGTTTTAAATTAATTATTTGCAGGGCCAGCTCCTCTAGTTCTTGATAGCTTTTTTCATCTTCAGAAATGCCAAATAAAATCAAATTTCGCTGTCTTAACTTCTTATCAAAATCATCTAACCTCTTCTCCTGCACCTCCTGATTTTTTTGTATTTGATTTATTTCAAGTTCGACTTTAAGGAATTTTTCATCAAAATTTCGATTTATATTTTGAGTAATGCTTTCTTCTACTTGCTTTAAACTTTGTTGATTATCTTCCTTGATTTGTTTCCGTAAGGCATTAAGCATTTCACTCATTTGGTCATTCATGTTTCAGCCTACTAATGCCCTCTGGCGGATTATAGTGAAATATGCGTCAAAGGATGTAACTTGGTGCGAGGTTGGCTCAGTTTATAATGCCCGTTTATACTTCGAGCAGTACAATGTTTCGATCAAAGATCAGTTGGTACGTCGTGATTATCATAGATGGCGCTATGCGCAGTGTTCCTTTATTACTTGATGGATTTTATGTGGGTAGTAGATGGGTGAACCCACGGCAGCTACGCTACAGTGAGCGAATGACAGTTTATTATACTGACTGCAACAAACACCTTCTTATGTTTTATGTTCCTCTAATAATTCTTGTATTTGTCGTAGAAATGACTTGGTGGATATTATGTGTTACGTGCGGTAATTTGTGTCAGTTAGATCGTTTATGTGTTTTACTCACTGTTGTTTTTGTTGTTGTTATTTGCCAATATTAAGTGTTGAATGCTGACATGGACTGTTGGGTGATATTTCTTGGTGAAGATTTTATGTAAGTACGTAGTTCTTCCTATTATTTCTCTCTTCACTATTAAATAATGTCTCATATGATCACTTTCCTTTGGGTTTAGTCGACTTTTTTGCACTGTTTATATTTTTAAATGAATATTTAAACGCTGTCGTACGGAGATATGTTTACTCTCTTGGGCGCCACCTAGAGACAATTTTTTTTCTATAGTAATGGAAAATAAAGTCATGAAACCGTCAAAGCCAGTTTTGATTTCCAAAATATTGTTACAAAGTTTTTTTTCCATTTGGCGTAGTAACTTGTTTTGTGAATATGCAACTTGTTATACATTTAGATCGATATATTAACACCCTATTGTACACCAAAAAATAAATGTAATAGGATTAACTACAAAAATACAGTAAAATGGGCGGCATTATCGCTGCAAGCATATTAAGTGTGTATTTATATTTTACCATTAAATACTAAAAACTTGAAACATTTCGTGATTTTTCTAGTACATTTGGTACGGAACCCTGAATGCGCGTGGTCCAACGTCCACTTGGCCGTTTGTTTTACCCTTTTAGGCAGGCTAAAGATAACCCCAACAAAGATCCTCCCAGCCTTGATAGCCTTGAACCTATCTAGTGACAAATATGACAAAACTAGCCATGATATTTCACTGAATAAAATATTGGGGATGTTTCCATCATTATCATCATCCCTACAGAAACCGCTACTGGACATCTGAACATATCTGTGGATTAAATTACATCAATATCGGTTCAGCTGTCACGGCGTGATTGATTAACAAAGTCTTAAAGCATTTAATAGCAAAGTAATCCAGGAGATGATAACAAGTCCTGTTTCACTTTATAAAAAAAATACTCTCGTGGAAACTGCAACTTTTGCAGTTACTATATTACTCGTTGGGCTTACATGAAATATTTCTCCATCTATGGATGGAAAAGGATTTTTGTGGGGAAGGGTAGGATTGACTTGACTTTGAAAGCAATCTTACGTCAAAATCGTAACAATCGAACACCCACCCAAAACGGTGGTTGTTCAGTTAGGGTCACGTGACGCTAACCGAACGCTCTAACCGAGCCTCCGAACGGAACAACCCATACGCTTTGGCGACAAGCACATGATTTGACTTTGACAGACGTCAGAATTGCCATAGGTGGTTGTTCGGTTAGGGTCACGTGACGCTAACCGAACGCTCTAACCGAGCCTGTGAACGGAACAACCGCACACTCTGGTGACAACCAACACTCAGAGTGTACCCACTGAACGCACCCCAGGAAGCGTGCACTTTTTGGAGAGTACCAGCCATGTTGCTTCTTCTTCTTCTTCATATAATGGCTTCTGATTCTGAGTAGTGCTCCAAACAATTTCGCCAATGTCAAGTCATTTCGATCCACCAACTTATCTGTAGAATGAAATGTATGTAGTTTAGAAAACTACATAACTAATTGTTATAAAATTAGTCAAAGTTGTCAAGAGTCTCCGTCAAGTCATAACCACAGAATATATAAAAGTACAAGTCATAACCACAGAATATATAAAAGTACAAGTCATAACCCAGTTTAAATGGCACAAAAAAAGTTTTTTTACTACAGCAAAAGGTATCCAAACAATATTCACAATACAACTTTTTTTTTTTTTTTTTTTTTTAATAGCTAGGTATACGTCAATTGGACACAAGTATTACGTAGACAACTATTTAATCCTAGGTGGTAATCTATCGGTTTCCTAACTAGGCATGGCCTGTATCCAGGAAACCTGAACACAAGGAAAAACAAGTATCTTATAAGTTTGACCGCTATGTGTGTGTCAGTATGTTTGTCTGTCTGTGGCATCATAGCTCTTAAACGCGTGAACCGATTTGCATGTGGTTTTTTATTTGCAGCATTTTTTTATCAAAGCATGTTTTCAAGCGATGGTTCTTAGACATGTTTTACCGAAATTAGTACAGACGTTTTATTGTGCCGGGAGTTCTTAATTTTTTTGAATTTCTTTAATATACACACCCAGTAGACAGACTGACATATTTAGATTGTATGTAGATATCCCTCACTAGGGTTAATGTCTTAAATCGGTCTTCGGTATCAGGGAACTACTATGATTGCTATGTTATGTTATTATGTTATTTTTCCTGCAACGGGAATCAAAACTACACCTTTTGCGTGACAGTCGGCAGTCACCCGCCTGCAATCTACCTACCTATTTCTGCAGCAAAACAGTAGTGGTCGCATTGCTGTGTTCCGGTTTGAAGGGTAAGGGTGCCGGTGAAATTACAGGCACATGAGACTTTTCACCTTTATGTCTCAGGATGGCGGGCGCAGTGCAATGCCACATAGGGCGCGTCCTAGGTGGTCGTGACCTATGAGGTAATGCACTGTTCATAGGCAGAGGTTACCGCTTAACATCAGGTGGGTCATATGCTTGTTCCGTCATTCAAGTAGCTTAAAAAAAAAAAAAAAACTCATGATATCTGTGATATCGGAACGTTACAGGCTCTGTACTGCTCGCTCTCTCGCTGTCTCGCTCTCTCACTCACGGGGAACGGCCATTCAAAAATATAATAAAGTGCTGTTATAAATTACAATCTTTAATTTAATAGAATATTTATTCCGGTACACAACAGTTTGGCGACGAGCTCCAAAGGACCGATTTCTCAAGACGCGACCGATTTTTATAAAGTTGTGTGCTAACAAATCGTATGCCACCGCGCGCCGGCCGCGTCCCATCCACGCTTCAACGGCAACCATTTTTTTCTTACTTCAATATACAACTCAACTGTCACGTCACGGAAAAAAAAAAAATGTCTTCTTGGATTTACAAATTAAACAAATCCCAATTGGAAGAGCAGCTATCAGAGTACGGATTTACTACTCGAAACGAAACAGTTGATGAATTACGGAAGATTTTGAGCACCCACTGGAAAGAACAATTGAAAGCAGACGCCGCCGCCTCAGCCAATTCGTCTCAACAAACAAAGACAAACATGTCAAATAATTATGATCTACAGGCATTCAATGGTGAATGTTGGGAATCGTTTGAACAACAACTACGATGCATCATTACGTTAAATGAAGTTCCTGATACAAAAAAGGTACCATTGCTGGTCACAAAAATTACACCAAAAGTTTTCGAGACATTGACGTGTTTGTGTGCGCCTTCGAAACCAATAGATCAGTCATATGATGAATTATGTACAACATTAAGTAAAAAATATATGAAGAAGCAGTCATCAATTCTAGATAGAGCCACATTTCGCAGTCGAAATCAATTGCCAACAGAAAGCGTTGAAGAATATTTATTGGCATTAAAAATATTAGCTGGAGTGTGCAATTTCAAAGACATGAACGACCAGATAAAAGAAAAGTTTATTGACGGAGTGCATTCAAGATTGATAAAGTTTGAATTGTTAAAAAGTAATTCTGATCTGAGTTTAGACCAAACGGTGATGCTGGCACGGACAGTGGAAACAGCCTTAGTGCATACTACCAGTAAAAAGGAAACGGAGGTATCAGAGATGTTTCATTATGAGCAAAATTCAAAGCAAAAGCAGAATAAATTTAATAAATTGAAATCAAAGAAGAACCAACAAGTAAAAGACAAAGAAGTAAGATGCTTTTGCTGTGGTAACAATGGTCATATAAAGTCTGAATGCAGATTGATCAAGAAGTTCTGTTCGGAGTGCGGGCAACAAGGACACCTTTTTAAAGTTTGTTCGAAGAATCCTCGAAGAGTATACTCACTCGAGGAAAGTGATCAAAAAATCAAGTCAGACACAGAGGATGACGTTGAAACTTCAGTGGAGCAATTATTCAATGAGTATAAGACATACTCTGTTAATGTAAGTAAGATACCTCCGCATTATATTGCTATAAAGGTTGCAGGAACATATTTAGATTTTCAGTTAGATACTGGTTCGGAGGTAACAGTAATTCCGTTAAAAGACAAAGTCAGTCTATTTAACCAGTCTGAAATTAAGGATTCCAATGTTAGATTTAAAAACTTTGACCAAACCATCTCAAAGCCAGTTGGCATATTGGAAAACCTAACAGTAAAATATAAAAACCTAGTGAGAAAGTTGGATGTTTTTGTGGCCCATGATGATGTACCACGAATAATAGGCCGTGACTGGTTAAAAGCATTTAACCTGTGGCCTCCAACATTTATGGAAACTAATTCTATGACTAAACATTCAGAATCTTACTCATGTGATATAAAAAATGTTTCAGAAGCAGAAAATCTAATCAAAGAGAAGTTCGCAGAAGTATTCAGCCCAGGGTGGGGTAATTTCAAAGTTGAAGCTATCACGCTACAGTTAAAACCGGATGCAAAGCCCAAATGCCTTACACCACGACGGGTACCATTCGCATTGAAAGACAAGGTAAAGCTTGAAATTTCACGTTTACTACAGAATGGTAGGATAACACCGGTGGAATACAATCAGTGGGGTACTCCAGTGGTTCCTGTTTTGAAAGCGGATGGATCTGTAAGGCTGTGCGGTGATTACAAGGTTACCTTGAATCCTCATTTGGAGATTGACCATTTTCCATTACCCCACATCGATGAAATTTTCAACACACTCAAAAATGGAGAATACTTCTGCGAGCTTGATTTAAAAGAGGCATACTTGCAGGCACCTTTAAGCCCTGAGTCTCAGGAGCTCACAACTATAGTAACGGAAGTAGGTACATACCGTTATCAATACTTACCATATGGTGTGAGCACAGGTCCAGGTTCCTTCCAGCGGTTAATGTGTAAAAAGCTGGCTAACATACCAAACACAACCGTATTCATTGACAATATTTATATGGCAGGAAATGATGTTAATGACATGCTGAACACCCTGTGTAAGGTCCTATCAAAACTACAAGAATGTCAATTTAAATTAAAAATTGAAATGTGTAAATTCTTCAAGAAAAGTATAGATGTGTTTGGTTTTAGAGTCACTAAAAATGATATTAGCATTGTAAAATCGAATGTTGAACCATTGTTAAATACTAAAGCCCCTACAAGTATGACATTATTAAGGTCCTTCTTGGGAAAAATTAAATATTACAATCGGTTCCTAAAAAACATGGCTAGTACGATAGCACCACTATATGATATTATTAAGAAGAATAAATTTGAATGGACCCCAGATTGTAACAAAGCTTTTGACTTAATCAAACAGAAATTGTCTTCAGTTAACAATTTAAGACACTTTGACCCAAACTTACCATTAATTTTGTCATGTGACTCATCACAAACCGCCCTAGGGGTTGTATTATCAAACCGAGATTATGATGGTACTGTCAGACCGATTGCATACGCAAGTAAAAAATTAAACTCTGTAGAAATCAAGTATTCCACAATTGATAAAGAAGCCATGGCAATTATCTTTGGAGTGACCAAATGTTATAACTATACTTATGGACGATATTTTGAGCTAGAAACAGACAATGCTGCGTTAGTTAGAATATTTGGACCCACCAAAGGTATTCCAAAAATGGCAGCCAAAAGGCTACAACATTATGCGATTTTTCTGTCAGCATTTAACTATAAAATTAGGCACATCAGCACCACATCTAACCCAGCTGATTTCTTATCTCGGGCATTAATCAATGAAACAACAGAAAATATGCAGTTACATTCTATTTGTTTAAGTGCGGATGTAAGTAACACCTACCATATAAACGATTCAAAACTACATAAGTTGGACTGGAAAACTATTCAAAGTGAAACAAAAAAAGATTTGATTTTATCAAAAACTATTAGACATGTTCTAGATGGTTGGCCAGTTAAGAAATTAATTGATAAGGAACTTCAAAATTTTTACAACAGAAGGGATGAAATCAGCACCGACAGAGGATGTTTATTTTGGGGTTATAGAATTGTAATTCCTATGGTATTACGTGAATCAATTCTCTCAGAGCTACACAAAAGTCATTTTGGCATGGTGCGCATGAAGCAAGTAGCACGATCATATTTTTGGTGGCCAGGGTTAGATTCAGAAATAGAAAATGTTCCAAAAAAATGTGTTATCTGTCTCAAAAATAATAAAAATCCACCAAAATCAAAACTTAACCCATGGCCTGTACCGCCGTCCACATGGTACAGACTTCATGCAGATTTTTTAGGGCCATATAATAATAAAATGTTCTTGGTGATTGTAGACAGCTATTCAAAGTGGCCTGAGGCTTTTGAAATGACCACTATTGGGGCAACTCGTACAATCGAAATTTTCAAGAAATTATTTTCCAGCTTTGGTTTTCCAGTCCACTTGGTAACAGATAACGGGCCGACCTTCACTAGCACAGAATTTGCGAATTTTTGTCAACTTACAAATATAAAACATACTTTTTCGCTGCCGTACCACGCAGCAACGAATGGGGCAATTGAGCGATTTGTGGAAACTTTTAAAGCACATGTAACTAAAATAAAGGAAAGCGGTAGTCCACTCAGTTCAGCCGTTAACCTATTTTTGTTTGATTACATAAATTTACCCCATAGTACTACCGGTGTAACACCGGCCAGGTTAATGCTGGGTAGAGAGCTTAGAAATCGATTCACATTACTTAGGCCACCACCAATAGCGGATAAAGCATATGAAATGCAAGAAAAAGCAAAAAAGTATTATAAAGGTAGCAGAAATACACCAACATTAGAATTAGGACAGAAAGTTATGGTTAGAGGCTACCGAAAGGGCCATAAACCTTGGATTTTAGGAATTATAACGGATGAATCATGTCCAGGGGTAACCTATTACATTGATGTAGGGGGTTTAAAATGGAAAAGACACCTAAACCAAATTCGTACATGTGATCAGTCGGTAGAAGACTAAAATTATGTAATCAAATTAGTTAAGAATATTTAAGTAATACCATAACTCCTGTTTGATTTTTGTTATATTATAAATATTATTAAGGTAACAATAATGTAATTGTTAGCTTGGTTAAGTATTGTTTAGTATTGTTTGAACCTTGCTATTTGTCTTAGGTAGTACAAAATAAGTTCTACGATTGTATACAATGGTGGTGGAGAGTGTGATATCGGAACGTTACAGGCTCTGTACTGCTCGCTCTCTCGCTGTCTCGCTCTCTCACTCACGGGGAACGGCCATGCAAAAATATAATAAAGTGCTGTTATAAATTACAATCTTTAATTTAATAAAATATTTATTCCGGTACACAACAATATCTTTTCAGATCTATGTACAATTTTGGTGCTCTTTTGGAGATATTTGTTCAAAATAACCGGGAGAGGTCGGTTATTACATGGAGTAAAGTAAGCCCCTACTCGTTTCAAAGCGTCGCCGTCCTTCAACCACTCAGCCCCCAATAATTAATGTTTGCTTCAATTATAACCGCCGGAAACATAAAATTATCCTTGTTATACAAAGTTCGCTCGTAAAAAGAAAACTTGAACGAGTTCTCGCCGGAATCAACGCGTTCAGACCGTTCTCTCGCCTGCAGAGATGCAGAAGCTACGAAAATCAATAGCGCGCCCACAAAAACGCTTGCAGAGGCTGCTTTATTCCCGTGGGCTTTCACTTTGAAAAGTTTCAAACAAATTCTTCAGCACTGCTCTAAGTAAGAAGTTACTTTCCAATATTTTTTGTTGATCTACAAGCGCTGTGTAAGAGGCACTTACATTGCACTTTTAGTAGTAGTAAGTAGAGCTTTTTTGTGTAAGAGTTCGTCCAGGGAAGTACTACCATACCTACCATACCACCATACCTATTTCTGCCGCAAAGCAGTAGTGATCGCATTGCTGTGTTCCGGTTTGAAGGGTGCCGGCGAAATTACAGGCACATGAGACTTTTCATCTTTGCGTCAGGGTGACGGGCGCAGTGCAATATCACATAGGGTGCGTCCTAGGTGGACGTGACCTATGAGGTAATGCACTGTTCATAGGCAGAGGGTACCACTTAACATCAGGTGGGCCATCTGCTTGATCCGCCATTCCAAATAGTTAAAAAAAAAACTTTGAAACAAATTCTTCAGCACTTCTATAAATAAGAAGTTACTTTCCAATATTTTTTGTTGATCTATAAAGCGCTGTGTAAGAGTGCACTTACATTGCACTTTTAGTAGTAGTAGAGCTTTTTTGTGAAAGAGTTCTTCCGGGGAAGTACTAGCACCATACCTATTTCTGCTGCAAAGCAGTAGTGCTTGCATTGCTGTGTTCCGGTTTGAAGGGTAAGGGTGCCGGTGAAATTACAGGCACATGAGACTTTTCATCTTAGTATCAGGGTGGCGGGCGCAGTGCAATGCCACATAGGGTGCGTCCTAGGTGGACGTGACCTATGTGGACGTGACCTATATGATAATGCACTGTTCATAGGCATATGGTGCCGCTAAACATCAGGTGGGCCATCTGCTTGATACGCCATTCCGCCATTCCATTACGCAGAATTTATAATACCATCATTAGTAAATGTACTGCTTCCAGATTTAATTAAAAGAATAATCAACAAAAATTACAAACAATAATAAAAACATTTTCATGATAATATATCTAAGTAAGTATCTATGTTACTACACTGACTACCTACCTCAGTATTTAAATGCATAGTATACCTCGCTTAATTGTAATTCAAAAGTGTTAAACTTGCTCATACCTGCCTACCTAGTAAATACCTATATTGTACCGGCTGTTGTTACCTACTTGTTGGTAAATAGGTATGACTGTAAGAGGTGTAGTTAATGCTTATGTACTTACCTATTTATGTAACTTTTAAATTAAGTTGGTTAATAGTGCGAGTCAAGCGAATGTGAGTAACCATCACAAACCTACCTTGGTTTACGCGGTTACAACAAAATAATGAACTATGTAATGAACCTTTTTTATTAATAAACGTATATATATATATCTATCTAAGTAGTATAAAAAAAATTGGAACATATTCTTCAGCAATGCTCTAAATAAGGAGTTACAATATATTTAGTTGATCTACAAGCGCTGTGTAAAAGTGCACATACATTGTACCTAGCTCATGTTTTGTTTCGATAATGCATTTTCAATTACTTAGCACGCCGCCTGTTTCGATAAAATAAAGTTTACAATAGATTTTAAGAAAATTGAGGGAGAACCTCTCAACTTAAACTTATGTTACCATAAATCTTCGTAAAAGCATTTTCTTATTTACGCGGTGTTAATAAAAGATAAAAGGTGTAGTTCTGTACTAAAGAGCGATTAAGTTCTCTTATTTATGGATATAAGAAAACAACTACTACATCATTAGCAGCCTTTAGAAATCCATTGCTGGACGAGACCCCATTAAATACAATGCGGGGGGGGGGGGGGGAATTTGCCGTAATCACTATGCTTGGCAGATAACACAGGCACCATGCTTGGCAGCAGGCAATATAAGAATCTTCTAGCTTAGTTTTTAACAACATTTTCGTCGTGGTATGCCAAGAATCGACCCCTCCATCTCCTCCCGTGGATGTCATAAAAGCCGACTACGGGATTACCGGGACTTTTTTGTAAGATTTGTTGGTATAAGATTTGTCCTGGCTGCTAGCTTATTTAAGGGATGTGTTATTACTGGAAGATAGCGTTAGCAGAGTCAGTCGTGGGAAGCAATGGCAGCGATGAGCTCACCACTTGTCACGTCTATTATACATATTTCCCACGATGGTGCATGCAACCTACAGAAAAAGGCCCGTTTGAGGCTCTCCCTACCCTTTCGGGGAAAAAGGCGTGTTTATAAGAATCTTCTTCTTACCATACTGTATGCATTGCAAGCTGACCTTAAAAGATATTATTGATTTAAGTTCTTGCAGTCAAGACACTCTTATTCAAGAATAAAAAGTTTCAAACCATTTTTCTTTCTTTTCAGTTCACTGAGGCGTAGGTTGTAATTGCCGGTGCTTGCGGGAAGGCTGTGCCGCAACTGTAATTACTAGAGCCCATCGTATAAATGTACAGTATTACACGATGCGGGCTACTATATCTATACCAATATCTTCATCATCATCAGCCTGCATCAGTCCACTGCTGGACATAGGCCTCTCCTAATGCGCCCATTTAGACCGATTTCCAGCTCTTCCCATCCACTTTATGCCAGCCGCCTTACGCAGAAAAAATACGTGAAAACATATCTCAGTTAATGTTTTTAGAATTCGGTTAGAAAGATAGAGACAGTAGGTAACATACCTGACGACCTCTGTGGCGCGGCGGGCGAAGGTTGGCCTGCGACACAAGAGGTTGCGGGTTCGATATTTGTGCGATCGCAGATATTTGTTCAGGGTGTTCTGGGTATTTACTATGTATAATAAAAAATATCTGTCTATGTAATATATTGTATTAAGTATATCAGTTATCTAGTACCCATAACACAAGCTCTGCATAGCTTGGGGCTAGATAATGTTGTGTGAACTGTCCATCATTATTTTATTTATTTTATTGTCCGCGTGTATTCGCGAGGTGTCAGATCAGGGCGAACCACTAGTTTTATAAGTGCTTACGAAACCTCTGCATTGCACAGCACTGTAAAAGAACCCAGTGTATATGTACACCTCTAATTGCTACACACAACGGAAGCATTGATGGAGGTCGTTTATACAAAGCTGATACGAAGCTTGCACTTTTTATTGACTAACAAGGATTCGGAATTGCTTCGTGGATTTACGTGGCGTTCTGCGTCGATCGGGCACCTACAGTGATTCAAAAAGAGGGATAAAGCGAGCTACGTTTTGTACCTCGCAAGTGTTGGGTTTGGCTCATAAAAGTAAACTAAACTTCTCTTTAGAACATGAGGGTCACTTGACATGTTTTGTTTATAGTGTAGAGACTAGAGAGTTTATTTTAGGTACGTTCTTGCCTCAGGTTGTTTGAGGTAATTGTGCATAAATTAATTTTATTTCCTGCAATTTGGTTAGTAAACTGTAAAAGTTATGCCCGACGAGATCCAGTCTCAAACTAGTTCGGAGGGTCATATTAGGGGTTTCCTCGGAATGACAGATAATAAGCTAGAAACATGTAACAACAACATATAACAAACATACCGTGACAAACCGGGTAGTACGTAGTTCGGGTTTTAGTTTTTTGTAATAAGGCCGATGTGACCTAGCACACAGGCTACTTTTTATTCGGGTACCAGTTGTGTGACAGGTTGCCGTTGTCTGTCTGACATAAGAATATACCCATCTGTCTCCTCCCGTGGATGTAGTAAGAGCTGCGTTAAGGGATTACACCAGGGAATGGGCCAACAGCATCCATGGTTATCACGAATGCACCTAACAAACGTGGTGACTATGGCAAATCCCCCAATGCATGAAATGGCCTCGTCCAGCAATGGACGAATAGCTAAGCTAGTGGTCCATATTTTAGGAATCCCAGAATATCACGATTTTAATAGTACGCAGCTAAACATTGATTGATGTTCGCCCATTCATCGCGCTCGTCTGAACGGATAGACAAAGCTTTTAACAAGTATGCACAGTAATTAGCCAAACCACCTTTGCGGAATGATTGATAGTCAATGTAATATTATTAACTGTATATCTTAGAATATAGAATAAACAATCTAAAGTCAAAGACAAAAGTATTTTATTCATTGAAATCACAAGGATCATTTTGAAGCGTCTTATAAAATAAATTTACTCCTGTTCCAAACCTAGAAGAATCAGGCAACAAACACGGCTTGGCTTTATTTGATGATCCTTCTTTCTACTTGGTGGGAAGCGCCTGTGTGGTGCCTTGAGAACAAGTTGAAGATTATTTAAAAAAAAGAAGTAAAACCAGCTTAAAAGCCTTAGGTATTAGGCAGTCAAAAGTAAGATGCTAAAGACAATCTAAGCGATGTTTCTAAGTGCTTGAGAATGCCTACTAATGGATGATTTTAATGCCTATTTGTAAGTTGTGTGTTCGTGACCTTCCTTGCCAGAACTTGTTCAAATTTAAACCTGGATTCTATAGAAAAAAACACGGAAAATTAGAGGTAATTCAACTTTGCCAAGGTGCCACACTCGTAGGGCACAGTTAATTTAAATTGTATTGTCTGTTTTGTCCCACCAGTGGGGCTGATTCAACTCGTAAAAGAAGTTTTCATCGATTCTGCCGCACCAGGGCATATCGTTATTCGTTACGATATCGTTGACAGTGTGAAAGCGTTTAGTAGCAAATGTACCTATGTGCTTACATGTCCAACGATATCGTGTCGTGTCGATTCTTCAATGTCGTCAACGATATCGTTATAGGATTGGTTTTTTCTACACTAACATACATACATACATAGACTTCAGTACCTGATACTGAATGTAGGACGTGATAGCGTTTTACCCCGAGAGGGCAAAAGCAGAGCCTCAATGGGCCTCGTTTCACCGTGGGTTTCACCGTCTTGGGAATATTGATGTGATAAGTGTTGAGCTCATCGCCGCCATTGCTCCCCACGTGTAACGCTTTCTTCCAATAATAGGTACCATACCTATTACCCCAGGTGTTTTTTTTTAGCTTTGATAGACCTTTGTTTGACCACGATCTCACCTGTCGGTAAGTGACGATGTGGCCGAAGATGGAGCGCAAAGGTCTAGAAGGCAAAGGCATTCACTCTAGCCTTGAAGAGACCCAGATTATAGTTTCAAGAAAAACAGACGACGGTATTGTATTCCACTCCTTAGCAGTTCGCATTATAAAGGTAGAACTGAAACTTTTTGTGCGAATAGAAGGTATACTAATGAGGTAAGGCTGGTACAGCCCAACCTCGCCTGCTCGTCCAATGATGAAAAGGAGACGGTGGGATCAGATCGTGCAGTTCCTGGGAGCACTCCCAGAAATGTAACCTATAGAAGAACCTATGTACCTGTTCCATTAATCTACGTTCTAGGTACATGGTCTGACGTTTGCTATATACATATTACTAGCGTAAGGATAGGGCGGAGCGTGTGATATAAAATGACTGCCAATTGAATCGGATGCGAGACCATCGAAAATCAGTCTATGACTTAGTTCACATTCGAACGGTAGTGTTTGGTACTATGACAAAATTAAAATGGTGTACCTTGATCGAAAGCCGTTTCCAATAATAATTTCATCATCATCATCATCAACCTACTGCAGTCCACTGCTGGACATATGTCTCTCCCATGGCGCGCCACTGAGCCCGGTCTGAGGCTCTCCTCATCCGGTTTCTGCCAGGCACCCCGCGCAAGTCGTCGCTCCACCTAGCCAGAGGGTGTCCTACACTACGTTTGCCTAGACGCGGTCTCCACTCAAGAACTCGTTTACTCCACCGATTATCGGTTCTTCTGCAGACATGACCGGCCCACTGCCACTTCAGCTTGCTAATCCTCTGGGCTATGTCTAGAACTTTGGTTCTCTGTCGGATAACCTCGTTTCGGATCTTATCCCTCAGGGAGACTCCAAGCATAGCCCTCTCCATAGCTCGCTGAGCGACTTTAAGTTTATGGACCAGTCCTACAGTGAGCGTCCTCCAATAATAATTTGTCAACGAATAATTATTTTGATTTCAAATATAAAGATTCTACAAACCTTCATTTCACCGAAGGCTTTATTCAAAAAGATATAACGTACGTTCGAAAAAAACATCAAATAACAATAACAACATTTACCTAGAGAGAAAGAACATGGCGTTTTCGCCATCATGTCGTAAGCCAGTTATGTTCCCACTCAAGGCACAAAGAGCTCTTCAGTATTATTTTGATAATACCGTTATTTTCTTTCTTTCAATTTCTTTATTTTGTCTTTTAGGATGATTACATTACAGTGCGTTCTCTAACTTGTCCTTTGATGGTTTTACTTAGAACCGATATCTATGAAAGGGTACCTGTAATTCTGAACCACAATCTCTTAATAAATAAGTTTTTAGTGATATTTTTTTTTAATACAAGGTTTTATAAAATATGACAACAAAAACTACTTAAAATATGGACCAATCATACGCCAAGTTCAAATATTCAAATAAATGTTAGAATAAATGTAAAAAAAATCTGAATGGTTTGACAAAACAATCGTCTTGAACCGAACAGGATTTGCTGATTGCAAATTGTGCTTACAATCGAATACAGGTATAAGCGAGTTCCCCCTTAAGTTAATACAAGGACGATGAAATGACCTTAAGTAGACATTTTTAAATTTTTAGGTCTCTTAATAAAATGTAAGAAGATAAGGAGGAAAAACTCGGAGCGCAATTTGATAATTAAATAGCAAATTAAAACAAATTGTATTAAATCCCAGACTAATGGAGTGGTGTAAGAATATTGCATCAATTACAGGATTTTCGCTCCCTAATGGGAGCTGGAATTCCACATTATAATATTCACTAATAAGAGGATATTTACCATGATTTTTGAATTCTGTTTGTTTTCTATATTTCGGCCATTACCACATACATACATACAAAGACCTTGCCTTTTCGACGAAAGGGTAGGCAGAACCTCAAATGGGCCTTTTTCCACTGTAACCCACATGGAAAATAGACGTGACAAGTGGTGAGCTCATTGCCGCCATTGCATCCCAAGACTGACTCTGCTAACGCTTTCTACCAGTGATAACACATTCCTTTAATAAGCTAGCAGCCAGGACAAATCTTATACCAACGAATCTTACAAACAAGTCCGGGTAATCCCTTAGTCGGCTTTTATGACATCCACGGGAGGAGACAGAGGCGTCTATTCTTAGGCCGGACATAATAACTTAGTTAATCAACAAAAAATGGACCAGAGAAATTTAAAGTTAAATATTTCACATTGAACGAGGATAAATAGTGAAATATTAAGTGGGTCTGAATAAACGAACGCAGCCTATTATTTATCCAAGGCTTTCAAAGGCACTTCAGTTTCGCTCTAGGTTCTTTCAAGATTCTTTATTTCTTCGGAGAACTAAGCAAAAAACACTTTTTACATCTTATTACTACACATAAACAAAGTACCTATAGGCTTATTGTATTAATTAAGGAAACTTTTTTTATAATTACTGAAAAAAGTAAAGCTACACATTGTAAGGGCGAACATGATAGCCAGCAGGTTTGCTCGTTGTTCCGCTGAAGTAAAAGTTACTCTATTCCGAGCTTATTGCACTAATTTCTACACGAGCAGCCTGTGGGTGACTCACACGCAAAAGCAGTACAACGCTCTGCGAGTTCAGTACAATAATGCCTTCAGGGTGTTTTTGGGGCTGCCCCGGTTCTGCTGCGCATCGGGGATGTTCGCTGTTGCACAAGTCAACTGTTTCTATACAATAATGCGTAAGCGCTGCACATCTCTGATGCGCTGGGTCCGGGTTAGCTCTAACAACATTCTGAAGATGTTTGTACAAATTAATGCGAGCGCGCTGCACATCCCTAGTGCGCAGGGTCCGGCCCAGCTCTAACAACATTCTGAAGATGTTTGTACAAATTAATGCGAGCGCGCTGCACATCCCTAGTGCGCAGGGTCCGGCCCAGCTCTAACAACATTCTGAAGATGTTTGTACAAATTAATGCGAGCGCGCTGCACATCCCTAGTGCGCAGGGTCCGGCCCAGCTCTAACAACATTCTGAAGATGTTTGTACAAATTAATGCGAGCGCGCTGCACATCCCTAGTGCGCAGGGTCCGGCCCAGCTCTAACAACATTCTGAAGATGTTTGTACAAATTAATGCGAGCGTGCTGCACATCCCTAGTGCGCAGGGTCCGGCCCAGCTCTAACAACATTCTGAAGATGTTTGTACACAATAATGCGAGCGCGCTGCACATCCCTGGTGCGCAGGGTCCGGGCCAGCTCTAACAACATTCTGAAGATGTTTGTACAAATTAATGCGAGCGCGCTGCACATCCCTAGTGCGCAGGGTCCGGGCCAGCTCTAACAACATTCTGAAGATGTTTGTACACAATAATGCGAGCGCGCTGCACATCCCTGGTGCGCAGGGTCCGGGCCAGCTCTAACAACATTCTGAAGATGTTTGCTGCTAGGTTTCATTGTCAGTATCTGAATCATTGCTGTATAGTGCATTTATTGACAATCTAATCTAGGTAGGCTTGTATATGTAGGTACTGTTGATAAATGTAAAATTGTATTAAGTATGTAAGTGTGTAACCTGTGTGTTTTGCCTAATTGTGTACCTAATCCTAATGATCCTATGTTTGTCAAATAAATAAAAATTGAATTTGAGACTGGGCCAACCCCAGGCAGAAATCTTCATACAAAAAAACGCCTCGCGCCGCTCGAAAAAGCGGTTATTTTTGAATCTCGTATAATAAAGAAAATTTTCATAATATGCACCATTTTAATAAACAATAGAATCTATGCAAAACAAAACAATATTATGGTGACAGCGAGCTGATCCGGTGATGGAGACGGAAGGTGGACAATGGCACTCCTCTATAGATAATAGTAGACTGGCTCATTTTAATCAGCACACCGTTCCGATCACTAATTTTATAAAAGCTAGTTTTAATTGGCTACGAAAGGAAAAAATCTGAACTTAAAAAAGTGACCCAAAATTAGTAATTTCACACTGTTTTGATGTAGACATATCAGTGGAAGCTGCTTGTCTATAAATAAACAAGTAAATAATTTTGTAAAAATTCAAAAACCCTCACCGCAATGAGGGTCCGCTGAACCGATGTTGATCAAACATACACTCTATTTACCTTTCAAACAAAAAAAAACGAAATCGGTTCATCTGTTCTGGAGCTACGATGCCACAGAGAGACACACACACACACACACACACACGAACAGACACGTCGAACTTATAACACCCCGTCGTTTTTGCGTCGGGGGTTAATAAAAAGAATTATCACGTATAATCTTTTGGCTCTGGTTGTACGTGGATATGCCAAGTAAGTAATATACCCATGGAACAATAGGAGCACATGAATAGCAATGCTTGCATTCACAGAAACTTAGAGCATTGCAGGCCTCCGTTTTGCTCGATGGACAGAAATGATGTTTGATTGCACGCCGGGACCTCGTGGTCACATGCTACTATGTATTAGCTTATTACAATAGCCAGTGATCTGAAGCCCAATTCTCGTAATAAAAAATAGTCAAATTAAAGTTCAGTACCCTTAGTAGTACTGGATAGAAAGCGCTCAACAAAGGGACAAGTGGAGACAGTTGGAGGAGGTCTATACCCAAAATGGGGCCTGACTTTTAGTGTACCTAATTTTGTGTGTTTTAATTATGTATAAAAAAAATAAGTATTAATTATGGAAATAAAGGCTAAATAATAATAATAATAACCCTTAGTACGAGAATTTGACAGTATTCGAAACTTTATGAAGTTTCGTTTCCTCAATACATTTACTGACAGCGTCCTTAGTTTTCTCCTCGTTTTCGCTAGGGGCGCTGCCAGTAAATGTATGGAAGGAAACGAAACTTCATATAGTTTAGAATACTATCAAATTCTCGTACTAACCCCCCAGATCATGTTACGATCTAGTGTCGATGTCCCAAACGTCAAAAATGGTATTCTGCTCACCTGACAATACAACGCGGAATGTGATTATATCGAAATGTGACTGTAACTTGAACCTTTCAAAGTTCTGAGAATTCTCTGTTTCACTCGTTACAATTATTATATAGCACTATCCTACTCTAACATACGGTCCCAATAATCGAAAGTAGATTATATTGTTGTTATGAGGGAGCAGAATACCAATGTTTAGTCAATTTACAATACAGTCTCGATTCGGTCAACTTGCAGTGTGCCTTTGAAATAAATAGGAGAATTGGGCTTCTGAACAATAGACCAATTGAGACTGTGACCCAGCGGTACTTACTTAACATCTGGATTGGCTAACAAAGTACATACTTAAAGTAGGTACTTACTTATAAGTAGTAGTAGAGCTATTTTGTGAAAGAGTTCGTCCGGGGAAGTACTAACCCGATACCTATTTCTGCCGCAAAGCAGTAGTGCTCGCATTGCTGTGTTCCGGTTTGAAGGGTGAGGGTGCCGGTGAAATTACTGACACATGACACTTTTCATCTTAATGTCTCAGGGTGGCAATCGCAATCAAGCGCAGTGCAATGCCACATAGGGTGCGTCCTAGTGGACGTTACCTATGAGGTAATGCACTGTTCGTAGGCAGAGGGTACCACTTAACATCAGGTGGGCCATCTGCTTGATCCGTCATTCCAAGAAGTATACAAAAAGATGAAATTAAAAAAAAACTTTTCCCTAGAATCGGGATGCTGCTACAATGAAATTCATGAAAAATAAAAAAATAACCTAAAACATCCCGTTTCTATATAGTGAAAAGTATGTGTACAGTGGCGGAATGAAAACGTTCGTCAGTTTTCAAAGGAACCCTTAGCTTGTCGCGAGCACATATTACCTTTTCCAACTATTCTACGTAGCAGACTGCTGTATAGAAAACCATAATTTAAATGTTTATTATAAAGATCAAATTCGCACACCTTTGATCAGTTGCTTGTTTAAGTTTGGAACGACTTTTTTAGGGTCCCGTACCCAAAGAGGCCAAACGAAGCCCTATTGCCCTCGCTCATCCGTCTGTCCGTCTCTCTATCACACGGGTCTATAGCGGCTAAACCATTGAAGTATTCATATTTGTAAAGTGGGGAGGGAAAAATAAATCTGTCGTACCCTAGCATGTGGAGTATAATTTTAGAGCCTATTAAGTAGAATAATACTGTATTTTTGTTACTAAGTTCAATTTAATTTCTATTTAACCCACGAACTAGTTTTTTTTTAATATTCGGCATACTCAGTATGAATATTTTACCAAAAAATTATAATATTTTAGAAAATAGAAACATTTTGAGAATTTTCTCATATTTCTATTACAAACATTTAATTTTGCGTGTGGATTAACTAAACTTAGGCAATTTATAACTTCTACATTTGTTACGGAACCACAAATTATATAATAGTTTCTACGACGGAAACCTGAATGCGCGAGGTCCGATGCGCACTTGGCCAGTTTTATAATGAGTTAGCCAGAAGTTTTGTCATTTTATTCGTAGACTATCTGTTATTCAATCGCTGCTATTATCCGTTGTCATGGTAACTGAAGGTTATTTTCGTAATATTGACAATACTGTGTCGGTAAAACAGTACCATTGCAATACTATGTCGGTAAAGCAGTACCTATGCTTTTTGCATTGAACAACCAAAAATAGGCCCTAAGGTGACGAACATTTTCATTCCACCACTGTACATAACCAGTTTCAAAAGTTATATTACAAAGTACTACAGTTTGTTCTATGAACTAAACTTGAACTTAAAGACAAAAAATACAAAATTTGCAGTTATCCATACATGATATTATACCAACATTTGCGGTTATTGCAATATAATATTATTTCCCTGTGATCTCTCTTATCCCACTTCCTTCAAATGACTCCACTCCCTTGTATTTATACCCCTTGAATATTACGTAGATATATTATAAGGTTTAAAATTAAACTGTTTCCTATGTGATATTATGGCCCTGATATACCTCGTCCCACTTTCTATAAATATCTCCTCATCCTTTATTTACCCCCTGTATAAATACACCGGTACCTTTATACCGTAAAATTAAACATTATAAAAAATAGTTTTATTTTATTTTAACGTGAAAGTATATAATCAAAGTTTTACTGTAAGTGCTGTTCAGTTCAAACAATGTAGGTTAATCTATCTATTTTTTTAAAATTGGTAATACATTTATTTACAGAAAGAATAATGCAAGGTATGTACAAAATAGATATGAAACAGTTGTGCTACCTGAAGACCGCTACAAGCGATCTAAAGGTAGCTCAACTGATCCAAATCACAACCAGACGGAAGCGTCCCTAAGCGTTAATCTATCTACCTATATGTTGTTACTTTATTTGTTTTAGTCGGTTTATTTTGTAGAAAAGCACATAATCAAGAAAACTTCAGCATAGTATTTTACATCACGTCCTGTCACTTCTGATAATTGATTTGCTTGTGGGGGCCTTAACTCACCGAGATGCCATGGCGACGTCGCCGGCGCCGGCTACGTATTCAAACAATTCATATTCAAATGTATGGCAGTTAACTCACTTGGCAACGTCGCCAATTTGGAAGCGTAGCCACAACCAACGGGTCACTTTGTGGAGACTGGATACCTGGCAAGCTGGCGACGTAGCCAATAACAACCAACCAACCAACCAGAAACAGATGTGTTTTTTTCAAATTTTAATGTTTTCTTAAATTCTTCTTTTAGTTTTCTAAGTTAAGTAGTTTTTAATATATGTACCTATTGTTTGGCTTTCTGCGCGCGTTGGTGTATACTGTAAGTGCAGTAAGCAGTTGAATTTAAATAAAATAAATAAATAAATACAATGTACATGAGCAAGCTGCGTCTCACTCACTCGGTGTCCAACCGGTCGCTAAGACGGACGCACAACGCACACGTGTGAGATAACTGATTAGCCACTGGCTACTCCATTTGGCAACCGAAGGTAGCCAGAGGTAGCCATGGATACGTAGCCGGCGACGGCGCCCTAATATGGCATCTCGGTGAGTTAGGGCTTTTATCGTCACTCGTTCACGTCGTCAATCGTCAACGTAGAAAACGTTCGGTGGTCAATTTGCATTCCTCTGTAAGAAAATCAACTTTCAGAAATTGTGATGGACTGGACCAAATAACATCTATGTACCAATTTTACACTTCCTATTTCCCAGTACAAGAATAAATTTGAATTTATAAACACAAACGAAAGACAATTTTCTTTCGGCATAGCCACGTATTCATCTTTTATGAATACTTACGGAATTTTCGACTCGTAAGATTTTCAAATTGTCGAGAATTTCATAAAAGTAAATGGGTATAATCTTGGCTCTAGCGGTGAGTCGGCCATTGATTCGTCAACAAATGGAGCATTTTGAATATTGTGGTAATGTTAATGTGGCGGCAGTCGAGCGTAGAAGCGCCATCGTCGACTGCCTTCAATATTCATGAGCCGACTTAGACGACGCAGGCCTGGAGTAAGTGGCCATGAAGGACGAAAACAGGGGAATAAAGCGTTACCGTAGGACTTATTTATTTTGAGGGCTTCTTTTTGCATGAGATACAGCCTCTCTACAAGATTAATAACTAAGCGTATTGATAGACAGACATTATTTACGTTTAATTACAGATTTGCAAATGTTAAGCTATAATAGTACATTATGGTCGTAGTGTGTAATGTTGGTGATTACCGCTGAGGCGCTATTGAGACCCGAGCCGTTAGGTGAGATGTATCATGCGACGTTGTTCAACACACTAGTGAAGAAAATAATAATAAAACAGAAATACACACTGTTTGGTTTCGAACGAAATGCCATGGAGCCGGTTCAACCGAGACGTTTTGCACTCTGTGGGTTTTGACTTTTAGTAAAATACTCTGTGTGAGGTTTTGAAAAAAATCGTCTCTCTTGGGTAGAACTAAAAAATTTTGGGTCCACAAAAAATGTGTGTTTTGGCTATTTGTTAAAATATATTTAATTCTCTCGGTATCCATCTCATCGGACGTTTTGGTTGGACTTTGGGAAGCCCGGGGAGGAAGTGCTGTGTTGCATACCAGTTTGGTTGGATTATTTGGTGATTTGTGGTAACCGGCGAAATAACGCGTGAAGGCCACGTCTAGTGGTATTGAGGCCGCGCGTAACCCGTTTTGTTTCAGCTTGTGAAAGGTACCGAGTAACGAGCTGATGGGCACGGGCATTTCGGCTGGAGAACAACTGTGAGTAGTATCGCATATATATAACCTCTTTGTAATTCATTGGATCAGACAAGTTGTGTTTGTTTAGGAAAAGCACCGCGCATCGCGGTAAGACACCTCTCCACGCCACCCACCGAGGGCTGGTCAGCTCGTGGAGAGGACACACACTCTGTGTAAATAACTCGCTAGTGAATAATAGCAATGAAAAAGTCACAGTTTGATTACAGGTGTCATTATGTGGCTAATTGCGGTGAAATTAGAGTCACTTTGGATATCGATAACCAACAGGTGAGATCGTGGTCAAACAAAGGCATAACAATGTTAAAAAATAAAATTAAAAAAAAAACAAGTGTTTTGAAAAGTATGTCCAATTATGCCTTCATCGTTGACTGCCTTCAATATTCATGAGCCGACTTAGACGACGCAAGCCTGAAGTAAGTGGCCATGAGGACGAAAACAGGGGAATAAAGCATTACCGTAGGACTTATTTATTTTTAGGGCTTATTTTGCATGAGATACAGCCTCTCTACAAAATTAATCATTAGGCATATTGATAGACAGTCATTATTTACGTTTAATTACATATTTGCAAATGTTAAGCTATCAAGTCCTATCTTCAATTAAACCTTCATTACATAGATAGATACAGTTTTACCCAAAATATAAATCCGATCGACTGTTTTCGTTTGCGCAGAAAAGCGCAAACTGATATCCGACAGTAGCCGAACGTATAGTATAGCTTTGTCCCTCTCACATCTTACAGTCAATCGGCCGCGATTTTGCCGCGAAATCGACTAACCAAGAACAGCGCAAGATTTTAGCGCGCGTTTGCTATTGGTATATAGAAAGAAGGTTCCCCCGCTATAGAAATTGGTCTATGGCGCAGGTACATCGGGGCGAATTGTGTTTTGGGTAAAGCAATCCATGAATTTATGATTTAGAACACTTCCGTCAGATTCCACTTTCGTCAGATCACTTATTTTTTCCGTATAGGTCAGAAATTTGAAACTGGTTACGAAACATTCATCGCTATAGCAATGAAAAGCGGTTATGACTATTGCTTATGAATCCTTGGCCTAATGATGAAATTCAATATTAGGCCTACTGAGAAAACAAGAAAACAAAAACCCTCAACGCAATGAAACGGCTGAACCGATTTTGATCAAACATAGCTAAGGACACTCCAGACTAATTGATATTACAAACAAAAAAAAACTGACCATCCGTTCGGGGGCTACGATGACACAGACACGTCAAACTTATAACACCCCGTCGTTTTTGCGTCGGGGTTAAAAAAAGCGCTTATAATGTGTTTTTACAATGCAATGCAAAATTCAAAAGTATTCGTAGTAGCAAGAGGTTCATTCAATTGTCAATGCATATGGTGCAAATATACATAGGCTGGTTTACAGGTGGTCTAAGCTTAAGGTATCTATTTAGGTAATCCAGTGAAAGGGATTCCAATCTATCAAACCGGTAGCTACCTTGTTCGTTTCAATAGAATCAATCTGCTCGTAATTTATTTGGCGGTCAAACAAGAAGATATTTTGAGGTATCGATAACCTTCGTACAGGAGAACCACTTCATAGTCACTTTTAGATACAAAAGATTTACGTATTAAATTAGAAAGAAAAGCTAAATAAAAATTTGTTTTGACTTTTGCGCCGTTTATTGAACCTGGGGTGACATGAACCTAACCCGTTTAAAGCACGAGGGGTTCTGAGAGTGGGCGATAACGCTCCCTACTGGGCGCTGCAGACCTAAAGGGGGCGGTAAGAGACCCAGAAAAAAGTGGGGGCGTCAAATCAGACACACTGTCGTATTTTAATAGTTATTAGTATTCCTAGATAGGTAATTTTCGTAGATAATAGATAATGGGCAATCATATTTAAACAAGTTTTTGTTAAATAACCCGATTGGTCCATGAATCTCCGCTAATATAGCACAAAAAAATGGGGGCGCTAAAAAATAATTATTATCAAAGTGGGCAGTAGACAAAATACAAGTTTGGGGTTAAAGGTTAACTCACGCTAGACCGTGTCGGGTCCGAGCCGAGTGCCGGCCGTAGCACGGTCAACTACAGGTCGTCTCTGGGGTATGGGAGCGGTACGGGAGAGTTGTTTTCGTCCCTCAATAATTTGATATTGATTTGATTTGATTTGATTTGAAGTGTAGCTTCATGTCATCTGATATTTCAGATGACATGAAGCCACACTTCATTTTGACGTAACGAAAATATCCCTCGCGTACCGCTCCCGTACCTCAGGGACTGACTGAGTTAAGGTGGGTATAACGCAAAATTACCTTAGATTAGATTTATAACTGACTAAATCACGTACAATATTCAAATTAAAAACATGCTTGGATACTACATTATAATATCGAGGGATCAACCAGACAGAAAAACGATTGGAAAAAATTATACCGTTAAAAAAAAATACAAGGTTACCTCTATCTTTTGGCCAGATTCGATTGTTTGTCAGTATGGTACAGATTATTGGGTCAAAAATTGTATAAATAAGATCAATACAATAAAATGGAGGGATTACCATAGGTTTTTTTTAAATTTTCTATATTTCACGAGATATTCAATAAAAACCGTGGTGCGTGGCGTTTTTTTTTGTATGAAGATTTCTGCCTGGGTTTTGCGCAGTCTAAAACGCTAGACCTGTAATATTACATATATTTTGTATGGACACACTCACGCTATACCGAGCGGCAACCGAGTGACGGCCGAGCAACGAACAACGCTCGGAAACAACTCGGTCGTCAAAATTCAGCATGGTTGTAGTCTAGTTATAACACTATTTGCTCGGTCGAGGCCCGTTTTTGTAATGTAATCAGTACCCTTACCACAAGTTTCTGACGTAATCGAATCGCTAGCGAGACGATAGTCAATGTCAAATATTAACCAATCAAGTTATTAAGATTTCTAGTCACCTCGATGTCATTGGCCAATATTTGACACTGATTATCGTTTCGCTAGCGACTCGATAACGTCAGAAACTTGTGGTAAGGGTACAGGCACGGGACCGGCTCGGTGACCGTGGCCGACACTCGGCTCGGACCCGACACGGTCTAACGTGAGTCAACCATTAATTAATTTAAGTTAGGCATTAATTTACTATTATGTATTGTGTGGCATAATGTATATTATTTGTAATAATCCTACTAATATTATAAATGCGAAAGTTTGTAAGTGTGACTAGAAAAAAATACAAAATTAGACTCATCCGGAGCCTAGTCTTTTCTATATTCCTGTACGGTGCAGAAACCAAGACTCTCAAAGCGAAGGATCGCAGACGTGTTGACGCTTTCGAGATGTGGTGTTGGAGACGGATGCTGCGATTCCCCGGACAGGCCGTAGGACGAACGTGTCAATACTCAAGGAACTCAAGATAACTACTAGGCTTTCTTCTATCTGCCTCCAGCGAGTCCTTGAGTATTTTGGTCATATAGCACGGAAGACAGTGACAACTTAGAGAAGCTGATTATCACTGGAAAAATTGAGGGAAAGAGGCCACGAGGCCGTAGCCCAATACGTTGGTCAGACCAGATCCACACCACTCTCGATTCGAAATTCCACGAAGCCGTGCAGCTCGTTGGCAACAGATCTCATTGGCGCAGCATCATCCGGCAGAAAGTGATCCATGGAGGGGGTCACGACCCTCAGCATTGAGGAATACGATGCGAGGAGGAGGAGTGTGTGTGTAGTGTGTTTGTTACTTCTTCACGCTGAAACGGCTGGACGGATTTAGATGAAATTTGGAATGGAGATAACTGGACTCCCGGAATAACACACAGACATACTTTTAACCAGATATTCACAAGGGATCGATACGTACCTATGCGGGTAACACCGCGGGGCGCAGAAGCAATGCGAAGACTTTTTATCAAATGTACCAGGCGAGCAGCAGACTGCAGGAGTAATCTGGTTACCGAATATCTAGAATACTGGTGAAATGGGAGTGACCACTATACGGTATTCATTATAGAGATACAAGGAATTTATCCAATGTACCTACCATGCGAGCAGCAGACTGCAGGAGTAATTTGGTTACAGAATATCTTGAATCCTCGAATCTGTACAAATTATAAAAGATACAGGGGTTGCCCCCATTTCACATAATCCCACGAGATCGAGACCTATGGCGGGTTACACCACGGGGCGCTGCTATTAAGCTAATAAAAGCGCGAACTATCATCGGCTTTGATTGATAACCTCTTCTAATTGTAGAATCAATCCCACATACTATAGTCTCAAATATACCTGCTCTTCCTACAGTATATAGTTACCAAGTAAGTACGTAATCGATTCTACAGACAAGTCGAGTTCGTCAGAACATCTCCGATATCAATAGACGTGTAGTTGATCAGGATCCAATTTGTGTCATTCACATTCCCTAATTAATTTCACCTTCCGCACGTGTAGGTATTACAGAGATTTTGTCAACCTTCGCAAAAAAAAAAACAACAAAAAAAATAATTTCGCGCCACAAGCGGGAGCATCCACCCTAAATAGAAAAATAAACTTTTTTTTTGTAAATTTTCCACAAAAAGTAACTATGGTTGAGTCTAGATTCAGTTGTAGTTTAGTTGTGGTATTTGAGCCCATAGTATAGTAACATACATAGTAGAAATACATTCCAATCGCATTGGACGTCACAAAACACTGAACTCACTCTAAATCACATCGCAACAGGCGCCCCAATCTCTATAACTAACAGAACCGCTTCAATGTACTGAATACCAGGAATGCTGGCTATATTTATTCATACGCTTTTTTTTTTTGCCTATAGGAAGGACTGCTTTAGAACTAAAACTAAGAGAATAGTACCGCTCACCTGCTCCATACAAAGCGAAGCTTGTTCATCATTTGGATATCTAGAAAGGAATATCTAAATCTGTGGTTTATCAGTTTCCCATTAAATTTTATAGAATCGACTTAGGATGGCTGCTTAGGATTGTATTAATTTTATTGACCAGCCATTATAATAGCAATTATTTTATAAAAACGGGAAATTTTCACGTACCGTTAAATCGATGTAAGCACCGACATTGTTTCGACCCGTTTCGAGAGCCTTTTTCAAGGTGATCGCTTACATCGATTTAACGGTACGTGAAAATTTCCCGTTTTTATAAAATAATTGATATGATTCACGAAAGTCATTATAATAGCCTCTTAAAATTTGACAGTGGTGTTGGTTCTCTTGGCACAAACTAGACTATAACCTGTGCTATAGCTAAACTAAGATTAGTTTAGTGCTGTTAAACGATGTTACGCGTTTAGGGTCTCCTAATCTAAAATCGCCATTTTTTAGTTTACTTATAGTTTAGTGCGATGAACAACAGAATAAACACCGGTAGTCTATTATTATTCCTTGTAATAATATGAGAAGTCCTTAGACATTTATTTTTATCATGTAACTATTATTTTTTCTCCATTTTGTTATATCTAGATCTGTAAATTAATTGGTGTAACTCTCTTCTTCGTTGAAGGAACTAAAATACATGAATATAAGATTTCCACACAAATCTCTATTTTTCAATCATATAAGATACTGACAAACCCCGGGTCTAGATATTACTTTGCTGATCATGTGTTCAGTTACTTGGAGTTTCATGAGATAATACTATCCTAAACAGGAGCAAACTTCGTTAGTATGCAGAGCAACATCTGGCGGAGCCTAGGATCCAGGGTCTTGAGCACCGCCGTAAAGTCGCGTGCCTTTCGATCTTCTATAGGTTACATTTCGGGGAATGTGCCCAGGAGCTACATGATCTGATCCCACCATCTCTTTTTAATCATACAACAAGTAGGCGCACGGCTCAGTACCACCCTTGCCACATCAGTATACACGCAATTTGCACTAAGCGTTTCGGTTCCACTTTTATAATAAAGACAGACGACGGCAACTTGTTCCATTCCTTAGCTGTTTGCATTATAAAAGTGGAACCGAAACGCTCGGTTCCACTTTTATAATGCAATCAGCTAAGGAATGGAACAAGTTGCCGTCGTCTGTCTTGCTGATAGCTAAAATCTGGGTCTAAGGCAAGAATGAATACCTGCCTTCTAGACCTATGTGCTTCATCTTCGGCCACATTGTCACTTACCAACTGGTGAGAACACGGGGCCTTTCATAGAAAAAAAAAACATTCTTAAGAATAGGCATTCCTAGGCATCCTAGACATTCTTAAGTTATAGAGAGTGGGGGCACGTCACTTCACTTGTGTACTGCACATTCACTCGTCACTATATAGTCAGTGTTGGAAGGCGGTGAGGCGCGGCGGTCACGCGGCGCCCTTGACCAGCGACTCGGTGGCCATGAGCAGCATGCGGAACTGTCTCGCGAGCGCGTGCTGCGGATGCGCCGTCAGGAAGCCCACTATCTGCTTCTGCAGCTCGCGCACCACCGCGGGAAGGTGCTCGCGCGTCACCGGGTTCGACGTGTCCAGGTTCATCACCGCCTCTTCCAGGTACCTGCGGGGGGAGCCAGCTCATTGAGTCACGTCAATTTATACATCTTATAATAAATAAATAAATAATGCTGGACAAGTTCACACAACATTATATAGTATGAAGATTTCTGCCTGGGTTTTGCGCAGTCTAAAACGCTAGACCTGTAATATTACATATATTTTGTATGGACACACTCACGCTATACCGAGCGGCAACCGAGTGACGGCCGAGCAACGAACAACGCTCGGAAACAACTCGGTCGTCAAAATTCAGCATGGTTGTAGTCTAGTTATAACACTATTTGCTCGGTCGAGGCCCGTTTTTGTAATGTAATCAGTACCCTTACCACAAGTTTCTGACGTAATCGAATCGCTAGCGAGACGATAGTCAATGTCAAATATTAACCAATCAAGTTATTAAGATTTCTAGTCACCTCGATGTCATTGGCCAATATTTGACACTGATTATCGTTTCGCTAGCGACTCGATAACGTCAGAAACTTGTGGTAAGGGTACAGGCACGGGACCGGCTCGGTGACCGTGGCCGACACTCGGCTCGGACCCGACACGGTCTAACGTGAGTCAACCATTAATTAATTTAAGTTAGGCATTAATTTACTATTATGTATTGTGTGGCATAATGTATATTATTTGTAATAATCCTACTAATATTATAAATGCGAAAGTTTGTAAGTGTGACTAGAAAAAAATACAAAATTAGACTCATCCGGAGCCTAGTCTTTTCTATATTCCTGTACGGTGCAGAAACCAAGACTCTCAAAGCGAAGGATCGCAGACGTGTTGACGCTTTCGAGATGTGGTGTTGGAGACGGATGCTGCGATTCCCCGGACAGGCCGTAGGACGAACGTGTCAATACTCAAGGAACTCAAGATAACTACTAGGCTTTCTTCTATCTGCCTCCAGCGAGTCCTTGAGTATTTTGGTCATATAGCACGGAAGACAGTGACAACTTAGAGAAGCTGATTATCACTGGAAAAATTGAGGGAAAGAGGCCACGAGGCCGTAGCCCAATACGTTGGTCAGACCAGATCCACACCACTCTCGATTCGAAATTCCACGAAGCCGTGCAGCTCGTTGGCAACAGATCTCATTGGCGCAGCATCATCCGGCAGAAAGTGATCCATGGAGGGGGTCACGACCCTCAGCATTGAGGAATACGATGCGAGGAGGAGGAGTGTGTGTGTAGTGTGTTTGTTACTTCTTCACGCTGAAACGGCTGGACGGATTTAGATGAAATTTGGAATGGAGATAACTGGACTCCCGGAATAACACACAGACATACTTTTAACCAGATATTCACAAGGGATCGATACGTACCTATGCGGGTAACACCGCGGGGCGCAGAAGCAATGCGAAGACTTTTTATCAAATGTACCAGGCGAGCAGCAGACTGCAGGAGTAATCTGGTTACCGAATATCTAGAATACTGGTGAAATGGGAGTGACCACTATACGGTATTCATTATAGAGATACAAGGAATTTATCCAATGTACCTACCATGCGAGCAGCAGACTGCAGGAGTAATTTGGTTACAGAATATCTTGAATCCTCGAATCTGTACAAATTATAAAAGATACAGGGGTTGCCCCCATTTCACATAATCCCACGAGATCGAGACCTATGGCGGGTTACACCACGGGGCGCTGCTATTAAGCTAATAAAAGCGCGAACTATCATCGGCTTTGATTGATAACCTCTTCTAATTGTAGAATCAATCCCACATACTATAGTCTCAAATATACCTGCTCTTCCTACAGTATATAGTTACCAAGTAAGTACGTAATCGATTCTACAGACAAGTCGAGTTCGTCAGAACATCTCCGATATCAATAGACGTGTAGTTGATCAGGATCCAATTTGTGTCATTCACATTCCCTAATTAATTTCACCTTCCGCACGTGTAGGTATTACAGAGATTTTGTCAACCTTCGCAAATATATATCTTACTTGGTAATGGTTTTGGTCTGAAATCGTAATTGGGACCGGATTCCAAATCCTAATGTTATCTTATTTGACTGTTATTTGGTTCAAACAGGTAGCATTCAGATCCTGGCGTCCTCAGCGAATGGCGATCGTGACTGACGACCGCGACCTTGGGCGCCTGGCGACCAGTAGCGTATGGTTTCAAGCGATAGCTAATACGTGCAACCTCTAAGTCATTCTTCTCTCAGTTTCATCGACGTGCAACTTGGCGTGCGAGTGGCTGTCCTCGTGGCCGTGTTTCCACTTACGATTTTGGTTTAGCCCTAGATTTGGTTTTAATTATTCCTAAAATACCCCATAAAGTTATTAGAAATTCCAAGATTTAGGGAGCGTAATAAAAAAACTAAGTTCTGACGTGTTTTTAGAATGGTCAATAGCACAATTTATGTTGCAAACGAAAATTAGATGGATTACTTTCAATAGGACTTTTGGGAGAATCTCCTTTTAATAAATCGGTGGAGCAATTTTTTTTAGAATGTTTTAAGGCTCTTGTCTACCATACCACCTTTGGTTTTACCCCAAATTTCCCTAATTCCCTGTAAACATAAAATAGCCGTACACCATACCTAATAAGAGTCGTTTCGCCCTGAAAGAGGGCGAAATCCCTAAAACTGGAAACATTGGACTTTCCGGAGACGTGGTGGTGTAGCACGCTCACAGTAGCTTGCTCGCCCTGCCCACAGGCTGCTCTACACGTTCACAGTAACTTGCTGGCCCTGCCCACAGGTCGCTCTACACGTTCACAGTAACTTGCTCGCCCTGCCCACAGGCTGCTCTACACGTTCACAGTAACTTGCTCGCCCTGCCCACAGGCCGCTCTACACGTTCACAGTAACTTGCTCGCCCTGCCCACAGACCGCTCTACACGTTCACAGTAACTTGCTCGCCCTGCCCACAGGCCGCTCTACACGTTCACAGTAACTTGCTCGCCCTGCCCACAGGCCGCTCTACACGTTCACAGTAACTTGCTCGCCCTGCCCACAGGCCGATCTACACGTTCACAGTAACTTGCTCGCCTTGCCCACAGGCCGGTCTACACGTTCATAGTAACTTGCTCGCCCTGCCCACAGGCCGCGCTGCACGTTCACAGTAACTTGCTCACCCTGCCCACAGGCTGCTCTACACGTTCACAGTAACTTGCTCGCCCTGCCCACAGGCCGCGCTGCACGTTCACAGTAACTTGCTCGCCCTGCCCACAGGCCGCGCTGCACGTTCACAGTAACTTGCTCACCCTGCCCACAGGCCGCTCTACACGTTTACAGTGACTTGCTCACCCTGCCCACAGGCCGCGCTGCACGTTCACAGTAACTAGCTCACCCTGCCCACAGACCGCTCTACACGTTCACAGTAACTTGCTCGCCCTGCCCACAGGCCGCGCTGCACGTTCACAGTAACCTGCTCACCCTGCCCACAGGCCACGCTGCACGTTCACAGTAACCTGCTCGCCCTACCCACAGGCCGCTCTACACGTTCACAGTAACTTGCTCGCCCTATCCACAGGCCACGCTGCACGTTCACAGTAACTTGCTCGCCCTGCCCACAGGCCGCGCGACCTTTGATTATATATTGTCGCCGGACAAGTTTTTTTAAATTCTATAAGCGTGCGACACGTTCTATTGAGGCTGTTATTCTTTCATATATATTTATTCTATGCAGTGGGTCGTACAACCTAGTAGCGATTGTCGGTCGGCGTCGCCGGTCGCGGTTGCCAACATCGGCTACCTTAACACGGGTGTTTATACACGGTGACTAAGCAGCTTGTTTCAATGCATTGCGACTGCATTACTGCTGTTGCGTGACTGCACCGATTCTAGTTTATTAAACCAAATAAAAATAAACTGAAGCGCTGGTGCATCGCGTTTGTACCGCAGCCGTCGCGCACTATCATTGATAAATTAAGTCGCCGTGTGTAAACATCCTATTACAATTAATCAAGATGCTAATTTACAATAGTACAATAACAAAGTACATATTTAATTTCAAAAAAACAGTCAGACTGTTTATCTAAATTATATTATTTAAAAAAAATAGTATTTATTCGTCTGTACCTCCAAAATAGCTCAACAAATAACATGGGCAACTCCCCATACATTGTTTGACCCAATTTTTTTGACTAACGTAACGTACAGTTGTGATTTGAGATACTTTTGGTTATTGATAATATTATGTTAAGATAATGAAAATGCTAATTTAATTTCTTGCGTAGAAGTTGTGGGAAAGTAATGAAGCTTGTTGCGTTTTGTTTCACGCAGATGCAATGAGTTGATTTATCTAATTATTTAGAAATACAACTTTGGCTTCCCAACTTCTAAAAATATAAAAGTTCTTTAGAAAAATTGGACTATAAAAAACATTTAGAACTGTACAAATTTTTCCATGAAGGGTTATTTTTTTTTAACCTGGGTCATCTGTTGCCTATTTCCTTTGATTATGTGTTTTATTGGTATTTATCTCTAAACTGCTAAACCATTCGTTGGTATAAGATTTATCCTGGCTGCTAGCTTATTTAAGGAATGTGTTATTACTGGAAGAAAGCGTTAGCAGAGTCAGTCGTGGGAAGCAATGGCGGCGATGAGCTCACCACTTGTCACGTCTATTTCCCACAATGGTGCAATCTACAGTGAAAAGAGGCCCATTTGAGGCTCTGCCTACCTACCCTTTGGAGCAATAGGCGTGTGTCTGTGTTTGTATGTGCACTGCTAAACCGATTTTGCATGCAGTTTTTTTGTAAACCATTAGTACGACCTCAAAGACAGTTCTTAGGTATACAGGGCGTCCCAAGACTAAGCGACATAAAGGGAAAGAACCTTAAATATTGTAGATAGGATAATTTGTTAAGAGAAGACTTTATTTTGTTTTTAATAATTAGTAAGATAGCGTTCAAAGATTTTCTAAAAATATCTTGCTTCGTCTGGAAATCGAACCGAACATTTAATGGAATCAAACATTTTACGTTATTCTTTTGTTATAAGATACTATGTTACTTAAGAGGAGTTTTTTTTTTGCCATTCTATCTATTGGCATCATAAAAATACAGTTTTTTTTCACATTTAAGTCGGTTCGGTTCCCAGACGAAGCCAGTAATGTTTAGAAAATCTTTGAATGCAGTATTACTTACTTTTAAAAATCAAATAAAGTCTCCTTTCCGCAAAATATCCTATCTAGAATATTTAAGGTATTTTCCCTTCATGTCGCATAGTTTTGAGACGCCCTGTATATATAACAGTCACATATTGTGCAGGAAATCAAAAGGCAAAATTAAAGTCTCGTTGAATATTCTTTTACAAAAAATGTACACATATTTAGAAACCTCCCATCATGTTGATGTCATAGATACTTTTTTTAAGTAAGTTATTTTTGCATTTTTAGGGTTCCGTATTCAAATGGCAAAAAACGGAACCCTTATGGATTCGTCATGTCTGTCTGTCTGTCTGTCTGTCCGTGTATGTCACAGCCACTTTTTTCCGAAACTATAAGAGCTATGCTGTTGAAACTTGGTAAGTAGATGTATTCTGTGAACCGCACATTTTCACACAAAAATAGAAAAAAAACTATAACTTTTTGGGGTTCCCCATACTTAAAATGAAACTCAATTTTTTTTTTCATCGAGCCCATCCTTGTGGGGGATGTATCTATGGATAGGTCTTGTCTAACAATGATATTGGGGTTTCTAATTATATTTTTTTTCTAAACTGAATAGTTTGCGCGAGAGATACTTCCGAAGTGGTGTGGTAAAATGTGTCCCCCCCCCCCCCCCTCGTAACTCCCAAAATAAGAGAATGATAAAACTAAAAAATATATGATGTACATATATTACCATGTAAACTTCCAGCGATATTTGGTTTAAACGAGATCTAATAAGTATTTTTTTTTAATACGTCATAAATCGTAAACCATCCAAGAACTTATATATTATGTTACATGCTGCTGCGGAACCCTTCATGGGCGAGTCCGACTCACACTTGGCCGCTTTTTTTATTATTCAAACGACAATTAAAATAAAAATAAACAATCCCGTGGCAAATATGCATGAAATATGGCGAAGGAAAAGTACGGAGCTGCTCTAAGTAATTACTGCCGCCACCACTTACCTACCCGAAACCTCCTGAAACAACCGCGCGATTTAACAATGAACTATACGGAAACTTCACCAAGTGCCTACCTGCATTAATTTAACTTGTAACTACTTTACAGTTTTATCTAGACCCAGATAATATTGCTCAAACTTGTGTAATTAAAATTATTCCTCCAGTAATGTTGGTAATGATAAAAAAAAGTTACTGACTGGTCTAAAGGGGCGGCGTTTTGATTAGTGCACTTTGATGCGATTGCGAGTGTTGTCGTTTAAATAAGTGCGAGTGCGAGTGTTACGTTTTGATTAGTGCGAGTGCGAGTGTTACGTTTTGATTAGTGCGAGTGCGAGTGTTACGTTTGATTAGTGCGAGTGTTACTTTTTGATTAGTGGCAGTGCGAGTATTACGTTTTGATTAGTGCAAGTGCGAGTGTTACTTTTTGATTAGTGGCAGTGCGAGTGTTACGTTTTGATTAGTGCGAGTGCGAGTGTTACGTTTTGATTAGTGCGAGTGCGAGTGTTATGCTTTGATTAGTGCGAGTGCGAGTGTTACGTTCTGATTAGTGTGAGTGCGAGTGTTACGTTTTGATTAGTGCGAGTGCGAGTGTTACGTTTTGATTAGTGCGAGTGTGAGTGTAACGTTTTGATTAGTGTGAATCTTACGTTTTTATTAGTGCAAGTGCGAGTATTGCTTTTAAATTATTGAGAGTGTGAGTATTACGTTTTGATAAGTGAGAGTGCGAGTCTGATTAGTTCATACAAAACGTGTATTACGTAATGTTAATTTTAGTACGTACTAATTACTAAATGCGCCAAAGAAATTGATTTGATTTAGTAGTAAAGTATTCAAATGAGTGGATTTGGAAATAAAAACTACAGATATTCGTTGGTTGGCACTATAGATATTCGCAGGGAACATCTTACGGTGAACGGTCAATCAAACAATTTATCAACGCTATAAAAGCGTATCTCAGCAAGCCATCGTATCAAATTGGTTTTAAATCTAGGAAATGCCATGTTTTGGATTGAGGAATTTTATAATAAAAATTGCCATTAATTAACTATTTATTTCAGAATAATGTCAGTCTAGTTATTGATCTAAATAATTTTTATATTGAGGTCGTACGCTGTAATTGTAACTTCTACTTGCTTGCTGAATTAGGTCTTATAAGCAGAGATATATAAGCAAACTTCTTTCGAGGATATAGATAGGGGTCAAAATTACAATTTTGTTATGTCGAAAATATGCATGTGTAGGTAATCATCTTCAAACCAAAAATAGCTCTAATACATCTTTTTTGAATTATAAATGTGCGTTCTGTCACATACTAAGTTTAATTAAGACTGGAACAACGGTTTTGCAGTTATCGTCGGACAAACACACTGCTTATTTATTACGCTAGGTGGCGCATAATCTCTGGTGTTGCTTCGTAGCAAACAAAGATCTATCAATGTTAAAAAAAAACTGTCAAAAGTGTCAAATATCAATGGATAATTTTAGTAAATAAACATTAAATAATAGTCTGGTATAAAACATGCCTCTGTGTAGTGCATTTCAGTGTAAAAATAAAGGTACACACCGTTTCCCTTCTGATGAGAAAATGACAAGCACCAGCGATGGTGGCGCCATCTGAGATTAGTTTTGCCTATCGCTCCCCATTAGGCTCTCACTTCGCTGGGTAAAGTGGACTGGTTTTTCACCTATAACAGCTTGGTACCATCCTTACCACATCAGTATACCCGCAATTCGCACTAAGCGTTTCGGTTCCACCTTTGTAATGCAAACTGCTAAGGAATGGAACTCGTTGTGTCTTTCCTGCCTAGGTATTCGGGGTACAAGTGAGGTGGTTAAGTGAAGTGAAGTGTCATCCATAGATAATGCTGTCATCGAGACAGCCATAGCATGAATTTTTGACACACCGAGCTTTACCGCAGTCAAATATTATCTTACTGCGCAACGCGTGACTTCATCCGTGACTCGCTCAGCGAGTTCACCAAGCCCCGAATACCACGGCTGAAAACTTTAGTATTAGTGAAGGTGCCTTTCAGACCTTCGTGCCCCATCATCAGCCGTATCGTCACTTACCAGCAGGTGAGATCGCGGTCAAACGAGGGTCTACCTATGATAAAAAAAAGCGGCCAAGTGCGAGTCGGACTCGCCCATGAAGGGTTCCGTAGCAGCAAGTAACATAATATAAAAGTTCTTGGATGGATTACGATTAATGACGTATTAAAAAAAAACGACTTACTAGATCTCGTTCAAACCAATTTTGAAAGTTTACATGGTAAAGTACATCATATATATTTTTTGTTTTATCACTCTCTTATTTTAGAAGTTACGGGGGGGGGAAGGATTACCACTTTGGAAGTGTCCCTCGTGCAAACTATTCAGTTTAGAAAAAAAATATATTAGAATCCTCAATATCATTTTTAAAGACCTATCTATAAATAAAACACAAGTAAGAGTTTGCTGAAAAAAAAAATACGCGTAAGTTTCTGTTCTAATTATGGGGACCCCCAGTTCTATGACGTAACATTCTTATAGAACAAATGGGAGTTACTGAAAACTTATTGTTTTTTTCTATTTTTGTGTAAAAATGTTAATGCGGTTTACAGAATACATCTACTTACCAAGTTTCAACAGCATAGCTCTTATAGTTTCGGAAATAAGTGGCTGTGACATACGGACGGACAGACAGACAGACATGACGAATCCATAAGAAAGAAAAGAAAAGAAAAAATATTTATTACAGCCAAAACAAAGTATCGGGTTTTAAATGGAACATAACATCTTAAGCTATCTCATTATAAGGAAACACGTTGTTATGCTCAGAACTTAATATCTAGAAAGAGTTATTGTTGGCTTCCTCACTAGGCCAAGCCTGTTTAAGGGATGTATTTCCCTATATGCAGAAGGTCAAATAATACGAGTCTTTACGTAAGCCGAATATATTCCGCGATTATAATACCACACAAGTTATTGGTATGGATGGCTGGAGATGACTGGCTGCTCGTGTGCGCCGCTCGTAATGCAAATCACGATTCAGCATTTCTGTAGCAACGCACACTGCTACACCTGCATCGAGGGAGCCTGAATAAGAAAGGTTCCGTAATTTGGGTACGGAACCTTAAAAACTGTAGCACCTTTTTAGTTCCTTTTTATTGTATTATTACTAGATCGAATAAGTTAGGGTAACACTCTCGGGACGCGGCGCAATCGCCTCGGCTTGTCGCAACCAATTCAATTGCAAATTCCGTGCACCTCGCGTACCTACGCTGGACACTAGTTTACATGTGTTCCGAAACGTGCTACGGCTAAGAAAACCGCTACAAAACAGATATTTTTATAAACAAAGTTGTGAAATGAGAAGTTATACTATTTTTCATTGACTACACGTGCGGCAGGTCGGATTTTTAACCAATAATATACCTAAGCATGAATGAGAAGGAACTAACTGACTGGATGACTGCTAAGGAGTGGAAAACACTGCCGTCGTCTGTCTTTCCTGAAAACTATAATCTGGGTCTCTTCAAGTCTAGAGTGAATAGATGCCTTCTAGACCTTTGTGCTCCATCTTCGGCCACATCGTCACTTACTAATAACATGTGAGATCATGGTCAAAATAGGCCTATCAATGTTTAAAAAAAAAGAAAAAAAAAGGAGGCTGGTCACGAATGCGCAACTACCATGCAGGGCTATGTAGGTGATGGCTAAATTCAAAGTGTTCAATTGCATTTATCTGACTATGCCATTTAGCCCATATCGTAGAACTGTCAAATAACTGTCAAGAGAAAGGAAATTAGTGAAAAGTGGCTTTTAGATCAATCCAGTGGGGTAATTGCGCAGGTCCATTGAACTCTACTGAACATCAGTAAAACTTCAAATTTGACATTTATAGCCTAGTCTGGACACTTAAATGTTAATGGATCAAACAGGACGATCAAACTCCAATGGATCAATCTCAATGGATCAAACAGGAACTACTCCACTTTTCTGTCAGTTTCGTATTGTGCAACTACTTGACAGCGGCAAATTTGTGACGTCCCACTATGAGCCAGTTTCAAGCCCAGTGACTAGTGTCTCGTACCAAAACCAAAGCTCAGTCGGACGTCACTGCACATGTAAAAAATCCTTCGGAAATTCCTCGAGATGGTAGTCTGGCAAGAAAACTGGTGTTGGATTTGAGTACTCTGACAGTAGGTTTGGAATTACGCCATAAAGGTGCAGGCTAACCTATCTGTGTACCAAATTCCATTGAAATCGAAGCCGTGGCGTTTTTGGCGTGATTGAGTAACAAACATCAAAATATCGTAATATGACATTTATGATATTATAGTGGGGTGGGATTTATCATACCATTTACTAACGTTCAAGAAAACATCATATGAGTTTTTTTTTAAAGAAACTTGATAATTGTATGCCTCTTCCGAGCGCCCAACATCCACGGGATGCTGCAATCAAGCATACAGCGTTTTGCAAAATCATTCTAGTTACCGTAAAATCTTAGAATATAGAATAAACCAGAAGGTGCGTACGATGCTATTAGGGGCGCTGTGTCGCCGAAACACAATGCCTCCCCCGCGCCTATTCTACTTCTCACCTGCGTAATGAATGTATGAAATGTGATTCCATCCTTTTTTCTTTTTACGCCCAGCAGAATTTTTAATTGTGGGAACGACACTTGACAGCAACGGAAATCTATCGAAAATCTTTCGAGTTCCACACGACTAGCCGCACGGCCTGCCATAGACAGACTGGGTGTAACTATTCTCATTGAGACTAGTTTGGGTGGTGACAGTTTTTACCCGCGTAAGTCTCGATACCGTGGGAATATCGGGATAAAAATGTGCTTATGTGTTATTCCAGGAGTCCAGTTATCTCCACTCCAAATTTCATCCAAATCCATCCAGTAGTTTTTACGTGAAAGAGTAACAAACATCCATCCATCCATCCATCCATGCTTACAAATTTTCGCGTTTATAATATTAGTAGGATAGGATTCTAAGCGTAAAATATAACATCGAATATTTTAATGAAACTATGCATGATAGATTGTTTTAGGTGGAAACCAGGTTGCTTTATTTTGTCATATAAGGATCACGTTGCGAACTTGCGAGCCACTTAGTATGAGGACAGTTGGAGTAAATCAGAAATCTGTCCAAAACTAAATACCTACACAACATAGATTGTGCTCCACTTATCACTTTGGTCATTAAATGCTCTCGAGTACACGTACAACGTACTACCACAGTTCTGAAATTTATATTCAACAATTTAACTAGCATCTATTATTTCAATATTCAGGTATTTTTTTCCAGGAAATATCCTTAGAATATAGAATAAACCAGAACCCATGTCACGCGTAAAAACTGTCACCACGCAAACGCAATCGCAGTCTTAATAAGAATGATTTCACCCAGTCTGTATGTGTGGTCGTCCAGTCGTGTCGAACTCAAAAGATTTTCTTGTGAATATGCCGTTGTGTGTCGTTCCCACATGTAAAAATTCTGCTAGGCGTAAAAATAAAGAGGATAGAATCACATTCCATATGTAAGTATTACATTTAAATATGTTTTTAGTTTAAATAATGAATTTTGTTTACCATTCATTCTTTGGAAAAAAATCAAGCGTCCATTTTGTCATTGTTGCCAACATCACCAAAATATTACACCTACTTACTGGTGGGAAGTATGAAGTATTAGGCGCGGGGGAGGTATTGTGTTTTGGCGACACAGCGCCCCGTACTAATAGCATCGTACGCACCTTCTGGTTTATTCTATATTCTAAGACTATACGTACTACCACAGTTCCGATATTCATATTCAACAATTTTAACTACTATTATTTCAATTTTCAGCAACTTTTTTCCAGGAAATATCAAAGAACTTTTTTGTCTGTTAGGAACAAAGACTCGTTCGGTTTCAAAAACCACAAAAGCATGTGCGAGAAATCCATTCTACTTCCATTGTGCGGCGTGCGTCCAGCCATTTGCACGTGAATTCCCGCAGATATGAGCACGCTATATAGTCATTGTCGGAGCATCCCTTATACCACGTACTCACAGGAGAACGCACCCTCGTATAGTGGAGTCTAGTTCAGGACTGAGAAACTACGAGCTTAATATTTAATTTACAAGAAAGAATAATACAAGGTATTTACAAAATACATATGAAACAGTTGTGCTACCTGAAGACCGCTGCAAGCGATCTAAAGCTAGCTCAACTGATCCAAATCACTACCAGACGGAAGCTTGCCACGCTGAATGACAATACTAATGCGTTGAGCCAGATAAGAGCCAGCTCTCGGGTCACGCGTCGCTTAAATAAATGTAAATAAATATTTACTAGCGAAATCTTTTTAGTTGGACTGGCTTAGTAAATAAAGGTACATAATTTTTTCCGTGAATATATAACGTACCAGTGACTTAGGTACTGGTTGATTTATTGATTCATCATCGCCGAGCCGTAACCGCTGGACTTACAGCGTAGTTTCCTTTTATATAGCAAAACCACCCATTATGAAGGGATTTTTATAAATTCAACCTCTAGGGGGATGAAAAGGGGTGAAAAATTGGATTGGATTGGGGGGGGATTGCACCCCCAAAAGCGAGTGCAATGCAAAATCCCCCATGGTGTTAATGTTTGTATGGGAAGTTTTTACCGCGCGGTGCCTTTTGCTTGAATCTTAGTATGGGTACTTAAATACAGAATAATTGATCACACATTTCAGGATTTTTCAATATAACCCTTAAAAATGGGTAAAAAGAGTGTGACAATGTTTTAGTTTTTTGTGATCTGATGCGAAGCAATGGGGAGCCACAGGCAAAACTAATCTCAGATGGCGCCACCATCGCTGGTGCTTGTCATTTAGTGGTCTTGTCTTTTTCTCATCAGAAGGGAAACGGTGTGTACCGTTATTTGTACACTGAAATGTATACAGAGGCATGTTTTATACCAGACTATTATTTAATGTTTATTTACTAAAATTATCCATTGATATTTGACACTTTTGACAGTTTTTTTTTAATATTGATTGACCTTTGTTTGGCTACGAAACGACACCAGTGGTTATGCGCCACCTAGCGTGATAAATAAGCAGTGTGTCTCCCCATTAAAGCGCGGGTATTCAGCAAGTGTCTCATATTAGGAACCTACGACCCTTCGCAAGTCCAACTCACTTTGCAAGTTCAACTGACTTTTCTAAGTGCAATATTAATATGTGCCTCTTGAAATAAATGAAATTGAATTGAATTGAATTGCTCTTGGCTAATTATTTGTCCACTTCAAATCTATTCTTTTGCAGGCTCCGTCCAATTGACTCCGAATGGGTCTGCCGTTCCAAACTTCCACTATCCTATTCACTGGTGGTAGGTGAAGCGTAAAGCCACAGTGCGGGCTACCGCACTCTGATTACCGCAACTGTGTCGTGGACATTGCTTCCCGACCTTACCGTTTTATTGCGTTGCATACAATAACTCCGCATTGACAATGAATGTGATTTCCCAAATCGTTTTCTATTATTGAAGATGCAATCTAGATTTTGGTTGAACAGTTGGATTGTTTTGTCAAAGGCTGCATAGATAATGCGAACTGCTAAGGAGTGGAATACACTACCGTCGTGTGTCTTTCCTGGAAACTATTATTTGGGTCTTTTCAGGGCTAGAGTGAATAGGTGCCTTCTAGACCTTTGTGCTCCATCTTCGGCCACATCGTCACTTACCAACAGGTGAGATCGTGGTCAAAACACTTGTACTTTTATTTATTCTGTGATCAAACAAACGTCTATGAAGGTAAAAAAAGAAGATAATTCAACTCTAGCCTGTAGGTAAATACCACAAAGTTTTGATATCCACTGCCGATATGGTTAAATGCGATAATTTACGCGCATATTTTGCACAAGTTAGGTCAAAAGGGTGAAAGCAAATATTTCACCGATTTGAGCACCAAAATATGATTTCATCGAACAAGCATTCAGCAATAGCCGGGACTAAAGCCGGCCTGAAATTTTCAATTATATACTGGCTTACGTGTCGGCGGAACTAATTGTTTAGAGGTGATAGAGGAGCAGACACGAGAATGTATTTAAGCGTTATTGTCCCAGTAACAGGTTTCGCAAATTAATCGGATTTCGCACATATATCACGCCCTTCCGGAAGGAAGACTATGCAATCTCAGGTTACTGTTTACACCTCAATAGCCGGCATTGTACGTGACATGATCTTAGAATAATTACAACAATGCTTGCTAAATGTATGGTAATTATGTATTCAATAATAAGCACGTGCGTATCACAAAGATGACGAGATATGTATATAATCAATGACTCATTAGATTCATGCTTCGTTAAAACTTATAATGTACAATGTATAATCAATGACTCATTAGATTCATGCTTCGTTAAAACTTATAATGTACAATGTATAATCAATGACTCATTAGATTCATGCTTCGTTAAAACTTATAATGTACAATGTATAATCAATGACTCATTAGATTCATGCTTCGTTAAAACTTATAATGTACAATGTATAATCAATGACTCATTAGACTCATGCTTCGTTAAAACTTATAATGTACAATGTATAATCAATGACTCATTAGATTCATGCTTCGTTAAAACTTATAATGAGGGAGTCACTTTATTAGCTAGATTTTATTTCGTAAGCAAAATTTAGTTAATTCTCTTAAGGCGCATACAACAGCTAAATTCCGTCTTTTTCAAACTCATTAAAGTTCAGGTAAGTTAAAATGTGATAGAATAGCAATGCGTAACGAAAAATAAGTGAAAATCTCGAAAAATAATTATTTGCTTCGTGAAAAACCGTAGCATCACAAAATCATACGTTCAACTTGAAGATAAAGTCTTTGCCGACATTTAAGTGAAAGAAATTCTAAGTCGCTTAGGAGTTTAGTAGTAGTAGAGCTTTTTTGTGAAAGAGTTCGTCCGGGGAAGTACTACCACTGTACCTATTTCTGCCGCAAAGCAGTAGTGCTTGCATTGCTGTGTTCCGGCTTGAAGGGTAAGGGTGCCGGTGAAATTACAGGCACATGAGACTTTTCATCTTTATGTCTCAGAGTGGCGGGCGCAGTGAAATGCCACATAGGGTGCGTCCTAGGTGGACGTGGCCTATGTGGTAATGCACTGTTCATAGGCAAAGGTTACCGCTTAACATCAGGTGGGCCTCTTGCTTGTTCCTTCATCCAAGTAGTATAAAAAAAAAAAAAAAAAAAAAAAAGTTGAATTAAATTTACAGTCCAAAACAGTACTTACTTTGTGTAACTTTGACTTTGAATGAATGGCATTTTTTTTTTCCACCACATAACATTGACTCCTCTATGAGGGGAAAGCCTCCAAATAAGACTAATCAGCTGATGTATGCACCTTAAGAATTTCTATGAAAGGTTCTTTTGAATGTCACAGAGTATAAAAACACGCTTAACGGTTCTCCGAGCCTCGAAAAACATTTACAATTTTCCCTAAAAGCTACCGTTCCTATTGATTCCAGTGGTGGCAATTCGTTAGAGGCAGTTTTTGGGTCCAATAAGTTTGGTAAGACGGAACCCGGATCTATAACAATACAATAAATTGTTTGTATTGGCGGCCGCCGGGTGTGTGTAATGTGCGTTAGACCGCAGAGTTTATTTCGACACTCGATGGCGCGAGGTGAGAGAAACGTCCCATTTCTAGCGAAAGGTATGTTTTAGTGAATCCACGTAAAATGTAAGTAAAGTAGGAAGCACTTCCTACTTTACTCATATTTTACGTGGTATATCAATGACATACATACATAATGAAGATACATAATGAACATACATAATGAACATACATAATGAACATACATAATGAACATACATAATGAACATATATAATGAACATATATAATGAACATACATAATGAACATACATAATGAACATACATAATGAAATACATTGGAATAGGTACCAATGACTTTTTTTGAAATATTTGCCAAAGAGGAACAATTTTATGCAGCGCAAATTCAATCGATTACCGAGGGATCATCACCTAATTTTAATGACCTCTGTGGCGCGGCGGGCGAAGGTTCGCCTGCGACGCAGGAGGTCGCGGTTTCGATTCCCGCCTCGGAAAGTATATTTGTACGATCTGCAGATATTTGTTCAGGGTGTCCTAGGTATTTTCTATGCATAATAAAAAATATCTATCTATGTTAATGTATTGTATTAAGTATATCAGTTATCTGGTACCCATAAACACAAGCTATGCTTAGCTTGGAGCTAGATAATGTTGTGTGAACTGTCCAGAAATATTTATTTATTTATTTATTTAGGAATAGATTTAGGTTTAGGTATAAAATCGTCGCGTGACTGACTCACTGACTGACTACCAAGGCACAGCCTAAACCGTAGCTCTTAGACCTGAAAATTGGAGGGTACGTCTACGGGTCTACGGGTAAGTTTTGTGGTCTATGGGTGCACTAAGAAAGGAACTTACGAAATTCATTCAATGAGGAGTCAACGTTTATAGTCGTAGGAAGTTTATAGGAAATAAAATTACTGTCGAAAAATATTTTTTCAATGCAAGCTTTTAAAAATCAGTTATCGGAACCGTGTGCTGCTGAAAATGAGTCTAAAAACGGCCAGTCTATTATTTATTCATCGAGGAGTTCCGTTGTCCATCGTCCACTGTTGTCTCTTTTATCAGATCAGCTCGCTATCGCTAATATTGTATTGTTATTGGAACTTGATAGGTATGCCAAATTTCATCTTAATCGGTTGAGGATAACTGCTTTAAAATTCAGTTGCAAGATAATGACCCGAACATACAGTGGTCAGCTAGGCACGACAGCGTCAATAGATGGCGCTGTTGCCAAATTTTGAAGTATTTTATGTATTTATGAATTAAAATGTGTATATTATGTCATAACACTAACGTTCACGCAAATGGTGGTTTATTTGCTATGTACCTAGCTATATTTCAGGTTATTTTAGTCTCTAGTTTTAACATACTTGTGCCGAGCAAATTCCGAGCAATATGAAAGCCTACTCACGCACACAGTCAAGGATATTATTGTATTAGAACTATAAGCTAATTTCGCCGCGCGAATTTCAAAATAGTTGGACTAGCGGCTTGGACTGTCGACTCAGAACTTCTGAACCCACGTTACTGCGTTCGATTCTATACTGCCTATATTTTTTGTATTTTTTTTTTACTTTTTTTTTGTGAACCAGTGACTAGATCTCTCGACACTAAAACCACAGTACTGGGTTCGATACCAGACTATTTTTTTTTTATAAATGTTTTTGTAATGATCTACAAAATACACTGATTCTGCTTCAGCCAATATTATGTTTGTGAAGTGAGTGTTGTGGTGTGTCCTTATTTCAAATCAAAAAGTAGGTACTCGATTCTTAACCGACCTCAAAAAATGGAGGAGGTTATCAATTCCAGAGTTTTTTATTATGTTTGTTACCTCATACCATTTACGTAACGATTAGGAAAAAAAATTACATGATATACTTCCAGATTGGTGCCATTTTCATTAAAATGTTTTTCTGATGATGGAATCCATGAAGATTGAGGGAACTCCTCAAATATTATAGGCACACATATATCAATTTCGGTATTTTCAGCAACAAGTCAAGCATTGCATTCAGAATGTTTTTTGTTTTTTATACTACTAGAATGACGGAACATGCTGATGGCCCACCTGATGTTAAGCGGTAACCTCTGCCTATGAACAGTGCATTACCTCATAGGTCACGTCCACCTAGGACGCGCCCTATGTGGCATTGCACTGCGCCCGCCACCCTGAGACATAAAGGTGAAACGTCTCATGTGCCTGTAATTTCACCGGCACCCTTACCCTTCAAACCGGAACACAGCAATGCGAGGACTACTGCTTTGCGGCAGAAATAGGTATGGTGGTAGTACTTCCCCGGACGAACTCTCACACAAAAAAGCTCTACTACTACTATATTTCACGGGTGGCAACAATGGTGTCTCCTGCGATATCCGATTGAGCTGAAATTTGGCATACTCGTACCTATCTAGTTCCGATGACAGTACAATACTATGGTGAAAGCGAGCTGATCTGATGATGGAGACGGAACGTGGACAGCGGAACTCCTCGATGGATAATAGTAAACTGGCCGTGCTTAGGCTCATTTTCATCAGCACACTTTTTTATTAAGTCTTATACCTGGACTTGTAGTTAGCTTGTAGTTCCTGACTGCTAGCTTATTTCAGGAATGTATTATACTGGAAGAAAGCATTAGCAGAGTCAGTCGTGGGAAGCAATGGCGGCGATGAGCTCACCACTTGTCACGTGTATTTCCCACGATGGTGCAACCCACAGTGAAAAGAGGCACATGAGAGGCTCTGCTTACTCTTTCGGGGAAAAAGGCGTGTGTCTATGTATGTATTTATGTTGTATTGGGTATAAATTCCTAGCTATGAAGTAGTTTTTCAGGGTTCCGAAAAAAAAAAATACGGAACCCTTATGGATTCGTCATGTATGTCTGTCTGTCCGTGTATGTCACAGCCACTTTTTTCCGAAACTAATTTTCACACAAAAATAGAAAAAAACAATAAGTTTTTGGGGTTCCCCATACTTAAAACTGAAACACATTTTTTTTTCATCAAACCTGTGTGGGGTATCAATGGATAGGTCTTCGAAAATGATATTGAGGTTTCTAATATCATTTTTTTCTAAACTGAATAGTTTGCGAGAGAGAGAATGATAAAACTAAACAAAAAAAATGGTGAACATTACCATGTAAACTTCCAACGAAAATTGTTTTGAAAGAGATCTAGTACGTAGTTTTTTTTAATATATCATAAGTTGTAAACCATCCAAGAACTTTTATGTTATGTTACTTGCTGCTACGGAACCCTTCATGGGCGAGTCCGACTCGCACTTGGCCGCTTTTTTTTCTAAAGATTTATTTACTTTCAGCTTTTATTGATAGATCATCAACTGAAGTCCACGGCTGGGCATAGGCCTCCCCCATAATATAATGCACATAGAAACTTTATTTTACGCCGCATAAATGGCTATTGCTTTACAAAGCACAAGTAAGGCCGCACGTAGAAACTGTTCCCATCTATGGCACGGGGCACCCAAGTACCAGCTGCTTCGTTTTGACTCCTTACAGAGAAGAGCCATTAGCATCATCGGTGACCCCAAGCTCTCCGATACTCTAGAACCGCTTAGCCAACGCAGAGCTATCGGATCTCTTTGCGTGATCTACCGCCTCTACAACGGGGAATGTTCTGACGAGCTTTCCGATCTCATCCTCGCATCGAGATTTTACCATCGCTCTTCCCGGCACCGTGACAAAGCTCATCCGCACATCATAGAACCCTGGGTTTCTCGAACGACTCGTTTCTCGAGATCATTTCTTCCCCATAAAGTACTATTATTTATTCTGTGCCTATAAACTATGGAATGAGCTTCCATCTGAGGTTTTCCCGTGTCGTACATGTCGTACGTAACCATGTTTTATTTCATGAAAAATGGTCATAAATTCCTTCAGGGTAGGCAGCGCATCGACAATTACCCCCAGTGTTGCCGGTGTCTATAAGCGACGGTGACCACTTCACATCAGGCCGTATGCTAGTTTGCCAATTTGTATCATAAAAAATAAAAAATAAACTGCCAAGTGCTAGTCGGACTCTAGCACGAAGGGTTCCATACAATAATCTAAAATTAAAATTAAAATTACACGCAAATGTACCAGCCATCACCCAATCACGCAACAGGGGGACAGATCCAACTTTTTTGTTCTAACTGTCACCTTAGGGGGGACAGATCAGTGTGACAAATGGGAATAATTCGTCGCGCTCCATTTCCATTATTGTGATGTCTTGAGTTTGAGAAATAAAGCCGACGAAGTAACAATTCTTCATTGAGGAAATCCGCAGTTGACCCTATTTTCAACAAGTTTTTTTTTTTTTTTTTTTTAACATTGATAGACCTTTGTTTGTGCACGATCTCACCTGTTGGTAAGTGACGATGCGGCCGAAGATGGAGCACAAAGGTCTAGAAGGCACCTATTCACTCTAGCCTTGAAGAGGTCCAGATTATAGTTGAGTTAGTAATTAATTTTGTAAAAATTAAAAAAAAAACCCCAAAGCTGAACGGCTGAACCGATTTTGATCAAACAAAGCTAAGAACACTCCCGAAAAATAAACCTTTCAAACAAAAAAAAACTATTTCGGTTCATCCGTTTGGGAGCTACGATGGGACAGACAGACACACACACACACAGACACGTCAAACTTATAATACCCCTTCGTTTTTCGTCGGGGGTTAAAAGAGAGGATAACCCATTCAATAAAAATTAATTATATTATTTTTAATTTCGAGGCCTTTGCGACTTGCGAGACAATGAGGGAAAGGATTGCATTTCAAAAAGGCTAATTCTCCTTAAAAAAAAAGATTGTTAATTTGTATTACACTATGTATAAAATATTTATCTTTTTTATGTTTTTTTATTTATCTTCACTATTATTTTGTATTTTTTAACCCCCGACGAAAAACGAAGGGGTGTTATAAGTTTGACGTGTCTGTGTGTGTGTGTGTGTGTCTGTATGTCCCAACGTGGCTCCCGAACGGATGAACCGAAATCGTTTTTTGTTTTTGTTTGATAGGTGTATTTGTCGGGAGTGTTCTTAGCTTTGTTGGATCAAAATCGGTTCAGCCGTTTTATTTCGTTCGGGTTTTTTTTAAGTTTTACAAAATTAATTCCCTGTAAATATGTAAACTTTGTTGTTTTGTTTGTTTGTTTGTTTGCCAAGCTGCGGTGAAATGGCTAGTACAGTATAAACACAATTACCTACTAGTAATAAATTAGTGCTTAGGAACGTACCATCTGGACTAGCGCCTAGAAAGGAATGGAATCGCTTCGAAGCGAATGTCTTTTGGCTAGGCCGGCTGATATGCATTGCATGCAAATAATATTATGGAAATTAAAAAAAAAAGTGGCCAAGTGCGAGTCGGAGTCGCCCATGAAGGGTCCCGTAGCAGCAAGTAACATAATATCAAAGTTCTTGGATGGTTTACGATTTATGACGTATTAAAAAAAAACTACTAACTAGATCTCGTTCAAACCAATTTTCGTTGGAAGTTTACATGGTAATGTACATTTTTTTTTTAGTTTTATCATTCTCTTATTTTAGAAGTTACGGGGTTGGGGGGGGGGGGGGGGGACTTTTTACCACTTTGGAAGTGTCTGTCGTGCAAACTATTCAGTTTAGAAAAAAGTTATATTATAAACCTCAATATCATTTTTGAAGACCTATACATAGATACCCCACACCAACGGGTTTGATGAAAAAAAAAATTGAGTTTCAGTTCTAAGTACTAATACTTAGAACTGAACCCCCATTTTTTTTTTGTTTTTTTCTATTTTTTTGTGAAAATCTGAATGCGGTTCACAGAATACACCTACTTACCAAGTTTCAACAGCATAGATCCTATAGTTTCGGAAAAAAGTGGCTGTGACATACACGAACAGACATAACATGTCATAGTAAGATGAACTCTTGTCTTCTAAGCAGGAGGCAAAATGTTCAATACCCACCCTGGGCCTGCATATCTGAATCTTCCGAAGACCCTAACTGGCAATTATAATGAATAAGACCCCTAGGAATCATTTCAACGAATTTGTTTGAAGATTGTAGTTTCACCTACCTACACAGAACTGACTTCGACTGAAACAAGGCAATACTATGTTTTTTTTTTTAATATTGAATGAGCGAAGCGAGTTCTCTGATTCAACTTGGAAGAATTGGCATTTGTATGTATGTATGTATGTATGTTTGTCCGAGCATAACTTCCGAACCGTTAATCCGATCTTCATGAAATTTGATTGGGAGGTGATAGTATTGGTACAATTTGTTGGTAAGGTTATGAGCTATATCGGTCGGGGGGTTGTTGAGATATTGGGGTCCAAGAGGAGGTAAAAAAAAGTGAGAATATCAGATCAAATGTGGTGTCATATGAAAGTTCCTCGCTTCGACATTTCAAAACTATTTTAGTTTCTGAGATGTTAGGGTAAATCAAAAATGTAAAAAAACAAAACCTCTAGGGTACTTCCACTAATCCTACAACGCTGTTTTTTTTACGTTTGTAGCTTTTATGATACAAATACTGGGAAAAGTCTAAAATTTATGAATCTTGAAACTTGTAGGTACCTACTCTATAAAATAACAACCAGTGTATAACATTCTTTGTTGACCTCCCGTTTCTAGGAATTTTAACGACGTTGAAGGTCTAACTTTTCGAACCACATGTGGATGTACATAGATATTTTTTCGAAATAAATAAGGTAACCTACCTAAACCGTGTGTATTCGTGAGGTCTCAGTTCAAAAAACCTTGTGCGTAAATATATAGGTAATTATGATCAGCTAGTAGTATTTAATTTAATTTTTACGTAATTAAGATAATATTATATTTGTCTGTAATTTCTGTCTAGTTGTTTGTAATTTAATTTTCTCCCATTATTTATACAAAGTTCATATGTAGAGACCTTGCAATGCATTGCGGCCTCCGGCTGTCTGGCTGATTCGCATACACATGTCCAATCCTAAATGTTTGTTTTTCTAATATTTTCTATCCGAGCTAATTATGATATGACAGATCGAAGCGGCAACAGCGCTTAGCCGGCGTAAGTCACGAGCTGACAACGTCGCGTGTAAGTGACATGTTACTGTTATCTAATCTGCGGCTATGTGTGTGACACTGTCAGTGTACACTCACACACTGACATAAATGAACTAAAATTTCGATGTTATTTTCGCTATTAATCCACTGTTTTCTTCAACCAAATATGTGTTGACGCAAATAATGACCAATATAAAAGCCAACAACAGTCATTTCAGTGTAAAATTATACTCTGTTTGCCCATATTTGTGCTAATACGTTTGTATGGAAAAGCGACCACCTTAAATAAAAGCTTGTAAAAACTTCACACGGACGAAGCCTCGAGTTCCACTATTGGTACATATTTCTAGATGCCACTATATGGATACTGTGGATACTTCTACGGTATCTGTGGATATTTCACTTTTTTCGTAATGGGTTTACGGCGTACCTAACGCATTACGCATTACGCGTTACTCTATACAGGGCATCCCAAGACTATGCGACTTGAAGGGAAAGTACCTGAAATATTGTACGTAATATATTTTCCCGAAAGGAGACTTTATTTTATTTTTAAAAAATAGTACAACTGCATTCAAAGTTTTTCTAAAAATTACTTGCTTCGTCTGGGAATCGCGAACATTTAATGGAATCAGACATTTTACGGTATTCTTTTGTTGATACTATGTTACATTAGACTGGTAACTCATATTAAAATTTAGACTAGAATCGAGTTATAACATAGCTTTTAACCAAGGGTTCCATTTTGGTCACCATCTTGAATATTGAGCAAAGGAGCCAAAATTGGGATTGTCAACATTCAGAATCGAATTAAGCAGGCTTTTTTACATCGGAAAAGTCACGTTGCCAAAATGGTCCACAAATCGCCGTTGAAATTGAAATGTTTTTGTTCATGAAGTTTCGGAATATATTGCTCACAAACCATAAGCCCTCCATGTTGTAGAAAATTTTATAGAGATCCTTTCTGTCCTGGACACTTTTTTTCTAACAACAATACTTTTTGGTTAAAATCGTAAAAACCGCGGTTAGAGACATATTTCGAGGAAAAAAAGGGGGGATAGGGGGGAGGTGAGTTAAAATTCAGCTTGGCAACATTCAGAACCAAATTCAGCAGGCTTTTTTACATCGGAAAAGTCATGTTTCCAAAATGGCTCACAAACTGCCGTTGAAAAGAAAACGAAGCCGTTTTTTAGAATTTTTGACTAGTCTACATACGAGGTTTTTTTTTTCTATCCATTCTTTTGACTGGCATCAAAAAATACGAGTTGTTTCTTTTCCACGTTTAAGTCTAATTCCCAGATGAAGCAAGTAATTTTTAGAAAATTTTTGAAAGCAGGATTACTAAGTTTTAAAAATAAAATAAAGTCTCCTTTCAGCAAAATACAATCTACAATATTTAAGGTACTTTCTCTACATGTCGCATAGTTTTGGGACGGCCTGTATAGGTAGGCAGGCACTTGTAGGTACCTATCATGAGTGTCATTCGCAACGGTTTTACCTTGTCGAGCTGGGGACGCGACGTTGCTAGGGAGATGAACATTGTGTTAAGTACATTGTGTAGAAGGCAATAAGCAACACGTCGTAAAAACCCTGTCTCCCACGAACCGCCTCGGGCGCGCTCTCTCCATCCCTTTGAAGACGGTTGACTCGTTGTTCTTAAAAGTGTTTGATTACGCTTTTTACTTGCGTGGCTCACGTGCTGTGATGGATTGAATCTTTTTACAAGCTTGTATATAAGTTGCAATGAATGACCGGGTGAAATCCTGTAGGTAACTGAATTTTAAAGCAAAAAAATAATCCTCAACCGGTTGAGCTGATATTTGCATATTTTGCATACCTGTCACGTTCCGATGACAATGCAATATTATGGTGACAGCAAGCTGATCTGATGATGGAGACCGAAGGTGGACAACGGAACTCCTCGATGGATAATAGTAGACTGGCCGTGTTTAGGCTCATTTTGATCAGCACACGGTTACGATCACTAATTTTTTAAAGCTAGTATTGAAAAAAACTTTTCCACAAAAAACTTATTATTTTATGTTTTGTACTCTTATCTTTTATTGCAGAGTATGGAACGACTATTTAAGAGGAAGTTTCAAAGTTTCCCCAATAAGTGATAAAATATCGGAATCAAGGCTGAGATGATACGGGCATGTTATGCGTAGATCAGAAGACCACGTAGTGAAAAAGTGCCTTTCCATTGCTACTAAAAAGAGGGGAAGAGGAAGACCTTTTAGTTGTAGTAGAGCTTTTTTGTGAAAGAGTTCGTCCGGGGACTTCCCCGGATGTACTCGAAACAAAAATAGGAAATAGAAGAAATAAAAAACAGGTACTAGAAATAGGTATGGTGGTAGTACTTACTACCACCATACCTATTTCTGCTGCAAAGCAGTAGTGCTCGCATTGCTGTGTTCCGGTTTGAAGGGTATGGTTGCCGGTGAAATTACAGGCACATGAGACTTTTCATCTTTATGTCTCAGGGTGGCGGGCGCAGTACAATGCCACATAGGGCGGGTCCTAGGTGGACGTAACCTATGCGATAATGCACTATTCATGGGCAAAGGGTACCGTTGATCATCAGGTGGGCCATCTGCTTGTTCCGACATTCTTAGAAGTATAAAAAAAACCTCTAACCACATAGTTGACAAATGTCCAGACTGACATGAAAATACTTGGTCTAACCAAAGACGGCACGAACAAGCGAAATACGTGGCGCCACATGATTAGGAAAGCCGACCCCGAGTAACGGGAATGAGCGTGGACAAAGAAGACGCTTATTTTTTATTATTTTGTCCCAATAAAATGAGTTTAAACAAACTCCTCAAAAAAATCGAGGTAGGTAGAAGTCGGGGTACTACCGCACTAGTTATTTTACGTGACTCGAAGATTTCCAACGAGGTTTATCAGGTTTATTAGAGGATCTCTTTGGTTGGTGGTACGGCAGGGACACCTCAGCGCCAACCAGCGAGATCACCTGTACATCGCGCCCCTTGTACTCTCAGATAGAGATAGCCCTGACCGTGAGCTGATTAAAATGAGCCCAAACACTGTCAGGCTACCATTAATAATATAGGAGGTCAGATCATCTCGCTGTTACCATAATATTGTATTTTCTTTTGAACTTGACAAGTATGCCGACATCTCAATAGGTTGGGTGAAACTGGTTTAAAATCGGTGCTCACTCCCGCGGTCTATGACGTCATCGCAGTGTGTAGAGGGGGGAAACATACACGTTGTGGCCAGAGGGGTCTTATCAACTATATAAATATCAAGTTTTGTAACTTTTCAACTTTAGGAGATTGACGCTCTCAAAAGTACACGTTTTTAGAAACGTTATTTTTCTGGAATGGCTGCTAGAGTGACGAGGAAGACGTTCATCAAATTCATGTCAAAACGTGTTCTATTTCTATTCTATTTCTAGCTCTTTGTGTCCCACTGCTGGGCAAACCCCTTACAGATATCATGTTCCTGAGCGATGTTTGCCCATTCAGCCAGAAACTTATCAATTTAGTCTCGCCATCAATGTTTTGGTCGCCTTCTCGCTGGGTCAGGACGCTACTTTCGCCCACAGCTCGCTTGGCATGCGATAGGCGTGACTAGCCTAATCCCACTTCAGCTTAGCGGCTTTCGAAGCTACATCCACAATTTGGCTTTTTGAGCGCAACGCAGTGTTTCTAATCGATGAGCTTCACACCCAGGATACTGCGCTCCATCGCACGCTGGCAGACCTTGAGTTTGAACTTCTGAAGTTGCGTCAAGGACCAAGTTTGTGCACCATATGTTAAGACGGGGAGAATAGTAGTAGAAGTCGTTTTAGTAGTAGGTAGTAGAGCTTTTTGTGAAAAAGTTCGTCCGGGGTAGTACTACCTACCTACCTATTTCTGCCGCAAAGCAGTAGTGCTTGCATTGCTGTGTTCCTGATTGAAGGGTATGGTTGCCGGTGAAATTGCAGGCACATGAGACTTTCATCTTTATGCCTCAGGGTGGCGGGCGCAGTGCAATGCTTGCCACATAGGGTGCATCCTAGGTGGACGTGACCTATGTGATAATGCACTGTTCATAGGCAGAGGCTACCGTTTAACATCAGGTGGTCCATCAGCTATCAGGCAATTTCAGTTCCGAGCGATTTCTTTCAACATTTTGCGAGTTCTGTTTCAAAGTCTTAAAAATCATTCTTCCGCGTATTATTCACACAATAGCGATTGTCAGTTTTACTGCCTTGCAATAAGTAGGTATCTAAACATTTGCAGAGCGCGACTGCGACAACCACAAAAACGACACGATACGATACGCCAATATATCACTCGAGCACACCTGAACTGTAATAACGAAGAATAATAGCAATTGTTTTGCGCCAGTTTTTATAGCCTCTTCATTCAATTACAACGTTCCATATATTACATTTCTACATTCAATAGATACTTAACTTACTCCTTTAGTTTGATTAATACGCCTGGCTCGGAGCTGAATGAATTATTTCGTAAATCTGCGGTACCAATACCAATTAATTACATGGTCTTCGTTAATTAAACGAAAGTGGAACATAATTTTTAGAACCCCTTCCATGGAAAAACGATATTATCGAGTTTCATTTACTTTTTGATGAAAATTTAAGAGCTTTTGTAATTGTGAAAACTTTGTGAAGTTGGTTAGGCTATAGACGTCGTCATCTTAGGGACTATTCATACGTACCACAACCACACCACATCGTAGCGACAAAAAGTGGTGAACCAGTGGTTACGTGTGAATAGTGCTGCAGCAGCTTCTTGCAGTTGCGTTGTGGTAATGTGGGTGGCGTGGCTAGTGCGCGGTGTCGCTGGTTGTCGCGTTGTGGTTGTGTGGGTGGCGCGGCTAGTGCGCAGTGTCGCTGGTTGTCGCGTTGTGGTAGTGTGGGTGGCGCGGCTAGTGCGCGGTGTCGCTGGTGGTCGCGTTGTGGTTGCAATGTGGTCGGTATAGACCGGTTGCGTTTGATGGCAAAATGTGGTCCTTATGAATTAAACTATTAATTTTCATACAAATCAACGCCCGCCCACGTGTTGTTGTTGTGGTTGTGGTGTGATTGTGGTGTGGTTATGGTGTGGTTGTGGTGTGGTTGTGGTCTGGTTGTGGTGTGGTTGTGGTGTGGTTGTGGTACGTGTGAAAGCACGTTCATAGTTGAGCGAGTTTCACTTTTCTGTTGACTACAGATTTAAAAATCTCACACCCTTATTATTGACCGAGCGAGCGAAGCCTCGCTCGTTCCTTCGCAACAACTGGCAAACTTTGCTTTCATCTGTCAGGTGTAAGTATGTTGGTACTCCCGTACAGTTCGTATTTTTCAACTTGTCTTGACAAAACTTGATATACGATTTGTAATCATTAATAGAATTGCACATCAGTATGCAATTGTGCGCGCGGTGCTGTTGATGACAATCCATAGCAAAAAAGCAAGATATGAACTTCACTGGTAAAAAAAACATTGTGTTTTTTTATGAAACTGATATGCAAACTAGTTTATGGCCCACCTGATGTAAAGTGGTCACCGTCGCTTATAAACACCGGCAACACTGGGAAGAATTTGTTTTTTTTTCTTGAAGCGACACATGTCGTAACCAAGCGGGAAAACCTCAGTTGGAAGCTCATTCCATAGTTTGTAGGTATGGGGAAGAAATGATCTCGAGAAACGAGTCGTACGAAAAACCCATCTATGATTTGCGGATTAACTTTGTCACGGTGTCGGGAAGAGCGATTGTAAAATCACGATGCCGGGATGAGATCGAAAAGCTCGTCAAAGCATTCCCCGTTATAGAGGCGGTAGAACACGCAAAGAGATCCAATGGCTCTGCGCTGGCTAAGCGGTTCGTATCGGAGAGCTTAGTGTTGCCGATGATTCTAATGACTCTTCTCTGTAGGGAGCCAAAGCTAAGCATCTGGTACTTGGGTGCCCCGTGCCATAGATGGAAACAGTATTCAACGTTCGGTCTAACTTGTTATATGACATCAATCATGAAATAAACTACCCATGTGTCTCGCATCAAGCACTATTCCGCCACGAATTGTGCCCACCCATCCGAGCGGTCAACTGTCCGTCAGGTCGGCTCCCATGTCACGGGGACAAGGCCACACCGGACATTTTATTGTTGGCCACGCATCCCTTCGTTTTCAATTTACCCAGCGGAATATCATGGAGGTACTGCTGATAGAGTGTTTTGTAATTAATTTAATCTTGTCTATGAAATAAATAAGTTTTTTTTTTGAAAAATATATTTTTCAAGACTATTTTTTATAAAACTATTGATCGGAACCATTTAACTGTCTCGATGGTATCAGAAACTATGGGTCCTATGGTGCAACGCCCAGACGGACCAAAGTTTTGCAAATCATCAAATCAACAATAAAAATCTGTAGCCCCACTACCGTGAACTACATTAGGTATATAGGTAGGATATTTTCATATATAAACAAAAAAAATAGGCTACTCTAAAAAACATATATTTTTTTGTGTAATGTACGACTATTAAGAACTTACACGGATTTAGCCTAATTCTACATGTTATTATGAAATAAGTTTTTTATGAAAAAAGTATTTTTCAATACAAGCTTTTATAAAATTAGTGATCTTAACCTATCGTTACTGATCTCATTTTGATCGTCGTGTGCTGATCAAAATGAGCCTAAGCACGGCCAGTTTACGAGTTCCAACGAGGAGTTCCGTTGTCCACCTTCCGTCTCCATTATCAGATCAGCTCGCTGTCACAATCATATTGTATTGTCATCGGAACTTGACAGGTATGCCAAATTTCAGCTCAATAGGTTGAGGATAACTGCTTTAAAATTCATTTGCAAGATTCCGCCCGGACAAACATATTCCACCCGGACATTCATTGCAAGTTAATATAAAGCTTGTAAAAACTGTAGTCCCCACCACCGTGAATTACATTAGGTATGTAGGTAGGATAAATTATCTAAGGATATTCTCATGTAAACAGGCAAGCATTATAATTAGGGCAACCTAAAAAAAACTTTTTTTTGTGTCATGTACTACTATTAAAACTTACACGGAGCTTAAAAACTTACCTAATTCTCCATGTTATTATGAAAAATAAAATGCTTTTAGGTATTTTGTTAAGCAATTTAAAATGCAAAAATAGGAAAAGACAATATTAGCATTTAATTTATGAATCATTGGTGTTTGACTCTCGATTTTCCATTCAAATTCACCTCCATCAGCGCTGTACGAGATGTACTCCATTCAACGGAGCCGAACGCTGCGAAAATTGTTCCTTTACGCATTTAACAAGCTGAAATCATCCACTCGCAATTCTGATAAAGGAAATTTTGAGCGCTGGAAGCTTTGTTCGCTAAAATTATTTTCAATTTACGCGGGATCAATATCTTGATACCTTTGCAAAACGTTTATTCTAGTGAGGGAAAACAGAAAAGTGGTTTTTTCCCAAAGATAAATGTTGTTTTGCTTGAATTATTATAATTTTTCCATGATTCCTCCCTAGTGTATAAATAAATTATAGCCTGTTAGACTTCAATAACAAATACTGAATTTTACGTACTAGTAAAGGCGTAAAGGAACGTAAGGCGACGCATTGATAAAATATTATTTTGAACGAAATCCTATACTAAAGTATAGGTTTTCATAAATAAGGTCGTATACGCTAAAAAATGTTTATGAAAAACTACGATTAATTTAAAAAAAACCTAGTATTATATTGAATGGATAAATCTACCTACAAAATTTAAAGTTTGTGAGTGTGTGTATTTGTTACTTCTTCACGCTGAAACGGCTGGACGGATTTGGATGAAATTTGGAACGGAGATAACTGGACTACCGGAATAAAGCGGAACTTAAGCGGGTAAAACCGCGGGGCGCTGCTAGTATAAGATTAAACAAACAACGTTTAGCCGGTACACCTCACGAAATCCTGTTGGATCATAGCGGTGGCCTGCATCGCCTTTGATAACGTACGACCGCAAACGTAATTCGTCAACCGAACAGCAAAATGCTCATTAAAAATATAAGTCTTATTATGCTTTCAAACAAACTCTCGCAATAAGCTCAATTTATTCATTTACATTTCCAAATAAAGACAGATGGCGATGAAAATTTCATCGAAAATTTCTGGTAAATGTTAATCTTGCTCGTTACATTTGTAATACGATTCTTTGTGTAGATGCTTTTATGAATAAACCGATTCTAAAATCGACATTCTGTCAATTTGGTTTGATGATTTCATGAAAGTCTACAAGACCCGTCTCTCACAAAGGTACCGTATTAGCAGCTATATTTATTGGTGACAACCTCTGTGATGCAGTAGGTTGCGGGTTCGATTCCCACCTCGGAACAAATATTTGTACGATATGCAGATATTTGTTCAGGGTGTTCTGGATATGTTCAATGTATAATTAAAAATATCTATGTAATGTATTGTATTAAGCGTATTAAGTATATCAGTTATCTAGTACCCATAACACAAGCTCTACTTAGCTTGGGGCTAAATAATGATGTGTGAACTGTCCAGCATTATTTATTAATTTATTTTGAAAACGCCTATGAGCCGGATTGGAACCCACGATTGACTTGATTGATTCGAATCAAAGGGGTGTCTTCTCCCCACATCATCAGCACCGGTTAATATCCCTGCTGGACATAATACAGGTTGTAGCAAGATAATGGGACTCTCAGGGTAACTAGGTACTGTCGTAAATTTGACCTCGGACGAACTCTTTCACAAAAAAACTAATATTTATGGAGGCACAGATAAAATAATACTAGGTATGTATTTGTCACTACCCGTCTTCTAATACTTATTGCTCACACTTCTGTCTTCTATGACAAGTCATTCACAGTGCAGGCTGCCCGTGTGGAATACGTTGTACTACTTAGTACTTAATTGAATACAAATATAGTATAACAAGCCAGCGCCCCGCGGTTTCACCCACGTAAGTCTCGATCCCGTGGAAATATCGCGATAAAAATATGCCTATGTGTTATTCCGGGAATCCAGTTATCTCCATTCCAAATTTCATCCAAATCCATTCTGTAGTTTTTACGTGAAAGAGTAACAAACATCCATCCATCCATCCTTACAAACTTTCGCGTTTATAATATTAGTAGGATACTCGTAGGATCTTATCTGTGGTAATACGGAGTCTTTCTAAAGCTTCCAAAAATAAATCTCACATTCCAGTCAAGAGGCTCTCCAATTTGTGTGAACTTTTTAAAAGTACACTCTCACCTCTAGCGTCATAAGTGTTACCTACAGCTAAAACAAAAGAAGTGTGTATACGTGGCTTGGCAGTGGTTTGTATCAGACGTGGTCGTAATTCTCAACTGCCAAGTACCTACCAAGTACGGCGCTACAGCTAAATAAATTATGGAATACTTTGTCTTTGATTTTATCTGCGTTGTGATTTTGCAAAGGAATTTCCAAAGCGCTAATGTTGCGATGGACCGTGGTATGTCCGGCGTAAGTCTATACCCATCTGACACCTCCCGTGGATGTTGTAAAAGCAGACTAAGGGATTACACCAGGGGTGTGTTCTAAATGCTTCGTGGACTGTAAAATTTGATTAAAACATGATGTTAGCAATATACATAACAAAATGAAGGTTTTGCAACTCACTGTTTTTGCTGTGGTGGTATATTGATAATGATAGGCTATTTCCTTGGTCTTCCAGTATCGCTTTCATCGTACCCCCAAGCTCAACTCCTGGACGTCGGCTTTTTGTCTGAAATATTACTGATTCAGCGGTACACTGAAAAAAAAATCCAGTTCGAGTAACCCGAAAACCGATAAAAGTTACCGTTCTGCGAGGTTAAAATGGAGCCAACACATTAAACACGTTAGCATAACTGAAAAAAAACAGTTAAGGATAATCGTCTTGATTACTAAAAGCTCGGTTACCGGTAGATGGCGTGGAAACTTATTGTATTACTTTTTTATTTTTAGTGCTAAATTCGGGCGTCTTTCGTGTTTTATTTTATCGTTCGCGGCTAAGTTGTAGTTGTAAGAATTTAATTCAGTATGAATTTCCTTTAAACAGTCATTTGAAAGTTCAAATTACCTAGAAATAAGATCGTTCACTTTTCTGATGTAATTACACGCACGCACACATACATATTCACTGTTTTGGTTTTCATTAGATGGCGTTGTTATTGTCCAAGAGCATTGGCATGGACGTTAGATAGATGGCGTTAAATAAACAGCTTGGTATCTGTTTATAGATCGCGTTGAATAAAATTGTTAGAATGATAAAAGGTATTTCAGGGAAAAACTCGGAAAATTATTGTTTACAAGAATAAAACTTATTTTTCTAATGTCCAAAATGTACACGAATGTAAGTAACTGACCTTCATCATTGCAGTAGGTAGGTAGGTACCCATAATTATCATAGTTTGCCCCGTGAACCCATGACGGTTTTTCATTATCATCAGCCTACAGAAGTCCACTGCTGGACATGGACCTCCCCATAGAATGTCAAGACAAACGGTCTTGAGCAGCCTCCATCTACCGCCTTTCCGCAACCCCTTCTGTGGCGTGTCCGGCAAGATAGGATGTTGCATAAGAATGTTTCGTTTTACAGAAATGAACAAAAAAAAGAAAAAAAGATTATAAATTGTTTTATATTACAACTTCTGCTTACACTAGAAATATTAGGTATACAGTAAAAAAACATCATCAATAACTAAATACATTTTGCCTTCGTTTTTTGTATTCATTGCTCGAAGATTCTGTACCCGTACCTAAATCCGAAACATCCGTAAAAGAACCAGGATCATATAGCTTTATGTCTAGCCCATTGCCACTTCAACTTGCTAATTTAGAGACCTATGTCAGTGAGCCGGTGGACTTGGATCTACAGGCTGATGTTTGTACCACCATCCATTTAGAATGCGTAGTACGAATAGATAGGTACCTACTCTAGGTAGGTACCTACTACCTATTCTACGCACGGACATTGTTCAGCTAGTCTAATATAAAACCATTTTACTGACTTCAAGCCAATGTAGACGGTTGATCATCATCATCATCAGTCTACAGAAGTCCACTGCTGGACAACGGTTTCCTCTCTAAAATGCCACGACGAACTCTCTTGAGCCTGCATCTACCAACTTTCTGCTGATTATAATATCTTTGGTGCATGGAAAGAGGGGTCTTCCTCTACCTTCATCAGGTTTGTAGGTACCACTCGAGAACCTTTATTCACATAATATGGTTGTTAGTTCTGCGAACTATAAAGCCATTTTTTTTATTTATTTTTTAACTTTGATAGACTTTTGTTTGACCACGATCTCACCTGTTGGTAAGTGACGATGTGGCCGAAGATGGAGCACAAAGGTCTAGAAGGAACCTATTCACTCTAGTCTTGAAGATACCCAGATTATAGTTTTCAGGAAAGACAGACGACGGTAGTGTATTCCACTCCTTAGCAGTTCGCATTATAAAGGTAGAATTGAAACGTTTAGTACGAAAAGAGGGTATACTAATGAGGTAAGGGTGGTACCAAGCCGTGCGCCTGCTCGTCCATGATGAAAAGGAGATAGTGGGATCAGATCATGAAGTTCCTGGGAGCATTCCCCAAAATGTAACCTATATATAGAAGATCGAAAGGCACGCAACCTTACGGCGGTGCTCGAGAGACTCTAGTCTCCGCCATATGTTGCCCACCTATAAGCCTGAACGCTCTGCTCTCTGAACGTTCGATCGAGTCCAAGGCAGCAAGCTGGTGTTTGGCCGAGCCAGCCATCCCAAAAGTGGTAGGAGTACTTCATACCAGCCCGGACTTGTGCTTTGTACAGACTTAGAAGGCTTCATGGAGGCAGTTTTTGCCTTAGACTCGATGTAGGAGCCAAGTTGAGAGTAGGCGTGAGTGAAACGCCTAAGAGCTCGAGGTGATCTCCTATAGCTACAGGTACGCCCATTGTACGTTTATTTATATAGTTAAGTTTGTTTCTTTTTGTTTGTATTTTTAGCTATTAAGGTGTACAATAAAGTATTTTCTATCTATCTATCTATCTATCTATCTATATCTCGGAAGACAGGAACTTGGAGAAACTTACTTTTTTCGCGGAGAAGAGACAAGCCTGCGTTTTAGAGGCGTTGAACTTGACTAGATTGGCATCACCCCAATCGGAAACAGCCTTGAGAATCAAATTCAGACGCTGCAGCATCTCATCTCTTAACTCCAGAATTTAATTCTGCCTAGCACGCGCATTGGAAACGTATCTCTCCACAACTGTGCTGTCGTCTGCATACCCAATGATACTGGGCATTAGCAGATCATTTATATGCAGCAGAAACAGTGTGGCAGGTAGCACTGACCCCTGAGGTACCCCGGCGTTTATAGCCATTTGATCCGACGAGCACCCGTCAACAACTTACTCGAATGGATCTTTCCCTCAGAAAGTCTGCGAGGCAGGCGCAGAATTGAACTGGCAGTCCGTAAGCAGGAAGCTTGTCAATAAGGCTAGCGTGCCAAACCTGTCAAAGGCCTTCGAGACGTCTAATGAAACAGCCAGTGCTTCACCATGATCTCGATGGCCTCTCTCCAAATGTGCGGGGCATACACAAGAAGGTCCCCAGTAGACCGATTTCGGCGAAATATCCTCGATCCGTCGAGGTATGCAAGGACCTTCCTATTCTGTACACGCTCCATACATTTACATAGTAGGGAGGTGACCTAGATAGGGCGGTAGTTCAAAGGGTCAGCACGACTGCCTTTCTTGGGCACAGGTTGCACGTTAGCGAGCTTCCAAGACTTGGGGACTTCACCAGTATTCAAAGAGAGGCGGAAAAGTTGCGTTAATATTAAAGACAACTCAGGTTCACAGGTTTTTAATACTACGGCCGAGATACCATCCGGACCGCTAGCTTTATTCACGTCGAGACTACGTAGCGTTTTGAGCACTTCCTTTTGCTGGATGCGAATTCTTGCATTGAAGCTTCGCACCGAGGAAGTCTGGGTGGAGTTTCGCCAGAGGCGTCAAGACGCGAAGCCTCCGCAAATTGAGTGGCAAATAAATTTGCTTTCTCAACCGCAGCGTGAGTTTGGGACCCGTCCGGTTTCAGTAGTTGGGTTTAGTGAAGGGCGGCTGAAGTTCGCTTCCACCGACTTAGCCAGAGACCAGAAAGCTTTACTTCCCGCAGGGTATGCGGCAAACTTAGCCCCCAGATAGCCAATCCGATTGAAGCGAGCCTTCTGTAACACCTTCTTGCAGGACTTGGTGGCTTTGTTATAGGCTTTCTTCATAATCCGTGCATCCGAGGTTTAACCGTTTCTTGCGTCAACGCAAGCTAGGTATGCAACACGTTTTTGCGCTTCCGCGCTAGCACACGCGGGACTAAACCATGGGCGAGCATTGCTTGCAGGTGAAGCATCGGAGAATGGAAAAAAATACTCCATTGCTCTATTTATCACCTCCGTAACGGCATCAGCACTGACCGTTGGATCACATGAAGAAAAGCAAGTTTGCCGCCAAGGATAAGAAGCGAAGAAGTGTCGCATCTCATCCCAATCTGCCGACTTGTAACACCACACTCGCCTACTACCTCTGGGCGAGGGATCGGGTGGCGAGTATGAAGATACAGACCTCACCACACAGTGATCTGATGTTCCCAAAGGAAGCATCACTGATACCGAGTGGCGATCCGGCTCGTTCGTCAGCAGAAGGTCCAGGCAGTTGGCTGTGTGGTCCTCAACGTCCAGAATTCTGGTTGCCGCATTGACGAGCTGAGTGAGATTAAAGTGAGTGCAAGTTTGCACGCCTCTCTCCCAGCATAGTCGGACAACTGGTAAGGGAACAGCCACTGTTGGTGGTGGGCGTTAAAGTCCCCCAGAATCACCAGTTGGGCATCAGGATAACGTTGCTGGGCCACATCCGCCGCTTCACTGATGTAGTTGAACAACCTGGTTATCTCGTGGTCTTCAGAGTGACAATGATATAAACCAGCATAGATAATTTTATCTAAGCCGGTGTCCGCCAAAGTACATAAAACTGAGAAATCGGGTTCATTGAATCTGCGTCTCCGTGAGGATTAAATAATAAGTGTGGCTTAGCTGTCCCTAGGTGGTGGTGGACCGGATCGATATTGGAGTGCAGTCCTCTAATGTTTCAGAGGTGCGCTTGAAGCGAGAGGAAAGAAAGAAAGAAAGAAAGAAAGAAAATTTATTTATTTTACCACACACACAACACACACATAAAACAAGAAGACAAAAACAAAAATCTACTAAGTATAGGTATAGGTACTACAAGATCTTAGAGAATTGAAAACAAAAATAAATAAAACTGTTATAACCGTTGGTAAGATGATAGGTTGTGTAGGAAGTGCTTCCGCTGTGAGCGCAACTTATTATATGTTGACTTTTTCATGGTTTGGTTTTTGGAGTGATTAGGTTTGTGGGAAAAACGGCTGTTGAGTGAGGCACTGGTCAGTGAAAGCCTAGAGACAAACAGCAGGCTCCTGCGCCAGTGGGAGACTAGACTGGAGACTGAGACCTCCCTCCAGGAATGGCCATCGGGTCCTCTAATCCGGTCGCCAACCGGCACGATGGAGCATTCTGGGATTTTTCGCAAGGCGGCGGGCTAGCTTACTAGTTGGGCCCCCTACAACCTGCAGTCAGCCAGCGGAGAACCGTGCTTCGGATCCCGCTACCTTCCAAGCCTAGCCAACCGGCACACTTGCACTGCTGCGGTCTCTAAAACGCACATGCTGAATCCAGTGCACGAACTGCCGTGGTATTCGGGGCCGCATGAAGCCTCACGTGAATATTCACGAATTGCGCAGTAAGAAATCTGCACTCAGTAAAGTTCGGCGTGTAACGCGTATCGCGCAACACGTGAATTAGATGACACAAATAGGAAGTGAATTGGCTCAAATCACGGTACACAGTGGAACGATTTTGAAAAAAGGTGGACGTAGGAACAAGTTTCGCAATTTCTGTCTAAAAAAAATTGCAACTGATAGGAAATTGTATGGTGATTAAAAGATATTCTATTAAATTTTCAAAAAAAGACACTCCTTTATAGGTTAAAATAATAGTTCAGAAAAAATGTATGGAAAGATTTATATTATATTGTTTTTCTCAGAAATAAGAAGTTTGTTCAAGAAAAAACCTATAATAGCTTAAAGTAGCTACCGTCTTCTACAAATGGGCATATAGGGTTCTGGACGGTTTAACCCTGCAGCATTGGCAGTTAAGGGGAATTAAACTCTTAAAAAATATTGTTTATTTTGATACGAGCGTCTGATAGGAAATGTAGTGCTTGTTAAAAGTTATTCTATACAATTTTCCATAAAACTGAGTCTGTGATATTATAAAAATGTATTTCTGAAAAAATGCAATGAAATATAAATCAACATATTTTTTCTCGGAATTTTAAATCATAAGAAACTTACACTACTTAAGTTCTATACAACAACGAAATATTCGTTTTTGGCTAAACGCTGTTGCAGTGGTGTTTAAATGGGATCAAACTTTACAAATATATGATTTAATGTTAAATGTTAATGGAAAATGGTTCAATTTCTGTCATTCGCTCAGTCTTATCTAAGTAAAATGAATAAATCATAATAAAATCTAGTGTAAAAAACTTCTAAGTCTAACTATTGGCTTCGTAATTATCTCCAAATAATTTGCCAATTTTTCCGATACTCGACATTTCTGACCTTATGGGTAGGTACCCGATACTTTTCATTGCTACAGTTCTTCCACTGAGCATTACATTCATAAAAGTAATAAATCAATATACAATCTAGTGTCAAAAAGTACAAAGATCTAAGAGATTCAGAGATTGTCTTAATAATTATCTCCAAATAACTTAAATAACTTGCCAATTGTGTTGTTATATCCAAAAGGACTTGTAACTTAATCTTTGCCTCCGTTATTTCAACACCTTCTGTAGGGTAGTATCTTTTTTTGGCTTCTAATATCTTGTAGTAGAAGGGCAATACAGATATGCTGGAATCTGATAACATTGTCCTCAGGGATAAGTATTTTCATTTCGTTAGATTCAGCGAAGTTGAAAAAGCAAGAGCACTATCTTCATCAGAGAAATCATCGCATCCAATGAATAAAATCAGAGCATCACAACAAAACTTTACAGATCTGTTAATATGATTTACCCTCTTACCATTTTAAAATAGTCCGGAATTCCCAGCAGCCATTTTTCATAAAACATATGATAGATATTTTAGTATCGATGTAACTAAAATATTTCCCAAATAAAGTTAATAATGACAAAAATCCCCTTAAAACTAGAAGCAACCTTCGTAAAACTAGTAATCACTTACTGGAAAGATCCACCAAATTATCAGTAGAACCATTTACTTACCTACATTTTTCTATCATCTACATACATTAAATTCTACAGATAAGTTGGTGGGTCTCTAACAATGAAAGGAATCTAGTACCTTCCTACAAGGTCAGTCATTAGGCTCAAGTATCGGGACCATTATTAATAATACGTGGCAAATTATTTCAAGATAAGTAATAAGGGGCGTTCAAGTATTATGTAAGCGCTTGAGGGGGGCGGGGGGGTCTTTGTTTTGCTTATTTTTGATGACATGGTCGATATCGTGATTACGTCAGCAGTTATTATTTACTTATTTCACACAAATGGCAACCCACAAATTGTCTATGCTTGAAAATAAAACTCACATGTCGGGGATTCCCACAAATAAAGAATACGTTATAGGTACTCACCTAGAAGCGAGAGGGGATTACCGCGCGCACTTGTCACGTCTAAATTTCTTCCGTCAATCTATTGTTTCGTTTCGATTCGAATGACGATTTGACGTATTGTAAGCAAATCAAAGCAAGTTAATGTTTGTTTTAACCGGTGATCCTTTTTCGCCCAAGCTTAACTGTTTCAAATAAACAAATCCAAGTAATATCAAAAATTATTCGAAAGTTTTAAAAAATCTCATACAAATACAAAAGTACAAAATGTACAGAAGTTAGTTAAGCCTATTTGCTAACTACTGCTCACGAATCAATAAAAAAACAGAATACATTAAAAGAAAAATGCATATAGGTACCAATGATTAAGTAAGCATGGGAGGGGGGAAGAGGTTTGCTTAATTTTGCTAACACAGCTTACACAGAAGGGGTGGGCATAGTGCGCGTCATGTAAAAAGAACGCTGGCAGTCAAGCTTCTACAGGCGTTCCAGCGTTCTTTTTACATGACGCGTACTATAATGGTACATTATTTGTAGTAAACTAGGCAGGCACTCATTCAATGTATAGGTATAGATCTCTTAAATAAGTAGAAAAGTAAGTAATCTCTTAAAAAGAACGCTGGAACGCCTGAAGAAGCTTGACCGCCAGCGTTCTTTTTACATGACGCCCATTATAAATAGTTGTAAAAAATCTGCTTACGTAATACTTGAATGGCCCCATACGACAATCGCTAACTTTGTATTTTTGTCTCTAGTGACTCTAGAGTCTAGATGATATGGTGATTTACTTTTATGAAAGTAATACTCAGTGGAAGTACTGTAACAATGAAAGGTATCTGGTACTTAACCTACAAGGTACCAGTCATTAGGCTCAGGTATCGGAAAAATTGGCAAGTTATTTGGAGATAATTATTAAGACTATACCGATCTTTGTACTTTTTGACACTAGATTTTATTTTGATTTATTACTATTATGAACGTAATACTCAGTGAAAGTACTGTAGCAATGAAAAATATCTGGTACCTACCTACAAGGTCAGAAATGTCGAGTATCGGAAAAATTGGCAAGTTATTTGGAGATAATTACTAAGCCAGTAGTTAGACTTAGAAGTTTTTTACACTAGATTTTATTATGATTTATTAATTTTACTTAGATAAGACTGAGCGAATGACAGAAATTGAACCATTTTCCATTAACATTTAACATTAAATCATATATTTTTAAAGTTTGATCCCATTTAAATACCGCTGCAACAGCGTTAAGCCAAAAACGATTATTTATTTTTTGTAAAGGACTTAAGTAGTGTAAGTTTCTTATGAAAACCTTTTAAAATTCCGAGAAAAAATATGTTGATTTATATTTCATCGCATTTTTCAGAAATATGTTTTTATAATATCACAGACTCATTGTTATGGAAAATTGTATTGAATAACTTTTAACAAGCACTACATTTCCTATCAGATGATCGTATCAAAATAAAAATTTTTTTTCAAGAGTTTAACCCCTTAACTGCCAATGCTGCAGGGTTAACAGAACCCTATATGACCCATTTGTAGAAGACGGCAGCTACTTTAAGCTATTGTTGTTTTTTTTTTAACAAACTTCTTATTTTTGAGAAAAACAATATAATATAAATCTTTCCATAAATTTTTTTCTAAACTATTTTTTTAACCCATGAAGAAGTGCCTTTTTTTGCAAATTGAATAGAATATATTTTAATCACCATACAATTTCCTATCAGTTGCAATTTTTTCAGACCGAAATTACGAAATTTGATAGATGATGATGATAATGACTACGTCGTTGTTAATGTTCATCACCACCGCCATCATCATCATCATCACCACCACCATCATCATCATCATCATCATCATCTAAAGTATTGTCGTGCATGTGATGATGATGATGATTATGATGATGATGATGATGATGATGGTTGTGGTGACCATCACCGCCATCATCATCATCATAATCACCTGCACGCTAATATCCTAGATGATGATGATGATGATGATGATGGTGGTGGTGATGATGATGGAGGTGGTGATGAATATTAACATCATGAAGATGGTGATGATGGTGGTGACCATCAACATCACCACCATCACCATCATCATCATCATCACCTGAACGCCAATACCCTAGATGATGATGATGATGATGATGATGATGACGATGATGTTGTTAATGTTCATCACCACCACCACCATCATCATCATCACCACCATCATCATCATCATCATCATCATCATCATAATCACCTGCACGCTAATATCCTAGATGATGATGATGATGATGATGATGATGATGATGATGGTGGTGATGGTGATGATGATGGCGGTGGTGATGAATATTAACAACATTATGAAGATATATTATATTAACCACCATCACCATCATCATCATCATCACCTGCACGCCAATACTCTAGATGAAGATGATGATGATGTTAGTGGTGGTGATGGTGATGAAGGCGGTGGTGATGAACATTAAAAACATCATGATCATCATCATCATCATCACCTGCACGCGTATACCCTAGATGAGGATGATGATGGTGATGGTGATGATGATGGTGGTGGTGATGAAAATTAACAACATCATCGTCATCATCATCATCATCATCATCTAGGGTACTGGCGTTCAGGTGTTGGTTCTGGTTCGCTGCAGGCCCTGCTGACTACTGAGCCACGCTCGCCTTCGGCTCGCTCGCAGCTTTCGTGGTGATCACTGTTCTTTAGTGTTTTAAATCCATTTTGTACTTTCACTCATTTTGAAATATAAGACTATTCAAAATTCGTAGAATCGTGCATCATACTATCATTGATTCTGGCCAAGTTTTCACGTATTCTTTCGTTGTTTTATTTTTAACACCTCACATAGTAACTTAAAACTTGGGTAGGCTACCTAAATTGAAATAAAGTATTTTCTCGCACTATAATGCTATTGCAAAGTTTAAAGAACGTAGTTGTAAAATAAATTAGAATACATTATTATAAGTACAGTTGGCAACCCTATCAGAACTAGCTCGCTATAGTAGAAATTACGGCCAACTTATAAAAAGTATTGTGTGTTCACACTAGTAACGGTTTGGCAACGTCGCTTTTAAACTTTTGCTGACGGAGCGGCAACATATCAAAGTAAAAGTCAAAAAGTATTTTATTCATTGAAATCACAAGGATCATTTTGAATCGTCTTAAAAAATAAATTTACATTTACTCCTGTTCCAACGCAACCAGACCTAGAAGAATCAGGCAACAAACACGGTCTGTTTTTCTTTTGTTGATCCTGCTTACTATTAGGTGGGGAGCCCCTGTGTAGAGCCTCGAGAACAAGTGGAAGCTGATTCAAAGAAAAAAAGGAAAATTAACTTAAAAGCCTTCCTTAGGTAGGCAGTCAAAAGTAAGATGATAGAGAAAATCAGCAAAAGTTCATAAGGCAGCACACTCTACGCTTGATATACTCATAAATAACACATATTACAGTCCAGTCGGCAGGTGGTTTCAGATGGAAAAAGGTCAAAAGCTAATGAAACTTTGGGAGGTTGTTCAGGGATAGTTAATTAACATTTTCCCAAGTTTTGGACCTCGAGGACCATGTGCGAAAAGTGGAGGGGGGGGGGGGGGGGGGGGGAGGGGAACTGCACCTTCCTCCGGTTTTTTCTCAATAACTTTTTTCTCTTACATCCCACGGCAAAAGTACCAGCTACTTTTTTGTAGAACGGTTAAATTTACTATAATTTGGACTAATAAAACATGTTTCTATGTCAATAGATTATCGAGATATGGCGATGTGTGTTTTTTTCTAAGTACATCAACTACGTGCAGAGACACTTTGGTAGCAATGTGATTGTTGTCTTTGATGGATACCCCACTAAATCCGGCTATCAAAGCACCAAAGCAGCAGAACGAGCTCGCCAGTCTGCATTACAAGCACCAACCAAAGTCGTGTTCTCCTCATCTACTATGGTCACAATAGCACAAGAAAAGTTCTGGCAAAAGATCACAATATGGGAGCATTCATTTCGATGTTGATGACACAAATGGTGGATGCTAGCATCGAAGTGAAGCAGGCATTTGAGGACGCCGTGATCATGGTGGTGGGGATGGGGTTGAGAAGAGAAGACTGAGTCCCTGCAGAAGACTGCTTCCACCCCCAATTAGTGGGATACAAGTTGACTTCCCGCCAGTTCAGCAATTGCTTGGAGGTAGCATATTGACGACCTCTGTGGCGCGGCGGGCGAAGGTTGGCCTGCGACGCAGGAGGTTGCGGGTGCGATTCCCGGAACATTTGTTCATTTTGTTCATCGGAACAAATATTTTTGCGATCGCAGATATTTGTTCAGGGTGTTCTGGGTATTTTCTATGCATAATAAAAAATATCTATCTATGTAATATATTGTATTAAGTATATCAGTTATCTAGTATCCATAACACAAGCTCTGCTTAGCTTGGGGCTAGATAATGTTGTGTGAACTGTCCAGCATTATTTATTTATTTATTTATCTTGCTCCATGGTGGCCTGTGGCATCTTCTTTATGACTGGTTTTGATTATCTGTCGTTTTTGAGAGAACCGCCGGGCCTTCAGGTACCAGTTTGGTTTCAAATGAAAGCTACAATAATTTACTACAACTTCATTAATATAATTTTTGACGTGGGATGCATATTTTAGAATATATTTCACAAAATAAGTAAAAATTTCTTAAAAAAACACTTAGAAGAAAAATTGCCTATTTTCGAAGAACTTTATCTTGGAAACCAATGGCTGTATAGATCTCGCCTTAGTGTCAAATTGTAGAAAATTTAGTCTTCTTTAAAAATATGCCTGTTGACTATACCGGTCAGACCCTTCCTTGACTAAGATATTGAGCAAAAACTGAAAAAATATATAAAATTTCATGATTTTTTGAGCCGCTCGCTCAGCACTTGGAAAATATGGTTTTTTAATAGTGGTTAAGGTATTAACAACATATAAAAAATCAGCGTGACCGGAACTTTTGTAAGCACGACCCCTTTTTCATGTTTAACTTGACTGCACTATAATATGAATACCAACATGATGATGTGAATGTTTGGTTTTCATCAGAGAAGAAAATCAGCTTTTGAGATCTGGTTTGGGTGGAGGGGTTTCCAAAGTAGGTGATTGTAACCAGGAACCATAATTATGATAACATTCCATCATTATTTGGGTATAACCATGGTATAACAGAAGAAATAAGGTGGAATTTAGCATTTTTCGGCACATTTTAGCAAATTCTAAAAAAATATTTTTTCGAAGCGCCATATCTCGGTAACTTATCAACATACAATCAAGTTTGAATAATCAAAATTATAGTAAATTTAACGTTCTACAAAAAATAATTAGTACTTTTGCCGTAGGATGTAAGGGAAAAAAGTTATTGAGAAAAAACCGGCGGAAGGTGCAGTTTCCCGCCCCCTCCTCTTTTCGCACAGGGTCCTCGAGGTCCAAAACTTGTTTTTTTTATTTAACCATCCCTGAACAACATCCTGAAGTTTCATTAACTTTTGACCTTTTTCCACTACTTTACCCCACTTTTTACGACCTGCCGACTAAAACATCACTTTTATTATTTAGCGCCATCTCTATCATGTTTACTTACTATCTTACACAAAACTCTTATGTTTGAAGGTCAATTTAGCGCCATCACTGTCATCTTTAATTAAACTGGGTGCTCTGCTGCGTAAAAGTATCTCGCTACGATAACAGATGTCCGTGCAAAATAAACTCACACATTTGTAAAAATTGTCGTATTTCAAACCTGTTTTAAAAATTCCCTATTGTATATTTTTGTTTGGAACGACCATTCGCGATAACTATTATCATTAGGAATCCTACAAAATAAGTCAATTTATAAAATGACAATCTGTGGTTTGAGTAACGGCCTAAAGTATTTTGTATGGGCAAGGAAACTTGAACATTCACCTTAAAGTAAAACAGTTAATTTTACTGTCTTATCCGGACTGATGTTTAACCGTTGAAATTTAAATTACTGCCAGGATACGTTGTTATTATTGACCAAAAAGTTCCTGTAACTGTTTATACATATATATTTACTGTTTGCTTCCTAACTGTTTTTTTGCAGTTGCCCCAACGGTGTAAATTAATTAGATCTCAATGAAAAATATGTTGTAGCAACTGTGTAAATTTTAACTGTGCACTTTTTGCAAACAGTTGGATATTTTTTTTTTCAGTGTAGTAATGTCAATGAGCTCCAACGTAAAAGTGTTTCTAAAGTGTTTTTTTTGGAAAGTAGGGAATGCGGATGACTGATAAGGCGCTGATAACAGGATGGGTTGCAGGTTCCACCTAAATATATACTCAAAACCAATACTACGATCACCAATCCGCCTGCCAAAGGTGGTAATTATGGCAAATCCTTCCATAGCATTCTATTAGGGAGGTTTCGTCCAACGGTGAACGTCTAACTGATAGTGATGGTGAAGTGAGCGCGCTTTACAGCTCCGGTACATGGAGAAATTGTAGCTTCTCTATCGCCCCTAGCTGGGGTCAAAGCTAGCACCCTTTCTGGGTGCGGGTGGTGAGCGACCATGACCGCTCTGATACCATTTTGGAGAAATGGTAGTGTTCTGCAAAGTTCACGAGCAACTCTCATGAGTACCCGGATTGTAACTTTTTTATGTTTGCGCGGCAAGACCTACCGCAACTGGTCCTGGCCTCGGCCAGGTGAAGTGCGGTACCGCGTCTAACCGAAATGTTGGTCGGGCAACCACTTTAAGCACGTATAGAGAGGTGAGGGTTTGCTAGTGATGATGATAATGTTGTAGTATATTTTATTACAAAGAGCCTGGGCTTAATTATGTCAATTTCTGTATAATAATAAACCTCTCCTCTTGACTAAAAGTCAGTCGAACAAAACAATCGATAATTCACGAGCACGAAAGGTCAATTCGTCGTACACAGTCCCCCGGTTCTCGCAGATAATTTTCATAATAAAACAGCCCTTTCTGGGGTACTTTGCTGTAAATCAAGTTTTCCGGCCACCCTTTCAATTTCCTGACCACAACGCAGCTTCGTACTTACTGTTTGATAAGCTGCGGTTCCGTTCAAACGAGATTTTCATTAGACGTTCAAATATCCTTCGCGAGCGGGTCATATTATTATTGCGAAGATTAACACTCGACCTTTACTCAACTTAAGACACAATATTTATCACGTATGAGAACTATATAGCGTATTTGAAAACTGGAGCATTCTTATAACATACATACATAGACACACGCCTTTTTCCCCGAAAGGGTAAGCAGAACCTCAATGGGCCTCTTTTCACTGTGGGTTGCACCATCGTGGGAATATAGACGTGACAAGGGGTGAGCTCATCGCCGCCATTGCTTTCCACAAATAACTCAGCTAACGCTTTCTTCCAGTAATAACACATTCCTTAGTAAGCTAGCAGCCAGGAAAAATCTTATACCAACGAATGTTACTAACAGTCCGGGAAAATTTTAATTATTTTCCTCTATGGGATCCTCTACGCCGCCGCGCCGTTCCAGACTGTTCGATGCAATTCTGTCTTCATGGCTTTGCACAATGGATGCCATTATGCGACTATCAATCACACTTATTTTTCAAGGATCATGGCAAAACTGAGAAGATTGGTGGACCCAAAAAAACTCCTCTATTTTAGATTATCTTAATACTTATTTGTCCATTATCAGTTTTTGTACAAAACCATAAGAAAAGATCTAAATTATATTTTAAAATCAAATTTCAGCTGCCGAAATACATTGCAATTCCATGATAGTTTCAACTAACAATTTATTTGACAACAAAATAATTCCAAAATAATGAAAATATCTGTCAAAGGAATTAATTAGTCAAAACAGCGGTTAAACGCACGTTTATATACTGTCGTTGAACTTAATCCTAAGCCTTTTCTTTGGTTTTATAAAGAAAATCATTTAAATATTGGTGTTTAAACATATATTTTTTTCCCCAGTTATATTTTTCTGCAGCCATCAATCGAATATTCGATTTATTCCTTTAAAATAGGTAACCATTCAGAATTTTCCTTTGAAAGTGCCCTCAAAGTACGTAATAAACACGCAGGGGTCGTAGTCAGTAAATTGAAATTGACAAGCGACCTCACTCTACGCTCCAAAGAGCTTACGAACTTATTACCTACGCTAGTGTTTCGGTAGGTAAAGTGGCAACCGAGATTATATATACTGAGGAAAGAGAATCAGGCTCAAATTCAGATACTTTTTGGGCACCGAAGCCCGAATAGTTTCCTTATACGTCTTTCTGTCTGTCCTTCTGTAGTCAGAGCCGTTTCACTCATAGACTAATTAGCAGGACTAAACCTTAATAACTTGGATTTAGTCTTTTTAACTATCATAGTTTCACCTACATAGCATCTTTTTACTTTTTTAACCCCCGACGCAAAAACGACGGGGTGTTATGTTTGACGTGTCTGTGTGTGTGTTTGTGTGTGTCTGTCTGTCGCATCGTAGCTCCCGAACGGATGAACCGATTTAGTTTTTTTTTGTTTGGAAGGTGAATTTTGTCAGGAGTGTTCTTAGCTATGTTTGAACAAAATCGGTTCAGCCGTTTCATTGCGTTGATTTTTTTTTTAATTTTTACAAAATTAATTACATGTTTACATAGAGTTTTGTCTTTTTTTTTCAAATGTAGCAATGTTTTGCGAGGTCAGTTTCTGAATGTGTGACCACTACTTGAGTGGTTTTTATTTTATTTATATTAGCAATGATCTACCTATGAGGTCAGTTTTTGGATGGGTGACCACTTTTTGCGACTTCTGTCGCACTGGAATGCCTAAAAAAAACAACCAATTTTCCCACTTCATTCCATTAAGGGATACATCATACGCACTTGTCGGATTACAAAGGTATACAGATTTAAGCCGTGGGATTATCACCGTTTTATTTTGGTATTATTTTGAAAAAAGGGTTTGACGGGATCGGACTGGAGCCTGCCTCTGGCACACATCATATGTCTAGACAAATACCAGATAACATCTGGCTAACCTAACATTACAGACTTGATGCTTTGCGGCAGCAATTACATAGATTACAGACGACCTCTGTGGCGCGGCGGGCGAACGTTCGCCTGCGACGCAGGAGGTTGCGGGTTCGATTCCCGCCTCGTAACAAATATTTGTGCGATCTGCAGATATTTGTTCAGGGTGTTCTGGGTACTTTCTAGATATAATAAAGAATATCTATCTATGTATGTGTATTATCAGTTGTCTAGTACCCATACCACAAGCTCTGATTAGCTTGGGGCTAGACAATGTTGTGTGAACTGTCCAATTATTATTATTTTTTATTTTCATTATGGATATAGCGATATTCACGTCTGATTAATTCGGGATAGGCATAATCTTCAAGAGCCCTGTTTTTGCGTCGGGGTTAAAAACAACCGTAAGGCTGCGTTTCCATTGACGCGGAGCTGGGCGGAGCGGAGCTTAGCGGTGCATGAATTGACCAATCACTATGCTCGAAATCTCTGCTCCGCTTCAATGGAAACAGCACGAGCGGAGCGGGGCAGAGCTGAACGGATATTCATATAAAATAAGCGAGGTGATGCGGAGCGGAGGACAGCGGAGCGGTGCGTAGCGAGGTGATGCGGAGCGGAGGACAGCGGAGCGGTGCGTAGCGAGGTGATGCGGAGCGGAGGACAGCGGGGCGGTGCGTAGCGAGGTGATGCGGAGCGGAGGACAGCGGGGCGGTGCGTTGCGGAGGGTAGCTAGGAGAGCGAAGCGGCGAGGTGCGGACCGGGGTGCGGGGGAGGGTGTGACGCCACGACTCGCGTGCAGTGGGTCGTAGTAGTCCCCTAGTCGAAAAAAACTTTTTTAAATTTAATAGTTAGTATAACCTAAATAAGTAAAATAACCGGACCCTTCGATTAAAAACAATTTAGAGGTGTGATTGAAAATAAAATGAATTCGCTTTTCCGTGTAATTACTAACGGACTAAAACAACAACACAGTTTTCATACATGTTCTGCTAACTTAGCATGGTCAAAACCGAATCAACCGAAGTAATTCCTAGAATATAACAGGAAGGTGTACCCACCGCAAGAAATCGACGAAGAACCCAGACCTGCCGTAAGTGCGAAATTAATACTACGCATAGCACAATTCGCACAAGTCACACAGCACAGAGTAAAAATATGTTTCTATCATAGAATCGTGTCATGTGACACTGAATATTTTTTTAAAATAAATGGATGTAAGTAGAAATAGATTTGTTTACTTACTTTAGACATATTGCAAGCCTTTCTTCACTTGAAACCGATGTCCTGCAATTAGTGTCTTTCTTCTGTATATATGGTTTAAGAAGACAATGTAATTCATAGAAAAGTTTCCTTGATACCCTATATGAAGTTTCGAACATTTCATCATCACACGTTTGGAAATAAGTTGAAAATTCTCCATGCACAGAATGATATTTTATATGTTGTCGAATCCAGAATCTATGTTTTCTCTTCATATCCAAAGAAGTTGCAACAGTCAATGCTACTTCATCTGATTCGTTATCTTCGTCGTCAAGTAAGGAAAGATATAAAAGGATTGCTTTTTTCTTTTTAAGCGACAACATGACATATGCTCTTTCTGAAAGATGGAGACAAACTGAGCTCAAAATTGCGCAATTCCAAAGTTAGCTCCACTCCGCTCCGCTCCTCTCCGCTCCGCTCCGCTCCGCTCCGCTCCACTCCGCTCCGTTCCGCTCCGTTCCGCTCCGCTCCTCTCTGCTCCGCTCCGCTCCTCTCCTCTCTGCTTCAGTGGAAACACAACCACTTTTCACCGCTATACTCCGCTCCGCTCCGCTCCGCTCCTCTCCGCTCCGCTCCGCTCCTCTCCGCTCCGCTCCGCTCCGCTCCGCTCCACTCCGCTCCTCTCCTCTCTGCTTCAGTGGAAACACTTACCACTTTTCACCGCTATACTCCGCTCCGCTCCTCTCCTCTCTGCTTCAGTGGAAACACTTACCACTTTTCACCGCTATACTCCGCTCCGCTCCGCCCAGCTCCGCGTCAATGGAAAAACAGCCTTAAGCTGGCACACTTGAAACTTGACTCTAACAAAATTAGCAATTTAGAGCTTAATATTTCACAAACGGATCGAAAAATGGTTTTACACACCTGTAATATTTTTGAACGACCTTTCCACCGACACCCCGTACTATGAGTTAACGAGAAAAAAACATCCCCAGTTTTCACACCTGTTTCAGCGTGATTAATATGTATACCCACGTAAAATTACAACTTTCTAGTACTAAGAGTCTCTGTGCTAAGCCGTGGACAGACAGACAGCCGGATATGTCGAAACTATAAGGGTTCCTTGTCTTGTTGACTACAAAACTCTAAAAAAATCGTCGGTTTTGTCTTTAATTTATGAAGATTATTTAGTCTGCCATTCAATGGCTAAAGGGAAGTTCTAAAATATGTCGAAAGTTTACAAAAACAAGATAATGACTGTATCGGGCAGGATCTAGTGACATTTTATTAGGGAAACATAAAAGGGCAACACCGAGGTGGCGGCGGCCATTACGTCTATTCGCGCGACTGAGTGCTTAATGCAGGATAATGGACTCTCTCACTATTAATTTTGCCGGTTTTGTTTGGGAAAAACCATAAACAAGTGTCCATTTACCATTATGTCACATAGAATGTAACTTGTTTGGCGGCTCGTAATATAAAACGATCAACAGCGTTTTATTTTTAATGTTTATAGTTAATGCATACTTACATACATACATAGACACACGCCTTTTTCCCCGAGAGGGTACGCAGAGCCTCCAATGGGCCACTTTTCACGTGGGTTGTGCACCATCGTGGGAAACAGACGAGACAAGTGGTGAGCTCATCGCTGCCATTGCTTCCCATGACTGACTGAACTCTTTCTTTCAGTATTCCTTAAATAGGCTAGGCAGCCAGGAGAAATCTTATAACAACTAATCTTACAAATAAGTCCGGGTAATCCCTCAGTCGACTCTTACGTCATCCACGGGAGGAGATGGAGGGGTCTCAGGCCAGAATGTTTTAATGTAAATTTAAATAAAATTAAGTTATTTTGTGGAAATTATATTTTTCAATATCTACAAGCTTTTATAAAATTAGTGATCGGAACCGTGTGCTGATTGAAATGAGCCTAAACACGGCCAGTCTACTACTATCCATCAAAGAGGTTGTCCACCTTCCGTCTTCATCATCAGATCAGCTCGCTGTCACCATGATATTGTATTTCATCGGAACTTGATAGGTATGCAAAATTTAATCTCAATCGGTTAAGGTGCTTTAAAATTCAGTTGCAATTTTTGACCCGATTTTTCATACTTAACACATACAAACATTGCAAGATAATTAAAAGTAAGCCATGTTGGTCAAGAACCCTGTCATTCAATCGGAGGGTCGTGGGTCCAGAGCGTGCGACCGGATTTTTCCACATCAAAAATATATGTGAGCATTGCCACGTGTTCAAAACGGTGAACGAAAACATCGTGTGGAAACCGGTAATATGCCCTAGAGCCTTAAACTAGATTAGTCAAATATATACGAATAAGTCCTGAATAACTGACTGACAGACAACGTACAGCCCAGACCGCTGGGCCTAGAATCTTGAAGTTTGGAGAGTGAATTCCTTTTAGGGTGTAGGGTTATACTCGTACTAAGAAAGGAATTTGGAAAATTCGCCCTCTAAGGGGTTCAAAAAGGGCTTTAACACAAAACAACATGACTCCGTATTTCTTCAAATAAAATAAACAATCATTATGATTCAGCGGTACCTGAAATTTTCCTGAAAAAAGGCACGGGAACGTTTTGTTTTAGCCAGATTTAATTGTATTTTGACGTAAATGTTGTCTTAAACGCCTCAATAGTTCGAATAGCACGCGGACTAAGTCGCGGGCTTCAGCTAGTCGAGTAGCCGGCTGAGACATGACAGGCGTGGATTCGATTCCCGCAGTGGGAGAAATACTTGCATATTATATTTGTTCCGAGTCTAGTGTTGTGGTACCATGGTACTCGTATTTCCTGATACCTACGACACAGGGAATCCAAGGGTGGGATCAGGACTACCTATGTAAGTGACTGCTGGGTATGAAATGCTAACTATCTACTACGCCAAAAGTGTGTTAAATATAATGTACAGACTTGCCGCTGACCACCTCTAGTAGGATATCCTTGCACACCTGCGTACTGAGTAGCAATCTGAAGATTATTGTGAGGATCTGATACTAGTGGTTCGCCCCGAACTGAGACCTCGCGAATACACGCGAGTTAGGTAGGTTACCTTATTCCTTTCGAAAAAATATACGTACGTGTGTTTCGAAAATTTAGACCTACGGCGTCGTTCAAATAAGTTAAAAAATTATAAAAAATAGTTTTGAAATGTCGAAGCGAGGGGCTTTCATATGACATCCCACTTGATCTGATATTCTCACTTTTATTTTTTTACCCCCTCTTGGACCCCAATATCTCAACAACCCCCGAACCAATATAGCTCATAACCTTACCCACAAATTTTACCAATACTATCTATCTGAATCAAATTTCATGAAGATCGGATTAACGGTTCGGAAGTTATGCTCGGACAAACATACATACATGCATAGGTACATACAATATAAACGCCGATTCTTCCAAGTTAACTCAGAGAACTCGCTTCGCTCGTTCAATTAACTAAGATAAGTCTATCTAGACATAATAACAACTGGTTTCTCCAATCGATCAATATTATTGAAACAGCTTATTCTAAATAGAATTTCTATGTAGCGTTTGGTTATAGCAATAGTCGTAAATTAAACAGCTTTACGAATACGAGCGGACTCAAATATTGGTAGAACGTGGTCTCAGCGATACCACACAAGATTTACTCCATTGCATGAGAAATATGGATCATTATTGGACCATAAACTGTAGTCGGAGCTTACAATTATTTTCATACGTACATACATACATAAACATACGCCTTTTTCCTCGAAAGGGTTAGGCAGAGCCTCAATGGGCCTCTTTTCACAGTGGGTTGCACCATCGTGGAATATAGACGTGACGAGTGGTGAGCTCATCGCATCCGATGAACGATGAACAGAACGACTCGGCTAACGCTTTCTTCCAGTAATAACACATTCCTTGAATAAGCTAGCAGCCAGGACAAATCTTATACCAACGAATCTTACAAATAAGTTCGGGTAATCCCTTAGTCTCTTTTACGCCATCCACGGTAGGAGATGGAGGGATCTATTTTTGGGCCGGACACACCATCCATCTACACTTATCTACACTAATATTATAAAGAGGAAAGATTTGTATTTTTATGTGTGTGTGTATGTTTGTAATGAATAAAGTCAAAAACTACTGGGCCGATTTCAAAAATTCTTTCATCATTGGAAAGCTACATTCGCCCTGAGTGACATAGGCTACCAGGGGGGGAGGAAGGGGGGGGCTGTTTTTCATCCTGAAACTATCCGTGCTGGACGAGTCGCTAGTGTATCTATAAATTTCAATCTTTGAGAAATATATATATAATTAATATTCAACGAAATTATTATACGAATTAATATTCAAAGCATTTGACACCTTCAACAGGTTTCAAGGAAGGGACAGCAATAATAATTTCCTTAAACGTTTCCCAGCACGCTTCCGATGTTCGGAACGACTCCATTAATTCATCCGAAAACTCAAAAACAGTGAGGATGATCGTTCATATCGAGTACGATTAGAGTTTAGGTGATGGAGATAAATCGCTGGCAATACACGAAGCGTGGCGCGACGGACGAACAAATTATTGTCGTCGTGGGAGCACGAAATATCGGCCGGCACGTTGGCGTCCGCGAACTACCAGATATATATATGTGCCTGGACGGGAGCAAATATCTGCGCCGCCCGCCCTGGAATCGGGAGCATGCTTCATGACTATGATATTTCTCGAAGCTTATCTAATTCACGGTTTGTTGCGCAGAATTTAGATACAATAAACTTCGTGTTGTGGGAAAAGTTGCCAATATTATTTTTTGATTCGAACGGCTTCATTTTTATTCTTCCTTTTCCTTGAGTTTCGAGAGTGTTACTATTCATACTATTGATGACCTATGTGGCGCAGCGGGCGAAGGTTCGCATGCGACGCAGGAGGTTGCGAGTTCGATTCCCGCCTCGGAACAAATATTTGTACGATCTGCAGCTATTTGTTCAGGGTGTTATGGGTATTTTCTATGTATATATAAAAAATATCTATGTATTGTATTGTATTAAGTATATCAGTTATCTAGTACCCATAACAAAATCTGCTTAGCTGGGGGCTAGATAAATCTTGTGTGAACGGTCCAGCATTATTTATTTATTTATATCTGAAGCCCAATCCTCATAATAATAAAATACATTAGATATCATGCTAAAAATCTAGTGTCAATGTCTTATGTGTCACAAATGGTATTCTACTCAACTGAAAATACAACACGGAAAGGTGACAAAAACGAAATGTGACTTAAACTTGAACGCATAAGACGCGTCTCTCTTTCACTCTTTCCGATGATGTATAGCACTATCTTACTCTAATCTATGGTCGCCATTAATTAAAAATTTACTAAGGAAGCACAATACCAATTTACAGTCAATTCACAACACAGTCACGATATAATAAAATTTCAATTTAGTTTTAACATAATTAAGATAATTGGCCATCTGTAGGAGGCTTTGTGACAATATTTTTTTTTTAAACCTTTTACCATGGAGGTATAATAGTATGGAGTGAGTGCTAAAATAGCATAGAGTGTTCCTTCTTACTCCTATTCCTAGAAGATAGCTTGCTATCCTATGTGAGAGAGAAACAAATATATTGTCACACGACAGGCGTTTTTCCGTTCCGTACCCTGAATATTGGCACCATGCATATACATCTTCCTAGATTGTTACCATGAATGTAGTAGTAATTTGACATTTGGCCTGGTACAAGTTACACAAATAAGAACAGATAGATATATGCTTGTCTCATTCCAACACATGAATACATTCATATAAAAGAATGAAACTGGTATAATCGATACCGTTTCGTTTTTAGACTTAGTTCCATGCTTTTAGTCCATCTTCCTAGCCTTTTATAGACCGTAAGATGTTCGGATGGATGCTCAGGGAATAGTGCCAACCAAGGCAGGGGACATCTTACGGTGAACGGTCTGTAACTATGGCATCTGAGGAGTCTCCTCGATTTTGCGAGTGTCAAGTATATTATTATGGTATTGATACTCTCACTTATCAATGGTGACATCTGTCAAATTCACGCATAATATTGTTGAGCCCTTGACCGTCGTTACTTCCTCACTCAGCGGGCATTATTCAACGGGGGTCGTGTTTTAATGGCTTCTTGCGTTTATTGATTTCGCCAACTTGAAAGTTTATAAATTTCTCTTTAATTTTGATCACAATTTGTCACAAGCTGCGTTGTGCCTAATGTAAGAGGACGGAAAGAAAACACCTTAAAATGATAAGTCTTTTGATCCATGAACCTACTACCCTAAGGGACCGCACGCTGCGCTATACTTGTTATGACAAGAAACGGTCTACTATTTAAGAGAAACCTTAAATAGTACTTTGCCTAGTATAATAGTTTCTGAAGATATTTGTTCAGGGTGTTCTGGGTATTTTCTAAGTATAATAAAAACAATCTATCTATGTAATGTATTGTATTAAGTATAGCAGTTATCTAGTACCCATAACACAAGCTCTGCTTAGCTTGGGGCTAGATAATGCTGTGTGAACTGTGCAGCATTATTTATTTATTTATTTCTCAGGATGGCGGGCGCAGTGCAATGGCGCATAGGGCGCGTCCTAGGTGGACGTGACCTGTGAGGTAATGCATTGTGGTGGGTAATGTGCATAATCCGTACTTAAATAAACAAAAGTATGCAAGTCTCGATAGAGCTTACTTATTTGATCCTTTCGGGGTCGAGACTCTGGGTCAGCGGGGTACCGGGGACTTTCGCGTTTTTTAAATTCTTTCAGGGCGTCTGGTCGAAGCGACGCGTGACCCGAGTACTGGCTCGTATCTGGCTCAACGCATTAGTATTCCCATTCAGCGTAGCAATGCAGCCCGCATCTTATGGACGCTACCTGTCTGTTAGTGACTTGGATCAGTAGAGCTACCTTTAGATCGTTAGCAGCGGTATTCAGGTAGCACAGCGGTTTCATTTGTATTTTTTTAATGTATGTACAAACCTAGTTCTATTAGTTGTATTATTATTTCTGTAAATAATGGATCAGTCTGTGTTAGTCCGGTCGTTGTCACATTTTTACAAGCTTTTATTTGACTTGCAATGTATGTATGTTTGTCTGGGTGGAATCCGGGTGGAATCTTGCAACTGAATTTTAAAGCAGTTAACCTCAACCGATTGAGCTGAAATTTGACATACCTGTCAAGTTCCAATGACAATACAATATTATGGTGACAGCAAGCTGAGCTGATAGAGACGGAAGGTGGCCAACGGATAATATGGATAATATTAGACTGGCCGTGTTTAGGCTCATTTTGATCAGCACACGGTTACGATCACCAATTTTATAAAAGCTTGTATTGAAAAATATATTTTTCACAAAGTTGTACATACCTAGTTGTATTCTTTCTGTAAATAAGGGTATGTAATGGATCAGTCTGTGTTAGTCCGTTCGCTGTGTCATAGTTTATAGTTGGATCACACTGTGCCTTATTCTCGGAATGCTATTAGTAATCTGAATATCTCAGATGATCTCATATTTCGCTTGTTGGAATGTACTTCTGCAATTCAATTAGCGTCGTTCTCTGTCAGAAGGAATATTGGTGTTTAAATGGCGAAGGCTGGCATTGTCACCACCGCGGTATATCATTGGCGTGCGGAAATTCAAAGGGCGCTCAGAAGTATTTGATTTATGAGAGCGACCGCATGTATGGCCGAGTATTAAAAATTTCATAAAAATATTCCTTATGAATTACGTGCATTGTCGCGGTCGCTAAATTACGAATTTATTTCTCATACAACATCTCGCACATCTCGTCTGAATATTCAAACACGTGGGCGCAGCCATCTTAAATTTTCTAAGAAAGCGTATCCAATTATTTGCGCATCGTTTAGATATGCTATATATAATTTTATGAAATTGTGTAGGCTGCTTTAAGTGTTTAATGGTCCTTGGAGATTAGGTTCTTATTAAAACCGGCCAAGTGCGAGTCGCACGAAGGGTTCCGTACCATTATCTATAAAAACGGCAAAAAAAACACGTTTGTTGTATGGGAGCCCCCCTTAAACATTTGTTTTATTATGTTTTTTCGTATTTTTTGTTATAGCGGCAACAGAAATACATCCATCTCTGAAAATTTAAACTGTCTAACTATAAGGGTTCATGAGATACAGCCTCGTGACACCGTTATCTATAAAAAAGGCAAAAAAACACGTTTGTTGTATGGGAGCCCATTTAATATTTGTTTTATTCTATTTTTCAGTATTTGTTGTTATAGCGGCAACAGAAATACATCATCTGTGACAGTTTCAGCTGTCTAGCTATCACGGTTCATGAGATACACAGCCTGGTGACAGGCGGACAGAGACGGACGGACAGCGGAGACTTAGTAATAGGGTCCCGTTCTACCCTTTGGGTACGGAACCCTAAAAAGTAAATTTGTAGAGGGTGGCTCATGCTGAAATACTTACACTTCATTCGTAAAACATTTTGTAGATATATTAGGTACCCTCCTTTGGTCAGTTCAACGCGCGCCGCACTCGCGTAGTTTGTGAATAATTTGCGTGGGGTGCGGGCGTCGCGTCGTCGGGCGGGGATGGCGACGTGGCGGGAATTAGGCGGGTAGGGATGCTCTCAGGATTTAATGGTGAACATGTCTGCTCGATAGAGATATTCGCATTCTGTGCATAACTACTGCCTTCATTAGCTTATGAATAACAATTAGAGGAAGGCAATGTTTCACAATCAATAAGTAATGGTATAAGTAGTTACTCAGCGAGTTAACTAATAAGACTCTCTAACTCTATCTCTCTAAAAGTTACTCAGGGAGTTAACTAACAAGACTCTCAACTCTATCTCTCTAAAAAAACACTCTTTAAGTTAAAAGTTAACGAAAGGATTTAACCCCTAAATCTTAGAGTCTTAAAGAGTGGTTTTTTAATTTTTAACTTTGTGATTGACTGAACAAGCAGATGGCCCACCTGATGTTAAGCGGTAACCTCTGCCCTTAAAAATGCATTACCTCATAGGTCACGTCCACATAGGCCGCACCCTATGTGGTATTGCACTACGCCGGCCACCCTGAGACATAAAGATGAAAAGTCTCATGTGCCTGTAATTTCACCGGTACCAATAACCTTCAAACCGGAACCCAGCAATGCGAGCACTACTCAAAAATAGGTATGGTGGTAGTACTTTCCCGGATGAACTCTTTCACAAAAAAACTCTACTACTACCAAACAAAAATAGTGGTGATTAACAGTACTGAGGGATTGTGAAACGCAAATACTTGTTTACTGAGCAGTTATATTTGTAGTAGCTTACTTAGAACTTTACTTATTGATTGTGAAACTAAGACTGTGCCAACACCAGGCAGAAATTTTCATACAAAAAAAACGCCACGAGCCGCTTGAAAAGGCGGTTTTTATTGAATTTCTCGTGAAATATAGATAATTTTAAAAATCTTTGGTGATCCCTCCGTTTTATTGTAATGATCATAATATTATAATATTACATTTTTGACCGAATAATCTGTACCATATTGACAAACAATCAAATCTAGCTAAAAGTTAGAGGAAACTTTGTGATTTTTTTTTATTGAGAAAATGTTGTCCTATCGTGTTTCTGTCTGGGTGATTCCTCGGTATTATATTGCATATTTTTAATTTGAATGTTGTTCTTGATTTAATAGAGATAATACATTTATTTACAGAAAGAATAATACAAGGTAAGTACAAAATACATATGAAACAGTTGTGCCACCTGAAGGCCGCTGCAAGCGATCTAAAGGTAGCTCAACTGATCCAAATCACTACCAGACGGAAGCGTCCCTAAGATGCTGGCTGCATTGCCACGCTGAATGGCAATACTAATGCGTTGAGCCAGATAAGAGCCAGCTCTCGGGTCACGCGTCGCTTCGACCAGATGCCCTGAAATAATTTTGAAAACGCGAAGGGCCCGGTACCCCACGGACCCAGAGTCTCGACCCCGAAAGGCTCAAATAAGTAATTAATTTAATCAGTAAAAAATCTTACCTTAGATTAGTAATTTTGCGTATTTTTTTTTTTCTTGTAGATAAATTCATAGTAGAAGCGTAAAAACGCAGGTGACTGCGGATATAACAACACGAGCTCGCTGCGAATAGCGCAAACAACATGGTTTTGTTATTAGTAAAGCTTTTTTGTGAAAGAGTGCGTCCGGGAAAGTACAACCTATTTCTACACAAAGTAGTAGTGCTCGCATTGTTGTGTTCCGGTTTGAAAGGGTGCTGGTGAAGTTACAGGCACATGAGACTACACATCTTTATGTATCAGGATGGCGGGCGTAGTGCAATGCCACGTAAGGCGAAAAACGAGGGAATATAAATTAAAAAACAAAACTTGTCAAATGCATCATGTTACATATCAAATGAAAGGGTTTGTTATCGAGAAAACAAATATATTTTTTGTTGAGTTTAAAAATACATTGCTTAAAAGATATTAAAGAAAATGTACGAACATCAACCATTTCTCCGAAACTGCGTAGCCTGTATAATGTACGAACATTAACCATATCTCCGAAACTACTTAGCCTATATAATGTACGAACATCAACCATATCTCCGAAACTACTTAGCCTGTATAATGTACGAACATCAACCATATCTCCGAAACTACTTAGCCCATAATTTAAAAAAAAGACATAAGATAGTCATACAGAAGACTTGGAAAACCTAACCGAAAATCCTAAGTCTTTAAATTTCTACGGGAAACGGGAAATAGTGGTGACTATGGTAGCTTATTTGTACGGAACCACACACACATCACGAGAATAGAAAATTATGATTTTATTCGACATTCGCCATCTTTTTTCGACATATGTCGAATTCGACTTAATCTCTAAAGCACGAGAATTGCCCTCCTGGTCACGTTGCTCCTGGGCTGTTAATCGCTATGACCTTAGGAGATTACTTGACAATAACGTGTGACGTCACAATTTATTCTGAACGATGATTCCACGCAGCAATCATAACGAGCCCGCGGTATGTCACGTTTGGTCATAGCGAATAAGGAGGCCGAGCTTACATACACAATTTGCATGTGCATGCACTATACAACAAACTGCCAAACGGACTTCGTAAAATACAGTACCTAATTTATCTTCTTTTTTTTTTTAATTTATTCTTGACAAACCTCTTCTGCACTTCATAGAACCCTGGGTTTCTCGTACGACTCGTTTCTTGAGATCATTTCTTCCCCATACCTACAAACTATGGAATGAGCTTCCATCTGAGGTTTTCCCGCTTGGTTACGACTTGTATCGCAAGAAAAATGATCATAAATTCCTTCAGGGTAGGCAGCGCATCGACAATACCCCGGGTGTTGCCGGTGTCTATAAGCGACGGTGACCACTTCACATCAGGTGGGTCGTATGCTAGTTTGCCTATTTATTTAATTTAAAAAAAAAATGTTATTAAGTGAAAAACAAGCAGACGGCCCCGCCTGATGTAAAGCAGTCACCGCTGCCTATGGACATCTGCAACACCCACGGTATTGCAAACGCGCTGCCTACCATTAAGAGCCCTATTCATATTTTCTTGAATTTACCCATACTATACTACAATATGCTTCGACCAAAATAAGATTCATGGGATAAATACAAAATGTACGTACTATAGGACAATTTGATTCCTTGGGTTTCAGACGAGAAACGTGACATAAATACTCTTAAAAGCAAATAATCAAATATATATTTAACGCTATTGAAAAGTTTCGCAGACTCATCACGACAATTCTAGAACTTTATAGCTGCGAACTTGGAATTTGGCACGTACACTCTTAGCTCCCAGGTGCTGCTAAGAAAGGATTTGTCCAAATTGAAGTGAGAAAATGGAAAAGTGAAAGATTTTGTCACATATTGTCTGTTTTCCACTCCTAGTTGAACTCCAAGATGCCTCAACATCATCATTATCAGCCTATAGAAGTCCACTGCTGGGTATATGCCACGACGACCGGTCTTGAGCGGCCGCCATCCACCGCCTTCCTGCCACCTTTATATTTTTTGCACTGCGCCCGCTAAGCTGAGACATAAAGATAAATAAATAATAAATAAATAATGCTGGACACTTAATAAACAGTAAGTAAATAATGATGAAAAGTGTCATGTGCCTATAATTTCACCGGCACCTATAACCCTTCTAACCGGAACACAGCAATGCGAGCACTACTGTTAAGTTTATTATTTCATCAATTCCCAAGTTGTCTGTGGTATATTCATAGATTTAGTATATGTACTAGATCTACAATCAGAGATCGAAGATGGAACCAAAAAAAATATGTGCACGTGTTGCTGAAAGTCTATGTCCGAGTTAAAAATAGTGTTGTCCTCGACCAACACTTTTACATTGTCGATAGAATTCATCATCCGTCCGTGATGTGTATGGTAGATAAATACATCTTAATGCAGATTAAGTCTTTCATGAATAACACAGTTTGGCAGATTTGACGTCATAAAGAGAATAAGGTTCTTATTCCAATTTTGAATACAGTTGATAAATAAACCTTTATTATTTATTGACCCCTAAATATTACAGTTTTATTTATAGGTGGGATCTTAGAGTTTCCCTTTTAAATTTAAACTTAAAATGTTTGCTGCATATACCTAGTGGAGTTCTTATTTGAGTCTATCCCACTCTTCTTATAACCGATAACCATTTTTCTCGTAGCAAAGGATTACTTGGAAATCTGAAAGCACAAAAACATTTTATATCAGCCGTGCTACGCCCATATAATTTTTCACTCTGTTACTTTATCTATAGACAATTTGTTACCCCAAAGTTTATTAATTTTCAAGTGTAAAAGACGCTTTATAGATAACATTAAATTTAAATGTTACCCAAAAATTCCGTTCCAGTGGGACTCGAACCCGCACCCTCGCCTGTCATCGGCGATGCCTTAAACAATTTAGCCATAGATCGAGCTATGACGCTGGAGACGAAATTTGTGGGCACTATCAACTCGGCTATAGCGCCAAGTTGATAGTGCTGTATCTACAGGTGTTTCATTGGAAACCTTCTGTTTAAAGTTCGAAAGTAAAGGCATCGCTGATCACAGGCGAGGGTGCAGGTTCGAGTCCCGCTGGAACGGAAGTTTTGGGGTATATTTAAATTTAATTTGTTACCTATTATTTTATTAAGCAGAAATAAACAATATTTATTTATAAAAATAAAAAATAAATATACCCTTTCGGGAAAAAGGCGTGTGTACAACAACGTAAATATTTACTCCAAAATATCTACTACACAAACTGCAATAAAAACACCCGTGGTGCTTTAAAGTTACCTTTTCAATATACAATACAAAAACACACACCTCAATGTCCACCTGGTTATTATAGATTTTGAAAAAAACGGTAAAATGTTAAAAGAGCACACATATTTACTCCACACAAAGTAAACCTCCATTCTAGGATGGACACAAATTTAATTTATAGGTAGGTATAGTGCGCGTCATGTAAAAAGAACGCTGGCGGACAAGCTTCTACAGGCGTTCCAGCGTTATTTTTACATGACGCGTACTATAATTGTACATTATTTGTAGTAAACTAGGTAGGCACTCATTGAATGCATAGGTATACATCTCTTAAATAAGTAGAAAAGTAAGTAATCTCTTAAAAAGAACGCTGGAACGCCTGAAGAAGCTTGACCGCCAGCGTTCTTTTTACATGATGCGCATTATACTACGATATAGACTGCAACAGGACTATCGATATTTCTGACGTCATCACTTGGTCAAGCCCTATCGTAATCAAACATTTTTATATTTTACATAAAATATTGTTTATTTCTAGGTGCAGCAACGAAATATTATTAAAAAATATAAGGGAAAGTCCTAATCTACGAATGAAACTGGTTTTTAGGCCATTTACTAAAGCAGAATTGATAAAATAAGCAATACAATCGAACTACCAATAATCTCTTATTTACCTGTGAAACGTGTATTTTCCCGGATAATTACGTCTTGTATAATCACAGTCACAAACTGAACACGACACCATTGTCATACAAAGTAATATTTGTTATTTAATAGTAAGATTACTAAAAAAATTACGAAATTAGTTAAACTGCACAACAGACCGTCCGGTATGGGCATGTACTCAAGCAAAACATGTCACATTCAATACATTGTTGCTGTCACTTTTCTTCTTGCACGGGGTACATTTAAAAATGACTTCTCTCTCCCACGCTTCGTTTGTCTATTTAGCGTAGCGAAAAAATTCTACGTCAATGGGTATATTACTACTCTGTGTATAAGTGTCTGGTCGTGTCGAGGCAGTGCTACGAAACTGAATAAATATGGCTAAATAAAATTATGCTTTTAATAAAAACCACTATCTTGTGATATGTTGTACATTACATAAAAACTACTGCTTTTCTGAAGAAATAGGTATGGAGGTAGTACATCCCCGCACGAACTCTTTCACAAAAACGCTCAACAACATAGATAGTATATTTTGCTGAAAGAAGTCTTTATTTTATTTTTAAAACTTAGTAATACTGCAGCCTCATTCAAAAATTTTCTAAAAACTAATTGCTTCGTCTGGGAATCGGACCACATTAATGCGACTATAAATGTTTAACAATAAAAGCTGCTAAACTTGCAAAAAAATAATGACTATTTTTAATGACGTCTCTATTCTAAAATTGTTCTGCTGTAGCATATTTTAGTATTATAAAATATGTAAAATCGTTTTGACGCTAGCCTCGTGGAAGGTGGGTATATCTCTACCCTATAAATATTCAGTTTATGGACACTCAACCTTGTGGAGGCACTGATTTACACTAAACGGGACATTCAGACGTACCTCAATGAGAAGTCGGTTCTGTGAAATGACTATTCAGTAAGTAATGTGACATCAAATATTAACAACGAAGTAAGTAAGTTGTTTATAGAATAAAATCCTTATTATTCCAAACAAATGTCACCGTCTAAGAGACATTTTTTTGCGTGGATCATGTTTTACTAGTACTGACCAGCGGCTTTTCTTACGGTATCAAATTTTTGTAATATCCGCCTGCGGGTTCGCTGGCGCGGTATGTACCTTCAATTTGCGGCAAATAAACACAAACCCACTACCCACCTAAGTTTATCTGACGAGTCAATGTGTAAACGGCAAAATGTTTTGTAAAAGCACATTCGTATTCGGCAAATGAGGAGAAACTAATGAAATTAACAAAATGGGGACCGGCTTTCAAAACAAAGCCCATTGTTTAGAATTTCTGCAGTGTTCCAAGTAACATGAAATATTTTCTACAAACAAATATATTTTTGCTTGATAACTTTGTTAATAACCGATATAACTCAAAAATATATACGACAAAATATTGATTACTTTATAGTTTATCAGATCTGAGTTAGAATAACATGCCCGAGCCTGTTTAATGGCCTAATTTAATAAACTACCATAGAGCACCTATTTTTTTGCTATGGTATCCCCTTTGTTTACAAAAAATATCTTGAATTCTGAACCAGGGTATAAGGTCTATGGTCCTTAGAATATAGAATAAATCAGAACCCGTGTCACGCGTAAAAACTGTCACCACGGATACTAGTCTTAATGAGACTAGTTTAGCCCAGTCTGTCTGTGGTCAACCGTGCGGCTAGTCGTGTCGAACTCGAAAGATTTTCTTGTGAATATGCATTCGGTGTCGTTCCCACGAGTAAAAATTCTGCTAGGCGTAAAAATAAAAAAGAGGCCAAGTGCGTGTCGGACTCGCCCATGAAGGCTTCCGTAGCAGCAAGTAACATAATATAAAAGTTCTTGGATGGATTACGATTAATGACGTACTAACAAAAAAATTACTTACTAGATCTCGTTCAAACCAATTTTGAGTATATATATTTTTTTAGTTTTATCATTCTCTTATTTTAGAAGTTATGGGGGGGGGGGGGACACTTTTTACCACTTTGGAAGTGTCTCTCGCGCAAACTATTCAGTTTAGAAAAAAATTATATTAGAAACCTCAACATCATTTTTGAAGACCTATCCATAGAAACCCCACACGTAAAGGTTTGATGAAAAAAAAAAATTTGCGTTTCAGTTCTAAGTATGGGGAACCCTAAAAATAATGTTTTTTTTTTAAATTTGTGTAAAAATCTTAATGCGGTTCACAGAATACATCTACCTACCAAGTTTCAACAGTATAGCTCTTATAGTTTCGAAAAAAATAGGCTGTGACATACACGGACAGACAGACAGACAGACAGACAGACAGACAGACAGACAGACAGACATGACGAATCCATAAGGGTTCCTTGTCTTTTACAACGGAACCCCAAAAAGGATAGAATCTCGTTCATACGTAAATTACATTTTAATATTTTTTTTAAAATAATGTATTTTATTTACCATTCATTCTTTGGAAAAAAGTCAAGCGTCCATTTTGTCATTGTTGCCAACATCACCAAAACATTACCATTGGTGGGAAGTATGATAGGCACGGGGGAGGCATTGTGTTTTGGCGACATAGCGCCCTGTACTAATAGCATCGTACGAACCTTCTGGTTTATTCTATATTATATACATACAAAAATACAATATTTTTTAATTGAATTAAATGAAATTGTGTATGCGGAACATGGCAAACTATTTTGGCCACGATAATTACCCCATGATATTTATTGAAGAGCCGTAAAAGCTGACTAAAGGATTACACCAGCGGATGGGCAGCAGCATCCACCTGAGTACTCATCACCATCATCAGCCCACACTAGTCCACTGCTGGACATAGGCCTCTCCCAATACGCGCCACTGAGCCCGGTGTTCGGCTCTTCTCATCCACTTCCTGCCCGCCGCCTTTCGTAGTTCATCGCTCCACCAGCCAGAGGGCGCCCCACGCTACGTTTGCCAAGACGCGGTCTCCACTCAAGAACTCGCTTTCCCCAACAGTTGCCGGTTCTTCGGCATATATGACCAGCCCATTGCCACTTCAGCTTGCTAATCGTATTGCTTATTATGAGTACTCATAACATAACATAACACCAAACAGCCACATACATATTCCAGATCCCACACTAGGATTCCCTGTGTCGTGGGTGTCAGGAACTACGAGTACCACGGTACCATAACACCCAGACCCGGAACAAATATTTGCAGATCATACAATATTTTTTCCCGCAGCGGGAATCGAGCCCGCAACCTTTCGCATATCAGCCGGCTACTCGCCCGACTCACTACAGAGGTTGTCAACACACTCGTCAGCAATACTGCAATCACCAATCCGCCTCAGGCGTGTACATTTCATGCTGTGTGGAAGCCTCGTCCGACTGGATACGGCTGATAATCATTATCATCATTATCATTTATTTATTTTTATTTTATTTGGCGCCGCACGTCTTGTGCATTTGCCATTTTTAAGTATCTGTATTTTCACAATATTGTATTTTCAATATATTTTGCAACGTTACACTCCTTCCAAGTCGTCAAAGTCACAGTCAAGTCATGTTTTAGTAAAACGGTGGCCAATTTTACTAAAACTTTGGTAGACAATTTCCACCAATTTCAAAAGTCACGCAATTCACTTCCATTTCATTTCACTACACTTGTGCTTTTTAAACGAGCTACATTAGTTAAAATGCCACCAAAATAACACAAAATAACTCAAGAAAACACTAGGAAAAGAAATAAAATAAAAGTAGACAACGTCTCTTTTCGAAAATGGCGGGAAGTGTCCCATCATTATCATTTATTTCGGTTTTTTACACCATGTTATGTTAATAAAGAATTGTTAGTAGACATTATCACATAGTATTTCTAAAATTACAAATCACAATTATTAAACTAAATTAAATTATTAAAATTAAAATTAAATTATTTGGCACAGTGCATTGAGTGGCATGGCAGCACATGCATACACATTAAAGCAGGCCGTTTGTCCACCACCGCCGTTATCGTCACGTCCTTTTTCTTTAACCTTCTTTATAATTGGCGTCGCACGGCTTGTGCATTTACCATTTTCAAGTAGATATAACTTATTATTGTACTCGTATTATAATTTGCAACGTTACAATCCTTCCAAGTCGTTAAAGTCACAGTCAATTCATGTTTTAGTAAACTGGTGGCCGTTTTACAAAAAACCTTGGTAGACAATTTTTTTTTTTTTTTTACTTTGATAGACCTTTGTTTGACCACGATCTCACCTGTTGCAATTTCCACCAATTTGTCACGCAATTCACTTCCATTTCATTTCACTACACTTGTGCTTTAAAGACGAGCTACATTGGTTAAAATGCCACCAAAATTACACAAAATAACTCAAAAAACACTAGGAAATTAAATAAAATAAAAGTAGACGACGTCTCTTTTCGAAAATGGTGGGAAGAGCCACAAACAGCCTTAGAGTATACGCTACAAGTTATCTATCATACTTGTTTAGATAGTTTTGAGTTTTCGCTCAAAACATGCTTCGTTACGTCCATAATGTACTCGACAGACTCATAACTTCACTCCCAGCATGCATATTTATGACACTCGTATGTGAAAATATCCTTCCAAGATTGTGTTCTCTGTTAAATATCCTTTAAATAGAAGGACATGACATTTTAAAAATGAATTTTTACTTTAAATTACGACCATACTCGTACACCTTCGACCAAAGTTTTATTTTACTTTGCTCGAAGCCATACACCATGAATACATTCTCCTGTTGACGTGTTAATTCTATAACCTAATTTCATAAATTCACCTACCAACCAGTATCTGAGGGAGGTTTCTGTCTGGTAGTGATTTGGATCAGTTGAGCTACCTTTAGATCGTTAGCTGTGGTCTTTAGGCAGCACAACGGTCTCACTTGTTTTTTTTGTTTTTTTTGTTTTATTATTTCTGTAAATAAATGCATTTCACTTACTCCTTGATAATATTGTGTGAACTGTCCAGCTTTTTTTATTTATTTATTTACTAACTAACCTAATTTCAAAAATGGCATAAGTTTATTATTTTTCAAGTGTAAACCACACTTTATGGATAACATTAAATTTAAATGTAACCCGAAAATTCCCCCATCGGCGCTATAGCCGAGTTGATAGTGCCCACAAATTTCGTCTTCAGCGTCATAGTTTTCTATGGCCGGTAAAGGCATCGCCGATCACAGGCGAGGTTGCGGGTTCGAGTCCCGCTGGAACGGAATTTTAAAACATTTAAATGTTATGGCATAAGTTGTTTCATGAGTTACAAAAATACACAAACTACGTCGAAAAGTATTTTTACCCAATTGTCAAATACATGGCCCTGATCCAAAGCGAGTCCCTGAGTCATGAGTAGGTTCAGGAACTACAATCACCATGGTACAACAACTGCAACACCCAGTCGGAATAAATTACATAACATAAGTATACTCGTAACACCCAACAATCACATACATATTCCTAATCCACTAAGGTTCCCTGTGTCGTTGGAATTAGGAACCACTAGTACCATGGACGGGACATATGAGCCGTAGCAAACATGAACCAGTAATTAATTTTGTAAAAATTCAAAAACCCCCAACGCTGAACGGCTGAACTTATTTTGATCAAACAAAGCTAAGAACACTCCCGACATTATACACCGTTCAAACAAAACAAAAAAAAACTAATTCGGTTCATCCGTTCGGTAGTTACGATGGGAGAGACAGACACACACACACACATACACGTCAAACTTATAACACCCCTTCGTTTTTCGTCGGGGTAAAATAATAACGAACTGGTTCACAAGAGGTGGACTAAGAACAAAGGGAAGACTAATAAAAAGATGGGAGGATGAAATAAAACTGGCAGCTAGACTCTACTGGTGAAGGGCAGCATTAGATAGACTTCATTGAAAAGAGCTAGAGGAAGCCCAGCGTCAGGTTAGTGCGTAAATGTACACTTACTTAAGGTCCATCTCTCGGATGCCGTCTCTAAACGCCTTCTCGATGGCGCGGCGCATGCTCCAGTCGGGCCCCATCATAGTGAGCGCGCACACTATCTATAGGCACTCTGAATTAAGAGATATAGAAAGGAGCATAACTTTAAATGTAGATATATATTCAGAAATAAAGGCTTATTATTATTATTATTATTATTATAGTTCCATGGTACCATATCACGCAGACCCAGACGAAATATTTTAAAATCATGCAAATATTTGTTCCGCTGTAGGAATCGAACTCGCATGTCTCAGCCAGTTACACGGCCACCGCCACCGTGCGAAGGTCGTTCGAAAGTAATCGTTTTAATTAAACTATGCGAAGGAATATTAACTGATAATATGTGCGCTCCCTTGTATGCATAATGAGATCACGCAAGTAGGACACAGATTTGTATTACGATTTGCATAGCTTAAGGGTAAAACTTCGTCTACATAGTTATATATAAAGTACCTTACCAAAGTTCGATAGGTAACTCTCATGTCGACGAGCAAATAAGTAACTTCCAAGTTTGAGGCAAACACTATTAACTGTTCAGTAGTTTAAGAAACGGTCTCAATTTACCCTTAGCATAATCTAGTTACGCTTAATCAAAATTCCGGGTCGAGCTCTATGTGGATAAGAGGTACCATGCAGTTTAATGGGCTTGTACCTCGGTAGGTTCACACCTACGCATAAATTATTAAGTACCAACCATATCCACATGACTACCTACACAAATTATACACGTACAGGTATGGAATATTTAATACTATACGACTTCTACGTGAAATTACGCAAAAGGGATAAGGGATCTCTCTAAAGTTGGAACACAACTGTGGTGCAGTCAGATTTAAATAAATATTCAACACAATATGGCGCAAAACATGCAATGTCATTGCATAACCAGTTTGCGTAAAGCGAACCTAATATTACCGCTGGAGAGCTGGACAACAAGTTAATTCGTTTTAAATTAGTTGCGAACAGTGAATGCGAATGTCAGACAAATGCGAATAGCTTAATCGTGTTTTAATTATTCCATTCAATAGATTTATTTATGCATTTTACAAAGCGACGAGTGTTTAAATGCAAAACAAGCGAACTGTGAGTCAAATTGAATAGTCTGATATAAAAGCAGTGTAAGTATTGATCTTGAAAAAGGCAAGATGTGTGCGCGGCGTCAAAAATTCAGCACATCCAGAGAGCAGCGCAGCCGGGCTTAAATTTTCAAGAGCAGAGCGCGGGCACCTTTACTGAAGTATCACGAGTTCATAAATTAGTTACTTTACGAGGGAAAGGTCGCGTTGGTCCCGTGTATAATTTTCATTTAAACACGCGCAGCCACAGGTCCTCGCAGTAAATCAGGCCCTCTGTCCACCGCCGCCCTTCGCTCGAGCTGTGACGTGTCAGGCCGCGCCCGCGCCGCTTCGCCACGCTGCCAGCCACCTCGCAACAATGTAAAGACATTTGCATTGTACCGTAATAGGGTATTGTTTGTGACGTAAATTTTACTGCTGAATATGCAAATTTCGTTTTGCGCCGACCTCCACGGAGAAATATAGCAAAAGTTTTGCGAAAAATTAAAATCACGAATCGTGGACAAGTTTTAATAACAATCGTTACAGCTTTGGAATATATTTATAGCCTCGTCTTGCTTTCGAGCGACTTATAGTTGTAGTCAAGAACTAAGTTCATGTCTTTAGCTTATGCAGGTAACGTAGACATTAAATTAATATTTATTTCGTGATAAATATTCATAGGAGGCGCAGAATGCCAGCGAACACCCGTTTTGTGAAGGGTGACACGTTAGATTCACACAAGAGCATTAACATTTAAATGCTTTCTAATTCTCTTAATTAGGATCAAGGTACATTTTCTTTATATACATAATCCTCCTAAAGGCATCCTTTACAAAGTGAGCAGTAGTTGACTTCTGAGGTAATTATTCTTAAGTTTTGTAAGTATAGAAAAAACTTCTATATCTTCTTCATCATCCTGTAGATGTCTACTACTGGATGAGGTATTTCCCTCATTCCCCCTAAAGAATAGGGGGAATGAGGGGAAATCACCACGCTTAGCGGGCAGATTGGTGATTGAATTATTAGTGTTAAGTACTCAGATGGATGCTAATTGCTTCTAAGCGATAAGACCACCCATTGTACTTTTAATTATGTAGTTAAGTTTTATTTCTTTTTTATGTATATTCATTTATTAAGGTTTACAATAAAGCATGTTCTATTCTATTCTACTCTATTCTTCTGCCTATCCTCTGGCGTAATTCCGTAGTCACGTTTTATGACATCCACGGGTAGACATCCATTGCAGGAATATAATAGAATAGAAAATACTTTATTGTACAACTTATTAAAAAAATAAAATAAAAAAACTTAACTACGTAATTATAGCCCCTATGGGCGGTCTTATCGCATAAAAGCGATTTCTTCCAGACAAACTTTGTATGGAGAGAAATTTATAAGTTTGGAAGAATGTCCGGGGGTCTATGTTTTAAATATTAGTAAGAGGAGTCCTATTCTTAGGTCAAGACCACCAAGACCGTTACTTTGTTAACAAAAACGTTACTTATAGTATTGTTATTGGTACTTACAGATACATTATATTATAGTAGTCAACTGAGCCCACGGGCTGATCCCTGAGTCATTATTTGCCGTAGTTCTTTTTGCATGAAACAAGTAAATAAAAGAAATATCATATAAAAAGTACTTATTTATCTAACAGTCCTATAAATGCGACAAATAAGGAACTTCATTATACGTAAGCAGTGCCCGGTCTCGTTAGCCACTAATAAAAAGCTTTTTCAGGAGCCAGCCCGGGCGTGAATATTTAAAACACGGCAGGAGATTCCTCTAATGTGCCATTAGCTCCGGAACCGCGAGACTTCTCGCTGGAGACGGGGAAGCGTTCGGTTACACGAGAACACCGGCCACAGATTCAGGTAGTCTATACCTTTATAAGAGCTTAACCTGACTGACTGATTTATTGATTTATCATCGTCGAGCCAAAACCGCTGGACTAAGAAAGCTGAAACTTGGAGCGTACGTTCCTTTTATAGCAAAACCATCCACTAAAAAGGGATTTATGTAAATTCAACCTCTAATGGGGTGAAAGGGGGTGAAAACGATTGTATGAAAAATTGCATTTCTTGAACATACAAACTTGAAACTTTGCATAAGTATGCATCAATACTCGTACAAATCATAAACAGGTAAAATATTTTTTCCCCAAATTACCCCCAAAAGCGGGTATAGGATGTTCAATTTTGTATCGGAAGTTTTTCTTACGTTTTTCTCTTGCTTGAAACTTGGTATTGGTTAGGTAATTAAAATACAGAATAATGGAACACATATTTCAGGAGTTTTCAAAATAACCCTTAAAAAGGGGTAAAAGGGACGACAAAGTTTTAGTTTTTTTTATGATGTGATGCGTAGCAAAGCACGGGTATTCAGCTAGTAAAATATAATCAAAAAAAAAAGTATACTTACATCTTGAAATTACGGGTCAAGCAGATGGCCCACCTGCCTCTGCCTATGAACAGTGCATTATCACATAGATCACGTCCACCTAGAACGCGCCTTATGCGGCATTGCACTGCGCCCGCCACCCTGGGACATAAAGATGAAAAGACTCATGTGCCTATAATTTCACCGGCACCCCTTTAAACCGGAACACAGCAATGCGGGCACTAGCTTTGCGGCAGAAATAGGTATGGAGGTAGTACTTCCCCGGACGAACTCTTTCACAAAAAAACGATTGGTTCTATTTCGATAGGTATTTTTAGACGACTGTATTACGCCTGGGGATGGGCAGCAGCATCCATATGAGTAGTTAAGGTCGATGCTCTTGCTAGTGGCGCGAAATTCATTTTTTTTGGTGCTTTTTGTTTATTACAGCTCATAAACACTTCTTCAGATAGCGAAAGTTGATTTCGCGAGAACTAAGTGACTTAACACACATGTTTTAATTGATAGTATCTCATAAATATGTCATCAGTGCAGCTACAATCCTCCTAAACAAAAAAAAAACACAGTAAAAATGTATTTAGGGGGATCGTAGCTAAACTGGTGATACTTATGAGATACTGTCTATTAAAACATGTGTGTTAAGACTCCTAGTTCTTGCAAAATCAACTTTCGCTGTCTGAAGAAGTTTTGATGAGTTGTAATGAGCAAAAAACACCAAAAAAATTGAATTTCACGCCTCAAGAGAGAGCGTCCACCTTAATACCAATATTGCGATCACCAATCAGCCTTTCAAGCGTGGTGATTATGGCAAATTTACTCGTAAATTAGAAACCTCGTCCAGCATTGGAAGAAGAAGATTTAAAAGCTAAATTGTAATACCATTTGAAATTGAAATCTAACTCAATGAGTTCTTGCTAGGGCAAAGGTAAGCCTTTTGAAGTTTTATTCGGAACAAAGTTAGACGTAAATCAAGAATACTTTAATAGTTCCAAGTGGTGAGCCCTTTGTCAGGGTATCTTTGTGCAGAGTCCACTCGGACTTGTCTATTTCTGCCTACACACTTTTATGTACCCTTATTTCGTATTTTTACAAGCTTTTATTTAACAATGTATGAATGTTTTGGGTGGAATCCGAGTGGAATCTTGCAACTGAATTTTAAAGCAGTTATCCTCAACCGATTGAGCTGAAGTTTGGTCAAGTTTTGATGGCAATACAATATGGTGGTGACAGCGAGCTGATCTGATGATGGAGACGGAAGGTGGACAACAAAACTCCTTGATGGATAATAGTAGACTGGCAGTTTTTAGGCTCATTGTGATCAGCACACGGTTCCGATAACTAATTGTATAAAAGCTTGTATTGAAAATATAGTTTTCACTAAAAACTTATTGACTTGCTTTCTTTCATATCACTCAATCAGAGCATGCATAATTCATAACAATACCAAAGTATGGAGAAAATTAAAGATGGCGGACACGGAAGGTGGACAGCAGAACTCGTCGAAGGATAATAGAAGACAAGTGTAGAGATCGTACGGTAGTTTTTAGGAAACTATTATAGGATAACTTTGTCTGTCAAGGCCTTTTTTCTCACAAACGAAGCAACTTGAAATTTACAGCAAACTTTGACTTTTACTTGAACTTAGTTTAAGTCATGACATGGAATTTATCAGATGACATGTGACATAATGACTACGACGAAGACGAAAACACCGTTACCGCTCCCATACCTCTGGGACTGCCTCAGTTAAGCGCTAGACCTGTAGTTACATTTTGACACCCACGGAAATAAACCATTCAACCAAAAATACTTCCACAATCGGTAAAAAATAGCATCGCTGCTCTCAGCAAGAGCCGTTGAACTAATCGTTCAGGTGCGGTACATTGAAACCGGCGGCGCCTCGGAGCACAAAAATAAACCTATTTCCCAAGGCATGCGGGCATACGGGTCGTATACAGCGTATTTTGTGAATACGGCTTGCTTACTGCATATGTGCCGTGGTTTTTCCAGCCTAAGAATGGAAATAGAAATAGAAAAAAGTTTATTTAACACAAGAAACACATAATTACAAAAAAAAACAAAGCCGATAATACAAAAAAAGGAAACACAAAACTTAAAACCAGCCAAGTGCGAGTTGGACTCACGCACGAAGGGTTCCGTACCACTATCTAAAAAAACGACAAATTAAACACGTTTTGTGTATGGGAGCCCCCTTAAATATTTATTTTATTCTATTTTTTTGTATTTTTTGTTGTACCAGCAACAGAAATACATCATCTGTGAAAATTTTAACTGCCTAACTATAACGGTCATGATATACAGCCTGGTGACAGACGGACAGACGAAGAGCGGAGTCTTAGTAATAGGGTCCCGTTTTACCCTTTGGGTACGGAACCCTATAAAGAAAAACAAGCACCTAGAAACTAGTACCTACCTAAAGTATCGGCAGTATAAATCGGCCCATGTGTAAGTGTGCTAAAATGGCGTTCAGCTCAGCAAAAATACTGGTTGTGCTCAACGCTGATTTTCAGCTGAATCCAGAGTGAAGAGGTTAATGCAGCAGCGAAAAAAAAACATAATTAACATAGTGGGATTCGACCATGTCGACGTCACCAGGCTGCTGAGGGACATCACGTTCTTGAAGACAAGCCTGGCTGCAGTGCAGGCTAAGTTGGAGGCGTCTGATGATGCGATCTCCGAGTTGGTGTCATTACGTGACATTAATTTAGTAAGTAGGTCATCCGCCTTTAACGAGGTCAACAGTGCAAAGTGCACTGTGTCGTTGTTGAGTGTCGAATCGGAATGTGTCACCTCAGCTGATTTCGCCGCCGCAATTACACCGAACGCGTGCCCTCGGCCCGCCACCTGTTTCTCTCGCACCACAGAGAAGCCGACACCGGTCACACTGGTTCCTCCCCGACAAAGTGACTACGCTTCTGTAGCGGCTAGCAACCAAGCTGCCTCTCAGAAAAAGGGGAAGAAGCGGAGCTGTGAACCTGTTCGCAGCGCTGCAACCGCTAGGGCTCCAAGGAAGGAGCCCCGTGATGCAGAGGGCTTTATCGAGGTGAAAAGGAAGAAATGGAAGCCCTCTAGCCAGAACCAGTGTGGTACTCACCATCTATCCAGTGAGCAGCACTTCCGAGCGGAGGTACCCACTACGCAGATCTATGTGTCCCGCGTCTTCTTCGACGTGAAGGCCAAAGAAGTGGTGGAGTACGTCAAGAGAAAAGTCGGAGTGGGATTGAGGGTCGTGAAGTTGGACTCTCGTCATAATATGGGCTTTAGCTCATTTATGGTGCTGGTCCCTGCGGAGGATCTGAAGATCTACTTGAGCCCTGACTTCTGGTCGAAAGGGGTGAAGTTCCGGCGGTTCAAGGGCCGTCTGTCACGTGATCCCCGGGCCGCGACGCGTCGGCGATCACACGTGTGTTAGATTAAGTTATAAATATCTTTATATGTATGTTAGTTGTAAGTTATATATTATTATGGGCCTTTGTCTAGGTACAATGTACATTTTTCACTGTTGCCTGAAATAAATGTTTTGAATTTGAATTTGAATTATAATAAGAATAAAACAAATCATTACAACAGACGCCTAGGTACCCTTACGGGGGAAATGGCGTGTCTATGCATGTATGTATTAGAAGCATTATATAATGTTATTATTATTACGAATAGACCCTTCTGTCTCTTCCCATGGATGTCCTTAAAGTCGAACAAGGGATTGATCAAAAATGGGCAGAAGATCTAGAAGATGGGCAACAGCATCAGAACTCAACTCCAAAACTGCGATCACCAATCCACCTGACAAGTGTGGTGTTTATGGCAAATCCCCCATTGTATTCTAAGGGGGAGGCTTCCATCAGTGGACGTCTATGGCTTACTGAGCTTTTTTGTGAAAGAGTTCGTCCGGGGAAGTACTACCACCATACCTATTTCTGCTGCAAAGCAGTAGTGCTCGCATTGTTGTGTTCCGGTTTGCCGGTAAAATTACAGGCACATGAGACTTTTCATCTTTATGTCTCAGGGTGGCGGGCGCAGTGCAATGCCACATAGGGTGCGTCCTAGGTGGGCGTGACCTATGAGGTAATGCACTGTTCATAGGCAGAGGTTACCGCTTAACATCAGGTGGGCCTCTTGCTTGTTCCGTCACCCAAGTAGTATAAAAAAAAAAAAAAAACTGATGATGATGACTATATAGAACAAATAACAAGATGAGATTCAAAGTCTTACCTGTCTACCTGCGACACGGTATTTCTACGTAAGGTGTATAGTATTATTTTATCTGTGGTAAGATGATTAAAATCTGAGTAAACGTGTTTACGTGCTACGTGCTACGCAAACGTCTACGACCGTAGCCACGATCTACGACGTAGGTCTTACAGTCATCATCAGACAGCACTAGTCCACTGCTAGACATAGGCCTCTCCCAATACGCGCCACTGAGCCCGATGTTCGGCTCTTCTCATCTAGTTTTTGCCCGCCGCCTTTCGTAGGTCATCGCTTCACCTAGAGAGGGCGCCCCACGCTACGTTTGCCAAGACCCGGTCTCATAGTTCATAGTTCATTTATTGATAACAATAATGTTACAGGTCAAAACTAATTATAATAAGAAAGAACATAATTAGTACATAATAACATAATTAGTTTTGAATGTACGTGTGTGATTGGAGATACAGATAAACGTTTTATCTATCTACATAAATCAAATAAAAATGTCAATAAAATTAAAAAGTTAAATCGTAATAATAATAACATATGATTATTTTATCGACTCCATGTTAATAATTAGTCAGTAGGTACAAATAACATTGGCAAGAAACAGAAATGAAAAAAGCATTCAATAAAACATCATCATAATTAAATACATTAAACACATTGTATAGAAATAAATTCATTGAAGTCATAAATCGACTGCTCAATCAGCCACTTTCTGAGTTTGTACTTAAAAGACTTTTACTTCTCCACTCAAGAACTCGCTTACCCCAACGGTTGTCGGTTCTTCGGCATATATGACCAGCCCATTGCCACTTAAGCTTGCTAATCCGGCTATGTCAATGACTTTAGTCCTCTGTCGGATAATGTCATTTCGGATTTTATCTTCTACATGTCACAGGATCTACAGGTTAGGTCTTACAGCAGCCAAAGCCAAAGAGCCAGCTTGTAGGTTTTACAACGACTCAAAATGAGCCAAATGTTAGTTTTCCGAGCTGGGTAGTGCGGCGGATATGCACATGACATTTATTACTTCCCGCAAATGTTGCGGCCACATTCAGTTTTCGCCGTGTACTTATTTTTTATGCAGTCACTACTTAGGTACGACAAACATAACTAGTTCCTACCTAAATTACCTAACTTATTTATGTATTTACCTATTTTAAGCGGTGAAGAGGATACTGTATTACAGAGTAAGATTATGTATTTATACCTAAGGAGGTTTGTATACACTCTGAACAAACCCATAAGGGTCTTTTGAGTGTATAATACTTTGTTTGTGTTAATTTTTTAAGATATAATAAAAAAAAAAAAGAAAAAAAATAAAAAAAAAGGTTTTTACTCAAATGCGCTACTAAAGCTAATTTACAAAGAAACTAATGTTCATCTGCTGTCTGTTCTGTCAAGACTGCTATTTGCTCAGTTCAAGAATAGACCCCTCCGTCTCCTCCCGTGGATGTCGTAAAAGCCGACTAAGGGAATTACCCGGACTTGTTGATAAGTTTCGTTGGTATAAGATTTTTACTGGCTGCTAGCTTATTATGGAATGTGTTATTACTGGAAAAAAGCGTTAGCCGAGTCAGTCGTGGGAGGCAATGGCGGCGATGAGCTCACCACTTGTCACGTCTATATTCCTCGATGGTGCACCCCACAGTGAAATGAGGGCCATTGAGGCTCTGCCTACCCTTTCGGGGAAAAAGGCGTGTGTCTATGTATGTATGTATGTATGTATGTATTTAGTTAGGTGCTTTACACGTTTGGTTCCGAGATTTTTTGATGGTGCTACACTCTGTGTTTCTATTATCACTTTAAATATTCAAATAATGCTGGCACTGGGCTTCTTGTAAATTGATAGAGCCTTGTATGTAATCCACCACGCTTATCCCATGTGGATTCATGGTTCTAGATATGTTCGCGATTATTTTTTAACTTTCATTTTTTTATAAATCACGTCTCACGGTTTGTGCATTTGCCATTTTCAAGTTTAATTATTTTCAATATAATTTGCAACATTACACTCCCTCCAAGTCGTCAAAGTCACAGTCAAGACATGTTTTAGTAAAACGGTGGCTGTTTTATAATGTATTAATGCAAATTATTACTAGCAGAAAATTTCATTCGAATACATGCGTCCGTTACGCCACGATGTGTAGGACGCAAGCCAAAATCGGTAATGAAGCCTCTGGCAAGCCTTAATTGTACGTATCCCAAATTATTTACTTATCAAGTGTCCTGTAATTGCCTAACCTTACTGGTTTTTAGGGTTCTGTACCTGGGAAGGTACCAGCGGAACCATTATAGAATCACTTTTTTGTCAGTTTGTCTAAAGATATCAACTTGAAAATTATATTAATGACTAGTGAATTGCCCGTGACTTCTTCCGCGTGTACTTTTCAATACAAACTCAAACACCCCGCTGCACCCCCTTCGGGGTTGAATTTCTGTAATTCCTTTCTTAGTGCACCCCTAGACAACAAAAGGAACGTATCCTTCATTCCAGTTTGAAGGGCATACCCTGAACCTGGGTGCCGGTGAAATTACGTGCACATGAGACTTTTCATCAATATGTCTCAGGGTGACGGGTGCAGTACAATAGATAGATAGATAGAAAATTCTTTATTGCACAAGACAAAAAGCAGTACATAGGCGAATTTAATGCTAATTAGCATTTTCTTCCAGCTAACCTTTGTGTAATGTAGAGTGGGTGGTAGTGCTATGCCACATAAGGTGCATCCTAGGTGAACGTGACCTATGAGGTAATGCCTTGTTAAAGGCAGACGTTACCGCTTAACATCAGGTGGGCTATCTAATTGTACCGTCACTCACGTAGTTAAAAAGTAAGATTTTGTGAAAAATATATTTTTCAATACAAGCTTTTATAAAAATTAGTGATCGTTAACACAGCAATAACCGTGTGCTAATCAACACACGGCCAGTCTACTGTTACTATTACTATTGTATTGTCATCGGAACTTGACAGGTATGCCAAATTTCAGCTCAATCGGTTGAGGATAACTGCTTTAAAATTCAGTTGCCAGATTCCACCCGGACATACATTGCAAGTTAAATAAAAGCTTGTAAAAAAGGTGTACGCTACCGATACTACAAATTCACAGCAACCGAAAAGCTTATGAGGGCAACACCGTAACACAGTGGCTCGCTGAGTAAACACACCAAGTATTTACATTACAGAAAGCACACAGCGCCACACAGCTATGGTGATAGGCAGCCGCTTTGAATAGATATTATTGCGGTCACGATTCACTAATATTTGACTGTCCCTGAATCGCATAATACCGAAGCGATGCCTATAATCGTATTTGTTGTGGACATACGCTTTAAATCACTGAAATAGATTTTTGTTTACAGTTCTTTGTGTGGTGTGGGTATTTATTGAGCATGTTGTTAGAATCAATATGGTATATAATATTAGCTATCTAAGCTTGTATATCTGATCAATATCAATAGGCACTGTGCAGCAGCTCTGTACCAATTTCCAAGGGCGTAGCCAGGATTGTATTATGTATGAAGGGGGGACAGACAAAGAAAATCCTAGATTATATTGATTTGATCTAGTTAGGGTCCTTTACTACTTTTTTAAAGTTCATTTTGGGTTTTCACTAAACATTTTACGATTCACTTTTCTATACTTAAATGAAACTACTTAAAAATAACTCCGCTAAACTTAGTCATTTTTTAGAGTAAGAAATAATGTTAAACAATTTATTAGAGATCACATCCCGTATTGTTAGATTTCACAAGCCTGCCTTCAAGCCTGTCAGTTTCTAACATCGATATAATATATGGTTTCTAAGGTCTTATAAGAAGCGTCGCAAGCTATAAAGCTCGTCAGAATTACAGTTTACCAGCCAGCGAGCGCTCTTCTAAGGGGGGCCAACTGACCCCCCCCCCCCCCCCGCCCGTATCTCGCTCGCCCTTGCCATATTCAAAGGGATTCTCTCTTTGTGTAATATTTATTAGTATATCTTTGTGAATTAAATAGATTTTGTCTTTCCTCCATTTAAGTCGTGAACCCATTTACTTTGTATTTCTTTTCTTCTTATTCCAGTCCATCCAAAGGTCCATCCAATTACAAAAAAAGCTATGATTTGTACAACTTGCACATCAAGTTACGTCAAGATTAGTTGAAAAATACGACCCTGTACGTGAGTACCAACATATAGACAGATGAAACCAAATTTTGCCTGTTGTTGCAAAGACTTCTCTACCATAGCTTGGTCAATTTATTTTTCAAAAGGAGCATGTCAGGCTTGCTGAATCTTTTCACCATGGGTCACTAGCCCTCTTGAGGGCCGGGCCACCTTACCTCAAACTCTCTCCTGAGGCGCCTCCGATAAAAAAAACATAACCCGCTTCAAAAAAAAATTAAATGTGTCCTTCAGGGCAGGCAACGCATAGGCAATGCCTCTGGTGTTGCAGATGTTAATAGGCGACGGTAACCGCTTACCGTCAGGTTGGCTGTATGCCAGTTTGTCGAGCCATTACATTAAAAAATCGTCCAAGTGCGAGTCGGACTCGCGCACCGAGGGTTCCGTACAAACCTATAAGTAATATTTAAGGTATTTTTTTGCTAAATGAAATCATCATGAGGAAAGGGGTAGTAAGTTTAAAATATATATAAATATTTTTATTATAATAAAATTTATGCTTTTCGTAATTTTTCCTTTATCTTTACTATAAGACGTTGCTTCGTACCAAATTTCATGGTTCTGAGTTCACGGCAAATACCCTGTAGGTTTTGATTCCCTTGCGAGTGTCGAAAATTTGCAGCATAAACGGCTGTATCTTTTGATAGCGTTGGCTTAGAAGTTTGATTTTTTCACAGCTCTAAGGGTCAGTCAGACCTGAGTATTTGATTTGAATTTCAGCTTGATACCTCCACGCGTTCTTGAGAAAAAAGGGTCTTGACAGACAGATGGACAACAAAGTGATCCTATAATGGTTCCGTTTAAACATATGAGGTACGGAAACCTACAAAAATAAAAGTTTTCTGACGTAATGCTGGCTAACTGGAGGAACAAGGAACCAGTGACTCAAAGTTGTGATAGTAGTTACTTTGTTAATTAAAAAACAATAATTATCAAGGATTAAAGTTTATAATAACTATCTGTGTTCCTATAAATATGAAGTAACAGACGCTCCTATCAAAAAGCTTCCATAAGCCATAAAACAAAATTAATTTAAGTTTTGATCGTTAAATTTAGTGAGGCATAGAACTATGTAACTGCTTAAGTGAGGTCGGCAAACAGGAGTTAGTAAAGCCTTTACTTAATTGTGAGATTATTTGGCTCACGCGGGTTACTTATCGTGTTTACCGCGGCCTAGCCCAACCTGGAACACAATCAAAACGAGGACATTAAAAGAGAATTTATGATTTTCTGACGTAATTTACTTGTATGGATAAAAATGTTGTAGTTCATTTGTAAAATTGGTCAACGAAATCGCCTAGATTAGATTCCATGAATATAAAAGATATATATGAAGAATCTTGTGGTGGAAAATAAGCCGGCCGGGTTTGTTTAGTATGTTAATTTGACCTATGGATTTTTTTGGCGCTATTGCAAAGTTGTGGTACTAAAAGTACACACAATTATAAAAATGTTTGTAAATCACGAATATGATGTTTTGACAATATTGTGTTTTGACAATATTGTGTTTAGCGAATATGAGATTTAAAGACCCTATGATGATATACGAGGGTGCTATAATTTGAAAACATTTAGTTCTGAACTTCGTGTATATACAAGTCAAGGCAAAGGTGGACATAACATTTAAATCATTTGTTTTCAAGCATCAAATAATTGTACAGTAAATAAGTACATAGATACATACATAGACACACGCCTTTTTCCTCGAAGGGGGGTAGGCAGAGCCTCAATGGGTCTCTTTTCACAGTGGGTTGCACCATCGTGGAATATAGACGTGAAAAGTGGTGAGCTTATCACCGCCATTGCTTCCCATGACTGACTCGGCTAACGCTTTCTTCCAGTAATAACACATTCCCTAATAAGCTAGCAGCCAGGACAAATCTTATAGCAACGAATATTATCAACAAGTCCGGGTAGTCCATTAGTCGGCTTTTACGACATCCACGGGAGGAGACGGAGGGGTCTATTCTTAGGCTGGACATCACAGCTATTTTTGAATATTTGGTAAATTGTTAGGGCTACACCCGTCCAACCTATTTCAATCAAACAAAAATTATAAGTAATATTCATAAATTTTCACTAGAAACGGGGTACAGGTCCGAGAAGATGGTGGGTTAGGCCACTCTGTTTACAGAAAACCTACACACACGGACCGATATCTTCATGCTGATTCGCACCACCACCCTCGGCAGCTCAATTCAGTGGTAACATCTCTCACCAACCGAGCAGTTGACCTGTGTGATGAGAATCACATTGAAAGTGAGGTAGCTCATGTCCAGCATTTGTTGCGTAAGAATGGATATAAGCTTCGGTCATTACCATCCCGACCTAGGCCAAGACCCCACAGATGCAGAGTAGAACGTAGGCCAGCGTTTCTGCCATATGTTAAGGGGGTGACGGACAAAATTGCGAAAGTCCTGCAAAAGTTTTCCGTAAAGACCATCTTCACTCCCTTAAAGAAGATATCGCACTACTTGCGTTCACCAAAAGACAGTTTTCCACTTGAAAAGCCAGGGGTGTATAAAATTGATTGTAGCTGTGGGAGTTCGTACATTGGCCAAACGAAACGTACGATAGCGTGTCGGGTTAAGGAGCACATACGAGCGGTCAAGAACAGGGACATACATAAGTCAGCCATAGCAGAACACCTTTTGGAATCTGGCTCAAATCATTGGATCGAGCTACACAGTCCGCAGGTAATCTCGACAGAGCGACATTACATACCGAGAATGGTACAAGAGGCAATTGAGATTACTAAGTACAGAAACTTCAATACAGAAGATGGTTTTCAATTATCTGGAGTATGGAAGCCTGTGATAAGAATGTGTAAGAATCAAAAAAGTGTGGTACCTGCTACGCGTCCGGACACCGTTAGTGTTGTGTGTCGAGTTGGTGTGAATTGTGACAATGAAACCGATGGTAGTGGTATCGTTCGTAATAAAAGAGTGAGAAAGAGGGTAGATCGATATATCTGCCAATAACATCTACTCGCAAAGACTTTAGTCAGTTCTCCCGTGATCATGGCGCATGCAACTGTGCCGAAATATCGGGAACATATAAAACTGAAAAATCATGGTAAATATCCCGTTTCTAGTGAAAATTAATATTCATAAAGTTGGTAAAAATATTGTCAATTTACCTTCGCAAGCGAAAAGCTCCACAAAAACAAATAACGAGCAATTGACGAGTCCAACTGTGACTTGCTAATAGCTTTCACTTGCAAAAATACCGACATAAAATTGAAATTTTAATGTTCTGAAATAAATTGAAGATTCTCGAGAATCCCATTTTTTGTATCTACTTGACAACACGTGTTTTGAAAAGTGTAGCAATACCGTAACAAGGGAAAAACTCTGAAATACTGCGTATTGCAAAGATACAGCCGTTTTTATTTGTTTGTATTACTAGTTTCCGCCAGCGGCTTCGCTCACGTTTAACAAAGATAAAAAGTAGCCTCTAGCTAATCCAGGTCTCAATCTATCTGTGTATCAAATTTCATCAAAATCGGTTGAGCTGTTTCGGCGTCAAACACCCAAACATCGTAACTTTGACATTTATAATATTAGTGGGATTATAAGCACAGACATAATCATCATCATCAAGCCTGATGTCCACTGCCGAACATAGGCCATCTCACTAAATGCCTGGATGAAGAATAAAAAAAAATAAAGAATAAAAAAAGAACACTCACACGTAAGAAAAAACAAATAAAAGATAAATGAATTTAAAAAAAAAAGAAATATGAAACACAAAATACCCATAAGGTTTTAAACTTAAACATAAAACCAATGACTGGTCTTGAGCCACGTCCATCCACGGATTTCCTGTGATATTCAAAATATCGTTGGGCCATCGATATTCAAAGTAAATACCAGAATGTAAAAAATAAAAGAAATATAAAACACAAAATACTCATAAGGTTTTAAACTTAAACATAAAAACAATGATTGGTCTTGATCCGCGTCTATCCACAGAGATCCTGCGATTTTAAAAATATCGTTGGACCATCGATATTCGTAGTTTAGTATTTATATTTTTTCCAGATATGTAGTTCCTTGTTTGACGTTTTTTTTAACATTGGTATCCTCTCCACGAGCTGACCAGCCCTTGGTGGGCGGCGTGGAGAGGTGTCTGACCGCGATGCGCGGTGCCTTTTTCCAAAACAAACACACCTTGTTTGAGCCAGTGAATTACAAAGAGGTTATATATATGTCCTACTCACAGTTTGTTCTCCAGCCAAAAGTGTCCGGGCCCGTCAGCTCGCTACTCGGTACCTTTCACAAGCTGAAACAAAACGGGTTACGCGCGGCCTCAATACCACTAGACGTGGCCCTCACGCAATTTCGCCGGTTACCACAAATCACCAAATAATCCAACCAAATTTGTATGCAACACAGCACCTCCTCCTCGGGCTTCCAAAAGTCCAACCAAATTGCCCGATGGGGTGGATACCGACAGATTTTAATATGTTTTAACAAATAGCCAACACACACATTTTATGTGAAACCAAAATTTTTACCCCAAGAGAGAGTATTTTTTCACAAACTCACACAGAGTATCTTTCTAAAAGTCACAACCCATAGAGTGCAAAACGTTGAACCGGCTCTATGGCATTTCGTTCCAAACAATTGGGTTACCTTTGTTTGTCCGTGATCTCACCGGTTAGTAAGTGACGATGTGGCCGACGACGTATCAGAAAGTTTGAGAAGGCTCACTCTTTTATTGAAGAGACCCAGATTATAGTTTTCAGGAAAGACAGATGGCGTTGTGTTAACTCCTTAGCAGTTCGCATTATAAGGTGGAACTGACACGTTAAGTGCGAATATACTAATGAGGTAAGGATGGTACTGAGCCGTACACCTACTTGTCCCATGATAGAAAGGCTAACTTTAGCGACTCTTCCCGCCATTTTCAAAAAGAGACATCATCTACTTTTATTTTATTTCTTTTCCTAGTATTTTTTTGAGTTATTTTGTGTTATGTTGGTAGCATTTCAACCAATGTAGCTAGATTAAAGCGCACAGTGTAGTGTAGTGAATTGAAATGGAAGCGGATAGCATGATTTTTCAAATTGGTAAAAATTGTCTACCAAAGTTTTAGTAAAACGGCCACCGTTTTACTAAAACATGGCTTAACTTTGACGACTTGGAAGGAGTGTAATGTGTATTGAAAATACACTAATTAAAACGAAAAATAACTTGAAAATGGCAAATGCACAAGCTGTGCGGCGCCAATTATAAAGAAAAAAAAACTACTTTAGCAATACCGCTATTCAATACTACTACACCTTTTTGAGTCACTTTGTATTTATACATGTAATTTCGGCCTTTTACATTTTTATTGCGAGCACAAAGCTCATTTCGCATATTTCACTAAAGTTATTTCATGAATAATTCTAGGAATGTTAAATGTGGTAAATACGTAATTTGAGTTTTGATTGTCGACAAAAATAAGCTAGTAATAAAATTCAGTGAAAGTTTTCCCAGTGATTAAAGCATAGATTCCATACACTTTTCAAACATAGAAGAGATTTTTCAGTTCCATAGACACACGCCTTTTTTCCGGAATGGGTAGGCAGAGCTTCAGTGGGCCTATTTTCACCGTTTGTTGCATTGTCGAGAGAATACAGACGTGACAAGTTGTGAGCATCCACTACCCGTTGTATTAAGTTCAAACATATCTTATTGCATTGTCGAGGGAATACAGACGTGACAAGTGGTGAGCATCCACTACCCGTTGTATTAAGTTCAAACATATCTTATTGCATTGTCGAGGGAATACAGACGTGACAAGTGGTGAGCATCCACTACCCGTTGTATTAAGTTCAAACATATCTTATTGCATTGTCGAGGGAATACAGACGTGACAAGTGGTGAGCATCCACTACCCGTTGTATTAAGTTCAAACATATCTTATTGCATTGTCGAGGGAATACAGACGTGACAAGTGGTGAGCATCCACTACCCGTTGTATTAAGTTCAAACATATCTTGTTGCATTGTCGAGGGAATACAGACTTGACAAGTGGTGAGCATCCACTACCCGTTGTATTAAGTTCAAACATATCTTATTGCATTGTCGAGGGAATACAGACGTGACAAGTGGTGAGCATCCACTACCCGTTGTATTAAGTTCAAACATATCTTATTGCATTGTCGAGGGAATACAGACGTGACAAGTGGTGAGCATCCACTACCCGTTGTATTAAGTTCAAACATATCTTATTGCATTGTCGAGGGAATACAGACGTGACAAGTGGTGAGCATCCACTACCCGTTGTATTAAGTTCAAACATATCTTATTCTTATTTATTACATAAATAATGTCCCCCGCGGCTTCGCTCGCGTTTTACCGGAATAAAAGTAGCCTATAGCTCAATCGAACTCAAAATCCATCTGTATACCAAATTTCACCGAAATCTGTTCAGCCGTTTCGGCGTAATTGAGTAACAAACATCCATACTTTGATATTTATCTTCGAACATGTAAAAGGCAAAGTCCTGACTGACTGACTGACCGAATGACAACGCACAGCCTAAACCGCTGGTCGTAGAGACTTGAAATTTGGAGGGTACATTCCTTTTAGAATGAAGAGGTACACAATCAAAGGAATTTGGAAAATTCACTCTCTTAGGGGTCCAAAAAGGGCTTTTAATGTAAAACTAAAATGCTCTGTATTTCGGAAACATACAACAGACACATACAATACTAAAACCTGTGTTGTGGCTATCCGGAACTAACGATTACGCATGATATCGCAGACCACAAACCTGGAAAAATATTTGCAAACCACGCAAACATTTGTTCCGCAGCGGGAATCGAACCCAAACCTCTCGCATGTCAGCCGCCTACTTTACGATTTAGGCTGTGCGTTATAGCACAGAATAAATAATTATAGTCAGTCAGTCAATCACGCAATAATTTTATATATATTGATAAAACTTAGATACCTAAAAATACAGAAACTTTAAAATTGTCAGTCTGTGGAACAGTATTCGGTTTATACCTTCGACCAAAGTAAAAAGTATTGTGTTGATTTGGCAGTTAAAATTCAAATAAATAACTAAATAAAAGAATAAGTTTTTTTGTACAAAAAAAAATTTCAATACAAGCTTTTATAAACAATAAACAAAAAATGCTGGACACAGTTTACACAACATTATCTAGCCCCAAGCTAAGCAGAGCTTGTGTTATGGGTACCAGATAACTGCTATACTTAATACAATACATTAAATAGATAGATATTTTTACTATACATAGAAAATACCTAGAATACCCTGAAAAAATAACTGCGATCGCACTAATATTTGTTGCGAGGCGGGAATCGAACCCGCAACCTCCTGCATCGCAGGCCAACCTTCGCCTCCCGCGCCACAGAGGTCGTCAAATAAAAAATAGTGATCGTAACAGTGTGCTGATAAAAATGAGCCTAAACACGGTCAGTCTACTGTTATCCCTCGAGGAGTTCCGTTGTCCACTTTCCGTCTCCATCCTCAGATCAGAACTGAAACTGAAACTGATACAGCTCGCTGTCACCATAATATTGCATTGTAATTGGAACTTGTCAAATATGCAAAATATCATCTCAATCGGAAATTCAGTTGTAAGATTCCACCCGGACAAACATACATACATTGCAAGTTAAATAAAAGCTTGTAAAAACATCAACTAACTATTTATTCATTATTCATTATTATTAATGTCATTTAGATACCGTAGAGCAGAGCGATATCTGAAAAACTCAACGAAAGAAACTACTTTCCAAATTTTCAAAGGTTCGTAACAATCTTCTACTCGGGGTAGGTACACCTAGAGACTGGCGACGGCATTGTGTTTTAATCTAATTTATAAGGAGAGGATTTATGAGGCCGTAGAGAAGGGAAAATAGCCTCACGCAACACGTCTGTGCCGGCTCTATTGGATACGTGCTCGTGATACATCGAACGGCGATCCGCAACACGTAGGTACCTCGCCGATTTATCCTGGGACGACTCTCTGACAAAACCTGTCTCCGTTCTATACGCGCCACTTGTTTACATCTAATAAAATAAATAAAACATTCCACGGCAACTATTGTCTCCGCTCAGTTCGGGGATCGAATCACTCGCTCGTATCACACGCCTCCGCGGGTATTCAAACACAATATTCTCACCTTTTTCCTATCCACTTACATTACGTCTTCATTCGTTGACAAAGTTTTACTATGCACGAGCGTAGATGAAAAATATAAATTGACACAAATTTTGAGCTTTAGCTCAACTGGGGCGTACTCGTCCAAATGAAATGTTGATTTTACGACGCGCGTTTTACGTTCTGACGGCAGATGAAACAAAATACATGTTCATTAGCGCAGACCGGGAAATTACATTACTGTCTGTGCTTGAATATGAAATCGCCGAAGCTTAGTGCGAGTTCAAGCAATTTGAATCCACATGCACTTGTTTACATAGCAATTAGTGCATTGCAGGTGCATAATCTACCTATATATTATCGATACGGATGTTGGGTATAAAAACCGGCCAAGTGCGAGTCCGACTCGCACACGAAGGGTTCCGTAACATTGTCTATAAAAACGCCAAAAACAACACGTTTGTTGTATGGGAGTCCCCTTAAATATTTATTTTATTCAATTTTTTAGTATTTGTTGTGATAGCAGCAACGGAAATACATCATCTGTGAAAATAAACTATCACGCCTGGTGACAGGCGGACAGACAGAGAGACAGACAGACAGACGGACAGCCGAGCCTTAGTAATAGGGTCCCGTTTTATACTTTGTATTTTATGAAATTATCCTTGGACAAACATACATACATACAATCACCTATACATACATACACACAAACGCAGATAACGCACATAAGCTAGTACATTGCAACTCATTTCAAAGCGAAGAGGTACCAGCCCGCAGCGTTTGTGCTTCAATTGCTTAGGCGATGGTCACTCGGTCAATAGAATAGAAAAGAATAGAAAATACTTGTACACCTTAATAGCTAATAAAAACGAACAAAAAGAAACAAAACTTAACTATATAATCAATGTCAATCAATGCCAGTACCGAGTTTCATATCGCGTTTGCCGACGTCGCGTCGGCATCGTACATATCTGCACTTAAAAGGTGACACCGAATCCAAACCAGTAGCAAGTAGTGGTTCACCTGTGGTTAGTAGTTCAGGTGAAGGAGCACCTGTAGTGTTTTTCGCATCAGGAGGAGTAGCGCCGCGAAATCAGGCAGCTACTGCTCTCGTCAAAGCGGAAACTGGAAACGGAGATACTCAAATCGTGAGGGCGTTACTTGATCAAGGATCCCAAGCATCCTTCATCACAGCAGCGATGGCTCAACACTTGGGTCTAACAAAGATTAAGGAGAGTTATCTCCGGAGTAGGAGGAAGACATAACGTTTCCTCCAAATATAAAGTTAAACTTAACATTTCATCAATGCAAGAAGGCTTCCAGAATAGCAAGCTACCATTAGACGTGTATGTTTTGAAGTCTATAACGTCCTTACTCTCCAGCAAACGGGTAATTGCAGCACAATGGGTTTGCAGTTTACCCTAGCTGATACGGAATACAACACGCCAAGCAGGATCGATCTTCTGTTGGGAGCTGAGGTTGTTGGTCAAGTAATGCGGGAAGGAATTAAGAGAAAAAAAAAGATAAAAAAACACTTATCCTTATTAGCACAACACACATCACTAGGGTGGATTTTATCTAGCGTGGCGGGTTCAAATTCTAACAAGCAAGCAACGAAATTGACCGCCATGCATCTAGTGTGTATTGAAGAGGATAATCAACTTAATAAGTTCTGGGAGCTAGAAACAGATACAAAAACAAACATTGAGCCAATACTTACCGAAGAGGAGACACGTTGCGAGAAGTTCCTAGCAGAGACCGCTAGAAGATATGAAGATATTGGAAAACTGCCATTTAGATCTGAAGATCTTAAAGTAGAAAAGTCTAGAAAGCAAATAGCAGAGAAGCGGTTAGCATACCTAGAAGCAAAACTAAACAAAGCCACAGATTTGAAAATTAAATATGTAGAAGTTCCGGAAGAATACTTACATCTGGATCACATGAAGAGGGTACCTGAGGTAGAAGTAAACAATACAAAAGGGACATGCTTACCTAACGTTGCTGTGGTTAGAAATGACAAGGATACCACGAAGGTCAGGATCGTCTTCAACGCGTCCTGCAAAGGAGAAAATGGAGTTTCACTGAATGACACGATGATGATGATAGGACCTACCTTGCAGCCAGATCTAAGCCAGGTGAAAGTTGCAGCTGAAGACATGAAATCAAGCGTATTCTGTGGAGAAAAGATAAAACAGCGACGTCTGTCTTCTGCGCTCATAGCAAAATATGCAATTAAATTAAACAACGGAAGGGTAAATCTTCTAAAAAGAGAGGGATTTGAACTGCAGAAGTGGTCAAGCAATAGCGATGAACTTTCAGAAAAAGTGAAAGAAACAGGAATAGGAGGGGATAAGCAAGACGGAATAAAGCTAAAAACTGATGAACGCAATAAAACCTATACAAAGTTCTTATTGTTTGTTTCCAAACAACCCTTTGCTGGTTAGACCTATCTCGATCGTGGCTCCGATCTGTACTTCGTACATTTTGGTTATTCTGTTTTTTAGTATTTGTTGTTATATTGTAATTTCAACTGTCAACTATCACGGTTCATGAGATACAGCCTGGTGACAGACGGACGGACAGCGAAGTCTTAGTAACAGGGTCCCGTTTTACCCTTTGTGTACGGAACCCTAAAAATGGATGTTGATATACTCCAACGCCATTTGACCGATCACCATGGAAGTTGGCACATCAAAGTGGTTTTTCATGGAGAAGGTTTTTATGCTATCTATTTTGTCGCATCATGCGTCTGAAGCCGCGGGCAAAAGGCTAGTTAGGTATAACGGATTAAGGGTGCAAACGCATATGCGTCTCGAAAATCATCGCTTTTAATAAGTTCCTAAATACTCAAAGTTGATAATTCAATGGAATTTGTTAAGGTGGATACTCACGCTTGAGGCGCGAATTTTTTGCTCATTACAGCTCATGAACACTTCTTCAGATAGCGAAAGTTGATTTCGCGAGAACTAGGAGACTTAACACACATGTTTTAATTAATACTATCTCGTAAATATCATAAGTTTAGCTACGATCCTCCTAAACACATTTTTACATTGTTTTTGTTTTGTTTAGGGGGATTGTAGCTAAACTGGTGATATTTATGAGATACTATTAGTTGAAACAATCTCCTAGTTTTCGAGAAATTAACTTTCGCGATCTGAAGAAATGTTCATGAGCTGTAATGAGCAAAAAACACCTTAAAATTTGAATTTCGCGCCACAAGCGTGACCTTCCATCTTAAACTTCATGATTTCCAAGACAGCGTGCGCGGAAAAGGTTCATTATTTTAGAATTGCCTTCTCGTCTCGGTTATAAGTGGCGGGCAACATTAGTGTCGGAGTTGGTGACATGAAACAGAATCTGTGCGATGCATGCCGACTTAATCCCAGGTAATGGGACGTAATAAAATGTAAGAGGCTAGAGGTTACGGCAGACGTGCGCGCGTGACCTGTTATCTCTAGCTTTTACTCTGTTAAGAGAAATTCTCGTTTGGTCATGAACGTTTAAATTATTTAGAAATGCCTTATATTCATCAGTCGGTGGATCTAAAGAACATGGACATACATTGTTTGACCCAACTTTTTTGACTAACGTAACGTACAGTTGAGATACTTTTGGTTATTGATAATTAATGTTAAGATAGTGAAAATGCTAATCTAATTTCTTGCGTAGAAGTTGTGGGAAAGTAATAAAGCTTGTTGCGTTTTGTTTCACGCAAATGCAATGAGTTGATTTATCTAATTATTTAGAAATACAAGTTTAGCTTCCCTTGAAGAACTTTAGAAAAATTTGACAAAAAACAACATTTAGTACCGTACTAATTCCTTACATGAAAGAGTCTGTAAGTAGGTACGTTATTATATTATCCCATTGAATTATTATTATTTCCGGCGTATTAGATACTCGCACGGGCCAAATTTATCGATTTGATAGTCCTATTCCTTAGCGACATTGATTTTCTAGGGCCCTGGTTCATTTATTTTTGACCTGGGTCAGTGGTTGCCCACCTCCTTTGTGTCTGTTTTCAATCGATAGATTGCTCCGTGAATAGAGAGTGATCACCGGGGACATGTGAGTTTTCTAACTTTTTCTATATGACGTTGGGTTTTGACAAATTAACACGTCGGCGCGAGATACGGCGCGCGCTCCCAGAGCCGGGCCATCAATATCGACGCGACCACCATTACTCAATATCACTCAAGTGGAACTGCCCAATTTACAGCTACATTTAACTGATTTGATTGAATCCACCGAAAGTTATCACCCTCGGGATCTTTCCTCGTACGCTCATGCGTTATATTTTAATACCTTCTGACGGCAGCTTTCCTTTTTGATCGTAATTATTTAGTTCAATATAGTAATGTCTACTTTATGAGTATGTATAGTTATATATATGTATATTTTTGTGTGTACTATACCTATCTATTATTCTGTAATATTTTGTATAAAGTGTAAGTTTATGTGTTGTATTTTTTTCTTCTACATTTAAATATTCGTACACCCCAACCAATCTTCCATATAAGTTTAGCTCCTCTCCATCTAAAGGTTGTCTGGAAGAGATCGCTTCTTAGCGATAAGACTGCCCATTGTACATTTAGTTTTTGTTTAATTGTTGTGTATTTATTTTATCTAGTTTGTAAGGTGGTGCAATTAAGTATTTTCATTCATTCATTCATTCATTCAATGCTTATAACGACTCGGATAGGTTTAGTTGACAGCTGAAAAATACACTATATAACTCATAATACAATGTTTTAATAATACTTATTCAATTATGAAACAAAACGAATTGTGAGGTTTTTCTTTTTAGCACTCTACTTCAATCTCTATGTTAGATTCCAACAAAATCGTATTTTGTTTGGTGAGCCTTACTATAGGTATGCATCATTTTATAGTATATGTAGTCCAATCACTGCTAAGGAGTGGAATACACTGCCGTCGTCACTGTCTTTCCTGAAAACTATAATCTGGGTCTCTTCAAGTCTAGAGTGAATAGGTGCCTTCTAGACCTTTGTGCTCCATCTTCGGCCACATCGTCACTTACCAACAGGTGAGATCGTGGTCAAACAAAGGTCTATCAATGTTAAAAAAAAAAAAAAAAAAAACCCAAGTGCAAAATAATTTAAACGAGCATTTCCATAACCATCTGATGATTCACATTAAAAGTCAAAGATAATACATTCGGACTCTATGTAAACACTACTCAAAGGCCGCTCTTCACAACTGGGCTATTATTAATGCTACTCGTAAATTGTGGATTGTTTTTATAAACCAAAAACCAACCCTAGAGGCTCCTAAATATTTACTACACCCGATTATATTTCCGTAACATATTTGTTGTATTATCTGTCAAATCTATTTATTCCGTACATTTGTTGGTCGTGATACTTTGTTTATTTTCGGGTGTGGCTACCGTCCAACATTTCCGGGTAAAGCTTGAGCTAGTATTTCCGTAAACCATGTGACATACAGCAAAGTACCTATTTAGGTAGGTTGTGCATGAAAGTCGACGCGACTTTGATGTATCGTGGAGCGTCGGTAGTTGGACCCTGAATATTTACGAGTTGGAAGCCGGGCTGAGGTCGAGGTGCAAGTTTCGCCCGAGAATGGGTACACATTATTCATGAATGCCTATGTATAATGTAATTTAACATACAACTGACATAACATACACTTAAAGGAGTGCTTAACATTCCCCTCGCATTCTTAACCTTTTTGTTGTTTACCTTGATGTTTACGATTTGGAAGTTGGAAATGAATGGAGTTTAGGAAATCAATTTATTGTTTCAATAAAACGGTTGCGCCTACGTTGAGCATCCATAAATTGATATTCGAAGTGCCCGCCCAGTCACAAGAACAGAATTTATTCTTATGGACTTAACGGAAATAGCATAGGGTGCGTTTATTTGACATTAATTTCTCCCGGCAGCCAGCGATCACATGCCATGGACACTTGTTTTTTCTAATTTATAATATACAGAATGTGTCAAAATTTGTCATTCGCAGAAAGTATCTTTACTTTTGTGGTTAGACGAGTTTCTAGGAAACTTATAATAAAGGCTATAAAACTGGTTTCAAAAATCATGCGATAAGCAGCATCATATAATAAGTACTTAATTCCGTAATCCAGGAGCCCAATTCTACTAAACCAATTGTATTTTAATTGTTAATGAATTGTCTCATACTTGTCACTTTTGACACTTTTGGTATTCTACTAACTTCAATGGTATTTAAATTGCATTATAATTGAGACCAATTAGAAACAATCGTTAAATCTTTCTTCGTAAATATACGTAAAATCATAAATCTAGCAGACATAATTGAATTGTTATTGCATAGTACATATAAGAATAGTTACGTAATAGGGAAGCTACATGCGTTGATACCCTTGCGCCATCTCATCTGTCCGGGACATCAGTTAGGGCCGGTGCGGCGGCAGATTCCGCTCAGGACCTCAAAAGACGCAAATATACAAGTCTCGACAGAGCTTACTTATTTGAGCCTTTCGGGGTCGAGACTCTGGGTCCGTGGGGTTCCGGGGCCTTCGCGTTTTCAAAATTCTTTCAGGGCATCTGGTCGAAGCGACGTTTGTCCCGAGAGCTGGCTCTTATCTGGCTAAACGCATTAGTATTGCCATTCAGCGTGGCAATGCAGCCAGCATCTTAGGGACGCTTCCGTCTGGTAGTGATTTAGATCAGTTGAGCTACCTTTAGATCGCTAGCAGTGGTCTTCAGGTAGCACAACTGTTTCATATTATGTATTTTGTACATACCTTGTATTATTATTTCTGTAAATAAATGTATAGAATAGTTTATCTTTAAAAAATAGTAGAATTGGGCCCCTGGAGAAACGAACCACTGATTGCCTCCATTTTGATTTCTTAGATATAGTATTTTAGTTTCATAACCCCATAATTACCCTCAACATTAGAATAATTTATTTATGTCTTAGTACATATGTGGCCTTTTTGGATTAAGACAAGTATTTAACTGGCATTTATCTCAGGGATAATGTGACACATCAGTGTAAATGCTCAGTTTTATAAAGGTACAGTAAAAAAGTAAAAAACAAAGAAATAAAGGAAGGAAGTAAATTACTGAGACCACAATAATTTCTCTCGTGGACATTTTGTTTTCTTTTATTGGTCATATTTATCAGTGTGAACACTTGGAGCGGAAAATAAGTCGCTCGCTTATTTCAAGTGATTCAGATATTTCTCAGCAGACGCTACTTTTAAATATTGTGAAAATTAAAGTTATATAAATGCAGTGTGAATGTTTATGTGTGTGCATGCCCGAATATGAACTCTACAGCGCTCAGTCATATATCACCGTAATCACACCGTATTTTGTAAGTAATTTACTTCCACACTATAATATTATGTAGTTTGCTTGTGAGTTTTGATGTACGAGGTAATCTCCGAGACTAGTGATCCGGTTCTAAAATTATTTAATCGTTAAATGATACATAAATACTACTGATCCGGTTGATTGATTACTGAAGTGCTACAAGGTAAAAAATTAAATTATTACAGGTAGTTTGTATGTTTGTTTGTTTTATTGTGATAAAAAATAGATTTCATAAGGAATCACAATTTTTTTAAACCATCTCGATGATAAATTAGTTAATTAGCTGCTTTATCAAAGTGCACTGACGGAACGGTTCAATATAAATAGACAGTGTTTTGTAAAAATATTGGCCGTTAGCAGTTCTACAAAAACACAGTTTTTATATATAAGACACCAATAACGGTTTAATTCAGGGTGGGATTAAGCATATCGGGGCCCCTAGGCAATGCGTCTTGCATTGTCTTGCATATCGGGGCCCCTAGGCAATGCGTCTTGCATTGTCTTGCATATCGGGGCCCCTAGGCAATGCGTCTTACATTGTCTTGCATATCGGGGCCCCTAGGCAATGCGTCTTGCATTTTCTTGCATATCGGGGCCCCTAGGCAATGCGTCTTGCATTGTCTTGCATATCGGGGCCCCTAGGCAATGCGTCTTGCATTGTCTTGCATATCGGGGCCCTTTTACCATTTTCTAACTTCCGAAAATATATTTTTCTACCGCAACGCAATATTGTTCATAATTTTAATGATCAGTAGTTTATTTTTTAGATAAGTAATTAGTATTTAAGGTGGATGCTCACGCTTGTGGCGCGATATTCAAACTTTTGGGTGTTTTTTGCCCATTACAGCTCATCAACACTTCTTCAGATAGCGAAAGTTGAGTTCGCGAGAACTAGGAGACTTAACACACATGTTTTAATTGATAGTATCTCATAAATATCATCGGTTTAGATACGATACCCATAAACAGTAAAAAACACGGTAAAAATGTGGTTATGGGTATCGTATCTAAACCGATGATATTTATGAGATACTATCAATTAAAACATGTGTGTTAAGTCTCCTTGTTCTCGCGAACTCAACTTTCGCTATCTGAAAGAGTGTAGATGAGCTGTAATGGGCAAAAAACACCAAAAAATTTGAATTTCGCGCTGCAAGCGTGAGCTTCCACCTTAAGTACTGTTTGTTTTCCTAAGAAAATAAATAAATAAATATTAAGAAGGCATGCTGTCAAGGACAGTAGTCAATAAATAAAAAAGCGGCCAAGTGCGAGACGGACTCACCCATGAAGGGTTCCGTAGCAGCAAGTAACATAATATAAAAGTTCTTGGATGGATTACGATTTATGACGTATTAAAAAAAAACTACTTACTAGATCTCGTTCAAACTAATTTTCATTGGAAGTTTACATGGTAAAGTACAATTTTTTTTTTTAGTTTTATCATTCTCTTATTTTAGAAGTTATGGGGGGGGGGGCACACTTTTTACCACTTTGGAAGTGTCTCTCGCGCAAACTATTCAGTTTAGAAAAAAATTACAGTAGAAACCTCAATATCATTTGCGAAGACCTATCCATAAATACCACACACGTATGGGTTTTTTTTTGTTTTTTTTGTTTCAGTTCTAAGTATGGGAAACCCAAAAAAAATACTGTTTTTTTTCAATTGTTTTAAAAGTTGCTGTGACATACACGGACAGACAGACAGACATGACGAATCTATAAGTGTTCCGTAATTTTTGGTTACAGAACCCTAAAAAGTATCGTAAATGTATCTTCAGTATAATACCCACCACCCTCGTCGTCTCGACGATTTTCTCGAAGCACATGCTGTATAAAAATCTAGCACTCATCAAAATTCGTATGTTTTGACACAGTCCATAGTAAAACTTATTTAATTAAATTCACGGTCGCAAAATTCGTAAATCGCAATTACAGAACAAAATTAAAATGAAACAATTGAAAGTGTTTCGAAACTTTTGTTTAGGGATACAACATACGTACTCCCCCCTCCAACGAATCGGGTACTCACCCCATGCTCTTTGTCGTTCGCGCCAGTGCTGCCAACCTTATGAAAGTGACGTGACTATGGAATAAATTATAACCAGTAAGAGTTCTTGAAGCGGGTTGCGTTAAAAATCTGCACTTGCCGTGTCATCCTCTGATTAGTCAGCGTTCAAATCACCGCAATAAAATCTTATAGGGGTTAAATTTGTAATTTTTGAAAAAAACGTCGTCATTTTTATTTAATTATATTTTAATATGTTTTTTCGAGTTATTTTTGGTAATTTTGTGGCATTTTAACTGGTGTAACTTAGATAGCACTTAATTAGCACATAAATTTAAGTGAATTGCGTGTCTTTTCGAAATGGTGGGTTTTTTTCCTGTAAAAACTCGGTTTTTCTACCACTATTTAAACTGGGTTAAGACTTGACGGAGACTCTTGACGACTTGACTACACAAAATATAATTATATCACTTGACATTGGCGAAGTTGGAGCACTCTTCAGAAGCCATTATAAGAAGGGAAGAAGAAGAAAATCTAATATTATTCAACAGCAATTTGGAATGCGTTCCGGAATGTACTGAAATGTGCTTTTTCGTAATGGTGGATTTTTTTCCGTCAAACTCTTGTTTTTCTGCAACCATTTAAACTGGGTTATGACTTGACGGAGACTCTTGACGACTTGACGGAGACTCTTGACGACTTGACTAATTTTATTACAATTTAATATCACTTAACATTGGGAAATTGTTTGGAGCACTCCTCAGAAGCTAATAGATGATGAAGAAGAAGAAGAAGATGTCGATGTAATATAAAAAAAACAAAGCAATAATATTGTCATTAAGGGTTTGTTACATACAAATCTACAAATTTATATATTACAACAAATATTTTTTAAATTAAAAACACATCCAAAAAAAAGGCAGCTCTCAGGTGCCCTAGCCTACACGGGGCTCCTAGGCTTTTGCCTATACTGCCTAATGGATAATTTGGTCTTTGTATAGCTAGGTACAGGTAGGGAAACTACCTATTCAAGATATACAGAGCGGAAATGGAAATAACATATGTACCGTTCGCTCATATTCGTAAGTAGAATATGTTTAACAAAGTCAAAATAATGTTAAAGATTCCAAAAAAACTCCTTGACCTTCTTAGAACTTTTTACCAACCTCTTCGAAGCATCCGCCATATGGAAGGGCGAAAGACGCGGCGCTAAGGTAACCGGAACCGGAAGTATGACGTCATCCCAGCTTGATTTACAAGCCTGCCTAAATAGATTGGACGGTATGAGACCCTTTTCCTTATAACTTTGGCGTGTCAATAACTTTATAGGATAGAGCTATAAAGCTCACTGGAGCTTCGTGAAGTTACCATGTGGTTCACTGCGTCACTGTATATTGTGATAATAATTATAAACACGTTTTTAGGGTTCCGTACCCAAAGGGTAAAACGGGACCCTATTACTAAGACTCGGCTGTCAGTCTGTCTGGTCGTCCGTCTGTCCGGGGCTGTATCTCATGAACCGTGTTAGTTAGACAGTTGAAATTTTCACAGATGATGTATTTCTATTGCCGCTATAACAACAAATACAAAAAAAAAATAGGGGGCTCCTATACTACAAACGTGATTTTTCCAAATTTAGGTTAAGCGATGCTCTGCGGGGTCAGTTTTTAGACGGCTGACCACATTTCGCGTGCATTATTTTTATGTGTAAACCTGTTTTTTTGCCGTTTTTGTAGTTAATGGTACGGTACCCTTCGTGCGCGGGTCCAACTCGCACTTGGCCGGTGTTTTTTATACTTTTAGCTAAGAGAAAATCAGGCCTAGTTTTTTTTTTAACATTTATTTTACCACGATCTCATCTGTTGGTAAGTGACGATGTGGTCGAAGATGGAGCTCAAAGTTCTAGAAGGCACCTATTCACTCTAGCCTTGAAGAGACCCAGATTATAGTTTTCAGGAAAGACAGACGACGGCAGTGTATTCCACTCCTTAGCAGTTCGCATTATAAAGAGAACTGAAAGGTTTAGTACGAATAGAAGGTATACTAATGAGGTAAGGATAGTACCGAGCCGTGCGTCTGCTCGTCCTATGATGAAAAGGAGATGGTGGGATCAGATCTTGAAGTTCCTGGGAGCATTCCCCGAAATGTAACCTATAGAAGTTACTTCCTGGCTTAACTTAAACACGAATCGAGTTTTTAATCTTTTGTTTAACCTGACCTATGTATCTTTATAGGTAGGTATTTGTGTTTTTTAGGCCTTGTAAGCGACATTGATACATGTCAAGGTCCTTCGATAGATCGAAGACAAGGACACCAAAACTTTTCGACTGTTTTCAGGCTTATTTTGAATAGTTTAAGAATTTCAGATTATTAAAATTAATCAATTTCATAGTTAATCATGATGATGATGATTATAATCTATTTAACCATTTTACTAAAACTTTTTTAATATAAATTCTAAAAATTTGTTTTGGAAAAAAAAACTTAAAATAAACTCTATATTACTATATGTCTCCTCCTACTGATGACCTCTGTAAGGGCGTCGGGCGAGTAGCCGGCTGAGATGCGAAAGGTTGCGGTGTCGATTCCCGCTGCATACATATGTATGTATGATCTGCAAATATTTGCTCCGGGTCTAGGTGTTATGGTACCATGGTACTCGTAGTTTCTGATAACCACGACACAGGGAATCCTAGTGTGGGATCAGGACTATGTATGTGACTGTTGGGTGTTATGTTATGTTATATAATATTATTTATTATCTAGTACCCATAACACAAGCTCTGCTTAGCTTAGGGCTAGATAATGTTGTGTGAACTGTCCAGCATTATTTATTATTTATTTATTTATTTAACGGGTTGTGTATTCCTGTTAACCTGTTCTTCTTGCCATTAATAAATGAGAAAAAAGTAATCTTGCTATATACCTACTACATGTAAAAAGATTGCACATTAACACCCTAACACCATAACCGAATCGACCCAAAAGTATAAGTGAGTTTACAACTTTGATCGTTCAACCTTAACGGGGTTGACGTTTCGTAAGTTGACAGCTGTCACCGAGTAAATGAGGCTTCGGAACAAGGTGCAAGTGTGGCAAATGGCAGACTCCCTCCCAGGGATCGAATTATGAGCCAAACGCTCTGAAGCCCCCGCGGTGAGGTGAGCCGGTAAATAGGGAATATAAATTTGTCTTAAACAAATTCTGCCCGTATGATGGAAGCACATTCAAGAAGAAAATTACGTATCGCAACGACGTCGGCGTATCGTGCGCCTTTATTTTAATAGAGAGTTAATGGGAAACACGTGTGTCACCATATACATAGATACAATATTGCAAGACACAAGAGCTTATTTGCACTAGAAATGTTTCAGAGAAAAGACACTCATGATCTTATTTCAGGTCAGGTTCTCATCAGATAAATTACTCCTTTATATGAAATCACACTTTCATGATCAAATAAATACCTACTTAGTTTATATGTAGTTATTATGTAAGAGATTACTCTCTACTCTCTTTACATTACAGTATAGTATTACTTTATCTGTGCTACCCATAAACAAATAATTAATGATTTTCAAAATATATCTAATGAAGATCCTAGATATAAAAGACCTATTCGAAAAATGACCTATAGTCTCATAAATAAAATAAATAAATAATGCTGGACAGTTCACACAACATTATCTAGCCCCAAGCTAAGCAGAGCTTGTATTATAGATAGGACTAGATAACTGATATATTTAATACAATACATTACATAGATAGATATTTTTTTTTATACATAGAAAATACCCAGAACACCCTGAACTAATATCTGCAGATTGCACAAATATTTGTTCAGAGGCGGGAATCGAACCCGCAACCTCCTGCATCGTAGGCAAACCTTCGCCAGCCGCGCCAAAGAGGTCATGAATAAGGTCCTTTTGTGGTTTTTTTTTAACAATAGACCTCCGTTTGGCCTCTGGCTCACCAAATAACATTTCAAGAAAACAGAACAATATGATTTGGTGGACGTTATTGCTCCTAAAAACCTGCTTTTTGTTAAGATAAAAGACATTTGCACAACAACAAACAAACTTACTTGTAGGTGGTTGAACGCGAGCTCAGATTTCATTTAGGTTGTATTGCGCAGTATGTAGCATGTTTGTCGTATTGTCCGCGAAGTTTGCCGAGCATGGAAGGTGCTCACCTTACACAAGTTCACAGGTAGCCAAGTCAAATTTCGAAACACGAAAAAGTTCGTGTAACAACAGTGTGCGCCGGCAGTGTTCCCCCAGGACTCGGCCACAACAAATTACTGGCAAACAACTTCAAAATAAATTAACTCTCAACTTTCAAGCGTTTTACTTTCTTTTTCTAAGACGAAAACAATTTCCTTTGTGTTTTGTTTACGTAGTAGCGTGCATTTTGACGAAACTGTTGAGGAAAACATTTTTGACGTACTTAGTGGCAAGTAAAATTTATCAAGCGATAACGACCGCCATAAAGAAAGCATACGAAGCCTTATCTAACAACTGAAAATTTCAAAAAACTGGCCATGTACGAGTCGGACTCGCGCACGAAGGGTTCCGTACCATTAACTATAAAAACGGCAAAAAAAACACGTTTGTTGTAAGGCAGCCCCCTTAAATATAATTTATTTGATTCTGTTTTTTAGTAATTTTTGTTATAGCGACAATAGACTTACATCATCTGTGAAAATTTCAACTGTCTAACTATCTTGTTCATGAGCTACAGCCTGGTGACAGTCGGACGGACGGACAGCGGAGTCTTAGTAAAAGGGTCCCGTTTTACCCTTTGGGTACGAAATCCAAAAACACTTCTTATACTCAGAATTCATATCTCTTATCTCATCATCAGCCCACACTAGTCCACTGCTGGACATAGGCCCCTCCCAATACGCGCCACTGAACCCGGTGTTCGGCTCTTCTCATCCACTTTCTGCCCGCCGCCTTCCGTAGGTCATCGCTCCACCTAGCCAGAGGGCGCCCCACGCTACGTTTGCCAAGACGCGGTCTCCACTCAAGAACTCGCTTACCCCAACGGTTGTCGGTTCTTCGGTATATATATCAAGCCCATTGCCACTTCAGCTTGCTAATCCGGTGGGCTATGTCAATGACTTTAGTTCTATGTCGGATAATCTCATTTCGGATTTTATCTTTCAGAGAAACTCCGAGCATAGCCCTTTCCATAGCTCGCAATTAGATCCCTAATAATATAGATTGAATAGATCCCTTATCTTTTATCGTTAATTATCATATTTCCATCCTTATTCTAACTATATAAGATACATGTTTGAGTTTTGTGAGCACCTATACCTTATTCTGAAGTATTTGTTATGTATACCGAGGGGAAGACAAGACACAAGACGTGATCCGCCGCTAAGGAGTTCAAAACTATCTTCGTTAATATTCAAGGTTTAACCCTCGTACAAGTAATAATTCTACTTTCGGGGCTCCTACCAACCGCTGTAAACGCATTTATTTATGTTTTCTCAAACTTTATAGTATATACTGCTGTTTTCATAAGAAATTGAAAGTCCTCTGTGGTGCGGCGGACGAAGGCTCGCCTGCAACGCAGGAGGTTTCGGGTTCGATTCCCGCCTCAGAACAAATATTTGTACGATCTGCAGATATTTGTTCAGGGTGTTCTGGGTATTTTCTATGCATAGTAAAAAATATCTATCTATGTAACGTATTGTATTAAGTACTAGCGACTCGCCCCGGCTTCGCACGAGTAGCCCCCAGTGACACCCCCCCCCCCCCTCATACCCCTTACCTCCCCCTATGTCAATCTCCTGGTTCTAAGCTACGTCCCCACCAATTTTCAGGCAAATCGGTTTACCCGTTCTTGAGTTATAAGTGGTGTAACTAACAAGACTTTGTTTTATACATATATATAGATATCAGATATCTAGTAGGTACCCATAACACAAGCTCTGCTTAGCTTGGGGCTAGATAATGTTGTGTGAACTGTCCAGCATTATTAAATTATTTATTTTTAATTCAAATTGTTGTATGTGCAATTTTCGCTTATTACAATGGTTTTCTTGTGTTATTTGTTGGGAGAGTAGAGATATTGTCTTTGATGACAAGCTTAAATTAATTTTAGAATGCTTATTAGATGTTTATTATGTTACAAAGTTATTAATTAAATGAGCCAAGCTAACAATTTATTTTACAAGTAATTAATTTTGTAAAAATTAAAAAACCCTCGACGCTATGTAACGGCTGAACCGATTTTGATCAAACATAACTAAGAACACTACCGACAAATTCAACTTTCAAAAAAAAAAACGAAGTCTGTTTATTCGTTCAGGAGCTACGATGCACAGACATACACACACACACACAAAGACACGTCAAACCCCCGTCGTTTTTGCGTCGGGTGTTAAAAATAGCGAAATAAAACAATTACCTAATTGGGGAAGGTGAAATCCGCTTAAGCATAGAAAATCGCTGGCTTTTTGCAGTTTACAGTTCGTTAAGAGAATCGACAGCCACAACGGTGTCTAATATCTATTGTGGCGATACAGATTGACATAAACTGCGGTAGAGTACCACTTTATTCTGCGTTATTAGACATTCAAAACTCAATTCTCGGCCAAGAGCCCAATTTTAAGTGCAATTTACGGCTAATTAGACTCTTAAGTACAGAGGCTCCAGAGTCGCGAGGATTCCCAGAGGAAGTTTGTAATGGTTGCGTTAATGTCAAGCAGGCCGGGATGCCGCAGTGTGAGGGTGCTGGGCGCTCAATAACAGGCACTGTATTCCTGTCGCTAACTCAACTCGTCGCGGCCCCTTGTCTTCAAACAATAACACTGAAAGGGACGCGCGCCGTTTCGGCTTTATCAAGCTATCTTGAAACTTAAGAAGTATGGCGGTCAATGTTGTGAGTAGGGTTTTGCTCGCGGCTGTTTGCTACTTAAAACTGCTTAGAATTAATCCAGTATTTGTGCAGTTTTATGAACATTTACATCGGCTCTCATACGTTAGTGAAAATGATCAACACAATTGTGTAATAAAAAACCAGCCAAGTACGAATCGGCCTCGCGCACGAAGGGTTCCGTACCATTACCTATAAAAACAGCAATAATATCACGTTTGTTGTATGGGTGCCCCCTTAAATATTTATTTTATTCTGTTTTTTAGTATTTGTTGTTATAGCGGCAACAGAAATACATCATCTGTGAAAATTTAAACTGTCTAAATATCACGGTTCATGAGATACATATAGCCTGGTGAAAGACGGATAGACAGACAAACGGACGGTCAGCGAAGTCTTAGTAATAGGGTCCCGTTTTACCCTTTAGGTACCAAACCCTAAAAATGCTGTATGTATTTGTATCAAAGAGACTACCGACGACGTCAAAATTGTAAATCAAGTTACTGAAATGTTGGAATGCGCAATGAAAACTCAGGGAAGACGTAATCTTACAAACGTAATTCCATAAGTCTGTTTTACGAGAAAAGACGGAGCTTACTTGTAAATGAACTCTACCTACATACCTACCCTCGTTTTTAGGTATATTTAACTAACTTCCGAAAATAGAAGGTATAGGTCCGAATTCGGCTGTATATTTTATGTTTGTTACGCGATGTCTGCGTCATTTCATATCCAAGCATGTTTACATTAAGGTTCATCGAATAATATTAATTTAACTAGTTAAAAGTTTTTATAATCATAATCATAATCATTTATTCACAAGAATGTAGGTATAATAGATGATATATAATGTAAAAAAATAGAAATGTTCCTTTACATTCCGCCTCATAAAGGCGTGCAAAATTAAATTGAATGTCACTATTGTAGCTAATCTAATAAATAAAATAAATCACAATGTCAAATCTTAACAGCTACGAGATAATTAAAATGGGTGTAGTAGTAGGTATGTATACAAAAATAATGTCAAAAAAGTAAAGATGGAAGCAAAACTGATAAGAGAAAAGAAAACATACCCACTTAAACTGTTTTTTATTTTTTGTTTTCGTTTAGTCTGGTACAATTGTTTTTACTAAACACCAACATATGGCGGAGACTAAGATCCAGAGTCACGAGCACCGCCGTAAAGTTGCATGCCTTTCGATCGATTCGATTAACCTTTATTTAGGTTACATTTCGGGGAATGTGCCCAGGTACTACATGATCCGATCCCACCATTTCCTTTTCATCATAAGACAAGCAGGGGCATGGCTCGGTACTATCCTTACCTCATCAGTCATCAGTATACCTGCAATTCGCACTAAGCGTTTTAGTTCCACGTTTGCAATGTGAACTGCTAAGAAATGGAACTCGTTGCCGTCGTCTGTCTTTCCTGAAAACTATAATATGGGTCTCTTAAGGCAAGAGTGATTAGGTGCCTTCTAAACCTTCGTGCTACATCGTCAGCCACATCATCACTTACCAACAGGTAAGATCGCGGTCAAACGAGAGTCTAGAAACGATAAAAAAATTCACGAAATCTGCTCTTTTTAATTATGCTCGCTGCTGAACACAATAAGCACATGTGATCCAGACCACGTCATGGTCGAGACTATTTGCTCCTGAGCTTATGCACACTTCATATGCATGCACTATGACAAATAAATAAATAAAATAAATAAATAATTCTGGATAGTTCACACAGCATTATCTAGCCCCAAGCTAAGCAGAGCTTGTGTTATGGGTACTAGATAACTGATATACATAATACAATACATTACTTAGATAGATATTTTTTATTATACATAGAAAATACCCAGAACATATCTGCAGATCGCACAAATATTTGTTCCGAGGCGGGAATCGAACCCGCAACCTCCTGCGTCGCAGGCGAACCTACGCCCGCCGTGCCACAGAGGTCATCTAACGTCGTCGTACAAACATAGCCAAACGGACTTCGTGAAATAGCATATTTGTACCTACATACTTTCTTCTACGTTATCTTATACTCGTACCTAGGAAAATATGGTTGCAAATTGTGTAATGACTAATGTATATTCATGGAGCTGTAGATGTATACTTATATATGTATATACCTTTGCGAGTCTCGGAGCAGCGAGCGACGGCGTTGACAAATGTTTGCATCTACACCTCACTGACCTATCTTCTCTAATGATAGTGTACGACGTATGCACGTTATTTTATATTTCATCCCATTATTTTAGTCACTCTGTGCCCCACTACACGAAAAAAGTGAATTATGAAGCCAGTAGAGACCTAATGCACCTGAGGATTAAATCTTCTAAAGATTGAGACGTTTAACGGTGATCTAACCCAGGTGAGTTAAGTCTAATAAACCCTAAATTTCATAAATGACAAAGTAACGATATTTCGATGTTTGTGTGTTTGTTACTCAAACACGGCAAAACGGCTGAACCGATTACGTTGAAATTTGGTACACAGATAGATTATGACCTGGATTGAGCTATAATTATACATTTCAATTCCGGTAAATCGCGAGAGAAGCCGCAGGCGGATACTAGTAAGGACATAAATTTAAAAACCTTAATTGTATAAGCGTAGGATGTTCTTCTCAAAAATGTGTAATCGTAGAATGAAGCCAAAATTTACAAGTCTACGCTTTCCGAATTGACAAGTCTACGCTTTCCGAATTGGCAAGTCTACGCTTTCCGAATTGACAAGTCTACGCTTTCCGAATTGACAAGTCTAAGCTTTCCGAATTGGCAAGTCTACGCTTTCCGAATTGACAAGTCTACGCTTTCCGAATTGGCAAGTCTACGCTTTCCGAATTGACAAGTCTACGCTTTCCGAATTGACAAGTCTACGCTTTCCGAATTGACAAGTCTACGCTTTCCGAATTGACAAGTCTACGCTATCTGAATTTACAAGGCTACGCTATCTGAATTTACAAGGCTACACTATCTGAATTAACAAGGCAACGCTATCTGAATTGACAAGGCTAGGCTATCTGAATTTACAAGGCTAGGCTATCTGAATTTACAAGGCTACGCTATCTGAATTTACAAGGCTACGCTATCTGAATTTACAAGGCTACGCTATCTGAATTTACAAGGCTACGCTATCTGAATTAACAAGGCTACGCCATCTGAATTGACAAGGCTACGCCATCTGAATTGACAAGGCTACGCCATCTGAATTGACAAGGCTACGCTTTCTGAATTGACAAGGCTACGCTTTCTGAATTGACAAGGCTACGCTATCTGAATTGACAAGGCTACGCCATCTGAATTGACAAGGCTACGCTTTCTGAATTGACAAGGCTACGCTTTCTGAATTGACAAGGCTACGCTATCTGAATTGACAAGGCTACGCCATCTGAATTTAAAAGGCTACGCTATCTGAAATAACATGGCTACGCTACCTGAATTGAAAAGTCTACGCCATCTGAATTGACAAAGCTACGCTATCTGAATTGACAAGGCTACGCTTTCTGAATTGACAAGGCTACGCTTTCTGAATTAACAAGGCTACGCTACCTGAATTGACAAGGATACGCCATCTGAATTGGCAAGGCTACGCTATCTGAATTGACAAGGCTACGCCATCTGAATTGGCAAGGCTACGCTATCTGAATTGACAAGGCTACGCCATCTGAATTGACAAGGCTACGCCATCTGAATTGGCAAGGCTACGCTATCTGAATTGACAAGGCTACGCCATCTGAATTGACAAGGCTACGCTATCTGAATTGACAAGGCTACGCTATCTGAATTGACAAGGCTACGCTATCTGAATTGACAAGGCTACGCCATCTGAATTGGCAAGGCTACGCTATCTGAATTGACAAGGCTACGCCATCTGAATTGGCAAGGCTACGCTATCTGAATTGACAAGGCTACGCTATCTGAATTGACAAGGCTACGCCATCTGAATTGGCAAGGCTACGCCATCTGAATTGACAAGGCTACGCTATCTGAATTGACAAGGCTACGCCATCTGAATTGGCAAGGCTACGCTATCTGAATTGACAAGGCTACGCCATCTGAATTGGCAAGCTACGCTATCTGAATTGACAAGGCTACGCTATCTGAATATGATATAAGTCATTTCATTATTCGTCGAGATCTCTCAAAGTTATCGAGTTGGTGGCAATAGGCAGGTCATATAGGTCGCAGAAACAACAACCTCAGGAAAATAAAGGCACTCGAGTGGCGACCACGCAGCGGACGACGCAGTGTAGGCCACTCGAAGGACAGACGCCATTTAAAAGGTCGCAGTAAGTCCCCAAGATACAAGGACAAGGAACTTTGGAAACTATATTTTTAAAACAATATAATATATTATTCAGACTTACTTTCCAAAAGTAAAGCAGCCGATTAGTTAAACTCACTTTCTTGAACAATATCACCAACGAGATAAATCATAGAATTCGGGCGAAACTGTAAAGGAACATTATCTGATATTAAGCACCTAACTTCTTCTAACTAATATCTCGATTACGAGGCTTTCTTTTCCGCTAATTTACCCGCACTCACCTGAACTCGGAGATAGGAACTTTTAATAAAATAATTACCGAAGTTACAACGTGCCTACTAAGTAAATCCGAGCATTCCGCCTCCACCTTTTACTCGGGACGAATACACGAGATTACATTAGAATATTCGTGAAATATTTTGGAAACAAACTTTTTCATTCCACAGCCTAAGAAAGAGTAAATATAATCAGCCGCACTCCCAAGTATGCAAAGTGTCGTGGCTTGAACCGGAGCTGTAGACCCGATTTTTAAGTAAATAAAATGTTTGCGTCCATACCTCCGAGAATACTGTGGTAGCGCCCTACATCCCGCTTTGAATACGTAATGAGCAGCCATTTTGTTAATTACAATTATTTATTTTTGAAATTAGATACAATTTTCTTTTCTTGTAACCTTCATAAGTAACTAGTACAACGCCCGTGACTTTGTTCGCGTAGAATTACTTCCATACAAACCTCGACACCCCGCTGCGCAAAATTCACTCCCTAATGGGAGTGAATTTTGGAAACCCCAAAACCACAAAAGGAATTTACGCTCCAAATTTCAGGTGTCTAGGACTTATGGTTTAGCCTGAGGGTCGATAGTCAGTCAGTCAGTTAGTCACGCAACGATTCTATGTATAATATTGATTATGATACCTATAATTCAGGCTAAATGTAGAATAAAACTATATCTAAACAAGAAAATAAAATGTCTTATTTACATACATATTTTACACTTAAACTATATTATTTTGAAATCATTTGAGTTTCGACCGCTTATAAGTTCTACTACTTACTATCTCTGCTACTAACAAACACAGATTATTATCGGAATAGTTCCACAGTGTTTTGTCTCTTTCAATCGAATTTCAAAATGCTAGTCAATGCAAAAAAAAATAGTGTATTACTGTTCTAAGGATAATTAGCGCTTTAAAATAACACAGTATATATAAAAACTAACATAATATCTCATTTGTTATGTACCGAAAGATATCATCAATGGAATTATGTACTTTCTAATCGCATACAACATAAACCAATGTTGTTTTTTTTTTTGTATGCTACTTGAATGACGGAACAAGCAGATGGCCCAACTGATGTTAAGCGGTAACCTCTGTCTATGAACAGTGCATTACCTCATAGGTCACGTCCACCTAGGACGCGCCCTATGTGGCATCGCACTGCGCCCGCCACCCTGAGACATAAAGATGAAAAGTCTCATGTGCCTGTAATTTCACCGGCACCCTTACCCTTCAAACCAAACCTTCAATGTAAATAGAAGAGGAAATTTGAAAATCCTCATGGGAATAAATGCCTACGCCGTAGACTGATGCGAACTGTACGAGCTACGAACAAAACGCGTAGCAGTGCTACGAATAGATTGCAGTACCTATTTTCGGTCATCATTCTTGTTAGGATGCTACAATTGGTATGCCAAAACAATCGAAAATCTGTCACCTAGGTATGTTTCAATTTAGATTTATTTATTTTTATGGCCTTGTACCATCGCACAAGAGACTATCATTGTATTTTTAATTTCGGTATCCATTGGATAGCGTCGTTTTCAAGGGCGAACAAGTCTGCTGGGTTGCTGACATATTTTGTCAATTTAGATAAGCCGGTATCTTCGAACTATTCGAATGTTCGCTACTAAAGTCACACTAAAATATACCCTCTTCTTATGAAAAAGTATTTTTTAAACGGACCTTTTAAGGAATCTGTTCAAGCCGTTATAGTTTCACGAAATGTCTATAACGAGCTCTAAAAATTTTAAGTTTTTGATTAGAGCTCTTATAGTTTTCCAAAATTAAATAATATTTGCTACTTTTAAGCTTTTTATCAAGTAAAATCATAAATTCAATACACTATTTCAATTATTTCACTCGATTATTATTGCGCGCTCAGCCCACGCGACCGTACATTGGATGGACATTTAACAATGTTAATTATTTTAACACTTTTCTTTCGATAATACATTTGATATGTTTTACCATTATTTAATTTAGTTTATCTTTAATGATGACCTCTGTGGCGCGGCGGGCGAAGGTTGGCCAGCGACGCATTAGGTTGCGTTCGATTCCCGCCTCGGAACAAATATTTGTGCGATCGCAGATATTTGTTCAGGGTATTCTGGGTATTTTCTATATATAATAAAAATATCTATATATGTAATGTATTGTATTAAGTATATCAGTTATCTAGTACCCATAACACAAGCTCTGCTTAGCTTGGGGCTAGATGATGTTGTGTGAACTGGGTCCAGCATTATTTATTTATTTATTTTATTTAATGGTACCTACTAACAATCTTTCCATTCAAATATTTGTTCACTACCTATAAATTGTTTTCCACAATACACAAAGGTTAGCTGGACGAGAATGTTATCTAGTATTAAATTCGCCTATGTACAGTACTTTTAAGTTGTACAATAAATAATTTTCTATCTGACTAATTATTCGATTTGAAAATTGCATGTGAAAATGGCTTTTAAGCTTTTCATTCATTCATTTTCATTAATACTGTTAGTTTAGCTGGAAAAATCATTACCGTATGCCTATTTGTAGGATCCGTCAAATAATTTGATTCCCGCAAACGTGTAATACCTACATACAAACGACATAATTGGACAATTAGTGTGAACTGGCAGCCGTGTATGTTGTACGACATTCTGTACCAAAAGTGGTAATTATCGTCGTCACGCAAACGACTAATTTTACCATTACGTGTATACGCACACGTTCTTCAAATAAACCAGTGTCATTTGTGACAACCTTGATTTTAACTCGTATCATTTGCTTGGATATACAATCTGTAACAAAAGGGTGTGGTACCTAATAAATGATACAGGTACTAAAAAGCAAAAAAAAACTTAATTTTGTATGACATATTTGTGGTGTGTCCAGCCTAAGAATAGACCCCTCCATCTCCTCTCATGGATGTCGTAAGAGCCGACTAAGATTTATCCTGGCTGCTGGCTTATTATGGAATGTGTTAAAAGAAAGCGTGAGTGAGTCAAGTGAGTCGTGGGAAGCAATGGCAGCGATGAGCTCACCGCTTGTCAAGTCTATATTCCAAGATGGTGCAACCCACGGTGAAAAGAGGCCCATGGAGGCTCTGCCTACCCCTTCGGGGAAAAAGGCATGTATGTATGTATGTAAATTTTCTTGTTCTTTGATAGTGTTTAATATTATGCAACATTCAAAATAAACAACATAAAATTTCATATTACAATGAAAATAAGTTCTTGCATTTTTTATGTTTGTATTGCTACACTTTTTTGTATACATGTTTAAACGTATTTTGTCATTATGTTATTACTAATGTTTAACGTAGTAATGGCTGCGTTATCTTTTTGTTCCAGAGGTCAGGAATTTAATAATTGATTCCAAAATAAAACTCTCTTTTGTAAGGGTTATGGCCCTATTTACATTACGTTTATGTACAAGATTAATAAAATAATGATGATGATGATGATAATGATGACTAATGGTTTGGTATAAAGGTTATGTTTATTAGTTCATTCGTTCATTTTTCGTTCATTCATAGGAAGGTAGATAGTTAAAAGTACTGAGCTAGAGAATTTCGTAGCCATTATTTTCGTAAGAAGAACACGGGAAGTATTGAATTTACGGAAAATGAAAATCAAATCCATTGCACGAGCCTTTTTTGAATTTGGAACATTACAGCGCTCCTCCAATGTTGTATGAAACGGCGAGCTGGGGTTATTAAATACTCTTTGAATGGATCTCTTTTATCATTCTTGGCATACCAGTCTCTTTGCTTACAGATCCACCAACTTATATGTAGAATGAAATGTTTGTAGTTTTCTATCATCTACATACATTTAATTCTACAGATAAGTTGGTGGATCTGTAGTACAAATTGCGTTCACGTGGCTGTATAGATAAATGCGTTTGCCTTTCGACACAGGTGGTAAATAATAAAAATTGCGGCAAAGCTGTAAATTCATCTTGATTTGTTATGTACATACTTAATATATATAAATTTTATAATTAAGATGAGTTCCCACTGTTCAGAGAGTGAAATGGAGATTGATTGTACTCCACCAGATATAAGATCAGAAGCCAAATTGGCAATGGAAAACCTGCTTCCAGCAAAGTCAAAAGAAAAATATATAAAAGTACCTACTGTTATTGTATAAAAAATACAGTGTGCCCTTACCTTGGCTTTGAGGAACGACAAACGACGTAGCGTATTGATGCGTGATATCGCTCTGCCCCTCGATAGCTAAATTTGCAATATCTTTACCTACCTACATAATTATTATTAGGGTATTATTAATAAATATATCAAGCGCAGTGTGTGCTGTCTTACCGTGATACTATAAAATTCGAATAATCTTTGGAATACTTACACAGTGTTTTGTCTTTTGCATTGACAAGCAGTTTTAAATTTGATCGAATGAGATAAAACACAGTATAAAGATATGCAGCGTTTAAAAGAATCACGGTAAGGATATTATCCTGAGTAGGTACGATATAACAGGCGCTTATTAGTTGTAAGAAGGATCATTTTTAAAAAAACCGAGCCATATTTGGTACCCTAGCAGAACAGAAGCACAGATAACATAATACACAGAAGTAAATTCACATAGTATATTTTTATATAACGACGACCTCTGTGGCGCGGCGGGCGAAGGTTGGCCTGCAACGCAGGAGGTTGCGGGTTCGATTCCCGCCTCGGAACAATTATTTGTGCGATCGCAGATATTTGTTCAGGGTGTTCTGGGTATTTTCTATGTATAAAATAAATAAATAAATATAAACAATGCTGGACAGTTCACACAACATTATCTAGCCCCAAGCTAAGCAAAGCTTGTGTTATGGGTACAAGATATCTGATATACTTAATACAATATAATTTACATAGATAGATATTATTTATTATACATAGAAAATACCCAGAACACCCTGAACAAATATCTGCGATCGCACAAATATTTGTTCCGAGGCGGGAATCGAACCCGCAACCTTCTGCGTCGCAGGCGAACCTTAGCCCGCCGCGCCACAGAGGTCGTCAAAAAATATCTGTCTATATAATAATTGTGTTAAGTATATCAGTTATCTAGTACCCATAACACAAGCTCTGCTTAGCTTGGGGCTAGATTATGTTGTGTGAACTGTCCAGCATTATTTATTTATTTATATAATATGGGTTTGTTTATGGCTACATCTCGCCAGGTGGTAAGCGTAGATGGAAGCTTAATAATGCTGTAATTAATTATTTTATAAAAACGGGAACTTTTCACGTACCGTGCTAAGCGAGACGCGGGTGGAGTGCGTCGCGTTCACTCACCTTGATAAAGGCTCTCGAAACGGGTCGAAACAATGTCGGTGCTTACATCGATTTAACGGTACGTGAAAAGTTCCCGTTTTTATAAAATAATTGATATGATTCACGGAAGTTTTTATAGTAAAATAATGCTGTAATGTTTTTAGATAGTATCACGTTTAGTAGTAGTAGGGCTTTTTTGTGTAAGAGTCCGTCCGGGGAAGTACTACCACCATACCTATTTCTGCCGCAAAGCAGTAATGCTCGCATTGCTGTGTTTCGGTTTGAAGGGTAAGGGTGCCGGTGAAATTACAGGCACATGAGACTTTTCACCTTTATGTCTCAGGGTGGCGGGCGCAGTGCAATGCCACATAGGGCGCGTCCTAGGTGGACGTGACCTATGAGATAATGCACTGTTCATAGGCAGAGGTTACCGCTTAACATCAGGTGGGCCATCTGCAAGTTCCGTCAATCTAGTAGTATAAAATAAAAAAAAATAAAAAAAATAAAAAAAAAAGAAGGCCTATATAGGTACTTTTGAAGACATTTTAATTATAAGTTGTAAGAAAAAAGATGCTGGAAGAAAATTTCCATTCTCTAGTTTATAAAAACGTTCAAAAATGAACCCTAAAGTCTAGAAAATAGAGCTAAGAGTTCATTAAAAAACCAGAGCCTAGAACATGTCAGCTTCGTTTGATAGTGTAACTTATAATGATACTACTTAACAACAGACAGGTTAGATCTAAGTATTACCTATTAAAACTTTTGCAAGACATAAAGTTCATTAGTAAAGTCAAAAACTTATCTGTTTGTCATTCAGGTCATTCAGTTCCCGACACTCTATGAGTGCGCTATTATTAAGAAGATACAGTCTTTTCATAGTTAAACTTGAGCACAAACTTATTCCGCTTCATGGAAGGCCCCGCTACGAAATGCAGTGCACTTCGACTCGACTTATAAATTATTCAAGTAGTGAGACACTTCAAATATAGCACACTGGCTGCGCGATATTTTGAGAACAACTGCTCTGCCATCGAGCGTTCAGCGGCTCCGATGCGGCCCGCCGCTTGACCCCCTTACAAACTTACAATCTGATACCACAGACCTTTTTTATCTCACTTATACGACCACAATTTACATCGCGCAACAGCAAGCATATGGAACAGTAAATTAGATAGAGTGAATTAAGGATTCTAATTCTAATTCAAAATCTTTATTTCTGGCTTATTGAGAATTGCACTAAACCTAAAGAATAAGCCCATAGAAACATTAGAAACTAACACACATAAAAAAACTTTATTTATAACTTAATCTAACACACGTGTCGCGGCCTGGAGGATCACGTGACAGGCGGCCCTTGAACCGCCGGAACTTCACCCCTTTGGGCCAGAAGTCAGGTTCAAGTAGGTCTTTACAATTTCCGTAGGGACTCTCACCATAAACGAGCTGAAGCTCACGTTATGACGAGAGTCCAACTTCATGCCCCTCAATCCTACTCCTGAGAAAACTTTCCAAGCTTCATAATTAACTGAGATGAAAATATGATTAGAAGCACTCAATCTTATTTTCAAAGTTGATAAAGTTGTGTTAATATCTTGAGCCGTGATGGATAACTTTAGAAGTTATTGATTATTGAGTGCAGACACTCTGTAGCCAGCCTTTTTACAAGCTTGCAATGTATGTATGTTTGTCTGGGTGGAATCCGGGTGGAATCTTGCAACTGAATTCTAAAGCAGTTATCCTCAACCGATAGAGCTGAAATTTGGCATACCTATTAAGTTCCGATGACAATACAATATGATGGTGACAGCGAGCTGATCTGATTATGAAGATGGAAGGTGGATAACTGAACTCCTCGAGGGATAATATTAGACTGGCCGTGTTTAGGCTCATTTTGATCAGCACTCGGTTACGATCACTAATTTTATAAAAGCTTGTATTGAAAAATATATTTTTCACAAAAAACTTATTACAAATAAAATGATAGTCATAATAATTATTAAGAGAGACAGACTGATTCAAGAAAGCCATGTGCCAGCTCGTCACTAATTTCCATAATATTATAAGACTTTCGAGTGAGTCTCGAGTTTGAAAAAGTAATTTTACAAATGGAAAACTTTATACTCTGTGTCTGACATGAAATCGATCTTAGTCCAAACACAATCTACGAGGACTGTATCGCGGCAAACCAAGCTCCTATTTTAGGCATGGTATACAGAAGTGACTTGGTGGTGGCGTGATGCGGACATATCACGTCACGATATAAACTATAGGTAAGTACAGTTTTACCCAAAATATAAGTCACCCCGATGTACCTGCGCCATAGACCAATCTATAGTGCGGTAACCTTCTTCCTACCAATAGCAATCGTGCGCTTAAATTTTGCGCTGTTATTGGTTAATCGATTTAGCGGCAAAATCATCATCAAAATCATGTTCACCGTTTGACTCTTTTTTTTTGTTTAAACATTGATATACCTTTAATCTATCTCACGTGTTGGTAAGTGACGATGTGGCCGAAGATGAAGCACAAAGGTCTAGAAGGCAAATGAATTTAATGCACTCTAGCCTTGAAGAGACCCAGATTATAGTTTTCAGGAAAGATAGACGACGGTAGTGCATTCCACTCCTTAGCAGTTCGCATTAGTGATGTGAGCAGGGCAGAGTCATACAGCGGGACAGAGCTATAATACTATACGTTCGGCTGCTGTCGGATATCAGTCTGCGCTTTTTTACGCAAACGAAAACAGTCGATCGGACTTATACATGCGTACCTGCCTTCTTTTTAAACGAACTGTATACATAATGTGGATTTAAATTGGTTTCAGAATAGCTTATAGTGTATAGCTTATAAGTAACTATAAGATAACTGTAAATCCTGGATTAATAAAATAAATAAATAAATATATTTTGGGAAAAACTGTACAGGGGCGCGCATCACCTGGTGGCGGTGGCGTCGTATGGAGGAGCGGACCCACGCTCTTCTTTCGGAAAAAACGACCGTATGCATCATAACTAGTAGGTTTATTGGACTGTCCATCCAAACCACGTCCGCGCCCGTCGTAACTTCTGTATAAACCGCGCCTAAGATATCAATTAATCGAACTCAATATTTTTTCCGACACTACTCAAAAACTTTACTTTTACAGTTTGTACAGATTGTCAGATTCCAATTAATAAGGTTCCAATTATTTTTATAAAGCTTCAAAATAACAAGAGCTCAAACAATCGTAAAGAAATGTTTGAGCTCAAACACCTCAATGCTAAAACGACTACAACAACGAGTCCGTGTTATTTTCAAACTGTAGAATTTAACGGAAAACTGAAAACCCGCCTCTAATTCTAGATGGTGTCCATACAATTTCATCAAATAAGTTAATACCACGCTGTAATGTAATACCAACAGTATACACGGGGCACTGGCTGGCAGGTACGACAGTCTTCTGCAGAGGTACTGGGTGTTGACCCTTAGAAACCCAAAATCTAGGCAGCATATTGTATGATTTAGTTATATATTGATTCATTTAATATGATTTATTTGGGTATGTATTAATTAATTATTACTTCATTAATTATTTGATTATTAATTAACTAATAATTGATTATTAATTAATTAGAATTTTAGTGACATTGTAAATTGGATCTTGTTATCTGAACAAACGAAATGATATATATAAATCTACATTAATATTATAAAGAGGAAAGATTTGTATTTTTGTGTATCTGTATGTTTGTAATGAATAAACGCAAAAACTACTAAGCCAATTTCAAAAATTATTTCACCATATGAAAGCTACATTCACCCTGAGTGGCATAGGCTACCAGGGGGGGGGGGTAGGAGGGGGCAGCTGTTTTTCATCCTGAAACTACCCGTGCGAAGCCGGGACTAGTCGCTAGTAGAATATATAAAACACAAAATAGGAGCTAACTTCATCATGGACCAGGCTAGTGATACAGTCCTCTTAAAGTAGTAACATTATTTATCGCAGCACTAAAATAATACGCTTTATCGAATTTTACGACCGTTTGTGAGTACAACGTCCATTTCATCTTTAAATATAGCTCTGTTTTAAAATTATATCAGACAGCAAATGCATTAAACTCTATAAATAGTAACTTTGTTCCGGATCTGACAAACTTAGTTGCAAAGCCTGAACACAATTCACGGTTTGATGTCACGTTCTTAAACCATAACTTTTATGTGTGATTTTAGATAATAATACTTCATGACTCAGTAACGTGGCTAGCATTAACTTGAAGCACTTAGCAATGATTATGTGTGTTAATATATCAGTGATCATACAATAATTAAATACTGGAATTAATTAGCAAGTTGAAATGGCAACGAGCTGTCATATAGCTCGCAGAACTAACAACCGTGGGGAAATAAAGATTCTCGAGTGGCGACCACAAACCGGGTGATACAATTTAGGAAGCCCCTCTCTTGCTGGACCAAATACATTACGGAGGTCGCGAGAAGCTGGAAGATGGAGGTGGCCAGGAACCATTCTTGGTGGTCTTATATAGGGGAGGTCTATGTCCAGCTATGATATTAATAATTTTTGAAACTATCATGGTTATGAACATACTTTTCACTAAAAACTTTTGAAACTATCATGGTTATGAACATACTTTTCACTAGAAACGGGTTATTTACCATGATTATAGAGTTTTGTTTGTTCCCGATATTTCGGCACAGTTGCATGCGCCTCTATCACGATAGAACTAACGAGTAGTCTGTCGAGTCTTTGCGAGTAGATGTTATTGGCAGATATATCGATCTACCCTCCTTCTTACTCCTTTATTACGAATCACTACCATCGGTTTCATTGTCTCACTTAACTCCACCTCAACACAAAACACTAGCGGTATCCGAACGCGCACTTTTTTGATTCTTACACATTCTTACCACAGGATTCCATACTCCAGATAAATGAAAACCATCTTCTCTATTGAAATTTCTATGCTTGGAACAAACAAAACTCAATAATCATGGTAATTATCCAGTTTTTAGTGAAAAGTATATGATAATAATGATGATGAATCAAAACAAAATGAAATATTTTTAATCAATATTTTATTTTATTTTTATTATTATTTATTTTTATGGAAAACAAACAGCTTATTAAACTAGGAAGGATACATAATGGAAGTGTAGAACAATTAAGCCTTAAACAGTTTTCACTTGCAGATCGAGAAAGATATTTATATAAGTTATATAATATAAGATATTTATATAACTTAAAAAGTACAACAGATACATTAGGCAAAAAGACAAAAACAAAATCAAAAAGAAAATGCCAAAAAGAAAAGAAAAACGATAAAATAATTACTAGTGGAATGCCCGTGACTTCGTCCGCGTAAAGTTTTCCCATCCAAACTTCAACACCCGCTGCACCCCGTTAAGGGTAGAATTTCGGGAATCCCTTTCTTAGTGCACCCCTAGACCACAAAAACGTCTCTGGGACGTTGATAGTCAGTCAGTAACTATCAAAATATATAGTAAATATATAGTAGTAGTTTTTTGTGAAAGAGTTCGTCCGGGGAAGTACTACCACCATACCTATTTCTGCGGCAAAGCAATAGTGCTCGCATTGCTGTGTTCTGGTTTGAAGGGTACCGGTGAAATTACAGGCACATGATACTTTTCACCTTTATGTCTCAGGGTGGCGGGCGCAGTGCAATGCCACATTGGGCGCGTCCTAGGTGGACCTGACCTAGGAGGTACTGTTCATAGGCAGAGGTTACCGCTTAACATCAGGTGGGCCATCTGCTTGTTCCGTCATTCAAGTAGTATAAAAATATATATAAGTCAAAGTCAAAAGTATTTTATTCATTGAAATCACAACATCATTTTGAATCGTCTTAAAAAATAAATTTACATTTACTTCTGTTCCAACGCAACCAGACCTAGAAGAATCAGGCAACAAACACGGTCTGTTTTTCTTTTGATGATCCTTCTTACTACTAGGTGCAGAGCGCCTGTGTGGTGCCTCGAGAACAAGTGGAAGCTGATTCAAGGAAAAAAGGAAAACCAAATTAAAAGCCTTACTTAGGTAGGCAGTCAAAAGTAAGATGATAGAGAGAATCAGCAAAAGTTCATAAGGCAGCACATAAGTAATATAAGTAACGTAATGATTTTTGTTACAACTAGCAGCAAAAGAACTTTAAGAAAATTAATTCTGTAAACCCAAATACATCAAAATTGTATTCTATCATATAGCTTTTAGCAGAAGCAGCCTGAGCGTGGCGTCACATTATCTACATACATATTCAAACCAACTAACAGCGTCAAAGTAACTCATTTACACAATATTCAAGTTAAAGGAAACATTGGAGCAGTATCATCGCATCTGAGAACCCAGTTCTGCGTGCCTTAGCGTCGGTCGGTATATAGCTTTGTCACAGAATAATGACGCAAAGGCTTTATTTTAAGAACCGCTATTATCTCTCAGCTGCAGGAGTTCACGCCTCCGGCTAAATTAAAATATTTCGCTAGTGTACGAACTTCCAAGTAAAGAAAGCTATGGTCGTGAAACTCCCAACACACAAATGCAATAGTTTGTATGCCAAGTTCGTAGATTTCAGTTTTTCATGCAATGTTGCTAACGAGATTTTTCATGCATGTTGCTAATGAGTCAAACTTGCACGTAGACTACAAATTATCTCGAAATTCAGCGCAGAACCTCTGGGATTTGTCTGGGACTAATGCAGAACGCAGGTGGTAGTGTTTATTACGCTAAGAGAAACAAATATTATTGCTACAATAGGTGCACGTGAGTATTTCAATTAAACATTGTTTCAAACGCGGGTGATACCAAGGTTAACCGCAACTTAGTAAAGACTCCCCCGACAGAAACGACGTAAAAGTTTCATGGTTAGCACATCTTAACCTTTTTAGAGTTCCGCAATTTGCAAGTCTGGAAGTACTGCGGCCCTAAAGAAATCGGGCGAAGGACAATAGGAAGCGAGAACACGGATGATGCTTGTGAAAAGCTAAGTTACATTTTCCCAAAGAACTCTGAAAGTTGTGAAAGTTTAAGATTCTTAACTTTTGGTTCTCTTGTACATATGACATAGGGGGGCAAAGTTGAGTTCGCAAGGTTTATTTTATTAGTTTGTTTTTCCTTCTTCCATAGTCACCTCACGTGCCTACCTTTTTGATGATATAGAGACTCTTTGTGAACCTTTTAATTAATCAAGGCCGCGCAAATAATCTCAATTAATTTGCCTTGTAAGAAAAAAATACTTTATTTCATGTTCCTTAAAAGTTTTATAGGTCCTCATAAAAAGTAAGATAAATGTTACATTTCCCATCTAATTTAGTCGTCAATGTTGTTACGAACCTGGTCTACTGGTGTTCGCTTCTTTCTCTTCTTTCATGGTGTTCATTTGGTAAAGTAAGTTGCCATTAAGCTATGTATTATTTGATTTCCAAGATCCCAAAGCTCAAGTAAATCTTGTGGCAATTTATTATAATTTCACTCTCATAGCTCTTTTCACACATTTTAATGTCTGCGAATTCAAAAGCACCAGCATACGCGAGTATAAAGTATGCATGAACAAAAATGTTTTGCGGTACGTATATTTTACACTTGAGCACTTTTTCCGTGTGCTTCCAATTTGCGTTTTCAATTCACCTTTTTCCATACACGCCTTTAATGAACCTTGACGCTTCCGTGCGTTAGAGCAACACAACCTCACCCTTATGTTCCATGATACCTTTGTTATGCAACAGCGCGTGTGATATGCTCATTTCGGGGATAAAATGATACGTCACTGACGATGGACGTAAGCTCAGAACAATAACTATAGCTCGTTCTGCGTCAGATGGCATCTGTAAATACTCCATGGCAGGTCCCAACTTACGGTGAACGGTCCGGCTTGTTCACCGTAAGACAGCACCTGTAAATACTCCATGGCAGGTGCCAACTTAAAAATGCCAATTATATTTTTATGACGGCCTCTGTGGCGCGGCGGGCGAAGCTTGGCCTGCGACGCAGGGGGTTGCGGGTTCGATTCCCGCCTCGGAACAAATATTTGTGCGATCGCAGATATTTGTTCAGGGTGTTCTGGTTATTTTCTATGTATAATAAAAAAAAAACTATGTAATATATTGTATTAAGTATATCAGTTATCCAGTACCCATAACACAAGCTCTGCTTAGTTTGGGGCTAGATAATGTTGTGTGAACTGTCCAGCATTATTTATTATTATTATTTATTTATTATATAATTGTGTGCCTGCAACATCGCTTTGGATTTCTGTTATGGTGTTGTACTTGTTTTTTAATAAATAAATAAACTTACGGTGAACGGTCCGGCACGTTCACAGTAAGATGGCACCTGTTAATACTCCATGGCAGGCGCCTACTTACGGTGAATGGTCTGTAAAGGTATGTTCTAAGACCGTAAGTATTAATTTCAAATAAAGAACACGTTTTCATGAGTCGGTATTCCAGAACTGCCTAGCAGAGGCCTGCCATGCTCTAAGATCTAGCATTCATGGGTCTAGATCTAGTATGTACTAGATCTACAATGAGAGATCAAATTACACGCCAAAAAAAAGAAGAAGAAGAAGAAAAAACATATATGCACGTGTTGGTGATAGTCTATGTGTGAGTTAACAATAGTGTTGTCCTTGATCAACACTTTTACATTGTCGATAGAATTCAATAAACTTTTTATTTTTTTTATTATTTAAACAGGTTCTCTTTAGGAAGCTTAGTTTTGGTTTCAAAAATAGCAGGTATTCAAATCAGGCCGGTGTTTCAGAACTAAACTCCAGCTGTAGACAGAGTATAGGACGGTCTATGACTAAAGCAATTTTTTTTTGACAGTGTCCTATGACAAACTGTCACCAAATCTATTATGTACCAATTTTGGCTGGATATATAATCAAAGAACAAACTGTAGACCTGTTTTGTGAGAGAGTGGTGCCTATGATAGGTTTGTGAAACCTGTATTACAAGTCACCAGGTGCTCTCACTCCACGGATTGTTGTTTTTCTTTGTAATATATCTTTGTATTTATAACAGGTGAGCCAATGAATAAGTAACTTGTGTTATTTAAGTAAATAGCTTCTAACCGAAATGAAAAGTAATTATTTTAAATTAAATTATGTTCTATACTATGAAAGCACAATATTAAAACTTTTAATAGGTACCGAATTTGATGTCCAATGTACTGCTTATACGAATTTTATTATGATGGCCAAACATTTGGCGCTGCTTTGTGCTCGACAAAATTAATTTTAAATTTCAACATATTTTACGTAATTTGACTTTAGCAACCTATTTGCTTTCGCTATTTGCTCTGATTTCCTACTACTTAGTATCCTGTATATTAGGTTATTAGGTCAAAACTAGACTTTTTATTTTTTATAAGTATTATTATGTGACAAACAAGCAGACGGCCCTCCTGATGTAAAGCAGTCACCGCCGCTTATGGACATCTGCTACACCCACGGTATTGCAACCGCGCTGCCTACCATTAAGAGCCCTATTGATATTTCTCTTGAATTCACCCATATTGTAGCCCTGTGGGAAGACATCCAACGGGAGCTCATTCCACGCCTTGCAGGTACGCGGTAGGGTGCAGGTAGACTGACACAAATACAAAGTTATATATGGGAACGTCACTCTGTGATACATGCATAGACACGCGTCTATTTCCCCGAAAGGGTAGTCAGAGCCTCAATGGGCCTCTTTGCACCGTGGGACATGACAAGTGGTGAGCACAGCGCCGCCATTGCTTACCACGACTAACTCGGCTAACGCTTTCTTCCAGTAATAACACATTCCTTAATAAGCAAGCATCCAGGACAAATCTTATACCAACGAATCTTACTAACAAGTCCGGATTATCCCTTAGTCGGCTTTTACGCCATCCACGGGAGGAAATGGAGGATTATTTTCTTAGGTCGGACACACCACGGTCTACCTATATTCTATTGTATATAAAACAAAAAGTTGCAACGAGGGATCTGAAAAGGTTTCAACTGAAATGAAATCAAAATAGTGTTTCTTGCTATCTAGAAAGAGTTCATGATTTCTATCTTAGTATATTTTTATCTTTTCTGGAGTCTGTAGAAAGTTGCAGGTACGTTGTTACGCAAAAAAAGTTTAATTTATAATTTAAGAATTCGTCATCCACCGGTCTATTCAATGTCTATTCTATTTAATGTATGTCAACACGTATTATACATACATACATAGACACACGCCTTTTTCCCCGAAGGGGTAGGCAGAGCCACAATAGGCCTCTTTTCACAGTGGGTTGCACCATCGTGGAATATAGACGTGACAAGTGGTGAGCTCATCGCCGCCATTGCTTCCCACGACTGACTCGGCTAACGCTTTCTTCCAGTAATAACACATTCTATAATAAGCTACCAGCCAGGAAAAATCTTATACCAACGAATCTTATCAACAAGTCCGGGTATAATCCCTTAGTCGGCTTTTACGACATCCACGGGAGGAGACGGAGGGGTCTATTCTTAGGCCGGACACACCACACCACGTATTATACACAGTGTTTTTTTTTACTTGGACAGTGTGGGCATATCCTAATTCTTAAGAGACACGGGAAAACTGTCTTTGGAATCATTTATTCATTTTGTATGTAAACGATTTTGGCGTAATCATTTTATTGGTCAAGCGTGAGTTCTCCGTAAAAATTAGTTGTTTTGATCACTTTTTTTTAATGCGTATCGACCCTGTTTCTTATAAAGATTGTTTCATTGTATTGTAAGAAAAAAAACGGATTAGCCGAAACTAGTCTTTAATAAAATGTTTTCTTATACAATTTGTAAGTAATCTGGTACCTACGTTAGTAGAACTATCGCAATAAATGTTCAATATGGCCTCCATCTTGCCATACATATACAGGTACGGGCACGTTTAAGAACCCCTCTTGTGGCCTTAGACACTCTGTATAGCAAATATCACCATTCATAATTTCTGTACAACACTAAAATATACATATAAATTTAAAAAAACCCTTTATGTCTACTACTTAAAAACTACATGAAACTAAGTAACAAACTAACTATAATGAACAAACTACATCTTTCTAAATTTAAATGTAACCCAAAGATTTCGTTCCAGCAGGACTCGAACCCGCAACCTCGCCTGTGATCGGCGATGCCTTTACCAATTCGGCCATAGAACGAGCTATGACGCTGAAGACGAAATTTGTGGGCACTATCAACTCGGCTATAGCACCGATGGGACCCATTTACAGGTGTTTCATTAGAAACTTTCTGTTCAAAGTCCATTTTTGGGTTACATTTAAATTTAATGTTATCCATAAAGTGTGGTTACCACTTGAAAAATAATAAACTACGTCTATCTGGCTAACATGACGTATACACTTTCTTCTCTTCTGTTTATATTTATTCCTATAGTTAATAATGTATAAGCTATCCGTAGTAGTCGCCTACACAAAGGTGTGATCAAAATGCAGGCCGCTAAGAATCTGCTTAAAAAGCTTATGAATACGTGCAAGTAAGGTAGGTAGGTTCTTCAGCAACCACGGAGGGCGGCTCTTGGCGCGAGCTCAAGACTCTCCATCCCCCTATGTCTAGCCGGTAAATAATTGCGACTGTACAGCGCACCACTATGCCTTGACAATTACGTGCACTTTATTTGAAGGTGCTTCGCACTTCCTATCTTGCTTACCTGAGTGTTAGGTAGGCATTAAGGCGCTCTTATTCAATGACTTAGGCATGTTGCGCCTCCAATACTCTCCGCTCTGGACTGAATCTGCGGCAAGCACGTTCGTAGGGCAAAACACTTTTAATTTAGGGAAAGGAGGGATGTTTTTTTATGACATTCACATTATAACCGCCGGTTTATCTCGTATTTTCTATAACATTTATTATCGTCCAAAACTGAATATAACTTAAATAAACACGAATTAAATAGCAATTATTTGATTTTTCGATATGCGAGTACTAGTCTGTCACCTTCTTACTTTCCTGAACTTTATAATTGCACGTTTATATTGTCAATCTGACAATTACACGGGCCAGACAATAATATGAAGATTTCTGTCTGGGATTGGGGAAACCACCTTGAGCACTTGATCCGGTCTACGTATACAAGGCCAGTCGAAAATATTAATTAATTTAATAAGCCATTTTTTGTCGAATTGCATTCAATTTTTTTTCTGGTTTCACGTTCATTAAAAAACCCACACGTGTAATAACAAGTTGAAGTGCACTGTACATATAAATACCAGCAAAAACACGCGCCTTTTTCCCCGAATAGGTAGGCAGAACCTCAATGGGCCGTTTTTAACAGTGAGTTGCACCATCGTGGAATATAGACGAGCAAAAACAACAAAATTATATGAAATAAACAAAAATAAAGGGACGTAACTCCAGACAGAATAGAAATTAGCATAAAATAATATTGTGAGCAAATCCTAGAGAAGTTTCAAAGTTTGGCTTATGAAAATTGATTACCTGACGTAATAGCGATAACATTTTAGAGGCGTACTTACCTTCAAAATATACTTTAGTTAAGCTAATTTTACGAGTATTCAATCAGAATAATTAGTGATATTTTTGTTGAATAAACGCTTCCCTTGACTATCCTTGGTGGTTTCCCTCCACTCCTTCATCCCGAAGTAGAAGGATTGGGGGTGGGGACTTTTTTCCAGTAGTGGGATGAAATAAGAAATGCTTTAAAGATCAAGTGAATTCATCTCCTTGTTCCGTTATTTAAACAGTTGAAAATAATTTAAAAAAAGTATAAAAGAGTTCACTCCCGGCAGGGCCCGCAACGTACCAGAACCGAAAACCGGTACACCAATACCCAATTGTCTATTCTATTTTATTTTACTTATTGAAATAAAATAAATTATATATATGTACTATATTTTGGCGACAGATCTATTATTTTGGCGAACGATCTACCATTTTGCGGACAAACCTTAGTAAATTTTTATGCACAATTAAATAATTCTATGTTGACCTAAAAATTTGACCTTATTTTTTTTACACAGAATAGATAATGTTTGACCCCGTTAAACTTAGTAGTAAGTTATAGACATCCCCTATTCGTCTATATTTTGGTAGCAAGAGCAGAAAATCACTAACTCGGACTTAGTAAGGTACCAAGCTCTAAAATACAATGTAGGACGTTAAGATCTCTACAGGTATAAAGATAAATTTGTGTGAAGGCCACTAAAAAGTTAATGATGGTGAGCTCATTAACATGAATTCAGGTCAAGCTATGCTTACAAATTCGTATTTCAGTTTATAGTATGACATTTGTAATACGAACAGCAAAGGACTGACGGGCTTCATCGTGAGACTAAATAATAAAAACAAAATTTGGTAAGATTATTGTTAAAATTACATTATTGTTAAAATTTTAATATTATTGTGTACCAAATAGCATCGTACATATAAGACATGGTCTGATGTATCCCGTCGCAGTCTAATGACCATTTCTTCCAGATAAGTAGCAATTATTTTCATATAGATATATAACAGTTATAAAGCCTGAAGGTGCTGAAGTAGTTTAAGGGAAAATATTTAATACCTTAATTAGGTTTGTATTTTACAAGGTTTTATTTAGTTTCACCTGTCCCAGTGTAATCAAATTTTGTAAGATTTGTATTAAATTTGATCCACTTTCCGGGATTTCATTGAGCTGAAATTTGGCATACCTATCTAGTTTTGATGACAATACAATACTATGGTAACAGCTGATCTGATGATGGAGATGGAAGGTGGACAACGGAACTCCTCGATGGATAATAGTAGCCTGGCAGTGTTTGGCCTCATTTTGATCAGCACACTGTTCCGATCACTAACTTCATAAAGGCTTGTATTGAAAATGATATATTTCTACAAAAAACTATATTTTTTTATAGAAAGAATAATACTACTAACACAAGGTATGTACAAAATACATATGAAACAGTTGTGCTACCTGAAGACCGCTGCTAGCGATCTAAGGGTAGCTCAACTGATCCAAATCACTGCCAGATGGTCCCTAAGATGCTGGCTGCATTGCCACGCTGAATGTCAATACTAATGCGTTGAGCCAGCTAAGAGCCAGCTCTCGGGTCACGCGTCGCTTCGACCAGATGCCCTGAAACAATTTTGAAAACGCAAACATAAACAAAAAACTTGTTTTGGAAGCAAACCTTCGGTTATCATCATTTTGTAAACGATGACGATCGTCTTGAGGGGCTATAGAATAAAGTCACCGTAAAATGTTGTAGCACGCATCCTGTGAAGTAGAGCGTATTCCTTACAGTGTGTGACGGAACCCCGGCTCTACGAGTGTCGCGGTACTCGGAAAGCTCGCGATTTCTCCCGCGCTTCATTACGCAGAAATACAATCGTTTGTTCGACTGAGTTTGCGTTTCTCCCCTCACTTGTAAAACACAATATCGTCTAGACGCATTCAGTATGCCGCGCCGGTGAACAATCAGCGTGGGTACGATTCACCGAACGTTGTAACTAGTTGTACAACTTTTATCACTAACATTAGTTCAGACGCCGACACTAAAATAAAAATGTATGATACACCGCACTCATACAACTGTCTCTGTCCCAAGAGACTCCTCCGTATATTAATGTTTGCTTCTCATCCTTGGGGTTATTAAGCGTGAAACTAAATCGCCCATGCCAGATGGGACAACCGACTTCCGAATAGACAAAAAACTGATCGAAATCGGTTCACTGGATCAACTACACACATTTATTTAGCGAAGTCACGGGATGTTTTCCTTTCTTAGTGAAAAAAGGGTCAGATATTTACGAAAAGACAATATTGTCTTTCCATAACTATGCTATTTCATGACTTAATCAACTAAAGGGATTTAGGTAAGGACCCGGCTTGACGCAGAACTGGCCTCTCATGTTTGACCGACTTTTTTATTGTTCCTAAAAATCAAAGGGATTTGTGGACAGAGTTAAGTTAAAAAATGTTATCCAAGAAGCTTGGCTCGCAGAATAAAGTACAATCGCTCACTTAATAACATCTCTACTGTAGGTATATAATATAATTTAATCTTTATGCATAACCACTTTAATAAATTATATGAGTAAGTCCAGCATCAATTTAAGCGGAAGTAGTAACTCCTATAATAAAAATATCCAATAAAGTTTATGATTGAAGACGGACACGTGCCATTAATTTTCAATGCTTTTGTCGTGTGATCAAATAAAACTGAATCTCATTATATTCAGAGTTGAAACATAAATGTATACACAGTTCAGCCAACCAAAAGCTTCATCAGTTAAAAAGGTTGAGCAAACATAACGGTCGACACAAAGGCCAAGGCAACCGTCAAGATACATAGGTACCCGAATTAGTTGATGATATGATAAGGCTGAGATCCTCATACCTGTGAGGTAGCGCCGCCCGCCCGGCGCACAGCCTTGGCGCTCAGTCTATAGCCACCCGCACCCGAGACCGGTCGCGTCCCCGACACTCTCCGTAACCCATATAGAACCTCCACTTCGAAGAGTGAACTTTAAAATGCTACTTAAAATTGTAATCCCCATTCACAGTGAATTTAACACTTAGTGACAAATGGAGCCCCGAAAGTTTATAGTTTAAGCAAACTTTGGATTCGAGTGGTGTTTTTGCGATGTGATTTATTCAATAACTATTCGTAAGTTCTGTTTTTTAATTGGACAACATTATTAATTGGATCTCTCGTAAGTGTTACTGCTTGTTGTATTCGTATATTTATAAAGTGGTTCGCTTATTATTTGTGTTCTTTGAGGAGTGGCAACATCAAAAGAATAGGGCACAATACTTATTGTGCGGCACAAGAAAAAATAATAAGCGACGGGAAAAAATATAACGTTATACGGGACATTTAATATTAACTTTGTAATTCAAGAGGCTGCTATTTTATGACTTTTATTTCGCTGTAAGAACATTATTATGTAATAAGGTTCTTACGACTTGCTTATTTATCTTATGGTCTTGATTTTTAGGGTTTCGTACACTAACGTTTCAATGGGATCCTATTTTCGCAGAACATTATGACATACAGAATGTTACAAGGTACTGGGACTCATAGGGTAAGTTCCTGTTCTTTTGATGAGTTTTGGTTTTGGAAACATTCGGTGAATTTATGGAAGGAAATAAAAACAGCAGTTTAGTTTTTCATATATTAAAACAGCTTTTATAGTTTTCTCAAAATCAAGTGAATTATTTCGGTATGTTACTTTAGAATAAGTAAATCTGATGGAAAATAAAAGTGACAGATCTCAAATATTTATTGTATATAGATTTGTAACTGTTTTTTCTCCTAAAAAATGGTTCGGTAGACTTAATTCACCTGGCGTAAATCACCCAGATGCAATAAGTACACTATATCTCATATATAAAAGGCAATGTCCTGACTGACTGACTGGCTGGCTGACTGACTGACCGAGTGACAACGCAGAATTAGCGTATCGCCGGTCAGTTTCCTTATTCGTCATTTTTGCTGATTCAACAGTTTAATGATTAGACTGTTTCTTATTTCGCCAATTTCCTTTTTTGCCAGTTTCACTAAATTGTCAGAGCCTCTAGTAAGGCAGTTTCTTGACTCACAAACTTCCTTATTCCTGAATTATCTTAAGTTGTCAGTTTTGCTATTTCGTCATTTTCCTAATGCGTTACTTTCCTTGTTCATCTGATAGTTTAGTTTGTCAGTTTTCCCATCTCGTCATGTTTATGATTTGCTAATTTTGGGGTTTTGTAGTAAACTAGGAACCCAGCTGTTTTTAAGGCGATACAAGACATATTTTGTACTCAGCTAAAAGTCACGAAATGCTAAAAAAACGAACCGATCGTTTCAAACCTCTTCTTCTTTAGGTTTTTTATTATGCAACCTTTACAGAACTGAATAACGAAATTTAAAATACTTAACTTGGTCTCTTGCTACTAGCCACACGACCCTGAAATCACCTTGTATATTTGATACACCGGAACACGACTATAAGACCCTGGCAACTAGTGAAACTGGCGAATATAGAAACTGATTATCTAGGGAAAATGACCATTTGACCAAACTGACGAATAATTAAATTAGCACATACGGAAACTAGCAAATTTACGAAACTGAAGCCTAGCAAAACTGGCGAAGGAGTAAACTGAAGGTTTAAGAAAATGACCCACTAGCGAAATTGTCAACCTAGTGAAAATTACCAGAAGGTAAACTGTTGAATCAGCAAAATTGACGAATAAGGAAACTGACCGGCGATACGCTAATTCACAACGCACAGTCTAAACCGCTGGTAATGAATAAAATAGATAAAATCTAAAATCACCTAAGGTTTTCATAGAACAAAATCTCTCACTACAAAAGAACAGTATACTTAAATAAATAAATTATGCTGGACAGTTCACACAACATTATCTAGCCCCGAGCTAAGCAGAGCTTGTGTTATGGGTACTAGATAACTGATATACTTAATACAATATATTACATAAATACATATTTTTTATTATACATAGAAAATACCCAGAACACCCTGAAAAAATATCTGCGATTGCACAAATATTTGTTCCGAGGCGGGAATTGAACCCGCAACCTCCTGCGATACTGTGATAGTCCCATTTTCTTGGCACTCCTTGTGTATATTATGTGATATTCTTGCAGCTACGCTTTCCATTTCCATTTATCCATCCGTTTGTCCGTATGTCTATCAGAGGGTTCTAACTTCTAAAATAAATAAAATTTACATCAAAAAATGCTAATCCTGGGCTGAAAACCAAAATTAGATTAAAGGCTCATACAATATAAACAGTTTTTTGGTCTGTCCAAAAAAGTTGAAGCATTTATAAACTGCATAAACGGAAAGTGCTCTCTGGAACTGTCCAACCTGATTCTTCCCTCTTCAGTCTGACACAGGCATAGACGCGGTGCAGAATTTTATAACTATGTAAGCATTTTTTAGTAGTAGTAGAGCTTTTTTGTGAAAGAGTTCGTCCGGGGAAATACTACCACCATACCTATTTCTGCCGCAAAGCAGTAGTGCTTGCATTGCTGTGTTCCGGTTTGAAGGGTAAGGGTGCCGGTGAAATTACAGGCACATGAGACTTTTCATCATTATGTCTCAGGGTGGCGGGCGCAGTGCAATGCCGCATAGGGCGCGTCCTAGGTGGATGTGAGGGTGCACTATGAGGTAATGCACTGTTCATAGGCAGAGGTTACCGCTTAACATCAGGTGGGCCAGCTGCTTGTTACGTCATTCAAGCAGAATTAAAAAAAAAATATAATGTCGTTGACCTATACAACATATGCGAATTAACCGTTTTTCCTTGTCGGTTATCATGAACAGCAAGAGAGTGAATTTTTCGTATTTTGCTATAGCTTACTTTTGGGAGTCTTTTAAAGAGTTAGTATTATATTAAGATATTAAGAAGAGTAATACTCTGGGTGAGCTGATCAGTTAGGTTCCTTCTAATAATAGCTAGTCCAGCCATTATTCTGGGCACACTTCTGTCCGGCCTAAGATTAGACCCCCTCCGTCTCCTCCCGTGGTTGTAATAAAAGCCGACCAATGGATTACACCACAGGATAAGCAGTTGCATCCACCTGAGTACTCTATACCAACACTGCGATCATCAATCCGTCTGCCAAACGCGGTGATTATGGCAAATTCCACCATTGCATTATATTGGAAGGCCTCGTCAATGGACGTCTAAATGCTGCTGATGATAATGATTATCTGCGCTCACCATCAGGCGAGGTAGATAATATTTAAAGAAAAAAAAAAAATAAAAAAAAAAAATAAAGAATAAAGAATAATAAAGACATTTAAAGAATAATTCCCCATCTTTTCTCTTATGTTTCTTATAAGCGCATGGATACATACTTTGCACTTTTGGCATGCCATAAAATATAGCAATGAAAAATGGGTTTTCAACGTTCTGACTGTTATAAAGGAGTTTAGTATTTTTGGTATACAATATTTATAAAAATGGGTTTTCAACGTTCTGACTGTTATAAAGGAGTTTAGTATTTTTGGTATACAATATTTATAAAAATGGGTTTTCAACGTTCTGACTGTTATAAAGGAGTTTAGTATTTTTGGTATACAATATTTATAAAAATGGGTTTTCAACGTTCTGACTGTTATAAAGGAGTTTAGTATTTTTGGTATACAATATTTATAAAAATGGGTTTTCAACGTTCTGACTGTTATAAAGGAGTTTAGTATTTTTGGTATACAATATTTATCACAAAATGGTATAAATACATACATACACACAAACACACACGCCTCTTTCCCTGAAGGGGTAGGCAGAGACTTAATGGGCCTCTTTTCACAGTGGCTTTCACCATCGTGGGATATAGACGTGTCAAGTGGTGAGCTCATTGCCGCCTTTGCTTCTCACGACTGACTCAGCTAACGCTTTCTTCTAGTAATAACACATTGACAACCTCGGTGGCGCGACGGGCGAAGCTTCGATGCAGGAGGTTGCGGGTTTGATTACCGCCTCGGAACAAATATTTGTGCGATCGCAGATATTTGTTCAGGGTGTTCTGGGTATTTTCTATGCATAATAAAAAATATCTATCTATTTAATGTATTGTATTAAGTATATATCAGTTATCTAGTACCCATAACACAAGCTCTGCTTAGCTTGGGTCTAGATAATGTTGTGTAAACTTTCCAGCATTATTTATTATTTATTTTATTATTCTAATAATAAGCTAGCAACCAAGATAAATCTTATACCAACGAATCTTATCAACAAGTAATTAATCCCTTGGTATAAATAATCTTTAAAAATGAAAGGCAGTTAAGTACGAGATGGGGCTCGTGCTCTGAGTTAGTTATTTTGCCTAATGTTTTGTACCAAAAAGGTAACATTTCACAGTATATTCACGTTTTCTGTGAATAAACTCGATATTAACTCGTCTGTCATATGCTAACTACGAAATATAGCACCTACGCGTACAAGCTCTCCTGCAAAATTGTGCATTCCAAACGTGAGGCGATGTGGTTACGCTATTTTACCAATAGCATGCCACATACGTAAACTTGTAAAATATGCAATTTTTTGCAGGGATTTTAGGTATCATCTTGAGGTTTTCAACTTTTTTTTTTATTTATTTTTTATACAATTTGGATGACGGATCAAGCAAGAGGCCCACCAGATGTTAAGCGGTAACCTCTGCCTATGAACAGTGCATTACCTCATAGATCACGTCCACCTAGGGCGCAACCTATGTGGCATTGCACTGCGCCCGCCACCCTGAGACAAAGATGAAAAGTCTCATGTGCCTGTAATTTCACCGGCACCCTTACTCTTCAAACCGGAACACAGCAATGCGAGCACTACTGCTTTGCGGCAGAAATAGGTATGGTGGTAGTACTTCCCCGGACGAACTCTTTCACAAAAAAGCTCTACTACTACTAAAAACTTAAAGTGAGAGACCAAATAAACCATTCTTTAAATGGCGTTTCAATTCCATTAAGATCAACCATATTACCGTTTTACGAGTGGTATCGAACTAGGGGAAGGTAAGATAAATCTTCTACATATTGCAGTGGTACCATTTAGCCACTACGATCTGCAGTAATCTCTTCTCTCCCCCATAAAAATCTTATCACGAAGCAATCTAGCTCATTCCATTTGTATGATTTCCATTGAAGTTTTGTAATTCGTTGGTATAAGATTTGTACTGGCTGCTAATATAGAAAGCGTCAGCAGAGTCAGTAGTGGGAAGCAATAGCGGCGATAAGCTCACCACTTGTCACGTCTATTTCCCACGATGGTGTAACCCACGGTGAAAAAAGGCCCTTTTGAGGCTCTGCCTACCCTTTCGGGGAAAAAGGCGTGTGTATATGTATTTATGTATTTATATCTTTTTGATTTTGTATTAAACTATCTACTCATTTTTGTTCTCATTATTTTCATCAGTTAAATGAATAAAGGTCCGCTTCTACCATTGACAGATACCCATAGATTCAGCGTATAGAAAATTATACGTCTATGCAGATATCTATGCGGAATTGATATCACAAATGGCACAAAAGTTAAATTTATGGTGTACGTAATTAATTTAAATATCTGCCTAATAAAACAAAAATTTGTTTATACGAAGGTTTATTTGGTTCTCTTCCAAATAAACCAATCAAAATAAACGTGGTGTGCCATAAAACAGCTGAGGTGCAGATGGTAGAGATAAATTGGATAGGCGGCCCACAAAATAATTTGTAACTATCGTAGCGGCTACGATGCCTGGGCTACGGCGTAGCCTCGAAGGACCGCTACGACTTAACGTAATCAGAACTTAATTCAGTAACTTTCAATTAGATTTCTGCTAGTTTATATGACAAGTTGGAATAAAAATCTAAGTCGTTTAAGCTTCAGCTACTTAATATGTGCATTGTTCGCTTTGTAAGAATGCTTTATTCTCTATACCCGTTTGTATTTGAATCACTATTTAAGCATTTTAACCTGGCTATTGAGGAGCCATGTATGGGTACAATGTCTCCGTATATAATTTTAGGTTTCCGTACCCAAAGGGTAAAACGGGACCCTATTACTAAGACTTTGATGTCCGTCCGTCTGTCACCAGGCTGTGTCTCATGAACCGTGATAGTTAGATAGTTGAAATTTTCACAGATGATGTAATTCTGTTGTCTCTATAACAAAAATCCTAAAAAAAAACGAAATACAATAAATATTCAAGGGGGCTCCTATACAACTAACGTGTTTTTTTTTTGCCGTTTTTATAGATACAGGTGTCACCAGGCTGTATCTCATGAACTGTGTTAGTTAGACAGTTGAAATTATCACAGATGATGTATTTCTATTGCTGCTATAACAACAAATACTAAAAACAGAATCAAATAAATATTTAAGGTGGCTCCCATACAACAAACGTGTTTGTTTTTTTTTTGCCGTTTTTATAGATAATGGTTGAACCCTTCGTGCGCGAGTCCGACTCGCACTTGGCCAGTTTTTTATAAGTAATTTCTAAATACACTTGTGGAACGTAAGCCACTTCGCCCGCTTTAATTGTTTTCCATACAAACTACAATCTTCTTCAATTCCAATTTCATCAATCTTCTTCTCAACGTTGCGACCTGTAAACTTTATATCAACACCACTTTGCTTTAAGGTTTCTAGGAGTTAAAGTTCAGGCTGTACGTTGTACCATAGTTATTCAATTAGTCAGTAATGCAACAGTTTTATATCTACACTAATATTATAAAGAGGAAAGATTTGTACCTATTTTTGTATGTTTGTATGTTTGTAATGAATAGGCTCAAAAAGTACTGGGCCGATTTAAAAAATTCTTTCACCATTGGAAAGCTACATTCACCTTGAGTGACATAGGCTACCAGGGGAGGGGATAGGAAAGGGGGGGGGCTGTTTCATCCTGAAACTACCCATGCGACGCCGGGACGAGTCGCTAGTTATATATATAGATATCATTTACCCTAAGCCCGATAGATTAAATTAAAAAAAACTTTATTCGCTAACTGATACAATTTTGAATATTTTAAGGTTACCTACATATTCACTTATAGGAATTAAATCTTTTATTATAAATAATAAATAAATAAATAATGCTGGACAAGTTCACACAACATTATCTAGCCCCAAGCTAAGCAGAGCTTCTGTTATTGGTACTAGACAACTGATATACTTAATACAATATAATGACATAGATAGATATTTTTTATTATATATAGGCGAGGCGGGAATCGAACCCGCAACCTCCAGCGTCGCAGACGAACATTCACCCGCCGCGCCACAGAGGTCGACAATTATGACTTATTAATTATGTTATTACTTTGTGATAACGGTAATTTGTTAATTAGTTTGTCCTTTGACATAAGTCTCCTCCATTTTGTGCCATATGGTCTAGGCTTGTTCGGCGCCATCCCTTGGCCAAATAGTCTTCCCAGCACTTTACGGTCTGCTTGGATACCAAACACTTGTATCGTAGGTTCGTTTGGTTTTCTTTGACCTTATTTTATATCAAATTTTACGTCCTGATCCGAAAAGATTCTACTAGTTTATTTATCTTGCTTCAGTGAGTCTTGCTCGGAGCTGATGCATGCTGCAATTTAATTACTAAGATTACCGAGTGCCGTCCACGCTCTCGGTAAAAGGCGAATAGCTAAGTATGTTTTTAGCCTAGCTTGCTTCATTAGAAGGGAAAACATGCTAAACACGGCTAATCTCAAGAAGTAGGTACTAGTCTAAATGCTAGGTTTCAGGTTTTTTAGGGATCCTCAAAGTTACCAACGGAACTATTACTTTTTTCTTGGAAATGACTGGAATGACGGATCAAGCAGGCAGCCCACCTGATGTTAAGCGGTACCCTCTGCCTATGAACAGTGCATTATCACATAGGTCACGTCCACCTAGGACGCACATGGAATCACTTTGTAGTCTCTCTTCTCTGTCTATCTGTCTGTCTGTCCAGACCCTTTTTGCAGGAACGGCAGATGGTATCAACTTGAAATTTATAACAAATATAAAAGTCTGTACGCTTATAATGTCCTAAAAAAATCTAGCATCTTACTTAATGCATTAAAAAGATATAACAACATTAATAAATGTCTATTCGGATCGAAATCGTGAAAATATAATGAGTCCATAAATCTCAAAATTCTAAAATTTGGAATGCTAGTACGCTTTGTAACACAAATAAAGGAAAAAGTTCAAACTCTGGTTCGGCTCTGGTTTTATAAAATTTTACTTTGCCTAAACCTTACGTAATGAGAACGTTTAAGTTTGAACTATGATAATTTTCAGTCAAATGCTTACGAATATAATCTTCTTGCTGGGGCCACATAGTTTTAAAGCTTACCTACTGCATTAGCTCGCCAAAGCTGAGCTTCCTATAATTTGTGAAAATACCGTAAACTTTGTCCTCTGCTGTCGCTACTCGTACGCTGATGTCCCTGAACCTAGTTATATGCTCTTAAATCTGGCTTAGCTGAGATTAATTATTTAGGATCTAAGTTTTATTTTTCTTTATATTTGGCGTCGCACGGCTTGTGCATATTACACTTCAAACGAAACACGTGACTTTCCGAATACAGTTTTTGAGAAAAATAGAACTCGCGGAATCTATACTTGTATACTAAAATTATGAGGTAAAATTTATTTGTTTGTTTGTAATGAATAAAATAAAAAACTGCTAAACCGATTTAAAAAATTCTTTAACCTATAGAAAGCTACATTATCAGTACTTTAACAAGATTACTAAGTAAGTATGTAATTTCTAGTAGCACGGTAACACTTCACAGGATCACCCGCAGGGCTAATCTGAAGATTGCCTGAATATTTCATCAAAATTGGTCCTGCTGTTTTGGAGTCTATAGGGAACATACGCACACACATCGATTTATATATATATATATATATATATATATATATAGATAACCCTAGCAGCTTGCGAAACTCTGGGCGGCTGGAGGGAAGTAACTAATTAATGACGAACAAATAAGCCGTGGTGTGTCCGGCCTAAGAATAGACCCCTCCATCTCCTCCCGTGGATGTCGTAAAAGCCGACTAAGGGATTACCCGGACTTATTGATAAGATTCGTTGGTATACGATTTGACCTGGCTGCTAGATTTTTATGGAATGTGTTATTACTGGAAGTAAACGTTAGCTGAGTCAGTCGTGGGAAGCAATGGCGGCGATGAGCTCACCCCTTGTCACGTCTATATTCCACGATGGTGCAACCCTCTGTAAAAAGAGGCCCATTGAGGCTCTGCCTACCCCTTCGGGGAAAAAGGCGTGTGTATATGTAAGTATTTATGTAAATAAGATCTTAGATGCCCGGTTCCAGTATTACCGTAATCAATTAGAGTCCGTAAAATATTTTTAAATTTTAGGTATATGATAAAGATATAAAAGCCAAAGTGTTTTTTAAATATCTTCGCAAAGAATGTAGACATTGGAATTATTCACCTTATTTTCTGACGTCGTCAGGCGGCAGAAAAGGAATTAAAAGATGAAAGAGAGCAAAAAGTATTCAAGAATAAAAAGTGTAAAATTATTATAAGGAATCTGAATCAGCAATAAGTAGCGAAAGTTTTTGCGGAGATTTCCACGTTAATGGTAATCTGGGAAAATTTCCAAGTGCGGTAATCGGATCAGCCGCCACCTTAAGTGTATTTGGAAAATGTTTGGAATTATTCACAATGAAAGTAAATCTTTGTCATCAGTCATTTTGTCTGTTTCGAGGCAACAAACAAGAAGCCATTAATATTATTCTAATATCCACCTCGATTATGAGTAATTGAATAATGAATCCGGCTCACAATTAAATATTATAAACAGCGTTGTAAAATATTGGATTTTATCGTTATTAGAGTCGTTTAGAATATACTGATAAGATTATTTTATAATTATCATTTCTAACGAGCACGTTTCATCTTTATGTCTCAGGGTGGCGAGCACAGTGCAATGACAGATAGGGCGCGTCCTAGGTAGACGTGACCTGCGAGGTAATGAATTGTAATAGGCCGCTTTACCGCTTTACATCAGATGTGGCATCTTGCTAGATCCATCATTGAGTAACAAACAAGTCATTAGTTTTGTAAAAATTCAAAAACCCTCAACGCAGTGAAATGGCTTAACCGATTTTGATCAAACATAGCTAAGAACACTCCCGACAAATTCAACTTTAAAACAAAAAATCTAAATCGGTTCATCCGTTCGGGAGCTACGATGCCACAGACAGACAGACACGTTTCAGTTCTACCTTCATAATGAGAACTGCTAAGAAGTGGAATACACTACCGTCGTCTGTCTTACCTGAAAACTATAATCTGGGTCTCTTCAAGGCTAGAGTGAATAGGTGCCTTCTAGACCTTTGTGCTCCATCTTCGGCCACATCGTCACTTACCAACAGGTGAGTACGTGGTCAAACAAAGGTCTATCATTGTTAAAAAAAAAAAAAATGCACACACACACAAACACAGACACTCACATGCACCCCGTCGTTTTTGCGTCGGGGGTGAAAAAAAGTAGAAAACCGACTTAATGATGTATTTTTCCTTTAAACTTGAGGTAAGCCAACTCACAAGATAACATGCACAACAAACCCCAACGCGAGGAAAACATTCATATCTTGAACTGTTCGAGTCAAAGTTATTTTTTGCAAGCGTTAGATTTCCTGCTGGTGGCAAAGTTACTCGTGTTTCTTGTTGTCCCAGATATTTAACTTGATAAAGTCCGCTCGGCAACTTTAACAAACTGTACTTTGCTATGTTCAAATACGAAAGCGAATAATTATTTTTTAATACAAAATGTGCTTCGATTTATATAAGTTTTCATCAAGTTTTAATGATATTGTCAACGTTTTTTTTGCAGACTATGATTTCTATGTTTAGGTATATATTCCTATGTTAAGGTATATATTTCTATGTTTAGGTATATATTTATATGTTTAGGTATATAATTTATATGTTTAGGTATATATTACGTATCCGCTCGAGCTTTGCCCGCGTTAAAATGTATGTCTCTATCCAGAAGCCTATTTCTCGTATTAAAATAGTCAATAAAATGTTTTGATCATGTTCCGATATAGTTTCGATGTCATAAATGTCACAAATGGGATTCTCCTCATAGACCATGTACGATTTTGAACCATCCAACATAACAACAGAATATATAATTGACATAACTAAAATTTTAACGTCTGAAACAAAAGCAATACGAACCTTTCTGTGCATCGCCAACCGCAATAGTCCTTTCTCTGCAATGTAATCCTACCGAAATGTATGCATTTCTAGTCCTGTGGCATCCTGGCGCCAGTCCAATCTTTATTTCCTCGACTACTATAAAGCACCATCGTGTAGCGTAAATAATCCAACAACTTCGCCCACAGCTTATAATAGATGGTGCTGGATCACACCTAAAGTGAACCACGATATTAGTTGCTATACTATTACTGGTTGTTGCCGGTTTAATTAGAAAAGAAAAAAGAAAGAAGAAAGAAACGTTTATTTATGACTAAACAATCAAAGACACACACACATGCAACACGCAAAAGCAAACATCATAAAATAAAAAACTAAAACAAAAACAAATTACACAGATATAAAAAATAAGGCAATTTAGGCAATAAATTACTGTTTTGCAAATACCGTTGGCACGATTTTTTACTGCGCACGTAGATACCTAGTGAATAAAGTACTAAATTTGTTGGTGCGAATTCAATTAATTTGATGTTCTTGCATGTAAGTACCGTCCATATTTGGTATACCATCTGAATTTGTACACCTATACCTACTTACTAACTAAATGTTGCATGTTTGGACAATAAATAATAAGTTAATACGCGATAAATACCCGTGATAATACCCATAAATATAAATGTTGCATGTTTAAGGTGGGGTATGCCGCAAAGTTTATAATGTTAGATTTGATTTTTACCAGACTAAATCAAGTACAATATTAAAATTAAAAATATGCATGGATACTACATTATAATTCCGAGGAATCACTGTACCAGAAACACGATAGGAGAATATTTTATCTATAAAAAAAAAAAAAAAACCGTCAGTTTACGTCTATTGTTTGCCTAGATTCGATTGCTTATTTAAATGGTGCATATTATTGGATTAAAAGTTATATTAATAAAATCAATACAACTAAGCCGAGGTTTTACTGTAGGGGTTTTGTAAAATTATCTCTATTTTACTAGATATTCAATAGAAACCGCTTTTTCGAGCCACGCGATGTGTTTTTTTGTATGAAGATTTCTACCTGGGGTTGGCGCAGGCTCTACAATCTAATAATGTAATCTAATCCACTCCTGGAAGAGACAGCCACCCACAACACAGGGAAGAATCCTAGTGTAGGGTAGCTAGTATAGTGTCACACACACACACACACACTCACAATCTCTCTCTTAGATTATTAGGTATTTATAATGTTTTATTTATGTACCTATGCGGATTATGTTTAACGTCCGGTTTTATTTTGTCTGTAATTGGTATTCGGTTCCCACGATACAGGCCGCGAGCCTAGTGTAGGGCCATATATATAATCCAAAAATGCCTTATTCTAAATTGTTAAATCTTAATTGTTTAATATATTTTTCTCGGTATTTTATGTATTAGTTGTGTTTTTGCAAAATAAATAAATAAGTATAATAAATATGTAGGGTGTGTAGTGTAACTATAGTAGGTAAATCATCTAGTATAGTTTTGAATACTACCTAATTTTGTTGAATACCTACTTATTTGTGCGATAAAGTGTACTGTTTCTAAGTATTGGTTGTAAAATAAAAGTTTTTTTTTTTTTTATCATAAATGATAATAATGCTTAATGCTGTTAGTCTAGACTTGTATTTTTTTATCTGTGGTCTAGTCGTGGACCACCGCGCCATCGAAATGATCTCGTATTCGAGATTCGTCTGCGATCAAACCGTTCGATTTATAAGCTGTGGCTTTACTGTCAAACATTTTTCCCTTTGAGAGTTCGTGTGTGCAAATCAAATTACTCTTTTATTTTGAATGAACAATTTAACTCTTTAAGTGAAACTTTTATATAAAACCATTGTTTCGGGTGGAGTTGTATTCGTTTGATCACATAAGGAACTCCATCGGTGGCTGACCTTTGATTAAATAAGAGGAATGTACCTTTACAAAAAGGCGTATCTATGTATGTACCTTTACAATTTTCTTTTACCTTCGTTTGTTTACCGTAAAATCTATAGAATTGAGGAAGGGAAGAGGAAAGCCTTTGATCTACTTAAGCCTCTTGTATATTATTGTCTGGTCTACAAAATTGAATGCTATAAAGTTTGGTAAAAATAACAAGGAAGACACTTTTTGGCTCACCAGAAACAACGCATTTTATTCTTATATCTATATATCTATAAAACAGTTTTGCTTTTGATTGAGTAGACTAAGCTTATATTTACGAGCACCAATGTTTTTAGTTAACTGCTTGGATGACGTAACAAGCATTGGCAATGCCCCGGGTGTTGCAGATGTCAATAGGCAACGGTAACCGCTTACCATCAGGCGGGTCGTATGCCAGTTTGTCGAGCCATTACATAAAAAAAAAAAAAAAAAAAAAAGCAGATGGCCCACCTGATGTTAAGCGGTAAACTCTGCCTTTAACAAAGCAATCTAACACAGGTCACGTGCACCTAGAACACGCCCTACGTGGCATTGCTCTACGCCCGCCACCCTAGCGTAGAGTAGTAGAGCTTTTTTGTGAAAAAGTTCGTCCGGGGAAGTACTACCACCATACCTATTTCTGCCACAAAGCAGTAGTGCTCGCATTGCTGTGTTCCGGTTTGAAGGGTATGGTTGCCAGTGAAATTACAGGCACATGAGACTTTTCATCTTTATGTCTCAGGATGGCGGGCGCAGTGCAATGCCATATAAGGTGCGTCCTAGGTGGACGTGACCTATGAGGTAATGCACTGTTCATAAGCAGACGGTACCACTTAACATCAGGTGGGCCATCTGCTTGACCCGTCACTCCAAGTAGTAAAATAAAATAAAAAAAATAATCCTAAGGCATAAAGATGAAAGTCTCATGTGCCTGTAATTTCAGCACCTTTAACACCAGGCACCACCAACCACCACCTTTTTCAGCCAGAACACAGCAATGCGTGCACTACCGATTTTTGGCAGAAAAAACAAAAAACTCTGCTAATACTAAATGTTTTCTATGTGATGCGTAAAACGCCATTATTTTGATGATACCGAGAGCTTTTTGTACCTCACTTAAATCTAAGTAATTTTATAAGGATTTGATAATTATTTAAGCCTATTCGTGAAGTTTAAATCATGTTATCGTTTTTACAACTTATGGGGGTAGGAGTTCGAACACAACGCAAGACCGAGCAACCCGCCCACACTAAACTGCGTTCATGTACTTTGAAAATACGGTAATATCACAAACAAAACACTTATTTAGTATGGCCGGCTGTTCTGTTCCGTACCATTAAGTCTGGTTCAGCTAACGTAGACCACACAGCGTTAGGTAACTAATGACTTCGAGTCCTTAAATAACATCACAGTATTATAATATCAGGCTCAGATCTAAAGCCTTAATTCTACGTGTGTATTTTGGTAACTGATATCCATTAGGCAAATAGGTACGTGTACATCGTTAATAGCTGTAATTTCTGGTTCAATCTTAATTGTCTATATATATCTACACTAATATAATAAAAAGATAAACTTTGTTACTTTGTTTGTGATGAATAAACTCAAAAACTACTTAACCAATTTTAAAAATTCTTTCACCTATAGAAAACTATATTATTAGCAAGTAACATATGGGGAGGTTAGTGGAGGGGGATTTGAGGGGGTTGGGGGGAAACTGCTTTATATATATTTTTACGTTGGTAGACCTTTGTTTGACCACGATCTCACCTGTTCGTAAGTTACGATGTGGCCGAAGATGGAGCACACACCTTTTTCACTGTAGCCTTGAAGAAGCCCCAAACACTATGGACTACTAATGAAATACTGATGGTAATTGGTGTGTGGATAGATGGGGGAGAGGTTTGAGGGGGGGGGCGGGGGGTGTTGACTGCTTTTTATCCCGACACTACTGAAGTTACTAGTACCAAACTAAACTGGGTATTTGGTTATTAAGTACTATTTTTTCACTTCTTTTGTACCTATAATATACATACACCCGCGGCCATTCTTCCTAACTTATAAATTTATCTCCATACAAAGGTTGTCTGGAAGAAATCGCTGCTAAGCGATAAGACCGCCCATTGTACTTTTAATTATATAGTCAAGTTTTGTTTCTTTTTGTTCGTTTTATTATTTATTAAAGTGTACAATAAAGTATTTTCTATCTATCTATCTATCTATCTTCTATCTATCTATCTGGGTCTTAACATGTTTTCTGTGACGTAAAGGAACATTTAGGTTACTTTTTTATGCTTGTACGCTTGGAAGTGCTTGTACGACTTTTCTATTTACAATTAAAACAAATAAAAAGACTTTATTTCAGAATCACAGATCCATAATTTGGTTAGTAACAAATTATTTCCTCACATTAGTGCAAAAATTTACAAAAAGGCATATATAGAGGTTTATTTTTCGCTGACGGTCTTATATAAAAAGTGGTTTTACAGCTTCATTTCAGATGTCTCCCTTGGATGATGTATCTAGTTATAGAAAGGGAAGAAGGCGACTAATCCAAAGCTAACTTTACTAACGCTGAATCAAGTTTGTATGTAAAATGATATTATTTTAGATTTATAGTCAAAGCCAGCTATAATGAGTGATCTACATAATTTTCTCCGTTAGGTTGGTATAACTTGAACCATTAGCAACTGTCTAGAGTTTTTGCTTGATATTTTGTAAACAAGGACTACAAAATCAGTCATAAAATTTATATCTTCAAGGATGAAGCTAGTTTGTTTTGACCTAGGGCCTAAATAGGGATACCAGTACTCTTTTCAGCAGGTTTTTATGAACTAACAAACAATCTAGATCTCAAGATTCTAGTTAGATCTAGAATCTAAACAATCTAGAATTATAGAATTGAAACTATCGTCGTGAAACAGAAATGAGAATGTTGCGATGGGCAGGAGGAGTTACACTAAAAGACAAAGAAATGAGAATGTTGCGATGGGCAGGAGCAGTTACACTAAAAGACAAAGAAATGAGAATGTTGCGATGGGCAGGAGGAGTTACACTAAAAGACAAAGAAATGAGAATGTTGCGATGGGCAGGAGGAGTTACACTAAAAGACAAAGAAATGAGAATGTTGCGATGGGCAGGAGGAGTTACACTAAAAGACAAAGAAATGAGAATGTTGCGATGGGCAGGAGGAGTTACACTAAAAGACAAAGAAATGAGAATGTTGCGATGGGCAGGAGGAGTTACACTAAAAGACAAAGTACGGAACAACTACATAAGAGGGAGTTTCAAAGTTGCCCCAATAATTGATAAAATATCAGAATCAAGGCTGAGATGGTACGGGCATGTTATGCGTAGACCAGAAGACCACGTAGTGAAAAAGTGCCTTTCCATTGCCACTAAAAAGAGGGGAAGAGGAAGACCACAAACCACATGGTTGACAAATGTCCAGAATGACATGAAAATACTTGGCCTAACCAAAGACGACACGAACCAGCGAAATACATGGCGCCGCATGATTAGGAAAGCCGACCCCGAGTAACGGGAATGAGCGAGGACAAAGAAGAAGAACAAACTATCGTGGTTGGGAATTATATTAAAAATAATTAAAAAAAAAAAATGGTAATTAACCGTTTATCTTTTAATATAATCTAATCTAGAATTTTCGGCCAATTCCCAATATTCGATTGAACTGAAACTTTGACACAGGTTAACAAGGCGAGCGCACGCTCTGTTACCGTGTTTTTGTGTATAAAAATAATAAAAATGCCCTTTACAGTTTTGTTAAATTATGTTGATGACTTCACTAACTCAAATAATAACTAATAAGTAAACAAATTTTTCAAAAATTAAAACGTGTAAGAAGTAAAACAAATGGCATTTCAATTTTAAAAAGGTTTTTTTTTATATCTTTGAGTAATTCAAATAGTGAATTTATGATTTCACTATAGATAAAAAACAAAAATAACATACATTTTTACTAAAACTACAAGACCTCTTATCAAAAACTTTAAAATTTTAGTGCTCATGTTGTGAACCTATTTGCCTTAATTATCGATTTTCATATAAAGTCTCCGTTACGAAAATAGATGGGGAGTAAAATCGTGAAATCGAGCGTTAACATAAGTAAAGTGGGTATAATTTCCCTCTGCGCAACATATTCACGCATCTTATACTGAACTGGACTGGAATAAACTCCAGTCGCGCGTCGGAGCTGACACAAATCTTTATATTTGTTATTGGTTGTTACAGTGATGGTGCTTGGCGATGGCTGGTCGGCATGGACGTGGCAGCGGGCGGTGCTGGTCGCGTGCCTGCTGGTGGGCACGCTGGCGCCGGAAAAGCTGGACGCGTGCGCGCGCAGCCCGCTCTGCTCGTGCCGCGCCAAGCACATGTCGTGCATCGCTGTGCCTATGCACAGGTTTCCAGGTAAAGGATATTGGACGTGACCCGTAGCTCATAAGGTGCACCTTACTACCCGTACGAATTAACTTGAGACTCCACTGAATGCGACCCCCTTCCCGAAAGACGTCCATTGCAGGGCAAAGGCCTCCCCTTTCTTATTAATAATCTCATGCAAATCTCAAAAAATTCAAATAAAACAAAATACTACGACACATCATTTTGCACACCTTACATTGAAAATGACGTCATCGGCCCAGGTCACAAGTTAATTCGTACGTGATAGTATTATTTTATCTGTGATACGGTAATGCATGGTTAAATGCAGAGGTTACCGGCTTAAGGTTGCACCAAAACGAGGCAGACAAAAAAAACTTCACACAAAAAAAACGCCTCGCGCCGCACGAAAAAAGCAGTTTTATTGAATATCTCGTAAAATATAGATAATTTTACAAAACCCCTACAGTAAACCCTCGTCGTTGTTGCATTGATTTTATTTATCAATTTTTTTTACCCAATAATATGCTCCATTTGAATAAACAATCGAATCTAGCCAAAAGTTTGAGGTAACTTTGGGTTTTTTTTCTATCGAGAAAATATTTTCCTATCGTGTTTCTGGTACAGTGATCCGTCGGAATTACTCTTAACATCAGGAGGAATATTAGAAAGATACGCCACAATAAAAGAAAATTGTTTGACTTAATGACGTAAAAAGTTTGTAGTGTTCCGAAAATTGGAAAACCCGGAACACCTAAGTCACTTCCGTGTACATAGGCCAAAATTAAAGACCAAAATTAAGACTTAACTTATTTTGCACAAAATTCCTGTCACACACGAGCCAGATCTAATTAATCTCTGATATCTATGTATATCTGCTACAAAAATATGAGAAAAAACTGAAAGAAAAATCTACGTTCAAAACAAAATTTCATCTAATTTCAACAAAAAAATACAATTATTTATTATACATTGTAAATTAGCGGAATCCCGCGGTGTTACCCGCATAGGTCTCGATCCCGTGGGAATATCGAGACAAAAATGTGCCTGTGTTATTCCGGGAGTCAAGCTATCTCCTTCCAAATTTCATCCAAATCCGTCAAGCCGTCTCAGCGTGAAGAAGTAACAAACACACCCACACACTCACCCACTCACAAACTTTCGCATTTAATATTAGTAAGATTTTTAATAGAAAACTGTTCAAGGAACCATAGATAGGTAATGAAGTTGTTAGGTTCGAAGTTGTCCGTATAGTTCTACCGTTCAGTTCTACTAGTAGGAATAAACAGAGAAAAAAAACCATTTTGTCCATTTTTTGTTACTATCTGTAGTATGAATTTTAATTGGACTAAACGGACAAAATAGTTATTTTAGTACCACTAAATTCGTGTACAACGACAGGAAACAAATAGACAAAATCTCTAAATTACGAGTTTAGGTAAACATAAGAAATACCGCAAGGCCTACGAAAACGTATATAAGTACTAGAAGATACTACGTAGTGCCAGGCAGTGCCGTGCCCGGTGGGGCGGGGTGGCCAGCTGATTTAGGCTTTTTAACACTAATAACACAAATATTACTTGCACTAACTAAGAATAGACCCCTCCGTCTCCTCCCGTGGATGACGTAAAAGCCGACTAAGGGATTACCCGGACTTGTTGTTAAGATTCGTTGGTATAACATTTGTCCTGGCTGCTAGCTTATTTAAGGAATGTGTTATTACGGGAAGAAAGCGTTAGCAGAGTCAATCGTGGGAAGCAATGGCGGCGATGAGCTTGTCACATATATTTTCAACGATGGTGCAATCCACAGTGAAAAGAGGCCCATTTGAGGCTCTGCCAACCCTTTAGGGGAAAAAGGCGTGTGTCTATGTATGTATGTTTGTAATACTTTCACTTGGCCATTCCATTTGTAATTTCGTGCAGTTCTGTCCCTGAATATCTCCGGATTGCCGATATTGATTTCACGATGAAAATCGGTAGGAATTCCAATTGACTAACTACGAAATATTTCTCGTAGCAATGTATTTTCCATTTCATATCATCGATGTTCTTAATTTTAAAGCTTTTGATTCCAGAAATACAGCCATGGGCTCGGCATACTAACACATATCTAGATACTAGGCCATAAATCGATTGGCCCTCCCTATTTATCAGATCCCAGTACTGCATGCTAATTAATGTGTATCTACAGCCTACGTAATTGTAGAATATGTAAGGCATCCATTACATGCTCCCTCATCATCATCATCACTAGAGCTAGGCGTCCACTACTGGATGAAACCTGCCCATGCAATACAATAAGGGGCGCTATAGTTTCAACCAGTTTCAACGAACATTTTTGTATGACGCGAAGAAGGCGAGCGCACGCTCTGATACCGTATTTTTGTGTATAAATAAAGAAGTAATTAATTTTGTAAAAAATAAAAAAAAACGTCAACGCAGTGAAACGGCTGAACCGATTTTGATCAAACATAGCTAAGAATACTCCCGACAAATTCAACTTTCAAACAAAAAAAACACGAAATCGGTTCGTCCGCTCGGGAGCTGCCACATACAGACACACTCACAGACACGTCAAACTTATAACACCACGTCGTTTTTGCGTCGGGGGTTAAAAATAAAAATGTTAAAGAGAGAGAGAGAGAGAGTTGTTAAAGACTTTTGTTAAATTTTCTTGATGGCCTAACTAACTCAAATAATAATTAATAAGATACCAAATGTAACAAGAATTAAAACGTGTGAGAAGTAAGTCTGAAATGGTATTTCAATTTTAAAAAGGTGTTATCTTTGATAAAAAAAATATCGAGTAAAGTAATTCAAAAGGTGTATTGAATTTATGATTTCAGTAGATAAAAAGCTTAAAAATACCATATATTTTTTTCTACTTTAAAACTGTAAGAACTCTTATTAAAAACTTAAAAATTCTAGAGCTCATTCTAGACATGCTGTGAAGCTATTGCGCCTTAAGTAGGAGGGTGCTGTTGGCTTGCCTTGTGTAATCCTATAGTCGGCTTTTACGATATCCACGCGAGGAGAAGAAGAGGTATATTCTTAGGCCGGACATGCCATGTATAGCTCGCTCATACTACGATCATTTCAGTTAAACTCATACTTCTGAATTAGGTTACCAATCCATCATTAAACAAATGATGATCATAATTTGATAAATTGTTTTGTTGTTATATATAACGAATGACAATCGGTAAAGATCGTTACACGTAACATTAGATACTGGCTATTTAGATACTGAATTTATGGTGGTAGCTTTCGCTTGTGGCGCGAATTTCTTTTTTATTCGTGTTTTTTGCTCATTACAGCTCATCAACACTTCTTAAGATAGCGAAAACTATGTTGCCGGTAATTGTATGACCTAACACACAAGTTTTAATTTATAGTATCACATAAATATCATTAGTTTAGCTACTATTGTGCTTCAATAGTTTTACAGTGTTTTTTTGTTTCAAACACATTCATAGCCAAACTAATGATATTTATGTGATATTATAAATTAAAACTTGTGTGTTTGATCATATAATTACCCGCAACATAGTTTTCGCTATCTTAAGAAGTGTTGATGAACTGTGAAGAGCAAAAGAAACGGAAAAATTTGAATTTCGCGCCACAAGCGAAAGCAACCACCTTAACTTTGATGTTTTTGCAGGCATTTTTAAAGAGTAAATTTAGTATTGTGTAGTGTATTCGTAATTAATAGTGTTATTTTCTTTTTAATTTTTTTAATGTTTTTAGTATTTGGAAGTGTCACATATTTAATTTAATTTTGTCTAATATTACCAATATTTATGGATATTGTCACGGGTATTTATCGCGTTATTATTTATTTTCCCGACGTTTCGATTGTGTTGCAACAATCGTGGTCGCGGGCTGACTGGAGTACATGGAGCTACCGTTGAGAAGCGGTGGCAGTCGCAGGAACTACCCTCACTTGGTCTTCAGAATTAGAAATGTCCAATAATAATGATAATATCCACAAATATGAGTTCTGATCGCGAAAGTTTAAAAAATATAATATTATCAATGTTCGCATTTTTATAAATTGTTTAATGACGCACGTATGTACATACATGTATTGTGACAACAGGGAAATAAAGACTATCATTATCATTACGATGACGACCATTTGATTGTCCAGACAACCTCTGAAGTGCGTCGGGCGAGTAGCCGGCTGAGATGCGAAAGGTTGCGGGTTCAATTCCCGCTGCGAGACAAATGTTTGTATGATCCGCAAATATTTGTTCCGTGTCTGGGTGTTATGGTGCCATGGTACTCGTAGTTTCTGATACTCACGGCACAGTGAATCCTAGTATGGGATCAGGACTATGTAAGTGACTGTTGGGTGTTATGTTATCTTATTCGTTTCTACCTCAAAAACCTATTATATTATGACCAAGAACGGTACTAATGACAAAGTAGATGTAGATCTACCGTATAACACACCTGAGTGTTTTAAATTTATAAGCAACAATATCCAGCAAACCCACAATCAAACCATTGTATGGAAATGGCAACAGATGTTGCAATGACGATTTGTTTTGACAGTTCATATTTTCATACCTTTCAATTGGGCTCTCCGTCAGGCGAGGATGCCTGTCTTTGTTCCTAAATAAATATATTTTTATTTTTCTAAACCATGTTGTCCAATCTTTATTAAAGCTGTCGAATCAAATACGAAAAAGAGATAAATTGCTTTTAGCAATCGGTGTCCATTAAAGCTGGCGTTTGCTTTTATTCGTAAAACCTAAAATAAAACATTATTAACAGAAAGATACAATAGGTATGTACAATGAATACAATAGGTATACAAAAATAAAACTGTTTCATTTCGTAGAAAAAATCTATAGGACACCAAAATCAACCAATTTCTTGCCCACGTGTGCTACGTTTCTACGCTCGTATCGGTATTGCTGTGCCTAGCTACGTTCGTAGCAGAAGTGCTACGCGTAGCTACACTCGTAAATAAAGTATTGCTGTGCCCAGCTACGTTCGTAGCAGAAGTGCTACGCGTAGCTACACTCGTAAATAAAATATTGCTGTGCCCAGCTACGATCGTAGCAGAAGTGCTATGAATGGCTACACTCGTAAATAAAGTCTTGCTGTGCCCAGTTACGTTCGTAGCAGAAGTGCTACGCGTAGCTACACTCGTAAATAAAGTATTGCTGTGCCCAGCTACGTTCGAAGCAGAAGTGCTACACGTAGCTACACTCGTAAATAAATTATTCCTGTGCCCAGCTACGTTCGTAGCAGAAGTGCTACACGTAGCTACACTCGTAAATAAGGTATTGCTGTGCCCAGCTACGTTCGTAGCAGAAGTGCTATGCGTAGCTACACTCGTAAATAAAGTATTGCTGTGCCCAGCTACGTTCGTAGCAGAAGTGCTACGCGTAGCTACACTCGTAAATAAAGTATTGCTGTGCCCAGCTACGTTCGTAGCAGAAGTGCTACGCGTAGCTACACTCGTAAATAAAGTATTGCTGTGCCCAGCTACGTTCGTAGCAGAAGTGCTATGCCTAGCTACACTCGTAAATAAAGTATTGCTGTGCCCAGCTACGTTCGTAGCAGAAGTGCTACGCGTAGCTACACTCGTAAATAAAGTATTGCTGTGCCCAGCTACGTTCGTATCAGAAGTGCTACGCGTAGCTACACTCGTAAATAAAGTATTGCTGTGCCCAGCTACGTTCGTAGCAGAAGTGCTACGCGTAGCTACACTCGTAAATAAAGTATTGCTGTGCCCAGCTACGTTCGTAGCAGAAGTGCTACGCGTAGCTACACTCGTAAATAAAGTATTGCTGTGCCAAGCTACGTTCGTAGCAGAAGTGCTATGCGTAGCTACACTCGTAAATAAAGTATTGTTGTGCCCAGCTACGTTCGTAGCAGAAGTGCTACGCGTAGCTACACTCGTAAATAAAGTATTGCTGTGCCCAGCTACGTTCGTAGCAGAAGTGCTACGCGTAGCTACACTCGTAAATAAAGGAGTTCCGGTTTGGTACATTGAGATTGATCCATTGACCTGTTCGATCCATTATACCTATAATTTTGTTCCTGATTGATCCATTGTCCAATGGATCATTTTAAAATAATTATTTTAATTAGTGCCGTGATAAGCTAAGGCCAAATCAACGCGTTCAGCCCGCGGCTGCGGTGGCGTGCACGGTGGCGATCCATTATCTTACCACTGATCGCCATCGTGCACGCCACTGAGGACGCAAGCTGATCGCGTCGGTTTGGCCTTAGCTTAAGCGCATCGTTATTTAGATGTAAACACAACATCAAAACATTATTTTCTTGCACGAAAGTTTTGTCATTAAGATAAATTAAATTCACACCAAACCCAAGCTACTAGTAAACAAGTAAAATAAAAAACTAAACAAATAATGAAACAAAGTGCCTATTTGGTGCATCTCAAAACATAAACCGACTTAATACAAACGTGTACTATCTTTTAAATAGTTAAACCGTGTTTTGTCTTTTGCATTAGATAAGCAGTTTCAAATTTGAGAAAAGAGACAAAAGACGGTGTAACTATTTAAGGATATTAAGCGTGTATTAGCACGGCTAATTATCATAATTTAAAAATATTAATCTTACTAGCAGCGTGCCATTGTTTCACCCGCATAAGCCTCGATCCCGTGGAAATATCGGGAAAAAAATATGCCTATGTGTTATATTCATATTCATTTATTTCACCTTATAACAATGGCTGTAAGTTTAATAAAATATCATCATTTAAAAAAAAACTAAAAATACAATAAATGAGTCGTTATTCCGGGAGTCCAGTTATCTCCATTCCAAATTTAATCCAAATCCATCCAGCCGTTTCAGCGTGAAGAATTAACAAACACACTCATACACAAACTTTCGCATTTATAATATTAGTGTGATAATAAAGTGGAAGAAAGCGTTAGCCGAGTCAGTTGTGGGAAGCAATGGCGGCGATGAACTCACCACTCATCACGTCTATATTCTCATGGTGCAACGCACTGTGAAGAGGCACATTGAGGCTCAGCCTACTCCTTCAGGAAAAAGGCGTGTGTCTATGTATATAGTAGGTATTCAATAATGAAACAAAAATTATATTGTAATATTTTGCGAGCAGCCTCTCATTTAGATAGCTTTTGTAATTTAATACTTTCAAATTGAAACAAGCACCTTCGATTATTCCAAATATTCGGGCGGAATATTTTCCTACCCTTAAGAACAATTTCAAACTCGATCAAAGCGAAGAAATTGCTTATTATATCATAAATACTCAACGTTCTGCGTGTTCAATCTTCATTTTCATTGATACTGCGCTGTCCATTAAACAACATAAGACACTGAAATGATTTCACTGTTGGATTTTAAATTATGTACAAAATACAAAAAACAAAATGTTATATCGTCACCGAATTTACTAGTATAGTATTATTTTATCTGTGTCGAAACTAAGTATTTTTACAAGCTTTATATTAACTTGCAATATATGTCCGGGTGGAATCTTGCAACTTAATTTTAAAGCAGTTATCCTCAACCGATTGTGATGATATTTTGCATACCTGTCAAGTTCCGATGACAATGCAATATTATGGTGACAGCGAGCTGATCTTATGATGGAGACGGAAGGTGGACAACGGAACTCCTCGAGGGATAATAGTAGACTTTTAGGCTCATTTTGATCAGCACACGGTTACGATCACTAATCTTATAAAAGCTTTTACTTAAAAATATATTTCTCAAAAAAACTTATTTTTCGTTTGTTTCAGAATGGCCCCGAATAGAGCTTCAACATCTGGACATAAGCATGTCTAATCTAGAAGTCATCCCAGAGAGTGCGCTGGATGGATTGAGATTACAAACACTGGTTTTAGTGGCAAATAAATTGCATTTTATAGAGCTGCATGCGTTCAGGTACGATAGATGTTTAAGGCGATATGTTAACATTTTGGAGTTGTCGCGTTACACGCTCACTCAATATCGGTAAAGGTTACAAACTTGATATTAAGCACAGTAATGTACTTGAGGATCTAATTAATCCAAATAAATCTAGAACAGAAACACGATTGCTAAACTTTTTCTTTATTTATTTATTTTTGAAGTTGATTTCGCAAGAACTAGCTGTCTTAAACACACATGTTTTAATTGATAGTATCTCATAAATATCATCAGGTTAGCTACGATACCCCCTAAACAAAAAAAAACGCTAAACATGTGTTTAGGGGGATCGTAGCTAAACTGATAATGTTTATGAGATACTTACTATCAATTAAAACATGTGTGATAAGTCTCCTAGTTCTCGCGAAATCAACTTTCACTATCTGAAGAAGTGTTGAAGAGCTGTAAAAAAACACCAAAAAAAAAGAATTTCGCGCCTTAAGCGAGTGCATCCACCTTTAATACGAAAAGTTTACAAAGAGAACGGTTAAATGATAAAGTAAATCTATTTCAGTTCCATGGCTGCAACACTGGCATCTTTAGACCTCGGTTACAACGAATTCACTGAAGTACCGCAGCAGGGTTTAAAAGATTTAAAAGTTTTAAACTGGCTCAATCTGCAGAAGTAAGCACAAGTTTTAAACTTCATTGTATTGAAGTTTTAGTCCGCAGCTTTGTGAAATTAATTAATGTTTTCGTTTTCTAGCAATAACATAGTACATATTGGACCAGAGATCAGATGGCATCATCTAGAAGAGACTCTTACCAGCTTGTCATTGAGTAACAATCAAGTGAATAAACTTAACCCTCAGGCTTTCACAGCTCTCTACCACCTAGTACAGCTGGATCTGGAAGGAAACCACTTGCGCAGCATCAGTCTCGACTCCCTGCCTCCCTCCATCACCATCCTCAAACTATCCAACAACTTCCTACACGAGCTATCCTGTGATTTACTTTTTAATCTTCCTAGGCTACAATCCATACATTTACGACACAATTTTATCACTTTTGATACCCAAACTCGCTGCCATAGCAACAAAACGAAAAAGATAGAAAAGTTAGACCTAAGTAATAATCAAATTACAGACTTCTCTGAAATTTATGTCTTAAAAGATATTCAGATTAGGCAAATTATACTCGACCTTAACAAGTTATCGGTCATTCCCAGAACGGTGTTTCTGAACAATAGAATTGAGAGATTATCCGTTTCATATAATAAATTGGTTTCTATTAGCCGGGATCTATTTTTATCGTTGAAAAACTCTTTGGAACATCTCGAAGTAGAACACAACAGTTTGTCCGAGTTGCCGGATAGCCTAGCTGAGGTTGCACGCCTCCGCCATTTATCCCTGGCTTACAACCGGCTGGAAGAGGCGCCTTCGCTCCCGGCCCGGATTCAGACGCTTTCGTTGGCTGGCAACTTTTTAACTTCAATACCCTCCGCTCTTCAAACGCTCGAACCCGGCTCTATTCGTTACCTCGACTTAAGTTACAACAGGATAACTAATTTGTTACCAAACGAATTCCTGGACTGGTCCACTTCACTCGGCACTATCAACTTGAGAGGTAACAGGATTGCACAGATTTATAAGAACGTTTTTCCAGCTAGCATGCCGGTGAAAGAGATAAATCTAAGTTTTAACGATTTGTACTACGTACATCCGCAAGCTTTTTCCAATCTTACGAGTTCTTTACACGTTTTGGAGTCGTCTTCGACGCTTTTCAGCGGGTACTTTCCCTTTGAGATTCAAGAAGGCCTAGAAAATCTCAGTTGGCTGTCGTTTGACAACAATGATTTTCATATTCTGATATTATCGGATATTGTAGCATTTCCATACATAAAATATTTGAATTTAGAGTACAATAGAATCGTCGACATAGTCGTCAATAGCGATTACCAAAACGTATCGCTCTCTCTGAGCAGTCTCAGAATAGCTTACAATTTTATAAGTTCATTGCGCAGAGGTTCATTTGCTTACATGCCAGAGTTAAGAAACTTAGATTTATCTTACAACCGAATCAACAACTTAACTAAGCACAGTTTCAGAAACTTACCAAACTTGAGATATTTATCTCTTGCGGGTAACATAATCGATTCGATGGAAGCCGAAACCTTTGCCAATTTACCAAAACTGGAAATATTAGAACTCCAGGGCAATAACTTTACGTATTTATCAATGAGGGCGTTTTACATTGTGTCTAATATAGACGTGACTTTCACGTTGAACGTTAGCAGAAACTACATCTACCGTATTGACGATGAATCAACATCGTCAATAAACATTTTCGACGGTTCGTACAACGAACTCCACGAAGTGCCAAACAATTTATTCATCTCGGTAGAGCTCTCTATTCGACAAATTATTTTATCGCATAATAAAATAGCCCACATACCGAGCGAGGCTTTCGGTGAAGCCGTCAATTTAGAAATATTAGATTTACATAACAATAATATTCAAACAGTAAAGAGAAAATCTTTCAACGATTTAATTTCACTCCAAATATTAGATCTTTCGTACAATTATATATCTCAGTTGTCTGTAGAACAATTTTACAATTTAAATAGATTAAGATATCTCAAAATAAATCATAATAATTTAAGATTATTACCGAGAGACATCTTCAAAAATACTATTATCGAACACCTAGATATGAGCAGTAACGACATATCTCTGTTCCCCGTGACTGCTCTCTCCCAGATCGGCTTCACACTACGGTATCTCGACCTGTCACACAATCGTATAGAATATCTAGACAGTAATATATTCCGGAACACGCAGTTTCTGCTGAGCTTAAATTTAGGTCATAATCTATTAACAGTTCTATCAGACAACACATTTTCCAGCATCGGCGGGTTGCGCCAGCTGGACCTCAGCTCAAACTCGGTGAAGGCGAACTTCAAAGAGCTGTTTCACAATCTACCTAACTTGAGGCATTTGAACCTTGCAAATATAAGCTTAAAGTCGGTGCCTTATCTACCTTTGATGAACTTAACCATTCTCAATTTGACAACAAATTACATTAGCAGTTTTAAGGAAACTGACGTTAAACGGTTAGTGGGTATTCGCCACTTAGATCTTAGTCATAATCGTCTTACCTCTTTAGTGCCAAAGATGTGGTTTCATTTGAATAATCTCGACACACTTGACGTGTCGTATAATCCTATCGTGAGAATTTCGCCAAATAGTTTTAAATGGTTGAATAATTTATCTCATTTAAATTTAAATGGACTTAAGTATTTAGACATAGTTGACCAAGATTCCTTCCGTCCCTTGTCGTCCTTGCGTTCCTTGCACATCCAATCATGGTCCACAATAAACCACTCTACATTCCGTATCTGTAATGTCACTTCTTCGCTGCCATCCTTGTACAAGCTGGTGATAGATTGGACCGATGACTATATGAACACTCAGCTACACGGGATCGATGCGGGCAACATCCGCTATCTGGAAATACGAGGTGCAAAGTTGCAAAAAATATGCGACGAAGCTTTCCAACCATTCGCTGACAGTCAAGAGATATTTATCAGAATAACAGAGACATCGCTGATGAAACTACCGCTGTCGTTCATGCGGCACCTGGGACAGATACCGCAACTGGGTGTTGACCTGAGCTATAATCAGCTTACGACCCTGAATCCGGGTATTTTCTACCCTAATTTCACCAGCTGGAGTCACGTAGCAACCAAGTTACTTTCTGGTATGTAAATGTGAACAAAATACTGTATAAGCTCTTGCTTATACAGTATTTTCAAAACAAACAAACAACAAATAAACAATTTTACGTAGTTATTGTTGATAAGAATCAACAATAAAATTGTTTACCATCTTTTATCAGAACTCGCTACAAACATTAGTAATTCAACTGAATATTTATAAAGACTTTAAGAGCTATGCACACGGTGAATTTTTATAGCGATACAAACTCAAACGTGCTGTATATTTTCATTTAATTTCAACAAATTTGTAATACCTTTGTATGTGTTTCTGTTTGTATACGCTCATTCTAAGAAACGCCCTGTTCTTAACGTCGTGTTTATAAGTTCTAAACGATCCTTTGATTATTTATTTTTGTAGAAAGATGGCCTTTTAGTAATTTAATGGATTATCAAAATCTAAACAGAGATCAAAAAGTAAATAAATAAGTACTCGTAAATTAAGATTTCGGTAGTACCAATGGTAATTTAATTTTCAGACGGGCAAAAAATTCCCCCGTGTACTACTGAGGCGGTCCGGCTGTAGTAATAGGGTTAAAAAAATACCCGTGGTACTGGTAGTACTACTGGTAATTAACAGTAAAAACTTCCTTCTAAAGCTAAGCAGAGGCAAAACTTAGTCTTTCTAAATATGTTTTAATACAATGTTTTTAGGGTTCCGTAACCAAAAATTACGGAACCCTTATAGATTCGTCATGTCCGTCTGTCTGTCTGTCTGTGCGTGTATGTCACAGCCACTTTTTTCCGAAACTATAAGAGCTAGGCTGTTGAAACTTGGTAAGTAGATGTATTCTGTGAACCGCATTAAGAATTTCACAAAAAAATAAAAAAAAACAGTAATTTTTTGGGGTTCCCCATACTTAGAACTGAAACAGAAAAAAAAAATCAAACCCATACGCGTCCCATCTATGGATAGGTCTTCAAAAATGATATTGAGGTTTCTAATATTTTTTTTTTCTAAACTGAACAGTTTGCGCGAGAGACACTTCCAAAGTGGTCAAAAGTGTACCCCCCCCCCCCCCCCCCCCCCCGTAACTTCTAGAATAAGAGAATGATAAAACTAAAAAAAATATATGATGTACATTACCATGTAAACTTCCACCAAAATTCCAAAATTGGTTTGAACGAGATCTAGTAAGTAGTTTTTTTTTAATACACTATTATTAAAACATCGATCAAAGTTACAACAAACTACAAGAACTTTTATATTATGTTACTTGCTGCTACGGAACCCTTCATGGGCGAGTCTGACTCGCACTTGGCCGCTTTTATTTCAGTGTTAAACCTTTTATAGCTCCATAGGCCAACAGGCTTCTAATTAACTCAACGATATCTCAAAAATGTGTTAGATACTCTTTTAAATATTAACAAGCGCTCGGACGAACCACGGGCGAGGGTACTAGTATTTTATTAAAATTTACAGTCTCCCGCCGCACAACGAACCTGGCAACTCTTCGTAATGAGTTTTAATTCTTAATATGCCACTCGAAACTTTTCTAGACGAGGCTGAATCGTCAAGCCACAGCAATTTGAAAGTTGAAACTTTATGTTACGTTTAGACGCACGCGTTCAAAGCGACATTCAACGGGCGCGTGCACGGACGCTAGCGTGTTAACGGGGCTGTTTGTGCACGCGCCCGTGTTCGTGCTCGTGAATGCGCCGATCGGGCCGACTGTCGGTTTTTCGACACACTGCAAAGATGAATGTGCATGCGCTCGTGTGCCTGTTCACACGCGCTCGGTCGGTTAGTATCACATGCGACTTCGTGGCGGTTTCTATGAATTCTACGAACTCTTCTTCTCTTTTCCACTCGCGATCATTTATTTTTACTTTCCAATAGAAATAGGTGAATCCAAATGTCAGTGGAGCCGCCACGAGATCGATGTCCGCTGTGTTCGCCATGTGTGTGAGCTTGCTTGCACCGCCGCGTGCGCCAGGCCGCATGCCGGGCTGCCCCCTTATTCGCCATCACCAAACGTGACATAACGCGGGCTCGTCACGATACTGCGTGGAATGATTGTTTAGAATACATTATTGCAGAACACTTAATTGGTAAGGAAACTCCTATGGTCATAGCGAATAAGGGCCCTGCACGCCAGGCTGCTCGCCGGCTGCGCGCCGCGCGTTTGTTAACCACATTAAGGTGGTTGCTTTCGCTTGTTTCGCACTATGTTGTCGGTAATTATATGACCTAACACACAAGTTTTAATTTATAGTATCACATAAATATTATTAGTTTGGCTATGAATGTGCTTGAAACAAAAAAACACAGTAAATACCATTGAAGCACAATCGTAGCTAAACTAATGATATTTTTGTGATACTATAAATTAAAACTTGTGTGTTAGATCATATACTACCCGGTCACATTATCTCGAGACCTGGCGTCGAAAGTATATCGTCGTAAGTATAAGTATCGTATAAGTATAAGTATATATATATATATATATATATAAGTCGTCGTATCGGCAACGAAAGTGCCGTCAACATAGTTTTCGCTATCTGAAGAAGTGTTGACGAACTGTGATGAGCAAAAAACCCGTTTTTATTTTTAATTTCGCGCCTCTCATGAAAGCTACCACCTTAAAAGTGTTATTTATGTACAGGTGGTTTGATTCTGACGGGAAATCCGCTCCGTTGCGAGTGTGAGCTGGCGTGGCTCGGTGCGTGGCTACGGCGCTGGCTGCAGGAGAATGAGGCGGGTGGCGAGCTGCGGCGCGCCGTGCGCAGCGCCACCTGCCGGGACCAGCTCGGGCGGCAAGTGCCACTGCTGCAGCTCCGCGCTGACGAGGCTGATTGCCACGCCTCGGCCCTCTCCAGCGACGCACAGCCCAACTACACAGACTTCATCTACACTCTCATCATCGCCATATGGACTCTAGTACTAAGATGATATCCGTCTATGCACCTCAAGTGATTTACATGTAAGCTAAAGCTAAATTTAAGCTTGTAAATAAATACCGACTCTCCTATGCAAATAAACAGAATGTAGTTTCATAGTAGGTATTTTATACACCATACGAATCTTCCGTAGGCAAGTGAAAGTGTATAGTTTAGTATTAATTGAAACGAATACAATTATAATGTCTATTCAACTTTCTGTATTAGTTAAGGTAGGTAGAACATTTATATAAGAGTTATGCAAAATTTTGGATTACATTAATTTTTGAGTAGGTATAAAATATTTTATTCGGAAACAAATTGATGCATTACTAAATTTATTCTCAGAACTTGCATATAAGGTACACCATTTATAGATAAATGTAAACGTCTGGTTTGGAAGGGTCGAACCATCGAATAGAAATCCTAGTAAAAAGTTTGCATGTTTGTTAACAGCTGAACCGATTTCGATTAAATTTGATAATTTGATTAAGATTGACATAGAGGCTTACTTTTATTCTTAGAAAGCGAGAAGCTGCGGATACTAGTTCTCTAAAAACTATTATTTTGTCATTGTAAATATGTAAAAAATAAATATTTTTCCAAAATATATGATTGATTTTTATCTTCTTCTCACACATTTTGATTCATTAAACAAAAAACACTTATAGCCTCATCTTGCAAAGCTGGAGTGGCTGAAGTGGCTGTGGAATTCACTTTACACTAAGATCGTAAGAATAGGTACTAGCAGAAAGCTGACAAACAATTATTTTTTAATTCAACTTTTAATGACCTATCAAGCATACGGCCTATTTGATATTAAGTGGTACCCTCTGCCTTTGAACAGTGCATTATCACATAGGTCACGTCCACCTAGGACGCGCCCTATGTGGCATTGCACTGCGCCCGCCACCCTGAGACATTAAGATGAGAAGTCGCGCATGTAATTTCACCGGCAACCATACCCTTCAAACCGGAACACAGCAATGCGAGCACTACTGCTTTGCGGCAGAAATAGGTATCTACTACATTGCTTACAGTATAAACTATTTCTAAAAGTAACTCTACCTAGACAAAAGATAAACCAATGAAATTCCTTACGTGCTGAAAATACAAAACTTTTAATAATATCGACTACTAGCGATTCGTCGCGGCTTCGCACGGGTAGTTTCAGGATGAAAAACAGCCCCCCCCCCCCCCCCTCTACCCCCTCCCCTGGTAGCCTATGTCACTCACGGTGAATGTAGCTTTCCAATGGTGAAAGAATTTTTGAAATCGGCGAAGTAGTTTTCGAGTTTATTATTACAAACATATATAAATACAAATCTATCCTCTTTATAATATTAGTGTAGGTTGAATCTTCACTAAAACCTTCACTTCACTAAAACCTTTTTGTGGACGTAGTTAAGGTTTACTATGTAGTTTATTGAGTCGGAAGTCGTTTAATAGGTTCTATTAGTAGAGCAGTGTAAATCAAAAGGTTGCCAATGAATGCCTACATTTAATTTCCGATGTGGCTTTCATTTCGCTATTGACAAATGGAAAGGGAATAACCGAGCCTAATGAATTGAATCTATTCGTTTATTTGCTAGCCCTACCCTCAGCATCGGTTTCTACCGCTATCGAATTGTCTGCCAATCCGTTGCAAATGTCTTGGCCAAAGATCTCGCTCAGATTTTTTCATACGATAGTGCCAACTTTAATTGGTTTTCACACAGCATATCTCACATAATGGTATGAGTAGGACCCCCTCTTTCCCCTTCCTGTTCCCCCCTCTCGAAATTTTAAATATTGCGTACATATTGTGGCATTCTATGGGGGAGGCCTGTCCAAGCATGGAATCCTACAGACTGATGATAGTAATGATGATGATGATAAATTAAAAAACTTTCGTGAACGACGACCTCTGTGGCGCGGCGGGCGAAGGTTCACCTGCGACACAGGAGGTTGCGGATTTGATTCCCGCATCGGAACAAATATTTTTACGATCTGCAGATATTTGTTCAGCCACAAAGGGTGTTTTGGGTATTTTGCTATGTATAATAAAAAATATCTATCTATGTAATGTATTGTATTATGTACATCAGTTATAACACACACTAAACACAAGCTCTGCTTAGCTTGGGGCTAGATAATGTTGTGTGAACTGACATTATTTATTTATTTATTTATTACTATTTATATCATTAATTTTATAAAATCGGGACTTCGAGTCGAAATCTGAGTCTATGCTTACACCGATAAAATACAAACACACATAAACTCACGCCTGTTTTCCGCAGGGGTAGGCAGAGGCCACGAATTTCCTCTTGCTACGATCCTGACACACCTCTTTTGCTAAAATGGTTGAAAAATTGCCGTTTTTATGAAATGAATGATGATAGTGGCGTGTGGAAGTGATATGAATGTAGACAGTAACGTATTCAGGTAGGAGCAAAGGACTAGTATTTAATTTCATTAGTAACTTGTAGACAAAGGAGTTCTACATTTTGTAAATAATTGAAATCTTTTAGCCGCTTTTCAATTATCAAAAGGCATTTGGGCATTGAATACTTAATAGGCTCACTGTCCCAATTTTACTGAAAAGGATGAAAGAGTGTCTTATGTGAATTATTTATTCGTTTCAATCGAAAAGTAGTTTCGATAAGTGAATATAGTACCTACCTAACTAATTTCCAGAGTGCCTATGTTTGTCCAGACCAATTTCAATAAGTAACAAATAAAGTGCTTAAGTGGCGTAATTTTTCAAAAACTATAACAATTCGTAAGTATAAAAAAAATTATACCTATATTTTGATATTACAATGGATCGCTACGAAAATGCATGGAATATGGAATTATAGTAGCCGAAATAAACCTCATTCAGGCTATGGCACGTGTCATTTAGCCACTTACTTGTAATTAATTGATTAATGTAACCGAAATTGGGGAAGCATGGTATCATACGCCAGCCAGCTAAGTTCGTCGTGATGACCATAAGGGGTAATATTCACGTACGAAGTTAACGCTAAAGATGTAGGTAAAGTCAGGATTTACTAACATAAAGCCAACCAACTTTTGAAACTATCATGGTTATGTACATACTTTTGACTAGAAACGGGATATTTACCACGATTTTTGAGTTTTAATTGTTCCCGATATTTCGGCACAGTTGCATGCGCTATGATCACGGGAGAACTGACTAAAGTTTTTTATAATTAGCAGATATATCGATCTACCCTATTTCTCACTCTTTTATTACGAATGATACCACTACCATCTTTAGTTAGTTCTCCAGTCATCATGGCGCATGCAACTATGCAACTGTGCCGAAATATCGGGAACAATCAAAACTTTAAAATCATGGTAAATATCCCGTTTCTAGTGAAAGCCATAAAAAACGTAAGCGTATAAAGCAATCCGTTAGCTTACGGACGTTTTGTAGCGGAGACCAAAGTGAAACTTAGGTCTAAGGCGGAGACCAAAAATGAACTCGATTTTATCAGCTATATTACGTCTTATCGACCGCCACTTAAATTACCAACCGGTGAGAAAAGAATGAACCGTATAACTGAAGCAGTGTTAGAAGTCGATAAAACGAAGACTGAAATCGGTGGATGGAGGTGGCTTTAGTTCGTTCATCATGAAATGCTATGGGAAAAGCCTCTGTCCAGAAACTGATGTCGGCTAAAAGTATGGTGATGAGAAAATAAGGTTACAAAGCTTGCTTCTAACGACCAACCAACTTACAGTTTTACCCAAAATATAAGTCGCCCCGATGTACCAGCGCCGTAAACCAATTTCTATAGCGGTACCCTTCTTCCTACCGATAGCAATCGCGCTAAAATCTTGCGCTGTAAGTTATTAGTTAATTGATTTCGCGGCAAAATCACGGCCGGTCGTCCGCCATCTTGTTCATCAGTCGACTCTTAGTTGTGAGCGGGACAGAGCTATACTATACGTTCGGCTACTATCGGATATCAGTTTGCGCTTTTCTGCGCAAACGAAAACAGTCGATCGGACTTATATTTTGTGTAAAACTGTACTACACAACTTTTAAAACAGAGTAGGTACGAACGAACCTGGCGTTTTATTCACCGGTGAAATCAAACCCTAATCAGACCTTATTCATGTATTGACATCATTACATTAGGCCACAATCACGCCGTGGGGACACATTTAATTGCAAGTAGCCATGAGAGGAATATACCTACATGGAAAAAATAATTATGTTAAAAACAGAGAACTCGTTTGGAGTGCTCTTGGGTTAATATATTGCTGGCAGATTACATATTACAAACATTTCGGAATTTTCCGATCTCAAAATAATAAAACTGTTTTACGAAAAAGGCACAATTTTAGATAAATAAGCTAATAATAAGTGTGGTTGGACTGGCACATGAAGGGTTCTGCACCATTGCACACGATTTAACACAATGTACTCAGTCCCTTTAGTTATAGTTATTTTATTTTTATTATACCATAATAAAAATAGAATATAGTTAGAAACTAAAGGGTATGATATTCGTGCATCTTATACTGAATTGGACTGGAGTTAACTCCTTTCACGCGTCAGAGCTGACACAAACTATTTTAGGGGTTGATTTTTTTTATTATTAATTTGATGAATTATTTGATTGAATTTTAAAGACCGTAACCGTTAGGAATAAATGAACTGAAAAGAACATAATAGGTTGATAAAAAAAAATTGCGATAAGTATCTCATCAAATTGCATATCAATCTGTTTCCTTATTAAGTAAGAAACAAAACAAAATGAACTCTGCGAAGCTACATACATGATATTTGCAATTAGAGCAGTGATATATCTCGGCTGCGACAGTTCCAAGTCTCGGCCTCTAATACGCTAGGATTAAATCAAGGCGCATTCCTACGAAGTTTCTGGAGATTCAAGGAGAGTTGGTGAGTCCATTCGCTGGCATCGACATGCCTACACACTCACGACCCCCGAAATTTATAGCCTGACTTAGAAAATAACTCCGCTGAACTGCAAAAATAACTCACAAATCGGTGAAATAACTCTCGAATGACAAACGTAAAATACTTTAAAACGTAAGCTAAATCCATCTCACATCACTTTTAAAGAATCTAAATGGACTTTATCTGTAACAAGTTTTTTGTGAAAAATATATTTTACAATAAAGCTTTTATAAATTATAGTGATCGTAACCGTATGCAGATCAAAATTAACCTAAACACGGCCAGTCTACTATTATCCATCGAGGAGTTCCGTTGTCCACCTTCCGTCTCCATCATCATATCAGCTCTCTGTCACCATCATATTATGTTGTCATCGAAACTAGACAGGTATGCCAAATTTCAGCAATCGGTTGAAGATAACTGCTTTAAAATTCAGTTGCAAGATTCCTCCCGGACATACATTGCAAGTTAATATTAAGACTGTAAATCCCTTAAAAAGCAAATCATAGAGTCTGTCTCAGATTGACTGTCTACTTACCCAACATAATTAACGCCTGATATATTTTTTTAATTCTTTTACTCCACTGAAACTATACAATTTCTACGTAATAGGCACAGTCTAAAGATCCAGTATAGGCATGTATTCATCACGAAAAGAACATTAGCATTACCTTGGGCATTATTTTATTGTGAGGTCACTCTGTAAGGTACTCGATTAATTTCCCACTATATTACATCATTAGGTCGCCAAGGCCACTAATCAAGCGGTTGTGTTTGGCGTCATACTGTCGCCAGGCGGTGGCTTGGAACAAAAATGAATTGGCTTCGATGTTAGTACTTAATAAGTTAATAGACTGAAGGTTTTTGTTTAAGAACTTTTAACAGGTAATCTTCAAACTTACCCGGACTTGTTGATAAGATTCGTTGGTATAAGATTTGCCCTGGTTGCTAAGCTTATAAGATAATGTGTTATTACTGGAAGAAAGCATTAGCTGAGTCAGTCCTGGGAAGCAATGGCGGCGATGGGCTCACCACTCGTCACGTCTATATTCAACGATGGTGCAACCCACTGTCCAAAGAGGCCCATTGAGGCTCTGTCTACCCATTCGGGGAAAGAGGCTACGAGTATGTATGTATGGAACTTCTTTCTAAATAAACGTAACCAAAAAGGGGTGCCTCAACCTCAGATCTCCAAAATCAAAAAGCCTACAAACTTGAAATTTACATTTTATGTTCATTTTTAGGCTTCCGGTGCTCACTAAGAGAAGATTTTACGATATTTAATCCCTAAGGGGATGAAAACGGGTGTCTAAAGCCAGTACGAAAAAAGTTACAGCACCAAATTGAATCTTACGACAACGCGCATATTTTAAACATTGAAATTCAATTTGAAAGCCGATGCAATTGTTTTTACAAAACGAAGTTATGTAATCACTTAGTATTGATATTGTGAGTCCTTAGTTATTTTTTTAATAAATTTATTAGGAAGCGATATATTATTTATTTCCATACAAAACAATAGTAAATAGATAGATAGAAAATACTTAATTGTACACCTTAATAAACAAAAATACGAAAAAAAATACTTAACTATATAATTAAAAGTACAATGGGCGGTCTTATCGCTTAGAACCGATTTCTTCCAGACAACCTTCGGATGGAGATACATTTATAAGTTAGGAAGAATGGCCGGGGGTGTATGTATATTATAGGTACATAAAAGTGTAAAAATAATACCTATCTATTAACTATCAACATAAACTTGTAAAAACTACTTAAAATATTACAATATACACATAAAAAATTAAAAAACCCCGTTCATTAATTCATAAATTCATATAAATTTCCCGTTTTTATAAAATAATTAATATACACATACATACCATAAATACTTACACTACAGTAAAATAATACATACAGATACATAAATACATAAATATATTTTAATATATATATATATATATATATATATACACGTACTTATACTGAAGTGAAGGTAAATAATACTAGTAGGTACTAGGAGGAATTAATGCTAATAGCATTATCTACCAGTAAACAACATCAGTATCAGCATTATATAGGTACCTCTGCGAGATATAGGCACAGGAAACTATGAATTATGAGTTCTGGTCTGTTTAGAACCGTTCATTGCTAATAGCAACTATTATATATTCTGTGCTAATAGTTCGTATAATACACACGATAATTCACATTGTAGTCCGAAGGAGGAAGCTGGGAGTCGGGATACAGCAGGTATATCTCGTAAGACTCCCAACAAACATAATAATTTAAAATACGTGTATTACCTACGCTAAGGCTAAGTTCGCTGGTACATTGAGCGGGCCGTTCAACCACGAATGAGTCCATACTTTGTTGACAGGATGGACTTTTGTTACCGAAACCTCCCGTTTGGTGTATATGTAGTTGTAGTTAGTTTTAGTAGTAGTAGAGTTTTTTTGTGAAAGAGTTCGACCGGGGAAGTACTACCACCATACCTATTTCTGCAGCAAAGCAGTAGTGCTCGCATTGCAGTGTTCCGGTTTGAAGGGTAAGGGTGCCGGTGAAATTACAGGCACATGAGACTTTCATCTTTATGTCTCAGGGTGGCGGGCGCAGGGCAATGCAACATAAGGTGCGTCCTAGGTGGACGTGACCTATAAGGTAATGCACTGTTCATAGGCAGAGGTTACCGCTTAACATCAGGTGGGTCATCTGCTTGTTCCGTAAACCAGTAGTATAAAAAAAACAATTAAAGAAAAATGAATTGGACCTAATTTTTATTTAGTACTTTTGTTATATACCTACGCAATCATTGATTATGCAATAAAATTGTATTATTATTATTTAATTATAAGTCTACAGCAGAAGACTAGCGTCGCACCATGGAACATGCTGCAGAGCTGAGCGGAAGGAAGGCCCTTCCACCACTAGTCATGAACCACCAAAATGTCAATGATAGCATGTCCTAAGTGATGTTAGTTCATTATTATTTTTATCTAAGTTTTTTCTTAGTTTGTGTGTAATATTTTACATGTGATGTAAAATATTACATGGCTTGGCTTTTGCTTCTATCTTTATATTTAGAGTCCATAATTTATTACACAAATCGTGAGAAACGCCAAATAGATGAACAAGTTTCAAATGCAAGAGCTTTATAAGTTCTAAAGTATAAAATACATCTCGATTTCAATATGAATAACTGAAATGAGATACGATGTCGGAGCTGCGGATACTTAAATATTGCAGCTGAAATCGTGACCTACCACGTTCACTTTAAATTCTACCATATCCACAAGCAACATAAATATAGCTGGGAACAAATTATCGGACGCGTCCGTCAGCCGCGACTGAGGGACGCGGCTTAACAGAGTGCACGGTAGTCGGGACGGCGTATACGGACGCCTCGCTATTAATAAAAAAAATATCTATGGTTGGTTCGCTTGTGACACTCGAAACGTCCGCGGCCACGTCCCGTGCCCCGTTCACACCGTCCGCGGACGCAGAAACATCCAGCCGGCTAGATTATGTTCGGACGTCTGAACGCTCAAGGTCACGTTCGCGTCTTACGACCGATGGTTTGCACGGTGTAGAATTAAATGCACCAATAAATTTTTCAGTATGCACCTATTCCTATGACCTAAATGCTTTGTAAACACTTGACATGTAACAATAATCTGTTATAAATAAATATACTATAACTATAATTTACTGGCTAGATATCAATAAGCCGCGCCCCTCAGCTGCGGCTGACGGACGCGTCCGATAATTTGTTCCCAGCTTATACAAGCTGTAACTACAGGGCATGTTTCCTTACCATAAAATGGAATTCAAAACAGTGTGTATCAATACCGATCACCATAAAAGAAACTGAATAGTTTTTCTATCGGGAAACCTACATTAGAGTAAACAATAATATTTTCATACAGACGTTGTGACAGTTCCACTAACATTGTGTACTATGGAGGAACATAACGACTTGCTTGATTTTCAACGTTATGTCAGATATCTAAGATTCAAAGTTGAACAAAATGTGTTGTCTGTATGTATAACGCATTTGCGCGTGCGTGCACATCCACCGAAGTCCTGTGGGACTTAGAACCTGGATGGCACGCCTCAATTACATTCCACATACACTTCCAGAATCGGCAACAGAGATACTCCTAGCTACAGAACTGCCGCCATCCAATTTAATATGTAGCGTCGCAAGTTTCATAACATAACTACATTATTGCTCAGTGTAAGGGTTTGGGAGACTGTTTATTTGATCCACAAAAATGTTGATATCTTCATACCACAAATTGCTTTGAGACCTTCCCGCACGAGGGAAAATAAGTGGAACGGGGTCATTTTCAACAACTTTTCTAATTTTATGAATCCCCATGGTAATTTACAAATTTTACCAGTACCACGGGGTCTCATCCCATAGAAAATATATATTGTTCTATTAAAGTTCAATAGATGGCGTTACAGGTATAGATTTGGTATTGAAGTATGTAAAAAAACAATATTAGGTCTTGAAAAAATATTTTCTAATATCAAAAAATACCCACAACACGGGAAAATTAAATAAATGTATCTGCAATCAAGTTAAATGATGTTTACAAACATTTAATTTTGTCTTTTTTCTGATGGTAATAAATTGAACTATATTGATGATGACACCAGTTTGTTTGTAGTACCACAGGTAGAACTGTCTTGATAGATGGCGTTATTTAAAAAAAACACAGGTGACACGCCTATGACGTCATGCCCGAAATGAAATAGAAAACTAGTATTTCCTTTTTATTCTAAAATTTTCAAATAAAATGTCAGACATCATTTGATATCATTGTGTCCAAAGACGAATATATATATATAAAAGACAATGTCCTGAATGACTGACTGACCGAGTGCCAACGCACAGCCTAAACCGCGTAGAGACTTGAAATTTGGAGGGTGTGTTTGTCTTGATGCGAAGGGTTGTAACTAAGAAAGGAATTTAAAAAATTCATAAGCCAAATGATTCTAACGTAATACAAAAATGCTCTGTATTTCGGAAAGCGTTAGCAGTAGATAGTTACTTGTAATTTCCGTCAAAGAAACCGGCGTTTCGTAACTGGTTCATAGGTACTTTCCTCAAATAAAATTAACAAACATAAAAATTTGCAATATACGAAAAATGCCACGGGAACGAAATATGTGACAAAGTTGTCTTTGTAAAAAAATACACTGCCATATTTTAGCGTATTTCGACGTAAAATATAGTTTCACGGTATAGGTAGTTGTTGGGATTAAAATATTTTCAGGAGTGGGACTCCTAAATTGAAATACTTGAATGTTCGTTCGTTTCAAAAGTCATGTCACGGTGTGGTTGTTAATGTTAAAGTTGTTTTCTGCACGCCGGGAAAGTATTCTGACTACGCGCGGACGAAGTCACGAGCGGGTCATCTGTTGAGTTTGAAAAATCATAATCGTCATACAGGGTGATTGGAAGATGGGTGCAAAGCTGTAAGGGGAAGGTTGTCTAGACCATTTAGAACTATTTCAGCCATAATAGTTATAAGACGAAGTCCGACTATTTCTTTTTTACCGTTTTTTTTTAGTAATACCCAGAAATTTTCAGTTAATTGCTAATAATTGCCAGTTTTATTGATTAATGTTTTCTTTTATTTTATTTTGTAATTTAAGTAATGTGTAAGCAATCTAAGAATACATGGTCTAAGCATCGGTGTCATCAGAAATTTTCAGTACAGACACTTTAGTTCACAAAAAAAATAAAAGATTTAAAGAATCAGGTTTTTGGGAACTTAGTTAAAAAAACAAATGGTGCTTTTTTGTTCAAACTTTTTTGAATAGGTACATGAAAAGAGAAAGAATTAATTCAGCGTTTGAAACGATGAAGCTGAAGATGATGTTGAAAGTAACTACAGCCGAAGTGAGACGACGGGCCCTTGCTTGTGTTGTTGGGAATCGTGGCAATCATTTTGAGCACCAATAAATTAATAAATTGAATTAAAATGTTGTTTAATAAAAATGCCTAAAATTTTAAATTTTCTCCCTCAGTCTGGTTTTTAGGTCCCAATTTTATTAATTTGTAATATATCCGCGTAAATGATACCTCAAATAAAAGAGTATGAATACCAAGCATGTATTCAAAAAGGTTTGAACAAAAAAGCACCATCCGTTTTTTTAACCAGGTAAATGTCAAGAACCTGATTCTCTAAATCTTTGTTTTTTTTAGCTGATAGTTGCTGCATGATGCCGAGTTCTTGGAGTATGGACTGATTGGTACGAAACTCAGTTCACGAAACCCCAAGCATTCTTCTCCAGCACCACATCTCAAGAGCATCTATGCTCTTTTTCTCGCTCTCCCTAAGAGTCCATGTTTCTGCAGCATAGAGGAATATGGGAAACACCAACGCTCTAACGAGACGGATCTTAGTAGATTTCGTTATGCTACGATTTTTCCATATCTTCCTCAGCTTATCCATGGCGGACCTAGAAATCGCCATACGCCGCTTGATTTCGTCAACGCATCCACCATTGTTTGTGATCAAAGATCCGAGGTAAATGTATGATTGAACCACATCACAGTTTGCGATTTGCTCGACTTCCGGCAAGTTGTTATTGATACAGTCAACAATCATAACTTTCGTTTTGCTGCGGTCGATCTTCAGACCAAACTCGAGGCTGATGTTTTATATCTTGAAAAGACTAGTTTTCCCTTACAGCTTTGCACTCATCTTCCAATCACCCTGTGTAGGTGTCTAAGTCTTTTTCACAAACGCCATCTATTGAGTGTGTGCGCGTTTTACGCGGTAATTACAGTTGCAGGAGCTAGGTGGCTCTAGCTATCATTTCCCTGCTAGCGGCATCTAGCACCCAGGTAAGGCAACCAAAATAGCCCGCAGAATAGCCCGAGTTATGGCGGTCACGTTTTGTTGTATGGCATGAGGTATCTGTACTAGTATAGTATTCTTTTATCTGTGCCAGTACTAATATTTGACCGGGTTTAATACGGGTAGGTATGGTGTTGTTTATACCTTTCAGAGGAGGAAATACTGAGTTGACAAAGAGTATAACGATGTTACTATTAAAAACAATCAAGTTGAGTCCACAGAGGACACTAATCGTTCCGATTCCAATAAAGAAATGTGAATTGAAAGAAGGATCGTCTCCGCTCCCGAATGTAATTGTCCGCGCTCGTACCAAACGATTTCTATTGCTTATTGCCTCCGAGGGTTTCTTGCAATTTTCTTAATGTTATACTTCGAATGAATTTTATTATGATACTGTAGAGAACTGAGTTTTTTTTAAATCTGGTCTTATGCAACTTTTTCCTATGTTTATATTTTTGTTGGACTTAATCTCCATAAAATTGGAAACGCTATAAATAGGAATTCTGAAAACGTATATGTAAGAGTTGAATTAGTTGCTGTCATGTATTTATCTTTCTTCTACCTAAGTATATTGACCTGACTGACTGACTGACTGACAGACTTTTGATTCTTCATCGCTGAGCCGAAACCGCTGGTCCTAGAAAGCTGAAACTTGGAGCAAAACCACCCACTGAGAAGAGATTTTAGTTAATTTAACCCCTAACGGGGTGAAAAGAAGTGAAAACCATTGTATGAAAAATCGTATTTCTTAAACTCACAAACTTGAAACTTTGCATAAGTATGCTTCAATACAAATCATAAAAGGATAAAGATAATAACGATTATCACTAATTTTAAATATTACATTAACAAAAATACTTAAAATTACAAAAGTAGGTACATATGGTTTGGTGAGAGCATGTGTGGTTAGTGTGAGAAGGGTGTATGGGTGTATATATGAATTAATATATATGTAAGTATGTTAATAAAGGTATATAAAGTGTGGGTGTATGAATGTGAGTGTGTGTGAGATATTAGTCCGATGACGACAGCAGTTATTCAAAAACAAGAAGCATAAAAATAATTGAGTGAACATTGTATTTTTTACGGACAATTAGTCATTTGCCCCTATCAGTTCCACAATAGCTGCTCTCTACTTCCACTAAAACCGATGGCCTGGAAACCAAACGAAATGAACAACCGATGACTTTCGTTTTCTTATAATTCTTTGTATTGTTCCTCGAGAATACGGAACTTTCTTTAGCTGATCAAACGACAACTTTCCTATTACTTTTATTATTTATCGAAAAAGTCAGTTTCCAATCTACTCCCAGGTTTGTATAACCTTCTATCTTCTATCTATCTATTACAATTATGAAGAGGAAAGATTTGATTGTTTGTTTGCATTGAATAGGCACCGAAACTACCTAACTGATTTTAAAAATTATTTCACTGTTAGGAAGCTACACTATCCCCGAATAACATAGGCTATATTATATTTTCAAAAAAATTAGGGATTCTTACTAAAACTCCAATAATGTAACCCAAGGTATAAAAAAAAATACCTAAAATATTCTTTACATCACGTGCGCTGCAAAAACTGTTTTGATGATAGAATGAAATAATAATGGATAAACAAAAAATACACTACATTATCGGTGAGTGCTACACGATAAGCTAACGCCCGCGGCTACGCTCGCGTTATTTGTTTTTCCACTCCATAACGGTTAAGCGGATTTTGATGGCTTTTGGTATGTAAATGGATGCGGGGGGTAGGAGGGGGGGGGCTGTTTTTCCTACTAAAACTACCCGTGCGAAGCCGGGGCGAATCACTAGTATTGTACAATTCCGTTCAAATATCTTTATAAAGATGGACATTGATTATACCGTGAGCTCTCCACTTGTCGTGATAGAGCAAACTTTCAAATAGAATGCGACAAGTGCGCGAGTGAGTGAATATGCGGCATTTCAATAGCAAGAATGCGATGTGACATTAAATTCCTTTTGCATGACTAAATCTCCCGTCTAGAACGCATTCATCCACACATACTTGTACTATGACTATGGCCGCTAACGATTGCGAGAGCTATGGAGAGAGCTATGCTCGAAGTGATATAATCTGGAATGAAGAGATCTGTAGCAGATGTAGCAGCTCACATGAGACTTTTCATCTTTATGTCTCAGGGTAGCGGGCGCAGTGCAATGCCACATAGGGTGAACACATAGACGTGACCTATGAGGTAATGCACTGTTCATAGGCAGAGGTTACCGCTTAACATCAGGTAGGCCATCTGCTTGATCCGTCAATACAAGTAGTATATTTAAAATAAAATAAAACTATCAGAATTAGCAAGTTAAAGTGGCAATGGGCAGGCCATATAACTCGCTCAACTGATAACCGTCGGGGATAAAGGTTCTCGTAGGTCTATGTAGTCTATATAGGAAGTATGAAGGTACAAAATTTAAAAACTACAAATGGAAAACATAAACCTACAATGCAATTCAATTAAATTCATTTATTTCCAGAAATACAAAAAACATTGTGTTGGAAAGTTCACATATAAAGTAGGTCATTCATAAAATCATAATGTCAATAATAATTAATAATTAAATTAAAAATTAAAAAATGTCAAAACTTGAAAAACAAACACATTTACAATTATATAAATCAAATTAAAACAATACAATACAAGATGTGGAGTGATGGACATGTGTGGCTCATTATAATTACGTCAGAACATGGTGATGATATGTATTATCACAGATAAAACAATACAATACAAGATGTGGAGTGATGGATATGTGCGGCTCATTATAATTACGTCAGAACATGGTGATGATATGTATTATCACAGATAAAACAATACAATACAAGATGTGGAGTGATGGACATGTGCGGCTCATTATAATTACGTCAGAACATGGTGATGATATGTATTATCACAGATAAAACAATACAATACAAGATGTGGAGTGATGGACATGTGCGGCTCATTATAATTACGTCAGAACATGGTGATGATATGTATTATCACAGATAAAACAATACAATACAAGATGTGGAGTGATGGACATGTGCGGCTCATTATAATTACGTCAGAACATGGTGATGATATGTATTATCACAGATAAAATAATACTATACTAGTAGTATTATTATTCAAATAAATAGTTAAAGATATTTTATGAAAAAAAAAATAAGTTAAATTCAGCGAGCGTATATGAACACTTTTCCAATAAGAAAACCTTTAATCTATTTTTGAAAACGATTTTCCTATGGAGCTCCCCTTTACAACAAACCCCGTACAAAATATTGACGCATTCATGGAGTTTTTTACGATAACCAAGTATTTAACTACTCTATACATAATGACCACCACACGCTATGAATTAGGTTGGAGACCTTATTGACCGATTAACGCAAAAGTTGGTGTAATCCGAGGATTAACTCGGGCCTGCGAATCGGTCCAGCGGATTATGATCGCGATAGGGTATCCGATTAAACGAGCTGTCCGATTCACGGGTCAACTCAGATAAAGCTGAGTACAAACTCAAAAGTAGCTAGCTCAAGACTAACTGGAAATTCGAACAAGTCGCGCTAACCGGGTTCTTGGGAAACCCTACTGTGTGCGATTGTACGTTTTCAGTCGTCTAGCTTTCCAATAGGTATTAGGAAGTGAAAGGTTTTATAAAAGTAAGCAATGTATTATTGTTACACAAACAAATTATGTAATAAACCTGTTTTATAATTTTATTATAGTGTAACTTTTGTTTTTTTTATGTTTTCTACTTATATTAAATGTTACTTTAAGTAACATTTTGGTATGATGCTTAGTGCTCCTAGTCTTAAGGTCGCGCGCTGGAAATTGTGGCACAGTTTATACTTTTCCAGTTTTCATAGTTAGTTTTTTGGTCTTTCCTTGGCCTGAGTGCTGAGGTGATATCGCACCCGGTAAACGCGTGGGTAAATACTACCGTCCCTGGTGATCGCTGCGAGTCCTGGTGGTTGTAGGAGGTCTTAGAGTCGTGATATCAACCAGCTTTGCCCTTCGTGCTCTTCTGAAGGTAGACGTTTGTCTCTTCAGCGCCTAAACCATTGAGAAGAACGAGTATGTCGATGGCTTCTGTATCTTGGGAACCAAGCTTTGGGCTTTGGGCTTTATAGAGCTCGCCTTAGTCTCAAATTGTAGAAAATTTAGTCTACTTTAAAATTATGCATACTGACTATACCAGTCAGACCCTTCCTTCACTAAGATATTAACACCCAAAAAAAAAAAACATGGTTTTTTGGGTACGCTGCCGCTCGCACAGCACTTCGTAAATTGCAAATCTGTTTTTTTAATATTTGTTTAGGTTCTAACAACATATAACAAATTCAGAACGACCGGACCTCTTGCAAGCACGACCCCCTTTTCATGTCTAGCTGGCCTATTGTTCCGAAAATAAATAAATTTCAAATTTCAATTGTAATCGACCGTTGTTTTCACAGGATACCGCTACATTGCCAGTACCTAGGTACTCCACGAGCGTTATCTAATCCTGTGTATTCTAGCTTTAACGATGATAAAGGGTGTTGGACATTGGTAAGTGGTGGATGTCATTACTGTATTGGTTTAGGGTGGATAGACGGCCGGAAACACTCAACTCTACAAACAGTACCCGCCGATAGACGTTTATCAAACAAATTCTACGAGCGAAGAATATGTTAAGCGGGGAATTACCTACATATACAGAAATGGTATAACTTTAAAAGTCTGTTGCATACTCGTATTTTAAATTGTTATTTGAGATTGGAATGTAGCTTAGAGCATTGCATGCCTCCGTACGAATGTAGTGAAAGGGCACTGGATTGTTTTAAATAGAAAGATGTTTTCAACTAGGTATCTGTATACAATTTCATATAATATCGTTACAATTTAGTGACTAACGTCATCATTAGAGCCCACGACAACGTGCTCATTAACTTACAATTGCCCATATTTCAATATGGACACTGCTTTGTACGCACATCAAGCTACCAACACGGTTACACAAATAATATGTAAAACACAAAATTACCAGTTTCACAAGTTATCGCCAGCGCTCTCAGTACAAGACTGAGCCATAGCAACCATCAACAACTATTTATATAACAGTCTGACAAGTTCGGAGAATCCATGTCCTATCTTCAATTATTGAAAACTATACGATATAATATTGTAGGTATAAATTATAAATGAAATCATCAATTATTATCACAATATCTAAACCTGTCCCAATAATTTAGACTTTTTTTTTATCATTGATAGACCTTTGTTTGACCACGATCTCACCTGTTGGTAAGTGACGATGTGGCCGAAGATGAAGCACAAAGGTCTAGAAGGCACCTATTCACTCTTGACTTGAAGAGACCCAGATTATAGTTTTCAGGAAAGACAGTAGACAGTAACTTACGAGTAAACAAGCAGTTACTAATTAAGTAATCCTTACAGTAGGGATATGAAAATGAAGTTATGTTCAATACAAAGTGCACACGTTCAACTATCAAATCGTAGTAGAGCAAGACCCTTCCACGAGTTCGCTAAAGATTTGGAGCCTATGGTTAGAAAACTTCATACTAAAAAAAACGCCTCGAGCCGGACGAAAATTCAGTTTTTGTTGAATATCTCGTAAAATATAGATCGTTTTACAAAACCCCTCCAGTAAACCCTCGGCTTTGTTGTATTGATTTTATTTATCAAAATTTTTACCCAATAATATGTTCCGTTTTAATAAACAATCGAATCTAACAAAAGTTAGAGTTCACTTTGGTATTTTTTATATAGAAAATATTGTTCTATCGTGTTTCGGTAAAGTGAACCCTCGGAATTATAATCAAGTATTCATGCATATTTATAATTTGAATATTGTACTTGATATAGACTGTTAAAAATAAAATCTAAGACTGGTAATTTTGTGTTAACCCCACCTAAATAAGTGTAATATAATTAGGTTAAAAACAGTTTCTTTAAACTGACTGCCTAAATATTAAGCCGGCAAATTCGCAGAACATTAATTAAAATAGTATTTAAATAGAGAACGCTATCAAATTCCGTGAACTTACTAGTTACTTTACGGAATTTACGGATTTATTAATCAGTAATAATGTATGATATCGAGAATTAAAACTCGAAGTTGCAACATTATGTCAAAACCCGTTTCCGCAGTAATAAAATTAACAAAGTAGGTATACCAGAACCACCACTGGTATGTGTACCAGTATTCCATATTTTTCACAGACGCTATATATATATATACCATGAACAATAATACAGGGCTCAGAGGACACTCGCTGAAGCTGCAACGCGGGCCAAGTACCAGCAATCCGAGGATGCACATATTGCCTAATCGTGTTGTGTGCACATAGAACCGGCTACCAGACTCAGTGATCAGTGCCCCCTCAGTGAATTCTTTCAAAAATAGACTTGACAAACATTTCAAATGCACTGATAAGGACTAAGAAATACACGCATCAGCTCCGAGAGCTGCCTGTGAATAAATAAATAAATAAATAAAGGTGAAAAAACAAAACATTATTATTTTCTCTCTTTATTACATTGTAAGCCGTTGTCGGTGTCCCTTGTGAATTAACACCTGTCTACGGTTTAGTAGATGAGAACACTGTTGTATATTGGCCTATAAAGGAGACACACTATTTATTAAGGTATACTTATTGTCTCAATATAACATAACATAACACTTCAGTCACATACATACTCCTGATCCCACACTAGGATTCCCTGTGCCGTGGGTATCAGGAACTATGAGTACCATCATAACACCCAGACCCGGAACAAATATTTGCATATTATACAAACATTTGTCCCGCAGCGGGAATCGAACCCGCAATCTCTCGCATCTCAGCCGGCCACTACCGACGCGCTACAGAGGTGGTCACACGGTAAATGCATAGTAAAAGTCCAATTCTGGGCATGACACCTTATAGAACCAACAATTTTATTACTCGTATTTGCAAGAATCGCAACCAATGTGACAATTCTAAGAATATTCACAACCTTGCAAAGAAAACGTCCTGAATTTTGTTTACCACTGAAACGGTCACATGTAACGTAGATTACTTAGGTAAAGAAGATTTAAATCATGCTTTCTACCTTTATTATCTGTTACCTTGTTCAATCTGACTGTACCTTATGACGAATCCAATCACCTAGGGTTATCACACATCGTTATCTCGATCAATATTCCTATCATGGAATCTATCAATGACAAATCATATCACGATATTGACAGCTACTTGAAATGCTGCTGGTTTAACATTTGAGAACATTATGGTGCTAAATAGACAGGAACATTCTGTTTGATCCCAACATCTAACTAGAATATTACTTTGATTTGCTAGGCTTAATTATTTTTAATTGATAAAAGACTCTAAGGCCCATATTCTACAACTAAACTCAAACTTTAAAAAGACTCAAGCATAGTTTTTTGATATAGATTATCTATGAAAAACATATGAAGTAAGTCTCCCATTCTTCCAGATTATCTATGCAAAACATATGAAATAAGTCTCCCATTCTTCCATATTATCTATGAAAAACATATGAAGTAAGTCTTCCATTCTTCTAGATTATCTATGAAAAACATATGAAGTAAGTCTCCTGTCTCCTATTCTTCCAGATTATCTATGCAAAACTTATGAAGTAAGTCTCCTATTTTTCCAGATTATCTATGCAAAACATATGAAGTAAGTCTCCCACTCTTCCAGATTATCTATGAAAAACTGTCACCAAATCTATGCTTGAGTCTAGGATTCAAGCTTGAGCATAGTTCTAGAATACGGGCCTAAACCTCCATTATTTTGTCTGTATCTGCCTGAATCGTCGACATCATCAGCCGAACGAATTACACTGCAGGAACTTCCTGCTGCTGGCATCCAAATAGTGCCTTTCTCTGAGAATTAAGCTAAGCTCTTCCAGTTAATCCGCCACCATGACTACATTATCGACAAATCAAATATTTTCTCGTAGTCCACAAACGCAAGATAAAGTGACCGAATTAACCTTTGAATTAAATTGTAAAATCTATTGGAGCGTACTTATTTGTGGTCTATCTTACTAAAGCAGTTAAGCTAAGGCTAAACCAAAGCGTTAAGGCCGCGTCCGTGGTGGCGTTCACGGTGGCGATCCACTGTCTTACCATTGATCGCCATCCTGCACGCCACTGAGGACGCGGGCTGAACGCGTTGGTTGGGCCTTAGGTTTACGGAACACGGGGTTTTTTTTTAAAACTGCTTTTTATAGAAGCTTTGAAACGTCGAATCTGCGAGCGAGACGATTGGTAACTACTCACAAAAACAGCATATAGACGTGGCACGAAATTGACCTATAATTCTTCAAGAGGGTGTAATTACCTTTCTTGAAGAAAAGTACCACCACGGTCCTGTTCAAAGCCTCCGGCGTTGTACCCTCAAGGATAACGGAATACCTAAAAAGCACATAATGTAATAGTATCTAAGTACGTGTTGATTTTAACGCTTGAAGCTTTCCAGCTATTTGAAATGAAGTATTAGGTAAATCGTTAGCGTAATATCGTACTCTGACTAATTAGAAATCACAGCCATTAAAAGTTTTCGCGAAACTTTCGTATTTCGTAATATAATGAATGATGTTCGCGTTGGATGATAGTTTTGTTTAGGCACAGAGTTATTTTGGTAACATAAACGAACTTCGAAACATGTGAACATGTGAATATGTTAAAAGATTAAGGTGCAACGTTTCGCTTGAATAGCGAAATTCAAATGTTATTGTGTTTTTGCTCATTATAGCTCATCAAAACATTTTGAGATAGCGAAACCTGATTTTGCATAACTAAAAGACCTAACACACATATTTTGATTGAAAATGTCTCATAATTATCATAGCTTAGCTACGAATGTCATCGAATTATTAGTACAGTGATTTTTTTGTTCATTGACATTCTAGCTAAACTAATGATAATTGAATTAATTGAATATTATATGTTTGACTGGGTGGAATCCGGGTGGAATCTTGCAACTGAATTTTAAAGCAGTTATCCTCAACCGATTGAGCTGAAATTTGGCATACCTGTCAAGTTCCAATGACAATACAATATGATGGTGACAGCAAGCTGATCTGATGATAGAGACAGAAGGTGAAGGCGTTTAAAATTAAGCCTATGTCATTAGGGCCATTCGTTATGACGAATGAATTGACACTTTATGCGATACGGTGGAACATACGTTTTTTTTTTTTTTTTTATCATATAAAATTAAAAGAGCTTTTTCGCTTATGCGATGATGCCGCCCTGGTTACAACATAAAGAGTTCATAATCCTACCCTCTATCCACTAATTTATATTAGCCAAACATACGTAAATACAAACATACATAATACATAGACTGCTAACAACATAACCCTTCCACTTAGTTTTGCCGTAGTCGGATAAAAAGTGGCTAGGTAGATCACGCACGTAATCGGTCGAGCTACGGGACACTTGAATATAAAGAGGTAATAATGTGAGTGCATTTGTTGAAACGGAGTGTCGTCGAGGATTGATTGATATACGAGCGGCGCTCGGGCGGTGCGCGGATACATAGTATTATTTTATCTGTGGCGGATACGCAATATCAAACACACATGAACAAATAATGGTCATACGTCTCTGCCAAGATAACGCGCTCCCCAGGTACGATCATCGTGAGTTTTTGTTTGGCGTGTGACAAAGAGAAAATTGATAATTCATCAGCCTCCATTGTTGCCGAGTGGTCGGTATTTGATGGGGTAATTCAAAAGAAGCAATTTATTTTATTGTTCTTTGTTTTTGCTTCAATTCGCCGTGATATCTGATTATACGGCCTTTTATTACATTTTTGGTAATATAAACTGTCGCTATGTATCTCGAGGCAGTAATATTAAGCGCAATAAAGCGACAAGGAAAGTGTAGATCTACATTACGGGGGTGATTAGGGTAGCGCCGACATACCAACTGTTTTACCTAATACATACACATACATACATAGACACACGTGGGCCACTTTTCACAGTGGGTTGCACCATCGTGGGAAGTAGACGTGACAAGTGGTGAGCTCATCACCGCCATTGCTTCCCACGACTGACTCTGCTTACGCTATCTTCCAGTAATGACATTCCAAAATAAGCTAGCAGCCAGGACAAATCTTATACCAACGAATCTCATAAACAAGCCCGGGTAATCTCTAAAGCTAAGGCCAGATCAACGCGTTCAGCCCGCGTCCTCAGTGGCGTGAACGGTGGCGATCAATGGTAAGACAATGGATCGCCAACGTGCACGTCAACGCGGACGCGGGCTGAACGCGTTGGTTTGGACTTAGCTTTAGTCGGCTTTTACGACATCCACGGGAGGAGACGGAGGGGTATACCGTCTTGAACCGGACACACCACGGCAGCGTTAGACACTAAATATATACCATTAGTAGACGGCAAACAAATACTGAAAAGATATTTCAGCACAACACACAATCACACTAGCACGCCAGTAGTCTAATGGAGTTTTCTGTGCTACAGTGATAGCGCGAGCGGGAGTATTATTCAGCGGCTCAGCACTACTGCACAGACAGACTTTAATCTATGGCTGTATGTATACCGGGGACGTGACGTCAGGGCCGGATTAGGTGCACCTGCCAGCCCAGAGATGAATTTAGACGGCAGGCAGGAGCGACACCTGTCTGACACGAGATAATACGCTACTTATTCGGCTTTGTCGGTGAAATATGAAATTCTTCGCGGGGGATTATCATGTGAAATATCTACACATCTCTGTGTGACGGAGACATCCTGAATCCCTTGTACGTTGGGCTTATCTTAAAGTTGTCATTTGAGAAGCACCGGAATAAATTTATAGGCATAATTTTACATTTGGAATTAAATTACATTATACATTGAGAATCTCTGGCCAAGATTAGCAAGAGAAAGAGATGAATGGAGGCGGTTGGAGGCGGCTTTCACCGCCACGGGCGGTCCGTACATATTAAGTAGTAAACACCTAATAATAATCTATATTTTTATTTTTCTTTAAAGTGGCTCTAATTTCACAATTAGGCACATAATGACACCTGTTATCAAGCTGTGACTTTTTCATTAATATTATTCACTAGTGAGTTGTTGAACATTTACACAAAGTATGTATTTCTGTTTTACACCTTTAATCAAACTGTGACTTTTTCATTGCTATTATTCACTAGTGAGTTATAGAGACAGTTGAAAATTTACACAGAGTGTGTATTTCTGTTTCATTATTATTTTATTCACAAGTGTGATGAAAAACGTCGTATGATACACGTGTGTATTGATGATTACTGTCCTCGGCACTCTTAAGACCCTCACCTGACGGCTCGGGTCTCAATGGCGCCTCAGCGGTAATCACCAACATAATATACACACTTGTACCATAATGTACTATTATAAGTTTTAACTTCTTTCCTTTATTCTTTTTTAAGTTATTGTATCTCATTTTTCTTTTCATTTGTTTATGCATAGGAATAATAAAGCTATTTTTATTTCATTCTATTTATTTATACATTGATAAAATCCCAATGGAACATGTTTTCATGAACGAGCAGCCCTACAGTTATCGTTTCAAATGGTCGTTCCGGTATTGTGCGCTCACGTCATCCATTACGGTAACGAACTTTGTGCCAGCAGATTCATTAGAAAACCATTCATCTCTGCAACGACACTGGTGCGCTCAGGTATTACCTACTTTGCTCAACCTCTGTAGGTAATTGAAAAACAGACTTAGTTTTGTGTGCTGCCTACAAGACGTGAATTTATTTAGCTGAAAATTAGAGGTATTTATGGTGTTTAACTTTGAAGTATTTTCAAATCCCTTGAGGAATATTTGTATACTTTAAATTGTATGTTGCTTTCAGCTTATTTTAAAATAAATTTAAGTTAAAAAGAGAGTGTTCAAAACTGTATTGAAACATGCATCAGTTTTTTTTTTAATAATAACTAAATTTTTTTAGGTTTCCGTTTTCCGTACCTAAAGGGTAAAACGGGACCCTACCTACTAAGACTCCGCTGTCCGTTCGTCTGTCCGTTTGTCACCAGGCTGTATCTCATGAACCGTGATAGTTAGACAGTTGAAATTTTCACAGATGATGCATTTCTGTTGCCGCTATAACATCAATTACTAAAAAAGCGGCCAAGTGCGAGTCGGACTCGCCCATGAAGGGTTCCATAGCAGCAAGTAACATAATATAAAAGTTCTTGGATGGCTTAAGATATATAAAGTATTAAAAAAAACTACTTGCTAGATATCGTTCACACTAATTTTCGTTGGAATTTTATATGGTAATGTACATCACATATGTATATTTTTTTGTTTTATCTTTCCCTTATTTTAGAAGTTACGGGGGGGGGGGGGGGGGGGTTACACACACATTTTACCACTTTGGAAGTGTCTCTCGCGCAAACTATTCAGTTTAGATAAAAAATATACTAGAAACCTCAATATTATTTTTGAATACCTATCCATAGATACCTTACAAGGATTGGTTTGATGAAAAAAAAATTGAGTTTCAGTTCTTGTATTGAGAACCCCAAAAATTTATTGTTTTTTTTCTATTTTTGTGTGAAAATCTTAATGCGGTTCACAGAATACATCTACTTACCAAGTTTCAACAGCATAGCTCTTACACACGGACAGACAGACAGACAGACAGACAGACATGACGAATCTATAAGGGTTCCGTATTTTGCCATTTGGCTACGGAACCCAAAAAACAGAAAAAAAAAATTGTGGCTCCGATACAAAAACCGTGTTTTTTTGCCGTTTTTATAGATAAATGGTACGGAACCCTTTGAGCGCGATTCCAACTCGCACTTGGCTGGTTTTTTATATACATACTTAGAGAGATTGTTTTCTGTAACTGAACGATAAAATTAGCATCTATGGGGAGGCTTATGTCCAGCAGTGGCCTTCTGTAGACTGATGATGAACTTGTTTGTTTGCCTCAGTCGGGATCTAACTATAGGCTTGTTTTTTCACAACTCAACGGCTTAAAATATGCTTTATAATGATACAAATAGAACAAGTGTGATAGTTGGCGTAGAAACTTTCAATTCTAACAAATGTAAAGTTGGGCACACAAACAGGACAGCGTAGCCATGTGCATTTAGTTGAACGCTAACTTTTCGCTTTGTAAGGCAAGTGTTCAGTTTAAACCGTACGTTTGCGTACCCAATATCCGTCAGCGAGTGAACACCGGCGCCATACATACGTCTGTGTATTCAGCCGTGAGTTGAGCCGGGCCGGCAGCTCCACGATTGTGTCGCCACGCGATACCAACTCCGCGAGCACTTATTGTACACCAACCGTTCTCTTCCTCACACACGAATAGGTAAATATTCAATTTCTGTCGCTATAAAGTTTTATTGACACAATTTCAGTATGACGAAATTCCCCAATGGGCGGGAGTTAGCTCGTTAAGCTGTAGTGTGTACGCGCGCGGTGTTTGCCCGCCGCCCTCAAACCGGCGAACTCTGTAACACCCTCGCAATCTCTGAAATAAACATGCGTTGAGGCCACTATAGCTAACAACCCCGCAACTTGGGCTCACGAAAGCACAGGATTAATCTTAAGCACCCCCTTCGTTGCGTGTAAACTAACTTAGATTACAATTAAAATATTAATTGGAGAGTTATAAGCGTGTCATGCCACATAAGTTAATCTAACTCACTCAAAGGAAAGTTTGGAAACTCAATCTGTAAGTTCAATGTTTGTTATATCTTATCAACAATCTCTTGCAAAGAAAGGGGTCGCATGTGAACGAATTTTAAGAATTTAATGGTAAAGCTCGGTATACAGAAAACATCAAAATAATGGTATTATATAGGGTTATCCATTTATCGTGGTCCAAGTTAAAACCAGAGGAGGCATCCGAATCACCTCCATGTATGAATACATTCATACCTACATAGACACACGCCTTTTTCCCCGAAGGGGTAGGCGAGCCTCAATGGGCCTCTTTTCACAGTGGGTTGCACTATCCTGGAATATATCTCCTGTGTGTGTGTGGTGAGCTCATCGCCGCCATTGCTTCCCACGACTGACTCGGCTAACGCTTTCTTCCAGTAATAACATATTCCATAATAACCTAGCAGCCAGAACAAATCTTATACCAACGAATCTTATCAACAAGTTCGGGTAATCCCTTAGTCGGCTTTTACGACATCCACTGGAGGAGACGGAGGGGTATATTCTTAGGCCGGACACAACACGGTTGTATTATGTATGAATAATAATACAAATATAAACATAATTCTACGATTTTGGCTAGTTAGTGATTATTTTACAAGATATGTTAGTCAGTTAGTCAGTACGTTAGTGCGGGACAAATCTTGCAAGCTGAATTAGAACCATTCGATTGAGCTGATATTTTGCATACCTGTCAAGTTCCGAATACAATACAATATTATGGTGACAGCGAGCTGATCTGATGATGCAGACGGACGGTGCACAACGGAACTTCTCGATGGATAACAGTAGAATGGCCGTGTTTTTGAACAGCACACGGTTCAGATAAAAAAGCTTTGTTTCAAAAAAATCTTTTGCGACTTAAAACATATTTGTGCTAAAAATTTTACTAATTCCTATCTTTTTATAATTTATTTATTCGTATGGCCTTGTACAATCGCACAAGAGACTATAATTCTATTTTCAATTTCTGTATCCATTGGATAGCGTCGTTTTCAAGGGCGAACAAGTCTGCTGGGTTGCCGACATATGTGGTGAGTGGACAGTCCATGATGATGTGCGCGACGTCCTGCACTGAGGCTCCACAATCGCAAGCTGGTGACTCTCTACAGCCGCATTTATGCATGAAAGCTCGGCTGCGGCCGCAGCCGGTTCTTAATCTGTTAAGCTGGCACCATTCTCTTCTCGGCAATGAGAAGCCAGGAGGTTTTGCAGTGGGGTTGATGGTAGCTTCTATGCAATATGGTTCTTTGGCTTTCCATTCCTGCTTCCATTTTACAGCTAGACTGAAGTCGGTATTTAAGAGGCCACATGCAGTCTTATAGGGCGGGTTTCGGGACTTTAGTCTGTGTTGCGGAGGGTTTGTGAACTCAGAGTGGATAGGCAGGTCAGGGTTAGCCAGGATCTTATTCACTTCACGGAGTAGTGCATGCTGCCTTCTCAAATGGGGAGGGGCTATGTTGCTAAGAGTGGGCAGCCATACTAGTGGTGTGCTTTTGATAGTCCCCGAAATACACCGCATGGCATGGTTCAGCTGCACGTCCACTAGATTCGTGTGCGCGCTGTTGAGCCACACGGGCGCGCAGTACTCTGCTGTTGAGTACACAAGGCTGAGGCTGGTGATGCGAAGCACATCAGCGTTTGCTCCCCAGGTTGTGCCTGCAAGTTTGTGCACGATGTTATTTCGGGTTTGAAGCTTCTTCCCTAGTTTTCCGATGTGTGGTGCGTAGGTAAGACTACGGCCAAGAGTCACTCCCAAATACTTTGGCGTGGGGTTATACCTCAGGGACGTCCCAGCGAACTCGATGCTAGGCTCGTATTTGGCCTCTTTATTGCTCAAGTGGAAAGCTGTTACCTCTGTTTTAGTAGCATTAGGTACCAGGCGCGATTTTCTGAAGAAATTATGAAGGATGCTCAGGTCACCATTTAAGATCACTTCAGATGGTTTGAAGGTACTGTTTTGATCTTTTTATAATGAAGTGATTAGATTACTGACTTGCAGAGTGGTTAATTAAAAACTAACCCTTTCAGCAGCTTTTCAGGGTTCTTCAAGCATCCTACATCGATGAAATTTGGGGTTGTAGCTTCTGTGACACAAATACAGCAAAATTGAAGATTTTTAGAAACTTGTAGCCTATGAATAAAACAATAACCAATATAACATCCATTCTTGATCTCCCATTTCTAGGAATTTGAATAACGTTGTTGTTCTAATTTTTTCGATACACTAAACTTTACAATTATGCCTATAGTACACTTACTACATTATTTTGAGATACTGACTTCACAAAGGTTATCAATTAATTCATAATATACTTATCAATAGGTATGTAGTATTTACGCCCCTATTCAAAGATTATTTCGATGATGTGTAGAAAATTAACTTGAGGTGGTCCCTTGAAAATTGTATCTCAGAAAATGTTTTAAGAAGTTCATTAGAAAGGTAAAGAAAGCATCGCGTGGTATTTATGAGGTCTCACTTCGGGGCGAACCACTATTTAGTTATTACTAACATCAAAATGTATATTACTAATTTACTACCTATTCCGCAAGTTTAATTGTGCTAGTCCAACCATTTCATCATATAAATATGATTCTGATGAGCTGTGGGCCAAAATAACCACTATGTGGAGCCCTGACACAACGAGACGGCGTCGCGGCAGACCACGCAGGAGATGGCTTGATGAAATAGATGCCTTTAACACAGATTGGCAAACAATAGCACAGGATCGTAGTGACTGGAGGATATGGGGGGAGGCCTTTGCTCAACAATGGGATGATTCAGGCTAACAGTAACAGTAAATATGATTCTACGTGAATTCCCTTTGCGCACAGTGACAATGTGAATAGTGAAAATTTGAGCACAAAAACAATCAACTATCCAAAAACATATATGGTTGTGATTTGGTGGTGATTTGTATGACCTATTGAGGAACTCCTGGTTTTCACTTGGACCACGGTAAATGGACCACCCAGCACACAAACAAGAACACTCTGGTGAATGCCGAATAACCTACCGTTTTTGTGGAACGAAAAACACACTCGCAACTAAAAATAATATACAAAGCTCTTTTTAACATCTCAAGGGTTCTAAAGTTGCCGAAGTCACTACTCCCCCTTTCAACTCATTAATTGAAGAATTCAAATTGGTAGTAAGTGAAAACGCTGAGGCGAGATAAAGAATTTGTTACAACTTAGGGGCTGGCAGCTCCCGGGGGCTAATTACATTGTTACATGACAAAACTTTTGGGTCGACCGAAGTTTCTTTACGTTCCTTGCTCGACTTAGGCTCTGCTGAGACTAATAAAATCAACTCGCATCAGAGCACACACCATGTTATTGAACGGCTGAGTGAGTCGTCGATAAATTAATTATAACTAGAATTGGAAGGGCTAATGAGCAGCTAATCAAATAGCCTTATAATTATTTACTAGCTGAATACCCGCTGTGTTTTGCTACGCATCACATTACAAACATATTAAAACTTTGTCACCCCTTTTTACACCTTTTTAACCCCCGACGCAAAAACGACGGGGTGTTATAAGTTTGACATGTCTGTGTGTGTGTGTGTGTGTGTCTGTCCCATCGTAGCTCCCGAACGGATGAAACGAGTTCTTTCTTTTTTTTTTTGTTTGAATGGAAATTTGTCGGGAGTGTTCTTAGCGATGTTTGATCAAAATCGGTTCAGCCGTTTCATCGCGTTGAGGGTTTTTTAATTTTTACAAAATTAATTACTTGTTAAGGGTTATTTTGAAAAATCCTGAAATATGTGTTCAATTATCAAGTTTCAAGCAAAAGGCACCACGCGATTAAAAGTTCCCATACAAACATTAACACCCCATTGCACCCGCTTTTAAGGGTATTTCGGGGAAACGATATTTTACTCTTTTATGATTTGTGTAGCATACTTACTTATGCAGTTTCAAGTTAGTAAATTAAAGAAATACGATTTTTCATTCAATGTTTTTCACTCCTTTTCACCCCCTTAGGGGTTGAATTTACAAAAATCCCTTCTTAGTGGGTGATTTTGCTATAAAAGGAACTACGCTCTAAGTTTCAGCTTTCTAGGTCCAGCGGTTTCGGCTCGGCGATGATGAATCAATAAGTCAGTCAGTCAGGTTATGCTCTTATATAGATAGGTATAGATTTACAGAAAGAACTCAGATAAAATGAAACTAATACAAGTAGATATGTACAAAAATATACAAATTATACAGTTGAGCTACCTGAAGGCCATTGAAAACTATCTAAAGGTAGCTCAACTGATCCAAATCACTTCCAGATGGAAGCGTCCCTTAGATATTATGTATTGTATTTCATAGAACACACAATTTCAATTAGTCTCAATTATTTGTTAATTTTCTTGATTGACCTAAAAACCTTATATTTTACGTATTTCGTTTTAGTTATTGGAAGGTGACATGAAAATTACTACTAGTATAGTATTATATATAGTCCATATAGTCTTCCATATAGTCCTCTCCATCCTAAGGTTGTCTAGAATAAATCGCTATAAGCTATAAGACCGTCCATTGTGTCTTTCTGTTATTTTTTGTTATTTAGTTATGTTCTGTATTTCTGTGTGTTATTTTTGTACCCAACAGTCACATACATAGTCCTGATCCCACACTAGGATTCCCTATGTCGTGGGTATCTAAATGGGTGGATAAATAAGATAAATAAATAAATGAAATGATTCGGAACAAATATTTGCATATCATACAAACATTTGTCCCACAGCGGGAATCAAACCCAAAACCTCTCGCATTTCAGCCGGCTACACGCCCGCCGCGCCATAAAGGTCGTCAAAATTCAAAATCCAAGCAAGCTGAAATTTATGACTTATCTGATGATTCAAATTTGAAAGTACTGCATTATAAATTGGCACACAGTCTGGCTATCTGCCGTATTGCGAACTCAGTAGTAATATTTTAGATATTTTCGATTTTGAGGCATGCTATTTTTTGCTATGATTTAATTTTGCCAAACGTGATAGCTTTCTGAAGGAGGTACATACATAAAGTACATTGACACACGCCTTTTTCCACGAAAGGGTAGGGAGAGCCTCGATGGGCTTCTTTTCACCTCTTTTCAGCCAGGACAAATTGTACCAACGATTCTTACTAACAAGTCCGGGTAATTCCTTAGTCGGCTTTTACAACATCCACAGGAGGAGACGGAGGGGTATATTCTTAGGCTGGACACACCACGACTAAGATAATTAATCTGCAACACTTATAGGTAGGTATCTATTACCATCATCATCAGCCGGACTTTAATTGCTGGACATAAGCCTGAGCCATAGAACTCCACGAAGAAATTGCTTGTGCCGCCTCCATCCTCCGACTTCCTGCTTCAATTTCACCAATCCATCGAGCAGGGTGCAGTCAGTTTGTGGTCGCCACTTGAGAACCAACGTTTATTCCCCAATGGTTGTCGGTTCAGCGAGCTAAATGACCCTTCCAATTGTCACTTCAAATAATTGCTAGTGAGAGATATACTCGACACTGCCGAATTATGAAATCACTGGCAACGAGCACTGATTGTAAACTTAGGTCTTGTTAAATGTTGAAAAAACCGGTAATAACTCACGACTTGTTCCGAGTAAAACACCCGACTCGAGTTTCTGGGACTTAATATCCCCTTCCTCAAGGAGTATACGCAACGGCTTCCCGGCGATAGCTGCGGGCGCGCGCCCGGAGCTCACGACTGGTAGGACAACTTCGGCAACGCTCGCACTCCCGTCTACACCCGAATGGCATGAATCATCGCCAGTACTGCGCCGATCATCGTAAAGGCGGGAACACACGTAACTCACAGTGTCCGGATTATTGACTATCGCAGTCAAAGACTTTGCAGGTCCGGTGTCAAGAATTGGTTTCCAAGCATGCGGCAACATCCATCCCTGGTCTCTGTTGAAATACGAAAGGCGGTGAATTTCTATAGCCTCGCGTATTTTCCTTGGTATACAAAACTCACTCACGGATGTTTTAATAGTATTATTGTTAAATGTTGTTTTTAGGGTTCCGTACCCAAAGGGTAAAACGGGACCCTATTGCTAAGACTGCGCTGTCCGTCCGTCTGTCACCAGGCTATATCCCCAGGCTGTTGGCCCTCAATGGCAAACAATGGCAATTCAGCCGACGGGCCACAGAGGTCGTCAAAGGAGGAAACTCTAACATAAACCTTAGACCTTACACCCAAGACCGCATAATCAATCTGTGTATTGCAAAAATATTTTGCAACATTTCCTTCACTCGTTAATTCAGATCTCGTTGAAATCGACAGGGCGAAACCTTTCCTAAATTACTGTAGGGTGACTTGCTGTATTTCCCTTTACTGTGGGCAGGCTTTTGCTTGAAACTCAATACATTAAAGGCTATGGTGTTTCATACCGCAAAAAATCATTATCGGAACGACCATTGATGCGAGGCCAAATTGAACCGATACCTACTTTACAAGTGCCTAATTATAGTAATTAATGGAGTTTTTTGTGAAAGATTTTAACCAGCGAAGTCCTGCCACCGTAACTATTTCTGCCGCAAACCAGTAGTGCTCGCATTACTGTGTTCCTGTTCGAAGGGTGCCGGTGAAATTACAGACATATGAGACTTTTAATTTTTATGTCTCAGGGTGGCGGACGCAGTGCAATGCCATATAAAGTACGTCCTAGGTGGACGTGACCTGTGGGGTAATGCATTGTTAAAGGTAGAGGTTACCGCTTAACATCAGTTTGGCCATCAGCTGGTACCATTAATCAGGCAGTTAAAAAAACCAGCAGTATGTATATCACATCAAATCACAGTTATATATAAAAGTTTATGTGTGAGTGTGTTAGTGTGTTTGTTACTTCTTCGCGGTGAAACGGATGGACGGATTGGGATGTTTGATGAATGGAAATAACTGGATTCCCAGAATAACATACACGCACATTTTTATATTGATATTTCCACTGGATCGAGTCCTATGCGGGTAACACCGCGGGCGCAGCAGCAATGCCAAGACTTTTTATCCAATGTACCAGGCGAGCAGCAGACTGCAGGAGTAATCTGGCTACCGAATATCTGGCATACCGGTGAAACCAATACCTACACCAGGCAAGCAGCAGGCTGCAGGAGTAGTTTTGTGTTAGTCTTGCTTTTAATTAAATTTGGCAGGTATAGGTATAGATAGATCAAAACCTGCTCTAAAGGAGAATAACTCTGGTGAAACCTTGGGCGACAGTTAGTGTCTTTGTAAGTTTTTATAATATTTGACCTAGAAGTGCATGTATGCCAAATCGCAGAATTCATACGTTTGCCGACGAGTCGTTCCCAGCTATAGCCCTGTTCGATTCCGTTTACGACTCATAACTTGCTACTCAAATTTTAATGCATAGAAAATGTGGAATCTTCTCTTTTCAGTGCGAGAACAGACTGTTCTTACGTAAAACTTGGAAAACAGGGTTCATGCGAAGAAAAACCTAGTCTGCCTCAGCTGCGGTTTTGGTTACAAGAGAAGACTGTATGTATTCTCATTATCATCATCATCATCATCATCATCATCATCATCACAGGCCTTATAACATCTACGAAAGATGATTTAAGCAGCGTCAGTTAGGCATTTGCGTTCGTGACTAAATATACCTATCCGGGAGCGGCAGCCACGGCCGCACTTTTGACACGTGAATGGAGTCCCTGTAGGTATTGTAGGGTTAGCGGCGCGTTCATGTCTTACCGTCTGCTTATGAGCTAGCAGGTCAAACCAGGCCTTATTGTGACTACTCCGTCAGCTACGGTTTTTCACCACAAGTTGCGATCTTCTGCCTGACCCTCCCAGCTAGCCTGGTCTATATTGAAAATCTTCAAGTCACGCTGAAGACTGAAGGAGTATGTATGCCAAAAGACCTGTAGGACGCCCAATGCTTAGGTTCAAAGACAGTCTTAAACGCGACTTGAAGACTTTCACTATTCTCAGTATGGGCTTTATTTATTAGCAGAACTTAGGAAACTGTGTTTCTTCATTTCGAAAACGCGTGGCTACATCCTTCCTACTATAATATTATAAATGCGAAAGTTTGTACCTAAGTGTGTGTGTGAGAGCACACAGCGTTTGTTACTTCTTCACGCTGAAACGGCTCGACGGATTTGTATGAAATTTGGAACGGAGATATCTTGACTCCCGGAATATTACATAGGCACATTTTTTCCAAGAGATCGAGACCTATTTACGGATAACACCGCAGAGCGCTGCTATAGTAACCTTTAATGTTTTCTACTTAAAATATCAAGCTTTTAGTACACAGTGAATTCAAGGGAATTTTTCTCATTTGTTGTTTTGTTTCCCCTTGACCTTTACAGCATATTTCTTCCCAATTAATGTAGCACTCTCCAATAAAAACACAGAAATGCTATTAAAACCTCTCTGGAACTGTTATGATCTAACACTATTTTATTCCAACAATGTTTTTTTTGTGAACTGCCTACCTTCGTGATTTTTAAAATTGCTTTTTAGAATCAAATTAATGAAATCAAATAAACTTCTCCATGTAACCTTGGTAAGCGTGATTTGCATTTTAGATCAAAAAGTAAAAAATCAGATAAAAGTAACGGCCTAATAATACGGGTTGTAAAAGTCTCCAAACGCCTTTTACATTTAAAACATGGCTTTTAAAAAGGTTTTAAGTAATAGGGGTTTTATAATGCAACTAGCGATGTCTACTGAAACAAAAAAGTTGATTTGAAGATTTTTCGAACATTAAAACGTTGCTAAAGCAAATAATAAATAAATAAATAATGCTGGACAGTTCACACACTATTTACGTATGTATGTATTCACATACGTATTTCTGCCGCTTGGAAGTAACTGAGGTAAGCGACAAATGATAAAACTTCGTTTTGCTTCTAAAGTAGCAAATATAAAAATAAATTATTTTGAATTAATTTAAGTAATATGATTACCTGCTGAATAGTATAAAAATTTACGCCTAATATTTTCTCTAGTTTAAGAAGGGACCTAAAACAGGTTTTAGGGGGGCCAATTTCAAAAAATAAAGCTGTCGAGGAAAGTTTCACCAATCGTGTTTCTTGTCTATGATTTATTTAGATTACATCCTCAAGTAATTACTGTATTAACATCAAGTTTGTAACCTTTACTGTTAATGAGTGAGCATGTAACGCTCGCAACTACTCCAGAATGTTAACATATCGTCAAAGGTCGTACACCTAAACGACTCAACTTCAACACAGACTTGAAAACAAAGCATTGAAACGTGGGCTTTAATCTAGTTGCCTAATACAGCACATTTTACAAAGTACAAGATGACGTGTTGTCGATTCAATTTCGTAGTTACTTTGACTTGAGTTGGTGCAAAGTCGCTGTGGTGTGGCCTTTACTCTAGCAAACGCCAGAACGTACGCGCTACGTACGCTTACTTACGTACTGCAGGTTTGCCAAAACCAATAACGGGTCCGTAAAGAAGGATAGTGAAGCTCTAAATTTCAATTTATTTCAGTTCGCCATTCTTAGTACCGTGTTAACATGGCCAGCACTCGGCAGGCCCGGCTTAAAACCTGTCACACGTAGCCGGTCTTTGGCCGGTTTTTATCAGACCGTCTCGCATAAAGTGAAGTGTGCTGACGTCGGGTTATTGAGAAGTGGTTTCTGTACCTGCGCTGTCACCGATGCCAGAGAAAAACACATAGGGCAAAAAAGGCACCCTATTGTACAAAAAATACTCAGTATGGGTAGCCTTTTACACGCTATTCTAAGAAAATATCTATATCTTCTTCTATTATATTTCAATATAGTGGAATGCCCGCGACTTCTACTGCATGTACTTTTCCATTGAAGCTTAAACACCCCGCTGCAGGTTGAATTTTTGAGGGGTTGAATTTCTGGAATTCCTTTTTTAGTGCGCCCCTAGACCACAAAAGGAACCCTCTAAATTTCAGGTCTTTAGGACTTATGGTTTAGGCTGTGCTTTGATAGTCAGTCAGTCAGTCAGTCATGCAACGATTTTATATACCTAATATTGTTAATTTGTAGAATTCTGTTACTGAGCAGCTTACAGTCTGGGCCTCACAGGGCGCGGTTGGCCGAAGAGGTCGTTGGTTTGAAGATCTTCTCGAATACACCTGCCGCCGACCGCACCTAAAAAGCTTTCACGAATCGTACCAGAAGCTTTTTGTAGTTATTATAAAAATAAACACTCCCACCTGAAGCCGCGTACGGACTACGCGTTCCAATGTACGCGTAGTCGGTTACGCGTATCCTGGAACGCCATGTCCATACTTGCAGCTACGTGTACACTCTTGGGGAACGCGTGCCGCGCGAGCCACCGTCTGTCGGTTTTTGGTCGCGCGTCAAAGGGGGCGCGGTCGCCCGGGTACGCTATATTTGGACGGCAAAATGGATAGACACGCGTGTCAGAGTCATGGCGGATGACTGGCGGGGTTCGCGTAGCGCTATGGATCGATTGAGCTCGCGTACACGTTCGCGGCGGTCCGTACAGGAGCTGTACGCGTATCCTATGTACGCGTGGATAGCTTATTCCGACTACGCGTACATTTGGAACACGCAGGCTTAAGAATACTGTCACAGTCCAACACGCGTGAATGCTTCAGTATAATTTCATGTCTTACCACCTGCTAGCCGACACTCGGCGTAGGCGCCGGGCGGATGCAGTGAGAGCGCCCGTCGTCAAACCAGTAGCAAGCGGAAACAAATTGGTGGATTAATTTACGTTCGTGCGACACCGTGCAGATAGATCATACAACACTACGGGCAATACTCGGCGCCACCGGTACCGGTAAACTCCACACTACACTACTATGCATTCGAGGTATGTAAACTCCACACTACACTACTATGCATTCGAGGTATGTAAACTCCACACTACACTACTATGCATTCGAGGTATGTAAACTCCACACTACACTACTATGCATTCGAGGTATGTAAACTCCACACTACACTACTATGCATTCGAGGTATGTAAACTCCACACTACACTACTATGTATTCGAGGTATGTAAACTCCACACTACACTACTATGCATTCGAGGTATGTAAACTCCACAGTACACTACTATGTATTCGAGGTATATAAACTCCACACTACACTACTATGTATTCGAGGTATGTAAACTCCACACTACACTACTATGTATTCGAGGTATGTAAACGTTGTATTTTATTCATTTATCATTATTATTGTTGTTATTATTTATTTATTTTACTCTGTGGCACCGCCGTTCGTTATTGCTTTGCTCATTACTGTCCATCCAAAGGTTGCCTGGAAGAAATCGCTTTCAGCGATGAGGCCGCCAATTGTAGTGTAATTTGATTTAGTGTGTGTGTTTCCTATTGTGTTTTTATTTTTATGGGGTGCAATAAATTGATAAAAAAGTAAAGTAAAAAGTAAAAATAGTAAATAATCTATCAATCTATCTATCTGTCTACACTTAAAAAATATGCAAGTCCTTGGAGTCCCAATATAAGTACGTACCTATGTTTTCCATTTGCTTAACTGCTACCTACATAAATTCCATATTGCTGACAGACATAACTTCAATAACTGCTGAAATATCCTAAGATATTTTCAGCTAGCAGTTTCGTTTACCCCGCACTAACAAGAAAATTGATTTTTATAAAACCGTTTGAGGATATTTACGAAACTGGGTCAGTGGAAGGCATCAAAAATTTATCAGTGTGCTAATTTATTGTGACCGCAAGATCAGGAAGGCCTTATCCATTACTGAGGCCTGATTTGTCACGGTAGCTGATTCATTAGACGCGCATTAATCTTGGACGAGGATGGAGGTGCGAGCCTCGGCCCGCGGGGGATCCGCCGGCCACCTCGCTGATAAGGCTTTACTAGAAGGCGTGACTCGAGACGCTGGGCTTCCAAGCCCGAAGTATAATTTAATTAACCCAAATTTGTCCTTTTGTCTCAACAGCATCGGCCCAACCCTCTGTACGATATTTGTCAATACATGTTTACTCTGTATCTAGGTATAGTTCGAAATGTCTTGAATGTTATCTTGTTGGAGACTTCGCATTGAGATACTAAAATGATTGAATGGAATATATAAACCGCAATCAAAGACCGCAATACTCTGATGTTATAGACAGCTCGCATAAAGATACGTCAAGCTGTGAGAGCGCGGGATAAAAGATATTTCGGAAAGAGCGGTATTGGATAATAGATTGAGAAGATCAAACGTAAAATGAGCGATATTTATGGAACAAAAACAGTTTATTATCTAAGATAATTTTATATAGATGTGATCTGTGTCGACTCAAAAACGCTTCTTATTATATAAAAAAGCAGTCAAGTGCTTTTTATTTATTTTTATTATTTTTAGTTTTAGTCACTCAGAATATATATACTCACAAAGTGAAAATTTCAAGTATCTTCCTTATCTTTTCTTTCGGTTCAAAGATACAGATTGAGCAAGCACAAAAGTTTATTATGTTTTCTATTGTGTGCTTGAATTTTTTACTTCATTTTATTTTCATTATTTGTTATAAAATTTATAAGTTACTCAATTAAAACTCAAATATCTCGGGAACTAAAAATTCATTCGTAAAAATACAAAATGCGTTGTATTCCTCAGAGCTAGATATCCCTAACAGCACTAATTTTGAGTACCAGAAACACTCACATAAAATAATAACAACATTTGAACTCAACATTTTGAAATGCCTTGACCAAAAATCCGAACCAAACTCGAACCAAAAATTTCAAACCGAAAACCGGAATATCCTATACCTATCGAATGTCAATAGGCCGTATATAATTCGAGACTAAAATAAAAATAAAATGTCCGAGAACTTAGAAAATGGCAACAATTTGAAGATTGGCGAAACCGGGTCAATCCTTTTTTTTTAACATTGATATACAAAATCAACGTTTGACCACGATCTCACCTGTTGGTAAGTGACGATGCGGCCGAAGATGGAGCACAAAGGTCTAGAAGGCACCTATTCACTCTAGCCTTGAAGAGACCCGGATTATAGTCTTCAGGAAAGACAGGCGACGGTAGCGTATTCCACTCCTTAGCAGTTCGCATTATAATGGTAGAACTGAAACGTTTAGTACGAATAGAGGATATAATAATGAGGTTAGGGTGGTACCGAGCCGTGCACCTGCTCGTCCTATGATGAAAAGGAGATGGTAGGATCAGATCATGAAGTTCCTGGGAGCATTCCCCGAAATGTAACCTAATATAGAAGATCGAAAGGCAAGCGACCTTACGGCGGTGCACGATACTTTGGATCCGCCTCCGCCATATGTTAACCCTTCCTTCCTCCTCAATGTACAAGTCTGCTCATGATTCCATGTCTACTGGAAACCCCACGACTACCTGGCATTTTTATGCTGACACCACGTGTGAAAAGCCGCCGGCAAAAGGCTAGTTTAAAATAGCTTTTAAGAGCGGCCAACCCCAAATACTTTCCATACAAACGCTCGTGCTCAGCTCGTACGTGATTATGAAGTAACAATTTCTTCGTTAGATGTTTTGTACAAATATGATCTTGCAGAAACAAAATTTATTTATTTTTACCACTAAATTCAGTATAAGCCTTTAAAAATCAGCTTATTTGCACAATTTTACATTTTAAGGTGATGTTCAATTGTCACATATCGTCGTAAAAGGTCGTCCACTCGAAGTTGTTCATAATTACGTATATCTCGGGCAAATATTGCAATTAGGTAGACACAACTTTGAGAAGGAGGCCAAGAGGAGGATTCCGTTGGTCTGGGCAGCGTTCGGAAAACTACGCCAAGTCTTCTCGTCGCCTATACCACAATGCTTGAAGACTAAAGTCTTCAATCAGCGCATCCTACCAGTCCTACTTATGGTGCCGAGACGTGGACACTCACGGTATAGCTAATCCACCAGTTCAAGGTTGTACAGCAAGCTATGAAAAGGGCTATGCTTTCCATAGTTCTCTGAAAGATAAAATCCAAAAGGAGATTATCCGACAGAGAACTAAAGTCATTTACATAGCCCACCGGATTAGCAAGCTGAAGTGGCAATGGGCTGGTCATATATTCCGAAGAACCGACAACCGTTGGGGTAAGCGAGTTCTTGTGTGGAGACCGCGTCTTGGCAAACGTAGCGTGGGGCGCCCTCTGGCTAGGTGGAGCGATGACCTACGAAAGGCGGCGGGCAGGAAGTGGATGAGAAGAGCCGAACACCGGGCTCAGTGGCGCGTATTGGGAGAGGCCTATGTCCAGCAGTGGACTGGTGTGCGCTGATGATGACGATAAAATTTATGATTTTACTAGATAAAAATTACTAAATACCATATATTTTTTCCTTCTTGAAAACTATAAGAACTATTATTAAAAACTTAAAAATTGTAGAGCTCATTATAGACATGCTGTAAACCTATTGCGTAAACAAACACAAAGTACGATATAGTAAAATGTTTTATAACTTACTCGGTTAGTATTACGGATGTGCATAGCTAACAGCGCGGAAGGTTCTACTTGCGCTCCGAATATAATGTAATTACTCGAGATGGATTGCTCCAGTTCCGGTCGAGGACCCTAACCCCTCGTCTTCCAAACTATCACTTTCACATCACGGGTTATATATGTTTGTAAACGTCTCCAGTTATTAAAGTCGTATGTAGGTGCTTTGTCCCACACAACATTACCTTTATAAGCTACTAGCACCGCCCCGCGGTTCCACTCGCACAAGTCTCGATCCCGTGGGAATATCAGGATAAAAATTTGCCTATGTGCTAGTCCGGGAGTCAAGTTATATTCATTACAAAATTTATACAAATCCGTTGAGCCGTTTCAGCCTGAAAAAGTAACAAACACACGCACACACTCACAAAGTTTCGCATTTATAATATTACTAGCTGTAACCCGCGACTTCGTCTGCGCAGGATATAGCAGCGGAGTATTATTAAGCTAGTATTATTAGACTTACGTGGGTTAGTTTCACCCGCGTAAGTCTCGATCCCGTGGAAATATCGGGATAAAAATGTGCCTATGTGTAATTCGGGGAGTCCAGTTATCACCGTTCCGAATTTCATCCAAATCCATCCAGTAGTTTTTACGTAAAAGATTAATTAGTATAGGATATTCGGTTACCAAATTACTCCTGCATTCTGCTGCTCGCCTGGTACATTTGATGTAAAGTCTTCGCATTGCTGCTGCGCCCCGCGGTGTTTTCCGCATAGGTCTCGATCCCGTGGGAAGATATTTGGTTACCAAATTACTCCTGCATTTTGGTGCTCCCCTGGTACATTTGATAAAAATTCTTCGCATTGCTGCTGCGCCCCGCGGTGTTATCCACATAGGTCTCGATTACTGGTGCATTTTTCTGCTAGCCTGGTACATTGGATAAACTTTCGCCCCATTTCACCGGTATTCCAGATATTCGGTTACCAAATTACTCCTGCATTCTGCTGCTCGCCTGGTACATTGGATGAAAAGTCTTCGCATGGCTGCTGCGCCCCGCGGTGTTTTCCGCATAGGTCTCGATCCCGTGGGAATACCGGGATAAAAATGTGCTTATATGTTATTCCGGGAGTCTATGCTATCTCCATTCCAAATTTCATCCAAATCCATCAAGTAGTTTTAACGTGAAAGAGTAACAAAGATACATCCATCCATCCATCCATCCATACTTACAAAATTTCACGTTTATAATATTAGTAGGATAGTGGGATCTGATCACTATCCCGTGGCCTCTATTTATCTGGATTTTCTAGACATTTCAAACATCGTGAGAAAAATAGGATTGATGCTCTCGAGATGTGGTGCTGGAGAAGAATGCTTGGGGTTTCGTAGACTGAGTGTCGTACCAATCAGTCCATACTCCAGAACACGGCATCAAACAGCAACTATCAGCTACTGTGCAATCTCGCATCCTCACTTTCTTCAGACACGTATCGTGACGTGGAGAGGTGTCCATTGAACTCCTTGTTGGACAGGGTAGAGTTGACGGCACACGAGCACGGGGCAGATCACCCACGAGATGGACTAACCAAATCAAGGCAGCTTTGGACGGTACACTGCATGAATGCACCAGGACAGCTGCGGTACGATATAAGTGGCGACAGATTGTGAAACGAGCCACAGACCCTGAAGTGACGACCACGACTACTCTGCCAAGAGTGTAACGACGAAGAAAACATCGTTAAATTCCCTAAATGATAGTAAAAGCACATTAGACAGGTTCACTATGCGGGTTCTACTAAAAAAAAGCGCCATTAGTGGTCGAGCCAAGTACTGACCTCGCCGAACACGCGTTACTTAGATTTTTCCCTTTGACTTTCTGCCCAAATTTTACTGTAGCTCCCTGACCAAACCATGTACGTACATGGATGTGTTTTAAATGCAATACCATTAGAATCTGTCTAATAGAACCTCATGTATACGGCACAGGCGTTGTCTTATAAAAATACAGAGGACAGGGACGATAACGTGTGTCAACATTGTTGCTTTTACTAATAAGGCACTCCATATACTTAGATAACTATCCTAACAACTTACCTAATAACTTAGATCCTCACTGGAGTTAGTTTGAACTGCGTTTAGCAATCTTTAGGTGTGAGTTTATCGCATACATACATAGACACACGCCTTTTTCCCCGAAGGGATAGGCGAGCCTTAATGGGCCTCTTTTCACAGTTGGTTGCACCATCGTGGAATATTCAACGATGGTGCAACCCACTGTGAAAACAAGCCCATTGAGGCTGTAATGTCTCAACGTCTATAGATGTGATGAGTGGTGAGATCATCGCCGCCATGGCTTCCCACGACTGACTCTGCTAACGCTTTCTTCCAGTAATAACACATTCCATAATATAGCAAACCAGGACAAATCTTATACCATCAAATCTTATCAACAAGTCCGGGTAATCCCTTAGTCGGCTTTTACGACATCCACGGGAGGAGACGGAGGGGTATATTTTTAGGCCTGACTCACCAATGTTTTCTTTTACACACACTTACAAAAATCGTATATAAAGGACAGGATAAAGGCGAGCTTAACGCTAAAAAAGACCTTCCATCCAGCAAACATTAAGAGGATTGGGAAAAAATATTATAGTGCTGGGTATGTGGAAAGGCAAGATAACTACAAACATTATAAACAAAAAAAGTACGAGTCGGGCTGGCATGTTTCGTGATTGGTCAGGCTACCGTTGTAACTACTAGATTCATTTAACTTATTAGTACTCAGTGAAATTAAGCAACCTAGTCTATACGCATTTTCTTTTCATGAATAGACCAATATTTTTCGTTTCTCGTGGGAATATAATAAGGCTTAGGATTTTCGTATGAGGCCATTACATATGTTCCGTATTTTTCAAAAGAGGCTAGTTAGTTTCGGAGATGGAGGGTGAATGCCCGATTTTCGTATATTTGCTAAACATCTTTTATAGTATGAATTTTAAATTATAAAAAAACCTCTTCCTTGCCATAAGTCAAATAACTAGACAAAAGTTTTTTTTTTCTAGTTTTACCTCGAAATTTGAATTCGTTTATTTACTCTATACGTCCACGATTGGATCATCTCTTACCAACTTATATGTACCAAATAGGTTCTGAGGAAATAACGTGTAACGTACAGACAGACAGACAGACTGACACGAGAGTGATCATATAATGGTTTCGTTGATAGCTTTTGAGGTACGGAACCCTAATAACTTATTATACTAATAATAAAATACTAATATCGTAAACATAGATAAAAAATAAATACCTATAACAAAATGTAGACTACACAAAAAAATATAATTAATTAGGTACACAATATAATTATAATGCCTAAGAATAAATAACAAGGAACTACAAATAGTAGGTACATCCAATAATTAAAGGTTGATTAAAGAATGTAGATAATTACAGCAAGCAACGACCAAGTGTCGTTTGGACTTTTTTCCAAATCCTTTGATGTTGAGTCCTATTACTTTTTGTACCAAATAAAACCTTTTTTTCTCTACGAACTTTATCGAAAAATCTACAAAAACATATATGTTAATCTAAATAATACATAATAATAACATGTCCTCTTGTTTTTTCTTTTTTTTTTAATAACTTTAAATACAAATACAATACAAATACAAAAAAACTTTATTGACATAATACGATGTTCTATATGATAATGAATCCATAGGCTCCCAAACTAGTTCAAAACTGTATTTCAGGAGCCAGTGGCTTCTCCCACCTTATACAAAATATTAAATTATGTCCTAGTTAACTGAAAGCTATAAAACTAAAACTAAAACCACAAACAAAACCCAAAACTAAAAACAAACAAAACCAAACAGAAACAAAACCAGCCCTCTAAAAATAGTATTAAGTAGATAAATAACAATGAAAGGAATGAATAATATAAACGTACTAAATTGTACTTATACGTAGGTAAATATAAATCGTTACAATATATATAAATATATATATATATATATATAAGAGACTTAAAAAATATATATTTTATATAAAATAATGGATATTTATGTAAATGTGTTAGAAGTAAAAATCGGCTATCATTGACTCAATGCCCTCATAATCAAAGTCACTAATCCAGGTAAGTATTTTTTTTTTTATTTCATTGTTGCTCGTTTTTTTGACTCGGAGCTCTTTATTTAGTACAGTATAAAGATGCGGGGCAACAACATTAAACTGCTTTTGTCCAAACCTAGTCTTAGCTTTGAGAACAGGACAGCGGTCAACTCTTTTACTTAATTCAGGTAAGTAAGGAACTACTTTTTTGTGGTATCTACGCAAACTCTCAAAAACAAATAGTTTTCTTACGCTTAGAACATTAGCTTTCTCATAGACAGCCGTGGTCGGATGCCTTAAAGGGAGGTACAGTAAAACTTTTAACACAGCACGCTGCGCACGTAAGAAATAAATTTGTAAAATAGCCTCTGCTTTCGTAGTTCAACCATTTTTCTCCTAAACCACAGAGTAAAAATTAGTACAAATAAACCTAAAGTAGTGCCAAAACTATCAATCATAAGATGTTTTTTATTGGCTTCAGTAGGTATATTAAATAACACAACGCCGAGAGGAACTTGTTTTTATTTTTGAAAATTACTTTCCTAGTGATTTTCAAATAAAAAAAAGTGATTTTCGCTCACTTTTCCTTTCGCGATTTCTATTGTATCACTTTCTAACTTACCTAAACTACAGATAAAAAATACTTTATCCTGAACTATAATTAGTTAGAAAGTGACCGAATTTGGCGTCCATCGACGCCTTAAGATCTCGATAGCTCCCGAGCTATGTTGTCATGTCTATACTAATAATAAAGAAGAATGATTTGATTGTTTGTTTGTTTTTTGCATTAAATAGGCTCCGAAACTACCTACAGGACCGTTTTTTTTGTGAAAAATATATTTTTCAATACAAGCTTTTATAAAATTTGTGATCATAACCGTGTGCTTATCAAAATGAGCCTAAACACGGCCAGTCTACTATTATCCCTCGAGGAGTTCCGTTATCCACCTTCCGTCTCCATCATCAGATCAGCTCGCTGTCACCATAATATTGCATTGTCATCGGAACTTGACAGTTATGTAAAATATCATCTCAACGGTTGAGGGTAACTGCTTGAAAATTCAGTAGCAAGATTCCACCCGGACATACATTTTACTGTTGGGAAGCTACACTACATACAATATAATTATATTTCCAAAAAAAATAAGGATCCTTACTAAAACTCCAATAATGTAACCCAAGGTGTAAAAAAATCTAACACAGGGAGAACAAATTTAGCAGGTTTTGTATCTGGTGTGTGGATAGATTGTATCTGGTGTGTGGATAGATTGTATCTGGTGTGTGGATAGATTGTATCTGGTGTGTGGATAGATTGTATCTGGTGTGTGGATAGATTGTATCTGGTGTGTGGATAGATTGTATCTGGTGTGTGGATAGATTGTATCTGGTGTGTGGATAGATTGGTGGTTGGGAACGGGGGAGGGTTATGGGGAAGCCGGCGCGAGTTTCTAGTTGTTAATATTTTGACATGCTAATATAATCAGGGTGTGATAAATAGTACTTATTTGAGCCTTTCGGGGTCGAGACTCTGGGTCCGCGGGGTACCGGGGCCCTTCCCGTATACATTATTTCAGGGCATCTGGTCGAAGCGACGCGTGACCCGAGAGCTGGCTCTTATCTGGCTCAACGCATTAGTATTGCTATTCAGCGTGGCAATGCAGCCAGCATCTTAGGGACGCTTCCGTCTGGTAGTGATTTGGATTATTTGAGCTTCCTTTAGATCGCTTGCAGCGGTCTTCAGGTAGCACAACTGTTTCATATGTATTTTGTACATACCTTGTATTAGTTGTTTTCTGTAAATAAATGTATGACGATCTCTGTGGAGCGGCGGGCGACGGTTGGCCTGCGACACAGGGGGTTGCGAGTTCGATTCCCGCCTCGGAACAAATATTTGTACGATCGCATATATTTGTTCAGGGTGTTCTGGGTATTTTCTATGCATAATAAAAAATATCTATCTATGTTATCTATGTGTATTAAGTATATGAGTTATCTAGTACCCATAACATAAGCTCTGCTTAGCTTAGGGCTAGATTATGTTGTGTGAACTGTCCAGCATTATTTTATTTTAATTATTCATTTATTAATGATAAATAGCGAATAAAGCAGTTGAGGTTTGTCCGTCCATAAACGCGGTCGCTAATTACACCGAACACTTGTGTTGATGAGTATTTGAACGTAACTGAACAGTTTGTAATGGTCTTTCGTAACTATTATTGCATGTTGATTAGTAAGGCAGAGGTCATTTTACCCAAAACATGGCCGCAGCGAACTGAAAATTAAACCACTGAACAAATAATCACGTTTTAACTACTCCTGTTTAACAGTATGACAATAGTAGATTATGCACTATGGGAATAAAGCAGTGTCTTACGACGCGGGCGGCATACTGAACCCTGAGCGTATTATATAGAGTCCTGAGTCAAGCGAGCGGTTCAAGCTGCCCATGACGGAGACAGGCTTTATTCCAGAGGAGCATACTCCACTTTTACACCTTCTGCGAGACAATAAAAATTCACTGAAAATCACAGCATCAAACACCGTCTTTTTAATTAACACGCTTTTATTAGCTTGGGTTGTATCTATGTATGTATGTATGTATGTATGTAACTGAATCTTTGAGCATAATTTTCACCAATTTCCAGAAGTCTGATTAATTTGAAACTTTGCATAGAGAGAGAGAGAGAGAGAGAGAGAGAGAGAGATAGAGAGAGAGAGAGACAGAGATAAATCGATAAAAAAAACACGCTTTTATAGCTAACCGAACTAAAAAATAGAAAATAATTTTCAATTTCAAAGAGTTTATATTACAGTAGTAGAAGATCGAACAATACATTATTTTTTATTGTATTTTTTTATAGCGTGTGGTGCATTTTATTACTTTTCTTTTAGATAGTTGCCAACAGAATGATTGTTACATTTACTTTATCAAGCACACCACGACTTTAAAAAAAAAAAAGTCCTGATTGATTGTTCGATCTTCCACTACTTTAATATAAACTCTTTGAAATTGAAAATTATTTTCTATTTTTTAGTTCGGTTAGCTATAAAAGCGTGTTTTTTTATTTTTTTTTAATTTATTTTGAGTTTTGCTTATGGTGGCCAGTTCGATTTTCGAACAAACCTACAATTTCATATGGGCATTCTTTTGCTTAGAATTTTCCACGAGTTTCCACACGAATTTGACGTTCCAAATTCAAATCACTTTATTCCCTGGGGAATTTCATACAACTTTATATCCCTTAAGAGATTATGATGATTTGTTTTACTTGATGTTGCATGATTATGTAATTGAACATTTTAGAGCAGGTCGTGTAAAAAATTCTTACGTACCTATATCCTATCACTAACGTAGGTAAGTCCCTGACCAAAGCATTTTCACTTGCAGCAATGACCGTAAACTAGGTCCGCCCATTTTTTTGCTTACCAAAGACGCATGATATCTTTTGTTTAAGAAAGTCCTTTGTTTTATGACTTTTACAAATTCTATCCTTTTACGACATCCACATTTAAAAACCAATGTGTTTGAACTTCAGTGTGGCGCTTAGCAAGGTCAGGCAGAAACGTTAGTGACTGAAACATCGTGATGACTGATGCATCGTGATGAAAAACGTGATGCTGAAACATCTAGTTTCAAATGTCATAAGTAAGTTTTTCCTTTCCTACCGATGGTAAAGCGTGAAAATACAGGCACATGACACTTTTCATCTGTATGTCTCAGGGTGGCGGGCGTAGTGCAATGCCACATAGGGCGCGTGCTAGGTGGACGTGACCTATGTTGCGGCTTGTTCCGTCATTCAAGTAGTATTAAAAAAAAAAAACACAATCGCCTGATACTTAAAAAAAAAAAAAAAAAAAAAAAAAAAAAATTCTTTATTTTCCTTACAAAACTATGGGTTACATGGCTTGGGATCTCCTCTGTTAAGTTACAAAACCTGTATTAGAGGAGTCCCCTCTTTAATTATGGTGGTCTATTGTCTAAACTTAATTTTTAACAATTACTTAAGTAAAGAACTTAGGATTAAGAATATAATATATATAATATAGAAAAATAGGCAAAATAATCTAAAATTAATATAAATATATATATATAATTATAAATCATACATAACTAAGTAGATAGATATATAAAGTAATTAAACAGAAGTAGCTGTGTGCATTTTGCATTTGATCGAGTGTGATGACTGATGATTGTGTTTGTGTGTGGTGTTAGAGAATGTACTTACACCATGAAGTCACAAAAATCTTCATTGCCTTTGTCTATAAGTCATGTAAAAAAATATATCAGGCATTTCATAAATCGTTTGTGAAAATATAAGTACGAATAGGTACTGGATGTTCTGTTATTTTAACAAATGTTGAATCAGCGCGTTCCGCTTCGAAGCAAGGATGCTGGAGATATAACGAGAGCTTCAAGCTTTATATCACACAAAAAACGAAACACCACGAAGGTTATTGTAGATGTAACTTCTCATTGTAATATCATTTGTATTGCTATTACGGCAGGGTACAATTTATTTTGCTTTGAGCTATGAGTAACTTGCTAGGCCACCAGTAAACCCCGCATTGGAATGCCGAATTAAGAGGCCGTAATATGTAATTTTGGGCTCCAAAATTGTCCTACAACTCAGTATCTACGGGTTCTACGAGTCAAATATTTTGGTACTTAAGTAGGTATATGATTTATTTTTATTTTTTCATTGGTTGTGTAAGAATTAAAACAAGATATGAAAAAAAAAACCTCGATAAAAAATAAATCTTAAACATCCTTGTTTCGCGCACATTTTGAATGAGATCTCAGGAATCCTACGATATTTCAAGATTTAATTTTACTACAACAAAGTAGATAATAACTATGCAAAGTTAGTTTTTAAGCAAATAAACATCCCCACTTTACGTGGAGGGGAGGTAACCTATAATAGTACATTATGGTACTAGTGTGTAATGTTGGTGATTACCGCTGAGGCGCCATTGAAACCCGTGCCGTTAGGTGAGGGTCTTAAGAGAGCCGAGGACGGTAATCATCAATCACACGTGTATCATACTACGTTTTTCAACACACTAGTGAAGAAAATAATAATAGAACAGAAATACACACTCTGTGTAAATGTTCAACTGTCTCTATAACGGCGGGGTCGCGCTACTCTGGAGAAAAAGTGTCTTTCGATTAGGTAGTGGAGTGCGATGATGTGCGTTTGACAGCAATAAAAGTCAGATTATGTGATAGATCTTTGATGATATTTAGTGTTTACATGCCTACTGACTGTTACGAGAATTTACCGGACTTTACACAATGTTTAAGTAAAATAAGTTCAATCATTGAGGATGCTAGGGACACGGACGCTATCTACATATTGGGGGATTTTAATGCACATCCAAGAGAACTGTTTTGTAATGAATTACTAGATTTTTGTAATGAACAAAAATTTACATGTGCAGACATGACTATGCTAGGCGCTGAATCAGGTACCTATACTTTTGTTAGTGAGGCTCACGGGTGTGCGAGGTGGTTGGACCACTGTGTCGTGACTGGCGCTGCGCTGCACTCTGTCGGTCGCTTATCGGTAGAGCACGGGGTGCAGTGGTCTGACCATTTCCCACTTTTTATGGAATGTAACTTAGGCAAGCTACATGTTAAGATAGACGTGAACTTGACATCGTTTACTAATAAAGTTGTATGGGGAGAGCGTAACACTAGTCAGATTGATTATTACCAAGTTATGTAACTCTCGACTGAGGGAAGTGGATTTTCCAGCACAGCTCCTCCCATTGTTGTGACGGTCTTTGTAATGACTTTGAAATATATTGGATTATATGTATTTTAAAATAGTTACTATCCTAACAGAAGCTGCAGCATCTTCTTATGAGCGCGAGAGAACGCGGAGGAGAGGTGATTATGTTGTAGGATGGAACAAACATGTAGCAGCTTTCCACAGAGAGGCCAGGCTGAAGTTTTTGGTCTGGATTGAAGCTGGTAAGCCAATTAGTGGTAGAGTTTATGACGATATGTGTGAGAGCAGGAAGTCTTTTAAAAAACAACTTAAGTGGTGTCAAGATAGACAAGAACAGATCAGAATGGACATTCTTGCCTCTCATCACTCAGCCTGTGACTTTAAGCACTTTTGGAAACAAACCAACAAAATTAATGCAAAGTCTGGCCTCCCTGTGAGTGTGAATGATGTTAGTGATCATAGCATGATCGCTGATCTTTTCAAAGATCACTTTAGAGTGAAGCCGTCGTCGGACTCTAGCGTGTCTGGGTTGATCGGTGTTGGGACTGTCATGCACGAGAGAATTACAAGTTTAATTAAAGCCAAACAAGTGCGAAAAACTATTCAAACTATGCAACACGGCAAATCCCCTGGGCATGATAGTCTCAGCATTGAGCATCTGATATATGCGGGTGTTCATCTGCCGCTCGTGCTCTCCATGTTTTACAATCTGTGTTTGTGTCATGGTTACTTACCTGAAGAGCTGACTAAAACTGTTGTGGTACCGATTAAGAAATGCAAAACGGGAGATGCTTCAGACAAAAACAACTATCGGCCCATCTCACTGGCGACCATAATGGCAAAGGTCCTGGACAGCTTGCTTAATACACGTCCACCTTCACGATGCCCAGTTCGGTTTTAGGGCTGGGCTCTCGACTGAGAGCGCGATCTTGTGTATTAAACAGGCTGTCAGGTACTACACGGAAAGGAAGACACCGGTATACGCCTGCTTCTTCGACCTGTCCAAGGCTTTTGATACAGTTCTGTATGATAAGCTTTGGTGCAGGGCGTCGGGTGTGCCAGCTGATATTGTCTCCTTACTGAAAAACTAGTATTACTGCCAGCGAAACCAGGTGAGATGGGCAGGGGCGTTGTCTGACTCATACGGCATGGAGTGCGGTGTGCGGCAGGGCGGTATTACATCTCCTCTGCTGTTCAATCTCTATGTTAATGATCTCATCGGCGAGCTCAGCAGTACCCACACAGCTTGTTTTGTAGACGGAGTCGCGGTAAATAACCTGAGTTACGCAGATGACATGGTGCTGCTGGGACCGTCGGTGGGTTCTGTTTGTAAACTAGTAAAGATATGTGAGGCTTATGCGGCTGAACATGGACTGAGGTATAACTGTAAAAAGAGCGAAGTCCTCGTATTTAAGAGTGGTAGAGTTCGACCGATCCATGTTCCGCCTATAATGCTCAATGGTGCGGCTCTAAAAGTAGTTAAAAGTTTTAAATATTTGGGGCACATTGTCACCGAAGATTTAAAAGATAACGAGGACGTTGAAAGGGAGCGCAGAGCGCTGGCAGTTTGGGGTAACATGCTTGCACGCCGGTTCGCTCGCTGCTCGAGAGAAGTGAAAATCGCTCTGTTTAAGGCTTACTGCCAGTCCTTCTACTCGAGCAGCCTCTGGACAAACTACACCCGGCGGGCTACCAGCTCGCTGCGAGTCCAATACAACAATATCTTCAGGATGCTGATGCGGCTGCCTCGCTTTTGCAGCGTATCGGGGATGATCGCGGAGGCGCGCACGGACGGCTCTCAAGCTATTATTCGCAAGAGAGTCGCTTCCTTACTCCAGCGTGCGCGAGGCAGCGGCAACGGCATCCTGAAGATGATTGTAGCGCGGGCAGACTGCCCCATTCAAAACAGGTGGATGCTAATAATGATGGGCTCCATCTGATCAAATTTAAATTCATATTCCTAATTTTCTAATTCACAGTTCAATTCAATTCAATTTAATTCATATTATAATTCACAATTCTATTTAATTCATATTTTAATTTCGTGTTGTCCATTTTGTGTAATTTTATTTTATTTTTATTTGTAAATTTTGTGAATTTTGTAGTATTTCTGATTTATTGGGTTGTGTGTAGTAGTTTTAAGTCTATTGTGTTTTGATATATGGGTGTATTTATAACCTGAAATAAATTAATAATAATAATATAACTGACTTGTGAATAATAGCATTGAAAAAGTCACAGTTTGATTACAGGTGTCATTATGAGCCTATTGCGGTGAAATTAGAGCCACTTTATGAGCAATTGTGTTGAAAAATAACTTTTTTCCACTACGGCTAGACCAAGGAGGATTCATATTAATATCCGTTTTAATAAAAAAACAATTAAATACTCTAGATGTTCCGCTTCCTTCTAGTATAATAGTCCTCCTTGCATCCTTAGATCCCGATATTATATAAAACTTAAGAATCCTTTATTTGTAGCAATAATATAAAAATTTAATTTATTTATTCCTATCAATCCTCATACTATTATTTATAGTACAATCCACTCTCCTGATCCTTTTTTTCCCATTTCCGCGTTTTGTAAAATATAATGTTTCCCTAATATTTACTTCAAAAATCAACAAAATAAAAATGGCAAGTGCAAAAGCCGTGAGAAGCCAAAAAAAAAACTCTAGTGTTTAGCGCGCTACGTGGTATGCGCGGTAGAATCTTGTCTTTTATTTTGCTTATTCATTTGACGCCTTTTATTTACGTTATTGTTTTTCATGTTCTTTGTTGTTCAAGTAACAGTTTTAATGCATGAGTATAAATAAAGTAGTGTATGAAACTGGGGATCGATTTTTGAAAGTCACTAAGTTACCAGAAGTTACGAATGACAAAACGTCATCGATGTCTTTGAAATCACTTTTTATCGTATTTTTGAAAGTCATACCCTGTCTACCAACTTGCAAATAGTTCACAGTCGTTGTCTTTGACATACTACGTATCTGTCCATTATTAGTTTGTTTGTTCCACTATACTAAGTCCATGGTTCCACTCACAACAGACAAAACAGTGTACTACGTTCGGACCATAGATAACAATTATGTGTGGGTGGAATAGGAAAGCCACAAGATAAAGAGTAAAATTGAGTAAATACTAATCATAAATGTCAGTGCCAAAACAGTCACGGAGTGATTTCAAATCGAGTGGGTAGAGGCACTCGTATTGATATCATAATATGACAATTTTAGTCAGCGGTGATTTCCAAAAATACGAACTTTTGGAAATCGGTGACTAATAGTAATTTTTCTGACTTCTAGTCACTCGCTGACTTTCAAAAATCGATCCCCTACACATAACTAGGTAAAAACACTCGTGTAATACCTACTATTAAAAACCTCGCAATGGCTCGGTTTAATGTGCATTTATTATAGCAGTATATACCTAAATAATGCTAAAAATTTCGGTCATAACATTAAAACGTTTGTTCGATTAATTAAAAAAAGGTGCGTTGGGTCACAAGGTCGTATTTCAACGGAATCAGTCCGTGAAACTTAACTGCCAAAGTAAGCTGAAAATGAACGCGAATATTCGTAATAACTGTATTTTCAAATTGTTCCCGAATTCCTTCGTTTCATAGCGTCGAAACTAACACAAATATTGCAGAAGCCAGGGGGAAATTGCACTATCTATTACTTCTAACGTGTAATGTAACGGTTTCACACGATATATGTACGTATGCTGCTCTACTTATGAAAGATTGCTTCATGCAAAGCGCACTATTATGAATCCAATGTGAAATTGTTTCATTTAAAGAACGCATGTATGAATATTTATTTGGTTTGAATTTGTAAACCTATAATTTCCTATCATAATACAGCTGAACCAAGGCTGGACCCATAGAAATTCTTACTTCCGATTTCTGGACCAAGACCAGTCCCATAGAATTCCTTTCTTCAGATTTCTGGACCAAGGCAGGACCTATAGAAATCCTTACTTCAGATTTCTGGACCAAGGCTGGACCCATAGAAATCCTTACTTCAGATTTCTGGACCAAGACCAGTCCCATAGAATTCCTTTCTTCAGATTTCTGGACCAAGGCAGGACCTATAGAAATCCTTACTTCAGATTTCTGGACCAAGGCTGGACCCATAGAAATCCTTACTTCAGATTTCTGGACCAAGGCTGGACCCAAAGAAATCCTTACTTCTTATTTCTAGACCAAGGCTGGACCCATAGAAATCCTTACTTCAGATTTCTGGACCAAGGCTGGACCCATAGAAATCCTTTCTTCAGATTTCTGAACCAAGGCTGGACCCATATAAATCCTTACTTCAGATTTCTGAACCAAGGCTAGACCCATAGAAATCCTTACTTCAGATTTCTGGACCAAGGGCTAGACCGATAGAAATCCTTATTTCAGATTTCTGGACCAAGGCTGGACCCATAGAAATCCTTACTTCATATTTCTGGACCAAGGCTGGACCCATAGAAATCCTTACTTCAGATTTCTGGACCAAGGCTGGACCCATAGAAATCCTTACTTCAGATTTCTGAACCAAGGCTGGACCCATAGAAATCCTTACTTCAGATTTCTTGACCAAGGCTAGACCCATAGAAATCCTTACTTCATATTTCTGGACCAAGGCTGGACCCATAGAAATCCTTACTTCAGATTTCTGGACCAAGGCTGGACCCATAGAAATCCTTACTTCAGATTTCTGAACCAAGGCTGGACCCATAGAAATCCTTACTTCACATTTCTTGACCAAGGCTAGACCCATAGAAATCTTTACTTCAGATTTCTGGACCAATGCTGGACCCATAGAAATCCTTACTTCAGATTTCTGAACCAAGGCTGGACCCATAGAAATCCTTACTTCAGATTTCTGGACCAATGCTGGACCCATAGAAATCCTTTCTTCAGATTTCTATGCCTGGACCCCCAATAGTCTAGTTCGGCTAATAAAATAATTCTAAAATAACAGTTGTCAAAATAACATTAGCAATATGCCAATTAGGTAATTGTGTTTTTATTGTGTAGCTAGATTAGAATAACTAACAAGTGCGTGTCGGACTACGCAGTGTAGGGCTCCGAAGTCAAGCCACGATAACCCAAAAAGTTTAATCTTTTGGGGAAGTTTTAATCGAGTATCGTACCCGGCTTTATCCATACAGCTTTTCATATGTAATTTAATATTAACCCCATTCCACCGTTAAGGGTTATTCTTCTGGATGACGACCTCTGTGGCGCGGCGGGCGAAGATTAGCCTGCGACGCAGGAGGTTGCGGGTTCGATTCCCGCCTCGGAACAAATATTTGTGCGATCGCAGATATTTGTTCAGGGTGTTGTGGGTATTTTCTATATATAATAAAAAATATCTATCTATGTAATATATTGTATTAAGTATATGAGTTATCTAGTACCCACACTGAAAAAAAAATACAGTTCGAGTAACCCGAAAACCGATAAAAGTTACCGTTCTGCGTGGTTAAAATGGAGCCAACACATTAAACACGTTAGCATAACTGAAAAAAAACAGTTAAAGTAAAACAGTTCATTTTACTGTCTTATCCGGACTGATGTTTAACCGTTGAAATTTAAATTACTGCCAGGATACGTTGTTATTATTGACCAAAAAGTTCCTGTAACTGTTTATACATATTTATTTACTGTTTGCTTCCTAACTGTTTTTTTGCAGTTGCCCCAACGGTGTAAATTAATTAGATCTCAATGAAAAATATGTTGTATCAAACTGTGTAAATTTTAACTGTGCACTTTTTGCACACAGTTAGATATTTTTTTTTTCAGTGCATAACACAAGCTCTGCTTAGTTTGGGGCTAGATAATGTTGTGTGAACTGTCCGGCATTATTTATTTATTGATTTATTTATAAGTATTTAATAGGTTAATACAGGTCTGTCTGTGTACTACATTTAATTTTCAACCAAATCGGTTCAGTCGTGGTTGAGTAGGTATACATCGTGGATGGGATTACAAACCCTAGTACTACTTGTAAACTAGTAAAGCGTACTTAGCTGTGATAATTTTCCTTGTGATTTCATCCTTTACTATTACATACATACACGCCTTTCTCCCCGAAAGGGTAGGCAGAGCCTCAAATGGGCCTCTTTTCACTGTGGGTTGCACCATCGTGGGAAATAGATGTTAGCAGAGTCAGTAGTGAGAAGCAATGGCGCGATGAGCTCACCACTTGTCACGTCTATTTCCTTTACTATTAAACGAGCAATATTTGTATATTTATATATTTGTTATCAATATTTCGATAAAATTTGCTAAATGGGGGTTTTTAGGGACAAAAATCGATCTTGCTAGGTCTCACCTCGGGGAAAAATAATAAAATATTTTTCCCCGAGTGTTTTTCACAAAAACAAAATTTTTATTTTTATTTCCTATTCGCTTATCTGTGTCAGACACAGAATATTGAACAGTTTGCTACTCCTTGGCAGAGCGAACGAATTCTAATTGTGAAAATTCTAATAACAAAACTGGCAGAAGACGGACATTAGAGATTGTAAGGGTTACACGATTAAAAAAAAAAAGTTGAGCGATAATTCTAAAGATTTCGTACCAGTGTCTTTTTTTATTTTTCTTCAGTAGCCGCAACCATAGAGAAAAAATATGCTTGGCCGCAACGCATTGCATGCATTCTAACAAAGAGATCTACGATTTTAGTTCCATTTTCAAAAATAAAATGTTGTTCTTTTTTTATGAAACAGTAATAAGTCGAGTCTTTATTCATGTTTATTCTACTTATGACTAAAGACTTTTTCGTTTTTGTAAGCTCATTTGAAAGACAACAATTTAAAAAAAAACTTTTTCCCTACATGAAGAAATGCTATTTTTTATTCGCTCTGGTACGCCACTAATGACGGTCTTTTTGAGCGAGAGGAGTGAAAAAAGTTTTTTTGGAGTTTTTATTTTTATTTTGTAAGAGTCACCAATTTGTGTTAGGTACTACCAAAAATTTCAGCAAGGTAATACTAATAGGCTACGATTAAAACTCTGACTACAGATGGACAGACATACAGACAGACGGGTATGGTAAAAGTATAAGGGTTCTTTGTCGGACTTTGAAACCCTAAAAAGAAGGCCTGTTTGAAAGTTGAAAGGCAGGGAAATTCGTATGAATTTCTGTTAGTTTTAATATAACAAAGAAATGTTAGAACACCCACGTTTCGCCGCCTACCGGTTGCTTACCGCCTACACAGCAGATTACAATGAAGGTATCAATGTTATCTTGATCAAGAGGAGTTTAATCTTCCATGAATTCCATGTTTTTTTATGTTATCATAAGATTTTTATCCAATCTCTTCAATAGTATAATAATATACATACTTCGCCAGGTTCACTGTTTCCTTAGAATATAGAATAAACCAGAAGGTGCACATGATTCTACATACCAAATGCTGCGGATGCTGTGTCGCCAAAACACAATGCCTCCCGCACGCCTATCATACTTCCCACCAGTAGGGTAATATTGGCAACAATGACAAAATGGACGCTCGACTTATTTCCAAAGAATGAATGGTAAACAAAAATAATAATTGAAACCAAAAAGAAATGTAATACCTACTTATGTATGAAATGTGATTCTTTCCTTTTTATTTTTACGCCCAGTAGAGTTTTATTTTTCGTGGGATGAATACGGCCTACATTTTGGTCAGAATCTGGAAATAAATGTTCGTGGGATGAATCCATGGGATCAATACGGATGCAACCGAATTTAAACATGTGGGAACGACGTTATATTTTTAGTAGTAGTAGAGCATTTTCGTGTAACAGTTCGTCCGGGGAAGTACTACCACGATACCAATTCATACTGCAAAGCAGTAGTGCTGGCATTGCTGCGTTCCGGTTTGGAGGGTATGGTTGCCGGTGAAATAACAGGCACATGAGAGTTTTCATCTTTATGTCTCAGGGTGGCAGGCGCGGTGCAGTGCCACATAGGACGCATCCTAGGACGTGACCTATGTGATAATTCACTGTTCATAGGCAGAGGGTACCGCTTAACATCAGATGGGTCATCTGCCTGATCCGTCATTCCAAGAAGTATACAAAATTAAAATAAACACTAGAAAATCTTTCGAGTTCGACACGACTAGCCGCACGGCTGACCACAGACAGACTGGCTAAACTATTCTCATTGAGACTAGTTTGCATCGTGACAGTTTTTACGCATGACACGGGATCTGGTTTATTCCATATTCTAAGGCTGTTCGGAGAAACGATGGTCACGTGGGAAACACCAGCTACGTCATCACCAATTAAAATTGAGACAGCCGTCTCTATGCTACCAGTACAGTGTATTCTAACTCCTTTATATTATCTGTCCGATCAAATAAAACCACGAGGTTATTACTTCCAATTTACTTTCAATCTCTAACCAAACTGTTTAATTTGTTTTTTAATCGTCTTCAAAAAACAAGGAGGTTCGAACGTGTCGCGTGTTTTTTTTTAAAATGTTTCTCCGTCATTTTATAACCAGTTTGTAAAAAAAAAATGTTGCCTCGATATGCTTCCAGATATGTCCCATTTTCATAAAAATCTGGTTCTAATGATGGTATTCATGAGGAATTGAGGGAACTCCTCAAATATTATATGCACACATAATAGCGATTTCGGTATTTTCCAGGGTTCGAGTTCGAAGTGATAATTATATCACTGATAATTATCATTGATAATTATCAAGATAAATATAGGTTGATAATTTTTTTATCAACTTTCGGGGTCGAGACTCTGGGTCCGTGGGGTTCCGGGGCCCTTCGCGTTTTCAAAATTATTTCAGGGCATCTGGTCGATGCGTCGCGTGACCCGAGAACTGGCTCTTATCTGGCTCAACGCATTAGTATTGCCATTCAGCGTGGCAATGCAGCCAGCATCTTAGGGACGCTTCCGTCTGGTAGTGATCTGGATCAGTTGAGCTACCTTTAGATCGCTTGCAGCGGTCTTCAGGTAGCACAACTGTTTCATATGTATTTTGTACATACCTTGTATTATTCTTTCTGTAAATAAATGTATACATGGTTGATAATTATCTTGATAAGTATCTTGGTTATAATAACGCAGATTTAAGTTGGATTTTGAATTTCGATTCTTCAGATACAGACAACCCCTGTCCAGTTAACGCAGTTGAGGTTGATGACGATGATATTCCACTCATCAATTTAATTAAGTAGTATATAGTTGATTAACTTCTCGTATTTTGGATTGCAAGTTTTTATTCACGCAATTATAAAAAGAAAAAGATTACCTTGATTGTAAAATGTGTGTACCTATAATTTATTTACTAAACTACTTGCTTTCAACGTAAATGTTGATTATGTAATATCAGTTAAAAAAGGATTCCTTGGCTTAATATCTGTTTAATAATTATCGGATAATTATCTGATAATTAACATGATAATTATCGCGATAATTATCAAAGGGCATATTTATCTTGATAATTTCAAACCCTGGTATTTTCAGGCAACAAGTCAAGCATACAAGAAAGTGAAAGTAAGCTTTCGGAAAGTTCCATGAAGAAGACCAGAGATGGCGATTGGAACTACTCAATGATAACTATTTCACGGGTTGCCATAGTGGGAGAAAAATATGGACTGAAAATATTTTGAGAAAGCCATAAAGTATGTCTATAAGCTCTCGTTTGCACTCTGTGATTTTATTTTTTCTTACTTCTAATATTGTTGGCACTTCTAAAAATAATCCTATCCAATTTTACGACAATATTGGCGAAATATGTCAAGGAATCATATTCCAGCAACCGTTATCGATATCATTTTCACACTCGACTGAAGCTACATTCAAAGCAATCTTTTCCAAATATAAATACCCTTCGAATTAAGTACCTAGGTACCGTATCTTCTAAAATAGCCGTATCTGCCGAGAGTATCGGCATCCTAAGAAGCAAGTTTTGACATACCAACATTTAATTACCCGGACTTGTTGATAAGATTCGTTGGTATAAGATTTGTCCTGGCTGGTAGCTTATTATGAAATGTGTTATTACTGGAAGAAAGCGTTAGCCGAGTCAGTCGTGGGAAGCAATGGCGGCGATGAGCTCACCACTTGTCACGTCTATATTCCACGATGGTGCAACCCACTGTGAAAAGAGGCCTATTGTGGCTCTGCCTACCCCTTCGGGGAAAAAGGCGTGTGTCTATGTATGTATGTAACATGAGCTTCTCGGAGTTTTGTAAAAAAAGTGGTTTTAATGAAATTCATAAACAGTCATTAACAAGAAATTAATTTTGAAAAATTAAAAAAACCCTCAACGCATTGAAACGGCTGAACCGATTTTGATCAAACAAAACTAAGAACACTCCCGACAAATTCACCTTTCAAACAAAAAATAAATAAATCGGTTCATCCGTTCGGGAGCTACGATGCCACAGACACACACACACACAAACACGTCAAACTTATAACACCCCGTCGTTTTTGCGTCGGGGGTTAAAAACATAACAAAAACTATTTGAACCTACATACATTTATTGACGACCTCTGTGGCGTGGCGGGCGATGGTTCGCCGCGACGCAGGACCATATAATTGTTCAGGGTGTTCTGGGTATATTCTATGTATGATAAAAAAAAACTATCTATGTAATGTATTGTATTAAGTATATCAGTTATCTAGTACCCATAGCACAAGCTCTGCTTAGCTTGGGGCTAGATAATGTTGTGTGAACTGTCCAGCATTGTTATTTATTTAATACTCGCCCCGGCTTCGCACGGGTAGCCCCCGGTGACCCCCCCCCCCCCCCCCCCCGTCCTACCCCTCCCAATATGTCCTATCTCCTGGTTCTAAGCTACCTCCCTACCAATTTTCAGCCAATTCGGTTCACCCATTCTTGAGTTATAAGTACTGTAACAAACAAGACTTGAAAAAAAAAAAAAAACGTATAAACCTCACGGAGCCCGAGACCTTTCCAACGAATGCAAAACCGTGGAAATCGGTTCGTTCGGTCTGGAGCTATAGCGTCAGGAAGGAAAACCCGACTTATTTTTATATTTTATATTATTTAATTAAATTACAAAAGTCACAGGTTTCACCGAACGCACGCAGGGTGATCCCCTGGTGTAATCCCTTAGTCGTCTTACAAAATCCACGGGAGGAGACGGAGGGGAGCACACATCACGGCATTAAGTCTTATGGTGCACCCACTGTGAAAAGAGGCCCATTTGAGACTCTGCCTACCCTTTCGGGGAAAAGGCGTGTGTCTGTATGTTACTATAGTCACTTTTCTCAGAATCCCTTTCCACTAAAATATTTACCAATAACTCTTCCCCATACGTGAGCTCCGTAATTAAGTAATGTAAGTGATGAAAATTGGCTAAAGGTCGGCGTATCGTATACATTCATTTTGAAGGCACAATTTGCTAGTAGGCCATTGTTAACGAGCGGGTAAAGCGGGTACCGGCGCGTTAATGAGAACGTAATAGGTGTTCGTGGAATGGTTTGGCGCGATCTGGTACACTGCCGCCCTCTATTATAGCGTTGTACGGATTAAAACTCTAGCATTCATAGCGATCCTATCTAGTTTGGTTTCTAGCGTTTGACAAGCTCTATAATCACACTGCACCCACACCCACACATACATCCACACACCCATAAACATACACATAGATTCATACATACACATACATATTCATGCACCCACACTCTTTTATCATCGTGATCAACCTGTTTGTAGCCACTAGTAAGTTTTGTTTGATATCAATCGTACTAAGTAGAATCTTTTGTTAATTTTAAGCTGTGTACAAACCTTTTTTGGCCATAATTTTGTAAATGTTTAACATCATTTATTGTATAAATCGCTGTTGGTTTACCAAAATAAATAAAATAAAATAATATAATAAATCGGGAGATAGGTACTATATAAGACACAACAACTATACTATACAACGCAAGCGGTTAAACTATTCAATGCTCTGCCCACCGAAATGAACGCAAATATCAGTCCAAACATATTTAAAAATAAATTAGGAAAAGTTTTGTTCGAGGGTTGTTTTTACCATGAATGTAGTAGTAATTTGACATTTGGCCTGGTACGCGTTACACAAATAAAAACGGTTAGATTTATGCTTGTCTCATTCCAACACATGAATACATTCATATAAAAGAATGAGATTGGTATTATCGATACCGTTTCGTTTTTAGCCTTAGTTCCATGCTTTAGTCCTTATTCCGAGGTTTTTACTCTGTTCACTTATTTATGACACAAGATTTTTAAGTCATTTGTGACATTCCAGTATTTTAGACATAATATTGTTTTGTGTGTTATTTTGATCTTTTTCTTATTTGTTTTAATTTATTTGTGTATATCAAATTCTATGTGACATTTATAAATATTAAGTACCATTCTTCGATGAAGTTGTTAGTTGTGTAATACAGGAAAGCCCCCTCTAAGTCCACATTTTGTGACGGGCAACTACGGAACCCTACACTACGTATGGCGCGACACGCAATAGTTTTTTTTTGTTTTTTTTTCTTCACTGTTTCGTACCTTTTTAATTTTTATTCCATTTTATCCTACCGGCCATAAAAATATTCTCTATTCAAAAACCTGCACCAGGCATCCATTACGTGAAAAAGGAATCTGTGGTCTAGTTTTTTTTTTTAAGTTTCCTTTGGTACTCGTGTCTGGCAAGCCGGCGCGGTGAGCCCGGGCCGCGGGCAGCGGTGAGGTTACGCCAGCACCAGGTGCAAACATTTCGATCCTCTTTGTATAAAACGATCGCCTTACTGCACTCGAGAAAAATATAAAACTAGCGCAATTTAAATGGAATTTTCCACAGGTATGGTCGGTACGGAGGCCTGCAATGCTCTAGGGTATGATAAACTGGTTTTTGAAGCATCATGCTTTGTGTACTTACTTGATTGAGGTACACCAAGGTTTGCAAGATAATTAAAAAAAAAAAAAAAAAAACTAGACAGTTCACACAACATTATCTAGACCCAAGCTAAGCAGAGCTTGTGTTATGGGTACTAGATAACTGATATATGTACTTAATATAATATATTACATAGATAGATATTTTTTTATTATGCATAGAAAAATACCCAGAACACCCTGAACAAATATCTGCGATCGCACAAATACATGTTTGTTCCGAGGCGGGAATCGAACCCGCAACCTCCTGCGTCGCAGGCCAGCCTTCGCCCACCGCGCCACAGAGGTCGTCAAATTACGGGAACAGTTTTGTTTTGAATTTTTGAATTTGTTAGTGTAACCCTGTGTTGGGTGTCCTATTTAATAAAATAAATAAATAAGATTCTCGCTTGTAGCGCGAAATGCTTCTTATTTTTTATTTTTTTTTTGCTCAACACTTCTTCAGATAACGAAAGTTGAATTCGCGAGAGCTAGGAGACTTCACACACATGTTTCAATTCATAAGTATCTCATAAATATCATCAGTTTAGCGAATACACTAAAAAAAAAAACGCGAGACCATATTTGTTTTTTTATTCTTTATAACTGGTGTCGCACTGCTTGTGCTTTCGAAATTTTCAAGTACCTATATTTTATTGTACTTCTATATCTGTGGTATTTTCAATATAATATAAAACGTTACACTCCTTCCAAGTCTCCAAAGATAATGATGTTTTAGTATAGTTTACCGTACCAGCCGTTTTACTAAAACTTTGGAAGATGTTTTTTCCACCAATTTGAAAAGTCACGCGATTCACTTCTATTTAATTTCACTGCACTGGTGCTCTTTAAACGAGCTACATTAGTTAAAAACCCACCAAAATAACACAAAAAAACACTAGTAAAAATAAATTAAATCTGGTGACCTCCGTAACGCGGCGGGCGATGGTTCGCCTGCGACGCAGGCGGCTGCGGGTTCGATTCCCGCTTCGGAACAAATAGGTATTTGTACGATCTGCAGATAATTTGTTCACGGTGTTCTAGGTATTTTCTATGCATAATAAAAAATATCTATTTAATGTACCTATATCAAGCCTATATCAGTATATCCGTTATCACATAACACAAGCTCTGCTTAGCTTGGGGTTAGATAATGTTGTGTGAACTGTCCAGCATTATTATATCATTAGACGTCTCACGTCTCTTTTAAAAAATGGCGGAAAGAGTAAGCTTAATTTTTATTAGTGTTCCGAATTTGAATTATTTTGCGTAGGTAGAGTACGCGTCATGTAAAAAGAACGCTGGAACGTATGAAGAAGTATGACCGCCAGCGTTCATATTCATATATTCATATTTTTTATTCATATTCATATTCATATTCATATTCATATTCATATTCATTTATTTCACCTTATAACAATGGCTGTTACACTAGGCAAGTCAGTTTATAAAATATCATCATTTCAAAAAAAAAAAAAAAACTAGAAATACATTAAATAAAATTTACAATCTAAAACAATTAAAATTTTAACAATCAAATACATGTAAACATTAAAAAAAAAAATAGTTATAAACATCAATGATCAAATAAAATTCCATAATTTAACTTATACATAAAATTAAATTACAATACAATTTAGAAATTCAGTAGATATGTCAAGTAGATAATCAACTAGAGAAAAAATAATGTCAAAATATAAGTCAAGCAATTACAGTTTCATGGTCTTGAAAGAATGACGACTCCAACAAATTTAAGTTCATGAATTCGCTTAAGTTGTATAGTACAATTCCTTCTAAGAAGTATTTTATCTTCCTTTTGAAATCTGACATGTGTTCCAAATTAGTAACTTTAGATGGTAATTTATTATACATTTTTATCTTAATATACTCCCCTTGCTTTTGAACTTTTGCTAGCCTTACTTTAGGTAGACGGAGATTGTCCTTATTCCTTAAATTATAATTATGTACGTCCATATTCTTTAAATAACTATCTTTATTTTGATGTATTTCTAATAAGCTCTTATATATAAACAATGATATCACCGTCATTATTTTATTTTGCTCGAAATGTTTCCTTGCCGATGTTCTCCTCCTAAGCCCACAAATTATTCTTAGAGATCGCTTTTGGCATATCAAAACTTTGTTTATATGGGAACTATTTCCCCAGACAGTTATGGCGTAGCTAATTATTGAATGGACATAAGCGTAGTAAACTGTGATTAGCGATTTTTTGTCAATAATCGGTTTTAACTTTAATAGTGCATAATTAGCACTTGCAAGTTTTTTACATATTTTTTCAATGTGCGCTACGTGACTAATAGTGTGATCCATTGTATATCCAAGGAAAACATGTTCCTTGGTCCCATCCCCATCCTTTAACTTCATATTTCTTGTTTGATACCTCATAACTATACTTTTATCTGCGTTTAATATAATTCCATTTGCTTCAAACCAATTTGTCAATAAATGGATCGAATTTTCAATTCTATGCTCTAATTGCTGCTTTGTATTTTCTTTTAAGCCTACATGGGTGTCATCTGCAAACAGATTGATAAAAGCCCAATCGGGTAAGCAGCTCGCGAGATCATTTACATAAATGAGAAATAGAACAGGTCCTAAAATCGATCCCTGTGGTACCCCCTATCTTGACCTGACCAGAGTCTGAGTTTTTGCCATTTACTGTTACAATTTGCGTTCTATTAAGAAGATACGCTGACATGATTTTCAGTTCATTTCCATCAAAACCGTAATACTTTAATTTTTCTAACAAAATGTCATGCCTTAAGCAGTCGAAGGCTTTTGATAAGTCACAAAAAACACTTGCGCATTTCTGTGACCCATCCAACGCCCTCAACACAAAGTAATTCACATTTCTTATGGCCATTTCGGTGGATTTGTTTTTTCTGAACCCGTATTGAGCTACAGTGAACAATTCATTTTTCTCAAAGTAATCAACGATTTTAATTTTTATTATCATTTCTAAAATTTTTGAAATAGTAGGCAGGATGCACACTGGCCTGTAATTATTAAGTTCGCAGCACTCTCCTTTTTTAAATAGTGGTATTACCCTTCCAGCTTTCAGTACGTCAGGGAACACTCCGTCTAGTATGCATGCATTTATGACACTGCACACTAATTTCAGTAATATGTCATTTCTTAAAATCAAATCTTTAACTATTTTGCTATTCATGTCGTATATATCTACTGATGTTTTACTTTTCATGTCCCTTACTATTTGTCTAAATTCTGTATGTGTAACTAAATCAAAACTAATTTTATTAACGGGTCTCTTCATATTATTTAAGTACTCTAAGCATTTATCTGTGTCAATATTTGCATTTTTGGTCAGATTTCCCGCAATATTTCGAAAAAAGTTATTGAAAATTGTTGCTATTAATTGAGGGTCTTCAATTTTGTCATTCGTTTAATTAATAATGGCTTTGATTGTTTTATTTTGCGTATATTTTATGTACTGTACTTTTTTAGCACTTAACATTACTCTTCTCAGTACCTTTTTGTACATTTTTATTTGAGACCTTAACTTCTCATTAAGCAGGAGCTCTCCTAATAGTTCCATTTTTTCTAATTTTTGTTTAGATACCTGTATTCCTGTTGTAGTCCATTTTTTTAGTGTAGGAGTACGCGCTTTCTTTTTTGGGAAAGCCACATTAAAATAAAACAGTAAAGCGTCTAAAAGAATACTCATCTTAGTATTCGGATCCCAGCTAGTGTCTATTTCACTTTTCAACTTCACATAATCCTGGCTCAATATGAAGTGAAAATAGTCACAATTTTGCTTCGAGAAAGATCTTACTAAAGGTTTTTCAGTGGTTAAACATGCCCTTTTTTGTCCGACTTTACAATTGAGTTTAATAACATTGTGTTCCGATATTTTGCATTCTAATACAAATCCTTCACCATGGTCAAAATTAATTATGAAATTGTCTATACATGTAGAACTTACCCCTCTTTTCGTGCTTTTTGTTCTAGTAGGTCTGTTGATAGCAAACCTACATTTAAAATTATTAAGTATACCATTGAACTTTCGTATTTTACTTGTCTCTATCAATATATCTAAATTAAAATCACCAGCTACTACCATTTTTTTACCTTCTCGGCAAACTCTATGTAGAAGTTTTGTCAGTATGTCAAAAAACAATGTAACATCTGTACCAGCTCTGTATACACAAACGACAACGATTTTTTGTTTCCTGAGCTCTATCGCAGATATTTCACAGTTCATTTCTAAAGATAAGCGATTTAAATCCTTTCTTACTTTATATTCTGTACCTAGCTTGATAAAAATATAGCAGTTCCGCCGTGCTCAAATATTTGTCTATTAAAATACGTAGCAAGCTCAAAGCCTTCTAATTGCATACTTTGAACTTGATGGTCATAAGCCCAAGTCTCTGTTAGACATAAAATTTCACATTCCGTATCATTCAATAAACATTCTATTTGTAAATATTTTTTGTGAATACTTTGCACGTTTGCATGTACAATTACTAAAGACCTATATTGAGCACCGGCGTGTTTTGAAAATTTTCGGTAGACTTATCTCCTTCCGAATTTACTGAAGCCACCGTTTTTATAAATTTTAAACATGAGGATCCCTTAAAATTTTCTTCACTAATGGATCTTATTATTTCTGCTGTTAAACGTTGTTTACTTTCCGCGAAGTTTTCACAATTTAGATTAGGGTCTATATATGCCATGTTTTCATTCAAACTTACAACTTGTACTAATTTATTATTTAAATTAAATATATCAGTATTCCTCGACCCATTGTACAAGAAACCAGTTATTATGATATTATATTTTCTTTGTGGGCTGGATATGATTCTTCCTATTAATTGAATATATTTGTTGTGGTATGCGTATCTGTTCATATACCTACCTAGAAATAAGAAGAATCAGTGTGTCGCCTTGTTTTAAATGCTTTGTCTTATCCTTAACGTTCTCTAGCACCTTTTCCGCACTTGCACCCGGCTTACAATAGTTAGCAATCTTTATGTTACTATTAATGTTACTAATTAATTTTAAGCCTAGATCTGTGCCTATTTCATCAGACATTATTATCGTCTCAGAATTCCTCACAGTCTTGTCTAATTTCTCAATATTGTAAGGTTTATCATTTAAAATTGTATCCACCTGCGGTATCTCGAGACTTGAAGAGTGTATATTTAGTTGCAATTTGGATTCCAACTCAAATATTTTAAAGTTTAGTTTCTCTTGTTCTCTCTTCAGTTTCAAACATTTGTTTTTTAAATGATTAGTTTTTTTTTCTAACTTTCTAATAGTTCTAGTTGTCTTTCTTCTTGTATTATCTACAGTCCTATGTCTACAAAATTTAACTTCATAACCTTTTCCTGTTTTTCCTTTTAAATTATATCTATTATTAGTTTTTCCATGTTCATTATTTTTTTCTTTTTCTATTTCTAACCATTCATATAATTGATGTATCTCCTTTTGCAATTCTTCAATTTTTCCTTGGTGTTCCACCTGATTCACTAGTTCAGTTTCCTTGTGTGTAAGTTGTATACTTTTGGGCGACGCAAGAATTTCCTCATCCAGTATAGATAGTCTTGGCTTCTTCCTCTTCCTTCCCCTATTTGGTGAAGCAGCTACCTCGCTGCATTCTATTTTTTTGTACATGTCAATTATTTTGTAGCATTTCTCTAAGTCTTGTGTATGTTTCTTGTTTTCTTGTAGTAACTTATCGACTTCATTATTGGCTGATATAAGAGAATTTTCTAGACTGCTTACTCTCTGCTGTAATAAACTTAACGAGTCGCTTTGGTCGAGCTGGGAGTTTGGCAAACTTATTCTGGTAGAATCGAATAACGAAGAGTCAGAGAGATTACCCAGTGAATTTGCTCTTTGATTCCGGCGAACTCTAAATGTTATGTTACTAACTTCCATATTGCGGGATATTATTCTTTATTTCTTATTTTTTATTCTAATGAATCGATTATTTTTATTCGATTATAGCAAAAACAATCTGTCGTGTATCCGAATCCGAGTAGTTAAGATTCCTGCGCTGGCAACTATTTGGATGACAACTATGACAAGTTGACATTTGATTTGATTGATGCTTGACTATCCAGTCAGTCCACTCACTCCGCAAACATATAAAATGTGACTAGACACTTTATAACAAAATACCGGCGTTCGAGTTCTCAAAAAAATATAGATAGACCTCTTCTTCGGTGTAAAAAAAATGATTGTTCTTTTTACAAGACGCGCATTATACGAAACTATACCAGAAGTATATTATTATTTTATCTGTGACTCGAACAAGCTGATTTTAACAACAAGCTCAACATTTAATGAATATATCGCTATCGAAATGTTGGCGCTGTTTATGAATGCACGACATTTCACAAACAGAACAATACAGTATAAAATTCTGCGGACTTTATACGCAGATGTAAAAAGGTATCGAAATTTATTGCAAAATAAAATTCATGATTCCCGTTTTTCTAGTCGGCTTCGTAAAATATTAAATGCGAAATGAACAATACGTAGGTGCGAATACATGTCCTAGTTACAAAGTTATAATAGTGAATAGGCAGGTTTCAGGATTTGGTATCAAGCCAAATGATTTAACAAATTGTTTGGAAAGTTGAAAGAGTTTAGTTTGTGGAACCCATTTCAGTCGTTTTGTTTGACGTAGGTACTGTAGCATAATATTTCGTTCCAAAATGTTGTAATATGATATCACCTATATGGCCTGCACTCACCCGTTTGCACTAAACATAAGAATCGCCTAAGTTCTTTCCTAACTTGTTTAGACTACTCCTAACGATTTTGCTTGCACTAACCCTAAGCCATTGCTTAGTCCACTTAGGCTGCTGTTCTTAATAGGCTTAGTTGTATCTTAACTAGGCCAAGCCTAACTTCTGTCTAGTGCAAACGGACACCATTTCAATTGAGAACTTCCTCTTTTTTCTGTCGGTTATTGTGTAAGAACGTACCCATACGTCTCCTCACGTGGAATGAATGAATGAATGAATGAAAATACTTTAAAAAATTATTGAATGTCGTAAAAGCCAACTGAGGGATTACCCAGATCTGTTAGTAAGATTCGTTGGATTAAGATTTGTAGCAGGCTGCTAGTACTGCAAGAAGGCGTTAACCGAGTCATTCGCGGGAATCAATGGCGGCGATGAGCTCACCACTTGTCAAGTCTATATTTCCGCGATGGTGCAACCCACGGTGAAAAGAGGACCCATTGAGGCTCTGCCTACCCTTTCCATAGAGGCGTGTGTATATGTATATATAACTAAATATACAAAAAGCGGTCAAGTGCGAGTCGGACACGCCCATGAAGGGTTCCGTAGCAGCAAGTAACATAATATAAAAGTTCTTGGATGGATTACAATTTATGACGTATTAAAAAACTACTTACTAGATCTCGTTCAAACCAATTTTCGTTGGAAGTTTACATGGTAATGTACATCATATATTTTTTTAGTTTTATCATTCTCTTATTTTAGAAATTACACACATTTACACACATTTTACCACTTTGGAAGTGTCCCTCGCGCAAACTATTCAGTTTATGAAAAAATTATATTGGAAACCTCAATATCATTTTTAAAGACCTATCCATAGACACCCCATACGTATGGGCCTGATGTTGTTTTTTTTTTTAGTTTCATTTCTAAGTATGGGGAACCCCAAAAATGTCTTGATTTTTTTCTATTTTTGTGTATAAATCTTAATGCTGTTCACAGAATACATCTACTTACCAAGTTTCAACAGCATAGCTCTTATAGTTTCGGAAAAAAGTGGCTGTGACATACACGGACAGACAGACAGACAGACAGACAGACAGACAGACAGACATGACTCAAAGATTCAAAGATTCAAAGATATTTATTTGCAGTAAACATGTGTAAAAAAGATGACAAAAGTATAATAGTGTAACAACATGCTTGACCGGTTACGGTATGCAAATTAGGTAGAGAGATGGCATGCGTATAATCTAAACATGCAAAAATTTAACAATTCATTATAATTTATCATTTAAAAATTCGTCAAGACTATAATGACACTTTGTATTTAAAAAAAAATAGTTTTAATTGAAACATTTGTAAATTCATATCTCTATATAGTCTAGGTAATTTATTATAGATTTTGGTAGCAACACCAACAATACTTTTCTGCATTAGTGATGACGAATCTATAAGGGTTCCGTAGTTTGGTTACGGAACCCTAAAAAGGAACACAAATGTATTTTCGATGCGTGAATGACATAACGTGGCGCGCCGACTTCTTATCACTCACAAGTTTTTATGGGAAAAAGATGTTTCGTACGTATGTAGGTATATGGTTAACATAACAGTCATGTCTTTTTATATATCACGTTTATGTTCTTTACCAAAATTAAAAGTTACTTTATAAAATACTAGCTGAATACACGTGCTTTGCTACGCATCACATCACAAAAAAACTATTCGTTGTCACCCCTTTTTACCCCTTTGTAAGGGTTATTTTGATATGTGTTCAATTATTCTGTATTTTAAATACCCATGCCAAGTTTCAAGCAAAAGGTACCACGTGATAAAAAGCTCCCATACAAACTTTAACACCCCAACGCGCTTTAAGGGGCCCCAATTCGATTTGAACTAAAATCTTGTAGGTTCGTACAATTAAATTTTTGAAAGAGAGGCACTGTGTAAAATGATAGCTAGTGCCAGATCCTGTGGTTGGAATTCGGAAAATTCCGCTACTTACTTGCGAAACGGCAATAAACGCGCAAAATATTCTAAAACTTGTTCCAGCACGTACGTTTTTTTGAAAAAGTCTTTCAAGTTTGTGAAAAAAATGATTGTAATTTAGATTCTACACAACATGGGCTAGATACCTGATCTTTTTTTTTTTTACTTTTACAGTTTGTAAGAACATTATGAACATACAAAGTTCAGGTAAAATTGTGCAAATAAGCTGATTTTTGAAGGCTTATACATAATTTAGAGGTAAACAAAAAAAAACAAAAAAAGATCACGTACGTAGATATATTCTTCAAGATACATATTTGTACAAAAAATCTGACGAAAAAATTGTTACAACTTTATAATCACGTACGAGCTGAGCACCAGCGTTTGTATCGAAAGTACTGGAATTGACTGCTCTTAAGGCGTAGTTTGTAGTTTTTTTTTTTTACCTTTTTATGTTTTGTATTTTATACTTATGCAAAGTTTCAAGTTATTAAGTTCAAGTAATACGGTTTTTCATACATTGGTTTTCCCTTCTTTTCATCCCCTTAGTGGTTGAATTTACAAAAGTCCTTTCTTAGTGGGTGGTTTTGCTATAAAAGGAATCTACGCTCAAAGTTTCAGCTTTCTGGGTCCAGCGGTTTCGGCTCGGCGGTGATGAATCAGTCAGTCAGTCTGTCAGTCAGGTTAAGTTATAGATAGATAGAAGAATAGATGCCTGGGGGGTAAGTACGAGTTTAGATAGTAAGTATTCCAAACTATATGAAGTTTCGTTTCCTTCCATAAATTAACTTGCAGCGCCCCTAGCGAAAACGAGGAGAAAACTAAGGACGCTGTCAGTAAGGCCGGCCACATACACTCGTAATTCCGAAACGGAATTTCGAAATGAAATATCGAACCATACAAATTCCGTACGGAAAATTACCTAGTGTGTGTGGTAGGTCCATAGATTTGTATGGACTTCCTGCGTTCGATATTTCCATTTCGAAATTCCGTTTCTAAATTACGAGTGTATGTAGCCTGCCTAAATGTATTGAAGGAAACGAAAGTTCATTTCGAATACTACCAATTTCCCCCTGATTAATTCGTATCCTATTTTATACTCCAAACAAACGCGAACTAGGCTGTGTGAACTTGCCTCCCTCTCACCAATCAATCCCTCCCCTCCACACCTGGCTCAAATAAAAGATACAGCCGTGAAAATGTGGATGGACGAAACCCTTCTATTAAATTATTGGTGAATAAAATACAAGCGAATTTATGAAACGGGTATTAAAGCTTCCGGAATATATTGGTATGAAAGGGGAAACGAAGCGTGCTCAGTGATATCAATCGATATCAGTTGGTATATTTGAATGAGTAACTGCAGTGACACGTAATGCGGTGCGTTTTTGTGTTGTTCATCTTGCCCTGACCCACCAAATACAGTGAAAAACTAAACAAATAACAAAACCCTGGCATTGAGATTTTACAACTGCTCTTCTCGGCACCGTGACAAAACTCATCCACACATCATGTGAATTCACATCATTGCAACCCTAGGTTTCTCTAACGACTCGTTTCTCGAGATCATTTTTTCTATTCCCCCAGACTTGAATTAAGTACCCTTCAGCAACGTAGAGAGCGCGTAGACCTAGTAGAGACCTACAAGATCAACCACTACGGTATACCAGATATATCACAGACACTATATACCATGAACAATGATATAGGACTCGGAGGGCTCTGAAGCTGCAACGCGGGCCAGGTACCAGCAATCCGAGGACGCATATATTGCCCAATCGCGTCGTGCGCACTTGGAACCGGTTACCAGACCCAGTGATCAGTGAATTCTTTGAGAAATAGACAAACATTTTAAGGACTAAGATATACACGCATCAGCTCCGGAAGCTGCCTGTGTATTATAAATAAATAAATAATTAAAATACCTACAAACTATGGAATGAGCTCCCATCTGAGGATTCCCCACTTGGTTACGACAAGTGCCGCTTCAAGAAAATATGTTCATAAATTCCTTCAGGGTAGGCAGCGCATCGACAATCACCTTGGTGTTGCCGGTGTCTATAACCGACGGGACCACTTTACAATCAGGTGGGCCGTAAGCTAGTTTGTCTATTGGTTTAAAAAAAACACAATAATAGCTTGCAGCCATCCAGAACTTACCAGCAAAAATAGTCAGCTGGCAATTAAAGAGTTTGTGAGCAACGAATAAAAGCCAACTCTACCAGCAAGCGAAGCAAGCCACGAGCAACGAATTAGGTACAGCTAAGTACTAGGCAAAGCATAGCAATTACTCGCAGCGGAGTCGATTCCTATTTCCAAGGCATTTGATTACTAGCAAGTCCTGATTTTCAATGTCGATTTGGTATTTATTTACTGTCATGGTATTGTATAAGTTAAATAAATAAACCTTGCGTACACTCTTGTTAAATTCTACATTATAAATACCAAAGTTTGGATGTTTGTTTCAATTATGTAAAACGAACGATTTCAAAGAAATTTGGTACGCAGTCCTGGATTAGATATAAGCAACTTTTATCCCTGCCTGGCGGAGATCACTGTTAGCGATAGGGCTGCCCATTGTAACCTTTTTATGCTTATTTTCGTGTGATAATCAGCAAAGATTATTCCAATACTATAACGCAAGCTAAACCCCCTTCTAGTCGATTATAAAATTTATTTTAATTTTATTTTATTATTTATTTTATTTTTATTTATTACTAAAACACGACTAATACATCTTAGGAACGCTTCCACCTGATAATGATTTGGATCAGTTGAGTTACCTTTAGATCGTTAGCAGCGGTCTTCAGGTAGCTCGACTGTTTCATTTGTATATTTTTAATTTTGTTACTATATTTACTTGTACTAGTTGTATTATTCTTTCTGTGAATAAATTTATTTTTATTTTCTTTAACTAGTTGTATCTCTGATCGAGGACCAATACATAAAACACCGAGAACAAGATATTACAAAATAAGTGAATCGGACTGATGCTAGCCTTGGATATTAACAATACCAATAATTGGGCCACCAATGGTGGCACCGTTTACACGTCTGTACCGTCATGCCCCACGTGTAGAAAGCTGTACGGTCCCATGCCGCACCGCACTTTATACATCCCCATTTGCAAACGATGGACTTTACTCGTAGCAAGTACTTGTCAAATCGATTAGAATTTAAAATATGCAGCTCATTGGAGCTGCATATTTTAAATTCTAAATGCAAATGCTTATACCACGAGCAAAGCCTAATATCTAACATAAAATTGAAGTCAAAAGTATTTTATTCAGTGAAATCACAGGATCGTTTTGAAAACTTTTAATGAACAGCTTTTACGCAGATGAAGGGACAAATCTCACCTCTGTTATGTTATTCTACTTCGAACATTAATCGATAGCATTGAGATTTAGTAGATTAAAATAGTTAGTATAGTGCGCGTCATGTAAAAAGAACGCTGGCGATCAAGCTTCTACAGGCGTTCCAGCGTTCTTTTTACATGACGCATACTATAATTGTACATTATTTGTAGTAAACTAGGTAGGCACTCATTCAATGCATAGGTATAATCTCTTAAATAAGTAGAAAAGTAAGTAATCTCTTAAAAAGAACGCTGAATGATGAAGAAGAAGAAGAAGCTTGACCGCCAGCGTTCTTTTTACATGACGCGCATAATATATTGATTTTAGACTAGCTGTGTACTGCTAGGGCGCTGAACCCACTGCATACAAACAAGATTTGCTCCATTTTGGATATGACATCAAACTTCACGAAATTTTGGAAACATTATCAATTATTTTGTACACTTACTACTTTTTGCTTTTGAATACACGGGCCGGCGCCCACTGACGGCGTGGCACGGCAGCATGGCATGGCAAAGGATTTTATTACTAATCAAGTTATTTTGAATCTTATATCAATTAACTTAGAATTCATGTTACTTTATTTTGATTCCACGATGCCGCGAGATGACGCGACGCGCCGCGGGATGCTGCGGCATGACGTTTCATGCCATTTCATTCTAAAGGTTGCCGCGGCGCATCATTACATCCCGCGAGACGTATGGGTCACTTTATATCGAGGAATTATGATTGCTAAGCTAGTTGAAATAAGGAAACTTATGCAGGCTTTCTGCAAGATGCCACGGCATGCCATGGTATGCCACGGGATGCCACAGAACGCCGCGGGATGCCGCAGCACAACCTGCCATGCCATGCCGTGCCGTGCTGGCACTGGGCGCCAGCCCTAATATCCACCCCGTGGTTCGACAGTTTCTTACAAAATTATATGGTTTCCAAATCACACCGACTAAACAATTTGTATGGGTCTTATAACCCATGGTTGTTAGATTTTATACAAATTACGATGGAGCACGATGAAGCATTCTGGGATTTTTCGCGAGGCAGCGGGGCAGTCTTTCATGAGTGGCTAACTCACAAGTTGGGCCCCCTACAACCTGCGGTCGGCCAGCGGAGAACCGTGCTTCGGATCCCGCTACCCTCCAAGCCTAACCTTCCAGCACACTTGCACCGCTGCGCTCTCTAAAACGCACATGCTGAAGAGTGCACGAACTGCTCAAACCCGTCACTTCCACAATGGCTACACTGGACATCAGTACGAAACACGACAATGTCGTTTCACGGACTGGCTTTCCCAGTGACAAGCCACGGCCCAAGCCTACCACCAGAAATGTTGTTACCACATTTTGTTGTTGTTGTTGTCCCTTTTGTCACCACCCATGTGTAGACATGAAAAAATGTGTGAACCATGTGTAGAAACGCAAGGGTATTTTCCTACGGACGCGTGTAGCTTCGATCTCCGATAAATTATTTGGTTTAATCTGGTCTGCCGATGGTCGAGAGACCAAAGAGATAAGATCTTGACTAAGCGGAAACTTGTAGCCATTGAAGTATAATTTAGCAGAAGTAATTATCAAGCCGAGCGACAATTCACCAGAGAATAGTTTCAATCAATACCCATGCTCGTTACCGATCCAATTGTGATGTGCCCGTCACCGCGTCCCGCGGGAGATGTCTCGGGCGGGACGTGCCTGTAATGCAGGTCAGTCCGGGTTTGAATAAAATATGGGTTAGACTTGTTTGTTTACTAAAAGTGATGGGTAAAGTTGTTTAAACCAAAGATGGCGGTCGGGACAACATTCAAGAGCAATTATCGTAAGACACGGTCGCTATTTAGAGTTCACAGCACACACACAGTTCACAGTTTAATGTAACATTGACTCATAATTGTATTTAAAATAATGTATTTAAATGATTTCATTTCATAATTAATTGGTTCTGTTTTTAAATTTTCTATGTTTAATATAAATATGATAATTAAATAAGCATGCCATCCTCTCAATTTGCACGCCGGCAGCGGTCAAACATAATATTGTGTCACACACCTATTTTACCATCTATTTTTACCATCGAGCAACACGGAACGGAGGCCTGCGTTGCTCGATGATTTTTACATATGTTTAAACAAATAAGTGATCTTTATCTTTATCTTTAATACATTAAGTACATTTATTTACAGAGATAATAATAAAACAAATACAAGTAGATAAGTACAAAATAAAAAAACAGTAAACATTTGTGCTACCTGAAAACCGCTGCTAACGATCTAAAGGTATATAGCTCAACTGATCCAAATCACACCAGACGGAAGCGTCCCAAAGATGCTGGCTGCATTGCTACGCTGAACGGCAATACTAATGCGTTGAGCCAGATAAGAGCCAGCTTTCGGGTCACGCGTCGCTTTGACCAGACGTCCTGAAATAATTTTGAAAACGCGAAGGGTTCGGTACCCCACGGACCCAGAGTCTCGACCCCGAAAGGGTCAAATAAGTAAGATCTGTCGAGACTTACATATTTGCTACTTTTGAGGTCCTCAGAGGGGGCAATCGACAGTTTTTTTTTTACATTAAGTTTTAAACCTCGTTGACAACCTCTGTGGCGCAACGGGCGAAGGTTTGCCTTCGATGCAGGAGGTTGCGAGTTCAGCGAAATAATCATCTCCATTGTATATGAGCTTGTTTCGTTTCGTATGAGGTAGTGCTGGCCTCTGGTGTCGGAGTTTGACAAGCCGCCCGAGGGCCTCTGACAAAGTAGGCCTCTGTAGTGGAAAGTAATATTTGCAACGATAACTCATTTTACCAGTCGTATTGCTTTAGATTCAAAGGAAACATTTTTTGCAAAGAAAATTATATTCGTGTCATACATTTTCACACTAAATCGTATCTGAAAGCGTAATGCTGCCATTAAATCATTCGGACTTAACTCACGCCATAAATTACACTCATCCTCACTTTGAAAACTAACGATTATTAAATTTTGTTAACAATGTAATAATACATGCGTATGGATATAATTTATTTATTAATGCCATTTATTTCCATAAGTGACAATTAAAAAAATAAGTCAATTTGGGAAAGATATAAGATACAAGATTTTATTCGTAAAAAAAGTCTTTGGTTTATTTTTGGTACCTATTTAAAAAGAACAATAATCAATATAAATACGTAGTTATTTATATAATTCAAATGTTATATTATTTGTCTTATCATAATCATAATCATAATCATTTATTTAACCACTTGGTTTTCACAGATAAAGTTGAAGCTTATATACTTATATAATACCTAAACTATTAGGTGCGGGGATGATGTTCTACAGTTCAAGTAACTCTAGGAATTCAACTATGATGTAGAACAAATACAAATATAACTACAAAAATATATTTTTTGCCAACACAACAATACTGCAGGTACAAGGTAGGTAGACTATTAAACGTTTTACACAGGCAGGTACAAGGTAGGTAGACTATTAAACGTTTTACACAGGCAGGTACAAGGTAGGTAGACTATTAAACGTTTTACACAGGCAGGTACAAGGTAGGTAGACTATTAAACGTTTTACACAGGCAGGTACAAGGTAGGTAGACTATTAAACGTTTTACACAGGCAGGTACAAGGTAGGTAGACTATTAAACGTTTTACACAGGCAGGTACAAGGTAGGTAGACTATTAAACGTTTTACACAGGCAGGTACAAGGTAGGTAGACTATTAAACGTTTTACACAGGCAGGTACAAGGTAGGTAGACTATTAAACGTTTTACACAGGCAGGTACAAGGTAGGTAGACTATTAAACGTTTTACACAGGCAGGTACAAGGTAGGTAGACTATTAAACGTTTTACACAGGCAGGTACAAGGTAGGTAGACTATTAAACGTTTTACACAGGCAGGTACAAGGTAGGTAGACTATTAAACAATTAAATACAAAAAAACGTGTACGTAACAAAAGATAAGGTAAATGTAAATGTAATTGTGGTAAGAGCTACGATTTTATAAACCACCCTTTCCAACACCCTCTCTAACAATCATAAAGGTATGTTGCCTAAGGCTTTAGTATGATACCAACATTGTTTTATTATTCTAGAAAATAGATTTTGGAAGAACCTAGCTACCCACAACACAGGGAATCCTAGTGTGGGAGCTAGTGTTCAAATACATATACATATATATGTTTATCAACATATTGTATATTTTATTCTGGATCAATAATGAATATTATTATTTCAAGTTATAAATAGTTACATTCACCTACCAAATCTGTTTAGAATTTTATATACGTACATACATGCATATATAACATCACGCCTGTTTCCCGGAGGGGTAGGCGTACCACGGATTTCCACTTGCTACGATCCTGACTTTTGCTTAATTCACTCTCATCACATTCTTCGTAAATATTGTATTGCGTGTCTTTCTGCCACTATTTAAACTGGGTTATGACTTGACGGCGTAGAGTCAGAATAAGCTTGACGGAGACTCTTGACGACTTGACTTATTTTATTACAATTATATCACTTGACATTGACGAAATTGTTTGGAGTAATCCTCAGAAGCCATTATAAGAAGAGAAGAAGAGAGAGAAGATAGTCCGACTTTTAATATACGCCGATTGTAATTACAGAACCATCTTTCATCATACACTTTTTTGGTTAGTAGTAGAGCTTTTTTGTGAAAGAGTTCGTCCGGGGAAGTACTACCACCATAACTATTTCTGCCGCAAAGAAGTAGTGCTCGCACTGCTGTGTTCCGGTTTGAAGGGTACGGGTGCCGATTAACAATGCATTAACCGGGTGGTGTTAATGCGTTGTTAAAGGCAGAGGTTACCGCTGGGTCATCTGCTAGTTCCGTTATTCAAAAAAAGTTTCAACTTTACTACTGCTAGTGTAGAAAATATGATAAATATTCTAAGTATAGATTAAAGAATTATAAATAAATAAATAAATAATGCTGGACAGTACACACAACATTAACTAGCCCCAAGCTAAACAGAGCTTGTGTTATGGGTACTAAATAACTAATATACTTAATACAATACATTACAAAGATAGATATTTTTTTATTATACATAGATAATACCCAGAACACCCTGAACAAATATTTGGAGATCGTACAAATATTTGTTCCGAGGCGGGAATTGAACCCGTAACCTCTTGCGTACCAGGCGAACCTTCGGCCGCCACGCCACTGAGGTCGTCAAAAATATTGTAAGTATAGATAAAGCAAGCCAAGCTGTGCAGCATATTACATACTGAGCCCTGATAGCCTGTCAAGAACAGCTTCTTAGCAACATGTCGAAATATTGTTATCTGACACATTGCTATAGGTAATTATTACTTGTACAAAGTTTGATGTTCTACCCTGCGGCCGATGTGAGATAACGCAACCACGAGTTTAGGAAAACGATCTGATATTTTCATTCAGCGAAAATAGCTTTTTACGCGGAAAGAATTTACAAATTATGTATATTGAAAGTGCGGTAGACTTTGCATACGATATGATTTTACCGCGCTCTGCGGTACGGCTTGATTACGAAGGATATACGTTATCTAGGACATGTTTGGATTTCATAGTGATTTTAGAACATGGGCAACTCCCCATACATTCTTTTACCAAACTTTATTGACTAACGTAACGTACAATTGAGATACTTTTGGTTATTGATAATATATGTTAAGATAATGAAAAAGATCAGTTCACACAATATTATCTAGCCCCAAGCTAAGCAGAACTTGTGTTATGGGTGCTAGATAACTGATATACTTAATATAATACATTACATAGATAGAGATATTTTTTATTAGACATAGAAAATACCCAGAACACCCTGAACAAATATCTGCAGATCTCTCAAATATTTGTTCCAAAGATATACAAGTTCTTTAGAAAAATTAGATAAAAAAACAACATTTAGAACCGTACTAACTACTTCCATGAAGGGTTATTTGTTCCTGGTTTATTTATTTTTTACCTGGGTCAGCGGTTGCCCACCTCCCTTATACTCCTTAGCCCATTATGTTAATTCATATTAAGACTTCCTCAGATCGACGGGGCCTGCCCCCGTCCCCCCATAGAATCAAATAGAGAGAATAGTTTTGCGAACAGACCTCGCAAGCACGAACTTTTTTGCAACAGTTTTGTTCAGTCTTTGTTGTGTTTTTTTTTTGCCTTTGCTCCATATCATGGTGGTGTCTGCTTGGAGATTAACAATAAATGTATAATTATTAAATGCATCATGTCAATGCATAATATATATCTTGACAACCTCTGGACCGATTTTGCTCATATTCGAAATTCTTGTTTAGAATTGAGTAATGAATGTTTCTGCCAATTATTATCAAAATCAGCCGGTAAATTGCAACAAAGCAAAAAATAAAATAAAATACCCCTCCAATAAAAATCTCCGAGGACAAAAAACTATGAAACTTCAAAACTTGTATATCAAGTTTCGTCAAGACTAATTGAAAATATTACACATGCGCGTATAGATGCGAGTACCAACACACCTACATCATGATTAAAGCAAATTTTGCTAGTTGTTGCAAAGAGTTCGCTCGCTTAGCTCGTTCAGTCAATTATTTATTTTCTCAAATAAATTTACATTTCACTTATACGAGAAACTAATTTGCCATAATTTTACAAGTTTTTTTTTAACTTGAAAAAGTATGTTTGTCTGGGTGGAATCCGGGTGGAATCCGGGTGGAATCTTGCAACTGAATTTTAAAGCAGTTGTCCTCAACCGATTGAGCTGAAATTTGGCATACCTGTCAAGTTCCGATGACTATACAATATGATGATGACAGTGAGCTGATCAGCTGCTAGATGATGGAGACGGAACTCCTCGATGAATAATAGTAGACTGGCCGTGTTTAGGCTCATTTTGATGAGCACACGGTTACGATCTAAATAATGATAAAACTGATACATAATCTAAATAATGATTCTATTCACCCAAATGAAGCGAATTAAATCAAACCATGATAATCAACGTCCGGAGAAGCTGGAAGATCGTTGACACCAGAACTTTAAGAAACAACGATAAACCACAGTTTTCAATTTGACTTTCAACTCTAGTAGCACTTTCTCCATTGTAACATGTTCCCGTAGGTACTGATTTGTCACGGGAGCTGATTCATTAGGCGTACATTAATCTTGGTACGCGGCTGCGGTCTTACATGATAAAGCTTTACTTTGTTTGTGCCGCTCCCTCCGCTACGCGTAGACTTTGTAGAACATACGTAGGCGGTTCGTAGCGCTCGTAGCGCTCGTAGCACTTAAATAGTATTACGAAGCCATAGTGACTTCGTATCTTTGTTAAATATATTTTCTTTTGCCCAGTCAATTATTTTAGAACAACGAGGTTAAGACGCTATGTTAAAGTTTTGGAGTCGTTGTGTTACATGTTCACTCAGTAACAGTTAAGCCCTTCTCCCATTACGATACGCACAGGCGATTCAAGTTTCCTGAAAATTCGCACACTAGCCTGCATTCAAATGTATGTGAGATACTTGGCGGCTACTAGTCTCCGAGACTTGCAGGATATTTGAATCGCTTGTGCGTATCGTAATGGGAGAAGGGCTTTAAGGTTACAAACTTGATGTTAATAAAGTAATTACTTGAGGATGTAATCTAAATAAATCACAGACTAGAAACACGATTGGTGAAACTTTCCTGTTTATAAAACCCGTTTTAGGTTCCTTCTTCTACTAGAGAAAATATTAAGCGTACATTTTTATACTATTCAGTAGTTAATCACATTACTTAGATTAATAAGAGATACTTTATTTCTATATTTGCTACTTTAGAAGCAAAACGAAGTTTTATCATTTGTCGCTTACGTCAGTTACTTCCGAGCGGTAGAAACCTATACCTCATCTCTTCCAGGGTTCAAGTGAGTAATAACGCTGTCACTGTCTTGCAGTTATTGTTTTCTAGATAAAAACCGCTGAATAAATTAGCAAATATAGAAATAAATTATCTTTATTTAATCTAAGTAATTAAACCATTACCTACTGAATAGTATAAAAATGTACACTTTATATTTTGTCTAGTCGAAGAAGGGACCTAAAAAGGGTTTCAGGAGGGCCAATTTAAAAAATAAAGCTGTTCTGTTTTTCACCGTTCATAGCAAATTTGTATTAATGCAACGACTGCATTTAATACGCATTTGCCAAAACCGGAGCAGTCTGCGACCACCTACCATTGAGGCACATTGTGTCCTAAAAACCATACCATTAATATACCTACCATAAACCACATATAAATAATATACCATAAAATCGTAGTTATACCATTATTAGTGAGTTAAGTAATATTGTACAGACTCTTAATACAAACCATTTACCATCTTATACAAGACTTTTAAATACCTCAACCATACCACAAACTATACAACTAAAGAATGAGTGTCTTAGGGTCACAATAGAGCCCTAAGCGACTTCTTTTTACAAAAACTATAGAGAAAAGTTTCATGAATCGTGTATCTAGTCTATGATTTATTTTGATTACATCCTCAAGTAATTACTGTTTTAACATCAAGATTGTAACCTTTACAGTTACTGAGTGAGCGTGTAACGCAACGACTCAAAAATTTTAACATAGCGTTTTAAAGTCAACATCTATTAATATAAAACAAAGAACAGTCATTACGTTGAATAATAGCAAATTGAACAAACGTTTCAGTATCGCGTTTCATATGAACTATTCTTGCCACAAAGATACGTTAAGAACTATTTTTGTGTAGGTCATGCAATGCTATCATTAGTGTAGTCTCAGAGTTCCATTTCTGAGCGATGAAGACGAAACAATATTGATATTGGATAATGGAAAAATGGCGTGCTAGAAACGAATTACTACCCAGGAAAATTGCTATTTCCTTGCTGTTTTCTATCTGGAGATGCTTACTTAATATCAGGGTTGTTACATTATGTACGAGGGCGCGTGAGATACAGAGCGTATTATGTATTCATCGATAATAACCCACGGATAGGAGGTTAAGCATCAAACCTCGACGGTATCCCAGCTAGCTTTTAGGTATAACTAACACGAGTACAGCAAAGTTTCTCTATTACTATACTGTAGATGAAGATGAAGACTTAATAAGGATGCTCAGTTTACGCAGGTAACCTTTTAATTTTGTAACTTATCATACTTTAGCTGCACTATAACTTAAAGTTATAGAGAGACCATTCCTGAACGGCGAATTTTTGATATATATTCTACTATCAACCTATAAATTTCAGGATAGAGTATGCGTATTCACCATTAAGTATGATTTAAAGGCTCGTTATTCAACTATGACGTGTAATCGATGTGTTAAAGCTACAAGGAAAGGACACTACCCTTTAACTTGCCCCGAATAATCTCCTAAGACTTTGATAATAAAAGAAAATTAAATCTGAAATGGAATTTTTGTAACATGCGTATTGGTGAATAAAATATTATTACTATGGCATATTAGAGAATGTATTTAGTACATGTTCACATAATACTAATAGGTAATCTATAACTTTAAAGCGTCGATATTATGGGAAATGTGGTGCATTAAAACTGTTTTTCTGCACGAACTTTATCGAAAAATCTACAAAAAAATATATTTTAATCTAAATCATACAAAGCATGCCCTTTTGTTTAAAAAAAATTGAAATTTAAGAAATAATTTTGCAAAGTAGCCTGTTTTCGTAGTTACAACCATTTTTCTCCTAAACTATCAATCATTAAATGTTTTTATTGCCTTCAGTATATTAAATAAAACAGAGCCAAGAGGATGTTGTTTTTATTTTTGAAAATTACTTTCCTAATGATTTTTTATTAAAAAAAACGTGGTTTTTGCTCACTCTACGTTTCGCGAGTGCTATTCTGTCACATTCGAACATCCCCTATATAACCTGGAATACAGCAAGATATAAAAACGTTATGAAGTTTCACACGTGTGAAATGAACATGTTTACTGCTCATCTCTATAACATATCATAAACTCACACGTTTGTATACCTGCTGCGCAAAACTCTATCACTGGGAGCGTACCTTTGAAATGGTTTTATTTTTCCCCTGCAGACAAACAATGCTTCCGCTGTGACTGAAAATTTATACGCGCTATATAAAGGCCTTGTTTACAGCACAACTATTCTACATGTCGCCTTCATTCAAGTTGTCTCGAGAAAAACCGTCGAGCGGAAACACCACCCGGTTCCTCTACACGGTTTTTCTTGAGAGAAATGTGTTAAGTAATAAAGACCTGAAACAATCTCATGTTTTTTCTACAATCTAGTTTATGTTTTTTTTTTAAAGTTGGTCATCGCTTTTTCTTACTAATTTATTTTTCCAAATACGGGCAACAAGAGTATAATTTTACACTGAAATTACTTTTGTTGCCTTTTATATTGGTCTTTAATTGCTTTAAAACATATTTGTTTGAAGAAAACACTAGATTAATAGCGAAAATTACACTTATGTGTTTTTGTTTAAAGTTCTTAATTTAATGTCGTTGATTTTTAATACTAATGTTTTTTTTTTTTTCTTTTTGGCTAAGAGAGTTTAATTTTACACTGAAATTACTGTTGTTGGCTTTTATATTGGTCTTCTTCTGCGGTAAGTACTGCGGTCATATTTGGTTGAAGAAAACACTGGATTAATAGCGAAAATTACTTATCTTTTTCGATGTTATTTTCACTATTAGTCCACTGTTTTCTTCAACCAAATATGATTTAACGCAAATAAAGACCAATATAAAAGCCAACAACAGTCATATCAGTGTAATAGTTTAGTCATAAGTAAATTGGTTTAAATGTTAATGATAATGCCATAGACGGAACAGGATATGGAAAAGACTAAAAAATAAAAAGATTTGTATCGTAATTGATATACGAATCATTCATGTTGTGTGATATATCAACTTAGCATAACATAACATCCAACAGTCACATACATATTCTTGATCCCAGACTAGGACCCTCTGTGTCGTGGGTATCAGGAACTACGAGTATCATGGTACCATAACATCCAGACCCGGGATATAATCACATTTAAAACATAATAAGTAAGTAGTAGTATAAGTAGTTCTATGATGAACGACAAACAGACCATAACAGCCAAAATTAATGGATATCCGTAAGAACATGGGCAACTTCCCATAAATTGTTTGACCCAACTTTTTTTATTATCGTAACGTACAGTTGGGATACTTTTTGAGCTGGTTAATTGTTATTATCAAGGCAACCCCCACCATATCACCCCTAATTCTTACGTTCAATTAGTAAGAAAAGGTAGAGTACTTATATGCTATTGGATCTGACCCCTAGCACTAAACGATTGAACTAATGATAAGTACAGGAAGCAGACAGTAGACACTGTAAACCACTATTATTTCCCTTTGACGCAGTGCTAGGAAGTTCACGACGTGAGGCGACGTATGTATATATAGGTACATATGTACACAGGATTAGTGACTACCACAGCTGCGTCTTGTCGTATAAACATAATTTACTAACGACATCTGCCTACATTAACTTAATAATGATACAGACGAACCCACACAATCGTAACTTGGTTTTACGGCAAGCGATTCAGATTATTATAAGAGACAGGTAATCTAAATGATGCTAAAAGAATGAAATAAGCAGTTTTCTTCTCAAATGGAGTTTTATTTCAGTACAATGGAGCAATCCGCTGACGATGGGATCGCGAAGGACACGTGCTGCTAAAATGGGTACTGTTTTTCAGACCTACACTATTTTTTGCGAAACTACACCCCGTTCAGAATAAGGTTTCCGATATTTCGTGACGGAATTTTAAAGTGTTATTTATAAAACTGAAGTGGTAGGAGGAAATTAAAATCTCGGAGCTTTTCCGATCACATTATGGAATTCGATTGACATTAAGTTATAAAATCTTAATGGCAAAATATAAAAATTTATAAATACAATTTTGTAACCGTTTACAGTGAATCATCTAAGAAGGAGAATTTTAAAATATACTTTTTTTTTTTTGCCTATAAATAAAATAAGTGAGTAATAATTTACCTAAGTATTCATGGTGTATTTTAGTTTATGTTTGTCTAATTCTAGGTATCTAATCTACTCATAATGTTTTGTTCCTAAAACAATTTACATATGAATACCTACGTATCTGTAGGTAACCACATTACGCATTAAATACCTACTTCAACATGTCCATTGTCCGTGTGTAGTACCCACTACATAAGGACATACATAATCCCTTGTAACATTCCGACAAAGCTTGTGTCAAACAATGAGCGGGAGTAAATTGTATCCCGTAGGATGCTGCGACCACTTAGTATATCTACTCTTCCTCCCAACTTGGTAAGGGAAAACACTTTCAGTAAAAATATTTTTCGTTGTAACATTTTTAACACGGTCACGGTAGCCCATAGGGAGCCGACCTCATCTCTCCTTGAGTTGTGTGTATTGGCGTGTTCTAGAATCCAAAATGTACGTTTTAAATCATGTTTTAATCCAAAATGAGTTCAAACAAACAAATTACTTAGTTCATAAATCATAGTCATAAAATTGAAACTATCGTGGTTGGGAATCATTTTAAATAAATAACGGCTTATTACGCTCATGATGAAGAAGCTTCTGAATTCAGTCTCGAAACGTCAGCAAAGCAACGAAATACAGTGGTAGTAAGCCGTTACTTATTTCAAATCATAGTCATATTCATTAAAACCAGACAAAACTACAGTTTTACCCATAATATAAGTCCGATCGACTGTTTTCAATTGCGTAGAAAAGCGCAGACTGATATCCGACAGTAGCCGAACGTATAATATAGCTCTAACCCACTGTATAGCTCTGTCCTGCTCACATCTAAAAGTCGACTGGCCGTGATTTTACCGCGAAATCGATTAACCAATAACAGCGCAAGATTTTAGCGCGTGATTGCTATTGGTAGAAAGAAGGCGCTATAGAAATTGGTCTACGGCGTAGGTACATCGAGGCGACTTTATATTTTGGGTAAAACGGTACTAAGATTTAAAAAAATTGGTTGCCTTGACTTTTATTTGCTACATAACGATGCTACGTCATATTTTTTTCAATTCCTCGCATGGCCATCGAGCTTAAAGCCTACCTAATGGAACGTTCTATTAATTTGATGTTGGTGAAATTACGGGTACATGAGTCTCTATGTCTCGGTCTATGTGAGGTCTTTATGTCTCGGGGTGCAATGCAATGCCATATAGCACGCGTCCTAGGTGGACCTGACCTATGTGGTAATGCACTGTTAAAGGCAGAGGTTACCGCTTAACATCAGGTGGGCCATCAGATTGCTCCGTCATCCATGCAGTTCAATAAAAATTAAGCTTAGTGTTATTTCGTTTTGATGAAGTATTATAAATAATACTGATTAAACCCTTACTTAGAAACCAATTCCTGAATAAGCCCCTTTAATACTATATCGTCTATTCAAAATCTATCAAAAAAACTGTGTCATTGGAGATTAAATCTACCATTTTTGAAAGAAATGCCGTCATTTTTATTAAATTACATTTTATAGTGTTTTTTCGAGTTATTTCGTGTAATTTTGGTGGCATTTTAACCCGTATATTTTGGATAAATAGCACATGTGTGATGTAGTGTAATTTAAGTGAACTGCTTGTCTTTTCGAAATGGTGATTTTTTCCTGGAAAAACTCAGTTTTTCTGCCACTATTTAAACTGGGTTATGACTTGACGGAGACTCTTGACGACTTAAAATATATAAAAATATATTTCTATCACTTGACATTGGCGAAATTGTTTAGAGCACTCCTCAGAAGCCATTATAAGAAGAAAAGAAAGAAGAACTGTGTCAGTGACAACCGCATGCCTATTAGTAGTAATTACCTACTCGTTAAGCAATCCAGTAAACCGTAGCAAGAAGAAAGTCCGGTAAAATTAATATAAGTTCGTATATTTCCACTGTTAAAAGCGAACTTTGCGAGTGCTCTGAATATTAATACACGGGTCAGAGTAAAATTAATTTATACGAACCGACTAAGCTTTGTTTTATCTAACGGCGTTGCCTATTTCGAGATTCAACTCGCGTTTGATTCCGAAATCTCAATCACACATACATACATACACAGACACACGCCTCTTTCCCGAAAGGGTAAGTAGAACCTCAATGGGCCTCTTTTCACCGTGGGTTGAACCATCGTGGAATATAGACTTGATAAGAGGTGAGCTCATCGCCGCCATTGCTTCCCATACTGACTCAGCTAACGCTGTCTTCCAGTAATAACACATTCTATAATAAGCTAGCAACTAGTACAAATCTTATACCAACAAATCTTATCAACAAGTCTGGGTAATCTCTTAGTCAGTTTTTACGACATCCATGGGAGGAGACGGAGGGGTATTTTCGTAGGCCGGATACACCACGGCTATACTCATATATGTAAACCTGAACGTACCATGACGTCGGAAGTGTTCTTGACGGAGGCATTATCTTAACCTATACCTTGTTACTATAAAACTAGGATTATCCTAGGAACAGTTATACAGTGTTTTGTCTTTTGTATTGACAAGCAGTTTCAAGTTTGATCGAAAGAGACAGACAGACACCAAGTAATTCAGCGGTAATTGGTGTAACGGTAGGTTTTTTTTTAAACTATGATATTCCCTAGATTGACCGCAATCTCACCTGTTGGTAAGTGATGATGCGGACTACGTTGGAGCACGAAGGTCTAGAAGGCACCTATTCACTCTTGCCTTAAAGAGACCCATATTTCTGTGCCCATATTATACTTTTCAGGAAAGATAGACGACGGCAACTTGTTCTATTCCTATGAAGCCTTAACTAACAATTTATTATTTCATTCTGTACGTCAGGCATGGAAACCTTTTATTTTTACAAGATTTTTTTTCTCCTGTACCGGTGTCTGTAAACAAATCTTTGGCCCACTTCCCGATGTTCGATTGAGTTGAAATTTAGCATACCTGTCAAGTTCCGATGACAATACAATATTATTTGTGTAACCCTTTTTTTATTTGTATTTTGTTATATATATTATAACGCTGTTGGTTTACCTCAGTAAAATAAAATTAAATTATGGTGAAAGTGAGCTGATCTAATGATGGCGACGGAAAGTGGACAACGGCACTCCTCGATGGATAATAGCAGACTGGCAGTTTTTGGGCTCATTTTGTTCAGCACATCCGTTCAACTTTCACATAATTTAAGTAGTACCTAATTTAATCGCGCGTGTCTCAGTATTTGTATCATCAGACAATTAAAATTCCTACCAAAAAAAATTCTGTAAACCGGTAACAGATCTCCACGATACTGGCGTGCCTAGTGTGGAGATCACTAATAGAAATAGATTGAATTATTATTATTATTAAGTTTATTAACTTCAAGCACATAAATTACAGGGTACAAAAGTATTAACAATAGAGAAGTCAGAAACAAGATATCTAACATAAATTGTAAGCACCTCTGTATTCACTCACAAGGTTTTGTCACACCTAGTTTTATTTAGTAAAATAAGTATTCCAGTGTGTTTGTACAGAAAATAAACATATCGCTAATTTCATAAAAGCTTGTTTTAAAAAACCAGCCAAGTGCGAGTCGGACTCGCGCACGAAGGATTCCGTACCATTATCTATAAAAACAGCAAAAAAATCACGTTTGTAATAAAATCAAAATCAAAATTGCACGCAAAAAGTGGTCACCCATCCAAAAACTGACCTCGCAGATCATTGCTTAACCTACATTTGGAAAAATCACGTTTTTTGTATGGCAGCCCCCTTAAATATTTATTTTATTCTATTTTTTGTATTTGTTGTTATAGCAACAACAGAAATACATCATCTGTGAAATTTCTACTGTCTAACTATCACGGTTCATGAGATACAGCCTGGTGAGAGAAGGACAGACAGACAGACAGACGGACAGACGGACAGCTGAGCCTTAGTAATAGAGTCCTGTTATACCCTTTGGGTACGGAACCCTAAAAATATACTTTTCAATCAAAAACTTGCCACAGATAGAGTAAACAATAAAAAACTCAGAGCAAATAACGCTAGTTTAAAACCACAACTCTAGTTCAGAATCACACTACAGCCGGCCATCAACTTATTAGGTACCTATTTTAATCACCTAGCAACTGCCTAATGGTTCGTAGCCTCACAAATAAGCAATTAAAAACGCTTCATTCTGTCGGTGCACGAAACCCGTGCACGCGACAGGTCGTCAAAGTAAGCTCTAGATCGGCAATTTAGAAGCGATTGGTGACACATTTAACCCTATTTCGATCAACAGACATTTGCGGGAAATAGTCTTAAACTAGCAACGCCATTGCCGATTGCCGATTCCGATTCCCGATAGCTTGTTACCGATTTCAATTTGTCTCTATCGCTCGATTATTTATGACACCGCTTTGTGTAGGTACAGTCATCTCTAAAATGACTAGGTAAAGGAAATCTTGTAAAAAATGTCGGGGTAAAAATGTAACAAATGTAAAAATTAAATTGAAAGTTACTGTCATTGAATCTTGAAAAAAACTGTACAAGTAACAATAAGATATATTTTTCAAAGCTATATGATCACCATAATTATGACATAAGAGTGTACTTTTCAACACACTTGCTCATAAAGTGGCTCTAATTTCACCGCAATTAGGCACATAATGACACCAGTAATCGAACTGTGACTTTTTTATTATTCAGGAGTGAGTTATAGAGACAGTTGAACATTTACACAGAGCGTGTATTACTGTTTTATTATTATTTTCTTCACTAGTGTGTTGAGAAACGTCGTATGATACACGTGTTTATTGATGATTACCGTCCACGGCTCTCTTAAGATCCTCACCTAACGGCTCGGGTCTCAATGGCGCCTCAGCGGTAATCACCAACATTACACACTAGTACTAAAATGCAAGAGTGCAAAGATGCTTTTTAACCGCGTGCTCAATTTTGATGACCGAGCAAGCGAAGGATTCTAAAATTTTAGAATCCTAAGCTTTAGCGAGGGAATCAAAAGAGCACGAGGTGAAAAATCTTTGCACTCGAGTGCAACACGTAACTTTTCATCCCACCTCAGCGACGAAATGACTAAATGCTAATAATAATTATATGATCTAATAATTATTTCTGCCGTAAAGCAGTTGTGCTCGCATTACTGTGTTCTGGTTTGAAGGGTAAGGGTGCCGGTGAAATTACAGGCACATGAGACTTTTCATCTTTATGTCTCAGGGTGGCGGGCACAGTGCAATGCCACATAGGGCGCGTCCTAGGTGAACGTGACCTATGAGATAATGCACTGTTCATAGGTAGAGGTTACCGCTTAACATCAGGTGGGCCATCTGCTTATTCAGTCATTCAAGTAGTATACAAAAAAAAAAAAAATACACCAAGAAGGTTCCGAGTCTGAGTTATTAACAAATTAAAAAAAGTTGTATGATAAGTTCGGCACCATGGAGGTAGAAGTAAATAGGTTTAATGATGTTTTGAATTCACAAACTTAGTGCACACGATATTCTAAATTAAATTTTACTTTATCCTCTAGCGGATAAAAACTGCTTTTACACTCAGATGTCGATGCAAAAATACTCTTTCAGAGATGGGGGGACGAAAAGTGTATTTTTTAAATAAGTAAATACGTACGCAAATAAAATACGTACCTAAGTCATAAAAAATATGACGTCACGTCAGCTAATGGTAATAAGAACTCGTATTAGCGGACCATCAATCATGCATCGGTTATAGGTGATTGTAACCCAAGGGCTCATGTGCCGTGTCATTTTACCCTCTTACGTCATGCATCAAACGGGCTTTAATTAGATTTTTAGAAGGTAACTTATGAAAATTACAATTACTATGGGAAACCGTTGGAAGTTTAGTGTTAAAATGTAAACCCTGACACTTTCTACGTAGTAGTATGTATAAACATCACCACAGAATAAATATGAATACAAGTATCAGCACGGCTATTGTCATAACGATGTCAATTACCAGTTTGCTGTTCATTGCGCTGTGTGTTTTAGCGTTTTTACAAGTGCGAAAATATCTGAAACACGCAGCGCAATGAACAGCAAAATGGTAATCAAAATCAAACCTCAGTCTGTTCAGACCTCTGGTTTAACTTTAGATGTGCATATAGGTCAATAAAATAAAGCCATACACATCAGGAAAACGAACGACATACGGGCTACTGATGTATTTTTACCCGACTACGGGAAAGCCAAAAGGTTATGTTTTAACAGTCTATGTATATATGTATGTTTGTATTTAATTATTGATACAATTGACGACCTCTGTAGGGCGTTGGGTGAGTAGCCGGCTGAGATGCGAAAGGTTGCGGGTTCGATTCCCACTGCGGGACGAATGTTTGTATACTCTGCAAATATTTGTTTCGGATCTGTGTGTTATGGTACCACGGTACTTGTCGCGAATGAAAAGCTACTATGTAGGTATACCTAGCTAACGTTATACCTATAACAAGACAACCGAACAGGTAGGTAGGTGCGCGCACTTGTCGGCGTCGCGCGCTCTCGGCATTAGCCGACCAGACGTCTTGCGAGCAACATCGTATCAGTAAGTGAGCTTTGAAATATCAGTTGTCAGTACATGCATTGTTTTACCAGATCTTACTATGTGTATTTGTGTACCAGTTATTGCCGATGCGTTCGGGCTGTTTGCGAACAGAGACCAGTATCAGATCAACCAGGATCTGGTAGACCAGTATCAGATCAAGCAGGATCTGATAGACCAGCATCAGATTAACCAGGATCTGATAGACCAGCATCAGATTAACCAGTATCAGAACCAGACCAGTTAAGCGAGGCTCGGGGTGGCTATAGGGGAGGATGGAGGCCACAGGGGGGCGATTCCCCCCAAAACTTACGATCAGTATTCAGTATCTATCAGAGAATCAGTTGAAACCAGTAAGCAAATTATCATTGCATACCTATGCATCAGCTCAGACATTCGTCGTACCTCGTAGTTATATAGGTACTTGGCGACAGTACTCGTAGTTTCTGAAACCCACGACACAGGGAATATAGTGTGGGATCACGACTATGTATGTGACTGTTTGGTGTTATGTTATGTTATTTACCACCGCACGCCTAAACTAATCACCCGATTTTGATGAGTGAAGCGTCAATCGATTTTTTATTATGGTTCGGGTGATATAATACTACATTTCATACAAACAAAATCAATGTGGTTGTAACATCCACCATGTAACATACAAAAAAAAGGGGGGGGTGGTTCTGCTTTTGTACAAGCTTATTTATTTAACTTGCGATGTATGTATTGTCCGGGTGGAATCTTGCAACTGAATTTTAAAGCAGTTATCCTCAAACGATTGAGCTGAAATTTGGCTTACCTGTCAAGTTCCGATGACAATACAATATGATGGTTACAGCGAGCTGATCTGATGATGGAGACAACGAAACAACGGAACTACTCGATGGATAATAGTAGACTGGCCGTGTTTAGGCTCATTTTGATCACTCCCGACAAATTCACGTTTCAAACAAAATAAACTAATTCGGTTCATCCGTTCGGTAGCTACGATTCCACAGACAGACATACACACACACACACACACACACACACGTCAAACTTATGACACCCCGTCGTTTTTGCGTCGGGGGTTAAAAAATATATTTTTCTCTTAAAACTTATTTTTCTGTCTTATCTTGTCTAATGGAATGTCAAATGAAAGAGGAGAAAATTCTAAGTTCATCGAGATATTCATAACTTTTATAACTTTTTACTTGTTATATATACAATCGTATGATAGCTCTCAGAATAAGCAAGTTGAATTGGCAATGGGCAGGCCATATAGCTCCCAAATCCGACAACTGTTGGGAATAATGGTTTTCAAGTGGCGACCATAAAGCGATACAGTTTAGGAAAGTCTCAGTGGACTGAAGTGGGGCGAAGGTGGGCTCAGTGGCTCAGACCTCCCCTGGTGCACGTGGAAGTTGCTTAACCGACTTCGGACACTGGTGGGCCGCTGCAGGCTCAATATGAGTAAATGGGGCTACTCAGAAGAGACAGTGACACAATGTTGTTACATACAATTTTGGGAAAATGGTAGAACAGGGTGCAAAAATTTGTAGAAATTGGTATAATTTGAAATGGAAAATAGGTAGATCTACCAATCAAGTTTAAGTACATTTTTAATCATTACAAATCGCGGAAAAATCGGGTACGTGCGACTGTCAGTATCAAATTGACAATGTCAAGCAAGCGTCAGTCAGTTATGACAGATTTTATTGTCAATATCACTCCGTAGCTCTATACTCTGTACCTCATCATTCACTTATTTCACATAGGTGGTTTAAGTGCTAAAATTACAAGACTGGCTAAATTCGATAGTAAGTTAGTAACGTTTCGTTACACGCGTGGAGAATTGTTTACAATCGTAATATTTCGAAAAATATGTAGATAGGTAGAATAACGGTAAAATAGGTAGATCTACCTAAAAATTGGTAGATGTGACAACACTGTAGTGACAACTTGTCCTTGCGGAACAGATCCTCAAACAATGGCATACTTAATGACTTGTCCAATGTGCCCCAACAACACCTGTAGGTACCTTGAGTGACACATACACTGCATCTGACAACGCCGTAGAAGTGGCAAAACTCTGGAAACACAAGATTTAAAAATAGAAAAAAACAATGATCCACCATCGACACGACGATGAAGTGGACTGACGACATTTTAAAGGTCACTGAAAGCCGATGGATGAAGGCGGCTCAAGACCAGTCGTTGTCGCATTCTAATATGGGAGAGGGATATGCCCAGCATTATACTGCGAAAGACGATGGTGATAAAGATTCGAGTACCTTCTTTAGTACCTTGGTAAATAGGTAACCAATTTTGCTCTTTGTCATTTGACCCCTAGATGATGCATCAAACGGATCAGCTGAGATAAGATCTGCTGAATTTCCTCCCTAGAGGCATTCCATTCGCGGAGCTCCTGTATATACCAGCTTAATTTTAATCTAAGGCTTCTTTGATTAGTGGTATTTTGAGCGTGTAGACTCAATAAATATCAAATTCACAGATGGCTTTCTATCGTGAATTATTGATTGACTAGGTATTCGTTAAAAAAACACCATGCGTGCGGTGTCCATTAGTGCGGAATACCATGCTGCGTTTGATAACTGGCATTGCCAATGTGGGAAGCAGAACAGCAAAGCTCAAGTGGGAATGGGCTGGCCACGTCAGTCGGGTGCAACCCGAGAAGAGGGCGAACATAGAGTTACTTCTTGGGTGCCTGAAGACGGAAGGCGACGACGGGGCCGGCCGAGAAGGCGTTGGCGGGACGATCTCTAGGCTAACGAGAAAGAGTGGTGGGCAACAGCCAAAAACTGGGAGGAGTGTAGAATTTTGGGAAAAACCTTCGCCCAACAGTGGGAAAAAATATTATTATTTTATTTATTATGAGCCTGTGGTGTCCCACTGCAGGGCAAAGGCCTCCCTTCCTTCCTTCCATTCGACTCTATTGTTGGCTATTTGGGACCAAAAAATAAGGGGAATTGGGGAAAAAATTGGTTAATTAAATAATTATTGGTTAAAAAACCTTTTACAAACGAGTATCGGGTTTTTTCAATAAAAATTTAAATTCGTTTTTTTCTTAAATTGAAGCAATAGCTGGAGGCAACATATTCCACAAATAAAATGTATTTAAAATCACCAGAGATGGGATACAAGACCTAGTAATTGACAGTGGTTGTATCAGCGCTGCAAACTTTTTATAGCGTCGTAAACACGAGATGAAATTATATCCTAACGACCCAATAAACGGGAAAAACTCCTCTCAGCTACCCGCCATTACACGAACGGAAAGGATCAGCCCTGGGTTTGGCTTGTAGCGATATTCCTATTTATGTTATTAGGTGCCTAAATAAGATATTTAAAATCAAAAATCAAAGACAATTCGCGCCGGAAACACTTGCTTTAATCACCGCGTCAAGAGCTCTCCGAATATGAAAGGTTACTAATAAATTGGTTCGGAATAATTGGATTTTTCCCGCGCATCATTACACCTTATTGCTCAATATCGTTGCGTAGCTGAAGGACGCGATTGGATCCCTCCCGGCCCCTGTTGAATCTCGCAATTAGCATTTAATTTAGTTTTTATCCCTCATTTCATTTCGATGCTGAATAACACCGAGCGACCCTCGTCAAGAAGGCTTTTACAGGAAAATAAAAAAAGCTTTGTTTATTTTCTTATCTTTTCCCAAATGGAATGCAGCTACTACTAACAACAATTACCTACTCTGGGAAAATTAAAACACGATCCTTTAAAACAACCGTGTGCCTTATCACAATCATACCCTTAAGAGATAGGGAAAATATGCAAGTGTAATTAAAAAGTTTTACATGTTTTGGTCATGGTAACGGAGGGGTGATGGGTGCGAAGAATCCCCGGGTTACGGGAGGCTACCACAATAAACTGAGAAATCGGTGATGATGATGATGATGACATGTTTTGACATTTAAAAATATGCTATTTATGTGAAGTGAAGTTTATGTAATTTTGAATGTCGTTATATTTTTTGTGAAAAATATATTTTTAACCCCCGACTAAAAACGAAGGCGTGTTATAAGTTTGATGTGTCTGTGTGTGTGTGTGTGTGTGTGTGTGTGTGTGTGTGTGTGTGTCTGTCCCATCGTAGCTCCCGAACGGATGAAACAATTTAGTTTTTTTTTTTTGTTTTAAAGTTGTATTTGTCGGGAGTGTTCTTAGCTTTGTTTGATCAAAATCGGTTCAGCCTTACAGCGTTGGGGGTTTTTTAATTTTTACAAAATTTATTACTTGTTCAATACAAGCATTTATAAAATTTAGTGATCGTTACCGTGTGATTATCAAAATGAGCCTAAACACGGCCAGTCTACTATTATCCATCAATACCACCACCTAATAACTATTCCTATGAAGCCTTAACTAACAATTTATTATTTCATTCTGTACGTCAGGCATGGAAACCTTTTATTTTTACAAGATTTTTTTTCTCCTGTACCGGTGTCTGTAAACAAATCTTTGGCCCACTTCCCGATGTTCGATTGAGTTGAAATTTAGCATACCTGTCAAGTTCCGATGACAATACAATATTATTTGTGTAACCCTTTTTTTATTTGTATTTTGTTATATATATTATAACGCTGTTGGTTTACCTCAGTAAAATAAAATTAAATTATGGTGAAAGTGAGCTGATCTAATGATGGCGACGGAAAGTGGACAACGGCACTCCTCGATGGATAATAGCAGACTGGCAGTTTTTGGGCTCATTTTGTTCAGCACATCCGTTCAACTTTCACATAATTTAAGTAGTACCTAATTTAATCGCGCGTGTCTCAGTATTTGTATCATCAGACAATTAAAATTCCTACCAAAAAAAATTCTGTAAACCGGTAACAGATCTCCACGATACTGGCGTGCCTAGTGTGGAGATCACTAATAGAAATAGATTGAATTATTATTATTATTAAGTTTATTAACTTCAAGCACATAAATTACAGGGTACAAAAGTATTAACAATAGAGAAGTCAGAAACAAGATATCTAACATAAATTGTAAGCACCTCTGTATTCACTCACAAGGTTTTGTCACACCTAGTTTTATTTAGTAAAATAAGTATTCCAGTGTGTTTGTACAGAAAATAAACATATCGCTAATTTCATAAAAGCTTGTTTTAAAAAACCAGCCAAGTGCGAGTCGGACTCGCGCACGAAGGATTCCGTACCATTATCTATAAAAACAGCAAAAAAATCACGTTTGTAATAAAATCAAAATCAAAATTGCACGCAAAAAGTGGTCACCCATCCAAAAACTGACCTCGCAGATCATTGCTTAACCTACATTTGGAAAAATCACGTTTTTTGTATGGCAGCCCCCTTAAATATTTATTTTATTCTATTTTTTGTATTTGTTGTTATAGCAACAACAGAAATACATCATCTGTGAAATTTCTACTGTCTAACTATCACGGTTCATGAGATACAGCCTGGTGAGAGAAGGACAGACAGACAGACAGACGGACAGACGGACAGCTGAGCCTTAGTAATAGAGTCCTGTTATACCCTTTGGGTACGGAACCCTAAAAATATACTTTTCAATCAAAAACTTGCCACAGATAGAGTAAACAATAAAAAACTCAGAGCAAATAACGCTAGTTTAAAACCACAACTCTAGTTCAGAATCACACTACAGCCGGCCATCAACTTATTAGGTACCTATTTTAATCACCTAGCAACTGCCTAATGGTTCGTAGCCTCACAAATAAGCAATTAAAAACGCTTCATTCTGTCGGTGCACGAAACCCGTGCACGCGACAGGTCGTCAAAGTAAGCTCTAGATCGGCAATTTAGAAGCGATTGGTGACACATTTAACCCTATTTCGATCAACAGACATTTGCGGGAAATAGTCTTAAACTAGCAACGCCATTGCCGATTGCCGATTCCGATTCCCGATAGCTTGTTACCGATTTCAATTTGTCTCTATCGCTCGATTATTTATGACACCGCTTTGTGTAGGTACAGTCATCTCTAAAATGACTAGGTAAAGGAAATCTTGTAAAAAATGTCGGGGTAAAAATGTAACAAATGTAAAAATTAAATTGAAAGTTACTGTCATTGAATCTTGAAAAAAACTGTACAAGTAACAATAAGATATATTTTTCAAAGCTATATGATCACCATAATTATGACATAAGAGTGTACTTTTCAACACACTTGCTCATAAAGTGGCTCTAATTTCACCGCAATTAGGCACATAATGACACCAGTAATCGAACTGTGACTTTTTTATTATTCAGGAGTGAGTTATAGAGACAGTTGAACATTTACACAGAGCGTGTATTACTGTTTTATTATTATTTTCTTCACTAGTGTGTTGAGAAACGTCGTATGATACACGTGTTTATTGATGATTACCGTCCACGGCTCTCTTAAGATCCTCACCTAACGGCTCGGGTCTCAATGGCGCCTCAGCGGTAATCACCAACATTACACACTAGTACTAAAATGCAAGAGTGCAAAGATGCTTTTTAACCGCGTGCTCAATTTTGATGACCGAGCAAGCGAAGGATTCTAAAATTTTAGAATCCTAAGCTTTAGCGAGGGAATCAAAAGAGCACGAGGTGAAAAATCTTTGCACTCGAGTGCAACACGTAACTTTTCATCCCACCTCAGCGACGAAATGACTAAATGCTAATAATAATTATATGATCTAATAATTATTTCTGCCGTAAAGCAGTTGTGCTCGCATTACTGTGTTCTGGTTTGAAGGGTAAGGGTGCCGGTGAAATTACAGGCACATGAGACTTTTCATCTTTATGTCTCAGGGTGGCGGGCACAGTGCAATGCCACATAGGGCGCGTCCTAGGTGAACGTGACCTATGAGATAATGCACTGTTCATAGGTAGAGGTTACCGCTTAACATCAGGTGGGCCATCTGCTTATTCAGTCATTCAAGTAGTATACAAAAAAAAAAAAAATACACCAAGAAGGTTCCGAGTCTGAGTTATTAACAAATTAAAAAAAGTTGTATGATAAGTTCGGCACCATGGAGGTAGAAGTAAATAGGTTTAATGATGTTTTGAATTCACAAACTTAGTGCACACGATATTCTAAATTAAATTTTACTTTATCCTCTAGCGGATAAAAACTGCTTTTACACTCAGATGTCGATGCAAAAATACTCTTTCAGAGATGGGGGGACGAAAAGTGTATTTTTTAAATAAGTAAATACGTACGCAAATAAAATACGTACCTAAGTCATAAAAAATATGACGTCACGTCAGCTAATGGTAATAAGAACTCGTATTAGCGGACCATCAATCATGCATCGGTTATAGGTGATTGTAACCCAAGGGCTCATGTGCCGTGTCATTTTACCCTCTTACGTCATGCATCAAACGGGCTTTAATTAGATTTTTAGAAGGTAACTTATGAAAATTACAATTACTATGGGAAACCGTTGGAAGTTTAGTGTTAAAATGTAAACCCTGACACTTTCTACGTAGTAGTATGTATAAACATCACCACAGAATAAATATGAATACAAGTATCAGCACGGCTATTGTCATAACGATGTCAATTACCAGTTTGCTGTTCATTGCGCTGTGTGTTTTAGCGTTTTTACAAGTGCGAAAATATCTGAAACACGCAGCGCAATGAACAGCAAAATGGTAATCAAAATCAAACCTCAGTCTGTTCAGACCTCTGGTTTAACTTTAGATGTGCATATAGGTCAATAAAATAAAGCCATACACATCAGGAAAACGAACGACATACGGGCTACTGATGTATTTTTACCCGACTACGGGAAAGCCAAAAGGTTATGTTTTAACAGTCTATGTATATATGTATGTTTGTATTTAATTATTGATACAATTGACGACCTCTGTAGGGCGTTGGGTGAGTAGCCGGCTGAGATGCGAAAGGTTGCGGGTTCGATTCCCACTGCGGGACGAATGTTTGTATACTCTGCAAATATTTGTTTCGGATCTGTGTGTTATGGTACCACGGTACTTGTCGCGAATGAAAAGCTACTATGTAGGTATACCTAGCTAACGTTATACCTATAACAAGACAACCGAACAGGTAGGTAGGTGCGCGCACTTGTCGGCGTCGCGCGCTCTCGGCATTAGCCGACCAGACGTCTTGCGAGCAACATCGTATCAGTAAGTGAGCTTTGAAATATCAGTTGTCAGTACATGCATTGTTTTACCAGATCTTACTATGTGTATTTGTGTACCAGTTATTGCCGATGCGTTCGGGCTGTTTGCGAACAGAGACCAGTATCAGATCAACCAGGATCTGGTAGACCAGTATCAGATCAAGCAGGATCTGATAGACCAGCATCAGATTAACCAGGATCTGATAGACCAGCATCAGATTAACCAGTATCAGAACCAGACCAGTTAAGCGAGGCTCGGGGTGGCTATAGGGGAGGATGGAGGCCACAGGGGGGCGATTCCCCCCAAAACTTACGATCAGTATTCAGTATCTATCAGAGAATCAGTTGAAACCAGTAAGCAAATTATCATTGCATACCTATGCATCAGCTCAGACATTCGTCGTACCTCGTAGTTATATAGGTACTTGGCGACAGTACTCGTAGTTTCTGAAACCCACGACACAGGGAATATAGTGTGGGATCACGACTATGTATGTGACTGTTTGGTGTTATGTTATGTTATTTACCACCGCACGCCTAAACTAATCACCCGATTTTGATGAGTGAAGCGTCAATCGATTTTTTATTATGGTTCGGGTGATATAATACTACATTTCATACAAACAAAATCAATGTGGTTGTAACATCCACCATGTAACATACAAAAAAAAGGGGGGGGTGGTTCTGCTTTTGTACAAGCTTATTTATTTAACTTGCGATGTATGTATTGTCCGGGTGGAATCTTGCAACTGAATTTTAAAGCAGTTATCCTCAAACGATTGAGCTGAAATTTGGCTTACCTGTCAAGTTCCGATGACAATACAATATGATGGTTACAGCGAGCTGATCTGATGATGGAGACAACGAAACAACGGAACTACTCGATGGATAATAGTAGACTGGCCGTGTTTAGGCTCATTTTGATCACTCCCGACAAATTCACGTTTCAAACAAAATAAACTAATTCGGTTCATCCGTTCGGTAGCTACGATTCCACAGACAGACATACACACACACACACACACACACACACGTCAAACTTATGACACCCCGTCGTTTTTGCGTCGGGGGTTAAAAAATATATTTTTCTCTTAAAACTTATTTTTCTGTCTTATCTTGTCTAATGGAATGTCAAATGAAAGAGGAGAAAATTCTAAGTTCATCGAGATATTCATAACTTTTATAACTTTTTACTTGTTATATATACAATCGTATGATAGCTCTCAGAATAAGCAAGTTGAATTGGCAATGGGCAGGCCATATAGCTCCCAAATCCGACAACTGTTGGGAATAATGGTTTTCAAGTGGCGACCATAAAGCGATACAGTTTAGGAAAGTCTCAGTGGACTGAAGTGGGGCGAAGGTGGGCTCAGTGGCTCAGACCTCCCCTGGTGCACGTGGAAGTTGCTTAACCGACTTCGGACACTGGTGGGCCGCTGCAGGCTCAATATGAGTAAATGGCTCAGAAGAGACAGTGACACAATGTTGTTACATACAATTTTGGGAAAATGGTAGAACAGGGTGCAAAAATTTGTAGAAATTGGTATAATTTGAAATGGAAAATAGGTAGATCTACCAATCAAGTTTAAGTACATTTTTAATCATTACAAATCGCGGAAAAATCGGGTACGTGCGACTGTCAGTATCAAATTGACAATGTCAAGCAAGCGTCAGTCAGTTATGACAGATTTTATTGTCAATATCACTCCGTAGCTCTATACTCTGTACCTCATCATTCACTTATTTCACATAGGTGGTTTAAGTGCTAAAATTACAAGACTGGCTAAATTCGATAGTAAGTTAGTAACGTTTCGTTACACGCGTGGAGAATTGTTTACAATCGTAATATTTCGAAAAATATGTAGATAGGTAGAATAACGGTAAAATAGGTAGATCTACCTAAAAATTGGTAGATGTGACAACACTGTAGTGACAACTTGTCCTTGCGGAACAGATCCTCAAACAATGGCATACTTAATGACTTGTCCAATGTGCCCCAACAACACCTGTAGGTACCTTGAGTGACACATACACTGCATCTGACAACGCCGTAGAAGTGGCAAAACTCTGGAAACACAAGATTTAAAAATAGAAAAAAACAATGATCCACCATCGACACGACGATGAAGTGGACTGACGACATTTTAAAGGTCACTGAAAGCCGATGGATGAAGGCGGCTCAAGACCAGTCGTTGTCGCATTCTAATATGGGAGAGGGATATGCCCAGCATTATACTGCGAAAGACGATGGTGATAAAGATTCGAGTACCTTCTTTAGTACCTTGGTAAATAGGTAACCAATTTTGCTCTTTGTCATTTGACCCCTAGATGATGCATCAAACGGATCAGCTGAGATAAGATCTGCTGAATTTCCTCCCTAGAGGCATTCCATTCGCGGAGCTCCTGTATATACCAGCTTAATTTTAATCTAAGGCTTCTTTGATTAGTGGTATTTTGAGCGTGTAGACTCAATAAATATCAAATTCACAGATGGCTTTCTATCGTGAATTATTGATTGACTAGGTATTCGTTAAAAAAACACCATGCGTGCGGTGTCCATTAGTGCGGAATACCATGCTGCGTTTGATAACTGGCATTGCCAATGTGGGAAGCAGAACAGCAAAGCTCAAGTGGGAATGGGCTGGCCACGTCAGTCGGGTGCAACCCGAGAAGAGGGCGAACATAGAGTTACTTCTTGGGTGCCTGAAGACGGAAGGCGACGACGGGGCCGGCCGAGAAGGCGTTGGCGGGACGATCTCTAGGCTAACGAGAAAGAGTGGTGGGCAACAGCCAAAAACTGGGAGGAGTGTAGAATTTTGGGAAAAACCTTCGCCCAACAGTGGGAAAAAATATTATTATTTTATTTATTATGAGCCTGTGGTGTCCCACTGCAGGGCAAAGGCCTCCCTTCCTTCCTTCCATTCGACTCTATTGTTGGCTATTTGGGACCAAAAAATAAGGGGAATTGGGGAAAAAATTGGTTAATTAAATAATTATTGGTTAAAAAACCTTTTACAAACGAGTATCGGGTTTTTTCAATAAAAATTTAAATTCGTTTTTTTCTTAAATTGAAGCAATAGCTGGAGGCAACATATTCCACAAATAAAATGTATTTAAAATCACCAGAGATGGGATACAAGACCTAGTAATTGACAGTGGTTGTATCAGCGCTGCAAACTTTTTATAGCGTCGTAAACACGAGATGAAATTATATCCTAACGACCCAATAAACGGGAAAAACTCCTCTCAGCTACCCGCCATTACACGAACGGAAAGGATCAGCCCTGGGTTTGGCTTGTAGCGATATTCCTATTTATGTTATTAGGTGCCTAAATAAGATATTTAAAATCAAAAATCAAAGACAATTCGCGCCGGAAACACTTGCTTTAATCACCGCGTCAAGAGCTCTCCGAATATGAAAGGTTACTAATAAATTGGTTCGGAATAATTGGATTTTTCCCGCGCATCATTACACCTTATTGCTCAATATCGTTGCGTAGCTGAAGGACGCGATTGGATCCCTCCCGGCCCCTGTTGAATCTCGCAATTAGCATTTAATTTAGTTTTTATCCCTCATTTCATTTCGATGCTGAATAACACCGAGCGACCCTCGTCAAGAAGGCTTTTACAGGAAAATAAAAAAAGCTTTGTTTATTTTCTTATCTTTTCCCAAATGGAATGCAGCTACTACTAACAACAATTACCTACTCTGGGAAAATTAAAACACGATCCTTTAAAACAACCGTGTGCCTTATCACAATCATACCCTTAAGAGATAGGGAAAATATGCAAGTGTAATTAAAAAGTTTTACATGTTTTGGTCATGGTAACGGAGGGGTGATGGGTGCGAAGAATCCCCGGGTTACGGGAGGCTACCACAATAAACTGAGAAATCGGTGATGATGATGATGATGACATGTTTTGACATTTAAAAATATGCTATTTATGTGAAGTGAAGTTTATGTAATTTTGAATGTCGTTATATTTTTTGTGAAAAATATATTTTTAACCCCCGACTAAAAACGAAGGCGTGTTATAAGTTTGATGTGTCTGTGTGTGTGTGTGTGTGTGTGTGTGTGTGTGTGTGTGTGTGTCTGTCCCATCGTAGCTCCCGAACGGATGAAACAATTTAGTTTTTTTTTTTTGTTTTAAAGTTGTATTTGTCGGGAGTGTTCTTAGCTTTGTTTGATCAAAATCGGTTCAGCCTTACAGCGTTGGGGGTTTTTTAATTTTTACAAAATTTATTACTTGTTCAATACAAGCATTTATAAAATTTAGTGATCGTTACCGTGTGATTATCAAAATGAGCCTAAACACGGCCAGTCTACTATTATCCATCAAGGAGTTCCGTTCTATTGTCCGTTGTCTCCATCATCAGACCAGCTCGCTGTCACCTTCATATTGTATCGTCATCGGAACTTGACAGGTATGCCAAATTTCAGCTCAATCGGTTGAAGAAAACTGCTTTAAAATTCAGTTGCAAGATTCCATTCGGATTCCACCCAGACAGACATACATACATTGCAAGTTAAATAAAAGCTTGTAAAATGTATGTAGATATTTAAAAATGCTTAATTGTTTTTAATAGTACATTTTTATACGATTATAACACCACCATACCTCAAGCTGGTTTCTGTCTGACTAAGAAAGAACTGGTGACACGTAGTTAGTTTGCTATAATAATTAGTTACAGTTTGCTCGACTTATGATAATTTATATTATCAATAAATAACTATTATGACTATTATGAATGACTATTATTATGGCTATGCGATTAAAGAAGACAAAGTGGACACCTAAATACCTAAAGAAATACCAAACAAGCGTAACAAGACAAACTACAAACTTCACTACTTCAACTTGCCACATATTTTCTCGATACCATATTAGCTCAGATAAAGCATTTTTGAAAATAAACATTAGTGTAAGCTCTCGAAGTTAAAACGACGTCGCGTCGTAGGATACGGAGCAAGTTTAGGGGAGCAGTTGCACAACTCTTTAAATGAACAGCGTCTTGTTGAAGTTACAGAATTCTACTTCGTTCAACTGTATACATACTAACGTTTCGTTTACTTTATACCACGTTACGGTTTCACGGATCTAAGGGACTCCTGAAGCTTGTTTCGCAAACGTGTTCAACATAGTAGGGCATACCTACTTAATCATTTTGAAATCTATAGAAGGTGGTTGCTTTTTAATACTAACGTATTTTACCAAATATGGACGAACAGAGTATAATTTTACACTGAAGTAACTGTTGTTGACTTTTATATTGGTCATTATTTGCGGCAAACCATATTTGGTGTATGAACTAAAATTTCGATGTTATTTTCAAGAATAAGAATAATAATAAGAATCATTTATTAACAGATGTTATAAAAAAGAAAGTATCACCATGTTTCGCCTTGTCAAAGCAAACTAAATTTAAAAAAAATAAAAGACAAAAAATAATTTTAACATAATGAGTAGGTCAGGTAGTCACATAGTAATTAATTAAATTCATTCAATATCATTTTAGAGCTGTAAATGTTGTAAACGTCAAACAACTATTAAATACCGTAGAAGGTCCAAAAAATTCATTTTATATTATAAAAACAACCTAAAACTAACCAATTATACAATTTTCGCTATTAATCTACTGTTCTCTTCAACCGAATATGTTTTGCCGCAAATAATGACCAATATAAAAGCCAACAACAGTAATTTCAGTGTAAAATTATACTCTGTTCGCCCGTATTTCGTAAAATACGTTAGTATGAAAAAGCAACCGCGCTATGGTATTTTTCTTTAAAAGTACTTTTATAGATTTGTTTGACTTTTTACCAATTTTTAGAACCTCTAATGCCCATGCTCTGAAATGACGAAAATATTGATGCTCACTTGTTCCAAAATAATGTAAAACAAACACAGGTAACGTAAATTCCTCTTAAAATTCCCCGAAGAAACTCCGACAAAATCATAACTTTCTTATTTGAAAAGAAGACCCATTTATAAGTGTAATAGCATAAATCAATTCTAAACCACGGAGAGTTATTCAGTCTGAATACAAAATCATAAAGGAAGGTCTTATTAAAATTCATCGTAGCTGTGCAATTCAGTCCGCGAACAAAAAATGGTGAGTTTGAACAGATAGATTATAAAATGTCTCAAAAAACTTAGGTATATTTGAATTTGCACCTGAATACAATATTCTATGAGATTATAATCAGATGGAGTAGGTCTGGTTGACTTATCTATACGTTCAAAGATATAATAACTAAAAGATAAAGATAAGTTTATTTCACTTGGAATAGGTACAACAAAACGTAATTAAAGATTTTCGTAAGTATATGAAAATAAGAGAACTTTGCCTTCCGTGCTAGTTAAAAAACTGTGTAACGGCAAGGTAACACTAAGGTAACTGATTGTATTGAATGTTTTTTTTTAATGAAATAAATACGGGAAATAAATAATAATATAATAATAATAAACTATCATACGGGCCACCTGATGTGAAGTGGTCACCGTCGCTTATAGACACCGGCAACACCCAGGGTATTGTCGATGCGCTGCCTACCCTGAAGGAATTTATGATCATTTTTCTTGAAGCGACACATGTCGTAACCAAGCAGGAAAACCTCAGATGGAAGCTCATTCCATAGTTTGTATATAGGTATGGGGAAGAAATGATCTCGAGAAACGAGTCGTTCGAGAAACCCAGGGATCTAAGATGTGCGGATGAGCCTTGTCACGGTGTAGGGAAGAGCGATGGTAAAATCTCGATGCCGGGATGAGATTGAAAAGCTCGTCGGAACATTCCCCGTTGTAGAGGCGGTAGAATACGCAAAGAGATACGATGGCTCTGCGTTGGCTAAGCGGTTCTAGAGTATCAGAGAGCTTTGGGTCACCGATGATTCTAATGGCTCTTCTCTGAAGGGAATCAAAACGAAGCAGCTGGTACTTGGGTTTTGGTTTTGGTTGGATTTTGTATGAAAGTGCCAACTTTAATTTTGTTTTTACACAGAATATCTGGCATAATGGTATGAATAGGACCCCCTCTTCCCCCCTCTTCAACCCTTCCAATTGCCCTCTCTCGACTAACGAAATTTTAAATGTTGCGTACATATTGTATATTGGACAGGCCTCCCTCATAGAATACTATGGGGGAGGCCTGTCCAAGCATTGGAATCCTACAGACTGATGATAGTGATGATGATGATGAAAACTTTCTTCAACTATACGACGACCTCTGTGGCGCGGCGGGCGACGGTTCGACGCAGGAGGTTGCGGGTTCGATTCCCGCCTCGGAACAAATATTTGTGCGCTCTGCAGATTTTGTTCAGGGTGTTCTGGGTATTTTCTTTGTATAATCTAAAATATTGATCTATGTATTGTATTAAGTATATCAGTTATCAACACAAGCTCTGCTTAGCTTGGGGTTAGATAATGTTGTGTGAACTGTCCAGCATTATTTATTATTTATTTATTGTGCAATAAGTTAGGTAGTATAGAGAGTTAGAAGTCCTGTTGGTGTGTTGTGGGTGCATGAGTTTTTGATGTTCAAGTACAGTCAGCACATTATATCCCGACCATCATTTTTCGAATGAAAACAGAACCACAATTAATTGGTTACAGGCCACCAATCAGATTAAAATATTTATCGTCACGAAAAGCAATTTACAGAGTTCGCCACAGCACAATACATGCCAGGAGCAGCTCGAATCTGCAATATCTGGTTTGAGGTAGGAAACACTGCACATTTCGCGGGGATAATCATTTTAACGCATTTTTTGTTTTAGTTTTGTTTACTTTGAAAAGACATTTTTGTTACAATGTGAAACGTGAACGTGAATGTGAACGTAAATGTGAACGTAAATGTGAAAGTGAACATGAATGTGAACGTGAATGTGAACATGAATGTGAACGTAAATGTGAACGTGAATGTGACCGTGAATGTGAATGTGAACGTGAATGTGAATTCCTTTTCATCACAGGACGAGCAGACGCGCGGCATGGTACCATCCTTACCTCATTAGTATACTCTCTATTCGTACTAAACGTTTCAGTTCTACCTTTATAATGCGAACTGCTAAGGAGTGGAAAACACTACCGTCGTCTGTCTTTCCTAAAAACTGTAATCTGGGTCTCTTCAAGGCTAGAGTGAATATGTGCCTTCTAGACCTTTGTGCTCCATCTTCGGCCACATCGTTAATTACCAACTGTTGAGATCATGGTCAAACAAAGATCTATCAATGTTAAAAAAAAACGTGATTTACATTTACACTAAACATGGTGAAGTTGTGTCGCACAACGTTAATACGCTTTCCCGCAAACTTACTAACATTGAATCTTGAAAAAACTCCAAATCCTATTCCAAATAAACGAGGAAAGTATGGAATGGCAAGATTTATAGTCTTTTTATGCCCTAGGTAATTCAACTTTCTTCAAGTTTTGTTGCAAATTGACATCTTATAAAACAGATATAAAGCAGGCTTACGCAGTCGCCAATGTTTCGATTAACGGAGATGGAGACGGAGGGGTTGTTTAGCCGCCGATCGGCGTGATTTGTATCGATCGTTTATAAATTGATTCATTTATAAACAAGATTAGTCAGTGTGCTCAAAGTAACCTCGCAGTGAGCTGGGAGGTTTTGAAACGCCGCCGAGTGGGAGAGAATAGCGCGCGAGCAAGCGACTCCTATTTATCTCGACTAGATAATTCCCGCTGAACTGACGCGGGATGAGGGTAAACATCTTGACGTGATTAATAGTAATCCTCAGTAGTTTAATAGTGTAGGATTTAGTTGTTTGAATAATATTATCTAAAACGAGCGCGGTAATTCTCTGAACCTGATGCGGACCAGTCACCATTTTAATTCGTGGTCATTTATTTCAGTTACGCTTTTAAGTTACCGTCGTTTTTAACGCTTTATAAAAGGAAAACTAACATGAGCGCTCGTTCGCGGGTAAGAGGTCAAACAATACGCCCAGTTTTCGTTTGAAAGCTGGGAGCTGCTATTGTTTTAAAGTTGTACCTGTGTATATTTGCCGACCGTGAATTAACGCGCACCTGTTTCCACTAGTTTGACAGACCGCGTTTCAAGTTCTTTGATTTCAAACATCTACTCAAGTAGCACCATCGCATGTTTCAACAGGGTGTTTTGTTACCTCCTTGCGAACTTTTCTTCCAACCTTTTTAGAGTTCTTGTCTATATAATTGTAGAGCAAACAGGATCTAATCAGCAACGGTTGTATTTCAAAGGAATTAATTATCCTGATTATCTTGTTAAGAGCTAATCAAGTACCTACCTACGCAGATTGAATTAATACGAATAGAGATTGCTCGTTGGAAATGTGTGGCCTGCGTAAGTATATATAATTATATACATTTTATACGCTAATTAGTGGGTACCTACCTACCTATATTAAGACCTTTAAACTGGTTTTGTGTTTAATAGACGACCTCTGTGGCGCGGCGGGCGCAGGTTCGCCTCCTGCGTCGCAGGAGGTTGCGGGTTCCCGCCCCGGAACAAATATTTTTACGATCTGCAGATATTTGTTCATGGTATTTTCTATGTATAATAAAAAATATCTATCAATGTATTGTATTAAGTATATCAGTTATCTAGTACCCATAACACAAGCTATGCTCAGCTTGGGGCTAGATAATGTTGTGTGAACTGTCCAACATTATTTATTTATTTATTTAAGTTCATCATTATCATCAGCCCACACTATTCCACTGCTGGACATAGGCCTCTCCCAATACGCGCCACTGAGCCCGGTGTTCGGCTCTTCTCATCCTCTGCCCACCGCCTTTCGTAGGTCATCGCTCCACCTAGCCAGAGGGCGCCCCACGCTACGTTTGCCAAGACGCGGTCTCCACTCATGGACTTGCTTTCCCCAACGGTTTCTTCGGCATATATGACCAGCCTATTGTCACTTAGTAATTTAAGTTATTAGTTAAGTTTCTCATATTTTTTTTAACATTGATAGACCTTTGTTTGACCACGATCACGATCTCACCTGTTGGTAAGTGACAATGTGGCCGAAGATGAAGCACAAAGGTCTAGAAGGCACCTATTCACTCTTGACTTGAAGAGACCCAGATTATAGTTTTCAGGAAAGACAGACGACGGTAGTGTATTCCACTCCTTAGCAGTTCGCATTATAAAGGTAGAACTGAAACGAATTAATATAATTTTGATGGAATGGGATTATTTTTTCCGCATAAAGGCAGCAAGAGGAATTCGTGGATAGGATAGTGACCGTATAATCGGTTTGCGGTAACTAGCTGACTGCGGTCCGTGATACAGACGTATACCTCCAAACTATTATATCGTTAATGGCAAAGTAGGTTGCGGGTAATGTGCCGTAATATGTTATGAACACAATAATTTGAGCTTCAAACTCACTGATGCACGAACGCTACAGAATAGAAACCCGCGCATGGCTGGTGTGGCTCCACTAACTAACCAACCCCACGGGCTCTACGCTCGTTTTCGCATTTAACATACGGCTATTTTTATCGTAAAAATGATTTGAGCTGACATGAAGGGATAAAAATGCTTTTATTGTGTACCTCTACGGTTTTTATTTGACTTGAAAACTCTCGTGTACAAAGGGCGGCCGGATCAGAGAAGATTTTAAGATTGTAACTTTTATGTCTATAAAGTTGTATCTTTATTCCTTGACAGTGATCATACAGTACTCGTATTTGCAAAGATAATATTATACAACTAGCTGTCGCCCGCGGTTTCACCCGCATTATTCTCCTTTAGAGCAAGTTTTGATCTACTTACCAAATTTCATCAAAAGCAAGACTAACAAAGAAAACTACTCCTGCAGCCTGCTGCTTGTCTGGTGTTGTATTCGATAAATTCCAGTATTGGGGATACTATCCAGTAGGTCCGACTACTTATGCAGCAGCATGTACACCTTGGCAAAAAAGGGTAGAAACGGAACTAATTTTTTTGTTTGCTGGCAACATTTAAAAAATTATGACGTTTGAATTGTTTGATGTAAACAAAGTTCGCAAGTTTATACAATTTATAATTTGTGCCATAAAAGCGTGATAAAACTAACTTAAAAATGAATAAAACCATCCGAAGTGCTGGCAGACAAATTATTTATAAGGTTTATAGGCGATGTTTGGCAGAAAAAGAGGCCAAAACCATTCTTACCGATCTCAACGATGTTTACCAAAGAACCGCTGATATGACAGGTATGTAACTGTTTGTATTGTTGTTTTTAGATGAATTAAGTGTAAATTGATGAATCCTATTCTGTTTTGAATAGCTTGCATACGAAATAAGTGGAATTTTGAACAATAATCATCGAGCACATAGGTTATGTTTACATTTTGTCTAACATTACTTTGGTATAGTGCAACAGATCAGTGTTGATACTTGAGTGGCGTACTTTGCAATATGTAAATTTAAATTCGATTTCTACATAACTTTATTGTTGAATGAAAATCATTACAATTAGAAATTTACCAAATATGTATTATTATTATTATTTTGTTTGTATATTTATTTATTCACCTCAGGTAAATCAGTGAGCACTGTAAGAAAAGTCGTGCTGGAAGGAGATCGAAACAAAGGCGTATTTTCTACACCCGGAAAAAATAGAAAAGATCGTCCTAAAAAACAGTTGGATAACTTTGACTTATGTGCCATCAGACAAAAAGTTCAATTTTTTTACACTGTGAGAAAACAGGTACATTTATCATTATTATTATTGGTATTAAAATTTAACTGAATAAATAATACGTACTAGCAGTGTTCATTCGTTTGACACGTCACTGCAACTTTCAAATTTTTTCAAATTTCAAATTTTTACTTAGTTATTTTATTTTCAGGTACCAACCTTACGAAACTTACTGCCAGTAGTAAGAGAAGATTTGGGATATGAAGGAAGCCGTGAGCATTTACGGAAAATACTTATCGCCCTAGGATTCAAATATAAAAGATGTCAGTCAGAAAGAACTGCATTAATTGAACGGCCGAATATAGCAGCGAAACGGGCAGCGTATTTAAATAAAATTATCAGCTATAGAAATTTGCCCGAAGAGCTTAGAAAGCCCATAGTTTACCTCGATGAAAGCTACGTTCACCAATCGTATAAATTAAAAAAGTGCTGGCAGTCGATTGATGTAAGTGGAGTAATGCAGAATGTTTCAAAGGGTAAACGCTATATTATAGTTCATGCTGGCAGTGAAAATTTTAAAAACACAGTATTACCTACTAGCGTAATATATTTATTTTTAGGTAATAAATTATTGTTTAATTAAATGATACTTCCTGATTTTAATAAATAAACTATATGTATAAAAAAATTGTAACAAAAGTATCAAGACTATAGGTTGGTACGCTATACGGTCACAGCGGGTTGCCATATGAGCAGCACAGTGGCGGCCTCCGGATTTTCTACTCTTTTTTGCCAAGCTGTACATATACTATTATACAATGTTAACTTTTGCCCAGGAACATATTTTTTTAATTTAATATCTACATACATACACTGACACACGCCTTTTTCCCCGAAGGGGTAGGCAGAGCCTCAATGAGCATCTTTTCACAGTGGGTTGCACCATCGTGGAATATAGACGTGACAAGTGGTGAGCTCATCGCCGCCATTGCTTCCCACGACTGATTCAGCTACATTCCTTAACCAAGCTAACACCCAGGACAAATCTTATACCAACGAATCTTATTGGCTCGAAACTAAGTGAATGATTTTTGTAAAGGTGTTTATATGCTGTTGGCTTTCCTTTTTATGACTAAATAAACAAATAAATAAATCTTACAAACAAGCCCGGGTAATCCCATAGTCAGCTTTCAAGACATCCACGGGAGGAGACGGAGGGGTCTATTCTTAGGCCGGACACACCACGGTTGAAAGCGATCAATATCCAGCCTTTGCTAAAGTTAACTAAGCGATTACACCTAGGGATGGGCAGCTGTATCCATCTGAGTACATAGGTACAGTTTTACCCAAAATATAAGTCGCCCCGATGTACCTGCGTCGTAGACCAATTTCTATAGCGCGGGAACCTTCTTTCTACCAATAGCAATCGCACGCTATAATCTTGCGCTGTGTTACTGGTTAATAGATTTCGCGGTAAAATAATAAATAATAATAATAAATAAATATTGCTGGACAGTTCACACAACATTATCTAGCCCCAAGCTAAGCAGTGCTTGTGTTATGGGTACTAGACAACTGATATACTTAATACAATATATTACATAGATAGATATTTTTTATTATATATAGAAAATACCCAGAACACCCTGAACAAATATCTGCGGATCGCACAAATATTTGTTCCGAGGCGGGAATCGAACCCGCAACCTCCTGCGTCGCAGGCGAACGTTCGCCCGCCGCGCCACAGTGGTCGTCTTTTTCATCCACTTTACTCTTAGATGTGAGCGGGCTATACAGCGGGACAGAGCTATACTATACGTTCGGCTACTGTCGAATATCAGTCTGCGCAAACGAAAACAGGCGATCGGACTTATATTTTGGGTAAAACTGTACTGCGACCACCAATCTGCTAAGCGTGGTCCTCCATTGCATTCCATGGGGCATGTTTCATTTGACGACCTCTATAGCACGTTGAGCTAGTAGCCGGCTGTTTGCGAAAGCTTGCGGGTTCGATTCCCGCTGCAGGACAAATATTGCAATGATCTGCAAATATTTGTTCCGTGTCTGGGTGTTATGGTACCATGGTACTCGTAGTTTCTGATACACACGACACAGGGAATCCTAGTGTGGGATCAGGAACGTATGTGACTGTTGGGGTGTTATGTTATGGGGAGGCTTCGTCCAGTGCAGAGTGGTGAACATCTACCGGCTGATGATGATAGGCATAAGATTACTCATCATCATCATCATCATTGTCTTGCCCTTTTACCAATTTATTTGGGGTCGGTGCAGTATGTCTTTTTCTTGCTCTCTCTGCTGACAACCGTCACCTCATCATTCACTCCCTTCTCATTCATATAATCTCACATGCAATCCATCCATCTTTTCTTAGGTTTTCTTCCTTTCCATACACTTACATTCATATTCATAGCTTTCTTAGTTCTGTCACTGGTGCAATTTTCAAACTTCCTCTTATATGCTCATTCCTTATCCATTCTTGTCACTCCACACATCCATCTCAACATTCTCATCTCTGCTGCATGCAATCTTCTTTCATCCTTCTTCTTCATGATCCAGCGTTCCGATCCAAACATAACGACAGGTCGTATACGTATTACTTGATTATTAAGATTACTAAGATTACTCGTACATACTTTTCTCACATTTTTGGATACATTTCTAAAATGAGCAGTTATAATGCTAACAAATGGTTGAAGTGCGCCCAAAAAATTAAGAGAACCGTAGGCTTATAATATTTCCAAATAGGCACCTAAAACTATAACATCAAAGGGGTCCTCCCACGCAGCTCCCACATTGAAACTTTTGAAAGCCTGTATCTAAAAAACTAGTACACTGTATTTGCTTGTTTTATCCGTTTATTCTCAGTAGTTCAGTTGACCATTTCAGTTGACTGAAGTATAATACTACAACGAATACAAGTAGGTATACACAACATTCAATAAATACAATGAAACAGTTGAGCTATCTAAGGCCATTGCAAATTGGAATTGTATACCGTCCAATATCGCGTGATACTTCCTAGCAGAACCAAATTTGTTTTTGGTACAAATAATGAACTGTATTTGTACCTGCCTCTGTGTACTTGAAGCTCAGAATGTGTACCTTAAGAAACTGTCAAGAATCAAATCAGCTTTTTTAAACGTATTTTTTGCAAATTTTACACTGTTTAAGACAACAAAAAATATAGGTATATGTTAAGCTTCGTCATGTTTCCAATGCCATGATCGAGCTCAAAACACGATTCCAATAAATTTTATCGATAAAAAAATCTTGAACTTACCTCTACAATGAGCTTGTTATGTAAATATCTCAATTATCTATAAGCGTAAATTGATAAAATTAATAAGAGTAACAAATCATATTATGTTAGAGGGTATGGTCGATTTATATATTCGATTACGCAGCAAATATTTTTTTAAATACTGTTTTTCTGCGAGCTCTTTTCTTTCACTTTCTAGCTTACCTAAACTTTACTGAGTAGTGACGAAATTTAGCTATTAAATAGTTATTATTATGGCCGAGTTATACCGATTACAAATTTGGTCCTGCCAGGGAGTATCACACACAATATTCATCCATTCATTCATAGACACATGCCTTTTTCCCCGAAAGGGTAGGCAGAGCCTCAAATGGGCCACTTTTCACCGTGGGTCACACCATCGTGGGATATAGACGTGACAAGTGGTGAACTCATCGCCGCCATTGCTTCCCACGACTGACTCAACTAACGCTTTCTTCCAGTAATATAATACATTCCTTAAATAAACTAGCAGCCAGGGCAAATCTTATACCAACGAATCTTACAAACTAGTCCAGGTAATCCCTTAGTCGGCTTTTACGAGATCCACGGGAGGAGATTGAGGGGTCTTTTCTTGGGCCGGACACACCACACAATATTCGAAATAGAATTTTAAAAAAAAATACCGTAGGCACTTACTTAAAAATTTTTACAGTGCTAGGTAGTTGTCTACCTAATAATGCGGCTGTTATTTCCTACCCTGTGAAAGTTTAATTAAATAATTTCAAACAACGCTGCTACGAGCATGAGATCTAGAAAGGCGATATTGCGTTAAAATTGCATAACCATAAAATTAAACGCTTCCTCTACGAAACTTTGGCTTTTGTGCCAACAGACTTCGCAATGCAATCCAGTTCATAATACTCGTATCCAGGTAGGTAGAATTTGCAACATGAGCTCTTAAAAGGCACTAACCCCAGTCAGAATCGTCATGCAATAAAACGCCTCGCGTCGCTCGAAAAAGCGGTTTTTAATTGAATATCTCGTAAAATATTGATAATTTTACAAAACCCCTACAGTAAACACTCGGCTTTGTTTTATTGTTTTTTTTACCCAACTAATTAACCATTTTAATAAACAATCGAATCTATGCAAAAATAGACGTAACTCCTAAGTTTGTATTTGTATTTCTATTTATTTATTCAACTAGAACGGCACAGGCCAATTACACTAATCAATTTACATAGGTATAAAAATTAACAATAACAATTTTAAAATATAAACAATGATTGGGTAAACATAAAGTGCTACGGGGAGCTACGCTGGTAGGTATTATTCATTATCAGCCGTCAGAGATCCACTGCTGGACGAGGTCTCCTTAGTAGAATACAGTCAAAATCTCAAATCAAAAAAATAATAATTAAAAAACGCCATGTTTAACATCCTTGCTAGGCTTTTACGACATCTGCGAGAGGAGATGTAGGGTTCTATTCTTAAGCCGGACACTCCACGGCACGTCAGGTATTATTACTGCCTCTAAAATCAGCACATTCAAAATGAGGTGACTGAGCTCGTGTGTCTCTGAGAACAAACTCTTTGACCACAATGACGGGAGCGTGGTCAGGCCGCGCCCCGGCCCTACCTGCTAATTACGGCCCAAAACTAGGTATACTTATACGTATTAGGCGACGTAAGTGTCTGTTAACATAGCTATTTTAAATTAATTGTGTGTTCATTAACCTTCACTTTGTATTTTTCAGCTGGCAAAGCATGACTTTTTAATTTAGCCGGGGTCAAGCTTACAGACGTGAGTTACAAAACTAGCTTTTAATTTTGTTGTTTTTTATTTGCAAAAAAAGAAGCGAAATGTTTTGTATTTTGTAATAAAATTCGTAAGCAAAACAAAAAATATTCCTATTTATAAAAATGTATCCAGTAGGTCACGTTTCGTAGAAACAACATTTACTAAAAGCGTAGGCATAAAATGATAGTTAAACAAGATTAGATAAGGTGGGTCGAGCTTCATTTTTGTCTCTCTTCCCCAATCTATTGTTGACCCTATTGTACCTACTCCTTTGTATCGGCAGAGTCGCAATTTTGTTTTGTCTCTAAATTAATTGAAAAAAAAAAGGATCGAGATCTTGCACGAAGCTACCAGGATTTGTTCGTTATACGTTTCCTTTCCACTTTTACAGGAAAACAGCAAACCCTCGTCAAGACGGATTTGTTAAAAAAGAGTACAATTTGTTTTTATGTTTAGTGGTGCCGAGATCAAGATATGAGACTTTACTTTCATGTTTCTTTCCGTTGCGTTTCATCAATAACCCTTTCCTATTTTCGGCTTCCCTCCAAGTAGTTAGGTGTGAGAACTACAAATACACATTATTACAATACCCAACATCTATCAAAATACGTGCCTTTGTGTTTGTAAGCTGGGTAATTATAAAGGATAACAAAGGGAAAAAACGAATGTTGAAAAGTATGACAGTAAAACATAATAAGAGCTTAGATTATCTGACTCCAAAAGGGTCCTTATCCTGTTAAAAGTCAGGGCACCTCGAGATGACTTGTCAAACACAAACCCAAATTAGAGGCTTTTTCGTTTACAAATCTCCCATGACAAGGGTTGCCCTCTAGCATTAGGCACTAGAAATCTACATAGCTTCGTTCACGTTACCCCTTTCTGCGAATGTCATGAAAAATTCAAGGGTTTTGTAGTTACTACATGCCTAAAACAAGAAGGTTTTATAAGATGCGTGAGGGAGTTAAATATTGAAGATAGATTTAAGGCTAACATATATCTTACTCTTTTTGGCCGAATATCGCATATGAGAGTAGAAACGAGGCGAGTGAGTTGGAAAAGAGATTAGTAGAAACTAGAGGTAGTTACAGTTTTTTTTTTTAATTTCTAATATTATATTTGAAATGAAACACCTAATGAAAGGTACACTTCCTTTAACATTGAAACGAAAGCTTATGGACGTGTGTATTCACCCCATCCTCACCTACGGCCTACGGCGCTGATTAACAAAAGTCCAAACTCGGGGTTTGCCAACGAGCCATGGAGCGCAGTATTCTAGGAGTCAGACTGATAGACTGCGTTCACAACAGTATACCTACTGTGCTCCAAAACGCAAATCTTGCATGTTGGACAGAAAGCGGGTAAATTGAAGTGGGATTGGGCGGGCCAAGTCTGCCGCATGTCAGAAGCTATAACAGAGTGGACGCCTCTGAAAGGAAAACGATCTCGTAGCAGACTACGGCGAAGATGGAGAGACGAAATAGATACCTACCTAATTATTTTGGGCCACTGTGGACTAATAAAGGGTTAGTCCACAGTGGCATAATAGAAAGGACTGGAGAGAAGGAAGTTAGGCCTTTGCCCTGAAGTGGGACAACAATGGATCATAATAAAAAAATAACAAAAAAAAGTTGTTTATTTATTTTGATGTATGACCGTTTCCTTTACCGCCCCTGGCGAATGTTCCGACAAATACGGTGCTAGCAGTCGGAACCCATGCATATGAAATACATTGAAAGGCTTTCTACCCGAGAATGGATCATGTCCGCAGCACTGGTTATCTACTTAGAGTACGTGGTCGAAACGTTACATTGCGCTCCAAAACGCAAATCGAGGATGTGAAGTGCATGCTAAATGAGTTGCGGTCGGATACCTTCCTACATACTTAGCTACTGCCTCGACTACGCTACCCGCAAAGCTCACAAAAAACTCAACTACTATGCGTAGTATACCTTACCTGCTAAATAGTTACTATAGGTAATAAAATATGTAGATACTTAAGAACTTTGTTCGGAGGAAAACTCCTGCCGATAATATGAAAATTTCTCAAGAGACAGATAGATATTGGACCAAAAAATCCGACCGAAGGCACCTTCATAAAGACTGTAAGTCACCCAGAAGAAGATAAGAAAGTTGCGAGAGGGCCGCGTCGCTGCCACCCGCGATAAACTCCGAATATCCATCATACTTAATTACCTCACTCTTTTAACAGTTTAGAACATCGTCGAGAGTAAGAATTAACTGGTGCTTGTCAGTGCCGAAACGCCCGCTGTTTCAGCATTTCTTTAACTGATAAATGTTTAATGAGGACCCCGGGCACCACTGACTTGAATTAAAAATTGGAGCACGCAATGGCAGCAGCCCGTGTAATTAAGGTGGGGTGTAACGCAAAATTACCAATCTTAGATTTGTTTTTTAACTGACTAAATCAAGTACAATATTCAAATTAAAAATATGCATGGATACTACATTATAATTCCGAGAGATCACTTTACCAGAAACACGATAGGACAATATTTTCTTGAGAGAAATAAACCCAAAGTTACCTCTAACTTTTGGCTCAGATTCGATTGTTTATTAAAATGGAGCATGTTATTTTGTACAAAATTAGATAAATAAAATCAACACAACAAAACCAAGGGTAAACCCTTGATTTTATTTATTTAATTTGACAAGTGAAACTAAATAAAATCTTAATAAATATTTAAAAAAACTGTTTGATAAGAACTTATGTACATTTTTTCCTCCAGGGTCAATGTTTTTGTTTAGTTCTTATTTTTTGCATTTATTAAACATAGATTTTGGTACAAGACGTTTAAAACGTGTGTTAAATGGCCTTTCCCGTTCTAGTTAATATCTCTAATATCATACGAGTTTCTTCGTGTAGGTACTACTTCTTTATATACCTGTCTACAAAATATTTGTGGAAACTTTTAATTGACCCTCGATACCTATCTTTTAATCCAGTGTTTCATAAGTAACTAGCTTTTAGTTTTCGTAAGAGAATAAAATAAAAATATTTACTAAAATTCTTTAGCATGTGAAATTCTTTAGTTGCCCAATAAGAAGGTTTCTACATATTATTACACGGCATCTGTGGAGCATTTTCTTCACACACGGTTGGTGCGGCGCAGGTAGGTTCCCGCGGTCGAGAGATTGATTACTGTTCAAATGACTCGGCTCGAAAATGGAATTTGGCCAAATACCAAGTTTAGTGAGCTAGTAAAATGGGTAAGTAATCAATAGTTGAAACCACTTTTAAACCAATAATTCGATTCCTTTTCCTTAGTCCTTAGACTAAGTCAAGTACTAGTTACCCAGCAAGCGAGTAAACTTGGTAGTTGATCCGAGGCAAGACCAACTCGTGTTCTCTTTGCTAAGAAACTCCCTTCAAACAACCAAACTAATCCAAAGCCACAGTCCACATATTACGTAGGTAAGAACTACCTCTACCTCTGAACTTAAATCAATTAGCATAAAGTATCCTGCTTTTTAAAAGCTTTTATTTAACATGCAATGTGTATGTTCGGGTCAAATCTTGCTACTGAAATTTGAACCTGTTAACTTCGATCGATTGAGCTGAAATTTTGCATACCTTTCAAGTTCTGAATGCCTTTCAAGTTCTGATGACAATAAAATATTATGTATTGTCAGCGGTCTTCTGGTAGCACAACTGTTTCATATGTATTTTGTACATACCTTGTATTAGTATTAGTTCTTTCTGTAAATAAATGTATATACCCGGCTACAAAACAGGAGGCCAATTCTCGGATTGTAGAGATTATCTCTAAATTAGAGATAATGTCGAAGCATGAATGTCTACACAAAATGTCACAATAACCATCAAATCGTATTCGATTTGAATGATTTTGCTCGACTTATGTCTATTTGTGACATCACGAGAATCGCAAATTAATATTTTATTCGACATTCGCCATCTTTTTTCGATATATGTCTAGTTGACTAAATCTCTAAAGCACGAGAATTGCACTCCTGCATTGTTACGGAAGAGTAGTGTGCATGGCAACACGTATTTACAATAAAATACCAAACACTTTTAAAATCCTAAATGAGAATTTATTTAATTCTAAGTTGAAACAATTGTTAATCAGTAAATGTTATTACAATATTCGTGAATTTATGGAGGACACTTTGTGATTTTAGGGCTACTTATGACTTTAATTTTAATTTGATGTACCTATTTAATTCTGACATTCTTTTGTATTTTTGGAATTTGCATGCTAGATAAGGTAGAACATAATTGGAACTTACCTACTTATTTTTAAGACCTATATGACATTATGTTCAAGCAAATAAATATATCTTTATCTCTATAGGTATTATGGTGACAGCGAGCTGATCTGAAGATGGAGACGGAAGGTGGCCAACGGATCTCCTTGAAGGATAATAGTAGACTGACCGTGTTTAGGCTCATTTCGATCAGCAACATGGCTCTGATCGCCAATTTTATAAAATATATTTTTCTCAAAAAACTTATTCATAACAAATTTAATATAGCTCTCAGAACTGACAACCGTATAGGAATAAATGTTCTCGAGAGGCGACTACAAACCTGATGATACATTAGAGGTAGCCCGAACCCTTGAAGGACCAAAGACATTAAAAAAGGTCGCAGGAAGTCGGTAGATAAAGGCGGGTCAAGACAGTTTGTCGTGGCATTCTATGGAGAGACCTATATCCAGCAGTGGACTTCTGTAAGCTGATGATGATAATGATAGATAGATAGATAGAAGATAGAAAACACTTTATTGTACAACACAGAAAATAAGCTATTTAAAATAAAATAACAACACGGAAGTACAATGGGCAATCTTATCGCTATAAGCGATCTCTGCCAGACAACTTTGTGATGGACTGGATTTGCACGACATAGAACGGTGGCGATAACACTACCGTCTTCACTCTGAGACGCGGCGTTTGTTACTCAGCGGCGACCATATTGCGACCGTTGATTACCCACCCGTGGTATTTAATAATGATGATGATGATGATGACCTGCTTGCTCAGGACCCATCCATCAGCTAGCGTTGATAACCTGTAGCTTCAATCAGTAGGAAGGCAAGCCATTTAAAATCGTCTCAATTGTCTTATTCGTAAAATCCCTGGTGACAAATTACCAAGAGCCAGTTGGAAAGAAACAGGACGATATTAAAACATCGGGCTATTTCTGTTCCGGAGAAGTTCAACAATCCATCATTCGTAATTGCCACCCTTCATCTCATCTCTTTGATTATTACTTGCTCATTATCTTTGTTGTCCGACTGTGATCGAGTATTTTCCTAAATAATTAGGTACCAACCAATTCTTTTTCCAGCTAAATCATAAGATAAGATTATATAAGATAATTTTATTTGTCAGAACATTGTATAAAGGTCTTAAACTAGGTGAAGTTTACTTATGTCCTATCTTATTACTAGGCATGTAAATTTTTCATATAATCTATATATATAAAAATCAACCCCTATTTTTTCTGGTCCCGCTATAACTCGAGAATGGCCGGACCGATTTGGCTAATTTTGGTTTTGAAATATTTGTGCAAGTTCAGGGAAGGTTTTTAAGGTGAGAAAATGTGGAAAAACGGCGAGGAAAGTACTTAAATTACAATTTAATTAATTGTATTTAATTCCATAGTTACGGCATTTTGACATTCAAACAATTCCATAGTTACGCCATTTTGACATGCAAACACGTAAAGCGTTCACGTACTTCTTCTTCTCTTCTTATAATGGCTTCTGAGGAGTGTTCCAAATTTTTTTATCAATGTACCGTTCTTCTTCTTCTTCTTCATCTTCATATAATGGCTTAGTGCATTAAATGGTGGCATAAAAACCGAGTTTTAATCAACCATATCGAAAAGACCGGACCGAGTTGGCTTATTTTGGTTTTGAAATATTTGTGCAAGTTCAGGGAAGGTTATCAAGGTGAGAAAACAAGGAAAATTGCGAGAAAAATACTTTAAACGACAATTTAATTTATTTATGAAATTCCATAGTTCAGGTTTCACGTACTTATTCTTCTCTTCTTATAATGGCTTCTGAGGAGTGCTCAAAAAAAAATCGACAATGTACCATTCTTCTTCTTCTTCTTCATATAATGGCTTAGTGCATTAAATGGTGGCATAAAAATCGAGTTTTAATCAACCATATCGAAAAGACACGCAATACTCTTCTTCTTCTTCTTTTCTTATAATGGCTTCTGAGTGTCTTAATTTTGTTATAAAACTGTTCCATAGCTACGCCATTTTGACATTTAAACGAGAATTTAATTTATTTATGAAATTTCATAGTTCAGGTTTCACGTACTTATTCTTCTATAGGTTATAAAGATGGGAAAATAAGGAAAATTTCTTCTGGTCACGCTATTACTCAAGAATGGCCGGACCGATTTGGCTATTCTCTTATAATGGCTTCTGAGGAGTGCTCCAAACAATTAGTGCATTAAATGGTGACAGAAAAACCGAGTTTTAACACACCATATCGAAAAGACACGCAATACTCTTCTTCTTCTTTTTCTTTTCTTATAATGGCTTCTGAGTTTTAATAGTGTTAATACAAACTGTTCCATAGTTACGCCACTTTGACATGTAAACATCTCAATACAATTCGGAGAACGAATCATGGAAATCCATGGTCGGCATAAAGAACGAATTATAACCCTTACCCAGCTCCCTGGTCGGAGTGATATCTTTGACGAGGTAAAATTAAACTATTTTGCTTTGATTTTGCATATTATTAACATATTGTTAACAATATGCAAAATAATTTTGTTTTCATTTCTTTGTGTACACTGCACAGTCGATTGAATTGGCAAATTTATGGAGTTTAATTTTGTTTATTTATAATTTTCAGTTGATAATTGAATATTAAAAATGCCAAGAAGTAGACGTACACACATAGGTCGCAGAACTCGCAATGCAGCAAGTCACATATATTTAAGAGCAAGTCAAACTGATGAGCAACGCGAAGAGCGAAATGAAGTTGAACGGAATCGATATCAAGAACATAGAAATGTTGCATTTGATCCACGTCGAGCTGCATTCAATTATAACGTGGCAATCGATTACAGTTCACAGCAAATCGTTGCTATTGGACCCATGAACGTTGTATGTTCACATTGCAAGGCATTGAAATTCAGAAATGAAACACCTGGATTGTGTTGCGCCAGCGGCCAGGTCAAATTGATACCATTGGAAGCGCCACCAGAACCACTACATTCGTTGGTTTCTGGAAATGGGCCAGATTCCAAACATTTTTTGACTAATATCCAGCAATACAATAATTGCTTTCAACTGACCTCATTTGGTGCAACAAAAATTATTCGAGATAATTTTATGCCCACATTCAAGATTCAGGGTCAAATATATCATCAAACAGGTTCTTTATTGCCAACGCCGGACAGTGACCACAAATTTTTACAAATTTATTTTATGGGCTGTTTTTCAAGACAAGTCGATCAGCGTTGTGCACATAATAATTCAGTGAAAAGACCAATTGTGGAACAACTACAAATATTTTTCCACCAACACAACGAATTAGTTGCATTATTCAAGACCGCATTAGATCGCATGCCATCTGATAACCACAAAATTGTCATCAGAGCCGATAAGACGCCTATAGGACAACACGCAAGACGTTTTAATGCGCCAACAATCGATGAAGTCGCTATTGTTGTCGTGGGTGAAAATTTAGAAAATCGAGATATTGTTTTACATCGGCGGAGCGATCAACTGCAGCGTGTATCCGAAACACATCGATCTTATGATGCGTTACAATATCCTATCTTATTTTGGCAAGGTGGCGATGGGTATCATTTTTCAATGAAGAAGATAAACCCAATTACGGGCGCCGAAACTAACAAAAAAGTTAGTTCAATGAATTATTATTCATACCGACTGATGGTTCGGGAAAATGAGGACAACCACATCATAAAATGTCGGCGTCTATTTCACCAATTTGCTGTGGATATGTACGTGAAAGTTGAGACAGAGCGATTGACATATATCAGGTTGAACCAGGCAAAACTCCGTTCCGAGGAATACGTTCATCTGCGGGATGCAATTTATGCTGACGGAAATGCGCAGAATGTCGGCAGAACAACTATTCTCCCAGCAACATACGTCGGAAGTCCTCGGCATATGCATGAATACGCTCAAGATGCTATGTCGTATGTACGTCATTATGGCACATCAGATTTGTTCATCACGTTCACGTGCAATCGACAGTGGACAGAAATTCGACAAGAATTATTACCAGGCCAATCACCCATTGATCGCCACGACATCACTGCAAGGGTGTTCAAAAGAAAATTAAAATCACTCATGGATTTTATTGTCAAGCATTGCGTGTTCGGCGAGACGCGTTGTTGGATGTATTCAGTCGAGTGGCAAAAGCGCGGATTGCCACATGCACATATCCTCATTTGGTTGGTTGAGAGGATAAGACCGAATGAAATAGATGAAGTAATATCAGCAGAAATTCCCGATAATGATGAAGATCCGCTGTTATATGAAGTGATTACAAAAAATATGATTCATGGCCCCTGTGGAATATTAAATCCTATTTCTCGGTGTATGGTTGAAGGGAAATGTTCAAAACGCTACCCACGACAATTAGTAGCCGAAACAATTACTGGAAATGATGGTTATCCACTATATCGCCGCAGATCAACAGATGACAATGGAAGATCAACAATAGTCAAAGTGAATCAACAGGACATTGAAGTTGATAATCGTTGGGTTGTTCCGTTTTCGCCGTTACTCTCAAAGACATTTAAAGCAGACATAAACGTGGAATTTTGCCAGTCCGTGAAATCTATTTGCAAGTACGTGAACAAAGGTAGTGACATGGCTGTGTTTGGAGTTGCTGCCGAAAACACAAACGATGAAGTCACTCAATTCCAAATGGGCCGCTATGTTAGCAGTAACGAAGTGATGTGGCGTATTTTTTCATTTGCAATACATGAAAAACACCCCACAGTTATTCACTTGGCCGTACATTTGGAAAATGGTCAAAGAGTGTATTTTACAACGGAGAATGTATTACAACGAGTTGACAGGCCACCGTCGACAACTTTGACCAGCTTCTTTGAAATGTGCCAGAATGATGACTTTGCCAGAACGCTGCTTTACTCTGATATGCCAAGACATTATACCTGGAACCAATCGTCAAAGAAATTTCAACGACGGAAACAAGGGCAGCCAGTTCCAGGTTACCCACAAATATTTTCCGCCGATGCACTAGGACGTCTTTACACAGTCCATCCCAGTCAAGACGAGTGTTTTTATTTGCGTTTACTGTTAGTCAATATTCGTGGTCCTACATCATTCCAACATCTGCGAACAGTTAATGGTGTATTGTGCGGCACATACAGAGAAGCCTGCCAACATTTGGGATTGCTAGAGAATGACGCTCATTGGGATCACACACTTGAAGATGCTGTAATGTCATCAAATGCAAATCAAATACGAACATTGTTTGCTATAATTTTGTGCACATGTTTCCCATCCACACCGATTGATATATGGAACAAATATAAAGATCATATGGCGGAAGATATATTGCATCAGATGCATCTTAGAACATTAAATGCAGATTTGCAAATGAATGAAGAAATTCACAATGAAGCATTAATTTTAATTGAGGACATGTGCTTGATGCTTACCAACAAAAGATTATTACAATTAGGAATGACAACGCCCAATCGCCCAATGCACAACGCATTTAATCAAGAGTTGAGACGCGAAACCCAATACGATTGTGAAACATTAACAGAAACCATTCAAAGAGACATACCCCTTCTAAATCAGCAACAAAAATATGCCTACGATACACTCATGCAAGTAGTGAACGATGGAACTGGCGGAATTTTTTTCTTAGATGCACCCGGTGGAACTGGAAAAACATTCTTGATATCATTGATTTTGGCAAAGATTCGATCCCAAAAAGGTATTGCACTTGCACTTGCATCATCAGGTATTGCAGCAACGTTGTTGGAAGGCGGTCGAACAGCTCATTCAGCACTCAAATTGCCGTTGAACATGCAAGTTAATGAAACTCCAACTTGCAACCTTTCGAGGAATTCAGCGATGGCCAAAGTGTTGCAGCAAAGCAGAATAATCGTTTGGGATGAATGCACGATGGCACATAAAAAATCATTGGAGGCATTAGACCGCACTATGAAAGATTTACGAAACAACCAAAACCGGTTTGGTGGAGCGATGATTCTATTGGCAGGTGATTTTAGACAAACACTGCCAGTAATGCCTCGATCAACGCGAGCCGACGAACTTAATGCATGTTTGAAGTCCTCAATTTTATGGAAATACGTCAAAACACTCAAATTAAATATGAATATGCGAGTCATATTGCAAAATGACGAATCTGGTGAAGTATTTTCCAAACAATTGCTCGATATTGGTAATGGTAAAATTCCTGCTGACACATCGTCTGGATACATTACATTTCTTGCAAATTTTTGTCACTTTACTGAATCAAAGACCGTACTCATCGAGATGGTTTTCCCAAACATTGCAGAAAATTACAAAAATCATGTTTGGTTAAGTGAACGTGTTATATTGGCTGCCAAAAACGTTGATGTCAACGAAATGAATTTTCAAATTCAAAGTAAGATAGCTGGCGAATTGATGACATACAAATCGGTTGATTCCGTTACTAACCAAGATGATGTTGTCAACTATCCAACGGAATTTTTAAATTCCCTGGAATTGCCCGGATTACCACCTCATAATCTGCAACTAAAAATCGGATCAGTAATCATAATGTTGCGAAACATAAACCAGCCACGTCTTTGTAATGGCACCCGGCTTGCAGTGAAGAAACTAATGAATAACGTCATCGAAGCCACAATTTTAAAAGGCAAGTATAAAGGCGAAGACGTTTTGATTCCACGCATCCCTATGATTCCGAACGACATGCCATTCGACTTTAAACGGTTACAATTTCCAGTGCGGCTTGCATTTGCAATGTCAATAAATAAATCGCAAGGGCAGTCGTTAAGTGTTTGTGGCATTAATCTTGAAAATCCATGTTTTTCACATGGCCAACTATATGTCGCCTGTTCCCGTGTAGGAAAACCATCAGCATTATTTATTTACGCGCCAGGAAACAAAACTACTAATGTTGTGTATCAACAAGCATTGCAATAAACAATGTGATATAGAAATAATAAAAAATTACAAACATATACAACATCAAAATATACAACAATATAAATTATTATTATTGGAATAGTATTCCAGTTTGAATTAAATGACAGGACAACGTCTGTCGGGTCAGCTAGTTAACAATAAAATAAGAAATAATATCGTTTTAAAATAATTGAGGTAATAAAATAAAATAAAATAAAATGTCAATAATTAGCTGAATCAATTCAATTCAAATCTTTATTTCAGGCATACTGAGAAATGCACTAAACCAAAACAGTAAGCCCATATCAAAATAAATACCTTAGAACCTAACAGACACATAAAAACACCCTATTTAAAACTTAAACTAACACACGTGTGATCGCCGACGCGCCGCGGCCCGGGGGATCACGTGACAGGCGGGCCTTGAACCGCCGGAACTTCACCCCTTTCTGCCAGAAGTCAGGGCTCAAGTAAGTCTTCACATTTTCCGTAGGGACCCTCACTATAAATGAGCTAAAGCTCACATTATGACAAGAGTCCAACTTCATGACCCTCAAACCCACTCCGGCTTTCTTCCTGATGTATTCCACCACCTCTGCGGCCTTCACGTCGAAGTTTTTTTTTTTTTTTTTTTTAAAGTCCCTGTAATTTAAGTATTAATTTAAAGAATAAAAGCATCTACCAATCAGCCATTTTTTAAAATTTAATGTTAAATAAATAAATCAAGATTTTATGATCATTGCGTGTAAGTTCATCGACATAGCTCAGAGAATTAGCGAGCTGAAATGGCAATGGGCTGGGCATATATGCCGAAGAACCGACAACCGCTGGGGTAAACGTGTTCTAGATTGGAGACCACGTCTTGGTAAACGTAGTGTGGGGCGCCCTCTGGCTTCGTGGAGCGACGATCTGTGTAAAGCGGCTGGTAGAAAGTGGATGGGAAGAGCTGGAAATCGGTCTAAATAGGGCAAATTGCAAGAAGCCTATGTCCAGCAGTGGACTGATGCAGGCTGATGATGATTGCGTGACTGACTGACTACCTACGCACAGCTTAAACCGTGAATCCTAGTGACCTGAAGTAGTATAGGTTTTTGTAATTTGGAACCACTCGGAATAACGGAAACCGAATTGCGAGTCGAAATGTCGTTTTATTGTATGCAGAAAATGTTAAGCGCCCCTAGCGAATTTTTTATACTACTTGATTGACGGAACAAGCAGACGGCCCACCTGATGTTAAGCGGTAACCTCTGCCTATGAACAGTGCATTATCTCATAGGTCACGTCCACCTAGGACTTCATAATCATAATCATAATCATAAGTTGAGAAACTCATTAAAACAATATCAACTCGCAATACCGAATGCTTAACATAGACAAACCTGTACTAGGCCCTCTGAAATGTGTACATTCTTTTTGTGGTATAGGAGATCACAAAGAAGGAATTTCCGAAATTCATCCCCTAAGGGGATATGCAGCGGGTTGTTGAAGTTTGTATGGAAAAACTCCATGCTTATGAAGTCTTGGGCATTCGACTAGTTCACTTATTAATAAATAATAATAAATAATGCCCGGAATTTGTCCTGTCTGCTAGCTTATTTAAGGAATGTGTTATTACTGTAATTAATTATATTATATTGTATGTTATTTTGCAAAGTTTTCTCTTTGCAAAATGACTAATTACATTCCATCGCGATACGCGACACATTCGTAATTCGAAGCAAAATTAAACAGGTCTCTGCTCTAGGTACTTACTAGCAAGCTAATAACGCACCACTCTTGTTGTTGAGTGGCATTTTTCGGTTGCACAATCCGTAAAATATGCAATCACGGGCTGAAAAACACGCCTACCATCCAATCCGGACGGACATCCGTCAGGCAAGAGGCGAAAACACAAACTTTGAGCGGCGATAACCGGATTCACTAACGAGTCGAGCACGGGTGACGGAGCCGACTCGCGCTGTGCTGCAATTTATAGTTACGAAGTTTACGAGCTGAGCAAACGGACAAATAAAATGTAGAGGAACTGGAGACATATCTAATGTTAGTGGTGCACCACATGTGATCAAGGGAATCATAACTATACTTACGATCTTGTGCTCTAACGCTAAACACATTCCTTTTTCTGTAGCAGGCATCAACGTAAGTACCTATAGCCCCTACCAGTGGCGTAACAATAGGGTGGCAGGGCTGGCAAAATGCCACGGGCCCCCGACCCAAGAGTTCCCCGGTCCAAGAGGCCCCGAGCTCATAAATATTTTTTTTACATTGTACCTGAGTATTTTTTTTTATTTTAAAAGTATATTTTTATAAGTTCTGCTTAAAACCCAAAGTGAGACAACTACATTTTTTAAATTTTCGAATTAGACACAGGCCCGCAACTAAATTGTTTAAAATTTTCGAATTTGCCACGGGCCCCAGATGGTATAGTTTGGCCCCTACTCCCATAAATGTTCATAAATTCTTTCAGGGTAGGCAGCGCATCGACAATACCCCCGGTGTTGCCGGCGTCTATAAGCGACGGTGACCACTTTACATCAGGTGGGCCGTAAGCTAGTTTGTCCACGCAGTAGAGCTGTTTTGTTAAAGAGTTCATCCGGGGATGTACTGCCACCATAGTAAGTAAGTAAAGTATGTAAAATGTGTATTTTGATACACCATACACAGTTATTTTTACATACAGTTTAATTATAATACAAACATAATTATGATAGATATGTATAGTGCTGTCAAAATAGGTCCGTGCTCAGCATAATGCTGCAGTGCTGCAGTTATCTGCAGCGCTGATTTTCAACACGGCCAGCATACCTATTTATGTCGCAAAGCAGTAGTGCTCGCATTGCTATGTTCCGGTTTGCAGGATATGGGTGCCGGTGAAACTAGGTTACTGTTACTGTTAGCCTGAATCATCCCATTGTTGAGCAAAGGCCTCCCCCATATCCTCCAGTCACTGCGATCCAAGGTAAAACTAGGTATACGAGACTTTCATCTTTATGTTTCAGGGTGGCGGGCGCACACTGCATGGTCATTTAGGGCACGTCCTAGGTGGACGTGACTTGTGAGGTAATGCATTGTTATAGGCAGAGGTTACCGCTTAAAATCAGCTGGACCATTGGTCCATTGCATCTGGATTGTTCCTGATGCTAAGCGGTACCGGTGACTATATAATATAACAAAGCATTACCTATCAGGTCACGTCAGCTAGGATGCGCCCTACGTGGCATTGCACTGCGTCCGCCACCCTGAGGCATAAAGATCAAAATTCTCCTGTAATTTCCGAGAAACCCATACCCTTCAAACCGGAACACAGTAATGCGAGCACTGCTGAGCCGAAATTCTTTTTAGGTATGGTGTAGTAAGTCCCTGGGCATTTTTTTTAAAATATTGATTGACTTTTGTTTGACCACTATCTCACTAAGTGGCCAAAGATGGAGCACAAATGTCTAGAAGGCACCTATTCACTCTAGCTTTGAAGAGACCCAGATTACAGATTTTAGGAAAGACACACGACAATAGTGTATTCCACTCCTTAGCAGTTCGCATTATAAAGGTAGTAAATAATTAAGGTAATTTTCTGATCTTGATGCTAATGGTTAACGCTTTTCAATGTATATTATCATCCAGACAGCAAGCATCACAACTCAAAACCATAGCTTGAAGGTACATTTTGTCAAATCCTATTCAAGCGTTATCGGGTGCACGCAGCGACCGCAGTTTAGGACTTAACGAATTATCTGGCCAACTGTCAGTGCTATGAAAGCCAATTGTGAATAATGGTCCGTTGAATTTATAATCATATGCCGGCCGAGTGCCATGCCGGCCCAACGCCACTGGCGCGGCGCGTTACCATTGTCTGAAAGTGGATTTAGCAATACAGCCTCTCCTAATAGGCATCCTTTGATGTTATAATTGCGGATATTTAGCTTAACTTTAGCCTGTAACGTTCGCTAAAATCTTAAGCTTTTCATGATGAAACAGAGTACCGCACTGAATGTATTGTACCACTGTTCGTTTTACACAAAATCTATAGGTACTAGGTTAGGTCTATAGGTTCCTATAATAAAGAGGAAAGATTTGATTGTTTGTTTGTTTGTTTGCACTGAATAGGCTCCGAAACTATTGAACTGATTTGAAAAATTATTTCACTATCGGGAAGCTACACTATCTCCGGGTGATATAGGCTATAATATATGACGGATGAGTGACGATCACTATCTCTCAGAACGGCATAAGGCAACTCAGGGGCTTTCGAGTGGGTCTCGTGCGAATGAGGAGAACACAAAAGAGGTTTCACTAAGATTTTATTACTTGACCTCAAACTGACCTTTAAGTTGATTTTGTTGATTAAAACGTGTGCACTCGGCCAACGCCGATGTTATAATGACTTCTGTTGCTTCCGCACGCTCCTTTTATATCTGAGCGTCGATCGCTTTGCGTCTTTGCGTAAACAAGTCTCGGGCGCATTCGTTTGGGTAGCGCGACACGATAGAATACGATTGTTCGCAGCCGTACACGTGGTATTTATAAGCCTTCAATCTCAGTAGATCTTTTCTCCAGATTTAACAAATGACTTCTCTCCGACACGGCCATACTGACAACAGGCGCGTCCCTGCGCCTTAGTCACATTTAGGCCCACATTTGCATTTCACACTTCGTTTTTATTTATTTTATTTTGTTTGAAACAACACTAAGCAATTTTATCTCGTCAAATAACACAATCAACAAGTTATAATAAGCTTTTTGCCGTCAGATCTCATAGCCTCGGCGCTAATTTTGATCATTAACTCAGAGCCTCACAACTCATCATATGAATAATATTGTACTGAAACACTCGTTAGACCTCATAGCCTCAGACCTAATTTTGATCATTACTCAGAGCCTCAGCACTCACATTAAAATAAAAATGGGTATGTCAATGAGTTCAGATAAGAATACTTAATGTTTCATTTTAAAATTATTATTGTTGCTTTTTCATTTTATGTGGTCAAACTCACAGATACTAATCATGATTTAGATAAAGATTACGCTTGTTCTCAACCCTAACCGGCCCATCTCGAGTAAAAGAACTAGCAAGAAACGTCTCGGTGGGGTTTTTTTTTTTTTTTTCGCGATTTTGCTAAATGACTCTATTGGTACGCACAATACTACAACTACAATAACTTCTACTTGCTCGGTCATTGTGTTCAGCTAATCCAAACAGTGGGACATCAGCACTCAATTCCTTCTCATCATAATCGTCAACCCGCCAAATCAGGTAGTCTCTCATGTCGGAATACTGTGACAAAGTCATGCCAGTCATCCCGTCGGAATGCTCATCATGAATTTTTTTTTCTTCTTTTCTTTTTTCTTCTTTTCCTTTTCACGTTTCTTAGCTATTCTTAGCATTTTTGATTATTCATGACCGCCACGGCCATACTGACAGGCAGTGCGCGCTCTGCACCAGCCTGGTTTGTGTCTTGCGAGTGTCTGAAACAATGAGGTGTTTTTTTTTTTTTTTTAGATTGGTATCTGTTTGCAACTTGTGTTGCGCTATTGTATTTTGTTACTGGTACCAAAGCACATCAATCATGTGTTGGAATATTGTTTATACTCGTAGAATTTGTACTCTGTGGTACTTATACTCGTGGAATTTATACTCTGTGGTACTTGTACTCTGTGGTACTTGTACTCTGTGGTACTTGTACTCTGTGGTACTTGTACTCTGTGGTACTTGTACTCTGTGGTACTTGTACTCTGTGGTACTTGTACTCTGTGGTACTTGTACTCTGTGGTACTTGTACTCTGTGGTACTTGTACTCTGTGGTACTTGTACTCTGTGGTACTTGTACTCTGTGGTACTTGTACTCTGTGGTACTTGTACTCTGTGGTACTTGTACTCTGTGGTACTTGTACTCTGCGGTACTTGTACTCTGCGGTACTTGTACTCTGCGGTACTTGTACTCTGCGGTACTTGTACTCTGCGGTACTTGTACTCTGCGGTACTTGTACTCTGCGGTACTTGTACTCTGCGGTACTTGTACTCTGCGGTACTTGTACTCTGCGGTACTTGTACTCTGCGGTACTTGTACTCTGCGGTACTTGTACTATGCGGTACTTGTACTCTGCGGTACTTGTACTCTGCGGTACTTGTACTCTGCGGTACTTGTACTCTGCGGTACTTGTACTCTGCGGTACTTGTACTCTGCGGTACTTGTACTCTGCGGTACTTGTACTCTGCGGTACTTGTACTCTGCGGTACTTGTACTCTGCGGTACTTGTACTCTGCGGTACTTGTACTCTGCGGTACTTGTACTCTGCGGTACTTGTACTCTGCGGTACTTGTACTCTGCGGTACTTGTACTCTGCGGTACTTGTACTCTGCGGTACTTGTACTCTGCGGTACTTGTACTCTGCGGTACTTGTACTCTGCGGTACTTGTACTCTGCGGTACTTGTACTCTGCGGTACTTGTACTCTGCGGTACTTGTACTCTGCGGTACTTGTACTCTGCGGTACTTGTACTCTGCGGTACTTGTACTCTGCGGTACTTGTACTCTGCGGTACTTGTACTCTGCGGTACTTGTACTCGTAGAACTCGTTGAATAAGGGAAAAAGCTGATGCTGTGCTCTGAGCGGTCTTGTACGCCGTGGTGCACAGAGGCTCTATTAGGAATTAGGTCTAGGTTGATGCTGTGTTTAACACAGAGGTTCTAAAATGTTAAGATTAAAAGGATGTTTTGATGGCAGTATAGTTTGGTACTTAACTTGCAATTTTATTCTGATAGTGTGCCTTCATCACTTGTATCTCGAGTTAGTTGCTCAGGCAGCCCAGCTCGTGGGGTGGACGGCACAGGCTCGCTCGGTGATGCAGCGGTGTCTTGAGAAGCTGGTGATTCATCTTCGGCCGCCGATACGGTATCTTGATCGCCAGGTTGTGGAACTCGACGAAGCTGGTCTTGGGCAAATTTTCGTGGTCGTTTTCTGCCAATGACTCTCTTTACTAGAGAGCGATCGTTCTCCAGGATACTGTTTTCTGGTTCGAATGTGGTAATGAGATTGCTTCGCAGGTCTTCCGATATAAACGTGGTCACAATCCAATCATCGACTCACATTTTGGCCAGTCTTTTCAGCAGGCTACCAACGTTCATACGGATGTCAAAGTCATTCTTTGTCTCAGGAGGTGGATTGCATAAACGGTCTGTCATTTTCTGCATCATTTGCATGAGAAATTGTGGTGGTACCCCACCTATCGATGGGTTAATCGTAGGCGTATTCAACAGCATGTCCTGCTATTGCGTGGCATCGATGTTAATTCGATGTGATGGTGGTGGTGATGATAATGGCAATGGTTGTGGTATACTACTCATTGATGCGTTAAGTATAGGCAACAGCACATGCTGTTGTGTGACTATCATGTTACTTCGTTGTGTTACATCAGGTGGTGAATGAGCTGATGAGGAAGTGGTTGGGATTGAATTTGATTCCAATCCCACTTCTGATGACGGATAAGTGACGATCACTATCTCTCAGAACGGCATAAGGCAACTCAGGGGCTTTCGAGTGGGTCTCGTGCGAATGAGGAGAACACAAAAGAGGTTTCACTAAGATTTTATTACTTGACCTCAAACTGACTTTTAAGTTGATTTTGTTGATTAAAACGTGTGCACTCGGCCAACGCCGATGTTATAATGACTTCTGTTGCTTCCGCACGCTCCTTTTATATCCGAGCGTCGATCGCTTTGCGTCTTTGCGTAAACAAGTCTCGGGCGCATTCGTTTGGGTGGCGCGACACGACAGAATACGATTGTTCGCAGCAGTACACGTGGTATTTATAAGCCTTCAATCTCAGTAGATCTTTTCTCCAGATTTATCAAATGACTTCTCTCCGACGTATATTTTCAAAAAAATTAGGGATCCTTACAAAAACTCCAATAATATAACCCAAGGTGTAAAAAAAAATAACATAGGGGGAATAACTTTAGCGGGTTTGAATCTGGTGTGTGGATAGATGGGGGATTGGGAAGGAGGGAGGGTTAGAGGGGACAGGAGGGGGGGGATCCCGACACTACCCATGCGAAGCCGGGGCGAGTTTCTAGTATTTTATAATTTTATAATGATTGCAAAATAAAATATATTTCATCGGGGTCTGTGGCCTGTGAGTTTATATAACGAGTACGTACATTTTAATCTTCAATTTCGTAACCGGAGCGCGATCTAATTGAACTTTGCAGTTTATTGGGGTCATTTCGGTCTATAATCTGCACTTTATCATCGAGTATCTTCCAACTCCATCGGCGCAGAAGTTATGGCGGGAATCCGAGGGTATCGCCACTTTGACGCAATCCTTTTTCATTTCGGACCGAACTTCGTAAACAAACAATATTTCCGAATTCTGTAAACAGTACGCCGATATTAGAAAGGGGATTATTTTACAGGTTTCAGTGAGGAGAAATACAGTTCAATAAATTTTAAATTTATTCATAATTAGCAGCGTTAGACTTGAACGAGGCCTCCTAGGGTTATTGCATTCAATAGGAAAATTTTCAATAGCCCGCAAGTTCGGGAGACAGATAGCTCAAGCGACCTAAACTTTAAGTGTAACATAAATAAATAAATAAATAATGCTCGACAAATTCACACAACATTATCTAGCCCCAAGCTAAGCAGAGCTTGTGTTATCGGTACTAGATAGATAGACAATACATTACATAGATAGACATTTTTATTATACATAAAAAAATACCCAGAGAACCTGAACAAATATCTGCAGACCGTACAAATATTTGTTCCGAGGCGGGAATCGAACCCGCAACCTCCTGCGTCGCAGGCGAACCTTCTCCCGCCGCAAAAAAATATGCTGTATTTGCGCTTGTTGTACTAGGGTAAATTTACAAAGCAAAGTATTTCAAAAAGCTTCTTATTACGGCGCCACAAAAAAATATTGGAAATCCTACTTGGATACAAAAAGGTTAGACAAACAGCTATAGCGAGAGAAAGAATAGGTATAAACAGACCCTTTACGCTTAGACCTACTCTATTTGTACTTATTAGTAGATACCTACTAGCAACGGAATAGCGTGTAAGTTAACAAGGTAATAATACTGTTACCCCACAAAACCCACTTAATTCTTATTGTATGTTATCATCACCGTTGGTCGTGATCTCGGTGAAATCTGGTTTTGGCTGAAAATCAGCGCTGGATATTTTACTTTTAAGTATCCAGCACAACGCTGAGCTAAAATCAATTTGCTGCAGTGATCTGGGACGCACAGAGGGTATTTTTCTTTAAGCATAGTTATTTTTATTTTATTTTTTACTTTACTTCCTAAATTTTATTTAGTGTTAATTTTCTCTTTTTTTGTGTAAGGTGTAAGATACCTTGTCTACCTTTTGTGCACCCGTATTTTTTTTTTTGTAGCAAATATATATTTTTATCTATCATCTTTATCTTTATTGTCTACCTAGGGCAACCAATTTATTTATGAACGAAATCATGCTCAACTGCATTAATACAACTCAAATGCAATCAGCATGATTTCGTCGACATGCAACAACAACTTATTTTGAAGATAATTAAAAACAAACAACAAATATCCTTTTAATCCGAGTCCTTTCGACGCGGGTAACAAACGTGGCCACGAACTTCGACCAAAATATTTATTTGGTCGAAGTTCCTTTTTAACCCCCGACGCAAAAACGACGGGGTGTTATAAGTTTGACGTGTCTGTGTGTGTGTCTGTCTGTGGCATCGTAGCTCCCGAAAGGACGAACCGTTTTTTTTTTGTTTTTTTTTTAAGTTGAATTAGTCGGGAGTGTTCTTAGGTATGTTTGATCAAAATCGGTTCAGCCGTTTCATTGCGTTGAGGGTTTTTTTAATTTTTACAAACTTAATTACTTTTTATTTTTGAAAGCGACCTACACTTGTCTACACTGCTTTATTGGCTATCGTTGGATGTATGCGTCAATGCGTTAGTAAGAAAGAAATTTAAAAAAAGTTGGTATAGCCGCGAAATCTCTAGAGTTTTTACTGTAGTTATTACTTATCGAAGTGAAAAGTGTTTAACTCAGGGCTAAACCCCATTCATACTCAATTCTATAGCCTTCCTCGCTGAAATGGCTCCTGGCATTTTACTCCTTTGTTGAACAATCTACAATTAAAGGTCAAGAAGAAACCCGTTCTTAAAGCGCAGACTCAACGTGGTGGGGTGGGCTTCACCCTTGTGGAAAAGAGACGTTGACCAAGATCATGCCACAATCAACGCGGCGCTGGTAGATAGGTACCGACTAACACGATAACACTTCATGCAGTTGAGCTGACTATCAAGATCTGCCTCTCCCGAATAAGCGAGAAGGCCGAGAAGACATCAGAAGATGACGAGGGAGAAGTGCCAGGCCGGATTCAGGGGACGATTCATAAGCTCCTTGATCCGCCAGTTGTCCGTCAGGTCAGTTGGCATTGTTTACCGACGCTATTAGGGAAGCGGTATCGAAAGGAAATCCCTCAAATAGTGTCAAGCATAGTTTTATGTTCAAAATAAGTATTTTAGTGGACTCTTTCCGCCATTTTTTAAAAGAGACGTCGTCTACCTACTTTTATTTTATTTTATTTCCTAGTTTTTAACTCCCGTCGCAAAAACGACGGGGTGTTATAAGTTTGACGTGTCTGTGTGTGTGTGTGTGTATCTCTGTGTGTGTGTGTCTGTTTGTGGCATCGTAGCTCCCGAACGGATGAACCTGGATGAACATTTTTTTTTTTTAAATGTTAATTTGTCGGGAGTGTTCTTAATGTTTGATCAAAAGTCAAAAAAAGTCAAAAGTCAAAAGTATTTTATTCATTGAAATCACAAGGATCATTTTGAATCGTCTTAAAAAATAAATTTACAGTTACTCCTGTTCCAACGCAACCAGACCTAGAAGAATCAGGCAACAAACACGGTCTGTTTTTCTTTTGATGATCCTTCTTACTACTAGGTGGAGAGCGCCTGTGTGGTGCCTCGAGAACAAGTTGAAGCTGATTCAAGGAAAAAAGGAAAACCAAATTAAAAGCCTTACTTAGGTAGGCAGTCAAAAGTAAGATGATAGAGAGAATCAGCAAAAGTTCATAAGGCAGCACACACTACGCTTGATATACACATAAATAACACATCAGTAATAAATTATATGCAGGTACAGACATTGCAAATTGACAAATTAGGTGTCGAGGGGCAGAGCGACATCAGGCCACGCGGCTTTATCATTAACATAGTCATGTAGTGTGTAATACGCTTTCTTAATTAAATTATTCTTTATGTAAGATTTAAATCTTCGAATCGAAAGTTTAGAAGCACTTTCTGGAAGTTTATTATAGAACCGAACAGAATTCCCCATAAAAGACCCACTTACTTTTTTTAATCTAAATTTGGGAATACTCAGTTTATTTTTATTTCTCGTGTTAAAACAATGCACGTCACTTTTTTTCATAAATCTATCTAAGTGTTTATGTGTATATAATAAGGTTTCGTAGATGTATTGCGATATTACGGTGAGAATGTTAATTTCCTTAAAACGCTCCCTCAAGGAGTCACGTGGCTTCATTTTATAAATGGCACGTATTGCCCGTTTTTGTAAAACAAATATTGCTTGGATGTCTGCTGCTTTCCCCCACAGAATGATGCCATATGACATAACACTATGGAAGTAGCCAAAATAAACTAGCCTAGCTGTAGCTTCATCAGTAAGCTGCCTTATCGTACGAACTGCATATGCAGCGGAACTAAGTCTACCCGCAAGTGCCTCAATTTGTGGTCCCCACTGCAAACTTGCATCAATATTAAGTCCTAAGAAAACAGTAGAGTTTACAAGATTGAGTGTCTCGCCATTTACTTTAATATTAGTTGGGTAATGTTTTACATTTGGCAAAGTGAATTTAATGCATTTCGTTTTTTTAGCATTAAGCAACAGATTATTTACTGTGAACCAATCAAGAACTCGCGATAGTGATTTATTTAGATCATCGTAATTAGCTTTTGACCTATCAACTTTGAAAATTAAAGACGTATCGTCAGCAAATAAAACTATATCACATATGTCTTTTACATAAAAAGGGAGATCGTTAATGTATACTAAAAATAGAAATGGGCCTAGTATTGAACCCTGGGGCACTCCCATAACAATAGACGATCCTGAAGACCTTTCACCACCAACGTCAACTTTTTGTACTCAATAGAGTACAAAAAGTTGACGTAATAGGATAAGTAAGAATTTACAAGGTTAATTGCCTGATTTTGGATGCCATAATGTTTTAACTTCAAAATTAGAGTAGCATGACTCACGCAGTCGAATGCTTTGGATAGGTCGCAGAATACTCCGATCGCGTCTTGCGAGTTTTCCCATGCTTGAAATATGTGTTCCAAAAGCATGGTACCAGCATCAGCTGTTGATCGACCCTTGGTAAATCCAAATTGATGACTATGAAGTAGTCTGTGGAAGTTAAAGTGTGACAATAATTGAGTAAGAATAAGTTTTTCAAAGATTTTACTTAACGCGGGCAATATAGAAATCGGCCTATAATTAGCTGGATCTTTTGCATTTCCAGACTTGAACAAAGGAATTAATTTACTATGTTTCATAAGATCTGGAAAGATTCCGTCGTCAACACATCTATTAAAAATGTAGGCTAAGCATGGAGCAATATCAATAATTATAATACCTAACACCTTTGTGGATATTCCCCAAAGATCTTCAGTATTTTTAATATTAAGTGACTTAAATGTCTTAACAATACTATCGGCATTTACGTATCTAAAGCTAAACGCGATCTCACATTTAGCAACACTTAGTTCCAATAAAGTAGATGCTCCAGAGGCAGATGATTGTAATGACTGGGTTACAATAACTGGTATATTAGAGAAAAAATTGTCAAAGGCATTCGCGACATCAATCTTTTTTGTCAATATTGTATTGTTTATGTTTAATTTGATCTGCTTATTGCGTGGCTTAGATTTACCTGTTTCATTATTAATTAATTTCCAAGTTGCGTTAATTTTATTCGATGATTTTTCTATTTTTTTTCTCAAATGTAATGATTTAGCTGCACGACAAACTTTTTTAAAAGTATATGAATAGTTCTTTATATACAAAATAAACTTTGGGTCATGCAACATTGATTCCCTAGCCGCATAGAGATCATATAATTTATTCCTACTTCTATAGATACCGGGTGTCGCCCAATCAGCTAACCCGACATTAGATTTAGCTATACATGTTTTTAACTGAAATATCTCAGTATGTTGCTCATTTATCAAATTAGACAAGGAGGTAAAAAGGTCATTTGGATCATCTACGCATGGTAAAAGGGGTATTTTAAGTTCAATACTGCTCTGAAACTTCATAATTCGACTTCCTGTGATAGGCCGATAAGTGAATTCCTTAGGTTCATCTACCAAATTACAAGTAAATATAGCACTGTGACCGTAATGATCCGAGGTGAAATGTTTAATTACTGCTTTATCAATTGGAACACTACTGCAATATATATTATCCAAACAGGTGGCTGATGAAAGTGTCACCCTTGTAGGTTCTTCGAAAAGGTGACGTAAATTGAAACATTTAAATAAGTTAAGAATTCTCTCAGATAGAGGATTCACAGGAATATCTATATTGAAATCTCCGCAGACTATTAACATTTTACTACGTCCAAAAGTTTTAAGCAGTACTTCTTCCATAGTGGATTCAAATAACGCGAAGTCCGCGTCAGGGGGACGGTAAACACTCACAATGATATGCCGCTCAAGCTCAACACACGACAGCTCAATAGTCCTCTCAATAGTGAGATTTGCAACATCTTTACGTTCTTTGCATTTTAAATTATTTCGAGCAACAATTAAGGAACCGCCACGTATGGCGTTCTTGCGTTTGAATGAACTTACAATATTATAATTCTCATAATAAGGGAGTAAATCAAATTGTAATAACCAGTGTTCAGTAACACACATGATATCTATATTAAACATGTTTAAAAATAATTCTAATTCTAATATTTTGCTGGGAAGGCCTTGCACATTTTGATGTACTACATGTAATGTGCCAGGCTTTCTCATTGTCGGACTCGTCAGTTTAAACAAATATTGTCAGCTGACCCTCCTGCTTGTGTGCCCCCATTAGTAATACTACTAAATACAGGCACGTCGATTAACTGCGTTATAGTACTTATAACGGGATCAAAAATATTAAATGCTAACAATTTAGCAATTATCAGTTTACTATGTCTACTAAGAAGCACAGTATCTCTGGTCAAAATAAAATTACTAATAAAATTATTAGTATCAAAAAACAAAACGTCTCTATGACGACAAGTCAAATTATACAATATTAAATTAAGATTCCAAATTGCTTGATTGTCTTTGGAACTCAAAGATTTTGAGTACGGGAATGCACATAAAATTAATTTTCCCAAACCTGAATCTAGCTTATGTAGCAAAGTCTCAACTAGCTTAATTATATCTAGTCGCATGACACCACTACTCTCACCTAATTGAACTATCAGAGTGGTGTCATTGTCAAAGCGATCTTCGCTCTTTATACAATCTATAAACTTATGAATGGGGGCATTTTCAAAGCAATTATTAGTGACAACTTGCCCTAACTGATCACTTAGTAGCAAACCCATGCCAACGCCTATCTTATCAGAATACACCACAGTCTTCCGGGTCTGCCGACAGGATTTTCCCTGTCTAACCGGAGACTGCGCACCAGGTGTATGAATTACTTCAGCCTGTAAAGTAGATGTAGCTTGACTCTGTGATGTAAGTGGTGCCATCTGTATCAAAGAATCCAAAGATGATATGGAAACCAACTGGTCTGACACGGGATGGTCAGTCTGTGAGCTACTATTACATACTTGTACATATATGCTATCATTATTCACTATCTCTACAATATTGTTCATTTTCTGAACATTGTCAGCTGCAAATTGTTCAGCTTTTTTATATTTATGTGTTACATCAAGAAGTGATGTTTCTAAACACTTAATTTCTTGTGACATATCATCTAATTCCTTTGAATTACGTCCAATTAAATTATAGCAGGAATTAAGTTCCTCAAATCGTTGATTCTCAAAAAGTGAAGTTCTCAAGTTGATCAAAATCGGTTCTGCCGTTTCATTGAGATAAGGGTTTTTTTTATTTATTTTGTGTAATTTTGGTGGCTTTTTAACCAATGTAGCTCGTCTGGAGCACAAGTTTAGTGAAATGAAAAGGAAGTGTATTGCGTGACCTTTCTAATTGGTGGAAAATGTCTAGTTTTTGAACGGCCACCATCTTATAAAACATGACTTGACTGTGACTTTGACGACTTGTGAGGATACGTTGCAAATTATATTAAAAATACAATAATTATACTTGAAAATGGTAAATGCACAAGCCGTACGACGCCAATCTACATCTACACTAATCTACATCTACACTAAAATTATAAAGAGGAAAGATTTGTATTTTTGTATGTTTTTTATGAATAAACTCAAAAACTAATATGCCGATTTCAAAAATTCTTTCACCATTGGAAAGCTACATTCACCCTGAGTGACATAAGCTACCAGGGGTGGGGGGATAGGAGGGGGGACTGTTTTTCCATCCTGAAACTACCCGTGCGGAGCCCGGACGAGTCGCTAGTTAGGTGTAAAGAAAAAGTATATTAGTCTATTAAGGTATATATTTCTATGGGCTTATCGTTTAGATAGAATTTTAATGTACCTACATTTCTCATGTACTCTCAAATAAAGATATTATTAGTTTGCGACGTCACTTTTAAATCTGTGAGTCGTAAGCCAGTTTGTCTAACAGTTTCATTAAAAACCTCTGAATACTGGGAGTAATCTTTTGTAATTGGGCTAAATATTTTTCCATAAAAAGATTATCTAGCTAAGTTTTTTTTTTTTTTTTTTTTTTTTTTTTTCATACTCAATATTACACAGTTATAATTATAATATAGTACCTTAAAAACCTTAAAAGGTTTGACTAGGTACAATCAAAAGACTAATAAAAGACATTAAAGGTTAAAGGATAGATTCATCTAGGTACAGTGGCGGAATGAAAATGTTCGTCAGTTTTCAAAGGAATCCCTTTAGCTTGTCGCGAGCACATATTACCTTTTCCAACTATTCTACGTAGCAGACTGCTGTAAAGAACACCATAATTTAAATGTTTATTATAAAGATCAAAATCGCACACCTTTGATCAGTTGCTTGTTTAAGTTTGGAACGACTTTTTTAGGGTCCCGTATCCAAAGGGGCCAAACGAAGCCATATTGCCCTCACTCATCCGTCTGTCCATCTCTCTATCACACGGGTCTATAGCGGCTAAACCATAGTATTCATATTTGTACTATTTATGTATCTTACTGTCCCAAACCCAAAAATAATAACCAAAAATTATTTTGAAGTATGGCTCCCGTACAAGTTAGCAGGGATGGAAAAATAAATCTGTCGTACCCTAGCATGTGGAGTATAATTTTAGAGCTCATAGAATAAGACTTTAGAATGTGCTCCAAGTAGAATAAGACTGTATTTTTGTTACTAAGTTCAATTTAATTTCCATTTAACACAGGAACTAGTTTATTTTAAATATTCAACATGTATTATGAATATTTTACCAAAAAATTATAATATTTTAGAAAATAGAAACATTTTGAGAATTTTCTCATATTTCTATTACAAAGAGATTTAGTTTTGCGTGTGGATTAACTAAACTTATGCAATTTATAACTTCTCCTTTTTTTACGGACCTAATAATGATAACGTGAATGTGAATTAAGAATGATCTAATAGTTTCAACGACGGAAACCTGAATGCGCGAGGTCCGATGCGCACTTGGCCAGTTTTTTACTGAGTTAGCCAGAAGTTTTGTCATTTTATTCGTAGACTATCTGTCATTCAATCACTGCTAATATCCGTTGTCATGGTAACTGAAGGTTATTTTCGTAATATTGCAATATTGACACATTGGCAGTTCCGATACGTAGCGCGAGAAGAAGTGCCTGTGTCGGTAAAACAGTACCAATGTAATACTATGTCGGTAAAACAGTACTTATGCTTTTTGCATTGAACAACCAAAAATAGGCCCTAAGGTGACGAACATTTTCATTCCACCACTGTACATCATTTGAAGGTCCCACGAATTTCTGTTTGACGTAAAAACCGAATAACTTTAAAAGAAATGTAATTTTCCAAATTGTGTATCACAGCCCTGAAGGCTCATTTCATTTGGGAGCACTTACATTTGTTATTTATTATACTGTCTCGCATGAACTCTCTTATCTAGGTAAACCTATGTCTACGTTGGTTCGGCGTACCTTTTTCAAATCGACAAATTTTACTACGTAACACGAAATTATTGTATAGGCCCATAATATTTGTAAATATCAATTATTAATGGAACGCCAGGGATTTTGTCCGCGTAGAGTTTTTTCCTTCTATGAAGTTAAATTTCGGAAATTCCTTTCTTAGTGCACCCCTAGACCACTAAAGGAATTTCCCTCCTTTCGGTTTAGGCTATGCGTTGATAATCAATCAGTGAGTCAGTCAGTCAATCAGTCTGTAAGTCGTGCAACGATTTAAATATATTGAAATCAATCAAAATTAATCCCCAAATCAGAATTCTCTGGTTCATGGAACATTCTTCGAACGAGGCTCGGCGCAAGGCGCTGGTTTCGGTGGCTGGGGCTAGCGGGACTTGCGCGTAAATCATCTTATACTGGAGATAATTTACATACATACATACCTACAATAGACACACGCCTTTTTTCCTAAAAAGTTAGGCAGAACCTCAAATGGGCCTCATTTCACCGTGGGTTGCACCATCGTGGGAAATAGACGTAACAAGTGGTGAGCTCATCGCCCCCATTGCTTCCCACGACTGACTCTCTGCGCTTTCTTCCAGTAATAACACATTCCTTAAATAAGCTAGCAGCCAGGACAAATCTTATACCAAGGAATCTTACAAACAAGTCCGGGTAATCCCTTTTTCGGCTATTACGACATCCACGGGAGGAGATGGAGTAGTCTATTCTTGGGCCGGACACACCACGGCATAGAAGCAGGAGAAGGCACAATCGTTGCAGGCTGCGGTGTTGACATCCCGGGGACCGAGGTCATAAGGGCCGGGCGGTCATTTACCTGGATCATGAGTCGCGTTTACAGATATGCTGACCGGTGAGGTATAGCATCGGGTGACGCCACGCTGTAGGTTCACGTTTTCCGCTGACTGGGGCGAAATCGTCGGTAGGTATTTTTTGCTATTGTGCCATTCTTGGACGTTTTTCAACTCGGTAACAATTTATACAGAATTATCCACAATTTGGTGCAAAGATAAGATCGGCCCGTCAACACTGGTCCGTCAGGAGTTTCGTGACGTCAACAGAATCAAAGGTCACACAAGGAAGCGCGCTTCGCAGCTTCCTGGAACACTTTATGAAGTTGTCCTGCAGATGATTTGACGAGCTCTGTGGCGCGGCGGGCGAAGGTTCGCTTGCGACGCAGGAGGTTGCGGGTTCGATTCTCGCCTCGGAACAAATATTTGTACGATCTGCTGATATTTGTTCAGGGTTTTCTGGGTATTTTCTATGTATAATAAAAACCTTTAGGACCATTCGGTTGACTTTGCAAAATGTTGAAATCCTAAAATGTATAATTTCAAACAATGTTGATATTTTTTTGTTTTGCAAAATGTTGAATTCTTAGAGAGTTGAAATATCTATCTATGTAATGTATTGTTGTATATCAGTTATCTAGTATCCATAACACAAGCTCTGCTTAGCTTGTGGCTAGATAATGTTGTGTGAACTGTCCAGCATTATTTTTTATTTATTTATTCATTTATCCCTTTTGCCACGGCCGTCACTCTGCCTGGTGATCAGACGGATGGTGGTCACGTAAAGCTGTGTAGGCTCGCACCTTCTTTGCCTCCTGAATTTGTTCTTCGGTGAAGCTTGTCACCAGAATGTGTTCAAGATACCATACATAACGTCCAGTTTCTACTGAACAACGGCTAGGAATTCTTGCACCACGATGTTGGAGCGCTTGGGTCTGTGCGCCAGTGCAAAATATTTTCGGTATTTCCTGAACATTTTGCGGTTCTATATTTGAGCAATCGCTGCCTTACAAAGCGACTGCTCTGGACGGTGGAATTGATGCGACTCCCACTTACTAGACACCGGGAACACCGGAGTAATTATCGATGCGTTGCCTACCCTGAAGAAATTATATAGCATTTTTCTCAAAGCGGTCCATGTCACTAATCGAGAAAACCTCTGAAAGTAGCTCACTCCACAGCTTCTAGATATGGGAAAGAAAAGTTCTCGGTAACCGAGCAGTTCGAGAAACCCAGGGCTTGATTGAGTAATAAACTTTTATTTTTAGGTTTTCGTACCCAAAGGGTAAAACGGGACCCAGACTCTGCTGTCCGTCCGTCCGTCTGTCACCAGGCTGTATCTCATAAACCGTGATAGTCAGACAGTTGAAATCACAGATATGTAGGTATTTCTGTTGCCGATATAACAACAAATACTAAAAAAACAGAATAAAATAAATATTTAAGGGGGCTCCCATACAAAAAACGGGGTTTTTATCCGTTTTTATAGATAACGGTACGAAACTCTTCGTGCGCGAGTCAGACTCGCACTTGGCCGGTTTTTATAGATAATGGTACGGAACCCTTCGTGCGCGAGTCCGACTCGCACTTGGCCGGTTTTTTCAAACAAACATCCAAACATCGTAACTATGAAATTCTTGATATTACTGGGATTAGTCAATATACTTAGGTACTTACATCCTTACATATATATACAACAGAGAAATTAATAATGATATTTGTCGTTCTTTCACGCCAATATGGCTGGGCCAATTTCGATGAATTTGGAACACGGGATAATAGGGTTTCTCCGAAACCGATCACGTCTGTTCTTACATAGGATACTTGTTATTCAGAAACTCAGTTCCCTTGGGAGTATAAGCGGGAGAAACCATCATATGAGGGATGGCTAGTATTCTTATTACCTATGAAAATGTTGTAGGTATACACATATAAACATTTAAGTAGTAGTAGAGCTTTTTTGCCTCTTACTCTTACTTCTTAGTAGAACCTCTGCCTTTAACAATGCATTACCTCACAGGTCACGTCCACCTAGGACGCACCCTATGTGGCACTGCACTGCGCCACCCTGAGACGTAAAGATGAAAAGTCTCATGTGCCTATGTAATTTCTTGACGACCTCTGTGGTGCTGCGGGCGAACGTTCGACTTCGACGCAGGAGGTTGCGGGTTCGATTCCCGCCTCGGAACAAATATTTGTGTAATTTGCAGATATTTGTTCAGGGTGTTCTGGGTATTTTCTATATATAATAAAAATATCTATCTATGTATAATATTGTATTAAGTATATCAGTTATCTAGTACCCATAACACAAGCTCTGCTTAGCTTGGGGCTAGATAATGTTGTGTGGACTGTCCAGCATTATTTATTTATTTTTTATTTATTTCACCGGTATACCCTTCAAACCGGAACACAGCAATGCGAGCACTACGCTTTGCGGCAGAAATAGTTGTATGGGGGTAGTACCTACTTCCCCGGAAAAACTAGTAGTACCTAGTAGTAGAGCTTTTTTGTGAAAGATATTATATATATATTTATTATAAATTTATTATAAGGAAAACCAGCAGCACATGCATACAAAATAAATAAAAGAAGTTAAAGCAGAAGGCTATTAAAAGGTTTTCACGTTTAGAAATAATAATAGATACATAAAAAGAGAGAACAGGCTGAGTGGACTAAAAACTACTATAAACTACAATCTGGTATACAAAACACATAGCAGAAAAATAGAATAAAAAATGAGAGATACAAATGATGAATACATACAATTACTGAATTATGAATAAATACCTATACTATATACCTATTTCTGCCACAAAGCAGAAATAGGTGCCGGTAATAAAAGAGGTGCCGGTAAAATTACAAGCACATGAGACTTGTACACATGACTTCATCTTTATGTCTCAGGGTGGCGGGCGCAGTGCAATGCTTTATGTCTCAGGGTGGCGGGCGCAGTGCAATGCTTTATGTCTCAGGGTGGCGGGCGCAGTGCAATGCCACATAGGGTCCGTCCTAGGTGGACGTGACCTATGTGGTAATGCGTTGTTAAAGACAAAGTTTACCGCTTAACATCAGGTGGGCCACCTGCTTGTTCCGTCATTCAAGTAGTACACAAAAAAGAAAACTCACGATAAAGCTCTACTAATTATCACCTATATGTAGTTTTGTTAGTGTGACTTTAGCAGTAAATAAATGCAGTGGAGATGAGAGCTTTGAGAAGTATGTGTGGTGTGACTTTGAGAGATAGAATAAGGAATAGTGTGATAAGATAAGAGAGCGTTGTGAAATTAAAGAAGACGTAGTGACTAGGATTGAGAAAGGTATGCTTAGATGGTTTGGGCATTTAGAAAGGATGGACGATAGTAGATTGACGAAACGGGTACATAAGACGAGCGTGAATGGGACAGTGGGAAGGGGAAGACCTCGACGAACGTATTCAGTACAGATCGGAGACGTTCTGGAAAAAGGCCAGGTCAAGAGTACCCTTAACCGACGAGCATGTATGAAGAATGTGATGAGAATGAATGAAGCAAAAGAGGTGTGTCAGGATCGTAGCAAGTGGAAATCCGTGGCCTCTGCCTACCCCTCCGGGAAAAAGGCTTGAGTTTATGTATGTATGTAGACTTTAGCCATGTAAAAAGGTACACAATAGTGCTGGAGATAGAATACACGTGATTTATGTAAAGAAACCTCGACCATTTAGGGAATCAAGGGTCTGGCAGGTCAGTTGGATCGGAAACACACGCGGCGAGCAGCGCCCGACCGGATATTGCATGGTCCCTCGCGGATTGACGCTTTCTTTACTTGACCACCCACAGGATGGGATACAGGTTGAAAGGAACCTTTCACTCTAAATAAATAGAGTAAGTAAATCGGGTATTTGTTAAAGGTAAACCTGAGATTACTTACCTACAAGTCTAGGTGGATACCTACCTTTGTACTCGCTTGACTCTACTATATTATATTTCTAACGTCCTCCCGCGACTTTCCTCTTGTTTTACCGGGAATTTGTACTATTATATATTCTGTGCCGGGATAAAAATGAACGTATAGCTCAATCCAGGTGCATACTAAATTTGATCGAAATCGGTTTAGCCGTTTCGGCATAATTGAGTAACAAACATCCAAACATCGTAACTTTGATATTTGTGATATTAGTAAGACTATAGCGTCCGCCCTCGGCTTCCCTCTCGTTTTATCGGGATAAAAATTATCCTCTTGTTCAATCAAGGTCATAATCTATCTGTATACCAAATTTGATCGAAATCGGTTTAGCCGTTTCGACGTAATTGAGTAATAAACATCCAAACATCATAACTTTGAAATTTATGATATTAGTGGGACTAGCGCCCGCCCTCGGCTTCTCTCGCGTTTTACCGGGATAAAAATTAACCTATAGCTCAATCCAGGTCATAATCTATCTGTATACCAAAAATACTAGGAACAAAGATAAACTCGCTGTTCCCACTATCAGGCTTCGTAAAGTTAGTAAATCGTTTACAGGACAATGTGTACCTACGCTTCTATAACAAGATCCCAAGCGACGTGCTAAAGTTGTCGATAAACAAATTTAAAAACTTAATTAAAAATAAACTTTCTAAAAAAGCGTACTATAAAATCTCAGATTATTTAGATGATAGATAGATAGAAAATTCTTTATTGCACAAGACAAAAAGCAGTACATAGGCGAACTTAATGCTAATTAGCATTTTCTTCCAGCTAACCTTTGTGTAATGTAGAGTGGGTGGTAGTGCTATTAAAATTAATTATAGGTTGAGATTAAATGATAAACATAACTAAATACCTACTCTAAATAACTAGCTATATAAATACCTAACATAATATAATACATATATATAAATAATTCAATAAATAACATAAGCTCAATTTTGATGATAATAAAGCTTGGGACTGAACTTGCTCCAACACAGCCAAAACAAATGTACCTACCTATATCTAATAATAAAATTGCAAACTAAAATTATTTTACAAAAAGAGAGGTGTCAAAGAGATTTTTTTTAAAATCCTATTGAATAAATAAAGTTTGAATTTTGAATTGAAATCGGTTCAGCCGTTTCGGCGTAATAACATCCAAACTATGACATTCATGCCTGATATTATTGAGTGTCATGCTAGGTAGGTAGGTACCTAATACATAGATTATCAGGCTTCGTAGCCTAGTTCACAAATCGGATTTGCGTACGAGGGCCGCCTTTTAATGTCAAGGGTCCTCCTTAGGTCTTCCATATTTTTCGATTGCCGTAAAGATGTCATAAAGTTTCCCTTCGGAGGGAGATAAGAAAGTTATACGGACGGCGGGGCCCTCACGCCACACCTAACTCTCACTATCCATCACAGGTAATTGCAGCACTTCCTTCAATGTTCACAAGAAGCGTAAATGGGCCGGGGTGCACGTGACCAGCCCTACCCGACAATTTATTATAACCAACACGATTTCCGCTATGGATATTGCATTGTGTGTAATTATTTTCATAAAGTTGCTACCACTAGGTAATACAGCGTGAGCGGGGCAGTACAGCATACTTGAGAGGGCTTAGTACAGGTTTGTTATGTCCGGCCTGAGAATAGACCCCTCCGTCTCCTCCCGTGGATGTTACAAAAGACGAAAAAGGGATTACCCGGACTTGTTGGTAAGATTCGTTGGTTTGACGACTTCTGTGGCGCGGCGGGCGAAGGTTGGCCTGCGACGCAGGAGGTTGCGGGTTGGATTCCCGCCTAGGAACAAATATTTGTGCTATCGCAGATATTTGTTCAGGGTGTTCTGGGTATTTTCTATGTATAATAAAAAATATCTATCTATTTAATGTATTGAATTAAGTATATCAGTTATCTAGTACCCATAAAACAAGCTCTGCTTAGCTTGGGGCTAGATAATGTTGTGTGAACTGTCCAGCATTATTTATTAATATTTATTAAATATATAAGATTTGTCCTGGCTGCTAGCTTATTATGGAATGTGTTATTACTGAAAGAAAGCGTTAGCCGAGTCAGTCGTGGGAAGCAATGGCGGCGATGAGCTCACCCCTTGTCACGTCTATATTCCACGATGGTGCAACCCACTGTGAAAAGAGGCCCATTGAGGCTTTGCCTACTCTTTCGGGGAAAAAGGCGTGTGTCTATGTACCTATGTATGTATATAATTTGGAACCACTCTGAATAACGAAAATTGAAATGAGAGTCGAATGTCGCTTTTGTATGCAAAAAATTATAAGCGCCTCTAGCGGGCTTGGTGAGAAACTCATTTAAACGATACATAGAAAGTAGAAACAAATATAGACTCGCAATTCGATAGTCGAGATACCGAATACAAAACTTAGACAAACCTGTACTAGGCGCTCAGATAGTTGTCTCCGAACGGATTGCGACGTTTAACATTGATAGATTGTCTTGTAAATAACAATATATAGGTACATTATATTTATTTAATTATTTTATATTTTGGTAAAGATTATCCAAGCAGCATATTTAAAGCAACATAAAAAACGCACATTATTGTCTCCTCCATAGGTAACTATTTATTTTATTTGAATCACAGAACACTTCTACTAAGAATATATAGATTTTAATTAATGATGCAACAAGCACAGCCTGACTCCTGCCTTTAACAATGCATAACCATAGTCCAATAGTCGTCAATCAAATTATACCATGGCATTAGATAACTACCTCATAGAAATGAAATGAAATGAAAAACATTTATTCATAGGTCACGTCTATACCTAGGACACGCCATGCATGCATTGCACTGCGCCCGCCACCCTGAGACATAGATGAAAAATCTCATGTGCCTGCAATTTCACCGGCACCCTTCAAACCGGAACATATCAATGTGAGCACTACCTCTGAACTCTTTCACAGAAAAGCTTCTTTAACTATTGTATGAGTAGCACCAATTAAGAGTATATCTACAATATACAACATACATACATACATACATAAAGTCACGCCTGTTTCCCGGAGGGGTAGGCAGAGACCACGGATTTCCACTTGCTACAATCCTGACACACCTCTTTTGCTTCATACATACATACATAAACTCACGCCTGTTTCCCGGAGGGGTAGGCAGAGACCACGGATTTCCACTTGCTACGATCCTGACACACCTGTTTTGCTTCATTCACTCTCATCACATTCTTCATACATGCTCGTCGGTTAAGGGTACTCTTGAAGTCTTGACCTTGACAATATACAAATAACCCAAAAACTAATTGCATAACAAATTATACAACCCTTTCAATAGCGCTGATTAATATAGTTTTATGATTAAATTATTATTTGTTCTCACCAGGCATGAGCCTACTGTAAAACACTAAAACATACCGACATAGTAAATAATGGCGAGGAGAGTATATCTGCCCTCTTTACCTGCCTTTTAACAAAATCTAAACCGTCTGATGACACCTTATCACATCTGCATTTGAATACCTTGTTTATATTAGGTACCTACTTGACAGTTGTGTAATGTGACACATGTGTTATGCACAATACAACCCCAGAAGGAAGTCAGTGCAGGTCTTATCACCCCACTTAAAATTAAGGTACCCAAAAAAAAACGACTAAAAACTCTATTAAAACTGATTTTATTGTTTGTTTTACAAAAACTAATCTATACAACTTTTTACATCTTAAATTATATAATTGGTATCAGTAGTCTGTTATGAAATTATTCTTCCTTTGAAATTCTATCTGATGAGCCTTCGGATAGTAAATCTTTTTCTGCCTAGCCGCTTCAATTTCAGGTTTCACATATCTATAGATGGTATAAGCAGATTTACTTGGTTTAAAATAATCTCTACAAATTAATAGGTACCTACTTACATCTTAAATTAAATATAAGCCTACTAGGTTATTCCTGTAATATTCTGTCTGCTGATCCCTCAGATAGCAGTTCTCGCTGCGCAGCTTGTTTGGCTGCTTCGATTTGAGGTTTCACGTACCTATAGTAATTGTAGAAATGGTCTCCAAGGAGAACAGAACCGTAAAGAGTGAGGCCAATGCATACTAGCACGCTCCCTCTGTGCAGCTTATCGTAGAGAAGACTACGTGCATACTTTTTCATTTTCTGCAAAAAAAAACAATGTAAGTACTAAACTATGATTTTACGTTGGATTTGTAGTAGTTACGAACAACAGAGGTTACAAATTTCATAATATATCGATTTCATTGCAAATTTAGTTTGCGGATTATCAGATACACATATTATTTTTAATTCATTGGATAACTGCAGACTTTTCTTACTTTTATTAGTTTTCAGAGGGTTTTCACAAATCTGGTTTTAGTAGTGATTTACTCGAAAGTTTCGGTGATTTTCGGTGTCGTTTTTGTTTCTTTTTGCTACTGACGTTGACACTTGACAGACAGACAGCTGATAAAACTTGACATTGACTGATGATACGATACGAGATATTTCAAGGATTCAAGCAGATTCAAGAGTAACAAGACCATAGCTAAAATAGGGCTAGTCAACTTTCCACTGTAGCCCCAGTATTTCTTCAGCAAATCTACTGGCTGCCCTAGTAGTAAGTATATTTTCGTCTATGGCTCTGTATTAGGTGTGATCAAAAACTACAATATATACTGTGTGATAATAACCTCTGTCATGCGTTAGCATCCTAGTAGTCTGTGCCTCTGTCAGCCCAAAAAACTTTTCCGAAAATCCATAACAAAAACAAAGAAAATAATTGGTAAAAGTCCAGAAAACTAATAATTATGAAATATTGTTATGTGCTCGGTACTTTCAGCAAACTCAAAAACATCCACCGTATAGCCAGATATCGATCTACCTCAGTACCCTCATCACCGGTCCAAACATTTGAGAAGAATCAAGTCAAAGAAGTTTCGGTGGATAAGAATACAATAGCATTATTAGAAAGACTGTCGTTAGTGAAAACAGATCCTGTTGAAGGTGTGAAAGTACTGGAGGATTCCATAGCATTCGCCAGCCAAATTCTTCACTTAAACACAGACCATGTGGAACCTCTGTATTCAGTATTAGAAGATAGGTAAGTCAGACACTGCGACTTTCAATCATGGTACCAAATATGGTGCACTTTCTGGTTATCCTACCTATCGTTTACAAAATTAATACAAGGTAAAAATAACCTTGATTGATTTATTTCAGGAATTTGAGCCTTCGGTCAGACAAAATCAACCAAGGGAACTGTCAAAAAGACATTCTCAAAAATGCAGCTGTAACGGAAGATAATTATTTTGTAGCTCCACTGGGCAATATCCCTTTACATGAAGTAGAAATTGAAAAAGACCAAAAAATAAAGAAAAATGAAATCTAGAATACAGGCCATACTCAACAGAAAACATTTCTTTAATATTATAAGTTCTAATAGTACCAGTGTTAAATACACGCTTGAGAAACCATCACAGATTCTGATGAAAAATATCCACATCAATTGGCTTCGTTACCTACATGCCAAGACACAGAAATCCATGCCTGTTTTCATACAAAAATCACTTGATACAACACAGTTTCAAGATTCAAAAGCACCTTTTGGTATCATACAAAACAATAACTTTGAGTACAAAAAAGCCATACTAGAACATAATTTAAATGAATATGCCCCTGAGATGAAATCATGCCTCAGTTTTAGTATAATATTGCCAAAAGAAGACCTTATGCAGTATTTTATTCAGTGGCAAAGATATAGGAAATACTGGTGGAGTTCTGTGAGTAAACATTTTTGTAGTAATGAAATTGCTTAATGCAAATGTAAAGACTAAACTAAAGGACTATTCACAAACATCAGGGATGGGGCCGAGCTGGGAAATATCTGTACTATGAATTAGAACTTAATTTGTAAGTTGACAGAGCATAATATCGGCATTCACAAAATCTGACTCGACTCTGTTGTTTTAAGACGAATGATTTCAACTCTATCATCATATAAAATAGATTTAAATTCACATATTTTATTATGCACCGGCCCAACCCTGTATAAAGTTTGTGGACAGTACTTTATCCGATCTATAAACACCCATGGAACTAAGTATTATTACTTAATTAGTCAGACCGTTGTGTGTTTGACTAAGAATAGACTGTCTCCTCCTGTGGATGGCATAAAAGCTGACTAAGGGACACCTTACACAAGGGGATGGGCAGCAGCATCCTCCTGAGTACTCATCACTAATCTGCCTGCCAAGCGTGGTGATTATGGCACACATGCCATATTCACCACTCGCAATAAATGCAATAATGCTCCCCGTAGAATCAAATGGGGGACATCCCCCATTGCATTCTACGGGGAGGCCTCGTCCAGCAGTGGGCGTCTAAAGGCTTATGATGATGGTGGATTGAGGGTGTCTCTGCAATGACTTCCCATTGGGGCTCTACTACAACTCCAGTGTGCTGATTGTGAGTTTGTACATTATTATCTGAAAAAAGGTGGAGTTCCTTCCCAAGAATAGACCCCTACATCTCCTCCCGTAGATGTTGTATAAGCCCGGACATGTTTGTTAGATTTGTTGGTATAAGATTTGTCCTGGCTGGTAGCTTATTTAAGGAATGTGTTATTACTGGGAAAGCGTTAGCAGAGTCAGTTATGCGACGCAATGGCGGCGATGAGCTCACCACTTATCACGTCTATTTCCCACGATGGTGCAACCCACGGTGAAAAGAGGACCATTTGAGGCTCTGCTGGGAAAAAAGGTGTGTGTCTATGTATGTATGTATGTAAGGTTATCTGGAAGAGAATACTTTCTAGCATTAAGTTCGCCTTTGTACTTCTTTGGTTTATGTGCAATAAATAATTTTCTATCTATCTATCTATGTATCGTATCTATTCGTGAGAACCTTTAATTGGCTCTCTAATGCTATCATAATGTGTGTTCTAATACATAATTATATGTAAGCTGTTGGTTCTCCTTTACATAAAATAAATAAATAAATGTATGTATGTATGTTAAAGAATATTGCACAGAATCGACACCTCTATAGTACACAATTGACGCATCCTCAAATATTATATTTTGCAGATCACAACGACACCCAGTCTCTTTGGTATTGATGACATCAAACAAGGCGAGACTGAAGCAAATGTAGACATTGTCGCAAGACTGCCTTCTGGTCCCCAACCTGTGGAACGTATTAATATGAAAACCAATGATGATGTAAGCAAAATTAATACTGAACCTTGTCCCTACAATAACTTCATAAAATCAACTCACACAGGATGCTTCACCTAATGTCCTGTTCTGTCCTGCACTAACCTGGTCACATCTGGCCACCATAACTTTATTGACAATTTGTACAGCCTGTATAAGCCCAGTACTGGACATAAGCTTCTAATGAATTCCATGACAAACAGTATTGAGCAATCTCCATCCTGACTAAATATAAAATAAAACAAATATATAAATAATGCTGGACAGTTCACACAACATTATCTGGCCCCAAGCTTAGCAGAGCTTGTGTTATGGGTACTAGATAACTGATATACTTAATACAATACATTACATAGATAGTAATTTTTTATTATACATAGAAAATACCTAGAACACCCTGAACAAATATCTGCAGATCGTACAAATATTTGTTCCGAGGCGGGAATCGAACCCGCCACTTCTTGCGTCGCAGGCGAACCTTAGCCCGCCGCGCCACAGAGGTCGACCAATGACGAATGACTTCCTCCTACCTTTAAAATATTGTTGGTTCATTGAGAAGAGGGCCTTCCTACACCGTGTCGTCTCGTTCGTAGTCGCCAAGTGATAAGTCAATTATTCCCTAATAAGCCATATAGTCTGCCCATAGCCATATCAACTCAATAAGGTATGGCCATTGCCACATCAAGTCAAAATACTAAGTTCGAGAGTGATGTCGGTGATTTTTGTACTGCTGTGAATCTCCACGTTTTGGATTTATCATGTGAAACTCCTAGCATAGCTCTCCCTATAGCCCGACTTTGATCTTTTATATGTGGCAAGTGACCGAGTCTCGGTGCCGTAAGTCATCACTGGCAAGTGGGCAACACACAGTAATATGACTAATCTATATAAATAGGTACAAAATGAATGCTGTTTGCTGAGAAGGACTGGAACGATTTAGCATTTTTTTTAAAAGTTCGTAATATTCCGACTAATGCTTCAAGGGAGAGAAAAAATAGTAAATGTAGCCCGAAAAATTGGTTTTTATCTTGACACCACGCATGCGAAGCCATGGGCATAAGGCTGATTAGAAATAAATTTAAAGCTATATAAATGACACCTATCACCACATTAGTGAACTATCTATCGCAAGCAGATGCTATCACGAAGTGATACTGCACTCTTCCGAGAGATGGCGCTATCGCCAAGAAATCACAGAAAGTTTAAAGATTCAAGATATTTAGTTGCATAAGTGTAACAATTTGGTCTTATAAAATAGTGAGCACTTATGAGTTATTTGCCCTCTGCAGGCATACCAAATTTTGTTGAGGGCGTAAACTGCAACTTAGTTTCTTAGTTCTGAATCGTGCTAGCAAAATAATTCTGGAGTTCCACAAAATTGTATACGACCCTGGGATAAGTGGATAGTTCAGCGGAAGATCTTTCTTATTAAGTGGATGGAAGACACTTTCCGGTTGTGCTCCATAAACTTTTTATTTTAAAATTAGGCTTAGGTACTCAAACCCACAGATCTTTTTACAGGCTTTTATATAACTTGCCTGTCTGTAGGGGACAAATCTTGCAAATGAATTTTAACCAGTTCCACCTATGTAAAATTTTTGGAGTCGTTGCGTTACATGCTCACTCACGAACAGTAAAGATTACAAACTTGATGTTAATACAGTAATTACTTGAGGATGTAATCTAAATAAATCATAGACTAGAAACACGATTGGTGAAACTTTTCTCGACAGCTTTATATTTTGAAATTGGCCCTCCTAAAACCCGTTTTAGGTCCTTCCCTCGAATATTAAGCATATTTTTTTATACTATTCAGTAGGTAATCACATTACTTAGATTAATTATAGATAATTTATTTTGATATATGCTACTTTAAAAGCAAAACGAAGTTTTTTCATTTGTCGCTTACGTCAGTTAGTTCCGAGCGGCAGAAATCTATACCTCACCTCTTCTCGGGTTCAAGTGAGCAATAGCGCTGTCACTGTCTTGCAGCAATTGTTTTCTTGCTAGACTCCGGCCATTCGGTATTTTGACATATCGCCTTAGGCTGAAATTTTGCATACCTGTCAAGTTCATTGACAATACAATATTATGTTGACTGCGAGCTGATTGATGATGGAAAACGGAACTCCTCAATGATTAATACTACAGTACTACTAATAACACAGAATAAATACCCCAAATCCTGGCAGTGTTTGGGATATTTATTTTGTGTTTTGGATAACTAATATCATGAAAGCTTGGTTTGAAAAAGGTACCTATTTATCAACATGGCTACTTAAGGTGGGGTATAACGCAAAATTACCAATCTTAGATTTGATTTTTAACTAACTAAATCGAGTACCTACAATATGCAAATATGCATGGCATGGATACTACATTATAATTCCGAGAGATCACTGTACCAGAAACACGATAGGACAAAATTTTCCTCAATAGAAAAAAAAAACAAAGTCACCTCTAGCTTTTGGTTATATTCGATTGCATAATAAAATGGAGCATATCATTGGGTAAAAAATTAGATAAACAAAATCAATACTTACAATCACAGATAAAAGAATACTATACTAGTACAGATACCTCATGCCATACAACAAAACGTGACCGCCATAACTCGGGCTATTCTGCGGGCTATTTTGGTTGCCTTACCTGGGCGCTAGATGCCGCTAGCAGGGAAATGATAGCTAGAGCCACCTAGCTCCTGCAACTGTAATTACCGCGTAAAACGCGCACACACTCAATAGATGGCGTTCGTGAAAAAAAACTTAGACACGTACACAGGGTGATTGAAAGATGAGTGCAAAGCTGTAAGGGAAAACTAGTCTTTTCGAGATATAAAATATCAGCCTCGAGTTTGGACTGAAGATCGACCGCAGCAAAACGAAAGTGATGATTGTTGACCGTATCAATAACAACTTGCCGGAAGTCAAGCTAATCGCAAACTGTGATGTGGTTCAATCATACATTTACCTCGGATCTTTGATCACAAACAATGGTGGATGCGTTGACGAAATCAAGCGGCGTATGGCGATTTCTAGGTCCGCCATGGATAAGCTGAGGAAGATATGGAAAAATCGTAGCATAACGAAATCTACTAAGATCCGTCTCGTTAGAGCGTTGGTGTTTCCCATATTCCTCTATGCTGCAGAAACATGGACTCTTAGGGAGAGCGAGAAAAAGAGCATAGATACTCTTGAGATGTGGTGCTGGAGAAGAATGCTTGGGGTTTCGTGGACTGAGTTTCGTACCAATCAGTACATACTCCAAGAACTCGGCATCATAAAAAATAACAAAGATTTAGAGAATCAGGTTTTTGACACTTACCTAGTTAAAAAAACGGATGGTGCTTCTTTGTTCAAACCTTTTTGAATACATGCTTGGTATTCATACTCTTTTATTTGAGGTATCATTTACGCGGATATATTACAAATTAATAAAATTGGGGCCTAAAAACCAGATTGAGGGAGAAAATTTAAAATTTTAGGCATTCTTATAAAACAACATTTTGATTCAATTTATTAATTTGTTGGTGCTCAAAATGATTGCCACGATTCCCAACAACACAAGCAAGAGCCCGTCGACATCATCATCTTTCAACATCATCTCCAGCTTCATCGTTTCAAACGCTGAATTAATTCTATCTTTTCATGTACCTATTCAAAAAAGTTTGAACAAATAAGCACCATTTGTTTTTTTTAACTAAGTTTCCATAAACCTGATTCTATAAATCTTTTAATTTTTTGTGAACTAAAGTGTCTGTACTGAAAATGTCTGATGACACCGATGCTTAGACCATGTTTCCTAAATTGCTTACACATTACTTAAAATTACAAAATAAAATAAAAGAAAACATTAATCAATAACACTGACAATTATTAGCAATTAACTGAAAATTTCTGGGTATTACGGAAAAAAAACGGTAAAAAAGAAATAGTCGGACTTCGTCTTATAACTATTATGGCTGAAATAGTTCTAAATGGTCTAGACAACCTTCCCCTTACAGCTTTGCACCCATCTTCCAATCACCCTGTATGACGATTATGATTTTTCAAACTCAACAGATGACCCGCTCGTGACTTCGTCCGCGCGTAGTCAGAATACTTTCCCGGCGTGCAGAAAACAACTTTAACATTAACAACCACACCGTGACATGACTTTTGAAACGAACGAACATTCAAGTATTTCAATTTAGGAGTCCCACTCCTGAAAATATTTTAATCCCAACAACTACCTATACCGTGAAACTATATTTTACGTCGAAATAAACCAAAATACACTGCCATATTTCGTTCCCGTGCCATTTTTCGTATATTGCAAATTTTTATATGTTTGTTAATTTTATTTGAGGAAAGTACCTATGAAGCAGTTACGAAACGCCGGTTTCTTTGACGGCCGAAGCGGAAATTACAAGTAACTATCTACTGCTAACGCTTTCCGAAATACAGAGCATTTTTGTATTACGTTAGAATACAAAAATACAATATAAAAATAATTTAGCTTATGAATTTTCAAAATTCCTTTCTTAGTTACAACCCTTCGCATCAAGACAAACACACCCTCCAAATTTCAAGTCTCTACGCGGTTTAGGCTGTGCGTTGGCACTCGGTCAGTCGGTCATTCAGGTCATTGCCTTTTATACAGTTGTGGTCATATAATTAAGAACGATTTGAAGTTCTAGAAGTTTTTTATTTAAATCGTATCATACACAGAGATGTGTACCTTCTGAGAAGCAACTAGTTATGTTATATAATAGTCACATTAATAGAGCAACCTGACTTAAGAATAAAGTATGAAATCGCTAACTATTTTTTGCACATTTTATTGATTTTATCAAAGTAACACATTCAAATAGTACTGAAACTGGACAAATAATTAAGAACGATTTATTTAACTGCTCGGGAATTGTTTTGTATGACACTTAGATTTAAAAAATCACAATATTATGTAGCACAGGAAACATAAAAAGAAATTTAATAAATATTTAACTAAAATTAATAGTTAATAGCATATCCACGGCTTTTAATTACAGCTTTACACCGGCGAGGCATTGACTCTATTAATTTTTGTCATTTCGCAAGAGAAATAGAGTTCCATTCTTCTAAAAAAACGTCATACAGCTCTCTTAAATTTCCACACTTTGTATTTGAAACCTTTTTCTTTACTTCAAACCACAGATTCTCTATTGGGTTTAGATCTGGACTGTTAGCAGGCCAGTCTAAGACAGAAACTAATTGCGCTGTAAGAAATTCCTTTACGGTGCGTGCAGTGTGCTTTGGATCATTGTCATGCTGGAATGTCCAAATGACCGGTAGAACGTCTTCAGCGTATGGTAACATTGTTTCTTCCAGTATATTTTTGTATTGGAACTGATCCATGTTACCTTCTATCAACTTTACAGGTCCTACACCATGTCCAGAAAAGCAACCCCAAATTTTCACATTTCCACCACCGTGCTTTAATGTAACTTTCGTGTACTTTGGGTCGAATGCTGTATTCGGGGGACGTCGTACATATCGTTTTCCATCAGAACATACTCTGTTTATTTTCGTCTCGTCAGAAAAAAGTACATTTTTCCACTGTTGCACAGTCCAGTTTTCATACTTTCTCGCAAATGCAAGCCGGGCTTGCCTGTGGCAAAGTTTTAACATGGGTACCTTTCTTGCTATCCTACCGTACAATTTTTCTTCTACCAAACGTCTTCGAATAGTGCGTGCTGAGATTGCTGAAGGGTTGTTTTCACCAAAATATTATTTTCTAAGCTCATTGGACCCTTTAAAAGGATTTTGTTTTGCCATACGAACGATGTTTCGGTCATCTCGAGGAGTTGTTTTTCTCTGTTTAGGTACACGTGGAACATTCGAAGTAGTTTGATACGTAGCAAAATGCTTTACAGCGTGGAAAACCATCGTTTTTGAACATTGCAGATGGTCGGCTATCTTTTTATAAGACCAATTCTTCCGGCGAAGTTTTATTATTACTTCCCTTGTAGATTTATCACAACTTTTATTTTTTCCCATTGTTTTTTCTAAAGAAGCAATCACCTTTAATCTTTTACAGCACGTAATGGCGCCAAAATTATACAAACAGTAACAAATCGACTGAGTGTTCTCTATTTAAATTTGAATAAAGGTATAAACTACTTAGCGTTCTTAATTACGTGACCAGCCAGTAATAAGGAATACTTTGTTTAAAAGTAGTGTAAAAAGTTTGCCTATTGATTTTTAGCCAATCATGTGTATCAATGAATACAGTGGTAATATGGAAATGTTTTACGATACCGAGAGAAATAAAAACAAATGCATACAATTAGTTTTGCATCTTAGTTGGAAAAAATCTTCCCTTTATATCAGCGTTCTTAATTATATGGCCACCACTGTATATATACATATTCGTCTTTGGACACAATGATATCAAATGATGTCTGACATTTTATTTGAAAATTTTAGAATAAAAAGGAAATACTAGTATTCTCTTTCATTTCGGGCATGACGTCATAGGCGTGTCATCTTTTTTTTTAAATAACGCCATCTATCAAGTCTGTTCTACCTGTGGTACTACAAACAATCTGGTTTCATTATCAATTTAGTTCAAATTATTACCATCAGAAAAAAGACAAAATTAAATGTTTGTAAAAATTATTAAACTTGATTGTAGATACATTTATTTAATTTTCCCGTGTTGTGGGTATTTTTTGATATCAGAAAATATTTTTTCAAGGCCTTATATTGTTTTTTTACATACTTCAATACCAAATCTATACCTGTAACGCCATCTATTGAACTTTAATAGAACAATATATTTTTTCTATGGGATGAGACCCCGTGCTTACAATAAAGCCGAGGGTTTACTGTAGGTAGGGGTTTTGTAAAATTATCTATATCTGCTTATTCGTGCGGTGTGAGACGTTTTTTTTTTGTATGAAGATTTCTGCCTGGGATTGGCGCAGTCTTAATTAGTATTTTGTTCATTACAGATGTTTGAAAACTGCTCATGTTTGTCATGTTCAATGTCGTTAGAAGGTGCTTTACTCATACTGCTGTTGGACGGCTCAAACAGTTCAAATGATGACTATCTACGGCTGCATCGAAAAGTGGCTCCATACAAAATTTCCTTTGCACTTCATTTTCAAGGTAACCTTTATCATTGCACTAGCTACTGTACGAGAGTTATGGGACAGCTGTTCACACATTTACTAAAGACTTAACAGGTGTTTCACAATTATTTATTCTTTCACAGAGTCGAGCAATGAAGTACCTTTGAAGGAACTTGCAACATTACTGTACAACCGGCTGAAATTAGACAATATATCAGCTTGGCTTCCTGACTTTTCCATGGGAATAGAAACACAGGTGAGAAAAAAAACATAACGGTCTAAAAAACTATGTTTTGACGACCTCTGTGGCGTGGTGTAGCCGGTTGTGATGCTAGAGGTTGCGGGTTCGATTCCCGCTGCGGAACAAATGTTTGTATGATCTGCTAATATCTGTTCCGGGTCTGGGTGTTGTGGTACCATGGTAGGTACTCGTAGTTCCTGATACCTACGACACCGGAAATCCTAGTGTGGGGTCAGAACTATGTATGTGACTGTTGTGTAATAAAAATAAACATGAATCAGCTGTGCTACCTGAAGACCTGCTAACGATCTAAAGGTAGCTCAACTGATCCAAATCACTACCAGACGGAAGCGCTCCTAAAATGCTGGCTGCATTGCCAAGCTGAATAGCAATACTAATGCGTTGAGCCAGGTCACGCGTCGCTTCGACCAGACGCCCTGAAATAATTTTGTAAACGCGAAGGGTCCCGGTACCCCACGGACCCAGAGTATCGAACCCAAAGGCTCAAATAAGTAAGCTCTGTCGAGACTTTTTTTTTATACTACTTGGATGATGTCCTAGCTGATGTGTCGGACAGATGAGATGGCGCAAGAGTCATGTAAGACGCATGTAGCGTCCCACACCAAAGGCCTACCCTTCTCCCACGGAACAAGAGTCATGCCGTCGGGCCTCTTACTATCGTCACGTAGCAGACCATTCGGTTCTAGAATGTCTGGAATGTTAATTAAATATTCACAAGATCCTAAACAACCACTACAGTATACCAGATTTATCACAGACACTATATATACCATGAACCATCGACGTAAATAAAATGAATGGACGGGCCTTAGGGAACGATAGTTTTGAAGCTTCTAAACAGACCTAGCTAGTACACTTCGCTTCAGTCAGTCTTTGTCACGGCAACGAGTGACAGCTATGCTGAAAAATACCAAAATTAGATACCTTGGTGATACAATGCCTTCCTGTGCTTTTCTGCAAGTAAAAACAACACAAGAAATACAAATAAAGCTTCAGGCATCGCATTTCATTGGTAAGTAAAGGTTTTGTAATATAATTTTCATCAATTGATAAAAAACTTATTAATCGTCGTGTAGTAGGAAAACTACATAACTAACACATTTTGCGAAATCGACTTTATTGCATGGTTATGATGGCCCATACATGTCGATGGACACGTCTTGCTCTAGAGGACGAGCGACAAGGAGGACTACGCCCCAGGACATTATCTCAATGTTCCCCACTCTGAATGAAAGTTAACAGACACAAGTTTATACTCGTAGATAGTTTTAATTTTAGTCGACATACCTTTTTCTTTTTGATGCTTAGAATTATTGTGTTCCACAAATTGATTTCATTTTGTTGATTTTATAAGCAATAGTCGTATGATAAGTTTGTTATGTCACTTACTTTGAATTTATAAGTCTGCTAAAATAATGTAGGTGTTTCAGTAGTTTTCTAATATTCAGTCTTGATAAAAAGAAATGATTATGAAGACGACCTCTGTGGCGCGGCGGGCGAACGTTCGCCTGCGACGCAGGAGGTTGCGGGTTCGATTCCCGCCTCGGAACAAATACTTGTGCGATCCGCAGATATTTGTTCAGGGTGTTCTGGGTATTTTCTATACATAATAAAAAATATCTATCTATGTTAATATTGTATTGTATTGTATCAGTTGTCTAGTACTCATAACACAAGCTCTGCTTAGCTTGGGGCTAGATAATGTTGTGTGAACTGTCCAGAAATATTTATTTATTTATTATAAGTTGGTTTTATTTTAAAATGTATTTTAATATTATTTAAATCTACTATACCCATGGATAGGATTGTCATATTCAAATAAGTAAATAATAGATCATTTCATGATTTCACTATTATGGGAAAATGAAATAATGGCACTTATCATTAGCTTTTTGAACCTCAGTGGAGATCATTGACGAAGGAAACCTAAACAATTGACATGCAAAAATAAATAACTGCATCAATTATTCAAAACTTTGGCGAGGGAAAAATACATAGTCGTTTTTTTATTTTTTTCTCTTAATCAAAAGAACTAAAATGTATTATCATTAAATTCAAAAATAGATACAGTACCAATCTATAACATATCAAAACACGGACTGCAAAATTAGTTACGATAAAAAAGTTATTGCCATTTTTGACGCAATAAAACAGTAAATCGCGATTTTGGTTTTGTTGTGGTTATTAGTTATTTAGTTTTCCAACTACAGCGACGAAATATTTGACAAGACTTCACGCATGACGGATGGTCCGGTACAGACTGCAAAAAAAATCTGATGCCTAAGGGGTATCGTATTGATTTAGAATTGTAATTTTCATTATTTACGTCAAAACATTGCTAAGCACGTCGCTTTAGGTAATTGCATATAATATGTAATGGCATGTTAATTAACCTTATAGCTTTCCAAAAGAAATCTAAGGTAAACAAAAATGGATAGAAGTCATAAGACGAGCAAGAACAGTCGACTTTTGGAAGTGGAACACATTTTCCCGTATATGCTCTGATCATTTTCTACACAATACATTTTATACGCCAAAAAACGGTTAGTAGTAGAGCTTTTTTGTGAAAGAGTTCGTCCGGGGAAGTACTACCACCATACCTGTTTCTGCCGCAAAGCAGTAGTGCTCGCATTGCTGTGTTCCGGTTTGAAGGGTAAGGGTGCCGATGAAATTACGGCCACATGGGACTTTTCATCTTTATGTTTCAGGGTGGCGGGCGCAGTGGAATGCCACATAGGGCGCGTCCTAGGTGGACGTGACCTGAGGTAATGCACTGTTCATAGGCAGAGGGTACCACTTAACATCAGGTGGGCCATCTTCTTGATCTGTCATTCCAAGTAGTATAAAAAAACTCATTGTGCAAAATTCTTAAAACTGCACTCTGCAGTTTCTTATATACTGGAATTTTTATACATTTATGTTTCCGTACGATTTTTATGATATTTTCTTAGTTTATTGAGTGATGAAAAATATATTTTTCACAAATTGATTGAGCTGAAGACCTTAGGTGGACTTGCTTTTCTATTGATTTATATTGTGTATGTTTGAGAGCTGAAAAATAGATACGTAACTACATAAAACAGAAGGGAACCATGTATTTTTGTAAAAGTTTCATTCAATAATTGCATTTTGTTCGGCGATTTTTTGTACTATAAACCTACTGAAATAACTTTAGAAAACACATTGCATCTGTTAAAGTATTAAGTATTAAAAAAATACAGTTTTTAAGAAGTTCAATAATTTAATTTCACCTAGTTTATTTACAAGACCGCCAGGAGTGGCCTTTACTCAGCAGTGGCTGGATAGATAGATAGATAGTTTATTTGTTGACCGTACCCTAAATCCGAATTGTCTTATTTTTCACGGACGTTTTGTATGGGTAAGGCCAGTCCATTTATTTTACTTTGGTCGAAGCCATGAACAATAATATAGGACCATAGAGAAATTTGTATGTATAGAAATAGAGATATATCTCCCGCCAAAAGAGGGGAGGAGCTCATGCGCGCCTTCTATATTCGACTAAATGAACTTTTGCCATAGTAACTATTATTTATTCTGTGCTTTAGCTCTATTTGCATTTTTCATACTACATAAATAGCTAGCTACCTACCTATCGCTATATATGTATGCCTCTATAGCAAATAGGCATACTTATATAGCGATAGATAGATGCCTGGCTATTGTTAGTAAAACAAAGTTTTCAAACACAATATGCACCTTTTTATTTTTAAACATACAATAGTCATTATTCATTAGATCTACCTATACACATTGCCGTGGTGTGTCTGGCCTAAGAATAGACCCCTCCATTTTCTCCCATGGATGTCGTAAAAGCCGACTAAGGGATTACCCGGACTTGTTAATATGATTTGTTGGTATAAGATTTGTCCTGGCTGCTAGCTTATTATGAAATGTGTTAATACTGGAAGAAAGCGTTAGTTGAGTCAGTCGTGGGAAGCAATGGCGGCGATGAGCTCACCACTTGTCAAGTCTATATTCCACGATGGTGCAACCCACTGTGAAAAGCGGCCCATTGAGGCTCTGCCTACCCCTTCAGGAAAAAGGCGTGTGTCTATGTATGTATGTAAATACATTATAATGACTTATGTCGTCTCACTTGAGGGGCGAAATTATTATTTTTTGGTGTTTTTTGCTCATTACAGTTTATCAACACTTCTTCAGATAGAGAAAGTTGAATTCGCGAGCGCTAAGAGACATAACACACATGTTTTAATTGATAGTATCTCAAATATCATCAGTTTTGCTAATTTGACCGTAAACAAACCTTTTTTATGTTTACAGTTAAAAAAATACCTTTAAGTATACCTAGTAAACTTATATTGCAGTTTTTCCACCATGCTTATGTACTTTTTTTTTGTATACTATTGTATACAAAAAAAAAATATTAAGTATATCAGTTATCTAGTACCTATAACACAGGCTCTGCTTATATTTGGGCTGGATAACATTGTGTGAACTAGCATTATGTATTTATTTATTTTATTGGTGTTAAGTACTCAGGTGGATGCTGTTGCCTATTCCCTAATTTCTACTCGCAGTCGGCTGTTACGACATCCACGGGAGCGGTCTATTCTCAGGTCGGGCACAGCATAGTTACCTGTAAATATGTTAGTATTCTGTAAGTCAATGTCATTATTGAGGGGGCCCCAATGCGACGGTCTCTTCTCGCATATGTCGAAGAGCGGTTGAGTCTCGCGAGTCAAGTTTGTTGCGATCGTGCTGCATAGTTCGTCGAAATCACTTCTTGTCCGGCACAGGAAACACTGTAATCAAAGAATTACATTTGTTAACAACTAGCCTTTTGCCCGCGGCTTCGCAAGCATGTTGTTGGGATAAAGCCTCAATGGGCCGCTTTTCACAGTGGGTTGCACCATCGTGGAATATAGACGTGACAAGTGGTGAGCTCATCGCCGCCATTGCTTCCCACGACTGACTCAACTAACGCTTTCTTCCAGTATTAACACATTCCATAATAAGCTAGCAGCCAGGACAAATCTTATACCAACAAATCATACTAACAAGTCCGACTTAATAAAATGCATTACATAGATATATATGTTTTATTATATAATAGAAGAATAGAAATAATTTATTTTGAACAGCACATACACACAGCTTGAATACACAAAACAAAAGTTACACCGTCAAAAAATATTTGTTGCTGTGTGTATAGTGCCGTCAAAAAAGGTCCATGCTTAGCATATTGCTGCAGTGAACTGCAACGCTGATTTTCAGCACGGACCTCGGTGCCTATATACGATTTACACGATTTATATTTTGGTGCGATTATCCATAGAAAATACCTAGAACACCCTGAACAATTATCTGCAGATCGTACAAATATTTGTTCCGAGGCGGGAATCGAACCCGCAACCTCCTGCGTCGAAGGTGAACCACAGAGGAGGTACTTTCCCTGTACAGCAACATCACCATCCAACTGGCTACCGGTCTACGGAGGCCTTTCATGTATCCTCTGAGCCACCACGCAGTCACTCACTCAGACTTACTACACCTGCCATCACCAAATCTTGTCAAGTGTCCATCCGAGCCCCACTTGAGTTTCGTAATACGGCTACCAATATCCACCACCTTCCTATTACACTACACTACCTCGACTAATCCAGATCTCTGAGTGGTGTGCGGATCCAGGTATATGACCTCGTCTTCAACATAGCCGATCAGATACAGAGCCTGGTTAGGCTTGCCGCCGATCACTCCGTTGGACTGGGGCGAGTGGAAGCATGTCTAGAACAAACACGATCGTTACAACATAACACCCGACCGTCACATACATAATGCTGGTGAATCCCCGCATCGTGGGTACAGATATTATCACGAAGTCCGTTTGGCTATGTTTGTCATAATGCATGCACATGCACATTGTTTTAGTGTGCGTAAGCTCAGCAGCAATTTGTCTCGACCGTGACGCGGGTCACTTGTTCTTTTTTTTGTATACTACTTGAATGACGGAACAAGCAGATGGCCCACCTGATGTTAAGCGGTAACCTCTTCGTGTTGAGCACTCAATAGGATGCTGCTGCCCATCCCCTGGTGTAACTACTAGTTATTAAATTAACATTAAATATACATACCTGTTTCATCGATTCACGAACAGCCTGGGACACAGCATTTCATAAAAGACATGTTTTTATTTATCCGGCCAGTTGTGGCACAGCTCACCACTTGTCACGTCTATATTCCGCGATAGTGGAAATTATCCAAATTAATGCGAATTATCTAATTAAAAATGCAAATTTTTAACAATTTTGACTGGACTGACATATGCTATGCGTGCTGCCAACTCAATTTTTAAAAAACACTACTAAAAAAAAAACAAAATCCTCCTTATGAAATTTATGTTCAGAAAGCAATTCTTGTCTGAACTTGTTAAGTAGTGCATTATAGCACCCTTACAGCAAAAGCTGTTTTAGCCTACTTTTGAATATACTTGGTCTATCAATTGTCTTTATGAATAACCAAAATTATTGTAGATGGAATAGAGCTAGTCTAGAGTGAAAAGGTGCCTTCTAGAGCTTTGTGCTCCATCTTCGGCCGCATCGTCACTTACCAACAGGTGAGATCGTGGTCAAACAAAGGTCTATGTTAAAAAAACAAACATTGTAAAAAAAAAAAAAAAAATGGAAGAAACTTTTATTTTTTTTGTTAGTTTACGCAGTTACGTAGTACGTTTAGGTAGTTTAGTAGTACGCCAACCACTAGCTGTCACAAACCTGATTTTGCTGGTAGAAGATGCTGTTAGCATGAAGCCCACCTTTTTGTAACATTATTGTATGTGCAATAATGTATAAATAAATAAATAAATTGATTGTACACATACAATAATTTAATGACGTTTTCTGTTGGATTACGATTTTTAAAATATTATTTGGAACAAAAAATCATATTTGTATCATGTTGCTAATTTACAGTAAACATACGTCCTTACTTTCTCTAGATATGTCAACCGGGACTTCTTCTCTACTGACAGACTGACTTTTTTTATTACATTTTCTTATTTTTCTTTGGCTATAGATGGTTTTTTTTGTAGCTGATGATGTTGGTTTACTGCTAGATCTAGCTATAACATTTCTGAATTGGCATCACTGGCGTCTAATCTGATACTTTCTGATTGGATGAACTGCAGAAACAAGATGGCTGATGTTGTTTTTTATAATGGCCTGGATACTGGTCCGTGTTGACTAAGAAGCTTATTTTTGAAAATAGCGAAATCTATAATGTACATATTTCAACTCTGAGTACTCAATGAATTGGTAGTTGTACCATGGTACCTGTTAAATGATTGACGACCCTGTATAGGACTCAGAGGACACTCGCTGAAGCTGCAACGCGGGCCAAGTACCAGCAATGCAGGTGCACTTATTGCCTAATCGCGTCGTGCGCACTTGGAACCGGCTACCAGACTCAGTGATCAGTGCCCCCTCAGTGAATTCTTTCAAAAATAGACTTTACAAACATTTAAAGTGCACTGATAAGGACAAGATATACACGCATCAGTGCCGAGAGCTGCCTGTGTATTATAAATAAATAGATAAATATTGATTTCGTTATAATTACAGGTCAAGGAGAATTTTCACATGGGCGTGACGTACACAGCAATCCTAAGCGAAGGAACTCTTGAAACCGGCATTTTTCATTTGCTGAACAGCAGTACCATGTTGAAGGTTAGTAGTAGTAGTGCTTTTTTGTGTTCGTCCGGGGAAGTACTACCTTCATACCTATTTCTGCCCCAAAGCAGTAGTGTCCCATTGCTGTGTTCCGGTTTGTAGGGTATGGGTGCCGGTGAAGTTACAGGCACATGAGACTTTCAGCTTTATGTCTCAGTGTGGCGGGTGCAGTGTAATGCCACATAGGGTGCGTCCTAGGTAGACGTGACCTATAGGCAGAGGTAACATCAGGTGGGCCAAATGTGCCAAGTGGTTCGGATGTACATTTTTTTTTAACATTGGTAGACTTTTGTTTGGCCACGATCTCACCTGTTGGTAAGTAACAATGTGGCCGCAGATGGAGCACAAAGGTCTAGATGGCACCTATTCACTCTAGCCTTGAAGAGACCCAGATTATAGTTTTCAGGAGAGACCGACGACGGCAGTGTATTCCACTCATTAGAAGATCGCATTATAAAGGTAAAACTGAAACGTTTAGTACGAATAGAGGGTATACTAATGAGGTAAGGATGGTACCGAGCCGTGCGTCTGCTCGTCCTATAATGAAAAGGAGATGGTGGGATCAGATCATGAAGTTCCTAGGAGCATTCCCCGCAATGTAACCTATAGAAGATCGAAAGGCACGCGAAACTACGGCGGTGCTCGAGACTCTGGAGACGTTCTTTGTATTTCGATGAATATAGTTTTATTTCGTCGCTGACTGTGTCGCCCTTCAGTTCGGTATGCAGCTCAGTAATCGTCAAGAACCACGGTGCATTGGATAGGTTTCTTAAGATGCCATTTTGTGTTCTTTTTATGTTCAAAATATTTGAGTCAAAATCTGCTAAAACAAATTCCCACTTTGAAAACAGCTTACAGTACTACCCAAGTAATATGGCTTACCGATGTACCAGTACCGATGCGCAGAAGATGATTTTTTAAAGCGCGGGAAATGCTATGTACCGCTCCTTCTGGCACTATACGTCCTATTACCGGACTGTCAACTCAGTATATTGGTCGGCTTGGTCGGCAGCTGTTAGTCAGCCGCCATACTTCTGATTGAGGGGCGTGACTTGCGAGTGAGACGGAACTAACAGCTGCAGTGTATTATGAACCTTATAATAGTGATCTAAGGTTGATTGTAAGTTTTGAGAATTCTTTCGTTAATCTTCGGAGCCATACTTTATTTTCTGCGTGAACGAAGATTCACGACGCGCCATATAAGTTGGGTACTACTGTACGCAAATTTTGATATTCTTATTAAAAAATAATGTTTGAAGCAATGTAACACTGGCTGACCATTACTGATTAATGATGACTATTATTTTCTTTTCAGGAACAAGTACATGTGGCAGACTTCCATACATACGCTGCGTTAATTTGTAATGCTAAATAAATGTATTTAGCCAGAATTACTTATAGAAATATATAGAAATCAAATCAACATTTTGTTTTACATCACCAGCATGAAAAGAAAATCCCCCCCCCCCCCGGATGTGGTAAAAGCAGACTAAGGGATTACACCAGGGGATGGGCCGCAGTATCCACCTGAGTACTTAACACCAATACTGCGTGTACCAATCGACAAGCGTGGTGATTATGGCATATCCTCCCAAAGCATTCTATGGGGTGGCTTCGTCCATCAGTGGATGTCTAACTGATGATGTTGAAATGGCAATGGTCAGGCCATATATGGCCAATATATGATTAGTTGGAGCTATAGCTCCAACTAAAATAGCCATATAGCTCAAATTAAAACATGTGTGTTAAGTCTCCTAGTTCTCCCGAACTCAACTTTCGCTATCTGAAGAAGATGTTTATTATTGTTTGGGCAAAAACACTAAAAAAATGAATTTCGCTCCTCATGCGTTAGCATTCACCTTAAGCTTCGTAATAACTTGTGTTAAATATAACTACTTATGTAATTAATTTCAATTTGTAATATAAAATTTTAGTTGTAGGTATGTTTTGTAGATAAAATTTGGTAGTTCAAAAATAAATAAATAAAATAAATAATGCTGGACAGATCACACAACATTATCTAGCCCCAAGCTAAGCAAAGCTTGTGTTATGGGTACTAGATAACTGATATACTTAATACAATATATTACATAGATAGATATTATTTATTATACATAGAAAATACCCAGAACACCCTGAACAAATATCTGCGATCGCACAAATATTTGTTCCGAGGCGGGAATCGAACCCGCAACCTCCTGCGTCGTAGTCCAAGCTTCGCCCGCCGCGCCACAGAGGTCGTCAACTTGATACTTTTGCTTGGTTATTTTTTTAAATTGGCACTCCGGACACTCTCCATACACCGGAATATCCTTGCAAAAGCTGAACTTATTTTAAAACGTCACTGGCGAAATTGTGAAATGCTACGCATAGGCCACTTGTTCAAAAACGGAACTGAACTGACAATACTCGATGTAACCATCGACGTAAATAAAATGAATGGACGGGCCTTAGGGAACGATAGTTTTGAAGCTTCTAAACAGACCTAGCTAGTATACTTCGCTTCAGTCAGTCTTTATCACGGCAACGAGTGACAGCTATGCTGAAAAATACCAAAATTAGATACCTTGGTAATACAATGCCTTCCTGTGCTTTTCTGCAAGTGCAAACAACACAAGAAATACAAATAAAGCTTCAGGCATCGCATTTAATTCGTAAGTAAAGGTTTTGTAATATAATTTTCATCAATTGATAAAAAACTTATAAATCGTCGTGTGGTAGGAAAACTACATAAGTAACACATTTTGCGAAATCGTCTTTATTGCATGGTTATGATAGCCCATACATGTCGATGGCCACGTCTTGCACTAGAGAACGAGCGACAAGGAGGACTACGCCCCAGGACATTATCTCAATGTTCCCCACTCTGAATGAAAGTTAACAGACACAAGTTTATACTCGTAGATAGTTTGAATTTTAGTCGACATACCTTTTTCTTTTTGATACTTAGAATTATTGAGTTCCACAATTTTTTTTCATTTTGTTGATTTTATAAGCATTAGTCGTATGATAAGTTTGTTATGTCACTTACTTTGAATTTATAAGTCTGCTAAAATAATGTAGGTGTTTCAGTAGTTTTCTAATATTCAGTCTTGATAAAAAGAAATGATTATAAGTTGGTTTTATTTTAAAATGTATTTTAATATTATATAAATCTATACCCATGGATAGGATTGTCATATTCAAATAAGTAAATAATAGATCATTTCAATTATTCAAAACTTTGGCGAGGGAAAAATACATAGTCGTTTGTTTATTTTTTTCTCTTAATGAAAAGAACTAAAATTTATTATCATTAAATTCGAAAATAGATACAGTACCAATCTATAACATATCAAAACACGGACTGAAAAATTAGTTACGATAAAAAAGCTATTGCCATTATTGACGCAATAAAACAGTAAATCTCGTTTTTCTCGCGATGTTGGTTTTGTTGCTGTTATTACTTATTTAGTTTTCCAACCACAGCGACGAAATATTTGACAAGACTTCACGCATGACGGATGGTCCGGTACAGACTGCAAAAAAATCTGATGCCTAAGGGGTATCGTATTGATTTAGAATTGTAATTTGCATTATTTACGTCAAAACATTGCTAAGCACGTCGCTTTAGGTAATTGCATATAATATGTAATGGCATGTTAATTAACCTTATAGCTTTCCAAAAAAATTCTAAGGTAAACAAAAATGGATAGAAGTCATAAGACGAGCAAGAACAGACGACTTTTGGAAGTGGAATACATTTTCCCGTATTTGCTCTGATCATTTTCTACACAATGAATTCTATACGCCAAAAAACGGTTAGTAGTAGTAGAGCTTTTTTGTAAAAGAGTTCGTCCAGGGAAGTACTACCACCATACCTGTTTCTGCCGCAAAGCAGTAGTGCTCGCATTGCTGTGTTCCGGTTTGAAGGGTAAGGGTGCCGATGAAATTACGGCCACATGGGACTTTTCATCTTTATGTTTCAGGGTGGCGGGCGCAGTGGAATGCCACATAGGGCGCGTCCTAGGTGGACGTGACCTGAGGTAATGCACTGTTCATAGGCAGAGGGTACCACTTAACATCAGGTGGGCCATCTTCTTGATCTGTCATTCCAAGTAGTATAAAAAAACTCATTGTGCAAAATTCTTAAAACTGCACTCTGCAGTTTCTTAAATACTGGAATTTTTATACATTTATGTTTCCGTACGATTTTTATGATATTTTCTTAGTTTATTGAGTGATGAAAAATATATTTTTCACAAATTGATTGAGCTGAAGACCTTAGGTGGACTTGCTTTTCTATTGATTTATATTGTGTATGTTTGAGAGCTGAAAAATAGATACGTAACTACATAAAACAGAAGGGAACCATGTATTTTTGTAAAAATTCATTCAATAATTGCATTTTTTTCGGCGATTTTTTGTACTATAAATCTACTGAAATAACTTTAGAAAACACATTGCATCTGTTAAAGTAAAACAGATTGGTATTAAAAAAATACAGTTTTTAAGAAGTTCAATAATTTAATTTCCCCTAGTTTATTTACAAGACCGCCAGGAGTGGCGCTATAGAGAATAGGCCTTTACTCAGCAGTGGGTGTTACCGGCTGGATAGATATATAGATAGATAGATAGTTTATTTGTTGACTGTACCTTAAATCTGAATTGTCTTATTTTTCACGGAAGTTTTGAATGGGTAAGGCCAGTCCATTTATTTTACTTTGGTCGAAGGATGTAACTATTCCAAGGATGTTCTGCGTTTATTGGTAGCACGGTTTAGGATGACCTAGATTAGAATTAGAAGTGCCTCTAATATGCAGCTGTGAACAAATGTGTGTATGAGTCATGCCATTTGATTACCTACCTACAAACAAGTTGTCTACAATCAGAAATGACATCATACCCTAACATCACTTTTCGATACATAACGGTTTAAGACTTCGCCTAACTGGCCCTGAAAAATAAAAAATAACGGTAAATTTATACAACCTCTTGACCGATTTTGCTCATATTCGAAATTCTTGCTTAAAATTGAATACTGGATGTTTCTACCAAATATTATCAAAATCGGCTGGTAAATGGTGCCGTGATGTTTTTCTTTTTGATAGAAATACGCCTAGGTATCGCCGACGACCAAAAAATTCTATGAAGTTTATAAAGATTCGTTGAAAAATACGACCTGCACGCGAGTGCCAAAATACATACATCCGGACAGATAAAAGCAAATCGATTTTCAAAATAATAAGTTCTGTAGGTAGAAATTTATTTTATTTTTTCCTGAAGATGTAAGTTTTTATAAAATAAATGCCATTTTGGGTTCTTTGTTTAATCATGGATCGAAATGATGCATAGTTCTATACAAGTTTGTATTTGCGAGGTCTACTGTTTGCAGAACTACTAGTTCCTTTAAAAAACTAACAATATACTTACCTAGTAACTAACTAATAATGGGCACTACCCCTTAGGTGCTTGAAGCAATATTCAATCACTCAAGCCACTGCGATACATAGCTTAACTTCAATACACTATGAGAAGTCACTTAAGGTGGGGTACGCCGCAAAAGGTGCATAATTATTGGTGTAAAAAAATAGATTAGGGTGGCGCAGTCTTAAGGACCGCACTGATAAGCCTTGAATAAGTAGTTAAACTAATAACTTTTGCCTGAGTAGTATTAACACTAGGTAAAGTACCCTATCACTATCACGTCATTTTGTAAATCACTATTAAGTCAACCAAGATCTTAGTGAGTCGGGCCGCGCCGCGGTAGAAACGCACCGGGACCCCGTGACCCTGTCAAGTGTTAGTGCATCTCTAAACCACTCGTCAGATGCAGATGAGTGGTTTGATGATGCACTAGCATTAAGGTGACGGACGGAATATCGATTTGTTTTAAGTCGGTATGCCGTTGGGTGTTAGCCAACGGAGAATAGAATAGAATAGAATAGAATAGTAATTTATTTTCATTTCAAGCACATACAAATTATATAAATTACAAATAATAAATCATAAATTAATGGCTTGTATATTATTAAAGTATGTTAGACAGAACCTACACTAAGTCGAGTCGACTTGTGTTGTAGGTTCTGCTTACCTTCCAGGGACTTAGTATTATGTAGCCATAACTATTAAAATACCTAACTTTATTAAATGATGATCAAACAAAAACAAAAATCTAATCAAAACAAATCAAATTCATGAATTTTTAACTTTGGATACATTTGAAAAACAAATAAATAATTATTAACCATAATAACATTTAATAACAATTATTTAGTTGGTTGAAATTAAATCAATCAATCACACAACTTATGAATGAATGGGTGAGATGAGTGTTATTGATGCGAACATGTGTCTTTATCTGAAGAGGGTTCCTTGAGTATTGATGTGTTTTCTGGGTGCTATGTGGGTATGTAGTGAGGGTGAGTGTATGTATGTGAGGGAATTAATAAGTACGTATATTTAGTATGCCACTATAATCTAATTATTTTATTTTATTTTATTATTTTTAACAACTCTTCTGTTTCCTTGTAATTTAAAGTCATCAACCATTTAATCAATGAGTTCTTACACTCAGTCTTATTTAATTTCACTAAGTTCTGAATATATTTACTGGCTTTATTGTACATAAGTGGTCCCAGAAAGAATTGTTGGCGATGTGCAGATGTTGTGTTGCACTTTGGAACCATCGCAATTCTGTCCTTTCTTCTTCTTCCTACCGATAGGTTATAATGTACATCTACGCTTTTGTGCTGAGTTAGAATTATGTTTAAGATGTACATCTGGCGCACAGTTAGGACTTCACACTCATTAAAGAGATCTGCAGTTGGAAACCGATAGGGCTTGAAGGTAGCCACTTTTAAAACGGCCCGCTGGGCACGTTCTTGTTGCAGCATATAGGTGCTACAAGTGCCACCCCAGGTAACGTTACAATAAGCAAGTATGGATCTACATAGGGCATTGTATATATTTATCAGTAACTTACGGTCCGCTACTTCCCTTAAGTATTTAAATATATATATGAATTTCCGTACTCGCTTTGTCAGGGTCTCAATATGTTTTCTCCAAGTTACCTTATCGTCGATGGTAAGTCCTAAATATTTAATGTGATCTACTCGCTCCAAAGTTGAGCAGTTACAATTGGCGGAGGAGCAATTAACATGTGCCTTTAATGAGATATCCGGTGTTTTAACGCATATGTTTCTGAATGTCATGTACTTAGTTTTCTCAATGTTTAAGGACAGTAAATTACTCTGTAGCCAGTTAATGATGGTTCTTAAGCCATCTTCGGCATGAGCCCTAGCCTCTTCCCATGTTTTGCCTTGAAAGATGATTGCCGTGTCATCAGCGTATGAAAATATTTTACCATTAGTCAATTCAAGGTTACACAGGTCATTCACATAAACTAAAAAGAGAGTAGGACCCAGGACGCTTCCTTGAGGAACTCCGTAGCTCATTGGCTCTTCTCGACTTATTATGTCACCTATTTTAGTTTTCTGGTACCTGCCAGTCAGGTAATCCTCGAAAAGGCTCAGAGAAACATCGCGGATACCAATCATTTCCAGTTTTTTTATAAGGATAGGCATGGAGACGGTGTCAAATGCCTTCGCCAAATCCAAAAATATACCAACCACTTTTTTCTTGCTGTCTTTACTAGAAACAATGAGATCTATCAAGCCAGTTACTGCGGTCTCAGTGGATCTAGATGCTCGGAATCCGAATTGGTTTGGGGATAACAAGTGATATTTCTCTAGATAGGATATCAACCTCTTATTTATTATTTTTTCCAAAATCTTTGAAAGTGCAGTCAGTACTGAAATTGGTCGGTAATTATTGACACTGTCTCCCTTGCCTGCCTTGTGGACCGGTGTAATGACAGAAGTTTTGAAAGCCCTTGGGAATTTTCCAGTGACAAGACTAGTGTTAAAGATGTGAGTGATCACTGATATCAATTTGGGACTTGTTAATTGAAGCATTTTTGTTGATATACCATCACATCCAACGGCACAATCCTTTTTTAGTCCGTTAAGTATACCGTACACCTCCCTCTCATCAGTGGTCAGCATACCCATTGAGTTGACTTGTGATGGTAATTTGTCCAATATTAGTGAATCGCATTGGGACGTGCTGTCACTACGAGACTTGATATTAGCCGCCAAAGATTTGCCCACATTTACAAAAAAAATATTAACGTGATCCACAGATAATTGTGGATTCGCTTTTAAATTTAGTAACAAATCACAATTCGATTTGGATTTTTCAGTATATGTTATTTGTCTAATAGTTTGCCAAGTCTTTTTTATATTGTGTTTGTGTTTTTCTAATTCAGATTTTTCGTAGTTAATTTTTACCTTTCTCAGTAATTTGTTGCAGAAATTCCTATAGCGAACATATGTCGTCTTCAGTGTCAGGTTACCTGAATTCTGCTTCAAGTGCATGTGCATTCTATCTCGCGTGCGAATACACCGAAGAAGGCCTGGAGTGATCCATGGCTTAATAGTACGCTGGGAGTTTAGTACTCTAAAGATTCGAGTGTTAATTTTTATTATCTCCATCATTTTATTGATTAGAAGATCAGCAGCGCAATTAGCATCTTCTATATTAAATATTTGGGAAAAATCTATTAAATTAATTTGCTCCACCACACTGTCCATGTTTATTTTAGTTATTAATTTTTTGGGTGTGTTTACAGTAATTAATTTGGATTTAACACTTAGGAGGACGGGACAATGATCTGTTAAGTATGTTTTAAGTACAATAGCTGTGCATTGGTACTTGCTTTTAAGCATTATATGGTCTAGACACCTATTCCCTCAAGTGTGCAGTGTATGGCTTGGTAGAAGTCCATGAGAAGCTAAAAGTTCCAGATAGTTAGAGGAGTGTCTGTCCGTGTTATTTGGTTCTATACCAATATTGATATCACCAATTACGGAAACGGTGGTAAAAGTTCTAACGCTAGTTAAAATTGTATCCAAAGAGTTAAAAAAGTTGTCCATGTTAGAAAAGGATGGTGATCTATACAGTGCTATAATCGCTATATTACTACCTATTTTAACCAAAAGACAATTGGAATCCTGAAAAGCTGGCTCTTCTATTGTACAGTTTAAACTTGATTTATAGTATATAACAATGCCGCCATTTTGATTAATACAATTTTTAGTACAGGATGCTTTATAATTTGCTAATGTCGGAAAAGTTTTTTCCTTTGGAATCCAGCATTCTGTTAGCACTAGGAGATCACAGTTGAATCCAAGCCTAGACAGGAGCAGTTCAAAAGACGTGAGATTCTTATTGACGCTTCTAATATTTTGGGAGAGCACATAATTGTTTTATTACTAACATCAATAAGTGACCGACAGGTTTCCGGTTCACACTCATAAGATTTCGCTATAACTAGTTCGTCAATAAAGGAATATATTTCATTTTGTTGAGTTGTATTAACCATACTCAAAGTAATATGCGAGGTTACTAAAAGAGGTCACCCATATGGTAGTGACTACCGCATTTTCTTGGTATGCATATCCGGAGAAGCTCAAACCCAATAAGTATAACAGACTGATTACCTTCTCAGACACAAAATTACGCAGTGTTATTAAATATAACAAATGCTTTCGGTCAATTTCAGTGGTACTGAATGTTAATGAATGTGAGCCCGACAGACCCCCTCAGCTCTCCCCGAGCTGATGGACATGCGTAATGCATTTTCCCATCGTAAAAAAAAAAGGTCGTAGTGAGTCACTTTTGTCGACTTGACATAATACAGTACAACAAAAATACAACTCTTACAGGCGTCTGGTCGAAGCGACGCGTGACCCGAGAGCTGGCTCCTATCTGGCTCAACGCATTGTATTGCCATTTAACGTGGCAATGCAGCCAACATCTTAGAGACGCTTCCGTCTGGTAGAGATTTGGATCAGTTGAGCTACCTTTAGATCGTTAGCAGCGGTCTTCAGTTAGCACAACTGTTTAATATGTATTTTGTACATACCTTGTATTAGTTGTACTATTCTTTCTGTAAATAAATGTATAGGTACTAGGTACAGTACAACTGTACTAGGGAATTTTGGATCTAAAGGATAAAAAGTATTACCACTGGAACCAAATGGATCTTGATCATTGGGTCTACAGAAAGTAAAAGTTCTTCTTAGAACCAAATCATCAAAATTGGATCTAAAGACAAAAGGTATTCTCACTGGAACAAAATCAATTTTATCATTGGATCTACAGATGATAAAGGATCTTGTTAGAACCAAATCATCAGAAATGGATCTAAAGAGAAAAAGTTTTCTCAATAGAACCAATTGGATCTTGATCACTGGATCTACAGAGAGTAAACGGAAATTAGGTACTTTCTTGCTGCAATACATAAAATATAAACACAGTTACATTAAATTGCATTTATTCAGAACTCTTACAAGGCATTACTTTAGATTCTTATACTAAACTGTAAAAAAAGTTGCTTCACTACATTCATTTTACATTTTACGTTTAATTTTCACACAATCTCAGAAGTTCTTGCAGCTTGATTCAGCCTTTTTTATCATAAATTAAGAAGAGTTCTTGAAGATTAAACTATAATGAGACTACATAACATACTCATACAAAGAGGAATGATAAATACATACAACATCAAAAATTTCATAAATTGAAAGAAAAAGTATGAAGGTCAATAACAAAATATCAATTTATGGAAGGTATTTCAGCATCCCATACATTGATATAAGTATGGTAAGTAACTAAATAACCACATACTTACTGGGTGAATTTCAACTACGAAAGTCCACCTTAATTAGTAAATAATACTAGTTTTGGTTTATTTCACTATTAGTAAGCTTAAAGTGAACAGAACTAGTAAAATGCAATACCTATGTATTTAACTTTACATTCTAACCAAAACGCATTAGGGGAAGGAAATATTTAGTTACACTATTCTAACCAAACGCATTAAGTTCTAAGTCGAATTTTACGAGAATATAGGTAAATGTACTCCTTAAAGTCATCACATTGATGCTGTAGGAACAGTCACTTCATCTATGATAGCTGGTTCCTTTGCTTCGCTATGGTGAAACTAAATTTTTTACTATATTCTATTGTAGCACACTTTGCTAGTCAGAGTTTAGTTTACTATCAGAATTTCATGACAAAAACATCAAATTTCCTGAAAAAGGTATCCTATGTCCTTCCTCATGATATTCACTACAAATTTGCTATATTCCATCAAGATCAGTTCAGCCATGAAAAGGTAACAAACAGATAGGACACAGAGAGTTACTTTCCAGTTTATATGTTGTGTGATTATGGTAGTTTCTAGACAGTACTAAAAATTGGTGCCAACAGCCAATTGTCATGTAATACCTTGAAAGTTTATTAGGTGATGTAACTTACCTACATACCTAACAACTTACTTACAGAAGTACCTAGTATTTGTCACAACTGAACTTGGATAGGTACTATCTAGTATTTAATTACTCAGACATGAATTGTCTGTTGTGCTATTGTCGATGACAAATTTAACGAATTGAATGAAACAAATTGGGTATTTCTGATCAATAGCACATTTTATTGGAAAATTATTAAAACATAAAACTGTTATTGATCAATTTCATTACTTACAAAGTTAGTAAATTCAAATAACAGCTGTAAATTCTGTAGACCATATTGTTCTGCACAACACCAAACATCACACATTATTATATTATAATTGGTAGGTCGTTAAAGTTAACTTTAAAGTGGTTAGTACATTTATTTTGTACAACTAGATCTTAGGTAATATTGGCTCATACCAAACATTCTCTCAGACATTCATCCTGTTAATTAACAATGCATTGCTGTCGAGAGTTCATTTACGCCGGCAACTGCAGTTTCTTTCCTTTCAAAACTGTAACAAAAATAAAAAGACATCATGATAAATTACACCATGAAAAATAATATGGGCCTAACCAAGGGACGAGTCAACACAATGTCACACTTTATTAAGTCACATGTTAAGGGGGAGGGTGTGACGTAACGTACCTTAACTAGTGGCTTAAGAATATACCCCTCCGTCTCCTCTCATGGATGTCATAAAATTTCAATTTCAATTTCAATTTCAATATCTTTATTTGTGAAACACAGGTAGGTATAAAAGTTCTTACAATATTTTTAAGTGCACTGTGATCTGCGCTAGGCGTACAAAATTTATGGTAGGTAATTAATTAAATACAATACTTTTATACATTATCACAACATTATTAAGGTTTCCATTAAAGCAAAATAACCATAAATCCAAACATAAAATTATAAATTAAAACATATAATGTGAAAATGAAAGTAATGCAAAAACATAGAAAATCATGTCAAATAATAAAAAATAATTAGTCCTTATTGTCAAAAAATTCTCGGATTGAATAAAATGCCGACTAAAGAATTACACCAGGGGATGGACCCTAGCCTACACATGAGTACTGATCACCAATTCTCCTGCCTTGATGATTATGGCAAATTCATTCATTTATTTTTTTCAGGGCCAATTTCTCAGTTTATAACATGCCATCATCGCAGTTCTCGACACGCAAGGGAGCTCATCCACACATCATCGACGTGGGTATCTCGTACAGCTCGCTTTACGAGATCTTTTCTCCCCCATACGTGCAAGTTGTGGAATGGGCTCCTCTAGAGGTGTTTCCGCTAAACTACAACATGATCCGCTTCAAAAAAAATAAAAAAGAGTCCTTCAGGGCAGGCAACGCATTGGCAATACCTCTGGTGTTGGAGATGTCAATAGGCGACGGTAACCGCTTACCATCAGGCGGGCCGTATGCCACTTTGTAGAGCCATTACATAAAAAAAACATGCCTGGTATTTCTTTTAATTCACAGCTATGTATCACCTAATTATATAGTTAGTCTACGAATTTTCATTTTGGTAACAACTCACTACAAATCGTGAAAAATAATAATAAAACATTCGTTTTTACATAAGCACAAACTTCCTAAAAAATGAGTAGACTATAACTATATAATTAGGTGATCCATAGCTGTGAATTCAAAGAAATAACATAGCCATAGTAATGTCATAGCCATTGAGAAATTGACCACGAAAAAGTACAATTTTCAATTTTTTCTTAAAGAGTTAGAGCTGTAGTCAAAAGCGAAGAGTGAAGAGTTTTTGTGAAAGAGTTCGTCCGGGAAAGTACTTCTACCATACCTATTTCTGCCGCAAATGAGTAGTGCTTGCATCGCTGTATTCCAGTTTGAAGGGTATGGTTGCTGGTGAAATTACAGACACATGAGACATTTCATCTTTATGTCTCAAGGTGGCGGGCGCAGTGCAATGCCACATAGAGTGCGTCCTAGATGGACATGACCTATGTGATATTCCACAGAACATAGGCAGAGGGTACCACTTAAAAAAAATATGGAACTTTGTCCATTGACGAATGTCAGTTCCGTTGGTCTCTCTCCCAAGTCAGTCATCAAATATATTGAACCAGCCAATATATGGACCGGTAGAGGCTAGAGCATGATGGCAGTGTCTGATTTTTGAAAAAAAAGAAAGTTTTAATACAATCAACTTTTAATATTGATTAGAATAAGAAATATTGTTTTCAAACAAATAAGTGTACATCTGCAGACAACTTTTTGTCCTTGAGCAACAAATACGTTCATACATAATTGTATGACCTACAAGTTCTGGCTACCTATTTTCGAGTAGTTTTTATTTGCCTTTTACTTCTGTTTATGATAAACTTTGTAGGTATAGTTAATGTGGCCTCAACCGTACGTTAAACAGTGGAACATGTTTGCAATGACAACAGCTAACAACTACTAGTATACTTTCTTATCAGAAAATTAAAGCATAACAAGCTTCTAGGAGTAATGCATTCAATAAATACAAAACTCCCCTAGCAACAATAACTTTTAAGTTACCCAAATAATTTTTTTATGGAAACATTTGTTACTTGTACTTGTGCAATATTTAATTTTTAGGCAAATGTTCATTTACAAAATGAAAAACTTTATAATGACAGATTCCATTTCATTATGGTTTCTTCTAATTTTGATTCAAATAAGTTTTTTGTGAAAAATATATTTTCAATCCAAGCTTTCATAGAATTAGTAAACACGGCCAGTCTACTATTATCCATCGAGGAGTTTCGTCGTCCACCTTCCATCTCCATCATCAGATCAGCTCGCTGTCACCATCATATTGTACTGTCATCGGAACTTGTCAGGTATGCCAAATTTCAGCTGAATCGATTGAGGATAACTGCTTCAAAATTCAGTTGCAAGATTCCACCTGGATTCCACCCAGACAAACAGACATACATTGCAAGTAAAATAAAAGCTTATTTTCTCACAGAACAGAGATGGGATTGATTATTTTGTTTCTTTCAATTCCATAAAATCTTTTGTGAAATTCCATTGAATGCGTAAATGTCAAGATGCGTATTTAAAATTAGTCAAAAAGCGTGTTGGTCGTTATGCATCAGAAGGAAACTATCCTGTTAGAAAGGCCTTATAAGCAAGTGTTTTGTAGAAAAAGGAAGCAAGCCATTATAAACATACCTTTAGTAATATAGAGGTAGAAGAAATCACAGTACAGTACGGTCTGCACAACACCAGCGATGATTGCGATCAGCTCATAGTGCTCCTCCACAAAGTAGCGGTAAACCTGCAAAAATAACAATTGGTTATAAACTAGTAGTAGTAGTAGAGCTTTTTTGTGAAAGAGTTTGTCTGAGGAAGTACTACCACCATACCTATTTCTGCCGCAAAACAGTGCTGTGTTCTGGTTGGAAGGGTAAGGGTGCCGGTGAAATTACAGGCACATGAGACTTTTCATCTTTAATCTTTATGTCTCAGGGTGGCGGGCGCAGTGCAATACCACATAGGGCGCGTCCTAGGTGGACGTGACCTATGAGGTAATGCACTGTTCATAGGCAGAGGGAACCACTTAACATCAGGTGGGCCATCTGCCTGATCCATCATTCCAAGTAGTATAAAAAAAAAAAGAAGAAAAAAAACAGATGTGGCTGCTTAGTGGGTAGGGTGTGACATCCCCTGGCGGACTGTAGCTGTAGCCTGCAACTGGTCCGTGTGCGCTATCATTGATACTGTAGTTCTGGCAATAACTCTTGGCCAAGCTGAAGTTAGCCGTTGAGATGCACAGTAGATTTTTTTGGAATTCAACCAGGTCAACTTTTGCCAAAATCCATCGGCAGAACTATAATGTTTTTGGTAACCAATACTTCCAGATACAATATTAAATAAAAATAAGCTGTCTGTGCATTCAAAACTAAAAAGGAATTTCCAAAGAACACATTACATTTCAAGTCAAAACACTAACCCTAATTTAAATCCCTGACCATGAATCGTAATCAAATTAGCCACAATAGATTTAATTGGACTATAGCACCTCTGTATTCACACACAATTGTTTGTCATACCTAGTTTTATTTAGTAATGTAAGTATTCCAGTGTTTTTTTACAGCAAATAAATATATTTTTAATATTTTTTTACACAATAACAGCCGTTTCTTGTACTTACATAATTACATGAATTCGTTAATAATGTTAATTAGTTAATGCAACCCACTGTGAAGAGGCCCATCGAGGCTCTGCCTACCCCTTCGGGGAAACAGGCGTGTCTCTATGTATGTATGTTAATTATGGGAAGACAGCACAATCAACATTCAACTTACCCAGTTCAAGAGATAGAGTGCCCGGTAGGATCCAAGTGCAAACAAATAATGTGAAGTAATGCTTTCAGCTTCCCCAGTCTTGGACACGAGGAAGAGCTGCGGCAGTATAGCCACAGACTCCAGATATATCGAGAATGTCCATAAAATCTGGAAGGTTAAATAAATTAGGACACATCAAATTGGTTGCATGAAACATACCAATAAGGTCACCGACCTTATGATAAGTTGGATAAAGTTTGATTATATCCCTATTTCTTACAAACAACATGTGCATTGTTATGGTAATATGAACAGTTTTAATTCTATCAGAGAGTAGGATTATCGGATCAATAAGCATTTCAAGCACAATCTTACCTCCATAACTGTGAACTCATGATTGATCAGTAGCGCTAGCACCAGGCACGGTACGAGCAGAAATTCAATCCTGAAGGTGTCGTGGTTGTGGTCGTATGTAGCCTTGAACTTCACATACATCAAGTAAATAGTCGCGAATGAGGCGCTGATGAAGACAAACTTCATCACAGTGTTGTACGCGGAGACATACGTCGTCAGTAGGTCCAAGTACCGTGAAGTGTAAACTACCGCGAACAGTATCTGACTCTTGCCAGAGATGCCTGAAATTACACGAATCGTAGTAACAACCAGTCGGACGTGCCGGCATTCCACAGCTCTACAGAGACTTACCAGCGCATGATCTCGTTTTCCAAATCTTCAATAACAATATTATAATGGCTAAGAGGTGAGATAAATCACCGAGCAAGCGGAATATGTTCATTTTTCAATTTATTTGGAAAAAATCGGTATCTCAACGCCGCGTACACTATCATTCAAGCAAAAATGACGTGGCTTTTTGACATGACAAAATTGTCAAACGACTGTCATTATTATTTGTTGCAGGCAGAATTTTTTGTCTACAAGTTTCTTCTTCTTGTTTTTATACTCCACACCCACTCAAATTGACTACAAATGAGTAGTGGCACTGACTTGCTGACTGAATGAATGACGTAAAGTAAATTGACTGACTGACGTCACTTGACGTCTTTCTTTTTGTTGTTTTGGCACATCAAAGCACCACGTTTTTCAAAGGTTAAAAATGGATCTAAAGGATTATTGAAAGATCAATCAAACTAAATATAATTCCTGTTTTATATTGCCGTAGAAGAAACTAGCATATCAGTGAAAATGGTGCGTCACAACAACCAGTTACCGAACAACCTGACACAGCTCCAAAACTTGATCAAGAGGGACCCGGAGTCTTACAAGGAGGAGTTCCACCAGCAACTGGCTCATTTTGACACGACTCTGGAGATATTCAACTTGAATCCCACACAGTACAACAAGAAACTGGATGAGCAGTCTATGTTCCTCGCACAAGTCGCGCAATGTTTCCTCGAAGAAATGAAGCAGTTCCCTCAAAAGATTGTGGATATTCTTAAAACACACAACACTATCTTACACAATGATATGCGACTATCTCTATGTAAGTGCTTGATTCTATTAAGGAACAAAAACTTCATTACTCCCTTTGATTTATTGGGGTTATTCTTCTCATTGCTGAAATGTCAAGACAAGTATTTGAGAGAGTTTCTGAAAACTCATATCATAACTGATATCAAAAACATGAATATGAAGCACAAGGACATGAAGTTTAACTCAACCCTACAGAACTTTATCTTCTCAATGTTGAAGGATTCCGATGCAAAAGCAGCTAAGTTATCTGTTGACATACTGATTGAGTTGTACCACAAAAACATCTGGAATGACCACAAAACAGTCAATATAATTGCGGATATTGGGTGCTTCTCAAAGATCACAAAGGTTATGGTAGCTTCTTTGAAATTCTTTTTGGGCAGGGATGAAGAAGAGAAAGAGGAAAATTCGGATAGTGAAGAAGAAATTGACCCAAAAGATACAATGATGGCAAACAAATTCAATAAAAAAACACGAAAGAGGGAGAAGATGGTGGACAAGGTCAAGAAGATAGCAAAGAAAATAAAGAAGAAGAAACAGAAAGCACCTTCCTTCAATTTTTCTGCACTCCATCTTATCAACAATCCACAAGGATTTGCAGAGAAACTGTTCAAGCAGCTGGAATCAACAAACGAGAGATTTGAAGTGAAGCTGATGTCCCTAGATGTCATTTCGAGGCTTATAGGACTGCATGACTTATTCCTATTCAACTATTATCCATTTATTGCCAGACTACTAATGCCTCATCAGAGGGAAGTCACTCGCATCTTGCAGTTTTCTGCTCAATCTTCACATGAGCTGGTACCCCCAGAAGTTCTAGAGCCCGTCATGAGAGCCATAGCAAATAACTTCATCACAGAAAGGAACTCCACTGATGTTATGGCAGTTGGTTTGAATGCTGTGAGGGAGATTTGTTCACGCTGCCCGTTAGCTCTTGGAGAAGACTTATTGAGAGACTTAGTCCAATACAAAAGCTATAAAGAGAAATCAGTCATGATGGCGGCGAGATCATTGATACAACTTTATAGACACTCCATGCCTGAACTTCTACACAAAAGAGACAGAGGAAGGCCTAATGAGGCAACTGTTGAATTAAAAGGGAAGAAGTATGGTGAAGTCGATACTAAAAATTATATACCAGGCTCCGAAGTATTGTTAGAGAAGGAAGAAATAAAACCTGCTCATAAAAAGAAGAATAATAAAAAGAAAAATGAAGCTTCTGATGACGAATGGGTGGATGTCGCATCATCTGATGATGAAATCAATATTTCAGATAGTGATGAAAGTGAAAGTGACAGTGACGCAGAAGGTGAAGAAGATGATCAAAATGAAAACGAAACAAAAGACCATGAGGATTCTCTCAACAATACTGATGATTCATCCAGGAAAATTCTAAAAGCCAAACGCAAATCTGACCCGAAAACTACGGAAGAAAAGGTCAATACTGCCCGAGAAATAGCTATGGACACAATATTCACAGATGAAGATTTCAAAAGAATTGAAGCCGCTCAAATCAAGAAGAACCTTACTGGCACTAAGAGAAAGCAAAATGTAATTGAAGAGGAAAACGAATCGGGTGAGTTAGTACAACTCGCAGATATTGAAAATATTTACAAAAAGAGGAAACATGACAAGAATTCTAGAATGGAATCTGTTATGAAAGGACGGGAAGAGAGAGACAAGTTTGGATATAAGGACCGCAGGAAAAATATCCATTGCTCGAAAACTAACAGAGAGAAGAGGAAAACTAAGAGCTTCCAAATGGTAAAACATAAAGCTAAGGGCAAAGTGAAGAGGTCTTTCAAAGATAAGCAAATTGCTTTTAGGAATTATTTGGTTAAGCAAAAGAAAATGAAATAAATAAAATTGTAGATTGTGCTAAAGAAAGTTTTATTTTTTATCATCCCGGATGGGATAAATAAATAATTCTGGACAGTTTGTACAACATTATCAAGCCCAAAGATAAGCAGAGCTTGTTTACGAGTACTAGACTTACTAGACAACTGATATACTTATACATTACTAAGTTAAATATTTTTTATTATACATAGATAGATAGAAAATACCCAGAACACCCTGAACAAATATCTGCAGATCGTACAAATATTTGTTCCGAGGCGGGAATCGAACCCGCAACCTCCTGGATCGAAGGCGAACCTTCGCCCGCCGCGCCGCAGAGGTCGAAATGAATGTACATGTAGTGTAGGCGTGTTTTTTCTTGTGTTGCCCATGAAAACCCGTTCATTAATGTCCTTAATCAAAGATATCACTAAAATTAAATGGCCATTGAATAAATAAATAATGCTGGACAGTTCACACAACATTATCTAGCCCCAAGCTAAGCAGAGCTTGTGTTATGGGTACTAGATAACTGATATATACCTAATACAATATATTACAGTTTTTTTTTTTTTATTATACATAGAAAATGCCCAGAACACCCTAAACAAATATCTGGAGATCGTACAAATATTTTTTCCGAGGCGAGAATCGAATCCGCAACCTCCTGCGTCGCAGGCGAACCTTCGCCCGCCGCGCCGCAGAGGTCGAAATGAATGTATATGTAGTGTAGACGTTTTTTTCTTGTGCTGCTGTTAAAACCCGTTCACTGATGTCCCTAATCAAAGATGCCACTATAATTAAATGGCCAATTGAATGGTTCTTTTAGGATAAGTAACAGGGTCTGACTGCAGCTGTAACTAGATTATTCTTCTAATTTAATTTCACTGTACTGATTCAAAGAGCCAAATGTTACTGGTTGTACAAAGTCTAGCTATTAGCCTATTACAATGTCTGGGTGAAAGGATTCTATTTGATGAGCCTCACAAGGCATTAGGCGTTTTTGAACTTATGCGCTTCGTCATTAAGTTGCTTATTTTTATTGTGATTATAACATAACACCCAACAGTCACATGCGTAGTCTTGATTCGACACTAAGATTCCCTGTGTCGTGGGTATCAGGAACAACAAGTACCATGGTACCATAACACCCAGACCCGGAACAAATATTTGCAGATCATACAAACATTTGTCCCGCAGCGGGTATCGAACCCGTAACCTCTTGCATCTCAGTCAGCCGGCTACTCGCCCGCCGCACAGTGGTTTGATCCCATACAAGAGGTCGGACATAGCGTAATAATTCGTAATAGCGTAATAAAGAGCGTAATAATTCATGTCGGTATTTTACAAAACTAAGTATGCCATTTCATTTGTCCATCAAATACGACGTCTGTGGCGCGGCGGGCGATGGTTGGCCTGCGACGCAGGAGGTTGCGGATTATAGACAAATTATTTAATGGAAAATAAAATTCACTCGAAGATTCCCCCTCAATAAACCCCTAAAAATATTTTCCCCCTAAAAAAACCCCATTCCACATGATTTGCCCCTAAATTTAGGGGGAAAACCCCCAACTTGGCAAGCCTGGCATAAATTATTTAAGGGACAGGGACATACCATACCATAGAGTTTTTTTTTATGTATAGAATACCATACTATGCCACCGGTTTCCTCGCGACGACAGCGACATCTCGGCGCATTGATTTGACGTTTCCTTTTATCACAGATAAAATAATAGTATACCTTTTGTTGAGACCATGGACGGTAAAAACAAATAGCGAAAATAACATCGAAATTTTAGTCCATACAAGTAATTTTGATGTTATTTTCGCTATTAGTCTACTGTTTTCTTCAACCAAAAAATATAATTAGCCGCAAATAATGACCAATATAAAAGCCAACAACAGTCATTTAAGTGCAAAATTATACTCTGTTCGCCCATATTTGTGCAAATACGTTTGTATGAAAAATCAACCACCTTAATAACCAATGAACCAAACGAGACTTGATTTAATTTGAGTCTTAAAGACCGTATTTGAGTGCACACTCCAGTACGAAGGCTTGCAATGCTCTAAGGAGAGCACGTGACAATGCCTATGCAAAAGTTTTAGTAAAACGACCACCGTTTTACTAAAACATGACTTAACTGTGACTTTGACAACTTGGAAGGAGTATAAAATTATATTGTAAATACAGTTGATATACTTGAAAATGGCAAATGCACAAGCCAAACGACGCCAACTATAAATAAAAAAAAATGCCTTTGCATGCGCCAATTCAATGCACGGTCGATGTTCGAAATATAAATAAGCATACATTGAGGTAATACATCGAGCAACGCAGGCGTGTTGCTCGATGAGGTAATATCTCGGGTAATATGTACTACGTACTAGAGCAGCCACGTCAAACAAAGAGTATAGAATGACCATGATAAGTCCTTCTGCTCGGAAGAAGAACTAAACATCCATGTTCTTCTGAGAGCATGACGAGATGACGGCGCGGCGGGGCATGCGCGGTGCAAGCCGGGTGTCTCTGTTCTCATAGATAACATGCAATGCGCACAGATGGCACATATTTGTTAATTCTGCCTACTTGGTTACTGTGTGTATAGAGAATGAATAAAAATAGTATCTTAACTGCAACACATTATTTTTATTTCAGTTTAATGATTATTTATTCTCAAAATATAATTACTATCACTTACATGAGAATCAATTATACATAGTTAAAATAGTTTTGGTCGTTCAAGTTATGGTAGATAGAAACTCAATTAACACATGACTCATAACGCGCATGCGCATGGCGCAGCGGGCGAAGATTCGCCTGCGACACAGGAGGTTGCGGGTTAGATTAAAAATAAAAAATTCGATTCTTCGGAACAAATATTTGTGCAATCTGCAGATATTTGTTCAGGGTGTTCTGGGTATTTTCTATGTAAAATATTGTATTAAGTATATCAGTTATGTAGTACCCATAACACAAGCTCTGCTTAGCTTGTGGTAGTTAATGTTGTGTGAACCGTCCAGCATTATTTATTTATTTATTTTAATAAGAAACTAACTTAACTTATATTATTTAATTCCCTTAAATAATATAAGTTTAGTTAGTTTCTTTCGTTTCGTAGAGTAATCGACCGTTTGATCAGCTTTTGCTTCGTGATGCAACCGAATTTTTGTGTAATGATTTATTATAGCTCGAATTAAATGGAATCTGTGATTGAATGTTGATGGCTGGTTCAGTGAATGATGATGTAAATTTGCAAATACTTCTTTCCCGATGAAATGCTTCAGGGTGTTTGTGGGGCTCCTGCCTCCACTTTTTCGTTCGTAGATACCGAGTTGTCTGAAGGGCTTTATTTAAGGATTTTCCATGAAAAACTTCGTCGACTTTTTCACATCTTTTTTATATCAGTAGTCGAAAACACAGATTATAATGCGTAACATTCTAGTAATCTATGAGAGTACAAATTATGCCATATACCATAAAACAGAAGGGTTGGAATTTCCAGTGTTTACTGTTATACAATTAAAGTCATATTTGGAAGCAACACTTTTTCCACCACTTTGCCGTATTAAATTGCGTATGATATTTTCTGTAGACAAACACACACACATACAACAAACTAACACACAAACTATACACATATTCTGCAGAATAACATAGACCACCCATATCTTTAACAGTTATGAGTGTATGATGTGGAAGTTTATTTGGCGTAGTCAAGCTGTCGATGCAATCTTCACATTTTAACTTTTTTGTTAGTTATCTAGATACATATATGTAACCTACTATCACTTTTGATTTGACTCACATGTTAAGCTTTCGTGGTCAAGCATTGTTGCAAATATATTGCAATTATTTTCGGCTTCCAAATTGGATGTCAGTAATCGTGTACTTTGTAGTATTTCATACGGTTGTTCGTCATATCTATTTAAAGAAGCCGTACTGTTGATTACGTTTTCGGACGTAGAATGTAGGATTGAGAAATTATCCAGGGGGATACAATTGCCGGTAAAAGATGACCGAAGTTCAGGATGATTTAAGGTTTTTTTATACGCCGCTCTGAATTGTAAAATATTTGGATTGTTATTATAACCGCCATGTCTTCTTATTAACCCAAAAAATAGTTCCAAATGGTCTTGGCTTATTCGCTACATAGATATATAACTAAGAATCTTCTTTTCCTCAACTATGTAGTTGTATAATGTCTTAAGAGATTCAATACAAATGATGGCACCAACGAATCCTGTTTTGTTAGCAGATTCAATGAGTTTTTTCTTCGAGATATGTAATATTATTCTGGTAGCCTGGTTCCTTCGTTTGATTATTCTCCTTGATATAAAACGAAATTTCAATTCAAGGATATAGGATTTCACTGTATCCAAAAAAGTAAGTATTTCGGACTTGCTTTTGCTGCCCAGGACGCTTAAAACCGTAGAAGTGAAATTTTCTTGAGTTCATGACGTCAAAAAAATATTCATTAAAGTTATAAAGTTCACTGTTCCTGATGAATCTAGAAAATGTGTCAAATTTAAAACTTTGCCACAAAGAAGTAAAGCATTTGCTGCGCTCATACTTAGCAGCTGTGTTGCAAGCTTTACTTTCATTATCTGCTGTCTGAAATGTATATGACGAGGTGTTAACTTGTTTCCAAATCTAAGAACTTCGTTTTGTTGAAGCTTATTTAGATTAATCAGTAATTGCCATTTTATATGTTTGTCATTTTTATCGAACAAAAGTCTTTTTTTCGCCAACGTGTTCCTTATTAGTTTTATAATATGGCATGGGTCTATAAAAATGCAAACGTTTTCTCCGTTGGCTTAATGTGGAAAACATGTCTTCATATTATTGACATCATATAGTTTACAGCCTAAAATTTCGGCAGCACCAAAGTTCACAGAACAGCCATCGAATGTGAGACTTAAAACCATTGCGCCTACCTCATGGCACTTTTGCAAGCATATTGTTATAAATTTGCCTTAGTTTCAGCACTTACACCGGCCGTTAAGAAGTACCCTACAGGTAATTTTCAATTTTCGTTTAGAGCAACTAGCATAAATAGTAAAGCTTGTGTTGCCACAGTCTCGTCTTCTTCACCCTGCGTAGGACCTGCTCCAAAATAAACAGTACCCAGTTTTTTATTGTTGTGAAATAATTTCTTCTTCCTGATGGCAATTTCGTCAAAGACTGAGCAGAGTACAGGTTTATTAGAATTTGCATTGGCTTGGCATTTATTTTTTAACGCAGCAAAGGCTTCAGTTTTAAAACCGGGTTCTGCATTAATCGTTGAATACCATCTGCAAATTGTTCTAGGATGTGGAAGAGCTTTATTGTAGCATTCTCTAACATATTTATACGCAGCTGGTGAATAGTAATGTAATGTCAATGCAAATTTACGCAAGGGTGCAATGTATGATAAATAATGTTCACTCTGTTTTTTTTTTCTTTAAAGACTTATGTAACTCGACGCCTTCCGCTTTAGCCATTAAACCATTCTCAGCATTTAAATTGAGACTCAATTTATTTTTCAAATTTTGTACAATTGTTTTGTAAGAAGCAATTTTTTTCTTAAGATAAATATTTTGTCGTTGTACTTTCTTAAACTTCACAGCAAGTTTCTTTTTAGCTGCAAAAACCTTGCGTTTTTTTTTTTTTCAATATTATTTTTCTCGGAGAATCAAAAGTTGACTCTGAACTGCTTACAGATAATGGTTCTGATACTTCCGGTGCAGAAGATGTAATTGGCTGAAATTAAAAATACGTTATCATCATATCAATTTGGGAGGCCAAAAATTCTAGCGTTACAGTAAACAAAAAGCGTAAACAAAACTCGCAACAACGGGTAATAATAGTAAAGTAATTGAACGAGCGAAGCGAGTTCCTGAGTCAACTTGGAAGAATCGGCGTTTGTATGTATGTATGTATGTATGTATGTATGTTTGTCCGAGCATAACTTCCGAACCGTTAATCCAATTTTTATGAAATTTGATTAGGGGGTAGTTATTATTAGTACAATTTGTTGGTAAGCTATATCAGTTGGGAGGTTGTTGAGATATTGGGGTCCAAGAGGGGGTAAAAAAAAAGGAGATAATATCACATCAAAAGGGGTGTCATATGTTATGCTTTTATATAATCTAATAAAATATAGCCTATGTTACTCCAGAGTGTGTCCTGTCCAACAACGAAATAAAATTTGAAATCGGTTCAGTGGTTACATAGATTATTTCAAAGATCCATCCATCCATACATCCAAACTTTACGTCTTTATTAACTATATCGGAAATAGGAAAATAATAATAATAAGTTATTACATTAGCGCATGGTACCTGCAGATTTCTGTAGGTAAACTCGTCCTGTCTTTGTGGTGTATTTATCGTCTAACTTGAAATGCACGGAGCATATGCGTGTATAATTTGAAGGTAACCACTTTTCTTCGCTTCGATTTTTCTGTACAAATTTAATCCATGACTCTCTTTTTTCATGGTCCGGCTGAGGAAATCTATAAAACCAAATATTAACAAATAGTACGGCGATATTAAACTACATGACCCTATTCGGTTTGCGTAGTTAGGTATAAATATGACTGTATAAATATATACCCATCTGTCTCGCCTGATATTGTTACTCTATGAATTTCACCAAAACAAAACATGTCAGCGTGCGGCAACGCGTCGCTGTTGATAAAATCAAATTCAATTACGCGTGTTTTATCAATAATACACTGTACTTACTGGTGAAAAGTTACTCCTTGGCTTTTACTTTTGTTTCTAGAGTTGTTTAAACAGTACCTCAGTGCACATGAAGGCATATTTTGAATCTGAAACTATCACACAAACATGTAACGTCACGGCAAGCGCATGGCCACAGAACACCTCTACCTATATACATAGAAAGAAGCCTTACTGAGGAACTAAAAACTTTGCTAGTTGTAAATGCAACAGATAATATAAACTTGTATATAATATGGCAAGTGGTGACCCCAGAGGTCAATTGGATTTTACGGAATTTGGTGGAACTAACATACACGACTGCGTAATAGGACCCAGGGGCTATTATGCTTCTTATTTGATTTTTAGCCTACATAATAATTATTATTTTGGGTATAAATTAAACTTCAGAGCTTTCACGTATATTTCTGTATATTTAGAACTGTAAAAAATTACAAATATATCCTAAAAACATAAGAAGTTACTTCGATACAATCATTTTTCTGTTACATTCGGAGCATATAAACAAATTACAATAGATTCTTAGAAACATTATAAAAATTACACAGACACCGTGTTGTAATTGATTGCAACAAAGCTACAGCCTTAAGAAATAAGTAAAATACACATTTTTTATGATATTATCACGTACAAATCAAACAAAAAACTCAAAGCAAAGAATGAAAACAAACATTTTTCGAACCATCTAAAGATAAGACTAGTGAAATTATTTGGATTCGGATAGTACCTATCTACGTCTACTTTGATATGTTTATTATCCACAATTTGTAACAGTAAAATCTTGGAAAAATTATTAAAATTACGTTAATACAAAAACAGTACATTTGCAACAGACAATAAATTACAACGGGTTCTTAGAACAATTATACAAATTAAATATACACTGTGTTGTCATTTATTGAACAAGACTCCAGCAAAATAACCCTTTTACGAATACGAAATCTAAGCACGTAGTTACGTACCTACGTAATGAGTTTATTTTTTTATTTTTTTACGACTTTTCTTATTAAATGCAACGATATTGTAGTAAGTATATACTTAATAGATGAGAAACAGCTTGTATTGTCAAGTTACAAAATAACAACATAGTACATTTAATCTAAGAGGCGGACAACAGTTAATTTCAGGTAAGTTACAAAGTAACAGAATAGCGCTTCGCAACGTAAAGTGAACGAAAATATCCAAAAACAGTACTTAAACAAAAATTCACTGTGTAATTGAAAATATACATCTAAAATAATATTATTTATTACTCTTATTAATTTTACCAATGTACTTTGATAGGTATTAGGAGATATTTACGTTATAAGCGCATAGTAGAGGTTAGTTCAGGACTACTGTAGGTACTATCAATTTGTTAGTTGTAATATTTCGATACATAGTTTAACACTTTATTGTACATTAACGATTACATAACACACATAAATACAAAATTTAATTTAGGTAGGTACAAGATAATATATTTTCACTCATACAAGCAGAATAATTAATGTTGTGTTGTATCTTGCGTCACGTCAGCTCAAAGTCAAAAAGTCAAAGTCAAAAGTATTTTATTCATTGAAATCACAAGGATCATTTTGAATCGTCTTAAAAAATAAATTTACAGTTACTCCTGTTCCAACGCAACCAGACCTAGAAGAATCAGGCAACAAACACGGTCTGTTTTTCTTTTGATGATCCTTCTTACTACTAGGTGGAGAGCGCCTGTGTGGTGCCTCGAGAACAAGTTGAAGCTGATTCAAGGAAAAAAGGAAAACCAAATTAAAAGCCTTACTTAGGTAGGCAGTCAAAAGTAAGATGATAGAGAGAATCAGCAAAAGTTCATAAGGCAGCACACACTACGCTTGATATACACATAAATAACACATCAGTAATAAATTATATGCAGGTACAGACATTGCAAATTGACAAATTAGGTGTCGAGGGGCAGAGCGACATCAGGCCACGCGGCTTTATCATTAACATAGTCATGTAGTGTGTAATACGCTTTCTTAATTAAATTATTCTTTATGTAAGATTTAAATCTTCGAATCGAAAGTTTAGAAGCACTTTCTGGAAGTTTATTATAGAACCGAACAGAATTCCCCATAAAAGACCCACTTACTTTTTTTAATCTAAATTTGGGAATACTCAGTTTATTTTTATTTCTCGTATTAAAACAATGCACGTCACTTTTTTTCATAAATCTATCTAAGTGTTTATGTGTATATAATAAGGTTTCGTAGATGTATTGCGATATTACGGTGAGAATGTTAATTTCCTTAAAACGCTCCCTCAAGGAGTCACGTGGCTTCATTTTATAAATGGCACGTATTGCCCGTTTTTGTAAAACAAATATTGCTTGGATGTCTGCTGCTTTCCCCCACAGAATGATGCCATATGACATAACACTATGGAAGTAGCCAAAATAAACTAGCCTAGCTGTAGCTTCATCAGTAAGCTGCCTTATCGTACGAACTGCATATGCAGCGGAACTAAGTCTACCCGCAAGTGCCTCAATTTGTGGTCCCCACTGCAAACTTGCATCAATATTAAGTCCTAAGAAAACAGTAGAGTTTACAAGATTGAGTGTCTCGCCATTTACTTTAATATTAGTTGGGTAATGTTTTACATTTGGCAAAGTGAATTTAATGCATTTAGTTTTTTTAGCATTAAGCAACAGATTATTTACTGTGAACCAATCAAGAACTCGCGATAGTGATTTATTTAGATCATCGTAATTAGCTTTTGACCTATCAACTTTGAAAATTAAAGACGTATCGTCAGCAAATAAAACTATATCACATATGTCTTTTACATAAAAAGGGAGATCGTTAATGTATACTAAAAATAGAAATGGGCCTAGTATTGAACCCTGGGGCACTCCCATAACAATAGACGATCCTGAAGACCTTTCACCACCAACGTCAACTTTTTGTACTCTATTGGATAAGTAAGAATTTACAAGGTTAATTGCCTGATTTTGGATGCCATAATGTTTTAACTTCAAAATTAGAGTAGCATGACTCACGCAGTCGAATGCTTTGGATAGGTCGCAGAATACTCCGATCGCGTCTTGCGAGTTTTCCCATGCTTGAAATATGTGTTCCAAAAGCAAGGTACCAGCATCAGCTGTTGATCGACCCTTGGTAAATCCAAATTGATGACTATGAAGTAGTCTGTGGAAGTTAAAGTGTGACAATAATTGAGTAAGAATAAGTTTTTCAAAGATTTTACTTAACGCGGGCAATATAGAAATCGGCCTATAATTAGCTGGATCTTTTGCATTTCCAGACTTGAACAAAGGAATTAATTTACTATGTTTCATAAGATCTGGAAAGATTCCGTCGTCAACACATCTATTAAAAATGTAGGCTAAGCATGGAGCAATATCAATAATTATAATACCTAACACCTTTGTGGATATTCCCCAAAGATCTTCAGTATTTTTTATATTAAGTGACTTAAATGTCTTAACAATACTATCGGCATTTACGTATCTAAAGCTAAACGCGATCTCACATTTAGCAACACTTAGTTCCAATAAAGTAGATGCTCCAGAGGCAGATGATTGTAATGACTGGGTTACAATAACTGGTATATTAGAGAAAAAATTGTCAAAGGCATTCGCGACATCAATCTTTTTTGTCAATATTGTATTGTTTATGTTTAATTTTATCTGCTTATTGCGTGGCTTAGATTTACCTGTTTCATTATTAATTAATTTCCAAGTTGCCTTAATTTTATTCGATGATTTTTCTATTTTTTTTCTCAAATGTAATGATTTAGCTGCACGACAAACTTTTTTAAAAGTATATGAATAGTTCTTTATATACAAAATAAACTTTGGGTCATGCAACATTGATTCCCTAGCCGCATAGAGATCATATAATTTATTCCTACTTCTATAGATACCGGGTGTCGCCCAATCAGCTAACCCGACATTAGATTTAGCTATACATGTTTTTAACTGAAATATCTCAGTATGTTGCTCATTTATCAAATTAGACAAGGAGGTAAAAAGTTCAGTTTGAGTTCACTTTGAGCAAGATGAGCTCTGATATGCCAACTGAGCCATTTCATCAGCTACTGAAACTCAGCTTGCTGGCGAGATACAATTAATGTAAAGACTTGAAAATAAGATTTTGTTATTTTTACAAACACAAACAGTTTATTTTCTGTAGGTAATAGCGAATTATAATCTGAAATAAACCAGTTCAACAGTAAAGTAGTTCACAAAATAAGCTGTATGATATGAGACGATAGAGCAGGTAAATACAGGTAGCAGCGTCAGAGTCCACAGGTCGCCATCGTACCGTAAAATCTGAAAATACAAGTTTTTGTTGAAATATATCTTTTTCAAAACAACCTTTTATGAAATTCAACCGAAATCAGATATTATAAATTATTGAAATCAGAACCGTGAGCTTATTAAAATGATTCCAACACGTCCAGACTACTATTATCCATCGAGGAGTTCCGTTGGGTTACTAGTGGAATGCCCGCGACTTCATCCACGTGTAGGTGTTTCAGACAAACTTCAACACCCCACTTTCAACTTTAGGGTTGAATTCCAGTAATTACTTTCCAAAAGGAACATACCCTCCAAATTTCGGGTCTCTAGGACTTTAGGACGGACAACGGACTTTAGCTGTGCGTTGATAATTAGTCAGTGAGTGAGTCATATGTATTTTTTTATATATGTATATAAAAAATACACGAGTACCATGCTGCCACAGGACCCAGACCAGCAACAAATATTTGCAGATCATAATAACATTTGTCTCGCATCTCCGCCAGCTACTGGCCCGCCACGCCAACGACGGTAGTGTGTTACACTTCTTAGCAGATTTCGCATTATTAAGGTGGAACTGAAACTCTGGTATACAATTATTATTTTAAGGGGAACCAACAGCTTACTTTAACGTTATACTAAAGTAGGATAACAATAGAGAGCCAATAAAAGGTTCTCACGAATATTGTTTGAGTAGGTAATCAACGGGATCAGACCGAGTGAACATTCATTTGGTGAAAATCACATCATCACACTAATATTATAAAGGCAAAAGTTTGTGTGTGTGTAGTGTATTTATAACTTCTTCTCGCTGAAACGGCTAGACAGATTTGCAAGAAATTTGGAATGGAGATAACTGGACTCCCGGAATGACACATAGGTACCTAGGCACATTTCTATCCTAATATTCACACGGGATCGAGACTTATGCGGGTGAAACCGCGGGGCGCTGCTAGATATCAATAAATTCACTTACTGCTTTAAAAAATAACAGTAGCAGTTAATCCAAGTCTAAGCGACCTGTTATAGTTATTGGTTGCTCGCCCAAGAATTCAAGAATAAAGCAAGAATAAGAATTCAGCTTTTATTTGGTTGAAACTATTGGAACATATAGTGGCTTGTTGAATCTAGTTAGTCGAAAAGGAAAACTTAGGTTAATCTGGTTTAAAAGATCAGAAGAGTCAATAAGGCCACTGGTTATTTTGAGAAGGAAGTAATCATGGTACCTACTTTGCCGTGCGCCTGCTGCCCTATGACGAAACGCAACAACGGCTGAACCGATTGTGATAGAAAGATAAATTATGAACTGGAATGCCACAAAAGCTAGCCAGTCACAAGCGAGCAAAGTCACGGGTTGATTGATACTACATTACAAAAATATAGCTTCGATACCCATGAAAATGCAGTCGCGCAGCGGGCTACGGAGAGAGCTATGATCGTGATAACTATTGCTGATCGCAGTATTGTGATCGAGTATCCATGTGTGTGGATGCTACTGCCCATCCCCTAGGGCCTAGAGTAACCCTTTAGTCGGTTTTAACGACATCCAAGTGAGGAGACAGAGAGGTCTATTCTATTCTTAAAGCCGAACATAACACGGACATATCCTTACCACCTGCCAATGGCTTTAACTCTGCGGTTTGTTCATACAACTCGTACACGTTGTGTACTTTGAAGGCACACCATGTCCCATAAGCATTGCAGGTCCTCTACAGTGGCCGGGAAGGGACCTCTCATTGATTGGTTAACATAGACCTGGAATTAATAGATTACAATGAGACACAGATAGATTGATAAATAATTATTAACTGCATTCACCTTCAAATGTAAAAACGGACAAGTGCGAGTCATACTCGCGTGATGAGGGTTCCGTGTAAGTAAACTACCATAGAAACCGCTATTTCCTGTAGAAATTTAAAGACAGGATTTTTGGTTAGGTTTTCCTGTAAGCTAAGGGTAAAGCCCTATATTCTGTATTTTTTAAATATTTTAGGCTCACTAGTTAATAGAAATACCTAGCTATTTTTTTTTTACAATACTGCATAATATGGAACGCGTGTTTATAACTGTGAAATATTTTCAAGTTAGGTACAGAATCTGACACGCTAAAATGTGCTTTTGGTAAAATGTGATTTCCAATGATTTCAATATTTTTGACTACCGGCTATCTATACACAGATACACAAAACATATAAACAATTAGACCCTCTCCCTTGTCGAGGGACCTATATGTATAGAATGTCCATACGATGACATTGAAAAATCGTAGTCGGCACTATTATTACTAAGCACCATTGCACACGCGACCGCTTGACATCCGACGATCCTGGCATAACGTGCCCCGAGAAGTTCTGTGCTACACTAAAGCCACAGATGGACCACCAGAAAGGCATCTGGGCAATATCCCGAGACCTAGAAGTGTTAGCTGCCTTCACTCGCAGCATGGTTTTTTTAACTTCTTGAAAGACGGAACAAGCAGATGTTCGGGTGCTGTTATTTCACAACCATGGAAAATTCAACCAAGGAATGCACACCCTTGGAATTGGTTGCTTGGAACATCTATGGTTGACAATTCCAGGGCTGTGTTTTATCGGGTTGTGCTTATTATTGTACATACACCCTTGGAAAACTTCCTACGTACATCCAATTGGCTTCCAATTGCCGGGTTTTACATTATTTGGTTGCGTTTTCCATGGTTATACAACAAAAATATAGTACACTAGCAGCGCCCCGCGGTTTCACCCGCGTAAGTGTCGATCCCGTGGGATAAAAAATGTGCCTATGTGTTATTCCTTGAGTCCAGTTATCTCCATTCCAAATTTTATGCAAATCCGTCCAGCCATTTCAGCGTGAAGAAGTAACAAACACACTACACACACACACACACACACACACGCACAAACTTTTGCCTTTATAATATTATATAGTGTGATTCCCAACACGTGCCCATAATTCACAGCCGTGGAATATGCAACCTGGGAATTGGATGCCAAGGATACGTCATACATAACCTATGCTTCGTTTACACACACTGGCTTGAATTAAACTTTAGACGAGCTTTTAAAAGATGACACAATAGAAAGCGTAGTATGATGGATGTCATTGTCAAATGTTGTGTATATCCGAAACAGAGCACCCCAATACACCGGCAGGGCTAATTTAAAACGTTTCGAAAATCATTCCGACAGCGGATTTGGAAGTTACCGACGGAGATTCCGATAGACGCGATTCTAAAATATCCGATACCGAAAACTTTGACATTAGAATACGAAACTTTAGCTCAAAACATTCCGAGACCTATTTGGTGTCGGTACTTCTTCCGACAAAAACTAACGAATCCGATCGGAAGACTTTTCGAACGTTTCAAAATGGCCTTGCTGGTCTTGTGCGGCACGCACCTAGAGTACATATAAAAATGTAGCTCGCGTGAGAGGTCCTGAGTGAAGCAAGCCTGCGACGCCAAGTGGAGCGAAGTAGGAGGTGGTGAATGAAGCGAGCCGGCGACTTCTGTAGCGTAGTGAAGGTCGAGTGGGTGAAGTGACAATTAGGGATGACATCGCGAGCTACCTACAATCCGGCTAATACACAACCATGGATTCTGTGTCCATTTGTACATGAATTACCGGGCTGTGCAATCCTGGCTACGTTTTCCATGGTTGTGAATTCCCAGGCTGTGCATTGAAAGTCAAAGTCAGAAGTTTTAAAAATTATGGATAATCCGACTAATTTACAAAGTACGATTATACTATGAACCGTGTATAAACGTACAAACCATTTTTAATCAACCGTATAACACGACTCTATTTTTTTTTCTAAGATATAAACAAACATATGTTTACTCTGAATGCAGGGGTGCGTTCAATGGGTACACTCCAAGGATGTAGTTGTTTTTTAACCACGCTCTGAGGCTCTGAACGACTTGGATTGACTCGTAATGACAATGTCATTGTCAATTTTTGATGTAAACAAACGCTTTCTTCACCCAATGTTGCCAATTTAGCTCTTTTAGAGTTAAATTCAGCTCTATTTCAACATTATCAGCTCCACTTTTTTCCAAAGAAGTTGTAGATAGTATGTACGAATGAACGACAAAACCAAAGCCTAAAGTTGTTATTGTTGCTGTGTAGTGAAGTAGAATGATTTGTTGACCTGCATTGTTTGTTTAGCTCCTTTTTACTGAAACAATTGGTCTTATTTTTAACTCTTTTTTTCCCCATTTTTTTTCATGTGGTTTATCATTTTTTGATCTCATGAAGTGGAGTAAGACTGTTTTTATTTTTATTTTCAATGGTAATGGAAAATAAAGTCACGAGGACGTCAAAGTCAGTTTTTTTTCCAAATTTTTGTTAACAAGTTTTTTTAGAGATTCATGTTTGATTTCAATGTAGGTATATGTAACGGCATCTTGGCTTCCCCGCTTTCCGAGGAAGCCGAGATGCTCGTTAAGCTATATTTTAGAGTAGTATGAATAGTATGTAAATATAATTATTGTATATTTCCGATATTTCCGGTACGGGAGTGACGTTGTCACGCAGTGACAAAACTCCTTTAAAATAATAATTAAAAAAAAAAAAAAAAAACCATGTGACCTAGGAACTTGTTTTGTAAATATGCTACTTGTTATGTATTTCGATCGATATACTAACACCCTATTGTACACCAAAAAATAAACGTAATACAACTAAAAAAATACAGTAAAATGGGCGGCATTATCGCTGAAATAAAAATCGCTATAAATACACACTTATGCTAAGTGTGTAGGTATTTATATTTTACCAATATATACGAAAAACTTGAAACATTTCGAGAATTTTCTGGTACATTTGGTACGGAATCCTGAATGCGCGTGATCCGACGTGAGCTTATAGTTTTTTTTACCCTTTTAGGCAGGCTAAAGATACCCCCAACAAAGATCCTTCCAGCGTTGATAGGTACCTACCTACTGACAAATTTGACAAAAGCTAACCATGATATTTCACAGAAAAAAATATTGGCGATTTTTGCAACATCATCATCCCACATAAACCGTTACTGGACATCTGAACATTATCTGTGGATGTAATTTCATCAATATCGGTTCAGCTGTTACGGCATGATTGGTTAACAAAGTCTTACATAAAATATTTCTCCATCTATGGATGGAACAGGATTTTTGGGGGGGAAGGGTTGGATTGACTTGACTTTGACAGCAATCTTACGTCAAAATCGTAACAACCGAACACCCACCCAAAACGGTGGTTGTTCAGTTAAGGTCACGTGACGCTAACCGAACGCTCTATCCGAGCCTCTGAACGGAACAACCCGTATGCTTTGGCGACAAGCACATGATTTGACTTTGAAAGATGTCAGAATTGTCAGAGGTGGTTGTTCGGTTAGGGTCACGTGACGCTAACCAAACGCTCTAACCGAGCCTGTGAACGGAACAACCGTACACTCTGGTGACAACCAACACTCAGTGTGTACCCACTGAACGCACCCCAGATCTTCAATCTTGGATTGTCAATATTTGTCACTGCAAAGACTCCTGACGACAGCAGAAATACTGGACATAAATCCAGACATTCCCCGTCGCCTACAAGACTTTTTAATCAATAAAGATACATTTGGATCTCTAAACAAGTATGTGCTCAACACGGTGGAGACACTATGAAATATTAATTAACCAAATAAGTCAAACAAACTAAAGTAAACATTGGTGTCGATTCAGTGCAGCATTCTCTAATTTTAAACCGCATTAAAATTATCGCGGTCTCTTTTATTTCAGTCTATTAGAAAGGGCGCGCGACAACTTTAACGCGGTTTAAAATTAGAGAATGCTGCACAGAATCGACACCACTTACATCATTAACAGTAATGAAAAACTAAAATTATCTAACATCTAAAAAGTGGTGTAAAAATATTTTGTCAAATTTTTAGCATAATCAGGACAAGGTAAAAGGATAAAGTTCCAAAGCCAAAAAAAAAAAAAGGTTACTCTGTGCTTTGTGCACAGTGATGCCACCTTAGCGCTTCCGGAGTTAGATCTAGCGCTTTTCTGGGACAATTAGCGCTTAAATTTTAGTATAAAAGCGTAAAATATAGCGCTTTTTAATTCTGGGACACTTAGCGCTTAAATTTTAGTATAAAAGCGGAAAATATAGCGCTTTTTTATGACAGACCAAACTTAGCAGTAATCACGTCGCAATCTCGGCAAAAAGTAGGAAGTAAGCAGCAACACCACTCCGCAATTCGTTTAGCTTCCGTTCCGTACCTTAGGTTTAGGGTAGGGTCATTATACTTATTATTGACGACGTCTGCGGCGCGGCTAGCGATGGCTCGCCTGCGACGCAGAAGGTTGCGGGTTCGATTCCCGCCTCGAAACAAATATTTGTGCGTTCTGCAGATATTTGTTCAGGGTGTTCTGGGTGTTTTCTATGTAGAATAAAAAAATATCGTATCTATGTAATGTATTATATTAAGTATATCAGTTATCTAGTACCCATAATACAAGCTCTGGCTTAGCTTGGTGCTAGATAATGTTGTGTGAACTTGTCCAGCATTATTTATATAATATTAAGACCATTTTATATTTGTATTGAAATAAATAAAAACTTCTTACTACTATGCCTTTGTTTGTTCATGCAAGCTAGCGGATTCTACCACTATTTTATGTTTATGCAATCTAGCGGAATCTAGCGCAATTTTCAAGAATTCAAGCACTTTTAGCGCTGTTTGGCCTTAGAGAGGTGGCAGCACTGCTTGTGCGTTGCGTATCGTAAACTGTTGTTTGTTTACTTTTCAGCAAATATACGAATTATCAAATAATTAGAGTTTGGAATAGTTTGCAAGGAAAGTAAGTAACCACATTGAAGTGAAATGTTATTACCTATAGACCCAAGTTGTGTTAATTCGTTGTTATGATTCCAACTTAACATTTTTCAGACAGCCATGGCACCGGTAAGGCAATTATAAAATCGTTGAACGAACACACCAGCGCAATCCCGCTGAATAGCACCTTGTAAAAGTGGACCCCTTGGCAATCTGGAGGTCAAAAAAGTCTGGACATAGTTGTCCAACGGGCTCAATTCTGTTTGGGAAAGGTGACACTAAAACTCCGGATACATGCAGGCGAGGAGTACCTACTCTATTCTCTCCAGTAAGTCTTTTTTCTTCAGTGCCCCTTTATCGACACTCTTTTCGGCATATAGTTTTAAAATATCTACTTACAATTTTAATTTTTGCAGCTAAGTTGTTTCTAAAAAAACAATACAATTACAAATCATTAAAAATTAACAATCGGATAACCTCGCGTCTTTAGTTGTTAATCCTATAAGTGACATAATCATCATCATCACCAGCCTATTATGAATAGAGTAGAAGTCCACTGCTAGACATAGGCCTCCCCCGTAGAATACCACTATGAACAATCTCGCATCTAGACTTCCTGCAACTTTTATAATATCTTTGGTTCGAGGAGAGGGACGAGATGGTTAAAGATTTTTATTCTTTATATATTCAATTTATTTTTTAGATCATGATGTTGACCGTGCCATCCGTTGTACACGTCGGAGAGGCGCATCGCAGGCATGTCTCCCGAACAAACACCTCTACAATAGTGGGACAGTCTGCAGAAGGTGTCTGAAGAAGAATCGGATGTCTCACAAATAAATAATTTATCACCTTAGAGATTCAGTGCGGTTCGACCAACCAAATTTTATAAAGTTATCATCGGACAAACATAATACATACCAACTTACAAACAAGACCTTGCTTCGACTTACAAACAAGACTGAATAAAGATGTTTAATAAATACTGATTACTATCTATCTATTACTATCTATAAAAACTGCAAAAAAATTACGTTTGTTGTATGGGAGCCATAATTAATGATAGTTACAACTGTGTAACTAGCGGTTGTGTTGTGGTTGTGTGGTAACGGTTCATAGCCTGGTGACCGACGGACAGACAGCGGAGTCTTAGTAATAGGATCCCGTTTTACCCTTTGGGTACGGAACCCTAAAAAATACCAAACGGAAATGCCCGGCTGGAGACGCATCCTTTTCTTGGACTGTTAAGCTAAAAGTGCTCAGCTGTTTTGATTTTATTTCACAGTATTATTTAACTATCACAAGAGATGTAATCTTTATTTATTACAGATCAACAATTCCCTATGATGATGTCTACCTACCTAGGAACCGACTTTACCTGGGCTCCGTCCATTTCACTCACAGATTACAAGTGTTTAATGCTTAGGTGCCAGGTAACGTTAAAACAGTAACTTTAACTAAGCTACCAACTCTTTTTCTCATACCACCTTTCTTAAATAGCTTTAACTGCATTAACAAACAGATATAAATACAGCTCACTCGCAGCTCACGTGATGATCACAGTTCTCTAGTGTTTTAAATCCATGTCGGACTAGCACTTATTTTTGAGTATGAGACTCCGATATTATATAGGCAAAAGTATATTGGCGTGCAGTATAGTTAAAAAAAATGCTGCTCTGTGCAGGTTTCCATACTTAACCTTAACTTACTTTATTAGTTCCTCGAAAACTTTAAATATATTATTATAATATTTCCTAGTTTTTTTAAATATATGGGAGGGTCTTCCTTTCCTCCCTATTCCCTACTCTCTACGGTGGTGTCTCATAGTTTACCCAAAGCTTGTATTGATTCATTCAGTAAACATTTTAAAAAAACGCAATGGAACGGCTAAACCGATTTTGATCAAACATAGCTTAGAAAACTCCCGACAAATTCACCTTACAAACAAAAAAAAACGGTACATCCGTTCGGGAGCTACGATGGCACAGACAGACACACACGCAGACACGTCAAACTTACAAACACAGTAGTTTTTGCGTCGGGGGTTAAAAATAAAATAAATATTTAAGAGGGCTCCCATACAACAAACGTGTTTTTTTGCCGTTTTTAAAGATAATGGTACGGAACCCTTCTTGCGCGAGCCCGACTCGCACTTGGCCGGTTTTTATTTCTAGGTAGGTGAGGTCCCTTTTTTCAACTCTCTACGGTGATATCCTATATTAATTATCTATAGTTTACCCAAAGCTTGTTTTGAATAGTTAATTTTGTAATAATTACAAACACCCCCAACGCAATGAAATGGCTGAACCGATTTTGATAAAACATGTCTACGAACCACCGCTAGAAAACATGCTTTCAAATAAATAAAATAGGTACCTACTAAATGTACCAAAACGTGTTGGGACTTCATCAGTATCGTGATTTCAGTTGTCTGAGAAGTGTTTTTTAACCCCCGACGAAAAACGAAGGGGTGTTATAAGTTTGACGTGTCTGTGTGTGTGTCTGTCTGTCACATCGTAATAGCTCCCGAACGGGTGAACCGTTTTTTTTTTTTTTTGAAAGGTGTAGGTATAGGTGACGACCTCTGTGGCGCGGCGGGCTAAGGTTCGCCTGCGACGCAGGAGGTTGCGGGTTCGATTCCCGCCTCGGAACAAATATTTGTGCGATCGCAGATATTTGTTCAGGGTGTTCTGGGTATTTTCTATGTATAATAAAAAATATCTATCTATGTAAATTATATTGTATTAAGTATATCAGATATCTAGTACCCATAACACAAGCTTTGCTTAGCTTGGGGCTAGATAATGTTGTGTGAACTGTCCAGCATTATTTATTTATTTATTTGTCAGGAGTGTTCTTAGCTTTGTTTGATCAAAATCGGTTTAGCCGTTTCATTGCGTTGGGGGATTTTTAATTTTTACAAAGTTAATTACTTGTTTGGTACCTAGTTAATTTTGTCTATGATTCGAATTAATTTACTTGCGAACTACCAACTATTGCTAAAATGGTATAAGTAACTAAAGGGCTTTCAACAAAATATCTCTACCTTCACCCCGATCGGAGACGCAAACCAAATCCGGTGCTCCAATCGACCTGTAGTCCGCCAGTAACATAGCTGCTGCGTTGGATCGCATCTGCAGTCTCCGCAGCACGCGGCCCGAGTTGCCATCGCGCGAGTCCAGGCGGCCGTTGTTCCAGCAGCAAGTCAGCGACTCGCCTGACCATTGTTGGGAAAGAGCGCGTTTTGCTTCAAATCTTAAAACAATTAAGATCGTGCTATGACTCAGGACTAAGGAAATATAGGCCAGCAATTCAAATAAGGTTTCATTCATCGGCAGCTTATAGACGTTCACTGCTGGACGACTCCCTTCATATAATGCAATGGGGGCATTTGCCATAATTACCACGCTTGGCAGCCGATTGGTGATCGCAGTATGTTTTGAGCACTCAGGTGGATGATTCTGGCCATCCCTTAGTGTAATCCCTTAGTCGGCTTTTGCGGCATTCACGAGAGGAGACAGAGGTTTTTTTTTAACTACGTGAATGACAGAGCAAGCGATTGGCCCACCTGATATATTAAGCAGTAACCTCTGCCTGTAACAATGCCACATATGTAACGAACGTCCACCTAGGACTAGGGCTTGCAATTCGGATATCCGCCAATTTTCAAATCCGGATAATGGCGTCCGCTAAATCCGGATAGTGAAATTCATAAAAAAAATACGATAAGAATATAAATTTAATATACTGATCCATTCTTTTACATGTTTGTCACATATACATAAAGTACCTGGGGGACCTAGCATACCTAGGTGTTTCGAAATGCATGAAAAGTCGGAAAACCGCGTTTTACCAGAGATGAGACCTAGCTAGCAAGATTATAAATGCAAGTTTTGGTTTATTGAAAGAAAAATATAGTTAGGTATTTCGAGAAGATAAGTGTTAACTTGAATATAAGAAAAAAGTTTGTCATTTTTAATTTGTTTATGATGTTTTTTAGTTTGAAGTTTGAGTTCAAACTTAAAGATTCAACTTCAGTCCCTAAGATCCTGTTCATCCTATGCTGGTCATCATCGGACCCTGGAGTCTGCTTTAGGAAGACATGTCTTGTCATCTTAATTTGAAGTTTGAGCTCAAACTTGAAGATTCAGCTTCAGTAGCACCCTAAGATCCTGTTCATCCTATGCTGGTCATCATCGGACCCTGGAGTCTGCTTTAGGAAGACATGTCTTGTCATCTTAATTTGAAGTTTGAGCTCAAACTTGAAGATTCAGCTTCAGTAGCACCCTAAGATCCTGTTCATCCTATGCTGGTCATCATCGGACCCTGGAGTCTGCTTTAGGAAGACATGTCTTGTCATCTTAATTTGAAGTTTGAGCTCAAACTTGAAGATTCAGCTTCAGTAGCACCCTAAGATCCTGTTCATCCTATGCTGGTCATCATCGGACCCTGGAGTCTGCTTTAGGAAGACATGTCTTGTCATCTTAATTTGAAGTTTGAGCTCAAACTTGAAGATTCAGCTTCAGTAGCACCCTAAGATCCTGTTCATCCTATGCTGGTCATCATCGGACCCTGGAGTCTGCTTTAGGAAGACATGTCTTGTCATCTTAATTTGAAGTTTGAGCTCAAACTTGAAAACTTGTTTTCACTAGAAAACCTGTTTTCAAATTAAAAAACCCATTCAAATCACCCATCACATTAAAGTTCAACTGTTTAAAAGCTACGGGTCTACATAAACACAGACACACACACACACACACAGTTATTTGATTTTATTGATGAAAATCTTTTCAACAACAAGTCAATCTACAATAACCAGCCAAGTGCGCGTCAGACCTTGCGCACAGGGTTCCGTACCAAATGTATAAGTTAGAAATAGTATAAGTTGAGTTATTAAACTGTCGCGCTGTGCAAATATTAAGACTAGATTGAATTTGGCTTGTGGCAGAGAGAGTGACAGACAGACGGACAGATGAGCGAGACTTACTCAATGGGGCTCCGTGTGGACCATTTGGGTACGGAACATTTCAAGAATTTTGCTCATTTTTAATGAGAAAATTCTTGAAATGTTCCAAGTTTTCCAAAATATTAATATTAATAAACTATTATTAAACTAAATTGAAATACATTTTCCATTATTTTTAAAAACATAAAAATACAGTACTTAAACTCATGAGCTCCAAAAATGAATATTCATGCAATCAAAAACGGATACATCAAAGTTCGTTCAAAGAACTCGGTTCGCTCTTTCAATAATAACTTGATTGTCTGACTGGTCGCTAACTCTGCTATGCTCGGATTTTCCGTACATGATAGAACCCGAAATTAGGCGATCCGAAGAAGGACGAAGATCACTGGCATAGCTCTCAGAATTAACATGTTGAGGTGGCAATGGGCAGGCCATATAGCTCCCAGAACTCATAACTATTGGGAATTACTAGTAGAGCTTTTTAGGGTTCCGTAGTCAAAGACAAGGAACCCTTATAGATTCGTCATGTCTGTCTGTCTGTCCGTGTATGTCACAGCCTTTTTTTTCAGAAACTATAAGAGCTATACTGTTGAAACTTGGTAGGTAGATGTATTCTGTGAACCGCATTAAGATTTTTACACAGAAATTGAAAAAAAAAACAATTATTTTTGGGGTTCCCCATACATAGAACTGAAACTCAATTTTTTTTGTTTTTCATTAAACCTATACGTGTGGGGAATCTATGGATAGGTCTTCAAAAATGATTTTGAGGTTTCTTATGTAATTTTTTTCTAAACTCAATAGTTTGCGAGAGAGACACTTCCAAAGTGGTAAAAAAGTGTGTCCCCCCCCCCCATAACTTCTAAAATAAGAGAATGATAAAACTAAAAAAAAAATATGATGTACATTATAAACTATGTAAACTTTAACTCAAAATTGGTTTGAACGAGATCTAGCAAGTAGTTTTTTTTGAATACGTCATTATTCGTAATCCATCCAAGAACTTTTATATTATGTTACTTGCAGCTACGGAACTCTTCATGGGCGAGTCCGACTCGCACTTGGCCACTTTTTTGTAAAATATTTTGTCTGGAAAAGTACCACCATACCTATTTCTGGCGCAAAGCAGTAGTGCTCGCATTGCTGTGTTCCAGTTTAAAGGTTATGGTTGCGGGTGAAATTAATGGCACATTTCATTTCATTTATTCAGTTTTTTTTTTTATAAATCATATTAGAATATTAGTACCTTAAAATTCATGAAGCTTTTCATCTTTATCTCAGGGTGGCGGGCGCAGTGAATGCCGCATAGGGAATATAATATAATAAAACAATAATCATATATCGGGACAATATCATAAAAGTTGTTGACCAGCAGTTATGTCTATTTGTGTCAAGCGATTCAATTAGGTAGGTAGGTCCAACTTCATCAGAGGTCAGCAGACGAAACCAACTCAGATGGGCAGCCTTTGGGAAGCTACGCCATATATTCTCGTCTCAGATACCACAGAATCGGACAACGCATGTAAGAGGTAGGACCCTATTGATCAAACAATGACATTATAAAGATATGGGCTTTCTATGGGGCGGTTCTTTCTATCTATATTCAGCAGTAGATGGAAACACATTCACTCCGCATTGGATCAGAGTGGTACCATAACATAACACCCAACAGTCACATACATAGTCATGATCACACACTAGGATTCCCTGTCGTGGGTATACGGAACTACGAGTACCATGGTACTATAACACCCAGGCCACAAATACATTATTTGCAGATCACACAAAGATTTGCCAAAGCGTAGTGGAACATAAAGAGGCTTAAGATAATGATGATAGAAAAGTTACCGAAGTCCATCTTAAGCCCGATTGCATCCAGTAAACTCATCAACAGCCCAGTACATCTGCTCGGAGACATATTCTCCAATGCGTGGTCTCGAAAGCCAATGCTAGAATTTAAACAGATTTAGGTAATTTCTAGGTTTATGGTAGGATATATTTAAGCTATACTTCATAAAAGATAGCTTGATCTCTAGATCTCAATCGAAGAAAAGAAGAAGCTAGCATGTACTAGAACCAAAAATTCATTGAAAATAACTAACATAGCTCTCAGAATTAGTATGTTGAAGTGGCAATGGGCATGCCATTTCAGTAGGTACCAATAATATTTTAAGGGTAATGATGATTTTTGCCGGTGGTTGATGAAATGCATGCATAAAGAGACTATTATTATTATTTATTTATAATACACAGGCAGCTCTCGGAGCTGATGCGTGTATATCTTAGACTGACTGCTAGACTGCTGCTGACTGCTGTGTAGACTGCGGGCTCTTATAGGGTAATACAATATTAAACATTATTAGGTACTGCAACCCTCTTCCGTCCCCATCCTAGAGGTTTCCACAAGATAAAACAATCAAAATAATTGTACCTACAATAGTCGAGGTTAAGTTTATTCACAAATTAACACCTAGAAGTGCCAGCTGTTTACCTGGCGAGAAACAAGCTAGATAAATATCCTAGCCGAAGTGAATGTAGGTAAAGCTTGGCCTGAATGTAAATATACGGTTTGTACCGCCAGACAACAGACTCGCCGTCTTCGGAAGATTCGGATGGGGTGTAGATAAAGGGGGCACTGAGGAAAAAAGACCGTCCAAATGACAACCCCGGATAGTATGGAGTCGGGTCCTAAAGTTTTTCTATCGCTTATCAATGGGCAAAATTGATTCACAAAATAGCTAGGTACTTACATAGAGGCCGGTGACCTATACTACCTATGTATTCGTGCAGTCTCCTCAACGGGGAAACTATTTACTCGCTTTCAAGATATGTAGGCAGGCAGAACTCTGGGAATCCATCCGTGTACCTATAACGATAGATAAAAAGTTAATTTCATATTTTCATAAACCAACCACCTTTACGAAAGATCTTTCAGCATCCGTCACGTCAATCAATCTGTCTGTCTGTCTGTCTGTGTACTCCTGTCTTGTCGTCCGTTTTTTTTTCAATCAAACACTCGTAGGTTGGCGACGCCGCGGCCGTGTGCTGTGGTGCTGATTCTCGATCTACGAGAAGCGCGCACGCATTGATTCGGATTCCATAGATTCCGTATTCCTTATTATTCCTTCCTATGCGATTAGAGCAGTGCGGCCTCCGTACCGGAGTGCTCGATTCTAAGGCGCGATGAGCGAGCCCCCGTCCGTTGTGGATTCCGTTGATATCTCGATGAAAGGAAAATTCAAATATCGTGGCGCGAATATTCAAGCAGACGAACAGGTCAGGGTATTTTAGTGCGAGTTCTACGGTTTCCTGCCTTTCAAGTGGTAAGTAGGTATGTACTTAGGGAAAAAACACATGTTGGGTTGTAGTGGGTTATCAACGTCTGGCTCAGCAAGTCGAACCCTTATGGGGGTGGCTGAGCCCTCGGTTAAAATCGTTGTGACCCACAATCTCTCGCCAGTGGCTCCTCGTAGCTGTCCTGCATGCAGCGCCACATCCCGGTAACCACGTCGACTCGTGGGCTAAACCTGGCAGAGGGGGGCTTGGAGTGCCTCGGTACCTCAAGTCTTAGCGGTCGCTCCCCGCTCAGTGCACAAAGTCTGTCTCGGCAATATGCAACCCATCTCCGATGGCGAGGCAGCAAAGGCATGGTGGAAGGCCTTGAAGGTGACGATAGGGGCCATATAGCTATCGTCGGCTAGACACTGCATCCTCCTCTCCTCCGATTGTAGCGGTTTTCCGTTCCATTGGGCCAAGGGGAGTGAGGACGAGAGAGTGCATCTGTGTTTGCGCGCACACTTATGCACTTAAAAATATCCTGCGCATCTGACTGTATCTGCTTTTAACGGACTCCGAGATTATAAAAGACCCATGGCGATGGACGGAAGTAGAGAGGTTTGGCTTTGATGCTTGCTGGGCTTTGTCCGATGTCTGCACGTGGGCGGTAGAGGGAGAGTGGTCGCTTTTGCACTGCTCTGGGGTAACAGTGCGGCTCGGCAGCACCCTCTGCGACGAAGCAGCTCTATTAAGAGTGGCACTGCTTCCCCCGCTCAGCCGGGGAGGGGACTAGAAAAGGTGTCCCAAACAAATGCTTATCCCAAACTTTAAGGAGGGAGTAACCACGGCTGTCTCCGCATCTCCCAATACGTGGTCGAAAAATGAATACGAAAACTAAAAATCAAACTAAAATCACACCTTTAAGCGTTGGTACGTGGAATGTGCGTACACTTCTTGATAGACCGAATAACGCTTGCCCAGAACGTAAAACTGCCGTCGTTGCTCGGGAACTTCAGAGACTAAACATCGATATAGCTGCACTTAGTGAGACTCATTTGGCTGATGAAGGGGAACTCAAGGAGCACGGCGGTGGCTATACGTTTTACTGGAAAGGGCTACCATCTAATGAACCCAGACGATCTGGAGTTGGTTTTGCGGTCAAGACAAGTCTTGCATCCAAACTAGAAGAACTTCCAGTTGGTTTTTCTGATAGAATAATGTCTCTGCGACTACACTTAGATAACAACAACTATCTCAATATGATCAGTGTATATGCGCCAACTTTGGATAAATCGGATGAAGTTAAAGAGAAGTTCTACGAAGAACTCGTATGCGTCCTATCTAAGATACCATCCAAGGAGCAAATTTTACTGTTAGGAGATTTCAATGCTCGGGTTGGACGCGAATTTGAGGCATGGCCCAAAGTGTTAGGAAGGCATGGAATAGGTAACATGAACAGTAATGGTCAATTATTACTCAGCTTTTGCTCGCAATTTCGGTTATCGTTGACGAACACCATGTTCCGACTTCCAGCCAAACATAAAACTACATGGACGCATCCCAGGTCAAAACACTGGCATCTAATTGACTATGCCATTGTTCGACAGAGAGACTTAGCCCAAGTTAACATCACACGAGTGATGCGAAGTGCCAATTGTTGGTCCGACCACAGACTGGTTGTTATCAAGCTTAAATTAAAACTTAATTTTCCACGCAGACCTACAAGGGGGAAACCCAAACATATTCACACAGATCAATTACAGAACCTGGAGATACGGGAAAAATATGTGCAAACTATAAATAATAACATTGCTCAACTTGATAACGATCACGGGGACCTAGAACACAGATGGCACGACTTAACATCAAATATATTAGAATCAGCTTCATGCGTTTTGGGTCTGCAGCCTAGGACGCATGAAGACTGGTTCGACGATAATAACCAAATCCTCTGTGATGCCCTGGCTAAACACCGTGAGCTCCTGAAACGGCAAGACCGAGGATGCAGGCAAGCGTCACTTGCAGACAACATTAAAAAGAGCGCGTCTGAGTTGAGGAAACTTACTCGCGATGCGAAGGACAATTGGTGGCTTGAAAAAGCTCAACACATGCAATGGCTTGCAGATACGAACCAGCTAGGTGACTTTTTCGCAGAAATGCGAAAACTCGTTGGGGCTCCAAGTAAGACAACCGTGCCTTTAAAATCTTTGGAGGGTTCTTTAATAACTAGCCGCGCGGAAGTCCTCAATCGTTGGTCTGAGCACTTTAATAACTTGCTCAATGTAGATAGAACAGCTGATCTACATTATATTACTGCATTGCCAGAGCACCCACCAGTTGTCTCATTAGATGAACCACCGACTCTGCAAGAAGTAAGGAATGCTATCAATAGGCAGCGGAACAAGAAAGCCGTAGGATTGGACGACTTGCCAGGAGAACTTTTCAAGTATGGAGGCGACGAGCTGCACACCGTCGTTTGGGAGCACTTTTGTCTAATGTGGGCCGATGAACGCGTGCCAACACACTTCCAGACGTCGCGGATCTGTGCCCTTTATAAGAATAAAGGTGATCGTGCAGACTGCAATTCTTATCGCGGAATCTCCCTTCTCTCCTCTCCTGGTAAGATATTTGCCAGAATTCTCCTTTGCCGTCTTTCTAAAATTTCTGAATCTATTTTACCAGAAACGCAATTTGGGTTCCGACCAAATAGAGGAACTGGCGAAGCTATCTTCTGCATACGACAACTGCAGGAGAAAAGCAAAGAGCAACACCAACCGCTATATCTTTGCTTCGTAGATTTGGAAAAAGCTTTTGATAGTGTTCCTCGCGAGGCTCTTTGGACGATACTACTAAAGCTCGGATGTACGGAAAAGTTTGTGCGAATGATCAAATTATTACACGAAGACATGAAATGCTGTGTTACAGTAAAAGGTGACAAATCTGACTTCTTCTCTGTTTCCTGTGGTGTAAAGCAAGGTTGCGTTTTAGCACCTACCCTCTTTGCTTTATACTTTTCTGTAGTTGTAAGGGACACCTTAATGGATCATTCAGGCGGAATTCATATTCGTTTTCGTACAGACGGTAAACTTTTCAACCCTGCGAGACTAAAAGCTCGCACAAAGGTCACGCATGACATAATAACGGAGATGATGTACGCTGACGATCTTTGTTTTGTGACTGAAACTCCTGATGACTTGCAAGAGCTAATGTCAAACTTAAATAAGTCTTGCTGCAGATTTGGGCTTAAAATAAGTGTTACCAAAACGGAATGTATGGCAATGGAGACAACGAACCATACACCTCTCAATTTGCGGCTAGATGATAAAGTTCTGAAGCAAGTAGATAAATTTAGATACCTAGGAAGCACCTTAACATCTAAAGGTGATCTTGACTCGGAAATTAACGCCAGGATAGGTGCAGCTTCTGCAAGTTTTGGAAAGCTCCGAGAAAAGATTTTCCGGTCACATGATATAAAACTAGGGACAAAGATAAAAGTGTACATGGCTGTTGTTCTGCCTGCACTTCTCTACTCTTCGGAGACGTGGTGTGTCTATCGCAGACATATTCGCACATTGGATAGGTTCCATCTGAAATGCCTCCGGGACATAATGAACGTTAAGTGGTCCGATTACGTAAGAAATACCGAAGTGTTACGAAGATCCAGCGTGTGTGGTATCGAGGCATATCTAATGCGGCGCCAACTGCGATGGTGTGGCCATGTCTCCAGGATGCCCGACGAGAGAGTAGCAAAGCGCATTTTCTTTTCTGAACTCCAAAAAGGGAAACGCAAACTCGGTGGTCAATACCTCAGATTCAAGGATGTTCAGAAAAGACATATGAAAAAATGCAACATTGAACCCTCTCATTGGGAGTCTATGGCAGAAAAGCGCCCGGAGTGGAGAAGGCTGGTACAGCAGAAAGTCTGGGAATTTGAAGATGACAGAAGGCGCGATCTTGATTTAAAGCGCGACGATCTTAAAAGTAGACCGCCTTCTAGCATAGTATACCATTATGAAAATAATACCCTCACGTGCAACTTCTGCAAACGCACGTTTACAGCCAAGATAGGGTATATAAGTCACATAAGAGCGCACCAGCGAAGCTCTTCCATATAAAGCAGGAAACAGTCGCCGTGGCCGAAATCGGCCTGGATGACATCATCATCACAGTACCTTGGTATTAGAGGGTAATATTCCTGTATGTGAACAAGTCACCGGGCTCTCGCAGTATACTGTAAAGCCTGGCTGGCTAAACTGGCACTGCGGGTTAGACGATCATGTCATGAGAGCCCGGTTTAAATTGTAGTTTTTGCATGAGAGCCACATCTCACATCAGCATAAAGTTTTCCACGGTCGGTTTTTTGTACTTTGGACTTCACTAATTATATTGTTTTAGCACTTTCAGCTCAACTGTTTTTTTATTTTGTGTATTTTTTCACTTAATTTAATACAGATAAAACAGGAGACTTGTTTATATTTGCTAATAATTTAACGTAATTTTATCACACAACAAATCACCATTTCACAAATAAAAACAAAATGGCGTTTTTCTCGAATCCGTGATATTAGCACCCACCATGTAGTTTGGAGAAATGAGGTTAAAATCAGTTAAAAGAGACTGACAGCGCCACCATCGGTCAACGTTGTCCAACGTACAAGAATCCATAGTCTGCAGCGGCCAAAAACCGAAACTTTGACACATTGACTTTGACACATCCAAAGTGCAATACAGGGAACATAACCAACCTTGCGCATGGCACACACTAGATGAGTTGGAGTGCGTACACTCCAAGAAGCTTGAATTTTACCTATAACTTCATGGTACACTCTAACCCGTGTTGCAAACAATCAAATTGGAGCGTGTCGCATGAAGTTATAGGTAAATCTGGAGGCCTCACTCTGTACTTTATGTTGAAGCAAAGTACATTGACCGTTCGTTGGACTCCGATGCTATCTCAGAAATATAAATTCGCCCTTTGTTTACCATTACTAAGCATCCAAGCTTTAAAAAAAGAAAAAAAACAGACACAGACAAAAACTCTTTGCAAAAACGGCAAAAACCAACCACCATACCGCACACAGAGTCTATGAAACCGTAGTGGTTATTTTTTCATTTTCAGCTCACAGGACTTCAGTCAGTGTTGCCGTTTTAGCCACTTTGTGGCTAGATCTAGCGGATTTTCTATAGTCTTAGCAACAAATAAAACTATTTTAGCCACCAAAATTAATCTAGCCACTTCTAACTACTTTTATATGCGCAGCATGAAACCTATGTTTCGCGTTGACTCTGTATTTAAATCCTTAACAATAAAGTATGAATCCCCTGTAATGTTTAAATGGTATAATGATTTTATCAAAATGTGCTTTATTCCTACAGCCATACAATTTAGTTTGGATTTTATTCCTCTCACACAAACAAAAGACTATTCAGTCACTCCTATTCACTCATTTCATTCAGTGTTCTTCCTGTTCGAGCAGTGCTACAGAAATTATTATTTTAAGTTTTGCGATTGCTTTTAATTATGGACTGAAGTTTTAAAGGTTTATCTAGATGGGCGGACATTGATCCTCAACAGTTTGTTTGTATTTAAACTTATTTTATTACAAAACTTATAAGTATGTGGTAATGTCACCTGCACAAAAATAAATGTTGATATAAAATGTTTAGATATTGCTTTATTTTCATCACAAATTAATTACATATAACCGTTCTATATAAATCAGGAATTTTGGTACCGAAAAAGTTTAGCCACTTCTGGCCGAATTGCGACATTGAATTTTGCCCCAAACTGGCAACTTTTTTCATGAATTTAGCTAAATACCCGATTGATAAAACGGCAACACTGACTTCAGTCAGGAGTCAGACAGTTGTTTGTTTGTAAAAATAATTATCTTTTAGTGCTAAAAACTTCTGCAATGTTGAAACCAAAAGCTCTTACTCAAGTTTTAAGCCAAGCTAATACGGGTGGAGTAGAAAACACATTGTAAGAAATATTCCATGATCGGTGAAAATATACATATGTTGAAGATGTTGTTTTGTAAGCATAAAACTTTCTTCTAGATTGCTCAATCACCAAGGCGCTCTTCTCGCGTATTCTGGTTACAATGACAAAGATGCGAGAGTTACAGCAGCAATTGCTAGCAACGTGTGGTCGGCCTATGAGAAGCAAGGACGGAATGTATTCAAGGAAGACAAACTTCATTTTATTCTAGTGGACTGCCTCAATGGAAAAATTGCAATAACACAAGTGGCTAACTTGTTACTGTGCCTTTATTCAAAGGAAACTGTGGGTTTTGGAATACTGAAAGAGAAAATAAATGCCATAGCGCAGTACCTCGAAGGACCATTAAAACAAGTGGCTACTTCATAACATTGATGGCTACCTTAAAACCTGATAACAGTTTCCATGTTATTACTATTAAAATGTTTTATAACTGATAAAATTTGTAAAAACTACTCATAAGTTAATTTAATAATATTAACTGATTTAAGCACAGAGTATTATTTTATATGAACTTTCACCCGACGCTTTGGTTGAGTAGATTTCCTTAAAAAAATAAGTATCCTATGTTCATGACTGTACTCTTAAAATATGTGTACAAAATTTCATGATGATCGGTTGAACAGTTTAGGTGTGAAAGCGTAACAAACAAACTCACTTTTGCATTTATAATATTATATTAGGGTACATTCAGAGTCAAGTACAATATATATTTGCAAAATTCAGAAATAAACCTATGGAAGACTAGAATTCTTGTTAGCAAAAAAACTATAGACAGAAAAATAAAATATCCTAAGATCCTACATAGAGCTAAACTTAAATTGCAAACATATTAAAAAACATATCACGATAACAATAATAGCATGCAAAATCAATATTTGTTTTATTGTTTTGGTAAAACTATTGGAAACAAAAGTTCAACAATTTGTCCCTTAAAAAAATAAACTAGGTTAAGGCGATCTATTGGGAAAATAAGATCACCCTGATGAATAAGTGGGATGCTACCATTTTACAAGATCCCTTATATTGACTATTTACATATATTTTAGAAAAATTACGACTTTACTACTCTCCTGCTGACGTTTCGTTGACCATTTAGAGGTCCTTCTTCATGAGCACCAACCGCGACCACGCTCGAAGGCCGTGAGACGAGACCTAGCTAGGCTCCGCCGCTCCGCACGCTCTGCCCGTCTGGACACTGGGGCAGGGGGCGGGGGCGAGGCAGTAACCCGTTCTTCGTCGCTCGCGTCTTCGTCGACGTAAGGCTGCGTGCGCAAGCAGGAGAGTAGTAATAATAATAATAATACGTGGCGTATAGTCGTAATTTTTCTAAATGATACCAAGCCACGGTAATTTCAATTCTATATTTACATATAAAAAAATGCTACATACATGGACATAGTGATTACAATAAAGGACATTGCCAGTCTTTGAAAGGAATTTGGTCCAAATGCTGCCCAGAAAGGAAAATGCTTCCGGCGGCCTATAAATTTATATTTTAATAGTTATGGCTACATAATACTAAGTCCCTGGAAGGTAAGCAGAACCTACAACACAAGTCGACTCGACTTAGTGTAGGTTCTGCCTAACATACTTTAATAATATACAAGCCATTAATTTATGATTTATTATTTGTAATTTATATAATTTGTATGTGCTTGAAATGAAAATAAATTACTATTCTATTCTATTCTATTCAAACTGTAATACCAGAGTTTGCTATAAGCTCATACGAATTTATTTACTTTTAGCTGATGATGCTGATGATTAATCAAATTAGAGTAGAATCCAAGACCATAGTAGGCTTAAACACCTTCAACACGGCATACAGTAACATATAATTAATTATATGAACTGAAGAATTACAAATACCACCCATATAATTCATAAAAATAAATATGTTTTTTTTTAGTAGACCATGAAATTGTTTTTTTATTACAAAAAAAAAGTACTTATGGCTGGGTGAGCAACTGGAAGGAATCTCTTCTGAATCCACTTCACAAAAAGGGATCTACAAAGACTTGTGGAAACTACAGGACAGTGGCACTCATATCTCATGCCAGCAAGATATTGTTGTATATTATCAACGGTCGGCTGCAGTCCTATCTACAGCGGCAAATACCGAATGAACAAGCTGGGTTTGTAAAGGGACGGGGCACGAGAGAACAAATTGTAAACATAAGGCAAATGATAGAAAAGAGTCGTGAGTTTCACGTGCCAATGGTCATGTGTTTTATTGATTATTCAAAGGCGTTTGATTGCGTGCGATGGGATTGTTTGTGGAACATCCTCCTTGAAATGGGTGTACCCACGCATTTAGTAGCACTGATCGCTAACCTATATAAGGATGGTGAATCAATGGTCAGAGTAAATGAGGTGATCTCGAGACCCTTTAAACCTGAGAAGGGGGTACGCCAGGGATGTATTTTATCTCCTCTCCTTTTTAACATTTATGGAGAACACATTATGAGGAACGCTCTGGAGGAGTGGGAAGGAGGCATCGCAATTAGTGGTAATAAGATCAGTAACCTTAGGTATGCAGATGAAACTACACTTTTCGCATCGTCAGAGCGGGAACTCGATGAGCTTTTCAAGCGAATAGAGCAGGAGAGCGAGCTGGTTGGACTTTCCATCAACAAGACCAAGGTCATGGTCATAGACCGAGCTGGGGTCATAGACCGAGCTTGCAAACTTACACGAACAGGAGAACTATAAGATCTGGAATTTTTGAGCGAATTTGTTTACTTGGGATCAATGATAACCGATCAAGGAGGTAGCGAGAGAGAAATTCGGCGACGGACTCAGATAGCCAAATCTGCAATGAGCAAACATACAAAAATTAGGCAGAATGGGAAGGTCTCCAACGTAACCAAGAAGAGACTAGTACGTACCTTGGTTTTCTCCATTTTTCTTTACGGTTCCGAGTCCTGGACGATCCGTGCTGTGGACAGGAAAAAGATCGACGCATTCGAGATGTGGTGTTGGAGGAGAATGTTGCATATATCTTGGACTGCAAAAAGAACTAACAAGTCCATTCTCGACCAACTGCAGATCAAAACCAGACTCTCCACTATTTGTTACCAGCGAGTATTGAGCTATTTCGGTCACATCGCTCGGAGGCAACCGGACAACCTAGACAAACGTGGTGGTTGGGAAGATAGAGGTGAAAAGACCTCGTGGCCGGTCACCTAGCCGGTGGTCTGACCAAGTCAAGGCAGTAACAGGCCTCCCTGTCACTACCGCCCTTAGACGAGCCGAAGACAGGCTGGCATGGAAACAGCTCGTCAATTCCTCTACCAGAGCATTTCAAGTCGGGCACGACCTTCAGTAATGAAGAAAACGACTAAGAAGAAGATATAAAATAATACAAGGTATCCGTTCCATGTAGGTACTTTCATTTCTGGGCAGCATTTGGACGAAACCCTGGCAATGTCCTTTATAGGATAGAACAGAACTTCATTCATTTTCATTGTTGATGACAACTTTTTGTAATTCCTGAAATAGTTTGTGTTTTTCTCTCTTGTGAACTCTTAACTCATGGCTTAGCAGCTTTTTCCTGTAAATGAAATTCAATAATGGATAATAGTTACGAGAAAAAAATAAAGCAGCACATGCTTATTCTTATTTAAGAATAACGTAGGTAACCCACAAGTTCAAAATCCATTTTTTTTTTCGCCAGATTTGTTTGCGCTCGGCTGGCATTGCAGAACACAAATAGAGCTGTCTGTTCAGACTAGAGTGTTAGGCGTAGGTACTGGCTATTCTTTTACCAATGTATAAAAAAGCGGCCAAGTGCGTGTCGGACTCGCCCATGAAGGGTCCCGTAGCAGCAAGTAACATAATATTAAAGTTCTTGAATGGATTACGATTAATGACGTATAAAAAAAACTACTTACTAAATCTCGTTCAAACCAATTTTGAGTGAAAGTTTACATGGTAATGTACATTATATATTTTTTTTAGTTTTATCGTTCTCTTATTTTAGAAGTTACGGGGGGGGACACACACTTTTTACCACTTTGGAAGTGTCTCTCGCGCAAACTATTCAGTTTAGAAAAAAAATATATTAGAAACCTCAATACCATTTTTAAAGACCTATCCATAGATACCCCACACGTATAGGTATGATGTTTTTTTTTTGTTGAGTTTCAGTTCTAAGTATGGGGAACCCCAAAAATAAAAAACTACTTACTAGATCTCGTTCAAACCAATTTTGAGAGAAAATTTATATGGTAATGTACATCACATTCTCTTATTTTAGAAGTTACGGGGGGGGGGGGGGGGGGGTGGACACACTTTTTACCACTTTGGAAGTGTCTCTCGCGCAAACTATTCAGTTTAGAAAAAAATGATATTAGAAACCTCAACATCATTTTTAAAAACCTATCCATAGATACCCCACACGTATAGGTTTGATGAAAAAAAAATTTGAGTTTCAGTTCTAAGTATGGGGAACCCCAAAAATAATTGTTTTTTTTTTCAATTTTTGTGTAAAAATCTTAATGCGGTTCACAGAATACATCTACCTACCAAGTTTCAACAGTATAGCTCTTATAGTTTCGGAAAAAAATGGCTGTGACATACACGGACAGACAGACAGACAGACAGACATGACGAATCCATAAGGGTTCCTTGTCTTTGACTACGGAACCCTAAAAAGGATTACTACTGGTTATCTCCTTTGAAACCGGCCAAAATGTCGCTCCACCTCTGCCACAGTCGCGAGACGGAACGAGCATATGGCCCATCTGATGTTAAGCAGTAACCTCTGCCTTTAACAAAGCATTAACACATAGGTCACGTCTACCTAACACGCGCCCTATGTAGGTATTGCACTGCGCCCGCCACCCTGAGACAAAGATGAAAAGTCTCAAGTGCCTGTAATTTATCTGGCACCTATACCATAGAACACAGCAATGCGAGCACTACTGCTTTGCGACAGAAATAGGTATGGTGGTAGGACTTCCCGGACGAACTCATTCACAAAAAAAGCTCTATACTACTACTAAAAAAAATGTGCAAGTGTTTTCACAAAAAAACTTTTCTAAATTTTGCACGCGCATTGAGCGGGTAGTCGGCTAAGATGCGAGAGTTTGCGGGTTCGATTCCCGCTGCGTGGCAAATGTTTGTATGATCTGGAGGGCGAATCTCGGATTGTAGACATATAAGCAATAAAGTCGAAAGAAGATGGCGAATGTCGAGATTTTATTCAACATTCGCCATCTTGTTTCGACATATCTCTATTAGACATCGATGTCTACAATCCGAGAATCGCCCTCCTGCAAATATTTTGTTCCGGGTCTGGGTGTTGACGTACCATGTAAAACAGAGCACTTGGCTCTTAAAGATGTTTTCGCTAACCTGGTGCTGAGATCTCGGCCACAAATTGAGCAACGGTATCTTATATTCAGATGCGCCGAGTCGTAATGTTCTTGCATTATTTTTTGCTGACGAAACAGTTTCTTGCATTTGCTGCACTGTGAATAAATTAAGAGTTATAATTCCAGCTCTATAAAATAAGCTGTCTTTATTTTATCAGAGGGCCTAGTCTTCGTTTCGCTTTCCCTCGACTACCGAATTACTTGCGATTCGTTCAAGTCCACAAGGTATTATTTGTTCTGTGACTAGGGCGCTTATCATTTTTACCATACAACAACGACATTTCGTATCTCAATTCGAGGGTTGGGTTAACGAACTCTCTTAAAACCTCAGCCCGGAATCACCCACTGCTGGGTATAGGCCTCCATTCTCTTTTGTCAGCCTCGTTCTGTGCGTCTCTCAGCCAGGTATTGCCCGCGACGGATACGATGTCGTCGACCCATCTCGCTTTCGGACGACCCAGATTTCTTCGGCCCAACTTCGTTGAGGCACAGAATGAGGCTGAACAGTCTTTATTAGACAGTAAAGTGATAAGTAAAGTTATTTTTATATTTTTCTATTAAAAATAAAAAGCAGCCAAGTGCGTGTCCGGTCAAGCGCATTGTAGGGTTCCGTAGTTGCCCGTCACAATACCTGGACTTAGAAAGGGGCTTTCCCGTTTTACACAACTAACAACTTCATATTTAAGTAATTTTTAATAGAGTTAGCAAAGAGATCGATAAATGTTTAAATAATGTAAAATGGTTTGCACCCACGACCTATTCAAGGAAACCCCACATCATGGGATGGACGAGAGGAAAAAACATCCCCACATTACGTGTAAGGGGAGACGGGAGAGATACCTTATTTTTTTTACATTTTGTATGCTTGATTATTATGTTTTGACGACCTCTGTAGCGCGGCGGGCGAAGGTTCGTCTGTGATGCAGGAGGTTGCGGGTTCGATTCCCGCCTTCGCCAAATATTTGTACGTTCTGCAGTTACAGATGCAGTTCAGGGTGTTCCGGGTATTTTCTACGTATAATAAAAAAAAAACTATCTATGTAATGTATTGTATTAAGTATATCAGTTATCTAGTACCGAAAACACAAGCTCTGCTTAGCTTGGGGTCAGACAGTGGCGAATTTGCAGTATTAGCCGCCCTAGGCCCCATGCCATGTAGTAAGTACCAGCCGCCCCTTTCTGAGCACCCATCGTAATAGACTTTCTAATGAATTTACTTAATTGCCAACTTTTATCGAAATGCGCGAGTCTTAAGAATAATGTTTTTTTTTTTTATTTATTTAAGATTTTTTATTCACTAGATTATGACACCCTCGGAATGGGAATATTTGTTGTTATCATCAGTGAATTTTTTGTCAAGTTTGGCCGCCCCTTATATCTAGCCGCCCTAGACCCGGGCCTATTGGGCCTTCGGACAAATCCGCCCCTGGGGTTAGATAATGTTGTGTGAATACAGCCATAAGGTAGCCAGCTTGTGTGCGCTAGTCTACAAACGCCGAGATACTAACCTCGAATTTCTTTCCGACATGCATAAGCTGATGCTTCCTGAGATTACTTGGGTTCGTGAACTTGGCTGGACACTTGGAGCAGAGGTAGCGGTGTTCCCCGGTGTGCACGCGCATGTGACACACTAGGTACGACTTTCTTTTGCCCTTGTATGGACACAAGTCGCAAGAATACTCGAAAGTTTCTTTGTGAACCTGACTGAAATAAAATGATAGAAATTCGCTGTTAGTTTTTCTATAAACCTTAATTTAATCTAATCAATAAATTTCATCAATCTGTCAACTACCGTCGTCAAAAACTGCCAGTATACAATTATTCATCGAGGAGTGCCGTTGTCCACTTTCCATCGCCATCAGCTCGCTTTCACCATAATATTGTATTGTGATCGGAACTTGTCAGGTACCTAACTTAAATTTTAGCTCAATCGAACATCGGGAAGTGGACCAAAGATTTGTTTACAGAAACCGGTACAGGAGAAAAAAAAGGTTGTAAAATTAAAAGGTTTCCATGCCTGACGTAGATAATGCGAGACATAACAACAACAGGTGAGATCGTAGTCAAACAAAGGTCTATCAATGTAAAAAAAAAAAAGTAATAATAAATTGTTAGTTAAGGCTTCATAGGATTATAACAAGTTGCCGTCGTCTGTCTTTCCTGAAAACTATATAATCTGGGTCTCTTCAAGGCTAGAGTGAATAGGTGCCTTCTAGACCTTTGTGCTCCATCTTCGGCCACATCGTCACTTACCAACAGGAGATCTTGGTAAAACAAAGGTCTATCAATGTTAAAAACAACCTCGACTTGACTTGGCCAAATTTTATCAAAATCGGTTCAGGCGTTACGGCGTGGCATTATAATAGCAGACAATTATTTATTTTTTAATTGAATTATATCAGAAAGTTTTTACAATCATTCCTGGCAGACCCAATTTCGAAGAAATTTTGTAAAGATAGATTTTCCTGGATATGTCTATGCCTATGTGTCAATGCTACTTTTTATCCAGAAAAGCGAAGCTGCGGCAAATCCCACGTACATGCGAAAGTTTAAATGTTTGTTACTCAATCACGCCGAAGCGGCTGAACCGATTTCGTTGAAATTTGGTAAACAGATATACGACCTGGATTGAGCTACTTTTTATCCTGGTGTAACACGAACGAGACCGCGGGTGGACACTACTACTACTACTATTAGCCCATACTGTCCCATTGTTGGGCAAAGGCCTCCCCCCATTTCCGCCAGTCACTACGGTTTTGTGCAACAGTTTCACATTCCCTCCCATAGGCGTCCAGTTTACCCCGCCATCTCATGCGTGGTCTGCCGCGACGCCGCCTGGCTGTATCAGGGCTCCGGTAATTTTGGCCCAAAGTTCGTCGGCATGCGGCCAATGTGACCGGCCCAATCCCACTTCAGCCGCGCGGCCTTCTCTCCCACATCGGCAACTTTGATGTTGGAGCGCAGTATGGTGTTTGGGATGCGGTCAGTTAGTTTAACGCCCAAAATACTGCGCTACATTGCCCTTTGGCAAACCTTGAGTTTGGATTTATGGATGTTTGTCAAAGACCAAGTTTGTGATCCGTAAGGGCCGGCACGGCACGGCACGGCACGGCACGGCATGGCATGGCAGATTGTGCTGCGGCGTTCCGTGGCATGCCGTGACATGCCGTGGCATCCTGCTGAAATCCCAGCGACTCTGCACAAGTTTCAACCTTATTTCAACTAGCTTAGCAATCATACTTCCTCGACTTAAAGTGACCCATACGTCTCGCGGGATGCATAAGCGCGCCACGGCAACCCTTGGAACGAAACGGCATGCCAGTCATGCCACGTCATGCCGCAGCATCCCGCGGCACGTCGCGGCATCGTGGTATCGAAATAAAGTAACATGAATTCTAAACTCATTGAAATAAGATTCAAAATAACTTGATTAGTAATAAAATCCTTTGTTATGCCATGCCGTGCCACGCCGGCCCTAAGTCAAGAAAGGACACTATTGACTAATAATTTCTTACAGATGGTTGGCCAGTGATCCAGAGGAGTAATATACTTTTCCACATTGATGGCATGTGTACTTGTTGGGACGCAGGTGGACTATGTTCTTGTGCTGCGAGAGATTTAGAACGAGTTTGCCGCACAGTGGGCAGGGGTGGTAGATACAGCTGTTTTGCTTTTTATGCTCCATCATTGCATCCTGCAATATAAATAGGTTTCTTCATCATCATAATCAGCATACAGATCATCATCACATTTTTTTTTATACAACTTTAGATGACTGGACAATCAGATGGTCCACCTGATATTAAGTGGTACCCTCTGACTATGAAGTGCGGTAATGCACTTCATAGTCGTAGGTCACGTCCCCGAAGTACGCGCCCTATGTGGCATTGCACTGCGCCCGCCACCCTGAGACATAAAGATGGAAAGTCTCATGTGCCTGTAATTTCACCGGCACCCATACCCTTCAAACCGGAACACAGCAATGCGAGCACTACTGCTTTGCGGCAGAGATAGGTATAGTGGTAGTACTTCCCCGGACAAACTCTCAGAAAAAAGCTCTACTACTAACAACTACTGGACATAGGCCTCTCCCACAGAATGCCACGACGAACGGTCTTGAGCCGCCACCATCCACCGCCTTCCTGCGACCTCTATGATGTATTTGGTCCATCGAAAGGGGGGCATTCTTCTTTTGCGTCGTCCGGTTCGTGCAACCTACCCCAACGTTTATCGGTTCAGTATTAGTTCTGTGAGCTTTATGGCCTGCCCATTGCCACTTCAACTTGCTAACTCTGAGAGCTATGTTGGTGAACTTGGTTCTTTTATGGATATCCTCATTTCGGATTCTATCGCACTATTATTGACGAATTCGTTTTATAATTTTTGTTCTAAATTGTTTGTAATATATATAGGCATTCATAGTTACAGAAATAGATACCGGTTATGGGTGCCGGTGAAATTACAGGCACGTGAGACTTTTCATCTTTATGTCTCAGGGTGGCGGGCGCAGCGCAATGCCACATAGGGCGCGTCCTAGGTGACTCCCCATACTCAACTGTGATCTATGAGGTAATGCATTTTTAAGGTGTATGCCCACGCTTGTGGCGCGAAGTTCAAATTGTTTGGTGTTTTTTGTCCATTACTGCTCATAAACACTTCTTCAGATAGCAAAAGTTGATTTTACGAGAACTAAGAGACTTAACACACATGTTTTAATTCAATTCTAATTCAAATTCAAAATCTTTATTTCATGCTTACTGAGAAATGCACTAAACCTAAACAGTAAGCCCATATCAACATAAATACCTTAGAAACTAACATACACATAAAAAAAACTTTATTTATTACTTAATCTAACACACGTGTGATCGCCGACGGGTCGCAGCCCGGGGGATCACGTGACAGGCGTCCCTTGAACCGCCGGAACTTCACTTGAACTTGATATTTATGAGGAAAGCTCATAAATATCATCAGTTTAGCAACGATACCCCTAAACAAAAAAAACACTGTAAAAATGTGTTAAGTCTCTTAGTTCTCGCGAAATCAACTTTTGCTATCTGAAGAAGTGTTGATGAGATGTAATGGGAAAAAACACCAAAAAAAAAATAACTTCGCGCCTCAAGCGTGTGCATCCACCTTAAAGGCAGAGGTTACCGCTTAACCCATCGGTGGGCCATCTGCTAGTTCCGTCATTCAAGTAGCTAAACATAAATAAGTATAGATATAACATTTGAAACTATCATGGTTGTTTTTTTTTTTTTTTTATACTACTTGAATGACGGAACAAGCAGATGGCCCACCTGATGTTAAGCGGTAACCTCTGTCTATGATCAGTGCATTACCTCATAGGTCACGTCCACCTAGGACGCGCCCTATGTGGCATTGCACTGCGCCCGCCACCCTGAGACATAAAGATGAAAAGTCTCATGTGCCTGTAATTTCACCGGCACCCTTACCCTTCAAACCGGAACACAGCAATGCGAGCACTACTGCTTTGCGGCAGAAATAGGTATGGTGGTAGTACTTCCCCGGGCGAACTCTTTCACAAAAAAAGCTCTAATAACTAATACTACTAAGCTATGTATGCACATACTTTTCACTAGAAACACTTAAACTCAAGAATCATGGTAAATATCCCGTTTATAGTGAAAATTAAATAAATATAGAGTTAATAATAAACCTAATAATAAAACCTAATAATAATACCTTAGTGACAAATTTGACATCACATCTTTTGCATTTGTGTTCCCTTAATTTCTTATCTTTATTTATTTTTATCAGAGTGTTTTTCTTAATACCAATGCTTTTGGACACATTCAATTTAGAGGTTTTTAACAATTTGAGAATACGACTGTTCACATTTTTTTTAGACTTTCTTTTGACTGTTGTGCATGCTATCTTTGTGCTCCTAGTAACTGTTCTAGCTGCTTTGGCGTTTACTGGTGAAGTGGCCACCTCTGGGACATCAAAGTCACCATCAATAGATTCATTGTATTTCACTGGAGGATTTTGTAGTGATTCTCTCCGTTGCTTCATTTGATGGAGTATAAGTTCGAAGTCGTGCATCACCATTGGCTGGGAAACGGAAGCTAAAAATATTCATAAATAAATTAAATTAATTTTAGTTAAGGTGGATGCGCCCGCTTGCTGCGCCAAATGCAATTTTTTTTGGTGTTTTTTGCCCATTACAGCTCATCAACACTTCTTCAGATAGCGAAAGTTGATTTCGCGAGAACTAGGAGACTTAACACACATGTTTTAATTGATAGTGTCTCATAAATATCATCAGTTTAGCTATGATACTCCTAAACACATTTTTACAGTGTTTTTTTTTTGTTTATGCGTATCATAGCTAAACTGATGATATTTATGAGATACTATCAAATAAAACATGCGTGTTAAGTCTCCTAGTTCTCGCGAACTCAACTTTCGCTATATGAAGAAGTGTTGATGAGCTGCAATCGGCAAAAAACAGTAAAAAAATTTAATCTCGCGCCGCAAGCGTGAGCATTGACCTTAAGGTGAATGCTCTCGCTTGTGGCGGGAATTGAAATTTTTTTGCTCATAACACTTCTTGAGATAGCGAAAGTTGATTTCGCGAGAACTAGGAAACATAACACACATGTTTTTATTGATAGTATCTCATAAATATCATCAGTAGCTACGTAGGGGGATCTTTCTCAGTTCTCGCGAAATCAACTTTCGCTATCTGAAGAAGTGTTGATGAACTGTAATGGCCAAAAAACACCAAAAAATCTGAATTTTGCACCTAAAGCGAAAGTATTAAATAAAAAAACTAAATTTTTTGTTATTGGTTTTTATCACTAAGGATCAATTCACATGAGCAGCGGCACACTGTTTCAGATATATAGCATTTTAAACTTCGTCTTCATTGCTATAATACATAGTTTCGCTTTAGGGGCTCGAAAAAGCCGGCGGGGCGCGGCGTTTCTGGTGTGAATTCATCCTTAGGGAAATTATTAGATTTTATTTATAATATCCCAGAAACTACTGACTGGGCGGGGATGGAACTCTCACACCCACCCTTCCCAAAATAATAACATTATGTAAGAGGTTGGTATGGTATGAACATACCTATTAATGTGTCTGATAATATTGTTTTACGAAACATCATATCAGATGCCTCACATTTTCTTTTAAAGTGAAATGCTATTTTCAGTTCATCCAAACAGCCTTTACAGACATACTTGGGGTAGTAATCTGCTTCATTTATCTGAAACAGATAACTTGTAAGAACAAAAATATAGTGGTATATTTATCAGAAATATTCTTGATCCTTGAATAAGCTTGCCCTGAAGATCCTTACGATTGAGAAAACTGTATCCCAGAGAACTTTTCTAATTATTATTGTGTGCTTGTTTCTGAGTGATTAATGTGAATATGTGTGAATCTATCTTGTTGCAATATCTTTAAAAGCTTTTAGCTTTGACAACCTACATAAGTTTTTATTTTATAATATTTTAATGGGGTCGGCATTAGAAACGTGCTCCCGATGTTTGCCCCCGGTAGCACTCCCCAACACAGTAAGCGTTAAGTATATGAAAAAAAAAAGAAGAAGATAATTTTAAAGAGAAGTTTGAAATTTTGAAATTGGACTTGTTGAAAAAGCTAGTGTAGAGAGGGGTCGGACGGTGTTTCCAAATCAACCATTAAGTATGGTATAACAAGGTTAAGTATGGCTATAGATACGTTCACCACCCTTGAGAGTTAGGATAAAGGAGTTTTTTTTTTATGTGTCCTGCTTCTTGGCAATCTGTTTTAATAACAATAATCCAATTTGCTGTCCGATTTGATCCGTTTTTTGTGTTGAATGGAGGGAGATAAGTCCAGTGAGTCATCTCTCAATCTTTCTCTGTGAATCTTTCCACTAGACTTGGTATACTGTGTCTTTTCAGTCTTGAAAATGTAAGGCTACCCGTTCCTTGTAACTTAGCAGCAATTTTAGTATATGTACTGCCGAAGCAAGTACTGGATAAGGAGATTAAATCAGGATTAAATCTTGATGTTAGTTTGCTTAAATCCACCGATATTAAAATGGTATTGGTGTTCAGGTGTCAGTTCTGGTTCCTACCGGGCCACGCTCACCTTCGGCTCACTCGCAGCTCAGGTGGTGACTGCTGTTTGCTGGTGTTTTAAATCCATGTTGTACTGTAGTGTCACTCATTTTGAAATATGAGACTATGATATTACATAAACTAATTGGGTATTGGTGTGCAGGTGTCAGTTCTGGTTTGCAGCGAGCAAGCCAAAGGCGAGCGTGGCCCAGTAGGGCACACTCAAATGCACACCCTTTTAATATACAGTACTTACTGATATATTTGCTACAGTCCTTATAGCACTCATTATGAGTGTGCCATCAATCCTATTAGTAACAGGTATGTCTGCAGCATTCGTGCAAACTCGGCAAATCATATCCCCATCAAATAGTTCTTCCCTGTAAGATTTATAACAAATAGAATTAACGTAAAACAACCTACGGCAAAAACAATGTTTGTCCGAGTCCTATGATATTACATAGGATATTGGGTATTGGCGTGCATATGTCGGTTCTGGTTCGCTGCGGGCCCTGCCGGGCCACATAAATAAGTACTTTTTGTTTCAAATCATTAAAGGGTTTGTGGATGGAAAGTTTGTTTCAAGTGTGAGCTACATTTCGTTCGTCTTGAAAGTGTTAGATTTTACTCACTTGTTTTGGAGAAATTCCTGTTTAACTGAACTAAAACCAGTATTTTTTTGCTTTATTGATTTCCATAGTAAATATTCAGTCAATTGGAACATGGTCATTTTTATGTTCAGCTGTTCGTTTCCTTTGAAGGAGATTAGATTATACCAGTTCCCTCAGCACTCGCAAATCATGCCAATATCTAAACCTATCATCAAAAATAAAATTATTTGTAGTTCACAAACCAAACAAACAAACAAAATCCATGACTTTTTAATCTTTAATCATTCTTCTTCTTCTTCTTTTTTTGGCGTGTTCAGCGGACCGGTAGTGGTGCCACAAGAGTTTGCCAATGACAGATGATTAACTTGACATAAAACCAAAAAAGTGCTGGGAGTTTGAGGAAAGATAAAGGTACGGTTTAAAGCATAGATTTAGTATATGTACTAGATCTACAATCAGAGATCGAAGATGGAACCAAAAAAAATATGTGCACGTGTTGGTGAAAGTCTATGTCTGAGTTAAAAATAGTGTTGTCCTCGACCAACACGTTCACATTATCGATAGAATTCATCATCCGTCCATGATGTGTATGGTAGATAAATACATCTTAATGCAGATTAAGTCTTTCATGAATAACACAGTTTGGCAGATTTGACGTCATAAAGAGAATTTTGAATACAGTTAATAAATAAACCTTTATTATTTATTGACCCCTAAATATTACGGTTTTATGTATAGGTGTGATCTTCGAGTTTCCCTTTTAAATTTAAACTTAAAATGTTTGCTACATAGTGGAGTTCTTATTTGAGTCCATCCCACTCTTCTTATAACCGATAACCATTTTTGTCGTAGCAAAGGATTACTTGGAAATCTGAAAGCACAAAAACATTTTATATCAGCCGTGCTACGCCCATATAATTTTTCACTCTGTTACTTTATCTATAGACAATTTGTTACCCCAAAGTTTATTATTTTTCAAGTGTAAACCACGCTTTTTGGATAACATTAAATTTAAATGTAACCCAAAAATTCAGTTCTAGCGGGACTCGAACCCGCACCTTCGCCTGTCATCGGCGATGCCTTAAACAATTTAGCCATAGATCGAGCTATGACGCTGGAGACGAAATTTGTGGGCACTATCAACTCGGCTATAGCGCCAAGTTGATAGTGCTGTATATACAGGTGTTTCATTGGAAACCTGTTCAAAGTTCGAAAGTAAAGGCATCGCTGATCACAGGCGAGGGTGCAGGTTCGAGTCCCGCTGGAACGGAATTTTTGGGGTATATTTAAATTTAATTTGTTACCTATTATTTTATTAAGCAGAAATAAACAATATTTATTTATAAAAATAAAAAAAAAAAAACCCTTTCGGGGAAAAAGGCGTGTGTAATAATCAACAACGTAAATATTTACTCCAAAATATCTACAACACAAACTGCAATAAAAACACCCGTGGTGCTTTAAAGTTACCTTTTCAATAGTCAATACAAAAACACACACCTCAATGTCCACCTGGTTATTATAGTTTTTTTTTTAAAACGGTAAAATGTTAACAGAGCACACATATTTACTCCAAACAAAGTAAACCTCCATTCTAGGATGGACAAAAATTTAATTTATAGGTTGGTATAGTGCGCGTCATGTAAAAAGAACGCTGGTGGTCAAGCTTCTACAGGCGTTCCAGCGTTCTTTTTACATGACGCGTACTATAATTGTACATTATTTGTAGTAAACTAGGTAGGCACTCATTCAATGCATAGGTATACATCTCTTAAATAAGTAGAAAAGTAAGTAATCTCTTAAAAAGAACGCTGGAACGCCTGAAGAAGCTTGACCGCCAGCGTTCTTTTTACATGATGCGCATTATACAACGATATAGACTACAACAGGACTATCGATATTTCTGACGTCATCACTTGGCCAAGCCCTATCGTAATCAAACATTTTTATATTTTACATAAAATATTGTTTATTTCTAGGTGCAGCAACGAAATATTATTAAAAAATATAAGGGAAAGTCCTAATCTACGAATGAAACTGGTTTTTAGGCCATTTACTAAAGCAGAATTGATAAAATAAGCAATACAATCGAACTACCAATAATCTCTTATTTACCTGTGAAACGTGTATTTTCCCGGATAATTACGTCTTGTATCTTCACAGTCACAAACTGAACACGACACCATTGTCATACAAAGTAATATTTGTTATTTAATAGTAAGATTACTAAAATAATTAGCAAATCAGTTAAACTGCACAAGAGACCGTCCGGTATGCGCATGTACTCAAGCAAAACATGTCACATTCAAAACATTGTTGCTGTCACTTTTCTTCTTGCGCGGGGTACATTTAAAAATGACTTCTCTCTCCCACGCTTCGTTTGTCTATTTAGCGTAGCGAAAAAATTCTACGTCTATGGTTTAAAGGGAGAATCATCTTTAATCATTAATGTTTTTCCATGACAATGACAAGTAAAGTGAGAGAGAGAGTGAATTTAATATATAGCCAAAGAGTAAAGCACGGTTTCAGCGCCATCTATCGTAGGTAACATAAAAATAGACAACTCGCAAATGTCTGTCAAAAAAAACCTTTTGAAGTAAAAGCGAAAATTTTACGTCTATGAGTAAAGGTGTATTTCTTTTGTATCCTACTAATGGTATATCTTCATTTTCTTCTTCCAAAAGGCAAGAAGCTTATTTTGGAGTATAGGTTTCTTGGTAAAAGGCACAGAAATATATTTCTGTGGTAAAAGGTTATTTTTTGTACACCCACTCATATACTATTATTTATTCTGTGACTCAGGCAAATTTTGACATGACAAGAGCTAGAAGTTCAAGTTCACTCACTCCAACTCCATTTCACTCACTTCCATTCCTCACTCGGTGGAGGGAGTCAGCTCAGTGTTGTTTTGTTATCGCAAATTGTGTGGCTTTTCTTTTGTTTATATTGTTTTGTTTCCATTAACAATTTACTGTAATTAAGAATTCGTTAATTATGAAGAAAGGATATAAAGTTACAGACGTTAAACGTGAGAAAAAGTTTGGCGTGGCCGCCGGGAGTCTGGAAGAACTAGTTGAGAAATCCTGCAATAAATTAGGGGTAAGAACCAATAAATTAAGTTTAACACATTTATAGAGCTATTTGGCCATTTTCCCTTCATGCCGCTCTTATCGTAAGTCAAGTTGAAATCGCAAAGTGAATTTTGAATCTTAGACCACGCATTCATTTGTTTAATTTAGTTTAACTACAATGTGAATTTACACTTGTTCCTTCCGATAAAGCCAAAAGAATCAGGCAGGGTGGCACCTTCTTTCAGTAGGCAGTCATTTTCGCAGTTTCAGGTCATTCCTTGGCTTTGTTTATCCTTGAAACCCCAGAAGTGGGTCAGGGTCAGGGGCATACTGCGCGGCCGTGACCCATATTTATTCCCGTTTTCTTCATTCTGGTTTCAGTTCAATGTCAGCTGCGCCGATTGCCGCCTTTTTGTGGCCGAGGATGGCACGCGCGTCTCAGATGACGAGTACCTAGCTACGCTGCCTCCGCAGACACTTTTCATATTGCTGAAGAATAAAGAGCAAATGGTAACTGGTATGTTAACACTACATTAAACAAGGTAACATTTGAAAAATACCCAAAATGGTTTAAGTCCCAATTATTATCTATTTATTCATTTATAATACACAGGCAGCTCTTGGAGCTGATGCGTGTATATCTTAGTCCTTATCAGAGCACTTTAAATGTTTGTGAAGTCTATTTTTGAAAGAATTCACTGAGGGGCACTGGTCACTGAGTCTGGTAACCGGTTCCAAGTGCGCACAATGCAATTGGACAATATCATTCAAATATAGAACTTTTGTTCTAAAAACTCATTTTTTTCTAACTGGAATGGCACCAAATAGGTGAATACTGGCACTTAACCCACATCTACATTATAGGTAGACACCTACCTGTACCATTAAGTGGGAGATTAGCCAGCTGAGATGCGAGAGAAAGGTTGTGGGTTTGATTCCCAACAAATATTTGTTCCGGGTGTGGGTGTTGTGGTAGCATGTTGGTCGTAGTTAATACCCACAACAGGGATCTAGATATGGGATATGGACTATGTATGTGACTGTTGAGTGTTATTTTACTATTATGTTATGTACTAAAAATAGTCTAGGTAGGTAGCCTAGGTACTAGCTAGGAACCTATGTGTATACAAAATCGAAATATATCGAAAACGTTTTATTTATATTGAAAATTTTACAAATGGAGGTTACCACCATGTCTTTTCAGTCAATGCAATACATGTCTCCAGCAATCTGGAAAGATTTGTAGAGAAATATTGAGAGATGACTCACATGATGTATCTCTATCCATATTCCTACAACACAAAAACAGGTCAAATCGCAAATGATTGTGATATAAACAGATTGGCAAGAAGCAGGATATAAAATATCACAATAAAGTTATTTTACAAAAATTACGATCATAGGTACACCACATAGGTACTTAACTATTCTCTTACCAATGTTTAATTGAACATAGGTACTTAACTATTCTCTTACTAATGTTTCATTGAACATAGGTACTTAACTATTCTATTACCAATGTTTCATTGAACATAGGTACTTAACTATTCTATTACCAATGTTTCATTGAACATAGGTACTTAACTATTCTCTCACCAATGTTTCATTGAACATAGGTACTTAACTATTCTATTACCAATGTGTCATTAAATAAATAAAAATAAATAAATAATGCTGGACAGTTTACACAACATTATCTAGCCCCAAGCTAAGCAGAGCTTGTGTTATGGGTACTAGATAACTGATATACTTAATACAATATATAACATAGATAGAACATAGGTACTTAACTATTCTATTACCAATGTGTCATTGAACATAGGTACTTAACTATTCTATTACCAATGTTTCATTGAACATAGGTACTTAACTATCCTCTTACCAATGTTTCATTGAACATAGGTTCTTAACTATCCTCTTACCAATGTTTCATTGAACATAGGTACTTAAATATTCCATTACCAATGTTTCATTGAACATAGGTACTTAACTATTCTATTACCAATGTTAGGTACTTTACTATTCTATTACCAATGTTTCATTGAACATAGGTACTTAAATATTCTCTTACCAATGTTTCATTGAACATAGGTACTTAACTATTCTATTACCAATGTTTCATTGAACATATGTACTTAACTATCCTCTTACCAATGTTTCATTGAACATAGGTACTTAACTATCCTCTTACCAATGTTTCATTGAACATAGGTACTTAAATATTCTATTACCAATGTTTCATTGAACATAGGTACTTAACTATTCTATTACCAATGTTAGGTACTTAACTATTCTATTACCAATGTTTCATTGAACATAAGTACTTAACTATCCTCTTACCAATGTTTCATTGAACATAGGTTCTTAACTATCCTCTTACCAATGTTTCATTGAACATAGGTACTTAAATATTCCATTACCAATGTTTCATTGAACATAGGTACTTTACTATTCTATTACCAATGTTTCATTGAACATAGGTACTTAAATATTCTCTTACCAATGTTTCATTGAACATAGGTACTTAACTATTCTATTACCAATGTTTCATTGAACATAGGTACTAAACTATTCTATTACCAATGTTTCATTGAACATATGTACTTAACTATCCTCTTACCAATGTTTCATTGAACATAGGTACTTAACTATCCTCTTACCAATGTTTCATTGAACATAGGTACTTAAATATTCTATTACCAATGTTTCATTGAACATAGGTACTTAACTATTCTATTACCAATGTTAGGTACTTAACTATTCTATTACCAATGTTTCATTGAACATAGGTACTTAAATATTTTCTTACCAATGTTTAATTGAACATAGGTACTTAACTATCCTCTTACCAATGTTTCATTGATCATAGGTACTTAACTATCCTCTTACCAATGTTTCATTGAACATAGGTACTTAACTATTCCATTACCAATGTTTCATTGAACATAGGTACTTAACTATTCTATTACCAATGTTAGGTACTTAATTATTCTATTACCAATGTTTCATTGAACATAGGTACTTAAATATTTTCTTACCAATGTTTAATTGAACATAGGTCATTAACTATTCTAATACCAATGTTTCATTGAACATAGGTACTTAACTATTCTATTACCAATGTTTCATTGAACATAGGTACTTAACTATCCTCTTACCAATGTTTCATTGAACATAGGTACTTAACTATCCTCTTACCAATGTTTCATTGAACATAGGTACTTAACTATCCTCTTACCAATGTTTCATTGAACATAGGTACTTAACTATCCTCTTACCAATGTTTCATTGAACACAGGTACTTAACTATTCTCTTACAAATGTTTCATTGAACATAGGTACTTAACTATTATCTTACCAATGTTTAATTGAACATAGGTACTTAACTATTCTCTTACTAATGTTTCATTGAACATAGGTACTTAACTATTCTATTACCAATGTTTCTCATACTCATACTCATTTATTCGCCGTAGGAACTTAAGAGAACACTTGGTCATGTAAAATTTTATAGTTTATACACATTATTTGTGTTATACACACAAATTCAAGAGAGCCATAAATAAACAGACAAGCATAGGGAAGCTATAGTTAAACTAACACAACAATTATCAGTTATAAAACATTATTATTTAAACCTATGGGTGTCAGGGGCTGCTGTAAACGGGCATTGTCAATACTAAATATAAAATAATATAATTGTCTGCTATCTAGGAGCAATGTCAAATAATAAATAATCAAAAATCTAGAAATTATGTCTTTGTTAGCTGCTGTATAGAGGCATTGTCAGATTCCCAATAAAAAAAAATTGATTGATTTACCATGTCAACTAAAATAGAACTATAAAAACACTGAAATTAAATAAAGAAAGCAAAAGGAATAAAAAAAATAAAAAAATACCTCATGCAATACAATCGTCATCCAGGGCTTCCTGCAAAGTTTAATAACTTTTACATATCAAAATTTTCTTCATCTTTCACATAAATAATCCACAACTTAAATCCCTCAAATCTTTAGGTAGTTTGTTGAAAAGTTTTACACCATTGCAGATGTAGCTCTTGGATACTTTAGATAACCTACACATTGGGTGCTGAATGTTGCCACCATATCTAGTATTATAATTATGAAATTCTCCCAAAGTGGGCATATCACTTTGTGTTTTTGTTACATATTTAAGACATTGTAAAATGTATGCTCCACTAAAGGTTGTAATATTTAATTTGCTGAAGGCGTTACGGCAAGTGTCCCTAGTTCTTAGTCCTAAAATGTACCGAACTGCTCGTTTTTGGAGTCTAAAAATTCTGAGTGTTTCCGCTGCATTTCCCCAAACTAGGAGGCCGTAAGTCATTAAACTATGGAAGTATGCAAAATACACTGATTTGGCAGCAACCACACCACAAAGTTCCTTAACTTTTTTTATGGCATAGCATGCAGAGCTTAATCTGCTGGCAAGTCCATCGATATGCTCTTTCCACGTTAGTCTAGTATCCAGTTTTATGCCAAGAAATGTAATAGCGTTAACAGGCTTTATTGGCAGGGCGCTTAAGACCGGTAATGTCAGTATGTTTGTAGCCAAAGATAAATGTATGAGATTGGTTTTACCTAAATTCAATAACAGAACATAGAACTTTCATTGAACATAGGTACTTAACTATTCTATTATCAATGTTTCATTGAACATAGGTACTTAACTATTCTCTTACCAATGTTTCATTGAACATAGGTACTTAACTATTCTATTACCAATGTGTCATTGAACATAGGTACTTAACTATTCTATTACCAATGTTTCATTGAACATAGGTACTTAACTATCCTCTTACCAATGTTTCATTGAACATAGGTACTTAACTATTCTATTACCAATGTTTCATTGAACATAGGTACTTAACTATCCTCTTACCAATGTTTCATTGAACATAGGTACTTAACTATCCTCTTACCAATGTTTCATTGAACATAGGTACTTAAATATTCTCTTACCAATGTTTAATTGAACATAGGTACTTAACTATTATATTACCAATGTATCATTGAACATAGGTACTTAACTATCCTCTTACCAATGTTTAATTGAACATAGGTACTTAACTATCCTCTTACCAATGTTTCATTGAACATAGGTACTTAACTACCCTCTTACCAATGTTTCTTTGAACATAGGTACTTAACTATCCTCTTACCAATGTTTCATTGAACATAGGTACTTAACTACCCTCTTACCAATGTTTCATTGAACATAGGTACTTAACTATCCTCTTACCAATGTTTCATTGAACATAGGTACTTAAGGTGATTAGTTTTCCAGAAACGCAATATAGACCATAGTAGAAAGCCTACTCCTCCTACAAAAATGGCCAAAATAATTAAAAGAAAAACATATTATAGGTATAACATAGTCAAGAATAGAAAAATAAGTTTCCATTTTTTAAATTGCTGCTGCTTTTAACATGAAAATATAAAACAATGTACCCTATAATTTACGCAAGAATTCCTACTCCTTCCAAACGCCTGCAGCTATTTTAATGATTCTTTCACAATATTATAGACAATTTACAGTCTTTACATAAAATAAGTTTACATTTTCAAAAATAATTATGATTTCGAAACAGTAAAACAAAAACTGTGAAATGAGCTGCCTCGAGCGGTTCGGCCGCAGACCTCAGTCCGGCCCAAGCGTTCGCACGGGGTACCCGCGTCACTTTTTTGCTCCGCTCCTGTGAGTGCCACCGACTGGTTAGGGCACAATAAGATACGATAGCAGTTAGTGTACTCATCGCAGTTTATTAGTTGTGCTTCGTCTTCCTTGAACAAAATATTGTAAATATAGATCGTTTTCGTTTAGATATCTAGTCTGGTTTGCGCGAGGACGCTTGTTGGTTAATTATCTATACTAATAATAATGAGGAAAGATTTGTTTGTTTGTTTGTTTGTTTGCATTGAATAGGCTCCGAAACTACAGAACCGATTTGAAAAAATATTTCACTGTTGGGACGCTACATTATCCCCGGGGACTCCGGGTGACAAAGATTATATCATATTTTCAAAAATATTAGGGATCCTTACTAAAACTCCAATAATGTAACCCAAGGTGTAAAAAATTGTAACATAGGGGGAATAACTTTAGCAGGTTTTTGTATCTGGTGTGTGGATAGATTGGGGGTCGGGAAGGGGAAATCGAATGAAAAATCTCGAATGAAAAATCTCAAATAAAAAATCTCTAATGAAAAATCTCGAATGAAAAATATCGAACTAAAAGTCTCCTATGAAAAATCTCGAATGAAAAATCTCGAACGAAAAATCTCGAATGAAAACTCTTGAATGAAAAATCACGAATGAAAAATCTCAAATGAAAAATCGCGAATGAAAAATCTCGAATGAAAAATCTTGAATGAAAAATCTCGAATGAAAAATCTTGAATGAAAAATCTCGAATGAAAAATCTTAAACTAAAAAATCTCGAATGAAAAATTTTGAACGAAAAATGTAAAAATAGAAAAGTAAAAAAAAGAAAAGATAAGTAAAGAAAAAAAAAAAGAAAGTAAAGATAATTAAAAAGTTGAAAAAAATTAAAACTGAAGGAGTAGAAAAAAGAAAAGAAGTAAAAAAAACAGAGTAAGAAAAGTAAAAAAAAAAGGAATTTTAAGAAAAGTCCAGTGTACATTTTGCTACTATTTAGTAAGATCTAGTGCTACTAGTTAGTTTACATTTTGAGAAAAAAACCAGTGTACATTTTGCGATGTGGTCATTTTGAGAAAACGCACGGTGTACGTTATGCGAAAAAATCGAGTGTACATTTTGCGAAGTGGTCATATTGAGAAAAAGGGCAGTGTACATTATGAGAAGTGGACGTTTTGCGAGCTGCTTTTGGCTTAATTCGGTATTTTTTTTTTCAAGATTTTCCATTCGAGATTTTTCATACGAGATTTTTCATTGGTCTACCCATAAATAGGTACTATTATTTATATTTGGGCGTGTGTCGTCTTTGTATGTATGTATGTATGTATGTATGTTGTATATATATTAGTTCATTAGTCCATCATCAATTTTCATAAATAAATGTCTAAATAATGGTTTTGCCTGACCTTTTTTTTTATGCTACTTGAATGACGTAACAAGCAGATGGCCCACCTGATGTTAAGCGGTAACCTCTGCCTATGAACAGTGCGTTACCTCATAGGTCACGTCCACCTAGGACGCGCCCTATGTGGCATTGCACTGCGCCCGCCAACCAATACTGTGTCTTTGTGTAATGTCTGTTGTACTGTATCCTAAATCATGTATCATGTTTTATTGTTATTATATTTTGATCTGTCTCCGTGTCCTGTTTTTTTGACCTGTTGTGTGTATTTCGTAATTCAAGGGACAGTGTACCTATTTCATTATCTACCACACTAGGTCTAGACTACACATGCGCAAAATGTATCACTGAAAAGAAAAGAGAGATACGTATCTATTGAACGACAAGATACGTATCTATCTTTTGTATCTCTAGTTCATTTCGTTCACTACTATCTGAATCTAGTTCGCGAACGAAAAGATAGGAATCCATACGTATCTATCTTATGTATCTCTGGTTAGTTTCGTTCACTATTATCTGAATCTAGTTCGCGAACGAAAAGATAGGAATCCATACGTATCTATCTTATGTATCTCTGGTTAGTTTCGTTCACTATTATCTGAATCTAGTTCGCGAACGAAAAGATAAGGAATCCATCCTTATTTCCTCAGATCTAGTTAATTTTGTTTTTGTTCAGTTTCTTACTGAATCTCGTTCGGGACTATTATGAAATGAAATATGTAGGTAATGCTCATCGTTTGATGTGCGTTCACTAATTGTAATTATCTTGGGTAAAAAAATACTATTATGCTCGATTATTCGAAAAATGTATAATAGATTAAATGTTAAATCTAAAAAACTAGATAAAATGCTACTTTATTTTATACCTACTTACATATAATTTTTACGGAATGTCTAGTAGTTTATTTAGCGAACATTTATTTTCTTTATATAAAATTATTAATTAGCTACCTAACTAAGGAGTCCATAGACGCCAAATTCTGTCACTATCTTTTGAAACCATTAAAGTGCAGGTAAGTAAGTTAGAAAGTGACAGAAAAGCGTGCGCGAAACGAAAAGTTAGCTAAAATCACCATTACATACCGTTACATACGAAAACGAAACAGAAACAAAACAAGCGGGAGGTCACGCTCGTGTTTAAAACTAGGTACCTACCTAATCAAATAAATTTTCGTAGAATTTTGCATCTAGAAATACGTACCTACCTCAATATTTTGTTTTTATCCAAAGCAAATTAAGTTTTATTCACTTGTGAGAGTCCCTTTTTCCTATGAGTCACGTCGACGATGCACTGGGAACCCCGCCACAGACTAGTTAAGAGTACGAATTGCCGGCCGATAAGGGCCGAATGTCGTTCGTGTCGTTCGTTGATTCGAATTTGTTCGAATGCTCACGTGGTCTTGTCATCTTGTCAGTCGTTCGCGCGCTCCCATAGATTCGCTTATCACTTACTGATACACTGATACACTATAAGCGCAGGTGAACAACTGATAGACAGATTCATAACAAGCGATGTAGTTCACTGAACTAGTTCGTTCGCGAACTACTCATGTCCAGTCTAGACAGGTCTAACAAACAAAGAAACAGCTAAGAAAAATTAACAATGCTGCAAGGCATATACTAATAGCAATAGCGCATAATTTCCGATGCTCAAAATCAAAAGTGCGCGAGTTCTCAAACACAACAAACTAGACAACAGATATGACTGCATGACTAGCGAACCGCGTTCCAAACCGCGGCCGCTGCCCGCCGCACGCCGCGGTCTGCATGACTAGCGCGACGCGCTCAACGTCGCGGCCAGCGCCAACTACCGCGCGCCGTGATTATTCATTGTTTCTGAATATTGTGCCAATGTTTATGCGTGGCGTGTGGTGCCGGCTCGGGATGCAACATTTCCTAGGCTCCGCCCAGATGCCCAAGGTCGTGGCCAGCGCCAACTACCGCGCGCCGTGATTATTCATTGTTTCTGAATATTGTGCCAATGTTTATGCGTGGCGTGTGGTGCCGGCTCGGGATGCAACATTTCCTAGGCTCCGCCCAGATGCCCAAGGTCGTGGCCAGCGCCAACTACCGCGCGCCGTGATTATTCATTGTTTCTGAATATTGTGCCAATGTTTATGCGTGGCGTGTGGTGCCGGCTCGGGATGCAACATTTCCTAGGCTCCGCCCAGATGCCCAAGGTCGTGGCCAGCGCCAACTACCGCGCGCCGTGATTATTCATTGTTTCTGAATATTGTGCCAATGTTTATGCGTGGCGTGTGGTGCCGGCTCGGGATGCAACATTTCCTAGGCTCCGCCCAGATGCCCAAGGTCGTTCGAGGCTATAATCACCTTAACTACCCTCTTACCAATGTTTCATTAAACATTTCGAGGTCCTTCTCCATGAGCGCCGACCGCAACCACGCTTGAAGGTCGTAAGAAGAACATGGAACTCGGCAGCAGGATAATAAATAAATATAAATAATGCTGGACAGTTCACACAACATTATCTAGACCCAAGCTAAGCAGAGCTTGTGTTATGGGTACTAGATAACTGATATACTTAATAATATAATACATTACATAGATAGATATTTTTTATTATACATAGAAAATTGAAAATACCCAGAACACCCTGAACAAATATCTGCAGATCGTACAAATGTTTGTTCCGAGGCGGAAATCGAACCCGCAACCATCTGCGTCGCAGGAGAACCTTCGCGCGCTCCGCCACAGCAGTCGTCAAAGACGCCTAATATAGTGGAGTACGTGTTGCAACCCCTATTTTTCTAAAGTTACACCAAGCCTCGATTATTTAAATTCTATAAATATAGGTATTTATACCAAAACCGGCATCATGAATGAATCAGATTCCCATAAGTACCTTATGTTTCAGATTTTGACCACTTCTATAATCTAATCCGGTCTCCCAAGAAGGACTACATCGACACCGGGGCCGCTGCAAAGAAGTTTCTTACTACAAACATAAAGGAGAAATTCAGTGTCTTCCAGAAGTACATTGCTGCAGCTGATGATGCGAAGACCATGCTTAACGAAAGGACACAGGATCCAGATTGGTTCGAAGGTTGGCACTAACTTTTTATGCTTTGTGTTATGGAACAACAAGCATATGGCCCACCTGATGTTAACGATAACCTCTGCCTATAAAAAGGCATTACCTCATAGGTCACGTCCACCTAGGGCGCGCCCTATGAGACATAAAGATGAAAAGTCTCATGTTCCTGTAATTTGGCTAGCATTTTACAGCCATGTGTGCCCTACTGCTTTGCAGCAGAAATAAGTATGGTGGTAGTACTTCCTCGGAAACTCTAGTAACTTCGTAGTAGTCGGAAACTTCGTAGTAGTCGGAAACTTAGTAGTAGCTTTTTTGTGAAAGAGTTCGTCCGGGGAAGTACTACCTCCATACTTATTTCTGCCGCAAAGCAGTAGTGCTAGCATAGCTGTGTTCCGGTTTGAAGGGTATGGGTGCTGGTGAAATTACAGGCACATGAGACTTTTCATCTTTATGTCTCAGGGTGGCGGGCGCAGTGCAATGTCACATAGGATGCGTCCTAGGTGGACGTGACCTATGTGGTTATGCACTTTTATAGGCAGAGGGTACCGCTTAACATCAGGTGGGCTGTCTGCTAGATTTGTCATACCAAGTTGTAAAAAAAAAACTCACCCACAGCTTACTAACATAGTTCTGTTGTTGTTTTCATAATTTGAAGTTATATCCACAAATAAACAACTTGGTCTGGTAGGGTCTGATCAATTCATCATTGTCTTTCCCTTTTCCCAATTTATTTGTGGTCGGCGCAGTACGTCTTTTTCTTCCACTCTCCCCTGTCAGCCGTCACCTCGTCATTCACTCCCTTCTCATTCATATCATCTCTCACTCAATCCAACCATCTTTTCTTAGGTCTTCCTCTTCCCTTCCATCCACTAACATTCATATTCATAACTTTCTTATTCACATGCGTTTCATTCCTCCTCATAACATGCCCATACCAAGCTAAACGATTTCCTTTCAACTTTTCTGACACTGGTGCAATTTAGATAGGATAGTACAGGTACTTGTATAGTATTATTTTATCTGTGGTACAGGTTTATAATATGGAACCACTCGGAATAACGAAAACCGAATTGCGAGTCGAAATGTCGTTTTTGTATGCAGAAAATGATAAGTGCCCCTTCTTTTTATACTACTTGTAATGACAGGTCAAGCAGATGGCCCACCTGATGTTAGGCGGTACCACCTGCCTATGAACAGTGCATTATCACATAGGTCAAATCCACCTAGGACGCACCCTATGTGGCATTGCACTGCGCCCGCCATCCTGAGACCCCGGATACCCTTCAAACCGGAACACAGCAATACTAGCACTACTGCTTTGCGGCAGAAATAGGTATAGTGGTAGTACTTCCCCTAGCAAACTTGTTGACACAGAAACATGAAACATTGGTAATAGAATAGTTAAGTACCTATGTTCAATGAAACATTGGTAATAGAATAGTTAAGTACCTATGTTCAATGAAACATTGGTAATAGAATAGTTAAGTTAACTCATTAAAACCATACATAAAACCAACATCGACTCTCAATTCGATAGTTGGGATACCGAATGCAAAACTTTGACAAACCTTTACTAAACCCTCTGATCATTTGGATTAACATCGTTTATCCTACTTCCTACTAATATTATAAATGCGAAAGTTAGTGTGTGTGTGAGTGTGTTTGTTACTTCTTCACGCTGAAACTGCTGGATGGATTTGCATGAAATTTAGAATGGAGATAACTGGACTCCCGGAATAACACATAAGCACATTTTTATCCCGATATTCCCACGGGATCGACACTTACGCCGGTGAAACCGCGGGGCGTTGCTAGTATGTATATACAGGGCATCCCAAGACTATGCGACATGAAAGGAAAGTACCTTAAATATTGTAGATAGGATATTTTGCTGAAAGGAGACTTTATTTTATTTTTAAAACTCTAATATTTTCTGAAAAGTTACATGATTCGTTTGGGAACCGAACCGACTTAAAATGAAATGATTAATTTTACGGTATTCCTTTGTTTTAAGATACTATGCTCTTTACAGGAATTATTAATTTTTATCCATTCTTTTGTTTGGCATCATAAAAATACGGGGTGTTTTTTTTTCACTTTTAAGTCGGTTCGATTCCCAGACCAAGCAAGTAACTTACTTTTAAAAATAAAATTAAGTCTCCATTCCGCAAAATATCCTATCTACAATATGTAATGTACTTTCCCTTCATGTCACATAGTCTTGGGACGCCTGTATACATTTCAACATTGTTAAGAGTTTGGTGTTCAATTGTATATTGAAAGAGATATTTTGTCTTCCAGGCTTGGAGCCATCAGAGAAAAACAAAGAGCAAACCATGTCAAAGCGTGTCAAGGATCGAATGCGCGGCTACTACTTCAAAACCAAAACAGCTCTGCACTCGTCCAACTTATACATACACTCCAAAGACGGCCGCAGTAAGAAACTCATTGACCAGTTCCTATCAGACCTCCGCAAGATTCTAGAAAAAAATAAATATAACGACGGTTATTTCAATCGCAAAGCTAGTGAGACGCGCATGTGTAATGAAAACGGGCTCTTTGAATGCGGGGGTCTGTGGAACAACACCAGATGTGCTTACGAGGGTGACCACATCATCAATCCGTATAGGAGCCGCGAGGAACGCATCATATTCCAAACCTGGAACTTAGACCATAAAATTGAGCTATCAAGGTCTATTATCCCGAAGATACTGGAAAGCATTGAGAGCCTGTATAACGGTGATGTTAAATGTATTTTATGCAAAAAGGGGAAAAAGCCAGGGGGTCTGATAACTGAGAGATACTATTTACAGATATTTACAAAAGATAATTTGAAATTGGTGCATATTGTATGCCATCATAAAGGCAAGCACGCTGCGGTATCAGATGTATACACTGTATGCAAGAATTGCATTGGAAACCAAAGCATTGAATATTAAAAGATGCATGAAGTACTTCAAATTTATATAAAAGAATATATTTTTGCAAGGAAAATTATTTTTCTATATTAGCTAAATAGAACAAAACTTTTTTTGAGTTGATGAATTTATACTTTTACTATAAAATAATATTTTTGGTTTACGCGATTTAATTTATACTATTAAATTTATTAATAGACTTAAGTGGAATGTACAGTACATACAGTAGAGTAACAAATTAGCCTTTGAAATTAGTGATTATTTACAAATAATTGTTATGAAATTTTATATTCCTTAATATTGATCTCCTCTCCCTTATAGTATAGTTAAGAGCAATAAATACTTAAATCAATATCTAAAGAGTTATGTACAGTGGCGGAATGAATATGTTCGTCAGTTTTCAAAGGAATCCCTTTAGCTTGTCGCGAGCACATATTACCTTTTCCAACTATTCTACGTAGCAGACTGCTGTAAAGAACACCATAATTTAAATGTTTATTATAAAGATCAAAATCGCACACCTTTGATCAGTTGCTTGTTTAAGTTTGGAACGACTTTTTTAGGGTCCCGTACCCAAAGGGGCCAAACGAAGCCATATTGCCCTCACTCATCCGTCTGTCCATCTCTCTATCACACGGGTCTATAGCGGCTAAACCATAGTAGTATTCATATTTGTACTATTTATGTATCTTACTGTCCCAAACCCAAAAATAATAACCAAAAATTATTTTGAAGTAGGGCTCCCGTACAAGTTAGCAGGGATGGAAAAATAAATCTGTCGTACCCTAGCATGTGGAGTATAATTTTAGAGCTTATAGAATAAGACTTTAGAATGTGCTCCTAGTAGAATAAGACTGTATTTTTGTTACTAAGTTCAATTTAATTTCCATTTAACACAGGAACTAGTTTATTTTAAATATTCAACATTTATTATGAATATTTTACCAAAACATTATAATATTTTAGAAAACAGAAACATTTTGAGAATTTTCTCATATTTCTATTACAAAGAGATTTAGTTTTGCGTGTGGATTAACTAAACTTATGCAATTTATAACTTCTCCTTTTTTTACGGACCCACAAATGATATAATAGTTTCAACGACGAAAACCTGAATGCGCGAGGTCCGATGCGCACTTGGCCAGTTTTTTATTGAGTTAGCCAGAAGTTTTGTCATTTTATTCGTAGACTATCTATCATTCAATCACTGCTAATATCCGTTGTCATGGTAACTGAAGGTTATTTTCGTAATATTGCAATATTGACACATTGGCAGTTCCGATACGTAGCGCGAGAATAAGTGCCTGTGTCGGTAAAACAGTACCAATGCAATACTATGTCGGTAAAACAGTACTTATGCTTTTTGCATTGAACAACCAAAAATAGGCCCTAAGGTGACGAACATTTTCATTCCACCACTGTACCTATCTGTAAAAGTTTATTATTTATTAATATTATATATTACTGTAAGAACTGATGTGGGGCAATCATTTTTAACGATAACAATACCATAAACAAAACTGAAACTCAGGTCCGACAAGCTCATATTGAGAGCAAGTTGCTGGTGGATGATAAATTTTTCCGTAATTTAAGTAAAGCAATATATTTTTGTATCAAAGAACCTCAATCTAATACAGGGTTGTAGTTAATCAACGTTTCGTTTATGGTTTTAAACTATACCGGGCGACAGGTTACCTCTTTTAAAAGTTACAGCTTTTTTAAAGGTTAAAAAACAATCTACTAGATAAGATACATTTCTTCTACACTGAGGTTACTCTACTTTTTTTGCATAGAATTTGTAAACTCACGAAATTAAATTACTTACGGAAAACGTAGTTTTCTTAAAGGTATGAACATAAGTGCCAAAATAAGTTGTTCGGTGGATCTCAGTGGATTAATTACACATTTATTAATTATATATTTATCTTGTGGTGTCTAATGCTTATCGAATTTGAAAGAAAAAATATAATTCTCAAAGAATTAAATTTAATTATTCCATTGTTCTATTTTTCTATTTAGGGAGAAAACTTATAATAAAATTTAGGTATTATTGGGAGCTGTGCCAATATTTACCTACTGTTATGTGTTCGAATAACTAAATTATTATTGTAATGTGTTCTTAAATTAGAAGATGAAATTAGTAGGTATTAAAATTTTAGATACTATGGTTTTCTGTAGAAAGTCGAATGGCAATTTCAACCATTCAACTGTGTTTTAGCTTAGATAAATGTTTTAGATAACATATACTTACCTAAAATAATAATTACTGTTAATTGTTTAGTCAAATTCAGTCTTAATTGCTATTTTATGCCAATCATTTATGTATTATGTAGTTGGTAGAGTAAGCGATTAGACAAATTATAGCAATATTAGATGTGTAGGGCCTGTCAGGTGTGCGTAGGGATTAGGTAAGAATTTTATTAGTTGTATGATGTTTGATATGATTTATATCCCAAACACGCCTTGCTATTGTCGCAGGTGTGTATTTATGATTATTTAAAGTATAAAATCCGTTTTTAACTGGTATATTTATTCCAATTACCTATTGGTAACCACAGGTCTAGCACTGAGTCAGTCCCTGAGGTATGGGAGCGGTACGGGAGGGGTGTTTTAGTTACGTCAAAATGAAGCGTGGCTTCATGTCATCTGATAATTTGAGAGACGCAAAACACCCCTCCCGTACCGCTCCCATACCTCAGGGACTGACTCAGTTAAGCGCTAGACCTGTATGTGTAAGGCTTCTAGCCCATTAGGTCAATTAAATTGTATAGAATCAAACTAGATTTCCATACAAATCTTTATGTCAGTGTGATTTGGAAACTATACAATGTTATAAGAAATTGACAAACCACGGGCCTAGTTTGTTTATTGATCGTGTAGACAGAATAGGAACAAACTTCGTTTGTATACAGAGTCCTCAAGTCACATATATTTCACCTTTTAAATGTTGTATTGCATAGTTTTGAATAGAAAGGCTTGAGGCTGGTTTACATATGCATCGGCTAAGTAGCGAGTTAACTTGCCGGTCTGGCGAGTTAAGTTCTTATTGTCGTTTAAACACAAGTTTACGATTAAGTTGAAAAAATAGAATCGCGTTCAATTTTTTCTGCGAGTCAAGTGCAAGTTCACCCAAATTCATACAAAAGCACAGACAATGCATTTGTTATTTTGACAAGTATATTTGAGTCAGGGCCATCTATCGAGCCAAATCGAACTACTTTTTTTTTATTCGTTAATGAAAAGTCCTCATTATCAGATGACATGAAGCCACGCTTCATTTTGAAGTAACGAAAACAACCCTCCCGTATCGCTCCCATACCTCAGGGACTGACTCAGTTAAGCGTTAGGCCTGTACTAAGTATTAAGTAGAACTTAATCGGCAGCTTGACTAACGACTTAACTTACTTAAATGTAAACCAGCCTTTAGAGGTAGTGGCTGGCTTAGAGTAGCAGATGGATTAGATACGTAGGTAGATGCTTCCAATTATAGCTTTATTGTTATTAGTGCAATTGTATTGTGCTAGCTCAGACAAAGAGTTGTGTGATTATTATGATGGTATAGGTCGCGCAGCGAGTAATGAGCGCTCGGCGACAGTGGTGGCGTTGATTGAGCATGTAGTAGTAGTAGAGTTTTTTGAGTTCGTCCGGGGAAGTAGTACTACCACCATACCTATTTCTGCCGCAAAGCAGTAGTGCTCGCATTGCTGTGTTCCGGTTTGAAGGGTAAGGGTGCCGGTGAAATTACAGGCACATGAGACTTTTCATCTTCATGTCTCAGGGTGGCGGGCGCAGTGCAATGCCACATAGGGTGCGTCCTAGATGGACGTGACCTATGAGGTAATGCACTGTTCATAGGCAGACGTTACCGCTTAACATCAGATTGTTCCGTCATTCAAGTAGTATAAAAAAAAAAAGTTTACATTAGTACATTCGCTATATAGACCCAATAAATTACTACTACGCATTAAAGGTCAGCGCTCATTACTCGGTTGCTAGTATAGTATAGCTCAGTTGAATTTATACTCATAATTTAGTTCGTGATTGAACTGTGGTCGGATTGATCTTGGCCGCCCTGAAGTTTCCATTTTAATATTTTTTAGGAACAAAACAACTAACTTTCTAGCGGCCTTGATCCATCGGTCGTGTTGTATTTCTACTAAGTTCTATATAATACAGGGTGTCCCAAAATATGTATGCTATCTAGAAAGGGATCCTTTCTGCAGATAATAAAGAATATTCAATACCTCTGTAGCGCGTCAGGCGAGTAGCCGGCTGAGATGCGAGAGGTTGCTGGTTTTATTCTCGCTGCGGGACAAATGTTTGTTCCGAGTCTGGGTGTTATGGTACCATGGTACTCGTAGTTCATGATACCCATGACACAGGGATCCTAATGTGGGATCAGGATTATGTATGTGATCCTATCCATGCAAAGGTTGTCACTTCCATTGTACCTCTGATTTTAAACATTGTCTCTCTATTATTTAGTGTTCTTTGTTTGTACAAAACGCTGGCTATGTAAAGAGTTATGCTCAGGGTTTCATTACGTGATATAATTCAAAATAAGGGGATCCGTAGAAGAACCAAGATCACCAACATAGCTCTCAGAACTAGATGAAGTGGCCATGGGCAGGCCATATAGCTCGCAGTACAGACAATCGTTGGGAAATAAAGGTTCTATAATGTTGAGCAGGAACCGGACGTCGCAGTGTAGAAAGCCCCCCCTCTTGGTGGACCAGTCATCTTCAAGGTCGCAGGAAGTCGGTGGATGGAGGCAGTTCAAGACCGTCTGTCGTGGCATTATATGGGAGAGGCCTATGTCCAGCAATGGACTTCTACAGACTGATAATGATTATAAAAATATAGTCTATCTATTTGGGACACCCTGTATGATTATTTTGACTAGGGTTACATAGAAATTTTAATGTTGTTGATATTTAAGGCGCTATAGGTTCACGAAATGTCTATGAGCTCTAGAATTTTAAGTTTTTAATAAGAGTTCTTAGTTTCCAAGGTAAAAATATGGTTGCTTAATATCACAGCGCATCTTACGGTGAACGAGCTGTAGTTAAATCATAAATTCAATTCACTATTTAAATTACACATGAATTAGTACACTCGATAGTAAAAAAACGAAGACACCATCTTCGTAAAATTGTAATCCAATTTTTGACTTACACGTTATATCTTTTGAAACATTTGGTAACTAATAAGGAGCTAGGACTTAGCTTAATAACTAATGCAGCCAGCATCTTAGGGACGCTTCCGTCTGGTAGTGATTTGGATCAGTTGAGCTACCTTTAGATCGCTAGCAGCGGTCTTCAGGTAGCACAACTGTTTCTTATGTATTTTGTACATAGTTTGGTAACTTATTAATTATTAATTGAATAAGTGAATTCAAAAACAAAATTTACATAATTTTAAAGGGCTTAAAGGCATTTTTACATTGTCTTTTATACACAAAAACACTATCAAAGCGTGAGCTCGCCTTCGCCTCATACAATTTTGTTTGTTGAACCCATAGCGCCTTAGCTAATTTTAGTAAGATTAGGATTTAGCTAATAATTGTCTCCACATTAGATTTTAAACTCTCAATATACAGTATTATACCTTTTCCTTATCTATTAAAAAAATATATCATGTATTTTAAAGTATAAGTGTGGAATTTGATTGGATACTGAGGTGACATGATGAAATAAATCAAATGACTGTGAAAATATTACTGAGAATGAATTTGTTGAAGGAATTATAAATTACTTACTTTGAAATTGGTTGTTTTACTCTACAGTAGTGTCCGCCCGCGCCTTCGCTTTCGTTACCAGGACAAAAGTAGTCTATAGCTCAATCCAGGTGATAATCTATCTGTGTACCAAATGTATTCCTTATAGATTCCGTGCCATTAACGTGTGACGTCATAACATGTTCTAAACGCAAACGTGGTTTGAATACGAAGAAACGATGATTCCACGCCGATATCGTAACGAGCACGCGTTATGTCACGTTTGGTCATGCGTCACAAGTTTGGCGAATAAGAGGTCGGAGCTGGTTTGCAAATGTAACAAGTAACTTACACGGGTGTGAGGTGTAGTATGGAATTTGAGGTTCTCAAGGTGCCCGCGAGGGGCGCTATTCGGATTCTCCGTACTAAAATCCGTGTAGTTTGCTTGTCAAATTTGCAGACTCGAAGCTATGTCTCAGGGTGGCGGGCGCAGTGCAATGCCACATAGGGTGCGTCCTACGCATAGATAAATTTGGTCCTACGTCGGCGTGACCTTTGAGGTAATGCCACTAATATTTATTCTGTGGTAATGCACTGTTCATAGGCAGAGGGTACCACTTAACATCAGGTGGGTCATCTGCTTGACCCGTCATTCCAAGTAGTAAAACAAAAAAAAAACACCAGTTGCGTATCTGCGCGGTAAGTCGCCACAAGATGCAGTATCAATGCACTCGCATACTTATTGACTCTGAAAGTAGCTAGTCTGCTTTGGCCCTACACAGCAGCAAGTCCATACATTTATTTTCACACCACCTGCTCGACAATATCCAAAAACATATCATGCAACCTCAACGTAAAGTAAAGCACTATCTCTCAAGAGTTGAATTTTTATTGCCTCGCAGGTGTAAAAAGTAGAGTATGCTCCTCTGGAATAAAGCCTGTTTTCGTCTTGGGCAGCTTGACCCCTCGCTTCAGTCAGAACTCTATATAACTCGCTACGCTAGTCTCTCGTTACGCTCAGGGTTCAATATGCCGCCCGCGACGTAAGACACTGCTTTATTCCCATAGTGCATAATCTACTATTACACATTGTACAAAAGAAACACGGTATTTTCATATGATCTATGATATTTATTAGTGAAAGCAAAAAGTTGTGCGAGAATTTATCTCCTCTTTCTGCCCACAGCTTTCCCCGGAGACCGCTTGCCCTTTCCACCCTTGGGCTTCTTTGCAGAGAAGTTGGTAGTGTTTCCTTTGCCTTTGTCCTTGAAAGACCCCTTCATTGATTTGTTTACTTCAGATCTCCTGTAAATAATAATAATATTTATTAGTTAAATGTAACAAATTGAAAATACACAAAAAACATGAACTCTAAGCTCATGCTTTATGACTGCACAAACCGTAGGCAGAAATCTTCATAAAAAAAAGGCCTCGCGCCGCTTTGGAAAGCCGTTTTTATTAAATATCTCGTAAAATATAGACCATTATACAAAACCCCTACAGTACCTAAACCCTCGGCTTTGTTGTATTAATTTAATTATTTTTAAAAAATTGATGTATTTCTGTTGCCGCCGCATGACAACAGATACTAAACAAGTAATAAATTAAGTAAAAATTAAAAAAAACCCTCAATGCATTGAAACGGCTGAACCGATTTTGATCAAACATAGCTAAGAACACTCCCGACTAATTCACATTTCAAACAAAACAAAAAAAAACTGTCCATCCGTTCGGAAGCTACGATGCCACAGACAGACACACATACACAGACACACACACAGGCTCACGTTTTTGCGTCAGGGGATAAAAACAGAATAAAATAAATATTTAACGAAAAATCTAAACACTACTATAAGTACTATACTAATCTACTACTATAAATATTTTAGTTTGGGCTCCCATACAACAAACGTGTTTTTTTTTGCCGTTATTATAGATAATGGTACGGAACCCTTCGTGCGCGAGTCCGACTCGCACTTGGCCTTTTTTTTCTAAATTCATTTTATGCTTTTTCGTTTCAGAGATAGGATGTGTGTGAGGGAATGATCGAATTTCGTATATTTTCCGCAACACGCGGTGACCCACGATAATGTAGGTGCGCTACTACATTCAACCACATATCTGTAACGATGGTTTTATTATCTAGTATTTAGTGCACTGTCTTTTTTTTTTTTTTATACTACTAGAATGACGGTACTTGTAAATGGCCCACCTGATGTTAAGCGGTAACCTCTGCCTATGAACAGTGCATTTGTTTTATTTTTTATTTTTTTTATTTATACTACTAGGATGACGGTACAAGCAAATGGCCCACCTGATGTTAAGCGGTAACCACTGCCTATGAACAGTGCATTACCTCATAGGTCACGTCCACCTAGGACGCGCCCTATGTGGCATTGCACTGCGCCCGCCACCCTGAGACATAAAGATGAAAAGTCTCATGTGCACTTTCACCGGCACCCTTACCCTTCAAACCGGAACACAGCAATGCGAGCACTACTGCTTTGCGGCAGAAATAGTTATGGTGGTAGTACTTCCCCGGACGTGCTCTCTCACAAAAAAGCTCTACTACTACTACGTACGTGTGTGATTAGAGATACAAATACGTTTACGCAGATAGATAGATAGATAGATATGTTTTATCTATCTATCTATCTATCTGCGGGGGCGCGGATCGCGCGGGCGCAGAGTGGCTGTTCTGTACGTAGTACTTTAATATTCAGTGCTACGGATACACGTCGTGTTAAATTATGCAAAATACAACAATAAAAAGAAACTGTCGTGAAACGAACGCGAACAAGCGTGTATTTCGTTGATGTTGTAGATAGTATTATACCATGCAATAAAGTCTAGTAAGTTTGCGGGCAGCCATACTATCCTTGATTTACGGCAAATCTGTATATCAGGGATAGTATGGCTGCCCGCACAAGCCCACAATCTTATTAGACTTTATTGCATGGCTAAATACAGTCTACAACACCAACGAAATACTCGCTTGTTCGCGTTAGGGCAGATTCTTTTTACGACAGAAATAATAAGTATAAAATTAGCCTCGCCAAATTTGTTATAACGCGGTGCTTAGTGCGGGCGTAAATACCACCCTAATTCTCAAGTCAATCTTGTATTTCTCTTTATAAGCGAATATATATTCTTTTGAGAAACAAATTTCTAAACACACAATACTCACTGTGTCTGTTCACTATGCATGTGCTTCGCCACCGCCTTATCCATATCAATCTTGGGCCTCTTATTGAGTATGCTGTCCAGTAAGCTCAGGTTGCTCTCCCGCTCGGCCTGCGGAGTGGGCACGGCAGGCCTGCGCTTGCGCTCCTTGCCAGGAATGAGCTCGTGGATTCCCTTGCCGCGGGCCTCCTTCTCCTTGGGCAGTTTATCTTGGAACTTGCCGAGGGAGGCTGTGGAGGCTTTGGCGATTGTTGCTGCTGTTGCTAGCTGAAATGAGAAAAGGATCGTCACAGAATATTTATGGTGACTTTGGTCACAGTGGAAAAAGAAGTCACGAACATTATGTATTCGAATCGGATTCTATTTGGCCTTAGGAAGATGGCCATTTGAGGTATGCTAGTAGGTACACTGCGCCAATTTTCGGACAGGCAAAGTGACACGCAGAGTAGATGCACTTGCATTATCTAGTGTAATTATAGGTCTGTGTTCCCATCTATACCGCGCCCATTCAAATTTAGACAACAATATGATCCTAGCTTGATGTTAGCTGTGGTTGCCTTTACAGAGTGAGAACAGGGAAAGCATCCAATTTGTTGATTCTATTTTGAAGTTTATGTTTATTTACTCATTGGAAATCTTAATAAATATATAAATAAATTATCCGATCTATATTTTGACTATTTTTAACCAACTTCAAAAAACAGGAGGAGGTTTTCAATTTGTGTGTATTTTGTATTAAGAGATTGTATTTCTTTGCCAAATCCACTGTCCATCCCTTAAGTGGGTGATCCATTTGCGAGCCGGCGAGTTAAAGGTATAATAAACTGCTGGTTCATTGGATTGTCGAATCGCGTTGGTGATCCATTGGCGTACCAAACAGTCGACTCTCGATCATACATTGGTATAATATACCGTGGTCTCACGATTTCAAGCATGCACGTTGAGCCAACGAACCAAACCGCGGTATTTTAAAACCGCGGTCTGGTAGGTGCTCCATTGACGGCCTATACCTCTGGCTCACCGGCTCGCTGGCGTACCAGCGGTTTTACTCACCAATCTAATTTGCAAATTAGATTGTCACGGCGCCATCTTGATATATGGTATGTGCCAACATTGAATACTCCCTATGGCTAAATTAGCCAATAATTTTATAGAGTGTTCTTTCTTACTCCTATCCTAGAAGGCACTATGTTAGAGAGAAACAAATATATTGTCCAATGTGATACTCTCACATCAAAAAAACTAACTGAACTGAAGGTGTTAAGGTGGTTGCGTTTTCATACAAACGTATTTACACAAATATGGGCGAACGGAGTATAATTTTACACTGAAATGACTGGTGTTGGCTTTTATATTGGTCATTATTTGCGCCAAATCATATTTGGTTGAAGAAAACAGTGGATTAATAGCGAAAATAACATTGAAATTTTAGTCCATACAATTCATTTCGATGTTATTTTAGCTATTAGTCAACTGTTTTCTTCAACCAATTATGATGTGCTGCAAATAATTACTGATATAAAAGCCAACGACAGTTATTTCAGTGTAAAATTATACTCTGTTTGTCCATATTTGTGTAAAATATGTTAGTATGAAGGAGCAACCACCTTAAGATGACATGCGGAAACTGACAGAAGGGCTTACAGAAATATAAATTCAGTGCACTAGCAGATTCAGTAGACATTTGTAGATAGTTTTTAGTTTCTTGATTATTATTCCCAGTAATAAATATTACCTGTGAAGCTGATGCTTTATCAGAGGTAGTGGGCAGTCCGACCCTGGGTATCTTGACCTTCTTAGCACGGGCAATATTCTTCAGCCGTTGGAGCTCATTCTTAGCGACCTTCTCTGACTTCTCGCCAGCTTTCTTCTCATACATGTCGGTCATGGGGTCCAAGTTCTGCGGGACCTCGATTAACCAGTTCTTCTCTTTCTCTGCTGCAGCCTTTTTAAACCTGTAGGTGAAATAAATTATGACGTCATGAATCACCCAGTAAGAAGTGCCCTTTTAAATTGTGATTTAATTTGTTTATATTGGTTATTAACCCAATCACATATGTATAGCATAAATAAACAAGATTTTGGGGTTTAATTGTGGAAACAGTAATTTTGACAAAAAATTGTTAAAGCTAAATTAATTATGCTAGATTAAAAATTAATAATGGGCTCATATACAGGAAAACCTAAACGAAACTCCAAAGTTTTTAAATTCGCCAAGAAATGGAAAATGCATAAAAACTGCGTAGCTTATTTTCACCAAGGACTAATAAGTTCAAGTATGGAACCATCTCAATGCGAGTCCGGCTCACACTTGACGAAGAACGATGCGTGTCAATATACTAGTTAATGAATAGATATTTTGAAAACTTACCCAAACAAAGGCACCCATTTCTGTAACTGTTCATCCCACTTAAGTTTATCTTTCTTCTTCTTATCAATGCCCTTAGCTTTAGCAAACTCCTGCCATTTTGTCAATGGCTTCGGTTTGGGTACAGGTTTGGCTCGAGGAAGGACTGTGGTAGGGGCAGGTAATCGGACAACTATAGCCTCTTCTACCCGCTCAGTGGGGAGCTCCCACACTTTGTTTAGTAGGAGTTGTGTGTTGTCGCGGGTAAGGGTTTGTAAATATGCATCTTTCTCTGACCTGAAATGTTAAACACACTGTGAAGTAGACATATCGGATGGAGTGTACATAAGGGGGCGCTGAGGAAAAAAGACTTAGAAAAACTTCCCGTTGTTTTTCGTAGTAATTATGTATCTTATGACTTTTTTCCATACGGCTACTTGAAAACTTTTCAGAGTTCATATCTAAAAAACGTTAAGTCGTATGGAAAAAATGCATTGAACACTAATTGACGGCTAAGAGAAAAGCTAAACGATAGACTAAAAAAAAATAAAAAAAACCTTTTTGTGTCCGCGCCCCCTTAGGTACACTGACCCCCAGATTGGCAACCAACTTTCGTATAAATATGGGATGGATGGTCCCCGTAATTTTTAAAACGGGCAAGAAGCGGCTTCTTTTTAAAAGCTGGTTTGGTAAGATAAAACTTACTTCAACAACTTTGTGTCCAAATCATTTGTGTCTGACGCTAGTAATGTGCCAACATCGAATTCTAGATCTAAATGTTTTTCGACTGTGATGGATCTGTACTTTTCTGCTTTCTTTTGTTCCCTTTCTAAGATTTGATTGACGATATCCATTATAAATAATCGTTTCAAAGCGCACACATTCTCCACTACACAAATTCCACAATACAAAACACAACCTCAAAATTTGTTGACGTTTATGACAGACACGTGTGGTGGGTGAGTGATTTATTTTCAAAGAATTATTTTATTGTTTTTGGCAACATTTTGTTGAACAGAGGTACATAATAGCACAGAGTTGTAAGTCACACACTTATACACACACAGCACAGACTAAAAGGTGTAGGTTACATTCATGGAAGGTTTCATTACTCCGTGATCCTATTTTATTTATGTAGTTATATTCTTTGTCCGTGTACATCATGAAGTTATAGGTAAATATTACTTCATGGTGTACATAATTAGGTCTAAAAGAGCGAGAATACGGATCTAAAGGATCGGTATTTCTGTAAATAAGCCAAGTGGAACGGTATTTCTAATGGTTTTGTGTAAAACGGAACGGACCCCAAATAACACTGTCATTGTCATGTCATCATGTGAGTCATGTCAACTGTCAAGTCTTATTTGAACACGCCAAATGCTTAATTGTTTTAAAATAATTTTATCTCTATTCTCTTGAGTGCATGTAGTCAAGCGAGATCGCAAGATTCAAAACTAAGGAACGGGTACCTGCCGTACAATCTATGAGTACAATACAATAATACAAGATCACAGCAAGATGACCGGTGATTCAGAGAGAAGTCACTGTTTCAAAACTGATAATAAGTTTATTGTAAAAAGTGGGTGCAAAAAGCGAATGTGGAGATCTCTAAAACAGATATTGACTGCAGAAAGAGCACTACCGTGGCCTAACGATGCTGTCCTTTGTAAGTTAACCGTAGTTCTCTTTTTAATTCTTAACATTACCTACCTAGTATTGCATAAAAGCAGCCTCTGCGAGGAGCAGTCCTTTCTCCACACTGGTTGAAGTAACACACAAGGCGCATTTCCTATGGGATTGCCACTGACCAAGAAAGAACCAGTGCCATGACAAACAAACAAATTACCTAGGCATGTGTTCAATAATCTCTGGTAATCTGAAATATATTGTTTCAGATTATTCAATAAATGCACCGCCCTCATTTAAACCTACTAAGAAATATTCTGATATATCGGGTCTCCCAGCTCCATACATGGATCGACACTCCAAGCTCTTCTACAGTAACTGTGAGGAATTCGCTACAGTCAGAAGCCTGCCTATGGATATTACCGCCGGGTATTTACAACTGAGAGGAGCTAGTACGATAGTCGGATGAAGCATGATGTCATTACCACAACATGGGTACAATCACCGTCATCATTATCATTCTACAGAAGTCCACTGTAGGCCTCCCTCATAGAATGTGATGATGAACGGTCTTGATGCACCTCCATCCAGCGCCTTCCTGCAACCTCCATAATGTTTTGAAGAACCAAGATCACCGACTGCTCTCAGAATCAGCAAGTTGAAGTGGTAATGGGCAGGCCATAAAGCTCGCTGAAGTAATAACCATTGGGGAAGAAAGGTTCACGAGTGGTGACCACAAACCGGATGACGCAAAAGAGGAATACCCACCCCTTTCAATGGACCAACAACATTATAGGTATTTTAGACAACCTCTGTGGCGCAGCTGGCGAAGGTTGTTCTTCGACGCAGGAGGTTGCGCGTTTCGATTCCCGCCTCGTAACAAATATTTGTTCAGGGTGTTCTGGGTATTTTCTATGTATAATTTAAAAAAAAACTATGTAATGTATTGTATTAAGTATATCAGTTATCTAGTACCCATAACACAAGCTCTGCTTAGCTTGGGGCTTGATAATGTTGTGTGAACTGTCCAGCATTATTTATTTAAATCATATCAGAACATAGATTTTGTGGTGGTCAGACCACTTAACAAACCATGCCAGCAGGAGGTTAATGAACACAACAAGAATTTATCTTTTATATTGTTCAGATAAGGTACATAATTATATAGAATTTCATAATTCATGTATTTAGCAAATGTGTCTTTCCACACATAGTTTTTAGTTTCATTCACATTCATGCTTAAATAACAACATGTTTAGTACACAAACACCTAGTTTTATTAGTTACAGTCATGGTTTTTTATTTCAAGACCTTTATTTGAAAATTGATTAGTTCGGTAAGTACTTCAACTTGTGTCGATGAGTACACCTACTTGGACATCTTTCGAAAACAGGAAAGACAGGAAAATCTACTGTCGTGTCGTGCCTACCCTTAACACTAAAACGCCAACTCATCAACATGTATCTTGCCCATCCTAACCTACGGTGCACAGCCATGTGTATTGCCAACGTAGGAGACAAATCACTTAGGCTACAATGGGATTGGGAGAACTACTGGCAGGCATGGAGGTGAAGTAAGTTCAAAAAACCCTTTGGCTGGAGCGCTAGTTTCTATGCCAAAAAACATGTTCTAGTCTACTTGACATTGGTTAGGTTCCTCAAATGGCCGTGGGCGGAAATTCGTTCGTGAAATCCTATATTTCACATATATTCTGTGATTTCACTTCATTTTTTTTCCCCTCAGTATTTAAATTAGAGAACATAAATTCCCACGATGGTGGGATTCCCACCCACGGTGAAGCGGTCCATTGCGTGCGTAGTACACTGTTTGTCTGCGTTCCATTGAGGATCTGCCTAGCTGCCTAACTTTTCGGGGAAAAAGGCGTGCGTCTATGTAAGAAGGTATCATAGTCAAAAAGTCAAAGTATTTTATTCATTGAAATCACAAGGATCATTTTGAATCGTCTTAAAAAATAAATTTACATTTACTCCTGTTCTAACGCAACCAGACCTAGAAGAATCAGGCAACAAACACGGTCTGTTTTTCTTTTGATGATCCTTCTTACTACTAGGTGGGGAGCGCCTGTGTGGTGCCTCGAGAACAAGTGGAAGCTGATTCAAGGAAAAAAGGAAAACCAAATTAAAAGCCTTACTTAGGTAGGCAGTCAAAAGTAAGATGATAGAGAGAATCAGCAAAAGTTCATAAGGCAGCACACACTACGCTTGATATACTCATAAATAACATCAGTAAAAACGCTGCATAAGAACTATGTTCCATCTTAAAACAACAGACTCCTGTAAACCTTTTTTCTTAAAGTATAAAATTTTGACTCTACCATCACTGTATATTTTGGAGACAGCTATGTTTGTCAAATCTAATCCAGATTCCTTTCGTACTCATTCAGATATCGTTGTCCGCAACAGGCGTGACAACCATAAAATCTGTCTTCCAGAAAGAAAAACCACAATGATGAGCAAGAGCATATTTGGTATGGCTCCATCTATTTATAATAAACTACCACGGAGCATAAGACTACTGCCAAATTTGGAGTTCCAAAGAAAGATAAAAACGATACTTACAGTCAAATGTTATTATGATATAAATGAATTCATTAATGACAAAGATCTTACAGCTTGACATTCGTATTTCTTTTTTATTATTTATTATTAAATTTTAATACAAGTTTCAATATTATTACTCATATTTTACAAAATGTTTAATGATAATATTTATTCCAATGTTAGCTTACTTTCTTTATTTAAATCATCATGAAATCAGACATTGCACACGTAACAGTAGAAATACATTGAATCATGCTTATACCTAAACCACCTTTGTACACATGTATTTCACGCAATAAATAATACTTTACTTTACTACTTTACTTTACTAATAAATTATATGCAGGTACAGACATTGCAAATTGACAAATTAGGTGTCGAGGGGCAGAGCGACATCAGGCCACGCGGCTTTATCATTAACATAGTCATGTAGTGTGTAATACGCTTTCTTAATTAAATTATTCTTTATGTAAGATTTAAATCTTCGAATCGAAAGTTTAGAAGCACTTTCTGGAAGTTTATTATAGAACCGAACAGAATTCCCCATAAAAGACCCACTTACTTTTTTTAATCTAAATTTGGGAATACTCAGTTTACTTTTATTTATCGTGTTAAAACAATGCACGTCACTTTTTTTCATAAATCTATCTAAGTCTTTATGTGTATATAATAAGGTTTCGTAGATGTATTGCGATATTACCGTGAGAATGTTAATTTCCTTAAAACGCTCCCTCAAGGAGTCACGTGGCTTCATTTTATAAATGGCACGTATTGCCCGTTTTTGTAAAACAAATATTGCTTGGATGTCTGCTGCTTTCCCCCACAGAATGATGCCATATGACATAACACTATGGAAGTAGCCAAAATAAACTAGCCTAGCTGTAGCTTCATCAGTAAGCTGCCTTATCGTACGAACTGCATATGCAGCGGAACTAAGTCTACCCGCAAGTGCCTCAATTTGTGGTCCCCACTGCAAACTTGCATCAATATTAAGTCCTAAGAAAACAGTAGAGTTTACAAGATTGAGTGTCTCGCCATTTACTTTAATATTAGTTGGGTAATGTTTTACATTTGGCAAAGTGAATTTAATGCATTTAGTTTTTTTAGCATTAAGCAACAGATTATTTACAGTGAACCAATTAAGAACTCGCGATAGTGATTTATTTAGATCATCGTAATTAGCTTTTGACCTATCAACTTTGAAAATTAAAGACGTATCGTCAGCAAATAAAACTATATCACATATAATTTTCACTAGAAACGGGATATTTACCATGATTTTTGAGTTTTATATGTTCCCGATATTTCGGCACAGTTAAAACTCAAAAATCATGGTAAATATCCCGTTTCTAGTGAAAATTATGTACATAACCATGATAGTTTCAAAAGTTATATCACATATGTCTTTTACATAAAAAGGGAGATCGTTAATGCATACTAAAAATAGAAATGGGCCTAGTATTGAACCCTGGGGCACTCCCATAGAAGAAGGTATAACAGAAACAGATCCACCAACTTATCTGTAGAATGAAATTTATGTACAGATGATAGAAAAAAAAGATAAACAAATAGAGAAACTAGAGATAAGATGGTGGATCTCCACTTCAATTCAACTTCAACTTCTTGTTTTTATGGCGCCGCGCTTGCTTTTTGCTACGACTCTGCCAGTGTCAACGTCAAGGAGTGCCGTAAACTTCTAAAAAATATTTAAAAAATTAAAAATATGATCGGTTCTGTAAACGCTGAATCTTTTAGATTTAGCATCAAAATGATCACTTCAATTCAATTCAATTTTTTCATGAATGGCATGGAGTGGTTTTGCCACTAGTTCGCCAATGTCACGTAGTAAGTTAGGCTTGCAAACGGGATCTCCACTTCAATTTTTAGTGAAAGGCAGGGTTTGAGTTTTTGAAATTTCCCCTGAAGTGATAAAAAAAATCCCCAAATAGATACTATTTCGACAACTTTTCCCCAGATATCTTGAAACTACCTGTTCCTTCATATATCTAGTTATTTGTGAATAAAACGCCACATTACATTATTGTAATGTTTAACAACACATGTGTATCTCATTTGAAATTTACTATCAGTAAAAGTAATTGGATGGTTAAAACAAAATAATTTACTTATAAATCAAAACTCATCCCATGACCATCATTATTATCCAATAATAATTTAAATGAATCTGACATTAATATTTATTATTTAGGACTTCAGATCAATCATGTGACATTACAAAATTCCTGGGAGTAAACCTTGTAGACTATAATCAGAATTGGAAAGGACAGGAAAGAAAAACAATTATCACCCATATGCTTTGTATATGCTTCGTAAAACTGTTAATATTTCTGCCGTGACCACTGCCTTTTTCGGATATGCCGAGTCTGTTTTGAGGTATGGAATTATAATCTGGGGCAATTCCACATTAAGAAAACGAGTATATATCAGCCAAAAGAAGTGTAGTAAAAATAAGTAAAATTAAGAAAACTGATAGCTGTAGGCCATATTTCACTGAACTTAAAATTCTTACATTACCCTGTCTTAACATATGAAATTTCAACATTTTTGTAAAAATAATATAAACCTTTCCTAATTTTCTCAGTAGTAGATTACGAAATGTTCTTCCCCAAAATTCCCTATTACGAAATGTTCTTCCCCAAGCTTTTCGTTTCCCCAAAAGTTCCCCAAACGTTTTATTTTTCCCCAAAATTGCGAAAAAAACCCCCAATCTGGAGACCCTGGTGAAAGGCTTGGGATGGTGAGGTGCTGCCATTCGGTGTGTATATGTCAAGTCCATGTATGTATGTAGAGATCCACCAACTTATCTGTAGAATGAAATGTATGTAGATGATAGGAAAATGTAGGTAGATGGTTCTACAGATAAGTTGGTGGATCTATAATCAAAGTTCTTCTCATTTCATGGACGATATGTCATGAATTTGTAGAAGTCAAACATAGTTTGAAGCTATATTTGCACCTAGTATATGTTTAATGTAGTTTTTGGGTCGCCTGACATCTAAAGATGCGTCCGCAGCCCTGAGAAATTCTGGCTGGGCGAACTTGACTCCCTATAGGAGCAAAGTTAGAGTAGCGCCATCATGAGTCCAACACAAGAGCCACAGATGGATTACCTGAAGCCAGGAAGGCCTCTGGGCAGGCAATTTCCCATGACCTGGAAGTCTTGGCTCCCATTGAAGAAACTAGGGTAAATAGCGCCAGTTAGAGGCCCTTACCCGCAGCTAAAGAAAGAGCAGATGACTGATATGACGTTGAAGTTTTCAGTCCACGTCAAGCCATCAAGCAAATAAAAAATATATTTAAAAACTTTCCAACGTGTGCGCGCTGCGTGTGATATTATTTTATTTTCTTCGCTTTTTGTATAAAACTGTGTTTGATAAAACCAAAATGTCGTCTTCCTTCTTTCTAAGAGGCAAATCAAGGCAAGTACACCAGCGAAAAGGCGAACAAATAAAGAAAAGGAAGACTAATAAACAAACACCTCCTAACCTCGAAAAGGGTAACGAATCCTCGGGCAGTGACTTGGATATCAGGAAGTTTTCTGATGGAGAAGAGTCCGAGAGCGACCATGAAACTGCCGAGCAGAAGAAGTTACGTTTAGCTAAGAAATACTTAGAAGAAATCGAGAAGGAAGAGGCGAAACGGGCAGAGGACAAGGAACTCGACGATGCGGTCGAAAAGAGATTACAGAGAGACTACCTCGAACAGAAAGGTAAACTACGAGTGGAAGTCGCCGATAACTATATTGCACCCACTGAAAACGATATAAGGCTCATACGAGCCAGAGAACACCGACTGACCCTTACATGTGTGTGTGTCAGCAATGATAACAGTTATGTGTTTTCCGGCAGTAAATGTGGCACTATAATCAAATGGGGAATTAAAGAGAAAAATAAGTTTGGCTGTATGACTTTCAAAACACATCCAAAGTTACTAAAAGGTGGCATTACATGCTTAGCAATATCAACCGATTCTAAATTCCTAGTTTCTTCCGATGAATCATCTAACATACAAGTGTGGGACCCTAGCACTCTTAAACATACTCATACATTCACAGGACACAAAGACATTATTTCAGGAATAGTTTTCAGAAAAAATACACATGATTTGTATTCTGCTAGCAAGGATAGATCGGTCAAGATTTGGTCTTTGGATGAGATGGCTTATGTTGAAACTTTGTTCGGGCACCAGACTCCAATAACATCCATTGACGCCTTGACGAGAGAACGTGCTATCACTGCTGGTGGACGGGACACAACAGTAAGGATATGGAAGATATCTGAAGAGTCGCAGCTCATATTCAACGGTCCTGTTGGAAGTTTGGATGAAGTAAAGTTACTGAATGAGGAGCATTTTGTATCGGGTAGTGATAATGGCTCACTCTGTCTATGGGGTGTTATGAAGAAGAAGCCGCTTTGCACAGTTCTAGAGGCCCATGGGTCAGAGAACGAGGTACCCCGATGGATAACCAGTTTAGCAACACTGTTGAATTCGGATGTGTTTGCATCAGGTTCATACAACAGCAATATAAAGTTGTGGAAGGTGTGTGATGCCTACAGGAAGATTCTGCCTTTGTTCAGCGTTCAAGTGAATGGGTTTGTGAACAGCATGCAGTTCACTGGGGATGGTAGACAGTTGTATGCAGCCGTGGGCCAGGAGCACAAGTCAGGGAGATGGTTCAAACTAGGGAGCGCTAAGAATGGTCTGACAGTCGTTAATTTTAGTATTAAATCATGATAGCCATATTCTGTAATAATAATTTGTTAAATTTCAATTTGTTTTTTTTATTTCTGAGGGTTTTCCATTCAAAGTCAAAGTCAAAGTCAAAAGTATTTTATTCATTGAAATCACAAGGATCATTTTGAATCGTCTTAAAAAATAAACTTACAGTTACTCCTGTTCCAACGCAACCAGACCTAGAAGAATCAGGCAACAAACACGGTCTGTTTTTCTTTTGATGATCCTTCTTACTACTAGGTGGAGAGCGCCTGTGTGGTGCCTCGAGAACAAGTGGAAGCTGATTCAAGGAAAAAAGGAAAACCAAAATAAAAGCCTTACTTAGGTAGGCAGTCAAAAGTAAGATGATAGAGAGAATCAGCAAAAGTTCATAAGGCAGCACACACTACGCTTGATATACACATAAATAACACATCAGTAATAAATTATATGCAGGTACAGACATTGCAAATTGACAAATTAGGTGTCGAGGGGCAGAGCGACATCAGGCCACGCGGCTTTATCATTAACATAGTCATGTAGTGTGTAATACGCTTTCTTAATTAAATTATTCTTTATGTAAGATTTAAATCTTCGAATCGAAAGTTTAGAAGCACTTTCTGGAAGTTTATTATAGAACCGAACAGAATTCCCCATAAAAGACCCACTTACTTTTTTTAATCTAAATTTGGGAATACTCAGTTTATTTTTATTTCTCGTGTTAAAACAATGCACGTCACTTTTTTTCATAAATCTATCTAAGTGTTTATGTGTACCTATATAATAAGGTTTCGTAGATGTATTGCGATATTACGGTGAGAATGTTAATTTCCTTAAAACGCTCCCTCAAGGAGTCACGTGGCTTCATTTTATAAATGGCACGTATTGCCCGTTTTTGTAAAACAAATATTGCTTGGATGTCTGCTGCTTTCCCCCACAGAATGATGCCATATGACATAACACTATGGAAGTAGCCAAAATGAACTAGCCTAGCTGTAGCTTCATCAGTAAGCTGCCTTATCGTACGAACTGCATATGCAGCGGAACTAAGTCTACCCGCAAGTGCCTCAATTTGTGGTCCCCACTGCAAACTTGCATCAATATTAAGTCCTAAGAAAACAGTAGAGTTTACAAGATTGAGTGTCTCGCCATTTACTTTAATATTAGTTGGGTAATGTTTTACATTTGGCAAAGTGAATTTAATGCATTTCGTTTTTTTAGCATTAAGCAACAGATTATTTACTGTGAACCAATCAAGAACTCGCGATAGTGATTTATTTAGATCATCGTAATTAGCTTTTGACCTATCAACTTTGAAAATTAAAGACGTATCGTCAGCAAATAAAACTATATCACATATGTCTTTTACATAAAAAGGGAGATCGTTAATGTATACTAAAAATAGAAATGGGCCTAGTATTGAACCCTGGGGCACTCCCATAACAATAGACGATCCTGAAGACCTTTCACCACCAACGTCAACTTTTTGTACTCTATTGGATAAGTAAGAATTTACAAGGTTAATTGCCTGATTTTGGATGCCATAATGTTTTAACTTCAAAATTAGAGTAGCATGACTCACGCAGTCGAATGCTTTGGATAGGTCGCAGAATACTCCGATCGCGTCTTGCGAGTTTTCCCATGCTTGAAATATGTGTTCCAAAAGCATGGTACCAGCATCAGCTGTTGATCGACCCTTGGTAAATCTAGGTAGGTACATCAGGTAGGTCATTCTAGGTAGGTACTCGAAATAGAGGCAACAGGTAATCAAAGTTTGTGAAGAGGAATCTTAATGGATGGTGTGATTAACTCCAAATTTGCTTTAGTACATACTCTGCAAAAAAAATTTAAAAATATACAATATACCTTACAGTTGAGCCCTTGAGCCCTCTGCAGATCCCCTGGACTGGCACTGCCGTATTTTTATCTCTAAAAGCATGCAATGTGTTTTCACATTGTTTTCATGGCTCGCTCCACTCGCTGCTCCCTTTAGCCTTATCTGTGTTACTCTTGTTTACTAGGCGCCCAAAATGTTTCGTGACTCAGACTCGCTCCGCTGGCCTGACTCAACTCTTTACGGTTTTTCTGTGCTCTTGGCACTCAAATTTTTTAGGTGGAACGTTTCGCGTAAGGCGTGAAATTAAAATTTTAGTGTTTTTGGCTGATCACAGCTCATCAACACATCTTGGGGTTGCGAAACCTGATGTTGCGGAAACTAGGAGACCTAACACACATGTTTTGATTGATATTGTCTGATGATAAATATAATTAGTTACGCTACGAATATAAGTAAACAAAAAAAAAAGTAGGTAAGTAAAAATCATTGAAGACATTCAACTAATGATACCTATACCTACCTACCTAATGAGAATCAATCAAAACATGTGTGTTACCTATTGAAGTAGTATGGCCTGCAGTTTAATATTAGTTTATCTCTAAGGAAAATTGGGAATAAAAAGACAAATTACTTTTTACCAAAATACTTGAATATGTAGGTAAGTACCTACTTTTATTTAGGTTTTCGATCAATACCTATGTAGGTACTTACTTACCTAAGTAAAGTATGGCGTTCGGGCTCACATACATTTTGGCACGCATTGCGCCCACCAAGAAGTAGGTAGGTACCAAATGTTCGATTTGAGGTGGCTTAGAACATAGAAGCCAATAAACATTGATAAACCCTTATTTGACGATCTCACCTGTTGGTAAGTGAAGATGCGGCCGACGTTGGAGCACGAAGGTCTAGTCTAGAAGGCACCTATTCACTCCTGCCTTAAAGAGACCCTTAGCAACTAATATTTATTCTGTGCCCTTAGTATAGTTTTAGGGAAAGAGACCACGGTAACAAGTTCCATTCCTTAGCTGTTACTTCTATCGTGAAAAGGACTGTTGTAGGAGACAGGTAGGTACCTATACCTAGGTACAAGAGCAAGAATAATTCAACCCTAACTTACCCACTAGATAGGTAGGTACCTAATTAGTTTATGACTTTGCGGTTAACTTTTTAGCTATAATGGGTAGGTAGGTACCTACTTAGAAACTAAACTGAGGTAAGATATGATACAAAAATAGATCTCGTTTATTAGGTAGGTATTTTAACCCCCCTCCCTCAAGTGCTTAAAGGTTGCCAGGAATAAATCACTCTTACCGATAAAGGTCACCGAAGTACCTACCACTGTGAACCAGTTTTTATTATGTTTATTAGGTAATTTTTAAGGTGAATCCATAAGTTAGTTATTTATCTTTTAAAATACGTAAATTATTCCGGTATCTGCATGATACCGTTCATTACCATTCCATTATCAGAAACATACGTGGAGCCCGTGACACTCTTTGCTTTATCACTAGCTAAGAACAGAATAACATCAGCAATCTCCTCCGGCTCACCAACTCTTCCTAGAGGAACCATTTTACTAACAGCTGCCATCATCGCGTCTCTCTGCTCTGCAGTCACCCCGGCTGATTCCAGGATGTCTGTCTTCACCGGTCCAGGGTTTACCGTGTTGACCCTAACACCTTTCGCAGCCAGTTCCAACGCAACACATCTTGTGAAATGATCAAGACCAGCTTTTGAGGTGGAATAAGCCGAACTATAGTTGACGACGACAGACAAAGCCGCGATACTGGACACGTTGACGATGTTGCCTTTGGACTCTACCAAGTAAGGCGCAGCTAAATGTGTCAGGTGCACGACAGAGCGAAGGTTTGTAGTCATCGTCTTGTCGAAGGTGTCCATAGCATCGGGGGCGAGGATGCTCGCATTGGGGGCAATCCCTGCATTGTTGACGAGGACATCCAGCTTACCGAAGTGATTGATCGTGTCTTTCATGATCCTTATCACGTCTTCGTCTTTTGTGACGTCCGCCGCTATAAACAGTGGCTTGCTGCCTTTCTTCTCGCATTGCTCAGCGGTAACGGCCAGCTTCTTCTCATTCCTCCCGACGATGGCCACTCTGGCGCCCTCAGCGGCGAATGCTATGGCCGTTGCAGCGCCAATACCAGAACTTGCTCCCGTGACAAGAACCACTTTGTTTTGGAAACTCATCGTTGCGCGTTGCTTGTGAAATAGTAAAATGTATCCTATGCACTGGATTATATGGTACTTATTATCTCTTGTTACAATCAGCAATCTAGCATGATAGGTAATTTGATAGTATTATCATCTATATCTACTTATATAATAAAAAAGCCTGTAAAGGTCGAAAAGTCTGAACACTAGGTACCTATTTAGACTAACTTACTTTACTTGGTTACTTAGGTACCTATAAGAATTAGTTCTTCAGGCCGAAATAAGAACTAACACCGCCATCTTGTAATCTAGGTAATATCAAACAGCGCCACAAGACGTGCCTTGTAGGTCTGTAGAAGCGTAGCAAGTGTTAGTGGTAGGTGCGCCCGCCACATGTGCTTGTAATTTCACCAGTACCTCTAAACCAGAGCATAGCAATGCATAATGCTCGGTCGGTATACTGCTTTACGTCATAGGGTGGCAGTTATTCCCCGGGCGAAGTCATTCATAAGAATGCCCTACTTACTAGTTAGCCTAAATAGGTAGGTTCTTCAAACGTATAATTTACATGCAAGAAAACATATTATACCTATACTTATACATAGACTGTGCTTATACTACCATGTGTTATGACACGAAGGGGAGAAGTGGTGAGCAAAGCGAGCCACTGACCCTATGAGAAGTACCTAGATTTAACTCTTGACGACGTGAAGTACTATTAAACGCGGACGAAGTCGTGAGTGCGTGCAGCTAGTCAGCCAATAATCAACCAGCAAGCGCCAGCTAGCTAGACCGCGATATCTATGAGTGTTTTTTGATAAATCGATTTTAAGGTTTATTATTGATAATTAGTCGCTTCATATTATTACCGTGGTTTAGTTAGGGCGAGCGAAGCGGGTTCTCTACTATTACCACAAATTTTGCTTTTGAGGAGCACTAAAGGTGTTAAAAAAAACGATTGAGCCTTACTGCACAGAATAAATAATAGTACAAGTAAAACGTAGTGATTACTTCCTCAATGAGTACAAGTACTTACAGTCTTAGAGCATTGAATCAGCATTGCAGCCTCCGTTGATGCTTATAGTAGTCGCAAATATGATGTGTAACATCTGATCTCCTTGATAATAACCAACATGGCTGATAGTACCTACCAACCTCTTGGAAAAATGCGTGCTTCCTGTCCCTTTTCACGAAATCATAGTCGGGATTACCGAATGAAAAACTAAGACAAACCTGAGGGCCTAGTACCAGGTTTGTCCAACTTTTGTATTCGGTATCCAGACTATCGAATTGCGAGTTGGTATTTGTTTCTCAACAATTCCTCTAGTCCGGGTCACTATAATTTTCTGGATAACGAACTTATGCATAACTTGGAATAACTAAAACCGAATTGCGAGGGTAACTTTTTAGGGTTTTAACGTACCTACCCAAAGGGTAAAACGGGACCCTATTACTAAGGCTCGGCTGTCCGTATGTCACCAGGCTGTATCTCATGAACAGTTGAAATTTTCACAGATGATGTAGGTACCTATTTCTGTAGCCGCTATAACAACAAATACATAAAATAAATATTTAAGGGGGCTCCCATACAACAGTGATTTTTCCAAATGTAGGTTAATGATAAATAAATAAATAAATAATGCTGGACAGTTCACACAACATTATCTAGCCCCAAGCTAAGCAGAGCTTGTGTTATGGGTACTAGACAACTGATATACTTAATACAATATATTACATAGATAGATATTTTTTATTATACATAGAAAATACCCAGAACACCCTGAACAAATATCTGCGAACGCACAAATATTTGTTCCGAGGCGGGAATCGAACCCGCAACCTCCTGTGTCGCAGGCGAACCAACGCCCGCCGCGCCACAGAGGTCTGCGATCTCAGAGGTCAGTTTTTGGATGAGTGAGCACTTTTTATATATTTTTTTTGCCGTTTTTATAGATAATTTTACGGAAACCTTCGTGCGCGAGTCCAACTCGCACTTGGCCGGTTTTATTTTTACTATTTTGCTCATACTACTAAAACAATTAAATCCATAAAGCGGTGTCACCAAGCCGGTATGTTATACGAAAAACTAGTGTCCGCCCGCGGCTTACCAGGATAAGTAGTTCTACTTGCTAAACTACTGGTAGCCCATACGAGTAGCTAAATCCAGGTCATATCTATCAGGGTACCAAATTTCATCGAAATCGGTCCAGCCGTTTCGGCGTGATTAAGTAACCAACATCCATCGTAACTTTGTTTTTTTTTTTATTTTATACTACTTGTATGACGGATCAAGCAGTTGGCCCACCTGACGAAAAAAAATAATTAAACATCAGAAACGATGTACCTATTAGAGCCATGTTCCGCCTTAAAATGATTGATTCATGTAAACCTTTCTTCTATAAATATAACATTTTGACCATTCCCTCGCTGTATATTTTTGAAACTGCTATGTTTGTCAAGGATAATCCTGATATATTTCTCCGGCTATCTGATGTGGACGATCGGAACAGACGAGATAAAAGTAAAGTATGCTTACGTAACTCCAAGACCGCCATGATGCGCAAAAGTATCTTCTGTACGGCTCCTTTTATATTAAATAACTTACCTGAGTCACTGAGACAACTACCCTGTTCGTTGTTTCGGCGAAAGTTAAAAACTCTACTGACAAATAAATGTTATTACACTATAGAGGAATTTATGAGCGACAAACTTATTACAATTTAAATTAATTTATATACATAACCATAATTTGTTACTATTAATTATTTAGCTATTTATTTGGATTTTTACATTTTAATAATTAATTATTTCTTGTTTTCTTTTTTATGATTGTACTGTTTATAAAAATATTGCATGCCTCAGGTAGGAATACATTGATAGGTACTTATTTGATATCTTTTATAACATGTATTTCCAGTAATCAAAATATGTACTTTGACTTTGACGTCTGCCTATGAACAGTACATTACCTCATAGATCACGTCCGCCTAGGTCGCGCCCTATGCGGCATTGCACTGCGCCCGCCACCCTGAGACAAAGATGAAAAGTCTCATGTGCCTGTAATTTCACCGGCACCCTTACCCTTCAAACAGGAACACAGCAATGCGAGCACTACTGCTTTGCGACAGAAATAGGTATGGTGGCAGTACTTCCCCGGACGAACTCTTTCACAAAAAAGCTCTACTACTACTAAAATGAGGGTCAATGGGGTCAAATTGAAAAGCAAAAATGTTACATAATAAATTTAATTACGAAAAAGTAAATCTACACATGGTGTCTGGCCGTCATTGGGCGAGTCTTCTGTCTTCACGATTACAAAGACTATACCTTCCGAGGTGAGCTAGATAGTATTGGGAAATGTGTTTAAAATGTTGGGACATGTTATTGATGGGGCAGGGAGGGCGTAGATAGGTGCCGCTTCTTTACCGATAAACCTAGACGCGCGGGAATCTGCAAATCACAGCAATCAGCACACAGGAGACTGGATCAGCAAGCAGGCCAGCGGCAGCACCGGCCTGCCAAACAAACGCACGTGTTAGTCTGCTGTCTGCCACCTCCATCCGGATCTCGGCAAGTGTTCTTTTGTCAATTATTTCATGAATCAAAAGCTGCAACACTTCGCCTCGTCTGCCTTGTATTTTAGTCAAGTTTCTAGATTGAACATTGAACCGTTCACTTTGTCAGCTTTATACAATACAATGAAGTGGCGAAGGGTCACATAATAATGATCGCAGAATGCGATTTGTAATTGTTTGGCTTACGAAATGCGTGTCTCGGTTTGTCAATAAAATAAAAGTTTACTCATAACTTAGCACGGCAACAACAGCAATTCAGCAGCTGTCAGCAACAGCAAACCCCCCCGCCCCGCAACTGCCTCGCTCCCCGCGTACGCCACACGCCCTGAGCATACCAACAGTAACATTAATATTACAGAAATTACATTACACAGAAACTTACATACTATCGAAGTAATAGGTCCCAAGAGTCCGACAAGGTGAGTTTTGTTAATTATTGAAAGAACATGGGCAACTCCCCATACATTGTTTGACTAATGTAACGTACAGTTGAGATACTTTTGGTTATTGATAATATATGTTAAAAGATAATGAAAAAACTAATTTAATTTCTCGCTTAGAAGTTGTGGGAAAGTAATGAAGCTTGTTGCGTTTTGTTTCACGCAATTGCAATGAGTTGATTTATCCAATTATTCAGAAAAAAAACTTCTGCTTCCCAACTTCTAAAAATATACAAGTTCTTTAGGAAAAACTGGACAAAAAACAACATTTAGAACCGTACTAATTACTTCCATGAAAAATAAATGAACCAGGGCCATCCCTGGTTCATTTATTTTTAACCTGGTGCAGCGGTTGCCCACCTCCTTTCAAATTTGTTCTTACTAGAACATGTTTGTTGAGACCTTTTACTTGAAAATTTAAACAGATAGGACCTTTTTATGTAACAATGGTGAAGTTATTTACCAAGGAAATGATGTCCCAATTATTGCCCAAATTTAGCCAAACAATACCTCTTGAACGGTTACATGATGTCCATTAATATAATCCTGAAATTATTTTTAAGAACCAATGTCCTCAGTTGATTATCTAATAGATAAGAGCTACATTATGATTACAAGTTACTCAAAACCAAAATGTAAGAGAAACACAAGTTACTGTAAAGTATCAAATTTATGTCTTACTTAATACATTAAATACAGGCCCATATTCCACAGCTAAACTCAAAACCAAATCGAGACTTGAGCATACATTTTTTTGCCAGTTTGACTTTGAAAATGGAAAGAAAAATATCTGAGAGTCTCGATTAATGCTAGAGCAAAGTTGAGGACAACAGGCCTTAAAAAATTAAATTCATAACTAATACTACTTCCATCCAATCATAAAATAAAGCCCAATGTAATTGTACTCAGAACCCATAACTTAATAAGTTAATGTGAAAAGATTTGGTGCTTTATTGATGTAAACATTTATAAAGAAATCTACAAAGACCATGAGAAGGATACACCAAAAATATAAGCAATTTTGCAAAAAAAAAAATTGAGTTAGAGGGGAACTTAAAAGATAATTTGTTACATTAAAAGTTTGCCACTATGTGTTCATAGTTGGTCTGGATGACGTGAGTAACTGAGGAGATTAGTACCTTGGCCGTGAGCTGCTCGGGAGTGTTCAGCACAGCACATCGGCTCTCAGCTGGTACTACTGCTTAACCTGTGGGCATTGCAAGCAAACAAATCAACATTTGCATTACTAACATGGCTTACAGTTGCATGCATGGCAGTTGTTTTAATGCAGTGGTGCGAGAGGTTGATATGGACTTGTTCAATACCTCCTCCACAACTTTGAAGTATGTGCTAAAAAAAAAATACTTCAAAAACAATCTATAATTTAGGTAGCACACTATTAATATGTTCTGTGGTAGCACCTAAATTATAGATTGTTTTTTATAGTAATTTGTCTGTCTACTTGTTATTTTTTATTTCTTGCTACATTCTGTAACTATGTGTGGATACTTGTAATTGGCTCTCCATTTTATATTTACTTGTTTGTTTGTGTAACTAGCTGTAAGTTTTCCAAAAAACAAAAAATAAAATACCGAAATTTTATAGAGGATAGCAGTCCAAGAATTCACTTAAAAAGGCTACATCAACAATACATATGTAGTTATTACTAGAATATAAATAATGTGACACTAAATAATTTTACCCTGTGGGACTCGAACTTTCATCTCTATTTAAGAATACCTTGACTCTATTTAAATTTCATTATAACACAGTCACATACATACATAGTCCTGACTCCACACTAGGATTCCATGTCATGGGTATCAGGAACTATGAGTACCATGGTATCACAACACCCACACCGGGAAGATATATTTGCATCATATAAACATTTGTTCCGTAGCGGGAATCAAACCAGCAACCTCTCACCTTAGCCGGCTACTCGCCCGCCGCGCCACAGAGGTCGTATTATGCTTTTCGTGTAGGTTATAAATTATCTTAGTTATTGATTTTGTTTATTGTAGGGATTCTATATTAAATTTGTTATAATGCATTTTTGCAATTATTAAGGTTCTTGAGTGGCGAGAACAAACAGGATGACGCAAAAGAGGAACGCACCCCTTTGGATGGACCAGACATTATTGAGGTTACAGGGATGCAGTGTATGGAGGCGGCTCAAGATCGTTCGTCGTGTTATTCTATGGGGGAGGCCTATGTCCAGCAGTTGACTTCTGCGAGCTGATGAAGAATTTGTGTAATTCTAAACTTCTCTGACATTTGGTATATATGTACTGTAAAATTTAATTTTGTTAATTCTCTACCTTTCCTGGTAGGTACCAGGTAGGTAGGGAAAAACTGATTGCATTCATTGATTTGCTACTTGTATGACGAACTTTGTTATAACAAAATCATACTTCACTCACACTAATATTATAAATGCGAATGTTTTGTAAGTAGTTTGTAGTTTGTTACTTCTTCACACTGAAACGGCTGGACGGATTTGGATGAAATTTGGAATAGAGATAGCTGGACTCCTGAGATAACACATAGGCTTTTAGCCCAATACTCCCACGGACTTATGCGGTAACACGGCGGGGCGCAGCTAGTGGTTAAATAAATCTCTGATCACTTTGGCTGTGTATTGAGTTGCTGCAGTGTGATGCCGGCTGCAGAACTTGTGAGCACTATCAGATCACCTATGGATGATATTTATTATTTAAAATTATAGACGAGCAGCTTTTGCTGATGTGTCTATTTCAGAGTGTTGAAATGTCTTAGTGTCACTTGCTGCACTGATTACACTTTAATGTATTTTAATGTTAACAGAGCTTTCTTTTAAAATATAGACTTCATGAAATTCAGACAATTTGTAAGTGCAGAGAGGATCTTGAAGGTCTCAATGAGGTCGCCACACAGACGTCTTTCCTCTAGGGTAGTGAGGCGTAATGCGCGGAGTTTCTTTGTGTAGGACATACGACGGAGGGCTTGTGGAAACTTTGTGGCTTTTCATTGTATACACTCTCCAGTAAGTCAACCGAAAGTAGTGGCTCCAGACTTGAAAACCATACTCCAGCAAAGGCCTTTTATAAGTGCCAATTAGTTTTTGAAAGCATTTATTGATGTGGCAGTAACAACATCTGGTGAATCATCCAATTATAGACCCTGTTACTAAGTGCTGTGCAGTGTTTGTGCATCTAACAGGTGTTCAATTTAGTCACCTATCCCTCCCTTTTACAGGGAGGGATAGGTTTTTTTTCCCTCCTTTTTGAACAGGGGTTCCCAAACTTATTTTGTCTACTGCCCACGTTAAGAATAAAATATTTTATAGCGCCCCCATTTTTTCACCTATTTAAAAACCACCATAACTTCAAATTAAATTAATTATTGAGACCTATATTAGCGGAGATTAAACATGCACAAATCAGGTTATTTAACAAAATCTACGAAAATTACCTATCTAGGAATACTAATAATTAAAATGCGAAAGTGGGTCTGATTTGACGCCCCCATTTTGTTTTCTGGGTCTCTTACCGCCCCCTTTAAACCTGCAGCGCCCACAAGGGGGCGTTATCTCCCACTTTCGGAACCCCTGCTTTAGATAAATGAAAGAGGACTTACCCAGCACTTCAATGCCTGGAGCGGGAGCGAGAGCGGCTGCGGGAGCGAGCACGCGAGCTCTTCGAGTCGGAGCGAGAGCGCGAGCGCGAGCGGGAGCGGGAGCGCGAGTAGGAGCGCTTCCGCGACCCGCGCGATCGGGACCTGCTACGACGACGTGATCGTGAACGCGATTTGCTAAAAGAAATACCAACTACATAAGTTACAGTTCGGCTTTACAATGGAACCTTGTTGAAGCTTTGTCACTTGGAGAAACTTGGCGCTACCGAGCGCAGTCGGTCAAATTGATGCTTTATTCCTTCCATTAATTTTGCTAGCCTGAAATCAGATTGGGTCCAACATGTTTTTCATTGTTAATTAAAAAACTTGCAAAAGTTTTGTGCCAATATCCAGCCTCCCTCCTAACCTGAGAGTCACCAGTGATGAATGTTCAACAAGTAGAATGAGCACGAATTAGTCATTTGAAAGGAGCCTCTCTGAGGTGCATAGAAATCTTTCACCACACTGGTACTATCCCCACCGGTGACGGAAAGTGGTAATAGAAGCAATTTATATTATTATTATTTAAAATTATAGACGAGCAGCTGTTGCTGATGTGTCTATTTCAGTGTTGAAATGTCTTAGTTTCACTCAATGCACTGATTACACTTTAGTGTATTTTAGTGTTGCACAATATACAATTTTGCAGCACAATAATAATACCCACATTTCAGATAAATTTGTACAGAGTCTAATAAATTTAAATAAATAAATACTATGTGTACTATGTATGTATAAATAATTCATACTATGTATTCCTCAAATTATTATGATTATTTATTTATAGACGAGCATCTTTCGCTGATATGTCTACGTCACAGTGTTAAAATTTAGTTGAAATATAATATATTTCAATACTATATTATAGTCTCTTCGTTTTGGTAAATTTCTTGGGCACTGATTTATTTGTTCGAAGCCAGATGTAGAGTTTATGTTTGAATGCAATGACGGCAATATGACTGGAATTAGACAAAATTTTCATTTGGTTAACATTCATGATCAGTTAAGTTGTCAAACGCGCATTATCTACTAGTATCTTTCAAGTTAGGGTATAAGGGAGCAGATATGGCTCAAAGCTTGTGATAACGCAAGTTTTTTTTACCAATATCCATGTTATGGTGGTCACCAGAATTTACCTGTAACATAGGGGTGTAAGTGAGCTTCGTAAGGATCCATTGTAGTAAATGTTTTATCGACACAAACCTCTTGCGACGGTCGTACCGGCTTCTATATGGTGATGACGGGCGACCGTAGCGAGCCATCTGCACACGGAGCTCCCTGCCATCCAGCATGCGACCATCCAGCGAGTCCAAGGCTTCCTCGGCATCTCTGCGGTCGTAGAATCTAAAATACAAAAATAGTGTTCAGTGAAACGTTGAGAGTTCTCATCTCTAAGGCATCTTCTATGTTATTGCTAAAGTGTTGTTGTGGTAAGTGTAAGAGCTTATTGCTTAACATTAGGTGGGTTACCTGCCAGTTTTTATTACTAAGTTCTCAACTATATAAGGTGCACAAGGGTACGCTTAGGTTGGTACTTTAGCGGTTTATACAACCAAATAGTTAAATAATAAATAATGCTGGACAGTTCACACATTGTCTAGCCCCAAGCTAAGCAGAGCTTGTGTTATGGGTACTAGACAACTGATATACTTAATACAATATATTACATAGATAGATATTTTTATTCTATATAGAAAATACCCAGAACACCCTGAACAGATATCTGCAGATCGCACAAATATTTGTTCCGAGACGGGAATCGAACCCGCAACCTCCTGCGTCGCAGACGAACGTTCGCCCGCCGCGTCAGAGGTCGTCAGTTGGTTTATACAGAATTAATATTATATCTGGCACCATTATGTTGTGTATGTTTGATGTTAATTGTACTCAAAGATCAAGAATGGATGAATTGGCACATAAATTGTTTTACTTCTCGTTGAGAGGCGTGGTATTTTTACCGGTAATTCCGTGTGACGTCATAGCAAATTAGGGGAATAATTTACCTGACGAAAGCGAATCCTCTACTTTCTCTTGTGTAACGATCCCTGGGTATGTAAATATCACCAACTTCACCACATCTCTCGAATACGCGACGCAAATCTTCAGGAGTCGTGCGGTAAGTGAGGTTGTCTACTTTCAGCGACACCATGCCGTCTATGCGCGGCGGAGGCCTTCCGTAACTCATTTTGATGTAGTTAGTATTCAACTAACAATGAACAATTTTTGTAATAGAATCTTCAAATAACAACAATTATTGATCACAAAATGCCATGAGTCAACGCGAGAAAGCAAGCAAGCCGCACGCACGCAGCAAGCATGAAACAAATATGGCGACCGGATGTCATCCGAAAGAGACGCGATCGACGCGACGCTATGCTACCGGAAATCAATGTGCTGCCATAATAAATAAGAATATAGTGTTCGTTTTAGATAAAGACCCCGTAAAGAGATCGTGTTTTTTTTTTTAATATGAAGCGAAATAATTCTACGTCTATGATTATAACTGTAATAAATAGCAAAAACCACAGCTTTGTTAGTAAGGGTTTGCAAGATAATTTTACTTTTTGATGTGTTTCCTCTCTCTCGCTTTCCTGCAGTCTGTGGGAGTGATTTCGTGTAAAGGGACGGAAGTGTGTAATAGGAAGCGGGGTTTTTCCGAGGGGTTGGTACTATCAGCGATGTTGCTTATTACCAAGGAGGTGCGATGTCAGATGTTACACATCATATGCGACCTTAGAACATTGCGGCCTCCGTTCCGTGTTGCTCAATGTGTACTGTAAGACTGTATGTCTTTCCGTATATACCAAAGTACTCTGAGTGTATGTCTCGCTCGATTTTTTTATATAGATACACAGGGTAAGTTCCATTCAAAAACTACAATAAATACCGGGGAGCTTAGTTTATCCACAGAAGATCATAACTTGGTTCCCCATTATGTGTGTACTACTTCTATGATCATGTGCCTTATCCTATCCTTCCTATTAGTTCCTATCCTATCCTAATAATATTATAAACGTGAAAGTTTGTATAAATGAATGTTTGTTACTCTTTCACGTAAAAACTAGTGGATGGATATGGATGAAATTTGGAATGGAGATAACTGGACTCCCGGAATAACACATAAGCACATTTTTATCCCGATATTCCCACGGGATCGAGGCTCACGCGGGTGAAACTGCAGGGAGCTGAGGGCCGAGTCGCAGTTTTGCACACGATGACACCAATCGTCCGTCGTACTTACACTACGCTTACACCATACACCGGTGTGTGTGGGACATAAGTGAGTCTTAGTGGTTCAACACCGTCGTATACCACCCATCGTAGGGACACGATCGTATAACACCGGAAGACGCCAAAATTGGCTATGATATGTTGTCGAAATGAATTTAAAACTGATAAAAAGGTATTTGTCTATGGAATTTGATTGTTGAATGTGTCAGTTGTCACTGTAAAGATGCCAAAGTCAAATTGTATATTGATTTTTGAAGTTGAAGTTGAAGTTGGTTTTCGCCATTATGAAGAAGAAGAAGGTGTAGTAGTCAAATTCAAGTATTTTCATTAATTTCCAAACAAAGAAAGTATTCAAAGATTTATAAGTAACAAACCTCTTCGTGCAAACATGGATGCAACTCCGCAACACTAATAAACACAATGAACGCTGGGCACGGACCACGGGCTGCATACAGTCAAGAGCTGCCCTACCGGCTGGCTTGGCTTACCTACAACAACTGATACGTCGCCTGCTCAACTTTCAAAGAATAACCCTTCGCACCATCGTGGGTTCGTGGGGACACTCATAGGACACAGTCTCAACGCCTCTTCAACATCGGAGCCACATACAGCCCACTCTGCAGAGGGTGTCTGACCGAAGAAGAATCGGCTGCCCACTTAATCCTGGAATGTGTGGAAATAGCAGCTCAACGTAAACAAATCCTCAACAACCCGAGAAGCCTTCGAAGACCCCAGTACACTTCTGTGCTAGTGGAGTGATTGTACCTTGTGATTTCAATGAATAAAATACTTTTGACTTACTTTGGTGGTAATTTCAATGACTGAATTTTTCGTATTGGGCAGGAGCGCATAACTTTCTAGTATCACTTATGATTTCCCCCCTAGTTTAGGCCATTGGGAGAAGTGTTGTTTTTTAAGAATATTTTTGGTAAACACATTCATATAAGGCCCGAAACCAAAAATCATCTAGATAAATCTATAAAATATAAATATAGATATATATATATAGATCTAGTAAAGTCATGGTAGCAGCGACCTAACTGACAAGTCCAAGAAATTAGATCTTGTTTATTTACACAGGGTAACAGGACAGGTAAGTTGCCTATATTATTTCACTATGATCATAATCGCAGATACCTTAAACCTTACCGACCTTACCTTACTGAGACCATTAACTTTTTTCATCCGGTTCCTAAGAATAAAAATATTTTACTAGCTCGAATACAGGTAACTTATTTCTAAGAGGTGTTACAATACAATTATAACACCTCTTTCGCTAGCTTGCTTTTAAACATAAGAACATAAATAAATAAATAATGCTGGACAGTTCACACAACATTATCTAGCCCCAAGCTAAGCAGAGCTTGTGTTATGGGTACTAGATAACTGATATACTTAATGGCAAATCCATGAATTTGGTATTTTATTATAGACCCGTATGGCATTTACATTTATTATATATATTTCTCTTATAAGTCTGCAGTTTAAGTTTGGGTAAATAAAGTATAAATGGATTTCTAGGCTCAACATTTTTTACAACTAGGTAGGTATATCTGATTGCTATGAAGCAATCAGATAAAGTATTCTGGGTGTTGTTTCACAAGAATACACAATTCTCTTATGTACAGGTACATGCAAGCCAAGGGTAAGATAATTGTAGTCCTATATTCTCTTGATTTAGTTATGTATCTACCTATCAGCAATGAAACCACGTTTTGGACAACCAGATGTTTATTTTTATGCAAAGAATTTAGAATTTGTATGATATCTTATCCTCTACTAGTTGTATCCGTAGGGTTTGATGACTGATGTGAGGCTTACGGCCACCTTTTCTCCGGAGTCCTTCGTGATTTTCTGAAACAAGAAATACATACCTAAGTTATAAACATTGCTAAAGTAAAATTTTCTAGGAATGATTTTTGATTTTTTGATCTAACATGACTCCCAAGTACTTAGTTGAGGAGACTTTGTTAATTATGAGACAGTTACACTGGTCGTCATGTATGTTTTCATAATTATGTATCCGTATGTTGAAATCCCTTCCAGGTTGGGTTCTATTATATATTGTATAGCACATATAGTTAGTTTTTTGAGCATTAAGTACCTAAGTAGGTAATTTGTATCATCAAAGAAGAATCTTTCACCACGCTAGGTCTTCGAAAAGAACCAGAGACAGGGGTAAAGAAAGAAACCACAATCTACAAGCAAAATAAGGCCTAGAGCAGGTAAATCGTAGAGCGTATCTCTATACTCTGTCTACGAGGTAAATTATTGACAAAAGTAATATAGGTACTCACTTTTACTTCAAGGCTCACACGCTACTTAGGCCTTTGGTCGGTCGGTCGGTACGCTGTCGCAGCTCTTCGCATAGGAATACGAAGGCTTCTTTCGACAGCCGGTATTCCTAAATTCGGTCTCCGGGAGATCTTATACAGGATCAAAGGATGCCCGAAGACTGTCTCGCATTTCCCGTAGCTCACGAGCCCGTTCTTCTTCATCAACATCCATGCAAGAAAATATGTCGCAGACATCCTCAATAACAAAGAACCCCACAAAAGTCCACAATTACACAGAAAAATTAACACTACCGTGTAGCGCTCACCTCTCACCGCCAAAAACACAAGTGTTGATCGTAACGCTCATCGTCGCCGTCGTGTCATCGTATTCCAAGCGTGAAGCTGTCAAATTTGGCACTCGGACTCAGAAATAAATGAAAAACCGTTAAAAACGGTACGTAAGTGCTTGCGATACGACGGCCGTGGCTCGGCTTATACGATCGGTGTATAGTGTAACGACGATGATCGTAAGCATGGCAGCTGGGACTCAGAATATAAGTTCTCAAAGTGTACGCTAGGGGCGCTTATCATATTCCCATACAAAAATGCGTGTTACACTACACCATACACCAGTGTCAAATGTTTGGTAAAAGCCAGACTCAGCACACGCTTGTCATAAAGATTCTTCTGTGTGCCTTATTCTTACCACAGACTCAAGAACAATATACGGTACTGTCATAGTCATTGTAGAATCACCTTGGAGGACTTCCTCCAAGAAAATTACTACGGTAGCGGGACCATTCTATCTACACCAATTATTTATTCTGTATACGTATTTTGGTACTATTATTTATTCTGTTGGTATGTACCAATTAATTTTATTTTAATGGCAACCTATTTTATCTATATATGTCTGCTAATAAAAAAAGACATGGCCAAAAGGACTAGTTTCCAGGCCAAACAAAACAACAAAAATATGTCTGCTACGTTCACAGACATAGAATTTCAGCTATTCTATGGCTTCGTTCGTCTTAGCATAGTGTTTGTTGGCGGTAAACGGTAAATAACCTTGGAAAACTTCTTCTTACGTCCGAAGCTGTTCCAATCAATCCCAAGAATTCCAAGGATGATAGTTATGATAATCGGAATCACAGAACAAGTACTGTCTTTAGTCCATAATCTCGACCAGGGTGGCTACCCTTGACACTCGATCGCAATCCTAATTTGGGATTTGCTGTCAAATCGTGCCATTTGGTACTCTTGAATCCAATCCTGCCACACGATTGGATGCGAACCTGGTGGAATTTTAAGGAACTAAACAAAATCGACTATACTCGAATCCAAGATATATGGGAAAATAAGTAATAATTAGGTGAAATGATACGGATTATGCAAGTTATTTTCAAATGTAATGAATGGTAGTTTTATTGCGTTGTGTGTAGCCACACCTACGTCATGTTGTTCTTTCAGGAATCATCACAAGAAGTCGGTCGCGTACACGATTTAAATTTTAATCTCGATTTTGATTGAAGAGTGCTAAATTTTGTGAAAAATGGATTGGGATTGGGATTGGATTGGGATTGAAACTGTTGTCAAGGGAAGCCCCCCAGGATCTATTTTTCGTTTCTCGAAGGAATGATGATGGGATGTCACATCATATGTTTAAAGGGCACTTTTTTTTCTTTTTTTTTATGAAGTTTTCGTCGCACGGCATTTGCCTCTTACATGTATAATTTCATTATTGTATTTTGCAACGTCCACGTATTTTATAACGTCGTTGTATTTTGCACTAAATTCATGATTATGCATCCTTCCAAGTCGTCAAAGACACAGTCAAGTCATGTTTTTGTAAAACGGTGGCCATTTTACAAAAACTTTGATAGACAATTCCCACCAATTTGAAAAGTCACGCACACACTTCCATTTCATTTCATTACACTTGTGCTCTATAGACGAGCTACACTGGTTATAATGCCACCAAAATAACACAAAATAACTCAAAAACACTATGAAATAAAATAAAAGTAGACGACGCGACATCTCTTTTCGAAAATGGCGGATAGAGTCTGCACTTTGTTTTCACCACAGATAAAAGAATACTATACATTTTCACAGTTTTGGACTCAGAACCATATTATTCTGAGGTTTTGGACCCTTAGAGCATTGCAGCCTCCGTCCTCCGTACCGGAGTTTGGACCTGAATACTAACTTCTTAAATTACCTCGACTGCTTAAACTGAAAAAGAATTTAAAATTCTTTGTGTGTGATATTAATTTCCCCATCTTATAGCATGGCAGGCATCCGTCTGCCGCAAAGTAGTAGTGCTCGCATTGCTGTGTTCCGGTTTGAAGGGTATGGGTGCCGGTGAAATTACAAGCACATGAGAATTTTCCTCTTTATGTCTCAGGGTGGCGAGCGCAGTGCAATGTCACAGGTGCGTCCTAGGTGGATGTGACCTATGAGGTAATGCATTTTAAAAGGCAGGGGTTACCCCAATGACTAAAGGTTACCCTCATACACAGTCATACAGATGTGGATACTACGTACACATATTTTTTTTGTCTATGCATTTCCTTTTCTTGGTTGCCATGGAAATTGTCTCACTGTCGTATTGTTTTGGATTTCGTGAACTCAATGTTTACGTAGCATGAGTTAAAAGTTCTAGTATCTTAACTATTAGGGATATTAGGGTTTTAAATTCTGTTGTATTAAGTTAGTTAATAGGTATTTACAAAAATCTGTGTCCATTATGGCCGGCATCAAGCAGGTTAGGAACAAGAAGCTCCTTCCGGATATGAGCAAGGAAGGAGTCTTTACGAAGGACATCAACCTATGTTCCAAGGAAAAACATGGGGTCCCCTCAGGGTGCAGGCTCTACTCGCATCATACTTTGGCCAGTGTTCGAAAATTGAGTTTTTACCATCCTCTCTAGTGAGTTTTATACTTTTTTTTTTTTTTTTACCCTCGCTAGTCCGCCGCTTGATAATCCGACAACTACTATAATCCGCCCATTTTTTGCAAGTCGTAAAATGCGTGATCATTTTATTACAAAGATTTATTCTGGTATAAAACAAGCCAAATTAGAGCAGTATTTTTCAAAACCTGAGGGGGGCAGAGGGGGGGGGGGGGGGGAGGGAGGGGGGGTACCCGACACTACCCGTGCGAAGCCTGGACGAGTTTCTAGTTTAATATACTTAGGTAGGCTAGTATAGACCTACCAAGTTACTAATTTCTGCTTATTGACCTGCCTACCACTAGGTAGTACTTAACTTATCAGCAGCCTCTAAACGTCCACAGCTGGACGAGGCGTCCTTCATAGATAAGAATGGGGGGATGTACCATAATCACCATTTCAAATCTCGCTTACAGTCTCCCAACCACAATGTAGAATGTACCTAATAATTATTTTAGTTCACTCTTTCTGCCATTTTCTTAAAGAGACGTTGTCTACTTTTATTTTATTTTATTTTTTTGGAGTAATTTTGGTGGCATTTTAACCAATGTAGCTTGTCTATAGTGCACAAGTGTAGTGAAATGAAATTGAAGTGTACCTATTGCGTGACTTTTCAAATTGGTGGATATTGTCTACCAAAGTTTTTGAAAAACGGCCACCGTTTTACTAAAACATGACTTGACTGTGACTTTAACTCAGTTTATACCACGGACCATCATTTGCAGCTTGCCCAAGGATAGTCTGGACCTCGTTCTAACTTCCACCTACAACCAGTCTACGGAGCGTTTCGCGGACAAGGAGGATTTATACCTTCAGCCGGAAACCCTCGGCTGCCCCACTTGGCGCCGCCTACGGAACTCTTACGATAAGCACCCGCCGTTGGCCGTCGCTTTAGTAAGTTCCGTAGATAAATTACAAACGGCTTGTGTGTGCCTGCTAATTTATTGATTTATTCGGATCACCAGCGAATGAATCACAAGAGTGCACGGGACATTTATACAACTTATAAATAATAATAATATTCGTGACATTTTTTTTTTTTTTTTTTTATATGGACTTATGATGACTTGCGAATGTAGGTACACAACTGAGCAGCAAGGTTAAAATCAAAATGTGTGACTTATATTATTAGACTTTAGGTATTATACCTACTTATCACTAGAAACGGGATATTTACCATGATTTTTGAGTTTTGATTGTTCCCTACATTTCGGCATAGTAGGTAGTTACCTAGTTCTCCTGTGATCATGGCGCATGCAACTGTGCCGAAATATCGGGAACAATGAAAACTCAAAAATCATGGTAAATATCCCGTTTCTAGTGAAAAGTATGTAGTACCTACGTATCCATGATAGTTTCAAAAGTTATAGGTAATAAATTGTTTGTTAAGTGTGCGGCATATAAGTATTTGTACTAATATTTATTCTGTGATATAAGGCCCACCTTGGGAAACTGACACCACCGAGACTCGGCGCTGGTAGGTACCTACCAACTACAGACCGTTCACTATATAATGGCACCTGCCATGGAGTAGGTATTTACTTTTCAATGGTTGGTTGGCACTATTCCCTAGGCAGGGGACAGCCTAAGAGTATAACGCAGGGGATATGTTACGCTGAACGGTCTGTACATACCTAGGTACACTCCCTGCATTAGATACCTACTTACCTATTTTTAGATTGAGATAGACTTGTCTATGCAGGGTCACCCGATGAAACGCGGCGGCATCAAGGAATGCAAGTCGCCGTTCAGCGTGAAGCTGATGAATTCGGGCGTCCACTCCTCGCAGACCAACCCTGGCTACAGCAGGCAGCCTGCAGGCGGCGCTATCTTCTTCTACTAACCATTATAAGGCTGCTTTTACGGATATTGTTTTCATTCAGTCTAGGTAGACCTAAGACTATAAGGTTCTAACCTAGGTTATAACCTATAAGGTTCTTGTAACTCAGTGCAATGACTGGGTAAAAACACTATTCGTAAAATTATGATTGCGCCTAAGGTGCACCGTTTCGAATTTCTGAGCTGTGATGTTGCGAAAACTAGGAGACCTAACACGCATATTTTGATTGAAAGTGTCTTATAAATATCATATCTACGAATGTCAATGAACAAAAAATCACTGTAAAAATCGGTGAATGTCATTCTTAGCCTAAACTAATGATATTTATGAGACACTTTCAAATCAAAATATGCGTGTTAGGTCTCCTAGTTTTCGCATAAGCGTGTTGATGAGCTGTGATTAGGGAAAAACACAATAAAATTTGAATTTCGCGCCTGTAGTTAAACGCTCGACCTTAGGTACCTGCGATCAGCGATCTATACGGTTGACTATGGGCTCTCGAAAGCGGTAACCTTAGACGGCCGAGTCAGTTTTCAACTACCTACACGGTCGCCAAGAGGAACAGGGCATTCCGTCTGAATGTACGTTTGAGGAGTCCATGGCGAGTGTAATTTGGCACCGTGATTTGTCAATTTTTAAAGAGCTGGAGGGGCATCAGCCTTTTATTGCCCAAGACAGGAAAAGAAAAAAAATTACCATAAATTCCTTGCAGTTTATATCCCAGAGACACAGAAAGCCCGCATCCAGGTTCTACCATCGCACTTCTCGACAACGCAAGGGAGCTCATCTACACATCATCGACACGTGGGCTCGCTTTACGAGATCTTTTTCCCCCACGTGCAAGTTGTGGAATGAGTTCCCTGCTGAGGTGTTTCCGCTAAATTACAACAGGAGCCGCTTCAAAAAAATATGTAAAAGTAGTCCTTCAGGGCAGGCAACGCCTCTGGTGTTGCAGATTTCAATAGGCGACGGTAACCGCTTACCATCAGGCGGGCCGTATGCCAGATAGTAGAGACATTACATTAAAACAAAAATGGATTTCCTCTCCCCTGTAATTAGCCCCGCGATCTTGCACGCGTGCGTTTCCGACGTTGGTTGATAGCGAATGTATAGAGCCTCTATACCTACACCCTTTGCTACTAGGGCAGCTCTTGAAACAAAGGGTTGTTGGAAGGTCACTATAGGAAGGAAGGAATTTGGTTGCTTATACGGTTCAAACCGACCAAGGTCTCCCCTGTCGAAAGCCCGTTGTAAACCGTGAATCTTGGCCCACGGCTCATGGTTTCGGACTTTGCCTGCGTCTTTGGTAAATTTTAGCGGCGTCGCCACAGATTAAATAATTATTACTGCGCCAACGGTAACTAAGTTACAAATTAGCGCGATTGAGTCCCAGAATTTATTGCTACAGATTGATGTGTTTTTACGGTTCTTCTAGGTTTAGATGTTATCTAGTAAATAGGTAGGTATATTGCTAAAGTAGGTACCTACTATCTACTAGGCGCGGAACTCGTATTAATCTTGTAGTTAGTTGTTTTTATTTGTTGCGTTGGATATATGTAGGTTGTTAATAGATGGATGATTTCTGTACCTACGTAGAGATATTTAGTTGATTGTTTTGTGGGGTCAATAAAAACGTATTTTCATCAAACTGTCTGTTTTTGTTTCACCGTATTAGGCTGCGTTTCCACCAAAGATGTGCGAGGAATATGAGCGGTGCGAGGATGCGTAGCGACGCTGTGAAATGGTGCGAGTATTTCCACCAGAGATGTGCGAGGAAGATTAGCGGTGCGAGGATGCGTAGCGACGCTGTGAAACGATGTGTTTCCACCAGAGATGTGCTAGGCATCTGAGCGGTGCGATGATGCCAAGCGACGCTGTGAAACTGTGCGCAGATGAGCGGTGCGAGGATGTGTACCGGGCTCTTTTCAGTTGCGAGTAGTTTCTCGCTCGCGTCCATCCTTTGCTCATCCCTCGCTTATTTTTTACGTATAAAAACCTCGCTCTGCTAAGCCGTTTCTACCAGAGCTGCGCTGAACGAGGCTAGGTAAATGAAGTGATTCTATTGGTTCTTAACAAACACATCCTCGCTCATCTCTGGTGGAAACGCATCTTCAACGATATCGATGTCATGTAGGTATTTATATACATCCAACTTGGATTGGGCAGCGTTCGGAAAACTACGCAATATCTTCCCGTCACAGATACCTACCGCGCGACAGGCAACGCGAGCGAGTATTCGGCTGAGATGCGAGAGGTTGCGGGTTCGATTTCCGCTGCGGTACAAATGTTTGTATGACCTGCAAACATTTGTTCCGGGTCTGGGTGTTTTGGTAGCATGGTACTCGTAGTTCCTGATACCCACTCCAACAAAGTGAATCCTAGTGTGGGATCAGGACTACCTATGTATAGGCTTTTTGGTCGAAGTGTATAGGTATACTATGTGACTGTTATGTTATGTTAGAGCGTGCCAGTGTGATGCCCTAAGACACCTGAGAAGTACCTTAACTACCCGAAGGAAACCTTTTTCACTACGGCATTAACGCTTACCTACTTACTTTTCGAGTCAAACTTCTGGCAGCAAAAAAAATAAATATTTCTGCTTGTCATAAAATGTCTTCTGGCCTGACAGAAGCGGCGAAAATCAATTTAATGAATTTCCAAAACAAAACAGAAGGTTGCCAAAACTAAACTCATGAAACGACGAAAAAATCTGATAAACGACGGAAACTAAAATACCGACAACAATTTGGTTTGAATATTTTTGAATGGATTTCTTGGATTCTCTTGGTAAGTCGCTTTCTTACACCGGTAGGTATTCTAAGTCGTTCCTCCAACTTTCCTCCACTCTACTCCGCCTCAATCGAGGAAATTTTGTATTTTATTTTCAAAATCTTCATTCTTCTTCTTTCGTGTTGATGTCTCAAAGCCATTTTGACCAATAGGTTGCCACACCCACGGCATTGTCGGAGCAGGTCATTAAATCCTCCATCGTGCAGGAGTCGGGGCAGGATGGGCATGCAAGGGCATGTGGCATGGTTTGGGACTGCGGCACCAGTCGCATTGCGTCGCGGCGGCTGCAACATACCCCACTTGCTGAGATTGCACCTGCAGCGGCCGACTTGAGTGCGCAGTCTGTTAAGGGTCTTCCACACTGGCCAGGGTAGTAAAATCTTCATAGAAATGGAATAACATATTTCCTTGAGTGAGGTTGAATAGAGTGGAGGAAGGTTCGAGGAACGACTAAGAAGATGGGTGTAAGTATTCTACAGAGGCCATGGCGAATTCAAACTGTGTGAACTGACTTCGTTGTTTTAGATTTGGAGGTATCACCTAGTAAGCGGTCACATCGGGTGCGGTCGTGGTACCTGTACGAGCAATTCAAATCCCTAGAACGTAACCAGCTAGACGCTGCACGGAAGCTAAAGGACAGATCCTACCAAGACAGGATCCTTCGCCAAGAGCTGTCCGAGCGGAAAGTAAGGCGAAATTTGTACGACAAATTTGGGCTCTGCCACAGTGAGTCCAGGATTGAACGCAGCGCCAAAAGCGAAGGTGTTAAAACAGATACTAGCGTCAGCACCATTGACTTCTACGAAATCTTCAGCGAGCTGCAAGACTCGCATAAAGCAACAGATAACTTATCAGGTTGCAGTGACGAGAAGATTTACGAAGAAGATTTCAAAAGCACTGACGAAAATCAAGACTATACAAGCTACACAGAAACTGTAAACAGCGTAGTGAACATTAAATCCGAAGAAACAATCACTGAAGATATAGAAAAACAGATCGACGGTGAAGACCATACCGTGGCAGGAGAACTGAACTTGTACTTTGACGAAGTAAAGGACAATTTAGAGCGCATTGAGAAACTAACGGAGCTGAAAGTCGATGAGGACTTTGAGTGCGATAGTTTGTACTCGATTGAAGAGAATGATGCGCCAGTAGTAACGAAGGATAAACATGTCACCACTTGCGACAACAAGGTTTTCGCAATGTGGTACAAATTAGTCTCGTTTGCCTATCAAATCATACAACTGAATCACGGTAAGTGATTACAACAACAAAATCTACTAACCATGGAATGAGCTTCCGTCTGAGGTTTTCCCGCTTGGTTACAACATGTGTCGCTTCAAGAAAAATGTTCACTTGGGGATTGTCTTCTATAGTTTTATTTATTTACAGGCAACTGTTATGTCGATTACGGATCTCACTTCCTGACTGTAGTCCTGGCTTGCGACGTCCTGCGCAAGGGAATCAATAGTATGTGTACGTAGCTGAGTTAATGAGCGTATGAGTTCCGATTATTGTAATGTACCCATAATCGTACAAGTGATACAATTTTAGGTCATATTTTGCAGCCTTACGTATCGCCAATAAAATTTGATAGTGACGACTCGGACTCCGCCGATAGCTACCAGATCGATAAACGGAAAAAACGTGCACAGCGGCACACATCAACATATACATGCGCAGACAAGGTAAATTAAATCTCTTTGGATCACAAACGGGCCACGAAATTTTTAATAAGTACCTAGAAACTCGCCCCGGCTTCGCACGTGTAGTGTCGGGATCCCCCCTCCCTACCAAACCCCCTTCCCACCCACACACCAGATACAAAAACCGCAATACTCAATCGGTTCAGTATTTCGCCTATTATTCAATGCAAACAAACAAACAAACAAACAAACAATCAAATCTTTCCTCTTTATTATTAGTATAGATAGAGCCTTTCTTCTTGATTGCCACGACTAGTTTAGGCGCTGGAGAAGAAAGCGTGGCAATGCTTCATCTATTACTAGGTACTGACTATGCTTAGCAACACCATAACTATACTACGAGATCTTGATACTTGTAATGAAAAGATTGCTGGGTTGGGTTGCATAGCGTCACAGAATTCATAATAGTACAGGTACAGGTTGACTCCGAAAACTCATTTAAATAAATAGCGACTCTTGCTCCCACACCTTAAAGTGCAATTCAGGTCACACAGCGCTAATTACCTACAGGTAAATTCACCTAGTAGTTACCTCTCTAACTCTTGTCTGACTCACTGAAATTAGGTACTTATAGCTTCATACCTAAAGTACGGAGTGCGCCACATACATTTTGTCCTCAGATATACAATAGGAATTTTACCAAGCATCAAGCTACAAGAAAACATCGTTCAGAGAATGGGCAGCACTGTTCACAATATTCCGCCACTAACAGAATAAAAGAACAGAAACACCGAAGAGCCAGCGAACCATGGCGGAGTAATCCAAAGTTTACAATAAACAATAACCCAAGCGTTCCTTGCAAATCTTCATACAACAGTATTTGGCCAGACTTCTCGAATGACGACTCCACAAAATGTTTCTTCAAGGAGAGTTGTAGGTGTCGAAACATTACTTTAAATCCCATGTTGAAATTATCTCAGTATTTTGATAGTGTGCTGAAAGAAATAGACGATTACATGTTTGTGTAATATTTTTGTAAAAATATACAATTCTAACACTATTTGCTGCATTTTATTTTGTACAAATAGGTACATACAGTTTTATCCAATATAAAAGTCCGATCGGCTGTTTTCGTTTGCGCAGAAAAGCGCAGACTGATATCCGACAGTAGCCGAATGTATAGTATAGCTGACCCGCTGTATAGCTGTCCCGCTCACATCTAAAAGTCAACCGGCCGCGATATCGATTAACCAATAACAGTGCAAGATTTTAGCGCGCGATTCCTATATTGTACACTTTCGCTATAGAAATTGGTCTGCGGCGCAGGTACATCGCAGGCGACTTATATTTTGGGTAACACCGTACTCATAATTTCCACTCTACATATTAAAACATAAATTTAACAAATATGTAACACTTTATTACACTGGTCTGTACAACAGTTAATTTAGTAATACAATATTTATGTCGTGTTATGAATATTTTGGAGTTACACATATCAAAGTTCATAAGATTGCATCCCCTTCACCTTTACAAAAAACTGTGTTCTCTACACATAATTATAAACTAGGGACATATCAAGGATTGTACAAAATAATCCCGAAAAAAGCTAGCAGAAACTAGCAGGAGTTAGACCTTATTTTTCAGCGATTGAGTAGTTGGACATAGATTTAGGAAAGAACACGGTTTCGGGAGTTACTTTTCACTTTTTTCTTCGTTTCTTTTCAAACGCGCACATACATTTGAGGCACTAAAAAGATTACAAAAAATAACTCTATTGTAGCCTATACAAACAAATCACATCTTAATATTTAGAAATTTTAGCCAACAATTAATTTATTTCAATACATCAATCAATGTGCAGCAAAAATGTATTTCATAGCTTTATTAATCCTCATACATCTAAATAAAAAAAATATTGTGTGCTATAAAAGTAATCTATCACAAAAACGGTTGTAAGTTGTAAAAGCGTATGTTAGGTAACGATTATGAGCCACTTCATCCGTCTTATGGGCCATTTACACGAGGCCATTTGACGAGCCATTCTACTAAGCCAAGCCGTTTTCTATTGATAAAGTTAGTCCATTCAATTGAAACTGTTTCAAATTCAATGGCGCAATGTCCTGCCTTAGTGAACAGTCTCAAGAATTGGCGTCGTGTAAATGGTTACATAATAACTAAAATAAATAACGGCGAACATTTTCGTGGCGAAGCTTTCACAGAATCAACTTCAGTTGCAATATGCACAGCGGATCTTTGTCCCTCTGAAGTTAGGCTCTCGCAAATATAAAATACGATTATCGATATAAATTACTTAATCGGTTCTTTTCGAATCATAATTGTAGAAAAAATCCGAAGAAGGACAAAAGTGGTAGATGATGGAGACCGCATTGCGAGACTAAAGTGGCGCTGGGCAGGACACTTGGCCAGATTTGGTGACGGCAGGTGGTGTAAGGCCTTGACCGAGTGGTGGCCGAGAGGGAGCACTAGAGGCTGTGGCAGACCATCAGCCAGGTGGGCGGATGATGTAGAGGCCGTATAGGGAAAGACATGGATGCGAATCGCCAGAACCGTTTGGAGTGGCGTTTGAGGGAGGAGGCTAATATCCAGCAGTGGGCTATTATTTGAGCTGCCAATGATGATGATGATGATGAAGCTGATAAATTGTAGAAGAGGCACATCCATAGCCCCCTCCGCGCGTGCCTACAATCCGACCCAAGAACTGCATCCAACTTCAGGAACAAAGATCCGCTGTGCGTTGTAAGCCTTATCACGCGCTGCGCGTAGATTGCACGGCCATAACGAGACTGCACAGACATCTGACGAACCAATAGACGACATGCGGCGTGTCTCGCCCCCCTCAATCCACCAAATCGATTCCTGCGCAGGTTCACCCTGGCGCTCTTTTTATCGTACGCGGCTATACCATAAACGTGCCTAAGGTGTGCTACGATAAGGCACGATATAAGCGGTCACCGCTTCAGACATTATAGAGTTCTGTGCGCACAACTGGCCTTTTGGAAGAAAATGGCCGTTGGACATAAAAAACATTCTGTTCCAACCGGCCTCATTAGAGGCCGAGGTTGTGTAACCGGTTGGAAATTAATAAATCGTTGTAGTATCCGTTCCCAAGTATACTCATACGGTGTCAACGCGCTGTGCTACCTTTGATATATGTAGGTAATTATAAGTACTTTGGAACTATTGTTTAATGTAAATAATGTATCTAAATATACATCTATTCTGAGTGCAATCTAGATTAAATAGTTTTATTTATCTACTGATGAAAAATCATTAAATAAACAGCAATTTTGTACATTGCATCGTCCGGTTCATGGTCACCAGTTGCGAACGTTGATTCCCCAACGGTTGTCAGTTCTGGGAAATATATGGCCTGCCCATTGCCTCCTCAACTAGCTAATTCTAAGGGCTATGTCGTTCTAGATTATTCTACGCATTTCCCCATTTCAGATCGACACATAGTGAAACTACAAGCGTAGCTCTCTCCATAGTCCGGTGCGCGACTTTGAACTCCAGGCTTTATCTATTTTTATTTATTAAAATTCTGTTCTTCAGAAAAGTGCACCTGTCAAAAATTACTTGTTAGGATACTGTACAGGTCGCGCAACGAGTAATGAGCGCTCGGCGAAAGTGGTGGGGTTGATTGCGCATGTGTACATTCGCGCACAGCATTTCTAGATAGGATTTTTCGAAAACCTTCTAACAGTTGCTACAGACGTTTGTGTAGCAAGTGCTGTTCTTTTATGACGCTGTTTTAAATTGGTAATGATCTGTTGTATTTTATTTTCAACGATTATCAGCGATTTCATCTGTCTCCTTTTTAAAAAAACAATTCACGTCATAAACCATTTTGTCTGTCTTGTCTAGTTAACAAATTTTTTCGGCATCTTGTCCACAACGAAACGAAAACAACAGTATCAATACCAACTAAGTATCAAAAACATGTGTGCGCGTCTGTATGTTGGGAACGCGAGACGCGAGTGCGGGGCGCGCGGTACTAATCAACCAATAGCGCGCCGGCGCTGACCGCCTCTCCCGTCGCGCCTCTCTCCCCCCGCTAAACAGACCCAAAAAATGACTACTTCGCATTGAAGGTCAGCGCTCATTACTCGTTGTGCGACCTATACTGTTCTAAATATAAATAATTAAGTTCCTTCCTTCGTCTTTTTAACCCCCGACGCAAAAACGACGGGGTGTTATAAGTTTGGTGTGTCTGTGTGTGTGAGTATCTGTCTGTCACATCGTAGCTCCCGAACAGATGAACAGTATTTTTTTTTTGAAATGTGAATTTGTCGGGAGTGTTCTTAGCTATGTTTGATCAAAATCGGTTCAGCCGTTTCATTGCGTCGAGGGTTTTTTAATTTTTACAAATTTAATTACTTGTATTTAAATTGTATTACGATACACAAAACAAGAGTGTTATCCTATTTATTATATTCGCAGACATCGGTTTCTCTACTGTATCCTGAACCGTATAATAGATAATTAAATCTTCAGTAATATTTTGAAATTACCATCCGTATTATAATAGTATAAAAACATTTAAATTTAGCAAAATTATATACAAGTTATTCCTTCATATTTTAAATAATTACACAAACGTTTGTGTAAACTCCCCACCCGGTACAAATTAGATATAAATAAGTTGATTAGCTATACATTAACCCCTAATTATTAAACGTGGAGGACAATGTACTATCATCTAAAAACCAACTACTTGACAGATTTATTTCAAAAATTCTATCTTACTAGTTAAATAAAGATCTTACTTAAAATATATATTTTAATGCAGCAGAAATTATTATTTATTTATTTTTATTTATTTATAAGCCTTAAGTTTCCCACTGCAGGGCAAAGGCCTCCCTTCCCTCTTTCCAAACATCAGAAATAAAACTAGAAAAATAAACTAAGGTGCGTAAACTTAGTTCATACAATTGGTATCACACGTTTTTTACTACACGCCACAACTTTATATAAAAAGGTTTATTATGCACAGCAACATTTTATATAAGATTTTATATAAGTATGCCATCGTGTGTCCGGCCTGAGAATAGACCCCTCCGTCGCCTCCCGTGGATGTCGTAAAAGCCGACTAAGGGATTACCTGGACTTGTTGATAAGATTCGTTGGTATAAGATTTGTCATGGCTGTTAGCTTATTATGGAATGTGTGGGAAGCAATGGCGGCGAGCTCATCACTTGTCACGTCTATATTCCCACGATGGTGCAACCCACTGTGAAAAGAGGCCCATTGAGGCTCTGCCTACCCCTTCGGGGAAGGAGGCGTGTGTCTATGTATGTATTTACTAGCGACCCGCCCCGGCGTCACACGGGTAGTGGCGGGATGAAAAGCTGGCCAAAATCAGCTAACTCAGTTTCTCCCAACAACCCTCCCAACCCTATGTTACTCGCTGATAATGTATCTTTACATTTAAAATCGGTTAAGTTGTTTTTGAATTTATCCATAACAAACAAAGTTTACCGGCACGGCTATTGATTGTCGATTACCATTTTGCTGTTCATTGCGCTGCGTGTTTTACCCTTTTTTACAAAAGCGAACGTATTTGAAACCCGCAGCGCAATGAACAGCAAACTGGCAATCATAATTGAACTTCAGCCTGTCTAAAGACAATCGCCAGCGATTCGTACTAGCGCGAGTGACTGCATCGTCTGCATGAACTTTAAGGTGGTTGCGTTCGCTTGTGACGTGATATTCAAATTTTAAATTAAAACTTGTGTGTTAGGTCATATAATTAGCGGCAACATAGTTTTCGCTATCTGAAGAAGTGTTGATGAGCTGTGATGAGCAAAAAACACGAAAAAAAATTAATTTCGCGCCACAAGCTAAAGGACCTTAATTAAAATATTACCAAATTATTACAAAGGATAATATGTATTGGATTACAAAACTCTACAAAAATACAAAATCTAGGGTAAACTATGATTCCGGTTGCAGCTTTTGAACTAAGTTTACTATCCCAATAGGCTCCGTTTTAACTATCAATTACCATCAATACCGTCAATATAACAGAAACAGATCAATAAATGTAGTCCTGTATCGATATTGATGGTAAGTATACATATTGCTCGTAAAAACGAAGACAAAGATATATGTTTCAAAATAATTTCGACATAAAAGATAACAATTTGAATTTATAAAAATCGGTCCAGCCGTTTTAGTGCTAATGGAAAAGGCAACAAAACAATATTTAAATAAAGTAGTGATGGGGATGCCGATGTTCAGTTTATGAGAGATTTACCAATTAGATAAACGATATAGTTATATGTATAGATCGATTGGACATACTCATCTGGGCAGCTACAAGCATTTATGTTTATATTACCATAGACAATAGAACAACACAATAGACAGCCAATCTCATACAAGAAAACGTGCATCTATGAATGATTAACAAACTAATAAAATCATTAAAATTGAATTTTTACAGACAGTTACTAGAAAAACACAAAGGAAATGTAAAGGAAACGTGGAACACAATAAAGGAAATATGTAATTTGGTTAAAAAGAACGAACCTTCTTCAGATCTACTTAAACACTCAAATATTACCGATTCTCTTGATGAGGTAAATAGGTTTTTTACAACGATTGGCTCCAATCTCGCTAATGAAACATTATCAAAACTAAATACTACTGACAGTTCACTGGCTTTAAATGCTCAATGCACTGACCCTCCAGCTAATTCAATGTCCTTGTATCTCACAGATCCAGGAGAGGTTGCAGATGTCATCTCTGGTCTAAAAACTAGTAATTCCTCGGGTTATGACAATATAACATCACAAATACTCAAAAATAATCGAATGTATCTTGCGGCACCTATAGCTTACCTAACTAATTTATCATATGAATTTGGAATTTTCCCTAATATATTTAAAAAAGCAATAGTCTGTCCTATATATAAGTCTGGAGATAAAACTTTACCCACTAATTATCGTCCAATTTCTCTCTCGAGCTCACTATCGAAAGTATTAGAAAAAATTACCAATAAAAGACTCATTAAGTATTTAGAAAAGAACCAATTCTTACATGAAAATCAATATGGGTTTCGTGCCAATATGTCAACAGATGACGCCGTTTTGCAACTTACTACTAATATAACAAGATACCTTGATAACAACGAAAAGGTTATTGGTGTGTTCCTGGACCTGCAGAAGGCATTCGATACAGTTTCAATTCCAATTCTATTAAAACGTTTAGAAAATATGGGAATAAGGGGGAATGTACTTCTGTGGTTCCAGGATTACCTATCTGAGAGGAGTCAACGTGTTAAAGTTGATGGTAACCTAAGTAATGAGAGCAACACTACGTATGGTGTGCCACAAGGCAGCACGTTAGGACCAACTCTCTTCTTAACATATATTAATAGCCTTTGTAACACTACTCTCAAGGGAGCTGATATGCAAATGTTTGCTGATGATACAGTTATTCTTTTTCATGGAAAGTCTTGGGCTGGTGTACATGAATTGGCTGAAGTAGGCATGAGTGCGGTAACAACATGGCTGGAAGATAGCCTATTAACACTTAACACTAGCAAAACTAAATATCTCTGCTTTAGTAAATCCGCTAAAAGTATACCTAAAGCCTCCAACCTACATATTCATTCGTATCCGTGTAATCGTCAAATTTCTACTAATACATCATGTATTTGTCCAATACTTGAAAGGGTCTCAAACATAAAATACTTAGGAATAAATATCGATGACAGACTAAGCTGGAAAATCCACATCACATCTGTTGCTAAGAGGTTGCGAAAACTAATGTATGTCTTTAAGGAGTTACGAGCAGTCTGCGACAAAACCTTACTAATACAAACATATAAAGCATTGGGTGAATGCATAATTGCTTACTGTATAACCTCTTGGGGCGCAGCCGCAAAAACGCATATACTGGAACTAGAACGCGCACAGCGGTCCTTGCTTAAGGTATTACTGTGCCTACCATTTCGACACCCAACGACAGCAGTCTATGAGATGGCTGATGTTCTCACAGTACGTCAATTGTTCATTTTTCTATGTATTAAAAGGTACCATGCAACTGTTGTGCCACACCTTCCCGCTTCAGATGCCAGGCGACAGCGTTTTCCTGCTCCGAGTGCTAGAAGTCGAATTGCCCAGCAACACTTTAATTTTCATGCACCGAGATTATACAAGTATTTTAACACAGTATATAATAGCACAGACCTTTCTTGTTTTCAAATGAAATATAAGCTTAGAGAATGGTTAAAAAATAAAACATATAATGATACAGAAACCCTCCTAATGGTTATCCAGTAAATTACTATCGGAATATCTGTCACTTACACTTACATATGCATCATTCAGAATACACGCACACACTCACACACACACACACACACACACACACTCACACACTCACACACACTCACACACACACACACACACACACACACACACACACACCTAAATACACACCCTCAAACACAATAACAATACGGGTTTCTCCTGTGTAACCCAGACTCTTAAGAGACTGGTGTTATCAGGAGAACCCGCATACTCACACACATACGCACTTTTACTAACCATATTTTCTTGTTATGTATGTACCCTGTATTTTGTAACGTAAATTTATTTTACCATAGAAAATGGGAATGAACTGACTCCTGACACACAGCTAACGCTAGTTCAGGAGCCAGGGCTTCAACCTGCACTGTATTATGTGAATAATTACAATAAAACATTATGATTATGATTATGATTGCCTACAATGACGCTAGATGTCGCTGTTTTGAATCTGCTATAAACGATTGAAATGTTTTTTACATGTATTGCGATAGATCGATAAAACATGTTTTGCGACCATAGTTTCATAATTAAACAATAAATTAGAAATTTAAATGTTTATTTTTAAAGAGATTAGGTAATTGGTATAAACTGCTGATTGAATGAATTTGCCAGCGCCATCTAAAAATAGCCTGGAATTTGACCTTTTTTGAGTCACGTTTTCTTGTATGAGATTGGCAGTCTATTGTGTTTAGTTAGTCTATGGTATTACTAAGTTTAACTCAGTGGTTTTACCTAAGATTGAGGACCAATGCGCATGCCAGATAGAAACGGCGCGGCGATACACCCTAAACTGATTATACAGTGTTTTTTTTGTTTAGGGGGATCGTAGCTGTTTTTAGATACTATCAATTAAAACATGTGTGTTAAGTCTCCTAGTTCTCGCGAAATCAACTTTCGCTATCTGAAGAAGTGTTTTGAGATGTATTCCGCTAAAAACACCGACATATTTGAATTTCACGCAAAAAGCGATAGCATCCACACATTTTAAATATGACCTTTTTTTTGTTTTAATGTTTGATAGTGTTAAGCTTGTGGTTTACAGAATGTTTTTGTAAAGGGCACTAGTACTGCACGACTTCTAAATCTGATTTTAAGGCGTAGCACAGATGATTAATATATTGAATTAAAAAAAAAGTTAGTCCTTCGTCTGCTATTTTTAATAATAGCTATACATGTGAATATATACCTGTATATGTGAGTCCTTTTAGTCCTTTTTTGAATTATTTAATAGCTACATTCACAGTGGAAGAATTTGGGCAGCCTTTGCCCAGCAGTAGGACAATTAGGTTAAGAAAAAAAAACAAAGTGAAGTCTAGAATGGAAATTCCTTGGCAGGCGGAATTTTGATCGCAGTATTATTTAAGTTTATTATAAACGTTTAAAGTATATTTATTTGGGAGTATAAAAACAGCAATAGTAGTAGTATTGGTGTTGAGTACTCAGGTGGATGCAGCTGCCCGTCCCGTGGGATTATTCTCAGTTAAATCTGATCCAAGCGATGACGTCACATACCCAATTATAGTTTTCATGCAACATGTGACGTCATCTCATGAGAAACACAGCATGTAATAGGCTCTCACGACGATATCCACGGGAGGAGACAGAAAGGGCTATTATAACGCCGATCAGCTGTTCAGTAAAGAATACTACGCAGAATCTAAACCACTAATATAAACGTATTAGTGCTTACTCTATATTGAGCTAGTTAGTTGTCTGGCGGGTTGTCGAAGTAGTCTATCTTGTGTGAGGGGGCCGGGGCCGGCGCGGTGCGGGGCCCGGGGGCCGGGGGGGCCTGGCTGCGAGCCCCCCACGCGTTCGTGGACTTAGACGAGGTGAGGGTCGCCCAGCCGCTGGTGGACCTGTACAATAACATTCAACACTGTTAAAATCATATCCTTTGATTATTATCACGGGGATTTATCGCGTGTTATGGGTCGCGCAACGAGTAATGAGCGCTGACCTTCAATGTGCAGTAGGCAGTTTTTGGGTCTGTTTAGCGGGGGGAGAGAGGCGCGACGGGAGAGGCGGTCAGCGCCGGCGCGCTATTGGTTGATCAGTCGCCTTCCGTACCGCGCGCCCCGCACTCGCGTCTCGCGCTCCTTAGATACAAACGCGCACACATGTTTTTGATACTTAGTTGATATTGATCCTGTTTTAGTTTCGTTGTGGAAAAGATACCATACATAGTATTATTTTATCTGCGACCATACTATTTATGTGAATGACGGAACAGGCTGATGGCCCACCTGATGTTAAGCGGTAACCTCTGCCTTTAACAAAGCATGACCTCATAGGTCATTGCACTGCGCCCACCACCCTGAGACATAAAGATGAAAAGTCCCACGTGCCTGTAATTTCAGCGGCACCCATACCCTAATGAGGCAAGGATGGTACTGAGACGAGCGCCTGCTTGTCATGATGAATAGGAGATGGTGGAGTCAGACCATGTAGCTTCTGGGCACATTCCCCGAAATGTAGCCTATAGAAGATCGAAAGGCATGCAACTTTACTGCGGACTCTGGATCTTAGTGTTCGTTAAATATTTCTTAAATATAAGCCTGAAAGCTCTGAGTTCGAATGAAATGTCGGGAAAATCCTCCGACCACCTGGAAAGCCTGCTTAGGGCGGATCCCGTGAAGCCATCGTCGGGAGACTTGATGTAAAACTGGTGATAAGCGAGTGACGTACTTGTTAGCGGCGGGTGAGACGCCGGCCGCGGCGGGCGGCGCGCGCAGCACGGGGCCGGGCACGCGCCGCTTGCCCGCCTCGCGGCCCAGCACCTCCAGCACGCTCATCGCCGGCAGCCAAGACTGTAATTACACATCAAATAATTAAATACATAACATCCAACATTCCCCCTTATTCGCTATGACTAAACGTAACATAACGCGGGCTCTTTACGATATCTGCGTGGAATCATAGTCTAGAATACATTATGACGTCACACGTTATTGGCAAGGAATTTCCTATGGTCATAGCGAATAAGGGCCCTGATCCCACACTAGGATCTCTACGAGAAATTTTATTTTTACCCCCGATTAAACGAAACGGGTATATGCGTTTAGGGTGAGAGGTTGTGTTTGTGTGTGCAAACTAATATTCCCATTTGTCTCCAAAACTATTTGACCAATTTAGATACAGTTTTCTTTATATGAAACTATGTGAATGACAGAACAAGCAGATGGCCCACCTGATGTTAAGCGGTAACCTCTGCCTTTAAGAGTGCATTACCACATAGGTCACGTCCACCTAGAAAGCACCCTATGTGACATTGCACTGCGCCCGCCACCCTGATACATAAATATGAAAAGTCTCATGTGCCTGTAATTTCACCGGTAACCATACCCTACCTACCCTTCAAACCGGAACACAGCAATGCGAGCACCACTGCTTTGCGGCAGAAATAGGTATGGTTGTAGTACTTCCCCAGACAAACTCTTTCACAAAAAAGGTCTTATGCGATTATGAATACCTATACCTAATATTTATCTTACGTTTTTGTTTGTTTTAATTTGTTTGTAGTTTCTTAGATTTAAGTACTTATACTGTTTTTGTAAGTATACTTGGTGCTTTATTCAGAGCTATAGTATTATTTTATCTGTGTTTCAGAGTAATGAACTTAATTCACCCTATGTAAAGTTCTATGCTACCTTACACCGCTTTCCTGCAGTTTTGTTCCTTGCATGCGTACCTCCTACTTTGTAAACGATCCGAATACAAAATGTGGATTCAAATTGGTTTCAGAACAGCATATATTGTAAAGCTTAAAACTTACTATAAGATAACTGTGAATCATAGAACTTTGTTTGACCACGATCTCACCTGTTGGTAAATGACGATGTCACACAAAGGTCTAGAAGGCACCTATTCACTCTAGACTTGAAGAGACCCAGATTATAGTTTTCAGGAAAGACAGACGACGGTAGTGTGTTCCACTCCTTAGCAGTTCGCATTATAAAGGTAGAACTGTAACGTGTACGAATATAGGGTATACTAATGAGGTGAGTTTCGTCGGAAATTGAAGTGGCTTCCAATCAGGGAAAGGAGAAATTTGAGAATTTTGTGTCTTCTCTTCTCAATTCTGAAAGACCCAAATACCCCTAAATACCTGAAGTGTAAGTTTGAATTTTTATCTGACACTCACGAATTTAATCTGAGGTCCACTGATTCACTCCACCTCGCAACTCCTGTTCATTATTCTGCCTTTCGTGGTGACTCTTTCGAGGTGGTAGCTGTGGGTCTTTGGAATGCTCTCCCTCTTAATATAAAAAAGTCATCTTCTAAACCCACCTTTAAACGCCTTGTTCATAATCTTTTTTTAAATTCTACCTCTTGAGTACCTACATCTTACTATTTATTATTTACTCTAGTTATTTTTATTATTATTTGTATACTTATATTCCTACCTACTTAGGACTACCTACTTTCTTAGTTTCACATTTTGCATATCTTTGATACTTATTATACATGATATATATATATATATATATATATAGTATACTTTATTTATTTTGTTTATCTATCTATTTTTTATTTTATTAGGAATGATTATTTTTTCATTTAAATTATAAGTATGTTGTTTGTTATATGTTTGTATTTATTTTAAGGCAAATTAGTTTCTAAGCTATATTATAAGCTTTCTTTTGTAATTAGTTTTAGCACGCCAACCTTTTTGTATCATCCTCATGGATGACTGGCAGAAAATGCTGCTTAGCATTAAGTCCTCCGTTTGTACAATTTCCTTGTGTTTTGTGCAATAAAGAATTAAATAAATAAGGATGGTACCGAGCCGTGCGTTTGCTCGTCCTATGATGAAAAGGAGATGGAAAAATAAATCTGAGCGGGCTGGTCGGCCGCCGCGCCACAGAGGGAGTCGTACCTTCCCCTTTCGGCGGTGCTACCACGTTCCTGTTGGGCTCGGCGTCGTACGCCACACTCACACAGCTCGTGTATAAACTGTCGCATCTGAGCGGCCGGTCGGGTCGTACCTTCTCCTTATAACTGTCGCACCTGAGCGGCCGGTCGGGTCGTACCTTCTCCTTATAACTGTCGCACCTGAGCGGCCGGTCGGGTCGTATCTTCTCCTTATAACTGTCGCACCTGAGCGGCCGGTCGGGTCGTACCTTCTCCTTTAACTGTCGCACCTGAGCGGCCGGTCGGGTCGTACCTTCTCCTTATAACTGTCGCACCTGAGCGGCCGGTCGGGTCGTACCTTCTCCTTATAACTGTCGCACCTGAGCGGCCGGTCGGGTCGTACCTTCTCCTTATCGGCGGTGGCTACCACGTTCCTGTTGGGCTCGGCGTCGTACGCCACACTCTCGCAGCCGAAGTGCTCGCACAGCTCGTGAATAAACTGCCGTTTCTGCCAGTTCATAGACGGGAACGAGTGCGCACGGGTCTTCTGCTTCGACTGCAAACAACAAACACCAACATTTAATTCTCCAGAAACAATACGTTGTATACATCGATACACGCCTTTTTCCCCGATGAGGTAGGCAGAGCCTCAATTCGTGGAATATAGACATGACAAGTGGTGAGCTCATCGCCGCCATTGCTACACACGACTGAATTGAGGGTAACTTCTTGGCTAGTTGAACTAGTGGTACAGGTCGCGCAGCGAGTAATGAGCGCTCGGCGAAAGTGGTGGGGTTGACTGCGCATGTTTATATTCGCGTATTCGCTATACAGACCCTTAAAAAGACTACTGCGCATTGAAGGTCAGCGCTCATTACTCGTTGCGCGACCTATAATAAACTTGAGGGTAACTTCTTGGCTAGTTGTATTAGTGACTATAAACTAAAGACTAACTTATTGGCTAGATGAAATAGTGACAATAAATTAGAGGGTGATGTGGGTCTGTTTCAGAGCATGTTGTCTGCACAAATATCAGACGCAGCCATCATGCTCTACCGGTCCATATATGGGCTGGTTCAATAAATTTGATGAGTGAATTGGGAGAGAGACCAATGGAACTAACATAGTCGACAAAAGAAAAAAAACTTATTGGCTTTAGAGGGGTAACTTATTGGCTAGTTGAACTGGTGACAATGAACTAGAGGGTACCTTCTGGGCTAGTTGAACAAGAGACAATAAACTAGCGGGTAACTTATTGGCTAGTTGAACTAGTGATAATAACCTAGAGGGTAACTTGTTGGTTAGTTGGACTAGTGGTAATAAACTAGAGGGTAACTGGCTAGATGAAATAGTGACAATAAACTGGAGGGTGATGTGGGTCTGTTTCAGAGCATGTTGTCTGCACAAATATCAGACGCAGCCTTCATGCTCTACAGGTCCATATATGGGCTGGTTCAATCAGTTTTATGAGTGAATTGGGAGAGAGACCAATGGAACTAGCATAGTCAACAATAGAAAAAAAAACTTATTAGCTTCAGAGGGGTACCTTCTTGGCTAGTTGCACGAGCTCGGTGAGCTTGTCGTGCGTCTGCTGCGCGAACGTCGGCTCCCTAGTCGCCGTGGTGCGGACGTGCTCGCTGTAGCGCGGCGCCAGCTTCGCCGACACGTCCGGGTTGCGGATCTGCAGCGCCAGCGCCATCTGCCGCGTGCGCGCTTCAACTCTGCACTCGTCGTCGCATTCCAGACTGAAAGCGATACATAATTCTTAGTATAATCAGTAGCCGTTAGATAACCGTAAGTAGCCGTAAGTATTCACTTTAGGATGAGGCACCCCCCATAGAATGCAATGGGGGGAGGGGGGGGGGGGGGGGGGGGGCAATTAGCGCCAGCGCCATCTGTCGCGTTCGCGCTTCAACTTTCAACTCTGCACTCGTCGTCGCATTCCAAACTGAAAGCGATACTCATTCTTAGTATAATCAGTAGCCGTTAGATGTCCACTGCTGGACGAGGCGTCCCCCATAGCATGTCACGACCCTTGGCAGTGAGGTTACCGACGCAAGAAGGGGGACTTGGCATACATAATTTGTGTTCGGTGTAAACACTCTCTTGTTTTGCATTTCACTTACGTTTTCAGCATGTTCCCGGGGCGTTGTTCGGAGATCTCGAAGGCTCCGCCCTCTTGCATTTTCGTTGCAGCTAAGGCACTCATCATCCTGCAAATATTATTAGAAGGCTTTAGCTACAGGCCATTTTACAACACTGATTAAACATAGAGCCCATTCTAATCAGCAGGAGAAAAGTAAAGTACTTGGATTATTTTTTATTTTATTTATAAGCCGGAAGTTTCCCACTGCAGGGCAAAGGCCTCCCTTCCCTCTTTCCAATCATTTATATCCTGCTGAGCTATTTTTGGCCAGTTCTTGTTGTGGGAGGCAAGCTCATCAAGCAATCGCCGTCTGCTACCACGTGGCCGCCGCGCGTTCGGAATCCACTCTGTGGTTATCTTAGCCCAGAGGTCCCCGGGCATGCAGCTAACGTGTCATTAGCCCCGCCTGCGGTGCCGCCTGCAGAGGCAGGTGGAGCGCACCAGCTGCCGGCAGGGGGCGGCACTGGGGCAGGGGGCGGCTACGCTCTCTGCCGAGGCGGACAAGTGACAAGCCGCGTTGCAGACATGTCAGCTTACTTGGCGTAGTCCCGCGCGTTCTCGCTGCAGCAGCGCTTGGCGCGGCGCCGCCCGCAGGGGCAGGTGGCGCGCACCAGCTGCCAGCACGGGGCGGCACTGGGGCAGACGGCGGCTACGCTCTCTGCCGAGGCGGACGATTGACAAGCCGCGTTGCAGACATGTCAGCTTACATGGCGTAGTCCCGCGCGTTCTCGCTGCAGCAGCGCTCGGCGCGGCGCCGCCCGCAGGGGCAGGTGGCGCGCACCAGCAGCCGGCAGACGGCGGCGCTGGGGCAGACGGCGGCTACGCTCTCTGCCGAGGCGGACGAGTGACAAGCCGCGTTGCAGACATGTTAGCTTACTTGGCGTAGTCCCGCGCGTTCTCGCTGCAGCAGCGCTCGGCGCGGCGCCGCCCGCAGGGGCAGGTGGCGCGCACCAGCTGCCGGCACGGGGCGGCACTGGGGCAGACGGCGGCTACGCTCTCTGCCGAGGCGGACGAGTGACAAGCCGCGTTGCAGACATGCCCGCAGGCAGGTCGCTTCTCGGTGCAGGGTTGGGTACATCTGAAAACAAACCGATGTGATTACTGCACGCTCCGAAGGCAAATTCTCCTCTCTAAAAGTGCGAGACCGAATTGTGAGTCGACTGAAAGTTGGTATTCTGCTTCCTCATAATCACAAAGTCAAAGTCAAAAGTATTTTATTAATTGAAATCACAAGGATAATTTTGAATAGTCTTATAAAATAAATTTACTCCAGTTCCAACGCGACCAAACCTAGAAGAATCAGGCAACACAAACGGCTGGGCTTTATTTGATGAGCCTTATTACTACTAGGTGGGGTGCCCTGTGTGGTGCCTCGAGAAGTGGAAGCTGATTCAAAGGAAAAAGGAAAACCAACTTAAAAGCCTGAGGTAGGCAGTCAAAAGTAAGATGCTAGAGAGAGATAGAAACTTTTTTTTTTTTTGATACTGCTTGGATTGGCGGGTCAAGCAGATGGCCCATCAGATGTTAAGCGGTACCTATGCCTATGAACATCATAGGTCACATCCACCTAGGACGCGCCCTATGTGACATTGCACTGCACCCGCCACCCTGAGACATAAAGATAAAAGTCTCATGTGCCTGTAATTTCTCGGAACAAATTGAGCAGATCGTACATTTGTTCCGAGGCGGCAATCGAACCCACAACCTCCTGCGTCGCAAGCGAACCTTCGCCCGCCGCGCCACAGAGGTCGTCAAACCTACCAGTAAACCAGTCTACCAGTAAGTAGAGCTTTTTTGTGAAAGAGTTCGTCCGATGAATGCTCGCATTGCTGTGTTCCGGCTTGAAGGGTATGGGTGCCGGTGAAATTACAGGCACATGAGACTTTTCATCTTTGTCTCAGGGTGGCGGGCGCAGTGCAATGCCACATAGGATGACCTATGCCTATGTGGTAATGCACTGTTCATAGACAGAGGGTACCGCTTAACATCAGGTGGGCCATCCGCTTGATCCGCCACTCAAAGTAGCATATAAAAAAAAAAAACTTGTTGGTAACTTACTTGCCGATGTCGCATGATCCTTTGTGGCAGATTTTGATGCACGTATGCTTTCCGCAAGGCAGTGGCTTGCCGCACGGCAGACCGCAAGAAAACTGGGATGACCTATGTGGTAATGCACTGTTCATAGACAGAGGGTACCGCTTAATATCAGGTGGGCCATCCGCTTGATCCGCCACTCAAAGTAGCATATAAAAAAAAAAAAACTTGTTGGTATCTTACTTGCCGGCGTCGCATGATCCTTTGTGGCAGATTTTGATGCACGTATGCTTTCCGCAAGGCAGTGGCTTGCCGCACGGCAGACCGCAAGAAAACTGGGATGACCTATGTGGTAATGCACTGTTCATAGACAGAGGGTACCGCTTAATATCAGGTGGGCCATCCGCTTGATCCGCCACTCAAAGTAGCATATAAAAAAAAAAAAACTTGTTGGTATCTTACTTGCCGGCGTCGCATGATCCTTTGTGGCAGATTTTGATGCACGTATGCTTCCCGCAAGGCAGAGGCTTGCCGCACGGCAGACCGCAAGAAAACTCTTCTAATGAACACGGTATGGTTTTGCGCTCCTGTAATGAGTTAGCAATCAATAAAAGACAAATGCAAAGCTGCACTACAGACTACTGCAGACATAGACTATTATTATATTGAAGCAGGATGTTTTTATTTTATTTTAACAAAAATAAAAATAAAAAAACATTTAGATAACTAGGTGGTATAGTTATACCACCTAATGTTTTTTTTTTTTTAATTTGATTTGTGTTTACCGATTGGGCATATGGTCGCACAGCGACAAAGCCATGTTTTACCACCAATAAAAAAAAAAAGCCTGACTCAAAAAGGTTGTCCGCTATTTGTATCTGTGGCACCGTAGCTCTTAAGAGCTAAAAAAAACCGCAATCAAATCGGTTCACCCATTTAAAGGTTTTTCACCCTATTTCCACTAGATGCGTAGACTCACCTCGTGACCGCCGTAGCACCGCTTCGTGGTGAGCACCACGCAGGGGGGGCACTCGCCGGTGTGGCACGAGTGGTGCGGCGGGTGCAGGCAGGGCCGCGCGCGCATGCACGGGCCCTAGCACGCCGGCGCGCGCTGTCCGCAGTGCACGGGCGGCAGCAACACGGCGGCGCCGCATTCGCAGACACTAGGAGCTTAGACCCACCTCGTGACCGCCGTAGCACCGCTTCGTGGTGAGCACCACGCAGGGGGGGCACTGGCCGGTGTGGCACGAGAGGTGCGGCGGGTGCAGGCAGGGCCGCGCGCGCAGGCACGGGCCCTCGCACGCCGGCGCGCGCTGTCCGCAGTGCACGGGCGGCAGCAACACGGCGGCGCCGCATTCGCAGACACTAGGAGCTTAGACCCACCTCGTGACCGCCGTAGCACCGCTTCGTGGTGAGCACCACGCAGGGGGGGCACTCGCCGGTGTGGCACGAGTGGTGCGGCGGGTGCAGGCAGGGCCGCGCGCGCAGGCACGGGCCCTCGCACGCCGGCGCGCGCTGTCCGCAGTGCACGGGCGGCAGCAACACGGCGGCGCCGCATTCGCAGCGGAGCTCATCGAAACCTGACCGGTATCAACGTACATTATATTACGTTATCCTTCCAATTGAGTTACATTAGTTTTGGTCAAATTACAGCCACATGAGACTTTTCATCTTTATGTCTCAGGGTGGCGGGCGCAGTGCAATGCCATATAGTGTAATGTATTGTTAAAGGTAGAGGTTACCGCGTAACATCAGGTGGACCATCTGCTTTGTTTCGACATAATCTCTGTTCAACATTAATGTCTACGAACCGAGGACTCCTGGCTAGAGATTCACTGAGAACCATTCCCCTGGGGTAGATAAAATAGAGGACATCGGGTGGCTGGACTAGCAGCCTCCACCCATCAGGCACAAAGGGCATTGGTGGCCTAGTTGCAGAGAAGAGTCTGCGCCACAAGTACAAGTACAAGTGGGGTTTATGTTGGTGGCGCTAATTATAAAGTATGTACTTACTGACGCGCGGGCAGGGCGGGCAGTGGCCCGTGTGGCAGAACTCCTCGCAGCGGTGCAAGCCGCATGTCAGCGAGCGCGCGCACGACACCGTGCAGCGGTGCGCGCTCGCCGCGCAGCACGCCGTGCGGCACCGGTGCCGGCCGCACGACAGCTTCTATACACGAGACAAACATATTTGTGATTGAATCAACCACTAAAAATACTGAAAGTTGCTGAAGGCTGAACGGACTATGCGCTCAGTTGATCCTTGAGAGATGCGTATAGGTGTTGGTAAGATTTATGAAGAGGTAGTGATGTTTTTTTTTAAATAGTTCCTCTTTCCGTACCTCGTCTCCATCATCAGATCAGCTCACTGTCACCATAATATTGTAATGTCATCGGAACTTGACAGGTATGCAAAATTTAATCTCAATCGGTTAAGGATAACTGCTTTAAAAGTCAGTTGCAAGAATGTGCAACCCACTGTGAAAAGAGGCTCATTGACGCTCTGCCTACCCTTTCGGGGAAAAAGGCGTGTATCTATGTATGTATGTATGTCTGCAAGAATTAAACACGTTTTCCCGCTATGACACGTGACATCGGGTCGGGCCAAGGTCGCGCGAGTAGCCAATGGCTGACAATGTATGACTGACCAGTCATGCGCCGCTATGACACGTGACATCGTGGTCGCGTCTGGTGGCGCTAACGTACCTTGTTGCATTTCTTCTGGCACAGCACGTTGTTGAGCATCTCTGGTAGTTCTGCGCACGTCACCTCGCTGCTGGAGTGTCCGCAGCGACATGGCACCAGCGTGCTGTCCGGACACGTGCATGGTGGTCGCGACTGGTGGCGCTAACGTACCTTGTTGCATTTCTTCTGGCAGAGCACGTTGTTGAGCATCTCTGGTAGTTCTGCGCACGTCACCTCGCTGCTGGAGTGTCCGCAGCGACATGGCACCAGCGTGCTGTCCGGACACGTGCATGGTGGTCACGACTGGTGGCGCTAACGTACCTTGTTGCATTTCTTCTGGCAGAGCACGTTGTTGAGCATCTCTGGTAGTTCTGCGCACGTCACCTCGCGGCTGGAGTGTCCGCAGCGGCATTGCACCAGCGTGCTGTCAGGACACACCGGACACGAGCCTGCCAAGTTAAAAATAATGATTGTCTTGTCATTTTATCTTACCTAATTTCAAACTGAAAGCGTAAAGCTGAGAACAAACTATTGGACGCGTCCATCAGCCGCGGCTTAGCGGTGTGCACGGTAGTTGCACATCCAGCCGGCTAGAATCTGTTCGGACGTCTGAACGCTCAAGGGCGTCTCAAGGTCACGTCTGCTTCTTACAACCGATAGTTTGCACAATGTAGTATTAAATGTATTGGCTAGATATCTATATGCCGCGTCTGTCAGCCGTGGCTGACGTACGCGTTCGATAATTTGTTCCCAGCTTAAAGCGGTCGCCTTTGTGCGAGTAATCAACAGGGATAGAACTTTTGAAGCACATAATTTTCACTAGAAACGGAATATTTACCATGATTTTTTACTTTTAATTGTTCCCGATTTTTCGGCACAGTTGCATGCGCCATGATCACGGGAGAACTAACTAAACTAACTATCATGGCGCATGCAACTGTGCCGTAATATCGGGAACAATTAAAACTCAAAAATCATAGGGTAAATATCCCGTATATCCGTTTCTAGTGAAAAAAAAAACAGGGATAGATATATAAAAACCTAAATATACGGAAAGTAATACTACCATTTTCTTTCGGCGCTATCATAATACTTGGGTCTGTGACCAAATTTCGATCTCGATTTGCTAGATTCCATAATTAATTTTGCATACTTGTCAAGTTCTGATGACTTTACAATATTATGGTGACAGTGAGCTGATCTGATGATGGAGACAGTGGAACTTCTCGCAAATCAATAAATTAATTAAATAATTAATTAATAATTAGTGCCGAAATATCGGGAACAATTAAAACTCAAAAAACATATTGTAAATATACCGTTTCTAGTAAAAAAAACAGGGATAGATATATAAAACCCTGAATGTATGGAAAGAAATACTACCATTTTCTTTCGGCGCTATCATAATACTTGGGTCAGTGACCAAATTTCGCTCTCGATTTGCTAGAAAGTTTCCACTACGGGCACTCAGCAAAATCTCCATACAAAATCTGTATTACTTTACACCATACATCCGTGTCAATGCTATTAAGAAGCCTCCGTACCTACCTAAACACATAGTATGAAGCCTACTTAGGCGCGGCGGGCGAAGGTTCGCCTGCGACGCAGGAGGTTGCGGGTTCGATTCCCGCCTCGGAACAAATATTTGTATCTGCAAATATTTGTTCTGGGTGTTCTGGGTATTTTATATGCAAAATACAAAATATGTAAACTTGTAAACTTCGATGAAATATACTTTATCGAAGTATGTAAAGTATTGTATTAAGTATATCAGTTATCTAGTACCCATAACACAAGCTCTGCTTAGCTTGGGGCTAGACAATGTTGTGTGAACTGCCCAGCATTATTTATTTATTTAGTTGAAAACATGCAAACATTGTAACATAGTTTTCACAGCTAATGCAACGTAGGTACTCGTATATTTGAAATGCATCTTATTCATTTTTTTATAAAAACGAGAAATTTTCACGTACCGTTAAATCGATATAAGCACCGACATTGTTTCGACCCGTTTCGAGAGTCTTTTTCAAGGTGAGTGAACGCGACGCACTCCCTCCGCGTCCCGTTTAGCACTAATCCGCTCAGTGCGAGCATCTTATTAATGTTATAAATGTACGTTGTTTGGTAATAGAGATATTAGTTATTGCTTACCTTCGTGGCAGACGAGTTTGCAGAAGTGCCTATCGCCGGCCGGGCCGCAGGGCAGCGGCTTGGCGCAGATGTTACCGCACAGAGGGATCGGGTCCGTGCACGCTTTACGCGCATCCTTGTCTAACCTGCGAATACATCCTCAAAATTATCTTAAGCGTTAGCTATTGCATACAATTGCGATAGTATCTTAGTTTGCCGTTGTTGTGTGATGCGGGTGTCTTATTCCAAGCAGTCGACACTCTTAATAAACTGACTCCATTTATCCACGCGACTATACACAAACTAATAACGATTTTGAATAACGTCAGCAGGAGAACAGTAAAGTCCTTTTTTTTTTTCTTTTTTTTTTTTTTACATTAATTCGCCTTTTTTTGACCACGATCTCACCTGTTGGTAAGTGACGATGTGGCCGAAGATGGAGCACAAAGGTCTAGAAGGCACCTATTCACTCTAGACTTGAAGAGACCCAGATTATAGTTTTCAGGAAAAACAGACGATGGTAGTGTATTCCACTCCTTAGCAGTTCGCATTATAAGGGTAGAACTGAAACGTTTTGTGCGAATAGAAGGTATACTAATGAGGTAAGGATGGTGCTGAGCCGTGCGCCTGCTCGTCCTATGATGAAAAGGAGATGGTGGGATCAGATTGTGCAGTTCCTCGGAGCAATCCCCGAAATGTAACCTATAGAAGGTACCTATAGTACGTGGTGTATAGTAGTAATTTTTCTAAAATTTTGAATAAGTATTTTATACTTTTACTTGAATTCTATCACAGATACAAATTAAAATTTTGGGGCTTAGTGTGTTTGTTAGCGGTGCAGGCAGTTATTAGTTTTGGGGGTTTATAATTGATAAACCCGGTAAACATTAAGCACTTTATTTTTGAAAGATGGGCTCACAACTATATAAAAAGGGGGAAGCGTGCGGCGTGCGCGCGGGGCTCGCATTTCTATCGACTGACTCCATTTGAGTCCCTCTCCGCGCCCCTCTCTGGCACCCCTCACGCTCCCTTTACAATTTATGAATGTGTCCTATGTATGTCCGTATGTATGTCTGTAGCTTTTCCATTCGCGTCGCCAACACACCCCACCCCAGTGCAGCTTCTTGTTAGAGGCACTCTTCATCCAACGGGATCCGTGCGACGCGAGCAGCTGAGCGCGTGAGTACTCCAGTCGCCGTCTTTACTTTCACCATCCGGACCCTCTTGTCTTTTCCAGGGCACACTTCCTGTACCAGGCCCTTCGGCCACTTATTCCTGGGTCCTTTTGGGTCGACTATGTAGACCAGATCTCCAATCTGCAGGGTTCTTTGACCTTTGGTCCACTTTTTCCGAGGTAACAGGTTAGGTAGTACTTCCTTGATCCACCTACTCCAGAACATGTCCGCTAGACGCTGGGATATTCGCCATTGTTTTCTTAGGAACAAGTCAGATTCATCGAATTTGCCTATCTGCGGCGAGTTTGATGATGTCCCGAGTAGAAAATGGTTTGGGGTAAGTGTTTCTTCGCTTCCAGGTTCTACGGACACGTGAGATAGCGGTCGGCTGTTAACGATATTCTCAATCTCAGCCAGTAGCGTTTTCAGAACCTCGTCACGTGGAGCTCTTTGCTTCAAAACAACCTTCAACGACGTCTTGACGCTGCGGATGAGCCTTTCCCATGCGCCGCCCCAGTGTGGACTTGCTTGGGGTATAAAAGTCCACTTTGCCCCGTGATTTATAGCCTCATTCTTCAAGTCTTCCTCATTTATCTCTTGTATTGACCTTTTCAGTTCAGCGTCCGCACCTCGAAGGTTTGTGCCGTTATCAGAGAAGAGGTTATGAGGCCAGCCGCGCGTGTTCTAAAGTTGTTATCTATCCAACGCCAGTAGGCTACAACACAATATGCTTTCGACGATGCATCACAAAATATATGCATCTGTAGGTGCCTATAACAGGTTCCATTGTTTGATCCGTGCGGCGTAGCAGGCGTAGCTGTCGTAGCGTTCTTATGTTCCGCTACGAGCGTAGCACTGCCTGTGGGAGTGGTAATCGGATGCTTGAGGTGCGACTGCGACAGTAGGCTAGCTCCACTCTCCGTCTCGCTCACACTCACTGCAGCTGCAGGATAGTATCTTGGCAATCTTACGTCATTTAATGTTTTTAGTAAACATATCCATTTACGCCACTTTGCATGTACTTCTTTGTTTATTTGATCATCCCAGCTGATATTTAGGCGCCATGTTTCTTGTAGAATTATTTTCCCGTTAATTGTGAACGGCGATAAAAATCCGTAAACGTCAAAGATAGACATAACAACTCGTAGCATCTCTCTTTTAGAAGGTATTTTCTCTCCATTAATAATATTCTCAGGGATCTTTTTAAATGATACGTCGAACCTCAACGTGTCGTCATCAGTATGCCATATAAGCCCAAGCGTTCGTTCGCCGTCACATTGCTGTCCTATTTTGAACCTTACAGCCGAAGCGCCGAGTGTCTTTTGGCACGCTGTCGAGTACTGCTTTGCTATTACTGATCCAGTTACGAATTTCAAAGCCTCCTTGCGCATGAATGTATGTAACTTCTTTTACTAGCTGGATCGCTGTTTGTTCATCAGGTAGGCTTTGTAAATAATCATCCATATAATGTTGGGTACGTATAGCTGCACAGGCTGTAGGCATAATTGTTTCGTATCCATGAGCGTTCTTGTTTTTTACAAATTGGGCAATAAATGGTGAACAATTGGCGCCAAATATTAATGACTTCATCACATATGTTTTTATAGGCTCTTGTAACATTTTTGGGTCGTAATCTTCGTTAGGGGTGCCTTTATAAATAAATCTTAAGGCATTTCGGTCTTCGGGACAAATTCGGGTCCTTAAAAACATGTCTTTTATGTCTCCCATTACTGCTATTTTATCCTCTCTGAAGCGCAGCATTATTCCAAATAGCGACATAAGTAGATCCGGCCCTTTGAGTAGATAGTCATTAAGCGATAATTTTGAAGTTTGAGCTGCGGCGTCGAACACCAATCGTAGCTTCTTTTTATTGGGGTTATCCACACCGAAATGAGGTAGGTACCAAGTCTTTTCTGTGATTTTATCAGTGACTAATTCTTCTGCATAATCATTTTGAAGTAAATGTTGTACTCGTTTGTGGTACCTTTGTGCATATTCTGTATTCTTCTTCATTTTATTTTCCACACTTCTTAGCCGGATCCTAGCTGTAGGTAGTGAGTCGGGCATTACGCATTTATTGTCCTTCCAGGGTAACCCCACTTGCCACCTGCCCTCAGTGAGTGTGGCCGTTTGTTCCAGATGCTGCCAGGCACGTTGTTCCTCTGTGTTCTGCCGCGGTTTACAAGTAGATACTCCCATTGACTCCACTGAAAAGTAGCGTCGTACATCATCATGAAGATTTCGCAGGCTGCAGTCATCATCATCATCATCGTTTTTATTTTTAGTAGCTACGCCGTCGGTGATTAATAGTGTGGAGTGGTCTTCGCGCGTAGTAACTGAATACGCGTGCGGGACCAAGCCATGTACGCACCAGCCCATAGGAGTGCGGGTGGCGCACGGCTCGGACGGGCCCCCCACCATGACCTCCAAAGGTATGAGTAGTTGGTAATTGTCCTGCCCTATAAGCACTTCCGGTTTCTGAAGACCGGTGCACAGTTCGTCTCTAATTTTACGTAAGTAGTTATAGTTTTCATAGTTCACTAATGTTAAGTCTTGTTTGGGTAAGTTAAGTTCATTAACTGTGCGCAAACTAATGTCATATTTATTACCTTGTTTATTTGACAAAGTTAAGTCCTCTAATTCACTTTCGCACTGTAACTCGGTATTGTCCCACGCACCGCGCACTCGCATCGACAGCTTGCGGCCGCGCAAACCCGCGCGCGCGGCTAGTTTCGCACTCATTAGAGACACAGTCGATCCGTCGTCGAGCAACGCGCTTGCACTGAACTTACCGTTAGGTCCATAAATAACTATAGGTACCACCTTTAGTAACACTGAACTGTTCATGTTTATATAGTTCACACTAACACTTTCGGTCGGGTTGTTTTCAGTCTCTGTTACAGTTTCGGTAGGGGATGATTGCACTGTAGTGTCACAAGTAGTGTTGTTGTTTTGTCGCGAGCTTGGTACGTAATGCAGGAGGCGGTGGTGCGGGTCCCCGCACCCCGCGACGTCACAAGCGGCGGCCGGACAGGTTTTTCTATCGTGTTGACACAACAGGCACTTATAGCATATACCTATGCGTTTCACATAGGACCACCGGTTCTTGCGTAATGACTTTTTAAACTTTTTTCAGTCCGTTAATTTATGCACTGAGTCACGACAAAATCGGCACTTATTGTCACTTTGTTTACACTCATCGGTTTGCAACAAAACAGTTTGACTTTGACCCCGAGTTCATTTCACTATATTTAGTACGTTTATTGTCCCATCGAATGTTCATTAAATTAGCACTGCACGTAGATATTTTGATAGCTTCGTCGCTTAAAAAGTCTGATAGTATATCTAGTCGCGCTTTAGTACCTACAGTTATGAGCGGGTAACTATAGTCTGCCCACTTTGACAGTAGCACTGTAGGTAATTTAGATAGTACTATATTCACGACACTAACACCTTGTAGGTATTCTTCACGCTTCAGTTCACGTACAGCAGCCACATAGTTTTTTATTTTTACTGAAAACGGCACTATGTCTTTGTAATATTCTTGTGGTAATGGGTTCAACTTCTTGACTTCTAGTAATATTCATGATATTATTATTTCTGGGTTGCCAAATTGTAGTTCCAGTGTGGACATCACGATCTCAGGAGACGTAGTGCTGACACCGCTTCTTTAGCGGAACCACGTAGACACTTTCGTAGTCTCCATAAGTTTTCTTTTGGACTAAATTTGCACACATCTGTGGATTCGTCGTAAGCATTCTTGAACGAAAGCCACTCCATTGGATCACCAAAGAACAGAGGAAGCTCTTTAGGTGTGCTGATGCGGCTGAGTAGGTTGGCATTGTGGCTGGTGGATGCAGTAGATGCAACTAAGTCCTTCAATGCACGGGCCAATTGCTGAACTGGACACAGGGAGCCTCTTAGTGTTCCATGATTGTTGGCCTCCTGCTTCTCCAGTTCGTGCTGGCTGTGCTCCAGCCAGTTTTCTACATCCTTGCCATCACATTGACTTGCCATCGATGCTTGTGGACTGTATTGTTCTTCAACAGCTGCTAAGTCAGCTGCTAGCTTTTTGTCGATTAATTCCATTTGAATACGAGCCTTTTCCTTTGCTGCTTCCAGTTCGAGATTTTTCTTTAGAGCCAAAACAGACGATGCTGAAGACTTTCTAGTAACAGATTTTGACTTAGGAGGTGGTCCGGAAAGTGGTTCTATAATTTCACCTTTTGCACTTCCAGCACTTGTTCTAGGTCGTCCTTGGTCGGTCACCTTAAGTTTTCCATCATCAGCTTCCATAAGGGTCTGCGGTTTGGCTTCTACATTCCGTGTCGTAATGTCGTCCATTTTGTTCTGCCGCGGCGGCGTGTGGAACATTTATTATATTCGGCTCGCTGGACAACTATATGAAAAAAGGGGAAGCGTGCGGCGTGCGCGCGGGGCTCGCATTTCTATCGACTGACTCCATTTGAGTCCCTCTCCGCGCCCCTCTCTGGCACCCCTCACGCTCCCTTTACAATTTATGAATGTGTCCTATGTATGTCCGTATGTATGTCTGTAGCTTTTCCATTCGCGTCGCCAACAGTGTTAGTGTGGGTTCCCACTATGCCGAACCATACTGGACACATTTTTTTTTATTTTTTTTTTGTTTTTTGAAAAGACAAACTAACTACAATTAAGAAAAAAATTACTTCAGAAAAAGTTGACCCGAGAGATGACTATATTTATGAATGAAACTGTACATCACATATACAGTGGTGGCCATATAATTAAGAACGCTGATATAAAGGGAAGATTTTTTCCAACTAATATAGATTATATTTTGCAAATATAGATAAGTACCTATTTCTGCCGCAAAGCAGTAAGGCTCGCATTGCTATGTTCCGGTTTGAAGGGTATGGGTGCCGGTCAAATTACAGGCACATGAGACTTTCATCTTTATGTCTAAGGGTAGCGGGCGCAGTGCAATGCCACATAGGGTGCGTCCTAGGTGGACGTGACTTATGTGATAATGCACTGTTCATCCGTCTTTCCGAGTAGTATATATACATATATATTTAAATAAACAAGATTGATGGTACTCACTGCATCTTGCCGCAAGGGCACGTGAGCACGGCGGCGGGCAGCAGCGCGCACGCGGCGCACGCCGGCGCGTGGCACGGCGCGCGGCACACGTGCGCGCCGCACGCCAGGATGCGGCCGCACGCGCGCTCGCACGCCCAGTGCTGCGTCGCGCCCGTCTCGCGCGTGCACGGCACGGAGCGCTCCGTCGCGGCGGGACAATAGCACACTGAAATTAGTCAATTAAAATCATGCTTGTGAACTGAAATTAGACTTTATATGGTGTGTCTAGCCTAAGTACCCCTCCGTCTCCTCCCAAGGATATCGTAAAAGTCGACTAAGGGGATGCCCACCAGGGGATGGGCAGCAGCATCCACCTGAGTACTATCACCAATCCGCCTGGCAAGTGTGGTGATCATGGCAAAGCCCTCTATTGCATGCTATGAGGGTCTTCTTGTCCAACAGTGGTTGCTCACAGCTGATGATGACGATGATGGTAACTCACCCTGCGTGACGGTTTTGTCACATTCCGCGCAGTCCCCCTCGTGGCAGACAGCGGTGCAGGCGTGCACGCGGCACGCGAGCGCGCGGCCGCACGTGCGCGCGCACGTCTGCGGCAGCTTGTTGCTGCACGTGATGCTGCGCGTCTCCGCGCCGCAGCCGCATTGCCTTTCAAATTGAACAAACTTTATTTAGTCACTATACACAACACGCAGAACTAAACAAAGACAGATACACAGAGACGTTGCATTTGGCAAATATAGATAAGTACATATTTCTGCCGCAAAGCAATAGTGCTCGCATTGGTGTGTTCCGGTTTGAAGGGTATGGGTGCTGTTTTTTTTTTATACTACCAAGGTAGCAAACAAGCTTACGGCCCACCTGTTGGTTAGCGGTTACCGTAGCCTATGAACGCCTGCAATACCAGAGGCAATATACGCGCGTTGCCGACACTTTAAAAATTTCCAAACACCCCTTTTGAAGAACCCCATACTGTAGTCGCTCGGGAAAACCTCAGCAGGGAGATCATTCCACAACCTGAGCGTTCGCAGGAGGAAGTTTCTCTGAAACCGCACAGTCCGGGACCACCCTGGCTCTAAGGTGTGCGAATGAATCCTCTGCCGATGGCGAGCGGTGCGGTGAAAAAAGGTTGCTGTAGGCATCATCTCAAACAATTCCTCGGAACAAAACCCATTATACAAACGGTTCGTTCGTTCGTTTCGTATGAGGTAGTGCTGGCCTCTGGTGTCAAACGGTAGAACACGCAGAGAGAGGCAAAGTCTCTCCTCAGACTTAAGGGCTCAATACCGTTCGTGAGCTTGGGATTCTCGACAATTCTCATTGCACGCCTTTGAACCGAGTCAAAAGGTCCAAGCTGGTAGCCAGGTGCTCCTGCCCAGAGGTGACAGCAGTACTCCATGTGGGGCCGGACTTGCGACTTATAGAGAAGCAGCCTTTGCCCCGCAGTAAAGTACAGCTTCGCTCTGTTAAGTACACCAAGCTTTATGGCAGCCAGCTTGACCTTATGTTCTAAGTGACTACGGTACTGGACGTCGCTAGAGATGTGAATTTACAGGCACATGAGACTTCATTTTTATCTCTCAGGGTGGCGGACGCAGTGCAATGCCACATAGGGCGCGTCCTAGGTGGACGTGACCTATGTGATAATGCATTGCTCATTCGTCTTTCCAAACAAAGTAATCTCGAAGGCGAACAGATGCAGTGTAAAACAGCCCTTTACTCGATGTACCTATGATACTGTGACAGTCAGTGGATGGAGGCATTTATAACTGCATTCAATGTAAGAGGCGGCCGGAGAAGAACGCCATAAAATATACTAGCTTTTATGGTATAATGGACAGCGTGCCCGGATGCGGGGCAGGTTCGTTCTCCCTTGCACGCCTTGCTGAAGGTACGTGTTGTATCGCTACAGACATCACTCACTTGCTGACAGTGGCCTGGCACGGCGGGCACGGGCCGGGGTGACACAGCAGCGTGCACGGATGCAGGCAGGTTCGTTCTCGCTTGCACGCCTTGCTGAAGGTACGTGTTGTATCACTACAGACATCACTCACTTGCTGACAGTGGCCTGGCACGGCGGGCACGGGCCGGGGTGACACAGCAGCGTGCACGGATGCGGGCAGGTTCGTTCTCGCTTGCACGCCTTGCCGAAGGTACGTGTTGTATCGCTACAGACATCACTCACTTGCTGACAGTGGCCTGGCACGGCGGGCACGGGCCGGGGTGACACAGCAGCGTGCACTGATGCGGGCAGGTTCGTTCTCGCTTGCACGCCTTGCTGATGGTACGTGTTGTATCGCTACAGACATCACTCACTTGCTGACAGTGGCCTGGCACGGCGGGCACGGGCCGGGGTGACACAGCAGCGTGCACGGATGCGGGCAGGTTTGTTCTCGCTTGCACGCCATGCAGAAGGTACGTGTTGTATCGCTACAGACATCACTCACTTGCTGACAGTGGCCTGGCACGGCGGGCACGGGCCGGGGTGACACAGCAGCGTGTACGGATGCATACAGGTTCGTTCTCGCTTGCACACCATGCAGAAGGTACGTGTTGTATCGCTACAGACATCACTCACTTGCTGACAGTGGCCTGGCACGGCGGGCACGGGCCGGGGTGACACAGCAGCGTGCACGGATGCGGGCAGGTTCGTTCTCGCTTGCACGCCTTGCCGCAAGTGTGTGCACTGCTGCCTCCGCGCTGGTAGTCGGGCGAGCGGATTGCTCCGCACATGCAGCGGTATTCAGTCGGGATAGTCTTGCTGGTGTTCTGACAGGCTGGGCAGCGCCATTTGCCCTCTGAAAATTAACGACAATATAATAAATACACGCATTTGGTCAACTTTCGAGCAGTCACATATTGCACCAGCAGAACAGAGACCTATCCAAGCTGTATGTAATGCACCATCAGTTTTTCATAGGAACCAGAAACATTAACATGCTAGGTCTCCCGTAAGTTATTTGTTTATGTATTATAACCCGTACAAATTAACTTGAGACTCCGCTGAATGCGACCCCTTTCCCGAAGAGTTCCACTGCTGGACAAAGGCCTCCCCTTTCTTATTAATAATCTCATGCAAATCTCAAAAAATATAAGAAAAAAAATAACTACGACACATAATTTCGCACACCGTACATTGAAAATGACGTCATCGGCCCAGGTCTCAAGTTAATTCGTACGGGTAGTAGAATGCTATTGTATTGTATGCATATATGTAAAGACCAGGTGAAAATACAGGTACAAGGTTTTTTTTTTTGCCACATAGAGCACATCGAGGATGTGATCTTAGAGGTACTGCAGTTGTGATGTGAAGGGCAACGTTAACGCTTATCACCAGATCTACCGGCCTGTTCCATCACCTAGAACAACCATACCTCAAATATGGTGGCCAGTAAATAATCAATTACATGACCAACAAAAGAACTCACCAATTATACTGCTCATTGCCCATTTCCTGATGCACCGCAGATGCAAGACATGGTAACAGTTGGAGCAGGACCACACAGGGTCCGTCTGTCTCACTCTATCACAGCACACAAGGCACTCTAGTGTGCCTTTGTCTAATTGGTCAGTGAGACGTTCACGCTGAGTCATTTCGTTGTTAGCTGGGGAATTTAAAATATACAATCAAACATTAGAATTATGGTAATTATGCCACGAACGTCGTCGGTTACGGAAAATATGGCACAATACAAGATACCCAAGGGACAAAGCTGCCTTTAACAAAGCATCAGCTGAACTAAAAGCGCTAATCAACGACATGACAAATGAAAACTTGCAGGCATACCTCAGCAAACTCACACCAAACAATGACACAAACTACTCCTTGTGGAAGGCCACTACGAAGCTTAAACGCCCCAAAAGCCAAATAACACCCATAAAAATACTACCAGGTATTTGGGCCCGTTCGGACGCAGAAAAAGCAAGTACCTTCGCTACCCATCTGCAAAAAGTATTTCAGCCACTACCCAGTGCCAGTCAGGACCATGATGACGAAATCGAAAGAACTCTTACATCATCCTTACAAATGTGCCCACCCCTGAAAAGTGTCTCACCCAGAGAACTACTTAAAGAAATACGTAACCTACAAGACTGTAAAGCTCCGGGATACGACCAAATCGATGCCACCTTACTAAAAAACCTTCCTAAAAAGGGGGTACTCCTCCTAGTAACCATCTTTAACGCATGTTTAAGGCTATCAGTTTTCCCAAGCCAATGGAAAATTGCCCAGGTTGTAATGATCCCAAAACCGGGCAAATCACCACAAGAAGTTTCTTCGTATAGGCCCATAAGCCTACTACCAATTGCTGGAAAATTGCTTGAAAAAATGATACTGAATAGAATGCGAGAACACCTAGAGGAAATCATTCCTAACCACCAATTCGGCTTTAGGGAAGGACATGGGACGATCGAGCAAATACATCGCCTTGTCGATACCATAAACAGAGCTCTAGAAAACAAACAGTACTGCTCTGCAATATTTCTAGACATCAGCCAGGCATTTGACAAAGTTTGGCACGATGGCCTACTTTTCAAATTGAAACAAATGCTACCGCACTCCTTCTTCCTAGTCATAAAATCATATCTCGAGAAAAGATGCTTTGAAGTCAAATATAACACTGAACTCTCCAAAATGTATGAAGTTACTACTATTACTGCTACATATGCAGATGACACAGCACTGCTCTCTGTCCATGAAGAACCGGATACTGCATCAAGTAACCTTCAAAGACATCTGGCCTTAATTGAAGAATGGTTCACCAAATGGCGCATCAAGGTCAATAAAGATAAGTCTGTTCATGTAACTTACACACTTAGAAGAAAGACCGGTCCACCCGTCCTACTCTATAATGAACAAGTACCCCAAGCTGAAGATGCAAAATACCTGGGAATGCATCTGGATCGTCGCCTAACCTGGCGAAAACATATCTGGACCAAACGGAAACAACTCGACTACAAAATTCGTAGCATGTACTGGCTCGTCGGGCGCAAATCCCAACTCACAAACAACAGCAAAATGTCGGTTTATAAGACTATAATTAAACCAATTTGGACCTACGGCATTCAGTTATGGGGCTCTGCAAGCCTTAGTAACATCGAAATACTGGAAAGATTTCAAAGAAAGACCATCCGAAATATGCTAAATATACCTCCGCATATGAGTAACAAGTATGTGTACATGGATATCAAACTGAAAACAGTAAACAAGAAATAGAATCCTACAGCAAAAACGATCAACTAAGACTAGATAGTCATAGGAACGAACTTGCTGCTCAGTTACAAGGAACGGGCAGCCTTACATTTTCAAGACTGAAAAGACACAGTATACCAAGTCTAGTGGAAAGATTCACAGAGAAAGATTGAGAGATGACTCACTGGACTTATCTTTCTCCATTCAACACAAAAAACGGATCAAATCGGACAGCAAATTGGATTATTGTTATTAAAACAGATTGCCAAGAAACAGAATACATAAAAAAATAAAAAAATAATAATTATGGTACAAGTGTGTAATGTTGGTGATTACCGCTGAGGTGAGGGTCTTAAGAGAGCCGAGGACGGTAATCATCAATACACACGTGTATCTTTGACGTTTTTCAACACACTAGTGAAGAAAATAATAATAAAACAGAAATACACACTCTGTGTAAATGTTCAACTGTCTCTATAACTCACTTGTGAATAAAAACAATGAAAAAATTTGAGTTCACAGTTAGATTACAGGTGTAAAACAGAAATACACACTCTGTGTAAATGTTCAACTGTCTCTATAACTCACTAGTGAATAATAACAATGAAAAAATTTGAGTTCAGTTTGATTACAGTTGTAAAACAGAAATACACACTCTGTGTAAATGTTCAACTGTCTCTATAACTCACAGTTTAATTAAAGGTGTCATTATGTGTTTAAATGCAGTGAAATAAGAGCCACTTCATGAGAAAGTGTGTTGAAAAGATTATTTATTTACTTATAGATGAGCAGCTTTCTCTGATGTCTCTTCATCATCACAGTGTGGAATGTCCAATTTTGGGTCATTTTAAGTACTGAATTTTCCTTTCGTAGCCAATTGTTGAGCGTGTTTTTGAATACATTGATAGAAATGGCAGCAACAATATCTTCTGGCAGTATGTTCCACTTGTGGACCAATGTTACTGAAGAAGTGATGTGCAACAAGGTTTTGGGCTTAGGAATATTATATACTAGCGACTCGCCCCGGCATCACACGGGTAGCCCCCGGTGAAAAACAGCCCCCCCCTCGTTATTTTATTACTTATTCTGCTATTCGGAGCGGAGAAGATGCTACCCAAAAAAGAGATAACTAACATCGGTCCAGCCGAAATTGAGTTATAAGTGGTGTAACTAACACGACTTTGTATTATATATATAGATATCTTGCCAATCAAAGCCCATAAAACAAAGGCATTCTAATAACTCTACAATGGAATTATTCCATACACTATCAACGGCAAATCAGTTGTCATTAAATAACAAATAAACATACAAACTTTAGCATTTTTGGAATAGGATGTCATAGCTATTTTGTAAGCAAAAAAATGATATAATCAAATTAAATTCAACATACCTAGATCAGCTTGGTATTTGCTTTTGAACCTGGCAGGACTTGAGAGATTGGATTTAGGTGCTCTTTCTCTGTCTTGCCTGTCATATCCTCTTTCTCCCCTATCATATCCTCTATCTCCTCCCCTATCATATCTATCTCTTTCGCCCCTCTCTTCCTTCTGCTGGTAATTATTAGCATATTGCTCATCATCTTGGTTACGATCGCCTCTAACACGCTGGGTGCCAGCCCAGTTTCTTTGACTTCTTCCAGAGCCTTCCGGCCTGCTAGAACCTTCTGCCCTTCCATAACCATCTCCTCTACTAGCACCTTCTGCCCTTCCATAGCCTTCTCCCCTACTAGAACCCTCTGTTCTGCCATAACCATCTCCTCTACTAGCACCTTCTGCCCTTCCATAGCCATCTCCCCTACTAGAACCTTCTGTTCTACCATAGCCTTCTCCTCTACTAGAACCTTCTGTTCTACCATAGCCTTCTCCTCTACTAGAACCCTCTGTTCTGCCATAACTTTCTCCTCTAGTAGAACCCTCTGTTCTGCCATAACCTTCTCCTCTAGTAGAACCTTCTGTTCTGCCATAACCTTCTCCTCTACTAGAAACTTCTGTTCTACCATAGCCTTCACCCCTACTAGAACCTTCTGTTCTACCATAGCCTTCACCCCTAGTAGAACCATCTGTCCTTCCAGAGTTTTCCCCTTTTCCTTCCCCTCTCCCACTCCTAACATCTTGACTATCTTTGTTAATAGCACTATTGTAAAAAGTCCTATTGTCATCTTTTCCTTTCGATTTTGAGTTACCCTTAGCATAATTTCGACGGTCGTTACGAGAAGGGTCAGAACGCTGATTTGAATCATAGTCCTTTAATTCTTGGCCTCTTTCATTCGAGTCATAGTTCTGGCGCGAGTTTCTCTGACGTGTTTCTTGGTTCCTTTCATTCTTTTGATGTGATTCTTGATTTCTATTATTGGAACGTGATTCTTGGTTTCTATTATTGGAATCATAGTTTCGTTGACGCGGCTCTCGGTTCAGACTTGAGGTCTCATTCTGTTGACTTGTATCTCGACTCCTATTGTTTGGTTCTTGGTTTCTACTATTAGAAGTGCTTGGTTCTCTATCATCAGTTAAATCGTGAGTCCTATTGTCCTGTCCTCCATTGGATTCATTGTTTCGTTGGGCAGAGTCACGGTTGCGGCCTTTACTTTTGTGGTTATCCGGTGGATGTCCATTTGGTACTGGTTTATCTTTGACATGACTGGTTTTTTGAGAACTTGGTGGCCTCTGTCTCCAGTTGCGATCAGATGAGTTTCCATAGTTAGACTTGTCCTCATTAATACTGTCATTCACCTCCTTGGAAGACTCTGGAATGTTCTGACTACTGGTGGAAGGTTTTAGAGCTGAACCTTTTGGTACAAATTCTACTGCAGTCGCTGTTAGGTTAGATTTGAATGCCATATTATTTGTGTAAGTTTTGGGTTCCGGTGGCTGGGTACTCAACTGGCTCTGCGGATTCACTGGGTAGCTGGTATTGGCTTCATTAGGCCCGTAGTTATAACTGTTGAGCTGTGTTTGGGATGAAGAAGGCATGTTTTGAAAGTTAAACTGATTGGGGGTATAGTTCTCATATGGTACATTGCTAAAAGTGTTGGGATTGACCGTTGGGGCCACATTACTGGTTTGCATCTGCGTTAGGAACTCATTGAAACTCACATATTGACCGTTGGCATCTGGCCTGCTGTAGTAGGCTTGATTCATGTATTGGCTATTGAGGTCACCGTTCCAGCCATTAGGGCCCTGCTGGTATTGGTTGTTGTAATTGTATGAGTTATTCCACTGAGACATTTTTAATTTTGAGCTGGTATGAATTGTACAAGATGGTGTAATAAGTTTACGGTTTTTGTAACGGTTGCAGGTTTTTATGTGACGTGAGGGTCGGTATGACCACAGGCCGAAGCCTGAGGCCTTAAAGCTGCCCTTCAATCAGACCTGGAAAGAATTAAAGTCTTTATTTTCAAGCAAAATCGTAATCTACCGACGTGTGCCACTTTCAAACAAAATTATATCAGTGTGCTACTTACCACCTGTTTTTTGAGTTCACTGGTTTGTTATAATTATAAATATCTTGAAGTAAACGAAATACGAACTAAAATAATTTAGACTCTTACAAAATTACACTAAAATAGCGAAATGATGTGACAGATGATTCGGAAAGTGATGGATGAAGGAAGGATGATTGATAGGAGGGTTAGGGGGAGGGAGAGAAGGGATAAAAAAAACTTTCAACGTTGACGGTTGCGATGACGTTCTGACAAACAGTCATTTTAGGTAGGCTTTTTATTCCTCCAAGTCTTAGCAGCGCGTGCACCATGGAGGAATAAATAAACGTAGGTAGGTTTTCACCAACTTACCGGACTTTTAAACGACTGTTTAGCTTAAACAATTCTTTTTGACAGATGTTTTCGTACGTTATCTGTCACTTTGTCGATTGGTTACGGTAACCACCCGTTTATTTGTTCGTGAACTTGGGCCTCAATATGCCAAAAAGAAACTTCTTCATTTATTTTATTGTGTTACAGCCTTACAATCTCAGAACAATAATATTATAGAAAACTTGTTTTTCATGGTTTGTTAATTCCATGGAAGTGTTCCGAGGTTCATTCATGTTTTTTTTGTTTTCTTCTTGTGCATGTGCCATGTGCCCATTATGTGCCTTCTTCTTCTTCTTCATATAATGGCTTCTGTGTCTTGTGATATAAAATTATATTTTTATAGTCAAGTCGTCAAGAATCTACTTCAAGTCATAACCCAGTTTAAATGGTGGCCAAAAAACCGCGTTTTACAGGAAAAAAACACAATTTCTAAAAGACACGCAATACACTTATATTTCACTGCATCACACATGTGCTATTTATCTATGTTACACCGGTTAAAATGCCAAGAACTCTCCCGTGAACCCTTTAACGCGGGCGCAAATACATGGCGTGAACAGGCGCGAAGCCCGTGAACGGCTGCGAAAGTCATCAATGTTCGCGCTTCGCGGTTTACGGGTGTTCACGTCGCGAATGTGGAGCCCGCATAACATCTGACTTGACATCTCACCTCCTTGTCTGATAGTACCAACCTATCGAAAAAATGCGCGCTTCGTTTCGTTACATACTTCCGTTCCTTTTCACGAAATCACTTACACATTTTGCAGGAACGCGAGAGGAAAGATGATGATGATAAACATCATAAATCTTTAATGCTCAGCTGCTTTGATTATATGTACCTATTATCCGACAAAAAAAAAACCTCTGTTCAGCTGTGTACTCATAGGTATTATCTTCTTTCATAATAATTTAATTGTGAAACAAAGCCTATTTACCTATTGATCATGACTAGTGACCGTGACGTAACAATTATAAAATGTGTCATGCATGCACGTACCTACCTAACTCTGATTAAGATCAACACAACCATATTTATTTGTTATAGGTAAGTAGGTACCTACTTCGGTATGTTCGTGACTTTACCTAGGTACCTACCAGAATGCATAAAGCGGATGCGGTATATTAAATTGAGCTAAGTTGTCTAGGGCCCTATGAATGTAGAGCTTTAAAGTACTAGATACTTAGGCAGGTATACGTCTACCGCTAGATGTCTCCGAGACTTTTCCTTATTTCAACAAGTTAATTTAATAAGAATTTAAAAACCCTATTGTTTTCATTATTTTTACACCAACAAAAACAGCATTGAAATCAGAGCAGCTGTTCCGGAGCTATGAGGCTGCAGACAAACAGACAGACAGACAAACTAACTATGGCCTCAAACTTATTAACACCCCTCTTTGTAACATACTTCTAAAAACATTTACTGGCATAAACATTTTCCTACACATCATCTAACTAGGTCCAGTTTCTAAATTTTTCAATTTTATGGTTATTTTATAAAAACGGGAAATTTTCACGTACCGTTAAATCGATGTAAGCACCGACATTGTTTCGACCCGTTTCGAGAGCCTTTTTCAAGGTGAGTGAACGCGACGCACTGCAACAATGTCGGTGCTTACATAGATTTAACGGTACGTGAAAATTTCCCGTTTTTATAAAATAATTGATATGATTCACGAAAGTTTTTATAGTAAAATTTTATGGTTATTATATTATACCTATGTAGCTCATAACCTTAGGTTTCTGCCCTTTTCAGGGTGGCGAGTCCCACATAATTCCGTTCCTCCCCGGACCGGTTAATTCGTAAACGAATTCTCACTCAGAAGATAAAACCAAAGTACCTACAAATTGTACCAATACCACAGAATAAATAATACTTAGTATAAGTTTTTTTTTAACTTCTCGAATGACGGAACATGCAGGTGGCCCACCTGATGTTAAGCGAACCTCTGCCTTAGTATTGCATTAGGTACTTCATAGGTCACGACCACCTAAGACGCGCCCTATGTGGCATTGCACTGCGCCCGCCACCCTGAGACATAAAGATGAAAAGTCTCATGTGCCTGTAATTTCACCGGCACCCTTACCCTTCAAACCGGAACACAGCAATGCGAGCACTACTGCTTTGTGGCAGAAATAGGTATGGAGGTAGTACTTCCCCGAACGAACTCTTTCACAAGAAAGATCTACTACTACTAAAACTAGCACTAGTATGGGGGTACCAATACTATATAGGTCCCCCTTACCAAATTTCATGAAGATGGGATTAACGGATCGGTTTGGAAGTTATCCTCGGACAGACGACCTCTGTGGCGCGGCGGGCGAAGGTTGGCCTGCGACGTAGGAGGTTGCGGGTTCGATTCCCGCCTCGGAACAAATATTTGTGCGATCCGCAGATATTTGTTCAGGGTGTTCTGGGTATTTTCTATGTATAATTAAAAATATCTATCTATGTAATATATTGCATTAAGTATATCAGTTATCTAGTACCCATATAACACAAGCTCTGCTTAGCTTGGTGCTAGATAATGTTGTGTGAACTGTCCAGCAATATTTATTTATTTTGTTTATTTATAGTTACTGCATTTTCCATTCCGGTACCTACCTACTTTCATGGTCAGATATGGTTGGTGTTTTCTACATCCATGGGCACTGCATGGAAAGCTAATGTTTCGGTGCCACTGCGCGGAAAGCCCTTATTGTCTACCCAAAGCGCTCATACCACAACAATGTTCAAATAAATAGTTCGCTAAATGATCGTAGCAGCACAGAATATTATTTGGTACAATAGCCTTGGCATCGTTAGAATAATAAGTACTACCTATATAAAGAAAAGTTGATACGAGTATTCCCTGTGTTGTGCCGGAAAGGTGTGATGGTCCGGATGGGGTGTATGGGGAGTTCGCCGAGGATACGCGTGTCTGCAGTATCTGTGAGTCTACTGATGCGAATATCATAATATCTGGTTCGAGGAGACATTCAAAATTTCCTCTGCAGCAGAAGCAAAATCATGGAACAGCAATAGGTATCACAGATTAGCAGAAGGACCGATTAACTCGATACAACAAGGCCCTTCAACTCAAATCATCCACTTTTCAGTGCACCCAAACCCAAAACAGTATGTTTGCCTAAATAAGACGATTTCGAAGCGATCTTTTCCAAATATTATCTTTATTTCAGTAAAAAAAATAACAAACAGACTGCTTATAACAATGCACTGGCCATGTCCACCTAACGCACTCAGGTTACGTGGCATTGCACTACGCCCGTCACCCTGCGCAGGGACATAAAGGTGAAAGTCTCATGTATACCTACCGGAACAGCAGTGCGAGCTACTGTTTTGTGGCAAAACGGTATGCTGGTAAAGTAGGTACTCACAGGTAGGTAGGTAGAGACGAACAAAGAAGCTCTATTCCTCCTAAAATAATTGATGTATTTGTAAAAACAAACATGAAAGAACTCTCAAGTGTTCCTTAGGTAGCACACTCGGACAATACAAACGCAGAGACGGTAGTTGCGGCTCTCACGCGGATCGACAATGAGATCATTGCTGGAGAGAGAGCAATGCCGATCGCCAGGCTTGCAGTGGTCAACGCTGAGCTGGAGAGCATACAACAGGTGATTCAAACTCTTTACTTACGGTTGTGGGAAAACCGGGTTGTCGTCTTCATCAACCTAGTTTCCACTGCTGGAAATTGACCGGGAGGTCAATGTCCAGGTGTTATTAACAATAGGTGTAATTATATCGGGAGATATAATGCCACATCGAACGTTCTTCCGAAATGAGATTATCCGGCAGAGAACTAAAGTCATTGACATAGCCCATACTGAACCAACCACTGAATTGCCTTAGCAAGCTGAAGTGGCAATGGGCTGGTCAATATGCCGAAGAACCCGGCAACCGTTAGGGTAAGCGAGTTCTTGAGTGCATGGAGACCGCGCTGGCAAACGTAGCGTGGGGCGCCCTCTGGATAACGTGGAGCGATGACCTACGACAGGCGGCGGGCAGAAAGTGGATGAGAAGAGCCGCACACCAATGGCGCGTATTGAGAGAGGCCTATGTCCAGCAGTGGACTAGTGTGGGCTGATGGTGATACTGATGGACGTTCTTGAGACGCCACGCCATCAACGGGCTTCCTGCGACCTTATAAAACGTTGTGGGTCCATCAGAGGCCTTCACACTGCTTCATCCTGTTCGTGGTCGCCACTCGGGAATCTTTATTTCCCAACGATTGGTGGTTCTGACATCTATGATTATATAGTTAAGTTTGTTTATTTTTGTTTGTATTTTTAGCTATTAAGGTGTACAATAAAGTATTTTCTATCTATCTATCTATCTATCTTGCCCTTGGAAACTATGTCGGTGACCGCGGCCTGATCGAAGGCTGATATTACTAGTGGTTCGCCCCGAACTGAGACCTCGCGAATACACGCGATTTAGGTAGGTTGCCTTTCGAAGAAATAACTATGTACGTGTGGTTTGAAAAGTTAGACCTACAACATCGTTCAAATTCCTAGAAACGTGAAGTTAGACCTACAACATCGTTCAAATTCCTATAAAAACGTGTAGTTAGACCTACAACGTCCATCAAATTCCTAGAAACGGGAGGTCAACAATGGATGTTATACTGGTTATTGTTTTATAGAGTACAAGTCATCGACGTAAATAAAACTTTGGTCGAAGGTACAAGTTATGAAATTCTTCAATTTTAGACTTTTCCCAGTATTTGTGTCATAAAAGCTACAAACATACCAAATTTCAGCGTTGTAGGATTAGTGGAAGTACCCTAGAGGTTTTGGTTTTTATATTTTTAATTTACCCTAATATCTCAAAAACTAAATAAGTTAAAAAATTATAAAAAATAGTTTTGAAATGTTTTCACATGACACCCCATTTGATCTGATATTCTCACCTTTTTTTTTACCCCCTCTTTGATCCCAATATCTCGACAACCCCCCGACCGATATAGCTCGTAACCTTACTAACAAATTGTACCAACACTATCTACCCCCCAATCAAATTTCATGAAGATAGGATTAACGGTTCGGAAGTTATGCTTGGACAAACATACATACATACAAACGCCGATTCTTCCAAGTTGACTCAGAGTACTCGCTTCGCGCGTTCGATTATATCATCATCAGCTGCGATCCTATGCCGGTCGGTTTACACATTTCTGCAGAGCTGCCATGATGATAATCGGCAGCGTGTATGTGCTTATCTCATGGTAATAACATCTAACGTCCACTTTTCAGGAAATAAACTCATTTGAAGAAACCACTCCAGCTTCAGTTAAGGACAACTATGCTCAAACAATGCATCAGGTAATTAACACAACGAGTGTCTCCTGATATTCCTTTTTAGGATTTCGTAGTCAACAAGACAGGGAACCGTTGTAATTTCGCTGTCCGTCTGTCTGTCGGTTTGTCTGTCCGCGGCTTAGTACTTAAAAGCTGTAATTTGGCATGGGTATACATATATTAATCACTCCGACAAAGTGGTGAAATAAAATCTTGATAGCTATTTTTTAACCCCCGATGCAAAAACGGTATAAGTTATAAGTTTGACGTGTGTGTGTGTGTGTGTGTGTGTGTCTGTCTGTCCCAACGTAGCTCCCGAACGGATGAATCGATTTCGTTTTTTTTTGTGTGGAATTTGAATTTGTCGGGAGTGTTCTTAGCTATGTTTGATCAAAATCGGTTCAGCCGTTTCATTGCGTTTTTAATTTTTACAAAATTAATTACTTGTTTATCGTACCTACCTCCCTACATGTGAAGTTTTTATCTTCTATCTCATGGTATGGTGTGTCGTTGGAAAGGTCGTACAAAATTATTGCCTTTGTGTGAAAATTTTCTCGATTGAAGGATCCGTTTGCAAAATATGAAAAAAAAATGGTAAACGTGGTAAAACGGTGTTTTAGGGTTTGTTAAAAAAAAACACAGTAGTTGTACTAAGTACCTTGTATTTATCGAAGTTAAAAGGAAAACTATGACGGTTAAGTAGGCTTTACAAGTTAACGAGTAATGGTCGAACCACTTATAAAATGAACTTGGAGAAGTAAAAAGGAAAATTTCGTACATACAAATTCCATTGAAAATTACTTAGATGAAGTTGTTAGTTGTGTAAAATAGGAAATGCCCCTTCTAAGCCCGCATTATTTTGACGGGCAACTACGGAACCCCACAATGCTGGTGGCCGGACATGCACTTTTTTTTTTTTTTTTTTTTTTTTATACTACTGTAATGACGGAGCAAGCAGATGGCCCACCTGATGTTAAGCGGTAACCTCTGCCTATGAACAGTGCATTACCTCATAGGTCACGTCCACCTAGGACGCGCCCTATGTGGCATTGCACTGCGCCCGCCACCCTGAGACATAAAGATGAAAAGTCTCATGTGCCTGTAATTTCACCGGCACCCTTACCCTTCAAACCGGAACACAGCAATGCGAGCACTACTGCTTTGCGGCAGAAATAGGTATGGTGGTAGTACTTCCCCGGACGAACTCTTTCACAAAAAAGCTCTACTACTACTTGGCAGCTTTTAGCTGTTTCTATCATCAAGTTTTGACAGACATGCTTTGCTTTTGTGACGTCACCGCGTGGATGGCACTGAGACACTCAATTAATTGTAGTTAAGGCGATATGACAAAATACCGAATGGGCGGAGTCTAGCAAGAAAACAATAGCTGTGAGACAGTGACAGCGCTATTGCTCACTTGAACCCGGGAAGAGGTGAGGTGTAGATTTTTGCCACTCTGAAGTAACTGACGTAAGCGACAAATGATAAAACTTCGTTTAGCTTCCAAAGTAGCAAATATAAAAATAAATGATCTATAATTTTAATCTGAGGAATGTTATTACCTACTAAATAATATAAAAAAATATGCTTAATACTTTCTCTAGTCTAAAAAGGGCTTTAGAAGAGCCAATTTCAAAAAATAAAGCTATCGAGAAAAGTTTCGCGAATCATGTTTCTAGTCTATAATTTATTTAGATTACATCCTCAAGTAATTACTGTGTTAACATCAAATTTGTAACCTTTACTGATAGTGAGTGAGCATGTAACGAAACGACTCCAAAATGTTAAGATAGCGTCTAGTTTTTGCCTTTTGTATTACCTATAGGTAACTAATAGGTATGTTTATCCTTTTTCTTTTTTGTTCTTTATCGAGTGTCAGTTTCTCTATCCATGTGTGCCGTTCCAAATAAAGTTTTTTTTCTTCTTTATTTCCAGATGTTCGTAAGCTTAGATCTGTACAGGCGTCCTGTCTTAGCAACAGAGAATGAAGATTTTGTTGCCAATGTCAACAGAAAGGTAACCACCATAAGTCCAACAACATAAAAACTTCCTACCTACAGCTCGTTCATCGTAAGATGTCACCTGCTTTGTATGGCGTGCCAACCAAGGCAGGTTCCATCTTACGGTGAACGGTCTATACTCAGTAACTCCACTTTAATGAATGAGTTTGTCTATAGGAAATGCATCGTCTGGAGCTCAGCTGGTTGCGCCGGCGGCAATCTGAGTTGCAGCTGGAAAAAAGAGAACTGTATTCACAAATATTACAACTGAGGGCCATGTATGCGCAGCTACAGCAACTGCTTGGTAAATTAACATCGAGCATGATGACTCCTCAACTGCTTGGTAAATTAACAAAAAGCATGACGTCTCCTGAACGGCTTAGTAAATTCGGTCTGTTCGCTATTTGCCCCCTTTCTGATTTTGTCTACAAATTCTTAATTTCATACAAATTGTAGATTTTCGCCCCCTTTTCGGAATCATCTACGTTTTATTATTATTTAACCCACTTTTACGACATTATTCTCTCACATGGCGCTCGATGGCTCCTCAACTGTTCGGTAAATTAACATGGCACTCGATGTTTCTTCAACTGTTTGGTAAAAAAACACGGCACTCGATGTCTCCTCAACTGCTTGGCAAATGAATATCGAGCATGATGACTCTTCAACTGCTTGGTAAATTAGCAAAAAGCATGACGTCTCCTGAACTGCTTACTAAAAGAACATGGCGCTCGATGTCTCCTCAACTGTTTGGTAAATAAAAATGGAGCATAACGTTTCCTCAACTGCTTGGTAAAATACCATTATGACGCAGTTCTTGGCAAAGTACCTATTTAAATTATCCTTGAATTAGATATTATGCTAGCACCGATTGCTGTGAAAGTAGGTAAATGCTTCGTCTTTATTCCTACGGGAGAAAACAGTCGTGATGGGGTCTACCACGCCAATAGTGCATAACACAAGTCGAATAGGTAGAATTGAAACTATCGTGGTTGGGAATCATTTTAAATAAATAACGGCTTATTACCACTGTATTTCGTCGCTTTGCTGACGCTTTTTTTTTAGTACTGTAATCGGTCTAGAGAGTGATACCGTGAGTGCAGTGTGTACGCAGCCTTATACGGACGACGTAGGCAGTGACGTAGATGAACTAGTTATCGACGCACGCGCGATTAACCTACCGCCGCCGCTGTCCCAGCGAGCGGAGCGCGCGGTCGCACGCGCAGTATTAGCCTCGCCGGTCCACCGTCGAACGCGGTCGCGGGCGGTGCTCATGATGAAGAGGCTTCTGAATTCAGTCTCGAAACGTCAGCAAAGCAACGAAATACAGTGGTAATAAGCCGTTATTTATTTAAAAGTTGAATAGGTGGTTTAATTAAACATGGCTTTGGTCTGTTTTGGGCATGAGTCGACTATGGTTTCCATGCAATAATGACCTATTTCAGAAAGCATATGGGGCAGCTCCACTCGTCCAGGGACGCCGCTGGAAGGTGCGTTGAAGAAGAGAACTGCACTGCGCGACGCCCTCGCCGCAGTCAGCGTGCGGCTACGCGCGGCGGCGGAGTATGCGCACAGTGCTGTTCGGATGCTGGACGATGCTCTCCCTGCGTGGAAACTTACTGCAATTGGCAAGTAAGCATATGGGGCAGCGCCACTTGTCCAGGGACGCCGCTGCAAGGTGCGTTGAAGAAGAGCACTGCAAAAAAAAACCTCATCTTTTGGCTACATTCGATTGTTTAATAGGGTAAAATCAATAACACAAAGCCAAGGGATTCCTGCAGGGGTTTTGTAAAATTAATATCTATATTATTCAATAAAAACTGCTTTATTTTGTATCAAGATTTCTGCCTGGGGTTGGCGCAGTCTTAACTTTTTTTTTGAGTAATATTTTGGATAAAGGATATTGCGCCAGCTTCATTATCATCATCCAAAACTAACAGTGTATATGTTTTTGCTAGAAAGCTGTGGTAGCGGAGGCCGAGATTCGAGGTCTACTGGTAGAGAACTGACTGAACTCCACCAATAAACTGCTGCATGTTATTTCGGGCCTAGATTCGTATTTGCAGCGTAGTGTATGTCCACAGAAACGGATGGGAGCGTACAAGCGGTTGTGCAGACGCGTGCAAGCTGCTCGTGGACGCGCGTTGCCTCGAGCGCGGCGCACGTCGCGTGCTCTCCGCGCACGCCGCTCCCCGCGCTGCGAGGACCTTGCGCCTGGCTCTGGACTATGCCTTCACTGATGCTATGCACGATCACAAGTAGGTGTATGTAGACGCGCGTTGCCTCGAGCGCGGCGCACGTCGCATGCTCTCCGCGCACGCCGGCCCCCGCGCTGCGAGGACCTTGCGCCTGGCTCTGGACTATGCCTGCACTGATGCTATGCACGATCACAAGTAGGTGTATGTAGGCGCGCGTTGCCTCGAGCGCGGCGCACGTCGCGTGCTCTCCGCGCACGCCGCCCCCCGCGCTGCGAGGACCTTGCGCCTGGCTCTGGACTATGCCTTCACTGATGCTATGCACGATCACAAGTAGGTGTACGTAGACTAGACTACCGTGAAATGGTACAAAAGCGATTTCTTTGCTGTCTGTAACCGGAAGGTACACGATCATTACCCGTTCATGTACCCTACTCAAATGCTTCAGGGTACACTGACTAGGTTTTATATTTTTTTAGAAACGCAGCACTTCGACTGCCCTGTGTTGCTGAGTGTGGTTAGCCGACTCAACGTCCGTCGTTTTCTGTTTTCTATCGTAGTTAAGTTTTGTATAGCTGTGTGTTACCATACCTATCTGTTATGTGCTTAGAGCATTGCGCAGGCCTCCGTACCGGTTACCTATGTGCAATAAAGAGTTAATCTATCTATCTATCTATCTACCTGCTCATTTATTTATTTATTTATACAACTAGTACTGCCTGGGCCAGTTACACTAATTTCTAATTTATACACACTTATTTTAACAGAATACATGATATATTGAAATTATATATATTGAAATTGACACAGAGAAAAACATAATCAAAAATAATAATTGAACAATAACACAATCCAATCAAAAAACACATGTCATACCTCTTACTTATAGTTAAGTTAAAAAAAGACAAAAATTAATAAATCAAATAATATTACAAAAATAAATAATAATCATAATAAAACCTAAACAACCACAATAAAAGCAGGCAGTAGATATAAATGTCAAAATGTCAGACATCCCTCTCACACATTCACCTCGCCTCATATTCCCATGGTTTGTTGTTGCAGGTATCAAAAAGCGACTGAAACGTTTCTACAGTTCAAGGAAGCTATGGTGCAGCTTATTGATTCAATTCATCAGGTGGTGGTATATTCTTGTATTGTTTTTTTTTATGTAGCGTATTTACGATTTTAGCGTTAGCCTTTTACCTTTTTCCCGGCTGATTGGCAGGCAGGTCACCCGGGTATGTGGTTAGCGCGAATATTTGTATGTATGCTGATTGGCAGGCAGGTCACCCGGGTATGTAGTTAGCGCGAATATTTGTATGTATGCTGATTGGCAGGCAGGTCACCCGGGTATGTAGTTAGCGCGAATATTTGTATGTATGCTGATTGGCAGGCAGGTCACCCGGGTATGTGGTTAGCGCGAATATTTGTATGTATGCTGATTGGCAGGCAGGTCACCCGGGTATGAGGTTAGCGCGAATATTTGTATGTATGCTGATTGGCAGGCAGGTCACCCGGGTATGTGGTTAGCGCGAATATTTGTATGTATGCTGATTGGCAGGCAGGTCACCCGGGTATGAGGTTAGCGCGAATATTTGTATGTATGCTGGCTATCAAAGTATGCTTGTATGTATGTGGCAACCTATGTGTAAAATGGATGGATTTTGATGTACTTATGAGATACCATAATTAGAATAGGCTTGACCCAGAGAGTGCTATAAGGTACCAACTACAAATGTTGAAAAATCTATTATAGTGGCTGCAAAATCGTAGAAATAACAGTAAAAAAAAGTTATCTAAGACATCAACATGGGTATCAATATCAAGAGATTAATACATACTTAGGTTTCAAATATGTGTAACGACATTTAAGGTAAAAGTAAATAATAAAGACTGGGTAATCTTGGAAAAAAAAACACACTTGTTTTCCTGCTCAATATGACTGTTGATATATATATATATACTTAACTAAGAACCTCCTTTGAAGTCGTACTAATGGTTAATAAAAAACTGAATCCAATTAGGTCAAGCCCTTTTAGAGAATAATACCAATAAACATAATCAAAATTGGTTAAACCACTTTGGAGGTACACAAAAATAATATATACACAAATGTTTAGTTCAATCAACCTGTTTTTTGTTTTTGTTGTATTTGTTCATATAGGTATTATAGGTGTTATAGGGTTTTAGATAGGTATGCTTTACTTGTGCACCGACATCTTTTGATTTTGTTTTATCCTGTCCATCCAAAGGTTGTCTGAATGAGATTGCTTTTAGCGATAAGATTACCCATTGTAAAATGGTCGCCGTTTTACTAAACCTTTAGTAGACAATTAAAACCGTTTTCCCCCCGAAGGGTAGAAAACGAATATTTAGGTTTAAGCCGTAGCTTGACCCACTTGGGAGATTACCTCCTTGAATTTTGCGCGATTGCAGTGTGTTTCCTACCTCTATTATCTATGTATGATCACGTGACGCGGCTGCGGGTCGACGCCGACATCGCTGGCTAGTTGGACGTTCGTTAGTACTCTCACAAGCCGGCAAGGAATGCAAAATTTAGTGGGTCAAGCTACGGCTTAAACCTAAATATTCGTTTTCTACCCTTCGGGGGGAAAACGGTTTTATTTAGGTGTTAGAGCCTTCGCTTGACCCACTTGTGAGAGGTGTTTATATTCTGCCGGCGATGGCAAGGCGTACTGTGATTATATCTACGAGGTAGGTATATATACCTACCTCGAGGTAGGTATAGGTATACATAGGAACTAGGTAATAGGCTTATATGAAATAACCAAAATTTATTACAAAACTTTGTTATTTAACCATCTTTAAGTCTCAAGGGCTTATAAAAGAGAAACTAAAAATAAACCAATGTTTAACGCCCCTCGCGCTATAAATGTTAATATTATATTTTAAATTTCACCTATATGAGTGTGAATGATTCACTGAGACAAAATTGATTTTGTTGAGGCCTTTTTTGTGGAACAATAATGTTGTAACTTTACTTCTCCACTTTCCTCGACAAAGAACCTCATCCAAATTGAAGTTACTGTTGGACCAATTATCGGAATTTACTGCCGCTCTAAAACTGCCAGGTGAAGCTACGATATCTGCGGACTTGAACAAGTTTCGGATCCATCCTGCAATAACTGTTCGTGATACAGCCTTCACCTGGTTTCTGGTGGTAACAAACAAGTTCTATTAGCACGCCGCGCCGGTCTTTGCCGACATTTATTAATTTATGTATCCAAAATACCACATTCAATTTACGAATGCTATTTCTAGTCAGTCTCCATCCTGACTGTCTGAAATTAGCCGAATCGGTCTTTGAACCGAAAAGGGTTCAGAATAACATATGATCTTCATGTTCCTCTAAATAGTCAGGACCAATGTTCAGAAGAGTTAAATCATGTATTCTACGCCCAGAAGATAGAATAAGCAACGCGGATAACTAACGAGATACCTGAAATAGGCTATTGAGATCGACATCATAGCTATTTAAATGGTATATCAGGTGGTAAACCTGGAGGCGGTGGTCTGCTCGCAAATACAGCTTTCAATATTCGCTTCACCAGTGGGTGATTGATTACTTAGCTTGTCGCTATTTTTAGGATTAGCAAACGTGGTGACCACCGATTTATGTAATGCAATAGAACTTGACGCCAGTAAAACGAAACTAATATACTTCGTAACATCTTCAGGATTTGGATTGTTAATTTGGACATTATTATCTTTTGCCCAGGATTTCCAACGTATTCAGGCTGAGCTGTATGTTTTCAAGGTTGAATTACGCCATGAGGATTCCAGAATGCTACGGTTCTCCTTTGACCAGGATTCTACAAAGCGGGACCAGCCTGTATCTTCCAAACCTACAAACACATTTCTGTTATCACTGGAGGTGGCCTTCCGGTTCTGAGATCGATCTGATTCTTCTGTAGATTGGGAATCTTGAATGGGCGACACAGAGTTCTCTGCGTCAATTCTGCTTTCCAGAATGTCTTGTCTAGTTAAGTGTCTCAGGACTCGTGGTATTAGTGCTGGTGGGGTTGGTTTCAGCCAACCGAAACTGAAGTCCCAGTACCAACTGAAAGCGTCTACAAATAGGCGTTCTCGATCTCTGGCGTCCTCGCTTACATATCTGTGGACAATGGCGGACCGTACACTCGGAAATAAAACCACTTCTGGAGTCCCCATCTTCTTGAAAATAACGAAGAATTTCCTGACTCAACGTCCACTCCGTCAGTTCCTTCGACCGTGATAGGCCGTCTGCGGTATCGTTGTACCTTCCGGGCAGATACCGTGCTACCAAGTTTATTTGGTATCGGCTGGCAAGCTCTAGGATTCTGTGAGTTGTAAGAAGGAGGCGTAAGGATTTGGTGCCTCCTTGTTTGGTAATATAAGCTACAACGAATCTGTTGTCTGATTGAACCATTACTGTTTGACCCCGTAACTGTAGTCCTTTTCTTTTGAGAACTTCCAGTACCGCCTACAGCTCCCTTTGACTGCTGTGCCAGTTCCGTTTCCTCTTGTTCCAGAGATCACTCAACCTTTCCTTTCCTACTGTAGTGCCCAACCCTATTGTCGCAGCATCGGTTGTTATGAACACCGTTGCTTCTGGTTGGAGGATCGGAGATGAATAAGAGATGTTTTTTAGCTACCATCTCAGGTTCTCTAATACGTTGACTGGTAACGAAAATATTTTATGTTTCTGGTTCATTGGCAGTTTGCTGCCATCTGCGTTCAACGACTGTACAGTCTTCTTAACGGAATGACAAATGACGCGAAGTTCATGTTCCCCAACAAAACTTTTGCAAGCCACTACGTCCACCATTGGTTGTCCAGGAAACTTTTTAACAGCACATTACATTTCTGTTTTTTTTTTTTTGGTCTGATAACCGTTTGATGATTTGTTCGGTGTTCCAAAGGAGTCCCAGATACTCGACTGCTCATGATGGCGCGAGAGAGGTCTTTTGGTAGTTTATGCACCAACCAATTTGCAACAAGTGCTTTTGAACAAACTGATTTTGTTGGTCTAAAATGTCTGGATCGGAATGTAACAGAAGGAAGCCGTCTAAATAAACAATAACTCTGATTCCCCTCTCCCTGAAAAAATTAGCAACTCAATTAGTGATTTTTGCAAATTTATAGGGAACTGCCGCTAAACCAAAAGGAAGGCAAGTCATTTCGTACATTGTAGGTATCGAAATTAAAGGCCAAAAATCTCCGATGAGATTTACTGATCGGGATATTGAAATATGCCTGTGATAAATCTATTTTAACCATGTAATCAAGATTATTTAGACACAGAGGAGTTCTATGGTGGTTTATCAACCGGAATTTTGGGGGCCGGAGGTAATTTTTGAGAACTCTTAGGTTAAAAAAGGGCCTATTAGAACCATCAGGGTTTTACCTTAAAAACATTGGAGAGAGAAAGCCTGATTCACTCGAGCACTTAACAATTGCCTTACAGGCTAGCATTTTATGAATTTTCACTGCCATATCTGAGGAAAATTTTACCAAAAGCCGGTTGCTGTTATCAGAATTAAATGTTCTCAGGAGAGGATAGCGTACGAAGGGTATCCTGTATCCTGATAAAACTGAAATTATAGATTTCGGAGCGCCAAAAGAGTTCCAATTAAGCTTCAAGATGTTTGCTTACCTGCCCCGCTTCGAAGTTATTAATCTCTTTAGGGATTGGTTTTACCCACATATCTAGGTTTTTTGTTACCAAACGTGGAACCTGTGTTAAAGGAAGCTTTCTTCGTTTGGCTCTGGGCTGGGCTTCGGTAATTTGGCCGTCTGTCGTTGAACCGCTTGTAATTCTGGCTCCTTTCATGTTTTGTGACAGTTTTGTTGTGCAGCTTAGATTTATTAACGGCAATAAGATGCTTTCTGATAGGAAAAACCTTGTGGATTCCACCATGTTCCTTAATTAGGTCCCCTAGCTGCGGTTCTGCGAATAAATGAGTATTCGACGGTGGGATGGCGTGTAGGAGTTCGTTCAGAGTTTTATTTATTGGCTTATACACCGATCTACGCTGCTGGATTATTTCTGCTCGTCTCCCGCAGGTGTACTGCAATAGGGAGTCAGATGTGTGACGGAATTCAAAATCTGTCGCAAGAAAGTTTTTGCTCAAGTGTGTCTTAATTTCCAAGGGCGCAGCGTTATATACGTTCTGAAAATGCTTTCTTTGTTGAAGAATCCATCCATTTTGTTCAAAAGGAAAAAAGCCAAATATGGGTAACGGTTGCTAACACGCTATTTACTATTAGACTAGTAAAAACCGGAGCGGCCTGGAATTGCTTCTGCACGTCGGCGTAACGAATATTTTGCCGAGAGGCTTCTCCGAGCCTTAGACAACGAGATCCCTGTTTTAGCAGAGCTTCTTCCGCGATTCCTATTTTACTTTCAGATTCTTTAGCACCTATCGAAGCAAAATCGAAGAAGTGGTCTTCTATGGGTTCTGCTGCCTGTAATTCAGCAGGTTCCTCTACCTCCTGTCCATCTAGACTGTCAGAGCGTAGATGATCTGCCTTATGCGTTAACAGGTCAGTTAGATGCCTAGACAATGCTACAAGTTGTTCCAACAATCTGTTTTGCTGATCCATAAAAGTTTCAAGACCTTTTGTAACGGCGGCTTGGAACGGTTCCGGACTATGAAACCTCTTCCTTGCATTCCCGGTCGTGAATGCTAATGAGGCAACTGACGGGGACGATGGCTCGACAGAAGTTGTCGGAGCTTCAGCTCGAGTTTTAAGCGTTGCTGAAGCTGCCTGGCGTGAAAGTAGATGATTTTTAATATCCGACAGGTTTCGCATGAACCCGCTATAATCATCAGTAGGATGAATTTACTTCAACATGGCAAGTGGTGAATAGAGAGCCCTGCCAAGTGGCCAATTGAGAAGTATTCTTTTGATCAATCTGTACTTGCGTTCACTTAACGAAGTTAGAGAGCTTTTGCCAGGAGGACCGTTGGTATTGCAAACCAAAGGCGGTTCTCATCATCGGATGATATTTCATCACCAAACAGATCTTCGTATGAAGCTTCGCTGACCTCCCAGGACTTCTAGTCTTGAGGATAACATTCATCCAGGATGTCGATAACATTCTTATAGAACTGCTCCTGCTTGGGAGGAGGGTCCCACTTGACAACATCGCCGAGTGTTGTAGGACTCATGATCGAAAAGATACCAAAGTTAAGGTTGTCATTGAGGCCAAGAGATTTTTAAATCTAGAAAGTGCCGATTTGACGGCTGCTTAGCCGACATGACAGCTTTCTCACGATGTTCGCCTGCTAACCCTTAAGTCGGCTATGCAGTCGACATCGCAGCCGACAGTGCGGCTATACAGACGACAGCGTGGTGACGCAGCCGACAGTGCGGCTATACAGACGACAGCGCAGTGACGCAGCCGACAGTGCGGCTATACAGACGACAGCGCGGTGACGCAGCCGACAGTGCGGCTATACAGACGACAGCGCGGTGACGCAGCCGACAGTGCGGCTATGCAGCCGACAGGGCGGCTATGCAGCTGACAGGGCGGCTATGCAGCTGACAGTGTCAGCTTCTTTTAAATGGTAATTTCTATAGCGAGTCTGCCGTCCAGAGAGCGGGCATTCGCACAAGCGTTGAATTGCACACGCTTTGTATGCAACGAATCTGCCGTCCGTAGAGCGGGCATTCGTAAAAGAGCACTGACCTTCACACATGTTCCCGAGGGAGACATGTGTAGATTTTTTTTATTATAACCACTGTAAACAGAATAAAACTAACGTTTTGATATATTACGCCAATCTATAAAAATATTCAAACTGTAAAAATTTAAAATATTTATAACCTATCTGACACTGCACTGTCAAAATTCAAAGACGTACTAACGAACGTCCAACTAGCCAGCGATGTCGGCGTCGACCCGCAGCCGCGTCACGTGATCATACATAGACAATAGAGGTAGGAAACACACTAAAATCGCGCAAAATTCAAGGAGGTAATCTCCCAAGTGGGTCAAGCGAAGGCTCTAACACCTAAATTCCACCAATTTGAAAAGTCACGCAATTCACACCATTTCATTTCACTACACTAGTACTTCACCACGACACGAGCAACATTAAAATGCCTCAAAATAACACAAAATAACTCAAAATAAAACTAGGAAAAGAAATAAAATAAAAGTAACGACGTCTTTTTTCGAAAATGGCGGGAAGAGTCCTCATTTATTTTGAGTGATACTAGGAAGATGAAATTTTGTGGATGGAATGGAGCAATGACTAAAGAAACCAATTCCATAGAGAAATTTGTTATACCAATTCTTTAGTCATTGGAATGTAGTGATTTGACTTTTCATGCCAAGTGACTTTAAGTGTCAACGTGGGCCATCTGCATGGAGGCCATTAGCTTGTTCCGTCATTCAAGTGGTATAATAAAAAAAAAAACGTACGTGAGTACCATAGAGTTAGTATACATACGTTATTACGTTAGTAGGTACCCTCAGAATAAGGACTAAATTGTTATTCTGAGTAGGTACCCATAGATTTTTTTTTATATAGTAAAGTTATTGTATCCTCTTTGGAAAATAATACCTCAATAATTTCATCCGTAAGTCGTCTATGTTTATGTCTTTCGTATAAATTGTTATTCAAATTCTTAAAATAGTCAAATCCAGGTTAAATATCATTACGTACGACTAGGCGGTATGGTCTAAGACTATATATAGCCGGCCCAAAACGGCGAAAGGAAATAAAAAAAAAAAAACAATAATTTCAACTGGTGTCAACTTCACTAAGCAAAATAATTGTATTCTCCGAAAATGCTCAAAAACTTTAGCAAGCTCCTAAAGTGCCGCTGTTTTCAAAGCACATCCTTCAGGTTGCAGCAGCAGCAGACGGTCCCAGAAGTGGAAGTGTTTATAAATGGCAGAAGTGTTACAGTCCCAAGCTATTTCACGATACTCCAGACTTTGCGAAGAGAAAGGGTGACCTTCCCATCGTTCTGCTACCATGAACGGCTTTCTATCGCTGGAAACTGTCGTATGTGCCTCGTGCAAATCGAAGGGATGGCTAAACTGCAAATTGCATGCGCGGTAAACGTTGGCAAGGGGATGAAGATACGGACGAACTCGGAAAAAACAATGTTAGCCCAAGAAAGCGTTTTAGAATTTTTACTCATAAATCATCCGTTGGATTGTCCAATTTGCGACCAAGGTGGCGAATGCGATCTCCAAGATTTATCCATGAGATTCGGAAACGACCGATCTAGATTTACAGACATTCATTTTTCCGGGAAAAGAGCAGTCGAGGATAAGGATCTAGGTCCACTTATTAGAGCTGAGATGAACCGTTGCATACACTGCACCAGGTGCATAAGATTTAGCTCCCAAGTCTGTGGTCTCGATGTTTTAGGAACCGCTGGTCGTGGCGCTGATATGCTCGTCGGGACTTACGTGGACAAGATGTTCCTTTCGGAGCTTTCTGGAAATATTATTGACTTGTGCCCTGTTGGAGCACTGACTGCTATTCCGTACATGTTCAAAGCGAGACCATGGGAGGTTCGGAAGGCCAACTCTATCGATGTGACTGATGCAACAGGGACCAACATCGTCGTAAACTTTAGATTCGATAGAGTTCTGAGAGTTCTGCCTAGAGAGCACGAAGAAATAAATCAGGAGTGGCTATCGGACAAGGGTCGATGGGCAATAGACTCTCTAGAAATGCAAAGGTTAGTGACCCCTATGCAAAGAGTCAACACATGTCTGTGTCCATTAGACTGGGATAGTGCTTTGAATATTGCTGCGGGTCTAATAAAATGCGCAAATCCTAAAAACATCATGGCTATAGCAGGACCTCACTGTAATGTCGAAACATTGGTCGCAGCTAAAGATTTCTTAAATATGTTGGGGTCGGAACACACATACGTAGAGCGAGGTATGAATTACTCCAAATCCAACACGGATCTCAAAGCTGGATTTTCCTTGAACGTGAATATGAAAGACATTGTAAAAGCAGACAGGATTTTATTGGTGGGGACGAACCCAAGGTTTGAAGCTCCGGTGCTAAACGCATGGATACGTCAAGCATATAGAACCAATGAATGTGATATCTTCGTGGTGGGCCCGTGTTGTGATTACAATTATCACGTCAACTATCTTGGTGCAGATGTCGATTGTTTATCAAATGCTGCAAGTGCATTACAAGGGGCAAAGAGACCTCTAATTTTTGTTGGAATATCGCAATTGGAAACTGCAAACGGTGGTCCAATTATGAGTACGCTATCAAAGATTGTGGCCTCGTTGAAGGTAGGCAGCGATTGGGGGGTGTTGAATGTCATAACAAGAGATGCTAGTTTTGCTGGCGCTCTTGAAGCGGGATGGAAACCGGGAGCACTTGAGGCTGTTGAAAAAACCCTACCAAGTCTTTTGCTTAGTTTGGGAGCTGACGAATCATTTTATGACTGGAAACCACCAGCAGGCATTCCGTTTATCTACATCGGATTCCAAGGGGATCGTAGCTCAGAGCTGGCGACGATTGTTCTTCCTGGCTGTGCGTATACGGAATCTGGCGGATTATACTTGAATATGGAAGGCAGATCTCAGTATGCGATGCCAGCTGTCACTCCGCCAGGAATGGCGCGCCCGGATTGGAAGATAATCCGAGCTTTGGCGGAATACAGCGATGTATGCATGCCATACAAAAACCTTGACTCTTTACACAGCAGAATGGGTCAAATCAGCCCTAATTTTACCTGCCTCGGCTGTTATCAGCAGAAGGTGTTCCCCGATTTAGTAGGCCAACTCGTGACCCCTGCCAAAGGGACTGGATGCATTGATATAGATATGAAGACCCTGAAGGACTACTACTGTTCTGATGTCTTCACTTACAATTCGAGCACGATGATAAAGGCTCAGAAAGCGGCAGTGGAGTTAGCACGTTCGAGCTACGCTAGAATATAAATATTTATTTTGATTTAACCATATCTTATTTTTGATTACGTGATTGTAATGTAATTAGTGAAATAAATATACTCACTATAACTTAACGTAACTATGGCTTACATCAGGTTTTATTTATTTGATTGCCCGCGTTGTTACGTTGCTCACAATGCCACAAAGCCCATTGGGTAGCATATTGGTGTTTGGCACGCAAGATTAGGTATAGGGCCCGAAGCTAATTACTCTATTCACGACTAGATCTCACCACACGAAAAAATAGAAGTCACTATCTGCTGTCATTCCTTGCCTTCGTCTTCCACATGCATTTATGCGAGCGGATGATCCAAGAATGGAAACGGCTGCACTAATTTCCACCAAGCGAAGGCGGTGATGACTCACTACTTGTAACATATATATTCCAAACAACCCACGGTGAAGTGGCCCATTGAGGCTCTGCCTACCCTTTCAGGGAAAAACGCGTGTATCTATGTATGTAGGTATGTATGTATTAGTTTGCACACACAAACACACAACCTCTAATTCTGAACGCATACCTACCTATACCCGCTGTTTCTGGAGATAAATAGGAAAATTAGTTTGATTTAACTCACAACTTCTCACGCTAAACGCTAATTTACCGTTTTACACAAAATATAAGTCGCCCCGATGTACTTGCGCCGTAGAGCAATTTCTATAGCGCGGGAACCTTCTTTCTTATACCTCCATGCCTTCTTTCTACCAATAGCAATCGCGCGCTCAAATCTTGCGCTGTTATTGTAATCGATTTCGCAGCAAAATCGCGGTCTCTTAGATGTGAGCGGGACAGAGCTATATAGCGGGTCAGAGCTATACTATACGTTCGGCTACTGTCGGATATCTGTTTGCGCTTTTCTGCGCAAACGAAAACAGTCGATCGGACTTATATTTTGGGTAAAACAGTACCCGCTACGTTCCATCGTGGTATGAAGCAAATATACGAAGACAAAGCATCCCCCGCCCCCTTGTGTTCAACACTACTGAGCCAAAAATATTGTTGGTTTTTTACTTTCCCTTGTACTTACCTGAAATGTTCTTGTTTTGAAGGTGCTTCTCAACAATCTAGAGAACCTGACAGAGGCCGAGAAAGAGGTGGTGCGGTGCCGTCGCGAGCTACGAGCCACTCGAGTGAACGCCATCGCACAGAAAGGCCTAGCTGAGCTCAGGCACGTGCCCAGTGCACTCACCAGCTTGAAGATACAAAGCAACGCACCGAAAGTGGCTTAGCTGAACTTTGTACATAGACTTTTCACTAGAAACGGGATATTTACCATGATTTTCGAGTTTTGATTGTTCCCGATATTTCGGCACAGTTGCATGCGCTATGATGGAACAGAATAGAATATACATATAGCACAAAACAAACAATGTACGTACATAGGCGAACTTAATGCTAAGAAGCATTCTCTACCTTTGTGTATTGCGGATACATTTATGTAGGTGGTGCACAAAACGTATATGGAGAAGAAAAAAAGTACTATATGAAGGTATATTTAACATAGACATGAGCAATAAAAGATCACGGGAGAACTAACCAAAGTCTTTGCGAGTAGTTATTATATAGAGCAGAGAAAAATACAGCCTAAAAAACCTACGAAACCTACAGCCATTGACTATATTACTAAAGTAACTCAGTTTTACCTACGTATTAGTATAAGCCAATATGTATTCATAAAGAATGATAAGGAAATTTAAAAAAAAAAAATATTAAAATACCACTCCGTCTACTCCCGTGGATGTCGTGAAAGCCGACTAAAGGATTACCCAAACTTGTTTGGCTGCTAGCTTATTAAGAAATGTGTTGTTATATTATTCGTTGGTATGTCCTGGCTGCTAGCTTATTAAGAAATGCAGCAGGAAGTGCAGCAGAGTCAGTCGTGAGTGCAGTTTGTAGCCGCTAGAAATAAAACACAAAATTATAAAAACACAATCAAATTTTATTAAATATCAAATGTATTGTCTAACACGATTCCTTAACTATCATGTTTCACATCAATATCAATGGTATATATGAATATACGGTTACAAATATATTGGTTTAAGAAAGTACACATTAATTATTATGGAAATGATACAGTGGGCATGCCGTAGAGAAAGAATATCTTAGCACACACAGAGTAGGTACGTAAATTATAGTTAGTACTGTTAATATTGTCATGAAGGAACAATAGCCAAGAATATAATGTAAATAGTATAGTTTAGAATATATTAAATAGAATAACAGTCTACATAGATGGTAATATAACCTCTATTAGTAGTCAACTTAAGGACGAGACACAGTTTTTGAGATATATAACAAGATGGAACCAACTTAAAAGCTTAGAGCAAACAGTAGATAATGATTCTACGTAGATGGTAATATAAACCTCTATTAATAGTCAACTTAAGGAAGAGACACAGTTTTTGAAATAAATAACAAGATGGAAACATCTTAAAGCTTTAAGCAAACAGCAGCTAGTGGAGTCTACATAGATGGTAAAATAACCTCTATTAATAGTCAACTTAAGGAAGAGACACAGTTTTTGAAATAAATAACAAGATGGAAACATCTTAAAGCTTTAAGCAAACAGCAGCTAGTGGAGTCTACATAGATGGTAAAATAACCTCTATTAATAGTCAACTTAAAGATGAGAAACAGTTTTTGAAATAAATAACAAGATGAAACCAACTTAAAGCTTAGAGCAAACAGCAGCTAGTAGAGTCTACATAGATGGTAAAATAACCTCTATTAATAGTCAACTTAAAGATGAGACACAGTTTTTGAAATAAATAACAAGATGGAAACAACTTAAAGCTTTAAGCAAACAGCAGCTAGTGGAGCCTACATAGATGGTAAAATAACCTCTATTAATAGTCAACTTAAAGATGCAACACAGTTTTTGAAATAAATAACAAGATGGAAACAACTTAAAGCTTTAAGCAAACAGCAGCTAGTGGAGCCTACATAGATGGTAAAATAACCTCTATTAATAGTCAACTTAAAGATGCGACACAGTTTTTGAAATAAATAACAAGATGGAAACAACTTAAAGCTTTAAGCAAACAGTAGCTAGTAGAGTCTACATAGATGGTAAAATAACCTCTTTTAATAGTCAACATAAGAACGAGACACAGTTTTTGAAATAAATAACAAGATGAAGCAAACATCAGATACAGTCATTGAAAGTCAAAGCCCTTAAAACGTTAATTTAAAGTCTCTGGTGAAAGGAAATTAAGAATCAGAAAGAAGTGGATCAGACGTAGAACACATACACACTATAAATACTTGTCACAATACATGAGTTTATATGCAAAATCTACAAAAAAGTGTTATAAGTACATGATTATTATTTTAAAACTGTTATGATCTTCAGTAATAAATATGTCTTACAAACTATTAATATTAAGTAAGTAGTTTTGTGCGCCAAAGCTCTACTTCATATCTTTTAAGCATTGTATAGGATTCTTCTGCAATTGATATGATAATGTGTTAGTTGCAGAAGACGGTCAATATTTGTGATGATTCTTATTAAAACACTGATATGTGGCATGATGTGTTACGTCTACACTTGGTCGTATGAGCCTACAGCTCTATACTAATCTTTCCTAATGTTCTCAAGTCCTTCACATTATCATCGTCATATAAATAATATTGAGAAATGCTATACATACTTAGTTTTGCTGTAAATAAATAAAACTAGCAATTCAAATCATTTTTCAATTTGTGCGGACAGAGTAAGTAAATAGTTTTATAAAAATAGTAAGTAATAAATGATTTGTGGACACTTTAGCCCTGTAACTTAAAAGTAAAATGTATATAAGTACTTAAGTTTGGTTTTATTTTAAGAGTTATTTTGCCACTTCCAAATTAAGAAGCTTATAAAAATGGACGGCCGTGTGCTATCACACGTTGCCTTAGGTATTCTAGGGAACTACTGGGAACATTCCCTACATTCAACGTCCAAACTATCCTACCGAGCTAACTAGGTAGCTCCCGTCGAGTATATTGTCGATCCAAAAGCCCATTAAACGCAGCTAAACCTTGCACGGATTATAAAAACGTCTAAAGCGTTTGATATAAGTATTAAAAACATGGAAGCACTTCTGCGGACAGACTCTTTGCTGGCTATCTTGTACTTTATAACTGTTAGATAAACGAACGGCATTACAGTTTTACCCAAAATATAAGTCCGATCGACTGTTTTCGTTTGCGCAGAAAAGCGCAGCCGACAGTAGCCGAACGTATAGTATAGCTCTGTCCCACTGTATATAGCTTTGTCCCGCTCACATCTAAGAGTCAACTGGATGAACAAGATGCCGCGATTTTGCCGCGAAATCGATTAACCAATAACAGCGCAAGATTTTAGCGCGCGCTTGCTAAGTATTGGTAGAATGAAGGTTCCCGCGCCATAGAAATTAGTCTACGGCGCAAATACATCGGGGTGACTTATATTTTGGGTAAAACTTTGATTTCATACAAATAGCAAATGAAGACAACTAAGTTGATAATGAGCAATTAATAATTATTGATAACAAAGTCAACAAATACTGTACATAATGGGATCAAACAATAAACTTTAAATAGTAAGAGCGTTCAACGGAACGTTTATTATAACAAGAGGTCGCGAAGGGCGACATAACAGCGACGTCATCGTCGCATGATCAAGTTGAGTGTCACAAAACGTTACCTTTTCATCGTTTACACCTTAGTGATGGTCTTAATCTTCTTGCTCCGAAGGCATCTGTAAAGTATCGTTTAGTTAAGGTGGGGTTTAACGCAAAATTACCAATCTTAGATTTGATTTTTAACTGACTAATCAAGTACAATATACAATATTTAGTTACAATAATAATTATGAATGGATACTACATTATAATACCGAGGGATCACCCAGACAGAAACACGATAGGGCAAAATTTTCTCAATAAAAAAAAACAAAAGTCTTTAGGTCGAAAGTTTCGCTTGAGACGCGAAATTCAAATTGTATTGTTTTTTGCTCATCACAGCTCATCAACACATTTTGAGATAGCGAAACCTGATTTTGCGGAAACTAGGAGACCTAACACGCATATTTTGATTGAAAATGTCTCATAATTATCATTAGTTTAACTAAGAATGCTAATGAACAAAAAAATCACTGTAAATATCATTGAATTAATTTCGTAGCTAACTGATGATAATTATGAGACATTATCAATCAAAATATGCGTGTTAGGACTCCTAGTTTCCGCAAAATCAGGTTTCGCTATCTCAAAATGTGTTGATGAGCTGTGATTAGCAAAAAACACAATACAATTTGAATTTCGTGCCACAATCGAAACGTTGTAATAAGCCATAATCAAACTATTACTGAAATTATTCATTTCACACCACCTACTCGACAATGTCGAATTACATATCATTCAACCTCGACGCATTATCTCTTAAGGGATATAAAGTTGTATGAAACTCCCTAGGGAATAAAGTGATTTTAATTTGGAACGTCTAAATTCGTGTAGAAACTCGAGGAAAACTCTGAGCAAAAAAATGATCATATGGCATTGTAAAGAGGATTGTTCGAAAATCGAAATGGCCATAAGCAGAACTCAATTTCAAAGAATGTGAAACAAAAGACGGTGTTTGGTGCTGTGATGTTCAGTGATTTTAAATTGTCTCGCAGTAGGTGTGAAAAGTAGAGTATGCACCTCTGGAATAAAGCCTGTTGTCGCCTTGGGTAGCTTGAACCCCTCGCTTCACTCAGGACTCTATAACTCCCTCGCTAGAGTTCCTCGTTACGCTCAGAGTTCTATATGCCGCCCGTGACATAAGATACTGCTTTATTCCCTCAGTGCAGAATCTACTATTATATCTTATGCTGGAAAGTTAATGATATTATTCGAACAGGTTATACAACACCCTAAAGCAGGGGTTCCCAAACTTATTTTGTCTAATGCCCACTTTGGAGAATAAATTATTTTTAGCGCCCCCATTTTTTATAGTTTTTTAGAGTTATATTGGCGGGGAGTAAACATGCATAAATCGGGTTATTTACAAAAACTTGCTGAAAAATTACCTATCTAGGTATACTAATAACTATTAAAATGCGAAAGTGTGTCTGATTTGACGCCCCCATTTTTTTCTGGGTCTCTTACCGCCCCCCTTTAGGCCTGCACCGGCCACAAGGGGGCGTTATCGCTCACTTTGGGAAAGGTTGCCCTACAAAAAGTATAAAAACATAGAACGCATTTTGCCCTAGTAAATGCCGCGCTCATAAGTGGTGTACGACTAATGGAGTAGGAAGCTTACCTGATAAATCCACGGTAAAGCATGAAGGCTCCGTACAGGCTGAGCACAATCGTAGCAGTCCACACTACGGCCAGCAGCGAAACACCACCCTCTGAAGATAAATGGAAACACCACCATAGGTTAATCGGCTACATCTATTACTACTGCAATACCACATACAACTTTGACAACCTCTGTGACCCTCGGGCGAAGGTTCGCCGGCGACGCAGCAGGTTGCGGGTTCGATTCCCGCCTCGGAACAAATATTTGTTCGATCTGCAGATAATTGTTCAGGGTGTTCTGGGTACTTTCTATGTATAATCAAACATATCTATCTATATAATGTATTAAGTATATCAGTTATCTAGTACCCATAACACAAGCTCTGCTTAGCTTATGGCTAGATAATGTTGTGTGAACTGTCCAGCATTATTTATTTATTAATTAAGAAAGAAAGAAAATTTATTTATTTTACCACACGCACAACACACATATAAAACAAGAAGACAAAAACAAAATCTACTACCTAAGTATAGGTACAGGTACTACAAGATCTTAGAGAACTGAAAACAAAAATAAATAAAAACTGTTATAACCTTTGGTAACTTACTTACTTTTGTTATAATTAGGTGGTATTGTATTCCATCCATCACCCTGAGGCATAAACTTTTTACGATAATCTTTGTTTGATGGTGATTTGTTGTTAATTTTGTAACTGTGCCTGTAATTTCACCAGCTAACCTACACCCTGCAAATGAGCAATGCCAGCATGACTGCTTGGCGGCAGAATGAGGCAGGGTATTATTACTTCAAAAGGACTTTGCATAGAGAGCTCTATAACATTTTTTTTTTATACAACTTGTTATGACTTATCAAGTAGATGGCCCACCTGATGTTAAGCGGTACCCTCTTTCTATGAACAGTGCATTAGCTCATAGGTCACGTCCACCTAGGACGTGCCCTATGTGACATTGCACTGAGCCCGCCACCCTGAGCCAAAGATTAAAAGTCTCATGTGCCTGTAATTTCAACGGCACCCATACCCCTTCAAACCGGAACACAGCAATGCGAGCACTACTGCTTTGCGGCAGAAATAGGTATGGTGGTAAGGTATGGTGGTTAGGTAAGGTGGTTAGGTATGGTGGTTAGGTATGGTTGTTAGGTATGGTGGTTAGGTAAGGTGGTTAGGTATGGTGGTTAGGTATGGTTGTTAGGTATGGTGGTTAGGTATAGTGGTTAGGTATGGTTCTATAAATGCGGGGCAACTACTGACATGGTTACTTACCAAGATATCCATCATGGTAGACGTCCTTATCGGCCCAGGCACGACGCGGCTTATCCTCATGGGGCTCGATGGCCAGCAGGTCAGGAATCTCGTCCAGTTCTCCGGTGCAGTTGGCCCATTCAATCGTTACGAACCTGAAAAAGGTTACCAGCGCGAATGTAGTGAGGTTAATTAAGGTGTATGCTTTCACTTGAGGCGCGAAAATAAAAAAAAACATGATTTTTGCTTATCACAGCTCATCAACACTTCTTCAGATAGCGAAAACTAATTTGCCGCTAATTATAGAATAGAATAGAACATTCCTTATTGCACAAAACAAACAATGTACATAGGCGAACTTAATGCTAAGAATCATTCTCTACCAGCTAACCTTTGTGTATTGTGGATACATTTATGTAGGTGGTGCACAAACAACGTAATAAGGAGAAGAAAAAGTCCTTAAAATTATAAGTCTTTAAATTATATGACCTAACTCACAAGTTTTAATTTTTTGTATCACATAAATATCATTAGTTTGGCTATGAATGTGCCTGAAACAACAAAACCAATGAAGCAAAATCGTATCTAAACTAATGATATTTATGTGATACTATAAAATAAAACTTGTGTGTTAGGTCATAATTATAATTACCGGCAAATCAGTTTTCGCTATCTGGATAAGTGTCGATGAGCTGTGATGAGCAAAAAACAGGAATAATATTGAATTTCGCGCCACAAGCGAAAGCAATCACCTTAAGTTTTGAAGTTTTTGAGAGCAACAGCGCAGTAGAAGTTGTAAAATGAGCATGGTATTGGCATTCAGCTCACTGCTGGTGAATGAAAATACATTTTCAGGGACTTCTCTCATTCTCAACATTCCAAGGGACACACCTCATCGGAACTGTATGATTTTTGTTAGAAACCACTATTCCAAATATATCATTAAAAAACCTGGGTAATCTGTATTCGATAAAGATTCAATCTACGAAAAAAAAACCAAATAACAATACCTATCCAGGAATATCCATGAAAAATACCAAATAACAATACCTATCCAGGAATATCCATAAAAAATACCAAATAACAATACCTATCCAGGAATATCCATGAAAAATACCAAATAACAATACCTATCCAGGAATATCCATGAAAAATACCAAATAACAATACCTATCTAGGAATATCCATAAAAAATACCAAATAACAATACCTATCCAGGAATATCCATGAAAAATACCAAATAACAATACCTATCCAGGAATATCTATAAAAATACCAAATAACAATAGCTATCCAGGAATATCTATAAAAAATACCAAATAACAATACCTATCCAGGAATATCTATAAAAAATGGGAACAATTGCTCTAAACTATTAAATAGGTAGTGCATGCGCCATAGATTACGACCAAGTAAGTAATTCGACGCGTCACGCGTCACGGCATAAACTCAAGCACGAGTATTATGCCCATAAAATTCGGATATTATCAAGAAATAAATCTTTTTTAATTTCAAACGAAAAAAAACAATTACGCAGATAAAATTTGTGCCGAATACATATCCAGTGATTTTTTTATGGTATATTTGGAATGGTGGTGTGACATTAGGCACTTACTTACCATAGTTCGTATTTTCTAGGGGTGGACCACGGGCAATACATTCTTAAAACCACATAGTAATAACTACAAAGGTGAACCACGGAAGTAAATAAAAACCCTTGGTACACCCAGTTACCTTGAGGTGAACCACGGGAAGAAATAGTTGCCCCCGGTACAGCCAGGTGAACTATGTGGGTGGACCACGGGTAGGGACTGGTGTGTATGCGTGCGAAGCAAAACTGACCTTGAGGGCACGTTACACCTCCGCCGCGCTGGCACCAGCAGTTGCCTGGTGCGGGAGCGAGCGCCGCTACGGCAGGGGCCCCACGCACCCCACGGGCCAGGCTGACCTTGTTCGGAGTGAGCACATCCACACTCCACCTCGCACACTTCCTCCTCCTGGGTAAACGATGACAAGATTCACCAACAACCAATGGAATAAGTTTTTTGTGAAAAATATATTTTTCAATACAACTTTTTATAAAATTAGTGATTGTAACCATGTGCTGGTCAAAATGAGCCTAAACACGGCCAGTCTACTATTATCCAACGAGGAGTTCCATTGTCTATCTTCCGTCTCCATCATCAGATCAGTTCGCTGTCACCATCATATTGTATTGTCATCCGAACTTGACAGGTATATTAAATTTCAGATCAATCAGTTGAGGATAACTGCTTTAAAATTCAGTTGCAAGATTCCACCCGGACAAACATACCCACATCGGTTGACGATAACTGCTTTAAAATTCAGTTGCAAGATTCCACCCGGACAAACATACCCACATCGGTTGACGATAACTGCTTTAAAATTCAGTTGCAAGATTCCACCCGGACAAACATACCCACATCGGTTGACGATAACTGCTTTAAAATTCAGTTGCAAGATTCCACCCGGATTCCACCCAGACAAACATACATACATTGCACGTTAAATAAAAGCTTGTAAAAATACTTATTCCTAGGATGCATTTATTTACTATTAATATGACCGCACCTTAAGGAGTCCTTTGATGAGTTTCGGTCCGGGTTAGCTATCACTAGGTCACCGTAAGCTAGAAACCAGATTGAGATACGGTGGCTAAAAGGGCCTTATGACCGACGTTGATAGATAGATACATAGAAAATTCTTTATCGCACAACTTAAAAAGTATTGTACATAGGCAAACTTAATGCTAGATAGCATTCTCTTCCAGCTAACCTTTGTGTAATGTGGAAAACAATAGATAGTTGATATAAGAATCACACACTTTTTTTTATTTGTTTCGCAATCAGTTGGTGTACTATAGGCGGATGTGTGGAGTGGTATATGGCGTTCGGGATCCAGACTCATTCGACCTTCTTCCCTCGTTATAACAGGTTATCCAGAACATGGGTTCTCTTCAAACGCTTTGTGTCACATTTTATTTGGTGATAATCTTAATTTCCACTGTACCCTACAACAATTTGCGCAGGAGATACTGGGAACAATATAACTAACAAGGTAACCAGGAAAGAACCAGTGTAGACAAGAAGAAGTATGTGAGAAATACCTGATAGTGCAAAGGTGGGGTGACGATCCTGCCGGGCAGCACGGTGGCGCAGCGCCAGGGCTCCAAGTGCGCATCAGAGGTGTCTTCCTCAACGCTGGTCAGCTCGCAGCGCGCGTGCGACAGTTTCACGCCCCAGCCACAAGCGTAGGTTTCTTTTTCAGAAGTTGTCTAGTAGGAGAAATAGGTGGACAGTTAAAAACTCTTCACAGTGAACCGCAATATGTTCACTGTTCACAATATTTAATCTGTTATTTTAGTTTCCCTTTTGAGTACAATGTTTGTGGTAAATGTTATAGAACACCATTATTGTTGTGCACACCAGAATTTATTTTTGTTCTTGTAATTTTTTGAATGTGTAAAATGTATGATGTGATTTTTTTAAATAAATTATTATAAAATATAAATATAAATATAAAATATCAATTTTTACAGTGAAGTTCTACGTGAGTTTTCTCAAACGTGGTTCCAATTGCATAATGATCTCAGGGCACTTATAATTTTATAAAAGACCTGTCTAATGTGACCCTCTAAATCAGAAGGTAAGTGTGAGGTGAAATTTAAGAATTTCGTTTAGGTAAGGTTATGTAAGTATTTTGTAGTGTGTTAAGTCTGAAAGTAAGTTATTACGCACCCGAACGCGGCAAGCTAGGGAAGGTCTGGCCACAAGTCGCAAGCACGGCTCGCGCGGACACGGCGCGCGTTGTTCAGTGGCAGGGCACGCTCGGCCTGGCCATACAGCGCTGACAGTAAGTTATTACACACCCGAACGCGGCAAGCTAGGGAAGGTCTGGCCACAAGTCGCAGGCACGGCTCGCGCGGACACGGCGCGCGTTGTTCAGTGGCGGGACACGCTCGGCCCGGCCATACAGCGCTGACAGTAAGTTATTACACACCCGAACGCGGCAAGCTAGGGAAGGGCTGGCCACAAGTCGCAGGCACGGCTCGCGCAGACACGGCGCGCGTTGTTCAGTGGCAGGGCACGCTCGGCCCGGCCATACAGCGCTGACAGTATAGGTTATTACACACCCGAACGCGGCAAGCTAGGGAAGGTCTGGCCACAAGTCGCAGGCACGGCTCGCGCGGACACGGCGCGCATTGTTCAGTGGCAGGACATGCTCGGCCTGGCCATACAGCGCTGACAGTAAGTTATTACACACCCGAACGCGGCAAGCTAGAGAAGGTCTGGCCACAAGTCGCAGGCACGGCTCACGCGGACACGGCGCGCGTTGTTCAGTGGCAGGACACGCTCGGCCCGGCCATACAGCACTGGTCAGGTGTTGCCTGCAACAATATTACGACGTTACAAGATTCACTGTAAATGATCCGACCATCGACTATGGTTTACGCACCCGGACAACCCAGAGATGACGGCAGAAATTTTTCGATAGATTTCTGATGCCTATCCAGTCACTTTTTAGGGTTTCGTACCCAAAGGGTAAAACGGGACCCTATTACTATGACTTCGCTGTCCGTTCGTCTGTCCGTCTGTCACCAGGCTGTATCTCATGAACCGTGATAGTTATACAGTTGAAAATTTCACAGATGATGTATTTCTGTTGCCGCTACAACAACAAATACTAAAAAACATACATAGTAAAATAAATATTTAAGGGTGGCCCCCTACAACAAACGTGATTTTTTTTGCCGTTTTTTAGAGAGGTCCGGAACCCTAGGTGCGCGAGTCCGACTAGCACTTGGCTGGTTTTTATTATAGTTAATGGTACGGAACCCTTCGTGCGCGAGTCTGACTCGCACTTGGCCGGTTTTTCTTGGCTACGTGAGATTGTTTGGCTCTGAAAAGGGCCTGGTAGGCCTGAAACAGTGATGTTGAAAGAACCAGTGCAAAGAAGCTCCATATTTTCGGAGCGCTAAGCTTTGGCTCCAGCATACCTGGTCCGTCGCATGTGTCTGGCCGAGGAAGTATCACCACAGGAGCAGGCAGTGGTGTCCCAGGGACTCCATTCTCCTAGTTCGCAGTCTACGCCACAGGGCACGTAGCACCAAGATTCCCTCGGTTCTATGGCTGTTGAGTTCTGAAACAAGTGCAAATATATTTTTCAACACAGTTTTGTACTTATGTACAATTTTCAAAATTCTTTCAGGGCATCTGGTCGAAGCGACGCTTGACCCGAGAGCTGGCTCTTATCTGGCTCAACGCATTAGTATTGCCATTCAGCGTGGCAATGCAGCCAGCATCTTAGGGACGCTTCCGTCTGGTAGTGATTTGGATCAGTTGAGCTACCTTTAGATCGCTTGCAGCGGTCTTCAGGTGGCACAACTGTTTCATATGTATTTTATACATACCTTGTATTATTCTTTCTGTAAATAAATGTATTTAGTCTTATGTACATGGCCAGTAAATATAGCTTTATACAAATTAGTGAGTTTTTTTTATAAAACATTATTCCTGTAGAACAAGAATTTAATTACAAAAAAATTGGAATAAAAGTAGGTAGTCAAAGAAAAATGAACTAACAGATGAAATTAAGCAATTAATTTACAAAACTGATTGAAATTATTATAATCTGTATTTAATTACCGCAGAATTAAAGTGTTAAGTACTACATTTTATTTATTTAAAAAAAACGTTAATGCTGAATATTCAAGACTCTCTACCAATTTTATTTGGTGGCTTAGGATATTAATTATCTGATACACGGACGCAAAGTTTAATAATCTCGTGACGATGGTAAACAAAACGTCAACTCGTTTTTAATAAACCTATTTATCACAATGTACTATTACAGCTGTTTGAGACCACCAGCAGTGTGATAATAAAATATATTGGTTAGCTTACGGGACAAAAGGAATCGTTCACAAAAATGCCATCACTCCTCAAACATCGAACCGCTCGTTTTTTGATGCCTTCGCCGCACGGTGAACCTCCTGCAAACAAAAAAACCTTTTTACTACGTGCTAAAAGTTTTTTGGCAGTTGAATTCTTCTGACTGGGATCCTATAGGATAAGAGCTAAAATAGATAATGCCCCACCATTATCTATTTTAGCTCTAGCTTCAAGTGTTCAATAGTAGATTATGCACTCAGGGAATAAAACAGTGTCTTACGTCGCGGGCGGCATATTGAACCCTGAGCGTAACGAGGGGTTCAAGCTGCCCAAGACGAAGACAGGCTTTATTCAGGAGGAGCATAGGTACTCTACTTTTCACACCTTCTGCGAGACAATACAAATTCACTGAAAATCACAGCACCAAACACTAACTTTTGTTTCACACTCTTTGTAAACACACCATTTTTTTTTGAGTTCTGGTGTTGTTGGCCAATTCGGTTTTCGAACAAACCTCTTTACAGTGCCATATGGGCATTTTTTGACTTAACAAGTTAAGCCGCAGGTGGACACTAGTATTATAAAATAAGATGTTTTTCCACACGAATATGACGTTCCAAATTAAAATAACTTTATTCCCTAGGGAGTTTCATACAACTTTATATCCCTGAAGAGATAATGCTCTACTTTACGTTGAGGTTGCATGATATGTGAATGCATGTGAATGTGTGTGCATGTTAGGCTAGAGTGAATAGGTGCCTTCTAGACCTTTGTGCTCAATCTTCGGCCACATCGTCACTTACCAACAGATGAGATCGTGGCCAAACAAAAGCCTATCAATGTTAAAAAAAAAAACAAAAAACTTTGTCGAGCAGGTGGTTTGAAATTGATTTTCATACCTAGTGGTTGGCAGTCATCCCACGGCGCGACATGCCAGGAGTACAGATGCGGAGAGCACGGCTCAGCGGCCACTAGCTGAGGACAAGCGGCGCCGCCGTCTTCTGCCGGTCGCAGTACAACCCGGGTTCGGTCTCGTCGTCCACCCCATTTGGTCTGATGAACAATAACATGCTGTTTGGGCATTCAGATGCTGATCGAGGCAGGTGGCAGTGCCTTTTGGAGCAAAAATACTCTGGACTGTTCACTTATCAAAAGGGCATATTGGCTGAAAGCTGACACCTGCTCGATCCCGACTGAAAAGCCGGAGGTGCTTTCTAAGCAAGACGCAAGCTTCCAATGACCATCCGACCGCAATTAAAATCAGTCGGTGGAAGGAGAAGCATCCACCACCGCTCGATTTTATATCTCCCGAAGAACACCTGCCCCCAGGACATGATCTCCCGTGGCCAATCTGGAAGTCACAATAGACTTCGAACTCAAGTTGGCCGCTGTAGACAGAATCTCTGTAAATGGGGAATGAGGGACCCCTCCCTGACATTCAATCTATGCGCCATTTGCTCACCTGCCCCTTGTGCCTTACCAGCACAAATGACAACCTGAATAAAGCCACAGAGAACGCAATTACAGAGGCCAAATTTTATTCCACTACTGTATAAAACAAACAAAACGGTGAAACGTTGACACGAAAGAAGAAGATTGGCTGAAATGGGGATGCCTTATTAGCACGTAGCTGTCTCAAGCAGACTGTTGCATGACCATAGGTACTAGTATAGTATTATTTTATGTGTGCCATAGATAACAGAAGTAGAGATGAAACTATATCACTGGATATTATGATCTAGTTTACTCAAACCTAAACTAGAAACTAACACATGTCATCACGAACCTGTGATGGGCCGCGCCGTTGTTTTCACTCATCGCTTCTTTTGCTTCTAATTTGCCTTTAAAGAGCGAGACTACACTACCGAGTTGACCTGACGTCCTGGGGCATACATTTACTATTTTTTAAAGAAAAAACATTGTAATACTATATCAATATCCAATTACAATTCATTTACAATTGTCATTAAAATGGTAGTCTGGTAAAGTTATGATTTTACTAATTTTTTTAAGAAATATTTTACAATTGTTTCTAAAATTAATAAACAAATAATAATAATAATAATAATAATGCAATTGAAAAACCCTTCAAGTTAGTAGAATACCAAAAGTGTAAAAAGTGACAATTATGAGACAGTTAAAATATAACACTGGTACCAAATTTGTTTCTGTGTGTATGTGTCGTTTTGTATCTGCGTTTGTTGACACAAACAAATATTTTTTCTTTCTTTCTGACAATCGGTTTAGTAGAATTGGGCCCCAGTTCTCCAAGACTGTGTCGTGTCTAAAGGTTCTTTAAGAACGGTTTTTTTTTTTTTTTTTTTTTATTAATTCTACTTCAATGATGGAATAAGCAGTTGGCCCACCTGATGTTAAGCGGTAACCTCTGCCTATGAACAGTGCATTACCTCATAGATCACGTCCACCTAGGACGCGCCCTATGTGGCATTGCACTGCGCCCGCCACCCTGAGACATAAAGGTGAAAAGTCTCATGTGCCTGTAATTTCACCGGCACCCTTACCCTTCAAACCGGAACACAGCAATGCGAGCATTACTGCTTTGCGGGCGAAATAGGTATGGTGGTAGAACTTCCCCGGACGAACTCTTTCACAAAAAAGCTCTACTACTACTAATATCTAGTTATCTTACTCGGACCTGTTCACAAGGGCTCCACTCGGACCAGGAGCTGACGACGCAGTCAGCCGGGCACGGGGCGCGACACGCCGCGTCGCGGGCCGGGGCCGGGCCTGCCCCGCTCGCTTCACACATCGCCTCTTCCACCCACTCGCCTTCCGCGTTCACGCATCTGCGGGATCAAGAGGACATAATGAGTCAAAGTCAAAGTATATTTATTGCTGAATTACATGTTCAAAACATACAGATAAAATGTTGGATTCCATGTAATCTACCCGTTAAGGGCGTGCAATGTTTCTTATTTTATTTACAACTAGCTGAGCCCCGCGGTTTCACCCGCGGTTTAACAGATTTATAGAAAAAATACAATTCTTTAATTCACTATCCACGCGTATGCACCAGCCACATGCGGTCCAGACAACCACTCGACATCGAAGAAAAACGCATCAAGTTTTAAGACGATGAGAATGTGTAGTTCCTGATGGATCCTAGCTGACAGAACTCGTCGATCGCAACCATGGAAGTCCAAGCTCGCAACTCAGTCGTTTAGGTACCTACTTCATGGAAAACATTATTGGAAAAGGTCATTAGCATGAGCTGTTTGCGACATGCTTAGCACGGAAAAAAACAAAATTGTGCCTGGGTGTAGAATCAGAAATCTACTGCAGTACATCAGGGCTGCCCAGGTGAATACCTGCCACTTTTAACGTTTGTCCTTGTTTATTTATAGTGACTGAGACGGCCAATTTCAAGGGGAAATTTTTAGCTTAACTTAAGTGTGTGTGTGTGTTTCTATGTATATCTCTACTCAATATTTATAGCGTGCATAGCAGTCACTGCGGTAGCTTGATATTTGTTAACTGGTGTTTTCCTTGACTTAAGTGTGTGTGTTTATATGTGTCTCTTATTTAACTTTATGTGTCAATATTTATAGCACTCATAGCAGTCGTTCCAGTAGCTGGATTTTCTAACTGGTTTTTTGCTTTTCTATTGTGTGTGTTTTTATGTGTCTCTAATTTAACTTAGTGTCAATATTTATAGTGTGCATAATAGTCGCTGCGGCAGCTGGATCTTTTAACTGGTTTTTTGCTTGACTTAAGTGTGTGTAAAAAAAGTGTGTGTGTATGCTAAATATTTAGTTAACTTAGAGACATAAAAATGTCTCTAAGTTAGCTAAATATTTAGCATAGCAGTCGCTGCGGTAGCTGGTTTTTTTAACTTTTTTTTGCTGATTTATTTAACTGGTTTTTGTGTGGATTTATTCAACTGGTTTTTGTGTATTTTTTTAACTGGTTTTTTGCTTGACTTATATGTGTGTTTTTATGTCTCTAATTTACCTAAATATTTAGCAAAGCAGTCGCTGCGGTAGCTGGTTTTTTTAACTGGTTTTTGCGGATTTATTTAACTGGTTTTTGTTTGGATTTATTTAACTGGTTTTTGTGAATTTTTTAACTGGTTTTTTTGCTTGACTTAAGCTTGTGTGGATTTTTTAACTGGTTTTTTGCTTGACTTAAGTGTGTGCATGGATTTTTAAACTGGTTTTTCCCTTGACTGGTAATACATAAGAGTGTCTCTCATATTTTTTTACCTAACTCACGTTTTTCAATTTAGGGGTTACATTTTAACCTTAAGTTCCTGAAAATATTTTGATCTCAATTACTACACCGTGAAACGACCTTTAAAACGACACCATACTCAAGTTTTTTCAATTTAGGGGTCCCATTTTAACCCTAAGGTCCTAGAAATATTTTGATCTCAACTACTACACCAACTAAGCTAACTTTTAAATCGTAGAAATACGCTGAAATCTGGCTAAAACGTAAAGTATATTTATTTACAAAGAAAACGTTCCCATACCTTTTTTCAGTAAAATTTCAGGTACCGCTGATATATATATGTGCTACTTTTGTTTAAGGAATCTACCTGTGCATTTTAAAGTATCTACTACCAACGGTTTCCGATACACGAAGCGTTTTAGTTTTACATTCAAAGCCGTTTTGGACCCCTAACAGCGTGAATTTTCCAGAATCCTTTCTTAGTACAACCCTACACCCAAAAAGAAATACATCCTCCAAGCTTCATGTATCTAGGTCCAGTGGTTTAAGCTGTGCATTGCAAAACGCAAAGTATTTTTTCCAAATTCATTTCTTAGTACAACTTTACACCTTAAAAGAAACACACTATCCAAATTTCAAGTCTCTACGACCAGATGCGTTGTAAAAACTAAAGTATTTTTCTTTCACAAAGAAAACGTTCCCTTGCCGTTTTTCAGGAAAATTTCAGGTACCGCTGAAATAGTTGTTTGTTAATTTTAATTGAGGAATCTCCTTTAAAATTTTCAAGGTTCTACTACCAACGGTTTCTGCAATACAAAGCATTTTTGATGTATATTACAAGCCCATTTTGGACCCCTTAGAGAGCCAATATCGGAAATTCCTGTCTTAGTGCACCCCTAGATCATAAAAGGAACATGGCCTCCTAATTTCAGGTCTCTAGGTCTTACGGTTTAGGCTGTACGTTGATAGTCTCTTATAAGTCTCGATCCCGAGGGAATATCGGGATAAAAATGTGCCTATATGTTATTCCGGGAGTCAAGTTACCTCCATTCCAAATTTCATCCAAATCCGTTTAGCCGTTTCAGCGTGAAGAGGTAACAAACACACTAACACATTCACAAACTTTCGCTTTGATAATATTAGTGTTATAATTTGAATTAAAAATAACAGTAGAAATATTAATACCTACAACAACACAGAAAATTCAATTAATTAAACAAGTCCAAATTACAAAAAGGAAAATTAAATTATTAAAGGGCGCTCCACATTCTCGTGAGATATTCACGCGAGAATCTCAGGAGATTCTCTCGACTACAGTAGTAAGAACTTCTTTTGGGTACACACTCACAAAGTTCTCAAATAGATCTTTTTTTTTTCTTCTTTTTTTTACCTAAAATAGGCTTGCGTTTGGCTACATCTCACCTGATGGGAAGTGACGATGAGGCCTATTTAAGCACGCTCGCCTAGAAGATGCCTATTAACTCTTCGTTTGAAGACGCCCAAGTACACACCTAACGCCTAAGTTCTCACTATAGTTCTCATGCTCGATGACGATGGACGCTGAAGTGACCGCTGCGGCAAGTTGGAAATATTCTAAAAATTGCAACTCAAGTTCGTTTGTCCAAGTCACGCTCATATTAATGCCTTGCAGTCCACAATACAACCGTTTCAATCGGCGGCTCGCTCGTTACTGAGAAACATGCGAGTGTGGTGTCAATACACGTTCTCGCCTGTTTTCACGTTCACGCGCTCCTTTGTCTCGCGCAAAAAAACCGACAACAATCGGAGAACAAGACGAGAACACATGAAGAATATGAGAATCAGCTCCACACTCATGCTTCTCAAGGTTTTCTCGCGTTCTCTCGAGATTCTCGCGAGAATGTGGAGGGCCCTTAAGAAATGTCATCACTTGCCAATGATGGCTCTGCCGCAGAGGGCCCGTCGCGGCGCGCACACTGACCACTCGCCGAGAGCCCACCGCGGCTCTGACACCGCGCAAGTCGCGCGCTGTAACGTCGCACAACATTCCCTTCCGCCTGCACTTACGTTACGGTTCTGTTAATGATGGCTCTGCCGCAGAGGGCCCGTCGCGGCGCGCACACTGACCACTCGCCGAGAGCCCACCGCGGCTCTGACACCGCGCAAGTCGCGCGCTGTAACGTCGCACAACATTCCCTTCCGCCTGCACTTACGTGACGGTTCTGTTAATGATGGCTCTGCCGCAGAGGGCCCGTTGCGGGGCGCACACCGACCACTCGCCGAGAGCCCACCGCGGCTCCGACACCGCGCAAGTCGCGCGCTGTAACGTCGCACCACATTCCCTTCCGCCTGCACTTCCTTCTTCAATCACCTCCCTGACACAAAATAAGCAATATATTTGGTCTTTGGGTTGGCTTTGGTTATGTTCATGGAATTGGCACAATTCATTACGATCTTTCGAACGTCGAACCATAGCAGAAAAAGTTATTTGTGTTACAAGAATACAAAGTAATATTTTGTTACACAGAATATATAAAAATACAAATAAAAAATAAACAGCTACGAGTACTTTCAGTCCGCATTGCCCTCAAGGGCCTAACCGGCCAGTAACTTCCTCATATATTATATGCGTTCGAACCCATTGGTTAACTTCACATACTAATCAACAAAGAGTTAGTATTATAATACAAACTCCTTGCTTACTAATTACAAATATTAGTTTATCACCATAGAGAAATGAATGTCAGTTAGTGATATTTATTTATTTTTTACATTTAACCTTCACGCGTGCGCTTCTAATCTAACTTCGCTAATCTCAAGCAGAAAGCTCAAACACCCTAGAGAGAAAAAAATAATTTTGCTCTCGCTATCCTCTAAAGCCAATTGTCGTTTTTCGAATAGGAGTGATGGAAAAAAACACTATTTAAATTTTGATTTCTTGTTTGCCAGGAATTTTAAACCAAAATCTAATCTTATAGTAGTAGTCTTATTGTAGTAGCCAGTCTTAAAGTAGTCTCACCTAGTACGGAATCTGAAGGCAGCTCGTGATCCAGGCTCAGCCGCACAAGGTCCCCACTGGGCCCACGGTCCGGCGGCACAATCCCGCGCGCAGCGCACACTACACGGACCACGAAGGAGTCCGCTGAACTCCATGTCGTACGAGTAACCATCTGTGGACGCTTCACGGACTCTTTGTGGACCTGGCAAAAAGTAACTTAGAAATTACTTCAAGATACTGAGAATTAAACAATAATGTTAAAATTCTACTGAACGTGATGGACTCCTTTTTATTATCATCAGCCGGTACGACGTTCACTGCTGGGCGAGGTCTTCTCCGTTATATGCAATAAGAAGATTTGCTATCATCACCACGCATGGCAGGCGGATTGGTGGTCGCAGTATTACTGCTACTCATCCCCTTAGTTGGCTTTTACGACATCCACGGGACACAGGGATATATTCTTAGGCCGGACACACCAGTGCTTCTTAGGCCAGCCAGATCACGGCTTCTTAGGCCGGACCGAACACGGCCCTTAATGAGAGTACACTTACATTTAGATAACTCTAGAATATTAGTTACTCACCAGTCAACGGATGGTATTTCTTGCAAACGTCCATCGGCACGTCACGGCCGGCGACCATGCATCTGGCTGCTCTCAGCGCCCTACCCTCCCCACACTCCAATCTACAAAATATCATCATCTTCAAATAACGATGAAAAGGTATCAAATGCATCAAAGGTACCTAGGATTAGGATATAAAAAGAAATACAAATGTTATCCCCACACGGTTCATTCTTTGTTTGTTGCCGGAATGGTCGGGTTATATACACTAGAACTTAGGCGTAAAATGCTTATCATCTAATTCAATCTAAATAAAATATATCTAAATAAATAAATTTCAATCTAATGCTCCACAATAAGGTAAGATAATCCTTCGGCTCTGGAACAACTACGGTTCCAAATACCTAATGGTTAGATGCGCAGAGCACGGCCCGTGTCGTCTGCACGTCTGTTCGCGGCGCCCGCGCGCCTCCATACTATCTACGCGAACAAGGCTTCGTCTGCTCGACCAGCGATATGCTTGCTCACCAATTCAGAAGATCCTATCTTTATTTTCCCTATCTTTCATGATAGGGTGAATGAAGTCAATCCCACTGTAGGTACCTACTTGTTTACCTTAGTTCTACATTATAACGCATTAGATTATGTTTGTCTGTAAGTAACACTTCTTTTAGCGTATCAATGGTTTGCCATTTTTTATTTGAACGATTTTAGAGTAAAAAGTTGCCACTTCTAGGTATACCATTGTCTGTGGCTCTGTTAAGGTCCTCCCTTGTGCAGGTGGTACACAAGGCACAAGTGAGCAAGTGAGGCATGGACTGAATGGTAGCTCCACAGTCACATTCAGTCTGAGAGGAGTCTAGCATTCCCCTTTTGCAGAGGTTTTGTCTGCAGCGGCCAACTTGAAACCGGAGTCTGACTATGGATTTCCAGACCGGCCACGGCAGCTCATGACCTGGGGGGTGGGTGTTTCTGCGGGGTTATAAAATCAGCTGGAATGCGTCTCCTTCCATGTTTATAGTAAAAATAGTAAATATGTTATATTTAGTTTATCTTCATTGCTACAATCTATCCTTTAATCTAATTGTTCTGCACTACCTACTATTGTGTTCCACATTACACAAAGGTTAGCTGGAAGAGAATACTATCTAGCATTAAGTTCGCCTGCGTGAAATACTTTTTAAATTGTGTAATAAAGTAGTTTCTATTTATCTATCTACGCTTTAACTTACAATAAACCAATTGAATTGAATTGAAAAGAAGGTTGTGAAGAATGACGGAAAAATAAGCACCTATAGGATATCCGAGAACAATATAATGTTTTGTAACAGTTTGCACTTACCCTGAAGCGAGAATGCAGTCAGAATCGGAAGGTAACAACTCCAAGGCTACATTCTTGCAGACGCAGTTGGGAATATCAGGCTCTGAAGCATCCAAGTACCTGTAAAATAAATTAATATCAAACTAGTGCCGTGTTGAGTAATAATAATAAATAATATGCGCCAACTAACGGATTACCCGGACTTGTTAGTAAGAATCGTTGGTAAAGTGTTAGCCGAGTAATTCGTGGGAAGCAATGGCAGCGATGAGCTCACTACTTGTCACGAATATATTACCACGATGAAAAAATTCTAATAAAACAAAACCCCAACGCAATGATACGGCTGAATCGATTTTGATAAACAATGTCTAAGAACCATCGCTAGAAAACCTGTTTTTAAATATAAAAAAACCGCATTCAAATCGGTTCACCCGCTTAAGAGTTACGGTGCCACAGAGATACACAGACATAGCGATTAAACTTATAACACCCCCCTTTTTGCGTCGGGGGTAAAATGTTGTAGGACTTACTTAAGAGGGTCAGCGCAGATGACGTCACACGTGAGAGGCACGATATGATCGCAAGGTACTTTGCAAGCAGCCACACTGCGCGGTACAAGTTGTCCCGCGCACGCGCCAGCTTCTACTCTGTGAGACTCAGTACCGCACCAGAGACCTGGAAGAAAGGGATCATTACAGTGATGGCGTTAAGGGCGCTTTAGTAGTTGCAGAGCTTTTTTGTCGGACAGTTCGTCCGGGGCAGTACTACAACCATAACTATTTCTGCCGCAAAGCAGTAGTGGTCGCATTGCTGTGTTCCGGTTTGCGGGTATTGGTGCCGTTGAAATTACAGGCACATGAGACTTTTCATCTTTATGCCTCAGGGTGGCGGGTGCAGTGCAATGCCACATAGGGCGCGTCCTAGGTAGATGTGACCTATGAGGTAATGCACTGTTCATAGGCAGAGGGTACATAAAGTATCTGTGTACCAAATTTCATCGAAACCGGTTCTGCCGTTTCGGTGTGATTGAGTATAAACATACAAACATCCAAACATCGACAAACACTTTTTATGATATTTGTGGGTGTAGGTACTTACTTCGCACGCGATATCCAGAACCGCAAATCTGTGCAGGTGGTAAACGGCATGTAGACCATTCACCTGCAACCCAGGTCACAGCACGGGACCGACACGACGACGGCACGGGACAGTCACGTGTCTCCTGTCGGGGACCGCAGCTGGGCCCTCCGTGGACTGTGCGTACTCGTGTTTGCTTGCCAGGGTCTGGGGAATCAAAACTCAGGAGTAAGTCAAACCAACGATTGAATCTGACCTTATCGGGCATATATAAAAATGCTGTGAAGGTGAAATGAAATGAAAATGAAAAACAAATGATAATAAACAATTACTAAATTAAAAAAGTCCCACGCATCCATCCTGTCCGACACAAACTAACAAAGAAAAAAAAAGTTGCGCCAAAATGGTATACAGCTCAGCATAATGCGGGGTAGGTAAATTATCCTACCTACTCAGCGCTGATTTTCAGCTGACACCAAGCATGGTGTAACAAACGAGCTGTGAAGATAAAACAGACATATTCAAACCTGCTATGTTAATTCGATAGCTGTTAGCCTCGCACCATGCTTAAAGAAGGCCTAAGAATTTATACGTTTATCTATGACTAGCAGTGCCCCGTGCTTTCATAAGTCTTGATCTCGTCGGAATATCTAGATAAAAAATAGCTTATGGGTTATTCCAAGTTTCCAGCTATCTCCATTCCAAATTTCATCTAAATCCGTCAAGCCATAACAGCGAGAAGGAGTAGCAAACATACCTCATAAACTTTCACTTTTGTAATATTAGTTTGATTATCTACGGAGGTCTACGAAGGTCTACGAAGATCTACGAAGGTCTATGAAAGTCTACGAAGGTCTAGGAAGATCTACGAAGGGTCTACGATTGTCTACAAAGATCTACGACGGTCTATGAAAGTCTACGAAGGTCTCCAAAGATCTACGAAGGTCTACGAAGATCTACGAATGTCTACGAAGGTCTACGAATGTTTACGAAAGACTTACCGCAAGTATTAGGGCATGTAGACCATGGCATCCAAGCTTCCACTTTGCATCCACGATGGCACCTGACAGTGCAGGCACGGCGTGAAGCTGGGCGCTTCAAGGGAGCACATCTAATAAAGCATTGCACTTTATATCGGTTTAAAGAACTTTATTTAACTTACAAAGAACTTTAACAGTTCACTTAAATATGAGCAAACATTAAACAAATAAAAAAAAAAATTAAAAATAATACAGCTTTTTAATTAAACTTTATATATCTGTAGACTTCGACCAACATTTGGTCTAAGGCTTATATTATAATAAGATTATATATGTTAGCTTTTGATCAGACCGGTTCATCATCATCTTCATCAGTCTGCATATAGATGTCTACTGCAGGCCTTCTTTATCGAATGCTATGATGAACGCTCTTGAGCCACCTTCACCCACCGACTTCCTACTGCCTTTATAATGTCGTCGGGCAATCGAGAACGGCCTTCTTACTCTACTTCATCCGGTTCATGGTTGCCACTTGAGAACCTATTTGTCAGTTCTGCGAGCTATATGGCCTGCCCATTGCCACATTAACTTACTAACTCTACTACTTACTTACTTGCTGCACAGCTTGCTGATTTTACTATTTCAGACTGACAATGACCAAGACAATTCTTTTCGAAAAAAAACCAACTTCGAAGCTGGGAATTTTTCCCCAATACAAGATTTTATAATTTTATTGATTGGAACCGTGTGCTGATCAAAATGAGCCTAAACAAGGCCACTACTATTATCCATCGAGGAGTTCCGTTGTCTACCTTCCGTCTCCATCATCAGATCAGCTCGCTGTCACCATCATATTGCATAGTCATCGGAACTTGACAGGTATGTATAATTTCAGCTCAATCGGTCGAGGATAACTGATTTAAAATTCAGTTGCAAAATTCCACCCGAATTCCACCCAGACAAACATACATACATTGCAAGTTAAAAATAAAAGCTTGTAATAACGAAGAAAAGTATCGAATACATTTTCTGGAATATATAAGGAGCTATTGAAGTTCTTCTGTGGAGTATGCATGAGAACAAAGAAGCATGATCTTAGCTTAGAGTCTTTCTTTCGACGCTTAGTAGCAAAATGACAAAACTTTACCCAAATAGGAGAAACCGTAGTTAGCACCGTATTACGAGTACTATACTTACAGTGCCTCTCGTACAACATCAGCGTTATTCTGCACGCACATCACATCTCTGGCCATTTCTCCTTCCTCTACGCAGGGTTCTTCGTCGTCACCCTCAATATACGGTTCTCCGTCCTGAAAGACAAAATTCTCTAGAAATACGCCGCATGATCAAGTTTTGATCATTTCCCAACAGAAGTGTGTGTATGTGTGGAGTGAAGTGAACCCGACTGTAAGATTAGAGAAAAAATATTAAATTAGGGTATTCCAATCTGCTGAAGACCGGTGGGCTGGCCCTCGTATCATTAGTAGCAGCCGTTAGACCATCCACTTTTGGAGGAGGCTTCCCCCATTGATTGCAATGGGGGGGATTTTCTACCTAATCCATAATCACAACGCTTGGCAAGGGGATTAGTGATCGCAGTATTGGTGTAGAGTACTCAGGTGGATAGCGAGTAGCGAGCGAGTAGTGTAGTGGTTGTAGCGTGTAGCGAGTTCTTGAGTGGAGACTGCGTCTTGGCAAACGTAGCTTGGGGCGCCCTCTGGCTAGGTAGAGCGATGACCTACGAAAGGCAGCGGGCAGAGGATGAGAAGAGCCGAACACCGGGCTCAGTGGCGCGTATTGGGAGAGGCCTATGTCCAGCAGTGGACTAGTGTGGGCTGATGATGTACTCAGGTGGATGCTGCTGACGACTTCCAGAGGAGGAGACAGTATATTCTTAGGCCATATTCACCACGGCAAAGTAAATACGTCTGACGTATCTACATTTTGAAAAAACACAAAAAGCCTCCGTGATCCTCTGAATCTTACCAAGAAATCAGTGTAGTTGTTAGCTGGTATGAAGTCCTGTCGTCGCCTCTCGCACGGCCCCCAAGGCGTGGCCAACCAGGAGTAAGTGGCGCAGGCGTGAGTGTTGCAGGTCTCGTTCTGGATGAGCTGGTCTTCAGGAGGACAGGGCCAGCCGTCTAGAAGGGAAGAGAAGTATTTTGATTTTTAGTACTACTTATATTTCATTTGTGGCAGTCGCGAGAGCGTCTATGAAGGCAGCACCAGAACGTTCGTCGTGGTATTCTTTAGGGGGCATCTGTGCACTGGACTTCAACTGGTTGATTATGATAATTAATACTAGGAGAAAAGCGTTAGCCTAGGGTTTGTATCCCAGGCGTGACACAACAGATCTTTCCATTTTCAAAAAAGTTGCATTAAATAAATAAATAAATAAATAAATAATGCTGGACAGTTCACACAGCATTATCTAGCAGCAAGCTAAGCAGAGCTTGTTTTATGGGTACTAGATAACTGATATACTTAATACAATATATTACATAGATAGATATTTTTTATTATACATAGATAATACCCAGAACACCCTGAACAAATATCTGCGATCGCACAAATATTTGTTCCGAGGCGGGAATCGAACCCGCAACCTCCTGCGTCGCAGGCCAAGCTTCGCCCGCCGCGCCACAGAGGTCGTCAATGGCATTACCACGTGGTCAAAAAGATGAACAAAGACATCGTGAATAGTCCTAGGATCGGGAATTGAAAGGTGTGCGACTCCAATGTGGGTTGCTAAATAACCTGCATTGGAGGATCAACTACCAATAACTCTCATCGAAGGTAGGCCCAGAGAGGGAGGGGAGGTAGACTGATTGTGGTAATGTTTATGACAACAGTCAACACAACGTCACAAACGTTTGGATTGGTAGAAGTTGGAGTAAGGGATTTGTCACACTGGATGCGTTCTGCAGACTGCGGTCAGGTCACCTTAGAGCCAGGGTGGTCCGGGACTGTGCGCTTTCAGAGAAACTTCCTCCCGCGAACGCTCAGGTTGTGGAATGCTGAGGTTTTCCCAAGCGACTACAGTATGGGGTTCTTCAAAAGGGCTGTTTGGAAATTTTTAAAGGTTCGGCAAAGGTTATGCCTCTGGTATTGCAGGTGTCCATAGGCTACGGTAACCGCTTACCAACAGGTGGGCCGTAAGCTTGTTTGCTACCTTAGTAGTTAGTATGAAAAAAAGACCGCAGACCGCAGAACGCATCCGAACAAACCGCATCCGATTTCGTAACAAATTCTTAAGGGTCGAGGTCATAGAAGTGGTGGAGGTCTCACCGGGGGCAGCATGCGCTAGCACGTGTCTGCGGCGCGTGCGCGCGGGCGTGGGGCGCGAGGGGACGGCGCAGGACGAGGGGCAGGGGGGCCATGCTGCCCACGCCGATACCACGCAGTCCCCCGAGCAGGCGATGCGACAGCGCTCGCTGCGAGCCGGCGCACCCGTTCCACTGCACCATGCGCGTTGAGCTTCCTTCTGGAAAACGAGACATTTAATTTACTCAAACAGTCAACAGCTATAGTCTTAGGGCATTTTTTATTTTCTTGTAATTTTGTATCTTGTCCAATGCTGTAAACTACTATGTGGATAATGCAGTGGGCTACAATACTTGTTATATTTGTGTTACTTATCTCTTTCGTATCCTAAGTTTATATTGTAGCTGTTTATTGTCCTTGAATAAATAAATAAATACTTCTTGTAATAGCAAAGCCGTTATCCAACTACATAACATAACTACTACTAAGTAATTTGTCTTTGCGTATCGAACTGTTATCCTAAGGCCGGCTAAAATCCATCGACAGAACTGTACATAGCTTGAAGAAACTTACTCCATCATGACCGACGCATCGGAGCTCCCTGCTTCTCTTCCCCGGGCCGCAAGTCGTGTGCGGCACGAACAGCACACAGGGGCCCCACGGTAGGGCTTTCCATGACGCGCAGCGAGGAGTGCTGCATGCCCTCTTCTCTTCGAGAGGAGGGCATGGAGCCCCCCCTCCAGAGGCCGCTGAGATAACTCGACGACGGCGGACACTGTAGCCTGCGATTCACAAGTAATCATTCTTTATTATTTACTAGCGACTCGCCCTGGCTTCGCAAGGGTAGCCCCTGGTGACCCCCCATCCTACCCCACTATGTTAATCTCCTGGTTCTAAGCTACCTCCCCACCAATTTTCAGCCAAATCGGTTCACCCGTTCTTGAGTTATAAGTGGTGTTACTAACACGACTTTGTTTTATATATAAATAAATAAATAAATAAATAATGCTGGACAGTTCACACAACAACATATACAACGTATATATAGATTGTACACACAAAAACAACTATGTGAATTGTCGGTACAAGGAGATGGCCCACCTGATGATAAGCGGTAACCTCTGCCTTTAACAACGCATTACCACATAGGTCACGTCCATCTAGGACGCACCCTATGTGGCATTGCACTGCGCCCGCCACCCTGAGACAAAGATGAAAAGTCTCACGTGCCTGTAATGCGAGCTACACACCATAAACCATTCCAGCTTTATAAAGATCCCCGGAAACAAAGATTTTCTTATAAGTCTACAATGAACATTCCATACACAATGAATGTTGGACTTAGCATTCCATACACTATGTACACCAAAATACCAAAATACCTTTCAAAATTCGAACGATGATAAATGAGTTTGATAACTGCTGGTTCACACTCTGGTCCTTCAATTGTGTTCAATAATCAAGCAGCAATGGACGGATAGTGCCAGAATTGTTCCACTTTATGCGTTTTTTCACTTTTTGAGCGCTGACCCAAAGTCCATTTAGGTACTATGAGGTGAACCCGTAGATTTGGTTGTTAAATTGGTTGAAACAAATATAGATAAATGATACATACCAGTAGTAGTAAGCTGTTGAACAGGAAACAGGGGGCACCCATCAGTCGGCTGGCATGCGCCCCATTCGCTCCAATCCCCTACTTCACAGTCCCTTGGACATGGTACCTGGACCAGAAAAGTTAAAAAACTAAAGCACCCAAGAGAAATGATTTAAACAGTATACAACCTCAAAGTTTTTTACAAGATACACTTTGGAGGATATGCGAATCAGGTAGGAGTGAAAGAAATGTGATGTGACGTGACGAGACGGGACCGGATGGGTATAGGGAAAATAAGACGGAACCGGACAGATAATATGAGAATAATCTCATAGCAATAGGAATTTGACGACCTGGATTAATAGTATAATTTTCGATGCGTGACAATTTTGGTATGATCTACATATGTTTGTTCCGGCACTGCTGTGGGTAGCATGGTACTCATAGTTCCTGATACGCACGACACAGTAAATACACGTGTAGGACTGGACTATGTGACTGTTGGGTGTTCTTTATTCTTTGTTGTACACCAATAAATACATTTACAAAAGACATGCCAATAGAATGGTCGATGCAAAGGTCGTACAAGGGCGAGTTTAAAACTAAGAAGTGTTTCTACCACCTAACTTGCTAGGGTGAGGTGATTATACACCACTATTCCACATAATATACCACAAAAAAAAACATGGATAATGAGTATTCCATAAACATTCAATCTACGCAAAAAAGTAACCAGATTTCAATTTCCAGGAATGTCCATAAAAAATGGGAACAATTGGTCAAGCCTATTTAATAGTGCATGCGCCATAGATGACTACCAAGTTATTATTACACCGCTCTGACACACGATTGTCAGAGCGGTGCGTAATGTCCATAAATTTATTCGGATTTTGTCAAGAAATCGAATGATAGTAACTTTTTTGACTCCATTAAAAAAATATACTCAAATTAAATTTTTACCGAATACATAACATCCAGTTTATTTTTTTATGGTATATTTGGAATAGTGGTGTAGAGAGAAGCTCGTGCACGTACACAGAAAGTAAACCGCCGCTATACATAGGTAGTTAGTTACCTCGCAGGGCTGCACAAGCGTTGGCACAGATGCATGGGCGCATTGCGCCGGGTGGAGAGCCCTGCCATCAGCGCGAACACAAGTGGCCTCTCGCCGCTGCACCCCGCCGCCGCAGCTAGCTTGGACCTCCTTATCTTCATCGTCAAGGTCGTCGTCATCGTCATCGTAAATGGCGTCATTGTCATCTGCATCGTCATCTTCGTCATTTGCTGAAGAAATAAATGTTTACCATTAGAAATAGACGGTACAGATCATGGATTGACGACCTCTGTGACGCGGCGGACGAAGATTTGCCTGCGATTTTTGAGTTGATTGGTCTCGATATTTCGGCACAATGGGAGGTCTTATCGCTGATAGCGATCTCTTCCAGACAACCTTGGGATGGACTGGAATTGACAAAAACTATAAAATAGTGAAAAGTATGTACATAACCATGATAGTTTCAAAAGTTAAATAAAAGTGTATACAATCTTACTTATGATACATAAATACATAATATAACTACACGAAATATGCTAAATAAATAAATAAAACATCTGCACATGTTACTTACAAGGCAGAGGAGAAGCAGTCAGTTCCACGGCCACTCGGCACGGGCCCCAGGCTCCGGGAGTCCAGTGCGCACTCGCTTCCAAGGCAGCAGGACGCACTTCCTCCACCACATCACACTCCTTACCACCACCTGGAAAAATAGGATGTGAAAGAGTTTGAGTGGTCACATCAAAATATCTGATAAATAAACCAGACGCACTTCAACTTTCTCTAAAAGATTCTTGAACTTTGAATTAGTGGTACACCTTTTAATCTTGACGAACAACTTTCATACCGCTAGAGCTCTTGAGCCCAGTAGCCGTAGTGCGACTTTTTGCTACAAGTTTACGCGCTCTACCAAGAACGCGTTTTACGCGCAGTTTGTATGAAGAAATGTACAGAGCCCCTAGCGGCGAGTTAATTAATCACTTTGTGTGAGTATTTTGCGAGTGTAAGTGAAATTTTTGGCAGTTCACGTCACGTTTTGTTGATACTTAATGACTTAGTATACTTGATGTATAACTTAATTTTGCCGTTTACTCAACCAACGTGGTGGTCGCGAAAACGCGTTTTAACTGGTATGCCCACACTAGGCCTACTGTTGTACGCCAATTAAGTTTGCTCCTCTTTTTGGATGTTATATAACATCAAACTCCACGAAATGTACAGATCCACCAACTTACCTGTAGAATTAAATGTATGAAGATAATAGAAAACTACATACATTTTATTCTACAGATAAGTTGGTTTATCTGTACACATGATCAGTCAGTACACTATGCGACTACAGACGAGGCGAATTACGCGTGATTGTGAGATATACATACACATACATACATACACATACATATACATACATAGATATAAATATATATACAGCTTCATACATTCCGTCCACATGCAGTCGCGCGTTTTGCCGATCGCGCGTAAATCGCGTGTAATACGCGAGATTCGACTCGCGCGTCTGAAACGCGTTCGACGCGGGAGTCAAGATACTTGGTACCCCATTGGCACAGAATATACACAGATTGCTCTGTCCAGTACGCGCGCGATAGTTGCCGCGGGTGGACGTACGCAGTGTGTAGAACGCCCGCGTTTAACTCGCACCAAAAACGCGTCATCTGTAGGCCTAGTGTGGGCATCGCGGTTAAAACGCGTTTACGCGACCACCACGTTGGTTGAGTAAACGGCAAAATTAAAGTATACAAAAGTATACTTTACAACAATACGTGACGTGAACTGTCAAAAATGTCACTTACACTCGCAAAACATAAATAAATAACATAAATAACATAACATAAATTATTCATAATTAATTATTCATCAACATAAATTCACACGCGCGAGTCGAATCGCTTGTAAATCGCCTCGTCTGGACAAGCTCTAAATGTATACTTGTTTACCTTGTGGTAATCGCTTCAGCCTGCGCGTCCGTACAAGAGCGCCGTCTGGTCGTGGTCTCCATGGCAACCACTCAGCCAAAGTACAGTTCTCTCTGATCACGCAGACCCGCGTTGTGCCGATCTTTGCTATTTCTGCTGCTCCACAGTACCTGTGGCAAGATTTTAAGTTAGCCAAGTCTGTTGATTCGGGCGTGACTTTGCGGAAATTCATTCAATATTCAAAAGAAAAATAAATCTGTCTTCCTATCTAATTAGCCTCAAAAATGTAGTTATAGCACAGATAAAATAAGTTATATTAAGTATGATTTCCACTGCAAGGGGAATTCTGAATTTTTTGTGCCAAAATTCCCTTCATTGCATTTCCAAAGAGGTCTGGACTAAAATTCCTGAAATCCCCTATAAAAAAGGGATATCTAAAGGGAATTTCAGAACTAACCCAGATCACATGCACCACCCTTATTTATTTATTCTGTGCCCAATAACCAATAACCAATAAAAACTATGCAAGGCCAAAACACTTGAATTCAGTCCACACCAAAGGGGTTAGATGTAGGTAACTCCTAATTCTAATACATAAAACTCGGTATGCAACCTGAGGAAACAATAATTTCCTGATGATAAGTGTTTTTTTTAAATCTATTGTATATTTTATCATTATTATTGTATCCATCGAAGAAGTTATAGGCTATTATGAATTTATGCGTAGCGAATGGCGTAGCTGAACGTAGAACGTCGTAGATAGTCGTAGAATTTGACGTAGCAAAATGACAATAGCCATGCTTTAGACCATATTCTGGGCCCAGGGTTTTTTAAAATGACGGTCACTGCTAATAAAAACCCAGACACGTATTTTATAACCACCGAAGACGAGGAAAACGCAGTACAGGAAGCCCCCTCCACTTGGTTGACCAAAGGTTACAGGAAGTTGGTCGATGGGGCAGCTTATGCCATGAATTCTGATAATGATGATGATTGGTTCCATGAGCTGATCAAAATGAGCCCAAACAAACGCTTATTGATCATAGAGAAGTTCCGCCATCATCAGATCAGCGCGCTGTCACCATTATATTATACTGTCATCGGAACTTGACAGGCATGAAATATTTAAGATCAATTTGCTTAGGTTTCAAATTCAGTTACAAGACTTGACCACATACAGATGAAGTTAAATAATAGCTTGTAAAACTTTGTAGTTGTCAATCAAGAAAGATAGTGCAGTTGGGCCAAGTTGCAGCTTCCTTCTACTCCCCCCCCCCCCCCCCCCCCCCCCGGGCATAAACTATATGCTAGATAAAAGACATAACATTGGAGCCGTAAACCACGTAGCAGGTACCTACTAAGTGCCCTATAAAATGCAGAAGTAATAAAAAGTCCAACCATTTAATTTACGATGCATGCTAACTCTCATATAAAATTCAGATACATTCAGTATAAGCGAACTTTAACTTATATACTTAGTTTTAGAACTTTAGGGCTTGCATTACATAAAATAGTTTTAGTGGTGGTATTACATCAATATGTGCGATCGAGCTGACCTAGTTTCGGAATGGTTGAAGAACTCACGATGTAAAATAGTTTATTACAGTTTGTAGCCACTCGAGTTGATGTGCTGAATTTGAATAAAGACGTTGACTTAGGTCCTATACTGTGGTCTTATACCTACCTACATTTGCTAAGATACTTTCGCCTATGTACTTGTTTTTGTGGCAAACAAAGTTGGCTTCTTTGGAATTAGACAACAATTTAGCCAGTGTCAAGTAATAATAAATTCAAGTGATAAAAATCGTCAAGAGTCTCCGTCAAGTCATAACCCAGGTTAAAATGGTGGCAGAGAAACCAAGGTTTTGGAGGACATAACCCAGGTTAAAATGGTGGCAGAGAAACCAAGGTTATAGAGGACTAAATCGACCACTCCGAAACAACGAGCAATACATTTCTATCTACACCACACATGTGCTCTTTATAATAATATATGCTACGCTGGTTAAAATGCCACCAAAATTAGGTACACGATATAACTTTAAAAAACACATTAAAGTGAAATTAGATAAAAATAGAGATGCCTCTTTAAATAATGTCAATAAAGAGTTGTACATCTTAGAACGTGGTCATCATCATCATCAGGCTGTAGTAATTCACTATGGGCATTATGCCGCTCCCGTACCTAATAATTCACCACGACGAAGAGTCTTGAGCTGCCTCAATCCACAGATCTTTATAATGTGTTTGGTCCATCGAGGGGCCTTCCGACACGCGTCGTCAGTTCCGTGCTCACCAAACGAGCAACTTTATTCCACAACGGTTGTCAGTACAACCGATATATATGACCTATCCATTGCACTCCAACTTTCTAATAACTCTGAGAGCTATGTCGGTGATATTAACTGATTTAAAAAAAAAAAAAATAATGTATCCAAAACACTGAGACTAAATACTTAATTATGTAAAGGTTTCCTTAACAATATTTTCATTTAAACAACATAAGTACATATTTATACATAAGTAAGTAGGTTATTTACTAACTACATTAGCATTCCTTGTGTTGTGGTATTTCCTAATCTCGTATTCTACTCGTATCATGTAGTGAACACAAAAATACATAAAGCTTGTAAAAACAAAGTACAAAATAAATAAATAAATAAAGATTTTTATTCAGACAACATAGTCCATAGTGTTAGTAAGCTTAAGATTAGGGGTTAGTAATTAATAACTAACACAGATTATAGACTACCCTGCGCATACTGCATAGGTATATCGGCTGATAGTTCAGACGGATACTTATTCAGTATGAAAATGTATGCCAGTGCGCACATTATAACGATTCGGTATCGGCAGATAATGCCTTCAAACTGATCTGTCGGCAAACTACCGGCGGTTTAAAAGTCTATAGTTTGCGTGGGCACTAAGTATACTTACATAGATTCAACAAATCGTTCCATCTTGTCCTGGCACTGCACCTGCCGCCGCTGCAGGCCGAGCCGCGGGGTGTGCACTAGCGAGTCTGACACGATATCCTTCGCTCGGGACCTGCGGGAGATACGACCAGTAAAATATGCTCCTCTCGGCTTCCATATGCAATGTGCCCACTTTAACTTTTTATCGTTCGACGCCAAATGGAGCAAATGCTCGCCATCAATGCTGGTGATTTGCTACTTTTATTAAGTTTATTTATTACTTTTGCAAAAGTAGTAGTTTTTTTAACAATCTTCTAGCGTTTCAATGGTTTACCAGTTTAAGGCGCATACAGCAGCTGATTGGTCTTATTTGGAGGCTTTCACCTCATAGAGGAATCAAAGTTATGTGCTGAAAAAAGTATATAAGTATAATTATAAAATTATAGATTATAAAATAAATAAATAATTATAAATTATAAATAAATAATATATTATAAATAATTATAATTATAAAAGTATAATTATAAAATTATAATTATATTATTATAATTTTATCGTAAGGTGAACCTTACGATAAAAGGTTAATAAACGACATATAATTTTTTTTCTTACAAAAAAATCTACCTGTTCATTAACCATGTTTATTTTTCCCAGATTTTATTTAAACACTTTGTCAGTGTTATTAATATGTATACCCATACGAAATTAAAGCTTTCTGGTACTAAGATTCTCTGAGTCAAGCCGCGGACAGACAGACGGACGGACATGTCAAAATAAGGGTTTCTTGTCTTGTTCACCTGGAACCCTAAAAACTATAGAGTACAGGTTTTTTTAATCGCGTTTATGACCGATCAAGTAGATGGTCCACCTGATGTTAAGGTGGTTGCTTTTTCATACAAACGTATTTGCACAAATATGGGTGAATAGAGTACAATTTTACACTGAAATTATTGTTGTTGGCTCTTATATTGGTCATTAATTGCGGCATATCATATTTGGTAGAAGAAAACAGCGGACTAATAGCGAAAATACCATCGAAATTACGTGTGTGGACTAAAAATTCGATGTTATTTTCGCTATTAATTCACTGTTTTCTTCAACCAAATATGATTTACCGCAAATAATGACCAATATAAAAGCCAACAACAGTCATTTCAGTTTCAAATTATACTCTGTTCGCCCATATTTGGTAAAATAAGCTAGTATGAAACAGCAACCACCATGAGCCAGGCTCTACGCCGGAGTGCTATGTTTGTAGCTTGGTTGTAATAGGGTTAGAAGTATACCTACCTTAGTATGGGACGCGCGTGCTCGCCCAAACCCGCGGGGCCGCATTCAGTCCATCTGCTGACGTAGATGGAGTATTGAGAGTCAGCTCTGGCGACTTCTGAAACAAAAATACAAAAAACTTGTAGCTAGGAAAATATAACCGCGTCAGGCGTGGCGCACTCCGTATATGAAGCTACAAGTACCTACCCGGCGGGCTCGACTTGTCGAGTCATTTCAGTGAGTCAGACAAGATAAGAGTTACGCGATAGAAAAAGAGGTAACTACTAGGTGTCTGTAGGTAATTAGCGCTGTGCGAACTGAATCACAGAATAAATAACATGAATTGCACTTTATTGTGTGGGGGCAAGAGTCGCTATTTATTTAAATGATTTTGCGGAATCAAACTTCTGAACCTGTACTATTATGTTATCTGTGACCGCGTGGACTGGACATTCTGAAGCTCTATAGAGAGTAGGTACATTACTGCCGCGATGATAGACGAACGTGGGAAAGTGTAACATACGTGAACATACGTGATAACACATCGCCGAGAAGGCGTGTATAGAACTTGTCTCAAACATGTTCTGAGGTCCAATTTATGTAGAGGTAGAGGCAACAAAGGTTTTATTACGTCAAAATGAAATATTCCTTATTCCGTACTCACAAGGATCATTTTGAAATGTGTCGAAGTGGCGGAAAGGCGTTCACTTATAGATTATTTTTTTCCTACAAATACGTAAAAATATATTCCTACATTATTTCGGGGACCTTCTTCGGAATAAACCGACCTTGCTGGTCTAGGCCCGCGTTACTATGAAAATCGTCATTGACATGTTTTCACAAAGGGAATTTCACTAGGAAAATCAACTGTCAAGTTGAATAGAATGCAGAACCTAAGAACATGTTAGAGAAAAAGAAAAATGGCCTTGGCCGCAACTAGGCGATAATGTTCTCACATATGTGGGCCTTGGCACAGCTTGGCACCATCATCGCCTGACTTGCAGGCCGCGGCAAAACCTAATTCAATTCAATTCGATTCAATTCCATTTATTTCAAGAGCCACATATTAACATTGCACTTAGAAAAGTCATTACATCAGTCTTTGGTCAAACAAAAATTAACAAAAACAGGTAGGTACAAACAATAATAATCATAAAAGAACAGAGAACAAAACAAAGTCAAATTTTTTAAATTAATTTTCCAAAAAAAAAAAATACGAAGAAAAACATAGTAACTACTTAAATAAAAATATTTTGTATAATTAAATCGATATATCTAATAGTACCTATGTAGGTATAGCTTGCACAATAATGTCAAGTTTTATAAATTAATATCTTTCCATGACTGTGATCACTGAGAAATTCATCTATGTCATAATATGCTTTGAAAGTCAGTTGCTTTTTAATTGTATTTTTGAAAATTCTCTCATTTAAACTAGTTATACAGGGTGGTAAACACAACCTAGCCAGGGGCTATTTTTTATTCTGTGCCAGGGGGTACCCCACACTACGTTTACCAAGACGTGGTCTCCTCTCTAGAACACGTCTCTCCATACATAACAAACTTAAAATTCTACGCAAAACCCTCGTTTGCACCTAAATACATAAACAACATTGTAAGCAGCTAGTGAAAGCCAGTTTCAAATCATGACGCTTAATATTATGGTCGGAAAAGGAACGCTAGACGAAGCAGTTTTCAGTCTTAATTAATTAAGTGTGGGGGCAATGAGGAGCTTGGCGCTTTGGGGAGGCAGGTCTGTATAGAATTAGCTCTGAGGGCACTCGATTTGTTTGCTTCGTTTGACCAATAATGGGGGCGTATTTGCACGGAATTGAAGATTATTTGTAAGAACGGGGTTTGAGAGAGTATCACACTATATTATAAATGGGAAAGTTTGTGAGTGTGTGTGTTTGTAACTTCTTCACTGTAACATTACAAAATTATTATAAAACTTCTAGAAGCTTCCATACTCACACAAGTAGCTTGTTGACAAAAAACTAACGGACAATAGTTACCCACACAGACATCAGCCATCAGTTACATCTCACGCACACATAGAAACTATTTACGCTAGATGCACCTATAAATTGACATGCGCCCTACGCACAGGACATTCCACACTTAGACAGAGCAATCAATAATACCTCTCTATACACTTCCACTACGCCCAATTTTGGTGAGTTTGTTTAAATATACTACACTCTAACTAGCACTGTTTAATCTACTGTTTAATCTAATGTACTTCTTATCTTTCTTAAATGTTGTAAACTCTAGCATCATCGTTCATTTAGGGACGTCTGCGTTCGTCTTAAATGTACTCTAAGACACCTACTATGTCTGTCCTTCTGACTAACTAGTTCTTAATCTCTGTTGTAAACCCTACGGTGTAATAAGGTTGAAAGCCACGTACTGCCTACCCCTGCGAGCCACGTCTGCGGCACCTAGAGGCGACTTTCAACCAAGTTACACCAGAGGGAAGAATCAAGCCTGTCACTACAACTACGTGATCTTTACAGGGTCCAACTCTACGGGTCGAACCTTACGGTTGGTGGCTTCACAGCCACCAACCGGACTCACCAGCTACCTGCTGTCTACCAGCTGTCTCCAGCCCTACCTGCTGCTACCAGCCTGCCACGAGCCACCTCGCAGACAAGGGGCGCGCTCTTCACCATGACGCCTAGACCACGTGCTTCCGATCTGCAGCTCACAGGACAGTACCGTGGAGAGTCCACACCTGTTCTTGGGTTCCGTACTACGCGTGTCCAAGTGTTCTTTTCTACAAGCGTGACCTTTTGAGACCTATTCTACTGCTGAGATTGAGACCCTTGATCAAACCCCGGCCCATAGCCGTCTGGCCTTCTGCCTGCTACTCTGGCCCTCTGCCTGCACTTCTGTCTTCAGCATAACACTAAAGACTCTAAGTTTAACAATCCATTCAGTGACCTTATTGTTAGCATTTTAAGTTTAATATATGTATAAAAATGTCCTAATCGTTTTTCTACCTACTCCTAGCTCTTCTATCAGGTAGGATAGGAACCTAAAACCTAGACTACCTACCTGTCCACGGCTGCACCGTGGCTGAAACAGCTGAACGGATTTTGATGTAATTTGGAATGGAGATAACTGGATTCCTGGATTAACACATAGGCACATTTTTATCCCGATATTGCCACGGGATCGAGACTTACGCGGGCGAAACCGCGGGGCGCTGCTAGTAAATGATATGTAATAGTTTTTTTCAGTGTCACTTAGGCGAAGTCTGAAACCGTGAGAATTAAGGAAAAGTGATGTTAGGAGTTAGGGGCTCGATTTTGAAAACAATAATTTCTGCATTCAACAATGTTAGTTAGTTTAGTAGTAGTAGGGCTTTTTGGTGAACGAGTTCGCCCGGGGAAGTACTACCATCATACCTATTTCTGCCGCAAAGCAAGTGCTCGCATTGCTGTGTTCCGGTTTGAAGAGTATTGTTGCCGGTAAAATTACAGGCACATGAGACTTTCATCTTTATGTCTCAGGGTGGCGGGCGCAGTGCAATGCCACATAGGGTGCGTCCTAGGTGGGCATGACCTATGAGGTAATGCTAATGCACTGTTCATAGGCAGAGGGTACCGCTTAACATCAGGTGGGCCATTTGAATGATCCGTAATCCCAAGTTGTATAAAAAAAAGTTTAATTTATTTTCGGAATACGGAGTATTTCTGAAAAAGAAAGTTTATACATTTTTTTTTGTCTTTTTGGGTTATTTGTTCAATTATGGATCGACATGATGCATACATAGGGTACTATTCCCAAGGCACGGACACAGACTAAGAGTATAACGCAGGTGCAATCTTACGGTGAACGAGCTCTACATACATGAATCTACTGTAGTGGATGGATATCTTTTTCTTTTTTTTATGAAACGAATTGGCAAACTAGCTTACGGCTCACCTGATGTAAATTGGTCACCGTCACTTATAGACACCGGCAACAACGGGGGTATTGTCGATGCGCTGCCTACCCTGAAGGAATTTATGAACATTTTTCTTGAAGCGACACATGTCGTAACCAAGCGGGAAAACCTCAGATGGAAGCTCATTCCATTGTTTATAGGTATGGTGAAGAAATGATCTCGAGAAACGAGTCGTACGAGAAACCCAGGGATCTATGATGCACAGCAGCAGCAAGTGGCGAGTGGTGAGTGAGTGAGTCTCCAGCAGTGGACGTGTTTCTGCTGATGATCATGATGAAATTGAACCAAATATACTACCTATTCAATATAATACCGTGCAACCACGGTTTAACAGTTCAATTAAATAAAAAACGGACTCCTTTTCATGTCTTATGGATATAAATAAAAATAAATTATGAACCTCGTCGAGGGCAGATCGTAAGGAAATTAGCGAGTAAACTCATTTGCCCGGATTCGTTTAAATCTCATCAAATCAGCGCCATCGATAAAGTAATTTATTAAAGCTGTATAATGCCTAGCTATGTGAAATGGTAATTTCATTGAGGAAAATACAGCCAATGTTTTGCTGAATATTGATGAGTGAACAGTACAAAATATTATACCTACCTAATTGTTTTCGACTACTATCTATCTACTTGCGCGTGTAGATTTCGCTTCATTCACCACGCATCATTTTGCTCTATCAATACCTAAAGTTTTATTTTCATTTAGCCCGTCTGCATCCACTGCCTTTTTGTACGCAATCCAATCCATTCTTTTTCTTACCTGCTGTGTATATGGCACAGGCAATGTGTATGATTCGACTTTTTACAAGCGTCGTCTTACGTTTCAAAACCGCTCGTCAAATCATATAAAACGCCTAGCATTAGTGGGCATTAGCATGCAAGTGTTGGTTCTGGTTCGCTGCCGGACCTACCGGGCCATGTTCGCCTTGTGTCAGCTCAGCTCACATGGTGATCACTGTTCTCTAGTGTTTTAAATCCAAGTAGGTCTGTCACTCATTTTGAAAAAAAAAAACATTATTGCATATTTAAAAAAAAACAGTGCAATTAACATTTTGCCTTCGGCATATTTGTTATCTGCGAGTGTTTTTAAACGAACGACGCCGTTTGTAAAATGACGAATCATACAAATTGCCTGCGTCACAGATAAAATAATAGCATGCGTCATATACCTACATTATTTCGATAATCCTACTTTAAATATCAAAGTTACGATTTTTAGACGTTTGTATGTTGGTTACTCAATCACCGCGAAACGGCTTAACCGATTTCGATGAAATTAGGTACACAGATAGATTATGACCTGGATTGAGCTGCAGACTACCTTTTAATACTGGTAAAAAGTAAGCGCAGCCGTGGGCGGATACTAGTCTAACTGTACAAACAATATTCATTGTCCCAAAGAGCGCTTAACTCGGAAACTGGGGATCCTAGAACATAGTTTAGGATAGCTACGAGAAAGTACAGCCATTTGCATACAAATACCGACATTCAACTTGCGCCGGGGACACTAGGAGTGCCATTCTAAATAATGGAGATTCCGAATATTATCTAGATCCCAAATGAGATGCAGTTGGTTAGCACAGAGGTGGCGTTATGAATAAATTGGGAGTTGTTTTAAGACTCACTGTGAATTATGATTCGTTTGTCAGATTTATTCTCATTTATTTTCTTCTAAACTTACCTAGCTTCATTAGGTTGCGCCAACAGGCAGAAATCTTCATACAAAAAAAAAACGCATTGCGCCGAACGAAAAAGCAGTTTTTATTGAATATATAAAACAAAGTTACACCACTTATAACTCAAGAACGGGTGAACCGATGTGGCTGAAAATTGGTGGGGAGGTAGCTTAGAACCAGGAAATTGACATGGGGGGGGGGGGGTGTAGGAAGGGGTGTGAAGGAGAGGGGGGGGGGGGGGGTGAAGGAGAGGGGGGGTGAAGGAGAGGGGGGGGGTCACCAGGGGCTACCCGTGCGAAGCCGGGGCGAGTCGCTAGTATCTCATAAAATAAAGTTTTTTTTATGCTACTTGACGGAACAAGCAGATGGCCCACCTGATGTTAAGCGGTAACCTCTGCCTATGAATAGTGCATTACCTCATAGGTCACGTCCACCTAGGACGCGCCCTATGTGGCATTGCACTGCGCCCGCCACCCTGAGACATAAAGATGAAAAGTCTCATGTGCCTGTAATTTCACCGGTACTCTTACCCTTCAAACCGGAACACAGCATTGCGAGCACTACTGCTTTGCGGCAGAAATAGGTATGGTGGTAGTCATCGACGTAAATATTTTACTTTGGTCGAAGGATGTTTGTTACTCAATCACGCCGAAACGGCTGAACCGATTTCGATGAAATTTGGAACACGGACAGATCATAACCGGATTGACTATAGGCCACTTTGTATCCTGGTAAAACGCGAGCGAAGCCACGGGCGGACACTAGTGTTTCATAAATAAGATAACGTCCATCTGTTTCCAACTCAATCTGAAACGAAACAATGTCGGAAATTGGTACAACGTCCGTAATGTTTCTGATATGGCCGCCGCTGACCGGACACAGATAAATTACCTACCCCCTCTGATGTTCCGTTAATGTAGATTTACATATAGGAAGGTGTAATTTATGTAAAATCTGCGTCATGCAGTGAACGCTATTTGCATAATTAACGTGATCGATTACTCTGCCTGTATACATTACCTGACATCCATCTTATATTGTTCTATACCCTTTGTCTACGTTGAGCTTGTCCACGTTCAAATGGACAAACTCAACGCTCTACAACTCATTTGTGAATAACAGCAATGAAAAAGTCACAGTTCGATCACAGGTGTAAAACTGAAATTCAAACTCTGTGTAAATGTTCAACTGTCTCTATAACTCACTTGTGAATAATAGCAATGAAAAAAGTCACAGTTTGATTACTGTCTGTATAAAACGTATTTTAAAATTGATGAAGCTTTTGCGGATAATGAAATGTTTACATCTAAATCGAATATTAATGAATGAGTTTTATTTATTTATTGATTGTACTTTTTAATTTTAATTTATGAGTAGTCTTTAAAGTTCTTGACATTTAGTTATATATTATTTTATTGTAATAAGTACATACTAACTTGTTTGTTATTATTATACACAATTTGACGATTCTTTTGCTGAAATATGTTGAGAATCATTACATTTATAAAATGTGATTTAGACTTTAGGACATTATCTGTATAATATTATTTGTTTTGATGACTTATCTAACTACATGTGACAATGTCTATGGATGAATACATAAATACAATACAATACAATACAATACAATACAATACAATACAATACAGGTGTCATTATGTGCCTAATTGCGGTGAAATTAGAGCCACTTTTTGAGCAAATGTGTTGAAAAATATTATACACGCAGAACAGCGCTAATTACTTATACAACACCTATTCCCAGTGTCGAAATGAATCGGTTGATATGTTTTTGTATTTTTAGGGTTGCTCCCAAAGGGTCCAAACAGAGCCCTATCACTCTCGCTTATCCGTCAGTCCCTCTTTCACTAGAGGCTAAACCGTTGAAGTAACACTCTTCATATTTGCACTATTTATGTACCTATTACTAACTCAAACCAAAATAACCCATTTTTTTTTAATGTGAGTGATAAAAAATCTGTCTGCTTGTTGCGTAGGTATCATTTTGTAGAGCAACTATGCAATGACTTTATTTTTCATTACATTTGAAAATGAAAAATACAATCTTACTCTACTTCAAGTAAAGTACTACTTCAAAGTGAGAGTCGAAATTAGCTTTTGATTTTTGAGTTTTGTTGGCCCCCAATATTTCGGCACAGTTGTATGCGCCATGATCTCGACATTTTTTACGCAGAATTTCTGACTGATGTATTTTGATGAATCATGCTATGGATTATTCAACGTGAAGTGAAGTGTTGAAGCGAGTCAGCTTGAGCGAATCAGCGATTGTATGTTGTATGTTAGACGTTAACTTTCTGTCCGTTTATTGGATCTTTATGAAAGGTAGATTGGAGGATAGTACCTACTGAGTTTGTTAGTAAGGTTATTAGCTAAATTGGTCCGGGGGTTGTTGAGATATCGGGGTCAAAAAGAGGGTAAAAAAAGATACAATCAGGTCAATGTTTTGTTTGTAAATTTAATGTAACAAAAGTTAATGTTAATAAAATAAAAGAAGGACAATCTCATCCACTTTGAATATTTATTTGGGAAGATCGGCTTCATTTGGCATGGAATTATACGAAGCCTAGCGGAATACCTTAAGCTCCGACGATTCTCCAGGATCTCTAATCCTTGGCGTCTTAGATGCTGGATTCTCATTAAGAGACAGCATTGTGTAAGTACCATAGAGGAAGAATATGCTACACAGTGGCTTTATTGCCTTGTGGCGATCATACCAGACGCAGTGCACTCAACAACTCTACAAATCTTCTTTTTTTTAACTATTATAGACCCTCGATTAACCGCTATCTCACCTGTTGATAAGTGTCGATGCGGCCGATATTGGAGCACGAAGGTCTAGGAGGCACCTATTCACTCTTGCCTTAAAAAGACCCATATTATAGTTTTCAGGAAAGACAGACGACGGTTACTTGTTCCATTCCTTAGCTGTTCGCATTACAAAGGTGGAACCGAAACGCTTAGTGCGAATTGCGGGTATACTGATGAGGTAAGAATGGTACTGAGCCGTGCGCCTACTTTTCTATATAATAATTTTCCCTTTTGTGCTATGTTTCTTGTAGGTTCTACGCTCAATTTTTTGTCTGCCACTGAATAATAGGCCCTCAATGCCGTATTCTTAGACCACATAGTCTCAAGCACATAATAACACAAGCACGCTGCGTCTGTCGTGAACATTGCGTACCTATCAGACGAACGTACACTATGAATTTCTCCGTACCCTGCGTTATATACTATACCTACAGTGTCCCACGGCTATGCTACATGCAGGAAAAGTAGGTACTTTAAATATTGAAGATAGGAAGTTTTACAGAATGGAGACATTCATTTATTTTATGAAGTCAGGAATACTGCATTCGAGGATATTAAAAAAGTCACTTGCCTAAGCCGTACTAACTCGAACCAGCTAAATTAAAAAAAAAAACTGTATTTTTATGATACCAATTGAAAGGGTAAAGTACAAGGATCACTTCTTTCTCAGTAATATAGTATATCAAATTAAAAGAAAACTATGAAATTAGCATCTAAAATGGTAGATTTTTTATCGAAATTATTACAAACATTGAACATTTTCTTCAAAAACTGCTGTGGTGTGTCCGGCCTAAGAATAGACCCCTCCGTCTCCTCCCGTGGATGACTTAAAACCCGATTAAGCGATTACCCGGACTTGTTGATAAGATTCGTTGGTAGGTATAAGATTTGTCCTGGCTGCTAGCTTATTATGGAATGTGTTATTAGGTACTTTAAGAAAGCGTTAGCCGAGTCAGTCGTGGGAGGCAATGGCGGCGACGAGCTCACCATTTGTCACGTCTATATTCCACGATGGTGCAACCCACGGTGAAAAGAGGCCCATTGAGGCTCTGGCTACCATTTCTGGGGAAAAGGCGTGTGTCTATGTGTAATGTATGTATGTTTTTACCTATTTCTGCCGCAAAGCAGTAGTGCTCGCATTGCTGTGTTCCGGTTTGAAGGGTAAGGGTGCCGGTGAAATTACAGGCACATGAGACTTTTCATCTTTATGTCTCAGGGTGGCGGGCGCAGTGCAATGCCACATAGGTTGCGTCCTAGGTGGACGTGATCTATGAGGTAATGCACTGTTCATAGGCAGAGGTTACCGCTTAACATCAGGTGGGCCTCTTGCTTGATCCGTCATCCAAGTAGTATAAAAAAAAAAAATGTTACCTACATAACATAACTTTTTATTTCCTATGCATGGATGCTATGTTTTAGTCTCTGCCTACGATTCGTATGTGAACAGGCACGCACTTGTGTAGTAACCTTCCTCCGAGGTAAGTACGGTTCATTGAACTGAGCTATTTGATTGCGCCGTATTGTTCGCTCAACGAGCAGTGGAACGGTTGCCACAGTTGCCAGTATATTTGCGGTTACTCTGAAACGGGTTATACGCGATTATCGAGTCTGAATTATGGTGTGTGTAAACCATTATGAGCCTTACAAAATGGGATGGAATAATATACATACATGAAGACACACGCCTTTTTCCCCCCGAAGGGGTACGCAGAGCCTCAATGAGCCTCTTTTCACACTGGGTTGCACCATCCTGGAATATTAACGTGGAACACACGCCTTTTTCCCCCCGCAGGGGTACGCAGAGCCTCAATGAGCCTTTTTTCACACTGGGTTGCACCATCCTGGAATATAAACGTGGAACACACGCCTTTTTCCCCCGAAGGGCTACGCAGAGCCTCAATGGGCTTCTTTTCATAGTGTGTTGCACCATCGTGGAATATAAACGTGGCAAGTGGTGAGCTCGTCGCCGCCATTGCTTCCCAAGACTGTCTCCGCTAACACTTTCTTCCAGTAATAACAGATTCCTTAATAAGCTAGCAGCCAGGACAAATCTATACAAACAAATCTTGCTAACAAGTCCGGGTAATCCCTTAGTCGTTGTTTATGACATCCACGGGAGGAGACAGAGAGGTCTACTTTTAGGCCGGACACACCACAGTTAAGCTAATAATATAAGAAGGAAATAATGGCGTCCAAATTCATGGCGTTAAATTACAATATCTATCTATATATATAAAACAAAGTCGTGTTAGTTAAACCACTTATAACTTAAGATCGGCTGGACCGATGTTAGTTATCTCTTTTTTGGTGGATTCTTCTCCGCTCCGAATAGCAGAATAAGTAAAAAAAGGGGGGGGGGGTCACCGGGGGCTACTCGTGCGAAGCTGGGGCGAGTCGCTAGTTAATGATAAAGCTGCGTGGCCTTATGTCGCTCTGCCATATCAAGCGTACCGTGTGCTGTCTTATGTTTTTTTTTGATGAATCTCTTTAGATAGGTACATCTAACTTTTGATTCGCTATCTAAGAACTTATGCAGGATCTAATCCTTATCCCCGGGGTTCGATTCCCACCTCGGAACAAATATTAGTGCGATATGCAGGTATTTGTTCAGGGTGTTCTGGGTATTTTCTATGTATAATAAAAAATATCTATCTATGTTATATATTGTATTAAGTATATCAGTTATCTAGTACCCATAACACAAGCTCTGCTTAGCTTGGGGCTAGATAATGTTGTGTGAACTGTCCAGCATTATTTATTTATTTATTATTTATTTATTTATCTCAAGAAAGGAAACGTGATTCTTGTTTAGATTTATTTATAATAATACCATGTGCCTCTTTCTTCGTCTGCCAAAGAGAAGTGAATGCCATGCTCCCATGTTCAGGCGACGTTTCCACATCCACTCGACATTGATACTCTTCTACTAAACCCATAGACGTAGAATTTTTTGTACATATACTAAATCTATGACTAAACCAATCTGACGTTGACAAGTACATCAAACATGACAGCAACACACCATGACCAATACAGTATTACCAGTATAGTCTTACACTTAAAACCTTAGTTTTTAAGTTGGTTCTGTTTTTCTTTGACTCACCTTGCCATTTTACTCCAGGGACCACACAGGCACTTCGTACCAATAGTTCAGCCATTTTGGATGTGGAATATTTGTAAACAAAGAGCCCATACTTAACCTAAAAGCAATTGCTGAAATTAAAAGGAACAAAACTAAAAATATACCTATTGGTTTCGCTGTCACTAACTTCTACAAATATTACAGCCAATAAGAAAGCTGATGAAAAAAAGTATAATTCCGTGAAATTTGAGAGCGTTTCTCGACACTCTCGCTGTATAAGAAGCCCGTTACTAAACGTAGCATTATCCCTGTCACTTTCACACACATGTAAAATCACGCGTGCTAGAGAGGGACAGAGACAATGCTAAGCATTAGTGCGTGCTAAGTTACGTCTTTTTAACTCAGTCTATAATTAAATAAATAAATAAATAATGCTGGACAGTTTACACAACATTATGTAGCCCCAAGCTAAGCAGAGCTTGTGTTATGGGTACTAGATAACTGATATACTTAATACAATACATTAAATAGATAGATATTTTTTATTATACATAGAAAATACCCAGAACACCCTGAACAAATATCTGCGATCGCACAAATATTTGTTCTGAGGCGGGAAACGAACCCGCAACCTCCTGCGTCGCAGGCCAACCTTCGCCCGCCGTGCCACAGAGGTCGTCATATTGCTTATCCTAAATCGTTCTTCTTCTTATCTTAGGTAATGGCTTCTGTGCATTATTTGCAACAATTTAGCCAATGTCAAGTGATATAATTATTATAGTTTTATAGTCAAGTCGTCAAGAGTCTCCGTCTAGTCCTAACCCAGTTTAAATTGTGGCAGAAAAACTGAGTTTTTACAGGAAAAAATCCACCATTTCGAAAAGACTCGCAATACACTCAAATTTCACTACATCACACATGTGCCATTTATCCAAGTTACACCGGTTAAAATGCCACTAAAATTACACGAAATAACTCGAAAAAACACATTAAAATGTAATAAAATAAAAATGACGACGTTTCTTTCAAAAATGGCAGATTTCAACCAAATCTATTCAACCAATTTCAAACTAAATCGTTGTCATATACTTTGAAGTATCTGGTTGTTTAAAACTGTCATTGCAGCACAACCTGCACAACAATGGCAGTTAAATTGTCTTTTTACTCCACCTGCTCGACAATATCCAATTACATATCACGCAACCTCAACGTAAAGTAAAGCATTATCTTTTTAGGGATATAAAGTTGTATGAAACTCCCTGGACAATAAAGTGATTTGAATTTGGAACGTCAAATTCGTGCGGAAACTCGTGGAAAACTCGAAGTAAAAAAATGCCCATAATGGCATTGTAAAGAGGTTTTTTCGAAAATCGAACTGGCCACTATAAGCCGGAAAAAAGGTGCGTTTTCAAAGAATGTGAAACAAAAGACGGTGTTTGGTGCTGTGATTTTCAGTGAATTTTAATTGTCTAGCAGAAGGTGTGAAAAGTAGAGTTTCTCCTCTGGAATAAAGCCTGTCTTCGTCCTGGGCAGCTTGACCCCTCGCTTCACTCAGGACTCTTTACTAGATTCTCTCGTTACGCTCAGGGTTCTATATGCTGCCCGCGACGTAAGACACTGCTTTATTCCCATAGTGCATAATCTACTATTATGAATTCCTTACCATAAATATAAGTAGCAGATTCGGTCCAATAATTTGAAACGGGCCGCCCTGCCCGGGGAATTTCAAACGTAGTTATTCCCCTGTGTTGTTGGTAAGGCAGTAATGCAATCAGACCCAACCGCAGATTATAGAACAGTTAGTAACTTCCGTCCCGCTAGCTTCATTTGCTGAACAGATAATTGTGTTATTTCGTAGACGGTAGTTTAGAACAAAGAGTTTCGAGGAATGCTGACAACGTTGTGTTTCAGGAATTAAATATTTTCTTAAGGTGGATGTTCTCCCTTGTGATGCGAAGTTCAATTTTTTTGGTGTTTTTTTGCTGATTACAGTTCGTGAACACTTCTTCAGATAGCGAAAGTTGATTTTCCGAGAACTAGGAGACTTAACACACATGTTTTAATTGGTAGTGTCTCATAAATATCGTTAGTTTAGCTACGAATGACATTCAACGATTTTTACGACAATGTTTTTTTTATTCATTGACATTCCATAAAACTAATGTTATTTATGGGACACTATCAATCAAAACATGTGGGTCGGGTCTCCTAGTTTCCGCAAAATCAGGTTTCGCTATCTCAAAATGTGTTCATGAGTTGTGATTTGCAAAAAAACAGTACAATTTGAATTTCGCGCCTCTAACGTAACATTCCTTAAGTTGGACATTGTTGCAGGAATTATTGAGAGAGTGAAATATTTTCATAACTCCAACACGAGTAAGTTTTATATATATATATGTTCTTTAGTTTTTTTTTATTCCCCTAAACTTTCTTCAAATGTTCGCGAGACTGCCAACGCCTTCCCTTTCAATAATAAGTAGGTAGACTAAAACTGAACCTACGCGAAAATAAAATATTTCTTATTCCGTAAACATAAGAATCATTTTGTAAGGCCAAGCTTGTGTCAAATGTTAATTAAAACAGGTGGACTAAAAATAACCTAAAAACGCCCAGTCTACAATTATACCTATCCATCAAGGAGTCCCGTTGTAATTTGTTGAAATTAATTAATGCATGTAATAATTTTGGTAAATATTTGTATCCCAGACATGAGGCACCTAAATTAAATTAATTATAAGAACTTGTAATACTTGTGGAACTTGTTCGCGCCGACTGCGGCCCGCACTGACACCGCACGTAAGTAGAACTTTTTTGTGAAAAAGTTCGTCTGGGGAAGTACCACCACCATGCCTATTTCTGCCGCAACGCAGTAGTGCTCGCATTGCTGTGTTCCGGTTTGAAGGGTATGGTTGCCGGTGAAATTACAGGCACATGAGACTTTTCATCTATATGTATCAGGGTGGCGGGCGCAGTGCAATGCCTCATAGGGTGCGTCCTAGGTGGACGTGACCTATGTGGTAATGCATTGTTAAAAGCAGAGGTTACCGCTTAACATCTGGTGGGCATCTGTATTTCCGTCACTCACGAAGTAAAAGAAACACATTGACGACCTCTGTAGCGCGGCGGGCGAATGTTGGCCTGTGACGCAGAAGGTTGCGGGTTCGATTCCCGCCTCGGAACAAATATTTGTGCGATCGCAGATGTTTTTTCAGGGTGTTCTGGGTATTTTCTATGTATAATAAAAAATATCTATCTATTTAATGTATTGTATTAAGTATATTAGTTATCTAGTACCCATAACACAAGCTCTGCTTAGCTTAGGGCTAGATAATGTTGTGTGAACTGTCCAGCATTATTTATTTGTTTATTTTATTTATTATTTATGTAAATAAAGAAATTATGAATTATTATGAATAATGAATTATTATTTCACCTTATGTCTCCATCATCAGCTCAGCTCAGCTCGTTGTCACCATAATATTTTTTGGTGAATAATAAATTTTTCTCAAAAAACTTATAACTTTTTTCATCACATTTATATTATATTGTATTTCATTACACATCTACGAGTGGCTGTTTTATTCCGCGCCAAACATCAATTCCACCACGTCCGTCAAACCCTGAGAGGAATCTATGATCCTACTAAAGCACTTCAAACTCCGGCAAAACTTTTCCAATTTCGGTTTAGTCGAGTGGCTTCCTTTTCGTGCGGTCACTGCCCTGAAACTAGGGATTCACTAATTCTGGAAAGCCGGAAATTCTGCTGAAATCGAGAGCGAAAAGCGGTCATTGACCTTTGAGCGAACCGTCGTCATAGAGATATTCACTAAGTTTATTAAATAAATAACGCTGGACAGTTCACACACATTATCTAGCCCCAAGTTAAGCAGAGCTTGTGTTATGGGTACTATATAACTGATATACTTAATACAATACATTACATTAATAGGTAGATATTTTTTATTATACATAGAAAATACCCAGTAGTTACACCCTGAACAAATAACTGCAGATCGTACAAATATTTGTTCCAAGGCGGGAATCGACCCGTAACCTCGTATGTTGCAGGCGAACCCTCGCCCGCTGCGCCCTAGAGGTCGTAACAAGGACCTTGTGCAAGGACATCAAGGATGTCGTAATAAGGATTTAAATCACAAAAAAAACTGGTATAACCTATTTTAAAATGAATAAACGGCTTATTACCACTGTTTTTCGTCATTTTGTTTAAAAACGATGGTCTTAAAAGTATCCTTCAAGGGTCGATATTTGGCCGGACGTTATAACCTACATATCCACCTAATTCCGGATATCTGGCAACTCTAGCACGACTGGCATTTTGCAAGTAAACTGAATTTTATAAAGCTAGAGGGCGCTACCGGCTTTTTATCCACAGCACACTAGACACGAATGGGCATTTGATGCAATGGCTTTGATCTAGTGGGATTCAAAAATCAAGACGAAATAAATTTATTCGGAAAGTGTTTTTGTGCGTTTACAAAAGAACGCACCTACAAAACACAATTCGCGAAAGGAATATTTAACAGTTTACAACACATACAGGATATAAAGTTGTATGAAACTCGCTAGGGTATAAAGTGATTTGAATTTAGAACGTTAAATTCATGTGGAAACTCGTGGAAAACTCTAAGCAAAAATCCCCATATGGAATTGTAAAGAGGTTAGTTCGAAAATCGAACTGGCCACTATGAATCCAAAGAATGTGAAACAAAAGACGGTGTTTGATGCTGTGATTTTCAGTGAATTTTTATTGTCTCGCAGAAGGTGTGAAAAGTAGAGTAGACTCGCTAGAGTTCCTCGTTACGCTCAGGGTTCAATATGCCGCCCGCGACGTAAGACACTGCTTTTTTCCCATAGTGCATAATCTACTATTTCAATGCAAGCTTTTATACAATTAATGATCAGAACCTTAGGTCACCGACAGCGTATTCTATTCTACTAGTCGCGACATCTGGTTTTGACTATAATAACCTTAGAATCCTACTCTATGCGTAGGAGAGAGCTACGCATGTCTGGTTTATTATTAAAACAACTCAGTAGAGTTTGTAGATTATGAAGTAAATGACAAAGGCATTTGTTTGACTAATTAGTTCATTTGTAGGGTTTACGCCCTCTTCGCTGAATACACGGGTGAGTGAACCATGTCTATGAATTTAAATGGCCACGATTTCTGTTAATTTGGGTAGAAGGCACTGTTAAATGAGACTCGCTATGAGGCTGTCAAGAGTCAAACGGGCTTAGCAAAATCTACACAGTTAAAAAATATATGTTAATCTTCATAATATTTCCAAGGGCATGATAAAGCCCAAAACACGATTACGATTTAATTTCCTCGATAAAAACTTTACAATGCACTTATAATGTAAATATTAAATTAATAAGAGTAACAAATTATATTATTTTAGTAGGTAGATTTATATTTTCAATTACGCAGCAAATTTTTATTTTTCGTAATTTTCATTCATTTATCGTTGCGCAAGCGCTACTTTGTCACTTTTTAACTTACCTGAACTTCACGGAGTTAGATAGTGACCAAATTTGGTTGATGTGTATAGGATTGGTTAAGGAAATTCTGTTTTAACTGCTTTTAAGAAAAACTTACTTCGAATACCTATCCACCCCCCTTCTTTCAGAATAAGTTTTTTTTTTAAATATTTTTTTCAATACAAGCTTTTATAAAATAAGTGATTGTAACCGTGTGCTGATCAAAATGAGCCTAAACACGGCCAGTCTACTGTTATCCATCGAGGAGTTCCGTTGTCCACCTTCCGTCTCCATCATCAGATCAGCTAGTTGTCACCATCATATTGTATTGTCATCGGAACTTGACAGGTATGCCAAATTTCAGCTCAATCGGTTGAGGATAACTGCTTTAAAATTCAGTTGCAAGATTCCACCCGGATTCCACACAGACAAACATACATATACAGTAAAATATACAGTTCCGGCACCATAGGACATCATGTTTTGACATGTGCGTATCGTAAAAATATACGGTTTTATAGAAAAAACTCGAACAACATCCACCCTACATGACACAAAGGTTATATGGACGAAAATAAATTTGATTCACTTATCTATGCGCCTTGCTGTACTTGTGCTGGCTTTTGAAATAACTCTTATTTTAACCCCCTACGCAAAAAGAGGGGTGTCTGTCTGTGGCACCGTAGAAATTAAATGGGGGGAATTAGGGGTAAACTTTAGAAATTTATTTCATAGTGCACCCTCACACCACAAAAGGACTGTACCCACCTAATTTCAGGTATCTGATAGTCACCCAGCGATTTAAACCACCAATTACTTTTCCTCAATCTACAACGATTGTTACGAGAACGTTCGTCCCTCGAGGAGTAAGCGTTCGTACAATGTTGTGTATTTACCCGTATCGTAAGCATTCCGAATATTTATGGTATTTGAAATACGGGCGGTTATTTACCTCGTATATTTCGCCCATTGTTATCCCTATATTCGGACGTGGCCTTTGCCGTTTCCACTTTTTATTCTCGCCCTAACATAAGGACGAATTCTCATAGAAAGCAGTGCATGCAGACAAAGTGACCATGCTAAAGTTTGCGTAGGTAACGAAAAATCCTTATGGCTACGCCAACACCAGGCAGAAATCTCCATACAAAAAAAACGCCTCGCACGGCTCGAAAAAGTTGTTTTTATTGAATATCTCGTAAAATATAGATAATATTACAAAACCCCTAGAGTAAATCCTCGGCTTTGTTGTATTGATTTTTTATTTTGTGTTTTCGACAAGAGTTCGTAACAGTCAAAGCCGGTAGACGCTTAAACCTTCTTTCTACGTAAATGGAGCCTTCCCGCCCAAACATACTTTATGTCCGCAAGTCGGACATTACGGCCACGGCAAAAAAACTGTTTTTTATTCGTGCCCTAGTTTTATCGTATCATTGCAGAGCTTTTCCTGAATTTGGGAAATAAGCGAGTTTCAAAAAGCCTGGTTGGTTTTATGTGCTTACATACGGTGTTATGTGTGCGTTACAATTGTAAATTCTCGTTGTTTGCTGTAAAATGGATACAAAAGTGTATTTTACATGTTTACAGCACTGCACTAACAAATAAAACAAATACACATTGTTTGCTGTATCTTTTTAATGCTTGGAGTTAGAAAGTTATAACACACTTTTATATTTTGGTATATATTTCAAGTTGATACCGTTCAAGGGCCGAAAAAGGATCTTGACAGACATACAGACAGAGAGACGGAAATGATCCTATAATATGTAGTTCCGTTGGTACCTTTAAAAGTAACTATGGGACCCTAAAAACCAACCATGCGTTTCCTGTCGCATAGTGCAGGGTTCCGAACTTAAGGCGCAATAGGTTCACAGCATGTCTATAATTAGCTCTAGAATTTTTAAGTTTTTTGTAAGTGTTCTTACAGTTTTTAAGAAGTAAAAAATATATATAATAAATCATAAATTCAATACCTACACTAATTGAATTACTTTACTCGAATAAAAAATAAATCAAAGAAATAAAAACCACGTTTTTAAAATTAAAATACTATATTCGTCCTACTTCTTACACGTTTTAATTTTTGAAACATTTGGTAACTTATTAATTATTATTTGAGTTAGTGAAGTCATTAACAAAAACAAAACTCTAAAGGGCATATTTGTATTATTTTTTATGCAAAAAAACACGGTATTCGTGCGTGCGCTCGCCTTCTTCGCCTAATACAAAAATGTTAGTTGAACCTGCTTGAACCTATAGCGCCTTAAGTCAGTTCCTCCATAACTTGAAAAGTAGGGTATCACAGTTTTTTCATGAAAACCACGTCATTTTATTAATCAACGGAAAAAAGTTTAGTTTCTCATAACTAGATGTCGCCACTAGTAGATTAGAAGCTATAGGTTTTTTGTTATGTACCCATTTCAAGCAATTAAATAAATTCTAATTGTAATTCTTCTAATTCTAATTACTCTAGACTATAGTTAAGTACCGCTAGTTGTAATTTATATGCTTAGTAAGCTGTGTGTGTGTCGGTGACACAGTCGCACTTGGGTTCAATGCCCTTACCTTCAACTTTATACCAAAGGATATTATTATTCTCTTTGCGTCCCCGAGAGAATAGACCTGGCGCTCTTTATTTGTATGTCGCTTTTTAGTCGTTATTTCATGTCGCTGTATACTTTGTGCTGGCAGTATATTTGAATATAAAATATGAAAATAAAAACCAGGAAAGTGCGAGTGGGACTCGCGCATGCAGGGTTCCGTACCATTATCTATAAAAACGGCAAAAAAAACACGTTTGTTGTATGGACCCCTTAAATATTTGTTTTGTTTTTTTTTTTTTTTTTTTAATGAATGGCTAAATATTCTGTGAATATTTCAAGCATCTACCTGTTGCCGTTATCAATAACGAGCAAAAATTAGAAAAAAAACACGTTTGTTGTATAGTAGCCCCCTTAAATTTTTATTTTATTCTGTTTTTTAGTATTTTTTGTTATAGCGGCAATAGGAATACATCATCTGTGAAAATTTCAACTGTCTAACTATCACGGTTCATGAGACAGCCTGGTGACAGATGGACAGACAGACAGACAGACAGACAGACGGACGGACAGCGGAGTCTTAGTAATAGCGTCCTGTTTTACCCTGGAACCCTAAAAATACATGTCATCAATTAATTTTCTTTGCGTACTACCGACTAGTACCGAATAATTATTTCTAGAAAAATATTTGCACTTCGGATTGGAATTAACAAAACAGTCAAGTGCGACTGAAGTATGATTATTTGAAGCAACACCGGACGTTACAGACGAATGCAACAGAGAACATGCTACAAATTCAAAGTAACATGCAAGAGCAACAGCCGTGAACTTTATCGTCACAGACAGAAAAAGACATTCCTAAAATTCGTAAAAAACCCCGGCAAAATAAAAAAACCCAAAGCATTGCCATCATACGAAATGATTAAACGATTCCACGATGAAGCCTCATTATTCCGGCGACTGATTTACCAGAATCGAGATCGTTAAGAAAATGGGAACAAAAATTACATCAGTGAACGTAAATGAAAAACAAAGGTAGTTGAGAGAATAATTTCGCCTTTATTAATAAACATCCTCAATAATGGCTTGCTCAGCGGGGTGTCTTATACGTATAGAGCAACACGGACACCGGGATGATGAAATTTATTTTAAGGGGTACAGGAAAGGGGCCAAACTGTATACCTCGATTGCGTCTAATTTTAAAAACGGATAAACTAGTAGGTGCTTTAGGCAGGTGACAGCATAAGTATTAAATATATTTTTATTTTAAACTAGTGTCTGCCCGCGGCTTCGCTCGCTTACCAGGACAAAAAGTAGCCTATAGCTCAATCCCGGTCATAATATAGCTGTGTGCTAAATTTCATCGAAATCGGTTCAGCCGTTTTGGCTTGATTGGGTAACACACATCCAAACATCGTACTTTGACATTTATGATATTAGTGGGACTAGGGGTGTCCCGCAGGTTCACCCGCGCTGGTTTACCGAGGATACTGAATTTCAGGATAAAAGTAGCCTATGTTTTAATCCGGGTTTTTAGATATACGAACCAAATTTCATTAAAATTGGCCCAGCCGTTATGGCGTTAAATGCCAACAAACATTCAAACAAAACAGTAGTAATAATAATCGAATAATCAGACAACGTTTCACTTACGGTGGGGTATAACGCAAAATTAACCTTATAAGCCGGCCATACACCTAACGATATGCTTGCGCAAGTTTAGACTTGTACAAGTATAATGTAACTTGTATGGGAAGATAATTGCGCAATTTCTGCCTTGTACAAGTTTGAAAAATAGTTGCTATTTTTTTAATTCCAATACTTGTGCATATTCGTGTTTGCGCAAGTTTGCTTGAATGTGTGTGGCCGCACCGTGTTCGAAGTTTCAGTAGTAGTATACTAGGCGCCTGTTTGCACGCACGATAACGTGACATCGACAAAAGTTTCAAATAAGTTTCTTCGTCCATATTCCATACGCAGGCAGTTATGCCAGTCTTTGGGTGTAAATTTAAATTCAGTTAATAAATTAATGTGCGAATATTGCTCTCATTTTCTTAACCAGTCTTTACACCACATGGTTCGGTTTCTTTTAAGTCTCTTCAGTTTTTTTGTAGCAAATATTAAGCCAACTATTGCCAAAGCGTCATCCATCGCACAACACAATTGGACGCTCACTTTTTTAAAATGGTTATTGTTCAAGCATACTTGTGCCGTCTGTGGTCATTTGGAAATTATGTTTATTTGCACAAGTCTAAGCTTGCGCAAGCATATCGTTAGGTGTATGACGGCCTTTAGATTAGATTTGTAACTGACTAAATCAAGTACAATATTCAAACTAAAAATATGCATAGATACTACATAAAATACCTAGGGATCACCCAGACAGAAAAATAGGGCAAAATTTTCTGGATAAAAAAAATTACCTTACCTTAAAAAGTTACCTCTAACTTTTGGCTAGATTCGATTGTTTATCAATATGGTACAGATTATTGGGACAAAAATTGGATAAATAAATTCAATACAAAAAAAACCCCGATTTTTTTTAAATCATCTTTATCTTGAAAAATATAGATAATTTTACAAAACCCCTTGGCTTTGTTGTATTGATTTTAATTATCTAAATTTTTTTTCAATAACATGCACCATATTAATAAACAATCGAATCTAGGCAAAAATAGACGTAATTTTAATTTTATTTTATTTCGGGAAAATATTGTTCTATCGTGTTTCTTGTACAGTGACCCCTCGTAATTATAATGTAGTCATGCATATTTTTGATATGAATATTGCACTTGATATACTCTGTTAAAAATCAAATCTAAGATTAGGAATTTTGCGGCATACCCCACCTTAAGTATTCATATTTGCAAGGATAAGATATAATTTAATTCCTAACTTATAAATAAGGTTCGTTTCCGGTGTCCTTTGATCTACATTGAGGTCAAAGAATATTTGACCTCAATGCAGATTAAGAGGTATCGGCCCCATAGCCGTCTCTGAGGGTTTGTTTAATTTCGAACTGCAGCCTAGAGGCCTCAGAACAATAACTTAAGAATGTTCTGAGCTACAGACCAATGGTATCGTCATCCATCGCCTAGGCTTAGTTTTCTAGGCTGCCATAATGTTATTTTACTCTGTTTTAACCACTACGGCACGGAAAACGTGTATGCGTTTAGAATGTTCCCTATTATCTCAAAACAGTTTGATCGATTTAGATATGGTTTTCTTTATATGAAAGATGGCCATTTAAGGAGCATCAGATGACAGCTGTTTGCAAGAGATTTTTTTTCCTGTGGCGCCATCTAGTTGTGAATAGTGTAATTAGCTTCAGGGCCCTACATAATGCGTGCTAGACGATGATAATAATAATAATAATAAATAATGCTGGACAGTTCACACAACATTATCTAGCCCCAAGCTAAGCAGGGCTTGTACTTCGGGTACTAGATAACTGATATACTTAATACAATACACTACATAGATAGATAAGTTTTATTATACATATAGAAAATACCTAGAACACCCTGAACAAATAACTGCAGATCGTACAAATATTTGTTCCGAGGCAGGAATTGAACCCGCAACCTCCTGCGTCGTAGGCGAACCTTCGTTCCCCGCGCCACAGAGGTCGTCAATGGACGTCTACAAGCTGATGATGATGTTACTAAGCCGTAAGGGTACGTTGCCACGCGTTACTAAGTGGAAAATATAGTCTGTGCCGACGTTACTATGGAGATTACTCTCATAAATCAGTGGAGCGGATGAAATCACACACACATCGTATACAGCCTCCGTGACTAGCATACACAGATAAAGTTGTGCCGCATTGATGGCGAGTAGCGATTTAAGGAGCAGCATGGTTACAGCATGTCTATAATAAACTCTAGAATTTTTAAGTTTTTGAAAAGAGTTCATAATCCAATAAGAAAAAAATAAATGGTATTCCTATGCTTTTTGTCTAGCGAAATCATTAAATCAATACACTATTTGAATAACTTCACTCGATAAAATAAGCCAAACTAGCATGGTATTTCTCTTGATCGCAGGTATTTCCATGCAAATTTTTAAGTCAGCGTGAATTGGAATATAATTTTATAAGTTACTGAAAAGTACCGAAAAGTACTGATAGTCTAAAGTGTTTTTTTATATGTATGTTGGTTTTTAAGGTATTTATGTTGCTATGGGCTTATTGTTTAGGTTTTTGTACATTTTCCAATAAGCCAGAAATAAAGATATTTGATTTGATTTGATTTGATAAACCACGGGTTTATTTATTTATTACAAAATTTAATGGAATTTGATGAGATATCTATCCAAAGTAAAAGAAAACTTCGTTTGTATGCAGAGGGCTCACGACTGCGCCAACCCCAGGCAGAAATCTTCTTACAAAAAAAAGCCTTGCGCCGCTCGAACAAGCGGTTCTTATTGAATATCTCGTAAAATATAGTTAATTTTACAAAACGCCTACAGTAAACCCTCGGCTTTGTTGTATTGATTTTATTTATATAATTTTTTACCCAATATCATGCGCCATTTTAATAAACAATCGAATCTCGGCAAAATATAGACTTAACTTTGTTTTTTTTTCTATAGGGAAAATATTGTCCTACCGTGTTTCAGGTACAATAATCACTCGGAATTATAATGTAGCATCTATAAATGTTTTTAGTATGAATATTGTACTTGATTTTGTAAAAATCAATTTATTTATTTATTTTGTCAAGTTTGTAAGAATGCTTTCTATTTTATTTATTTTTATTGTCTCGCATTGTTTCTCCATATTAAATCGTATTTATTAAACTATTTCCGGATACCCGCGATACAGACTAGCCCTAGTGCGGGATCCAATGTGTATAAAGAAATTGTGTGTAATCTGTTTTCAGAAATAAATTTATTTGTTGTAAATTTATTTGTAAATCTAAGATTAGGAATTTTGCGGCTTACCCCTCCATAAAAGCGTTCGACCCACTCCCGGTGGCCATTCGTACATGTTACTTGGATTTCAATAAGGATTGCATGAACACGTGCTCGCTATGAGTTTTTCAGGAAATAAAGCTGTTGACTGTGTGTGACATGGGAAGGGGGAGACTTGTTAAGAAACGAGTATACTGTGCCACGTGTGACATAAAATAATAATGCTGTGTCATCAACACTGGCCCCAAGTTAATAACGAACTCTGACAAATAATAAAAAACAGGCCAAGTGCGAGTCGGACTCGCGCACAAAAAGGGCAAAAAACAGGTTTCTAAAAAAAAAAAAAAAAACCGCGGAAAGAGGTCACCCATCCAAAAACTGACCTCCTAAATTTGGAGAAATCACGTTTGTTGTATGGGAGCCCCCTTAAATATTTATTTAATTCTGTTTTTTTGTATTTGTTGTTATAGAGGCAACAGACATCTCTGAAAATTTCAACTTTCTAACTATCACGGTTCATGAGATACAGCGTGGGACAGCCTTAGTATTAGGGTCCCGTTTTACCCTTTGGGTACGGAACCCTAAAAAGTGAAGCCTAAAAAGTGATTGAAATGTACTAATTTAATGAAATACGGAAAATAAGTTCCCTTGTGTATGAATATACTTGTATTAGTTATATATAATCCCAAGCTAAAGATGCTAATGTTGGGAATCGTATAACGGAACTAAAATGGAGTTGGGCAGGACACCTGGCAAGTCGAGGTGATGATAGGTGGAGTAAGGCGCTAACTGAATGGCGTCCAAGAACTGGGTACAGAAACGTTGGTCGTCCAGCAGCTAGATGGGCAGACGATATCGCATGCGTCGCGGGCCGAACCTGGATGAGACTGGCATGGGACCGTAAGGAATGGCACAGGCAAAGAGAGGCCTATACTCAGCAGTGGGTGAAGTCAGGCTGTGGATGATGATGATGAAAGATGCTAAATACCTGGATTGTCGCCTAACTTGGCAAAAATATATCTGGACCAAACGAAAACAACTCTACAAAATTCGTAGCATGAACTGGCTCGTCGGGCGCAAATCCCAACTCACAAAGAACAGCAAAATGTCGGCTTATAAGACTATAATTAAACCAATTTGGACCTACGGCATTCAGTTATGGGCTCTGCAAGCCTTAGTAACATCGAAATACTGGAAAGATTTCAAAGCAAAACCATCCGAAATATGCTAAATAAACCACCGTATATAAGTACCAAGTATATGTACATGGATATCGAACTAAAAACAGTTAAATAAGAAATAGAATCCTACAGCAAAACTATCAACTAAGTCTAGACAGTCATAGAAACGACCTAGCTGCTCAGTTACAAGGAACGGGTAGCCTTACATTTTCAAAACTGAAAAGACACATTATTCAAAGTCGTGCAGAAATATTCACAGAGAAAGATTGAGAAATGACTCACTGGACGCATCTCTCCATACAATAAAAAAAACGGATCGAATCGGACAGCAAATTGGATTATTGTTACTAAAACAGATCGCCAAGAAGCAGGGCACAAAAAAAATACTTTCCGTAAATAAAAATACTTAAATGCTTATTAAATACCTAAACCTGCTATATTAAACTAGCTAATATTGCCAACCAACGGTTCCCATTATAAGCTCGTCACAAATAGCCTTCACTGCCCCCTTACTTTGAGAGATTAGTTCATGATTTGAATGTTAGATACTCCCGGCTAATGAGCGCCAGCGATTTACAAGTCCGTGGCCTGAATAATCTCATCCGGATTTTGGGTTCTTAAGTTACAAAGGGCGCGACTTTATGCCACAATTAGTCACAACCGCGACTTTTAACCGAAACGCGGTAATTATACTATCTAAATAATACAAAGTTTGGTCGAAGTCTATTACTATATACCGGGGAAAGGTAAGATAATGCGTTCCACTTTTCCCGGTTGACTGACACGTTAGCCCGTGTATGTGTTTCACGCGTATAGTTGTATGTACCTGGCTAACAAGAAAAAAAATACACGTTCATCATGTAAAGTGATATTGTACATAGTGACAAGTACAGTGAATTGATGACATCTGTGGCGCAGCGGGCGATGGTTCGCCTGCGACGCCGGAGGTTGCAGGTTCAATATTTGTACGATCATCAGATATTTGTACAGGGTTGAACAATCTCCTGCGTTCTGGGTATTTTCTATGTATAATACAAAATATCTATCTATGTAATGAATGATTAGTATTAAGTATATCAGTTATCTAGTACCTATAACACAAGCTCTGCTTAGCGTGGGGCTAGATAATGTTGAGTGAACAGTCCAGCAAAACAAAAAAAACTAAATGGCTGTCCATGAAGATTTTTTTTCAAATTTCAAAAGTTTTTTTTATAGCATTTTTGAGCCTTCATCTCCCCCTTCTTCCAAGTTTTTTAATTTGAAACGGAAAATATTCGCAAAGTTAAAATAAGTATAAATCAAAAAACGTTTTTTAAATTCATTGGGACTAATAACCCGGACTTGTTGATAAGATTCGTTGGTATAAGATTTGTCCTGGCTGCTAGCTTATTATAGAATGTGTTATTACTGGGAGAAAGCGTTAGCCGAGTCAGTCGTGGGAAGCAATGGCAGCGATGAGCTCACCACTTGTCACGTCTATATTCCACGATGGTGCAACCCACTGTGAAAAGAGGCACATAGAGGCTTTGCCTAACTCTTCGGGAAAAAAGGCGTATGTCCATGTATTTATGTAATAAGTTCAATTGGTCTAAATTGTTTTCCATGCAAGTCCGACTCGCACTTGACTGCTTTTTTTTCTATTTCCAAGGCTGTTTTACGACTATTTTAGCATTGTCCAAAGCTTTACTTCCTCCTATGATTCTAAAATAAAGGATCAGCGGTTATTTTGGTTCAAATTCAAAAACGAAAAGTTTGTGTTCTTTACTCACAAACTTAATCCCAGATTTTGCGCCTCGAGAGAAAATGCTAAGTTATATACAAAATTGGGAACAGTAGGCTCTGAAGATGTTTGTTTGATTAGTTTCTGGGTAAATGAGTTTTTTGTTCTGAGTTTTTGATAAATATCTTCGCAGACTTTTTAAAGAATCAGGGTTTATGAATGTTTTGAAATGAAATACAAAATAATGCTAATTTTAAGGATCGTTTTAATTCTTATTGTTTTATGGATAGATAAATAGTTGTTAAACATGGTGTAGATTTTTAATACACTATATTGAAGTCCCTTCAGCCATAACATAACAACACACCCAACAGTCACATATATAGTCCTAATCCCACACTATGATCCCCTGTATTCTGGGTATCAGGATCTTCGGGGAATATGGTACCACAACACCGGACAAAAACATTTGTCCCACAATCGGGGTCCCGCAGTCCGGGAATCGAACCCACAACCTCACGCATCTCAGCCAGCTACTCGCCCGCCGCGCCACAGAGATCGTCAATGTTTCAAAGAACAAAAATAACGAACCGTAGACGTGCTCGTAGATTATGCTACGTCATACTCTACGATTGCTACGTCAAGTCTACGACGCGTTACGATTTGTCAACGACAAGCGCTACGCTTTTTTACGCGAAAGTACTTTGTTACGTGTTGTCGCTTGAAACATAGCAATTTTCATTCGTAACGATATATTAAAATGAGTAGGTATTAGTCAAAAAGATTTTTACAGTCTCTAATGATCCTAAAATCTTCTTCTATTCCCATTTTTTCTTAACCTGCTGTTATATGAATGCATAAGTTTGAATGTTTATTTGTTAGTCAATCACGTCGCACTTCTGAACCAATTTAGATGTAATTTTGAAACATGGGTTTATTGGTACTACGCGAGTGAAGCGGTTGGTGGATGCTAGTTATACAATGTACTATCAGAGATCATTAATCAAATCTTATTACCCGGGCGTTGCTACATCAATTTTCATTATGCGGAATCCTCTCTCGATTTACCCTTTGATTGACATCTTCTTTGTTAGTATATTGAAATAAAGCCTCAAACAAAGGAAATTCTAAATTTACAAAACAAAACGTGATAAAAATAAGTTTATGGTTTTGTATTTAAATTGTAATTAATTTAAAACATTGACAGGACGTGCACATTTCGAGAAAAGATTTTTACATTTTATTATTGTCGTAAGTACATTCCTTATTATATTCAAGCCGCAACCAAAGATTTTTGAACTAGCTCTCTCGTACTACTTTAGCATATTAGGTCCATGATATGGTACTGTCAAAATACTGGTAAACAAAGATGAACTCGGACAAAACAGTATTTAAATCTAGCGACCCGCCCACAACGTCGTCCGTGCGTAATCCACGCGTAGTCCACGCGTAATCCACGCGTAGTCCACGCGTAATCCACGCGTAGTCCACGCGTAGTCCGAGCATAGTCCGCGCATAGTCGACGCGTGGTCCGCGCGTAGTCCGCGCGTAGCTAGAAACCTTAACCAGTGTGCGTAAAACTACTCAGCAAAGTTTAATCTCTGTCGACATAGTGGTTTAGGAATGCTTAAGCAAATAAGAAAGAATGATAATACATCAGATGTTCAAAGAACGATCGACATGCAGGGAATAAAATAATAATAAACAGCGCTTACTTCTTATGTATATGAGATTGATTTCCAGAGCTTCACTCTAATTGGATAGAATATATCGCATAAAAACATGATACATCCATTTTAATAACAAAAATACTTTTCCATTCACAAAGCCCGAGCGGTTTGCGACACCGAGAGTCGATCGATTATGGGGGAGGAAAAAGGGTGGCAAATACCCCCAGGACGGGGTGAGGGGGTTTGAATATCTACCGATTTACAGGCGTAAGCGTTCCGGGCACGATAAAGCGCTCTTCTGCTCACAGTAAAGCAAATACGCAGAACCTTTTCCAAATTTAATTCCTGAGCCATAGAAGCGTGAAAATTGAGGGCAAGTCGGCTAATGGATTTTTGTCAGGATGTCATGATTTTTATTCAATATCACACTGTGATGGAGTGAACAGGCTTTTTGGCTCAGCCGTGAAAGTTTCATTACAATTAATTTAATTTCCTCTGCTTGCTTTCATTGCTGGAACTCATCAGAACAGTGAAAGTGGGACAAATATCCAATGTAAGTACTTTAGTTAATCTTTTCCGAACCATTTCACAAGTAAAGCTGCCTAATTGGATTTTATTGTCGAGTAGACTTATGTTTTGTTATACGGAGCAAGACATATCGTTAGGTACTTGCTTAAAATAAATCGTAGCCACTCGTTGGGTAAGTGTTTGTATGAAGTATTTAATGTAAGTAGGAAGTAGATATGATACGAAGTACATTCCATAGGAGCTTGTTTAGCAAGTTAATTTTATAAAAAAGTAATTACCCCTGAGTTCCATCAAAATTGGAAAAACTAAACACTTATGGAAACAGCGATATCTAGGGCACAACATGATGTAGGGCCCCGAAGCGAATTACTCTATTCACGGCTAGATAATGCTACTGAAAAATCCTGATAATCCTAGAAACAGCTGCACTAATTTTCACCAAACATAGCTGAGAACAATATCGATCAAGTCACTTTTTAATTTAAAAAAAAAACAATTCAAAATCTGTTCATCCATTTTGGAGCAACGATGCCACAGACAGATATACAGATACACAAAAACACACACACCTAAACACACACCCACGCACACACACACACGTCAAACTTATAATATCCCTGTTTTTGGTCAGGAGTTAAAAACACAACAAGAAGAAATTTAAAAAAATTAAAAAACCCCCTACACAATGAAACAGCTGAAACTATTTTGATAAAACATGTCTAGGAACTATCGCTAGAAAACCTGCTTTCAAATTATTAAACCGCATTCATATCGGTTCACCCATTTAAGAGCTACGGTGCCAGAGACAGACACACAGCTTGAGAGACTGACACACACACAAAGCGGTCAAACTTATAGCACCCCTCTTTTTGCTTCGGGGGTTAAATAAACACCCTGCTTCATTCGCGGACGCACTAAAAAGGTGTCTGTGTCAATCCAGGTTAAATTATCTCTCTACCACGTTTCATCGAAATTGGTTCAGCTGTTGGCGTGGTTCATGGTACATCGTTAGTATGATCAACTGTGCGTGTTGTGTTGTAGGTAGGTTCATCGTGATCATTTCCAGTTAATAGGACTGCTCATGCCGGCATGCGGGCGAGTGGCTGTAATACGTACAAGCCTATTATTTGCCTGTCAAAGGCAGATGCCGTCTGCCTCACTGCACACAATATTGTTGGTATGATGTGCGTACTACGGTCGTCGTCGTCGTTTCGTATGAGGTAGTGCTGGCCTCTGGTGTTAGAGTTTGTCAAGCCGCTCGAGGGCCTCTGACTACGGTAATGCTCCTACATTTTTTATTATTGTTTTTACAAGCTTTTATATAACTTGCAATATATGTCCTGATGAATCTTGCAACTGAATTTTAGAGCAGTTATCCTCAACCGATTAAGCTGAAATTTGGAATACCTGTCAAGTTCCGATGACAATACAATATGATAGTGACAGCGAGCTGATCTGATGATGAAGACAACGGAATTCCTCGATGGATAATAGTAGACTGGCCGAGCTTAGGCTCATTTTGATCAGTACACGATTACGATCACTAATTATATAAAAGCTTGTATTGAAAAATACATTTTCACAAAAAACGTATTATATTATAGGAATGTTTTTTGTTTTGGTTTACTACTAGTAGATAGGTATAAGACTACCTATCGTTACCAGAATAAATCTGACTTAGTTGGGTCAAATATTTAGGATATGTGAGAGACAAAATTGTTGACCACTATAAATATTACTTTATTTGGCTCAAATAATTCAACTAAGTAATTCAACATTCTTCAGTTCTGTGTATTAGTTCCGAATTACTAATGTTAATTAACATGTAAGGAGTGAGTCAGCATTCTTCTGCTATAAATGCTATTAACGTCGCACGCTGAGTAAGTATGAGTAATGTTACAAGGTTTCAACCCTGTACCAACTTTAGAAGCGTAGGTACATTGTACGAGTTAGAAATGCTACTTTATTAACGTGGTTTCCTTTATATTATCAAATTTGTTCAGAAATAGTATATTATGCAATTAGGACGGATTTAAAGCGAGGGCCATTATACGAGTATAAATCACGAGCAAGTGATTCAGTGATTCATGCTGATTGAATCATGAGCGTATCGAGTCGAGTGATTCAATGCAGCTCGATATAAATCTTTTTATTCAAGAGTTGCATTTTATTCAATGCACGCGTAAGGAGGTTGTATAGCATTGAGATGGAGGTCGAATATATTGGTGTGTTCTAAATTCAAACATTAATTCATTTAATTTTGACATTCTATTGTATTTTTGTAATTTGCATGCTAGATAAGGTAGAACATAATTGGACCTTACCTACTTATTTTTAAGACCTATATGACGCCACAAACACCACTGTTTTCAGTGAATAAAATAAGCTTTTTAGAGGGGAATGGTATAAATATTCTTATTAAATTAAATTATCTATATTCCACGATTGGAGGAACCCACTGTGAAAAGAGGCCCATTGAGGCTCTGCCTAACCCTTCGTGGATAAAGGCGTGTGCTCATGTATTATTAAATTAAAATAATGCAAAAAAAACTGACCTCTCAGCAATAAACACACACGCAAAACTACAATAAATCCATACAACTACTTGGTTCTTTCCTGGTTACCCGGTCAGAGACCAGCTTGAAGTATAGATAACTAGACCATCAGTGATATTTCACACACAACAATTCATAATACATTAACAAACGTAAAAAAACTGAACAAATCAAGGCATATAAAAATAACTGCAATAATATTATTGCTAGACTGAGGTCCTTGACCTGACGATATTTCATCTCGTTTATTTTCACCGTGTTCTGACCCCGCGGGCACACAGGTCGTGCCCTACCAACTGTCTTCGTAAACAGCTTACGTTATAGGTACCATGTTAGCTGCGCGTATATCTAGTCAGCCTCGTAAAACTCACACGATTTTTTATTATTAGCAGTTTTATGTTTAGTTTATACATAGAGTTTTCTTTCTAAGTGTTATAGCTTCTAAAAACATCTCTCCACTTAATTCACTGTTATCTTTTTGCTTCATTTATTTTTAACCCCCGACGCAAGCACGACGGGTTGTTATAAGTTTGACGTGTCTGTGTGTGTGTGTGTCTGTGGCATCGTAGCTCCCGAACGGATGAACCGATTTTGTTTTTGTTTTTTTTGTTTGAAAGGTGAATTAGTCGGGGGTGTGCTTAGCTATGTTTGATCAAAATTGGTTCAGCCGTTTCATTGCCCTGAGGGTATTTTGAATTTTTACAAAATTAATTACTTGAGTAGTATGGCATGTATAAAAAAAAAAAAACCAGCAACTGTTTCTTTGATACGGAGATGCATTAGCTAGACCGCTACGCCACGGACCGACACATTGACTGGCCGAATTTACAGGATATTATGAACGGCTTCAAGCGACCGTAGCTCTGTAGGTCGCAGGTTCGAATCCCGCCTGGTTTGTAATTCTTGGGATATATTTTACCCTAAGTGTGCGCGAACTATTTAAATTAAAACTAGGCAAGTGCGTATTCTATTACTTTTGAAAATAAAAAATATAGGCTTACTTTACTTAAGGGGCTAGTCTGTGAAAACCCTTGAAAAGTGGTGTTTTGAAAAGCCTAGAACTTTCCAAATTTAGCTTTATTCTTAACAATATTTAGATCAGAAGAAAGAACACTTCAGGCTGAATAAAAATATGTTGGGGTTTTCTAAAGTTATTTCTAGATTTTGTGTAAATTGAAAAACTACCTACCCATTTTCACGAAATTGATCAAAATAGAGCATCTACATATGAGCCTAAATCTACGGAATTACAGCTATTTCTGAGAAATAAAACACTTTAGTATCATGTCCATACACATAGTTTTAAAAGTATGTTGGGGTTTTTAATCTTTTCATATAAAAGATGTGTAAAAACACGAAAACATTTTCAATTCGCCGTATCTACACGATTTCTACGCCATTTTCTGTCATTCCGTGGTTATCCACGGCGCTGGAAGGAAGGCCCTCGTTCACTTTTTTATTCACAGGTGAAAACGGACAACCGGTTACTTCGATATATCATTACAAAAACTTGTATTATTTTACTGAAAATTGTTGGTTTTCGTTGTTATAATTGTAATTCGGGTAATAAGAAACCAATGCAAATTCTTATTTATTTGAGGTTTGTGAAAATTTACCGGACTGACATGGTCATACAGTCGTGAACACAAACCAATTCTAGAGATCCACCAACTTATCTGCAGAATGAAATGTATGTAGCTGATAGAAAAATGTAGGTAAATGGTTCTAGAGATAAGTTGGTGGATCTATACTTATAACATTGCAGGCTTCCGTAGTCGCTCGATGCAATTCTACGGTAGCATACTCACGAAGGAGTTTATATTGTGACCAAAAGAGTTTCGCTTAGCGATTTTCCTTAGAATATGCCTAGCTCTTTATACTAAGTGATTATCGTTTTTTTACAAAAATGTACTTGCTTATTTCCCGACTTACTAGTGAGAAACGGTATGTTTTTTTTTTTTTATTTATACTATCATTAAATTTTTATCTATGTTTGACTGTTTGTTACTAATAATAATACTGGTACTTCAAATTTTGATATCGAAACAATAAATAAATAAATAATGCTGGACAGTTCGCACAACATTATCTAGCCCCAAGCTAAGCAGAGCTTGTGTTATGGGTACTAGATAACTGATATACTAAATACAATATATTACATAGATAGATACTTTGCTGATACAATGCTGCTATTCAAAAAATCTCCATTAAAGTCCATGCTTTATTGGAGGCGGAAGATGAATAAACTGGTCAAGTGCGAGTCGGACTCGCGTGTAGAGTGCTCCGTACAAGTATGCTACCATATAAATAACTCTGTCAACATAGTAACAACTAGACCAATGGAACTTAGTATAGTCCTCGATAAGTCCTCGGTGAAACGTAGCCACACATTTTGTACATATTTTCTCTTCACGAATATTTTCGTTTCCCGTCGGAATTTAAAAACGTACAGCACAAAGTAATTAATTTTGTAAAAATTTAAATAACCTCCAACGTTGAACGGCTGGACTGATTTTGATCAAACAAAGCTAAGAAAACTCCCCACAAAAACAATTAAAAAAAAAAAAAAACGGTTGATCCTTTCGGGAGCTACGATGGGACAGACACACAGACACGCCAAACTTATAACACCCTCTTCGTTTTTCGTCAGGGGTTAAAAATAAACGAATTCAGATTTTGGGTACCTACTAATTTTGGACGAAATTTATAATATAAAATACAAGCTAGGTATAGGTACCTACGGGTGACACCCGCGACTTAATTTGGACGCGTTATATTATTTGTAGTAGGTACAACTATAATAACTGGGTTATCTGTGACATACTAGTTCCTCATAGATAATCCAGTTGATTTTATTGTAAGTTAGGTATGAGGTATGAGGTTGACGTGTTTGTATGAGCTTGATCATGTAACAAAAATGTATCCTAAATATAATCACCGTAACATATTATACGGTGGATATCTGAACAATTTTTTTTTATTATGTGGTACTAAATACTACACATATGAATAGTAACATCATACATTACATATACGGTGCTTAAGACTAGTGTTGATATTCTTTATTGCACTTAACTACTTCTGAAAACAAAGGAATCGAATCTTATCATCGTCGCTTCTTATCGTCGTGCTTGTACTATTATTTATTCTGTGTCATCGTCTTGCTTAGTAAACGAAAACTGTACGAAAAAGTAATCGTAGACATTACAATCGCATTATATCGTAGTTTAGTAGTAGTAGAGTTTTTTTTTGTGAAAGAGTTCGTTCGGGAATGTACTACCAACCACAACTACTACCAGTAGTATTTCTGCCGCAAAGCAATAGTGCTTGTATTACTGTGTTTTAGTATGAAAGGTATAGTTGCCGGTGAATGCAGTGCAATGCCACAAGGGGTGGACGTGACATATGAGGTAATGGATTATTAAAGGCAGACGTTACCGCTCAAGATCAGGTGGGCCATCTGATTGTTCCACGTCATTCAGGAAGATAAAAAGTGGGGGATTGGTGCCAGTCAGTCAGTGGGAGCTCAACAAACAGTGACTCACCAAAGCTGAAAAGTGGGTAGGTCGTGTGTGGCGAGTTATGCAAAGGCGATACACGCGACGAAAAGTACGCATGTGAACGCTCTAGAAAATGCAAAATGGCTAATACAAAGTAAATAAGTACCCAAAAGAAAAGTTTCTTCCAACTACTTAGTTATACCTAGTAATTTTGAACAAACTGAGGTGTGTATAACCTTTTTCCTTACAAATATTAGCTGTTAACCTACAAACGACACATAGGCCAGTCATCTTAAACATTCCAGGTCGTAAAAAAATTGCAAAGTTCGCACAGCTCTATCGAAGTTGCAAACTTGGTTTTACACAATTGGTATTTATCCTAACAACATCCCAAAAAAACAGAACCTTGCAACTTTTTGCGATCTTACACGATTTTAGTGTCTACGGTGACTGGCCTAACAAGACTGAAGGGGATTCTGAAAAAAAGGACTGGTTGCCTACAAGATAACAAAATCAGCAAATCAAATCTATGATTTTCAGGATTTTATAAATTGTGTCAATTCAAACAATACCTGTGTAAAGGTTCTGGAAACATGGGATTTTTATAATTATCGAGATCACGAATCACACACATGCTCCAGTTTTTTTACATCAAACGTACCTGAGAGAGATTTTGCTGTAAAAGTAGATAGGGAGGATTGAACCCCAAAATATAAACTAGTCACGGTGTTGAGTTAAAATCACAATATATTAACTAGTTTTTTTTAACACATTGTTTTCTAGAAGCCGTACCAAAAGTTATGGCAAGATGTATAACTGCAGATATAAAAGAAGAAATCATAATTAGTGCTATTTATACCAGAAAGTAGTAGTAGTAGAGCTTTTTTGTGAAAGAGTTCGTCCGGGGAAGTACTACCACCATACCTATTTCTGCCGCAAAGTAGTAGTGCTCGCATTGCTGTGTTCCGGTTTGAAGGTGCCGGTGAAATTACAGGCACATGAGACTTTTCATCTTTATGTTGCAGGGTGGCGGGCGCATTGCAATGCCACATAGGGTGCGTCCTAGGTGAACGTGTCCTATGAGGTAATGCACTGTTCATAGGCAGAGGTTGTCGCTTAACATCAGGTGGGCCATCTGCTTGTTCCGTCATTCATTAGTATAAAAAAAATAAAAAAAAATAGGAGATACTTGTAGCAATATTTACCAACTTATAACTTCATCGTTAGGATGATTTAACTGACTGGTATAAAATAAGGTATACACCACTATTCCAAATACTACAAAAAAAACATGGATAGTCAGTATTCTATAAAGATTGACTCTATGCAAAAAAAAGGAACAAAATAACAATTTCCAAAAATAACCATAAAAAAGCGGCCAAGTGCGAGTCGGACTCGCCCATGAAGGGTTCCGTAGCAGCAAGTAACATAATATAAAAGTTCTTGGATGGATTACGATTAATGACGTATTCAAAAAAAACTACTTACTAGATCTCATTCAAACCAATTTTGAGTGAATGTTTACATGGTAATGTACATCATATATTTTCTTTAGTTTTATAATTCTCTCATTTTAGAAGTTATGGGGGGGGGGGGGGGCACACTTTTTACCACTTTGGAAGTGTCTCTCGCGCAAACTATTCAGTTTAGAAAAAAATTATATTAGAAACCTCAACATCATTTTTGAAGACCTATCCACAGATAACCCACATTGATGAAAAAATAAATTTGAGTTTCATTTCTAAGTATGGGGAACCCCAAAAATAATTGTTTTTTTTAAATTTTTGTGTAAAATTCTAAATGCGGTTCACAGAATACATCTACCTACCAAGTTTCAACAGTATAGCTCTTATAGTTTCGGAAAAAAAAGGCTGTGACATACACGGACAGACAGACAGACAGACAGACATGACGAAAGATAAAAGATAAAGATAAAGATAATTTATTTGCTTAAACATATGTACAAATTGATGGTATAAATATTAGTAGGACACAATATGAAAATCCAAAGGGAATCCATAAGGGTTCCTTGTCTTTGAGTATGGAACCCTAAAAATGGGAACATTTGGTCAAAACAATTTAATAGTGCATGCGCCATGGAAAGCTACCAAGTTATTATTTCGACGCGTCACGTGTCATCGTACAAAGTCAAAAACAAGTTTTATATCCATAAATTTATTCGGATTTTGTCAAGAAAACAAAAGTTTAAATCTTTTTAATTCCATTCGAAAAAAAAACACTACGCAGATTAAATTTGTACCGAATATACTTGGAATAGTCATTTAATTTAAATTTAATTTGTGTTTAAAATTCAAAAATACAAAGAATGTTAAATGGTATCTTACTAATATTATAAACGTGAAAGTTCGTAAGTATGGATGGATGGATGGATGGATGTATCTTTGTTACTCTTTCACGTAAAAATTGCTTGATGGATTTGGATGAATCTTGGAACGGAGATAACTGGACTCCCGGAATAACATATAGGCACATTTTTATCCCGATATTCCCACGGAATCGAGACCTATGCGGAAAACACCGCAGGGCGCAGCAGCAATGCGAATACTTTTCATCCAATGTTTTATTTATCTTTGTTTCTGTGTGTGAGTGTGTGTGTGTGTGTGTGTGTATTTTTGTGTGGAATATTTTTTGTTGACTGTTACTACTACATCCATGTTGGTGACACAAATAAATGTTTTTCTTTCTTTCTTTCTTTCTTTTCAATGTACCAGGCGAGCAGCAGAATGCAGGAGTAATTTGGTAACCGAATATCCTATCCTAATTACTCTTTCACGTAAAAACTACGGGATGGATTTGGATGAAATTTGGAATAAAGATAACTAGACTCGCGGAATAACACAGGCATATTTTTATCCCGATATTCCCACGGGATCGAGACTTACGCGGGTGAAACTTACTTCACCAGCGTAAGTCTAATAATACTAGCTTTATAATACTCCGCTACTTAATAATCCTGCGCAGACGAAGTCGCAGGTTACAGCTAGTAAAATTATAAATTGAGTACTAAACAAAAATATAATACACAAATAAAAAGATTCAAACATTTACAAGAGAGCGCCAATGTTTAGGTGAATAAGGGTGGTGGGTGTTTAGGGTGTTAAGGTGGTTTTGGCGCTAGGCACTAAGCACTTATGCGAACTGAAATGCACTTTGTTACGTCCCAGCAAGGTTCGTTATTTTTTTTTCACGATGTGAGCCTTTTGTTCTTGCTATTATTTATTCTGTGGTCTTACTTACAGTTTTTTATTTTCTCTCAGCTCAATAAAGTGTGTAACTGAGTTAGTAGTTATGTTACCGCACATAAGATTAGTAAATCTTGAGCATATTCCGTTTGTTGAACACCATAACAAAATCCCTAGACATGCGAACAGTAACTATGTTACATACGGCGCACATGCTTAGGTAAAGCACGTTCTAAAATAATGTTACACCAAACAAGTATTATTTACTAAATAATAAAAAAGCATTAATGTTATCACGATATAATAAACACAGTTTTAAAGGGAATGATCGTAGCGATCGTACAGATCAAAATCATAACAGATAAATATTTACAAAGACATTGATCACTAATATAAGATAAAAAACTTTAGGCGCGAATATCTCGTAACAATATTTCTTGTAGTTACGGTTGTCGCAGACTACGTATTTGTACACTGATGGTAATAGCATAGCTCTCTCCATGCATAGCCCGCTGTGATACTTTGAGCTTTTGTGTGTGTGATAGTTAGCGATCACGTCTCAGTCACGTAAGTCATCTCTGGCAACACGCACTTATTAAGATGACTGAAATAAAGTCCTCGAGTGGCGACCAACAACCGGACGACGCAGTGTGGGAGGGGAACTTCCAATGTACCAAACTTTATAAAGGTCGCGGGAAGTCTGTGGACGGAGGCGGCTCAAGACCAGTCGTCGTGGCATTCTATGGAAATGTTATATTTCCAGCTGGGCGGATGATGATAATTAATAAAAATAAGGCAAGTAAATATAAACATGTTTGTTTTCCCCTAGGTAGGTACATACCTACTTATAACTCACTTTTTTATTTTTTGTTGTGTCTAGCTATTGCGGATCAAGAGATACAGCGTTTGTCAAAATCACTTTTTTTGTATGGGGGCCCGCTTTAATTTTTAATATTAATAGAATAACAAACAATACTTCCAAACTTTATGACCCTAATTAATAATAAATAATAATAATAATGTTGGACATTTCATTATCTAGCCCCAAGCTAAGCAGAGCTTGTGTTATGGGTACTAGATAATTGATATACTTAATACAATATAATACATAGATAGATATTTTTTATTATACACAGAAAATACCCAGAACACCTGAACAAATATCTGCGATCACAAATATTTGTTCCGAGGCGGGAATCGAACCCGCAACCTCCTGCGTCGCAGGCCAACCTTCGCCCGCCGCGCTACAGAGGTCTTCAACACAATTGATTTTAGGGTTTGAATTTCCTATAATCCTTTCATAAAGACGCCAAACCAATTCATGGCATGTTTCAAGAAGTAGGTACTATTATTTATTCTGTGGTTGTACATGGAAATTAGAATTTAGAAGCCGATAAATGTTTGAAAATGTCTTACTAGTCATGTCAAATGCAACGTCCTCGCCGCGCCGTTTTTTTATGCCAATTTGTGGTCAGTATGTTTCAATTACGTGAATTTCTTCCAACATAGTTTGTAGGTACCTATATAATTTATTTGTTTCTTTATCCGTCTTTCTGTACAAAATAACTCGAAAAACTGTTACTATTTTGACGAAATAGGATTAAATTAATAGTTTTAAATAATAAAATCACTGTATGAGCGTTTTTTAAAACAGCCCTACACGTGTAGGTTTTTTTTGTTTTTTATTTATTTCATACACAATATATTTTACACATTTAATTAGGTATAATATTGTACCTTAAAAACCTCCAAAGGTTGACTAGGTACAATCGCCAAAAAGTAGGCGCACATACACATTCAAATTAATATAAACAAACAAGGTAGTGGATGAAAGTTAATGGAAAAAAAACATCAGCAGGAAGTTTGGCAGAATAGTGAGTTTTGAGGCGGAGAAAATGATCTAATTTGGGCCCTGCTGGGAAAAATCCTGATTCCCAAGATATTTTTCTGAGCAAGGTCCGTCGTTCAATACCGGTTTAAATTGGGTTGTATGGGTTTGTACGAGGTTTTAATTGATTCTTAAAGTTTAAGACTTGTATGAACTCTAGGGAGGTAGGGTAGGCTAAACCCTCTGTTTTTAGGAGTTGGAAGGGTTTTTTTAAAGGTTTGTAGGGCTTCTTAGGTTGTGAGAGTTTTTAGGGCGTTTTTGATTTAATTTTGTTTTTTTTGGTCCTGTATTTTTTGGTTATTTTTGTGGGTTTGTTCATTTCTTGCCCATGTTCATTTGCGATTCGGTTATGATGGTTTTTATATACTAACTTTGCACCCATATTGGTACAGTTATTGAAGTTGTTGACCACTTTGTCTATTTGGGGTAAAATAAAACGAATAAAACTGTTATAAAATATAACGAAACCTGAAGCACACAGCATAATATGTAAAACACAACATGTGCACAGAGATTTCTCAAGTATCCAGTAGTGGAACGCCTGGGACTTCGCCCGCGTGCAGTTTTTGCTATACAAACTTCAACATCCCGCTGCACCACTTTAGGGTGTGTATTTAGGAAATTCCTTTCTTAGTGCACCGCTATACCACAAAAGAAATGTACCTATGTGAATTTCAGGTCCTATGACCTAGGGTTTAGACTTCGCGTTGATAGTCAGTGACTGAGTCAGTCAGTCACGCAACGATTGTATAGGTGGTATACATTGATTTTATTTTCACATTTATCTGATTACGTACAGAACAAAAATTCAATGAAGTAATTGACAAAACAAGTAATGTGTTTTCTACACAATTGTACGGTTGAGAGGTTTGTTTACCTAATTAGTTCCAAATCCCACCGCAAGGTGGAGGTCACAGGTAATGGAATAGTGTCAAAACTCGATGTGTCATTTTCACAGACCACTCTCTTAATGAGCTCTAAAAAGTGGATACTTCATAATGCTGGGGTAGGATAGTTTTTTATCACGTACCCTTTATATAACTTGTACGGGAGACCTCACACAAAAAATTCTTAATAAGTTTTGGTTATATTGTACTTTGGGTCAGTAAGATATATAAATAGTGCAAATATGAAGACTGTAGCTTCAACGGTTTAGACGCTAGACCCTTGTGACGGACGGATACCTAAGGGCAATAGGGCTTCGTTTGGAACCTTTGGGTACTGAACCCTAAAAACAAATAAGCATGTAGGTATAGATTTCATTGAATACCCCTGACTCAACTTCTCAACAAATGTTCCCAATAACCAAATAATATAATATCCCAATAATCCAAGAACATGAAACTTATCGAAGGACTGAAAAACCAATTAAAAAAACAAAAAACATCTGAAATTATTGGTGGTGATTCTTTCATCTTTGTCGTTCTTTCACGCCAAAACCGTTGAGCAAATTTTGATGAAATTAGGTACATTTATTAAAACCTGGTTTAAAACATAGGATAGTTTTCATCCCGAAATTCAGTTCCTTCTGAGAATAACGCGTGTGCAACCACGGGCGAGCGCTAGTACTAAATAAATACTCCTATGTGGGTATTAGCTATGTAAGGCTCAGCGCAAATTCCACATGTGGTTACACTTTGTGGTCAACGAGCATGTATTTACTGAACTACGTCTGACTACTCCTTGTATTCTAAATTGAACTGTATCAGGTTGTTGTAAAGGTGAAAATCGGCTAGCAGTTTTGTCGTAATTTTGATATTAATACGAGTTAATCAATACCGAGTATGTCGCAGTGCTCAATTGCTAGTTAATTAAACTGCGGTTACAATTTTGCTAACGAATTCGGGATAATAGTACATTATGGTACTAGTGTATAATGTTGGTGATTACCACTGAGGCGCTAGGTCCACCCGAGCCACGGTGAGGGTGTTAAAAGAGCCGAGGACGGTAATCATCAATGCACACGTGTATCATGTGACGTTTCTCAACACACTAGTGAAGAAAATAATAATAAAACAGAAATACACACTCTGTGTAAATGTTCAACTGTCTCTATAACTCACTAGTGAATAATAGCAATGAAAAAGTCACAGTTTGATAAATTTTCAACTATCTTAACTCACTTGTGAATAATAGCAATGAAAAACTCACAGTTTCATTACAGGTGTCATTATGTGCCTAATTGCGGTAAAATTAGAGCCACTTTATGAGCGAGTGTGTCGAAGAACACTTTATTTTCATTCAAGTAAGTTCTGATTCAACTAAGTTCTCGTTAGAGCTCTAAGGCCCTTATAAACAGAAGCTGAAATACGATCTTGAGACTCTTTCCGCCATTTTTCAAAAGAGACGTCGTCTTCCATTATTTTAGTTGTTTCCCTAGTGTTTTTTGTGTTATTTTGTGTTAGTTTGGTGGCGTTTTAAGCAATGTAGCTCATTTATAGAGGACAGTGTAGTGAAATTAAATGGAAGTAAATTGCGTGGCTTTACAAATTGGTGGAAATTGTCTACTTGTTTGTTATTACTTACTTATTGTTTTAGTAAAACGGCCACCGTTTTACTAAAACATTACTTAACTGTGACTTTGACGCAAAAAAAACACAAAGTTACCTATAACTTTTGGCTAGATTCGATTGTTTATTAAAATGGATCATAAATAAAATCAATACAACAAAGCCGAGGGTTTACCGTAGGGGTTATGTGAAATTATTTATATTTTACGAGATATTTTGACGACCTCTCTGGCGCAGCGGGCTAAGGTTGGCCTGCGACGAAGGAGGTTTGGTGGGTTCGATTCCCGCCTCGGAACAAATATATTATTTGTGCGATCGCAGATATTTGTTCAGGGTGTTCTGGGTATATTCTATGTATAGTAAAAAATATCTATCTACGTAATATATTGTATTAAGTTCATCAGTTATCTAGTACCCATAACACAAGCTCTGCTTAGCTTGGGGCTAGATAATGTTGTGTGAACTGTCCAGCATTATTTATTTATTTATATTCAACAAAAACTACTGTTTCGTGCGGCGCGAGGTGTTTTTTTTAAATAAATATTTCTGCCTGGAGTTGGCGCTTGCGAGGTCTGTTTTGGGATGGGTGACCCCTTTTTGTGTTTTTTTTTTGTTATTTCGCAAAATGTTGTGAACCAAGGTCGCACCAGATATAATACTAAGATATTAACCTACCATGCTAAAACACTTGCACATAAAATTCGCAACTCGCATGTAAGTGAATGTGCATGGTTTGTTAAATCCATTACCTCCGTATTTTCCAGACTAATACCAAAACATCAGACCAATTAGCAATTTGCTTTTCCCAGGTTATGAAACACGGCGAGATGCTCTCAAAGCGCGGCAAATTGCCTCCATTAGTGCGCATTAGCGAGACACGGCACTGACGTGACAGCCTTGTACACAGCCTCCTATTTTCCTCTTCGAGGGTAGCAGAGAGAAATTCTGCGTTATGAAACTTACATGAGTACACTAAGGCGCTGTCTCCACGAGCGAGAGTATCGCGACGAGTCCGCGCTAGTGCATACAATTATCGCCGCGATAACATCGCCGTGTGGAGACGCGTTCATGGAAATACATGGCACGACGTTAATATCGCCGCGATTTTCTCGCTCGTGGAGACAGCGCCTCAGGGCCGGCGCTCACTGATTGCGTGGCACGGCATGGCATGGCAAAGGATTTTATTAATAATCAAGTTATTTTGAATCTTACTACAGTGAGATTAGAATTCATGTTACTTTATTTCGATACCACGATGCCGCGAAATGACGCGACGCGCCACGGGATGCTGCGGCATGACGTTTCATGCCGTTTCATTCCACGGGTTGCCGCGGCGTACCACTGCATCCCGCGAGACGTATGGTTCACTTTATGTAGAGGAATTATAATTGCTAAGCTAGTTGAAGTATAAAAAAAAAAAGTAATGCTGGACAGTTCACACTACATTGTCTAGACCCAAGCTATGCAGAGCTTGTGTTATGGGTACTAGACAACTGATATACTTAATACGTAATATATTACATAGATACTTAATACAATATATCACATAGATAGATATTTTTTTTATTATATATAGAAAATACCCACAACACCTTAAACAAATATCTACAGATCGCACAAATATTTGCTCCGAGGCAGGAATCGAACCCGCAACCTCCTGCGTCGCAGGCGAACGACAGCCCGACGCGCCACAGAGGTCGTCAAAAAATAAAATAAGTTTGAAACTTGTGCAGAGTGGCTGGGCTTTTAGCAGGATGCCACGGCATGCCACGCAACGCCGCGGGGTGCCGCAGCACAATCTGCCATGCCATGCCATGCCGTGCCGTGCCGGCACTGGGCGCCGGCCTTTATATGAGGCTGTTAATATCGCTAATATTATCTTTATTATAATTTCAAAGTAACGATGTTTGGATGTTTGTTACTCAATCAGCCGAAACATCTCAACCGATTTCTATTAAATTTGGTACACTCGTAGATTATGATCTGGATTAAGCTATAGGCTCTTTTTACCCTGGTAAAATCCAAGCGAAGACGCGGGTGGTCACTAGTATTGATATAAATCTTCGTAGTGGCTATTCATTGACTTTCGAGGGATGCATGAAAATTTTCTGATGAAAGTAATATGTGAGCTTAAAAATATCACAGCATGTGCTCAAACAATGCAGTGCGTAGCAGTGTGCAGTGCAAACTTCGTCGTACGAGTGACTTTGGCGCAGTCTAACCATAAAATGCGAATCACGTGCCGTAGAAAATTAAATTCTTCTAGGAAATTAAGAAGGGATTTTACTGCCGTAGAAAATGCAATGACATTCTTTATTGTGCAATTATGAACTACACAAAAAAAACAAGATTAAGGTGGGGTATGCCACAATATTCCTAATCTTAGATTTGATTTTTAACAACTATACTAAATCAAGTACAATATTACAATAAAATATATCTTTGGTTACTACATTATAATTCCGAGGGATCACTTTATCAGAAACACGTTACGTTACGACAATATTTTCTCAATAGAAAAAAAATACCAAGTTATGTTTATTATTTGCCTAGATTCGATTGTTTATTAAAATGGTGCATATTATTAAGTAAAAAATAACATAAATAAAATCAATACAAGAAAGCCGAGGGTTTACTGTTGGGGTTTGGTGAAATTATCTTCGATAAAATAAGAAAATTATCTATATTAAGATATTCAATAAAAACAGATTTTTCGAGCGGCGCGATGTGTTTTATTTGTATGAAGATTTCTGCTTGATGTTGGCGCAGTCTTAATAAAAGAAGTGTAAATTTTTTAGTTTAGAATTGTTCCATTAAATCACGAAGATGTATAATCGTTCAGAGTTTACACAACTCACTAACCAGTTATATTTTTCTTAAGATTCACTGTGACTGAGACCCTCTTTTAGGCAGAATTGACGGAGGTGAATTATGCATTGTAGGTTGAATTTATGTGCCATGTTCGGGGATATACATAATCAGATTACACTCTGCCTTTTGGCACGAAGGAGCGTCGTACCATGTTTTATCAAGTTGTATACCTACTTTACTGGTAAAGCTTAGTGACGTTTATGAGGCCGTAATTAATACTGATGCGTGTACGAGTAGCCCCACATGTAGTATCCTCGGTAAAGTATGAGTTTGAAGATATCTAAGCCTGGAGTGGAACGCAGTTAAGGCGCATACAACAGCGAAATTCCGCCAGTTTTTAAATCATTCAAGTTCAGGTTAGTTAGAAAGTGACAGAATAGCGCCAGCGGAACGAAAAGTAAGTAAAAAATCACAAAAACTTTTGCCAAGTGAAAAATCGTTGCATCACAGAATCGTACGATTAACTTGAAGATAATGTCTTTGCCGAGATTTAAGTGAAATAAAAAGTATACAAAATTCTAAGTCGTTTGTAAGTTGAATCAATTTTTTTGTTGAAAACAGCTGCACTTTGTTATTTTTTTCACATGGTTAATGAACAGGAAGAACATTTTTGTACGTTCACTTTACAGATAAAAGGTTAATGAATAACATATCTAATATATAAAAGGCTTTGTCCTGACTGACTGACTCAATGAGGTCCAACGCACAGCCTAAACCGCAGGACGTAGAGACTTGAAATTTGGAGGGTGTGTTCGTCTCGATGCGTAGGGTTGTACTAAGAAAGGAATTTTGAAAATTCGCATGCTAAGGGGTCCAAAATGCGGTTCTAACTTAAAAGAAAAATGCCCTGTATTTCGGAAACCGTTCGTAGTAGAACCATTAAATTTGACATGGAGATTCCTCAAATAAAATTAACAAACACGTATTTCAGCGATTCCTGAAATTTTCCTGAAAAATGGCAGGGGAACGTTTTCTTTGTAAAAAAAATAAAAAAACTTTTGTTTTTACAACGCACAGGCTAAATCGCTGGTCGTAGAGACTTGAAATTTGGAGAGTGTAGTCCTTTTAGGGTTTAAAAGTGTACTTAAGAAGGAATTTGGTAAATTCGCTCCCTTAGGGGTCCATAAAGGGCTTTTAATGTATACACATTGCGTTTTGCAGCGCACAGCCTAAACCGCTGGACCTAGATACATGAAATTTGGAGGATGTATTCCTTTTTGGGTGTAGGGGTGTACTAAGGAAGGATTTTGGAAAATTCACCCTGTAAGGGGTCCAAAACGGCTTTTAATGTAAGACTAAAATGCTTCGTATTTAGGAAACCGTTGGTAGTAGATACTTGAAAATTTACAGGTAGATTCCTTATATAAAAATAGAAAAAATATATTTCAGCAGTACCTGAAATTTTGCTGAAACAAGCCACGGGAACGTTTTGTTTGTAAATAAAAACACTTTACGTTTTAGCCAGATTTCAGCGTATTTTGACGATTTAAAAGTTAGTTTCACAGTAACGTAAAACAAAAATGCTCTGTATTTCGGAAACCGTTAGTAGTAGAATCATGAAATTTGACAAGGAGATTCCTCAAATAAAATGTTTCAGCGATATCTGAAATTTTCCTGAAAAATAGCTGGGGAACGTTTTCTTTGTAAAAAAATAAAAAATCTTTAGTTTTTACAACGCACAGCCTAAACCCCTGGTCGTAGAGACTTGAAATTTGGAGAGTGTTGTCCTTTTAGGGTGTAAAAGTGTACTTAAAAGGAATTTGGAAAATTCGCTGTCTTAGGGGTCCAAAAAGGGCTTTTGATGTATACACTTTGCGTTTTGCAACGCACAGCTTAAACCGCTGGACCTAGATACATTAAATTTGGAGAATGTATTCCTTTTTGGGTGTAGGAGTGTACTAAGGAAAGATTTTGAAAAATTCACCCTGTAAGGGGTCCAAAACGGCTTTTAATGTAAGACTAAAATGCTTCGTATTTCGGAAACCGTTGGTAGTAGATACTTGAAAATTCTCAGATTCCTTATATAAAAATAGCAAAAATATGTTTCAGCAGTACCTGAAATTTTGCTGAAAAAAGGCAAGGGAACGTTTCTTTGTAAATAAAAACACTTTACGTTTTAACCAGCTTTCAGCGTATTTTGACGATTTAAAAGTTAGTTTCACAGTGTACTCATTGAGATCAAAATATTTTCAACCTCAAGGTTCAAATGGGAACCCTAAATTGAAAAACTTGAGTATGGTGTCGTTTCAAAGGTCGTTTCACGGTGTCGTTGTTGAAATCAAAATATTTTCAGAACCCCAGGGTTAAAATAGGACCCCTAAATTGAAAAACTTGAGTATGGTGTCATTTCAAAGGTCGTTTCACGGTGTCATTATTGAGATCAAAGTATTTTAAGGACCACAGGGTTAAAATGGGACCCTAAATTGAAAAACTTGAGTATATACTCTTGAGGTCACTTTGCGGTCCTGAAAATATTAGAATCTCAACAACGACACCGTGAAACGACCTTTGAAACGACAACATAATATTTTCAGGAAATAAAGGGTAAAATGTGACCCCTAAATTGAAAAATTTGAGTGTGGTGTCGTTTCAATAGTCGTTTCACGGGTTGGTTGTTGATGTTTAAGTTGTTGTCTGCACGCCGCGCCGGGGATATTTTCAAACTACGCGCAGACGAAGTCGCGCGCGGGTCTTCTAGTCTACTTATAAAATGAAAAGTTCTTACAAATAGCAACAGAATACTATCACATATCCCCCAAAAGTGCCCCAATACACTTTTGGTTGAAGTTACGTCAACTTCCGGTAGTCGACGGAAAGGAAATGACGATACGCCGGCACCGCAGCGACACCTACTGTTTCCGACGGAAATAAAAATCGATATTGGATCACAATTCGAGTGTCGTATTTTATCAGGAATAATAAATAAGAAAACTTGTTTTAATTTTCAGACGCCATAAAAAGTTGGATTGTTTTCAAATCGGATTTTCTTGGTGACGTTTTCCCCGATGTCTGTCAAGCTTTATATAAATAAATAAATAATACTGGACAGTTCACACAACATTATCTAGCCCCAAGCACAGATAAAATAATACTATACCCCAAGCTAAGCAGAGTTTGTGTTATGGGTACTAGATAACTGATATACTTAATAAAATACATTGCATCGATAGATATTTTTTATTATACATAGAAAATACCCAAAACACCCTGAGCATATCTGCATATCGTACAAATATTTGTTCCGCGGCGGGAATCGAACCCGCAACCTCCTGTTTCGCAGGCGAACCTTCGCCCGCCGCGCCACAGAGGTCGTCAATATGATGGATTCGTGACCTTCGCTCTGGGGTGTCAGATAAATTGACTATGCAAAAGTTTGCGTGCCACAAAGTAGCTAACTAAGCTAACATAAGCGATCAACTAACGCCGCGCGCCATTCCTTGCTTTCCCATAAAACTACCGTTTTTGCTAGTTAGCGGCTGACTCAACAATGTACAGCGAACCAAGGCTGATAGACAGAGATACACAATCGTAAAAAGGCATTCAACCATTTCTTTATTTCCCGTTAATTTGTCGTTTTTACACGCTTTTATTTAACGTTTTAAAAACGTATTTTTCGCTATGTTAGTGGCTTCCCTAAACACATGTCTGTCAGCCTTGGATACGCAGGAAGCGATAAACGAAGAAGAATGAACTTACATGTTATAATCCTTATCCAGCGTAATTCTGGGTTAATTCAAACGTGGTCTGAACCCCTATAGATATCGAGATATCTGAGATCGTAAGTTAGAATCACTGTTTGTAATTCCACACAAAGCGCCAACTGGCACGGTCGAGACTCAGTACACAAGTGGGCGATATTAGGTACGTGTAATGCTGGGCGGCTTGTTGAGGGCCCTTATCACCCGAACACAGGCGAGCTACTTTAATTATGGAGGTGAAGGACACTTGCTTTTAATTTGGAGCTTATGGTTTCAAACGGTATTATTATCAGCTTTTATACATGAACTGCGGAAGGGAACCGTTTTCATAAATGCCTCTTCTTGACAGCTTTGTTGTTGAAAAACCTTCAACCGTTAGTTTGAAGCGCTCCAGCTGCTTATAGTAGGTTTATGTATATGTACATACATATATACACACCTTTTTCCCCGAAAGAGTAGGCAGAGCCTCAAATGGGCTTCTTATCACTGTGGGTTGCACCATCGTGGGAAATAGACATGACAAGTGGTGAGCTCATCGCCGTCATTGTTTCCCATTACTGACTCTGCTAAAGCTTTCTTCTAGTAATAACACATTCCTTAAATAAGCTAGCAGCCAGGACAAATCTTATACCAATGAATCTTACAAACTAGTCCGGGTAATCCCTTAGTCGGCATTTACGACATCCACGGGAGGAGAGGGAGGCGTATATTCTTGGGCCGGACACACCACGGTAATGAATAAGCGTGTTGCATATCTTAATAAATTTGTTACCAAATATTTCTATACACTATTTATATTATTATTAAACTGCAATTTCTCAGAGTTGCGATAAAACTTTGTCATCAATGTAAAATTGAAGCATTTCCTCTGTGGCGCGGCGGGCGAACGTTCGCCTGCGACGCCGGAGGTTGCGGGTTCGATTCCCGCCTCGGAACAAATATTTGTGCGATATGCAGATATTTGTTCAGGGTGTTCTGGGTATTTTCATACATACATACATACATAAACTCACGCCTGTTTCCCGGAGGGGTAGACAGAGACCACGGATTTCCACTTGCTACGATCCTGACACACCTCTTTTGCTTCATTCACTCTCATCACATTTTTCATACATGCTCGTCGGTTAAGGGTACTCTTGACCTGGCCTTTTTCCAGAACGTCTCCGATCTGGTCTGAATACGTTCGCCGAGGTCTTCCCCTACCCACTGTCCCATTCACGCTCGTCTTGTGTACCCGTTTCGTCAATCTACTATCGTCCATCCTTTCTAAATGCCCAAACCATCTAAGCATACCTTTCTCAATCCTAGTCACTACGTCTTCTTTAATTTCACAACGCTCTCTTATCACACTATTCCTTATTCTATCTCTCAAATTCACACCACACATACTTCTCAAAGCTCTCATCTCCACTGCATTTATTCTACTTTCATGTTTCTTCTGCCATACCCAACTTTCGCTACCATACATTAGTGTCGGTACTAACACCCCTCTATGCACGGCCAGTCGTGCCTTCTTGGACACATTCCGACTGCTCATAAAGGCGTGAAGTGCCCCATTCACTTGGTTTCCAGCATTTACTCTCCTTTCAATATCATCTTCATGCTTGCCGTCTCTTGTGAACAAAGTTCCCAAATATACAAACTTTTTTACATGTTCCACTCTTTCTCCATCAATCAAAACATCACATTTCGTCATTAGTTCATCTCTTTCAAAAACCATTACTTTCGTCTTACTTACGTTTACTTTCATTCCTTTCCTCTCAAAACATTCATGCGCAATTGTTACCATCTCTTGTAACTCATCCGCGGACGGCGCAAGTATTACTTGGTCGTCGGCGTAGAGAAGACATTTGATGAGTAACTCATTCATTCTTAACCCACATTCACTATCTTTCAAATCGCGCAAACAACTGTCCATGAATAGGTTAAACAGCCACGGTGACGCTACACATCCCTGTCTAACACCCTTTTCGATGCTAAACCATTCAGTGTATGACCCGTGTATTCTTACACAAGCACTGGAATCCTCGTAGAGAGATTTCAGAGCTCGAATGAGGTTCCTGTCTACCCCATACATCGACAGTACCGACCATAGTTCATTCCTCATCACTTTATCGTAGGCCTTTTCCAAATCCACGAAAGCGCAATAGACTTTTCGACCCTTAGCCAAAAATTGTTCGGTTATGCATCGCAAGGAAAAGACCTGATCCGTACATCCCATACCCTTTCGAAATCCCGCTTGTACGTCCCATATTTTCTCATCGGTTTCTTTCACAACTCTTTCAATCAACACCTTTGCATACAGTTTGCCGACGATGCTGAGTAGGCTAATACCTCTGTAGTTCTTACAGTCTTGCTGTGAACCTTTTCCCTTGTAAATTGGTACGATGACAGCTTTGCTCCAATCCCTTGGTACTTGACCGGTGTTCCAGCACAAATTGAAAAGGCGGTACAGCTGAGTAGCTACGATACCATGTCCAGCCTTCAGCATCTCAACTGTTATCCTATCATACCCTGCAGACTTCCCTGATTTCATACTTCGCAATGCTTTCACGATTTCATCCATACTTATACTACTTTCATTATGGTTATCGCTTACATTCATAACTGAGGTAGGTGCCTGTCGATCCTCTCTTTCAAACAAACTTTCAAAATACTCTTTCCATCTACTTAATACGCATTCTTCTCCTTTCACTATTCTTCCATTCTGATCTCTGATCGAGTTCAGCTCAGAGCCTTGAGTTTTACCTCTAACTGAACGAACAGATTTCCAGAAAAACTTTATGTTCGTCCGAAAATCTTCAGATAACCTTTTATCAAACTCATCTTCCTGCGCATTCTTCTTTCTTTTAACCAATTCTTTCACTCTGCCTTTCAGTCTCTTAAACTCTTTCTTTGCTTCATCTACATCCGCATTCGTTGCCTTCTGCATTCTTTCGTTAGCTCTGACAGCTAGCCAATCCATCCACGCTTTCTTCTTCTCACTTACTACCTTCTGTACATCTTTATCCCACCACACATTCTTCACCTTTTTTCCTTTCCTCCTCTTAATCACCCCACATACTTCAATAGCAACTCTCACTACTTCTTCTTTAAATGACTTCCACAATTCTTCAATCTCAGAAATGTCATCGAACCTATCAAACCTTTCAATCAACTTATTTTTATACTCATCTATCACTTCTTCCTCTTGCAAGTTTTCTACTTTTATTCTTTCTAAAACACTTGTAGGCTCACGCACCCGATGTCGCCATCCTTGAAACAGACCACTTATTCGGCTCATTACCAGGAAGTGGTCTGTATGAATGCTGGTCCCACGGTACACCCTAGTGTCTAAAACTTTCTTTCTGATTCTTTCATCCACTATAACAAAATCAATCATACTTTTTCTCACATTCTTCGCCTCTCGCGTATACATATGGATCCTTTTGTGGTTAAACATGGTGTTTGTCACACAAAGGTTCCATTCCAAACATAACTCAAGCAAACTTTTACCATTATCATTTACCCTTTCGTCACCAAACATTCCTAGAACACTATCAAATCCATCCCGCTTTACCCCCACCCAACCATTAAAATCACCTAACATTATTAACCTTTCATTATCCTTGCATATTCTCAGAACATCTCTCAAACTCTCCCAAAACTTTTCTCTTTCTCCCTGTGCACGCTGAGACCCACCTGTACCGTTGTCAACAGGAGCATATACCCCTACGACAAAGATACGAGTGAGGCCAACTTTCATTCTTAACAAAAGCAATCTCGCATTTACACATTCAAACTCATTCACACACTCAGCCATTCGCGCGGAAAGTATAACACCAACTCCCTGGCAAGCTCTGTCAGTACTAGGTACTCCAGACCAATATGCCGTGTAGAGTCCGTGCTTGGTGGTGTCACAGCCTTTCCGCTTCGTCTCGTTTACACATAGAACATCAATATTTCTTTCATCCATCATCTGACACACCTCATTCAACTTTTCTTCCATTCCTCTTCCAACATTCAACGTAGCGAAACGGCTCTCCGTAGACCGCTTTTCGCCCCCGCGGGAAACGAGACGTGACGGGTGGCGGACCGCGTCGCCGCCATGCGGATGATTATTATAATTATATATCTCCATTGCGTTCCCACGAGTATAAGGGATCTAAAGGTCCACCCCCGCAGAGCCCTTTACGGGGGTAAGGCAGATCTCCGCTGTGCCCTGTGACCGCCAACACAGGCACCCTCCGTTAACAACCAGACTGCCCTCTGGCTACGAATCCCTCGGCACGGGTCGGTTTACACCTTGGATCGGGGTTTTTTTTCGGGTATGCTCCCTGAGTGGTGGTTTGATTTCGGAGTTTTCCTTCTCCTAGACAGGCTGCAGACCAATGCTGACGAGGCCCATCTCCCCGGCCCATCTCTGGGTATTTTCTATGTATAATAAAAAATATCTCTCTATGTTATATATTGTATTATGTTTATCAGTTATCTAGTACCCATAACACAAGCTCTGCTTAGCGTGGGGCTAGATAATGTTGTGTAAACTGTCCAACATTATTTATTTATTTATTTATTACAAAATATTGAGACTTCCAAGAGCGGTTTTACGGCGCGGAAGAAAAGGCTTTGAGGTAGCATATGTTTACGAGTTTCGCATCAAAGCTACATCAGTTAACTTTATGCAGCATCCCACCGAGGGTTGGATCTATAACCAACATACAACCACATCAATATTTGTTGGTTAAGATCGCTTGTGTTAGATATTTTGACCTAAACTAACACAAACTTCCTATACTCGCTTAAACTTTATCATTCCTTTTTAGGGTTCCGTATCCGAAGTGTAAAACGGGACCCTATTACTAAGGCTCGGCTGTCCGTTTCTCTGTAGCTCTGTCCGTCTGTCACCAGGCTTTATCTCATGAACCGTGATAGTAAGACAGTTGAAATTTTCACAGATGATGTATTTCTGTTGCCGCAAGTAACACCAAATACTAAAAAATATAATAAAATAAATATTTAAGGGGGCTCCCATACAACAAACGTGATTTTTCCAAATGTAGGTCAAGCAAAGCAATGATCTGCGAGGTCAGTTTTTGGATGTGTGACCACATTTTGCGGACAAATTATTTTTTTATTTTTTTAATAAACGTTTTTTTTGCCCTTTTTATAGATAATTGTACGGAACCCTTCGTGCGCGAATCCTACTCGCACTTGGCCGGTTTTTATTTTGTTGTTGGTTTAGTAAAAATAAACTTAGATAATAAAGCTAGATAGATAAATAGATTTACTATTTATTGTACAAAACAGATATATAACTCACAGATATACAAAACTTAACTAAATAACAACAATAACAGAAATGCGCGATGGCCGGTCTTATCGCTTCTAGCGATTTCTTCCAGACAACCTTGGGATGCGAGTACTATATAAGAATGGGACAGTGGTGTCATCACCTTGACAAACACATCAATAAATAAAGCCAGATGAAATAATATAGATGGACGAAAGGCGCGCGGCCCCGCGCGGAGGTATTTTGTGTGGAGTCAGCCACGCGGACGGCCGCTCGCTGTGCCCCGAGCAGTCACGTGACTACTCAAAACCAGTCAAGCGAATGCTCAAAGAATCCCTTTCGTGTTCATCAAGCGATACTATGCATTTTGCAACGAAGATAAAGTTTAAAATGCTGCGTAAATTTTGGTTCTGAAACTGCTCGGCCGCTGCCGGCCATCTCGGTGTGAATAGACCCTTACAAACAACCTACCAAAGTCAAACTTATAGTAGAGCATCTATTTCCCTACATATATGTAGTAAGTATTGTAATCTCCAAGTTATATATGAGTTTGGACCTAAACAAACATTAAAACTAACCGGGAAATGATTTCCCTTACCGATGTTGATTTGGTCGAGCAGGAATAACGGAGTCTAAAACCTAATTCTGATTTCAGGGAACTTAGTGACCAGTTGTGTCGAGGTGTTGTGACTTCTAATGTCCAGGGGTAGTGACTTGTAGTTTCCAGGCGGGGTAGTTTAGTTACTTACCAGGGGTAGTGTGTAGGGGTAGTGACTTTTAGATTCCAGGGGTAGTTACGTATCACTATACTTAATTTAATGGAGTTATTCAGTGTGCCCCTGGACACTATACGTAAATACCCTAGAAACTATAAGTCACTGCCCCTGGACACTTCTCTTTTCTGACTTATAGTTTCTAGGGTAGGTACGTATAGTGTCCAAGGGGTACACTGAATAACACCATTAAATTTGAAGGTTCTCTGGTCTTAGATCAAGTATTTGCCATATAATTAGGCGTTTTATATTTTATTGTGCGTTTAATAGATTCTTAACCACTTCGTTTGAGTGGTTTCGAATTTTTCCTTGTATTTTCTTGCTAACTTCCTCCTTCACGATCGGCATTTCCAGATATTCATGTATCTGTGTTCCTCACAAACCTGTGTGCGCTTGTGACAATTCTAAGGACAGTGTTTTGAAATGTTTGGAGGATTTCGACATTGGAGTGATGATGATGATGATGAAGAAGATGATTTCCGGATCATCCGGATGATGCCCGTGTTGCTCTAACAATAAATTAACTACATTATATACCAACTCCAGATCTAGCACTTAACTGAGTCAGTCCCTGAGGTATGGGAGCGGTACGGGAGGGGTGTTTTCGTCTCTCAAATTATCAGATGACATGTGACATAATGTGAACAAAACACCGCCTCCCGTACCGCTCCCATACCTCAGGGACTGACTCAGTTAAGCGCTACACCTGTAGTATGATAGATCATTCATTTGTTTATCCCGACTAGCATGATGATAGGTACGTACGCATTTCCAAGTTCTCCTATGCCTTGGTGTCTAAGAAAAATTACGACTATACTACCGTGCTTTAAAATCCTCCTTTTCTAGTTGGAGAATCGTAAAGTTTGGCGTATAGTTTCTATTTTTCGAAAATGGTACTAAGCCCATAGATTTAGTATATGTACTAGATCTACAATCAGAGATCGAAGATGGAACCAAAAAAAATATGTGCACGTGTTGGTGAAAGTCTATGTCTGAGTTAAAAATAGTGTTGTCCTCGACCAACACTTTTACATTGTCGATAGAATTCGTCATCCGTCCGTGATGTGTATGGTAGATAAATACATCTTAATGCAGATTAAGTCTTTCATGAAGAACACAGCTTGGCAGATTTGACGTCATAAAGAGAATAAGGTTCTTATTCCAATTTTGAATACAGTTAATAAATAAACCTTTATTATTTATTGACCCCTAAATATTACGGTTTTATTTATAGGAGGGATCTTAGAGTTTCCCTTTTAAATTTAAACTTAAAATGTTTGCTGCATATACCTAGTGGAGTTCTTATTTGAGTCCATCCCACTCTTCTTATAACCGATAACCATTTTTCTCGTAGCAAAGGATTACTTGGAAATCTGAAAGCACAAAAACATTTTATATCAGCCGTGCTACGCCCATATAATTTTTCACTCTGTTACTTTATCTATAGACAATTTGTTACCCCAAAGTTTATTATTTATCAAGTGTAAACCACGCTTTATGGATAACTTTAAATTTAAATGTAACCCAAAAATTCCGTTCTAGCGGGACTCGAACCCGCACCCTCGCCTGTCATCGGCGATGCCTTAAAAAATTTAGCCATAGATCGAGCTATGACGCTGGAGACGAAATTTGTGGGCACTATCAACTCGGCTATAGCGCCAAGTTGATAGTGCTGTATCTACAGGTGTTTCATTGGAAACCTTCTATTCAAAGTTCGAAAGTAAAGGCATCGCTGATCACAGGCGAGGGTGCAGGTTCGAGTACCGCTGGAACAGAATTTTTGGGGTATATTTAAATTTAATTTGTTACCTATTATTTTATTAAGCAGAAATAAACAATATTTATTTATAAAAAATTCAAAATAAATATACCCTTTCGGGGAAAAAGGCGTGTGTAATAATCAACAACGTAAATATTTACTCCAAAATATCTACTACACAAACTGCAATAAAAACACCCGTGGTGCTTTAAAGTTACCTTTTCAATAGTCAATACAAAAACACACACCTCAATGTCCACCTGGTTATTATAGATTTAAAAAAAACGGTAAAATGTTAATAGAGCACACAAATTTACTCCAAACAAAGTAAACCTCCATTCTAGGATGGATAAAAATTTAATTTATAGGTAGGTATAGTGCGCGTCATGTAAAAAGAACGCTGGTGGTCAAGCTTCTACAGGCGTTCCAGCGTTCTTTTTTACATGACGCGTACTATAATTGTACATTATTTGTAGTAAACTAGATAGGCACTCATTCAATGCATAGTTATACATCTCTCAAATAAGTAGAAAAGTAAGTAATCTCTTAAAAAGAACGCTGGAACGCCTGAAGAAGCTTGACCGCCAGCGTTCTTTTTACATGATGCGCATTATACAACGATATAGACTGCAACAGGACTATCGATATTTCTGACGTCATCACTTGGTCAAGCCCTATCGTAATCAAACATTTTTATATTTTACATAAAATATTGTTTATTTCTAGGTGCAGCAACGAAATATTATTAAAAAATATAAGGGAAAGTCCTAATCTACGAATGAAACTGGTTTTTAGGCCATTTACTAAAGCAGAATTGATAAAATAAGCAATACAATCGAACTACCAATAATCTCTTATTTACCTGTGAAACGTGTATTTTCCCGGATAATTACGTCTTGTATCTTCACAGTCACAAACTGAACACGACACCATTGTCATACAAAGTAATATTTATTATTTAATAGTAAGATTACTAAAATAATTACAAAATTAGTTAAACTGCACAAGAGACCGTCCGGTATGCGCATGTACTCAAGCAAAACATGTCAAATTCAATACATTGTTGCTGTCACTTTTCTTCTTGCACGGGGTACATTTAAAAATGACTTCTCTCTCCCACGCTTCGTTTGTCTATTTAGCGTAGCGAAAAAATTCTACGTCTATGACTAAGCCCCCATAATTTCAATTCTTGTCTTAGATACACGTGTCTCGCTAGTGTAGGCAGAGCTTAACTTAGAAGGTCTTGGGATGTTTGTTTGTGTTTCGTGTGTTCGCTATCTTGTTTGCGGAACTGTTTGCAGTAGAGTTTACAGAGCTGTTTGTCTATGCCTTGCAGAAATTGATGCATATAATAGCGTAGATAAATGCGGTGTTTACTTAGATTGTTGTCTATGATTGGCAGAAACAGGAAGTTATTTTATGTTTTTTTTATCTCAAACCCCGCTGGTTAATGTTAAAGAACTCTTTTTAATTTCTTACTAAATTATGAAATTTTTCGTATGTATCATGTACTTATAATATGTTTCGTATGTAAAAGTAATTTAATTTATTTTCGTTTTAATCAAACGTTGGTCATCATCTTCAGCCTTATAAGTATACTGCTGAAAATAGTCCAACTCATAAGATATAACAACAAACGGTCAGGAGCCGCCTCCATCCACCAACTTCCTGCAACTTTTTAAAGTTCGTCGGTCTAAAGCGGTATAAACATAATAAATACGTGGTGTTATGTAGCTATCATGTAATTTAACCATGAATAAAAATAATCGTGAATCCATTTCTTTTTATTATTGTTTTTATTCCATTTCCATTTTAGTAGTAGTAGAGCTTTTTTGTGAAAGAGTTCGTACGGGGAAGTACTACCACCATACCTATTTCTGCTGCAAAGCAGTAGTGCTCGCATTGCTGTGTTCCGGTTTGAAGGGTAAGGGTGCCGGTGAAATTACAGGCACATGAGACTGTTTATCTTTATGTCTCAGGGTGGCGGGCGTAGTGCAATGCCACATAGGATGCTTCCTAGGTGGACGTGACCTATGAGGTAATGCACTGTTCATAGGCAGAGGTTACCGCTTAACATCAGGTGGCCTATCTGCTTGTTCAGTCATTCAAGTACTATAAAAAAAAAAAACTAATTAATTATTATATGTATAAACTGCAGGTACAAAAGGATGTAAGTTTATTAGATATTATGGTTATTTTGAATCTGTATCTTTACCCTGTTTTTAATAAATCATTTGTAATTTGCTGCTGTGGTTTTAAGACATCATCTCTGTAGGACGTATTTTAAGAAATCTTTATCGCATTGTTTTGATTGTTGCCATTCTTTTATTTCTCCCAGAGCACTTTGCGAAACAGCCTGCCAGCTCAGGAAAAGTAGCAAAACAACGTCTCCCCTGCCGTGGATCAGGGAAAGATCATGGAGAATTCAATTTACGCCCGGCACCCGACGGCATCGCTCACATAAGCCACGGGCTTATTATGGAGATTCGAACAACACAATTGCTGTCAATATGTTTTTTTTTTACTACGTGAATGACGGAACAAGGAGATGGCCCCCCTGATGTTAAGCGGTAACCTCTGCCTATGAACAGTGCATTACCTCATAGGTCACGTCCACTTAGGTAGCACCCTATGTGGCATCTGCGCCCGCCACCCTGAGACATAAAGATGAAAAGTCTCATGAGCCTGTAATTTCACCGGCACCCTTACCCTTCAAACCGGAACACAGCAATGCGAGCTCTACTGCTTTGCGGTAGAAATAGGTATGGTGGTAGTACTTCCCCGGACGAACTCTTTCACAAAAAAGCTCTACTACTAATAATGTCTTTGAAACTCGATGTACTTAACTTTTTAACCATTAGGTTTATTTTATTTTACCCAACTATGGCAAAGCCAAATATAAGGGTTGTTTTTAGCGATAACGGCAAAGCCAATAGCAAGGGTTATGTTTGCATAAGTCTATGTATGTAAGTATGTTTGTATTTATGTTTTTTATATTTTTTATACTACTTTGTGACGGAACTAGCAGATGGCCTGATGTTAAGCGGTAACCTCTGCCTATGAACAGTGCATTACCTCATACATAGGTCACGTCCACCTAGGACGCGCCCTATGTGGCATTGCACAGCGCCCGCCACCCTGAGACATAAAGATGAAAAGTCTCATGTGCCTGTAATTTCATGTAGGTATGTTCCACCGCAGCGCCTAAACTACTCATCCAATTTTGATGAATGAGGTGTCAATAGATTCGTTATTATAATAATAATACACAAATAAGTATAGTTTAACAACTTATTAAATGAACTTGGAGAATTAAAAAGGAAAATTTTGTACAAATTCCATTTCAATTATTAATATGAAGTAAGGAAAAAGGAAATTCCCCTTCTAAGTCTACAAAAATTACTCGCAGGCGAAGTCGTGGGCGCGAAGAGTAAAATAATGATGCCCAAAAATAAAAAAAAACTTTTTTTTTTTTTATTTCCTCTAAAACTATCCTTAATGACAAACAAAGAATAATTATCAAACATAAGCACTTTCATCTTTAATTTTAACTTACTTAACGCTATCGACTCGCCCTAGTTTTGCACGGATAGGGCCGGGATCCCCCCCTCCCCCTCCCAAATTTTGGTCAGCTTAAAGCCGGCGCACACGTAATCCACATGCGTAACTTCACTCAATTTTTTTTACCTAAAGCGTATTTTTTCAACTTTTAACCGAAACAGTCAATTTATCGAAAACTTGTAGTAGTTAGGAAGATGCGATAACGCTTTTGTTGGTAGTCGGCACTTCAGAAGATGGTCCGCGTGGACCGCAAACCTATAACAACAATCAATAACCTTACAAAGGGATTATAATTATCTCTTTGCAGACGTAACCAGGTAATAACCAGAGCAATACATTTTGAAACTGCAATCTTCCGTAATTTCGCTATCAGACAACTTAATAGCAGAGTTTTACCTACCATTCAAACTCTTATTATGTCCGGAGCCTTCTTCGAAGCCTTAAACATATTATGAGATTTGGTCCTCCAAATTTTCGAGCGTTCTCCTTCTTCTTCTTGTTGTTACCGGCGCTTTCGCTACCCAGCACTAGGGAGCGCTTCGATCAGGCAGCATGTTCACCAGTGGTGCGCGCGCATTTTTTTTTTTTTTTTTTTTTTTTTAACTTTGATAGACCTTTGTTTGACCACGATCTCACCTGTTGGAAAGTGACGATGTGGCCGAAGATGGAGCACAAAGGTCTAGAAGGCACCTATTCACTCTAGCCTTGAAGAGACCCAGATTATAGTTTTCAGGAAAGACAGACGACGGTAGTGTATTCCACTCCTTAGCAGTTCGCATTATAAAGGTGGAACTGAAACGTTTAGTACGAATAGCGGGTATACTAATCAGGTAAGGGTGGTACCGAGCCGTGCGCCTGCTCGTCCTATGATGAAAAGGAGATGGTGGGATCAGATCATGAAGTTCCTGGGAGCATTCCCCGAAATGTAACCTATAGAAGATCGAAAGGCATGCGACCTTACGGCGGTGCTCGAGACTCTGGACCTTAGTCTCCGCCATATGTTGCTCACCTATTAGCCTAAAAGCTCTGCGTTCAATCGAGTCCAAGGCAGCAAGCTGGTGTTTGGCCGAGCCATCCCAAACGTGGCAGCAATACTCCATACCAGCCCGGACTTGTGCTTTGTACAGACTTAGAAGCTGTCCTGGTGTGAAGTAACGCTTTACCTTATTCAGGATACCCAGCTTCATGGAAGCAGTTTTTGCCTTAGACTCGATGTAGGAGCCAAAGTTGAGAGTAGGCGTGAGTGAAACGCCTAAGAGCTCCAGGTGATCACCTATAGCTACAGGTACATCTCGGAAGACAGGAACTTGGAGAAACGGACTTTTTTTCGCCGAGAAGATACAAGCCTGCGTTTTAGAGGCGTTGAACTTGACTAGATTAGCATCGCCCCAATCGGATACAGCCTTGAGAGTCAAATTCAGACGCTGCAGCATCTCATCTCTTAACCCCAGAATTTCATTCTGCCTAGCACGCGCAGTGGAAACGTATCTCTCCACAACTGTGCTGTCGTCTGCATACCCAATGATACTGGGCATTAGCAGATCATTAATATGCAGCAGAAACAGTGTGGCAGATAGCACTGACCCCTGAGGTACCCCGGCATTTATAGCCATTTGATCCGACGAGCAGCCGTCAACAACTACTCGAATGGATCTTTCCCTCAGAAAGTCTGCGAGCCAGGAGCAGAATTGAACTGGCAGTCCGTAAGCAGGAAGCTTGCCAATAAGGCTAGCATGCCAAACCCTGTCAAAGGCCTTCGAGACGTCAAGTGAAACAGCCAGTGCTTCACCATGCTTCTCGATGGCCTCACTCCAAATGTGCGTGGCATACACAAGAAGGTCCCCAGTAGACCGATTTCGGTGAAATCCGTATTGGCGATCACTGAGGAGGTCGTTACCTTCGAGGTATGCAAGGAGTTTCCTATTCAGCACACGCTCCATACATTTACATAGCAGGGAGGTGACCGAGATAGGGCGGTAGTTCGAAGGGTCAGCACGACTGCCTTTCTTGGGCACTGGCTGCACGTTAGCGAGCTTCCAAGACTTGGGAACATCACCAGTTTTCAAAGAGAGGCGGAAAAGTCGCGTAAATATTGGAGACAACTCAGGGGCACAGGTTTTTAACACTACGGCCGAGATACCATCCGGACCGCTAGCTTTATTCACGTCGAGACTACGTAGCGTTTTGAGCACTTCCTTTTGCTGGATGCGAATTTCTTGCATAGAAGCCCCGCACCGAGGAAGGCTGGGTGGAATTTCGCCAGAGGTGTCAAGACGCGAAGCCTCCGCAAATTGATTGGCAAATAAATTTGCTTTCTCAACCGCAGCGTGAGCTAGGGACCCGTCTGGTTTCAGTAGTGGGGGGAGTGAAGGGCGGCAGAAGTTCGCTTCCACCGACTTAGCCAGAGACCAGAAAGCTTTACTTCCCGCAGGGTATGCGGCAAGCTTAGCCCCCAGACGGCCAATCCGATTGAAGCGAGCCTTCCGTATCACCTTCTTGCAGGACTTGGCGGCTTTGTTAAAGGCTTTCTTCTTAATCCGTGCATCCGAGGTTTTACCGTTTCTTGCGTCAACCCAGGCTAGGTATGCCGCACGTTTTTGCGCTTCCGCGCTAGCACACGCAGGACTGAACCAAGGGCGAGCATTGCTTGAAGGTGAAGCATCAGAGAATGGAATAAAATACTCCATTGCTCTTTTGATCACCTCCGTAACGGCATTCGCACAGACCGTCGGGTCACAAGAAGAAAAGCAGGTTTGCCGCCAAGGGTAAGAAGCGAAGAAGTGTCGCATCTCATCCCAATCTGCCGACTTGTAACGCCACACTCGCCTACTAACTCTGGGTGAGGGATCGGGTGGCGAGTATGAAGATACAGACCTCACCACACAGTGATCAGATGAACCCAAAGGGGGCATCACTGATACCGAGTGGCGATCCGGCTCGTTTGTCAGCAGAAGGTCCAGGCAGTTGGCTGTGTGGTCCTCAACGTCCGGAATTCTGGTTGCCTCATTGACCAGCTGAGTGAGATTTAGCGTGAGTGCAAGTTTGCACGCCTCTCTCCCAGCATGGTCAGACAACTGGTAAGGGAACAGCCACTGTTGGTGGTGGGCGTTAAAGTCCCCTAGAATCACCAGTTAGGCATCAGGATAACGTTGTTGGGCCACATCCGCCGCTTCACAGATGTAATTGAACAACCTGGTTGTCTCGTGGTCTCCGGAGTGCGATCTATATAAACCAGCATAGATGATTTTATCCATGCCGGAGTCCACCAAAGTCCATAGAACGGAGAAATCGGGTTCTTCAAGGTCACGAAGACGCAGACAACAAATGTCCTCCCGGACAAATAAACAGATACCAGCTTTGGATTTAAAGTTGTGCTCCAGAGCATAGCCTGGGTATGTGAGGTATGCTGTATCGGGAGCACATTGAATCTGTGTCTCCGTGAGGAATAATAAGTGTGGCTTGGCGGTCTCTAGGTGGTGGTGGACCGGATAGAGATTGGAGTGCAGTCCTCGAATGTTAGAGAGGTGCACTTGAAGCGAGAGGAAGTGCTTCCGCTGTAGAAACGACTTATTATTTTTGGACTTTTTCATGATGGTTTTAAGAGTGATAGGTTTGTGGGAAAAACGGCTGTTGAGCGAGGCACTGGTCAGCGAAAACCTAGAGATAAAACAGCAGGCACCTGCGCCAGTGGGAGACTAGACTGGAGACTGCGGGGACGCCCGAACCCCCCCAGGAATGGCCATCGGGTCCTCTCATCCGGTCGCCAACCGGCACGATGGAGCATTCTGGGATTTTTCGCGAGGCGGCGGGGCAGCCTTTAATGAGTGGCTAACTCACTAGTTGGGCCCCCTACAACCTGCGGTCGGCCAGCGGAGAACCGTGCTTCGGATCCCGCTACCCTCCAAGTCTAGCCACCCGGCACACTTGCACAGCTGCAGTCTCTAGAACGCACATGCTGGAAATCCAGTGCACGAACTGCTCAAACCCGTCACTTCCACGATGGCTACACTGGACATCAGTCCGAAACACTACAATGTCGCTTCACGGACTGGCTTTGTCCAGTGGGTGGTGACAAGCCACGGCCGAAGCCTACCACCAGAAATGTTGCTACCCGTTTGGCACCACCCAGAGATCACGTGTAGGGACGCAAGGGTATCTTCCTACGGACGCGGGTAACTTCGATCTCTAAATTTGTCATCATTGCGGGTCTCAGAATAACTTAAGATTAACTTAACTCTAACACACCAGGCAGAACTGACTGTAAGGCTTCGAAGAAGGCTCCGGACATAATAAGAGTTTTAATGGTAGGTAAAACTCTGCTATTATGTCCTTCTTCGAAGCCTTAAACATATTATGAGACAGTGTCTGTTTTCGCCTGGTGAACAATGAAAATTTTGTACAAATTCCATTTCAATTATTAATATGAAGTAAGGAAAAAGGAAATTCCCCTTCTAAGTCTACAAAAATTACTCGCAGGCGAAGTCGTGGGCGCGAAGAGTAAAATAATGATGCTCATAAAAATAAAAAAAAACAATTTTTATTTTTTATTTTCTCTAAAACTATCCTTAATGACAAACAAAGAATAATTATCAAACATTAGCACTTTCATCTTTAATTTTAACTTACTTAACGCTATCGACTCGCCCTAGTTTTGCACGGATAGGGCCGGGATCCCCCCCTCCCCCTCCCAAATTTTGGTCAGCTTAAAGCCGGCGCACACGTAATCCACATGCGTAACTTCACTCAATTTTTTTTACCTAAAGCGTATTTTTTCAACCCTTAACCGAAACAGTCAATTTATCGAAAACTTGTAGTAGTTAGGAAGATGCGATAACGCTGGTGGGCTTTTGTTGGTAGTCGGCACTTCAGAAGATGGTCCGCGTGGACCGCAAACCTATAACAACAATCAATAACCTTACAAAGGGATTATAATTATCTTTTTGCAGACTTAACCAGGTAATAACCAGAGCACTACATTTTGAAACTGCAATCTTCCGTAATTTCGCTATCAGACAACTTAATAGCCTACACAATAACAACCTGGGTTAATGGGTAATAGCTCTGCACACGCAGTCAGGGCATTTCTTTGCATGGGCTGAGCGGTAAGCGATGGATTATTTCTAACATAATTTTTGATTTTGAAGATAGATTTGAAAGTATATTTTTTTTACATTGATAGACCTTTGTTTGACCACTATCTCACCTGTTGGCTTCGACCAAAATAAAAACCTGTTAGTAAGTGATGATGTGGCCGAAGATGGAGCACAAAGGTCTAGAAGGCACCTATTCACTCTAGCCTTGAAGAGACCCAGATTATAGTTTTTTCTTTATCTAAATACTTATATATCCTTACAAATATATAAAGGTAACACGTTGGTGAAGCTAGAGTTTCTTAACAAGCGGTGGCCATATAGAGATAAACCGTGTGCTGATCAAAATGAGCCTAAACACAGCCAGTTTACTATTATCAATCGAGCCGTTGGCCACCCTCAAGCGTGGTCCCATCATCAGATCAGTTTGATGTCATCATAATATTATGGTGTCATCGGAACTTGACAGGTATGCAAGTTGTTCAGTTTTATGATTTTTGCCACAATTTTTTTAACAAGATAGTTTAATTAAAAAATAGTTTTCCAGATTACTCTGCTTATCGCTTTGCCCCTGTACAAGAATATACAACATAATCAACCGCTACGAGTGCTCGTAGACCCTCTACGAAACAGCTACGCGCCTGCCACGGCCGCAATAAGCTGTATTTTATTGCGGAAGTAATCTTTCAGTAACGTTTATTTTTTGTGCGATTATTGTTTTATTACTATAAGCTTATTACATCGTTAAACCAATGTTAACTTTTTAGCACGAGAGTTAAAGTATTTGAATGCAAATTATGAAATAATATATTTGACAATCACTACAAAAGGACTATTCTATCACTAACTAAGGAGTGGAACAGACTACCGTCGTCTGTCTTTCCTGAAAACTATAATCTGGGTCACTTCAAGGATAGAGTGAATAGGTGCCTTCTATACCTTTGTGCTCCATCTTCGGCCGCATCGACACTTACCAACAGGTGAGATCGTGGTAAAACAAAGGTCTATCATTGTTAAAAAAAAAAAAAAACTTACCGTTTCCAGATTCAAGAAGTCCTTCAGTGTCTGAGGCTTCGTCCGCTGCAGCCGCTGCTACCAATACCAGCATGAGCCAACAAAGGCGAGCCATGGCTCCTGAGGACAATGAATAACGAGTCAGTTTTGTTGCCAAAGAAAGAAGGACTTGCGCTTTCAAATCATTGATGTAGCGAAGCAAGGTTGCTGTTTTAGGTGGGTCAGTTTTCGTATGTTTAATGGGACGCTGTTTTAAGATAACTTAAGCTAAGGCCAAACCGACGCGATCAGCCCGCGTCCGCGGTGGCGTTAAATGGTTAAACAATGGATCGCAACCGCGGACGCCAACGCGGACGCGGGCTGAACGCTTTGGTCTGACCCTAGCCTTACGGACAGCAAACAACACTTTATAATTTTAATTTTGCGCCACAACCGAAACGTTCGGTAAAGGATTAGTTGAAAATTCAGTTCAGCCCAGCTAAGGCCCATAAGCTACCTGAACTTTGATATGTGACACAGTCTAGGTCAGATAAAATTATACTAGTCTAAAACACTTTACATAATATTCGGAGAGCGCATTTTAAAGGCGTCATAGCCTGCCAAATGACTTTTTAGTTTAATTTGTATTGGTCTTATTTCTATAGGTATTAATTTATATATTTTTGATAAACTGAGCATCATAAATAAATACTAGTTCTTCTAACAAGCAGAAAGCAATCAATTTATAATATTAGTGGCATAAAGATATCAAAACAAATTTCATAAAACTCAAACTCCCAACAGTATTAAAGTTAGTTTATCGCGCTATAAATAAGCTCGAGTATGGAGTTCATCTTTTGTGCGAAAGTCGTTAACAACAACGGTAAATAAGGTCCCTGACGGTCCTATATTCTTAGGAAGTTCTCACAATAGAGATAAGATGCGACGGTGTGAAGTCACACCTTTAGCTATTCTACTTCCATAAATGAGACATAAACAGAAGGTTCATTTTGGACCGTCCTATAAAACAAACTATGTAGTTGGGGAATGTTTCATTGGAGTTTTTTCCATATAAACTTCAACACCGCGGGTAGAGAATGCTTCTTAGCACTAATAGTTGTTTGTTTTGTGCAATAATGAATATTCTATCTGCCTATCTAACAACCGCAATTTGGGTCATGTTTCCTACCTGGAGGAGCCCAAACTTAGTATATTTTTAAAATACATATTGGGTTTTTCGACAATTTGTAGCTGAAAGGTGTAAATATTTTTTTCCATACTAAACAATTATGTCTTAACTTTTCTCTGCATCGACGAAAATTCGGCTCATTATAATAGGTACAAGTGTACGAATAAGTACAATTCTAATAAGAAGTGCCGAATAAGTACCCATGTTTGCCATTAAGCGCTCCCACTGTAGTCAGTAAAACGTCATCACAAAAAAGCTTTGCAAACATAAAAATATGTTGACATATCTAGCACAATGATTGTTCCCGCGCTTGGCTCCACGTTACTTTTGAACGCTAGCCTAGTTTCAGACAACGCCACTGTCCGTGATCCTGCTACCTCGCTGTCAAAGAGAGGTCACCTTTTGTGAAAGGCTTTTATCTGCCTCCGGGAATTTTCTTTTTATTTGTAAGTTATATACGTTGTAGGAATGGCACTGCTTCCTATTTTTATGCTGTGAATAAGAACTTTAATTATCTGAAGTACACATAAAGTGTTTTACACAAACAATATAGGTGTACCAATGATTTAAGGCACAATAGGTTCACAGCATGTCTATAATGAGCTCTAGAATTTTTAAGTTTTTGATAAGAGTTCTTATAGTTTACAAAAAGAAAAAAATATATAGTATTGTTAAGCTTTTTATATAGTGAAATCATAAATTCAACATACTATTCGAATTACTCAACTCGATTAAAAAAAATATCAATGATACCACCTTTTAAAAATTGAAATGCCATTTTAGACTTACTTCATACACGTTTTATTTTTTAAACATTTTGTAATTTATTAATTATTACTTGAGTTAGTGAAGTCATCAGCAAAGTTTTACAAAACTCTAAAGGGAATTTTTACATTATTATTTTTATACACAAAAACACGGTATCAGAGCGTGCGCTCGCCTTCTTCGACTCATACAAAAATGTTTGTTGAAACTGGTTGAACCCATAGCACCTTAATACAAATCATAACAAGAATAAATAAAAAATAAAAAAACCCCAACGCAGTGAAACAGATGAACCAATTTTGATAAAACATGTCTAAGAACCATCGTTCGAAAACCTGCTTTCAAATAAAAAAAAACAGCATTAAAATCAGCTCACCCGTTTAAGAGCTACGGTGTCACAGACATGCACATAGACAGACATACATGCACAAAGACAGACACACACACACATAGTGGATAACACCCCTCTTTTTGCGTCGGAGGTTAAAAATCACACCTTTTGAGACAACTAGCGAACCTGTGAACCGATTACCTCAAACCTATATAAAGCGCAGTGCACACAAACAAAACGATTCGCAAGCAAGTATGCAAATGGCTAAGCAATTCTGTAGTCTTTGATGTGGCAAAGCGGTTGCTGCGCCCTTCAGCTCACAACACTTATGCACTTATGTGGGGTAATTCAATAGCATTCCAAGACCACAGGTAGTGTGTATATGCCTCAGGCTGCTCTAAGAAGCGGTTCTACAAGAGCATTAAATTATATAAGAAGAAATTTAGAAATTTAAAAAACCCCCAACCCAATGAAACGGCTGTACAGATTTTGATAAAACATGTCTAATAACCATCGCTAGAAACCCTGATTCTAATTTAAAAAAAACGCCAAATCGGTTCCAGGTCAAATCTTATATAAACGAATCTTACAAACAAGTCTGGGTAATCCATTAGTCGGCTTTTAGGAGGAGAGGAGATGGAGGAGCTTATTCTTGGGCCGGAAACACCACGGCCAATTATAATTAATTTAATTGATTAATTTAGTAATAGTTACATTGCATGCTGTGAAGCGGATTAAGGTGGATCTTTATTTTAATTTGACAACTATCTATCTTCTGACGCTTTCTCTGCAACATTACGTCCATTTTTTTTAAGGTCCGTGGTATCTACCTACATAACAACTGTAACTACTTTCCTCTTAAAATGAGTACATTATATCATAGTTCATAGTAATTTATTTGTTAATGTACATGATGTAGATGTCAAACAATAATAACAGATCCGTTACATTCTTACCATTATTAGGCATGCAAATATATGTAGTTACAGGTAAATATTTAAAAGTATACTAAAAACTAAACATTGCTCAAGTCGTCAGTTAAAAACTCCGTCACTGAGTAATAACATTTCTCAAGCAGAAATGCCTTTAGCTTATTTTTAAAACCTATAGTGTCATTCTCTTTTATGCTTTCTGGTATCTTATTAAAGATTTTTAAAGCTGATCATAATCTCATTCATTGAATTCAAATTCAAATAGAGTTTGTGTTAGTGGCAGCAAACTCTCTCGGGCTGGCAATGTAATAAATTCATAATTTCTAGAGCGCGCTTCGTTTCACAAACTGATTTCACTTTACCAAGATTCTTCCAGTTTATTTGATGAAAAAGTTTCGAGAAAGTTTGACCATTGAAGTCCTTGCAACAGCTGGCAAAAGCTTTCATCTGTCCGGATGTATTTATGTTGGTACTCAGATACAGGGGCCGAACCACCTACAATTTAAAAACTATCATGTTTCCAGAGCGTTTTGTTTCAAGCTTATTGTAACATTACTTCGATTCGTACCATGATCTTTATAAACAATATTGTTTTATTCCTGCATTATGTTGGAAAAGAATGAATGATAATCTATCACTGCTATAAGATAGAACGAGACAATGCTCTATTTTCGTATAGCGTTGTCATACTCGCACATACACGTTCCGATATACGCATTTATCGAATCGAATTCCCACACTGTTATCATAACAGTCGATTGAATTTTGTAAAAGACCATTACCTATGTTTATAATGTTAAAAACACAATTTTTAATTTTTAACCCCCGACGCAAAAACGACGGGGTGTTTAAGTTTGACGTGTCTGTGTGCGTGTGTGTGTGTGCGTGTGTGTGTGTGCGTGTGTGTGTGTGTCTGTCTGTCCGCTCGTAGCTCCCGAACGGATGAACAGATTTATTTCTTTTTTTTTGGTTGAAAGGTGTGTAGCAGTGTGCGTTGCTACAGAAATGCTGAATCGTGATTTGCAATACGAGCAGGCGCACACAGGCAGCCAGTCATCTCCAGCTAATAACCATGCCAATAACTTGTGTGCATTATAACCGCGGAATATATTCGGTTTACGTAAAGACTCGTATTATTTGACCTTCTACATATAGGGAAAGATATCCCTTAAAGTGGTGACCCCAGACTTCGATTTTTGAACGCGCGTGTGGGCCAGAGATGACTCCCTCCCGACGAAAGCCACGCCTCGGGAGGTAAGACAAAAGAAGTTTCAAAATTGCAGCGATGACGTAACGCCACATGGACAACGGAAGCGCATGGAAGGCGCGGTAAAATAACAGCAGCATAACTCACAGCTACCATTTAGAAGACCTGAGTAAGAGGGCGTATTTATGTAAAGAGTGTTGACCGTCCAGGAGCGGAACGAGATGTTCCAGCTGCACTCGATGGATTATGCCCGGCTGAAGGATGCTCACCGGAGGGATTTTGCCCGGTTGAAGGATGCTCACCGGAGGACCAGTGCTGGACTTCGAGAAGGCTCAGTCCCACTGCTGCGAGTGACTGGCATCGAGTTCACGCTATTTAGGGGCCATGAGAGTTTTTAACGCAGAAGAGAAGGTGCTATGGTGCAGTGGTGTAGAAGAAAAAATTATCATCGGCGTACGTGAGCGTATGGGAAGAAAGATTTCGTCGTAGAATCAGTGAATCGTAGAATCAGTGAATCGTAGAATCAGTGAAAAAGTGTTATAATTTTAATTTGATTGCGTTGCGATACTAGGCTCGTAGCAATTAGTTTACAATGCATCTCGAGCATTTGATAAACGAAACGTCGCATTGCATCGCATCGCGTCAAAATAATATTCAGGTCCGACAACAGTTTTATTTTATTTTGTGGTTTTATTTTACTTTTCTTTTTTCTTTTTTTTTTGCTATTTGATAAATTGTGTGTACCATTTTTGATTTTTTACATTTTTTTTGTTATTCTTGTATGTTTGTTTCTGAACAAAAATTGTGTGTATTGGAAGATGGTATTTAAATGTAATATTTCGTAGCGTTGCGATATTATGCTCATGGTAATTAGTTTACAATGCATATCGTAGCATTTGGTAGAACGAAAAGTAGCATCGCATCGCATCGTATCGAATATTTGTAAGTGCAACAACAGGTTTATATTAATAAAACTTTTCCATTGTTTTGTTCTCGCAGCGCTCGTAATTAGATACGTTACGGCGAGCTAGCGTGCGAATGCTTAGTAGAGAAACAACTTCATCGTAATCTGCATTTGTGAAGCATTTGGTTCATTTGTTAGTAACTTTAAAATTGTATGAATAATATTTTTTGGTTTGTATAAAAGAAGGATAGCGTTGCGATAAAATACACGTAGCAATTAGTTTACAATGCACATGGTAGCATTTGGTAAAACGAAACGTGCATTGCATCGCATCGCGTCAAGCATATTCGAGAAGGTATTTTATTTTGTGGCAAATGAATTGTAAGTTTTAATTTTTGGAACATTTCTTTTATAGTTTCTGAGATATTTTTGTTGTAAAATCAATTTTTTATAACCTTTGTCAGTAACATGTCTTATTTTATTTTCACATGTGGATTAGTCCGAGTCTTATCAAGTCAGATAAAAGTAGGTCAGTTGTAATGCAAGCTCATGTTACGGCGCCGGGGCATTGGTCGCGTCGTGCACGATCTTGCAACTATGCACATTCTTGTGTGCCTTTTGCACACGATTATAGAAGAATGACAAAGTTGGATTACGGAATGATTGTTTAGGTTACAGTACGAAGAGCGTAATCGGATCTGCTAATAAAACACACACATCGTAAGGTAGCAATGTTGCGAAAATACGATTGTGCTTAGAACGCAGTGTAAGCTAAGAGGTTATTCAGCCAACTTTGTAATAGGAAGGTTATGTTTAATGCTAAGACTTTTATGTTCTAGACCTAAGATTTTTTTTTTTTTCGAAAAAAAAATTGTAAGGGGGAGATTACTGTAGCAGTGTGCGTTGCTACAGAAATGCTGAATCGTGATTTGCAATACGAGCGGGCGCACACAGGCAGCCAGTCATCTCCAGCTACCCATGCCAATAACTTGTGTGCATTATAACCACGGAATATATTCGGTTTACGTAAAGACTCGTATTATTTGACCTTCTACATATGAGGAAAGATATCCCTTAAAGGTGAATTTGTCGGGAGTGTTCTTAGCTATGTTTGATCAAAATCGGTTCAGCCGTTTCATAGCGTTAGGGGTTTTTTTAATTTTTACAAAATTAATTACTTTTTACATTCTGAAACTGTAAAGTTATTGAAAAGTGATGTTAAGAGTTATGGGCTCATTTTGAAAATAATAATTTCTGGATTAAAATAGATTCAAAATTATTTTTAGTTTTTCTGAGAAAGTTAGTTATAATTAAAAGTATTTAAGCCGTTTGGCGTGGAAACTCTAGGCCCGTGGGGACAGAGGCACATACAATTTTCAAGAAACTTGCGGAGCGTCATTTTGAGTCCATACGTGACCGGAATGCTGGGTTTTATTTTGGGCAACGAATAAGCATTGCCATTCAGCGTGGCAATGCAGCCAGCATTCTGGGCACGCTGCTGTCGGGTGACGGCTTGCTGATCTGATAGGTAGGTTTTTATTTTAGTTTTGGTATATTGTCTTAGTCTTAAATGTCTTTATATCCATAAATATATAGTTTATTAAAAAAAACCGTTTTGGGTTTTTGTTAGGTCATTATGGATTAAGGTTGGTGCTTTCGCTTGCAGCACTTCTTCGGATAGTCAAAACTGATTTGCCGGTAAGAAGACCTAACACACAAGTTTTAATTTATAGTATCACATAAATATCATTGGTTTAGCTACGATTGTGCTTCATTGGTTTTTACAGTGTTTTTTAGTTTCAGGCACATTCATAGCCTGGAGTGGTGTGGCTGATACTCTTAATTATTCTTTCGTTGCATCAGCCGCCGCTCTCATCACTGCGTAAATCCATAAATTCAATTAAATCCCGATGACAAAGGATTACAGAATAAAACACGAAATGAAAACCAAAATGTTATTACTTCAGTGCATAGTTGCGAAGCGGAACGGGTGGCCATTTTGTAATAAAACGAACAACCGACGGGTGGTATAGGAACAAAAAGTGGCATCATGCTCCGGTGATGTAACTACGGGGCTGGAATCGCAGTATTATCTGTGAGTTCTTTGTGCACAAACCTGAATAGAATTAAAGAACTTTTCAAATCATGAAATCGCTGAAATATTTTTATTTTAAAACTTATTGTTTCAAACAAAATGATCCACTCGAACGCTGACTCTAATTATGGCGTTGCTGTATTTTTAGGGTTCCGTACCCAAAGGGTACAACGGGACCTTATTACTAAGGCTCGGCTGTCTGTCTGTCTGTCTATGTGTCTGTCCGTCTGTCGCCAGGCTGTATCTCATGAACAGTGATAGTTAGACAGTTGAAATTTTTACAGATGATGTATATCTGTTGCCGCTATAACAACAAATATTAAAAAACACAATAAAATAAATATTTGAGCGGGGCTACCATACAAGAAACTTGATTTTTATAAATGTAGGTTAAGCAATGATCTGTGAGGTCAGTTTTGGATGGGTGACTGTAGAAATAGGTATAATATAGTTCTATGTTCAGACTTCTGGTGGTGGTGATGATGATGAAAACACTTTACGATGGAATTACTGATTTAATTAAATAAAGGTTACAAAATGTATTATCTAAGCGGCGGTACGAACGTGACTGCCTGTACCGGCGGCGCGGGGAGCGGGGCGTTGGGAATTTGCTAACATTGCAATCAGAGCCCCTACAGTCATACCCTTCTTAAAAAAAATTTTTTTTACAAACCAAAAAAATATCATTCATACTATTTAAAAGTATTACAAACGTACCAAAAGCTTCACAAATGCAGATTACAATGTAGTTGTTTCTCTTACTAAGCATTCGCACGCTAGCTCGCCGTAACGTATCTAATTACGAGCGCTGCAAGTCATAACAAAACAATGGACATTTTTAGGAATTGTACTTATAATTGAACAGTTCTTATTAACAATTTTGAAACACGTTAGTTATATAAAAAAAAATGCAATAAAATATGACATGAGCTATCCTCTGTGTTCATACATGGTTCATACTTGATTTATTGTACATTTAATTCACACATTTTTACTTTACACATTATGTATGTAAAACTAATTTTAAAATACACTCATCAATTCACTAAAAAAACTGTTTCATAATCCTATCGTGCCAATTTTCTTACTATAAAATAATATAAACCTGTTGTTGCACTAACAAATATTCGATACGATGCGATGCGATGCTACTTTTCATTCTACCAAATGCTACGAGATGCATTGTAAACTAATTACTACGAGCATTATATCGCAACGCTACGAAATAAGACTGTGTTCACTGATTCTAAAATGAAATCAACAACACTTATTATCACATGACTTTATGCAACAGCACCATAGCACCTTCTCTTATAGCGTGAACATGATGCCAGTCACTCTATGCAGTGGGACTGAGCCTCCTCGAAGTCCGTCACTGGTCCTCCGGTGAGCAGCAAAAACCGGGCATAAGCGCGTAGAGTGAATCTGCAGGTCCAACTATCCACTGTAGGACGTAGTCAGCACCTCAGATGTAGCTGGAATCACCTTATTCCGCTCCTGTAGAGTCCGTGGCTGGACCGCGGGTGGATGGTCATCTCTTCCCGGGCCATACACTGCCAAATACTCGTTCTAAGGGCTTCTAGATGGTAGCTGGTAGTTATCTGATGACGTCACCTTATGTCATTCCGTTGACCTTGCGTGGCGTTGCGTTGTGGTTACGTCATCCTGATGCAATTTTGAATCTGATATCTTGCTTTATCTATCTTTACCTTTTTTGCTTTACCTTTTTTTCTTTACCTCCCGAGGCGAGGCTTTCGTCGGGAGGGAGTCACATCCGCATTTCAGTTCACATTTAGTCCTCCACCAGAAGCGTCGGGGGTCACCAATGTAGGAATAGTTGGTGATGAAAACTTTCGATTGACAAACTGATTTAAATTATTATTGCGTTACATGATGTGTTGTCCAAGCCACAGAATAAATATTAGTTCCAAGCGCCAGTGCGAACTTGACTGCCTGTACCGGCGGCGCGGGGAGCGGGGCGTTGGGAATTTGCTAACATTGCAATCAGAGCCCCTACAGTGACCACTTTTTATTTTATTTTTACATACGTGATTTTTGTGCCTTTTTTATAGATAATGTTACGGAAACCTTCGTGCGCGAGTCCGAATCGCACTTGGCCGGTTTTTTATTATTTTATACTAGTGTTTACCCGTGGCTTCGCTCTCGTTATCCCAATAGACAAACTTCAGGTTATCAAAAGGAGCCACTTCGTTGTTCAAAACACCCTTAGCCAGTTATTTAATATAATTCATCTTTAGAATATTCAAATATTCCAAGCTATTCATTATCATTTATCTTTCATTCGCAGACTCGTCGATGCGCTTGAGAGCGTATTGACCTAAGTTCTAATAAAATTTTAATAAATTACATTCGTAGGGTCATTCATCTTGACATCTAAAAATATAAAAACCTGCTTCGTAATAAAGAATCACCTTCAAGTTAACTAAAGAACGACCTCCAACAGGTCAATTTGAGTTTATTGGATACATTATCACTTGATAGACATGCAACTATTGTAAGTTAGAAATTAGATTCTTCACAATAGTGAACATGCTTTATGACTTGTCGAATAAAGCTATTGCGAAATTTAAAGGTTTTTTTTATAACATTTATAGACCTTTGTTTGACCGGCAAGTGACGATGTGGGCGAAGTTGGAGCACAAAGGTCTAGACGGCACCTATTCACTCTAGCCTTGAAGGGACCCAGCTTACAGTTTTCAGGAAAGACGACGGTAGTGTATTCCACTCCTTAGCAGTTCGCATTATAAAGTAGAATTTAAACGTTTAGTATGAGTAGAAGGTATAACTAATGAGTTTAGGATGGTACCGAGCCGTGCGTCTGCTCGTTCTCTGATGAAAAGGAGATGGTGGGGTCAGATCGTGCACGTGATCGCTACTGCTGATTCCAGCGAAAAAACCGGGCACCAAGAATGTTTTAATGTGGGGTATAACGCAAAATTACCAATCTTATATTATATTTTTAACTGACTTAATCAAGTACAATATTCAAATTAAAAATATGGATGGATACTACATTATAATTCCAAGGGATCACCCAGACAGAAACACGACGGGACAAAATTTTCTCGATAAAACAAAAACACAAAGTTACCTCTAACTTTTGGCTAGATTCGATTGTTTGTCAATATGGTACAGATTATTGGGTCAACAATTGAATAAATAAAATCAATACAATAAAACGGAGGGTTCACCCACGAGATTTTTTAGAATTATCTATATAAAACGAAATATTCATTAAAAATCGCTTTTTCAAGCGGCGCGTGGCGTTTTTTTTGTATGAAGATTTCTGCCTGGCGGTGGCGCAGTCTTAAGTACAATTTATAACAAACTATTTTTATTGAAATTATAGTCTTGACCTACAATAATATTCGCGTAAATAAACTAGACATAAGTAATAATATATTATTTACGTTAATTAATAAGGATATTTGTACAACAGAGGGGTGAAGGGGGTGGCAATCATTAACCCTTTGACGAGGGTCGCCGATAGCCGCAGCTTGCCAGAATCCAATTTATGCGGTGTAATTTGTTGCCATGTCGATACCTTCCCTTATAGATGGGGAAACTTTGGTCTGATGGGCTGTTTAAATTGTTTGTAAATCAAAATAGAAATCACTATATAATTTACATCTCCAGTACCTAAAACCTTACCATACCTTTAGTTTATACCTAGTTTAAGTAAAATAATATATATAACAGATTGTTCGATTCCCGCCTCGGAACAAATATTTGTACGATCTGCAGATATTTGTTCAGGGTATTCTGGGTTTTTTTCTAAGTATAATAAAAATAAACTTTTTATGTATTGTATTGTAGTAAGTATATCAGTTATCTAATACCCATAACACAAGCTCTGCTTAGCTTGGGGCTAAATAATGTTGTGTGAACTGTCCAGCATTATTTATTTATTTATTTATTGTTACACGTCAGAATGAAATGTTTAACATTAGAAAGTAAAGGCCATAGGTACATACTGACAAATTAATATATATTAAAAATTAAGTACAAATTAGTTAATTATATGAATCAATAAACAAATTCCTACAAAATATTATTTAAAACATAAGTAAATTTTAACTGAAAAACTAACCATATTCGTATTAAGTATAACTCATTTCAATAGTCAAATGTCATATTAAATTAATTAAAATCTGATTACTCGTTTAATTATTCGTTTTTATTGAACGAGTGAAGCGAGTTCTCTGAGTCAACTTGGAAGAATCGGCGTTTGTATGTATGTATGTATGTATATTTGTCTGAGCATAACTTGCGAACCGTTAATCCGATCTTCACGAAATTTGATTGGGGAGTAGATAGTATTGGTAAAATTTGTTGGTAAAGTTATGAGCTATATCGGTCGGGGGGTTGTTGAGATATTGGGTTACAAGAGGGGGTAAAAAAAAAAGTGAGAATATCAGATCAAGTGGGGTGTCATATAAAAGCCCCTCGCTTCGACATTTCAAAACTATTTTTTATCATTTTTAAACTTATTTAGTTTTTGGGATATTAGGGTTAGTCAACAAATGTAAAGAAACAAAACCTCTAGGGTACTTCCACTAATCCTACAACGCTGAAATTTGGTATGTTTGTAGCTTTTATGACACAAATACTGGGAAAAGTCTAAAATTGAAGAATTTCGAAACTTGTACTCTAAAAAACAATAACCAATATTATTGACCTCCCGTTCCTAGGAATTTGAACGACGTTGTAGGTCTAACTTTTCAATCTCTTAACTATTTCATCTCAGTAGATAAATGTTTTTAGAAGTCGGTTAGAAAGGTATTTGTATATTTTGTGCAAAACTACAGGGAAAAGATGAAAATTGAGGATTGTCCTTGTAATACTAATTATTTACGATGAAAAACGTAATCTTTGGTGGTTAAGTAGCAAATCCAGTTGTAAAAAAGTCAGTTTCTCCAAGTTCCTGTCTTCCGAGATGTACCTGCAGCTATAGCTATAGGATAATAGCTAATAGGAGATCACCTCGAGCTTTTAGGCGTTTCACTCACGCCTACTCTCAACTTTGGCTCCTACATCGAGTCTAAGGCAAAAACTACTTCCATGAAGCTGGGTATCCTGAATAAGGTAAAGCGTTACTTCACACCAGGACAGCTTCTAAGTCTATACAAAGCACACGTCCGGGCTGGTATGGAGTACTGGTGCCACGTTTGGGATTGCTCGGCAAAACACCAGCTAGACTCGATCGAACGCAGACCTTTCAGGCTTAGGTGAGCAACATATGGCGGAGACTAAGATCCAGAGTCTCGAGCACCGCCGTAAGGTCGCATGCCTTTCAGTTCTCCCTTTATATTGCGAACTGATAAGGAGTGGAATACACTACCGTCGTCTGTCTTTCCTGAGTCTTTTCTTATAATCTGGGTATCTTCAAGGCTAGAGTGAATAGGTGCCTTCTAGACATTTGTGCTCCATCTTTGGCCACATTGTCACTTAACAACACAGGTGAGATCGTAGTCAAACAAAGGTCTATCAATGTAAAAAAAAACACAAATAGATGGCACTGCTAATTATGACTGACTATCGATAAGTTTTGAAGCTTGGATATGAAGTACTATGATAACTACGTTCATTTTATGTGGATATACTCACGTAGGTACACAACATAGATATTTTTTCGAAAGAAATAAGGTAACCTACCTAAATCACGTGTATTCGCGAGTTTCCAGTTCGGGGCGAACCACTAGTATAAGTTAAGCTAAGGCCAAACCAACGCGTTGAGACCGCGTCCTCAGTGGCGTGCACGGTGGCGATCAATGGTAAGACAATGGATCGCCACCACGGACGCGGGCTCAACGCGTTGGTTTGGCCTTAGCTTAAGCTCGGCACTTAGGAATTTAGACGTGACAAGTGATGAGCTCATCACCGCCATTGCTTCCCACGAAAAACTGCTAACACTTTCTTTCAGTAATAACACACTCTTTAGTAAGCTGGCAGCCAGGACAAATCTTATACCAACGAATCTTACTAACAAGTCCTGGTAATTCCTAATGACCGGACTATAAGTCAGCTTTTACGACATCCACGGGAGGGGTTGGAGGGGTCTATTCTTGGGCCGGACACACCACGGCATAAAAACTTTAAAAATAGTATTAAGAGCTAGTAGTAGAGCTTTTTTGTGAAAGAGTTTGTCCAAGGAAGTACTACTACCATACCCATTTCTGCTGCAAAGCAGAAATGGCACCCAGCACTACTAAATGGGTATGGTAGTAGTGCTCGCATTGCTCTGTTCTGGTTTGAAGGGTTTAGGTGAAATGAAAGGCACATGAGACTTTTTACCTTCATGTCTCAGAGTGGCGGGCTCAGTGTAAGGCTGCGTTTCCATTGACGCGAAGTTGGGCGGAGCGGTGCTTAGCGGTGCATGAATTGACCAATCACTATGCTCGAAATCTCTGCTCCGCTTCAATGGAAACAGCACGAGCGGAGCGGGGCAGAGCTGGACGGATATTCATATAAAATAAGCGAGGTGATGCGGAGCGGAGGACAGCGGGGCGGTGCGTTGCGGAGGGTAGCTAGGAGAGCGAAGCGGCGAGGTGCGGACCGGGGTGCGAGGGAGGGTGTGACGCCACGACTCGCGCGCAGTGCGTCGTAGTAGTTATCAACGCTACGTCATAGGTGCAATACGTATCAAAATGGATGAGAAGCTCATTGAAAGTGTTAAACAATTCCCGTGTTTATACACGTTTGGAAATAAGTTGAAAATTCTCCATGCACAGAACGATATTTTATATGTTGTCGAATCCAGAATCTATGTTTTCTCTTCATATCCAAAAAAGTTGCAACAGTCAATGCTACTTCATCTGAATCGTTATCTTCGTCGTCAAGTAAGGAAAGATATAAAAGGATTGCTTTTTTCTTTTTAAGCGACAACATGACATATGCTCTTTCTGAAAGATGGAGACAAACTGAGCTCAAAATTGCGCTCCGCTCCGCTCCTCTCCGCTCCGCTCCGCTCCTCTCCTTTCTGCTTCAGTGGAAACACTTACCACTTTTCACCGCTATTCTCCGCTCATCTCCGCACAGCTCCGCGTCAATGGAAACGCAGCCTAATGTCGCATAAGGGAAATTCTTATTGCAAGTTGTATAAAAAAACAGTTGAATAAAGGTCTTCGCACATTATAACAACTCCACGCCAACGCGGCAGCAACTCTACTCACACTCTCGATGAGTAGTCAACTAGTTGATCCACCCTATGGTCACTAGTGGGCAATGCGTTGTCAACGAGTGGGCAATGCAAACAAATGCAATGTAAGTGAGTGTCGCAAACGCATAGTCGTTGCGTAGACAACGTGTGGTCATTGCGTGACAAACGTGTCGGGGTTGACCTTTAGTGTACGATGCGTAGGCCACTCGTCGTACACTACTTTAATATCATTTTTTGAAATTAAACCTTGAACATATGACACAGGGCTTAAATTTCAATATTTGGCATAGAGTCGAGTCGCCGTTGAGTTGTTTTAATGTGCGAAGACCTTAATTTGCACAAAATATTTGAAACGATTCTCAATCTGGAGTGATGAACGTAGGTTGTTAAGTTCCGTACAAAAGCAATTTTCCGTAATTCAGTTAGGAAGTTTATGTTCGAATGGCTAGAGCGGTGGAACTAAGACTTATATTTCAAATGAAACTCCCCTTTTCAACGTTGTAATGTAAATTGTTTTTATCCAACTTTACAATGTGCTCTAACGAAAACTAGTAAAAAGCTTAACAAACTAAAAATGTTCCTTATATGTATTGTGAATGTTTAAAATTTATTTTCTCCACGACCATTAGGGAAAATTCCACAAAAAATAAGTCGCCTTGGTTTCAAAAACTTAAAATGTGAGAAATAAATTTGCAAAGTATCCTCTATTTTTGTAGTTACAACCATTTTTCTCCTAAACTATTAATCATAAGATGTTTTTATTGTCTTCAGTATATTAAATAACACAACACCGAGGGAACCTTGGTTTTATTTTTGAAAATTACTCCACTAATGATGTTTAATTTTAAAAAAATACTTGATTTTCGCTTACTTTTGTTACACGAGCGCTATTTTGTCACCTACTAACTTATCTGAACTTTAATGAGTTAGGTAGTGAAAGAATTTGACGTCCATCGACGTCTTAAAATGTTTACATGGCCAAAGTACACCGAACGAACGAAATGTAAAAAAGTTACAAATCTTGATCGATACTGTTTTTACTGCAACTTATCTTACAAAATTGTAAAAAATCCCGGGACGAAGTTAAGGCCATTGTCCTCCACTAATGTTTGCTTTTAATTAAATTCTCTTGTATGGAACCCAGAGAGCCCAGTTTGGGACGAACAGAATTAATGGAAGTTTTGATTGAGGAGTTCAGTTATGACAACTCATTGTGTGTTTAGGTTTTGGGGGGTAAACTGAATTTCGGTTTTATAACTGGGCCTTTTCTCTACGTCATTCTGTTCACGGGGTCTAGGACTAGTACAAATACAAATGCAAGCGGCGGTGATAAGATGGATGCTCAAATGGCGCAAAAAAAAATGGTGTTTTTTTCCCATTACAGCTCATCAACATTTATTCAGATAGTGAAAGTTGATTTCGCGAGAACTAGGAGACTTACCTAACATACATTTTTTTATTGATAGTATCTCATAAACTGAACCATGCGAACTGCTAAGGAGTGGAATGTGCTACCGTCGTCTGTCTGTCCTGAAGACTATAATCTGGGTCTCTTCAAGGCTAGAGTGAATAAATAAATAAAATAAATTTGACAATTGACCTTTGCGCTCCATCTTTGGCCACATCGTCACTTTCCAACAGGTGAGATCGTGGTCGAACAAAGGTCTATCAATGTTAAAAAAAAACATCAATTTAACTACGATCCCCTAAATAATTTTTTACAGTGTTTTGTTTTGTTTAGGGGCATCGTAGCTAAGCTGATGATATTTATAAGATACTATCAGTTAAAACATGTGTCTTAAAGTCTCCTAGTTCTCGCGAAATCAACTTTCGCTATCTGAAGAAGTGTTGATGAGCTGTAATGGGCAAAAAACACAAAAAAAAAAACGCGCCGAAAGCGTGAGCATCCACCAAACAAAGCAATCTCAAACGTGGCAGTAGTACTCCACAAATACCGGACCTAGGCTTTCTTTTTGCTGACTGATAAACTATTATTCTGGTGTGAAGTAACGCTTATTAGGATTATTTTTATTGTGGCGTACCAAACATAAAAACAATGATTTACTACATTAGTAAGGAAGTGTGTGTCCATTAGCTCCTCAGTGACGTAACATAACGGCCTGAATAGCCCCAAATAGCCCGGTAAATCACGATAGCTCGTTTAGGAGAACAATGGACCACGCTTTACAGGACCATTAGTAAAGACAGCGGTAACTATTGAGGGAGGGAATCAGTAAGTAAGTACCTACCTTACAATTCCCATCTGATAGACGTACACCCGGTTTTACTAAACCTAGGCGACGCCTAAATCTGATGCCTAAATATTAAGGAGTTGCCTAGAGCAAAAAAAACGTTTCACCAACCTTTATGTAGATGACTACGACGTTAGGCGCTGCCTAAAGTTATGACATCGATTATGCGTGGCGTAATGTTAGGCAACTCATAAAACCTGACAGATTGTCACCCGTTTTCACTAAACGACGAAACGCGACGCCTAAATCGCTAAAAACAAACAAAATCATAGACAATTGACAAAAATTTAGGCAACTCCAATTGTAGGATTCAAATAGTGAAAATTGATTGGTGAAAGTTTTTTTTTGTTAGGGAATTGCCCAGACTAGGCGTTACTTAGTAAGGCGATTCCTTGATCGTCGTTAGTGAAAACGGGTGGTACCTATTGATTTTTTCCTCTATGGTCTGGTATATTGTGGGGCACATTGCAATGCTCTAAGCATGGAATTAATCTAAATACAGTAGACTTCCATGGGATATCGCCATTTTATTTGGTGCGAAAACGTCAGACGTCATTGAGACGACAAATTACAGAGATCATTTTTAACCCCCGACGAAAAACGAAGGGGTTGATGTGTCTGTGTGTGTGTGTGTTTGTGTGTGTCTGTCCCATCGTAGCTCCCGAACGGATGAACCGATTTCGTTTTTTTTTGTTTGAAAGGTGTATTTGTCTGGAGTGTTCTTAGCTTTGTTTGATCAAAATCGGTTCAGCCGTTCAGTGTTGGGGGTTTTTTAATTTTTACAAAATTAATTACTTGTATGTATATAACTGATTCAAGCACTCCTCAGAAGCCATTATTATAAGAAGAGAAGAGGAGAGAGAGAGAGTTTAACACTAACATAACATAACATACCATTCAACAGTCACATACAAAGTCCTGATCCCACACTAGGATTCCCTGTGTCGTGGGTATCAGGAAATACAAGTACTATGGTACCATAACACCCAGACCCGAAACAAATATTTGCAGATCATACAAGTAATTGTCCCGCAGCGGGAATCGAACCCGCAACCTCTAGCATCTCAGCCGGCTACTCGCCTGTCGTGCTACAGAGGCCACTTGTATATAGGAATATGAATCGCTTAAGGTGGGTCGTGTGGCTTCGCGTGGGTCGTGTGAGTAAATAGAAACGCGTTTCATAGTCAGAAACTTAGCACTACGTGTTTGGTAAAGCCAGAGATAAAATAATACTATACTAGTAGTAAAGCCATCAAAATTAAACCTGGTGAGGTACTCCACTTACACGCCTAATCAAACATAAGTACCTATACTAACGAGTGACTTATAAATCTTTCTTCTCTTTATTTCCTGAGCCTCTTCAAGTGTCGTTTAGGTTACAGGAAAAACGTGATTTACGCGTCCGAGCTTCGCACAGCGTTTTGTTTTGTAAAATCGTGTTTATTTATTAGAGCATTGCAGGCCTCCGTACCGGTTTATTATAAGCGTGTCGCTTACGCCTCTTCAGCCAGTATTGTATATTTGAATTCAGTATAAGCCTGTTCGAAATTGTAATTTTGGCGATTGGGCGTTACTTTCTACCTTAGAGCATTGCGGCCTCCGTATCGGAGCTTTCTACATATAAACAATTTCTCTAAGGTAGTTACTAATAGCTCGTTGGCTATGATCCTGTGGACTTGGCGCGCGGAATAGCAAACTATTGAATATTCTGTGACTGACACTGATTAACGAAACGAGCGAAACGAAACTGATTAACGACGTGAGTAACGACAGCTTATAATTTATATTCGTGGAAAAGTTGCGTTTTTTTTCGTTCAGGTAAACCTTAGAGCATTGCAGGCCTCCGTTCCGTATTTCTCGATGAGGTAAACCGACGGGTCCGCTTTTTTATGTTTTATTCAGGTTTTCCCAGAGATTGATTTGCCTTAAACCCCCTTAGCAATTTTAATTAAAATCGTTAGAACCGTTTCCGAGATCTCAAAATATATTTCCAACTGACTTCCTGCGAGCTGTCTTTGGTCTTTCAAGAGGAAGGCTTCTACTGCGTCGTCTGGTACGTGGTCGTGACACAAACCACGGTGTGGTGGTGGTGTGGTGGGTTCGAGAAACTTTGGTTGTCAGTTCTGCGAGCCTTCTATGCCAGTATGTTATATGCGAGTTTTTTTTTTATGTAATGGCTCGACAAACTGGCTTACGGCCCGCCTGATGGTAAGCGGTTACCGTCGCCTATTGACATCTGCAACACCAGGGGCATTGTCAATGCGTTGCCTGCCCTGAAGGACTCTTTTTTCATTTTTTTCAAAGCGGCTCATGTTTTAGTTTAGCGGAAACATCTCAGGAGGGAGCCCATTTCACAACTTGCACGTATGGGGGAGAAAAGATCTCGTAAAGCGAGCAGTACGAGACACCCACGTGTCAATGATGTGTGGATGAGCTCCCTTGCGTTGTCGAGAAGTGCGATGGTAGAACCTGCGAGTCTTCTTTGTCCTGCCCATTGCTAATTCTGAGAGCTACGTCGGTGATCTTGGTTCTTCTACGGATTTCCTCAGTCTGGATATATCACGTAGTGAAACTCCTAATGTAGGTAACAAAATATGTGCCGCCATATACCGTAGCTGCGAATAATGAGAAAATAATGCTCTATAATCTGTGCTTATCCCGGGACCCTTCCGGGATGAGCATACATTACCCGAGGTTTCAGTTACCCACGTTTTATAATTCAGGAAGGCACTACCCGAAATAAAATACTATGGTTAAAATACTCTAAGAGGCAAAATTCATCTCATTTGCCATTGGGACTCCTATAAAATAAGATTCTTCTAGGTTTGGTTGCATTAGAACAGAAGTGAATTTAATTTATAAGACGATTCCAAATTTTCCTTGTTTTGTTCCTTGATTTTAATTAATAAAATATTATAGACTTTTACTTTGACTTTGCTCAAGAAAATCTTCTTTTTCAAAATCCCTACTTGTAAAACACTCTATTTGTAGTCTTTTAAGGTTCCGTACCTAGCGGGTCCCAATGGAACCCTTATAAGCCTACACCGTCCGTCTGTCCATTTGTCAGTCTGTATTCAGTCACAGGGGTATATCTAGTTCTTATGGTGGGGTGGCACTTCACTTGGCGTATTTGCACAAATATTTTCGTTATTTTGCCAAGCCAAATAGCACCATATCCGGTATAACTTTTGGTTGATTTTTCCTTGGAAATAAAACACAAACATTTGCGCAAATACACCAAGTGAAGTACCACCATTATATGTATTTGAGAGAGTTGGTACGTATCTAAATTTTCACAGATTATATGCAGTTGGGGCATCAATTCTAAGATAATAAAAAAGATAACATGTGATGCAGTCTTTTAGAATTACGTAGTAAACATTGTTAGTTAAAAACTACACTATGCGTACGTGTATACGTGTTTGGCAGAATATTGATATTTTGCGATCATAACACATAATATGTTTATTGATTTTAAGACTGCGCCAACCCCAGGCAGAAATCTTCATACAAATTGTCGCCTCGCACCGCTCTAAAAAGTGTTTTTTATTGAATATCTCGTAAAATATAGTTAATTTTACAAAATCCCTACAGTTAACCCTCTGCTTTGTTCTATTGATTTTATTTATCAATTTTTTTACCCAATAATATGCACCATTTTAATAAACAATCGAATCTAGGCAAAAATAGACGTAACTTTGGTATTTTTTTCAATAGATACAATATTGTCCTATCGTGTTTCTGGTACAGTGTTGCCTCAGAATTATAATGTAGTATCCATGCATTTTTTTAAATATTGTACCTGATTTGGTCTGGCAGAAATCAAACCTAAGATTAGGAATTTTGCGGCATACCTTAACACGGATATTTATCTATCGCGTTTATTATCAGGATTGTTGCAACAAAATCAAAATATCGGGGAAGTAAATAAACAGGTAATAAACGCGATAATGCCAGTACTACAGTTTATCGTCTTTATGATAATAGATTAAATCAAACACAAGTGCAGCTACGAGTGCTAGTTTAGAAAGATTTTATCGAAAAGTGCTACGAGATAGCTACGCTTCGTAGCACACTTCGTAGCGTAGCGTTTCAGTAAGGACATTGTTTAGTCAACACTGCACCGTAGATCGAGAGCCTTCAAGCATCCAGTTCATTATACACTGCCTTCCTGTACGGTTTTGTAGCACCCTCGACCCACGCTCCGATATCGATGGCGGAATATTAAAATTTCGCTCCATGGCAGTTCTGAGGAATCATTGAAATCTGGTTAATAGGAAGTGGAAGGTTTTAAATAAAACTAAAAGTGGGATGCCGGTGAATTATAATATTATAGTCAAAATAAAAATAGCTGGGGTGGTCTCGGCATGAGAATAGGATTCCTCCAATACCACGTGGATGGCGTAAAAGGCAACTAAGTGATTACGCCAGGGGATGGGCAGCAGCATCCATCGAAGCACTTGACACCAATCTGCCTGCAAAGCGTGGTATGAAAAACCCTCCTTTTCTAGGAGTAGGCTTCATCCAGAGTAGTGAAGGTCTACTATCACACTAAAAAAAACATCTGCGAGTACACTAATATTATAAAGAGGTAATCTTTGTTTGTTTGATTGTTTGATTGATTGACCAATAGAAAGCTAAATTATCAGCGAGTAACATGGGGGGGGGGGGGGGGGCAATAAAATCTCAAATAATTTCTGTATTCGCCTTCTATATAAGTGGATGTGTTTATTGTTACAATGATAAATCAAAGTAGCAACAATCCAATATAACCACAGAATAAATAATAGCACAAGTTAACTGAAGCCCACTAGAAATAAACTTGTTCCAACCATATCCCATTCAAGAGAGGAAGGAGGGATACGTGGATTGCTTTTATTTATTAACTAGCGGCCCGCCCGGGACTTCGTCCGCGTTTACTCAGAAAACTTCCCCGGAGCAGAGAGCAGCAAACAGATTTTAAAAAAAAAATATAGATAGATTTTTTTGATTATTATTTATAGAAAATACCCAGAACACCCTGAACAAATATCTGCGAATCACACAAATATTTGTTACGAGGCGGGAATCGAACCCGCAACCTCCTGCGTCACAGGCGAACATTCGCCCACTGCGCCACAGAGGTCGTCCGATGTACAAGTTTCAACTCAATCATAAAACTAAAAAAAAAAAAATAGCTTTTTCCGCCAACTTCCATCTGCGTGTCCTTTGTACTATGCATTCAAGACTGTCCCGTTGACCACTATTTACTACGAGGAGGGATCAAAAAGTAGTGAGAACGACATACTCCTTTGTAAGAAAAAAAATTAATACTGGCAGGCATAGCTCAGATACATATTATTTGTAATATTAATAAAAAAAACAGTTTTTTTTTTTTCTGAATGTAGTCATTTGTTTGCTTCGTGTCGGAACGTGTTCTCGAAAGAATGTTAACCGACAGTCAGAAACAAAATCTACTTGACATTTCGAAGATTTTGTTGGACAAATTTTAAGAAGATTCTGAAAACTTTTTGTCTCGTTTCGTAACAATGGACGAAACATGGGTCCATCATTTTGATCCCGAGACAAAACAGCAATCTTTGCAATGGAAACGGCCAGCATCACCGACCCAGAAGAAGTTTCGTGCCGTGGCATCGGCTGGCAAGGTTATGGCCTCAATATTTTGGGACTCAGAAGGGATATTGTTCATTGATTACCTGGAGCGTGGAACCACTAATAATAATAATAATAAGCCATTTATTCCCAAATTTAAAATATAGATACCTATTGACAAATCTCAATTACTTACAATTATATTCTAAATTATATTAATTAAATTCTTAAATTATTTGCTAAATTCTTAATTATTTGTTAAAATAGTAATTATCAATTAAATTCCAAATTATCACTTCTTCTTAATATAAAAAATGCACATGTTCGTCACTTAGGTTCAGTATTAGGTTCATAAATATTATTGTGCATTTTCTTTCACTCAGTGTAAATTTTATGAAGAAGGACATTCACTTTATTCGGGTACCCATCTTCGGGTAAAGGCCTCCTCCATCCAGCGCCACAGTCCCCTGTCTCCAGCCTGTCTCGTCCAGGTAGGGCCGGCGACGTCCACGATGTCGTCACGCCATCGGCGGCGCGGATGACCGCGCGCTCGACGAGCCGCGCGTGGGTACCAGTGCAGCACGCGTTCTGTCCATCTACTATCAGATGTCCGTGCCACATGTCCAGCCGACCTCCATATAAGCTGACAAGCTAGTATTGCTGCATGGGTTATATTTGTTCTTAGTCGTATGTCTTTATTTCTGACGCGGTCTATCAATCTGATGTTAAGCATACTTCTCTCTGTAGCTCGTTGGAAGACTTGTATCTTTGTGATGATTTGTTCGGTTAAAGCCCAATTTTGACTACCATATAGTAGAGTAGGTAATACTGTTGTGTCCATGGCTTTCTTCTTTATTGCAATCTTTATTCTTTAGTGGAACCACTATTACAGGCCAATATTATGCAGCTTTAATTCCCAAGTTGAGGAATGCCATCAAAGAGAAAAGGAGAGGGGAAACTTCGAAGGGGCGTGCTGTTTCATCACGACAACGCTCCCGCGCACAGGTCTGCAGTTGCGATGGATGCCATTCAGCAAGCTGGCTTCGCATTGGTTGAACACCCCCCTTTCACCAGATCTGGCGCCTAGCGATTTTTATCTGTTCCCCAAATTGAAAGAATACTTAAGGGGAAACAGGTACGAAGACGATAAGGAGGTGCCGTGGAGTGCTTTTTGCAGGACCAAGACAAATCTTTTTTTTTTAAAGGGATTGAAGCCTTGGAGAAGCTCTGGGCTCGGTGTGTAGAGAGACTCTGAGACTATGTAGAAAAATAAATTATTAAGTTATCAATAGTCATTATATTCTATCTCATTCTCACTACTTTTTGATCCCTCCTCGTATATATAGTCCTTTAATTAAGAATGATGATTAGCTCCGTCTTCGGGTAACTCCGACTAACTCCGAATATCTTCAACTAACTCGAACAAACTCCTAATAGTCCTTCAGGGCAGGCAATGCATTGGCAATACCTCTGGTGTTGCAGATGTCAAAAGGCAACGGTAACTGCTTACCATCAGGCGGGCCGTATGCCAGTGTGTCGAGCAATAAACTAACAAAAAACTCATTCTAACTCCTACTAACTCTGACAAACTCCGACTAAATCCCACTAACTCCCACTTCCTCCCACAATCTTCAACTAACACCCAATATAGGTATATCTCAATAAAAAAATACTCTTATATTTTCACCAAAAATATAAAATTGTGGGGATAATCATGTTTCTATCTAGGGAAGCGTATAGATACTCAGCGGTGGCTGAATTTGAGTTTGGTCGATGATGACCTTGAATTTATGAATCACTTAGGAAGAGTATATTATTACTTTTCCTGAGTAAGTGACTAAGTAGTTTCTTTATCCGGCAGATAAAAGCATAGTTCGCGTTCAACGAACACTTCGCAGCCCCGTGACGCAAATAAAGTCTACGAAAAGTGAACAAAACGCGACTTTGTAACAAGTTACAATGGGCATTTAAAACTTTATTGAACCTTTCATTTCAGGTACAGTTTTATTGTTCTCGACGATTATTTTTTTCCACTTGTTGAACTAAGTCGTACCGATTCGCAAACTCCACTTACTGAAATGAACGATTATTGAACTTGAATCACAAACTTTTCACTAGAAACGGAAAGCCATGATTTTTGCGTTTTGAATAACAAAATTACACAAATATTATAAATGTCAAAGTTGCGATGTTTGGATGTTTGTTACTCAATCACTCCAAAACAGCTAAACCGATTTTGATAAAATTTGGTACACAGATAGATAGATTGACCATAGAACTGGATTGAGCTTAAGGCTACTTTTTATCCTGCTAAAATGCGAGCGAAGCCGCAGGCGGGCACTATTTATTCAGAGAACATGGTACTCATTTATATTAAATTAGTCGGTCTTATTGACCGAGCGAAGCCGGGCTTCAGAGTCTAATTGCAGGTTTCGGCGTTTGTATGTATGTATAATATGTTTATATACCTATATGTTTGTCCGATGTTAACTGCAAAGCCTTTGATCCAATCTTGATAAAACTAGGTAGGTAGGTATGTTTTTTTTTATTTTTTATGTTCGAGCGTGGGCTTTATCGTTACAGGGTTTTTTTGAGCTACGCGAGGTCACGTTTACGGCGATCTATACTAATAATACACAGAATAATTAATAGTACTTAATACCTAGGTGTATTTACAAAAGCCTAGCTGTGATATTATATTACACGAGGCCACAATAGGCAATTACAAGAGTAAATTGACCGGATGTGCCTAATCTAAATAAATTAGTACGCGATCACCAGTGGTCAAAATGGTTTGTCTACAAAATCGCACTTACATTCACTTTTTCCCAAGTCTAGTGCACTATTTGCTGCCCTACTGGACACTTTGCACAGCGAAGTATGCAAACACATAAGTTATGCGACGGTTATGCTGCAATTCATCTGTTTGTACAGCGCTGTTGGCCGAGCGAGAATATCCAGTTTAAACTTTAACTGGCTACTAATAACGCGTAATATCCTTATTTTCTATAAAATAGATTCAGTGCAAGCAATACACACAGTTGCTACACAGTTTCAGATAAACTGTCCACATTTGATGTAATATACCTCCAGTTAGTAGGCCGGTGTTTTTTGCATTCTGGATTTTAGTTTAAAAGTGCTTTTAAATCTGTGAAAACACAGAAATGAGTTTACCTTGATTTGAAATACTGCAATATATTCTAGTTATATACTATAGATATAGAACAAGAGGCGCTAAGCAAAATGTTCAGTTTGAAGATGGGATGACATGTTATTCCGAAAATTCTGAACTCCCGATATTCAACCCGCATCTAACATCGTTACTGTTGATGCCCCGCCCCTCCTCTAGTTATTTGTTTACCAAAATATGGAAGTTTAGCAGGAGAATTTGGCTTTAGTTAGATTTAATTTACCTTAGCCTTTGTATAAAAAATATCTACGTTGGTAAAACATGAAAAATACCTCGTCAAAAGAGTTTACAAGGAATTCTGCTTTGATATTGGTGGGACTATGGGTAAAAGCCGTTAACCGTTAGTATCGGTTCACATTTTAGGAAACATTTTTGTCCAGACAAAATATGAACTGATTGAGGCCTATTCTTGCCCAGCTAAAGCGTGAATGTGCATAAATTATCTATTCTACACGGAAACCTGGCAGAGATTTCGATTCTTAGGACTGATAAATGCACAATCTTATAAAATCTTAAGTCTTTCTTATTCTTGGTCACACATTTTTTTTTTGGTTCTTTCTTTTTTTATGGTGATCCTTTAAATAACATTGTGACAGAATTCTGTGTTAAAGAGTAGCCGTTTCATGCACCACCAACTCATTTGTGCGAAAGGATATATGTAGTAATCAATAAATCAGGTAATTTACATCCTACATACATACATATACACACGCCTTTTCCCCTAAAGGGGTAAGCAGAGCCACAATGGGCTTCTTTTCAACGTTGGTTGCACCATCTTAGAATATAGACGTGACAAGTCGTGAGCTCATCGCCGCCATTGCTTCCCACGACTGTTTCGGCTAACGCTTTCTTCCAGTAATAACACATTCCATAATAAGCTTCCAGCCAGGACAAATCTTATACCAACGAATCTTATCAACAAGTCCGGGTAATCCTGTAGTCTACTTTTACGACATCCACGGGAGGAGACGGAGGGGTCTATTCTTAGGCCGGACACACCATGGCTACGAGATATTCAATAAAAATGTATGTATGAATCCGGAATAATTGTTATTACTTTTAGCTCGTGGGATGAATTTCTGGGATCAATACAATCTTATCAACAAGTCCAGGTCTATAAAAAACCAATTATTACTTTAGCAACACGCTATGCAGCTTGTGAATTTTAAAACTCTTATCAGAATAAACCAGTGAAGCCTTCAAGTGTGGCCTTCGTTAGTATGAGCGTTTACCTTGACATGGACGAATATGCAGAAGCTCGTACAAACCCTGGGTCGATAGAGTGTACACTAACAAAGCATGGTTCCGCTATTTCGTTATGATCTTGATGATGACGTCTCCGCTATATGAAGATTATTTCACTAGAGAAGTAAACAATGACAGTTGTAACTAATAAGTTTTTGTGAAAAATCTATTTTTCAATACAAGCTTTTACAAAATTAGTGATCGTAACAGTGTGCTGATCAAAATGAGCCTAAACACGGTCAGTCTACTATTATCCCTCGAGAAGTTCCGTTGTCCACCTTCCGTCTCCATCATCAGATCAGCTCGCTGTTACCATAATATTGCATTGTCATCGGAACTTGACAGTTACCTATGCAAAATATCATCCCAATCGGTTGAGGATAGCTGCTTTAAAATTCAGTTGCAAGATTCCGCTTGGACCTGTCACCATAATATTGCATTGTCATCGGAACTTGACAGGTATGCTAAATTTCAGCTCAATCGGTTGTATCACTTGACATTGGCTAAATTGTTGCAAATAATACACAGAAGCCATTACCTTCGTTTCGTTTCGTATGAGGTAGTGCTGGCCTCTGGTGTCGGAGTTTGTCAAGCCGCCCGAGGGCCTCTGACATGGCTTATCGACTGCTATTAATCAATAACAGCCGGGACCGACAGCTTAACGTGCCCTCCGAAGCACAGAGCGATGGAAATCCGCACATAACTTAGAAAAGTCATTGGTGTGGAGCCTAGGATTACCATTACCTAAGCTACTAGTATAGTATTATTTTATCTGTGCCTAAGCTAAGAGGAAGAAGATAACTGCTTTAAAATTTAGTTGCAAGATTCCACCCGGACATACATTGCAAGTTAATATAAAGCTTGTAAAAAGCGTGGGACTTCAGGCTACAATTTGTATCGATTTACGCTTCGACCAAAGTAACTTTGGTCGAAGGATTAACGTAAGAAAACAGGGATATCCTAGAACCAATTCGAAGACATATGACAATGTGCTTGAATACAGCCTTTGAATCCTTTTACCACACTGGTTCTTTTACCAGTGCTTTTTTGTGAAAAAGTTTGTGCGGGGAAGTTTCTGCCGCAAAGCAGTAGTGCATGCATTGCTAGGGTGCCGGTGCTTTGGTTGCCGGCGAAATTACAGGCACATGAGACTTTTCATCTTTATGTCTCAGGGTGGAATGCCACAGTGCAATGCAATGGCGCAGTGCAATGCCACAGTGCGTCCTATGTGGACGTAACTTATGAGGTAATGCATTGTTATAGGTAGAGTTTGCCGCTCGATTAACGAACTTGTAGACAAAGTCAGGAAGAGAGCCAAGCGGCGAATAGATCCCATATTACCATTGTATATTACGGTCATGTCGTATATTTTTCCGTGGTGTGTCTGGCCTAAGAAAAGACCCCACCATCTCCTCCCATGGATGTCGTAAAAGTCGATTAATCTAAAGGATTACCCGGACTTGTTAGTAAGATTTGTTGGTACAAGATTTGTCCTGGCTGCTAGGAATGAGTTATTACTAGAAGAAAGTGCTAGCCGATTCAGATATGGGAAGGAATGGTGGCGATGAGCTCACCACTTGTCACGTCCATATTCCCACGAAGTTGCAACCCACTGTGAAAAGAGGCCTTTTGAGGCTTTGCCTACCCTTTCGTGGACAAAGGCGTGTATCCATCCATGTATGTATGTATATTACGGTCGCCACTTCCCAAGCTTTCTACATTGTTGTATTATTTCAGTTTCAGAACGGAGAAAACATCACATAATAGTCTAGCCGATCATTGCTTCGTCGAACCGACACTAGTATGTTACATTTTGAATCCGCGTGCTCTGCGAAAAGGTATGTAACCTCGCCACCAGGAACAAAGGCAGCTGTGCTCTTCCAGCCTTGTCACGGCATAATGGAAGCTGTCCCGTCCAATGGCTATCCACTCCGATGCCTATCCAATAGACGCGGGGAAATTGGACAGCAATATTGCCACGAATTTCAAAAGATACCGTTGGAAATTCGAGGCAATTTATTTCAGGCGTTTCAAAAGTAAGATAGGGGTTTGGGATAAAGGCATTTAGTATGCCTTTTCTTTGTCTTTGTTGGACACAAAAAGAAAAATAAATTGCTTGATCTTATGAAAACAGGAGTGAAACGAAAAATTGGTCATCTGGGTTGACTATTTTTTAAATTAATTTATGTTTTTGTATTTCTATGTTATATAAAAATAAAGGGTTAATCTATGTATCAACCTGGGTCTGTTTATTTTTAATTTTAATAATCTGTTTATATTTAGGACTTTTAAATAATTATACCAAACTAAAAAACAGACTGACTTAATAGACACACAAAAAAAGATTTGGATGATTATTGTTTCTAGATAAAACGATAATATTCAATATATGCTATTTTGTATGTAATATTTTTTTCCTGTTAAAACCTCTATAGACCAGGGTCAAAGCCTACAAAAATGGTTAAAAATGAAAAAAAATTGCAGTAGGATGAAACACATTAGAAAAGCAGGGGAATATGATCAAAATGAGAGGAAAAATAAATTACGGTCGATCCGAGTTCGGGAAGTGGGAGGGGGTGAGTTTTTAAGGGTAAAAAATGGTTTATCTTGTTTTTTTCGGCAAAACTACAAGTCCTATGGAAAAAAGTTAAATGGCAAAGTTGTAGGCAATAAAAAGATCTACAACTTTTGTTTTTTACAGATTTTTCACATAACCTCAAAATTTAGGTGAAAAATTCAAAAAACCAAGTTTTTGGTTTTTTATTTATATCTTTTTCAAAAAAAAAAAAAAGCTACGATATTTGGTGAAAACTTACCTTATTATGTCCCAAATACACTGTAATTTATTTGATTAAAAATATTTATTTTTTCGCTTCATTTTAACTTAATATCAAAAAAGCACCCTAATTTTCAATCGAAAATTCTGACGTCAAAATATCAGATTTTTTCAAAAAGTTTGGGATCTTTTTGTTCGTTGAAATATCTACTTTCTGATGGTGTAAAAAAAAAACATTACCATAGGAAATATTCTTAGAAAATGCAAAAAATTGAAAAAACCTCAAATTCGTTTTTTTTTTTAATCATTATGTACAATTTTGAGGTATTTATTAAAATTTACACTTTAATTACTCAAAAAACGTAAGATTTCATGTTTAATTGATAAACGAAAAAATTACAAATTAATATATACTTCTATAATTAACAAACAAATAAGTTAATAAAGTTAATATTTAATAAGACATCTACAATATTTTGAAAAAGTTGTAGAATCTTCTTTAAATAATATTTGTAGATGCCTATATATTGCTGTTTTAAGATAATTTATATACCTGAGTGACCTTCGGTGAATTTAAGCCCATTGTAAGTTATTTCATTGAGAAGTGGGGACGGACCTAGGAGGGTCTGGGCCTTACTACATACCTGCTATTTCGTAGCAGCTGTAAAAACCGTTAGCCAGTATTCGAGATACAGAGTAGTGTACAACATCGTTTTTAAAAATACACGTGCATGCTGAGTTACTCTAAGTGATTTGTGAGAAATTTACTTTATTCAAAGAATCGTTTGGAATCTACATAGCAAGGTAAATACTATCTGTATTTTAATCTATATTAATCAGCTTCAAAATAAAAATAGTAATATTTTCTTTTATAAATAGTATGTTTAACGTAACATAACCTAAAAAATTGAAATTGAATGATATTTTAGTACAAGAATAAAAAATATAGTAATTTCGTTTATTTTATACAAACAGATTTATTTATACTCATGATAAAACTTTGAAGGCATTATTAATTTGATTTTGTCTTTTCAGATTACCAGTATGGAAGAATCTGTTTGTATAATCTGCAATAAGTCAGATGACAAGCAAGTGTATGAAATAAATAAAACAGCTTTGAATCGTTTAGTGGCGTCTAGCAAGAAGAGAATCGACAATAAATACAAAAAAATTTAAACTTTAACATCAGCTCTTATTCATCGAACATAACTCGAATTTTTGCATTTTCTAAGAATATTTCCTATAGTAATGTTTTTTTTTTTACACCATCAGAAAGTAGATATTTCAACGAACAAAAAGCCCCCAAACTTTTTGAAAAAATCTGATATTTTGACGTCAGAATTTTCTATTGAAAATTAGGGTGCTTTTTTGATATTAAGTTAAAATGAAGCGAAAAAATAAATATTTTTAATCAAATAAATTACAGTGTATTTGGGACATAATAAGGTAAGTTTTCACCAAATATCGTAGTTTTTTTTTTTTTTGGAAAGTTATAAATAAAAAACCAAAAACTTGGTTTTTTGAATTTTTCACCTAAATTTTGAGGTTATGTGAAAAATCTGCAAATACAAAAGTTGTAGATCTTTTTATTGCCTACAACTTTGCCATTTAACTTTTTTCCATAGGACTTGTAGTTTTGCCGGAAATCAAGATAAACCATTTTGTACCCTTAAAAACTCACCCCCTCCCACTTCCCGAACTCGGATCGACCGTAATTTTTTTTTCCTTTCATTTTGATAATATTCCCCTCCTTTTCTAATGGGTTTCATCCTACTGCAATTTTTTTTGGTTTCAAAAATTATCTACCCTGGTCTACTATGGTATGTTTTTTTCGAAAAATATCACATATTGTTCAGTCGATGCGTCTGGTCGAAGCGACGCGTGAATGAATGAATGAATGAATGAAAATACTTTATTGCACACCATACAAACTAGTTAAAATCAACTAAACAAAAAACTAAATGTACAATGGGGGGGTCTTATCGCTTAAAAGCGATCTCTTCCAGACAACCTTTGGATGGAGAGGAGCTAAACTTAACGCACGACCCGACGCGTGACCCGAGAGCTGGCTCTTATCTGGCACAACGCATTAGTATTGCCATTCAGTGTGGCAATGCAGCCAGCATCTTGGGGACGCTTCCGTCTAATAGTGATTTGGATCAGTTGAGCTACCTTTAGATCTTTAGCAGCGGTCTTCAGGTAGCACAACTGTTTTATATGTTTATTTTTTATTTTGTACATACCTACTTGTATTAGTTGTATTATTATTTCGGTAAATAAATGTGTTTTGTATTTATCTGTTGATTCGTCACTCAAAATAAATAACTCCCATCATCAATCAAGTAAGTATATTTTTCTACTATATAACAATAGGGTACCATTGAAGCTAAAAATAGTTTTTCAAAGAGCGTTCTTTCTATTTTATACAAACCCTATTTCCTCTAGTTTTGCAAAGTTAACCCAGATACTGAGAGATAAAAACCCTGTGTTACGTCGATAAAGAGCACCCTTCGCTTTATTGTGTCTCTCGCTTTTGTTAAAATCCTGACAAAGTCACCGGCTTTCGGTAGATTTATTAATTTTCCACGACATCTGCTGACGGTATTGGGCGTAGGAGGCGTAGGACCAATGAATCCGAAGAATGAGAATTTTTCAATTAATCATTACATTTTACTGCAGTGACTTGTATGGGAAAAACGAGATTGAGGGAGAGCGTCAATGAGAGAAGAATTTTCAAATTTTATGTGTTCATACAGACAGACCTTTTATAAATATAGAGAAGTAACCCTAGATATCAAACATGATGGCTGACGCAGTTTAGGAAGGTCTAATGACCAACGAGGTCGCAGGTAGTCGGTGAATGTTTTTTTTTTTCAATTTTATATTATTTTTATAATTTAAATACATGGGAACTGTATAAAAGAAAAGAGGGCTGGTTCAAAAGTAAACCAAAGGTCAAGGAACCGTGTGTGTCGATCTAAAAGTGACCGAAAAATTTACAAAAAGATGGAGATGGCGGGATTCAATGGAATTGAATGCTGGCCTATGTCCAGCAGTGGACTTCTACATGCTGATGATGAAGCCTAGATTTCATGAGGTTCGGCTCAAGTATTCGATCTTATTTACTACCTTCTAAAAAATAATTTAAGATTCACGGAGATCGTGCTCCGCCATAAAAAGTATATTCGAAAATGCCGGTTTTTAATAACCCTCGTCGATATTCGAGGAATAGACTATTAGGGAGGTGGCTATAACTGAATTATTCCCGGCGCTCAGGGTAATCAAGTTAGGTGGTCGTTTTGTGCAAATTGTGAGTTTAAACATGGTTTAAACATCGTTTTCTGTGATTAAGTTTTCAGTGTTGTTCAGTTTTAGTGGTGGAAAATACTTTTTCGTTACTTAACTATTTTCGTATAGTTTACGCAAGCAGGCTGTCATATTATTTCATACCGAGAAAAAAACTTGGGCGGTCGTTTTGATCAAATTGTGAGTGATTTATCTTGATAAAAGGATAAAGTTACGATTTTATTACGTCATAAATTATATTAGTACCTAGGAATAGTGTGCAGTGTATGATACCGACTTTCTTTCTATGATCTGTGATACCGACACACCCAGCTACCGTAAACAAAGACATCAAAAACCGGCCAAGTGCGAGTCGGACTCGCGCACGAAGGGTACTATTATACTACGAGGGGTACTATTATCTATAAAACGGCGTTAAAATCACGTTTGTTGCATGGGAGGCCCCTTAAATATTTATTTTATTCTATTTTTTAGTATATTTTGTTATAGCGGCAACAGAAATACATCATCTGTGAAAATTTCAACTGTCTAACTATCACGGTTCATGAGATACAGCCTGGTGACAGGCGGACAGACGGACAGCGGAGCCTTAGTAATAGGGTCCCGTTTTACCGTTTGGGTACGGAACCCTAATAATGAGTACCGAATTAGCTCTCAGAATTAGCAAGTTGAAGTGGGCAGGTCATATAGCTCGCAGAACAGATAACCGTTGAGGAATGAAGGTTCTCGAGTGGCGACCACAATCCGTAAATAGAGCCTGGGCAAAATCGATGGACTTTTCATAAGTAGGTTATGAATACGAAGATTTTCCAACAGCAAAAACAATTCAACTCTAATTCGTCAAGTAAAAAAGCCTTTTTAATTTGCGGGCGAGGTCAAGAGTTCGTTCGATGCCTGCAAATGCTCAAGGGCTGCGAGGGCCCTTCAGCAACCGTTCAGCACAGTCATGCCGCAGCCAACACAAAAAAGCTAGCTCACTTGATACGGACGGCTTGGACAGTTTTATTTTACTCACATTCCAAAAGTACCACCACTTACGTCGGCGTTGTAGATAGATAGATACAGCTCGTTCACCGTAATACTCCTGTAAATACTCCATGCCAGGTGCCAACTTACGGTGAACGGTCCGGCTCGTTCACCGTAATATGGCACCTGTAAATACTCCATGCCAGGTGCCAACTTACGGTGAACAGTCCGGCTCGTTCACCGTAATATGGTACCTGTAAATACTCCATGCCAGGTACTAACTTACGGTGAAAGGTCCGGCTCGTTCACCGTAATATGGCACTTGTAAATACTCCATGCCAGGTGCCAACTTACGGTGAACAGTCCGGCTCGTTCACCGTAAGATGGCACCTGTTAATACTCTATGGCACTTTATGGTGAACGGTCTGTAGATAGATTAACTCTTTATTGTACACAAATAACACACAGAAATACAAAACATAACTAGATAACAAAAAATTACAGAAATGCACAATATCTCTGACGCATGATGTCTGTTAATGAAAAAGCCGCGTGGCCTGATGTCGCTCCGCCTCCCGACACCTAATTTGACAATTTGCAATGACTGTACCAAAGTCAAAGTCAAAAAGTATTTTATTCATTGAAATAACAAGGATCATATTGAATCGTCTTAAAAAAATAATTTACATTTACTCCTGTTCCAACGCAACCAGACCTAGAAGAATCAGGCAACAAACACGGTCTGTTTTTCTTTTGATGATCCTTCTTACTACTAGTTGGGGAGCGCCTGTGTGGTGCCTCGAGAACAAGTGGAAGCTGATTCAAAGAAAAAAGGAAAATCAACTTAAAAGCTTTACTTAGGTAGGCAGTCAAAAGTAAGATGATAGAGAAAATCAGCAAACGTTCATAAGGCAGCACACTCTACGCTTGATATACTCATAAATAACACATCAATAATAAATTATATGTAGGTAAAGACATTGCAAATTGACAAATTAGGTGTCGAGGGGCAGAGCGACATCAGGCCACGCGGCTTTATCATTAACATAGTCATGTAGTGTGTAATACGCTTTCTTAATTAAACTATTCTTTATGTAGGATTTAAATCTTCGAATCGAAAGTTTAGAAGCACTTTCTGGAAGTTTATTATAGAACCGAACAGAATTCCCCATAAAAGACCCACTTACTTTTTTTAATCTAAATTTGGGAATATTCAGTGTATTTTTATTTCTCGTGTTAAAACAATGCACGTCACTTTTTTTCATATACCTATCTAAGTGTTTATGTGTATATAATAAGGTTTCGTAGATGTATTGCGATATTACCGTGAGAATGTTAATTTCCTTAAAACGCTCCCTCAAGGAGTCACGTGGCTTCATTTTATAAATGGCACGTATTGCCCGTTTTTGTAAAACAAATATTGCTTGGATGTCTGGTGCTTTCCCCCACAGTATTATGCCATATGACATAACACTATGGAAGTAGCCAAAATAAACTAGCCTAGCTGTAGCTTCATCAGTAAGCTGCCTTATCATACGAACTGCATATGCAGCGGAACTAAGTCTACCCGCAAGTACCTCAATTTGTGGTCCCCACTGCAAACTTGCATCAATATTAAGTCCTAAGAAAACAGTAGAGTTTACAAGATTGAGTGTCTCACCATTTACTTTAATATTAGTTGGGTAATGTTTTACATTTGGCAAAGTAAATTTAATACATTTAGTTTGTTTAGCATTAAGCAACAGATTATTTACAGTGAACCAATCAAGAACACGCGATAGTGATTCATTTACATCATCGTAATTAGCTTTTGACCTATCAACTTTGAAAATTAAAGACGTATCGTCAGCAAATAAAACTATGTCACATATGTATTTTACATAAAAAGGGAGATCGTTAATGTATACTAAAAATAGAAAAGGGCCTAGTATAGAACCCTGGGGCACTCCCATGTCAATAGACGATCCTGAAGACCTTTCACCGCCAACGTCAACTTTTTGTACTCTATTGGATAAGTAAGAATTTACAAGGTTAATTGCCTGATTTTGGATGCCATAATGTTTTAACTTCAAAATTAGAGTATCATGACTCACGCAGTCGAATGCTTTGGATAGGTCGCAGAATATTCCGATCGCGTCTTGCGAGTTTTCCCATGCTCGAAATATGTGTTCCAAAAGCATGGTACCAGCATCAGCTGTTGATCGACCCTTGGTAAAACCAAATTGATGACTATGAAGTAGTCTATGGAGGTTAAAGTGTGACAATAATTGAGTAAGAATAAGTTTTTCAAAGATTTTACTTAACGCGGGCAATATAGAAATCGGCCTATAGTTAGCTGGATCTTTTGCATTTCCAGACTTGAACAAAGGAATTAATTTACTATGTTTCATAAGATCTGGAAAGATTCCGTCGTCAACACATGTATTAAAAATGTAGGCTAAGCATGGAGCAATATCAATAATTATAATACCTAACACCTTTGTAGATATTCCCCAAAGATCTTCAGTATTTTTAATATTAAGTGACTTAAATGTCTTAACAATACTATCGGCATGTACGTATCTAAAACTAAACGCCACCTCACATTTAGCAACACTTAATTCCAATAAAGTAGATGCTCCAGAGGCAGATGATTGTAATGACTGGGTTACAATAACAGGTATACTAGAGAAAAAATTGTCAAAGGCATTCGCGACATCAATATTTTTTGTTAATATTGTATTGTTTATGTTTAATTTGATCTGCTTATTGCGAGGCTTAGATTTACCTGTTTCATTATTAATTAATTTCCAAGTTGCCTTAATTTTATTAGATGATTTTTCTATTTTGTTTCTCAAATGTAATGATTTTGCTGAACGACAATTTTTTTTAAAAGTATTTGAATAATTCTTTATATACAAAATAAACTTTGGGTCATGCAACATTGATTCCCTAGCCGCATAGAGATCATATAATTTATTCCTACTTCTATAGATACCGGGTGTCGCCCAATCAGCTATCCCGACATTAGATTTAGCTTTACATGTTTTTAACTGAAATATCTCAGTATGTTGCTCATTTATCAAATTAGACAAGGAGGTAAAAAGGTCATTTGGATCATCTACGCATGGTAAAAGGGGTATTTTAAGTTCAATACTGCTCTGAAACTTCGTAATTCGACTCCCTGTGATAGGCCCCGATAAATGAATTCCTTAGGTTCATCTACCAAATTACAAGTAAATATAGCACTGTGACCGTAATGATCCGAGGTGAAATGTTTAATTACTGCTTTATCAATTGGAACACTATTGCAATATATATTATCCAAACAGGTGGCTGATGTAAGTGTCACCCTTGTAGGTTCTTCGAAAAGGTGACGTAAATTAAAACATTTAAATAAGTTAAGTATTCTCTCAGATAGAGGATTCACAGGAATATCTATATTGAAATCTCCGCAGACTATTAACATTTTACTGCGTCCAAAAGTTTTAAGCAATACTTCTTCCATAGTGGATTCAAATAACGCGAAGTCCGCGTCAGGGGGACGGTAAACACTCACAATGATATGCCGCTCACGCTCAACACACGACAGCTCAATAGTCCTCTCAATAGTGAGATTTGCAACATCTTTACGTTCTTTGCATTTTAAATTATTTCTAGCCACAAGCGTTTGAATGAACTTACAATATTATAATTCTCATAATAAGGGAGTAAATCAAATTGTAATAACCAGTGTTCAGTAACACACATGATATCTACATTACCTACATATAATTGATTATTGATGTGTTATTTAGGAGTATATCAAGCGTAGAGTGTGCTGATCTTTTGCTGATTCTCTCTAGCATTTTACTTTTGACTGCCTACCTAAGGTTTTCTTTTTTTCTTTGAATCAGCTTCCACTTGTTCTCGAGGCACCACACAGGAGCTCCCCACATAGTAGTAAGAAGGATCATTAAAAAAAACAGGCCGTGTTTGTTGCCTGATTCTTCTAGGACTGGTTGCGTTAGAACAGGAGTAAATGTAAATTTATTTTTTAAGACGTTTCAAAATAATCCTTGTGATTTCAATGAATAAATTAATTTTGACTTTGACATTGACTTTGTTCTCTGCGCATTAGTTACTGTTCTGTAAAGCCCCGTATTCACTTTAAACATTTGTTTATAAACATGCTTGCATAAACATGTTGCCGAGTTGCTGTCAACATGTTGCGGGCAACACTTGTGTTGCGGAGTTGATCACGCCATGTTGCAGAGTTGCCACTCGGCGAGCGAAAACATCAGTTTATCAACAATTGTTGACGTTTGTGGACGTTCTTAAAACAAGTTTTAAACATTTAATGTAACAGATTTCGACAAAATCCACTATAATAACATCACTACTTACTCGGGCAACATTTTGACGCAGACTGGCGTGTGGACGGGAAGTATGACTGTAAACATTGTTGCCAATAACTTTGATGTTGAAAAACTTTGGTGTTGAGTAACTGTTCTGCAACAAATGTTTACAATGAATACGAGGCTTAAGGTATACCGTTGGTGTAGTGTGCTAGTTGTTCTCTCAATGCTGTGACGCAGTGCACTCACCTCGACTGAAATTGTGGCTGTCATTCTGAATGTCCTCGTGGTTTGAATGTCCTCGAGGTTTGAAATGTCTCAACATTTTGGGTACGATATTTCTCAGCATTTTGTGGGTTCGGTTTTTGGCATATAAAAATTGATTTTTGGTCTGGTGATTGCAGAGAAAATATTTCTTTAATTAGATTCCTGCGTTAGTTATTTCCCACAATTATGCTTTTGTTTGTAATGTACCGACATATATTAAAAGCAAAAGCTTATACATACTATGATATTAAACAAAGTTAGGTAGATATATTTATTGGTATCATTGATATTTTTAATGCATTGAGATATACCTTTGATTTTTTACGTCACTATAATGTACACAAACCTTTATAATTGGTAGGTAATCGTATAAAGATCGTTTGATTTCAAATTGATACCTTTGGACGTCCCTGAGAAAAGGGTCTTGACAAACAGACGGACAACAAAGTGATAAGGATTCTGTTTTTTGCAGTAAAGGTACGGAATCCTTAAGTGGGTATTATGATACCATTTTTTATTTTTTTTTAACTACTTGGATGACGGTACATTCCGATGGCCTACCTGATGTTAAGCGGTAACCTCTGCCTATGAACTTTGCTTTCTCACCATAGGTCACGTCCACCTAGGACGCGCCCTATGTGACATTGCACTGCGCCCGCCACCCTGAGACATAAAGATAAAAAGTCTCATGTGCCTGTAATTTCACCGGCACCCATACCCTTAAACCGGAACACAGCAATGCGAGCACTACTGCTTTGCGACAGAAATAGGTACGCTGGTAGTACTTCCCCGGACGAACTCTTTCACAAAAAAGCTCTACTATTACTAAAAAAAAGCTCTACTACTACTAGGAGTGGGTAGTTCCTGATACCCACGACACAGGGAATCCTAGTGTGGGATCAGGAATATGTATGTGACTGTTGGGCGTCCACGTTGGCGGGGACAGCTAACGTGGACAACGGGAAGGGATTTTGTGACTTCCCGCTGTCCACGTTGACGTCGACAAGATAACGTGGACATCGGGAATGAACCGTTATGTTATGTTATTATTAAGTACCTTCCTATAAATTCATCCGGAACTATTAAAAAGCGTGTTAACAAAAACTGTACTGTATGGGGGAGACACACGCACCACTAACACGAGACCACGGTACAGGGAATCCTAGCGTGGAATTTGCCTTCGGCCGTCTACGAAACAGTAGTTTTAGAGAGCCTTGAGAGCCTTAGAGAGTTTTGGTAAAAAAAAAAAATACTCCTCTTGCTCAAATAGACCGTCGTTATGAACGTCCAAAGTGAAGAAAAAATTGCATTTCTTCATCTAGAGGTAAAAGTTTTTTTTTTAAATTTTGTCTTTCACGTTACAATGAGCCTATTAAAACGAAAAAGTCTTTAGTCATAAGTAGAATAATCATGAATAAAGCTCGAATTATTACTGTTTCATAAAAAAGCAACAACATTTTATCGATTTTAAGGAACTAAAATTGGCGATATCTTTGGTAGAATGCATGCAAAGCGTTGCGACTACAGAAGAAATAAAAAAATAAATTGGCACGAAATCTTTGGAATTTTTCTCTAATTGCAAATTGAATTCGTAGTGACCGTAATCAATTTTTCATATTGTATTAGATTATTTTATTTTATCGCAATCGTAGTGAAAAGTAGAGTGAACACACGGCGCTAAAAACCCATTAAAACTCGGTTTCTATTTACTCCCTCGCTAATGGGTAATTTTAGCTCCTTGTATAACAATCTACTATTTGCCAACTACCATAAGTAGGTTGCTCCAGCTAGCTACAGATACTCTAAAATTAAGTTTAGCCTCTATAAGTAGGTTGACAAACAACACTTCTCAAGCAATTATCTACAAATAGCCGGCACTTCCGCTATCAGGTACTAAAACATCCCTCCACCATAAAAACTCGCTAAAACTTTAAGAGCTTCCAGCTTCGCCATCACCCCTCTTAAAAGCCCCCATAGACCCTACCTCCCACCCCATTACCCTCCACAAATTGGCTAAAGTCTCGTTAATTCGTTTACTAAGTATTAATGGTCGGTCTGTGTACCAACAATTATCAACATAAGTTAAGACGTTGGAGGTAGTGATGGCTAATAACATTTATAAAGGCATCTCCCCGGTATAGCGGAATGAGCTTGTTTATTTAAAAACCGGCCAAGTGTGAGTCGGACTCACGCACGAAGGGTTCCGTACCATCAATATTTATAAAATCGTTGCGTGACTGACTGACTGACTGACTATCAACGCACAGCCTAAACCATAAGACCTAGAGACCTGAAATTTAAAAGGTACGTTACTTTTGTGGTCTAGGGGAGCACTAAGAAAGGAATTCCAGAAATTCAACCCCTAAGGGGGTGTAGCTGGGTGGTTAAGTTTGTATGAAAAAAGGACACGCGGACGAAGTCGAGGGTTATCTATAAAAAAGGCAAAAAAATAACTTTTGTTGTATGGGAGCCCTCTTAAATATTTATTTTATTCTGTTTTTTTGTATTTATTGTTATAGCGGCAACAGAAATGCATCGTCTGTGAAAATTTCAACTGTCTAACTATCACGGTTCATTAGATACAGCCTGGTGGCAGACGGACAGACAGACGAACGGACAGCCGAGTCTTAGTAATAGGGTCCCGTTGGAAGCCTAAAAACACGTAATTCATACATACATACATAGCCACATGCCTTTTTCCCCGAAGGGGGGTAGGCAGAGCCTCAATGGGCCTCTTTTCACAGTGGGTTGCACCATTGTGTAAATTAGACGTGACAAGTGATGAGCTAATCGCCGCCATTGCTTCCCACGACTAACTCAGCTAACGCTTTCTTCCAGTAATAACACATTCCATAATAATCTAGCCAGTACAAATCTTATACCAACGAATCTTATCAACAAGTCTGGGTAAATAGTTCAGAATACTAGAAATAGCTTCGAACGAGACATTATAGCCAGTGTCTCTTCGTAATACCGCAGTTTTGCTATCCAAAAACTGTGGTAATATACGTGGAAATCAAAACCAGTATTTATTATTTTTCTCCAAGCTAGAGATTCAACTGCTTTTGGTAGGAAGTATCTGATACAATTGACAGCCATATTTTTTGTAGAATGCATCCGAATCCTTTTACACACTAGATCTCCTCCAATTACAATCAAATTCTAAATTATTTGTCTTTGGACCATCGGCATCTAATTAAATTATTAATAAAAAATAAAAATACAAATAGTGCTTGATAATTTTTCAATCAAATATTTCAGTATTTCGATAACTGTATCAATAATTATCGGGCAGAATATTGATAGAGCTATCAATACTGATTGCAATTATATGAATTATCGTCCACACGGTAATCATTACATAATAAATGAAGTATTCGATGGAGTCGTTATAAGGCAATCAACGAATTATAGGTACCTAGTGACTTAATGCTCAAAGTTTGATGAAGGTCGCTTATAAAATTGTTGGTATTAATGGGTGTGTATACTGAAAAATATGCAAGAAAAATACAAAATATTCTCTACCTTCCGATATTGCATAGTACTTAAGGATTATCAAAATAATTACACCTATATACATTTCAGACCCACGGTACCCCTGGCCATACCCCTGGCGGTAATACTATGGGTGTAATTATTACCCACACGGTAATTTTGCCCCTATACCGCACAGATAAAATAATATTATACTGTATAGGTATATAGGTATATAGGTATTTATAAATTGAATAGGTTTTTTTTAACTTCGTGAATTACGGAACAAGCATGATGGCCCACCGGATGTTAAGCGGTAACCTCTGCCTTTAACAATGCATTATCTCATAGGTCATATCCACCTAGCACCCTAAGTGGCTTTGCAAAGATGAAAAGTAGAGAGTAGTGTAAAGTAGAGCACTACTTCTTTGTTGCAGAAATAGGTATGGTGGTAGTACTTCCCCGGACGAACTCTCTCACAAAGAAGCTCTACTACTACTAAAAAGTATGTTGTTTTGTGTGTATAAACGGTTAAATAACGAATACAAGTAGATACATACAACATTTAAAAACACAAATGTATAACCACAGATAAAATAATACTATGTATAACTAACAGTTGCGCTATCTAAGAAGATTGTTAAATATCTAATGATAGGTCACCTCAACAAATTAGATATTTAAAAAATAGTTAAAATTTAATTTATTAAAATTATATTCATTAATATAATTCCCGCAAACCATTCCTTTCAAATCTCATAAAAAACATCAAGAATTTCTGCATAAACTTGAATGCCTACGCCTTAGAGATCGGCCGGTATCCTACGCTTACCAGGTAAAAAAAAACTGTGAAAAAATTAATAGCTTTAACGATGTAAACATTCGCGTAATATTTTCTTAAGATATTATTAATGATCAAAGGAGATGTATCCTTCGTTACCGGATGAAGGGGGCGGGGGTGTCTCTATCGAATTATTCTGATTGGGGATCAAAGCAATTAGGGGAATCTTTATAAGTAGGTAGAGCTTCTTAACTTGTTTTTTTTTAAATAACGAGTGTCCGAATTTATTATGGGAAAAGTAGCATTAACCTAAATGTTATTCGAGCATTTAAAAAACTTGGCTTAGAAACTAGTAAGTAATTAGTTATTTTTTTATTTTGTACGTAACTACTTGTATTAGTTGTATTATTCTTTCTGTAAATAAATGTCTTTCTGTTAGTATCTTAATAGGAATTTATGTTTTGTTTTAACAAAGGCTCTTTTTAGTTGGTCAAGAATATATTGCAAAAATATTGAAGACAATGAAATTATGAGGTTTGTTTGTGAGTTGATATCGCTGTAACGATAGTGCTATTTTAATTACAGGTACCTAAGCTATGAGATATACAAGAAACACATAGGTTTATTTTAATCCCGGTTCTATCTAAGAGAATTCGCCAGGTAGATGCTAATTAAAAATAAACATCGTACTCCTCAAGAAAAACAACGTCCAAAATTACTTATCTCTGCGTGAGATTTTCCTCATCGAGTTTCTTCACACGTGCCCAGCTTTCTCAATTCTCACTATACAAGTAGATAAATAACCTTTTCCAGATACATTGTAAAATTATGTAAAAAAAACAATTTAAAAAGGATTTATTTTGAAAACTGAGACATTGATAAATTGTATAATGTCACAGGCATCAACTTTTTATGTTTAGAACCTTAAATTGCGGTTGAAAATTGCCTCCTAAAAGTAAATAAGTAGGTATACTCGTATTACATATAAATTTAAAAAAATTACCTTTCCCAGATACATTGTAAAATGATGTGAAAAACAATTTAAAAAGGTATATTTTTTTTTTGTTATTCCTGACGTTTCGACTGCTTTGTAACTTCAATGTTTAACAATTGTGAACAACGGAGACATTGATAAATTGTATAAAGACACAGGCACCAACTTTTATGTATAAAACCATCGACGTAAATAAAATGAATGGACGGGCCTTAGGGAACGATAGTTTTGAAGCTTCTAAACAGACCTAGCTAGTACACTTCGCTTCAGTCAGTCTTTGTCACGGCAACGAGTGACAGCTATGCTGAAAAATACCAAAATTAGATACCTTGGTGATACAATGCCTTCCTGTGCTTTTCTGCAAGTGCAAACAACACAAGAAATACAAATAAAGCTTCAGGCATCGCATTTCAATCGTAAGTAAAGGTTTTGTAATATAATTTTCATCAATTTATAAAAAACTTATAAATCGTCGTGTGGTAGGAAAACTACATAACTAACACATTTTGCGAAATCGACTTTATTGCATGGTTATGATGGCCCATACATGTCGATGGACACGTCTTGCTCTAGAGGACGAGCGACAAGGAGGACTACGCCCCAGGACATTATCTCAATGTTCCCCACTCTGAATGAAAGTTAACAGACACAAGTTTATACTCGTAGATAGTTTTAATTTTAGTCGACATACCTTTTTCTTTTTGATACTTAGAATTATTGTGTTCCACAAATTGATTTCATTTTGTTGATTTTATAAGCATTAGTCGTATGATAAGTTTGTTATGTCACTTACTTTGAATTTATAAGTCTGCTAAAATAATGTAGGTGTTTCAGTAGTTTTCTAATATTCAGTCTTGATAAAAAGAAATGATTATAAGTTGGTTTTATTTTAAAATGTATTTTAATATTATATAAATCTATACCCATGGATAGGATTGTCATATTCAAATAAGTAAATAATAGATCATTTCAATTATTCAAAACTTTGGCGAGGGAAAAATACAGTCGTTTTTTTATTTTTTTCTCTTAATCAAAAGAACTAAAATGTATTATCATTAAATTCGAAAATAGATACAGTACCAATCTATAACATATCAAAACACGGACTGAAAAATTAGTTACGATAAAAAAGTTATTGCCATTTTTGACGCAATAAAACAGTAAATCGCGTTTTTCTCGCGATGTTGGTTTTGTTGTTGTTATTACTTATTTAGTTTTCCAACTACAGCGACGAAATATTTGACTTCACGCCTGACGGATGGTCCGGTACAGACTGAAAAAAATCTGATGCCTCGTATTGATTTAGAATTGTAATTTGCATTATTTACGTCAAAACATTGCTAAGCACGTCGCTTTAGGTAATTGCATATAATATGTAATGGCATGTGAATTAACCTTATAGCTTTCAAAAAAAAAACTAAGGTAAACAAAAATGGATAGAAGTCATAAGACGAGCAAGAACAGACGACTTTTGGAAGTGGAATACATTTTCCCGTATTTGCTCTGATCATTTTCTACACAATGAATTCTATACGCCAAAAAACGGTTAGTAGTAGTAGAGCTTTTTTGTGAAAGAGTTCGTCCGGGGAAGTACTACCACCATACCTGTTTCTGCCGCAAAGCAGTAGTGCTCGCATTGCTGTGTTCCGGTTTGAAGGGTAAGGGTGCCGATGAAATTACGGCCACATGGGACTTTTCATCTTTATGTTTCAGGGTGGCGGGCGCAGTGGAATGCCACATAGGGCGCGTCCTAGGTGGACGTGACCTGAGGTAATGCACTGTTCATAGGCAGAGGGTACCACTTAACATCAGGTGGGCCATCTTCTTGATCTGTCATTCAAAGTAGTATAAAAAAACTCATTGTGCAAAATTCTTAAAACTGCACTCTGCAGTTTCTTAAATACTGGAATTTTTATACATTTATGTTTCCGTACGATTTTTATGATATTTTCTTAGTTTATTGAGTGATGAAAAATATATTTTTCACAAATTGATTGAGCTGAAGACCTTAGGTGGACTTGCTTTTCTATTGATTTATATTGTGTATGTTTGAGAGCTGAAAATAGATACGTAACTACATAAAACAGAAGGGAACCATGTATTTTTGTAAAAGTTTCATTCAATAATTGCATTTTTTTTGGCGATTTTTTGTACTATAAACCTACTGAAATAACTTTAGAAAACACATTGCATCTGTTAAAGTATTAAGTATTAAAAAAATACAGTTTTTAAGAAGTTCAATAATTTAATTTCACCTAGTTTATTTACAAGACCGCCAGGAGTGGCGCTATAGAGAAGAGGCCTTTACTCAGCAGTGGCTGGATAGATAGATAGATAGATAGATAGATAGTTTATTTGTTGACCGTACCCTAAATCCGAATTGTCTTATTTTTCACGGACGTTTTGTATGGGTAAGGCCAGTCCATTTATTTTACTTTGGTCGAAGTATAAAACCTTAAATTGCGGTTGAACAGAAACATTGCCTCATAAAAGTTAATAAGTAGGTATATAAGCACCTGGCAGGAAAACGCGTCTAAAATTAGACTTACCTTCAGATCTTCCTTTCCTCTTCTAGTCTTTCCACATGCCCGGTTCTTACACAGTTATAATAAGAACAGATACTGTGTTGAGATAAATAAATAGAAGTTACAAGGAGTGTGGCGTCGCGGCGCGCGGGGTGCCGACTGAGCCCGGGTGAGCGAGTCGGGCGCCTCCCGCCCGCCCTCTCGCACGGCCGCGAAACCTTATGGATTAGCTAGGGGACAGAGGGGAGAGGCATAATTTGGCTCTTATTTTGACCAAAGTTTGTGTCCGAAAGTTGAGTTGTTCTATCGATTTTCATTAAAATGAACGTTTTCATAAAGTTAAAACCGTTTTTCATACAGCGGTAGCTCAAATCCTTAACTTTTAATCCCTTCTCTCTCTCGCAATCTATACGATACAATGGTCACAGGAATTAGGTAAATCTTTCAATGACTAGATGTAATATATATTGGTAGCACATAACAATAACTGAAATTTCAACTTGTAGTCAGTTAATCTTTGCCCACCGGGCCGCCCTGTTGGGCGGGCAAATAGTTTAATATGTTGCGCGACGCTTCCTGAAATTAAAAACATATTAATTTAAAATTCACAATTTTAATTAAGTTTTCAGAAAGAGCAGGGCTCTTTAATCTATGGCCGCTGGTGTGTGGATACCTATAACTACCTAACAGAAGCGCTCGCCCTTTAAAGACCTTTGTTTCAGGATCCATTCTCGTATTTATTTTTCATAAACTCTTTCAGGTGCTTTGTACTATTTGAAAAATAATCACTGCAAAGTCTGGCTACAGATAGTAGGTCTAAGCAACGACTATTGTTGTGTAACTTTTTAGACTTTACTTATTATAAATGACTCCGTGTTATGACCTACCTCCTGCGACCTAGATAGCAGGTAGCTAGACATATTCAACTGAAAATTAAATGTCTAGATTTGGCCTGATAGGTTGTTAGCGATAAAGCCGCTCATTGTATTGCCCTAAGTATGAAACATTTACATTTACATAAAGAATAATACAAGGTATGTACAAAATACATATGAAACAGTTGTGCTACCTGAAGACCGCTACAAGCGATCTAAAGGTAGCTCAACTGATCCAAATCACTACCAGACGGAAGCGTCCCTAAGAAACTGGCTGCATTGCCACGCTGAATGGCAATACTAATGCGTTGAGCCAGATAAGAGCCAGCTCTCGGGTCACGCGTCGATTCGACCAGATGCCCTGAAAGAATTTTGAAAACGCGATGGGCCCCGGAACCCCACGGACCCAGAGTCTCGACCCCGAAAGGCTCAAATAAGTAAACTCTGTCGAGACTTGCATATTTGCGTCTTTTGAGGTCCTCAGCGGAATCTGCCGCCGCACCGGCCCTAACTGATGTCCCGGACAGATGAGATGGCGCAAGGGTATCAACGCATGTAGCGTCCCACACCAAAGGCCTACCCTTCTCCCACGGAACAAGAGTCATGCCGTCAGGCCGCTTACCATCGTCACGAAACAGACCATTCGGTTCTAGAATGTCTGGAATGTTAACGCTGGTAAGGGCCCGGCGAATGATATCATTAAGGCTAGCGTGGCGGGAAATCCTACCGGCAGCCCTGGTGCACGATAATCCGTGGTGACCAAGCTGATCAACAGCAGTACCGCACTGGCAGTGATGAGGGGCACAGCACCCTACACCCAACCGCAAAGAAGTTGCAATACGGAAAGAAACTGGATCCATTAAAGTACCAGTATTTTGTGATGGAAGTGCTTGCAACCAAAACCCTGACTCCCATTTGGAAACGGCCAGGAGACGAGCACGATCTGTGGAGCTTGAGCACGTTTGTAACAGACAATTCCGCGTCAGCTCGCACAGAGGCCCGTCCCATTGCCGTTGAGACGAAAGAGATTTGGGGGGAGTAGTATTGGGGCAAGCACTATGCCAAGCATTTCGAGCCTCGTCTAAGTATGAAATTTTGAGTGTGTTGCCAGAAAGAGCCACAAGAGAAGGTGATAGAATTTTATTAACCTCAGAACAAGTGCTATATACGGAAGACAAGAACGCTGGTAGGGCTACACTTGAAATTTTACGAATACCTAAGCCTCTTAATTTAACAGGCAAGGAGGCTTGCGACCAAGCCCTGTCATCTAAATCGATATTCAAAACCGACGATAACGTGTTCTTTATTATGTTGTCCAAGCCTTCCACCAGCTCACTGTGTTTCCACAGTTGACAACATCTTAAAGCATATGTAAATTTTGGCACAAAAAGGCAAAACTTTATAATTGTAAAAGCCATATGGGCGTTAATTTTGGGCAATCGGTCGGAAGTTCTCATAAAATTTTGAATTTTCTCGTCTACAAAAGCCGGAAAAGACTCGTCAAAAATAGGTGAACCAAGGAGGCGAAGCGAACATTCATCTACAATTGTAATGTTTGAGGTCAAACTTTGAAATTTTTCAATGGCTGAATTTCTATCCATACAAGTGTCGGAAACAAAAAGTTCGCACTTAGAAAAATTTAGATCTAAACCTATTTGCCGAAATTCATCAATGATGAGTTTTAGATCGCCAAGAACAGTGTCCACGTCGCCACCTTAGGTTCCGTCATCCAAATACCAAACGTTTAGTTTGGATTGGATACGTTGAATAATCGGATGGATGGCAAGGCTAAAAATGGCCGGACCTAGAGGGTCACCCTGCTGACAGCCAACAGCAGACCAAATAATATTGTTCTGATAGATTAATTTAGAAGGTGAGCCGTAACACTGCCAGAGAAATGGGTAAAAATAGAAGTATAATATAAGTATGAAATAGATATTTTTAGGGTTCCGTACCCAAAGGGTAAAACGGGACCCTATTACTAAGACTCCTCTGTCCGTTCGTCCGTCCGTCTGTCACCAGCCTGTATCTCATGAACCGTGATAGATAGACAGTTGAAATTTTCACAGATGATGTATTTCTGTTGACGCTATAACAACAAATAGGTACAAAAAAACAGAATAAAATAAATATTTAAGGGGGCTCCCATACAAACGTTTTTTTTTTGCCGTTTTATTAATAATGGTACGGAACCCTTCGTGCGCGAGTACGTCTCGCACTTGGCCGGTTTTTATTTGTGTATCCGTCTGGTGATCTAAAAAGAGTTATCTACCTAGCTATCTATGTATATAAAATCTTTCATGGTACAAGCAATTAAAGAAATTCAATAGTGGGTCTACCGTAAGTGGAAATGTAAAGAAGGAATCGCCTTTAAAGTGCCAACAATAAAGTTCTAATTAATAAAACTAAAGACATACCTACCTACCTAGCTAGTTCATCTTAAGATGTCCCCAACCTTGTATGGCGTGCTAACCAAGGCAGCGGACATTTTATGGTGAACGGTCTGTAAAATATATTGAAGTATGCGCCAAATCGAAGATTGAATGATTTTATACTAGTGTCCGCCCTCGGCTTCGCTCGCGTTTTACCAGGATATCAAAATAGCATATACCGCTATCTAGGTCATAACCTATCTTTGCAACAAATGTCATCGAAATCGGTTCCGGGACAAAAGAGAAAACTTTTTTTTTTTATAGAACTTGGTATGACGGAACAAGCAGATGGCCCACCTGATGTTAAGCGATACCCTCTGCCTACGAACAGTGCAATATCATATAGGTCACGTCCACCAAGTACGCGCCCCATGTGGCACTGCACTGCACCCGTCACCGGAACATAGTAATGCAAACACTACTGCTTTGCGGCAGAAATAGGTATGGTGGTAGTGCTTCCCCGGACGAAATCTTTCACAAAAAGCTAACTATACTAACAAAATCTTTTTTTTTGTATGAATAAAATATTTTGAAGCAAAACAGACATTTGAATATTATTTATTTCTAAGAAGCAGTTTCCAGATTTCAAGTTTCATAATTTGACGACCTCTGTGGCGCGGCGGGCGAACGTAGGAGGTTGCTGGTTCGATTCCCGCCTCGGTACAAATACTTGTGCAATCCGCATATATTTGTTCAGGATGTTCTGGGTATTTTCTATATATAATAAAAAATATCTATCTATCTAATATATTGTATTAGGTAAGTATATCAGTTGTCTAGTACCCATAACACAAGCTCGATAATGGGGGGCTAGATAATGTTGTGTGAACTGTCTAGCATTATTTATTATTTATTTATTTATAATGTGAACGGCAGTCCAATCAGGAAACTTAACTCTTGGATATTTTTAGATAATTCTTCTCATTTCGAATTCTATCTCTCTTACTTGTAGATAAAACAGAAAGAGAGGGGTTGTATGAAGTAGTCATGGTTATTCAGTAGATTGGATCTGAATGGAGGCTAGCAAGGAGAAATCAAAGGCTCGTTGGGCGGCGAAAGTTCCACAATAACTGTCGGAGTATAATAACGGGACGTAGGAGGGACCTAATAACGGTTTTCCATTAGCGAGAACATCGATGGGAGTGTTTACGTCGGGACTTCGTTCCTATTCAAAAGTCCTCTTCAAGACCTTAAGTCTTCTTCATTTTTATGTAAAACTATTTTTACTTAATTGTGAAAATACGTACCATCGATACCTACTGCTAATTTCGTGAAAATACGTACCGTGGATACCTACCGATAACTTCGTGAAAATACGTACAGTGGATACCTACCGCTAACTTCGTGAAAATACGTACCGTGGATACCTACCGCTAACTTCGTCAAAATACGTACCGTGGATACTTACCGCTAACTTCATGAAAATACGTACCGTGGATACCTACCGCTAATCTAATGAAAATACGTACAATGGATACCTACCGCTAACTTTGTGAAAATACGTACCGTGGATACCTACCGCTAATTTGGTGAAAATACGTACCATGGATACCTACCGCTAACTTCGTGAAAATACGTACCGCGGATACCTACCGGTAACTTCGTGTAAATACGTACCGCGGATACCTATCGCTAATTTCGCCTTGTTGTACCTATCTTCACCTAAATTATAAAAATTACGATATTTATTTTCCTATTACAACACTTATTATTGTTCGTTGGTAGAAATCCAAAATATAAAGTGGGGACACTGCACTACTCGTCTTTAAAATAACGGCAGCCATTTCCAGTCAGTCGCAAAAAGTTTTCGGTGGGAATCACGACATTTTTTTTTATATCAGCCTCTATAACCAAATTGAGGTCTCCGGTACGGAGGCCTACAATGCTCTAAGATTGAGGGTTATGCACTTCATAGGAAGAAAAAGAAAGAAAATACATTTATTCACCAAAAATCAACAAAATTATTACATACAAAATACAATTTAAAACAAGTTGTTTGAGCGAAATTTTAAGTGGACTGTTTTTCTTTTTCTGATAGCTTCCAAATGGATGCTGGGTCGTTAATCTTGAATAGTTTGATATTTCAGAGATAATGCGGGATATGGGTATAGGTAGAATGCACTGGGTACCTTGTTTTCCAAATATATCACTGCAATCCAGATTTAGTATTGTCGTCTCGCGATCGCGTCACAAGGGTAACTGTTGTGTGCGGTTCTCTCTTCTTGAGTGCAATTTTTGTGGGTAGGGATGTAGGGAAGAAAGGATATCTCTGTTTTGGATATATATATCTTATAGATGGCGCCACCACAAGTAATAATTAGAAAATACAATACTGATAAAATAAAATAAGTTAATAGTCATAATAGTAGTCATATTAGTCATTTATTTACAATATTCATTGTACGTCAATATGGTAAATTGTCGTAAAATACCAAGGGATGATTTTTGAAGCTAAAAAGTTATATACCTCATGATATATTACATATGATAAATTACGCTATTCATAGCTTACATAATAAAAAGTAAAAAAAACAGTTACAGCGCTCCCTGTTTCTTAGACGGGGTTACCTTCATCTGTGCCTGTTGTAGATCCACCAACTTATCTGTAGAACCATTTACCTACCTACATTTTTCTATTATCTACATACATTTCATTCTACAAATAAGTTGGTGGATCTCTACGGGTACGTATTAAAATTCATAAATTCAAAATACATACGTTTAGAATACATAAGTTCAAAATCCATAAATTTAAAAAACCTAATGGTGAAAATCAATAAGGTTTATAATCGATAAAGTTCTATATGTATAATGGTCGAAATGCCTAAAGCCATAATCTCAAACAAATATGCATGCCAAATTTCAAGTTTGTACTGGAGCCTTCAAATTAGACACTTTGACGTATTTCAAACATTATAAAAACCGTACAATAGGGATATTCGATTTATTTATTTGAACCATACGGTATTTTGATTTTCGGTATTTTAAACGTATACAGTTAGGGTACGTATCAAAACACATAAGTTCAAAACACATAAATTTAAAAAACCTAATAGTGAAAATAAATAAATTTAAAACCCTTAAAGTTTTTTATTTATAAAGGTCGAAATGCCTGAAATCAAAATACATAATGATTACAATGTATACGTTTAGAATACTGAAAATAAATTCAATATCCTTATTGCAAGGTTTTTGAAAGTGGGTGAGAAAGATTGGAGGGAGAATATTTTATTTATATCAGAAGTAGGTGAACTATGCAGGTTCTATTCAAACTGTGTCAGAGGTGAGGTTCCAAAATCAACCTTTCGATGGATCAAAGACAAGGAACGCGGTGGATGGATGCGGCTAGAGACGCCAATGAACGCGAGTGACGAGGAATGAACGCGTTGTGGCCACTATTATGCTATTTAGCCATTATTAATTACAGCTGTTATGTGTTGTTGACATTATGTTATTCAAACTTCGGTATTTCGAACTTCGTTATTCTAAACTTATATCAAATGAAATTATAAATTTTAAACCATTACGTTTTTTAAATTTATGTGTTTTGAACTTATGAATTCTAAACGTATGTGTTTTGAATTTATACATTTTGATACGTACCCATCTCTACACCCTTTTTTTTGTTTCTTTGTAATTGGCGCCGCACGGCTTGTGCATTTGCCATTTTCAAGTTATTTTTCTTTTTCATTTGTGTATTTTCAATACAATTTGCAACCTTACACTACTTCCAAGTCGTCAAATTCAAAGTCGAGTCATGTTTTAGTAAAACGCAGGTCGTTTTTTGAAATCCACTCCCACATATTGCAGGAAAGCAAGAAGAAAGATGTTATGAATCAAAAATTAACGAAACACACACACTTAAATAACAAAAATAAGAATAATGCAGTTAAGTAGGTAAAGCAAAAAAAAACTCAATTCAACCTCGGTAAAGAGAGTCTTACTTAAAGCTGAGCTTCGTATGTATTTTTATGGGTTGGTATTTTTATATTGCTTACCTCGGGTGTCAATTTACCTGGGTGATTGAATAAGTGGTATGTGGTGGTTATATACCAGGAAATATAAGGAAAGTCTATCTTAGTAGTAGTAGTAGAGCTTTTTTGTGAAAGAGTTCGTCCGGGGAAGTACTACCGCCATACCTATTTCTGCCGCAAAGCAGTAGTGCTCGCATTGCTGTGTTCCGGGTGTCGGTGAAATTACAGGCACATGAGACTTTTCATCTTTATGTCTCAGGGTGGCGGGCGCAGTGCAATGCCACATAGGTTGCTTCGTAGGTGGGCGTGATCTATGAGGTAATTCACTGTTCATAGGCAGAGGTTACCGCTTAACATCAGGTGGGCCTCTTGCTTGATCCGTCATCCAAGTAGTATAAAAAAAAAAAAAACTTATATGTACTTGTTCCGTCAACAAAAGCACACTGACGAACATCCATCCACTAAACAGAACTTGGTGAGAAGTCTCCAATTGATATATTCAGGAGGTAGGCACTTCCACTTCGTCTTGTTTGGTATCTACAAACCTTCTCGTAGTTCCAATGAATATACCTACGTACTTCTAAACGTACAAATAGCTGACTTCAAAATTCCAGCCATTACGAAGTTTCATTGAGTTGTAGTAGGTACATACAACTTGGGAGCGTGTTCTGCAGACTTCATGTTAGATGCCAAGAGCATAGAACGCCAGTTAGAAGTGGAACTCCTGAAAACCAACCACGTGGCTTTCCTAGATGCTTCTGCCAATACTGCCTGGTGCAATGCGTCAAACGAGCAGTTGAGTAAAACCATAGTGAAAGGCGACTAGTCTCTACCAAATATCGGAATCTGTTTAGCTGTTACGGTGTGATAGTAACAAATAAATGTGCAAGCTACCGTATTAAGCTAGTGTCCTCCCACGATGTTGTAGCATCTAGCTCAATTCAGGTCATAATCTATATATGTACCAAATTTCATCAAAATCGGTTCAGTCGTTTTAGCGTGATTGATTAACAAACATTCAAACATCCAAAACTCGTGACTTAAGAAACATTTACATAAGTTATTTATTAAAAATATATTTAAAAAATAAGTAAAAGATACTTAAATGATTTATTGGTGTTAGATCTAGGTGGTAACATTCGTTGGTGTTAAGGTCTTAATGTGCATCTCCAGTCTGCCATGTCAGGGCTACAACATTTTAAATAAGTAAAAACAAAATTAATTAATACATGTCAAACAATAATAATCAAAAGTCAAAAATAACAAATAATATGAAACGTGAATAACATTGAAATAGGTAGAAATTAATAAGATTGTTTAATATTAAAATTTGACGATTAGAAATTCATTAACCGAATAATAAACCTTTTCTTCCAAAATTTCGTTAGTTTATTTTTATATGCATCAAAACTTTTTTAAATACAAGCTTTTATAAAACTTGTGATTATACCCGTGTGCTGATCAAAATGAGCCTAAACACGGCCAGTCTACTATTATGCCTCGAGGAGTTACATTGTCCACCTTCCGTCTCCATCATGAGATCAGCTCGGTGTCACGATAATATTGCATTGTCATCGGAACTTGACAGGTATGCAAAATATCATCTCAATCGGTTGAGGATAACTGCTTTAAATTCAGTGGCAAGATTCCACCTGGACATACATTGCAAGTTAATTAAAAGCTAGTAATAATAAAAAATAAAAAAACATTTATTTATAGTAAGAGTAGTAGGAATGTTTAATCTATGGCACAAGTTTCAGAACTAGTCTAGTAGCCTCGATGCTTCCAATTTAACTTGCCTGTGCTTTTATTGAGATGTCTTTACCCATGTTCAAGTTTTTGAATAGGATTAGGCGAGAGCTGCTTAGAGGAAATTTCTACCTTGTGTTCAAAGTCACAATTCCTGTTTCATGTCTCTAATTTATGCTTAAGGATCTAAAATATCAATAGCACTTTTAGAACCTAACATTCACATGTTAGTTAGTTAGTCACATGAGTTCTCTGAGTCAAGAAAGAAGTAATGAAGTTAAAATTTAAGAATTCCAAGGGTAGTTGTTGAGATATTGGGGACCGAGAGGGGGTAAAAAAAAAAGTGAGATTATCAGATCAAATGGGGTGTCATATGAAAGCCCCTTAGATAAGATAATTGTTTATTTTTCAGATTTCACACATTAAAAATTCACATGTCATTTTGTTAATAAATTAAATCTTATAATTAATGTTAGTTAGCATACAAAGTTACAATTATTAAATCCTTACACTTACTTCGACATTTCAAAACTAATTTTTATATTTTTTTAACATAAGTAGTTTTTGAAATATTAGGGTAAATCGAAAATGTAAAAAACCAAAACCTCTAGGGTAGGTACTTCCACTAATCCTAAAACGCTGAAATTTGGTGCGTTTGTAGCTTATAAGACACAAATACTGGTAAAAGTCTAAAATTGAAGAATTTCAAATCATGTAGTCCATAAAACTATAACCAATTGTGTTGACCTCTTGTTTCTAGGAATTTGAACGACGTTGTAGGTCTAACTTTTTAAACTACAAGAACGATCATTTTATGTGGATGTACTTCACGTACCTACATAGATATTTTATCCAAATAAATAAGGTAACCTACCTAAATCGCGTGTATTCGCGAGGTCTCGGTTCGGGGCGAACCACTAGTATAATAATGAATTAACTAAGGTACTCATCTTCGGTATTGTGACTATGTGTGTGTGCTTTGGGGAGCTAGGCTGGAAGTACCGACGTGATAAAAATATGAACGAGATCTACAAGTAGAACAAAGATCACAATACACTCTCAGTATTAGCAAGTTGAAGTGGTGCCATACGGGGAATAATGGTTCTCAAGGGACGAGCAGACACAATGGAAGTCTGTGGAGGGAGATGACTCAAAATTGTTCGTAGTGCCATGACCTCTGTGGCGCGGCAGGCGAAGGTTCGCCTGCGACCCAGGGGGTTGCGGGTTCGATTCCCGCCTCGGAACAAATATTTGTACGATATGCAGATATATTTTCAGGGTGTTCTGGGTATTTTCTATGTATAATAAAAAATATGTATCAATGTAATGTATTGTATATCAGTTATCTAGTACCCATAACACAAGCTCTGCTTAGCTTGGGGCTAGATAATGTTGTGTGAACAGTCCAGCATTATTTATTATTATTATTATTTCATCTTCGGCCACATCGTCACTTTTCAACAGGTGAGATCGTGGTCAAACAAAGGCCTATCAATGTTAAAAAAAAAACTATGGAAAATATATAATTATGTCCAGTAGTAGACTTCTACTGATGATGATGGAGGTACCTTTTTGCTGGCGAAAATTAACTAGGTACCTATGTATTGAGAGAAGTACTTCCTTGGGGATATATGAAGCCTTAGACTGGTAAGAACAGTTAAGCTAAGGCCAAACCAACCCGGTGGCGTGCACGGTGGCTATCCATTGTCTTACCATTGATCGCCACCACTGAGGACGCGGGCTGAACGCGTTGGTTTGGCCTTAGGTTTAATTGTCCTTTACCGTATCGTTTTACCCAGACTAGTAGCAGGAGCGACACACACGCACACACCTATACACTTCCTCACACTGATTAACAAACGTTTTCACTCTGCATAATTACTTCTTTAGAAATATATAGTAATTATAGTAATTATTTATTCAGAAACAGGTACACAAAAAATATTTAGTTACAAAATATTTAGACGAGTGGTACTTACAGACCGTTCACCGTAAGAGGTCCCCTGCCTTAGGAATAGTGCCAATATCACGGCATACTGTGACAGGGCATCTGGTATGTAAAGGAGGGCCACACAAACACAAACACACACACACACACACACACACACCTACACTTCCCAACACTAATTAACACACGTTTTCAATCTATATAATATTACTTTGCTTGTTTTTTCCCCCAAATGTTGATTCATTAAAATACCATAAATTTCTGGAATTATCTTTTTCTTTGTCTTTATTTGTAAAATATTTTCCAAACGAACAGTTCCTATTGTGGAACAAAAGCTGGAGCGACGTATGGCGGTGGCATTCAACTTGAAGTTATTTTCACGGCGATTATCGTGAATCCTGCATGCGGGAACTGAAGGGTCCTTCATTTAACGAGTTGTGCAGGGCCCTCGGCGCCCGTCGTCACTGCCGGTGCCGCGTTAATGATTTAGTAACATTTTGGTCGTAATTAAGAGGTGTGTGTGAATTTCACTCATAGTTATTAAAGGGTAAGGTACAATTCTAGTAAGGTATTTAAGGTATTATTGTATTTTATTTTACTTGGAACTGAACGGTAGAACTATACGGACTAATTGGATATTTTAGTTAGCCCTACATATTTGGTCGTAATTAAGAGGTGTGTGTGAATTTCACTTATAGTTTTTAAAGGGTAAGGTACAATTCTAGTAAGGTATTTAAGGTATTATTGTATTTTATTTTACTTGGAACTGAACGGTAGAACTATACGGACTAATTGGATATTTTAGTTAGCCCTACATATTTGGTCGTAATTAAGAGGTGTGTGTGAATTTCACTTATAGTTTTTAAAGGGTAAGGTACAATTCTAGTAAGGTATTTAAGGTATTATTGTATTTTATTTTACTTGGAACTGAACGGTAGAACTATACGGACTAATTGGATATTTTAGTTAGCCCTACATATTTGGTCGTAATTAAGAGGTGTGTGTGAATTTCACTTATAGTTTTTAAAGGGTAAGGTACAATTCTAGTAAGGTATTTAAGGTATTATTGTATTTTATTTTACTTGGAACTGAACGGTAGAACTATACGGACTAATTGGATATTTTAGTTAGCCCTACATATTTGGTCGTAATTAAGAGGTGTGTGTGAATTTCACTTATAGTTTTTAAAGGGTAAGGTACAATTCTAGTAAGGTATTTAAGGTATTATTGTATTTTATTTTACTTGGAACTGAACGGTAGAACTATACGGACTAATTGGATATTTTAGTTAGCCCTACATATTTGGTCGTAATTAAGAGGTGTGTGAATTTCAATCATAGTTTTTAAAGGGTAATTTAATTTTATTTTATTTTTATTTTATTGAAGTAAAATCAAATCAAATCAAATCAAATATCTTTATTCCAGGCTTATTGAAAACCAACAGCGTTACAATATATACAGGGTGTAACATAATATCCCTATAAGCCCGGGGAGGGGGTATTCTACACATCATGGCGAATAACTTTAGTTCTAGGATCTAATTTAAAATGTCGTAGAACTAAAGTTATTCGCCTTGATGTGTAGAATTTAAATGTAAAATACCCTCCCCGGGCTTATAGGGATATTATGTTACACCCTGTATAGTCCAAATAACAAAATACAAAACAATAAGGCCAAAAAAACAGTTACACAAATATGACAAAAAGTTATGGATACTAACAAAAATGCTTATGGTAGTTTTAAAGAAAGGAAAAATATGACTAAGTGAAAGTATATAACAAAAATATAAGAATATAAATGTTTGTGTTTGTAATAAATATAAATACTCGTAGTCTGTCCGATTCCTAACGTAAGTACATGTATATATATATATATATATATTTAGTACCAACTCCTTCCTCAATCCCCCCAAACCCCCTCCCGTTCCGGCAAGAGTAAATAAGTAGATGCTGATGTCTCGTTGATTAATAAGTTTTTTGCAAACAAACAAGGTTTTATGAAATTTATGATCCAGTTGATCTCCATCATCAGATCAGCTCGCTGCTACCTACCATAACATTGTATCGTCATCAGAATTTACCAGGTTAGACTAATTTCAGCTCAGTTGTATTGGGAAATGGTTGTAAATTCAATCTCCAGGTTTTTCCCCCACATACAGACACCTTTCACCTTTTTCCGTCTCCATCATCAGATCTGCTCGCTGTTATAATATTGTATTGTCATCGCTATTTGACAGGATGTTTACTAAATCGCTTGGGTGGAACTGCTTCCAAGATTTGTCCCCCACAGACAGAAAAGCAAGTTGAATAAATGCTTTTAAAACTTAATACGTTCGAACAGCGTGACTAAACGCTTTGACTGTGTGACAAAGCACAGCGTCGCGCTGTGCTTTGACGATATTTCATCTTAATTTCATATATAAAACATGGGAATGTATATCAAAACTATTTCCACGAAAGCAGAAATAAATTTGTCGCAACGCGTCACCAAATATGAAATCCTCTACCTGTTTCTTTAGGAGAGCTTGAGAAATGAATTTTTCATCAGTAAACTTTATTTCTAAGATCTTCGGAGCGTCTCGGAGAGAGCTATCAAAGGAAATACGGAAAAACATATGAATCGTGTTTGAATAGTTATTTCGGGTCGTCACTTAGATATTATTACACGACTACGGCAAAGCCAAAAGGAAGGGTTATGGTTTTAGCTGTATAATTTTCTATGTATGTTTGTATTTATGTATGTTCTCCCGTAGCGCCTAAACTACTCATCCAATTTTGATAAAAGAGGTGTCAATCGATTCGTTACGAGTATTATGGTCCGGTTAACATAGGCTACATTATATACGAACAAAATCTATATGACGGATGTTACAGGAACAAAAGAGGGGTCTCTGAGTTATTTATGATATCGTATCGAATGGGATGTCAAATGAAATTTGAGGAAATACAGAGTTCAATGAGATTTTTTGAATCAATTTATTTATTATTTATTTATTATTTGAATCATTGAATGACATTCGTAAGTAAACTAAATAAACTTAGTATCAATCAATAATCCATTTTATAGTTCTCTTAGTTCCTGCAAAATCAGGTGTCGCTATCTCAAGATGTGTTGATGAGCTGTGGATCAGCAAAAAACACAATAAAATTTGAGTTTCGCTCTTCAAGCGAAACGTTGCACCTTAAGTAGTTTATAAAAATGTTGAGCTTACTTAAGTACCTAGTGTCTACTGTAGTTGGGCTATAGTCAGTTTTTTTTTTAAACTTGGCTTTTATTTTCCTGTAAATTATTTATTCATATTATTTAAGTCATTTATTCTATAAAATACATAACAATATAAAGAATATGCTGTACGACAGTGCCGATACGTGGCCGACATAGAATAGAGTGTTTATTGCCCATCGTTTTGTTTTTGTAGAGTTTGATAGTATTCCTAGTCTCTTCTTGATCCTGTACATAAAGTTTGATTGCCATATACGTATACATATAAATATATGTGTTCACTAGGCATATCTAGAGAACACATATATTTATTCAACCTGTAGATAATTCAAGCTAACAGAAAACAAGCAACGAAAACACGAATAGAGCTCTTCTGTGGCAGCGGGAATACGTACAGACCGAGTATATTGGAAGCGTACAGACGATAACACAATTTCAACAAGACAAGATAGATTACCAGATCGTTAGCAGCGGTATTGATTATTTTTTATTTTTTTATTTATTGGGAAACCAACAGCGATACAGTAATCTTAATATTATGCTTAATATAATAATGTACCTAAAGTATAACAAATAACAGTGTTACCACAGAATAGATAATATGGTAATAGGTACACATTAGTATTATAGGTACACATAGTTCAGTCAGTTGAGCTACCTTTAGATCGCTAGCAGCGGTATTCAGCTAGCACAACTGTATCTATGTATTTTTTTAAATTTTGTTCAACCTTCTTGTATTGTTATTTCTGTATATAAATGTAATTTAACAAGACAAGCCATCTCAAGCCAAGTCATTGAGAGTTTTGTTTATATCTTATTTTTCTGTAAATATCCTTACTCCTACTGTGCAGTAGTTAGGAAACGCGTGGATTATTAGGATTTACTTACGTTATAAAAAGCACTGAGCAGGGAACAGGTTCTTCTACTAACAAATCAAATAATAATATTGTGTTTATTTCACTTTTGTCGTCGTCTGTGCCTTCGGGCTCCATTCTCCTCCTTCCGTGCACATTGGGTCGGTGAAATTGGATGCAAGGACGGTGATGCATGCATTTATTTATACCTACTACTGCAACTCGACCGGTGCCTACTCACTTTAGTATTTACAATTTGTATTGAGTTTTAAGTTTAAAAATATATTTTACAATAGTACAAGCTTTTATAAAATTTGTTTTCGGAACCGTGTGCTGATCAAAATGAGCATGAACACTGCCAGTCTACTTATTATCCATCGAGGAGTTCCGTTGCCCACCTTCTATCTCCATCATCAGATCAGCTCGCTGTCACCATAATATATAATACATGTATATACAAGTAGCTGCAAAATTTAAAAAATACAAATGAAACAGTTGACCTTCTTGAAGACCGCTGCTAACGATCTAAAGGTAGCGCTACCAGACGGAAGCGTCCCTAAGAAGCTGGCTGCAAGGACACGCAAAACCATAATACCAAGCGAGAGCAGTATATATCATAACTGAAGTTTCCGGCGAAAAGAACGGGCCGCGAAAATGTTGTGTTTTTAGTAGCGAGACCTCCCAACATTGCAACAGAAGTAACTGGTCCGCATGATGAAGGAATGTGCACGGCATTTGAGATTTGCACCACTGGCAGCCGCCCTCGGCCAGCGCCTAGCTACGACGCTGGTGACATGATAACTTCTGAAGCTGCAGGCAGCTTCGGAAGTACCAATCGATCTCATTCAGTTGTGAAATGAATGGTTAAAAAGTCCAGGATTACGTAAAGTGTGAAAAATTACCAAACGTTAAAAGCCGCATCGCAAGGAAGCTCCCTTCACTCGAGACGCATTTATGTTTGCCGCAAACTCTTGGCATGTACAATAAAAGCAAAATGCATAGAAAGTTATTTGAAATAAACCTTGTCATATTTTCCAGCTACACTTGTACCAACGCCAAAAATTTGCATCTTGTTGAACCCTGAAAACTTTAAAACCGAAATTGAAATGTTCTCTCATTAAACGAGAAAGGGTTGGATTTAATATAAGAATGCACCTACCATTTTTCAATCAATCACGACTTTCCAGCCAACAAAACTTTTGTATTATCGACATTGTGTTTTGAAATGAAGCCCGGAAACTCGGCAAGCGGCAGAAGGTGATATTAAAAACGTGGCTTTACGCGCGGACGGCGGATGTGAATTGATTAGCTGTCAGCGGCGGCAGGAAGGCAGACAGGCTTTGAAACCAGCGACTGGGAACAGGTAACTAAAGGTATTAAAGGAAGGTAAGCTACTATGAAAACTATAAAATAAACCGCGTTCATGCACCCTGTAAATTCCTGTGGTCCAGCTTAAAATGCACGTTTCAAAATATACATCAAGTCATTGTTAAATATGGAAAACGTAGAAAGTAAATCACACTAATATCATAAATGTCAATGTTAAGCGGGTCTACACGACACAAACTTAGTTTGCACAACATGTTTTTAAAAACATATGTTTACGCAAACGGAACGTGTAGACGTCAAGTTTGAGTTTCAAAGTACCTCAAACTCAATACTCAACATTTATGATATTAGTGTGATTTACTTTCTACGTTTTCCATATTTAGCAATGTCTTGATTTATAGTTGAGGTACTTTGAAATTCAAACTTGACGTCTACACTACACGTTCCGTTTGCGCAGACATATGTTTTTACAAACATGTTGTGCAAACTAAGTTTGTATCGTGTAGACCAGCTTTTACGATGTTTGGATGTTTGCACGATGAAACAGCTAAACCGATTTTGATGAAATTTGGTACGCAGATAGATTATGACCTGGATTGAGCTATAGGTTACTTCTTACCCGGTAAAACGTGAGAAAAACCGCGGGCTGACACTAGTAGTTTACTTGTAGTTTCTGATACCCACGACACAGGGAATCCTAGTGTGGGACCAGGACTATGTATGTGACTGTTGGGTGTTATGTTATATTATACTTGACTAGTAAAAGTACTATAAATTAATTGTGGAAAAGAACCTCCGGGTAGTAAAGTATTATTTTATCTGTGCTCCGGGTAAGTGCTGGTAGTGGTGGTGGTTCAAGCCGCGTTGCTGTGTTCCAGTTCAAATTCGGGTACCATGCAATGCTACGTAGGGGCTGGGTCACGTCCTAGGTGGACTTGACCTATGGGATATATAATAGGTACAGACTACCGCTTAACATCATGTGGACTGTCTGATAGCATAAAACAGACATTTGTATAAGCTACGATAAGTAGCTACGGTGCTACGAGACGCTACGGCATCTCTACGAGTAGGTTAAGGCGACGCATCCATAAACTATTATTTCGAATGGTTTCGTATAGGGTTTTTTATATAAGGTCATATACGCTAAAAACTATTTTTTCATAAAATAAAAAAAAGACGGTTAATTTAAAAAAATCCTTCTACAATATTGAAGTGTGTGATTGGAAGAATCTACCTAGAAAATGTAGAGGCTTAAATCGGTCCTGTTTGCCTGTAAAATACAAATCTGTTTTTTATAAGAGGTGACCCCTTTCCTTTTTCCTTTTTTCTTTGAATCAGCTTCCACTTGTTCTCGAGGCACCACACAGGCGCTCCCCAACTAGTAGTAAGAAGGATAATCAAAATAAAGGACCGTGTTTGTTGCCTGATTCTTCTAGGTCTGATTGCTTTGGAACAGGAGTCAATTTATTTTTTAAGATGATTCAAAATTATCCTTGTTATTTCAATGAATAAAATACTTTTTGACTCTGACTTGGACTTTGTCTTTGATGGTTTTTTCTCTAATATAAAAGTAAACTAATCGTAAAACACTAATACAAAAAAAAGTGATATGAAGAATCAGTTAACCAAACATCACTTTTATATGTTTTGTGAGAAAAATCTAGATCCAATTTACTAATGCGTCATCTTAAGATCTCAAGAAGTGCCGAGTCGCCTATTCCATAGCCATAAACTTTATTTTTGTTGTGAGACACTTTACCTAACGAACGTTGACGAGGGTATGAGTTGCGAATCGATCAGAGGCTTGCAATTAGGTTTAAAGTCGGGTGGCAACACTTGTATGTACATTAAGTGTAACTTTATACCCGGAAGATATCAGATTGCGGGGGAAGAAACTCAATTGCATGGCATCAGGCTTCTTATTCATGGTTACTAAGTTACCAGTTTCCAATTTGGCATGGTTTATTTTACCCGTAAAAAGAAACTGCTTTTAAAAAAAAACATTTATACACCATAGATTTGTTATATATTCAAGTGTGAGCCACACTTATGGATAACATTAATAATAATAATAATCATTTATTGATTCCGAAAAAATAAGAAATAGGTTATTTTTATGTTTTGGGGTTTCGTACCTTAAATGGTAAAATCACTTTGTTGTCCGTCTGTTTGTCTGTTAAGACCCTTTTTCTCAAAAACTCATGTAGGTATCAAGCTGAAATTCATATCAAATACTCAAATCTACTGTCCCTTGGAGCTCTGAAAAAAACAAATTTCTAAGCCAACGCAATCAAAAGATACAGCCGTTTATGCTGCAAATTTTCGACACTCGCAAGGGAATCAAAACCTACAGGATACTTCCCGTGACCTCAGAATCTTGAAATTCGGTACGAAGCAACGTCTTATAGACAGATAAAGGAAAAATTACGAAAAGCATAAATTTTTAGTTACATCATATAATTAAAATATTTTTAATAATTTTAACCTTACTACCCCTTTCCTCATGATTATTACATTTAGCAATAAAAATACCATAACTTTTACTTATATACCTACAGGTTTGTACGGAACCCTCAGTGCGCGAGTCCGACTCGCACTTGGGCGGTTTTTTTTAAATACTAGTTTTGTTCTGTGTTTGCGTTCTACGAACAAAAATATAAAAGATATCTTAGAAAGAATATCCCTAAGTTTATGTCAATGTTTGTATTGTTAACTATTGTATTGTATTGTTATAAATAAATTGTAATATTTAATTGTTTTAATGTTATAAATGTTATTATTAACTCCAAATATCTGAAATAAACCACAAATATATGTACAAATACGGTTTTACTTTCTCCTGAAATCCGGTTAGTAGTTAGTTTCGTAGGTGGCTCAAACAACAATAACATAGTACCAGTTACGTAGAGGCTATTATTTTATCTGTGGTAGAGGTATAAAAAAAGCCTTTCAGGTTTCCAAACACCGGATTCCTTAACGGCCGAAGCGCTTTGTTTGACCACGATCTCACCTGTTGGTAAGACCGACCATTCACCGTAAGATGTTCCTGACTCTGATGTCTGTGCCTTGGTTGGCACTATTCCCAAGGTAGGGACATCTTACGGTAAACGGTCTGTAAGTGACGCTGTGGCCGAATATAGAGCACATAGGTCTAGAAAGCACCTATTCCCTCTATCCTTGAAGAGACACAGGTAAAAACAATAACATTATGGTAACCACAGACATCAATTAAACGCAGTAACAATAATAAATACCGTTTTTTTATGCTACTTGGATTGACGGATCAAGCAGATGGCCCACCTGATGTAAAGCAGTACCCTATGCCTATGAACAATGCGTTACCTCATAGGTCACGTCCACCTAGGATGCGCTCTATTGCACTGCGCCCGCCACCCTGAGACATAAAGATGAAAAGTCTCACGTGCCTGTAATTTCACCGGCAACCATAACCTTCAAACCGGAACACAGTAATGCGAGCACTGCTCCTTTGCGGCAGAAATAGGTATGGCAGTAGTACTTCCCCGGACGAACTCTTACACAAAAAAGCTCTACTACTACTACTAGCCGTATTGTAGCTTTGAAAACTAACTACACTACTACATACATTAAAGTTAACAGTTTGGCCACGGAATGAGTTAACGAATTTTATGCATTATAGATGTTGTAACTTCCATGTTGTAGCCGTAGGTTCACCCATGCGTGTTCAGAGTCCATAAAATATCAATAATTACAGAAAAGGATTATATAATTATCTACGTATTGATTCTACAGCATTACGCCATTGAATTACCTGCCTTTGTTAGTAAAACTTAACGTAGAACAAAACTATAGTCATCAACTATGGCCTCAAATGTAAATAAACTGTAAATATAACTAAATGTAACTGTAAATATAAACTGTATATATGTGTGTAAATATAACTGTAAATATACATACACAGTATACAACATTAGTCACCACGTAATACTAACGTTAAGCAATTTTACCATGAAATCCTTTGTTAATTTTGCCTGAACCACAGCTACGCTTCGTTTCAGTCTGAATCATTGCCGCTCATTATCTGTATTTCACGATTTACTCAGAACCGCTGATTTACCCTACATTTACGAGTGATTCACCCTCTGTGACTCAGCTACCATAATTTTCTTGCTACCTTATTTTGTAGAGCAAGTAAAGGGTAGAATTATAATATACTTTTTTTTATATTGTTTAACTAGTAGTATAACTAGATGGACTAATCCCTTTAAACTGGTAGCGAGAACCAAAATATTTGTTGGTTGGTATAATTTGTTATATTTAAATGTCTACATAAATTCACGACAGTTTCCCAGAGGGGTAGGTAGAGAGCACGGATTTCCACTTGCTATGATCCTAACATAGCTCTTTTGCTTCATTCACTCTCATCACATTCTTCATACAATGCGTTAACGAGTACTTTTGACCTGGCCTTTTTCCAGAACGTCTCAGGAGACAGAGAAGTCTATTCTTAGGCTAGACACACCACGGCTTATCTATGTTCCTATGTATTAATAGGTATATATAGAGGCTACATAACTGTAGATATTATACTAGATTTTGGTATTGTAGGTAACAAGTGTACCTATCGGAGCTAATAGGTGCATAATATACTTCTCTGAAGTTATGTACATACATAGGTACATACATGTATACATAGACACACGCCTTTTGGTATTGTAGGTAACAAGTGTACCTATCGGAGCTAATAGGTGCATAATATACTTCTCTGAAGTTATGTACATACATAGGTACATACATGTATACATAGACACACGCCTTTTGGTATTGTAGGTAACAAGTGTACCTATCGGAGCTAATAGGTGCATAATATACTTCTCTGAAGTTATGTACATACATAGGTACATACATGTATACATAGACACACGCCTTTTGGTATTGTAGGTAACAAGTGTACCTATCGGAGCTAATAGGTGCATAATATACTTCTCTGAAGTTATGTACATACATAGGTACATACATGTATACATAGACACACGCCTTTTGGTATTGTAGGTAACAAGTGTACCTATCGGAGCTAATAGGTGCATAATATACTTCTCTGAAGTTATGTACATACATAGGTACATACATGTATACATAGACACACGCCTTTTGGTATTGTAGGTAACAAGTGTACCTATCGGAGCTAATAGGTGCATAATATACTTCTCTGAAGTTATGTACATACATAGGTACATACATGTATACATAGACACACGCCTTTTTCCCCAAAGGGGTAGGCAGAGCCTCAATGGGTCTCTTTTCACAGTGGGCTTCACCATCGTGGGAATATAGACATGACTAGTGGTGAGCTCGCCGCCATTGCTTCCCACGACTGACTCGGCTAACTCTTTCTTCCAGTAATAACCGTTAAGCTGTCGGTCCCGGCTGTTATTGATTAATAGCAGTCGATAAGCTATGTTCAGAGGCCCTCGGGCGGCTTGACAAACTCTGACACCAGAGGCCAGCACTACCTCATACGAAACGACGACGAGTAATAACCGTTCCATAATAAGCTAGCAGCCAGGACAAATCTTATACCAACGAATCTATCAACAAGTCTGTAGCTTTCAGAAAGATTTATCACATTTATAATGCATTCAGATGATAAATGTAGTCTGGAGTAAAAGCACATCCCGGCACTGCTAAAAACTACCATTGTATTCTGTGGTAAAAGTTTCCAGATAAGAGTAAAGGGTCCGCCGTGGCTCAGATAACACTATCAATGCTGGCGCGGAGCCAAATCGCCAGATCTACATCATAACTTTATCTCATTCTTTGTGGAGACAAAATGGTATTTTGGTATAATATCACCTGCACTAAAATTAAACCCACGGTTTGTTGAATTTTAGAGCACCAAAGCAATTTTTACTTTTATGTATGTATAAAAACTATGTTTGGAAAGCACATCACTTAAAAAAGGCTGGACTGATTTGCTGTTTTTTTTAATATGTTTGTAGGCCAAATAACTTTTTAGGGAAAGAAAAAGTTGAAAAGTTGCCAGGAAAAAACGGAAAGCGCTTTTATCTATGTGATTTTTGTATGAAATTAAGACCATTGGACATGCAACGGCTGTGGGGTCAACGGTTGAGCGGATTTTGATGATGTTTGGTGTGTGAAAGGATAGTAGAGTGAGGGGGTCAGAAGGGGCAGGAAGGGAAGGGGAACTGCTTTTTATCCCGACACCACGCGTGGTACAGTTTCGGGAAAAGGCTAGTAAGAAATTAAGTATAATATATTTCTTTACATACATATATTTATATATTTTATTCTATACATTATATTCTATTATACATTCATCAACACGGTCTAGGGATATTTCATACTCAATTAAATAACTCGAAAAGTACTGGCCGCATTGGAATCTTTTATACACCGATTTGTTTGTAATTTATCTCAGACTAATTACAAATTCAAATTTTTTAAAATTCTTTTGTTTCGGTGGCATAAAAATGTCTTGATGTGTAGGAGAGGGAATTTTCATTTGTGCGAAATTTTGAAAACAATACGAATTACGTTTAGTTACAGTTTTTTTTTCATTATTAAACGAAAGATAAAGTTAAAATTGAGGTATTGTAGCCATGCAACGCCAACATTTGACGAGGGCGGAGATGTTACGAGCTGTGGGAATGCTGGAAGCTGGGTCTGTTCAGCGTAATGTTACTGAGGCCATAGGGACCCAACAAAATGTAATTTCATGATTGTGGACACGCTATCGGGCCACAGGTGAAGTAGCGGAGAGGCACCGGGGGCCAAGTCGCATCACTACCCCCAGACAAGACCGATTTTTACAAATTACTGCGCGGGCTCAACCAAATGCAACGGCGACTCAATTGGTCCAAAGGCTGCAAGTGGAACACCAAGTGCTTGTGAGTGGCCAAACTGTAAGGCGACTGCATGAAAGCAACCTACGCTCTCGTAGACCACTCCGGGTCCCACCTTTACGGAGAGGCAATCGTGGACGACGATTAGAATGGGTTCGGAACCACGTGGACTGGGCCCGTGAGCAATGGTCCAATGTGCTGTTCACGGATGAATCCAGGTTCGGCTTCCATCCAGATTTACGAAGGACGCGTGTTTGGCGAGTTCCTGGACGATGGAGCCGTCTTCAGAACCCTCAGGAAGTTCACCCATACCAAGGAGGAACAATTATGGTTTGGGCAGGAATTCGTCTTGGAGGACGGACGGATCTCGTTTGGGTGCGGGGCAATATGATGGCAGAACGATACGTCCAACAGGTGCTGGGGCTCCTAATCTTGCCCCACAGAACACAAATGGGGCAAGATTTCCTGCTCATGCACGACAATGCCCGGGCACACACGGCGAGAACGGTAGCAGCTTGGTTACATACACACAATGTTAGGGCCTTAGACTGGCCTGCTCAATCGCCAGATCTAAATCCCATTGAGCATGCGTGGGATATGCTGCAAAGAAGAGCTCTGAAGGAAGTTCCTGAAAATCTGGCTACAGAAGATCAACTTTTTGCGCACCTCAGAAGGACATGGGACAATATTCCGCAGCAAGACATTGACAACCTTGTTCTGAGCATGCCGAATCGTTGCCGATGTGTTATGAACATCATGGGCGCTTTCTCAGACTACTAACTTCAAGTTTATAAACACAAATTAAATGATTTTTCTATTTTTTTCAGTTTTTACTCATCAATTAAAAGTTAATTCATATACGGTTTCCGTCTATGCTTCATTTTATTTCCATAAAATCTTGAAATTTTCATCGAAGCTTAACCATTATTAAAAAATGGTAGAATATTAATATAACGTATCTTTTAAATATAAACATGTCATATAAATAATTAACACATTGATAGTAATTGGCTTTTTTAAAAATATCCCTAGACCGTGTTGATGTGTGTATATTATTATTATATTCTATACATACATGGACACACGCCTTATTCCCAAAAGGGGTTGGCAGAGCCTTAAAGGGCCTCTTTTCAAAGTGGGTAGCACCATCGTGGAATATAGAAGTGACGAGTGGTGAGCTCATCGCCGCCATTGCTTCCCACGACTGACTCGGCTAACGCTTTCTTCCAGTAATAAGCTAGCAGCCAGGAGAAATCTTATATCAACGAATCTTATCAACAAGTCCGGGTATACTGAATAAATACATGTTTCCTGTAAGCTTTTATGACACAAGCTAAATAGTTAGTTCAATGATGAGAGTGGAATGGTAAACATTGATGATGCTCCTGTATTAAGTTTCCAGCAATATCACGGGTCAATTATATTTCCGGACCCGACACAAACACAAGGTGCAAAATGTTACATACAATTTTGAAACAGAACTCTGTATAAAAGGTTTACTTAATAAAGCCTTAGCCCAAGGTATTTCTACATTCCACAAAGCTTAGAAAATAATAGTAATAAGTTCGCCTATGTACTGCTTTTTTGTCTTGTGCAATAAATAATTTTCTATCTATCTATGTTTATGTGAGTCAAATCTTGCGACTGAATTTCAAACCAGCCCACCCAACCGATTGAGCTGTTGCATACCTGTCAAGTTCCGATGACAATACAGTATTATGGTGAACGCGAGCTGATATGATGATGGAGACGGAAGGTGGACAACAGAACTCATCGATGAATAATGGTCGATGCTTAGTTGTGTTTGGGTTAATTTTGGTTTCGATCATAAATAAATAAATCAAATAAAAAACTTTATTTGTCTTCAGTAACTCCTTACTAAGTTTCCCTGTGATTAGGATATCAGTTCTCCTCCCTGCCTTCGGTTAGTTATTGCGTAATTGTGATTACAGTATTTAGCACTAAGTTGATCATGAATTTCATAAAAGCTTGTTTTCAACAAAACAACTTTTTTTTATCCCAAAATAATTTTTCAGCGCCACCACACCTTTGTCTATCCGCACCGATCAAATTCCCCGATTCCCAATTTCGAAGCTATGATAAAATTATTTTAGCGTAGTAAGATTTCTGAAGCAGGGTAATTTTTCTAAACATCTTGTAGAACAAGTCAAACGAAATTAAATTCCGACAGAGCGTCGGCGGCCTTATAAAAATACCTCCGCGAAGTGTTCACGGAAATTTCATCTAATTTTTGAGCCTTGTATATAATTCGTAGCAGTTTTTTTTAGGTTCTTGCTGCTTTTTACTTTTTTACCCGGCTGTGGAAATGTAAATTATTTGTGTAACTTATAGGAGTCTGTGGCTTTACCCAAGGATAGTTCTGTGCGCAGTCTCAAATAATGTAAGGCTCGGCTGGGCATAGGTAATTATTGTGGGTATTTATGATCTTATTGATTTACTAATAGTATACTTAGTAGGGTAGAAATTGTTATTGCCGGTCACTTAAGCAGAAATCACAATAAATTTGCGAATAATCAACATTTATTAATAGAAGTATTCAAAACCAAAACTTAAGGTATTCTTCTAAGATAATGACAATCATTGAGATCAATAGTTACCTGCGTAAGTGGCTTTATTTAAAATCTGGGATTTATTTAAACTCGTAGCTCGTAGCACTCATAGCTCGTAGCACTCGTAGCTTTCGTAGCTCTTATGGCACTTTCGTAATCCAAAATAATTACAGACAAAAACTTAACTAAAATCAAACCTATTCTTAAAAGAGTTTGGACATAAACGAAAGAACCATTCGACAAAGATCCATCAAAAACCTCGCCAAATTAAAAAAAACATGTTTTCCTCGTTCACCAACTCGTAAGCACAACTAGTAGTCCCCAGTATATATTGTAGTTTTTGCTAGTAGTGCCACCCATTTTATCTGTTCCTGACATAGAAAATTAAAAAAAAATGTCTGGCGCCAATATAATCAAAGGTTCCTGATGACACAACTACGCATACTCTACAAAAGTGCAAAAAGACCTCATGAAATTCATAAACTCGCTGAAAACCTCCAGAGATTCGTACAAAGTCGAGAATAAAAGGTTCCTATCTCCTTGAAAGCCTTATTAGGTCCATGTTGTGCACATTGCAAGATGCGCCCGCCACGTCAATCGATGTTGGTAGCCATGGCAACACCCGCCCACGACCAGACGAGGCTTTTATAGGGTACGATCTGATCTTCTCTACCTATATTCTGGTACAGACGATGACCTCAAAGTATTACAAAGTGTTTGCATCCCAAGTAGCACAACAGACTGTATAGCAGCTACGTAACGGCTCTCGTGAATACTATTGGCTGTATAATAGAATTATAGAATTGAAACTATTGTAGTTGGGAATCATATTAAATAAATATCATCATGATGAAGAGGCTTCTGAATTCAGTCTCGAAACGTCAGCAAAGCGACGAAATACAGTGGTAATAAGACGTTATTTATTTATTTAGTAGAATTATAGCTGGCTATACAGTTGAAGTAATGCTAAATAGGGCACAAATTAAACAGCCTTTAGTTCCCATGGCTGCTTATTAGTATTATAAACGGATTTTAATGCCATTGTTAAGGGTAAGAAGAAAAGATGCCCATTTGAGGCTCTGCCTACCCTTTCGGGGAAAAAGGCGTGTGTCTATGTATGTATGTTAAGGGTAACAGACATTACAAGAGCTGTATACCTACAAACTTATTAAGAGAGAACGAGTTGCCTGTTAAACAAACTTAAAGACCGAGACACCCTATAATTACACTACTATACAATAATTAGTTCACGTTTTGCTACAAATAGGAATACCTAGATAGTAGGTACATTTTCAAGAACAATGTGTTGCTTGGTTTTGGGTTACCAAATAAAAGTTTACGATAAATTGTGTGAAACAAAAATCAATACCTGTAGTGGCAATGCAATTTTACTGTCAATGTTGTGAAGAAAATAGGTCTGTAAAAATATGAGCCATGATAAAACCACAAAGTGGTCCTATAATGGTTCCGTTTTACATTTTGCGGTACGGAACCCTAAAAAGCATAGGTACATAATCTAAAGTAAGAAGTACATACATTTATTTGTAAGTACGTAGTACATACATTTATCAAATAGGTTTCACTTGTACAAGGACTTGAAATCCGAGTATCTAGCTTTCGCATAATGCACAAATAATTCGAAATATGTAAATAAAATGTAGGTAAATCTATTAGGTTCACCTAATGCGTTAGAAGGGCTGATTAGTATGGTTGATGTATACCTGTATGCATCTATGTATGTACCTACGCATTACATCACTCTCAACATAAACTACCTAGTTAGGTACTTAGACTTACCTAGGGCTTTATAAATGTTCACAGTGGCTCTATATAAATATAAGCACTAGGTACCTATAGTGGTATCAGTTAAGGTGGTTGCTTTAGCTTGGGGCGCGAAATTTAATTATATTCGTGTTTTTTGCTCATCACAGCTCATCAACTCTTCTTCGAAAGCGAAAACTGATTTGCCGGTCATCATAATTATGACCTAGCACACAAGTTTTAATTTATAGTACCTACCTATCACATATATATCAATAGTTTAGCTACGATTGTGCTTCATTGGTTTTTACAGTGTTTTTTGTTTCAGGCACATTCATAGCCAAACTAATGATATTTATGTGATACTATAAATTAAAACTTGTGTGGTAGATCATTAATTACCGGCAAATCAGTTTTCCAATATGAAGAACTGTTGATGAAAAAACCCTATCGAGTAGGTACAGGTCCAGCAACTTATCTGTTCAATTAAATGTATGTAAATGATAGAAAACTACATACATTTCATTCTACAGTTAAGTTGGTACCTGTGTAACACAGACTGCTCTGTTCTTCCACTCTGACCAACTAAACTGACCAACTGAAACGGATCAACTATTTTTCTTTCTCAACGATACAACTTTTTGGTTGGTCTGATAGGAATGTTTTTTTAATTCAAATTTATCCCCATCCACACAATTTATAACGGATCACCTATTTGTTTTTCTTAATGGTACAACTTTTTAGGTGGTCTGATAGGGAATATGGTGCCGTTGGTAGGTATCCCTTTCAGGCGTATATTGTATATATTGTGTGTGACTTTTGTATATTGAAAATGTTCATATAGAAAAACATTTCCGCCGTTTTTTTCACACTCCTCAAACATTTTCAAATACAATAAAAATTAATTGTATTACCAACAAGTCTACCCAACAATGACTCAATACTTCAGTCAATTACTCATAAAAGATTAATTCATTATGTATTATAACTGGCCAGTTCATTAAAAAGGTTTCATACCAAACTTGTGTGGATGGGGATAAATTTGAATTCATAATTTTTCCTATCAGACCAACTAAAAAGTTGTATGGTTGAGAAAGAAAATAGTTGGTCTGTTTTAATTGGTTGGTTCAGTTGGTCCCTTTGGAATAATATTTCTCAAAATAAAATAAATGATCAACTAGTTGGTTAGATTGGAATAAAAACCCTCATCAGGTTCCATTCTGCACAACCAGTTGGTCGGTTCAGTTGGTCGGAGTGGAAGGACAGAGACTGCTGTGTAACACTGTGCAACCTGTACTAATATTTATTCTGTGACTGTGACCCGATGCAACTACATTCTATTTTAATTTCGCTCGCCTTGTGCATTTACCATTTTCTAGTTTAATTTATTATTGTGTTTTCAATATAATTTGAAAACTTTACATTCCTTCGAAGTCGTCAAAGTTGATGTTTTAGTAAAATGTTCAAGTCATGTTTTAGTATAACGGTGGCCATTTCACAAAAGCTTTGGTAGACAATTTCCACCAATTTGAAAAGTCACGCTATACACCTCCATTTCATTTCACTACACTTGTGCTCTATAGACGAGCTACATTGGTTAAAATACCACCAACATTACACAAAACAACTTGAAAAAAACACAAGGAAATGAAATAAAATTAAATTACAGGACGTCTCTTTTCGAAAATGGCGGGAAGAGTCTAATCTACATTCTATCTAAATGCCTATCCAACTGTGATTTAATTTACCTATAATTATTTCTAGTTGAATTTGTCCTATTATGTCTCATCCATCATGTAGGCATAATATCAACATGCACAAGATCAGTGGTAGGTACCAGGGTTAGACTAACAGTAGTTCCACCATGAATATAGTAGTTCCACCCAGAAGAGAAGTATCAAGGTTAGGAAAAAGTGGCCGTGATACCACTGGTGGGTGGTACGACTGGAATTTACCGTACCGTAACCACCGTAACACGGAATCCACGGATAGATATTTGGAGTCACGTAGTGGGAAATTATAGGCGGAACTGAAGACTTTTAACAATTTATTGTTTAATATTCAAAATCATGCAAAACCCAACTGACATTGGTTTTCTACTACTTTTTTCTTCCTCTACGTCAAAATATCGCTACAGAGGTTCGTCGCCACATCACTCCCCCACGGAGAAAGGAAAACAAACAAAAATAAAACAAATAATAACATAACTATAGGTCTAGCACATCCCTAAATTTAACCCTTCTCCCCGAAAGGGCAAAAACACTTGCCGAAGGCTCTGGTAATAATTCAGGCGGTGACGGCGAAACAGGCGAAACCCCCACGGGCGCCGGCGCAAGCGGCGACGAAGATGCACCATCTGCAAATGTCGGATCCACATGCGCAGGTTTCACGCGATCCACACTAACCGTTCGTTCCTCTCCATTAACGACCAAAGTGAGAGTCTTCTCACCCTTCGATATAACGCGATGTGGTCCAGAATATGGAGGTTGCAGTGAACGCCGTACAGAATCGAAGCGAAGAAAAACATGTGACGCTGTTGCCAAACCTCTGTGAACGAAAAATGATGGCTGGGCGTGTCGTGAAGCAGCAACAGGGCGCAGAGCCTCCATGCGGCTCTGCAGGTCAGTAACAAAATCAAAAGCATCGCTTGAACTTCTAGGAATTGTTGGAGGAACTATGAGCTCACCAGGTAAGCGCAAAGTTTCCCCGTAAACCATTTCTGCAGAGGATGCACCAATATCTTCCTTCAACGCCGTCCTCATGCCTAATAAAACTAAGGGCAACGCCTTGACCCAAGTATTAGCATGGCACATTAAGGCTGCCTTAAGCTGCCGATGCATGCGTTCTACCATACCGTTCGCGCAGGGATGATAACTGGTTGTGCGAACACGTTTCGTGGCACAAACATCCAAGAGGTAGCGAAACAAAGCGGACTCAAACTGACGACCTTGGTCTGTCGTTACGATGTTAGGCACCCCAAAACGTGACACCCAACCAGATACAAATGCGTCTGCTACGTTCTCAGCCGTAATAGAAGACAAAGGCCATACTTCTGGCCAACGCGAAAATCTACCAATTGCAGTTAGACAGTAGTTAAAACCCATCGACGTGTCTAGATACCTTGCTGCGTTGACAACGAAGGCAAGAACGCGCCCACTGGCGACAATTAACGCTAACCCTAGGCCATACGTAACGGTCAGTCACTAAGCGAGTGGTAGCCCGCGCACCAGGATGACTGAGGTTATAACATCTATCAAATGCAGCCCGTCTAAATGGCGGCGTCAGATAAGGACGTGGGCAGCCTGAACGTGTGTGTAGAGTTTGGATGAGCTAAAATCGTAGCTGACGACAAACTCTTTTTGCACACTTCAAAGCACTCCTCCAATACAGGATTCCAAAGAAAAGGTTTCGCACCCTTGCCTTGAATAGCAGTCACTGCGTCGATGAAAGGGACTTGAAATTTCGCAGTGTTAGGCAAAAACCGACGGTAGTAATTGAGCATACCTATAACCTACGCATGCCCTGCACAGTCTTAGGCGGTGGATATTCCATCAAGGAACTAATTCTGTTCTCAGGGGGACGTGTTCCTGCCGCATTAATGCGATAACCGAGGAAGGATACCTCCTCTACGCCAAACACAGATTTGGTCGTATTAATGACCACGCCATAGTCTTGTAACCTCCTAAATAAGGTTTCCAGGTGCTGGGCATGAGTGCCCTCATCTTTAGAGTACACTAAAATGTCATCAACATATGCGAAACAGAAATTTAGGCCACTAATTACCTCGTCAATAAAACGTTGGAACGTTTGTCCAGCGTTGCACAAACCAAACGTCATATAAATGAACTCCCACAAGCCAAACGGAGTAATAATTGCGGTCTTGCAGACGTCAGCTGGATTTACAGGAATCTGCTGATAAGCTTTGACCAGGTCTATTGTGCTAAACACAGTAGATCCAGCCAAATTATGAGCAAAGTCACCAATATGATGCACCGGATAACGATCTGTAATAGTACGAGCGTTCAGTGCGCGGTAATCCCCACAAGGACGCCACGATGAGTCCATTTTAGGTACTAGATGAAGAGGGGATGACCAATGATATGTTTGATCTCCCTAGGTGCCCCAGGTGGTCGCGTAATACTAGGATATTTAGACAAGATCGCAGTGAATGGCGAGTCAGGAAGAGATACAACCTTAATACTCGTCTGCGTGGCTGTATTAAAGCTTGCGGGAGAGGATAAACCCGTCTTCGCATCACACAGTCTGCCTTGAGCGCAATCAGGCATTAACTCATAGTGCGATAAAAAATCTACGCCAATAATACCAGTCTCAACATTCGCTACCACAAAATTCCACCTAAAGTCGCGCCTAAGCCCTAAATTCAGGCGTAATTCAACCACCCCGTAAGTATGAATAGTACTGCCATTTGCTGCAACCAAATTATAGGTTACAGGTTGCTGTATACTTCCCTTTACAAAACTTTTGGGTACCTATGCAACATATATCAGAACCGGTGTCCACCAAAAAATTCATGTTGGAAGACCGATCTGCCACAAAAAGTCGGCGACTTACTGCTGAGCAACCAGTCGTCGCCTTTAACGGTTGCTCCTCACTTCCCCCCGTTTACTTGGTGGTGGACCAGACCATTTGCAGGGAGACACACATCTTTGCGCCATGGCCGCGAAATGGTCATGATAAAAACAAAAATCAGCATTTCTAGATCGAGATCGACTACGACTACGACTTTTATAGCTACTCGTGCCACTACTTCCGCTTTGAGTTGACGTCAGTTCAGCTACCATGCGAGATAGCTAATCAACTTTCTTTTTAAGCTCGTGGACATCTGGATGAGACATAGTTTCACAAACTTGCGTAGAACATACGAGCGACGTCGACTGCGAGTTAATCTCTATTAACTTATCGGCTAGCTCGCTGAGCTCAACCACAGATTCCAAACGCTGAACAGCTAGAACCGTTTGTATATACTTCGGAAGTCTTCCCATCCAGACTGTCTTGAGAACGTCATCTGGTAACGCGGGTCCTGCTAACGACCGTAAATGTCTCAAGAAAGAAGATAACTTCTCTCACCAATCTGTTCCTGTTCTAACAAACGTCGCACCGTTTGTTCACGAGCATCAGAGAACCTTCAAATTATTGCATCTTTTAAAGTTGTAACTGGTCTGTCCCTTGGGGGATTTAAAATAATATCTTCCACCTCACGAGTGCAAGACGTGTCTAAGTGCGCCACGGCGTAATTATATTTCGTGATCTCCTGCGATATACAATTAATCGCAAACTGCGCCTCAAGACTGGCGAACCACAAGGCAGGACGATCATTAGAAAAAGGTGGGGTGTGGATCGACACCCTGTTAATAATAACATTACCTTTATTTCCCAGGTCATCGTTGCCGCCTGAACAATCTAAATCAGACTTAACGCCACCAACACCAGACAACGCCTGTACAAATTCTTCCTCATTCATAGCGGTACATCTAAAATCAAATACAAATTACAACAATTTCGATCCGTGGAGGTGAGATCAGGCGACGACCTTCCACACGTTTTTCACATTCAATGATTACATAGATAAACGTAGATACTTATAAAGTTTATAAATTACAGCGCACAGTTACACTATTTGCCTGTGGCACAATCTATCCACAGCGCACAATGATCACTTGGCGATAATAAGTCCAAAAACACGTTGTCACATGTGTAAGTAAGTACAGCACAATAGCACAGCAGATCACACAGCAACGCCGGAACGGGACATGACGGGACGAAGCAGCACAGGAACAGCGACAACAACAGCGACAGGACAGCGCCGTCAGCCCCGTGCTAGCCTCGTCTGCACAACGCTCAACATCTCCGGTACAGAATCCCGCAATGCTCTAAGCTCCACATCTATCCACATATGCTCCACACTATAATATACGTCCCTTAATTCAGACGCCGGGGTCACCAATTTGGTGTCACGTAGTGGGATATTATAGGCGGAACTGAAGACTTTTAACAATTGATTATTTAATACTAGCTGACCCGCTCGACTTCGTCCGCGCGTAGATTAGGTAGTACCTACCTACTCGTACTATGCATTCTGTAAATAGTTGCTGGTACAAAATCTGCCTGTAGGTATAAGTCCACTGCTGGCCATGGACCACCCCTATAGAATGCCACAATGAACGTCCTGAACCGCCTCCATGCAACGACTTCCTGCGACTTTTAACATGTCGTCGGCCCATAGAGGAGACTTTCTACTCATCCGGTTCAAGGTTGCCACTCGAGAGCAATTATTCCTCAACGGTTGGTTCTGCCACAGAATAAATAATGTTCTGCGAGCTATATGATCTGCCCATTGCCACTTCAACTTGCTAATTTTGAGAGCCTGTCAGTATTCCCGATTCTTCTACGCATCTCTTCGTTTCAGATTCAGGTACATGTACGGAATCTCCGAGCACAGCTCTCTCCATAGCCCGCTGCACGATTTTGAGCTTTTATCATGCTTATAGTTGATAATCACATCTCACTACCGTAAGTCATCACTGGCAACATACACCGATAACAGACTTTTATCTTGAGGCTCTCCAGTGAATGCGATGTGAATATTTAGCGTAGTTTCCTGAAAGCTGCTCATCTGAGTTGGATTCGTCGGCTAACCTCATCATAGAAGGTCCAACACCTTCCTAGTTTAATCATTTTCCCAAGTAGGCATAGTCGTCTAAAGCATCATAGCAGAATCCCAAATGAGCATCCCAAACAAACCTCCAAAAACAGCCAAAAAAGACAGATCCTCAAAAGTATACTAATTATTCCCCCTTAAAACTCTTACAACCTAAGAAGCCTTACAAACCTCTAAACAGCCATTCAAACTGTGGAAAGTCACATCGCTATACCTACTTCAGTACAATGAAGGAGGTCGAGTGTTTTTATTAAAAAGCTGATGTCATGTCAATATGTCAGTAAGATGTCTGTAAAAGAAAATTATATACTCCACATCTCAAAAACTACAATATATTACTGGGCCACATCTAATTTGCGTAGTTTCCTTCTAATATATATTTAAACTCGTACATGGATACTAAATATAATAATAAATATAAGAGGCAATTATAAGAGGTTATGGTCCCTTCGTTTTTCACGCCAAAATGGCAACGGCAAAGTTGCATGTGAGTATTGAACCCTTGAACCGAAACAACTTCGATACATGGAGGATTCAAGCAGCCGCAGTACTGACAAAAGCAGGACTGCACCAATGCCTCGAAGGAACGGACGACAAGCAGAAGGATCTATTGGCCAAAGCCGAACTTCTACTACTTATGTCCCCATACGAACTACGGTTAGTAAAGTCTTGTAAAACCGCAAAAGAAATTTGGCAAACACTAGAAAAAGCCTATCAGAGCCGAGGGCCAGCAAGAAAAGCGACCCTACAAGAAAAGCTGATACAAAAAAAGCTAAAAGCTAACGAAGATGTGAGAGACCATATTAATGAAATTATGGACCTCGTAGATAAACTAAAAGATATGGATATCGATATAAACGAGGATCTTTTAACTATTATAATGCTGTATAGCCTTCCAGAATCTTATGAGAACTTTAGAATTGCCATAGAGTCCCGAGATAAACTACTTATTTAAACGTATTTAAACGGAGACTTAAATGAAGACATTTATATGAAAGCTCCTGAGTATCTCGAAAACTATATAAGAGAAATTATATTCGAGGAACGTGATAAAGACCTAATACGAAAGGCTAAAAAAATGCTTCAGGACTCAATAACATTTAAAGAAAAGGTCTGCAAGCTTCAGAAATCCTTATATGGCTTAAAACAATCCAGAAGACAACGGAACAAGAAGCTAGACACAGAATTCAAAAATATTGGAATGAAACAATCCAGAGCTGATCCCTGCGTTTACACGCTAGAAGGAGATAACATTAGAGTCGCAGTTTATGTAGACGAAATTTTGATTGCATACAAATCCAAGGAAAAGTTGGATAATTTAATGAAGATGCTACGGCAGAAGTTCAACTGAAATACTTGGAAACTGGGAAGATGGAAGCAGATATGTTCACAAAAGGTTTACCTGGACCACGTCTGCAGGAATTAAAGTATAAAGCTGGCATAGCTCGTTAGAAGGAGTGTGGAAAAACACATCGCTATACCTAATTCAGTACAATGAAGGAGGTCGAGTGTTTTTATTAAAAAGCTAATGTCACGTCAATATGTCAGTAAGATGTCTGTAAAAGAAAATTATATACTCCACATCTAATTTGCGTAGTTTCCTTCTAATATATATTTAAACTCGTACATGGATACTAAATATAATAATAAATATAAGAGGCAATTATAAGACAAACTCATAAAAACACAGGGTAACACAGGGTACCTTACCCTAACTCCTTAGATTTCATACAATGCTCTGAGAAACCTTTAAAGCCTCGTACAAACCCATACAACCCCATTACGACGGTCCTTGCTCAGGCGTCTTCTTTGGGAGTCGGGAACCAAAATAGAATATTTTCTGTCTTAAAACTCCTTGCGAAACTCCTATTTTTTTTTACAACACCTACAAACTCTAGAATCCCTCACAAACCCATACGACCCAATTTTAGACGTTATAGAACACAGGACTTTTCTCATGATTTGAGATTTTAATTTTTCCTAGTGTTTGACTAAGTTTGAACAGTTTTCTCGGCCTCAAAGCTCCCTATCCTACTCTATCCTATTTTGTCAAAATTTTAAGAGCAGTATTTCGAGATAATTTTTACAGACAGAGAGACAAAGAAACAAATAAATTATATAAGTACAAACGTTGCTCGAACGCATCGATCTATTCCAAAATTTCGTCAAAATTGTAAGAGCAGTATTTTAAGATATTCTGTACAGACAGACAAAGAAACAAATAAATTATCTAAGTACAAACGTTACTCAAACGCATTGAACTTTTCCAAAAAACTTTGTTAAACAAATAAAAAATAATAATAAAATTAAATTCTAATTTCGATATAAAATATGCAAGTCCTTCTAACAGCACGCCTGGTTTACCTTCTCCGTCAGATTAATCAATATATCTCCAACCGATCAAAAACTTACTAAATAAGGTCAAGTATAGGTAAGTAAGTAAAGTAAGTTATAGTTATAAGGATCGTCGACGCACCCATAGTTACCAGGGATCTAGAACCGTTGAGCGTGCGCCGAGATATTGGCTCGCTTAGCGTCTAATATAAGATTTTTAACAGGGATGCTCTGAGGAGCTGTTTGAACTAAACGCTGACGATGGCGGGATGTGCGGTTATACCACATCCCGTCATCGTCAGCGAGCTCACCCGCACATTTTGAATGCGTGGAGGTCTCGCACAGTGCGTTTCACGCGCTTGTTTCTCCCGCGTACCTGCAGGGCGTGGAATGAGCTCCCGTTGGATGTCTTCCCACAGGGCTACAATATGGGTAAATTACAAAATTAAGAGAAATATCAATAGGGCTCTTAATGGTAGGCAGCGCGTTTGCAATACCGTGGATGTTGCAAATGTCCATAGGCGGCGGTGACTGCTTTACATCAGGACGGCCGCCTGCTTGTTTGTCACCCCCATAGACGTAGAATTTTTTCGCTACGCTAAATAGACAAACGAAGCGTGGGAGAGAGAAGTCATTTTTAAATGTACCCCGTGCAAGAATAAAAGTGACAGCAACAATGTATTGAATGTGACATGTTTTGCTTGAGTACATGCGCATACCGGACGGTCTCTTGTGCAGTTTTAACTAATTTTGTAATTATTTTAGTAATCTTACTATTAAATAACAAATATTACTTTGTATGACAATGGTGTCGTGTTCAGTTTGTGAGTGTGAAGATACAAGACGTAATTATCCGGGAAAATACACGTTTCACAGTTAAATAAGAGATTATTGGTAGTTCGATTGTATTGCTTATTTTATCAATTCTGCTTTAGTAAATGGCCTAAAAACCAGTTTCATTCGTAGATTAGGACTTTCCCTTATATTTTTTAATAATATTTCGTTGCTGCACCTAGAAATAAACAATATTTTATGTAAAATATAAAAATGTTTGATTACGATATGGCTTGACCAAGTGATGACGTCAGAAATATCGATAGTCCTGTTGCAGTCTATATCGTTGTGTAATGCGCATCATGTAAAATGAACGCTGGCGGTCAAGCTTCTTCAGGCGTTCCAGCGTTCTTTTTAAGAGATTACTTACTTTTCTACTTATTTAAGAGATGTATACCTATGCATTGAGTGAGTGCCTACCTAGTTTACTACAAATAATGTACAATTATAGTACGCGTCATGTAAAAAGAACGCTGGAACGCCTGTCGAAGTTTGCCACCAGCGTTCTTTTTACATGACGCGCACTATACCCACCTATAAATTAAATTTTTGTCCATCCTAGAATGGAGGTTTACTTTGTTTGGAGTCAATATGTGTGCTCTGATAACATTTTACCGTTTTTTTTAAAATCTTTAATAACCAGGTGGACATTGAGGTGTGTGTTTTTGTATTGACTATTGAAAAGGTAACTTTAAAGCACCACGGGTGTTTTTATTGCAGTTTGTGTAGTAGATATTTTGGAGTAAATATTTACGTTGTTGATTATTACACACGTCTTTTTCCCCGAAAGGGTATATTTATATTTTATTTTTATAAATAAATATTGTTTATTTCTGCTTAATAAAATAATAGGTAACAAATTAAATTTAAATATACCCCAAAAATTCCGTTCCAGCGGGACTCGAACCTGCACCCTCGCCTGTGATCAGCGATGCCTTTACTTTCGAACTTTGAACAGAGGTTTCCAATGAAACACCTGTATATACAGCACTATCAACTTGGCGCTATAGCCGAGTTGATAGTGCCCACAAATTTCGTCTCCAGCGTCATAGCTCGAGCTATGGGTAAATTGTTTAAGGCATCGCCGACGACAGGCGAAGGTGCGGGTTCGAGCCCCGCTAGAACGGAATTTTTGGGTTATATTTAAATTTAATGTTATCCATAAAGCGTGGTTTACACTTGAAAAATAATAAACTATGTGGTAACAAATTGTCTATAGATAAAGTAACAGAGTGAAAAATTATATGCGCGTAGCACGGCTGATATAAAATGTTTTTTGTGCTTTCAGATTTCCAAGTAATCCTTTGCTACGAGAAAAATGGTTATCGGTTATAAGAGTGGGATGGACTCAAATAAGAACTCCACTAGGTATATGCGGCAAACATTTTAAGTTTAAATTTAAAAGGGAAACTCTAAGATCCCACCTATAAATAAAACCGTAATATTTAGGGGTCAATAAATAATAAAGGTTTATTTATTAACTGTATTCAAAATTAGAATAAGAACCTTATTCTCTTTATGACGTCAAATCTGCCAAACTGTGTTATTCATGAAAGACTTAATCTGCATTAAGATGTATTTATCTACCATACACATCACGGACGGATGATGAATTCTATCGACAATGTAAAAGTGTTGGTCGAGGACAACACTATTTTTAACTCAGCATAGACTTTCACCAACACATGCACATATTTTTTTGGTTCCATCTTCGATCTCTGATTGTAGATCTAGTACATATACTAAATCTATGGTCACCCCATAATATAAAAAAAAAGTTAACAATTAAATTAGAACTGTTTTCCCCCCGAAGGGTAGAAAACAGATATTTAGGTTTCAGCCGTAGCTTGAACCACGTTTGAGATTACCTTCTAATATTCGTCATAAACATTTGCTATCTCTTTCTATCTTAGGGTGTTTTACTGGTTTACACTGCACCTATCCTTGTCACACACTAACAGCAGCGCGCGGCGGCCATTTGCTTGTTTCAGTACCTTGAGCCGGCAAGGCACTTAAGGGGTGGTTCAAGCTACGGCTGAAACCTAAATATCTGTTTTCTACCCTTCGGGGGGAAAACAGTTCTATTTAGGTGTTCGAGCCTATGCTTGAACCACGTTTGAGACGTGTTTACTATCTGCCGGCGCTGCTTAAATATGCGTACTGTGAAACTGTTTGTGAAATTGAAAATAAAAACAAATAATTACGTAGGAATCATAAACAACAAAATTATATTAAGTAAGTATCAAAACTTTACATAATTATATAACATATTTATCTAATAACAATCAAGTTTAACTTATTCAAATCATCTTGAAGACCCGAATTACCTTATAGGCGAGAAACTCGTACTAAGTTCATTCGAGTTTGACCTCGGGACGTATTTTAACTCCTTAAAATAATGTTTAAAAAAAGTGTTTTTTGATCTCCAGTTTCCTCTTCTGAGGATTTCGTCAATATTATGTTGGCCATTGACCCAATTGTGTGATGAAACTGCTGATCTAAAGCTGCCAGCCGACGCTGAAATGCCAGCTTCCTTGAATAAAGTTCTGATCCAGCCTGCGATGACTGTGCGAGAAGCATTTTTTGCTACACCTCGTGTCGTGATGAGGAGATTCTGCAGAGATCGTGGATTCCGCCGATCTGAGGAGACTAAGATGAGTTTTTTAATCCAAAATACTAGGTCAAGTTGTTTGTTTGAAATTTCCGGTGGCTTTCTCAAGAGCCATCCCGACTGTCTGTATGAGTTATTATCAGTTTTGGATCCAAATTTAGGCCAGAAAATTACTTCGTTTCCTTTGTCTTCATACGCTCCATTTTCAATGCTAAGGAGGGTTAGATCATGAACTCTTCTACCTGTAGCTAAGAGCAGGAGAATGCAGGTATGTCTGGATACAGCGAAAAGGCTGTTTTCCGTGAATGTATACGTCTTCAGGTATGAAAGAAGGTCTTCTACCTTCCACGATAAGACTTTGTTTGTAGGAGGGCTATCGGCAAAGGTACCCTTTACAATCCGCTTTACGGTTGGATGAGAGCTTAGCTCTTCTGCTCTAAGCGGATTACTAAAGTTTGCTACAACCGACTTGTGTAGAGCTATAGTTCTGGGGGCAAGCTTTATATCCATATAAAGGTAGCACAGGTACTTGGCCAGATCTTCGGGTTCTGGGTTATCTACTGGAATGTTTTTGGATAATGCCCAATGGCGCCACCTTTTCCAAATCGGTCTGTATGTTTTTAAAGAGGATGTCCTCCAAGATGCTTCTAATAATTTTATTTCATGATCAGACCAATTCTTCACATGTTTGGACCAGCCTGAACCATCCAAACCCCCAATTTTAGGTGCTCTACACCCGGTGGGGGAAGATTCGTGCGCAGATCGGTTAAGTTGCTGCGAAGGTCCGGGATCAAGAATGGGGGTCCTTCTGCCCGTCGTTGGAGATCGGGTTTCCAAAACGCCTTGTCTCACACTGGAGCGATGATGATGTATCGTCCCTGTGAAATCTCTAAATGACTTAGCACACGCGGAATCAACGCCGGAGGAGGAAAAATCCACCCCAGTTGGTATTGCCATGTTCTGCTGAATGCATCTGTGAATTGGCTCTGGCAATCGGAAACATCTTCGCTGACATAGTTTGGTACCACGGCAGATTTCCTTGACGCAAACAGATCTATATGCGGCTTGCCGAATTTTTTGAATAATATTGATAGAATTGGTTTGCTGAGATGCCATTCCGGGAGAGTCTTCTCTCGTGATAGGCTGTCTGCCAATCCATTGTATACTCCCGGAATATGGCGGGCAACTAGATGACATCGCATGGTCTCGCAGTGCAGAAGAATCTTCATCGTCGCTCTCAACAACGTCATTGATTTCGTCCCGCCCTGTTTGTTGATATACGCCACAGTTGTGCGGTTGTCGGATTGTAATATGACAGTTTTCTCGAATACTTCGCGACCAAGACATTGGAGAACCTCGAAAACGGCCCATAATTCTTTCATGTTGCTGTGCCAGTCTCTTTGAATCAGCGTCCATTTGTTCCAAAACAGGCGGCTGTTCGCTATGGCTCCCCAGCCCTCGCCTGCTACATCGGTGGTGATGAAGATCGATGGATTGGCATAATTAATATGGGTGCCTCTGTGAACGTTCTTTAACCACCAATCTAGTTCTTTCTTTACAGGTCCCGTTATGGGGAATCTTCGATGAGGACTTCTGACCGGTAAGAGCTTTGCAGCTCGTTGAAGGATACGGCAATGGAGTCGTCCTAGTGGCACTGCCAGTGATGCAAAGTTCAACCTGCCCAGAATTACTTTCGCATCCCACCAACTCCACAGCATTTTCTCTTGGAGCTCCATTATGCAACTCTTCAGTTGAAGAACTTTGGCTTCTGACAGGCTTTTGGTATTTTCTTTTGTGTCCCATAAAATCCCCAGGTATTCCAACTTGGTTGCAGCAACTGTGGAGGTTTTTGCGTGATTTATCTGCCATCCCAGCTGTGTTAAAAAATTCACCGCAAATTTTGCTTGAACTTCCAGCGTTGCAGGATCCTCGTGGATAATCAGAAAGTCGTCCAGATAGACGATTACGCGTAAGTTTTCCTTTCTTAGTTGTTGTGCGATCCAATTTGTTATTTTCGCGAACGCTGACGGTGCACTCGCCAGACCGAAGGGGAGACAAGTCATCTCGTAAATAGTTCCCTGATACGCGAGGCAGAGAAAACGTCGGTGGCTCGGCATTATTGGGACGTGAAAATACGCCTGCGAGATGTCTATCTTCATCATGTGATCTCCCTTCTTTATGTGTGAAGGTATTTGCTGTTGATTTATTAGACGAAATGTTGGAGTGAAAACGAAATCGTTCAGTCTCTTGAGATTGAATATAGGACGATTTTCTCCGTTTATTTTCTTTCTCAAAAACAGAGTAGAGAGAAAGCCCGTCTGATGCATGGTTGGCTTTATGGCTTTTGAATCTATAAGCTTCTTTATTTCTACAGTCATTTCGGGAGAGTCCTTGGTCTGGAACCTTTGAGCATTTATCTCCGAAAGTTTTGTAAGAGGAGGAGATTTTTTGAACGGAATCCGGTAACCGCTTATGATTTTTAGGATGTTTATGGGGGCGTTTCTCCATTTGTTTGTATGGAATGCGAGGCAGCCCGCCGAGAAATAGTCATTTACGCCCCTCCCCCCACTTTTTTCCCTTAGACTGTGCATTTGGGTTGAATGATTTCTGAACGCGGTCGGTCGGTTCGCTTCCTTTGGTGTGGGTGGTGCGGGGGTTGTAGTAATTGGTTCGCTTTGGGTTTCTTGAATCGCGATTTCGGTATTGGGAACTTTGGTGAAAATTATTTCTGCCCTTATAATTCGGCTGTGGTTTGATTGATGACTTTGCAGGGATATTTTGCCTCTTCTTTGCAGGAAAAAACTTATGTATGCCACCTTGTTCCTTAACTGCTTCTGTGAAAGCTTTCTCTTCAAAAAGATGGGTTTCGGAAGGCGGGATATCATATAAGATATTTTTAAGAGCCTTATTTTGGGGTTTGTAGATTTCCCTGCGCTGTTGTATGACCTCCGCTCGTCGACCACAGATGTATTGTATAAGCGAATCGGAGGTTTTTCGGAAGTTAGAATCTGGAGCAATAAAGTCTTTCCCTACTTTCCTTTTCATCTGTGCGGGCAAACTGTCGAGGAGATTTTGGAAGATTATTCTTTGTTGCAACAATCCGTTAGTGATTGCCCCCAAAACGAGGTCAAATCGTTCCAATATACTTGTTGATGTCCATTCGGGGGCAACTCCCGCCAGGAGGTTGTTTGGTTTTAAAGCGGTAAAAGCAGGAGTGGCCTGAAAAAGCTTCTGCGTTTCAGCATACCAAACATTACGCCATTCGGCAACACGAAATTTTTGGCATTTTATACCATGTTCTAGCGCTGTTGGGTCGGCCTTAGAAATTTTAGGATCTTGTACCACAATGGTTGGCATGAAGTCAAACACCGGTTCGTTGTCAGAATCTTCCGATTCTTGTAGTTCTACAAGTTGCCTTTGAGCTTCAGCAATTTTAGCTCGCAATTTGGTCTCCTTTGAATGCTTTGAAGGACGATTCTCCTCTTCTGAGACGGTGCTGTCTGGATGGGATTCAAAAGACCTGTTTAAGTCCTCTTGCGTCGTATTAAGTGATTCTGCCCTATAGGATGTTGTCGGGCTTTGATGTAGAAGTCGTTTTACATTTTCATTCTGTTCGGACTGCATTTTTATCATTGTGTTAAAAAGAGACATCTGTTGGCTTAGCACGGTAGCTAGCAAGTGCTCGTCACTGCTTTGAGCTGGCGTTGAACGTATTTCAGTATGTTCAATACTAGAAGATGGAGTCGGCGCGAAGCGCTTTGGTTGATGGAATTCAGTTTCGACACTTCTAGATCTCTTTCTCCCTCGTAGGTTGTCCTTAAGTTCTTGCGACGCCTCGGATCTCTTTGTTAACTTGGACTTGAGGGCCGCCACCGTGTCCACAAAAGAATTGTACATGGGTTCATGGATTTTCTCCATAATATTATGGGGGGCATACAAGAGTGCTCTGCCCAAAGGCCATCTCAACATGGTAGATCTTATAGCTTTATAACCCCGCTCCGACAATGATGATGTTGCCGGGTCAAAGGCCCTAGCCATTTCTACTGTAGGTATTGCAAATCTGAGTTTTACCTCGACTGCAGACGGTATTTGGTTGCTTCCAAATAATTCTTGAAAGGAGTAATTGTAGACCTTCCATTCTCGCCAATCATCTGGATAGTTCCTGTCTAATGAAGCAACTAGTGCTTCGAACGCTGCTACTTTTTCTTCGGGGTATGCGGATGCAAGATTTCCCATAGACGTTAATTCCGGCATCTCTGAGAACAAACAAGCCAATGGTTGTTGTAAAAAGGAGTGATGTCGCCTTAGATACAATAAAGAGATGTCGTCTCATCAATTTAATAAAATCGTCTTGTCGTCTAGACATGAACAGATAACAAAAGCGATGCGTCGCTTCGCCTTAAGGCGTCGGGGTATGTCGCCTCATTCCGGACAACACGCGATGCGTCGTGTCGTCTCAACTACAGTAGGTAGTATATAAGTAGGTAGTACCTACTTGTCGTTTCAATTAATGTCGTCTCGTGAGGCGACAAGATCTCAATGTCGTCTCGTGAGGCGACAAGATCCGGGTGTCGTTTCAATCAATGTCGTCTCGTGAGGCGACAAGATCTGGGTTGAGACTTGCTGTAAGCATGTCTTGATATGACGTCGCTGGGCCGTAAGGCGCCGAGCGGAATATGAATCGTCGCTGGGCCGTAAGGCGCCGAGCGGAATATGAATCGTCGCTGGGCCGTAAGGCGCCGAGCGGAATATAAATCGTCACTGGACTCGAAAGCGCCGAGTGGGAAAGTGTCTAGGATAATATGATATTAATCCTCATTCTTACCTCGAATTGGAGGTTCGTTTAATCCTTTGGAATCCACGTTCTTTACTCTCATTGTACACGTGTTCGTCAGACGAATATTAAAAGCGTACTGAAACAAGCAAATGGCCGCCGCGCGCTGCTGTTAGTGTGTGACAAGGATAGGTGCAGTGTAAACCAGTAAAACACCCTAAGATAGAAAGAGATAGCAAATGTTTATGACGAATATTTGAAGGTAATCTCAAACGTGGTTCAAGCATAGGCTCGAACACCTAAATATTTGAATTATGTTGAGATGTTTGCATGTCGAAATAAAACTATGGAACAGTTTGTATATGGTTTGTCACAGAAGCCATCATAAAGAAAGAAAAAGAAGAAGAAGAAGAAGAGTATTGCGTGTCTCCGATATGGTTGATTAAAACTCGGTTTTTATGTCACCATTTAATGCACTAACCCATTATATGAAGAAGAAGAAGAAGAACAACGGTACATTGACGATTTTTTTGAGCACTCCTCAGAAGCCATTATAAGAAGAGAAGAAGAAGTACGTGAATCCTGAACGCTTGACATGTTTGTATGTCAAAATAACGTAACTATGGAATTGTTTGCATGTCAAAATGTCGTAACTATGCAATAAAATAAAATAAATATAACTGTAATTTAAGTATTTTCCTCGCAATTTTTCCATATTTTCTCACCTTTAAAACCTTCCCTGAACTTCCACAAATATTTCAAAACCAAAATTAGCCAAATCGGTCTGGCCTTTCTCAAGTTTTAGCGTGACCAGAAAAAATAGGGGTTGATTTTTATTAGATTCAAAATCATGCAAAACCCAGCTGACAATGGTTTTCTACTACTTTTTTCTTCCTCTACGTCAAAACACCGCTACAGAGGTTCGTCGCCACAGATACTACTACTACAAGAAAGACAACTTAAAGAAAGACAACGAAAGAAAATGGTCTACAAATGGCCAATTATTTATTTAGTCATTGCAAATGGCTTGGACTGCTGGAGGTTTTGTACTTGGATCTACTACTCCATGGCTTGGATCAAGGCATGGATTTGCATAGATATTCCTCCAAGGTTTTCATGAAGTTTTTGTACTACCTGTGGTCGTTCAATGGCGTCAAGCGTTATGCGTCATACGTCAAGCACAGTGCTGCCAACTTAGTGCTTTCAGTACTATATCTGGTGCATTGTTGATAATTGCAACGCTGAAATTCGATCATATTGCCTGACTAACTTGTGCGATACTTTTCTACAACCCAGTTAGTTTGCTTACAAAATACTTTGTTTTGTATTATGTTTAGTTTTGGTTTTGCGCGTGATATCTTTTGTGAGAGAAATACCTCACTTTACGTCATTGAGTGACTGATCTCGTACAGTTATAATTTTCTATGAACATTTTCATAGGTTTATGAAAATTTCTACAAGAAAATGTACTTTGCGCTATGCCACAACTACAATAATAACAAAAGTTTTTAAATTCAAACCTTGGCTAACCTAATTTAAACCTGTCCTACGAGATTGATTGGCTTAAATATTAGGCTAACTACCTACTAATAACCTGTGTCTTTAACGAGAGTGCATACAGTGTTTTTCTTACCTAAACATTCTAAACATTATACTATATTACATATTAACATTCTGAACATTATGTTATATTGCGACGCAGGAAGTTGCGGGTTTGATTCCCGCCTGGGTATTTTCTATATTATATTATAAAAAATATCTATCTATATAATATATTGTATTAATTATAACAGTTATCTTGTACCCATAACACAAGCTCTGCTTAGATTGTGGTTAGATATTGTTGTGTGAACTTTCCAGCATTATTTATTTATTTATTTTATATTGTTTTTTATTTTTTACTTTATTATAATTGGTGTCGTACGGCTTGTGCATTTGCCATTTTCTAGTTTTATTATTGTATTTTCAATATAATTTGCAACGTTACAATCCTCCTAAGTCGTCAAACTCACAGTCAAGTCATGTTTTAGTAAAACGGTGGCCGTTTGGTAGACAATTTTCACCAATTTGAAAAGTCACGCAATACACTTCCATTTCATTTTACCACACTTATGCTCTATAGACGAGCTACATTGGTTAAAATTCCACCAAAATTCCACAAAATTAATAAAAAAAACACTAGGAAATTTAATAATTTAAAAGAAGAAGACGTCCCTTTTCGAAAATGGCGGAAAAAGCATTATATTGTTTAGTAGTAATTTTATTGGTTTATATATTATTATTTTTTCGGCAGTAGTTTCTAGCGGGCTTCCATTAAACTGCCGGCAACACTGCCTGACGTAGGGACGTACTATTAACTCCTACCTAGTCTGTGATTGTGACCACTGATTGCGAGAGCGACTAGTCTGTCTAGCTAGTCTGTGATCATCGTGACGCGAACGCGAGCGAGTGCGTCTGCAAAATTGTGGTTGGCTGGTGAATTTTCATGTTTGTGTGTATTTTGAAGCTCGCTATGTGTTGTATGTCATCCCTCTAATTTTGGATTTTATCAATAAAACTGCTCAAACTGTCGTCTATCGGTATGTATCCTTGCATTTCACCTTCTATTTGATCGTAAGGTTATCTGTAATGCCTAAAACCTGTCAGACAGGCGTTGTCTCAAGTTTTGTGTCGGCTTAGGATGCTATTGCAGTGGGGCTGTGATAAATTGTATGTATTTCGGGTTACACGGCCGTAGATAGTGTTATCTGTCGCCGGCTATCGTTCGATTCCGAGAGAAACTCGTGTGATTATCTTAGTGCGGGGGCTGTCGGTTCGAGCGAGTCACCTACCTATACCCAGCCCACTCGAGTGCCTACTCGCTCCTCTAGTCGGCTCTTCGATGCCGGTCAGTGTACTAGTGCCGCGCGTGTAAATAATGGTGGGGACTTGTTCTGTTTGTTTGTTTTGGTGTTTGTGGCCAGTGCTAAGGCGTTGTTTTGTTGCAGGCCGGCAGGATGCTAAAGTTCATACGAGGCAAGGGGCAGCAGCCTTCTGCTGAGAGACAGAAGCTTCAGAATGAGCTGTTTGCCTTCCGCAAGGTATGTGTGACTTGTGTTGTGAAAAGAATACATCTTTTGTAATTACTATTCACAGTTCGTTCACCCTGTGTTTTGTGTTCACTCAAGAAGTTCACTAACTTTTACTTTGAAAATGTTAGACAAGTTACCTGTCTTAAGGTGAGGAACACATGAGTCAATGTGCCAATAAGACTACATTCTATTGTTTACGATTACCATTCTGTTGGTTTTAAATAAACCCTAAAAAATTAAAAAAAAAGAATGGTCATAGTGTATCAGTATTCTTCAAATCGTCTGCAATATAAACATTAACACCAAGAATTTATATACATATCTCGTAAATCAACCCATACGCATTTAGTAGAAGATCAATCATTCTCAAGTGCCGTGCTCACTGATCAATTTGATTGCCTGAAATTAATAACACTTGAAAACAGAATTGATTTTTATGCCACAAGCAATATACTGCTGAATTGCTTTTGGCAGCCTTGTTTTTCTAGTTACTTACTAGCTTAGTTACTCAAGGTTTCCACACAAATAGCTTATTATAATTTCAAAAGTCTATGAAGGTTTCTCGTTACTAAAACTTTATTTCAGTGCTGGAACATAAATTAATCCACCAGCCATAGTCAACTGTATTTTTATTATTATTATTTATTTATCGACGAGCAGCTTTTGCTGATGTGTCTACGTATTAAATTAAGACGACAGTATTTAATTTAAAATTTAGTTGAAATATTGTCTCTTAGTTTTGGTAAATTTTTTTGGGCACTGACTTTTTGTTCGAAGTCATATGTTGAGCTTATTTTTGAATGTATTGACGGAAGTAGCAGTAACGACGTCATCTGATAGCGCGTTCCAATTGTAACCCACTCTATTGCTGAAGAAGTGATGAGCGGCAAATGAGACGGCGGGTAACGTTTAAAACAGTACAAGCTCAATAGTTCAGTTTCAGTACTGGCTCATCCAGCATGTTCAGTAGACCAGTTTTTTTAATTCTTGCTATCTAGCTCTATTCCTGTAGCACAAACAAACATTTCACATTCCAACATTTGTATGGTTATTGCTGCCATCTGTCTGGGTTTCTGGATATGTCCTAGTTTGGGAGGGTGTCCAATGAAGTCTGGGGTTCTCAAGCAGTGTCCGAGAGTACAGCTTCTTAGTCAGTAGCGTAACTTTATAATTTTTCTTTAGAACTTACAGTTATTAATAGTCTACAGAGATTCAAGAGGGCTATTTTGATTAATAAAATATATAAATGACATATTTTTAAACATTTTTAAGGGCATCTAAGGAAAATACAGTTTTTGGCCAAATATCCTAACCCATTTTTTGGTCAAAATGTGAACAAATATTTTTGAAAACTTTTTCCGGTGTCTGTGATGGAAGCCCTAGTTACGAGGTATCTTTTATACATAGAAATCTAATAAACCGTGACAGTGGCATGTCCAGTTATCTGGCAAAGGGTAAAAAGGATTGCAGGTTATCTAGCCTGGTACTCTTAAAAACTTCCTGCACCTTTCATTATCACCTTTCACTTAGGTCTAACTTCTAATGTTATTACGTTATACTTATTACATTTATCAATTGTAGTAAAAACTGGTTAATCCTTAGCAAAATAAAAACGAAGCTAACCTGAATTTCAAAATGTTTGTACAGCTATCTTATCTAGGCCCTACGCTATTTGTTTTCAGATTAGATGCGTCAGGTAATTTTTATAGTATGTTATGGGCTGGGCTGAATTGGGCCATGGCCATAGCTGTAGATTCCAAAACTGATATCATACAAAAGTAGGAGAAACTTTGTTGCATCAAATTACAAATTTTATGACAGGAAAGACGATGAGGTAGGCCTTGGTTACATGTGACGATTTAGATGCCTTTCAGATAAGTTGGTCGGAGGCGGTGAATGAATGTAAGGGTGCATATCCACCAGAGCTGTGTGAGGCAGCTGACCGGTACGGAAAAAACTATTAATAGGATTATTAGGTATATTATAAACTATTATTAGGTACTTCATTTTCCTAGACTAGTAATCCTATTGGGTTTTTTTGTTATGCACAGATCAGCTTCCTCGCACACCTATGGTGGAAATGCAGCCTTAGGAGTGGAATGAGATAGGGAAGCACTTGCCCAACCATTGGGACATTATATAAAAAATTGTCTCTCCGTCAGCTGATGTTCATAGCAGTTTTCTAACATGCTTAAATATTTAAATCTCTAGTCATTCATATATTTGAAATTGTGGCGGTTCGGTTTTTCCGTAGGGAAAAAACTGCTATGATAAATAATAATATTTAGCTGTGAATACATTAAAATGTGACATTATTTATTATCTAGTTATTTTATTCAACTGGGCAGCTGGGTGAAAATATAGGTCAAATTCAAATTTTTATTTCACTTTATATCACTGTGTTAACTAGCCCTTCAACCAAATTAAGTAAAGAAAACTCGTGTCTTGGTTAGTAGTACTTTCCCTTTTTTTGACATGGAATGATGTACATGCTCACGTGTAATAGAAAACAATTTAAAAAAACTAAAATACTATTAAATTAGAAATTAAAATTACTCTAAGCAATTGCAAAACAGGTACGTAAATATGCATCTTAATTACATATTCAGTAGTCTTTGTAATAGGGACTGTTTTAGCATGGTCACAGGTCTTCATATATTTAAATTGCTTATGAGTAATTCCCAAAAAACAAACATTATTATCAATCAAATATCTACAAAATATTAATGAATCTGTTGCCAAGCCCAATTCAATCCAATGACACACCTCGAGTGAAAAAATAGTATGCAGCGAGCTAGTACGAACTGTAGCTGCATATGAACTTACATATCCCTCAACTGGCTGTAGGAATATAAAAAAAGCGGCCAAGTTCGAGTCGGACTCGCCCATGAAGGGTTCCGTAGCAGCAAGTAACATAAAAAAAGTTCTTGGATGGATTACGATTTATGACGTATTAAAAAAAAACTACTTACTAGATCTCGTTCAAACCAATTTTCAGTGGAAGTTTACATGATAATGTACATCATATATTTTTTTTAGTTTTATCATTCTCTTATTTTAGAAGTTACGGGGGGGACAACACACTTTTTACCACTTTGGAAGTGTCTCGCACAAACTATTCAGTTTAGAAAAAAATTATATTAGAAACCTCAACATCATTTTTGAAGACCTATCCATAGATACCCCAAACGTATAGGTTTGATGAAAAAAAAAAATGAGTTTCAGTTCTAAGTATGGGGAACCCCAAAAATAATTGTTTTTTTTTTTTTTTTTGTGTATAAATCTTAATGCGGTTCACAGAATACATCTACCTACCAAGTTTCAACAGTACAGCTCTTATAGTTTCGGAAAAAAAAGGCTGTGACATACACGGACAGACAGACAGACAGACAGACAGACATGACGAATCCATAAGGGTTCCTTGTCTTTGACTACGGAACCCTATTAAAAAACACGCTAGGACATAAAAAATAATAGTTAAAAATTGCCGTGTTCATTCGCAAAATCGCAACGCTGTGGACTTCTACGCCAAGGTAACCAATCGTTCAAAATCTATGAGGACTATTCTTCGACCAAAATAAAGGACTATTGCAAGCATGCATAAAATTGTTCCTCTAATGGACACCGTCAAACAATAAGTAGGTATATTGGAATCAAGGTCATCATATTGTTTCTCTCTATTGATCTCACTCAGCACTTGATTGGTCTGATGATGGAATATGGACCTTATTTAAAAGCAATAACATACAATCACTGAACAATACAATGCGAACAATGAATGAGTGTAAAACTATAATATTTAGCTTAGAAAATTTCTAAGAATTTTGGGTTGTGTGGTTCTGGAATTTATTCACTTCCTGAGTACATCAACATGAACGGAGCCACCCTGTGAGGCGTACTATACTTTCACCACACTTGTTCTTTCATCATCGGTCACACTGCCATGCTATACCTCATTCAATGAAATGCCTGGAAGGAAAATACTCATCATCATCATCGAGATACTAAGATAGACCTCTTCTAGTTTCGCCACAAACCTCTGCTTTCGGCTCTTATATCCTGTTTCTCGCAGCCGCTCCACTTCGCCTGGTCTTGTTATGATATAACCTGGTTGACTCCATCGGGTTAAAAGCAGTCCTGCAGAACTTATTATATAATCCGTAAGTATATCTATATATATAAAACAAAGTCGTGTTAGTTACACCACTTCTAACTCAAGATCGGCTGGACCGATGTTAGTTATCTCTTTTTTGGTGGATTCTTCTCCGCTCCGAATAGAAGAATAAGTAATAAAATATGGGGGGGGGGGGCTGTTTTTCACCGGGGGCTACCCGTGCGAAGCCGGGGCGAGTCGCTAGTAGAAAAAAAAAACAAAGTTATGTCAATTTTTTTGCCTATATTCGATTGTTTATTTAATTGGTGCATATTATTGGGTAAAAAATTAGATAAATAAAATCAATACAACAAAACCGAGGGTTTACTGCAGGGGTTTTGTAAAATTATCTATATTTTACGAGATATTCTATAAAAAACGCTTTTTCGAGCGGCGCGATGCGTTTTTTTTTGTATGAAGATTTCTGCCTGGGGTTGGCGCAGTTTTATATAAATGGGATTATCATTCACGGGGGTATATCCGTGTGTCCTTTTAAATGTATAATTCTCTTTAAACCATTAAATAGGTAGTAAGGTACATTAAGATACACAAAATAGTGTAAGCAAACGGTGCGTCTGATAACAGCACTATTCGATAACGATTGTGTCCAATCGATATCTTCGTCATCGATAACTTGAAACAGGTAAACCTTCTATCCTTTCGAATTTAAACAAAATAAATAAGCATGAATCGTTATAAGGAAAATCGAGCAAAACAATTGAGAAAATTCCAATGGGAATAACCGTTTTTTCTAATACCTACTTCAAAAACTTTGTTCACTAGAAAGTCAGTGGAAGAAATCGCTACTAAGCGATAAAACCTCGATATTGTACAACCAATATAGTTAGTTTTAGTTTTATTATTTGTAAATAATTCTATTCCGTAACATGGCCATTCGAAAAATAAAATGTGGTTACTGCTCTCCTAAAAACTGGAAAACTAAAACATTTCCCGCGGTTTGTAAAAACTATCGTAGGTATATGAAAAAAAATCCGCCAAGTGCGAGTCGGATTCGCGCACCGAGGGTTCCGTACAAACCTATAGGTATATAAGTAAAAATTATGGTATTTTTATTTCTAAATGAAATCGTCATGAGGAAAGGGGTAATAAGTAAGTTTAAAATTTTTAAAAAAAATTTTACTATATGATGTGACTAAAATTTATGCTTTTCGCAATTTTTCCTTTATCTGTGCTATAAGTCGTTGCTTCGTACCAAATTTCAAGATTCTGGGTTCACGGGATCTAGGTTTTGATTACCATGCGAGTGTTGAAAATTTGCAGCATAAACTTTTGATTGCGTTGGCTTAGAAGTTTGATTTTTTCACAGCTCCAAGGGACAGTAGACCCTGAGTATTTGATATGAATTTCAGCTTGATACCTCCACGCGTTCCTGAGAAAGTGTCTTGACTAACAGACGGACAACAAAGTGATCCTATAATGGTTTTACCGTTTTACCCTATGAGATACGGAACCCTAAAAAATTAGGAGAAAGCCTCCAAATAAGACCAATCAGCTGCTGTATGCACCTTTGTTTAATTCAGCTGTTCGTACAATTTACCCAAGCAACTTCAAGGCATAATTTCCCAGTCTTTTATTTCGACTATACTTGTACTAGTAGTTCCTAGTAAGAAAATTACCCCCCACCCCCTGACTTTATCACCCCAAAGGAGCAACTACCACCAGGACACGATCTGCAGTGGCGCGTGTGGAAGTCGCTAAATCGACTTCGGACTCAGGTTGGCCGCTGCAAACTCAACTTGTGCAAATGGGGGTTCAGGGAGCCAAGTCTAACCTAATGCGACTGCGGTGCTCCGACACAGTCCATACCACACTTGTTGGTGTGACCCTCGTGCCCAAACACCTGTACGAGGGAAGACCTCAACGCGGCCACAGATAATGCGATTAAGATGGCCACCTATTACTCCAAAATTATTTGAAATACATAGCATAAATATATAGCATCGGCACGATAAGAAGTGCCGCAAAGCAGTAGTGCTCGCATTTCTGTGTTCCGGTTTGAAGGGTAAGGGTGCCGGTGAAATTACAGGCACATGAGACTTTTCATCTTTATGTCTCAGGGTGGCGGGCGCAGTACAATGCCACATAGGGCGCGTCCTAGGTGGACGTGACCTATGAGGTAATGCACTGTTCATAGGCAGAGGTTACCGCTTAACATCAGGTGGGCCATCAGATTGTTCCGTCATTCAAGAAGTATAAAAAATAAAATTATAAAAAGTCGTTCCTGATGGATCCCTTGGCTTTGATCCTTTGTCCCCCCCTAATCCAGTATAGTAGGTATTTTTATTTGACTAGTTTCCAATTATTCAAGTGCTTCATCGATATCTCCTAGGGAGCAATAAACGCCGCGCCCGACCTAGCCCGAGCGGTTAATTTTTATCGATAATAACTGATATAGCCCAGATAGTGTAGAGTACACAGATAAAATAAAGGTCTCCTAGAATTTTGTACGCTAACTGCACGATAAGTTAACGTACACTACCTACTTTTTAGTGAATGTTTTTTTTTAATTCAACGTGGAATGACGGGTCAAGCAGATTGCCCTCTGCCTATGAACAGTGCATTATCTCATTGGTCTCGTCCAACTAGGACGCACCCTATGTGGCATTGCACTGCGCCCGCCACCCTGAGACAAAGATGAAAAGTCTCATGTGCCTGTAATTTCACCGGCAACCATACCTTTCAAACCGGAACACAGCAATGCGAGCACTACGGCTCTGTGGCAGAAATAGGTGGTATTATATCCCCGGACAAACGCTTTCCCATAAAAACTCTGCTACTACTTATATTTAGTTAGTTTTAAGTAGAAGGGAATAATAATTCAATTTTCGCCACATCTCTTGTGGTTCCAATGAGCTTCCGAATGACTCTTAGATAGTGCCCTTTATTCAATTGTTTCCTCCTTTTGATCACACACAGGCTCTAAGTTGGTTTTGGAATTATCAAAGATGGCGATGGCTGCTGACTGAGATTATCTATTCGCCCGACAGCCGTATTCTCGGCGTTTATTCACCTAGTTTATAAGACGATTCAAAATGAGCCTACTGATTTCAATGAATAAAATACTTTTGACATTGACTTTCGACAACTTGACATTGTGTGCACCGATTCAACAGAGCTTCTTTGGGCTTTGTTTTGAACATAAGCTTTGTAAGTAGCGGGGTATATATCGTTCAAAACTTGAAGCTTTCTCAGCAAGACAACTTCAGTTCATTATGTCAGTACTTGTGTTAATAGATACTGCAAACTACCATTGTTCCTTTAACTATAAGAAAATGTGTACTGTTCCTACTTCACTTTGTTGATGCACCAGTTCGGTGAAAGCTTTGCAATGATTCAGAAATTCAGTCCACAATAGAGACTGAGAATTTCCTTCACTATCTGCTAATAATGTTGTACTGGTTAGCAAACAATTCAGCGTAAATGTTTGTGTAGATCGAGGAGGAATCAACAGTTATCTTGTAAGATTTAGTAGAAGTTAATTCTTAGTAGTAATAGAGCTTTTTTGTGGAAGAGTTCGTCCAGGGACGTACTACCACCATACCTATTTCTACAGCAAAGCTGTAGTGCTCGCATTGCTGTTTTCCGGTTTGAAGGGTATGGTTGCCGGTGAAATTAAAAGAAAGAAAGAAAGAAAATTTATTTATTTTTCCACACGCACAACACACACATAAAACAAGAAGACAAAAACAAAAATCCACTAAGTATATAGGTAAATACATTAGGAAGATGGTAAATACAGGTAGGAAAATTACAGGCACATGAGACTTTTTCATCTTAATGTCTGAGGTTGACGGGCGCAGTGCAATGCCACATAGGGTGTGTCCTAAGTGGACGTCACCTATGTGGTAATGCATTGTTAAAGGCAGCGGTTACCACTTAAAATCAGGTGGGCCATCTGCTTGTTCCGACATGATTTCACTGCTTACTGCTTTAAATTGTAGAGTTTCAGCTTTTGAAGAGGTACTCCATAAATGTATGGCCAGCTTTTCAATCACTAAATCAAATATACGCTGTTTTCATTAAAAATGGTTTTAATGCTAGTCTTAAAGAAACTAAAAATTAGCTTCCCCAAAGGTCAAAAAGCTGGTCTAGAGTTTCTTAAGTAAATAACATATCAAAATTTGCGTGATCCAATCTTGATCTCTCTCTCTCTCTTTTGAGCAACCAATTACACGCAAAAAAATAGACATCTAGTCATCGGTCACAAAAAAAATTATATGGCCTCTATTAAACTTACTACCCAACCTATTAATTTGGCGAAACTTTTTGCCTTGTACGTGATAAGTCGAACTTGAACCGATTTAAGACTGACTCATGATTGGAACTGGTCTGTCATACATACATAGCCTGCGGTAGATTATATAACAGACTTAAGCAGGTTGTACCTACTTGCCATCGTGAGAGAATATTATGTATAGCCGCTTATTCTTTCTTTACTAGTGTAGAATGCATTGTTATGAAGAGTTTTCTTTAGTGATTCTATATATATATCGGCTTAATACTTTTCTCCAGTTAGATTGCTGGCAGGCACCAGGCAGGTTTTTTTTTGTTATCATCGTGAATGTTAATCTTAAAATGTTAATTTTCGACGTCACCAGGCTCCAGGATCTGATGATGACCAGCACACGATGAATAGGATCTAGATTGCAACGGTTGCTCCATTTTCATAGAAAAAAACCGCATTGAAATCAAGCAACCTGTTCTGGACCTACGATGCCTACATACAGATACACATTTGCGTTTGCACACCCCTCTGCGTTTGCGTCGGGGGAGGTTGCGTCAACCCCAGGCCAAAATCTTCATACACAAGTAATTAATTTTGTAAAAATTAAAAAAAAAACCCTCAACGCAATGAAACGGCTGAACCGATTGTGATCAAACATAGCTAAGAACACTCCTGACAAATTCACATTTCAAACAAAACAAAAAAAACGAAATTGGTTCATCCGTTCGGGAGCTACGATGCCACAGACACACAGACAGACACGTCAAACTTATAACACTCCGTCGTTTTTGCGTCGGGGGTTAAAAATAAACGAATAAACCGCACGAAAAAGCGGTTTTTAATGAATATATCGTAAAATATAGATATTTTTACAAAACCTCTACAGTAAACCCTCGGCTTTGTTGTATTAATTTTATTTATATAATTCTGTAGCCAAAAGTTTGGTGTTTTTTTCTATCGAGAAAATATTGTCCTACCTACCGTGTTTCTGGTACATACAGTGATCCCTCGGAACTCCATGCATATTTATATTTTGAGTATTGTACTTGATTTAGTCAGTTAACAATCTAATCTAAGATTGGTAATATTGTCCTACCTACCGTGTTTCTGGTACATACAGTGATCCCTCGGAACTCCATGCATATTTATATTTTGAGTATTGTACTTGATTTAGTCAGTTAACAATCTAATCTAAGATTGGTAATATTGTCCTACCTACCGTGTTTCTGGTACATACAGTGATCCCTCGGAACTCCATGCATATTTATATTTTGAGTATTGTACTTGATTTAGTCAGTTAACAATCTAATCTAAGATTGGTAATATTGTCCTACCTACCGTGTTTCTGGTACATACAGTGATCCCTCGGAACTCCATGCATATTTATATTTTGAGTATTGTACTTGATTTAGTCAGTTAACAATCTAATCTAAGATTGGTAATATTGTCCTACCTACCGTGTTTCTGGTACATACAGTGATCCCTCGGAACTCCATGCATATTTATATTTTGAGTATTGTACTTGATTTAGTCAGTTAACAATCTAATCTAAGATTGGTAATATTGTCCTACCTACCGTGTTTCTGGTACATACAGTGATCCCTCGGAACTCCATGCATATTTATATTTTGAGTATTGTACTTGATTTAGTCAGTTAACAATCTAATCTAAGATTGGTAATATTGCAGCATGCTGAAAACTGATCGCTAAGCACAACTTTTCTTGGTTCATCACAATTATCTACAATGTAATTTATGCACGAGTTATGTTACTTGATGACAATCCTTATGGTAAAAACTTTATACTTTTAACAGATGAGCTTTCTGCCAAACCCTTAGGCCAGGCGTGTCTGAACTGAACTGATCAATAAGTAGGTATAGTATAATTCTTCAGCCGAGAGATTGTTCATTCTAGATATATCATAGTATATTATTTTTCAAGTGTGAACCACACTTTATGGATAACATTAAATTTATTTTATTTTTTTATTTTATTTCTAGATATATCATTCGAGATTTTTCATTCAAGATTTTTCAATCAAGATATATTTCATGAATTTTCTTCAAAATAAATTCATCAAAGTTTTTAGTGGCAAATACCTATAGAGATTTATTATTTTTACGCCGACTGTGCTTTACTAACAAAATCATCAAGGGATCGATCAGAAATTTGAAAGTTGCCTGAAAATTTGAAGGGATCGAACAAGACGATCAAAGTCCAAGGATCATAGCCAAAGGATCCATCAGGAACTAATCGATATACCCAGCAATCATTTTCAATCATTTTAAATTTTAGAAATTTAGAAATTAGAAATTTACTGACTAGTATATTTAAATAATTACAAATAATAAAACCAGAAAAAAAATAAAAAAATATCTAGTAATTTTTTGTTTCCTATGTTTAGTTAAACATAGGAGCGACCATGCCACCTAGAAAACAAACCCATGTTATATATTTAAATAAGTGACACTTGGCCCAGTTCAGACCGCACCTCAGCCAGTCAGCCCTGGGAAAGAGGGCGGTATTTAAACTAAGCTAATTCAGTTTATACCTACCTCTGCCTGTTAGCGAGGCTTGGATGAACTTGCAGAAATTGTGAATGAATGAAGTTACCTGTTACTTTGTTATGCAAGTCGTTATTTCTAATCATCAAAGAGTTTGTTGGTTTCAAATTAGGTTTGTTAGCGTCGTGGTAACTCGGTATGTCGATAAATGGTAGACTTTTCCCCTAGATAGTTGTTCTACGTTATCATTTTCATGTTTCTGAACATTATAACGCAAAATTATAAATTTTAGATTTTATTATAAACATACATGGATACATTATAATTCCGAGAGATCACTGTACCAGAAACAGGATAGGACAAAATTTTCTCGATAGAAAAAAAAACCCAAAGTAACCTCTATTTTTTTTGTCTAGATTCGATTGTTTATTAAAATGGAGAATATTATTAGGTAAAAAATTTGATAAATAAAATTAATAACAACAAAGCTGAGGGTTTACTGTAGGGGTTTTGTAAAACTATCTATATTTTACGAGATATTTAATAAAAACTGCTTTTTTGTGCGGCGCGGGGCGTTTTTATGAATGAAGATTTCTGCCTGGTGTTGGCGCAACCTTAAATCCAAGCCACTGAATAGTCTTAGATTAGACCCTTCTGAACTACGTGCTACCTTTCGAAAGTTCAAAATTAACAGTAAGTACTGATAGTGGTGCCATTAAATCAGGAAGTAAATCAGTTATCAAGTTCTTTAGACGGAGGCATTATCAAATCAAGTCTGAATAGTAATGATACAACAATTATGTGGAACAGGCAAGACCGCATTCCAAGTGCCACCATTGTAGTTATCCGACCAACTTTAAATCTTTCTTTTGTATTGTCGTTCGCTTACAAAAATAGTCTCGCCCAAGATTACCGGCAAGTTTAGGTTGCACGTACACTGCACTGTGTACACTATCTTTAGATTTGTACAGATGGTATACTGTGTATGTAGTATGTAACTGCATGTCGAGGGTTTCATAATATTTAATTTGCCGTAAATTGTTCTCGGGACCTCTTGTATCAATATTAGTATGTAAATACCTCTTTAACAAACTGTTTAGATACGATTATATCACGCCTCAGAAAGCAGCAAATAAATATTTATAAACAAAGCCACTAAGATTGATAGCATCTAATCTGATGTTGGCCAGACATCGCTAAGTTGATCTTTCAGTATTTACTATTTACAACTTACGAGTATAAGTAATTCCATTCTTGTGTTTGATTGGTTCAGAAGTTATATTGAGTCCATTACTTTCGTTGTCCATTTCGTTCATCAGGCGTGCTCTCAGCTCATCCAATTTGTGTGTATGGCTTGCTTGCGTCAAACAAGGCGCGATGCTCGTTACAAGGGGCACATATCTTAACCTCCATTTAGCCGCGTCATTGCCTGAATGGACTGCCTCCCACGGTTTCCTACTTGCTTCATTCGCCAATTCAGGCTAACTATCGCATTTGGGCCATCATTTCGAGGAATCACTGCCAGAGGGTGGTTGACGTTTCCTATTCTGGTCTCGCAACTCTCGCTTCCTGCTTAGCGTCAATAGGCCCCACTTGTGGGGAGAAAGAACTTACAGCGATGTAGCGTCCGGAGTTCTAGACTAGTTAGTAGTAGTAGAGCTTTTTTGTGAAAGAGGTCGTCCGTGGAAGTACTACCACCATACTTATTTCTGCCGCAAAGCAGTAGTGCTCACATTACTGTGTTCCGGCTTGAAGGGCGTGGGTGCCGGTGAAATTACAGGCACATGAGACTTTTCATCTTTATGTCTCAGGGTAACGGGCGCAGTGCAATGCCACGTAGGGTTCGTCCTAGGTGTACGTGACCTATGTGGATAATACACTGTTCATAGGCAAAGGGTACCGCTTAACATCACGTGGACCATCTGCTTAATCCGCCATAACAAGTTGTATAAAACAAAATGACTCACTTGAAACTTTGTCTCGTTACAGAGTTGCGAAGCTATGTAATCTATTTGTTGAAATATTTCGAGATCTCTCCCCGCAGACCAATATTTGCATTTTTAAACGTTTCCGCAACCCGGCAGAGTCGCCGCACGATAAGCCCTGCTTTCGAGTTTATTCACACTGCACTGTCTCCGACCGTTTCGTTTTATGTATCTTCTAATCGTATTTTTCTTATCTCTACGAATTTAAATATCAAAACCAATATTTGTTTTGTGTTATTCTACATCCACTTTTATAATATTAACAACATAACCGTCAACATTTGTTATTTTGTAATATTTGGAAGCATAACTTTATCTGCAGTATTTTTTAACCAATATTTTTTGACATTGTCGTGCAAATCATTTAATTTTATGGCAACACACCTGTATGAAATATAGTATTAAATCAAACAGGTTTTAATTTTTAAATCGGATTCTGCAACATCTAATTTATTAAAATTGTATTTAAATATTACTCGTTTCATTTACGTTTTATCGGTTTTCCTTGAACTTCTTCTTGCCTATTGAATTATTTTTTGATTCATCATCAGTTAGTAAAAGTCCACTGCTAGGCCTCCCCCTTAGAATACCACGACGAACGGTCTTGGGCGCCTCCATCCACCGATTTGATACCTTCAAAATGTCGTTGGTCGAAAGGGGGCCTTCCCACACTCCGTCGTGGCGTGGTCGCCGGTCAACAACCATTATTCCCCAAAGTATGTGGTTTCTGCGAGCTATATGGCTAGCCCACTTCAACTTGCTAATTCTGAGAACTAACTCTGTGATCTTGATTTTTGATTCATCATCATCATCATCAGCAACCTTTAGACGTCCACTCCTGTGCGAGGCCTCCTCCATAAAACACAATGGACGGATTTGCCATAATCACCACGCTTGGCAGGCGGATTGGTGATTGGTGGTTTTTTAGGGTTCCGTACCCAAAGGGTAAAACGGGACCCTATTACTAAGGCTCCGCTGTCCGTTCGTCCGTCTGTCACCAGGCTGTATATCATGAACCGTGATAGTTAGACAGTTGAAATTTTATAACAACATATATAAAAAACTTAATAAAATAAATATTTAACATTTGAAATAACATAATAACTATTTTTTGTTGGAGGGTTTTTTAGGGAGGGGGCTCCCATATTATAACGAACGTTGTTTTTTTGTCGTTTTTATAAATAATGGTACGGAACCCTTCGTGCGCGAATCCGACTCGCACTTGCTCGGTTTTTTGATTACATGGTTCGAATTTACTCTGCCTGTCCAATATGGAGACGAATGAATGCACGTTCGTATAATCTCATTGATCAATGGGAAACCACGTACGTTGCATTTATTGGGCTGCCAAACGTCTGGCCGACAACCCTCTAACCTGAACAGTGCATACAAGAGTTGTTTCAATGATTAATGACATTTAAATTCATCATCGTGAGAAGAGAAGCCATGAAGATTTTTCATTCGATTATTTTCAATCAAGGTTTTTCTTTCGTTTTTCATCAATTCGCGTTTACCATTCGTGATATTTTATTGGAGATTTAACATTCGAGAATTTTCATTCGAGATATTTAATTCGTGTAGTTAACATACTTAATTCGAGATTTTTAATTAGAATATGAAACCGTATGTTTTATTCAACAATAATCTCACACCGACTGTACAAAACCTGAGAAAATGTTAGTAGTGACGAGTTTAACCTCGCAAGTATGGAAGTCAAAAGTAGCACAAAAAATTATGTAGTGACGAAAAGCCCCTACCCGTCTGGGGCACATGTATCACAACTTTATTATCTAATCGATAACGTGTACGTGATGTAGGTAGAGTACTGCAAAAAATCCTCGATAATTCCACACGAAACTAGGTAGGTGTCCAAAAGCTTTTTGCGCAAATGATTTATAGAAGTACAAGGTATACTTATACCTGTATCTAGTAACAGGTAAAGCCTTCCTTTGTGGCAGGGCGATCACCTCTAACTGAAGGTCAGAGGCTTTTATCGCGTCTGTGTATTCATCCTTTACAATTTTATGGTTAAAAAAAATATCGAAATGGTTCATTGAAATCCAGGCCACACTGAAAAAAAAGAATGTATATTACAGCAAAAAGAAAGTAATTAGGTAAGTTTTTTTAATGGAACACATACATCTTAAGCTAATTATAAGGATAAATGTTTGCTGTAATTCTAGAGTTATTGTCGGTTCCCTCTCTAAGCCTTGAGGGAGCCTATATAGCCTATATGCTCCCAACTCCCAAGCCTACAATGCTATGATTATTAAGATTGAGTGTTTTAGTAGTATTAAACTGTTATTCTACCTAGTTGGTTATTGCTAGTATGAGTGCCGTCATTAAAATTGTGGATATCTGTTTACAAAGTAATCAATATATATAAAATCTTTGCGTGACCGACTATCAACGCACAGCCTAAACCATAAGTCCTCGAGACTTTGGAGGGTACGTTCCTTTTGTGATCTAGGGGTGCGCTTAGAAAGGAATTCCAGAAATTCAACCCCTTAGGGGGTGCAGCGGGATCTTTAAGTTTGTATGGAAAAGTACACGCGGACGAAGTCGCGGGCATTCCACTAGTATTCTATATTTTTATTGGACAAAATACCAATTTTGGCAATTCTGAATCACAGATGTTTCCAATTATGCAATCAATGCATATAATTGGTTTATTTGGATAGGTTGGTTTGTTGAATAAATAATGAACTTTAAGTTACATGACTAGAAAAACCTATTCGGATCAGCCATCACGGGGTAATAACATGAGAAAAAAACACAGCCGAAGAAGTTTCCTCTTAGCATCTGCTATAAATAGAGCAGGTAAAACAATGCATAATCTTGTTGCAACAAAGCGCATAACCTGCAATGGTCTGCTGCACTCGAAACCTTAGAAAGTCGGATATCAGAAATCACCTGCTTGCAGGGACTTGCAGCTTTGGAAGCCCCACGGTTGGGTTCGACGCACTCGCTATTGATCTTGCTGCCTTTTTATGCTCGTTGGCTACGGTTCAGATTGAAATATTACCATATTGTGATGCGCTGCAACCCAGATCCATTAAGGTTAATTTACCTTAGCAAATTAATGCTTGTGCTTGTGTGCTGGGTTACCAACGCGGCCTAGCAATTGTTGAGTTGGGGACTCTCTTCTGACTTGCGTCAGGCACACACCATAGTTTTTGTTTCTGTGTAATTGTTTTTGTTTTAGTTTTTATTAGGTCTTATCTTGTTTGTTTTTTGTTTGTGTCTTTTTTGTAACTCACGAATAAAAGTTTTCATTCTTTCTTTCTTCTTAATTGGTAAATTCTTGTTTTTTTTGGGGTCTCAGAAAAGAGTGTTTAATTCTGACCGTTGGAAGAATAAAACAGCGTTGTGAAAAGTTACTGATGCCTTTAGGCCTCCTTCTTTCATGCACCAACCAGTAATGCTGCCGTAGAGCTAATAATATCGAGGATTTTATACATCATGGCAGCCTTATTCATCCCTTTGATTGATGAGTAATTTCAATATGCAAACATTGTTATTTACCGTAGACTTCACAGATTTTATACACATTAGGTTATAGTCACGTGCGTCACGTAATACCGTCACCTTGCTGAGCTTTGATTATTTTATCAATACAAGAGGGATGACTAAATTGGTTTATTTGCTGATTGTAAAACAGTAATTCATGGTTTGACTGAACTTAAAAATTCATAGTATTCATCTTGTATTCCTATAGTAAAATGCATTCTACTGAAACTAGGTACTGGCTTTCATTTTATTGTCTTGCTAGGTATAAGGTTAAATCATTCTGTCGCTTACATTTTGTTTTTTAAAGAAATAAAGAATTAAAAAAAAACATTTATTCACCAAAGATCAGTCAGTTAAACAAAATTAAATTTATTAGTACACTGAAAATAAAATTTCAGAGGAGAAAAAAATAAAATTACAAAACGGATTCCGTACACTGAAAATAAAATTTCAGAGGACAAAAAAAATAAATTACAAAACGGATTCCACTTTTCGGAATCGGATTTTAATTGTTTTCTCAGGCATTGCTAGCAAAACTGACCCTACTGTAGGCCCCGTACCTACTTAGTGGATATTTACATTGTAACTAATAAGACCAATATGTAGCATTAGTTACATCATATATATTTTTAAAGTATCTACTTTGAACAAGAATGTCAAACTAACTAGTTGCATTAATGTAACCTCAATGTAACTAGATGGAACAGACTTATCTAATTATTCTTCCTTATAACTTTTTAGTACTATAAGCCTACTTTGTATTCATGGTAATTAGTAAAGTCCGTGATCCATTTCGAAGTCCTAACAAAATACAACTTCATTATATTGTATTAGTTAAAGAATTTTTACGTTTATTTTGCAATTCCCACGATATTAGCTAATACAGCTGCATAGTACACTAATGTGCTGTGTAACAGTTTTATTGCAGACGTTGTGTGTCTTTAATTAATGTCTATTTTAGTTGTACATGTTCTGTGTCATTGTTTATTTTTGGACCGAAACGAATGCCAAGGGAATCCCTTAAATAACTTTAGTGTCTCATTTAACTTTATTGCTTCGTATTGGATGAATTCGTGGTAACCGCATTCATATGTTTCCTTTGTTTGATTTTAAAACTTACATTTTTACTGAAATTTGATATCATAACTCTAGCTAGAAATAGTGATTGTGACATGCCGTTATCTTCATTGATAAGCTTTATCTGCGTATCGATCATCAGTACGTTAGCCCTTTGAAGGTTTAATACGAACAAAGGATTACATTGAACTAACGCGAGCCCAAACCTTTGAATTAAATAAATAGAAAGATCTACCTGCAAAGCCATGATGTTCAAATTTCATCGAAATTTTGTTACAAATTAAACATGTTTTGTAAACTCCATCTTCTAAATAATTTGGGGCGAAATTCAGTCTAGTTTAAACCAAATTTTGGTCCAGACGAGACGCATTCTTGTGCGAAGGTCGTATCGAACAGGTATGTTATCGGACCATTCATATACCTCTATCGGTATGATGACCATTATTGATATCATCAGTTGCTATGTGGTTTTGTTTCGAGAGTTTATCGCCTCTGGAAGAGTTGTGTTGTAGATTATTTAAATTTAGATATCGGTAACGTCATGGCCACCATATTTTAATCCAAGAACCACCCCAAAAACGAATCAATTAACACGTCATTAATTGGTGCTGTGGTTTTCGAGTTCTGAAGGTGCCTCACTGGAGAAAGACAGAGATTTGTTTATTTTACCTGAATAAAGTAGTCGGGCAATAATAACAAGTAATTAATTATGTAAAAATTAAAAAAAAACCTCAACGCAATGAAACGGCTGACCGATTTTGGTCAAACATCCAACAAACAAATTCACCTTTCTAGCAAAAAAATAACAAAATCAAAATCGGTTCATCCGTTCGGAAGCTACGATGCCATAGACAGACACACTCACACACACAGACACGTCAAACTTATAACACCACGTCGTTTTTGCGATGGGGGTTAAAAAGAAGACCCTCGCTCTTCTTTCTAGCGTTATAGTTAGTAGGTAGTTTGGTAGAAATGAGAAGTCATAAGAATGTAAGTTTTTTGTGAAAAATATTGTTTTCAGTACAAGCTTTTATAAAATTAGTGACCGTTACCGTGTGCTGATCCAAATGAGCCTAAACACGGCCAGTCTACTATTATCCATCGAGGAGTTCCGTTGTCCACCTTCAGTCTCCATCATCAGTCTCCATCATCAGATCAGCTCGCAGTCACCATCATATTGTATTGTCATCGGAACTTGACAGGTATGCCAAATATCGGCCCAGTCGGTTGAGGATTACTGCTTTAAAATTCAGTTGCAAGATTTCACTCGGATTCCACCCAGACAAACTTACATACATTGCAAGATAAATAAAAGCTTGTAAAAATCATTAAATTCAATATCAAGTTTGTGTCTACGAGATCTAACGATTGCTCTGGTGCAAAGTGGACAGGATATGAAGAGAATTTAAACAAATTGACAAGATAAAGTTATGATTCAATGAAGATTTTGCACTTGTCTGAATTAGAGTAGTGACATCATCATCATTCTGAGCTCGTTGTCCTTGTTCCTTCGCGTATTGTTTCAAATTGAACACAGGGGAATACTCTGGACAATTAGCTGAAATATAATTGAACACAGGGGAATACTCTGGTAAATCAGCTGAAATATAATTGAACACAGGGGAATACTCTGGACAATCAGCTGAAATATAATTGAATACAGGGGAATACTCTGGTCAATCAGCTGAAATATAATTGAACACAGGGGAATACTCTGGACAATCAGCTGAAATATAATTGAACACAGGTGAATACTCTGGTCAATCAGCTGAAATATAATTGAACACAGGGGAATACTCTGGTCAATCAGCTGAAATATAATTGAACACAGGGGAATACTCTGGTCAATCAGCTGAAATATATATCGCGTAGCAAGTAGGTATGTCACAGTTGATTCTCATTGACACCCGCGCCTAGCGCGCCGCTGCTGTACGATATCGAGATCACGCCGCGTGCTCCATTTCCTACTCATTGCATAATTCAATCGTAGCTTGAACATGATACGACAATCGATTTATCACTTTCGCATGCATTCGTTTCCATAGAATAAATAAAACGCGCGCCCTGAGTCCGTAAATTAATTCGTAATCATCTGAGCCCTTTTAGAGTTCCAACCACTTGTTCCTACAAACTTCACCAAAGCCATTTTAGGGGTAAAGAACTTAAAGGTTTTGCATTTTCCCGATTTCCATACTAAAATTAGACAGAGTTAGAAGCTTGATATTTTTAGGGCACTTATGCTCAATATTTAGGTACCTTCAGCCGTTTATGAGAAAAAGTGTCTTGGGCAGACAGACAGACGGACAACAAATTGATCCTATAATGGTTTCGTTGAACTCTAATTATACTGTGTTACTCTTGAACAATCTTCTGGGGATAAAAAGACTCATGATACGATATACGGTTGAAGAAACAGGAGCAAAGCGAGTACAAAGTTGACCGGTGAAAGAACGAACCTAATTGTATGGGCTCTATGAAAACAAGAATGGTGATAATACTTCTCCAACTCACGCATTTTGAAAACAAGTAACCCTCCAAGAAAAAAATACAGTACCCATAAATGTACCGTTAAGTTTATTACCTACCTATTATAGCGTGAAGCTTGCAAACCAAACATGAGGTCGTCTGCTTAAAGTGCTGGCAATGAAAAATACGACTTAGCACTTTGGGATAATGCAGGAATTGTAAAATAATACTTGGTTGACTCACTAGATTAATGAAGGCTGAAGAAGCGAGAGCTATGCGAGTTATGTTAATATTTTACATACTTCAAATACTTTCATAAATTGAATGAAGTTTTCGTTTTCCGAAAAGCGTATCTACTCCATTGTATTAAAGGTCTATCATGATCTCTAAATAGATGAAATGGTTTCGACAATTGGATTGGATGGAATCATGCGGTCAGTAGAAACATAGCCCAGAGATTGCGGGAATAACTAACATGTCATGATGTAATCTCCAAACCAGACCCACGCTCCACAAATAGCAAACAGTTCCAGCGTTGAAGGTAGTAAGGAAAACGTATTTCATTCATTTTATTGTTAACATTTTCGTTGAGTCAACTACTGAAGTTAATTGCATTGTAGAGAATGAAAGAAATTACATTTAGGATGTTTGAATACCTACTTTAGTGTTATTTATCTCTGTAGAATCTGTTCTGCAGTATTTTACGAACTTTATTTTGTACATTCTGTACGTCAGTGTGAAGGTAACCGGTGTACCCATCCAGAATGTCAATGGGTATGCCTGAGTCACGCCATGCCTCCGCAGCCCGCAATCACCTATGCGAGATTGATTATACACTGCGGTCAACATTATCAATGACGCCTGCCTCATTCGAGTCTACATCGACGGCTTTAAATAAACAATTCTAGAAGCACACCTCTAGAACTGGATTCGTATTAGTTTTACTCGTCATTTCCTACTGAGTCTGTAGCACGCTACGCGCACGCAAATCTATAAAATCAATTGCTGTTCGTCTGTTTCGCTAAAACTCGAGAATGGCCGGACCGATTTGACTAATTTTGGTCTTGAAATATTTATGGAAGTTCAGGGAAGGTTTAAACGGTTAGAAAATATGGAAAAATTGCGAGGAAAATACTAAAAACGACAATTTAATTTTCCCATTCAAACTGTCCCATACGCCATTTTGACATGCAAACATGTCAAGCGTTCTGGGGCCCAAATGTAATTTTTTTTTTAAAGAAAAACCATTATTGGTCGTGTATAAATGATTTCTTTAACGGATGACCGTATGTAATTAAAATTCAATTACAATTGTCATTAAAAATGGTAGAATGCTAAATTTTAAATTTTACGAATTTTTACGTAGTAAGATTTTACGATTGTCTCTAAATGGTCACATAATTGTGACCCTGAATAAGGTAAAGCACGGACACACACCAGGACAGCTTCTCAGTTTGTATAAAGCACAAGTCCGGGCTGGTATGGAGTACTGCTGCCATGTTTGGGATGGTTCGGCCAAATACCAGCTTGCTGCCTTGGACTCGATCGAACGTAGAGCTTTCAGGCTTATAGGTGAGCAACATATGGCGGAGACTAAGATCCAGAGTCTCGAGCACCGCCGTAAGGTTGCATGCCTTTCAATCTTCTATAGGTTACATTTCGGGGAATGCTCCCAGGAACTGCACGATCTGATCCCACCATCTCCTTTTCATCATAGGACGAGCAGGCGTACGGCTCAGTACCATCCTTACCTCATTAGTATACCTTCTATTCGCACAAAACGTTTCGGTTCTACCTTTATAATGCGAACTGCTAAGGAGTGGAATACACTGCCGTCGTCTGTCTTTCCTGAAAACTATAATCTGGGTCTCTTCAAGTCTAGAGTGAATAGGTGCCTTCTAGACCTTTGTGCTCCATCTTCGGCCACATCGTCACTTACCAACAGGTGAGATCGTGGTCAAACAAAGGTCTATCAATGTTAAAAAAAAAAAAAAAAAAAAACCCATTAATTATAATTAATGCAATTGAAAAACTACAAAAGTGTCAAAAGTGACAAGTATGAGACGATTCATTAACAATTTTAAGGTAAATGCGCACGCTTGCGGCGCGAAATTCAAATTTTTTGGTGTTTTTTGCCCATTACAGCTCATCAACACTTCTTCAGATAACGAAAGTTGAGTTCGCGACAACTACGAGACTTAACACACATGTTTTAATTGATAGTATCTCATAAATATCATCAGTTTAGCTATGATACCCCTAAACACATTTTTACAGTGTTTTTGTTTGTTTAGGGGTATCGTAGCTAAACTCATAATCATAATGTCATAATCATAATGTTTTATTGTAATTATTCACATAATACAGTGCAGGTTGAAGCCCTGGCTCCTGAACTAGCGTTAGCTGTGTGTCAGGAGTCAGTTCATTCCCATTTTCTATGGTAAAATAAATTTACGTTACAAAATACAGGGTACATACATAACAAGAAAATATGGTTAGTAAAAGTGCGTATGTGTGTGAGTATGAAACTGATGATATTTATGAGATACAATCAATTAAAACATGTGTGTTAGGTCTCCTAGTTGTCGCGAACTCAACTTTTGTCATCTGAAGAAGTTTTGATGACCTGTAAAGGGCAAAAAACACCAAAAAATTTGAATCTCGCGCCGCAAACGTGAGCATTCACCTTAATACAATTTATTTAGTAAAATTGGGCCCCAGGATTCACGTACTTCTTCATTTCTTATAAATGGCTTCTGAGGAGTGCTCCAAACATTTTCGCCAATGTCATATAGAAAGATTATAAAGATTTAGAGTGACACAGGCCGACTTGTAGTTCCATTCTCTAGTGATGTTTGATAACTGATTCATGTTGTTTGTCACACGATAGCGGGTTTGCTGTGCGGAACAGGTTATCTATACCGAAAACCTGATTCATTATTTGCTTTGTGCCCGTTGCACGTATCTGGTTTTCTTTTAGAATTATGTCTAGGAAACCATCAATGACACAGCACGAGTTCGCAGAGTGTATTAGTTGTATTCACACTTATCCGTTATCAATTGTTATTTGCGATTAGTAAAAATATTGTTATCAATATCTAATCATGCCATTCGGCAGATATTTTTATTCACTTTTACTAGAACACTAAGAAGCTGAAATTAAGACTGCGCTCCCGCCAGGCAGAAATCTTCATACAAAAAAAACGCCACGCGCCGCTCGATAAAGCGGTTTTTATCGAATATCTCGTGAAATATAAATAAATTTAAAAAACCCCGTGGTTGTGAACCCTCCGTTTTATTGTATTGATTTTATTTATTCAATTTTTGACCCAATAATCTGTACCATATTGACAAACAATCGAATGTAGCCAAAAGTACTTTTATTTATTTATTTATTTATTTTATTTATTTTATTTATTTTATTTATTTTATTTATTTTATTTATTTTATTTATTTTATTTATTTTATTTATTTTATTTATTTTATTTATTTTATTTATTTTATTTATTTTATTTATTTTATTTATTTTATTTATTTTATTTATTTTATTTATTTTATTTATTTTATTTATTTTATTTATTTTATTTATTTTATTTTATTTTATTTATTTTATTTATTTTATTTATTTTATTTATTTTATTTATTTTATTTATTTTATTTATTTTGTTTATTTATTTTATTTATTTTATTTATTTTATTTATTTATTTATTTATTTATTTATTTATTTATTTTATTTATTTATTGATTATTAGTAACTTATTTTTATTATCGAGTGTTTTTTTATTTTCTTGTTTCTGTCTAGGTGATCCCTCGTTATTATAATGTAGTATGCATGCATATTTTTTAATTTGAATATTGTACTTGATTTAGTCAGTTGAAAATCTAATCTAAGATTGGTAATTTTGCATTATACCCCACCATAAGGCGTCGATGGACGCCAAATTCTGTAACTATCTAACTCATTAAGTTTAGGTAAGTTAGGAAGTGACAGAATAGCACTCGCGAAACGAAAAGTGAGCGATAATCACGTTATTTTTAATTTAAATATCATTAGGAAAGTAATTTTCAAAAATAAATCATGGTCCTCTCGGGGTTGTATTATTAACTATACTGAAGGCAATCAAAATATATTATGATTGATAGTTGTAACTGGTTGTAACTGAGAAAACAGAGGTTACTTTGCAAATTTATTTATTAAATTTTAAGTTATTTTATCAAATTATTGAAAAGAAGAGGACTTGCTTTATATGATGTAGATTATCATATACTTTTTCTAGATTTTTCGATAAAGATCTTTGTGAAAGAAGGGTTGGATGCACCACATTTAACATATATCCACGCCTTAATTTTCATTGTTTGAAAAGGTATGTCCTCTCTCGATCAATTGTAAAGCATTTAGGCCCAAGTTCACGAACAAATAAATCGGTGGTTACCGTAACCAATCGTCAAAGTGACAGATAATCTTCGAAAACATAGTAGTGTTAAAAATTTAGGTAGTAGTGTTCATGATCCACAATCACAGGCAATATTTTCAATATTTTTTTGTGTCAATAATACCTACATATTGTGTTTACATTAAATTGTACATATGTACATTTTTTGTTGTTGTTTCGTGCCAGTCCGTGCGTTAACCGAGGTCCGTGCTGAAAACCAGCGCTGCAGTGTAGTACTGCAGCCTCGGAATAAGAACTAAAGCATGGAACTAAGGCTAAAAACGAAACGGTATCGATTATACCAGTCTCATTCTTTTATATGCATGTATTCATGTGTTGGAATGAGACAAGCATAAATCTATCTGTTCTTATTTGTGTTAGTCGTACCAGGCCTAATGTCAAATTACTAGTACAATCTAACAACAACAACAATGTAACAATCTAGGGAGATGTATATGCATGATACCAAAATTCAGGGTACGGAACGGAAAAACGACTGTCGTGTGACAATATATTTGTTTCTCTCTAACATAGGATAGCAAGCTATCTTCTAGGATAGGAGGAAGAAGGAACACTCTACGCTATTTTAGCACTCAATCCATAATATACTACTACATTCATGACTGCAGCATTATGCTGAGCATGGACCCTTTTTGACAGCACTATACACGGCACAGTTTATATTCTAAATTGTACAGAGTATGGTTTTAATCAAAATAAACTTTTACTTTACATTACTTTACTTTTACTTTTTAAAACATTTGTCAAAAAGAGTGGTTTAAGCTAAACAGTCATTTAAACGTCCGTTAATGTGTTGGTGAAATTGCTTCTTAGTGAATGAATTATCAATGAATCTCCATTATTTTCTGTTTATTCCCTCCCCATGCATTATGACGCACCGCACCACAAGCGCCGGCGCACTCGCCTCATTGATCCAAGTAATATACTATCTTCGACTCACGCGCCTCATACGGTCATCCGTTAAAGAAATCATTTATGCTCTACTAATAAGGCACCGTGGTACTTAGTAGACTTATATGCACTATGATTAATCACACCAGTTTTATGCTAGAGTAGTTGTATGGGTTTTTAATTGATCGTATTTCTTATGAGTTACTAAAACTTGTCATTACTCTCATGGCTATTTGGTGCTATTTGTTGGCGTGTCCTACCTAAAAGTGCATGTTTCCTCGAGTGACTATATGGATGATATACTCATACATAGGTCATACGACCTAACCGTACTACTGTAGGTATCATCATTGTCAGTGAACATAACATCTCTCTCAGTCGTGTTTGGTCTATGTAATACAAGCAGCGCCCCGCGATTTCACCCGCGTAAGTCTCGATCCCGTGGGAATATAAAGATAAAAAAAATGTGCCTATGTGTTATACCGGGAGTCCAGTTATCTCCATTCCAAATTTCATGCAAATCCGTCCAGCTGTTTTAGCGTGAAGAAGAAACAAACACACACACACACAAACTTTCGCATTTATAATATTAGTAGGAGTAGGATGTATATGTACACACTTACATCTACATTTCTCAGATGAATCACCTTTTGATATGTTAAGTAATCGTCATAATAATGATTAAAATGCGATTGACCGTGACCGCTCGCGATTGGCTGTCTGCTCTGCGACGCTGTCTGGAGCACGGACCAGATATTGAGTCTTGTTGCTTATTATAGTGCTTATGGAGGTCAAACAGAAGTATATCCGGCCCAAGAATAGACCCTTCCATCTCCTCCCGTGGATGTCGTAAAAGCCGACTAAGGGATTACCCGGACTTGTTTGTAAGATTCGTTAATATAAGATTTATGCAATGGCTGCTAGCTTATTTAAGGAATGTGTTATTACTGGAAGGAAGCGTTAGCAGAGTCAGTCGTGGGAAGCAATGGCGGCGATGAGCTCACCACTTGTCACGTCTATAACCAACGGTGAAAAGAGGCACATTTGAGGCTCTGCCTACCCTTTCGGGGAAAAGGCGTGTGTTTAATATGTATGTATGTATGGAGGTTTCCTATAGTCTTTTTCCATCAAAACGCGCTCTATATAGCTTGCCTTCTACGACCTGAGATCCATCGGAAATAAAGAAATCGTTTATTCGTGACTATACACAAAAAAGACACACACCAACAAAAAAGCAAACAAGATAAGAGCTAAAAAACTATGGCAATTTGTGTGTGCCTGAAGTAAGGCTGCGTTTCCATTGACGCGGAGCTGTGCGGAGATGAGCGGAGAATAGCGGTGAAAAGTGGTAAGTGTTTCCACTGAAGCAGAAAGGAGAGGAGCGGAGCGGAGCGCAATTTTGAGCTCAGTTTGTCTCCATCTTTCAGAAAGAGCATATGTCATGTTGTCGCTTAAAAAGAAAAAAGCAATCCTTTTATATCTTTCCTTACTTGACGACGAAGATAACGAATCGGATGAAGTAGCATTGACTGTTGCAACTTTTTTGGATATGAAGAGAAAACATAGATTCTGGATTCGACAACATATAAAATATCGTTCTGTGCATGGAGAATTTTCAACTTATTTCCAAACGTGTATAAACACGGGAATTGTTTAACACTTTCAATGAACTTCTCATCCATTTTGATACGTATTGCACCTATGACGTAGCGTTGATAACTACTACGACGCACTGCGCGCGAGTCGTGGAGTCACACCCTCCCTCGCACCCCGGTCCGCACCTCGCCGCTTCGCTCTCCTAGCTACCCTCCGCAACGCACCGCCCCGCTGTCCTCCGCTCCGCATCACCTCGCTTATTTTATATGAATATCCGTTCAGCTCTGCCCCGCTCCGCTCGTGCTGTTTCCATTGAAGCGGAGCAGAGATTTCGAGCATAGTGATTGGTCAATTCATGCACCGCTAAGCACCGCTCCGCCCAACTCTGCGTCAATGGAAACGCAGCCTAAGCCACAGAAGGGTCCCCTACTCAGCGTTTGCTAGGCCGCGTTGGCAACCCAGCGCTGATCTGATTGGCCATCATTTATAGCCGTATTGACGAAATATTTAGGAATGGCTCTACCAGCTGTACAGACCGTTTACCGTAAGATGTCCCCTGCCTTGGGAATAGTGCCAACGGTGACAGGGGACATCTTACGGTGAACGGTCTGTAGCATGATATAAGATTGCTACGTTTTGGGATCAACGTAATCTGCTCATGTACGGCTAGGCTCAAACACCTAATTTCGATTCATACATGCACACAATAGGAGGCGGTCGCTCACGCTTTGCCGTCCGGAAACGGTGCAGGAAACCGCTCGGCTGTGACACCGCGACAAACTATGTCTGCGAATTCTGACAGAATACATTACAATCGGAAGCCATCTAATGTACCTATTCCCTTGTTTTTAGGAGCTATGACAGAAAGCTCTAGAAATAAAGTCGATAATAGGTCAATCAATACTTCTTGAAGCGCGATCTCCAACGTTTCGCTTGAGGCGCAAAATTAAAATTTTATTGTGTTTTTTTCTCATCACTTCTTGAGATATCGAATCCTGATTTTGCAAAAGTTAGGAGAACTAGCGTACATGTTTAAATATTATTAGTTTAGCTACGAATGTCATTCAATGATTTTTATAGTGTTTTTTTTTGGTTATTGACATTCGTAACTAAACTAATGATATTTATGAGACACTTTCAATCAAAATATGCGTGTTAGGTAGTTCTCCTGATTTCCGCAGAATTAGGTTTCGCTACCTCAAAATGTGTTGATGAGCTGTGATTAGCAAAAACAATAACATTTGAATTTCGCGCCTCAAGCGAAACGTGCTACCTTAAAATGTACATTATGGCAATATGTTAAAATATCGAATGGGAGGAGTCCTATCAAGAAAACAATAGCTGCAAGACAGTGACAGCGCTATTGCTCATTTGAACCCGGGAAGAGATGCTTAGCTTTCTTCACCTCGGAAATTAACAGACGTAAGCGAAAAACTTCGTTTTGCTTATAAAGTAGCAAAAATAAAAAATAAATTATCTTCTATTAATCTAAGTTATGTGATTACCTACTGAATAGTATACAAATTTACGCTTAATATTTTCTCTAATCGAAGGAGGGACCTAAACAGGGTTTAGGAAGGCCAATTTAAAAAAATAAAGCTTTCGAATAAAGTTTCACCAATCTTGTTTCATGTCTATGATATATTTAAATTATATCCTCAAGTAATTACTTTACTAACATCAAGTTTGTAACCTTTACTGTTACTGAGTGAGCACGTAACGCATCGACTCCAAAATTGTAACATATCGTCCTAAAATATACATTATGGCCTACAAAGAACAAAGCTACAATATCACAAGTTCGACAATCTACTACTTCCTGGTAATTTTGTATACCCGGAAACGGGAAGACATAAAAGTTCCTTTTCCTACAACTTGTCAAAGTGCTTATAAGAACCCTTTCCTTACATTGCCTGAACTTGTTTAATGTCGAAGTTCTCGTGTGACTGTGTTCCACAAAGTGCTATGTAACTGTTGTGGTATAAGTTAGTATGTAACCTTTGATAATTTGTCAATTTGCAATTTCTGTACCTACGTATAATTGATTATTGATGTGTTATTTATGAGTATATCAAGCGTAGAGTGTGGCTGCCTTATGAACTTTGCTGATTCTCTCTAGCATCTTACTTTTGACTGCCTCTGCCTACCTAAGGTTTTTAAGTTGGTTTTCTTTGAATCAGCTTCCACTTGTTCTCGAGGCACCACACAGGCGCTCCCCACCTAGTAGTAAGAAGGATCATCAAAAAAAACAAACCGTGTTTGTTGCCTGATTCTTCTAGGTTTGGTTGCGTTGGAACAGTAGTAAATGTAAATTTATTTTTTAAGACGATTCAAAATGATCCTTATGATTTTAATGAATAAATTACTTTTTGACTTTGACTTGACTTTGACCTCATTATTGTTTGGGGCTGATTTCAGGACTGTGAGTAAGTTATTGGATGCTTTCAAAGGCTATTGTGTACATTATATACAGGGCATCCCAAGACTATGCGACATGGAGGGAAAGTACCTTAAATATTGTAGATAGGATATTTTGTGGAAAGGAGACTTGATTTTATTTTTAAAAGTTAGTAATACTACATTCAAAGATTTTCTAAAAACTACTTGCTTCGTCTGGGAATCGATCTGACATTTGTGAAAAAACAGCCCGTATTTTTATGATGCCAATTGAAAGAATGGACAAAAAATTATAATTCCTCTTGAGTAACAGTATCTTTAAGATACTGGAACAAAGGATAAGATACAAAGGAATAATTTTAATTTTTCATTAAAGTTGTTTCAATTCCCAGACGAAGCAATTAATTTTTAGTAAAATTCTGAATGCAGTATTACTAAGTTTAAATAAAAAAAAAAATGTCTCCTTTCAGCAAAATATCCTATCTACAGTATTTAAGGTACTTTCCCTTCATGTCGCATAGTCTTGGTACGCTCTGTACAACTATGAAAATGTAGAGTCGAAGCATTTGCTGCTGTGTCATCAAATACTATATATTATACCGTTCGTGCGCTCTGTTTCTATATGTATAGCGCAAAAGCGTTAACTGTTCACACTCATCGGCCTATCTCTTATAAGATTCTTTTAATTTTAAACACACGAAAAAAGTACGGAAATCTCAGCGAACTCAATGTTGCATCGCTTTAATTGTCCTCATAATATTACGTCATTTGGCATCGACAGCTACAGCTGTTGTAACGGCAGGGTGACATCATCTTTGCACGCTACGTTACTATACCTGTCATTAAATACAATCACATCACACTAATATTATAAATGCGAAAGTTTGTGAGTGTGTATGTTTGTTACTTCTTCACGCCTGAAATGGCTGAACGGATTTGGATCTAATTTGGATAACTGGACTCCAGGAAAAACACATAGGCACATTTTTATCCCGATATTCCCACGGGATCGAGACTTACGCGGGTGAAACCGCGGGGCGCTGCTAGTGCATAATAAACTAACTTCGTTATAGTTTATCGCGAGCGGTAATTGCAAAATTAATACATACATACATACATAGACACACGCCTTCTTCCCCGATGTGGGGTAGGCAGAGCCTCAATGGGCGTCTTTTCACAGTGAGTTGCACTATAGTGGAATATGGACGTGACAAGTAGTGAGCTCATTGCCGCCATTGCTTCCCACGACTGACTCGGCTAACGCTTTCTTCCAGTACCTAATAACACATTCCATAATAAGCTAGCAGTCAGGTCAAATCTTACCAACAAGTCCGGACAAAATTAATAATTGAGTCTTAATTGCCTGATCAAAAATTGAACTCGTGCGGAGCGCAGCGAAACGAGCTCGTGAGACCGTCGTGAAGCGGAGGGGGAAGTGGCGAGAGTAGCGAAATACTCACCCCCTGAGTGGAACGCTGATCGAGTGAGTGAGAATAGCGGAGGGGAGAAGAGAGAGAAAATCTAAAGTACCATAAACACCTCTTTCAATGATTTCTAACATCAATATCTATGGAACTAAATTAAAAAAGTGGTTACCATATAACTGATAATGGTAGCGATTCTGTGCAGCATTCTCTAATTTTAAACCATGTTAAAATTATCGCGGTCTCTTTTATTTCAGTCTATTAGAAAGAGCGCGCGACAACTTTGATGCGGTTTAAATTTATAGAATACTGCACAGAATCGTAATCACTATTGTGATATTTTGATGGTTCACTGTAGTCGGGCTATAGTTGTTTGGTTTATTTTTAAGCGCGGGACATTTTGTGAAAGGGACATTACCGTCCGAATCGGTTTTAACTGTCCACTCCATCCATTTGTTGTTCGCGATTCGACACTGAAAATTAGTTGTATGAATCAGCTGCTGTTGTGTTAATTAATTGTAACTTTCTAAGACCTTCACCTTCACCTTGACCTTTAAGTTGTAGGTATCTAGGCGCCGTATGCATCTGTGCCAGCCACTTCCTACTTTTAAACTTTATTTTTAACAAGCAGCGCCCCGCGGCTTTACTCGCGTAAGTCTCGATCCCGTGGGAATATCTGGATAAAAATGTGCCTGTGTGTTAATTATTTCTATTCTATTCTATTCCGGGAGTCCAGTTATCTCCATTCCAAATTTCATCCAAATCTGTCCAGTAGTTTTTACGTGAAAGAGTAACAAACATACATCCATCCATCCATACTTGCAAACTTTCGCGTTTATAATATTAGTAGGATAGGATAGGATATTTTCTTAATTCTAGTTCTATTCCGTCCTAAGGTCGCATGCCTTTCGATCTTCTATAGGTTACATTTCGGGGAATGCTCCCAGGAACTTCATGATCTGATCCCACCATCTCCTTTTCATCATAGGACGAGCAGACGCACGGCTCAGTACCATCCTTACCTCATTAGTATACCCTCTATTCGTTTTAAATGTTTCAGTTCTATCTTTATAATGTGAACTGCTAAGGAGTGGATTACACTACCGTCGTCTTTCTTTCCTGAAAACTATAATCTGGGTCTCTTCAAGGCTAGAGTGAATAGGTGCCTTCTAGACCTTTGTGCTCCATCTTGGGCCACATCGTCACTTACCAACAGGTGAGATCGTGGGCAAACAAAGGTCTATCAATGTTTTTATCAAAATATTTTTTTTTGAAAATTCTACTATACCAAACTTTATAATCAATACAAACTTTTAACATGTTGAACAAAAACTTTACAAATAAATGGCCGTTGTTCTTTTGTGATTTTCGAATGAGTGCGACGCTCTAATTGACACTAAATGGTTCACAGCGTACGAATTCCGACGTTGTACATAATTTAGTATTCTCTGGTACTACTGTGCATATGAATGAACAATGATAAGGCACAGCATCCACCAAACCGGGCCGAAAAATCAGCCAATCAGAATCGCTTGTTGTATGTGGTGTGAATTTCTGTAGTAGGTAGGTACTACTGGTAATCTGTCTGGCCGTGATGTGTCCGACCTATGAATACCCCCCAATAGAATAACCCCCTCCATCTTCTCCCGTGGATGTCGTAAAAGCCAACTCAGGGATTTCACCAGGGTATGGGCAGCAGCATCCACCGGAGTACTCAACGCGATTACTGCGATCACCAATCCGCCTGTCAAAAGTGTGGTGATTGCGATTTGCGGCAAATCCCCCCCATTGTTTTGTGGGAGGAATCGTCCAGCAATGGACGTCTAAAAGCTGTTGATGATGATGATGATGATGGTGACTAGTAATCGCTTTCTATTGCGATCTAACAGTTCATGCTTTAAAGAAGACGAGGAATATATGTTTATTTGTCTAAAAGAGCTATACAGAAACACATCATAAACTTAGACTAAGAGGAAACAGATTTAAAGTATTGTAACTCTAGTAACAAAATGGCTCTGCCTCAGCATTAGCAAGCTAGCAACCAAGGCTGGTCTTCCGTCAGAACCACTTGTTGGCGTTACGGCTAACTACTCACGACGACTATACAAGCAAAAATCACACTGACAAAAAGAAAACTATTAATAAAAAAATAAAAATAAATCTTTGAATATTTCTGCTCTTGAAAAGTAGCTAAAACACGCCGCGCTATGGATTGCGAAATCGTACTGGGTAATGGAACGCTATTACCAGTACTTTAGTTAGTAATAAGGATATATACAGTACTGTGGTTGAGTTTATCATCATATGACGACCTCTGTGGCGCGGCGCGCGAAGGTTCGCCTGTGACGTAGGAGATTGCGGATTCGATATCAGCCTCGGAACAAATATTTGTACGATCTGCATATATTTGTTCAGGGTGTTCTGGGTATTTTCTATGTATAATAAAAAATATTTTATCTATGTACTGTATTGTATTAGGTATATCAGGTATCAAGTACCCACAACACAAGCTCTGATTAGCTTGGGGATAGATAATGTGGTGTGAACTGTCCAGCATTTTTTTTATTATTACCAGTTCTTTAGTAAGGCAATAAGGGTGCTGCTTGTTTTTAAAAACGTCTACGTTGATGTAGTGTTGTTTATCATCATCAACTGGTAGAAGTCCACTGATGGACGAAATTCAAGCCCCCGAATTGAATTCGAATTTGAGGCCTCCCCCATAGCACGCATTGGGGGTAATTGTCATAGAGTAGGTATTTAATTATGTTTATCATTTAAACTCAACCTATAATTAATTTTAATAGCACTACCACCCACTCTACTATACACAAAGGTTAGCTGGAAGAAAATGCTAATTAGCATTAAGTTCGCCTATGTACTGCTTTTTGTCTTGTGCAATAAATAATTTTCTATCTATCTATAGTCACCACGCTTGGCGGGCGAATAATTGCTGATTGCATTATTTTTGTTGAGTACAAAGGTATGCTGCTGCCTATTCCGTGTCGTAATCCCTTAGTCGGCTTTTACGACATCCTCGGGAGGAGATGGAGGCGTCTATTCTTAGGCCGGAGTGGCCGGACGCACCGCGGTACGGTGGAGTGTATATGTAGATACTAAGTCGTTAAATGTAGGTATAATTAGCACACGTGTGTGTAATTGACGGCAATATTACGTTAATTTTGTGGCATTCATTAATGTCGCATGTCAATTTTGATTACCGTCTGAACTAATAGGCGTAATTGTATTGTACGTAATTGTATTGTACTGATTGAATTTCTGATTGGTGCGAATTTGAATATTGACATAGAGAAGCCGATCGTCCACCGCCAGCGAAACTATTGAGGGGTTTTCACGGCCGTTTCACATCATGCTTAAACCCTTGAAAATAAATGGCGCCAGCTCTGTACTAAACTGTCAAAATAAAGTGTGATGTCAAAGTCAACAACGTAGTAATATATTTTCGTGGTATTTTGTTACAATCACACAAAAGCACAGACAATACATTTGTTAATTTTGGCAACCACATTTGAATCGGCGCCATCTGTCGTGCCAAACCAAACTACTTTTTCTTTTTTTATTCGATAATGAAAAGCCCTCATTTAGAATTAACCTCAGTGAACTAAGCTAAACTAAACTGGGAATAAGTTGTCCGTCCACTGAAAAATAAGTTTCACTGCCTGCGCACGATCACACACTACAAAACAACACAAGCGAAAGGCACCAGAGGAGTAACGTAAGGGGGTGAGAGGGGCTTAGCTTGTTCGCGTAGCTTCGGTTCGGCCTGCGCAACTAAGTTAGTTTGACTTAGCTGGGCTATTTGAGTTAGCTTAGCTGGCATAGTTTGCGGTGGACATGTATGAAAAATTAGCTCAACTATGCGAGCTAAACTAAACTAACTTAATTTAGCTGGCGGTAGACAATCGGCTTAAGTGTACACAAATATACAATCAACTGTAATGTCACCTACATAATAAATACAGCGAAGAGAAGAATACACGCAAAATTATTTGCCAAAAGCTCTCCCTCTGCCAAAAACTTATCGACCAACTTTAGCCTAACCTAATAAAGCTTTAAGTCGCAAAGCACACGGTTATCCTTGACTGAATGTAAGCTCGACTGGGCTCTAACGGTAGAACCGGTACAAAAGAGCTCGAATCTTGACACGAAGTTTAGTGCTAGTTCACATGAAGAAACATAGTCAGATGGTATAAAACGATCTAAAAGAAACACGATTTTATTTATATATTTAACAAGCGACTCGCCCCGGCTTCGCACGGGTAGCCCCCGGTGAAAAACAGGGCCCCACCCCGCGATATTTTATTACTTATTCTGCTATTCGGAGCGGAGAAGAATCCACCAAAAAAGAGATAACCAACATCGGTCCACCCGATCTTGAATTATAAGTGGTGTAACTAACAAGACTTTGTTTTATATATATAGATTTAATTATTCGAAAACCACCAATGTACTTGTTTACACCAAAACGGGAACCTAGGAAGATGTAATACATGGAAATAAGGCTATAAACAAACCGGATTCGATTATACCAGTCTCATTCTTTTATATGAATGTATTCATGTGTTGGAATGAGACAAGCATATATCTATCTGTTCTTATTTGTGTAACTTGTACCAGGCCAAATGTCACACTTGGTACCAATTACTACTACATTCATGGCACCAATCTAGGAAGATGTACATTCATGGTACCAATATTCAGTGTTACGGAAAGGAAAAACGACTGTCGTGTGACAATATATTTCTTTCTCTCCAACATCTTGTCCTAACTAATGTAAATATATTTTTGACATTATATTTTTATTATTCTGACTTTAATTATTATTCTGACTATTTGTGAATTTATATGACATTTTGAATAGGTAAAATACTTAATTATCTTTAAAATTTGAATTGTATAAAGTCCTTATTGTATGTTATTTTATTATGTAATTTCAGATACGATTGTAAATTGTTATTGAATTAAATAAATGAAATGAAATGAAAAATAAAACATAGGATAGCAAGCTATCTTCTAGGATAGGAGTAAGAAGGAACCCTCTAAAAAATTTGTGGCTATGCACTCAATCCATGTACAACTACATTTGTACAGCATTATTTATTTTATTTATTTTATTTATTCATGACGTGTTAGTAATGCCATACAAAAACCAAGTACCATTACAAATATAGGTGAAGACATCATGCAAGGACCAAACAAGCGAGTAACGAAGCCGAAATATAAACAAGTAATTAATTTTGTAAAAATTTAAAAAAAACATCAACGCAATGAACCGGCTGAACCGATTTTGATCATACAAAAACCAAATCGGTTCATCCGTTCGGGAGCTACGATGCCACAGACAGACACACACACACACACACACACACACACACACACACACACACACATCCACAGATACGTCAAACTTATTACACCCCGTCGTTTTTGCGTCGGGGGTTAAAAAGTACAGAAATACAGTGTCAAGCATGCGTGTTAGATCCGAAACCTAGGCTTTAGTACCAAGGTACTAAGCCTTTAGAAAAAGTGTTATATCAGGCAGATGCATGACCCGATAATTTCGTTGTCGATAATATCACACAAAACATTGTACATTACTGCTTTTGCATCTCAAAGGTAGACCCTAGCTCAGTTCTAAGGTCATCGGTCACGCTGCTTCCAGCGAGGAATGTATACCGTCACTCTGAGATGCACTGAACTGTGAACCTTGATAACACGCGAAACTGGACCAAACTGAACAAGTCATTAGGTTACAAGTCCATTAATATTTTATTGAAGTACCGTTAGCGTAGCAACAAAACGAATGTTTGTTGTATACATACAATACATTGTATGCAATTCGACTTTCACTCGACCGAAATATCTTTAATCGTCGGTTGCTGGTCCATGATGTTTGGTAAAAAGCTTATGCATGTTGTTAAACCTCTAATGTGCCGTTACTCAAAAACGACTCTGAGTAAAACCTTTTTGATGATGTTTGTATGTAATTATTCACATCATATCGATCCATCATCTATATCTTAAAAACCTCTTGACTGATTTTGCATAAAATAATATTCGAAATTCTTGTATAAAATTGAGTAACGAATGTTGCTGCGAAATAGCTTATTATTAGTAGAGCTTTTTTTTTAAAGAGTGCGTCCGGGGTGGTGCTATCAACATACCTATTTCTGAAGCAAAGCAGTAGTGCTCGCATTGCTGTGTTCCGGTTTAAAGGGTTTGGGTGCCGGTGAAATTAAAGGCACTTGAGACTTTTCATCTTTATGCCTCAGGGTGGCGGGCGCAGTGCAATGCCACATAAGGCACGTCCTAGGTAGACGTGACCTACGTGGTAATGCATTGTTAAAGGCAGAGGTTATCGCTTAACATCAAGTGGGGCATCTGCTAGTTCCGTCATTCAAGTAGTTGAAAAAAAAACACGCCCATTATTTGTACTATTATTTATTCTGTGCCCATACTATAGGTACTAAGTTGTTTAAACGTCTACCATTGTGAGGTGAGAGTATAGGTGTTAAATCCAAGGCAAAAACGATATTCTTCGTTTTACTGCTTGCTTCAATGGATGTAAAATAAACTTACAATTAATCATCCGTGGGATTTTACATTTTGTTCTATTGTTGTTGCCAATATGATGTTGTAGTTTGCAACTATATATAAAGGCACACACGCAGAAGGTCTACAGACTTCTGTATTAAAGTTATTACACGATGGGGAATGTCAACGACGAACCGATATTATGCACTGGCTATAAGAGCTCTGCTCATTTAGTTACTTCCAGTCATGTTTGAGCGCTAACCAGCCTTTGTTTTGTTACAGACAGTACAGCACGGCTTCCCGCACAGAGCATCAGCGCTCGCATGGGACCCCCTCCTCAGGCTAGCGGCTCTGGGCACGGCGACGGGCGCGCTCAAGGTGTACGGTCGGCCCGGGGTGGAGTTATACGGACAGCACAGCAACCCAGAGATCACCGTCACAGAGATACGATTTATTCCTGGTATGTAACTTTATTAAATAAATAATAGTAATAATTAGTAGTATTAGAGCTTTTTGTGAAAGAGTTCGTCCGGGGAAGTACTACCACCATACCTATTTCAGCCGCAAAGCAGTAGTGCTCGCATTGCTCCGGTTTGTACGATCTGCAGATATTTGCTCAGGGTGTTCTGGGTATTTTCTATGTATAATAAAAAATATCTATCTATGTAATGTATTGTATTAAGTATATCAGCAGGTCTAAAATGGCCACTTTGGGTGAATCATCTCTAATATGTTTCATTAGCAGCTTTGCAGCAGAACATATTGTGTTCCTCTATTATTCGTAAAATGGCACTCATATTAGATGAATCGGATACGAAACATTTCCTAATATTAATCATATTAGGGCCAACTATTGCCAGCACTAAAAAAATTAGAGATGTGCTCTATCGGAACTTTACGGTTTACATTTTAGACAAGTTATTACCGCTAAACTGTATTAAAACTGTGCTAAACACACAGAATAATTAAATTAAAACATTTTTCTGCATAAGTAACAACTTAATAATGAACAAAAAATTATCAAAATGCTAAAAGAGTAAAAAAATATTATCACTATATCTGGCAATAATCTGCGTACCAAACGTGTCAAAACAACAGTGCTGCCAGCTTATTTACTTTATAGCTAGAACTAGCGACTATTCAAGACATACTCGTAGATACAAAATAAAATATTTTATTGTCAGACGGAGGTTTCACTTATTATTAATGATTAATATATCCTTGAAGACGATAATAAATTCAGAAAATGCTTCATATTCAAAGATAAATTGAATTTTCAATATTATTTGAATGCAAATCAAATGTTTGGTTAAACAACTGCCAAATAATTAGCTAAAAATAATGAAAACGCTATTTTTCCTTACAATTTCTGTATAACGGGATAAGGAATATGAGGAATCTAGCCACTTTTTACGACAAATCTAGCTACTTTATTTAAGGATCCGATGGGAACAGTGCAAACAATAACAAAAGGTTCGCTATTTACCGAAATTAAATTAAATAACTACAAATAACTCTGCCCAAGTGATTTTTAAAGTGTTATAAGATAGCTTTAGTTTGATTAAAGTTAAGATAACCGAGAGGGTTGTTCAAATCCACTTCGATATTATGAAAGCGTTGTTTCTCAGGCGCATTTTCGACATTCATTCGCATGTGTGTACCTGAGCAAGCAACTTGAAGACCGTACTTCGCTCACAATATTGTTAAAGAAAACCCCAGTAAGTATCTATCTCTCTACAGTTTTAGATAAGTAATCATTAACACGACGATCATTCCGATGTTTACATTGCCATTTTACTGTAGAAAATGGAGATGCAATATAAGAATAGAAGAGTATCTTCGAGCCAATTTTACTAGTTTCTGGAAATAAATCCTAGTTTCGCAAGGGCCTTCAAAAACAGTGCTTGGTGCAGAGATCAATTACACCATCTGTGGTGTCAACTAACAGACTTGTTGAATGCCGAAGGATCGGGTGCTCACACAACCATAATAAAAAAGAAAATAGTTTTTCCATAAAATGATTTCAATACATAATTATATTAAATATCCACCGTGACTTAAATACTCCAATGCATCTCTCAACACAATTTCTAACAGTGCAAATCAGTGTAATAGCATTCAGGAGTACTCGGGTCAGTGTTAGTAATTGAAGTCATCAGTGTGGCACGCAGCGGATAGCCTGAATCACCTAAAATATATAATAATCATTAGTTCAATGGGAACTATAACTGTGTTTTGAGATATTTTAGCATAATAATAAAAGCCATTCTGTTTCATTTTCAGACTCGTGGAGATGTTCAAGATGGCCCTTGATTGGATGGTTGTTCTATATGTGGGAATCATGACTGGCACCATCATGAGGGCCAGCGTCGATGCCCATTATGATCAAATCAGATTCACAGACCTAAAAAAACAATGTTTGAGATATTTTATGTAGATGTAGACACAAAAAAACAGATGCTTGGTGAGATTTATGACGGATAGCAGCAGCTTACTAAATCTTGATTCTGTGTCACATATATAATCTACATTTACCAAACTATTTGTTGAAAGTCACCATTAGATGCCATTAATGATATTTGTGTGTTTATTGTTTAGAATAATAATGTAATTATAAAATAAATAAACACCATACGAAATTGATTCGGACTAGTTATTCATTTCACCTTGTATGCAATTTTGACAATGGCAATATGGGTGCCATCAATGCAACCATGCCTGGAAATTACCAGTAGTTCAACTGGTAAGACTACTGGGAATAGCCCGGCATTCCAAACTTTTGATGAAACCTATAACAGTAATTGACACATAAGTATGCTTAGATTTATTTATTTAGGTAGGACCTTGGCGCCTATTACATGTCCTTCATATCTACTTAGCCTTGTTTGATATTGTTCCGTTCTCTATTTTGAGGAATGTATGGTAGGTACTTTTCTCTAAAGTGGTTGTTATTCAGTCAATGTCACAGCCCCACATTGACTTGATGCATGGTATGATGTACACTGGCTCCTACAAACCTTTGGTAGAAGCCAAGCGCACAGAAATTCAGTGTACTTAGAACCTAAAAATAAATTAAAAATAATGTAATGATGTAATATTATAAACTTGATAATAATATGTAGAGTTAACTAGCAGTTTTACTTACTTTGGAGCTTGTTTTCATGTCACTAGATTTCTTAGGTAAATAGGGTTCTATCTCCCTAATCAATTCCAGAGTCACACCCTTATTCAACCATAATAATTTGGTGAATTCACTATCCGGAACCTCGAACCCATATTCCCAACAGCCCAAATATGCCATTATCGCTCACTAAACTCAATTTAAACACAAAACAATAAAGAAAGTAGGAATCAATTACAAATATGATTTGTAGGAGTCACTCCCAGAGTAACTTCTAACAATTCTCCTATTTGACACTGTAGCAATTCATATTTAGTGTGCCATTTTACCCATTCCTATAGAGAACTGTCAAAATAGGTGAATTGTGAATATGAAGCTTATATGAACTGAAATATGATTCACCTAATATGTGGCCATTTTACAATTTACGAAATGAAACATATTGTGATCCTATTATGAAACACCCAAAGTGGCCATTTTAGACCTGCAGTTATCTAGTACCCATAACACAAGCTCGGCTTAGCTTGGGACTAGATGATGTTTTGTGAACTTTCCAGGTTTTTTGTTGTTTATACTTCTTAAATGACGAGACAAGCTGATGGCCCACCTGATGTTAAGCGGTAACCTCTGCCTTATGAACAGTGCATTACCTCATAGGTCACGTCCACCTAGGACACACCCTATGTGGCATTGCACTGCGCCCGCCACCCTGAGACATAAAGATGAAAAGTCTCATGTGCCTGTAATTTCACCGGCACCCCCATACCCTTCAAACCGGAACACAGCAATGCGAGCACTACTGCTTTGCGGCAGAAATAAGGTATGGTGGTGGGTGTGGTGGCTTCCTCGGACGAATTATTTCACAAATAAGCTCTACTACTAACGTTTACTTACACAGGGTTAGCGGTTCCTCTATTTGTATATGTGGGCAAGTGATTTTGAACCCTAAATACTTCGTATACATTGTTGGGTAACATGAAAGTATTCGTACATTATAAAGTAAATAAGTCTGTCAGCAATTTTAGTGGAATTGGACCCTGACATTGCAAACCCTTTTGATAAGTCATGGGAATTTAATTTGTAACGTTTAGTCGGAATTGAACCTTGGACGATCCTTGCAGACTTATGAGAATTGTTATGAAAAACAGTACAATCCTATGATATTTAACAGTATTTCTTCAGTAATACTCGACTGTAAATTGTCCTGGATGCATTGGATTTCCCGATTTTTCAAACACGACAAACTAATATCATAAGTTTTGTTTTTGTAAATAGGTAAAATGAAAGATAACCATTATCACAGCATTCTCGTTTGAAACAAGGAGTGGTTGTCGATAAGGCACCTCACACATTACGTACTGAACTATAAAACACTTAGACAATGACATCATCTCTTGAAGGGCCCTTCCATTGCCACACCAATACCTCCTATCCTAGTGCCATGATCGCTCTTTAGCGCCCTCCATATACGCCATGGTCTTCTCACGACTATTATTTTATTTTAGTTTATTCAGGTAATCTAACAGCGTTACAATTTGTTTATTTTAAATATAAAACGAGTTAAATTTATTTTAAAAAACGTATTATTTTAGTGTTCCATTGAAATTGGAATATAAGTTTTTTGTGAAAATATATTTTTCAATACAAGCTTTTAAAAAATTAGTGATCGTAACCTTGTGCTGATCAAAATGAGCCAAAACACGGCCAGGTCTACTATTATCCATCGGGAAGTTCCGATGTCCATCTTCCGTCTCCATCGTCAGATCAGCTCGCTGTCACCATCATATTGTCATCGGAACTTGACAGGTATGCAAAATATCATCTCAATCGGTTGAGGATAACTGTTATAAAATTCAGTTGCAAGATTCCACCCGGACAAACATACATACATTGTGAGTTAAATTAAACCTTGTAAAAAAGAACACCTATAATCGCACATCTGGGCCCCGAAGCTAATTATTCACGACTACACGACTAGATGTCGCCACGGGAAAAAATAGAACGCGCTATCAGCTGTCATTCCTTGCATTGTTGTCCAAAATCATTTTGGCTGGATCTTGGAAACGGCTACACCAATTTCCACCAAACATAGCTAAGAACCATCCTGCAAACACCATCTTTCATATAAAGAAAACTGTATCTTAGTCGGTCAAACCGTTTCGGAGATGAGTGGGTATATTCGTTTGAACACACAACAACCCCTTACCCTAATCTCATGTACCCGCTCCGTTCCTTCGGGATTAATAATATTATTTTTCCATTGGTGATTGTCTTGCGTCTTATGATTCGTGATCGCCACTCGCTAACCCTTCTTCTTCTTCTTCTTCTTCTTCATATTATGGCTTCTCAGGAGTGCTCTAAACAAATTCGCCAATGTTAAGTGGTATTATTTTGTGATAAAATAAGCCAAGTCGTCAAGAGTCTCCGTCAAGTCATAACCCAGTTTTTAAATGGTGGCTGAAAACCCTAGTATTTGCAGGAAAAAAAACACTATTTGCGAAAAGACGCGCAATACACTTATGTTTAACTACACCACACATGTGCTTTTTATCTGAGTTACACCGGTTAAAATGCCACCAAAATTACACGAAATAACTCCACATTAAAATGTAACTAATAAAAAATTACGACGTTTCTTTCAATAATGGCAGATTCTTCCCACTCGTTAACCTTTAAAACCCAGCGGTTCGAACTGAGTCGTATACCGTTCTATAATGTCCCTTATATTTTTTCCAGCTGTTATAGGTTCTTCAAGATATTTAGCCCTTACGCCACATGACGTAAAATTTACAAAATCTTGTCAAATTCCAGGTACAGGAAGATTAATATCTCTCTGTGACGACAACAGCCTACACTTGTGGGAAATCAACGAGAAATCGCTCGTAGAAATCAAATCGCTCACATTCGAAGGCAAGAACAAGAAGGTATCCGCAGTATGCGTGGAGTCCTCTGGGAACCATCTGCTGCTGGGCACAGAGGGGGGGAATCTGTACAGCCTGGAGCTGAGCACATTCACCATCACAGAGGATGTCATATATCAAGAGGTTGTTATGCAAAAGTAAGTGATCATATTCATATACAGTAGAATCTCGATAATCCGTACTCTGGCTAATCCGAACGTCGCTGTAAACCGAACTGCCGACTGCCCCTCCCTCTCTCTCTCTCTCTCTCTCTCTCTCTCTCTCTCTCTCTCTCTCTCTCTCTCTCTCTCACACTCACTCTCACCGTGACCGCTAATCTTATGTTTTGTCTTCAGTTGCGAGGGACAAAGTCATTTTTTGGTCAATAAATAGAACCCGTCAAACTAAAATTGATGACTTTTTGAATAAGTAACGTATATTATGGTTTAGATATGTATCTTATAGTACCTCAATAAATATATACTGTCAATTTTTTTTTTTGACATTCTATAATCCGAACGCTCCGTGAGTCCGAACAGGGGTTGGTTTTTGGTAGTTCGGATCTTCGACCAGTTCGGATTATCGAGGTTCTACTGTATTTATTCATGCTAAACACAATTTTTTTTTCAAAAGTCGCTTTTCTTATATTTCTAATCGGAACCGTGCGTGAGCTGAGGGCCTAATACAGATTTGTCTAAGTTTTGCATTCGGTATCCCGACTATCGAACTGCGAGTCGATATTTGTTGCTATGTTTAGTTTTAATGAGTTTCTGAACAAGTCCTCTTGGGGCGCTTATCATTTTCTGCATACAAAAACGACTCTCAATTCGGTTTTCGTATTCCGAGTAACAAATCACAAACCTGTGGTAGAATCTCTGATCAAAATGAGGCCAAACACATCCAGGCTGCTATTAGTCATCGAGGAGTTCTGTTGTCCACCTTCCATCTCCATCATCAGATCAACTCGCTGTCACCATAATATTGTATTGTCATCGGAACTTGACAGGTACGCTAAATTTCAGTTCAATCTGAAATCGGGTAGTGGTCGAACATTCGATTTCACTGTGAAATCTGAAGACTGATGATACTATAAAATGTTGATTACCAATCATCATTTAATTCTCACGTCTGGCGAATCACTTAAAGTAAATAAAGTTCAATTCTGCTAGTCCGAAGATGATTGAGAGTGATTGCAGTATGGTCTCGCTGACGGAATCTACAAATCTGGAGCAGACTCAGAAAAAAAAATTAAGGACGGAAAACTGCGCAGATAGTAAAGCCGAAAACCAGGGTGGATCCCATTTTATCCAAGGATATACACAAATAATAAAAATAAATAAAAAAAACATTTTGAATCGTCTTATAAAATAAATTTACTCCTGTTCCAACGCGACCAAACCCAGAATAATCAGGCAACAAACACGGCTCGGCTTTATTTGATGATCCTTCTTACTACTAGAACTGCGCCTGTGTGGTGCCTCGAGAACAAATGGAAGCTGATCGGGTTTTAGGAGGGTCAATTTCAAAAAATAAAGCTCTCGAGAAAAGTTTCACCAATCGTGTTTCTTGTCTATGATTTATTTAGATTACATCCTCGAGTAATTACTGTATTAACATCAAGTTTGTAGCCTTTACTGTTACTGAGTGAGCATGTAACGCAACGACTCCAAAATTGTAACATATCGTCTTAAACACTATTAGTTCCATCTTAATTTTGTTCATTTGTCTGAGGGTGCATAATGGATCCACACTTGGCCGCCACTGCAGTATAAAACTAGTAAACTAAAATACTATTATTTATTCTGTGCTAAAACTAAAAGTTCGTGTGTTGCAGCATCACAAATGGCTCATAGCTCAGCGAATGATATTGCTCAAAGAGCAAACGCTGGTTTTCAGCTAGTACCCTCGAAGGTTGCCTGGGAAACATTTCTGCCATCTGGCCGCCCATTGTATTGTACTAATCATGAACTGCGGACCCACCATACACCATACCCCTGGGGTTATAGTGGGACGTAACCTTACCACTAAAGTAGCGTTGAGAATTGTTTTTTTTTAAATCTATATTTATCATACCATTTCATGTTTTTCCAGTTGCCCAGAAGACTTCAAAGTGAACCCCGGCGCAGTGGAAGCTGTCTGCGAACACCCCAAGGTCCCGAGCCGGCTGCTCATAGGATACAACAGAGGACTGGTGGTCTTGTGGGACCGGGGAACTGCCGCGCCCACACACACCTTCGTGTCCAACCAGCAGCTAGAGAGCTTGTGCTGGAATGATGAAGGTACGTACACCTTGGGCTCACCATTAGGCTCTAAAGCCATGGTCGTCAGAATGCGGCCCGCGACAAAGTAAATTATTTAAATATATAACTATACCTACATGTCATAAACAAAATCAATAACCGACTTGCGTCTTTTAGAGTCTAAAGCCTCGATGACACTGGGCTAGTTTACGAGCTGCTAGGTAACGAGTTTAAAAGCTAGCGAGTAAGCGAGTGTCGACACACACAAACTTTCCACTCGCTCAATAGCGAACTAGCTAGCGAGTTGGAACATTGACATGAACCTCGACATTTTAACTTTGATTGCCAGGTACGGAGGCCTGCGTTGCTCGATGGCCAAAGCGCAAAGATGATCGCATTTACTAGCAGCGATGATGACACACGGCTAGTTTACTAGCTTACAGGCCAACATACCAGCGAATGGCGAGCCTTGCTCTCTATTTTTCAAGCAGCTTTTATACAATCGTATCAAAAGCAAAGCAATTGTAACAAGCAATTATTTTTGTAAAAATTAAAATAAACCCTCGACGCAACGAAACGGCTGAACCGATTTTGATCAAACATAGCTAAGAAAACTCCCGCCAATTCACCTTTCAAACAAAAAAAAACGAAATCGGTTCATCCGTTTGGGAGCTACGATGCCACAGACAGACACACATACACAGACACGTCAAACTTATAACAACCCGTCGTTTTTGCGTCGGGGGTTAAAAAAGCTCGGACGACACGGGGCAAGTTGCTAGCGAGCTCGTAAACTCACCCCGTGTCATCGAGGCTTAATGGAAGACCAGCGCAGCTTGTTAATTGACAATTATTTTATATTATTCTTAAAACCCACGACTATTTTGAGTGTTCGCTAAAACTCATTTTAACCAGCGAAAATGTTCATTACCGCGTCCCCTGGTGTGTTAACTAACACCATAAAAGCTTTGACGACCTCTGTGGCGCGGTGGGCGATGGTTTGCCTGCGACACAGGAGGTTGCGGGTTCGATTCCCTCCTATCTGCAGATCTGCAGATATTTGTTCAGGGTGTTCTGGGTATTTTCTATTTATGATAAAAAATATCTATGTATGTAATGTATTTTTTTAAGTATACCAATTATCTAGTACCCATAATACAAGCTCTGCTTAGCTTGGGGCTTGATAATCAGTGGCGTAACAATAGGGTGGCAGGGCTGGCAAAATGCCACGGGCCCCCGACCCAAGAGGGCCCCGGCCCAAGAGGCCGCGAGCTCAAAAATATTTTATTTACATTGTACCTGAGTATTTTATTTTATTTGAAAAGTATATTTTTATAAGTTAAGCTTAAAATCCAAAGTGAGAAAACATTTTTTTTTAAATTTTCGAATTTGCTGAGTGCCCACGACAATTTTTTTTAAAGTTTTCTAATTTGCCACGAATATACCAGATGGTAAAGTTATGCCACTGTTGATAATGTTGTGTGAACTGTTCAGCATTATTTATTTATTTTATTTCTCCATCGATCAGCTACGGAGGCCTGCAATGATCTAAGCATTTCTCTGAAGACCGAGTTGCTCTGTAACCCCACTCTTCTTTTCCTTCAAACCGATCATCTCCACTATTGATTCTTGATTTCTTGACGACCTCTGTGGCGCGGCGGGCGAACGTTCGGCTGCGACGCAGGATGTTGCGGGTTCGATTCTCGACTCGGAACAAATATTTGTGCGATCCACAGATCACGCACAGGGTGTTCTGGGTATTTTCTACATATATAATAAAAAATATCTTGGTATGTAATTATATTGTATTAAGTATATCAGTTGTCTAGTACCCATAACACAAGCTCTGATTAGCTTGGGGCTAGATAATGTTGTGTGAACTGTCCAGCAATCCTATTAATATTATAAACGCGAAAGTTTGTAAGGATGGATGGATGTATCTTTGTTACTCTTTCACGTAAAAACTACTCGATGGATTTGGATGAAATTTGGGAGATAACTGGACTCCCGGAATAACACATAGGCACATTTTTATCCCAATATTCCCATGGGATCGAGACTTACGCGGGTGAAACCGCGGGACTAGCTTGTATTTTGATATTTTTGATTGGTTGTTGCAGGCGAGCACTTCACGTCGTCGCACAACGACGGCTCGTACGTGACGTGGGAGGTGGCGGGCGCGGCGAGCGACCGGCCTCTCAAAGAGCCCGTCACTCCGTACGGCCCCTACCCGTGCAAAGCCATCACCAAGATACTCAACCGGACTAGTGTCGATGGCGAGGAAATCACCATATTCGCTGGTAAGCATACCCACAGATAGTCATCACAAGCTATACAGGCTAGATTATTACTTTTTTTTTGTTTTTTTTTTAACAATGATAGACCATTGTTTGTCCACGATCTCACCTGTTGGTAAGTGACGATGCGGCCAAAGATGGAGCACAAAGGTCTACAAGGCACCTATTCACTCTAGCCTTGAAGAGACCCAGATTATAGTTTTCAGGAAATACAGACGACGGTAGTGTATTCCACTCCTTAGCAGTTCTCATTATAAAGGTAGAACTGAAACGTTTAGTACGAATAGAGGGTATACTAATGAGGTAAGGGTGGTACCGAGCCGTGCGCCTGCTCGTCCTATGATGAAAAGGAGATGGTGGGATCAGATCATGAAGTTCCTGGGAGCATTCCCCGAAATGTAACCTATAGAAGATCGAAAGGCACGCGACCTTACGGCGGTGCTCGAGACTCTGGATCTTAGTCTCCGCCATATGTTGCTCACCAATAAGCCTGAAAGCTCTGCGTTCGACGTATCTTGCAATAGCAATGCGATAGCAAGAATTGCGCGATTATCGCATCCAAATTGCAAATTCGTATGACGTATCAGCTATACGGTATACGAATTTGCGATTTGGATGCGATAATCGCGCAATTCTTGCTATCGCCACAAGAACATGCGACATGAATGGAAAGTACCTTAAATACTGTAGATAGGATATTTTGCTGAAAGGAGACTTTATTTTATTTTTAAAACTTAGTAATACTGCAATCAAAGATTTTCTAAAAAACTACATGATTTGTTTGAGAAACGAACCGACTTAAAATTAAAATGATTAATTTTACGGTATCCTTTGTTTTAAGATACTATGTTCTTTAAGAGGAGTTATTAATTTTTATCCATTCTTTTGATTGGGATCATAAAAATACGGGCTGTTTTTTTTTTTCACATTTAAGTCGGTTCGATTCCCATACGAAGCAAGTAATTTTTAGAAAATCTTTGTATGCATTATTACTTACTTTTAAAAATAAAATAAATTCTTCGTTGCGCAAAATATCCTATCTACAATATTTAAGGTACTTTCCCTTGATGCCGCATAGTCTTGGGACGCCCTGTATATTAACTAGCAATGTATGTCCCGAAGGAATCTTGCAACTTAAAGCAGTTATCCTCAACCGATCGAGCTGAAATTTGGCATACCTGTCAAGTTCTGATGACAATACAATATGATGGTGACAGCGAGCTGATCTGATGATGGAGACGGAAGGTGGACTCCGGAACTCCTCGATGGATAATAGTAGACTGGCCGTATTCAGGCTCATTTTTTGCACACGGTTATGATCACTAATTTTATAAAAGTTTGTATTGTAAAATATATCCATACCAATGAAACACGTCAATAATTCAGAAAACAAGTCAAAAGGTATATATTTGTACACAGCTTACTTGCACAATAATAAAACTATGCATCATATCGATGCATTATGATCAAACAAAGATCATGGAAAATGAAAAAAATAACAATAAAACCTTATTTCAGAAAAAAAAATAAACTTATTTCTTGAATGCAGAACCTATTGTTATCTAAACCGAACCCGTAACTCCTAACATCACTTTTCGATAACTCTCACGGTTTCAGACTTCGCCTAAAAACCCTGAAAAAATTAACCTGTATATCTAAATAACCTCTTTAGCGATTTTGCTCACATTGAAGTTTTTTTTTAGAATTGTCAATTGAATGTTTCTGCCAAATATTATCAGACTCTACAGTAAATGCCATAGCAAACTTCCCCCTTTTTTGGGGGAAATAAAGAATCGCCGACGGCAAAAAATCTGAAATGTTTGAAATTAAAATGTTTAAAAAAATTCACAAATCTTATTTGTGCCTCTCAGTACTAGGCACGCCACTGACACAGATTGGCGTCCTGAGGGGCTAGTCTGCAAATTTGACAAGCAACTTACACGGCCGTGTGGTGTACACTTCATGGATTTCAGTATGGAGAAATCTAAGAGCGCCTTGAGAACCTCAAATCCCGTGCAAAAATCCTTACACGGCCGTGTAAGTTGCTTGTTACATTTGCAGACTAGCTCCTCAGCTCAGCATTTGTTGTGAATAATTTAACTGGTTATTTGCTGCCGTTATCATGGCTATTGTGGTAATAGTATCTTTGGTATGTTAAGGTGGCATGCCGCGCTCGTCGTACTCTGACAAGTACACGGTGACGGTGCAGCAGGGCGAGCGACACGTGGCTTTCGAGCTGACGAGCCGCGTCATCGACCTGTTCACGGCGACGCGCGCGCCGCCCGACGGCGCGCCGCTCCACGAGGACCGCCCCGAGACGCCGGCGCAGCTGCAACTGCACACTGTCAACCAAGTCGCCGCCTCACTGGTAAGTGTAGTACACGGTGACGGTGCGGCAGGGCGAGCGACACGTGGCCTTCGAGCTGACGAGCCGCGGCATCGACCTGTTCACGGCGACGCGCGCGCCGCTACACGAGGTCCGCCCCGAGACGCCGGCGCAGCTGCAACTGCACACGGTCAACCAAGTCGCCGCCTCACTGGTAAGTGTAGTACACGGTGACGGTGAGGCAGGGCGAGCGACACGTGGCTTTCGAGCTGACGAGCCGCGGCATCGACCTGTTCACGGCGACGCGCGCGCCGCCCGACGGCGCGCCGCTACACGAGAACCGCCCCGAGACACCGGCGCAGCTGCAACTGCACACGGTCAACCAAGTCGCCGCCTCACTGGTAAGTGTAGTACACGGTGACGGTGCGGCAGGGCGAGCGACACGTGGCCTTCGAGCTGACGAGCCGCGTCATCGGCCTGTTCACGGCGACGCGCGCGCCGCCCGACGGCGCGCCGCTACACGAGGACCGCCCCGAGACGCCGGCGCAGCTGCAACTGCACACTGTCAACCAAGTCGCCGCCTCACTGGTAAGACCTTTTTGTTTAGCTTCTTGAATGACGGAACAAGTAGATGGCCTACCTGATGACAAGCGGTAACCTCTGCCTTTAACAATTAATTACCTCATAGGCTACGTCCACCTAGGACGCGCCCTATGTGGCATTGCACTGCGCCCGCCGCCCTGAGACATAAAGATGAAAAGTCTCATGTGCCTGTAATTTCACACACTGTAATTTTTAAACCGGAACACAGCAATGCAAGCACTCCTACTTTGCGACAGAAATAAGTATGGAGGTAGGGAGTACTTCCCCGTTTTCTCTACTAATACTAAATAAATAATAATGTTGGCCAATTCACACAACATTATCTAGTCCCTAGCTAAGCAGAGCTTGTGTTATGGGTACTCAGGCGAACCCTCGCCTGCCGCGCCAAAGAGGTCGTAAAAAAATGTAGAAAATGGTTATGGCACGCCTATCTTTTTAAATAAGCTCTTTGTAATTTTGTTAAATATATCTTACTATATTCGACAATGGTGCAACCCACTGTGAAAAGAGGCCCATTGAGGCTCTGCCTACCCTTTCGGGGAAAAAGGCGTGTGTCTATGTATGTGAATAGGTGCCTTCTAGACTTAGTCCACCTACTTCTTGCTCCATCTTCGGCCACATCGTCACTTACCAACTAGTCAGATGGCGGTCAAAAAAAAGTTCTATCAAAGTAAAAAATAATAATAATAATAATATGTGTGTATAACTTATGAAATGTGAAATAAAATCAAGACATTCGATTTCGTTTGTGCCAGGTGGTTCTAGCAGAGGAAGAGTTGGTGGTGATAGATCTGTGCGATCCAAAATGGCGGCCGCTGCGACTCCCGTACCTGGTGTCCATCCACGCGTCCGCGGTCACCACCGCCCAGCTCGTGGACAACGTCGCCGACAACGTGTACGACAATATTATTGCAGCAGGTAACAGAGTCCACACACAGAGTTATTTTGTTTTTTTCTTTATAATGGGCGCGCACGGATTGTGCTTTAGCCATTTTAAAGTTTAATTTATTTTTGTATTTTCAATATAATTTGCAACGCTATACAACCCTTCCAAGTCGTCAAAGTCACAGTCAAGTCATGTTTTACTAAAACTTTGGTAGACAATAGACAATTTCCATCAATTTGAAAAGTCACGCTATACACTTCCATTTAATTTGTGCACTACACTTGTGCTCTATAGACGAGCTACGTTGGTTAAAATGCCACCAAAATTACACAAAATAACTTTAAAAAAACACTAGGAAATTAAATAAAATAAAAGTATATGGAGTCTCTTTTCGAAAATGGCGGGAAGAGTCATTCCAGAGTTGTTTTGTTTTTGAAAACGATGATATTTCGACCTCTGCGGCGTGGCGGGCGAGTAGCCCGGCTGAGATGCAAGAGGTCGGGACAAATGTTTGTATGATCGGCAAATATTAGTTCCGGGTTTGGGTGATTTGGTAGCATGGTACTCGTAGTTCCTGATCCCCACGACACGGGATCCTAGTGTGGGAACAGGACTAAGTATGTAACTTTTGGGTGATATGTTATGTTTCATAAAATACCCAGAACATCCTGTACAAATATTTGTTCTGAGCCGGGAATCGAACCCGCAACCTCCGGCGTCGCAGGCTAGCCTTTGCCCACTGCGCTACAGAGGTCGTCTAGAAGATATAGAAGATAAATATGCAAGTTGTGAAATAGTAGTGAAGTATCCCACACCAAAATGTAAGTAAGTAATTCCTGGTTTTCCTCGTTATCGGTACATGCGGGTTATCACCATGTTTACAGAGCAGACTGTCAGCCCACGGCTCCACAGGCTATCGACTCTCTTCTCACACCGTCTTACCCAGAACAGGCAGCTGACGGCTTTAGCATACCGCCAGACTCACATTATGATATAAGCACATACACTACAAGTAGACACTGACATAAAGCTTCCACAGGGCAACAACAAACCGAGAATGTGTACTCGAGCAGTCCGTGGCCCATCTCGGGCGGGATCGTGGACACCCCCGACACGCCGGACCGTCAGCTCCTGCTGACGGGGCACGAGGACGGCTCCGTGCGCTTCTGGGACGTGAGCGGAGTCGCCATGACGCCCCTCTACAAGTACACCACTGCACAGCTCTTCAGGTCAGCACATCCATACATCAGCCGATAGGCACCACGCGTTATTGTTACAAGTTACTATAAATATCATTATTTTGTTCACTGCAAGTTCACACTCTAGTCAAGGGGCTCCCAAAGTGCCCCTTGTGGGCGCTGCAGACCTTAAAGGAGACCCAGAAAAAAATGGGGGCGGCAAATTAGACACACTTTCGCATTTTAATAGTTATTAGTATTCCTAGAATTTGAAGTTATAGTGGTATTTAAGTAAGTGAAAAAATGGGAGCGTTAAAAAATAATTTATTCTCAAAGTGAGCAGTAAACAAAATAAGTTAGGGCACCCCTGCTCTAGTCCTTCAAATGTGTTCAATAATCAGGCAGCAATGGACGGATAAAACTTGACAGAATCGTTTCTCTATGATTTGATTCCCATTTGGTTCGGAAAAAATTTAAGCGTAGACCCAAAGTCCATTTACTTTGAGGTCAATGTTAGCAGTAGAGCTTTTTTGTAAAACAGTTTGTCGGTGAAAGTACAACCACCTGTTCCTACCACAAAGCAGTAGGGCTTGCATTGATGTGTTCTGGTTTTAATGGGTGCTGGTGAAATTACAGGCACTTGATACTTTTCATCTTTATACCTCAGGGTGGCCGGCGCAGTGCAATGCCACATAGGGTGCGTCCTAGGTCAATGTGACCTATGAGGTAATGCACTGTTAAAGGCAGAGGTTACTGCTTAATATCAGGTGGTAAATCTGCATGTTCGGACTGAGGGCCTAGTCTAAGTTTTGCATTCGTTACCCCGACTCTCGAACTGCGAGTCGAAATGTAATTTTTGTGTGGTGAAAATAATGAGCGCCCCCTGCGGACTTGTTGAGAAACTCAATCCGGTAGTAGAGAGAAGGAATGGCAAACCTAGACTAGGCCCTCAAAACGGCCTCTACCACAAAAACCATGACAAACGATTTTGAATCACCATCTTCCACTAAGCCGTGCGATCGAAATGTCGTCAGTCCATCCGTTTGGGGACCTACGCCACTCGACAACCTTAACTCCAGTGGTGGTCGGCTCTGTGAGCTATATGGCCCGCCAATTGCCACTTCAACTTGCTATCGGTGAACTTGGGTCTTCTACAGATATCCTAAGATCCCAGTTTCTAATGGTACAGAGGTTGTCCCCTGCCCTCACAATGTATTGTTACAGCTCGCTTCTCTCGACGTGGGCGTCTGTTAGAGCTAGAGAATTAGCAAGCTAAGCTAAAATAATTTACAAACTTCATGAAAAGTTATTGGAGAGTAGTAAATAAATAAAATATTAAGCTGGAACGTTAAGCTTGAGGCGCGAAATTATTATGCGTTTTTTTTATATTGTATTGTGTATTTGCACTTTTAATCAAATTAAGCGTCTTTGGTCTCCTAGTTTTCGCAAAATCAGGTTTCGCTATCTCAAGATGTGTTATCTTGAGATAGCAAACCTGATTTTGCAAATTCTACGAGACCTAAGACGCATATTTAAAAGTGTCTCATAAATATAATTAGTTTAGCTAGGCTGCGAATGTCATTCAAGGACTTTTACAGCGTTTTTTTTTTATTTATTGACATTCGTAGCTAAACTAATGATATTTATGAGACACTTTTAATAAAAATATGCGTCTTAGGTCTCCTAGTTTTCGCAAAATCAGGTTTCGCTATCTCAAGATGTGTTGAAGAGCTGTGATGAGCAAAAAACATTAGAAATTTGAATTTCGCGCCTCAATCGAAACGTTCCACCTTAAACTACTTACACTTGCTGAATTCAATCTTATTTTATGTATTTATTTTAATGCTAAATATGATTAACTTGAGCTATTTGTCTTCTGCTTGTGGCTTTCAAAGTGGGCTCAAAAGATCTACTCCCAGGTAAAACAATAGCGGTACCGGTATTGTATGTGTCGTAGGAATATTCCGTAATCCGTGTCATTATAATTTCACTAGTTATATTATAATTACACAGTTAGATTGTCAATCTAACCGGCCAAACATATTGTGTCATACACCTATTTTACAATCTATATTTACATATGTTTAAGCAAATAAATGATCTTTATCTGTCGGCCTATTATAGCCGTTTTCTCGTGGTCTCAAGATTTTTTGATGTAGAACGGCTATTAAGGCTTATACAGCAGCTGATTGGTCTTATTTGGAGGCTTTCACCTCATAGAGGAGGCAATGTTATGTGCTGAAATAAAAAAACATTAATTGACCTTTTATCTGTAAAGTGAACGTACAACAATGTTCTACCTGTTCTTAAAACATGTGAAAATAATATTACAAAGCGCAGCTGTTTTCAACTGAAAATTAAATTCACGACTCAGAATTTTATACTTTTTCTTTCACCTAAATGTCGGCAAAGTTGACTTCAAGTTGAACGTATGATTATGTGATGCGACGATTTTTCCCGAGGCAAATAATTGTTTTTCGTTCGATTTTACCTTACTGTTCCGCGAGCGCTATTCTGTCACTTTCCAACTTACCTGAACTTTAATGAGTTAGGCAGTGACGGAATTTGGCTGTTGTATGCGCCTTAAAATCGCACGTGAAATGAAGACGGAAATGAGACGGTTGACAATCTAACCGTGCAAATTGCAATTAATCACTAGTGAAATTATAAAACCACCATAATGACAATAGCCCTGCGACACGTGCGCCGCTTCATATATATATCTTTCTTCATGATTTTCTGTTTGTTTTTGTTAGTGCAAGCCAATAGTGCACGCGTTGATCGAATGTGCTTATTATAAACTGCTTAGAAAGGAGATGGGCAACCGCTGACCCAGGTCAAAAATAAATGAACCAGGGCCCCTTTATGGAAGTAATTAGTACGGTTCTAAATGTTGTTGTTTGTCCAATTTTTCTAAAGAACTTGTTTATTTTTCGAAGTTGGGAAGCAAAAGTTTCTTCCCAACTTTATTTCTAAATAATTCGATAAATCAACTCATTGCATTGGCGTGAAAAAAAACGTAACAAGCTTCATTACTTTCCCACAACTTTTACGCAAGAAATAAAATTAGCTTTTTCATGATCTTAATTATCAATAACCAAAAATATTTCAACTGTACGTTACGTTAGTCAAAAAAGCTGGGTCAAACAATGTATGGGGAGTTGCCCATGTTATTTTGTTTCACCGTTCCTTTTTTTTTTAACTATTATAATATTTGGTAAAACATTATAGATCGCATACCTTTTCGTAATTATTGTTTCAGTAGAGTAATTAAGTAATAGCTGGTAATATTCAAATGATGCAAAAACTATTTTCACCTACGATAGAACAGCCCGTATATATGCATTTGGCGTAAGAGGTTGTCTGTCTGTCACCAGTTACCTCCAAAACTACTTAACCGATTACAATGCGGTTTTTTGCTATCCTTTTGTATGCCTTATAAAAGGTAGATAGGATCTATCGCCACACATTACTAAAGCGCTGCAGTTGATGAAATCTTTAAGGCGATAAGTAACCCAAAGTTAGCAGCATGTCAATGCGTTTTGAAAGAAATATCAATCTTAACGACGTAGATTTAAAGACCAATTCAGTTCGAACTTCAGTGTGACGCTTGCGACAGCGACAACGCCCGATTTCAGATTTTTATTAGTTTTAAAAAACTCCTTATAATCCGTTACGTAGTTTGGAAGAACTAATCTGACAAACAGACAGACGTAAATAGCCACTATGTACTGATTATATCTATGCTTTTTCTGTTCGTACAATATATATAATAATAACTCTGTGACGAGGCGGGCGACCAGCCGGCTGAGATGCGAGATGTTGCGGGTTAGATTCCCGCTGCGAGGCAAATGTTTGTATAATCTTCAAATATTTGACCCCGTTCTGGGTGTTGTGGTACCATGGTACTCGTAGTTCCTGATACCTACGACATTGGGAATCCTAGTGTAGTGTCAAGACTACGTGCGAGACTTTGAAAAATAAAATTAAAAAAACATGCCACTTGCGTGTGTATATTTCACTTCATTCACCGCACATAATTTTGCTGTGTCAATCAGTTAAGAATTCAATATACCTAAAGCTTTATTTTAATTTAACCCGTCTGCATCCGCTGCCTTTTTGTACGCAATCCAATCCATTCTTCTTCTTTCCTGCTTTGTATATGGCGCAGGCAATTAATATGTATCGACTTTTTACAACCGTCGTCGTCCTTTTCAAAACCGCTCGTCAAATCATATAAAACGCCTAGCATTATCGGGTATTGACGACCTCTGTGGCGCGGCTGGCGTTGGTTCGCCTGCGACGCAGAAGGTTGCGGGTTCGATTCCCGCCTCGGAATAAATATTTGTGCGATCTGCAGATGTTTGTTCAGGGTGTTCCGGGTGTTTTCTATGTATTATAAAAAATATCTATCTATGTAATGTATTGTATTAAGTATATCAGTTAACTAGTACCCATAACACAAGCTCTGGCTTAGCTTGGGGCTAGATAATGTTGTGTGAACTGTCCAGCATTATTTATTTATTTATCTATGCTTATTCTCTTCGTACAACAAACATAAAAATACCTCTGTGACGAGACGGATAACCAGCCGGCTGAGATGTGACAGGTTGCGGGTTCGATTCCCGCTGCGGGGCAAATCAAATCAAAAAAATCAGTAGTATTTTAGTATGGAGAAATCGAAGAGAGCTCCTAGCTCCTTGAGAACCTCAAATCCAGTACCAAAATCCATAAAGTGTACACCAAACGGCCGTGTAAGTTGTTTTTCAAATTTGCAGACTAGCCCCTCAGGTCTAGGTGTTGTAGAACCATGGTACTCGTAATTCTTGATACCTACTACACTGGGAATCCTAGTGTGGCATATATGTGCCTGTTGGGTGTGGGTGTGTTATATAAGATAGTGCTCTATTACAGCGGTGAAGAAATCGGAGAGAACAACGACAGTCAGACGACAGACGACGAGGAATGGCCGCCGTTCAGACGAGTTGGCACCTTCGACCCGTACAGCGACGATCCGAGGCTCGCCGTCAAAAGGGTGAGTTGTCGAACCTAGAATCACACTCGCAGGCGCAAGCAATAAAAAAGGAAATAGTTTTTTTTCCTTAACCTATATTGTCCCACTGCTGGACAAAGGTCTCCCCCAAATTCTTCCACTTGTTGCTGGGATTGGCAGTCTCCCACCACTCCTCAAAATTAACAAGATCGTCCCGCCAACGCTTTCTCGGCCGACCCCGAGGTCGCCGTCCTTCAGGTATCCAGGGTGTGCTGATGTTCGCCCCTGTTGGGAAGCATTCGACTGACGTGCCCGCCCTGTCCCATTTGAGCCTGGCTGTTTTGTCACCTACGTCGGCAATACCAGTCAGGGAACGCAGCGTAGTGTGTGGAAATAGAAATACAGAAATAAAATTTATTCTTAAACCCAATTTACATACATAGACACACGCCTTTTTCTCCGAAAGGATAGGCAAAGCCTCAATGGGCCTCTTTTCACAGTGGGATTCACCATCGTGGAATATAGACGTGACAAGTGGTGAGCTCATCGCCGCCATTGCCTCCCACGACTGACTCTGCTATCGCTATCTTCCAGTAATAACACATTCCATAATAAGCTAGCAGCCAGGACAAATCGTATACCAACGAATCTTATCAACAAGTCCGGGTAATCTCTTAGTCGGCTTTTACGATATCCACGGGAGGAGACAGAGGGGTATATTCGTAGGCCGGACACACCACAGCCTATTTACATGTCTAAAAATTTAAAAAATCTAGAAATACAATAGTAATTATAATAAAGGTACACATACAAAGTGTACACAAGTTCTAAAAAAAAATTATTTAAATAAAAATCACAATTATAAAGTAAAAAATAAAATAAATTGATATAAAGTCAAGGCAGGTACAGAACAAAACAATTACCTAACAGGCTAACAGAGCCTCAATGTGCCTCTTTTCACCGTTTGTGGCGTTTTCCCTTTCGGGGAAAAAGGCGTGTATCCATGTATGTATTTATCTTATTGTTTTGTTGTATCCTCGTCTTTCGTTTAATCAATTTATAAGTGGCCTCTACTCCGTGCAGGTAATCCTCTGCCCGTTGTCCGGCATGCTGACAATCGGAGGCGCAGCGGGACACATCGTCATCGCCAGCTTGAAGACCACACCCAACACGGCTGAAGTCAAGGTGAGACACTATACTCTGCCCTCTACGTTATAAGACTCAAACTTTATTTGGTTTGCAGTTGATATGTACAACCGCGTTGACAGAGTCAAAGTCTAATCGGACAAAGACTTTCGCTTGTGGCGCGAAATTATTATTTTTTCGTGTTTTTTGTCCATCATCAATTAAAACGTGTGAGTTGGGTCATATAATTACCGGCAAATTAGTTTTCGCTATCTGAAGAAGTGTTGATGAGCTGTTATGAGCAAATAACACGAAAAAAAAATGAATTTCGTGCTACAAGCGAAAGCAACCTACTACCACTTTCTCCAAGTGTATTTTGATAATGTCAACGCCGCTGTTGTGAAACTATACCCTCTGTTTTAGGAAATAAGGCATTATTTTGTTTTAAGATATGTAACCATGTGTTTTTTTCTAGTCTGTGTCGGTGAACATAGTTTCTGATCGCGACGGCTTCGTGTGGAAGGGTCACGACCAACTCACGCTGAGGTCTGGATCGCTCACGTTCCCGCAAGGGTATCAGGTAACTACTTCAATGATACCTCATCATCATCATCATCATCAGCCGGTAGACGGCCAGTGCTGAGTCCCCCCGTAGAATGCAGTGGGGGGATTTTATAACCACCACGCTTGGAAGGATAGAATCACTCGTAAATAAAACACAACAAAAAAAAAAAAAAGTATGTACATAACCATGATAGTTTCAAAAGTTATAACACCCAACAAGTTACATACATAGTCCAGAAAAAGCAAAGAGTATTCTCAAACTAATAAAAGCGTGTTAATTTGGCAGCTCAATGCGTTTTGAAAGAAACATCGATCGTAACCTCGTAGATATAAAGACCAATTCAGTGTGGCGCTTGCGACAAAGGCTCCCCAACCTCTACACATTGGTTACAAACACGATCAGCTTCAAATATTTTTTTAAGTTTTTAGTTTTATTTTGGTTGTCTTAGTCAAAAAACACATACCCAGTGCGTATCACGATAACGTGCAGATTCTAATGATACCATCGAATTCGGTGAAGATATAAGATAAGATATATTTATTGAGGAACAACAAACAGAGGCTTAAAAAATACAATAGAAAACGATGATAATCTGCAATAGTTATAAAAACTGTGCACCAACGCCCTCCCCCGTTACGTTAAGAGTTCCAAACAATTTATAGGTACAATAGGTTAGAGATTAGTTTAGTTAAAAATTTAAATTTCAAAAGAAAATTTTATGATATGATGGAATGAAGAAGCATACATACATGAAAACAATACCTCCTTTTTTGGGGCAATCGTGTTAAAAACGGTGCTTTGTTCCCAGGCGACATCGGTAGTGCAACTGCAGCCCCCGGCTGCGGTGACGTCACTGGGCGTGCAGTGGGAATGGGGCGTGGTCTGCGCGGGCACAGCGCACGGACTCGCGCTGCTCGATGCAGTGCGAGCCGCCCCCCTCACGCACAAGTGCACCCTCAACCCACACGGTAAGATATCCATTCCTGCTATCTCCCAAAACGTATTCCTATTGGTCGAATTGTGAAATGGCAGACTCTTATTGGTTGTGACGTATTCTCCGGGCGGTCACGGTCTCATGTTCGGGTTTTGGTCCCTTTTCCGCGGAGTTCAAGTCTCCGCCAGCATCAACTGGGGGTCGCTGGGTTGGGTCACTGAGAGCCTGTGGCGCCTCTTACTGTATGCGTAAGTGGCCGGTCAACGACCCTGTGCAGGGAGGAGGGGGGGGGGGGCAGGTATCCTGTTTGCAGTAACCGGCTCTGAAACCGCTTTCGCTCCCTGGTCACTGGACGGTCACCTGAACAATGGTACAATAAATACTGCGCCTGATATTCTCTACCCGTGACAGTCAGTTTACTGTGTGGTCAGTGATCAGACCGGAAGCTCTTTAACGCTTGTTTTAATAAATCAATTACAAATCGCTTTCAGATAACGCTGGCGCCGGGGACACGCCAATATCTAGGAGGAAATCGTTCAAGAAGTCTCTCAGGGAGTCCTTCAGACGGCTCAGGAAAGGCAGGTCGCAGCGACGGCAGACCACAACGGCCAGCCCCACCTCACCCGTACAGGTAAGTTGGGCTGATTGTGCCGTTTCGTCACGTGAGGCACAACCGAGCCTCGGAGCCCTGTCTCTGTATATAATAGTAGATTGTTGCACCGAGTGGAAAGTGAATTCTTGGTGCACAAGCGAAGGCTCTAAACACACGAGTTACTCTTAAGCTAGGTTCGCAATCTGGTTTTCTTTCAACATCAGTGGTGGATGGAGGTGGATCAAGACTGCCATGGCATTCTATGGGGAGGCCTGTGTCAGTAGACCGATCGGCCGATGATGAAGATGATGTTCTATATTAAATCTTTGCAAAAGAACTTTAGTTCATTTTCCATAACTAGATGACTCTGCATAATATGTCCGAATCCTATATCGCGCTGACGAAAACACACTGAGATTATATAAATAGAATCACACATGTTATTGCGATCATTGAGCAGTGGCCGCAACATGCGAGCGGGCAGTAATGGATTTCCATACAATATTCCTGTACTGTTTTTAAACATACTTGCAGTTTGTTATCACAAAGCAGCCCTTATAATGCACTAATGGCTATTTTTCATGTATAATAATAAAAAACTATCTATGTAATATATTGTATTAAGTACCTAAAGCAGTTATCTAGTACCCATAACAAGCTTTGCTTAGCTTGGGGCTAGATAATGTTATGTGAACTGTCCAGTATTATTTATTATTTATTTATTTTATTAATCTTTTCCCAGCCCGCCAAGAAGCCCGTAGACAAAGCGATATCAGAAGCGGACGCGGAGGTGAAACCGATCGAGCGAGCGGTCGAGGCGCGCTCCACAGACGACGCGTTCGGCTCTATGGTGCGGTGCCTCTACTTCGCCAGGACATTCCTTATTAATAGTATGTATAGCGTTCATTATTGCTTGCGAATTCGGGCTATACCTTAGAAACTAATGCAAGTTTTTCTTCTCAGAAACCTTAATTACTTGGTCGTAATTCCGTGATATCCTGATAAGCCTTGCATACTAGATGAGCATTAAGGTGGTTGCTTTTCCATACTAAAAAAACAAAAGAAAAAAAAAAGTTAAACTTTAAAAATGAAAATACGTTATTGGCTGTAAGAATTATGTATTAGACTAAGTAATTATTATTTAAGAGCTGTGGATTTTGTGTAATAAATAAAATAAAATACTAACATATTTTACCAAATATGGTCGAGCAGTGTATAATTTGACAATGAAATAACTGTTATTGGCTCTTATATTGGTCAGTATTGGCAAATCATATTTGGTTGTGTACAGTGGATTAATAGCGAAAATAACATTGAAATTTTAGTCCGTACAAGTCATTTCTATGTTTCTACAGCACGAATGCCTGATACGCAGAAATATAACGAAATAGAAAGAACATTGAACGAACATGAGCGAGTCTGATTACAAATTGGACAAGCCAAACAAAGTTCGACTAGTCTCGCTCATGTTCACATCAGCCGCTATGATGGAGTGTCTGGCCTATGAATAGATTCAACTGTCTCCTCCCGTGGATGTCGTAAATCCAAACTAAGGGATTACCCGAGGGGACGGGCAGCATTATAGACCTGAGTATCAATACTGCGATCACTGACTTCCAAGTTTGATGATCATGGCATTATATTTTATGTGGGAGGCCGAGGCCACCAAATCGTCCACTGCTGGACGTGTCCAGCAGTGGACGATTGGTGGCTAACTGCTGATGATGGCGTAAAATGTCCAAGTTTGTTTAATAACATAATAATAACATAACATCCAACAGTCACACACATAGTCCTGACCCCACACTAGGATTCCCTGTCATGGGTATCAGGAACTATTAGTACTATGGTACCATTACACCCAGACCCGGAACAAATATTTGCAGATCATACAAACATTTGTCCCGCAGCGGGAATCGAACCCGCAAACTTGCGCATCTCAGCCGGCTACTAGCCCGACGCGCTACATAGGTCGTCAAATTGTTGTTTTGGTATAATATACAATATAATGAATTATTTTTAACCCCCGACGCAAACGGGGTGTTATAAGTTTGACGTGTCTGCGTGTGTGTGTGTGTGTGTGTGTGTGTGTGTGTCTGTCGCATCGTAGCTCCCGAACGGATAAACCGATTTAGATTTTTTGTTTTTCTGTTTGAAAGGTGAATTTTTCGGGATTGTTCTTAGCTATGTTTGATCAAAATCGGTTCAGCCGTTTCATTGCGTTGAGGGTTTTTTTAATTTTTACAAAATTAATTACTTGTTTTTATATATATACAATTGTAATGTTTTACTTGTATTCTCTGATTTTTTTTATCTGACGGTTCGGACTTTGAACGAAAAGCTGCAGGTAGGTTTTGTTAATACCGCTTCAATTGGTTTTTAGGGTTCTGTACCCAATGGGTAAAACAGGACCCTATTACTAAGACTCCGCTGGCCGTCCGTCTGTCTGTCCGCCTGTTACCAGGCTGTTACACATGAATCGTGATAATCAGACAATTGAAATTTTCACAGATGTATTTCTGTTGCCGCTATAAAAAACAAAATAAAATAAATATTTAAAGGGGCTCTCATACAACAAATGTGTTTTTTTGCCGTTTTTATAGATAATGGTACGGAACCCTTCGTGCGCGAGTCCGACTCGCACTTGGCCGGTTTTATTTTATGCTGGCTGTACATTCTCGCACAAAGGCATCTACCCAAATTCTCATCCCGTTCACTGGTAGCTTTCACTTTCTCCTTGGTCCAACTCGGAGAGTCCCAGAGCATGTTGGATGTGCAAACATCAGACGTAGCCAACATGCTCTACTGGTCCACATATGGGCTGGTTCATTGATTTTGATGTGTGTCTTGGGAGAGATTACTATGGAACTGGCATCTTCGAAAATCGAAGAGAGCACCGAAAAAAATATTTAAAAAAAGTCCGGAAGTCTTGTCGAGAGTATACAGCCACTTACAGTTACAAAATATTCTGTAATGTACTTACTTTTGCAAACGTTTGCATTTTTAAACCAACTATGAATTTCGCGTCAAAACGCTCACCGGTGTCATGGCGTCTGCTTGTGACGTCACGAGATTTATGCGATGAGAAGCTAGCGTAGTAACTATTATTGAATCTGTGTCAGCGTTGCCGGGGTATTTTTAGTTCCCATTTTAACTTTTTTGTTTACTTGATTACTTTTCTTTACTTTTTTACAAATGCGGGCATCGGCTGTCATCGCCTGGTTTGCTGGCCGCGACAGTTATAGGAAATAATTTGTCTCATCATCATCAGCGTAGATAAGTCCACTGCTGGACATGGGCCTTAGAATGCCACGACGAACGATCTTGGGTCACCTCTATCCACCGTTTTCCTGCTACCTTTATAAGGTCTTTGGTCCATCGATAGGGGGGGAGGGGCTTCCTCTTTTGCGTCGATTAGACTATGCGCATTCTACATCAGAAGATCGGAGGTCCATCGTTAGAACTATATCAGCCCTCTTATTCGCTATGGCCAAACGTGACATAACGCGGGCTCGTTACGATATCTGCGTGAACTCATCGTATAGAATACATTATGACGTCACACGTTATTGGCAAGGAATCTCCTATGCTCCTCGCGAATAAAAGCCTTGTTATTCCTCGATTTGACTATATCATTAGGTCTTTTTTATTATTTTATTTTGATCGTTTATTTCCCCGATGATGCAGAGCCTAATTTTAGTAATGTAGGTGTGCTCATGGCCGCCATTGCTTTCCCAGGATTAACTTCTTGTAGTACTAAGCAGTTTATATGTATTATAGACGACAAACAGGCTGACGATGCATCTGATTGTGAGTTATATTTGTTGTGATCGGCTTGTCGTTCCCCTTCTACAGAGACCCGATTGCACCAACTAGTTATACCATAACTAGTTAGGCAAGTGTGACGAAATTAAAATTGTATTTTATTTTGGCTTATCACAGCTAATAAACACTACTTGAGGCAGTGAAAACTGATTTTGCCATAACTAGGAGACCTTAAGACATGTTTTTATTGATAGTGTCTTATAAACACCATTATGTTTGCTATGAATGTCAGTGAAGACACTGTAAACATTGTTGAAGAAAATTCGTAGCTAAACTAATTGTACGTATGTACGTATGTATCAATCAAAACATGCGTTGTATGTCTCCTAGTTCCCGCAAAATCAGTTTACGCTATCTCAAGAACCAAAAAACATAATAAAACTTGAATTTCATGGCACTCGCCTAACGTTTCACCTAACCTAATTTGTAGCGCTTTCATTTTGTACGTTGAGTTAGATCATATGATCTTCAAGTGACCTTCAATACTCAAAGACAGCACATTACAATAAAAATGAAGGCTAAAAATTGTTAACTATATGGTTTGCGCACTCGGGCCTAATCTCAGTAGTAAAGTAGTATTCTAAATAACACATGTTCAAACTCTGTATTGTGCTCCACAATTAATATCGTACGTAGTGATTTAAATCGTCTTGTATTGTTGTTCGTAGCTAGAAAACTGTTCCCTGCAATCGGGACAAAATTAATATCGTACGTAGCGAATGAAGTCGGCTTGTATATTGTTGTTCGTAGCTAGAAAACTGTTCCCTGCAATCGGGACAAAATTAATATCGTACGTAGCGAATGAAGTCGGCTTGTATATTGTTGTTCGTAGCTAGAAAACTGTTGCCTGCTATTGGGACAAATCGGTGCCAATGGTACTGCCTAATGGTACAAGTGGTCCAGTGGCGATATATTATTGGATCATTGTCTTGTATGCTCAGCCTGTAGCTTAGTTATGACTCGATCACAGGAATGTCACGATTCATTGCTACTTAGTGACTCTCATATCATAAATACGAGAGTTTGGATGCTTAGTTAAGGTGCTATGTTATGTTATAAGGCCAAAATAATTGTTTTACCTAATCACCCGTTTAATTAACCTCCCTTTTGTGTTGGTATACTTAAGCCATAAATATTTCATTTCTTATTTTCTAGTTATATATTACTCTGTCATCATTCATTTCTGAAAATAAATAAATATGTCCTTCCTCATGTTGCACACCATTTCCATGCCAAATTTAGTCAGGGTTAGTTCAGTCGTTTATTCTTACTTTCGCTATTTTAATATTAGCGTGTATTTTTATTTGCAGCACAAAGGAGCGTCCCTACATTATGGGCGGGGACTAACAACGGCACGGTGTTCGCGTTCACACTCAACGTACCATCCAACAACAACAGAGAAGACGCACCCGTGAGTTACTTATCATTCCAGGAAGTCGGTGGGTGAAGGTTGTTCTCGACCGTTGTGGCATTCTATAGAAGGCATATGTTCAGCTTTGGACTTCTACAGGCTTATGAAGATGTAAGACAAATAAATAATGCCGGACAGTTCACACAACATTGTCTAGCCCCATGCTAAGCAGAGCTTGTGTTATGGGTACTAGATAACTGATATACTTAATACAATACACTACATAGATAGATATTTTTTATTATACATTGAAAATACCCAGAACACCCTGAACAAATATCTGCATATCGTACAAATATTTGTTCCGAGACGGGAATCGAACCCGCAACCTGCTGCGTTGCAGGCGAACCTTCGCCCGCCGCGCCACAGAGGTCAAAACAATATTACGGTGACAGCGAGCTGATCTGATGATGGAGACGGAAGGTGGACAACGGCACTCCTTAGTGGATAATAGAGACTGGCAGTGTTTGAGCTCATTTTGATCAGCACACCATTCCGATCAATTTCATATCCAATTTATGAAATTGGATAAAAGCTGGTTTTTATAAAGATACGTGAACAAAAAAGGTGTATAAAAGAAAAGTTGAAATTTAAAAAATTAAAAACCCCCAACGCATGGAAACGGCTGAACCAATTTTGATAAAACATGTCTGAGAACCGTCGCTAGAAACCCTGCTTTTAAATTAAAAAAACCGCATTCAAATCGGTTCACCCATTAACGCTACGGTGCCACATACAGACGGACAGACACAACCACACACACATAACTGTCGAACTTATAACACCCCTCTTTTTGCGTCGGGGGTTAGAAAAGGTATAAAAGTGTTGCAAAATTTTTAATGTGGATTGGTTTTTGTCCTCCAAAATCAGAGTAATTTTGCTATCGCTTTACTAAAGAATGACTTGATTGAAACTTTAACAACTTGACCTAATGTATATTATTATCCTCAGAGACCATAACTACTAAAAGAAGAAAAGAAGTAACTAATTTGCCGTTTTTTGTTCAGGTGACCTGCCAGCTCGCCAAAGAGATCCAGCTGAAGCACAGAGCGCCCGTCATAGGCATCACTATACTGGACGGCGCGTCCGTGCCACTGCCCGACCCGTTAGAGGTGAGTTATACCAACTTCTATGGGACATGCTCTAAAATGCGTTGTCACATTGTACCATAACGACACCGATACCGGCAACGATATCAGCCCAATTACGTGTTTGTGTTTGTCACCCAGCGCTGAGTCAGTGACCAGCTTGAGGCACGGCGGCCTTAGAAACAACCTAGTGACGTATGGTGAAAGAACTAGTGTAGAATCAGTGCGTCTCGAAGACCAAGACTATTGCATCCATCCAGCAGTTTACTTCTAAAGACTTGTTGCTGCTGATGATGATGATGATGATGATGATGATCCTTGGCAAATACAATGTCAAGCTTCGATCAAAATAAAAAAGTATTAACGGGGCTTACCCATACAAATCGTCCGTGAAAAATGAGTCACAATTACAACACACGTACGTTACGTCACTCGTTGCCGTCACAAAGACCGACTGAAGCGAAGTGAGTGATCTCACTAACTTCAAAACTATCGTTCCCTAAGGCCCTTCCATACTTTTTTATTTTTGCCGAAGATGTCAAGTATTAACAGTAAATAATGTAATGTTACATGAAGGTGGAACGCGGAGTGTCGCCGCTGCCGGAGCCGGGGACGCACCGCGTCGTCATCACCTCGGAGGAACAGTTCAAGGTGTTCACGCTGCCCTCCTTGAAGCCGCACAACAAGTACAAGCTCACCGCGCACGAGGGCGCCAGGGTACGTGCTTTAACCATAATGTTACATGAAGGTGGCACGCGGAGTGTCGCCGCTGCCGGAGCCGGGGACGCACCGCGTCGTCATCACCTCGGAGGAACAGTTCAAGGTGTTCACGCTGCCCTCCTTGAAGCCGCACAACAAGTACAAGCTCACCGCGCACGAGGGCGCCAGGGTACGTGCTTTAACCATAATGTTACATGAAGGTGGACCGCGGAGTGTCGCCGCTGGAGACAAATTGATTGTATCAAGTGCTGGACAACGGAACTCCTCGATGGATAATAGTAGACTGGCCGTGCTTAGGCTCATTTTGATCAGCCGATCAGGTTCCGATACTAATTTTAATAAAGTTTGTATTGAAAAAGAAAAACTCAACAAAAAATACATCACTGCCGCAGCGTGCAAGTCAATGATGGTCTAATGTGTTAGTTAGTTATTCATTTATTCGCTTAAAAATATGGTAATTACAATGTTCTTAATAGATATTTAGTTTCACATATTTTTACTAGTTACTGCTAGCGTGCAAATATTTAATAGGTCTACAAATTTAAAAATGAAAACAATATAGTTATGTCAATAGGTACTATCAAATTAATCAATTATTTATTACATTTATGTCACATTCATGTTTTATAATTGTAAAAACGACACGAACCCTTTTTCAGAAAGTCGGATATTAAGTAAAAGCTTTCCGTGAACAGTCACTTTTCCAACTCCGTTGTGCCACACACATACGTGAGAACATCATCACGTGGTTGCAGCCAAAACTTGTGTGTATATTTTCTCAAATGATGCTCCAAAACGCATGTCGCGGATGTTGGATAGAAAGCGTGTAAATTGAAGTGGGATTGGGCGAGCCACATCTGCCGCATGTCAGATGGGTTATGGACTAAGCCACATCAGAGTGAACGCCTTGAACAGAAAACGTCTTCGTGACAGACGGTGGCGAAGATGGAGATACGAAATAGATATCTATTTTAAAGGATTGCTCCGCAGTGGCCCAAAACAGAGAGCAGTGGAGAGAAGGAAGGGAGCCTTTGCACTGCTGTGGGCCCTTAATAATAATAATGTTCTTAGGTCCTGCGTCCTATTTAAAATGGCTGCTGATTTGATGATTTTATATGTAAATACCCTTTGTAATACCATAGACATAAAGACTAACATAGTACGATGCCGGTCTAGACCGGCAGAGTCGATTTATCTAAAAAGATCATCAAAAAGATGTATGAAAATCTAGGCATGTGTTATAAAGTAATATAATGTTATCCCCAGGTCAGACGAACCGCATTCGCATGGTTTGAATGTGGCGCCGGTGTAGAAAAACACCGGGAGTGGTGTCTGCTCTGCCTGACCAACCTGGGAGACTGTCTGGTGCTGAGCCCCGAGCTCCGGCGGCAGATCAACGCGGCCGCTGTACGGAAGGAGGATATCAAGTACGTCTGCTCTAGGCTGCCTTAAAGCTAAGGTCAAACCAACGCGTTCAGCCCGCGAACGCGTGCACGGTGGCGATCCCTTGTGTTACGAGTACCATTGATCGCCACCGTGCACGCCACTGAGGACGTGGGCTGAACGCGTTGGTTTGGCCTTAGATTTTGACCTGTGTCACGCGACGGGCGATTAGCCGGCTGAGATGCGGGAGTTTGCTGGTTCGAGTCCCGCTGCGGCACAAATGTTTGATTAATCTGCAAATTATTAATCAAATTATTAATTCTGGTTTTGTGTTGTGTACCATGGTACTCGTAGTTCTAGGGAATCCTAGTGTGGGATCAGGGCTATGTATGTGACTGTTGGGATGTATGTTATGTCACAGAATACATAATAGTACAGATACAGAAGGTTGACTTCGCAAAATCATTTAAATAGATAGTGACTCTTGCCCCCGCCCAATAAAGTGCAATTCAGTAGCACAGCACTAATTACCTACATCTAAAGTTGTAAGTTGTAACTCTTAACTTGTCTGACCACTGAATTGACTCGACAAGTCGAGCCCACCGGCACTTGTAGCTTCATATCTGATGTGCGGAGTGCGCCACGCCAGGTTAAGTTATGTTTGCATTCTAGTGGACAGGCCTGTGTCCAGTTGTGGACTTCTATAAATGTTGATGACGCAACTTTTGATAGTGATTGAGTGTTTTAATAACATGTTTCCTTCGTTACAGCGGCATTTCAAGTTTATGTTTCTCGAAGCGAGGCGAAGCTCTCTACTTGCACTCTTCATCAGAACTACAGCGGATCTCGCTTGCAGCGAACAAGGTAACTGCATTTATAATCAACCAATCAAACAGCTTATTATCTGCAAATAGTGTGAGTCCATTCAGAAAGAGAGCCGTCGTGGCAAAATTGTAATCTAACGTTTTCATTCGCTTATATAACTACAAGCAGCGCCCCGCTGTGTTACCCGCGTAAGTCTCGATCCCGTGGGAATATCGGGATAAATATGTGTCTATGTGTTATTCCGGGAGTCCAGTTATCTCTATTCGATATTTCATCCAAATCCGTCCAGCCGTTTCAGTGTAAAGAAGTAACAAACACACTAACACACACACACACAAACTTTCGCTTTTATAATATTAGTGTGTTTTAGTGTGGTTTATGATTCATAATACATGCATAGGCACGCGCCTTTTCCCCCGAAAGGGTAGGCACAGCCTCAATTGGCCTCTTCACCGTGGGTTGCACCATCTTCCCAAAACTGACTCTGCTAACGCTTTCTTGCAGTAATAACACATTCCTTAATAAGCTGGCAGCCAGGACAAATCTTATACCAACGAATATTACTAACAAGTCCGGGTAATAGTTGATTCATTCTCTCGGCATTTTAAATCATAAACTAAAGAAATAGTAACAGTTGTAAAAGGATCAAAACGGAACAGACGCGCTATTGTATTGCCCGCTAAACAATAAAAGCAGCTGCGCCCTCAAAATCCCACGGCGGGTCTCTTTCTGAAAAGACTAGTGTCGTTTATTCAACACACTGGGCACTGACTTATGTATATAAATGTATGCTTTTTAGGGTTCCGTACCCAAAGGGTAAAACGGGACCATATTACTAAGTCTCGGCTGTCCGTCTGTCTGTCTGTCCGTGTCTGTCACCAAGCTGTATCTCATGAACTGTAATAATTAGACAGTAAGAAATTTACACAGATGATGTATTTCTGTTCCAGCTATAATAACAAATACAAAAAAACAATAAAATAAATATTTAAGGGGGATCCCATACAACAAACGTGTTTTTTGCCGTTTTATAGATAATGGTACGGAACCCTGCGTGCGAGAGTCCGACTCGGACTTGGCCGTTTTTTTGTTTGTTTTTTTACTACTTTAGATGGCGGAACTAGCAGATGGCCCACCTGATGTTAAGCGGTACCCTCTGCCTATGAACAAGTGCATTATCACATAGGTCACGTCCACCAAGTACGCGTATTTTATATTATACTTACTTGTTTTGTTATGTATGTTTAGGTGACCATTGCGCAATGCCACATCCTGCTGTCGGCGTGGGCGGCCGCGCTGCGTGGCGCGCCCGAGGACACACCGCTCACCAACGGAGAACAGAAGGTAAGGCATCTCTTCTGTTATCTCATCGAGCTACGATATTTCGATTACGCAGCAAATATTTGTTTAAATACCGTTTTTATGATTTTTGTTAATTTTTCGTAGCGCGAGCGCTGTTCTGTCCCACCGTTCAATGTATTGTTTGTTCATTCGATAAAACTAGATCTCATAAATATCATTACTTTTAGCTACGATTGTGCTTCAATGGTATTAACAGTGTTTTTTTATTTCAAGCACATTCATAGCCAAACTAATGATATTTATGAGATACTATAAATTAAAACTTGTGGTTATGTCATATAATTACTCGCAAATTGGTTTTCGCTATCTGAAGAAGTGTTGATGAGCTGTGATGAGCAAAAAACACGAACAAATTTGAATTTCGCGTCACAAGGCGAGAGCAACCACCTTAATGTGAGCCGTGTTGTAGGAGGAGGCGACAGAAGCGCCGCACGACGTGACGGCGGCCTCGGGCGACATCACCGTGGACTCAGTGCGGGACCACACTAACAGCGCGACCGACGCGCCGCCCGAGCTCAACATCAACCTGCAGGTGAGCTGACGAACCCTCAAGAACCAACATCATAAACATACATACATAGACTACATAATTCACGATCTGATCCCACCATCTCCTTTTCTTCATAGGACGAGCAGACGCACGGCTCGGTACCACCCTTACCTCATTAGTATACCTTCTATTCGCACCAAACGTTTCAGTTCTACCTTTATAATGCGAACTGCTAAGGAGTGGAATACACTACCGTCGTCTGTCTTTCCTGAAAACTATAATCTGGGTCTCTTCAAGGCTAGAGTGAATAGGTGCCTTCTAGACCTTTGTGCTCCATCTTCGGCCACATCGTCACTTACCAACAGGTGAGATAGTGAACAAACAAAGGTCTATCAATGTTACAAAAAACGGGCCTCTTTTCACAGTGCACCATCCTGGAATATAGACGTGACACGTGATGAGCTCATCTCCGCCATTGCTTCCCCCGACTGACTCAGCTAATGCTTTCTTCCATTAATAACACATTCCATAAATAAGCTAGCAGCCAGGACAAATCTTATACCAACGAACCTTACAAACAAATCCGAGTAATCCATACTTTTTAAGTAGGTACTTAAATAAGTACCTACTGTCGTGGTTTGTGGTAGTCGGGCTTCAGTTTTGACTTGTTATAATTCTGTTTACTCATATAATAAATGTGTCTGTTGTAGAACACGCAAGTGAACACGAGCTCGATGGTGGTGAAGACCACCACGCGGACCACCGTCAACGAGAACAGCGCCGACGGCACCACGACCACCACCACCACCAGCAACGCCGCCAGCGAGAACAGTGAGTAGTACTCCTTCACGAGAATATACAACCCCGTCTCATCAAGCCGCGTACGGACTGCGCGTGACAATGTACGCGTAGTCGGTTACGCGTATCCTGGAACGCCATGTCCATACCTGCAGCTAGGCGTACCCTCTTGGAGGACGCGTGCTGCGCGAGCCACCGTCAGTCGGTTTTAGGTCGAAGGGGACGCGCACGCCCGGGTAGGCTATATTAGGACGGCAAAATGGATAGACACGAGTTATGGCGGATGACTGGCGGGATACGCATAGCGCTATGGATCGATTAACCTCGCGTACAGGTTCGCGGCGGTCCGTACAGGAGCTGTATGCGTATCCAATGTACGCGTGGACAGTGTGTTCCGACTATGCGTACATATGGAACACGCAGTCCGTACGCGGCTTCACGCGGATGGCGTACAAGCCGACATAAGGCGAACGAATCAAATCAAAATTCATTTATTTGTATCCAAAACACTGAATCAAAATACTTAATTATGTAAAAGTTTCCTTCACAATGTTTTGATTTAAACAACATACATGTTTATTCATAAGTAAGTAGGTTATTTACTAACCCCCACACGAGAATTCTCTGTGTTGTGGGTGGTTAGTCTCTTCCAAGAGTTTAGTATGTAAATTGCATACTAACATTTGTCCCGCAGCGGGAATCGAACCCGCAACCTTTCACATCTCTTCCGGCTACTCGCCCGACGCGCTACAGATCGTCCATCCATAAACATACACATCGTCTTTCTCGGTGCGTGAGTTATCTGTGACACGCACACGCATACAAGACTGGTTTCAGTTTACTACAGCGCATGTTCCGTCTTACTTTATTTATTTGTCTGAGGCTGGACAAGGAAGTGCGCGTTGAAAGCCCTTAACGCTCACATAAATTCTACCTCGGCAACTGTTTGTGGCAAAAATTGGAGACCGCATTGCGAGACTAAAGTGGCGCTGGGCAGGAAACTTGGCCAGATTTGGTGACGGCAGGTGGTGTAAGGCCCTGACCGAGTGGTGGCCGAGAGGGAGCACTAGAGGCCGTGGCAGAATCAGCCAGATGGGCGGATGATATAGAGGCCGTAGAGGGAAAGACCTGGATGCGAATCGCACAGAACCGATTGGAGTGGCGTTTGAGGGAAGAGGCTTGTACCCAGCAGTGGGCTATTATTTAAGCTGCCAATAATGATGATGATGATATGTTTAGGTTATGTTACCTAATTTACAGTTTTATAATAAAATTGCATGATGCAATATGTTGCTTACAAAGTATTATTATTATTTTGTATTCCAAAGCTTGAAACTTATCTAAATTACTTTATTGATTTCTGGGAACTTTCAGTACATTATGATCCAAAATACAAAAATTCCATCTTTTGTTGAAAGTATTCTATGGGACAATATGTACCGTAAGGCCCCGTGATACGTACTATTGAATTTCAAACCTAAATTGTAATCTCGCTTCATACACCCCACTTACAGTTACAGTACTTCTTCGGAAGTTCGGCAATCTTCGTGACTATCTCTTTTTCATTCGCTTGCAATCATATACCTGTTTCGGAAACACGAAGATTGCCGAAGCCATTACTTTCTTAGTAGAACTGTATATGTTTAACCTTTGTTTGTTGGTATGTTTGTTTGACGGGCGCTTTGTGTTTTGTTCGTAGTCCTAGAGCACAGTCGCGAGGAGGGAGTCATCACCCGCATCGAGGTATCCGACACTTTGCTTTAATATACCTTATTTTTATATATATAGAGTTGGATATTGCTTGACCAAGTATTAAAAGCTTTGATTGTCCGTATAAGCGTCTATGAAATAACTAATATTATAATAGCTCGTATTCATATTCAGCTCAATTCTAAGAGAGATGTTGAGTGAATTCCAATTTAACTTAACCCCAGGGTCACATACATAGTACTGATCCCACACTAGATCTCCCTGTGTTGTGGGTATCAGGAACTACGAGAACCATGGTACCACAACACCCCGACCCAAAACAACTATTGGCAACTATTATACAAAAATTTGTCCCGAACCGGGAATCAAACGTTTCGCTTTGCTAATACAAGGCAAAAAGCCAAAAGTAATACCTACACAAATACTGATATTAATTAGGAATAATAATGTTTATTTACTGTGTGTAAATACATCAATAACTCACACACAACTTTTACTTAAATTAAATACTTGGTCGAACAATATTGCATGTAAACTATCCTCCTTTTGAACTCTAATGCAATAGTTTAATAAAATGATCCAATAGTCATAGCTGGATATTTGTGCGCAGTATCAGCTTTGCGCATAGCAGTATTTAACAAACCCAGCAAGTATTACAGGCTTCCTTTGCATTAACAAAGTAACTAAAATAATTCCTTACTAACTTTACCGTTATTACTAACCGAATTTTAAACAAAACCTGTATTGTACTCCGCAATGTTGTGGCGTCCGCTCGTGCTGTCCTCCAAGGTTCACCGACCATCAAAAATCACAGTAAGAAATATAAAAAAGATGTATTAAAAGCATAAAAATAAATAAAAAGATGTATTAAACCAGTAGAACCGGATAGACACTCGCGGCCGCCACGCGTTGCCGAGAAGACCGTGCGTTGGTACTCATGAGGCGTGTTACCGCGTGTTGCGCAGACGGGAACCGTGACCGTGCCGGCCGGGACCGACCCCAAGCTGATCCTTGAGATGTTCGACCGGCAGCGCGCGCCGCTCTCCGTGCCCGTCCCGCCCGCCGCCGCTGCCACGGAGACCAACTAGACAACGTCACAACATTGGATACCAACCAGACAACATTTTAAACCAGCTAGACAACATTGTAAACCAACTCGACAACATTGTTAACCAACTCAACAACATTGCAAACCAATTAGACAGCATTCGATTCCTACCAGGTAGACAAAATTGCAAACCAACTAGATAATGTTGGTGTAAGTAGATTGTATTGTAAATCAACTGGCAACATTTTGAACAAACTAGACAATAAAGTAAAATAGACAATATAGTCATCTAGACAGCATTGTACACCTACAAGACAGCATTTGATTCTTGTCTGCTTCGATCACTGATACACAACTTGTCTCCAAGACAACTTTGAAAACCAACTACATAACTTTGGTAACAGTATGGAAAACATTGTAAACGAACTAAATAACATTGCAAACCAACTAGACAGCATTGTAAACTAACTAGCAACCATTGTAAACTAACTAGACAACAATGTAAACCAACTAGACAACATTGCAAACCAGCTAGACAACATATCGAAACCAACTAAACAACATTGGAAACCAACTATTTGAAACTGCATCGTGTGTGTCACACACAATAATGCATAGATAAGATTATAAGGTGTATAATTTTACACATTATATTGTCGTCTTTGCCTTTGTAAATACCAGCCCGTACAATGTTCCTATTCAAAGTTTGTTAGTAAACCGACCAATGAGTATGTTCACATATGATTTCCTAGCTGTTATTGTGGCAGAAAATATGTAACAAGCGAGAATGCGCGCCGGCGCGCTTAGAAAATAGAACGATTTATAACCAATAAATAGGTCTTTTTCTTCTATTTTTCTATGTATGTCTTACGGTATTTACTTCGTTCGCGTCCATTTTTTTGTGAATATTCTTATTCATAAGCTTTTACAATATATATTAGCATTAATTAAATACTTTATTGAACAATATCACGCATTTTGACGTCAAATTAGTGGAGTTTAGAGTTGTTGAAACATCCGATATTTGCACCACCGAACTATCACTTCAAATATCGGAGCTTATATAAGTATGGAGTGACAGAATATACGCTTTTATTTTATGTAACAAAGGTATTAATTTCGCGTTATTTTCCTCACTGCTAGACAGCTACAATTACTGCTGTACAATCGAAATTGTAGCAGCAAATACGACGTGTACTTCTAAAAGTACATAAAGTTTATACAGGGTATCATAATAACCCTATAAGCCCGGAGAGGGGGTATTCTACACATCATGGCGAATATTTTTTGTTCTATGACTTTTTAAATTTCGAGGTTTTTAATTCATGAAATGCCTCGTAAAAATCTTGAAATTCCTCCAGAAATGGACGTTACGGTACGTTAAGGTATACCTTACGTAGGGCTGCCTCATGTTGTGTTAGGTATCATTCTGGAGGATTTTTTGTAGTTTCTGGAGGTATTTCAGAATTTTTACAGGGCATTTCATGTATGAAAAACTTCGAAATTAAAATGTCGTAGAACTAAAGTTATTTGTCATTGACGTCCCCGGGCTTATAGGGATATTATGATACACCCTGTATATTATGTAACATCTGACTGTAACTGTCGTCAAGAATTATGCTGCTACAATTGCTAACGTTGTATAACATATTTATAATGGTTATTAAAAATAGCTTGCGCTACCAAATGGTATGATTCCATTATTAGCTTGCATGGTACTTTAACTGTACATCTGGATGTAAGTTTCATTATAATTTAAGTTCGCTTATTTCTGTACTTAACAGTATCGCTTGTTATTACATTTAATTGAGATTACTGATTATTCAATAATAATAATTTGTATTATTTTATTTAGAGAAAATATGTGAAAAAGTTTATCATTTTAGTACAAATCCAGGAAGCCATATAGTTTGCGCCAGCGCTTAATGCTACAATGTGATTGTGGATTGTATTTTAATTAATATAATATTTTAATTAGGGGATTGATTTGTTAAAATAAACTAAATATAGCAATTTTAAGTTAATGCAAACATTCGCAGCGAATGTGGTGTGCCTATTTATTTCCATTTGTATACTGAAGAGAAATTGTACGTAGGTTATACTAGAGATAATTTGACATTTAGTTATGACTAGGTACATAAATAATTATTTTTATATTCGTTTTCCATGTCAAAGTTCAATTGAGAGAGATATGTTCATTTTATGTCCAATGCTTTATTTTTTCGTTGTAAATTCAGTAAATATTTCTTAAGTTTAAGTTAATCGAATTGCAATATGTTTTAGCGTTATACTTAGATATTTTTATAACTTTTATTTTTGTTCGTTACAGTACATAAACGAAGCGTAACATGACTTGCGAAGGAGATAACTCATTAGAAAGAGTTAATGATGTGTCCAAGAACGATAGTGCCTCCTCGTGCGCATAGTTACGTGGCGTGTACTGTATAATATCGTTTTATTTGAAGATTGTTGCGAGTAAAGTTAAGGCCAAACCAACGCGTTCAGCCCGCGTCCGCGGTGGACACGGTGGCGATCGATTGTCTTACGATTGATCGCCACCGTGCACGCCACTGAGGACGCGGGCTGAACGCGTTGGTCTGACCTTAGCCTTAATAATAAAATGGCAGCTGTTACTTGTAATAAGCACACCGTAAATACATCACAATTTGTGAATAAGGGATTGATATGTTTTCGACATTATTATTTTATTCTATAGACATAAGTTAAATGTGCCTGCCAATTTAATTAAGAGAACATCTCTGGGTCACTGGGTCGCAAGGTAATATACTGTAGGAAGCCTTACGGGCTCATGTCTCTTACTGCTTCACTTTATAATATTGTACAATTTTTCTCTGTATTGTGGCATTTTTAAATATTTGATACGAAAATTGCTATGTATCCTAACATTCTTACACGAAGATTAAAGTGTAGATATAGTTAAATTGTTGTTTTAATTTAAGATTCCTTTCATTATATCGTCATCATAACATAACACCCAACAATCACATACACATAGTCCTGATCCCACACCTAGGATTCCCAGTGACGTGGTAACCATACCATGTTACTAACAACACGTAGACCCGGAAAAAATATCAGATCCACAGAATAAATAATAGTAGTCCCGCAGCGGGAATCGAACCCGGATCTCGGCGGGCTCCTCGCCTACCTAGATAATAACAGAAGCAAACTTTTTTAACTATACCTACAATTACTACTAGTCTCCTACTAGACTTGTGTTTGTATGGGAAGATAATCATTACCTCGCCGTAACACAGTTTACAACTAGCACGGGAGGTAAAGATTTCTAACTGTATAAACTTACACATACCTTCATTTTTATTATAAAATTCTAATTGTTTGAGTGTTTAGCTGTGTAAGTATACAACTGTTTTATGTTTTTTGTTGAAAATAAATTTATTCTTATTCTTATTCTTATTCTTATTAGAATAAATTATTATACAACTAGGGTTCCTGTTGATTTTCCCATAAAATATGAAATAAAGGCCCCTTGATAGACGAAAGACATGGATGTCGTGGGAAGTTGGTACATGGAGGCAGCCCGGGTACATCCGTGGGTTTATATGGGGGAGGGAGGCCTATGTCCAGCAGTGAAATATCGTAAACAGACGAGAAACATTTTCATAGAAACTCAACCACAGAATAAATAATAGTACTCAACTCACGTAGGTATCTCTAAAACACTCGTGCGCGAGCGAGAAAGGAACATATCCCCATCAACTACCCGAAGAGGCTAAAGAGTAAAGAGGCCCCACCTAGCGGAACTCTAAGGAACATGATACATGAAAAGGAAAGGTGGTTCCCACCATGGGCCACATGTGGACTACCTACTAATTCTGCTACAATACGAACAAGCTCGACTACCCACACAAAATAAAACTTACCAATGTTCATCACATAATGTATTAATAAAATTGTTCTATATATAAAAAAAAAAGAGTCGCAAGGGCAATATCGATCCATGAAAAACTATAGTACAAACGATCGATCTGATGAAAATTTACCATTTGTTAACATAGATCAAAGTACCTACTTAGTTTTAGTACCTAATTAGTAATTTTAAACCAGTAGATGATTCTGCACTTTTATACATATAAACACCTCCACTGCACCCCTCATTTTGGAAATTCATAATATGTGCACTCCTATACTCCAAATGCAATGTACAATATCTCAGGTCTCTAGGACTTATGGTTTAGTTAGGATGTGCGTTGATGCTGAGTAATTCAGTCACGCAACGATTATATACATTATTATTTTTTACTTAGAGGCCATGTTGGTGGGCCATTGGTAAAAGCCGAGGTAGGTACCTTAGTAGAGCTCGTTCACCGTAAGATTGCACCTGCGTTATACTCTTAGTCTGCGTCCGTGCCTTGGGAATAGTACCAACCATAGAAAATTTAATACTCCTTGGCATGTGCAATCTTACGTTGAATGGTCTCTACATAACTACCTGATTATGTTTAACACATGAAATGCACTATCTCAGATTAGCATGCAAGATCATGAATTAAACATAAAAGCCTCAAAATAAAAAAGTAAACACCAATTTATTTTCAATCTATCATCTATCTTTAATCTATCGTCAATCTATCAAGTCAATCGATTTTTTATCGAATTGAAATCGGAGATTCGGATGGAAACAATTCAATCAATCAACGAGTCTGCTTGTTCTAATTACTTCTTCATTTCTTCTTAAATTAAATTTTTAATGAATGGCTTGGAATAATGATGAGTTTGTTTTGTTGTTTTGTCATTGTCAGTGTCAATTGTCAGATCAGACTGTCAGTCCAGTCCAGTCAGTCACTTAGGGCCACTTGTTCAAGAACAAAAACTACAATATATTACTGTTCAAGAACTGAACTGAACACCTTGTTGTTTTCATAGTATTGCCGCGTAAAATTCAAAGCTGAGAGAGAAGAATGCTTCATTGTTTTATTTAGTACATAAATGCGAGGCACGAACGTATCAGTGATTTTAGCTTAAAAAGCGTGCTTGTATCAACTGCTACAATATATAACGGCGAGTGGACTGCAATAACAGCCGCGTAGCAATACAGGATAGCACAGTCAGATACGGGACCGTAGTATTACAACCGAATGCATTTTGCATTCGGTATCCCGGCTATCGAATTCCGAGTCGATATTTGTTTTTATGTATGGTTTTAATGAGATGCACAACAAGTCCGCTAGGGGCGCCCATCCTTTTTAATGAGATGCATAACAAGTCCGCAGGGGCGCCCATCCTTTTTAATGAGATGCACAACAAATCCGCTAGGGGCGCCCATCCTTTTTAATGAGATGCACAACAACTCCGCTAGGGGCGCACATTCTTTTTAATGAGATGCACAACAAGTCCGCTAGGGGCGCCCATCCTTTTCTCCATTCAAAAACAACATTTCGACTCGCAATTCGGATTTAATTATTGCGAGTTGTAACAAATTACAAACTTGTGGTTGGCAGGCATCCTCGATTAAATACAAACAGCAGAAATATACAAATATCAGAATTTTTAATGCTTTAAGTTTAAACAATGGCTTACATGACACGGTGTCTTTTCAAACATTACAAAGTGCTCTTATACACATTTTTTGGGTTAAAAAACAGGACTGAAAACTTCGCTGAGTTACCCCAAAGTATTAATCCGTAACGAAGATTGGAGCTTACGTATCCATGATATGCCATTTTTCCTGTTTCCAGTGAGAACATATTGACATAGTGCATAAACATATTTGTTCAGCTTTGTACATACATTTTCACATTGGCTTTTCCAGTTTGCACGTTGATCCACTGTAATGCCCAGGAATGGAAACTTAGGTACTTTTAGGAATTTTACGTTTTTCTATTTGACCTCCAAAAGTTGGGCTGAGTTCTGAGGACAATAAAATTGCATGTACTTAGTTTTCCCGACATTGAGTACTAAGTTATTTTTTCCTTCCATAAGGCTGGTTTACAACATTTTGTTGGTAATTGGCGCAGGAGTCATAGGAGCAGTGTTTACGAATCCAAGTTGCGGAGTCGGCGCCGCCGGTATATTCGTAGTAGTGGGGGCACTCGGGCTTGCCGCGCCGTCACTTCGGTCCCTTCCGTGCGGGCCGACGATAAGCGCTGGCGATACACTATTGGTCCTCCGACCGGCCGCGGCACCGGAGAGCGGCCAAATGCTTCGCTTATAAGAGAGGCTCCGAGACGATTATAACGAAGGGTAGGTAGACTATTAGATACATATTAGGAGGGCAACTTTAAGGGCTCTGTGTAATGTAACGTCTATCTGTTGTATTGGCTGCATGTGGCTTATCTTCAGTGTGAATTCTCATGTGACTAATTAAATTACTTTTCGAAGTAAATGATTTATTGCATTTGTTGCAGACATAAGGCTTCTCTCCAGTGTGAATTACAATGTGTTTAGTGAAATTAGATTTGTCAGTAAATGATTTATTGCATTTGTTGCAGACATAAGGCTTCTCTCCAGTATGAATTCTCATGTGACTAATCAAAGTACTTTTCCGAGTAAATGATCTATTGCACTTGTTGCAGGTATGTAGCTTCTCTCCAGTGTGAATTACCATGTGTCTAGTCAAAGTAGATTTAACAGTAAATGATTTATTGCAGTTGTTGCATTCAGTGTGAATTCTCATGTGACTAATTAAATAACTTTTCGAAGTAAATGATTTATTGCATTTGTTGCAGACATAAGGCTTCTCTCCAGTGTGAATTACCATGTGTCTAGTGAAATTAGATTTGTCAGTAAATGATTTATTGCATTTGTTGCAGACATAAGGCTTCTCTCCAGTATGAATTCTCATGTGACTAATCAAAGTACTTTTCCGAGTAAATGATCTATTGCACTTGTTGCAGGTATGTAGCTTCTCTCCAGTGTGAATTACCATGTGTCTAGTCAAAGTAGATTTAACAGTAAATGATTTATTGCAGTTGTTGCAGGTATGTAGCTTCTCTCCGGTGTGAATTCTCATGTGACTAATCAAAGAACTTTTATGACTAAATGATCTATTGCATTTGTTGCAGGTATGTGGCTTCTCTCCAGTGTGAATTACCATGTGGTTAGTCAAATGAGATTTGACAGCAAATGATTTATTGCATTTGTTGCAGACATATAGCTTCTCTCCAGTGTGAATTACCATGTGTCTAGTCAAACGAGATTTGACAGCAAATGATTTATTACATTTGTTGCAGACATATAGCTTCTCTCCAGTGTGAATTACCATGTGTCTAGTCAAAGTAGATTTATCAGTAAATGATTTATTGCGGTTGATGCAGGTATGTAGCTTCTCTCCAGTGTGAATTCGCATATGTCTAATCAACTCACTATTGTAAATAAACGATTTATTGCATTTGTTGCAGACATATCGCTTCGTTCTAGTGTGAATCTTCATATGCCTAACTAGTTTAACTCGAGTGATAAATGTTTTGCTGCCCTCATTACAACAATATATATTACTGTTTGTAATGTCTTTTGCCGCAATGCTCTCTTTCATTCGCGAGTTATCAACTAAGCTAGAACTATTATCGGATTCAACACCTCCCAATGTGTTCTCATCAATGTCAATCAATGTTTCCTGTTTAATTTCCATCAAATCTTCTGTGTCATTATAATTTTGTTCAGGTGTTTCTGTTTTAACAGTAACTTGAGTACTTCCATTGTTAAGGTTATCATTTAAGGAAACATGAGGAATAGTTGTCACTGACACGTTATGTCTCGTTCCAAGGTTGGACCTGAGTGCCCCTTGAACCTGAAAGAACAGAAATACAGGAGTGGTGAGTCTGTGACCAGTTATACTTAATCAAAATACAAACAGCTATCTTATGTTATTATTATTATTTAGCCATTATTGTCCCACTGCAGGGCAAAGGCCTCCCTTCCCTTCTTCCACTCCTCGCGATCAGGCCATGAGCTTAGATGTGAGTCAGCTCGTCGCGCCATCTAGTTCTAGGCCTCCCGCGTCTCCGCCTTGTGTATCTTATGTTACATTATACCTAAATCTAATACCGTTTTCTGGGTTCCACTACCTACCTAAACGGTATAATATAAACCGAACCCACAGACAGACAACAAAGTCTCACCATAAGATTTATTTGATTAAATAATCTGTTGGTTTGTCTGTCAGTCAGTTCTAATACCTTATACACCTACACTAATATTATAAGGAAGAACGATTTGTATTTTTGTATATTTGTAATGAATAAACTCAAAAACTACTGTGCCGATTTCAAAAATTCTTTGACCATTGGAAAGCTACATTCACCCTGAGTGACATAGGCTATTAGGAGGGGGGGATAGGAGGGGGGTGGCTGTTTTTCAACCTGAAACTAACCATGCGAAGCCGGGACGAGTGAATGAATGAATGAATGAATGATTTATTTCGCAGAGAAAGGGTTTACAAATTTAGATCTTATTAATATTTAACCAGTTCCACTAATTCAACCTACAGTTGTGGTCATATAATTAAGAACGATTTGAAGTTCTAGAAGTTTTTTATTTAAATCGTATCATACACAGAGATGTGTACCTTCTGAGAAGCAACTAGTTATGTTATATAATAGTCACATTAATAGAGCAACCTGACTTAAGAATAAAGTATGAAATCGCTAACTATTTTTTGCACATTTTATTGATTTTATCAAAGTAACACATTCAAATAGTACTGAAACTGGACAAATAATTAAGAACGATTTATTTAACTGCTCGGGAATTGTTTTGTATGACACTTAGATTTAAAAAATCACAATACTATGTAGCACAGGAAACATAAAAAGAAATTTAATAAATATTTAACTAAAATTAATAGTTAATAGCATATCCACGGCTTTTAATTACAGCTTTACACCGGCGAGGCATTGACTCTATTAATTTTTGACATTTCGCAAGAGAAATAGAGTTCCATTATTCTAAAAAAACGTCATACAGCTCTCTTAAACCACACTTTGTATTTGAAACCTTTTTCTTTACTTCAAACCACAGATTCTCTATTGGGTTTAGATCTGGACTGTTAGCAGGCCAGTCTAAGACAGAACTAATTGCGCTGTAAGAAATTCCTTTACGGTGCGTGCAGTGTGCTTTGGATCATTATCATGCTGGAATGTCCAAATGACCGGTAGAACGTCTTCAGCGTATGGTAACATTGTTTCTTCCAGTATATTTTTGTATTGGAACTGATCCATGTTACCTTCTATCAACTTTACAGGTCCTACACCATGTCCAGAAAAGCAACCCCAAATTTTCACATTTCCACCACCGTGCTTTAATGTAACTTTCGTGTACTTTGGGTCGAATGCTGTATTCGGGGGACGTCGTACACATCGTTTTCCATCAGAACATACTCTGTTTATTTTCGTCTCGTCAGAAAAAAGTACATTTTTCCACTGTTGCACAGTCCAGTTTTCATACTTTCTCGCAAATGCAAGCCGGGCTTGCCTGTGGCAAAGTTTTAACATGGGTACCTTTCTTGCTATCCTACCGTGCAATTTTTCTTCTACCAAACGTCTTCGAATAGTGCGTGCTGAGATTGCTGAAGGGTTGTTTTCACCAAAATATTCTTTTCTAAGCTCATTGGACCCTTTAAAAGGATTTTGTTTTGCCATACGAACGATGTTTCGGTCATCTCGAGGAGTTGTTTTTCTCTGTTTAGGTACACGTGGAACATTCGAAGTAGTTTGATACGTAGCAAAATGCTTTATAGCGTGGAAAACCATCGTTTTTGAACATTGCAGATGGTCGGCTATCTTTTTATAAGACCAATTCTTCCGGCGAAGTTTTATTATTACTTCCCTTGTAGATTTATCACAACTTTTATTTTTTCCCATTGTTTTTTCTAAAGAAGCAATCACCTTTAATCTTTTACAGCACGTAATGGCGCCAAAATTATACAAACAGTAACAAATCGACTGAGTGTTCTCTATTTAAATTTGAATAAATGTATAAACTACTTAGCGTTCTTAATTACGTGACCAGCCAGTAATAAGGAATACTTAGTTTAAAAGTAGTGTAAAAAGTTTGCCTATTGATTTTTAGCCAATCATGTGTATCAATGAATACAGTGGTAATATGGAAATGTTTTACGATACCGAGAGAAATAAAAACAAATGCACACAATTAGTTTTGCATCTTAGTTGGAAAAAATCTTCCCTTTATATCAGCGTTCTTAATTATATGGCCACCACTGTATATTAGGTATGCGAATTTTTAAGATTTTACACTAAAGGAGAAGTCAAAAGTGGTATAATATTGCGAGAAAATTCCATCAGTACGAAATATATCTCAAAAAATAACTTATTTATTGGGCTACTCGAATGTATTAATTTTATATTTTATAGAGCCTCCGTTTCCGAGAAAATAATAAAAAAAACTTTAAGGGAAAACATAATGAAACAAAGATGCTCCAACCACTCGTGTGTAATTGTGTAGTCTATGCAATACTTCCAACATAACTAGTTTAAGGTTTTACTCAAATGAAGTAGGTACGGAAAAATCACTCAAATCCTTTACCTACAAACTCAAACAAAAAAAAAACTATTATCCATGTGTCAGTAACGTTATATTGTCTTGTAAACTTGTTTAAGAACTGAACTGAACTGAACTTAAAATTATTATTTATACCTTAAATAAAATGTTATTTAGAACAAGATTGAAAGTATGTAAAATGTAGAGGAGGACATGTATACATCGCCATCTCATGGGCACGGAAGCAAGTTGATAGTGCTATCCCTATCTATTATTCAACACGAAAATATGCCATTTTGTCTTCTTCTGCCTGTGCCCAAAGATATGATGACTAAAATATTATCCTTGAATGGAATACGTGCTAATACACATGAATAAAGACACATGAATAAAGTACTACTTCTTCTGTGTTAATACACAATTTACAACCAATTTATCTGTCCCCTGGGGTACCTGACAACTACAAATGTTTTTATGGAAGCGAGGAATGTAGGTACTTATGCATATTTCTATAGGTACCTACTATTATCAATATACGCTATTCCTATCTACCTAACTCTCCAGCAGTGTAGGTAGGTAGATATCTACTCAGAACGTTTCCTGAACCTACACAGAACGGATAAACTAGTAAGTGAAGTGAATTATCTGTTCATGTTGTATATCTATCAGTAGTAGGTAGGTACCTACATTTACAAAAAACTTATTTAATAATGGAGAGCAGTAAAAAATAAAAGATGATTTATAAAATATTTTGCTTTATTATTTTTTCTCATTCAACTCATTCTCATTCTCATTTTCAATTTCATCTCTTACTTAGACAAATATTTTTTTTTTTTTTTTTTTAAATGCTGATTAATTCACACAGCATTATCTAGCCCCAAGCTAAGCAGAGCTTGTGTTATGGGTACTAGATAACTGATATACTTAAAACAATACATTACTTTTTTTTTATTATGCATATAAAATACCCAGAACACCCTGAACAAATATCTGCAGATCGTACAAATATTTGTTCCGAGGCGGGAATCGAACCCACAACCTCCTGTGTCGCAGGCGAATCTTCTCCCGCTGCGCCACAGAGGTCGTCATCTAAAAATCTGTCCTTCCACTCCGACCAACTGAACCGACCAACTGGTTGTGCAGAATGGAAACCGATGAGGGGTTTTATTCCAATCTAACCAACTAGTTATGCCAGAAAATATTAATTTTAAATATTTGAATATGCCATCTAAAAAGCTGGCAGGCGGTAATATGATAAACTAATAACTTAAATTAATTATCTGTACATGTTCTGTATCTATCAGTATCACTTCGGACCCACCATACCCCTGGCCATACCCCTGGGGGTATATTAGGTACCTGCATTTACATAAGACTTATTTAATAATGGAGAACAGTAAAACATAAATAAAGATTTAAATAAAATATTTTTTGCTCTATTCTTCTTCATTTTCAATATAATCTCTTACTACCATGCCATCTAAAAAGCTGGCAGGTGGTAAGATGGTATGTTGGTGTCATGCCTATCCTAAATACCATACAATCGTCATTACATGTGCACAGCTCCCAACAGTGCGTTTTTTCCTATTATACAGCTACAATAGTATCCAGCAATACGTTGACACCAATCATTTATAACATAATTTAAATGGAGCAATATATATAAATAGTATATTTTGCTGCCTTGGTGACGAGACTTTATCCTTCCTCTTAACAAAACTGAATTTTCTGAGTGCCTGGGTAAATTAGTGTCAACTTCTACTATAAACGTTCCATTTTCTCGAATGTGTTGTCGACAAAGCACAAGAAAATCTATATATTACTTGTCGGGGAAATATTTGGTTCTCTATATAGTTTTTCTCAACAGATCGTTCTAATAGCCTGTAACAACGTTTTCCGGTGCGTCTGGATAAGGATATGCCACAAGATATGCATACACAAATATGACGTAATTGTTGGTTGGATCTGTAATTAGGATCCTCAATGCGGTTGTTTGCTTCTTCTATCACAAGTTGCACACACTCTTGGCACAACCGATCATTAATAGTAATCTGTAGTAAAAGATAACTATATTAGTACTTAAAATAAAAGTAGACATTATGGGAATAAACCAGGGGGTGGGCAGCAACATCCACTTGAGTAAATCGATCAATAATGTGAGAAAAAAATAACCTACCTCACGACGACACCATTCCTCTGTTATTATAACTACGAGTAGTTCAGGTCCTAAGTCCAGAGATAGGTATTCATGTTGCTGGTGGGAAGGTCGCAAGATAATATGGCAGTTAGCACATACAGCCATGGTTAGATATAATCAGAGTCCAGTAAAACAAGCGCCAAGATTGATCGCAATAGAGGGTTCGGAGTCCGTAGAATAAGCAAAGGTCATCAAATGTAAAAAAGCGCGGGAAGATATTTAATAATAACGCGACAACACGGTACGAAGGTAGGATCATAGAGGAAAGTAATATATGGGGGGTAGGATAGCCGTATGAAAAGTTATCTGTGATCTTCTGTCTGCCCATGCCATGAAGTTATAGATTTACCTCTTTACCTATAACTTCATGGCCCATGCTGCCGCCAAATTCAAGCTTCTTGCTGCCGCCTGCATGGACGTAGTATGCCGCCTGCATACTACGCCTGGACGTATGAATACTAAGTCCATGGCCGCCTGTCTCGCTAGCTAGAGAGTATTAAAATTCAATAGTCTGCCTGCCAAAGAGAATCAAGTTCACCTTTCGGGAGTGTTGCAAGTTCTAAACTTTTGTTTGCACAACACAACAGTTAAATCAGGTTTAAAAAAAAACGGAGGTACCTTTATTATTTTTCATAAGCTTAAAAATAGCCAAATAATATGCCCTTTCTCCGTAAATAGCTATTATGTTGATAAGAATTTCGAGTTATTTTTATACCGGCCTCCATATATTTTTTGGACATCTCCTTTAAATTACTGATTATCTATTCAGTTGGTACACACACATTGATCAATTGATTAACATTATGTCATAATTAAATACATTCCAAATTAATATTAATAGTAATAATGTCAAAGTCAGTAGTGACAAATTTAGTTTTGTAAAAACTCATTCACGGAATAAAAAGAATGGAACATAAGCCACTTATGTAAAGCAGTTTTAAATCCATTAAATGGCTTATCCGTTAGGTCTTTCGGTAGCTTATTGTAAACTTTAACCGCCATTATATATACATTACGTTTATAGAGTTCAAGTTTGCATTTCGGGATATAGAGTTTGTTAGCATACATACTCCTTTGATCTCTGATGCTAGTTTCTATACGAGTGGCAAACAGACTAGGATGCTGTTTTACAAATAGAGCCACCTGTTTAATATATTAGCATGGAAGGGTTAGAACTTTGAGTTCCTGGAAAAGTGGCTTACAGTGATCAGAGAACTCTGCATTACATATCGCTCTGACACACTTTTTTTGGAGAATAAATGTTTTATCTGAGTCTACAGAGTTCCTCCACAGTATGAGACCATACTGTAAAATCGTTGCAATATTCCCATGGTACGCGGTCAGACAAGTTTCCACAGAAGCTACTTGCCGGAGCCGACGTAGCACAAATACAAAGCGACTTAATTTAGTACAGACGGTCTCAACATGAGATTTCCAATTACAGTTACTGTCTAACATAAGTCCAAGAAAATTCGTTGTGGAAACTTCGTAAATTTTTTCATCAAGGTATTTTATATGTAATGTCATCGGAGTAGCTCTCGAGGTGTGAAATTGAATTAGCTTAGTTTTCTTGATGTTTGCTTTCAAGTTATTAATGTCAAGCCATTCAATTACATTTCTAATAGTTTCATTAATTTTATTTTCAATGTCAGAGTCGCTAGTATTTTATAAATGAGCAAGTATATCTGGTGTGTTGGTTAGTATATTGGGCATTTGTGGCTTTAGAAGTAGGTAGGTACTAAAGCAAGTCCATTGTATCAGAGGCAAGTCAAGATTAGGTCAAGAGCTTGTCTAGATATATACGAGTTTTTTTTGTCAGGGTCACTCAAAAAGTCTTAAACAGTGAGAGTTACCGAAAAGTGATGTGAGGTCCTCCCTCACATCACTTTTCGGTAACTCTCTCTCTTCTTCTGTCTCGTTGACAGGATATATTTTGAAAATAATGTTCTGCGTTTAAAGAAGTTGGTTTTTTTTTTTGTGTTTCAGAAGTAAGATTATATTAAAAGAAAAGTATTAATTATGTTTTTTTTTTTAATTTTTTTTTTATTTACTAAGTTGTACAATAAAGCATTTTATATTCTATTATATTCTAGTCTGTTATACAATACCTGCAAGCCATTGTGAACATCTCTGTACAACTGCTCTGCTTGTTGATACATGTTGCGGAATGAGAGACATGTCCGTAACTGTGAGCGACAGATGTAGCACAATGATGACGGTCTTCCGTCTTCAGCCCCGACCTGAAAACATTTACTTGTTAATTTATCTGTATTTTTTTTGTTTTTTTTACTTTAATGTCGTAACAAACAATTGCCCCACCTGATGTTAAGTGGTAACCTCTGCCTTTATCAATGCATTACCTCATAGGTCACGTCCACCTAGGACGCATCATGTGAAACTGCACTGCACCCGCCACCATGAGCCTGAAGCCATGAGCCAAAAGTCTCATGTGCCTGTAATTTCACCGGCACCCTTCAAACCGGAACACAGAAATGTTAACACTACTGAGTTGTGGCAGAAATAGGTATGGAGGTAGTACTTCCCCGGATGAACTCTTTCACATATTATCGGCTAAGTTTTACTTTACCGACCGCCGATTTTTGGGGTGGGAGTGGGAGGGGAGGGGTAAAACACCTTCTTTGAAGGAAAAGTTGCGGAACTCTCTACTTTTCGAGAAAAAAAAAAATGAAGATTTTGATTTTTGAGGTTAAGTATGGAATTTATAAAAAAGGGATCACAACAAGAGCTGCGAGCGAGCCGAAGGAGTTGGGTGAGGAGTGGAGGCACCGAGAACCGGCACCTGCACGCCAATACCCAATAGCCTTTGTAATATCCTATCTACCTTAACTTGAACGGCCTACAGTATTTTAACTATGTATTTATATCTACAGTATTTAAGTATTTTACAGTATTTTGTGAGGTTTCCGCAACTCCCCACTCACAGGTGGTGTTTTACCACTACCCCCCCCCCCCCCCACCCTTAAATCGATGGGAAGTAAAGTAAATTCCTACATAAACAAGCTCCTTTTTGTTTAAATTCCATATTTAACGTCAAAATGTTCCTTATTTTTTTTATCGAAAAGTGGGGGGTTCCGCAACTTTTCCTTCAAAGGGGGTATTTAACCCCACCCCCTCACCCCTCCGCTCCCCTTCCCCCTCCAAAAATCAACGGGCGGTAAAGTAAATTCCTGCCCAATTGATCTGCGTTTCTGCCTCATTTGTGCATGCATGCCTCATAATGCGCAATTTCTAACAATTACAAAGGATATAGGAGATGGCAGGTAGGTGTGGCAGATGAACAGGGGATCGTAGTGGGATCACTCAGGACATGTGCATGCATGTCATGCATGTGACTGTTGGGTGGTATGTTATAAAAAATACTGGTTTATACATCAGAGGCCTAGTTTGGGCAGAGCGTTGATAAAGGGGCACTGAGGAAAAAAGACTGGTTTTGTTTATTTTAGCCTATCTTGTAGCGTTTTTCTTAGGCATCAATTAATGCATATTTGTCTAAGTCTTATAACCTCAGTGCCCCCTTATCTACACCCCAACCCTAGTTTGAAAGGAGAGTAGGAACAAAAACAGAAATGTATAGTTTATCATGCAAGCATACCGTGGTCCCTTTTAGTTTCTCGTATATTTCTTGAAGATCGGTGTTTTCAATGCTGAGCATCTTCGTATTATGACCTAAACATACTCTACACGCGAATTTTAACATTTTTACAGAAAGAAGATTTTCGTAGACGCTTAGAATAAAGAATAAACCATACACGATACATACAATTCCACAAAATGATCTGATTTTTATTTTTATTTATTTAAATATTGAGTGGTTTCACGGAAGGAATTTGTAAACAACAAAATGGGAGGGACCAGTGTTTCCACTTACGATTTTGCCTTAGCCCTAGATTTGGTTTAAATTATCCCTAAAATACCCTCTTTTATTTTTTATAATTATGGCGTCATATGGCTTGTTCATTGGCCATTCTCCAGTTTATTTAAAGTATTTTCAATATAATTTGCAACGTAACAATCTTTACAAGTCGTCAAAGTCACAGTCAAGTCATGTTTTAGTAAACCAGTATCCGTTTTACAAAAACTTTGGCAGTCAATTTCCAACAATTTGAAATGTCACGCAATACGCTTCTATTTAATTTCACTACACTTGTGCTCTATAGACGAGCTACATTGGTTAAAATGCCACCAAAATTATATAAAAAAACTCAAAATAAATAATAAAACTAGGACATGAAATAAAATATAATAAGACGACGTCTCTTTTCAAAAATGGCGGAAAGAGCCCCTAAATGTTATAGAAATTCGTAGTTTTAGGGTGCGTATTTAAAATAAAGATGAGACATCATTTCATGTAATAAGACATCATTTCACGTATGCTACGACTAAGTTCCGACGTCGGTTTTAAGAACGGTTAATAGCACAATTTATGTCGCAAATGAAAATTAGACGTATTACATTCAATAGGAGTTTTAGGGGGGTACCCCCTTTGATAAATCGGTGGAGAAATATATTTTTTAATCCCTTAAAATGAAAACACTGGGGGAGACAATAATGTAAAACGAAATTACATGAAGAAAAATTATATCCAGAGAGCAATCATAAAAGAAGAAGAAATGGGTTACGGCCACATATGCCATAAACTGAGAACTAAAGTGACACGCCATGGACGTAATTGTAAATTGGCACATGCCATGGATTATTTACAGTTGCCATCTTACGGAGAACGAGCTGTACAGATCAACTTACTTATCTGTAGAATGAAATGTATGTAGATGACAGAAAACTACATACATTTCATTCTACAGAGAAGTAGGTGGATCTGTTTTTCCATGTTTCATGTTCTTGACTATTGACAATATAATTATGTCACTTGACAGTAACCTAATTGTTAGGTACATTCCTCAGAAGCCATTATAAGAGGAGAAGAAAAAGAATTTAAAGGATGCGGGCGGGCGCGGGCGGAGTAAAGCAAGATCGGGGAATCTTCCCGCCATTTTCGAAAAGAGACGTTGTCTACTTTTATTTTATTTCTTTTCCTAGTGTTTTCTTGAGTTATTTTGTGTTATTTGGTGGCATTTTAACTAATGTAGCTCGTTTAATAAGCACAAGTGTAGTGAAATGAAATGGAAGTGAATTGCGTGACTTTTGGAATTGGTGGAAATTGTCTACCAAAGTTTTAGTAAAATTGGCCACCGTTTTACTAAAACATGACTTGACTGTGACATTGACGACTTGGAAGGAGTGTAACGTTGCAGAATGTATTGAAGGTCCAATATAGTGAAAATACAGATACTTGAAAATGGCAAATGCACAGGCCGTGCGGCGCCAATTATAAAGAAAAAAAAAAAAAAAACAAGATCGTCTTTGCTTGTTTGTTTTGTTGACGTCGCTCTGCTTGATTCTGAAATTGTATTTATATTCGGTTTTCTGGCCTTTACTGCTGAAAATATGAGTGTTTGTAGATTTTGCCTTGGAAATAAACCTAGGAAAAATATCACTGAACTGAAAGTTTTGAAACATGATGATAGTAAAAGTTACACAGAGATCATAATGTTTTGCCTAGGAACACAGGTAACTTGTTAACCTTGAAGAAGCTAGATATAAACAAACTGTTAATCGCTTGAACTTCTCAACATTATAGCTACATGTTCGTTTTTTAGGTGGAAGATGATTCAAAAGTTAGTACAAAGTTGTGTGTGAAATGTTTCAAAAAAACTATTGAATTCTACGATTTCAAGACCCAGGCATTGAAGAGTGAAGCTTGTCTAAAATCCGTCGACCCCAATACTTTATCGCAGATCAAAGATGGGGGGGTTCCCACAGACAATATCAAGACTGAAATTGAATCGGTAGATATTGATGATGTTGTTGATAATGGTTTTGAGTCCGATGCAAGGTGTGAGCTGGAAATGGAGATCAAGGATGAACCTAAAACAGAATATAGATCAGAGGATGAGTTTCTTAGTGTTATTAAACAAATTAAATATGAATACATTGAAGAAAAGGAAGATGGTATGTGTTATCTTTGGTTACAACAAAGACATGGTAATGGGACTAAAAGTAGTCTTAAGTGTAAATCCAGGTCATTGCACAATGTCTTACAAATTTCATCTAAATCGGTCCTTCGGTTACGGAGTGATTGAGTATTAAACAAACATCCATCCTTTTGCAATTATAATATTAGTAAGTTCTGTAACCGTTCCACCACTGTGTTAAAAATTAACCACCAGTTTATTAAGTAGCTTTCTCAATTAGCAAGTTGAAGTGGCAATGGGCAGGCCATATAGCTCACACACAGAACTGATAACCCTCAGGGAATAGTGTTTCTCGAGTGACCCCCCTCGTGATGGAACAAAGACATTATAAAGGTCGCAGGGAAACGGTGGACGGAGGAGGCTCTAAGACCGTTCGTCATGACATGCTATGGGGAGGCCCATGTCCAGCAGTGGAATTCAGTGGGTTGCTGATGATGATGATTCAGGGTTTAATGATTTATGAAGATAAAGCTGAGCTGTGTCCGGCCCAAGAATAGACCCCTCCATCTACTCCCGTGGATGTCGTAAAAGCCGACTAAGGGATTACCCGTACTTGTTTGTAAGATTTGTTATAGATTTGTCCTGGCTGCAAGCTTATTTAAGGAATGTGTTAGTACTGGAAGACAGCGTTAGCTGAGTCAGTCATGGGAAGCAATAACGGCGATGAGCTCACCACTTGTCACGTTTTTTCCCACAACGGTGTAACCCATACTGAAAAGAGCTCTGCCTACCCTTTTGGGGAAAAAAGCGTGTGTCTATATATATGTATCTTTATTTTACGAGATGTTCAACAAAAACGGGTTTTTCTTGCGGCACGAGGCGTTTTTTTTGTAAGAAGATATCTGCCTGGGGTTGGCGCAGTCCTGACTACGCAAATAGCAACTCATTTAATTAATAGTTTCAGAACCCGTCAAAAAGAAAAAAGTCCGTACCAAAAAGTTAAAACCTATCAAGATAAAAATTCCAAGAAGCAAGCAGGACTTAAAAGCGGGGCCGATGAAAGTCTGTGAAGAGTGCGGCAAGTACGTGAGGGATTTAAAATCGCACGCCTTGACGCATATTCCTTTAGAGAATCGCAAGAAGGCAAAGTGTGAAATATGTGATAAATTATTCGCAACAGCGCAGTCAAAGTACAAACACAAGAGGAGGAAACACTTCGGAATGAAGAAGGAATGTCCGATTTGTCATAAAAGTAAGTTTTTTTAAATTATAAGGGTTCCGTTCTTCAACAGTACCTACAAATTATAGGACTTTGACGTTTGTTCCTCTGTCAATACCCTTCCGACCCACCGCGTTGTCAGATGACCCGGATTTCCGACCCACCGCGCCGTCAGATGACCCGGATATCCGTCCCACCGTGCTGTCATATTACCCGAACTTTCAAACCCACCGCGTTGTCGGAAGACCCAAACTTCCCAGCCACCGCGCTGTCAGACGACCCGGATTTGCTACCCACCACCGCGCTGTCAGATAACCCGGATTTTCTACCCATCGCGCTGTCGGGACGACTGGATATCCGACTCACCGCGCTGTCAGATTTCTTCGGTCCAACCTCGGCCACCACTTGGTCAGGTGTTTATAGTAATTATGCTAATTATCATGTTTCCAGTGGTGTTGAACCTGAGCGTGCATCAGAAGATGCACAACCCTGAGGAGTTCAAGTTCGAGTGCGCGCCGTGCGGCCGGCGGTTCGTCACCAAATCCCGGCTGGACATACACGTCTCCGTCCACACCAAGGACCGCCCGTTCGAATGCAACATCTGCCACGCCAAGTTCAGGCTCAAGTTGTGCATGAATCTGCATATGTAAGTACACTGATCGGACGGCGCGGCACTGGTCTGCTGGTGGGAGTATTTGGGAGGACTAGGCAATATTATTATTTATAGGCAAGTCATTAGATATTAGTAGAACTTATTTAAAGTAAGGGCTAGTTATAAACTCAATTGGTAATTTTTACAGACGCCGAGTACATGATAAAGAGAAATCTCATCTTTGCCAGTACTGCTCCAAAAGCTTCTTCAAGAAACATCATTTACAATTACACTTGAGGTAAGAGGAAAACTTACTTTCGTCAACAAAGTCCGTTCATCAAAACCTACCTTTCGTCCAACAAAGTCCGTTCATCAAAACCTACCCTACGTCCAACAAAGTGCGTTCATCAAAAACTACCTTTCGTCCAACAAAGTCCATTCATCAAAAACTACCTTGCGTCCAACAAAGTCCGTTCATCAAAAACTACCTTTCGTCCAACAAAGTCCGTTCATCAAAAACTACCTTGCGTCCAACAAAGTCCGTTCATCAAAAACTATCTTTCGTCCAACAAAGTCCGTTCTTCTAAAACTACCTTTCGTCCAACAAAGTCTGTTCATCAAAAACTACCTTTCGTTCAACAAAGTCCGTTCATCAAAAACTACCTTGCATCCAACAAAGTCCGTTCATCAAAAACTATCTTTCGTCCAACAAAGTCCGTTCTTCTAAAACTACCTTTCGTCCAACAAAGTCTGTTCATCAAAAACTACCTTTCGTCCAACAAAGTCCGTTCATCAAAAACTACCTTTCGTCCAACAAAGTCCGTTCATCAAAAACTACCTTTCGTCCAACAAAGTCTGTTCATCAAAAACTACCTTTCGTCCAACAAAGTACGTTCATCAATTCTGAATTTAAATAAATAATACTGGCTGAAGAGGAACATCTGAGATTGTAAGGGTAGCGATAATTTTTTTTGTATGCTACTTGAATGACTGAACAAGCGGATGGCCCACCTGATATTAAGCGGTAACATCTGCCTATGAAAAGTGCATTACCTCATAGGTCACGTCCGCCTAGGACGCGCCCTATGTGGCATTGCACTGCGCCCGCCACCCTGACATAAAGATGAAAAGTCTCGTGTGCTTGTAATTTCACCGGCACCCTTACCCTTCAAACTGGAACAGAGCAATGCAAGCACTACTGCTTTGCGGCAGAAATAGGTATGGTGGTAGTACTTCCCCGGACGAACTCTTTCACAAAAATGCTCTACTACTACTAAAATACATCATTTAGTACTAATAAAAAGTTTAGTTTCTACTACATTTAGTAAAAACGATTTTACAAAAAATACGCTGAGCACCAGATGATGGTTTTCAGGGCACTTGTTAGGTTACAGCTAAATTCATCATACTTTTCACTAGAAATGGGATATTTACTATGATTTTTGAGTTTTAAAATTGTTCCCGATATTTCGGCACAGTTGTTCTCCCGTGATCATGGCGCATGCAACTGTGCCGAAATATCGGGAACAATTAAAACTCAAAAATCATGGTGAATATCCCGTTTCTTGTGAAAAGTATGTACATAACCATGATAGTTTCAAAAGTTAAATTCCTCATGTTTACAATTTGAAATGTTTTCCAACAGGTCCCATACGAAAGAGAAGCCACACGAGTGTAGCACTTGCGGCAAGTGTTTCGGCTCGCGCACCATAATGAAGAACCACATACTCATACACACCAACGACAAGAAGTACGCGTGCTCGCTCTGTGACATGTCCTTCGTGAGGCGCGGGTGAGTACATGCTCATACAACGACAAGAAGCACGCGTGCTCGCTCTGCGACATGTCCTTCGTGAGGTGCGGGTGAGTACATGCTCATACAACGACAAGAAGCACGCGTACTCGCTCTGTGACATGTCCTTCGTCAGGCGCGGATGAGTACATGCTCATACAACGACAAGAAGCACGCGTGCTCGCTCTGCGACATGTCCTTCGTGAGGCGCGGGTGAGTACATGCTCATACAACGACAAGAAGCACGCGTACTCGCTCTGTGACATGTCCTTCGTGAGGCGCGGGTGAGTACATGCTCATACAACGACAAGAAGCACGCGTACTCGCTCTGTGACATGTCCTTCGTCAGGCGCGGGTGAGTACATGCTCATACTACGACAAGAAGCACGCGTGCTCGCTCTGCGACATGTCCTTCGTGAGGCGCGGGTGAGTACATGCTCATACAACGACAAGAAGCACGCGTACTCGCTCTGTGACATGTCCTTCGTGAGGCGCGGGTGAGTACATGCTCATACAACGACAAGAAGCACGCGTGCTCGCTCTGCGACATGTCCTTCGTGAGGCGCGGGTGAGTACATGCTCATACAACGACAAGAAGCACGCGTGCTCGCCTGCGACATGTCCTTCGTGAAGCGCGGGTGAGTACATGCTCATACAACGACAAGAAGCACGCGTGCTCGCTCTGCGACATGTCCTTCGTGAGGCGCGGGTGAGTACATGCTCATACAACGACAAGAAGCACGCGTGCATTGAATTGCACTGCGCCTGTCAATCTGAGACATAAAGATTAAAGTCACATGTGCCTGTAATTTCACCGGCACCCATATTCTTCAAACCGGAACACAGAAATATGGCACTACTGCTTTGCGGCAGAAATAGGTATATGGTTGGAGGTAGTACTTTCCCGGACGAACTCTTTTCACAAAAAAAACACTACTACTACTGACTATTATTATTAAGTAACTTATTATTATTTTATAATATCCCAAAATTCACAGAATCAATTACCAATCAGGCAGTAGACATAGTAACATTCTAATAGCGATGTCGCTTGTAGAAAAGCTAACGATGTATGAGATTGACGTAAGCTATCGAAATGTCACGATTTACCGCAGCCACAGAATATATACAGCCGCAGCTGTCTCCTTGATACGGAGATGTGTTGTTTATTAGTTGTTATATGTTGCAGCTACCTGAACGCGCACATGCTCAGCCACACCAAGGAGAAGCGCTTCCCGTGTCAGTACTGCGGCGTGCGCTTCCACCGCTCCGACCACCGCAAGCGGCACGAGTTCACCGCGCATGTCAAACACACCCCCACCAGCGCTACTCCACCGCCCGAGCCTTCCTAACTGACCACCACACACTCACCACCTATCCCTGTGTCGTGGGTATCAGGAACTACGATTACCATGGTACTATAACACCCAGACCCGGAACAAATATTTGCAGATTATACAAACATTTGTCCCGCAGCGGGAATCGAACCCGCAACCTCTCGCATCAGCCGGCTACTCGCCCGACGCGCTACAGAGGTCGTCATAAGTTCCCACAGGGATGTGAGAACAGGACCTACCTGTTATCAGAGTAAAAAAATGAAATGAATAAACAAAAAAACAAAAAAATGCTGTCCAGCATTTAGCAGCAGTTCACACAACTTTATCTAGCCCCAAGCTAAGCAGAGCTTGTGTTATGGGTACTAGATAACTGATATATTAATACAATACATTACATAAAATAGTTTTTTTTTATTATACATAGAAAATACTCAGAACACGTACAAAACACGAAATAATCTGCAGATCGTACAAATATTTGTACCGAGGCGGGAATAGATCCCGCAACTTAAGGCGAACCTTCGCTTTTTATTATATAACTCATAATATTGTGATGTTACGGTTCACTGTAGTGGGGCTATAGTTATTTTAGCTGTCCACTTGGTAAGGTTAAAGCAAATTCAAAGAAATTAGTTTTATGGTAATTTCTCGTGGACCTACTTTTTGTCTTATCGGTAGGTCTATGAACCGTATCTTATATCTCATCGTTCTACTGACATGGTATAGTTTCACTACTTATATTTTAGTTTTCTCGTAATTCTAGGATTTGTTGTGTAGAATACATACATACCTACACAGACACACGCCTTTTTCCTCGAAAGGGTAGGCAGAGCCTCAAATGGACCTGTTTACCGTGGGTTGCACCATCGTGGGTTATAGACGTGACAAGTGGTGAGCTCAGCGCTGCCATTGCTCCCACGACTGACTCTACTAACGCTTTCTTTCTGTAATAATACATTTCTTAAATAAACTAGCAGCCTGGACAAAATGGCTCTAAAAATTATCCTAACCTAACAACCTACCGAGGTACTGTCTATACTAGTATACTTAGGCAACGTTTCATCAACAAAAGCAGTAGGACGACGCGAAATAAGATATCCTCGTGGACCAACTGATAGGACAACAAAGTAGGTCCACGAGAAAACACCGTATATTTAGCCTACATCTAAATATAATATTTTATAGGTAGTGGACCAATATTTGGGAGTGGTTGTTGAAAATTTTACCTCAATGAGTTGACAAGTACCAACGGTATGTACTTGGAAATTTAATCTAGATAATAATGTAGATAAGATACAGTTAATTTGAAAGATAATGTTTAAATAAATGTTTATATTTTGTTAAAACGGTGTTTATTTCATATCCAAAAGTCCCTACCAAATATATTTAGTTTAAAAATCTAGCTATAAAATACACGTGACGTAAATTCTACCATTATCAATATACGAGAGGATTGGTTTCAAAACTGGTCAGACTGATGCACAAACTGATGGATTTGACTGTTTCTGTTACCAATCCTCACATATAAAGAGCAGTTGATGTGGTTACGTAAATACTCTGGGAATTTCTGAATGTTTCAAAGGTTGCTTGGTATCCAAAGATAAGATAAGATAATTGTTTTTTTTCTTCAGATTTCACACATTAAAAAACACATTTCCAAAGTAGAGATCCACCAACTTATCTCTAAAATGAAATTTATGTAGATGATGGAAAAATGTAGGTAAATGGTTCTACAGATACGTTAGTGGATCTATAACTCTCCTTCAGTTCAGTTCAGTTCTTGAACAAGTGGCCTTTGCTGAGTAGACAAAAGTTTCGCCAATGTCACGTTTTAAAAAAGTTCAGCTTTTGCACGTAGGATATTCCGGTGAACGAAGAGTGCACGGTGTGCCAATTTAAAAAAATAACCAAGCTAAAGTATCAGGTTGATCTACCAAATTCGCTTCTGGCCACATGGTTCGACCGCATGGTCGATCAATCGGACTACGTGAACTTTTTTCCAGTTGGTTCGATTAATCGAACCATGTGTTCTTGAGACTATCTACAAAACATACAACAAATGTAATTAAGGTAGATTTCTATTGAATAATTATTTAAAATCGACATCGATATCTCTCATAAATAATAGTTCACGTGAATAAAAACAATCTCACGTGTCCACTACATCACACATGGTGTCGGGTCCATAGGGTATCCGCTCTAAGGGCACAGCAGGCCACTTACATGATTTATACATTATACGCGTTTTGTCAGCAACATTAAGGACACAGCAGTATGTCAGCAACATTAGAGATACTAGCTGTTACTCAGCAATATTATGGGCATAACGGTTTGTCAGCAACATTAGAGATACCAGCTGTTACTCAGCAATATTAGGGACATAACGGTTTGTCAGCAACATTAGAGATACCAGCTGTTACTCAGCAATATTAGGGACATAACGGTTTGTCAGCAACATTAGAGATACCAGCTGTTACTCAGCAATATTAGGGGCATAACGGTTTGTCAGCAACATTAGAGATACCAGCTGTTACTCAGCAATATTAGGGACATAACGGTTTGTCAGCAACATTTGAGATACCTGCTGTTACTCAGCAATATTAGGGACATAACGGTTTGTCAGCAACATTAGAGATACCAGCTGTTACTCAGCAATATTAGGGACATAACGGTTTGTCAGCAACATTTGAGATACCTGCTGTTACTCAGCAATATTAGGGACATAACGGTTTGTCAGCAACATTAGAGATACCAGCTGTTACTCAGCAATATTAGGGACATAACGGTTTGTCAGCAACATTAGAGATACCAGCTGTTACTCAGCAATATTAGGGACATAACGGTTTGTCAGCAACATTAGAGATACCAGCTGTTACCCAGCAATATTAGGGACATAACGGTTTGTCAGCAACATTAGAGATACCAGCTGTTACTCAGCAATATTAGGGACATAACGGTTTGTCAGCAACATTAGAGATACCAGCTGTTACTCAGCAATATTAGGGACATAACGGTTTGTCAGCAACATTAGAGATACCAGCTGTTACTCAGCAATATTAGGGATATAACGGTTTGTCAGCAACATTAGAGATACCAGCTGTTACTCAGCAATATTAGGGACATAACGGTTTGTCAGCAACATTAGAAATACCTGCTGTTACTCAGCAATATTAGGGACATAACGGTTTGTCAGCAACATTAGAGATACCAGCTGTTACTCAGCAATATTAGGGACAAACCGGTTTGTCAGCAACATTAGAGATACCAGCTGTTACTCTGCAATATTAGGGACATACCGGTTTGTCAGCAACATTAGGGATACAGCTATTGCTACCGCTAACCGCATCTACATTAGAACAAACCGCTGTGTCCACATTAGAGATACAGCGGTTTGTCAGCAACATTAGAGAAACAGCGACTTGCCAGCAACATTAGGAATACTGTGGTTTGTCAGCAACATTAGAGACACAGTGGTTTGCCAGCAACATTATGGATAGTGGTTTGTAAGCAACAAAAGACATCGGTTCGGCAGCAACATTAGGGATACAGTGGTTTTTCAGCAACATTAGGGACACAGCGGCTTCTCGGCCACATTCTCCCCATCCTCCTCTATAGTGGAGCAAGTACCCTCCTCAGTCAATCTCGGCGAGTTACCCGGCGTAAAGATATTCAACGTGTTTTCTATAGTGTTCAGTTTGTCTTCGAAATGAGGGTACTCCTTAGTCAGGCATTCGACTATATACTTGATGCGGTCGTTCAGCGCGCGCGCTTGGTTGTACTCTGCTAGGACGGAGGGTTTGCTTTTCTTGACACGCACGGATTGTCGTTTGATGGCGGTGGTCAGCTCGCTCCCCAGCCGCTGGCTCCGGACCACTCGTTCTAGAAGCTGGAATTAAAATATATATTTTATTAGATGTGACGTTACGAAAAATCCAATATGGCGGTTGACTATCGCGTCCGGGGCAGCGGCGTGTCTAAAGGAGTAGAGAGCTTTTTTGTGAATGAGCTCGTCCGGGGAAGTACTACCGCCATACCTCTGCCGCAAAGCAATAGTGCGCGCATTGCGTGTTCCGGTTTCAAATTCAAATTCAAAATCTTTATTTCAGGCTTACTGAAAAATGCACTTAACCTAAACATTAAGCCCATATCAACATAAATACCTTAGAAACTAACATACATATAAAAACACTTTATTTATAACTTAATCTAACACACGTGCGATCGCCGACACGTCGCGGCCCGGCGGGTTTGATGGGTGCTGAACTGGACGAGGACTGAACTGAGCCTGGCCAAAACTGTTGATACAACGGATGCAAGGAAATAACGTATAAAACTATAAATCTACGGCTCGATCACACCGAGGCCATTTTTTTTAAATGGTATCGGGCGTTCTGTCTTCATGTACGTAATCGTCATTCATGACCCAAGGTTTTTTTTTACTTATGGTGAAAGTGAATTGTGTTGGATGTGCCCTAAATCAAACTGGTGAAAAAGTAAATCAAATGATTTGTCAACCTCTGTGGCTCGGCTGGCGAAGGTTCGCCTGCGTCGCAGAAGGTTGTAGTTCGATTTCCGCCTCGGACCAAATATTTGTACGATCTGCAGATATTTTTTCAGGGTGTTCTGAACATTTTCTAGGTATAATAAATAAATATCTATCTATGTAATGTATTGCATTGAGTATATCAGTTCTCTAGTACCCATAACACAAGCTCTGCTTAGCTTGGGGCCAGATAATGTTGTGTGAACAGCCAGCATTATTTATTTATTTTATTTGACTCACCCATTGTTTCTGTCGGTCGGTGTCGCGACACTCGCGCATCAGAGCCGCGACTTGCTCCTCGAGCTGCGCGTTCAGCGCGCTGGTCTCCGCGACCTCGCGCTCCAGTCGCTCCTGCTCACCTCGGAGCTGCTTCAGCTTAGCTTCTGCTTCAGAAAGATCCTGAAAAGTTGCGTCCACTTGCATCAACCGGCTGTTAGCTATGTTTACATGTACATGGTGTGTCCGGCCTTAGTATAGACCCATAGGCACATACTTATACTTGGTGAAATTACAGGCACATGAGACTTTACATCTTTATGTCTCAGGGTGGCGGGCGCAGTGCAATGCCACATAGGGCGCGTCCTAGGTGGACGTGACCTATGAGGTAATGCACTGTTCATAGGCAGAGGTTACCGCTTAACATCAGGTGGGCCATCAGCTTGTTCCGTCAATCAAGTAGTATAAAAAAAAATAAAAAAAAATACCCCTCCGTCTCCTCCGTGGATGACGCAAAAGCCGACTAAGTGATAACCCGGACTTGTTGATAAGATTTGTCCTAGTTCCTAGCTTATTATACTTATAGCTAGTTATTTAGAGTACTTAGATATTTAATTATGTTAATCATTTTAATCTCGACCTATAATTATTCTCAATAGCACTACCTTTTCACAAAGGTTAGCTGGAAGAAAATGCTAATTAGCATTAAGTTCGCCTGTGTACTGCTTTTTTGTCTTGTGCATTAAATAATGTTCTATCCATCTATCTATTATGGAATGTGTTATTACTGGAAGAAAGCGTTAGCCGAGTCAGTCGTGGAAAGCAATGGCGGCAACTAGCTCACCACTCGTCACGTCTATATTCCACGATGGTGCAACCCACTGTGAAAAGAGGCCCATTGAGGCTCTGCCTACCCCTTCGGGGAAGAGGCGTATGTCTATGTATGTATGTTTATTTAACTTGCAATGTACCGATTGAGCTGAAATTTTGCATTTTTTTTTTTCGAAATTACATACATCTGATAAAATACAAAAACATTAAAACAAAAAAACAAACAAAAACTTAGGTAAAATATATATAAGGTATTCATAATCGTATATATAAGGGTGTCTGTAGTGTATATGGGTGTGTGTGTGTATGGGTGTGTGTGAGAAAATTTTGGTTTGGAGAAGGTTTGGGAAAATTAATTTTATGTGCATTCCCGTACTCAAAATCTTTGAGTTCCAAAGACAATCAAGCAATTTGGAATCTTAATTTAATATTGTATAATTTGACTTGTCGTCATAGAGACGTTTTGTTTTTTGATACTAATAATTTTAGTAGTAATTTTATTTTGACCAGAGATACTGTGCTTCTTAGTAGACATAGTAAACTGATAATTGCTAAATTGTTAGCATTTAATATTTTTGATCCCGTTATAAGTAATATAACGCAGTTAACCGACGAGCATGTAGTTAGTAGTATTACTAATGGGGGCACACAAGCAGGAGGGTCAGCTGACAATATATGTTTAAACTGACGAGTCCGACAATGAGAAAGCCTGGCACATTACATGTAGTACATCAAAATGTGCAAGGCCTTCCCAGCAAAATATTAGAATTAGAATTATTTTTAAACATGTTTAATATAGATATCATGTGTGTTACTGAACACTGGTTATTACAATTTGATTTACTCCCTTATTATGAGAATTATAATATTGTAAGTTCATTCAAACGCAAGAACGCCATACGTGGCGGTTCCTTAATTGTTGCAAGAAATAATTTAAAATGCAAAGAACGTAAAGATGTTGCAAATCTCACTATTGAGAGGACTATTGAGCTGTCGTGTGTTGAGCTTGAGCGGCATATCATTGTGATTGTTTACCGTCCCCCTGACGCGGACTTCGCGTTATTTGAATCCACTATGGAAGAAGTACTGCTTAAAACTTTTGGACGTAGTAAAATGTTAATAGTCTGCGTGTTAGAAATATAGGCTCTTTGATCTTTATACTACTGTCAATGTCAAAAGTCAATTGTGCATGTTTTGAATGCTCTGTGTGTAGATATACTCTCTCTCTTCTTCCGTGTCCGCTTGATCGAATAGCATCGTTGTAAATAATCTAATCTAATTTAATTCATATAATCTAATATTTTGACGTATTATTTGGAGAGTAATATTTTAATAAATATTCATTCAAATAGACCTGTGCACATTATTTCATCGGAGCAAGACACAAATCTTATAACAGGTTATAAGGCCCAGTCAGGCATATAAGGAAACTGCATCTCGAAATCTTGTTCCGAGAAAAGCGCGGGTCTGAAGACCGCGTGCATTTTTGGTGTGCGCGTGCGTGACATTCTGCTCTGTTCTGCTCGTGATGGCGTCGACGCCTGCACCGCTGATCCCAGGCGAAAATATCGCAGCTGCCACCGTGTCCACTTGCGGCTCTCATGTCAATACAACGATGGGAAACTACAACATCGATAAGCTGGATGGAATGAGCAACTACAACACATGGAAATTTTGTATGAAAATGGCATTAACCTTAGAAAATCTGTGGCATTGCATTCAAGGTAATGAGGTAGTTGATTATCAAGACCAGAGGGCTCTGGCTAGAATCTGCTTGGCAGTGAAACCTCACTGCTACCAATATGTACAGAATGCCAAAACAAGTAAAGAAGCTTGGTCGAACTTGGCTAAAGTGTTTGAAGACACAGGACTGTATCGCAGAGTTCTGCTGTTACGTCAATTACACAGGATTGAGCTGACTACATACTCATCGGTCACTCAATATGTAGAATCTGTGATGACGCTTGTACAACAACTGGCTGATATTGGAAAACACATTGAAGATGGAGAAATCGCGGAGCTGCTACTCAGCGGGTTACCTACAGATTATGATCATCTTGTCTCCAGCCTTGAGACCATCTGTTTGACAGGAAGTCTATCGAGTGAACTAGTACGTACCAGACTATTGCAGGAAGAATTTCGTAAGTCTGAGCCAGGTGCTACATCAACAGCGTTTGTTTCAAGACAAACTAAAGAATCAAAAACCTGCACATACTGTAAGAAGAAAGGTCACCTGAAAAACAAGTGCTTCAAGCTTCGGCGTGATAAGAAGAGCAAAGAGGATGGTGATAAGACCTTTGTCGCTACAGCTTTCTTCGTCAACAAAGAGGAATGGGTGATTGATTCAGGCTGTTCGACGCACATGTGTAACAACAAACATTGGCTAACAGATTTTAAAGACTGTAGAAGTGTAATTAAAATAGCCAACAATGAACAAATACATTGTTTAGGATCTGGTGATGTGCTACTGGAGGCAAATGATTTGGTAAGATGTATTCAAGGTGTATCCTATGTCCCTCAACTGTCTGTAAATTTACTGAGTGTTAGTAGATTATGTGATAAAGGCTTCACAGTAATTTTTAATAATAAGGGTTGCCATATCTTTCAAAAGTGTGTTATCTCTGGCAGTCCAATATGTAAGGCCGTTAATAAAAATGGGATCTACAAATTATTTGGTAAGGCCCATATTCCAAGTCGGTTGTCTACGTGTGGTGAAGTGGTGCATTCTTCAACGCTCCTGCCTGAGCAGGAGGTACAGAGTGCCAACGTAGCCGAGGTGCCGATTGATATCTGGCACAGGAGGCTAGGCCACCTAGGAGTTCAAGGTATGCTAGCTTTAAGGGATGGTAAGGCTAATGGTGTGTTGTTCCAGGACAATGACAAGCAAGAACTGAAGAACTGCATACCATGCATGGAAGGAAAGATGGCAGCACAGCCATTTCCAACCAAAGATGCCCACCGGGCAAGCCAGCCTTTGGAACTCATTCACACTGATGTTTGCGGCCCCATGCCTGCCACTAGCTGGGGTGGCGCTAAGTATCTAGTGACTTACACGGACGACTTCACCAGGAAAAGTTTTGGCTTTCTGCTACAGAGGAAAAATGAGGTATTTTCTACTTTCATTAATTTAAAAACTCAAATTGAAAAACAATTGGGTTTGCCAGTTAAAATACTGCGTTCCGATAATGGGGGAGAATATTGCAACACCATGTTTTCTGATTACCTTAAAAAGGAAGGAATTATCCATCAGACAAGTATTCCATACTGTCCTCAAGGAAATGGTGTTTCTGAGCGCCTAAATAGGACACTCTTAGAAAAAGCAAGATGCATGCTGCAAGGGGCAGGTCTAGGGAAGCGTTTTTGGGGTGAAGCAGTAATGACTGCCATTTATTTGAAAAATAGGTCCCCAACAACTGCTTTGTCCGGCCTTACTCCACAGGAGAAATGGACTGGATTGAGGCCTAATCTTAGTCATCTCCATGTATTTGGCTGCATTGCTTATTCACTTATACCTGAGCAAAGAAGGAATAAGTTAGGTGCTAAAAGCAAGAAGTTTTTATTTGTAGGCTATAGTGAGACCTCTAAGGGCTATAGACTTGCTGACCCCATGAACCCTAAAAAGGTTATCATATCTAGGAACGTAGCATTTATAGAAAATAAATTTTATGAGACTGACAATAATATTAATAATAATTCTAAAGATTCTAGTAATCATTTTATATTTTATGAACTGAATGATAATGAATTAAATTGTAATATTAAATCTAGTCAAGAAAAAGAACCAAGTTCTACTTTAAACAATTTTGATTTTGGTGACAATATTGAGCTGAATTCTAGCATTAATAGTAATGCGAATTCTAGTCATACTGTTGAACTGAATCCAAATGTTGTGTCAGCTGATTCTGAAATAGATAATACAATGATTTCAGATGCTGATGACGAGCATTACGTCACAGGCAGCGAGAATGAGGCCGGCTCACAGTGTTCGCCGATCAGTGACGCGCTCTCTGAGCGTCTAACGTCATCGCATCTTGCGGCACCTCAAGGGGAAGCTGATAGTACCCCCGAGCCATTGCCATCATGCTCTACTGACCGTCCTGTGCGTACTACTCGTTCCAAGCCGCCTTTGAGGTATGAGGATTATATAACGGACTTCTCTCTCGTGGCGCAACATGCACTTCCAGGCGATCCTCTCACGTATGAGGAAGCCATGTCTTGTGCTGACAGTCAAGATTGGCAATCTGCCATGCAATGCGAATATGATTCGCTCATTGCAAATAACGTGTGGGAAATAGTCGACAGACCACCAAATACAAACATTGTTAAATGTAAGTGGATCTATAAACGTAAACACGACGCCTCTGGTAAGTTCGACAGGTTCAAAGCTCGTCTGGTCGCCAGAGGTTTCACACAAGTTAGAGGCATTGATTACAATGAAACTTTTTCACCCGTAGTTAGACATAGCACTATGAGAATTTTGTTTAGTTTGGCTAATGAGCTAAATTTAAATATTGATCATGTGGATGTAACTACTGCATTTCTAAATGGAGAACTGAAAGAAACCATTTATATGGAACAGCCTCCGGGTTTTTCAAATAGTGAAAATAGTAAAGTTTGTCTTCTATTAAAAGGAATTTATGGCCTAAAACAGGCAAGTTAAATATGGAATGCAAAAGTTCATACATTATTATCTGAAAATGATTATAAACAGAGTAAATGTGAGCCTTGTGTATATAGTAAGACAATAGATGAACAAATCATTATTGTAGCATTATATGTCGACGATTTCTACATATTTTATAGCTGTGACAAAAATGAACTATTGCCTCTTCTAGAAGATAATTTTAATGTTAAGAACTTAGGTTCTGTTACTAACTGTTTAGGTATGAATGTATTCAGAGACAAAGTTAAACATATAATAAAACTTGACCAGTCAGAATATATAAATAAATTGTTAGTTAAATTTGGCATGCAAAATTGCAAACCAGTGTCCACTCCTATGGTACTCAATTGTAAACTTGAAATGGATGAGAGTGAACACCCTGATAACTATGTGTATAGCTACAGAGAACTGTTAGGTAGTCTAATGTATCTATCTGTGTGCACTAGGCCCGATATTGCTTTTGCATGTAGTCAACTAAGCCAGTTTAGCAACAATTTTAATAAGACTCATTGGCTAGCTTTGAAACGCATCCTGAGATATTTAGGAGGTACTATAAATTATTGTCTATGTTTCTATAGATCTAATAATTTAGATATAACTGCCTTCTCTGATGCTGATTGGGCTAACGACATTGTAGATCGTAAGTCTTATACTGGTTTTGTAGTTAAGCTGGGTAGCAATATTATCAGCTGGGAATCACGCAAGCAGCGTTGCGTTGCATTATCAAGTACAGAGGCTGAGTATATTTCTATTTCTGATGCTTGTAAAGATCTCTGTTTTATTAAGAACTTTCTGTCAGAAATTGTAAACATTGATGTTCAAATAACATTGTACAATGACAATCAAAGTGCACACAAGCTACTGGAATGCAAAGAGTATTGTCATAAAAGAACAAAACACATTGATCTTCGTTATCACTATGTTAAAGATTTAGTTAAGAAAAAATTCTTAACAGTAAAGTATTTGTCAACTGAACAAATGACAGCTGATGTACTAACTAAAGCTTTGAGTGGATGTAAACATAAATTATTTACACATGAAATGAATGTAATACCTAAGTAGACGTAGGCATTATATCATTATTTAATTGCTTGTATTCATGTATGTAGACTTACTTAAATACTGTGTTAGACAGACATAGAGTCTTGTTTAAATTTATATAGAGTCTTTGTGATACTCTACATTCTCTTAACGTAGAGTTAGTATTGACATGATAGAGTCTAAAGTTTTTTTTTTTGTTGGTAGAGTCGTATCAAAAACCCTAAGGGGAAGTGTTAGAAATATAGGCTCTTTGATCTTTATACTACTGTCAATGTCAAAAGTCAATTGTGCATGTTTTGAATGCTCTGTGTGTAGATATACTCTCTCTCTTCTTCCGTGTCCGCTTGATCGAATAGCATCGTTGTAAATAATCTAATCTAATTTAATTCATATAATCTAATATTTTGACGTATTATTTGGAGAGTAATATTTTAATAAATATTCATTCAAATAGACCTGTGCACATTATTTCATCGGAGCAAGACACAAATCTTATAACACTGCGGAGATTTCAATATAGATATTCCTGTGAATCCTCTATCTGAGAGAATTCTTAACTTATTTAAATGTTTTAATTTACGTCACCTTTTCGAAGAACCTACAAGGGTGACACTTACATCAGCCACCTGTTTGGATAATATATATTGCAGTAGTGTTCCAATTGATAAAGCAGTAATTAAACATTTCACCTCGGATCATTACGGTCACAGTGCTATATTTACTTGTAATTTGGTAGATGAACCTAAGGAATTCACTTATCGGGGCCTATCACAGGGAGTCGAATTACGAAGTTTCAGAGCAGTATTGAACTTAAAATACCCCTTTTACCATGCGTAGATGATCCAAATGAACTTTTTACCTCCTTGTCTAATTTGATAAATGAGCAACATACTGAGATATTTCAGTTAAAAACATGTGTAGCTAAATCTAATGTCGGGTTAGCTGATTGGGCGACACCCGGTATCTATAGAATTAGGAATAAATTATATGATCTCTATGCGGCTAGGGAATCAATGTTGCATGACCCAAAGTTTATTTTGTATATAAAGAACTATTCAAATACTTTTAAAAAAGTTTGTCGTGCAGCAAAATCATTACATTTGAGAAAAAAAATAGAAAAATCATCGAATAAAATTAAGGCAACTTGGAAATTAATTAATAATGAAACAGGTAAATCGAAGACACGCAATAAGCAGATCAAATTAAACATAAACAATACAACATTGACAAAAAAGATTGATGTCGCGAATGCCTTTGACAATTTTTCTCTAATATACCAGTTATTGTAACCCAGTCATTACAATCATCTGCCTCTGGAGCATCTACTTCATTGGAACTAAGTGTTGCTAAATGTGAGATCGCGTTTAGCTTTAGATACGTAAATGCCGATAGTATTGTTAAGACATTTAAGTCACTTAATATTAAAAATACTGAAGATCTTTGGGGAATATCCACAAAGGTGTTAGGTATTATAATTATTGATATTGCTCCATGCTTAGCCTACATTTTTAATAGATGTGTTGACGACGGAATCTTTCCAGATCTTATGAAACATAGTAAATTAATTCCTTTGTTCAAGTCTGGAAATGCAAAAGATCCATCTAATTATAGGCCGATTTCTATATTGCCCGCGTTAAGTAAAATCTTTGAAAAACTTATTCTTACTCAATTATTGTCACACTTTAACTTCCACAGACTACTTCATAGTCATCAATTTGGATTTACCAAGGGTCGATCAACAGCTGATGCTGGTACCATGCTTTTGGAACACATATTTCAAGCATGGGAAAACTCGCAAGACGCGATCGGAGTATTCTGCGACCTATCCAAAGCATTCGACTGCGTGAGTCATGCTACTCTAATTTTGAAGTTAAAACATTATGGCATCCAAAATCAGGCAATTAACCTTGTAAATTCTTACTTATCCAATAGAGTACAAAAAGTTGACGTTGGTGGTGAAAGGTCTTCAGGATCGTCTATTGTTATGGGAGTGCCCCAGGGTTCAATACTAGGCCCATTTCTATTTTTAGTATACATTAACGATCTCCCTTTTTATGTAAAAGACATATGTGATATAGTTTTATTTGCTGACGATACGTCTTTAATTTTCAAAGTTGATAGGTCAAAAGCTAATTACGATGATCTAAATAAATCACTATCGCGAGTTCTTGATTGGTTCACAGTAAATAATCTGTTGCTTAATGCTAAAAAAACGAAATGCATTAAATTCACTTTGCCAAATGTAAAACATTACCCAACTAATATTAAAGTAAATGGCGAGACACTCAATCTTGTAAACTCTACTGTTTTCTTAGGACTTAATATTGATGCAAGTTTGCAGTGGGGACCACAAATTGAGGCACTTGCGGGTAGACTTAGTTCCGCTGCATATGCAGTTCGTACGATAAGGCAGCTTACTGATGAAGCTACAGCTAGGCTAGTTTATTTTGGCTACTTCCATAGTGTTATGTCATATTGCATCATTCTGTGGGGGAAAGCAGCAGACATCCAAGCAATATTTGTTTTACAAAAACGGGCAATACGTGACTCCTTGAGGGAGCGTTTTAAGGAAATTAACATTCTCACCGTAATATCGCAATACATCTACGAAACCTTATTATATACCTACACATAAACACTTGAAAAAAGTGACGTGCATTGTTTTAACACGAGAAATAAAAATAAACTGAGTATTCCCAAATTTAGATTAAAAAAAGTAAGTGGGTCTTTTATGGGGAATTCTGTTCGGTTCTATAATAAACTTCCAGAAAGTGCTTCTAAACTTTCGATTCGAAGATTTAAATCTTACATAAAGAATAATTTAATTAAGAAAGCGTATTACACACTACATGACTATGTTAATGATAAAGCCGCGTGGCCTGATGTCGCTCTGCCCCTCGACACCTAATTTGTCAATTTGCAATGTCTGTACCTGCATATAATTTATTACTGATGTGTTCTTTATGTGTAGGTATATCAAGCGTAGTGTGTGCTGCCTTATGAACTTTTGCTGATTCTCTCTATCATCTTACTTTTGACTGCCTACCTAAGTAAGGCTTTTAATTTGGTTTTCCTTTTTTCCTTGAATCAGCTTCCACTTGTTCTCGAGGCACCACACAGGCGCTCTCCACCTAGTAGTAAGAAGGATCATCAAAAGAAAAACAGACCGTGTTTGTTGCCTGATTCTTCTAGGTCTGGTTGCGTTGGAACAGGAGTAACTGTAAATTTATTTTTTAAGACGATTCAAAATGATCCTTGTGATTTCAATGAATAAAATACTTTTGACTTTGACTTTGACTTTGACTTTGAGTATTTTTGGAGTGTGAAATGTGTGTATAGTGTGAGATGTGTGAGTAAGTATAATATATACATATAATATATAACTGATATGCATATAAAATTTAACAAAGCTGACAAAACTAGTACGACTGCAACAGAATATTGTGTGCATCAGTGAACCTAGAAAAAACCTGGTTTAAATAAAGAACTAGCTGACCCGCTCGCGACTTCGTCGGCGCGTAGATTACCTAGGTAGCACCCGGAACATGGGACTTTCATACAAACTTTAACACCCTTTTTCAACCCCTTAGGGTGCGAATTTTCAAAAATAGTTTCTTAGTCCCCTTAATGAGTGCTTGTGCCAAATTTCAGACCTTTTGTAGTTTCCGAGATTTCGTGATGAGTGGTCAGTGAGTGAGTGTGTGGACTTCTCTTTTATATATATATAGATTATTAGGGATGGCTTGCATGGCTTCATACTATGACTAACATTTATGCCTAACTACGTATTCATCGGACTGCCTATTTCATCGGATTGTTGAAGTTTGTATGGATATTTCATCGGATTGTTGAAGTTTGTATGGATAAAACTAAGTTGCGGCATAAGCCGCGTTCCATTCGTTGTAGAGAATACCTACCTTGGTGACCCTCGCGACGTCAGCTTTGGCCAGCCGCAGCTTGTGGTGGTAGGCAGACTGCGAGGTGGAGCTTCCGTGGGCCTTTTCAACGGCCGCGGTCGCCCGGTTCTTCTCTAGAGCCGTGCCCCGCCGCGTCACGTACATAGCCAGATCCTCGGCTAGCTTTTCGCCTGTGCGTCGGAGTTGCTCGCGACGGACCTAATACAGACCAGCGAGTATTCCATTTAAACTTTGAACCCCTGGTACAGAATAAATAATAGTACAACCCCCGGGGGATCCAAGGACACGTAACTATTCCCTGGAATCCAGACGGCATAACATCATCATCATTAAAGATCTTCTGGCGGCTTTTACGGTAACTTACGCCTTCTAACGTAAGACGGTATTAAAACCGGAGATCTATAAAATCTTGACTTATTTACACTCTTATATTTGATTTGAATGACGGAACAAGCCGATGACCCACCTGATGTTAAACGGGAACCTCTGCCTATATATAACAGTGGATTACCTCATAGGTCGCTTCCACCTAGGACGCGTCCTAAGTGGTATTGAATTGCAACCCGTCACCCTGAGTGTGGTTTTACAGTGACGCTTTCGCCAGCGCGGTTGTTAAGCGTCATGGGCAATGTAGGTACCTAGCTTTGCGTCTCTTGTATAGTGCGCGTCATGTAAAAATAACGCTGTTGGTCAAGCTTCTACAGGCGTTCCAGCGTTCTTTTTACATGACGCGTACTATAATTGTACATTATTTGTAGTAAACTAGGTAGGCACTCATTCAATGCATACTAATATTTATTCTGTGGCATAGGTATACATCTCTTAAATAAGTAGAAAAGTAAGTAATCTCTTAAAAAGAACGCTGGAACGCCTGAAGAAGCTTGACCGCCAGCGTTCTTTTTACATGATGCGCATTAAAATATATATCGTTACATAGTTGAACAAACGCGCGCGGCCGCGTATTGCATACGTTATGGGCCGAGTTTACCAACCGCGCGGACGGTAAACGTCACTGTAAAACAAGCCTGAGACATTAAGATAAAAACTCTAATTGAATTGACTCTTATATACCCTTCAAAGCGGAATACAGCAACGCGGCACTTGCTTTGCGGCACAAATAAGACACAAAATACAAAAAACCGGTCAAGTGCGAGTTGGACTCGCGCACGAAGGGTTCCGTACCACTATCTATAAAAACGGCAAAAAACGGTTGTCTGTGAGCCCCCCTTCAATATGTGTTTTATTTTAATTTAATTATATATTTTTAAAATTAATATTTATCTAAATATTCTTTGAATATTTCAAGCGTCTACCTGTTGCCGTTATCAATATCGAGCAAAAACGATATATAGTTATTTTATTGTTTTTTAGTAAATATTGGTTGTTATAGCGGCAAAAGGAAAACATCTGTGAAAATTTCAACTGTCTAACTATCACGGTTCATGAGATACAGCCTGTTACAGGCGGACAGACAGACGGACGGACAGCGGAGTCTTAGTAATAAGGTCCAGTTTTACCCTTTGGGTACGGAACCCTAAAAATCTCTACTACTAACAAAGCTTCATCAAGCAGTAGACTTTTATACTGGTTAATGATGAAGAAGAATCTACAGTACATCATCTTCAAGAGTTTACCTCCATCCTGTGTATTTCGCTTCGCATCTGTCCAATTTCCCCTACAGCAGATTTGGCCTCTTTCATATTCTTTCTCAATTCGACGGCTAATATTCCCTATAACAAAACGTCATAAAGTATGTATGTAGGTACCGATACAAATTAATTTTATAAAAAGGAGGTGGGCAACCACTGACCCAGGTCAAAAATCGGTTTAAAGAATTTATTCTCATAAGAACAAATACAGTTCACTTAAATGAGATTATACAAAATTAAATCTAGGTATTAAATCTAGGTATGTAATTTGCTTAATTTGATGAGTAAGAACTAGTAATGAAGCTATGCATTACAATTAGAATAGGTATGTAAGAATTAATTACAAAATATAAACCATTTAAAAACTAGGGACGCTACGTATCTAAAATTACAAACAAAAACTACGCAACACTCTCAAAATATAACTGATGTAGGTAGGTAGATACTAAGTGTTATATTTGTTGTTCGTCGAGAGGAAGCTACCTTCACTTAAGTCGCGATTTTTACGCTGTTGTTGACCGGGGCTAGAGTTTATGAGCAAAATAAATGAACCAGGCCCTTCATGGAAGTAATTAGTATGCTTCTAAATATTGTTTTTTTACAAATTTTTCTAATGAACTCGTGTATTTTTAGAAGTTCGGAAGCAAAAGTTGTAATTAGATAAATCTCATTGCATATGCGTGAAACAAAACGCAACAAGCGTCATTACCGACTTTCACACAACTTCTACGAAAGAAATTAAATTAACTTTTTCATTATATTAACATCTAAAATTATCTTAACTGTACGTTACGTTAGTCAAAAAAGTTCGGTCAAACAAACTATGGGGAGTTGCCCATGTTCTTTCAAACCCAGTGTTCTTACATCAGTTTTCATACAAATAAAACCGCACTGAAATCGGAGCACCTAATGCACCCTAGATTCATCGTGTGCTCATACCCTGATGTCAGCGTGAGGAAGACATGTAATTTCGTCTTTAGAAGTTTGAGCTCAAACTTGAAGATTCAGCTTCAGTAGTTCCCTATAACCTGCTAGGTAGAACACACTATGACATCAAAGTTATAAACCACTTCTGTTTAGTCACGGGTTATTAAAAGATTTCTCTTAATAGTTGCGCACTAGAGACGACCTTCACCCATCTGTTTAATGGATGAAAAGTATTTTACATGAAATTTAATATATTAGAAAATATATCTCGAGGGGGTTGTCTAAAAAATTTCTCTCCAGGCAACGATTAATAAAAAAAACATTTTACTTTTTTAATAACCGTGATAGTTAGACTGTTGAGATTTTCACAGATGATGTATGTCAGTTGCCGCTATAACAACAAATACACAGAATAAAATAAATATTTAAGGGGGCTCCCATACAACAAACGTGTTTTTTTGCCGTTTTTATAGATAATGGTACGGAATCCTTCATGCGCGAGTCTGACTCGCACTTGGCCGGTTATTATGATAATGGTACGGAACCCTTCGTGCGTGAGTCCAACTCGCACCTGGCTGGTTTTTAAATTTTTAACGAATCATAGTCTGGACAAGAATTGTTTAGACAACCCACTCGAGATATATTTTCTAGCATATTAAATTTCATATAAAATACTTTTCATCCATTAAACAGATGGGTGAAGGTCGTCTCTAGTGCGGATCTTAGACTAAAAGGTGAATGAGAAGAGATGTTGTGTTCACCTTTCGCTGCCATATCAGCGCTTCTCTCTGTACGCGGTCTACGTCTTGTGTCAGATTCATCTTTTCCTTGTCCATTTGCTCTATTTCTTCTTCTAGCTCTATGATTTCTGTTTCAGCATCCTACAAAATTGTTAAAAATGTTTATTGTGCAAACAATATTAAAATTTAATTTAAGCCAATAACATCTACTCGCAAAGACTTGAGTTAGTTCTCCCGTGATCAAGCTCCATGCCCTCCACCAACCTCCATAGGTCTGGGCGGTGAACACGGGGGTGTGAACTGCCCTAACATGGCCTAGAGACGGTGCGAGCGGTGTCACGCGTGCCTCTCTAAGACGGAAACATCAAAGCCAGTGAGATCTAAGATCAACGCCGTCGTTTCAGCGGAAGTTATCGTACCCGCAGTCACCACAAACGGCGAACGAAGGACACCGTGAGGTTTAAGCCGGTAGGAGTCCGACATAATCCCTTCGTCGCCCCCGCGCGATGGGATATCCATGATGGACTTCCTCCCGAAAAAAAAGAAAAAGAAAAAAAAAAGTTCTCCCGTGATCATGGCGCATGCAACTTTGCCGAAATACCGGAACAAACAAAACTCAAAAATCATGGTAAATATCCCATTTCTAGTGAAAACGGGAATAATTTTGAACTAGAGGAGTTATTACCAAAATAATGTTGAAGGGGGCGCAACGGCGCCAAACCTACATTTATAATCAGTTTCTAGTGGATAGTTGAAGTGCCACATTGTTTGAGAGTACAGTCCGGCAAGTATAAGTTGGCGGTGGCGATTTGAGGAACTAAAACAGCCTTCTTTTTCATTCTTTGGTCAGTTGAAAAATAGGATTTGAATAGGAAAATCGCACGACATAGGACGGACACTCTCATGACACGACTTTTCTTGAAAACGAGTAAAAGGATTTCAAACTGGGAAATGCTTTTTTGTACACAGTGGCGCACAGCCGCGCCAAGTTATACTTGCCGGACTGTAACCTTGAGATTGGTTGGGCCTTGCGCTAGTGGCACCAGATTAATTCGGCATAATATTCTTTAAATGAAATATTATTCAATACCTTCAAGTTAGCAGAATACCCATACGTGGTCGCTATGTTGGTCCTTTGCGCGTTGTCGTTCCTTTCTAGGGAGTCCTTTTTAGTCCTCTCCAGCACCTCGAGCTTGCCCGCCAGCTCGCGCAGAGTGCGTTCCACGCGGCTTCTCTCTTGCAACACTTTCTCGCACTCTGCTTGTATGCGCATCGTCTTCTGGTCGCAGATTTGAATCTCTACAATAAAACATAGCCATGACATCATCATCATGACTGGCAGCTGAAATAATAGCTCACTGCTGGGTATTAAGCCTCCTCAATCAAACTCATTCCAATCGGTTCTGTGCAATTGTGCGGTGCTGATTCTTCTAGGTTTGGTCGCGTTGGAACAGGAGTAAATTTTTATAAGAAGATTCAAAATGATCCTTGTGATTTCAATTAATAAAATACTTTTGACTTTGACTTAAGACTTGAAAATGGCAAATGCACAAGCCGTGCGAATAATAGATACATCATCTCTTACGCTTGGTGATAAGGCTGATGTCCGCCATCATCTTCTGGTGCTGCTGCGTCAGCTTCACCACGTGCCCTTGCAGACGCAGCCACTCATGCTGCAAGCCCTCGGTGCGCTCGCGAAGAGCTTTGATCTGCTGCTCTAACTCCTCAATTCGACGCTCTTGAGGAGACTTCAACTAAAAAGAACGAAATAAGTACATAAAGTTCATAAAGTACTTTTTTCTTCTCCATATTACGTTTTTTAACACAGCACAGCGCACAGCGTTTTATTACATTCAAATATCATTTTGGTTTAAATAATGAATTTTTCAACACACTTGCTCATAAAGTGTCTCTAATTTCACCGCAATTAGGCACATAATAACACATGTAAGCAAACTGTGACTTTTTCATAGCTATTATTCAGAAGTGAGCAATAGAGACAGTTGAACATTTACGCAGAGTGTGTATTTCTGTTTTACACCTGTAATTAAACTTTGTTTTTTTTTTTTGTTTTTTGCATTCACAACTGGGTTAATTACGAGAATCGATCTCCTGATAGAAAACCTGCAACTTTTAAGCGCTGCCAAAACTTACATCGAAGATCGCCTTCAAAGCATGATACTTCTTGATAACTATGTCGAGTTCTCGTTGCTTCTTCGTGATGATCTTAGTCTTCTCGTCATACTTCTCTTGCAGTAGGTCGAGCTCCTTCTCTCGTGCTCGCACATTCGCCAGTGTGCTCTCGAGAATAAGGTTGTTTTTGGCCTGACGGTTTCTGTTAACCTCTATATCTAGCATCATCTTAGCGTGTTGGTTTTCGAACGCCATTAGTGATATTTCCTGAAAAAAAGAAGGTTTTATATCAGAACTCTACTCTACTCTACTATTCGTGAGAACCTTTAATTGGCTCTCTAATACTGCCATAATGTGTGTTCTCCTTTAAATAAAATAAATAAGAAAAATAAAAATAAAACTCTCCACCCCTTTCGATGGCCATAAAACATTATAAAGGTAGCAGGAAGGCGGTGGATGGAGGCGGTGGTTTGTCAGAAGGCTTATATCCATTAGTTGTCTTATAGGCTGATGGTGATGATGAAATCAGACCTTATTCCATGACATTAATCAAATAAAATTTTCACTAGAAACGGGATTTTTACCATGATTTTTGAGTTTTGATTGTTCCCGATATTTCGGCACAGTTGCATGCGCCATGATCACGGGAGAACTAACTAAAGTCTTTGCGAGTTATTGGCAGATATATCGATCTAACCTCTCTCGTAACTATTTTATTACGAACGATACCACTACCATCGGTTTCGTTGTCACACTTCACTCCACCTCGACAAACAACACTAACGGTATCCGGTCGCGTATCAGGTACCACACCTTTTTGATTCTTACACATTCTCACCACAGGCTTCCCTACTCCAGATAATTGAAAACCATCTTCACAATTGAAATTTCTGTGATTATTAAAAAATCAAAAATCAAAAATCATGGTAAATATCACGTTTCTAGTGAAATGTATGTACATAACTATGATGGTTTCAAAAGTTATTAATAAAATCGTTTGCAGACATGAAGATTAACATATATTTTTCCGCTGCTAGAAACTGTGTACATTTTGGTAAAAAATGACTCTGAATGGTGACTCTTGTCAGCGTCTGAAATAAATGTTTAATGTTTACCTGGTTCCTAGACATCTCCCTCATCTTCTTGATGCCGTTGGCCATGGCTTCCACGGCTTTATCATTGAGAAGGCACTCCTGGAGGTTCGCCAAGATTTCGTTCTCGAGCTTCAGCTTTTCCTCTACCTTGCGTTCCAGTTCCTTCACCGTGCTCTTAAGTATGTTGCCCATCGCTTGGTTCTCCTGTAACATTTCAGAATGCGTCAACTAACATTGCTATAAACAACGCAAACTAATCTACTTTTCATTTATGTAAACTCTTCTTTTCACTTTCTTGCAGCTATTGTTTTCTTGCTAAACTCCACCCATTCGATATATAAAGGAGAGTATACACTAGAGCATTCGCTTGTAACAGAACATAGAACCGCTCTAATGTGTCACCCTTCACGTAACTTTTCGACGCTTTTTTACAACTTGATTTTACAAACCAAAGAGCGAATTTGTGTTATATTGCATCGAGCAAAGACAAAGTGCTGCGCGGTATGAGGTGCGCGGGCGAGACGTAAAATAGAAAGGAATGTTACAGGTAAATGCTCACTCGCCTTGAGCATTACGTAGAACACATCGTCGAGCATTCGCAGAAACGTTACATTACATGGAAATTCACATATCGCCTTAACATCTGGTGGGCCATTTGCTTTTCAAAACATTTAATTTCCAATGATGTTGCTGAGATTCACTTACCATTTGAATCATTTGCTCATCTCTCTCAGTGAGTTCGATGGATTCTGTGAACTCTCCATGTTGCGATTCCAGCTTCACTCTCTTCTCATCCTCGATATCATCTGAAACACGAACAATTCATATCGACGGTTATTACGAGAGAGATAGCTAAGAGCCCACGAGTTTCGGGGACTCTAATACAAAAAAGATAGTCTGAATGTGTCAGTTAGTTAATTTAGTAATAAATTTAATATTAATTTAGTTCTTTAAAATTCATTAATTACATAACTAAACATAAAACCCAACAGTCGCACACATAGTCCTGACCCCACACTAGGATCCCCTGTGTCGTGGGTATCAGAAACTACGAGTACCATGGTGCACCCAGACCCGGAACAAATATTTGCAGATCATACAAACATTGTCCCGCAGCGGGAATCGAACCCGCAACCTTTCGCATCTCTGCCGGCTACTAACCCGACGCGCTACAAAGGTCATCAAACTGTTAAAACTTGATAAATTCTATCCAAGAGACTCAATATCCTTAGAAGGCAGTTCAGGCAGTCCGGGTTTCTACCAGAGGGCTTAGTTCGAGAATTTGATAGTATTTGAAACTAGGTATATGAAGTTTAATTTCCTTCAATACATTTTCTGACAGCGTCCTTAGTTTTCTCCTCGTTTCCGCTAGGGGCGCTGCAAGTAAATGTACGGAAGGAAACGAAACTTCATATAGTTTCGAATTTTACCAGAACTCGCACTAACCCCCAGAGGGCGACAAATTCAGTTCGTGACTTACAAAGTTTAGTAGCATGCTCGATATCGTATATAAGTTTGTCCTTGTTCATGGCGAGAATCTTTCCCTTGTTCATCTCCTCGTTCACCACTTTCTTCGTGATCTCCAGGTTGTTTATCAACGTGCGGTAGTTTTCTTGAAGAGCTCTAAAAAAAAAAAAAAAGAATGATATACCTAACTCGCAACTGGCACACTTTATGTAAAGCGGAACCTCTGCCTATAACAATGCATTACCTCACAGGTCACGTCCACCTAGGACGCGCCCTAAGTAGCATTGTTTCGCGGCCACCCTGAGACATAGATGACAAGTCTCAACTGCCTGTTTCATATCTTACCCTTCAATCCGGAACGCAGTAATGCGAGCATGACTTCTTTGCGGCAGAATTATGTATTTTAGAAAAAAAATAAGTAGTTCCCTTCTCACGGCCTTCGAGCGTGAACGCGGTCGGTGCTCATGAAGAAGGACCTCTAAAATGGTCAACGAAACGTCAGCAGGAGAAATGTAAATAACGTGGTGTAAAGTCGTAATTTTTCTAAAATGATACCAAACGACGGTAGTTTCAATTCTAGAATTATGTATGGTACTGTAGGTACTTCTCCGGGTGAACACTTACAAAAATGCTTTACTACGAACAAATACTAACATGAGTAGTTTTAGTCTATAAACACTGCTGCGCTAAGATGTGTTTATAGTCATTGGTAGTTTATAACTTTCTTTGTAGAATTTCAAACAAGATTTGTAGTCCGATTTTACATCTTGTATGTCTACAATCCTGAATTGGATCAAACCTGGGGTAGGTTTGCTCCACTTATGTCTTCTCTTCCTGAAGTCGTGTCCGTCTTGAAAGGATTTAGTAGAGGAATTGACAAGCTGCTTCCGCGGCAATCTGTCTTCGGTTTGTCTTGGGCGGTAGTGGCAGGGAAATGCCTCGACTCATGCTAAGCAAAGTAAGGTAGTGTAAACTCAGTCTGAGGGACAGTTCGCAGTCTTACTCCAACCTTCATCATCATCAGCCTTTAGACGGTCACTGCTCGACGAGGCCTCATAATCTCCACGCTTGGCAGGCGGGTTGGTGAACCCAGTTTTATGAGTTCTCAGGTGGACGCTGCTGCCAATCCCCTAGAGTAATCGCTTAGTCGGCTTTTACGATATCCACGGGATTAGACGGAGAGGTATATTCTCATGCCGGACACACCACGGCTCTAATCAACTCCTAAGTAATTTTTACTTTAGTTGGGCTGCAGTCAGAAAACCAAGCTTCACAAGAATCACTTACCTGTAGTCATCCCTAACTGAGTCGTACACTTTATCTCTTCGCTGAATATTAACGATGACGGAATTCCACAGACTGACGAGACGCCGCTTATCCAGATCTAGGTCTTCAAGTTCCGCTGCGTATGCAGTTACCTTGAAAAAGACATCAATCCGGCTACAAATGCGAAATATTAACTCTTTCAACGGTAACAGCTGAACCAACATTGAGAAAATTTGGTAGGGAGATATGAGGTAGTTTTTTTAATATGATATGAATGGTGAAACTTACAGATGTCCCACCTGATGTAAAACGGTAACCTCTGGCCTATAACAATGCATTACCCCATAGGTTACGTTCACCTAGGACGCGCCCTATGCGGAATTGCAATGCGCCCGCCACCCTGCTGAGACATAAAGTTGAAAAGTCTCATGTGTCTGTAATTTCACCGGCACCCATATAATCCGGAACGCAGCAATGCGAGCATGACTGCTTTGCGGCAGAAATAGGTATGGTAGGGTAGTACTTCCGCGGACGAACTCTCACAAAAAATGCCATTATTAACACAAGATTGACACATAGCTAGTTTTCAACACGAGGAGAGCTGTTTAATTTGTATTATTTAAAATTATATTAATGTTTGTAGTTTTTTTTGTTTTATTTTAGTTTTTTTTTCTGTGTTACTAACTTATTATTTTGGCTGTGTTAGTATTATGATTATCTTTAATAAATGCAATTTGACAGACCGTTCTAATTCATATAAATAAATAAATAAATAAATCTCATTAACAAGTAATTAATTTTGAAATATTTAAAAAACCCTCAAATCGATGAAACGGCTGAACCGATTTTAATCAAATATAGGCACCTAAGAGCACTCCCGAGCCGACAAATTCACCTTTCAAACAAAAACAAAAAAAAAACGAAATCAGTTCACCCGTTCGGGAGCTACGATGCCACAGACAGACAGACAGACAGACAGACACACAAACACACACAGACACGTCAAACTTATAACACCCCGTCGTTTTTGCGTCGGGGGTTAAAAACGCGTAAGGCACGGTCCGGCTGCGCGTGGCTAGGGCTACCAGGGATCCATCGACTAATCTGTAGTAGTGGTATTTCATCACAAAGAGGCAGCAAAGTAAAATTCGTCGATGCAATCCTACGCACACCTACTACTAGACTGCAAACAATACCTTATCGTTCATAACGTCCATTTCAACGTTCTTGATCTCCAGTTGTTTCTTGAACATGTCCAGCTTAGACTCGAGCTTCCACACCTCTTGGCCGACACTAAAGATTATCATGTCCTGAAACACGTTTCACGATTACATAGGTACAAGTTGAGAGCTTATTCACAGACAGTCCTTCAATTTGATTTGTCAGCAAATCTCCGGTACCCTTTCTGGCCCACTTAGCTAACGGCAGGTTAGTAAATATTACTCGCTAATGGATACTGACTGATTTTGTTGAAAGCATCATGCGGAACTAACTTACCAACTCCCGTTTCTCATCGGCCAATGTTAGTTTCTCAGCGCGCATCTTGTCCGACATCCGTTGGCTGACTGTCAATTCCGACTCCGTCTCTTCACGCCATTTCTCCAACTGCCTACAAAGTGTTGTGAGAGCTTCCATTTCTTCAGTGGCCTCACGTTCTGAGAAAAAAGAACGTGGTATACACCATTATAATGGGAATGAAGAGGACTCAAAATGGCAGAGAGAAAAATTATACCATTGAGTTGATCTTGCTCTAACTTTTCCTTAGTTCGCTTGTACTTTTCATTAGCTACCTTGGCTCTACGCTCGGCTGCTTCACGCTCCGCTGTTCTCTGAGCTAGAGTACTTTCGTATTCTTCTATTAGAACCTATAAATTAGATTATCCAATGATATTATTGCAAGTGGTAGAGTTTGCATTTCAAGTCCTTGCTCAGTAGCGCTTACCCTTTGAGCGTTGGTGTCGTGATCGCTACGATAGATCGCTTCAAGGTCCTTTTCGTATCCCAACTTGCTCAGCTTGAGCTCGTCATTCTGAAAAACCAGTTTGCAACCCAATTATCTTTATAGATAAAATAAAAGATAAAATAAAGATATATAGATATAATTGCATATAAGCATCGCATAAGCATTGCTTATGCAATGCGTCTGTTTGTGGCGAGAACTAAATACGATTTTTACCTACTTGCCAAAAACCACAAAGTTTAGAGCTAGGATCACTATTAGAAGGCGTTCGTTCGCTCGACTAGATTAACTCAAAACCTTTGAACCACTATAATTGTCATAATTAACTGATACAGAATACTGTGATATGATGGGTTGCTATAGAAATGAAAGTACCAAGTTGAGGATCTGCTCCTCAGCGAGAGCGTTTTCTTTCTGCAAGAATTCTCTCAAGGTCTCCTGGAAGCGCTGCATCAGAGGGTGAGATGACTCGAGGACTGCCGGCATCGCTCCAACATCGCGCTTGCTGCGCCATCTAGCGCCAAACAAAAAGAGCTTAGAAAAAAATCTAGCTCTCCATCCGATGGTAGATAACCCGATGCTTATGGCATACTCACAGCTGCGATTCAGCCACTATTAGCAGTTATTGCTCGATAGACCGACATAATACTACGGCCAAAGACTTTTCCTAGATCCACGTAACGAGAGTTTCAAGAGGGTAGGTTGGGCAGTCAAATCAAGACGTGGGTCTGATGTGGGTGCTATATGTCATATGGCTTCGAAATTCTGGTTTCTTGACTGTTTGTAGAGGTTGTCTGGTATCGAACAGTTTTTTTTTACCAATGGTCATTGTTCTTTTGTGTCCGGCCTAAGAAAATACCCCTCCGTCTCCTCCCGTGGATGTCGTAAAACCCGACTAAGTGTTTACTAGGAAATTTTTGTAAGATTCGTTGGTATAAGATTTGTCCTGGCTGCTAGCTTGTTAAGGAGTGTGTTATTACTCGAAGAAGGCGTTAGCTAAGACAGTCTTGGGAAGCAATGGCAGCGATGAGCACACCACTTGTGACGTCTATATTCCGACGATGGTGCAACCCACGGTGAAGAGGCCCATTGAGGCTTTGCCTACCCTTTCAGGGAAAAAGGCGTGTGTCTATGTGTGGACAGGAAATGGAGGTACAGCCAAGAACAAAAACGCATAGTTTAACCAGCCGTGGCCGACTGTGATTCATCTCCTTCAACTTACATACCGTGCCGTCTCTATAGCTGCTCTCAAGAAGACTGACTGGTGCACCCACGACCTAGGGAGCTAAAAGGGCAATCAGTTCACACTGGCTGCGACAATTAAGAGTTCAGAGTGATAAATATAAGGCTTACTCATCAAACACTTCTCTGCCAGCTTTCTTACAACGGCAGAGGTCAGGCAGACATCCGCAGCAGTGGCAAAGATTATCCTCAAATGGAGGAGATATGCATTCGCACACTTCCGGTTCCTGAAATAAAAGTAAATTAAATAAATAAATGAACAATGCTGGACAGTTCACACAACATTATCTAGCCCCAAGCTAAGCAGAGCTTGTGCTATGGGTACTAGACAACGGATATTACAGAGACCTTTGTTTGCCCACGATCTCACCTGTTGGTAAGTGACGATGTGGCCGAAGATGGAGCACAAAGGTCTAGAAGGCACCTATTTACTCTAGACTTGAAGAGACCCAGATTATAGTTTTCAGGAAAGATCCGACAGACGACGGTAGTGTATTCCACTCCTTAGATAGATATTTTTTATTATACATATAAAATACCCAGAACACCCTGAACAAATAACTGCACATTTGGAGCGAGGCCATCGAGAAATATGGTGAAGCACTGGCTGTTTCATTAGACGTCTCGAAGGCTTTTGATAGGGTTTGGCACGCTAGCCTTATTGGCAAGCTTCCTGCCTACGGACTGCCAGTTCAATTCTGCTCCTGGCTCGCAGACTTTCTGAGGGAAAGATCCATTCGAGTAGTTATTGACGGCTGCTCGTCGGATCAATTGGCTATTAACGCCGGGGTACCTCAGGGGTCTGTGCTATCTGCCACACTGTTTCTGCTGCACATTAATGATCTCCTATGCCCGGTATCATTGGGTATGCAGACGACAGCACAGTTGTGGAGAGATATGTTTCCACTGCGCGAGCTAGGCAGAATGAAATTCAGGAGTTAAGAGATGAGATGCTGCAGCGTCTGAATTTGACTCTCAAGGCTGTATCCGACTGGGGTGATGCCAATTTAGTCATGTTCAACGCCTCTAAAACGCAGGCTTGTCTCTTCTCGGCGAAAAAAAGTCCGTTTCTCCAAGTTCCTGTATTCCGAGATGTACCTGTTGCTATAGGAGATCACCTCGAGCTCTTAGGTGTTTCGCTCACGCCTACTCTCAACTTTGGCTCCTACATCGAGTCTAAGGCAAAAACAGCTGCCATGAAGCTAGGCATCCTGAATAAGGTAAAGCGTTACTTCACACCAGGACAGCTTCTCAGTTTATATAAAGCACAAGTCCGGGCTGGTATGGAGTACTGCTGCCATGTTTGGGATGGCTCGGCCAAACACCAGCTTGCTGCCTTGGACTCGATCGAACGTAGAGCTTTCAGGCTTATAGGTGAGCAACATATGGCGGAGACTAAGATCCAGAGTCTCGAGCACCGCCGTAAGGTTGCATGCCTTGCGATCTTCTATAGGTTACATTTCGGTGAATGCTCCCAGGAACTGCACGATCTGATCCCACCATCTCCTTTTCATCATAGGACGAGCAGGCGTACGGCTCAGTACCATCCTTACCTCATTGGTATACCTTCTATTCGCACAAAACGTTTCAGTTCTACCTTTATAATGCGAACTGCTAAGGAGTGGAATACACTACCGTCGTCTGTCTTTCCTGAAAACTATAATCTGGGTCTCTTCAAGTCAAGAGTGAATAGGTGCCTTCTAGACCTTTGTGCTTCATCTTCGGCCACATCGTCACTTACCAACAGGTGAGATCGTGGTCAAACAAAGGTCTATCAATGTTAAAAAAAAAAAAAAAAAAAAAAAAAAAAACTGCAGATCGTACAAATATTTGTTCAGAGGCGGGCATCAAACCCGCAACTTCCTGCGTCGCAGGCGAACCTTCGCCTGCCACGCTACAGAGGTCGTCTAAATAAATATGGGTATGGAGGACAGCCCCAGTGGTTCATCATAAACTTCGATAAATACTTACATGAGGAAAAATAATTTGCTCATTTTTATAAAGAAGACAGCTCTCATCATGGATCACGATCTCGTGCTCATCTCTTGGGCACTCGCAGTGTGGAGTCAAGGGTTCCTCCGGCGTGGAACTGTCTATTGTACAGGGGCATGCCCCCGAGGACGCAGATGTTGAAGACACAGACATTACGCGTAGATAAAAAAAATACTCCAACTTAATTCCAATATCCTCAAAAAACTCAAAAGTGAAATATTATTGCGCAGCTAGGCAACGATTTCATTTATTTACTATTAAAAAGGTTGCATGTAACTTTTGGTAACAACCGTTTCGTTTTGTCAATACCTAGACTTTTTTGTAGATTGCATTCAATTTTTGCCGCGAATAGCAACCTCCTTGTTACCGGTACCGTGTCCATGGTACCGGCGCCGTTATGACAAAGAGCAGAAGAAAGAATACTTGTTGTCATGACAACGGAAAATGACAACAATCGCGCGCTTTTATGTGTCTTACGCAGTTATTGTATCCTCTTTGTTTATGTGGAGTAGTTTTTCATCAAAAACTACAATATATTGATTTTTATTACGAAAACTATACCTATAAATCTGTGAAGGAAACTCATAAATTAAAATGGTAAGTAAATAGCATAATACAGCATAAATAAAATTGTATTTTAGTTTCTTTAGTGGATTTACAAATCAGATTTACAATAAACTTGCGTACATTACATTACTTATTTACAATAAACTTGCGTACATTACATTGCTTATTTACAATAAACTTGCGTACATTACATTGCTTATTTTGTTCATTCGTAATCAAATATGTAAACACAACAAAGTCACAGTTTTGCATACTTAAAAAACTAGTAGTTTTACGAACAGTAGACCTCGCGAGCACAAAATTGTATAAATCTATGCATAATGTCCATCCATAATGATCAAACAAAGAACCAAAAGTGTCATATTTTTTTTATAAAAACTTGCCTTTTCAGAATTATACAAAAAAAAAATTACTTTCAAAATCGAGCTAGTATTTCCTAAAATTACTTCGATAACTCTTACAATTTCAGACTTCGCCTAACTGGCCCTAAAAATAAAAAACTCAGCCTGTTACCTACCTATATCTAGACACCTCTTTACCGATTTTGTTCATATTCGAAATACTTGCCTAGCAAATGTTTATGCCAAATATTATCCAAATCGGCCGGGTAATGGTGCATTCGATCCGAATCCGTGAAAATACGGTCCGGAGTAGTCGTAGAACTATTTGTATGGTAGTTTACGCACTAGATCCGATTTCCTTCATCCGATTTCTGATGACACGGACCCTTAGAGCATTGTAGGCCTCCGTACCGATGCACGGACCCGTACAAATAGTTCTACGACTACCCCGGACCATTAATTTCACGGATTCGGATCGGATTCGGATCAGATGTTGTGCGAAACTGCTCTAGAGTTTAGTACCTAAACGCCGCAGCAAACCTTTTTGGGGGAAATAACACGACAACAATTTTTTTTTACAAAAAATCTTAAATATCATGTTCCTTCCGTCCACTTGGCTCCTCTAACAAGGATCCCCTGTGTGTTTCATTTCGACAAGATTTGTTTAAAAACATACGTCATGTATGTAGGCTTATACCTACACGAGTTCCAACATACATACATACATCCGGACAGATGAAAGCAAAACTTGCCAGTTGTTGCGAGGCCTTCGCTCGGAAATAGTGCATACCTAGGGTACAGTTTTACCCAAAATATAAGTCGTCCCGATGTACCTGCGCCGTAGACCAATTTCTATAGCGCGGGAACCTTCTTTCTACCAATAGCAATCACGCGCTAAAATCTTGAGCTGTTATTGGTTAATCGATTTCGTGGCAAAATCGTGGCCGGTCGACTCTTAGCTGGGAGAAGGACAGAGCTTTACAGCGGGTCAGAACTATACTATACGTTCGGCTACTGTCGGATATCAGTCTGCGCTTTTCTGCGCAAACGAAAACCATCGATCGGACTTATATTTTGGGTAAAACTGTACCTACTTAGTATTAAATGTAAAAGCTCTATTTGTCCTCGACATTCGATGTAGTTATAAGGCCTAGATAGTTGACACCCAGGACAATATTCTGTGCCCAGGAGGAGTTTTGTGTCATCAAACTACAGTGGTCCTAGACACCTAAAACACCCAGTCCAGTTAGGCACCAAACTTTAAATGTCTCATCCCTGAGTTCCTCGTTTCGCTACCCAGTGTCCACGTGTTCTTGAATGATGTTATTGTAGATACTGTCACGATCCAAGCCGGCTACTGACAGTCGTATCAGCACGACCAATTCAGCCAAGAAGAACTTCCCAGACCTTGAGGACTTCATCATGAAGAGAGATTATGTTGGAGCACTTACTCTACTTGAGGTAAAATATAAAATAATCTGTTTCAAACAAAGCTGTTATGAAGTTAGTGATCGGAACCGTGAGCTGATCAAAATGTGCCCAAACTTCAAACAAAGCTTCTTATTAATACTCGAAGAGTTCCGTTTTTACAAGCTTTTATTTAACTTGCAATGTTTGTCTGGGTGGAATCCGGGTGGCATTTGCAACTGAATTTTAAAGCAGTTATCCTCAATCGATTGAGATGATATTTTGCATACCTTTCAAGTTCCAATGACAATGCAATATTATGGTGACAACGAGCTGATCTGATGATCGAGAAGAAAGGTGGACAACGGAACTCCTCGATGGATAATAGTAGACTGGCCGTGTTTAGGCTCATTTTTATCAGCACACGGTTACGATCGCTAATTTTATTAAAACTTGTATTGAAAAAATATATTTTTTACTGAAAACTTGTTCTTTGCGTATGTTTCAGTTCTTAAAACACGAAGGCAACAAAGAAGTGTGGGTGGATGTGTGGTCGGCGTGGTGCTGGTTCCACCTCGGGGAGTACCGGCGGTCTCTGGATCTGTACCTGGACCTGCGCACCAGGGACCAGCTCGATCACAGAGTCGGTGACACCCTCGCGCTCGATGTCGCCGTCTGCTACTTCTACTTAGGTCTCCACAAAGCTATATCCGAAGCAATTCTATTTCTACAGTCGTAATCTTCGATCAAGAATACAACTAGATGTCAGGTCGGCGCAAAAATACGTCTCGGTGAATAACAGCTCACTTGAAAAGTGAGCTCTTATTTTTATTTGTATTTGTGAGAATTTTATTTGTAGCTCTTTAAGGTTGATTTCACACTAAATGTTGTTTAACACTATATATTTTAATTTCTAAGTGACAGGAGTAATTTATTGCTTTGCTCGTTTTTTTGTGACGAATGATCGCAAGTACTTATAAGATAATATTTTGAAGATTTGCTACTTTATTGCTAGGTGTCATGGTTGTAATTAGGTTGAACTTAGAACTGTTTTAAAACTTTTGTTTCAGTTCGTTTGTAAACAAATATAGCTGTATAAGTATTCTATTTAGCTATGATTTTGTACGTGACCCGAAATCTAGTTGTATTCTTGATCTAAGATTTCTACAGTCGTAATACATTAGTACCACCACCAGACCACGTGACATTTCGATAGCTTACGTCTATCTCATACATTGTTGGTTTTCCTACTTGCGTCATCGCTAGTAGAATATTACTATGTCTAAAGCCTCTGAGTTTGTTTAACTCGGTAGCCACGAGCAGCCATCGTGCAGGCGGGTTCACCGCGCCTCACTCTGACCGTTATTTAGTTTTTTCAATACAAGCTTTTATAAAATTAGTGATCGTAACCGTGTGCTGATCAAAATGAGCCTAAACACGGCCAGTCTACTATTATCCATCGACGAGTTCCGTTGTCCAACTTCCGTCTCCATCATCAGATCAGCTCGCTGTCACCATAATATTGTATTGTCATTGGAACTTGACAGGTATGCCAAATTTTAGATCAATCGGTTGAGGATAACTGCTTTAAAACTCAGTTGCAAGATTCCACCCGGATTCCACCCAAACAAACATACCTACATACATACATTGCAAGTTAAATAAAAGCTTCTAATTAAAGTTGTATACGTGCATGAATATGTTTGGTGTTGGGAGCAAATTGAACGCAGTTTTCTTAATTTTTCAGGAATGTACAAGGAGGCCCAAGAATCTGCTGAGGAAGGCCCAAAATGTGCGTTGAAGGTAACAAGTCAAACAGTATAAGCCAGCGTTATTTATTTATTTATTTATTATTGACTTGTGCCCGCCCGCAGCTTCGCTCGCGTTTTACCAGGGTAAAACAAAGTAGCTCAAGTATAGCTCAATCCAGATCATAATATGTGTAAGAAATTTCATCGAGATCGATTTAGCCGTTTCGGTCTGATTGAGTAACAAACATAAACTTCAAAACTACTTACGGGTCTACTAATAATAGACAAAAATGATCTTATTTCTGGTTAAAACTACAGGTCTAGCGCTTAACTGAGTCAGTCCCTGAGGTATGGGAGCGGTACGGAAGGGGTGGTTTCGTCTCTCAAATTATCAGATGACCTGAAGCCATGCTTCATTTTGACCTCACTGACCTGTAGCCGTGGTGCGACTCTTTGCTACAAGTTTACGCGCTCTACCAAGACCGCGTTTTACGCGCAGTTTGTATGAAGAAATGTACAGAGCCCCTAGCGGCGAGTTAATGAATCATTTTGTGTGAGTGTTAAATATTTATTCTGTGGTGTTACTTACTAACGTCAATTTTGACGTCGCGTAAATTAAACGCGTATTCCAAGTCGCGCGTTTACTCTAGGGTTTCCCCAGTTTTGCGAGTCTAAGTGTCATTTTTGACAGTTCACGTCACGTTATGTTGTAAAGTATACTCGTTGTATACTTTAATTTTGCCGTTTACTCAACCAACGCGGTGGTCGCGTCAACGTGTTTTAACTGCGATGCCCACACTAGGCCTACTTTAGTGCTTATTGTTCACGTCAGAGTTTGATAGCGAGTACCGTCAGCATGGCAACTAAGCTAAAAAAAGCAAAAAATATAATAAAGGGCCGATTTCGTGATAGGCTACGCGAGTACAACCAAGGGAAGCTGCTAGTATTGTATAACGTTGGCTGATAGCGACTCTCCCCCTTGAACTTTTTATACTTCAAAATCATTTATTTTACAATATGGTCATGTAGGTAGTTATTATAGCAGTTATTGTATCGGAATACACAATTAACAAAATCAATTACTAGTGCTCATTACTCCCCCTGAACTTTTAGTTATGGAAATTGCATTTAGTAATAATTAGTAGTAAGTGTTATTTATGAGTATATCAAGCGTAGTGTGTGCTGCCTTATGAACTTTTGCTGATTCTCTCTATCATCTTACTTTTGACTGCCTACCTGAGTAAGGCTTTTAATTTGGTTTTCCTTTTTTCCTTGAATCAACTGATTGACTTGATTGAACTGCTAAGGAGTGGAACAAACTGCCGTCGTCTGTCTTTCCTGAAAACTATAATCTGGGTCTCTTCAAGTCAAGAGTGAATAGGTGCCTTCTGGACCTTTGTGCTCCATCTTCGGCCACATCGTCACTTACCAACAGGTGAGATCGTGGTCAAACAAAGATCTATTAATGTTAAAAAAAAAAAAAAAAAAAAAACAGCTTCCACTTGTTCTCGAGGCACCATACAGGCGCTCCCCACCTAGTAGTAAGAAGGATCATCAAAAGAAAAACAGACCGTGTTTGTTGCCTGATTCTTCTAGGTCTGGTTGCGTTGGAACAGGAGTAAATGTAAATTTATTTTTTAAGACGATTCAAAATGATCCTTGTGATTTCAATGAATAAAATACTTTTGACTTTTGACTTTTTGACTTTTGAATATATATTTCAGAACAGGCTGCTGTTCCACCTGGCCCACAAGCTCGGAGACGAGGAGGCTCTGATGCAGGCCCATGCCTCGCTCAGGGATGTACACGAAGACCAACTGAGTCTGGCTTCTGTACACTACCTGCGCGCGCACTACCAAGAAGCTATTGACGTTTATAAGAAACTACTATTGGATAGACGGTAATTTAAAAAAAAATAAAAAAAATGCTAGACAGTTCACACAACATTATCTAGCCCCAAGCTAAGCAGAGCTTGTGTTATGGGTACTAGATAACTGATATACTTAATACAATATATTACACAGATAGATATTTTTTATTATACATAGAAAATACCCAGAACACCCTGAACAAATATCTGCGATCACACAAATATTTGTTCCGAGGCGAGAATCGAACCTCCTACGTCGCAGGCCAACCTTCGCCCGCCGCGCCACAGAGGTCGTCAGATACGCGAGAATCCGTAAGACGATATGTTAAAATATCGAATGGACGGAGTCTAGCAAGAAAACAATAGCTGCAAGAAAGTGACAGCGCTATTACTCACATGAACCCGGGAAGAGGTGAGGTATACATTTCTGCCGCTCGTAAGTAACAAAATGATAAAACTTCGTTTTGCTTCTAAAGTAGCAAATATTTTAAAAAAAACTTAATGTGATTACCTACACTGCATAGTATAAAAAATTACGCTTAATGTTTTCTCTAATCGAAGGAGGTACCTAAAACCGGGTTTAGGAGGGCCAATTCCAAAAAATAAAGCTATAAAGAAAAGGTTTAGCAATCGTGTTACTTGTCTATGATTAATTTAGATTACACCCTCAAGTAATTACTGTATTAACATCAAGTTTGTAATCTTTACTGTTACTGAGTGAGCATGTAACGCAACGACTCCAAAATTTTAACATATCGTCATAAAGTCAACAAATAGTCATTATCAACAATAGACTTCCATAGGCCTCCCCCAATAGCATGCCACGGCCAAAGGACGCTTTCACATTGGACGATAACGACACGATACAACATTGTGACGATATCTTCAACAATACGCAGCACTTCGGGTAAGTACAGCTGACAAAGTGCGACGCACTGTGTGTGCTGCGGCGCGTCAGCTTGCCCGCTACTCTCCTTCATACATATATAGACACACGCCTTTTCCCCTAAAAGGTAGGCAGAGCATAAATGGTCTCTTTTCACCATAGGTTGCACCGTCGTGGGAAATAGATGTGATAAGTAGTGAGCTCATCGCCGCCATTGCGCCCCACGACTGTCTCTCCTAACGCTTTCTTCCAGTTCTAACACATTCCTTAAATAAGCTAACAGCCAGGACTAATCTTATACCAACAAATCTTACAAAAGAGTCCGGGTACTCTCCTACACCCTTCAAAAATATTTATTAAATAGGTAATAGTTAACTACGTGGTATTTAACACCTATTTTTACCTCCGACGGAACGAAGCTGGTGTATGTGTGTAGGGTGATATTTCCGACCCGCGACCCGTGCACCCACTGGCTTCACCCACCGGTGGGTGTAGTGGTAATTCCTGTTTACCCTTTTACCCACTGCGATATGGTTGGAATTAATTATCGATGAAAAAAATAAAATAATAATTCGATAAGTTCGATGTTAAAGAGAAAAATAATACAAAAAGTTTTAAACCTCGTTATATACTATTAGACCTATTTATCCAATGTACCAGGCTAGCAGAAAAATGCAGGAGTAATCGAGACTTATGTGGATAACACCGCGAGGCGCAGCAGCAATGCGAAGACTTTTCATCAAATGTACCAGGCGAGCAGCAGAATGCAGGAGTAATTAGGTAACCGAATATCTAGAATACCGGTGAAATGGGGGCGAAAGTTTATCCAATGTACCAGGCTAGCAGAAAAATGCAGGAGTAATGGAGACTTATGTGGATAACACCGCGAGGAGCAGCAGCAATGCGAAGACTTTTCATCAAATGTACCAGGCGAGCAGCAGAATGCGGGAGTAATTAGGTAACCGAATATCTAGAATACCGGTGAAATGGGGGCGAAAGTTTATCCAATGTACCAGGCTAGCAGAAAAATGCAGGAGTAATCGAGACTTATGTGGATAACACCGCGAGGCGCAGCAGCAATGCAAAGAATTTTTATCGAATGTACCAGGGGAGCAGCAGAATGCAGGAGTAATTTGATAAACGATTATATTCCCACGGGATTTAGAACTATGCGGGAAACAACGCGAGCGCAGCAGTTAATGCGAAGATGTCATGCTCTGTCATTCTCTGTCATGCTCTGTCATTATCTGTCATGCTCTGTCATTCTCTGTCATTATCCGTCATTCTCTGTCATACTCTGTCATATTCTGTAATTTTCATTCATTTCTCTTCATTTATATTTTTTTTTTTCATCGATAATGAATTCCAACCATATCGCAGTGGGTACACGGGTAAACAGGAATTACCACTACACCCACCGGTGGGTGAAGCCAGTGGGTGCACGGGTCGCGGGTCATATTTCCATAGCATTTATCTCCTAAACGGTGGGACCGATTTAGGTACAATCAGAATGTACCGAGTGGGGACATCCTTCACTACTTACAAGAACCTAATAGGGCCTATTTATTGCTCGACAGGCCGAGCGTAGCCATATCAAACATACAAATGAACGACTACAGTTCAGCGCTGATGAAATGCTAAGCACGTACCTACGCTACGTCACGCGCGTCGCGCTGACAAGAACCGTCGGTCGAGCTCGTCGGTCGCTTCTACAGTATGTAGGTACTTACACGCGTTTATTGCGAAGCCAGGCGTGACGCACTCCACACTTTAGGTATAAAGCTACAAGTACCCGGCGGGCTCGACTTGTAGAGCCAATTCAGTGAGTCAGGCAAGATAAGAGTTACGTGATAAAAATAGAGGTAACTACTAGGTGTATTTACCTGTAGGTAATTAGCGCGGTTCGAGCTGAATTGCACTTTGTTGTGTGGGTGCAAGACTAACTATTTATTTAAATGATTTCGCGGAGTTAACCTTCTGTATCTGTACTATTATGTATTTTGTGACGAAGCACATCGAGCGATGCGCGTTCGATCAGCGGCAATCAGCGCTGACACTACGCGCTCACCTTCGGTCGACCACTAAATCTTCCTTAGAATGTTCACTTGTTAAATGCTTACAGATTCAAGAGATATGAGACAGAGGATATGGACTGGATCAAAGTTCTTTCGCATACTTCTGGGTAAAATAAAGTCAAATTAAATTGAACTGTAGGTACCTACCTCAACTACTTCTAAACTACTTTGGTACTTAGGTACGTAGCAAGTACTGTAGACCTCGTAAACAGAGGTTGCGGTAGTTTCCTAAATGTTGTTAGTAGAATCGACTCCAAGTAAAATAAGTAATTTAAATAGTATATAAATAGATAGATAGATTCAGAGTACTTAGCTTAGAGTGATTAGTTCAGAGGTACTTGCTGTTTTCAGAGGTACTTCCTCCTGCGAATACTCAGGTTGTGGAATGATCTCCCTGCTGAGGTTTTACCAAATGACTACAGTTATGGGGTTCTTCAAAAGGGGTGTTTGGATTTTTTTAAAAGGTTGGCAACTTGCTTGTGATGCCTCTGGTATTGCAGGCGTCCATAGGCTACGGTAACCGGTTACTAAAAGGTGGGCCGCATGCTTATTGCTACCTTGGTAGTATACAAAAAACTGTTCATCACGCGGAAACACAGGGCAATAAAATGGCCTTATTAAAATTACGTTGTGCGGTCAAGCAGTTACAAGAAATACACTGATTTCTCGAGCAGTCAACTGCTCTTGCGTAGTTATCCCCTCCGCCCTTCACCCCTCCGCCCGACATCGCGGCTGCCACCGTTTTGAAACTGCAGTTGAGTTCGCAATGCTCTAGCGGTTGAAAACGACTGCTCTAGTTGTTGAGCTATGACCGCTCGAGCAGTCCGTGTGCGCCCTAACTCACTGAGATGCCATGGATTCGGTTGCCAAATGGAGTAGCCACAATCAATCTTTCGGTAAAAAAACTATTTTTTTTCCATAAAACACGTGTGCGTATCTTGGCGACCGGTTGGACACCGAGTAAGTGAGACGCAGCTTGCTCATGTACATTTTATTGGCTAAGTCGCCAGCGTGCCAGGTATCCAGTCTCCACAAAGTGACACGTTGGTTGTGGCTACGCTTTCAAATTGGCGACGTTGCCAAGTGAGTTAACTGCCATAAATTTCAATTTGAATTGTTTGGATACGTAGCCGGCGACGACGCCATGGCATCTCGGTGAGTTAGGGCCCTAACTTGTTCAATAGAAAGAAAGAAAGAAAGAAATTAAATTTATTTATTTTTCCACACGCACAACACACATAAAACAAGAAGAGAAAAAACAAAAATCTACATATAATTGTATATAGGTACTACAATATCTGAGAAACAAAAATAAAAATAAAACTAAACAAAAACTGTTATAAACTTTGGTAGGAAAGTAGATAGGTTGTCTGTGATGTGTGGGGTCAAACAGGTCCCTGTCTCAGAATATGCTGCACCAGACCTAGGTTTAGTGCAGCGCTGGTTTTCAGACAGGGCCTAATTAAATGATCAATACTAAATGCTCCAGCTGCCCGTGTATGGCCGCCCCTATAGGAATGTAACCGGATTGGAAAAAAAACTGTATTTTTATGTTTTGAAACAAGTATGCATTTTTCCCAGTGTTTTAAACAGTGTTTTAAACTCTTGTTTTAAACATTGCCAACCCTGAATGTAGCCATTTCCATATCTTTCAGAACCTACATGGCTCTAAACGTATACGTAGCGCAGTGCTACTACAAACTGGACTACTATGACGTGTCGCAAGAAGTGCTGGGCGTCTACCTCGCCCAGCATCCCACTTCTACCGTCGCCAGCAACCTGAAGGCGTGCAATTTGTTCAAGTAAGCGTATCTTTCATACATTTTTACTGCTAGGAAACTTAGTTATACCTCTCGTAAAAAAGATTAGATTGCTCTAAAATTTTTTTTTTGTGAAAATAAGCAGAACCGTGAGTTGATCAAAATGAGCTCAAACATGGTTAGTATACTATTATCCATCGAGGAGTTCCGTTGTCCACCTTCCGTCTCCATCATCAGATCAGCTCACTATCACCATAATTTTATGTTGTCATCAGAACTTTACAGGTATGGAACTGGTTCAAAGAATTCGGTTGCAAGATTTGACGGACACTTTATTTGATTTCTTTCTGAATAAGTATGTTTTTATAAAAAAATATGGCTTTTTGGTTCTTTATTTGATCTCTATGGATCGACATGATGCATAATTTTATACATGTTTGCGCTCGCGCAGTCAACTAATCGCAGAGCTACTATATAGTTTATACAACTGCTTACTTGTTCGTAAATCGAAAATGTACCTCTGTGATTCCAATGTGATTAGGAATTACAATAAAATTCTGGTGACAAAATAATCCTATGATAAAATTCGTGATTGGTGTCCCGTAATATCAATATGCAAAATAACAAAATATTTTTCAAACCACCTGCTCAACAATGTCCAATTACATACCATGCGATGCAACCTACACATAAAGAAAAGCATTATCTCTTTAGGCATATAAAGTTGTATGAAACTAGGAATTCCCTAGGGAATAAAGTGATTTGAATTTGGAACGTCAAATTCATGTGCGAAAACCATCTTGTTTTATAATACCAGTATCTGCCTGCGGCTTCGCTCGTTAAGTAAATAAATGCCCATATGAGGTTTGAACGAAAATCGAAATGGCCACCATAAGCAGAACTAAAAAAAAGCGTTGACGAAGAATGGTAAACAAAATACGGTGTTTGGTGTTGTGAATTTCGGTAAATTTTGATTGTCTTGCAGGAGGTGTGAAAAGTAGAGCATGCTCCTCTGGGATTAAGCCTGTCTTGGGCAGCTTGAACCCCTCGCTTCACTCAAGACTCTATATAACTCTAGAGTCCCTCGTTACGGTCAGGGTTCCCTTAGAACATAATATACTATTGTTATCGATCTGCCCCCAGTAGGAGAAGGCTACCTCAGCTTTTGAATATAATTGTAATGTGTTCAGGCTGTACAACGGGAAAGCAGCTGAGAACGAGCTCAAGCAGATATCGTCGGATCAGCACACATTCGGACAGGACTTAGTGAGGCACAACCTAGTGGTGTTCAAGAACGGAGAAGGTGCTCTCAAGGTCAGTTACAGACAGAGTGTTGGAACATTTATTATATACGACTTGGAATAACGTATCTAGCAGATGGCTGTGTTAAGCGATACCCTCTGCCTATGAACAGTGCATTATCACATAGGTATCGTCCACCTAGGGCGCACCCTATGTGGCATTGCACTGCGCCCGCCACCCTGAGACATAAAGGTGAAAAGTCTCATGTGCCTGTAATTTCACCGGCAACCATACCCCTTCAAACAGGAACACTGCAATGCGAGCACTACTGCTTTGCGGCGGAAATAGGTGAAAACATGTTTTCGTTCTATCGTTCAAGTGATATGTCCTGGCTGCCTGCTTGTGACATATGAGCATATTTTTTTTTTTTTACAAAATGTTTTTTAGTGGCTTTCGATGCTCTTACTAACGAATTATATTTCAAAGGGGCGACTTAGGTCAAGCTACGAGAAGTACCATCAGTAATAAAAACATACCGTCACTTATTGACACATGCAACACCATGGCATTGTTGATGCAAAATCTGCATTGAAGGACTCACTTTTAGGGTTCCGTACTGAAAGGGTAAAACAGGATCCTATTACTAAGACTCTGCTGTCCGTTCGTCTGCCTGTCTGTCTACTGTCACCAGGCTGTATCGCATGAACCGTGATAGTTAGACAGTTGAAATTTTCACAGATGGTGTATTTATGTTGCCGCTATAACAACAAATACTAAAAAACTGAATAAAATAAATAGTTAAGGGGGCTCCCATACAACAGACATGTTTTTTTTTTTGCCTTTTTATAGATAATGGTACAGAACCCTTCGTGTGCGAGTCTGACTCGCACTTGGCCGGTTTTTTTATAATTATTGTGTGCTAGTGTCCGCTCGCGGTTTCGCTTGCGAATTACCAGGATAAAAAGTAGCCTATAGTTTGTACTATTATTTATTTCTAGACCATAATCTGTCTGTGTACCAAATTTCTTCAAAATCGGTTCAGCCGTTTCGGCGTGATGTAGTAACAAACATCCAAATATCCAAACATCGTAACTTTGACAAATTTTATGAAATTAATGTGATAGTATGATGTAGATTGCGGACAAAACTTTGTTTTTAGGGTTCCGTACAGAAAGAGTAAAACGGGACCCTTTTAATAAGACTCCGCTGTCCGTCTGTCTGTCTGTCACCAGGCTGAATCTCATGAACCGTGATAGATAGACAGTTGAAACTTTCTCAATTTTCACTATAACTACAAATACTAAAAAACAGAATAAAATAAATATTTAAAGTGGCTTCCATACAACAAACGTGATTTTTTTGCCGTTTTTGTAGATAATGGTACGGAACGCTTCGTACGCGAGTCCAAGTCGCACATGGCTGGTTTTTATTTAAAGTTACTACTTACTAGCAACAAACTTTTCTTCAGTAGATAGATAGAAGATAGATAGAAAACACTTTATTGCAAAACACAGAAAATAAGCTATTTAAAAATTAATGTTAAACTAAACACGGAAGTACAATGGGCTGTCTTATCGCTATAAGCGATCTCTGCCAGACAACCTTGGGACGGACTGTGTATCTGATGGGGTAAGGTTTGGTACGGTGGGACCACGATCCAAGAGTAAATAGGTGAACTTACTCCACAGACGTTACCAGAACTAGTGGACGTGGTGCCAGAAGCCAGACTGAACCTGGCGGGCTACCGTCTCAGGAACAGGGAGCCCCTGGAAGCCAGGGCGTTGCTGGAACCGTTACAGCCGACGTCGCCTCTGCACTACATACTGCGCGCTGTTGTGGCCGTCCGTCTGTACAACGAGACCGGCGATGTAACTATACAACTCTTTTTCTCTCTTTTTTTTATACTACTTTAATGACGGAACAAGCAGATGGCCCACCTGATGTTAAGCGGTAACCTCTGCCTATGAACAGTGCATTACCACATACTTCGTTGAGATTGCCTGATATGTAATTATACATACTCCTTAGCTTACCGACCACTGTGGCGCGGCGGTGGTTCGCCTGCGACGCAGGAGGTTGCGGGTTCGATTCCCGTCTCGGAACAAATACTTGTGCGATCTGCAGATATTTGTTCAAGGTGTTCTGGGTATTTTCTATGTATAATAAAAAATATCTATCTATGTAAGTAATCACTGGTAAATGACTGGCCATACAAATAGCTCAAAATATAAATGTTTGGAAAGAGGGAAGGGAGGCCTATGCCCTGCAGTGGGAAACTTCCGGCTTATAAATTAAAAAATGTAAGTAACATGACATGAAGGGAAAGTACCTTAAATATTATAGATAGGATATTTTGCTGAAAGGACACTTTATTTTATTTTTAAAACTTAGTAATACTGCATTCGGAGATTTTCTAAAACTTACTTGCTTCGTCTGGGAATCGAACCGACTTAAATCTATAATAAAACAAAATCGTGTTAGTTACACCACTTATAATTCAAGAACGGGTGTACCGATTTGGCTGAAAATTGGTGGGAATGTAGCTTAGAACCAGGAGATTGGCATAGAGGGAGGGGTTCTGAGACCGGTTAGGTCACCGGGGGCTACCCGTGCGAAGCCGGGGCGAGTCGCTAGTGTGAAATAAAATACCCTGTATGTTTAATAATGCCGATCGAAAGAGAGGACAAAAACTAATAATTCCTTTTATGTAACATGGTATCTTTTAAAAATTAAAATTAATCATTTTAATTTTAAATGTACGTGGTTTTGATTCCCTGAAGAAGCAAGTAATTTTTAGAAAATCTATGAATGTAGTAATACTTAATTTTAAAAATTAATTAATTCTTCTCTCAGCAAAACACAATGTAATAATATTACAATATTTAAGGTACTTTCCCTTCAATAACCTTCATTTCATATAGTCTTGGGACGCCCTACATACATAAATGTATTATTCGAAGCTCGAAAAGTTCTTTACTCTTCAGGACGACCAACTGAAGCTAGCACAGCAGAGCTTCCAGCTGGTCGGCAGCTCCACGTCCGAGTGCGACACGATCCCGGGCCGGCAGTGCATGGCGGCCTCGTATTTCCTCGCGGGACACTTCGAGGAGGTGCTGGTCTACCTCAACTCCATTAAGAGCTTCTTCGTGAACGATGACACCTTCAACTTCAACTATGCACAGGTAAACTGCACCGTGGCATGTCCAGCCTAATAATAGACCCTCCGTCTCCTCGCGTGGATGTCACGGAAGCTGACTATGGCAGTGATGAGCAAAGTACGGCCCGCGGGCCAGCTCTTGCCCGCAAAAGGATTTAATCCGGCCCGCAACGGTCCTTCAAAATGAAAATGTATTGCCCGAGATTATTATATTTCGACGGTCCAGCAGTATGAAGTAGAATAATATATATTATGGCAAATCAAAAACAACACCTCAAATACACAACTATAATAGCAGGGCCTTCGAATAAAATTTAAATTGTAATTCATAAAATGTGTGTAACTTTTGAAACTATCATGGTTATGTACATAATTTTCACTTTCATTTTCCCGTGATCATGGCGCATGCAACTGTGCTGAAATATCGGGAACATTACAAACTCAAAAATCATGGTAAATATCCCGTTTCTAGTGAAAAATATGTGTGTAATAATGAACGTTCATTGCTATTATTAAAAGATTTCAAAACAAAATGCACTTTTGCTATAATTCTGGCCCTCCTCTGATTTATTTTTGTGGCGCCTTATGGATAAAGTTTGCCCAACACTGGACTAAGGGATTATACCGGAAATAATAGCGTGTGTCAGTCCCGACGCGCGACGAGTTTGCTCCAGTCCAGTTCAGTATAAGATTTTACTCCCCATCTATTTGCGTACCGTGGGCCATATACAGTTGTGGTCATATAATTAAGAACGATTTAAAGTTCTACAAGTTTTTTATTTAAATCGTATAATACGCAGAGATGTGTACCTTCTGAGAAGCAACTAGTTATGTTATATAATAGTCACATTAATAGAGCAACCTGACTTAAGAATAAAGTATGAAATCGCTAACTATTTTTTGCACATTTTATTGATTTTATCAAAGTAACACATTCAAATAGTACTGAAACTGGACAAATAATTAAGAACGATTTATTTAACTGCTCGGGAATTGTTTTGTATGACACTTAGATTTAAAAAATCACAATATTATGTAGCACAGGAAACATTTTTTTTTTTTAATAAATATTTAACTAAAATTAATAGTTAATAGCATATCCACGGCTTTTAATTACAGCTTTACACCGGCGAGGCATTGACTCTATTAATTTTTGACATTTCGCAAGAGAAATAGAGTTCCATTCTTCTAAAAAAACGTCATACAGCTCTCTTAAATTTCCACACTTTGTATTTGAAACCTTTTTCTTTACTTCAAACCACAGATTCTCTATTGGGTTTAGATCTGGACTGTTAGCAGGCCAGTCTAAGACATAAACTAATTGCGCTGTAAGAAATTCCTTTACGGTGCGTGCAGTGTGCTTTGGATCATTGTCACGCTGGAATGTCCAAATGACCGGTAGAACGTCTTCAGCGTATGGTAACATTGTTTCTTCCAGTATATTTTTGTATTGGAACTGATCCATGTTACCTTCTATCAACTTTACAGGTCCTACACCATGTCCAGAAAAGCAACCCCAAATTTTCACATTCCCACCACCGTGCTTTAATGTAACTTTCGTGTACTTTGGGTCGAATGCTGTATTCGGGGGACGTCGTACATATCGTTTTCCATCAGAACATACTCTGTTTATTTTCGTCTCGTCAGAAAAAAGTACATTTTTCCACTGTTGCACAGTCCAGTTTTCATACTTTCTCGCAAATGCAAGCCGGGCTTGCCTGTGGCAAAGTTTTAACATGGGTACCTTTCTTGCTATCCTACCGTGCAATTTTTCTTCTACCAAACGTCTTCGAATAGTGCGTGCTGAGATTGCTGAAGGGTTGTTTTCACCAAAATATTCTTTTCTAAGCTCATTGGCCCCTTTAAAAGGATTTTGTTTTGCCATACGAACGATGTTTCGGTCATCTCGAGGAGTTGTTTTTCTCTGTTTAGGTACACGTGGAACATTCGAAGTAGTTTGATACGTAGCAAAATGCTTTACAGCGTGGAAAACCATCGTTTTTGAACATTGCAGATGGTCGGCTATCTTTTTATAAGACCAATTCTTCCGGCGAAGTTTTATTATTACTTCCCTTATAGATTTATCACAACTTTTATTTTTACCCATTGTTTTTTCTAAAGAAGCAATCACCTTTAATCTTTTACAGCACGTAATGGCGCCAAAATTATACAAACAGTAATAAATCGACTGAGTGTTCTCTATTTAAATTTGAATAAAGGTATAAACTACTTAGCGTTCTTAATTACGTGACCAGCCAGTAATAAGGAATACTTTGTTTAAAAGTAGTGTAAAAAGTTTGCCTATTGATTTTTAGCCAATCATGTGTATCAATGAATACAGTGGTAATATGGAAATGTTTTACGATACCGAGAGAAATAAAAACAAATGCAAACAATTAGTTTTGCATCTTAGTTGGAAAAAATCTTCCCTTTATATCAGCGTTCTTAATTATATGGCCACCACTGTATATGTAAATCTATTCATAAGGAGTGGATAGGTAAACTCCAAAAATACCAGAGTGGCCAAGTGGCGAATCCCTCCATTGAACTCTATGGGGGAGGCCTTGTTTAGCAGTGGTCGTCTACCGGCTGATGATGATGACAATGGCAATGATAAAAGTCACAGGGCTAATTTTAACCTGTGTTTCGGACTAATAAATAATTTTATCTTATTTAAGTAGAGTCTTGTATCGGAAAGAGGCATATATTAGTGTTCATTATCTGCCAGTAAAATGCCACTGCTGGACATAGGACATCCTCCCCATACAATACCACGACCACCAACTTACCAGCGATGGTGAGATTTGGTGCCCAGATGGTACGGAGGGTTCCATTTTGACTCAAGCATTTGTATAGAAAATTGACTCCGAGGGTAACTCTTTCAGGCGAAAGTGGCGACGGGATTTTACCGCGAAGCCGAGGAGTGCCTTCTCGGCATCCAAGACGAGGCCATGCGCAGTTGTTACACCTACCTCGCCTGCCTGTGTCGCTGCCACGTCATGAACAAGGAGGCTCACTTAGCGTGGGAGATCTGTGTGAAGGTACGAAGCCGAGGAGTGCCTTCTCGGCATCCAAGACGAGGCCATGCGCAGTAGTTACACCTACCTCGCCTGCCTGTGTCGCTGCCACGTCATGAACAAGGAGGCTCACTTAGCGTGGGAGATCTGTGTGAAGGTACGAAGCCGAGGAGTGCCTTCTCGGCATCCAAGACGAGGCCATGCGCAGTAGTTACACCTACCTCGCCTGCCTGTGTCGCTGCCACGTCATGAACAAGGAGGCTCACTTAGCGTGGGAGATCTGTGTGAAGGTACGAAGCCGAGGAGTGCCTTCTCGGCATCCAAGACGAGGCCATGCGCAGTAGTTACACCTACCTCGCCTGCCTGTGTCGCTGCCACGTCATGAACAAGGAGGCTCACTTAGCGTGGGAGATCTGTGTGAAGGTACGAAGCCGAGGAGTGCCTTCTCGGCATCCAAGACGAGGCCATGCGCAGTAGTTACACCTACCTCGCCTGCCTGTGTCGCTGCCACGTCATGAACAAGGAGGCTCACTTAGCGTGGGAGATCTGTGTGAAGGTACGAAGCCGAGGAGTGCCTTCTCGGCATCCAAGACGAGGCCATGCGCAGTAGTTACACCTACCTCGCCTGCCTGTGTCGCTGCCACGTCATGAACAAGGAGGCTCACTTAGCGTGGGAGATCTGTGTGAAGGTACGAAGCCGAGGAGTGCCTTCTCGGCATCCAAGACGAGGCCATGCGCAGTAGTTACACCTACCTCGCCTGCCTGTGTCGCTGCCACGTCATGAACAAGGATGCTCACTTAGCGTGGGACATCTGTGTGAAGGTGCGAAGCCATATTAAAAATAAAAAAAAAGTGTTCTATTAAAATTGTAAAATGGAACACCTATTACGCACATCGGTGTCTAGTCGCGCATAATGTAGGGCCCCGAAGCGAATTATAAAATGGAACACCTATTACGCACATCGGTGTCTAGTCGCGCATAATGTAGGGCCCCGAAGCGAATTATAAAATGGAACACCTATTACGCACATCGGTGTCTAGTCGCGCATAATGTAGGGCCCCGAAGCGAATTATAAAATGGAACACCTATTACGCACATCGGTGTCTAGTCGCGCATAATGTAGGGCCCCGAAGCGAATTACTCTATTCACGACTAGATGTCGCCACAGGAAATAATAGAACGACGTCCACCGCAAGACATAATATAGCTATATAATAATAGAACGACGTCCACCGCAAGACATAATATAGCTATATAATAATAGAACGACGTCCACCGCAAGACATAATATAGCTATATAATAATAGAACGACGTCCACCGCAAGACATAATATAGCTATATAAGTATGATCCCGGTTCTTCGGTTCGGATTTAAGCACGGGTACAGAATCTCCAAGCAATGGTAATAATAAACACAAAATACGAAGGCAAAATGCATATAGTTATTGACAACTGTCATTCCTTACAGGGTTTTTTTCTGCAATTTTCGAAAAGAGACGTTTGGGTTTTTGATATTTGCATGCTAGATAAGGTAGAACATAATTGGAACTCACCTACTTATTTTTAAGACCTTTCATATGACATTATGTTCAAGCAAATATATATATATATATCTTTATCTTAACTTTATCTCTATCTTTACTGTCTACTTTTACTTTATTTCATTTCTTGGTAATTTTTTGAGTTATTTTGTGTAATTTTGGTTGCATGTAATGCAGCTCGTCTATAGAGCACAAGTGTAGTGAAATGAAATGGAAGTGAATTGCGTGACTTTTCAAATTGGTGGAAATTCTCTACCAAAATTTAGTTAAACGGTCGCCGTTTTACTAAAACATGACTTGGCTGTGACTTTGACGACTTGGAAGACGCGCCAGATTACAAAGACACGCTTATGTAAAGTTGCAAAATTCATATTGAAATTACAACAAACTTAAAAATGGCGAATGCAAAAGACGTGCAGCGCCAAATGTAAAGAAAAAAAATTGTCTTCATAACGCATTTTTGAGAGCTGATGATCCTGGAAAAGGCAGCTCCCATTTCCACCTAACATACATAACAACTATCTCGCTAACACCATGTATTCAATATAATAAAGGCCAGGGCTTACTGTCGGAGTAAGCTCTCGTCTTTATTGTGCCTATTGATTTTATATCATGTAACTTTTGACCCAATAATAAGCACCATATTGACAAACAGTCGAATCTACCCGAAAGTTAGAGGTAACTTTGTGATTTTTGTATATTGAGAAAATATTGTCCTACCGTGTTTCTGGAAGGTACAGTGAATTATATAAGGTATCCATGCATGTTTTTAATCTAAATATTTTACTTGATTTAGTTAGTTAAAAATCAATTGTACTAAGTAATTGGAATTTTCCAGCCCCAACTTAGTACCTCTGAAATTCTAATAACTAGCGTTTTAAAACACTCTTTTTTGGATTAAGTTATAATTATTAATGCACTTTGTTGGCAACTAAGGTTCTACAGGTAATTTATATCCTGATCCTCACGATAGAGGCTTTGCCTAGTGTGAGACTCAGACTCAGATAAATTGTCAGCCTGATTGCATAAATACCTACGTATGGCGCAAGCCAGACAGAAGCGGCGCAGCGGGCATCGGGCGGGCCATTGGTGCGCTACCGGCACGCGTCAGATGCGCCCGTGGCTCGCTTACGACGGGACGGTGTGCCCGCGTCGCAATGTGGCGCTCTGTCTCGACGCCTTTACAATGTTCTTTCATACAAAATGTAGGAGTGGGACGTGGTGAAAACAGGTAGAAGAGGTGCGCTGATGGCGCGCTCAAGCTCGCCACGCAAGCGCCGTTTCTATCTGGCGTGCGCCTAATAAACGTGTTTGTTCTCCATAGTTTTATGTTTTTATGTAGCAATCAATATACTTTGTTTTTTTTTTTCATTTTCAACTCTGCTGTGCATCGAGCTGTATTGTGGGCACTATCACTATGGCTTGTAGTATATATTATATCATCTGTGTACAGACCGGCTGAAATGCCCAAAAAACAAGACAGAAGCAACTGTGTTACCCAGTTATATATAGGCACAATTTCCTTTATCCCCGAAGAGGTAGGCAGAGCCCCAATTGGCATCTGTAGTCGCTGTTTATTTGTAGTCTGCAGGGACCCCTGACAGCTTCGCGTTACTGCAACTGGTGGCGAATGATAGCTACCGAATGGGACAGTTCCTTGTAGCGGCAAAGGCGTTCCACATGCTCGAAAGGTAATTACATCATAATATATACTCTAATCTGGAGTAGAGGGAAGTATTACTATTTCTGCCGCAAAGCAATAGTGCTCGCATTGCTGTGTTCCAGTTTGAAGAGAATGGGTAGAGGTGGGGTGAATTCACAGGCACATGATACTTTCACCTTTATGTCTCAGTGTGGCGGGCGCAGTGCAATGCTACAAAGGGCGCGTCCTAGATTTAAAAAAAAATACTTGACAGTTCACACAACATTAGCGAGAGATATTTTTTATTATATATAGAAAATACCCAGAACACCCTGAACAAATATCTGCAGATCGTACAAATATTTGTTCCGAGGCGGGAATCGAACCCTCAACCTCCTGCGTCGCAGGCTAACCTTCGCCCGCCGCGCCACAGAGGTCGTCAAATAGGTTACACACACAGGTTAATCACAATTAGGTTTGTCACAGAGGTTGTAAAATAACAATGGTATGTGTAATCTACATACATACATACATACATAGACACACGCTTTTTTCCCCGAAGGGGGGTAGGCAGAGCCTCAATGGGCCTCTTTTCACAGTGGGTTGCACCATCGAAACCTTATTTAAGGACCTTTGCGGGTATAGGCCTCCTGCAAAAGTTGCCAATCCTTCCTTTCCTTCGCTTTCTTCATCCACGCCTTTTCCTTCTACTTTGGCGATCTCGTCCTCCATCTTTCCAGTGATCTCCCTCTCTTTCTCTTAAAATACAAGCATGTAGCTGACTAAAAGTCGTTGTAACAGGTTGGACGGTGGTCCAGAGATGTGGGAAGGTCTCCGCGGGGCAGTATGCGGCTGTGCGCAGGCGGCGGCCGCCAACAAGAACAGCGGCGCTGCTGATCTACGAGAGGCGCTGGCGCTGGTGAGAGGGCCGCGCGCGCACCCGCGGGCCGAGCAGATAGTGCGACCTATCGCTAAATGGGCCCAACAGAACAAGATCAATGTGTGAAGAATGAGGTAGTGTTAGATCTAAGGTAGATAATAAAGTTAGATCCTCAAAAATAATGTCTGCGTTTCCTTTCAAACATCTGTATTACATCTTTAAAGATATAGATAGCACACACACACACGCACACACACACACACACACGCATACACACACACACACACACGCACACACACACACACACACACACAGACACGTCAAACTTATAACACCCCGTCGTTTTTGCGTCAGGGGTTAAAAATAACAAAAATCAAAGTTTAGTTCACACTTTATTGCACACCACATAAAAAATAACACATTAAGAACAATCACAAAAATAAATATGGAAGTACAATGGGTGGTCTTATTCCTGAGAACGATCTCTTCCAGACAACCTTGGGATGGACTGGAATTGACGAGAACGATAAAGGACGGTGGTGTAGATCAAATAAATAAAAGTATACGTATATATACAATCTAACTTATTATACATAGATACATAATATAACTACACAAAACATTATATTAAATAAATAAATAAAACATCTGAACATATTACTAGAATTAACAGCTTTACGAGATGGACAAAAAGTGATTGAGCAATAGCTTTTTGAAGATAGGAAGAGATTTAGAGGTTTATAAACCCATGAAGCTAGGCACCCTGAATAAGGTAAAGCGTTACTTCACACCAGGACAGCTTCTGAGTCTTTAAGATTTTGTGAAATAAATATTTGTCAATACAAGCTTTTATAAAATTTGTGATCGTAACCGTTTTCTGATCAAAATGAGCCTAAACAGGGCCAGTCTACTATTATCCCTCGAGGAGTTCCGTTGGCCACCTTCCGTCTCCATCATTAGATCAGCTCGCTATCACCATAATGTAGCATTGTCATCGGAACTTGACAGGTATGCAAAATATTATCTCAATCGGTTGAGGATAACTGCTTTAAAATTCAGTTGTAAGATTCCACCCGGACAAACATATACCTACATAGCAAGTTAAATAAAAGCTTGTAATATATAGCACAAGTCCGGGCTCATATGGATTACTGCTGCCACGTTTGGGATGGCTCGGCCAAACATCGGCTTGCTGCCGTGGACTCGATTGAACGCAGAGCTTTCAGCAACATTATGGCGGAGACTAAGATCCAGACTCGAGCACCGCCGTAAAGTTGCATGCCTTTCGATCTTCTATAGGTTACATTTCGGAGAATGCTCCCAGGAACTTCATGATCTGATCCCACCATCTCCTTTTCATCATAGGACGAGCAGGCGCACGGCTCGGTACCATCCTTACCTCATTAGTATATATACCCTCTACTCGTACTAAACGTTTCAGTTCTACCTTTATAGTGCGAACTGCTAAGGAGTGGAATACACTACCGCCGTCTGTCTTTCCTAAAAACTATAATCTGGGTCTCTTCAAAGCTAGAGTGAATAGAACCTTCTAGACCTCTGTGCTCCATCTGCGGCCACATCGTCACTTACCAACAGGTGAGATCGTGGTCAAATAAAGGTATATCAAACCCTTTAAATCAGCAATACGGGCACTACATCATTACGGCAGAAATAGGTATGGAGGTAGCACTTACCAGGACGATCTCTTTCACAAAAAAGCTCTACTTCTACTAAAACAATATGTTTCATATTCATAGGCTGAAACCACTACGGCATATTGCAATTTATACCTGAGTAATATTGCAACAGCATATTGTGGGATATCGATTCATAACTTGATATAGATTTTATTCAGGTCAAGAAGGCTGTACCTTGCGTTTGTTCCATACTAACGAATGGCCAGAAAAACTGAGTTTTCCGTCGATCAAATACCTAAAGTTCATATTACATTCTGCCATATTAGCACCGGACGTTGCAACATGCATGACGAAGAACCCGTTTTCCAGTAAGCCTCACATACAACTAGGGTTGTCAGATCGGGAAACTAATATATCTGGAGAAAACTTCGAAATGTCGGGATTTTGGGGATGTTGTTGGGAGAAATAAATATTAGTTATAAGTTACCTTCTATTTTTTAAATCAACACAAAACAACTAATTAATGCTCTGCCAACGACAAATTTTTACATTGTCACATATTTGGCATCGATTTTACTGTGTCTACTAATTTTGATTCTATCATTGTTGTACTCTGATATAATTTTAAATTTCAATAGCTTATATCATCAAGGTTGAGTCGAATTACCAGCTATGCTTGTAATTATAAAATCGAAGTACATGAGATTCCTGTCTTTCCAGGAAACATCCTTTCACATAAAGCATTACTAGTACGACGCAAATTACATACCTATAAATTTTACATTTTGAAAATCTTGGTCAGTCTGTTCTCCTGGAGGTTTTGCATTTTGCCGGGATTCGGTAGATCATATGAAATGTCAGGATTGTCTTGACGAATCGCGACTATCTGGCAACCCTACATATAACCAATTTGGGGTCGACTGGCCTATTGAATTATGTATGAAATAAACAATATTAGTCGTATGTACCTACCCTATTTCTGGTTCTCTCCATTAGGGCTTAGGTGTAGAGCTTAATATCTAAGTAGGTATGCAGTATGAAGCACAGACATAAAAGTACTAATAGTGGTACTTGTTGACCGAGCGAGCGAAGTGTCTCTGTATCAACTTGGGCAAAAATTATTTCGTATATCTGTCCGGCGGTCTATCCGGCTGTTCTCCTCTACAGGTCGCATTTATCAACCAATCTTGACGAAACTTGGTATACGGGTTCTAAAACTTAGAATATAATTTTTTGCAGTCGTGGATTTTTGATTGGAGGGGTATTTCCCCCAAAAAGAGGGGATGTTTACTGCGGTGCTATTTATCGACCGATTTTGATAATATTTGGCAGCAGAAACATTCGGTAGTCAATTCTTAACAAGAATTTCGAATATAGCAAAATTGGTCAAGAGGTTGTTGATATATTATATGTTTAATTTATTTATTCGGTTAACATATTATTATGATATATTCAAAGAATTTAAATCATCCAGGCTTAGTATAATTTAAAAGCAAAATAACAGACACCTTCTTCTATACTCCCCTATTATTTCTATAGTGTTCCCGTCTCACGGCGTTCGAGCGTGGTCGCGGTCGGTGCTCATGAAGAAGGACCTCAAATGGTCAACGAAAAGTAGGTACTTACGTGAGGTATATTCGTAATTTTTATAAAATAATATTTGGTAGAGTCCGTCCTAAAGTTGCCTGGCAGATATTGTTGTTAGCGATAAGGCTGCCCATTGTATTGCTTATGGGGTTTAAATTATAATTTTCGTATATGTCGCATACTTTTAGTAGTAGTAGAGCTTTTTTGTGAAAGAGTTCGTCCGGGGAAGTACTACCACAATACCTATTTCTGCCGCAAAACAGTAGTGCTAGCATTGCTGTGTTCCGGTTTGAAGGGCAAGGGTGCCGGTGAAATTACAGGCACATGAGACTTTTCATCTTTATGTCTCAGGCTGGCGGGCGCAGTGCAATACATAGGGTGCGTCCTAGGTGGACATGACCTATGAGGTAATGCACTGTTCATAGGCAGAGGTTACCGCTTAACATCAGGTGGGCCATCTGATTGTTCCGTCATTTAGTAGCATAAAAAAAAAAAAACGTATTGTTAAAGTCGTGGTTTTATAATTTCACTACCTAGTGATATTATAATTGCACGGTTAGATTGTGCACCGCCTATTCCATTCCCAAATCACGGGCCATATAGTCTTTGTAGAAAAGTTATCTGTGATGTCCCTCGGTAGTTTTTGACTATTTTAGTGGTCATTCTACATAATAAATCCTGGGATCACGAGAAAACAGCTATAATTGTACAGTCAAATTGACAATTGGCCTGTGGTATTGTCAGATTGAGCGATTATAATAGATGACGACCTCTGTGGCGCGGCGGGCGAAGGTTCGCCTGCGACGCAGGAGGTTGCGGGTTCGATTCCCGCCTCGGAACAAATATTTGTACGATCTGCAGGTATTCGTTCAGGATGTTCTGGGTATTTTCTATGTATAATCAAAATATCTATGTATGTTATGAAGAATATAATCTTTTATTGCCTCGTTTGTAGGTATATATAACTAACAGGGTTGTTTGCTTTGTATAAGTTATTTATAACCATAATCAGTAGAATAGGATTTAACATTAAATGTATACTAAAACTAAGACAATGAAGCAAAACTAAAATAAAATAAAACCTACCTATCAGATCAGCAAGCCGTCACCCGATGGCAGCGTGCCCAGAATGCTGGCTGCATTGCCACGCTAAATATTGTATTAAGTATATCAGTTATCTAGTACCCATAACACAAGCTCTGCTTAGCTTGGGGCTAGGTAATGTTGAACTTTCCAGCATTATTTATTTATATTGCAGTTTACTAGCAATATTTGGTCTTACTGCCAAGCCGGTATTTTGGACATGTGTAGGTAAAGTCTAATTCGGTCTCACGATATCCATATAGCGCTGACTTCAAATCCATAAAACTAGTTTCTCGGTAGCTTATAAAGTTAGAATCTAGTGCATGGAACGTTAAATATGTACACATACTATTTTCCTCGTTAGGGCAGTTGAAAGCGAATGTGTCGAAATTCATGATCGCTCTAGGTCACTCGAACGAGTTCGCAACTCGATTTAAAGTAACAAGGACTGGACACGGGAACTTTGATGGTTGAATCTAAAAGTATATTCAAATGTGATTCGAAGTGATTCGGGGGCACAAATTAATATGTTATCATTAAATATCTTAAAAGACTTGATGATGAAAATCCTCAGTGGTCTGAGACAAAAGTAATATAAGAAGTTTTTGGGGAAACTCTTTATTTTAGTATTTTACAATGTGTCCTCAAGCTGACCTGTTTCTACCTTAGTGCCTGTCACTACAGGCACTAGAGTAGAAAGAGGTCACAGCTCCCCTCACAACAGCTCCCTCCAGCTTCCTCGCTCAGCTCCTCCCGGACTTTACTCGTGCATCTCTAACATCTGTACCACGATGCACCTGTCACCCATCATATACAGCACGTTCACCGTAAGTTGGCACCTGCCTTGGTTGGCACTTAACCAAGGCAGGTGCCAACTTACGATGAACGGTCTGTAGGTACTTGAATCATTTCAAGACGTCTGTACAACGTTCCACTACACGCATTTATATGCGTTCCAATACACGTTTAGTCCAGTTATGGCCGTCTCAAAATAAACTTAAAGGCACCTGACAACAGCCAAATTCTGTCCAGCTCATTAAACTTTATAATGCGAACTGCTAAGGAGTGGAACAAATTACCGTCGTCTGTCTTTCCTGAAAAATATAATCTGGGTCTCTTCAAGTCTAGAGTGAATAGGTGCTTTCTAGACTTTTGTGCTCCATCTTCGGCCACATCGTCACTTACCAAAAGGTGAGATCGTGGTCAAACAAAACAAAAACGTACGTTGATCCCACTTATGTCTTAAATGTCAAAGTTACGACTTGTATGTTTAGATGTTTGTTACTCAATCACGCCGAAACGGCTGTACCGATTTCGATTAAATTTGGTACACAGATAGATTATGACCTGGATTGAGCTATATGCTAATTTTTACCCTGGTAAAACCCAATCGAAGCGCAGGTGGTCACTAGTACGTAATACAGATTATAGAAACGCATTTTAAAGATTAGTTCACGTTTTTTTTCACATGTTTAAATTTTACTAAAAATATGTTTTAGTGTAGCCTAGGTATTTTACTTTTGTCAGCATTTTAACCTCTCAAGACGTTTTATCTACCTATGCTGGGGGCTTAGTACGAGTTCGGATAGTTTTCGAAACTATATGAAGTTTCATTTCCTTCCATACATTTACTTGCAGCGCCCCTAGCGAAAACGAGGAGAAAACTAAGGACGCTGTCAGAAAATGTATTGAAGGAAACGAAACCTTAGGTACGAGCCAGAAGCCCGTACATTGACCTACTACGCCACACGTGCAATCAGTACACACCATATAGTTTCGAATACTATAAAATTCTTGTACTAGGCCTCCAGACTTTTTTCTACCAGACAGTTTGCTCACATCTTAGAGCATTGTAGGCCTCATATAGACGTTCTATGATCCAGGCTGTATGAACCCCACCCGTATTTTGATACCTTCCAAAAGTACAAGGTTGCCAAATTTTAAACCGTTTGGTTTGGTATCCAATTAAATAATTCTCGATAATTATTTCTAACGAACTTAATATAATTTAAAGGTTTGATGTAGTGAAACAGTTAATTTATCTGCAAAAATTGCATTTATTTAAAACTAAATTCTATTTACATTACGTAAATAGGTACAAATCGTCAAGATCGAGTCCGTAGGCAACAGTCAAGCAGTACAATAATAAATAAACAATTTATTTTACATTATGAGCGAGGTCAAAATCCCTATTTTAATAGCTGAAAAGAATACCATTCCGTAAGATAACGGCCAGATTGCAAAGACATGTGAAAAAAGTACAAAACAAAAATAAATAACTTTTGTTCGTTGCAATGTAGCCGCGTTCTTCCAAACACAACCGAACAACCCAACCATTCCTCCCAAACAAAAATGGCAACCTCATCCCTTCCTAGATAACATCATTTCGCGCTAGCAGCTTAAATCACCTTTCACTGCCTTCAAAGCTCTTCCCAGCAATGGAATAGGGTTAACAATCGTATGGCAGGTTAGCCCCACGGGTTCGCGACGACTCCTCCGTAACCGCCGTATCCCACTCCGACGTGGCCGGGCAGGGTCAGTCTGGCAACCGGAGCGGCCACTGCAACGCGGGCAGGAGCCTGTTCATCAAAATAAATCAGGTAACAATAATGGTTGAAATCAATTGTAATGGTCAAACAAGTGGTTGACTTTTATTACAAGCTTTTATTTAACTTGCAATGTATTATGTTTGTCGGGGTGGAATCCAGGTGGAATCTCGCAACTGAATTTTAAAGCAGTTATCCTCAACTGATTGAGCTGATATTTGGCATACCTGTCAATTTCTGATGACAATACAATATGATGGTGACAGCGAGCTGATCCGATGATGGAGACGGATGGTGGACAACGGAACTCCTCGATGGATAATAGTTGATCAGCACATGGTTACGATCACTAATTTTATAAAAGCTTGTATTGAAAAATATATTTTTCACAAAAAAACTTATGTTTATCGAAATCATGCCCGAGTACGGGTATTCTAACTCTTTGAGCCAGCACAAAACGAGTTTTTTTGTATCTTAGATAGACCTTTGTAACCCGCTTTGATTGTGGACCCGAACCCGCTTTGATTGTGGACCCGAACCCGCTTTGATTGTGGACCCGCTAATATAATATTACTGTTAGGTTTAACGAAACTACAAATTAACAAAACAACCGAGAAATCTACCAATCATCATCGAATTTTAGTTATAAGGATTTAAGTTAACTTTGTTAACCAATTGAATAGGGCAAAACAGATTTTGTACTATTGTTTAGTGTCTGGTGTACTATTCAGCGCGAAGACAACACTCGCAGACACACTTATGTGTTGACTCAATAACAGTCTTTGGAGACACGCTGCCTGAATCCGCACTAAAAAACATTTTCAAGATGCTTGTTGAGACCTTCGATCAAACTTTCGTCGAAGATTGAGACACCAAAAAGAACCTTCACTAAAATAGTTGTTCAAAGAAATTATTTGAACAATTTTTTTAGTAAAGGCTTTAGTGAATTTTTATTTGTATTGACCACAGCGACTGCTTAGTAGTTGCTGTGGTCTGTGGTCAACCAATACTACGATCACCAATCCACCTGCCAAGCGTGGTGATTAAGGCAATTCCCCCCATTGCATTTTATGGAGCAAGCCTTGCCCAGCAGTGGACGTATAAGGCTGCTGCCGATGATGATAGCTTAATAATTCGTTCAGTAACTCACCGCATGACCACCGCCGGTCCTCTCCACCACCGCATTGAACCCGTTGGCGTTGTCGGCCGTGTAGGTCACCCTGCGCAGGTGGCCGTCAGGCTCCACCAGGCTATACGAGCCGTGGACCACGCCGTTCTGCAGCGTCTCTGAAGCGTCCTTGTGGTCGCCAGTCGATGGGTCAGCCACTCCGTACGAGAAGCTGTATGCTGGGTTCGGGTCTATGGGCTCCGCTCGAACTAACTGTGTGACGTCACGCGTATTAGATGGCGAGAACCTTGAGTATAAGTATTTTTTAGCAAGCAATTGACCGTCTTAATTACACGGAGGTGTTATTAACACGGGTTTTGTATGGATAAACTTTAGAACCAAAATTCGTGTTATACTATGGTATAACACGAATTTTGGTTCTATAGTTATATTCAGACTACGGCCTCAGATATGTATGTACGCCTATATATAAATATATATCACTAGCAGTTCTAGGAATAATAGACAAAAAGCAAAACTATGCATCATATCAATCCATAATTGTCAAACAAAGAAATTAAAACAGCATTTTCTTAAATAAAATCTTACTTTATGAGGAAAACTAATAACAATTCGATTAATATTCGACGCATTTGGGCCTAGTCAAGTTATATACGGAAGCAATAAACTCTAGAAGATAAAAAATGCTGTAAATAAAAAGCGCGTTGAAATCTTTTGTATCAGGAAATTACAGGCACATGAGACTTTCACCTTAATGTCTCAGGGTGGCGGGCGCAGTGCAATACCACATGGGGCGCGTCGTAGGTGGACGTGAGTTATGTGGTAATGCGTTGTTAAAGGCAGAGATTAACATCAGGTGGGGCATCCGCTTGTTCCGTCATTCAAGTAGTTAACGCGTAGCAGATCGCTACGCCTGCGTAACCGCGTAGCATCACGTATGACCGTGAAATGCTATATAGATCCAAACTTTTATTGTGATATATTTAGATTTGAACAAGGCTGCTCGTTTAGCAGTCTGCTCATCAGATTCAAACGTCCAGGCAAACCTCGATCACTCGCGTTTAAATTATCTCGGGATCGACAAAATAACAAGTGGGGGGTAACCACTAGCCTGCGTGTATACGCAGCTCTATATTATCTATATTCGCTATGGAAATTATAGATAAAAATAAATGGGTTTAGTTTGTCCGAGCCGTAGATTTTCCGATTTAAACGTAATTTCCTACGTTATTTCCTTGCATCCGTTGCATCAACATATTAAGGTGGATGCTCACGCTTGCGACGCGAAATTCAATTTTTTTGGTGTTTTTTGCCCATTACTGCTCATAAACACTTCTTCATATAGCAAAAGTTGAGTTTGCGAGAACAAGGAGACCTAACACACATGTTTTAATTGTTAGTATCTCATAAATATCATCAGGTTAGCTATGATACCCCTAAACAAAAAAAACACTGTATAAATGTGCTAAACTGATGATATTTATGAGATACTATCAATTAAAGCATGTGTGTTAAGTCTCCTAGGTCTCGCGTTTTCCTTTTTTGCTATATGAAGAAGTTTTGATGAGCTGTAATGGGCAAAAAAGACCAAAAATTTTGAATTTCGCGCCGCAAGGGTGAGCGTTCACCTTAAGCGCACCAAAATAAGTAAAACCCGTACCTCAGCACAACAACAATACATATAGTTAGTGATTGTTCTGAGACTGTTACTTATATTTAATGCATCAAGCAAATGTGAAACAAGATTTTTGTGTATTTTGTGCTTATACTTTTTTTTAAACAAATGGCCGCTTTTTTATTTAGATAGATAGATAGATTAACACTTCATTTTACATTAAAAAATACAACACAATTATAGTACAATGGGCTGAAATCACTGAAATCGATTTCTTCCAGGCTTTGCTGCTTTCTAGATGATTCCAAGATTTTTTCCAGCATTCATTTGATATGCAATTACTATTTTTGATATGTTGTCAATTGGTTTATTTGAAGCGCAGTCATATAATAGCGTCTTGGTTAATTATATTACAATAAGTAATTCTAATTATATTAATTTAATCTAATTATTATAATAGTGATTAAAAATACTTACTGGTGCTCCCACGGCCTTTATGATGGGAGCGTGGTAGGCGGGCGCGGCATAGTGGGATATCGCGGGCGCGGCATAGTGGGATATCGCAGGCGCATAGGCAGACGCGTACGCAGGCGCTGCATAACCAATCCCGTCGTAGATGCCAGGCGCTGCAACTGCCGCTGCGCACGCGCAACTTAAAAGGAATAACTGGAACCAAATTCACACTTCTAGCAAAGTAAAAGTACTACAAAGTACTCACGAACAGAAATAAGTTACCAACTCAAACGTCCAAATACAGATCTACAACCTAACAACTAAAGTACTAAAGTATCAATCTTCAAACTACCTTATTTATATAGTTAAATTAACCCAATTTATTTAGCATAGGGTTGCATATAGGCAGTCCGTTGTAGAATTTTAATCTGATCCGCAACAAATTTTAAGAGTCCCTCTGAGGTAAAATGGAAAATACTAAAATACAATAAAAAAATGCAATTTGATTTCTAGTTTCTGAGAGATATATAAATAAATAAATAAATAAATAAATAATGCTGGACACTTTACACAACATTATCTAGCCCCAAGCTAAGCAGAGCTTGTGTTATGGGTACTAGATAACTGATATACTTAATACAATATATTACATAGATAGATATTTTTTTATTATACATAGAAAATACCCAGAACACCCTGAACAAATATCTGCGATCGCACAAATATTTGTTCCGAGGCGGGAATCGAACCCGCAACCTCCTGCGTCGCAGGCCAAGCTTCGCCCGCCGCGCCACAGAGGTCGTCAACAAACACTTCCAAACAATTAATTTAATGTTATCCATAAAGTGTGGTTTACACTTGAAAAATAATATACTTCCAAACACTTTTATAAAGCACACCCGTAATTAATAAGCCTATAATTATAAACTAAAATATTAGAATATTGTGCGATTCTAACAATATTAAATACATACGGATCGAACTGATAACCTCTTTTTTTGAAGTGTGTTAAATATGTGTATAAAATACCCAGAAATATATGAATAAATAATATAATTATGATATTTTGTACCTTAGCAATCATGATGCCGCGTGCTCGCTCCGTTAGACCCTGGGCACGTGTGCTGAGTGCAGCCGCCGCCCTTGTTTATAAAGTCGCCTGCACTAACGAGTAGAATGCACTTGATACACATTTCGCAACATCGTGATATGTGAGACAACACACGCATTTATTAGGAGCAAGTTTATCAAGCCAGTTGTGTAGGTACTACGCCTATATGATCTCACTAGCCGAGAACGGCCATTCTAAATATTTATTAGCATAATCTATCAAAAACTTAAGTTGGTGTTTGAGCCATGGTTTTGTAAGATACCTATTAATAATAATAGTCGTTACAGTGAATGGACTGATAGCGAAGAGCTTCGACCAATACCTTAAGAAGCTCTCGCTTAATAGTTGGATCAAGGGTCAGATTCAGACGGTGGTAATTCTGGACTCGGCACGTATAGTCAGGAGGTTCCTCTCTCTGCAGCCCTAGCCTCCGACCGTTTGGGCCATGCTCCACAGGCGGTGTTTCCCGTTTTGATTTATATGTTTTACGACAATGTTTTTGGATAAATATTTATTGATCTCCACACGGAAATACAATAAAAGAAAAAAAAGAAAAATAGGGTAATACAATAGGTGGCCTTTCGCTAACAGCGATCTCTACCAGACAACCTTTGGTGGTTTTCCGTTTTGATATAACAATATGTTTTTTACTATATTGGTTTTTATACTATTTGTGTTTGTAGATAGTATTATTTTTATCGATGTTTTTTAACGAGATTTTGAATAAATTAGTGTCGTTATAATCTTCGACCAAAGTAAACTTATACAGATACTAATTAACTAGATTATATAGATAGATAGATACAAGTTAAAATTTATTTTATCGCAACTTCGCGGTGTCTCTCATGCATCTAGTGAACTCCCTAAACTTGATAATTTGTGAAATTCACCCCCTAAAGAGGGTGCAGCAGTTTGTTGAAGTTTGTGTGGAAAAACGCAACGCAATTATTATTGTTAGTATGTAAAAACGCAGGCGGTCTACTAGTTTTAAATATAATTACGCTACATGCTAAATACCGCTGCGCCATCGCATCTGTCCAGTTAGGGCCGGTGCGGCGGCAGATTCTACTAGTTTTAAATATAATTACGCTACATGCTAAATACCGTTGCGCCATCGCATCTGTCCAGTTAGGGCCGGTGCGGCGGCAGATTCTACTAGTTTTAAATATAATTACGCTACATGCTAAATACCGTTGCGCCATCGCATCTGTCCAGTTAGGGCCGGTGCGGCGGCAGATTCTACTAGTTTTAAATATAATTACGCTACATGCTAAATACCGTTGCGCCATCGCATCTGTCCAGTTAGGGCCGGTGCGGCGGCAGATTCTACTAGTTTTAAATATAATTACGCTACATGCTAAATACCGTTGCGCCATCGCATCTGTCCAGTTAGGGCCGGTGCGGCGGCAGATTCCGCTGAGGATCTCAAAAGACGCAAATATGCAAGTCTCGACAGAGCTTACTTAATTGAGCCTTTCGGGGTCGAGACTCTGGGTCCGTGGGGTACCGGGGGTACCCTTCGCGTATTCAAAATTATTTCAGGGCGTCTGGTTGAAGCGTGTCCCGAAAGCTGGCTCTTACCTGGCTCAACGCGTTACTATTGCCATTTAGCGTGGCAATGCAACCAGCATCATATGGACGTTTCTGTGTGGAAGTGAATAAGGTAAAGCGTTACTTCACACCAGGACAGCTTTTAAGTCTGTACAAAGCACAAGTCCGGGCTGGTATGGAGTACTGCTGCCACGTTTGGGATGGCTCGGCCAAACACCAGCTTGCTGCCTTGGACTCGATCGAACGCAGAGCTTTCAGGCTTATAGGTGAGCAACATATGGCGGAGACTAAGATCCAGAGTCTCGAGCACCGCCGTAAGGTAGCGTGCCTTTCGATCTTCTATAGGTTACATTTCGGGGAATGCTCCCAGGAACTTCATGATCTGATCCCACCATCTCCTTTTCATCATAGGACGAGCAGCCGCACGGCTCGGTACCACCCTTACCTCATTAGGATACCCTCTATTCGTACTAAAGGTTTCAGTTCTACCTTTATAATGAGAACTGCTAAGGAGTGGAATACACTACCGTCGTCTGTCTTTCCTGAAAACTATAATCTGGGTCTCTTCAAGGCTAGAGTGAATAGGTGCCTTCTAGACCTTTGTGCTCCATCTTGGGCTGCATCGTCACTTACCAACAGGTGAGATCGTGATCAAACAAAGGTCTAAAATTGTTAAAAAAAAAAGAAAAAAAAAGTAATTTGGATCAGTTAAGCTACCTTTAGATCATTAGCAGCAGTCTTCAGGTAGCACAATATCATTACAACTGTATCATATGTTTTTTTTACTTTAGCTATTAGGATGATTTATTTCACAGTAATGCCATGTAGGTAGTTATTACAGCGGTTATGGTATCGGAATACACAATTAACAAAATTAATTACTAGTGCTCATTGTGAGGTAGGACTGCACCATCATCGAACCCGAATACGTTTTTTTTACATACCTGTGTATGTATAGATAGATAGATATAATAAAAAATATCAAAAATATATAGATAAAAAAGCAGTACATAGGCGAACTTAATGCTAATTAGCATTTTCTTCCAGCTAACCTTTGTGTATGTAGCACTCTACATTACACAAAGGTGGTAGTGATATTGAAAATAATTATAGTTTGAGATTAAATGATTAACATAATAAATACCTAATCTAAATAACTAGCTATATAAATACCTAACACAATATAATATGTATATAAATAATTCAATAAATAACATTAGCTCAATTTTTTGGACATTTTGCAATGACAAAAAGTATTGGTACAGTGGACAGAGTTGTATAGGTATGCATAGGTATCAAGTCAGCTTTGGACGGTCCACTGCATGAATGCACCAGGAAAGCTGCGGTGCGAGATGAGTGGCGAAGGATTGTGAAGCGAGCCACAGACCCTGGAGTGACGACCACGACCACTCTGCCAAGAGTGTAACGACTAAGAAGAGAGAGGTATGTAGGCATTTATGTACATGTATAGATACAGAGGAAAGTAATATGTAAGAGCATTGCAGGCCGGAGGTTTCGGCACATCTTGACTGGCTGTCACTTTTCCACTCGCAATATTTCTGTTTCGAAAAGACGAAGATTGCTGAGGCAAATTACTTTCGCAGTAGTACTGAAATTATTTAAATCAAAAGAACCATTAGCTTCTTTAATTGTTAATAAGGACAACTACGCATTAGCAGTACATTGAACTAATATTTTTTGTAGTCTGCTTTTCATTTCATTTATTCATATCCTTTGACATATTACATGTCAAATGTAACACACACACACATGTATTACAATGTGCAAATGTGTGTGTGTGTAATGTGTCACATGTATTACATGTATTACTATTCGTGAGAACCTTTAATTGGCTCTCTAATTTGGTTCTCCTTTAAATAAAATAAATAAATAAATAAATAAATGTGTACAAGTCAATTTAACAAAGTAAGTATATACCTCAGATTTGTTATAGGTTTTTACACAATAAATAGAAAAATTTAATAATAACTTCTTAAAAAATACCTAGTTAGAACACAAGCGATAAGTTATGTGCAAAATCATCGTCAATTATACAGTTGTGGTCATATAATTAAGAACGATTTGAAGTTCTAGAAGTTTTTTATTTAAATCGTATCATACACAGAGATGTGTACCTTCTGAGAAGCAACTAGTTATGTTATATAATAGTCACATTAATAGAGCAACCTGACTTAAGAATAAAGTATGAAATCGCTAACTATTTTTTGCACATTTTATTGATTTTATCTAAGTAACACATTCAAATAGTACTGAAACTGGACAAATAATTAAGAACGATTTATTTAACTGCTCGGGAATTGTTTTGTATGACACTTAGATTTAAAAAATCACAATATTATGTAGCACAGGAAACATAAAAAGAAATTTAATAAATATTTAACTAAAATTAATAGTTAATAAGCATATCCACGGCTTTTAATTACAGCTTTACACCGGCGAGGCATTGACTCTATTAATTTTTGACATTTCGCAAGAGAAATAGAGTTCCATTCTTCTAAAAAAACGTCATACAGCTCTCTTAAATTTCCACACTTTGTATTTGAAACCTTTTTCTTTACTTCAAACCACAGATTCTCTATTGGGTTTAGATCTGGACTGTTAGCAGGCCAGTCTAAGACAGAAACTAATTGCGCTGTAAGAAATTCCTTTACGGTGCGTGCAGTGTGCTTTGGATCATTGTCATGCTGGAATGTCCAAATGACCGGTAGAACGTCTTCAGCGTATGGTAACATTGTTTCTTCCAGTATATTTTTGTATTGGAACTGATCCATGTTACCTTCTATCAACTTTACAGGTCCTACACCATGTCCAGAAAAGCAACCCCTAATTTTCACATTTCCACCACCATGCTTTAATGTAACTTTCGTGTACTTTGGGTCGAATGCTGTATTCGGGGGACGTCGTACATATCGTTTTCCATCAGAACATACTTTGTTTATTTTCGTCTCGTCAGAAAAAAGTACATTTTTCCACTGTTGCACAGTCCAGTTTTCATACTTTCTCGCAAATGCAAGCCGGGCTTGCCTGTGGCAAAGTTTTAACATGGGTACCTTTCTTGCTATCCTACCGTGCAATTTTTCTTCTACCAAACGTCTTCGAATAGTGCGTGCTGAGATTGCTGAAGGGTTGTTTTCACCAAAATATTATTTTCTAAGGTCATTGGACCCTTTAAAAGGATTTTGTTTTGCCATACGAACGATGTTTCGGTCATCTCGAGGAGTTGTTTTTCTCTGTTTAGGTACACGTGGAACATTCGAAGTAGTTTGATACGTAGCAAAATGCTTTACAGCGTGGAAAACCATCGTTTTTGAACATTGCAGTTGGTCGGCTATCTTTTTATAAGACCAATTCTTCCGGCGAAGTTTTATTATTACTTCCCTTGTAGATTTATCACAAATTTTATTTTTTCCCATTGTTTTTTCTAAAGAAGCAATCACCTTTAATCTTTTACAGCACGTAATGGCGCCAAAATTATACAAACAGTAACAATAAAAAAATATTAAATTTGAATAAAGGTATAAACTACTTAGCGTTCTTAATTACGTGACCAGCCAGTAATAAGGAATACTTTGTTTAAAAGTAGTGTAAAAAGTTTGCCTATTGATTTTTAGCCAATCATGTGTATCAATGAATACAGTGGTAATATGGAAATGTTTTACGATACCGAGAGAAATAAAAACAAATGCATACAATTAGTTTTGCATCTTAGTTGGAAAAAATCTTCCCTTTATATCAGCGTTCTTAATTATATGGCCACCACTGTATATAGTCCAAATAACAAATACAAAACAATAAGACCAAAAAAGGGTTACACAAATATGACAAAATATATGGAAAGTAACAAAAATGCTTATGCTAGTTTTAAAGAAAGGAAAAATATGACTAAGAAAGTGAAAGTAAATAATAAGAAAAGAAAATTTCGCTTGCTTTAGGAATATCAAAATACTTCAGCAGCTTGAAGTTTAATTGGCTTCTTCTCGCATATGAATGCTACTTTCAAAGATCTACGGATGTTATCGAAGAGGCCGCTAGGCAACATGGCCCCACGTGGCTCTAGGCTCTTGCCGCGGTTGGTTGGCTCACCAGCAGCCCACTTCTCGTACCCAGCCTGCTTCAAGGTTTGTCCTACAATGAAAAGCAAACACCGCTTATACTCGTTTTTTATACAACTTGGAATGAAGGGTCAAGCAGATGGCACACCTGATGTTAAGCGGTACCCTCTGCCTATGAACAGTGCATTACCTCATAGGTCACATCAATTCAGGACGCACCCTATGTGGCATTGCACTGCGCCCACAACCCTAGAGATGAAAAGTCTCATGTGCAAATCAGAAAACAGCAATGCAAGCACTACTTCTTTGCGGCAGAAATAGGTATGGTGATAGTACTTCCCCGGACGAACTCTTTCACAAAAAAGCTCTACTACTACTTGTAGTGTATTGGCAAATTGGTATTATCTGTTTATGTTGACGGATTAAATTAGAGGTGATGCTGTCGTCTCGGACGACGCACCACGCGGACACACGCACGGAAGCGAGGTAGGTACGACCGTAGAGAGTAGAGGATCGACCGGAGTGCAGGCATGACGTGGTGCGTGCGTAGCGAGCCGATATAGTATCTATATTAATAGAAATATAGTGAACTGTACACTACTCTTAGTTGCGCGTGACTTCTACACTCACCTTGGATAGTCAGGAATGTGTCTACATTTTTCCAATAATAAAAGCCGAGTGAAATAACGCCGTAATCCGATCCGATGATTTTTTCTTGCGGATACTTGTTGTAAATATCTCTCAGGACCGTAGCCTCGACGTTACTGTTGATGATAGCAAGGTGGGCCTGCTCATCCTGACATATCTGACGCGCCTCGTCCCACACCACGGCTTGCGGGTGAAATTTGTACCATTGTCCGGTTCTCTCGTCCATCTTGTATCCTGTGCACGGATATACATATAACTAGTGGGTCGGTGGTGCGCGATCTGCATGCAGCTCGCGTAACGGTGTCGTTGCTGTAGGTTATATGTTGAAAAGGGTTTTTGGGGTGTTTTTTGAAATTACCCTAAAATTTGGGAGAATTACCCTAATAATGGGGAGATTTTATTTCACATAAAATACTTGAGGATACTCGCTAGAAGTCTTTGAAAACAGATTTTCCGTCTGTAATTTTTGGTGGAAGAAAGTCGTTCGACAAAGTAGAGTCTAACCCTAAAATTTAAACTTTGTCTGCACAAAGGGTTGCCAGCTTAAAGCAACACAAATGGCCAAAATTTATGAATACGGCCAAACTTAACATTATCTGATCAAATTTAGGAAATGTTTTCTTCTGGCAATACTTTTTGTCGTATCACGCGACCTCCCTATACAAGTCATCCGCCTACGGTGTTGCCAACAGTCACTTTTTTTGATTTGAAAAATTGTTAGTCAAGGTCGAAAATGGCGAAAATTCAAGACGCCATTTTGGAGCCGCCATCTTGTTTTTTTGTTTTTTTTTACTTTTTCTTAAATCTCTCCCAATTTCCAATAGGAAACGTCGTTTGAACGGATTCGATCGGCCGCCGTCTCGAAGGACCAATTTTGGTGTCACCGCCATCTTGAATTTCGCGAACCGTAATAATTTTTCTACTCACTTTTTGAAACGTCACAAAAGTCTAGCACATTGTCTATGACTAAAAGTGGTCCTTCTAGGAAAAAAGGCATGTCAATGAGTCAGTCAGTCAGTCAGTCAGTGAGTGAGTGAGTGGTAATCTAGCTTTATATAATATAATTAAATAAATAAATAATCATTTATTTCAGATCAGTGATATCCATAATAAACCTAATGCAAACACAAACTTGAAAAAATAAATAAAATTAGCAAAATTGCTGACTTAAAGCAAATGTGCAAAGAACGATTAATGAAGGAAATAGCTTCCTTCATTAATCACTCTCCCCACAAGACACTTCCAGATTGGAGACGTCAGACCCTCCGCCATAGTCCTAAGGATGCTGTTCTGTCTGTCCCGAACTCTGCGAATAAGGGACGCAGTTTTTTTGCGCAAGATGGCGTGAAAGCCATGTTTGGTATTGCGCAAACATCTCAGACGCACTGCAAAATCGAGGCAGTCCCAACATCATCCGAAACTGAATACGTAGGGCATCCAGCGATCTTTTGGTTTGTCGTACCCAGAGACTTCCCGTGTAAAAGCTCTGACAATAGGCTTTAAAAACCGTGACTTTCACTTGCTCAGTACAACGGGAAAAACCTAAAGCTATGTGTACACTAGTACAAACGAATGGACTGGTAAAATGTACCTATGTATGGTATTGGACATCATAGATATACAGGGTTACTTTAAGGTGGGGTATGCATCATCAAAAATCCTAATCATGTTAATGAATTACTTGTTGACATAGTGACTAAGGTACCAAACATTTTGTCATTTCAGTCACCAGAAAACACTGACCTCAAAATTATTAGAAAGTCTTTGCCTAAAAATTTCAAAATGGTTAATCGGGACGTGACCTTAGAGCAACGCGGCATATCAGATTTCACCTCTTCTTATCAGGGAAGCGTTTTAATTAAATATTTCCCAGAAACGGGAATGCTTAAGCTTCGGTCTCACGATCATAGCGCACAACGCTGCGGTACGACTTACCCCTCACCGCTGACGCATACTCCGAAGGAACAAGATACCATTCTAAAAGTTTTTCATACAATTGTGTGTCCGACAGCGCATACCGCATACCGCAGCGTTGTGCTATGATCGCGAGACCCGAGCTTTACCAAGACTGTCCACACATGAGGATGATGGAGGTGTGGGTACGTGACAGACGTAGGCGAAGCGGAGCCGGCAGTCAACCAGTGCTCCGGTGCCGTTGGCGTAGTACACAGCGCATAGGTCCAGGATCTGTTCCTCCACATCGCTTGGATCCTGCGAGATGACCGGCATCCCTGCAATTACATAATTAATCATCAGAGAGACTATGAGACTCTCACCTGCACTGCTATATTATTTTATTTTATTTTTATTTTATTTTATTGAGGTAAACCAACAGCGTTACAATATATATAGTCCAAATAACAAAATACACAACAATAAGGCCAAAAAAGGGTTACACAAATATTACAAAAATTATGGATACTAACAAAAATGCTTATGCTAATTTCTAAGAAAGGAAAAATATGACTAAGTGAAAGTAAATAATAAAAATATAAGAATATAAATATAAATTTCGCTTGCATTGCTTTGATGAGGTTAATAAGTGGGTGTGCGGGTGTGTGGGTGAGTGAGTGAGTGAGCGGGCACTCCTGCTACCACCAGTCTCTTAAGAGTCTGGGTATCACAGGAGTTACCTTCACACGTATGGGTGTGTGAATGTGTAGGTGTGTGTGTGAATGTGTAGGTGTGTGTGTGTGTGTGTGTGTGTGTGTGTGTGCGTGTGTGTATGTGTGCGTGTGTGTGTATATGTTTGTTTCTACTTACATAAAATTATAATTCAAAATATTGATTTTGCGTTTTAGCTAGACGTTTTGGCTAGATTCGATTGTTTGTCAGTATGGTACAGATTATTGGGTCAAAAATTAGATAAATAAAATCAATACAATAAAACAGAGGGTTCACCCACGGGGTTTTTTTTAAATTATCTATATTTCAGGAGATATTCAATAAACACTGCTTTTTCCAGCGACGCGTGGTGTTTTTTTTGTATGAAGATTTCTGCCTGGCGCAGAAAATATCAAGTAATCACTAAAAGTTCATCAATCTTACCGTTTTTATATTTAAACACTCCTTCAGGGAAATTCGCGTGGATTCCAACGAATATTGCTGATGGCAATTCATTTTCTTCAGAATGTAGCATTTTGACTAAAGTAGACAAGAACACCTCGCTCCAGGGTGCAGCTAAAAGTGCATCTGGAAATATTGAATGGTCCACATTAGTGGAATAATCGTCATTTTTGTGATATAATGCAAAGATCAGGCAGACATCGGGTTGAAACAAAAAACTCCCGGATTCCAATATAATATATAGGGCCCCAATCGCGATCATTTTTAACGTTATTACCACAGATAAAATAATACTAGTTTTTACCAAAACAAAACCAGAACCAAACGAAAGAACGAAACATCAGCAGGAGAATAGTAAAGTACGTGGTGTTTAGTCGTAATTTTTCTAAAACCAGAACCATTCACGATATCTCCTGTCTGTTTTTTTTTTACTTTGATCGACCTTTGTTTGACCACGATCTCACCTGTTGGTAAGTGACGATGTGAGATCGACAAAGGTCTTAGAAGGACTTTGGTCGAAGTTAGAAGGCACCTATTCACTCTAGCCTTGAAGATATCCAGATTATAGTTTTCAGGAAAGACATACAATAAAGGTAGAACTGAAACGTTTAGTACCTACCTACCTACCTACGAATAGAGTCTATACTAATGAGGTAAGGATGGTATCGAGCCGTGTGTCTGCTCGTCCTATGATGAAAAGGAGATGGTGGGATAAGATCGTGAAGTTGCTATGGGAGCATTCCCCGAAATGGAACCTATACCTAGAAGATCGAAAGGCATGCGACTTTACGGCGGTGCTCGAGACTGGATCTTAGTCTCCACCATATGTTGCTGACCTATACCTAAGCTCTACGTTCGATCGAGTCCAAGGCAGCAAGCTGGTGTTTGGCCGAGCCAACCCAAACGTGGCAGCAGTACCTACCTACTCCATACCAGCCCGGACTTTGCTTTGCGGACTTAGAAGCTGTGTCGGTGTTAGTAAAGATTAACTTATTCAGGAAGCCTAGCTTCATGGAACCAGTTTTTGCCTTAGACTCGATGTAGGAGCCAAAGTTGAGAATAGACTTGTGCTCTAAATAGACATTATATGGATTGAGGGATCCTTGCTTGAATTTAGCTATAATTTCCTTAATCCGACCAGTTTCAGGACAATTCAAGCAAGGATCCGTCAACCCAGACGTACGAAATAACGTGAATGGTTCTGGTTTTTTTTTTTTTTTTTTTTTTTTTTTTTTTTTTTTTTTTTTTTAACATTGATAGACCTTTGTTTGACCACGATCTCACCTGTTGGTAAGTGACGATGTGGCCGAAGATGAAGCACAAAGGTCTAGAAGGCACCTATTCACTCTTGACTTGAAGAGACCCAGATTATAGTTTTCAGGAAAGACAGACGACGGTAGTGTATTCCACTCCTTAGCAGTTCGCATTATAAAGGTAGAACTGAAACGTTTTGTGCGAATAGAAGGTATACCAATGAGGTAAGGATGGTACTGAGCCGTACGCCTGCTCGTCCTATGATGAAAAGGAGATGGTGGGATCAGATCGTGCAGTTCCTGGGAGCATTCACCGAAATGTAACCTATAGAAGATCGCAAGGCATGCAACCTTACGGCGGTGCTCAAGACTCTGGATCTTAGTCTCCGCCATATGTTGCTCACCTATAAGCCTGAAAGCTCTACGTTCGATCGAGTCCAAGGCAGCAAGCTGGTGTTTGGCCGAGCCATCCCAAACATGGCAGCAGTACTCCATACCAGCCCGGACTTGTGCTTTATATAAACTGAGAAGCTGTTCTGGTGTGAAGTAACGCTTTACCTTATTCAGGATGCCTAGCTTCATGGCAGCTGTTTTTGCCTTAGACTCGATGTAGGAGCCAAAGTTGAGAGTAGGCGTGAGCGAAACACCTAAGAGCTCGAGGTGATCTCCTATAGCAACAGGTACATCTCGGAATACAGGAACTTGGAGAAACGGACTTTTTTTCGCCGAGAAGAGACAAGCCTGCGTTTTAGAGGCGTTGAACATGACTAAATTGGCATCGCCCCAGTCGGATACAGCCTTGAGAGTCAAATTCAGACGCTGCAGCATCTCATCTCTTAACTCCTGAATTTCATTCTGCCTAGCTCGCGCAGTGGAAACATATCTCTCCACAACTGTGCTGTCGTCTGCATACCCAATGATACCGGGCATTAGCATTAGTTTTGGTTATAACATTAAGAATTAGCGCGATTGGTGCCCTGTTATGCTACACTAATGGTAAAAACAAATTGGCATATGACTTCGGTACAAAATTCTAAGACATGTGACGTGCATGAATGCTATGAATAAATTAACATTTCACCGCCTTAGAATATAGGTTTATTCTAAACCTATATTCTAAGTTCACCGCATAGGTTCTTTCTACAAACGGTATATTCAGAAATAGTATAGGTCTTCCTCCCAGCTGGAATGGAAGCTTCTTTACCTTCATCATGACAGTTCATTCTGGCGGTTTGCCAGTCGGCAGGTTTAGCATGGAGTTTCAGCGAACCCCGGATTTCTGGATGGTATTCATAACACGAACCTAACAGAAAATCAAAACCATATGAAATCAGAAATTAAGCTCGGATGGTGTAGTGGGACAAACTCCGACTTCCGATCCTAAGATGGTGGGCTCAATCCCAATCTACCTAGGTCCTCAGCAATTCTTTTGCGTTATGTGCAGGAAACCATGTATGCGTAGTAGTGGTAGAGCTTTTTTGTGAAAGAGTTCGTCCGGGAAAGTCTACCTCCATATCTATTTCTGCCGCAAAGCAGTAGTACTCGCATTGCTGTGTTCCGGTTTGAAGGGTATGGGTGCCGGTGAAATTACAGGCACCTGAAACTTTTCATCTTTTTGTCTCAGGATGGCGGGCGCAGTGCAATGCCACATAGGGTGCGTCCTAGGTGGACGTGACCTTTGAGGTAATGTATTGTTAAAGGCAGAGGTTACCGCTTAACATCATGGTCATTCAAGAAGGTAGTTAAAAAAAACGTGAAAGAAATGCGACTTCGAGAACTATCGAAAGACATGTGTATAAAAGGAGCCTCATAAGGCGCACTGAATCCTTTCATCATCAGTGCATCTTTCATCATTGGTCACTAGGCCCATTTCAGGGGCACCATACCTCAATTTAGTCTTGTTTAAAAGTATTTGCAGTAACTGTACCGGTCAGACCCTTCCTTCACTAAGATATTGATCAAAAACTGAAAAAACCCCCCAAATTTCATAGTGTTTTGGATTACGTCGATGGTTTTGGACACACCGCCGAACGCACAGCACTTGGAAAATTGCAAATCTTGTTTTTTAATGTTGGTTAAAAGGTCCTAACAACATATAAAAAAATCAGCGTGACCCGAACTTTTGCAAGCACGGATGTACATCTTGACTGGACTACAAATATCTCAAGGTTATATTTGTCATTTGAAACTCGTGGAAGATGGCGTATTTTAGTTTGGACGACGATAATCTAGTTACTGTTAGATGCTAGTGGGTAACTAAGAAATCAACAAAACTGTCTTGATTATTTACTCACCTTCAATGGCCGTAAAATACATAAATGAAATAATTAATGATATAAAAAACATAATTAGTAATGTTTTTAACCAAACACTGTACGGAATAAAGAATCGCAAGATTACTGTGGTGCACTCGCAGTTGCCCGATGTTATATATATACTCCTATCAAACAAAATAAAAAGTATTTTGGTCGAAGTCTATACCTATAAAAATACATGATAAATGCTCATGATAACCCGCTATATACAGAGTGGAGTCACATGGCGACATTAAATGAAAACAAGGGTAGAGATTCCTGACAGTAATAATAAAATAATAATAAAATAAATAAATCAAATAAATAAATAATGCTGGACAAGTTCACACAACATTATAACATTAACATTATAACTGCTAAGGAGTGGAATACACTACCGTCGTCTGTCTTTCCTGAAAACTATAATCTGGGTCTCTTCAAGGCTAGAGTGAATAGGTGCCTTCTAGACCTTTGTGCTCTATCTTCGGCCACATCGTCACTTACCAACAGGTGAGATCGTGGTAAATCAAAGGTCTATCAATGTAAAAAAAAAAAAAAAAATAGGCCCAAGCTAAGCCAGAGCTTGTGTTATGGGTACTAGATAACTGATATACTTGATACAATACATTACATAGATAGATATTTTTTAATATGCATACATTTATTACACCCAGAACACCCTGAACAAATATCTGCAGAACGCACAAATATTTGTTCCGAGGCGGGAATCGAACCCGAAACCTCCTGCGTCGCAGGCGAACCATCGCCAGCCGCGCCACAGAGGTTAATGGTTAATGCTAGTACCTTCGACCAAAGTAAAAAGTAGTTAGTACCTAATAACAACAGAACAACAAAATTTAAAAATTTTCAATTAATCTAAATTACAAATCATTATCATCATTGGCAGCTTAAATAATAGCCCCCTGCTGGCCTCTTCCCTCAAACGCCACTCCAATCGGTTCTGTGCGATTCGCATCTACGTCTTTTTCTCTGCGGCCTCTATATCATCCGCCCACCGGGCTGATGGTCTGCCACGGCATCTAGTGCTCCCTCTCGGCCACCATCGGTCAGAGCCTAACACCACCTGCCGTCACCAAATCTGGCCAAGTGTCCTGCCCAGCGCCACTGTAGTCTCGCAATACGGTCTCCAATATCTTCCACTTTCATCCTCCTTCGGATTTCCGGGTTGCGGACACGGTCCAGTAAAATTAAAAATAAAGAAAAAAAAAACTATGATACTGTCTTCGACCAAAGTAAAAAGTAGATACTGTACTTACCTAGGTGCGTGTTTAAACGCTTTCAGAAAGGCACGTCTTGCACTAGCAGCGTGATAAGGCGCGGGTGGGGTCGGACGGACGACTTAATAGTGGCTCGGCTGGTAAGGCTACTTAAATATTAGTATACAGTATACAATATACTTACAGTAATCATATCACATTTTATGATTATTGTATTATTATATTTTAGTAGTAGCTCTACCCGTGTGTTTATTGACTCCACCCTGTATGTTGTAGCATTGTGGTATTTCCATATGAATAACAAAACACAACAGTCACATACCTATACATAGTCCTGACCCCACAGTGGGATTCCCTGTGTCGTGGGTATCAGGAACTACGAGTAGGTACCTACTATGGTACCATTACACCCAGACCCGGAACAAATATTTGCAGATCATACACACATTTGTCCCGCAGCGGGAATCGAACCAGCCTCTCGCATCTCAGCCGGCTACTCGCCCGACGCGCTACTGAGGTCGTCCAGGTGAGGTGAGGTTATAAATAATAACCCCATGGCTACTTCATTTGCATACTTACAAATACAAATACAAAATACAAATATATTTATTTCGTCAGAATTTTAGGTAGGTACAGGACAGTTCTTAGCTATGTTATAAACTAGTAGGTACAAGTAAGTATAGATTTTCTAAATAAATAAATAATGCTGGACAGTTCACACAACCAAGCCCCAAGCTAAGCAGAGCTTGTGTTATTAGTACTAGAGAAATGATATACTTAAGGTGAATGCTCACCCTTGAGGCGCGAAATTATTATTTTTTGGTGTTTTTTGCCCATTACAGATCATCAACACTTCTTCTGATAGCGAAAGTTGAGTTCGCGGGAACTAGGAGACTTGTTTAATTGTTTTAATTGATGCTATCTCATAAATATTATCAGTTTAGCTATGATACCACTAAACACATTTTTACAGTGTTTTTTTTTTGTTTATGTAGCTAAACGTATCGTAGCTAAACTGGTAATATTTATGAGATACTATCAATTAAGACATGTGTGTTAAGTCTCCTAGTTCTCACGAACTCAACTTTCGCTATCAGTAGCAGTGTTGATGAGCTGTAATGGGCAAAAAACTCCAAAAAATTTGAATTTCGCGCCTCAAGGGTGAGCATTTACCTTAATATTGTTTCAAATAGTAACAATGGAAGCTATGATCGCCAGTTGGACAACAACGACTTATTCAGTAATAAATTATAGCAGCGAATGAGACAATCCCACATGCCTACTTATATTTTCAGCATTAATTTATTTATACATTTACATAGCTTTCCTAAGCATTATCACTCCATTACCTAAACAAAATAATTACATTTATCTTTAGCTCAAGAAATTATTTCATAGATATTTATTTTTTATTATACATAGAAAATACCCAGAACACCCTAAACAAATATCTGCAGATCGTACAAATATTTGTTTCGAAGCGGGAATCGAACCCGCATCCTCCTGCGTCACAGACGAACCTTCACCTGCCGCGCCACAGAGGTCGACAAAAATAAACTTTTTAACCACCGATGATAAAGAATATAAGTTTGAGGCCATAGTGTGTTTGTCTGTGGCCTCGTAGCTCCAGAGCGGCAACTCTGATTTCAATGCGGGTTGATGTTTGCGAGATGGTTCCTTTCCCAGCTATGTTTAGTGGATATTGGTACCTACAGCCACTTCCAGGATTATCAGCTCGCATGATTGAAGGGAATATAGGCATTTTTGATGCTAGAACCTTCAGTTTGGGCTCAAAATTTTAATTTACGTTACGACGATATCAGGATCCGGGGGAAGGGATTGGAAGCAGGGAGAAAGGTTTGGGCTTAGCACTTTGACTTAGACGAATTGGAAGGAGAGTAACGTTGCAAATTATATTGAAAATACACTAATGAAAATTAAAAATAACATGAAAATGGCAAATGCACAAGCAGTGTGGTGCCAATTATAAAGAAAAAGAACTACAATACCCAAGTTTATGGCATATGTTGGACTACTAAGTGTAACGCTACATCTGCGGAACGCACGGCGCCGATCGTTCGGTTCAATACGCTCGCAGTGTTTTTCAAGTTCCCTGTGACACATCAGCCGAAATTACGTCGCGGTCAGCGTAGCGCCGAACCTCCCTTCGAGTGATTTTTTCAGCCAAAACGCATTCAATGTATTTTGCATAGCAAGCGACGAGTTACGCGACCGAAAGTTCGAACACAAACCGTTCACCGTAAGTTGGCACCTGCCTTGGCTGGCACGCCATGCAAGGCAGGTGCCATCTTACGGTGAACGAGATGTAGACGCCGCGCAATTCCGACTGTTCGGCGCGTTTGGTGTGTCATGCCAACCGAATACTACGACCGATAATTCAGTCGCCGAAGTGTCGGCGCCACACCTTCGGCAGGTGTTGCGCTACACTAAGATAACATCAGTGTCTTTGGGCTAAGGCAAATGACGAAAATGTTTCAATAAAAACGATACATTGTTACGTTTAGGAGTTTAGGTACTAAATGTTATGGGCGAGGCTTCCTCATGAACGCAATGGATTTGCCGTAAATCACGAAGCTTGCTTGCAGGCGGATTGGTGGTCGCAGTATTGGTTTTGAGTACTCAGGTGGATGCTGCTAACCATCCCCTGGTGTACCTAATCCCTGGGGAGACGAAAGGGAAAGGATATAATCTTAGCCGTAACTTTAGCTAATAACTGAAACCATAAATTCTATATACACTATTTGAATTAATTCACTCCATTACAATTTATATTGAAATACTAAGTATTTAAGACTTAGGTACTTCTTGCACGTTTTAATTTTTGAAACATTTGGCAAACATTTAGAAAACTTATAAATTACTGTTTTAAATTAGTTAAGTAATCATCAGAATTTATCCAAACTCTAAAGGGCATTTATAATTTTTACCTAGCGCCTTAGTAAATTTTGTTTTTTAGTGTTTTATTTATAAGTAATTTATTGTACTAACATAATTTAAGTAATTTGTCTATTTTTAAAATGGATATGATAAAAATGACTCGCCCCGGCTTCGCACGGGTAGCCTCCTGTGACGACCCCCCCCTTATAACTTATTCTGCTATTAGGAGCGGAGAAGAATCCACCAAAAAAGAGATAACTAACGTCGATCCAGCCGACCGTGATGTGTAACTAACACGACTTTGTTTATAATATAGATTTAGGCATTTTAATTTGGTCGAAGGATTTAGGCTGGCAAAGTTCAAAAGCAAAGTCAAAGAAAGTACCTACAACTAGGAAGGAATTAATTGCAATTGCGCTAATGTAGGTCATACTCGCACTTGGTCGCCGATATTCCGGTAACATGCCCACCTAGTGACTAGGTGCAAGCATGTGCGTGCAGTTTGAATTCATGTTGAATGCCGCCGCGCCCTTTTATGTGTGTCAGACACATAAATCGCAAACTGTTCCTAATACCACGTGCATTATAATTATCTTGCCGAATGATGTAGGTACCTACTCGGTAAAAAATATAAAGTAAGTTTTTTTTTTTATTCAAGTTTTTATAAAATTAGTGATTGTAACCGTGTGCTGATCAAAATGAGCCTAAACTAGGCCAGTCTACTATTATACGTCAAGGAGTTCCTTAGTCCACCATCACCATCCGTCTCCATCATCAGCTCAGCTCGCTGTCACCATCATTTGTATTGTAATCGGAACTTGACAGGTAGGTTGCCAAATTTCAGCTCAATCGGTTGAGGACAACTGCTTTAAAATTCAGTTGCAAGATTCCACCCGGACAAACATATTCGACCGGGACATACCTACATTGCAAGTTAATATAAAGCTTGTAAAAATTCTTGGTATTAGGTACTTGACCAATCTGATCTAAAAATCACAGCATTTTGATTCAGATGCAAAAACAGTTATTTTTATTATCACCATTGTCATCAGTCATCACCATCCTATTCCCCTTCCCCCTCCCCCACACTGATTCGGCCAGTGAGTGATGACCTTCTCCTTCCTGTAACAGCTATAGGTACTCATTGATATCTTACCTTGTGTGGCAAAGATAAACTTGTCATCTTTAAACTAGATTTGTCATAAGATTTGTATGTTGAATAAAACCAAATAATCTTCGTTTTGTCTTTTAACTACCTACTTGGTGTCGGCTAGCTATCTCAAACGAAGTAGGTAGTAACTACTGATACAAAATACCGAAGTCGATGACATACTTGCAAAAAAAACGTACCCTTATCTGAGGGGTTATGTGCGATGGTCGCGCAATCTAAGTTTACCATTCAGAAATTCTTTTATTTTTTCATTATTTCAGACGCATCTTGGAAATCCTTAGCAACTTAGATGAATCGGCGTTTGTATATGTATACCTTTTTTTTTTTTTTTTTTTTTTTTTGTCGAGGTGAAATCTGCAAACAGATACCGTATTGCATTGAGGGTGCAATACGGTTATGTGAGGTTCACGGACTCGTGGACTCACTAAAACACCCCGGTGGCCATCCTCTGCGCATGTCGATGGGCTCCGGGATCTCCTACGGAACGCACCGGTGCCCATCTCGCGCGACGCCCAACAGGGCCCATCCCGTGGTTGGCCAAAAAGCCAACCACAAACACTCCCTCCAAATGTGGCAGCACAGGGTCCACTCTGTGCTGCCACCATCCAAAGGCTCGTAGGAGGGTGGCCAGAGCCCTCACTCCGACCACCACGCGAGCCCAGTGACATTTCTCTCCTCCACCACGAAAACGTGCTCGTGTCATCGTGGCGAAAGAGGGAGATGTCACTTCCTACCTGGCCATCATCTATCTTCCGAACATAGCTCGGCGGGAGTGGCACCAGCTACGACCGGAAGGTAGAGAGGGCAAACTACCTTTTCGCCGTTTATTCCCGCATTTGAGTTTGGATTAACCCAAAGTCAAACAAGGGAATAAACAGCCCTTCCCTGCTGTCTCATCATCCAGGCATAGTAGGGAGCCACTCTGCCTGGGTGATGAGAGGGCAGCTCCTCCCCGTTGCGAGTGGCGTCACGCTCGATGGATCGAATGTGCCGCCAGTCACAAACAAGGGTACTCCACCTCACCCATCGGGCACCTCTGACCGGCCCTCTCACTGTGCCCTCTGCTAATCAGAGGGACACGCGGAGAGCCAGCTGCCTTCCCACCCCAAATATGGGGGGAACGCCTAAGGTTGAGGTCAGGGCGATAGTCGGCCCACTCTCCAACTCCTCGCAAGTTAGAGAGCCAACACACCACCACCCTAACCCCAACACTCCATCCCGTTGGCGGTCTCTTTCCCTTTCACTGCAGAGATCTGCCATGCAGTGATCTGGAGAGAGACCGCCTGTCTTCCCTCCGTCGTATCCTCCAGATGAACCTCGAGTACACCTAGAGGATACGAAGGAAACGCCTCCCCGTTTGCAAGTGGAAGCAAACTCACGAGGGTTATGAGTTCACTGCCAGTCTCAAACAGGGGTACCTACCTACCTACCCACCAAACCACCGACGAGGCGCCACCCCACCCAGAATCCCGCAAGAAAACTGACCCATACAGTCGGCTCGCGGGAACTGAGCGAAACGACACCTCATCAACAGTTCAGTGGGCACCTACACCAACACGGTCCCTAGTGGACCGTGAAGGCGCCTGATGGTTTCAGTTACGTCTATTTCAGAAAAAATAGACCTAAAACAGGCAGCAACCACGTGAAGGATGACCACCAGACTTGCCTTGGGGATCTCAGCGACTCGCGCTCCTCCCAAGACCATTCGCCTCCTTGCCAACTCACTCTTGAGCGGGCAAGGAAGGCCTGCATTTATCCAAAACCGGAGTTAGGCCGCAGCAACTATTAATGGATAAACACAGACCCGCCCTGTATATGTATACCTACCATAACATAACACCACCAACCTCACAGTCACAGTCACGTACCTACGTATCCCACCCTGGATTCCTCGTTTCGTGGGTATCAATCAAGGATACGAGTACCATGGTACCACAACACCCAGACCCGAAACATACATTTGCAGATAGTAAAAATATTTTTCCCTCGTGGTGAACTAACCCGCAACCTCTCGCATCCCAGCCGGCTACTTGCCATTGAACTCCCATTTGCTGGAATTTTAAAGACGTAGGTACGTAGTAAAAGTATAGGTACATTATTTATTTCTTCGATAGGTTACCTGTACGGGGTGATTCCCAAACATATGTATGATAATTGATTTGGGAGCGGGTGTTAATGAAACGTCCGCTTGCTGGTTTGAACTGATTTATTTGAAATAAAAAGTGCCAATGTTAGTGTTTTACGCTAATGTGCGAGCTGGCTCGTACAGTACTTACACTTAGCTTTATAATGTTGCCTATAGGATTATTTTCAGATGTTAACCGACTTCAATAAAGGAGGTTAATTATTTAATTCGTTAGCTATGTAAGTACCTAATTACCTATGTTCTTAGTACTATTTAGGTACCCTGCGTTGGTTTGTCTGATTGAAATGGTTCTTTCGATGCTGTGTAGGGAAGAAAGTGATCTCGATGTGGTGTCGTGTTTATATCTAAACGCTTTGAAGTCGGCTAGAATGGTAAATAAAGTAGTAGGTAAGTGACCTACATAGCGAGTTCTCAGTTCGTGGTTCGGGCCTTAGAGCATTGCAGGATTTGCAGGCCTCCGCGCCGCGATGGTGCGGGCGAACCCGCCACCCGCACCACCGAACTCACCTTACCAAAGTCAGTTGCGCCAGTTATAATTTATGTTACATTCGAAATTGCAATAATTGCGGTAAACTTACTTTTTACAAGCTTTTAATTAACTTGCAATGTATGTCCGGGTGGAATCTTTCCGCAGTCAACCTAAAATTTGGCATAAGTACCTGTCAAGTTCCGATGACAATACAATATGAAGGTGACAGCGAGCTGATTTGATGATGGAGACGGATGGTGGACAACGGAACTCCTCGATGGATAATAGTAGACAGGCCGTATGCTCATTTTGATCAGTTTACGGTTACGATCACTAATTTTATAAAAGCTTCTATTGAAAAATATATTTTTCACAAAAAACTTATTGGTACCTATGTTGTTTGGGTCCACCTAGATAGTATTTATCCAGATTTGCAGCACTTCAAAATGTAAACACGCTGAGTTATTGCTGAATAACCGGTTTTGTGCAGGTTGATTTATTTTATCCACACTGATTTTATAACGTGTGTACACCGTGAAGACATGACATAGGATTACTGCATGTCAGCTCTCAGCGCCAGCACTGACGTCAGTAACTCACTCAATGTAAATCGGCCTTTATTTCCATATTGTATTCGTTCAAAGACGTTTTGAGCTAAGTATTATTTATTCCAATAAAAAATACAAAAAATAATAAAACAAAACCATTTTCACTCACTCATTAGCTCAGTAACTAATTAGTATATAATGCGAAGAATTAAATCTTAAACAAAACTACATCTAGGTCAGTACTTCAGTAGTAAGTTTCTTGTTCAACCCACTTCGAGATATTGTTTCTGATCACATATCGTCTCAGTTCGTCGCCGACGATCATGAGGACCATGAAGGGTGTGGCCAAAAAGAAATCGTGCCACGATAAAGGTTCCGTCATGAATATTTCGTTGCACAAAGGAAGGTAAGTCACGATCACGGCGGCGATCACTGCCACCACAATGGACAAGTTTAGGACGTGGTTCTTCATACCTTTCTTCAAAAGCGAAATTCGTCTAGTCTTGCAAATAATAACGTCTGAAATTTGAGTCATACAAATCGCCACGAAGTATGCAGTCTGCGCTTTTCTCTCAATCCTCTTTCTATCCACGTAAAACCAACTACGTCCCAAAGTATCTTTCACAGTGGCACCCATCGCCTCCCAATCATTCCGAACAAACAAAAGACTAGACGGAAAGAAGCCATTCTGTGCGAAAATTATAAAATAAGCAAACATTCCACCGAAAAATTGAATTATTCCTACTTGGAAATAAGCCATGTATATTAGGACTTTGTTAACCAGACGGTCGTTTGGACTACGAGGTGGTATACTCATTATATCTTCTTCAGGATCCTCGTACGCTAAACTCATAGCCGGCAGCAAATCAGTTCCCACATTCACTACAAGTATTAGCATCAGAGTTAGAGGCAGCGGCATTCCCAAGCAAGCGTATAGCACGAACGGTAGCATCTCGGGTGTGTTTGAAGTCAAAGTGTACGCTATAGTCTTCTTCAAGTTATCGAAAATTCTTCTTCCTTCTTTAACGCCCAACACTATAGAAGAAAAGTTGTCATCCAATAGTATCATATCCGCAGCTTGCTTAGAAACTTCAGTTCCGTTAATGCCCATAGCTATTCCGATATCGGCTTTTTTCAAAGCCGGTGCGTCGTTGACACCGTCTCCGGTGACGGCTACGACATGTTTGCACGATTGGTATGTCTCAACTATGAACAGTTTTTGCTGCGGACTAGTTCTGGCAAACGTTATTTCTTCATACTTATTTTGAGCGGCTTTTAAGTCACTTACACTCATTTTCCGGAGGTCATCGCCAGTTATCACGGCAGCTTTAAATAGATCCTTTATGTGAGCCGGAACATCCGCCAGCTCAATGTGGTGTTCGAACGCATAGTCGTAAGCAGTGGGCTGAGTGATAGTTCCACACTGTCGAGATATAGCTAGCGCTGTCACGGGATGGTCACCGGTAACCATCACCACTTTAATCCCTGCTTGCCTGCAGAGTGCAATTGACTTTTCAATATCCTGTCTGGGAGGATCAATCATCGATATGGCACCTAAAAAAAACAGATCTTCAAATGGAAAATTCTTTTTCGTAGTGTCAAATTTAAATCCTATAGGAAACTTATCAACAGGCAATTTCAGGTCACAATAGCCGATTACTCGCTCTCCCATATTTGCGAGCTTGATGAAATTCGCTTTAAGTTCCTTCTTCACTTGCGGAGTGAGACCAACGGGGTCTCCTTCATCAACGTGCACGGTAGTGCAGTATTCTATAATAATTTCTGGAGCGCCTTTCATGATCAGGTAATAGCTTTGCGTCGCTTTCATGTGATGGATAGTGACCTGGTATTTGTATGCTGAACTGAAAGGTATCATCGCTTTGTTCGGATTCTCTTCTCGAGTTTGACTGGCGGAACGATTCGACTCCATGTAACGTAAAATCGCCGCTTCAGATGCGTCGCCAATTATTTTCCTCTTTTCTACCGGTAACTTGATGGTTTGGTGATCGAACTCTGCCCTTAGATTAAGGGAAGCTGCTAAACAGAGAGTTGCAAATGTCGGATTCGAAACTTGTGAGTGATCGAGTTTGTCATAGATTTTGAAATCACAAAACAAGTGGGAAACGTTCATTTGATTCTCAGTCAGCGTGCCAGTTTTATCTGAGCAAATGCAAGACGTCGACCCCAAGGTCTCCACTGCTTGGAGAGTCTTAGCGAGACAATTCTTTTTCTTGAGCTGTTTAGCAGACAAAGTCATGCACACTGTCAATGTTACGATTAATCCTTCAGGCACGTTTGCCAGAACTATCCCAAGCATGTATTGCAGCGCCGAGAGCCAGCTCCTTTGAATAAAATACACCATCAGAAAAAATATAAATCCAAAAACAAACGCTACGCCACAAATCAGTTTGATAAAATGGGTGATTTCCTTTGCTATAGGGGTCTCTTCTTTATGCAGGCCAGTAACCAAACCAGCGATTTTACCCATTTCCGTTAATTCCCCAGTGGCTACAACCACGCCTTTAGCCGTTCCTTCAGTGATCGGGCAGCCAAAGTACGTCATATTCTTCGACTCGAGCGGGCTGGAGTGCGTGCACAGCTCGCTGTGTTTAATAGGGTCTGACTCGCCGGTTAGCGAAGACATGTCCGTTTTGAAGCCGCTCTCAGTGAGTATGCGCACGTCGGCCGGCACCACCTGCCCGCCGGACATCTCCACTATGTCACCGATAACCACGTCCACGTTTGGTATAACTTGTTTAATGCCTTCTCGGATGACGTGTGCTTCCGGCGGGACGAGTTTCTCAAAGCCACTCATTTCGGCTATGTTCTTTGCTTCCTGATAGAACCCGAAGAGTCCTGTTCCAACTATGGTGAGGGTGATGACGCATCCCAAGTAGAGGTATTCCTTCTCCGAATGTGCGCCTTCCTCTTGATCGATTTGTTTGGAGAAGAAGTACGCGATGAAGTTGAGTATGGCTCCAACCCAGAGCACGCACTGGAACCAGCCGAAAAGGTTGTGCCGGAAGACTTGCCAGCGGCTGGTGCCTCGCAATTGCTTGAGGGCGTTCGGTCCGTGTAACTGTAGCAGTTCCTTGGCTAGGTTATTGCTGAGGCCAGTGTTAACATTAGTTCTGTAGACTACTTCTAGCTGGCCCGGGGTGAGGAAGTGGTCTCCTGAGTGGCTTTCCTCTTTGAGTAGGTTGAGCTCTGAGTTGATATGAGCTCCGGATCCGTGCGTGAGTATGCTGAACCGGCGGTTACTCATCATAGAGGTGCTGGACCTCCGAAGAGTGTTGCGAGGCATTTTCACCTTAAATCTACGAACTCAACCAATTATGCACGTTTGCTTAGCAGAATTTTAATGACATATTGTCAAGTCACTTTATTGCTAGATTGGAAGAATTTCAAAATCTTACAGGTTTGTGAATAAGGTTTTGCTTATTTTCTGTACCTATTGTGATTCGATCACAGAACAACGTATTGTGCAAGAAACTTTTCCTGTATTGTAATTTAATGTAATATAAGTTATAATTTGAAACTATTAACCTAAATACCTATTTTGATGTTTCGAACTTTAAAAATCACTTACAAAACATTCACTCCTCCGTTCAACCAGTATTACCTACTTACCAAGTTTCAATTAAGCAAAACTAAGTTCCCATACAAACTTTAACACCCCGTTGCACCCTCTTTTGGGGATATTTAGGGGCAAAAGTAGGTATATAATTAATTTGTATTAATAAAAAAAGTCACAATTTTAAGTTTGGAAGTTCAAGGAATAAAAAATACAGTGGTTTTCAACCCCTTAGGGATTTAATTTACAAAAATCCCTTCTTAGTGGGTGGTTTCGCTATAACAGGAACATACGCTCCTAGTTTCAGCTTTCTAGAGCCAGTGCTCGGCGATGATGAATCAATAAGTTAGTCAGTCAGTCAGGTTAAGTTTTTAAGCAACAAGCAACTCGCCCGATGCTCGCCCGCTTCACACGGGTAGTGACGGCATGCCTTGACTCTTAGACCTTTATGAGAATTATTAATTGATTTATTGAATTTATTTATTTTACAAATTATTTTGATTACGGAAATGAAATAAAATCAGCAGTGGTGTTAATAATATGTAGTGAACAACCAGGTTAACAATTTCAATTAAATGACCCTGAATGACGTGATTTTGGGCTCGGAGGAGCACGATCCACGGGAGCGTGAATGTCGTAAAAGCCGTATTAGAGATTACACCAGGTGGGCAGCAGCTTCCACCTGAGTAGGTATTCAACACCAATCCGCCTGCCAAGAGTGATGATTATGGCAAATCCCCCATTAAAATAAAATAAAAAATAAACAATGCTGGACAGTTCACACATTATCTAGCCCCAAATCTGATAAAGGTACTTAATACGATACATTACATAGATATATATTTTTTATTAACATAGAAAATACCCAGAACACCCTGAACAAATATGTGCAGGTAGTACAAATATTTGTTCCGAGGGGGAATCAAACCAGCAAGCTCCTGCGTCGCAGGCGAACCTTAGCCCACCGCGCCACAGCCATCGTCATTGTATTATATATTAACATGGGTAGGCCTTGTTCAACAGTGGACGTCTAACGGATATGACCATAAAGATTTTTTTTGATGAACCCTGATGAATACCATTACGCTTTGGTATTATTTTATCTGTGGTTGTACCCAGCCATTTATTTTAGAACTAGAAAAATAATATAATAATAAGGAGTTGTCCTAGTCTCATTTTAGCTTTATTTATCTCTCGCTAAATGGCGACGGTTTTGGAACAGTTAATATTTCTAAATAAATAAACTATCACAGCGATATTAATTATTACATAATTTTACAGGATTCTGTTTTTTTTTACTTTAGCTGAAAGAAGTTCTCCGCTGCCATGATTAAATTTAAAAAAGCGGCCAAGTGCGAGTCGGACTTGACCATGAAGGGTTCCGTAGCAGCAAGTAACATAATATAAAAGTTCTTGGATGGTTACGACTTATGACGTATTAAAAAAAACTACTAGGTAACTAGATCTCGTTCAAACCAATTTTCAGTGGAAGTTTACATAGTAACGTACACCATTTTTTTTTTTTAAATTTTATCATTCTCTTATTTTAGAAGTTTGGGACACACATTTCACCACTTTGGAAGTGTCTCTCGCGCAAACTATTCAGGTTAGAAAAAAATTATATTAGAAACCTCAATATCATTTTTGAAGACCTATCCATAGATACCCCACACGTAGGGGTTTGACGAAAATTGTTTTTTTGAGTCACAGTTCTAAGTATGGGGAACCCCAACAATGTATTTTTTTTTTTAATTATTGTTGTGTGAAAATCTTAATGCTGTTCACATAATACATCTACTTACCAAGTTTCAACAGCATAGCTCTTATAGTTTCGGAAAAAAGTGGCTATGACATACACGGACAGACAGACAGACATGACGAATCTATAAGGGTTCCGTATTTTGCCATTTGGCTACGGGACCCTAAAAGTAGGTAAAACCCAATAGTTACGCGAATGCCATCTCTTGACGATGAAAGGATTAAACTGACTAGGTGACTACTTGGAAAACTCTTCATTTCGTTTTCAAGACACCAAATAAAAAAAAGTTACAGGGTGCGCTCTTCCTGCCATTTTCGAAAAGAGACGTATACTTTTATTTTATTTTATTTCCTAGTGTGTTTTTGAGTTATTTTGTGTAATTTTGGTGGCAGTTTAACAAATTTAGCTCGTCCATAGAGCACAAGTGAAATGAAATGGAAGTGTATTGCGAGACTTTTCAAATTGGTGGAAATTGTCTACCAAAGTTTTTGCAAAACGGCCACCGGTTTACTAATACTTGACTTGACTGTGACTTTACATCATAGAGAAATTTGTTATATATAGAAAGTGCCATGCATTCAGTCACGAGGGACGGATGTATGTTTTTCGCTCCACGCTTATAAAAAACTGTGAATTGCCAGCGCCAAGGAAAGCATGAAGTTATATTCTTATTTTATTATGTTTATATTCATTACATCCGTAGATTAATCCACTAACTAGTACAATCTGTTAAATTGCGATTTAAATGAGTTATTTTTTTTATATTATAACTTTTCAAAATGGTAGTAGGCGGGAAATGGGAGCATAGGATGATTTTTCTTGTTTTTTTTTTTTTTTAAATGGTGTTACCATGAATAGTTCGTAGTAACTAACTAAGGTCACATTTAAACTTTGTTTAGTTTAACTTTTGCAAAAGACTAAATGTTATGGCTCCCATTTCCCATATGAGCGTGAAATGGGCTCCCATTACCCGCACGTGTCGGGTAATGGGAGCGACTGACTTTTTTTGTAAAATCGTTATTGTACCTTAATATATGACTGCAGTTAATTATAACTATGATTAAAACATACCTACATAATTGTTCTAAGAGTTCCTAATTAAAAATTATAAGAAGATTAATAAATGTGGTTTTTATGAAAGTTTTCCCTTAGTAGGCTCCCATTACACCACGCTCCCCTACGAGGTGAATGAACACGTGTCGTTTATTGCGCTTTCATACAAAATCTGCCGTCCGGCCTAAGAATAGACCACTCCATCTCCTCCCGTTGATATAAAATCCGACTGAGGTATTGCAGCAGGGTAGCCGCATCCACCTGAGCACTGAGATCACTAATCCGCCTGCCATGCGTGGTTATGGCAAATCCCCCGATAGTGTTTTTTGGGGAGGTCTCATTCAGCTGTGGACATAAAGGATTATACAAGATTTATAGAAGCGTCGCGACCCAAGACATACGAAGGAGACGCGACGTGGGCGTGACGCTTCGTCGTCTGCGTGAAATTGCTAAACATACAGAGCTGACGCGGACTCTGGGAGGAGTGCGGGCGGGGCGCGGGGTGCCATCTCAGGCATTCCCGATACAATATGAGACTATCAGAAACGTCTCCGTCTCTTTCGTTCGCGCCTCATCCACGCCTCGTTTACGCCTTATGTCGCTTCTGTCTGGCCTGCGTCTTAAGCCTGCTCTTCCTACATATTTTTATTAAAGGCCCGATTTTCCCCTCCACTACCTTTATTGAAGACCTCTGTGACGCGGCGAGCCAGTAGACAGCTTAGACGCGAGAGGTGCTGGTTAGATTCCCGTTCCGAGACGAATGTTTGCATGTTCTGCAAATATTCGCTCCAAGTCCATTTTGCGGTAGGTACCTACTCGTATTTCTGGGACCGGGGGCGATTCTCGGATTGCAGACATTGATGTCGGATAGAGATATGTTGAAACAAGATGGCGAACGTCGAGATTTCATTAAAGAATAGCAACGCCCCGCGGGGTTACCTGCATAGGTCTCGATCCCATGGGAATATCGGGATAAACATGTGCCTGTGTTATTCCAGGAGTCAAGCTATCTCCATTCCAAATTTCATCCAAAACCGTTGTGCCATTTCAGCGTGAAGAAGTAACAAACACACGCGCACAGTCACACACTCACAAACTTTCGCATTTATAATATTATTAGGATAGTAGGATTCGCCATCTTGTTTCGACATATCTCTATTCGACATCAAAGTCTACAAAACGAGAATCGCCCCAGGACTATGTATAATGTTAAGTAATTTTTATTTGAAAATATATATATTTAATAAAATTATTTATTTCTTTTACCAATTTACAAACACAAGTTATAACAATATATACACACAAAAAGAATTTGCCTATTTTTGTAGAAGTCACTAGGTAACCTAACATATTCTTATTTCAATTGCGATGTTTTTTGAGCACAAAACATCAATTTAATTTAATTTTCTTACATATTTATATATAACCTTACATATAGCAATACATAAAATCAGAGATCATAAATTTACACTTTCACTTACCTACTCAAAACACTCAAGTAACAATTAATGTACAAACAAGCTGAAACAAGCTGATTTTCTAGTGGTAACTTAAACTTCATACACTGACTGCGGCCTGATTTGAAACTTTCGCCTTATGCCGGCCACTGACGCTTAAATTCACCGTCAAGTTTGCAACGGATTTCTTGCGGCGTCCATTAAACTTGACGGTGTATGGCTATGGGTGTGCATGACAAGTCTACTTGATTAGCCATACACCGTCAAGTTTACTGGACGCCGCATCAAGTCCGCTGCAAAGATGACGGTGAACTTGATCGTGAGTGGCCGGCATTAAGACGATATGTTAAATTATCAAATGCGTTGAGTGCAGCAAGAAAACAATAGCTGCAAGAAAGTGACAGCGCTATTATTGACTTGAACCCGGAAAGAGATGAGGTATAGCTTTCTGCCGGTTGGAAGTAACTGACGTAAGCGACAATTGATGAAACTTCGTTTTGCTTCTAAAGTAGCAAATATACATATAAATCCTTCTCCTGCAATCTAAGTAATGTGGTTAACAACAGAATAGTATAAAAATGCCCGCTTAATATTTTCTCAAATCGAAGGAAGGACCTACAACGGGATTAAGGTGGGCCAATTCAAAAAATAAATCTATCGAGAAAATGTTTAGCAATCGTGCTTTTGTTCATGACTTATTTAGATTACATCCTCAAGTAATTACTGTGTTAATATCAAGTTTGTAACCTTAACTGTTACTGAGTGAGCGTGTAAAGCAACAACTCTTAAGTTGTAACATATCGTCTTAAACGTGTAATTTAACTTAATAGCTTTTTTTAGCTAAATATTTCTTGAATAAATGAACTAAATTTCTGTACACTATACAGATAGTCCTACTTCGGTGCCTTCTTGGTCACCCTAGGTTATGTCAGTGACCAGCACACCTCAGTATGGTGAACCTGAGAGCCTAGTGACTGATGGTGAACCTGAGAGTCTGGTGACTGATGGTGAACCTGAGAGCCTAGTGACTGATGGTGAACCTGAGAGCCTAGTGACTGATGGTGTACCTGAGAGCGTAGTGACTGATGGTGATCGGACCAGTGTGATGAAAAGATACAGTGCGCCTCGCAGTGGCTTCTTTCATGATAATATCGTGTGTTTTTTTTTCCCTAAACATAGTCGAGTATTTGTAGTGGTAAGAGCTTGCCCAGACGAGGCGATTTACGTGCGATTTCACTAGCGCGATTGTGAGATACTAGAACTTCATATAATCCGTTCACATGCAGTCGCGTGTTTAGAGCGATATAACGCGTCATCTGGGCGCAACAGTAAACTCCCACACGCGAGTCGAATCGTGCGTAAATCGCCTCGTCTGGACAAGCTCTAAGTAAGACGCGGCAACTTCCCAACAAATCGACTTAAGTTAGTCCCCCGCAACGAGAAGCTATAAATTTTGTAAGCACTAAAATATAACCCGACCAAGTGACATTGCTCGTTAGTTTCCTATTACACGTATGTTACTTTGAGTTGATTGAATTTGGGATTATTTGTTGTTGATTGAATTGTCGCTACGTAGCTTTATTTACAAAATAGCTTCTCGTGGCGGGGACTTTATGTTTCGTGTTACTAAACAGCTCTCGCCCGCGATTTAACTTGTGTTATAATTGGTCCAGTCGTTTGAAAACTACTCTGCAGCCCCTAATGCTTGCTTAATTAACACTAGGAAAGGCAGGTATTGGCTAAATTCCAGTATTCCGGATATCTGGATAATCGGACTACTCTTGCAGTCTTCTCTTTGCCTGGTATGTTGGATGAGTTCCGGATAACTGGATAAATGCCTTAACGCTCGGACTACATGCATCCGGAATCTCCCCGGTCCGAGAGAAAACGGAATCGGAGAAGCCCTGATTCAATCCGTCGCTCAAACAAACCAATGAAATATGCTCGCGTCGACTACATTTATTCCGGGGCCATCCAATTCCGATTTTTACCCGGAAGCACCCGGATCATGCTCCGGTTTCTCCGGCGACCCGGTCCGTTATTTCCTTTTCTTGGTATTCTTTTTTTTATTGAGGGCCACACAAAACTTCAACTGAAGTTAAAGTTTCCATTTGAAACACCAAAGTAGTGACTATTTAGCACAAGTGCGTGCGGCCGACTGAGTAAATTTTTGTCCGGTTTCAAACGGAGCGCGTGTAGTAGATAACATGGTAGATGGTATGGCCTGGTAGATTCCAGATGCTATACTCTGAGCCTAAGAGAAGTACTGCTAGCCCACTCAAACCAAAGTTAACTCCTCACTAGGATATTAATTAAATCAAAACCGTTAAATTTTGAAAAAAAATCAGTGGTTTGTCAGTTTTTCATTAAATTGTATATAATTTAATGGAGTTTGGTGAGATAATAGCCGAAATAGGAGCCAACCTTCGTCCAAGGAACCAGCCGTTCAGCACAGTAAGCTGATGGTTCCATTATCGCTGCCCAGTAGCAGCAGCCTGTTCAACGGCAGCACAGACATGCAAGTGAGCACTCCCCTGAAGGTGTCGGATCGCAACTTGGTGCTAGAGAAGGACGCGTCGGGTCCCACGGACGTGTGGACTCCGATGCGGTTGTTGGTCGTACCCGATATGAGTTCGTTGTAGTAGACAGACAGGCAATGAACCGGCTCTGTACTACCCCTGAAAATAAATTCATCGATTTGTTAATAGAGCATTTTTGAGAAAGAGTAATATTAATAATAAATAATGCTGGACAGTTCATACAACATTATCTAGCCCCAAGCTAAGCAGAGCTTGTGTTAGGGGTACTAAATAACTGATATCTATATATATAAAACGAAGTGGTGTTAGTTACACCACTTATAACTCAAGATCGGCTGGACCTCAGCAGTCTGTTCTCATCCACCGCTGCTATTCTTAGTACCTACAAATTCACTTGAGCTGTGCGATCAGCTCTGCGTCGTCCGGCCTCCACAGCACCGTGACCTGGTCCAGGCCAGAGCTCTGCAGTCTGTTCTCATCCGCCGCTGCTATTCTTAGTACCTACAAATTCACTTGAGCTGTGCGATCAGCTCTGCGTCGTCCGGCCTCCACAGCGCCGTGACCTGGTCCAGGCCAGAGCTCTGCAGTCTGTTCTCATCCGCCGCTGCTATTCTTAGTACCTACAAACTCACTTGAGATGTGCGATCAGCTCTGCGTCGTCCGGCCTCCACAGCGCCGTGACCTGGTCCAGGCCGTAGCTCTGCAGTCTGTTCTCATCCGCCGCTGCTATTCTTAGTACCTACAAACTCACTTGTGATGTGCGATCAGCTCTGCGTCGTCCGGCCTCCACAGCGCCGTGACCTGGTCCAGGCCGGAGCTCAGCAGTCTGTTCTCATCCACCGCTGCTATTCTTAGTACCTACAAACTCACTTGTGATGTGCGATCAGCTCTGCGTCGTCCGGCCTCCACAGCGCCGTGACCTGGTCCAGGCCGGAGCTCAGCAGTCTGTTCTCATCCACCGCTGCTATTCTTAGTACCTACAAACTCACTTGTGATGTGCGATCAGCTCTGCGTCGTCCGGCCTCCACAGCACCGTGACCTGGTCCAGGCCGGAGCTCAGCATTCTGTTCTCATCCACCGCTGCTATTCTTAGTACCTACAAACTCACTTGAGATGTGCGATCAGCTCTGCGTCGTCCAGCCTCCACAGCGCCGTGACCTGGTCCAGGCCGGAGCTCTGCAGTCTGTTCTCATCCGCCGCTGCTATTCTTAGTACCTACAAACTCACTTGTGATGTGCGATCAGCTCTGCGTCGTCCGGCCTCCACAGCGCCGTGACCTGGTCCAGGCCAGAGCTCAGCAGTCTGTTCTCATCCACCGCTGCTATTCTTAGTACCTACAAACTCACTTGAGATGTGCGATCAGCTCTGCGTCGTCCGGCCTCCACAGCGCCGTGACCTGGTCCAGGCCGGAGCTCAGCATTCTGTTCTCATCCACCGCTGCTATTCTTAGTACCTACAAACTCACTTGAGATGTGCGATCAGCTCTGCGTCGTCCAGCCTCCACAGCGCCGTGACCTGGTCCAGGCCGGAGCTCTGCAGTCTGTTCTCATCCGCCGCTGCTATTCTTAGTACCTACAAACTCACTTGTGATGTGCGATCAGCTCTGCGTCGTCCGGCCTCCACAGCGCCGTGACCTGGTCCAGGCCGGAGCTCAGCAGTCTGTTCTCATCCACCGCTGCTATTCTTAGTACCTACAAACTCACTTGTGATGTGCGATCAGCTCTGCGTCATCCGGCCTCCACAGCGCCGTGACCTGGTCCAGGCCGGAGCTCAGCAGTCTGTTCTCATCCACCGCTGCTATTCTTAGTACCTACAAACTCACTTGAGATGTGCGATCAGCTCTGCGTCGTCCGGCCTCCACAGCGCCGTGACCTGGTCCAGGCCGGAGCTCAGCAGTCTGTTCTCATCCACCGCGGCTATTCTTAGTACCTACAAACAACATACACAAGTATTTTTTTTTTTTAAAACAGCCTTCTGGTTTCACTGTTTCAAGGAACACTTTGTACGCACATCGGTCCAGCGCGCATAATGTAGGGCCCCGACGCTAATTACTGTATTCACAACTATATGCCAGCACAGGAAAAACTGTCGAGAACTGCGAAAGATTGAAACCCTACAAACATGCGTCGCGTGGGTATTGAGGTTTATAACATAACATATAATATAACAAGTTTGACAGCTCTTGTATGGTAAACTGTATGGTATTTAGTGTACATTTTGAGAAAAATCCAGTGTTCATTTTGCGAAATGCTAATTTTGAGAAAACGTAGTGTACATTTTGCGAAGTGGACGTTTTGCGAAGTGGTCATATTGAGAAAAAGTGTCGTGTACATTATGAGAAGTGGACGTTTTGCGATTTATCATCATTTTCACCCGGGAAAATGATTAATGGGCTGGGTAATGAAATAGGTAAATAATTGACCCCGCTACATGAAACTACAGAGAGCATAAAATGCCCTCACGCACGCGCATGCTACGCTGGCGACCCTCAAAAACGCGCATGCTACGCACGAAGGTACTCGCACTAACCTCTCCATCGTGCGCTTTCCACGCGTGTCTCGGCAGGCCCGTCCGCAGGTCAATGACCGCTATGTGACCGCTGGCGAGCCACGCGCCGCCTTCACACACACACATGCTACGCACGAAGGTACTCGCACTAACCTCTCCATCGTGCGCTTTCCACGCGTGCCTCGGCAGGCCCGTCCGCAGGTCAATGACCGCTATGTGACCGCTGGCGAGCCCGCACGCCGCCCACGCGCCGCCTTCACACACGCACATGCTACGCACGAAGGTACTCGCACTAAGTGGCACCTGGAATTACAAAACACTCCATACAGTATCATCAAGGTTACAAACGACTGCATAAATTTCCACCAAACATAGCTAAGAACCATCTCGCATCTCTAGATGGTGTATCTTTCATATAAACAAAACCGTATCTAAATCGGTCAAATATGGAGATAAATGGGAACATTTGTTTGCACAAACAAACAACCTCTCACCCTAAACGCGTACACCTACTCCGTTCCGTCGGTGGTAAAAATGAAGAGTCAGTGTCAATCTCAAGGCGTCCCCCGTAGCCGCGACGATAGCCGCCGACCCGTCGCCGAGCGCGCGGACTATGTGTAGGGTACTTTGAATTCATAGCTGGAGTGCGGCGCTCGCGCGTCGATGATCCTCAAGGCGTCCCCCGTTGCCGCGACGATAGCCGCCGACCCGTCGCCGATCGCGCGGACTATGTGTAGGGTACCTTGAGTTCATAGCTGGAGTGCGGCGCTCGCGCGTCGATGATCCTCAAGGCGTCTCCCGTGGGCGCGACGATAGCCGCCGACCCGTCGCCGAGCGCGCGGACTATGTGTAGGGTACCTTGAGTTCATAGCTGGAGTGCGGCGCTCGCGCGTCGATGATCCTCATGGCGTCCCCCGTGGCCGGGACGATAGCCGCCGACCCGTCGCCGAGCGCGCGGACTATGTGTAGGGTACCTTGAGTTCATAGCTGGAGTGCGGCGCTCACGCGTCGATGATCCTCAGGGCGTCCCCCGTGGCCGCGACGATAGCCGCCGATCCGTCGCCGAGCGCGCGGACTATGTGTAGGGTACCTTGAGTTCAAAGCTGGAGTGCGGCGCTCACGCGTCGACGATCCTCAAGGCGTCCCCCGTGGCCGCGACGATAGCCGCCGACCCGTCGCCGAGCGCGCGGACTATGTGTAGGGTACCTTGAGTTCAAAGCTGGAGTGCGGCGCTCACGCGTCGATGATCCTCAAGGCGTCTCCCGTGGCCGCGACGATAGCCACCGACCCGTCGCCGAGCGCGCGGACTGTGTGTAGGGTACCTTGAGTTCATAGCTGGAGTGCGGCGCTCGCGCGTCGATGATCCTCAAGGCGTCTCCCGTGGCCGCGACGATAGCCGCCGACCCGTCGCCGAGCGCGCGGACTGTGTGTAGGGTACCTTGAGTTCATAGCTGGAGTGCGGCGCTCGCGCGTCGATGATCCTCATGGCGTCCCCCGTGGCCGGGACGATAGCCGCCGACCCGTCGCCGAGCGCGCGGACTATGTGTAGGGTACCTTGAGTTCATAGCTGGAGTGCGGCGCTCACGCGTCGATGATCCTCAGGGCGTCCCCCGTGGCCGCGACGATAGCCGCCGATCCGTCGCCGAGCGCGCGGACTATGTGTAGGGTACCTTGAGTTCAAAGCTGGAGTGCGGCGCTCACGCGTCGACGATCCTCAAGGCGTCCCCCGTGGCCGCGACGATAGCCGCCGACCCGTCGCCGAGCGCGCGGACTATGTGTAGGGTACCTTGAGTTCAAAGCTGGAGTGCGGCGCTCACGCGTCGATGATCCTCAAGGCGTCTCCCGTGGCCGCGACGATAGCCACCGACCCGTCGCCGAGCGCGCGGACTGTGTGTAGGGTACCTTGAGTTCATAGCTGGAGTGCGGCGCTCGCGCGTCGATGATCCTCAAGGCGTCTCCCGTGGCCGCGACGATAGCCGCCGACCCGTCGCCGAGCGCGCGGACTGTGTGTAGGGTACCTTGAGTTCATAGCTGGAGTGCGGCGCTCGCGCGTCGATGATCCTCAAGGCGTCTCCCGTGGCCGCGACGATAGCCACCGACCCGTCGCCGAGCGCGCGGACTGTGTGTAGGGTACCTTGAGTTCATAGCTGGAGTGCGGCGCTCGCGCGTCGATGATCCTCAAGGCGTCTCCCGTGGCCGCGACGATAGCCGCCGACCCGTCGCCGAGCGCGCGGACTATGCTCACGGGCGCTTTCAAGTTATCCAGCTGTCGACAAAAACAACAGTAACAAATAGGCAAGTACGTGTCGAATGACTATGCTTAGTGAAAAATATATTTTTCAATAAATACTTATTTTAATGTTCTTTTCTTTTCTATCTATTTCTTTGACTGTCTAATTCTTTCTTTTAAAAATCTTTAAATTTTTAACTCTTTCATTAACTTTACCTGAGAAACGACGCTCTCCATGAAGGGATCCCATATGTGCACAACGGAGTCGGTGGAGACGGCGAGACGCAACGACTCCAAGAAGGAAAGAGACAGAACGCCCTTCTTGTGGCCGGTGTACGTCCAGTTGCATTGCGTCGTTGCGTTTCCGTCGCCCTATAAAATAAAACAGTTGCACTTCACAGTACCATGAGAAAACCATTTCCATAAAAACGAAGTAGTATAAATAAATAATGATAGACAGTTCACACAACATTATCCAGCCCCAAGCTAAGCAGAGCTTGTGTTATGGGTACTAGATAACTGACATACTTAAGGTGGATGCTCACGCTTGCGGCGCGAAATTCATTTTTTTTGGTGTTTATGATATTTATGAGATACTATCAATTAAAACATGTGTGTTAAGTCTCCTAGTTCTCGCGAACTCAACTTTCGCTATCAGAAGAAGTGTTGATGAGCTGTAATGGGCAAAAAAACACCAAAAAAAATGAATTTCGCGCCTCAAGGGTGAGCATTCACCTTAATACAATACATTACATAGATAATATTTTCCAGGCCAACCTTCGCCCGACGCGCCACAGAGGTCGTCCTATGCTGTGAGAACTGGTAAAGTAGACCACAGTTTGTCGTCCGTCTGAGCGCTGTCACGACATTCCATACTTAACCAGTACTCTCAACATATGCCCTAACATAATCATAACATCCCTAGACTACGTACGTACATCTAAGTACTACTCAAGACGAGCGCGTCCCGCATGCTGACGGGCGACTCGCACATCGGCAGCGGAGACGCCTTCGTGCACGGACTCTAACATATGTCATATGGTTCTAATGTGGGCGGAAAGTGGTACGTCTGAGCCTACCACTAACCTAACAGTCGAGAAACAGTTTTTAAATGTATCTCGGAAAACATATAACACAAATTCAGATGAACTCACCTGATTCCGAAGCGACCATAATTTGACAGTCTTGTCTTTGGATCCACTCATGAACGAGCTTTCGTTGTCCAGACAGTGTATCGACTTGACGGAGTGCGTGTGTCCGAGGAACGTCTGTAGCTTGATCTGCTTGAGGTTGAAGTGGCTGTCCTTGTCAGGCCGGCCGATTTCGTGCTCCCAGTATATCAACCAATCACCGCGCAGATGCCTAAAATAAAACTACATATATGTGGAAAGCGGCCATATTTTGATTGATTCGTGATTCAATTCAATTTGATTGACGTCATATTGAAACGTGATTGAAAGGTGGTGGCTTTTTCATACTACATAACGTATTTTACCAAATATGGGCGAACAGAGTATAATTTTACCCTGAAATGACTGTTGGTGGTTTTTATATTGGTCATTATTTGCGGAAAACCATACTTGGTTGAAGAAAACACTGGATTAATTGCGAAAATAACACCGAAATTTTAGTCCATACAAGTTATTTTGATGTTTTTTTCGCTATTAATCCACTGCTTTCTTCAACCAAATATGGTTTGCCGCAAATAATGACTAATATAAAAGCCAAGAGCAGTCATTTCGGTATAAAATTATACTCTGTATTATATTATTTAGTAGTGATTTTATTTATATAATTTTAGCCCAATAATCTGCACCATATTAAGAAGAAACATGTGAATCTAGCCAAAAGTTAGAGGTAACTTTGTGTTTTTGTTCTATCAAGAAAATATTGTCCTATCATGTTTTTGGTACAGTGATCCCAAAAAGATACACATCAACCAAACAGCAAACAAGACAAGAAACAAACAATAATAATTAAAAAAAACAGAAACAGAAAACAATTTGTGTGTACCTATGCCCGCCGTAAGCCAAAAAAGGGTCCCCAACTCAGCGTTTGCTAGGCCGCGTTGGCAACCCAGCGCTGATCTGATGTAGTATCCATGCATATTTATAATCTGAATATTGTACTTGATTTACCCATGTAACAAGTAATTAATTTTGTAAAAATTAAAAAAAAACTCTCTTGACGACTTATACGACTATAAAACTATAATAATTATATCACTTGACATTGGCTAAATTGTTGCAAATAATGCACAGAGGCCATTTTCTAAGCTAAGAAGAAGAATAGTGGCAGAAAAACCAAGCTAATACAGGAAGAAAACCACCATTTCGAAAAGACACGCAATACACATAAATTTAACTACATCACGCATGTGCTATTTATCCAAATTACACCGGTTAAAATGCCACCAAAATTACATGAAATACCTAACTCGAAAAAGGACAATAAAATGTAATTAAATAACAAGTAACTAATTTTGTAAAAATTTTAAAAACCCTCAACGCAATGAAACGGCTGAAACGATTTTGATCAAACATATCTAAGAACACTCCCGTCAAATTCACCTTTCAAACAAAAAAAAACTAAATCGGTTCATCCGTTCGGAAACTACGATGGGACAGACAGACACACACACAGACACGTCAAACTTATAACACCCCTAAGTTTTTCCGTCGGGGGTTAAAAATCAAATCTACGATTGTCATTTTGCGTTTAACCGCGTTTTGGAGCGCGCCTCCATCATACGTGCATAAAAAAGCGTAAGCTCACCAATTGCTTACCAATGGGGAGACACGCTGCTTATTTATCACGCTAGGTGGCGCATAATCGCTGGTGTTGTTTCGTAGCAAACAAAGGTCTATCAATGTTAAAAAAAACTGTCAAAAGTGTCAAATATCAATGGATAATTTTAGTAAATAAACATTAAATAATAGTCTGGTATAAAACATGTCTCTGTGTAGTGCATTTCAGTGTAAAAATACAGGTACACACCATTTCCCTTCTGATGAGAAAAAGACAAGACCACTAAATGACAAGCACCAGCGATGGTGGCGCCATCTGAGATTAGTTTTGCCTGTGGCTGCCCATTACTTACTGTAGCACTCACCGATTACTCTTCACTCCGTTGTCCATCTTGCAACCCACCACGTGGAACCCGTCCTGGCAGTTCGTCTCACACGCGTCACTCGCGACGTCGATCCTGTTCCCCACCAGAGTCACGTTGGAGCCGAAGCTGTTAGAGCTGGAGATGTGGTCGTTGACGATGTCTGGCTTAGTAGGGGTGATGTCGCGCCGGTGCTGGAGCGGCTCATCAATGTACGACGACTGGAAACGTTTGTCGCGGGCTATTGAGAGGGGCGAGCTAAAACAGAATTATGAATTATATATTAACCGGTAGGCCAATCGCACTCATTCTGAACGATAATACAACTAGTGGTTCGCCCCGAACTGAGAACTCGCGAATACACGCGATTTAGGTAGGTTACCTTATTTATTTCGATAAAATATCTATGTACGTGAGTATCCACATAAAATGAACGTACTTGTCGGTTCGAAAAGTTAGACCTACAACATCGTTCAAATTCCTAGAAACGGGAGTTCAACAATGGATGTTATACTGGTTAATGTTTTATAGAGTACAAGTTTCGAAATTCTTAAATTTTAGATTTTTCCCAGTATTTGTGTCATAAAAGCTACATACATACCGATTAGTGGAAGTACCCTCGAGGTTTTTTTTTTTACATTTTAGATTTACCCGAATATCTCAAAAACTACATAAGTTAAAAAATTATAAAAAATGTTTTGAAATGTCGAAGCGAGGAGCTTTCATACGACACCCCATTTGATCTGATATTCTCACTTTATTTTTTTTTACCCCCTCTTGGACCCCAATATCTCTACAACCCCCTGACACCGATATAGCTCATAACCTTACCAACAAATTGTACCAATACTATCTACCCCCCAATCGAATTTCATGAAGATCGGATAACGGTTCGGAAGTTATACTCGGACAAACACGCTCGCACACTCGCTTTGCTCGTTGAAAAACAAAACTGTAGTGTATATGCTTATATCATAATGTGAGTCTGGTTGTATGACTTGTATGCTAAGGCCGACAGTTGCCTGTTTCCATGTAGACGGTAGGAATGACAACAAACATTAGTTTATGGTAGGCAGCCAGTTGGTGATGGCTGCCGCGCCAAGAGAATGGTCTGTGTTCGTGGTGAGATTACGGTTCTACCGCGGAGTACTAAGATGGCTGTGACAATATATCATGGTAATATTTAATAATATAAAATTATATTAAATATTTGGCCAATATTTAAGTCTTAGGGCCAAGTTCACCAAGATTTTAACTAGTGGATGAACGTCTAATTAGTTTAACCAATTCTTTTTGGCTCAAGTTTTATGCATCATAAGTTCATAACGGATGATTTAGAGTCGACTGCCCGGTTATGCGTCGGTGAACTTTAGGCATAGAAAGGTCAAGTATACCATAATAAGTACCTGATCGAGTTATTCTGTTCGTATTTCCGACACAGCGCTTTTATGGTGTCGCTGTTCTTAAGGCATCGCTCCATCGTGTCCGCGCCCACAAGTTTTGTAAACGACGTGTACGTTTGGTAAGCTAGCTCTTCGTCAAATACCATTAACAGTTCTTCTTGAGCCTGAAAGGAGATTATGAATGTTATTAAGAATGATGAAAGAATAATTATACTGCCATTGCGTAACCGCAACTGAAAAGCGAAGCGTGTTTCACACTTAGTATTGAAGTAGAGCTGCACAGGCACTAGGTAGTACGGCTACCTAGTAAAGGTCATTATTGTATTAAGTAATGTTTATTTTCTCAAATAGTTGGCGGTACATTAGTAAGGTTTACATAAACACAAATACAAATAGCTTAATTAAGTAGCTTTACATTAATTCATACAGCGTTACTAACAAAAATTAAGTTTGTACCAATTTAAGCTCTATTCCCCACACTAGGTCTCCACTGATTATTAGTAGTACAAGTACATTAGTATTACTATTAGTGCACTAGTTAGCCAAGTGTAAAGGCAAACCGCAACTGACAAGCGAAGTTAGTTTCAAATTTAGTATTCAAGTACAGCTGTAAGTGAAAATGCGCCTTTAGACAGGCACTAGGTAGGTAGTATGGCTACCTAGTAAAGGTCACTATTAGTAATACAAGTACACTAGTATTAGTGCACTAGTTAGCCAAGTGCAAAGGCACTTAGCCAGTCAGCCAGACTACATTTCATACATTTACTTCAAGAAAAAAAAAAACACTACCTAGTACCACTGAATGTGGTACTGACCTGACTTCGTAGCAAATGTAGACAATGTGTAAAGAGCGCGCTCTGAAGTTGACCTTCAGAGTAAGACACACTACCTAGTAAAGGAGTAAGGCGCTTTAAACAAAACGGGCCCGCTGTTAATTCTCACAGCGTGTTAAAGGACAGTTGTTTACTGTCCTTAAAGGACTTTTCCTGTCTTTTTAAAAGAGGTTGTCTACTTCTATTTTCTAGTGTCTTTTGAGTTGGTGGAATTTTAACCAATGTAAGTAACCAGTGTTATGTGAAAAGCACAAGTGTAGTGACATAATAAGTTTTTTGTGAAAAATATCTTTTTCAAAACAAGATTATTCAATTAGTGATTGGAACGGTGTGCTGATCAAAATTAGCCCAAACACTGCCAGTCTACTATTATCCATCGAGAAGTGCCGCTGTTCACCTTCAGTCTCCATCATCAGATCGGCTCGCTGTCACCGTAATATTATAGTATCATCGGAACTTGTCAGGTATGCCATATTTCAGCTCAATCGAATACCGGGAAGTCGGTCAAATTTAACTTGTAAGATTTGATTACAGATACCGAGAGAGGTGTTAGTTGTGCACCCGTCTTCATCGTTAGATCAGCTCGCTGTCACCATAATATTGTACTGACTTTGGACTTAACAGGTATGCCAAATTTCAACTCGATCAATACCAGTTAGTGGGTCAAATTTAACTTGTATGATTTAGTTACAGAGACTGGGACACGTGAGGTCGGGCTTATCTCTAGTACATGTACTCACAGTGAGCGCGGCGGAGTCGGCGGCTCGCTCGGGCGGGGAGCAGGCCAGGTCGGGCAGGTCGGGCAGGTCCGCCCGCACCACGCGCCCGTCTTGCACCCTCCACTCCGCCGTGGTGCCGTCGCGGCATATCTCTAGGAAGCCTTCCATCTTCGGCTCACACGACTCCGGATCTGACAGCTGTGCAGAGAATACATTATAGAAAGTAGAAAACCTTTTATGGATTAATGTTGTGATCAAAATAGTATACCTTATCAACAACATTGTCGTCCTGTTTAGGCCAGTTTTCAATCTTGCCGGTCGCTTTATCAAACGTCAAGAAAAATCTGAAATGTAAAACGATAACATTTTTTTATTTAGTGACCATCAAGTAGAAAGCCTCACCATGGAATACGATGGTTTCAACATGCGAAAAACGGTGATATAGTGATAAATAGTGACGCAACGCAAAAAAATAGTGACACTGTCATTCACTAAGGCTTCTAACTTGACGTCTAATTGGAAGCCTCACAAAGAACGGTTGTTCGTATCGTGATGATTTATGTATCAAAAAGAGAAGAGGAATGCCCCCTTTCGATGGACCAAATACATTATAGAGTTTGCAGGAAGGCGGTGGATGGAAGCGGCTCAAGGCCATTCGTCGTGGCATTCTATGGCACTCGGGCACTCGCTGCGAGTGGTGCCGGCGAGTCGGAGAGACGGCTGGAGAATGCTCTTTAGGAATGTATCCTGAAAACAGTCGTACCTCTGCAAAGCTGGAACACACAGGTGTTTCCTCGTCATCTCGGGCCCGACGCGCAACGCCACCGCGTGCAACGCTGCGGCCAGCTTGCGGCAGAGCGCGCCGCGCGCCGCCGCGCCACTCGGGCACGCGCTGCGAGTGGTGCCGGCGAGACGGAGAGACGGCTGGAGAATGCTCTTTAGGAATGTATCCTGAAAAAGAATAAATAAAGTTCGTAAAACTTTTTGGAGACTAAAATCCAAGCGTCCGCAAAAGTCAAAGTCAAAAAACTTTTTTTTTTTCATTGATATACCTTTGTTTGACCACGAAATGTCACCTGTTGGTAAGTGACGATGTGGCCAAAGATGGAGCACAAAGGTCTAGAAGGCATCTATCCACTCTAGACTTGAAGAGACCCAGATTATAGTTTTCAGGAAAAACAGACGACGGTAGTGTATTCCACTCCTTAGCAGTTCGCATTATAAAGGTAGAACTGAAACGTTTTGTGCGAATAGAAGGTATAATAATGAGGTGAGGATGATACTGAGCCGTACGCCTGTTCGTCCTATGATGAAAAGGAGATGGTGGGATCAGATCGTGCAGTTCCTGGGAGCATTCCCCGAAATGTAACCTATAGAAGATCGAAATGCATGCAACCTTACGGCGGTGCTCGAGACTCTGGATCTTAGTCATTCATATTATATTCATATCATATTAGTAGTTATTCATTGAAATCACAAGGATCATTTTGTATTTGTGTCAACCATTTTGTATTTTTTATGACGTCACATACCGGCCGTTTACGAGATGATAGACGCCAGCGCGTGTACTCCTGGAGTACAGCAGCGTGGCGTCCCAGAGGAAAACATACCTCGGGACACCGAGGACGCTCAGGCAGGCCTGCGCCGGCATGGCGAGTTGCTGGCCTTCCTGGAGGTCATCGCGTGGCTGGACTAACAGCCCCTTTCATCGAAGCTCAAAACATCTTATGTTCTAACTTTATTTAATGGTGTTATGGTACCATAGTACTCATAGATTCTGATACCCACGACACAGGGAATCCTAGTGTGGGATCAGGACTATGTATGCACTGTTGGATGTTATGTTATTTACCTGCAATTGCTCCATAATCTTAACATCAGTCATGTAAGGCACCAGGTGCTTGATAAGCTGTAGACAAGCAACCACGCCCCCTTCCAAAGGAACTGAGAGCCGCTTGCGGCAAGACGCGATCAGCTCGCTCATGTGAGGAAGGTATTGGAATATTATAAGCTGTTCGCCGTACATTGCTGGAACAGAAGGGAAGATTATTTATTATTGACATAAAACCTTTTACAGCATAATCTGGTATTTATGAGAAGCGACTTTGAATAAGTTTCCCAATAAGTATCTTAGAACCAAATCTAAACAACCACACAACCTTTTTACGATCCCGTAGTCGACAAGACAAGGAACCCTTATAGTTTCGCCATGTCCGTCTTCTGTCTGTCTTCATGTCTGTCCGGGGCTTAGCTCAGAAACTCTTAGTACTAGAAAGCTGTAATTTGGCCTGGGTATACATATTAATCACGCCGACAAAGTGGTAAAATAAAATTGTAGATAAGGGTACCATGTCAATCCATGGTATCCTTATATACTTTTGGTATATTTTTGAACGAACTATCCAACGACAAAGGGTGTCGTTGGATAGGTCGTTCAAAAATATTACGGGTGTGTGAAAACCATTTTTCGATGAAGTTAGATAAAGTTGTTAGTTGTGTAAAACAGGAAAGCCCCGTCTAAGTCCGCATATTGTGACGGGCAACCACGGAACCGTACCCAGCGCGTGGACCGACACGTGCGTGGCCCGACACGTACTTAGCCGCTTTTTTTATATTTTCAAGTCACGTGAGAGAAATCACAACTTTAAATTCTACTATATTAATAAAGGCAGGCCTCGTCCAGCAGTGAACGTAGCCTGCTGATGTTATTATTAAAATGTACTCACCAACAATAGAAGTAAGGCAGTTTATAACCTTCATAGCATTCTTATCGCCAACAACTTTACTATTCAGAATAGATATCTCATCAAATTCATCTCTTTCATCCGTTTCCCACGGACTAAGGTTGTCTTTACCAATGTAGCATAGAGTCAGCATTTTTAGCAAATTCCTTGTAATATATCTACATGTTAAAACGGGGCCTAGTCTGTGCGCCAGCCATATGAGACTCTCTGAGCTCATGTCAGAGATTTTGCAATTTTCTTTGCATTCGCTATCGTCCTCATTTATACTACATGTCGCTTTCGAAACATGATTCTCTATATCCATATGGAAATCTAGATTATTAACTTTACGACCTCGACTTTCTTTCCTCAGTTCAACCTCTTCATTTTCTTCTTTAGCAAAATGAAGGTAACTCGTGAACATAGATTTGGTTGGGATTTCTATTGACGGCGAAGTCTTTTTAGGCGATGCTTCGACATATGCGTCTTTGGTGACTACAACATTAGGTTCTTTATTGATTGAATTCAATTTTGTGCTTACAGGAGTTGTAAACTCGCTGGAGGGTGATGGAGTGTCTACATTGTTCTCTAGAGGAGCGTTTGACGAGTTAAAAGAACCTATTGACTCTGCGGGAGATTTGCTTCTGGAGTTTCTGCTTGGTAATCTATCCTTATCAGTCTCGAAATGAAACAGCTCATTTTCACTTCTATTGTCACTATCCTTATCCTTCAAAGATTCATTTATCGTTTTATCTACACATGGAGTAGTGACGTTCTCAGATCCGTATGACGTGTCTGGAGAAAATATATCAGTGTTTGTCGACACAGCGTTTTTGACAGTATCGTCTATGGAGTACCGAGGCTTTCTGTTCGCCATCGCTCGATTGTGACACAAATGTCCAGGAGACCCGACTTCGGAGCTAACATCTTTGTAGCCCCCCACAGCTTCGACCAAATGTTGTGTAAAATTGTCTAAAAAACACTGAAGTCCGAGGCGTACCATGAGTTGCAGCAGAAATATGTTATGGTATAGCTTGACAAACTTCTGTCTACTCGCCATCCCTCCATTCGCCATCGCGTCTACATCTGTGATCTTATGCTGTTCGGGCTTGTCTGTCACATAGTCATCATCTTCATAAAGATTCAATATATGCTTAAGTAGTTTCTTCCTAGTCTGCGTTGGACCTAAAGCCTTGCTGATTGTGTCGAACAGATACCACGCAGCTAATACTGATGTGTCTTTGCTTTGCAGCAGTTTAATGTAGTGAGCTAAGAAGATATCTAGCGCATCAAATTGGTTAGTATTGATTTGATTAAGAAGGACGTCTAAATGAGTAGCACATGTCAGTATTTTTCCTTCTGCGATTTTCTGTGTGAAATACATCTTCGTTTTATCTAAATTCTGGTACTTTTCACACTGTGTTCCATCACATTCGTACATGTATAGAATGTTGAGTTCATTGCTTGTCAGTTCGTATTCATGTAATGTACTTAGCAAATTGTACAATGTTGTGAAGTTTTGTGGGAATGGAATCAAATGCTGCATTAGTAACGGTTGCAGTAGTTGCGATGGACTCGGTGTTGGTAAACCTTTATCTGTAACTGCGGTCTTCTTCATAGGTTCATCTTTCTTTGACGACAATTCATTTTTAAAACTTAAGCTAAGAGGCTGCACATTCAAAAGCAATGACGCTATATAGCTAACGCATTTTGGCATCGCGTTGAAGTTGTGTTTTAAAACAATACGGCACGTATGGAATCTTTCTACGAAATTGTCGTTCGTAGTTCTAAGCGGGCGCATATATGTGTGCAGAAAGATTTCTACAATCAGACATCCAATCACAAGCATGTCTTGCCTTCTGCTCTCCGTGACAAACTGCTTGTAGACCGCAGCTTCAGCTGTATACCTTGTATTAAAGGCTCTATTCTTCCTTTCTTTTAGCACACTATCTATATGCGCATCCTGACTTATCTTCTTTAAGTAACTTTGCTCATACGACGCCAGAAACATATGATTAGTGAAGGCCGTATCATCCTCTTTCGCCACACTTACATTTTCTTGCCTTATTTCTTGCTGCATTGGGAATAGATTTAAAGACGTGACATTTTCCTTTTGTTTCTCCTTATCTTCCACTTTACTGAAAAAGCATTTCGTTCTAAAATTGTCTAATGATTCTAAAGCTTGTATGGACGCAACCGGATTGAATTCTTTTGGTAAATATATAACACCTTTCCCTAGCTCTGATCTCTGTACCCTGTAATGTCTAGAATGAGACGACGCTCTTCCTTCGTGTGAGGTAGATTGTGGAGAATCGTCTATGCCTTTGGATAAAGACCGTGCTCTACTACTGCTTTTGTGACGAGGTCTAACGCGTTGAGGCGGCACGTGTAGCCGAGAAACGTGTTGCGGAAGGTGCTGGCTGATCGATTCCTCTTCTTCATCTGATATGTCGTCTGAACTGTCATTTTTTATGGGTTTTCCTGTAAAGATACGAAATTGCTATTAACACTCTTCTAGTAGAGATAATCAATTTATCACAGATAAGAACATTTAATAAAAAGTAAACAATTTGGAATAACCAATTGACCTATATCACCGCCAATTGAACCACAGACTTATATCAGATCTGTGCCCGGAACAAATATTTGCAGATCATACAAGCATTTGTCCCGCAGCGGGAATCGTACCCGCAACTTTTCGCATCTAAGCCGGCTACTCGGCCGTCGCGCTACAGAGGCCAAAGAGGTCAGAGAGTACAATTGATGGAGTACAACAAGGGTCCATTTTAGGTCTTGTGCTATTTATTTTATACGCAAGCACATGCGATGATATATTAGAAAACTGATTAGTCTAATGACAAAACTAACATCGTAAAATTGACAAGAATGAGTAAAACAACTTACTAGAGTCTCTGGTAGTGGTCCAATGTAACCTTGGTGGGGCAGGTGGCAAGGCTCTCGAGGCTCTAGGCGGGTGAGGCGCAGTTAGCAGTTGAACGGTACCGCCTCGCCTAGTTCTCAATGAGTAAAACAACTTACTAGAGTCTCTGGTAGTGGTCCAATGTAACCTTGGTGGGGCAGGTGGCAAGGCTCTCGATGCTCTAGGCGGGTGAGGCGCAGTTAGCAGTTGAACGGTACCGCCTCGCCTAGTTCTCGTATGACCATCGACAAGTGAAAGGCAGACGTTTTTGGCTTTTATTGAAGCTGTTCCTGAGAGCCTGCAAGAGGTGATCAGTTTTAGTACTTTATTCCAGTGAGAGCTTTCGGTGTGGACTGACGGTCAAAGCACCTATGTATTATTATTTAGCCATTACTATCCCACTGCAATGGCTGACCCCTTCTAGTCAGACATAATGAATTTACCTTTTTAGGAATTTAATCTTTGAGCTTTTCATTCGTTGTTAGCAATAGTTAGTACATAAGTATATCTCTAGTTGGATGTTAGTTTTTTTTTTTTTTAAGTTTGTAAGTATCAGTTGCGGGTTGTACGCTAGTTTCTGGAGATAGCCAATAAAATACGCTTGCCACACCCGGGAGTCGAACCGGCAGTTAATGCAGTTTTGCTTCTTTATAAAAATAAATAAATAATATTAAAAAAAAAAAAAAAAAAAAAACTTTTGAGTAAAATTACCTATCTCCAGTTTTCTTCTTTTTTTTAACTTCTTGAATTACGGAACTTGCAATTGTCCCACCTGATGTTAAGCGGTAACCTCTGCCTTAAACAATGCATTATCCATACATTACGCATTATTCTCCAGATGTGGTTCAAAAATTCCAACCTGTATATTGCACTATTATTTACTCCGAGATTTACTATATTTGTTTGTTTCGTTTTGTTTGTGTTTGTTTGGTACTAAATTGCCTGTATCACAAACAGATTCTATTGTATTTTGTTTGTGTAATTAATATGATTTTTAGCTAGGTATACCTACTTAGAATTAACTCAATCAAATAAAATCTGACAAGGCCTATGTTCGTTCCGCTTATATGTATGTACCTAAACAAAACCAAGTGCTCCCAGTGTTCCTATGGTGAATAAATGATATGACTATGACTATGACTATGAATGTTTAACTCACTTATATCCAAAGGTTATATCGATCCAATGGTGTAAATTCTCTGAGACGTGTGTACTCTCCAACGCTTCTCTGTGCTTTGTTATGAAGTCTTCAGCGCACGAAGCCCATGTTGGTATACCTAAATCCTGCAATTATTTGTGCAGACCATAAGAAAACCATAGACTAACACAATAGACTGCCAATCTCATACAAGAAAACGTGACTCAAAAAAGGTCAAATCCAGGCTATTTCTAGATGGCGCTGGCAAAATTCCAGGCTATTTCTAGATGGCGCTGGCAAATTCATTCAATCAGCATTATAAACCAATTACCAAATCTCTTTAAAAAAAACATTTAAATTTCTAATTTATTTTTTAATTACGAAACTATGGTCGCAAAACTTGTTTTATCGATCAATTCAAAATACATGTAAAAATGATTTCAATCGTTTATAGCAGATTCAAAACAGCGACACCTAGCGTCATTGTAGGCAATCATTCATAGATGCACGTTTTCTTGTACGAGATTAGCAGTCTATTGTGTTTAGTTAGTCTATGGTAAAACTAAAATCCGTAAAATGGAGATGGACACATGATGAGGTCAAAGGAAAGCAAGTGGTCCTATGATAACATGGTCTGGTAGCCTAGAGACGGGAAACGAAGAAGAGGGAGACAAATTATGAGATAGGAGGATGATTTACCCAAGGAATATGGCGTAGATTATGTACGAAGCGCTTATGAGGCCTATGTCAAAAGACAACCTAACCAAATGAGTGAAACTTAGATTACCGATGTTTAGGTTAAGAATTTAGTTGTACAATATTATTAGGTAATTATCTTAGATTTGTAACTTAAAGGTTAGTGGAATAAAGGCTATTTATTTTTTATTTTAGTAAAACCAATATTATACTTGATTTTCTAAAGAGTTTTGCTTTCTATAGGTTGTATCTGAGATTTTTTTCTCCTCCGAGTTGTAGTTGGTATGAAAATTCTTAACTGTTGTGTTATCAAAAATGGAATTAGTGATAACACAAATGCGGCCGGGCCGCGCGGCCTGGCCGCTAGTGCGCTATTGCTCTTTTTTTTCTTCTTTTTTTTTTTTGTTCTATTTTCAACTGCAATCATTCCTCAGGCTATGAGCCGATTTGGTGCAGGTAGTCGTGCTTGTAGCAGAAGTGGTCCAGCGACCACCTCTCCTTTTCTTATGTGTCATGTTCCACAGAGTTCCATGATATGTTGTCTTTTAAGCCTCTTCGGGTAGTTGATGGTAGTTAGCTATGAGGCCAAGTGGTTTGGATGTACATTCAGACGATCTTTGTATTTCGATGAATATAGTTTTATTTCGTCGACGACTGTGTTGACATTTGCTCTTAGACGAGTATGAATGCTGCAGCCTATATTATAGGCTTACCGGCAAGTCTTCGTGTATGCTTTTGAAGACGGTCGGATCCGTGTAGAACTCGGGCACGCACTCGTCGGGCGTCCATTCCTGCATGCGCTGGATTGACGCAGGGTACTCCGCCGGCACCCAGTTATTACGCACGTGCTTGCATAGAACTTCTTTTGGTGTTCTAGTGACAATACAATAAGATAAGTTTATTTAACTTAGAATAGTTACAACAAGTCATAATTACCATTTGCATTAATTACAAAGATGTTCGTAGTATATGAAATTAAGACAACTTTGCCTTCCGTGCTAGTTAATTGTGTTCCGTACGGCAAGGTAACGTTTCTCACCCCATATAGAATGGTCTATACTGGATATTATTGAGTAAAATTATACCTAAATGTTAAGCCAATATAAATATATTTTTTAAAATCGGTTATGTTATGGTTACAAATCAATAATCTTTTACCTCTGTAAAATATTAGTGTTGATACGTTAGTTTACGACCTCTGTAGCGCGTCGGGCGAGTAGCCGGCTGAGATGCGAAAGGTTGCTGGTTCGATTCCCGCTGCGGGACCAATGTTTGTATGATCTGCAAATATTTGTTCCGGGTCTGAGTGTTATGGTACTATAGTACTCGTAGTTTCTGATACCCACGACACTGGGAAACCTTGTGTAGGCTGGCAACAGGCTGCCGGACACGATTAAGGATGCAACTTCCATAATAGTTTTTAAAAATCGACTGAAGATATGGCTTCTAGACAGTATATTTTATTCTGTTGTATTTTTTGTCTGTTCTACGAATTGCCAATTATTTAAATTCTATCAAATACCTACTATAAATGTTATGCAATTCTAATTATAGTAGTAGTAGAGCTTTTTTGTGAAAGAGTTCGTCCGGGGTAGTACTACCACCATACCTATTTCTGCCGCAAAGCAGTAATATTTATTCTGTGGTAGTGCTCGCATTGCTGTGTTCCGATTTGAAAGGTAAGGGTGCCGGTGAAATTACAGGCACATGAGACTTTTCATCTTTATGTCTCAGGGTGGCGGGCGCAGTGCAATGCCACATAGGGCGCGTCCTAGGTGGACGTGACCTATGAGGTAATGCACTGTTCATAGGCAGAGGTTACCGCTTAACATCAGGTGGGCCATCTGCTTGTTCCGTCATTTAGTAGTATAAAAAAAAAAAAAAAAAAAAAGTATATATATATACAGTTGTGGTCATATAATTAAGAACGATTTGAAGTTCTAGAAGTTTTTTATTTAAATCGTATCATACACAGAGATGTGTACCTTCTGAGAAGCAACTAGTTATGTTATATAATAGTCACATTAATAGAGCAACCTGACTTAAGAATAAAGTATGAAATCGCTAACTATTTTTTGCACATTTTATTGATTTTATCAAAGTAACACATTCAAATAGTACTGAAACTGGACAAATAATTAAGAACGATTTATTTAACTGCTCGGGAATTGTTTTGTATGACACTTAGATTTAAAAAATCACAATATTTTGTAGCACAGGAAACATAAAAAGAAATTTAGTAAATATTTAACTAAAATAAATAGTTAATAGCATATCCACGGCTTTTAATTACAGCTTTACACCGGCGAGGCATTGACTCTATTAATTTTTTATATTTCGCAAGAGAAATAGAGTTCCATTCTTCTAAAAAAACGTCATACAGCTCTCTTAAATTTCCACACTTTGTATTTGAAACCTTTTTCTTTACTTCAAACCACAGATTCTCTATTGGGTTTAGATCTGGACTGATAGCAGGCCAGTCTAAGACAGAAACTAATTGCGCTGTAAGAAATTCCTTTACGGTGCGTGCAGTGTGCTTTGGATCATTGTCATGCTGGAATGTCCAAATGACCGGTAGAACGTCTTCAGCGTATGGTAACATTGTTTCTTCCAGTATATTTTTGTATTGGAACTGATCCATGTTACCTTCTATCAACTTTACAGGTCCTACACCATGTCCAGAAAAGCAACCCCAAATTTTCACATTTCCACCACCGTGCTTTAATGTAACTTTCGTGTACTTTGGGTCGAATGCTGTATTCGGGGGACGTCGTACATATCGTTTTCCATCAGAACATACTCTGTTTATTTTCGTCTCGTCAGAAAAAAGTACATTTTTCCACTGTTGCACAGTCCAGTTTTCATACTTTCTCGCAAATGCAAGCCGGGCTTGCCTGTGGCAAAGTTTTAACATGGGTACCTTTCTTGCTATCCTACCGTGCAATTTTTCTTCTACCAAACGTCTTCGAATAGTGCGTGCTGAGATCGCTGAAGGGTTGTTTTCACCAAAATATTCTTTTCTAAGCTCATTGGACCCTTTAAAAGGATTTTGTTTTGCCATACGAACGATGTTTCGGTCATCTCGAGGAGTTGTTTTTCTCTGTTTAGGTACACGTGGAACATTCGAAGTAGTTTGATACGTAGCAAAATGCTTTACAGCGTGGAAAACCATCGTTTTTGAACATTGCAGATGGTCGGCTATCTTTTTATAAGACCAATTCTTCTGGCGAAGTTTTATTATTACTTCCCTTGTAGATTTATCACAACTTTTATTTTTTCCCATTGTTTTTTCTAAAGAAGCAATCACCTTTAATCTTTTACAGCACGTAATTGCGCCAAAATTATACAAAAAGTAACAAATCGACTGAGTGTTCTCTATTTAAATTTGAATAAAGGTATAAACTACTTAGCGTTCTTAATTACGTGACCAGCCAGTAATAAGGAATACTTTGTTTAAAAGTAGTGTAAAAAGTTTGCCTATTGATTTTTAGCCAATCATGTGTATCAATGAATACAGTGGTAATATGGAAATGTTTTACGATACCGAGAGAAATAAAAACAAATGCATACAATTAGTTTTGCATCTTAGTTGGAAAAAATCTTCCCTTTATGTCAGCGTTCTTAATTATATGGCCACCACTGTATATATATATATATTACCTTTATATTAAGCCACTATATGAATTTTTATATTGACCTTTTCTGACCTGTAACTTGGCGTTATCAATAAATGATTTGTATTTGTATTTGTAGGGTCAGGACTATGTATGTGACAGTTGGGTGTTATGTTATGTTAATTGAAAAGAATATTGCATTTCATTTGAATCAATCTTGTTTGTTTCCTTATTTTACACAGGATTTTAGATAATAAGGTAGATGACAGGCTACAACGCCTTATCATTTTGTTCAAATTTTCCTCTAGTGAATGATGCTATGACCTATGCTGATTTATTTGCTTCTTGCCTAGAAAGGTACTCATCATGTAAGCCTTGAAACTGAACAGATAAAACCATACTCATCATTCAACAAACTGCTATTTACAATATTCTACTGTATCACTCAGTTATAAGGTTCAAAATAGTCACCTTCGCGCCAAGTACACATAGCAAGTGATATCGGATAACGCATCTGACACATGGTGTGGAATATGATCTGCTGCGCTGACATCATACGTCATGTCCAGCTGTCTGTCGCCTTTGTTTAGGCGGTACTTCGACCGGGATAGGTCGCGCCAGTTTCTACCTGCAATTTAAAGGGGAATTTTGAAATTGAACTTTAATCCCTATAGATAGATACACTTTATTGCACACCACATAAAAAAAATACAGCATCTTAGAGCATTCAGACTGGATAAATGCTCTCAGATCTGCGTAGTCTACGGCCTTACATAGAGCTCTGTATAGGTCTTGGCATTGGCTTTTCACCTTTTCTGTTACACATTAAATCTTCGTTCAGTTATATATCTGATCGAAGCATTAAACTTCAATCAGAGCTCTGATCGAAGCATCAAATAAATAATTATATAGGCGCAAACCAGATAGTAAAGACGTGGTCGCGTCGCAGACGGGACGCAGGCATAATGCGGACGAGGCATGGTTTTTTTTTGTACTGCTTGAATGGCGGATCAAGCACATTGCCCACCTGATGTTGAGCGGTAACCTGTGCCTTTAACAATTAATTACCTCATGTCCACCTAGGACGCACCAATGTGACATCCTCAGGAGTACTCAACACCAATACTGTGATCCCCAATCCGCCTTCCAAGCAAAGTGAACATTGCATTCTATATTATTGCCTCGTCCAGCAGTGGATGTCTAAATTTTCTGATGATGATAATGAAGATGTCCTATTTTACTTCATGCATCGAGATTATATTTCCATAAACCTCAATACAAATCCAATAGTGGGTTAGATACATGTCAAGGCTTCCTAAATTCCGACTCTTACAATGTTTTGATGCATGTATTACTCACCACATCTTGAAGCAAAGTCAGTCACCCAAGGCACCATGAAATGAGCTTGAGGATCATCCGCACTTCTACCTGCCAAAATGTTAAGACGGAGGAGGTAGTCCAGGTTGGTAATCCGGCCTCGCACCCACAGCATACAAAGCTTCTCCAGCTGAACAGCATCATTCCGCCAGCAGTCTTCCTTCTTTCCTTGCTCCCCTTTATTTCCCTGTGTTTGAGGACTTACAGAAGGGCTTTGCTTACTCCGGTTCTGCTCATAGATCAATGAAGCATCCAAACAGTGTATGTTATTCATTATCACAGGCAATACCTGCAGCCATAGATCGTCCGACAAACAGATGTCTTGTAACGTCAGCATTCCCATACTCAGACCTCTATTACTCAAAGCTTTTGACAGATGAAGCAGCTGGAATACTATAAATAATCCTCGCCCGTAGTTCATATCTATAAGATTTGGACTAAAGTTCAAGCAATCTAAAAGATTATTTTCATAATGTCCTCTATAAACTATAAATATATTATTGTCAGTTTCTAAGGCGAATAAAGCTGACAGTAAATTGACATGTGTTTCATATGCTTTCAGGAGATTTTTGTTTGTGATTTCTTTGTACTCTACATGGTTACCTGAACTGTCACTCTTAATCCTAATAATGTTACAGCCATACAGCCGCAGCACGACTTCTGTAAGCAGCTGATCGTGCTCTAGTAAATTAACTATGGTACTTTCTTTACTGCCTTCTGTGTTCTGACAGTATTTCTTATAGGATTCTTTCCATAGTGTTCTTTGGTTGGTGTGTGAGATATACTGCAGTAGTTGTGAGATGGTCAATGGTGTTTCCGCATTGTTTTCACCGAGCTTGTATCGTGGAAGAGGCAGGACCTTGGAGACCTTCTTGTTCAACACCTACAATTATGACCACAAAATTATAGAGAAAATTTATGATATAAAATAATTTTTATTGGAGCTATAGCAAATTACTGAATAAGCCCAAAGGCCATAGACGTGAATAAATACCTTGATAAATATCTTTCGCCACGGATACTGAACACTTTCACCAGGTTGCAAGGAAAAATCGAAGTTGTTTGTGCAATTATCAATTTCCACGTTCTTTATCCATTTCCTCAGCCAGCTCGTGTGAACGACAACAGCGAATATACTCGGGGAGGCAGTAGGATGTATATGTTTCGTACTCAAACCCAATTCTCTAGCAATATTATCCATTTTTTAATTTTTACAATGCTTTGTTTTGTTTTGTGATTGTGATGTGATCATTTTATTACATTTCCATTTCATTTCACTCAAAAACTATAATTTCATTCACTCTTGACCATCTTGACTTGATTTACTTGACTGACTGACACTTAAATATAGAAAAAATAATACTACGTTTTCTTCCATCTTGATCATGCCTCTTGACATACTACACTCTGTCTACGTCTTGACATGACTCCACCTTAGTAGTATTTACGTATACTAAGTCCATGGTATTTACGTATTCACCGCTTGGTTCACGGTTCACCGAAATTATAACGACCGAAGTGAACGGTTAAGTTGGCACCTGCCATGGAGTATTTACAGATGCAAATATACAGCAGTATATTTGCATATTTGCATAAACCGTAGATAGAGTATTCTCACTCTACGTCATCTACATTTGCATGCATTTACATAATTGAGAAAAAAGTACTACGAACGATTATAACCATGGACTTAGTATACAAAAGTCCATGATTATAACCAACCATATGCGTTAGCATCCTAGTAGTCTGTGCAACCATGGAAGACGTGAGCACAGACGTGAGTAGACGTAGTACACTCTTTGTCTGTGAATGCGACCAAATAGCGATGCGCTACTATGAATGACAGTACATAATCGAATTATTCGATGTGGTTGCTTTCGCTTGTGGCGCGAAATTTAAATTATTTTGTGTTTTTTGCTCATTACACCTAAAACGTAGTGATTACCTCAGTGATCACACCATCACAGCTCATCAACACTTCTTCCTTCAGTTAGCGAAAACTATCTTGAGTGACGGTAATTATTCAAATTCAAATTCTTTTTATATCACTTAATAGGTACATCACTGTGATATATATGACCTAACACACAAGTTTTAATTTATAGTATCACATAAATATCATTAGTTTGGCTATGAATGTGCTTGAAACAAAAAACACTGTAAATAACATTGAATTTTTTGGAATAGTTGTCTGCCGTCACCTAATTTTATCTTAAACTTGCGGCGCACCGTAATACCTTTGTTTATGGACAGAGGGCACTTATACGAACAAAACATATTTATGTATATGATAATATCCTAAACTGGCACGTTTCCGAGATAATGAAGCTAAAGATTCCAAAAGTAAAAATACCTATGTACCTAGTTAATACATAAGGTAAATATTCCACGGAGGTCACTTCTCAACTTAGTTCAAAAATGTTGCAGTTATCGTCGGACAAACATAGGTAGCTACATACTACAAACATACATGATGATGATGATGATGATGATGACATACAAACGCAATTAGCCCTGTTAACTCTCTTGCTCGGTCAATGATTATTCAATAATTCATACAAAATTCATCTGTAATATAATGAAGTACCTAATTGTTTAACCGAATGCCTCGGAAAGTCTTTATCAATAATTATTTTAACAAAACTAAAATTTGGTAATTTGTTTTTGTAGAAGTTATTAAAAATAATGAAATTCACGATTTTTCATATTTTTTTGGATGTTGGTTGAATTTATCCCAAAACACATTGTAAAGCTTTTATGCTTTTTTTTGAATATCACCCTAAAATGATATTTGTACCACCATCCACTGGTTTTACATACGAGATTTCAATATAATAAAAGGTTTTAATAATTTGTTATATATTTTTTTAATTGTTTAAGTAAAATATTTCAATAAGTTTACTATAGTTAGTATTATTTTATCTGAGGTTTTACTGAGTAGTTCAAGTAAGTCTTACATATGTTACTTATCTACAAAAATTATATTAAAAAGGCCTAATTCTGTCCAGATTTGTCTGAATTTCAACAACTTTTAAAATATTGGGGTTCTATCCAATTTAGTATTTAAACTGTGGCTGTTTTAAGGCAGTTAAGCCTTAGAGAATTCTGCACAGCCTCAATGCCAATGTTTGGTCCCTTAATTAAATAATAGTAAATACATCTGTATGTCTGAGGTTTTAACTCATTTTCACACCTCATCCTGGGAATGGTTATTCATTGAAAATAATTATATTTTTTTAATTCTGATCACCAGATATTCGTTGTAGGTAATGTTTCCATAGTGTATCTTTGTACAACACAGCTTCGGTCTCCGGGTTTTTCGAAGCAACTATGCCTCGACCCACTACAACTACATCAGCGCCATTTTCTAAAACCACTTTCTCTGGGCTGTTATAAATCTGGCCAAGATCATCCTTGGAACTTTCGATTTTTACCCCCGGGGTCAATTGTACCAGGCCTGGGTCCTTGAATGTTTCCTTATTTTGGCAAACAAAGCCAGTAATCAACTCTGGATATTTTGCTGCCATGCTAATGGTTGCATCTTTGTATTCTGGTGAGATAAGGTTGCCCTGAAAACATAAAATAGGTAATGCTGTGTGAATACTGTGTTAAGTATGTGTTGTGGTATCTTGTGCCAGTGAGGGGAGTTAAGAGATTTAGGCTATAATGTGTATGTGTGTCACTAGGTAGGTATACAGTTATACACATTTCTTTGTTAGGACATAGCTATAGCTATGTAACAGATACAATGCACGATTACTACATTTTCTTTGTATTAAACTTTAGTAATATTTTATATTGTATCTGTTTGTTATAACAATAAATAAAATAACTGATTTCAATGCAGTTTTTTGTATGAAAAATGGTATTTGCGAGATAGTCTTAGCTATGTTTGGTGAAATATGGTGCAGCCGTTACCAGGATAATCCAGATAAATTTTAATGGATCACTAATTAAGTGGTTAATCTTTATAAAAGTAACTTATTTTTAAGTGGTTATATTGTAGTTGTATTGCATAGTTTTTATATCTTTCGTATGAGATGACCTCATTTATTTTATAATATCATAGGCCTTTGCCCTGTAGTGGGACAATATGGGCTGAAAATAATAATTATAATTACTCCCTATGTGTAGCTGATAAACAGTATGGTTAATTCATAAAGAAAGTAAGGTAAAGTTATGTAATTTGGAAGACATACATACCTCACTACTCATCTCGGCTAGCAAGAAGACGCCTCGGCTGACCCCATTCGTCACTGAGTCTAATGCTTTCAGTATCCCATCTCCTGGTAGGGAATGTACTGTTACACAATCGGCCCATTCAGCAACTTTATACAACCCTTTTGAATACTGTAAGGATACAGTGTTACCAATATCGGCGTATTTTCTGTCTTCCAAAATCAGGAAGTTAAATCTATCTGCTAACTGTTTCAGACGAGAGATGAAGTCTGCATTGAAGTCCTCGATGATATCCACATGAGTTTTGACCAAACAGACATGTTCACCAACTTTCTCTATTAGGCCAAGTATTTGTGTTGTTGTTGTCAGATCAACTGATAAGCAGAGATTCGTTTTCTTTACAGCCATTATGGTGAACAATTTCTTAGCAATGGAGTTTGTGGCTAATTCAGCCCGTTTCTCGTAAGACAATGATACTCTGTCAATGGATTTTTCTGAAAAAGTTAGAAATAGAATAAGTTAAACTTTATTATATATCTTTATTTTTTGTTGTTACAACAATTTGACATAAATCTTTAAGTTAACTTCCATGCTTCCATCTTTCACCCAACTCTTCCTTGCTCTTTCTCTGTCTTTAAATTATACTTACCATTTTTTATAATGATAGACATTTTAAATATATTTATTTAACTTACCAATAACTGGAGCCTGTGTTTCTTTCAGATAGTTTTTAACTTTCTTCACAGTTTCCTCAGTAATTTTTCCATTCTCTGACAGTATATCAATGAGAGTAGACATGGTAAACAAAGATTTTACTTGTACATCATTTGCATTGAGGTTTTTAACACCACCTTGCTCCCTATCTAAGATTACAACAGCATTGTTAACAGTCAGGCCTTCTTTGCGCAGATCTCTTACTGTTTCCAGTACACTGGACCCTGAAGTAACGACATCTTCAATGATGAGGCACTTTTGACCGGCCTTATAGTGTCCTTCTACTGACTTCTTAGTACCGTATGCCTTGGTTTCTTTACGCCTCATCAGCATTGATTTCTTTACCTTAACACCAAGAAGAGTTGCTATCGGCAAAGCTGTGTATGGTACTCCACATACATGATCATACTGAATATCTTTCGTTCCATGGTCATGAAGCAAAGACGTTATCAACTCCTGAAATAATGATAGAAAGGGTATAAACAATTGACTTTGAATAGGTAGCTCCTTGTTTATTGCAACTCGTTAAATAACATAGGTACATAACCTAACTTTACTAAAACACTGGTTTCCTAATTAAAAATCATACGTACCATTACTTCCGGGTAACTAACTATAACCCTCAAATCAAAGTAAACTGGAGTTTTAATACCACTTTTCGTTGTAAAGTCTCCGAACTTTACTGCGTCAATTGAAAAAAGCTTTTTAGCTAATTCAACTTGCTTTTCGTAGCTCATTTTTTATTTATTTCAATTAACAATACACGTGAGCGAACTAAATTTCCCTAGTCCCAATCCAAAGTTTAAAAGAAATGTTATTTGTTTTATTCACAATTCACGATCACTCTACAGTCTACCGCTACCGGTCAGAGTGGACATAAGGGGGCGCTGAGGGAAAAAAAAAAGACTTAGAATTTTTTTCACAAATTTTTTTTTTTTTTTTTTGCCTATCGTCTAGCATTTCTTTCAGCCGTCAATTAATGTTCAATGCATTTTTTCCATACGACTTACCGTTTTTGAGATATGAACTCTGAAAAGTTTTCAAGTTGCCGTACGGAAAAAAGTCATAAGATACATAATTACGACGATAAGCAACTCGATATGATGCGCATAAAAAAACAAGTTTTTTTTTTTTTGCAAAATTTGTCAGAGTCCTGCGCACCCTCATGTAAAATAGCACGGCGAAGAAAGACTTAGAAGATTTGTCAAAAAAAAAAAATTTTTTCTTTTTTTTTTTGCCTATCTTTTAGAATTTCTTTCAGTCGTCAATTAATGTTCAATGCATTTTTTCTATACGACTTACCGTTTTTGAGATATGAACTCTGAAATTTTTTCAAGTTGCCGTACGGAAAAAAGTCATAAGTGACATAATTACGACGGAAAGCAACTCTACACGATGCGCATATAAAAACAAGTTTCTTTTTTGCGCCCCTTCATGTAAAATAGCACGGCGAAGAAAGACTTAGAAGATTTGTAAAAAAAAAAAAAAAATTTTCTTTTTTTTTTTGCCTATCTTTTAGCATTTCTTTCAGTCGTCAATTAATGTTCAATGCATTTTTTCTATACGACTTACCGTTTTTGAGATATGAACTCTGAAATTTTTTCAAGTTGCCGTACGGAAAAAAGTCATAAGTGACATAATTACGACGAAAAGCAACTCTACGCGATGCGCATATAAAAACAAGTTTTTTTTTTGCGCCCCTTCATGTAAAATAGCACGGCGAAGAAAGACTTGGAAGATTTGTAAAAAAAAAAAATTTTTTTGTTTTTTTTTTGTTTTTTTTTTGCTTATCGTTTAGCATTTCTTTCAGTCGTCAATTAATGTTCAATGCATTTTTTCTATACGACTTACCGTTTTTGAGATATGAACTCTGAAATTTTTTCAAGTTGCCGTACGGAAAAAAGTCATAAGTGACATAATTACGACGGAAAGCAACTCTACGCGATGCGCATATAAAAACAAGTTTTTTTTTTGCGCCCCTTCATGTAAAATAGCACGGCGAAGAAAGACTTAGAAGATTTGCCAAAAAAAAAATTTTTTTCTTTTTTTTTTTGCCTATCTTTTAGCATTTCTTTCAGTCGTCTATTAATGTTCAATGCATTTTTTCTATACGACTTACCGTTTTTGAGATATGAACTCTGAAAAATTTTCAAGTTGCCGTACGGAAAAAAGTCATAAGTGACATAATTACGACGAAAAGCAACTCTACACGATGCGCATATAAAAACAAGTTTCTTTTTTGCGCCCCTTCATGTAAAATAGCACGGCGAAGAAAGACTTAGAAGATTTGTCAAAATGTCATTTGCATTTGTATTTATATTAGTCTCTTGTTTGCTCTCCTCCTGGCCAATAACATCTATACTTTCTTCGAAAACATCCTCATTGACCATTGAACTATTATTACTAGCATCGACTATGTTCCTGTATTGTAACTGTAAAGCTTTATCCGGCGGGGTGAAGGCAGAACTGGTTCTCCTATGCTTCTTTCTTTTTCCTGATACTGGTGTTATACACTTTATTTCCGACGAGCCAACCTTTTTGTAGAGGTCGATTATTTTGTGACATTTTTCTAACTCAGATTTTATCCGGATATTCTCAGAATTTAAATTATCAATTTCATGGTTCGCACTTTGCAGTTGGGTTGAGAGACTATGAATTTTTTCATTTAACTCGTTATTAATGATGCTTTCCTCCAATGATGTGTTGGGAAGACTCATAACGGTGGTGTCAAATAAAGTCGAACTGTCGTTTGATGTTTCAGACAGGGAATTTGATAACTGCTGCGGTTTTCGTATTGTTATGTTATCCGTATCCATTTTTCGGATAGTGAAATTCATCAAGAAATTACGATAAGAATCTAAATTGAACATACTGAGGATCGATTTTTGAGTGTCATTGAGTGACTAATAGTCAACTAAATGACTATTAGTCACCGATTTCCAAAAGCTCGTATTTTTGGAAGTCACCGGTGACTAAAATTGTCATAGTATGATATAAATACGAGTGCCTCTACCCACTCGATTTGAAATCACTTCGTGACTATTTTCGGCACTGACATTTTAATCATATTATGAATAGTAGTAGAGCTTTTTTAAGTAGGGGAAGTACTACCACCATACCTATTTCTGCCGCAAAGCAGTAGTGCTCGCATTGCTGTGTTCCGGTTTGAAGGGTATGGATGTTGGTGAAATTACAGGCACATGAGACTTTTCATCTTTATGTCTCAGGGATTATTGCAGCAAACGTGCGTCGAGACACTTTTATAATGTCGGACATGCACCGGTCATATTTGGGCGTTGATGTACGCCTAGGAATGCGTGGACACAGAACAGTCAATCACAGCCAGAGTTTTGTGGGAGGTACCGTCTCAATCCCGGTTCACCCATCCCTAGGCGTTCCAGTTCCTGGCACTCCTAATGTATCAGTGGTCGTTCACACCAATACAATGGAGCGACAGTGGCTGGAGTTGAAACGTCACTGTCGCACCTGCCGCAGTGACCAAAAATTAAAGTGGTACATGGGTGAATTCATGTATCGCAATAACATTTTGAAAAACTTACCTAGTGATGCCGCTCGTTTTCGTCGCTTTCTCCGGGATATTAGTAGAGTTTATCCCGGATTGGGAAAGCACGGCATCAGACAAACCAATTGCCGTTGTCGAAATTGTCAAAGACGCTAAATAATTCACCCATGGATGCCTTTACTTGCTTTTTTGCTTTTTATTAAGGGGGGCCAGGAACGTTCGTCGTGGCATTCTAGGGGAGAGGCCTATGTCTAGCATTGGACTACTGCACACAACACACCTCCCTCAGAAAATTATCATTATGTTTTTAACAGTCTGTGTACCACATGCCAATACTTATCATATTGTTATGTGGTAAATGGTATTCTATAGGGTAGGCCTATGTCCAGCAGTAAACTTCTGTAGACTGATGATGATTATGATTTGATTTTCAAAATTGTTATAAATATTTTGATTGTTTATCGTTGTAAATATTTATTTGATTGTTTATGGTTGTAAATATTTATACATACATACATACATAAACTCACGCCTGTTTCCCGGAGGGGTAGGCAGAGACCACGGATTTCCACTTGCTACGATCCTGACACACCTCTTTTGCTTCATTCACTCTCATCACATTCTTCATACATGCTCGTCGGTTAAGGGTACTCTTGACCTGGCCTTTTTCCAGAACGTGTCCGATCTGGTCTGAATACGTTCGCCGAGGTCTTCCCCTTCCCACTGTCCCATTCACGCTCGTCTTGTGTACCCGTTTCGTCAATCTACTGTCGTCCATCCTTTCTAAATGCCCAAACCATCTAAGCATACCTTTCTCAATCCTAGTCACTACGTCTTCTTTAATTTCACAACGCTCTCTTATCACACTATTCCTTATTCTATCTCTCAAAGTCACACCACACATACTTCTCAAAGCTCTCATCTCCACTGCATTTATTCTACTTTCATGTTTCTTCTGCCATACCCAACTTTTGCTTCCATACATTAGTGTCGGTACTAACACCCCTCTATGCACGGCCAGTCGTGCCTTCTTGGACACATTCCGACTGCTCATAAAGGCGTGAAGTGCCCCATTCACTTGGTTTCCAGCATTTACTCTCCTTTCAATATCATCTTCATGCTTGCCGTCTCTTGTGAACAAAGTTCCCAAATATACAAACTTTTTTACTTGTTCCACTCTTTCTCCACCAATCAAAACATCACATTTCGTCATTAGTTCATCTCTTTCAAAAACCATTATTTTCGTCTTACTTACGTTTACTTTCATTCCTTTCCTCTCAAAACATTTATGCGCAATTGTTACCATCTCTTGTAACTCATCCGCGGACGGCGCAAGTATTACTTGGTCGTCGGCGTAGAGAAGACATTTGACGAGTAACTCATTCATACTTAACCCACATTCACTATCTTTCAAATCTCGCAAACAACTGTCCATGAATAGGTTAAACAGCCACGGTGACGCTACACATCCCTGTCTAAAACCCTTTTCGATGTTAAACCATTCAGTGTATGACCCGTGTATTCTTACGCAAGCACTGGAATCCTCATAGAGAGATTTCAGAGCTCGAATGAGGTTCCTATCTACCCCATACATCGACAGTACCGACCATAGTTCATTCCTCATCACTTTATCGTAGGCCTTTCCCAAATCCACGAAAGCGCAATAGACTTTTTGACCCATAGCCAAAATTTTTTCGGTTATGCATCGCAAGGAAAAGACCTGATCCGTACATCCCATACCCTTTCGAAATCCCGCTTGTACGTCCCATATTTTCTCATCGGTTTCTTTCACAACTCTTTCAATCAACACCTTTGCATACAGTTTGCCGACGATGCTGAGTAGGCTAATACCTCTGTAGTTCATACAGTCTTGCTGTGAACCTTTTCCCTTGTAAAGAGGTACGATGACAGCTTTGCTCCAATCCCTTGGTACTTGACCGGTGTTCCAGCACAAATTGAAAAGGCGGTACAGCTGACTCGCTACGATACCATGTCCAGCCTTCAGCATCTCAACTGTTATCCTATCATACCCTGCAGACTTCCCTGATTTCATACTTCGCAATGCTTTCACGATTTCATCCATGCTTATACTACTTTCATTATGGTTATCGCTTACATTCATAACTGAGGTAAGTGCCTGTCGATCCTCTCTTTCAAACAAACTTTCAAAATACTCTTTCCATCTACTTAATACGCATTCTTCTCCTTTCACTATACTTCCATTCTGATCTCTGATCGAGTTCAGCTCAGAGCCTTGAGTTTTACCTCTAACTGAACGAACAGATTTCCAGAAAAACTTTATGTTCGTCCGAAAATCTCAGATAACCTTTTATCAAACTCATCTTCCTGCGCATTCTTCTTTCTTTTAACCAATTCTTTCACTCTGCCTTTCAGTCTCTTAAACTCTTTCTTAGCTTCATCTACATCCGCATTCGTTGCCTTCTGCATTCTTTCGTTAGCTCTGACAGCTAGCCAATCCATCCACGCTTTCTTCTTCTCACTTACTACCTTCTGTACATCTTTATCCCACCACACATTTTTCACCTTTTTTCCTTTCCTCCTCTTAATCACCCCACATACTTCAATAGCAACACTCACTAATTCTTCTTTAAATGACTTCCACAATTCTTCAATCTCAGAAATGTCATCGAACCTATCAAACCTTTCAATCAATTTATTTTTATACTCATCTATCACTTCTTCCTCTTGCAAGTTTTCTACTTTTATTCTTTCTAAAACACTTGTAGGCTCACGCACCCGATGTCGCCATCCTTGAAACAGACCACTTATTCGGCTCATTACCAGGAAGTGGTCTGTATGAATGCTGGTCCCACGGTACACCCTAGTGTCTAAAACTTTCTTTCTGATTCTTTCATCCACTATAACAAAATCAATCATACTTTTTCTCACATTCTTCGCCTCTCGCGTATACATATGGATCCTTTTGTGGTTAAACATGGTGTTTGTCACACAAAGGTTCCATTCCAAACATAACTCAAGCAAACTTTTACCATTCTCATTTACCCTTTCGTCACCAAACATTCCTAGAACACTATCAAATCCATCCCGCTTTACCCCCACCCAACCATTAAAATCACCTAACATTATTAACCTTTCATTATCCTTGCATATTCTCAGAACATCTCTCAAACTCTCCCAAAACTTTTCTCTTTCTCCCTGTGCACGCTGAGACCCACCTGTACCGTTGTCAACAGGAGCATATACCCCTACGACAAAGATACGAGTGAGGCCGACTTTCATTCTTAACCAAAGCAATCTCGCGTTACACATTCAAACTCATTCACACACTCAGCCATTCGCGCGGAAAGTATAACACCAACTCCCTGGCAAGCTCTGGCGGTACTAGGTACTCCAGACCAATATGCCGTGTAGGGTCCGTGCTTGGTGGTGTCACAGCCTTTCCGCTTCGTCTCGTTTACACATAGAACATCAATCTTTCTTTCATCCATCATCTGACACACCTCATTCAACTTTTCTTCCATTCCTCCTCCAACATTCAACGTAGCGAAACGGCTCTCCGTAGACCGCTTTTCGCCCCCGCGGGAAACGAGACGTGACGGGTGGCGGACCGCGTCGCCACCATGCGGATGATTATCTATTATAATTATATATCTCCATTGCGTTCCCACGAGTAGAAGGGATCTAAAGGTCCACCCCCGCAGAGCCCTTTACGGGGGTAAGGCAGATCTCCGCTGTGCCCTGTGACCGCCAACACAGGCACCCTCCGTTAACAACCAGACTGCCCTCTGGCTACGAATCCCTCGGCACGGGTCGGTTTACACCTTGGATCGGGGTTTTTTTTTTCGGGTATGCTCCCTGAGTGGTGGTTTGATTTCGGAGTTTTCCTTCTCCTAGACAGGCTGCAGACCAATGCTGACGAGGCCCATCTCCCCGGGTTTGATTTCGGAGTTTTCCTTCTCCTAGACAGGCTGCAGACCAATGCTGACGAAGCCCATCTCCCCGGGTTTGATTTTGGAGTTTTCCTTCTCCTAGACAGGCTGCAGACCAATGCTGACGAGGCCCATCTCCCCGGCTTTATTTTATTTGATTGAAATATTTATTTGATTGTTTATCGTTGTAAATGTTTATTTGATTGTTTATCGTTGTATATATTTATTTGATTTTGTAACAGAAATCATCGTACATAGTGATGTTAGCCATAAATCACTGTACATAATGATGATACTGTAACGAACCACCCTTACTGGTTTCATTAATATCTCACAAATGCTCAAATAAAATTATTATATATTTTTATCAAATAAATCGAGCGATACTTGAATAATGAGGTCGAAAACAATAGAGGGCTTGTTCTGTCGTTTTTCAGAGAATTGGTCTGTGGGAATGTTTACTTACACGAAAAATAAACAAACGTTTTTCAGAATATTTTGAAGGAACACACCAATTCCTGTTTAGGAACCGTATGAATAAGATTCAAAATTAAGCGGAATGTTTTATCTTGGATGGCGACTTTAAATAGTGAAGTAACAACCAAAAGCGGGATCAGTGCTGAGTAATTTTGGAAGTAGTAACACGTTTGTGCGAAAGCGCTGGGGTAAAAATATTAAATTGTGTTAATTAGGTACGAAGTGATTTTAAAGCTCGTTTAAAAGCTAGAAATTTATACTTTGGAATATTAGGATTGATTCTAGAAAGTAGAATAGTCCATAATAAGTGAAATTAAATATAATTTTGTGAAAGTTTAAATTTTGTGAAATATAAAATTAATTGGAAAAACTGTCCAAAATAAGAGAAATTAACTAGTTTCTTTTTGGTGATGTTTTTCAAGTGTTCTTAAATATTCAAAGTCAATGGGAAAGAAATACTTAGTTTGTGAAAAAGTGAACATCCTTCGAAGGGAGATTTTTGTTAGACTGTCGTAGTCTATAGATTATCTTCTATTTTAATGTTTCAGGACTCCATTCTTGCCAGACAGGAAACCCTTTATCTGCTCGAAAGAGTTATTCAGTGAGTCCGCTGAATAGGCAAGTCTCATCCCTCTTATATACCTTATTCCTAACCTCTAGGCTCCGTCTGTCGCTTTAGGTTACATAGCGATAGATTTCCTCACCTTAATAGTTCAATCTAGGTATTCTGGCACTTGCACATCGTCAGAAGACACACACAATTAACTTGCACATTTAAAATAAAATGAGATCGTCTTCTCAAAGTTTTGAAACACACACCCAATTTAGTCAGGTAATCAGGCACACTATGTAGGCATTGTATTAGTGCGTATGTAGACCAATTTTACAAATTGGCATTTTCTAAAATTTAATCGGAGATTTAATTTAGTTTTCTATTATTCTTTCATAAAGGATCGGGCAAAATATTATTCAAACGTATTAAAATACTAGACATAAAAGAGAATCTTGTAATTGAGAATTATCGTAATCAGAAGGAAAAATTCATTTAAATTTAATCTAGAGTTTTCACAAGTGATAATTCCTACCTGGATAATCCAACTAGGAATTCTATTTATTCTACAGAGAATTTTTAGAATTATTCATAAGTAGGAGTATGAATCTAATAGGGATTTTTCTGGGCTTTAGTAAGCCTAGATTAATCCCAAAGCTAACCAAAGGTGAAGGATGTATGTGGTTGATTTTGCATTTTTGATTAAATGTAAATTCCCTGGAATGTTTGAAAATGACTAACAAACTTACTCCGACGGAAATAGGTTCGTGGTCCTCTGAAATCCCTAGTATTAAAGTAAAAAGAATTGATTTGAATTAGAATATCATTTGGATAAAATTCTCGGACAATATTAGGTATTTACCTATGTCCAAGCGAGGGAGGTTTGACCAAAAGCAATGGAAGAAAACCACCGAGGGCAGCGCGGCCGGGGCTGTTCTCCAAAAAGTCGCTTATCTCTGGATGTGAACCTTATCAATTTTGGTTCATCCTTCCAAACAGTTAAAGAAATAACTTAAAAATCCTATCTAAGAAGCAAATAATTTATACAAGTAATTTCCTGTCATTTCCCTAATGGATCTATTACAAATGCAAATCTGTCACGCAATAAGTATCTCGAGTTATCACCAGACAAACGTGACTGTATTAAAAACTTGGAGTTAAAATTAATAAACTTTAGATATTGCAAAATCAGAAAATTCGAAACATTACTAAAAACTTTAATTGCGGCTTATCCTTTTATCAAAGGAATAACAAACTATAGAGGAAATAAAATCCTGAAGTAAACTTTTAGTTAATTGTTCCGAAGTGTACAGTAGTAAAAAAAAATTTAAGTAGGTATCTTTTCATTCAGAATTAGTAGCAACTAACGACGTGGATTAAGGAACAAGGTAGGATATTTTATGTAGTTAGGAAACGTTAAGACTCGACAATATTAACAAAAAAGGAATTTAAGTTATTACAATACACAACGTAGGGATATACCTAGACGATCACACGGCCAAATTTATAGTGATTTAAAGAAGTAGGTAAGATTAAAGTTATCGTAAACTTCACTGAGTAAAGTAGGAAGTCGGTGAGTGCGCGCGGTATATTAGGTATATAGGTAAAGTAGCAGTAAAAGGGGGGGGGGGGTGTTACAATACCACCTTTTTAAATACGCCCAAATTACGACAGTGTGCTAAAATTAAAATAACACAAATATTTTGAAGAAATTTACTTTAAGGAAAACAAATAATTTTGTGTTAATTTTTGAAAATGTTGTCGTAATTTTGACCGTCCTAAGCCGGGTTAAGAGTATGAAGGGAAAGATGGATATATCTACATTGATTTGCTATGATCGATTTATCAATAATATGATATTAAAAAATTAAAAATGGCATAAATTTTGAAACTATCATGGTTATGTACATAATTTTCACTAGAAACGGGATATTTACAATGATTTTTGTGACGAAATATCGGGAACATTTCAAACTCAAAAATCATGGTAAATATCCCGTTGCTAGTGAAAATTATAAAAAATGGCTTTGAAACTTAAAAATCATGCTTATACTTTTACTGATTTTTTACCTATTATTATTTTACCATGGATTGATTCTTTATTATACACGTAATATATTGTAATAAGTAGGTAATCTAAGTATTTTCGTAGTTTCGTGATGCTTGTTCTTGCAGGTCAGTGTAGTTTTTACTTTTGTTTGGGAACAGCGGATAGCTACCGAGTATCATGGCTGCTGTAACGACAGCAGCATTCTAAGGCGAGGCAGAAAAACAGCGTGGCTGAGCCCTCGACCTTTTCTCTTACACTAGACTAAATATTATTTTTATGCTTATATCCTTTATTTGTTAGTACAGTCTTATAATAAAAGCCCTTTTTTATTAAATGCTTGTACAGATTCGAGATTGCACCAGCACAATTCTTAGAGGTGCTATTTTATTTCGTGCGACGTCCTTATCAAATGATTTTCAATGATGGCTTAAGCCGACCGAGGTATCATGGTAGTCCCGTTGTGGCAATCACAAAAGTTGTCTCACAACTCTGGTACCCGACGTCTCAGATGTTATTGCATTCAGCCCTACCTAATGTAATGTAGTACGTGTAATCTTTCATTCATTGTTTCATGGAAAAAGCTCGCATTCTTTGTTCATAATTCGAACGAGTTAATTAAATTGTAATTTGTCTTTTATAATTAAATACAGATAAGATTAATGTATCTTTTTTAAAAGCAACCGTTGGGAGCGGCTTACGTATTTTGTAGTAACATCTAGCATTGTTTATTTATTATACTATGAATTAGAACACCTGCTGTCTCGCCAAAAGTAATCTGTCAACATGGTAATAAAACCGGTGGGCTTCTAGGAGCTTGGGATTTATGGCGCACCTGTGTAAACAATTAGTTTTTTTCTAGGTATAGTTGTGTATGAATTTCACACTTCGTTTTCATTCATCGACGATTTGCGTAATAAAATATGTGATGTTCACGATTTCCGTGAATTATACCTTGTAGCTCGAGTTGATGCATCGGCACTATATATGTAATTCATCACTATTTTAAATTCCACCTTTTTAATACCTTTTACAAATCTTCCAAGTCTTTCTTCGCCGTGCTATTTTACATGAAGGGGCGCAAAAAAAAAACTTGTTTTTATATGCGCATCGCGTAGAGTTGCTTTCCGTCGTAATTATGTCACTTATGACTTTTTTCCGTACGGCAACTTGAAAAATTTTCAGTGTTCATATCTCAAAAACGGTAAGTCGTATGGAAAAAATGCATTGAATATTAATTGACGGCTGAAAGAAATGCTAAACGATAGGCAAAAAAAAAAAAAAAAAAAAAATTTTTTTTAGACAAATCTTCCAAGTCTTTCTTCGCCGTGCTATTTTACATGAAGGGGCGCAAAAAAAAAACTTGTTTTTATATGCGCATCGCGTAGAGTTGCTTTCCGTCGTAATTATGTCACTTATGACTTTTTTCCGTACGGCAACTTGAAAAATTTTCAGAGTTCATATCTCAAAAACGGTAAGTCGTATGGAAAAAATGCATTGAATATTAATTGACGGCTGAAAGAAATGCTAAAGGCAAAAAAAAAAACAAAAAAAAAAAATTGTTGCTTTGATCTGGCCCCTTATTGTTGCTATGACCATGAGGCGTTAGGGTGTAGATAAGGGGGCAGAAGTCGGAACGGGAATTTTTTCTAAGTCTTTTTTCGATGAAATTTTTCTAAGTCTTTTTTCCTCAGCGCCCCCTTATGTACATTCCAACCCCGCTACCTGTTGAATGAATGTAACTTTTTTTTTAATAAATAATATATAATGTTGGTCTTCTTGGTTTTTGACTTAACTCGCTGCCAGTTTTCGTTTCACATACTATTATATATTCTGTGACAGAGGCCGTAGTCAGAGTTTTGAGTAACACGGGATAGGTAGAGCTGTTCTGTGAACACGGGTTTTATTATGGAAATTGTGGTTCACAAAGTGTACGGTAGGAACGCTCCTCGGTGTCTCCACACGTGTTACATACACTACACCATACCATACGTCAAACTTCGATAGAGTTACGGCGAATTACTTTAGATCAAGGTCATCGAACCCAATGCCCCTGATTCGATACCTACTAAATTCTGCCGCAGAGGAATGTATTTAAAAAATAAATAATCTAAGTCCATGCATTCAGTATATCAGTTATCTAGTACCCATAACACAAGCTCTGCTTAGCTTGGGGCTAGATAATGTTGTGTGAACTGTCCAGTCCAGCATATTTATTTATTTATTTTATTCACATCACTACCTTGTCAATGTCAGTCATGAATGCTATTCATGTCATGATGACAGTTGTCAGTACTCAATCGTATTCTTTCATTTCAGTTCAGTCTTGCTTGTTTGTTGTTTGCGTGCGATTTGCGGTTGGGGTGGGCGGCACCGGGCACACAGAACTTTTTTAGTGGTTGGTCACTTCGATGTTGTTTTTTATTTTCGACTTGTAAACATTTTTTAATTTTGTGTTTTTGTATCGTAGCAGCAGTGAGATTTTGGTGGGTTTCTTATTTATAAAGTGATATGATTTAACTAGTTTCCGGTTTTTTACAAGTAAGATTACACAAATAAAAATAAATAAAACTTTAGCGCGCAACCGGTTCTAGTAAAATAAGATTGAATTTTGCCGTTTTATTTCTAACCAGACAAGAAAAGTAACGTAAAAACGCATATTATTTCAACAGAGTTCCTAACTCAGGTAGAGGGATTTTGAATCGATTTCGGCTTGGGTGCGATCCACCCCTCCTAATAATAACGGAGTGGGGTCCCCTCCCTTCCCTTAGGGGATGTTAGGCAGACAAAGGGTAGTCGCCCCAAAACGGAGGGGAGCGCGGTTCTGAGGCGATATCCGTAGGTAGGGGAAGGTTCAAGTTCATCTTTTTTCGTAGTTCTAACGGTTGCGCGTGTGTTTGCTGCTGTGAAGCCGGTGTAATATTTTCTTGTTTTCTTCAGGTAGTTTGAAAAATAATGGACACAGATCAACAAGCTGAAGGTATTTTTTTTAATACATTAAAACTTTTATACTTACTGAATTACAAGCTACTGAGCAGATAATTGTTAAAATAAAATACATACTTTCCGGAAATTAAAAAACAAAATACTTACTTACAAATTATTTTCTTGTAGGTAGGTACCTACTTAATAATTAGTAAATCAGACAACGTTTTTTTCCGATTTTATGTTTGTTGATCTACCTATTCATGTACATTGTATATGTTTTGCGTTTTTAATATCTAAAGCCCAATTTCAGATGTTGACTCCATGGAGTACCTTGTGAAACGCAGCCTGTTGGCTAAGAACAAGTTAGCGATCATTGTCCATCAAGGAGCCGAGACCCAGTACTGCTGCGTGCAGTGCCCGCTCCGCAGCACTCATATCGAGGAGCTGGAGAAGCATCTCCTCACGCATAATAAGGAGTACAAGCATCTCTGTGGGATTTGTGGTACAGGGTTAGTATACATACACCCTCATAATAGTAAAAAAAAAAAAAAAGTTATGTTTTAATTTTTGAATTCTGGTTTTAGAGTCTTCTTTTAAGCAATTATTGCTAGTGTTAGGATTAGGAGAAACCACTGTTCTATAGCCATTAACGTAAAGTTATATCTAAAAGTACTTATCATAATTACCATTTGCAATTTTTTCGATGCATTGTGTTACACCCATAGATTTAGTATATGTACTAGATCTACAATCAGAGATCGAAGATGGAACCAAAAAACATATGTGCAAGTGTTGGTGAAAGTCTATGTCCGAGTTAAAAATAGTGTTGTCCTCGACCAACACTTTTACATTGTCGATAGAATTCATCATCCGTCCGTGATGTGTATGGTAGATAAATACATCTTAATGCAGATTAAGTATTTCATGAATAACACAGTTTGGCAGATTTGACGTCATAAAGAGAATAAGGTTCTTTTTCCAATTTTGAATACAGTTAATAAATAAACCTTTATTATTTATTGACCCCTAAATATTACAGTTTTATTTATAGGTGGGATCTTAGAGTTTCCCTTATAAATTTAAACTTAAAATGTTTGCTGCATATACCTAGTGGAGTTCTTATTTGAGTCCATCCCACTCTTCTTATAACCGATAACCATTTTTCTCGTAGCAAAGGATTACTTGGAAATCTGAAAGCACAAAAACATTTTATATCAGCCGTGCTACGCCCATATAATTTTTCACTATGTTACTTTATCTATAGACAATTTGTTACCCCAAAGTTTATTATTTTTCAAGTGTAAACCACGCATAATGGATAACATTAAATTTAAATGTAACCCAAAAATTCCGTTCCAGTGGGACTCGAACCCGCACCCTCGCCTGTCATCGTCGATGCATTCAACAATTTAGCCATAGATCGAGCTATGACGCTGGAGACGAAATTTGTGGGCACTATCAACTCGGCTATAGCGCCAAGTTGATAGTGCTGTATCTACAGGTGTTTCATTGAAAACCTTCTGTTCAAAGTTCGAAAGTAAAGGCATCGCTGATCACAGGCGAGGGTGCAGGTTCGAGTCCCGCTGGAACGGAATTTTTGGGGTATATTTAAATTTAATTTATTACCTATTATTTTATTAAGCAGAAATAAACAATATTTATTTATAAAAAATAAAAAATAAATATACCCTTTCGGGAAAAAGGCGTGTGTACAACAACGTAAATATTTACTCCAAAATATCTACTACACAAACTGCAATAAAAACACCTGTGGTGCTTTAAAGTTACCTTTTCAATAGTCAATACAAAAACACACACCTCAATGTCCACCTGGTTATTATAGATTTAAAAAAAAACGGTAAAATGTTAACAGAGCACACATATTTACTCCAAACAAAGTAAACCTCCATTCTAGGATGGACAAAAATTTAATTTATAGGTAGGTATAGTGCGCGTCATGTAAAAAGAACGCTGGTGGTCAAGCTTCTACAGGCGTTCCAGCGTTCTTTTTACGTGACGCGTACTATAATTGTACATTATTTGTAGTAAACTAGCTAGGCACTCATTGAATGCATAGGTATACATCTCTTAAATAAGTAGAAAAGTAAGTAATCTCTTAAAAAGAACACTGGAACGCCTGAAGAAGCTTGACCGCCAGCGTTCTTTTTACATGATGCGCATTATACTACGATATAGACTGCAACAGGACTATCGATATTTCTGACGTCATCACTTGGTCAAACCCTATCGTAATCAAACATTTTTATATTTTACATAAAATATTGTTTATTTCTAGGTGCAGCAACGAAATATTATTCAAAAATATAAGGGAAAGTCCTAATCGACGAATGAAACTGGATTTTAGGCCATTTACTAAAGCAGAATTGATAAAATAAGCAATACTATCGAACTACCAATAATCTCTTATTTACCTGTGAAACGTGTGTTTTCCCGGATAATTACGTCTTGTATATTCACAGTCACAAACTGAACACGACACCATTGTCATACAAAGTAATATTTGTTATTTAATAGTAAGATTACTAAAAAAATTACGAAATTAGTTAAACTGCACAAGAGACCGTCCGGTATAGGCATGTACTCAAGCAAAACATGTCACATACAATACATTGTTGCTGTCACTATTCTTCTTGCACGGGGTACATTTAAAAATGACTTCTCTCTCCCACGCTTCGTTTGTCTATTTAGCGTAGCGAAAAAATTCTACGTCTATGGTTACACCAGGGGTTTCCAAAGTAGGCTATAAAGCCCCCTTGTGGGCGCTAGAGACCCAGAAAAAAAATGGGGGCGTCAAATCTGACACACTTTCGCATTTTAATAGTTATTAGTATTCCTAGATAAGTAATTTTCGTAGATAATAGACTGCGGGCAATCATGTTTTAACAAGTTTTTGTTAAATAACCCGATTTATGCATGTTTAATCTCCTTTAATATAGCTCACAGAAATTAATTTAATTTGAAGTTATAGTGATTTATAGTAGGTGAAAAAATTGGGGTGCTAAAAAATAATTTATTCTCAAAGTGGGCAGTAGACAATATAAGTTAGTTATTTCTAATTTTAACATCGCCTGAAACAGGTTGAAACGCAAAGAACACCTGGACCGTCACACTTTGGAGCACCAGCAAGTGAGGCCGCACATCTGTGCCGTCTGCAGCAAGGCCTTCAAGAGGAAAGAGCATCTGAACGTGCATCTCAGCATCCACAGCGGAGACAAGACCGAGGTCTGCATGCTGTGCCAGAAATGTAAGTTAATGTCTATTTGTGCATCAAAGTAGCCTCTGCGAGTCAAACAGTTAATTTACCACCCACCCCTGAGTCTTTAGCCATTTCAACAACCTTATCTGGGAAAAAGATAAAAGGAATGTACTTACCCTCTAAATTTTAGGTCTAATTAAAGACTTATTAGGCTCTGCATTGACAGTCAGTCACGCAACGATTATATATGTATATTAGTGGAATGCCCGCGACTTCGACCGCGTGTACTTTTCCATACAAACGGCAACACCTAGATGCACCCCCTTAGGGGTTGAATTTCTGGAATTCCTTTCGTAGTGCACCCCTAGACCGCAAACAAAAAATAAAATATTAAAATAATATTATTTATTTTTCATTTTTTAGTTCGATTTATCTCTCTCTCTAACTCTAACTCTAACTCTCTCTCTCTCTCTCTCTCTCTCTCTCTCTCTCTCTCTCTCTCTCTCTCTCTCTCTCTCTCTCTCTCTCTCTCTATGCAAAGTTTCAAATTAATCAGACTTCTGGAAATTGGTGAAAATTATGCTCAAAGATTCAGTTACATACATACATACATACATACATAGATACAACCCAAGCTAATAAAAGCGTGTTAAAAAGGGGCTGAACCATCGTAGGAATATAGACGTGACAACTGGTGAGCTCATCGCCGTCATTGCTTTCCGCGACTGCTTCCCATTACTTTATTATTACTATCGTCCACTTAAGGTAACGACGACTAAGGTCGGTAAGGTACGACTTAGCTGTAGCAGGAGGGGGTGTAATAAGGGGGTCAGAACTCACCACGAAATCTAACATCATATTTAATAGCGTAGATACAAAACCCTTAATTGACCTACTAATTTATTAGTACAAACAATCCTGGCTTACCCCCTAGCCTATACGTACCCAGTAAGAGGCACCTAACTTTAACTTTCGTAATTCAAACACTCCGGGCGCAAGACTATACGACGTTAGCCTCCAAGCCTTTATAAGGGGTCAATAGATTTCCGGGAAACTTGTTTTGTCCCTTGCAGCCCTTAAAAACTTTTAAGGGTTGCAAGGGACAAAGGGGAGAGCCACGCGGTTTCTACTTGAGATAAATTTCAAGTTATTTTGAGGGTTTTCTAATAAAACTCGTTCTTGGCTCCCAATATTTGGTTGCGTGCGATGGCTCAGTCGCAAAACGTCCACTTCTTATAATGTACCCCGCACTTTTTCTCAATATGACCACTTCGCAAAACGTTATTTTAAAATAAAATAATTAAAATAAAATAATTAAAAAAAAAACTTTGTTTTTTTTTGTATATTTTTTAGTATTTGCTATCAGAATCAGAATCATAATAGTCTTTATTAACCCCCGACGTAAAAAAAGGGGTGTTATAAGTTTGACGTGTCTGTGTGTGTCTGTCTGTCCCATCGTAGCTCCCGAACGGAAGAACCGATTTCTTTTTTTTTATTTGTTTGAAAGTTGAATTTGTCGGGAGTGTTCTTAGCTATGTTTGATCATCATCGGTTCAGCCGTTTCATTCCGTTGGGTTTTATTTAATTTTTACAAAATTAATTACCTACTTACTTGTAAACTGTTTCAACATAGGATGATAGGTTTTTTGTATAGTACCAACAGTTTGCCCATTCCGGACATACAATATTTAATAATGTACTTATAACTTAAATACAAAAAGAATACAAAATCAAGGAGTAATATATATGTACCTTCTTAGATACCTAGTTTCATAATTGTATAGCCCAAGCACTTGGCAATACATACTCACTCGTCGAAAAAATCACCTAATGTATAAAAAACCTTAGTAATACGATTAACGTAATAACGTCGATACGATTTTAGTTTTGAGTTATAATATTTTTACAGTTCTTAAATACTGTCCTTTAAATCTCATTTCATTACACTGGTTCTTTAACCACTTATACATAATTAAAATCGTATTAAATCCGAAAAGTCCAATCCACCCAGGATATTATCCGGCTATTCCCAGTAATATTACCGAGTAGTTTTACCGGTTGAACTACTGGTAATTTTCTTCCCAACAGACTTACTAATAGTAAGACTTCGCATTATTTGGCAGGCATTTTCCGCATTCGATAAGCGTTGAGACTGCGCCAACCCAAGCAGAAATCTTCATACAAAAAGAATGACTCGCGTCGCACGAAAAAGCAGTTCTTATTGAATATCTCGTAAAATATAGATAATTTAACAAAACCCCCGGCTATGTTGTGTTGATTTTATTGATCTAATTTTTTATCCAATAATATGCACCGTATTAATAAACAATCGAATCTAGCCAAAAGTTAGAGGTAACTTTGGGTTTTTTTTCTATCGAGAAAATATTGTCCTATCGTGTTTCTGGTACAGTGAACCCTCGGAATTATAATGTAGTATCCATGTATATTTTTAATTTGAATATTGTACTTGATTTAGTCAGTTAAAAATCAAATCTAAGATTAGTAATTTTGCGAAATACCCCACCTTAAAGCCTTAGACAGGCGTGTGGCATGCATTAGCCAGAGACAGGCACTGCTTACAATTTAGTTTTTTTTATATTATAGACTTCGTCCTGTATTTGTGTTACAAAAGCTATAAGCATGTCAAATTTCAGCATTGTAGGATTACTGGAAGTACCCTAGACGCTTAGAATATAATATTCCAAGTTTTTTTTTTACATTTTCGATTTTTCCCTAAAATCTCAAATAAAAATACATTTTGAAATGTCCATGCAAATTTTTTACATATGACATCCTACTTGCTCGGACTGTCCCACTTTTATTTTATTTACACCCTCTTGGACCCCAATATCTCAACAAACCCCCGGCCGATATAGCAAATAACCTTACTTACAAATTATACCAATACTATCTATCATGGACAGCCGGATTAACGGTTCGGAAGTTATCCTCGGACAAACATACATACATACAAACACCGATTCTGCCAAGTTGAATAAGAAAACTCGCTGCGCTCGTTCAAAAAACAGGTATTCTGAACATCAAAGACAGGCTTTTTGAAATGGTTACTCTAATCCCACCCAAGCTTGCCCATTCCCCGAAAATATATTTGCAACCTTCAAAGCTCGCAGTAACTACTACATACTCTGGCATAGGCAAAAAGAAAAGGTCGTTCGTTCGTAAGCTGACGCTGGACAGTTCCCAAAATAAATGTAAAAAGGAATTCAAAGGGGATGGAAGGGATTCCAACCCTTGGCCGGTGGGGTGCGTGATTTTTTGCCAGCTTTACAACCCACCCTTTCACGTGTAGGATAGGGGAGACTATTTCGTATTTTTATTTTTCGATCGCCAAAAGGATTCAATATCGCTGTAGGTCGTATGGCCGTATCGTGTGTTAGATAAAAATTTAACATTTTGTTGTTTTTAGGGTTCCGTACCCAAAGGGTAAAATGGGACCCTAATACTAAGACTTCGCTGTCCGTCTGTCACTAGGCTGTATCTCATGAACCGTGATAGTTAGACAGTTGAAATTTTCACAGATTATGTATTTCTGTTGCCGCTATAACAATAAGTATTAAAAAACAGAATCAAATAAATATTTAAGGGGGTTCCCATACAACAAACGTGATTTAATTGGCGTTTTTATAGATGGTACGGAACCCTTCGTGCGCGAGTCCGACTCGCACTTGGGCGGTTTTTTTACGGAGGCGTAGTACCAATAATACTGTCATATCTTTAGCTGATGTCTTTTATACCAGCATCGTACGTAACCTATGGAAATATTTGAGTTAAATCGATAAATTTAATAATCGGTGGAGCGGATTTTGATGATATTTGGTGTGGAGATGGATGCTGGAGGGGAGAGGCAGGGTTCAAAGGCAAAAGGCTAGTATAATATTATAGAGGTAAAGTTTGTGTGTTTGTTGTTTCGAATTACTGATCCGATGCTGAAAATGTTTTGACTAATAGGAAGCTACATTATCCCTGAGTGCTCTAAGCATTTTTTTATATTCTGATGCTAACTACGCGTGGACGCAATCGCCAGTGAGACAGCTATTAAATCATATTTCAACTTCGTCATAAAAAAAAGCTCTAGTATCTAAAATAATATGCATGTACTGAATTAGAGTCGTGGATACTCGTATGCCACTGGTCGTATACCATTCATGTCAAGCACGAAAGAAGCACAAAACTCTTGCTATTGATCTGCCCGGAAAGGCAGATTACAAGAAATTAAAGCGAATTATAAAAAATAAAAAAAACTATTTTGTTTCACTTAGTAGTAGTAGAGCTTTTTTGTGAAAGAGTTCGTCCGGGGAAGTACTACCACCATACCTATTTCTGCCGCAAAGCAGTAGTGCTCACATTGCTGTGTTCCGGTTTGAAGGGTAAGGGTGCCGGTGAAATTACAGGCACATGAGACTTTTCATCTTTATGTCTCAGGGTGGCGGGCGCAGTGCAATGCCACATAGGGCGCGTCCTAGGTGGACGTGACCTATGAGGTAATGCCCTGTTCATATAGGCAGAGGTTACCGCTTAACATCAGGTGGGGCATCAGCTAGTTCAGTCAATCAAGTAGGATAAAAAAAAAAAAACTTGTCCCGGTGTTTGTGATTAATCAAATGATACGCGTTAAATTTGACCTACTTCGATTCGTTTAGGAGAAGTAGTAGGTAGTCAGATAGATAGATAGTCAGATAGTCATTTAATCATGCAGAAGGTACACGTCAAACAAATAATTTTCACAAAATGAGTCATCAAGTACACATCGTACTTAAAACAAAAATCAAAATAACAAATATACAATAAACAAAAAACATGTCACATCTAGGATTACCTAGGTAATTAGATTAATTTGAGGCTATAACTCATCGAAAGTACGCGGGACCGCTTCCAGTTGACCCGCACGGCGCGTCCCATACGTATGTGACTCACCAACTCTTTTAAACGCATCCTGGTTTAAAAGATTTGAGTAGGCTTTCTAAGAAATGTCTATATTGCAGTTGTGGGTCTATTATCGCCCTAACGCGTTGTCATCCGGCTCGGGTGAGCACGGGATAACTTTTTCATACCCTCTTTTATCCTCTTAGGGGTTGAATTTCGTACAATCCTTTCTTATTGAGCACCTAGAAGCATAAAAGAATATTCATGCCAAATTTTAAGTTTGCAGGCTTCATACTTTCTGATATCTGAGGAAGGGTCTGAGCTCTTGAGAGCCATTTTGTTACTTGAGTTACACCTCGTACCCTCATATCTGTTTCTTCTTAGTTTAATACGTGTTTATGTGTAGCTCATGTATACAAATAAATATATATTATTTCTTCTTTCTTTCTTTTTTTCTTCTCTTTCGTTCTCCTAAAAGTATACATACATAGACACACGCCTTTTTCCCCGAAAGGGTAGGCAGGGCTCAATGGGCATCTTTTTACAGTGGGTTGCACCATCGTGGAATATAGACGTGACTAGTGGTGAGCTCATCGCCGCCATTGCCTCCCACGACTGACTCGGCTAACTCTTTCTTCTAGTAATAACACATTCCATAATAAGCTAGCAACCAGAACAAATCTTACCAACGAATCTTATCTACAAGTCCGGATAATCCTTTAGTCGGCCTTTACGACATCCACGGGAGGAGACGGAGGGATCTATTCTCAGGCCGGACACACCCAGATTAATAGTAATTACATAGGAAATACGATTGTCGATATTTTTTACCGAATGGTGGGGTTCTGTGAAGGGTCCTTGGGGTATTAATAATACTACCTGCATATAGGTAGTCCTCCCACCCAATGGTGTAACGGTGAATTATATTGGCTTATAGGAGGAATCTGTTCATGCAGTGCTGCCACTTTAGCGCTTTTGAGTTAGATCTAGCGCTTTTTTGGGACACTTTACGCGGAAATTTTTATATTAACTCCTAGCTGAAAATATAGCGCTTTTTTATGGCAGACCAAGCTAAGTAGTATCCACGTCGCAATCTCGGCAAAAAGTAGGAAATAAGTAGCAACACCGCAATTCGTTTAGCTTCCGTCCCGTTCCTTAGGTTTAGGGTAAGGTCAATACACATATTAAAATATTATGACCATTTTAGATAGAAGATGATATAAATACAATTTGTATTGAAATAAATAAAAACTTCTTACTTCTATGCCTTTTTTTTCATGCAATCTAGCGGATTCTAGCGCTATTTTGTTTATGCAATCTAGCGGAATCTAGCGCTATTTTCAAGAATTTCAAGCACTTTTAAAGCTGATTGGCCTCAGAGAGGTGGCATCACTGTGTTCATGGGACTTTACATCTCTCATCGTAATGGATACGGTGGCTGTTCCTCTATCATAGCAATGAATTATTATAATGAGATTCCGGGTACGCTGACTAGGAGCTTATATTGAGTACAATATAATTATGGAGGGGTACCTATGCTGCAAAGTTCCTAATATCAGATTTGATTTTAAACGGACTAAATCAAGTACAATATTCAAATTATAAATATGCATTATAAATCCGAGGGATCACTGTACCAGAAACACGATAAGACAATAATTCCTCGATAGGTTTTTTTTTTTTTTTTTACCTTTATTTGTTGTCTAGATTAAAATAAAATAAATAATAATAAATATTGCTGGACAGTTCACACAACATTCAATCGAACAAAGATTCGATTGTTTATGGTGCATATTATTGAGTAAAAAATTAGATAAATAAAACCAATACAATAAAGCCGAGGGTTTACTGTAGGGGTTTTGTAAAATATCTATATTTTACGAGATATTCAATAAAAACCGCTTTTTCGACCGGCGCGAAGCGTTTTGTGTTGCATGATAATTTCTGCCTGGGGTTGCCGCAGTCGTACGGCGATGACAGCTCAAACTGCAATATAGACCTCTCTTTAAAAGCCTACTTCTCCTTGCACCGATAATCACAAACCTTTAAATAAATATTAATAGACAAAACTTAATCAAATAGTCAAAAATAAATTTCTAAGTTTATTTTTAACCCCCGACTCAAAAACGACGGGGTGTAATAAGTTTGACGTGCCTGTGTGTGTGTGTGTGTGTGTGTGTGTGTGTCTGTCTGTGGCATCGTAACTCCCGAACGGATGACCCATTTAGATTTTTTGTTTTTGTTTGAAAGGTGCGTTTGTCGGTAGTGTTCTTGGCTATGTTTGATCAAAATCGGTTCAGCCGTTTCATTGAGTCGAGGGTTTTTTAATTTTTACAAAATTAATTACCTACTTGTGTATGAAGATTTCTGCCTGGTGTTGGCGCAGTCGTAAGGCGATGACAGCCCAAACTGCAATATAGACCTCCCTTTGAAAGCCTACTTCTCCTACACTGATAATCCAAAATCTTTAAATAAATATTAAATTACGTGTAATATAGTCAAAAATACATTTAAAGTTTATTTTTTTAAACTTATTTGTTGGTGCTTTTGACAGGAAAAAACCAAAGTCATCTATGATTTACGCAACAAATCCTACTGCTTCCAAACGGCTGAAGCTGGCAATTTATAGGTTTTATCTTAAGTTTAATCTTATCCAAAAAAACCGGCCCAGTGCGAATCGGATTCGCGCACCGAGGGTTCCGTACAAACGTGCAGGTAAAAGTTATGGTATATTTATTGCTAAATGAAATCATCATGAGTAAAGGGGTAGTAAGTTTAAAATTATTAAAAATATTTTGATTATATGATGTAACAAAAAAAAAATGCTTATCGCAATTTTTACTTTATCTGTGCTATAAGACGTTGCTTCGTACCAAATTTCAAGATTCTGAGTTCACAGGAAGTTACCCTGTAGGTTTTTATTCCCTTGCGAGTGTCGAAAATTTGCAGCATAAACGGCTGTATCTTTTGATTGCGTTGGCTTAGAAGTTTGATTTTTTCACAGCTCCAAGGGACAGTAGACCTGAGTATTTGATATGAATTTCAGCTTGATACCTCCACGCGTTCCTGAGAAAAAGGGTATTGACAGACAGACAGGCGGACAACAAAGTGGTTCCGTTTTTCCTTTTGAGGAACGGAACCCTAAAAATAAGTTTAGAATTTTCGAAAATAATCATTTACTTGGGTCAGTTAAGCATGCATGATCACTTTTACTACATTTTGTAGGTATGTGTATTATGTTGAGGATCTACGCACCTCTCTAACATCCAAACATGGTATGGATTATAACTTGTAATGTAGCAGTAGCTGTAGCTATATATAGACTGTATAGTGGGAAGGGATCCGACCTCGGCTTGTGAACTAGTTGTCTAAAGGTCATATAGTACCTATCTCTCGCATATTTTGGCTAATGGAGCGGCCCGTAGTTTCATTACGTGTAGGTATACTACGTCTCAAAATCATTTATTTCACAGTAATGTTATGTAGGTAGTTATTACAGCGGTTATGGTATTGGAATACACAATTAACAAAATCAATTACTAGTGCTCATTGTGAGGTAGGACTGCACCATCATCGAAACCGAATAACTTGGCTATTGGCTTAAATTTATGCCTTATGCCACGAATACACATGCTAGTGGCACGGATTATTTAGATGATGTGATGATTCTTGACCTTAGCCAACCCAACACTACACTTATGGACCTATTCCAGCGGTCAGCGATTGCAACTTCAAGACATTTGACAGACATTTGTGGAGCGAAGACTCCATCAACGGATGCAACAAGCGGGGTGAATGTTGCATGTCGCATCTCACAAGCGCTTGAGTACTTCCTTCTTTTTTCTTCTTCAGCGGATTTTTGTACGGATGCGACGGGGCGTGAGATATAAGAAGGAGAGTCAGTGTCTACGACAGGGATATCAAATAACGCCTCCCTCTGAGCGCCCCATACGCCATATGGTATACTACTTCTAGTGTACAACTACTATGGGTCAGGCTTACAGGAAGCTGTGTGAGACCCAGTCTGAGCCGCAGTTTACAGGACAAGTCCGAGTTTTGGACACACCATCGTAACGGCGATCGTGCGTATATTACGTAGTAACTAGCAAATCATCTGTCTCAGAAACGGCGCAGATCAAGACTGCGCCAACACCAGGCAGAAATCTGCATACAAATAAAAAAGCGGCCAAGTGCGAGTCCGTAGTAAGGGTTCCGTAGCAGCAAGTGACATAATATTAAAGTTCTTGGATGGTTTACGATTTATGGTGTATTAAAAAAAAACTACTTACTAGATCTCGTTCAAACCAATTTTCGGTGGAAGTTTACATCTACTTAAAGTACATTTTTTTTTTTTTTAGTTTTATTATTCTCTTATTTTAGAAGTTACACATTTTACCACTTTGGAAGTGTCTCTCGCGCAAACTATCCAGTAGAAAAAAATTATATTAGAAACATCAATATAATTTTTGAAGACCTATCCATAGATACACCTATGGGATCGATGTTTTTTTTTTTTTTTAGTTTCAGTTCTAAGTAACCCCAAAAATGTATTGTTTTTTTTTTCTATTTATGTGTGAAAATCTTAATGCGGTTCACAGAATACATCTTCTTACCAAGTTTCAACAGCATAGCTTTAATAGTTTCGGAAAAAAGTGGCTGTGACATACGGACGGACAGACTGACAGTCATGACGAATCCATAAGGGTTCCGTTTTTGCCATTTGGCTACGGAACCCTAAAAACGCCTCGCGCCGCAGTTTTACAAAACCCCTGCAGTAAACTCTCCGCTTTGTTGTATTGATTTTATTTATCTAATTTGTACCCAACATTATGCTACATTTTAATAAACAATCGAATATAGCCAAAAGTTCAGGTAACTTTGTGTTTTTTTTCAACCGAGAAAATATTTTCCTATCGTGTTTCTGGTACAGTGATCCCTCGGAGTTATTATGTAGTATCCATAGATTGGTAATTGTGCGTTATACCTAACGTGATCATACGTCCCGGTTTGGGCGGGACAGTCCCGGTTTAAGGCAGTCTGTCCCGCTAGCTTATTACGTATCTTGCAATAGCAATGCGATAGCGAGAATTGCGCGATTATCGCATCCAAATTGCAAATTCGTATTACGTATCAGCGATCCGCAATACGAATTTGCAATTTGGATGCGATAATCGCGCGATTCTTGCTATCGCATTGCTATTGCAAGATACGTAATAAGCTAGCCGGTGTCCCCAGCGATGCCAATATACATAGTCCCGGTTTTGCAAGCAGAACCAACGATAGTATAGTCATGTACTGAGTTACACACAGACCTAAAAAAAAGACCAGATATTTAAAAAAAAATTGTTCGGCCGACAAATTCAAAAATACGACTTATAAGTCACTTATACCCCACCTTAATCACCACTTTATCTAGTTTTAATACTTTAGATTTATACATGTGACGTCACGAAGCTCGTCCCCGCCTCCCTTCTCACACGATGTCACACTTTGATGACCCCTCCCCCCTTAACGTGTGACGTAATTTATTAACGAACTCCATACTAAGGTACCGCAGAGACACAAAATACCATACAAACTTTACAAACTACACACACATCCTGTGACCGTAACGCTATATCCTTTTCGAAGTTCAACTCATTATACTGAACCGAATAAGGGGGAGGGGAACGACTCCCATTAGACCATCTGCTCATTTTTTTACGGCGACTCAAATGTAGCGTTGTACTCGTATCTATACAGCCGATAGTACAAGTTTCACCGTCTATTTTTACACGACTACGGCAAAGCCAAAAGGAATGGTTATGTTTTTAGCAATCTATTAAGCAATATGAGTTTGTATTTACGTATGTTCCACCGTAGCGCCTAAACTACTCAACCAATTTTGATGAATGAGGTGTTCTTCTTCTTCGTGTCGTTGGTTCCCATAGTTCATTAAAAAATAAATAAAAAGAGTCCTTCAGGGCTAGCAACGCATTGGCAATACCTCTGGTGTTGCAGATGTCAATAGGCGACGGTAACCGCTTACCATCAGGCGGGCCGTAAGCCAGTTTGTCAAGCCATAACATAAAAAAAGAGTCCTTCAGGGCAGGCAACGCATTGGCAATACCTCTGGTGTTGCAGATGTCAATAGGCGACGGTAACCGCTTACCATCAGGCGGGCCGTAAGCCAGTTCGTCAAGCCATAGCATAAAAAAAAAAAAAGTTTTAGACTAAAATTTAGCCACGTCTACAGCATTTTCAGTGGCTTGGTTGGTTTACAATGGACAGAACAGCAAGTGAGGCATCGTCAGAGGAGTGAACCCACAGTCACATTGTCGCCTCGCCGGCATACCCCCATTTAACTAAGTTATACCTGCAGTCGGGCTGTATTGGTTCACCATAGTCGGGCTGTACTGGTTCACCATAATCGGGCTGTATTGGTTCACCATAGTCGGGCTGTACTGGTTCACCATAATCGGGCTGTATTGGTTCACCATAGTCGGCTGTACTGGTTCACCATAATCGGGATGTATTGGTTCACCATAGTCGGACTGTGCTGGTTCACCATAATCGGGCTGTATTGGTTCACCGTAGTCGGTTTGTACTGGTTCACCATAGTCGGGCTGTATTGGTTCACCGTAGTCGGTTTGTACTGGTTCACCATAGTCGGGCTGTATTGGTTCACCATAGTCGGTTTGCACTGGTTCACCATAGTCGGGCTGTATTAAGCGACGCGTCGGCGATCACACGTGTGTTAGATTAAGTTATAAATATCTTTATATGTATGTTAGTTGTAAGGTATATATTACTATGGGCCTTTGTCTAGGTACAATGTACATTTTTCACTGTTGCCTGGAATAAATGAATTGAATTGAATTGTAATGGTTCACCATAGTCGGGCTGTATTGGTTCACCATAGTCGGGCTGTATTGGTTCACCATAGTCGGGCTGTATTTTATACTTACAGACAGTCAACCACACTAGATATAGACAGACGGTTGTTTGAAATATAGAGACTGATGACCGTGTCCTTCCAGCGTTCTACCGCAAGGATCACCTCCAGAAACACCTCCAGACGCACGGCAAGATCCTCATGGAGCAGAGCATGCAGATACTGGGTGACAAGGAGATCCTCGCTCTGAAGACCGAGGTCATGGACGAAGACTACAACAGTTCGCCGAATTCAGAAGTAAGTGCTTTCTAGTTTATTATTTTTCAAGTGTAAACCACATTTTTTTTTTTTTTTTTGGTACATTTAAATTTAAGTGTTTTCTGCTGGAGATCCCTAGATCAAGGACCTTCAGAAGTGAAATGGTTTCTATGGAACAGCATGCAGGTACTTGCTGTCAAGGAACCACTTATGCACGATAAGTATAGCCTTAAAGTTGTCTAATATATAACCGGCCAAATGCGTGACGGACCACGCTTAGTATAGGGTTCCGAAGTTTTATAGATCGCAGAGATAGTTTTTGATTAAGAGTTTCCACCATGATTTTCTTCATAGTGAATAAAAAGTTTCTGGGTACAACGATTTAGAAATGGCAGGGACGTAGTGCTACATTGCAAACTACTTTGGCGGGGAACAACTCACTGAACGAAGGGCGAGTAAAACAAGTAAAAAGTTATAAAAACTATAGCCCGACTACGGTGAACTTCGATCAAGAATATCTTGATCGAAGACGGTGAACCACAACATTAGGTAAGTAACTTTTCACTGGAAACGGCATATTTACCATGATTTTTAGAGTTCCGTAGCCAAATGGCAAAATACGGAACCCTTATGGATTCGTCATGTCTGCCTGTCTGTCTGTCTGTCTGTCTGTCCGTCCGTATGTCACAGCCACTTTTTACCGAAACTATAAGAGCTACGCTGTTGAAACTTGGTAAGTAGATGTATTCTGTGAACCGCATTAAGATTTTCACACAAAATAGAAAAAAAAACAATACTTTTTGCGGTTCCCCATACTTAGAACTGAAACTCAATTTTTTTTTTTTCATCAAACCCATACGAGTGTGGTGAGGTATCTGTGGATAGGTGTTCAAAAATGATATTGAGGTTTCTAATATATATTTTTTCTAAACTAGTTTGCGCGAGAGACACTTCCAAAGTGGTAAAATGTGTGTCCCCAACTGTAACTTCTAAAATAAGACAATGATAAAACTAAAAAAATAAAATAGGATGTACATTACCATTTAAACTTCCACCGAAAATTGGTTTGAACGAGATCTAGTAAGTAGTTTTTTTTAATACGTAATAAATCGTAAACCATCCAAGAACTTTTATATTATGTTACTTGCTGCTACGGAACCCTTCATTGGCGAGTCTGACTCGCACTTGGCCGCTTTTTTTACTTTGGGAGAACTAACTTAAGTCTTTGCGAGTAGAAGTTATTGGCAGATATATCGATCTACCCTCATTCTCACTCTTTTATTACGAACGTAAAGAAAAAGTGAGAAAAATAAAAGAATAAAAGAGTCGTAATAAAAGGGTGAGAAAGAGGGTAGATCGATATATATGCCAATAACATCTACTCTCAAAGACTTGAGTTAGTTCCGCTAGAGAGTATTATTGTTCTGTGGTTAGTTCTCCCGTGATCATGGCGCATGCAACTGTGCCGAAATATCGGGAACAATCAAAACAACAAAAAATATAGTAAATATCCCGCTTCTAGTGAAAAACATAGATGTTACACATCGTTTGTATAACAGATGTTTCGCATCTGCCGGGCGCGGGCGTCTCGTGACGGCCATTTTGTTTTGTTTTTAGGACAGTATGTCCGGCGACGCGTCTCTGGTGATCGACACGGCGTCGCTCCGGGGCGCGGAGCGGCCGCACGCCTGCTCGCTCTGCAACAAGACGTACAAGCGCAAGGACCACTTGAAGCTGCATCTGCAGACGCATCTCAGGAAGGAAGGCAGGCCGTGCTCAGAGTGTGGCGAAGGTGAGACTATACACATTTATAGCACTCTTTAGGACAGTATGTCCGGCGACGCGTCTCTGGTGATCGACACGGCGTCGCTCCGGGGCGCGGCGCGGCCGCACGCTGCTCGGCTAAAGGTGAGACTTTATACACATTTATAGCACTCTTTAGGACAGTATGTCAGACGCATCCCAGGACGGATGGCAGGCCGTGCTCAGAGTGTGGCGAAGGTGAGACTTTATACATATTTATAGCACTCTTTAGGACAGTATGTCAGACGAATCTCAGGAAGGAAGGCAGGCCGTGCTCAGAGTGTGGCGAAGGTGAGACTTTATACATATTTATAGCACTCTTTAGGACAGTATGTCAGACGAATCTCAGGAAGGAAGGCAGGCCGTGCTCAGAGTGTGGCGAAGGTGAGACTTTATACATATTTATAGCACTCTTTAGGACAGTATGTCAGACGCATCTCAGGAAGGAAGGCAGGCCGTGCTCAGAGTGTGGCGAAGGTGAGACTTTATACACATTTATAGCACTCTTTAGGACAGTATGTCAGACGCATCTCAGGAAGGAAGGCAGGCCGTGCTCAGAGTGTGGCGAAGGCGAGACTTTATACACATTTATAGCACTCTTTAGGACAGTATGTCAGACGCATCTCAGGAAGGAAGGCAGGCCGTGCTCAGAGTGTGGCGAAGGTGAGACTTTATACACATTTATAGCACTCTTTAGGACAGTATGTCAGACGCATCTCAGGAAGGAAGGCAGGCCGTGCTCAGAGTGTGGCGAAGGTGAGACTTTATACACATTTATAGCACTCTTTAGGACAGTATGTCAGACGCATCTCAGGAAGGAAGGCAGGCCGTGCTCAGAGTGTGGCGAAGGTGAGACTTTATACACATTTATAGCACTCTTTAGGACAGTATGTCAGACGCATCTCAGGAAGGAAGGCAGGCCGTGCTCAGAGTGTGGCGAAGGCGAGACTTTATACACATTTATAGCACTCTTTAGGACAGTATGTCAGACGCATCTCAGGAAGGAAGGCAGGCCGTGTTCAGAGTGTGGCGAAGGTGAGACTTTATACACATTTATAGCACTCTTTAGGACAGTATGTCAGACGCATCTCAGGAAGGAAGGCAGGCCGTGCTCAGAGTGTGGCGAAGGCGAGACTTTATACACATTTATAGCACTCTTTAGGACAGTATGTCAGACGCATCTCAGGAAGGAAGGCAGGCCGTGCTCAGAGTGTGGCGAAGGTGAGACTTTATACACATTTATAGCACTCTTTAGGACAGTATGTCAGACGCATCTCAGGAAGGAAGGCAGGCCGTGCTCAGAGTGTGGCGAAGGTGAGACTTTATACACATTTATAGCACTCTTTAGGACAGTATGTCAGACGCATCTCAGGAAGGAAGGCAGGCCGTGCTCAGAGTGTGGCGAAGGCGAGACTTTATACACATTTATAGCACTCTTTAGGACAGTATGTCAGACGCATCTCAGGAAGGAAGGCAGGCCGTGCTCAGAGTGTGGCGAAGGCGAGACTTTATACACATTTATAGCACTCTTTAGGACAGTATGTCAGGCGCATCTCAGGAAGGAAGGCAGGCCGTGCTCAGAGTGTGGCGAAGGTGAGACTTTATACACATTTATAGCACTCTTTAGGACAGTATGTCAGACGCATCTCAGGAAGGAAGGCAGGCCGTGCTCAGAGTGTGGCGAAGGCGAGACTTTATACACATTTATAGCACTCTTTAGGACAGTATGTCAGACGCATCTCAGGAAGGAAGGCAGGCCGTGCTCAGAGTGTGGCGAAGGCGAGACTTTATACACATTTATAGCAGTTTCTAGGCGCGACATTTAGCTAGAAGCCCAACTATCGTAATAAATAATTTATTCGAAAAAAACCGACTTCGAAGCTAGGAATTTATCCCCAATACAAGATTTTATAATATTAAAGAAAGAAAGAAAGAAAAAACGTTTATTCGTGACGACACAACAAAGACACATAGGTACCAACAAAAAAAGCAAACAAGATTACTAAATAACAAGTAAAAACATTTGTAAAAATTCTAAAAACCCCCGACGCAATGAAACGGCTAAACCGATTTTGATCAAACATAGCTAAGAACAATCCCGACAAATTCACCTATCAATCAAAAAAAAAACTAAATCGGTTCATCCGTTCGGGAGCTACGATGTCACAGACAGACACACACACACAAACACACACAGTCACAGACACGTCAAACTCATAACACCCCTTCGTTTTTCGTCGGGGGTTAAAAAGCAAACAAGATAATTAAATACAAGTAATTAATTCTGAAAAATTAAAACAACCCTCAACGCAATGAAACGGCTGAACCGATTTTGAACAAACATAACTAAGAACATTCCAGACAAATTCACCTTTCAAACAAAAAAAAACCAAGTCGGTTCATCCGTTCGTGAGCTACGAGGCGACAGACAGACACACACACATTACCTATGAGGTAATGCACTGTCCATAGGCAGAGGTTACCGCTTAACATCAGGTGGGCCATCTGCCTGTTCCGTCATTGAAGTAGTATAAAAAATAAAAAATAAACACAGACACACAGACACGTCAAACGTATAACACACCGTCGTTTTGGCGTCGGGGGTTAAAAATAAAATCTAAACCAAAAACAAATACACAGAAACAAAAAATATATGGCAATTTGTGTGTATGCCGGATGCAAGCCACAAAAGGCACAAGGCACTCAGCGTTTGCTAGGCCGTTTGTTGGCAACCCAGCGCTGATCTTCCGTTGAGGCCCAGAGTGAACCACGGATATCCGCTGATCGGAACCGTGTGCTGATCAAATGAGCCTAAACACGGCCAGTCTACTATTATCCATCAAGGAGTTCCGTTGTCCCACCTTCCGTCTCCATCAGATCATCTCGCTGTCACCATCATATGCCTGCCGGACTACTACGAGGACGGCCCTACGGCGGGGTCGCACTTCTCTGGAGAAAAAGTGTCTTTCAATCAGTAAGTGTAGTGGAGTGCGATGATGTGCGTTTGACAGCCATAAATGTCAGATTATGTGATAGATCTTTGATGATATTTAGTGTTTACATGCCTACTGACTGTTACGAGAATTTACCGGACTTTACACAATGTTTAAGTAAAATAAGTTCAATCATTGAGGATGCTAGGGACACGGACGCTATCTACATATTGGGGGATTTTAATGCACACCCAAGAGAACTGTTTTGTAATGAGTTACTAGATTTTTGTAATGAACAAAATTGGACATGTGCAGACATGAATATGCTAGGCGCCGAATCGGGTACCTATACTTTTGTTAGTGAGGCTCACGGGTGTGCGAGGTGGTTGGACCACTGTGTCGTGACTGGCGCTGCGCTGCCCTCTGTCGGTCGCTTATGGGTAGAGTACGGGGTGCAGTGGTCTGACCATTTCCCACTTTTTATGGAATGTAACTTAGGCAAGCTACATGTTAAGATAGATGTGAACTTGACATCGTTTACTAATAAAGTTGTATGGGGAGAGCGTAACACTAGTCAGATTGATTATTACCATAAGTTATGTAACTCTCGACTGAGGGAAGTGGATTTTCCAGCACAGTTTTCCCATTGTTGTGACGGTCTTTGTAATGACTTAGAGCATAGAAATATATTGGATAATATGTATTTTAAAATAGTTACTATCCTAACAGAAGCCGCAGCATCTTCTTATGAGCGAGGGAGAACGCGGAGGAGAGGTGGTTATGTTGTAGGATGGAATAAACATGTAGCAGCTTTCCACAGGGAGGCCAGGCTGAAGTTTTTGGTCTGGATTGAAGCTGGTAAGCCAATTAGTGGTAGAGTTTATGACGCTATGTGTGAGAGCAGGAAGTCCTTTAAAAAACAACTTAAGTGGTGTCAAGATAGACAAGAACAGATCAGAATGGACATTCTTGCCTCTCATCACTCGGCCAAAGACTTTAAGCACTTTTGGAAACAAACCAACAAAATGAATGCAAAGTCTGGCCTCCCTGTGAGTGTGAATGATGTTAGTGATCATAGCATGATCGCTGATCTTTTCAAAGATCACTTTAGAGTGAAGCCGTTATCGGACTCTAGCGTGTCTGGGTTGATCGGTGTGGGGACTGTCATGCACGAGAGAATTACAAGTTTTAAAGCCAAACAAGTGCGAAAAACTATTCAAACTATGCAACGCGGCAAATCTCCTGGGCATGATAGTCTCAGCATTGAGCATCTGAGATATGCGGGTGTTCATCTGCCGCGTGTGCTCTCCATGTTTTACAATCTGTGTTTGTGTCATGGTTACTTACCTGAAGAGCTGACTAAAACTGTTGTAGTACCGATTGTGAAATGCAAAACGGGAGATGCGTCAGACAAAAACAACTATCGGCCCATCTCACTGGCGACCATAATGGCAAAGGTCCTGGACAGCTTGCTTAATGACGTAATGCTGCGACACGTCCACCTTCACGATGCTCAGTTCGGTTTTAGGGCTGGGCTCTCGACGGAGAGCGCGATCTTGTGTCTTAAGCAGGCTGTCAGGTACTACACGGAAAGGAAGACACCGGTATACGCCTGCTTCCTCGACCTGTCCAAGGCTTTTGATACAGTTCTGTATAATAAGCTTTGGTGCAGGCTGGGGGCGACGGGTGTGCCAGCTGATATTGTCTCCTTACTGAAAAACTGGTATCACTGCCAGCGAAACCAGGTGAGATGGGCGGGGGCGTTGTCTGCCTCATACGGCATGGAGTGCGGTGTGCGGCAGGGCGGTATTACATCTCCTCTGCTGTTCAATCTCTATGTTAATGATCTCATCGGCGAGCTCAGCAGTACCCACACAGGTTGTTTTGTAGACGGAGTAGCGGTAAATAACCTGAGTTACGCAGATGACATGGTGCTGCTGGGACCGTCGGTGGGATCTGTTTGTAAACTAGTAAAGATATGTGAGGCTTATGCGGCTGAACATGGACTGAGGTATAACTCTAAAAAGAGCGAAGTCCTCGTATTTAAGAGTGGTAGAGTTCGACCGGTCCATGTTCCGCCTATAATGCTCAATGGTGCGGCTCTAAAAGTAGTCAAAAGTTTTAAATATTTGGGGCACATTGTCACCGAAGATTTAAAAGATAATGAGGACGTTGAAAGGGAGCGCAGAGCGCTGGCAGTTCGGGGTAACATGCTTGCACGCCGTTTCGCTCGCTGCTCGAGAGAAGTGAAAATCACTCTGTTTAAGGCTTACTGCCAGTCCTTCTACTCGAGCAGCCTCTGGATAAACCACACCCGGCGGGCTGCCAGCTCACTGCGAGTCCAATACAACAATATCTTCAGGATGCTGATGCGGCTGCCTCGCTTTTGCAGCGCATCGGGGATGTTCGCGGAGGCGCGCACGGACGGCTATCAAGCGATTATTCGCAAGAGAGTCGCTTCCTTATTCCAGCGTGCGCGAGGCAGCGGCAACGGCATCCTGAAGATGATTGTAGCGCGGGCAGACTGCCCCATCCAAAACAGGTGGATGCTAATAATGATGGGCTCCATCTGATCAAATTTTAACCAGTTCAGTTCAGTTTAGTACAGTTCAGTTTTTTCACAATTCTATTCAATTTAATTCATATTATAATTCACAATTCAATTTAATTCATTTTTTAATTTCGTGTTGTCCATTTTGTGTAATTTTATTTTAATTTGTAAATTATTTCTGATTTACTGGGTTGTGTGTAGTAGTTTTAAGTCTATTGTGTTTTGTGATATGGGTGTATTTATAACCTGAAATAAATTAATAATAATAATAATAATATTGTATTGTCATCGGATCTAGACATAATCTAATCTTTGTAATAGCTGACCAATAATATGTCATTTTGATAACGCCTGTGGACGTAGCGGCTATTGCAGAAATCTTTATAATTTAACTGACCAATAATATGTCATTTTGATAACGCCTGTGGACGTAGCGGCTATTGCAGAAATCTTTATAATTTAACTGACCAATAATATGTCATTTTGATAACGCCTATGGACGTAGCGGCTATTGCAGAAATCTTTATAATTTAACTGACCAATAATATGTCATTTTGATAACGCCTATGGACGTAGCGGCTATTGCAGAAATCTTTATAACTTAACTGACCAATAATATGTCATTTTGATAACGCCTATGGACGTAGCGGCTATTGCAGAAATCTTTATAATTTAACTGACCAATAGCATGTCAATTTTTTTTTATTCTCTAAGATTGCAATAGCGTTTTATCAACGGCATTTGCGCCAAAAACACCACGGCGGTAAATACCCATTCGTTTGAATCTTCGAACTAATATCCACTGCCATATTTTGCGATCACAGTTCTGTATCTGTGATTGAAGGCCTAAATTAGCCAATGACATCGACGCGGTTTGAAATCTTTATAACTTGGTTGGCCGATATAAATAAATAAATAAATAAATAAGCCGTTAAGCTGTCGTTCCCGGCTGTTATTGATTAATAGCAGTCGATAAGCCATGTCAGAGGCCCTCGGGCGGCTTGACAAACTCTGACACCAGAGGCCAGCACTACCTCATACGAAACGAAACGAATAAATAAATAATGCTGGACAGTTCCACACCATTATCTAGCCCCAAGCTAAGTAGAGCTTGTGTTATGGGTATACTTAATACAATACATTCCATGGATAGTTTTTTTTTTTATTATTCGTAGAATATACCCAGAACACTCTGAACAAATATCTGCAGATTGTACAAATATTTGTTCCGATGCTGGAATCGAACCCGCAATCTCCTGTGTCGCAGGCGAGCCTTCGCCCGCCGCGTCACAGAGGTCTAAAGACTTGATACGGCTATCTACGTAGTGAGTCTTCGTACTAATTTTCTACAGAAGATTTATCATCATAAATATGTATATAAAATCGTTGCGTGACTGACTGATTGACTGACTGACTATCAATGCACAGCCTAAACCGTAAGTCCTAGTGACCTGAAATTTGGAGGGTACGTTCCTTTTGTGTTCCAGGGTCCAGACCTAGAAAGTAATTCCAGAAATTCAACCCCTAAGGGGGTGCAGCGGGGTGTTTAAGTTTGTATGGAAAAGTACACGCGGACGGAGTCGCGGGCACGCCACTAGTAATGTATATGTTCAATGATTATCCATCGTCATACGCTTCAACTACTAAAATCGATCGTACAAAATACCAGCTTAAACACTCGTCCCGACTCACCCTCACAAATTGGATTTTCAAACCGGTCGGCGCACCCCCTATCCTAAGCCCCTCGTTTGCCCATGGGGGACGCTAGAAAAGGGAGGGTAAAAGGTCACAGGGTAATACGACCTTGCTGAGTTAGCGCATATGGACTTTAAGCTTTATAAACTGGTGGGTAGAGTTTATTGTTGGGTGTGTGATGGTGGATGGTATAGTCAGGATATTGATTTTTCAAGTGTGGATGGTGGATGTTTTGGGTAGTCGGGGCTTCGGATAGATGACTTAACTCTCTGCTAAGAATATCATCGTCTTCTTTCTAATACACACTAATAACACACGTCAAATCTAATAGACACCTGCCTTTTTCCCCGAAAGGGTAGGCAGAGCCTCAAATGGGCCTCTTTTCACTGTGGGTTGTATCGTGGGAAATAGACGTGATAAGTATTGAGCTCATCGCCGCATTTGCGCCGCATTTGACGACCTCTGTGGCGCGGCGGGCGAAGCTTGGCCTGCGACACAGGAGGTTGCGGGTTCGATTCCCGCCTCGGAACAAATATTTGTGCGACTTCAGATATTTGTTCAGGGTGTTCTGGGTATTTTCTATGTATAATAAAAAATATCTATCTATGTAATATATTGTATTAAGTATATCAGTTATCTAGTACCCATAACACAAGCTCTGCTTAGCTTGGGGCTAGATAATGTTGTGTGAACTGTCCAGCATTATTTATTTATTTATTTATTGCTTCCCACGACTGACTCTGCTAACGCTTTCTTCCAGTAATAACACATAATAAGCTAGCAGCCAGGACAAAACTTATACCAACGAATCTTATCAACAAGTCCCGGTAATCCCTTAGTCGGCTTGTACGACATCCACGGGAGGAGATCTATTCTAGGGCCGGACACACCACGTCTTTATAATACGCTCTTTAATATTTTTACCCTCGAAGGAAAGGTAAAACAAGGTCGGCTTTTTTAGGTTCCGTGGCCAAAGGGTGCCAACGGAACCCTATTACTAGGTCTCCCCTGTCCGTCCATCCGTCCGTCTGTCCGTCAGCGGGCTGTGTCTCATGAACCGTAACAGGTAGACAGTTGAAATTTTCACAGAGTGTGTATTTCTATAGCTGCTATAACAATAAGCATTAAAAATAAAATTACAATAAAACTAGGAAAATTTATTAAAATAAACGAAACAAGAAACGTAATTATCTTGTATGATGCTACGAACCCATCGTGTGTGAGGCTGACTCGCACTTGACCGTTTTTGTTTTCACCAAGACTCGGTTTTTATACTCACGCTCGTGTTTTAATAACCCCTGTTATGTGAGGAGACCGTATTGCGAGACTAAAGTGGCGCTGGGCAGGACACTGGGCCAGATTTGGTGACGGCAGGAGGTGTTAGGCCCTGACCGAGTGGTGGCCGAGAGGGACACTAGAGGCCGTCGCAGACCATCAGCCAGGTGGACGGATGATATAGGGGCCGTAGAGGGAAAGACCTGGATGCGAATCGCACAGAACCGTTTGAGGGAGAAGGCTTAGATAGATAGATAGAAAATTATTTATTGCACAGAACAAAAAAGCAGTACATAGGCAAACTTAATGCTAATTAGCATTTTCTTCCAGCTAACCTTTGTGTAATGTAGAGTGGGTGGTAGTGCTATTCCAAATAATTATAGGTTGAGATTAAATGATTGACATAATTAAATACCTACTCTAAATAACTAGCTATATAAATACCTAACATATAAAATAACTATACAAAATATATATAAATAATTCAATAAATAACATAAGCTCAATTTTGTTGGACATTTTGCAATGACAAAAAGTGTTGGTACAGTTTGTAATTGAAGACTCCCACGGAAGCGGCTTTCCTAACTTCTACTGGAAGAGAGTTCCACAAGCGGATCGAAGTGACCGTAAAAGAGTAGGTGTAAAAAGAGGTCTTATGGGCTGGGGTTATGAGTAGATGTTGAGAGGATCGAGATAGATGCTCAGGAGAAAAACGGGGAGGGAAACTTTCTTTTAAATAGCTTTTTAATAGCTTATATGGCTTAGTGGGCTATTATTTGAGCTGCCAATGATGATGATGTTGTGACAGTTTCATAAACTGGCATTATGTAAGTACCACTTGTTGCAACGTTAATGTATAATGGTCGTGTTTTGTGTTCCAGTGTTCCATAGAGAGGATCTGTTACTGGAGCACATGAACGTCCACCTGAACCAGTTCTCGATGGTCTACGATGAGGACAACAAGACGGAGCTGCATTGTATGCTGGAGGAAAACATCATCGACCCTTCTACCTTTGTAAGTAGTTGTGGCATCATCATTGAACGTCCACCTGAACCAGTTCTCGATGGTCTACGATGAGGACAACAAGCGATGTCCGACATTGTCCTCGATGGTCTACATGAGTAGTGATTCCCAATTTATTCTTCTTCAAGTGTCAAGTGATATACCTAATTATATTTTTAGGGTTCCGTACGCAAAGGGTAAAACGGGACCCTATTACCATAGACTAACTAAACATAATAGACTGCCAATCTAATACAAAAAAACGTGCATCAATAAATGATTGCCTACAATGACGCTAGATGTCGCAGAGTGTTTTGAATCTGCTATAAATGATTGTAATGCTTTAAATTCGAATAGATCGACCATAGTTTCATAATTTAAAAAAAAAAAAAAAAAAAAAAATGTTTATTTTTAAAGAATTAAAAGAGATTATGTAATTGGTTTAAAATGCTGGTTGAATAATTCCCAGGCTACTTGCCAGCGCCATCTAGAAATAGCCTGGAATTTGTCATATTTTGAGTCACGTTTTCTTGTATGAGATTGGCAGTCTATTGTGTTTAGTTAGTCTATGCTATTACTATTACTTATTACCGTCCGTCCGTCTGTCTGTCCGTCTGTCACCAGGCTGTATCTCATGAACCGTGACAGTTGTAATTTTCACAGATGATGTATTTCTGTTGTCGCTATAACAACAAATACTAAAAAACAAAATAAAATAAATATTTAAGGGGAGCCCATACAACAAACATGTTTCTTTTGCTCGATATTTATAACGGCAACAAATAATGTTGTGAATATTTCAAGCGGCAGACAGAATATTTAGTTAATTATATTCACTTTAAAATAAATAATTAAATTAATATAAAACAAATATTTAAGGGGGGCTCCCATACAACAAACGTATTTTTTTGCCGTTTTTATAGATAACAAGCCGCGTAAGTCTCAATCCCGTGGGAATATCGGGATAAAAATGTGCCTATGTGTTATTCCGGGAGTCCAGTTATCTCCATTCCAAATTTGATCCAAATCCATCCAGTAGTTTTTACGTGAAAGAGTAACAAACATCCATCCATACAAACTTTCGCGTTTATAATATTAGTAGGATAGGATGATAAGGAACCCTTCATCCAGCATCGGAACACAGCATCCAGAGATAATTTACCAAAAACCCGTGTTTTGACCTATATTTCAACAGTTGACAGAAAACAGCCTGCTGGTCCCGCGAGAGCCCGTGCCCGTCAGCATGATCAGCAACGTCAGCATGACCAGCAACGCCAGCGCGGACGCTGAGCGTCGCCACGAGTGCAACGTGTGCCACAAGCGGTTCAAGCGACGACAGCATCTGAAAGTGCATTACAACACACACACCAGGACAGAACCACTCCTGAGATGCCTCAAGTGTCATAAAGGTATGTTTACTGAGGGCCTTGGTGTGTCCGGCCCCAGAATAGACTAGTTAGTAGTAGTGTTGGTAGTAGTAGAGCTTTTTTTGTGAAAAATAGAGTTGAAGTTGAAGTGGCAATAAAAAATATAAAATCTTTATTTCAGACTCACAGATTCATAATTTGGTTAGTACACAAAAAACTATAACAAACAACAAACTTTAACACGGTTCGGTGCAACGATAACACCAACTTAATGGTAAATACTGTAATCACAATTAGGTATGCAATAACCGAAGGCAGGGAGGAGAACTGATATCCTAAACACAAGGAAACTTAGTTAGGAGTTAGGGCTCAGCCATGTACCCGTTTTTTATTACCATACTGAGACCACAACATGTATCTACCTAGTACCTAGCTACATAAGTCCTACAACTGATTACCTCAAGTTATACTAAGTATATTTAATCTAAGTTATTGGTACATGGAATGTTATGTAGTGCAAGTTATTGAAGACAATTTTTTTTTTTTTTAAATTTTTTATAATCTGGGTCCCTTCTAGGCTAGAGTGAATAGGTGCCTTCTAGACCTTTGTGCTCCATCTTCGGCCACATCGTCACTTACCAACAGGTGATATCGTGGACAAACAAAGGTCTATCAAAGTAAAAAAAAAAAAACAGCACTTTTGAAAATATTATTAATACAAACAGTAACACAGTTAAATTTTTATTCTAACAGCTGGGCAAAATGCACTCTGTTATATGTGTAATTGGCCATAACTGAATGCATCTTAGTCCAGTGCTGAGTGAGGTGGGAATGTTGCCTATCGGCTACCACAGCCAGGAGGCTGTTGCGGCTGGCGCGCACTCTGCGCAGTGCGGCGGCAGCGCGCACGCGCAGGATCACCGGGAATCTTTTTTGTTATTCAAAAAAGAGCCAATCGTACCATAGTGCGCATTCCATAATGGGAATCATGCAAAGAATATTTCCAGAATCGTAACATTTTGACCGTTCCATATCTGTACATTTTGGTACTTCTTAGGGACATAGTAAAAAATCCCTTCAAATATGAAACGATGGAACAAAGGAAAAATATGTTAATTACAAGACGGTAAAGATCTTGAGGCACCTTTGCACCCGAGGTTGAATGTTGTAAAGCATGGCTCCCGGATCAAGCTGTAAAACTTTTTAACATACTTCCTACAGAGTTGAATGTTATTGATAGTGTTAACGTATTTAAAGTACCTAAGTCTTACAAAGCTACAGTTGAAAGGGTGTTTCTACTCAGTTGACGAATTCTTGACATGTGATAATTTTATATCTTCTGACATTATGAATTTTTGTAAACGTGTTATAATGATCTTGTGTATTTTTTTTTAAATTGTTCCTAATATCCGACACGATTTTTAATTGTTTGTGAATAAATGAAATGAAATTAATCTGTCTACGTGTGCGTCAGCGAACATGCCACGCACTGCACCAGCGCGGCAGCCACAACAGCGCCCTGAACGCGTTGTTGAATGGGGAGAAACACTGCTTATTTATCACGCTAGGTGGCGCATAATCGCTGGTGTCGTTTCGTAGCAAAACAAAGGTATATCAATGTTAAAAAAAAACTGTCAATAGTGTCAAATATCAATGGATATTTTTTATAAATAAACATTAAATAATAGTCTGGTATAAAACATGCCTCTGTGTAGTGCATTTCAGTGTAAAAATAAAGGTACACACCGTTTCCTTTCTGATGAGAAAAAGACAAAACAACTAAATGACAAGCACCAGCGATGGTGGCGCCATCTGAGATTAGTTTTGCCTGTGGCTCCCCATTGAACCCGTGGGCATGCCATATAGCTCTCAGATCTGACAACCGTTAGGAAATAAAGGTTCTCGAGTGATGACCATAAGGCGGATGGAAAGAGGTAACAGGAAGTGCTTCCTGTACCAACCTGTTCCCTTCGATGTACCAAAGTGTCGCAGGAATTCGGTGGATGGAGGGGGCTCAAGACCGTTCGTCGTAGCATCCTATGTCCAGTGGACTTCTGTAGGAGATGAGATTTGGTTCACTTAGGTCAGATTCCGCTTTCGTCAGAATAAATATAGTAGGAGTAGAGCTTTTTTGTGAAAGAGTTCGTCCGGGGAAGTACTACTACCATACCTATTTCTGCCGCAAAGCAGTAGTGCTCGCATTGCTGTGTTCTGGTTTGATGGGTATGGTTGCCGGTGAAATTGCAGGCACATGAGACTTTTCATCTTTATGTCTCAGGGTGGCGGGCGCAGTGCAATGCCACATAGGGTGCGTCCTAGGTAGACGTGACCTATGAGGTAATGCACTGTTCATAGGCAGAGGGTACCACTTGACATCAGGTGGGCCATCTGCTTGATCCGCCATTCCAAGTTGTACAAAAAAAAACTCGTAGAGCGCTGTAGGCCTTCTGCGTATGCCTGAACCACAGGCTGCACGTGTTTTTTTTACAATAATCCCATGTGTATTAACTTTGTCAGATTTTTAGATAATCAAGCGAGCTTACCTGAATCGAATCTTGATCTTAATTATACAGCCTTTACCGAAGAAAAGTAAAGTCCCTCCCTACCCCTAGGAATTGTTCCCTGGTAGATCTATGTTGCTGCTGCTCTTACATACATACATACAGTTGTGGTCATATAATTAAGAACGGTTTGAAGTTCTAGAAGTTTTTTATTTAAATCGTATCATACAAAGAGATGTGTACCTTCTGAGAAGCAACTAGTTATGTTATATAATAGTCACATTAATAGAGCAACCTGACTTAAGAATAAATTATGAAATCGCTAACTATTTTTTGCACATTTTATTGATTTTATCAAAGTAACACATTCAAATAGTACTGAAACTGGACAAATAATTAAGAACGATTTATTTAACTGCTCGGGAATTGTTTTGTATGACACTTAGATTTAAAAAATCACAATATTATGTAGCACAGGAAACATAAAAAGAAATTTAATAAATATTTAACTAAAATTAATAGTTAATAGCATATCCACGGCTTTTAATTACAGCGTTACACCGGCGAGGCATTGACTCTATTAATTTTTGACATTTCGCAAGAGAAATCGAGTTCCATTCTTCTAAAAAAACGTCATACAGCTCTCTTAAATTTCCACACTTTGTATTTGAAACCTTTTTCTTTACTTCAAACCACAGATTCTCTATTGGGTTTAGATCTGGACTGTTAGCAGGCCAGTCTAAGACAGAAACTAATTGCGCTGTAAGAAATTCCTTTACGGTGCGTGCAGTGTGCTTTGGATCATTGTCATGCTGGAATGTCCAAATGAACGGTAGAACGTCTTCAGCGTATGGTAACATTGTTTCTTCCAGTATATTTTTGTATTGGAACTGATCCATGTTACCTTCTATCAACTTTACAGGTCCTACACCATGTCCAGAAAAGTAACCCCAAATTTTCACATTTCCACCACCGTGCTTTAATGTAACTTTCGTGTACTTTGGGTCGAATGCTGTATTCGGGGGACGTCGTACATATCGTTTTCCATCAGAACATACTCTGTTTATTTTCGTCTCGTCAGAAAAAAGTACATTTTTCCACTGTTGCACAGTCCAGTTTTCATACTTTCTCGCAAATGCAAGCCGGGCTTGCCTGTGGCAAAGTTTTAACATGGGTACCTTTCTTGCTATCCTACCGTGCAATTTTTCTTCTACCAAACGTCTTCGAATAGTGCGTGCTGAGATTGCTGAAGGGTTGTTTTCACCAAAATATTCTTTTCTAAGCTCATTGGACCCTTTAAAAGGATTTTGTTTTGCCATACGAACGATGTTTCGGTCATCTCGAGGAGTTGTTTTTCTCTGTTTAGGTACACGTGGAACATTCGAAGTAGTTTGATACGTAGCAAAATGCTTTACAGCGTGGAAAACCATCGTTTTTGAACATTGCAGATGGTCGGCTATCTTTTTATAAGACCAATTCTTCCGGCGAAGTTTTATTATTACTTCCCTTGTAGATTTATCAGAACTTTTATTTTTTCCCATTGTTTTTTCTAAAGAAGCAATCACCTATAATCTTTTACAGCACGTAATGGCACTAAAATTATACAAACAGTAACAAATCGACTGAGTGTTCTGTATTAAAATTTGAATGAAGGTATAAACTACTTAGCGTTCTTAATTACGTGACCAGCCAGTAATAAGGAATACTTTGTTTAAAAGTAGTGTAAAAAGTTTGCCTATTGATTTTTAGCCAATCATGTGTATCAATGAATACAGTGGTAATATGGAAATGTTTTACGATACCGAGAGAAATAAAAACAAATGCATCAATTAGTTTTGCATCTTAGTTGGAAAAAATCTTCCCTTTATATCAGCGTTCTTAATTATATGGCCACCACTGTACATAGAAACACGCCTTTTTCCCCGAAGGGGTAGGCAGAGCCTTAATGGGCCTCTTTTCACAGTGGGTTGCACCACCGTGGAATATAGACGTCACAAGTGGTGAGCTCATCGCCGCTATTGTTTCCCACGACTGATTCGGCTAACGCTTTCTTCCAGTAATAACACGTTCCATAATAAGCTAGCAGCCAGGACAAATCTTATACCAACGAATCCTATCAACAAGTCCGGGTAATCCCTTAGTCGGCTTTTACGACATCCACGGGAGGAGACGGAGCAGTCTATTCTTAGGCCGGACACACCACAGCTGCTGCTTTTACTCTGAAGATAATGATGTGCCAGCAAGCGTCAAGACGGTAGGAAGGCAACGTGTTCGTTCTCTTTCTATCTTTCAACACTGTGCGATATATGTCCATGGAAGTACGTCCATACTACAAATTTTTTTTTTTGTTAACTGAATGACGGTACGAGCATATGGCCCACCTGATGTTAAGCGGTAACCTCTGCCTATGAACAGTGTATTACCACATAGGTCACGTCCACCTAGGACGCACCCTATGTGGCATTGCACTGCGCCCGCCACCCTGAGACATAAAGATGAAAAGTCTCATGTGCCTGTAATTTCACCGGCACCCTTACCCTTCAAACCGGAACACAGCAATGCGAGCACTGCTGCTTTGCGGCAAAGATAGGTATGGTGGTAGTACTTCCCCGGACGAACTCTTTCAAAAAAAAGCTCTACTACTACTAAATCTCTTCTCTGAGGGTAAAGGCGGTATATTTATAAATAAGCATATTGACTTGTTCCAGGGTTCAATTCTGATTCAGAGCTGGACGAGCACGCATGCGCGGCGGTGATGATACCCATCCAGAACAACGTGAACATACAGATAGCGGGCGCGCCCGCGGACGCTAAGAAAGAGAACCAGTACCCCATAGAGGAGGTCATATTACCGGTAACTAACTACAGCATGTCTTCCTAAAACTGTCTAGAGAAGACTTTACAGGCAGGGGTTCCCAAAGTGGGCGATAACGCCCCCTTCTGGGCGCTGCTGGCATAAAGGGGGGCGGTAAGAGACCCAGAAAAAAAATGAGGGCGTCAAATCAGATACACTTTCGCATTTTAATAGTTATTGGTATTCCTAGACAGGTCATTTTCGTAGATAATAGACCGCGGGCAATCATATTTTAACAAGTTTTTGTTAAGTAGCCCGTTTTGTGCATGTTTAATCTCCGCTAATATAGCTCACAATAATTAATTTAATTTGATGTTATAGTGATTTTTAAGTAGGTGAAAAAATTGAGGCGCTAAAAAAAATATTCTCAAAGTGTGCAGTAGACAAAATAAGTTTGGAAACCCCTGCTTTAGAGTCACGTAGACTATTTCTTTAAGCTGCAACGTTTTTTGCTTGAGGCGTGAAATTCAAATTTTATTGTGGTTTTTGCTGATCACAGCTCATCAACACATCTTGAGGAGACTCTTCCCGCCATTTTCAGAAAGAGACGTCGTCCATTTCTTTTTTTTTCCTAGTGAGTTTTTTTTTTTTTTTTAAATTTAACCAATGTAGCTCGTTTAAAGAGCACAAGTATAGTGAAATGAAATGGAAGTGAATTGCGTGATTTTTTAAATCGGTGGAAATTGTCTAACGAAGCTTTAGTACGTCGATTTTTGTAATTACAGAACAAAATTAAAGTCAAAAAGTATTTTATTCATTGAAATCACAAGGATCATTATGAATTTTTAACATATTTGTTTAACGTTAGAACCCCCATTTAGAACCCATTAGCAAGTGAATTTTCAAAATTCCTCTCTTAAATACAACCCTTCGCATCTAGATAAACACAGCCTCCAAATTTCAAGTCTCTACGACCAGCGGTTTAGGCTGAGCGTTGTCACTCGGTCAGTCAGTCAGGACATTGCCTTTTATATATGAGAAGATATCTAATATCTATATCTATTTGCATACGAAAATGGCCTTATATGAAAACGGAGTAAACTCCAAACATAAATAAATAAATAATGCTGGACAAGTTCACACAACATTATCTAGCCCCAAGCTAAGCCAGAGCTTGTGTTATTGGTACTAGATAACAGGTATACTTAATATAATACATTACATAGATAGATATTTTTTATTATGCATAGAAAACACCCAGAACACCCTGAACAAATATCTGCAGAACGCACAAATATTTGTTCCGAGGCGGGAATCGAACCCACAACCTCCTGCGTCGCAGGCGAACCATCGCCAGCCGCGCCACTGAGGTCGTCAAAAATTACCGAAGTCCACGGCTGGACATAGGGCTCCCCCGACCAACCCTCCTATCCATCACCTCGCGCGTTGCATCATTTTGCAAAATTTGCTTTCGTCTGTCCGGATGTATGCGTGCATGTTGGTACGCAGCTCCTATAGCGAGTAATTGTTTTAACCAATTGTAATGTTTGTGTTTTAAGATGGAAGTGAGTCAAGAGGACGAGACGCAGTACATAATCCGTGACGAGAGCGACATCCCCGTGCCCGTGCGTGTGTTCGTATGCAAGTGGTGCGCCAAGCCCTTCAAGCGCAAGGACCACTACAAGATACACCTGCACATACACACCGGCGTCAAGTCCTTCTTCTGCACCGACTGCGGGAAAGGTAACGTGTTACAAGTGGAAGCTAATTCAAAAAATAACAATTAATTTTGTAAAAAATAAAAAACCCTCATCGCAATGAAACGGCTGAACCGATTTTGATCAAACATAGATAAGAACAGTCCCGAAAAATTCAAACAAAAAAAAAACGGTTCATCCGTTCGGGAGCTACGATGGGACAGACAGACACACACCCAGACACTTCAAACTTATAACACCCCTTCGTTTTTGCGTTGGGGGTTAAAAAGGACAACCAACTTAAAAGCCTTAGGCCTTCCTTTCGGGATTAAAATCCGGAACACTTGTATCATTATTATTCTGATTAGTATTAATATATTTTCAGGGTTTTACCGCAAAGACCACCTTCAGAAACACATGCAAGTGCACACAGGCAAGCCCAAGGTGAAGAAACCCCTCCCTGCCCTCCTCTCTCTCGACATGGTGATGAGGAAGAGAGACATCATCAAACCGGAAATCACTATCACTGTGAGTAAATAGTCAGCAGTTACTAAGGCCGCGGTCCGAATCAGGCCATAATCGACCATAATCGATATTAGCGCGGTCCCATTCAGCGAAAGCCTGGGGGTGATCCATTGGTGAGTAAAACCGCTGGTACGCCAGCGAGCCTGCAAGCCAGACGTAAAGGCCGTCAATGGAGCACCTACAAAAACGCCGTTTTAAATACCGCGGTTTGGCTCGTTGGCTCTTCGTTGGCTCTTGGCTCTTCTTGCATGCTTGACATCCTGAGACTGCGGTATACTAACCGGTAAAATAAACTGGTATGCCAATGGAACACCAACGCGAGTCGACAACCCAGCGAGCCATCAGTTATTTTATAAAAACGGGAAATTTTCACATACCGTTAAATCGATGTAAGCACCGACATAGTTTATGATATGATTCACGAAAGTTTTTATAGTAAAAGAGCCAACAGTTTATATTAAGGTGGTTGCTTTTTCGTACAAACGTAATAGCACAAATAAGGGCGAACAGAGTATAATTTTACACTGAAATGAATGTTGTTGGCTTTTATATTGGTCATTATTTCCGGCAAATTACACACTAAAAAAAACTACACATACACACTTACACACTTATATTACACATATAACTGAGTGCATTTTTACCAGTTGTTAGAATAAAAATTTAAGTTTTTTTTTTATTATTATTATTATTTTTATTTAAATCATATTGGGTTGAAGGAATCAGTGGATTTATAGCGAAAATAGCATCGAAATTTTAGTCCATACAAGTAATTTCGATGTTATTTTCGATATTAGTCCACTGTTTTCTTCAACCAAATATGATTTGCCGCAAATAATGACCAATATAAAAGCCAACAACAGTAATTTCAGTGTAAAATTATAATCTGTTCGCCCGTATTTGTGCTATTACGTTTGTATGAAAAAGTAAGCACCTTAACTCGCCAGCTCGCCAATGGATCACCCCAAATAAAGCTTATGAGCGCGCTAATACCGATTATGGTTGTTTATGGCCTGATTCGGACCGCGGCCTAATCATCAGCTGTTTTGTGAAAGAGTTTGTCTTGTTTTTTTTTTTTTATTAACTACTTGAATGACGGAACAAGCATACCACATAGGTTACGTCCACCTAGGACGCGCTCTATGCGGCATTGCACTGCGCCCTCCACCCTGAGACATAAAGATGAAAAGTCACATGTGCCTGTAATTTCACCCGCACCCATGCCCTTGAAACCGTAACACAGCAATGCACTACTGCTTTGCGGCAGAAATAGGTATTCATCCCCGGACAAACTCTTGTCACAAAAAAAGCTCTACTACTACTAAACTCGTACTCTGTACTTGTAGTTCCTGATACCCACGCATGACAAAGTACTTGGACCATCCGTTTAGGGACGTAGGCGTTCTAAGATAGGTTTATATACAATATAAACCTATCTTAGAACGGGGTTCGGGGTGACTAATCGCCTTAAATAGATTAAGATAAGATAATAAGCCATTTATTCCACACTTTGGGTTTACATATTTTTATTGAGAGTTCAGAGTAAATTACAGGAAGTCCCGCAGTTCGGTGTGCCTCTTGGCATAGGCCTCCTGTAACACTTTCCACTGGCCTCTATCCAGTGCTACCCTTCTCCAGTGTTGTCCAGCTGTACGTTTTAGGTCGTCTTCCCATCTTGTTTGTTGAGGCCCTCTATTGCGCTTACCATCTCTGGGGTACCGATCAGTGACCATTTTACACCATTTGTCCTGAGGATCTCGGATCATGTGATTGATGTGATTAAGACGCTATGTTAAAATTTTGGAGTCGTTGCGTTGCATGCTCACTCAGTAACAGTAAAGGTTACAAACTTCATGTTAATACAGTAATTACTTGAGGATGTAATCTAAATAAATCATAGACTAGAAACACGATTCGTGAAACTTTCTTCGAAAGCTTTATTTTTTGAAATTTGCCCTACTAAAACCCGTTTAGCTCTCTCCTTCCATTAGAGAAAATATTAGCGTCAATTTTTATACTATTCAGTAGGTAATCACATTAAAAATCACATTAGTCTAAAGCACGGGGTCTCATCCCAAAGAAAAAATATATTGTTCTATTGAAGTTCAATAGATGGCGTCACGGGTATAGATTTGTTATTGAAGTATGTGAAAAATGAAAATTAGATCCTGACAAAAAGATTTTCTAATAGTAAAAAATACCCATAACAAGGGAAAATTAAATAAATGCCTCTGTAATCAAGTATAATTATTTTTCAAATGTTGTCGTTTCTCTGGCGGTAAATATTTGAACTACGTTGGGGTAGACACAGTTTAATTTAGTACCTTAGTAGTAATTTAGTAATTTAGTTTAGACTTGATAGATGGCGTTATTTAAAAAAACAGATGACACGCCTATATGACGTCATGCCCGAAATGAAAGAGAAAACTAGTATTTCCGTATTTCCTTTCTATTCTAAAATTTTCAAATAAAATGTGAGACATCAATTTTGATATCATTGTAACCAAAAACTAATATATATATATAAAAGACAATGTCCTGCTGACTGACTGACTGACCGAGTGACAACGCACAGCCTAAGCCGCGTAGAGACTTGGTATTTGGAGGGTGTGTTTGTCTTAATGCGAAGGGTTGTAACTAAGAAAGGAATTTCGAAAATTCTTATGCTAAGCGTAAAACAAAAATGTTCTGTATTTCGGAAAGCGAAATTTCCGCTTCGGCCCTCAAGGAAACCGGCGTTTAGTTACATAGGTAGTTTCCTCAAATAAAATAAAACAAACATAAAAATTAGCAATATACTTATGAAGAATGCCACGGGAACGAAATATGATAGTGTATTTTTTGAACAAAGACAACTTTGTAAAAAAATACACTGCCATATTTTAGCGTATTTCGACGTAAAATATAGTTTCACGGTATAGGTAGTTGTTGGGATTCAAATATTTTCAGGAGTGGGACTCCTAAATTGAAAAACGAAATGAGTGTTCGTTCGTTTCAAAGGTCGTGTCACGGTGTGGTTGTTAATGTTAAAGGTGTTGTCTGCACGCCGGGAAATTATTCTGACTACGCGCGGACGAAGTCGCGAGCGGGTCATCTGTTGAATTTGAAAAATCATAATCGTTATACAGGGGGTGATTGGAAGATGTGTGCAAAGCTGTAAGGGGAAGGTAGTTTAGACCATTTAGAACTATTTAAGCCATAAAAGTTATACGACGAAGTCCGACTATTTTTATTACCGTTTTTTTTCGTAATACCCTGTTATTTTCAGTTAATTGCTAATAATTGCCAGTTTTATTGATTAATGTTTTATTTTATTTTATTTTGTAATTCAAGTAATGTGTAAGCAATCTAACAAACATGGTCTAAGCATCTGTGTCATCAGACATTTTCAGTACAGACACTTTAGTTCACAAAAAAAATAAAATATTTAAAGAATCAGGTTTTTGGAAACAATGTTTTTTTTAGATGATAGTCACTGCATGATGCCGAGTTCTTGGAGTATGGACTGATTGGTACGAAACTCAGTCCACGAAACCCCAAGCATTCTTCTCCAGCACCACATCTCAAGAGCATCTATCCTCTTTTTCTCGCTCTCCCTAAGAGTGCATGTTTCTGCAGCATAGAGGAATATGGGACCAGCGCTCTAACCAGATGGATCTTAGTAGATTTTGTTATGCTACGACTTTTCCATATCTTGCTCAGCTTATCCATGGCGGACCAAGAAATCGCCATACGTTGCTTGTTTTCGTCAACGCATCCACCATTGTTTGTGATCAAAGATCCGAGGTAAATGTATGATTGGACCTCCTCACAATTTGCGATTTGCGTGACTTCCGGCAAGTTGTTATTGACACGGTCAACAATCATCACTTTCGTTTTGCTGCGGTTGATCTTCAGTCCAAACTCGAGGCTGATGTTTTACATCTTGAAAAGACTAAATTTCCCTTACAGCTTTGCACTCACCTTCCAATCACCCTGTGTACCTACGTGTCTAAGTTTTTTAACAAACGCAATCGTTTGAGTGTGTGCGCGTTTTACGCGGTAATTACAGTTGCAGGAGCTAGGTGGCTCTAGCTATTAATTTCCCTGCTAGCGGCATCTAGCGCCCAGGTCAGGCAACCAATATAGCCCGCATAATAGCCCGAGTTATGGCGGTCGCGTTTTGTTATATGGTATGAGGTATCTGTACTAGTATAGTATTATTTTATCTGTGGTCTAAAGTGTTTTTTATAAGTATGTTAGTTTTTAAGGTTGCTATGGTGTTTAAGTTTTTGTACATTTTCCAATAAGCCTGAAATAAAGATATTTGATTTGATTTGATTAATAGTAGAGGTTTTAGTTTTTATATTTGCTACTTGAGAAGCAAAACGAAGTTATATCATTTGTCGCTTACGTCAGTTACTTCCGAGCGGCAGAAATCTATACCTCACCTCTTCCCGGGTTCAAGTGAGCAATAGCGCTGTCGCTGTCTTGCAGCTATTGTTTTCTTGCTAGACTCCGTTCATTCGGTATTTTGACATATCGCCTTAAATAGATTATTGATAATTACCTTCCTCCTGTTGCAGGCGCCCTCGAGCTCCAAACTGCGCGTGCCGCTACAGATGAAGGTGCCCTACCAAGTGGTGATGTCGATGGACAACGGCGAGCGGCGAGCGGTCACGTACGAGCCGCACGAGATCATCACGTAGGGTAACACTAATAGGACCTGCACACTGCGCAGGAGATTATCATTCAGGGTAACATTACTAGGACCTTTCGTTTCGTTCGTATGAGGTAGTGGTGGTAGTGGCCTCTGGTGTCGGAGTTTGTCAAGCCGCCCGAGGGCCTCTGACATGGCTTATCGACTGCTATTAATCAATAACAGCCGGGACCGACAGCTTAACGTGCCCTCCGAAGCACAGAGCGATGGAAATCCGCACATAACTTAGAAAAGTCATTGGTGCGGAGCCTAGGATCGAACCCGGTATCGTTGGACTAGGACCTGCAGACTGCGCAGAAGATTATCATTTAAGGTGCTCACGAATATCATTTTTTTTTCGTGTTTTTTACCCATTACATCTCATGAACACTTCGTGAGATAGCGAAAGTTGATTTCGCGAGAACTAGGAGACTTAACACACATTTTTTTTATTGGTAATATCTCATAAATATCATTAGCTTAGCTACGATCTAGCTAAACACATTTTTACAGTGTTTTTGTTTTGTTTAGGGGGATCTTTACTGAAATTATGATATTTATGAGATACTATCAATTAAAACATGTGTGTTAAGTCTCCTAGTTCTTGCGAAATCAACTTTCGCTATCTGAAGAAGTGTTGATGAGCTGTAATGGGCAAAAACAACAAAAAAAAAAGAATCTCACTGCTCAAGCGAGAGCATACACCTTAGAGGGTAACATTACTAGGCCCTGCAATCTGCAGGCTGCGCACACGAGATGAGCACTTAGAGCGGTTTCGCACTACGTCCGTCAGAATCCGGTCCGAATCCATGAAAATATGGTCCGGAGTAGTCGTAGAACTATTTATATGGTAGTTTATGCACTAGATTGCTGTGTGCCGGTTTGAAGGGTGCCGGTGAAATTACAGGCACATGAGACTTTTCATCTTTATTGTCTCTGGGTGGCGGGCGCAGTGAAATGCCACATAGGGCGCGTCCTTGGTGGACGTGACCTATGAGGTAATGCACTGTTCATAGGCAGAGGTTACCGCTTAACATCAGGTGGAACATCTGCTTGTTCCGTCATTCAAAAAGTATAAAAAAAAAAAAAAAAAACGTCCCATTTCCGTCGTCATAAATCGGATTTAGTGCATAAACTACCATTCAAATAGTTCGACGCATAAGACTTTGATATCTTGAAGTAGTTTTATTTTAAAGGTTCACTTTTATGTGGTATATTTTAAAATTCCGTGTATATTTTGGGAAGTCAACTAAATGGTCCTGAATAATATCACTCCTAAAAAATTTACCTAATATGTACATATGATTAAATTAATTATAATCCTATAATACAAAGTTTTGTTCTGAATCAAGTAAAGCAAGACTTACATACCTATTGCTACTCATGTATAAAATATATGGTAATATCTATTCTTTCAGTATTATTATTTATTTATAGGCTATTTATTAGATTGTGTTGTTCTTGGCCTAAGAATGGTACTCCTCGGACTCATCCCGTGGATAAAATAAAAGGGACTAAGAGATTACTCCAAGGGATGGGCACCAGCTTCCATCTGAGTACACAAATCCTGCGAGCACCAATGGATGCTGCTCCTCATCCTCTGGTGTAATCCCTTAGCTCGATTTTTACATCCACGGGAGGAGACGGAGGGTTTTATTCTTAGGCTGGAACCACCACGCCTCATTCAAATTAAGAATTGAAAAACAATGAACAAACAGACGACGAAAAACTTAGTTTTTTCATATTTTAAGATTGTCAACCTAATTTTGTAGATCATCACGTGACGTCACAAATACTTTTATCACATATCGTGCCATGTGTACCAAATGTTTATGAAATACTCATTCACTTATACTCTTAAGATTTTATTTATGGCGCTATAGGTTCACGAAATTTCTATAAAGAGCTCTAGAATTTTTAAATTTTTGTTAAGCGTTTAAGTTTTTAAGCATTAAGTTTCCAAGAAGATAAAGAATATGGTATTCTTAAGCTTCTTATTCAAATCATAAATTCAATACACTATTTGAATTACTTCACTCTATAAAAAAACAAAGATACCACCTTTTTAAAATTGAATTCCAATTTTAGACTTCCGTTTTAATTTTTTAAACATTTAGTAATTTATTAACTGTGAATTCATCAACAAAACTTTAAAGGGCTTTTTTATATTATTTTACACAAAAACACGGTATCAGGAGGGCAATTCTCGGATTGTAGAGATTATCTCTAAATTAGAGATAATGTCGAAGCATGAATGTCTACAAAAAATGACACGAAAATGCCACAATAACCATCAAATCGTATTCGATTTGAATGATTTTGGTCGACTTATGTCTATTTGTGACATCACGAGAATAGCAAATTAAGATTTTATTCGACCGTCGCCATCTTTTTTCGACATATGTCGAATTCGACTTAATCTCTAAAGCACGAGAATTGGCCTCCAGAGCGTGCGCTCGCCTTCTTCGCGTTATACAAACATTTTCGTTGAACCTATAGCGCCTTAAGTTTTTAAGGCAGCTTTTGCGAACTATTTTCCTAGCTAAATATAGCGTGTCCTGAAAATATGACGCCATGTGGGGAATGAGAGCTCGAGATTTCGGGCACCTTGTATCGTGGTTGAGATGCAGGTAGGTTAGAGTCTACCAAAAAGATTATTTGTAATAAAATTTAGTTGTAAGGTGTTTATTGTAAAGTTCCTCAATTTTCGTGTTTTAATGAAATATTGTGATTTTATCGTAAGTCCATCTATGTACGTAACAAACAGTACAAATAAAAGTATTTTGCACATTATTAAGTTTTTTTTTTATTATACGGACATGTTAGTAATATTCGATGGTATAAGAATTGTCCTGGCTGCTAGCTTATTAAGAAATGTGTTATTACTGGAAGAAACCGTTAGCCGAGTCAGTCGTGGGAAGCAATGGCGGCGATGAGCTCACCACTTGTCACGTCTATATTCCCACGATGGTGCAACCCACGGTGAATAGAGGTCCATTGAGTCTGCCTACCTTTTCGGGGAAAAAGGCGTGTGTTTATGTATATATCAAACAAAATAATGCTGGACTGTTCACACAACAATCCCCCCTCCTCAATCAAACTCCTCAATTACTTGGTTCGATTTATTGGCGATAGCGCCATCTCTTGTAAGAGCACTGCGTCACTTCGTGACAGCTTCTGCTTGCGTTCTTAGTTCTTCAATGTGATGATAGATGTCACCCACACAAAATGTGATTGTATGAGTTCGTTCGTTCGGCATGCCACTAGTTCTTTCTTGGTCACCCTGCAAGCTAGTTAATTGCGGTTGTTGTGAGATAAACTTTTATTTGGATTTAATATCATTTATTCAATGTTAAATGCAATAACAATGTTCGAAGAATCAGAGTATGCGGCCATAATACGAAATAAAACTGTTATGTAAACTGTGTTAGTAGGTAGTACTACGTAGTGTAGGTATCTAATTTGCGATTTTAGACCAAAACCAAAACAAACCTTAGACCTTGTGTTAACTTCACAAGGTTAACATTAATTATGAAACTCTACGTAATGTTGAATGAGTTTAGTTTACACACGCCAACCTTGTCTCGATAGAGAATACATGTCGTAGGAAGGTATCACGACGATTTTGTATAGGTATTAGGTACTCGTTCGTAGGGACTGTCGTAACGGTCACCACTTCACAGGAAGATAGCTTCAGTAGGTTTAAAATAGAGTTCACCGGAATCTACAGTTAATCTACGGAATCTACACTATTTTTAATATGAATAAGTAAGTAGGTTACAATATTGGTAGGTACGTAAAAACATCTTTATTACAGTCATGATGTTCTAAGATTTTCATGAATTTCCAAGATTGTTGACAGTCACTTGAAAATTATAAAATGCTATATTCACTGTCTAAATGTATATGTATATGGGCACCTCGCGCACTAGGAGAGCTATACCACTAGGACGCAGTTCGTAGCCTCGTAGGGACAAACAGCACTTCGTAAACTTGTTAGACTTGATACACCTATTATGGCGATTTGGGTCGCAGAGCCGCAAGTTGGTGGGAGGGGTGGGGGGGCAGTTTTTTTTTTAGTTACTTTTATATATAAATGAATTGCTGTCTCGCTAAAACTCGGAAACGGCTTGACCAATTTTGATATTTTTCTTGAGTGGGTACCTGAATGGTTTACATTCATGACTGGACCCGGTTGGTGGCGCTGTGGTCGGGTCACCAGGACCACGCGAATGAAGTCGCGAGCAGGCTGCTAGTTTATTGTAATTTTGTCAAGCAAAAATTCAAAACCATGCAAATACATGATGACGTCATAACTCCTCCCCCACCCACTGTACTTCCGGCTCTGTGACTCAATAGGTCTAGGGAACAAGTGTTCGAAGTGGCACTTACAAGTACTCGTATTTAGCACGAGCCGCAACCACTAAATGCAGAGTTGCATTTCGACATATTGAAGTGATTGCCAACACTTTGTAATTCAGTACGTGACCGGAATGTAATGTTGAGTTATGGAACATTAGGTTTATCTAATAACTTTGCCTATAAAAAATATTTTATATTTTATATCGCAGATGTTAAAACCTAATTTACAACTTGGGAACATCGATTCTATTCATAGCATTAATATTTAGTTCCATAGATATTGTAGAAATACACATCGATCAAGCTTATATAGATCGGAACTATCTATTTTTAAATAACTTATTTACAATAAATACAATTTTATAAACCTACATAACCAAATTATTATTATTCAACAAGTAACTAACAAGAATAAAACAAAACTCTTAGAGAATATAAACAAGAAACTTCAAAAGTAGGTACCCTAGGTAATATTGAATCCCATAAAATATTTACAATTGCCTAATCTCAATAATATAGGACTCAGAGTACACTCGCTGAAGCTGCAACGCGGGCCAAGTACCAGCAATCCGAGGATGCACATACCTATTGCATAATCGCGTCGAGCGCACTTGGAACCGGCTACCAGACTCAGTGATCAGTGCCCCCTCAGTGAATTCTTTCAAAAATAGACTTGACAAACATTTAAAGTTCACTGATAAGAACTAAGATATACACGCATCAGCTCCGAGAGCTGCCTGTGTATTATAAATAAATAAATAAATCTCGGATAGATGTCGTCTACGAGATGACGGCACATATCGTAAGACGCAAACTTGTGATTTTCATTCGAGATTTCACGTGATATCGTAAACGAGATTTTTCCAAAAAAAATAAGCTCTTAGAGTGCTATTCTGTTGCTAGAGCTTCAGAACCACATGCCCTTATTACAATTTTCATTGAATGGCCAGTGTACATTATCGATCCGCCAGGGATCGAATCCAGCGCTGGATTGCACTGGATCCAGTGAGAGTTTAACTGTAACTGGATTAGTCTACTTATTGGATTGGTCTACTTTTGATCCAGTGCGCCCATTCCAGCGCCACTGGAATCTATCTATCTATCTATTTAGCCTGTGTGCACCCACTGCGGGGTATAGGCCTCCACTCTCTCCGGTCCTGTGCTGTTCTTATCCATTCTCGTCCAACTACTTTAGCGATGTCATCCGACCATCGGGCGGGTGGTCTGCCTCTTGGTCGCCGAGCATCTCTTGGCAACCATGCCGTTATAGCCGTGGTCCATCTTCCGTCATTCCTTCTAGCCAAGTGTCCCACCCATCGCCACTTAATTCTTTTCACTTAATTTTGCTTATTATTTCATCATCAACATCATCATTATCAGTCGTTTTTTTTTAAACATTTATAGAACTTTTGTTTGACCACGATCTCACCTGTTGGTAAGTGACGATGTGGCCGAAGATGGAGCACAAAGGTCTAGAAGGCACCTATTCACTCTAGCGTTGAAGATACCCAGATTATTGTTTTCAGGATAGACAGACAACGGTAGTATTCGACTCCTTAGCAGTACACTTATTAAACTATGTTTGAACAGTGTGTTTATTAAAATAAAATTGAGCTTATTTGCAATTATTTGGCCTCGGTTTATTTGAAATATTTTATTTATTTCAAATAACGCAAATATTTGTGCAAATACGCCATGATAAATGCCAGCATGCCACTTTGTGCGTTTTGTAGCTCACTCTTATAGCTACAGGTCTAGCGCTTAACTGAGTCAGTCACTGAAGTATGGGAGCGGTACGGGAGGGGTGTTTTCGTTACGTCAAAATGAAGCGTGGCTTCAGGTCATCTGATAATTTGGGAGACGAAAACACCCATCACGTACCGCTCCCATACCTCAGGGACTGACTCAGTTAAGCGCTAGACCTGTAGAAATGTTCACGCAGTCCAATCCATCCGTTGTATCCTAGATCACCATTATGACGCACATATCCTCGAGTCGGGATGGCCGCGGGGGCAGACGAAAGGGGACACCCGCCCCCTATTGTCGCAACTCTGCAATTGATAGCTTGTCACTCTTAGGCTGATATAAATATACCTAACTTAGCACGTACTAAGCTTAGCATTGTCTGTCGATCTCTAGCATGCGTGATTTGACATGTGTGTGAAAGTGACAGTTTACCTGCATTAGTATATAGGTCGCGCAACGAGTAATGAGCGCTCGGTAAAAGTGGTGGGGTTGATTGCGCATGTTTACATTCGCGCATTCGCTGTACAGACCCAAAAAAATACTACTGCGCATTGAAGGTCAGCGCTCATTACTCGTTGCGCGACCTATCTCCACTTCACACCCAGTCCAATCCATCAGTTGTGTCCTTAGATCACCTCTGTCACCACTACGAGCGTCATATCCTCGGCTCAGGAGAGTCTCGGGGACAGACGAAAGGGGGAAGACACCGCCTTTTGTTGACACAACTAGGCTAGAGATATTGGCACTCATATAAGTCATATAGCTAGGAAGATACACAGAGTCCAATCCATGAGTTGTATCCTAGAACATGGCATGTGTGTTCTATCCTCCCTCATATCCTAACAATTGAACAGACGCTCATATCCTGGAGTCGGGAAGGGCCGCAGGGGCAGACGAAAGGGGGAGACCCGCCCCTGTTGACAAAATTCTGAAAATAATATCTCGTCACTCTTATAGTCATAAAGATATCCCCACTTCACACCCAGTCCAATGCATCAGCTATGTGTCCTTAGAACACCCTAGTCACCACTACGAGCGTCATATCCACGGGTCAGGAGGGTCGCGGGGGCAGAAGAAAGGGGGAAGACGCCGCCTTTTGTTGACACAACCAGGCTAGAGATATTGGCACTCATATAAGTCATATAGCTAGGAAGATACACAGGGTATCCATGAGTTGTATCCTAGAACGCCTCTTTAGTCGCCGCTATGAGCGTCAAGAGGTCGCTCTTGTCTTCGGGTCAGGAAGGGTCCGGGGCGGGCGCGGGGGCGGCGGAGAGGGGGGGAGAGCCCGCCCCCTGCTGGGACAGTTCTGCCTTGACGCGCCGCGCGATGTGCGAGCGGGTGTGCTTGCGGAGGTGATCTTTACGATAGAATCCTGCGAAAATAATATGAAATGGTTATTGATTTTTAAAGTAACTTATACAGGAAATACTTGGATTTTTATAATCATTGAAATACCAACAAGAAAATGTTGAATTTATTTTTATATATTCCAAAAGTTACCAACCGAGTGGAGATCGAACACGTTACCATAAAGATACGCAGTGTGTTAAGCGATGCGTCGCCGTTCAAACAGCAAGAGCCAAAAAATACCTAAATGCAGAAAAGCGTGAGTGAATCGAACTTCGTTTATGCCGCTTCTCGCCCGAGTGTATAACGAAAGCGCAGCGTGAGTTGCTCCTTACGTTTGAACGCCTTGTATAATGCACTCTATGTCGTGCGCTATAGGCTCACCTTTCCCGCACTCGTTGCAGATGTGCCGCTTCTCGCCCGAGTGTATAACGAAGTGCAGCGTGAGTTGCTCCTTGCGTTTGAACGCCTTGTATAATGCACTCTATGTCGTGCGCTATAGGCTCACCTTTCCCGCACTCGTTGCAGATGTGCCGCTTCTCGCCCGAGTGTATAACGAAGTGCAGCGTGAGTTGCTCCTTGCGTTTGAACGCCTTGTATAATGCACTCTATGTCGTGCGCTATAGGCTCACCTTTCCCGCACTCGTTGCAGATGTGCCGCTTCTCGCCCGAGTGTATAACGAAGTGCAGCGTGAGTTGCTCCTTGCGTTTGAACGCCTTGAGGCACACGTTGCAGACGTGCGGCCGCTCCGGGTTGTGCGACTGCTTATGCCGCGTGAGATGATCCTTGCGCTTCAGGGCCGCGTTACAGATGTCGCAGATGAAACTGTGTAGTTTTAAAACACGAATTGGTATAGGAAATATATAGGTTAATTTTTGTGTCAACTCCGACTCGCAACTGGTGTTTACAGCAGGTATAAGATGCGAGAGTATGTTGCGCAGAGTGAACTGGAGTTTACAGTAGGTATAAGATGCGAGAGTATGTTGCGCAGAGTGAACTGGAGTTTACAGTAGGTATAAGATGCGAGAGTATGTTGCGCAGAGTGAAAACAAAACGACTTCATGCGCTTTATGGTAACGCTCGATTGACTCCCATCTATTTGCGCACCGTGGGCCTTATATGTAAATCGACAAGGCAGACGAGCTAAATTCCGTCACTCAGTAAAGTTCAGGTAGGTAAGTTAGAAAGTGACAGAACAGCGCTCGCGCTACGAAAAGTGAAAAAACGCAAGAACAAATATTTGCTGCGTAATCGAAAATATAACTCGACCATGCCCTCTAAATAATATTATTTGTTACTCTTATTATTTTTACCAATGTATGTTGATAGGTAATAGAGATTTTTAAGTTATAAGCTCAATTGTAGAAACATGTAAAAAAAAAAAACTAGGTTTATGGAAATCGTGTTTTGGGCACTACCATGCCCTTGAAAATATGATTGTAATTTTTTTTTGTCTTATACTGTATAAATGTTGCAAAAAATACGTTTAAAAAAGCCTATTTGACTCTTAACAGCTCCTTAAGGGGTAAACTCCGAGAAATCTTGAACTACCAACTGTCAATCAGTAGATGAGACTCGTTCCAGACAGGGGGGCAAATCCTTGGATTGCAGACATTTTAAATTTCCTATCTACAGATAGTCCTGATCCATCACTAGGATCTCCTGTCGTGGGTATCAGGAACAACGAGTACCATGGTACCACAACAGCAACACACAGACCCGTTTGAAAACTTTGCATGCTTACTTGAACATTAAATTGTGGTACACAAATTAACATGTGACTTTCCATCTCATCTCAGGGTGGCGGGCGCAGTGCAATGCCACGTAGGACGCGTCCTAGGTGGACGCGTCCTGTGAGGTAAGATACCTATAGTTATAGGCAGACGTTACCGCTTAATATCAGCCCCCCTATTCCCTAACTGAAAGTCACTCGGTGACTAACGTTTGACAAGAAGAATGATCATCAATTAAAAAAAAATACTATTAAGAATTGTCAATTGATGGTAATTTTACTTGTCAAACTTTGGTCACTGAGTGACTTTCAAGATTGGGAATAGGGGGGCAGGTGAGACATCTAGCTGCTTGAACAAGCAATCAATATAATATGTACAATCGTTGCGTGACTGACCGACTGACTGTCAACCACAGGCTATACCGTAAGTCCTAGAGACCAGAAATTAGCAGGGTTCATTCCTTTATAGGGTTCCGTAGTCAAAGACAAGGAACCCTTATGGATTCGTCCTGTCTGTCTGTCTGTCTGTCTGTCCGTGTATGTCACAGCCTTTTTTTTCCGAAACTATAAGAGCTATACTGTTGAAACTTGGTAGGTAGATGTATTCTGTGAACCGCATTAAGATTTTTTACATAAAAATTAAAAAAAAACAATTATTTTTGGGGTTCCCCATACTTAGAACTGAAACTCATTTTTTTTTTCATCAAACCTATACGTGTATATCCTATATCTATGGATAGGTCTTCAAAAATGATGTTGAGGTTTCTAATTTTTTTTTTTTCTAAACTGGATAGTTTGCGCGAGAGACACTTCCAAAGTGGTAAAATGTGTAACTTCTAAAATAAGAGAATAATAAAACTAAAAAAAAAAAAAATGTACTTTAAGTAGATGTAAACTTTCACTCAAAATCGGTTTGAACGAGATCTAGTAAGTAGTTTTTTTTTAATACGTCATTAATCGTAATCCACCCAAGAACTTTCATATTATGTTACTTGCTGCTACGGAACCCTTCATGGGCGAGTCCGACACGCACTTGGCCGCTTTTTATTTTTTGGTCTTGGTTGGCTTTTGTGGTCTAGTCTAGGAAATTTCCGTAATTCACTCACTAAGGTGGTGTTGCAGTTTGAACTCTCCAAGTGGATGAAGAAAGAAATCACCCATAAAAAATCCTACAGTTCCTGCAGTTAGATATTAGTGGTGAACTGTAAACGCCCTCTCCAGGGACGCTATGTAACAATTTGCGATCACAATAGGCCTAGATGGTCGCAATGACATTTTTTTTTACATTGATAGACCTTTGTTTGACCACGATCTCACCTGTTGGTAAGTGACGATGTGGCCGAAGATGGAGCACAAAGGTCTAGAAGGCAACTATTCATTCTAGACTTGAAGAGACCCAAGATTATAGTTTTCAGGTAAGACAGACGACTGTAGTGTATTCCACTCCTTAGCAGTTCGCATTACAAAGGTAGAACCGAAACGTTTTGTGCGAATAGAAGGTATATACTAATGAGGTAAGGATGGTACTGAGCCGTATGCCTGCTCGTCCTATGATGAAAAGAAGATGGTGGGATCAGATCGTGAAGTTCCTGGGAGCATTCCCCGAAATGTAACCTATAGAAGATCAACATCATAGCCACAACTAGATGTCCTAGAGACCAGAAATTCGCAGACTACATTCCTTTTGTGGTCTATTCCGTAATTCATGTACTAAGGGGGTGTTGCAGTTTGAACTCTCCAAGCGGACGATGTCGCGGGCATTTCACTACTTGCCGGTGTCGATGATGTTTTTCTGTATGCTGATGATGATGATGAAGCCTACTGTCTCTCCATCGTGTGTCCGACGAGGTGTTGCTCCAGCAGTCCGCGTTCAGGGTAATGATGATGATGATGCTTACCGTCTCTCCATCGTGTGTCCGACGAGGTGTTGCTCCAGCAGTCCGCGTTCAGGGTAATGATGATGATGATGCCTACCGTCTCTCCATCGTGTGTCCGACGAGGTGTTGCTCCAGCAGTCCGCGTTCAGGGTAATGATGATGATGATGCCTACCGTCTCTCCATCGTGTGTCCGACGAGGTGTTGCTCCAGCAGTCCGCGTTCAGGGTAATGATGATGATGAAGCCTACCGTCTCTCCATCGTGTGTCCGACGAGGTGTTGCTCCAGCAGTCCTCGTTCAGGGTACGCCATGTGGCATTCAGGGCAGCAGTACAACGTGCTGCCATCTGGAATAGAGCCAATCAGATCAGTTAACGTGTGATGGTGAAACCAACTACTTTCTAATCCAGGGCTCATGAGTTGGGTTGCTGGTTGGGCGCCAATTACAGTCAGCTAATATCACCCAAACTTCACCGATAGCCACTTTAAGGGAACTGTAATCCTTTAGGCATAGAAAACGAAGGTTGATCCTCATTTGGATGTCAATTAAATATAGGTAATGATATTTTGTACACTATCTAGACTCTAGAGACTAAAATAATTTGTGATATTTTGATTACTTTGCGCTTTTTTACACCTTAAAGGGACCGTAGACCTATGTATATTTGATATTAATTTTAACTAGGCCCGTTCTTGAGAAAAAGGGTCTAACCAGACTAACGGGCAACAAAGAGATCCTATATATAACAGGCATCTCCGTCCTATAATGGTTCCGTTGGTCCATTTCACGTACGAACCCTAAAAATAGGGCATATAATATCTACAATAGCGCTACGTCTACATTCACTCTATGTCGAGAGTAGGCCCGAGTTTTTTTTTTATGCTTCGTGAATGACGGAACAAGCAGATGGCCCACCTGATGTTATAAGCGGTAACCTCTGCGTATGAACAGTGCATTACCTCATAGGTAACGTCCACCTAGGACGCGCCCTAGTTGTGGCATTGCACAGCGCCCGCCACCCTGAGACATAAAGAGTCCCGAGTCCCAGGAGTTGGAACATAGGTCCTTACCCAAAGCAGTGGTAAGCCGAATCTCGCCCGGCTTGAGTCGCTCCTTCTTCTCTTTAGCACCGCATTTCTTCTTTTTCTTCTTGATAATATTGGGTTTGTTGGCGAGCATGATGGTGTTACCACTGGAGTTCAAAGCCTGGTTCACGATGGTCGCTGTCTGAACCACTACGCTGTTGGCTGGGACCTGGAAGGGAGAATAAGGTAAGGATGATGGTGCAACACATGTGAAAAGAGGACCATTAGAGGCTCGCCTACGCTCGGGAAAAAACATATTACATACATAGACACGCTTTCCGGGAAAAAGGCGTGTGTATGCATGTATGTTTTTTTTTCTTCACATTGATATACCTTTGTTTGACCACGATCTCACCTGTTGGTAAGTGACGATGTGGCCGAAGATGGAGCACAAAGGTCTAGAAGGCACCTATTCACTCGAGCCTTGAAGAGACCCAAATTATAGTTTTCAGGAAAGACAGACGACGGTAGTGTATTCCACTCCTTAGCAGTTCGCATTATAAAGGCAGAAATGAAACGTATGTATGTCTATTCTTTGTAGCATTCAAAAATAAATGACGCACTAAAACTTCCGCGGTCAACTTTATTTAAGTAATATTTAGAAAACGCGAGAATTTTATTTAAAATTGAAACTACAATCAAAAAATACATGTTACAAACTACGATTTGCAATAATCACCACTTTTAGCAGGCAGATTGCTGATCGCAGTATTTGTGTTAGTACTTAAGTGGATGCTGCTGCCCATCCCCTGGTGTGATTCCTTGGTCGACTTTTTACGACATCCACGGGAGAAGAGGGTGAACTCTAGGCCGGACACCCCATCTCAATGGGCCGACGGCATTGGAAGTCGGTGAATGGATGCGGCTCAACCCCGGTCGTCGTGGCATGTGGGAGCCCTATGTCAAGCAGTGATGATGATGTTTTTTTTTTCAGGAGAACCAACAGCTTACTTTAACTTAATAATGCAGTAGGATAACAATAGGGAGCCAATAAAAGGTTCTAACCAATAGTTTTTTTTTATACTACTTGAATGACGGAACAAGCAGATGGCCCACCTGATAATAATAATAATAATAAATGTAAATGGAGCTTCGACCAATATCTTAAGAAGCTCTCGCTAAATGATTGGATCAAGGGTCAGATCCAGAAGGCGGTACTCCTGGACTCGGCACGCATAGTCAGGAGGTTCCTCTCTCTGCAGCCCTAGCCCCCGAACGTTTGGGCCTCGCTCCGCGGTCGGTGGTTCCCCGTTTAGATTTATATTTTTTACTATAATGTTTTTTATACTATTTATTTTTTGTAGATAGTATTCCTTTATAGTGAAAAATATATATTTTTTTTACGAGATTTAGAATAAATAAGTGAGATAATAATAATAATAATAAAATAGACCCATCACATGCTTGCCTACCATCTACAAGCTCCTTACATCCATTCTGACCGTAAAAATTAACTCGCATATTGTTGCGAATAATATTTTGGCTCCTGCTCAGAATGGATGTAGGGTTGGGTCCCGCGGTACTAAGGAGCTCCTCCTCATTGACATGGCCATTAGCCAGCAGGTCAGGAGGAGCAAGGGGAATCTCTCGGCTGCCTGGATTGACTATAAGAAGGCCTACGATTCGGTGCCTCATACATGGCTGGAGAGGGTCTTGGAATTGTATAAAGTGGATGCAACTCTAAGATTCTTCCTAGGATCATGTATGAGGCAGTGGAAAACAGTCCTTCAACATCCAGGTAGCCGATTGGATCACTCTGCTCCGCAAGACCTAATAAGGATTGAGCGGGGTATATATTATTTCAGGGCGATAGTCTGAGTCCTTTGTGGTTTTGCCTAGCACTGAATCCTCTCAGCACTCTACTGAAGGATTCAGGTCTAGGCTATCGACTTCGAAGAGAGGGTGAGATCATTTCTCACCTTCTGTACATGGATGACCTCAAGCTTTTTGCACCAAAAAAACCGGAGCTGGTAGCTTTGTTGAATATCACACAGGTATTCAGCAACGCTATCAGTATGGAGTTTGGTGTAGATAAGTGTGCGGTCATGCAAGTACAGCGGGGGAAAGTTGTAAATTCCACGAACTTGCAGCTTTCTGAGACAATGTCACTCAGATCTCTCTCCGAAGTCGAAACCTACAAATACCTTGGTATGTCGGAGTCGTTAGGCATGGTAGATAGGGACATAAAGCAGTCGGTGAAGGAGCGTTTCTTTTGCCGCTTGACAAAAGTACTTAACAGTCTTTTGTCGGGTGGCAACAAGGTTCGCGCGTTTAACGGCTGGGTTATGCCTCTGCTCATATACACCTTCGGCATATTAAGGTGGACACAGACAGAGTTAGATGCCCTGGATTGTAGAGTTCGTCATCTATTAACGACCCATCGCATGCGACACCCTCGTTCGTCGGTTATGAGAATGTACATCTCGCGGAAGGATGGAGGTCGAGGCTTTTTAAATGCCAAGACTCTCCACAACCGCGAGGTGTGCAATCTCAGGGAGTACTTCCTCCATGCCGAGTACGGGATGCATCACGATGTCGTTGCAGTTGATAAGAACTTTACCCCGCTCTCCTTAGCAAAAGAGAACTGGCGTAAACCATCAGCCCTGAGCACTCAGGAACGCAAGACCGTATGGGAGAGCAAGGAACTGCACGGGCGGTTTTACAAGGCCCTCACAGGGCCCGATGTAGATCTGCTCGCTTCAGTAAACTGGTTACGTTTCGGTGACCTCTTTGGGGAAACCGAGGGTTTTGTCTGTGCGATTATGGATGAGGTTATCAAGACGAACAACTATCGAAAGTACATCATGAAGGATGGGACGGTTGATATCTGTAGAGCATGTCACCGTCCCGGAGAATCCCTCAGGCATGTGCTTTCGGGTTGTTCGCATCTTGCTAACTCAGAGTATCTGCACAGACACAACCAAGTAGCCAGGATCATTCACCAGCAACTTGCCCTCCGATACGACCTTGTGGGACCTGAGGTGCCGTACTATAAGTACGTGCCTCAGCCGGTTCTTGAAAATGGCCGTGCCACGCTCTACTGGGACCGGTCTATCATCACGGATAGGACTATTGTTGCCAATAAGCCTGATATCGTGCTGGTAGACCGGTCGGAACGCCGGGCGATACTTGTTGATGTCACTATCCCGCATGATGCTAATCTCGTGAAGGCCGAGAAAGACAAGTTAAGCAAGTACCTTGACTTGGCTCACGAGATTACCGCCATGTGGGATGTGGATTCAACGATTATCGTCCCGATAGTCGTTTCAGTGAATGCTTCGACCAGTACCTTAAGAAGCTCTCGCTAAATAGTTGGATCAAGGGTCAGATTCAGAAGGCGGTACTCCTGGACTCGGCACGTATAGTCAGGAGGTTCCACTCTCTGCAGCCCTAGCCCCCGACCGTTTGGGCCTCGCTCCGCGGTCGGTGGTTCCCCGTTTTGATTTATATTTTTTACTATAATGTTTTTTACTATTTATTTTTTTGTAGATAGTATTGCTTTGTAGTGAAAAATATATTTTTTTACGAGATTTTTAATAAATGAGTGATATAATAATAATAATAGTGCTGGACAGTGCACACAACATTATCTAGCCCCAAGCTAAGCAGAGCTTGTGTTATGGGTACTAGATAACTAATATACTTAATACAATATAATACATAGATAGATATTTTTATTATACATAGATAATACCCAGAACACCCTGAACAAATATCTGCGATCGCACAAATATTTGTTCCGAGGCGGGAATCGAACCCGCAACCTCCTGCGTCGCAGGCCAACCTACGCCCGCCGCGCCACAGAGGTCGTCATGATACCTGATGTTAAGCGGTAACCTCTGCCTATGAACAGTGCATTACCACATAGGTCACGTCCACCTAGGACGCGCTCTATGTGGCATTGCACTGCGCCCGCCACCCTGAGACATAAAGATGAAAAGTCTCATGTGCCTGTAATTTCACCGGCACCCTTACCCTTCAAACCGGAAAACAGCAATGCGAGCACTTCTGCTTTGCGGCAGAAATAGGTATGGTGGTAGTAGGTGCTTCCCCTGACGAACTCTTTCACAAAAAAGCTCTACTACTACTAAATGAGTGTTTGAGGGTAACCACAGGGGTGTGAAGATTCAATTGGTGAAAATCATCAATAAATTAGCTTACTGCTTTAAAAAATAACCGTAACAGTTATACCTAACTATTGTAAAACTAAATAACACTATTAGCGTTTACAAACAGCATGTTATCAGAAGAAGTCACTGCTCAGTCGCTGCCGCGCCGAGCTGACGCTGGTGCAGAATATATCCAAGACAAAGCGGCTCCTTAACCTGTTGTAGTTATTGCTTGCTCGCCACAAGTAAGAATCTTGATGAAGTGATTAATGATGATGATAATGATGATTAAAGCCGTTTTTGGTGTAAGTGAGCTGACAATTGGTGAAACTAGAGTCCGCGCCACGACTGAAGTCCGGTGATTGGAGCGCTAGTTTCTATGCGCTAAAGTGCAAAAGCAAAAATCTACCTCTGTTATCCGTTAGTTCCTCAAAAGGCCGTCGGACTTCAGGCGTGGCGCGGATTCTAGTACTGACCTGTGTGATGGTGGTGACTGGTATAACGTTCGCATTAACAGCGGTCACGATGGTCTGCTCCTCTCGCTTGCAGTCCCTGCGAGTTAGTACTGACCTGTGTGATGGTGGTGACTGGTATAACGTTCGCATTGACAGCGGTCACGATGGTCTGCTCCTCTCGCTTGCAGTCCCTGCGAGTTAGTACTGACCTGTGTGATGGTAGTGACAGGTATAACGTTCGCATTGACAGCGGTCACGATGGTCTGCTCCTCTCGCTTGCAGTCCCTGCGAGTTAGTACTGACCTGTGTGATGGTAGTGACAGGTATAACGTTCGCATTAACAGCGGTCACGATGGTCTGCTCCTCTCGCTTGCAGTCCCTGCGAGTTAGTACTGACCTGTGTGATGGTGGTGACTGGTATAACGTTCGCATTGACAGCGGTCACGATGGTCTGCTCCTCTCGCTTGCAGTCCCTGCGAGCTAGTACTGACCTGTGTGATGGTGGTGACTGGTATAACGTTCGCATTGACAGCGGTCACGATGGTCTGCTCCTCTCGCTTGCAGTCCCTGCGAGCTAGTACTGACCTGTGTGATGGTGGTGACTGGTATAACGTTCGCATTAACAGCGGTCACGATGGTCTGCTCCTCTCGCTTGCAGTCCCTGCGAGCTGGTAGTGACTAGTATAACGTTCGCATTGACAGCGGTCACGATGGTCTGCTCCTCTCGCTTGCAGTCCCTGCGAGTTAGTACTGACCTGTGTGATGGTGGTGACTGGTATAACGTTCGCATTAACAGCGGTCACGATGGTCTGCTCCTCTCGCTTGCAGTCCCTGCGAGCTGGTAGTGACTAGTATAACGTTCGCATTGACAGCGGTCACGATGGTTTGCTCCTCTCGCTTGCAGTCCCTGCGAGCTGGTAGTGACAGGTATAACGTTCGCATTGACAGCGGTCACGATGGTTTGCTCCTCTCGCTTGCAGTCCCTGCGAGCTGGTAGTGACAGGTATAACGTTCGCATTGACAGCGGTCACGATGGTCTGCTCCTCTCGCTTGCAGTCCCTGCGAGCTGGTACTGACCTGTGTGATGGTGGTGACTGGTATAACGTTCGCATTAACAGCGGTCACGATGGTCTGCTCCTCTCGCTTGCAGTCCCTGCGAGCTGGTAGTGACTAGTATAACGTTCGCATTGACAGCGGTCACGATGGTTTGCTCCTCTCGCTTGCAGTCCCTGCGAGCTGGTAGTGACAGGTATAACGTTCGCATTGACAGCGGTCACGATGGTTTGCTCCTCTCGCTTGCAGTCCCTGCGAGCTGGTAGTGACAGGTATAACGTTCGCATTGACAGCGGTCACGATGGTTTGCTCCTCTCGCTTGCAGTCCCTGCGAGCTGGTAGTGACAGGTATAACGTTCGCATTGACAGCGGTCACGATGGTTTGCTCCTCTCGCTTGCAGTCCCTGCGAGCTGGTAGTGACAGGTATAAGGTTCGCATTGACAGCGGTCACGATGGTTTGCTCCTCTCGCTTGCAGTCCCTGCGAGCTGGTAGTGACAGGTATAACGTTCGCATTGACAGCGGTCACGATGGTCTGCTCCTCTCGCTTGCAGTCCCTGCGAGTTAGTACTGACCTGTGTGATGGTGGTGACTGGTATAACGTTCGCATTGACAGCGGTCACGATGGTCTGCTCCTCTCGCTTGCAGTCCCTGCGAGTTAGTACTGACCTTTGTGATGGTGGTGACTGGTATAACGTTCGCATTGACAGCGGTCACGATGGTCTGCTCCTCTCTCTTGCAGTCCCTGCGAGTTAGTACTGACCTGTGTGATGGTGGTGACTGGTATAACGTTCGCATTGACAGCGGTCACGATGGTCTGCTCCTCTCGCTTGCAGTCCCTGCGAGCTAGTACTGACCTGTGTGATGGTGGTGACTGGTATAACGTTCGCATTGACAGCGGTCACGATGGTCTGCTCCTCTCGCTTGCAGTCCCTGCGAGCTAGTACTGACCTGTGTGATGGTAGTGACTAGTATAACGTTCGCATTGACAGCGGTCACGATGGTTTGCTCCTCTCGCTTGCAGTCCCTGCGAGCTGGTAGTGACAGGTATAACGTTCGCATTGACAGCGGTCACGATGGTTTGCTCCTCTCGCTTGCAGTCCCTGCGAGCTGGTAGTGACAGGTATAACGTTCGCATTGACAGCGGTCACGATGGTCTGCTCCTCTCGCTTGCAGTCCCTGCGAGTTAGTACTGACCTGTGTGATGGTAGTGACAGGTATAACGTTCGCATTGACAGCGGTCACGATGGTCTGCTCCTCTCGCTTGCAGTCCCTGCGAGTTAGTACTGACCTGTGTGATGGTGGTGACTGGTATAACGTTCGCATTAACAGCGGTCACGATGGTCTGCTCCTCTCGCTTGCAGTCGGGAGGCGCGTACTTCAACAGCTGGTGTAGCGGCAGTGGCAGGGCTGAGAGATAGTCCGCGACGCCGCCGCCTGTCAGCGTCTGCCAAGTCGCACTGTCTGTTACGTCGCCTATACCTGAAACATTTACAGGAATCTTATTTACACACCTTTGGTTAGGTACCTCAAAGTCTGTCATCTAACTGCTCACGCTTGTCCGGCGAAATTCAAATTTTTTGGTGTTTTTTTGCTCATTACAGCGCATGAACAAAAAAACACTGTAAAAATGTGTTTAGGGGGATCGTAGCTAAACTGATAATATTTATGAGATACTATCAATTTAAACATGTGTGATAAGTCTCCTAGTTCTCGCGAAATCAACTTTCGCTATCTGAAGAAGTGTTGCTGAGCTGTAAAAAGTGACAGAACAGCGCTCGCGAAACGAAAAGTGAGCGATAATCACGAAAAACAGCAACTGTGTCAAGTAAACTTGTTTGTAAGATTCGTTGGTATAAGATTTGCCCTGGTTGTTAGCTTATTTATGAAATGTGTTATTACTGGAAGAAAGCGTTAGTTGAGTCAGTCGTGGGAAACAATGGCAGCGATGAGCTCACCACTCGTCACGTCTATATTCCACGATGGTGCAACCCACTGCGAAAAGAGAACCATTGAGGCTCTGCCTACCCCTTCGGGGAAAAAGGCGTGTACGTAAGTGTCAAGTTTTTTTTTATACAATTGCCTTTAATATTGTGAAATAATCATTAAAATAGTCCAGAACAGGTAACAGAAGCATTTTTTATGCGGAAATCATAGGCAACTTAGGATTTTGAAATGCCCAAGTACAAAATAATCTTGAATAGTAGATTATGCACTGAGGGGATAAAGCATTGTCCTACGTCGCGGGCGGCGTGTTGAACCCTGAGCGTCACTAGGGAATTGGACTCTATTATGTAGAGTCCTGAGTGAAGCGAGGGGTTCGAGCTGCTCAAGACGAAGACAGGCTTTATCCCAGAGGAGCATACTCTACTTTTCAAGCTTCTGCGAGACAATAAAAAAATCACTGAAAATCACAGCACCAAACACCGTCTTGTGTTTCACATTCTTTTAAATTGAGTTCTGCTTATGCTGGCCAGCTCGATTTTTGAACAAACCTCTACAATGCCATATGGGCATTTTTTTTGTTAGTTTTCCACGAGTTTCCACATGAATTTAACGCTCGAAATTCAAATTACTTTGCTCCCTAGGGAGTTTCATACAACTTTACCTCCCTAAAGAGGTAATGCTTTACTTTACGTTGAAGTTGCATGATATGTAAATAGGACATGGGTGAAGGCCACGCGGTCCTGTCTGCCCTCCTGCTTGATGGCGCGCGCTATGGTCGCCGCGTCCTTGGGCTCGTGCAGCACCACCACCAACTGCTGACCTTGAAGACAAGTGGCCTTACTGATATACTCATGGGTGAAGGCCACGCGGTCCTGTCTGCCCTCCTGCTTGATGGCGCGCGCTATGGTCGCCGCGTCCTTGGGCTCGTGCAGCACCACCACCAACTGCTGACCTTGAAGACAAGTGGCCTTACTGATATACTCATGGGTGAAGGCCACGCGGTCCTGTCTGCCCTCCTGCTTGATGGCGCGCGCTATGGTCGCCGCGTCCTTGGGCTCGTGCAGCACCACCACCAACTGCTGACCTTGAAGACAAGTGGCCTTACTGATATACTCATGGGTGGAGGCCACGCGGTCCTGCCTGACCTCCTGCTTGATGGCGCGCGCGATGGTCGCCGCGTCCTTGGGCTCGTGCAGCACCACTACCAACTGCTGACCTTGAAGACAAGTGGTCTTACTGATATACTCATGGGTGGAGGCCACGCGGTCCTGTCTCCCCTCCTGCTTGATGGCGCGCGCGATGGTCGCCGCGTCCTTCGGCTCGTGCAGCACCACTACCAACTGCTGACCTTGCTGGAGTGGGGCTTGACTCACTGTAATCAGTTTCATTCTACCACATTAGCAATACTGAATTGTTAAAATATTAAGCAAGTTAGGACACCTACAGTTTTGTTGTAGGTACATAATGAGGTATTAAGTGCAAGTTATAAATACAATAATAATGAATAGGTACCTCCTTCTTAAATAAATAATTAAATAATCTTATTTTTTTTAATTATTTTCAATAAATAATTATAAATCTTTAATAAATAATTTCATCGTCTTTTAGGCAAAAGGCCTATCATGATGATAACTAGGTGCTAAGTAGGTAAGTGATAGATAGCTCACAAGAACAATCTTGGATTGACGAATCAAGCAGATGGCCCACCTGATGTTAAGCGGTACCCTCTGCCTATGAACAGTGCATTACCACATAGGTCACGTCCACCTAGGACGCACCCTATGTGGCATTGCACTGCGCCCGCCACCCTGAGACATAAAGATGAAAAGTCTCATGTGCCTGTAATTTCACCGGCACCCAAACCCTTCAAACCGGAACACAACAATGCTAGCACTGCTGCTTTGCGGCAGAAATAAGTATGGTGGTAGTACTTCCCCGGACGAACTCTTTCACAAAAGAGCTTTACTAAAACTAAAAGCTCTAGTACTACTATGTATGTATGTTGTTACACACCTTGATGTTGCTGCATCATAGTCGCCATCAGGTCATGGTGCAGCTCCTCCCTGAACTCTCGCCTGTCCGTTCTCTGTTCGGCTTTCATCTGGTGCACGGTTTCAGCCTGTACGTAGGTCTGGCCGCCATACGCGATGTTTCCGAGATTCACGGACGAGGAGGCAGAAATAGTCTGGTATTTCACTCCGGTGTTCACTGCGAAACCGCTCTCTACTTCAACACATTTCCCCATATCTTTCTCAAATGAAATCTCAAAAGACGGCAGTTTCTTTCTATGATACTGACCGACTTGAATGGGCGCGAGGCCGGCCAGGGTGACCGTGCCCGGCTGTGCGGCGCTGACAACCACCACGCTCTCGGCCTGCCTGAACTTAACCCCCTCGACCGTGAGCTGCCCGGACCCAGGGCTGACGGCAAACTGGACGTTGTTACCGGCATTGTGGTAGCGAGTCTCCTGCACCACGCCCGGGCTGGTCCCGTCGTAGCCCAGCTTTGCGGCGAACTGGTGGATGGTAGGCAGCGCGTTCGCCGAAGGAATGTGCCCGTTGAACGGAGCGAAGTTCATCTCGCCTCAGACCTGAAACTGCGGGAAACATTGCAGTCAGGGCGGCGACACCGACACTAATGCACTGTCAGGTAGCGACCGCGAGCCGAAGGGTGCGGCGCGGCCCCTGCAGGGCGCTCACTCAACCCCCGCCATTCTGCCTCACCCCAGTCGTTTCTAACGCTTTATTTTTAGCGGCCCGTCCCACACCATCGCAGCGGGAGCGGGGTTCGAGCGCGCGGCACGGAAACACGCAAACGACGGACGGATACGGAGGTGTTTACCTTCGCGGAGTCGGTAGAGTGGGTTTTCATAGCGTTTTAATTGTTCGTCGTGGCTGAAATACTGTTGTGGAGGGTCGTTGGGGTGCGCAGGTAGAGTGCGCATTGGGGTGGCGGCTGCGCGGTGCGCCACGGAGCGGCCGGCGCCGGCGGAGTGAGGGCGGGGGCGCAGCCGGCGGCACTCGCGTGGGGAGACTCGACACTGGTAGTACGAGCGCCACGCTCACGAAGAAAGCAGGTTGCCGGACTTGTCTACATGTGCTTAGCGGGTTTATCAAATCGCACACTGTGTCAAGGTATTGAGCAGCTTGTAGACAGTCGGCGGCTGCCTGCTTTACACGTGAATAGTGCCAGACACCGGCTGTGTCTGCGTGTCTAGCATGGTGTGGGGTGCCCACCTTGCCCTAAAGACCCATCCTTCGATGATCCCTACACCACAATGTTTTTGTTTGTCGAGGGTCACTCTGATACTACGTTACGTTACTGAACACGAATCCAGAATGCGCATTTAGCGTGTATGTAGGTGAACATGAAATTCACATGAAATTAATGTGTTATTTATTTGAGAAAGTTTGAGGTAATGAAGAGAAAATCAATTTAAAAAAATCAGTTTACTTTTAATCTCAATAGACATACCTACTAATAAGTTAAAAACATCATACAAAAGTTTACATCTAAAACCGGTGCGGCTCATCTTAAAACTAGTCCTAACTATAATACTTGCAACTACAATTTCGAAAAAAAAGTACAAAAATATATTATATTCTACATTGCCTAATTTCTAATCTAAAATAAACTATAGAAGAGAGACTTAGCGCAAAGAGTAAGAGCTAATTAAAATAATCTTAGACTAAAGACAATGTTTTATGAGATTTAACACAAGACAATTAATTCGGAAAACGTCACACCGAGCACAAATATACATCATGAAAACCTACTACTAGATATATGTAAGTATTGAAGCACCTCGCGACACGCGCAGCACAATAAGGACAGGACCCATGACATACACACCTACACGACAACATAATTATACCCATAGTTATAGTAAAGGTGCTGTCAGCTCACGAAGTTTGCTATTAAGGGTACATTTAAATCAGTGTATTTCAAAACATATTTGACATTTTCAAGAGTTTTTTTCAGCGGTGGTGGTTGGACCTCAATACATAATTGAACATACTTTGATGCACAAAAAAACATACTACTGCTTTATTTACCTTTAAACGCAGTTTTTCTTATCGAGTATTACAAATCGTATTAAAAATACCCATTAAATTTGAAATTTCAAACAGCACGAAATAAGGTTATTTTTTTTTTTTTAACAAATAACTATACGATTTTTTCGATCGATTACTACGCCATTTTCATATTTTTTTCCCTTCTGCTAGTTATGTAAGCACCATACTACGTAAATACTGATACTTGTGTTTTCAGCTTGTATGCTCAGACCATAACGAACTCTAAGGCGCAAGCCAGATAGAAACGGCGCGGGCAGGCTTGCACCACGTCACTTTCCTACATTTTGTACGAAAGAACATTTTAAAGGCATCGAGAGGGGTTGCACCACGGGCACAGCGTCCCGTCGTGAGCGAGCCAAGGGCGCGCCCGAAGCGCGCCGGTAGCGCACCAACGGCGTTCCCGATGCGCGCCGGTAGCGCTCCAACGGACTGGCCTATGCGCGCCGGTAGCGCACCAAAGGCGTGCCCGATGCGCACCGGTAGTGCACCAACGACGCGACCGATGCGCGCCGGTAGCGCACCAACGGTGCACCGGTAGCGCACCAACGGCGCGACCGATGCGCTGCGCTGCTTCTGTCTGTCTTGCGCCTAATATAGTCACCGGTAGCGCCGTCAAAGAACGAAATAGAATGTATAAAACTTCAGTTGGTCATTGGCTAATTTGTAGTATATTGCTTACCTACTTCATCAAGTGTTCATTCTATTTCCTTCTTTTACCACTTACGTATGTGAACAGAATGAAGACAGGATATTAGATTATATTTCAAAATAACCAATTGATTCACATATTATAACTTAATCTAGTACAGGAATACGATTCGAAACTAAATTAAAGCTACGTTAAAGCTGACACTGTAATACGCCTTACTACAACGCGTACGCGTCGTGCAATGTGCGTGCTTGAAACGAACGTTTTCATAAACGAAGCAATATTTCATTGATTTCTCGTCCAAATATAAAGTTTGTTATTTTTCAAACGCATACCCTTCAGTTCAATTCTCTTAATTATTTTAAATCCACACAGAAAATTGACTGAATCGCGTCGTATTGTAAAATGGCTGAAAATTGGTATTCTACTCCCGCACAGTAACAATTTAGTCTACTTTCAATACATGGTGACCGTAGATTAGAGTAGGATAGTGCTATATATAATTGGAAAGAGTGAAAGAAAGACGCGTCAAGCTAAAATTCTCATAAAAACTTTGAAACGTTAAAGTTTCGGCTACATTTCGATATAATCACATTTCTTCCGTATTGTCAGTCGAGTAGAATACCAATTATTGACATTTATGAAATCGACACTACATCGGAACATGGTCCGAACTATGCTGACTATTTTTAAACAAATATATAAGGAAACTGTGAAAATTAAATATAAAGAACGTTGTAAATGACTTTACAAAAAACAGATTTAAAGAAAAAAAACAGTTCAAAATGTTGTAAAATATTGCCAGCTCAAAAAAAAACCCGGGAAAAAATATCAGCTCTGGTATACATGAATGGTTTTATACATATCACAGTGATGATGATGATGAAGATTTACAATGAGGTGATGAATAGTTTTTACAGTGTATATACGTTATCTAAGAGCTTGTGCGATATTCTAAGGTTTTAACTATTTCTAATAATGGACATATCAATCGGAAGACGATTACCAGGAGTCCGGGAAAACGCTTGATGGCTGCCTTTAGGTACTTATATAATATAGACCTTCGATCACAGCTTGTGTATCTGTGATCGAAGATATAGACACAAAATGTTGTCGAATCTGACCATTCACGACACACTAGTCAATAATACATTCTCGTGAAGCTATCAACAATTAAATTTATCAGAGCTTATGCACGCCGCGCGCCTTGTTTTATTAGGGGGTTTATTCTGCGTGCTATATGACCAGCCCATTGCCACCTCAGTGAGAGCTGTCGATGATCTCAGTTCTTCTATCGATCTCCTCATTTCGGATTATATCACGTAGTGAAACTACGAGCATAGCTCTCTCCATAGCCCGCTGCGCGACTTTGAGCTTGCGCATGAAAGCAATGGATCAATGGCCATGGCTTAACATCAGGTGGGCCATCTGCTTGATCCGACATTCTAGTAGTATAAAAAAAATAAAAAATTAATAATTTATTTGTCATTTATGAAAATAGATTAATTTATGAAGATGAATGTAAATTCGTACTACACCAATAAATGTAATCGGTGTGCCGGGCTCGAGAATAAACCCTCCGTCTCCTCCCGTGGATGCCGTAAGAGCCATCTAAGGGATTACATCAGAGGATGGGTAAAATGCATGCACTCAAGTTCTCAACACCAATATTACGATAATCAATGCGTCTGCCAAGCGTGGTGACTATGGCAACCCCCCAAATTGCGTTCTTGCAGGGGGGGCAATAGTAGACGTATGGACGTGTGTCGTGGTTCCATTACGAAGGGTCTAGTTTTATGTTTATGTTTAAAACCCTATGGGTTTTTTTTGAGTTTTATTCTTTTTTCTATGTGTTATTTCTTTGTTTTTTTGTTTACATGCTATTTTTTTTTATTTGTTATTTCTCTTAAGTGTGTGTGCTACAAATAAATCTTTCTTTCTTTCTTTCTATGATGATGATGGCGATGATGATGATGATGATGATGATGAGGCGAATAATTAGCGATCACGTCTCGGTCAATTGACGAATAAACAAATAATTGAAGGTTCACGAGATGCCGTTTTGATCAGTGTGTCGTGACTCGTGAATCAATCCGTGCAGGATTCTCTAACTAAACTTGCAATTAAATTGTCGGTCCTTGTCTTATTAGACTGAAATGAAAAGGACAGCGATAGTTTCAGCGTTGTTTAGCATTAAAGAATGTTGATTGACACCATTATTTATTGCTTACTGTTCAAACAAGTGTAACATTAAGGGTTCTAATATATTATATGTATGTAATATATTATAATAATATAATTCATATTGAACTTTACTTAACTTAGTTTTACGAGGCGGGTTTGACTTTAGCTGCACATCTATTAAATTATTGTCAAAGTCAAAAATATTTGATTCATTGAAACCACAAGAACCATATTGAATCTTAAATTGGATATTTGTTATATTTTTATAGTATTTAAATATTTTAAAATCACAATGATATGTTTTGTTTACTGTTCTAATGAGGAGTTTTCAAAGTGTCAATGTCAGTTTAGTTCTATCATCGTCAAGAGATGGCACTCGCGTAACTTTTGGTATTTACCTACTTTTAAAATTTTATCATGGCAAAGAACTTCGTTCAGCCAACTTAAATAGCTTTAAAAAATACAAAATCCTGTAAAATTATGTAATAATTCATATCTTTGTGATAGTAACGTATTTCGAAATATTGACTGTTACCAAAACTGTCGCCAACGCCATCTAGCGAGAGATAAATAATGCTAAAACGACACTAGGAAAACTCCTCATTCGATACAACTGTTAACAGTTCTACCGTAATAACTAGGCGACCCTTAAGTTAGCCGTTTGGATGCGCAAGTGTTTTTGTATTGTCTTAAGGCGCTATAGGTTAACGAAATTTCTATAATGAGCTCTAGAATTTTTAAGTTTTTGATATGGGTTCTTGTAAGTCTCCAAGAAGAAAAAACACATGGTATTCTTAAAGCGACGCATTGATAAACTATTATAATAACAATAAATAATAATAAACAATGCTGACAGCTCAACACAACATTATCTAGCCCCAAGCTAAACAGAACTTGTTTTGTTGTTGTTATTTCGAAAGGTTTCGTATAGGGTTTCGTATAAGGTCGTATACGCTAAAAAAAATCCTTCAAATCAAAAACGACGATACATTTTAAAAAATCCTTCTAGTGTGTTTTCTTCTTGTGTTTACCTATGTATGTGTACCGAAGTGTGTATTTGGATGAATCTACCTATAGAAAATTTAGAGGCTTAAATCGGTCCCGTTTGCCTGTAAAATGCAAATCGCTGTTTTATAAGAGGTGTGTTCGATAATTTTATCCCTGCTGTAATGCTACTACAAAAAAAATAGTGAATGAAGAATCAGGTAACCAAATATCACTTTCATATGTTTTGTAATTGCTTAGAGAAATCTAGATCCCTGCCACCAAAATTTCCAATGCGTCCTAATCTAGCCAAATCTTAAATTCAATACACTATATGAATTAATTCAATCGATAAAAAAAAATTACCACCTTTTTAAAATTGGATTGAACTTCTTACACGTTTTAATTTTTGGTATATTATTAAATTGAGTTAATGATTTCATCAGCAAAATTTAACAAAACTTTAATAGGCATTTTTATATTTTATTTTTTACACAATAACATGGTAAAAGATCTTGCTTTCGCCTTCTTCGCCTCATGCAACATTTTTCTTTAACGTATAGCGCCTTAACGCAAACAAGCGTCTAACTTCGGGGCGGTCTCGTAACACCAACCGTATATTTTTATGCGATATACATATAACAAAGTTTGAATACAGTGGTCGAAAGTAAGAAATATATCAGGTTGTTCGATACCGACCAGCGCTTTGGTCTATCGCGGCCCTAATATTAATTTGTCATAGTTGCAAGTGCTGTGCATGTATTACAAGCTTTTATTTAACGTCACCTGTTTGTTAAACTCGGACAAACCAAGCGATCCAATTTTCGACCACTTCCCGATATCCGATTGAGTGGAAATTTGGTATACCTGTCCAGTTTCGATGTCAATGCAATATTATGGTGACTGAGCTGATCTGATAATGGAGACGGAAGGTGGACAACGGCACTCCTCGATGGATAATAGTAGACTGACCGTGTTTGGTCGATCACTAATTTAATAAAATCTTGGTTTGGAAAAAGATATTCTTCAACCAAAACTTACATCGCAATAACGATACTAACGTATTTCCTTATTTATAAAATAGATTTAACGGCATAATATTTACAGTTATAATTACTATGATATTCATAATTCATTTAAGGAGGATGCTCACAGGATGTGGTCTTTGCCCATTACAGCTCATGAACACTTCTTCACATATCAAAAGTTGATTTCGCGAGAACTAAGACTAACTTTCAGTTTTACAATGTTTTTTTTGTTTAGGGTTATCGTAGCTTAACTGATGATATTTATGAGATACTATAAAATAAATAAATAAATAAATAATACTGGACAGTTCACACAACATTATCTAGCCCCAAGCTAAGCAGAGCTTGTGTTATGGGTACTAGATAACTGATATACTTAATACAATATATTACATAGATAGATATTTTTTTATTATACATAGAAAATACCCAGAACACCCTGAACAAATATCTGCGATCGCACAAATATTTGTTCCGAGGCGGGAATCGAACCCGCAACCTCCTGCGTCGCAGGCCAAGCTTCGCCCGCCGCGCCACAGAGGTCGTCAATTAAAACATGTATGTTAAGTCTCCTAGTTCTCGCGAAATCAACTTTCGCTATCTCAAGAAGTGTTCATGAGCTGTAATGAGCAAAAAACACCTAAAAAATTGCAGTTATTAGAAATTGTATGAAAGTTCCTGTTTGTTGTTTTCGCAGCCTTAAATGGCGGCTATGTGGATGCCACCCGGCCGAGGCTGATGACGCGGCTAATCTAGGAAGTCGATGACGTATCGCGCTGTGTGGTGTCACGAGTGCTGCGCCAACAACGCCTCCAGTTGCGCCTGCGTGTCGCTCTGCTGCTGCTGCGTCTGCGCCGCCTCCAGGGTCGACACCACGTGTTGGGGGATGTTTATCTGCACCGGTACACTGACGTTTGAGCTGGTGGGCACCTGCAAATTAAGGCATACATTCAGAATTATCATCATCATCTTAAGCCGGTAGATATCCGAGACCTCACCGTATAATTTGAGGATGATCAACCGAAATAACTACCGCTTGGTTTTTTATATATAGTTTCTTATATTTTTATTTTTTATTAATGTACATAATAAATGTACAATATCGTTACAATCTAGCCATAAGGCAGGCTAATAAGTAATTTAACATTGACCTAGATTTATAACATAAATTATACCTAAGAATGTGTCCATTGACACTTTTCTTACTGTCTCTATTTAAGGGGAGGACACTTCGTTCTTGTGTTCTTATTAGCAAGCACTAGTTTGCACTACATTACACTATATAGTTGACACTACACTAACTCATAAGGTTTAATTCTTTTGAGTCTTCTCACTATGTCATATGATGATGAAGTCTACGTTCGTGAGCTTCTGCATATTTTTGAATGACTTTATTGACGAACTCTGAATTAAGGTCCCGGTGGATATCGTCGTTTCTTACGTACCAGGTTGCGTTTACTATTCCTCTGAGTACTTTATTTTGGAAGCGTTGGATTATTTCTATGTTAGTCTTTTTGGTACAAATATTTATGGTTAATACAATTTGAAACTATAAGCGAGCTGTCACCGAACAGTCCCGACCTATGCGTATTGTTCTTGTATACTTTCAATATACGCCACAGCAATAACAATCATCATTATTCAACATCAACCTTATTGTCTACATGCTAAGGCCTGTTTTGATAAACTTACGTGTATCGTGATCTCGGGCAGTATGGTGCCGGCGTTGATAGCGGGCGGGTTCTCTACTTTGAATATCTGCGTGTTGGTGTTGGCCTGGCTCTCGTCGCGCGCACGCTTGCTCTCGTGCGAGCGCGCGTGTTTCCGCAGGTGGTCCTTACGGTAAAAGCCTGCAAACAGAATAGAATATAGAATAGAATATTTATTTTCACACCACACGTCTGTTACATATTTCTAAGTACTTATTTCTATAATAAGAATATAATATAAAAATAAATCTATTAGGTACAGTGGCGGAATGAAAAGGTTCTTCAGTTTTCAAAGAAATCCCCGTAGCTTGTTGCGAGCACATATTTCCTTTTCCAACTATCCTACGGAGCAGACTGCTGTATAGAAAACCATATTTAAATGTTTATTATAAAGATCAAAATCGTACACCTTTGATCAGTTGCTTGTTTAAGTTCGGAACTACTTTTTTAGGGTCCTGTACCCAAAAGGGCCAAACGGAGCCCTAAATTGCTCTCGCTCATCCGCCCGTCCGTCTATCTATCACACGGGTCTATAGCTGCTAAGCCATTGAAGTCTTCATATTTTTGTACTATTTATGTATCTTACTGACCCAAACCCAAAAATAATTACCATAAATTATTTTGAAGGGTGGCTCCCGTACAAGTTAAAGTGGGGAGAGAAAAATAAGTCTGTCAAAATCTGTAAAAAAATTGCATGTGAAGTAGCATTTTAGAGATTATTAAGTAGAATAAGACTATTTATTATTAATTACTATTTATTTATTATTTAATTATTATTATTAATTTACTATTATTATTATTAAGTATAATAGTTACTACGACGGAACCCTGAATGCGCGCTGTCCGATGCGCACTTGGCCAGTTTTATATTGAGTTAGGCAGAAGTTTTGACATTTTATTCGTAGACAGTGTCTTTCATTCAATCGCTGCTAATATCCGTTGTCATGGTAATATTGACACATTGCAGTTCCGATACAATACTATGTCGGTAAAACAGTACCTATGCAATACTATGTCGGTAAAACAGTACTTATGCTTTTTGCATTGAACAATCAAAAATAGGCCCAAAGGTGACGAACGTTTTCATTCCACCACTGTACATAGTAGATACTTTAAACATAAATTGAGGTTGCATCAAAAACCAAAGCAGGTCAGTATACCTGTGTTATGGTTTTTGATGCCTTCCTTAAACAAACAATTACTTTAAGGTATTTGAAACTAGCTTTATGCCAGAAGCTTTTTTGTAATTAGATTTTACTTAAAATAAAACACTAGTGATTAAATGATATCTATTCTATAACCTATACAAAATATTGAATAAGTCCATGAGTTCTATGATGTGAGTCAGACATTGGACATTTTTTTTTTATGAAAGTATTAGGTAATCTAGCTTGCGGCCCACCTGGCCACCTGAAGACTCCTACTTGAAGGATTAGTCTCAAATAGCCAACAAAAGAGACGAATGGAAAGAAAGGGAAGATGGAGAGGAAGGGAGGCATTAGCCCTGCAGTAGGAAAACCACAGGCTTATAATAATAAAATATTCTATAAGCGACCCTGGTTCCTCAAAGTTTAAATGGGAAACGGTATGACGGCGTGCAGGTTGAGGTGCTCGCGCCGCTTGAACCCCTTGCGACAGACGCCGCACACGTACGGCCGCTCCGGATTGTGTCCCAGCTTGTGCCGCTCGAGGTGTTCCTTGCGTTTATAAGTAAGAGACACTGTGTAGGTACCTTTCCCGCACTCTGTGCACATCTCGGTCTTAATGCCCGAGTGTATGACGGCGTGCAGGTTGAGGTGCTCGCGCCGCTTGAACCCCTTGCGACAGATGCCGCACACGTACGGCCGCTCCGGATTGTGTCCCAGCTTGTGCCGCTCGAGGTGTTCCTTGCGTTTATAAGTAAGAGACACTGTGTAGGTACCTTTCCCGCACTCTGTGCACATCTCGGTCTTAATGCCCGAGTGTATGACGGCGTGCAGGTTGAGGTGCTCGCGCCGCTTGAACCCCTTGCGACAGATGCCGCACACGTACGGCCGCTCCGGGTTGTGTCCCAGCTTGTGCCGCTCGAGGTGTTCCTTGCGTTTCAATCTATAACAAAACACACATTTTCATGATTACACAATCCCACCAGCGACAATTACCGAGGAGCTAGACTATTACTAGTAACAAGTTGGCGAGCGAAGAGAAGCGAGAGAACTGCCATCCACATCCATCCACACATCTTAATACACGACATTATCTAGCCCCAGGTTATTCAGAGCTTGTGTTATGGGTACTAGATAACTGATATACTTAGTACAATACATTACATAGATAGATATTTTTACCAGAACTGACAGATATTTATTAATATTAATATATTATTTATTTATTATTTATTTATAGAAAATACCCAGAACACCCTGAACAAATATCTGCAAATCGTACAAATATTTGTTCCGAGGCGGGAATCGAACCCGCAACCTCCTGCGTCGCAGGAGCCCCCCCCCCCCCCCCCCCCCCCCCCCCCCCGCCACAGAGGTCGTCAAACAACTGATTTGAGGTTAATAGGTGCATTGCTTCTATTTATTACCTACCTATTGCAAAGCGCCACCCAAGGTAGGAGCACGTGCATTATCCAGTGTTATTATAGGTACAGTACTACCCAAGTAATATGGCTTACCGATGTACCTGCGCAGAAGATGATTTTTTAAAGTGCGGGAAATGCTATATGCCGCTATTGGTCGGCTTGGTCGGAAGCTGTTAGTCAGCCGCCATACTTCTGATTGAGGGGCGTGACTTGCGAATGAGACTGAACTAACAGCTGCATTGTATTATGAACCTTATAATAGTGACCTAAGGTTGATTGTAAGTTTTGAGCATTATTTCGTTAATCTTCGGAGCGATACTTTCTTTTCTGCGTGAACGAAGATTCACGACGCGCCATATCAGTTGGGTTCTACTGTATTTGATTAAGAAGCAGTTACCCAGCGCCACAGATGCCGCATATGAACCGGCGCACGATCTTGTGCACTCCGAGATGCATCTCGAGCTGCTCCTTCTCTGGGTACGCCATCTGGCACTCGGGGCAGCAGAAGATGGGCGTGCCGTCCGCCGCCGTCGCGATCACCACCTGCCCCGGCTTGGGACGCGCCGGCTTCGGCGGCTTCTTCTTGTATTTCTTCTTCTTTTTGCTCTGTATCTTCACTGAACCGTCTGGAAAATGCATGTTTTTTTTATGGCTCGACAAACTGGCAAACGGCCCGCATGTTGGTAAGCGGTTGACTTCGCCTATTGACATCTGCAACACAAGAGGCATTGCCAAAGCGTTGCCTGCTCTGAAGGACTCTTCTAACTTTTTTTTTGGATCGGCTTTTTTGTTGTATAGCGAAAACACCTCAGGAGGGAGCCCATTCCACAACTTGCACGTATGGGGGAGAAAAGATCTAGTAAAGCGAGCAGTACGAGATACCCACGTGTCGATGATGGATGAGCTCCCTTGCGTTGTCGAGAGTGCGATGATAGAACCTGGATGCAGGTATGAGATTGAACAGCTCCTCAGAGCACTCCCCATTATAGTCTTGTCATTAGTAGCAGTATAAAACTATGCTACAAACGTAAGCTAGGTTCATATTGCTGTGTCGGGGTGTTGGGCGCCTTCTGTTGTGTCGCGGAGTTTTCATACTGATGTGTTGTGTTGTAGCGCAATATGGCGCATTTTCAGATCATTCATCGTGTGAGAGTTGTGGTGTGAATAAGTTAAGTTAGTTCTCCCGTGATCATGGCGCATGCAACTGTGCCGAAATATCGGGAACAATCAAAACTCGAAAATCATGGTAAATATCCAGTTTCTGGTGGAAAGTATGAGGCTGTTAGTATGTACCTTCGCCGATGATGGCTTCCGCGACGGCTTCCTCGTCCCTCTTCCCCTCGTCCACCTCCATGTGGAGCGTCTTGCAGAGCTCGGCCGGCTTCGGGTTCAGCTTCAGGAACTGCTGCAGAGACAGCGGCAGGGTCTGCGTTTGCTGGAATACACATACCTTTACTCAACCAACATGTATTAAAGCCGTACACAGAGTATATGTGATGCCTCCGTTTGTTTCGTGTTTGACGACCCCTGTAGCGCGTCGGGCGAGTAGCCGGCTCGATTCCCGCTTCGGGACAAATGTTTGTACGATCTGCAAATACTGGGTCGGGATCTGGGTGTTATGGTACTATCGACAATTTAACGTAAATTTTCGACATGGGACTTAACAATTTAAAAAGGATGTTAGTATCCCTGTTAATTTTAATCATTCATTAGTTAGTCTTGGTAAACGTAGTGTGGGGCGCCCCCTAGCTAGGTGGAGCGACGACCTGCGTAAGGCGGCTGGTAGAATAAGTGGATGGGAAGAGCTGGAAATCTGTCTAAATGGCGCGCATTGGGAGAGGCCTACGTCCAGCAGGCTGATGATGAATTAGTTAATGCCTGATTAAGAAAACAACTAACGGAGTATGGTGAAAGCGCGTCAGTCTCACAAAACAAACAGAACAAAGTTCAAATCATGTTCCAGTTTAAGGAACATGATTTGAACTTTGTTTTTGTAATTTTTTTAACTGAATTCAAAAATAATGAAGAGTTTCTCAACTCATGCGTTTTTTTTTATGTTTGTTACCTCATATCTCCGACATTTATGAACCGAAATTTTTTTTAGTTGCCTCGTTATGCTTCCAGATTGTTCCCATTTTCATAAAAATCTGGTTCTTATGATGGGATCCATGAGGAATTGAGGGAACTCCTTAAATATTATAGGCACACATATAGCGATTTCGGTATTTTCAGCAACAAGTCAAGCATGTGCAATCATAAAGTTCCATTTGGTGAAGCGAAGTCAATTTTTTTTTTTTTCGAAAATATTTTTTATAATCAGCTTCAGGCCTGACAGATGTCAGATATGAAAGCTGAGGTAGACCTACCTGCGGTGGCAGGCTGTTCAGGTACTTGACGAGGTCCTGCTGGCTGCTGGACATGGCCCAAGGCGACCCCTCACTCCCCTCGGTGCCCTGCGAGCTCTCCTGCAAACAAAAACAACGCACATTTTAATATTGTACATTTACATGACGGCGGATGTTTGTGGCGGTATAGTTTATGAATCATAGCTTGACTCCTGGGACAGCTGTCATCGAAATCACGCCTATCAAATTCCGTATTTTGTGACGGTAAAATGTACGCGAGACAATATCATACTTTACTGTCGGTAAACTGAGTCTGAGTCTGTATCACACAGACTCAGTTATCAGATTTACAAATAATAGTAGTTTAGAAAACTGTCACATAACAGGAGTTATTAAAATACGAGTGCGAGGTTCAAAAACTGAGCCTGGGCGAGGAAAGGGGGAAAACAAGGTACGGCGCCATTTACCGGCCGATTTTGATCATATTTGGCATAAACACTTGCTACACAATTCTAAACAAGAATTTCGAATATGAACAAAATAGCTCTGACTTTTTTGTCAAAGTTGCAAAGTTTGTGCTCTCGAGGTCTACTATTCGCAAGACTACTAGTTCGTATTGTTGTTGCAGTAACTTACATGACAACCATCATACATTGGATTAAAACTAAAAGTGGATGGTCCAAAACCACTTACCATACAATCTTTGAGGAACCAGTGTCTGGGATAGAATAGATCACAGATGAAGTAGTACATGGATAGAGTGCTAAAATAGCATAGAATGTTCCTTCTTACTCCTATCCTAGAAGATAGCTTGCTATCCTATGTTAGAGAGAAACAAATATATTGTCACACAACAGTCGTTTTTCCGTTCCGTACCCTGAATATTGGCTAAATTGGTACCATGAATGTAGTAGTAATTTGACATTTGGCCTGGTACAAGTTACACAAATAAGAACAGATAGATATATGCTTGTCTCATTCCAACACATGAATACATTCATATAAAAGAATGAGACAGGTATAATTGATACCGGTTTGTTTTTAGCCTTACTTCCATGCTTTAGTTCTTCTTCTGAGGAATAGACATAATAATTGTACAGAGGAGAACCATCGACACGAAAGAAGAAGAAGAAGTAACTTACATCGTCAATAGTGCCATCGTCGCACTCCTCCTTGATCACGATAGTGTTGCATGCCTCGTTGTTGTTGTTGGTTGTTGTGTTGTTGTTCAGGGTTTTGTTGTCGCCTGCTCCGTTGATGATAATCTGCTGGTCTGGCGTTATGTACACCTGGAATCATTGTCATTTTAGAAGTCATTGCGAAACGAATGACATACCACAACACCCAACAGTCACACACATAGTCCTGGGGGGTTAGTACGAGTTTTGATAGTTTTCGAAACTATATAAAGTTTCGTTTCCTTCCATACATTTACTAGCAGCGCCCCTAGCGACAACGAGCAGAAAACTAAGGATGCTGTCAGAAAATGTATTGAAGGAAACGAAACTTCATATAAATAAATAAATAATGCTGGACAAGTTCACACCCCCAAGCCCCAAGCTAAGCCAGAGCTTGTGTTATGGGTACTAGTTAACTGATATACTTAATACAATACATTACATAGATAGTTATTTTTTATTATACAAAGAAAACACCCAGAACACCCTGAACAAATATCTGCAGATAGCACAAATATTTGTTCCGAGGCGGGAATCGAACCCGCAACCTCCTGCGTCGCAGGCGAACCATCGCCAGCCGCACCACAGAGGTTGTCACTACTCGTCGTATAGTTTCGAATACTGTAAAATTCTCGTACTAAGCCCCCTGATCCCACACTAGGATTCCCTGTGTCGTGGGTATCAGTAACTACGAGTACTATGGTACCATTACACCCAGACCCGGAAAAAATATTTGCAGATCATACAAACATTTGACCCGTAGCGGGAATCGAACCCGCAACCATTCGCGTCTCAGCCGACTACTCGCCCGCCGCGCCACAGAGGTCTTCAGATAACTGACGGAGTTTGTGAATGAGTGGAATGTGACAAGTCTCCGTTTTACTGACTTAGACTATAACAACTTAAATTGGCAAAAAAAGAGATTTGCGGATTTTTCCACAGAAGCGATTAAGGTTGTTGCTTTTTCATACTAAAGTATTTTATCAAATATTCGCGAACAGAGTATAATTTCATACTGAAATGAATGTTGTTGGCAAATATTGGTCATTATTTTTCATACGTTAGTATGAAGAAGCAACCACCTTAAAGTGGATGGTCCAAAACCGCATACCATACAATCTTTGAGGAACCAGTGACGGGGATAGAATAGATATAATTTAATCACTAGTGTTTTAATTTAAGTAAAAACTAATAACAAAATAGCAATTTCCCAGTTTTATAACCATTTTTTTTTAACACTCTTAGTGTTATAATTACACGTACAATTAGACAAAAAAATACAATTCCCCCGATCCTAGTAAAAAAAATGTACCTACGAGCTTACACCAATAATAACTAAATTATTAAATCAATCTTTTGCAGAAGAAATCTTCCCTGATGACCTAAAAATAGCAAAAATTAAACCCATCTTAAAAAAAGGTAACTCTCCTAAACTCCCAAGCAGTTACAGACCTATTGCACTTTTACCTACCATTTCTAAAATATTTGAGAAAGCTATGTGTAACCGAATAAACAGGTTTTTGGAAAAATACAATTTACTTGATAACTGTCAATACGGTTTTAGGAAAAACCGATCGACTGCACTCGCGGTGTACAACTACGCCCAAAAAATCTATGACATATGGAATGATAAGAAATACGCCATCGGAGTATTTCTAGATATGACAAAGGCATATGATAAAGTAAATCACCAAATCTTACTACAAAAACTCTACGGTTGTGGAATTAGAGGTACTGCACACAATTGGCTGAAATCGTATCTAAGCAATAGAAAACAACTCGTACAAATAGATCACTATAATAGAGACACACAAGAATCTGAAAACATCCTATCAGACGTACAAACACTGACTACATCCATACCACAGGGAAGCGTACTCGGATGTATCCTTTTTCTAATTTACATAAATGATTTACCAACATTTATCGATACTACCTGTGTACTCTTTGCGGATGACATATCGCTGCTCTTCAGCAGCACAATAAACATTGACATTAATTATATTAAGACTAAATTTGAAAATTGCGAACAATGGCTACGGGAACATAATCTAGAAATAAATTATAAAAAAACAAAAGTTGTACAATTTAGAATGCACCAGAGAGCATGCTTAGACCTTAAAATTTTAACAAGTAGGCTTGAAATTGAGGAACAAGGTGAATTCACTCTTTTAGGAATAACCTTGGACACGAATTTGAATTGGAAAAAACAAATAGAAAAAACTAAGAATAAACTTTCTAAATTTCTATACGCACTGAGTGTCCTAAAGGCAAACACTAATTATAACGCCGCACTCTCTGCATACTACGCCAATGCATTCTCGTCGTTTAACTACGGTATTATTTTGTGGGGTGAGAGTGTAGACTTTAATCATCTTTTCGTAATGCAAAAAAAGTGTATACGAATCCTAGTAAACATCCGGAGCCGCGATAGCTGTAGGCCGCACTTTATTGAAAAAGGTATACTAACCCTTCCGTGTATCTACATTCTGCAAGCAGCAGTATTTGTCAGGAAAAATAGGCATTATTTTAAATCAAACGTAGAACTAGATTTAAACTACAATAGGCGCAATAAAAATAAATTAGTCGCACCCTTAACAAATTTAAAAACAGAGGGAAAGAGTCCGAACTTTAGACTCATAAAGATTTTCAACAAAATACCAGAGGATTTGAAATTGGAAGTTAAGGACCTGTTCTACAAAAAATTAAAAGCTATGCTCTTAAAAAAATGTTATTACTCCCTGAATGATTTTATGTATGACAAGTTGTAGGATGGAAAATTAACGTGTTCTTATTTTATTATTTTTACAAAAAAATTGAGAAACATGTAACGTAACTTTATGTAATATTAGTTCATTTGACTGGTTTACATTTAAAAACCCTGTTTAATTTGACATGCCTTTTTTACCGTAAATATGTTGTAGTTTAGTGGGTTTGACATGCACCTATGTATAGTGCTACTACTCTTTTGATTTTAATTTTTGACATCTTTATCACAAAATTGCAGCGCCCTAACGGGGCTCATGTACATACTACATTACTAACAGTAGAAATAAGACCATATACTAACAATATTGTAAGTAGGTACATGTAAGCAATAAATAAATACAATACAATACAATACAATACAAGTAATTAATTAGGTAAAAATTAAAAAAACCCTCAACCCAATGAAACGGCTGAACCGATTTTGATCAAACATAGCTAAGAACACTCCCGAAAAGCTCAACTTTCAAACAACAAAAAAACAACGTTTCATTCGTTCAGGAGCTACGATGCCACAGACAGACACACACACACACACGTAAAAATATATGTTTACCTCATGCTGTAAGCCGGCTTGTATCTGGCTCTTGTCGTCACTGGACTGCGGCTGCTGCACCAGATGCATCTCTTGAGGAATGCCGGCCAACAGCACATCTGACAAACAAAACAAACATACATAAAGTCTGAAAGATCTGCTTACGTTATGGGCCCCTCTGTATAACACAGATTACCAGAAGAGATAAGAGACGCAGCTTCCACAGCGATCTATAAAAATAAACTTAAAAAGTGGCTGTTGGAAGAGACATTCTACAGTGTAGACGAATTCTACGAATTACCTGAACTGTGGAATGTTTTTTTTGTCGTCACTAGAAAATGAAAATGTCTATTGTTACATTTTTTATTTATTTTTTATCTTTACTTGCTTGTGGCAACACCTACACCCACGGCCCGCCATACTTGCGCTGTTTTATATAACACTGGCTAACTTCTAAAAAAAAACTACCTTCGAGGTAATGATACGTGTTGTTTTTTGGTGGTTTCTGGTCTATCAGTACTTACTGTCAGGGAGCGTGTTCTGTGCCATGAGCTGCATGGCCGCGTCGTTCGCGTCGGGCGAATAGGCGACCGTCAGGACCGCGCCACCTACCATCACAAACTACATATAAGTTTATTTTGAAAAATATTTTTCAATATTCTTTTATAAAATTAGTGATTGTAACCGTGTGCACGTCAAAATGAGCCATACACGGCCAGTCTACTATTATCCCTCGAGGAGTTCCGTTGTCCACCTTCCGTCTCCATCATCAGATCAGCTCGCTGTCACCATAATATTACATTGTCATCGGAACTTGACAGGTATGCAAATATCACCTCAATCGGTTGAGGATAACTGCTTTAAAATTCAGTTGCAAGATCCACCCGGACATACATGCATACATTGCATCTTGCAAGTTAAGTAAAAGCTTGTAATAAGGCACACAACTCATACATAATTATATATAATTAATTTTATTTTAATTAAATTTAAATTTGATCCAAAAATTCCGTTCTAGCTGGACTCGAACCCGCATCTTCGCCTGTAATGCCTTGACCAGTTTGGCCATAGAACGAGCAGACGCTGAAGGAGCGCCGATTATTTTTATGTTATTTAGGAAATGTGTTTTGTACAAATCCTAGTGAAAATTTCAATAATGTCATCTGTAGAATTATAAAGAGTATTTTAAAGCGATGAAGTAAGCAGGTGAGTGTTTTTTTTTGCTATTAATCCACTGTTTTCTTCAACTAAATATGAGTTTCCGCAAATAATGACCAATATAAAAGCCAACAACAGTAATTTCAGTGTAAAATTATACTCTGTTCGCCCATATTTGGTAAAATACGTTAGTATGAACAAGCAACCACCTTAAAGCGAGTAATTCATTGCCAAGTGTATCTGCTCTAGGATTTAAAAAGAGATTGGTGGTACCTACCTCCTTGGTAGCCCTGTATGGGTATCTGCATTTGGTACTTCTGCGGCTGTGATTGCAGTAGGTTGGGGTTCAGCACCTGGATCTGCACCATTGGCTGCGGATCACCTGTAAACCGCGTCATGTTCCACTCTTATATTTGGTACACATCTGTCTATCTAACATCTTACAATCGATTGAGGCCTAAAATTGCATGCATAGTGATGATTAGTTTAGTAGTAGTAGAGCTTCTTTGTGAAAGAGTTACTACCACCATACCTATTTCTGCCGCAAAGCAGTAGTGCTCGCATTGCTGTTTTCCGGTTTGAAGGCTAAGGGTGCCGGTGAAATTACAGGCACATGAGACTTTCATCTTTATGTCTCAGGGTGGCGCAGAGCAATGCACCATAGGTTACGTCCTAGGTGGGCGTGGCCTGTGAGGTAATGCACTGTTCATAGGCAGAGGGTACCACTTAACATCAGGTGGGCCATCTGATTGACCCGTCATTCCAAGTAGCATAAAAAATAAAACTATTTTATCACCGAAATTCTTTCCTCAAAGTTTTGTATAGGAAACAGTTTGGGCCAATCCACGCTAAGATGACGCATTGGATATTTTGTTGGCAGGGATCTACATTTTTCTCAGAAATTACAAAATATATGAAAGTGATATTTGGTTACCTGATTCTTCATATTACTGACTTATTTTTTGTAGTAGCATTTCACGTTTACTTAACTTTTATGCCAGAGAAAAAGTTATGAAAGACCCCTCTTAAAAGACAGAGATTTGCATTTACAGGCAAACGGGACCGATGTAAGCCTCTACATTTTCTAGGTAGATGTATCTAAACACACACTTCAATATTATAGTAGGATTTTATTAAATTATTAAATTATTAAAGATGTATATGTATCTAAATACACACTTCAATATTATAGTAGGATTTTATTAAATTAATCGTCATTTTTAATTTTTTAAAGAAAAAGAACGTTTTTAGCCTGTACGGCCTCATACGGAATCCTATACTTCATCAAAACGTCGCCTTAAGAGTGAGACACCGGCTGAGGAGTATATTTACCAGGTTTGGCTCCGGGCAGTGAGATGGGCACGGATATGAATTGCGGCGCGGCCTGGATGCCGCCGTACTGTATGCCTTCGCTGACAGTGACGCCGCCGACCATGCTTACAACCTGAATCAACAAATTAACCATTTATTTTACTGCATACAACAAACAAACAACAAACAAAATCTTTATTTTAGGCTTACTGAGAAATGCACTAAACCGCGAGCGCGTCCTAAGTGGACGTGACCTATGAGATAATGCACTGTTCATAAGCAGAGGTTACCGCTTAACATCAGGTGAACCATCTGCTTGTTCCGTCATCTCTAGTAGAATTAAATTAAATTAAATTCCAGATTTTGCAGTCATAACATTTTGCGAAAGGGACATTAACGTCCGAATCCAAATGTCTGTGTTTGATTCAAAAACAAATGACAAATGTTTGTATGATCTGCTAATATTTGTTCCGGGTCTGGGTGTTGTGGTACCATGGTATTCGTAGTTCCTCATACAGTTGCGACACATGGGATCCTAGGTGGGATCACGACTATGTGACTGTTGGGTATTATTTTTTATTTGTAGAGCAGACTCTTTTCCGCAACTAGGCCGCCAGTGGGCCCTTTTTGCGTTGGGTGTTGTTATGTATGTATGTATTTATGTAGTGTATGCCAATATTTAAGGAACCTGGGGAGATCTATCTCCAGCAGTGGACCAGGTGATGTTTACCTGTGACAGTGAATTGTTGCCCATGTTCTGCTGCATCTTAGCCACCGGCATCTGCCCGCCGGTGGTCACAAAGTGCGTGCCGGCTCCGCCCACCGCCGAAAACGCGGCGAAATTCATCTCGCTGTCCTCCTCACTGGAACAAGACAGGCTTTGAATTAGGAACTCCCGTTGAATTACTTCGCTTTACTAGATTTTTTCTCCTCCATACGTGCAAGTTTTGGAATGGGCTCCCTCCTGAAGTGTTCCGCTAAACTACAACATGAGCCGCTTTAAAAATAAAAAAGAGTCCTTCAGGGCAGGCAACGCATTGGCAATGCCTCTGGTGTTGCAGATGTCAATAGGCGACGGTAACCGAGTATGCCAGTTTGTCGAGCCACCTCATAAAAAAAATAAAAAATAAAAACTCTCTTGCTCCACGTTAGTTAGTCGTGTGACTAGTTCTTTCTTGGTCACCCTCCGTTCATTAGGTCAGTGACCAGGATTCGTGATACAACCAGAGTGTGAAAGAATTCCTTGCAGTCGTAAAGGCCCCTTTTATTAACCCCCGACGCAAAACCGACGGGGTGTTATAAGTTTTACGTGTCTGTGTGGATGTGTGTGTGTCTGTCTGTCCCCTCGTAGCACCCGAACGGATGAACCGATTTCGTTTTTTTTTTTGTTTGAAGGTGAATTTGTCTCTGGAGTGTTCTTAGCTATGTTTGATCAAAATCAGTTCAGCCGTTTCATTGCGTTGAAGGTTTTTTAAATTTTTACAAAATTAATTACTTGTGCAGATATCAAATTTATTCAAATGATTGGTTTCTAAGATAGTTATGCCGGTTTCCTCACAATGTTTTTGTTTATTGCTTGAGACTATTGGTGGTCATGATTGATAAATGGTTCAGATAGTACTTGCTAACAACTGTGATAGTATTGGCACATGGGACTGTAGTCCAGTTCATTCAGTTATATCAGTGGTCAGATTAGCTTTGTTAGACTGATATGACCACGGACACTATATTTCTGTGATTCGATCAAGTGTTCATCAGTAGTCACTAGGTAGAATGTTGTTTTTTACAAGCTTTATATTTACTTGCAATGTATGCCCGGGTGGAATATGTTTGTCCAGGTGGAATCTTGCATCTGAATTTTAAAGCAGTTATCCTCAACCGATTGAGCTGAAATTTACAATACAATATGATGGTGACAGCGAGCTGATCTGATGATGGAGACAGAAGGAGGACAAAGGAACTCCTCGATGGATAATAGTTGACTGGCTGTGTTTAGGCTTATTTTCATCAGCACACAGTTACAATCACTAATTTTATAAAAGCTAGTATTGTAAAATAAATTTGTCACAAAAAACTTATTACTATACATTCGTTTCGTTTCGTTTCGTATGAGGTAGTGCTGCCCTCTAGTGTCAGAGTTTGTCAAGCCGCCCGAGGGCCTCTGACATGGCTTATCGACTGCTACATTAGGAGCCACTCAGTAAATCCCCTTAATTACATTTAAGATTAAAATAAGTCCTGTCACTGTTTGACGTTATCCAATAATAAGGGATGGTAATATTTTAAGCATTGCTTAACTTTTGACTAATGCTTTATAAGTAAGCTTCATAACTTTAGTACCTGGCTACTACGGATACCAAAGTTTCCGTGGTCTGATCAATCTAACAAAGCCAACCTGACCATCGAAGCAGGACCATCCACTCTTAGAATAAGGAAGACCAGATGTATGTTTTTGAAGTAGGTGGGTACCTGGGTAGGTACATACCCAACAGTAGTAAATAAATAGCAGTTGGGAAGCGGCAATTAAAAAAAAACTAGATTGCAGGCAGAGTGGCCACGAAAGAGCCAGTAGTATTTTTACTTTAATAATTCAATGTATTATTTTTAAGTTATTAAATAAATTATTAAATAGTGATGATGGTGGTTATTGAATTTACTTCAAGATGATAAATAATACTTGCTTTATCATACCTACTTTCTGCCATACAAGAACTTCTCAAGATCAAGCAGACATAGGAATGTTACAAAATTCCACATTTATGTGTTAATCTCTTGCATAAGAGTGAAAGTAGGAAGAATGTACAGAATAACTAGGTACGTAAAAACCTCAGCAAAGTACTGATGAACTAGTAATCAACATTAAAAATTGCTTTTACCTAAACCGTCTAACAAATGTAACAGAGATAATTTTTTTTTAAACAAAATAGGAAGTAGGTTTGTTATGTTTTTAAAGTAGGCTAGTATCATGTAATTTCGTCATCCACCGCGACTTTTAAACTGTGACCTCATTGTTGAAACATGACAAATATTTATCAGACTATTCTGTATGCTGAACACACAAAATAGGATTATAAATTTAAATAATCCTCATACCACGCGTCATCTCTCGGCATTTTCTGCATATCACACATCTTGGTACACGCCGCGTTGGGAGAAAAACGAAACCGAAAAAAAAAACAGTGTCCCACTTAAGTCATTCACGAGTCGCGCGTATCCCCACACCATCCCACCACCGCGGCGGGACCTGGGACACCGATGGTAGGGCACATACCACTAGTCCACTAGTCTGCCAAACACCACACACAGAACAACACTAAAATTAATGCAGCCGCGGTGAGAGGCGAAAGATGATCGCCAACGGCCACTTATAAGAAAGTGGGTTAAAGAAAGTTTTTTATGCAGGCTCGATAGTCAACAGACGAGTTATACATACTGGTGGCTGTGTATGTGTAGAGGTACTCACTTTCTCTTTGTGTACTTTCACAAGACGCTGTGTGGTTCTGGTTCACCGGTTGTGGGAATTTAGCAGTTATTGTATTGTTTTAGCAACGGGATATACGTACCTATGCTGTTGCCTATTGTAACATTAGAAAAATATAATAAATAATAATAAATAAATATTGCTGGACAGTTACGTTATTTATGGACAATATTCCTAGTTAGAATCAATAGTTAATGTTTCATCTATATATATATATATAAAACAAAGTCGTGTTAGTTACACCACTTATAACTCAAGATCGGCTGGACTAATGTTAGTTATCTCTTTTTTGGTGGATTCTTCTCCGCTCCGAATAGCAGAATAAGTAATAAAATATCGGGGGGGGGGGGGGGGGGGGGCTGTTTTTCACCGGGGGCTCTAGTAGCAAATAAAATTCGTAATCCCCAGTTTTGCTCGCAGGGTGCTGGGATAAGAGGTAGCCTGTGCCATCCATCGTATGTTGATAATAAGTTATATTTATTTATTTAAAACTTTCACACAAAACAATAGTGCTAGAAGGACTTAATGCTAACAGCATTATCTGCCAGTCATCCTGGACGTGCAGGAAGATGGTTATATTACCTGATAACAGAGTTGTGGGGTTATTATTATTAAGTTTACTACTATGACTAGTTTATTAATATTTTATAATGAAGCTGTTTGTTGTTAAAATAAATAAAAAAATACACACAAATTGAGAACCTCCTCCTTTTTTTGAAGTTGGATAGAAATTAAAAAAATATTCAAATAACAATTTAATTACAGCCGGTACAATGTGAACAATTAAGTAAATAAATGCTAAATAATATCTTAATAATTTTTCTTATTAATATACTTTGGCAGTAGGTAGTATTTGACTTTAGTAGGTAATATTTCTCAGAAATATGTTTTCCTCCGCTACTTGAGAAACCTTGAAGGTATCTAACTGAAAGTTAGAACGAGGTCATTTGAGAATGTCAATGACCTCAATTTCTGTACATGGATTTATTAAAAGATATATCATAAATATACAATTATTAGCATATTTTGTGGTAATTGATTGGGTTTCATTCGTTAATAAATGCTTAGGGACGGGGCAAAATAGAGTTGGTACAACATAAGTCAAGACAAAGCAACTTCAACAAATATGGCCAAATGGCTGTTTTTGTTATGCAATTTATAGTAAAATAATAAGGTTTTTCATAAAGATTCATGAAATGTCTGAAAGAGTCTTCACATGTTGTGGGCGGACCCAGACGGAGACGGAGGTTATTCACCCCTACCAGTTCATGTCGACCGATGACAGAATAGAACGCATCCCCACCAATTACCGGGATCCCCTCCAAGTGCGAATCACTCCCGCTCCCGACTCCTTCCTCCACCACCGCGCACAGGAAACCGTGAGAGGAGGGGTGGTGCGCGGCCCTCTCAGAGTAGCGGCACGGCACACTCCCTCGCTCGGAGCTCTGGGGCCACGCGCCCAGCAGTCTAACGGTACACCACAATACCGCTTTAGAAATAGGGTCATGGATAATCCCACGTTGTAAACAAAACGGTCAATAGAAACACTCACCAGTCCTCCTAACAAAATACACTGAAAGTAAATTAACTTTTACACATCACGCACTATTTACTATAAACAATTTCTAACTGAAATCGTGGCAGTTTGGTTTAGATCACGTCCCTTCTCTTTTACAAAATTTACAACAAATGACCGGCCATATTGTTTTTTTTTTGTTGTTTTGTTTGACAACTTTGACAGTTAGTTACTAACTGACTGACAGATTTGTCAAAAAGTTTTCCACCAGATGGCGCAGATGGGCGCAATACAAACTCCCGCTCGAATGATCATCGTATACCACGTAGTACGTAGGCGCATCTGTTTGTCTGTGGTAGTCGCGAATGATCATGAAAAATAAATACATGCTTGAATTTGATTGGCTAATTGACCGATTTTATCAGCAAACAAATTACCATTTTAATTAATTTATAAAACATCATGGATGTAGTAATATGTTTTATTACGTAGTAATAAAATATATTGAAGAATATACTAGTCTTTGAAAAAAACACGGGATAAATTCTTCTATGGGTTACTGAAATTTGCGCCATCTAGTACGCTAAAGACGCTATGTAACTCCCAAGACCCACTTATGGTGGTTACTTTCGCTTGTGGCGTAAAATTCTAATTTTTTCGTGTTTTTGCTCATCACAGCTCATCAACACTTCTTCAGATAGCGAAACCTAATTTGGCGAAAATTATTTGACCAACAAGTTTTAATTTATAGTTCTCTTAGATACCTCTGTGGCGCGTCAAGCGAAGCTTGGCCTGCGATGCAGGAGGTTGCGGGTTCGATTCCCGCCTCGGAACAAATATTTGTGCTATCGCAGATAATTGTTCAGGGTGTTCTGGGTATTTTCTATGTATAATAATAAAAAGTATCTCTCTAAGTATGTTATATATTGTATTAAGTATATCAGTTATCTACTACCCATAACACAAGCTCTGCTTAGCTTGGGGCTAGATAATGTTGTGTGAACTGTCCAGCATTATTTATGTTATTTATTAAATATCATTAGTTTGGCTATGAATGTGAAGAAGTGTGAAGAGCTGTGATGAGCAAACAATACGACAAATTTGAATTTCTCACTACAAGCGAAAGTAACCTTAATAACAAACTTATACCTTGTTCCGAGGATTCAAAATAGATGGCATTGCAATCATATTTTGTACATTATAATTGTGTAATTGTTTGTGTGTGAAAGTGACGGGCAACACAGACCAACGTTACCATCCTAGTAGTTTGTGGACCAAGAGTGTACTACCACAGAGTAAGGAATAATACTAACGTACAACAGAGAGACAATCTTAGTACTACGATCGTTGCCACGATAAGTCGCGCAAGAGCAGCGCCCGTGGCGCGCGCTCGGTACTAACGTACTAATATGCATTCTTACTTGTTTTCTTAACAGCGTACTAGATGGCGCTTCTCTCTTGCCTTCTTTACAGCGCACTAGATGATACTTGAGAAATCAAGCGTATTTCATCACATCATATCATAGAGTAACACGTTAGTATTCTTACTACTCTGTGGAGTAACTATCGAAATATTATCGAATAATACACTGCTCCGAAACATGGTTTTATTTCAACGCCATCTATGTGTTTCTTGACCAAACTTAGAACCTTAGAACCCAATCAAAATGTTTCGGTTAGAAATTGCCAATAACCATACGAATACTGATATAAAGAAAAGCAAAACCAATGAATATTTGGTTTTATTCCAATAAAAATTGTGGTATGAATGACAACGTCAAATGTTAAAAGAATAACATGACATGCACACCACATTCACCCCTGGTCAGAATCAGTCTCGTTGGTAGTCCTGAAAACGGACTGGAGCTCGTCTCTCTCTAGTAGAGCGTCGTGGTGCTAGTTCTTCGTTTTCTCGTTCGTTTTGAACCTCCTCCGGTGGTTCACTGGTTATTTGCCCTTCACCCTGAGCATCCTCAAAGTCATCTTGATCTTCTCCAGATTCAGGTTGATCTATCTCTAGTTGAAGCGGTGGAAGAGGAGCCAACTGTCTGTTCGATACGGTGGTTTCACGGCCATCCGGTAACCTTACATGGGAATATGATGGATTAGCTTCTAAAAGCTCCACTTCTTCCACCTCGGAATCATATTTCGAACGTCTTAGATTGTTTCGCATCAATATAGGGCCTGGCTCCAAGAGCCACGTTGGCAAAGACTCTCCATTTGCTGTCCGCCGTGGATGGTTAAAAAATCTTTCATGGGGAGTGGCGTTAGTAGACGTGCACAACAATGAACGAATTGAGTGCAGGGCGGTAGGCAGGACTTCCTCCCAGCAAGCTGTGTCTAGTTCCTTTGTTCTGAGGCACAACTATACTGTTTTCCATAATGTACCATTGAGGCGCTCCACTTGGCCATTTCCTTGTGGATTATATGGCGTGGTCCGACTACATGCAATTCCATTTGATACCAAGAAGTTTCGTAAATCATTAGACATGAAAGCAGTTCCACGATCAGAATGTATGTATTGTGGAGCACCATAAGTGGAAAATAAATCCTTAAAGCATTTTATAACTGAGCCAGCAGACAGATCTTTGCAAGGGTAAGCAAACGGGAATCTAGAATATTCATCAATAATTGTCAAGATGTAGCGATTCCGCGTATTGGTAGACAGAGGTCCTTTGAAATCAACGTTGAGTCTCTCAAATGGAGCAATCGCTTTTATGAGTTTTCCTTTAATCTTTGCAAATCTAGGTTTGATTTCTGCGCAAATACGACATCCTGATGTCATCTTTTTAATATCATCTACAGAGTATGGTAAATTTTTAGACCGTACCCAGTGTGCCATTCGCACGATTCCGGGATGACCCATGATATTGTGTAACTCGTTCAGTCTATTAGTGTCAGTTATATTTGAGCATACACGGGATAGGGCATCAGCCGTTACATTTTCCTTACCAGGGCGGTAAATTATATCATATTTGAAATTTGATAACTCTAGACGCCACCTTTCTATCTTCTCGTTTTTAATCTTACTATTATGACATTGGTTGAACATAAATGAGACAGATCGTTGATCAGTTATCAGTAGAAAATGTCTTCCAACAAGATAGTGTCGCCATTTCTTCAAACATTCAACCACAGCGCTTGCTTCTTTTTCAATTGAAGAATGACGGCGTTCAGAGTCGTTGAGTGATCGAGAGAAAAAAGCTACAGGGCGGCCATTCTGAGAAAGGGAAGCTGCGATAGAATGCTCTGATGCATCTGTCTCCACAGTGAATGTCTCATTTTGATCAACTACAGTCAGAGCTGATTGCTTTATGTCATTTTTTAATTTTTGAAAACAATCTACTGAATTTTGTTCCAAAGGAAATTCAGATACTTTTGTCAGGGAGCTGATCTTTTCAGAGAAATTTCTGATCCATTTAGAATAATGGGCGAACATGCCTAGAGCTCTTTTGAGAGATTTTTGGTCCGTAGGAACAGGCAGCTTCATTAATGGGTTTAGACGGTCTTCATCTGGTCGGATAACATTGCTTTCAATAGTGTAACCTAATAATTTAATAGATTCTTGCCTGTACACGCACTTTTCCTCATTCAGGGTCAGGTTATATTTTGCGACAGCCTCTTTAAATCGTCTTAAATTTCGATCATGTTCTTCAATTGTTTTACCACACACCGTTACATCATCTAGATACGCATAAGCGCCCGTCAGTTCCTCTTTAGATATAACATGATTTAGCGTTCTTTGGAAAGCCGCAACTCCGTTAGTTACTCCAAAAGGTATGCGAGCAAACTGATACAAATTTCCACATGCTTCGAAAGCAGTGTATATTTTCTCGCTTTCCAAGATTGGGACTTGATGGTATGCACTTTTTAGATCAATTTGACTGAAAAATTTGTGTTCTGCTACTTTTGATACAATAGATTCTATATTGGGCAAAGGGTACGCATCTAGCTCAGTAAATTTGTTGATCGTTAAAGAGTAGTCTATGACAAGACGTTTGCGATGCGTTGTACCTCCTGTGACCAAGACTTGCGCTCGCCATGGTGAATTACTAATTTCGATGACCTTATCTTTCAAAAGCTTATCTATCTCCTCCTTGATAAATTGGCTATCAGCTTCGGTATGCCTCCTCGATTTTATAGCAATTGGTTTCACGTTATTTGACAAGTTAGTAAAGAGTGAGACTGCAGGTACTGATGCCTCCATGACGTTACAAATCTTAAGGGGTTTTTTAGAACCTCCAAATTTAACTTCCAGATAGGCGTGGTCGTTTAAAATATCATGCCCAATGATAACGTCTGCACAAAGATCATCTAGTACGTAGAGAGGTTTTCGGTTGTAGATATGCTCGTTTAGTTGAATTGTCGCATAGCAAAATCCATCTACTGATGAAGTACGGTTCTTAGAAGCCAATGTTACAGTTTCCTTCCAAGGGAAGAGTTTCAGATTCAGCATGTGTGCAAATTTTTTGTCGATGAAACTCGTTGAACTGCCGCTATCAATCTAAGCATCAGCTTTGTAATTGTTTATGGTGATGGTGACCGTAGTTTTGCGTAAACTAGCGGGAGACGCTGCCAAAATTGCTCCGACCTCTTGCTCCATAGGTACTACTGCATTACTACTTTTCTTGATATCGGCGTTTTTGCTTCTACAAACTTTGGCTAAATGGCCTTTCCTCTCGCAGTTTTGACAAGTAGCGTGAAAAGCTGGGCATTTTATTCTTTGGTGTACGTTTCCACCACAGAAGAAGCAGTGCCTACGTGACAGGGGTGCAGCCAGGTTGGAGTTTCCGGCATGATTGAGATCTTCAATTTGATTTAGTTCCATCGTAGGATGATTGGTATTGAAGTCTTTTGAATTATTTTCGGCCATTTCAAGTGATATTGCCTGATTACAAGCCTCCTCTAGACTTGTTTCAAGGTTTTCAAGAAGTCTTTGTCTAATCTTTTGGGAATATATGCCCGCAATGAAAGCATCACGTACGTATTCGTTTCTGTATTCTTCAGCACTGACAGTTTTAAAGGTGCACTCGAACGCTAGTTGTTGTAGCTTGCGTAGATATTCTGCCACTGTCTCGTCTGGCTTCTGTTTAGTTGATGTCAGCATGTACCGAGCATGAATTTCATTTTTAGATTTAAGATAGATTTTATCTAAAATACTCACAGCAGCCGCGTAATTTTTAGATTCACGTATGTACGAATATACGTTGGCTGATACGTTGTTTAGTAATATTTTTAATTTTACATCATCAGTTACCTTAGTCGAATCATTTTCAACGGCAATGTAATTCGTGAACGTTTCTTTCCAATGCTGGTACTTCAAGTCGGCGGCTGAAGTCCCGGGATCGACGTCGAATTTATCTGGCCTTAGCAATCGCGTTAACGAGGCCATTATTCATCACGTTTTTATTATTGGAATAAATTGATATAAAGAAAAGCAAAACCAATGAATATTTGGTTTTATTCCAATAAAAATTGTGGTATGAATGACAACGTCAAATGTTAAAAGAATAACATGACATGCACACCACAAATACTTTTTATTTCATTTTTATTTTATTTATATTTATTTTATTTATATTTATTTGGATCTCCAACGAAAGAAGCACAATCGTGCAAACATATAATTCTAAAGTTACTTAAATCTAGTGTTCTTTCAATTATAGGCAACCACAGCGTGCTTCTTATATTATGAACTTTTCGCAAGTGGTTCGTACTGGCCAAAGTATTCAACAGGAATAGGAGATTGTCGTCGTCTCGTCTGATGAATCCCGAGAAAGACTCTCTCTTCCATCAATGTCGCAATGAGGGGTTTTCACGGCCGTTTCACATCATGCAAAATAGATGGCGCCAGCTCTGTACATAACTGTCAAAATAAAGTGAAATTTCAAAGTCAACAACGTAGTGTTAAATTTTCATGGTATGTTGTTACTTGTTACTATCACAAAAAGACAGACAACGCATTTGTTAATTTTGGCAACCACATTTGAGTCAGCGCCATCTATCGAGCCAAATCGAACTACTTTTTTTTATTCGAAAATGAAAAGCCCTAATTGCTGCAAGTGCCTCTAGAAAATCTCTAGAATTAGTGACTAGAGTACAGATTAGATAATAGTTACTACGACTAGAATGTGAACCGGCAGTGTGGGTTAAATAAAGAAGTTTCGAATTTTCAAAGTTGCCTTATTTTTGGTGTTCAAAGTGTTTGGAATGCTAACGGTACGGAGGCCTGCAATGCTCTAAGAATGCTAAGTCCATCGTAGAGTAATGTCTTTGGTTGATAGCAATTAGCATCGAGCAACACGGAGGCCTGCAATCATCCTGCAAAAACATAATAATCCGGCGATGCGTCTCCGTCTGGTACCGGTACCCATGGACTTATATCAAACAAATTCTATGTCTATGAATAAAACACGTACATGCCGGAACCCATCGAGCAACACGGAACGGAGGCCTGCAATGCTCTAAGCCGGAACCCGACGCGTCGGCGTTTCTACAGACCGTTCACCGCTAGCAAGATGTGTATACTACATTCATGGTTCACCGTCACCCCTGCCGTGGAGTATTTATTTTTTCGTAGAGGACATCTTACGGTGAACGGTCTGTACCATTTTTTAAAGAAAATCACATAATTTTGTAAAACAACTCAAACTCAACTCAGTTGGTACTAGATGTCGCTACTAGTTGATTAGAATCATAGACGTAGAATTTTTTCGCTACGCTAAATAGACAAACGAAGTGTGGGAGAGAGAAGTCATTTTTAAATGTACCCCGTGCAAGAAGAAAAGTGACAGCAACAATGTATGAATTTGACATGTTTTGCTTGAGTACATGCCCATACCGGACGGTCTCTTGTGCAGTTTAACTAATTTCGTAATTTTTTTAGTAATCTTACTATTAAATAACAAATATTACTTTGTATGACAATGGTGTCATGTTCAGTTTGTGACTGTGAATATACAAGACGTAATTATCCGGGAAAATACACGTTTCACAGGTAAATAAGAGATTATTGGTAGTTCGATTGTATTGCTTATTTTATCAATTCTGCTTTAGTAAATGGCCTAAAAACCAGTTTCTTTCGTAGATTAGGACTTTCCCTTATATTTTTTAATAATATTTCGTTGCTGCACCTAGAAATAAACAATATTTTATGTAAAATATAAAAATGTTTGATTACGATAGGGCTTGACCAAGTGATGACGTCAGAAATATCGATAGTCCTGTTGCAGTCTATATCGTAGTATAATGCGCATCATGTAAAAAGAACGCTGGCGGTCAAGCTTCTTCAGGCGTTCCAGCGTTCGTTTTAAGAGATTACTGACTTTTCTACTTATTTAAGAGATGTATACCTATGCATTCAATGAGTGCCTTCCTAGTTTACTACTTTTTACATGAAGCGCCCTATACCTAACTATAAATTAAATTTTTGTCCATCCTAGAATGGAGGTTTACTTTGTTTGGAGTAAATATGTGTGCTCTGTTAACATTTTACCGTTTTTTTAAAAATCTATAATAACCAGGTGGACATTGAGGTGTGTGTTTTTGTATTGACTATTGAAAAGGTAACTTTAAAGCACCACGGGTGTTTTATTGCAGTTTGTGTAGTAGATATTTTGGAGTAAATATTTACGTTGTTGTACACACGTCTTTTTCCCGAAAGGGTATATTTATTTTCTATTTTTTATAAATAAATATTGTTTATTTCTGCTTAATAAAATAATAGGTAACAAATTAAATTTAAATATACCCCAGAAATTCCGTTCCAGCGGGACTCGAACCTGCACCCTCGCCTGTGATCAGCGATGCCTTTACTTTCGAACTTTGAACAGAAGGTTTCCAATGAAACACCTGTAGATACAGCACTATCAATTTGGCGCTATAGCCGAGTTGATAGTGCCCACAAATTTCGTCTCCAGCGTCATAGCTCGATCTATGGCTAAATTGTTTAAGGCATCGCCGATGACAGGCGAGGGTGCGGGTTCGAGTCCCACTGGAACGGAATTTTTGGGTTACATTTAAATTTAATGTTATCCATAAAGCGTGGTTTACACTTGAAAAATAATAAACTTTGGGGTAACAAATTGTCTATAGATAAAGTAACAGAGTGAAAAATTATATGGGCGTAGCACGGCTGATATAAAATGTTTTTGTGCTTTCAGATTTCCAAGTAATCCTTTGCTACGAGAAAAATGGTTATCGGTTATAAGAAGAGTGGGATGGACTCAAATAAGATCTCCACTAGGTATTTGCAGCAAACATTTTAAGTTTAAATTTAAAAGGGAAACTCTAAGATCCCACCTATAAATAAAACTGTAATATTTAGGGGTCAATAAATAATAAAGGTTTATTTATTAACTGTATTCAAAATTCTCTTTATGACGTCAAATCTGCCAAACTGTGTTATTCATGAAAGACTTAATCTGCATTAAGATGTATTTATCTACCATACACATCACGGACGGATGATGAATTCTATCGACAATGTAAAAGTGTTGGTCGATAACAACACTATTTTTAACTCGGACATAGACTTTCACCAACACGTGCACATATTTTTTTTGGTTCCATCTTCGATCTCTGATTGTAGATCTAGTACATATACTAAATCTATGATTAGAATGCGCTTTCGGCTCGATTCTGGTTGGAGATATCTGCTAGTCTACCATGAAGATGACAATCCGCAACTTCGGAACGAAACGAAGCACGAACGAAAGACGTAGCTTTTGCTACCATGAAACAACATCGGATTTATTTCTTTCGTTCGGGAACCATAACGTATGTTCGTGAGTGAATGAAGGATGACAAGTCTGTTTTCGCTTACAATCTAACTCTGCTAAAAATGAATTGGTATAAAACGAATAAATTAAAAATACATTCGTTTGTGAAGTACACTGTAGCATTTATAAACCACTGAAATTTGTCGCATAAAAATGTTTTCCAAACTGACGTAGACATGGCGTATGCTCAGTATGGTATCTTTGGCGCGAGATACAAACAATTTTATTGTATTTCTCTTCCTCGTCCACAAAGTTACTTATTATGTTCGGTATATCATTGTGAAAGTGTCTATTGAAGGAAAAATCTTATGGTAAGTAATTGCTTTGTTAATAAGTTGCATAAATCTGCAGGGACCAATAAATCCAACTCACAACATTATAAGTATTTAAAATTTTAGATGAGTATCATTCCCACCACAGCTCAAATGGATGCCCTCCTGACATTCCTCGAAGAGCACCGGGAGTTAGCTCGCGTTCACTTACGGAATACAGAAGGGCGCAGCCGTTCGAAGAGCTTGTAGGCTCGGCTCACAGACGAGCTGAATGCACTAGGCGGATGCATACAAAATGTTAAGCAATGGCAGAAAGTAAGCAAATTTCATGTATTTCATTAGTTTGTGTCTATTATTAGTAACTATATGTAAAATAGGTCTATATCTAACTTTTAACATTTTAGGTTTGGGCTGCGATAACAAGAACTTAGCCAAAAAAGCTGCTCCCGCTGCTCGACGATCTGCCTCGGCCACCGGGGGAGGACCGTCTACTGCCGGGCTACTGTCTGCACAGGATATACGATCATATCGGTGATGGGAGAGGGTTACGGTGAACCAGAGTCAGATGCTCGTGTATCTATCTGCATTCCCACAGGTATAGTGCTACTTAAGTAATACAATTTACATAGTTTAGTGACTGTCTATGTAAGTTAAACATACAATTTACTTTTTTAGAACCCTACTCTCCAAGAATATTTTCAAGAGGTGGAAGCACGCAGCTCACATCCCCTGGACCACCATCACCTGCATCACCGTCATCATCAGGAGCTGTGTAGGGTTGTACAAGCCGGCTTACAAGAAATGTTGGCGGAAGTTAGAACTTGGCGTAGATATTGTACCTAATAAATAATAAAAATTTTGTTAGTACCTAGGTAACTTTTGGAATTAAATACATTTTAATTTTTTCTCCTCTTATTCTATCATGGTGTTCAAGATATGAAACAAAAACTCAGTAAATAGTGGCTATACCTAAGTCTGCTTGCTTGATACAAATATGTACAAATATGTTTTATTGGGAATAATTTTTTTTAAGCAATAATAATTAGTACCTAAATGGGTGGGTTTCTCGAGGAATGTACCTAAGACTCATTTAGCGTCAGTTTCTGCGACGTTCAACATTTTCTTCTTAGATTGCCTCAAGAATCAATACTAATCTTCCCATTGTAGCCTAAAATATAACTAAAATATAAAGCAAAGCAAGCTATGTTAAATCGTATGTCTATATTAAAAAAGAGCATTAACACCAAATAAGTTCACTTTTAACACATTTATAACTTCAAAACATCATCACAATCATTAATCAACCACTTTTAGATGCATTGAAACCATTTTAACAATAAAATTAGTATTTACGAAAGTAAAAAGTTACCTCTTGAGCTTTCGTGTAATTTGAGGTTAAAATCACGAAGAACGTGCTGTCAAAGTACCGTAACTTCGTTTGTCGGACCACTTCATGGTAGGGTTTGGGACAAACGAAACGTCAGGGGCCGTCATCGGGCCCGATTTCGGAATGAGTGTGTTTCATGGTACGAATTGCCCGAAATTTCGGTCCGAAACTTCGGATTTTCGCTTCATGGTAGACCTCTGGTTTTCATTTTTATTATACAACACATTATGATCATCATCATCCGTAAGAAGTCCCATCCATGGACTTAATATACTAAGTCCATGGTCCCGTCATCCACTGTTGGTCGTGGCCTCCCTCATGTCATAATGCATGACCCATCATAGCCCCACTACTTAGATAAGTCTATAAATTATCTATTATAGCATAAATGTCAAAGCTTGTGTCCAAGTGTGGATGTTTGTTACTCAATCACGCCAAAACGGCTGAACCGATTTCGATTAAATTTGGTACACAGATAGATTATGACCTGAATTAAGCTAGGTACAGGCTACTTTCTATCCAGGTAAAACGCGAGCGAAGCCTCAGGCGGACACTAGTTAAGAATTAATAGATAGGTAATAACCTATACTGGCGCGTATAAAAATGTACTAATACAAAATTGACCACCTTTAAAAATTTCATTTATTTTGTGTCATCATTGTAGGTACCTATGTCTTTTAAAGGGGCGTTTTCTGAGTTATTTAATTAGTATGTTTCTTAAAAAAGTCTTTATTTTCTTCTTTACATTCACGTAAAAATTAGAGAAAATTAAAAAATAAAATTGAGAATTTACATTCTTCGTTTATTTCTGGCTGCCTATCCCTTAGTCGGGTTTTACGACATCCACGAGAGGAGACGTTGGGGTCTATTCTTAGGCCTGCCCTGACACACCACCGCAGCATTTCAACTGGCTATACCTATATAGGCTCTGACTCTGACAGACAGACACAGACTGATAATATGGACGGGCGCATTGGCTATAGGCTTAATCTGTCCTACCACCAGTCCTACCAGTCTGGCCTAAGGGATAGTTATATTTTTTTATTATACATAGAAAATACCCAGAACACCCTGAACAAATATCTGCATATTGTACAAATATTTGTTCCGAGGCGGGAATCGAACCCGCAACCTCCTGCGTTGCAGGCACTCGTAGGCAATCCTTCGCCCGTCGCGCCACAGAGGTCGGGAGTGGGTATTTGAATGACATTCATAGAGTCTGTTCAAAAAGAGAAGCGTCGTGGGATTGGTGGCCGCAGCTGTGCTCATTTACCTATTTTGTTAAGCGGGCCATACAATAGCGCGTCTGTTCCATTTTGATCATTTTACAACTGCAACTATTTATTTAGTATAAAATTCAAAATGACAATTTGAATCCTAGAAATAGTTAAATACATACATACATACATAGACACACGCCTGTTTCCCCGAAGGGGTAGGCAGAGCCTCAATGGGCCTCTTTTCACAGTGGATTGCACCATCCTGGGATATAGACGTGACGAGTGGTGAACTCATCGCCGCCATTGCTTCCCACGACTGACTCACCTAACACTTTCTTCCAGTAATAACACATTGTACAATAGGCCAGCAACCAGGACAAATCTTATACCAACGAATCTTACAAACAAGTCCGGGTGATCCCTTAGTCGGCTTTTACGACATCCACGGGAGGAGACGGAGGGGTCTATTCTTAGGCCGGACACACCACGTAAACTAAATAAAACGTTAGTTCACACTTTGGCCACGACGCTTCTCTGCCACAGAATACTCTACCAGAGACTCTAGAGTGCCAGAGATACTCTGGCCACAGAATTTTACATAGGTAGGTACCTATTTAGTGCCTGCTGCATCATAACTTCCTTCAATTTCTTCGTATCAGGTTTCCAGGTAACAAAGTTGAGATTAGACCCTGCCTAGATCGGTGCCTGCGTGTAGATAAGTATGATAGTATAATATTAAAATAAATTAAATTATTCACATCGATATTACTCGAACGAACGATAATCGCAAATAAATTCGGTTAATCTTTTACGATAGTAAAGTGACGTGGCTACTATCAAATGTAGAACTTAGTCAGGCAACTATATTTTAATGTAAGAGATACCTAGTAGACCTATACGACGACTTGATGAGATCATTGTACAGCTCATTCACGTAAGATGGCACCTGTAAATACTCCATAGGTGCCAACTTACGTTGAAAGGTCTGTCAGAAGTAAATACCTACGTGTCAGCACAGAATAAATAATAGTACCTACAAGTGTCTGTCCGTGCTGCCACAGAATAAATAATAGTACATTACAAGGTACTGCCCACAAAAGCCTAAGTATGATTATATTTGGCGCCAGACAACAAAAAAATATCTCTAAGCCCAAAAGCCCAGCTGAGTCCAGCGTAGACCGGCACCGGCGGCACCGACCTAGTGGAAAAATGGAGTCCGCCGCCGCTGGAGCTGTCTCGGTTAGTGGAAAAACGCACGTTCCGTCGGTGTCGTCAGTGGAAAACCGCGCCATTTTCCATTGAGGTAATAGGTATGTAGAACATATTACCTCAATGTCATTTTCATAAATTTTTGCTTCCCGGCTGCCCCGTGCCGTTTGCCGTGCCATCACAGTTGCCGTTGCCGTGGAAAACCCAACAATACGCAGCATCGGTTATCCATAAGCACAAAAAGCGACAGTTACGTGGATGAGCTCATACTAGAAGCATTAACTAATAGGCGGCGCGCGTACCGGCCGCGGCCGCCCCGGTCGGTACTACGTAACTGGGTTTGAATTTAAAATTTAACGGTCAGACTCAGGCCAAGGACCGACTCGTGCCGGAAGCAATGATTACGTAGTAACTATTCTCTAATAATTATGTGGCTATGACTCTTGGCTAATAGCACAGATTATAATTATTAGTTACTCTAGGCCCTACATCCTAACCCACGCAGTGTGGTCCTTGCAGTGCGCAAAAAAGTAAATCTACTCAAATTGATCGTGAAAAAAAACTGAGTGATTGTGTTATTTTAGAGATTTTGAATCAATACATAATAGTAATTATATACCTAGCATAGAAAACTCGCTATTCGTGTCTATGCATTTGACTAGGTAGGCATTTTACAAATCAACTAATGAAATTACCTACTGCAAGAAATGCATTTTTATAACAAATACCAATAATAGGTACCTAGGTTACTTATGCGAAATGAAATTAAGGAGACGTTGCTTGCGATGTCAAAATTTTTGAATCAATTTTCGGCGAAACGAGTCAACCGATTTATCCTTGATTTTGGGCGGTAAAAATATAATTGATGCACCAATAACCAATGCACCAGCTCTCACAAAACTTGTTCAAAGCTTGAAATTGTTTGTAAGGCTACCTACTTATGTGAAGAGAAAATAAATGAAATTTATGTAATAAATAAATAAATAATGCTGGACAGTTCACACAACATTATCTAGCCCCAAGCTAAGCAGAGCTTGTGTTATGGGTACAATACATTAAATAGATAGATATTTTTATTATACATAGAAAATACCCAGAACACCCTGAACAAATATCTGCGATCGCACAAATATTTGTTCCGAGGCGGGAATCGAACCCGCAACCTCCTGCGTCGCAAGCCAACCTTCGCCCGCCGCGCCACAGAGGTCGTCAATAATTGAGCAATTCCTAAAAACATTGTTAAAAACGAGTAAATTAGCGGTTTGAAAATCATTTTGAATTTAAATTTTGATTCTACACCAATTTTCACAAAACATAGCTAAGAAAGAACTATCTCAAACACCATCTATCATACAAAGAAAACCATATCCTAATTGGCCAAACCGTTTTGGAGATAAATGGGAAGTGGGAAAAAACAAAAGCAAAAACACAACCTCGCACCCTGATAAACGCATACATATAATGCGCGACATGTAAAAAGAACGCTGGCGGTCATACTTCTTCATACGTTCCAGCGTTCTTTTTACATGACGCGTAGGTACTCTACCTATACCCACGAGGATGGTCGCATTTCTCGTTCTTGACTCAGAGTAGGTAATAGGTATATTCCTTGAGTTATTATAATAGGTAGTAGGTATGTATATAATTAGTGCTCTCTATTCATAGATAGTTCTGTAATAGAGTACGTATACGAGCTAGGTAGGTAGGTTTAGAGACAAGACAAAGTTTCGTCCGATTTTTCAAAAGAAGCCGAATAATTTGTTTTTTGTCTCGTGAGCTATTTATAAAGGTAAGTTAAATTTTGCAAGTATGTAAGCTTGTGTTACTATTTGCACGGACAATCAGCAACAAATTTGTCGGACACGCAGAGCAATCGAAACAAATGAGTCTCAAAAGCAAGGGCGTAGCGAGCGAGGTACGGGCAGGGAGGAGCAGCTGCCCCCGCTTAGAAGAGCGGTCGTTCGCTGGTAAACTGTAATTCTGACGAGTTTCATAGCTTGCGACGCTTCTTATAAAATTAATAAAGCTAAATCTGTTTTTTTTTTTTAATTACTCCCTCCTTCGTTGTAGGTAACTCATATGTTAACGGAGGCCTGCGTTGCTCGATGGTTAAAAACAACGATCAAATAAATATACCTAATCTAGGATTTTATTTATCTGCCCCCCCTAGGTATATACATTCCTGGTTACGCCCTTGGTCACAAGTAGGTAACTAACTACCTAGGTAGGTATTATCTTAGCTTAAACGTGACGATTCGCAAATTCACAATTGGCATTGAAAGCGACCTTCGAGCCTTTTAGGTACCCTTTTTCCTACGATGAATGTTTCTGGGAAATGTTAAATGTAGGTATACCTTACCTACCTACTACAGTTTGCTTTATATCTATACCTACTAATATAAACTATAAAAAAAAAAAAATTGTTTGTAGTTCCGTATGTTATAACATGGATAGACTGAGTTGAACCACATAACTATTGAGCAGAATCCGACTCTGAAAGAAAGAAAGAAAGAAAACGTTTACTTGGGATTGGGACTCTACACAAAAAAGACAGACACCAACAAAAAAACAAACAAGATAACAACTAAAAAAGACTACTCGAGTCTACTATACCTACTAGGACGAGTGTTAGAACGTGTTGAACTTGCAGGCAGACTGGCTGACCTAACTTTTAATAAGACTTATACTTACCTACGTAGATACTAGGAAGGAAGTAAACAAATTAAGTACTTAAGTAGGTGTGTGTATACGAGAATAAGAACATATTCAAAAAAGTAAGTATTTTAATTGATTTATTTGACAAAGTTATTTAATATATAAACAACAAGCTATAAACATGGAGAGATAAAAAATCTAATTAAAAACACCCCAATATCGCGGTGGCATCTGGTAGGTAGTCAGATCAGCATCATACCTAATCGACAGGTGCCTACCTAAATTCATCGACAATGCATCGATCTCTAGTCTACGCCCATAAAATAATTGTATGCTCCATATACTAATATTTATTCTGGGGCTCTACTTACCTACTTCATTTTTTATTGAACGTCACTGCATTTAGTTGCGACGGTCAACATTTATATCGAGTAGTTCCTGTTCGATCCCTTGAAAATGATCCTGTGGACTTCAGCCAGATCCAAAAATAGGTAACAAGTTTAGCTACCTACCTTACAAAGAGATACCTACATCCTGGGCATTACATACTTGTACTATTATTTAATCTGTGCCCGGGCTCTTGTTTTTAGGAAAATTTAATATTTTCTTATCTTTTTAAAAAGCACTTTATTTGCACCGCACGTTCAAGGCATTGTTCAAGGTTCAGATCTTCGGATTCGGATGTTCATAGGTATTATGTAATGTGTCCGTGCTTAGAGTGGCATCAATGTCGATTTGCCTGTCGTCATAAAAACTCAAAGGAAATGTTACTAAGGTAAGTGTTACACTAGGCCGCTCCATAAACAAATCCTCATTTGGATATAACAAGTCCAAGAAATGTTATAAACACGATCAAGAGAGATCACTAGCATGGGATGGGTTATAAGATTTACATACAAATCTCTAAATCAGTATGATTTGGAAACCATATAATTTTATAAGAAACTGACAAACCACGGCTCTAGATATTAGTGTACTTATTGTGATCATGCTTAATCAATTTAATGTAGTTTCATGAGATGTAATATGATATCATTTTATTATATTATATTTCATGTAATATCTATACTTCTATACTAATATATATTATAAAGCTGAAGAGTTTGTTTGTTTGTTTGTTTGTTTGTTTGTTTGAACGCGCTAATCTCCGAAACTACTGGTTCGAATTGAATAATTCTTTTTGTGTTGGATAGTCCAGTTATTGAGGAAGGCTATAGGCTATATAACATCACGCTACGACCAATAGGAGCAAAGATATAGTGGTAAATGTGTAAAAACGGGAGAAATTATAAGTAATAAAATATCGCGGGCGGGCTGTTTTTCACCGGGGGCTACCCGTGCGAAGCCGGGGCGAGCCGCTAGTCCAAAATATGCAGCAAATTGCAGCGCGCTCAACTCAAGCGCCCTAGCAGTACAAAAATACATACCAAATGGGGTATAACGCAAAATTACCAATCTTAGATTAGATTTTTAACTGACTAAATTAAGTACAATATTCAAATTAAAAATATGTATGGATACTACATTATAATACCGAGGGATCACCCAGACAGAACCACGGTAGGACAAAATATTCTCGATAAAAACCTCTAACTTTTGGCTAGATTCGATTGTTTGTCAATATGGTACAGATTATTGGGTCAAAAATTGGATAAATAAAATCAATACAATAAAACGAAGGGTTCACCCACGGGGTTTTTTAAAATTATCTATATATCACGAGATATTCAATAATAACAGCTTTTTCGAGCGGCGCGTGGTTTTTTTTTGTATGAAGATTTCTGCCTGGCGTGAGCGCAGTCTAACTCATCCTGGGAACTCCAACAGGAACGTTTACTTGTATATTCTTATACTATTATTTATTCTGTAGTATAACTAGCGAAAAAATTCTACGCCTATGAGTATAACATTCAACCAAATTCTCAAGTAAAAGTCTGCATCACTTTCGCTTTTGCCACAAAAAGTAATCATCCTAAACAAGTTAACCTTGACTCAGTGGCTATTTATCATACTACTTCCCCCGGTTTCTTCCGCCAGATGTTAGATGTTCCACCTGTTCTGCTTCTTTTTAAAAGATTTATTGGAATAGTAAATCCTAAACAAGTTTGATGCACTTTGGAAAATTTCTAAAGACCTCGAAATTATTTCATTGACATATTTACCTAAATTTTGGGCATTTAAAAAAAAAACTGGTTGACTATCAACGCGGAGACTAAAGCGTCAGTCGTAGTCTCGTAGAGACCTGAAAAAAATTGAAAGTATTTAAAAAATATAAATCAATTAAAATTGAACAAAACAGATCATCATCATCATCAGCCTGTATAAGTTATTGCTAAATATAGGTCCCGCTCATAGATAGCCACGACAAACGGTCTCGAGCTGCCTCCATCTATGGACTTCCTGCGACCTTAACAATGTCTTGGGTCTATCGAGAGGTGGTATTGGATATATTCTGTGGTATTGGTTGGTATCCTCTTCGGTGTCGTTCGGTAAATGTGGTTGCCACTCACCTACAAAACAAATATAATAAATCATATCAATAGATTAATTTAATGTAAGTACTTATGACAATTTCCGAGATCTGTGGCTGCAGGCAACAAAACCGCACACTTATGCGATTCAAAAAATAGTGGACCATGTTTAGAGAATGATAAATTGGCCAGATAGCACATCACAGAATTCCATAGGCGATACAGTCCATTATGGGTTTATGGTTGTGCCATCTGGATACAATGACACCAAGGTTCCGACTTCCAGCTCGATGGCCGCCCAAAAAAGGACTGCAGTCGATTCGCCGCGCCTTCGCTGTAACTAGTCCTTTTATGGCTTCCAGACAGCTTTTAGATGGCTAACTGCTCTTGTTCGCTCTAGCGAAGGTAATCCTTTATTAGGGCAGGAATTATCCTAGAAATGTAACGCGGTCTTAGTTTTTAAGACTTACGATCTATATTCTAAATTTAAATTTAAGATTTATCTAGCCCCCCCCCCACTTTAATAAAAATACGTACTTATGCCTATTGCAGGTATCAGAAGAGACTGTTTTTTTTCAAATCGCTTGAATTGCTTTGTTTGAAGAGCCAAATTACTAATAAAAACGTTTCTTCTGAATATGTCTTCCCCTACCAAAACAAGGAGCATTAACTACTCTGTGACCAAAGTACGTATTAACTTGTACGATTATTTATTCTGTGGTATTACAAAAATGTTAGAGGGCATGCTGATGCTATATGCTGATGAATTGATGATGATGAATGGGGCACTAAAAGGTAGGCACTTACCTACCTTAGTAGATATCAAGTTAGTATTTATTAAGTGATATTTTTTTTTATAATTTGACTATCTGTGCAGTTAATTTAAATCCACAATCCACAAAAAATTACCGCTCTGTTATTTAGAGGCCATATCAATTATTATAATTCTGTTATCCAAAAATTATCTTATATTTTCTGTGACAGTGCCGATCCGCTCATTTAACGGTTCAAAACGCTTGCTTTTGTCATCTCCCATGCCTATTCTCTTTCCGTAGGTACAAATTACATTGATTGCAATTATTATACCTACTCTTTAGTATTGGGTACTTACTTACGTAGACCGTACCTTCTTTATATTATCACAGAATAAATAATAGTACAATTATTATGCATGTAAGCTGCCGAGTTTTGGTTCAAGGTGCATACCATTTTAGAAAGCTCATTAGGTAGGTACCTACCTACTATCTGCTTTCATTAAAAAACTGTGAGAAAGCAACACAGTGAGCAGTCAAACATCCCATTTTATTAGATCATTTGTAGTACATAACTAGCTATATTATTTACGCAGTCTAGCAAATGCTGATTGTAAACTTTGTTGGCAAATTAACAACATAGGTCCTACCTATAAAAAAATCTGCGTGACCCGAACTTTTGCAAGCACGACCCCTTTTTCATGACTGGACTATGTGTAAATTGGGTACCTAATCGCAAGTGTTATTTCGGAATTGTATAGAAATGCTAGTGTCTGCCAGTGACTTCGCTTGCGTTTTACCAAGATACAAAGTAATAATGGGGATAAGTTCCTAGCTTTGAAGTCGGTTTCTTTTCGTAAAGAAAATTATAATAATAATAAAATAAATAAATTATACTGGACAGTTTACACAACATTATATAGCCCCAAACTAAGAAGAGTTTGTGTTATGGGTACTAGATAACTGATATAATTAAATAGATAGATATTTTTTACTATACATAGAAAATACCCAGAACACCCTGAACAAATATCTGCAATCGCACAAATATTTGTTCCGAGGCGGGAATCAAACCAGCAACCTCCTGCGTCGCAGGCCAACCTTCGCCCGCCGCGCCACAGAGATCGTCGTAGGTCGAGTAGGGATAATATTACTTGACATCGGCGAAATTGCTCGGAGTATTCCAAGAAGAGAAGAAGAAGAAGAGCAGAAGGTGCATCAATACAAACATACATAGGCGCTAATCCTCACTGAAACGAGGCAGAGCTTTGCTTTGCTAAGCTAAGCCGCCACTGTCGTCAGTAAAGTGTGAATTTGGCCGCCCTCTGTACCTGCCGCCCGGAACATAGCCCCGGCTTGCCCCCCCTAGATCCGGGGCTGATCATTTACAGTCTATCTCCTACTTTTGAGAAAATAGATTTCGGAATCCCAGTCTTGAAGATCCCAGTTACAATACCTATCCTCTACTCTAATTGTCGATTTGGTGACGGTCATAGTTACAAATAATTTTAAATTGTTCTGTCATTATTTTATCCTACTTATTTATGGTATATAAGGAAATAACGTGAGCTACCTAACATGGCCATTGTCCTCACTTATTAGAACCATGTATGAGGAAACTCCATGAATAAACAACCAACTTCGTATTAGAATTTACCAGGAATGTTAATATTGTTAGTATAGGTACCTAGGTAGGTATACCTACATACAAGGAGAATAGGTAACATGTTTGTGTGTCCAGGCACAACCGCAGCAAAGGTTCGCCTGCGACGCAGGAGGTTGCGCGTTCGATTCCCGCCTCGGAACAAATATTTGTAAAATCTGCAGATATTTGTTCAGAGTGTTCTGGTTATTTTCTATGTATAATAAAAAAAAACTAGGTATATAATGTACCTACCTATTGTAGGTACCTTACATACATCAGCTATCTAGTATACCCATAACCATCGAGAGGCCTGCAATGCTCTAAGCACATAACACAAGCTCTGCTTAGCTTGGGGCTAGATAATGTTGTGTGAACTGTAGCATTATTTATTTATACGTAGGTACCTAAATTGATTATGTTTTATTGGTCTGTAAATGGAATACGGTCAAACTTTGAGAGCCGCGTGCTCTTTCAGCATACCTACCTATCTCTATCGTAGTTTATCACTTGCCGACCAAAACTTATTTGCAAAAAAACGCGATAACTAAGTAGGTAGGTAGGTACCTACGGGCTACGGGTACTTGTTTGTTATAATATGAAATGGTTGGAATTGACAAATGGCAACGACCGACCGAGATAACAAATGATTCATAGTTTGTTTCCGATCACTGGGCTATTTTCCTGTAAATAAATCATGAATGTTAGCAAAACGATCCTAATTAGCAAGTTGATTGGAAGTAAATAATTTTTCCCTTTAGGTAGGTAGCTACCTACTCAAACCTTATTGCTTTGTTTTTACATGACAATTTTAGAAAAATACAAATCTGCTTCATACACTGGTGGTCTGTGGCTAGCTTTATAGGTTCGTCTTTGTACCTACCTTATTGTAGGTATAATATTGTACCTATAATAATACCGACCGATCATCGCCACACACTTTCAATGAAAAAATTTACCACCTATTGTGGATGTCATGCATGATAATTGATACTTATAATTCCTTAATGTTTAAAAATATATATTATTTTGAATGGTTCAGTATTTTTTTTTTTTTTTTTTTTTTATTAATATGTAGGTAGGTACCTAAATTTAAGTTTAACGCTGGAGGATTCTTCTAAGTTTTCCAGAAACGCAATTTAGACCATATTAGAAAGCCTACTCCTCCTACAAAAATAGCCGAAATAATTTAAAAAAAATCATATAATAAGTACAATATAGTCAACAATAGAAACATAAGTTTAAATTTTTTTAATTGCTGTTGCTTTTAACAGGAAAATATAAAACAAAGTACCTACCCTATAATTTACGCAAGAATTCCTACTCCTTCCAAAAGCTATTTTAATGATTCTTTCACAATATTATAGACAATTTACAGACTTTACATAATATAAGTTTACATTTTCAAAAATAATTATAATTTTGAAACAGTGAAACAAAAACTGTGAAACGAGATTCCTCGAGCGGTTCGGCCGCGGACCTCAGTCCGGCCCAAGCGTTCGCACGGGGTACCCGCGTCACTTTTTTGCTCCGCTCCTATGAGTGCCACCGACTGGTTCGGGCACAATAAGACACGATAGCAGTTAGTGTACTCATCGCAGTTTATTAGTTGTGCTTCGTCTTCCTTGAACAAAACATTGTAAATATTGATCGTTTTCGTTTAGATATCTAGTCTGGTTTGCGCGAGGACGCTTGTTGGTTAATTATCTATACTAATAATAAAGAGGAAAGATTTTATTGTTTGTTTGTTTGTTTGCATTGAATGGGCTCCGAAACTACTGAACCGTTTTGAAAAAATATTTCACTGTTGGGAAGCTACACTATCCCCGGGGACTCCGGGTGACAAAGGTTATAGTATATTTAAAAAAAAAATAGGGATCCTTACTAAAACTCCAATAATGTAACCCAAGGTGTCAAAAATTGTAACATAGGGGGAATAACTTTAGCAGGTTTTTGTATCTGGTGTGTGGATAGAGTAGAGCTTTTTTGTGAAAGAGTTCGTCCGGGGAAGAACTACCACCATACCTATTTCTGCCGCAAAGCAGTAGTGCTAGCATTGCTGTGTTCCGGTTTGAAGAGTAAGGGTGCCGGTGAAATTACAGGCACATGAGACTTTTCATCTTTATGTCTTAGGATGGCGGGCACGTATGAGGTAATGCACTGTTCATGGGCACAGGTTACCGCTTAACACCAGGTGGGCCATATGCTTGTTCCGTCATTCAGTAGTATAAAAAAAATAAAAAAATGGGGGTTGGGAAGAGGGGAGGGAGGGGATCTCGAATGAAAAATCACGAATGAAAAATCTCTAATGAAAAATCTCGGATCAAAAATCTCAGATGAAAAATCTCAAATGAAAAATCTCGAATGAAAAATCTCGGATGAAAAATCTCAAATTAAAAATCTCGAATGAAAAATCTTGAATGAGAAATCGCGAATGAAAAATCTCGAATTAAAAACCCCAAACTAAAAATCTCGAATTAAAAATTTCGAATGAATAATTTCGAACTAAAAATCTCGAACGAAAAATCTCGATTGCAAAATCCCGAATGAAAAATCTCGAATAAAAAACTTCGAATGAAAAATCACGGTTGAAAAATTTCGAATGAAAAATGACGAAAGCTATTTTTTGGCTCAGTCACAAAAAGTCCACTACTCATAATATACACCTCACTTTTTCAAAATATGACCACTTCGCAAAATGTCCACTTCGCAAAATGTACACTCGATTTTTTCTCATAACGTACACCGTGCTTTTTCTCAAATTGACCACTTCGCAAGGTGTAGATCATTCTCTTATTTTAGAAGATAAGGGACACACTTTTTACCACTTTGGAAGTGTCTCACGCGCAAACTATTCAGTTTAGAAAAAAAAATTATTAGGAACCTCAATATCATTTTTGAAGACCTTCCTGTAAATACCCCACACGTATGGGTTTGAGGTTTTTTTTCCGAGTTTCAGTTCCCCATACGGAACCGCAAAAATAAAAAACTACTTACTAGATCTCGTTCAAACCAATTTTCAGTGGAAGTTAACATGGTAATGTATATCATATTTTTTTTTAGTTTTATCATTTTCTTATTTTAGAATTTACTTATTACACTTTTTACCACTTTGGAAGTGTCCCTCGCGCAAACTATTCAGTTTAGAAAAAATGATATTACAAACCTCAATATCATTTTTGAAGACCTATCCACAGATACCCCCATACGTACTGGGGGACCTTCCGTTGTGTTAATAAAATGGACGGTATTATGTTTGATCTCCCTAGGTGCCCCAGGTGGTCGCGTAATACTAGGATATTTAGACAAGATAGCAGTGAATGGCGAGTCAGGAAGAGATACAACCTTAATACTCGTCTGCGTGGCTGTATTAAAGCTTGCGGAAGAGGATAAACCCGTCTTCGCATCACACAGTCTGCCTTGAGCGCAATCAGGCATTAACTCATAGTGCGATAAAAAATCTACGCCAATAATACCAGTCTCAACATTCGCTACCACGAAATTCCACCTAAAGTCGCGCCTAAGCCCTAAATTCAGGCGTAATTCAACCACCCCATAAGTATGAATAGTACTGCCATTTGCTGCAACCAAATTATAGGTTACAGGTTGCTGTATACTTCCCTTTACAAAACTTTTGGGTATGCAACATATATCAGAACCGGTGTCCACCAAAAATTTCATGTTGGAAGACCGATCTGCCACAAATAGTCGGCGACTTACTGCTGAGCAACCAGTCGTCGCCTTTAACGGTTGCTCCTCACTTCCCCCTGTTTACTTGGTGGTGGACCAGACCATTTGCAGGGAGACACACATCTGTGCGCCTTGGCCGCGAAACGGTCATGATAAAAACAAAAATCAACATTCCTAGATCGAGATCGACTACGACTACGACTTTTATAGCTACTCGTGCCACTACTTCCGCTTTGAGTTGACGTCAGTGCAGCAACCATGCGAGATAGCTCGTCAACTTTCTTTGTAAGCTCGTGGACATCTGGATGAGACATAGTTTCACAAACTTGCGTAGAACATACGAGTGACGTCGACTGCGAGTTGATCTCTATTAACTTATCGGCTAACTCGCTGAGCTCAACCACAGATTCCAAACGCTGAGCAGCTAGAACCGTTTGTATATACTTCGGAAGTCTTCCCATCCAGATTGTCTTGAGAACGTCATCTGGAAACGCGGGTCCTGCTAACGACCTTAAATTTCTCAAGAAAGAAGATGGCTTTCTGTCACCAATCTGTTCCTGTTCTAACAAACGTCGCACCTTTTGTTCACGAGAATCAGAGAACCTTGAAATTATTGCATCTTTTAAAATTGTAAATGGTCTGTCCCTTGGAGGATTTAAAATAATATCTTCCACCTCACGAGTGCAAGACGTGTCTAAGTGCGCCACGGCGTAATTATATTTCGTGATCTCCTGCGATATACAATTAATCGCAAACTGCGCCTCAAGACTGGCGAACCACAAGGCAGGACGATCATTAGAAAAAGGTGGGGTGCGGATCGACACCCTGTTAATAATAACATTACCTTTATTTCCCAGGTCATCGTTGCCGCCTGAACCATCTAAATCAGACTTAACGCCACCAACACCAGACAACGCCTGTACAAATTCGCCCTCATTCATAGCGGTACATCTAAAATCAAATAAAAATTACAACAATTTTGATCCGTGGAGGTGAGATGAGGCGACGTCCTTCTACACGTTTTTCACATTCAATGATTACATAGATAAACGTAGATACTCTCAATGATTACATAGATAAACGTAGATACTCATAAAGTATAAAAATTACAGCGCATAGTCACACTATTTGCCTGTGGCACAATCTATCCACAGCGCACAATGATCACTTGGCGATAATAAGTTCAAAAACACGTTGTCTCATGTGTAGGTAGGTAGGTACAGCACAACAGCACACTGAGGGCTGAGTCGCAGTTTTGCACACGATGACACCAATCGTCCGTCGTACTTACACTACGCTTACACCATACACCGGTGTGTGTGGGACATAAGTGAGTCTTAGTGGTTCAACACCGTCGTATATACCACCCATCGTAGGGACACGATCGTATAACACCGGAAGACGCCAAAATTGGCTATGATATGTTGTCGAAATGAATTTAAAACTGATAAAAAGGTATTTGTCTATGGAATTTGATTGTTGAATGTGTCAGTTGTCACTGTAAAGATGTCAAAGTCAAATTGTATTTTCATTTTTGAAGTTGAAGTTGAAGTCTGTTGAAGTTGGTTTTCGCCATTATGAAGAAGAAGAAGGTGTAGTAGTCAAATTCAAGTATTTTCATTAATTTCCAAACAAAGAAAGTATTCAAAGATTTATAAGTAACAAACCTCTTCGTGCAAACATGGATGCAACTCCGCAACACTAATAAACACAATGAACGCTGGGCACGGACCACGGGCTGCATACAGTCAAGAGCTGCCCTACCGGCTGGCTTGGCTTACCTACAACAACTGATACGTCGCCTGCTCAACTTTCAAAGAATAACCCTTCGCACCATCGTGGGTTCGTGGGGACACTCATAGGACAGTCTCAACGCCTCTTCAACATCGGAGCCACATACAGCCCACTCTGCAGAGGGTGTCTGACCGAAGAAGAATCGGCTGCCCACTTAATCCTGGAATGTGTGGAAATAGCAGCTCAACGTAAACAAATCCTCAACAACCCGAGAAGCCTGCGAAGACCCCAGTAAACTTCTGTGCTTGTGGAGTGATTGTACCTTGTGATTTCAATGAATAAAATACTTTTGACTTACTTTGGTGGTAATTTCAATGACTGAATTTTTCGTATTGGGCAGGAGCGCATAACTTTCTAGTATCACTTATGATTTCCCCCCTAGTTTAGGCCATTGGGAGAAGTGTTGTTTTTTAAGAATATTTTTGGTAAACACATTCATATAAGGCCCGAAACCAAAAATCATCTAGATAAATCTATAAAATATAAATATAGATATATATATATAGATCTAGTAAAGTCATGGTAGCAGCGACCTAACTGACAAGTCCAAGAAATTAGATCTTGTTTATTTACACAGGGTAACAGGACAGGTAAGTTGCCTATATTATTTCACTATGATCATAATCGCAGATACCTTAAACCTTACCGACCTTACCTTACTGAGACCATTAACTTTTTTCATCCGGTTCCTAAGAATAAAAATATTTTACTAGCTCGAATACAGGTAACTTATTTCTAAGAGGTGTTACAATACAATTATAACACCTCTTTCGCTAGCTTGCTTTTAAACATAAGAACATAAATAAATAAATAATGCTGGACAGTTCACACAACATTATCTAGCCCCAAGCTAAGCAGAGCTTGTGTTATGGGTACTAGATAACTGATATACTTAATGGCAAATCCATGAATTTGGTATTTTATTATAGACCCGTATGGCATTTACATTTATTATATATATTTCTCTTATAAGTCTGCAGTTTAAGTTTGGGTAAATAAAGTATAAATGGATTTCTAGGCTCAACATTTTTTACAACTAGGTAGGTATATCTGATTGCTATGAAGCAATCAGATAAAGTATTCTGGGTGTTGTTTCACAAGAATACACAATTCTCTTATGTACAGGTACATGCAAGCCAAGGCTCACACGCTGCTTAGGCCTTTGGTCGGTCGGTCGGTACGCTGTCGCAGCTCTTCGCATAGGAATACGAAGGCTTCTTTCGACAGCCGGTATTCCTAAATTCGGTCTCCGGGAGATCTTATACAGGATCAAAGGATGCCCGACGACTGTCTCGCATTTCCCGTAGCTCACGAGCCCGTGCTTCTTCATCAACATTCATGCAAGAAAATATGTCGCAGACATCCTCAATAACAAAGAACCCCACAAAAGTCCACAATTACACAGAAAAATTAACACTACCGTGTAGCGCTCACCTCTCACCGCCAAAAACACAAGTGTTGATCGTAACGCTCATCGTCGCCGTCGTGTCATCGTATTCCAAGCGTGAAGCTGTCAAATTTGGCACTCGGACTCAGAAATAAATGAAAAACCGTTAAAAACGGTACGTAAGTGCTTGCGATACGACGGCCGTGGCTCGGCTTATACGATCGGTGTATAGTGTAACGACGATGATCGTAAGCATGGCAGCTGGGACTCAGAATATAAGTTCTCAAAGTGTACGCTAGGGGCGCTTATCATATTCCCATACAAAAATGCGTGTTACACTACACCATACACCAGTGTCAAATGTTTGGTAAAAGCCAGACTCAGCACACAGATCACACAGCAACGCCGGAACGGGACACGACGCGACGGGATGAAGCGGCACAGGAACAGCGACAGCAACAGCGACAGGACAGCGCCGGCAGCCTCGTGCTAGCCTCGTCTGCACAACGGTCAACATCTCCGGTACAGAATCCCGCAATGCTCTAAGCTCCACATCTATCCACATATGCTCCACACTATAATATACGTCCCTTATTCATCACGTCGGGGTCACCAATTTAGAGTCACGCAGTGGGAAATTATAGGCGGAACTGAAGACTTTTAACAATTTATTATTTAATATTCAAAATCATGCAAAACCCAACTGACATTCGTTTTCAACCCTTTTTCTTCCTCTACGTCAAAAACCTCTATAGAGGTTCGTCGCCACAAATGTTTATGAAATAATCCATACGTCGAAATTACCAAAGTTACAGAGGCTCAGAGTCGAAAAAACCTTAGGGGGCCGACATTTAGCGTATTTACCCTACCTACTATACACGGACTAAAGGTAGGTACCTACTAATTGCAAACTCGTGACAACTCATGACGATGGTAAACCCTCGCCTCTCAAAACGTCAACTCGTTTGCAAATACTATAACCTACTAGCAGCGACCCGCGGTTTCACCCACGTAAGTCTCGATCCCGTGGGAATATCGGGATAAAAATGTGCCTAAGTGTTATTCTGGGAGTCCAGTTATCGTCATACCAAATTTCATCCAAATCCGTCAAGCCGTTTCAGTGTGAAGAAGTAACAAACACACTACACACACACACACACACACACACAAACTTTCGCTTTTATAATATTAGTGTGATGTGATTTACGATCCTTGTATGTTGTATCACAATGTACTATTGGGATTGGGTTGGGTTTAGAATCGTTTGGCAGGAGGAGGAGGGTGGGAGTAGGGTGAGAGGAAGGGGAGGGGTACCCCTTTGCCCCTGGTACCAGTCCCATAACAAGGTAACTTATAGTTTTCGAGAAAAAAAATAAAGAAATTTTTGAGGTTAAGTATGAAATTTTTGAATTGGAAGTGTCAGATGTTACGGGAGTCATCGCCAACTTGCAGGGAGGGTGCAGGAAATTCCAGCCTCGGTCCCCTTGTGCAGGAAACTTGTGCTTTTAAAGAAAAATAATAAAGAAAATTTTACAAAATCGGAACGTAAAATAATAATATTAATGATTTAATTTATGAGTATGGTACCTCTATCTGTAGAGAAGGGATGTTGAAAGAAATAAGAGAGATCCTTTAGAGGAATTAATTAATGTTATAAATTATGGATTTTTTATTGTTGACTGACTGTGTGACTCGACACAGAGCACCCCGACAATAGTTGGTTAGGTCCGAAAAGAGTGGCAGACCCGATACGGAGCACCCCGACTCCACGTGGTACTGTGCGTCACGCCCCTAGAGTGTATATAAAAACGCGGAGCCAGTAGCTCGCGTGGGAGATCTTGAGTGGAGCAAGCCCGCGAGGCCGAGCGGAGTGAAGGGGGGAGCTGGCGAGCGAAGCGAGCCGGTGACCTCCGTAGCGTAGCAAAGGTCGAGTGGGTGAAGCGACACTCAAGGGCGACCTCGCGAGAGTACTGGCGGGAGCACATACCGGAGTCCGACATTTAAAATATCCATACTTAACAAAAAAAAAAACTTTATTTTTTTCTCGAAAACTGTAAGTTACCTTTGCATAGGAGTGGTACCAGGGGCGAGGGGGTACAAATCCCCCACTCCCCCCCCTCTCCCATCCTCCTCCTGCCAAACGATTGTAAAGTTTTACCAAAATCTCATACTTAACCTCAAAATTTTCTTTATTTTTTTTCTCGAAAACTATAAGTTACCTTGTTATGGGATTGGTACCAGGGGTGAGGGGGTACCCCTCCCTCTCCACCACCCTCCATCTCCCCCTCCTCCTCCTGCCAAACGATTCTAAATTTTTACCGCGAATCATCTTCCAGATAGTGTTGTTATTGGGAATAGGTATTATCTTGTCGTTTGTTTGCCACCACTCTGGTGGCGATCACCACTTGAACTTGACAGTTGTAGGTACCACTGGGACTGGGATTTTTTTTCTCGATTAGGTACCTGCCAGCTGTGGGGACGGAGCCAGCGGAACAACTGGGAATAAACGATCGATACGATACAGCCACAGACAAACATAAATGTACGATACAGCACAGCGTATTTGGAAAAATTGGTACCTACTTAACTTACCAAATAAGGAAGTCTATCCATCTATAATTTTCAACATAAGTACTTGTAAGGATATTATTGGAGAATACCTAGCAACTGCTTGCGGCTCCGCCCGCGTGTAACCTAAGAAGGCTTATGTTATAGGAAGAAGCAAATATGGTTTATCTACTCTCATATCGTAAAAGATTCTTCAAAACGATTTTATATTGATAAACTTTAGAGACACAATAATTATTCAAGGTTTTATTCGTCTATGCTACTGGCTGGTTACTTACGTGCTCTACACAGGTACCTACGCACGGTAGAATCGTGGCTTTTCTTTTGACGCCATTTATTTACGTTATTATTTTTCATGTGCTTTGTTAGTCGAATAACAGTTTTATTGCATGAGTGATGAGTGTAGATAAAGTAGTGTTTGAAACTGCACATAACCAGGTAGGTATTAAAACAGTTTCATAAACTACTAACATAGTAGTTCACGAACAAGTAAATCGTTGGTTACCGTAACCAATCGTCAAAGTGACAGATAACGTAAAAAAACATCTGTCAAAAAGAGTTGTTTAAGCTAAACAGCCGTTTAAACGTCCGTTCATTAACGGAATATTATTGGTGAACAGTGGCCTTACACAACTAAACCATAATTATTACCTATGTTATGTGTAATAAAATGTGACGCATTTTTACTTTTGGAAAATAGGTACCTAGGTATTCTACATGACTGAAAACTGAAGTTCTTTAGAAAAAGAGACGTTCAAATTTTTTATTTTGTTTTGTTTATACTACTGAATGACGGAACAAGCAGAAGGCCCACCTGATGTTAAGCGGTAACCTCTGCCTATGAACAGTGCATTACCTCATAGGACACGTTCACCTAGGACGCACCCCATGTGGCATTGCAATGCGCCCGCCACCCTGAGACATAAAGATGAAAAGTCTCATGTGCCTGTTGATGTTGTTGTTTGTTGCCTCAAATGATGTTATACTGTCAAAATAGTCCTTTAAAATATTCTAATGACGTCAGTCATGTGTACTATACGATGGTCAAACGCGACGAGACAAATCGTCACCAATATAATCAATTGCCTCTAGAGTTAAATAAAAAAATACGTACCTACGAATGATTCACGCTGACAAAATGTTCTAAGAAGTAAACTGGAATGTACCTTGTATGCATATGACTCACTCAACCGAAGGGCCACCTCAATCCGAAGGTTCATGCGATGCATAAAAGCACAGTCATCATTTTCTCTGAACGAATGGAGCAATATTGACCGAGATTTGTCCCTGAATGAAGATATACAGTTAGAAACAAATTGTTGTTAGCTTCAAAATAACTCGAATCATCGCTTTCTAGCTTTCGCAAATAATGTGAATGTACCTAGTAACTCTAGCACCTAGCCAAAATTATACTTAAAAATTGAAAGCAGTGACAAAAAATGCAAACAAGTTTAATCTGATTTGGATCGAATCAAAGAACACAAGACTATACCCGGACAAATATCTACGAAGTTTCCTATCAGTAAATATTTATTGAATATGCGATGATGCGAGGGTGCGTCAGATGAGTCATTTGCAGCCCCACGTCTCGGCAACCCTCCAGACAGGGAGCGGCGATGCACCAGCCGGCAGGGGTGGCCGGAAATCGATAAGCACCAGATTTATAAAAAAAATACTGAGAGAGCAGGTTTTTGGCAGTGAAGCGGTCGGCATCGGTAACCTTACCTAGAAATGGAGTTTGGAGTCTGTGAAACTAAGGAAAGCGCTATTGATAAGGAATAAACCATTATTATTTCGTATAGGATTTCGTATAAGATTGTATACACTTAAACCGGTTTTTTCATTTAAATAAAAATCAACGTAGGTACTTATAATTAAGTTACAAAAAAACAACTTCAATATTGGAGTGTGTATTTGGACGAATCTACATAGAAAATTCAGAGCCTTAAATCAGTCGCATTTGCCTGTCAAAGATGTTTTTTTTTATATATATTTTTCTCTGTTACCTATAAAAGTTAACCAATCGTGTAACTGCAAAAAGTAAGTCACCAAATATCACTTTTATATGTTTTGTAATTACTGAGAAAAATCAAGATCAAATGAATCAAACCAATCAAGAATCAAATCAAGGTCACAGAATAAAATGTTTTGGTTTCAGCCAAAACATATTTTATTCTGTGACCAAAATTACTTCAAAATGCTAGTTGGTATAAATATCCATAACTTTAATAAGAACGTGGATAAAATCATAAAAGAACACATTTAAATAATGTTTTTGGATTGGATCAGTATTCTTTTATTTTGATAAGCCATGACTTATACTTAAGTAAATAAACATAGCTTTGAACAGCTGATTTCGCCTGTTGTGACCTTCATAACCATTAGGCCTTTTGTTTACGATACGTATATACGATTAGTTCACGTCTTTTTATGTTTGCAATAACTTATGTAGTAACTACACGTACATTGACAATTATCACGTTACCGGTATAATATCTAATCACCTTTCCGGAGATAACGCTGCATGATACACCACACATCAGCAGTCAGTCGACACTTTAGAGACGATATACCTACCTTAGTAATAAAGCTATCTTCATTTCCATCTATGTCGTCAGTTTATAATACTTTCATCTCTTCATAGGTAGGTAGGTAATTATAGTGATAATGTTCTCCGCTTAGTGTAATTATTACGCACCAGACTGTACAGCGAGATCTAAACTAATTAAATATTTTTAGGTTAATCTTAGCCTCTCAGGCGTTTGTAGCAATTAGCGCGAAACAGCCAACTCACACTAGAGAAAGCAATGAAAGACTGAAGTGAAAATATTCAGCGTTTTTTCGTAGAAAGAATGCGATCATTGAATTAGCTGGAATCAAATCACATTAATCCTGGTTCCACGTGAGCAGCTACGCGTAACGTAATCTTTTATCGACGCATAGCTTTGTTATCATCAGATGTACTTACATGCTGATAAAGTCGAGTAGCCTGACCATATATGGTGACAAAAATTGAGGCTGCTCCATCCAGCTCGTGATTGGCGGAAAACGCTTTACCGATATTATGTGAACTCTGATAAGGCACGTTTTATATAGTTTATCCTCACGAGCTGGCATTCATTTAGTAAGCTGTGCTTGAACGGAGCACCACGGAGTCTTACCTAGTCATTTAATTTATTTAAACTGTAAGTTTATTTGTTGGATTTAATTTGATTTTGTAAAATGTGAAACTTATGCTTCTATTATTTACTTTTATCCATTATTGTTTTATTCGGGCATTGGTGATTAAATTGATGAAGTCATACGTGACGGGTTACATAACACTCGTAGAAAAAGTTGCGTAATGGGTGTGTTCAACGTTCGTGTTGCATTTTATAACGGGTTACGTTCTGGAATGCCATTCCACGAAGGATTGCAATCTGAAATCCCGTTCCATCTCATTAGGTAAAGTTTTATTAATTACTTTGTTTCCTCTATTTCAGACTAATTCAAAATGTGCGACGAGGAAGTTGCCGCGTTGGTAGTAGACAATGGCTCCGGCATGTGCAAAGCTGGATTCGCGGGAGACGACGCGCCTCGCGCCGTGTTCCCCTCGATCGTCGGCAGACCCCGTCACCAGGGCGTCATGGTCGGCATGGGCCAGAAAGACTCCTACGTAGGAGACGAGGCCCAGAGCAAGAGAGGAATCCTAACACTCAAATACCCCATCGAGCACGGCATCGTCACCAACTGGGACGATATGGAGAAGATCTGGCACCACACCTTCTACAACGAGCTGCGTGTGGCGCCCGAGGAGCACCCCGTGCTGCTCACGGAGGCCCCCCTCAACCCCAAGGCCAACAGGTGAGTGTCTCCCCGCCCCGCGCCCTGCGACCCCTCGCGCTCGTCCGCCAGACACTGACCGGGACGTTTCTGTTTCAGAGAGAAGATGACACAGATCATGTTCGAGACCTTCAACACGCCCGCCATGTACGTCGCCATCCAGGCCGTACTCTCGCTGTACGCGTCCGGTCGTACCACTGGTATCGTGCTGGACTCCGGTGACGGCGTCTCCCACACCGTGCCCATCTACGAGGGCTACGCGCTGCCGCACGCCATCCTGCGTCTGGACTTGGCTGGCCGCGACCTCACCGACTACCTGATGAAGATCCTCACCGAGCGCGGCTACTCCTTCACCACCACCGCCGAGCGTGAGATCGTTCGCGACATCAAGGAGAAGCTCTGCTACGTCGCGCTCGACTTCGAGCAGGAGATGGCCACCGCCGCCTCCAGCAGCTCTCTCGAGAAGTCCTACGAGCTTCCCGACGGACAGGTCATCACCATCGGAAACGAAAGGTTCCGTTGCCCTGAGGCTCTGTTCCAGCCCTCATTCCTGGGTATGGAAGCTAACGGCATCCACGAGACCACCTACAACTCGATCATGAAGTGCGACGTTGACATCCGTAAGGACCTGTACGCCAACACAGTATTATCCGGAGGCACCACCATGTACCCCGGCATCGCCGACCGCATGCAGAAGGAGATCACCGCCCTCGCCCCGTCCACGATGAAGATCAAGATCATCGCGCCCCCAGAGAGGAAGTACTCCGTATGGATCGGAGGATCCATCCTCGCCTCCCTCTCAACCTTCCAACAGATGTGGATCTCGAAACAGGAGTATGATGAGTCCGGCCCCTCCATTGTGCACAGGAAGTGCTTCTAAACACCAAGTAAGACTTTGATAATTTATGATGCCCTACACCCAGCCCCTGAAAGGGCGGCTCAAATTGCGCTTGTGATCTTTTAATGTAAGTTCAGTATTTAAATAGGTTGTAAGGTATCGTAATATGCATATTACGTATTTACGCGTAACATTGTTGTTACCGTTTTTGACAAAGATTTTTATTTATTTTTAATGATCGTTACTAACCTGAACATTTTTAATAAAACATAATTTATATACCGGTATAAATATGACTTTTTCTTTGCTTATTCCTTCTCTGTCTCGACGTATTGCCGTGGTGAAAGATGCTGTTGGTATGTAGAGTACCGTTCTTGGTAGACAGACATACGACGACCCGAATCAGCATCGTCCAGCTTACTAAAGTTTCTAAGTTTTCTAACTGCTATGTTCATTGACCGCTCCAATTTACATTAATTTGCATTTCTTGGCAACAGACAACCGACATTCATTTTATTTAATATTCATATATTTTATGCATACATTATTTAATAGTTAGATTATACATTCAAACTAACACGGGTGTATGAGTTTACGGTAATTAGATGGTGATTTAAATTAACTAATTGTTTGAGTTGTGTCGAGATTTCTTCAAGTCATTACTATATTTAACTTAAACATAGGTAGATGATTAGGTTAACAATTATTATAGTTTTGATTGAACAGGACAGGAAAAACAAGTATCCTCGCCTTATTTATTACCGTTCAAAGCCTTAAAATAGCACAATGTGAAATCATTATCCTTGTATTATTATGGCTAGCTCGACCACACCACACACTTGTGGTGACTCATTGTATAAATAACTTACTACTGACGTAGATGTTGTTATTCGGAAAATGGATTCATCATAGCAAGTTAGTAGGCAGTAGGTACGTACCTAAAATACAATGTTCACAATGGTGCTTTGATTTATAAAAGACTAATGAGAATTGGGTGTCAGTGCTAATAGCCTGAATAAAAACACGCAAATAGGCTTACTTATAAGTTTATCAAGATGGCAGCATTGGAGGAAAACTTAGACATAGACAACGATTATTTTTTATGGAATATAATCTGCATGGATGTGTCCTTTCGTGGTTTTATACCTAGTCGGTTGGTAAGTTACTTTTCCAAAATATAAGTAGGGTGAACGAGCTGTAGGTAATTAATTTAAATAGGTACCTAGTACCTACTCTTTAAGACTGAGTTTAGCATATTTTGGCAGTGCTGAATGAAGTTAGCCTTTAGAAAGAAAGAAAGAAAGAAAGAAACGTTTATTTATGACTAAACAATCAAAGACACACAGATGCAACACGCAAAAGCAAACATCATAAAATAAAAAACTAAAACAAAAACAAATTACACAGATATAAAAAATAAGGCAATTTGTGTGTGTGCCTGACGTAAGCCACAAAAGGGTCCTCAACTCAGCGTTTACTAGGCCGCGTTGGCAACCCAGCGCTGATCTTCCGTTGAGGCCCAGAGTTGAGAGTGATCCACGGATATCCGCTTCGGTTCCGATTGAGTGCCGTGCATGCAGATACAGGCAATTTAAAAATAAAATACATTTAGACACTAGACACAGACTAGACACAGGACTTTATAGACTTTAGGCACTTTAGGTACCTAGACCTACGTACAATGCGCTGACAAATTAGTTCCTAATAAATCTATCGCGAGGCAGATCCATCGGCAGAACTGTAGTAAGTAAGTAGGTACCTGTTGTAGGTAGAAGTATTCAAAACATTCAGTAAGTAGTATCTACTACCTAGTATCTACTTTTTCAGGTAACCTCTAAACAATAAAAATAAGAGACAGCATTCTGCGCTAACCATGCAAGTGAGCATGAAATATGAATTCGATATGGGCATAAGAAGTAGGTAAGTATGTTGCTTCGTCTGTTTTGCTGCAAATAAACGAGAGTGCATGCCAGCATCTTTCTATTTCTTGCCTCACTTTGTAGCGCGAAACGCTATGTTTTTTCTTGTTGGTTGATCTGAGCCTATAGTTTATTCCATTATGTTTCTACAACAAAATAACTTGCAGTCTAGCTATTATGTATAAAAAAGTTTTTTTTTTTACATAATTATGGTCTCGCTCTATTGGTCTAGCATAATTATATCTATGGTATAATTATGAGACGAGACTGTTGCTGTCACCTACTAACCACACAAACTCGGCAATGTCATCAATCACGCATAAGTTTTCTAATTCTATAAATAAACTGCACCTTTAATTATTGAATGGTACTAATGAGACTAGATATACTTACTGTGTCTAAAACATATACCTACCTACAGTTACATGGAACTACTGGGAGAAAAAAATCCCAGTAGTTTCACCATGAAACAAGCGAATTAGAGAATGGAACTACTGGGACCTGGCGACTATTGACCTTCCTTCATTAGAGTAGAGCTGTTCCCTGCTATTGACCTAGTGCAAGATTTGATATCTAATTTTAGAGCACAGTCGTCGTGGTGCTACGTAGGTACCTACCTACCTACCTATATTCTGTGGCACAGTTTAAAATAGATCAGACACACCCGCAGAGTACGTTGCCCTTGCGTAGTTATGCTGCATTATTTTGTATCTACTCTCATATCGTAAAATTATAGACTTTAAAACGAGTTTATATTGACATACTTTAGAAACTCAATATAACACTTGTTCTCTAACAAAATATCTATAAGTAAAATAACTTTTTTCCGTACCTAGCTTTTTTCCAATGCACCTAGGTAAATGCAATGGTAGGTAGGTAATTCGCTACGTACGGCCAGACCAGACCAAGGAGGATTCATAATTTTTTCGTTTTTTTTTTAAATACCTTGTCTGTGGTTACGCGCGCTACAACTACAAATGGTATAAAAAAAAAAAAAAAAATATAATAATAATAATACTGGACAGTTCACACAACATTATCTAGCCCCAAGCTAAGCAGAGCTTGTGTTATGGGTACTAGATAACTGATATCCTTAATACAATATATTACATAGATAGATATTTTTATTATACATATAAAATACCCAGAACACCCTGAACAAATATCTGCAATCGCACAAATATTTGTTCCGAGGCGGGAATCGAACCCGCAACCTCCTGCGTCGCAGGCCAAGCTTCACCCGCCGCCGCGGTATGCGCGGTAGAATCGTGTTTTTACTTTTGCTTGTTCCTGTGACGCATTTTATAATTATTGTTGTTCTTGTTCTTGTTGGTCAAGTATCTACCTAGGCACAGTGCCTATATAGGTAGGTTTTATTGCATGAGTGTAGATAAAGTCGTGTATGAAACTGCACATAGGTAGGAAACAAAAACCTCGCCAAGACCACAGAATAAATAAATAAATAAGTAAATAAACAAGTACAAGGCTCGGTTTTTAAACTCCTTCCTTTTTTTAACCCCCTGAGGGGCAATTTCATAAACTACTATTGTTATTGTACCTAGGTAGGTAGGTAGGTAGGTAGGTAACCTACCTGGATTTGGTTTAACACATAAAATGCACTACATATGTCTGATTATTATGCAAGATTACATAAAAGCCTCAAAGTAAAAAAGTAAACACTACCTAAGCCCTAAGATCGATTTTGAATCGAATAGTATTATTTTATCTGTGCCTAAGCTAAGAAGAAGATCTATTTGAATAGGGTTTCCGTCCGAATTTCCGATTTCGATTCAATTCAAAATCGATCTTAGGGCTTAGGGGTCTAGTTTTTGCGTGGGTCTAGATTTCCCTGTAACTTCTAAAATAAGAGCATGATAAAATAAAAAAAAATATATGATGTACCTACCTACATTACCATGTAAACTTACACCGAAAATGTTTTTTTTTTTTAATTCGCCAAAAATCGTAAACCGCAATTTACCCAGAGACATGTTATCAAAATATATCGTTGAATTTACCTTTCATTCAATGTTACTTGCTGCTACGGAACCCTTCATGGGCGAGTCCGACTTGCACTTGGCCGCTTTTTTATAGATAATGGTGTCTCATGAACCGTGATAGTTAGACAGCTGAATTTTCACAGATGATGTAGGTAGGTACCTACCTAACCAAAGATTTAAATCGGATGTATTATAGAGGTAGGTACCTAGGTATTTCTGTTGCCGCTATTACAACAAACACAGTAAAATAAATATAATACCTATATTGGGCTGTATTTTAGTAATAGTAGACCTTTTTTGTGAAAGAGTTCGTCTGGGGAAGTACTACCACCATAGGTACCTGACTATTTCTGCCGCAAAGCAGTAGTGCTCGCAATCGCAATGCTGTGTTCCGTCCGGGTTGAAGGGTATAGTTGCCGGTGAAATTACAGGCATACCTATGGAGAGTTTTCATCTTTATGTCTCAGGGTGGCGGGCGCAGTGCAATGCCACATAAGGCGCGTCCTAGGTGGACGTGACCTATGTGACCGCTTATCATCAGGTGGGTCATCTGCTTGCTCCGTCATTCTATATAGGTACCTACCTAGTACCTTAGACCATTGCAGGACCCTAGTACCTACCTACGTATATAAAAAAAACTCATGAAGGAACCGTGATAGGTACCTAACTAGGTAGTTAGACCTGTACTAATATTTATTCTGTGGTTAGACAGTTGAAATTTACGACACAGATGATGTATTGGTGTAAATACTAAAAAACAGGTTAAAATAAATATTTAAGAGAGCTCCCATACAACAAACGTGTTTTTTTTTGTCCTTTTTATAGATAATGGTCCGGAACCCTTCGTGCGCGAGTTCGAATCACAAATCGCAGTAGGTACCTAGGTAGGTAGGTAGGTACAGGTACCTACCTACCTACCTACCTAGGTAACTACATACACCGGGTGTGCCTACCTAGTTAAAAAATCCATGTCGCAAAAATAGGTAGGTACCTACAACGATATATTAAATTGATAACATGTCTCTGGGTACCTAAGTGTACCTTTGTACTACCAAAGAATCTTTGAGTGTACCTACCAATTTTTCCCGTAAAAGAAAACCGAAAAAATCCCTAAAAGTAAATAAAAATATAACCTTTTACTTTAAGGGGAATAACCTATACTATTTACTCAGGGAAAATGGGAAAACAAGTAAAACAACACTGGCACGCGTCTGTCAGTCCTAGAGTTGCACACACAAATAAAAATAAATACACATCATACCATCGACGTAAATCTTTGGTCGAAGCATCATAAAACACCTCAGAGCATTGCAGGCCTCCGTTCCGTACCGGAGTACAACGGAGTGTTGTGTGGTACAATACAAACAACCTAGGAATTAGATGGACCTACATTCATTGGTACAGATCATTCACAAAAGCAAGGTACTTATTTTGTATATTGGCAGCATTGCCTACGGTGCTGCCAACAATATACGTAGCATTTACCTCACTTGGTGAATGGTGGTCGCCGACAACATTATCTAAACTTGTATGTACCCACCACAGATTAATATGATTTACTTGCATATTTTTAAATAATATACAGTTATAAGACTAGGAAGGTTGTAAATGATGACACAATATAAACTATTTATTTATTTAGTTTTTTCTTACAGTAATTATGGTCGAATGGAACGATTCCAGACATATCACTATCACTTGCATAAACGTCATCATCTGTCGAATCCGAATCTGTGCTGCTGTCATTTCCTAGTTCAATTATGAATTTATCAGTAATATAATCCATTCAGCCATCACGTTCATAAAATTTGTCTTCTAGATTAATTACGTGTTCACTGTTTTTGCCAATCCTGAGGGGTTATACATAGATGAAATAGCTTCTTCAGCTAGCTTCACGATATTCCCAGCTTCTTGGCCGACATTATTGCTAGCTACTCGTCTCTTTAGAAGACTCCACATATATAATCAATTGCATATTGCATTTAAGTCGCAGTGGTAGGGGGTAGAGTATAGTGGTAGAGGCAGCAACTTCACCTTCTTTAGATATTCTACTCACGCTTCTCTCCAAAATGCCTGAAATAGACACAAAATTAGTCACATTTTATAAAATTAAATATTTATAAAAACACAAACAAGGACAATATCATAAAGAAATAAATTAAATTCACTGAGACTATGTACTTCTTTATTTTAATTCGTTATGTTAGTAAGTTCTAATTACCCATACTAAAGACATTGTCTCGGAAGCTGGTATCCCTATTTTACTAACCTGTCATATGATCGAGTGGAATTAACGGGGCTTTGTTTCCAAAGATTTCTATATCGTAGATATGCCCAGACACCGAAAACTGTTGCATTGTATTTGAATGTGTGCGTTAACAAAGTTCTGACGCACACACACGTAGTGTATAGTAAAAAATCGTGATTTTGTCTATAAACTTAACTGTTGATATTACCATTTCATGTGCAATCATATTGCACGCACTTTTTTGAAAAAATAAACGTCCTCTAAGCCCTGAAATTGAAAATATGTGTTATTGTCTAAAAGGTGTGCAATCTATGTACGGTCAGCAAACTCATCACATAGCAAGCAAAGTAATAATAATTAAACTGTAAAATGTTGTGGAGTGGGTAAGTAAATTAAAACACGTTTTTTACAAAGAATGTCTATTAATTGGCAGAGAGATGGCGCTGCGACTCTTTTTTTTTACCCTACTTTATTGACGGTCAAGCAGATGCCCCACCTGATGTTAAGCGGTAACCTCTGCCTATGAACAGTGCATTACCTCATAGGTCAAGTCCACCTAGGACGCGCCCTATGTGGCATTGCACTGCGCCTGCCACCCTGAGACATAAAGATGAAAAGTCTCATGTGCCTGTAATTTCACCGGCACCCTTACCCTTCAAACCGGAACACAGAAATGCGAGCACTACTGCTTTGCGGCAGAAATAGATATGGTGGTAGTACTTCCTCGGACGAACTCTTTCACTAAAAAGCTCTACTACTACTAAAAGTACGTGTAAACATTGAGATCCGTTATTTTCATATTAAAAATTGGAAAATGTGTCTTTTTTACCGTAAAACTCATTATGGTCATTATTTGACGACCTCTGTAGCGCGACGGGCGTAAGTTCGCCTGCGACGCAGGAGGTTGCGGGTTCGATTCCCGCCTCGGAACAAATATTTGTGCGATCGCAGATATTTGTTCAGGGTGTTCTGGGTATTTACTATGTATAATAATAAAATATCTATTTATGTATAATATTGTATTAAGTAGGTATATCAGTTATCTAGTACCCATAACACAAGCTCTGCTTAGCTTGGGGCTAGATAATGTTGTGTGAACTGTCCAGAACCATATATTTATTTTAAAAAAAATATAGAAATAGTAACGTGTTTCGAGTGTACAAACGTTATCTAATACTAACTTTACTGATAAACAAAGATTTTGTACAGATAAAACAATGACAACACAGTGATGTTGAACAGTGACAAAGTTATTTGATTCATGTGCAATCATATTGCACGCACTTTTTTGAAAAAATAAACGTCCTCTAAGCCCTGAAATTGAAAATATGTGTTATTGTCTAAAAAGTGTGCAATCTATGTACGGTCAGCAAACTCATCACATAGCAAGCAAAGTAATAATAATTAAACTGTAAAATGTTGTGGAGTGGGTAAGTAAATTAAAACACGTTTTTTACAAAGAATGTCTATTAATTGGCAGAGAGATGGCGCTGCGACTCTTTTTTTTTACCCTACTTTATTGACGGTCAAGCAGATGCCCCACCTGATGTTAAGCGGTAACCTCTGCCTATGAACAGTGCATTACCTCATAGGTCAAGTCCACCTAGGACGCGCCCTATGTGGCATTGCACTGCGCCTGCCACCCTGAGACATAAAGATGAAAAGTCTCATGTGCCTGTAATTTCACCGGCACCCTTACCCTTCAAACCGGAACACAGAAATGCGAGCACTACTGCTTTGCGGCAGAAATAGATATGGTGGTAGTACTTCCTCGGACGAACTCTTTCACTAAAAAGCTCTACTACTACTAAAAGTACGTGTAAACATTGAGATCCGTTATTATCATATTAAAAATTGGAAAATGTGTCTTTTTTACCGTAAAACTCATTATGGTCATTATTTGACGACCTCTGTAGCGCGACGGGCGTAAGTTCGCCTGCGACGCAGGAGGTTGCGGGTTCGATTCCCGCCTCGGAACAAATATTTGTGCGATCGCAGATATTTGTTCAGGGTGTTCTGGGTATTTACTATGTATAATAATAAAATATCTATTTATGTATAATATTGTATTAAGTAGGTATATCAGTTATCTAGTACCCATAACACAAGCTCTGCTTAGCTTGGGGCTAGATAATGTTGTGTGAACTGTCCAGAACCATATATTTATTTTAAAAAAAATATAGAAATAGTAACGTGTTTCGAGTGTACAAACGTTATCTAATACTAACTTTACTGATAAACAAAGATTTTGTACAGATAAAACAATGACAACACAGTGATGTTGAACAGTGACAAAGTTATTTGATTACAGTCTACTTAACACAAAAGACAGTGAACTTAGTAAATAGTGTGCTAAATTTAACTAAACTTTATATCAGTGAAAAAGTGCATCTAATTAACAGATAACAATATTTTTGTTGTTCTTTAAAATACTGTTGACGGCGCCGTATTACCTACCTACATTAAAAAATAAATAATTGTACTTTGGACTTAATTATTAAGAACAAATTTTTGAACTAAACAACAATCTATCATTGTATCACTAATGTCGTCTATGCATTCTAAACACTGGCCGTGAGGTATTAGGACTTTGGCTGCCGATCTTGAGCCCCTAGTTCCAATCTCTAAGAGGTCCAACTTTTTGCGCTCAAAGAAAAAAAAAAGAGAAAATAACAGTAAAACCCGCCTAAAGTGATACCGTAGTTTGCAGGTTGAGCGCCATCTGCGTTCACCAAAAGCCCGGTAACGCAGTCATGACCCCAGGAGGTCAAATGCATTTAAACCCATACGAAAAAAAAAACACGCCACCGTTAGTAAAATTATGTAGCTGAAATCTAAAATATTAAATTAAAACAAATGTATAAAATATTTAAATTATTAATCTTCTAAAATATGAGAAATATAATATTTTTTTAAAATGAAATACGCATTTATTCCTTGGTATTAAAACTACATGCAATAAATTAAATTTCAATTATTTGGGTTAGGTTCATGTCACCCCAGGTTCAATTCACCCCGAAAAAGATTACAATATAGTTACTACGGCGCCAGTCGACGGTACTAGCAGCGATATAAATTAATGGGAATTATTGTGAGTAGGTTTTTTCATCTATTTATTTCAATGGTTTTTTCTTAGTCTATTGAAAGAAAAATGTCGAATGAAAAATGTCGAATGAAATATCTCGAACGAAAAATCTCGAATGAAAAATCTGGAAAAAAAATCTCAAATGAAAAATCTCGAATGAAATATCTCGAATGAAATATCTCGAATGAAATATCTCAAATGAAATATCTCGAATGAAAAATCTCGATTGAAAAATGTCGAATGAAAAATGTCGAATGAAAAATCTCGCATGAAAAATCTCATATAAAATGTCGAATGAAAAATGTCGAATGAAATATCTCGAACGAAAAATCTCGAATGAAAAATCTGGAAAAAAAATCTCTAGTGAAAAATCTCGAATGAAATATCTCGAATGAAATATCTCGAATGAAATATCTCGAATGAAAAATCTCGATTGAAAAATGTCGAATGAAAAATCTCGAATGAAAAATCTCGCATGAAAAATCTCGAATAAAAATGTCGAATGAAAAATCTTGAATAAAAATCTCGAATGAAAATCTGGAAAAAAAATCTCAAATGAAAAATCTCGAATGAAATTTCTCGAATGTAATATCTCGAATGAAAAATCTCGGTTGAAAAATGTCGAATGAAATATCTCGAATGAAATATCTCGAACGAAAACTCTCGATTGAAAAATCTCGCATGAAAAATCTCGATTGTAAAATCTCGCATGAAAAATCTCGAACGAAAAATTTCAAATGCAAAATCTCGCATGAAAAATCTCGAATCAAATAACTCGAAGGAAAAATCTCGAATGATACATCTCGCATGAAAAATCTCAAATGAAAACCCTTGAATGAAAAATCTCGAGCGAAAAATCTCGGACGAAAAATCTCAAATGAAAAAACTCAATTGAAAAATCTAGAATAGAAAAGTTCGAAGGAAAAACCTCGAATTAAAAATCTCGAATGGAAAATCTCGAATAAAAAATCTTTAATAAAAAATCTATGTTTCCTGCGGTTTCAAATTTCCTCGCACTGTTCCATTGAAAAAGAACGCACAAATATGTGCGTGAAGATATGATTGTGATATGAATAAAATAAATGGTTTGAGTACTGATTAACATTGTAATTACTTACACAAAAATACAGATCTATGATACAAAAATCAAATCATGTATATAAGAAATAAAATATAAACACCAATAAATCAACAAAAACTATCTCAAATCTCTATTTTTTACGGATCAACTTCCGAATACTTCCGATCCGTCAACTTTGATCTTAATTAAAAAACACTTTTATCCCATAATTATTTATACAAACACCGGTTTAGATTACTCTATACAAAAATATACTATACAAATCACACTAATATTATAAAGACGAAAGTTAGTGTGTGTGTAGTGTGTTTGTTACTTCTTCACGCTGAAACGGCGAAACGGATTTGCATGAAATTTGGAATGGAGATAACTGGACTACAGAAATAACGCAAAGGCACATTTTTATCCCGATATTCCTACGGGATCGGGACTTACGCGGGTGAAACCGCAAGGCGCTGCTAGTAACCAATATATATGAAAAACACTAGAAAATCAACAAGACTTTCTCTTAAATTTAAATTTTGCATCGTTTTCTTATAAACGGACCAGCTAGTTTCAATTAATTCGTCGATCGTTTATTTATAATCAAATACACGATTCAAATAACAAATAGCAATCAAAAATGATGTTTTCTATAAAATTTGAGTATTTGGATAAAACTTGCCCCGTTTTCTAATTAACGATCGCCTATTTTCAGTAAAATTGTTATTATTTTTTCCCAAAGTTAAACTTTTTAATTAAATACAGTATTTATTATAAAGGATATTATTAAAATAACAAACATAATTATAAAAAACACGAAAAATATTTTTCTTAAATTTTAATTTTGATCGGCTAATTTGAGTGTTTCGTCGATCGTTTATTTATAATCAAATATACGATACAAATAACAAATAGTTATCAAATACGATATTTTCCATAATATTTAAATAGTTTCATAAATCATAAATCATTTATTTGTTATTAGTTGGCTAAAACTTGCCCCGTTTTCCAATTAACGATCGGCTATTTTCAGTAATGTAGTTGTTTTTTTTCCACAAAGTTAACCTTTTTCTATTAAATTAAGTATTTATTATAAAGATTATTATAAAAAATACAAATAATAAAAAGTAATATAAAACATTAAAAAATCAACAAAAGTTTCAGTATTCATTACATTGGCTATAATTTACCTCTTAAAACTTAACAACACCCAAGAGTGATTTAGTCGTAGTCACTCAGTCCCAGGACCAGTCTGAGGGTCAGGACTATTCATGATCCTACAATAAGATCCTCTTTATCGTGGGGCTCAGGAACTACGAGTATTATCGTAAGTACTGTGTTACCATGATACTCGTAGCTTAAACCCGGAACAAATGTTTGCAGATCTTGTAAACAAACATGGGGAAAGTTTTACTAATTAAATACAGTAATTATTGTAAAACGTTTATATAACAAATAGATGTAAAAACACTCATTAACAATTTTTTTTACATAAATTTAAATATAGGCTATAATTTGCCAACCTAAGAAACAAACTAGTTTTTAAAAAAAAGTTGGATTTATAATATCTTTGCTTATTTCACTTTTTGTATAACATATTTTTTAACTACACAAACACGAAATTTCACGAAGATAACAAAATTTTCCATGAATTTTAAATTTTGCTAAAATTAGAGAGAGATTTGAGATTTTTCATTTGAGATATTTCATTCGAGATTTTTCATTTGAGATTTTTCAATCGAGATTTTTCATTTGAGATATTTCATTCGAGATTTTCCATTCGAGATTTTTCATTTGAGACTTTTCAATCGAGATTTTTCATTCGAGATTTTTCATTCGAGATATTTCATTCGAGATTTTTCATTTGAGATTTTTCAATCGAGATTTTTCAATCGAGATTTTTCATTCGAGATTTTTCATTCGAGATATTTCATTCGAGATTTTCCATGGTAAGGGCATATCTACGATATTGAAATCGTTGTTTGTTTCCCTTTTCTCTCTTACAAAAGGCACGCACCTTCAACACAATCTCTCTTGCATTGCTTCCAAATGGCTTTGGCATGATTAATGCGAAAAATATTAAATATTATCACAAAAACGACCGGAGCAGTCTATGACAATCTGCCCATCTCAAAGATTTCAATATCGTAGATATGCCCAGACCCAGAAAACTGTTGCATTGTATTTGAATGTGTGCGTTAACAAAGTGCTGACGCACTAGTAGACGCACACATACTTAAAAATCGTGATTTTGTCTATTAACTTAACTGTTGATATTACCATTTAATGTGCAATCATATTGCACACACTTTTGAGCACAAATAAACGTCCTCTAAGTCCTGAAATTGAAAATATGTGTTGTTGTCTAGAAAGTGTGCAATCTATGTATGGTCAGCAAACTCATCAGATACAAGCAAAATAATAGTAATTAAACTGTTAAAAGTTGTGGAGTGGTAAATAAATTAAAACACGTTATTTACAAAGAATGCCTATTAATTGGCAGAGAGATGGCGCTGCCATACGTGTAAACATTGAGCTCCGTTATTTTCGTTACTAATAAATAGAAAAAATGCCTTTTTTACCATTAAACTCATTATAATCGAGAAATAGTAACGTGTATCGAGTGTACAAACGTTATTTTATACTAACTTTACTGATAAACAAAGATTTTGTACAGATAAAGACAACAAAGTGATGTTGAACAGTGAAAAAGTTATTTGATTTATGTCTTCTTAACACAAAAAACAGTGAACGTAGTAAATAGTGTGCTAAATATACATAAACTTTATATCAGTGAAAAAGTGCATCAAATTAACAGATAACAATATTTTTGTTGTGCTTAAAAATACTGTTGACGGCGCGCAAATACCTACCTACATTAAAAAATAAATAATTGTATGTCGATCTTGGGCCCCTAGTTCCAATCTCTAAGAGGTTAAACTTTTTGCGCTCAAAGAAAAATATATAAATGAGAGAATAGCAGTAAGACACGCTACCTCCATGCCTAAGTGGTGTCTTTGTGCTAGTTGCCCTATACTAACTATGTAGGTACCTGCAAAGATAGCAAAAAAAAAATTTGCTCAAGCGCCTTCTGCGCTCACCAAAAGCCCGGTAACTCAGTCATGACCCCAGGAGGTCAACTGAATTAAATCCATTCGAAAAAAAAAGAAAAAAAGACACGCCGCCTTTAGTAAAATTATCTAGCGGAAATCTAAAATATTAAATTAAAACAAATTTATAAAATATTTAAATTATTTATCTTCTAAAATACGAGTTTTTTTTTTATATATTACGCATTTATTTTGTGGTTACCACTACCAATATTGCATGCAATAAATTAAAACTCAATGACGCGGACGCGGCGCAGGCGGTGACTACGCTCTTGAATCGGCTGACGCTACCGAGCATATCTCTATATCCATTGGTAGATGATCCCTTATAAAGCGCAGCCTCAGTACACCCGCGTATCTGTATATATTGGTTTTATATTGCACTGTGTCTGTTTTAGAATGCACCGAGAAAATAGTGTCGTATCTTTTTCTCCTGAAGTGGTTGTTCATACTACTGTCTCTTTCATGCAATTTGCGTGCAATCGCCATATTAACTTGAATAATTTACACACCGGAAAGAAAAAATAGTTATTTAATTAAATCACAATACTTAGAAGTGAAATGTTACACCTTTGGCTTTATTTGTGTTTTTGGAGTTGTTGTTGCACTTGCGAAATGCACACGATGGCATTTTGTGACACATCTCATAGAAAATAGTCAACATTACAACACGACCAGCTGGCACTGTGTCTAGATGTGCACTGAGTCCAAATGAGCGAGCTATCTTATTTCACGTGGAAACATTTCGGCGCGGTCACTCAACGGTAAGGGCATATCTACGGTATTGAAATCGTTGGCCCATCTGACATGATCTGACAATAACAGATTGACAAGCTTATAGTGCCAACATCTCGGCGAAAAAGTTCCTTGCTTTTGTGAACGATCTATACAACACAGACGAGGGTCAAGGCACAGAATAAATATTATGGTCAAGGGCGGGGCGGGGCTAGTTAGGGATGGCTGTCGTAGCGAATCGTGAGAACGAAAATCGATACAAGAGAGTACGTTCAACTCTTCAACTACACGTAGGTACCTACCTAACTTTTTGACTAATCAATAGGAGGTACCTATTCAATGACGTTGAACTAAGAAATAGGTCGACAAGATGATGATAAATTGATTTGCAGATGTTGGTTTGATCGCTATTTTCATGTTACTTTTACATGTTCCTACCTAGGTACACCTAAATACTACCTACTAATAATTAAGTAAAATAATAATTAAGTAAAAAAGCCTATTATTCTTTGCCTTACACCTAAGTTTATCATTAATCTTTTGCATAAAAGCTGGCAGAATGGCTGTCCTTTCAATGACCTAGGCTTGTTATAGGTACCTTCTAGACATTGGCTCTATTCCTGTTGTCTTAGGGAGTGCTGCCACAGATTACTTAATAGATACTACGTAAGTGCTGCGCCTTTTTCGTACCATTACATTGACTTCAGCTTTGAACGTCTATATTGATGTACCTACTAGGTACATCAAATTACCTACCCAAGTTTGATCTCCAGTCCAACTGCTGCTGGTTTATTTAAACAGTATACCTATTTATATTCCATAAACGAGCCATATTTTGAAAATAAATATTATGATTATTATGATTATGATTATGATTATATATGTGACCGTGGTGTGCCCGGCCCAAGAATAGACCCCTCAATCTCCTCCCGTGGATGTCGTAAAAGCCGACTAAGGGATTACCCGGACTTGTTTGTAAGACTCGTTGGTATATGATTTGTCCTGGCTGCTAGGAATGTGTTATTACTGGAAGAAAGCATTAGCAGAATCGGTCGTGGGAAGCAATGACGACGATGAGCTCACCACTTGTTACGTCTATTTCCCATGACGGTGAAACCCAAGGTGAAAAGAGGCCCGTTTAAGGCTCTACCTACCCTTTCGGGGGAAAAGACGTGTGTCTATGTATGTATGTATGTAACGAGCCATACGAGCAATTATGGACTCCCTGATAAAACTGTTAAAACGGATTGATATTCTATCTAACCATGCCATATCTCTAATTGTCATTGTTTATTTTTATCTTGTTTTGTTGAATTTGTATAAATTTTATCTGAAATTTTTCATGTGTTTGTCCTATCTGTTTGACGTTCCTATACTTTTTATCTAAAAAATAGCGTTAGAAAAGTACCCAAATGAATAAATGATACTGTATATAGAATTGAGTTACAATCTTCTTCAAAAGGGGTTGAATGAATGAAAATACTTCATTGCACTAAGGTTAGAATTATTTAAATTAAAATTGATAAACACACATGATTTTTTTCGCAAACTTGCGGCGGCGGCGCCGGCGCACCATAAAACCTATAATTTATGGATAGAAGGCAAAATACAAAATATACAACAAATACAATACAACGTACAATACGTAAAAAAATTACAACGGAGACATTGTTATTTTTTCTCCTCCTTCCTGGCAAATCTTGCTAAATTCTTTTAGATAGAAATACCGTGGCTGAAATCTTGCCTGCCTATGTCCAAAAGGCATCTTTACTAGTTATTTTTTTCATTTAATTATCATCATCCTAAAAATCAAAAACTTCTATTTTATTTTATTTATTTGGATCACCAACAAACGACAGAAGCACAATTGTGCAAAAATATGATTATCAAATTACTTAAATATAGTGTTCCTTCAATTATAGGTAACCACAACATGCATATTAAATTAAGAACTGTGAATACTACTGGGCAAAAACAAATACCGTCTCTCCGTATGGAGGCTGCAATGCCTTCTAAGCCTTCTCTACACAACAAGTCCGCAGTCAGTTTTACAAAAAGGGTAACAAAAGGTGAACCTGTTTTGTCAATTCAGACCTTTGTCGCAAACCTCTTTTTTATAGGTACGTTTTACCTACCTACCACATTTGGCCAAATTATATTCAATCATAGGATTATATTCTATTCTTAGAAGTATTACTTTGGTTTTTAAATGATTATAAATGGTAAAGTATCTAAATCTATATATATATAGCAAGATTTCTACATTTTTAGGCGGACAATGGCCCGTTGTAGGTTGGCTATTTTATTTCGCATCATGTGCGATGCGATCTCTCGTGTAATTGCTCATGGACAATTCGTTTCTGACCTATTTACAGAATTACAGATACTGAACTATATAAAGCTACTATTCTGTGTGGTCTGGAGGGGTTGAAATAGCCACGCATGTTAGTAGTGTCTGGCTAACGACTTATGTCCATCAGTAAATGATTTGATACCTTAATTTTACAATTGGTAGGCACTAGGTAGGTATAAACAAAATAAAAGAGAAGAAATAGAAGAGGGGAAGTCATAGTAGAATGATATACTTAAAGGATATCATAAAAAGGTCGGGTAACTGAGAAAAAGAATAAGAAGATACAAGTTTTCATAATTTTTCAGTGCTAACAGCTGAAGATTTGTGAAATTGCCACCCGTTTACTTGTGATATTACAATTTCCTAGCCAAACTCACTGCAGATCCCATACTAAGATTCAACCCCCAGAGCTGAAAACAAATATTTGCAGATCATGCCAACATTTTGTCCTAATGCAGGAACTGAACTCTAAAATCTAAAACTGAAATCTATTGCATCTCAGCCAGCTACTCGCCCGCCGAGCCACAGACGTCGTTATTATGCATATATCCTGTGATTATGCAGGAACATTACATTACGATGACCATTATTATTAGGCTTGTCGTCTGCGATTTGATCTTATTTCTTAGGTATAGTTATTGCACTTGAGTATTCTCTTGACGCTACAGCATTTACTGCAATTAGGTATTGTTTCTTTTGCAAATTAGGATTGATAATCACAGCAAGTAAATTTTAGTGTGGCTACACCAGGGACTATGACGATCTAGCTAGATTCTCCTAATTTGCAAGTATATATGAATGACTTATTCATTAAATACCTACCTACTACTAAACATTCCGAGCTCGGCGCTCTTTTCAATACAATGCTATCAATACACTATAATGTGCCTACTCGTCATTTTATAGAGAACATGACTGTGTTTCCTTCGTTGAGTCATGTCATATCATGTTTTAAGTTATTTTTTTACAATATAGGTACCGATTGCTGTCTGGTCACATTTCTTGCATTTTTTTTAAATTCGTATTGAATCTTTAACTACTATTCCTCAATCCTTATTGCTAAATTACAGTTCATGTTCTGGAAGTCTAAATATTGGGTTACCTAGGCTATTCCTTATTTATAAACATAGGCAAAATTTAAACAGCAATGATTAAAATCTGTGTTTTCCGTTGCTGATGTCAATATAATTTAAATCAAAAAGGTACAGACTGTAACTTAAGAGATGAATAACATTAATCTTCTTATGACCATGTTTACAAAACAGCATTTCACATTGTAGGTAAGTATTAGTCATTTTAAGTGACAAAGGAGAGAATTAGTGTAGTGGTCTTTTACACGCGGAGCGGAGACGTATTGACTCACGGACATAGTAGGTACGCGACGTGTCATGGACTCGTGTGACTCATCATCATGCCTGGGGGAGTTGGATTATGCAGTAGTAACTAGTAGATACCTAAGCGAAGTTTTATCATTATGTTGTTCATACTGATGAAGGTTAACGGTCAGGAAACGATGAACTCATGGCTTCCTTCCTACTGACAGTTAGACTGTGGTAATATAGACATCAATATTATTCAGTGTTAATTATAAGTACCAAGGTAGGTATCTACTACTTACTATTACTAGGTACCTTCTAGGTAACAAACGCGCGCGCAAACTTTCGCATTAATAATATAAATAAATAAATAAATAAATAATACTAGACAGTTCACACAACATTATCTAGCCCCAAGCTAAGCAGAACTTGTGTTATGGGTACTACATAACTGATATACTTAATATAATATATTACATAGATAGATATTTTTTATTATACATAGAAAAATATCCAGAACACCCTGAACAAATATATGCGATCGTACAAATATTTGTTCCGAGGCGGGAATCGAACCCGCAACCTCCTGCGTCGCAGGCCAACCTTCGCCCACCGCGCCACAGAGGTCGTCAATATTATTATAGATATTAGATAATAGATATTAGTGTGATTGACATCATTTGAATTTGACACAGTAATACGTACCTAATCTATAAATCGTTATAATTTTAAAAATCTTAGTTAGTTAAAAATGAATAAAATTAGCTCTGAATAACTTAGATAAAATCCTAGATAGATAGGTAGGTAGCTCTTTATTGTTCATTAATATGTTTAAATAATGTTATGTTATATTATGCCTTATTCGTAATCGTAACAGGTATAGGTATTAGGTACCTACCTACCTACTAAAGTTGCATGCCATCAGAATGCAGCAAGACACAAAACGACAACAGTAAATAAAAATTAGGCATGAAGTTAAAACATAGAATGAAACCTTTTTAGAAAAAAATTAGCAATATTATTCTGTGATTTAGGTTAGCAATTATTAGGTAGGTACCTACCTACCTACCTAGCCTAGGTTGGTATCCTGCCTGACTGCCTGGCTCTATATTATTAGGAAATCTATTACTTATGACATAACTATTAGGTAGGTACTTACCCACCTAGGTAGGTACCACAGAACAGCGTATACTATAATAGGTACCTACTACTTATAGCTCTAGGTAGGTATCTAGGTACCTACCATCTGTTACAAACAGTGAAAGTAAGAACCCAAGATCCTTTCTTCTGCAAACATTTCTATACCTGCTACTGTTTAGTGCATCGTAAATAAAAACACTTCATTTTCAAAGTAAAAATTTAATAAGTAACATACCTACATAAGTAGGTACCTACCTACCTACCTACATAGATCTTATATAGGTAGGTACAGAAAGAATAATACTGCACCTAGGTAATAAATAACTAAGATGGAAGTACGAACCTGCTTATTACACCTAAATAAAAAAAATAAAAATGCATAGGGCCAGTTGGTATAGGTAGGTACCTACCTACATTATAATAAGATTAGAATACCTAGTTACCTATTAGAAATAACATTGGAGCTAAATTTATCTACCTACCTAGGTAGGTAGGTACTACATAAAATCTGACAACGAAATACACCAGTAGGTACCGGTATCTGTAGGTATATTTCTTACGAATATTTGGATTAACCGATTATCGATTTCAAAATATATCGATACTTTAGAACGACTTCGTAATTTCGCCACACTATCATCTGCCTTGACAATTTGACGAGGAACGATATTGAATGGAACGTTGTTACTATTCACTAACACAATCAAAAAAACGTTCATTTAACTATGTGTGCGTCTTTGTACGAACAGTGACCGTTGCTGTTGCTACCGTGCACCAATCAGAATCGAGGATTTAACAGATGCCCATATATGGTAAGGCCATCGTTGTTGCGCCAAGTGGGGAAAACGGGCGAGTCCAACTTATCGTATTTTTTGTTAACCTTCCTCTTTTGAAATGAGAACAGCCTTTGACATTGTCGTTTCGTTTTGACAACACAGTGAATTCATAGGTCATTTTGGTAGCTTGCCGTAGTGTATTTTATTGAAAAAATACGTTATTTTAGCACGCGCAGAGGTCTGTTGGGTGAGTCGATTGCGTTGCGGGGCGCCGGCGTACGGATTCTAGTGAAGCAAATCGACCGACCGACCTCTACGTGCGAGCGAGTAGCAAGCACCAAGCAAAGCAGAAGTAAACCGGCCGGCATTCATTTCTCACGGCTCGTTCGCGATCGCTCCGGTAATAAATCTCCTCGTGTGTGTTAATTAATTGGTAAGTAAATTTGAATATAATTTTATCAATACCTACCTAATTTAAATGTGCGCCCTAACCTACCGATTCAGTGCAGATTCTTCAAATTGGGTCGTTTGGCCTCCTTATTTCACGGCCAAGTCTACGGTCTGTCTGTCGGTTCATAGTAGGTATTTTTAGATGCATCTACTTTAGTGGGTTTCCCGTTTAGGATGCGTCATCCCTTTATCTCCTGCATGCTTCTCGCCGCTATCAAACTGTTTTTGGATGATTGCCAAGCGCCAAGCGTTAAACTTTCATTATCAAAGGAGGTTGGTAGTTGGTAAGATAGGTAGGTTGTCTTGTGTAGGAATTTCGTAAGTTATGTAAGCTAAGCTATCTGAACTTTAAGGGAAAATGTTTTTCTGAGTGAGACTGTCAGTGTCGAGGAGTAAATGTGAGGTTCCGCTAAAGATCCCGCGTTATCAAGTAGCGCTATCAGAGTCGGGAGGGGAGCGGGGTCCGGGGGAAGGTGGCGCAGGCTCCTTGCAGCGGAATACCATATATGGCCACGAAAACTCACGTATTGTGCCGTACCGCTGCTATTGGTCGAGCCAGGCTGAAGCGGGGAAGGGGCGCCTCGAGAACAACCTCTTTTATATACCCCGATGGGCGCGCTCGACGACATTCCACGAAGAGAGCTCGAGTTGAAACGTTGTACAGCGATCTAGGCTGTGCAATAAGTTAATTTATTTATTAATTTAGGACTATTTAAATAAAAAGTAAGTTGATTAATCGTGACATCATAATTTAAGTGAAATTGTTTTGGTGATAGTGGATTTAGTGCAAATTGAGACGGTGGTTGCGGTCAGTGACACGATAGGGTTGGGCGGTGACATCGATCCGGGACTTGGGATAGCCGGTTGCGGTAGGGCGTGGCCGGAGAACATCGGACTTGTGCGACAATGGAGCTCATTGAAATTATTTAACATTAATATTCATCCATCCGAATAGAAAGTTGCTCATCTCTGATCAACTTTCTCTGCGGGTAAGAGCGGTCAGTCTCGTCTCTCGGCAATGTGGCCGCGTCAAGTCTGCCACGTTCACGCCATGCTGCGGCCAGTTAGACCGAGCCATATTTGGTTCCAATTTGAGAGTTCTTCGCCCACTTACCACTGTCCTGCTATGCCTATCTGCGTAGGCTATCTGCCCACCCGACTCTTTATAAGGGGATCGAGGACATAGTGATATTTCGAGATGGATTCTCATTGAGACAAATCTTTACAGTCTTCATTAGACAGTTAATAAGATTCGCTGATTCTCTAGTTCCTTTAGTTTAGCGCCTTTAGTTAATAATCAAGAGGTCTACTGCATGCAGAATGCCACGACGAACGGTCCTGAGCTGCATCCATCCACCGTCTTTATGCGGTCTTTAAAAGAGTCGTCTGTCCATTGAGTGGGGGCGTCCTACACTTACAAATGTCATGTTTAGGTTTAACAAACACTATAACTGTTAGGTACCTAATTACCTATTCTAAGTTTTGTGTTTCCTCTATTTCAGACTAATTCAAAATGTGCGACGAGGAAGTTGCCGCGTTGGTAGTAGACAATGGCTCCGGCATGTGCAAAGCTGGATTCGCGGGAGACGACGCGCCTCGCGCCGTGTTCCCCTCGATCGTCGGCAGACCCCGTCACCAGGGCGTCATGGTCGGCATGGGCCAGAAAGACTCCTACGTAGGAGACGAGGCCCAGAGCAAGAGAGGAATCCTAACACTCAAATACCCCATCGAGCACGGCATCGTCACCAACTGGGACGATATGGAGAAGATCTGGCACCACACCTTCTACAACGAGCTGCGTGTGGCGCCCGAGGAGCACCCCGTTTTGCTCACGGAGGCCCCCCTCAACCCCAAGGCCAACAGGTGAGTGTCTCCCCGCCCTGCGCCCTGCGACCCCTCGCGCTCGTCCGCCAGACACTGACCGGGACGTTTCTGTTTCAGAGAGAAGATGACACAGATCATGTTCGAGACCTTCAACACGCCCGCCATGTACGTCGCCATCCAGGCCGTGCTCTCGCTGTACGCGTCCGGTCGTACCACTGGTATCGTGCTGGACTCCGGTGACGGCGTCTCCCACACCGTGCCCATCTACGAGGGCTACGCGCTGCCGCACGCCATCCTGCGTCTGGACTTGGCCGGCCGCGACCTCACCGACTACCTGATGAAGATCCTCACCGAGCGCGGCTACTCCTTCACCACCACCGCCGAGCGTGAGATCGTTCGCGACATTAAGGAGAAGCTCTGCTACGTCGCGCTCGACTTCGAGCAGGAGATGGCCACCGCCGCCTCCAGCAGCTCTCTCGAGAAGTCCTACGAGCTTCCCGACGGACAGGTCATCACCATCGGAAATGAAAGGTTCCGTTGCCCCGAGGCTCTGTTCCAGCCCTCATTCCTGGGTATGGAAGCTTGCGGCATCCACGAGACCACCTACAACTCGATCATGAAGTGCGACGTTGACATCCGTAAGGACCTGTACGCCAACACAGTATTATCCGGAGGCACCACCATGTACCCGGGCATCGCCGACCGCATGCAGAAGGAGATCACCGCCCTCGCCCCGTCCACGATGAAGATCAAGATCATCGCGCCCCCAGAGAGGAAGTACTCCGTATGGATCGGAGGATCCATCCTCGCCTCCCTCTCAACCTTCCAACAGATGTGGATCTCGAAACAGGAGTACGATGAGTCCGGCCCCTCCATTGTGCACAGGAAGTGCTTCTAAGCGACTGGATCCCGCTGCCCCCCGCAGCCCGCGGCGCGGCCGGTTCCGCGGCCGGCTGCTCAACTCAGGCTTGTAATCTCCGTTAATTTAATTGTACGTAAGATATTATTATGTAATTAAACGTAATAGTGACGGCAAGACGGCGCGCGGCGCCGCCGTTGCCTCGGTACTGCACTCGCCAAAGGATTTTTCGTAATCTCATGAATGATGATTGTATGTGCTGAAACGGATAAGACTACTTTCTTACTAGGTCATTTATAAATTATAAAAAATGTGAAAATACAAAAAAAAACTGAAAAATTAACATGCCTTTCTTTTCTTATCCTCTAACTGAATGCCAATCAAAAGTCAATGGCCGACATTGACCTACGTTCAGAAATAGAACAAACTCGCGCACTCTTAAGCGTTGCCTGAAATAGCTTTTGTTGCATTGCTTAGAGAAATCTGAATTATGGTCAGTTAAAATTTATTTAAATTAATTATTCAACAGTTTTGGAAAGTTTACACTAAGTAGGTACGTCATATTATGTAAACAAAAGATAATTATCCAACCCGAGGCTACTATTTTTAAACTAACATCAAAAACATCGGTCTTACCCACCTGAGTGAGACCACCTGGGTATTGATAGCGATCTGTGGGGTAAGCACTAATACCACAGAATATACACAGCTAATACTTTACGACCGCTGTATCGCATCGGGCGAGTACCTGCCCGGCTGAGATGCGAAAGGTTGCGGGTCAAATGTTTGTATGATCTGCAAATATTTGTTCCGGGTCTGGGTGTTATGGAACCATGGTACTAGTAGTTTCTGATACCCACGACGCGGAATACTAGTGTGGGGTCAGGACTATGCGTGTGACTGTTGGGTGTTATGAACGTTAGCGAGACGATAGTCAATGTCAAATATTAACCAATGCTAATATTTGACGATTGCTTATGTTTCGCTAGCGTCTCGCTGCTAGGACCGCTGCCCTCCCATCGTGTAACGACCGTCTCAGCTCTCGACGTTATAGCATAACCACAGAATAAATATTAGTGCAAGCATAACGTCGGCCAAATCCCAGTAGTCTCTTACCACGTCGCTCTAAACGGAGTCCAGGAGGCCGCCTACTATAATTTGACGAAAAACGAAGTTTCGATCGAAACTTCGCACGTTTCCTACCACGGTTCCTCTTCGTTCCGAATCTTCGTCCGCACGCAGGCTCTATTTATTTGTTCGTGAACTTGGGCCTAAGTCGCTATATTTATATCTTGTAGACTGTTCTGTTCTGTTGTTCTGTTCTATCGTTCAGCGATGTGTAAAAATCAAGCACTATCTATAGATCTGCATTTTGTTGTTTCGTGTATATCTTCCATGAACGCTATAAATTATATTGAGAACGAATTACATATATTATACCTAGTTCTTGTTTTTACACAATCTATTCCACGGGGACTGGGAACCTATTATTGACTATGCCAATTCATTAGGTAGGGTAGGTCAAAGATTTCAAATCTTTGGGGTAGGTCTATAGAGGAAAGTAATATGGTAGGGCTATCTATCTGTCGGGGATTGGTGTACCTTAATTGGAGCCCTTCTGAGGAGAAACTGCCTCTCTTTGCGTGTTCTACCGTTTGTATAATGGGTTTTGTTCCCAGGAATTGTTTGACATGATGCCTACAACAACCTTTATTCACCGCACCGCTCGCCATCGGCAGGGGATTCATCCGCACACTTTAGAGCCAGGGTGGTCCCGGACTGTGCGGTTTCAGAGGATATACCTCCCACGAACACTCAGGTTGTGGAATAATCTCCCTGCAGAGGTTTTCCCAAGTGACTACAGTATGGGGTTCTTCGAAAGGGGTGTTTGGAAAATTTTAAAGGGTCGGCAACGCGCGTGTTATGCCTCTGGTATTGCAGGCGTCCATAGGCTACGGTAACCGCTTACCAACAGGTAGGCCGTACGCCTGTATGATACCTTTTGCAGAATAAAAAAAAAAAACCTAATCTACGACCATGGACAGTATACAAAACGACTTACTGAATCAGAGGATTTTGTGCTCAAAACTTTCTGAAGTACATAACTATGGACTTCAAAAAGTTCTTAGTAAGCAAGCACATCCTCTGATTCATATGCAGATAGTCATTGTGTGACTTGACTACAGCGTCCTCAACATCCGTTGATTCTCATTACCGATTCACGTCATTATTTCATTTCCAATGCCAACGTTTTTAATATAATACCTACCTCGCCTAGTACGTGGCTGAAATCTAAATAGATGTTGTCACCCAGTGTCGTCATCGATAAACGTGTTTCCTTCGTGCTCGGTATAATTGATTATAAAAATATTACGCTATGCTGATAATGACTCATCTCCGAAGATAAGAAACCGTTGAGTTTATTTTTGAATTTTTTGCTAACTTCCTTCTCTGGCCTCTGGTAGGTAACTCTAACGAACTTCAATTTACGAATATGTTTGCACGACCGCTCGGTTTTCTTTGGCCTGAAACTTGAAATCTTTGCCTGCAAACACACCGCGATGCTTGATTTTGGAATCTAAAATGTTTTTTAGACTCCTCATTAAATAATAAATAAGTTAATGGAATCTCCAGTGGGTAGCAGTGGCGTAACTAAACCATCTGGGGCCCGTGGCAAATTCGAAAATTAAAAAAAAAAAAAATTGTGGTCCCGTGACAAATTCGAAAATTTTAAAAAACACTTTGTATTTTAAGCAGACCTTATAAAAATGTACTTTTCAAATAAAATAAAACACTCAACAAACTACAAAATACAAGGTACAAACTAAAAAATATTTTTGAGCTCGCGGCCTCTTGGGCCGTGGTCCCGTGGGATTTTGCCAGCCCTTCCACCCTATTGTTACGCCACTGGACTGGGTAGTAAAGTCTGTTATTGGTTCGTATTAGTCATACATAGTGTAACTTTAATTTTTCATAAATAGATTTCATCAATATATAATATGACATTTCTTTTTTAACCCCCAACGCCCGCTATGTGTATGTCAGTGGCACCGTAGCTGAACCGATTTGAATAAGTTTTTTTTATTTGAAAGCAGGTTTTCTAGCGATTGTTCTTAGACATATTTTATCAAAATAGTTTCAGCCGTTTCATTGCGTTAGGCGTTTTTTAATTTTTTACAAAATTAATGTTTGTTTGGCCTGGCTGCTGGCTTATTATGGAATTTGTTATTACTGGAAGAAAGCGTTAGCCAAGTCAGTCGTGGGAAGCTGTGGTGGCGATGAGCTCACCATTTATCACGTCTATATTCCACGATGGTGCAACACACTGAAAAGAGGCCTATTGTGACTCTGCCTACCCCTTCGGGGAAAAAGGCGTGTCTTCGTATGTAACCTATGTAATGTTTGTTTCAATAAGATTATGCTAATTAACGATCATTTGGCAACGTCTGCCGCCTACCGAAAAATCACTGCTTTCCCAACGGCATGGATATCTATGCTTGGGCTATAGACCATTCACCGTAAGATAAACAAGTAACTAATTTAGTAATAATTAAAAAAACCCTCAACTCAATGAAACGGCTGAAACGATTTTGATCAAACGTAGCCAAGAAAACTCCCGACAAATTCACCTTTCATAAAAAAAAAAAACTTTTCATCCGTTCGGGAACTACGATGCCATAGACAGACACACACACACAGACACTTCAAACTTATAACACCCCGTTGTTTTTGCGTCGGGGGTTAAAACACACTATACCTCACCTTAAACTATACTAACAAACAAAGGATATAAGTATATAAATAACATATTTAGTCTAGTGTAATAAGAAAAAAGGTCGAGGGCTCAGCTACGCTGTTTTTCAGCCTTGCCTTAGAATGCTGCTAAAGATGTCTGGTTGGCACTATTCCCAAGTCCCCCAAGTCCATCTTACGGTGAACGGTCTGTAGGCTTAGGAAAGTAGATATAGGATTTATTAAAATTCATGGCTCTCATTAAACTTTTATTAAGAACATCACAAATATTTGCACATAATTACATAACAATAGTTTTATGCAGTATTGGTTAGTAAAAAAGTAAATAAATATACAAACCTAGTCAGTTTTATAAAACATGAAACTCGTCTCTTAATATTGATTGGGTGGGTGACTAATAGAGAACAATAGTATATAAATTAAACCCATTCCAAACAAAACATGTTATAGGTACTTAATAATATCAATGAAATCATTATGTAGTGACTGAATGTTGTTAAGGGCTTGGTGGAATGAATCCACCGTGGTGCAAATACTTCTATATACCACGATGGTGCAAACCCACTGTTAAAAGAGGCCCACTGAGGCTCTGCCCACCCCCCTTCGGGGAAGGCGTGTGTCTATGTATGTATGTAGGCTAGAGTGAATAGGTGCCTTCTAGACCTTTGTGCTCCATCTTCGGACACATCGTCACTTACCAACAGGTGAGAACGAGGTCAAACAAGGTCAATCTATGTTAAAAAAAAAAAATGTATTCGTCGTTAAATATTGAAAACTATTGTTATTATTAAAGTAGGAACGACTATTGTTATATTTAAACTGCGGAAATTAATTTTTAAGTAATGAATAGGCGAGTAGCCGGCTGAGATGCGAAAGGTTGCGTGTTCGATTCCCGCTGCGGAACAAAGGTTTGCATGATCTGCAAATATCCCACGAGACGGAATCCTAGTGTGCGATCAGGACTATGTATGTGACTGTTGGGTGTTATGAATAGAAGGATAAATATTTAGTAATAATTCCGCCTCTCCACCGAAAACTCTTGAGTTCGACACGTGTTTCGCCTCGACGATAATTGAAATCTTTTTTAACATGCTTCGTGGGAGGCGAAACATGTGTTGAGTTTTCGGTTGGGAAGAGCGGAATTGTTACCAAATATTTCGTCTACTAGCCTTATGGGTATAAAAAGCAGTCCCTTACTCCCATTCCTCCCATAATTAATCCACACCCATACCATCAAAATCAGCTAAGCCGTTACGGAGTTGAGTGGAATTGGACATAACGAGTGTAGCCGCGGACGGAAGCTAATAAACCATACCCTATAGCACTCGGCGATTATGTAGCTTTTAATAGGTGAAAGAACTTTTAAAGTCTGCTAAGTATTTTTGTCCCTGTCTGCGGCATTCTCCCACCACTCCTCAAAATTAACGAGATCGTCCCGCCAACGCGTTCAAGTTAAATTATTTTTTTACGCCAAGTGGAAGAATTTTTTGAGTCTTTTTTTTGCCCAGCAATTGGACAAAATAGGCTAAGAAAAAACAAAAAGTATTTTTGAGTATATCCATTACAAAGAAACATACAAATACGCGTAGCCGGGGGAGGAAGCTAATATTTAAAAAAAGAACTTCATAAGAAACTTCCTCGGACTTTCATTATTTTAAAATGAATTTCCGCAAGGTCACGCCAGAGCCAAATAACTAAGTACTTTGTTAAAAAAACGTGTTTTAAAAACTTACGTTTAATGATATTAAGTTCATGAAATTCGTTTCAGACTCATGAGTTGATCAAAACAAGTCCAAAAACGGCCAGTCTGCTATTATCCATCGAGGAGTTCAGTTGTCCACATTCAGTCTTCATCATCAGATTAACTCACTGTCATCATAACATGGTTATTATCAGAACTTACAGATTTGTCTTGGCTGCTGGCTAATTTACGAATTTACTGGAAGAAAGCGTTAGCAAAGTTGGTCGTGGGAAAGCAATGGCGGCGATGAGTGACTCACAGTGAAGAGGCCCGTTGGGCCCTATTACCCCTTTAGGGGGAAAAGGCATGTGTATACGAAGTGTGTATTTGAAAACGTGTTAAAAATGCTGTAACTTTGCCATCTGATCACATGAATAATATTTTACAACTACAATATAGGTTTTGGAATTAATCCCTTTTTTAACTACAATTAGAAATTTAATTCTTTCCATTTTTTTTGTGTGGCCATTTTTTTGTGTTCTTTTTGTCTTTGGTGTTTATAAATGTGACACACTTTTTGAGCGAAAGTAAAGATTTCGGGCTATGGCAGCTGCCGAACAGTATTTAAAGACGACAAACATTCACTATTGCCTAAATCACCTACAAGCATTTACAAGGCTAAAAGACTTAACCTACAACGTAACCTAGTAAGATCGAGAGTTAGTAGGGACGTTGGGATTCCACTACTCACTAAATTAGTTTTTGAGACAACTTTAAGTGTACATAGAATTTATGTTGGCATTAAAATGTTATACCTAAGTCGACTAGCTCCTTCACTATACCTAGAATTACTTTTTATACTGAGATAAGTAGACAGGGTACCTGGAAAACTGTGTTTTAATGAAATTGAGATTGGTAACTGAATAATGCGTATTATTGGGAAGATAAAACTGGCCAATGGCCAGCCAAAAGCCAGTCAAAGCAAATGCATACTGCATTAGTGAAGACAAAGGCTTTTATATAAAGTTATACTTACAAGCTTCTCAAACTTAGGCCCGCCTGTATCGAGGTTAGTTAGAAATATAAGGGGCAAGCCAGTCAGACGAGACGTAAGCCGTAAGACGAGGACTCAGCAGCCATTTGATATACTTTTACGTCTGCGCCCTTGGAAACACGGAGGGCACGGATGCGACGGGGGTGAGGACGGGGCGCGGGCAGCCATGCCGAAAATAGTTATCCTACCATCACACTAATTAATATTATAAATGCGAAAGTTTGCGTGTGTGTGCGTATGATTATTACTTCTTCACCCTGAAACGTTTCGACAGATTTGGATGAAATTTGGAATGGAGATAGCTTGACGCCCGGAGTAATACAGGCACATTTTTATCCCGATATTCCCACGGGATAGACTTACGCGGGTGAAACCGCGGGGCACTGCTAGTAATATTATAAATGCGAAAGTTTGTGAGTGTGTGCGTGTGTTTGTTAATTCTTCACGCTGGAACGACTCGAAAAATTTGTATGAAATTTAGAATGGAGATAGCTTGACTCCCGGATAACACATAGGCACATTTTTATCCCGATATACCCACGGGATCGAGACCTAACACCGCGGGGCACTGATAATTCTATATCATTTCATAAGTCGCGCCTGTGCCTCGTTTGCGCCGCGTCCGCGACGCCTCGTCTTGTCTTATTTCTCTTCTGTCTGGCTTACCCCTTAGGTATTATTTGAGTAGGTAACATGTCTACAACTCAATCTAGCTTATATATAAATCTTAATAAAAATCAAAACCTTAATATATTAAAATCTAATACAAACATGATCTTATTAAAAATATCGGTAAACTTTTGATAAAAACTTAAGCGTATTGTACAACATTGTGCGATTTAAAATTAACATTACATTATGGAGATTTTCAGTATAATTTTGGTCTCAATTCAGAGTTTTATTTCACTTATCAAACTGCATTATAAAACTATCAAATCTCTCCTATATATTTAGACAGATATCTATTAGAAATTGACAATTTGACATTTGTTCGACCCATAAGCGTTAGGTGAGAAGTCACTATTAACTCGTGAGTCTCTCTTAGCAAAACAAAACTCAGAATTGACTATTCTGTAAGCGCATGATTTCAGTTTACACAATTTGTACTTAATTTATTAATAGTTCATTTAAGGCCACAGTAACCTTATAAATAAATTTATAACTAGGAATGATATCCAATTCGAAATCAATACTTATCAGACATATTTCAACACTACTGTCACATATAAAACTATACAATTCCACAATAAAAAAACATTTTAGCGACCAATCTAGCCGCTATACTTTGATTTCATTATAAAGTCTGTTGAACGAACCCTGAACACAGGTAAAAGTCTCAAACGTTTTTTCACACTCACATCTGTCGTATGGTTTTAAAGTTTATGCTACAACTCACTATCCAGTATACTGTCTTCAGTGGCTTGACGAATATCTGTAAGCGGGTTACCGTGTACCCTGAATCTATAGACACAGGTATAAGTGGGGTTACCATGGTTGCTCTCCACTCGTAGTTCTATAATGTCATAGGCGACGGGGTATTCGACGCCCCCTATAAGGGTTGTCTTGGGGTATTTTACGGGGAAGTGTTGTATGGCTGTTCCGTTCGCTTCGTACATGTAGTCCCCGAAGAGATGGGGTTCTAGGTCCTGGTCACCGTGGAGACCCTGGAATGAGAATAGTGTCAGTTTTGCAGAATTAATACGTTTTGACTTCAATTAATATATAAATTTACAGGTCAGGTTAATTTTACTGCTGGACATAGGGCTCCCTCATAGATTGTCACGACGAACGGTCTTGAGGTGCCTCCATCCACCGCCTTCCTGCAACCTCCATAATGTCTTCTTTTTTTTTTGTACTTGGATGACGGAACAAGCACCTGATGTTAAGCGGTAACCTCTGCCTATGAACAGTGCATTACCTCATAGGTAACGTCCACCTAGGACGCGCCCTATGTAGCATTGCACTGCGCCCGCTACCCTGAGACATAAAGATGAAAAGTCTCATGTGCCTGTTATTTCCCCGGCACCCTTACCCTTCAAACCGGAACACAGCAATGCGAGCACTACTGCTTTGCGGCAGAAATAGGTATTAGGTACTTCCCCGGACGAACTCTCACAAAAAAGCTCTACTACTACTTTGGTCGATCGAGATCATGTAGAGTGGAGTATTCCTCGTTTGCGTCGTCCGATATGAGGTCACGAGAACCTTATTCCTAACGGTTAACAGTTCTGCTAGCTATATGGCCTGCCCATTGCCACTTAAACTTGCTAATTCTGAGAGCTATGTCGGTGATGTTGGTTCTTCTACGGATCTCCTCATTTTGGATTATATCACGTAGCAAAATTGAGAGCATAGCTCTCTCCAAAGCCCGCTGCGAAACTCTGAGGTTTTCTATGCGGCCAATAGTTAGCGATAATATTATTAATCATACAACATTTAAATAAACAAACCATTGCTATGTATCACAATACTTTAGTAGTATTAGACCTTTTTTGTGAAAGAGTTTGTCCGGGGAAGTATTTCCGCCGCAAAGCAGTAGTGCTCGCTTTTGTATTCTGGTTTGAAGGGTATGGGTGCCGGTGAAATTACAGGCACATGAGACTTTCATCTGTATGTCTCAGGGTGGCGGGCGCAGTGCAATGGCACACAGGGCGCGTCATAGGAGGACGTGACCTGCGAGGTAATGCCAGGCGTGGCGCACTTTAGGTATGAAACTACAAATACCCGGCGGGCTCGACCTGTCGAGTCATTGCAGTGAGTCAGACAAGTTTAGTGTTACGCGATAGAAAGAGACGTAACTACTAGACCACTTGAGCTGTAGGTAATCATCGCTGTGCGATCTGAATTGCACTTTATTGTGTGGGGGCAAAAGTCGCTATTTGTTTAAATGATTTTGCGAAGTCGACCTTCTGTACCTGTACTATTATGTATTATGTGGTTGTAGTACTTTTTTGTGAAAGGGTTCATCCGGGGGAGACACACCACATTTCTGCCGCAAAGCAGTAGTGCTCGCACTGTTGTGTTCCGGTTTAATTACAGGGTCGTGAGACTATTCATCTTTATGTCTCAGGGCGGCGGGCGCAGTGAAATGCCACGTAGGGCGCGTCCTAGGTGGACGGTGTAATGCATTGTTAAGGTGGACGCTCTCGTTTAAGGCGCGAAATTCAAGTTTTTGGTGTTTTTTGCTCATTATTGCTCATGAACACTTCTTCAGATAGAGAAAGCTGATTTCGCGAAAACTAGGAGACTTAACACACATGTTTTTATTGATAGTATCTCATAAATATCATCAGAATAGCTATGATCACCGTAGACAAAAAAAACATTACAAAAATATGTTTAGGGGGATCGTAGCTGAACTGATGATATTTCACGCCTCAATCGAGAGCATCCACCTTAAAGGCGGATGTTACCGCTTGACATCAGGTGGGCCATTAGCTAATAGATAGATAGATAGATAGATAGATTAACTCTTTATTGTACACAAATAACACACAGAATAAACAAATAAATAAAATAAATAATGCTGGACAGTTCACACAACATTATCTAGCCCCAAGCTAAGCAGAGCTTGTGTTATGGGTACTAGATAACTGATATATTTAATACAATATATTACATAGATAGTTATTTTTTATTATACATAGAAAATACCTAGAACACCCTGAACAAATATCTGCAATCGCACAAATATTTGTTCCGAGGCGGGAATACAACCCGCATATAGGCGACATAGGCGAACGTTCGCCCGCCACGCCACAGAGGTCGTTAGCTTGATCCGTCATACATGAAGTTATAGTAAAAAGACAAGCTGGAACTCACATAGACAGAGAAGTTCTTCGGCGCAGACTCGATCTTCCCCTCGACCGCGAGTAGACGCGACATGTGTTCCAACGAGAATCCCGTCACCTCTATTATCGCGTACGTGCGCACCACTGAAACGTACAATTAGTATATACCATTACAAACAAAATAAAGAAGAATTAAGATTTATTTTGTAGCACACACGCACGTAATAGAGAAAACAAATAATAGAATGTAAAAAAAAAACTTCTCCTGACTGACCGAGTGACAACGCACAGCCTAAACCGCTGGTCGTAGAGACTTGAAATGTGGAGGGTGTGTTTGTCTCGATGCGAAGGTGTCATCCCATCCTCGTCGCCACGTGTTCTGTATTCGATTGCGGGAGCTGGCTACTTAGCCGACGGGAGCGTGCGAGTGAAACACCGGCTGGTAGCACACTAATCATTTACAAGGGCGGACGCTGCCGCGCTTACTTATATCTAGTTATGCTAATACATAACAGACGGATTGTACAAAGTAATATTGAAAATTCGCATGCTAAGGGGTTCAAAATGGGGTTCTAACGTAAAACAAAAATGGTCTGTATTTGGAAACCATTAGAAGTAGAACCTTGAAACTTTACAAGAAGATTCCTCATATAAAAGTAACAATCACGTGTATCAGCGACACCCGAAATTTTCCTAAAAAATTACAGGGGAACGTTTTCTTTGTAAAAATATAAAAAAACTCTAGTTTGTTGGTGTTGTTTCTGAGATCAAAATATTTTCAGATATTTTCCAAACTGGGACCCATAAAATGTTTTTTTTATTTTTTTTATTGTGGTGTCGTTTCAAAGGTTGTTTCACGGTATGGTTGTTGGGATTAAAATACTTTCTACGCGGACGAAGTCGCGCGCGGGACAGCTAATTATAATATAAAACACAAGATACCCATTGGGTTTAAAATTAAACATAAGCGAGATTCTATGGGGGAGGCTTCTTCCAACAGTGGACGTCTAAAAGCTGTTATGATGATGTTACGGAAGTTGTTGGAGTGGATCCCTTACCGAGGTACCCCGGGAAGCCCTGGAAGGCCCAGCACTCGGCCGGCATGGCGCCCGGCGTGAGGGCGTAGCGCGGCGAGGTGTACACCCACCACACCGGCAGCCCCAGGATGGAGTACTGCTTCGTCTTGATCTGGTACAGCTCCGTGCATTTCGTCGAGATTACTTGTCCGCCTGAAACGTAAAACATTATTATTAAAACTAGTTTACTTGTTTGTATGATTCAATGGTAAAAGATTTTTCTTGGCTGCTAGCTTATTATGGAATGTATTATTACTGGAAGACAGCCTAACGCATAATGGTCCAACCATAGCGTTCAAATGCGGAAAAGAAAGTTCTTTAAAATATTAAATGGAAAAACCATTGGCAGAGTGGGAAAGCAATGGCGGCCTACCTATGAATCAACACCAGTGAATCAAAGAATTCTGCTAAAACTGAGGTTTTAATAGAAGTCTTTGCAGTGAATACCTACTAGGGAATCCTATTGTATGATCTGCGAATATTTGTTCCGGGTCTGGGTGTTATGGTAGCGTGGCATGATACCCACGACACAGGGAATCCTAGTGTGGGATCAGGACTATGTGTATGTGACTGTTGGGTGTTATGTTATGAAAATGTTTTTGTACGAGTGGCACCGGTAGGGCGTTAAAGCCCTTTTAAAGCGAACATACTTTGCTTTTATCTCATCAACTCCATGATTTTTTTACACATTCATTCATTCATTTTTTTTTTCATTTCATTTAAATAAATAAAATAAAGAAATGCTCAACAGTTGCTCGACAATGCTCGACACTTCACGAACATCATCTAGCCCCAAGCTAAGCAGAGCTTGTGTTATCGGTATTACTAACTGATACACGTAATACAATAATAATTTCAAATACAATGTTGAATTAAAAAGCGAAGATCAAATAAAAGCCCTTGAAAACTCAAAGGGTACTCTGGATTGACTAGAACAGCCAAATTATAAATTCAACTTATTTATGTACCACCTTTTTGTTCATTATTTTAGTAGTTTTAAAGATATATCTCTGTATAGTTTAGCCTGTTTAAGAATAATTTATGTTAAAATGCCAAGGAGTGAAAATTCACTAATAACACACACTAACACTTCCCATCTACTTACACACTATACACATCCAAAACAAAATAAAATTACAATACTCAAGTGCTTGCTACAATCAGAGGGTTCATTCAACGGAAAGAAGAACGGTAAATTGGAGATCTCGCAGTGTGATCTGCGTTACGTTACTGAGAACTCATGATGTTTGATTTACAGGACGTATTGATAGACATTGACAAAGTTAATGTCTCAAAATCATTCTTGTTGAGCGATCCTGACCACTGTAGAAAGCATTTGAGTAGTAATGAAAAGAATATTTCAATAATTACAATGAATATTCGTAGTATCAACAAAAATTTTGATGAGTTCTTAGTACTAATGAATTGCATAAAACTAGAGTTGGATTTGTTAATTTTTACCGAATGTAGGTTAAGCGAAAATTATAGTCCACCAACACTAGATAGCTATAATACATTCTACACCAAGTCTTATATAAATCAAAACGATGGTATTGTAGTGTACGTTAAAAATAGTCTTAAGAACATTAAGGTGTATGAGCCACCTTTTAGTGATGCCAGCTGTTTAATAATACAGATTGGACAAGAGCTCAGCATCATTTCCATCTATCGTTCACCTTCGTTTTGTAATACGACTAACTTTATAAATTCCCTTGATGAAACCCTGGTTAACATAAAATCATTCCCAAGGATTCTCGTGATTGGGGATATAAATATAAATATATGTGAAAACAACGATGACCGACATTCTGAAGAGTACCTCACTCTACTGGCTAGTCATGGCCTCTTGCCGGGTCATCTATTGGCCACAAGAGAACAGTCCTGCCTTGATCACTGTATGATCAAAACAAAAAACAAAGCCACGTCGTTGGTACTTCCTGCTACTATTACAGACCACTCTCCGGTATTAGTTCAACTACATTTACATAATAAAGGTACCAAGAAGTTAGATAGAACGTATTCCCAAATTGATTATAATGCTATTTGTAAGGCTTTGTCGGAAATTGAATGGAGCACTCTTCTGAACTATACCGACTTAGAAAAAGCAACAGAAACATTTATAAATACGATAAAAAACACTTTGGAAAAATATTCTACCACTAAGATAATTTCAAAGAACAGAGCAATTATAAAACCATGGATAACACGAGGGTTAGTAAGATGTATGAGACGAAGGGATAAATTACACATTAAATACAAGAAAAACCCGGGAAATGAAGAAATACGGAAAACTTATATCAATTATAGAAATACATGTCGTAAAATACTTAAGAATTTAAAACGGACGTACGAAAGACAAGAACTACAAAAACATAGCCAAAACAGCAAAAAAACATGGAATACCATAAAAAGAATTTGTAGTTTTCCCTGTAAAACAAATCCAGTGGAAAATCTACTGAGAAATCGACCGACATCTGCTGAATCCCTAAATTATGTCAATAATTTCTTCTGTAGTGTGGGTTCAAATCTTGCCCAGAATACTCTTATAGGCTTAAAAGAATCCGAAAATGATTTAGCTCGCAAAATTACCAAAAATAATGTCTTAACATCCTTCGGATTACTAGCCACTGATCATTCAGAAATATACTCGATTGTAAAGTCTTTAAAAGATGATTGTGCACCGGGCTGGGACAAAATTACGACAAAGCTACTGAAACTAGCAATTCCTCACCTCTTAGACCCTCTTACGCAAATTTGTCAGGCTAGCTTTGACTCAGGACTATTCCCAGGGCAACTAAAGAAATCTGTAATCTGTCCTATATTTAAAGGAGGTGATGAAGATAATGTAACAAACTTTAGGCCCATATCGTTGCTGCCCATCATCTCGAAAATACTAGAAAAACTAATGAACAAGCGGCTAAAGAACTACTTGGAAAAAATGGAACTGCTGTCAAGCAATCAGTTCGGTTTCAGACCTGGTCTATGTACTGAACATGCGGTGTTAAATGTCACTGAGCATATAACTAAATCATTAGACTCTGGCTGTAGAACACTCGGCGTGTTTCTAGACCTGTCAAAAGCGTTTGACACCGTTTCAATTCCCATCCTTTTGGCAAAGCTAGAGTCGCTAGGAATAAGAGGAACACCATTGCGCTGGTTTCAAAGCTATTTGTCAAATAGGAAGCAGAGAGTCAGGATAGGCGACCATCAAAGTGACGAAGCTGACGTGAATTTTGGAGTACCACAGGGTAGTATTTTAGGGCCAACGTTATTCCTAATCTATATAAATGACCTATGTGAACTAAGCTTACAGAATGGTAGAGTTGTTACATATGCAGACGACACGGTCCTTCTGTTTCAAGCTAAATCGTGGAATCAAGTCGAGCATCTTGCTAACAAAGGTCTGATTACTGTCTCTAGCTGGCTTAGAAATAACTTATTAACTATAAATGTCAAAAAGACAAAATTCATGAAGTTCACTATAAACGCCAGCACCCAACCAAAGCAACCTATTAAACTAAAAATACACTCGACAACATGTTTAAGTTTAAGCGCTGACTCCTGCCTATGCCATAATCTCCAACCCACGGATGATATCAGATATCTAGGTGTCACCATAGACAAAAATTTGACTTGGGTAGATCAGATTAGAAACTTATCTGGGCGTACAAGAAAATTAATATATGTCTTCAAACAACTTAGACACGTATTAAATTTCAAATCACTAATCAATGTTTATCAGTGTCTTGCTCAATCTATACTTACCTACTGTAATTCGGCTTGGGGAGTCGCAGCGAGAACCCATTTTATTAAAATAGAAAGAGCGCAGAGAGCGCTCCTGAAAGTAATGACTTTTAAATCTAGGCGATATTCCACGGTTTTGCTTTACAAAGAATGCTCTGTGCTCACTGTTAGGCAGCTTTTCATAAAGGCAGTGATAGCAAAACAGCATTCATTAGTTAATGAAGAAGTTTTGGAAAAACTAAAAACACAACGGAGGCAAGATAAAATTTTTAAACTTTCTAATACACGCACAAATTTTGGTAGAAAATCTCTTGCTATTATTGGACCGCGTATGTATAACCAGATTTGCAAAGATATCACCATAGCAACTCTAAACTATAACCAACTGAAAAAGAACATGACTACCTACCTACTTAATCTAAACTATGACGATACTGAGAATATATTGAATTTTATTGAATGATACTATACCCACACACCCATATTATATAAACAAAAATATTATTTAATATATTTAAGAAAACACATTCACACTACACAATTATATATACCTACTCACTCATACACTCAACTCACACCACACAACGTTTACACATACATTCATTACACCCATTTGGCATCAAAACTCCTTGGATCCTACTCTTACTTATTTTTATTTTATTTAGTTTAATTTTTAGCATTAACATTGTGTCTATTGCATTTCTAGTGTGGTCATGTTTTAAAGTTCTGATGTTAGCATCAGAACTTTAAAACATGCAAATAATAAAAATAAAATAATTTAACTGATGGAGAGTCCGTGGCGAATCCCTATGACCCCACCTTACAGGCTTTACAGACCTAGTGTGGGGAATAGAGCCTAACCTATGGTCATTTCAAATTTTTATATATTTGTTTTTTTTTTTGTTACAATACACATTTAACTGTTAAGAAATGTTCCATGTATACACTGTTTAAGATAATAAACGATTACTTTACTTTACTTTACTTTACTATAATAAAAAGTTGCGTCGTAGTCGCACGGTACAAGTCAGCTCCGTAAACTTTTATTCATAAAAATACTAAACAGAAAAACTAAAGTGCTTACAACGTCGAAATAACTAAATATACGAACTAAGAATACGTGTGAATGTTTTCAATAAAATATACTTGATATTAACGACAATAAAGTGATAAATAAAGTGGCGATGGTGATCTCGGTGATCTCAGTGATCTCGAAGTAAACAAAGTGACAAAGTGAACAATATACCAAAGTGGTGCTCTGGACTTACCGATATACAAATTATAAACTAGACCTACACTTGCAGTGCAGTTTAAAGTGCCAAAATAAATAAAAACCTAATTGTGTCGTCCGCCAACAAAAAATAAAGTTGACGGTAGAAAAAATAATAATCAGAACAGGCATAACTATTATTGCACGACGAAAACTAAACGCAGCACCTAGTCTCTAAATTCGACCATTATCGTAACGACTCTGACAGCCGAGCGTGATTAGACACCGGCTGACAATACGAACCCGTGAGTTTGCACCTTACGGGGCAAATTGCACTTTTTGCACTCGTATTTCTGTTCATCGTGTTTGATGGTATAATAGCCATCAATTTGTACTTTTTGCGCTCAACAATATTTTTGTTCATCGTGTTTGGTAGTATAAGCGCCATTTACGAGAATAATTTGGATGTGAAGTTGAGATCCCGGAGCATTGAAGACGGTCAGTCAAGATATCTAGAAAAGCTTGAACAAATACCAAATATCCCCAACAGAGTCTCGCAAAAACAATCACAACTTTAGTACGTTCCGTTGTACGCAAATAAATTTTGATAAAAATGGATGAACAATTCCAACTTTTATTTGATAAAATGAAAATTGAAATAGCAAATCAGACGAAAGTATTAACAGATTCTATAATGGATCGTATGGATGAAAAATTACAACCCATCATAGCAGAAAATAAAAACTTAAAAATAAAAATTGAAAATTTAGAGAAAGAGGTTGAATACCTCAAAAGAGACAAGAAAAACAATAACATCATTATTTTTGGGGTCAAAGAGGAAGAGAAGTCTATCTCAGACTTAATAGAGAAGTTGAAGAAAAAATTTCAAGACGACTTAAGTATTTCTATTCAAGATTATGAGGTGAACAAAATTTATCGGATTGGAAATACAATCAAAGGCGATAAACCGAGGCCTGTTCTCCTGTCATTTGTAAATGGATGGAAAAAGAGTGAAGTAATGAAAAACAAAAGTTACCTTAAAGACTTATACGTTACCGAAGACTACTCTAAAGATGTTTTGGAAAAGAGAAAAGCTCTAGTACCTAAATTAACAGAAGAGAGAAATAAGGGGAATATCGCTTACTTGAAATACGACAAGCTCATAGTCAAAGAAAAAAAAACCAATAATAACAAAGTTAAAAGAAAACGGGAAGCGTCTACATCACCACAAACTGATTTTCAGCCGAGAAAACAACATACATTAACCACAAGTAAAACAAACAGAAAAAATGCATTCGATATTATGAGGGGTAGATCTAACTCTCTCTCTATATACCCAGATGGTAAAAAACAATAGCAATTACATATCGACAAACGGAAAACGCGACTAACCAAGGAAATAAGAAATAAAAAACGAAAAAACAGAAATATAATACCCTTCCCCAAGCCGACTGGTCATCGTGGGGGAGAACGACCACCACCCTCTAAAGATAAAAAGTAACAGAAGCGCACACAACAAAAACTACGGATATCCATATAGCTACCACAGAATAAATATTAGCTAGCTACCTTAAATGCAAGATCACTACGAACGCCAGACAAACTTATCGAACTAGAAATGGCTATCTACTAAATAAAATAAAATGGGACATAATTGGAAACAGTGAAATGAGACGATTCGGAGAAGGGATAGAAGACTACGGAAGGTACATAATTTCAATACAAAGGTGAGACGCCCGGACTATACGGTGTTGGTTTCTTAATTAAAAGAATTTGTCAAACAAAATAAAAGAAATCAGAGGAATTACAGAAATAATATCAAATTCTTAATATAAAACTGCCTTTACACAGAGATAAAGAGGAGATGTGGCCCAGAATGGACTCGGGTAGCAAGATATAGGTAGCAGGTAAGGATAAGATATAATGGAAATCTTTAGAGGAGGCCTTTGTCGAAGGACAAGCTGTTGAAGTGATAAATCCGGTTGCCGAAACATGATTTATAAAGTGTTTATTTTAGATTAGTTTAATATTAGGTACCTATGTTATATTGTAAAGAAAGAACAGCAATAAAGGCTTATTATATTATTATTATATTATATTATACTTGTTTGTATGATTCAATGGTAAAAGATTTTTCTTGGCTGCTAGCTTATTATGGAATGTATTATTACTGGAAGACAGCCTAACGCATAATGGTCCAACCATAGCGTTCAAATGCGGAAAAGAAAGTTCTTTAAAATATTAAATGGAAAAACCATTGGCAGAGTGGGAAAGCAATGGCGGCCTACCTATGAATCAACACCAGTGAATCAAAGAATTCTGCTAAAACTGAGGTTTTAATAGAAGTCTTTGCAGTGAATACCTACTAGGGAATCCTATTGTATGATCTGCGAATATTTGTTCCGGGTCTGGGTGTTATGGTAGCGTGGCATGATACCCACGACACAGGGAATCCTAGTGTGGGATCAGGACTATGTGTATGTGACTGTTGGGTGTTATGTTATGAAAATGTTTTTGTACGAGTGGCACCGGTAGGGCGTTAAAGCCCTTTTAAAGCGAACATACTTTGCTTTTATCTCATCAACTCCATGATTTTTTTACACATTCATTCATTCATTTTTTTTTTCATTTCATTTAAATAAATAAAATAAAGAAATGCTCAACAGTTGCTCGACAATGCTCGACACTTCACGAACATCATCTAGCCCCAAGCTAAGCAGAGCTTGTGTTATCGGTATTACTAACTGATACACGTAATACAATAATAATAAAAAAATAAAAAAATAAATGCTGGACAGTTCACACAACATTATCTAGCCCCAAGCTAAGCAGAGCTTGTGTTATGGGTACAGACGACTTAATACAATACATTACATAGATAGATATTTTTATGATACATAGAAAATACCCAGAACACCCTGTACTAATATCTGCAGATCACACAAATATTTGTTCCGAGGCGGGAATCGAACCCGCAACCTCCTGCGTAGCTGGCGAACCTTCGCCCGTCGCGCAACAGAGGTCGTCAAATTCATGCTTATTGTATGGGTCTTTAACTTATCGGGAGGCCCTGGGCACTGATAATGGGGCCCCTATTACTGTGATATGCATTAGCGTAGCAAAGTTTTGGTATCTATCTTTCAGGCTACCCATTAGGTCGAAAATACTGCAGCAAAAAAGTTATGTGTGTGACTGTTGGGTGTTATGTTATACCTGCAGACTCCAACGCGTAATCGACAAGTCCAGTCTTATCAGCATCGTACACATTCAGCATGCCGGCCACCACTCGCTTTACTGCCTCTATATCCGTGCCGGTGCCCGTGTGATGTATCTCCACCTCTCGAACGTACTGCTGCAACCGCTCCGATATCACCTGCATCTGCTTCTTCTCGAACACCGACATGTACTCCTGGATAAGACGACGTATAGCGTCCTCGTCCATATCAGGCTTCCATGTTGAGATCAATCGCTCGTGAACCTCTCGACTCAAAATCTGCAATTGCTCGCTTGTCATATAATATTTATCGAAGTAGTTTTTCAGTTTCTCTGCTAAGACTTCTGTGTTCTCAGTATTGAATACTTGGATGAGATTCTGTTGGAGGTACTTGAAGGAGTATTGCTCGATCTGTGCCTCTAGGTTGTCGATCTTAGATAGTTTCTGATCAAAGAAATTCAGTCGGTTGTCGATGTTAAACGCCCTTTCTTCTAAGGCTGCTACCCGTTTCGACAGGTCCGGATCTTGGACGATCTGTGGAGACTTGTAACCGCTTGCTACCACAGGTGTTTCTTGGTAGATCGTTGCTCTAGGTAGTTCGATGTATTCAGCGTAGTTGTAACCTGGAAATATAAAGGTTAAGTTAGTTTAGTCGTTCAGGCTCTGTCCTTCCCACATAATTCTGTAAAGAGATTATTTGTACGTACAGGGAAGGACAGAGTGGAATAATTAAACAGTTATAATAGTCAAGAACTCACCTAAAAGTGTAGCGTCCATTACGTCCACTTTCTTATAGGTGATATTTTCTCTATCCTTCCCCAACTTTAACCGTGTTAATATAAAACTAGAATTATCGTTAGAATATTTGTTTTGTCCTTTGCATTGAAAAGCAGTTTCAAATTTGTTCGAAAGAGACAAAAACCGGTCTTAACTATTTTAAGGATATTCTACGTTTATTAGTAGCACGGTTAGACTACTTTCAATTGGGGCAACCAAAACCAAACCAGCTTGGAAATGTGACGCAACGAAAGCTAAACCTTAGTCGCGTTCAAGTTGGGTTTTGGTTGCCACTCGTGAAAAATAAAATAATATGTGCTTAAGGGAAGAATTATATTGGAATAAAAGACGGATTGCATAGAAAAATATTATTATAATTAGCCCAGAATTAGAAAACGAACAAGAGAAATGCAAATTGAACATAACGACAAGCTTACATAACTATATCCATACCCAAATAATTATACACAATTAAATTATCGGTTGAATATTTTGTGACATTGACACAAACGCAAAGGAAATAATGACAATAGTATTTCAATTGTTTGATGGCGAATTCGCCATCTATGGCGAAGGGACATTACCTAATCTGTGGCTATGGCCCCTAACTAGCTACAATAGTAATTATATTTTAGCAGGAGGTACCGTTTTCGATATGTTCCAATTAAATAAATTTCAAATTTAGTTAAATGATAGTGAAAAAGAAACAGTATGTACAGACGGCAAAGCTAATTGATTAACCCATGTGAGTGTAAAGGTTGCAAGTACAAATGATTTGATTTATATTTATCTATACCTAGTTTTTTATCAGAAGTTTGTAAATAGAATTAAGCTATAAAAATGTGAATGAAAAAATTGTTAACGTCTCCCAATGCGATTCAAAATTTAATTAATTGGCATGCGAGACGCATTATCTATAATTTAATCTATGGCGCGGGGGGTAGCCAATTAGCTCTGTAGCCTGTACTAATTTAGAATTTAAATTAAAGCTTCAAACCAGACACCAAACATATAATTAATAGAATTTATGACTAGCTGTTAGTCTTTTTATGAACACAAATACTGTTACCAATCGTAGTTGCCAAAAATAGCTACACTTTTAATACTAATAAAACTCAAATATGGCCACGACATGTTTTTTAGGTACTTAAGTAAAATCTTAACAATAATATTGGGATGATAAAATTTAAATAAAATCAATGAAAATATATTTCTTAAAGAAATCAAAATTAAATATTGTTGAATGTAATTAAACATTTGACATAAAAATAATAATTATGAGGCATTAGAAATTAAGAATAGCATACTTAAATAAATAAAATTAGCACAAAATCAATGAAAATATATTTCTTAAAGAAATCAAAATTAAATATTATTGAATGGAATTAAACAATTGACATAGAAAAATAATTACGAGACATTACAAAATAAAAATAGCATACTTAAATAAATAAAATTAGCACAAAATCAATGAAAATATATTTCTTAAAGAAATCAAAATTAAATATTGTTGAATGGAATTAAACAATTGACATAGAAAAAATAATGAATTACATTATAATTGTACATTAGAAAATAAGAATGCAAAAATAAATTTGTACTGCACAAATGACAACCAAATAACATAAAACTAACTTAAAAAAAAGAAGGAAATATCATTAACTTTAAGAATGCGCGAATATTACTACATTTTACACTGAGTAAAGCTTAAACGTGAGAAATACTTTAAAAGGAACTGCTTGTTCCCAAATAATATACAGCATTCGTTAGAAATTATTCCAATTACAGCGTTGGAGTCTGCAGATATAACATCCGAACATACAAATTGCAATCAGTATTGGCGCATTCTTGTTTATTTAACTTATATCTATTTTAAATAATAACTAGAATTATTTCCATATTTAGATTTGCGGATTTGAGATATTCATAAATTTGTTTGTAATCCTATAAAAAAAAATTGTTATTTAATAAAAAAAATAAGTTATGAATGAAGTGTATTATCATATATTTTAATAAACTTGTGTGTATGTAAACATCACACATCAACATATCTAACGGTAGAAAATTAGGTAGTATTTAAAGGAGGGCTTGTTTGTGCAAAATAATAATTAAGTAATTTTTGTTCAAAACAATCAGAAGGTCAATTCTCGATAATAATTGATAATTATTTTTATGCCGGTTTAGTTTCGTTAAAGTTTCGGTCACATTATAATTTCAGCCTTTTATTTTCAATTCAGTAATTTGTGACATTTATGACTTTGACAAGGGATTGGACTAAGATAAGATCCGAATTTTATAAGGAATTATTTTTATTACGAGAATTGTACTTCTGAATTTATGGTATCCTAAACGCAAAACAGTGGTGTATAGATTCTTATGCACTATTTTCTAAACTAAACTTAACAGTGTAATAGATGCCGTTTTAAACACTATAAAGGATGAGTCACGCTAGACCGTGTCGGGTCCGAGCCGAGTGTCGGCCGGAGCACGGTCAACTTACATTACATATATTTTGTATGGACACACTCACGCTATACCGAACGGCAACCGAGCAATTCTCAAACAACTCGGTCCCGCCTCGGCTCGGCCACGGCCCGTTGCTTGAATACAGCGCCGCCGAGCTGTCCCAAAGTGGATGCATTCTCCATTTCTTTGTAGTAGAAGATTCATCAGATTCTTCATCGTCCAGAGGAATCACAATAGCCGGTAATTCCAGATCGTCAAAATTCAACATGATTGTAGTCTAGTTACAACAGTATTTTTGTTTGGGCGAGTATACTGCGTCACGGCACAACGGTAATGAGGGGTTTTCGCGGCCGTTTCAAATCATGCTTATAGCCTTGAAAATAGATGGCGCCAGCTCTGTACTCAATTCTCAAAATAAAGTGAAATGTCAACGTCAACAACGTAGTGATATATTTTCACGGTATTCACACAAAGGCACCGACAATTGCTTTTGTTAATTTTGACAACCACATTTGAGTCAGCGCCATATATCGAGACAAATCGAAATACTTTTTTTTTTTTTTTTTTGCGATAGTGAAGATCCCTCATTGTTCGGTTGAGGCCCGTCTCTGTAATGTAATCAGGCACGGGACCGTGCTACGGCCGGCACTCGGCTCGGACCCGACACGGTCTAGCGTGAGTCATCCTTTAGTCATATAAATCTATCAAACAGGGTTCAGTTTATTGACATAACGACAATTGCCCTAAAATCAATTGTCATAACACGAAATGTTTGACTTACAAAAATATCGCCTGTCCCAAAAGAGCGCCCCAAAAGAGTACGGGGATCAATATAAGGACAGACATAATGTCAATAAATAGGGAGCCACATCAAATAACTCCGCGCCAGAACCGTCTCATCTCCTCGAAGCAACTCTCCGCAACCACTTTCATATAATCTGAGGCATCGACCATTCTATTCTGCACTATATCTTTGTATTCGTTGTATGTTCTCAGTTCAGGTAGATTCTCGCGTATATCCGGTAAAGTGATGTTTATTTGAGGCATGGTAAGGTTGATTTTCGGTAGAATGTTGAGGTCGGCGAGCGTTATGTTGGGTAACGGTATTTTGTTTGTGAATTCGGCGAGGTTCAGTTGGAAATCGGTAAAGTTAGGAACGGCGAAGTGGTCCCAGTTTTCATATGTGTAGTTAGCTGTAAGGAATCATTAGTTTACTTACTATTTTGTACCTAAATGATTTAATTATTCTGAACTCTCAACGGCTGCACAATAGACTAGCTTTGCGACGAGTTGATATTTTTCTAGCTCGAGTTACTCGAGTCGACATGGCTATTGATTCGAGTCGCAACTCGAGTTGACTCGGCTCGGTATTCGTGTAGCGATGAGTCGTTAAGTTGATGAATGAACGAGTCAAATCGAGTTCCTTTCTATCGACGCGCGGGTTGTCGAACAGAAAAGCCCGAGTCAGCCCGATCGTTAGTTCGTTTCGTTTGGTCGGCCGGTCGACAAAAAGGGCGGGTTGACCAACGCGCGCGATTTGAGCATGGTCTGAGTTAACTCGAGTTGCATGAAGTTGGACTCGAGTTGACAATTTGACGCAGTGGCAGGCATTGCACTGCGCCCGCCACCCTGAGACATAAAGATGAAAAGTCTCATGTACATATATAACTTCACCGGAACTCATACCCTTCAAACCGGAACACAGCATTGCGAGCACATACTGCTTTGCGGCAAATAAGTATAGAGGTAAACGAGGTAGTACTTCCCCGGACGAACGCTTTTACAAAAAAACTCTCCAAAAAATGTTACATACATCCATACATCATACTTACATCCATATCCAACGGCAGGCAGCAACAGGAGTAGAAGCCACGGCCACCAGCGGCGTTTGTGAGCCGTAGCTGAGGAGCGCGCCACGTATGCATCGGACACGTGTTTCGGTGCTATCTATATATATAAAACAAAGTCGTGTTAGTTACACCAATTATAACTCAAGAACGGGTGAACCGATAAAAAAAATTGAAAATTGGTGGGGAGGTAGCTTAGAACCAGGTGAAGCACATAGGGGGGAGGAGGGGGGAGGGGGGGGGGGTACGCGTCCCCGTTCGCTACTGTGTAGCGAAGCCAAGGCGAGTCGCTAGTCTGTTATAGGGGGTTACAAATGGCTAAGTTAAATTGGGAAATTCTCGAGTTGTGGGAAAGGAATAGGAGCGATGAGCTCAGTGGTCACGACACGACTATTAATATAGTTGTTTTCTTGGATCGAAGGTTCGCCTGCGACACAGGAGGTTGCGGGTTCGATTCCCGCCTCGGAACAAATATTTGTACGATCTGCAGATATTTGTTCAAGATGTTCTAGGTATTTTCTATGTATTATAAAAAATATCTATCTATGTAATGTATTGTATTTAAGTACCTATATCATCTAGTTATCTAGTACCCATAACACAAGCTCTGCTTAGCTTGGGGCTGGATAATGTTGTGTGAACTGTCCAGTATTATTTATTTATACCTTTTTTTTAGCGCTTGTATAATTTATTTCCAAATAAATAAATTTAAATTTATAGATGATAATTATTTGCTAACACTTTCTACCAGTAATAACACATTCCTTAAATAAGCTAGCAGCCAGGACAAATCTTATACCAACGAATCTTATATCTTTTATAAATCATATGAAAGCAAAGAACTCGAGGATTTCAGGTCAGCGCTAAAACAGTGTCCGAACCAAAGGAGAGACAAAACGCATAATGAGGGACTTCAAAACAATTTACGGATCCGAACCATCAGGGCGCGAGTTTCGCTCGCACTTGTCCCTTTTATAATTACGAGAATTAACGCAACATATAGAATGATAGTTACAGTGTCAGTGATGGTCGTGACGGTGGTGCTGACCGCCTTGCTGATGGCGGTGTAGATCCAGTAGAAAGGCGCCGCTGCCGCTGATGCTGTCCGCGACACGATGCTGGCTGGAGACCAAACACAATATTTACCTCATACTTTTATCAACACTTATAAATGAAAAGGATTTGAGGATAAGACCCATCCCCCAACCTGCATTACCTCATAGGTCACGTCCACCTAGGACGCACCCTATGTGGCATTGCACTGCGCCCCTGAGACATAAAGATGAAAAGTCTCATGTGTCTGTAATTTCACCGGCAACCATACCCTTCAAACCCCTTCAAACCGAAACACAGCAATGCGAGCACCACTGATTTGCAGCAGATGCATTAAAAAAAAACAGACCGTGTTTGTTGCCTGATTCTTCTAGGTTTGGTCGCTTTGGAACAGGAGTAAATTTATTAATGAGACGATTCAAAATGATCCTTGTGATTTCAATTAATAAAATACTTTTGACTTTGGCATGGTGGTAGTACTTCCCCGGACTACTAGTATAGTATTATTTAAACTGTGCCCGGACGAACTCTTTTACAAATAAAAGCTCTACTACTACTAAAACTACTTGTTTGCAGAACATTGCGCTGTATGTTTGGTATATTTATATTTTTGTAAAGCACGCGGCGCTATATTCTGCAAACTGGTAATCAAATGCGATTACCAGTTTGATAGCCAACCGGGAGCTGGTATCTACTTCTATTTATTCCCGCCGGCTGAGATGCAAAAGGTGCGGGTTCGATTCTCACTGTGGTACCGCGAACTATCTATAGTCACCTTGAGCCGGCCGTCTGTCCGTGTAGGGATACCGGTGGGAGGGTCCGACGGCCTTCCTGTACGCGTTGCTGGTAGACGTGGTGACAGTGGTGATGATGGTGATGAGCAGACGGGTGATCCACCATCGCTGGTCCTCGGTGTAGGGCGCGCCGTTGTGGAGGTATGCGCTCTCATCATCAGAACTGTCAAAGGACTGAAAAGGAAAATTAGCATTGTGATAAAAGCGGTCCTCGAGTGGCATACTCAGTGTAAAACGGCCTGTTCACATCGTGGCGGCCACAGCAGGGCGGTGGATGGAGGCGGCTCGAAACCGTTCATCGTTGCATTTAAAGCGATATGTTAAAATATCGAATGGGCGGAGTCTATCAAGAAAACAATAGCTGCAAGAGAGTGACAGCGTTATTACTCACTTGAACCCGGGAAAAGACGAGGTATAGTTATAGTATATATTTTAAGAGTGAAGACTTGTCATTAGCTTTGATGTTTTTTGTGCTGTTAGTCTTCCTAAAATAAATAAATAAATAGATAAAATAAAAAAAAAAAGATTTTTGCCGCTCTGAAGTAACTGACGTAAGCGACAAATGATAAAACATAGTTTTGCTGCTAAAGTAGCAAATATAAAAAATGAATTATCGGTAATTAATCTGAGTAATGTGATTACCTATTGAATAGTATAAAAAATTACGCTTAATATTTTCTTTAGTCGACGACCTCTGTGGTGCGGCGGGCGAAGGTTCGCCTGCGACACAGGAGGTTGCGGGTTCGATTCCCGCCTCGGAACAAATATTTGTGCGATCTGCAGATATTTGATCCGGGTGTTCTGGGTATTTTCTATATATAATAAAAAATATCTATCTATTTAATATATTGTAATTTAATATCAGTTGTCTAGTACCCATAACACAAGCTCTGCTTAGCTTGGGGCTGGACAATGTTGTGTGAACTGTCCAGCATTATTTATTTATTTATTATTTATTATTTAGTAGAAGGAGGGACCTAAAACGGGTCTTAGGAGACCCAATTTCAAAAAATAAAGTTATAGAGAAAAGTTTCACCAATCGTGTTTCTAGTCCTTGATTTATTTACATTACATCCTCTTGTAATTACTGTATCAACATCAAGTTTGTAACCTTTACTGATACCGAGTGAGCATGTAACGCAACGACTCCAAAATTTTAACATAGATCTTAATGGGGAGGCATATACACAAAGAGTTCGTCCTGGGAAATAATACCACCATACCTATTTCTGCTGCAAAGCAGTAGTGCTCGCATTGCTGTGTTCCGGTTTGAAGGGTATGGTTGCCGGTGAAATTAAAGGCACATGAGACTTTTCATCTTTATGTCTCAGGGTGGCGGGCGCAGTGCAGTGCCACATAGGGTGCGTCCTAGGTGGACGTGACCTATGAGGTAGTGCACTGAGCATAGGCAGAGGGTACCGCCTAACATCAGGTGGGCCATCTGCTTCATCCGTCATTCCAAGTAGTATAAAAAAAACACGAAACAAATATTTGCAGATCAAACATTTGTCCGCTGCGGGAATCGCAACCTCTCGCATCCCGGCCGGCTACTCACCCGCCGCGCCTCAGAGGTCGTCATTTAATTGTTTAATTACGGCATATCCATTCTAAGCCTTTTTCATTTACCGATTACGGTGAATATTCGCAGTTATTTGCGAATCAATACTCTGGCCGCTGGTCAACAATCACCGAATTATAATTATCTGATTAACATAATCCTCGTAGTGCGACTCTATGTACGGAACCTTGAAGTGCCGTTGTGCATGCACACACCCAAAACCTGTACTATTGTATTGTTGACCGAGCCAGCCAAGTCAATAGTAAATAGTAAAAAAAAAGGCAAAAAAAAAAGTTATTGGTACAATTTTTCCTGCATTAAGGCGCTATAGGTTCAACGAACATTTTTGTATGAGGCGAAGAAGGCGAGCGCACGCTCTGATACCGTGTTTTTATGTATAAAAAAATTATATAAAAATGTCGTTCAAAGTTTTGTTTAATTTTGTTGATGAATTCACTAACTCAAATAATAACTAACATGTAACCAAATGTTTCAAAAATTAAAACGTGAGAGAAGTAAGTGAAAAATAGCATTTAAATTTTAAAAAAGAGGTATCTTTGTTATTTTTTTTATCGAGTGAAGTTTTTCAAATATTGTATAGTATTATTGATTTCACTAGATAAAAAGCTCAAGAATATCATATATTTAGAAAAGTATGAAAATTCTTATCAAAAACTTTAAAATTCTAGAGACATTTGAGAACCTATCGCGCCTTAAGTAGGGTTATTGGATTAGTATAGTTATTGACTAACACATTCACAAAAAAAAATAACATTAACAAAATAAAAATACTAACAGATTACAATCATGTCATAGCTAATTTTAAATAACTACGTATTTAAAAGTTCTACAAAACTGTAGAAAGTCATTTAAAACAAAGCAAATTATGGGCAGATTTTATGGTTTCTTTGGCGAATGCCCATGGTGAAGAGAAAACTTTAAAAAATCCGTAATAACACCGTCGTTATGTATGGATCGGAATGCTGGGCCATGAAGAAGAAGGATGAAAGAAGATTGCATGTAGCAGAGATGAGAATGTTGAGATGGATGTGTGGAGTAACAAGAATGGATAAAATAAGGAATGAAGAGGAACGAGAGAAAGGAATAACAAAATAAGAGGAAGTTTGAAAATTGCACCAGTGACAGAAAAGTTGAAAGGAAATCGTTTAGCTTGGTATGGGCATGTTATGAGGAGGGATGAAACGCATGTAACTAAGAGAGATGAATATGAATGTTAGTGGATGGAAGGGAAGAGGAAGACCTAAGTAAAGATGGATGGATTGCGTGAGAGATGATATGAATGAGAAGGGAGTGAATGATGAGGTGACGGCTGACAGGGGAGAGTGGAAGAAAAATACGTACTGCGCCGACCACAAATAAATTAGGAAAAAGGCAAGACAATGATGAAGAGGTCAGTGTTCCAGCTCTGGTACTGACGGTGTATCGCTTGCGCAGCGTGCTGGCGGTCCAGGCGGAGGTGGCGGCGAGGCGGTCCAGCTCGTCGGCTCTCACGTCTCAGTGTTCCAGCTCTGGTACTCACGGTGTATCGCTTGCGCAGCGTGCTGGCGATCCTGGCGGAGGTGGCGGCGAGGCGGTCCACCTCGTTGGCGCTCACGTCTCAGTGTTCCAGCTCTGGTACTCACGGTGTATCGCTTGCGCAGCGTGCTGGCGGTCCAGGCGGAGGTGGCGGCGAGGCGGTCCACCTCGTTGGCGCTCACGTCTCAGTGTTCCAGCTCTGGTACTCACGGTGTATCGCTTGCGCAGCGTGCTGGCGGTCCAGGCGGAGGTGGCGGCGAGGCGGTCCAGCTCGTCGGCGCTCTCGTCTCAGTGTTCCAGCTCTGGTACTCACGGTGTATCGCTTGCGCAGCGTGCTGGCGGTCCAGGCGGAGGTGGCGGCGAGGCGGTCCAGCTCGTAAGCGCTCACGTCTCAGTGTTCCAGCTCTGGTACTCACGGTGTATCGCTTGCGCAGCGTGCTGGCGGTCCAGGCGGAGGTGGCGGCGAGGCGGTCCAGCTCGTCAGCGCTCACGCCGGGCCCGTGCGCGCGGAACTGCGCCAGCGAGCGGCGCGACATGTTCGGCATCGCGACCTGCCCCGGCGCCAGCTCCACGCGGTCCTTCGACAGCGGCGAGTACGTGTAGTCCGTCTTAGGGTATTTGCTGGCAACAACATACACCAATTAGCTTATTGCGTATTCGTCATCATCATAAGCATGCTTTAGCCGACATAGCTCAGAGAATTAGCAAGCTGAAATGGCAATGGCCCTATACCACAATGCCTGAAGACGAAAGTCTTCAATCAGTGTGTCCTAGCCGTTATGACCTACGGTGCCGAGACGTGGACACTCACGGTGCGCCTGGTCCATCAGTTCAAGGTCGCTCAGCGTGCTATGGAACGAGCTATGCTCGGAGTTTTTCTGAGGGATAAAATCCGCAACGAAGTTATCCGACAGAGAACTAAGGTCATCGACATAGCTCAGAGAATTAGCAAGCTGAAATGGCAATGGGCTGGGCATATATGCCGAAGTACTGGCAACCGCTGGGGTAAACGTGTTCTAGAGTGGAGACCACGTCTTGGTAAACGTAGTGTGGGGCGCCCCCTGGCTAGGTGGAGCGACGATCTGCGTAAGGCGGCTGGTAGAAAGTGGATGGGAAGAGCTGGAAATCGGTCTAAATGGCAGGCTGATGATCATATACCATATGCCTTTAGCCGTCCAATGTTGGACGAGGCCCATATAATGCAATGGGGAACTTGCCATAATCACCACACTTGGCAGGCGGATTGCTGAATTAAAATAATCATTTTAAACTGATCCTGTAGAGACAGGATTATAGACATAAGGGATCTATCAGTACAATGGATCAAAGGCAAGGGGTCTATTAGTAACTACTCGAACGCGCAGTATTGGTGTGGGGTACACGAGAGGAGACAGAGGGGTCTATTCTTAGGCCGGCCACACCAAGGAAAAGCAAAATAGCACGTTATTTACTCAGGTTATATACGACCTCTGGACGCGGTGGGTGATTAGCTGGCATACACCAAATAGTCAATTTACCCACGACACAGGGGATTCTAGTGTAGTGTTTATATTATGTATACTATGTAAACATAGTTTTGATCTCACACTAGAATCCCCTGTGGCGGTGGTAATTTTAATATACGCGTCTCTCTTCACTCTTTCTAATGATTTATAACACTATCCTGTTCTAATCTACCATCGGAGACGTTCTGGAAAAAGGCCAGGTCAAGAGTACCCTTAACCGACGAGCATGTCTGAAGAATGTGATGTCAAGTATGTCAGGATCGTAGCAAGTGGAAATCCGTGGTCTCTGACTACCCCTCCGATAAACAGGCGTGAGTTTATGTATGTATGTATCCAAATGCGTGAATCATCCATACAAACTTTAGCCTTTATAATAGCTAATTACTTGAATGATAGTAAACAATAAATACCTCACAATATCTGTAAACCTGAGTCCTTCACACATGACTGAACGCCAAATTATGCAGAACCTTCGATTAAACACTACAAATGCGCACTTCACTACAAATGAACCCAATTTTATGTTTGATCAATGATGAGTTCCACTTCTATCACAACATCAAGTCTTCAACATAGGGTTTTATAACTTTGTTACTGACAAAGGCCATCACTGACATTTTAGTAATACGGTCAACGACTACAACGTTTCGCTTGAGGCGCGAAATTCTTATTTTTTTGTTTTTTGCTTATCACATCTCTTCAATACATTTTGAGATAGCGAAACCTGATTTTTCAGAAACTAGGAGACAGTCAAAACATGCGTCTTAATGTTTTGATTGATTGTGTCTCATAAATATCACTAGTTTAGCTACGACTGTCATTCAATTATTTTTGCAGTGATTTTTTTGTTCATTGACATTCGTAGCTAAACTACTATTATTTATGAGACACTTTCAATCAAAACTTGCGTGTTAGGTCTCCTAGTTTTCGCAAAATCAGATTGCGCTATTTCAAGATGTGTTGACGACCTGTGATTAGCAAAAACCATAATTAAATTTAAATTTAGCGCCTCAGGCGAAACGTTCCACCTTAATCACGTATATACTATTATTTTTCTGTTCTCGTTGCATCTTTACTAAAATGAAACGGTCTGCCATCGATATTTTTCAAGAGGCTATTAATCACAAGTATTCTATGAATCACTGAGTACACACTGATTTAATACTATGCTTTTAAATTCAGTTGCCATGGCAGTAAAGTTACGTGTAATATCACTAAATTTAACCTCCGTCTTTCACAGGACCTCACTTATTCACGACACTTTTACGAATGAACTCAATCTGATCTGCAGTACATTTTATCAGTTTGTAAACAATGGTTAAGCTAATTAACAGTCTTGAGCTCACATTAGAATTTCTATCACAACTAATAAGTAATTTTATAAGAGTATGCAGTGTGTCTAACTTCGTGCGGTTGGCATTTGACTGGGCGCCGCGGTGCAAATATAGACACTGTCTCATTTTATTGTTACCGTTCTTATACTGTTTTGTTTTGCTTGTAGGACACGACAGGACATGCAAAGTTATTTGATGTCTCAAATATACTGAGAACTGTAAGGAAGCTAGAATTACGTTTTAATAATACCCACCTTGGCCACCTACGCTACTTGTTATTTAGTAACTAATGAGTTTTTTATTATTACTAGTATTTATTTAAATTGCAATGTATGCATGTTTGTCTGGGTGGAATCTTGCAACTGAATTTTAAACCAGTTATCCTCTACCGATTGAGCTGATATTTGGCATACCTTTCAAGTTCCGATGACAATACAATATGATGGTGACAGCGAGCTGATCTGATGAAGGAGACGGAAGGCGGACAACGGAACTCCTCGATGGATAATAGTAGACTGGCCGTGTTTAGGCTCATTTCGATCAGCACACGGTTACGATCACTAATATTATATATTTTATAAAAAAACTATTTGTTGCAAAATCTTAACCAAAACAAGCTTTCATTAAATTAGTGATCAAAATCGTGTGTTGATCAAAAACACGGCCAGTCTACTATTATCCATCGAGGAGTGCCGTTGTCCAACTTTCGTCTCCATCATCAGATCCGCTCGCTGTCACCATCATATTGTTTTGTCACCACAACAAACGATGTATGCAAAATTTCCGGAAAATCGGACGGGTTCAAATATATGGGGAAAATAGTTCAAAATTCAGTTGCAACATTTGTACCAAACATACTAACAAACTAACAGGAGAAGTTAACAATAAAAGCGTATAATACCTTAGCGTCAAATAGTTTTCAACGGTTTCAACTTTCGTAAGAGTCATAAAACTTGACATGTTGATAAAATAACAGTATCAACAATAAAATGAATTAAAACACAATAATTAATTGTCAAAATAAACATAAAAGCGATTAAAATCAAATTAAATAACACATCACATGAATTTAGCTGCCTGGTCTGTAACTGTTCGGTTTTTATCAAGTACCCTCAACCTCATCATCTTAGACCGTCGTAAAGTGAACTGTCATTTTGCCAATCACGTTCCATGTTCTTTTTTGTGAACATTTGAGCATTTCTAGGTACGATTACATAATGTGGAATATGCGTTTGGATATTTTAATATGAACTTTATGACAACTTCTTCTTTTTTTTTAACTTTGATAGACCTTTTTTTGACCACGATCTCACCTGTTGGTAAGTGACGATGTGGCCGAAGATGGAGCACAAAGGTCTAGGAGGCACCTATTCACACTAGCCTTGAAGAGACGGAGATTATAGTCTTCAGGAAAGACAGACGATGGTAGCGTATTCCACTCCATCTAAAGGCATATCCATACTTGCAAATAGACGAACGCGCGCTCAACCTCAAACTCGTACAGCCCCCAAACCACAGTAAATATATATTCTGTGCCAAAACTGCAATATAGACCTCTCTTTGAAAGGCTACTTCTCATAGAAGGATAAAACAAATAATTTAATAAAAGGTGCCAACAACGTTTATTTAAGTTAGTTTTTTATGTTATTGGTACCTACTTTGGTCAGGAAAAAAAAACAGTTTCCTATGATTTATGCAATAAGATTCTACTGCTTCCAAACGCCTGAATCGATTTTAATGATTCTTTCAGATAAGACTTGAAATTTTCGAAAATAATCATTTACTTGGGACTAGTTGGGACGTCTGTTTCGTGATTTACACTCACTCTTTTAGTTTCGATTCTCTCCCTTTCTAATTTACCTAAATATTACTCAGATGAGATTTTTATAATGTAAACAGTAATACCTTATTTTTCTGCATCATATGAACATTGAAAAGAGGAACATTGTCAAGGCTACAAGTCCCTGGAAGGTAAGCAGAACCTACAACACAAGTCTCGGCTTAGTGTAGGTTCTGTCTGACACACTGCTCTAACCTACTCCCCCTAAACACATTTCTAAAGTGTATTTTTTTTGTTTAGGGGTATCGTAGCTATGCTTATGATATTTATGAGATACTATCATTAAAACATGTCTCCTAGTTCTCGCGAAATCAAGTCGCTTATCTGTAGAAGTGTTGACGCGGTGTAATGGGCAAAAAACAAAAAATATTGAATTTCGCGCCTCAAGAGAGAGCGTCCACCTTAATATTATAAAAGCCATTTTATGATTTCCTAATTGTAATTTTTATAATGTGTATGCTTGAAATTAATAAATTATTATTCTATTCTATTCAAGCAGTTCTCACTATTGAACTCACTCACTTCCACTTCCAGTACTCACTTCCAGTATTCGCCGGCCATTTTGTAGAGCCTTGACGGCAGATGGTCGCTGTTGGGGTTCACGTGGAGCAGCGAGCTGGTGTCTGCTAGCGCCTGCTCCGCGAACGAGCTGTCCGTCGAGCAGATGGACGTGGATGGACTGCCGAAGCGCCGTGACCTGCACACGAGAGGGGTACTACTGGAGGGCTGTTCTCGCATTGTAGACATTGATGTCGAATAGAGATAAGCTTACATATATTAGAACAAGTAGCGCCCCGCGGTTTCACCCGCGTGAGCCTCGATCCCGTGGGAATATCGGGATAAAAATGCGCCTATGTGTTATTCCGGGAGTCCAGTTATCTCCATTCCAAATTTCATACAAATCCATCCAGTAGTTTTTACGTGAAAGAGTAACAAACATCCATCCATCCATACTTATACAAACTTTCGCGTTTATAATATTAGTAGGAAGGATAACACATTATGCTAGCATTAGATAGCCTAACTAAGGTGCAAAAGTGCATGTCGCAAAATTTCCAATTTTTGATTTGAGTTTTAACTGACAAAATCAAGTACAATATTCAAACCTGTGTAATTTGTTTTTGCTTTAGTTTTTATTTAGTTCCTAGTTGCTTTTTTTTTGTTGGTGTGTGTCTTTGATTGTAAAGCCATAAATAAACGTTTATTTCTTTCTTTCAAATTATAAATATGCATGACTACTACATTATAGTTCCGAGGGATCACTGTACCAGAAAAACGATATACAATATTTTCTCGATAGAAAAAAAAACAAAGTTTATTTTTAAACTAACTTTTGGCTAGATTCGATTGACTATTAAAATGGTGCATATTATTGGGTAAAAATTAGATAAATAAAATCAACACAACATAGCCGAGGGGTTTTGTAAAATTATCTATATTTTACGAGATATTCAATAAAAACAGCTTTTTCGAGCGGCGCGATTCGTTTTTTTTGTATGAAGATTTCTCCCTGGGGTTGGCGCGGTTCTCACGTATAGAAACAGTGACGATATTATCATCATTATCAGACATTTATCATCATTATTTATATAAAACTATATGGAAAAAACTTACTAGTAAATACTTTAACAGATTACATATACGGTGGAAAATTAGTTTATCTTGTGTCTTGTAAACATCATCATCATCAACTGCGAAGAATTCTCTGATTAGCTGAAATCTCGCTGAGGAGACACTAGTGACAAAGAGGTCAAAGTCCGCGTTCTTACTTAGTTTAATAAAGTTGATTCTCGGATTGTAGACACTGATGTCGAATAGAGATATGTCGAAACAAGATGGCGAATGCTGAATAAAATCTCGACATTCGCCATCTTGTTTCGACATCAATGTCTACAATCCGAGAATAGCCCTCCAGGATCCTGACCGTTTATGCTGGCTGTACACATGCGAGATACCCCAAAGCAGGCAGAGAGCGAGTGTGTAGATGGCGCACTCGTCTCGTCTTACTTGCTCTCGCCACGCCTCGCTATCTCTGTCTCGTGTCGATATTTTACGCCCGATTCAAAGGGCCCTCGTTCGGTCTCTCGAGGCAGGCGTGAGCGAGCATTTACACCAGGCGCCAGCTCAATATTTGGGGGGGGGGGGGGGGTCATCTTGGCTCTACTACGAAAGTCAAAATTAGGTACTTCATTCAATGAAATCACAAGGATCATTTTGAATCGTCTTATAAACTTAACTGTTCCAAAGTTACCTTGATCGATCGCGATCTAAAAATTCGGTGCTTATTTTTAGCTCGAGGGAGTGCAGTAATAAAGAAAGGTATTAACAGAACATATAAAAATACTGTTTTTTAGCTCGAGGAGAGTGCAGTAAAAAAACATGAAGCAGTAGAACATATAACGGCGAGCGGAGCGAGCCGCGAAAATATCTGTTTTTTAGCTCGAGGAGAGTGCTGTAATAAAGATAGCTATCAGGAGAACATATAACGGCAAGCGGAGCGAGCCGCTAAAAATTCTGTTTTTTAGCTCGAGGTGAGTGCAGTAAAAAGACATGAAGCAGTAGTACATATAACGGCGAGCGGAGCGAGCCGCGAAAAAATCTGTTTTTAAAGCTCGAGGAGAATGCAGTTATAAAGATATCCAATATCAGAACATATAACATCTTGTATTGGGGATAAGAACCTAGCTTCGGTGTTTTTTCGTAAAGAAAAAATTATAATATTACTAGCCACTGGCGAAATTTCCCGGAGTTGCCAAAAAGAGAAGAAGAAGAAGAAGAGTTCTGAAGGTTCATCCATATAAACATACATAGGCGCTAATCTCATTACCCTTCCTCACTGAAACGAGGCGTAGCTTTGCTTTGCTAAGCTAAGTAGGTAGGTAGTCGGTCGTCGGCGCCCGCCCGATTTCGCGGACTTTTTAAATTTTGATTTGCACCGGGTGTCCTCCAAAACATTTTTCAAAATGTTGGATTACCTACTTTTAATAACGTTATTTTGAATATTTTTGGCTAAGATTTTAGTAGGCAGAGAGTAATTTGTTTGAAATGTTCGTAACCGTCAAGTTTTATTTTTCAAATTGTCGTGTATGGTTTTGGGGGGGGGGGGGGGGGGGGGGGGGGGGGGGCATGCCCCCGTGACCCCCCCCCCCCCCCCTGGGACCGCCACTGATTTACACATTTGCTCTTTTTAGCCAATACCTCATAATTGTTGATCTCGCGAGAACGAGATTGCATTCCCTACATGTGCTGTCTTATGAAATTTTGCTGATTCTCTCTAGCATCTTACGTTTGACTGCCTATACCTAAGGCCTATAAGTTGGTTTTCCTTTTTTCTTTGAATCAGCTTACACTTGTTCTCGAGGCACCACACAGGCGCTCTCAACCTAGTAGTAAGAAGGATCATCTAAAAAAACCGAGCCATGTTTGTTGCCTGATTCTTCTAGGTTTGGTCGCGTTGGAACAGGAGTAAATTTAACCAACCACGATAGTTTCAATTCTATAATTTCAATTCTAGGAGTAAATTTATTTTCTAAAACGATTCAAAATGATCCTTGTGATTTCAATGAATACAATACTTTTGACTTTGACTACAGCGCAACGCGAGCGCAGCCCCGGAAGCTAACAAAACGTATTCTATAGCAAACCGCGATAATGTAGCTTCCTGTAAGTGAAGTAATACACCTAAACCATCCTCATGAACCACTGCGTCCATTGCTGAAAACCGTATCGAAATCTGTTCGGTTGTTTTTGAGTAAATCGAGTTCAAACAGACAAACGCGGCGGACTTTGTCACATAATAAATAATAGTACTTTTTTTTTATAAAATGTAGCGATAAATGGATGTTTTATAAATGGTGCGGTCTTATGTTGCCGAAAAAAGTTTTTACTCAATGTTTTATTAATATAATGGCAATTAATGTCCATTTTTGTATAAAAATCGCGGTAATAAAACCATAAGCTATAAAAGGAACCTATGCTCCAAGTTTCGGCTTTCTAGGTCCAGCGGTTTCGGCTCGGCGATTATGAACCAATAAGTCAGTCTGTCAGTGCTCTTATATAGGTAATAATCACATCACACTAATATTATAAAGGCGAAAGTTTGTGTGTGTGTGTGTGTGTAGTGTGTTTGTTACTTCTTCACGCTGAAACGGCTGGACGGATTTACATGAAATTTGGAATGGAGATAACTGGATTCCTGGAATAACACATAGGCACATTTTTATCCCGATATTCCCACGGGATCGAGACTTACACGGGTGAAACCGCGGGGCGCTGCTAGTAATAAATAAATATTGCTGGACAGCTCACACAACATTATCTAGCCCCAAGCTAAGCAGAGCTTGTGTTATGGGTTAGTACCCAACTGATATATTTAATACAATATATAACATATAGATAGATATATTTTTATTATGTATAGAAAATACCCTGAACAAATATCTTGTTATAAATATCAAATTGTTCCGAGGCGGGAATCGAACCCGCAACCTCCTGCGTCGCAGGCGAACGTTCGCCCGCCGCGCCAAGCAGAGGTCGTCGTATAGATAGATTAGCTTCATGCATTCCCAAAAACATCTATCATCTAGTAAGTAAAGTAAGTCCAGTGGTCATCGCGCCAGACAGACTCACACGTACGTAACTGAATAATGCATGGAACTCACGCGAGCATCAAAAATCTGGAATCTCGCCAAGTGTGTTAGTTTGTCTGTGTATGTAGGTAGCTTTTATTTTTCTTTCATCGATTAGCGAGTTGCGTAATAGGTGACCCTGGCATAATTTACTGGATTCGGATTCCCCGACCTATTTCGAAACTTTGTGGATTAGTTAAGACGCTGTTTCGTACTATAAAAAATATTGTAAATAGGTAGGTACTAGGTACTTACTTTATAAGTCCATTATGATTTTGCACAGTACATAATTTTCGCTTTTTATTTTTTTGGGTTCCCATTGTTCTATGACTGGACTAGTATGTAGGTACAGTTTTATTTATTTACACAACTTACAACTATATTATTTACAAAACTTGACTGCTAATATTTCTAAAACCAGCATGCAAATTCGGGTGCAAATAACGAAAAAAGTGACGCACGTCCGTCTAGCAGTGCCTCAGCGGTCACTGTCAGACTGCATCCAAATAAAACCGGCCAAGTGCGAGTCGGACTCACGCACGAAGAGTTCCGTACCATTATCTATAAAAACGACAAAAAAAACACGTTTGTTGTATGGGAGTCCTGTTATTCTGTTTGTTAGTATTTGTTGTTATAGCGGCAACAGAAATACATCATCTGTGAAAATTTCAAATGTCTTACTATCACGGTTCATGAGATACAGCCTGGTGACAGACGGACGGACGGACAACGGAGTCTTAGTAAGGGTCCCGTTTTACCCTTTGGGTACGGAACCCTAAAAAGAGAAGCGAGATAACGCGATTATTACGCTCCAGTTACTTATTATAAAATATATTTTTTCATCGAAAAGCGATTATAATAATCGAAAAACTAAAACGACCATGCCCTCTAGAATAATATTATTTGGTACTCTTATTAATTTCATCAGTAATAGAGATATTTACGTTATAAGAGCATTAATAGAAGAGGTAAGTAATTTTTTTTTTAAATTATCGAATTCGTTTTTTGGGCTCAATTATGCCCTTGGAAATATGATGAAGATTAACATATGTTTCTGTTGTTGTCATAAATTGTGTAGATTTTTCTAAAAATACGTTTAATACTGCGCCCAAACCCCAGGCAGAAATCTTCATAAATTTTACAAAACCCCTACAGGAATCCCTCGGCTTTGTTGTATTGTTTTTATTTATCTAATTGTTTACCCAATAATATACACCATTTTAATAAAAAATCGAATAAAGGCAAAAAATGGACGTAAATTTGTTTTTTTTTTTCTATCAATAATATATTGTTCTATAATAAATAATAAAATAAATAAATAAATAATGCTGGACAGTTCACACGCCATTATCTAGCCCCAAGCTAAGCAAAACTTCTGTTATGGGTACAAGATAACTGATATACTTAATACAATATATTACATAGATATATATTTTTTATTACCTTTACATATATAGTAGTAGTAGAGCTTTTTTGTGAAAGAGTTCGTCCGGGGAAGTACTACCACCATACCTATTTCTGCCGCAAAGCAGTAGTGCTCGCATTGCTGTGTTCCGGTTTGAAGGGTAAGGGTGCCGGTGAAATTACAGGCACATGAGACATTTCATCTATGTCTCAGGGTGGCGGGCGCAGTGCAATGCCACATAGGGTGCGTCCTAGGTGGACGTGCGCTATGAGGTAATGCACTGTTCATAGGCAGAGGTTACCTCTTAACATCAGGTGGGCCTCTTGCTTGTTCCGTCATTCATGTAGTATAAAAAAAAAAATACCCAGAACACCCTGAACAAATATCTGCGATGGCACAAATGTTTGTTCCGAGGCGGCAACCTCCTGTGTCGCAGGCCAAGCTTCGCCCGCCGCGCCACAGAGGTCGTCAATGTAATGATAATGTAATGCAATGATAATGTTTCTGGTACAGTGATCCCTCGGCATTATAATGTAGTATCCATGCATATTTATAATTTGAATATTGTATTTGATTTAGTCAGTTAAAAATCAAATCTAAAATTGGTAATTTTGCGTTATATATACCCCCCGCGCGAAATTAGTTTTGTTTTGTGTTTTTTGCCCATTACAGCTCATCAACACTTCTTCAGATAGCGAAAGTTGAGTTCGCGAGAACTAGGAGACTTAACACACATGTTTTAATTGATAGTATCTCATAAATATCACCAGTTTAGCTACGATACCCCTAAACAAAAAAAAACACTGTACAAATGTGTTTAAGGGTATCATAGCTAAACTGATGATATTTTAGAGGCGAATGTATGTGTTTATTCAGAATGTTTAGTATAGAATTGCGAGTGAATATAGGAAGACAAGTAAACACAGCGTTGCATATTTGTTTGGTAGAATCTTGAACTGATAGGGTAGATAGAATATTATTTAATGCACAAGAAAACAAGTAATTAATTTTACTATAAAAACTTTCGTGAACCATATCAATTATTTTATAAAAACGGGAAATTTTGAAAATTTGGGTATTTTTATTTTATTTTTTTGTCGGTGCTTACATCGATTTAACGGTAAGTACGTGAAAATTTCCCGTTTTTATAAAATCATTAAATAATTTTGTAAAAATTATAAAATCCCTCAACGCAATGAAACGGCTGCACCGATTTTGATTAAACATAGCTAAGAACACTCCCGAAAAATTCACCTTTCAAACAAAAACAAAAAAAAAAAAACGGTTCATCCGTTCGGGAGCTACGAGGCGACAGACACACACACACACACACACACACACATACACACACAGACACGTCAAACTTATAAATAAACTTATAACGTTTTTGCGTTGGGGGTTAAAAAGCAGTAGTACAGAGACGAACTTAATGCTATAGCATTTTCTTCCAGGTAGAGTAGGTGGTAGTGCTATTGTGAATCATTATAGGTCAAGATTAAATGATTAACATCATTAAATACCTACTCTAAATAGCTAGCTATATCAATATATATCTAACATATTATAATATTATATCAAAATTCAATAAATAACTTTCACACTTTCAATCTTGGTATCCTGGTTTTTTGGCACTAGGATTCCAGTAGGTGGTAGGTAGTAGCACCACTGCAATATGGGTTCAAAAGGAACACAACCAAAGCGTGAACACAACAGTGTAGATATACGAGTACAAACTCTGAAGAAGGAAATACCACCTTCACAAATGACTTGCCACCAATCTTATCTGATAAATACCGTTAGCACTAACTAAATATAATTATGTGGGTACCTACCTAATCATTTCCACCATAAAACTTAGTTGAGGTTTATCAGCAATCAGCTCAATTGTCTGCCTGAGCACAGAATAAATAATAGTACAGAGCCTGAGTCACGTTGAATGATGTTTATATCGTGACGTCATAGCCATGATGCGAACTCTTCTCATCTGTTGATGTCGTTCCGAAAGTACATATCCTACTAACTACCTCAGACGGTGCAATCAGCTCACCTGTCCTGAGTCACGTTGAATGACGTTTGTATCGGACTAAGCGTGACGTCATCCAGCGCGCTGTAACCGTGATGCGAACTCGTCGACACCCGCTTATATTGGCTGTTGATGTCGTGTTACAATCCTACTAACTACCTCAGACGGTGCAATCAGCTCACCTGTCCTGAGTCACGTTGAATGACGTTTGTATCGGACTAAGCGTGACGTCATCCAGCGCGCTGTAACCGTGATGCGAACTCGTCGACACCCGCTTATATTGGCTGTTGATGTCGTGTTACAATCCTACTAACTACCTCAGACGGTGCAATCAGCTCACCTGTCCTGAGTCACGTTGAATGACGTTTGTATCGGACTAAGCGTGACGTCATCCAGCGCGCTGTAGCCGTGATGCGAACTCGTCGACACCCGCTCATATTGGCTGTTAATCTCGTTCTGTGGACAACAAGGATTCATAAATAACAATATAACATCGTCAGATACTCTAAATAACCTGAAAAGCACGTGACATCATACATATTTGGGTATTGTTATTTCAAAGGTGCTTAGTGTAGTTCCAGATCACACTAAGCACCTGTGAAATAACAATACCCACATCACTCGTCCTGATGATCACTTGTCCTGATGGATCCCTTATACATATACCTAGCCTACGAACAAAATAATAAAAAGCGGCCAAGTGCGACTCGGACTCGCCCATGAAGGGTTCCGTAGCAGCAAGTAACATAATATACAAGTTCTTGTAGTTCGTTGTAACTTTGATAGATGTTTTAAACACAATGTATTAAAAAAAAAACTTTTTAGATCTCGTTCAAACCAATTTTCGGTGGAAGTTTACATTATTTTATCATTCTCTTATTTTAGAAGTTACAGGGGGGGGGGGGGGGGGGGGCACATTTTACCACTTTGGAAGTGTCGCCCGCGCAAACTCTTCAGTTTAGAAAAAAAAAATATTAGAAACCTCGATATCATTTTTGAAGACCTATCCATAGAACACAACACGTACGGGTATGATGGAAAAAAAAATTATTTTCAGTTCTAAGTATGAGGAACCCCCAAAATTTATTGTTTTTTTTCTTATTTTTGTGTGAAAATCTTATGCGGTTCAAAGAATACATCTACTTACCAAGTTTCAACAGCATAGTTCTTATAGTTTCGGAAAAAAGTGGCTGTGACATACGGACGGACGGACAGACAGACATGACGAATTGGGTTCAGTTTTTTGCCATTTGGCTACGGAACCCTAAAAAGTATGGACGATTAGGGAACGATAGTTTTCAAGCTTATAAAGTGAGTGAGCTCACTCACTTCCCTTCAGTCGGTCTTTGTGACGGCAACGAGTGTCGTAACGTACGTGTGTTGCAGTTGTGATTTATTTTTCAAGGATGTCCTTTTTATAAAATATTTTTTTACAAAAAACTTATTTTTAGGCATTTTGCTTTAGGCGCCGGTTTACATTACCTATGTAGAGGTAAACCATGTAACAGAACGCCTCATCGCTGCTTTTACTTGACACAAGCTTGACGTTAAAAATTATCCTTGTGTAAACGGAATAAGGAATATTTTATATTGACCGAGTGACATAGTGGCTTGTTCAGTATTAGATAAAAATTAATATAAATCCAGCTTTGAAGCTTTGTAGTTTAATATAAATATTCATGTTCATACTATGTTTATTTATAGGAGTAATATATTTACGCGAAGGTTGGTATATCAGCACCACAAAAAACATTTTGTAGTATTACCATCCAAATAGCAACAATATGCACGAAAGGATGTAGATAATGCAGTAATCCACTATCAATTATTCCATAATTATAATCGAAGTTATCAACGGAATTTGTAAAATGCGCTGCACTAAATGCAAAAATGAAACTGAGCTGTGGAATGGGAGACAGTTGGAGGAAACCAACATGCTAGGTCTAGCGCTTACTGAGTCAGTCTCTGAGGTATGAGAGCGGGCCGGAAGGGTTGTTTTAGTCTCTCAAATTATCAGATGACATAAATAAATAAATAATAAATAAATAATGCTGGACACACTGGAATAAAACCTAATGCTGATAAAGATAATTTCTGTCGCAACACACGCGTTCAATCGATTGCTACATATTCGAGTCATTTCATGGAAAGCCTTCAAATAACAGGTTTCACAAAAAAAACATCAGTCATCATAATGAGTTCGTCATCGTCAGAGAATGACATCACCAGTAAACAGCTAACATAGTAACTATTAACTAATCTGTGTAACAGCAAGCAAAACATGCTGTAACTATTTCTTACAGAGGCTAATTGAACAGCGAAACGAACAGCGTACGTTGGTGCCGACATGATTCACGTACACGGGGCGATTGACATTGTACGTTCGGGCCAGAGAGTAAGCGGAAGAAGTTAAAAAGCTTTAGGCTATTTGCGCCTCCAATACGTTCCACTCGGGACTAAATCCGCGGCAAGCACGTTTGTAGGACATAAGAACATTAAATTTTGGAAATTCAAATTATAACCGCCGTTTTATCTCACATTTTCTGTAACATTTATTTTGGTATCAGTTTTATCGTCCATAACTGAATATAACTCAAATAAAACACCAATCAAATAGCAATTTAGACCTATCTTTGCGATTTTTTTTGATGCAGCATAATGTTAGTAATCGTGTTTTGATAGTTTTTTAACATCAAAGAGAGATGTTAATAAAATCTCATTTCATTAATAATTGTGACGTCATAACGATGGTTCCACGTAATCGTAACGAGCCCGCGTTATGTTACGTTTGGTCATAGCGAATAGGGCAAACCTTAGAGCATTGTAGCCTCCGTACCGGAGGGGCAAACCAACCAGCCCGATATGGTTCAATAATATGAATAGTTGAAGGCTTGAAGCCACAGTGGATGCATAGTGGATGATACTGTGAAAAACATTTTAGATTGCACTTGAATCGGCATTTGTAATATTTGATAATAAAAAAATAACATGCTGAGTTGACAACAAACCCAGCACTCATAGAAAGTATTACGGTTTTGGTATCATCCACTTAAAATAAATAAATAAATAATGCTGGACACAGTTCACACAACATTATCTAGCCCCAAGCTAAGCAGAGCTAGTGTTATGGGTACTAGATAACTGATATACTTAATAAACTCGTTCAGGGTGCTGCTGGGGCTGCCTCGCTTCTGCAGCGCATCGGGAATGTTTGCTGACGCACGAGTAGACGGATTCGCGGCTATAATGCGCAAAAGATCTGCGTCCCTGATGCGCCGGGTGCACTATAGCTCCAACAGCTACCTACACCTGATCGCACAGAGGCTGGACACTGACTGACTATTTATGAAACACTGGATAAGAGCGTATAATGTGCTCTCTTGACCAGTGTTCGATAAATATTTTAAATATTTTGATTTTTAATTTTTAATTTTAATTTTAATTTTGCTAATTTGTTTTAATTTTTGGATTTATTTTGATTTTTATTTTGAATTATGATTTTACTCGGAATATGGACACTTTAACTCAATTTTATTTTTATATTAATGTATTGTTGTCTGAAATAAACACATTGAATTGAATTGAATACAATACATTAAATAGATAAATATTTTTTATTATAAATAGGAAATACCCAGAACACCCTGAACAAATATCTGCGATCGCACAAATATTTGTTCCGAGGCGGGTATCGAACCCGGTTGCGGTTTCGATTCCCGCATCGGAATCTTCTTCGCCTCCTGCGTCACAGGCCAACCTTCGCCCGCCCGTGCCACAGAGGTCGTCAAAACCAGAAATAAATCAATCAAACTTGCTACAAGACGATAGATGACGCTGTTTTCATAGCTCTGAGGAAGAAATGGCATAGCGTGATGTCTATACATTCGGTAGGAACGGAAGTAGCCGAAATATATTGATTATTCGAATCGAATGAATGAAAACAACCTAAACATTTATGTCAGAATTTCACTATACAACGCTGGTAGAGTATGCCATATTATGGCAGATGTTTTGGCGGTCAATGGTAAATATTATGGACAGCTGCAGCCTGCGTGTCAAGGTGGGGCAGATGCATACACAGCCTATATCAACATGCCTACAAATTGTACAATATAAACAGAATTATTGAAGGTTGTAAACTAGTCATCAGTATCTCCTGGTCAGAAAACTTGGACCAGAAACCACTGGTTGGAAAACCAATGCAATTAGTTGACAACTATAAATAGACACCAACATGGAGTACAGAGTAAATGCAGTGGAGATGAGAGCTTTGAGAAGTGCATTTGAGCATTATATCTCTCAAAGTCACACCACAGTGTGACTTTGAGAGATAGAATGAGGAAAAGTGTGATAAGAGCGTTGTGAAGTTTTAACTTCACAACGCGCACGTCTTCCTTTAGGAAGACGTGTGACTACTAGGATTGAGAGTTTGGGCATTTAGAAAGGATGGACGATAGTAGATTGACGAAACTGGACAACTGGTACATAAGACGAGCGTGAATAGGACAATGGGAAGGGGAAGACCTCGGTGAACGTATTCAGACCAATCGGAGACGTTGTTGGAAAAAAACAGGTTAAGAGTAGCCTTAACCAACGAGCATGTATGAAAAATGTGATGAGAGTGAATGAAGCAAAAGAGATGTGTCAGGAATCAGGATCGTAGCAAGGGGAAATCCGTCGTCTCTGCCTATCCCTCCGGGAAACAGGCGTGAGTTATGTATGTATCGAGTACAATATCGTTAAATCATAAAATAGTGTTTTGGATAAGATAAACTGACCTTGAACGGCTGCAGAAACATATCACACCACTTAAACAGATTCAAAGCAACTGATACATTTTGCGTAACAAATAACCAGCCATTTCCATGGCAACTATGGATAGACCTACCTCCCGCTATATCCTTGGAATCCTCTAAATAAAGAAACTGGGTCAAGACTACGTAGATTCACGTTATAAAACTACTAATTGAGCACCAAAACTGCGAACGCTACAGACTCTGATAGCTTCTAACGACTGAAAGTCGCCAGATGGCTTGGAATAATATTGCCCATAATGTAGAGGTTCAGAAATAAATCCACGCGGGGGAATGTTACTTGCATTTATATTTGGACGAATTATATAGCCCTGTTATCCTGTTCTGACACGGTGCTCTCTACATGATCAAAGGTATGCTTTGCGCTATGCTATTTTAACAAACTTTATATTAACTTGTAATGTATGTCCGGGTGGAATCTTGCAACTGAATTTTAAAGCAGTTATCCTCAACCGATTGAGCTGAAATTTGGCATACCTGTCAAGTTCCGATGACAATGCAATATTATGGTGACAGCGAGCTGATCTGATGATGGAGACGGAAGGTGTACAACGGAACTCTTCGAGGGATAATAGTAGACTGGCCGTGTTTAGGCTCATCTTGATCAGCACACGGTTACGATAACTAATTTTATAAAAGCTTGTATTGAAAAATATATTTTTCACAAAAAACTTATTTGTCTTTATGATACCTACTTGGTCCAAACTCGGAATAATAAATAATTTTACCTCTGCTAAATATTCAATATTTCGCAGACTATGAAGAATGTGGTCGGACGACTGAAATGAATGCAGTCTGTGGACTGATTTGTAGTTTACTGCGTAGTCTGCGTTGTTTAAATACATACATACATACATACATTCATAAACACATGCCTTTTTCCCGCGAAGGGTAGGCAGAGCCTCAAATGGGCCTCTTTTCACAGTGGGTTGCACCATCGTGCAACCCACGACGGTGCACGACAAGTGGACGACGTGACAAGTGGTGAGCTCATCGCCGTCATTGCTTCCCACGACTGACTCTGCTAACGCTTTCTTCCAGTAATAATACATTCCTTAAGGAAAAGAAAAAAAAAGAATATAAAAATTAGAACAAAACTTTGTTTTGTACGGAGTTGGCTAACGATAACGTGGCCAATAGAAGATCTTTTTTTTTTCTTCGTTTTTGTTATACTACTTGTAATAGCCCACCTGTTGTTAAGTGGTACCCTCTGAATATGAACAGTGCATTACCACATAGGTCACGTCCACCTAGGACGCACCCTATGTGGCATTGCACTGCGCCCGCCACCCTGAGACAAAGATACTAACCAATAGTAGATAAATAAAGCTAAACTACTAATATGCGCAAAGCATCCGCCTAGCGCCAGACAATATAATCTGCTGGTCCAATGTAGATCTAGTGGAGTGCGGCCCTAAGGTGCATTCTTAGAACAAAGCGCAAGTAAGGAAATAACATTAGGCCCGTGGGCGTCTGCTCTATTCAATTGCTTCATTGATATTTATGTACTAGTTATAATTGTAATTCAATTAAGATAAACTAGTCGTGGGGTAGATACTATTTGTACGTGGTAGGTCGGGTAGTATAAGATAAAAAACAATTAGGGAGGTGAATAACCTACATAGAGTGGATTATAAGGTTCTCTGCTCGACGTTATCTGGTGGATTGCGTAACGTATTTGATAGTCGAAAAAGTAGTTTCGAAACTGTATGGAGTTTGACCTTCTAGAAGTTTTTTCCGTTTTTACAAGCTTTGTATGTATGTAGTGTAAGCCTAAGAATAGACCCCTCCATCTCCTCCCTTGGATGTCGTAAAAGCCGACTAAGGGATTACCCGGACTTGTTGATAGGATTCGTTGGTATAAGATTTGTCCTGGCTGATTTGTTTTTTATGCAATGTGTTATTACTGGAAGAAACCGTTAGCGGAGTCAGTCGTGGGAAGCAATGGCGGCGTTGAGCTCACCACTTGTCACGTCTATATTCCACGATGGTGCAACCCACTGTGAAATGAGGCCCATTGAGGCTCTGCCTACCACTTCGGGGAAAAGGTATGTGTCTATGTATGTATGTTCGGGTCAAAACTTGCAACTGAATTTTAAAGCAGTTACCCTCAACCGTTTGAGATTAAATTTGGCATACCTGTCATTTTACGATGACAATACAATATTATGTTGACAGCGAGCTGATGTGATGATGGAGACGGAAGGTGGAAAACGGAACTTCTCGATGGATAATAGTAGACTGGCCGCGTTTATGCACATTTTTTAATCGTGTTCAGGCATGGCATGACTAAATAAATAAATAAATAAATAAATAATTCTGGACAGTTCACACAACATTATCTAGCCCCAAGCTAAGCAGAGCTTGTGTTATGGGTACCAGTTAACTGATATACTTAATACAATACATTACATTTGTATTTTTTTTATTATACATAGAAAATACCCAGGACACCCTGAACAAATATTTGCAGATTGTACAAATATTTGTTCCGAGGCGGGAATCGAACCCGCAACCTCCTGCGTCGCGGGCGAACCATCGCCCGCCACGCCACAGAGGTCGTCATTAATAAATAATAAATAAATAATGCTGGACAGTTCACACAACATTATCTAGCCCCACGCTAAGCAGAGCTTGTGTTATGGGTACTAGATAACTGATATACTTAATACAATATATTACATAGATAGATATTTTTTATTATACATAGAAAATACCCAGAACACTCTGAACAAATATCTGCGATCGCACAAATATTTGTTCCGAGGCGGGAATCGAACCCGCAACCTCCTGCGTCGCAGGCCAAGCTTCGCCCGCCGCTCCACAGAGGTCGTCATTGAAGCTTTGAAGAAGAAGCATCGAAGGTTACGGTGCCCTTGAGGCTTGAATGAATTCCATTGCACTGTACGTAATATACAGACGCGTTTTTAAGTGTGAATAACGTAAAACATGATTCAAATACAAACGCAAGGTAGCAATAGTAGATTGTATCATAAGGGAGCAACATAATATTTTTACGGCGAGGGCGCTTTTTTTAATCCAGAGCGAAGTGAGGGATTCTAGAGTAGAATCCCGAGCGTAGCGAGGGATTCAAAGTACGTCGCCCGAGCCAAAAATATATGTTGCGCCCGTGTGATACACTCTGCTTTTCATCACCCACTATGAGAAAATAAAAGGCGCCTCATATGTTATTGTAGTATTATTATTTAATAAAACAATGGTTGTTTTTTTGTGTTTTTGTGTTTTTTTTTGTTGTGTTTGTGTTTTTGTTTTTTTTGGGTGTTTTTTTTTGTTTTGTGTTTTTTGTGTTTTGTGCTTTTTTGTTTTTTTTTGTTTTGTGTTTTTTGTGTGTATTGTGCTTTTTAGTGTTTTTTTTGTATTGTTTTTTTTTGTGTTGTGTTTTTTTTTGTGGTTTTGTGTTTTTTTTTGTGTTTTTTTTTGTTTTTTGCGTTTTGTGTTTTTGTGTTTTGTGTTTTTTTGTGTTTGTGTTTTTTTTTGTGTTTTTGTGTTTTTTTTTGTGTTTTGTGTTTTTTGTGTGTTTTGGGTTTTTTTGTTTTGGACTCTGCTAACGCTTTCTTCCAGTAATAACACATTCCATAGCAAGCTAGCAGCCAGGACAAAATCTTATCAACAAGTCCGGGTAATCTCTTAGTTGGCTTTTATGACATCCAAGGGAGGAGACGGAGTGGTCTTTTCTTTGGCCGGACACACCACGCCACTAAACACAATTTAGTAAAATACCTAAATCAAGTATATGTACAATACTAAATTATAAATATGTATGGATACTACGTTATAATTCCGAGGGATCACTGTACCAGAAACACGATAGGACAATATTTTCTCGATAGAAAGAAAATCCAAAGTTACGTCTTTTTTTTGCCTAGATTCGATTGTTTATTAAAATGCTGCATATTATTGGGTAAAACAATCGATAAATAAAATCAATACAACAAAGCCGAGGCTTTACTGTAGGGTTTTTGTAGAATAATCTATATTTTACTTCTTTTTTTTGTTATGAATATTTCTGCCTGGTGTTGGCGCAGTCCTAATTAATGTAGTAGATTAGTAGTAGTATAGCTTTTTTGTGAAAGAGTTCGTCCGGGGAAGTACTACCGCCGCGAAGCAGTAGTGCTCGCATTGCTGTGTTCCGATTTGAAGGGTATGGTTGCCGGTGAAATTACAGGCACATGAGACTTTCATCTTTATGTCTCAGGGTGGTCGGCGCAGTGCAATACGACATAGGGCGCGTCCTAGGTGGACGTGACTTACCTATGATATAATGCACTGTTCATAGGCGGAGGGTACCGCTTAACATCAGGTGGGTCATCTGCTTGATCTGTCATTCCTTGCAGTATAAAAAATAAATGTACCTGGAAAATCTCCTTCCGACTCCCTCTGAGCCTGTCCAGACCCTCCTCGGAGGAGTAGTCGGACGTTCTGACGTCAGCACTCTTCATGGAGTGCCGCGTGCGATGCGCCGGCGCCGGTGGCGTTTTGTACTCCTCCTCAATAGACTCCGTTATCTTTTCTGTTATTTTGGTGGTCTGTCCGAGGTGCCTGCAAACAAGAGTAAATATGTAACAATAATATTAAAATTAAAGAAGACTAAAAAAAAAAAATGCTGGACAGTTCACACAACATTATCTAGCTCCAAGCTAAGCAGAGCTTGTGTTATGGGACTTATGGGTACTAGATAACTGATATACTTAATACAATATATTACATAGATAGATATTTTAAATTATACATAGAAAATACCCAGAACACCCTGAACAAATATCTGCGAGCGCACAAATATGTGTTCCGAGGCGGGAATCGAACCCGCAACCTCCTGCGTCGCAGGCCAAGCTTCGCCTGCCGCGCCACAGAGGTCGTCAAGTAGCGTACGTAGCGTAATTACTAGGATTGAGAAAGGTATGCTTATATGGTTTGGGCATTTAGAAAGGATGAACGATAGTAGATTGACGAAACGGGTACATAAGACGAGGGTGAATGGAACAGTGGGAAGGGTGATGAATGATGTAGTTTAGATGAAATATGACCTCAGCAAACGTATTCAGACCAAATCGGAGACGTTCTGGAAAAAGTACCCTCATCTGACGAGCATGTATGAAGAATGTGATGAGAGTGAATGAAGCAAAAGAGGTGTGTCAGGATCGTAGCAAGTGGAAATCCGTGGTCTCTGCCTATCCCTCCGGGAAACAGGCGTGAGTTTATGTATGTTTATGTATGTTAAAATGTAAGAACATATGTAACAATATGTAGATTATATTTTCTCAAATAATATTCATTCATACATTTTCATAGTGAAATTCTCTTTGTGATAAAGCAAAAGATGATGAGCAAAAGATAAAAGAACTATGACATTAAAATTTCGAAAATATACTAGAGTAACAGCAGAGTAGTTTTAGTAATAGTAGAGCTTTTTTGTGAAAGAGTTCGTCCGGGGAAGACCTATTTCTGCCGCAAAGCAGTAGTGCTAGCATTGCTGTGACCCGAATTGAAGGGTATGGTTGACGGTGAAATTACAGGCACATTCATCTTTATGTCTCAGGGTTGCGGGCGCGGTGCAATGCCACATAGGGTGCGTCCTAGGTGGACGTGACCTATTTGATAATACACTGTTCATAGACAGAGAGGATACCGCTTGACATCAGGTGGGTGGGCCCATCTGCTTGATACGTCATTCCAAGTTGTCTAAAAAAAAAACCTTTACGAGGAAGCCTTCGCGATTTAACTGAATAAAATTGAACTACACAATTAGTACGAGGTCAATAGTTATCATTTCAGCTGTCAAGGTCAAATTCATTATCTTATCAGTAAAGAAAGTAGAATGATTCATTGAATACAATACCATTTCTGTTTACAGAGCACTTAATACACTATCTGTTTTACAGTTGTTATTTATATATAAATACTCTGTCCAGTCTGCATGTACCTACCTACCTAATTTGTGGATGTTTACATACAGTGGTGGCCATATAATTAAGAACGCTCATATAAAGGGAAGATTTTTTCCAACTAAGATGCAAAACTAATTGTATGCATTTGTTTTTATTTCTCTCGGTATCGTAAAACATTTCCATATTACCACTGTATTCATTGATACACATGATTGGCTAAAAATCAATAGGCAAACTTTATACACTACTTTTAAACAAAGTATTCCTTATTACTGGCTGGTCACGTAATTAAGAACGCTAAGTAGTTTATACCTTTATTCAAATTTAAATAGAGAAAACTCAGTCGATTTGTTACTGTTTGTATAATTTTGGCGCCATTACGTGCTTTAAAAGATTAAAGGTGATTGCTTCTTTAGAAAAAACAATGGGAAAAAATAAAAGTTGTTTTAAATCTACAAGGGAAGTAATAATAAAACTTCGCCGGAAGAATTGGTCTTATAAAAAGATAGCCGACCATCTGCAATGTTCAAAAACGATGGTTTTCCACGCTGTAAAGCATTTTGCTACGTATCAAACTACTTCGAATGTTCCACGTGTACCTAAACAGAGTAAAACAACTCCTCGAGATGACTGAAACATCGTTCGTATGGCAAAACAAAATCCTTTTAAAGGGTCCAATGAGCTTAGAAAAGAATATTTTGGTGAAAACAACCCTTCAGCAATCTCAGCACGCACTATTCGAAGACGTTTGGTAGAAGAAAAATTGCACGGTAGGATAGCAAGAAAGGTACCTATGTTAAAACTTTGCCACAGGCAAGCCCGGCTTGCATTTGCGAGAAAATATGAAAACTGGACTGTGCAACAGTGGACAAATGTACTTTTTTCTGACGAGACGAATATAAACAGAGTATGTTCTGATGGAAAACGATAAGTACGACGTCCCCCGAATAGAGCATTCGACCCAAAGTACACGAAAGTTACATTAAAGCACGGTGGTGGAAATGTGAAAATTTGGGGTTGCTTTTCTGGACATGGTGTAGGACCTGTAAAGTTGATAGAAGGTAACATGGATCAGTTCCAATACAAAAATATACTGGAAGAAACAATGTTACCATACGCTGAAGACGTTCTACCGGTCATTTGGACATTCCAGCATGACAATGATCCAAAGCACACTGCACGCACCGTAAAGGAATTTCTTACAGCGCAATTAGTTTCTGTCTTAGACTGGCCTGCTAACAGTCCAGATCTAAACCCAATAGAGAATCTGTGGTTTGAAGTAAAGAAAAAGGTTTCAAATACAAAGTGTGGAAATTTAAGAGAGCTGTATGACGTTTTTTAGAAGAATGGAACTCTATTTCTCTTGCGAAATGTCAAAAATTCATAGAGTCAATGCCTCGCCGGTGTAAAGCTATAATTAAAAGCCGTGGATATGCTATTAACTATTAATTTTAGTTAAATATTTATTAAATTTCTTTTTATGTTTCCTGTGCTACATAATATTGTGATTTTTTAAATCTAAGTGTCATACAAAACAATTCCCGAGCAGTTAAATAAATCGTTCTTAATTATTTGTCCAGTTTCAGTACTATTTGAATGTGTTACTTTGATAAAATCAATAAAATGTGCAAAAAATAGTTAGTGATTTCATACTTTATTCTTAAGTCAGGTTGCTCTATTAATGTGACTATTATATATAACATAACTAGTTGCTTCTCAGAAGGTACACATCTCTGTGTATGATACGATTTAAATAAAAAACTTCTAGAACTTCAAATCGTTCTTAATTATATGACCACAACTGTACATATCCCAACTTCTTATAAGAGAGTTTGTTTTATACAAGCTTTTATTGTCAGGGTGGAATCTTGCAACTGAATTTTAAAGCAGTCATCCTGAACCGTTTGAGATGATATTTTGCATATGTGTTAATTTCCGATGACAATGCAATATTATGGTAACAGCGAGCTGATGTGATGATGGAGACGGAAGGTGGACAACGGAATTACTCGAGGGAAAATAGTAGACTGTCACTAATTTTAGAATATATTATTCACAAAAAACGTATGTGTCTACTTAAACTTACTTAGTAATCTACTCAGAAACCATTGAATAGTTTTGTATGCGATTCTCACCGTTTGATAGTTTAGTTCTTCGGCAAGGTTGTAGACTTACCTACCGTGCTACTAATAAAAGAGGATCATCCTTGGAAATAGTTACATGGTGTTTTGTCTATTTCATTATTTATATTTACGTACTTTACTGTTAGTTACACCTTATTACTAGTTAGTTTTTTAGTGCATGTACCTACCTCGTTAAGATCCTGCTGAATTAAAGATGAAATTCCGTTTATTTTTAATTTAATGTGCACATAAAGTAGTGTTAGCACACACACACATCACACACACACACATTATCGCATAGAGCGGACTATTTATTTATTGTTTATAATTTTAAATTAAGTCTGTAGATATTATAAATGTTTTGTTTTCTTTTGTTATGTTTTCATTATATTTTTGTTGTATCTACGCTATCGTTTTATATTCTGTCTGTTTTGTGTTTTTTGTGTGATTGTCAAATAAATATATTTCATTTCATTTTTTTTTTTCATTTTTGTTAGCCATCATCAAGAAGTCCATTAGCATGCTATTGATTAAAATACACTACTCGCCCGACGCGCTACAGAGGTTGTACCTCGACGCGCTACAGAGGTTGTACCTCGACGCGCTACAGAGGTTGTACCTCGACGCGCTACAGAGGTTGTACCTATGGTCGGGCGAGTAGCCAGCTGAGATGCGAAAGGTTGCGGGTTCGATTTGGGACAAATGTTTGTTTGATCTGCAAATATTTGTTCCGGGTCTGGGTGTTATGGTACCATAGTACTCTACTGATACCCACAACACTGGGAATCCTAGTGTGGGGTCAGGACTACGTGTTATGTTGGGTTGTTTGGACTGTTGGGTGTTATGTTGTGTTACGTAGGTACTCTTATATTAGAATTACCTAGTTTTTACTGGTCTACAGTACTGTACCTATATCTACAGTACTGGACCTATATAACATCATTATTATTCATAGACCATTGATAGGTCTGTGTTATTATTTCAGCTCTTAATCACCCTCTGTATATGCCTCTGTTTGAGTAAGCATTTATTTCATACTTAGGACTGTTAGGACTCTTTCTGAGAACCCATTGGTAACCTACCTAATTGAGTTTTGGAAAAAACCACAGTAAGCACATTCCATTGACATCAAGGTCTTTGGTAGGTAGTGAATAAGGCCACAATGGTGTTAGAGCCTCATGACCTCATTTTGTAGTTTTATGTGATGTGACATCACTGTGTACATAAATCTGTCCTTTCCTGAACACAACCTTGGATTAGATTTAGGATTATTATGGATTGTCGAGTTGATTGATAAGCTTTATCTATTCTACATTAGCATAATACCAATAATAAAATAATACCATATTTTAAAGAAAGACAGGAGAGAGTGGATGGTAAAGACGTACTGCGCCAACCCCAAATAAATTGGGACAAGGGCAAGATAATGATGATTTATTATTATTTATTTATTTATAGATGAGCAGCTTTCGCTGATATGTCTACATCGTCACAGTGTGGAATGTCTAATTTTGGGTCACTATATTAAGTTCTGAATTATCCTTTCATAGCCAGTTGTTGAGCTTGTTTTTTAATGCATTTACCGACGTGGCAGAAACAACATCGTCTGGTAGTATGTTCCAATTGTGGACTGTTACTGAAGAAGTGATGTGCAACAAGTGTGTTGGAAGGATTTCGAGCCAGTTTAAATAGGTGACCACGAGATGATCTTACTTTCTTCACAAAGATATCATGTAGGTCTGGCAGGTTGTGTTGGTAGGTCAGGATTTTATGTCTCTATGAGGTCACCGCGAAGACGTCTTTCTTCAATGATAGTGAGGCATAAGGCATGTATCCTCTCTTCATAAGATTTGCGATGTAGATGACGATGATTTTAAAGAAGAAAGATAGTTTACAGAAAGGTAGTAAGTAGATTAAAGCATTATCCATGGTACTAATAAATGAGGATTAACCATAGATTTAAAAACCAATACGCAATCTACCCACAATATTGCATTTTATCATAGCACTAAACACAACAGCTTGTAGGCGAACTAAGTCAGACTAGCTGTTGTTCAGAGCTCAAATCCAATTTAAGCACCAAAAAAGTGACTGTCATATATTATCACGTCTTGTCCTTATGCTAGTAATATATATATCTATTACAAAACACTGTAACTATTCAAAGGCTATTCCCATAGACAGATAGACAGATAAATTCCAATGATAATTTGCTTTTTATGGTAACACAATTTAAGAGTATTATTAGGATATCACAAAAATAAGTTTTTTTGTCCCATTTGAATTGAAACACAAGTTTATTTCATCATTTAATGATAGAAGGATTTGTAAGATACAAAATGATAATTAAAAAGTTAGCACCTTGTTTGTTTCCACAGAGCAGGATTGCAGGCGTAACCGAGCGTTGTAAACAACTCACAATAACACATTGTGATAACAGGACGTAAAAATGACTTGTAGAATGCATGTTTCGATCCACACTAAGCTCTTGCAGGTTTAAATTGTAACTCATCAGCACAGGATTATGAAGACGTGAAGATGCAATATTGATTCATTATAGGGTTAGATACTTACTTGATCGGAGTGCTTTTTTTGATAGGAGTCTTCCTACCCGATTTATGTGTATGTTCTTCTGTTTCCGTGCAGCTCTCATGGTCGCAGCTCGATCGCAAGAAGGGTGTCTTCGAACGAGACCTTGACCTCAATCCACTAACCGTTGAGTTATCCATATTTTTGAACACTTCAAAATCGTCTCATCACTCACATGCAAACATCTTCAACTGCTCATTCAGCTCAAAAATTTCAAATTATCAAGGTTTTCCGAATTAGATCACTAGATTTTTGTACACACTGTTTATTGCACAAGGAAATCTATTTCTGTGGCTTCATTCGATGCCGCCAAAAGTACGTAACGTCTCGGTGACTTTCAACACTAGTGCTATAGGTTAATTTATAAGTTACATCACATATAAATATATTTAGTAACAATTTCATTTAAAAAAATATGCGAAATACTACAATTTGTAGGTAAAACACGCGCGTTTCAACCAATTTCGTGTAAATCCACATTCACCTCGCTAAACATAAACTGATGACGTCATCAAAAAATACGTTAGGTGGGGATTAGGGATGTGCAATATTGAATCGAAAGCTCGAACGAAACGAAAACAAGACTGAGATGACAGAAATAAATTGTCTGTCTTGACTTGTTTTTTTTTGCGCTAGCAGTCAGCCTTTTCTAGTATTACTTATGTAATAGAGAGCAGATTCCCAAATCACAATCAACCACAAACAAGACTGGAGGTATACATACCTCATAGGTACATGTACCTGTATTTAGCTAACAATAGACTTGAACTCAACCAAAAACATAAAAGGTTACCTACCTTAGACTGGAAGGTTGTCAAGTCCATCCAACCAAAGTAAGTATTAATGGAACACTGGACAAGAGCGTATATTGTGCTCTCTTGACCAGTGTTCGATAAATATTTTGAATGAAGATTTTGATTTTAATTTTTCTATTTTTTAATTATTATTTTTGATTTAGAATTTATTTTGAATATTATTTTGAATTCTGATTTTACTCGCAATATGGACACTTTGACTTATTTTTATTATAATGTTGTCTGAAATAAATAAATTGAATTGACCAAGAATAGACCCATATTAAAAGATAAACGGCTAATTACCACTAATTTCGTTACTTTGCTGACGTTTCGAGTCTGAATTCAGAAGCCTCTTCATCATGAGCACCGCCCGCGACCGCGTTCGACGGTGGACCGATAATACTGCGTGCGGTCGCGCGCTCCGCTCGCTGGGACAGCGGCGGCGGCAGTGGTGGTAGGTTCGTTGCGTATTAGTGGTAATTAGCCTTTTTTCTTTTAAAATGATTCCCTACCAAGATAGTTTCAATTCTATAAGAATAGACCCCTCTATCTCCTCCCGTGGATGTCGTAAAAGCAGACTTAGGGATTACCCGGACTTGTTTGTGAGATTCGTTGGTATAAGATTTGTCCTGGCTGCTAGCTTATTTATGGAATGTGATTGATAATACGGGAAGAAAGCGTTAGCTGAGTCAGTAGTGGGAAGCAATGGCGGCGATGAGCTCACCACTCGTCACGTCTATATTCCACGATGGTGCAACCCACTGTGAAAAGAGGCTCTGCCTACTCCTTCGGGGAAAAAGGCGTGTGTCTATGTAAGTATGAATTGAATGGAAAGTCCGCCAAGACTTGCAGTCTATGTTTTGGTTGGCGCAGCACTACTTGCTTCTTATTTTTATAAGAAAAATGTCACTGTCATTTGTCAGTAGGGCTACAGAATCAGTTCAGTTTTTGAACAAGTATTATTCTTTGAGGAGTAGCAAAATAATTAACAAAAACAAATATAATTATATTACTTGACATTGGTGAAATTGTTTGTAGCACTCCTCAGAAGCCATTATAAGAAGAGAAGAACAAAAAAAAGGGGCTGCATCTACTTCTTCTTCTTTTATTTGTGGCTACTGTGGCTTTAGTTTTCTCCATAATAAAATACTACATGGATTGAGTGCTTAAATAGCATAGAGTGTTCCTTCTTACTCCTATCCTAGAAGATAGCTTGCTATCCTATGTTAGAGAGAAACAAATATATTGTCACACGAGACTGGTATAATCGAATCCGGTATGTTTATAGCCTTATTTCCATGCAGTTCATCTTCCTAGGTTTTTGTTTTTTTTCTTTATAATTGGCGCCGTACGGCTTGTGCATTTGCCATTTTCATGTATCTGTATTTTCACTATATTGTATTTTCAATATATTTTGCAACGTTACACTCCTTCCAAGTCGTCAAAGTCACAGTCGAGTCATGTTTTAGTAAAACAGTGGCCAATTTTACTAAAACTTTGGTAGACAATTTCCACCAATTTCAAAAGTCACGCAATTCACTTCCATTTCATTTCACTACACTTGTGCTTTTTAAACGAGCTACATTAGTTAAAATGCCACCAAAATAAAACAAAATAACTCAAGAAAACACTAGGAAAAGAAATAAAATAAAAGTAGATAACGTCTCTTTTCGAAAATGGCGGGAAGAGTCCCTTCCTAGGTTTCCTCAATTTTGCCAATGTCAATGTCGACAGAATATAAAACGGTAAGACGATGGAGATCTGAGTATACATGGAGTAAGCCTGCCTCCATGAATGCTTATAGCCTGCCTCCCTATTCCCTAACTGAAAGTGACATAACGAACACAAGAAGGATGATCTATCAATTGTTTCTTCTTCTTCTTCTTCTTTTGATTGTGGCTACAGTGTGTGGCTTGTTTTAATACATGTTACTAATTCAATTATTAGATATATTCTCCGGAAGCCAATAAAAAAAATATTACTGTCAATGTCAAAGTTTTGGCGGGGCAAAGCGTTTATTTAATTTTTGTTTACAAAATCAAAAATTAGTAAAGTTACTAAAGTTATTCTGAAAGATTTCAAAATGGGTGAACAACAAGTGTTTTCCGAACTTATAGAAATAGGGCGTATCATTAGTAAGCGTGAAGATCTACAAAAATACTGTAATCAACAATTTCCTATGGTAAAGAGAGTTCTTCTGACCCCCATAGAACACAGGTTAGACTCCAAATAATTTTCATTACCTACTATTAATTTTACAGATTTTAAAAGGTTTACCAAGACGTATACTACATAGTGGTGGTGAATGTCTGCTAAATACTATTTTGCATGGACTGCCTGATAATTTACCTGAATCATCAAGAAATAAAGCCAAGGTAAATATAAATAAAATATGTACCTACACTATCCTGTATGCTTACTCTACATAAAATACTTATAATCATACCTATAATCCAGGAATTGATTCCCACAGGTTATTGAATTAGTGCTAGAAACTATGAGGAAGGAGTCTACCTCACTCACTCACTGCAGTGGTGTTGTCAGTAGACTGTGCATAGAGCTGCCAAAACAATTGGTTGAGGATCTAGTGAGATGGTGCAATGACAGTGTGCAGTCTATCGTTGATGATAATGATGAGAATATGATGTGAGTTTCAAATTTTCTACTATTACCTACTAGGTGATTTGCTCTCTACTTCGATCTTGCGTATAGTGTGTGGTCCCATGCATTTTTCAGGACAATTTCTGATAACTCGTAGGATACTTATTTATTTGTTGATTTTTATCGCAGAATCTAAATTTCAATTGTCTAAAACCAAAGGTTTATGAAATACTCAGCATTTTTGTTTCACATTATAAGCCCCTCTTAGACTCTTAGGCCACTAGTCATATTTTTTTTTTTTTTTTTGTACAACTTGTTATGGCAGATCAATCAGATGGCCCACCTGATGTTAAGCAGTACTTTCTGGCTATGAACAGTGCATTCTCACATAGGTCACGTCCACCTACGACGCGCCCTATGTGGCATTGCACCGCGCCCGCCACCCTGGGACATAAAGATGAATAGTCTCATGTGCCTGTAATTTCACTGGCAACCATACCCTTCAATCTGGAACACAGCAATGCGAGCACTACTGCTTTGCGGCAGAAATAAGTATGGTGGTAGTACTTCCCCGACAAACTCTTTCAACTGAAATTAATCTATATATTAATCAATGGCACGAAAGTATTATGCTTAGATCCAAAAGGAACAACAAAGTAACATTAATAAATAAATAAATAATAAATAAATAATGCGGGACAGTTCACACAACATTATCTAGCCCCAAGCTAAGCAGAGCTTGTGTCATGGGTACTAGATAACTGATATACTTTTAATACAACATTACATTACATAGATATTTTTTATTATAAATAGAAAATACCCAGAACACCCTGAACAAATGTCCGCGATCGCATAAATATTTGTTCCGAGGCGGGAATCGAATCCGCAACCTCCTGTGTCTCAGGCCAACCTTCGCCCGCCGCGCCACAGAGGTTGTCAAATGAAATAATGAATTCACTTTCCAGCTGGCGTTATGTCCTCCCAGAATGCATGAGTATATTACTGTCCACGTATGACACAGTGAAACACTGTGACACGGAGATGCCCAGTGCCGAGTACAAGGAGCAGTGTGTTCACACTCTATGCCAGTGTCGCTGGAGTCAGAGGCAGCTGGTGCAGCTTGGTGCTATGTTCAAGTAAGTTTTAATACAAAAATAAATAAATAAATATTGCTCGACAGTTCACACAACATCATCTAGCCCCAAGCTAAGCAGAGCTTGTGTTCCATAACACAAGAGTATATCAGTTGTTAAGTACCCATGTAGACAACTGATATACTTAAATACAATATATTACATAGGTAGATATTTTTTATTATATATAGAAAATATCCAGAACACCCTGAACAAATATCTGCGGATCGCACAAATATTTGTTCCGAGGCGGGAATCGAACCCGCAACCTTCTGCGTTGCAGGCGAACGTTCGCATGCCGAACCACAGAGGTTGTCAAAATGATAATATAAAAGTCTGTGCGGAAAGAGAATGGTTGTGGGGAATACTGAACTAGAACTCGGCTGACGGTTACTTCCAGTAATAACACATCCCTTAATAAGCTAGCAGCTAGGACAAATCTTATACCAACAAATCTTACTAACAGGCTGGGTATTCCCTTAGACGGCTTTACCACATCCACGGGAGGAGATGGCAGGAGCGACTCTTAGGCCGAACACACTTTTTTATTTACTTTTTTTATATAATTATCATGGTATTATAATCGAGCTATAAAATGAAGAGATAGGTTTGATGATAAAACAAAAATTCAAGTTGTTGAATATGCTCCCTTTTAAGGTTTTTATTATGTCCAAAACTTCAATATGGACCACAAAATAATACAATGGCAGGCAACACATTCGTAAAGCCCCTTGTGTTATGGTTGCAACCTCGTCTTCCAATACCATTCTCTTTCCGCACAGACTATCTCAGATATATTTGTTGTTGTTGTTGAAATAAAAAGTATCTTTGTGATTGATAAGTACTTAAGGCGCTATAGGGCCAACGAAAATTTTTATGTCAGGGTGTGAAGCACGCGGGGTCTCCCCGCCCACTGAGCGGGACGCAGGATGCGCCGAGTTCAATGACCCGAATTCTATCGGCGGGTAAGAGCGTTTTCACACTTTCCGATCCGATATCCTTATCGGAACACGTTTCCATACATTTTGTCGGTATCTGATATTGGAGACCGATAAAATGTATGAAAATTACGGCCGATAACGGTATCGCATCGGATAGTGTGGAAACTCTCTAAGGCGCCTTGCTATTATTTTCGCACATACGGTCATAAAGTAGTACAATATGCGCACAAAAAATAATAAGTTTTAGTGCTAGTAATAAATAAATAATAAAGAATTTTTACGTAAGTTTTTTTATTATTTCTGTTGGATATTTGGATAATCACATTACCTATAAAAATGGATCGTAAGGAAGGTATCTAATTGTGGCAGAAAATCAGATGTTCCATAAACAAAATAAGTACCTCATGATTCGATCCTAAGAAATTACCTCTCCGTCTCCTCCAGTGGATGTGTGCAGTGGTCTGTCCGACCTAAGACTAGGCCCTCCGACTCTTTCTGAGGAAGAGTGCAGAGGTGTGTGTCCGGCCTAAGAAATTACCTCTCCGTCTACTCCAGTGGATGTGTGCAGTGGTCTGTCCGACCTAAGAGTAGGCCCTCCGTCTCTTTCTGAGGAAGAGTGCAGAGGTGTGTGTCCAGCCTAAGAAATTACCTCTCCGTCTCCTCCAGTGGATGTGTGCAGTGGTCTGTCCGACCTAAGAGTAGGCCCTCCGTCTCTTTCTGAGGAAGAGTGCAGAGGTGTGTGTCCGGCCTAAGAAATTACCTCTACGTCTACTCCAGTCGATGTGTGCAGTGGTCTGTCCGACCTAAGAGTAGGCCCTCCGTCTCTTTCTGAGGAAGAGTGCAGAGGTGTGTGTCCAGCCTAAGAAATTACCTCTCCGTCTCCTCCAGTGGATGTGTGCAGTGGTCTGTCCGACCTAACAGTATACCCTCCGTCTCTTCCCGTGGAAGAGTGTCGTGGTGTGTGTCTAGCTTAAAAAATTACCTCTCCGTCTCCTCCAGTGGATGTTTACAGTGGTCTGTCCGAACAAAGAGTAGCCCCTCCGTCTCTTCCCGTGGAAAAGTGTCGTGGTGTGTCTGGCCTAAAAAATTACCTCTCCGTCTCCTCCAGTGGATGTTTACAGTGGTCTGTCCGACCTAACAGTATACCCTCTATCTCTTCCCGTGGAAGAGTGTCGTGGTGTCTGGCCTAAAAAATTACCTCTCCGTCTCCTCCAGTGGATGTTTACAGTGGTCTGTCCGAACAAAGAGTAGCACCTACGTCTCTTCCTGTGAAAGAATGCCGTGATGTGTTTCCGGCCTCAGAAAATACTTCTCCGTCTCCTCACGTGGATGTGTGAAGTGGTATGTCCGGCCTAAGAGTTACCCTCCGGTTTTTCCTATGGAAGAGTGCTGTGGTGTTTGTCGGGCCTAAGAAGATACCTGTGCGTCACCTCACGTGGATGTGTGCAGTGGTCTGTCTGGCCTAAGGGAAGACTCTCCGTGTCTTTCCATGAAAGTGTGCCGAGGTGTGTGTCCGGCCTAAGAAAATACCTGTCCGTCACCTCACGTGGATGTGTACAGTGGTCTGTCTGGCCTAAGGGAAGACCCTTCGTGTCTTCCCGTGGAAGAGTGTCGTGGTGTGTGTCCGACCTAAGAAAATACCTGTGCGTCACCTCACGTGGATGTGTGCAGTGGTCTGTCTTGCCTTAGAGTAGACCCTCCGTCTGTTCCCGTGGAATAGTGCCGTGATGTGTGTCCGGCCTAAGAAAATACCTGTCCGTCTCCTTCCGTGGATGCATTGAGCATCACATCAATCTACAAATTCTACCTATATCATTCTACAATTTTCAATGTAATAACTACTCATTTTGATTTCTAGCACAGATAATGTATGGTAGTAAATGTGTTACTACCATACATAACATACATACCATACCACTATCCAAAGGGCGTCGACGATTTTGGCATAGTCGTCAGCCGCCATTTACTTTTATTTTTAAGTTAGAGGCACACTTTAAAAAAATTACATTTTCTAGAGGGTACGGGTCATTCGCAAAACATCCACTTCTCATAATGTACACCACACTTTTCAAACTATTTTTTTTTCAAAAAAGCTGGATATGGGTTACTGGCTTACTGACTCATTGACATCGTTATTCTCCTAGAAGGAGTCGTTTTAGTGATGGGTCATGTTCAAATCCAAGCTGACCAAAACCTTTCTTCGAAATGGTGACCGATCGGATCCGTTCAAACGACGCATCCTACTGTTTTTTGGGAAAGATAGAAGAAAAAAATAAAAATAAAAAAAAATAGATTACTGCTCTAAAATGGGTTTTTCAAACAGACTTGTCCGACTAGACTTTGGTGAATTAAAGTTTTTTACTAAAGTTAACACTCGAAAATTTGGTTTATATTGAAATGTTGTAAGCATCTTGGTGTATATAGGGTGCAAAATCACAACTTTTTTAAAAACCATGATGGCGCATGGCGGATTGTTTGGTGGTCATTTTGTAGAATCGTAAAGTTTTCAATTTTCAAATTGAAAAAAGAGACTGCGGGCAACACCGGAGCTTGATGACTAGTAAAGGGCTATCGTGTGGGAGAACAAGTGGTGTTGCCTGGTGGAAATTGCAACTTTTTTACTTTTCGTTACATTTTACTTGTATTTATATTTTACTTTTAAAACCAAGAAGTAAAAATGTAATCATATGAAAAAAGTAAAAAGTCTAAAATAAAAAAACTCAAAAAAAATAAAATTGAAGTCATTTTATGAAAAGTCCAGTGTACATATTGCGAATAAAGGAGATGTCCAGAAGTGGTATAATATTCTGAGAAAATTTCAGAAGTTATGAAATATATCTAAAAAAAGCTTATTTATTGGGCTACTCGATTATATAAATTTTATATATTATAAAACCTCCGTTTCCGAGAAAATAATAAAATTGTTCTTGAAGGGAAAACATAATGAAACAAACATGCCAAAACCACACGTGTGTAATAAATAAATAAATAAATAATGCTGGACAGTTCACATAACACATTTCACATTTTTTATCTAGCCCCAAGCTAAGCAGAGCTTGTGTTATGTGTACTAGATAACTGATATACTTAATACAATATATTACATAGATAGATATTTTTTATTATACATAAAAATACCCAGAACACCCTAAACAAATATCTGCGATCGCACATAAAATAAATATGCTATTTCGTCTTCTTCTGCCTGTGCCCAAAGATATGATGACTAAAATATTCTTCTTGAATGGAATACGTGCTAACACACAATTTACAATAAATTTATCTGTGCCCTGAGCTACCTGAAAAATACATATGTTTATAAGGAGGCGAGGAATGTAGGTACCTATGCATATTGCTAAAGGTACTATTATCATTACAGGCAGCTCCTATCTATTAGTGAACTCTACAACAGTGTAGGTAGGTATCTACTTAGAATGTATCCTGAACCTACACAGAACAGATAAACTAATAAGTGAAGTATTAGTAATAACGCGACAACATGGAACGAAGGTAGGATAGTCGTATGAAAAGTTCTTTGTGGTTGTCTGTCTGCGGCCTGTCTCGCTAGCTAGAGAGCATCAAAATTCCTTAGTCTGCCTGCCAAAGAGCGTCAAGTTCACCTTTTGGGAGTGTTACAAGTTCTAACTTTATTTTGAAAAAAAAACAACATTTGAATCAAGTTTAAAAAAACTGAGGTACATTTATTATTTTTCATTAGCTGCAAAATAGCCAAATAATTAATGCCCTTTCTCCGTAAATAACTATTATGTTGCTTAGAATTTCTAGTTATTTTTATACCGGCCTTCATATATATTTTCTGGACATCTCCTTTAGTCTATTTGAGCAAAAAAATTGAGTGTATATTTTGCGAAGTGGAGGTTATGCGAAGTGGTCATATTGAGAATAAGTGCGATGTACATTACAAGAAGTGGACGTTTTGCGAATGAGTTGTATCCTCTAGCCATAGCACAATAACTAGTGGGTCGGTGGTGCGTGAGGTGCTGCAGCTGGCGTACAGTTTTCCTTTGCCGCTTACTCGCGTGTATGCACAAACCTCTACAAACCCCTGCAAACCCTACCAACACTACAAACCCCTACAAAATCCTACAAACCCTACAAACTCCTTCCAACGCCTACGAACCTCTATAAATCTACTTTGATTTTGACCCTTAACCTTGACCTTGACCTGTACCTGTACCTGTACCTGTACCTGTACCTGTACCTGTAATTATACCTGTACCTGTACATGCTCCTGCACTAATTAATACGAATGTCGCCTCTTCGTTTATCTCACTCACTCGACCATCATTCCACTCAGTGGAATCGTTCCACTTCGTGTCACGCTGGTCTCGTTAGCTCGATAAGCTACAGCAAAGTTAATTTGAAGAGAGAAAACTAACGTAATATTCGTAATCAGCACCCACAAATTACTTGAAAACGACACCCATATTAGTTTTTTCTGATCTTACCATTTTATAGGGTTACCAGCTTACCTACTAACTTACCCACGTAACCAAAAAATTTAAGTAATATTCGTAATCAGCAACTACAAATTACTCAAAAACGACACCCATATTAGTTTTTTCTTATATTACCTTTACGAAGGGTTGCCAGGTTACCTTCCTACTCACTTACATACGTACCTGACTGCAAATTTGATGATTTATTCGCAATCGAACGTTACTATCGTTTTTTTCAGTCTCTCGATTATACAAGCACCGTTTCCTCCCAGGGTTACCAACAATATACAAATTTATATAGTCAAAGGTTATTTTTAAGGGCTTCCTTCATAATACCACATACATTTTATTATCAAAAACTTAATTATTTATATATAATTGGAGAAAATCTAAGAAATTGCCCTAAAAACGGGAAAATATTTCCACCTGGCAACACCACTTGTCCTCCCACACAACAGCCCTATACAAGTCATCAAGCTAAGTGTTGCACACAGTCTCTTTTTTTCAATTTGTAAATTTTATATTCCACCATTTAACAAAATGGCCGCCACACCATCTGCCATCTTGGTTTTGAAAAAAGTTAGGATTTTCGTATATTCACCGAGATGCTGGTAACATTTCTGCATAAACAAAATTTTCGAGTGTTAACTTTGGTAAAAGACTTTAATTAACCAAAGTCTAGTCGGACAAGTCTGTTTAAAAAAGCCATTATAGAGCAGCCTTCTATTTTTTTTTGTTTGTAACATTTTTCTTTAATCTTTCCCATAAAACAGTTGGACGCGTCGTTTGAACGGATCCGATCGGTCACCGTTTCAAAGAACTGTTTTGGTCAGGACCAAAAGTGCGGTGTACATTATGAAAAGTGGACGTTTTGCGAATAAGCCGTATCCTCTAGTCATTTATGTACAGTTTTCAAAGTGCGCCACTAACTTGAAAATAAAACTAAATGGTGGCTGACGACTATGCCAAAATCGTCGACGCCCTTTGGATGGTGGTAGCCGGTAACACATTTACTACCATACATTTTCTGTCCTAGTAATCAAAATGTAGTTAACATTGAAAATCGTATCCTAATGCAATAGGTGGAATTAGTACATTGATGTGATGCTCATTGCATCCACGGGAGGAGACGTAGAGGTTTTTTTTTGGCTGGACACACACCACAGCCCTTTTCCATGGGAAAAAACGGAGGGTTAATCTTAGGCTGGACATACCACTTCACACATCCACTTGAGGAGACGGAGAGGTATTTTCTTAGGCCGGACACACATCACGGCACTCTTCCACGGGAACAGACGGAGGGTCTACTCCTAGGCCAGATAGACCACTTCACACATCCACGTGAGGTGACGCACAGGTATTTTCTTAGGCTGGACAAACAACACAGCACTCTTCCATAGGAAAAAACGGAGGGTTACTCTTAGGCCGGACATACCACTTCACACATCCACTTGAGGAGACGGAGAGGTATTTTCTTAGGCCAGACAAACACCACAATACTCTTCCATAGGAAAAAACGGAGGGTTACTCTTAGGCTGGACATACCACTTCACACATCCACTTGAGGAGACGGAGAGGTATTTTCTTTGGCCAGACAAACACCACAGCACTCTTCCATAGGAAAAAACGGAGGGTTACTCTTAGGCCAGACATACCACTTCACACATCCACTTGAGGAGACGGAGAGGTATTTTCTTAGGCCAGACAAACACCACAACACTCTTCCATAGGAAAAAACGGAGGGTTACTCTTAGGCCAGACATACCACTTCACACATCCACTTGAGGAGACGGAGAGGTATTTTCTTAGGCCAGACAAACACCACAACACTCTTCCATAGGAACAGACGGAGGGTCTACTCCTAGGCCAGATAGACCATTGCACACATCCACGTGAGGTGACGCACAGGTATTTTCTTAGGCTGGACAAACAACACAGCACTCTTCCATAGGAAAAAACGGAGGGTTACTCTTAGGCCGGACATACCACTTCACACATCCACTTGAGGAGACGGAGAGGTATTTTCTTAGGCCAGACAAACACCACAATACTCTTCCATAGGAAAAAACGGAGGGTTACTCTTAGTCCGGACATACCACTTCACACATCCACTTGAGGAGACGGAGAGGTATTTTCTTTGGCCAGACAAACACCACAGCACTCTTCCATAGGAAAAAACGGAGGGTTACTCTTAGGCCGGACATACCACTTCACACATCCACTTGAGGAGACGGTGAGGTATTTTCTTTGGCCAGACAAACACCACAGCACTCTTCCATAGGAAAAAACGGAGGGTTACTCTTAGGCCAGACATACCACTTCACACATCCACTTGAGGAGACGGAGAGGTATTTTCTTAGGCCAGACAAACACCACAACACTCTTCCATAGGAAAAAACGGAGGGTTACTCTTAGGCTAGACATACCACTTCACACATCCACTTGAGGAGACGGAGAGGTATTTTCTTAGGCCGGACACACATCACGGCACTCTTCCACGGGAACAGACGGAGGGTCTACTCCTAGGCCAGATAGACCACTTCACACATCCACGTGAGGTGACGCACAGGTATTTTCTTAGGCTGGACAAACAACACAGCACTCTTCCATAGGAAAAAACGGAGGGTTACTCTTAGGCCGGACATACCACTTCACACATCCACTTGAGGAGACGGAGAGGTATTTTCTTAGGCCAGACAAACACCACAATACTCTTCCATAGGAAAAAACGGAGGGTTACTCTTAGGCCGGACATACCACTTCACACATCCACTTGAGGAGACGGAGAGGTATTTTCTTTGGCCAGACAAACACCACAGCACTCTTCCATAGGAAAAAACGGAGGGTTACTCTTAGGCCAGACATACCACTTCACACATCCACTTGAGGAGACGGAGAGGTATTTTCTTAGGCCAGACAAACACCACAACACTCTTCCATAGGAAAAAACGGAGGGTTACTCTTAGGCCAGACATACCACTTCACACATCCACTTGAGGAGACGGAGAGGTATTTTCTTAGGCCGGACACACATCACGGCACTCTTCCACGGGAACAGACGGAGGGTCTACTCCTAGGCCAGATAGACCACTTCACACATCCACGTGAGGTGACGCACAGGTATTTTCTTAGGCTGGACAAACAACACAGCACTCTTCCATAGGAAAAAACGGAGGGTTACTCTTAGGCCGGACATACCACGTTACATATCCACGTGAGGTGACGGACAGGTATTTTCTTAGGCCGGACAAACACCACAATACTCTTCCATAGGAAAAAACGGAGGGTTACTCTTAGGCCGGACATACCACTTCACACATCCACTTGAGGAGACGGAGAGGTATTTTCTTTGGCCAGACAAACACCACAGCACTCTTCCATAGGAAAAAACGGAGGGTTACTCTTAGGCCGGACATACCACTTCACACATCCACTTGAGGAGACGGAGAGGTATTTTCTTAGGCCAGAAAAACACCACAACACTCTTCCATTGGAAAAAACGGAGGGTTACTCTTAGGCCAGACATACCACTTCACACATCCACTTGAGGAGACGGAGAGGTATTTTCTTAGGCCAGACAAACACCACAGCTCTCTTCCACGGGAAGAAACGGAGGGTCAACTCTTTGGTCAGACAGACCACAGCACATCCCACATCCACTAGAGGGGACGGAGAGGTAATTTATTTGGCCAGATCTCTACTCCTACTAGGTATGTAGCTATCTAAAGTAACAGTATGAAGTCAGAGTTTATTTGCAAAACAAATCGGATAATGTATTTGTTTACCTAGGTTTACTTTTACTTACCTTTGTCACAGAATAAATAATAGTACAAGTACCTATGTTGGCTCTTTTCATAATTATGATTTGCGAGTAGCCTGACTTGATAGTTTCCATTTCATCCGTAGTCACGTGACCGATGGCGGGAAAATTGACACAGATCCTGCCTCGATGCGGTCTGCGACCGGTCTGAGCAAGCCGAGCGCACGCTCTGGTACTTATATTTGTGTTTAAAAAATTATATAAAAAAATCCCTTTTAGTTTTGCTAAATTTTGTTATTGACTTCACTAATTTAAATAAAAATGAACATGACACCAAGTGTTTCATAAGTTAAAACGTGAAAGAAGTAAGTCAAAAACATGATTTCAATTTTAAAAAGGTGGTATCTTTGTGTTTTTTTTTTATTGAGTGAAGTAATTCAAATAGTGTATTGAATTAATGATTTCACTAGATAAAATGATCAAGAATATCATATATTTTCTTCTTCATAGAAAACTATAAGAATTCTTATCAAAAACTTTAAAATTCTAGACACATTTGAGAACCTATGGCGTCTTAAAATCATCTATGTACAATTGCTTCCAGTCAACTAATATGTCACTTGATTAAAATCTTTTGATTTCAGAGATATGCAGCTATCTCGAACCAGTCACAAGCAAGTTGTGAACAAAATATGCTCCTACATACTAGACATACCACCGGATACATTACCACCACTGGTTCACCAGTTGATAAAGTAAGCAATAAATAAAATAAATAAATAATGCTGGACAGTTCCGACACCATTATCTAGCCCCGAGCTAAGCAGAGCTTGGTTATGGGTATTAGATAACATTACATAGATAGTTTTTTTTAAATTATACATAGAATATACCCAGAACACCCGAACAAATATCTGCAGATCGTACACATATTTGTTCCGAGGCGAGAATCGTACCCGCAACCTCCTGCGTCGCATTCGAACCTGCGCCCGCCGCGCCACAGAGGTTTTCAAATTCCTTCATAAATTCCTACGCATCGACAATACCTCCGGTGTTGCCGGTGTCTATAAGCGACGGTGGTGTAAGCGAATTTGCCCATTGATTTCATTAAAAAAAAAAGAAAAAAATGTCTGTCTGGGTCTAAAACCGTTTCCCATAAAAACTTTCAGGTACGAATGTCGGAGATAAAATAGATAGGACTTCATCACTAGTAAAATTAATTACAAATTATTACAAAAAATACAGTTTAATACAAATAGTAATTAGTTTTTACTTTTCACTAGTAACGGGATATTTACCATGATTTTTGTGTTTTGATTGTTCCCGATATTTCGGCACAGTTGCATGCGCCATGATCACGGGAGAGCTAACTAAAGCGCAATATTATGGCGCATGCAACTGTGCCGAAATATCGGGAACAATCAAACTCAAAAATCATGGTAAATATCCCGTTACTAGTGCAAAGTATGTACATACATACATAACTATGATAGTTTCAAAAAGTAATTAGTTTTTACTTAGAATAATTACTTTTCCGGGCCACCATAGCTCAAGCTGATCTCTGACCTAATGTAAAGTGACCAAGAAAGAACCGGTGGCACGAATAAAAACTTAAAATACAAGTAATTAATTTTGTAAAAATTAAAAAAACCCTCAACTCAATGAAACGGCTGAACCGATTTTGATCATTCATATCTAAGAACACTCGCGAAAAAATTCACATTTCAAACAAAAAAAAAAAAACGAAATCGGTTCATCCGTTCGGGAGCTACGATGCCTCAGACACACACACAAAAACACACACACACACACACAGAGACACACATACGGACACACACACACACACACACACACACACACCCAGCCACGTCAACTTATAACACCCCGTCGTTTTTGCGTCGGGGGTTAAAAACAGCAGTAATGAAATTAGATTATTTTGTATCTACATGAATTACGGAACTAGCAGTTTTAAAAATGGCACGTTGATCCTTAAAGGTTTGCGATCCCTGCATTAGTCTGATTGTTTCTTACCCTCAACTATCTATGTATCCAGTATTATACGTTCAAATCTTCTGCAGGCTTTGCGAGACCTACAACGTAGATATAGTGTTGGGGCACTTGAGTAATTACTTCAGTGTGCGGCTCTACAGCAGGCTGGAGCCACCTCAGCAGGATTCAGAGTCCACCACCATGGACATAGACGACATCGGTAACCAACCACTTCATTTACCTCTTAATTAGTCCAATAATAGTATTCAAATTCAAATTCAAAATAGTTATTTCTGGCTTATTAAAGAATGCACTAAACGTAGCCCATAGCAACATAAATTAGAAACTAACTAAAATAAATTAAAATCACTTGATTTATAACTTAAGGTGGATGCTCACGCTTGCGGCGGTTTTTTTTTTTTTTTTTGTGTTTTTTGCCCATTACAGCTCATCAACACTTCTTCAGATAGCGAAAGTTGAGTTCGCGAGAACTAGGAGACTTAACACACATGTTTTAATTGATAGTGGTAGCGATTTGAGATTGATTTATCTAAAGTTAAAGCTAAAAATAGAATACCGGTCCTTTGCTTTTTTTATATAAAAGAAAAGGATGGCGATACGTTTAGTTAGCTTTATCTTTAGAGAATGCAACTTCAAATCACTACCAGTATCTCATAAATATCAGTTAGCTAATGCCAGTTAGTTAATGTCTTCAGTTTAGCTTTATATATGTATGTTTAGCAAACACAATTTTACAGTGTTTTTTTTTGTTTAGGGGTATCGTAGCTAAACTGATGATATTTATGAGATACTATCAATTAAAACATATGTGTTAAGTCTCCTAGTTAGTTATGACTATCTGAAGAAGTGTTGACGAGCTGTAATGGGCAAAAAACACCAAAAAAAATTAATTTCGCGCCGCAAGCGTGAACATCCACCTTAATCTAACTCACGTGTGATCGCCAACGCGTCGCGGCTCGTGGGATCACGTGGAGGCCCTTGAACCGCCGGAACTTCACCCCTTTCGGCCAGAAGTCAGGGCTCAAGTAGGTCTTCACACATTCCGTAGGGACCCTCACCATAAATGAGCTAAAGCTCACATTATGACGAGAGTCCAACTCATGAATAGAATAGAATAGAATAGAATAGAATAGAAATAGTTTATTTTCATCAGCAAATACGAACAGCTTGGGAACACAGTACAATAATAACACAGACAGAACACATATTTTTTGCTGCGTGTATAGTGCCGTCAAAAATGACACTAAATCCCACTCCGGCTTTCTTCCTGATGTTCTCCACCACCTCTGCGACCTTCACGTCGAAGTAGACTCGGGACACGTAGATCTGCGTATAAGTGGGTACCTCCGCACGGAAGTGCTGCTCACTGGATAGATCAGTATCACACTGGTTCCGGCTAGAGTGCTTCCGTTTCTTCCTTATCACCTCGACAAAGCCCTCTATCTATTCAGCTATCTGGATGGCTGGTTGGATTTATAAAACAGTATAAAATCAGTATCTAATCTGACTAAGGACCGGCATAGCTCTCAGAGTTATCAATTAAAGAGGCAATGCACAGGCCATATAGCTCGCAGAACCGGCAACTGCTGAGAAGGCGCTCGAGTAGCGACCTCGTACCGGAAGACGCAGTGTCGAAGGCCCCTCTCGATAAACCGACGACATTTTAAGACTGCGCCAACACCAGGCAGAAGTATTCATCCAAAAAAAACACCTTGCGCCGCTCGAAAAAGCGGTTTTTATTGGATATCTCGTAAAATATAGATAATTTTACAAAACCCCTACAGTAAACCCTCGCCTTTGTTGTATTGTTTTTTTTTATCAAATTTTTTTACCCAATAAAAATATGCACCATTTTAATAAACAATCGCAAAAACTAGACGTAACTCTGTTTTTTTTTTCAAATTGATATAATATTGTCCTATCGTGATTTAGGTACAGTGATCCCTCTGAATTATAATGTAGCATCCATGCATATTTATAATTTGAATGTTGTATTGTTTAGTGTGTAAAAATCAAATCTAAGATTATAAATTTGAGCGATACCCCACCTTAAAGGTAGCAGGAAGTCGGTGGATGGAGGAAACTCACAGTCGTGGCTGCATTCTATGTTGGAGGCCTATGTTCAGCAGTATCTACTGTCTAGTGTAGCAGAGCTTTTTTGTGAAAAAGTTCATCGCCGCCATTGCTTCCACTGACTCTGCTAACGCTTTCTTCCAGTTATATACATTCCTTAAGCTAGCAGCCAGGACAAATCTTATAACATCCAATCTTACAAACAAGTCCGGGTAATACCTTAGTCGGCTTTTACGACATCCATGGGAGGAGATGGAGGGGTTTATTCTTAGGCCGGGCCACGCGGGGAAAAACATGGTCAAGATTACCTCGTGACGTACCTTGAAGAACTAGAGTAGAAGTAGAGCTTTTTTGTTAAAGGGTTCGTCCGGGGAAGTACTACCACCGTACCTATTTCTGCCGCAAAGCAGCAGTGCTCGCATTGCTGTGTTCCGGTTTGAAGGGTATGGTTGCCGGTGAAATTACAGGCAAATGAGACTTTATATCTTTATGTCTCAGGATGGCGGGCCCAGTGCAATGCCACATAGGATGCGTCCTAGGTGGACGTGACCTATGTGATAATACACTGTTCATAGGCAGAGGGTACCGCTTAACATCAGGTGGGCCATCTGCTTGATCCGTCCATCCTAGTATTATACAAAAAAAACTTTAGTAGTAACTAGTAGTGTTCCATTTCAGTGCCGCATAGTGCGGCGGAACTCAGCCTCAGTCTGTCCACCTGCATCTACCACATCTCGCAAGGCACTGTGGAACCGGAGCTGATCAGGAAGCAGATCAAGATGTGGCCGAAGACGCAGCTGATGCGAGCGCCCTTCATCATAGACCTGGCGCTCGCTCTATCGGACAAGGGAACAGACTACAGATCTGTTTGTATTGATGTAAGTACATACATACATACATACATACATGCATACATACATACATACATACATACATACATACATACATACATACACGCCTTTTTTAAACCCCGACGCAAAAACGACGGGGTGTTATAAGTTTGACGTGTCTGTGAGTGTGTGTGTGTGTGTCGGGAGTGTTCTTAGCTATGTTTGATCAAAATCGGTTCAGCCGTTTCATTGCGTTGAGGGTTTTTTTAATGTTTATAAAATTAATTACTTGTCCAGAAAGGGTAGGCAGAGCATCAAATGGGCCTCTTTTGACAGTGGGTTGCACCATCGTGGGATATAGACGTGACAAGTGGTGAGCTCATCGCCGCCATTGCTTCCCACGGCTGACTCTGCTAACGCTTTCTTCCAGTGTTAACACATTACATTATAAGATAGCAGCCAGGACAAATATTTTACCAAAGAAAATTATTTTTTGTTTTTTTACAAACAAGTCCGGGTAATCCCTTAGTTGGCTATTGCGACATCCACGGGAGGAGATGGAGGGGTCTATTCTTGGGCCGGACACAGCACTAAACACTAGTTATTTTATAGATAGATAGATAGACAAACACTTTATTACACAATAAATAGAAAAATAAAAAGATAATAGAACAAAAAAACAAAAACACTAATGTACAATGGGCGGTCTTATCGCTGAAAGCGATCTCTTCCAGACAACCTTTGTATGGACACGATAATACAAAATCAAAAGACGGCGGTGCACAAGTTGCACAACTAAGACATACCTATATAAATATATAAGTATGTATGTACCTAGACCTAATTATAGTTATAAACTAATAACTAAACTACAACTAACTTATACACCTACTTATACCTAATAATAACCAACAAAATAACCAAATTTTAAACATGCATAAACTACATTAAAAACTATATCTTAAATGATTAAAACTAATAGCATATTCTAGGCTAATTATATTATGACAAATCACGATATATATGTAAACGAGTGTTTGACGAGTCGTTGTATTTGTGGCGCTCTTTTAGTTTAAATCACAGATAAAATAATACTAAACTAGGTTTAAACTAACTAAAAATGTTGTGTAGCTCATACTTTGGACAATAAATAATTTCATTTTCATTTCATTTCATTACAATTGTAGACAAATAACAATGACGTATGTACGTAACTATGACCTAGCATATAATTTTTCAAAACCATGACTTTTTTTAGTATTCGCTAAAACTCATTTTAACGAGCGTAAATGTTCATTACCGCGCCCCGCCTGGTGAGTTAACTAACACCATAAAATCTATCTAAGAACCAACGCCGATGAATTACATATCATTTACAGTAAACCGTATCTGAATTGGTCAAACCGTTTTGTAATATAAAACCAATCTAATAAAAATTTACGACCTCTGTAGCGCGGCGGGCGTAGGTTCGCCTGCGACCCAGGAGGTTGCGGGTTCGATTCCCGCCTCGGAACAAATATTTGTGCGATCTGCAGATATTTGTTCAGGGTGTTCTGGGTATTTTCTATGTATAATAAAAAATATCTATCTATTTAATATATTGTATTAAGTATATCAGTTATGTACCCATAACACAAGCTCTGCTTAGCTTGGGGCTAGTTAACAATGAGTAAATGTCCAGCAATATTTAAAAAAAAAAAAAAACTACCAACTAGTTTTCATTCCACATTACTGTAGTAATTTCCTAAATATTCTATTTTTGTATTTATGTGTTTTTTTTTACTAAAGAAAACTTTAGTTCACAAATTGGCCACGACGGCTCTCTTTCTGAACAGACTACTAATTTAAATCTTGTTACAAGGCGATAAAGTTGGCAATCGAACAGCGAACTATGGACGAGCTTAGAAGCAAGGAGTCGGCGTGGGTTCGGTCCGTGATACCACCGGACGTAGATGTCGCCAGTGTGCTTAAAGTGCTCATTGCTGAAAGGTACATTTTAATTTTAACCTTATTTCAAGGCAATAAAGCCGACAAGAAGAATTAAGATAGCGCAAACCGAAATAGCGCTCAGAATTAGCAAGTTGTTGTGGCAATGGGCTGGCCCTATAACTCGCAAAAGCGTAAACCATTGGGAGGAGCGTAACCATTGTTAACCTTTTCGAGTGGCGTCCCCAAACCGCAAGATTCCAGCAATTCGATGGATGTAGGCAGCTCTATACCGTTTGTCATTTGTCATTGTCATTCGATGTAGTGGGATACTTATAGGACAACGCCAATATTTTTGATATTAAAGGATGAGATTTGGCACACTTGTTCCTCAGGTGGATCAGAGTGGAAAAAGCCCGGGAGACAGCGGGAGCGGGGTGGGGGAGGGGGTGAAGTTTTCTTACGCCGCGCGTACTGTTGGTCGTAATAACGGCTAATTTATAGCTACTATGACAGGTGAAAGACGTAGTAAAAATTATAAGATCCCATAAATGGAAATGGGCAGGACATGCATGTAGGATGGATAGCAGTCGATGGGCTAAACAAATATCGGAGTGGATACCAAGGGACGAAACAAGAGGTAGAGGTAGACCGGAAAAGAGGTGGGAGGATATTTTCATAGAGATAGCTGGATCAGGCTGGATGTCAAAGGCCAGAAACAGAGAATTGTGGAAGGAAATGGGGGAGGCCTACGCCAAAGAGGCGACTATTACTGAAGAATGAATAAAAGGAGATTAGTATAAGTATTATTACAGTAGTCTTCGTCGTCGTTTCGTATGAGGTAGTGCTGGCCTCTGGTGTCAGAGTTTGTCAAGCCGCCCGAGGGCCTCTGACATGGCTTATCGACTGCTCTTAATCAATAACAGCCGGGACCGACAGCTTAACGCTTAACAGTAGTAGAAATAAAGGCTCATTTTATTTTTATTTATTTATTTTATTATGACAGGTGAGGTGTCATTTTCGGATAAATAAAAGATGGCCAATCATTTTCCGAAACAAAAAAAAACACCTTTACATACAAAAAAAAAAAATTACCAACGAAAACCTATAATTTTATGAACAATTGTTTTTTCCAGAGACGGTAAATTTCTGATTTCTGATAATGGCGGAGGCCTATGTCCAGTGACTTGACAGTAGCTATGGACAGTGGACTTCTATTGGCTGCTGATGATGATGATTATAATGAAATAGAGACAATACAGTTGCGACCCATAGACAAGCTAATGTTATTATATTTTTATTATTTGGATGAATGACGGAAATAGGAAATGGCCCACCTGATGTTAAGCGACAACCTCTGCCTATAATCATCATTATCATTACCTCACAAGTTACGTCCTCCTAGGACGTGCAATGCAGCATTCCACTGCACCCTGAGATATAAAGCTGAAAAGTCTCATGTGCCTATAATTTCACCGGCACTCATACCCTTCAAACTGGAACGCAGCAATGCGAGCTCACATGGTGCGCGGTGGTCACATGGTTCCATGTTACTTATATCCAGCGCTAACCATCGCATGGCCAGCTAACCGTGGTCGGTCTTATCAACATAACATTCTCTCTACTCGACCAAAACTCGCGGTGCTAGCATACTCATTTGTTTGTATGTAAATGGTGGTCACGTCGTTCCTTGTTACTTATTTCCAGCGCCAACCATCTCCAGCTAACCGTGGTTGGTCTCATCAACTTGGTGTTCTTACTACTAGACTCAAACTCACAGTACTAGCATACTCATTCGTTTGTATGTAACTGGTGGTCACGTGGTTCCTTGTTACTTATTTCCAGCGCCAACCATCTCCAGCTAACCGTGGTTGGTCTCATCAACTTGGTGTTCATACTACTAGACTAAAACTCACAGTGCTAGCATACTCATTCGTTTGTATGTAAATGGTGGTCACGTGGTTCCTTGTTACTTATTTCCAGCGCCAACCATCGCCAGCTCACCGTGGTCGGTCCCATCAACTTGGTGTTCTCACTACTATATAGACCAAAACTAGCGGTGCTAGCATACTCCTTAGTTTGTATGTAAATGGTGGTCACGTGGTTCCATGTTACCAATTTCCAGCGCCACCCATCGCCATCTAACTTAGAGCATTGCGGCCTGCGTACCGGAGCCACCTAACCGTGGTCGGTCTCATTAACTTGGTGTTCTCACTACTAGACCAAAACTCGCGGTGCTAGCATACTCTTAGTTCGTATGTAAATGGTGGTCTCGTGGTTCCATGTTACTTATTTCCAGCGCCAACCATCGCCACCTAACTTAGAGCATTGCGGCCTCCTTACCGGAGCCACCAAACCGTGGTCGGTCTCATCAACTTGGTGTTCTCACTACTCGACCAAAACTCGTGTTACTAGCATACTCCTTATTTTGTGTGTAAATGGTGGTCACGTGGTTCAATGTTACTTATTTCCAGCGCCAACCATCGCCAGCTAACCGTGGTCGGTCTCATCAACTTGGCGTTCGCGCTGCTGGCCGTGTCGCGCGTGAAGCCGTGTGCCGCGACGTGTTGGTCGCATGGCAAGCTGATCCTCGTGAGGCTCAGCAAGTCGCAGCCGGAGACGGCGCCGCACATCCTCGGCCAGCTCGCTGACAGACTCGCTGCGGACTGCTCCATGAACCAGTACACAGGTAAACGCGACAAACTTCATCAAAATAGGCATCTCACATACGTCATCTTCATGCTTCTTAGCATTCAGTTCGCCTATGTACATTGTTTGTTTTTAACCCCCGACGCAAAAACGACGGGGTGTTATAAGTTTTATGTGTCTGTGTGTCTGTCTGTGGCATCGTAGCTCCGGAACGGATGAACCGATTTTGGTTTAGTTTTTTTGTTTGAAAGGTGAATTAGTCGGGAGTGTTCTTAGCTATGTTTGATCAAAATCGGTTCAGCCGTTTCATTGCATTAAGGGTTTTTTAATTTTTACAAAATTAATTAAAAAATAAATAAAATAAATAATGCTGGACAAGTTCACACAACATTATCTAGCCCCAAGCTAAGCCAGAGCTTGTGTTATGGGTACTAGATAACTGATATACTTAAATATAATATACATTACATAGATACCTAGATACCTATTACTTGTATACAATAATAAAGAATATTCTTCTTTTTTTTTTTTACAACTTGGAATGACGGATCAAGCAGATGGACCACCTGATGTTAAGCGGTACCCTCTGCCTATGAATTACTATGCATTACATAGGTCACGTCCACCTAGGACGCACCCTATGTGGCATTGCACCGCGCCCGCCACCCTGAGACATAAATATGAAAAGTCTCATGTGCCTGTAATCTCACAGGCAACCATACCCTTCAATCTGGAACACAGCAATGCGAGCACTACTGCTTTGCGGCAGAAATATTAGTGGTAGTACTTCCCCGGACGAACTCTTTCACAAAAAAGCTCTACTACTACAAATGATAATGATTCAGATGGATGATGCTGCCGGTCTCCTGCTACGGAGGTTGTCAAGGAAGGGGTTGCCTTACATTTACAAGACTGAAAAGACACAGTATACAAAGTGTAGTGGAAAGATTCACAGAGAAAGATTGAGAGATGGCTCACTGGACACATCTCTCTCCATGCAACACAAAAAACGGATCAAATTGGATTATTATTGTTACTAAAACAGATCAGGCATTTTGTATTTATCTTAACCCTTTCTTAACTCGTCCATAGCATGACGTTGCGAAGCCTCACTTTATTTACATGCCTAAAAGTTAATCCTTGCGTTTTAAAACTTGTTATATCCAACAGATTGCCTCTACATCCTGTGCAAGCTGACGCCCGTGTCGGTGGAGCGCTGCACGCAGCTCAGCACGATCCTGGAGAGCTGCCGGCCCGCGGCCAGCGACTACCGCTCGGCGGCGGCCGTGCTGGACGCCGTGCATCCTCTGCTCAACTTCAGCACGAGGAACCGCGACACTCTGTTCATGGTGTGCCGCAAGGGACTCTACTCCAGGTATAACAAGCTGACGCCCGTGTCGGTGGAGAGCTGCCAGCCCGCGGCCAGCGACTACCGCTCGGCGGCGGCCGTGCTGGACGCCGTGCATCCTCTGCTCAACTTCAGCACGAGGAACCGCGACACTCTGTTCATGGTGTGCCGTAAGGGACTCTTCTCCAGGTATAAGAAGCTGACTCCCGTGTCGGTGGAGCGCTGCACGCAACTCAGCACGATCCTGGAGAGCTGCCGGCCCGCGGCCAGCGACTACCGCTCGGTGGCGGCCGTGCTGGACGCCGTGCATCCTCTGCTCAACTTCAGCATGAGGAACCGCGACACTCTCTTTATAAGGTGCCGTAAGGGACTCTACTCCAGGTATAACAAGCTGACGGCCGTGTCGGTGGAGCGCTGCATGCAGCTCAGCACGATCCTGGAGAGCTGCAGGCCCGCGGCCTGTGACTACCGCTCGGCGGCGGCCGTGCTGGACGCCGTGCATCCTCTGCTCAACTTCAGCACGAGGAACCGCGACACTCTGTTCATGGTGTGCCGCAAGGGACTTCAATATTTCAAATTTCAAAATTTTCAAAATTTTTGGCAAAGCGTAATCAAAGAGACAAAGCGCTCACTTCATTTACTGTGCACTAGAAGCCGAGCTTGTTGGCCGGGAACTAGAGCAGCTCAGCTCGCCCAAGGACGTGTTCCTGAAGGCGCCGTCTGTCTGGTCATCTGGTCATCTGGGCTCGCGTCTCGACAATATATATATTGCTCACTTTGAGTGACTTAGGATGAGCAAATCAAATCGAGGTTGCAGGTGGAAACGCACCTTTAGTATGTGGTTAAATCTAGTTTGTGCGGGGGCTGAGCTAGCGCAAATACCTAAAGTTCTTGGATAGGAGCGCCTTAAGGAGCTGGGCTGGCTGGGGTGGGCTTAGCAAAGGGGGACAATGCACAATACACCCACAGCAGGACATCAAGTGCACGTCCATAGCACCCTCACTTAGAATTAAAATTAGGTTATGCACTTTCTGAAAATACAGCTAAAAGCCCTGAATTCTTTCATCATCGGTCGGATACTTGATCTTCACTAAGCTAAAAGATAGAAAGAAACAGTGCTTTTTAAAATAATAATGTATACTGCGTGAATGACGGAACAAGCAGCAGATGGCCCACTTGATGTATACCTTTGTCTTTAACAATGCATTCCCTCATAGATCAAGTCCACTTTGGACGCACCCTACCCTGAGACATGAAAAGTCTAATGTGTAACAAAAATGCTCATGTGTGTCAGCAGTGTAACAAAAAGCATATATGTTTCCCAGAGTAGTAGACAGAGATCACGGATTTCCACTTGCTACGATCCAGACACACCTCTTCTGCTTCATTCACTTTCATCACATTCTTCATACATGCTCATCGGTTAAGGGTACTATTGACCTGGCCTTTTTCCAGAACGTCTCGATCTGGTCTGAATACGTTCACCGAGGTCTTCCCCTTCCCACTGTCCCGTTCACGCTCGTCTTATGTACCCGTTTCGTCAATCTACTATCGTTCATACTTTTTTTTTGTCCGTGGGGCCAAGGCTGAGGAGATCCTCGAGAGAGGATTAAAGGTCAGAGAATACGAGTTGAGGCGTGAGAACTTCTCGGCTACTGGAAACTTTGGCTTCGGTATTCAAGAACACATTGACTTGGGTATCAAATACGACCCCTCCATCGGTATCTACGGTCTTGACTTCTACGTTGTATTGGGCCGCCCTGGTTTCAACGTAGCGCACAGGAGACGCAAGACCGCCAAGATTGGCTTCCCCCATCGCCAGACGAAGGAGGACGTCATGAAGTGGTTCCAACAGAATTACTATGGTATCATACTGAACAGCAAAGCAAAGTAATTCTAAACAAAAAGCGTATTAACTATATCACAGAGTAAGGAATAATACTCAAACTATATTATTGACTGCAGAGATTCGCTGCACCGCTGCCTCGCTCTGTCCGGGTTCCTGAGCGTGCTGCGGCACATGAAGGTGTCTCGCGGCGCCTTCTCGAGCAGTCCGGGCGCGAGCAGTGACCAGAGCTCCAGCGCTTGTTCCTACCTCACACAAATCGCAGTCGACTTCCACGCGACGGGGCAAGGGGACAGGTGAGTTCATTACTGTGGCACATGAAGCTGTCTCGCGGCGCCTTCTCGAGCAGTCCGGCCGCGAGCAGTGACCAGAGCTCCAGCGCTTGTTCCTACCTCACACAAATCGCAGTCGACTTCCACGCGACGGGGCAAGGGGACAGGTGAGTTCATTACTGTCGCACATGAAGCTGTCTCGCGGCGCCTTCTCGAGCAGTCCGGCCGCGAGCAGTGACCAGAGCTCCAGCGCTTGTTCCTACCTCACACAAATCGCAGTCGACTTCCACGCGACGGGGCAAGGGGACAGGTGAGTTCATTACTGTGGCACATGAAGCTGTCTCGCGGCGCCTTCTCGAGCAGTTCGGCCGCGAGCAGCGACCAGAGCTCCAGCGCTTGTTCCTACCTCACACAAATCGCAGTCGACTTCCACGCGACGGGGCAAGGGGACAGGTGAGTTCATTACTGTGGCACATGAAGCTGTCTCGCGGCGCCTTCTCGAGCAGTCCGGCCGCGAGCAGTTACCAGAGCTCCAGCGCTTGTTCCTACCTCACACAAATCGCAGTCGACTTCCACGCGACGGGGCAAGGGGACAGGTGAGTTCATTACTGTGGCACATGAAGCTGTCTCGCGGCGCCTTCTCGAGCAGTCCGGGCGCGAGCAGTGACCAGAGCTCCAGCGCTTGTTCCTACCTCACACAAATCGCTGTCGACTTCCACGCGACGGGGCAAGGGGCCAGGTGAGTTCATTACTGCGCCACATGAAGCTGTCTCGCGGTGCCTTCTCGAGCAGTCCGGGCGCGAGCAGCGACCAGCGCTCCATCAGCGCTTGTTCCTACCTCACACAAATCGCAGCCGACTTCCACGCGACGGGGCAAGGGGACAGGTGAGTTCTTTACTGCGGCACATGAAGCTGTCTCGCGGCGCCTTCTCGAGCAGTCCGGGCGCGAGCAGCGACCAGAGCTCCATCAGCGCTTGTTCCTACCTCACACAAATCGCTGTCGACTTCCACGCGACGGGCAAGGGGACAGGTGAGTTCATTACTGTGATGACGACTGTGGCGCGGCGGGCGAAGGTTCGCCTGCAACGCAGGAGGTTGCGGGTTAGATTCTCGCCTCGGAACAAATATTTGTGCGATCTGCAGATATTTGTTCAGGGTGTTCTGGGTATTTTCTATGAATAATAAAAAATATCTATCTATGTAATGTATTGTATTAAGTATATCAGTTATCTAGTACTCATAACACAAGCTTTGCTTAGCTTGGGACCAGATAATGTTGTGTGAACTGTCCAGCATTATTTATTTATTTATTTATTTATTTATATGGCCATCAATACCAGACTCTCCACCATCTGCTACCAGCGAGTTCTCAGTAATTTTGGACACATAGCCCGAAGATAGCCAGATATAGTACGCGTCATGTAAAAAGAACGCTGGAACGCCTGAAGAAGCTTGACCGCCAGCGTTCTTTTTACATGACGCGCATTATAACCTTGAAAAACTGGTTGGGAAAAGTGGATGGAAAAAGACTGCACGGCCGATCACCTAGTCGCTGGTCTGATCAAGTCAAGGCACTCACGGGCCTCCCTATCAAGGCTGCCCTGAGACAAGCCGAGGATAGAAAAGCGTGGAAGAAGCTCGTCTGCATCTCTACCTCCTCTTCTATACAGTGATGAATATCCAGTATAGCCCATGTACCTGATACCGCGGCCACACTGTTTTCAACATCGTTGAGTAATACATTGTGATACCGAGGGTAGTAAATTGGTTATTACAAACCAGTTGACGGTTTGTAGACCCGAGGCTAATGGCGGGGGTTTACCATCGTCACGAGTTTTACGTACCTTTACGTTGCGACGTTTGATTCATACAGTTGTGAGAAAACAGATAAATAATATATTAATAAGCCGCGTAAATTTGTAGGTATACTATTAAGTAGTTTTTTTTTTTTTTTTTTTTTTTTTTTTTTTTTTAACATTTTGTAGGCAGTCCTTTATTTATCTAAGCTTTATTATCATCTTAATTATCTGAGATTTTATAGTCCGCGTTTTTAGAAGATATTGACTGTGATTTTGTAGTACGCTTGTTTTAACGCTTTTTTTTGTGTGTTGTAGAGTGGTGTCGAGAGTGCACAACGAGGCGGTCTGTATGGAGGTGGTATCGATACTGCGACGCTGTCTCATGCAGGATGCAGCCGTCAAACAACTGCTCTACACCAGTAAGTGTGTTGTAGAGTGGTGTCGAGAGTGCACAACGAGGCGGTCTGTATGGAGGTGGTATCGATACTGCGACGCTGTCTCATGCAGAACGCAGCCGTCAAACAACTGCTCTACACCAGTAAGTGTGTTGTAGAGTGGTGTCGAGAGTGCACAACGAGGCGGTCTGTATGGAGGTGGTATCGATACTGCGACGCTGTCTCATGCAGAACGCAGCCGTCAAACAACTGCTCTACACCAGTAAGTGTGTTGTAGAGTGGTGTCGAGAGTGCACAACGAGGCGGTCTGTATGGAGGTGGTATCGATACTGCGACGCTGTCTCATGCAGGACGCAGCCGTCAAACAACTGCTCTACACCAGTAAGTGTGTTGTAGAGTGGTGTCGAGAGTGCACAACGAGGCGGTCTGTATGGAGGTGGTATCGATACTGCGACGCTGTCTCATGCAGGACGCAGCCGTCAAACAACTGCTCTACACCAGTAAGTGTGTTGTAGAGTGGTGTCGAGAGTGCACAACGAGGCGGTCTGTATGGAGGTGGTATCGATACTGCGACGCTGTCTCATGCAGGACGCAGCCGTCAAACAACTGCTCTACACCAGTAAGTGTGTTGTAGAGTGGTGTCGAGAGTGCACAACGAGGCGGTCTGTATGGAGGTGGTATCGATACTGCGACGCTGTCTCATGCAGGACGCAGCCGTCAAACAACTGCTCTACACCAGTAAGTGTGTTGTAGAGTGGTGTCGAGAGTGCACAACGAGGCGGTCTGTATGGAGGTGGTATCGATACTGCGACGCTGTCTCATGCAGGACGCAGCCGTCAAACAACTGCTCTACACCAGTAAGTGTGTTGTAGAGTGATGTCGAGAGTGCACAACGAGGCGGTCTGTATGGAGGTGGTATCGATACTGCGACGCTGTCTCATGCAGGACGCGGCCGTCAAACAACTGCTCTACACCAGTAAGTGTGTTGTAGAGTGGTGTCGAGAGTGCACAACGAGGCGGTCTGTATGGAGGTGGTATCGATACTGCGACGCTGTCTCATGCAGGACGCGGCCGTCAAACAACTGCTCTACACCAGTAAGTGTGTTGTATAGTGGTGTCGAGAGTGCACAACGAGGCGGTCTGTATGGAGGTGGTATCGATACTGCGACGCTGTCTCATGCAGGACGCGGCCGTCAAACAACTGCTCTACACCAGTAAGTGTGTTGTAGAGTGGTGTCGAGAGTGAACAACGAGGCGGTCTGTATGGAGGTGGTATCGATACTGCGACGCTGTCTCATGCAGGACGCGGCCGTCAAACAACTGCTCTACACCAGTAAGTGGCAACACTGGCAGTATTGACGTACAGTGCCACAACTCATCTGGCCCGCTGGCTAAAAGTGGAACTAACATCGCCCTTTTTTTATAAAAAATCCTATTAACAACACTCAATTTGATAACAGCGACGCCATCACCTCAACGAAGCTTAAAGATGTTGGGAATCGTATAACGGAACTAAAATTAAGTTGGGCAGGACACCTGGCAAGCTGTAATGAGCAAAAACAAAAAAAAAAGAATTTCGCGCGAAGAGCATCCACCTTAAGGTGAATGCTCACGCTTGCGGCGCGAGATTCAAGTTTTTTAGTGTTTTCTGCCGATTACAGCTCATCAACACTTCTTCAGATAGCGAAAGTTGAGTTCGCGAGAACTAAGAGACTTAACACACATATTTTAATTGATAGTATCTTATAAATATCATCAGTTTAGCTACGATACCCAAAAACAAAACAAAAACACCGTAAAAATGTGTTACCGTGTGTGTGTGTATCATAGCTAAACTGATGATATTTATGAGATACTATCAATTAAAACATGTGTGTTAAGTCTCCTAGTTCTCGCGAACTCAACTTTCGTTATCTGAAGAAGTGTTGATGAGCAGTAATCGGCAAAAAAACACCAAAAAAATTGAATTTGGCGCCGCAAGCGTTCGCATCCTGTTAATTATGGCGTCCAATCTAAGAGAAATAAATTTGGTTTAGAGCACAAATAAAATAATAGAATTGTGCAACAGAAACAACACCTGAATTTCACTGGATCATAATATAACTTTTCAGGTATATACGAGTGCGCCAAGGAAAAGCCCGCGCTCCACGAATGCATATTGGAAATGTTCTACGAACATCTCAGCAAGTACTTGCCGGAGAGTGACGACATGCAGCGTCTGCCACCGCTGTGGGATAAGTGCGTTCGGATGAGCGGCGCTACTGCTGTTTTAGCGGTGAGGGTTTACATAGTGAAATGGAGATTATTATGCTTTTTGATAGAATAAAGTACTAAAAATTAGAGCCCAGTGCTAGGCGTGACGTCATCGTACGAAACGTGAACCAAAAATACCGTACCCGGCAACGTTGGTACAGATTGAATAATAGCTACTACGCTGGCTTTCTTTAGTAAATAAATAAATAATGCTGGACAGTTCACACGACATTTTCTAGCCCCAAGCTAAGCAGAGCTTGTGTTATGGGTACTAGATAACTGATATACTTAGTACAATACATTACATAGATACATATTTTTTATTATACATAAAAAATACCCCGAATACCCTGATCAAATATCTGCAAATCGTATAAATATTTGTTCCGAGGCGGGTATCGAAACTGCAAAGCCACAGAGGTCGTCAAAATGAAAAAAAGAAGAAACAAGTAATTAATTTTGTCAAAATGAACAAACCCCCACCGCAATGAAACGGCTGAACCGATTTTGATCAAACAAAGCTAAGAACACTCCCGACAAATACACCTTTCAAACAAACAAAAAAAACTAAATCGGTTTATCCGTTCGGGAGCTACGATAAGACAGACACACACGCACACACACACACACACACACACACACACACACCTACACACGCACACACAGACACGTCAAACTTATAATACCCCTTCGTTTTTCGTCGGGGGTTAAAAAAGAAAAGAAGTCTGATATTCAAAGGTGGTTTAAAAAATGCAAAATTTTGCTATAAACGTTAGATTGTAACCCAAAAATTCCGTTCCAGCGGGACTCGAACCCGCAACCTTGCCTGTGATCGGCAATGCCTTTACCAGTTCGGCCATAGAACACTATGACGCTGAAGACGAAATTTGTGGGCACTATCAACTCGGCTATAGCGCCGATGGGAGCCATCTACAGGTGTTTCATTAGAAACCTTCTGTTCAATGTCCGAAGTTAGTTCGAAACATTGGCAACAGATGACACCACTGCTATATCATCATAGTATATTATTTTTCAAGTGTAAACCACACTTGGTGGGAAATACTAGATGGTTCTTTTATTCGATTTAATGGACTGTAGAATAGGTTTGCGGTTTGAATACCTATGCAGTTGCACAGGTCTTCGGTAGGGAGAACTCACTGCTGCAGGTGGTAAGGCACAGGACATAAGTACAGCAGCTACAAAGGAAGGAGCATGCACGACGTACCTGTTGTCTCCGAAGGTCCTGGGGAACACTCCGCGCCAAGATCAGGCGTTGACCTGGCACCACGTACACAGTAATGTTCAATTTGGTGATGACACTAACACCTGGTCTAGTCTCTTCTTGGGTCACACACGTATTAGAGAAAGGTACACAAAATAGCGTTGATAATTTGGAAGTTCGCTCGCACGATCCGATTCACACGAGAGTCAATTTGCTTCTGATTTTGAAATGGCGGGGCCCGAAGATGTCTTCGGTGCGATGCGGTGTGTCTCGGCCGTCAAACTGAGACGGCTATATGCGTGCGTGCATGCGGAAAGGAGAAAGGAAGAGGATTGGCCGTTACAACTGCATTTGTTGGTAACTAATGGATGAATATCCACCATCTTCCCCCCCTTGAAGTACTCCTTCAAAGCGAAAGGAATAAGAATATCATGGCGGTTAAAATTAATAATAATAGCGGTTAGCGAATGATAAACAAGTAATATTGCGGAAAAATAAAAAATAGCGGAGTTGGATAAAAATATCCGAAAAAATACATAGCGGTATGGTCACCCTACTGTATAGGGAGAGGCGACAACTTTGTCGTCGGCCTGACATACGAACTATCACAGGTTTCTACTCGCGCACAACGAACTCTACCATCTTTACCGGGGAAAACCTCGGAAATTTTCCCGATTTTCCAAGACAGTGGAGGTGCGTTTTCGTTGTTCAAAAGAACGATAGTGCCTACTGTGAGTGGATTACTAGCGGTGTTCCACTTTTCACGCATTTGCAAATTATGGAGGTATTCATTCTTGAATCGCTTCCAGAATGTTTGGACTAGAGAGTCCATCAAAGAATGACGAGATAAAAGATTTGATCGTTCTCCACTCACATCAGCTGAGGGTAAGAAAGGTAGCGGTTTAGTTGAAAGAAAGTGCGACGGTGTCAAGGCGGTCGGCTCCGAAGGGTCAGAGCTCAGAACGTACAGAGGTCGGCTGTTCAGTACAGCTTCGATCTGGTTAAGCACCGTAAGCATCTCCTCATAGGTGAGGATCTGCTTTCCGATCACGCGGAAGAGAAGAGACTTGATACTCTTTATGTTTGCTTCCCAAATTCCGCCGAAGTGACTTCCTAGGGGTGGCGATCTCTTCCAGGTGATCTCGTGTTTAGCGAGTTCGTTATTAAACGTTTGATAGTATTCGTCAGATTTTAAGAATTCAAATAATTCCTTTAAGTAAGATTGCGATGCGATAAAATTGGTGCCGTTGTCGCTGTATACAAAGTAGCATGGACCACGCCTAGATAAGAAGCGTTTGAACGCGTCCAAGAAGGTAGCGGAACTGAGATCCGATGCTAGTTCTATGTGAACAGCTTTGGTAACTAGACACACAAAGACACAGAGATAAGCCTTTTGGCTACGTACACCTCGCTTTCTAGTCGTTGTGATATATAGCGGGCCAGCGTAATCGACACCTGTGTGTGTAAAAGCTTTGCAAGGTTCTACGCGACAGCGGGGTAAATCTGACATAGCGGGGAACGTAGGTTTAGGGTTGAGCCTAAAACAACGAACGCATTTGTGAATGCGGTTGCGCACTAGGCGCCTAGCAGATAGGAACCAATATTTTTGGCGCAATATTGACATTAGTAATTGCGGGCCAGCGTGACTATTTTCACGGTGGTACCAATCTACAATTAGTTCAGCGATGTGCCCGTTTTTAGGCATTAGAGCGGGGTGTTTCTGATTATAATCCAGACTAGAGTATGCGAGTCGCCCTCCGACTCGTGCGATTTCATTGGAGATGAATGGAGATAGCTTCCTTAAAGCGGTAGAACACGGCTTGTTCTTCTGAATATTCCGTATGTCACTAGCGAAATGACTTTGCTGAACAGCTTGAATAATTTTGGTCTCAGCGGTGTCTAGATCCTCAGCAGTGATAACGTCATTGCGAGGAAGCACTTTCAAAAAGCGAAGTACGAAAACTGTGGATCTTTGAAACTTTAGCCAAGATGAAAACTTGGAACCTAAAGTTAGTAGTAGATTCTCTTCCTTCACCACCGTGACATGAGACACAGTTTTCTCTTCAGGTAATAGATTTTGAGAGGGAGAGAAAATCTCAACTGGCCAATCTACCAGCGGCGAGGACATCCAAGGGGGTCCCTGGAGCCACAATTTATTATTTAATATCTGTGAGGGCAATAACCCGCGGGATACTAAGTCAGCAGGGTTCTCAACTCCTGCGACGTGATATACGTTTTGCGATGGCGACGTAGACTGAAAGTCTGATATGCGGTTTGCGACGTAAGTATGAAACTTATGCGGAGAAGAAGTTACCCAACATAGGGCTACGGTCGAGTCAGAAAATATGAAAACGTTATCAATGTGACAGCGTCCGGTTAGCGAATCATAAACGGCGCGCACTAGCTTAGCGAGAAGCACTAGGCCGTTTAACTCAAGCCGAGCCAACGTGATGGTTGGTTTAGCTGATGCGACGCGGGACTTGGAGCATAGGAGCGATATTAAAGGTGGCTGGTCACCATTAGACACGTGTAGGTAAATAACACAGCCATATGCCTTTTCGCTTGCGTCCGAAAATGCGATTAACGAGATATTTGAATCGTTTTCCTCAATACCCACATGACGAGAAAACTTTAGTTGCGAAATTAGCGGTAGCTCAGATAGATATCTTTGCCATAAGTTGGTGATATCACAGGGTAGCTGGTCATCCCAATTGATGTGCAAAAGCCACAGTTCCCTGATTATCAGTTTTGCGTATAGAATGACGGGTCCGACTAGTCCTAAGACATCGTACAGACGAGCGGTCATGGATAAGATAGAGCGTTTAGTAACAGCGGATGGCGGGACTGAAGTTAAAAATGTAAAATTATCGGATGCGGGGAGCCAGCGTAGCCCTAATATCTTGAACGTGTCATCGTCATCGAATGAAATTGATTCAGACTGCCTATGCGAAACGGGTATGTGTTCCAGCAGCTCGGAAGAGTTGCTAGTCCATTTGACTAAGTCAAACCCACCAGCCTTTAACATCTGAATCAATTCCTGTGCAGTCTTGACTGCTTGATCTACAGAAGAAGCAGAAGACGCCAGGTCATCCATATATACGTCCCTAGTGATGACGTCAGCAGCTATAGGCCATCTTTGTCTCTCATCTTGCGCTAGTTGACGTAAAGTACGCAGCGCCAACATAGGTGAAGACCGGAGACCAAAGCTGACACGCTCAAACTGAAAGGTTTCCAATAAATCGTGCGGTGAGAACCGATATAGGATCCGTTGGTAACAACGGTGCGCAGGGTGCGTATATATACATAAGTACATCATCCTAACATCAGCAAAAAAGGCGATTCGATGTATGCGAACATTTAACAAAATGTTGAATATGTTAGCTTGCAAATTGCAGCCCTTGTACAAAATATCGTTTAGAGACAGTCCTGAATCAGTCGAAGCGCTGCCATCTAAAACGATGCGGACCTTAGTCGTGGACTTATCGTCCCGAACTACGGGTTGGTGCGGCAGATAGTAACCCGGCGAAATACAATCGTTAGCAGAAACGCGCGTTAAAATACCTTTGTCGAGATAATCAGAAATTATTTCATTATATTTTTTATGTAAGTCTGGTGATCGTAAAAACTTCCTCTCAAGGCATGAAAACCTTTTCTTCGCGGTTATGTAGGAGTTACCTAGCTTTTGTGGGTCATCCTTAAATGGAAGCTTCACTACATAACTGCCATCTTTATTTCGAGTAGTAGTGGAAGTATAAATATCTTCACAGCGTTGTTCGTCAGGACTTAAAAACAACTGGGAAGGTGGCTCCTCAATGGACCAGAACTTTTCCACGAGTTGGTGTAGCGGGTCATTAGTGAATGCACAAAAGGTATGCGACAATGAGCGCGGCGATATAATGGGCGCATTTCCCATAACGATGTAACCTAAAGTAGTTTCCAAGGCAGCGGGTAAATTATTATTAGCGGCAATCTTAGTGGATAGGAGAATTTGGCAATACAAATTCACCCCTAGCAGGAGATCAATAGGTCCGGGCTCAGAAAACTCATCGTCAGCCATGGGTAGGTTGCGTATGTGTCGAAGAGCGCTGACGTCGACGCGCGAGTCAGGTAGTTGTGACGTAATACTCTCTACTACCATGGGCTGGATGTGGTACTCATGACCGTCCTCGAAGCGGGAAGTGAACCTAAGTGAGGTCACTCCCAGAATTTTCTGAGAGGCCCCTCCTATACCTTGGACTTTAGAATAGCGGCTCTGAGTTGAAATAGGAAGCGATAGGCGCTTACTACACGCAGCGGAGATATACTCACTTTGGGAGCCGGGATCAATTAGGCATCTCACGAAGTGGGGGCGGTTTAAGGCATCAAGAACCTTTATTTTAGCGGTGGCCAATAACGCAGTTGTTATCGTGTGCGAATCGTGATCATATGAAACAGTACAGACTGATGCGTTACTATTCGGATCAATAGCGGGAGCGACTAAAGAAGATTCGACCTTATTCGAATGGGGCGCAAGGTCTTTAGCGGGCGAACGAGTATGAGACTCAGAATTATATGGATGCCCATGCGCAGTGTGGCGTGGGTCTTCAGCGGTAGCGGGCGCGTTAGCGGGCGAATATTTATGAGCGGGTTTTATTTCAACATTTTTGTTGTTATTAGCGGGCGGATTAAAATGGAGTAGTGAATGATGTCTGGCCGAACAATGAGAACATGTGTGCTTGGAAATACAATCCATCGTTTTATGTCTCACACTTAAACAGTTGTTGCAATATAAATTATTTTTTATGAATTTATATCTATCAGATGGCGTCATTTTCATAAAATGAGAACAGCGATACAGATGATCGTGTTGATCGCGATGACACAAAACGCATTTGTTCTGATCGCTTGCACCACACGCCCGGTCCGTGTTTACAAATGACTTGGTCTGCGCGGGCCGAGTGCTGGGCGCAGGTGCGCGCGCGCCGCGAGCTTTGTGCTGCGCTTGTGCACTGATGATCGGGACAGCTGATCTCGATAACACTTTACTCTGTTCATTTACAAATTCAATTAGATTTGAGTAAGTAGGTATTTTATCTTTGCGATGCGTAATTTCAAATAACTTGACAGTCTCAGAGTCTAGCCTCTGGAGAGCGAGATGTAGCAGCATGAAATCAGTCAAGTCGCCAAGACTCAGTTGTCTAAGGGCTTCTACAGACGTATCGAAATTATTTAAAAATGATTCAAGACCAGTTGCACTATTAGCGGTTAGCGGTTTAAAACTTAACAACTGATTAAGGTATGAGCTAGCGAGTAGTCTGGGGTCGTCATATTTTTGCACTAGTGCCTCCCAAATAATAGGATAATTCTCAGCGGTGGGGGGCAGGCGCGCGCAAACGGACGCAGCGGTACCAGACAGCTTACCAACCAAATAATACACCTTGTCACTATTTGACAGAGATGTATTTTCGTGAACAGTGCACCTAAACTGTTGGTAAAATAGCGGCCACGAACGAACATCACCATTAAAGGACATCAGTTCTATGCGGGGAAGTTTAGGTTTCGATGTTTCTTGTTGCGGGGGCGATTCATGTTTATTAGATGGCGAATGTGTCTGAATTACCTGCTTAATTAAACAGTACATGATATCAAAATTCATCCATTCTTGGTACCTTATGGTGTGCTTAGGGTCTAGTTTTAGCGAAATAGCGTTATATGAATCTAATACCCTTTCGAAGTCTTTGTGCAAGTTGTCGATATTAAACGCGCTGTGTTGCAAAGACTTAAATTTGGTAGAATCGGCTTCCACCTTTTTAGCGAGGTCATAAATTCCTTGCATACGCGCAAATATCATTTCGCGTTTAGATTCGAACATGGCTTGCTGACCTTTCTCCTCATCATAACTTTCATCCAAATCATCTTCCTGCTTTTTACTCATTGTGAATTAATTATAAACAGTAGTAAAAATAGAAGCGAATGCAAAAAGATAAAACTTCCCTAACTATTGAACAAAGTTAGATAAAATCAAAACCTATCTTCGTAGCGGTGCGGTGTCGAGTAATGCCCGGTTCCTATATTTGAGAAACGATCCGTTTTAGTTACGAGTAGTAATTTTATATACGAGGCGTAAGCTAAAACCGTTCCTATAAAAAACGTCTCGTCATGCAACTTACTGACGGCTTGCTACTAACGGATGGGAGGGTTACAGACAACGGCCGGTAAGCGTTTTGTATCGAGATGAGTGTTTATGGTGTTCCTATAAATATTTCAAACGTCAGTAGACTGTCAAGATTACTATTCGTAATGTCATTTGGTTACCCGTCAATTTCGGTCGGTCAGAGAGAGTGTGGTTAGAGTTTTTTAAAGTATTTCAGTGTTTTCGCATTTTAATTTTGAAATGTCGAGTTCAGATAGTGATAGAGAAGTGTTCGCTATTATTTCAAACTCCAGTGAGACTGATTCAGAAGAAGATAATAGGCGTGTTAGAATATATAAAGAAAGAGTGGATTATTTAGCGACGCTGGATTCTTACGAATTTCAAGTGAGATTTCGACTTGATAAAGAATCTACTGAACAGTTACTTCTTGAAATTTATCCACATATAAGAGTAACAGGATCCAGGTTAGTATCTTGGAGGCATTCGTATTATAAACGCTCAACATTTTACAATAAGTAATAAACATAACCTAAATTATTGATATTGTTTCAGGAATCATGGGATATCTCCCCTACATCAGCTATTGTTGACTTTAAGATTTTATGCTTTAGGAACAATGTTATTGTCAGTGGCAGACTTTGTGGGTGTGTCGAAAACGTCAGCTTGTCGCATTGTGCGTGATATTAGTTTTGCGATTGCTAAACTGTATAACAAATATATTTACATGCACACTGACACAGAACAAGAGTTTTATAATGTAGCTCGGTTCCCACGTGTTCTTGGTGCACTTGATGGTACACACATCAGAATACAATCCCCATGTAAGTCTCCATGAAATAATCTCCATAAATAAATACTTGAGTAGGTACATATTATACAAACAGTTTCACCAGTTCTTTACTTGCCTATTTTTCAACACAGGTGCTCAGATTGGAGAAGAATTTAGAAACCGAAAAGGTTACTTTTCCCTGAATGTGCAAGCAGTATGTAATGCCAATCTGCTTTTCATGAATGTGGTGGCTCGTTGGCCAGGCTCCGCTCATGATGCCACTATATTCAACTGTTCAGAACTGCATGGTAAGCATATGTACCTAGGTACCTACCTAACTATCCGTAAGTACTTGCTTATTTACATAATTTAAATAAAACTAAAGCATTTTTTTATATTTCAGCTCAATGTGAAAGTGGATTATTTGGCAACAAATGGTTGCTTGGAGATAGTGCATATCCTCTGAAGCCTTACCTTTTAACACCACTACTAAACCCGCAAACACAGGGTCAAATATTGTACAATGAAGCACATATCCGAACAAGAAATTGCATTGAAAGGTAGATAGATATGAGGGTGGGCAATTTCAACCCCTATTATAATGTTTTTTTATTTATATTAGTGTTGTGTTTGGATGTCACTATTTATAACTTAATTATTAAACTGCAGCAAGTACTAATTATTAATTATTTGGTTTTAGATGTTTCGGAGTTTGGAAACGGCGATTTCCTGTTGTGGCTTTGACTTTGCGTCTGAGTCTCTTACGAGCTCACACTGTATTAATAGCTACAGCAGTGCTCCACAACATTTGCCGTTCAAAGTGTTTAGTGGATGTACCACCAGAGATAGAAATTCCCGATGCAGAGGCAATGCCTGTAGCCAATAATGCTGATGATGTGAATAATATAATGGAAAGGGGAACATTGATTGCAGAATATTTTAATAAGTGAGTATTACTTATACTCGTTAATCATTGAATGGTGGTGTACTTATGTAACTACATTATCATCCAATGATGTACAAGTAGTAGACTACATATACTACCAGAAACCATTTCCTTTCTTGTTTTATATCACTACATCAGTTCTTAATTTATTTTCAGTTTACACTAATGGATGATGATATCAAGAGTAAGGAGCAAAAATGTACTGCTAAGTGAAATTAGTTCTCTGTGAAAAATGTAATGAAAAGTAATAAAATTAACAAAATAAAGTATGTTTTATTTTACAAACACTGAAACTTACCCTACTATGGTACAAGAAAAACAACTAAAGCCTTATAATACTTCCTAATAATACAATACAAATTATACATTATAAATTATAATTATACATTAAAGAATAATACAAGGTATATACAAAATACTTATGAAACAGTTGTGCTACCTGAAGACCGTTGCAAGAGATGTAAAGGTAGCTCAACTGATCCAAATCACTACCAGACGGAAGCGTCCCTAAGATACTGGCTGCATTGCCACGCTGAATGGCAATACTAATGCGTTGAGCCAGATAAGAGCCACCTCTCGGGTCAGGCGTCGCTACGACCAGATGCCCTGAAAGAATTTTGAAAACGCGAAGGGCCCCGGAACCCTACGGACCCAGAGTCTCGATTTCCGAGTTCTCTGTCGAGACTTGCATATTTGCGTCTTTTGAGGTCCTCTGCAGAATCTGCCGCCGCAGATAACTGATGTCCCGGACAGATAAGATGGCGCAAGGGTATCAACGCATGTAGCGTCTCACACCAAAGGCCTACCCTTCTCCCACGGAACAAGAGTCATGCCGTCAGGCCGCTTACCATCGTCACGTAGCAGACCATTCGGTTCTAGAATGGCTGGAATGTGAACGCTGGTAACGGCCCGGCGAATGATATCATTAAGGGTAGAGTGGCGGGAAATCCTACCGGCCCTGGTGCACTATAATCCGTGGTGACCAAGCTGATCAACAGCAGTACCGCACTGGCAGTGATGAGGGGCACAGCACCCTGCACCCAACCGTAAAGAAGTTGCAATACGGAAAGAAACTGGATCCATTAAAGTACCAGTATTGCGTGATGGAAGTGCTTGCAACCAAAACCCTGACAAATTAAATATTAATATCACACTAATATTATAAAGGCGAAAATTTGTGTGAGTGTAGTGTGTTTGTTAATTCTTCACAATGAAACGGCTGGACGGATTTGGATGAAATTTGGAATGGAGATAACTGGACTCCCGGAATAACACATAGGCACATTTTTATCCCGATATTCCAACGGGACCGAGACTTAAGCGGGTGAAACCGCGGGGCGCTGCTAGTTACAAATATTTTCCTTATTAGCTAACTCTAATTTTAGTATTTTAATCTCTATGTCTAATTTTTCTGTCTTTTTTTCGTAGTATTTCGCAATTGCCAAATTTCGTTGGAGCCGTCCATCCTCCTGATTAGTTTTTAATCTTTTGGCTGTAATAAAGAAAGCTCAGATTAGATTTTGATATCAAAAATACTTAGATTCTATAATAAAAAAACGTGTTTACATGTGTGGGGGCATTCCATACAAACATACAATTTTTTTTTTCATTATGAGTGAACTTATTTTAATGCAACCTAATATGCATAAGTCAGACAATATTTTGTAACTATATTATTACCTATTATATAATTAGAACTTGAAACTGTATGGGAGACCCTCACACATAAACTCTGTTAATATAAAACATTAGTGATTTTACCTTTGCTTTGCAGGGTCTTAGACATAGAGGTCATTCCATATATATGTTTAGCACCTTGTTCACCTGTGTAGTCCCCTGAAGTCCCAGCCTGGGGACTAAAGTCTATTTTCCTCTTTATTGCTAAAATGTAAAAGAAAAATTAAAAATGTGTACCTGTATATGTATACAAAAGTACCTATAAAAGTTATTTGTGGACAGAACAAATACTACATGGAATGCAATAAGGAAGGAATAAGAAGAATACATACTTGTAGTTGAAGACAAAAATGATTCATCGGGGATGTTAACTTTTGCATCATTTGCGTCAATTATTTCTTGGATTTGCATTGAATCATCACCAATGTCCAGCTCTATGATGACATTGTCACCTACTCCATCTCCACCAAATGGAACATCAAACCCACTACATGTGGATCCCAAAACAGCTGCTACTTTATCCAAGATTTCATCAGGTGGAATGAAATCTGGTTTGCCACCACCCGTCTACAACAAAATAAAACACATTATTTGTCAAGTTTATTTTGATAATTAGAAGTTTCACTTTCAAAATCTATTCAAATCAGAACTACAACAAGTCAGAGATAGGTGTCCTTTGGTTCACAAGAGTGTATCCTAGTTAGATAGACTAGGATACATTTTATAGAGACATTACCACTCAATGAACGGGATTGATGCTGGTAGCACCGCAGGGTACACCTAGTAATTGATAATAATAAAGCATTACCTTTAGATTGTTCATCCTTATGTTTGCAACTCTCTTACGAGCAGCTTTTTTTAAATTGTCCCATTTTAATTTTAGCTGACTGAGCTGACGTGGTATTTGACCACTTTTAGAATTAAAGGTGTTAGTCAAAGAAGCCCAACATTCCTCCTTCAGTTTGTTTGTGGCAGCATTGGTCTCTTTAGTTATTATTATTCGGTGGCTTTGTATCAGATCCACAAGCAGGGCAACCTCATCCTTGTTCATAGCCTTCTTTGTTTTCTGTAACAGAAATACACCAAAATTAATATTTACCAAAGCAAAAACGTACAACTTTGTAAAAATACATTAAAATTCAAATAGATGTTATCTGTAGGTACTCACCGGGGTAATATCCATTTCAAACAATGTTATAAGTTAATTTTAATCAAACGACGTAGGTATGACAACACTACTGGAACTGTTTTGTATGTATATTGTGCTACACTTTCCAGTTACAATACTAAAGACTTTATTAATATAATTTTTATCACAACAAACAGCCTACAGCATCATAATATCAGCGAGCGGGAGCGAATAACCGTAAAGAATCAATGATGTTTGACTTGACGGATGTCAAATGTTAGTTGTATCAAAAAGATGGGCGCGCTGAACTTATAACGTTCCGTTCATGTTGTGTATGCTGCATAATATTGTGATTGGTTAAGGAAAATAAAAAATATCACCCAGATGCCTGCGGTAGTATAGTTATTTACACATCTTACAAAACTTATAGAACTATTCGTGGGTAAATCTAACTTATTTTGTCATGATTTTTTTAATTTTAAATTGCAATTTTGCGTAAAATGAAACGCACATCTGTGAGTGAGAGGGCTCGGTATTTCAATGACCAACGGACGTTCGTCGACAGCAGGTAAAGAAAGTAAAACGTGGAACGGTATTTACGACTCGTAGTCAGTTCTAGAAAAACGGATAGTAGCTTTTGTACCATGACGATCCGTTGAATATAGGAACCGGGCTTAAGTTATTAAAAGCCTACCACAGAATAGCAGCGGCCGCAAAGTAGTTACTATGAACCAACTGAGACTGTACAAACAATTAACTATTCTGTTGACTGACAGTGACACAGATTAGCAACTAGTAGTCGTGAGTTTTGCGGTTGAATAGAAACTATGATTATTCTGCGTTAGTCACAGGTAGTAATAGTTAGTACGGCGTGTGGCCTAGCGAAAACAGAATACGAATCGAGCGAGCGGAGAATGTTCAAATAATGAAGAATAGCGGGTAGTCGAATATACGGCGAATGAATACTTCGATAATTTGACTCGTATTATTGTAAAATGAATTACCTATTAGCGGTGCGGTTATAAATAGATGCGTAAGTTTGTAAAACGTGTGATAGCGGTATGCGGCAAGTTTACGCAGTTCCTATACTGATTGTTGCGAAATAACAAAAGAATTGAAACAACTTATTCAATTTATCAGCAGGATTTTACGTATTATATTAGCGGGGATAAAGAAATAGTGAATATAAGTAGATATAGGCTAGTGTCATTAAACGGACAGAGATGAAGCTCAAATTCCCAGCGGTAAATAGGTATTAGCGATGAACTATACCTACGGATAACTAAGTAGAAATGCAATATTTTTTAGAAAATCCGTCTCGATTGACCACATTATGGTGGGAAATACTAGATGGTTCTTTTATTCGATTTAATGGACTGTAGAATAGGTTTGCGGTTTGAATACCTATGCAGTTGCACAGGTCTTCGGTAGGGAGAACTCACTGCTGCAGGTGGTAAGGCACAGGACATAAGTACAGCAGCTACAAAGGAAGGAGCATGCACGACGTACCTGTTGTCTCCGAAGGTCCTGGGGAACACTCCGCGCCAAGATCAGGCGTTGACCTGGCACCACGTACACAGTAATGTTCAATTTGGTGATGACACTAACACCTGGTCTAGTCTCTTCTTGGGTCACACACGTATTAGAGAAAGGTACACAAAATAGCGTTGATAATTTGGAAGTTCGCTCGCACGATCCGATTCACACGAGAGTCAATTTGCTTCTGATTTTGAAATGGCGGGGCCCGAAGATGTCTTCGGTGCGATGCGGTGTGTCTCGGCCGTCAAACTGAGACGGCTATATGCGTGCGTGCATGCGGAAAGGAGAAAGGAAGAGGATTGGCCGTTACAACTGCATTTGTTGGTAACTAATGGATGAATATCCACCAGATAACATTAAATTTAAATGTAACCCAAAAACATTTAAAATTTTTGGGTTACATTTAAATTTAATGTTATCCATAAAGTGTGGTTTCACTTGAAAAATAATATACTATAAACGTTAGGTTTGATATTTTTGGGAGTATTAGACCAGTAAGTACATTATAGAATAGTTTTTCAAAATCAGTCTTCATGCTTCATACATCGATGAGATAACGAATACTCGCATACTTAAGTTCACTCTACTTTGTTGTAGGAGCCAATAGCCCACCTGCTGTATACGATGGCGCAATTCCTCCAGACCACGGAAGAGGAGTCCTTGGAAGATATCCTCGCCAGCCAGACCGTGGAGACGGCGAGCGCGCATTTAAAGAGCACGCTCACTTTGACATTGGACAAACTGTGCGCGAATGAGATGTTGGGCCACATTGACTTAGTAAGTACGACAAAACAACCAATCTCTCCATCATCAACCACCTTCTCTTAGTGGGACCAATCAACCAATCTCTCCATTATCAACCATGTTTTCTTTGTAGGACCACTCCCGACCAATACGAATTTAAAAAAAAAAAAAAAGGTTCATCCGTTCGGGGGCTACGATGGGCACACACACACACACACACACACACACACACACACACACACACACACACTAAGACACGTCAAACTTATAACACCCCTTCGTTTTTCGTCGGGGGCTAAAAACAAGTATGTGTCAAGTATACGTGTATGTGTTGATTTACAGAACGACCCGGGCCTATCGGACCTCACACCAGAGTCCAAGGCTAAGTGCATAAAGGTGCAGCAAATGGTGCAGTGCTACGAGACTCTCATAGCGTACAAGATCATGGTGTGCGGCGCGGGCAGCGACCTCGCCAGCTCCGTCTACAAGCTGTACAAAGACTGCAACCAGCTACTGGACCTAACAAAGGTGACCCCCTTTTAAAAGCTTTTAATTTTTTTAATACAACTTAGAATGACGGATCAAGCATATGGCCCACCTGATGTTAAGTGGCACTCTCTGCCTATGGACAGTGCATTATCCCACAGGTCACGTCCACCTTGGACGCACCCTATGCGGCATTGCACTGTGCCCAGAGCCGGCTTTACCTATTGTGCAGGGTGTGCAGCGCACACGGGCGCAGGGTCCTAGGGGGCGCCGTCCCGGCGCTGAGTCTGAGTCACGAGCGACGCCGGGCGCGGTAGCAAAGCAAGCCTCGCCACGAGCGGCTCCTTTACTCTACCTACACTATAACTTTTATTACAACGTGAAATCAGCATTAAAATATATTGCCACCCTGAGACATAAAGATGGAAAGTCTCATGTGCCTGTAATTTCACCAGAAACCATACCCTTCAAACAGGAACACAAAAATGCCAGCACTACTGCTTTTTTGGCAGAAAAAGGTATGGTGGTAGTACTTCCCCGGACGAACACTTTCACAAAAATGCTCTACTACTACTACTATATGCATGATCTGCAAATATTTGTTCCAGGTCTGTATGTTGTTGTAACATGGTACTCTTGCTCCTGCCTGATACCCACGACACAGGCAAATATTATACCAACGAATCTGTTGATAAGATTCGTCCGGGTAACCCCTTAGTTGGCTTTTACGACATCCACGGAAGGAGACGGAGGGGTCTTTTCTTAGGCCGGACACGCCACGGTGCTTGATGGTACTTGTTCAACAAAAAGTAAAAAGTTATAAAAACTATAGCCCAAGGCACAGATAAAATAATACTATACTAGTTACCCAAGGTGCACCACAAAATTAAAATAAAGTGCGGGCGCAGTGCAACTACACATAGTGTGAGTCCTAGGTGGACGTGACCTGAAGAAAAATGTGATAATGCACTGTTCATAGGCAGAGGGTACCTCTTAACATCAGGTCCGCCATCTGCTAGACCTGTCATAACAAGTTATATAAAAAAAAACCTGTAGCGGGAACTCCGCGCCACGGAGGTCGTCAAGTAGTAATTGAATGATTTCAGGGAACCACAAAAGCAGCCGGTAAAAAGGGCCCTACAAAAGTGGCCAACTTGGTGAAGGACCGGATGGGCCCCTTCAAGCCTTTGCCGTGTGTATGGGATGTCAAATTCTGCGCCAGGATAATACAACTGCTGTACAGGTATTGCAGGAATTATTTAACATACATATACATACATATACACGTTTTTTTCTTCGAATGGGTAGGAAGCGCCTTCATGGGTCTCTCTTCACCGTGGGCACACAGACGTGACAAGGGGTGAGCTCACCGCTGCCATTGCTTTCCACGACTAAGTCGGCTAACGCTTTCTTCCCGTAATAACACAAGATCTTATAAAATCTTGATGAATATACCAACGAATAAATATTTTGATTATTGTAATATTTCCATGGTGATTTGCCATAATCTCCTATTGGTGTGGATGCTGCTGCACATCCCAAGGAATAATCCCTTATCGGCTTTTACGACATCCACGTAAGGAGACTGAGGCTCCTACTACTTTTTAGTAGTAGTAGAGCTTTTTGTGAAAGAGTTCGTCCGGGGAAGTACTACCATCATACCTATTTCTGCCGCAAAGCAGTAGTGCTCGCATTGCTGTGTTCCGGTTTGAAGGGTAAGGGTGCCGGTGAAATTACAGGCACATGAGACTTTTCATCTTTATTTCTCAAGGTGGCGGGCGCAGTGCAATGCCACATAGGGCGCGTCCTAGGTGGACGTGACCTATGAGGTAATGTACTGTTCATAGGTAGAGGTTACCGCTTAACATCAGGTGGGCCATTTGCTTGTTCCGTCATTCTAGTAGTATAAAAAAAAAAAAAAGGCTATCCTCAGGCCGGGGACACCACGGCTGTCAGCTGATCAAACCAGACCATGGTTTGGATGATATTGTTCTAATAGCGTTTCAAGTGAAGGTTTGTTACACAGTGAGGAAGTTTCCTGGTGTTCGTCGGAACAGCGTAACCAGATCAGAGGCCGCCGCGACTTCCACCACTGGGCGCTGCGATGCGTGCTATCCGTGCTGTCCGAGCACGTGGACAGACGTGCTACAACGCACGTGCTGTCCATAGCCAACATCTTGTACACGAGATGTGTTTGTAGGTAAGTTTAGAACCTAAGACTTTTTGATAACTCCACGATGGACATATACATTTCATACACCATACATATTCTTCAATATTTATTTATCGACCTCTGTGGCGCGGCGGGCGGAGGTTGGCCTGCGACGCAGGAGGTTGCGGGTTCGATTCCCGCCTCGGAACAAATATTTGTGCGATCGCAGATATTTGTTCAGGGTGTTCTGGGTATTTTCTATGCATAATAAAAAAAACTATGTATGTAATATATTGTATTAAGTAGGTATATCAGTTGTCTAGTACCCATAATACAAGCTCTGCTTAGCTTTGGGCTAGATAATGCTGTGTGAACTGTCCAGCATTATTTATTTATTTTATTATCAAGGCTAGAGTGAATAGGTGCATTCTAGACCTCTGTGCTTCATCTTCGGCCACATAGTCACTTACCAACAGGTGAGATAGTGGCAAAAGGTATATCAAAGTAAAAAAAAAACTATCATCTTCAAAATATGACACCTTTGAAAATTCGAATAATGAAGAATGAGTTTGATACACTGCCGGTTCACACTCTAGTCCTTCAAATGTGTTCAATAATCAAGCAGAAATAGACGGATAAAACTATACACAATTGTTTATTTTTATGCATTTTGTTTCTCTTTTGGTTCAAACTTTTTGAGCGCTGAGTCCATTTATTTTGAGGTCTTTGCATATTGTAATGCTAGTGTCTTCCCGCGGTTTCGCTTGATTTGTAATAGCTTAATACGTTGAAATACACTGAAATCAGGCTAAATTAAAAAGTATAGTTTTTTAAACAAAGTAATCGTGACCATGCCTTTTCCAAGAAAATTTCAGGTACCACTCAAATGTGTTTATTAAATCTCCTTGTAAAATTTCAAGGTTCTACTACCAACGATTTCCGAAATACAAGGCATTTTACATTAGAACCCCGTTTTAAACCACTTAGGATGTGAATTATCACAATTCAAAAAGGGATAGTACCTTAAATATTATTTAGACCGCTGCTAACGATCTAAAGGTAGCTTAACTGATCCAAATCACTACCAGACGGAAGCGTCCCAAAGATGCTGGCTGCATTGCCACGCTGAATGTCGATACTAATGCGTTGAGCCATATAAGAGCCAGCTCTCGGGTCACGCGTCGCTTCGACCAGACGCCCAGAAAGAATAATGTTTTATACTTACTAACATTCATTATTAATTAAATTAATTATTATTAACAAACAAATAAATAAATAATATAAATAATGCTGGACAATTTCACACAACATTAACTAACCCCAAGCTAAGCAGAGCTTGTGTTATGGGTACTAGATAACTCATATACCGAATGCAATACATTACATAGATAGATATTTTTTATTATTCATCGTAAATACCCAGAACACCCTGAACAAATATCTGTGATCGCACAAATATTTGTTCCGAGGCGGGAATCGAACCCGCAACCTCCTGCGTCGCAGGCCAATCTTCGCCCACCGCGCCACAGAGGTCGTCAATTAACAAAATGGATGACATGTGAATTTGTATTATGTGTGAAATCAGAAATAAACAAATTATCTATCTATCTATTATTTATTTATTTATAACTTTCACACAAAACAATAGTGCAAGGAGTACTTAATGCTAACAGCATAAGGATATAGGAAATAGGAGAATATAGGGATAGGATTTAGGGATTTTGGAGAAGAGATTGTGTAATCAGCTTAGTAATGCTATATTACAGGTTCGAAGCGATGTGTGAGTTCGACGACCAGACCGCGTTGAGCTGTCTCGAGGTGTTCAAGAGCTGCCTCACGTTACTCTTCTCCAACAAATATGCCCTGAAGATGGAAAGCGTTCTGCACAAAATAAGTAAGTACATTGAACGAACTGGGCCAGTGGTCCCGACTTGATCCTAAGTGATATAATTTCATTATATAGATATTTTTTATCATACATAGAAAATACTAAAGAAATATTTCAGAACAAAACCAAATATCTGGAGATCGTACAAATATTTGACGACCTCTGTAGCGCGTCGGGCGAGTAGTCGGCTGAGATGCGAAAGGTTGCGGGTTCGATTCCCGGGGGATTCTGCGGGACAAATGTTTGTATAATCTGCAAATATTTGTTCCGGGTCTGGGTGTTATGTTATGGTACCATGGTACTCATAGTTTCTGATACCCACGAAACAGGGGATCCTATTGTGGGATCAGGACTATGTATGTGACTGTTGGGTGTTGTTTTGTTATTGTTCCGAGGCGGGAATCGAACCAGCAACCACCTGAGTTAAAAATATCTTAAAATTGTTAAAAACACTGCAAAATTGTCGCACTACCTCCCACTACGCCAACACTATGGCTTCATTATGGGCCGATAATGGCATGTGTCTGTATCTGTTAGTAGTAGTAGAGCTTTTTTGTGAGAGAGTTCGTCCGGGGAAGTACTAACACCAACATTATACATGTTTCTGCCGTAAAACAGATAGCCGCATTGCTGTGTTCCAGTTTGACGGCTGCTGCTGCTTTGCTGTGCGCCGGTAAAATTACAGGCACATGAGACTTTTTATCTTTAATGACGGGCGCTGTGCAATGCCAGATAGGGTGCGTACTTGATGGACGTGACCTATGTGATAATGCGCTGTTCATAGGCAGAGGGTACCGCTTAACATCAGGTGGGCCATCTGCTTGTTCCGTCATCTAAAGTTCTATAAAAAAAAACTACGCCAACACTGGCTTTATTATGTGCTGATAACGGCATGTGTTTCAGCCGGCGCCGGCGACGACACGGCCGCGTCTGCGAGCATAGCGTCCATACTCGAGCGCGTCTACGCCGCGCTCGCGCAGATCGAGCGGGAGAGCGAGACGGAAGGGAGGGACGCGCTGCTCAAGAGGATGCTCGCCGCCCTGATAGCGCTCGCGACGGTGCTCCTGGAGGTGCCCGTTCAGTCGTGCACACACATGTGTAATGTGAGTCTAGTTTATAGTGACTACACGGCCGCGTCTGCGCGCATAGCGTCCATACTCGAGCGCGTCCACGCCGCGCTCGCGCAGATCGAGCGGGAGAGCGAGACGGAAGGGAGGGACGCGCTGCTCAAGAGGATGCTCGCCGCCCTGATAGCGCTCGCGATGGTGCTCCTGGAGGTGCCTGTTCAGTCGTGCACACACATGTGTAATGTGAGTCTAGTTTATAGTGACTACACGGCCGCGTCTGCGCGCATAGCGTCCATACTCGAGCGCGTCCACGCCGCGCTCGCGCAGATCGAGCGGGAGAGCGAGACGGAAGGGAGGGACGCGCTGCTCAAGAGGATGCTCGCCGCCCTGATAGCGCTCGCGATGGTGCTCCTGGAGGTGCCCGTTCAGTCGTGCACACACATGTGTAATGTGAGTCTAGTTTATAGTTTACTAGCTGCGCCCCGCGGTGTTACCCGTATAAGTCTCGAACCCGTGGGAATATCGGGATAAAAATGTGCCTATGTGTTATTCCGGGAGTCCAGTTATCTCCATTCCAAATTTAATCTAAATCCGTCGAGCCGTTTCACCGTGACACACCACGGCATACCATAATTTTTTTATTTTTATTTATTTTTATTTTTTATTATACTACTTTAATGACGGAACTAGCAGATGGCCCACCTGACGTTAAGCGGTAACCTCTGCCTATGAACAGTGCATTACCTCATAGGTCACGTCCACCTAGGACGCGCCCTATGTAGCATTGCACCGCGCCCGCCACCCTGAGACATAAAGGTAAAAAGTCTCATGTGCCTGTAATTTCACCGGCACCCTTAACCTTCAAACCGGAACACAGTATTGCGAGCACTACTGCTTTGCGGCAGAAATAGGTATGGTGGTAGTACTTCCCCGGACGAACTCTTTCACAAAAAAAACTCTACTACTACTGTTATTCCGGGAGACCAGTTATCTCCATTCCAAATTTCATCTAAATCCGTCTAGCCGTTTCTCCGTGACACACCACGGCATACCATCATTGTCTTGCCCTTTTCCCAATTTATTTGGGGTCGGCGCTGTACCTCTTTTTCTTCCACTCTCCCCTGTCAGCCGTTTACCTCGTCATTCACTCCCTTCTCATTCATATCATCTCTCACGCAATCCATCATCCATCTTTTCTTAGGTCTTCCTCTTCCCTTCCATTCACTAACATTCACATTCATAACTCTCTTAGTTACACGCGTTTCATCCCTCCTCATAACATGCCCATACCAAGCTAAACGATTTCCTTTCATCTTTTCTGTCACACCACGGCATACCATCAGACATATAATAATAATTGAGCATAACTGTGCCTGTGATGACGCGCATTTAAGTTTGGCGCTGTTAATGAGTGCATATTTTTTTTTTATTTTTTTTTATATAAAAATTCATCTGCTTACTGCACTTACAGTATACACCAACGCGCGCAGAAAGCCAAACAATAGGTACAAATATTAAAAACTACTTAACTTAGAAAACTAATAGAAGAATTTAAGAAATCATTAAAATTTGAAAAAAATACATCGGTTTCTGGTTTATGAGCAACCACGGCGTTGAGCAAATTTAGAGCATGAGCTGTAGGAGCATACCGGGTGGTTTGCGTTCGAACCAACGGGGTTGCAAACAGGCGCGGCGCACGCAGCCGCTGGTCCGGCGCAGACAACGAGCAGCGAGCCAGCGCGTTCGGGTTATCAATCCTATTGTTGAGCAGCAGATAATAGTGCATCAACAATGCACACTTGCGTCTCAACTCCAGGGTGTTGATGCCTTCCATTCCGGCGACGAACAAAGACGGATATATGGAATGAGACTATTTATAGGTACATTATTGTTACAATACCTACCTTGTTTGTTTATTAGGTTTTTAAGGTGGTTGCTTTCGCTTGTGGCGCGAAATTCTATTTTTTTCGCGTTTTGCTCGTCACAGCTCATCAACATTTCTTCAGATAGCGAAAACTATGTTCACGGTAATTATATGACCTAACACACAAGTTTTAATTTATAGTATCACATAAATATCATTAATTTAGCTACAATTGTGCTTGGTATTTACAGTGTTTTTTCGTTTCAAGCCCATTCATAGCCAAACTAATGATATTTATGGGATACTATAAATTACTAAACTCGTGTGTTAGGTCATATTATAATTACCGGCAACATAGTTTCGCTATCTGAAGAAGTGTCGATGAGCTGTGATGAGACAAAACACAAAAAAAAAAAGTTTCGCTCCACAAGCGAAAACAACTATCTTAAGATGAATGTGTGTGTGTGCCTACGTTTTGACGATTGTGAGTACCTAGTCAAGCCTTTGGAGGTTTTTAGGGTACAATAACTTAATTTGCAATTCGCACTAAGCGTTTCGGTTCCACCTTTTTAATGCGAACAGCTAAGGAATGGAACGAGTTACCGTCGTCTGTCTTCCCTGAAAACTATAATATGGGTCTCTTCAAGGCAAGAGTGAATAGGTGCCTTCTAGACCTTCGTGCTCCAACATCGGTCGCATCGTCACTTACCATCAGGTGAGATCGCGGTTAATCGAGGGTCTATCATAATTAAAAAAAAAAAAAACTTATTTAGTTATTTTATTTGATTTTTAATATATTTGGAATACAAACAGCACTTATATAAGATAATGGAATACATATTATAGAAATATATTGGGCTTGAACAGTTTTCACTAATGGATACAAAATAAAAGTAAAGTTGTCCTAAATAGATGTAAACGAAATACCTAAGAATAAATAAGTTCAAACACACACACACATAAACCACAGCTAAACCATATCAAAACATAAATTATTGAAATAGGAACATTTGTTGCTACTAGTCAATCAAAACAAATCAATATTCTGTTTTGCCTCGAAAAGAAAAACTCGATAATAGATAGGGTTAAATACGTTTAAAAGTAAATTCAAACACATAGTAAGTACCTAACTAACCAAATACTAAACCATATCAACCCAGAAGTTAGTGAAAGAAGTTTGTAAACACAAGTTTCTTAAAAGTTGTATACTCATAGACCTTACATGTTCCAGGTGGTAGCTAAGCTCGAGGGGTACATTCGTACCAGCAAGCAGGACTGGCTGCTGCTGCTGCCGCCGCTGCTGACGGCGAGCTGCCGCGACCAGCAGGAGTCGCAGTTACTCGACGACCTTCTGGACAAACTGACCGCCGCGCTGGGGAGAATTAATGTAATCACCAATAATACTATTACCACAGATCAAAGATTTAAATCGTTAGATACGCCTTTACCGTTGAGTGACTGCGTCGTAATGTTTCCACGTGAAATAAGATAGCTCGCTCATTTGGAATCAGTGCACGTCTAGACACTGTCAGCTGGTCGTTTATTTTTTCACAAAAGTTCGTGCAATATGATTGCAAAATAAATGTGTATAGTCTCATGTGCCTGTAATTTCACCGGCACCCATATCCTTCACACCGGAATACAGCACAAAAATCTTTTTCATCCCATCTATTCGAAAAGGACGACTGGGTTCGCCTTTAAGTGCACCCAACGGTGGTGTTTTCTATGAGAAACTTTTAGCGGGCAGTAATGAGTTTTACGGCGCACTTATTAAGTTCCTAATTCAAAAAGTGCGCGGCAAAGATAATTGCGGCGCACTTATTGAATTTGGAACCAGCGCCAAATAATTCGAACGCAAATATTGTTTGAATAAATACTGACTGGTACGACGGCCCAAAACCCAAAAAAAAAACCCAAAACACACAAAAAACACAAAAAACACAAAAAAAACACAAAAAAAAACACAAAAACACAAAAAAACACAAAACACAAAAACACAAAAAAATTACAAAACACACAAAAAACACAAAAAACAAAAAAAAAACACAAAAAAAAACACAAAAAATACAAAACACAAAAAACACAAAACACAAAAAAAACTCAAAAACACAAAAAAAACACAAATAATATAAAACACACAAAAAACACAACACAAAAAACACAATACAAAAAAACACAAAAAAGCACAATACACACAAAAAACACAAAACACAAAAAAAAACACAAAAAAAAACACAAAAAAGCACCATACACACAAAAAACACAAAACACAAAAAAAAACAAAAAAAAACACAAAAAAGCACAAAACATTAAACACAAAAAAACACCCAAAAAAAACACAAAAACACGAACACAACAAAAAAAACACAAAAAAACAACCATTAGTTTTATTAAATAATAATACTACAATAACATATGAGGCGCCTTTTATTTTCTCATAGTGGGTGATGAAAAGCAGAGTGTATCACACGGGCGCAACATATATTTTTGGCTCGGGCGACGTACTTTAAATCCCTCGCTACGTTCAGGATTCTAGAGTAGAATCCCTCGCTACGCTTGGGATTCTACTCTAGAATCCCTCACTTCGCTCTGCATTCAAAAAAGCGCCCTCGCCGTAAAAATATTATGTTGCTCCCTTATGATACAATCTACTATTTTCAGTATATCAATATTATTATGATTGATATACTTATATGTAACCTACCTTGATACGTAGGTCAACTGTCAACATCAGTTCCATGTAGATCTACCTATCAATCACTTACTTACCAAGGTAGGTCACGTATAAATATAATTATCATAATAATATTTTAATACTTAAAAATGATTAAAAAAATATCTGTAGGTGTGGTGTCACCCTGTGATCAAAGAACAGGATCGTTTATCTTTTCTTTTTGGCATGTTGATTTTGTTTTTGTCTCTTTGCTTAATGTATCTATCTGTTGTACTTTTTATGTTAAGTATATATAAATATCTTTCTCGATCTATAAGTGAAAACTGTTTAAGGCTTAATTGTTTTACATTTCCATTATGTATCCTTCCTAGTTTAATAAGCTGTTTGTTTTCCATGAAAATAAATAAAATAAAATAAAATAAATAAAATAAATCAAAATCAATTCAAATCATTTATTTATGAATGGAAATAAATAATGGAAGATGGAAGTTGCACAATGGAACACATCGATGGATGTTATTAAACTAGTCGTGTTTTAGCTTAATTTGTGAAGCTCTCATCAGATTACTATTTAGACTTTGGTAGTAAAAGGTTAGTTCACTTTTTTATTTAAACGTATTTCAGGAAGAAGAGACGTCAGTGAGCACCGACGAATCTACCAGCTTTCCATTCGTGGAGTCGCGCTCTGCGCACGCGGCGCTGTCGCACGTGTGCGCGCACCTCGGCGCGCGACTGCGCAGCACGGCGCACCTCATGCAGCGCGCGCGCGACCTGCCCGGCGCCGCGCGCACCGCGCCCGGGCGCGACCAGCGACTGGACAGAGGTACGTACATAGACTCTAACAGCTGCACCTCGGCGCGCAGCACGGCGCACCTCGTGCAGCGCGCGCGTCCTGCCCGGCGCCGCGCGCACCGCGCCCCCCCGCGACCAGCGACTGGACAGAGGTACGTACATAGACTCTAACAGCTGCACCTCGGCGCGCAGCACGGCGCACCTCGTGCAGCGCGCGCGTCCTGCCCGGCGCCGCGCGCACCGCGCCCCCCCGCGACCAGCGACTGGACAGAGGTACGTACATAGACTCTAACAGCTGCACCTCGGCGCGCAGCACGGCGCACCTCGTGCAGCGCGCGCGTCCTGCCCGGCGCCGCGCGCACCGCGCCCCCCCGCGACCAGCGACTGGACAGAGGTACGTACATAGACTCTAACAGCTGCACCTCGGCGCGCAGCACGGCGCACCTCGTGCAGCGCGCGCGTCCTGCCCGGCGCCGCGCGCACCGCGCCCCCCCGCGACCAGCGACTGGACAGAGGTACGTACATAGACTCTAACAGCTGCACCTCGGCGCGCAGCACGGCGCACCTCGTGCAGCGCGCGCGTCCTGCCCGGCGCCGCGCGCACCGCGCCCCCCCGCGACCAGCGACTGGACAGAGGTACGTACATAGTAGATGAAACACCAATATTGTTCAAACCGGAACACAGCAATGCGATCACTAATGCATTGCGGCAGAAATAAGTATGCTGGTAGTACTTCCTTGGACGAACACTTTCAAATAAAAGCTCTACTACTACTAAGTATGGCTTCATATTCCCCACGGTGCAGTCGAAACTAACCCAATTTATGTAGTGTATTTTTTCGTTTTATTTTATACAGAATTAAAAGAGCTCTACAAGTCAATAGTAATCCAGCTTTGTCAGCTGAGCACCTGGACGGCGCGCTGCGGCAACCTGCGCTGCTCCATCGGCGCAGGCAGCGACAAGGTGCTGGGCACATGTGTGCGACTGTACGCGCAACTCGCTTCTCTCGCCAAGCAGATAGATGTCGGCACCGCGCAGACAGTAAGGTACGCTGCTCCATCGGCGCAGGCAGCGACAAGGTGCTGGGCACGTGTGTGCGACTGTACGCGCAACTCGGTTCTCTCGCCAAGCAGATAGATGTCGGCACCGCGCAGACAGTAAGGTACGCTGCTCCATCGGCGCTGGCAGCGACAAGGTGCTGGGCACGTGTGTGCGACTGTACGCGCAACTCGCTTCTCTCGCCAAGCAGATAGATGTCGGCACCGCGCAGACAGTAAGGTACGCTGCTCCATCGGCGCAGGCAGCGACAAGGTGCTGGGCACGTGTGTGCGACTGTACGCGCAACTCGCTTCTCTCGCCAAGCAGATAGATGTCGGCACCGCGCAGACAGTAAGGTACGCTGCTCCATCGGCGCAGGCAGCGACAAGGTGCTGGGCACGTGTGTGCGACTGTACGTGCAACTCGCTTCTCTCGCCAAGCAGATAGATGTCGGCACCGCGCAGACAGTAAGGTACGCTGCTCCATCGGCGCAGGCAGCGACAAGGTGCTGGGCACGTGTGTGCGTCTGTACGCGCAACTCGCTTCTCTCGCCAAGCAGATAGATGTCGGCACCGCGCAGACAGTAAGGTACGCTGCTCCATCGGCGCAGGCAGCGACAAGGGGCTGGGCACGTGTGTGCGACTGTACGGGCAGCTCGCTTCTCTCGCCAAGCAGATAGATGTCGGCTCCGCGCAGACAGTAAGGTACGCTGCTCCATCGGCGCAGGCAGCGACAAGGTGCTGGGCACGTGTGTGCGACTGTACGTGCAGCTCGCTTCTCTCGCCAAGCAGATAGATGTCGGCACCGCGCAGACAGTAAGGTACGCTGCTCCATCGGCGCAGGCAGCGACAAGGTGCTGGGCACGTGTGTGCGACTGTACTCGCAACTCGCTTCTCTCGCCAAGCAGATAGATGTCGGCACCGCGCAGACAGTAAGGGACTCTGCTCCATCGGCGCAGGCAGCGACAAGGTGCTGGGCACGTGTGTGCGTCTGTACGCGCAACTCGCTTCTCTCGCCAAGCAGATAGATGTTGGCACCGCGCAGACAGTAAGGTACGCTGCTCCATCGGCGCAGGCAGCGACAAGGTGCTGGGCACGTGTGTGCGACTGTTCGTGCAGCTCGCTTCTCTCGCCAAGCAGATAGATGTTGGCACCGCGCAGACAGTAAGGTACGCTGCTCCATCGGCGCAGGCAGCGACAAGGTGCTGGGCACGTGTGTGCGTCTGTACGCGCAACTCGCTTCTCTCGCCGAGCAGATAGATGTTGGCACCGCGCAGACAGTAAGGTACGCTGCTCCATCGGCGCAGGCAGCGACAAGGTGCTGGGCACGTGTGTGCGTCTGTACGCGCAACTCGCTTCTCTCGCCAAGCAGATAGATGTCGGCACCGCGCAGACAGTAAGGTACGCTGCTCCATCGGCGCAGGCAGCAACAAGGTGCTGGGCACGTGTGTGCGACTGTACGTGCAGCTCGCTTCTCTCGCCAAGCAGATAGATGTTGGCACCGCGCAGACAGTAAGGTACGCTGCTCCATCGGCGCAGGCAGCGACAAGGTGCTGGGCACGTGTGTGCGGCTGTACGCGCAGCTCGCTTATCTCGCCAAGCAGATAGATGTTGGCACCGCGCAGACAGTAAGGTACGCTGCTCCATCGGCGCAGGCAGCGACAAGGTGCTGGGCACGTGTGTGCGACTGTACGCGCAGCTCGCTTCTCTCGCCAAGCAGATAGATGTCGGACACTACTTTAAAGTGAATCGTGTGTTTGTTTGTGGGCAATATGGCTTGACTATTGTGATTAAATTTATTACACAGATAAAACAAAGAACAGGTACTTTTATCTTAAAATTTAGTTCAGACGCGGGTGACCGCTATTACTGAACACTGTAGTTCAGACGCGGGTGACCGCTATTACTGAACACTGTAGTTCAGACGCGGGTGACCGCTATTACTGAACACTGTAGTTCAGACGCGGGTGACCGCTATTACTGAACACTGTAGTTCAGACGCGTGTAGTTCAGACGCGGGTGACCGCTATTACTGAACACTTTAGTTCAGACACGGGTGACCGCTATTACTGAACACTTTAGTTCAGACGCGGGTGACCGCTAGTACTGAACAATATAATTATTTCTTTCATTCGAACCTAATAAACATTTTTTGATTACAGATTCGAACGGCTCCTGAAACTGAGCGGCAAGAAGCTATCGACCATCACGGACGACTTCATAACTTACCTGGAATGCTCCCAAGAGCAGCACAACGCGACCAAAGTGCTGCGCGACACTAAACTCATCCCGCGCCTCGTGCTGGAGGCAGAGCAGTACACCAAGAACGTTATAGTACTAGCTGGGAAAGCTAAGGTCAGCAACGCTACAAAAACAGTTGCCTGTCACTGTACGCCCGGCAGTTTTATTTTTATTTTTTTATTAACCCCTGACGACGCAAAAACGACGGGGTGTTATAAGTTTGACGTGTCTGTGTGTGTGTGTGTGTGTGTGTCTGTGTGTGTGTGTGTGTGTGTGTGTGTGTCTGTGTCTGTCTGTCACATCGTAGCTCCCGAACGGACGAACCGAATTGTTTTTTTTTATACTGTGAATTTTATGGAAGTGTTCTTAGCTATGTTTCATCAAAATCGATTCAGCCGTTTCATTGCGTAGAGGGTTTTTTTAATTTTTACAAAATTAATTTATTAATGAATTAATTTATTTATTTATAATACACAGGCAGCTCTCGGAGCTGATGCATGTATGTACCTGCGTGTGTGGGTCCTTATCACCGATGGCCGATGGTCTTATGCACTTTAAATGTTTGTCAAGTCTATTTTTGAAAGAATTCACTTAGGGGGCACTGATCACTGAGTCTGGTAGCCGATTCCAAGTGCGCACGACGCCATTAGGCAATATGTGCATCCTCGGATTGCTGGTACTTGGCCCGCGTTGCATCTTCAGCGAGTGTCCTCTGAGTCCTTTATTATTGTTCATGGTATATAGTATCTGTGATTAATCTGGTATACTGTAGTGGTTGTTTAGGATCTTGTAGGTCTCTATTAGGTCTCCACGCTCTCTACGTTGCTGAAGGGTAGTTAATCCAAGTTTGTGAAGTCGTTCCTCACATGTAAGTGCTTTAAGACTAGGCACCATTTTCGTAGCCCTACGCTGTACTCGTTCAAGAAGGTTAATATCTTTTTTGAAGACAAAAAAAACAAACAGTCTAACTGTAGCATACGGCCCACCTGATGTGAAGTGGTCACCGTCGCTTATAGTCACCGACAACACCGGGGGTATTGTCGATGCGCTGTAGGCAGCAAACAATTACCTACCTAAAGGCCTGAAGGAATTTATTAAAAAAAATCTTAAAGCGACACATGCCGTAACCAAGCGGGAAAACCTCAGATGGAAGCTCATTCCATAGTTTGTAGGTATGGGGAAGAAATGAAGAAATGATCTCGAGAAACGAGTCGTACGAGAAACCCAGGGATCTATGATGTGTGGATGAGCTTTGTCACGGTGCCGCGAAGAGCGATGGTAAAATCTCGATGCGGGGATGAGTTCGAAAAGCTCGTCAGAGCATTCCCCGTTGTAGAGGCAGAGATCCGATAGCTCTGAGTTGGCTAAGCGGTTCTAGAGTATCGGAGAGCTTGGGGTCGCCGATGACTCTAATGGCTCTTCTCTGTAGGGAGTCCAAGCGAAGCAGCTGGTACTTGTGTGCCCCGTGCCACAGATGGGAACAGTATATTACGTATGAATTTTAGTATAATTACGGCTATAAACCACGTTCTTTACTATTCTCCTACTGACGTTTCGTTGACCATTTAGAGGTCCTTCAAGCTCATGAAGAAAAGCCTCTAAATGGTCAACAAACACGTAAAATGGTCAACGTCAGAATAGAATAGTAAACTACGCAGGTAATCTCAATTCTAAGATAACATAATATTAGAATTCGCCTTGGCATACGAGTAGGTTTCACTCACATTAATTCCTCTTCCGTAATATATAGATAGATAGACAATTCTTTATTGCACATAAAACAAAGAAGTACAAAGGCAAACTTAATGCTAGAAAGCATTGTCTTCCAGAACCTTGTTGTATTGCGGAAAAAAGATGTATCGGTAGTGCTCAAGAAGGGAAATATTTAATAAGTTTAAGAAAATTAACAAAATAATAATAATAATAAATAAGTACTCAAATTACTGTATTAAAAAAAAAACTACTTACTAGATCTCGTTCAAACCAATTTTGAGTGAAAGTTTACATGGTTCATATTTTTTTTTTTAGTTGTATCATTCTCTTATTTTAGAAGTTATGGAAGTGTCTCTCGCGCAAACTATTCAGTTTAGAAAAAAATATATATTAGAAACCTCAATATCATTTTTGAAGACCTATCCATAGATACAACATACAGGTCCGATGAAAAAAAAAAATGAGTTTCAGTTCTAAGTATGGGGAACCCCAAAAATAATTGTATTTTTTAAATTTTTGTGTAAAAATCTTAATGCGGTTCACAGAATACATCTGCCTACCAAGTTTCAACAGTATAGCTCTTATAGTTTCGTAAAAAAAGGCTGTGGCATACAAGGACAGACAGACAGACAGACAGACAGACAGACAGACAGACAGACAGACAGAGAGACAGACATGACGAATCCATAAGGGTTCCTTGTCTTTGACTACGGAACCCTAAAAAACCCCCAACCCTGAACGGCTGAACCGATTTTGATCAAACAAAGCTAAGATAATATTGTATAAATCGCTGTTGGTTTACCAAAATAAATAAAATAAAACAAAATTAGAACACTCCCGACAAATACACCATTCAAACGAAAAAAAAAAAAAAAAAGGTCCATCCTTTCGGGAGCTACGATGGGACAGACACACACACACACACACACACTCACACAGACAAGTCAAGTTTATAACACTCCTTCGTTTTTCGTCGGGGGTTAAAAAGCGGAGAACCATTTTCATTTTCAATTTTCAATTCACTGATGCGATGCGGTGGTGTGGCGTGTCGAGCGCACCGTACCGGTCCGTCGGTTCGGACGCACCATATTCAAACGTCTGTTAATACTTTTAGATTTGTAAGTCCCTTTCAACGTATTACTTTCTCCACAGCTGGATTGGCAACACTATCTGTCCCTGGGGACGGCGCGCGACTTCCGAATCAATAAGTTGGCTCTAAAGGAGGCCCTGGAGGCGAGGGATGAACCAATTGATGACGACACCAGGGATGAAGGTACGTGTCATCATCAGCATCAGCTTAGTCCACTGCTGGACATAGCCTGCCCTTGATAGAACTCCCTGTGTTGTGGGTCTCCGGACCCGGAACAAATATTTGCAGAATATACAAATTGTTGTCCAGCAGCGGGAATCGAACCCGCACCTCTCACGCCTCAGCCGGGCTACTCGACTGCCGCGCCACAGAGGTCATCAATATGAAATTGTATTAAACAATATCTCTTTCAAAACAAGCTTTATTCAAATTAGTCATCGGAACGGTGTATTGATCAAAATGAGCCCAAACCCTGACAAGGTCATCGTGTAGTGTCGTTGCCCACCTTCCGTCTCCATCATCAGATCAGCTCGCTGTCACCATATATTATCATCGAAACTTGACAGGCAGGTCAAAATTCAGTTCACCGGATATCAGGAAGTGGTCGAAAGTTCTATTCCAAGATTGGATTAAGTTGTTTATTAGTAACAAGAGACACGGCGTCGGTCTTGACGGAATACTTAGTACAGGCAAATTAGGTGATTTTTAGCAAAAGTGTGGAAGTAATCAGATGTAGTCACAAAACCTTTTCTAATGGTTTTGTTTGGCTTGAAAATCACCTCTAATATAACTTTCAGCAAATTCACCCCCCCGGAACAGGGTGAAATAGGGTGAAAACCTTATAATACCCGTAACTTAATGGGGAAAATAGATGTAGTCGGTGCAATTTGGCATACACTTAAGACCGTTATGATCTCCATTTGCACCAAGTATTTTATTAATCTGACTTACGGAACATACGAAAAAAAAACATTTCTAAAAAAATCTTTTTTTCTGTATTGCGGCTCGGGGGAAATCGAAGTAGTCGGTGCAAATTGACAGAATTACCAGAAAAATGGGCCAAATAAATTACCAGGTTTGCACCTGGGTACCTCACACGGAAGTCACTTTTTCCATATTTTATTGTCGCTCTACTTCGGGGAAATTTCAGGCAATTCTGGAATTTCACTTAAACTTATTCATTTGATTAGTACTACATTCGCCAGCCATTTAATACTGGAATTTATATACGGAACATGCATTTTTTAAGTATTATATATGTAAGTTCAGTGCGGTGCTAAGAAACTAATATATATACTGTGGCGCTACACTGCTAACACTGTCCCCCGACCGCGGGGTGCATCCGTATTGATCCCAGAAAATCATCCCACGAGCTGAAAGTAATAATAATTATTCCGGATTCATACAATTAATATTCATTTCATTTTTAGAGTCCGTATTTATCCCACGTAGAAATAACTACACCTAAAACGAGTGAAAGTAACGTCAGCAAAAAAATATGTTATTATGGAACATCTATTTATTTCATAAAATTGTTGGTATAAAATAATCAACAAAGTAATAATATATACAGTGTGTCCCAAAAAGTAGTGTCAAGCTGAAGTCCAAAGAAAGGTTACCCCCAGAGATACACGAATCACCCCCATTTCGCGTTGTTTAGTAGTTTTCGAGTTATGTGTTTTTAAGACAATCGGAGCTCTTACACTTTTTTGGCCATTGGGTCTCGATTCGTTGAGGTAGAGGCCTGTTTTGTTGTTGTAAACAAGCTAAATACTAGGGCTACCTTGTCTGATAGCATTCACATCAATAGCACCTACTATTGCATTAAAATAAAAATAATAATATGAAGATATATTTTTTTTTTGCCTAAACTCTTACTTTCAATGAACGTTTAAAAAAAAATCACATAATTTTTTTAATCCAAACCTATCTTAAAAACATGGCTGATGTGACAGCTATTACTCATGTAACCTTGTTCCAGATTCTTGCTCAGGATCATAAAAACACTCAATTTAATAAAAGTTAGTTCAATTTAAGAAAATGTTCTGCATGTCGGAATTAAAAAGAAATGTGACAGTCTGAAGATTGTATTGCACATAAGCAATAGAAAAACAACCCATCTTTGTTGTTCAAGGACATTATTTTCTACATACGAGGCAGAAACCTGCGACAGATGGTGGGCCCATTCCAACTGCCAGATTGCCTAAATGGCGAGTCATACTTGAACTTTTTAAGAGAAGATTTAAATGGATAATCCACAGAGATCATTTTACTAACACGCCGAAACATGGCTTTTTAAAACGACGGCGCACCATGTCACTTTGCGTCAAAAGTTAGACAATATCTAAATGACAGGTTTTTTTTAATACTACTAAGAATGACTGAACAAGCAGATGGTCCACCTGATGATAAGCGGTACTCTCTTCCTATGAACAGTGCATTATCACATAGGTCATGCCCTCCTAGGACGCGCCCTATGTGACATTGCACTGCGCCCGCCACCCTGAGACATAAAGATGAAAAGTCTCATGTGACTTTAACTTCACCGGCACGCACCCATACCCTTCAAACCGGAACACAGCAATACGAGCACTACTGCTTTGCGGCAGAAATAGGTATGGTGGTAGTACTTTCCCGGACGAAGTATTTCACAAAAAAGCTCTACTACTACTAACAAAATGCGATACTTGGTGATAAATGGATTGGCCGAGGCGGGCATATCGCATGGCCCCCACGATCTCTCTACTTAAACCCCATTGACTTTTTTGTTTGGGGATATTATAAAGAGATTGTTTACTCTCGAGAGTGCCGAAATGTGGAAAAATTGCGAAAAAGGTTGACCCAGGCAGAAGCAACAATTCAAAAGCAACAGAATCGCTTTTCTACGCTTTAAAGATAATTTTTCTAGACGATGCTGATTATGTATGAAGCAAGAAGGTCGCTATTTCGAAAATTTACTGTGATGATTCACTGAATACATGCAATGCTGAAAGTTATTATTTAGTTTTATTTAAGATTTCACTTAATCTTAAAAACCAGAATTTCGCATTCAACTGTTTAAATTGAATATCATGAATGATCCCGTAAAAGAATCTCAATCAAATTTACATGATAAATAGCTGACATAATGACCAAATTTTTAAGATAGGTTTGGAAGAAAAAGTTTGTGTGACTTTACTTTTAAAATGTCCTTAGAATGTAAGGGACTAAACAGAATTTTTAATTTTTCCATATTTTTTATTTTATTTCAATGCAATGGTTCGTGCTGTGGATGTAAATGCTTTTTTTTGTTACTGTTTCGATTACTTTAAAAACCGATATCTGAGGTTTACTGTCATCACAAATAAAAATAAGTATAAAACATTTAAAAAAAAGTGGAAGCCATTTTTAAAATATTTTTTCAGGAAAATCACGGACTAGAGTAGAAATCGTTTCAGAGAATCAGAATTATACAATTATTTATAACATAAGCTTTTAGATAACATCAATATCCTATACAACGAGCAAAGATTCGTATATTATATAAATATTTGTAATGGCACGAGAGGCAATTGAGATTACTATATACAGAAATTTCAATAGAGAAGATGGTTTTCAATTATCTGGCGTGGAAGCCTGTGGTGAGAATGTGTTAAAATCAAAAAAGTGTGGTACCTGCTACGCGACCGGATACCGATAGTGTTGTGTGTCGAGTTGGGGTGAAGTGTAACAATGAAACCGATGGTAGTGGTATCGTTCATAATAAAAGAGTGAGAAAGAGGGTAGATTGATATATCTGCCAGTAACATCTACTCGCAAAGACATTAGTTAGTTCTCCCGTGATCAGATACTATTAGAATATGATTTAAAAATATTTTGTATTGCACTTAATCCAACCTAATACCGAATTTGTGCAATTTATAAATAAAATGTGCAATTTCTAAATAAATAACGAAATTCCGATATTAATATCGGAATGCCAATATTGAGATTTAATATCGGAAATCAGTATAGGAATTGAAAACCTTCCGATATTACATGCCCTAAACGTGACAAACAAGCAGACGGCCCGCCTGATGTAAAGCAGTCACCGCCGCCTATGGACAACACCCACGGTATTGCAAACGCGCTGCCTACCATTAAGAGCCCTATTGATATTTCTCTTGAATTTACCCATAATTGTATAATTTATAAATATTTGTACTATCTGCAGATATTTGTTCAGGATGTTATTCATGTTATGTTATATGTTTTCGTTGGTTATTTTCTATGTATAATAAAAAATATCTGTGTATATCAGTTATCTAGAACCTATAACACAAGCTTGTGTGAACTGTCCAGAATTATTTAATTATTAAATATTTATTTATGATGGTGACAGCGAGCTGATCTGATGATGGAGACAACGGAACTCCTCGATGGATGATAGTAGATTACTGGAAAAACTGTAGAGGTTATTTATTTTTACTTCTTTGCTTAAATCCCAAAAGTTACACAGTCTAAAATTAAATTAAAACTAGTTTTGAAACGTCTATGATTGTATCACTTTTTTACCCTTTCTTTGGCCCCAATATCTTCTACAACCCCCGAACCAATTTAGCTCATAACCTTACACAAATTGTACTAATACTATATACCCATCTACCAAATTGTATAAAGAATACTAGTTTTATAAAGAATATATCAACAGTTCGCAAGTTATCTTCAGACAAACATACAAACATACGAACGCCAATTATTAATAATTTGCATCCAACAAAAATATATGAAAATGATAGTAAGGCATTTTTCTGTCTGTACTAATATCCATTGTTAAAGGTCATGGCTTGGTATGAATCCGGACTACATTTTTCGATTAATATGGACAAATATACAATTTTATTATTCGTGGGATGAATACGGGCTACATTTTGGTATGAATCTGCACCCCACCCACGCTGTTGATTTCTTATTAAGATGTATTATTAAGAAGTACTTCCGGTACGAAATTTGTGTTTTTTTTTACGTGCGAATGTGGTAAACTGATAGTATATACCATAATAAAATTTGCACGACTACATAAGTTTCCCCCGAAGTACTATTTACAAAAAAAGAAAAAAAACTATGTTCCGTAAATCGCTGAGGTGTGCAAAACTAATATAGTGTTTATAATACTTATAGAAACCTTATGTAAGTTTGCACCGAGTACATAAATTTCCCCCAAGCCGCAAACTAAAAAAAACAATTTCACAGTGTTTCCCACTATGCACGTAGTTTTAATTAAAATCCATAACGCGCTAAGACTGTCTCTATAAGTAATTGAACTTGCACTTAACACTTTTTTGTTTTTTCAAAAGTTACAATTTTTCAAAGTTTGTACCTAATATTTAAAAGCCTTCCGTATGCGCCAGAAACGGTGCAAACCTGGGATAAGCTTCTTTTCGTGTCATCTATAGATTCCATAAGAATCCACGACTACTCGACTTAGGGCAACACTTTTTGCTAATTTGCCTGTACTAACTGACGTGTACTGACGAATGCCGATATTCAGGTCTATCTTCATACAAATTAGGTTCAAATTCATAATACAATTGTCGTGATTAACCGGCCTAAGAATAGACCCCACCGTCTCCATCCGTTAATGGCGTAAAAGCTGAGGGATTACACTAGTGTGTGGGCTAAGCATCCACCTGAGTACTCAATACTAATACTGCGATCACCAATCCACCTGAAAAATAGCCTGGTGAATATAGCAAATCCCTCCATTGCATTGTGTCGTCCAGCAGTGGACGGCTGAAGGCTGTCTGCTGATGATAATGATGATATTTCCCGGTCCGGCCCCGATCCGTCCTTGTTTGAGATAGTTTCTAAAGGTACTGACATATATGCTCAATACTAGCATGCTTAAAAAGCATGCCAGTAATGAGCAAGCTTTGCAGTTCACATTTGCTAGCAATAAGCATGCTCGTTTTATGCATACCGTATGCATAAAACGAGCATGCATACGCCTAAATAAGCGTGCTCCTGCTCCTAAGCATACGTGTTCAGACGTGCTTAGCACGCCCCCTCCCAACCGCGCCTCAGGTAGCATGCTCAAAAATCAAACGACTGTTGATTTTTGGGCATGCTCGAAATAAGCATGCTGATTACAAGCAATGTCTGGACACACATGCTACTAATAAGCAATTGCTCATTAGTGGCATGTTTTCTTGCCATTAATGAGCATGTCTGTCCGTAGCTTAAAGCTACTGTTACACATGCTCTAAAATAGCATGCTATAAAGCGTGCTACTGAGTATGCTCAATATGAGCAGGCTTATGAACCGTTTACATTGCTAGCAATAGCCATGCTAGTTTTAAGTATGCTTTTGAATAAGCATGCTCAAAGCAAACACTCTAATACACATACCATTTTATAGCGTGCTCTCTCGCTCTCTGTCTCTGTTCAAACAAAGCCATGGACAATCAAACAGCTATCCGTATGGAGCTGAATAAGATCATCCTTTTGCTGGCGATGCAATGCATCCAGAAGCTTATATCAGCTCGCCAAAAAAAAATTGCGAACCATTTGCGAACGACTGATCGATACTAGCATGCTCAATAAGCAAACCTGTTCACACGCGCTAAAAGCACGCCCCCTACACCCGCGCTGCAGGTAGCATGCCCAAAAATAGCAAGACCGTCGACTTTTGAGCAAACTCGAAATGATTATTATTAGCAATGTTTCAATACTTTTTTTTTATACTATTTGAATAACGGAACAAGCAGATGCCCGCCTGATGTTAATAGGTAACCTCTGCCTATGAACAGTGCATTACCTCATAGGTCACGTCCACCTAGGACGCACCCATGTGGCATTGCACTGCGCCCGCCACCCTGAGGCATAAAGATGAAAAGTCTCAGTGCCTGTAATTTCACCCTTCAAACCGGAACACAGCAATGCGAGCACTACTGCTTTACGGCAGAAATAGAATATGATGGTAGTACTTCCCCGGACGAACTCTTTCACAAAAAAGCTCTACTACTACTAAAATACACATGATACTAATGAGCATTTGCTCAATAAAAGCATGCTTTCGTGCCATTAATGGGCATGTCTGTCCGTAGCTTAACATTGATGGTTTTATTTTGATATTTGATTGTTTATTAAACAGATGAAGCAATGAACGATGCGACCCCGGATGTACCATCGCCGGCGCCGAGTGAAGCCGGGGACGACGCCGCTAGGAGGAAGAAGCGAAGGGTTAAGTGATCTTGTGGTTTGGTGTGACGTGATGTGACGTGATGTCATGTGATATGGTATATTTTAAGTTGATTAAATACTCGAGCCTTATTATTTTATATTGTCTTATTATTATTTTTCACTAGAAACGGTATATTTACCATGATTCTTGAGTTTTATTTGTTCCCGATATTTTGCCACAGTTGCATGCGCCATGATCACGGGAGAACTAACTAAAGTCTTTGCGAGTAGATGTTATCGGCAGATATATCGATCTACCCTCTTTCTCACTCTTTTATTACGAACGGTACCACTACCATCGGTTTTGTCTTATTATTGTTACTGAATGTACTAGTACCGCGTTTTTTTTGTATGAAGATTTCTGCCTGGTGTTGGCGCAGTCTTGGCTAAAGGTGCTTATCGTTAAATATTACTTTAATTGTTCTATTGTTAAATATTACTTCACAAATAGAACAAATGTGAAATATTTTTCCTATTGTTAGAACAAGGACCCCCTCTACAGCTCGTTCCCCAGGATCGTTATCGTTAGTGATCGGAATCGTGCGCTGATCCAAATGAGCCTAAACACGGCCAGTCCATTTCAGACCCACGGTACCCCTGGCCATACCCCTGGTGGTACCGTAAGTCTTTTAAAGTTAAACGGTACCACCGATTAATAGTGATGTAGTGAGTCCGGACCCGTGCTTCACCTAAGTTCTCCACCAGTCTACTATTATCCATCGAGGAGTTCCGTTGTCTACCTTCCGTCTCCATCATCAGATCAGCTCGCTGTCACCATCATATTGTATTGTCATCGGAACTTGACACGTATGCAGGGTATGTCCAATCAGAAAATGGCAAATGCCATTAAACGGTGATATCGGACTGCTACTAGAGGGGAAACTCTTTGATATTAGAGAAACTGCGTTTTTTTATTCATTCCGAACGTTATTACATATTTGTTCCCATAATTAAAGTAAATTGTTTTCTATCCATCGATAGAACAGTAGTTGAGATTGAAGCCAGGTGTAAAGCAGTCTGTAGTCACAGAACTACAGAGGAAAAAAAAGGGTTAGGTTCGTAAGGACTAGATTGCATAACGACTATAAAAGCAAAACGACTTAGTTTCATAAGATCTTGGTAGCTAAATGTCTAATTGTGCAAACGTCTTAATAGTAGAATGCCTGGGTTTAAGATTGGACTTAGTTCTATAACGTTTTGTTTGTATAACGCCCAAATATCAAAATGTCCCAGTAGAAAAATGCCAACGTATTCAGAACGTACTGATAGTAAAAGGACTAGGTAGGCATATCGTCAAAAAATTTTAAACTTTTTGTTTAAAAATACCATGAATACACTGAATTAGGGAGATATGAATAAATACTTTTTTTTTATGTAATAGCTCGACAAACTGACTTACGGCTCGCCTGATGGTAAGCGGTTACCGTCACCTATTGACATCTGCAACACCAGAGGTATTGCCAATGCGTTGCCTGCCCTGAAGGACTCTTTTTTTTTTTTGGAGCGGCTCATGTTGTTATTTAGCGGCCTTCTGGCACTATACGTCCTATTACCGGAATGTCAACTCAGTATTTCTCCAAACGTCCTATTGCCCGAAAGTCACATTCTGCGAACGTCATTTTCCCTGTATTTCCCTTTCCTCGAAAGTCACTTTCCCGGTCCTTCCCTTTCCTTGAATGCCACTTTTTCTGAGCGTTCATTTCAGTAATTAGCCGATTTTGCAAAATGTAACTTAGAAAAAAAAAAGTACTGAAGATCTTAGTAACAAAAGACGGTAGTGGAACTTATAAAAATATTTTATAACATAACATTTTGAACTCAATATTTCCTTCAAGGTAGGTAGCCAAAAAAAAAAACGAGATCAATGTGCAGTTTATATACTTGGTAAAAGGGTGGGGGAGCTGCCTTAAACGTTCCATCAGCATAATAAATTCCTTTATATGATTGGTGGAGATTTATGCGTGGTGATTAAGCCTAATCCCATCATAGTAGCGACGACTTGATTTCTATGATGGAGGCCTTTGCCTTGCAGTGGGACATTGTATAGGATACTTTACTTTACTTACCAATTTCGCCGCAAACGTTTTAATTAGTGGAGTTTCGGGGAAATGGTCAATTTAGGAAGGTGGTAGTTCAAAGAAATGGGCGTTAAGAAAAGTAGGACGTAAACAGAATAAACGTTTAGAAAACTGGACTTTCAGGGCAGAGGACGTCGAGTGTAAATAGACCTAAAATACCGACTTTACATTCCGGTAATAAGACGTATAGTGCCAGAAGGTTTAGCGGAAACACCACAGGAGCCCATTCCACAACTTGCACGTATGGGGGAGAAAAGAGCTCGTAAAGCGAGCTGTACGAGATACCCACATATCGATAATGTGAGGATGAGCTCCCTTGCGCTGTCGAGAAGTGCGATGATAGAACCTGGAAGCGGGTATGAAATTGAACAGCTCCTCAGAGCACTCCCCATTGTAGAGCCGATAGAACACACAGAGCGAGCCGATGTCTCTGCGCAGGCTCAGCGGCTCTAGTGAACTTGAGAGCTTGGGGTCGCTGACGATTCTAACGGCTCTTCTCTGTAGGGAGTCAAATCTTACCCCCTAAGCCTGGGGGACTTATAATTTGATTGAAAAAAATCTGTTGTTTTGATGATGATGATGACGATTTTTTCATGATGTTTTCTGTCAAGACCATATGCTATCGAGACTCTTTGCCTTATGCGTCATTTTACAACCAAGACTTTCTATAATTTGGTCGTTAACTCTATTAGTTATTTCGCAACTTCGGCGTTATGCCTTAGTTGTCGATCGTACAACTAAGACATTCTACTAACTAGGGCATTCTGCAAAAAAGGCATTATGCTTACTAAGGCACTATGAATCTAAGTCGTTTTGCTTTTATAGTCGTTATGCAATCTAGTCCTTACGAACCTAACCCAAAAAAAAACCCAGTAGTTCTGCCGACAGAACTACTCAACAGAACAGGTGGGAATAGACGTACGGTGGGTCTAAAGCGTTTCGGGGCAGTGGTCCAACTACTCTGTCCAATTAGTTGGACTACGGGCCTTTACTAGGGGCCATGGTTCAACTATCTTTGCAGTTGGACCACAACACCATAGTAGAGTTCCCAGGTCCAATTAAAACAATTTCAAATAATACAACTGCAAATGTAACATTTCAAATAATACAACTGCTAATGTATCAGCCAGTACTTATTATCAAACCTCTTTAGGTCATATCTGAGCCACTCTCACTCGTCTACATTTACGTATAAACACAGATAAAAGAATACTATACTAGTATAAACCTACTCGTACATTACTCTGGTTAAAGGACATTACTTTAAGTTCTGTATTAAACTTCGATTCATGTTGTCGCTTAAAAAGAAAAAAGCAATCCTTTTATATCTTTCCTAACTTGACGACGAAGATAACGAATCAGATGAAGTAGCATTGACTGTTGCAACTTTTTTGGATATGAAGAGAAAACATAGATTCTGGATTCGACAACATATAAAATATCGTTCTGTGCATGGAGAATTTTCAACTTATTCGCCGCTTCGCTCTCCTAGCTACCCTCCGCAACGCACCGCCCCGCTGTCCTCCGCTCCGCATCACCTCGCTACGCACCGCCCCGCTGTCCTCCGCTCCGCATCACCTCGCTACGCACCGCTCCGCTGTCCTCCGCTCCGCATCACCTCGCTTATTTTATATGAATATCCGTTCAGCTCTGCCCCGCTCCGCTCGTGCTGTTTCCATTGAAGCGGAGTTGGGCGGAGCGGTGCTTAGCGGTGCATGAATTGACCAATCACTATGCTCGAAATCTCTGCTCCGCTTCAATGGAAACAGCACGAGCGGAGCGGAGCGGAGAGGAGAGGAGCGGAGCGGAGTGGAGCTAACTTTGGAATTGCGCAAATTTGAGCTCAGTTTGTCTCCCATCTTTCAGAAAGAGCATATGTCATGTTGTCGCTTAAAAAGAAAAAAGCAATCCTTTTATATCTTTCTTTTAGCTCTCCTAGCTACCCTCCGCAACGCACCGCCCCGCTGTCCTCCGCTCCGCATCACCTCGCTACGCACCGCCCCGCTGTCCTCCGCTCCGCATCACCTCGCTACGCACCGCCCCGCTGTCCTCCGCTCCGCATCACCTCGCTACGCACCGCCCCGCTGTCCTCCGCTCCGCATCACCTCGCTTATTTTATATGAATATCCGTTCAGCTCTGCCCCGCTCCGCTCGTGCTGTTTCCATTGAAGCGGAGTTGGGCGGAGCGGTGCTTAGCGGTGCATGAATTGACCAATCACTATGCTCGAAATCTCTGCTCCGCTTCAATGGAAACAGCACGAGCGGAGCGGAGCGGAGAGGAGAGGAGCGGAGCGGAGTGGAGCTAACTTTGGAATTGCGCAAATTTGAGCTCAGTTTGTCTCCCATCTTTCAGAAAGAGCATATGTCATGTTGTCGCTTAAAAAGAAAAAAGCAATCCTTTTATATCTTTCTTTTAGCTCTCCTAGCTACCCTCCGCAACGCACCGCCCCGCTGTCCTCCGCTCCGCATCACCTCGCTACGCACCGCCCCGCTGTCCTCCGCTCCGCATCACCTCGCTACGCACCGCCCCGCTGTCCTCCGCTCCGCATCACCTCGCTTATTTTATATGAATATCCGTTCAGCTCTGCCCCGCTCCGCTCGTGCTGTTTCCATTGAAGCGGAGCAGAGATTTCGAGCATAGTGATTGGTCAATTCATGCACCGCTAAGCACCGCTCCGCCCAACTCCGCGTCAATGGAAACGCAGCCTTAGGTTCGTAAGGACTAGATTGCATAACGACTATAAAAGCAAAACGACTTAGTTTCATAAGATCTTGAAGGCTAAATGTCTAATTGTGCAAACGTCTTAATAGAATGCCGGGTTTAAGATTGGACTTAGTTCTTTCTATCGCATTTACGATCCTTTTTCTAGTTGACATGTGCTATGACCTTAATTCAACATTTTGGGCCAGAAGGGTATACAGGAGAAGGTGAGTACCAGTATACTAAGAAATCCAAAAATAGTGAATGCATTTTTTATTACAAATCCATACAATAAGTAACTTTCGGAACGGAAAACGGAATCGTGATAATTGAGCCTAATGCTGGTTAGAGACGCGGCCCGCGAACAGCAATGGCAGCAAAGCCAGAGCTCTGCGCGTGACGGAGGCCTGCTATACGTCGCAGCGGAGCAGACCTACGAGCTTCCAACGAAGCAGCAGCGGAGCTACGCAAGAGCTTCAAACGGCGCCGGGACCAGAGCTCAGAGCGCGACCGAGACACGCTCTACGTCAGGCTCTACGCCGTAGCGGAGCCGACGGACGAGCTTCCAACGGCGCCGGAAGCAACATGGCCACAGAGCTCAGCGCGCGATGGAGACACGCTCTACGTCAGGCTCTACGCCGTAGCGGAGCCGACGCACGAGTTTCCAACGGCGCTGCAGAGGGGCCGAGGCCCGAGCTTCAGCGGAGCCGTCGCATGAGCTTCCAACGGCGCCGCAGTGGAGTCGACGCCAAAGCAGAGCTTCCAACGGCGCCGGGAGCAACATGGCCACAGAGGTCAGCGCGCGATGGAGACACGCTCTATGTCAGGCTGTACGCCGTAGTGGAGCCGACGCACGAGCTTCCAACGGCGCTGCAGCGGGGCCGACGCCCGAGCTTCAGCGGAGCCGACGCATGAGCTTCAGCGGAGCCGACGCATGAGCTTCAGCGGAGCCGACGCATGAGCTTCAGCGGAGCCGACGCATGAGCTTCAGCGGAGCCGACGCATGAGCTTCAGCGGAGCCGACGCATGAGCTTCAGCGGAGCCGACGCATGAGCTTCAGCGGAGCCGACGCATGAGCTTCAGCGGAGCCGACGCATGAGCTTCAGCGGAGCCGACGCATGAGCTTCAGCGGAGCCGACGCATGAGCTTCAGCGGAGCCGACGCATGAGCTTCAGCGGAGCCGACGCATGAGCTTCAGCGGAGCCGACGCATGAGCTTCAGCGGAGCCGACGCATGAGCTTCAGCGGAGCCGACGCATGAGCTTCAGCGGAGCCGACGCATGAGCTTCAGCGGAGCCGACGCATGAGCTTCAGCGGAGCCGACGCATGAGCTTCAGCGGAGCCGACGCATGAGGTTCAACGGAGCGCTACGGGAATGCATGGGTACGCGAGCATACGGCGCAGCACGCGTCGCTGTCACGCCAGCACCACCTTGCTTCACTAGGACGAATCTGCTTAGCACCAGCCGCCGCCGCAGCAGGGAGAACAGCACGAGTAGCACGGAGAACAGCACGAGTAGCACGGAGAACAGCACGGGGTGCAGCACGAGTAGCACGGGTAGCAAGGCATCTTGGTTTTGAGTTTGGCTTCTTTAGGAACAATTTCACGATTGGTTTTGAAGATTTGAATTTTTATTTGGATTATTTTCTGAGTGTTGAAGGTTTGAAGGTTGAATGCTTAATGATTTTCTGTAGGAAAAGTCAGCATAGAGGAAAAGTCAATTCAAAATTCGAATTTGGAAAAATAATATTTTTTATTTTTGAACTGAGATTGGTACCGAACATTGTACAAAGAGGTACGTACCCAGTGAAGGCAAAGAGTTCGTTCGGATAACATTAGTGAGTAGCGCAGTCTCCCGTGATTAGTGTCCCCATTTCCGACCTAGGTAGATTAAAGGCCAATTCACACATATCAGTGAAGTCACAGTTCCGGTAACGCGTCCGCTGAGGTCCGTATCAGTGCTACAGAGACGTAACAGTGATTCAATTCACACATGTCGGTACTCAGTTCTCTACGGATCTTCATTCAACACTCGTTTTGAATGAAGATCCGAAGACGTACGAACAACCGTGATCAGGGAAAAAAAAATATCGTCGTCCATCTTCGACGACGTAATCATGTCCGTTATTGCCGGCGCCGGCACACGGTATGATATAATAAAAAGCGGCCAAGTGCGTGTCGGACTCGCCCATGAAGGGTTCCGTAGCAGCAAGTAACATAATATAAAAGTTCTTGGATGGATTACGATTAATGACGTATTAAAAAAAAACTACTTACTAGATCTCGTTCAAACCAAATTTGAGTGAAAGTTTACATGGATTATATTTTTTTTTTAGTTTTATCATTCTATTATTTTAGAAGTTATGGGGGGGGACACACTTTTTACCACTTTGGAAGTGTCTCTTGCGCAAACTATTCAGTTTAGAAAAATAGATACCCCCACACGTATAGGTTTGATGAAAAAAAAAACGAGTTTCAGTTCTAAGTATGGGAAACCCCAAAAATAATTGTTTTTTTTTAATTTTTGTGTAAAAATCTTAATGCGGTTCACAGAATACATCTACCTACCAAGTTTCAACAGTATAGCTCTTATAGTTTTGTAAAAAAGAGGCTGTGACATACACGGACAGACAGACAGACAGACATGACGAATCCATAAGGGTTCCTTGTATTTGACTACGGAACCCTAAAAACGTGATAGATTTAATAAGAAAACTGTTATTTGGCAACATTGCCCATTTTAACCATCCTATTGCCGTAGGCCAATCGACGTGCATGTGCAAGCGAATTGTGCTCAAAATATAATTGCGCAATTTCCCGTTTGTCGAATTGGCGTACGTGTGCAAGCGGCATGACACTGAGGGCACTGTCACGTCAAGTCGACACTGACACTGACAGGTGCGGACGCGTTCATAGAGAATGTATGCAAGAATAATTAACACGGTGCCGGAACTGTGACTTCACTGTGTGTGAACGGAATTTTTGAGATTTTTTTACCAGATCAGGGACGCCTCAGTTCGTCGCACACGTTTTGCCTGAAGATCCGTAGATAACTGAGTACTGACATGTGTGAATTGAAGCACTGCCGCATCATTGTAGCACTGATACGGACCTCTGACGACGCGTTGCCGGAACTGTGAGTTCACTGATAAGTGTGGATCGGCCTTTATGGTTCAAAACGGCTCGACGTTTACACGGGTGACTAAAGCCGCACGATTTTTGCCGCGCGGCGTAAATCGACCGTCTAAATGGCAATTCGGCTAGGTCGCAAGTGACTAAAGCCGCAAGCCCCAAAGTTGGGTAGCATCCGACTTTGGCCGCGCGGCGTTCGGCCGCATGCGACTGGTAACTAAAATCGACCGTGTAAAACGATCAGTTGCAGGAGATCGCCCGCCGCATGAAGGAGTGTTTCGCGCACGTTGTATCCACTACAGCAGCAGTTCTACGTATTTATCGTTTGGTTAAACAAACATGAATAATTAATATAACATAATACAATATTATAAGAATAAATTCTTCAAGCAATTGTAGAATAACTATTTATTTCAATTCCGGCACAAACAGCTATTCTGCTCAACATTTTCGCCCGAAATGACCGAGCCGCATGCGTTTTTAGTAACCTGTGTAAATGGGCTTACGATGCGGCTTGGTGAGGCAATTAGTGAAGCGACTCGCCGCACGGCGAAAATCGACCCGTGTAAACCCCCCATTACACGGGTGAATAAAGCCGAACGATTTTTACCGCGCGGTGAAAATCGACCGTCTAAATGGCAATTCGACTAGGTCGTTATGGGAATATAACTTAAATAATTCAAAACTCTAAGAATTCAACAAATTGCGAAACAAAAGAATATCAAAATTGTGGGAAATTATACATTTCGGGATTTCAACATTTTGAAAAGTCAACCGAATGGTCCTAAAGCGCAAGCCCCAAGCGGCCGCATGCGACTAAACTCGACCGTGTAACTGTAAACCATAGACTGAATTTTCGCTACGCCTAGATCTATGGGGGGTTTACACGGGTGACTAAAGCCGCACGATTTTTGCCGCGCGGCGTAAATCGACCATCTAAATGGCAATTCGGCTAAGTTGCAAGTGACTAAAGCCGCAAGCCCCAAAGTTGGGTAGCATCCGACTTTGGCCGCGCGGCAACCGGCCGCATGCGACTGGTGACTAAAATCGACCGTGTAAACGATCAGTTGCAGGCGATCGCCCGCCGCATGAAGGTGTTTCGCGCACGCACGTGTATTTATTTACTACAGCGTTTCTGTGTACATGTATCGTAACAACCATGAATAAAAATAACACCATACAGTTTTTGGAATGCTATGAAATGCATCCATGCTTATGGAACCCAAGAGAACAAGATTACAGGAACGATAATGTACGTTTAGCGGCTCTTAAATCTATTATTCAAGAAATGCGTTTGTCCATAACAGTTGAAGAGCTTAAATTGAAGATAAAAAATATACGAACCACGTATAATAGAGAGGCCAGTAAGGTAGCAAAGTCAAAGAAGAGTGGCGCGGGAAAGGATGATATATACAGACCTCAATTAATTTGGTTTTCTGTAGCTGACCGCTTTTTAAAGCCAGTGATAGAAGGAAGAAACAGTAAAGATAACATTGTAAGTCTTATTATTATTTATTAAATAGTTATTCTTGTTCGCATATTATAAATTATAATAGGTAAATCGTGAACAGAGCCATTTTTATAATATTACTTAAATAAACATACAATATTTACGCAATCATTCTATCTTGCCATGAAACTTTTCCTGGTCCGACAAAATAGTCAGCATATCTATCGCGCAGATCTTTTGCATTTCGTGAATAGTTGTTAGAAGATAGCGGTGTCATTAATTCGTCTACTCCTGCCGTAGGAATGCTTCTCCAACTTCCGTTTCTGATTGTCCCTGAACTGAAGTCTTCTTCGTCTACTAATTCGGGAGTATTCATGTATATGAGATGAGTCCGAAGCCAGTTATGCAGCGCACAGGTCGCTTTGATAATAGAATCAGTTTTATCCAATGAAACAGATATAGGTTTTCTGTATACTCTGAATCGTGAAGCCATTATGCCAAAGGCATTCTCTACGATTCGGCGTGCTCTTGATAGTCTGTAATTAAAGATTTTTTGTTTGTGTTCCAAACCTTCATGTCTTGAATACGGTTTCATTAAATAGGTTGCCAAAGGGAAAGCATCATCACCAACGAAAACTGCCTTATTAGGTAGTTTTAAATTATTTCTTTCAAGAGCACTATAGAACTTTGTTTTTTCCAAATATGCGAATCATTCATGCGTCCATTAGTTCCGAAATCTATATATATGAAACGGTAATGTGCATCCACTATAGCAAACAACACCACACTATAAGTGCCTTTGTAATTATAATAGTCTGATGCTCCGTGTGGTGGATTTTCGATTAATACGTGTTTTCCGTCAATAGCCCCACAGCAAAAAGGAAATTGCCAGCGATCTAAAAAATCCTTTTGTATTTTCTTCCATTGATCTGTGGTGGATGGCACCTAAAAGAAATAAACTTATATTAGTGTATGGTTACGGGAAAAGATTCAGCGGTGAACACAAACAGCGACGCGTCTTCATATTTTGATGAATTGGAACAAGAAGATAATATTGCGCCCTTACAAAAGAAAAAAAAATTGTCTCTAAAGAAAAAGGCGGAGCGTGCTCTAATGAACGCACCTAAAATGGACCCACCTGTTTTACAAGCAGTTAATAGATTAGAAACTTTGGCTCAAACTATCCGTCAAGATGAATTTGATACATTCGGAGTACATGTGGCAAGCCAATTACGTAGTTTGCCATTAAGAAATGCTATTGTTTGTCAAAATTTCATCAATAATTATTTGTCACAAGAAAGACTGAAAACCTTAAATACACAACATTTTCGAATTGCTAGACCTACGAGTTCACTCTCAGAGTATACACGCTATAGTTCGACTCCAGAAGCCGAAGCTACTACTTCCCGAAACCAAGCTTTTCAAAACCAGCGTGAAACTTCGACTCCCGAAGCTTCCACTTCTAGAAGGCACCTCGATTATGAAGAAGACTATTTTGCCAGCTGTTTACTTACACAAGAAAATACTGGGCAACAATACGGAGTGAACGACGATATTCTATCTCAAGCTGTTAGGTCATGCTTAGATGAAAACACAATGGAAAATTTATAAATAAATCGTTTATAATTAATTACTAGTTTCACTTACCATAATGAACTCCTGTAAAACATTGTATATAGCATCCAAAACATCCTTCAAAAACAAGGAAATTGTGCATTCTGGAACTCTAAATGACTCTGCAAGACTTGAATAGTTATCACCAAGAACTTCAGGGTTATTTCTAATTTAATTTTCGGAGAAAGTGCTATTCGCATATTGGTATCGCATTTTTGTATAAGCGGAGTAACCTTATGTAGTAAAGTATTAAACTGATCAGTAGTCAAACTTAATCGTTTTTTAAAATAATCAGGATCTTCTAAACTCCACTCAACCAATAAAGTATCCGAAGCACCCAAGTCCTTACGTCGAGAAATCCATCCACGTACCCAAACATTACGTTTTCTTCTTTCCTTTTGTTTTTTCTTCACTCTTTGTTCGTTAAGCAATTGTTGAATAATTGAATAATTAATTATTTCAATTCCGGCACAAACGGCTATTCTGCTCAACATTTTCGATGGAAATGATAGAGCCGCATGCGATTTTAGTAACCAGTGTAAATGGGCTACCGATGCGGCTTGGTGAGGCAATTAGTGAAGCGACTCGCCGCACGGCGAAAATCGACCCGTGTAAACCCCCCAGTGTGGGGGGTTCACTTCACAGGGACTACGGGAGTGACCACGGGTACAACTGGTTGAACAGATAGTTGAACATATTGGAGTAGAGGGGTAACAAACGGTCCGATGCGAATCCGTCAAAATACGGTCCGGAGTGGTCGTAGAACTATTTGTATGGTTCCGTCATCAGAAATCGGATGACGGAAATCGCGGATCTAGTGCGTACACTACTTTTAAGCCCTACAAATAGTTCTACGACCACTCCGGTCCGTATTTTCTTGGATTTGGATCAGGTTTGGATCGGACGCAGTGCGCAACCGCCCTAATACTCATTTCTGCTTTTCTATTCACGGGACGATGTTGTCGATCAGCGACAAAGTCATTTTAATAAATTAAAAAAAAAAAAAAAAAAGACCTTATAACACATGGGGGCTAATAAAATTAAAATATAATTAAATAACTTTATTTCACTTCATACATTTATATAATTGAAAAGCACAACTTCGTCGTATTTATGTTCGAGGGTTTTTTCTTTAACTCACATGGAATCTGTAAAAAAATACAAAAAAGTTGAGAATATGCTTGACGACCTCTGTGGCGCGGCGGGCAAGTAGCCGGCTGAGATGCGAAAGGTTGCGGGTTTGATTCCCGCTGCTGGACAAATGACTGCATGATCTGCAAACACTACCTACTTCCACTCCAACCAACTGAACCGATCAATTAGTTGTGCAGAATGGAACTCTGTGAAGGCATTTTTTTCATTCAAACCAACTGGTTGATCAGATACAAAATTTGGTAAAATTCAGTACTAATTAAGTTATTAGCAAACAACAGAATGATTAATTAAAAAATTGTGGTACAATGTTACTCGTACACATGGCACATCCTAGTGTGAGAACGATCATGATAAAGTGACTTATAAGTGAGGTTCCTAATTCTGTGGTACCTCATTTATAACAGTATACTACAGTGAGTCAGTCCCTGAGGTATGGGAGCGGTACAGGAGGGGTGTTTTCGTTACGTCAAAATGAAGCGTGCGGGTTTATGTCATCTGATAATTTGAGAGAAGAAAATACCCCTCCCGTATCGCTCCCATACCTCAGGGACTGACTCAGTTAAGCGCCAGACTTGTACATGGACCTCTGGCCTTCCTTGAACAGAGGTTCTTATGGGAGGACAGTTGAATATTCATCATTCAGACGCCTAGCTATTCATCATGAGACCAGTCAACTGCACGGACTGTCTACCTATAGGTACCAACTATTGTCTACGTACGGATTCCCATTTCAAGAGTCCATAGAATACTAAACCTAACCTAACCTAACCGAAAAAAAACTTAAAACTTAACCTAGTTTTTTGAAATCTACTGAATCTTTACGGGCTGCCAACCTGTACAATGTAGAACTGGGAATCTGAAGTGAGAATCTGTAGAAATAGGATGCGATAACCAGCGCTGTTATCTGCTTAGGTAGGTACTAGATATAACCTTTAAAACTATCATGGTTATGCACATACTTTTTACTAGAAACGGGATATTCCCCCGGGATGTTCTCCCGTGATCATGGCGCATGCAACTGTGCCGAAATATCGGGAACAATAAATACTCGAAAATCATGGTAAATATCCCGTTTCTAGTTAAAAGTAGGTACTAGATCCTTCGCTAGCTACTTGGGATGCTCTCACCAGATATTCAACAAGATAACGGGCAGCAAGGTTCCTGCGGGGGGCAGCCTGGGTTCGGGCCGCACCCACCAGTGGCGGGAGTACAGGGCTGAGAGGAGTACAGGCAGTAGCCACCCCCATGTGGACCGCCGACGAACCCCCCATAGTAAACAGGCATCTGGAAAAAAGTTTAAAAAAATATACAAAAAAAAAACAGGGAAGCTTGTTCTTCAGTTTCTGCCGATCTGTCAGTAGTATGAAATAGAATGGAACAAATGGAACACAAATTAAAATTTTCAATGTATTTTATTTATTTAGTTCTTGCTGGCCAGTGATTTTGAATTAAGTATATATTATATATGCGTGTGTGTGGATATGCCTACCTATTGTTCCGAGGTGCGGATCCAGCGTGTAATGGTAAGCGTCCACAGGCCCGCATCGCACGTATCGGACGCATCGCATTAAACTGATACAAGTTTTCACAGTGCGTCCACTGTATCGGCAGCGTACGGATTACCGACGGTGAGTACCAGAATACGGATTGACGATGCCAGTTCATTCGGATTTTCGTAGTGAGCGTACGTGCGGACTCTGTGAGGTTGGAGGAAAGCGATGAAGAACAAATTGTCGTTGTAGCTTGTTTGTTAGCAGAAGAGGAAGAATTGGAAAAAAAAGTAAAAAGGAAACATAGTATCTGGATACACGACATATTCAAGAAGAGATCGGAACATGGAGAATATCGGGGTGCGTCTACTGATCGGCATTCCGTATGACGTCATCGACACGCATCGCAAAAGTTGCCTCTCGGAGCAACGGTGTCGGCATTGCCGATGTGCGATGCGTACGATGCGGACAGGTGGACGCACTTATATGAGTCTCTATACAAAGAATGCTACGATCCGTTGCGTGCGATGTATCCGTTGCGTACGATACCGACAAGTGGACTCTTACCATAAAGCGTCCACAGGCCCGCATCGCAGTATCGGACGCACCGCACGTAACGGATTTTAGTTTGCCTTGTATAAAAACTCAAACAACCATCGTCCACTGATCCGCACCGTACGGACCGCTAATCGGCAATGCCTACATGCGATGCGTACCAATGACGTCATACGGAATGCCGATCAGTGGACGCGCCCCGCGCGCTCGATCCGCATCGTCGGCCATTTGCATTTGACTATCGTACTGTCAGCACGCGTTCAAACACTTTCCGCACGTACGATCACTACAAATATCCGAATGAAGGTGGCATCGGCAATCCGATTGCTGATACTCTCGTCGGCAATCCGATCGCTGCCGATACATTGGATGCAGTCTTATGGTAAGCGTCCACAGGCCCGCATCGCACGTATCGGACGCATCGCATCAAACGGATTAATTAGACTGCGTCCACTGTATCGGCAGCGGTCGGATTGCCGACGCGAGTATCAGCAATCGGATTGCCGATGCCACCTTCATTCGGATTTTTGAAGTTATCGTACGTGCGGAATGTGTTTGTGAGAATGCAAATGGCCGACGATGCGGAGCGAGCGCGCGGGGCGCGTCCACTGATCGGCATTCCGTATGACGTCATCGGTACGCATCGCATGTAGGCATTGCCGATGAGCGGACCGTACGGTGCGGATCAGTGGACGCTGTTGTATGAGTTTTTATACAAGGCAAACTAAAATCCGTTACGTGCGATGCGTCCGATACGTGCGATGCGGGCCTGTGGACGCTTACCATAATTAATCCGTTTGATGCGATGCGTCCGATACGGGCGATGCGGGCCTGTGGACGCTTACCTTGAACTTTACCTACCTTTACGTACCTTAGTACGAGAATTTGACAGTATTCGAAACTATATGAAGTTTCGTTTCCTTCAATACATTTTATGACAGCGTCCTTAGTTTTCTTCTCGTTTTCGCTAGGGGCGCTGCTAGTAAATGTATGGAAGGAAACGAAACTTCATATAGTTTCGAATACTGTCAAATTCTCGTACTAACCCCCCTGCCTTATTGAACGAGCGACGCAAGTTCTCCGAGTCAACTTGGAAGAATCAGCGTTTGTATGTATGTATGTATGTATGTTTGTCCGAGCATAACATCCGAACCGTTAATCCGATCTTCATGAAATTTTATTGCGGGGTAGATAGTGTTGGTGCAATTTGTTGGTAAGGTTATGAGCTATATCGGTCGGGGGGTTGTTGAAATACCGGGGTCCAAGAGGGGGTAAACAAAAAAGAGAATATCATATCAAATGGGGTGTCATATGAAGGCCCTTGCTTCGACATATCAAAACTATTTTTTATAATTTTTTAACTTATGTAGTTTTTGAGATATTGGGGTAAATCGAAAATGTAAAAAAACTAAATTTAAAAGACCTTCCACTAATCCTACAACACTGAAACTTGGTATGTTTGTAGCTTTTATGATACAAATACTGGGAAAAGTCTAAAATTGAAGAATTTCGAAACTTGAATTAATAACCAGTATAACATCAATTGTTGACCTCCCGTTTCTAGGAATTTGAACGACGTTGTAGGTCCAGTACGGAGGCCTGCAATGCTCTAAGCCATCAACAGTCTTTCGTAAATAGTCTTGTTCCCTGTGTACCTACTACTAGGATCCCTTGTGTACCTACTTCCATGTTGCGCAGCAGTGCGCAGCCCAGTAGACCACATCAAGAAGGATTATGGCGATTTTTAGGGTTCCGTAACAAAATTACGGAACCCTTATAGATTCGTCATGTCTGTCTGTCTGTCTGTCTGTCCGAGTATGTAACAGCCACTTTTTTCCGAAACTATAAGAACTATGCTGTTGAAACTTGGTTAGTAGATGTATTCTGTGAACCGCATTAAGATTTTTACACAAAAAAAAATTTTTTTTGGTGTTCCCCATTCTTAGAACCGAACCTCATTTTTTTTTTCATCAAGCTCATACGTGTGGGGTATCTATAGATAGGTCTTCAAAAATGATATTGAGGTTTCTAATATTTTTTTTTTCTAAACTGAATAGTTTGCGCGGGGCCGGGAGACACTTCCAAAGTGGTAAAATGTATCCCCCCCCCCCGTAACTTCTAAACTAAGAGAATGATAAAACTAAAAAAAATATGATGTACATTATACCATGTAAACTTCCAACGAAAATTGGTTTGAACGAGATCTAGTAAGTAGTTTTTTTGAATACGTCATAAATCGTAATCCTTCCAAGAACTTTTGTATTATGTTACTTGCTGCTACGGAACCCTTCATGGGCGAGTCCGACCCGCACTTGGCCGCTTTTTTGTACCAGCACTGCGGCCTTGGCGGGACGTACAGCAAGATGTACTTTAAAACCTCATTGGAACTCGCAAAAAAACTCTTCCAGCCAGTGTAACTGTTTGTTTTTTCTTCTTGGTTGCTCGAGACCACAGCGACTAGTATGGAACCTTGGGACTGATCTAGTAGCTGGAATACCTACCTATGGTCAACGATTTATTAAGCAAATTGTCTTTCAAAGTTTTTGTAAAACGGCCACCGTTTTACTAAAACATGACTTGACTGTGACTTTGACGATTTAGAAGGATTGTATAACGTTGCAAATTATATTGAAAATACAATGAATAAATAAATAATACCTGGATAGTTCACACAGCATTATCTAGCCCCAAGCTAAGCAGAGCTTGTGTTATGGGTACTAGAAAACTGGTATATCATTACATAGCTGCAGATCGCACAACAGATCCAACCCGCAACCTCCTGCGTCGTAGGCGGACCTTCGCCCGCTGCGCCACAGAGGTCGTCTAATAATTATCATACTTGAAAATGGCAAATGCACAAGCTGAGAGACGCCAATTATAAAGTACTAGCGACTCGCCCCGGCTTCGCACGGGTAGCTCCCGGTGAACCCCCCCCCTCGTATCCCTCCCCCCCTGAAATAAGACAAAATCTAGGAAATGTAGGTTTTAATTATCATAAAATTCTACGTAATTTACAAGAAACAAGAGACCACAGAGACATTATGAAATGTCATATACAAGCCGTCAAGAAGGTCGCTACATTAGTTTGTATATTACGTCATTCTCCCACACTATAATCTTGTAGATATCGAGGCGGGTTTCGAGCTCTGCCTGATCTTCTTAAAACAGGAGGAGAGGCGATATGAGAAGTGCTTGGAGTAGGGATCTGCGCAACAGGCAAGTCTTCAGTAGATGGAGACGGAGCGGATACTGGCAGAATTGGAGATGGAGAGGGTATTGGTGAACTCGGAGATGGTGAGCTAGGTGGGGTCGCATATTCTTCTTCCATCTCTGGTTCTGGCTCTAACAGTCTTTCACCGACATTATCACCAATAGGGGCAAGGTGACAATTTGATACAGTCGTCTCTCGTCCGTCTTGTAATCGGACAAACGAGTAGTCCGGGTTCGACTGAATTAGCTCGACTTCCTCTACAACTGGCTGGTATTTGTTCTTTCGATCGAATCGCTTCATCAGCACCTGCCCTGAGCCTGCAAGCCATGATGGTATCGTGTTACCGTTAGGTGATCGTCGAGTGTGCACAAACATTATTTCGTGCGGAGTGCAGTTGGTCGCTGTACAGAGTAGCGAGCGAATCGAGTGAAGCGCCACCGATAAGTATTGTTCCCAGTGTTCGATCGGAACGTTATGTGTTCCACAAGCTAATTGTATAGCTTTCTAGACAGTCAAGTTCAGCTATTCGACCTGGCCATTGCACTGTGGATTGTATGCAGTGGTGTTGCTTGTAGCTGTTCCTTTTGAATGGAGGTAGTCTCTTACCTCAGCCGATAGGAATTGGTCTGAATGTATGTAAGCGGGAATACCGAATATCATAAATATGCTGTTAAGATGTTTGATGACGGTTTTGGCAGTCATGTCGCTGCACGGGAAGGCAAAGGGGAATCGTGAATATTCGTCAATGACGGTGAGAATGTACTTGAGCGAGGAAGTTTACAAACGTTTTTTTCCAGTGCAGCCAATCTTTGGCAGCTTTCGGTGATGGGTCCTCGTCGAACCGTTCCGGTCGTAGGTACTTTTCCATTTATAATAATTAAATTGAAATAAGACAGAACCTAGGAAATGTAGGTTTTAATTATCATAAAATTCTACGTAATTTACAAGAAACAAAAGACCACAGAGACATTATGAAATGTCATATACAAGCCGTCAAGAAGGTCGCTACATTAGTTCGTATATTACGTCACCCCCTATGTCAATCTCCTGGTTCTAAGCTACCTCCCCACCAATTTTCAGCCAAATAGGTTCACCCGTTCTTGAGTTATAAATAGTGTAACTAAGACGACTTTGTTTTATATATACATAGATAAAAAAACATATCTCTGCCTACGGTGCACAAAACTCTCCTAATAAAAGAGAGTAGGTACCTAGGAGGACCTTGACGTTTGAACGCAATATTCTTAAACCTTTTATCGACTGTGTGTGCCTCAGACGCTTAGAATGGTTCGATCTAAAATACCCTGAAGTATAGTATAGCAGTTTTATGCCCTGCATCGCATAAGTATTAACCATATTGACCATTTGACGACCTCTGTGACGCGGCGGGCGAACGTTCGCCTGCGACGCAGGAGGTTGCGGGTTCGATTCCCGCCTCGGAACAACTATTTGTGCGATCTGCAGATATTTGTTCCGGGTGTTCTGGGTATTTTCTATATATAATAAAAAATATCTATCTATGTAGTATATTGTATTAAGTATATCAGTTGTCTAGTACCCATAACACAAGCTCTGCTTAGCTTGGGGCTAGACAATGTTGTGTGAACTGTCCAGCATTATTTATTATTATTTATTTATTTATTTATTATTATATGTTGCTATCGTATTAGATTTATTAGTTTATGTTTTTATAAATAAATAATAGTACCTTGGCATGCATTTATTTTAGTCAGTGTGACTGAAGATTCTAGTACCTATATGAACTACAATATTACAATGTCCTGTAGGAAAGTAGGTAATCTAAACAAAATTCGGTAATTTAACCCTTCAGGAGGACAAACCTGCCAAACTAAAAAAAGGCCCATATTGTAAGAAACTGACACAACAATTCTGACGTCCGCCGGCCACCACACCGCACACCTATCAGAAACTTCGTTCCTTTTTAGGCGTTTGAGTTTAGTTCGCGGATGTGCGGCAGCATTGTTGGAACAAGAACTTAGTTGATTAGTTGGATCTTCTATAGGTTACATTTCGGGGAATGCTCCCAGGAACTGCATGATCTGATCCCACCATCTCCTTTTCATCATAGGACGTTCAGGCGTACGGCTCAGTACCATCCTTACCTCATTAGTATACCTTCTATTCGCACAAAACGTTTCAGTTCTACCTTTATAATGCGAACTGCTAAGGAGTGGAATACGCTACCGTCGTAGTCTTTCCTGAAAACTATAATCTGGGTCTCTTCAAGGCTAGAGTGAATAGGTACCTTCTAGACCTTTGTGCTCCATCTTCGGCCACATCGTCACTTACCAACAGGTGAGATCGTGGTCAAACAAAGGTCCATTAAAGTAAAAAAAAAAAAATATTGATGACGATCGTTTACTTTTATTAGCGTTATTGTTCTACTTGTTGAAAAAAAAGGAAAATAAAACGTCGATATTGGTTTCATCAACTTAATTGCAGAAGATTGCAATTTCATAATAACAACAATTCAATTAATTCAATTAACAATTTCTTTACTATTTACTCTTTTCCATTGACTCGACGTCTGATGGGAATTTCTGACAGGTACCTATGCGGGGTCTAGTACAAAATGTATAGAGAGTGAGTGCGCCCTCCGAATTTCTGATCAGAAAAAAATCCTCCGATCGATGGCATCCGAGACATATCAGAAGCGGAAGTCAGACACGTCAGAATTCTGATAGTATGCGGGGTCTACAACAAAATGTATGTGCACCGAGTGCCTTCCGGCGAGCGTCAGAATTTTTCTGTCAGAAATTTCTTACAATATGCGGCCGGCCTATGACCCTACTTAGTAGTAAGCAAGTCCAGTAGCTTGATTCACGTACTCGAACACCGTAAACATGCCATCTCAAAAGTTAATTTTTAAATAGGTACCGTAGTAGGTATCGTTAATATTTTTTAAACAGTCAAAAACGCAAATTTTTTAAAAAAATCCTTTTAAATATAATGATAAACTAGAAAAATGTTAGGTTGCTACAGAAACTTCAACCTCGGCACGTTCTCAAGATGCCCGGGCGGTTGCGACAGGCCGGCGCCGCCGCGGTGCCCCGGGCCGCCCTGCGCGGCAGGCGGGTGTTGCTGCAGCCCCACTGGGCCCTGCTACAACTGCCACAATGCGAGCAGATGGTACTAAGCCCGTGCCCCCTTGTGCGCCAAGCGGGTGCTGCTGCAGCCCCACTGGACCCTGCTACAACTGCCACAACGCGAGCAGATAAAACTAAACTTCAACCTCGGCACGTTCTCAAGGTGCCCGGGCGTTTGCGACAAGCCGGCGCCGCCGCGGTGCCCCGCGCCGCCCTGCGCGGCAGGCGGGTGCTGCTGCAGCCCCACTGGGCCCTGCTACAACTGCCACAACGCGAGCAGATGGTACTAAACTTCAACCTCGGCACGTTCTCAAGATGCCCGGGCGGTTGCGACAGGCCGGCGCCGCCGCGGTGCCCCCGGGCCGCCCTGCGCGGCAGGCGAGTGCTGCTGCAGCCCCAATGGGCCATGCTACAACTGCCACAACGCGAGCAGATGGTACTAAGCCCGTGCCCCCTTGTGCGCCAAGCGGGTGCTGCTGCAGCCCCACTGGGCCCTGCTACAACTGCCACAACGCGAGCAGATAAAACTAAACTTCAACCTCGGCACGTTCTCAAGGTGCCCGGGCGTTTGCGACAAGCCGGCGCCGCCGCGGTGCCCCGCGCCGCCCTGCGCGGCAGGCGGGTGCTGCTGCAGCCCCACTGAGCCCTGCTACAACTGCCACAACGCGAGCAGATGGTACTAAACTTCAACCTCGGCACGTTCTCAAGATGCCCGGGCGGTTGCGACAGGCCGGCGCCGCCGCGGTGCCCCCGGGCCGCCCTGCGCGGCAGGCGAGTGCTGCTGCAGCCCCAATGGGCCATGCTACAACTGCCACAACGCGAGCAGATGGTACTAAGCCCGTGCCCCCTTGCGCGCCAAGCGGGTGTTGCTGCAGCCCCACTGGTAGTCACAACGCGAGCAGATGGTACTAAACCTGGCAAACTCTTCCTGTTCTGTATTTACCTAGTTTTTGTACTTATTTAAAAAACTGATGCTGTACTTTCATTTATTATTTTATTTTAAAAAGCCTTTTGTGAAAAATTTATTTTTCAATAGAAGTTTTTATAAAATTAGTGATCGTAACCGTGTGCTGATCAAAATGAGCCTAAACACGGCCAGTCTACTATTATCTCCCGAGGAGTTCCGTTGTCCATAATATTGCATTGTCATCGGAACTTGACAGGTATGCAACATATAATCTCAATTGGTTGAGGATAACTATCTTAAAATTCAGTTGCAAGATTCCACCCGGACAAAAATACCTACCTACATACCTACATTGCAAGTTAAATAAAAACTTATTGTAAAAAAGCGACAGTTCAGTCGAAACTAGCGAGTGTATTTGTTATGGTTTCATCCCACTATACCCCCAGGGGTATGGCCAGGGTAAGGTGTAGGGGTATGGTGGGTCCGCAGTGGTTTGAACGACACAGGAGTGTTGTAAACGTGACAGGATATTGCCACAAATAGAGTTAAATGTCCTAAACATTTCCAATGTTTCCGGGGCTCAAGAGCCTACCAGCTATCAGCTATCATAATCAGCTTGTTTCGTTTGTAAAATCAATTGCTTGTTAATTCATATCTGGTAGGGAACCACGGCCAATGTTTGTTCCCCATGGTCCAACCAGTTGAACATAGTAGTTGTAACACGGGTCGGTGTCTGTTTTTTTTCTAACTCGGAGATACTTGGAGAGAAGAGTCCCTTAAAATCATTGAATTGAATCATTGAGTTGTTGAAATGTCCCTTTCGCAAAATGTCCCGCATGCTCAAAACGGCCCTTTCTCGAAATGTCCAGCCAGGCTTTTGTTACAATCTTAGTGCTAGTGTGATGTGCAATCCAAAAACTTCCTACAAAGGGGAAATGTAACCTTAGGGGAACCTTACCTACGGTGGATTGGGTTGATTTAAGGAAATGTTCACCTATCCCACCTCGACTTTAGGAGTTCATAGCTAGAACAATAAAAACTAAAGTAGGTACAACACTATAATTTTATTAAAAAGAGCTACAACATTACGACACCGAATAAGTCATGGGCAGGCCCTATATCTCCAGCTGTAGGAGCCGAAGGGCTTTCCACAGGGCCCGATGCAGACTCCATTGCAAGGGCCACAGAACGGGGCAGGGTACATCATTCCAGCAACTTGACCGCAGCAAGGCACGCCGCAGGATGGAGGACATCCAGGACACGGCATCTTAGTATTTTTGTGTTTTTCAAGTTTTTGAGTTATTTGCTGATGTGTATCGGTTTGGGAATGTCAAAATCGGGCACAAAAAGCAATTTTTTTAATTTAGAATCTTCCGAATTTTGAATTAAATAAACTGGTGGAAAAAGGTTGAAGGAAAAAGAAGAGAACTCTTTTCTTTCCGGAAGAGCGAGAAAGTAGGTGGAATGAAAAAGCCTACTTGCCAAATGAAAGGAAATTAGACGAAAAAATGCCAGACTTTTGTCAAGCTTGTCACTGAATTTGTGAGCTGTTTTTTCACAAGTTTTTCTATAAAATTCTCAAAAATAAAGTTCCTACCGTTTTTTTGACCTCGTAAGTATTTCTAACAATCCAATTACCTAAAATCTAGTTTATTATCCAATAAACAATATTGTTCAACGGGCTATGAGAATGGGCGTGGCCTTTATCCTCATCAAAATCCGGGGCACGTTCTCATCTCTCACGCATATTCTCTCTGCACAGCCTAAACCTACATCCACCAAGAAGTTAAGCATGTTTTGTTCATAGCAGCTCAGTATGCCTGTCCGAAACTGCTGCCGCGGCTGGCCAAGGCCCCATGGCGGGTCCCTGTGGGCCCCTCGCGTCCCGCGCTGAGTGCTGTGGAAACGCAGTGGGCCCCTACTGCGTTCACGCCTTTGGATGCTGCTCGTCGCCGTGCGGTGACATAGGGTGCATGCATGGGTAAGAACGTAATTAAGGTATTTTTTTAATATTTTTTTATACTGCTTGAATGACGGAGCAAGCTGATGGCCCACCTGATGTTAAGCGGTAACCTCTGCCTATGAACAGTGCATTACCTCATAGGTCACGTCTACCTAGGACGCGCCCTATGTGGTATTGCACTACGCCCGCCACCCTGAGACATAAAGATGAAAAGTCTCGTGTGCCTGTAATTTCACCGGCACCCTTACCCTTCAAACCGGAATACAGCAATGCGAGCACTACTGCTTTGCGGCAGAAACAGATATGGTGGAAGGTAGTACTTCCCCTGACGAACTCTTTCACAAAAAACCTCTACTACTACTGCTCTCTCACTGGATGCTCACACTTGAGGCGCGTTTTGGTGTTTTTTGCCTGTTACTGCTCATCAATACTTCTTCAGATAGCAAAAGTTGATTTCGCGAGAACTCGGAGACTTAAAACACATGTTTTAATTGATAGTATCTCATAAATATCGTAAGTTAAGCTACGATCCCACTAAACAAAAAAAAAAACACGGTAAAAATGTGTTTAGGGGTAGCTAAACTGATGATATTTATGAGATACTATTTAAAACATGTGTGTTAAGTCTCCTAGTTCTTGCGAAATCAACTTTCGCTATCTGAAGCAGTGTAGAAGAGCAGTAATGGGCAAAAAACACGAAAAAAAAACGCGCCTCAAGCGAGAGAGCATCCACCTTAAGGCGAAGGAAGTAGGTGGATAGAGGGGGCTTAAGCCTGTTTCGTGGTGTTATTATATGGGAGGCCTATATCTAGCAAGCTGATGATGATGATGATGATGATGAAAAGCGAATAAAGTGAGGATTTGGCAGGTAACGACGGGGCCATAAGTAGGATGACGCCTCAGCAGCCAAGGAAACGTTCGGGCAAGTGCAGAAGTTTTGAGCTGCCAGCCTTATGACCCGCGACCCGTGCACCCACTGGCTTCACCCACCGGTGGGTGTAGGGGTAATTCCTGTTTACCCGTGTACCCACTGCGATATGGTTAGAATTAATTATCGATGAAAAAAATAAAATAATAATACGATAAGTTCGATGTTAAAGAGAAAAATAATACAAAAAGTTTTAAACCTCGTTATATTATTAGACCTATTTATCCAATGTACCAGGCTAGCAGAAAAATGCAGGAGTAATTGAGACTTGGATCGAGATGTGGATAACACCGCGAGGCGCAGCAGCAATGCGAAGACTTTTCATCAAATGTACCAGGCGAGCAGCAGAATGCAGGAGTAATTAGGTAACCGAATATCTAGAATACCGGTGAAATGGGGGCGAAAGTTTATCCAATGTACCAGGCTAGCAGAAAAATGCAGGATTAATCGAGACTTGTGTGGATAACACCGCGAGGCGCAGCAGCAATGCAAAGATTTTTTATCGAATGTACCAGGGGAGCAGCAGAATGCAGGAGTAAGAAAGAAAGAAAGAAAGAAATAAAATTTATTTTGACCGAAACTGCACACAGAATCAATAAAAACTACCTAAAACAATAATAATGAGTTGTCTGAGTAATTTGATAAACGATTATATTCCCACGGGATTTAGACCTATGCGGGAAACAACGCGGGCGCAGCAGTTAATGCGAAGATGTCATGCTCTGTCATTATCTGTCATGCTCTGTCATGCGCTGTCATGCTCTGTCATTCTCTGTCATTATCCGTCATTCTCTGTCATGCTCTGTCATTTTCATTCATTTCTCTTCATTTATTATTTTATTTTTTTCATCGATAATTAATTCCAACCATATCGCAGTGGGTACACGGGTAAACAGGAATTACCCCTACACCCACCGGTGGGTGAAGCCAGTGGGTGCACGGGTCGCGGGTCGCCTTATTATATCGCGTAGATACGTAGATACGGTACCTACAAATATCCAAGTCTCATCAAAAATGCAAATGAGTGCAGTTATCAACGCGCAGGATCTTGTAGTATAAACTACAAGATCCTGCCCATAAGGGTATATTACTTTCTTACTTTCCAGACGTGAACACCAAAACTGAAAGTTGTTTGTTTGTAGGGCACGAGGTGGAATAGCTGGCTCCTACTTCAGCTGCGGCGACGGCTGCATCGGGGGATGCACCAGCGGCCTCTGCGCGTCGTGCTGCGGCCCCGCTTGTGGGTAGGCAGGTCTGTCTAACTACTCGTGGACAGTCTGCATACTTCCTACGTTCATGGCCTCAATAAATTTTTGATAGTTTTTTGTTTGTTTCAATACGGTTAAATTAACCGCGTTGCGGTGCTAACATGGCATCGCGGGTTTCCAGTTGGCCGTGAATTTTCCTGTCACATCGTTTTGCGTCAGACCCTCTACTATTTCTTGTATCAAATCACTATTCGGTGGTATTTTGCGTATACACACGATACCCTTCGGGGGCGGTGGTACGGAAGAGGTCGATTCCACTTTCGTCAAATTAAAAGGTCCGTGGTCCCTTCCAGGGACGAGAAGGGACCACGGGCGAAAAAGGTTTTTTTTTGACGAATGGGAAATGAGAATGAACGTGCTTGAAATCCTCGTGGCAATACCCGACGTACGCGACCAATGTCAGCGAAGGATGACCCGCGACCAGCGTCAGCTCTTCCATTTTTTCAGGACCCTCTGGGGTCTATTTGAATTTGGCTAAGAGGTCATGGGCTCACCTAGCAGCACCAGCGACCAGCGTCAGCTCTTCCATTTTTTCAGGACCCTCTGGGGTCTATTTGAATTTGGCTGAGAGGTCATGGGCTCACCTAGGCTAGTGGTCTATCAGGGTCGTGTTTATTCCCAGTATGTACCTACTTGACGTTTATGAAGTACAAAAGCTGGTTATTCACAGGCCTGCTTTTACCCATGGTCCCACCAACATGTCCCCCTGGTGGGTCCACCAGGCTTAGAGAGAAATAATCAAAACGAGAATTATTGGACAACATTTTATTATTCTTACATTTTACGTTACACTTTACGTACGGAGACAACTGCAGCGGTAATACCCTTCCGGGTAATAGATTCTCGGTTCACAACTCTAGGACGGACGTTTCAGCAGGGACCGCAAGGCACGCAAGGTCCACAAGGTGGCCGCGGGCACGGACCACACGACGGCGGAGAGCACGGACCACATGACGACGGTGGGCACGGACCACACGATGGCGGTGAGCACGGACCACAAGATGGCGGTGGGCACGGACCACATGACGGCCGCGGGCACGGACCACAGCATGGCATGCACGGTTTACAGAATGACGGGCATGGACCACAGCACGGCATGCACGGTTTACAGAATGACGGGCATGGGAACGACCCGCAGGGACCGCAGCAGGGAGAAGGCGGGCATGGCGGCCCACAGCTGGGAGCAGGCGGGCAAGACGGCCCGCAGCAGGACGACGGCGGGCAAGGCGGCCCGCAGCAGGACGACGGCGGGCAAGGCGGCGGGCTGCAGCAGGACTGCGGCGGGCAAGGCGACGGACACGAGCGCGGCGGGCCGCAGCAAGGCATGCAGGGCCCACAGGAACCGCAACATGGCCCGCAAGGTCCGCAGCAAGGGAAACAAGGTCCACCACAACACGCCATTTTCTTGTAGGTATGGATACTTTAGAAAAGATGAGTTCACTTGGAAATTTAGTTTTTTTTTTATAGAAGTTTTTCCAAAATTATTTTTTTATTGATTTTATGTGTCCTCTGTAAAAAATATATTAAAAGTGAGGGTTGATATTTGTCACCCAGAAGGGAAATTCTCATTTCAAATTTTGTATAATTTTTCTTTTATTGGATGGATGGACAGCGTTTTTATTGACTGAGGTTGACACAATCATTCTGTGGAGGTTGACCTCCAAAAGATTTAATTTAGAGGTTGAAATCTGCCATTTTTGAAAGAAACGTCGTCATTTTTATTTTATTACATTTTAATGTGTTTTTTCGAGTTATTTCGTGTAATTTTAGTGGCATTTTAACCGGTGTAACTTGGATAAATGGCACATGTGTGATGTAGTGAAATTTGAGTGTATTGCGAGTCTTTTCGAAATGGTGGATTTTTTCCTGTAAAAACTCAGTTTTTCTGCCACAATTTAAACTGGGTTGGGACTAGACGGAGACTCTTGACGACTTGACTATAAAACTAATAATTATATCACTTGACATTGGCTAAATTGTTGCAAATAATGCACACAAGCCATTACCTAAGATAGAAGAAGTAGATTTAATTTAACAAAAGAAGCCAAAGTCCTGTTCAATGAAGTGGAGCGGAGCAAGGGCGCGGTGACAGAAAGTTGCGGAGAAAGTGAGTGGAATGGGAAGGCGGTTAGTTCAAAATACGCAGAACATAACAGCCAATAGAGTCACATACATAGTCCTGGGTGGCTACCCTTGACAACAGTTTCAATCCCAATCCAATCCCAATCCCAATCCAGTTTTCACAAAATTTGGCACTCTTGAACAAAATCGAGATTGAAATTGAAATCGAGTATGCGATCGACATCGCACGGTGACTCTGGAAGAACAACACTACGAAGGTGTGGTCATACCCAACGCAACAAAGAACTACCATTCATTAAATTTGAAAATAACATGTCTAATCCATAATATTTCACCAATTATTAATTGTTTTCCCGAAACTCCTCACTTTTTATAATGTTTAAACATTTAAAAGTAAATAAAAGCGTTCATCTAACGACGATCATTAACAACATGGGAGAACGAAAAAGATAGTCATAGCTTTAGAAAAAAAAAACTTCCCGCCTCTATTCATACTTTTAAAACTGCATTTTATTTCAAAACTAAAATACTTACTTGAAGTCTCCTCAACTTGAACTCCTGTCTTGGACCGGTTTGCAGACGTTGCAGCTATTGAAGCACAGCGGGTTGAGGCAGAGACTATCTGCGAAGGCCCTCTCTCAAGCTGTGGAGCAGATGTCAAACCTCACTACAGCAGTAGAGGGTTTGTCCACAGCAACAAGACAAGGTGCCCAGGCTATAGCCGATGCCCTCAATAGGATTGCTGCTTCTGCTCTTCTTCTTAGTAGGCGCGATCAAGAGTAGTTTTTTTAAAGTTTTAATACCTACTTTAAGCCTCAGGGCTTGAGTCATATGTATAATAGTATATATAGATAGTCTCATACTTGCCCATCTTTATTTATTTATTACTAGCAACTCGCCCCGGCTTCGCACGGGTACTGTTGGGATGAAGAGCAGTTCCCCTACCCCCCCTTAATCCTATAGCACTCGGCCATAATGTAGCTTCTTATATGTGAAATACTTTTTTAAATCTGTTAAGTAGTTTCAGAGCCTATTCAATGCAAACAAACAAACAATCAAATGTTTTACCTTGGGTTACGTTACTTTAGTAAGGATCCCTAATCTTTTCTAGCAATAAATATAGCCTATGCCACTCAGGGTGAACGTAGCTTTCGAATGGTGAAATATTTTTTTAAATCGGCATTGTAGTTTTTGAGTTTATTCATTACAAACATACACACACACAAAAATAGAAATCTTTCCTCTTTATAATATTAGTATTAGCACAGATAAAAGAATACTATACTGAAGATTAGTATTACACTTTAGAAACTGGTTGTGCATAAGGATTAAAATTTAAATAAATAGGTACATTTAAAATAGCATTAGTAGGTAGGTATATAACAAAGATTTGTTTTATAAAAAAAAACATTAAACAATACACCTAAATGAAGTTTTATTTATCTATTTACAAGTAGGTATGCACATTAATATCATCAGCCTGCATCAAGTCTACAAATGAAGTCTGCAGCCGACTGTGTGACTTTTATGATAAATGCAAATCATTGAAGCTGCCGTGCTGTCCACATTTCTTGAGTAGGCCTTAGAGGTATGATTTTAGCTTGAGTTTTTGTGATTTTTAAGAAAATATGGCATGTTTGGCTCTTGTATTTGATATTTTGGACAATGCTCATGGAGTAGATATAAGGCAAAGGCGAAACCTAAGAAGAATGTCGCGGTACACCGAAAAAGCTTTTGCCATGAACGACGCCGAGTTCAAAAAATGTTACAGAGTTGGCAAAGAGTTATTTGAGGTAATACGTGGTGATTTGGAGCCTCTAATACCAAGGCCTACTCAAGAAATGTGGACAGCACGGCAGCTTCAATGATTTGCATTTATCATAAAAGTCACGAAGTCGGCTGTGGACTTCATTTGTAGACTTGATGCAGGCTGATGATATTAATGTGCATACCTAGTTGTAAATAGATAAATAAAACTTCATTTAGGTGTATTGTTACATGTTTTTTTTAATAAAAGAAATCTTTGTTTTATACCTACCTACTAATGCTATTTTATAAAGTACCTATTTATTAAAATTTTAATCCTTATGCACAACCAGTTTCTAAAGTGTAATACCTACTAATCTTCTATATTAATACTAATATTATAAAGAGGAAAGATTTATATTTTTGTGTGTGTGTATGTTTGTAATGAATAAACTAAAAAAAATACAGTGCCGATTTTAAAAAAAAAAACATCATTCGAAAGCTACGTTCACCCTGAGTGGCATAGGCTATATTTATTGCTAGAAAAGATTAGGGATCCTTACTAAAGTAACGTAACCCAAGGTAAAAGATTTGATTGTTTGTTTTTTTGCATTGAATAGGCTCCGAAACTACTTAACAGATTTAAAAAAGTATTTCACATATAGGAAGCTACATTATGGCCGAGTGCTATAGGATTAAGGGGGGGTAGGGGAACTGCTCTTCATCCCAACAGTACCCGTGCGAAGCCGGGGCGAGTTGCTAGTAATAAATAAATAAAGATGGGCAAGTATGAGACTATCTATATAAACTATTATACATATGACTCAAGCCCTGAGGCTTAAAGTAGGTATTATTTATTTATTTATTTATTTATTCATAAAAGGAACGCCAACAGCATATATATAAACACATTTACAACAATAATTCACTAAGTTTCGAGCTGATACATACACCAATTACAGGCGAACACAACATTGACACTTTTATCTTACAAACAAGGCAGACAACATAACTATTAGTACTCGTATTATTATTCTGTAAACTGAAGATTTTCATATTACTTTTAATTATTTAGCATAGTAAAATATTGGCATTAAAACAGATATATAGCTAGAAATACATAGGTATTAAAACTAAAAAAAAACTACTCTTGATCGCGCCTACTAAGTAGAAGAGCAGAAGCAGCAATCCTATTGAGGGCATCGGCTATAGCCTGGGCACCTTGTCTTGTTGCTGTGGACAAACCCTCTACTGCTGTAGTGAGGTTTGACATCTGCTCCACAGCTTGAGAGAGGGCCCTCGCAAATAGTCTCTGCCTCAACCCGCTGTGCTTCAATAGCTGCAACGTCTGCAAACCGGTCCAAGACAGGAGTTCAAGTTTGAGGAGACTTCAAGTAAGTATTTTAATTTTGAAATAAAATGCAGTTTTAAAAGTATGAATAGAGGCCACAGAACAGCTCTACCTATATAGAGGCGGGAAGTTTTTTTTTTTCTAAAGCTATGACTATCTTTTTTATTCTCCCATGTTGGTAATGATCGTCGTTAGATGAACGCTTTTATTTACTTTTAAATGTTTAAACATCATAAAAAGTGAGGAGTTTCGGGAAAACAATTAATAATTGGTGAAATATTATGGATTAGACATGTTATTTTCAAATTTAATGAATGGTAGTTCTAAGTTGCGTTGGGTAATGACCACACCTTCGTAGTGTTGTTCTTCCAGAGTCACCGTGCGATGTCGATCGCATACTCGATTTCAATTTCAATCTCGATTTTGTTCAAGAGTGCAAAATTTTGTGAAAACTGGATTGGGATTGGGATTGGATTGGGATTGAAACTGTTGTCAAGGGTAGCCACCCTGATCCCACACTGGGTTCCCTGTGTCGTGGGTCGCATAAGATTATTTATTCTGTGGCATAAGTGAACAGTGATTCGTTAATACCGGCACCGGTCAGATACTGGCTGAGTCGGCAATACTGCATGCAGTTGAGCCGACTATCAAGATCTACCTCTCCCGAATAAGCGAGGAAACATCAGGAGAGGAGAGGTGCCAGGGCCGGATTCAGGGAGCGGCGATTCGCCTGATTCTCCGGCGCCTGCAGACCAACAGGGCCACTGACTTCAAGTCATATGCTCTCCAGGTCCAGGCGAAGTATAAGGATGTGCTCCTTGATCCGAATTTCTGGCCAGCTGGCATTGTATACCGACGCTATAGGGAAGCGTTTAAGAAACCAAATCCCTCTATTGACGTTAAGGCCCTTCTCCCATTACGATACGCACAGGTGATTCAAGTATCGTACGAGTCTCGGAGACTAGTCTCCGCCAAGTATCTCACATACATTTGAATGCAGGCTCGCACACTACGCTACTGGTATCCTACGCGTCCGCGACTGGTATCGCACGAATCGCCGTGTTGAGCCCTTCTACCATTACGATACGCACAGGCGATTCAAGTATCGTACGAGTCTCGGAGACTAGTCTCCGCCAAGTATCTCACATACATTTGAATGCAGGCTCGCACACTACGCTACTGGTATCCTACGCGTCCGCGACTGGTATCGCACGAATCGCCGTGTTGAGCCCTTCTACCATTACGATACGCACAGGCGATTCAAGTATCCTACGAGTCTCGGAGACTAGTCTCCGCCAAGTATCTCACATACATTTGAATGCAGGCTCGCACACTACGCTACTGGTATCCTACGCGTCCGCGACTGGTATCGCACGAATCGCCGTGTTGAGCCCTTCTACCATTACGATACGCACAGGCGATTCAAGTATCCTACGAGTCTCGGAGACTAGTCGCCGCCAAGTATCTCACATACATTTGAATGCAGGCTCGCACACTACGCTACTGGTATTTTACGCGTCCGCGACTGGTATCGCACGACTCGCCGTGTTGGTCGCTTGTGCGTCGCGTCAGTTGCGCGCTTGCGCGTCTCGACAAGATGGCAACGGAGCAAGAAATAAATATTAAGTTTGTACAAGAAGTTGAAAAACATGCTTGTTTATATAGCTACAAATTACCGGAATACACGCGGAAAAATACAATAGATAGGACTAGGCCAGAAATTGGGAATAAACAATTTATATGTTTCTTTCAATATGTATGAATGAATCCAGTATTTTCTACTCTTACGTTGACGCCTTCTGTTTCTATAAAACAGAAAAACTGCAAGTTCTTCTTCGTCACTGGCATCGCTGGATATAACGTCCGTCCACAATGAACGAGTTTGACAAATGATGAATTTAGTCATTATTCAGTAGCATAATATGCGAGCATCGGGTAGCGAACAAGTATGCAAATTCTACTTGAGTTCCTACAAGTATCGTAATGGGAGAAGGGCTTTAGTGATAGTTTTAAGTATCAAATATGTATGTTAGTTTATAAGGTATATATTTATATGAGCCTATCGTTTAGGTATAATTTTACTTGACAATATCCAAAGGGCTATTCTATGTGGGGTGAGAAGCGTTACTTTGCCGTAACACAGTTTTTTAACTAGCACGGAAGGCAAAGTTCTCTTATTTCATATACCTACGAACATCTTTAAAACGAATGCAAATGTTAATTATGACTTGTTGTACCTATTCTAAGTGAAATAAACTTATGTCATAAACTTATCTCATAAATAACTCTGTGTCTAGCAATGAAAATAGTATGGTTTTATGAGGCAGGCCAGTTTTACTCGTGGCGTAGGTACTTCTTTAGAAGGTTCTCCTTGTGGCATCCTCCAAGGCGCTCCAATACCTAGTATTGATCACCACGAAGCCTCGGAGGAGCGGGCACACTAAGCTAAGCAACCTCACTCCATATTTCACAACCTCAATTTCGAAAAGTGAGAAGAAACATTATCGTTACATTTGCGTACCGAGCAGCGCGCGGGTTCATACTTTACGCATCATTATCTTATGGTGGGGTAATGGACCGTGCTACCGCTGAGATACGAGATAGAGTTTGTTGACTTTATTTTCTTTAAAACTTGCGAATTGTGTTTGTAAACGTTTTATCACATGCTTATAGAATGCCAGCGACTTCGTCCGCGTGGAGTTTTTCATAGATTTTTTAACAAACCGCTGCACCGGATTCGAAATTTCTGAAACTCTTTCTTTATTGCACCCTAAGATTATGATCAGCCCACTGAATTCCACTGCTGGATATAGACTGCCCCCATAGAATGCCACGACGAGCGGTCTTGAGACGCCTCCATCAACCGTTTTCCTGCCACCTTTGTAATGTCTTTGGTCCATAGAGGGTTCCTTTCGATGCAGGATCTCCTCTGCTGAGGTTAGCTGGAAGAAAATGCTAATTGGCATTAAGTTCGCATATGTACTGCTTTTTTGTCCTGTGCAATAAATAATTTTCTATCTATCTATCTGCGCACGAGCTTCTGGCTGCGTGCTGATTTATAAACGCAGCCACATCGTCACTTGCCAACTGGTGAGATCGTGGGCAAACAAAGATCTATCAATGTTAAAAAACATATACCTAAAGCTTATTTTTTATTATTATATTCGACCTCTGTGGCGCGGCGGGCCAAGGTTGGCCTGCGACGCAGGAGGTTGCGGGTTCGGTTCCCGCCTCGGAACAATAATTTGTGCGATCGCAGATATTTGTTCAGGGTGTTCTGGGTATTTTATATGTATAATAAAAAATATCTATCTATGTATTATATTGTATTAAGTATATCAGTTATCTAGTACCCATAACACAAGCTCTACTTAGCTTGGGGCTAGATAATGTTGTGTGAACTGTGTCCAGAATTATTTATTTATTTTATTTATATATTTAAATTTAATATCCATCCAATACTTATTTCATGTAGGTACTTATTTTTATTTCCATACTCATTTCTTATGGCTATGATACTATAAGCGAAGCGAATAATAATAAATTATTATTTTTCAGTTTCACCGAACACCAGTACAAGGTCAAGAGAACAAAGATTTGCCAAAACTCGCCGGCTTAACCATCTCATATTCAGCCTCGCAATTTGGGGCATCACAAAGGTTACCCTCCCGATAAGCGCGCGGGATAGCGCCGGACAAAGGCTGATAGATGTAAACGCTAATGCAAGATGCTATCTCCGAACCGTTACCTATTGAGGCGTCTTCGCAACGACGACAGATTTCCTATCCCATGGATCAGATCATCTGCGGTGATCAATTTCGAATTGATCTCCTTCGTATGTAAAAGCTTAGCAGGAGAAACTTCCACTAGGTATATAAAAAAATGTGTAGTTTAGATAAAAACATTACCACTGCAACTGGCATGAACACCCCAGGACAACCGTTTATGTGGACTGAAAAATAGAAATAAAATAAATTACATTTGGATGAAGACCTGCAATATTTCTACGAGCATGATGATCTCATGAATTATAATGATACAGACGTCTCTAGTATATTCTCTCGAGATATAAATCTACGTGGTCGAGAGAGATGAATATATTTTTGACTACGACTAAGATGAAGAACCGTCAGCATAGCAACTAAGCGCAAAGAAAGCAAAAACCAATGCTTACAAGAAATTTCAAAATTTCAAAAACCCCCAACGCATCTAATCGGCTGAATCGATTTTGATAAAACATGTCTAAGAACTATCTCTAGAAAACCTGATTTCAAACAAAAAAACGCATTCTAATCGGTTCACCCGTTTTTGGCACTGGACCCACAGCCGGCGTAAGGGCAGCGATGAAAAAAAAAAAAACTCTCTCTTTCATATAAACGGGAGCGATTATCTTTGGTTCGTTTCAATCGCCGATAGCTCATCGCTTACTCGTAGGCGGTGGGACCAGTGCCTTTAGGGCCTCAGGCGCGAGCCAGATAGAAGAGACGTAAGGCGAGGACGCGTCACGGACAGGGCGGAGACGAGACACGGACGCGACTTTTAAAATTATATAGAAGAGACGGGGCGCAGACGCGACGGTACACGTTGAATGTGCGAGCGAGCGAGACCCGCCCGGCAGGCATGCCATTCCGCTCCCCGTCCTCGCCCCCGCCGCGTCTGCGCCCCGTCTCTCCTGTGTGTGTTTGAACAAAAGGCGCGGACGTAAAAGCGTCGCGACCGCGCCACGTTTATGCCTTAGGCCTGTCATGTGGCACCGTAGCTCTTAAAGCTACGGTGCCACATGACAGGCAGACGACGCACACCTTAGTTAGAGCATTGCAGGCCTCCGTTCCTGTTGCTCGATGACGCACACAAATAGCGATCAAACTAACACCCTTCTTTTTGCGTCAGTGCCAGTGGTTAAAAAGGGCGGACTTTGTAAGGTAGAACAACAGTAACAGTGCCAACGTTAAGGCGATATGTTAAAATACCGAATGGGCGGAGTCTAGCAAGAAAATAATAGCTGCAAGAAAGTGACAGCGCGATTGCTCACTTGAACCCGGGCAGAGATGAGGTATAGATTTCTTCAGCTCTGAAGTAATTGACAACGACAAATGATAAAACTTCGTTTTGCTTCTAAACTAGCAAAAACAAAAAATTTATTATCTATAAAATTAATCTAAGTAATTTGATTACATACTGAATAGTATAAAATAATTTATTTAATGGAATGAGGGACCTAAAGAGGGATATTAGAGAGGGCCAATTTCGAAAAATAAAGCTATCGAAAATAGTTTCACCAATCGTGTTTCTCGTCTATGATTTATTTAGATAACATACTCTAATAACATCAAGTTTGTAACCTTTACTGTTACCACAGATAAAATAATACTATCTGTTACTGAGAGAGACGTAACGCAACGACTCCAAAATTTTAACAAAATTTTGTTTTATCATGTTTGTTAAATCAGTATTTCCCTCAAATGACTCGTACCTGAAATGCGATTATAACTTGCTTGAATTACAGAATGCAGCTACATCTGGGAAAGCTAAGTCTCATTACGCTTGCCCCAGTATAAGGACCGAGCCGTCAAACTATGCTAACTTAACATACCTACGCACAACTCCCCAGAAGGCTATGCAATAATAGTTACCTACTTACCGTTGGTATATTTCACCCGAAAAGTCCCAGTTCCTGTTCGTTCCCTTAGGAATTATAACTTGTGTGTATGGATCTAGTTATACCTCTATTAAAAATCCGACTTGTATCCGTAGTCAGATTATTTAGTCCGATGATCAGACTGATGAGACGTTTTCGTTTCGTCGTCGTCATCATCATCATCATCTCAGCCTGGAATCACCCACTGCTGGGTATAGGCCTCCTTTCACTTTTGCCAGCCTCCTCTGTCCTGTGTGTCTCTCAACCATGTGTTGCCCACGACGGATACAATGTCGTCGACCCATCTCGCTTTCTGACGACCCGGATTTCTTCGGCCCAACTTCGGCCATCACTCCGTTGAGGTTTTACTCCACCGGCCGTCACCACGTCTGGCCAGGTGTCCTGCCCAGCTTCACTTGAGGTTTATCGCTCTGTCTCCGACGTCATAGACTTTCGTCCAACGACGGATCTCAGTGTTGCGGACTCGGTCTAAAAGTGTAATGCCAAGCATAGCTCGCTCCAAGGCCCGTTGTGCAACACGTACTCGGTGCACAGTCTCCTCAGTGAGCGTCCATGTATCGGTACCGTAAGTCATAGCTGGCAGGACACACTAATTATAGAGACGGGTCTTCAGGCACTGTGGTATCTTTTTTCATTAAAAGTTCGTCTCAATAGTTCATTTTTACAGATAATTGAATTACTGAGCCTTTAAGTAAACAGTATTAGGTGCCTAATTGCAAATCTGTCGAATGCTTTCAACGAAAACAAACATAGGTTCCTAATAACCTAATAAAAAGAAAATACATCAAATACATTTATTTACAGAAAGAACAATAGGTACAACTAATTCAAGTAGGTATGTACAAAATTAAAAAAAAAATATGAAAGAGTTGTGCTACCTGATGACCGCTGCTTACGATCTATAGGTAGCTCACCAAATCACTACCAGAAAGAGTCTCAAAGTTATAACAAGTAATTCATTTTGTAAAAATTAAAAAAACCCTCTACTCAATGAAACGGCTGACCCGATTTTGATCAAACATAGCTAAGAAAACTCCCGAATAATTCACCTTTCAAACAAAACAAAAAAATCTAAATCAGTTCATCCGTTCGGGAGCTACGATGCCACAGACAGACACACACACACAGACACGTCAAACATATAACACTCCGTCGTTTTTGCGTCGGGGGTTAAAAATGAAGTCGACGAAAAAAATTGCTATGAGACTGTTTAAAGTCGTATTTTATATATTACTCGTCTTTTTCAGTGTCGTTTTCAGTTATTATATAAACGAAAGAAAGTGACATAGAGTATTTAAAACATTTTTAAGCCTGACATTACAAATTCAAAAGGAAAATGAGGGCAGCCGAAAAATAAGCGTGATATTTCCATGATATTTCATGCAACAAAGTTCCCAGCGAGCGGTCCGGTTCCGCGCACACAGCGTGAACTAATTACATTGCCTGAATGCAAGTGACTGTGGAACTCGGCTGACCCGATTTTGATCAAACATAGCTAAGAAAACTCCCGACTAATTCACCTTTCAATCAAAACAAAAAAATCTAAATCAGTTCATCCGTTCGGGAGCTACGATGCCACAGACAGACACACACACACAGACACGTCAAACTTATAACACTCCGTCGTTTTTGCGTCGGGGGTTAAAAATGAAGTCGACGAAAAAAATTGCTATGAGACTGTTTAAAGTCGTATTTTATATATTACTCGTCTTTTTCAGTGTCGTTTTCAGTTATTATATAAACGAAAGAAAGTGACATAGAGTATTTGAAACATTTTTAAGCCTGACATTACAAATTCAAAAGGAAAATGAGGGCAGCCGAAAAATAAGCGTGATATTTCCATGATATTTCATGCAACAAAGTTCCCAGCGAGCGGTCCGGTTCCGCGCACACAGCGTGAACTAATTACATTGCCTGAATGCAAGTGACTGTGGAACTACCCTTAATCAGTGTTCGACCTCAGTATGTACAGTTAGTTGGGTGCTTACAATCGGTTTAATGGTATCAGCCATATTCTTTGGTATAGATACGGCTCTATGGTAGAAGCCTGCCTGATATTGATGTGCCTTTATTTAACTTTATAGCTACATAACTTTTTTATATTAATATTTTAATGAGGTAAAATTTGTTTGTTTCTTTGTAAGCCGTGGTGTGTCTGGCCCAAGAATCCCCTAAAATGGAATATAACCCCTCCATCTCCTCCCGTGGATGTCGTAAAAGCTAAGGGATCCGGACTTGTTTGTAAGATTCGTTGGTATAAGATTCGTCCTGGCTACTAGCTTGTTTAAGTAATGTGTTATTACTGGAAGAAAGCGTTAGCAGAGTCAGTCGTGGGAAGCAATGGCGGCAATGAGCTCAACACTTGTCACGTCTATTTCCCACGATGGTGCAAACCACAGTGAAATGACGCCCATTTGAGGCTCTGTACACCCTTTCGGGCAAAAAGGCGTGTGTCTATGTATGTATGATAAAATCAAAAACGACTCAACCGATTTAAAAAATTATTTCACCTGTAGTAAGTTACATTATTAGCGAGTAACAAGTAACTTAAGGTAGGGGGTAGGGCAGGTAGAAGGGAATGCTTTACATCCTGACTACGCGCGTAAAGCCGAGGCGAGTCGCTAGTGTTAAATAAACTAATAACTAAATAGTGATGCAATGACTGATGTGAAAGTGTTACAATTATAGTACGCATCATCAGGAATGCTATTTATTTAATTATGTAGAAAAATGAAAACATTCAAATAAAATCTTGTACGTAACATTACATTGATGCTACTGTTATTTCCAATTCCTGATTTTTGTAGACATATCTCTATCATGTTGAATATATCATTATCAATTTTCGGTGATAATATCTATTAGCCAGTGATAGCGTGTTGAGTATTATCAACGATTTTTGAAATGAATGTTACCCCTTTCGAGAATGTCTGCATCTGTATTGTACATTTTTAGGGCGATTAAATGACACAATGATACAAACTCAAGTTTTACTTGAATAAACATTTCAAGCGAAAATTGTTTCACGAAATTAGCTCACTTTTAACACTGTTAACTCACAAATTGTCTGAGTTACGTCAAGGTATCTAACCTAATTGAAATAGCAAATAAACAAAGTGTCTAAGTTGGCCAGCGCGTTATAAATAATAGATAAATTAAATGGAGGAGGCCCGGGCCACAGAGTAAGTTCCTTACAGAACTCAAAATCCACACTCACGTCCTGTAATTACACAACTTTCAAAATTCCTTCAGGGCCTCTGCTCAAAGCGACGCGTGACCGGAGAGCTGGCTTTTATCTGGCTCAACGCGCAATAGTATTGCCATTCAGCGTGGCAATGCAGCCAGCATCTTAGTAGTAGTAGAGTTTTTTTGTGAAAGAGTTCGTCCGGGGAAGTACTACCACTATACCTATTTATGCCGCAAAGCAGAAGTGCTCGCATTGCTGTGTTCCGGTATGAAGGGTAAGAAATTACAGGCACATGAGACTATTCATCTTTATGTCTCAGGGTGGCGGGCGCAGTGCAATGCCACATAGGGCACGTCCTACGTGGACGTGACCTATGAGGTAATGCATTGCTTTGGCTTGCTTGTAAGCGCCCTCGGTGGACGTGACCTGTGAGGTAATGCATTGCTATGGCTTGCTTGTAAGCGCCCTCGGTGGACGCGACCTGTGAGGTAATGCATTGCTATGGCTTGCTTGTAAGCGCCCTCGGTGGACGCGACCTGTGAGGTAATGCATTGCTATGGCTTGCTTGTAAGCGCCCTCGGTGGACGCGACCTGTGAGGTAATGCATTGCTATGGCTTGCTTGTAAGCGCCCTCGGTGGACGCGACCTGTGAGGTAATGCATTGCTATGGCTTGCTTGTAAGCGCCCTCGGTGGACGCGACCTGTGAGGTAATGCATTGCTATGGCTTGCTTGTAAGCGCCCTCGGTGGACGCGACCTGTGAGGTAACGCATTGCTATGGCTTGCTTGTAAGCGCCCTCGGTGGATGCGACCTGTGAGGTAATGCATTGCTTTGGCTTGCTTGTAAGCGCCCTCGGTGGACGTGACCTGTGAGGTAATGCATTGCTATGGCTTGCTTGTAAGCGCCCTCGGTGGATGCGACCTGTGAGGTAATGCATTGCTATGGCTTGCTTGTAAGCGCCCTCGGTGGACGTGACCTGTGAGGTAATGCTTTGCTATGGCTTGCTTGTAAGCGCCCTCGGTGGATGCGACCTGTGAGGTAATGCATTGCTATGGCTTGCTTGTAAGCGCCCTCGGTGGACGCGACCTGTGAGGTAATGCATTGCTTTGACTTGCTCGTAAGTCGTAATGTTTTTGGAAAAATAACCGTTCTCGTACAGTCGCACGTCGGAGCTGATACACCCCATTTTCCCCCCCTGCAACAACCATTCCAAAATATTGAGAAGAACATTGAGCGCTGTAATGTTTACTCTGTGGCTGGGCCAAACAGAATTAAAAGTTTCCGGGAGGCTTCACCTAAATCACTGGTAGTAGGGTTGCCATACGTCCCGCACATATGGGACAGGTCCCGCATTCGACTGTGCTGTCCCGTATTGCTATGCGTTTCGTATTTATCCCGTTAAGACTGCGCCAACACCAGGCAGACATTTCATACAAAAAACGCCTCGTGCCGCTCGTGAAAAAGCGGTTTTTATGAATATCTCGTAAAATATATATAATTTTACAAAACCCCTACAGTAAACCCTCGGCTTTGTTTTATTGATTTCATTTATCTAATTGTTTATTTACCCAATAATGTGCATCATTTTAATAAACAATCAAATCTAGACGAAAAATAGACGTAACTTTGGTTTTTTGTCTATCGAGGAAATATTGCCCTATCGTGTTTCAGGTACCTATAGGGTCCCTCGGAATTATAATGTAGCATCCATACATATTTTCATATGTACCTACTTGGTTTAGTCTGATAGATTAGGAATTTTGACCAGATCTTTCAACAGAGGACGCATCGATGTGAACACGTCGCAACAAGTTCTTAAGCTAAGGCCAAACCAACGCGGTCAGCCCGCGTCCGCGGGCTAAGGTCGAACGCCTTAGCTCAGTGAAAAATCAGTGCAAACTGAGGGATTTTGTACCATGTTTTTTTATTTTCTGGCAATCGAAGTGAAAAGTAGAGAAAACCCATTCATACTCGAAACTTCTCGTATGGAATGGTTCAAAAAATAAAAAATAAATTGGAGTAATCTACTATTTTTGAGATTTTTGTTCACTTTTCGTTGCGCGAGCGCCATTCTGACACTTTCTCACTTACCTGAACTTTAGCAAGTCACTGTCACTATCCAATTGTGACAGAATTTAGCTGTTTTTTCCCTCAACGATCCGTATCCTCATGGAAACCCTAGTGGTAGTATTATATAGGTGATTTATATTTGACGCACCTTCCGGGCGCGCTACGTCTGCCGCGGCACCATGTTTTCGCTGAGGATCGCGACCTCGGACGAGGGGTGGTTATGACTGGACTAAAGTGGAAAACAAAACTTTTACTTATTAGTTGAGTGCTTTGTGAAAGGATTTACGTACATCAAGTAAACGGGGTACAACTGCTATTTCGGCGAAAATTGCTTTCAAACATTTAATTACGTAGACGTCTTCTGGATATTCATGTCGTAATTTAGCGTGGATGCTTCCGTCTGGTAGAGCCGTCGTTAGGTAGGACCAATTGTATCATTTGGACTTTTAAATTTTTGTATACTTATAAGTATTGTATTCTATTATAATTTCTGTAAATAAATAGATAAATACTTCGACCAAAGTAAGATAATAATACAAATAATGAATTTTAACCAATTTGCATTTTTTTACTTATTTCATTTCTCAAAATGTACACAATCACTCCAGTAGTTTGCTTTATCGAATATACCAATTGGTGTTACTTTATTCAAATCAAATTTTATTAATTACTAGCGACTCGCCCCGACTTCGCACAGGTAGCCCCCGGGTGGCTTCCTCCCCTCTATGTGCTTATCCTGGTTCTAAGCTACCTGTCCACCAATTTTCAGCCAAATCGGTTCAGCCGTTTTTGGATTATAAGTGGTGTAACCAACACGACTTTGTTTTCTTTTATATGTATAGATTTTCTAACTCATTTATTCAAAATCACTTATATATTTTTCACTATAAAGGAATACTATCTACAAAAAATAAATAGTATAAAAAACATTATAGTAAAAAATATAAATCTAAACGGGGAACCACCGACCGCGGAGCGAGGCCCAAACAGTCGGGGGCTAGGGCTGCAGAGAGAGGAACCTCCTGACTATGCGTGCCGAGTCCAGGAGTACCGCCTTCTGAATCTGACCCTTGATCAAACTATTTAACGAGAGCTTCTTAAGGTATTGGTCGAAGCTCTTCGCTATCAGCCCATTCACTGAAACGACTATCGGGACGATAATTGTTGAATCCACATCCCACATGGCGGTAATCTCGTGAGCCAAGTCAAGGTACTTGCTTTACTTGTCTTTCTCGGCCTTCACAAGATTAGCATTATGCGGGATAGTGACATTAACAAGTATCGCCCGGCATTCCGACTGGTCCACCAGGACGATATCAGGCTTATTGGCAACAATAGTCCTATCCGTGCCGATGGACCGGTCCCAGTAGAGCGTGACACGGCCATTTTCAAGAACCGGCTGAGGCACGTACTTATAGTATGGCACCTCGGGTCCCACAAGGTCGTATCGAGGAGCAAGTTGCTGGTGGATGATCCTGGCTACTTGGTTGTGTCTGTGCAGGTACTCTGAGTTAGCAAGATTCGAACAACCCGAAAGCACATGCCTGAGGGACTCTCCGGGACGGTGACATGCTCTACAGATATCAACCATCCCATCCTTCATGATGTACTTTCGATAGTTGTTCGTCAATTATTATTATTATTATTTTAATGTTAGGCTCATGAGACTTTTCATCTTTATGTGTCAGGGTGGCGGGTGCAGTGCAATGCCACATAGGGCGTGTCTTGTGGACGTGACCTAATGTGCTAATGCGTTGTTAAAGGCAGAGGTTACTGCGGGCCATCTGCTTGATCCGACAGACACGGAATTATAAAAAAAAATAACTTGCGCAGAGAACTCGCTTCGCTTGGTTAATTAATCTTGTTAAGATAGGAGAACATCAGCGCCAAGATTGTGGTAGGCATTGATTCTACCTCTCGTGAATGTCCGGTGATAATCGATATCTTTATTCTGGGTTCTGCTCAGTATCCAATTTTCTTCATTGCATTTAGTCTCTAATCTTATCGATGGCAACTCAGTAAAAAACACCTTCCTTCTTGGTGTATGAAGATGAAACACTGGTTCTCTCGATTCGTTGTGCCTCATCGAGCGAACTCTATTTGTTCGTACAAACTGTATGCGAACTAACAAATTGAAGTTTAGTTTGAATTCTGATCGTCTTGTTTGGATTACCTAATTGTTTTAACAGAAATTAATTTATTAAACGGAAGCATCAAACATTATGACGAGATATTGTTCAGTTTGAGAGATTTCTTCATCAAGTTTTCTTATTACAGAGAATAATATTATTATCAGTTTATTTATTATTTTCTTTTCTTATATTGTATGCACAACTATATTATTTCGCATATTTGTAAAGTCGTAACTAATTACGTAATTCAATATTTATAGACATTATTACAAATATTATATTTGCTAGATGAATACCCGTGCTAAACTGAATTTTTCGCGGCCGTTATAATTATATTCTACTAAGGTATTTACCGACTGACTCTTCATACTACTGAAGCGACTGAACCGCACGATGCTATCAAAGACCTAAAGGTCGTAGGAAGTCAGTGGATAGAGCCGGCTTAAGACAGTGCGTCGTGGAATTCAATGGGGGTCCAGCAGTGGACTTCCGCAGACTGATGATGATGATGATGAAGTCAATCGTACAGTTAACCCTTTTGGTAGAGCTCTTTTAGTTTTACTGAAAGTAGAACCTCCTCAAATCAATTTCAATCAAATATACAGCGTCATAAAATATGTTTCAGGGTACCTACAGTCCGAATCAAAGTTAGTTCACTAAATGTTTCAATCTAATACAAAGATGATTGTAGATCCATTTCTATCCCGACTCTCAAACTAAGCTTTGCGAGTGGTATATCAAACAGTTTCCGAAGTTTTCCCATTTACATAAGTGACTTAACCTCCATTCATTTTATATTCAAACCCTGCAACCCCCCCATAGCCTGGGAATGCTCCTTCCACTCAGAAATAATATGACTACTATCCAATTGCTGATGTACTTTTGCCAGGCGAAAGCCGCGACCTACGTTCATAGAATGAAAATACTTTCAGAGAAATTGCTTTCTCTGGATAAAAACACAGCTATATTTTATTTATAGGGTTTTATGTATCTACCTTCATTGGCTCGTTGGCTCTACAACAAATCTCTCAGATATTTAGGTACCTACATAGGTGCAGTTAGCAATATTAATCAAGATGTGTTCGATCCTAGGCTCCGCACCAATGACTTTTCTAAGTTATGTGCGGATTTCCATCGCTCTGTGCTTCGGAGGGCACGTTAAGCTGTCGGTCCCGGCTGTTATTGATTAATAGCAGTCGATAAGCCATGTCAGAGGCCCTCGGGCGGCTTGACAAACTCCGACACCAGAGGCCAGCACTACCTCATACGAAACGAAACGAAACGATCAAGATGTGTCATTCACATAAAAATACTGTGTTTGGGTAAAATTAAAGCTATCTGGGTCGCTCAACGATGCTACAATCATAATTTGGCTGAAATATTAATTCTAAACTTACCCTAGAGACTGTCTTGATGGAGTTGTTTCACCCTCATTTAATTTTAAAGATCTTTAATGCGATGCACCACGTTAGGTGCGGTACATTAATTGTTACCAAAATACAAACGTATGGACGGGCCTTAGGGAACGATAGGTTTGAAGCTATAAATAAATAAATAAATAATGCTGGACAAGTTCACACAATATTATCTAGCCCCAAGCTAAGCCAGAGCTTGTGTTATGGGTACTCGTTAACTCATATACTTAATACAATACATTACACAGATAGATATATTTTTATTATACATAGAAAATACCCAGAACACCCTAACAAATATCTGTAGATCGCACAAATATTTGTTCTGGCGCGGGAATCGAACCCGCAACCTCCTGCGTCGCAGGCGAACTATCGCCTAGTAACCACACAGACGTAGTAAAAAAAAAAGAAAGATAGATAGCTTACTTATTTTTCACGGACGTTTTGTATGGGTAACCTATTATTTAATAAACACTAGTGTCCACCCGCAGCTTCGCTCACTTTTCACTGGGATAAAAATTAGCTTATAGCTCAATATTTATCTGTGTGCCAAATTTCACCGAAATCTGATCTAGCGTTGCGGCGTGATTGAGTACCAATACCAATGAGTATCCATTTAAAACAGCAAAATTGATTGGAACCCTTGAGCTTTTTTCATACAATCCCCTGGCTTTTCAAAACATTTATCGGAAAAGTATTCCCAAAAAGCACAGATATCAGGGTAACTATAGTGAGTAGGTAGTTCCTGATGGATCCCTTGGCTATGATCCTGAACCGTCCTGTTAGATCCCTTAACATTGTCAGGCAAATTTCAAATTCGTGATAGATTCCTTAAAGGTTTTGTTAGTGAAGTAAAAATAATAAATCTCTATAGGTATTTGCCAATAAAAACTTTGATGAATTTATTTTGATGAAAAATCAAGGTGCCTCAAGGCAGGTGTAGTATGGCAAACACGGCTATTCGTAGTATAACCGCTCAATAATAAATAAAGTGTAAAAAAAAGTGGCGTCGTGGCATTATAATTATAGCATACTAAGGTGGGCGTCACCTAAGAGGTATTGTATTTGTAACGGTAATAGTTAAGTGATTCTTAAGTGGCATAAATGTGAGTTTTTTTCCACTTTATTTATTATTGAGCGGTTATATTAAGAATGGCCGTGGTTGCCGCTTTCCTAGTATAATTTTCTTTTATTTAACGCAGTCTACCGATAATAAAAAAATCCTGGCAGCAAAGGCGAGCTTATTCAGCCACCATTAGCCGAGTCTGAGGCTACCAGCCGACAAGTCAATAAATCATCTTGGCATCGGCATCTTATCGATTCTATTCAATAGATATTTATTCGCTTGATGCTTAATCGCCGCTTTTCAAATTCGAGAAGGCTTTCATTCCTACTTAAGTACCTAAAAGTACCTTCTTTGGAAATGAAATCGCTTGTAATCTTATCACGGATTGTGTTTGTATCGCTAAAGCCGTTTTTGATACCTGAGATAGGAAGATTTTCAGATTCTCTTCATGCTGCTCAGATGGATTTGTAGGAGTTTCGTTTCTTTTATTACGTAGTAACTATTATCTAATCTATCTAATCGGTCTGAATAAAATCATATGTAATTTCCCCAGGTGTTTAGACCACGGAGGATCAAGGAAGTAACAGTAGATTATGCAGTATGAGAATAAAGCAGTGTCTTACGTCGCGGGCAGCATATTGAACCCTGAGCATAACGCGTTATGTGAAGCGAGGGGTTCAAGCTGCCCAAGACGAAGACAGGCTTTATTTCAGAGGAGCATACTCTACTTTTCACACCTTCTGCGAGACCATACAAATTCACTGAAAATCACAGAACCAAAGACCGTCTTCTATTTCACATTCTTTGAAATAGAGTTTTGCTTTTAGTGGCCAGTTCGATTTTCAAACAAACCTCTTTACAATGCCATATGGGCATTTTTTTACTTAGAGTTTTCCACGAGTTTCCTCACGAATTTGACGTTCCAAATTCAAATCACTTTATTGCCCAGGGAGTTTCATACAACTTTATATCCCTTAAGCTCCCTTAAGAGATAATGCTTTACTTTACGTTGATGTTGCATGATATGTAATTGGACATTGTCGAGCAGGTGGTGTGAAAATAACATTTAGAATATTCAACCATTATATTCCTTCGTAGAATGAAATACAGATTTCAGAACTCATTAATTCTGCTCGAAAATGCTCTCGTGATAGTTCCTGGGAACCAGGACTGATGACTTAATCTACTATTACGTACGAGTGCCCTCGTGGCTTTGCAATTTTTTTGGCTACTTCGATAATCCTTTGTTTGACCGCAGTCTGAACTGTTGGTAACGATGTGGCCGACGATGAAGCAAGCACTCTTGCCTTGAAGAGTACCAGATTATAGTTTACACGTAAAACACAGTGGGAAGCGTGTTCGCCTGGTACCAGGATAAGTGTAGCTTATGCAGTGTGTCCAGGTTTGTTGTTTGTGTGTTGTATTGTTTGACGACCTCTGTGGTGCGGTGGGAGAACGTTCTGTTATAACTCCTAGATGATAGTAGCTCTGCTGACAATTTTGCATAATAATCACTTTAACGTCCATCTTATGAAAATGCATTATAAGCTGTTTCTCGATTCCCACGAGAACCAGGCCACCTGCATTTTAGTTCAGTCCCAATATCCGAGCGCGACACTCGTGGCTTTACGGAATTTCATTAAGTTTATCGTTTTTTAAGTTCCTTTTCATTTTGTTCGGTGAATAAACATATTCACCTTAAAACGCCTTTTTTTCTAAGAACCTATAATCTCCGGTTGGCGTAACAGTTCGTCTGCGACGCAGGAGGTTGCGGGTTCGATGGCTATGGGCTCATGGGCCAAAATATAACGGAGTGCCTGGGGGCAGTCTTGCCGCAGCGTTCTGTTGATATTTAATATCGGGTTTACTGGACGGGGATAGGGGACTCGTTGGAATGATACTCTCAGTCTACCATGAGTTAAGGTTTATTTACTTACTGAATACTATACAATGCTATCTCCTTTTACCTCATAGGGAGTAATGTCACACTCTTACATGCTACTTAAATCTAGGGCTCACTCGGTACGCGAACTTGGGTGCGCGGGCAACCCAGAGACTATCAGTCTGTAACGGGGAAGGCAAATTACTCCAAACCTGTATTTGAGGTTGGAAATAACCCACTTCGGGTTAGTAATCTAGCTACCTAGCAGGCCCGCAACCTCTTGATTTAGCCAATCGGTGCGGGACGCTGCAATGGGACTGTGCTAACTACTGAGGAGAACACTCTCCACGATCAGGTCCAAACCATGAGACCGCGGGGAATGAACTCGGACGAACGACCACACGAGTAGGAACACGGTGATCCCACCCGCCGGATGTCCAAATTATCAGCCAGGGACGCACGGCCAGGATAACCATGAGGCCACGTCTGTCTTCTTGCCCTAATACCCTAACCAGATATCCAGAGACCCGGTAAACCAGGCCGCTCGAATACCCGGCAGTGATACAGCGTGGGGGCGTTTGGTTCGCACTCCAGGTTCTCCGCACGACCAGGGTAACCATGAGGCCGCGCCAGAGAACCTTTCAGCTTCGGAGCTATCCCACGAGTGCATAGCACACAAATATTTGTTCAGGGTGTTCTGGGTATTTTCTAGGTACTTATATATACAAAAAAACTATTTATGCAATATATTGTATTAAGTATCATCAGTATCTATTGTCAGTGTATCAGTTGTCTAGTACCCATAACACAAGCTCTGCTTAGCTTGGGGCTAGATAATGTTGTGTAAACTGTCCAGCATTATTTATTAATTTATTTATTATCCAGGTCAATTCATCCCAATGAAGAAATTTTAGTCCATACAAGTTAATCCAATATATAAAAAGCCAAAAACAGTAATTTCAGTGTAAAATTATACCTAATCAGTTCGCCCATATTTGGTAAAATACACTAATATGAAAAAGCAAATTGAGCAGATTGAGCTGAAACTTTGCATACCTGTCAAGTTCCGATGACAATACTATGTTATGGTGACATGGAGCTGATCTTATGTTGGAGATAAATGTGTACAACGGAACTCCTCAATAGATAATAGTAGACTGGCCGTGTTTAGGCTCATTTTGATCAGCACACGGTTCCGATCATTCATTTTAATAAGCTTTATACCTAAGTTATTACTGTAACCAGTGCGTGACTTGCACTTTACTTTTGGTCCTGAATTCCGTAAAAGATCCTTTGTAAGTATTAATTATAATGTAATATCGTTAGGAGTCCCGATAGCCAATTTAAGTTTAAATGCAGTCATAATTTATGCATTACGTTCATTGCTTTCGTCCATTATTCCGTTTTATGAATACTTCTACCAATTTTCATTTCCTCGTGGGGCGATGCGACAGAATTGCTTTACAATATAATTACAATTTACAGTCCGCCATTGTTCCAACGGAGCTTCGATTTACATTTGGAATGGAACAAATTGAACATGAGTTACGAAATGTTTAATTATTGGGTATTCCACTTCTGAAACAGCAGAACTGAGTTCTGTCCTCCACTCTGTGTGAGCTCTAGGCAGCTACATCTATATGGGATACAAGCAGCGCCCCGCGGTTTCACCCGCGTAAGTCTCGATCTCGTGGGAATATCGGGATAAAAATGTGCCTATGTGTTATTCCGGGAGTCCAGTTATCTCCATTCCAAATTTCATCCAAATCCACCCAGTAGTTTTTACGTGAAAGAGTAACAAACATCCATCCATCCATACTTACAAACTTTCGCGTTTATAATATTAGTAGAAAAGTAGGACAGGATATGCCTATAACGCTGCGTATTATGGTTGTGAGGTTTTTTTTTAACTACGGCGGAGCAAGTAAATGCCCCACCTGGTGTTAACTTTAACAATGCATTACCTCATAGGTCACGTCCACCTAGGACGCACCCTATGTGGCATTACACTAAGCCCGCCACCCTGAAACATAAAGGTGAAAAGTCTCATCTAATTTCACCGTCACCCACCCTTCAAACCGGAACACAGCAATGCGAGCACTACTGCTTTGCGGCAGAAATAGATATAGTGTTAGTACTTCCCCGGACAAACTCTTTCACACAGAAGCTCTACTACTACTAAAATTAATTAGTATTCTAAAATAGTTTTGAAATACCTAATTGAAAATAAATTTATTTATTTAATTTATTGTAGTTTGTGTATCAGAGTTTATTAATTTGCATTGTTTCAACAGTGCTTAAACGTTGACTGCATTAGTTCAATCAAATCCTTCCGTAATCAAATTGGTCAATGCATCGCCGATATAAGACGACGAAGCGGGTTCGAATCCTGCTGGAACATAATTTTTGAGTTATTTTTGTAATAGGGATATAATGGTAAATGGAAAGATTTTTACTGATTTCACTAAAGATCTTTATTTCTTTCTTTTAATACAAATAAGTAACATTATGTACAACAAAGTTAATTACATTATTACTATAGATAGCGTCTATAATATAATGTGTTACTAGTAGGTACACATTTAGTATTTTTTTTACATTAAATACAAGTAAACGTTCGCTAAAGTTCAGTATTAAATACTATGATTAGAAAAAAAGCCTAACGTAATTTTTTTATTATTCGATCGAGAATGATTTCAATTACTTTTTTTTAATTAAAATAAATTCAGCAGATATTTCGAAATATAGAACTTAAATATTATATTTATAGTGTGAGTTTTTTTTCAGTATCAGCAAAAAAATCCTTACGAAATTCCATTCAAAGGTTTTTTTTAATAAAGACGTATAACGTGCAATATCTGGCGCTGCTGTAAGCTAAATAAAATAACTAATATAAAAAATAAATAAATGCTTTGGCCGTCTACGAAACCCTTTCTACGTAACTAGTACCGTACAATTTTTTTTTCTTCCAGCGTATCCAGCTTCTAACGAAGACATTTCACTAATTTTACTTAGTCCCTGAGCAAGTTCACAGTTTATTTAAACTATACCAAGAGCCACTACTCAAAAAACTTAACAATTTACTTAGAGTCTAGAACAGCCCCTACGATAGTTGACAGGTGTTTGTACTATTTTAGGAGCTTGATTACGTAGTCGGTTTCTTACGAAGAATAAAATTACTTCGTACGAAACTGGTTACGTAGAAAGAAAAAATAATCTTTGTACGATACTGGTGGTTACGTAGCAAGGATTTCGTAAGTGGCCGAAGGTATTTATTTAATTTTAATTTAAAGCATCGTTCGCAAACTATTTACACCAATAAACGAACAGTGGCACTAAATGTAACTAATTAACGAGTTTAATATTTTTGTTGTACATTAGGGTAATGATTTGGTTTAATATCATAACTTAGTTAGTTTTATCATAACTTAGTTAGTTTTATCATGTAAATAATACAAATAATATAGCGCTAACATAATTTGTTTGTAATTTTAACACTTATATACACGGCACATTTGTTAAATTAAAACACTATTTAAAACGAAATGTTAAATCAGTGCTCTTTAAATATTTACACACAAGTCTTAACTAAATAATATAAGGTACATTATTTTTTAGGAATTCAAATTTATAAGAGACGTGGCAATTTTATAACATAAGCCTTCAGAAACAACTATATTTTTAGCACAATTTGGTAGCTAGTATGTTATCTAGTAGGTATGACTATCCGGGTCAAATTAATGTACTATCCGTGGTAATTCTACAGCCATATTTACTGTAGGTGGTCTCATAATCCAATATTAAAGTTTCTGTAAGTTGAAATAAAGTCCTTTGTTTCTGTACCCAGTAATTCAAATTTAAGAATAAGCTTTTGGCCTTCCTTCAAGTAGGTATGTTGTCCCTGAAGTTGAATTCGGGGCAAAAAGGAATTGACAATTGATTTCTGTCTATCCCCGAATGAGTGAGTAACAGAACCGCTCTTTCATGATTATCCATATCATATGGTACAGGCACTAAAAATTACAAATTATTTCTGCTATTTCAAACGAATTGTAACACCAATATGTTAGAGAGATCCTGAACTAAGCAAAGATCAAATAATCAAATGACATCGTGTACTGCACCACCCATTATGCGCATGTACGACCACGGAAGACCATCAGTGCTATGGCACTAGCTCTGCCATAGCACATGCTGAGTGGTTGCCTTTTTTATAACCGATTTTTACGCCTAAAATATTCGAATTTGTTCTGTTTATGTGGTTAAAAAATACATCTCTTTTTATCTTTACCACTTTTCGCTTATGTACATTCATACATTACTATGTGATTACAAATTGTACGCGGGTTATATGATTATTGACGAAATAAAATAACTTAAATACTTCAACTTACAAGTTGGCTATTTATAGAAATTTTGATACTAAATCAATTTAACGATTAACCAAAATCATTTGAGTATTTTAGTAAACGTCAAAACTGTGTGATATTTTTAGAGCTACAGATATAATACATGCCTCCATTAAAATACTATTGATATACTAGTTTCACTTGTACCACAGAATAAATAATAGTACAACTAGTACATCAAAGATATCTTACCGAACCATCTCAAGCACTAGGTGTCGACTTCTAATACCATTATATAATCATTGTACGATTATGACTATGAGTCATGCGTTTTTTTAAATCACCGTATTTATGTAGAAAAGTGTTGTCAGGTCACTCTTAAATTGGAGTCAAAAAAAGTAATAACATTTGTGAATATGGCCGCTACGACATTTCGTGGGTCTAAGTAACCGTGTTCTAAACAGTGCTCACTATTTCCACGATTTAAATTCAATAAGTGATGTATCATCAATTCCTAATTATTAATATAATCCTACACTAAATCCATTTGTTATAAGTGCGCTAAAATATCTATTTCTGAAGGCGGTGGCGTGCGCGTCTCATTCAGCGCAGTTGACCCTGAAACCGTGACTATCACGGGCTGGCAGTCCGTATGGACTATGGTGACGAGGTGTTCGTCTGGATCCTTCTCCTGGTCGGTTGGTGGTGGTTCGATGTCGGTGTACTTGAGGTCGCGTGTGATGGGCAGGTCGGTGACGGCGGCGGGCGGGTCGGCGCGCGGGACCCGGTAGGATGGCGGTCCACTGTACTCCGAGCCGCACCACGCTGCGCCAGTTGATCCTCTGTGGACAACACAAATAATATATAGTAGTTCTGCGAACAGTAGACGATTCTAAATATTCCAGTAGAGTAAGACGATTCAAAATGATCCTTATTTCAATGAATAAATTAGTTTTGACTTTGACTTAGAGACCACGCGATCTTGACAACATCTTGACCGATTTTGCTCATATTCGAAATTATTGTTTAGAGGAAGAATTGTTGGTCGAAGGATCCACCAACTTATCTGTAGAACCATTTACCTAATTTTTTCTATCATCTACATACATTTAATTCTACAGATAAATTGGTGGGTCTATAGAATCGATTACCGATCTCCAATCAAAAATCACCGACGTTAAATCTAAGAAATTTTAGAACGTTTATAACAAGTTTCACCAAAAGATTAGTTGAAAAATAGGACAACGCGAGTAGCAACATAGGTACCTACATCCGGACAGATGAAAGCAAATTTTGCCAGTTGTTGCAAAGACACAGAGTGTGCGGAGCAAGCAAGGAGCTGATTGTCAACATCAGGGCACTGCTAGATATACAGCTTCTTAGCTACTAGTATGTACAAGATATCTTATTTGTTTTCTCTTTTGAAAACATTAATTTCAAGCAACTCATACATGTTTGTGTTTGTTTGTGTATGAAGATGATCTCGTCTTTCTAGACTAGTCATGATAAACAAACTCAAATTGAAACATTGAATCTGAAACTCAATTTTCCCGGTATCCGAGTTTATCGCAGCAGTTAAATGAAAGCATAAGGTCGTGCAATCTCGCACAAATAAGATTGCAGTTCTATCTGTAATATCGTACCTGACTAGACTGGCGGAGTTGGATCTGTATGTGGGGGGCGGCGACACCGCGGGCGCACTTCTGTCTAACAGAAGTAACCTGGAATGGAAGTAATGCTTTTATCAATATACCAGAAAAAACATAAATTGTCTTGTGTTTATACAATGCCTTGAAAATATCAAATTTCGATTCCCGCCTCGGAACACATATTTGTTCGATCTGCAGATATTTGTTCAGGGTGTTCTGGGCATTTTCTATTTATAATAAAAAATATCTATCTTTGTAATGTATTACGTATCCAGCTATCCATTACCTATAACACAAGCTATGCTTAGCTCGGGGCTAGATAATGTTGTGAGAACTGTGTCCAGCATTATTATTATTTATTTATTATTAATTCAAAATAGTCAATGTATTTTTAAACAAACAATTAAGTGATAAGAGGATTTTATAATATTTCAAGGAATAACAAAATATTTCAACTTTTCAAAGTTGAAACTTTTTTTGTTTTGTGTATGTGCATTTTGTGAAAATGCGGCAGTTTAGGTGAAAAAAAAAGAAGAATTTAAGCGGCATTTTTATACTGAATCGACACAGCAGAACAAATAATTTAGGCACAATATTTCATGATAAGTTTCAGGCTGCTTTTGACAAAGAAAAGTAAATGTTTACCTGAGTCTGTACTCTTGCATGGAGGCCTGATAAGTCGGTGGTGGCGGCCTATAGTGGAACTCTGGATACAGCATGGCTGCGTAGGGATGGTGGGGCCGTGCGTAGCTCGGTGGCAGACGCGGCACCAGCCTGCGACACGAGGCGCGGCGGAGCCCTAACAACGCGCATGGAGCGTCCCGCGCGCCGAGTCGCCATGCCAGACCGGCTGCTGTAACGAGCACCACTCCTATGCCTGGAAAAATAAGTTTATTTACTTATTAATGATGATCGGCTTTGGACAGCGGTCGATCAGACTTAGATGCTGTCAAGAGTCAAATAGGCTTTTTTAAACGTATTAAAATAAAGTAACGTAGTAAAATCTAAACAATGAAAACAAAAAAATATATATGTAGGTATAGATCTTCATCATATTTCCAAGGGCATGATCGAACCCAAAACAAGATTTAGTTAAATTTTCTCCATTAAAAAATTGTGTACTTCTCTACAATGCGCTTATAACGTAAATATATCTATTACCTATCATCGTACATTGATAAAATTAATAAGAGTAACAAATAATGTTATTTTAGAGGGCATGGTCGATTTATATACTCGTATTCGATTCCGCAGCAAATATTTGTTTAAATAGTACCGTTTTTAGTTATGTTCGTTCACTTTTCGTAGGAGTTAGATATTGACGGAAATTAGCTCTTGTCTGCCTCTTAACAGACGTGATTGAGAGAAGGTCTTAGGGCACTGATTACAGGCAAACTCTGTCACTATCTAACTCAAAAGTTCAGGTAAGTTAGAACAGAATAGTGACAACGATACGAAAAGTGAACGCAAATCACGAAAAATGGTATTTAAAACAAAAATTTGCTGCGTAATCGAAAATATAAATCTACTTGACCCTTTACAACACTATTATTTGTTATTCTTATTAATTTAATCATCGATTGATAATTAATAGATAAATAAAAGTTAGAAGTATATATAAAATTTATCAAAATCGTGTTTTGGTGGTCATAATTACAAGAAGTACCTATGCAATTGGGAATATGATGAAGATAAATGTTTTTCGTCACCATAAACTGTGAAGATTGTGCTAAAACAGCGTCATATATCTACTTCGTTAGATATAGTCTAGATACATCATATTACACTCCACTAATCGTATTTACACTAATTATAAAATATAAAATTCAATACATTCCCACTGCTGGGTCCCAAGCCTTCTCTGGAGTGACGACGATGGATGTATTTTTAAAACGAATATGTAAGTTGATTTAATAAATTGACTGATAAATTATTCATCCCAGGAGTCCTACTTATTCAAAGAACTGCAGATAGGTACTTATACTAAACCACCCTCCACTAACTTGCATCCAAGTTTAACTTGCATAAAATGTATGGGAAGTTTTTTTTTCTCTTTATATTTGGCGCCGCACGGCTTGTGCATTTGCCATTTTCAAGTATCTGTATTTTCGGTATTTTCACTATATTGTATTTTCAATATATTTTGCAACGTTACACTCCTTCCAAGTCGTGAAGTTATTTAGATTCCATTATCTAGGGAAAGATAGGTCAAATATTAAACTAGCCTTTTTCTGAACCTTGCTAGAATGAGACGCCATGATGGCTTCTGACAGCAACTATTAATTTAGCACAGATAATAGAAGCACTGGCCGCTATTAACAAATGGTAATTATTTTCGCGCTGGGTTCGTGTTTAATATGCTCGGAGTGTTTAATAACCATGCGTGCCGGTGTACCTAATCCTCCGTGTGTTACCCGCTTTAATAACGATGGAATTATGGTTCATACGTTTATATTTTCTTTTATTATTTTCCTGAACAAGATGAGAACGATACACCGTAGCACTAAACCCCAAATAAAGAGAAACACAAGACTTTCCTTTACGCTTGCATAAATTTTATTTTTCAGATGTTAAAATTAAAACCGGCTGAATAAACACCCCATGTCGTCACGGCGAATACGTTAACGCATCACCCGCCTGCCGCCAAAACGCGATGCGTGAAGTTAGCAAGTGAGTGACGCGTACAAATTACCCGTCTGCCATCTACACACAATAGATCGCTTGCCTGTAACAATATCATCTGTCCCGAACGCTAATGAAAATCCAATTAATTCCGCTCCAAAACTCATTTGAAGTTTAATTGAAAACTTGGACGATGAAGGGCGTTCGCTGCTGTGAATGATGTAATGAGATTGCGAGACTTGCTATTGTCGTATGCACGCCGAATAACAGATGAGACCACGCAGATTGTTTCACGGTTAATTGCGGTGTGTGCCCAACACATTGGACACACACGGTGGATGAATATTTGAAGCCGGATGTGGGATACAGAGATTACACAATACACAAGTCTACACTTTTTATGAAATTTGTGACCAACTGACCAAATTAATAAAGTCTGCCTTTGCCTGCCATTTTTGGATGCATTTGAGGCTTTGTTTCGACGCGTTGTTTCTGATTGTTATAATACCTAAACCAACGCATAGAACTAAAAGAAACTAGAAGAATAAAGGGCCTCAATCGCGCTAATTTTAAACGATAATACCAAACAAAAACCACAACCAAAACCCTTATAGTTATGCAGATTTCGTATCGCGCTTATCATTTGAATGTTAACGTTTTAGCGTTGTTTTGAAAGATGCGTTGGTTTAGCGATCGATTGAACTTTACCTACATTTGGATTGAGTCAGGGTCAGATTGGGCCGGGAGGGCCCTGGTGGCTCCCAGAAGCACGAGCCCGGGACGGGATAGTGGTAGATGGAATACTATCAGAAAGTTATGAAATTAACGAGTTACAATTTGGAACCAAATTTAGTAAATATTGAGAAAATTTACAAATTAGGTACTTTTTCCATTTTTTTTATTGTCTCTAAAACAATGTCAAATATCGTGTATTATGGTTTACTCTATATTCTATATTCTCTATATTCTATTATATATTATATTATATTATATTATATTATATTCTAAGGTGCACGTCAAAATGGAGCCCGCTGGGGCCCGCGCAGGCTGGGCCCGGCTGGCAAACCCCACCTGGAATGTATGGGCAATCCGACGCTGGATTTAGGAGTCCTTGCTTGAACTGGCAAGATAACTTAGGAACTCCTGAGTTAAAAGTAAAAAAATTAATTGAATTGAATTGAATTTGAGTTGTAACGTCCAAATCAGAAATAAAGCGATACCATTTTTTTCATCAGTTATAAACAAATCTAAACCACGGCGATACCTTTAGATCATTTAGAACGGTCTGCAGGTATCTCAACAGTTTCATTTGTATTGTTAAATTTTGTACATACCTACTTGCATTATTATTTCTGTGAATAAAGGTTTTAAAACACGTTCGAACATTTGATATGTTAAAAATAGCGCAAACCACCGAGGTATGAACCACTCTGGATCAAGAGATTGATATTCCAACTAAATTTCATGCTGGCCACCGCAATCCAACAGTTTTACTCTAATAAAGTTAGATAGAAAATACTTTATTGCACTTATAAAAGAAGTACAAAGGCGTACTTAATGCTAGAAAGCATTCTCTTCCAGATAACCTATAGAGCTGGCTTATTGAGCAGACCTTCTACACTTTCGATGAGTTCACTAGCCTGAAATTAATCTAATTACCTAGGTAATCCTAGATGTGACATGTTTTTTGTTTATTGTGTGCCTATTTGTTATTTATGTATACTTTTGACTCATTTTGTGATAATTATTTGTTTGACGTGTACCTTTTGTATGATTAAATGGCTATCTGACTATCTAAACCCAAATACGGCCACTGTAAGATGATCTTTCAGGCCACCGTGAAAAAACCTAGACCGAAATGTTTTTTGTAGAAACTACCCATGTAGGCCTGTTATTATTGGTAACCATAGAGATAGAACTTTAGCTACACTCTAGATCTATGTTGGTAACTATTGGTTTACTCAGGTTGTCGATTAACTTCATATTAGAATGCGAATATCGAATCTACACAAGTTAACCGGCAATTCTCGTCCACGTTCTAATTTTTCTGGCCAGTCCACTGGACCGGATAACTTTAATCAGCTATCGAGAAAAAACGCTTTAGCGTGAAATGAGTCGCGAACTGTTAAGCGATCAAAGACTTTGATAAAGCCTTTTTTACGATCAAACGAGGTTTGCTAATGCACTGCTTTATTTGGTTCAGACTACTGAAAGTGTTTTTTTCGTTTTCTGTGTTGCGATCGGTGCAAACTTGACTGCATACTGCTGAAGAAGTTTCATGGATCGATAGTACAATTTAAAGCACAGGTTCGTAGCTTCGAGTGTCCTAGTTATTAAGGTGGGGTATAACGTAAAATTACTAATCTTAGATTTGATTTTTAACTGCCTAGGTAAATCAAGTACAATATTAAAATTACTAATCTTAGATTTGATTTTTAACTGCCTAGGTAAATCAAGTACAATATTAAAATTACTAATCTTAGATTTGATTTTTAACTGCCTAGGTAAATCAAGTACAATATTCAAATTATTAATATGCATGGATAGGTACTACCTACATTACCTATCAGTTATCTAGTACCCATAACACAAGCTCTGCTTATAGCTTGGGGCTAGATAATGTTGTGTGAACTGTCCAGCATTATTTACAATTATTTATTTATTTATTATTATTTATTTCGAGGGATCACTGTACCAGAAACACGATAAGACAATATTATCTCGCTAGTAAAAAAACACAAACTTACCCCTATCTTTTGGCTAGATTCGATTGTTTATTAACATGGAGCATATTATTGGGTAAAAAATTCGATAAATAAAATCATTACAACAAAGGTAATATTAGGTAGGTTTATTGTAGGGGTTTTGTAACATATTTGTATATTTTAAGAGATACAAAACTTAGCATTCCATACACTATCAATGCCAAAATATGACACCTTTAAAAATACGAACGATGACAAAGCAATTCGATACACTGCCGGTTCACACTCTAGTCCTTCAAATGTGTTCAATAATTAAACAGCAATGTATGGATAAAACTTAATGTTTCTTTTTATGCGTTGGTTTTGTTTCTTTTGGTTCGGACACTTTTTGAGCGCTGAAGTCCATTATTACTTTGAGGTCATCGGTTAATAAGTGTAAAATATATCTTTCAGTACAAGTTTTTATAAAATTAGTAATCGTAACCGTGTGCTGATAAAAAGGAGCCTAAACACGGCCAGTCTACTATTATCCCACGAGGAGTTCGAGCCCGTTCCGTTCCGTTGCCCATCTTCCGTGTCCATCATCAGATCAGCTCGCTGTCACCATCATATTGCATTGTCATCGGAACTTGACAGGTATGCAAAATATCATCTCAATCGGTTGAGGATAATTGCTTAAAAATTCTGTTTCACCCGGACAAACATTTGCAAGATTCTATCCAGAGAAACATACATACATTGCAAGTTAAATAAGAGCTTGTGAAAATTAGTCTAAATAGTTGGTGAACGTACCTATCATAAGCAGCAATAGTGTGAGGGGGGCTCGTGGATGCGGCCTCAGGGCTCCCAGCACCGCTCCGGCCGCTACCAGACAGGCTCCTACCACGCCGAGGAACAGCACGCACAGCCTGAGGGGAGGCCGGCCGCAGCAGGACTTGGGAGCGCCACCGTCGCCTTCGGAACACGCGTATGCTGCTCCTCTGCCAGATCTGAAAACAAAAATAGAATGAGAATTCATTGGAGATTATGGACTGGGAATAAAATCAGCCTTTTTTACAAGCTTCTAGTTTGTATGTATGTTCGGGCAAGGGCGTAGCCAGGATAGTATATAGGGGCGCAGACAAAGAAAATCCTCTACCTATCGACATAATTAAACCTAAGTTTCCAGATGCTATTCATATCTACTCATACCTACGATACCTACTAGAACGACCTTCCTATTTTTATATGTACCTATGTTAAATATTTTCTCATGTGAGTGACTTGTGTCTTTTTGAGAATAAATATCTTTAAACCGAAATCCTAGATTATATTGATTTTATCATTGTTTTTAACGTATAAGATTCAGGAGCAATAATAAAAAAACTGAAATAGCTTTATTACTTGACAATCAATATACGAAGTTCCTAAAAAAAAACTTCTCGTACAATTTCACCTTTTTTTTCTTTAACAATTTTCCGGTGAACTCTTGTCATACCCTACATAAACTATAAGTTCTCCAATCACCACGCTTGGCAGGCATATTGGTTGATCGCAGTATTGAGTATGTCCCAAGTCCCGGTTGCCCATCCACTGGTGTAATCCCTGTCGGCTTTTACGACATCTAAACGGAGAGGTATATTCTTACGGCAGACACATCGTAGCAGTAAAGTATATTAGAAGATAGGTAACTCAATTAGAGGCGTGCTTAGAAGCGAATTGTACTCCTATTAATCAAGCTCTAGAAACTCGTGTCTATAGGGATTAGCTTTTACATTTGCGACCAAAATGAAAATTGTACGGCTGAAGTACTTAAGATGAAACCAAGTCGTAATATTTATTTTTCGAGGGAATAGGCCCAAGTGCCCGAACCGACACAATTTGGTAGCCCAAAAATGTTCCCCTTAATTGCAGTAAGTACTTACTTCTTTTATTATATTCTTTATGGAACGTTGTTGCCTATTCCAGAATTTTCATGACTCGTAGAAATATGAGTGAGCACAGAAATTGCCTACATAATGTACAAATGTATTTCTCAGTAAATAAGAGAGCTTTTCTTTAGCATTATATTGGCGTCACCTTTCTGTTCACAAAGGAATTTGAATAAACAGGGGATGTTTGCAAATATAGCTGAAAATATTTCTATGGGCTGTGACTTGCGACTGATTTAATTTTCTTTTCATTTGGAACTGACTGAGAGTACAACCTAATTTCATATTTACTAAGAAAAGTGTTGGGAAAATATATTTTTTGTTGAAATATATGTATTTCAAGACAAGCTTTTATTAAATTAGTGATCGGAACGGTGTGCCGATCAAAATGAGTGCAACACGATATTTTTATTATACATAGAAAATACCCAGAACACCCTGAACAAATATCTGCAGATCGGACAAATATTTGTTCCGAGGCGGGAATCGAACCCGCAACCTCCTGCGTCGCAGGCGAACGTTCGCCCGCCGCAGAGGTCGGCAAATATCAGCACAAAATAACTAATATGGGTCAAATGTAAGATTTGATTACAGATACCGAGACAGGTGAAACTAAATAAAAGCTAGTAATCGTTTATTCCCAGTTATAAAATCTAGTAATCGTTTATTCCCAGTCATAAAAGTTAGTAATCGTTTATTCCCAGTCATAAAAGCTAGTAATCGTTTATTCCCAGTTATAAAAGTTAAGTAATGAGTTGATATATTCATTGATAGATATTTTTGAAGCATATAGGTACTTTATGTAGAGTGTTGGGCCTAAGAATAAACCCCTTCGTCTCCTCCCGTGAATGCCGTAAAAACCAGCAGCAGCATCCACCTGAGTACTCAACACCACCTGTCAAGCGTGGCAATGGCGGGGATTTACTATAATCATCATCCAGCTGTGGTCATCTAAAGGCCGCTGATGATGATGATGAAGTACTTTTAAAACTATCATGTTCTTAATATAAAGGGTGTCACATATCCCTTCTTATTTATAAACGTGGCTGAGTACATCTAGTTTAGCTTCATCATGGCGCGGCGTCTCTCTCCGTTTTTACAAGCCTTTATTTAACTTGCAATGTATGTCCGGGTGGAATCTTGCAACTGAATTTTAAAGCAGTTATCCTCAACCGTTGAGATGATATTTGGCATACCTGTCAAGTTCCGATGACAATACAATATGATGGTGACAGCGAGCTGGTGTGATGATGGAGACGGAAGATGGAACAACAATGGACAATGGAACTCCTAATAGTATGGAATGGATGGATCCTTGGGATGGATAATAGTAGACTGGCCGTGTTTAGGCTCATCTTGATCAGCACAAGGTTACGATCACTAATTTTATAAAACCTTGTAATGAAAATTATATTTTTCACCAAAAACTTATTATTGTTAAATGAACAGACACCGAAGCTAAGCTCAACTAAGGATAACCAACGATTATAAATAAGACGGATTGTATTTATGCTCTCTGTGAGTTGCATTATGCAAGAGCGATCCAGTTACCATTGCCGTACCCCGGTATATCACTATTACACCTTCTGTGCCCCGGTAGTTACAACTTGCTAGTGTTGCTAACCGAGTAATATTAATAATTAAATCGTAATATTACAATATCCATAAAAATAACTTCGTTTGGTATAAGATTTGTCCTGGCTGCTAGCTTATTATGGAATGTATTATTACTGGAAGAAAGCGTTCGCAGAGTCAGTCGTACGAAGCAATGCGGCGATGAGCTCACCACTTGTCACGTCTATATTCCACAATTGTGCACAACCCATTGTGAAAAGCGGCCCATTCAGGCTCTACCTACCCCTTCGGCGTAGTTATGTATGTATGTATTTAACATGTTACGGTACCACAGACTGACACACAGACACACATAGTGGAGCGGTCAAACTTATAAAACCCCTCTTTTTAACCCCCGACGCAAAAACGACGGGGTGTTATAAGTTTGACGTGTCTGTGTGTGTCTGTGTCTCTGCGTGTGTCTGTCTGTGGCATCGTCGCTCCCGAACGTATGAACCATTTTTGTGTTTTTTGAAACGTGAATTAGTTGGGAGTTTTCTTAGCTATGTTTGATCAAAATCGGTTCAGCAGTTTAATAGCGTTGAGGATTATTAAATTTTTACAAAATTTATTACTTGTTGCGTCAAGGGTTAAAAAATACGAGGCTTTGACATACAGAACCCATTTCTTTTAGTGATTCCCATCACTGGCTTCGTTGCATAAAGGCATTTTACTCCGTTAACGAGGAGATAAAGGCACACAAACGGTGGATGAGCAGTAATAGAAATAATTCAGTGCCTATGAATACAGCAGTGGAGTGCAAACGACTATACGGCCATATTGTTATCGCGATACGTATTAGAGTTCGTATGTGGTAACTGTTTAACCATCCATGTACCTACCTATATACATATATTTATATTTCAGTAGTAGTAGAGCTTTATTGTGAAAGAGTTCTTCCGGGGAAGTACTACCACCATACCTATTTCTGCCGCAAAGCAGTAGTGCTCACATTGCTGTGTTCCGGTTTGAAGGGTATGGGTGCCGGTGAAATTACAGGCACATGAGACTTTTCATCTTTATGTCTCAGGGTGGCGGGCGCAGTACAATGCAACATAGGGCGCGTCCTAGGTGAACGTGACCTACGAGGTAATGCACTGTTCATAAGCAGAGGTTACCGCTTAACTTCAGATGGGCCATCTGATTGCACCGTCATTCAAGAAGTATAAAAAAAAAAAAACTATATACATATCTATCTTTTTACCTGTACGTACACTCAGACAAATGAAGAAGTGCAGATAGAAGACGGCGCATGATACAAGTGGGTTAGTGAAACCAAAAACTATGCTCGTAACACAGCATAGCTAATGTTACTTACACGCACACACAGATAATGCATCAAAACTATGCTCAACACTCGTTAGTCAGTGCCGGCCATCGCACTGTGAACATAGTGAAAACGTCTATATACACGCAGAATTTTCAATACGCAAATCGTTCAAAGAGATACGCGATGCCTTTCTGTGTTGTGCAATATTAAAACTGTAAAAAGTTACTACATGCACGGCCAGTCTACTATTATCCATCAATGAGTTCCGTTGTCCATTTATCTCCATTACCAGATCAGCTGTCACCATAATATTGAATTATCGGAACTTGACGAATATAAATAAATAAACAATGCTGGACAGTTCACACAACATTATCTAGTCCCAAGCTAAGCAGAGCTTGTGTTATGAGTACTAGACAACTGATATACTTAACACAATATATTACACAAGCAGCGCCCCGCGGTTTCACCCGCGTAAGTCTCGATCCCGTGGGAATAACGGGATAAAAATGTGCCTATGTGTTATTCCGGGGGTCCAGTTATCTCCATTCCTAATCCAAATCCATCCAGTAGTTTTTACGTGAAAGAATTACAAACATCCCTACTTAGAAACATTCGCGTTTATAAAATTAGTAGGATAGATAGATATTTTTTATTATGTATAGAAAATACCCAAATCACCCTGAACAAATATCTGCAGATCGCACATATATTTGTTCCGAGGCGGGAATCGAACTCGCAACCTCCTGCGTCGCAGGCGAACGTTCGCCCGCCGCGCCACAGAGGTCGTTAAAATTTCAGCTCAATCGGATGTCATGAAGTACTTCTAATCCAGCTTGCAAGATTTGAACTAAACAAACAATCTAACATACAAACATTGCTAGTTAAATAAAAGCTTATAATGAACTCTGAAGGAATAACCTACTAAGGAATATTTATTTATTTATTACAAGGAAAACCAGCAGCACATACATACAAATTATATAAAAAAAGTTAAAGCAGAAGGCTATTAAGGTGGTTGCTTTCGCTTGTGGCGCGAAATTCAATTATTTTCGTGTTTTTTGCTCAACACAGCTCATCAACACTTATTCAGAGAGCGAAAACTGATTTGCCGGTAATTATATGACCTGACACAAAAGTTTTAATTTGTAGTATCACATGTATCACAAAAACACGAAATAAGAATGAAAACCAAAAAGGGGCCTATGTCCAGCAGTGGACTTCTATAGACCGATGATAATGATACCAAATATAATGATACCAAATATCTCATTGCACGTCATCTATGCGTGCATACATTGCAGCAACATTAACATTTTATGTAAAACAGAGCCTCGTCCTAATGGCTTTTGTGTGTAAATGCCAGTTATGCTCTCCCCACGAGTCTTTTTCCAACTACCCCATTTATTTCACACAAATTAATACTGAGAGTAACTTTCTACGTATTTTTGTGTTTACCCGAAATGGCTGCTATACAGCCCTATTGTTGTTCTATCCTTCAATTTTTGGTTCTTGGTTATATTTTCATCAGAATGTTTTATCTGTCGACCTCTGTAGCGCGTCGGGCGAGTAGCCGGCTGAGAAGCGAGAGGTTGCGGGTTCGAATCCCGCTGCGGGACAAATGTTTGTATGATCTGCAAATATTTGTTCGGGTCTGCGTGTGGTATCATGGTACTCGTAGTTCCTGATACCCACGACACTGGCGATCCTAGTGTGGGATCAGGACTATGCATGTGACTGTTGGGTGTTATGATATGTTATAGAGTTCTGTAGCCAAATGGTACTAAAAGGGACCCTATTAATAAAAGCCTACACCGTGCATCCATCCGAATCCATATCTCTGTATGTATTCTGTGACCGGCAAAGACTTTCTATTTACTCTACGATGGACTTAGCATTCCATACACTATCAACACAAAAATATAGCACATTTGAAAATCCGAATGACAACAAATGATTTGATACCTACACTGCCAGTTTCAAGTCCTTCAAATGTGTTCAATACTCAAGCAGCAATGGACGTATGAAACATAACAGAATTGTTTATTTTTATTCGTTTAGTTTCTCTTGGGACACTTTTTGAGTCCAAGTGGGATATCTCGGCGGCACTATGAGGTAGACAATTGAAACTTTAACAGATTTAGTAGGTTCCTATATGTTGTTTGAGCATAAACCCTATGCAAATAATCAAAATATAAAAAAACACCATATCCCAAGTCCCAGTTATAAAGAGTTCACCAACCAAGGAATAAAACCGATAGCGCGTTCTCATTAACTAGTGGTGACATCTAGTTTTGAGTTAAGCAAACTTTTCCAGTTGTTTGATAAAATTATATATGTGATTTTCATCAAAAATTATCTTGGATATCCTGTGATTAATACTTTTCGAGTTATGGAGGGATTGTGACTTGACTTCAGATCCCTACACAATGCGTGGCACGAGAGAAGACGCATGTCTGGTTTATTACTAGTTTTGTATTGATACACGTTTTCATGCAGCCAGGATAAAACCCTTTGGATCAAAACACTGTGTTTTTTTTATTATTATTTTTTCTAATGGATTTTAATGCAGTTGACCGCCTGGGGCCATGACTGCGTTACCGGGCTTTATAAAAAAAAAAAACACTGTAAATCCCACGACAGCTCTTATTCTCAGTCGATGATTTATTATATTGAATAAATGACGGAACTGGCTTTTGGCCCACCTGTGGGGTTATTGCGTAAGTTTTTTTATTTTTTTAATTTTTAACAATGGTAGACCTTTGTTTGATCACGATCTCACCTGTTGGTAAGTGACGATGTGGCCGAAGATGGAGCACAAAAGTCTAGAAGGCACCTATTCACTCTAGCCTTGAAGAGACCCAGATTATAGTTTTCAGGAAAGACAGACGACGGTACTGTATTCCACTCCTTAGCAGTACTCATTATAAAGGTAGAACTGAAACGTTTAGTACGAATAGAGGGTATACTAATGGGGTTTGATTTCAATGTCCAGTTTGCTATTCATTGCGCAGCGTTTTTTAAATATTTCTGTTCTTGTAAAAATGCTAAAACACGCTGCGCAATGAACAGCAAACTGGTAATCGACATCAAACGTCAGTCTACTACGCAATACCCCGGCAGGTTTTTCCCTCTATTTATCAACTGCATTAGATACCTTAGGTCACGTCCACCTAGGGATCCTTCGTGGCATTGCACAGCGCCTGCCTGAGACATAGAGATGAAGTCACCTATATAAGTACCTTTTATTTTACAAAAACGGGAAATTTTTACGTACCGTTAAATCGATGTAAGCACCGACATTGTTTCGACCCGTTTCGAGAGTCTTTTTCAAATGACACCTATACCTGTAATTTCACCGGCCCAAGCACTACTGCTTGGTGGCAGATATAGGTATGGTAGTACTTCCCCGGGCGAACTCTTTCACAAGGAGATCTACTCGTATTGTATGTTATCGTATTCATGTCTATGATGTATTCACATTAATCTAAATCCCTCTTGTATGCCACTTTGTAAGTTAACGACCATTATGGAGGCGTACGATTGAATGCACACGAGTTTGTCGACCCCATATCATATGACCCCAAAGGAAGAGGGTCCTCAATTTTAATGGTTTGCATCGCACACAGATAAAACTTTATACATTATCGATGTCACGCACGATCAATTGAATCTATTCAATGCAGTTAACTCATAATATAAATATTCTTATAGACAAGTACCTACTTGAATGGCCTCACTAATCTATTGAAGTGAGACAACTGGAATAATTGAACAAGTAAGCCAACATTAGTATTCCTGCCGTGATAGCTCTAGAAATAAAACCGTGCCGTCAATGGCAAAACATTTTATCTTTTCCAGCGTACCGATCGCATTAGAATTGTATCTTGAGCGTAAAAAAGCAATAAGAATGAGGCTTTCGTCGGATAAAGCGGCATTTACGTAGAGAGCAGATTTCCGGTGCCTGCTAGCTGGTGTTATCGGTACGAGTTCGGGGCGTGTGTCCACAGCTGCCGTCACAGAGAACGAGATGACGTGTTCACCGCACGTCCGTCATCCGAGCGCCGTCATCCCAGCCGTCTAGATTATTAGTAGTTCGACGCTACTTGTCCACCAGAGATTGCTGGCGCCGCCAGGTTTTTAATTTATTTGAATGAAGACGGAACATGCAGATTGCCAACCTCTTCTAATAACAATACATAAACTCATAGGTCACGTCCACCCACGACGCACCCCATGTGGCATTACACTGCAGCCGCCACCTTGAGACATAGAGATGAAAAGTCTCATGTGCCTGTAATTTCAGCGGCACCCATTGTTGTGCTACTGAGCACTACTACTTTGCGGCAGAAATAGGTATGGTGGTAGTACTTCCCCAGATGAACTTTTTCACAAAAAAGCTCTACTACTAACAAAAGGAGAACGGATTTATGTTTTGTGACTGAACCACTGAATTCGGTCGCGACAGACGAACGATGTCCACACGTCATCCGAACTAGCTGTCGGTGGCTGTGGACAAACGCTTTTTATACTCTGCTTCTATTAAGCCTTCGGTTTCGCGCTGTTAGAGTCAGTCGACGAAAACGGTGTATTGAACAAGTCTAGCATGGCCGTAAACGTGGCACGGGGCGTTAGTTGCCTTTACACTAGTATAGTATTATTTTATCTGTGCCTTTACGGACATTTTGATAAATGACTATCGGTACAATAACATTCATTCTGTTGGCCGGCTCTTCTGTTTTTAATTTGACTAGTCATCGCCGACCTCATTTACGAGAAAAACAGGCTATTCGTTTCTTCGTGCTCCGCTCCCTTCAAAATCACTCCAAAGTTTTTTTAAAGTCATGTTGCTGTTTTAAATTACTTGGCTAATTACCTCATAGGCAGTTTATAAATAAAAAAATGCATTGCACCGATAGCGTGTCGAATGGCATTTTAAAGTGCATTAGTTGACGCCAGATGTGCCGATCGCTCGATAATGGGTGATTCACCATTTATGTGCCAAACGAAACGGGAGTCGAGACGCTGTATGCAACACTTTAACTGTATTTACGAGACTTTTAGATGTTAAGTGTTTCTTTGCTGAAGCCGAAAGTATAAAGCATGCATACATACATAATGATTTTAATCCGTAGTCAGTTTTAATAGTCATTATTAATTTAGTAGGCGTATATATTTAGACTCGACTCGTAGGTATTATTTAGATTTAAGAATCAAGTTTTTTTAACACACTTTTATATTAAATTTAAATGTAACAAAAAAAAAGATTGAAAGAATGAAAGACAGAACATACATGTATTTGTGCCAACAAACAAAATTCCACACAAAATGACACACACACACACACAAAGAAAAATAAAACTAACGTGTGCCTCTTAGTACCAGCCACGCATCACTGACACAAATTAGCAAAATCTTGGAATCGAATTTTCGACCACTTCCTAATATCCAATTGAACTGAAATTTCGCATATCTGTAGATTCTGTAGCCGTAGTGCGACTTTTTGCTACAAGTTTACGCGCTCTACCAAGACCGCGTTTTACGCGCAGTTTGTATGAAGAAATGTACAGAGCCCCTAGCGGCGAGTTAATTAATCATTTCGTGTCAGTGTAATTTTGCCGTTTACTCAACCAACGCGGTGGTCGCGTAAACACACACTAAGGCCTCTGGTATGTTCCGATGATAATACAATATGATGGTGACAGTGAGCTGATCTGATGGTGGAGACGGAGGATGGACAACGGAACTCCTCGATGATTAGTAGTAGCCTGGCAGTGTTTGGCCTCATTGTGATAAGCTCACGGTTCACAATAATAAGTTAGAAAAGCGAGTTAAAAAAAAACTTATAATTGACCAATCTGCGACCTTCATAATATGACAACTGTAAAATTATAGTGGAGGCCAACATTTTAAAAAGCAGTCAAAATTATGGCAGTGCCTGTGTATATTTACCTATACCTACTACTTAGGTATGCTCCTACATTATAAATGCGAAAGTTTAGATGTTCGGTTGTTCGTTGTTTGTTACTAAATCACGTCGTAACGGCTGAAACGATTTCGATGGCAATTGCAGCACAGATTATGGTTTAGATTATGACCAACTTTTATCTCAGCACCACGTAAGCGAAGTCGCGGGAGACGCTAGTAAGTAAAAGCAACTACTAGAAGTGACACTGTCGTTAAGTGTTTCACAAGTCTGACTGATGCTATCACTAATTGCTGGCAGTAAGGAGTTGCTTGCTTTTGTTTTTGGAGCTGTAACGCTAAAATACCCTAATTGCCTCTCTTGAACATGCCCTTTTACTTAGCCCCCTCTTCCTAATGGTTACGAGCTAAAGTAACGCAGAGCCATAAAGAGTACGCAGATTAACAGACGTTTAGGCTCTTCGCCTACTTCAAGAGTGTGTGGCCTTGTGACCTCTACCACTGGTTTAACTGAAGTCGCTTTAAAAGTGTTTTAAACCTAAATTTTTTGCGTGTCTCCCAGTAATGTTGTTTTGTGACTATACAAATGAAGATTTTTAATGAAATATGGAAGCATTTGATACTTTTTGCTGTACCTTCGTATGTATGTATAGCCGTGTTTTCCCAGTAGTCATACCACTAGGGACCTGTGGAGGGATTTAGGGGAGGCCTACGCGCCGCTGAGGCGACTTCTATAGATTAAGCAAATTATATTTTAAATAAAACCAGTGTAAAAATGAAAAAAAAAATTGTTTAGTTAATTAATGTTTTAGAAAGTCGTAGCTTTAAAAGTTTTTTTAAAATTTATTTTTATTTATTTATTTTATCATACCACTAGCACCAAAATCACTCATTTGAGTGAATAATGAATCGAGTGAATCAAAGTAGTAATCGAGAATTAATGGGAAATGGTAATTTATATTTATATTTATATTTATTTGAAGGAAAACCAAAGGCTTAAAATTAACAGTCTTACAAATTAATAAATATCAGAAAGCTTATTGCAGGTTTTCACGGATAGGTAGCGGAATAGTACAACAACAAAAAACAACAAAACTAGCTAGCTATTCCTAGCTATTGTAAAAGAACCCCAGTTCACGGATACAGAGTTTAACTGATCAGTCAGTACACGATATGGTGATAGGATCTAAGCGGTTTAAGTACTGGAAAAATCTAAGCACATGGTAATGTCACAGAATACGTCAGAACAGCTACTACCCTCAAAGCGCTGAGTGTTATGCGCATATTAAACCCACATCACATTCTCGAGTGCGTTTCAGAGCGCGAAATTTATGTCGTTAATAAGGGCTGGGGAGTTTAATTAGCTGATTTATGTTAGCCATATTGTGGCGCGTGGTATGAGCGACAGCTTAGAGCATATCAGTTGGTTCAGTTTACCAACAACATCGTATTTTTCGACGACACACAAGCACATTAATATGCTTTACATTCTTCTTCTTCATCGTGTCGTTGGTTCCAATAATAGATAATTATAGTGTTTTAGACCAAAATTTAGCCACGTCGATAGCATTTTCAGTGGCTTAGCACAGGTCATTTAGGGTGCAGGTGTTGGTTCACAGTGGACAGGACAGCATGTGTGGCATCGTCTGTGGAGTGAACCCACAGTCACATTGTGCCTCGTCGGAATACCCCCATTTAACCAAGTTATACCTGCAGCGGCCCACCTGGCTCCGGAGTTGGTTCTGAGATTTCCAGATGGACCATGGCAGTTTATTACAGTTATTTCTGCTAATGCGGCATGCTTTACATTAGAAAGATGTTTTTGTATAATTTACAACAATTCTCATAGAGTGATATCAGATTTCAATGAAATATTGAGAGCACATTATTCGCAGGAAGTCGGAAGATGGACATTAAAAAAAAGTTACTTTTTTTAGTTTTTTTTCAGGGGGGGCAAAAAACATTCAATAATCATTAAAATCGGACAACTCTGTAAAAAGTTAGAAAGTTTTAAAGTTGTTAAAGCTTTGGACATTAGTCGTGCAAATAAAAAAAAAGACCTGTACGCGAGTACCAACATACACACGGATAGACGAAAGCAAATTTTTCCAGTTGTTGCAACAACTTCGCTCGCTCGGTCGGTTTTTGGAAAAAAGAATTAGACTAAAACCTACGGATTATTTCAAAACACATTGATTTTCCTTGAATTTTATTAATAAATACCTAGGTAATATAATATAAACGATTATTTTCGAATTTTACCTAGATTCCAGCAATCCGAATATTCTGCTAATGCAGCACTGTTGCACCAACATGTCAGACTAGAAAGATCGTACTGTAGTTCGTTTTGTTCCCAGAGGGGCAAAGCTAAGGCCAAACCAATGCGTTCAGCCCGCGTTCTCAGTGGCGTGCACGGTTTCGATCAATGGTAAGACAATGGCTCGCCACCGTGCACGCCACCGCGGACGCGGGCTGAACGTGTTGGTTTAGCCAGCTGTTTTCTTCAGCCTGTGATTAGCCCTCTGCCATTGACAGTTTAATGGCCTCCGCTATAGGTCGTCACGGATTGCTTTTCGCGATTATGTCGAAAGCGAAGATACTGCGCTGATGTGAGACCAATCGCAGGGCACAGTTACATATAAAACAGGTTACCGCGGACCGAAACATGAAACCGGCTATTTTAACTAATACGCGAGTTTGTATTGGTAAAACTGTTTCTTCCGTTTTACTACTACCGTTTTTGCAAATATTTTTTCCGGGGTCTGGGTGTTATGGTAGCATGGTACTCGTAGTTTCTGATACCCACGACATAGGGAATTCTAGGTAGGGGTACTAGATAACTGATATACTTAATATAATACATTACATAGATAGATATTTTTTATTATGCATAGAAAACACCCAGAACACTCTGAACAAATATCTGCAAAACGCACAAATATTTGTTCCGAGGCTGGAATCGAACCCGCAACCTCCTGCGTCGCAGGCAACCCATCGCCAGCTGCGCCACAGAGGGTGAAAACTGAAAAGTCTTATGTGCCTGTAATTTCACCGGCACCCATACCCTTCAAACCAGAACACAGCAATGCGAGCACTACTGTTTTGCGGCAGAAATAGGTATGGGGGAATATGTATATGTATGTGACTGTTATAACAGTCACACAGATGTTATGTTATGTTATGTTATATATAGATTAGAGTAGGGTGGTGTTATAGCCATCGGAAATAGTGAAGTCTATATTCACGTCAGTCATGCAAAAATTATATGGAAAAAAAACGCGTCTATATATTCACAATTCCATATTGTATTTTTTTTTATACTACTTGAATGACTGATCAAGCAGATGGCCCACCTGATGTTAAGTGATAACCTCTGCCTATATAATCAGTGCATTACCTCATAGGTAACGTCCACCTAGGACGCGGCCTATGTGGCATGGCACTGCGCCCGCCACCCTGACACATAAAGATGAAAAGTCTCATGTGCCTGTAATTTCACCGGCACCCTTACCCTTCAAACTGGAACACAGTAATGCGAGCACTACTGCTTTGCGGCAGAAATGGGTATGGTGGTAGTACTTCCCCGGACGAACTCTTTCACAAAAAAGCTCTACTACTACTAACAGTACCTAGTACAAAACGTAGTACGTAGAAACCTAGTAGAAACGTGATGCGTACTTTATTTTTGACAATTTTTTATTAAGTACTGGAATTGGGATTCTGATTATCGGCGCCGTCAATCCGCTTTCTACGCGAATGCAGTCATTGACGGGTAATCTATGATTGTGAAACTTGTGTCCGGTGTTTGATACTCGAATGTACAACTCTATCTACTGGTTTTAATCGTTTTACGGCTAGGGATTACTGAAACAATTATATAATCGGTTACAAGCTGTTTGCCATTTGATCATTATTGAAGGTGAACGATTATCCACCACGCGTTTTCAGTTTTGTTTTCATATAAAATGAAGGTAGCATAAAAAACGCGTTGCTGAAAAAACAATATGTCAACCTTAAAATAAGTATCATCATCATCATCATCATCAGCCTATATCAGTCCACTGCTGGACATAGGCCTCTCCCAATGCGCACCATTTAGACCGATTTCCAGCTCTTCCCATCCACTTTCTACCAGCCACCTTACGCAGATTGTCGCTCCACCTAGCCAGGGGGTGCCCCACACTTCGTTTACCAAATCAGTATCAACCGTGAGAAACGGAGAATATTAACGTAGAAAATTACGTACGGATGCCTCTCCTCGCGAGTTCGAATAGCATTTAACCAGTTTTTTTTAAATGGCTATTTAATTATCCTATGACGCGCGGAGTGATGCCACATATCCAAAGACACCGCGCGCCAACCCCAGGTAGAAATCTCCATACAAAAAAACGCCTAACGTTGAATACAAACATATATAATATATTAAAATACTACTAATACTATTTATTACTATTTATTTTAATATATTGAATATATTTTACGTCTCGTAAAATATAGATAATTTTACAAAACCCCTGTTGTATTGATTTTATTTATATGATTTTTTTAACCAATAATAACCATTTTAATAAACAATCGAAACTAGACAAAAAATAGACGTAGGTAACTTTGTTTATTTTTTCTGTCGAGAAAATATTGTCCTATCGTGTTTCTGGTATAGTGATCCCTCGGAATTATAATGCATTATCCATGCATATTTTTTTACGTGGGCAGAATCCGATATTATTATTATTACTTTTAGATTGTGGGATGGATATGGATGCACCCCCACATAATGTGTGAAAATTACAACTGGGTACCTCTTGCGGCTGTCGAAATATAACTACCTCTGTGAACGAATACAGAGATAAGCAGACAGAGATAGCAATCCCTTTACCAAAGGGTCCCATTGGCACCTTTTGGGTACGGAACCCTAAAAAGCACAAGCATAAGTAGATATGTTTCTTCATTCATAACAATCTTCTGTTCATGATCAGGGTAAATAGCATCGTTTCAGTGCAAATTGTCGCGACGCGCCAGTAATGGCTGGATATGATAGTCACGCGTGCCATAAAAATGGCAATTCCGCGAACAAATAAGCGTGTCCCCTTGCGCCAGATGGCAAAGACACGCTCCATCAAGCTTAGAACGAACCAAACCTAATAATCGAAGTGATCAAACTGGAAGACTAGGTTATATCTCAGATCTCTCACTCATATATAAAAGGCAATGTCCTGACTGACTGACCGAGTGACAGCGCTCAGCCTAAACCGCTGGTCGTAGAGTCTTGAGGGTGTGGTTTGTCTCGATGCGAAGGGTTCTACTAAGAAAGTAATTTTGAAAATTCACATGCTAATAATAACATTTGAATTTAGCGAGGAATTTTCCACAAGCGAGAATATCCACCATCCACCTGGTTGCTTACGCGCGCCTGTGGCGCGAAATTAAATTTTTTTTTTGCTCATCACAGCTCATCAACACTTCTTCAGATAGTGGTAGTATTAGTTCTTCTAATGATATTTATGTGAGACTATAAAATAAAACTTGTGTGTTAGGTCATATAATTACCGGCAAATTGGTTTTCGCTATCTGAAGAAGTGTTGATGAGCTGTGATTTGCAAAAAACACGAACAAACTTGAAATTCACGCCACAAGCGAAAGCAACCACCTTAAAGGTTCGTTCTCTACTTACTCTGATGTATTTATGAAGCTACACAAAGAGTATCTAGAGTACTGGTGTGGAATAATAGTGGCTACATTTTAATCTGGCTATTCCAGCGCGCTCGCATGCAACACTACCCCCGCCCTATCGCGCGCTGTCTGCCACTTTACCGCCCGCATCCTGTCCGTACTTACTCTTATCTATTCATGTTCCACGGTAAAATGGTTGATACGATAAACAACGTAGTACTCTAGATAAAACGAAATTTGACCGTTCTTGGATCAAATACTGTCTCTGGTCAAAAACTACTAGGATATGACCCCGTGGTTACGTTTGCACCATTGATTTGCCCCATTAATGGTGCAGACGTAAGTTAGTTAGATGTTAGTTGGTTAGTTATGTTTGCACCATTCAATGACTCAGTTGACCGCCTGAGGTCATGACTGCTTTACAGGGCTTTTGGTGAGTGCAGATGGCGCTCAACCTGCGAAGTTAGGTTGGGGCAACGAGCACAAGGGCACAATTTAGGTACGGACCTCGGCTTGGGCTGTTGCCAGGTTGGGGAGGATCGGACAGAACGCCCCGGAACATTGCTTGTAACGGGTACTTAGAGTGCGAAGGTGGAGTATTTTTTCTGTCTTGACTGGATGACGTCACTACCACATTAGCGGCAGTGATAGGGTCTTCGGGATCACCAAGAACATGTCTTGGTCTACGGAGGGACTGGTCAGAGGGAGGCTCCGTGGGGTAGTCGGGGATGGAAGGTATACTCAAGTCTGTTTGTCGCTCCATTCTTAGTATAGGGTCCTAAAATATCAACAATGTGGGAAATTATACATTTTGGGATTTCAACATTTTGCAAAGTCAACCGAATGGTCCTAAAGGTAATTGTCCAGCAGTGGACTTCTTTAGGCTGATGATGTTGATATTTTCATGGTCTTACGAGTAAATGTCGAATAATGAAATGTCAAATAGTAAATGAATTTTTCATCCTATCCTATTACACGAGCAAGGTTTTGATTTAACTAGGTCTCAGCTAGGTCTCTGGGAAAATTTGTTTTTTAAATGCCTAATATTGCTACCATTACTGCTACAAATAAACTTACTAAACAAATTGTATAAATATTTGTACTTATTTCATGATATGTTTGTAGGAGTTGAAATGATATGTGTTTTCTGTTTGCCTGTGTAGTAAGTCTTCTTATAACATTAAGTTTTTTTTGACTTGTTTTGTAAATAGAAGGAATATTCAATAGAATTTTGACCAAAGAAGAAGTTAGTTAGAAGACGTCGGCAATCAAATCATAGAGTAAAATCATATAGATAACTAACAATTTTTTTTTACTATACTGAATACAATTAATCATCATCATCATCATTATCAGGCTATAGAAGTCCACTGTTTTTATTTGTTTTGTATGACGGAACAGGCCCACCTGAAACCTCTGCCACAACGAGTTGAAACCAGAATACAGCAATACAGGCACTACTGCTTTGCGGCAGAAATAGGTATGATGGTACTTCCTCAAACGAGAACTTTTGAACATAGGCCTCCTGGGTACATAGAATGCCTCGACGAACGGTCTTGGGCGGCCTTCATCCTCCGAGTTTCTGCGACCTTTATAATTTGAGAGCCTTCCCACACAGCTTCGTCCGTTTCCAAAACTGTGAATACAATTCCTAGTCACAAAAAATAATAAGCGGTAGAACATTTTATGACTAAATTCAACCTACAATCAATGCGCCGTGTAAAATGATATTGAATGGAAATAACAAACATTCATCATTTATTACGTTATGCATGACACGAAGGGCACTTTTTGTTCAAATTGTCTCTGCACCGTAGGCGGGGTAGACTAATAACTACACAGTATACACCTGCACACTCAGTAAATCAAATTCAAAGCGAGCACCAAAATGAATTCGTTGTACCTACTCCGGTTCGTGACGGAGAGGTGCCAAGTGCCAAGGCCGGATTCAGAGGGCGGCGATTTGACTGTCTGTCCAGCGGCTGCAGACCAACAGGCCACTGACTTCAAGTCATATGCTCTCCAGGTCCAGGCGAAGCATAAGGATGTGCTCCTTGATCCGGATTTATGGCCAGCTGGCATTGTTTACCGACGCTATAGGGAAGCGTTATTGAAACCAAACCCCTCTATTAACGTTAAGTGATAGTTTTAAGTATAAAATATACATGTTAGATTATAAGGTATAATATATATTTATATGGGCTTAATGTTTAGGTAGGTATAATTTTATTAAATCAGGTAATAGATCATAGAAAGAATATATTTTTTAAGTAGGTAATGACAGTAGGTACCAATGTGTATAAATTCCTTGAGAAAAGGGACGATGGGTTGAGGTTGAATCCCTTCTACCATTCCCGAACTGCTGTGAAGATTGAACCTTTTTTACTCGACTACGGTAAAGCCAAAAGGAAGGGTTATGTGTTTAGCAATCTATGTATGTATTGTTTGTATTTACTTATGTTCCACTGTAGCGCCTAAACTACTCATCTGATTTTGATGGATGAGGTGTCTGTCGATTCGAAATTATGGCCCGGGTGACATAGGCTAACATTATGTACGAACAAAATTAATATGGCGGATGTAACAGCCAAAAAAGTTGCTGTTTTTTTGCTCTCATGTCGAGTGGGATTTCTAATGACAGAAATTGATATTTAATTTAAAGTTAAGATTTATTTACGTTTTTTTTTTTTTTTACAATGATATACCTTTGTTTGACCACGATCTCACCTGTTGGTAAGTGACGATGCGGCCGAAGATGGAGCACAAAGGTCTAGAAGGCACCTATTCACTCTCGCCTTGAAGATACCCAGATTATAGTTTTCAGGAAAGACAGACGACGGTAGTGTATTCCACTCCTTAGTAGTTCTCATTATACGTTTTGTATTACGATATAATAATAATAATATAATTGCCTTTTTATTTTCCTTACCAACTAGTTGACATCAGTTATGATCTTATTCTTAAAAAACTAATGTTTAAAAAAATCATACACCTTTTCTTTTTCACTCATTCCTGGTTAGGAACCCCTGTTTGGGTATAGGCCTCCTCCAATTTACTACATGTTTCTCCATCGTTCGTGATGGCGATCCACTGTTTTCCAGTTTTATTACGATCCACTGTTTTTCTTTATAAAACAATTGAACATAAAAAGTACCCGTACTTTGTGCTTCAAAGTGTTCGCGACGCGGTGTTATTCTACGCCAGCCATTCCCAAAGTGGGCGATGACGCCCCCTTTTGGGCGCTGCGGGCCTAAAGGGGGCGATAAGAGACCCAGAAAAAAATGGAGGCCTCAAATCAGACACACTTTCGCATGTTAATAGTTACTAGTATTCCTAGATAGTTCATTTTCGTAGATAATAGACCGCGGGCAATCATGTTTTAACAAGTTTTTGTTTAATAACCCGATTTGTGAAAGTTTATCTCCGCTAATATAGCTCACAAAAAATGGGGGCGCTAAAAATAATTATGGGGGCGCTAAAAAATCATTTATTCTCAAAGTGGGCAGTAGACAAAATACGTTTGGGATCCCCTGTTCTACGCCAAGGGAACCAATAGTCGGGCTATGGTTTTTTTTTAAATTGTTATCAGTTGAGCATCACCTGAGTAATGATAACAAAAACTCTGCTCACTGCAGCTTACATTTTTCGGGCTCGTTCGATAATAAGCGCATTTACACCGTGTATTTCTAACTTTTTATATTTTGAACTAACTTCAATCTATGTTTTTCTTTAGGTGCATACAGCAGCCAAATTCCGTCACTTTCAAACTCATTAAAGTCCAGGTAAGTAAGAAAGTGACAGAAGAGTGCTTGCGAAACGAAAAGTAAGTGAAAATCACGAAAAACAATTATTTGCCACGTGAAAAACCTTGCATCACAGAATCATACGTTCAACTCGAAGATAAAGTCTTTGCCGACATTTAGGTGTAAGAAACAGTTCAGAAATCTAAGTCGTTTAGAAGTTGAATCAAATGTTCAGTCGAAACACAGCTGCACTTAGTTATTTTTTCACATTGTTAATGAATAGATAGAACATTTTTGTACGTTTTATTTACATATAAAAGGTCAATGAATGACTTATATTTTTTCAATGAATGACATATATATGTATATAAGAGGAAGTTTGAAAATTGCACCAGTGACAGATTTATTGAAAGGAAATGGTTTAGCTTGGTATGGGCATGTTATGAGGAGGGATGAAACGCATGTAACTAAGAAAGTTATGAATATGAATGTTAGTGAATGGAAGGGAAGAGGAAGACCTAAGAAAAGATGGATGGATTGCGTGAGAGATGATATGAATGAGAAGGGAGTGAATGATAAGGTGACGGCTGACAGGGGAGAGTGGAAGAAAAAGACGTACTGCGCCGACCCCAAATAATTTGGGAAAAGGGCAAGACAATGATGATGAATGACATATATTTTTTCAGCACATAACATTGACTCTATGAGAAGAAAGCCTCCAAATAAGACCAATCAGCTGCTTCGGTGTCATCCACTCACCTGATCAAGTGGACATACTGGCTAAACTATACTGTGAGTAGGAAGAGGAACGAACACGAGTTGAAGATCAACGAACGTTGTATGTAATGCGTGTTCGCACTATTAGAGACGAGCCATTTGTCTGTCGTTGAACCTATCCAGTGCGACTGTTGACATGCCATTAAGCTATTAGCAAGTATTGTGTGGTTATTAAATACCGACATTAAGGCGGCGCCAACCCCACACAGAAATCTTCATACTAATTACATGTAAGCAAATAATTTTGTAAAAATTAAAAAAACCCTGAACGCAATGAAACGCCTGAACCGATTTTGATCAAACATAGCCGAGAACACTCCCGAGTCCCGACAAATTCACCTTTCAAACAAAAACAAAAACTAAATTGTTTCATCCGTTCGGGGGCTACGATGCCACAGACACACACACACAGAGAGAGACAAACTTATAACACCCCTTCGTTTTTACGTCGGGGGTTAAAAAGGCCTCGCGCCGCTCGAAAAACCCATTGTAATTGAATATCTCGTACCTAAACTATAAATCGTGGGAAGCAATGATGGCGATGAGCTCACCACTTATCATGTCTATTTCCCACAATGGTGCAACCCACAGTGAAAAGAGGCCTAGTAGAGGCTCTGCCTACCCTTTCAGGGAAAAAGGCGTGTGTTTATATATACATTTATGTATACTATAAATAATTTTAAAAAACCCTCTCATTCAATTTGATTGTATTGATTTTATTTATCTAATTTTACACAATATTCTGCACCATATTGAGAAACAATCGAATAGAGCCAAAAGTTGTGTTATCGGTATTTGTGTATTTGTTTTTTTTTTCTTTTGAATACGTATTGTCCCATCGTGTTTTTGGCACAGTGAACCTGGTATGGTGAATGTGGTATCGGTGCATATTTTCAAACTGAGTATGGTAATTGATTTACTCAAAATAAACTAAAATCTACGATTTGTAGTTTTGCGGCATGCCCCTCCTTAACTAAATATCCTTGAGAATCCTAGGTTATCTACAGAGCTACCGCAAATATTTGGTATTGCGAATCTTTTTGTTATAAATACCATCTAATTGTTTCTCGAGTGGTGACCACAAATACGGACGACGCATAAGAAGGCTCTATGGACCAAAGACATTAGAGAGGTTGCCGGAACTCGGTGGATGGAGGTGGATAAAGACGGTTCGTCATGGCATTGTATATCAGCAGTGGACTTCAACTGGCTGATGATGATTAATTAAAAAAAAAAAAAAGATTATTGATATTTGAATTGACTATAATAGAAGTCACCGCTGCTCTAAGACAAGCCGAGGATAGAACAGCGTGGAAGAAGCTCGTCAGCATCTCTACTACCTACTACTTTTACTATCTCTATCCATTCAAGACGGGCACGACCTTCAGTAATGAAGAATACTAGGTACGAAGAAGAAGGGAAGTTAGATTGGTCAAATTCTATTCAAATGTATTTTCTAATTCATTCCCATTTTTTTATACAAATTGGAAATTCCTTTTCTTGTGCGCCCTTACAACACAAAAGGAATGTAGGTACCCTTCACAGGTACCCTTCTCTAGGACTTGTGCATTGATAGTCAGTCAGTGAGTCGGTCAGTCACGCAACGATATTATATAGGTAGGTATTGATTGACTCCTATACCCGATCCTGATCATGAAAAGTTAGTCTTTTCTTATAAAATAAAGAGAAGCAAACGCATAAGAAAATACACATAAAACACGAAAACCTAAATCTTCTAAGTATTTGATCGTAAACCATTTATGATTGAATCCATCGGCGAACCCAGTCAACCAAAAGGCTCAAAATACGTAAGAAAAACATCTCAAATCCTCCCAAGTACGTATTATATTCTTAAGCTTTGTAGGCGGCAGCAATGTTATCGTGACTATCAAAACGTCGTGTGAAAATCCTGCTGAAATAAATTGCGGGACACGATAAGCGCTCCCTTTGACGAGCCCTGTCGTCGGATTAGAGCCTGAGAAATGATGGCTTACCTACATTCTGCCTCGTGTCATGTCACAAGTATTTTGTTACAAGCCGTGACATCTCAAAAATGGTCACCCATTAGCCTTTTTGCGCTAGGTCATTGCTTATGTTGACATTTAAATATGATACGCACCTTCCTTCACACATGTTTCGCAATTGTACCGAATATGTAAGCCTACAATTCTTGTCCAACAATTTTGTCTAACAAGTCTTGTCCTATCAGAAATACTCTTTTACAACACAAACACCATCCTAGGCTAGGGGGACTGAGTCAATTTTTGACACAATAATCTGTACCATATTGACAAACAATCGAATCTACACAAAAGTTAGAAGTAAGTTCGTGTTTTTTTTTATCGAGAAAGTTTGTCCTATCTTTTTTCTGATTGGGTGATCTCTTGATAATGTAGTATCCATGCATATTTTTAATTTGAATGTTTTGCTTGATTTAGTCTGTTAAAAATCAAATGTAATATTGGTAATTTTCCCCATAGACGTAGAATTTTCGGAAGATCTATGGTTATACCCTACCTTAAGCACCGTCCTAGGCTAGGGGAATAGGATATGTTAACTTCACCTCCATCATCAGCCGGCTCACGTCCATAGCTGGACATATACAGCTTGCATACAACGCCACTAACGGTCTTGGTCTTTTTGCGACCGATAATGACGTCGGTCGATTGAAAGGGGTCCGACCTATATGCGCGATCTAACTATGCTATCTAACTGATATTTTTCCCACATTTTTCCTGAACAAACTAAACAAAGAGTTGAGCCATAAAAAGTTGTTTTACATCATGTTACATTTATAACCTTTTGTTCTGTTCTCAATTACTCTTCATTCTATTGATTGCGATTTTATGTAGACCTTTTTGTTTACTCCCGGCGCGTTCGTTCATCGTAAAAAGCCTGTCAATCCCATCAAATACTATGCGGATATTTTGCGAAATAACTGCTGTAAAAACTAAAAGCCCCTCGAAACGAGAGTTACAATCGAGGTTTCACACACTGAAATTATTTTTTGCGTACGTGTCAGACGTAAATAAAAATACAAAACAGACGGTTTTTGCCTAAGCCCAGGCAGCGGGCTCGGAATTGGGAGATAGGAAGCGAGGATGTCAAGTGTATTTCACAATTTAAAGCCATTGTGACGTAAAGAGATATTTATAAAACAATCAATTATTCTGTGATTAACAAACTTTTCGATTGGGTAGAATTTGTTTGTTTATATTATGGATGCTGTTTCCGCTTACTAGACTGGCAAAATTGGGTCATTGATCCATTGAGCCATTATGTGTATCCACGTTAGTACATAACAACTCAATGTATACATCCAATATTTTCCCCAGAGGCCACACAAACAAAAAACAACAAGCAAAAACAATCCCGGGAAATTCGTACCATAATTATATCGTTCTATGACGAAATATTCTAACATTTATTTTCTTTTCGTCAATTCGTACAAGTCGACTCCAGTTTAATAAATTAATGAATAAATGATATAATTCCCGATGTCCACGATATCTTGTCCACGTCAACGTGGACAGCGGGTAGTCAAAAAATCTCTTCCCGTTGTCCACGTTAGCTGTCCCCGCCAACGTGGACAGCGGGAAGTCACTAAATCCCTTTCCGTTGTCCACGTTAGCTGTCCCCGCCAACGTGGACAGCGGGAAGTCACTAAATCCCTTCCCGTTGTCCACGTTAGCTGTCTCCGCCAACATGGACAGCGGGAAGTCACTAAATCCCTTCCCGTTGTCCACGTTATGTAAGGCGCTGACACACAAAACACAAACTTTTATCTAACTGCACGAATTGCCCGTTAACCAATTTAATATTGGCAAGTAGGGTGTTATCAGGCATCGGCAGGCGTCTGCCGACGAGGTGTTCCCACGGCGGCGTGTTGCCTGTGGCCTTGCGTCTGCGCCTGTGAGAAATCGGGCCGTGGAAATCCCCGAAAATTTGGTTATAATAAACCTACAGCTAGTGACGTCTTTAAATCAAGCCACTACGTTCTATACCACGTTCATGGCGCGCATTGGGAGAGGCCTATGTCCAGCAGTGGACTGATATAGGCTGATGATGACGTTCTACTAAGTTAGTAGATAATTGTTCTTCTTCTTAGCTTAGGTAATGGCTTCTGTGCATTATTTGCAACAATTTAGCCAATGTCAAGTGATATAATTATTATAGTTTTATAGTCAAGTCGTCAAGAGTCTCCGTCAAGTCCTAACCCAGTTTAAATGGTGGCAGAAAAACTGTGTTTTTACAGGAAAAAAACCACCATTTCGAAAAGACTCGCAATACACTTAAATTTAACTACATTACACATGTGCCATTTATCCAAGTTACACCGAATAAAATGCCATTAAAATTACACGAAATAACTCGAAAAAACACATTAAAATGTAATAAAATAAAAATGACGACGTTTCTTTCAAAAATGGCAGATTTCAACCTAGATAATTGTTGTCTCATGTCACTGTTGACACTTTTGGTATTTTACTTACTTCAATGGTTTTTCAATTGCATTATAATTGTCACAATTAGGAATAAATTTAAAATATTTCTTCGTAAAAATACGTAAAATCATAAATTTAGCAGACTACCATATTTAATGACATTTGTAATTGAATTGTAATTGCATATAGTCTATGAATAGTTTTTCTTTAAAAAATAGTAGAATTAGGCCCCTGGAGGCTTAGTACGAAAATTTGATGGTATTCGAAACTATATGAAGTTTCGTTTCTGTCAATACATTAACTGACAGCTCAGTTTTCTCCTCGTTTCCGCTAGGGGCGCTGCAAGTAAATGTATGGAAGGAAACGAACTTCATATTGTTAAACTATCACAACTCGTACTAACTGCCCTGAAGCAAGCGTGTGTAGTGGTTAAGTAAACTATCTTGTAAACACATCTACTAGATAAATCTAACACATCTGTTTTCTCTCGGTGACAGACTCCGCCCGTACAATTAGTTACAGGATGTTTATTTGTTTGTATCGTGTGTTTATTTAGCTCACGTTATAGCCATCTCTAGATAAAGGATGTTTTGCTGTGAAAAAAACTTAAAAAACCTGGCGGTTTGTGATAAAAACTAACTCTCTAGATGTAAAAAGTGTTCTGTTTAACAAACTTTATAAGGAACACTAATAGAGACAACATCCACAGTACCTCTAGACTCTAGAGTATAAATAATCTCCTTTCATATTATATTATATTTCTGAAAACGAAATCAAACGTGAAAAATGTAAAATAAGTTCCAGGAAAAAGCTTATACCAACTTGATAAAGAAGGTAGATACTAGGTAGGTTTATTCACGTCTGCAATTTTCTTGCTATATACAATGTTTGTATGTATTACATAACAAAACAGTCGCATATTACGCTATTTACACGCCTCACCCAGAAATTTCTATTAGACTTATCAAAGGAATGAAATTTGCTACTAACAAACTATTCATGAAGTTGAGAGCTACGTACCTACCTACCTATTTACTAAATGCATACAATAGCGTGTGGAATTTTCATTGCCCCGTTCTTGGTTACGGACGCGGACAATTACCGAAAGTTTGTTAATTATTCAAGCTGCCAACAGTGATTGAGCATTACTGCCTCGCACGTGGAGACTACCAAATGTTTATGTAAATCAAACATTGAAACTTCTGTAAACACAAAGCCGATAAAGCCTTGAATTTACCGAACTTGGACAGCCTGTGCCACTCTACAATTATTATATATCTGACCCTAATGCATCGCTCACTACAAGCCAGACGACACCGCGGAGAAATGGACTCTCGATGGAGCAAATACATTTTTCATCCCCCCCATCTCGGAAAGAGTATTTTCGCTCTTCGATATCTGAGTGTAAAAGCCATTTTTATCCGCTAGAGGATAAAGTAAAATTGAATTTAGAACATGATGTGCACTAAGTTTGTGAATTAAAAACATCATTAAACCTATTTACTTCTGCCTCCATGGTGCCGAATATATCATTCAACCTTTTTTAGTTGGTTAAAAACTAAGACTCGGAACAGAACCTTCTTGGTGTATTACTTTTTTTTGCATTTAGTTAGTAATTTCCTCGCTCCGGTACGGTCCGTACCGTACGGAGGCCTGTAATGCTCTAAGTTTCCTCGCTGAGGTGGGATGAAAAGTTACGTATTGCACTCGAGTGCAAAGATTTTACACCTCGTGCTCTTTTGATTCCTTCGCTTGCTCGGTCATCAAAATTGAGCACGCGGTTAAAAATCAACTGCACTCTTATATAACAATAGTAGATTAGTAGCCAAGGGCTGTAAGGCATCAATTGCAGCCCGAGATATTTAGGCGCCCTCGCGAAGGTGCCATTGATGCTTACACCCGAGCTAACTACTCTGCTTTACATCTCGATTGTGAGGTAAGTAGGTCCTTATTACCCCCAAATGGGGCTTGTAGGTGACCAATTAGCGCTCTAGGGTAATAATGTAGCTAGAAAAGACCTAAGGCGTTAAGTAATTTAAAAAAAACTTCACTCTTTAAAAAAGTTCGCGTACATCTAACCATCATACTGGCAATAGACATCATGCATTCAGATTTTTAATTACTTACCGCCCTAGGGCTTTTCTAGCTACATTATTACCCTAGAGCGCTAATTGGTCACCTACAAGCCCCATTTAGGGGTAATAAGGACCTACTTACCGAATATGAGAGATGTAAATAACTTATAAAGGTCGCAGCAAGTCGGTGGATCGAAGCGGCTCACGACCGTTCGTCGCGGAATTCTATGGAGAAGGCCTATGTCTAGTAGTAACTTGTATAGGCTGGTGATGTGATGACTGTATCACTCTCTATTTGCTGCGTGCTGTCTGCAGCAGTTGTTGTCGGGGTATTTGCATTAAAATCTGTGTTTATCTTTAACTCTCCATCATCAATTCCAGCGGACCCTGGTGATCTACGCTAATTAACAATATCTCATTCTATAGTCGTAAAAAGCGATTAGAAAAAAAAACGCATTCCTATTGGTTATTCTGTTCCGGAGCTAGGTAGTAACACACAAAAAAATACATAAACCCCAAACGTATGAGTCTCCGTTCCATAGTCGCGGGTAAAAATGAGCTGTAGTTGCGTTGAGTTTACGTTCAACATGGCTTTGTTGCGATGAATTCCAATTTGGAATAATTAGAGTAGGTAGCTGTATGTGTCTAGTTTTGTCAGGGTGATTCCAAGCCTAATTGAGCTTTCAAGCACTGAATTTTAATTTCCATATCGCTCGCGTGCGTGTGATTAATTCTCAAGTGTAGCTAGGCGAAAGTTTCTATACGATGTAGGACCAACTACTATTATTTCTTCTGTGATTGTACTGGCGCAAAGTTTTCAGCTGATTCCTTATTCATTCAGAGTGATTTCCATAGGAAACAGGGAACGCATTTGAATTTCTTACATTAAGTATTCTCTATTGATACGAATATTTGTTTTCGCGATTCGGAAATAACAAGGATACGATTTACAAACAATTGAATGTTGAACTGTTTACTTTGTCTTCATTGTAATAACTGTTAAAACAAGATTGCGAATAAACTCTAAAGACTATTTGCTTATTCATCTATAATTACTTATCTAAGAGACTCGCTTTGTACCGAAAAGCCTTTGACCTTCGCATGAAGCGTGAAATTAAAATTTGATTGTGTTTTTTTGCTCATCACAGCTCATTAACACATTTTAAGATTTGCGGACCTGATTTGGAAACCTGATTTTGCGGAAACTAGGAGGATCTCACGCATATTATTGATTGAAAGTCTCTCATACGACGACCTCTGTGGCGGGGCGGGCGAACGTTCGCCTACGACGCCGGAGGTTGCGGGTTCGATTCCCGCCTCGGAACAAATATTTGTGCGATATGCAGATATTTGTTCAGGGTGTTCTGGGTATTTTCTATATATGATAAAAAATATCTATCTATGTTATATATTGTATTAAGTATATCAGTTATCTAGTACCCATAACACAAGCTCTGCTTAGCTTGGGGCTAGATAATGTTGTGTAAACTGTCCAGCATTATTTATTTATTTATTATAATTGTCATTAGTTTATCTACGAATGTCAATGAACTCAAACAAAACACTGTAAAATAATTGAATGACATTCGTAGCTAAACGAATGATAGTTATTAAAAAATAAATAAAAAAAATGCTTGTTATGTCTCCTAGTTTTCGCAAAATCAGGTTTGCCATCTCAACATGTGTTGATGAGCTGTGCTGAGCAAAATACACAATAAAACTTTAATTTTGCGCCACCAGCGAAACGTTGCATCTGTTATTATTAGTTATTTATTTAGGCATGTCGAATAAATTATGTTTATAGATCTTTGTACCTACGTTTCTTTCTAGAATTTGCCCTCTTATATATAGTATTTTGGTAGGTGCCGCCTTATCTCAGGTAGCAAAACATCTACTCACGTGTGTGTCACTTTAGCACAAAGAAAAATAAAGCGCTCTACCTACGTTTTGTTAATTCAAACCCAAGGGTTGCTTCAATTGGGTTTCTTTGGGGTTGTTTGGAGTTGTGGGTGGTTTTTTGTGCGATTTCACGAGCGGAGCACAGCTGCCGAATGAACACAACCAGATGCGACTCCAAGATGTATTACGTTTACAAATTGCAAAATATCGTTACGCTTATCGAAATCGGACAATCAAAAAACTTTTTCGTTTTACTTTTCTGCGAACCGAATTTGGAGCTTTTATCTCTTTAAACAAATGGCCGAAAGAGATAAGCCTAACAGAATAAAGCAAAGCGAAAGCGAACAGCGTTATCTGCAGTGTGTCCATCTCTAGGGCGGAGAATGACAAGAACTCCAAAAAAAGTGAAAGTAATCTGAATAGATAATGACGGAAACACCGTTATTACCAAAGCAAAATCTAGCAATATTATTTCACAGTAATATACCTCAATATAGTAATAGGTTAGTATTTAGCCTGCTCTTACACATTGGGGATAAATAGGACCAATCTTTTAGTTTTGTTTAATGAAACTAATTGGCAAACTAGCTTACGGCCTGCTGTAAAGTGGTCACCGTCGCTTATAGACACCGGCAACACCGTCGATGCGCTGCCTTGATTGAAGGAATTTATGAACATTACCCAAGCGGGAAAACCTCAGATGGATGCTCATTCCATAGTTTGGGGAAGAAATTATTTCGAGAAACTAGTCGTACGAGAAACCCAGGGATTATTTGAGTTGTTCACTTTATTTTGACATATACAGTTGTGGTCATATAATTAAGAACGATTTGAAGTTCTAGAAGTTTTTATTTAAATCGTATCATACACAGAGATGTGTACCTTCTGAGAAGCAACTAGTTATGTTATATAATAGTCACATTAATAGAGCAACCTGACTTAAGAATAAAGTATGAAATCGCTAACTATTTTTTGCACATTTTATTGATTTTATCAAAGTAACACATTCAAATAGTACTGAAACTGGACAAATAATTAAGAACGATTTATTTAACTGCTCGGGAATTGTTTTGTATGACACTTAGATTTAAAAAATCACAATATTATGTAGCACAGGAAACATAAAAAGAAATTTAATAAATATTTAACAAAAATTAATAGTTAATAGCATATCCACGGCTTTTAATTACAGCTTTACACCGGCGAGGCATTGACTCTATTAATTTTTGACATTTCGCAAGAGAAATAGAGTTCCATTCTTCTAAAAAAACGTCATACAGCTCTCTTAAATTTCCACACTTTGTATTTGAAACCTTTTTCGTTACTTCAAACCACAGATTCTCTATTGGGTTTAGATCTGGACTGTTAGCGGGCCAGTCTAAGACAGAAACTAATTGCGCTGTAAGAAATTCCTTTACGGTGCGTGCAGTGTGCTTTGGATCATTGTCATGCTGGAATGTCCAAATGACCGGTAGAACGTCTTCAGCGTATGGTAACATTGTTTCTTCCAGTATATTTTTGTATTGGAACTGGTCCATGTTACCTTCTATCAACTTTACAGGTCCTACACCATGTCCGGATATGCAACCCCAAATTTTCACATTTCCACCACCGTGCTTTAATGTAACTTTCGTGTACTTTGGGTCGAATGCTGTATTCGGGGGACGTCGTACATATCGTTTTCCATCAGAACATACTCTGTTTATTTTCGTCTCGTCAGAAAAAAGTACATTTTTCCACTGTTGCACAGTCCAGTTTTCATACTTTCTCGCAAATGCAAGCCGGGCTTGCCTGTGGCAAAGTTTTAACATGGGTACCTTTCTTGCTATCCTACCGTGCAATTTTTCTTCTACCATACGTCTTCGAATAGTGCGTGCTGAGATTGCTGAAGGGTTGTTTTCACCAAAATATTCTTTTCTAAGCTCATTGGACCCTTTAAAAGGATTTTGTTTTGCCATACGAACGATGTTTCGATCATCTCGAGGAGTTGTTTTTCTCTGTTTAGGTACACGTGGAACATTCGAAGTAGTTTGATACGTAGCAAAATGCTTTACAGCGTGGAAAACCATCGTTTTTGAACAATGCAGATGGTCGGCTATCTTTTTATAAGACCAATTCTTCCGGCGAAGTTTTATTATTACTTCCCTTGTAGATTTATCACAACTTTTATTTTTTCCCATTGTTTTTTCTAAAGAAGCAATCACCTTTAATCTTTTACAGCACGTAATGGCGCCAAAATTATACAAAAAGTAACAAATCGACTGAGTGTTTTCTATTTAAATTTGAATAAAGGTATAAACTACTTAGCGTTCTTAATTACGTGACCAGCCAGTAATAAGGAATACATTGTTTAAAAGTAGTGTATAAAGTTTGCCTATTGATTTTTAGCCAATCATGTGTATCAATGAATACAGTGGTAATATGGAAATGTTTTACGATACCGAGAGAAATAAAAACAAATGCATACAATTAGTTTTGCATCTTAGTTGGAAAAAATCTTCCCATTATATCAGCGTTCTTAATTATATGGCCACCACTGTATGTATTGCTTGCTTTTATTGTTATTGCTTAGGTTTTATTATTATTATTATTATGAATTTTTGACATTTTATTTGATTGATTTATTAATTTTTGAGTTTTTTCACTTAACTAAGTATGACATGTGTTTTTTGATTGGATTGTGTTATTTTTTTAATTATTTTTTGATTATGTTTTTCGTTGTGCCAATCTTTAATGTATTATGTAGGTATTCTGTTAAAATAAGTGTGCATAAATTATAACTTATAAATTAGTGTAACTGGCCCAGGCCGTACTAGTTGTATAAATAAATAAATTACCAAGGTAGGTACTCGTATATTAGGGTACTTTATACAGTAGTTAAGAGTACCTACTAATGGTCTAGTGGGAGACTTTCGATCAAAAATCAAATCAGTATGATTTTGAGTCGTGCGGCGTGTCTTCAAATCCCTGTCAAGCGCCAATGGATTTTTCCATGATATATGCGCAATATACCGTGCTCTCAAATGGTGAAGGAAAACATCCACCGAATCCTTACTTTCTTCCACCATTGGTCACTCGGCCATTTTAAGAGCCATCATACCTCAGCTGGTCACTCACCTAACTTATGGTGACCAAGACAGAACCAATGATACGAAGTAGTAGTAGTAGTATTTGGATGGTGGCGAAATCATCTATCCCAGGGGTTCCCAAACTTATTTTGTCTACTGCCCACTTCGAGAATAAATTATTTTTTAGCGCCCCCATAATTATTTTTAGCGCCCCCATTTTGTCATCTACTTAAAAACCACAATAACTTAAAATTCTATTAATTATTGTGAGCTATATTAGCGGAGATTAAACATGCACAAATCGGGTTATTTAACAAAAACTTGTTAAAATATGGTTGCCCGCGGTCTATTATCTACGAAAATAACCAATCTAGGAATACTATTAGAAGCTATTAAAATGCGAAAGTGTGTATAACTTGACGTCCCCATTTTTTGATGGTTCTCTTACTGCCCCCCTTTAGGCCTGCAGCGCCCACAAGGGGGCGTTATCGCCCACTTTGGGAACCCCTAATCTATCCGTTTTCACAACAAACTTATTTCATAACAAATGTTATGTCAAGAATCTACCACACGCAAGTCTCTTCATTTCCAAACGTTTCTCTTCATTTCAACAGCTCTCGAAATGCCTTCATTTAATTTGCAAGTAAACATCATCACTTGTAATCTATCCATTTAAAGCGACAACGGTTGTCGTCCATTCCCGGACTTGAGTCTGCGGTCCGCACCTCTCAATTGAATTTAGCCCAACGCTTCAGGGTGATGAAAAATTTCCCTTTCAAATTATGAATTTGATACCGCCGTCACGCGCTTTATCAATTTAATTAAAGTGAATTTTGTTTCTGTCTTTATTAAATTCGTTAGGCACGTAATTAATAAGGAAATTTTCATTTTGTGTTCGATGTTATTAAAGTGTGGCATAATGTTAGATATTGACCTGTCTAGAGTTGGCACCAGACAATTTTTTTGAATTCTCTAGGTCTGGAAGGACGGTTTCCTGTAACCATAAACACTCACACACACAAGCACCCTCTCTCTCTCTCTCACACACCCAGTAGTAGTAGTAGTAGCGCTTTTTTTTGAAAAAGTTCGTCCAGGTGTGTACTACCCACCTTACCTATTTCTGCCGCAAAGCAGTAATGCTCGCATTGCTGTGTTCCGGTTTGAAGGGTATGGTTGCCGGTGAAATAACAGGCACATGAGACTTTCATCTTTATGTCTCATGGTGGCGGGCGCAGTGCAATGTCACATAGGATGCGTCCTAGGTGGACGTGACCTATGTTATGCACTGTTCATAGGCGAGGGTACCGCGTAACATCAGGTGGGTCATCTGCATGATCCGTCATACAAAGTTGTATAAAAAAAAACACCCACACGCACCACACACACGCGCGCTTGATGCAGCGCTCGTTACAAAGTAATTTTCCTAGACACATAGGTATATTTGAAAATCGGCACGTTTCGGTACGTTTTCTGTCGGTTTGTTGCGCGATGGCTTCTAGACATGTGTAATTATGAAGGGCATAATATTAATCAACAGGACAGCTAAAAGATCGAATTCAAATATAAGCTCTCACCTCTACCTACATTCCTTCCGCACTAGTAATAGAAACGAAAATCGCATAACAAAAATCAAGTTATGAAGACAAAGCCCGTTTACATTGGCGAAGTGTTTAGCGAAGTGGCTAGTACAAGTAGATACAATGGCGCCTGGAAAAGTCACTGTTTACACTGTACAGCCAGTAAAGTGGCATTTCTTCAAAGAAACATTACGAAATACGTGCGATTCTGTGCAGAACAATTTTCATTGTACTTGTTTGACGAGACAAGTGCCGAGGGGTGTTAAAGTCCAAAGAGAAAATTGAAAACGATTATATTTGGACCCATTAGGCAGGAAAATTTATCGAAATCGTGTTTTCTAGGCTCTATCATGCGGGTATAACGTAAAATTACCAATCTTTGATTAGATTTTTAACTGAATAAATCAGGTACAATATTCAAATTAAAAATATGTATGGATACTAAATTATAACACGTTTCTGTCTGGGTGATCCTTTACCCAGACAGAAACACGATAGGACAAAATTATCTCGATAAAATAAAACACAAACTTATCGCTAACTTTTGACTAGAATCAATTATTTGTCAATATGGTACAGATTATAGGGTCAAAAATTGGATAAATATGATCAATACAATAAAAAGGAGGGCTAGCCGTAGGGTTTTTTAAAAATTATCTATATTTCACGAGATATTCAATAAAAACCGCTTTTTCGAGCGGCGCGTGGTTTTTTTTTTGTATGAAGATTTCTGCCTGGTGTTAGCGCAGTCTTATGATATTTTTGTAGTTGTCATAAACTGTGTAGATTATGCTAAAAATACGTTTAACCGAGATGTTTTGTTTTACGTTTTTGTTTTATTAAATCTCGGTACTTTGAAGAACAACTCGATTAAACCAGCCTCAGTGAATCAATTCGGGCGCAGGCGGCTTAGATCCAGGATTTACATATTAATAGGGAACGTTAAGCGACAACGCTCGAAACTGGGCTAAAGTTTGGTTTGAAAAATGTGAAAACAAACAGGCAGGTACAAGCGGGCTAATCCTTTTCAATTAAAACTTAGTGGCATTATTAAAGGTGCCAGGATAAAATTTATAAGCCACTAGGAACCGCTGCCAGACATGATGTGACATTAAATTTAAATGTGACTGAAAATTCAAATTTCAATTTACTGTTATCCATTAAATGTGGATTTAAAAAAAAAACTTTTATGGAGTGAGATATTATCTCACTAGAGTCCGCCCGCGACTTCACTCGCGTTTTACCGGGATAAAAGTAGCCTTTAGCTCAATCTAAGTCATAATTAAACTATGTACCTTTCATCGAAATCAAGTTCAGCCGTTTTTTCAGCGTGATTTTGAGTTAAGCTAAGGCCAAACCCACACGTTCAGCCCGCGTCCTCTGTGTCGTTACCATTAATCGCCAACGTGCACGCCACTGAGGATCGACGCGGGCTGAACGCGTTGGTTTGGCCTTAGCTTAACAAACAGAAACATCCAAACATCAAAATATCGTAACTTTGATATTTATTATATTAGTAGGATTTGAACAAGCTCTTACCGTAAAAACGCCTAGTGTAATTATGGCTGAAAAAAAAAGTAATACAATAAACGCATAGAATACCTGAGTAGGTAAATGTCCATAACTTTATTCATATTATTTAAACGTGGATTTTATTTTGAAAGTACCTACCTGCCTTCACAAACAGGTGCCATTAAAACAAAAACACGGCCAGATATTACGTGAGATGTGTCGCCTTACCAACTCGTATAAAATGACCCATTAGGCGTCTGCCGCGTCTGTAACGAGGGTTCATTAGGACCCAGATAGAATAAACCACTTTTATTATAAAACCCGTTTTAGAATAATTATTTATGAAAAAAATGGCGTGTGCCTGCTTAAACGCGCGTCTGGAGTTTAATCCAGTTCAGTTTATGATGCGCGAATATGTTTCGCAGAGGGAAAACATAACGACTTCACTGTTTGTTAACACTGCGCCAACACCAGGCAGAAATCTTCACACAAAAAAAAACGCTTCGCGCGTTCGAAAACGCGGTTTTTACTGAATACCTATCTCGTAAAATAAACCCTCGGCATTGTTGTATAGATTTTATTTATCAACATTTTTACCCAATTATACGCACCGTTTTAATAAACAATCGAATATAAGCAAAAAATAGACGTAACTTTGGGTATTTTTTCCATCGAGAAAATATTGTCCTATCGTGTTTCTGGTACAGTGATCCCTTGGAATTATAATGTAGTATCCATGCATATTTATAATTTGAATATTGTACTTAACTTAGTCCGTTAAAAATAAAAAAAAACTAAGATCGAAGTTTCCGGCATACCCCGCCTTATTTCGATTTGACATCTATACATTTGCGTATCATGTGCGTAGCATCTTCGAGTATTGTTCTCAGGTGTGGAGTCCACAGTATGATATTTATATAAATAGGATTGAGTCCATCCAACGTAGGTTTTTAAGATTCGTTCAACACATCAACACGGTCTAGGGATATTTTAAAAAAAGCGAATTACTATCAATGTGTTAATTATTTATATGACATGTACATATATGAAAATCGATTATTAATGAGTGAACTCCAAAAATATCAACAACTAAGCAATTAATAATAACCGATCAGACACCCAAAGCTCCGATCAGAGCATTGAGCGAGATATCAACGAGCGAATCTTGGGATTATCTTGCTATTAATCATCCCAGGTATCGAAACATCGGCAATAGCCAGGTTTCGACTCGATAATCCATGGATTATTCCTACACGTTCCAACCATCGCATCGGCCACAATCACGCAGAAAGCGGGCTGTCAGTGCCTGTCTTCTGGTGTTTACTGGCACGTAACCGAGCATTAATGTGCGCGGTGAGGGCCATTAGTGATCTATAGTTATGGGACTGTCAGAACTTTGAAACATTGTAATGTTTTGCCGTTGAATGCTGTCGGGAGTAACGGGAACACTCTGTCGCAAAACACCAGTTTTTCTAAATAAAGAATTCCCAAACACCACATTCATAAAGAAAGTTACAAAACGTTCATAACGTCAAAATTGTTCAAGGTTCCTCCGTAAGATGGTGCTTCAAAACATGCAATCTGGATTAGGGCTGCCATACGTCCCGGTACACTGGGAAGCACACGTACACGGTCCCGGGTATGAAACATTGTGTCCCGGTGTCAAAAGCACTGTAAAAAGCATCATTCAATGCTTTTATAAATATAAAATGACGTGCACAGAATTTTTTAGTAAAGCTAAAGGGGAAAAGGAATTACTGAAAACGTTCGAAAAATATGATTGGGCAAAGAAAAGTGTTACTGAGAACATAGTGTGTGTGCAGTGTGTATGATGTTTCAAAGTTTCATAAATATTACCAGAGTTTTTGAAAAATCCATGGTTTTTCCTATTTCTGTTCTAAATGTCCCCCCGGTCGGCGTGTCAGAATTTATGGCAGCCCTAATATAGATATACTCTATGTCTCAGTTGGGCTAGTAGACAGGCACCGGTAACATGCCTTTTATGTACACAGAGGCGGCTATCCGCAGGATTCTAGCATTCATTGCCAAATTGAAAATCTTGAAAATGCTCGGAAAATTCTCTTAGTTTTGTGGATCTTATTTATGGGTTTCAATAAGTTTCATGAAATTGAAGAGACATATAGGACTCAGTGGCGCGCCTTGAGGTAAGCCAGCAGTAAACGTGGTACCATTGAGTCAGTTTTTGAAATACCATTGCTGTGCCATGTGCTGATCACGAAGAGCGTAAACACGGCGAGTCTACTATGTATCCATCGAGGAGTTCCGCTGTCCATCTGCCGTCTCCATCATCATATCAGCTCACTGTCACCATCATATTGTATTGTCATCGGAACTAGACAGGTATGCCAAATTTCAGCTCACTCGGATATCGGAAATTCACCCTTATCGCCACCCATGAAATACTTATCATTGAGGAGTTCCAATGGCCATCTCTGGTCTTCGTCATCAGTTCCACTTCACCAAATTACACTTTCTGAATGCACATGCTTGACTTGTTGATGAAAATATAATGTGTCGTAATATAAGTCGCTATATGTGTGCCTATAATATTTGATCTCTCGACTCCTCATGGATCCCATCATCACAACCAGATTCTGATGAAAATGGGACCAATCTGGGAGTATACCGTATCAAATAAAAAATATATTTTCCAAATCGGTTTATAAATTACGAAAATGAATAAATATAATAATAATGAATGAAAAAAAAAACAAATTGAGAACCTCCTTTTTTGAAATCGATTAAAAAGTGTCTTCCATGTTTACCAGTTCTTTTAATAGGTAATTAATGAGTTATTTATTCATAGTACCACTTTCTTCGATTAGACTTACAAATCTGATGATGTAAACAGTTTTTAATGTTTATTCATCAGATCCATAATAAGTCAATTTATTCACATGATTTCCTTTGAACTCGGGCTTCCGTTACGTTATTTATGAAAATTCAATTTATCACTAACTTGAAAGGTTGTTTACATTGTTTAGAAAAGGCCTAAACGCGGTAGATGTAAGTAGGTGGATGGCGGCGGCTCAAAGCCATGAATGAACCCATGGGATATGACATCTATGTCCAGTATTTTTTTATATTTTTTTTTCCAACCAGAGACATAAAGATGAAACGTCTCGTGTGCCTGTAATTTCACCGGCAACCATACCCTTCAATCCGGAACACAGCAATGCGAGAACTACTGCTTTGCGGCAGAAATAGGTATGGTGGTAGTACTTCTCCGGACAAACTCTTTCACAAAAAAGCTCTACTACTACTTAATACTGTACTTACTACGATGGTAGCCTAACGGTTCAATAGTGCAACTCAGAATCCAACGATACCGGGTTCGATCCTAGGCTCCGCACCAATGACTTTTCTAAGTTATGTGCGGATTTCCATCGCTCTGTGCTTCGGAGGGCACGTTAAGCTGTCGGTCCCGGCTATTATTGATTAATAGCAGTCGATAAGCCATGTCAGAGGCCCTCGGGCGGCTTGACAAACTCCGACACCAGAGGCCAGCACTAACTCATACGAAACGAAACGAACTGTAGTATATGTCAATTCATGAAATGGGAGAAATTATGATAATTTTTTAAAAGAACTTACGTAAAACCTTGAAGCAATAATGTGGGTGTTCTAATACTAATCAAATGTATGGGTGATTTCACACCAATCTGTCAATCTAACACACACGTTCTTGAAAGGATCTAATGGGGTTTTCACTCTTGTATAGCTTGGTATTCCAATTGGGTTTTACTAGCGGACAATGTCACGAGCGGGTCAGCTTATTAAGGTGGTTGCTTTTTTTACTATATGAAAAAGCAACCAAATAATTATCAATATAAGAGCCAACAACAGTAATTTCACTGTAAAATTATACTGTATTAGCCCATATTTGGTAAAATACGTTATTATGAAAAAGCAAACACCTTAATGATAGGGGTATTTGATTGCAGCCATAGCCATTGAACTAATAATAAATAAATAAATAAATAATGCTGGACAGTTCACACAACATTATCTAGCCCCAAGCTAAGCAGAGCTTGTGTTATGGGTACTAGATAACTGATATACTTAATACAATATATTACATAGATAGATATTTTTTATTATACATAGAAAATACCCAGAACACCCTGAACAAATATCTGCGATCGCACAAATATTTTTTCTGAGGCGGGAATCGAACCCGCAACCTCCTGCGACGCAGGCCAAGCTTCGCCTGCCGCGCCACAGAGGTCGTCAACTCTTTCTTTGTTTGTCGTTTTGGTATCCAGCTTTAGAATAAATGCCTAATTTATCATACGGTTATTTGTTTTTTAATTATCTATTATTAATTTGTCTTATTTGAAAAAAAAAAACAGCACCATTGTGTCATAAAAATAATAATACATTGTAGTACTAGTGTGTAATGTTGGTGAATACCGCTGAGGCGCCATTGAGACCCGAGCCGTTAGGTGAGGGTCTTAAGAGAGCCGAGGACGGTAATAATCAATACACTCGTGTTTCATACGACGTTTTTCAACACACTAGTGAAGAAAATAATAATAAAACAGAAATACACACTCTGTGTAAATGTTCAACTATCTCTAACTCACTAGTGAATAATAGCAATGAAAAATTCACTGATTACAGGTGTAATACAGAAATACACACTCTGGGTAAATGTTCAACTGTCTCTATTAATCAAACTGTGACTTTTTCATTGCTATATGTACAGATCCGAGCCTCGCAATGAGTTCCACGCCTGGTCAACATGTGCAACCAATGCTTCTTTTGTTCTCTCAGCCCTTGAATCCCATCTTTGAACCATTATGGCCCATAAATTATCGATAGGATTCAAGTCTGGCGAATGCGAAGGCCACAGCACCGTTTGAATATCGGGCTGTTGATGGATCCAATGCTGAACCAACCAAGCGCGGTGTATAGGACAGTTGTCATCAATAAACATGAACTGCGGGACTTCGTCCTGCGGATACACCACTCTCACTGTAGGCAGCATTGTGTCCTTCATCAGCTGACGCAAACAATCTATTAGAATTTGTAAAAGTCATAAAACAAAGGACTTTCTTAGACAATGGGTATCATGTCTCATTGGTAAACAAAAATAGGGGCGGAGTTAGTTTACGGTCATCACTGCAAGCGAAAATGTTTTGAAACTGGGCAGGGAGTAATGTTGCTGATAGTATATGAATAGGTGTCATTATGTGCCTAATTGCGGTGAAACTAGAGCCACTTTATGAGCAAGTGTGTTGAAAAGATAGTTACAAAATTGCATTCTGCGGGTGTGTCGGTCGTTAGTGGAACACTGAATTCATCTCGGAATCGTGTCAAACCAATCAGGCTTTCGTCAGCGACTTTGCGGATCACACGGATTGGGACTGTTGATTTCCAGTCATCAAATTATCGACTACCGTTGACTGATTCATGCCTTCCAACTGAGTAGGCCAGTATCTTTCACCTAAGTACATCTTATTTTTCATCTTTTTGTGTGTATCTCTTTGGAAAGTCCGGGAAAGACCAACATTGGGTATGCCATTTCTTCCGCAAAGCTAGTGCTTGCATCGCTGTGTTCCGGTTTGAAGAGTGTGGGAGCCTGTGAAATTAAAGATCTATTAAACTTTTCATCTCTGTCTCAGGGTAGCGAGCGCAGTGCAATGCCACGTAAGACACGGCCTAGGTGGACGTGACCTGTGACCTGTGCATTGTTATAGGACCTTTTGACTCGGTTCAAAGGCATGCAATGAGAATTGTCAGGAAACCCTAGCTCACAAACGGTATTGAGCCCTTAGGTCTGAGGAGAGACTTTGCCTCTCTCTGCGTGTTCTACCGTATGTATAATGGGTTTTGTTCCGAGGAACTGTTTGACATGATGCCTACAGCAACCTTTTTTCACCGCACCGCTCGCCATCAGCAGAGGGTTCATCCACACACCTTAGAGCCAGGGTGGTCCCGGACTGTGCGGTTTCAGAGGAACTTCCTCACTTTCCCAAGTGATTACAGTATGGGGTTCATCAAAAGAGGTGTTAGGAAATTTTTAAAGGGTTGGCAACGCGCGTGTGATGCCTCTGGTATTGTAGACGTCCATAAGGCTACGGTTACCGCTTAACAACAAGTGGGCCATATGCTTGGTAGTATACAAAATAAAAATGTATGGCTCCTTGTATTTTCTGTTTCTTCGTCAAAAACCTGCCCTGCCTACTTTTCCTTGCAGGGTTCCCCTGGTTTGTATGTCAGCATGAATCGTCTATTGACAATAGGTGCGCTAATCTTTGGCCACGTCAAAATCTTATCAACGAGGTTGTCTGTTTCACAATAGGTACATACATCCGTCCATTATTAGTTCTAACTTCATATAAAATAAGGTGTTGGTTTGTTAAACAATTTGATATCTTTAAATACCTGGATAATTAAGTATATTGTTTCAGTATTTATGCACAAAAAAAACTTGATTGTAATTTCAATTTAAATATAATTGATGATTTTTATATTCATTTTCTTCTTCATCATTATCATCAGCAGCCAATAAAAGGTCACTGCTGGCCATAGGACTCGTAGAATGCCACTACGAACGGTCACTTTTACTTACTGTGTTAAAATAACCCGGCATGTGACTCAATACATAAACAGGCATGTGACTTAATAAATAACCCGGCATGTGACTCAATACATAAACAGGCATGTGACTTAATAAATAACCCGGCATGTGACTCAATACATAAACAGGCATGTGACTTAATAAATAACCCGGCATGTGACTCAATAAATACCTATCGACATAATATTGTTGTCTATTTTTAAAGTTACTGAATTTGAATTAATATATAGGTAATGCTTAATTTTTGGTTTATTATAATTTTGTATACCTACTTACATTAATTTAAGGTTTCATTATTAACAAAATAGACGATAACTTATTGTGTGAAATCTAAAAAATAAATAAATAATGATTAAGTATTACGTCACTGATTTATTATAAAACCCGTTATAAAATTATTATTTTTACTAGTAAGGAATACTATCTACAAAAAGCAATAATATAAAAAAAAAACGGGAAACCACCGACCGCGGAGCAAAGTCCAAACGGTCGGAGGCTAGGGCTGCAGAGAGAGGAACCTCCTGACTATGCGTGCCGAGTCCAGGAGTACCGCCGTCTGAATCTGACCCTTGATCCAACCATTTAGCGAGAGTCTCAAGGCTCTTCGCTATCAGTCCGTTTTGAGAAACATTCGTTAATCATGAGTCAAACAATTCGTTTCCATATGAGCGAATCGGAGGTTGTCAAGATATAGATCATGGATCGACTTGTTGCATTGAATAAAAATAACATTCAAACATCATTACAATTGTTCCAAAAAAGTTATAAGTAAAGTAAAGTAAATGTTTATTGCCAAAAAAGTTTTACAGATGCACATAAGTTAGGTACTTATCCTTAGTTCTTTAAAATTTAGCAATAAGGCCCAAACTAGGCGTGAATGCCTGGTATCTTGGGTCTCAGGAATATTTATTATTTGTCTTCTCTGTTTCTGTATTTGGTCTTTGGTCAAGTGCTCGTTAGGTCTACTGTTTGCAGAACTACAAGTTTATTCTTACAAGTTTTTATAAATTACATCAGAAAATTATCATATTTGCATATGACAGGGACTTGTACAGTCGCCGGTGCGTACCAGTGCACTCGCATCCGCAGCGCAACTAGGACACCACTTCCCGACACCTGGGCCACAGAATGCATAATAGCACAGAACTGGGCACGGATGTCCTCGCACCGCACTGCGAAACAGACACACTAATAACAGACAAAAGATTGTCCGGTTCACGTAGCCATAGCTACTTACAATATTAATTTTAATTTAAAAAAGAAAGAAAGAAATAATGCTGGACAGTTCACACAACATTATCCAACTCCAAGCTAAGCAAAGCTTTGTTATGGGTACTAGATAACTGATATAAATACATAGGTAGATATTTTGTATTATACATATAAAATACTTAGACCTAAAATCTGCAGATCGTATAAATATTTGTTCCGAGGCGGGAATCGAACCCGCAACCTCCTGCGTCGCAGGTGAACCTTCGCCCGCCGCGCCACAGAGGTCGTCAGATATTTGTAGATCATACAAACAATTGTCCCGCAGCGGGAATCGAACCCGCAAATCTCTCGTATTCGTGCCACTACTCGCCCGTTGCGCCCGAGAGGTTTTTAAATAAGAAAATATTCCAAAAAAAATACACAATTAGCGCAGTACAATGGGCGGCCTTATCGCCGACAGAAAGTTTTTCCAGTAACCGTTGCCAAAAATATCAGTTCCCAAAACTTCTGTTCCCGTAATATTTTATTATACAGGGTGTAACATAATATCCCTATAAGCCCGGGGAGGGGGTATTCTACACATCATGGCGTATAACTTTAGTTCTACGACTTTTAAAAATTCGAAGTATTTAATTCATGAAATGCCTTGTAAAAGTCCTGAAATTCCGCGATAAATTCCTGAAACTCCTCCAGAAATGTACCTTACACAAAGTGAGGCAGCCCTACGTAAGGTACTATAACGTACCGTAACATCCTCATGCTGTGTTAGGAACATTTCTTGAGGAATTTCAGGATGTTTACGAGACATTTCATGAATTAAAAACTGCGAAATTTAAAAAGTCGTAGAACTAAAGTTATTCGCCTTGATGTGTAGTATACCCCCTCCCCGGGCTTATAGGGATATTATGTTACACCCTGTATAAGCTACGTGTCTCGAAGCGGCAATTAAGGCACCTCAAATTCCCATTTCTGGCGACCATACGAATGTTGTTCCTGGTTTATCTACAAAAAAACTATACCTCAAATATCAGAAAGTTGGATATAATACAGAAAAAGGTTTTCCAATAACTATAACGTTACTTATTACTTCAATTCCCAATCCCAAGCAATATAATTTTTCGCCTGGTCAATTGATCCCAATTTACGACTTCCTCGTGTATATCCTTGAAGCAGGTAGAGCGGTATGACATTTGGCCCTCACAAGGAGACAAAGGCCCTCGGTCTTGACATCGATCTACTGTCCACTACATTGTAATTCATACTGTGGAGATATGCCGTCCCAAGACGACACAGTCTGGTAATGGAGGCCACGTCTAAAATTCGCCTGATATTGATTGATCGGAGATATTTGTTACAGTCTTTTGGGGAATGACCCGCGGCGGGAAAAATACTTTCCGTTTATACGAACCTACCTACGAAATTTAGGGAAGAGAGGAATTTTTTAGTTCCAATAAAGAAACTTTTTAAGGCGTGGATATAATGTGTAATGTGGTGCATTAATAGTGCATTACGGTACTAGTGTGTAATGTTGGTGATTACCACTGAGGCGCCATTGAGACCCTCACCTGAACGCTCGGGTCTTAAGAGAGCCAAGGACGGTAATCTTCAATACACACGTGTATCATACGAAGTTATCCAACACACTTGTGAAGAAAATAACAATAAAACAGAAATACACACTCTGTGTAAATGTTCTACAGTCCTATAATTCAATTTGTGAATAATAGCAATGAAAAAGTCACAGTTTGATTACAGGTGTAAAACAGAAACACACACTCTGTGTAAATGTTCAACTGTCTCTATAACTCACTAGTGAATAATAGCAATGAAAACGTCATAGTTTGATTACAAATGTCATTATGTGCCTAACTGCGGTGAAATTAGAGCCACTTTATGAGCAAGTGTGTTGAAAAATCTTTTTTCACAGCAGTCTATTAAAAAGAAGCTTATACCAGCACTTTGTTTCGACAAAGAAGCGACCTTTGTCGTGGTCAGATTCCACGACCGCCATTGACAGTGATCTTGATATTTCTTTATTAAGTTTTTTCCACGAGGGTTTTATTCTTATAGTCTGTTTTTGTTATTTTCCCGCAAAAAGGCAATAAGCGAGGTAGCGTTATTGTAACACTGTAATGATTCTCCAACAAAAAAAATATGAATTATGAACGCCCATTCGTTAAATAATACCGTCGGTTTCAAGAGCTTATTTTTATGGAGCGGAGCGGTATAATGAAAACGGAGTTTCACGATCAATATTTGTACGACTTAATTTCAATTTAACTTTTTCAAGGAAATTGCTCGACTCTCAACACAGGAGAATTAATATGATTTTCCATGAAAATTTAAATTATGTTCATCGACATCTCTTTGCTTACAGCAAGGCCACGAGTGGCATTTTTTTGGTGTGAGTAAAATGTTCGTTATAACCTACTTCCAAAAGTTCCTATTTTTGGAACTAACCCAGTGTTAAGTAAGTTGTGTTAAGTACCCATAACACAAGCTCTGCTTAGCTTGGGGCTGGATAATGTTGTGTGAACTGTCCAGTATTATTATTTATTTATTAAAAACTGATAAGTAAAGTTCTCATACCTATGATATCAACACAATTGATTATTTGTGCGATATGCAGATATTTGTTCAGGGTGTTCTGGGTATTTTATATGTATAATAAAAATATCTATCTATGTTATATATTGTATTCAATATATCAGTTATCAAGTACCCATAACACAAGCTCTGCTTAGCTTGGGGCTAGATAATGTTGTGTAAACTGTCCAGCATTATTTATTTATTTATTTTAATTTCCTGTGGTAATCGGTGATTTTCGGCCATTATGCTGATATTCAGTCAGTGATGACATTCAAAAATCGTAAAACGTAAAACGGACAACGTTTTACTAAAACATGACTTGACTGTGACTTTGATGACATGGAAGAATTGTTGCAAATTATATTGAATACTTGAAAACTAAAAGCAGTGGGACGCAAAATATATAAAAAAAATATTTGATTTATATAGATTTGTCATGTGATGGCGACGTGTATGTGCGTGGGGGTGTGTGTGGGCCCCAAACAGACAGACAGACGGACATGCCACTTGTCGTACTTTGGAACCTATATACCTCGCAACAAAGGTTTTAGCTTCAGATAGCATTTTTTAGAGTTCCGTTATTTGATTACTTGCTCATAGATTCGTCATGTCTGTCTGTCTGTCTGTCCGTGTATGTCACAGCCACATTTTTCCGAAACTATTAGAGCTATGCTGTTGAAACTTGGTAAGTAGATGTATTCTGTGAACCGCATTAAGATTTTCATACAAAAAACAATTAATTTTTGGGGTTCCCCTTACTTAGAACTGAAACTAATTTTTTTTTTCATCAAACCTATACGTTTGGGTTATTTATAGATAGGTCTTCAAAAATGATATTGAGGTTTCTAATAAAAAAAAAACTTAACTGAATAGTTTGCGCGAGAGACACTTCTCCAAAGTGGTAAAATAAGAGAATGATAAAACTAACTAACCCCCCCCCCCCCCGTAACTCCTAAAATAAGAGAATGATAAAACTAATAAAATAATATGATTTACATAACCATGTAAACTTCCAACGAGAATTGGTTTAAACGAGATCTAGTAAGTAGTTTTTTTTAATACGTCATAAATCGTAATCCATCCAAGAACTTTTATATTATGTTACTTGTTGCTACGGAACCCTTCATGCGCGAGTCCGACTCGCACTTGGCCGCTTTTTTAAATAATAAACCGCTGACCACTCCTTTCTGCAAAGTGCATGGATTAGAGTTTTGACTGAATAACATGGCGACATTTCGTGGGAAAGTCCGTCCATATAAAGATTTCAACAAATACCACCGTGTAACACAAAGTAATGTAGACAACACAGTAGGTTTAGTACCTACCTGCCATAAAGTACTGACTTTGAAACTGCTGACCGTGCGAATGTTCCGACCTTGCGGTGTCGTGATAAGTATCACTTTATTTCAAAGGTTTCCGCGTACAGCAACCCAACCTGTTATCTATTTGCTTATTTAGGTAAGTCACAATAGGTAATTAAATTATTTAATAGTCGTAGTTACAAGTTACATAGTCTGGGCTACCTGTTGTTGTTGAATTCCAACGTGAATTCTCAATGTTATGCTTCAGCGTTTTGTCTGTGAGTGGTATATATAGTACAGTATAGTAGAAGTCAGATATTGGCAGCGAATACCGTCAGCATGGCAACTAAGCGCAAAGCAAGCAAAAAAAGGCATAAAAAAGCATACTTCGTGAGATAGGACAACTATACGCGTATGTTACATTACGTACGTTAAGTTGTTGCAAGTTAAAAAAAAATGTGGTTAAGTCTTCCCATACATTACTGTAGACACAGTATGGGGTTCTTCAAAAGGGGTGTTTGGAAATTTTTAAAGGGTCGGCAACGCGCGTGTTGTACCTCTGGTATTGCAGGCGTCTATAGGCTACGGTAACCGCTTACCAACAGGTGGGTAGTATACATGTTTAAAACCTTGGTAAAAAAAAAACTTGCAACCGAATGTTAAAACATTTACATCCAACCGACTGAGCTGACATTTTGCATACCTGTCAAGATCCGATGACAATACAATATGATGGCGACAGCGAGCTGATCTGATGATGGAGACGGAAGGTAGCCTGGCAGTGTTTGGACTCATTTGATCAGCTCAAGGTTTTAACAAAAAAAAAAAATTGTTTCGAAAAAAAAAAAGTATATTTACCGTTATTATTATATACTTACATTGCATGATTTTCCCATACAGGGATTGTTGTTTTTAATGGGCAACTTTTTCGGTTATAATTTGCAAAAATCTCATGATAACTATATTTTTAGTCCAGTTCATTATAAATTCCAAGTTAGGTAATTGTTATTTACATAAACATTATTCATCCAAGCGTGTATGATACCAGCCCATCTAATTACCGGCGGCATTGACCTCACACATGAACAGAAATACCGCGCTGAATTCACACCAGCATACTAAACATAACCTTGAACTGATCCATACCAGGTTTACTTCAATAAGTTGATCACTGATCCCCACTGCTGCTGTTTACTGGTGAATATCTGCGATCCAGAGTCTCGAGCACCGCCGTAAGGTTGCAGGTTGCCTTTCGATCTTCTATAGGTTACACATCGGGGAATGCTCCCAGGCACTACACGATCTGATCCCACCATCTCCTTTTCATCATAGGACGAGCAGACGCACGGCTCGGTACCATCCTTACCTCATTAGTATACCTTCTATTCGTACTAAACGTTTCAGTTCTACCTTTATAATGAGAACTGCTAAGGAGTGGAATACACTGCCGTCGTCTGTCTTTCCTGAAAACTATAATCTGGATCTCTTCAAGGCTAGAGTGAATAGGTGCCTTCTAGACCTTTGTGCTTCATCTTCGGCCACATCGTCACTTATCAACAAGTAAGATCATGGTCAAACAAAGGTCTATAAAAGCTTATAAAAAACTAAAGACTTCGAAATGATAAAAAAAATTTGGTGTTCTGGTATATGTATTGACTGAGGTTTCAAACCGAAAAATTCAGTAGAAAAGGCCCCTTTGAGGGCCACCATTGCTCAAGCTGGTCCTTGAACTAACGCAGGGTGACCAAGAAAGAACAAGTGACATGTCGTAGTAGTAAGAGAAAACGTACAGAATCGCAGCAATCTTTGCTGCGATTGCTGCTAAGCTAACTTTAGGTGTCTCGTAAGCGTTACGTATCCCGTAATTGATTGGTTAAAATGGCCTTAGGCCACCATCAAACTACTCAGTTATCAATCACAAATCCCATTTTCTATTATTACATTTCGGTCCTCAACTTTTATAACAAAGTGGTCCATTATCTGCAAATGACTTCAATTTGTTGAATGCCTCATTTAGTGATACAAAAGAGAGGTATCAATATCTATGTAGCAACTCCCCAAATGGTGAGCACGCGCGTTGGTCACAGGGCACAGCTAATAAGGATGGGGAGCTTGTTCACTCTATACAAATGATAGAGACGAGTTTCAATCATATCATGTCGTAAGGCAATGGCGTTGGTCATGGAACTTCAATGAGTAGATGATCATCAAAGTTCTGCTCAGGCCATCTGAACTCTCGGTGAGAAATTCTTTAGAAAGTATAATAATTTATATTATTTATTTTTTTAGAAGTTGTCGCTTATCAAATTTAAAACTCAATTAAACATAAGCTTTCTAAAAATCAACTTCTTAAAGCCTACTATAAAAAATCTCTGATTATTTAGATGCTAATAGAATTTTGGACTAAGTAAAATTCCAAATAAATGTAAAATTAATATTGGAAGTAAAAACTATACCTAATTTTACAAAAAGAATTTCGAGTTTTATAAAAATTATATAATATACATTTTTGATTTGATTTGATTAACTTGTGCTTATTTAATCGCTTAATTTATGGAATATACATTTATTTACAAAAAGAACTAATACAAGGCATGAACAAAATTTAAAAAAAATACGTATGAAAAGGTATGATCTAAAGGTAGCACAACTGATTAATTAACTTAATTTATTACATCTTCGGAACTTATACATATAGCTACATATTCCTCTCGTAGCTTATCGGTAAGAGTGAACTGACTGTTCCCTTAGACGATGTGTTGCATTTCGTAATCCTATCGAGTGTTTCTTGCAATCGCGTGGCTCGCCACGTTCGGCCAGCCTTTGTTCCACCTTTGTTCCAATTCTGTCAGGTTGGGAAATAATAAGGATACCCCATGCTGCCTATTTGTACCATAGCATTGAAATTAATTCTTATGCCAGTTTCTTTACGATATGATTAAGAAAGATCAAGTTACGTCGTAGCACTAATTTTAAACTGTTGCTCAAATTAGTGCTACGGCGTAGCAGCCACAGTGTACTTTTTGTTAAAACGTAGCAGCTACGTAGCACGTTATAAAAGCAATTTCAATGTTATAAATTTAAATGTTATAATGCTAAATGCTACAAATAATGTGAGTTGAGACTCTTAAAAAATTACCATTCCTTAGCGTTTATCTCAAAAACGGTTAAGAATTAGAAAAAGTGTTAAAAATAAAAGTTGTAGAAAATTTTACGAGCTTTAATTTAGTCGTAGGAAGTTTTTCTCTATGACGTACCGTTTTCGAGATATAAGTGAAAAACCCGAGAGTGGGACCTTCTTTGTACCCCCCTCCCTCCGGCTCACCTCCTAGGAGGCACCTAAAACGAATTTTAGGAGGGACATGTTCAAAAAATAAAGCTTTCATGAAATGTTTCACCAATCGTGTTTCTAGTCTATGATTTATTTAGATTACATCCTCACAGGGCGACATCATCGCTCAGGCGAAAAAGCCACTTTCCAATTATTTTATTTAAAAATAAACAGTTACAACAAAAAATAACAGTAACGGCTACTGAGTGAGTAATTAATGCAACGACTGCAAATTTTTTACATATCTTCTTAACTTACAAACTATCTAAAACATAAAAGATTTACCTTCGAGCGGATCTGTAGGGGCAGATTCCAAAGTAAAATATAAGTTCCCCGGAGCGTGTCACGCTAGGATTCCAGTTAGGAAGTTTGAAGACTCGGCAACCCTTTCAAACTTTCACAGCCGAATTTTATGGATTTGGCTCATTCCTACCTACAGGGTGCATTTACGATGTCATGCGCGAACGTTAAATTTACGAGATTTCGGTCGGTTTAATACACTTCGTATGGCGGCCGACCGATTTTATGTAGTGCAAATAAAATTTCGATTTCACTGTTTATCGGTTAAGGCGCGATAGGTTCTCAAATGTCTCTAGAATTTTAAAGTTTTTGATAAGAATTTTCATAGTTTTCTATGAAGAAAAAAATATATGATATTCTTGAGCTTTTTATTTAGTGAAATCAATAATTCAATACAATATTTGAATTACTTCACTCGATAAAAAAAAATAACAAAGATACCTCTTTTTTAAAATTTAAATGCTATTTTTCACTCACTTCTCTCACGTTTTAATTTTTGATACATTTGGTTACATGTTAGTTATTATTTGAGTTAGTGAATTCATCAACAAAATTAAACAAAACTTTGAACGACATTTTTATATAAATTTTTTATACATAAAAACACGGTATCAGAGCGTGCGCTCGCCTTCTTCGCCTCATACAAAAATGTTCGTTGAACCTATAGCGCCTTAAGTTAACTGGCGAATAGAATACCTTTTATACCTTTAATATATTTTATTTATTAGCGGGAAGAAGAATACCTTGTTAAAAAGTCTGTTACAAAAGCAACAAGGACAGAACTCGTCCGAAAAATTCAGTAGAGTAGATATTAGAAAGGTACTTACCAATTCAAAATAGATATAATTTAACATGAATTTGCTCCCAATTTTGTCAACAAAAATAATGCCAAATGGGGCACAGTGACAGTTGAACATATACCGTGGGGTCACACAGTCAAAATCCCGGCCGTATCGTTCTAGGTAATCTATTGAACTTAGAGTGACGACCTTTACATATTCAGGTGCTGTCTTCATACACTCTAGCTAGCACCAAATCTAACGCAAAAAAATATTTTGGCTAGTGACATCATGTCCCAATTTTGACAACGTAAATACTGCAAAATGGGGCACAGTGACAGTTGACTATAAGCCGTGGGTCACAAAATCAACATCCCGTTAAATGACCAGCCGTATCTTTCTCGGTCCTTAACTACGTAATCTATTGAGCTTCGCAAAAGATCGCAACTCGTGGCGAAAAACTATAGCTGACGGAGTAGTCGCCCACGATAAGGCCTGGTTTGACCTGCTAGCTCACAAGCGGACGGTAAGACATGAACGCGCCGCTAACCCTACAACACCTACAGATACTACAATCACGTGTCGGAGGTGCGGCCGTGTTTGTCGCTCCCAGATAGGCCTATTTAGTCACGAACGCAAATGCCTAACTGAAGCTGCTTAAGGTGGATGCTCACGCTTGCGGCGCGAAATTATTTTTCATCAACACTACTTCTGATAGCGAAAGTTGAATTCGCGAGAACTATGAGACTTAACACACATGTTTTAATTGATGCTATCTCATAAATATCATCAGTTTAGCTATGATGTAAACACATTTTTACAGTGTTTTTTTTGTTTATCGTAGCTAAACTGATGATATTTATGAGATACTAGCAGCGCCCCACGGTTTCACCCGCGTAAGTCTCGATCCCGTGGGAATATCGGGATAAAAATGTGCCTATGTGTTATTCCGGGAGTCCAGTTATCTCCATTCCAAATTTCATGCAAATCCGTTCAGCCTTTTCAGCGTGAAGAAGTAACAAACACACTACACACACACACACACAAACTTTCGCCTCTAAAATTATTAGTGTGACTATCAATTAAAACATGTGTGTCGTCTCCTAGTTCTCGCGAACTCAACTTTCGCTATCTGAAGAAGTGTTGATGAGCTATAATGGGCAAAAAACACCAAAAAAATTGAAGTTCGCGCCTCTAGGTTGATAAGGCCCATGATGATGATGATGAATCTATTGAACTTAGAGTGATGACCTTACATGTTCGGGAGATGTCTTTTTTTTTCTTCTTTATAATTGGCGTCCAAGAACTGGGTGCAAAGTCAAAGTCAAAGTCAAAAGTATTTTATTCATTGAAATCACAAGGATCATTTTGAATCGTCTTAAAAAATAAATTTACATTTACTCCTGTTCCAACGCAACCAGACCTAGAAGAATCAGGCAACAAAGCAGCTAGATGGGCAGACGATATCGCATGCGTCGCGGGCCGAGCCTGGATGAGACTGGCATGGGACCGTAAGGAATGGCACAGGCAAAGAGAGGCCTATACTCAGCAGTGGGTGAAGTCAGGCTGTGGATGATGATGATGATGATGATAATTGGCGCCGCACGGCTTGTGCATTTGCCATTTTCAAGTAAGTATCTGTATTTTCACTATATTGTATTTTCAATCTATTTTGCAACGTTACACTCCTTCCAAGTCGTCAAAGTCACAGTCGAGTCATGTTTTAGTAAACCGGTGGCCAATTTTACTAAAACTTTGGTAGACAAAATCCACCAATTTCAAAAGTCACGCAATTCACTTCCATTTCATTTCACTACACTTGTGCTTTTTAAAAGAGCTACATTTGTTAAAATGCCACCAAAATAACACAAAATAACTCAAGAAAACACTAGGAAAAGAAATAAAATAAAAGTAGACAACGTCTCTTTTCGAAAATGGCGGGAAGAGTAGGGGTTGTCTTTATAAAGCCTATATGTGTCGTGTACGACATCGCGCCAACAAATCCTTAATCAGAGGCGGACATGCAAGTGCCCTTAATTACGTGGCGATTAAATGTTTAGAGCCTCTGGCCACGCGACTAATGATGCGCTAATTGAGCATTGTGACAAGGCTAGTACATACAGATGATTACGATAGCTTGAGCTAGTAATTTGATTTATTATTTACAAGCAGCGTCTCCTGGTTTCACCCGCGTAAGTCTCGATCCCGTGAGAATATCGGGATAAAAATGTGCCTCTGTGTTATTCCGGCGGTCCAGTTATCTCCATTCCAAATTTCATCCAAATCCACCCAGTAGTTTTTACGTGAAAGAGTAACAAACATCCATCCATCCATCATCCATACTTACAAACTTTCGCGTTTATAATATTAGTAGGATAGGATAGGATACGATAGGATAGGATGGGATAGAATAGGACTAGATTAGTTTTTTCCTTTTTTTATTAGTAGTCGAGCTTTTTTGTGACAGAGTTCGTCCGGGGAAGTACTACCACCATACTTATTGCTGCCGCAAAGCACTAGTACTCGCATTGCTGTGTTCCGGTTTGAAAGGTAAGGGTGCCGGTGAAATTACAGGCACATGAGACTTTTCATCTTTATGTCTCAGGGTGGCGGGCGCAGTGCAATGCCACATAGGGTGCGTCCTAGATGGACGTGACCTATGAGATAATGCACTGTTCATAGGCAGAGGTTATCCCTTAACATCAGGTGGGCCATCTGCTTGTTCCGTAATTCAAGTAGTATAAAAAAAAACTTTTCCCGTGGCTTCGCTTGCGTGGTGTCGGGATAAAAAGCAGTCTTGTCTCATGCCCTAACTGATTATATAAATAATGCTGGACAGTTCACACAACATTATCTAGTACCAAGCTAAGCAGAGCTTGTGTTATGGCTACCTACTAGATAACTGATATACTTTATACAATACATTACATCCCCCGTACCTGTCCCATGGCTTTTAGCAGACTTCAAAAACGGGGGAGGTTATCAAGTTGTCGGAATCTTTTTTTATATATTTTTGTTTTTTTATGTATTCTCCCCGATTACTCGAAGACGCCTGGACCGATATGGAAAAATATTTTTTGTTTGAAAGGGTATACTTCCCAGCTGGTCTCATGATCATCATGATGGGATCCTGGAGAAATCGAAGGACCTCTTCAAATTTGACAGGCACACTTGAAACGATTTGTTTTTTTAAAGCTTATAGAAGTCATTGTTAGTAGTAGAGCTTTTTTGTGAAAGAGTTCGTCCGGGGAAGTACTACCACCATACCTATTTCTGCCGCAAAGCAGTAGTGCTCGCATTGCTGTGTTCCGGTTTGAAGGGTATGGGTGCCGGTGAAATTACAGGCACATGAGACTTTCCATCGTTATGTCTCAGGGTGGCGGGCGCAGGGCAATGCAACATAGGTTGCGTCCTAGGTGGACGTGACCTATGAGGTATTGCACTGTTCATAGGAAGAGGTTACCGCTTTACACCAGGTGGGCCATCTGCTTGATCCGTCATTCAGTAGTATAAAAAAAAAAAAAAAACGATTTTATTTTTCGTAAAAATGTATACTAGTCGCTTAACAAATTACGATTAATCTTTGTTTCTTGTTTTTATTTTCAATCAGTCTCTTATTTTTTTTTTGCTTAAGTCTTTCGGTTGATTAGTTAAACTAAAAGACAATTTTAATATTTCTTTAACTCAATATTTACATATTTTTCCCGTAATTCATTTATTGTTGCAATAACGTGGGCAGCATGGTAAAGTGGCAGAATGGAGTTTTTCAAAAGGGGAGTTTGGACATTTTTAAAGGGTCGGCAACGCGCGTGTGATTCTTCTGGTATTGCAGGCGTCCGTCCATAGGCTACGGTAACCGCGTACCAACAAGTGGGCCGTATGCTTGTTTGCAACCTTGATTAGGCGTATAACAAAAATAAAAAACTGGATAGTGACGTCATGTGGTGTTAGTCTCGGAGTAGCAGACCTTGCTTGAATCATGAGATAACCTATAATACAAGAACCGTTAGAAAGTCAGCGGATATAGATCTGTTTGCAGTGAATGTCGCTTGCGTAACAACGGAACAAGTGCATTACCTAATGTCACGGCTTAACTTATAGTTTGTATTGTTGTTTACATTTCCTAGTTACAATGATCATCGTTTTATTTGTTTATCTATGGTACTGCAGTCTAGAGCATTGTTGAAGGATATAGAGAAACACAAGCAGTCCACGTTAAAGTGGACAAAATAACGTGGATATCGGGAACAGACAAATGTTACTATTATTTATTCTGTGCCAATGTGAAGAGCAATTAGCGATTAAGAATGCGCCAACATCAGGCAGAAACCTTAATTAAAAAAAACTACCACGCACCGCACTAAAAATCTGTTTTTATTGAATATCTCGTAAAATATAGAAAATTTTCAAAACCCCTACAGTAAACCCTCGGCTTTGTTGTATAGATTTTATTTATCTGATTTTTTACCAAATAATTGTAAATAATTGTAATTTTTTTTTTACCAACCCAAAACTTAATCTACCCAAAAGTTAATGGTAACTCAGGGTTTTTTTCTATAGAGATAATTACCTCCTTACCTCATTAGTATACCCTCTATTCGTACTAAACTTTTCAGTTCTACCTTTATAATGCGAACTGCTAAGAAGTGGAATACACTACCGTCTTCTGTCGTTCCTGAAAACTATAATCTGGGTCTCTTCAAGGCTAGAGTGAATAGGTGCCTTCTAGACCTTTGTGCTTCAACCAACAGGTGAGATCGTGGTCAAACAAAGGCCTAACAAAGTTAAAAAAAAAAAAAAAAACTTCTGTTACCACAAAAACGCTAGAAAAGACCTTCTGTTGGTCTCGGACTTGTCACGATATAACTATTACGTTAAACGAAGGTTCTATGGCAAAATATCGATTGTCTAAGTATAGTATAGTAGGTACAAGTAAATCTATCGACCTTAACCTGTAAAGAGTGTGGCGTCCTCACAGCTCCTTAATAGGATAAGGCGTGTACGGAATTCTAATGAGATTTACCACCAATGCAGGGCAAGGTCCCTTCGTGGTAGGTATCGAACGTAAGTAATCCACTTAGTTCTCTTAAGCAGTGCGTGTGCTTCATCATAAGTTGTGTTGTTTATTGGTTACGTCAGACATCAATTAACCTTCTCGAAATATAGGGTTTTTCGATCTACTCTTGGCATTCCTGGATGTGGAGGCATCGCTCATCAGACGGAATAAGGGTACGAAGAGTAATATTGTAGGGTCTCAAAGGTAGTTGGCAAAAACCCTGCTTAAATACACTTTTGCCGTAAGCAGAAAACGCACTAGAAAATTAGACTAGTTCATGTCAAAGCGTGCCTTCATGTTTCTAAGAAATTGGACTATACTTTACCACTGAATAAATAATAGTACAAACGAGTCCTTTACTAACAAAATCTTCAAGGACGGATCTATGAGAAATTTGAAATTTGCCCAAAATTGTTAAGGGATCTAACAGGACGATTAAAGTCCACAGGATCATAGCCAAAGGGATCCATTAGGAAACTACTCATAATTTTCACGCCACGGCTTAACACACATAAACACACACCTTTTTCCCCGTAAGGGTAGGCAGAGCCTCAATAGGCCTTGTTTCACCGTGGGTTGCACCATCGTGGGAATATAGACGTGACAAGGGGTGAGCTCATCGCCGCCATTGCTTTCAACGACTGACTCGGCTAACGCTTTCCTCCAGTAATAACACATTCCATAACAAGCTAGCAGCCAGGACAAATCTTATACCAACGAATCTTACTAACAAGAAATTGTACAAAAAAAGTAAATAACTCATTAAGTATTTTTAACCCCCGACGCAAAAACGAAGGGGAGTTATAAGTTTGACGTGTGTGTGTCTGTCTGTCCCAACGTAGCTTCCGAACCGATGAACCGACTTCGTTTTTTTTTTGTTTGATATGTGAATTTTTCGGGATTGTACTCAGCTATGTTTGATCAAAATCGTTTCAGCCGTTTCATAGCGATAGGGGTTTTTTAATTTTTACAAATTTAATTACTTGTTAACTTACATTAGTTAATTGCTTTTAATTAAATAAGTAGTACTATGTTTTATCCGATTTTCATAATTAGCTATTCTTACTTGTGCCCTTATTACCTCGCGTGTTGTCTGCCAGCTGCTGCGATGCGTGTTTTCGTAATTACGCGATAAATAACGCGGTGTGTGTTACCTGAAATAGACAAAAACATTTTATTAATATTGTTACGAGCTCTGAAATAATAAAACATCAAATATTTTAGAAAATATACGACTATACACCACGTACCAACTATTCTCCAGCTGACGTTTAGAGGTCCTTCTTTGAGCACCGACCGCGACCACGCTCGAAGGCCGTAAAAGGCCGTCGGTACCGTGTTGTATCGTCATCATCATCATTATCATCAGCCCACACTAGTCCACTGCTGGACATAAGCCTCTCCCAATAACGCCACTGAGCCCGATGTTCGGCTCTTCTCATCCACTTTCTGCCCGCCGCCTTTCGGAGGTCATCGCTCCACCTAGCCAGAGGGCGCCCCACGTTACGTTTGCCAAGACGCGGTCTCCACTCAAGAACTCGCTTACCCCAACGCTTACGCTTGTAGTATCGTAATTTTTCTAAAATGATACCAAGCCGCGGTAATTTAAATTCTATGACATCAAATATTCGTATTCAATTAAATCCGACATATGAAATAGAAAGAATGATATTAACTAGAGCATTTACTTGTAACAGAACATCGAGCCGCTCTGTGTGACAACCTTTCACGAAACGAACATTTCGACGCTTTGTTACAACTTGATGTTACAAACCAAAGATCGAATTTATGTAACATTTCATCGAGCAAAAACAACGTGCTACGCGGTGTGAGGTGCGCCAGCGAGACGTGAAGTAGAAAGGAATGTTACAGGCTTGAGCATTACGTCGAACACAGCGTCGAGCATTCGCAGAAACGTTACATTACATTGAAATGCTCGGGAAAATGCTCTAGTGTGTACCACATGCGAGTCCACAATCCGGCATTAGGCCAAAAGTGCCATATTGATTTACTGTTCATCATAAACATCAAAGAACTTGTAATTAGATAATGAATCCCACCGGTGAGGAACACGGTGTCCATCAGTAATACGAAAGAAGAAAGAATCAATCAAGTCTTGTAAATTAGTTTGCTTGTTTTTTAGGGTTCTGTACCCAAAGGGTAAAACCGGACCCTATTACTAAGGCTCGGCTGTCCTTCTCTCTGTCTGTCTGTCTGTCCGTCTGTCACCACGCTGTCTCATGAACCGTGATAGTTACTGTTTAAATTTTCACAGATGATGTATTTCTGTTGCCGCTATAACAACAAATACTAAAAATTAGAATAAAATATTTTTTTAAGGTGAATGATCACGCTTGTGGCGCGAGTTTTTTTTTTTGTGTTTTTCGCCCGTTGCAGCTCATCAACACTTCTTCAGATAGCGAAAGATGAGTTCGCGAGAACTAGGAGACTTAACACACATGTTTTAATTGATAGTATCTTATAAATATAATCAGTTTAGCTACGATACTCCTAAACAAAAAAAAAACACTAAAAATGAGTTTTGGTGTATCATAGCTAAACTGATTATATATATGAGATACTATCAATTAAAACATGTGTGTTAAGTCTACTAGTTCTCGCGAACTCAACTTTCGCTAACTGAAGAAGTGTTGATGAGCAGTAATGGGCAAAAAACACCAAAAAAATTGAATTTCGCGCTGCAAGCGTGAGCAACCACCTTAAGGGGACTCCCATCATGTAAGGCATGGCGTGCCAACCAAGGCAGCTGCCAACTTACGGTGAACGGTCTGTAGGTAAGTTCGTCTTTACGTTTCAAAAGTAAAGTAATCCATTTTTGAAAGGCATTCTGTCAAGTTCCAATGAATATACAATACTATTCAAATATGATTAAATCAGACCAAAACGAGCTGGCAAGACGCGAACATTATCGAGTCTATATTGGCAATGTTTTATTAGAGGCACACGTGTGACTGTGCACTATATTATGAGTGCGCATATGTTATGGATTATCTTCCAGTCAAGACAGAGAAAACACTCCACCTTTGCACCGACCTCGCCGGCGAGCTCGACGGACCTTCTAAGTACCTTCTGTACCTGACACCTAAACCGGTACAAGCATGTTCCGGGGTGTTTCGCCCGTTCCTCCCCAACCGGCAACAGCCCAAGCCGGGGTCCGTACCTAAGTAGTGCCCTTGTGCTCGTTGCCCCAACCTAACTATGCAGGTTGAGCGCCATCTGCGCTCACCAAAAGCCCGGTTACGCAGTCATGACCCCAGGAGGTAGGTAAATTGCACTTAAACCGTTGAAAAAAAAAGTTTTTTCTTTGCTATGAAACTTTTTTTTTTTTTTAACTTTGTTTTTTGTCTGTTTGACCCCAATCTCACCTGTTGGTAAGTGACGATGTGGCCGAAGATGAAGCACAAAGGTAGCCTTGAAAACAGAATTGCCTTGAAGAGACCCAGATTATAGTTTTCTGGAAAGACAGACGACGGTAGTGTATTCCACTCTTTAGCAGTTCGCATTATAAAGGTAGAACTGAATCGTTTATTCATTTAATATCTTAGCAACGTCAAAATCACGTGCTAATTAAGTAATGTCTACAGCCTCGCTAATTACTGCGTAATGTTAATGTTATTTGATTCATGCATCGCGCGTAATGTGCGCTGGCACAAATACATAACTTGTTTGAATAATCAACACTGTGTACACAAATAGCTACTCGTGATAACCACTTTGCTTAACTTTGCATAGTCTAATACCGCAGATGTATTTAATTGGTTTCAATTTTATTAAAGTGCCAAAAAAATCACGCTAAATATGTCTTGCTAAGCGTGACTTCTTTGGAATTTTTTCAGCACTTAATATAACCTAGCTATTTTTAACCCCCGACGCAAAAACAACGGGGTGTTATAAGTTTAACGTGTCTCTCTCTCTCTCTGTGTGTGTGTGTCTGTGGCATCGTAACTCCCGAACGGATAAACAGATTTAGTTTTTTTTTGTTTCAAAGGTGAATTTGTCGGAATTGTTCTTAGCTATGTATGATCAAAATCGGTTCAGCCGTTTCATTGCGTTGAGGGTTTTTTTTATTTTTACATAAATAATTACTTGTTTCATACTAGTTAGTTCATAATTTATCGATATTTACGGCATCAGCTAGGTCCTGTCTGAATACCAGCGCCGCACCGCACCTGGGTCCTTATTTTTCCTTGTTTTTTAACTTCGTGAATGACGGATCAAGCAGATGGTCCACCTAATGTTAAGCGGTACCCTCTGCCTATGAACAGTGCATTACCTCACAGGTCACGTCCACCTAGGACGCACCCTATGCGGCATTGCACTGCGCCCGCCACCCTGAGACATAACGATGAAAAGTCTCATGTGCCTGTGATTTCACCGGCAACCATACCCTTCAAACCGGAACACAGCAATGCGAGCACTACTGCTTTGTGGCAGAAAAAGTATGGTGGAAGTACTTCCCCGGACGAACTCTTGCACAAAAAAGCTCTACTACTACTAAACGCTTTCACGCTAAACGCTTTTTTTAATGCTTTTCACGCTATGAAATTGTTGAGCCGTCTAAGGCGATAATAGACCCAAAACTGCAATATAGACCTATCTTAGAAAGCCTCTATATTTATCCTAAAAGGATAGTCCATTTTTTTTAAATTTATATTTATAACAGCCAAGAACAGAAAAATAAGTTTACTTTTTTAATTTGCTGTTCCTTATTGACAGGAAAACAATCCAAAGTTTCCTATGGTTTACACAAAAGAAAGCCTACTGCTTCCAAAACCTGAAGCTATTTTAATAGGGGGGGGGACCGGAGGGGACTTCCTACACTGCATCGTCCGGTTTGTGGTCGCCACTAGAGAATTTATATTACTTTTAAACCGTTATCGTATATAAATACATTTACTTTCTTTCTGTTCTAGATAGGTAACGATATTTTTAATGTACGCCAATAATTTAACTTCAAAGTAAGATGAATTAAATCATCCTATACTATCTGTGGATATAATAACTAAATAGTCAGTCGTGGGAAGCAATCACGGCGATCAGCTCGACACTTATCACGTCAATATTCCACGATGGTACAAACCACGGTGCACCGAGAAGAACAAAGAGGCCCATTGAGGCTCTGCCTACCCCTTTTGGGGAAAGGCGTATGTCTATGTATGTAAGCTTTTTGTTGAATAAAACGTTTTTTGTTCTGATCAAAATGGGCTCAAACACTGCCAGTCTTCTATTCACCGAGAACTGCCGTTGTCCACCTTCAATCTCCATCATCAGATCAGCTCGCTGTTACCATCATATTGTATTGTCATTGGAACTTGACAGGTATGCCAAATTTCAGCTCAATCGGATATCGGGAATTGGTCGAAAATTCGAACGCCAGATTTGAGCCACACATACCTACATACATACCTACATACATTGTCACACGCCTTTTTCCCCGAAGGGGTAGGCAGAGCCTCAATGGCCCCTTTGAAAAGAGGCCCATTGAGGCTGTGAACAGCGGGTTGCACCATCGTGGAATATAGACATGGCAAGTGGTGAGCTCATCGCCGCCACACATACCAACTAACAAACTAACTAACAGGTGAAATTGAATAAAAACTTAGAATACAAGTATAAAATACAATAAAAAACCTTCCATTACGAAATCGCTTCAAGTGTGCCTATACAATTTGAAGAGCTCCCTCGATTGCTCCAGGATCCCATCATCAGATCCTGACCTGATGACCATGAGACCACCTGGGAAGTAGGTAGGTATATACTTTCAACAAAAAATAATTTTCCAAATCGGTTCAGGCATATTCGAGTGATAAATAAAAATAAAATAAATAATGCTCACACAACATTATCTAGCCCCAAGCTAAGCCAGAGCTTGTGTTATCGGATTGTGTTTATGTGTTCGGGTGGAACAAACAAAAAAAAAGATTCCGACGAATTGAGAACCTCCTTCATTTTTGAAGTAGGTTAAAAACACCGACTGTGCTTCATTTTAGAGTATTATATTTAATATCACTCATTTAATATCAATTTGCAATGGAAAAAGCTATCCAGCTCTCTAACGAAGTTCTCATTTTGAGAGCCTAATTGAAGTCGTGACGATCACTCCAAAGCTATTCTAATAAATAATTGTTTCGTTTTAATAAATGTTTGCACATTCTTTACTCGCTATAAAAACGTGAGATCAAAAAGACTCCACTAAATTAAATCTGGGTTGCAACATCCAGGTCAAGTTATATGCACACTGGATAAGTACGCAGCAATTACTTACACCAAAATTGTTTTGTAACAAGCAAGCTTAGTTAAAACCACAGATAAAATAATACTATACTAAGACTATACTTATAAATCAAAATACGGCTCAGAAAACGTGCATGCTCAACACGTTTTTTGAAGAAAAAACAAAACTTTATGTTTGGTGTCTTATTTAACTTACTGAAATACGTAAATAACTTTATCTACACTCAAATCGAAAAATTCAAATTACGAATTCAAAGACGGTTCTATACAGACGCATTTTATAGACGCATATACATAAAATTAAGAATAAAACTCATTATAGTACCGCCAACTGTATCATAAAACTCATTATAGTACCGCTATCTTTTTTTTTATTAATTCATTAAACTAGTCTATGGTTATAGACTGAATATGAAAAAAAAGGCGCACGCATGCGCAGTTCGAACTGTGAAAAAAAGGCGCACGCATGCGTAGTTTGAACTTAATTTCCCGCGCTTCCCATACATTTTTTTGTTGTAACCTACCTACTTTGTATAATTTAATTTTTTCCTATGAGTGAAGATAAAGTAATGTATGAAACTGCATATAACTTAGGTATTAAAACACTCGAGTCAACCTATTATCGCATTCGGCGACTCTCGTGTTTTAATACCCCTTCTTATATGATAGTTGCATAAACTACTATTATGTTTATTTGCCATTTTCAAGTATAATTTATTATTTCATTTTTACAACGAGAGGTTTTAAGGGCTATTTCAGATCATGCTTAAAGCCTTGAAAATAGATGGCGCCAGCTCTGTACTTAACTGACAAAATAAAGTGAGATGTCAAAGTCAACGACGTGGTTATATATTTTCGTGGTATTTTGTTACTATCACACCGAAGCACAGACAATGCATTTGTTAATTTTGACAACCATAGTTGAGTCAGCGCCATCTATCGAGCCAAATCGAACACATTTTTTTTTGTTCGAAAATTTTGTTGAAAAGCCCTCTTTTGCAACGTCTCGTTTACATCCTTACAAGTCCTCAAACAAAAAACCTCAAAAAATAAAGTTGACCGCACTCGTCCTTTATTTTTGTATACCAGTTGTCCTTAGTACGAGTTTTTTTTTCTTGTGTTATGCGCTTCGATAAATTTTATCGAAGGTTATGTGTGTGTTGTGTCCTCTTGGTGGAAAATAAACATATTTTCTTTCTTTTTTCTCTCTTTCCGTATGAAGGAGAAAGTGCTGCACCAACGCTATTAGGCTTACAATTAAGAATTTAAATGTTTACTTAGTTATTCGTTCTGATACTTAAATTATTGTACAAATATACTATACCTAAGTAATAGTTGTTTCATTGTTAGTGAAATATGAGCATTAGTCGAACTTTCTTACTTAGCGAGCGTGCAAAAAGTTACAGAAAGAACCTTAACTCACAAGAAAGAAAACTATTCGTATTGTACTACTTTTATTCTTTTCGTGATATACCTAACATAAATATATACAGTCGTTAACTGTGATTGGTATGCTTAGCTTACAGACCTCCTTGGCGAGTCCCATGCAATCATCATCATCACCATCATCATCATCATCATCATCAGCCTTTAGACGTCCACTGCTGACTTGGCCCACCATTGAATGCAATTCAACATCATGCTGAGTCGGACTCCAATTTGTGACGTTGCTGCGTGGATGGCACTGAGAGACACTCTATTAATTGTAGAAGTACTTAGTTTTTGCCTTTTGTATGTATTACCTATTATTTTTTATTTTATTTGTCGAGTGTTTTTTGTCCTATCCATGTGTGCCGTTACAAATAAAGAATTTTTCTTTCTTTCTTTCTTTCTTTCAATTGGGGGATTTTTCATAATCCCCACGCTAGCGGATTGGTGATCGCAGTGTTAGTGTCAATTACTTTGGTGGATGCCGATCCCCTAGTGTACCCCTCCATCGGCTTTTATGAAATCCACGGGAGGAGACTGAGGGATCCATTCTCAGGACGGACACACCTCCTGCGACCGTGAATCGAGTATTCGTCGGAGGGACAAGAGGTGTGGTTCGATTGGACCCCAGGCAGATTTGTTCATACAAAAAAAAAACGCCTCGTGCTCACGAAAAATCAGTTTTATTGAATATCTCGTAAAATATAGATAATTTTACAAAACCACTTCAATAAACCTTCGTCTTTGTTGTATTAACTTTATTTATCTTATTTGTTACCCAATAATATGCTCCATTTTAATAAACAATCGAATCTAGTCAAAATAGAGGTAACTTTGTGTTTTTTTCTATTGAGAAAATATTGTCCTATCGTGTTTCTGGTACAGTGTTCCATCGGAATTATAATTTAGTGTCCATACATATTTGTAATTTGAATATTGTGCTTGATATAGTCTGTTAAAAAAACAAATGTAAGATTGGTAATTTTGCGTTATACCACCCCACCCTAAGTAGGACAAAGTAACAAATAATAGAAGAACAAAATAATTTGGCATAATATAAACAAGCTAGTGAAACGCCCGCGACTACGTCCACGTGGAGATTTTTCTATACAAACTTCAACACATCGCAGCACCCCATTAGGTAGGGTGTCAATTTCGGCATTTCCTTTCTAGACCACAAAGGGATTGCGCCCTCTAGGACTTACGGCTTAGGCGGCCATTAGACACTAGATTTTGCAGTCAGTTTTACCACAGCCACTGCTATGACTGTCGGATAACCTACCGTCTATAATACGTCTAGTCGCGTGGCCTGATGTCGCTCTGTCCCTCGACAGCTAATTTGTCAATTTGCAATGTCTTTACCTAACATAACATATAATTTATTATTGATGTGTTATTTATGAGTATATCAAGCGTAGCGTGTGTGCTGTCTTATGCACTTTTGCTGATTATCTCTAGCATCTAACTTTTGACTGCTAAGGCTTTTATGTTGGTTTTCCTTTCCTTTGAATCATCTTCCACTTGTTCTCAAGGCACCACACAGACGCTTTCCACCTAGTAGAAAGAAGGATCATCAAATAAAGCCGAGCCGTGTTTGTTGCCTGATTTTTCTAGGTTTGGTCGCTTTGGAACAGGAGTACCTTAATTTATTTTATAAGACGATTCAAAATGATCCTTGTGATTTCAATGAATAAAATACGTTTGACTTTGACTTTGACTTACCATGACTGATGTTTGCATGATAATCTAGAGAATCTTTTGATGGTTGAAATCTGCCATTTTTGAAAGAAACGTCGTCGTTTTTATTTTATTATATTTTTATGTGTTTTTTCGAGTTATTTCGTGTAATTTAAGTGGCATTTTAACCGGTGTAACATGGATAAAGAGCACATGTGTGATGTAGTGAAATTTTAGTGTATTGCGTGTCTTTTGGAAATAGTGGATTTTTCCTCGTAAGAACTCAGTTTTTATGCCACTATTTAAACTGGGTTATGACTAGACGGAGACTCTTGACGACTTGACTACAAATATATTATTATATCACTTGACATTGGCTAAATTGTTGCAAATAACGCACAGAAGCCATTACCTAAGAAGAAGAAGAAGATAATCTTTTTGGAACTGTCATTCGAGTACCTAGTTCAAGTTCATTTTTGTCGGGGTATTGTCGTTTCCATGATTGTCTAATAGTAGAGGATCCGCACTAGGGACGAACTTTTCAAAGTATTTTATATGAAATTTAATATATTAGAAAATATATCTAGAGTGGGTTGTCTAAAAAATTCCTCAGGTCATGCCACGACTTTATATACCTATTTCATTTGTTGCTAAAGTCTCATTTTTTATATGCATTTATAATGGTATTTAAAACATCACATAATCAGTTTGAATTTTAAACAAAGCCACCAAAGGCTACTACTGATTATTGTTGATAGGTACGGTCATTAAAATAATTCAATAAGAAAATGGTTTAGTAACGGTAAATACTTATTTTGTAACAAGTCATTTAGTTATTATAGTTGTTGTTGTTGTTTTGTTAGTTACTTGATTTTTTTATTTTATATCCTGCTTTGCCTACGCGACTTGCATTGTTTAATTTATAATCTATCATAGCAAGGTGTGTGTGTGTGCCGTGTCCGTGCGTCAACCGAGGTCCGTGCTGAAAATCAGCGTTGCAGTTCACTGCAGCATTATGCTGAGCACGGACCTTTTTTGGCCGCACTATACACACAGCAACAAATATTTTATTTTTTTGACTGTGTGTATGCTGCTGTTCAAAATAAATTATTTCTATTCTATTCTTCTTTCTATTCTATTATAGAAAGCTACTACGTGTGTGTGTGTGTGTGTGTGTGTGTGTGTGTGTGTGTGTGTGTGTGTGTGTGTGTGTGTGAGTAAACATTAATAAGGAACAATGGTAACACTACATAAAGAATATTTAGAGAGTTAGGTACATACCGAAACAATACCTACACAAATGTATTAAAAAGGTGCTAACTGTATCTATTTACACATTGTCATTATCTTCATCAGCCCACACAAGTCGACTGCCCCAAAACAGTATTTCCTAGTGGGGCCTACATGCTGGCCCAGCTAGTTGTAGCCGGGTGATTGGTGTAGTTTTGGCGTTGGCGGCCAATGTTCGTGCACCAGCCATGCCGTGTCAGCTTTTCATGCACACATCAAAGGATCTAGACGCCAATGCAACAAGTTCACTCACATGTTGAGCATGTTTATCGACGGTTCAGGTGTGTCTCACTAACAAAATAGATAAAACATCACGATACCACTTACTACGTTTACCAAGACGCGGTCTTCACTCAAGACGTATCCCTAAGGGTTATCGTGCTGACATAATATGCCCTACGTACCTAAGTGTTTTTTTAAACACTTTTTTACCAACGTTTGACGAGCTCATAGGGCTAGAACGCTAGGTGCCTTCTATAGCCTCTTGTGCTACATGTGCAAGATGTTTCTTGCTCCATCGTTACAACACACACACACAGCCGTCGTCTGTCTTTCCTAAAAACTTTAATCTGGGTCTTATCAAGCCAAAAGTGAATATTCACTTATCCTTGAATAGAGCCAGATTATAGTTTTCAGGAAAACAGACGACGGCTGTGTGTTCCACTCCTTGGCAGTTCGCATTATAAAGGTAGAACCGGAACGCTTATGTAGTACAAATAGAGGGTATACTAATGCGGTATATGCTTGGTACTGAGCCGTGCGCTGCTCGTCCTATGAAGACAAGGAGATGGTGGGATCAGATCGTGAAGTTCCTGGGCACATACCCACAGTTAGAGTATTTCAGCTCAGCACAGAAGATTGGTAGGTATTTGGGTCTTTATTCGAGTTTATCGAGCAGATAACGCTTTTTACCTAGATAAAAGCGATGGTAGCCTAACGGTTCAATAGTGCAACTCAGAATCCAACGATACCGGGTTCGATCCTAGGCTCCGCACCAATGACTGTTTTATGTTATGTGCGGATTTCCATCGCTCTGTGCTTCGGAGGGCACGTTAAGCTGTCGGACCTGGCTGTTATTGAATAATAGCAGTCGATAAGCCATGTCAGAGGCCCTCGGGCGGCTTGACAAACTCTGACACCAGAGGCCAGCACTACCTCATACGAAACAAACAAACAAACCTAGATACTATTAAATAAAGGTCAAAATAACCTCGAATCTCGTATATTTTGGAAGGAAGAAATACCTACGTTGTCATTAACGATAAAAGTGTATCAAGTGTATCGATCTTCTGTGCTTATAGCCTGCTATTTTGGTACAATTTATTCATTATGTACCTACAATGGTAGGTAGAAGGTACCTATTGCGGCTTGATAATCATTGCATTGCGGTTATAAGAGCAGGATTGCTGATGAAACTTGATGCAGGCACGACAAGGCTTTCTATTCCACCACTCAGGGTAATGAATATAATTTAATGTTACATAGTTGCGGTCTCTTCTACAACACTGATGATTGCTATAGTTTCAGTACCTTTTAGATGTTCTTGAATGTTAAACGGGACACGGATAGACAACGTGACATGTGAATACGCAACTTTGTGTAGCGACTAAACTATGGAGATAACATAAGCTTTGCATAGACGCCGCATGCCATCCCTTTCTTTCCCGTATAAGGACGTTACTTTTTAGGAATTGGAGCAAACCCTAAAAAGGAACTTCCCCATACATAAACGGGGATGCCATCCGTCCCATGCGCCATCATGCCCTATGCCACCCGTGTCCCTACATCTGTCTGTCTGTCTCTGATGTTTAACCCCCGACGCAAAAACGACGGGGTGTTATAAGTTTGACGTGTGTGTGTCTGTGTGTGACTGGTTGTGTGTCTGTCTGTGGCATCGTAGCTCCCGAACGGATGAACCAATTACGTTTTTTTTAATTTGTCGGGAGTGTTCTTAGCTTTGTTTGATCAAAATCGGTTCAGCCATTTCATTGCGTTGAGGGTTTTTGAATTTTTACAAAATTAATTACTTGTTACAGTGTTTTTTTGTACAGGGGCCTTCGTACCTAAACTAATAGATACTCTCAATTAAAACATGTGTGTTCGGTCTCCTATAGTTTCTGTAAAATCAGTTTTCGCTATATCATGTTGAAGAATTGAATAAAACAATAACAACGAAATTTTCGTCACTTGCAAAACGTTCTATCAAGGAAGGCTCTGTAGGCTCTGTAGGCTCTGTACTAGAACTTTTTATTAGCCTCGTTTACCTACCGCGTGTAATGGTGTAGGTTTGTCTATAATGATAATGATTGTCTTAATTCATTTATTACCGTCGTGTCGTTGTATAATTAACTGGTTCAGACAAGACATTAACATGCTTTATTTCATTAGATACCTGCAGATAGAGTTGTAAGACGCAACAATCTGCCTGCTGGCTCATAAATGGCTCGGTTCCATGACACATATACCCAGTACGGGTATGGTAGGTGCAGACTGACCGTGCGACTACAAACCATGCTTTTTGTTGCAAGACTTGCTGGCTTCCTTTTGGAGTGAGGGTTAGTTTTTGTTCGTGTTTAACCTTTGATCAAGAATATAACTAGATGTCAGGTCGGCGCCAAAAAATACGTCTGCGTGAATAACAGCTCACTTGAAAAGAGAGCTCTTATTTTTAATTTGTATTTGTGAGAACTTTATTTCTAGCTCTTTACGGTTGATTTCACACTAAATGTTGAACACTAAACCTGTCTTTTAATTTCTTAGTGACAGGAGTAATTTATTGCTTTGCTCGTTTTTTGTGTCGAATGATCGTTAGTATAAGATAATATTTTGAAGATTTGCTACTTTATTGCTAGGTTGTAATTAGGTTGAACTTAAAACTGTTTTAAAACTTTGTTTCAGTTTGTTAGTAAACAAATATAGCTGTATAAGTATATATACCCACGCGGACGGTATTTAGCTTTGATTTTGCACGTGACCCGAAATCTAGTTGTATTCTTGATCGAAGTGTTTAACGCTCTGGATTGGTTTTATTCGTTACTGTTTTGTTAATGAGCCATATTACGTGTAATTGATATGGATCGTGGCATTGTTTTGTTTGTTCAACTTACTTGATGGGCGTTATGTGCTTTCTATAAATAAATGTAAACCGGCCAATTATGCGTAATAATACGCATAGCGTAGGGTTCCGTTCTAAGTCACCGTTTAAACTACGTTAGTCTATAAGATTTTATTACAGGATTATTTGATATGGGTTCATGCCCCAAACAATACATAATCTGTGATTTAAATTGTCTCTTACTGCTGCCTAAATTGTACCTCTGTGACAGAATATAGACAGAAGAACGCACGGACGGACAGACAACAGCGTGATAAGCTTAGGTCGCACCTTTTAGGTAACACTAAAAAGCCAAAGAAATTCTATATTTTCTATGAATAGTATGTTTTTTTTTTAAATCGCTTATTTTGTGAACCGACGAGAAAAAGGAAGAGATTTTCAAGGCAACGCTTATTTTTTTGATGTACTTTTAACTTTTTATAGAGTAGTTTGATTTTGATGATTCTTTTTTTATTGGATAGTGTAAGTTAACATCGGTGTTGTTGGTCCCGTCTAAATTAAATTTTGATGAGTCGGTTTTGTCCTTCATTTATGCGTTTTTTTACTAACCCTATTTAATTGGACCCATCTTGGACCGGATTAATAAAGATCAATATAAAGGGACAAGTAGGTAATATGAACTAAATGAAATGCCACTTCCTCTATAGTGTTTGACTTCTGGCGCCGTTGGTGAAATTAATTATCAGAATTTTTGGCAGTTATGTGGAGCTTAGCATAATAATTTTTGGCAGTTATGTGGACCTTAGCATAATAATTTTTGGCAGTTATGTGGATCTTAGCATAAGAATTTTTGGCAGTTATGTGGAGCTTAGCATAAGAATTTTTGGCAGTTATGTGGTGCTTAGCATAAGAATTTTTGGCAGTTATGTGGAGCTTAGCATAAGAATTTTTGGCAGTTATGTGGAGCTTAGCATAAGAATTTGTTACCAGCATTTGAAAACATATTATAAAACGTTTTTTCTCCACAATCTTTATCAATTTAAAAAAAAAAAAAGTTATTTTACATAAAAAGAATAAAAATATAAAGCACGTCCTCCTGTTTCAAAAATTGCAAAAACACAACTTAAAATGAAAAAAAAAATTAGCCTCTGTTTTCGTAGTTACAACCATTTTTCTCCTAAACTATCAATCATAAGATGTTTTTATTGACTTTAGTATATTAAATAACACAACGACGAGGGGACCTTGTCTTTATTTTTGAAATTGCTAATGATTTTTAAACTTTATAAAAACTTCACGCTCCTTTTTCGTTTCGTGAACGCTGTTCTGTCATTTTCTAACTCACCTGAACTTTAATGAGATAGATATTGACAGAGTTTGGCGTCCATGGTACACATCAGCGAGTGTGTGGGAGAAGCGAAAGTGTGAAGGACAATGGCTTCTCAGAGTTTTCAAAATGGTTATCGTTAAAAGAGCTTAGCAAAATAACTTCTACTAAAACCTTTTATAGCAAGCCTTCGAGACATTTAACCCGCTTAAGCTCAGCCCAATTAAATAGTTTTTCCTTCAGCTGTAAAAGAATAAAAGCGATAAATTACAAGTTTCGGTTACTTTGGACTCTCTTACCTTGTACACAGCTTACAAAGAGGTCAGTTAGTCAACATCAAATCAAATATATTACTAAAGTGTGGTAAATTTATGGGTAGGTAGTTAGTACATAATTCAGTGGGCTCATACTTTTGCTTATTAAGCGCGCAAATATTCTTTTACAAATCAAGTAGAAACTATGCTAACACAGGTTTATATTACTAAAGTATGGTAAATTTATGGGTAGGTAGTTGGTACATAATTCAGTGGGCTCATACTTTTGCTTATAAAGCGCGCAAATATTCTTTTACAAATCAAGTAGAAACTATGCTAACACAGGTTTATATTACTAAAGTATGGTAAATTTATGGGTAGGTAGTTGATACATAATTCAGTGTGCTCATACTTTTGCTTATAAAGCGCGCAAATATTCTTTTACAAATCAAGTAGAAACTATGCTAACACAGGTTTATATTACTAAAGTATGGTAAATTTATGGGTAGGTAGTTGATACATAATTCAGTGTGCTCATACTTTTGCTTATAAAGCGCGCAAATATTCTTTTACAAATCAAGTAGAAACTATGCTAACACAGGTTTATATTACTAAAGTATGGTAAATTTATGGGTAGGTAGTTGATACATAATTCAGTGTGCTCATACTTTTGCTTATAAAGCGCGCAAATATTCTTTTACAAATCAAGTAGAAACTATGCTAACACAGGTTTATATTACTAAAGTATGGTAAATTTATGGGTAGGTAGTTGATACATAATTCAGTGTGCTCATACTTTTGCTTATAAAGCGCGCAAATATTCCTTTACAAGTCAAGTAGAAACTATGCTAACACAGGTTTATATTACTAAAGTATGGTAAATTTATGGGTAGGTAGTTGATACATAATTCAGTGTGCTCATACTTTTGCTTATAAAGCGCGCAAATATTCTTTTACAAATCAAGTAGAAACTATGCTAACACAGGTTTATATTACTAAAGTATGGTAAATTTATGGGTAGGTAGTTGGTACATAATTCAGTGTGCTCATACTTTTGCTTATAAAGCGCGCAAATATTCTTTTACAAATCAAGTAGAAACTATGCTAACACAGGTTTATATTACTAAAGTATGGTAAATTTATGGGTAGGTAGTTGATACATAATTCAGTGTGCTCATACTTTTGCTTATAAAGCGCGCAAATATTCCTTTACAAGTCAAGTAGAAACTATGCTAACACAGGTTTATATTACTAAAGTATGGTAAATTTATGGGTAGGTAGTTGATACATAATTCAGTGTGCTCATACTTTTGCTTATAAAGCGCGCAAATATTCTTTTACAAATCAAGTAGAAACTATGCTAACACAGGTTTATATTACTAAAGTATGGTAAATTTATGGGTAGGTAGTTGATACATAATTCAGTGTGCTCATACTTTTGCTTATAAAGCGCGCAAATATTCTTTTACAAATCAAGTAGAAACTATGCTAACACAGGTTTATATTACTAAAGTATGGTAAATTTATGGGTAGGTAGTTGGTACATAATTCAGTGGGCTCATACTTTTGCTTATAAAGCGCGCAAATATTCTTTTACAAATCAAGTAGAAACTATGCTAACACAGGTTTATATTACTAAAGTATGGTAAATTTATGGGTAGGTAGTTGGTACATAATTCAGTGGGCTCATACTTTTGCTTATAAAGCGCGCAAATATTCCTTTACAAGTCAAGTAGAAACTATGCTAACACAGGTTTATATTACTAAAGTATGGTAAATTTATGGGTAGGTAGTTGATACATAATTCAGTGTGCTCATACTTTTGCTTATAAAGCGCGCAAATATTCTTTTACAAATCAAGTAGAAACTATGCTAACACAGGTTTATATTACTAAAGTATGGTAAATTTATGGGTAGGTAGTTGATACATAATTCAGTGTGCTCATACTTTTGCTTATAAAGCGCGCAAATATTCTTTTACAAATCAAGTAGAAACTATGCTAACACAGGTTTATATTACTAAAGTATGGTAAATTTATGGGTAGGTAGTTGATACATAATTCAGTGTGCTCATACTTTTGCTTATAAAGCGCGCAAATATTCCTTTACAAGTCAAGTAGAAACTATGCTAACACAGGTTTATATTACTAAAGTATGGTAAATTTATGGGTAGGTAGTTGATACATAATTCAGTGTGCTCATACTTTTGCTTATAAAGCGCGCAAATATTCTTTTACAAATCAAGTAGAAACTATGCTAACACAGGTTTATATTACTAAAGTATGGTAAATTTATGGGTAGGTAGTTGATACATAATTCAGTGTGCTCATACTTTTGCTTATAAAGCGCGCAAATATTCTTTTACAAATCAAGTAGAAACTATGCTAACACAGGTTTATATTACTAAAGTATGGTAAATTTATGGGTAGGTAGTTGGTACATAATTCAGTGGGCTCATACTTTTGCTTATAAAGCGCGCAAATATTCTTTTACAAATCAAGTAGAAACTATGCTAACACAGGTTTATATTACTAAAGTATGGTAAATTTATGGGTAGGTAGTTGGTACATAATTCAGTGGGCTCATACTTTTGCTTATAAAGCGCGCAAATATTCCTTTACAAGTCAAGTAGAAACTATGCTAACACAGGTTTATATTACTAAAGTATGGTAAATTTATGGGTAGGTAGTTGATACATAATTCAGTGTGCTCATACTTTTGCTTATAAAGCGCGCAAATATTCTTTTACAAATCAAGTAGAAACTATGCTAACACAGGTTTATATTACTAAAGTATGGTAAATTTATGGGTAGGTAGTTGATACATAATTCAGTGTGCTCATACTTTTGCTTATAAAGCGCGCAAATATTCTTTTACAAATCAAGTAGAAACTATGCTAACACAGGTTTATATTACTAAAGTATGGTAAATTTATGGGTAGGTAGTTGATACATAATTCAGTGTGCTCATACTTTTGCTTATAAAGCGCGCAAATATTCCTTTACAAGTCAAGTAAAAACTATGCTAACACAGGTTTATTTTCGCGAGAGCGTTGGAAAACAAACAATAACATGCAAATACAGCAATGATGCTGGACAGTTCACACAACATTGTCTAGATCCAAGCTAAGCAGAGCTTGTGTTTTGGGTACTAGATAACTGATGTACTTACTTATACAATACATTACATATGTAGATAATACTCTTAATTATACAAATAAAATACCCAGAACACCCTGAACAAATATCTGCAGATCATACAAATATTTGTTTTGAGGCGGGAATCTTCGCCCGCCGCGCCACAGAGGTCGTCACAGAGACAGAGGTACCCAATGTGAACCTATAAACAATCGTTCTTACCTTACCTATATCGTTTTATCTTATATCGTTTGATATAGGATAAAAAGCATGCTGAATAAGGCAGATTACTACTACCCCTAGTTTTCCCAAACAATCAGCCCAATACTGCTATCTGATGAAGTTTCTAACTGAACTACCGAGAATAGACCGTGAATAATCTTAAATCGCAGCTGAAGTACCAAATAGCTTAGATTCTACTAGTTTCTGTATTGATAATATTCTAAGCCTATTCTCAAACAGAGACTTGTATTTACATTAGCTCTTGTAAACATGAGATCTAGCTGTTCCTTGCTTTACCCAGGAGCTGTGCACATTACTTTGAAGTTCGGACTTGTAAGGCGGCGTTCACAGTTAATTACTTTGTATCCTAACGAAGTGCTAACTCGCGATATGTACGCTCCCGTTTAATAAGACCACTTTTAAATTATAAAGGTAAGAAAATTGTATATTTTGTACCAACAGACTTTCAAACCTGTTACTTAGAAACGCATGGTCTGTTTATTTTACGTTTCTTTGATTTTTTTATGCCGTGATGTGTCCTATCTAAGAATATACCCCTCCGTCTCCTCCCGTGGACGTTGTTAAAGCCAACTAAGGAGTTATTACACTTGATTTTTGAAATAAACGACCTGATGCGTTTCTAAGTTACAGGTTTGAAAGTTTGTGGGTAAAAAACGTAAAAATTTCTTACCAGTATAATTTAAAGTGGTCTTATTGAACGGGAGCGTACATATCGCGAGGTAGCACTTTGTTAGGCCCATCCCCATAGGCAGCATACCTACTGAGTACTAAGGTGAAAGCTCACGCTTGCGGCGCGAGATTCATTTTTTTTTGTGTTTTTTGCCCATTACAGCTCATCAAATGTAAATTGTGTGTGACATGTATATTTTTAATAATGACGTGTTAAAGATTGTTGAACTGACCTTAGTACCTATTGGTAAACTCACTATATGAGTCTATTGTTAGTGTCATCATTTTTAATAATAAATATTCTGATTCTTATTCTGATTCAACACTTCTTCAGATAGCGAAAGTCGAGTTCGCGAGAACTAGGAGACTTAACACACATGTTTTAATTGATAGTATCTCATAAATATCATCAGTTTAGCTATGATACCCCTAAACACATTTTTCAGTGTTTTTTTTTGTTTTAGAGACCCAGATTATAGTTTTCAGGAAAAATGACGACGGTAGTGTATTCCACTCCTTAGCAGAACAAGTACAGTGGACGTCCAGCGACTGATAATATGATGATATCATAATCATATTATATCATATTAGTTTTTATTAAAATATTTGTGTAAGTGTCCTCCTAAGCTAGGGACTAGAAGTTGAAATCACGCATTACTGATCTAAGGTGCTACGCAGGGTGCTACGAGATCAAATTGTAATATAACATTCTGTAATAAAGAAGCACTCATATACTAGACCAAGGGTCCACCCCCATGCTTCCCTACAAACTACTAAAGGATACTACGTATGCTTCCCCGCACTGACTCGCTAGCTTACTCAGCAAGTTTGAACACACACTCGGCAGTAACTCGCCACTTGTTCTTTGGCCAGCGGTTTCACATTTTTTTTTATAAATGGGTAATGCCCACAAATGGAATTTTGAAACAACTAAATTGATTCAACGTTAAAAAACATAAATGTTTGCGTAATTTCTCTTCTGAATATAAAAACAAACAAAAGATATTAAAAATGAAAAAAGCTTAAATTATATTTCATGCTTTTGCGATCCATTTTTGACCATCCCTGAATCAAAACTAAACTGACTTGCTACACCAGAAAAATACGCATAAACACTCACTCACCCGATGTATTCCCACTAGACCCTTTTGGCAGTTCCTTTAAAGGAACTAATGGGACATTTCTGTCCCGCTAGTTCCTTTGATTTGTTAATTTTAACCCTGGAAACTCTAAAATCGAGTGTGCAGCCACTTGGATGTTAGATAAGACAATGAAACCTCATTATTTATCTGTTCAATAATGACATCAACACGCCACGCCACTCTCTCGGCCGGGTGACGTTTTGCGGCTCGCTACTTTATACTCGGTACGAGCAAGTTACCTGCGCCTGTTACCCGCTCATGTACCCGCACCGTGTACAAGCGGCATCACAGCCAGTTAATATATTAGTTCAGCGAATAGCGAGGTAACGGATGAGCTTGGAATAAGGAATGTGAAGTCTTGTCAGTCAGCTGTGCAATTAGGGCTGAGTTGAAAATGAAAATCCATTGTATGCTACGTGAGTTCGCATTTTACGGGTGTTTTAGTGGATGTAGGTATATCCATGTCAGGTTTAGAAAGTTCACCGTGTGTGTTGTTATCATGCAATAAAGATAACTAGATAGATCTGTGATTGTGATGTACCTACCATCTCAACTATTTCTGTACAATTTTGACAAAACATACCAGAAATTGTTCGCTAAGTTATAATTTGTTTAGTAACATAGATTAGCTTTCATAAACTTGATCTAAAGTAAATAAAAATCGGCTAAGTGCGAGTCGGACTCGTGCACGAAGGGTTCCGTACCATTATCTATAAAAACGGTAAAAAAACACGTTTGTTTTATGGGAGCCCCCTTAAAATATTTATTTTATTCAGTTTTTTATTATTTGTTGTTATAGCGGCAACATAACAACATCATTTGTGAAAATTTCAACCATCTAACTATCACGGTTCATGATATACAGCCTGGTGACATACGGACGGAAAGCGAAGTCTTAGTAATAGGGTCCCGTTTTACCTTTTGGGTACGGAACCCTAAAAAATGTTGTTACGGAAGAGCAATATCTCGTCACACGTGTAGAGGACATCTTATACTTAAAAGGAGGTCTCAGACACATCTTTAATTAAGTTATAGAATCAGTCAGTGCCAGTGAGGTACGGGTAGAATGCAAGGGGGGATTTGCTGTAATGACCACGCTTGGCAGGCGGATTGGTTATACAGTATCGGTGTTGAGTACTCAGGTGGATGCTGCTGCTCATTCCCTGGCCTGGTCCCTATGTATTTATAAGGTAGGTACTTCATTCGCTTGAGGCGAGAAATGCATATTTTTTGGTGTATTTTGGCCATTACATCTCATCAACACTTCTTCAGATAGCGAAAGTTGATTTTGCGAGAACTAGGAGACTTAATACACATGTTGTAATTGATAGTATCTCATAAATATCATCAGTTTAGCAACGATCTCCTAAACCACCTAAACAAAAAAAAAACACTATAAAAATGTGCTGTAATGAAAAAATAACACCAAACAATTTCAATTTTACGCCTCTTGCTAGAGCATCCACCTTAATTAAAGTTATTAACAGCAAATATAATTATTGGATTAACTCCAAAACATAAATTATGATAACATGACTGATTCTGAAATACATTTTATTGCCAACAGTCCGTCGCATTATCACTTCTGCCAAATTAAGTCCTGAGGCTATGAAATAATATTTATTTATAATCAGTAATAATGAGGTTGAATTCAGTGTTCTGATAAGTACGTACTCTCATGTAGGCTGTAGGCCCGTGCCACACGGCTGACGACAGTGGGTGGCTATGATTCAATTTTTGACAACACCAAATGCAGCTGGGTGTCACAAAAACCAATTATAATTTTATACCACCTCGGAACAAATATTTGTGCGATCTGCAGATATTTGTTCAGGGTGTTCTGGGTATTTTCTATATATAATAGAAAATATCTATCTATGTTAATGTATTGTATTAAGCATGTATTAAGTATATCAGTCCATAACACAAGCTCTGCTTAGCTTGTGGTTAGATAATGATGTGTACTGTCCAGCATTATTTACTTATTTTTATTATTATTATTTTAAAAAAAAAAGTCTATGTGGGATTGGGCCAGTCACATTTGCCTGATGCCTGACGAACTTTGGGCCAAAATTACCACGGCATGGAGCCATAGTATAGCTAGGCGGCGTCGCGGCAGACCACGCATGAGGTGGCGGGATTAACTGGACACCTATATGAGAGGGAATGGGAAACGAATGAACAAAACCGTAGTGACTGGTGGAGGGGGAGGCCTTGGCCCAACAACAGGACAGTATAGGTTAATAGTAATAAGCAATAGCAGGTAATTGTTAAAAAAAAATACAATACAAGCTTTTATTCAATTAGTGATCGGAACCCTGAGCAGATCAAACTGAGCCCAAATACTCCCGAAATGTGCAAGAAAAGAGCACTAGGCTCTTATCAGGGCCACAATACCTCAAGCTATATGATTTTAATTTATGATCTAACACAGGGACCAGTGGCAAGAAATAGTAGTATTTGAGTACCTAATACCCAACCTGAGCAAACTTTAACAAAAGACCCCTGTATTTATTTAACCTAAGTCTGAGAGAAAGATAAACAATATTCAGAAGTTGCCTAATTTCATTTAGAAGAAAATTTCTCCCAAAAATATCTTCCCTGTTATTGGGAGTTAATAATGAATAAATCAACCTTATCCCAGCAGGAATAAGAAAATACGAATTAATTTTATAGAACGTAATATGAGAAAGTCGATAAAGTAGGATGTCCATAAATTACGAAGAGCCACGGACGTGCTAGTTTATTTTTTAACAACGAAATGGCGTCCTCTAAAAATATCCCGGTCGTTAGTCTGCTCCGCTCCCTTCATTGCGCTCTGAACGAAAAAGGAAACAGTTATTAAGATGCTGACAAGAGTCAAGTAGGCTTCACTTAAACGTACTATTCACTAGAAACGGGATATTTAGATACTATGATTTTTGAGTTTTGCTTGTTCCCGGTATTTCACAGTTGCATGCGCCATGATCACGGGAGAACTAACTAAAGTCTTTGCGAGTAGCAATATTGTCAGATATATCGATCTACCCTCTTTCTCACTCTTTTATTTCGAACAATACCATTACCATTACCACTGGACATAACCAGCCATGATAGTTTCAAAATTTATTTCACTTAAACGTATTTTTAGCAAAATGTACACAGTTTATAGCAGCGACATAAATAATGGAAGCTAGCCTTGATCATATTTACAAGGGCATACAAGAGCGCAAAATAAGATTTCGATAAATTTTTTCGATAAGTACAACAAGTAATAAACAATATTAGTAGATTTACATTTTCGAATACGCAGCAAATATTTATTAAAAATTTCATTCCCTTTTAGTTTCGCGAGCGATTCTGTCACTTTTTAACTTAACTGAACTTTAAAGAGTTAGATAGTGGCAGAATTTGGATGTTGTCAGCGCCTTAAATCGAAGGTATATACCGAAATTGTACCTAAGAAAATTCACTCTGTTTTCAAGCATGATTTTCGATCGAATGTAATATCACTATTTTATTTTATCTTAAGTTTTAAGCTTAACTTGATGTTTATTTTGTTTTGTAGTTTTTAGCTTCTTTCATAAACAGAAGCAATGTTTCAGTAATTTCAAGAAAATATCATTAAGATTTTATTTTCCTACAAAAAGTAAATAAATAAATAATGCTTGTCAGTTCACACAACATTTTCTAGCCCCAAGCTTAGCAGAGCTTGTGTTATGGGTACTAGATAACTGATATACTTAATACAATACATTACATAGATAGTTTTTTTTTTATTATACATAGAAAATACCCAGAACACCCTGAAATATCTGCAGATCGTACAAATATTTGTTCCGATGCGAGAATCGAACCCGCAACCTCCTGCGTCGCAGGTGAACCTTCGCCCGCCCAACCACAGAGGTCGTCAAAAAACTTTCGTTAATACGATTAATTTCTAAAAACGGTCGAAATTTGTCGTTAGCTATACCGATATACCGTGAATAATTCCAGTATTACAAAATATAAAATTATATTATTAAATAATTCCGATACCTCCTATACGCACGATACTATCGCTAAGGCAAATCCCCGTATCCAGGAAAGTGTTTAATTCGATCCCTAAAAGCGGTCGTTTACTTTTAGTGATTCAATCCGTAGTGTGGTGTGGAAATCAAAATAAAAATCAAATCAAACACCTTCAAATCCTGAAACCCTTAGAATATAGAATAAACTCTATATTATAAGCTGAAACCATGAAATCTAACCATGAATCTAATTTCCAATTCAGTGTCAGTGTTTCACAATCTATGTTACTGCAGCCTGTGTTAGGTATACCTATGTACTTTTCCTTTTTTTTGTTTTTTTTGTGTGTGTTTTATTGTCACGGTAATTTATTTATGTATATTATTATTATTTTGTGAAACTGTTTTTTTTTCTGTTTTGGGTTTTTGTATTTATTAGTATATTATATTTATCCTTTTAGTTTAATATTTTAACTTGTATTGTTATTTTTTTTTCTGTGGTTCTTGTTTGTAAGGCACGCCTCACCATCTTTCAGCACGTCCAGGATGACTGGCAGATAATGCTGTTAGCGTTAAGTCCTCCTTGCACTATTGTTTTGTGTGAAAGTTTTTTAAATAAATAAATCTCACTAATCTTGTTCATCTTGAATTCTCTATGATGGTTTCCGACCGTCTCTCGGTTCAAATTAGCTGAGTATCAGTCGTGTAAACAACGGGAAGGAGACACTTCCCTTGTTGGATTTCCGTGTCACTTTTATAATGGCAATTTGTAACTTCCTTTGATTTTACATAAACGAGCATTTATAGAAAAAAAGGATTTAGTTTTCCTTACAGTATAAAGGAGATGTTTCAAAATAGCCTATGTATATGTACTTGATATGTACACCAGACAGAAAAATGCCGAAAAAAACAGTAACACAACAAAAAACAGAATTTTTTAAATGGTAACATATTCTCCTGGGCAGCCATGACAGTGAATGTCGCGTTTGTTGTTCTGTGGTTTCTTGCTTGCTTCATTTCGTTACTTCATTGCTTTATCGAATGTCAATGTCAGTTTTTTCAGTTTTGCAGTTTACCACAGTACATTGTAATAATAAATAAATAAATAAATAAATGCTGGACAGTTCACACAACATTATCTAGCCCCAAGCTAAGCAGAGCTTGTGTTATGGGTACTAGATAACTGATATACTTATTACTATATATTACATAGATAGATATTTTTTATTATACATAGAAAATACCCAGAACACCCTGAACAAATACCTGCGATCGCACAAATATTTGTTCCGAGGCAGGAATCGAGCCCGCAACCTCCTGTGTCGCAGGCCAACCTTCGCCCGCCGCGCCACAGAGGTCGTCATCCTGCCCGCCATATTATTTTGTTTTGTGTTGCTCTCCTTGAGAAATATGTTTGAGAAAAATTCTTAAATGAAGCTAAATTATAAAAAAAATACGATGGGAAAAGGTTTTACATATATTGTAATTGTATATTGTAGCTGTAGCTATGTTAATGCAAGTGTCCACCGAGGTTCCATACATCGTAAAACATCTCCTATTTACCTACATATCTCCTACATATCTTATATTTTTCAATAATATAACTGTCCAGATATTTTGGCATGAGAAAACATATAAAAATAAAGTCCCATATGAAACAGTTCTGAACAGTGTGCTTAGATTTACAATATCTGGTGCGAACTCAACTCACTATGGATACGTCAGAAAGGAAGTACTCATATTTATACCGTGCTATTGTTGTACCTACCTAACTCGGCGATAGAAGATCATATCTATCAAAACTGAATAGCCCAGTACATAATACCGCTCGAATAATCATAACTCAGAATCGAATATTCCACGCAACGCCGAGCATAATCAGGCGAACTGCATAGAAACCAGCTATAATCGTCAAATTATCAAATCTAGCGTAACTGTAGACAATGGGTATTTGAACGAGCGAGCTGTCATTACCTGTCATTACAGGCGTCAACCGCTGTGCAATGAAAGCTATGAAGCGTTGGCATTCGACAATCACAGGCAAAATCTTTTACTTTTAAACAACTTAAAAACAACAACTTTTAAACTATAATCTGGGTCTCTTCAAGTCAAGAGTGAATAGGTGCCTTCTAGACCTTTGTGCTTCATCTTCGGCCACATCGTCACTTACCAACAGGTGAGATCGTGGTCAAACAAAGGTCTATCAATGTTAAAAAAAAACAAAAAAAAAAAAAAAAAACTTTTTTTTGATCTCATCTGTTGGTAAGTTTTTAATTGCAGTAAAAAACTAGGAAAGGTGTCCGGCATTGACAGAGTAGCATTGCTTCACCATTATTATAAGTCAGTGGGGTCCAACCTAATAATAGACGCCTCCATCTCCTCCCGTGGATTTCGTAAAAGTCGACTAAGGGATTACACCACGTCATAACCCGGTGTAATCCCTTAGTCGAATTTAACTAAAAAATTACAAAAAAAAATGAAAAAAGTGGAAAATTAAGAAAAAACAATATGCCTTTTATCAAAAAAAAAAGAAAAAAAACGAATAAAAAAAATGTGCTATTTATTTTATTTTTTATTGTTTTTTCGTGTGTCACCTACTTCATAATCACATATTTTTGCACAGTCCGGTCCAGATTCGAAGAATGGGATCAGTAGCTAATACTGCTATTTCATTTGGGTAACTGTGTTGTTCCCATAACAAGAGAACTTTAATTAGCATGTGAACAATGCTTTTATCGCACGTGCAAGTACGTTGCTAATCACATTTTCCGCGTGCCAATGCACTCTACAGCTGTTCCGAAGAATCTTGAATGAAAACAATTTAAATGCCTTCAAGCATGACCTTTATAGGGTTCCGTACCCAAAGGGTAAAAAAGGACCCTATTACTAGGACTCCGCTGTCCGTCCGTCAGTCACCAGGCTGGATCTCATGAACCGTGATAGTTAGACAGTTGAAATTTTCAAAGATGATGTATTTCTGTTGCCGCTATAATAACAAATACTAAAAAATATAATAAAAAACATATTTAAGTGGGCTCTCATACAAAAAACTAGATTTTTTGCCATTTTTGTAGATAATGGTACGGAACTCTTCGTGCGCAAGTCTGACTCGCCCTTGGCCGGTTTTTACCCAAAAAGTACCCTTTTATACCTGTGACTTTAATACCAGAAGTGCTTTCAGGCTTGTTGTTGTATTGTTTAACCTTTTTATGTCTTTTAAATTCCTATACATTACCTATAATTTAATGCATGCGAATTTTGCAGTTAATGCATAAATAATCGAACGAGCGAAGCGAGTTCTCTGAGTCAACTTGGAAGAATCGGCGTTTGTATGTATGTGTGTATGTATGTATGTATGTATGTATGTGTGTATGTATGTATGTATGTTTGTCCGAGCATAACTTCCGAACCGTTAATCCGATCTTCATGAAAATTTTAGTTTTGTGTCAGCTATGGTATTTGGGGTACCGTGAGTTGAGCCAATGGGGAGCCACAGGCAAAACTAATCTCAGATGGCGCCACCATCGCTGGTGCTTGACATTTTGTGGTCTTGTCTTTTTCTCATACTAAAATTATCCATTTTTGTCATAACTAATACTGGCCACTTTTGACAGTTTTTTTTTAACATTGTTAGACCTTTGTTTGGCTACGAAACAACACCAGCGATTATGCGCCACCTAGCGTGATAAATAAGCAGTGTGTCTCCCCATTCACTTCACATTTTGTGTCATCTAATTCACGCGTTGCGCGATACGCGTTACACGCCGAACTTTACCGATTGCCGATTTCTTATTGCGCAAATCGTCAATATTCACGTGAGGCTTCACGCGGCCCCGAATACCACGGCAGATCAATTGGGATGTCATATGAAAGCCCTTTGCCTCGACATTCCAAAATGATTTTTTATAATTTTTAAACTTGTGTTGTTCATGAGATATTAGGGTAAATCGAAAGTGTTTAAAACCAAAACCTCTAGGGTACTTCCACTAATCCTACAATGCTGAAATTTGGTATGTTTGTAGCATTAGTGACACAAATACTGGGAAAAGTCTAAAATTGAAGAAATTCGAAACTGGTACTCTATAAAAAAATAACGTTTAGAGTTTTCACGCAAATTTGACGTTCCAAATTGAAATCAGTTTACCTCCCTAGGGAGTTTCATAAAACTTTACCTCTCATGCATTATTTACTAAACGTTGAGGTTGCATGATTTGTACTTGGACATTGTCAAGTAGGTGATGTGACAAAGTCTTCAAAAAACGCTTCCGTCTGGTAGTGATTTGGATCAGTTTAGCTACCTTTAGATCGCTTGCAGCGGTCTTCAGGTAGCAAAACTATTTCACATACCTTGTATTATTCTTTAAAAAAAAAAAAAAAAACTAAGGAATGTCTGTCTGGTCAAATACGTAGTCATTCCGGCAACGTTTAGGTCGTGGGGTTAGATTCGATTCGGACACTTTGTATTTTTCCGGTTTGTGTTCGTGCTCTAATCGTGCGCAGTGTCGTTGCGCATTTTATAAACTTGGAGTCAGGTGAAGTAATCTTGGATATTCGTGTGTAACGTCAAATTCTTGAGTAACTTTACCGTAACCGAGTAACCGGCGTTTACATCAATCTTCCGACACATACCTTAAGTTAAAGCTATCTTCTTCTAATTCCAAGTAGGGGTGTTAAGGTGGGGTATAACGCAAAATTACCAATATTAGATTTGATATTTAACTAACTTAATTTAAAAATTCTTTCAGGGCATCTTGTTGAAGCGACGCGTGTCCCGAGAGCTGGCTCTTATCTGGCTCAACGCATTAGTATTGCCATTAAGCGTGGCAATGCAGCCAGCATCTTAGGGACGCTTCCGTCTGGTAGTGATTTGGATCAGGTGAGCTACCTTTAGATCGCTAGCAGCGGTCTTCAGATAGCACAACCGTTTAATATGTATTTTGTACATACCTTGTATTATTCTTTCTGTAAAAATAAATGTTACTAACTTAATCAAGTACGATATTCATATTTTAAATATGCATGGATAATTCATTATAATTCCGAAGGATCACTGTACTTACCAGGAACCTGATAGGATAATAATTTCTTGATAGAAAAAAAAACCCACTGTTACCTCTATTTTTTGTCTAGATTCAATTGTTTATTAAAACGGAGCATATTATTGGGTAACAAATTAAATTAATAAAAAAAAGACAACAAAGCCGAGGGTTTACTGTAGGGGTTTTGTGAAATTATCTATATTTTACGAGATATTCAATAAAACTGCTTTTTCGAGCGGCGCGATGCGTTTTTTTAAATGAAGATTTCTGCCTGGTGTTGGCGCAACCTTAAGACATTGCGGGGAATGCTCCCAGTAACTTCACGATCTGATCCCACCATCTCCTTTTCATCATAGAAAGAGCAGACGCAAGGCTCGGTACCAGCCTTACCTCATTAGTATACCCTCTATTCGTACTAAACGTTTCGGTTCTACCTTTAGAATGCGAACTGCTAAGGAGTGGAATAAACTACCGTTGCCTGAAAACTATAATCTGGGTCTCTTCAGGGCTAGAGTGAACAGGTGCCTTCTAGACCTTTGTGCTCCATCTTCGGCCATATCGTCACTTACCGACAGGTGAGATCGTTCGTGCTCAAACAAAGGTCTATCAATGTTACCAAAAAAAATATGTACATTATCCCTCTACCCCAGCCAGACCGGCTCCCTTTGGGTTGATGGCAACACTGTTGAAGTGTGTCCGAAGGCGTCGATGTTGGAGAGCAGGATCCAATTACCTCCTCCGAACCAGTCTTGTTCCTGGCCTCTTGTGGCCGCACAATGAGGAGTTTTCCTAGTGTCATTTTAGCATTATATCTCTCGCTAGATGGCGTTGGCGACAGTTTTGGTAACAGTCAATATTTTAAAATACGTAACTATCACATTGATTGCATAATTTTACGGGATTTTGTATTTTTTTAAACTATTTACGTTGGAACGAAGTTCTCCACTGCCATGATAACATTTAAAAAGTATGTAAATACCAATAGTTACAGACCGTTCACCAGAAGATGGGACCTGCCATTGTTGGCACGCCATACAATGCAGGTGCCATCTTTCGGTGAACGAGTTTTACGCGAGTTCCATCTCTTGACGATGAAAGCACTAAACTGACAAAGACACTTGGTAAACTCCTCATTTAAGATGACATGCTACACCGTCTCTTCTTTCTGCAAACATTCCTGACTGGCCGTCAACTTCCTATCTAGCTGTATCTTGCTGGCTATTTTCTTTGTTCTTCCTTCTTTTTATAGCCTCTAAGGAAACTTTCCTCAAATTATAGCAAACGCTTGTTCGAAAGTTCTTCGATTGATTCGTTGACTAAAGTTCAACAAAATTATATTACTGTCATGTCACGCTGGTCAATCTTAAAAAGTACCTAAAGTTATTCTTGCGTACTATAAAGTGGCCGCCAGCTGCTTTGAGAAATAAAAAAATATAAGAAGTCTGAAGTTGAATCGATGGAATAAAGTTTTAAAAAATAATCGAATGAATTCGCTTTGCCCTGATAATAACTATAAAAAACTAAATTATAGAAAACCATAATAATTAACTTATTCCTTACTTGACGACCTCTGTGGCGTGGCGGGCGAAGGTTCGCCTGCGACACAGGAGGTTGCGGTTTCGATTCCCGCCTCGGAACAAATATTTGTACGATATAGATATTTGTTCAGGGTGTTCTCGGTATTTTCAATGTATAATAAAAACTATCTATCTATGTAATGTATTATGTATCGTATTAAGTATAACAGTTATCTAGTACCCATAACACAAGCTCTACTTAGCCTGGGGCTAGTTCATAAAGCATTATTGTGTCCAGCATTATTTATTACTTATTTATTTATTCCAAACTCCTGGAGTTTAGTTTTACTTCATTTTTAAAAATACTAGTTTTACTTAAAGTCTTCGGTTATTTATTTCCAAATCCTTTCAGTTTAATCCTTAAGAAAACTGTCTTAGCCTTTTCCAATAGTATAAATCTTCCCCCGACCGCTCAAGCCACGTCCCAAGGTACTTAATGACGTAAACGAGAAATAGAGCATTGCATTAGAGTGCACCCCATTAAATGCACATGTGCGAGACATCAGCTAGTCTTCACACTGAGCGTCTTCACACCCAACGCTTCCCAAATGTAGTATTAAATAGAGCATTGCATTAGAGTGCACCCCATTAAATGCACATGTGCGAAACGTCACTAGAGTCTTCACACCGAGTTTCTTCACACCCAACGATTCTCAAATGTAGTATTAAAAAGAGCATTGCATTAGAGTGCACCCCATTAAATGCACATGTGCGAGACGTCAGCTAGAGTCTTCACACCGAGCGTCTTCACACCCAACGCTTCTCAAATGTAGTATTAAATAGAGCATTGCATTAAAGTGCACTCCATTAAATGCACATGTGCGAGACGTCAGCTAGAGTCTTCACACCGAGCGTCTTCACACTCAACGCTTCTCAAATGTAGTATTAAATAGAGCATTGCATTAAAGTGCACTCCATTAAATGCACATGTGCGAGACGTCAGCTAGAGTCTTCACACCGAGCGTCTTCACACCCAACGCTTCCCAAATGTAGTATTAAATAGAGCATTGCATTAGAGTGCACCCCATTAAATGCACATGTGCGAGACGTCAGCTAGAGTCTTCACACCGAGCGTCTTCACACCCAACGCTTCTCAAATGTAGTATTAAATAGAACATTGCATTAAAGTGCACCCCATTAAATGCACATGTGCGAGACGTCAGCTAGAGTCTTCACACCGAGCGTCTTCACACCCAACGCTTCTCAAATGTAGTATTAAATAGAGCATTGCATTAGAGTGCACCCCATTAAATGCACATGTGCGAGACGTCAGCTAGAGTCTTCACACCGAGCGTCTTCACACCCAACGCTTCTCAAATGTAGTATTAAATAGAGCATTGCATTAGAGTGCACCCCATTAAATGCACATGTGCGAGACGTCAGCTAGAGTCTTCACACCGAGCGTCTTCACACCCAACGCTTCTCAAATGAAGTATTAAATAAATCAATCGACTACTTACACCTACACTGAGTACGGAATTACTTAATCACTTAACCTTACCTAGTTTTTTTTTATCTTTGTTAATGACGGAACAAGCAGATGGCCCACCAAACTTAAAGCTGTAACCCAGTGCATTACCTCATAAGTCACGTCCACCTAGGACGCGCCCTATGTGGCATTGCACAGCGCCCGCAACCCTGAGACATAAAGATGAAAAGTCTCATGTGCCTGTAATTTCACCGGCAACCATACCATTCAAACCGGAACACAGCAATGCGACCACTACTGCTTTGCGGCAGAAACAGGTACAAAAAAGCTCTACTACTACTAAAAGATACTACCTAGTTCTCTGATTATGAGCTCACTTACACTCTTAACGTATGAAAATTCGAGTAACAAAAAAATCATTTTAAACTGGTCCTGTGGAGACAGGATCTATTAAAAACAAACTTATAGATATAAGGGATCTATTGGTACAATGCATCAAAGCCAAGGGATCTACTAGTACAATGGATCAAAGCCAAGGGATCTATTAGTACAGGGTACGGAAGCCTGCAATTTTCTAAGAGTACAATGGATAAAAGCCACGGGATATATTAGTACAATGGATAAAAGCCAAGGGATATATTAGTACAGGGTACGGAAGCCTGCAATGCTCTAAGAGTACAATGGATAAAAGCCACGGAATCTATTAGTACAATGGATCAAAGTCAAGGGATCTATTAGCAACTAGTCGAGTGAACGCCTGATTCAATTTAATTTTCTAATTGTTTTTCATAAAGTCTCTTCACAGCGGAACCACAAAGAAGGTGTTTTTTAAATTATCTTATGAAGTCATGTCGTGGCAGAATTTACGTAAAAAATATTTTAATTCAATGAAACTCGTTTAATTCTTGGTACCTAATAATAAAATCTACAGCAAATATTTTACCGGGCCTTAATAAATTATCTTCGTGACCCAATTTCGACACAGTAATGAAAAACCGTACGTGACATCATGAACATTTTAGGACTTTATTAAACTTGAATATATGTGGAAAATAAAAACGTAGGTACAGTTTTACCCAAAATATAAGTCCGATCGACTGTTTTCGTTTGCAGATAAGCGCAGACTGATATTTATAGGACAGTAGCCGAACGTATAGTATAGCTTTGTCCCGCTGTATAGCTCTGTCCGGCTCACATCTAAGAGTCGACTGGATGAACAAGATGCCGCGATTTTGCCGAGAAATCGATTAACCAATAATAGCGCAAGATTTTAGCGCGCGATTGTTATTGGTAGAAAGAAGGTTCCCGCGCTATAGAAATTGGTCTACGGCGCAGGTACATCGGGGCGACTTATATTTTGGGTAAAACTGTACGCTGATATATTTTCCAATTCAAATACGCAGGCAGGTTTTGCAATTATTGCTCAGTTTTAATTTGCTCGAATGAAGACTGAAATTGGCATATAATGCAGAACGGCAATCAAGAACTTTTATTGCTATTTGAAAAGACCGTCTTAAATTTTATCCCTGATTATATATTAACATCCGCTAGCGGCCCGCTCGCGACTTCGTTCGCGTGGTCCCGGTATCCCAACTGTAGCGCCAACTATTGGGATATAAATAAAACTATCTAACTAAAAAAACATAAGAACATTCTCCTGACAAGCGAAATCGGTCCAGCCGTTCACGCGTGATGCCGTGAGCAAGGGAAATAGGGTTTAATTTTTACATAATATACAGACTAGTGGGTCGGTGGTAACGTAACGGGCCGTTGCTGTAGTTTATCAGTTGAAAAAGGTTATCGGGATGTTTTGGTAATTACCCTGAAAATAGGGAAAATTACCCTAATAACGGGGAGTTTTTATTTCCAATACAACACTACAGGATACTGGTAACATGTTTTTTGAAAACAGATTTTCCATCTGTCAATTTTGGTAGAAGAAACTTTTACGACAAATCGGAGTCTAACCATAAAATTCAATACATTCATACATAGACACACGCTTTTTTCCCCGAAAGGGTAGGCAGAGCCTCAAATGGGCCTCTAAACTACAATAAATTAGCTAAATATTGCTGAGCAAGCAGCAAAAACATCCGAACTAAAATGGGAATTAATTTTGATAATTCCCAAACACGCATACTTACATTCTAAATAGAGGCACAGAATGATAGAGGCGAAGTTTGAGATGCTCTGTCAGTAATTTATTTGCGCCGGCTCTTGTTTGTGTGGAGTTCAATAATATTTATTCTAAGGGATTAGGAATACATACAATTTGTCAGTTGCTTCGTAGTTAAAATGTTTTGATGAATTACATTTTGAGCAGCGAATCTAAGACTAAGATACGTCTAAGAATCTTGTATGTTATTTGATATGGATCAGAGAGCTTTTGAATAACATGCTAGGATTGCTTTTAGTACATGTTACAGGGAAACTTTTTGGTTTGTTTCATCATAGGACGAGCAGGCGGACGGCTCGCTTCCATCCTTACCTCATTCATTAGTATACCTTCTACTCGTACTAAACGTTTAGTTCTACCTTTATAATGCGAACTGCTAAGGAGTTAAATACACTGCCGTTGTCTGTCTATCCTGAAAACTATAATCTTGGTCTCTTCAAGGCTAGAGTGAAAAGGTGCCTTCTAGACTTTGTGCGTCATCTTCGGCTACATCGTCACTTACCAACAGGTGAGATCGTGGTCAAACAAAGGTATATCCATGTTAAAAAAAAAAAAAAACTGATTAAGGCATAATATTAGTACTTACTGAAATATCGTTGATGTTTCGTTCAGTTAGATTTATAATCTATCTTTTCATACATTTATAAATTTTCTTCATTAATAAAAAAAATGGTGAAAATAAATTATTTCTGTAAGTACGTTATGCTTTCAAAGTTAACCGTCGTATCTATAAATGTGTAATTTATTGATGGATGGGAACATCTATTATGTTTATTTCAGTAGATTTTATTAGGAGCAGATGTGTCCCGCTGGCCGGGCCGTCCTCGCTCAAATAAGTGAGTTTTATTGAGATCCTTTGATGTCTTCTAAAAGCAATTTTCTCGTGTTTATGTACTAAATATAGGGAAGTTTATACTTTGCTCATAATATTGATGTAACTTAGTTAGGTAGCACTGGCAGAATCATCTAATCAAATTAATAAGAGACAGGTTAATCTAGAATCGATATGAAAATAATTGTATTTCAATCATCATTATCATTAACAGCATCATTTAGACGTCCAATGATGGACAAGGCCTATTAATAAATAAATAAAATAAATAAATAATGCTGAACAGTACATACAACATTATCTAGCCCCAAGCTAAGCAGAGCTTGTGTTATAGGTACTAGATAACTGATATACTTAATACATTACATAGATAGATATTTTTAATTATACATAGAAAATACCCAGAACACCCTGAACGTACAAATATTTGTTTAAATACCGTTTTTCGTGATTTTCGTTCACTTTTCTTAGCGCGAGCGCTGTTCTGTCACTTTCTAACTTATTTTACCTTTGCTGAGCTATACAGTGACGTAATTTAGCTGTTGTCTGCCCAGGTGGGTCATTTGCTTGTTCCGCCACTCAAACAGTTAAAACAAACACAAATATAAATAAACTATAAAAGCATCGAACACCAACAGAAATCTTGAAACAGTCTAATTAAATATTCCCTCTGCGTAATGCCGCCTTATTTCACCCTTTAAAATAAAATACAGGTTGAAAGAGAAACATGTAAATTTTATCGTGTCTTGGCGCAGAGCCGCTCGGGAGCGAACGGATTTTTTACCATCCAAAGGTAACAGAGGAAACTTGGCTCGTATTTTCAGCTAAAAGTTACCCTGCAATGCTCTACGAGTAATACCTCGTGAGTTACAGACCGAGTTATAAAAGAATGGCGTATTGTGTAAGCCGAACCAACAAATCATCTAATATTTAAGGTAGGGTATAACGCAAAATTACCTATCTTAGATTTGATTTACAGACTAAATCAAGTACAATATTCAAATTAAAAATATGCATGGATATTACATTTTAATTCCGAGGGATCAACGTACCAGAAACACGATAGGACAATATTTTCTCGATAGAAAAAAACCCAAAGTTACTTGTAACTTTTACCTAGATTTAATTGTTAAAATGGAGCATATTATTGGGTAAAAACAAGATAAATAAAATCAATACAACAAAGCCGAGGGTTTACTGTAGGGGTTTTTGAAAATAATTTATATTTTACGAGATATTCAATAAAAAATCCTTTTTCGTGCGGCGCGAGGCGTTTTTTTGTATGAATATTTCTGCCTGGGGTTGCGCAAGCTTGGCGCCACTCGCGTGAAACCATAGCCCAGACTCAGAGATTTCATCACCTTCTTTGTTTTATTTGAGTATGTGATGGTACGACGTACTTACCCGTCGTGGCATTGCACTGCGTCCGTCATCCAGATACAAGTACATACAATTAACGTTTCATCATCATCATCATCATCAGCCGGATGTGCAATGCTGGACGAGTCGTCCCCCATCGAATACAATGGGGGGATTTGACATAATCACCACGGCTTGGTAGGCGATTGGGTAAATGAGCAAATTGTTTTTTTATGGTTCCCTCTCTTCCATCGCTCTTAAAAATAGTATTTAGAACCTTTACATACATACATAGACCCGAAAGGCAGAGCCTCAAATGGGGCTCTTTTCATCGTGGGAAATAGACGTGACAAGAGGTGCGCTCATTACCGCCATTGCTTACCACGACTGACTCGGCTAACGCTTTCTTCGAGTAATAATATCCTTTGCCGGGTAAATATACCATTCTCGTATCTGTCCTTATTTTTAACAGAGTTTGACTTTATATTCCCAAGTGGGCCATGACCTCCTCTTACACCCTACCTACACGCTCACTCATATTATAAAAAATGTGGGATATCATCTGAACTTATGGTTAATACAAACACATTTATTTACAGAAAGAATAATAATACAACTAATACATAGTTTATTATTTTTCAAGTGTAAACCACACTTTATGGATAACATTAAATTTAAATGTAAGTAAGTAAGTAAGTAAAGTTTATTAAATTGGTAAAAAAAATATGAAACAACAAGTGTTTTACAAATATTGTCTAAAACTAATTAAGTACTATGTACGTACTAAATAAGCTGTAACAGTAAGTTGTAAGTTGACAAACATTTGTAAGTGCACTAGCTCCCACCTTAGGAAACCCAAAAATTCCGTTCCAGCGGGACTCGAACCAGCAACCTTGCCTGTGATCGGCAATGCCTTTACCAGTTCGGCCATAGAACACTATGAACACGAAATTTGTGGGCACTATCAACTCGGCTATAGCGCCGATGGGAGCCATCTACAGGTGTTTCATTAGAAACCTTCTGTTCAAAGTCCGAAATTAGTTCGAAACATTGACAAGAGATGACACCACTGCTATATCATCATAGTTTATTATTTTTCAAGTGTAAACCACACTTTTTTTTTTTTGGGTTACATTTCAATTTAATGACAACTAATACAAGTTAGATATGTACAAAATAAAAAAATACATGTAGAAACAGTTGTACTACCTGAAGACCGCTGCTAAAGATCTGATGACGTCCAGCAGTGGACGTTAGGGTGTTAATGATGATGATTTGCACCATTTTAAAAATCAGAATCATTTTATTACAAGCTTTTATTTAACTTGCAATACGTATGTTTGTCCGGGTGGAATCTTGCAACTGAATTTAAAAGCAGTTTTCCTCAACCGATTGAGCTGACATTTTGCATACCTGTCGAGTTCCGAATGAAAATGCAATATTACGGTGACAGCGAGTTGATCTGATGATAGAGACGGAAGGTGGACAACGGAACTCCTCGATGGATAACAGTAGACTGGCCGTGTTTAGGCTCATTTTGATCAGCACACGGTTACGATCACAATTTCTATAAAAGCTTGTATTGAAAAAAAAAAACACAAAAACTTATTTGTAGCTGGAACTTATTTCGTTATGGAACTGTTTCAATTTAATTTGTTTCAGTGTTATTCGTTGCTTTTTATTTGAGCATCTTAGGATCGTTCTTAAAATGGAATTCAGATTTACTTTAAGCTGTGCCGGTCACGTTTAAGACATTGTCTTCGGTAAGTTATTTAAAAATGCTAGCATTTATATCGAGTTTAATGGAATTCTTAAACAGAATAGGAGGGAATCCGAAAAGATTTGGCAAATGAAATGGAAAATATAAGAAAAACAATATAGGTACCCTTGACGAAAAATTTTCTAAGAAAGAATTTTAAATAGTATTGATCACTGGATTTTATTAATTGTATGTTCTAGTGGTTAGATAAGAGAAGCTTCTAAATGATTAGCTGTTTTTCTAGATGAAAATATCAATCTCAAATTTATAAAATATTAATTATTGGTGACCAGGACAGAATTAATAATAAATGTTGAAGAAACTCATAGAAAATACCTAATAAGCCCAAGTTCACCAACACATAACACAAACTACACACTACTACTACTTCACTTGACTTACATTTATTTACGACCTCTGTAGCGCGGCGGGCTTAGGTTCGTCTGCGACGCAGGAGGTTGCGCGTTCGATTCCCGCCTCGGAACAAATATTTGTGCGATCTGCAGATATTTGTTCTGGGTATTTTCTATGTATAATAAAAAATATCTATCTATGTAATGTATTGTATTAAGTATATCAGTTATCTAGTACCCATAACACAAGCTCTGCTTAGCTTGGGGCTAGTTAATGTTGTGTGAACTTTCCAGAATTATTTATGATTATTTTTTATTTACGGAAATATATAATACAACTAATACGTGTAGGTATGTATAAAATTATTATTACTTATTACTTAAAATAAAAAATAAAAACATATGAAACAGTTGTGCTACCTGAAGACCGCTGCTAGCTATCTAAAGGTAGCTCAACTGATCCAAATCACTACCAGACGGAAGCGTCCCTAAGATGCTGGCTGCATTGCCACGCTGAATGGCAATACTAATGCGTTGAGCCAGATAAGTTAACAAGTGGTTACTGTATCATAGTTCATGATGACGGGTACTATATAAAATAACTGCAAATTTGGGGAATAAATGTTCTCGAGTGGTCACCACAAACCGGACGACGCAGCTTAAAAGGCCCCCGGTAAAGACGGTTTATTCCCGATGTCCACTTTATCTTGTCCACGTCAAGGTGGACAGCGGGAAGTCAAAAAATCCCTTCCCGTTGTCCACGTTAGCTGTCCTCGCCAACGTGGACAGCGGGAAGTACAGTGAAGGTCGCAGGAAGTCGACTGATGGAGGCGGCTCAATAAGGGTCGTCGAAGCATTCTATGGGTGAGGGTTATATCCAGCAGTGGACTTCTATAGGGCGATGATGATTAAGAAGAATTGGTTAGACTAAATCCACCGGTTTTATAGTGTTGGTGAACTTTAGCCTTAAACAACGTCTAGTAATTTTGGTCATTGAAAACAGCTAGTCGGAATCTGCCCCACTGGCTTTTTGAATGAACTTTATGCGTTAGATAATAAAGTTGTAATTGGTGGCGAGTTTTGAGGCGGTAGAGTTGGTAGATTCGTGGGTAGAGGTTTGCCTTTCACTTGGCAATATTATAAATAAATAATCAATAACACTTATTTAGCCTTCACATGCAGGTTTGAGACGCGGTCGTCGTGGGTTCGCTTAGAAGTTGTACTAACTCCATATGCTGCACGGAATAAGATTGAGTTTTGCTAATTCACTGAAACGATAGAAAATTAAATAAAACAGCAAAACTCAGTATACGAACAATGTTTAGGTACAATTTAACACAGCTGTATTATAACTAGGCATATATTTTTCTGGTCTTTACGGTAAAGTTTCAAGAGAATCTCTAAAAGGTATACTAAAATCAAAGTTGAATTTCAAAAAACCATCCACACATCATCGACACGTGGGTATCTCGTACTGCTCGCTTTACGAGATCTTTTCTCCCCCATACGTGCAAGTTGTGGAATGGGCTCCCTCCTGAGGTGTTTCCGCTAAACTACAACATGAGCCGCTTCAAAATAAAATAAAAAGAGTCCTTCAGGGTAGGCAACGCATTGGAAATGCCCCTGGTGTTGCAGATGTCAATAGGTGACGGTAACCGCTTACCATCAGGCGGGCCGTATGCCAGTTTGTCGAGCCATGACATAAAAAAATATATTTAAAAAAAAAACACGGAGGTCTTCGTTTGACCGCGATCTCACCTGTTGGTAAGTGACGATGTGGCCGACGATGGAACACAGGTCTAGAAAGCACCTATTCACTCTAGCCTTAAACAGACCCTGACGGTAGTGTTTTCTACTCCTTAGCAGTTTGCATTATGAAGGTAGAACCAAAACGTTTAGTACGAATAGAGGGTAAACTAATGAGGTAAGGATGGCACTGAGCCGTGCGTCTTCTAGTCCTATGATCAAAAGGAAGTGGTGGGAACTGTCAATATAGGGGAACTGAAATCACGAAGTGAAGATCGACACTAGCGTGCTATTTGTACTACCTACTTACTTTGTATTGAAACGGTGGTAATTGAATTGAAGGCTAAATAGGTGATTCTCTTCGATCTAATTCATACGATGGGCTGCAATACCTGCAGTAATTCTGAATTTCTAATTTGATAGCTCCATTACATCTACTTGAAGTTTAATCAAGATTAACCTAGTCATTATATTCATGACTAGATTACACTGCAGTAATAGATTCCTAGCTCTATATATACTGCATATACATCTTCCGTTTCGCATAACATCCGCCATATGCCATAGCAGTAAAAATCTAAGAAACATTCTGAAGTTATTTTTACGTATTTTCATTTTTACTTCAATAGCAAGTATATAGGTAACAAGTACATAGGTATACAAATACATAGGTATTTAATAACGTAACAACCATAACCTTGCCGTACGTATAGTATTATTTTATCTGTGCCGTAACCTGGAGAAGTACAGGGATGTGCTCCTAGATCCGGAGTTCTGGCCATCTGGCATTGTTTACCGACGCTATAGGGAAGCGTTTTCGAAACCAAATCCCCTTGTCGTTAAGGTGGATGCGCACGCTTGCGGCGCGAAATTAAAATTTTTTGGTGTTTTTTGCCCATTACAGCTCATCAACACTTCTTGAGTTAGCGAAAGTTGAGTTCGCGAGAACTAGGAGACTTAACACACATGTTTTAATTGAAAGTATCTCATAAATATCATCAGTTGAGCTATGATACCCCTAAACACATTTTTACAGTGTTTTTGTTTGTTTAGGGGTATCCTAGCTAAACTGATAATATTTATGAGATACCATCAATTAAAACATGTGTGTTAAGTCTCCTAGTTGTCGCAAACTCAACTTTCGCTAACTGAAGAAGTGTTGATGACCTGTAATAGGCAAAAAACACCAAAAAAAATTAATCTCGCGCCGCAAACGTGAGCATTCACCTTAAGTGATAGTTTTAAGTATATCTTTATATTTATATGTATGATAGTTGTAAGCTATGGGCCTTTGTCTAGGCACAATGTACATTTTTCACTGTTGCCTGAAATAAATAAATAAATTGAATTGAATTGTAACACAGTTTTTAACTAGCACGGAAGGCGAAGTTCTTATAATTCATATACTTACGAACATCTTCGAAATTTATGCAAATGTTAATTATGACTTGTTGTATCTATTCTTAGTGAAATAAACTTATATTATCTTATCTTATCTTGTAACGACCAAACATAAAATCCTACTGAGTTCCGTTTCTACTTGACTTCAAACGTACCTAATCGTGACCATCGCTTTAAAAACTAACTTTACATTCACTAGGGAGTATTTCTTCAGAAAACTACTGTTAGCTGTTTTCAGGACTGACCTACATTATAGTTTTTTTGCGTAGTTACAGGAATGACTCTTGATGAAGTTGGTGGAAGTTTGGAAGAAAACTATCTCTGCCTATTATTAATTTATTATGTTATCCAATTAATATACCTCCAACAACTACTACTTCGTAACAACGGTTCTTTCTTGGTTATCCTGTTTTAGGTCAAAGACCAGCTTGAGTTATGGTGGTCCAGAATGGGCCTAGTAACCAATGATGAACGGACCAGTGTGGTGGATGGATTCACTGTGCCTCGCTGAGGCAGCTTTCATCCACAAAATCCAATTCATATAAATGAGAACGGACTAGACTTTACTATACTTTTCCGACGTTTTTCCATAGCTGTGCAAAGGGCTTCCCAAAATCTTTCTAAAACGTACGTTCACTCGCCACTTTTAGCTGGAAAACTTTCTGTCTGAGGTATTTATTATAAAAAAAAAGGAAAAGTGCGAGCGAGCCTCTCGTCTTGAGGGTTCCGTACCATAAAAGCGAACCTCCAATCTGTAAATTATTTCGAAATCGTCATTTCCCTTTTCGAGTTTCTGCCACTTTTCCCTTCTAGTGATATATAGCTGAGAAAAAAGGATCTTGACAGACAGACAGACAGACGGACAACAAAGTGATTCTAAAAGCGGGCTTATTTTTCCTGTTGAGGTAGGTACGGAACACTATTTGTTTAGTATTTTTTTTCTATTAAAACCTATTTAGTAACCTGCGAATCCTGCCAATAGAAAGCATTCTGTTATTTTCGACCGATTGAGGTAGTAAACGAAGGATCAAAATTATCAAATTAAATACTATGAATTTAGATAGATTGTGGCATGCAACTACGGTCTCTATCAGGGATGCTGATAACATGTGCAAATCCGAGATCTAAGATCTTACAGGACTTCTGCAATAATGTTTTTTTTGTGCACGAAAATATCAGGGTGCATCCGTATTGATCCATGGATTCATCCCACGAATATTTATTTCCGGATTCTGACCAAAATGTAGGCCGTTTTCATATGGGTTATCTTTTTTAGAAGCAGATTCAAACAGAGTAGGTTTTTTATCAAAATAACTAGCGCAGACTAACATATATGAAAGTTAAACAATCTCGCTCGCAGGTAAAATTTACCATTAATTCGGGCTTGTACCTACACTGTGCTATTTAATATGACACAGTGCAAGCGTGCCAACAATGTTCGCATGGCTTCCGACGGTAAAACAGCTGCTCACTGAAATTTTAAGGCAGTACCTACACATTTTTAAATGCTGCCTCAGATCAAAATAATACTGAATTCTTTCTATAGGCCTGTTTGTAAGCGCTTTGAGTACTTACGTAAAATACAAAAGGTGGACCCATTCGAAGAAAAAACTCAGTGATATGTATCTATAATATATATTTGTTTATATATAAAGACCCAGTGCAAGCGTGCCAAGTATATTCGCAAGGCTTCTGACCATAAAGTTGTTAAAGTGGTACATTTTTTTTATAAACAACTCTTGATGACTAAACAAACAGATGGGCCCACCTGATGTTAAGCGGTACCCTCTGCCTATGAAAAGTGCATTTTCTCATAGGTCGCCCTATGTGGCATTGCACTGCGCCCACCACCCTGAGACATAAAGATGAAAAGTCTCATGTGCCTTGCCTGTAATTTCACCGGCACCCGCACCCTTCAAACCGGAAGACAGCAATGCACTACTGATTTGCGGCAGAAAAAGGTGTGATGGAAACACTTCCCCGGACGAACTTTGTAAAAAGCTCTACTACTAACAAAAAACTTACAGTATAATTTACCTACTAGATACTTCTTTTTATCCCAAAACTCAGTTCTCTAGGGAGAAAAACGCAGCTGAAACTGTAGGCAAGCGCTAGTACTTTATAAAATGATTACAAAATCTAGACGTCATAACACATTTATCGAGTAACTAGCAAATTAATAATCGTAAATCTTTACAAAAACAGAGCAAATTACTCTAAAGATTAAATCTTTAGCGACTATATTTTTCCAGCGACAATATTGTAATGTTCTTTTCAGGAGAGCCCAATAGTCCATAAACGAACGCAGATGCTCTCTTCCGTTAAATTGGCTGGCACTATAAAACATTCGTGTCATGTAATATACCGAAACAGTAGAATAAATAGCAGTACTTGTATATAAATCTTTACTCGCGGCCGTGACTAAATCAGACACAGGTACAGCTCATTATTAGCACAAAAGCATGCTTTATTTGAGCCCTTTGGGGTCGAGGCTCTGGGTCAATAAGGAACCGGGGCCAACGCGTTTTAAAAATTATTTCAGGGCTTTTGGTCGAAGCGACACGTGACCCAAGAGCTGGCTCTTATCTGGCTCAACGCATTAGTATTGTCATTCAGCGTGGCAATGCAGCCAGCATCTTAGGGACGCTTCCGTCTTGTAGTGATTTGGATCAGTTGAGCTACCTTTAAATCGTTAGCAGCGGTCTTCAGGTATCACAGCTGTTTAATTTGTACATACCTACTTGTATTTACTTGTATTAGTTGTATTATTCTTTCCGTAAATAAAGATGGAAAATGATAAAAAAACATGCTGTTATTGAGCAATTGCTACTTAGTAGCATGAGTGTTAAAACATTGTTACATAAGCATACTCATTTCGAGTATGCTCAAAAATCAACAGTTGTCTGATTTTCAAGCATACTACTTGAGGCGCGGATGGAACGTTGGTCTCTGAGCGCATCTTATCACATGATTTAAAACCGTGATTAAGAGTTATTGCTAGCAAATCAGCTGCAAACCATGCTAGTTATAAGCATGCTTTTTATGAGCATGTGTGTCTAGAAGGCTCGCGAACGACATTGAAACTAAAAACCAGAGGGTAGAGCTCAACTCTATTTAATAAAGTTATAATAGCCAAACAGCACCGTGGAGAAACTGGATTATTTTAATAATACGTTATGTTTTTTATTTGGGTAAGTGACGTATCAAATAGATGGTGGACCTCTGCTTATAACAAATGCAACCTCACAGGTCATAACCACCTCGAACGCACCTTACGTGGCATTGATTTGCGCTGCGTCCGCCACCCTGAGACGTCTCATGTGCCTTAATTTCGTCGTAGTTAGCCATTTTGATTCAATAAGGCTGGGCCTAACGCAAAGTGGCAATCGTAGATTTGATTTTTAGCTAGGAAAATAAATGAAAATAAATACAATATTCGGGTTAAGATATGCATGGATGATAATTATGAGGAATTACATACATACATAGACACACGCCTTTTTCCCCGAAAGGGTAGGCAGAGCCTCAATGGGCCTCTTTTCACAGTGGGTTGCACCATAGTGTAAAATAGACGTGACAAGTGGTGACCTCATCGCCGCCATTGCCTCCCACGACTGACACTGCTAACGCTTTCTTCCAGTAATAACACATTCCATAATAAGCTAGCAGCCAGGACAAATCTTATAAACGAGTCCGGGTTGAGGAATTACCTACGAAAAACACAATAGAAAGAACAATGTTTTCTTGACAAAAAAAAACACGTCACCTCAAAGAATTCACCTTAAATTCTTTGCGTCACCTCTAACTTTTGTGTCTCAATCTCAAACAAAGAATTTAGAGGTCTCAAAATGTTGCCTTACTGTGAGGGTTTTGAAAATGTATCTATATTCTAAGAAATATTATATCAAAATAGGGCGTGTCCTCGTGGCCTAACTAGGTTGCCTAACTAATTTGCCCACGGGAGCGGCTTGGGACGTTTTTGTTTATTGGAAGCCGTTTCGGAGTGACAAAGGCCTGCTGCAAGATAGAAAAGTTACGACAGCACACGTTTTTAGCTGTCTCTATTCCCACTGTATATTTCATGGCTTCCTGGCGACGGTGTCCACGTCAAAAAGGCTTTTATTTGCCCATTACTTCTTCCATAAAGATGTGTCATACAAGCAACTGGGTACGTATTTACTTTTGCGTTTTATTTGAGTGAAGGACTGAGAAGACTACATATATTGTATGAAGGTAATATGAGACAAAAATCTGTCCCGTGGTTCATCTATGTGTTTTTTTTTAATAATAATAAAGCCTCCGAAAAACAAATTAAATCCTAGCGAACTCCTTGCACACTGTAAAACTATCAGAGCAGCGGTAAAATTAGTTACCGAAAAATATACTAATTTAACAGTGTAACATCTACCGACAAAATACATTAACAAGTAATTAATTTTGTAAAAATTAAAAAAACCCTCATTGCAATGAAACGGCTGAACCGATTTTGATCAAACATAGCTAGGCCCACTCCAGACAAATTCACGTTTCAAACAAAAAAATAAACGAAATTGGTTCATACGTTTGGGAGCTACGATGCCACAGACAGACACACACACACACAGACACACACAGATACGTCAAACTTATAACACCCCGTCGTTTTTGCGTCGGGGGTTAAAAACAGCAAACGACAATATCTCACGACCACCTGGTTTAAATAATGAACCTCCGAATAAATTACTGAACTTCCGAAAGAAATACTAACTTTCCGAAAACTAAACTGAGTTAGTGAAATCATACTAGTTTACGAATCTAGTCACGTACACACACCATACACATCGATTATCCAAAAAATTCGGTGATTTGATTAGAACACAGCAAATTTAGCTGTTCTCGTCATGTATCGTAGTTGGTTTTGTTCCTTGGTTTAGGTCCTAGCCCCTAGCCTAGGCTGGTATTAGTATTTCTTGATTATAATAAGAACTTCTGGCCGCAGTTTTTTTTACACCCAACAATCACATTAATAGACCTGATCCCACCCTAGGATTCCGTGTGTCGTGGGTATCAGAAACTACGAGTTACTAGAAGTACCATGGGTCTATAAAAGCCAGACAAAGAAGAGTATTATTTAGTGTTCTGTGACCCAGACCCTAAAAAAGATTACCTGACTTTTAGTGAAAGGAAATTAAATTAATAAATAAATAATGCTGGACAGTTCTAACAACATTATCTAGCCCCAAGCTAAGCAGAGCTTGTGTTATGGGTACTAGATAACTGATATACTTAATAGAATACATAGATACATACATAGATAGATATTTTTTATCATACATAGAATACACCCAGAACACCCTGAACAAATAAATATCTGCAGATTGCACATTAATTTGTTCCGAGGCGGGAATCGAACCCGCAACCTCCTGCGTCCTCCTTCGTCCACCGCGTCAAAGAGAGCGAATGTGTGAAATGGGAGCATAGACAAAAATTCGGAACGAGTGAATGAACTTCACGTTTAGTACCAGACCATTGATCTAGCGTAGCGAAAAAATTCTATGTCTACGTATCAGACACTCCATTGTTTTTTTTTTTTTAACTATGATATACCTTTGTTTGACCACGATCTCACCTGTTGGTAAGTGACGATGTGGCCGAAGATGAAGCACAAAGGTCTAGAAGGCACCTGTTCACTCTAGCCTTGAAGAGACCCAGATTATAGTTTTCAGGAAAGACAGACGTCGGTAGGGCATTTCACTCCTTAGCAGTTCGCATTATAAAGGTAGAACTGAAACGTTTTGTGCGAATAGAAGGTATACCAATGAGGTAAGGATGGTATCGAGCCGTACGTCTGCTCGTCCTATGATGAAAAGGAGATGGTGGGATCAGATCGTGAAGTTCCTGGGAGCATTCCCCGAAATGTAACCTATAGAAGATCGAAAGGTAAGCGACTTTACGGCGGTGCTCGAGACAATGGATCTTAGTCTCCACCATAACTAGATTACTTACTATATTTAAATATAGATTAGATTCAGGTTTAGGTTTTTAATACACTATTAATTGTGTATGTTTTCTTTACATAAAAAGTCACAAGCTGTAAATCTGATACATTGCTTTAATAATCATAACCCATAGCCACTGTTTACCGAATATAATGGACACTTCGGTAACAGACCGGATATACGGCAGCTGATTTAATAGAATCGGTAAATGTTATTACATTACGGGGATGTCAAATATAGGGGTAAACGCAGGGCATTACTCTGATAGATGATTGATTAGTTGAATGGACTGGCTTACTGCAAATGAGTTATATTTCTACGGGTATTGAAAAATATTCCAATGAAGTTTAATGGAATCATTGAACTAGGTAGCTACTCTATTCAGGGTGGCCGGCTAGCTTATTACGTATCTTGCAATAGCAATACGATAGCAAGAATCGCGCGAGAATTGCGTGATCATCGCATCCAAATTGCAAATTCGTATTACGGATCGCTGATACGTAATACGAATTTGCGATTTGGATGCGATAATCGTGCAATTATTGCTTTCGCATTGCTATTGCAAGATACGTAATAAGCTAGCGGAACAATGACGTCAAAAAGAAAAAACTAGGTCTCTCGTATCGTGGGGTATCCAATCACCCCCATGTATGTTCCGCGACTTTTCATAGTTTTCCAGTTATGTTTTAGTTTTTTTATTTTTGAATGTTTTTTTTTACAAAATCTAACACCAGCAAAGTTTTTCTATCAGTAAGAAGAAGAAAATACCCAGTTGTTCAACTGGTAAGACTACTCGGTAAGACTACTGGGATCAGGCCAAATAAAAAAGGAATGATGTTCGTTGGTAATCGCATCACTTGAAACGTTTGGATTGAACTTGGACTGGCTGGCTGTTTCTTTTTTAATTGTTCTTAATACGAGTAGTCCGATTAAGGTTTTTACAGAAATAAAAATAATAAAGATTTACCCTTACCAAAACTGAACAAAGTTGTGTAAAATCACAGATAACATAAATTACTATGTAAAATTAACTTCTTCGTTCATCTACCAACACTATTTTAAGATAGAGGTTACACGCTCAGTCTGGCGTCAGTCTGGTCCATCAGTCTGGATTGACTTGCCTGACGCCAGAATGATGTATGATTTTTACGGCACGGTCAATATAGACTGACAGCAGACTGTTAAAAAGTACGAGACTCGCCGTTTACAGACCATTCACCGTAAGATGTTCCCTGCCGTGGAGTATTTATTTTTTCTATAGTTGGCACTGTTCCCAAGGCACAGACTAAGAGTTTAACGCTGGGGACATCTTACTGTGAACGTTCTGTAGAGAGCGGAGCCGACAGTCAGTTGTCAATTTATCAGTGCTCAGCTTAGAGCATTAAATAAATAAATAAAGATTTTTTATTTAGACAACATAGTCCATAGTGTTAGTAAGCTTAAGATTAGGGGTTAGTAATTAATAACTAACACAGATTTCGTCCTCTGGCAGAGTTTCCTGGCATTGCAGGCCTCCGTACCGGGACAGCCTCCATTGCGTCGCGGACGGTGTCTGACGCGAGCATGATACGAGCGGTTTACACGATCAGTCTCCCATCAGTCTTTCATCATTCAAATCGGACTGACAAAATTATTTAAAATATTTAATTTTCATTAGTCCGGACTATCAGTCTTTCAATCCGTGGGTTACACGATCATTCTCCGATCATTCTGACCAGACTGATGGCCCAGACTGACACCAGACTGAGCGTGTAGCCTTTATCGAAGCCTAAACTCTACACAGTATAAAGAAAATGAGGCTGTATTCAACTTTGGTAGGTACGTTGTAGTTGCCGTCCTATAGACACGTAAATAACAAGAAAATATAAAACAACAACAAACTGGTAATCAAATCAACATAATCTACATAAAATATAGATCAAGGAGCGTATTAAGCTGCTTGGTACGAAACCTGAATTGTCTGTAATTTGGTCGGCAACTGCGCGCTCAACAATAAATACATTTATTTAGCAAAAAAATGCTTGTTGCTTAACAAACAGAATATCGTGCGTTGCTTTACTGCTCTATTATAGGTTTGTACTACATGGTTTAGATTTATATCACAACATTCACATCGCGGGCGGTAATTCTACGCAATAATCAAGGTCGCATCGTACCCATGTTTACAGCTGTCGACTTTAAACTCATTGCGACTATTATGTACTCGTATTCGAACTATCGGAATAGTGTGGCGTCCGAATCGCAAATGGCCACGGCGAATACGGCTATGGGAACCGTTATGAGATTTGATTCCTATTTTCAACAACCAATTCGTATTCTACGCTACAGTCTAGCGCTTAACTGAGTCAGTCCCTTAGGTACGGAGCGGTACGGGGGGTTTTCGTATCTCAAATTATCAGATGACATGTGACATAATGACAACGACGACGACGACGAAAACACCCCTCCCGTACCGCTCTCATACCTCAGGGGCCTGTACAGCACGTTCACCGTAAGATGGCACCTGCCTTGGTTGGCTGCTAACGTATAGGTAGGTGCCATCTTAAGGTGAACGAGCTCTAGTTGTTCTGCGAACAATGCGTATAAAACCAATGCGTGATGTCGATCAATAATAAGCAAAAAAAGAGCCATTTTATTATTTTTCAACTTTTTTTAATGTTGCGCTGCGCATGTCATAATAAGTGCTAAAATCATGTAGGTACTTTAAGACTCTTGACGACTTGACTAGGTACGAATATATTATTATATCACTTGACATTGGCTAAATTTTTGCAAATAACGCACAGAAGCCATTACTTAAGATAAGAAGAAGAAGAAGAAGAAGAGTTTTGTCAAAATTATATGACGCAATCAACAATTTACATAATTCCGCTCCGTTCAGCTCGCGAGGATTACTGGGCCACATTGTGGCTTCGTCTGTGTAAATATTCCATAAGATAATTCACCAAAATCTTCAAATAACCATCAAACATCAGCATCAAATCTTTCAATAAATCTCCATAATTGGCCGATAAAATTATTGCTTGCGGCGCCTACAGAAGTATTTTCTTCAAATTTCCTTATCGCGCAGAAACTTGGGATACATTTTTGGGACATCAACCGTGTATAGTGCAAGCTTAGCTCGGTAGGCGTAGCGTTTACAATTCGGTGGGATAAATTGGATCCCTCGGGGTTTACCAACGCCTTCACGCACCGTCCCTACATTTTCACAGAATATAATAATAGAAAACCTACCGAAGTTTCACTTCAACACGCACGAAACATGCAAAAGGTGGTAATAACGAAATAAACTCTACAGGCTAAATAACTGTCCAAGAAAAGACAATCAGGCGGAAGCGGAAGGAGCTAATGTCCCATCATGAGTCACCCTTTTGTATTTTCTACGATTTTTATGTAACTTTTTCAGTACAGGTCCCTATTTTATTACAAGCTTGCGGTACGGAGGCCTGCAATGCTCTAAGCAAGCTTTATATTAACTTGCAGTGTATGTCCGGATGGAATCTTGAAATCGAATTTTAAAGCAGTTATCCTCAACCGATTGAGCTGAAATTTGTCACACCTGTCAAGTTCCGATGACAATGCAATATGATGGTGACAGCAAGCAGATCTTTATGATGGAGACGGAAGGTGGACAACGGAACTCCTCGATGGGTAATAGTAGACTGGCCATGTTTTGGCTCATTTTGATCAGCACACGGTTAAGATCACTAATTTTATAAATTACAAGCTTTTATTTAACTTCTATTCTATGAATGTTTGTCCGGGTGGAATCTTGCAACTGAATTTTAAAGCAATTATCCGCAACCGATTGAGATGATATTTTGCATACCTGTCACTACAATAATGATGGTGACAGCGAGCTGATCTGATGATGTCGACGGAAGGTGGACAACGGAATTCCTCGATGATTAATAGTGCACTGGCCGTGTTTAGGCTCATTTTGATCAGCACACGGTTACGATCACTAATTTTATAAAAGCTTGCATTGAAATATATAGTTTTCACAAAAAACTTATTCATTAATCTGGGGTCACCACTTGTCTTTCATCTTTACTTACTACCAAACAACAACGTTGTCAACCTACGTTTCACAAACCAATTTGTAGTTTTGGTCTAATACTCAGCTTAGGCATCGGGAATAGGGCCCCGATTAACATAAACTTAGCGTGATAAAGCTCATTTCAGTCAGCCCATTTGAAGTGACACAGTCAGTACCTATACTGCGTTCAGTTTACCTCGGCGTAGAATATTCAGTCCCTGCCGAATGTCGAACCCACTTTATGTCTTACACAGCGCAGAATGCAAATAATATCCCCATCTTGCAAACTTCATGATTTAGAGTACCGCTTCAATTTCCATCCCCAAATCCGGAATGAGGTCGTTATCATTAGGTACTTCCATGGCATACAAATTACAGTAATCACTGCACCCCTCCGAGTTAATATGCGGGTAAATTTGTACAGGAATAACTTTAAATAAATACAAACGATTATTTAGAATCTTTGCGTTTGAATCGGTTTTGGTCGGTCTTTTATTTTAGGTAAATGACGCCTAATTTCGAGGATTGGACGTGTGTTCTCAATTGAGGGTATCGCGGGAACAGGACTAGTAATTGGGTCCGGCCCCCGCAGGGCACCCATTTCAAATCCCTGCGTGAACCCGGATTGGTTTAATGACGCACATGTCAGGAGGTTTTTATGGCATTTTTTGGGCTCATGAAGTTGAAGAGTGGTAAAAAATTAAGAGCTTGGCTTTGTTATTCTAGATAATTAATTTACAGTTCGACGAGAAATAAAAGTGTAATGAGGAGGCTTTATACATTGAATAGCAAACGTTACGCTCGCTCTCGTAATAACTTGTCTATACCTACCAATATAATAAAATTTAAGTATCTGTCTTTGAATTCAAAATATAGTACAAAATTTAAATGAAAACTGCTATGTAAATGATGCCTAATCATAAATTACCGTTTTTGAATTTGCATCTGTCTGCTTGTCTGAAATTTTGTCTCGAATATGCTCCGAAACGGCTTAACGGATTTCAATGAAACTTTTAGGTATTAAAACTTCTTTAAAACAGGAATTCAAAATTTTCGTGTATACATTTCGATATCCATCAGGGTTCAGTTCTGACTCTGCTAACGCTTTCTTCCAGTAAGCTAGCAGGCAGCCAGGACAAATCTTATACCATCGAATGTTACAAACAAGTCCGGGTTATTACCCGGACTTGTTTGTAAGATTCGATTCGATTGATTCGATTGATTTAGATTGGATTGTAAGAAGGTATTCCTTAGTCGGCGTTTACGACATCCACTGGAGGAGATTGAAGGGTCTATTCTATGGCCAGAAACACCACGGCATTATGGCCGGACACACCACGGCATAATATAGTAAAAATATTAAAATTTAATACGCGTTGAGTCCGAAATTCAATAAAGAACTAGGTATCCAAGGAGGCATGACACCAGAATATAGAGCAAATGCTATTCTTTTGCATCCTGACTATTCCTGACCCGATTTTAAAAATTGCCTTTGTTCTAGTGCATTCTCAAGCGCGCTGACGGTAAGTGGATCGTCAGCAAATGGAACACGGCACATTTGCTGACTGCGAGAAGCGGAGTCGAGCCATAGCTCACTGAGAATGAGTCGGACACTCTACTAGTCCGGGTTCATAAAGTTGTTCAAAATGATGCATTCTAAATCTTTACCAACGAAGCCCATATTGGCCAAGAAGAAATTTTAAAATTAAAAGAACCCCTTCGCTTTCAAACGGCTGGACCGATTTTGATAAAACATGGTTATATAAACATAACATAACATTCGCAACTGACATGGTCGACCTGCAAAATTTCCAGCGAAAAATGCCCATTTTATTAAGTTATGCCCTGTCTTTACGCTAAAAAACTTTAAAATATATGTCTATGGCGACCTTGTAGAGCAATTGCAGGCCTCCATATTGGAGTGCTTGATGATGGCGACCGACTATGATGACTCATAATTCAACATAATTGGATGTTTTTTTTGTGGAAATTAGGTTTATTTTGGCTACATTTCACCTGCTCCCAGAATATGATATTTACTCTTATTTTGTTTTATTTACTCATCATTTGTGTGCTTATATCTACATGTAAGATAAGCACAAAAAAACGCAAACGCGCTTGTTGCAAACCCAATTGTGCACGCAGTAAACCAGCTGTTCCAAGCTATGCTCGTAGTAAAGTTCAAGCAAAAATGTATTTTGTCATTTATTATTCACCCGCTGAAGAGTGGAAAGTGTAATATACCGTCAAATCGTACGTGACTCCGGTTGTCTGCACCATCGCATGGAAACCGCTTTCATGTTTCGTCTTATTGTGATCGTTACCGTTGCAAGCAATGATTTATATTACAAGATGTGTCAGTCTAACTAAGTCAAGAACTGAAAAACACGAGCGTAACAAGCGTTGCTAAACTACATACGAGCTCTTCAGAGTCCAGCAATCAGATCAAACAACGCGTTATGTTTGTTACCAACTATTTTTTGTTTCATTATCTTTTCATTTTTAAACCCCGACGCAGAAACGACGGGGTGTTATAAGTTTGACGTGTCTCTCTGTGTGTGTGTGTGTCTGTGTGTGTGTGTGTCTGTGTGTGTGTGTGTGTGTGTGTGTGTGTGTGTGTGTGTGTGTGTGCCTGTGTGTGTCTGTCGCATCGTAGCTCCCGGACAGATGAACCGATTTAGTTTTTATTTTTGTTTGAAATGTGAATTTGTCGGGAGTGTTCTTAGCTATGTTTGATCAAAATAGGTTCAGCCCGTTTCATTGCTTTGAGGGTTTTTTAATTATTACAAAAATAATTACTTGTTTATTTCATGAGCTATCTTTATTCAAAGTTCTCATCATCAATTTCACTATGAAAAGTTTACCTTACAAGTAGGAAAATGGAGTTCTATTAATTTTATGAAAGGCTTTGGCACTGCTCTTTTACTAGTTCTGCTGAATAATTTGAATGCAAATGAATGTGAAAATATACGAGTATCTTTGTACCTATATGTCAATAAATGATGTACTCCGCAGCAATGTATTGGAATAAAACTGGGATGAATTAATCTGGTCATTGATTATGTAGGTATAAATAAGTGTCATGAGTGTCATGCATGACTCATGTACATTTTCTGTACAAAAATTTCGGTTATCCTCGAATGTCACAAATATAGGGGATCAACCTTAATTTTATTTTTATGATGATGAAGGTAATATTCAAGGTTAAGCTACTTACACTCTAGTCTGATTTATCTCGCTTTCAAAATTAAACCCAAAAAGATGTTACCTGTAACAAAAATAAATAGGTTAAAATTGTTCATGAAGCCGCTTCAACTAATTGATAAATACCGATACTTAACTCATTGGTATTTTGACAGATTTTCATCGAAACTTGTAAATTTTTAACAAAGGTTAATGTCAAGTAAAAATTTGTTTTTTATGTTGAAATTGGATATAAGACTAAATTATACTATTCATTAATTAGTAATTAGCTTGTAATTAATTCTTATTGTAAAACAAAAATTATAAATTGGCAATATAATTGCGGTAGCACTTGGCATGTATAACTTAACTATCTTGTGTGTATTTTACTTTTTTCGGTGTATACTATGTAGATGACTCTAATAAATAAATATAAATATAATATAATATAGTGAATGTAAAACCAGAGACCAGTAGGTAGGTATACCAACAAAATAATAAAAACAATCAAACTGACCCTTTTGAGACAGGATCTGGTAACAAAATTATAGGTATACGGAATCTATCAGTACAATGGATCAAAGCCAAGGGATCTATTAGTAACTTCTCTACTGGTCTCTGGTAAAACGTTTACTATTTTGCCAATTTGCACGCCGGGGCGCCGCGCTGGAACGGTCAAGGATGTTGTGAGTTGTGTTGTGCCAACACTTCCTTTAACATCTACTTCGAAGGAAGCAACTTGTTTTTTTCCTATTCCTCAATGAATGATCTCTCATTAGCAGTGTCTGAATGAAATAGATAGACAGATGGTCTATCAGTTGAACCTAAGTCTTTGAAAATAACTAATACGAATAAAAATACCTATATAAAAGTCAGTATAATAATATAATAATATAATTCATTTATTAAATCAGACATTATAAGGTCCATTTTTTGCCCAGTAGGTATAGATAGATAGATAGATAGATTAAAACTTTATAGCACACCAAAATTAAAAATTAAAAAAGATAAAATATCCAAAACAATAACAGTAATGTACAATGGGCGGTCTTATCGCTAAAAGCGATCTCTTCCAGACAACCTTTGGATGGACAGGATAATACAAAAGATATAGGTATCTATACTGTTATAATACCCTCACGTCTCAAGAGTACTGAAATTGGTTTGCAACATAAATAACCACATACCTACGTGAGATGAAAATTCGAATTCTACTATCTACTCCGCTTATCTAGCCTTGAATTCGGAGTCAGGCGTGTTCGCAAAATATAGGTACCTAGGTAGAAAGGTATATCCACTCACATCCGTGCAATGTCAGGGACGGGCAATGTATTAGTCATAAAAACATAAATGGCTGGTTCGTTGTTCGATATAAACATTGAGCTATAATAAAATCCTTTCTCCATGGATCTTCGATCAAGCAATGGATATAAATCGCTCGTAGTTTTGTAACAATTCGTAAAATATAGGCAGACGCAATTGTAATAACCAATTGAAGTGTTTTTTTTTTTTTACTACTTGGATGACGGAAAAAGCAAGAGGCCCACCTGATGTTAAGCGGTAACCTCTGCCTATGAACAGTGCATTACCTCATAGGGCACGTCCACCTAGGACGCACCCTATATTGCATTGCACTGCGCCCGCCACCCTTAGAAATAGATGAAAAGTCTCATGTGCCTGTAATTTCACAGATGGTTCAGCTATGATTGGTGCTGCCGTATCCATTTCAGGATCACCAGCTAGCAAAAATGCTTAGTTTTGGAAAACAATGGCAACGAATGACAGCTGATAGCGCGTTCTATTTTTTCCTGTGGCGAGATCTAGTCGTGAATAGAGTAATTAGCTTCGGGGCTCTACATTATGCGTGCTAGATACCGATATGCTTCCATAAGTATGAATCGTTTCCATTGAACCCTCTCATTGGGAGTCTATGGCAGAAAAGCGCCCGGAGTGGAGAAGGCTGGTACAGCAGAAGGTCCGGGCATTTGAAGATGACAGAAGGCACGATATTGATTTAAAGCGCGACGATCTGAAAAGTACACCGCCTTCAAACATAGTGTACCATTACGAAAATAATACCCTCACGTGCAACTACTGCAAACGCACGTTTACAGCCAAAATAGGGTATGTAAGTCATGTAAGAGCACACCAGTGAAGCTCTTCCGTATGAAGCAGAGAAACAGTCGCCGCGGTCGAAATCAGCCTGGATGACATCATCATTATCAATCTTTCAAAATTGAACATTGAAAAGAGTCGGGGGTTTTTTATCCTAGAATTTACTTGTTGAAGAGAAGAATAACGACGCGAAAAGTAACTCCAATTTATTAATATGTAGGTAGTAGTGATGTTGTCAACTTTAACTGAGTTTTCGGATTTGCCATCACGATGTATTTGTAACCATGTATGTTCGTAAAATACGCAGTAGAGAACCAAAGACCAGAGTGTTCAGTAGGTCGAGTTCTTGTTCTGAATTCAGAATTTATTTGGGTTAAAACCAAATTCACGAAAATTTGTGGGAGTACAGGCTTACAGGGTCATTGATTTTTATTTATCCGATACGTGATTGAATTGAATACTCTCGCTTTTGGCACGTATTCTGTATTCTCGACGGGACAAAGACATTTTTTATGGAAGCTCTTCACGGTTTTTCGGGCGAATATCTCGATTCGTGATACAAATTCCAACCTTTTTCGATATTTATTCGGGTAAAATGTTTTCTTTATTTAATACAAAATAGTATACAGCCTATCGGTTGCAGGTGACTCTTATCACACATGGTGATATATTTTTACTCGGGGTTTTGTACATGTTTAAATCCTATTATGTGCCTTATATTTTTCTATTTAATGTTGTTGTCACGTCTTTAGTAAAGCTGTGATAAAAAGCCTTTTGTGGTAATTGTTTTATTGAGTGTATTGTACGAGTGAGTACTAAACATACATCACCTGGCCTATACTATTATTTTATCTGTGACCTGGCTAAGATTACAAAAAGGCAGATGGCAGTCGTCGGTTCGTCGCCCCATTGAACGTTTTGCAAAAATTAATTGTATTTAGATTATCAATATGTATAATATCTTTGCCTCACAACACAATTGATTTTCACACATACCTGAAAGGAACATTCCTTTTGTGGTCTAGGCGTGCACTACTAAAGTAATTTCTAAAATTCACCCCCTAAGTGGGTGCAGTGGGGTTTTGAAGTTTGTTTGGAAACTCACGACGCGGACGAAGTTGCGGGAATTTCTACTAGTAATACATAAATCATTTACCATCTACATAGGCTGCCTGCTTTAGTTAATTTCTGGATAAGTTACGTCTTATATTCTGAACGACCAACATAATTTTAAAAAACCGGTATAATTTTTATCATTTAGAAGATTTAATTCTCCAGTGAGATCAAAAATCTCATTAGTGTGTCAGAAGGTGAGAGGCACGAGTGTGTCAAGGACGCGACACGCGAACTGTTTGGACAAACTTTTGTTAAACTAAACAAACAAGTCTTTTCCCGGTGTGGCCGAGACATCTGGGGAACGAGCATCGACCTCGCAGTACCGGTTTAGTTAGGACTAGACTGCGCGCGCGCATTCACATCCAATCTCTAGTATCCAAAGATTGTATGTCACAGATGTGACACTGCTATGGTCATACTCAAACGCCCTTGTCTATGCCTAGATTTGGTACATGATGGTGTGGTGTGATCTGGAGAACGATCAACGAACGTCATAACATAAAATTACATAGATAGACGATAGATAGATAGAAAATACTTTATTGCACACCACTATATAAAACAATTTACAAATAATAAAACTAAAACTAACTAACACAAGCTCTTCTTGTGTGAACTGTCCAGCATTATTTATTTATTTAACTATGTTGTACAATATATGTATTATTATTTGTATTTATTGTATTGTATTTGTTCACGGTGCTCTGGGTATTTTCTACATATAATCAAAAATATTTATCTATGTAATATATTGTATTAAGTATATCAGTTGTCTAGTACCCATAACACAAGCTCTGCTTAGCTTGGGGCTAGAGAATGTGTGTGAACTGTCGAGCAATATATATTTATATATATTTTTTACAATGTGTGTCCCTCTAGCTGCATTTTTTGGAATTATTTCTTAAACTAACATGTGGGTAACGTTGTGGACTAAGGCATCATTCTTAGGCCATATGTTGGAATCTCTCATCCCTGTAAAGTGGATTACCATAGAGCCGTAAGTAACATTGTGTTCGATATAGTTCCACGCTCTGGTTACGCTGTGTTTATGTCTGCGGAAGGTTTACTGTCGGTTAGGGCGAGAGTTATCTTGTCATCAGTTCAATTCTATTCATCGTGTGCAGTTTATGAACATTGCATGCGGAGTCTATACAGAGAACCTTTTGAAAGGTTTAATTCATGTTATGTTCATTCAGCGCCTTATATCGTACTTTCCAGCTCGTATATTACTCATGATAAAACTCCCAGCCTCACAAATAAAATGGAATACATCTATTGCACGAAAAAAATTACCCAATCACGAATACGCCAGCCAAAAAGTTTTCACACCTACCATTCAAATAGTCTTGCTGTCAGGTCAAAGGAGGTAGTAAAGGTCCACAAAATATCGAGCAAGTCTCAAAGCAATATTGATAAATAGATAGATAAATAACTCTTTATTGATCCTGGACTGGTTTGTAAGATTTGTTGGTAGTATAAGATTTGTCCTGGCTCCTACCTTATTTAAGGAATGTTATTACTGGAAGAAAGCGTTAGCAGAGTCAGTCGTGGGAACCAATGGCGGCGATGAGCTCACCAGTTGTCACGTCTATTTTCCACGATGGTGCAACCCATCCATAGTGAAAAGAGGCCCATTTGCGGTTTTGCCCAACCTTTCGGGGAAAAAGGCGTGTGTCTATGTATGTATGTATGATCACCACACGGAAATACAATAAAATAATCAATTTTTAACTTAGAGCAATACAATAGACGGCCATTATCAAACCTGAGAAAATGTAAGTAGTGACGAGTTTACCCTCGAAGTATGGAAGTCAAAAGTAGCACAAAAAATGGTGTAGTGACGAAAGAACCCTAACCCATCGCTAACAGCGATCTCGACCAGGCAACCTTTGGATGGACTGGAGAAAAAGAAAAAGGGAAGGGACCCGCTGGTATGGCTACTATATCAACGTTATAAATAATAACAGTACGAGTATTGTACTAAAAAAAACCCGTCGAGTCAGACTCGCGCACGAAGGGTTCCGTACCATTAACAACAAAAACGGCAAAAAAAAGGTTTGTAAAAAAATATTGAACGCATAAAGCGGTCACCCATCCAAAAACTGACCTCGGAGAGCATCGCTTAGCCTACATCTGGAGTAATCACGTCTGTTGTATGGGAGCCCCCTTAAATTAATTTTATTCTGTTTTTTAGTATTTGTTGTTATAGCGGGTCTAACTATCGCGGTGCATGAGATACAGCCTGGTGACAGACGGACGGACGGACGGACAGACGGACAGCCGAGCCTTAGTAATAGGGTCCTGTTTTACCGTTTGGGTACAGAACCCTAAAAACAAGATAAGCCTAGGTACTCATATCCACACATACATATACCTACTCATACATATTGATATTTGCTCTGAGGTTGAAGTTATTTTCTTCTCGCTAGATAGCGCTACGTAAAGTTCTTTGGCCACTTAGAAATAATCGTCAATTAGATAGGTACTTCAAGGAAACATAAAGCGACTATGAAATTCGATACTAATCCACACTGAGGATCGATTTCATGAGCTGTGATTGGATATTTTTTAACGAGCGTTTATTAAGTAACCAATGTTGATTTGTGCGGCCGATATCTACCTAGAAGTGCATTTTTGCACTAGCCTGAGGAAGTTCTCAAATATCCAATTATTATCTTATTACCTGTGGTGTGTCCGGCCTAAGAATAGACCCCTCCGTCTCCTCCCGTGGATGTCGTATAAGTCGACTAAGGGATTACCCGGACTTGTTGATAAGATTCGTTGGTATATAAGATTTGTCCTGGCTGCTAGCTTATTATGGAATGTGTTATTACTGGAAGAAAGCGTTAGCCGAGTCGGTCGTGGGAGGCAATGGTGGCGATGAGCTCACCACTTGTCACGTCTATATTCCACGATGGTGCAATCCACTGTGAAAAGAGGCCAATTGAGGGAGTAGTTCCTGTTCGATCCATTGAGATCGATCCATTGTCCTGTTCGATCCATTATACCTATAATTTTGTTCCTTATCGATCCATTCTCCAATGGATCATTTTAAAATGATTATTTTAATTAGGCTCTGCCTACCCTTTCGGGGAATAAGGCGTGCGTCTATGTATGTATGTTATCTTATTAAACATTTCAAATTTTACTAGCGTAGTTGAGGCCATTCAGCTCTTAGGATCAATGATAAACCCATGTTACGGATTTTATAATTTGAAAGTTGTAACTGCGGCCTTTTTTACTTCAAAACGGCATTTTTTTTGTATCAACTGTTAAATTGAGTACAGCTTTAGAGAATACAGCACAAAATCGACACCGACGACCGGATCCGCAGCTTGCCAGTTTTGCTGCTGAATGGTCTCCACGGCTACCGACGCGTGGAGGTTCCACAGGGCTGCCCACAGTAATAACGACTAGCTTGTTACGACATCACCTGAGAAAACCATTTACATAATAACACGAACATCTAAATCATCTAAAAATGTTGTTACGATTCGAATGCGAAAATTGTAGGTCGAATAATGAATAATATGAATTTGATTACTCGTTTCCAAAACATGTAGCAGCCCTAAATCCCTTACAATAATTTGATTACTCGTTTCCAAAACATGTAGCAGCCCTAAATCCCTTACAATAATTTGACAAACAAAAGGAGTGGCACCACACGCATCGAGTTTGAAACAAAGCCCAATCGTTTAGCTGTAAGCGAAAGGAAGGACAGAAACCCTGTTTCCATCATTGGTTTCCCACGCTGCGTGCTCTGAGTTTATTCCCTCTCTTTTCAGCGTTAAAATATCCATAAGCGTGACAGAGATGAAAGACTGCAACTCCACATGGATACAAGAAAAGCGTGTCCTGGAGAAGCAGGTTTTGACAAAACAAGAATTGAGGTCAGGGCGCTTACTCATGCCTCTGTTAGGTACTATTAAAAATCCACTTCAATTTCATACTGTGTATAATATAATATAATATTTTATTACGCTTTCGATATTGCATTATAAAAGTTAACAACTTAGAAAGCATGTTGACAATAAAAGCGTTCTCAAATCGGTCCTTGGCAATATGACCAGACATTGTAAACGCGAGCGCTGTAACATTGTGTGAACGTGATACTTCGGAGCAGGTAGCAACACCATTGTAACGATAACTGTCCCTAAGGGTCAGGGATGCTGTTTATTGTTATAACTCAAATCGGCAAAACTGATACGAATCTCCCGAAGGGTCTGGGACTAACAGATATTGGCACTTTGTGTAATGAGAAACGTAGTTCGCTATTAGCACGTTTTACTGAGTTGTAAAGGGAAAAGGCTTTAGTATTTTGTGCTTTAAACTGAAGCACATAAATCACAAATATGTATAATTGAATTTTGTAATTGAAAATTTATGAGTCGATACACAGTAATAATATCTACCTACTAGGCTAGTAGTACCAGCACACATCAATAATTGTAAATTTAGTGATAGAACAGAATGTTTGGACAAGCGAAGTGATAAGTGGCAGACCAGACAGATAATTATGGCCTTCTAAGAATACAATAAACGATAGACTTACTTGAATAGTAATATTAATCATTCACATAAATGAAGATAAAATGCATAAATGATCCAGAGTACAAATTAAATAAATGGTTCATCTAAAAAAGTATCTGAATAAAATAATTAAAGAAACATAGGTACTTTACATACAAATGCCTTTTTCCCCGAAAGGGTAGATGGAATCTCAAATAGGCCTATTTTGACTGTGGGTTGCACCATCGCGGGAAATAGACCTGACAAGTGGTGAGCTCATCGCCGCCATTGCTTCCCAATAAAATAAAATTCGTAATAAAAGCCTCTGAGAATTAATTATAAAGAATAAATGTTATATGTTAGTATTATTGACAAGTGGTTTGAAGTTCCAAGAACAAACCGAATCAATTTAATTAAAGTAAAATCAAATCCCAAATGTATCCCGTACAACCTAATCAAGCATACGAAGGTCTACCATCAATAGGACTATCCTATTGAATAAAGGTTAGATACATCTTGCATTCTGAGGGGCTTTCTATAGCAGGTAGACCATCCCTTATCAAATGACGAGCGTAAAGCCACACGTGTACCTTTCAATAAATCACTGGCTGACTATTCAGAAAGCAAAGTAAATGTGTATAATGTCGTGCCGCAATCTAAATTTGAAAGCCAAATGTAGGTACCTGAACTAGAAACGCAAGGTTTAAACCACGCTATAATCACGATATTCGTAAATATTCCTACTACGGGTATGTCTTTTATATCATTTATTATATTTATTTTCGTGTGTGTGTTAATAAATAACAATATACAATATAGTTGCAGACTAAATAATTCTAGGTACCTCACATAGGTATATTACGATTACGACAGAGTTTGAATAAGTCTGCGGTATCTAATTTATTCTATCACTGAATGGAGGGTTTGTTTGTTTTTGCATAATTTAATGAAACAGGGATTCTCTCATTCGTGATCTAACAATATAAAGTTTTGTTTTTAAAAACCAGTTTGCTCTTCTTTAATTTACATACATAGACACGCCTTTTCCCCTGAAGGGGTAGGTAAAAAGGGAGCTCATTGCCACCATTACTTCCAACGATTGACTCGGCTAACACTTTCTTCCAGTAATAATACATTCCATAATAAGCTAGCAGCCAGGACAAAGCTTATACCAACGAATCTTATCAACAAGTCCGGGTAAAAGTCCTTTAATTTAATTTCCATTGAACTGAAATACTTTATCAGTGTGATATTGCAATTCCGTTATACTTGTTATCGTTTCTTTGTTTATTTTCAACATATCACTCACGTGCGAACGAAATATGTTATCGGTCAACAACCAAAATAAAGTTTTAAACAGCTTTTCGTTTCATTACATAACTTTGTGTGTTCATAAACAAAGTCCAATATGATGCTCCATTCTGAGTCATGCCCTTTTTATCGGCTCACAACCAGTTCTTCGAAACAAAAAGATTCTACGAGCTGACCTGCGCTCCCGCAAGTTCACTACGTAGTTACTTGAACTGTGTGAGTTTATCTGTGTGCTTTTCTTGCTGTGTGCGTTCTTTGTAGGCAGAATCAACGTCAGAGAGATACAGAGGATTGTATCTGTGTGTGTGCAGCGAGTCGTAACCTGTTCAATGTGGTTGAATGAAGAGTGGCTCAGGAGGTAAGCTACTTTCTACCGGTCGCTCTGCAAGCGGGCCACGCGATCGTTCTGTTTACTTTGTTACGAATTGTGCGATACCTGTGTTTTTCATCCTCCACTAATCTTATGGTATTCAAAACACGTTACAAATCCTATTAAAGGTTCGAGTACTTACGCCCTAGAAATTCTTTGTAATATACCGTTCACTATAAATAAACCTTTGAAAAAGAAATGCTTTAGCAAAAACAATTGCCTTGTCTATTTTAAAATATTTAGATAAGAGGCCTTTGAATAAATATTTGCTACTGCTCCTATATTAAATTAAAGTCTTTAAAAACACAGACATTTTTAATTTCTTTAAGTACTTATATCTTACTTGTCTTAAATCTCTTTAGATAATCGTTCACTAAAATAAATAAATAAATAAACCTTTGAAAAATAAATGCTTTAGCAAAAACAATTCCCTTGTCTATTTTAAAATATTTAGATAATAGGTATTTACTGCCACAGAATAAATATTTGCTACTGCTCCTATATTAAATTAGTCTTTAAAAACACCGATTTTTTAAATTTCTTTAAGTATATCTTACTTGTCTTAAATCTCTTTAGAAACATGATATCGGTTTTTATTAAAACAACAATTTAAACGTTTATTTTCTAACAAATATCATGGTACCTTCATTGTTTTTCAGAATCTCTGGTGAGAGTTATTAATTTAATGAAATTTGAAAGTCGCTTCAATAAAACGATGCGAAATATCATTCAATGTTGTAGCACAGAATATTGTAGTTGTCAGCCGTGCGATGGCAATTATAAAGAAAAAAAAGGATGTAAGCGCTAAGGCGCTCGTAGAGCCGTTTGTATATTATCTCATCAAAGTAAACCAATATCTCTCTACAGACAGTTCACCGTAAGATGGCACCTGCCTTGGTTGGCGTGCCAACCAAGGCAGGTGCCGTGAGGTGCCATCTTATGGTGGACGAGCTGTAGCTACCTTTGATCGATGCATATCAAGTTTGATTTTTATAGTCCAAGTATACGCAATAGCTTATTCAAGTTAAAGGGATTTATTACTCCGTTTTGTGAAATTATGTAAAACACTCTAGTCAATAAAATGTATTGCCAAGTGTACAATGAATGGTCGATCTTACACAAATTCAATTGAACTAGGTACTTAGGTATTTTGAGGCTGCCCATTTGAGTCTAACAAGTAAGTTTCTAGGTGAAATATGAAATTAAAACTTTTTGAACTTCAATTCAATAACTCCGTGGCCGTTTTGTGTTTTATTACCTTCTACGTTTCTATACTTTTTCTATTGTATTCTACATAGCACTGATACACTGGTACCCTTTGATAATACAATTTTGGACCCAAATTTAAAACAAATTGCCAATCTAAAGCATCAGCAAATATCTAACAACCGAAGGAAAAGGGAAAAATGCGAAGGTGTGAATTCAATGCGGGTTGCTTAATTCGGACATTGACTGAAATTGGGTGGCGTGCGGAGGGAGTGCCACAAAAGACCCTGTCCACGCCATTAGGGCCCATTGATACGGGGTCCCGGTCCCGCGAGATGAAATGTATGTGGGGTGTTTTGGAAATAGCGTACTAACCGAGGATTCGTTTTGATTTTATCACCAGCGTGTGGAATTTTTATCGCGTGCGCCTTTGTTTGAAGACGACATGTGAGATTTGGTCACCCCTGCTGGTTGATTGAACGCTGGGCTTTGTTCAAAAAACGTTTGGATTAGGTTTGCAATTTATGGTTGAAGTTTACTTTTAAATATTACCATGAAAATGGAGTCTATGGAAATAGTTACCGAATACGTCAGATACGCTATCTGATTTTTAGACGGACGGAACACAAATGGTCTCAATCCGGTGTCTGACTGTCTGTCTGTATGTCTCCTCGTCCCAGATAAGAGCTAAACGTAGGAGTTGACACTTAGCATTAGACAAAGCTTGCTAACCCAGTGCCAGGTTCTTAATTCCGCTATTTACGATGATAACGGGAGGCCAATCGGTTCCGACAAAAACCCATCGATCGAACCCATCCCTGAGACGGATTTTTGAGTTGAATTGGTAATTTGTGTCAAGGGTCTAACCGTTTTTATTGGCAAATACATATAGAGATGCATTATTTTTACGCCGACTGTACTTCACTAACAAAATCTTCAAAGGATCCATCAGGAATTTGAAAGCTGTCTTTATATTTTAAGGGATCGAACAGGACGATCAAAGTCCACAGGATCATAGCCAAGGGATCCAACAGGAACTACTTGGTCAATTGGCCACGCCCTTATGAAAGGCGTGGGTTAGGTAATACAAGAATGTGTGTCACACACTTGTCTAACTTATTGAATTAGTTAATTAATCATCAATATATATCAAATCGTTGCGTGACTGACTGACTGACTGGCTATCAACGCACAGCCTAAACCGTAAGTCCTAGAGACCTGAAATTTGGAGGGTACGTTTCTCTTGTGGTCTAGGGTGCACTAAGAAAGGAATTCCAGAAATTCAACCCCAGCGGGTTGTTCAAATTTGTATGGAAAAGTACACGCGGGCGAAGTCGCGGGCATTCCACTAGTAATTCATAAATTTCCGTTTTCTTGAGCTTTGTTGTTTCTTGAGTTTGTTTGCTTTTTTTACTCCATGATAACCGTCCTACGTTACCTCAGGCTCCCAAGCATGGAAATATTGAATACAAAATAATGAAGAGGGCTCTAACATAACATGTATGGGAAATTCAATAGGCACTCTTCTCACTCATTATTTAAACAATAACTTTTACGAGACAATGGAAACCATTCGATATCCAACTAAAACGATAAATTTTGGGGCCCTACAATTAATATGGACATAAATCTATTTAAGGACAATGTTCCTGTTGTTTATCCACTATTTATAGGCGAGTTAAAATATACCTATAAAACTAACGAATACAATTATACAGCTCCATGTTCATACCTAAACGATAACGACATTGTTATATTGTTGTAGAGATTGTTTTTGGTTTAAATACTGAGTAAATTTAATTAAATTAAAAATAATTTTAACAATTAGCGACGCGTGACTCAAAGGCTGGCTCTTATAGTAGAGGATCTGCACTAGAAACGACCTTCACCCATCTGCTTAATGGATGACAAGTATTTTATATCAAATTTAATATATTAGAAAATATATCTCGAGTCTAAAAAATCCCTGCGTTGACTGTGATTCGTTGAAAATTTTAAAACCTGCCAAGTGCGAGTCGGACTCACGCACGAAGGGTTCCGTATCATTATCTATAAAAACCGGCCAAGTGCGAGTCGGACTCGCGCACGAAGAGTTCCGTACAATAGTCTATAAAAACGGCATAAAAATCACGCTTGTTGTATGGGAGCCCCTTAAATATTTATTTTATGCTGTGTATTTGTTGTTATAGCGGCAACAGAAATACATCATTGAAATTTTCACATCATCTGAGAAAACAGTCTAACTATCGCGGTTATTAAAAAAAGTAAAAAGTTCTTTTTATTTTTTATGTATCATTTTCTGGACAGGATTTTTTTAGACAATCCACTCGAGATATATTTTCTAATATACTTATTAAATTTCATATTTAAAATAGTTTTCATCCATTAAATAGATGGGTGAAGATCGTTTCTAGTGCGGATCCTAGACTATTATCTGAAGGTGCCTGAAGCCCAGTTCTCGTGGTTATAAATAGTCAAATTAAAGTTTGGATCATGTTACAATCTAGTGTCGATTTCACAAACGTCAAAAATTGTATTCTGCTCACCTGGCAATGCAACGCCGAATGTGATTATATCGAAATGTGACTGTAACTTGAATGTTTTAATATTCTGAGAAATCTCTCTATCATTCTTTACAATTATTATATAGCACTATACAATTATTTATATACTCCAATATTATAGTCGCAAGAATCGAAAGTACAGTCCGACCAGTGTAACTTGGCGCGATTTGTGGCCGCCGTTGTGGCGCTGTATAATACAGATTATGATGATTATGGATTTAGTTACTCAAAGCGCCACGTGCCAAATGATAGTTGTAACACTGTAGATTATATTGTTGTTATGAGGGAGCAGAATACCAATTTTTCAGTCAATCACAATACAGTCTCGATTTGGTCAACTTTCAGTGTGGTTATAAAATAATTAAGAGAATTGGGCTTCTGGCTCAACGCATTAGTATTGCCATTCAGCGTGGCAATGCATCCAGCATCTTAAGGACACTTCCGTCTGGTAGTGATTTGTATCAGTTGAGCTACCCTTAGATCGTTTGCAACGGTCTTCAGATAGATCACCTGTTACATTTGTATTTTTGGTATTTTGTACGTAAGTACCTACTTGTATTAGTTGTGTTATTATTTCTGTAAATAAATGTATTAAATTAAATTCACAAATTAGTGCTAACAATTCAGTTTAGGAATTCGAAGGAACATAGGTACATTAAATATAAATAATGTGGTATTTACATTAAAATTAAGACTAATAAACTTAGGTATTTCTGATAATAGAGGGTAAAGTGCTATTAAATGTGGTTTTTCCTAAAAACAGGATAAACATTTATTGGAATTATTGATGTTATTGTACAAATGAGGCTATCACTGCTCTTGTAATGAGGAAAAGTGCAATTTCCTTGTTTATACAATTTAATTAATACTAACCTAATTTGCGTTGCTGACGCATAATCCAAATGCCTAATAAAATATCGTACCTAAGTTAACCGCTAAATTATACACCACCATTCCAAATATACCATACAAAAATAAACTGTAAATGTTCTTTTACATTGTTCGTTTTTGTTTTTTGTGTATTCTGTAATGTTTTTTTTTACTGAACTTTACTGTCTTATGTAGTGACGGAATTTAGCTGTTGTCTGCCTCTTAAAGATATTGGTATATATTTATAAACTTCTCTCTAAACATCCTTACATCATAAAATTAACATTGTTTGTCAATTGGAAGTGTTTGTTTCTTTAGAAGTTTGTCGGTCTTTAGGTAACACCAAAACGAAACGAAACGTAGGTACATAGGGTACTTTTTATTCCAAAACTGAGTACCCTCGGGGGACTAACGCCAGTGAAACCACGGGCAAATACTAGTGTTCTACGAGGGGTGAAATATCCACCCTGCGATTTATGTTTGAAATTTTTCTACCTGCATATTTTGTTTCATTTCATACGTTTTGAAGTACGTACATTTCCATTAGAGCTTCACGATCCATACATACAACTATTATTACAATATGCTGCATTCAACAAATTACCTGCCTTCTTTGTAGAGAGCTCAGACCAACAAAATTAATAGACACAGCATTCGGCGCTAACAAGTGAGGCACAAAATAGGAAGACGATTTGGGAGAAAGCCCTTTATCAATTTAGCTGCAAATAAGCGAGGAGCGAGTTGAGCTAGAAACTAGTACGAGTTGGCGAGCAACGAGGAGCGAGTGTGTACCTAGTCAGTGTGTACTCGTATCTCGTATTAGCAAGCTGAAATGGCAATGGGCTGAGTATTAGTGTTCTAGAGTGGAAACGATGTCTTGAAAAACGTAGTGTGGAGCGCCCCCTGGCTAGGTGGAGCGACGATCTGCGTAAGGCCGCTGGTAAAAAGTGGATGGGAAGAGCTGGATATCGGTCTAAATGGTGCGCATTGGGAGAGGCCTATGTCCAGCAGTAGACTGATATAGGCTGATGATGATGACTGATCTCTTTTATTTAAACGGAATCATTCATCAATTGTACGTTTATTGAGCGAGAAAAGAGTCGTCATCGCTAAGTGCCGTAATTTAGTTGGTCTGAGGTAGAGAGAGCTGAGGCAACTATTGCGTAATACGATACATTAATGTTTAATAATAGATATGCAATGATGTGTAATGATGATAACAGGCCGTCATCTTGGATCTTACTTTATGGGAATGAAAAAACTATTACATTTATTGCACACCTAACAGTAATTTCGCACTAAAAATAATTATTATAAAGTTTGTCGTGATAGATTAATCAAATTATAGTAAAATAGCATATGCTAGAGCACCGAGGTCGCTTAAAATGTCAAGCAATCAAACAATCAAATCCGTTTCAGTGTCGTAATACCTATCTAACTATTTTTAACCGACTTCAAAAAAAGGAGGAGGTTCACAATCACAAGTGGTGTTTTTTTTACAGTTTTAAAGTCAGTTGTATTTTTTGTAAAAATGTATATACTTGTTTATTATGTCTTTGTATTTGAATATTAGCCTGTGTGGGTACCTAGGCTTACTAAGTACGTAGTATCTAGGTTTTGTTAATGTTCTAATGTTTTTCAATCTATGTTACATAATTTGCAATTTCTTTGGGATTTCAATTGCCTTTTCTCTACACTAGCCTAAATACTATAACCTTTGTTAGTAATGATAGTGTAAGGAATAAATGCCCTTTTATTTTATTTATTAGTATATAATAATAAACAATCATCGTCACCTTCTTCCTCTTCCCACAAAAGGTACAACACTTAAAGCTCTGTCGATATCCTCTCTCACACAACGTGTCAAAGCGACTGATTCTAGAAATTTCTGTGGGTGGCGGCACGCGTTGAAGCTGCTAAGACTGCGTTTCCACCAGAGATGAGCGAGGATGCGTAGTGAGGGATGTGTTTGTTAAGAAGAAAACAACGATATTGTGTGATATGATGATTTATAGTACTTATTTTATTTTTTTATTTTTTGTTTAGATGCACCTAGGTAGTTTATTTTTGGATTATAATTAGATTTTAATTGATTTTAATCTGACTTTTGTATTTTTATTATTGTTTGTTTTGGTGTAAGTAGCTATTGTAAAATATTAAACTTGAGATTGAATTTTTATACTTATATAACTTATATACCTACTAGAATTTAAATTTAAATTTGTGAATCTTTGAAATTTTATAAATATGTTTGTGTGACTTGCCTAGTGTGACAAACTGTGTCATAAGGTGAAATAAATAAAATAAAAAAAAATGAAATAAATGAACCAATAGAATCAATTTACCTAGCCTCGCTCAGCGCAGCTCTGGTGGTTTTTATACGTACAAAACAAGCGAGGGATGTGTGCGAGGGAAGTGTGCGAGAGATGTGCGCGAGGGATGTGTGCAAAGGATAGACGCGAGCGAGAAACTACTACCAGTCACTAGACGGAGTATGTTAGAGGTATTAATAAATAAATAATAATAAATAAATAATGCTGGACACTTCACACAACATTAAATAGCCCCAAGCTAAGCAGAGTTTGTGTTATGGGTACTAGATAACTGATATACTTAATACAATACATTACATAGATAGATATTTTTTATTATACATAGAAAATACCCAGAACACCCTGAACAAATATCTGCAGATCGCACAAATATTTGTTCCGAGGCGGGAATCGAACCCGCAACCTCCTGCGTCGCAGGCGAACCTACGCTCGCCGCGCTACAGAGGTCGTCATTGTATTGTATTGGTTGTGTATTGTAGAGAAAAAAACATATTTAATAACTTGTGATGAAGAAATGGAGGCCGAAGACACTAAATTTATAACTACATACATACACACTACTCATACATTCACATTACATTACTTACTATACATCCTCGCACCGCTCATCTGTGCACCGTTTCACAGCGTCGCTACGCATCTTCGCACCGCTCAGCAGCTGCCTAGCACATCTCTGGTGGAAACACTCACATCGTTCCACAGCCTCGCTACGCATCTTCGCACAGTTCATATCCCTCGCACGTCTTTGATGGAAACGCAGCCTAAATCCGACCGCAGCGACAGGCGACCAAGACAGCCGACCCTGTCGCGGCAACAGTTACATCCGTCGCTGTCACCTGTCGCTAAAGCTTGCCGCTGGTGTCGGAATCAAACCTTTACATTTGTCTTGAACTCAATTTCAACTCTTTGTTCTCGCCTTAAGACTGCGCCAACCCAAGGCAGAAATATTCACACAAAAAAAAGCGTCTCGTAAAATATAGATAATTGTACATTAACCCTACAGTAAACCCTCGGCTTTGCTGTATTGATTTTATTTATTAAATTTTTACTCAATAATATGCACCATTTTAATAAACAATCGAATCTAGGGAAAAAATAGACGTAACTTCGTTTTTTTTCCATCGGTTCATCCGTTCGCGAGCTACGATGGGACAGACACACACACACACAGACACGTCAAACTTATAACACCCCTTCGTTTTTCGTCGGGCGTTAAAAAATCTAATCTAATATTACGATTTTTTTGGCATACCCCACCTTAAGTAACGATACCTTACATAGGTACTCTGCAGTCTACAGTTATTAATGTAAAAGCGACGAAGCTTTTTTGTCGGCTATCTTTTCACCGTCGCCGTCATTCGCTCAGGTCATTATGTAAACGGCCGTGGCTCATGACGGTCGGCCATAATGATCGGTCAGCTACATCACGCGTCTCCAAATTGTCAGCTTACGAACTTTGAACTTTGCGCCATTAGTTACAGGAGACATTTACGCGACTCTCTATTTCTTATGGACGGAAAATGTGACCGAAAACATTTCTGTCTGACCAATAGCGTAGGTACTCTACCAAATAATACCTAAGTAAGTACCTATAATACCGTACCGTCCGTTCGTATTGTCCTATTTTGACCCGAGAGCTGGCTCTTATCTGGCTCAACGCATTAGTATTGCCATTCAGCGTGGCAATGCAGCCAGCATCTTAGGGACGCTTCCGTCTGGTAGTGATTTGGATCAGTTGAGCTACCTTTAGATCGCTTGTAGCGGTCTTCAGGTAGCACAACTGTTTCATATGTATTTTGTACATACCTTGTATTATTCTTTCTGTAAATAAATGTTTTTTGTACCGTTGTTAATTAGTTTGTTTGTCACTTTGTTTTTTTTTTTACTTTTCTTAGGTGTATTAATGAATGAATTAATGAATGAATGAAAATACTTTGTTGCACACCTTACAAACTAGTGAAAATAAACATAACAATTAAACAAAAACCTTAATGTACAATGGGCGGTCTTATCGCTAAAAAGCGATCTCTTCCAGACATCCTTTGGATGGACAGGAGCTAAACTTATATGGAAGATTGGTTGGGGTGTACCCATATTTAAATGTAATAGAAACATTTTCAATAAATAAACTTACTCATTATTACAAAAAATATTACAGAGTAATAGACCAATTCTAATAGTAGAGAATATATTAATTCTGTACCTATTGCAGTAAATATGCCATATTTAGTTTATCTGTAAGATCTTAATGCACTAATTAACAGATTATTAAATTTATAAGGAGAACAAGAGAATAAATCAATTTCAGTAAAGTAAAGATTATGGGACTCTACCTTTAGGCGAATAGATTTGCGATAGTATAGATTTAGATCACGGAAGCTTAAACTTAGCAAGTGGCTGCTCTACCTCTGCTCGTAGTACGTAGTGGTTAGTAATCCGTAAACGATTAGTGTCACGCTCCCTTAAGGTTTGTAACAAAGCACTTAGATAACCCACATGAAAGTGTTATTGCGTAACAGCTGTACGCCGGCCGTCAATGAATATAACCAAAAATCGTAGTCGATGCAAAGTACAGTCGACTATAGAATAGAATAAAATATTCTTTATTGCACAAAACAAACAATGTACATAGGCGAACTTAATGCTAAGAAGCATTCTCTTCCAGCTAACTTTTGTGTATCGTGGATACATTTATGTAGGTAGTGCACAAAAAACAAAATAAGAAGAAACAAAAAGGCCTTTAAGTAGTATATCAATACACGATATGTAAGATACATAATATTATATTATAAAAATAAATAATAATGTATAATATAAATATATAATATACATGACTATAAATGGTAATCATACAGAAAATATTTGGTGGTGATCAATAATGGCGTTAGAATATTCACCATGTTTTTTTTTTGCTGGACAGTTCACACTACATTAACTAGCCCCAAGCTAAGCAGAGTTTGTGTTATGGGTACTAGATAACTGATATACTTAATACAATACATTACATAGATAGACATATTTTATTATACATAGAAATCACCAAATATCTGCAGATCGCACAAATAGTTGTTTGAGACTGACCCCATTCTCGCAGATGTGGTGAAAATACTTGAATGGGACTGAATTGGAATAAATATAAATGGATTGTGTCTATCTGTCTGTGGTGTGTCTGGCCTAAGAATAGACCCCTGTCTCCTCCCGTGGGTGTCGTAAAAGCCGACTAATGGATTACCCGGACTTGTTGGTAAGATTCGTTATAAGATTTCTAGGTGGGATAAATACGGACTCCAAAAATTACGTGGTATGAATCCGGAATAATAATTATTACTTTTAGCTTGTGGGATGAATTTCTGGGATCAATACGGATGCACCCGATTTGTCATTGCTGCTAATTTATTAAGGAATGTTTTATTACTGGAAGAAAGCGTTAGCCAAGTCAGTCGTGGGCAGCAATGGCGGCGATGAGCTCACCACTTGTTACGTTTATATTCCACGATGGTGCAACCCACTGTGAAAAGAGGCCCATTTACGCTCTGCCTATCCCCCTTTGGGGAAAAAGGCGTGTGTCTATGTATGTATGTATCTGCACATAATAAATAAGTATCTGTCTCATTTCAGGTTTGCAGACGATTTAGTTTTATTTGCAGAATCCCTGGAAGATATGCAACAAATACTCATGCAGTTTTTTTTTCTTGATTCCACTCAGAACTTTTTTTGTCCATGGTCAAAAGTTACTATGTGATTATGACCGAGCAAATATAGTAATGATTCTTCGTTCAGACCGTAATATTTAGTTTGTGGGTTCTAAATTCAAACCCATTCACCTACACAAATTGCACCCTATAAATCTAAGGTTTTGGCGACACACCAAGATGCCTCAGCCAGAGCGGTAGCTACCGCTTTTATCGCTCTTATAAATGGATTCAAATCTGCAACTCTACTTTATCAAATTAAAATCGAATTTATAGAGAAAATGCTGGATAGTGCAGTAACTTGTACCAAAATGGATGACGGCCTGTATATATTTATTTAAACGTAATGTAATAAATAGGTCGATATCATCATCGGCCTGCAGAAGTCATTTTTTTAACTGTTTAACCTGATGTTAAGCGGTAACCTCTGCCTAACTGCAGTAACTACTATCTCCATGCATATTTCTGCCACAAAGAATTTTTGCCATGTGGCAACACCGGCTGATGCAAGTTAAAAACAGCTGCTCGTATTTATTTTAGATAAAATTGAGTTTTATTGGTGTTTTGCATTAAGATTACGTGTGATTAAATTCAAGTTAGTGTGATTCACACGTATGAGTGTTTTTTCTTATCTAAAAACAGTGTACAGTGTATTTTTTTTTTGGACTTGAACAATGGATGGCGCGGTGATCACTAAGTACTAAAGCGAACCGGTTGAGTTTGTTGAAGCTGATCCAGTGAATTCAACACCAAACTGCCGATTGCTTGCCGAGCAGACATCCAAGCAATATTTGTTTTACAAAAACGGGCAATACGTGCCATTTATAAAATGAAGCCACGTGACTCCTTGAGGGAGCGTTTTAAGGAAATTAACATTCTCACCGTAATATCGCAATACATCTTCGAAACCTTATTATATACACATAAACACTTAGATAGATTTATGAAAAAAAGTGACGTGCATTGTTTAAACACGAGAAATAAAAATAAACTGAGTATTCCCAAATTTAGATTAAAAAAAGTAAGTGGGTCTTTTATGGGGAATTCTGTTCGGTTCTATAAGAAACTTCCAGAAAGTGCTTCTAAACTTTCGATTCGAAGATTTAAATCTTACATAAAGAATAATTTAATTAAGAAAGCGTATTACACACTACATGACTATGTTAATGATAAAGCCGCGTGGCCTGATGTCGCTCTGCCCCTCGACACCTAATTTGTCAATTTGCAATGTCTGTACCTGCATATAATTTATTACTGATGTGTTATTTATGTGTATATCAAGCGTAGTGTGTGCTGCCTTATGAACTTTTGCTGATTCTCTCTATCATCTTACTTTTGACTGCCTACCTAAGTAAGGCTTTTAATTTGGTTTTCCTTTTTTCCTTGAATCAGCTTCCACTTGTTCTCGAGGCACCACACAGGCGCTCCCCACCTAGTAGTAAGAAGGATCATCAAAAGAAAAACAGACCGTGTTTGTTGCCTGATTCTTCTAGGTCTGGTTGCGTTGGAACAGGAGTAACTGTAAATTTATTTTTTAAGACGATTCAAAATGATCCTTGTGATTTCAATGAATAAAATACTTTTGACTTTGACTTTGACTTTAGAAGTAGTGCTCGCATTGCTGTGTTCCGGTTTGAAGGGCATGGGTGCCGGTGAAATTAAAGGCACATGAGACTTTCATCTTTAAGTATCAGGCGGGCGCAGTGCAATGAGACATAGGGTGCGTCTTAAGTGGAAGTGACCTATATGGTAATGCATTGTGAAAGGCAGAGGTTACCGCTTAACATCAGGTGGACCATCTGCTTGTTCCGTCATTCACGCAGGTATGGTATGGCGGCACCATACCATAATTATGTTTCGGTTTTCACCGAACACAGTAATTGTTAATTTCTGCAAATATTTATTACGCATTTGCCTAATCCGATACAGTCCGCGACCATCTAACAATTGAGCATTCACATACATACATACATAAATACATAGACATACGCTTTTTTCCTCGAAGGGGTAGGCAGAGCCTCAATGGGCCTCTTTTCACAGAGGGTAGCACATAAAAAAAAAACTATGAATAAAATAATATTATTTGTCGACAATTAAGTTGCGACCTGGCTGAATCCTCTGCTTCTTTGTCGCGTGGTACGCTCGCTGGGGTTCAACTAATTTGCCGCTGACTATACCATTACCATTTAGTAACTGCACTTGTTCGCAAACTTTGGTCGGTGATAGTACATTACCTATCTCTATTCAGCCGACGACGGCCGGGGTTACGTAACCGATGTTCCAACGCCAGTGCTTTGTTCGTCAGAAAAAGTAGATCACCGATTCTAAAATGCCTATTTAGATTGAATCATCACTGTGAATAAGATTCCATTTTCTTTGTTATGTCTGTTGATAACTACAGATAAGGTCAGATCCAAATCCGATCAGAATCCAAGAAAATAGATAGATAGAATGAAAATTCTAAATCGCACATAAAAAAGAAGTACAAAGGCGAACTTAATGCTAGAAAGCATTCTCTTCTAGATAACCTTTATGTATTGCGGAAAAAAGATGTACCGGTAGTGCACAAGAACGGAAGTTGTGAATAAGTTTAAGAAATTAACAAAAAATAATAATAATAAATACTTAAATAACAGCCTAAAATATAAAATAAACTAATACATGTCAATAATATTATAATACATACCGTTAATATAATTCTAAAATGAGATCCATACGAAAAATACGGTTGTGGAGTGGTCGTAGAACCATTCGTATGGTTCAGTCATCAGAAATCGGATGCCGGAAATCGTATCTAGTGCGTAAACTACCATACAAATAGTTCTACAATCACTCAGAACCGTATTTTCTCGGATTCGGATATGATTCGAACGTAGTTCGAAACCGCCCTTACCATAAACAACTGCCTGTACTAGCCTTTTCCCGCGGCTTTGCACGCGTGGTGCCAGGATAAAAAGCATTTTAAAAATATTGATTGTGAATGTAAATATTATAAAAGATTATTAAAGATTTATTATATAATATTATTAAAGAGAACAGGAGCAGAGGGTTTAGTACAGGTTTGTAATTTGGAATCGGGATAACGAAAACCGAATTACTTGCGAGTCCACATGTCGTTTTTGTATGCAGAAAATAATAAACACTCCTAGCGGAATCGTTGAGAAACTTTTTAAAACCATAGTACATAAAAACAAATATCGACTCGAAAATCGATGGTCGGGATACCGAAATAAGATAATTTAAAGAACGAGCCGCAAATTGAAAAAAAAAAAAAACAGCTTGGAATCTTGAAATCTTGGATCAACGATAGATCAAATATAAAAAAATACAATTTTTATATTTATTCTAAGAATAGACCCCTCCGTCTCCTCCCGTGGATGTCTTAAAAGCCGACTAAGGGATTACCCGGACTGTTAGTATGATTCGTTGGTATAAGTAGTATTATTTTATCTGTGGTATAAGACTTGTCCTGGCTGCTAGCTTATTAAGGAATGTGTTGTCTGTCGCTGGAAGAAAGTGTTAGCTAAGTCAGTCGTGGGAAGCAATGGCGGCGATGAGCTCACCCCTTGTCACGTCTATTTTCCCACAACGTTGCAACCCACAGTGAAAGAGGCCCTTTGGGGCTCTGCCTACCCTTTCGGGGAAAAAGGCGTGTGTCTATGTATGTATGTATGTATTTACAATTGTGATGCATGACATTCACAGTATTCATTTTCTAAATTGGATTACCCATCGCGAATGTTAATGCTTTTCTAAGGTACTGTGGTACTAGTAGTAGTAGAGCTTTTTTGTGAAAGAGTTCGTCCGGGGAAGTACTACCACCATACCTATTTCTGCCGCAAAGCAGTAGTGCTCGCATTGCTGTGTTCCGGTTTGAAGGGTAAGGGTGCCGGTGAAATTACAGGCACATGAGACTTTTCATCTTTATGTCTCAGGGTGGCGGGCGCAGTGCAATGCCACATAGGGCGCGTCCTAGGTGGACGTGACCTATGAGGTAATGCACTGTCCATACGCAGAGGTTACCGCTTAACATCAGGTGGGCCATCTGCTTGATCCGTCATTCAAGTAGTATAAAAAAAAAAAAAACTTTTTTTTTAACAACGTGAATGACGGAACTAGCGAAGTGTAGGACATGCAATATGAGCGATAGCTAACTTGAAACTTGTGGCATGGATTTACACTCACTGAAAGATAAGTCTCGCAGAATAGCTTTATGACAATAATCACGTGACCTATGTGGTAGGTAATGCGTTGTCAAAGGCAGAGGTTACCGCTTAACATCAGGGGCCGATTCTCGGATTGTAGACATTGATGATGAATAGAGATGTCGATAAAAGATGGCGAATCTTGAATAAAATCTCGACGTTCGCATGAGTATTAATAATGAATGCAACACCACTTCTACCAATAAATTATACTCATGTTCGACTGATCTAGATGCATAATCATCTGAAGATTAACATTATAGACTCGTTTTTAAAGGCTAATAAATTAAAATGAGCGCGAAAAAATACAAATGAGGATGTCGAAGATATTAATGCTTACTTCAGTTGAATTTGTTCCATTCATTGCATTCCAACATGTGAGACAAAATCAAGCAATCGAGTACGACAACGCATTGATTACGCAATAATTATTGGGTGCATCCGTATTGATACCAGAAATTCATCCCACGAGCGGAAAGTTTAACACTATTTCATCTCTCCGCATAGAGAGAGCGAGAGAGAGAGAGAGAGAGAGAAAATATTTTATTTGTAACTCAATCAACAACATAATTTAAAATGAAAGACAAAGCTTACAAATTTTTGCATTAATTAACAAAACGGTCTCTGTCTCAGCATGAGCCAGTTGTAAACATTTTACAACCAACACTGGTCTTCCGACAGAGTCATTTGGTGATGTCACGGAAAATAGCACATAACACATAGGGGATAGATACCGGTCGCTACCTATCAAATATGAAAAGATTTAGGTACCTAACAATATCAATAACTAGTGTTGCCAGTGATGACTTACGGCACTGACGTGCTGGGAGCAGTGTCCTAAATGATTTTAGTAGTAGATGAGTTTTTTTGTGAAAGAGTTCGTCCGGGGAAGTACTACCACCAAACCTGTTACTGCCGCCAAGCAGTAGTGCTCGTATTGCTGTGTTCCGGTTTGAAGGGTGGGTGCCGGTGAAATTACATGAGCCTTTTCATTTTTATGTCTCAGGGTGGCGGGTGCGGTGCAAAGCCATATAGGGCGCGTCCTAGGTGGACGTGAACTATGTGGTAATGCACTGTTCATAGGCAGAAGGTACCGCTTAACATCAGGTGGGCCATTTGCTTGAACCGTCATTCCAAGATGTATTAAAAAAAACATTGGTACTAAGGTATCTATGTGCTCAATCGTATCTACTGGTAAATAATATAAATCGTTCAACTGTACAAATCTAATTAAGGAGTAAGTAAGTACGTAGGAGACATCCCACACCCAATTAACTTGATACTCGTGTAGTTTAGAAAGCATCAGAGATATTGCGGATATGTGAACACGCACGTTATAAAACATTTGATAATTTCAGCTTTATGTCCATTTTAACGAATCTCTTAGGCCATGGTAATGTATAAGCTGAGCGGAGACCGGCGCATGAAAGACGCACTGAGGGGCTAGTCTGCTGGTAACGAGCAACTACACGGGAGTGTGGTGTACATTACATAGATTTTAGTATGAAAATAAATAATAATTAATAAATAATATACATATTCAATGGACCGCAGCATTCTTCGACCGTGTGCGGAATACCATGCTGCGTTCGATAACTGACATTGCCGATGTGGGGAGCAGGACAGCAAAGCTCAAGTGGGAATGGGCTGGCCACGTCAGTCGGATGCACCCCGAGAAGTGGGCGAACGTAGTAACTCCTTGAGTGCCTGAAGACGGAAGGCGACGGCGACGGGGCCGGCCGAGAACGCGTTGGCAGGACGATCTCAAAGCTACTGTATATATTCTGTGCTTACGAGGAGTGGTGGGAAACTGCCAAAAGCTAGGATGGTTGGAAAATTTTGGGGGAGAGCTTTGCCCAGCAGTGGGACACAAAAGGTTAACAAAAAAAAAACAATAACTTTTCCTTGTTTAAACTACTCAAAAGTAGGAGCGGAGAGCCGATTTTTTTGTGGCAACGCTCAATCCTCTATCCCGGACTCTGGTCATATCGTACCGCTAGTCGCTACGCCTTTATAACGCAGAAGCCTTCGGATGTCTGAGAATAGTTAGATATTAATACCGTCTTAATGGTAATCAACCGAGAGAGTTCGCGTTGCAATATCAAAGACTCAAATGTAACCATGATGCCTTGCAATAAGACTCAAATATGAATAGCAAAGTATACCCCATTGAATTAGCTGAACGATGATGTGTTAAAGTACAGGATTAATGTACTATTTTGAGACGGTAACGGATCTTGTTTGTCAAGAGTCAAATAAATTGTAGGTACGTAGTCAAAGTGCAACGTGACTACATTTACATATAAGCTGTTTATATATATACATTGTAGTAGAAGGCCTCCTTAAATACTGAAAGTATTACTAGTAATACCTTAGTGTATTTTACTGGAGAGAAGAAAGATGAAGAATATAAATAATTTATTTTGAACAGCAAACTACTATACTACTGCGGTATTGCGGCAGTGTATATTACTAGTAATACCGCAGTGTATATTACTAGTAATACCTCAGTGTATTTTACTAGTAATACCGCAGTCTATATTACTAGTACCAATCAATGTGTAGAACATGGGAGTAGGTAAAAATATATAATACTTAAGTATTTACTCCACGTAGTTCGTAAAAAACACGTAACCAAAAGGTAAAACGGGACCCTATTACTAAGACTCCGCTGTCCGTCCGTCTGTCTGTCTGTCCGTCAGTCACCAGGCTGTATCTCATGAACCGTGATAGTTAGACAGTTGTTCACAAATGATTTATTTCTGTTGCCGCTTTAACAACAAATACTAAAAAAACAGAATAAAGGGGGCCCCCATACAACAAACGTGTATTTTTTTGCCGATTTTATAGATAATGGTACGGAACTCTAACTCGCACTTGGCCGGTTTTTGACTTTTTTAATCATTGCAGTAATTAATACTTTGACTTATTCCCACTAGTCCCTTTTGGCAGTTCCTTTAAAGGAACTAATGGGGCATTTTTGTCCCACTTTGCATTTAAGTTTTTTACAAAAAGGTTAGCTGGTAGAGTATGCTTCTTAGCAGTAAGTTCGTGTATGTACCTGCGTTGTTTGTTTTGTGGAATGAACAATATTCAATTCTAAGTACCGCTTGTTGAAACATTAATAAGAAGGGCAAACCCTTTCAAAGTTGTGTTACTCGTATTATTCGTCAAAAGTGTTTTCTCTTGTCGAATCTAGGTCTATCCATTTAGCTGTGTGACAGTGTCACCGACCTGTCTGGCAAGTGTGTTAGATGCTCGCTCTCAGTTAGTATTGAAAATTTCAATTACAATTTTTACAAAGCGTTCACTGAGTCGCTTGCCTTGGCGTTTGAATGCGGTAAGTTTCGTCACCTAACACTTTCTCTTCGATAGACAAATCGACGGTGTACTAAGTGAATCGATAACGTTTTTTTATACGAGCCACAAATTGATTTCGAATTGGTTTGAGAGCTGTAAGTTAAATTAAAAAAAAAAACATTATGTGCTACTGAGCTTTGACAGCCCTGTATTTTCAATCAAAACCAGGATAGGTACTTAGTAAGGATAAGAATATAATAATAATAACAATAAGTAATAAAACGTTGAATAAACAAGTAAACATTTATAAAAAAAACTTTATTATAATCGTTCGGGAAAAAATATGATTTGTATTGGAGCATACTTATGCAAAGTTTCAAGTTTGTAAGTTTAAGAAATACTGTTGTTTATACAATGGTTTTCACCCCTTTTGCCTTTTGCGGCTTGACAAACTCTGACACCAAAGGCCAGCACTACCTCATACGAAACGAAACGAACCCCTTTTGCCCTTCTTTTTTCATGAGGGTGCCCTTAGGGGTTGAATTTACAAAAATATTTTATTAGTGGGTGCCATGGTTTTGCTTAGAATTGCATGGTTTTTGTTTTAGAAGGAACCTACGCTCCAAGTTTCAGCATTCTAGGTCCAGCGGTTTTGGCTCGGCGCTGATGAATGAATAAGTCAGTCAGGCTCCTATATATAAATAATGCTGGACAAAGTTCATACAACATTATCTAGCCCCAAGCTAAGCAGAGCTTGTGTTATGGGTACTAGTTAACTGATATACTTAGTACAATACATTACATAGATAGATATTTTTTATTATACATAGAAAATACCCAGAACACCCTGAACAAATATCTGCAAACGAACAAATATTTGTTCCGAGGCGGGAATCGAACCCGCAACCTCCTGCGTCGCAGGCTAACCTTCGCCCGCCGCGCCACAGAGGATATATGTATAGATAAGGTGTGTAAATGTTTTATAACTCCATCAGGAATCAAGGTCAAACCGCCCAGCAGCAGCTGACAAACAATTCACTAATTATCGTTAAAAAAACGTGCTCGACGCAGTATTGTGAAACAACAAGTTCTATTCTCTCTATCGCAAATAAACTCATAAACCAAGTAAAATAGCCTTTAAAAAGAATAATAGACTAAATATACAGTTGCATTAAAAACCAACCTTTTGACTTTTTCTACGGCTTAAACAGTTTAGAGTGTGCTCAAGATTCGTAGACAACCGGACAATGCACCCACAAATTGGATTGCCGGTGCCCCAAGCATCAAAGCAGCCACAGTAAGCGGCCTTAAAGTAACGCAATCATTCAACATACTGCCTATTAAATATGTTTTTCACTCCCCTTGCTCAAAAAGACCGTCATTATGGCGCTGGCGTACCAGAGCGAAGAAAATATTGCATTTCTTGCTCCTCGGAACAATTATTTGTGCGATCTGCAGATACATACTGTATTTGTTCAGGGTGTTCTGGGTATTTTCTACATATGTATAATAAAAAAATATTTATCTATGTTATGTTTAAAAAGTATATCAGTTACATAGTTATGTTGTATAGTTAGGTAGTACCCATAACACAAGCTCTGCTCTTAGCTTGGGGCTAAATAATGTTGTGTGAACTATCCAGCATTATTTATTTATTATTTTGAATTTTTTACTTTCAACTTTTATTTTCATATTCATTTTGTGCCCTGTTTCTGGACCTTTCGTATCACAGTCAAATACATAATACATGTTTTTGCCCGTGCTTCGTCGGTTCTGGTAACTTCCCATGCAGATGCGACACTGCTCACAGATATACTAGGCACAGAGTGAGGCCGACTCGTAATTGGCTGCTCGGCCTGCTCGAGTCACGAGTCCTGCCGCAATCTCGACCAACATTCGAACCACGATCTGTTTTACAACACAAAGAAATCGCATTACTTTACCTCACATTCACTAGAAGCTCATGACCTTATAAAAATTACTCGCAAGGACGCTCGTAAATTAACATCTTCATTGATGTAATGCTTTGTGTGTTTCAGCACTAGAGCGTGTCGATGCTAAACAGATTTTGAATGCGATTAACAAAGAACCTAATATTGTGGATAATAGAAGAATGTTATGGTAGTAAATAGTAATATCGAGTAGTTCCTGTTCGATCCCTTGAGTTCGATCCCTTGTCCTGTTCGATCCCTCGTATACCTGTTGTAGAACCCTGGGTTTCTCGAATATTTTCTTCCCTATACTACCTAGTATAGTATTATTTTATCTGCGCCTATACCCGCAAGTCAACCTGTGGAATATGTTTACGAAACGGGCCGCTTCAAGAAAAAAAAAACTACTAGTTCTGCAAACAGTAGACCTCGCGACACAAACTTTTTTGAAACAATTGTGTTCAGTCTATGAATGATGTATATCTTGACAACCTCTTGATCGATTTTGCTAAAATAAGTAATTGAAATTCTTGTTTAGAATTGAGTACCTACCTACTGAATGTTTGTCAAATATTATCAAAATTGAATGATAAAAGTAGCTGAAACTTCCCCCCTTTTTGCGGGAAATACCCTTCCAATCAAAAATCACAGACAACAAAAAAACATGATATTGTAGAACCAGTATATCAAGTTTCGTCAAGATTCGTTGAAAAATACGACGTACGCGAGTACCAACATACCAACACCCGGACACATGAAAGCAAATGTTGCCAGTTGCTGCAAAGAATTCGCTCGCTTCCAGAATTATTTAAAAGTTTCTAGTTGAATATGTACCTAACTGAAAATTCCACTTATGGAAGCTGAACCAAATCATATAGTTACTTAAAATTGCTTCAATTCCTGCTTAGGAGCGGTGTTATTCCAGACATTTAAAGCGAAGATTAAGTCAAACCACTTTCAGTTTCCAATATTAGAAGATTTTCTGGCGGCTTTGGCGCTAGTCCGAGCCATTAGGATGTTGGCAAACAGCCAACAATACTCGAGGTGCAAGTATTTATTAGTAAGCCCAACATTCAAGGAAGTAAGGGCTCTCGGAATAGATGCCACGTGGACGATCGAAATGCTGGCTTGTTTATTGAAGGGCTTAAACCGTTACTCTGTAGGAATCTTCTTGAAGTGCCGTATTCTACACTTTTTTTTTATCTGCGTGAATGACGGAGCAAGCAGATCACCCTCCTGATGTTGACCTCTGCCTTTAACAATGCATTACCTCATAGGTCATGTCCACAGTCCCACACCCTATGTGGCATGGCATTGCACTGCACCCGCCACCCAGATAAAGATAACATAAGTTTTCTGTAAAAATATATTTATCAATACAACCTTTTATAAAATTAGTGATAGTAACCGTGTGCTGATCAAAATGAGCCTAAACACGGCCAGTCTACTATTATCCATCAAAGAGTTCCGTTGTCCACTTTTCGTCTCCATCATCAGATCAGCTCGCTGTCACCATCATATTGTATTGTCATCGGAACTTGACAAGTATGCCAAATTTCAGCTCAATCGATTGAGGTTGCAAGATTCCACCCGGATTCCACCCAGACAAACATACATACATTGCAAGTTAAATAAAAGCTTGTAATAACATAACACCCAACAGTCACATACATAGTCCTGATCTCATACTAGGATTTCGTGTCGTGGGTATCAGGAATTACGAGTACCACGGTACCATAACACCCACACGCGGACACACACTAGTTTTTAATATATTAACTAGGAGTTGTATTAGAAATAACTAGGAATGTATTTATAAAAACGGGAAACAAATAATTGATATGATTCACGATTTTTTTTATAGTATAATGTATTTATCATTGGCAAAGAACATAGTTATATATTTGATGCGTTTACTCTGATGTAGCGGAGCAATTATAATGCATCTTAACAAGTAGGTCACTGCTGAAATACCTAAGGTTCTACATGCCAAGGCACGTCGAGAAATGAGGCCAAGGTGGATTTAAGTACCATCGTGCAAGTGCAGGAAGGTCGTTTGAAATTTTTGACTGTCAGGGTATTTTATTTCGTCGGTGAATAACATAGATGTGTAACATCTTTCCTCTCGCTTTCCTGCAATCTGTGTATGTATGTTGTATGTATGTGGATATCTATGTTTGATGGAGGTTTGTTCGACGAAGATGGTGAATGCTAGCGCGACCCCATCTTGCCCCAACTTGGCGAAGGACTATTCACCAGGGGGTTTTTTTAGTGGGTTCAAGCCCCACATACCCCCTTCCGTCACCCCCGTGGTGGAAGGGAAATGCGAAGGCATTTTCCCCTCCTAATAAAAAAAAAAAAAAGGTTTGTTCGACGAGAACTTTCGAAACGTTGCGTTGATCCATCACTTTGGCGGGTAGTTTGGTGTAATTTTTACTTTGGTCGAAGGTATGGTGATATGATACTAATACAATTTGCAAGTTTATATTCATAGTTACTGAAAAACGCAACAGCAATTTAAAAAAGTAAACTTATTTTTCTATTCTTGACTATACATAATTATTTTACCTATTATATGTTTTTTTTTATTATTTGGGCCTTTGGTTTAGGACTAGTAGAGGCTTTCTAATATAGGTCTATATTCCAGTTCTGGGTATATAATCGTCTTAATCGGTAAAGAATTTGTTGCGATAGGAGCGAAAAGGAAGTGGTTGAAAAGTTGCGGCGTTTTACGAAACTAAACAACGCGTTGAGTGAGGTTTGAGTTCGAGGCGAACTACTAATCTACCTTTTTTAACCTGTATTGTCCCACTGCTGGGCATAGGTCTCCCCCAAATTCATCCACTTGCCCCTGTCTTTGGCAGTCTCCCACCACTCCTTCTCAAAATTAACAAGATCGTCCCGCCAACGCTTTCTCGGACTACTCCGAGGTCGCCGTCCTTCAAGTATCCAGGGTATGCTGATGTTCGTCCACCGTCCTACATGTCCTCCATCACCTTTTCATAATTGGACGAGCAGGCGCACGGCTCGGTACCACCCTTACCTCATTAGTATACCCTCTATTCGTACTAAACGTTTCAGTTCTACCTTTATAATGCGAACTGCTAAGAAGTGGAATACACTACCATCTACTACTACACTACAACTATAATCTGGGTCTCTTCAAGGCTAGAGTGAATAGGTGCCTTCTAGACCTTTGTGCTCCATCTTCAGCCACATCGTCACTTACCAACAGGTGATATCGTGGTCAAACAAAGGTCTACCAATGTAAAAAAAACATTGATAGGCCTGTTGGGAAGTATTCGACTGACGTGCCCCGCCCAGTCCCATTTGAGCCTGGCTGTTTTGTCACCTTCTAGTATCTATATAGTTAAAAATGGTGTCGCGTATTGATTTAAAATCCACAAACCGGTCTACGACACTTGACGGATGCGCCGGAGCAACGCACAATTCTCAGTGCGTGCGCAGCGTGGTTTCGCAACGCATCGATATTGACCGACAAACCGTTTGAAGGGCAACAGTGTTTACCACATACACATATGATACACATGCTCTCGCTTGCGACATCGAGAGATGACTCGGAAGCACGGCATTTGCTTTGATTACTTTTGAGCGTCGTACGGTTCGTTGCAGCCCGATGACATTGAAAGGGTCATAGGAAGTCGGTGGATGGAGGCAGAAACGACTGTTTGTTGTGGCATTCTATGGGGAAGGCCAATGTCCAGCAGTGGACGACTAACCAGCTGATGATAATAACTTTTGAGCACGCGTACATACACACCTATACAGGGCGTCCCAAGACTATGCGACATTAAGTAAAAGTACCTTAAATATTGTAGATAGTTTAGTTTGCTCGTTTCAGCAATTAAATTACTGTTTATGTAAATATACAGGGCGTCCCAAAACTATGCGACATTAAGGAAAAGTACCTTAAATATTGTAGAAAGGATATTTTGCGGAAAGGAGACTTTAATTTATTTTTAAAACTTAGTAATACTGCATTCAAACATTTTCTATAAAATACTTGCTTCGTCTGGGAATCTAACAGACTTACCATGTTACATAAGAGGTTTTCTTTTGTTCTTACTTTCGATCGGCATCTTAAAAATACGGGCTGTTTTTTCCACATTTAAATCGGCTCGATTCCCAGACGAAGCAAGTAATTTTTTGAAAAACTTTGAATTCACTTATATAAAACAAAATATCTCCATTTAAAATTGCATCCATATCCTTCCAGCCATTTCAGCGTGAAGGATTCATACACACACACAAACTTTCCCATTTACCTATAATACTAGTGTGTGATTTATTAGTATGTTTCTACACTTTCCCTAATTAATTAATCGCCCACGTGTAGGCAGATTAAGCGCCAAAGGTTGCATCAAAATATGGTACTTAGGTTACAAAATCTGTCAACTTGATTTATACAAGAAATGGCACGTACCTCGGCTGTGTCAGAGAATACTATAAAGTTACCTCGTAGTTCTAAATAGGAATGGCTTAGGAATAGCAATACATTGTATTGAAGTAGAAAGTTTCAAGTTGTGGCAAAAGTGAGATTCAGTGCAAGGGAAACGTATCTGGTAAATGTATAGCATGCCTCATGTTGTTAGCTCTCTAGACTACGTGGTCAAACATTGGTATTACGTTTGTAACATGTTATAAGCAGTAATAGTTGGTAATATATATATTTAGATAACTTTCATTAGACTAAGTGGAGTTTGCTACCCATTTTTCAAACCCATTTCTTACTAACTAGAATTTTAAACGAGTAAGCTTTTTGAATTAAATCAGTAATTTCTTATCAGTAAAGTTTATTATTTTCAAGTGTAAACCACACTTTATGGAAACATTAAATTTAATTGTAACACAAAAATTCCGTTCTAGCGGGACTCGAACCCGCATCTTCGCCGATGCCTTTACCAATTTGGCCATAGAACGAGCTATGACGCTGGAGACTACATTTGTGGGTTATAGCGCCGATAGGAGCCATTTGAATTTGTGTTTCATTTGAAAACCTTATGTTCAATGTCCGAAATTAGTTCAAACCATTGACAAGAGATGACACCACTGCTATTTCATCAAAGTTTATTATTTTCCAAGTGTAAACCACTTTCCTAACAGTATTAACAGAGTTATCACGTCACAAAATTCAGCATAATTTCGGAGCATCGAAATTGTTGGATACCAAACAGAATTTGTATTTTTAACACAAAAACATAAATTTCTACACAATGTTCATAAATTATAAATCATTGATTGCTTATGAATCTAGGTAAAATACAAAATGCATTAGATGTTAGGTTGTTAGGTATAGGTAAGATCGCTAGATTCTGCTTTTCAGCGTACAAACATTAGACAGGTAAGTCGGATTGGCCAATTTATACAACAGATTGGTAAGTTTATAATTAAGAGCGTGCACGAATTTCAAATATTTAACAAACTTCTCAGTTTCCTACTTACTAAAGATAATCAAACATGTCAACAAATAAAAATAACTAATTAAAAATAAAAATAAAATTCATACATGTCGAGTCTTATTGTACTCAGAAATTATTTGTATAATACCTACCTACCCAGAAATGAACTTGAAGTACAAATATATAAATATTCATAAAATATACGTTAGTCTACAGTGTTCATAAAACACGGTTTGCACGCATTTCTACACAGTGTTCATAAATAATATATGCATTTATATACAGTGTTCATAAAATATATGCAATTCTACACACTGTTAATAAATTATAGGCTTTGTGCAAAAACCTCAAAGTAAATGGAATTAGGGTAAGCGTTCAAAAAAAAAACGATCCAAAAGAGAGACAAAAAACTGATAAAGAGGGGAAATTCTGTCTAGTTTTATCCGTCAATTGCTTCTTGATTATGACCAAATTTGAAGGTCTGGACTGAACCGGCAGTGTATCGTCAGCTTTCGAATTTACAAATGTGTTCGGTGGTTTCGAGTTTTCAATGCCATATTTTGATAGTGTTTGGAATGATAAGTCCATCGAAGATTTATTTGATGTCTTTGGCTTTGTTACATACTTACTACATTTTGTTTATCAGATTCTAATAGCATGAGCCGTACCATTGACTGTCTCCTCGTTGTATCACATTATGTTAGCAAGTAAATAGAATTCGATTTGATTTTCATGTTCTTGGGCAATACGTAATATTATCTTAGTTATTTATTAGTCATCAATGCGTACATTATAAAATTCATCGGGAAAAGTTGTTACCTAGTGTTGGTTCACTTATTACCTACCTAGTGACTTTTGGGAAATGTTATGATGGACGAATTACGACTTCCGATACCATTGAGCAAATTGATAATTGTACAATTTGACCATCGACCTTTTTTCAATGATTGCAAGATCATATATGGCATATTAGCAACACCCACCTAGGTACTCCTAATAAATAGTAGGTACCTACTAATGTAAAAGAACAGAAAGAAAGAAGGAAAATAAATTTATTTTGACCAAGAATATACATAGCATCAATATAAATAAATAAGACACACACACTCGGGTACGTACAATACATATTATATTTATTATTTTTACGCCGACTGTACTTCACTAACAAATTCGACAAGGGATCCATCAGGAATTTGAAAGTTGCCTACAAATGTTAAGGGATCGAACAGGATCATTTTGAAGGGATCGAACAGGAACTAACTCATAAATCCTACTGTTAAAATAGTTAAAATAAAAACCTACACAAAAATGTACATAGCTGACTGTTCTTATGAGCTACAACCAACGTTCCACATACATCAAAGCATTGCGCGTGCGCGTGCAACGCGGACCTTCTATGTAGGGCACTGGACAGACACACTGACACTTTAATTAAGTTAAGCATTCATTATATTTAACAAGACAATTATATCTACAACTTTGATTATGTAACTAACGGTAAATAATTTTAGTCGACTAAAACAATATATCATGACTTTAAACATCATGATTTAGGCTGAGATAAATAGACGTTACTTAGCACGTACTAATGCTTAGCATTGTCTCTGTCCCTCCCTAGCACGCTTGATTTGGCATGTGTGTGAAAGTGACAGGGATAATGCTAAGCAAAAGTAAGTGCTAAGTAAGATCTATTTATCTCGGCCTTAGACATCTCTATCTCTACCTCTTACTTTATGTATATATGGAAGAATATGATACTAGGAGGGCTAGTCAGAGGCAAGTTCAATTCGGCATATACCAATTTTTCCCGGCTGACTAACATGTCAGCCAAGAAAAATCAATTATTAAGGTGCAATAGGTTCACAGCATGTCTATAAAGAACTCTAGAATTTTTAAGTTTTTGATAAGAGTTCTAACAGTTATGAAGAAGAAAAAAATATATCGTAATTTTAAGCTTTTTCGCTTGTCTTTTATCTTTTGTCGCGACGTGATGAACGTTACTAGGTTTTAATCTTAGCTATGCAAACATAGTTAATACTTAGATAATCTAAGAATGAACTGGAAGGACGTAGGAAAGAGGTGCACTACACTAAGTACTTTAAACAACATTGTGTAACGTTTGAAGAAAGTTTTTTTATTGAGAAAAATAAATTTTTCAATACTTACAAGCTTTTATAAAATAAGTGATCGTAACCGTGTGCTTATCAAAATGAAACTAAACACGGCCAGTCTACTATTATCCATCGAGGAGTTCCTTTGTTCACCTTCCGTCTCCATCATCAGATCAGCTCGCTGTCACCATGATATTGTATTGTCATTGGAACTTGACAGGTATGCCAAATTTCAGCTCAATCGGTTGATGATGACTGCTTTAAAATTCAGTTGCAAGATTCCACCCGGACATACATTCCAAGTTTAATAAAAGCTTGTATATAAAATAAGTAGGAACTTTTAAAGATCATGAAGCATCTGAAACTACTTATTTTAAACATTTTATACTACTAAATCATCTTAAACTACATCTTAAACTACTGAAATTACTTATGACCTCTGTTTAGCGAGTACATTTGAGTAGATAAATGTAGCGTTTTTTGCGTTTCTTCAAACCTATTACATTTCCCTCCATTAGCAATGGTAATGAACTTGAGGCGAATAGACCAAGAAACAAAGGAAACTATTCCGGTATGAATTACCCTAACTAAACAAGCAAATAGTTAATAACCAACTAATGGCTTTTGTTCATCTAGTCAAAGTTCTGACTCACTTTCTCATCTTTCCGTAATGTTCGAATGACAGAACGGATCCTTTGGTACGCGTTTGTCCTACCGTGTTCGTCCTTTAATAGAACCACAGAAATTGAGTCTCTGTGGCTCGACGCTACGACGTACCTAAGTACCACGAGGTCAAATATTAAGATACAAAATACAGTTTATTTTCTATTCTACAGTAGCGCTACGGCGTATCCCGAGGTCAATTATGATACAAATATGGTATATTTTCGATTCTACAGTGGCGCTATGGCGTAACTTAAGGTCAATTATGATACAAAATATAGTTTACCTTCGATTCTACAGTATCGCTGCGGCGTAACCTAAGGTCAATTATGATACAAAATATAGTTTATTTTCGATTCTACAGTAGCGCTAGGGCGTAACATAAGGTCAATTATGATACAAAATATAGTTTATTTTCCATTCTACAGTAGCACTACGGCGTAACCTAAGGTCAATTTTATGATACAAAATATAGTTTATTTTCGATTCTACAGTTGCGCTACGACGTAACCTAAGGTCAATTATGATACAAAATATAGTTTATTTTCGATTCCACAGTCGCGCTACGCCGTATGCCTAGATCAACTATGATACAAAATACAGTTTATGTTTGATTCTACAGTCGCGCTACGCCGTATGCCTAGATCAACTATGATACAAAATACAGATTATGTTTGATTCTACAGTCGCGCTATGGCGTATCCTGAAATCAACTATGATACAAAATTCTTCAAATATTTCAGCTAAAGCTACTCACAATATAAGATTAAAGTTATTGCAGTTTTGTGTCACACGTTTTGCAGAAACATCGACATTATTGCCTACGGACGACCTTGCTAACTGAATATGTGTAAACAATCGAATTACATAACGAGGCTGACTTAGTTAGCGGCTATTACTAAACGTAGCATGACCAAAACAATTACAATTTGAAATAAAAACCATTGCGTGATACAGAATATGTGTAACTATTCGTATTTTACGATATTCTTTACACTGAGTTGCTTATTGTCCTCAGATTGTAACTAGCCTTTGTTGTTACTTGGAAAACGGCAAAATGACCGAGAAAGATAGAATCAAAAGAGAGACTTGAATTTTAAGATAATATTAAGTGTAGGTAAAGTACGTTTTAGTAGATAAAATAAGCATCAAATTGTCGTTGCCGCCGCGCCGACGGAACACCTACATGAAATCCTTGGACGAGCGAGAGCTTGAGATGCATAGAGGCAGATATAATGCATTACAATTATTATAAAGCCTTTATAATATAACTTTTGCAACTATCATGGTTATGTACATACTTTACACTAGAAACGGGATATTTACCATGATTTTTGGGTTTTAACTGTTCCCATGATGTGGTATGTTGTTGTGATCATGGCGCATGCAACTGTGCCAAAATATCGGGAACAATCAAAACTCAAAAAACCTTTTTAATATATCCAATAATATAATATCTATATATAGGTATATAAAATGAATAAATATTTTTAAAAATGCACCTATTTTTGAAACTGGTGGTCGCATAAAAACAAAGATAGTTTTTTTTTTCCTGTAGGTAAATATTGAAAATATGTCATGCGCACAAAAACTAAATGCGGTCTGTAGTGCATCAATAATAACACAGATAAAAATATACTATATAGTAATAATACCCATTTATTCACCGGAAAATGGCATGGGATTTTCCGTGCTAATTGCTGATTCGTGTCCGCAATTTTAAATCTATAATTGGCCGAAGCCACGAAGAAATGCTCGTGATGTGAATTTGATTTAGACATATTGAATAAAAAATACAAATGGATGACATTCATAGAACAGTTAGAAAAAACTCCCAAACTAAACTAAAAAGGCAAGTTGAAGAAACAACATTTCTAATACCAATAAAAACTAATCGTAATAGGCTCGTGTGGCGCAAACAATATGAACTGTACTTAATGGACTTTTGTTTTGAAATCAAAGGATTTTCGTTCAATGTCTAGACATTTCAATGGGTTTTGGTTATTCTGTAAAGTGATTTATTGAAATAGCGAGACATTAGACATTGAGACTGTTTATTAATTTATGCTCACGAAAAGTGTACTAACCAACTTAAAGATAAATATTTCTACAAAATTTAGATTAAGTTTTCGAGTTTTAGTAAATACAAGCCTTATTCTTATGAGTTTGGGCATTACAAATATATTATTTGATTCCCACGCAGTGTTGTTCGTAAGATAAACTTTCAGAAATCACTAACCTACCTATAAAACAATATAAGGAGTACGAATGCTGGTAAATTTAGCTTTTAACGATTACCTACTAAAATTAGGAAACGTATCAAGTTTGCTAATAATTGTTACAGCAACATGTACTCTACCTAGTTTTTCAAAATCTGAATATGCAACGTTTTAAAATGTAGTAAACTGCAAATTTCTCATCGATGCTCGTGAAATTCGTTGCGGATATAACATTATTGATGTAAAAGTAGGTGGGTAGGTTGGCATTCGGCAGCTTTCGTTGCCAAGCGATCGTCGCATGTTTTTAGTCGTCATAGCCACGGATTCGCTCCACTTTTCACAGTAGCTACCGTGTTCCGTCTGCCTAACTTTCTGTTCGAAACTTATTTACTCAAGCTTTTTGGATCCTTTTAATGTTGTTTTACCTTATTGGAGATATGATTGGATTGAAATCAACTTGGTATTAATGTTTTGTATCGCAGTTTTCTAGAGCACGTCTCTGTCCCATAAAAGACATCAACGCACACCCTGCTACGAAATCGAGCGTGTATGTACAAGCCCAGCTGTTCCGAGATATGGTGCGCGAGTGAACTCATTCGTTTCACAAGTTTCTAGGCTTCGTATGGCTTTGTTCTCAGGATAGTTGGCATATGTGTTTTGTCATCGTCATAGACTCTTGTTTACATTGAACTTGCTCTACCATCGGATGCTCTCAGCTGTTTATAAAATTATAGTACTTGAAACCTTAAACACAAGCTCTATATTTATATGCTAGATAAAAATTTAAGCATCAAACCTGAGTGGAATTGGCTGGAAAGGGAACCGATGCGTAGGCGGGTGTTGCGCGATAATCGGCGCCGGTTGCGCGTGGTGCACCGGCATGGGCGGGTGCACCGGCACCGGCACCGGCATGGGCACGGGCAGTGCTGGGTGCGGGGGCGGTGGCGCGTGGTGCTGCAGCGGCAGCGTGCTGTAGGGCGGCGGCGGGCACGGCTCAGCGGCGTCCAGCGCGCGCGGGGCCCGCGCCCGCCGCACGCGCCGCCGCCGCGCCGGCTCCTCCGTCTGGCACTCCGCGCTGGCGACGCTGCGCTCCCGCTCTGTCTGCACTGCACTGTTCACATTGCGAGTCGGCACCGCCGGCGGCGCATCCTGCACCTGCACTATGTTCACGTTCACATTCGACACGTTCTGTCGGCTCGGCTCGCCCGGGACGCGCACTGAGACCGAGTCCGACTTGCGCAGCGGCGCAGGCGCCGGCGCCGGGACGGGCAGCCGCATCTCGTATGGTGTAAGGGCGCGGTACGACGCGCGCGCATGACGACCGCCGTTTGGCGACTGGGGCGGGTGGGGCGCGCGCGCGGGCGCGTCCCCCCCGCGGAGGCAGCCATCGGTGCGGGAGCGCGCGAGGGGCGGCGAGCGGCACTCGTACGGCTGCCACAGCAGCGCGGAGAGCGCCTCGGCGGCGGAGAGCGGCGCGAGCGGCGGCGGCGGAGAGGCCTGCAGGCTGCTCATCTCGCGCGGCGCGGCCGCCCCGGCGCCCTCACCCACCCCGCATCACGACCACCTGCATAACAACATCACAGCATGCGTTAAAAAGCGCAGAAGAAATGCTGCTAATCGATGGCCACCTTTCAATCACTAACTAGACTTCTTATCATAAAAACATTCGTCAGGCACCGTGTAATTGCAATCACAGCCTCTAACACTCAACCGTCATCATTACAAACTTTTATTTGACTTGCAATGTTTGTATGTTTGTATATATGTTCAGGTCAAACTTTGCAACTTAATTTTAAAGCATTTATCCTCACTCAACCGATTGATATGAAATTTTGCATACCTGTCAAGTTCCGATGACAATACAATATTATGGTGAAAGGGAGCTGATCTGATGATGAAGACGGAAGGTGGACAGTGGAACTCCTCGATAGATAATAGTAGACTGGCCGTGTGCTTAGGCTCATTTCGATAAAAAGTTGTTCTGATCGCTAATTTTATAAAAGCTTGTAGTGGCGTAACTATAACATCTGGGACCCGAGGCAAATTCGAAAATTTAAAAAAAAAATAGTTGTGGGTCCGTGGCAAATTTGAAAATTTAAAAAAATTATTTGTCTCACTTAGGATTTTAAGCAGAACTTACAAAAATACACTTTTCAAATCAAATCAAATACTCAGGTACAAATCGGTACAATGTAAAAAAAAAAAATTTGAGCTCGCGGCCTCTTGGGCCGGGGCCCTCTTGGGTCGGGGGCCCATGGCATTTTGCCAGCCCTGCCACCCTATTGTTACGCCACTGAAAGCTTGTATTAACATGTTTGTTTTTAACTAGTAATTGCATGTTTTGTTAATGACATTGTTTTAAAACTTGCGGCACAAGAAGTCTTTAAAAACTGTAATTTTTGCTTAACATTTTCTTTTCCAGTCAATGTCTTAGCCACAAAACTAGTTTTATGAATCCACGCTTCAAAGAATGGAGATTTACCACGGCTAAGCTTAATATCACGTGGCAGGCTCTTACACAAGAGAAAGCCCTAGACAGCGCTGCAACTTTATCCAATTTTAATAGCTGTTCTATTATTTTGTAGTAAGATGAGGGGATGTCGGTTAAACTCAGTTGTGATCTGTATTCTCTGAGTAACTAGAGCAATATCCTGAGACAGGCACCTGTTTGACCCCACACAACACTACACAACACACATCGATGCCTTCTTACTTACGACTTACCAAAGTTTATAATAGTTTATGTTTTATTTTTGTATAACTGCTAGTTGCTTAGTACCTATTCAATTTTTGTTTTTGTTTTCTTGTTTTATGTGTGTGTTGTGCCGTGGGGAAAAATCATAAAAATTAATAATCTTTCTTTCTTTCAATATTGGGGTTGAGTTTCTTTCAAGTAATTATCGTTATAAATTTATAAATTTTATTTTCAGGAGAACCAACATCCTACTACAGTAGGATATCAATAAAGAGCCAATAAAAGGTTCTCACGAATACTGTTTGAGGGTAATCAACGGGGTGTGTATCAATTTTCATTTGGTGAAAACTACCAATAAATTCGCTTACTATTTTAAAATTAACAGTATCAGTTAAACCTAACTGTTGTCAAACTAAATAATACAGATAAATAAGATTTTGCGTTTACAAACATCATTTTTAACCCCCTACGCAAAAACGACGGGGTGTTATAAGTTTGACGTGTATGCGTGTGTGTGTGTCTGACTGTGGCATCTTAGCTCTCAAACGGATGAACCGATTTCGATTTTTTTTGTTTGAAAGGTGAATTTTTTGGGTGTTTTCTTAGCTATGTTTGATCAAAATCGGTACAGCCGTTTCATTGCGTTGAGGGTTTTTTAATTGTTACAAAGTTAATTACCTGCTTGTATGAGAAGAAGTCTCTGCTCAGTCGTTGCCGTGCCGAGCTGACGCTGGTGCAGAAAAGATCCAAGTCTAAGCGGCTACCTACTTAACCGGTTATAGTTATTGCTATAGTTATCAATTTGTTAAATTACTTATTAGCCTTTCTTGCAGCTAGATTCTAATTTTCTTAGGGTGTATAACATTTATGTACGCTAAGAAAAAACATATCAGTAAGTAAAGCTCATATTAGTCAGAATACCTGAGGCGTGTATCTCGAGTCACGAGTTCTCAACAATGCCATACCCGAAGACAAAGTTTCGGCATTTACAATTGGTAATCAGATAAACTGGCCACAGGGTTGTCATAAAAGGAGATATGTCCGTTACATCAGGCAGGCACACGCGAGATTAGGCGGCGGGCAGATCTGCGGTTTCACCGCGCAGAATACTTTCTCCAAGGCCGCGCCGGCGCCGGCGCCACTATCATATATAATCATATACAAACAAACACGGATACTGTTACATCATACGCTAAGACTTTCATAAAAAGTTGACGCGTGAATCGATCATTAACAAAACAGTTGATTGCGTTCATTTTGCATAATATTTTTTTACTGCCTGCATCTTGTTACCAACAAAGTTGCAATATTAATTCTAATTATTTTTTAGGGTTCCGTACCCAAAGGGTAAAACGGGACCCTATCACTAAGGCTCGGCTTTCCGTTTGTCTGTCTGTCTTTCTGTCTGTCTGTCTGTCTGTCCGTCTGTCACCAGGCTGTATCTCATGAACCGTGATAGTTAGACAGTTGAAATTTTCACAGATGATGTATTTCTGTTGCCGCTATAACAACATATACTAAAAAATAAAATAAAATAAATATTTAAGGGGGCTCCCATACAAAAAACATGATTTTTCCAAATGTAGGTTAAGCAATGATCTGCGTGGTCAGTTTTTGGATGAGTGACCACCTCTTGCAACTTTTTTTTTAAATGTGATTTATTTGCCGTTTTTTTATAATAATGGTAAGGAACCATTCGTGCGCGAGTCCGACTAGCACTTGGCCAGTTTTTTAAATTATTGAATTCATTAGTCACATGGATCATTTTGAATAGTCTTGTTTCAGTCCTTCCATAGTATCCATTCGTTACTCAGGAGTATTATTTAGAAGCAATTTATACAAATCAATAAAAATTAAATGCTGTTGGTTGGTAAGCACATGAAATGAAATGAAATGAAAAACATTTATTTGGCACACAACAAAAAACAAACAGAACAAACAGAATACTAGGAAAACAGTAGGACAAAAGCAGAAAAATAAATAAAAAATAACAACCAAAAACATAAAAAAACAGATACAAAAACATAATTTAGACACTTAAGTTATAAAGAAAATAAAATCAAAATTTAAAAAAAAATAAAGAAAAACAAGGTTTACTAATTGAAAATAAATAAATAAATGTCCCACGCATCCAATCCGACTAATCTGATTTTGGTCACATGACTTGAGATCGAGTGGACTGATTTGGCAAGTCTTTTTTATGGTTGGTTTATAATTAAATGTTTAATTATAGAAATAATAATTTATTTTATTTATATTTATATTTATAATGCTGGATAGTTCACACAACATTATCTAGCCCCAAGCTAAGCCAGAGCTTGTGTTATGGGTACTAGAATAACTGATATTCTTAATATAATACATTACATAGATAGATATTTTTATTATGCATAGAAAACACCCAGAACACCCTGAACACATATCTGCAGAACGCACAAATTATTTGTTCCGAGGCGGGAATCGAACCCGCAACCTCCTGCGTCGCAGGCGAACCATCGCAAGCCGCGCCACAGAGGTCGTCAAATAATACAACTATTACAAGCAGGTATATACAAAATATTCAAAATTCAAATGAAACAGTTATATAAATATACTGGCCACTCGTCCCGGCCCGGGTAGTGTCAGGATACCCTCCCACCCCCCACCACACACCAAATACCATCAAAATCTGCTATTAAAGCAGTTCCCCCACCACACGGACTAAGTCGCGGGCGTTCCTATAGTATGAATTTTTAAACGTTTGAATGATACTAAGCGAATAAAATGGAATCAAAAAAACTAAGGTTTCCAAAAATAATGTATATTTTAGCCATTTCAATATTTTTAAATGGACATTGTATCAATAACCTTTGCCCCAAGAACAACTTTGAAATAACAGCGCCTATCCAATAGAAATTCCAAATCAGACGAACTTTCGTTTATATTGTATGCCTGCATACTTTTGTTTACCTTTTCTTTCACGCTTGTAAAGAAGTACACACGAGTGATTTATTAAATAAAGCCATACCCATTCATATAAAACCATGCCGTGGTGGGTCAGGGCTAAGAATAGACCCCTTCCTCTACTCCTGTGGATGCCGTAAAAGCAGCCTGAGGACTTTCATCAGGGGACGGGCAGCGCATCCACCTGAGTACTCAGCACCTACGATCACTAATACGCATCATGGTGATTATGGCGAATGTCATTGCATTCTATCAAAGAGACCTCGTGTTACGTGGAAGTCTTACGGCTCATGGTGATTTGCTTCATTAAAAACTTGATAGCAACGTATAAAGTTGTAGATATTACCGACTATTATTTTACTGTCTGTACATTCTCTAGTTCACCATAATCATTATTAATTAAGGTGCCGCAAAATTCCTAATCTTAGACTTGATTTTTAACAGACTAAATGGCGTTCGTCCATTTTCGAAATCAAGTACAATATTCAAATTAAAAATATGCTTGAGTTCCGAGGGATCACTGTACGAGAAACACGATAGGATAGGTAATAATTTCTTGATAGAAAAAAAAACAGTTTTTGGCTAGATTCGATTGTTTATTAAAATGGTCCATATTATTGGGTATAAAATAAAATAAAAGTTACGTCTATTTTTTGGCTAGATTCGATTGTTTATTGAAATGATGCTTAATATTGGGTAACAAATTAGATAAATAAAATCAGTACAATAAAGCCGAGGGTTTACTGTAAGGGTGTAAAATTATCTATATTTTACGAGATATTTAATAAAAACCGCGTTTTCGAGAGCCCCGATGTGTTTTTTTGTATGAAAATTTCTGCCTGGGGTTGACGCTGTCTTAATCTGTGTCTGCGGTAAGTTTGGGCCAGGTTGTCAGTACCACTCACACGTGGGCCACGCTGTCGCATCAAGAATTTGGGACAGGAAATGGCCAGGGCCAGGTCAACATTCCACTATATATGCCTTCTTCATAAATAGAAGGAATTCCCTTTCCCAAAGGGCAACGAAGGTAATTTGATTCTATAAAGTTTCGAGATTTTCTAACATTTCTGTCCTCGCGAATCGCATTACGAGTTTCGTACGACAATCGGACAGTATCACAGAACAAATAATAGTGTCTACGATCTCGTATGCTAATGAGGGCGCAACGGTACGAAACAAGACTGCCGGCTTTATAAAAATAACAGGCGAATCCACTTTCATTTTTATTCCGAGTTCCGGTGCCGCTATTATTGTTGGTGCCGGCACAAAGGGAGTGCATTCTATTTTATTTCTCAGTGAACTGCGATTTAGAGAAAGCATTATGTAAACGCAAGTTGACACACAGCGGTCTTTTATATTTGCTGCCATGTTAACTCTATTTAAAGTCTCAGTACGACATTCAGGACGACATTCTTAAGTCCGCTGAAATTCTACAATGTCTGAAGACCCGACTTTATAACCAGTGTGTTCTGCCTACCATAACTTACGGTGCCGAGACATGGACGCTCACGCAGGGGGCTGTGTACAGGATGTGAGTTGCACAGAGAGCCATTGAACACGCCATGCTCGGCATCAAGCTTATAGACCGTGTTCCCAACGTCGAGATACGAAGTCGAACGAAGCTCAAAGATGTTGGGAATTGTATAACGGAACTAAAATGGAGTTGGCCAGGACACCTGGCTAGACGAAGTGACGATAGGTGGAGTAAGGCGCTAACTGAATGGCGCCCAAGAACTGGGTACAGAAACGTTGGTCGTCCAGCAGCGAGATAGGCAGAAGATATCGCATACGTCGCGGTCAAAACCTGGATGAGACTGGCACGGCACCGTAAGGAATGGCACAGGCATAGATAGGCCTATACTTAGCAGTGGGTGAAGTCAGGCTGTGGATGATGATGATGATGAAAGTCTCAGTCCATCGAAATCACTATCTCACTCTTCATCTCTGCTGGGTATGTCTCAAACCGATCCCATTTCGGAGCGGCAACAAAAAATATGCATGCGTACAGACATACACACTATCTCAAACTCATAAAACCCTTTTTTTTAGTCGGGGGTTAAAAACTCCATTTTTTTTTTTTTAAATAAAAGGGTTTCTATCATCAGAAACTTGTGCTGATAGAAATGAGCCTATACACGGCCAGTCTATATATTATCCATCGAGGTGATCGAGGAGTTCCGTTGTCCATCTTCCGTCTCATCAGGTCACTGTCACCATAATATTGTATTGTCATCGGAAATTGATGGGTTTGCGAAGTTTCATCTCAATCGGTTGAGGAAAACTGCAGCAAGATTTGACCCGAACATACTTACATACAAACACTGCAAGTTAAATAAATCTTCTAAAAATGTCATGGTTTATCAAAAAAGATACATTTTATTCGGAAAGTTCTTAATTTTTTCTGTTTTTATCTACATTGCCGACCGCTGATCACGAGGCTCATCGACGCGATGTGATTTATATTTTTTTCTGCTTTCTTCCCTAACTTTGCCTATAAATAAGCAATCTTTCGCTTTCCTTTTATCCGTTGGATTAATTTCCTAAGTTTCATCCAATATTTGAATATCAAACAAGTTTGATAAAGTAGGCTGTTTTACTACGTCACGCCTTCTTCTGTTGTTTAAGTTTTGGCAACCGACATTCTCGTGCGTGATGGGCAAGAACATATTATTTGCAGGAAAACTTGATAATATTATATTTACTAATACATTTATTTACAGAAATAATAATAAAAGGTATGTACAAAATACATATGAAACAGTTGTGCTACCTGAAGACCGCTGCAAGCGATCTAAAGGTAGCTCAACTGATCCAAATCACTACCATACGGAAGCGTCCCTAAGATGCTGGCTGCATTGCCACGCTGAATGGCAATACTAATGCGTTGAGCTAGATAAGAGCCAGCTCTCCATATATTTACTTAGTACGATGGATCACTTTACCTTATATTTTTTTTAACCCCCGACGCAAAAACGACGGGGTGTTATAAGTTTGACGTGTCTGAGTTTGTGTGTGTGTGTGTGTGTCTGTGTGTATGTCTGTCTGTGGCATCGTAGCTCCCGAACGGATGAACCGATTTTGTTTTTTTTTTTGTTTTATTTGAAAGGTGAATTTGTCGGGAGTGTTCTTAGCTATGTTTGATCAAAATCGGTTCAGCCGTTTCATTGCGTTGAGGGTTTTTTAATTTTCACAAAATTGATTACTTGCCTTTTGTGTCTTACTTTGATTTTTGTAAGAAGTATTAACGATACAATCTGGGCCCATTTTAAAAATCAGTAACAAAATTATATGTATACGGGATCTATCAGCATGTACAATGGATCAAAGTCAATGGATCTATTTAACTGAGTGCATGTTTCCCAGTTGTTAGAATAAATATTTAACTGTGTTACTGTAGGTATTAATAATATTTTTTCATAAGTGCTGTATTTTTGTGTACTAACCAAATTATGGATCTGTGTGTCAGAAATAGTCTTTTTTTTTTTTAGTTACTTCTCCCCCAATCACGCTAATTATGAACGTTATAACCAAAACGAAACCAGAACCGTTCACGTTATTTTGTACGTCTGGTTTGAGTGATCCTTGCTTGAATTGAGCTGTACTTTCCTTGATCCGCTGAGTTTTAGACCAATTCAAGCAAAGCCTTCCATACATCCATATCATACGATAGCGATTTGGGCCTCGATCACCTCATCCACCGGTGTGCCTGGCGACCATAAGCAATCATGCTTAGTTGTATTTGTGTAAGGCTACACTACACTACTGCAAAATAAATAAATAAATAATAAATAACGCTGGACAGTTCACACAACATTATCTAGCCCCAAGCTAAGCAGAGCTTGTGTTATGGGTACTAGATAACTGATATACTTTTTTTTTTATACTACTGAATGGCGGTACAAGCTGATGGCCCACCTGATGTTAAGCGGTAACCTCTGCCTATGAACAGTGCATTACCTCATAGGTCACGTCCACCTAGGACGCACCCTATGTGGCATTGCAATGCGCCCGCCACCCTGAGACATAAAGATGAAAAGTCTCATGTGCCTGTAATTTCAACGGCACCCTTACCCTTCAAACCGGAACACAGCAATGCGAGCACTACTGCTTTGCGGCAGAAATAGGTATGGTGGTAGTACTTCCCCGGACGAACTCTTTCACAAAAAAGCTCTACTACTACTAAAATATATACTTCATCTATATATATAAAACAAAGTCGTACACCACTTAATAACTCAAGATCGGCTGAATCGATGTTAGTTATCTCTTTTTTGGTGGATTCTTCTCCGCTCCTAATAGCAGAATAAGTAATAAAATATAGGGAGGGGGGGGGGCTGTTTTTCAACGGGGGCTACCCGTGCGAAGCCGGGGCGAGTCGCTAGTACAATATATTACATAGATAGATATTTTTTATTATACATAGAAAATACCCAGAACACCCTGATCAAATATCTGCGAACGCACAAATATTTGTACCGAGGCGGGAATCGAACCCGTAACCTCCTGCGTCGCAAACAAACCTTCGCCGGCCGCGCCACAGAGGTAAAAAATTAAATAGTCTAGTACATATCATTCATTCATTCAATCGTTTCGTGTCAATTATGTATTGCTATTCAATATTGATTTTGCCCAATAAGTGGCTCCCTCCACAGCCCCGTCTGTCGCCTTGTTGAGTTCCTCCTGCGTGCAGGAGAGCGGGCATAGCGGGCAGCACACTGCCGTCCTTATCAAAAGTGCAATAACTCAGTTTTTGGGCCAAACAGAGTTTAATACATATTCAAAATCACAAAAACAAGCTCTATATTTTCTTCTTAGACAGTTTTTACGTATCTATCGACAATCCAGTTATTATACTAAGCGTAACCGCAATAACTATGGATTTTGTCTTGGTTTACTTAATTAGAGTGAAATAACTTGAGTTGTGGCAAGCTATGCTCAAATTCTATGCAATATTGCTAACAATAACTGACTGACTGGCTAATGCTGTGACAGCATGCGGCATGTTCTGTGTGGGGCTCCGCACTCACACTGGACATGAGTTGCGTCGATTATATCCTCAGCTCAGCACGAGTACCATCCTTACCTCCTTAGTATACCTTCTATTCGCACAAAACGTTTCGGTTCTACCTTTATAATGCGAACTGCGAAGGAGTGGAATAAACTACCGTCGTCTTTCTTTCTTGAAAACTATAATCTGGGTCTCTTCAAGTCTAGAGTGAATAGGTGCCTTCTAGACTTTTGTGCTCCATCTTCGGCCACATCGTCACTTACGAACAGGTGAGATCGTGGTCAAACAAAGGTCTATCAATGTTTTAAAAAAAAAACATTTAGCCAGGTTGCTTCTGCATAACACAATCGCATCATCTAAGTAACTCCTTGGGATAGTCCAGATTTCATACATTTTGACCTCTGTATTTTTTTGGACCAATCAGTTCTTAAAATACTTTGTTTAGGATCTGATAGAATCTGACTGTGTCTTTAGTCCCTTTCGTTAGGACACATTCATCGGATAAAGGCAAATCAAATTACAGTACGCCATGTGTGCTCTAGATTTTGTCGTGACATTGATTCTGATTAATTGGCACAAACTAAATCCGAAATAATTTGATTGGTTTTGTTTAATCAATCACGGGATGGCCATGATTGCATTGCCAATTTTGAAAGTGTCAGGTTGCTTGAAACATTGTTGTGTCTAAAACAATTGAAATATCAATTTCGATAGTCATTTTAGGGTTCTACCGGAACCATTAACAATTCCCGGTCCGTCTGTCTGTTATGATAGTCCAGATAGTCTGTCCTTTTCTCAGGAACAGATAAAATATGGGATGATAAAGATGAAATAATATAAGAAACGCACGCCGATTTTTCAGTAGTATTGATTTTTGTAGTTTTTAGGGTTCAGCTTTAAAGTGTTTTAATTTTCTTAGAGTCAAGCGTGGCAATAATATGCACCATTTAGATAAACAATCGAAACTTGCTAAAAGTTAGATAAGAGGTAACTTTGGGTTTTTTCTGTCGAGAAAATATTGTCCTATCGTGTTTCTGGTACAGTGATCCCTCGGAATTATAATGTAGTATCCATACATATTTATAATTTGAATACTGTACTTGATTTAGTAATAGTATTTTCATCCCATCTATTCGAAAAGGACGACTGGGTTCGCCTTTAAGTGCACCCAACGGTGGTGTTTTCTATGAGAAACTTTTAGCGGGCAGTAATGAGTTTTCCGGCGCACTTATTAAGTTCCTAATTCAAAAAGTGCGCGGCAAAGATAATTGCGGCGCACTTATTGAATTTGGAACCAGCGCCAAATAATTCGAATGCAAATATTGTTTGAATAAATACTGGCTGGTACGACGGCCCAAAACCCAAAACAAAAAAACACAAAACACACAAAAAACACAAAACACAAAAAAAACACAAAAACATAAAAAAAAACACAAAAAAACACAACACAAAAAAAAATACAAAAAAAACACAAAAAAGCACAATACACACAAAAAACACAAAACAAAAAAAACACAAAAAAAACACAAAAAAGCACAAAAGACAAAAACAAAACACCAAACTCAAAAAATCACAAAACACAAAAAAAAACACAAAAAACACAAAACACAAAAAAAACAAAAAAAAAAATACAAAAAAAACACAAAAAACACAAAAAACACAAAACACAAAAACACAAAAAACACAACACAAAAAAATACAAAAAAAACACAAAACAAAAAAAAAACACAAAAACACAAAACACAAAACACAAAAAATCACAAAACACAAAAAAAAACACAAAAAACACAAAAAAAACACAAAAACACAAAAAAAAACACAAAAAACACAACACAAAAAAAAATACAAAAAAAACACAAAAAAGCAAAAAAACAAAAAAAAACACAAAAAACACAACACTAAAAACACAAAACAAATGTCTAAAAACAATACCTAATACTATACTCTACTATACTTACACATACCTACATTTATAACACTCCACACTGCACCCACACCCACACGTACATCCACACACCCACGAACATACACATAGATTCATACACACATACACATACATACTCATGCACCCGCACACTTTTATCATCGTGATCAATTTGTTTGTAGCAACTAGTAAGTTTTGTTTGATATATCGTACTGAGTAGAATCATTTGTTAATTTTAAGCTGTGTAGACCTTTTTTTGGCCATAATTTTGTTAATGTTAAACATAAAGTAATATTGTATAAATCGCTGTTGGTTTACCAAAATAAATAAAATAAAATAAATAAATAAAATAAAACAAAAAAAAACACAAAATAGCACAAAACACAAAAAAACACCCAAAAAACACAAAAACACAACAAAAAAAACACAAAAACACAACCATTTGTTTTATTAAATAATAATATTACAATAACATACAGTGGTGGCCATATAATTAAGAACGCTGATATAAAGGGAAGATTTTTTCCAACTAAGATGCAAAACTAATTGTATGCATTTGTTTTTATTTCTCTCGGTATCGTAAAACATTTCCATATTACCACTGTATTCATTGATACACATGATGGGCTAAAAATCAATAGGCAAACTTTTTACACTACTTTTAAACAAAGTATTCCTTATTACTGGCTGGTCACGTAATTAAGAACGCTAAGTAGTTTATACCTTTATTCAAATTTAAATAGAGAACACTCAGTCGATTTGTTACTGTTTGTATAATTTTGGCGCCATTACGTGCTGTAAAAGATTAAAGGTGATTGCTTCTTTAGAAAAAACAATGGGAAAAAATAAAAGTTGTGATAAATCTACAAGGGAAGTAATAATAAAACTTCGCCGGAAGAATTGGTCTTATAAAAAGATAGCCGACCATCTGCAATGTTCAAAAACGATGGTTTTCGACCGACCGAAACATCGTTCGTATGGCAAAACAAAATCCTTTTAAAGGGTCCAATGAGCTTAGAAAATAATATTTTGGTGAAAACAACCCTTCAGCAATCTCAGCACGCACTATTCGAAGACGTTTGGTAGAAGAAAAATTGCACGGTAGGATAGCAAGAAAGGTACCCATGTTAAAACTTTGCCACAGGCAAGCCCGGCTTGCATTTGCGAGAAAGTATGAAAACTGGACTGTGCAACAGTGGAAAAATGTACTTTTTTCTGACGAGACGAAAATAAACAGAGTATGTTCTGATGGAAAACGATATGTACGACGTCCCCCGAATACAGCATTCGACCCAAAGTACACGAAAGTTACATTAAAGCACGGTGGTGGAAATGTGAAAATTTGGGGTTGCTTTTCTGGACATGGTGTAGGACCTGTAAAGTTGATAGAAGGTAACATGGATCAGTTCCAATACAAAAATATACTGGAAGAAACAATGTTACCATACGCTGAAGACGTTCTACCGGTCATTTGGACATTCCAGCATGACAATGATCCAAAGCACACTGCACGCACCGTAAAGGAATTTCTTACAGCGCAATTAGTTTCTGTCTTAGACTGGCCTGCTAACAGTCCAGATCTAAACCCAATAGAGAATCTGTGGTTTGAAGTAAAGAAAAAGGTTTCAAATACAAAGTGTGGAAATTTAAGAGAGCTGTATGACGTTTTTTTAGAAGAATGGAACTCTATTTCTCTTGCGAAATGTCAAAAATTAATAGAGTCAATGCCTCGCCGGTGTAAAGCTGTAATTAAAAGCCGTGGATATGCTATTAACTATTAATTTTAGTTAAATATTTATTAAATTTCTTTTTATGTTTCCTGTGCTACATAATATTGTGATTTTTTTAATCTAAGTGTCATACAAAACAATTCCCGAGCAGTTAAATAAATCGTTCTTAATTATTTGTCCAGTTTCAGTACTATTTGAATGTGTTACTTTGATAAAATCAATAAAATGTGCAAAAAATAGTTAGCGATTTCATACTTTATTCTTAAGTCAGGTTGCTCTATTAATGTGACTATTATATAACATAACTAGTTGCTTCTCAGAAGGTACACATCTCTGTGTATGATACGATTTAAATAAAAAACTTCTAGAACTTCAAATCGTTCTTAATTATATGACCACAACTGTATGAGGCGCCTTTTATTTTCTCATAGTGGGTGATGAAAAGCAGAGTGTATCACACGGGCGCAACATATATTTTTGGCTCGGGCGACGTACTTTGAATCCCTCGCTACGTTCAGGATTCTACTAAAGAATCCCTCGCTACGCTCGGGATTCTACTCTAGAATCACTCACTTCGCTCTGGATTCAAAAAAGCGCCCTCGCCGTAAAAATATTATGTTGCTCCCTTATGATACAATCTACTATTAAACTATCGTGGTCAGTGGTAATAAGCCGTTATTCATATAAATTGATTTTATAGTTAAAAATCAAATCTGAGATTGTTAATTTTGCGTACCTTTATTTTATTTAACAACTTTTTCTCATAGCCACTTTCCACCCTTGATTTAATAATAAACTACATAGTAAAAAAAAACTTAATCTCGTTTATTTGTGGACGTGACCTAACGTACGATGTAGCATTTGTAATAGGCAGAGGTTACTGCTTAACATCAGGTGAAGCCAGGTCCGTAATTTAGATTTAAAAAACCCAGGGCCTCAACCTTAGCAATTATTACCAACAGAGCAGAATTAATTGCATCGTAGTCCAATATCAGAGTATCAAGCAGTAGCTATTAATGATTCTGTGGTGTTGCTTTGAATCCACACACACGAGTTTGAAGCCCCAGCTTAGACGGATTGTAATCAGTTTCTAGTAATTGAATTTGGCCCGGCATTTAGCATTATGAGATCTAGAGCCAGGGATCATACCGGTCTAGATAGGTAATGGAGCCTTAATAAAATTACCTATGAATAATTTACTTGAGTGTGAACGGGACAGTTGTAAAGGGGAGACCTCGGTGAACGTATTCAGACCAGATCAGATACGTTCTGGAAAAGGACCAGGTCAAGAGTACCTACTGTCTACCCTTAACTGACGAGCCCGTATGAAGAAAGTGATGCGGGTGAAAGAAGCAAATGAGGTATGTCAGGATCGTATCAAGTGCAAGTCCGTGGTCTCTGCCCACCCCACTGGGAAACAGGCATGGTTTTACGTATGTATGTATGTATGTAATTAACAAGTACACGTAACAAAATAAGTTTTTTGTAAAAAAAAAAAACAAACCATTTTCTTATGAAATTAGTGATCGGGACCGTAAGCTGATAAAAACGAGCCCAGGCACTGCCAGGCTACTATTAATCCATTGTAGTTCAATTGTCCACCTTCCGTCTCCATCATCAGATCAGGTCACTGTCACCATCATATTGTATTGTCATCGGAACTTGCCGGTATGCAAAATTTCAGCGTACTTATATCGTGTCGATTGGTTCCCTTGGCCACAGAATAAATAATACTTGTCATACCATCGCGTCGCGTATGAAAATCTATTGTTATGTCATGTTCATAACTTATGCTAATTTTTACCATCACTTCACGGATCACTGGTTTTTTCTTAGTCAACTTGCCTTGGAAAAAGAGCATATTACGCTCTTTTCCAAGTATTTTTATTTATTAAATAAAAACTATATCTGTCAACGTCGTCAACAAATGTGTTTGTGACCTTTGCGATACGGAACGCAATATGTAAATAGCTAAAAGCTTCTAATTTTTTCTAATATCTATCGAAAGTTGAACAGTTGGATTATACAGCGGTCACCATGGTCACATGAGAAAGTGAACAATCATTCACGTGAACTATAAACCAGACCGGTTGCAAAATACCGGTGAAATATTCAAATTATATAAGCAAAGTTCACTCGCTCTCTCAGGTCTATGGAATAGAAGAACCTTCGGTATGGCATTCTTATTATTTTCTTATTTCTGACGACCTCTGTGGCGCGGCGGGCGAACGTTCGCCTGCGACGCAGGAGGTTGCGGGTTCGATTCCCGCCTCGGAACAAATATTTGTGCGACCCGCAGATATTTGTTCAGGGTGTTCTGGGTATTTTCTACATATAATAAAAAATATCTATCTATGATATATATTGTATTAAGTATATCAGTTGTCTAGTACCCATAACACAAGCTCTACTTAGCTTAGGGCTAGATAATGTTGTGTAAACTGTACATCAATATTTATTTTATTTATTTATTTATTTATTTATTTATTTATAGTTGGCGTCGCATGGCTTGTGCATTTGTCAGTTTCAAGTTTATAATTGTATTTTCAATATAATTTGCAACGTCACAATCCTTACCAAGTCGTCAAAGAACAGTCGAGTAATGTTTTAAAAAAACGGTGGCCGTTTTACTAAACCATTGGTAGACAATTTCCACCAATTTGAAAAGCCACGCAATACACTTTTTTTACTACACTGTGCTCTTTAAACGAGCTACATTGGTTAAAATGCCACCAAACTAACACAAAATAACTCAACAAAACACTAGGAAAAGCAATAAAATAAAAGTAGACGACGTCCCTTTTCCAAAATGGCGCATATTATTATTTTATATTTTAGTTCCAGCTGCGGACGTGTATTAATGTATTAATGTACGTGTATTAATGGACGTGAATTTAATTAATGTTCGTAATTAGTTTAGCAGTAGTAGAGCTTTGTTGTGAAAGAGATCGTCCGGGGGAGTACTACCGCCATAACATACGGGGAATGCGCGTGGGAATATCGGGATACAAATATGCTTATGTGTTATTCCGAGAGTCAAGCTATCTCTATTCCAAATTTCATACAAATCCGTCTAGCCGTTTCAGCGTGTAGAAGTAACAAACACACTCAAACTTTCGCATTTATATATAGGATGTAACGAATTCACAGTTAAGAGATAAGTTTATTTCACTTAGAATAGGTACATATTAATAGTTAATTAACTATTAATATTATTAATATTATAAATATTAATTATTAATAGTCATAATTAACATTTGCATTAATTTCAAAGATGTTCGTAAGTATCACACTAATATTATAAATGCGAATGTTTGTGAGTGTGTTAGTGTGTGTGTTTGTTACTTCTTCACGCTGAAACGGCTGGACGGATTTGGATGAAATTTGGAATGGAGATAACTGAACTCCCGGAATAACACATAGGCGCATTTTTATCCCGATATTCCAACGGGATCGAGACTTACGCGGGTGAAACCGCGGGGCGCTGCTAGTATGAAATAAGAGAACTTCGCCTTCCGTGGTAGTTACAAAAGTGTGTCACGGCAAGGTAACGCTTCTCACCCCATATAGAGTCCATGGATATTATCAAGTAAAATTATGCCTAAACGTTAATTGATTCCGTATAAATATATATAATAATAAAGTAGAAACTCGTGCTTAGGGTACTTTTTTAGCAAACTTATTCTTGCTCTTTGTTAAAATATTCAAAATGAGACGCGCCCGATCCGTCGCAATAACAATGTAATATCTTGTATCTTTGTTCTGTAGCCCGACTCCCGAAATTATTTGTGAACGTAATTACGAAGGCGCATTGTTGTCTGATCTGGGATATTAAACGGAAAGCTGTTTAAAATTAAATGACTTTTGTTTGTTAACATTAGGATTATGTAAGAATTAAAATAAAATAAAAACAATAGTAGTCATATTAGTCATAATAGTAATTTATTCACAATATTAATTGTACGTCAATATGGTTGGTACGATATTGTACCAAGGAATGATGATATTCGAAGCTAAAAAGACAGCTACACAAACATATGATAAATTAATCTAATTAAAAAAAAAAGAAGTTTTTTGTGAAAAATATATTTATCAATACAAGTTTTTATAAAATTAGTGATCGTAACCGTGTGCAGATCAAAATGAGCCTAAACACGGCCAGTCTACTATTATTTCTCGAGGAGTTCCGTTGTCCACCTTTCGTCTACATCATCAGATCAGCTCGCTGTCATCACAATATTGCATTGTCATCGGAACTTGACAGGTATGCAAAATATCATCTCAATCGGTTCAGGATAACTACTTTAAAATTCAGTTGCAAGATTCCACCCGGACAAACATACATACACTGCAAGTTAAATAAAAGCTTATAAAAAGACTTTATTTTGGCCAAATACCACTTACCGAGCAGTCTTACTTCAGACCCACAGATCCATATTTTAGCTAGTAACAAAGTAATTATGAAAATATTGTTAGTAACACACTAGAAACAGTTTAATTAGTATTCTAACTACTGGGCCAAAATGCACTCAGTGATATGGTGTAATTGGCCATACCTAACTGAATGCATCTTGGTCCAGTGCTGAGTGAGGTGGGCATCGGGCCTGAAATTAAAGAAATTGATTTATTGGTATTAAAGAGGTATTTATGTAAAATAAATAATATTTTTTTAGTAGGTATAAACAGCCTTCAAATTATTCAAATCCACAAATTTTCATAATATATTTGAATAGTTTCTTCAAGTTGAAATGGGACACATCTAGATAAAACCTTTTTTTTTGTTAACTTGTGGGCTGATTTGCTCCAAACTTGGTATATAAATAGTCTTAAATACCAATTGCATAACATATGAGGGTTTAATTTTCACTAGAAACGGGATATTTACCATGATTTTTGAGTTGTATATGTTCCCGGTATTTCGTTTTCGTATTTTTTTTTTTTTTTTCTCATATGAGGGTTTTTTTAAACCCTCAAAAAGCAAGTGGAAATTCTTGGTCTCTGCCTACCCCTCCGGGAAACGCCTTGAGTTTATGTATTTATGTATGTTTTTGAAAGAAAGAAAGAAAGCAAATTTATTTATTTTTCCACACGCACATAAAACAAGAAGACAAAAACAAAAATCTACTAAGTACATAGGTACTACAAGATCTTAGAGAAACAAAAATAAAAATAAATAAAAACTGTTATAAACTTTGGTAAGTTGATAGGTTGTCTGTGATGTGTGGGGTCAAACAGGTCCCTGTCGCAGAATATGCTGCACCAGACCTAGGTTTAGTGCAGCGCTGGTTTTCAGACAGGGCCTAGGTAAATGATGCCACGAACATCAATAAACCACATTGGGGGGAGGATAGGCAATAAATAAATAAATATGTTAGTGTGTAAAATAAGTACATAAAAATAAGTTAAAACAAGTTCAAAACCCTTAAACCAGACGGGACATTAGTATTGCAATAAAGCAACCGATTCAGTCGTTATTATTCGTCGGCCCCTTCAGCCAGTGTTTGACTTTATAAATGTTGGATGATTTTGTTTGCATTTGTATCGACCCGCCAGATATCCGTTTAATATGATAATCCGGATGCAAACACCGGCGGATTGCCCGGATAAATTATTTATGCATCCCGGCCTGAGGGTGATGCGTTCAGCCCGGGACAGTTTACTATGTCCGGCTAAGGCATAGTAACACTAAAAGCACCAGCATCGTATCCAATTCAATATTGTTTTTGACTTCATAGATTTCAATAATAAATAAATAAATAAATGAATATTGCTGGACAGTTCACACAACATTATCTAGCCCCAAACTAAGCAGAGCTTGTGTTATGGGTACTAGATAACTGATATACTTAATACGATATATTACATAGATAGATATTTTTTATTATGCATATAAAATACCCAGAACACCCTGAACAAATATCTGCGATCGCACAAATATTTGTTCCGAGGCGGGAATCGAACCCGCAACCTCCTGCGTCGCAGGCCAAGCTTCGCCCGCCGCGCCACAGAGGTCATTAATATCAAGATGATTTCAAATTTGCATAAAACCACCAATCGCGTGCCAACTAAAGCTAAAGGCAAACCAACGCGTTCAGCCCGCGTCCGCGCTGGCGTTCACGGTGGCGATCCATTGTCTTACCATTGATCGCCACCGTGCACGCCACTGAGGACGCGGGCTGAACGCTTTGGTTTGGCCTTAGCTTAAGTCATATACTGGTTTTCGTGGAGTCTTGCCTCCGATTTTGACACTGAACAATGGCAGTTATTGTGATCCGCCCTTTCCTTACACTAGTAGTTATATTCTACTCGTATATGTGTATGCTTGACTTTCAAAAATTATACTGAAACAAGAATTAACTAGAAACGGGATATTTACCAAAGAATGCAATGGTGGGATTTGTATAATCACCACGATTGGTGCTCGCAGTATTGGTGTTGCATATGGTGGATGCTGCTGTTTATATATATGCTGTAATCCCATAGTCGGTTTTTTTTAAATCCAGTGGAGGAGGCGTGATGCATGATCTGCAAATATTTGTTCGTGGTCTGAGTGTTGTTGTACTCGTAGTTCCTGATTCCCATATGACACAGCTAATGAGTAGTTAATGAGGGCTTTTCATTTTCGAATAAATAAAAAAAGTAGTTCGATTTGGCTCGATAGATGGTGCTGACACAAAAGTACTTGTCATAATTAACAAATGCATTGTCTTTGCTTTTGTGTGATAGTAACAATATACCACGAAAAATATCACAACGTTGTTTTCTTTGACATTTCACTTTATTTTGACAGTTAAGTACAGAGGTGGCGCCATCTATTTTCAAGGGTTTAAGCATGATGTGAAACGGCTGTGAAAACCCCTCATTAAAATAAAATTCGCCCAGAACTGACCTTCTGGTACCTACTATTTTGTGGTAAGGTACACTATGGTATTATACCGCGTGTCAGTTGAGGTAGCGACCACTTTTTTCCACGGTATTAATTATGTAAGAATTCACAGCGTCGAGTTGTCACGCTGGCTATTAGTTGCGTGTGAAATCGCATTCAAAATTTCACCTTTCATCATCACCTCCGAACTTTATAACACGCTTTGTTGGTACCTATAACTATTGTTTTTTTAAGCTCTTATTTTTCATTTCACTTGTAAGTATGTAGAGCTTAACAAGTTAATTATTGAATAATTTATTTATCAAAACCAGTTTTTATCAAATTAGTGATCGGAACAGTGTGCTGATCAAAATAAGCCCGAATACTGTCCTTATTTCCATTAAGGAGTGCCGTTGTCCACCTTCTGTCTCCATCATTAGGTCAGCTCGCTGTCACAATGATATTGTATTGTCTTAGGAACTTGACAGGTATGCCAAATATCAGCTCAATTGAACACCAGGAAGTGAACCTGGACAGGTGAAACTAAATATAATCTTGTAATAAAGAACGCTTATGTGGTCAAACTGGCCAACTGAATTTTAAACCAGTCCGAAATGCGTACCTACCTGTCAAGTTTCGATAACAATACAAAATTATGGTGGCTTAAATTGATCTGATGATGGAGACGGCTAGTGGACAGCGGATCTCCTCGATGATTAATATAGGAGCCTGGCAGTGTTCGGGCTCATTTTGATCAGCTCATGGTTCCAATTACTAAATTCATAAAAGCTTGTTTGGAAAAGTAAGTTTTTCAATAATAAAAAAAATTGTGTTGATTACTTCAGAAAAATACGTAGGCACATTTCAGAAGGACCATTAAGGTACTCGAGAGCAATTGTCTCATGTTAATTTACAATTTACTCTTGCCATAAACTTGTTTATCGCGTACCTCACTTTCCAAATGTTTACTGCAATAAAATATATGTGTACGTATGCGCGTGAGATATATATGCATGGCAAACTTGTCGTAAACTGGTGTGTGTACGTATGCGCGTGAGATATATATGCATGGCAAACTTGTCGTAAACTGGTGTGTGTACGTATGCGCGTGAGATATATATGCATGGCAAACTTGTCGTAAACTGGTGCTAAAACTCTGAACATACGGAAGGTTTCCGACAATTTTTTATTGATTTGGAACTAGTGACCGTCCTTGGCTTCTCTCGCGTTTTACAAGGACAAAAGTTAGCCTATTAGCTCAATCCATCTAAATATCATGATAGTAATCTATCTTTGTATCAAATTTCATCAAAATCAGTTCAGCCGTTTCATCGTAATTCTGTTAATCAATTTAACAGAATTATTCGGAATTAATATTCTGATCTGTCCCCTTGGGTGACAGTTAGGACAAAAAGTTCGATCTGTCCCCCTTTTGCAAGGTAGGAATATATCTAACATAACAAACATCCAAACATCGTAACGTCGTAGTATTTGTGATATTAGTGGGATTATAACTGGGAGAAAGAGTTAGCTGAGTTTGCCGTGCGAAAGCAATGGCGGCGATGAGCTCACCGCTAGTCACGTCTATATTCTTTCTATTGTGCGCACAGCGAAAATAGTTACATTGAGGGTTTACCTTCCCTACGAGGAAAAACGCATTATTAATGCCTTTTCCCTCACAACAGGAGGGTTTTGAAAATTTCTGACTTCACGCTCTACGTATACCTACCTATAGTACGTATACCAATGATAGGTTAACAAACATATAGGCTTTTAGTTAGCTCTGATTTTATTTTGCCAAAGTTCTAACAGCAAAAGTGAAAGTCATAGAATACCTAACAGTTTTATAAAGGGATGTAAGTACACACGCTTGGGTGAATAAACAAGCCCTTTCTGAGGGCTGCCAAGATTTTAGACTCCTTCCGATAAACGCCGGCTGATTTTTATCTGCCCTTTTGTGACAAAAACTTCAAAGAAACAGATGGCTTACAACGTTCTGATCTTCCTTTATAACATTACCATTTTATGATCAAAGTAATTTTTTGACAAACGACGAATTAAAAATAATTCCTATAAAAATATGAGTCACCTTCATTGCCCCACCCACTAGAGTCTAAACCAGGGGTTCCCAAACTTATTTTGTCTACTGCCCACTTTGAGAATAAATTATATTTTAGCGCCCCCCCAATAATTTTTTAGCGCCCCCTGAAAAGGGTGAAGAAATTCACCTACTTAAAAACCACTATAACTTTAAATTAAATTAATTATTGTGAGCTATGTGAAAAGTGGCCCGTTGAGGAAACAGGCGTGTGTCTATGTATGTATGTATGTATGTATGTATAACCCTGGAATGGGATGCTGAATTTTATAAGAAAAAGTGACTGACACTCCAAATAAAAAAAAGGATTCTCCCGATTTCGACTACAGCTTCAAGTAATACGATTTTACAGTACGAATCCCGCAGGAGGTGCGTTTCACTCGCACTTGTCCGTTTCTTTAGATTCTTATTGTATTTATCTGTATTAAACTGTAATTATTCATATGAGTTAAATCAACGCGCAGACAACGAATTGTCAAGATAAGTATTTTTGTCCGGGTGGAATCTTGCAAATGTTTGTCCGGGTGGAATCTTGCAACGTTATCCTCAACCGATTGGGATGATGTTTTGCATACCTGTCAAGTTCCGATGACAATACAATATGATGGTGACAGCGAGCTGATCTGATGATGGAGACGGAAGGTGGACAACGGAACTCTTCGATGGATAATAGTAGACTGGCCGTGTTTAGGCTCATTTTGATCAGCACACGGTTACGATCACTAATTTTATAAAAGCATGTATTGAAAAAAATATTTTTCACAAAAAACTTATTATTACCTTGTAGGTAAAGCAACCGTAAGAATGTTACATAGAGCAGTACTTTGTAGCCTAATGCTCTCGTGGGGGCAAAGCACAAGCCTTGCTTTCTCAGCGGAGTAGGCGCTTCTAATTCTAATTCTAATTCTAGGTGGGGGTGCTAAGACCTGCACTGACATCCCGCTGTGGGGTGTATTGTGCATTATCCCCCTGTGCTAACCCTACCCCAGCCAGCCCTGCTCCTTAAAGTAAGGGAGCAGGACTTTGGGTTGATGGCAACACTGTTGAAGTGTGTCCGAAGGCGTCCGAAGAGTAGGCGCTTATTTTGCGTAGCAGCTTAACAGTGTGCTCTCAAAGGCCTAAAAATTATATTTCTCAGGCCCATGAATAGACCCCTCTATCTCCTCCCGTGGATGTTGTAAAAGCCGACTAAGGGATTACCCGGAATGTTTGTAAGAATAAAATAGAATAGAATAGAAAATGCTTTATTGTACACCTTAATAAATAAAAATACTAAAAAAATAACTACATAATTAAAAGTACAATGGGCGGTCTTATCGCTTCGAAGCGATAAGACCGTTATAAGAAGTGCGTAAGATTCGTTGGTATAAGATTTGTCCTGGCTGCTAGCTTATTTAAGGAATATGTTATTACTGGAAGAAAGCGATAGCATTCAGTCGTGGGAAGCAATGGCGGTGATGAGCTCACCACTTGTCACGTCTATTTCCCACGATGGTGCAACCCACTGTGAAAAGAGGCCCATTTGAGGCTCTGCCTACCCTTTTGGGGAAAAAGGCGTGTGTCTATGTATGTATGTAGTTCTAATGCTGGTACTTTACATGACGTATATGTACAAGTAGTGGAACACCCGCGACTTCACCCGCGCGGAGTTTTGTCCACACAAACTTTTACACTCTGCTGCAAGGGAATAATTATAGGGGATTAATTTCAGAATTTTTTATTTTCTTGCACCCCTATACAACAAAGGAATCTACCGTCCAACGATACCGTGTTCGATCCTAGGCTTTTCTAAGTTATATGCGGATTTCCATCACTCTGTGCTTCGGAGGGCACGTTAAGCTGTCGGTCCCGGCTGTTATTGATTAATAGCAGTCGATAAGCCATGTCAGAGGCCCTCGGGCGGCTTGACAAACTCTGACACCAGAGGCCAGCACTACCTCAAACGAAACGAAACGACGAACCGTCTAATTTACAGGTGTCTAGGACTTATGGTTTAGGATGAGCTTTGATAGTCGGTCAGTCACGCAGCATACTCGTACATAGTCATACATGTATACATAGTCATACGCTCTTTTCCCGAAAAGGTTAGGCACAGACTCAAATGGGCCTCTTTTCACCGTGAATTGCAACATCGTGGGAAATAGACGTGACAAGTGGTGAGCTCATTGCCACCATTGCGATTTTACACATATTTAATACAATTATTTTATATATATTGATTAAATACGCTATTTGGACAAAACAATATTAATCTTGTAAAGAGTCAGACACAATCACATTTGATTTGTTTTGGTAAATATTTGTGTAATCACGCCATCTGAAGGGAGAACGAGAAGAAGATATTTAGAAGAGAAATTTGAGAATTTTGTTCCCTCACTTGCTGTAGAGAAAATACTACAATATCAGTGGCTGGTAGCTGACTTAAGGCTGTGCCAACCCCAGGCAGAAATCATCATCCAAAAAAAACGCTTCGCGCCGCACGAAATCGCAGTTTTTATTGAATATCTCGTAAAATATAGATAATTTTACAAAACCCTTACAATATCTGTCATCACGTCGGGGTCACCACTTTAAGGAATATGTTTCCCTATATGTCGGAGGTTAAATAATACGAGTCTTTACGTAAACCGAATATATTCCGCGGTTATATTACTACAGTTGTATTGATTTTATTTAACTAACGTTTCACCCAATAATATTCTCCATTTCAATAAACAATCGAATCTAGCCAAGAGTTAGAGGTAACTTTGGGTTTTGTTTTATTGTCCTTCGTGTTTCTGGTACAGTAATCACTCGGAATTATAATAAAAAAAGGCTATTTATTCTTTACACTAAAAAATTATATATAACAAAGGATATAGGTATAAAAATAACATATTTAGTCTAGTGTAAGAGAAAAGGTCGAGGGCTCAGCCACGCTGTTTTTCAGCAAAATAATAATGGATAATGTTGTATCCATGCATATTTATAATATGAATATTGTCATTTCAAAATTAAATCTAAGTTTGGTAATTTTGCGGCCCTTTGGGGTTCAAAGTCGCATTCGTTATGATGGGGTGGGGTAACTTAACGAATGCGACTTTTAACCCCAAAGAGCGAGGACAACAAAAGATCACAATCACGAAACAATTCCAGCGCTACATGATTTATATTTATACTGGATGACGTTGTATTAAATAATAAATAAAATTAGGACAACGCATTCATAAACAATTATATAATATACGAATTTGTATAAGGTCGAATATGACAAACGTTTTTATTCATTTTAATTAAAAAGGATGTTTAATTAAAAAAAAGTATAAGTGTGTTTGGAATCTATCTATAAAAAGTATAAGTGTGTTTGGAATCTATCTATAAAAAGTATAAGTGTGTTTGGAATCTATCTATAAAAATCTATATTAATTACGCTTGCCTGTAAAATGTAAATCTCTGTTTTTAGTTACTTTTTTAGTTACACTGACTTATTTTTTTTAAGTTGCATTGCTCGCTTGTTTCTCTTTTATAACAGAGAAAAATTAACAAAGAAACCTCATATAAAAAAATATATGAAGATTCATCAAATGTTATTTTCATACTTACATATACATATATACATAGACACACGCCTTTTTCCCCAAAAGGGTAGGCAGAGTTTCAAATGGGCCTCTTTTCACCGTGGGTTGCACCATTGTGGGAAATAGACGTGACGAGTGGTGAGCTCATCGCCGCCATTGCGTCCCACGACTAACTCTGCTAACGCTTTACTGGAATAATAACACATTCCATAATAAGCTAGCAGCCAGGAAAAATCTTATACCAATGAATCTTGCAAACTAGTCCGGATAATCCCTTAGTCAGCTTTTACGACATCCACGGGAGGAGATGGAGGGGTCTATTCTTGGGCAGGACACACCACGGACACTAATTCTCCTGCTGACGTTTCAAGTCTATGATTCCATTAGTAAGTAAAATACCATATTGTGTTATTCTTTCTGTAAGTCAATGAATTATAACTTTTTCCTTTTTTAAGGTATTTAGTAAGTAGGTATGTACCTACATATGCATCATGCCCTGTGTCAAGAATACATATTGTATATTTTTTGTTAATCGTGCATTCGTCCCATGTCCGTGCGTCAACCGAGGTCCGTGCTGAAAACCAACTCTGCGGTTTACTGCAGCATTATGCTGAGAAAAAGGACCCTTTTTGACAGCACTATACACGGCACAGTTTATATCTAATGTAAATTGTACCGTGTGTGATTTTATTCAAAATAAACTTTAAATTTACTCATTTTTTGAAGGGTTAATTGTACCATGCTACATACCCTAACCGTAATCTATTTGAAACTTGGACTTAACTCACTAAAATAATATTTACGAAAATCTAGCAAATTCCTAGTAGGTGTTTCAAAACATGATTTGAATATCAAATTTATTCAGTAACAGTAGAGTTATGGTATTATCCAAGTATATAGAGCACAAAAAGAACATTAATTTCTCGTGGTTTCCCCAGCCGAGACGTAACTACAAGGAAAGATATACCTACCCCTTTTCCTCGAAAGGGCAGGTAGAGGCTTATTGGTCCTCTTTTCACCATGGAACGCGCATTTGCAGAAATATAGACGTGACTGTGGCGAGCTTATCGTATCCAATGTTTTCCCACGACTAACCCTGCCAACGCATTCCTCTCGTACCAAGATAACAAACTCCGCAATAAGCCAGCAGCTAGGACGCGTCTATTGATAGTATACAAGAACAGTATGCAGAGGTCGGGACTGCTCGCGTATAGTTTCAAATTGTATTAAACTTAACTATTTTTAGGAACTATTAACGATTTCTGCGTAACATAGAATAAATAATAGCACAAGGTTATCAATCAATCAATATATTTATTTCAGGCTTATTGGAAAATGTACAAAAACATAAACAATAAGCCCATAGCAAGATAAATACTTTAAAACGTATTACACCTTAATACGTGCAAGCTTCAATTTCTGTGTAAACCAATGGACTTTGATCTATTTCCACGAGTGTAAGCTCAGCCCGTCAGCGGCTCATAGCAGACTTTTTCGTAGTATAGTTTATTTTATAACCGTACCTTAGTTAATTATGTATTTATGTATCTTCGTTACTGTTGACTAGTTTGTTCTATTATGCTCTCTACACGTGAAAACCTCTAATTGGCTTTTTGTTATTTAACTCTGTTTTTTATGTATTTATAGATAGCTGTTGGTTTTTCTACTAAATAAATATAAATATATAAAAAACTAACATACATATAAAAAAACACTTTTGGACTTTAATGCACATGTTTAATGGTTGCGTATACTTTCAGACGCTGATTCAGTGAATTAGTTAAGAGATTATACAAGGCTAGAACCAAAATGTTCTGGCATTGTATAGATTTAGGATTTATTATTGATTTTACATCAAGTATTGTTTTTCTACGCATAAGGAATAGTCTCATATTTCAAAATGAGTACGACGTGGATTTAAAACACTAGAGAACAGTGATAACCACGTGAGTTGTGAACCAGAACCCGCACGCCAATGCCAGTGACGAACCCTGTGGCGCGGCTGGCTATGGTTCGTCTGCGACGCAGGAGGTTGCGGGTTCAATTCCCGCCTCAGAACAAATATTTGTGCGATCTGCACATATTTGTTCAGGGTGTTCTGGGTGTTATCTATGTATAATAAAAAATATTTATGTATGTAATGTATTGTATTAAGTATATCAGTTGTCTAGTACCCATAACACAAGCTCTGGCTTACCTTGGGCTAGATACTGTTGTGTGAACTTGTCTAGCATTATTTATTATATATTTATTTATTAATACCCAATAGCCTTAAACCAATACACCATACTTTAACCTCAAAACGCGATTAGTCCGCAATGGAAACTAGTGCAGTACGTTTTTCGCACAAAGATTTAGCACACGTTATCGGAAAACATACGCGATAGACTAGAGCGTAATAACCATGTATAGTTTCTTAAAATAGTTATGGATAATACAATTTGAAACTATACGCGAGCAGTCCCGACCTGTGCATACTGCTCTTGTATACTTTCAATAAGCCAGCAGCTTGGACATTTTACGCAGGAGTATAGACGCTCGTGATGAGCTCATCGTCGCCACTGTTTTCTCATGACTAACGCATTCTTCCAGTAACAAGATTAATAAATAAATAATGCTGGATAGTTTACACAACATTATCTAGCCCCAAGCTAAGCAGAGCTTGTGTTATGGGTACCAGATAACTGATATACTTAACATAGATAGATATTTTTTATTATACATAGAAAATACCCAGAACACTCTGAACAAATATCTACATATCGCACAAATATTTGTTCCGAGACGTGAATCTAACCCGCAACCTCCGGCGTCGCAGGCGAACGTTCGCCCGCCCCGCCACAGAGGTCGTCAGAGATAACACACTCCTCAATATGCAAGCAGCCGGGATAATAACACCAAAATTTAATAAGTCTGTTTTTATTGCCACTCAATGTGTTAAATTGTTACAAAGTAAAGCTACCTTGTCTAGTCGTTAGCTGTCGCTGTTGCAACACATTTATTAATTAAGCTGGAACAAATCCAGGCCTGCTCCATAAAAGTTGTTCACCGGGCGGGCTATTGCAACTTTTCGAAACAAATTGAATTTATCCAGATTTACCGTCTAGTTTCGTTTCGCTTCGGAGTTTTTAGCACCTGACATGACTCACAAATTGTATTGGCAAGCTTCTCCTGTACCAAAGCCGGCGTAGAGACTTGAATTAATAATTATTCTCACGTGCCATGGAGCTTTTTATGCCTACGGATACGGTGTCGCAGACACTGGGAGTGAAATTGGAAATGGGGCTCTCTTGCAATTACTAATCTAAAACAATTGCATTACAAGTAGTAGATAGATAGAAAAATGTTTTTTTTTAACCAAGAGTTTTTTTTAGCTGAGAGTTGCTTTTATAGGGTCGTAGCGTCGCGTGACCAGAGAGCTGGCTCTTATCTGGCTCAACGCATTAGTATTGCTATTCAGCGTGGCAATGCAGCCAGCATCTTAGGGAAGCTTCTGTCTGGTAGTTATTTTGATCAGTTGAGCTACCTTTAGATCGCTAGCAGCGGTCTTCAGGTAGCACAACTGTTTCATATGTATTTTGTACATACCTTGTAATATTTTTTTATCTATGCCTTGTATTCGTTGTATTATTCTTTCTGTAAACAAATGTATTATTATTTTATATTGTTGATGAATTTTTTGGTTATAGAAATTTATTTGTGTTGTGTTTTGTTACTTATATGACTATGGGACCTTTTTGTTGTTTGTCTTGATAGATTATGTCTTCTTCTTCTTCTTTTTTTTGGCGTGTTCAGCGGACCGGTAGTGGTGCCACAAGGGCATCGAGCAACGCAGGCCTCCGTACCGGAGGGGAGACGCCATAGAGCTGTCAACCGATACATATTTATTCAGAAATATTTGGGGGGGGGGGCTTCACGCACTCACTTACACTTTAATGCACACTTTTGTAACCAGTCGTTCTATCGCTATAAACGCACACATCTATAAACAGCAACACATCAAAAATCTTTATACACTCATAGATGCTTTCTGTGTACAAACATCATGTTATGTCACAAAATTGACAGTAACATCCGTTCTAGGGACTTCCAGCACTCAAGTCGATAAATGAATAGTATCGATATTTTTTTGGAAAGAACTTACTTTGCCTACCACCAAGGGTAATTTAAAGGATTTAAGGGCGGCTAGGGATGAGGGGAGGGGTTGAACTCTCTCTGTGAAGGGGGAGTTGCGGAACCGCCCCACTTTTCGAGGATAGCATAGAGATCATTTTGTGGATAACTATGATATTTTAGATTAGTAAAAGAAAGTAGTAGGCTGGAGAGAGAGGGGGTAAACGCGGAAACTTAGAGTATAGAGAAAAATCAAGAAAATTTTGAGTACCCCAGGTACAACCTTACTTTACAACAACTCATGAGATGATTAGTTCTTGGGAAAATTGAATTAGAATTTTGTTCAAAGCTTACAATAATTTCATAAAACTATGGGCTGGCAAGTTAAAAGAGACGAAAGGAAAGAAAAGGAAAAAACGCTTTACTTAGCTCCCGTCTTCCTACTAACCTACATAATCCATGACGGTTCTGGCCTCGAAATATACAATGTATTATATATATCTGTCATTCACTGTTATTGTCAAAAACCAAAAATCATGATCCTAAGTGCCAAAAAACTAGATTAGTCATTAAAATTTATAAATAGTTTTTTTTTTTATTTCAGGCATGATTATCCCACTACACAGGGGATCCTAGTGTGGGATCAGAACTATGTAGGTATGTGTTGGGTGTGTTAAGTTATGTTGATGCTAAACGATGGTAGGTAAAGTAATACTTAGCGCTATATATAGTGAACAGAATATCGCGTTGAAAAAATTATACCTAGCTATATATTTTTTTTCATTCTTTTGTCAATCAAACAGGATTTGAATAGGAAAATCCCACGACACAGGACGGACACTCATGACACGACTTTTCTTGAAAAGGAGTAAACGAGTTCAAACTGGGAAATGCTTTTGTTAATTTATCGTAATCACGTATCCCACAACCTAGGTAGGCATGCAACTTTTTACGAAAAACTATCACAACTCTAGATTTGTAATATCACATAGTAATTTAAATTCATGTCTAGATAAGTTCACACATGAAAAAACTAGTAAAAATAACTTGGAAGTCCTTGCAAGCCTAGCTAGTAATATCTTGGAGCAACACGAGGAGGTCGCGGCGCGGCGGGGGGCGACATCAAGTAAAGGCGTTCCTCTCTGGCTATGCAAAATTTCATTTGGGCATACGCGTTAGTAAAACTGTTTTACTAACTGTTTTAAAAACTCTCCGTTGTAATTTAACATAGTAATTTAAATTCATGTCTGTGTTTAAATATAAAAAATCAAGGAAAAGAAGCTTGCTAGCCCTCACCAAGCATGTTTTGCTTTTGCTAGTAATAAAATTGTATCATGATGGGCCGATTGCTCTGTCAGACTGAATCAATCGTGTGACGCATAGAGTAAAAAGTGTGACAGTGCTACAAATACTAAAATGCCGAATCGTTACATTTTCTGCTGTAAATCAAGGTCTGGAACATCGAATTTACGAAAAGATGGCTTTCTTTCACATTGTACCTAAGTGAATTTCATTATATATATATATATAAATTTGTTTACATACATACATACATAGACACACGCCTTTTTCCCCGAAAGGGTAGGCAGAGCCTTAAATGGGCTTCTTTTCACCTTGGTTTTCACCAGTTCTCAATAATATATATTTATTTTTATTTTATTTTTTGATGTTGAACACAGTTTACATATTATTATCTAGCCCCAAGCCAAGCAGAGCTTGTGTTATGGACTAGATAACTGATATCCCTAATACAGTACATTACATAGATATTTATTTTGTATTAACATAGAAAATATCCAGAACACCCTGAACAAATATCTGCAGATCGTACAAATATTTGTTCTGAGGCGGGAATCAAACCCGCAACCTCCTGCGTTACAGGCGAGCCTTCGTCCACCGCGCCACAGAGGTCGTCAATTTATGGCATAAAATGAATAATTTCAAATTAAAATCATAACAGTTACCTACCTTGTTACATACCAATACCTTCATGGTGATTGGATTAACGGTTACAAAGTTAGGTTAGGTTAGGCTATGGCGTCTCCCGAATAATATAAATCCAATTTCAATAGTTTGTAAAACATAATAAACGAGCATTTATTTTATCGATAAAAAATCTACTTTATTATTGAGGCACATCACTAATTTAGTAGTTTATAAGAAAACACGGGCAACTTACTTTCAGGAATTTTTGAGAAATAAAAAAAAACTGATAAATGAGCACAAAGCTATTTCAGTGTGCATTGATGCTGTTATTGTTACATACATACATACATAGACACACGCCCCTTTGCCCGAAGGGGTAGGCAGAGCCTTAATGGGCCTCTTTTCACAGTGGGTTGCACCATCGTGGGTGATAGACGTGACAAATAGTGAGCTCATCCCTGCCATTGCTTCCCACGACTGACTCAGCTAACGTTATTGTTATTGTTAGCAGTTGCTTATTTATTATTTTTTATTATGGTTACCAACAGTCTACACATGTATATATGAGGTACAAACTATATACCTATCTTTAGCTACAGGAGAAACCAATAAGGGCCTTTCATTTTCAAATAAAAAAAATGTAGTTTGATTTGGGTCAATTGATGGCCCTGACTCAACTGTGGTTGTCAAAATTAACAAATGCATCGTCTGTTATTTTGTGTGATAGTAACAAAATACCACAAAAATATATCACTACGTTGTTGACTTTTACATGTCACTTTATTTATACAGTTAAGTACACAGCAGCGACATCTATTTTCAAGGGTTTATAGATGATTTGATATGGCCGTGAAAACCCCTCATTATAGGCAAACACAACGTGCGAAGATTGTACAGTAACCTAACAATTGGCGATCAACGATTTTTTTAAAGCATCTTTATTTACTTTTAACTGAAAAGATTAAAGTTATTTAAGTATGATCAATATAACCGATTTTGATCAAATTAACCACGCAGTTTTATTCTTATTATAAACTAGAAGCAACCCGCGGTTTCACTCGCATAAGTCTTGATCCTGTGGGAACATCTAAATAAAATTTAAAACTATTCCAGTGGTCCAGCTATCGCCGTTTTAAAATTTCATCCAACCCTTAGAAAATTTTGTATTTATAATATTACATACATACACACATACGTAAACTCACGCCTGTTTCCCAGATAAGTAGGGAGAGACCATGTATTTCCACTTGCTATGATCCTGGCTTACCTGTTTTGCTTGATTCACTCACATCACATTCTTCATATATGCTCATTGGTTAAGGGCGCTCTTGGCCTGGCCATGCTCCAGATAGACCCTGATCTAGTCTGAATACCTTCACCGAGGTCTCCACCTTCCAACTGTCCCATTCATGCTCATCTTATGAACTAGTTTCGTCAATCTACTATCATTCATCCTTTAACCAATAACCCAAACCATCCAAGCATATCTTTCTCAATCCTTGTCACTATACACGTGCTCTTTCATTTTACAATGCTTTCTTAACACACAGTTTCTTATTCTATCTCTCAAAGTCCACCATACATACTTCTCAAACCTCTCATCTTCAGTGCATTTATTTTACTTTCATGTTTATTCTGCCTTAGCAACTTTCGCTACCACCATACATTAGTTTTGGCACTAACACTCCTCTATGCACATCCAGTCGTGCCTTTTTGGCTACGTTCCGGCTGATAATAAGGCGTTAAGTTCACCTGGTTTCCAGAATTTACTCTCATTTAAATATCATCTTCATGCTTGCCATCTCTTGTAATCAAAGTTCCCAAATGTACAAACTTTTTCATGTTGCACTTGTTGTTAATAGTAGTGTGATTTAATTCTATTTCTTTAAATATAGTTGCACATGACATTTACGTTGACATATCGTCATACACCTCTGCGAGGCACAATTAATCCTTTTACCATACTGGTTCTTTCACCATTGGTCACTAGGCCCCTTTCAGGGACACTATATCTCAAGCTGGTCAGTGAACCAAGAAAGAGCCCGTGACACGAAGTAGTAGTAGTTAGTAGTTACCGGTTAGTTAGTGGTTACATAGCCATCAAATACAAATACACGTTATTCCACATGTCACATGATGTCGAACGTGTTTAATGAATAGTATAAATACTATAATATAATCCTAAAGTCATCAAGGATATTAAGTAATCATCCACATCTTGGCTTACTGACATTACACGTTATATACATGTTTACGTCAGCAGAATAAATCCTGAAATGCACATTGATGTATTATACACATTTATATCTACGCTTTTGGTCACTTTTATGTCGCCCCTGTGTCACACGATTAAGCGGAGCTCGATTGAAGAGCGAGCAGGGCAGTCGTAAGGGAATTGGCTTTCATTGCGAATAAATAACGTAACTTGGCAGTGATTTTAGAGTAATGAATGACCAGTGTACTGAAGTGCAGTCGCAGTGAAGAGTGAACCAGTGTCATTGAATAAAATATTCACGGTTTGTTTTGTTAAACCGTTCAGTTTTATTATTTTACCCCGAACACGAACTCAAAAATTACAAAATCTGAGATGACCACTTTTGTTTTTATATGGTATAATTTTACTTGGTCAATTTTCATGCAATAAGTTATAATAATTTAATTGAAATTCAGGTACATGTGAAAGGAAACACTATCTTTTTGTAAATTTGATGATCCAATAATTTTTTTACAGCATCATACTGAACAATTCGGCATTTTTCTTAGAGCACTATCTCCCACGCGAGTCGATTCAGTCTGTCAGAGCGATCGGCGACAGCTACGTTTTAATAAGCTGTATGCCCTCGAGGGCATTAAATTTAGAGGGGAACTACAGCGGGGAATGCCTTTGATGGCGTCTCCATTCCGTGTTGCTCGATGCACAAGGGTTTGCCAATGACAGGTGTTTAACTTGACATAAAACCAAAAAAGTGCTAGGAGTTTGAGGAAAGATAAAGGTACGGGTTGGTTGAAATCTGCCATTTTTGAAAGAAACGTCGTCATTTTTATTTTATTATATTTGAATGTGTTTTTTCGAGTTATTTCGTGTAATTTTAGTGGCATTTTAACCGGTGTAACTTGGATAAATGGCACAAGTGTGATGTAGTGAAATTTAAGTGTATTGCGAGTCTTTTCGACATGGTGGATTTTTTCCTGTACAAACTCAGTTTTTCTGCCACTGTTTAAACTGGGTTAGGACTTGACGGAGACTCTTGGCGACTTGACTATAAAACTATAATAAATAAATCACTTGACATTGGCGAAATTGTTGCAAATAATGCACAGAAGCCATTACCTAAGCTAAGAAGAAGAAGGTACGGGTTTAAATCTGCCATTTTTTAAAGAAACGTCGTCATTTTTATTTTATTACATTTTATTGTGTTTTTTCGAGTTATTTCGTGTAATTTTAGTGGCATTTTAATCGGTGTAACTTGGATAAATGGCACATGTGAGATGTAGTGAAATTTAAGTGTATTGCGAGTATTTTAGAAATGGTGGATTTTTTCCTGTAAAAACTCAGTTTTTCGGCCACCATTTAAACTGGGTTAGGACTTGACGGAGACTCTTGACGACTTGACTATAAAACTATAACAATTATATCACTTGACATTGGCTAAATTGTTGCAAATAATGCACAGAAGCCATTACCTAAGCTAAGAAGAAGATAAAGGTACGGTTTAAAGGGAGAATCGTACGTGATTTATGTTTAATTGTAACGACTCATTTGACATTATACTTTGAATGTTCATACGCTTGTAAAGGCGGCTTTGGTAAGAGAGTAAGAGAGAGACTATATATTATATAAAATAAAATTACTGAAAAATTAATAATACAACTAAAGCTATGTATGACAGACATTGGCTAACAGATAAGAGTGTAATTGTGAGTGTGTGTGTGTGTGTGTGTGTGTGTTTGAGTGTGGCTATGTGTGCTGTGTGAGGATCTGGGAGGGTGTAAACACGTGTGGGCGTGTATGTGCGTGTGTGCGTGTAGGTCAGTAAAAATGTTTAAATGTGTCAGTGTATGTTAGATGTTTGATTAGTAGTGTTCGAGTGAGGGAATGCATAAAGGTTTTTGGGTTCTGGGTATCTATATGATGTGTATGATTTTATGGGTTCTGATATGCTGGTCCTAAGATTAAATAATCTTATATATATTTTTTCATCCTCTTGTACCATATTTCATGCAATAAATTATTATTTCATTATTTCATTTCATTATTTCATTATAAATACATATAAAACAGAGTTAAAAACTAGAAGTCAATTCCAGGTTTTCACGTGCAGAGAGCATAATAGAACAAACTAGTCAACAGTAACGAAGATACATAAATAAATAATTAACTAAGGTAGGGTTTATTTTATTTTATTTTTATATTATTTTATTAAATAGGACACCCAACAGAGGTTTACACTAACAAATTCAAAAAATAAAACAAAACAAGGTCTTAATCTTAGTGTTCCCGTAATTATAGGACAGCATAGCGTGCGCAAGAAATACAACAATTAACAGCTTATTATAGTAAAATATAGGATAAGAAATATAAAAATACTTATTACATAATACTATGACAAAGGATAATAATTTATAGAAATAATACTTGGTTACAAACTAAACTACGAAAAAGTCTCTGCTAAGCAGCTGACGGGCTGAGCTTACACTCGATACACGGATATAATAAAAACGTGTGTAAAATGTGAACTTTGGTAACTCCAAGCCATTTATTAAAAAATTGAATTGAATTAGGTTTTGGTAGATCAAACTAGATTTACGACCTATTTGTACCTGAAGACTTGTTGAATAAATAATGATAATTATTATGGAAATAAGCTTTTAAGAAGTGTACATCCGACTGAGTTAGTTAAGTACTTATTCATATTTCACAGGCTCATATCAAAATATATGTAATTGCTAGTAGATCGCGTTATAACGAGATTATTTTCTATTTAATATCGGGGGAGTCTTCAGTGGGAACCAGAGACTACGGTCAAGTGGCTCTTCTGAGTCGATCCTAGGCTCATATAATGCTGCGTTAGTTCAGTCAGGGCTACCACTTGTCATGCTCTAGTTAAACTATTTAATTTTTACCTGCGGCTACTGGCGCCGGTATTTAGGTAGGGTTAGGGTCGTGTGTTTGTCTGTTACCTTTTAACTTCAACAAGGATTCACTGATTGTAATGTTGGTGTGATGTGTTTGGCCTACGAATAGACTCCCGTGGCCGTCTTAAGGTGGGGTGTAACGCAAAATTACCAATCTTAGATTTGATTTTTAAGTGATTAAATCAAATACAATATTTAAATTATAAATATGCATGGATACTACACTACAATTCCAAGGGATCACTCTACCAGAAACAAGATAAGACAATATTTTCTCGATAGAAAAAAAAAACCAAAGTTACGTCTATTTTTGCCTTTATTCGATTGTTTATTAAAATGGAGTATTATTTCGTAAAAAATTCGAGAAATAAAGTCAACACAACAAAGCCGAGGGTTTAGCCTAGGGGTTTTGTAAAACTGCATTTTCGTGTTTCGCGAGAAGTTTTTTTTTTGTATGTAGATTTCTGCCTGGGGTATGGATTACACCAGAGGATGGGCACCAATATCCATCTGAGCACACAACACCAAACTTGGTGATTATGGCAAATCCCCCCGTCCCATTATAGGGTGTAAGCCTCGTCCAGCAGTGGATGTCTAACGGTTGATGAAGACTGTCATGTGGTTTTTGCAATCGTTTTGTATCTTTTTAGATATGGTTCTTAGGTATATTTTATGAATGCAGATTTATGTAACTGCCTTACTAAAGCTAAGGCCAAACCAACGCGTTCAGCCCGCGTCTGCGGAGGCGTGCACGGTGGCGATCCATTGTCTTACCATTGATCGCCACCGTGCACGCCACTGAGGACGCAGGCTGAACGCGTTGGTTCGGCCTTAGCTTAACCGCGGTGACATTTCCCAGGCTGTTGAAAAGTGCGGCAGCTTTTGAGCAGGTAACCCAATACTATACTTTTAGCTAAAAGTATAGTATTGGGCTAAAACAAAAAGTATAGTGTTAAAATAAAAAATACAAAAAGTTTACTTACGAATGACATGTGATGCCTGCTAGTTGCCGTCACAAAGACCGATTGAAGCGAAGTGAGTGAGCCCTCTCACTTTATATGCTTCAAAGTTATCGTTCCCTAAGGCCCCCGTCCATTTGGGTCGAAGGTTGTGGTAGCCCTAACATCGCACATCTCAGCGTTCCGGTTCGAATGCTCATCGACGTCTCGACGCTTTACCCTCGATTGGAACGTCTTCAGTTCCGACGTTAGCCGAGTTACTGACCTGGACAAGCTTTTGATAGTTGAGCTATTAACGTGCCTGTGATTTACGAACCGTTCCTTGGTTACCTATCTAAATACCCTCCAATTACTTTAAAAGCAACTTTGAATTGTATTTTCACATTTTACACACGTTTTTATTATATCCGTGTATCGAGTGTAAGCTCAGCCCGTCAGCTGCTTAGTAGAGACTTTTTCGTAGGTTTGTAACCAAGTATTTTTTCTATAATATAAATTATTATCCTTTGTCTTAGTATTATGTAATAAGTATTTATATATTTCTTATCCTATATTTTACTATGTATCCCTGTAATAAGCTGTTAATTGTTGTATTTCTTGCGCACGCTGTGATGTCCTATAATTACGGGAACACTAACATTAAGACCTTGTTTTGTTTTATTTTTTGAATGTGTTAGTGTAAACCTCTGTTGGGTGTCCTATTTAATAAAATAATATATAAATAAAATAAAATAAACCTTACCTTAGTTTATTATGTATTTATGTATCTTCCTTACTGTTGACTAGTTTGTTCTATTATGCTCTCTGCACGTGAAAACCTGGAATTGACTTCTAGTTTTTAACTCTGTTTTATATGTATTTATAGATACCCAGAACCCAAAAACCTTTATGCATTCCCTCACTCGAACACTACTAATCAAACATCTAACATACACTGACACATTTAAACATTTTTACTGACCTACACGCACACACGCACATACACGCCCACACGTGTTTACACCCTCCCAGATCCTCACACAACACACATAGCCACACTCAAACACACACACACACACACACTCACAATTACACTCTCATCTGTTAGCCAATGTCTGGCATACATAGCTTTAGTTGTATTATTATTTTTTCAGTAATTTTATTTTATATAATATATAGTCTCTCTCTATGTACCTATATCAGATCTTATAGTCAACCTATAACAAGGCATGGTGACTTATACAATCCGTGGAGTGAGAGCACTGGTGACTGTAATACAGGTTTCACAAACCTATCTCAGGCACCAGTCTCTCACAAAACAGGTCTACAGTCTGTCTACCCTACAGAGTTATTATTTATTGTTTAAAAGACCTTTTTGTTGGAGAAAATAAATGTTTATATTATTTTATTATTATTATAGATAGCTGTTGGTTTTCCTACAAAATAGATATAAATATCCGTATATTATATTACAAAATAATGCTGTAGTCAAAGTCGAAGCGTATATTTTATGTGTGACAATGATTCAAACATTCAATCGTAGCGCCCCCTAGTGGAGATGAAAACTTTGTATGAACCATTTCTGAAATGCATTTAGCGTATTTCTATTTCAATCTTTTATCAATAAGAATCAATAAGTTTTAATTAGTATTCCCGATAGTAAGCATATAAGTAGAGTTTGGATTAAAATTATTAATCCTATTGAAAGAGGGTGACTTAAAAATATTATAAATATTGAGATTAAAATTATTATAGTTGAGATAAAAAAAAATATTATTTCAAAGAATAGTTTATTTAAAATTATAATTTTGGAGATTATAGATAAAGAGTTTCTTTTTCTTTGAAGTTTTTAAAGAAAATTCTTAATTTTGATTTACAAGACCAATGTTTTTTTTAAACTATAAAAACATACAAATGATAATTATGAATATGTATATTATTATTATTTTTATGTTTATTGTAGGAAATTTAATTTTTGTTTTTGTTACTTTTAAGTTAAGTAACCTTGAATAAAATATTTCAGAACAATAACTTCGGGACAGTCGGGGAAAAAACCGCATCATAATCAGATTGATCTTTAGGAGAAATGGTACACAAACACATTACGAACAACCTTGTACGACAAACACATACTTAGTACATTTTAGTACTTTAGTCACACTTTAGTAGTAGTAGAGCTTTTTTGTGAAAGAGTTTGCCCAGGGAAGTACTACCTCCATACCTATTTCTGTCGAAAAGCAGTAGTGCTCGCATTGCTGTGTTCCAGTTTGAAGGGTAAGGGTGCCGGTGAAATTACGGGCACATGAGACTTTTCATCTTTATTTCTCAGGGTGCCGTTCGCAGTTCAATGCCACATAGGGTGCGGCCTAGGTGGTCGTGACCTATGTGATAATGCACTGTTCATAGGCAGACCACTCAACATCAGGTGGGCCATCTGCTTGATCCGTCATTCCAAGTAGTATAAAAATAAATTTAAAAAAACACATTGATAGTTGAGGGTCTTCGAGTTACTTCAATTATTGAGTCTACTTCAATTTCAGAAATTGGATATCGAAAAGTCACCCTTATTGCCACCATATCATTGAGTAGATCCAATGGCCATCTGTGGTCTTCTTCATCAGTTCCACTTTACCAAATGATACTTTCGGAATGATGCACATGCTTGACTTGTTGCTGAAAAAACCAAAATCGCTATACGTGTGCCTGTAATATTTGAGGAGTTCTCTCAATTCCTCATGAATCCCATCATTTGAACCAGATTTTGACCTAGCTAGGCCCTCGCTAGCCAGGCTAGCTAGTAATATATATACTTGGTAAAATACATGCACATTAAAAAGTGTCGTATCGCGACACGATTTCTATCTCCGAATTACCAGGCGAACTAGCAGAGTTTGTAAATTATTGCTCATTTCAGATTACCCGAGAACACAAAGGTAACTAGAAATAGTGAGATAAGAATATTGAAGATAGGGATCATTTTTAAATGCACCCAAAAACTCAGAACCAGCTCTCTAGCCGGCACGTTCCAGCAAGTCCAGTTTTTTTTAAAAGCTCTGATTTAAAGCGGTTGTCCTCAACCGATTGAGATGATATTTTGCATACCTGTCAAGTTCCGATGACAATGCAATATTATGGTAACAGCGAGCTGATCTGATGATGGAGACGGACGATGGCCAACGGAACTTCTCGAGGGATAATAGTAGACTAGCCATGTTCAGGCTCATTTTGATCATTTTGTTACGATCACTAGTTTTATAAAAGCTTGTATTGAAAAATGTATTTGTCTCAAAAAACTTATTATTATTTATAATTGGCATCGCACGTATTTTGGATTTGCTATTTTCAACAATATTTATTGTATTTTTAATAAAATTTGCAACGTCACTGTCCTTCCAAGTCATCAAAGCAACAGGCAAGTCATGTTTTAGTAAAACAGTGGCCGTTTTACTAAAACTTTGGTAGACAATTTCCACCAATTTTAAAATGCACCCAATTCACTTCCATTTCATTTCACTACAATTGTGCTCTACATTGTAGTGAAATGCTACATTGGTTAAAATGCCACTAAAATAACACAAAATAACTCAAAAAAAAACTAGGAAAAGGAATAAAATAAAAGTAGACGACGTCCATTTTTTAAAAGAGTTGTTTATTATTTTTTATATCTGTGTAATTTGTTTTTGTTTTAGTTTTTATTTAGTTCCTATCATGTTTGCTTTTTTTTTGTTGGTGTGTGTCTTTGATTGTATAGTCATAAATAAACGTTTTTTTCTTTCTTTTATTGCACAATCTGATAATTCGTACCAGTGGCTTTCAATTATCATTTGTACAATACAGAGTGTAAATATCCTCCTCCGTACTATGGTGAATATATACTAGCTTAGTAGTTCTGCGAACAGTAGACCTTGCAAGCACAAAATCGCATTGCACCAGGTGAATTGACACCCAAGCTAAATTTACAACGCGTTATAAAAATACCATTTTAAACATGAAGTTCAGTTTTAAGTCAGACCTAAGTGTACTAAAGCTACGGTTTCCTAATAAGCGATTATCAACCTTACGTCAATATATAATTGGTACCTTACCTACCTTTACATTATAAAGGTACAAATTAAAACATTTTAAAAATATGATTTGATATTTGTATGGTTGTTAAATCACGCCAAAACAGCTGAACCGATTTCAGTGAAATTTGGTATACAGATATAATTTGACCTGGATTGAGCTATAGGCTACTTTTTATCCCGCTAAAACGCGAGCGAAGCCGCGGGCGGACACTAGTAACAAATAAACTTTTGAATGGTAAATGGTGCCGCAAATTACGTAGGCGGCGCGCCGCTAGACTTCATGCAACTCCATCTTTTCTTGTTCCAATCCCAAACAAACTTAGAAAATTCTTCCTGTTCCAATTGCAAGACTAATGGTGTTCGCCCATAGTGTGTCACAGTGCTCAACGGACGGAGAGACAGGCAGACTGAGTCGATTGATTAATTCCACGACACGAACGGACGCCTTTTATTTGTGCCCTCCCATCCTTCAACAGATATCTACTGCATCCATATAGAAAGCAAAAGCCCAATTATCATAATAATAAACCAGCCAAGTGCGATTCGGACTCGCGCACAAAGGGTTACGTACCATTATATATAAAATCGGCAAAAAAAAAACACGTTAGTTGTATCGGAGCCCCCCTTAAATATTTGTTTTATTTAATTTTAAAGTGAATATATAACTAAATATACTGTGAATATTTCAAGCGTCTACCTGTTGCCGTTATCAATATCGAGCAAAAACGAGCAAAAAAATCACGTTTGTTGTATGGGAGCCCCCTTAACTATTTATTTTATTCTATTTTTTAGCATTTGTTGTTATAGCGGCAACAGAAATAAGTACATCATCTGTTAAAATTTCAACTGTCTAACTATCACGGTTCATGACATACAGCCTGGTGACAGACGGACAAACAGACAGACAGACAGACCGACAGACAGCGGAGTCTTAGTAATAGGGTCCCGTTTTACCCTATAGGTACGGAACCCTAAAAATAATCAAATTAAAGTTCGATTCATGTTACGATGTTGTGTCGATGTCACAAACGTCTTAAATTGTATTCTGCTCACCTGTCAATACAACGCGGAATGTGATTATATCGAAATGTTGCTGTAACTTGAATGTATCAAAGTTCTGAGAATTCTCTCTCCTCTATACTACTCTAATATAAGGTCGCAAGAATCGAAAGTACCTAGATTATTCTGTTGTTATGAGGGAGCAGAATACCAATTTTGTAGACAATTCACAATACAGTCTCGATTCGGTCAACTTTCAGTGTGGTTATAAAATAATTAAGAGAATTGGGCTTCTGGCTCTACGCATTAGTCAAAAACGCTCGGCTTTGTTGTATTTTATTTACTTATTGAAGTTTTTACCCAATAATAATAATAATAATAAGCTCCTCATAGCCCAACCCCACGTCCGAGCTGACCATCTAAGCCACGTGAGGGGCGGACACCTGCAACGAAATAACCTAACAGGTGACTAAAAAGGGCAATGGCAAACCCATCATGATGGAGCAAGGTGAAAATTGTACACGTATATGGCCGCTTCCCGGGGGTGATCGCCGGGGCACGTCTGGAGCCGATGCTGGACGTCACAGCATGCAAGCCATCGGTGGCGAGGGTAATGGGCGGCCCTCTGCCGGGGAACCCGAACAAGGTGAGTCCAACAGAAGATATAATCTACGACCACAGGTAAGAAGCCGGAGCACATCAGGAGCCGGCACTGCACGTCGCAGCAGGACGAGCAAAGACGAAGCTGAAAAACGGCGGTTAGCTCCCATCGAGGAACGGAGCCAGAGCCGAACTGAGCGGGCTGAAGAGTTTCAAGAAGCCCAATCACCTCTATCCTCGCCTAGATCTCTTTTCCCATCCCTTCCTTCTTCTCCACCTTCATACTTAAACTTTATTTCTGAATCCTCTTCGCCTTCTCTTCCTTCACCAAAATCTTCACTGGCCGAGGACGTTGTGCAGTCGACACCAGTCGAAGTAGCTGCACCCGCCAAGGTTAAAACCCGTACGCGTAAAAAATGGACTGACGATATGAATGCCTTTGTCCTGCGTACTTATCTCAAACTTACAAAACTAGAAACCGACACCAGGTCGTATCTTACCGACCTGCACAGAGAATTTACTGAGAAATACCCCGATATGCAAGTAAGCAAGCAACGAGTAGGTGATCAACGTAGAGTGATAGTACGAAACAACTTGCTCAACACCAACACAGTGGATGAGATCCGAGCTGAAGTAGAGTTGTACTTAAACTCAAATCAACATCAAACACAAAACTCTACAAACACAACACAACCTACACAATCTAGACAGCGGATGAAGTGGACAACGGAGCACAACGAAGCTATTATTAAAGAATACTATAAAATCACTCAGTTAGAAACTAATAAAACAGCTTATAGAAAACCTCTCCATCGAAGTTTCATCCTAAAATTTCCTCACCTTTCTCACATAAGTGAGCAAAGGATAGCAGATCAGAGGAGACTTATAATAGCAAACAAATTCATTGAGGAGGATAGACTTAACAGCATTAAGCTCGAGGTAACCAACGAATTAGGGTTAACCTCAATCAACACTACCAATACTATACAAGAAACAGACAACACATCTTATGACGTAGACAGTACATTAGTAACTGATTTTGAAACACAACCTACACCCCCAACAGAACGCCTAGAAATAAACTTCCCACTTACAGAACCTGAGAGGATTTTAGAAATTGATGAAACTTTCAATCAGGCTTTACAATATTTCAAGCAAACTGACCCTGTGAGGAGACCTTTTATACCCAAGCAAAAATCCACAAAGAAACTAGCCCAAATAGTGACCTACATTAACAAGACAAACTTGCCTGAATCTGTCGGTATTGATTCATCTTTCGATCATCTACAGACTGCAGTATATTGTGCAGCATGGACAACTGCTAAGATTAATGGAGCAAAGTTACTTATACCTCCCGAACAGGTAGGAAATCGACGACAACAGCACAAACCTCAGTGGCAAAAGCGTCTAGAACGAAAAATTTACGATTTACGAAAAAAGATAGGTAGGTTAACACAGTACATCAACGGGAACAGAAGTATAGGCCTCACTAAGCAAATAAACAACATTGTAGACAATTATAAAATACACACTATACATGAAGAGCCTAATAAAAGTCTAACAGATTTTCTAGATACTTTAAAACAAAAGCTTTCTGTGCTGAGCAGCCGGTTACGACGGTATAATACATGCAGTTTGCGCAAGTCACAAAACAGTCATTTTCAAAATAATGAACGAAAATTTTATCAACACCTGTCCAAAACTACAAACAACATGTCAACATTAAGATCTAATGAAGAAACTACACCTCATAATAGCACAGTAGATCCAACCGAACTGAGGCAATTTTGGGCCAATATATGGGAAACCCCTGATAGCCACAATAATAATGCTGAGTGGATTACTAACGAACAGATCAGCAGTTCCACATTTGAAGAAATGAAATACGACAACATTACAATTGAAGTATTTCAAAAGGTTCTAAAAGCAACTCACAATTGGAAATCACCAGGTTCCGATCATATACACAACTACTGGTACAAAAAATTCACACACATTCATCCATTCCTATACAATCACATAAATAACTTCATTGAAAACCCTGACACAATGCCGGCATATATCACAGCTGGAGTCACTTATATGATACCTAAAGATCTAAATAACACTAGTAACCCGGCCAAATACAGGCCAATAACATGTCTCCAAACTATATACAAGATCACAACAGCGTGTCTATCACAGCTAATATACCAACATATAGAAAGCAATAAGATATTAGCGGAGCAGCAGAAAGGTTGCAGGAAATTTAGTCAGGGTTGCAAGGAGCAGTTGGTTATAGATTCTGTAATTCTTAAGCAGGTGCAAAAGAAGAAGAAAGACCTTTATACTACGTATATCGATTACCAAAAGGCGTTTGATTCTGTACCGCACTCATGGCTCATAAACATTTTGGAGATGTATAAAGTCCACCCGCAGCTCGTTCTCTTTTTAGGAAATTCCATGAACAGATGGACAACACGCCTACGCGCACAAACATCTAGCAACCAAATTGAAACTGATCCCATTCAGATAAAACGAGGAATATTCCAAGGTGATGCTCTCAGTCCCTTATGGTTCTGTCTTGCGCTGAATCCACTTTCAAACATCTTAAACTCCTCCAACATCGGTTATTCCCTACACAGCTTGGAAACACATACTGCCGCAAACACAGACAGATTAGAGTATAAACTAAGTCATCTCCTCTATATGGATGATATCAAACTGTACGCTTCTTCACAAGCAGATTTAGAGAATTTACTCCAACTCACAGAACAGTTTTCACGGGATATCGGAATGAAATTCGGAATAGATAAATGTAAAATAAATTCAATCAAATCAGGACAGAACCATCACCACAGCTTTGACATGCAAAGTGGTGAGACAATAACACCTCTTAACGAGAATGAGGCATACAAATACCTAGGTTATTATCAATCTAGACAATTACTATACAAGGAAATCAAAACTAAACTCACAGTCAATTTTAAACACAGATTAAATTCAATTTTAAAAACACAACTTTGTTCGAAAAATATCGTAAAAGCCATCAATTCCTTTGCAATCCCCATACTGACGTACTCCTTTGGAGTTATAAACTGGACTAAGAAAGACTTAAAGGACCTACAACGCATAGTCAACGTTTTAATGACAAAAAATCGAAAACACCACCCAAGAGCTTGCGTACAAAGACAAATCTTACCAAGATCAGAAGGAGGCAGAGGAATTATAGACATTCAAAATCTACATAACAGGCAAATAGCTACGTTAAGGGCATATTTTCATTCAAAATCAGAAACATCCATCTTACACACAAGAATAATACAAAATGATCAAAAACTAACACCGTTAAACCTACGTGACTCAAATACACAGAAGAACGAAGAACAGACTGACAGACATACATTAATAAATGAATGGACTCTTAAATCTCTTCATGGAAGACATCGCCACGATCTGAGCCAACCTACCGTCGATAAGGAAGCATCGAACGAATGGCTCAATCGAGGGGAACTCTTCCCAGAGACTGAAGGGTTCATGATTGCCATCCAGAACCAGGTGATTGAGACACGTAACTACCAAAAACACATTATGAAGATCCGTAACTTACCAACAGAATTATGTCGCAGATGTCAGAGTTCTTCAGAAACCATCCAGCACATAACCGGGGCATGTAAAACAATTGCGCAGACCGACTACAAATACAGGCATGATCAGGTAGCAAACATCATTCACCAGAGACTAGCTGCTAAATATAACCTCATTGATTCAGCAATAAAACCAACGCCGTATTACAAGTACACCCCTGAGACTGTGCTGGAAAATTCTTTTTACAAGCTTTACTTTGATAGGGCGATCCTTACAGATAAAACTACACACTACAATAGGCCAGATTTGACCCTCATTAACAAAACCAATAAATCAGCACTTATTATAGACATAGCCATTCCTAATACACACAACTTGCAAAATACAATAGCAGAAAAACTCTCTAAATACGTTGAATTGAAGGACGAAATCACCCGGATGTGGCGATTAGAGAAAGTTTCTATTATACCAATTGTTTTATCTTCAACAGGCGTTATCCCCAATCAACTGTTCCAGGCCCTCGCTCTATTAGATCTACCAAAACACACTTATACTCTCCTTCAAAAAGCCGTAATTTTGAATACATGTAGGATAGTCCGTAAATTTTTACAAATTGACCTTTCGCCTTCCTCAGGCACAACAATCGAACCAACTGGTGCGCACTTGGCTTAGGCCCGTGCGCTTCGGATTTTCCGGATCTTCGGAGCCGAGCTGATTCAGATCAAAAAAAACAATAATAATAATAATAATAAATAAATAATGCTGGACAAAGTTCACACAACATTATCTAGCCCCAATAATATGCTCCATTTTAATAAACAATCGAAACTAGTCAATAGTTGGAGGGTTTTTTTTTTTTCTATCGAGGAAACATTGTCCTATCGTTTTTCTGGTACAGTGATTCCTCGGAATTATAATGTTGTAGGTATCCATGCATTTTTGTAATTTTAATATTGTATTTGATTAAGTTGTTAAAAATCATATCTAAGATTGGTAATTTTGCGTTAATAAGTAACTTAAGGCCTTAGGCCTTGTTGTTGCCTTGGCCTTGTGCCTTGAAATCATTTTCAATTCCTTCCAATAACAACAGTCAACGCGACAAACTAAACTAATCAAAATAGACTGTGAGGTACCTAGGCACCGCAGCTTCCCTCGTTTTTCATGATAATTCCCCCCAAGTTTTCCTTTATAAACTTTTTTATTTTTCTCAGTTTAATATCATGCAAAATGAAGGCCCGGCTCGCCAGAATGGTCGGCAGCTCATTGCATCCGACCGTAAATCCCCTGCCGTTGTGTTTGTGCTCACCACAGACATCGAACAGATACCTACCTACCTGATATTGTAATAGACCGTACCTACCTCAGGAAGTACTTATCTGATACGGAATGTAGGTATGACTTTCCTGATTCCCAATTTCTCAACAAAATTGTTTTTATGTAAGATGTTCGAAATGCATCGACTGGTGTTAAGCGGTAACCTTTGCCTATTATTATAGCAATGCATAACCGTATGCCCATGCACTGCGCCCGCAAAATACAGTAGAAAAGTCTCACGTGGCACCCAAAACTTCAAACAAGTGGTTCTGACGGAAGACCAGCGTTGGTTGCTAGCTTGCTAGTCAACCAACTCATGCTGAGACAGAGCCATTTTGTTACTAGAGTTACACTTCGTTCAAATCTGTTTCCTCCTAGTCTAAGTTAATGATGTGTTTCTATGTAACTCTTGTATACAAATAAATATATATTCTTTCTTCTTCTTTCTTTCTTTATTTCAAACCGGAAAACAGAAATGCTAGAACTATAAGTACCTACTACTTTGCGGCAGAAATAGGTATGGTGGTAGTACTTCCCCGAACGAACTCTACCTTAAAAAGCTTTACTACTAACAAATGTTACAATATTTTTTTTAGATTGCCCTTTCAGTCTTTGTAACCAAGTGTTTGTACTTCATTGGATACGAATACACAACTGTTTTGGCTCATAAACTAGGTATTGGAAATACAATAAAAGCACATAAATTGTTATCCCTACGATTCTTGCCACGTTTTCCCAAACCATCCATCACAATCTATCTAAAAGCTCGCTGTCAGAGCGATACCAAAAGAATAGTATCACTTCTTGCCATCGTCTTCGTCCCAAGTGAGAACCGTTCAATGCGGTGAGATTTTATTGTCCCACCTTGAAAGCGAAAACGTTTCAATAGAGATGTCCCTAAGATACGGTTATTGAACTGTCTACTTTAGTAGTTAGTCAAGCAAGAGGCGTTGAGTATTATCTGCATTTTGTGAGCAAGAAAGTTAGCCGACAATTATAAGTAATACTGAAATGACTTGAACAGTAGATTCAGTTTGGTTAACCAGATGTTTAGACACGTGAGTTCGTATTTTACAATCTTTTACTTGCTATTTTTGTAGGTATGTAATATGTAAGTATGTTCGGGTCAAATCTTGCAACTGAATTTTAAAGCAGTTATCCTCAACCGATCGAGATGAAATTTTGCACACCTACCCGTCAGGATATAAGCCTGTAACTAACTGATGATGATAACTTTTGATGATAATGTTTAAGTGAAAAATATATTTTTCAATACAAGCTTTTATACAATTGGTGATCGTAACCGTGTGCTGATCGAAATGAGCCTAAACACGGCCAGTCTACTATTATCCTTCGAGGAGTTCCGCTGTCCACCTTCCATCTCCATCATCAGATCAGCTCGCTGTTACCATAACATTGTATTGTCATCGGAAATCGACAGGTATGCAAAATATCGGCTCAATCGGTCGAAGTCAACAGGATAAAATTTCAGTTGCAAGATTTGACCCAAACATACAAACATTGCAAGTTAAATAAAAGCTTTTTCTTATAAAGCAGTTGGTTGTCTGCCTAGGCACATCTCTATTCCGAAACAATGTTTTTATTTCCCGGGAAAGCAGTTACATTTTTATCAGCTATTATTTGGTAAGTACCTAACAATGTAGGTTTCATAAAATATCTTTGAAAAATATTGCAGTTTTCATAACTTTCTATGTTTACAAACTTTATTCGCTGAGACGATATTGTTTATGACATAAGAAAATAAGCTTTATTGCGTCTACAAAAGTGATATACATAATAAAACTTCGATCTAAAGTATATTATATCGATGTTTCTGAATGATAGTATTGTTATGACTTTCATCTACCTACTCAATGACGATACTGTATGACGGAGTCACAGTACCCTCAGCACGAGTTTCTCGCACCTTGCAATTGCGAAATAGTCGCAAAAAGTTTTTTAGTGTGTAAAATGTGTCTTCTCACTTTCCTGCAATCAGTTCATCAATCAAAATTTCGTGAAAAGGGACGGAAGTGTGTAACAGGAAGAGAGGAAAGATTTGTATTTTTGTATGTGTGTATGTTTGTATTGAATAAACGCAAAAACTGCAGAGCCGATTTAAAAAAATATTTCACCATTGGAAAGCTACATTCACCCTGAGTGACATAGGCTACCAGGGGGGGAAGGAGGGGGGGGGGGGGGGCTGATTTTCATCCTGAAACTACCTGTGTGAAGCCGGCATGAGTCGCTAGTTCCATATATTTGTCCAAGTCTGTGTGATGTGGTACCAAAGTACTCGTAGTTCCTGATATCCATGACACAGGGAATCCTAGTGTGGGATCTGGACTACCTAAGTGACTGTCGGGGTGATATGTTATAATCATTTTTCTGTCAGGTAGAGGCATGGCTTGAATTTGGCTAGTCAATATAAGATATCTATGGATTCAGTAGTCGTAGAGCTTTTTAGTGAAAGACTTCGTCCGGGCAAGTGCTTCCTCTATACCTATTTCTGCCGCAAAGCAGTAGTGCTCGCATTGCTGTGTTCCGGTTTGAAGGGTATGGGTGCCGGTGAAATTACAGGCACATGATTCTTTTCATCTTTATATCACAGGGTGGCGGGCGCAGTGCAATGCCACATAGGATGCGTCCTAGGTGGACGTGACCTGTGTGGTAATGCGTCGTTAAAAGAAGAGGTTACCGCTTAACATAAGGTGGGCCATCTGCTTGTTCCGCCATTCAAGTATTTTTTAAAAAAGTTTTCAATTCGGTAGCACTACAAACTCGTGCTAAAGGTACAGTGATTTTCAAGACACTTTAGATAATATTACATAAATTTTATGGAACATAGGAACAAAGAACTATTGTAGAACTTATATATAATATTTCTCCTGAATAAGTACCAAATGGTATTTTGTTGAATGTTGAAATGTCGTACAACGAACTTTTTCTAACAGCATCAGATAGTAACTTTCTATATCTTTCTGTTTTAAATTCTACAAGTTTCTTGTTGCAGCTGAATTTTACACCAGTTCAACAACAACAACAATTACATTTATTCGTACAACCTGTACAAAGCAACATAAAAACACATAGACTAGTTAAAAACATACACAAAAAAACTTTAAGAAAAACAAGCGTATGAGGAACGCTGCCATATTCATAGTTCCATCCAACTACATCTGTCTAGTTCCGATGCCAATGCAATATTATGGTAACAGCGAACTGATCTGATGATGGACATCGGACAACGTTGAGCAACTGAACTCCTCGTTGGACTATTCTCGCCGTTTTCGAAAAGAGACTTCGTCTACATATATTTTATTTTATTTCCTAGTGTTATTTCGAGTTATTTTGTGTAATTTTGGCTAAGATTTAAACTTTGAATTTTGGTGGCATTTAAACCAATGTAGCTCATCTATAGAGCACAAGTGTAGTGAAATGACATGGAAGTGTAATGCGTGACAAAACGAATTGGTGGAAATTGTCTACCAAAGTTTTTGTAAAACGGCCACCGTTTAACTAAAACATGACTTGACTGTGACTTTGACGACTTATAAGGATTGTAACGTTGCATACGTTGTAACGTTGAAAATACAATAATTATACTTGATAATAGCAAATGCACAAGCCGTGCGATGCCAATTATAGAGGAAAAAAAACTCCTCGATGATAATAGTAGCCTGGCAGTGTTTAAGCTCATATTAATCGAGTAATTTCTGTTCGACCCCTTGAAAAAGATCCTGTGAACTTTGATCGTCCTGTTAGATCCCTTAAGGCGCTATAGGGCCAACGAAAATTTTTATGTCAGGGTGTGAAGCACGCGGGGTCACCCCGCCCACTGAGCGGGACGCAGGATGCGCCGAGTTCAATGACCCGAATTCTATCGGCGGGTAAGAGCGTTTTCACACTTTCCGATCCGATATCCTTATCGGAACACGTTTCCATACATTTTGTCGGTATCTGATATTGGAGACCGATAAAATGTATGAAAATTACGGCCGATAACGGTATCGCATCGGATAGTGTGGAAACTCTCTAAGGCGCCTTGCTATTATTTTCGCACATACGGTCATAAAGTAGTACAATATGCGCACAAAAAATAATAAGTTTTAGTGCTAGTAATAAATAAATAATAAAGAATTTTTACGTAAGTTTTTTTATTATTTCTGTTGGATATTTGGATAATCACATCACATTACCTATAAAAATGGATCGTAAGGAAGGTATCTAATTGTGGCAGAAAATCAGATGTTCCATAAACAAAATAAGTACCTCATGATTCGATCCTAAGAAATTACCTCTCCGTCTCCTCCAGTGGATGTGTGCAGTGGTCTGTCCGACCTAAGACTAGGCCCTCCGACTCTTTCTGAGGAAGAGTGCAGAGGTGTGTGTCCGGCCTAAGAAATTACCTCTCCGTCTACTCCAGTGGATGTGTGCAGTGGTCTGTCCGACCTAAGAGTAGGCCCTCCGACTCTTTCTGAGGAAGAGTGCAGAGGTGTGTGTCCAGCCTAAGAAATTACCTCTCCGTCTCCTCCAGTGGATGTGTGCAGTGGTCTGTCCGACCTAAGAGTAGGCCCTCCGTCTCTTTCTGAGGAAGAGTGCAGAGGTGTGTGTCCAGCCTAAGAAATTACCTCTCCGTCTCCTCCAGTGGATGTGTGCAGTGGTCTGTCCGACCTAACAGTATACCCTCCGTCTCTTCCCGTGGAAGAGTGTCGTGGTGTGTGTCTAGCTTAAAAAATTACCTCTCCGTCTCCTCCAGTGGATGTTTACAGTGGTCTGTCCGAACAAAGAGTAGCCCCTCCGTCTCTTCCCGTGGAAGAGTGTCGTGGTGTGTCTGGCCTAAAAAATTACCTCTCCGTCTCCTCCAGTGGATGTTTACAGTGGTCTGTCCGACCTAACAGTATACCCTCTATCTCTTCCCGTGGAAGAGTGTCGTGGTGTCTGGCCTAAAAAATTACCTCTCCGTCTCCTCCAGTGGATGTTTACAGTGGTCTGTCCGAACAAAGAGTAGCACCTACGTCTCTTCCTGTGAAAGAATGCCGTGATGTGTTTCCGGCCTCAGAAAATACTTCTCCGTCTCCTCACGTGGATGTGTGAAGTGGTATGTCCGGCCTAAGAGTTACCCTCCGGTTTTTCCTATGGAAGAGTGCTGTGGTGTTTGTCGGGCCTAAGAAGATACCTGTGCGTCACCTCACGTGGATGTGTGCAATGGTCTGTCTGGCCTAAGAGTAGACCCTCCATTAGTTCCCGTGGAAGAGTGCCGTGATGTGTGTCCGCCCTAAGAAAATACCTGTCCGTCTCCTCAAGTGGATGTGTGAAGTGGTATGTCCGGCCTAAGAGTAACCCTCCGTTTTTTCCTATGGAAGAGTGCTGTGGTGTTTGTCCGGCCTAAGAAAATACCTGTGCGTCACCTCACGTGGATGTGTGCAGTGGTCTGTCTGGCCTAAGGGAAGACTCTCCGTGTCTTTCCATGAAAGTGTGCCGAGGTGTGTGTCCGGCCTAAGAAAATACCTGTCCGTCACCTCACGTGGATGTGTACAGTGGTCTGTCTGGCCTAAGGGAAGACCCTTCGTGTCTTCCCGTGGAAGAGTGTCGTGGTGTGTGTCCGACCTAAGAAAATACCTGTGCGTCACCTCACGTGGATGTGTGCAGTGGTCTGTCTTGCCTAAGAGTAGACCCTCCGTCTGTTCCCGTGGAATAGTGCCGTGATGTGTATCCGGCCTAAGAAAATACCTGTCCGTCTCCTTCCGTGGATGCATTGAGCATCACATCAATCTACAAATTCTACCTATATCATTCTACAATTTTCAATGTAATAACTACTCATTTTGATTTCTAGCACAGATAATGTATGGTAGTAAATGTGTTACTACCATACATAACATACATACCATACCACCATCCAAAGGGCGTCGACGATTTTGGCATAGTCGTCAGCCGCCATTTACTTTTATTTTTAAGTTAGAGGCGCACTTTAAAAAAATTACATTTTCTAGAGGGTACGGGTCATTCGCAAAACATCCACTTCTCATACTGTACACCGCACTTTTCAAACTATTTTTTTTTTCAAAAAAGCTGGATATGGGTTAATGGCTCACTGACTCATTGACATCGTTATTCTCCTAGAAGGAGTCGTTTTAGTGATGGGTCATGTTCTAGGAAAGTGTTTAGTCCGTCTGTAAAATCTGTCATTTCAAAAATCCAAGCTGACCAAAACCTTTCTTCGAAATGGTGACCGATCGGATCCGTTCAAACGACGCATCCTACTGTTTTTTGGGAAAGATAGAAGAAAAAAATAAAAAAAATAAAAAAATAGATTGCTGCTCTAAAATGGGTTTTTCAAACAGACTTGTCCGACTAGACTTTGGTGAATTAAAGTTTTTTACTAAAGTTAACACTCGAAAATTTGGTTTATATAGAAATGTTGTAAGCATCTTGGTGTATATAGGGTGCAAAATCACAACTTTTTTAAAAACCATGATGGCGCATGGCGTATTGTTTGGTGGTCATTTTGTAGAATCGTAAAGTTTTCAATTTTCAAATTGAAAAAAGAGACTGCGGGCAACACCGGAGCTTGATGACTAGTAAAGGGCTATCGTGTGGGAGAACAAGTGGTGTTGCCTGGTGGAAATTGCAACTTTTTTACTTTTCGTTACATTTTACTTGTATTTATATTTTAATTTTAAAACCAAGAAGTAAAAATGTAATCATATGAAAAAAGTAAAAAGTCTAAAATAAAAAAACTCAAAAAAAAAAAAATTTAAGTCATTTTATGAAAAGTCCTGTGTACATATTGCGAATAAAGGAGATGTCCAGAAGTGGTATAATATTCTGAGAAAATTTCAGAAGTTATGAAATATATCTAAAAAAAGCTTATTTATTGGGCTACTCGATTATATAAATTTTATATATTATAAAACCTCCGTTTCCGAGAAAATAATAAAATTGTTCTTGAAGGGAAAACATAATGAAACAAACATGCCAAAACCACACGTGTGTAATAAATAAATAAATAAATAATGCTGGACAGTTCACATAACACATTTCACATTTTTTATCTAGCCCCAAGCTAAGCAGAGCTTGTGTTATGTGTACTAGATAACTGATATACTTAATACAATATATTACATAGATAGATATTTTTTATTATACATAAAAATACCCAGAACACCCTAAACAAATATCTGCGATCGCACATAAAATAAATATGCTATTTCGTCTTCTTCTGCCTGTGCCCAAAGATATGATGACTAAAATATTCTTCTTGAATGGAATACGTGCTAACACACAATTTACAATAAATTTATCTGTGCCCTGAGCTACCTGAAAAATACATATGTTTATAAGGAGGCGAGGAATGTAGGTACCTATGCATATTGCTAAAGGTACTATTATCATTACAGGCAGCTCCTATCTATTAGTGAACTCTACAACAGTGTAGGTAGCACAGAACAGATAAACTAATAAGTGAAGTATTAGTAATAACGCGACAACATGGAACGAAGGTAGGATAGTCGTATGAAAAGTTATTTGTGGTTGTCTGTCTGCGGCCTGTCTCGCTAGCTAGAGAGTATCAAAATTCCTTAGTCTGCCTGCCAAAGAGCGTCAAGTTCACCTTTTGGGAGTGTTACAAGTTCTAACTTTATTTTGAAAAAAAAACAACATTTGAATCAAGTTTAAAAAAACTGAGGTACATTTATTATTTTTCATTAGCTGCAAAATAGCCAAATAATTAATGCCCTTTCTCCGTAAATAACTATTATGTTGCTTAGAATTTCTAGTTATTTTTATAACGGCCTTCATATATTTTTTGGACATCTCCTTTAGTCTATTTGAGCAAAAAAATTGAGTGTATATTTTGCGAAGTGGAGGTTATGCGAAGTGTACATATTGAGAATAAGTGCGATGTACATTACAAGAAGTGGACGTTTTGCGAATGAGTTGTATCCTCTAGCCATAGCACAATAACTAGTGGGTCGGTGGTGCGTGAGGTGCTGCAGCTGGCGTACAGTTTTCCTTTGCCGCTTACTCGCGTGTATGCACAAACCTCTACAAACCCCTGCAAACCCTACCAACACTACAAACCCCTACAAAATCCTACAAACCCTACAAACTCCTTCCAACGCCTACGAACCTCTATAAATCTACTTTGATTTTGACCCTTAACCTTGACCTTGACCTGTACCTGTACCTGTACCTGTACCTGTACCTGTACCTGTACCTGTACCTGTACCTGTACCTGTAATTATACCTGTACCTGTACATGCTCCTGCATTAATTAATACGAATGTCGCCTCTTCGTTTATCTCACTCACTCGACCATCGTTCCACTCAGTGGAATCGTTCCACTTCGTGTCACGCTGGTCTCGTTAGCTCGATAAGCTACAGCAAAGTTAATTTGAAGAGAGAAAACTAACGTAATATTCGTAATCAGCACCCACAAATTACTTGAAAACGACACCCATATTAGTTTTTTCTGATCTTACCATTTTATAGGGTTACCAGCTTACCTACTAACTTACCCACGTAACCAAAAAATTTAAGTAATATTCGTAATCAGCAACTACAAATTACTCAAAAACGACACCCATATTAGTTTTTTCTTATATTACCTTTACGCAGGGTTGCCAGGTTACCATCCTACTCACTTACATACGTACCTGACTGCAAATTTGATGATTTATTCGCAATCGAACGTTACTATCGTTTTTTTCAGTCTCTCGATTATACAAGCACCGTTTCCTCCCAGGGTTACCAACAATATACAAATTTATATAGTCAAAGGTTATTTTTAAGGGCTTCCTTCATAATACCACATACATTTTATTATCAAAAACTTAATTATTTATATATATTTGGAGAAAATCTAAGAAATTGCCCTAAAAACGGGGAAAATATTTCCACCTGGCAACACCACTTGTCCTCCCACACAACAGCCCTATACAAGTCATCAAGCTAAGTGTTGCACACAGTCTCTTTTTTTCAATTTGTAAATTTTATATTCCACCATTTAACAAAATGGCCGCCACACCATCTGCCATCTTGGTTTTGAAAAAAGTTAGGATTTTCGTATATTCACCGAGATGCTGGCAACATTTCTGCATAAACAAAATTTTCGAGTGTTAACTTTGGTAAAAGACTTTAATTAACCAAATTCTAGTCGGACAAGTCTGTTTAAAAAAGCCATTATAGAGCAGCCTTCTATTTTTTTTTGTTTGTAACATTTTTCTTTAATCTTTCCCATAAAACAGTTGGACGCGTCGTTTGAACGGATCCGATCGGTCACCGTTTCAAAGAACTGTTTTGGTCAGGACCAAAAGTGCGGTGTACATTATGAAAAGTGGACGTTTTGCGAATAAGCCGTATCCTCTAGCCATTTATGTACAGTTTTCAAAGTGCGCCACTAACTTGAAAATAAAACTAAATGGTGGCTGACGACTATGCCAAAATCGTCGACGCCCTTTGGATGGTGGTAGCCGGTAACACATTTACTACCATACATTTTCTGTCCTAGTAATCAAAATGTAGTTAACATTGAAAATCGTATCCTAATGCAATAGGTGGAATTAGTACATTGATGTGATGCTCATTGCATCCACGGGAGGAGACGTAGAGGTTTTTTTTTGGCTGGACACACACCACAGCCCTCTTCCATGGGAAAAAACGGAGGGTTAATCTTAGGCTGGACATACCACTTCACACATCCACTTGAGGAGACGGAGAGGTTATTTCTTAGGCCAGACAAACACCACAACACTCTTCCATAGGAAAAAACGGAGGGTTACTCTTAGGCCGGACATACCACTTCACACATCCACTTGAGGAGACGGAGAGGTATTTTCTTAGGCCGGACACACATCACGGCACTCTTCCACGGGAACAGACGGAGGGTCTACTCCTAGGCCAGATAGACCACTGCATACATCCACGTGAGGTGACGCACAGGTATTTTCTTAGGCTGGACAAACAACACAGCACTCTTCCATAGGAAAAAACGGAGGGTTACTCTTAGGCCGGACATACCACTTCACACATCCACTTGAGGAGACGGAGAGGTATTTTCTTAGGCCAGACAAACACCACAATACTCTTCCATAGGAAAAAACGGAGGGTTACTCTTAGGCCGGACATACCACTTCACACATCCACTTGAGGAGACGGAGAGGTATTTTCTTTGGCCAGACAAACACCACAGCACTCTTCCATAGGAAAAAACGGAGGGTTACTCTTAGGCCAGACATACCACTTCACACATCCACTTGAGGAGACGGAGAGGTATTTTCTTAGGCCAGACAAACACCACAACACTCTTCCATAGGAAAAAACGGAGGGTTACTCTTAGGCCAGACATACCACTTCACACATCCACTTGAGGAGACGGAGAGGTATTTTCTTAGGCCGGACACACATCACGGCACTCATCCACGGGAACAGACGAAGGGTCTACTCCTAGGCCAGATAGACCACTTCACACATCCACGTGAGGTGACGCACAGGTATTTTCTTAGGCTGGACAAACAACACAGCACTCTTCCATAGGAAAAAACGGAGGGTTACTCTTAGGCCGGACATACCACGTTACATATCCACGTGAGGTGACGGACAGGTATTTTCTTAGGCCGGACAAACACCACAATACTCTTCCATAGGAAAAAACGGAGGGTTACTCTTAGGCCGGACATACCACTTCACACATCCACTTGAGGAGACGGAGAGGTATTTTCTTTGGCCAGACAAACACCACAGCACTCTTCCATAGGAAAAAACGGAGGGTTACTCTTAGGCCGGACATACCACTTCACACATCCACTTGAGGAGACGGAGAGGTAGTTTCTTAGGCCAGACAAACACCACAACACTCTTCCATAGGAAAAAACGGAGGGTTACTCTTAGGCCGGACATACCACTTCTCACATCCACTTGAGGAGACGGAGAGGTATTTTCTTAGGCCGGACACACATCACGGCACTCTTCCACGGGAACAGACGGAGGGTCTACTCCTAGGCCAGATAGACCATTGCACACATCCACGTGAGGTGACGCACAGGTATTTTCTTAGGCCAGACAAACACCACAACACTCTTCCATAGGAAAAAACGGAGGGTTACTCTTAGGCCGGACATACCACTTCTCACATCCACTTGAGGAGACGGAGAGGTATTTTCATAGGCCGGACACACATCACGGCACTCTTCCACGGGAACAGACGGAGGGTCTACTCCTAGGCCAGATAGACCACTGCACACATCCACGTGAGGTGACGCACAGGTATTTTCTTAGGCTGGACAAACAACACAGCACTCTTCCATAGGAAAAAACGGAGGGTTACTCTTAGGCCGGACATACCACTTCACACATCCACTTGAGGAGACGGAGAGGTATTTTCTTAGGCCATAAAAACACCACAACACTCTTCCATTGGATAAAACGGAGGGTTACTCTTAGGCCAGACATACCACTTCACACATCCACTTGAGGAGACGGAGAGGTATTTTCTTAGGCCAGACAAACACCACAGCTCTCTTCCACGGGAAGAAACGGAGGGTCAACTCTTTGGTCAGACAGACCACAGCACATCCCACATCCACTAGAGGGGACGGAGTGGTAATTTCTTTGGCCAGATCTCTACTCCTACTAGGTATGTAGCTATCTAAAGTAACAGTATGAAGTCAGAGTTTATTCGCAAAACAAATCGGATAATGTATTTGTTTACCTAGGTTTACTTTTACTTACCTTTGTCACAGAATAAATAATAGTACAAGTACCTATGTTGGCTCTTTTCATAATTATGATTTGCGAGTAGCCTGACTTGATAGTTTCCATTTCATCCGTAGTCACGTGACCGATGGCGGGAAAATTGACACAGATCCTGCCTCGATGCGGTCTGCGACCGGTCTGAGCAAGCCGAGCGCACGCTCTGGTACTTATATTTGTGTTTAAAAAATTATATAAAATAATCCCTTTTAGTTTTGCTAAATTTTGTTATTGACTTCACTAATTTAAATAAAAATGAACATGACACCAAGTGTTTCATAAGTTAAAACGTGAAAGAAGTAAGTCAAAAACATGATTTCAATTTTAAAAAGGTGGTATCTTTGTGTTTTTTTTTATTGAGTGAAGTAATTCAAATAGTGTATTGAATTAATGATTTCACTAGATAAAATGATCAAGAATATCATACATTTTTTTCTTCATAGAAAACTATAAGAATTCTTATCAAAAACTTTAAAATTCTAGACACATTTGAGAACCTATGGCGTCTTTTTAGGCAACTTTCAAATTCCTAATGGATCCCTTACCAGCTCACGGTTCCGATCACCTGTTTCGTGAAAACTTGTTTTGAAAAAGATATTTTCAACAAAAAACTTATTAACCTAGTTAACCTTACAGTAAACCCACAAGAATAAATTGGTTATATAAGCAGGAAACGAAGTTACTGCTCAGGTTGAAGCACTTACGAAGCCATTAGCTAGCATTGAACTAACAGACTTAGATCGAACGCTCAACTGTAGATACATGTGTCGTAGGTACATTATTCCACAATAGTAGCACGTCTAAATAATTAATCAACATGTTTCTCGAACTAAGCTAAAGAAATAGTATCAGACGTTAAGGATGCGTTTCGACCAGAGATAAGCGAGGATGCATAGCGAGGGATGTGTTTGTTAAAAACCAATAGAATCACTTCATTTACCTAGCCTCGCTCAGCGCAGCTCTGGTGGAAACGGCTTAGGAGAGCGAGGTTTTATACGTACAAAACAAGCGGGGGATGTGTTCGAGAGATGGACGCGAGCGAGAAACTACGAGTACTAGCAGTCACTTGACGGAATTTGTTAGAGGTATCCTCGCACCGTTCATCTTCGCACCGTTTCACAGCGTCGCTACGCATCTTCGCACCGCTTAGCTGCCTAGCACATCACCAGACATTTATACATTTATAAATGGATAAAACCACCAGAGGGTGCATGGAAGAAGCTTCCTCACGGCGTACCTTGGAAACAGCTAGAACGCGGTAAGGCAGTGTCCTAGGCTGGTGAGTTCTTCTACCACAGTGGCCTAAAACCCAGTACTGGCCAATGTTTCCATGAACATTGAAGGCTTTTGAAGCGATAAGTCGCAGCTGCTTGCAAATCTGTGTTAGACATCATAATGTGAAGTACTTTGCGTTTAGGAAACCATCCGAAATGTCCTAGCCAACCTAGCTGTTCATCGCGGCTCGCTCCGCTCACATGATCATATTTGCTGCACTCCATGAGAGTAAAGGCACTCATTTTTTAAATTTTAATAAGTATACTTAAGTACCTCTACTTATTTTAGTCTTTGGTAGATAAACCAGTCGAATTAAGTATAGTTTTACTTGACAACGTGATCTCAGCAGAATTGTCTCTCGCGGATTTTGGTCGAAGTCCCGCGCACAGTTTACCGGCGGGTACTGTACATAACAATGGTCACAAATACCTACAAGTTCCTCGGGACGATAGATTACAGTTCTTGTTCTCGTGTTCTCGCCTGCAGAAGATTAATTCAGATTTCCCGACCGAGGGACTAATAACGATTTAAATGGGCCCATTATTCAGATGTTATGAAATGAAACGAGAGTTGGTTCCCACTTGGCTCCTTGGTTCAGAGTTATGCTTCACGAATTTTAGTACAATACAGTAGGTAGTAATAGGCATTAGGTATATCTAAGAAATATTATTATTATTAGGGCAAAGACTTCCCTCCTTCCACTTCTATAGGCCAATCACGTCAAGCTCGTCACGCCATGTCCTTCTGGGCCTACCACGTCGCCGCCTTGTATTGAGTGTGAAACAAAGTAAGAAAAAAAAAAAGTACGAAAGCGGCACGGTGCCTTCTTTTTCTATTTTTAACCTCCGGCGAATGAATGAATGAATGAAAATACTTTATTGCACAACTTACAAACTAGATAAAATCAACACATAATAACTAAACGAAAAACTAAATGTACAATGGGCGGTCTTATCGCTAAAAAGCGATCTCTTCCAGACAACCTTTGGATGGAGAGGAGCTAAACTTAAAAACGAAAAACAAGACGAAAAACGAAGAGGTGTTATAAGTTTGACGTGTCTGTGTGTGTGTGTGTGTGTGTGTGTGTGTCTGTCTGTCTGTCCCAACGTAGCTCCTAAACGGCTGAACTGATTTCGTTTTTTGTTTGTTTGAAAGGTGTATTTGTCGGGAGTGTTCTTAGCTTTGTTTGATCAAAATCGGTTCAGCCGTTCAGCGTTGGGGGTTTTTTTATTTTTACAAAATTAATTACTTGTTTAAGACAAGTTCTAATTCTAGCTTGTGGCTTTATGACCAACGTCGGCGATTTATGTTTTGGAGCGCATATGCTAATAAATAAGAGAATGAAAATAAAGAGTTGAATCAATACAATTTACAATAAATACAATAAGATCCATGTACTGATTAATCTTTCTCTTTATAAATTTCGAGTTTGTATCTTAGAGACTGAGCAAGAAAAAACTTCCGAACATCCAAACTGTCGCATTTATAATACTCGTATAGTATTAATCGTACGACAGACTACGAATATTAATAGAGGACTATTCATGGTACCAAGTTGATTTTTATTATCCAATCAGTGCCAAATAAACCACTAGACATAACAAAAACATAGACTACCAAATAAACAAAGGCTAAAAATCTCTCTTCTTATGTGTATTGTGTAAAAAATAAACGGATACACTCTGAAACGCTACGAACCTCGTAGCTCTGTCGTAGCTCCCTCCAAACATACAACAAAACAAAATAGAAAACGCCATATTCAAAACGGATCAATAAAATAAATACATTCAGCCAAGTGTGAGTCAGACAAGCTAACAGAGGGTTTATATTGTGTAAAAAATAAACGGATACACTCTGAAACGCTACGAACCTCGTAGCTCTGTCGTAGCTCCCTCCAAACATACAACAAAACAAAATAGAAAACGCCATATTCAAAACGGATCAATAAAATAAATACATTCAGCCAAGTGTGAGTCAGACAAGCTAACAGAGGGTTTATATTGTGTAAAAAATAAACGGATACACTCTGAAACGCTACGAACCTCGTAGCTCTGTCGTAGCTCCCTCCAAACATACAACAAAACAAAATAGAAAACGCCATATTCAAAACGGATCAATAAAATAAATACATTCAGCCAAGTGTGAGTCAGACAAGCTAACAGAGGGTTTTAAATATTTTTGCTTTTATTGAAAACAATTTCAATAGTTTATTTAGTACCTATTTTATTTCTATAAAACAAAATGGAATATAGTGACTATTCAGACAGGAGCTAATGAATTAAAAAATAAAACAGGCACGTTGTCGTTTTGCAAGCCGTGTGTAAATTGGAGACTACGATAAAGCCTACAAATCCGTAGTACGATGCGGCTTCCGCGTCCGTCGCACCAATCACAGCAATTATCTGTCAATAAAAAGAAAAGCCGACCTGCCAATGTTGCCAACAGACATCATACGTAGTTAATGGCTACACAATGCATGAATAACATTAAAAACCTACTTGTGGCTAGATTTGACTTGAAAAATTACATAGTTAAAATTCAAAACTTAAAATCCGTTGTAGGCCGAAGTATGTTTGGCCATCGTCGTCCGAAAAAACGAAAAAATAAAAAAATCGGAAGACCGCGGTTGTAGCAGTGAAGGCGCTTTCGTTCCTTTACATACGTTTGATTCGATCGGCCGAGTTCGGACGACGACGCCCGAACATACTTCGGCCGACAACGGATTAGGTGGATCCGTACCGTTAGAGGAAATAAATTTACAAATCCTTACACTCTACGTAAGCATTTAAATTAAACGGGGGAATATGCTACATATGGGAATTACTAAGGTTTGTATGCTATTACTGGAAGAAAGCGTTAGCCTTGATATTTGTTTCTTATTAGTTTAATAAGTATTTCTGTGTAGCTCATGTATATATATTCATTCTTTCTTCTTTTTCTTTTCCGAATCAGTTGTAGGAAGCAATGGTGGCGATGAGCTCACCACTCGTCACGTCTATAGTCCCACGATGGTGCAACCCACGGTGAAAAGATGCCTATTGAGGCTCTGCCTATATACCCTTTCGGGGAAAAAGGCGTGTTTCTATGTATGTATGTTTGTAAATATGCCACACAACTAAAATATAACTTTGATAAATGATACTACCCACACAGTTTTTTTCCGAAATCTCTCAAAATGGTTAGTTCATGCCACAGTGAACGTGTTAATAAAAAAACACCATTCCATGGTATTACCATTATTTACTTCTCGAAATAGAAAATCGTTCCCTCATGAGTTTCAGCGGAGGGGGAAAATCGCTTTTCCCCCTTCGCTTCACGGCCCGTTTTACCATTTTTTTAAACCATACATTACCAACCCACCACCACCACCGCTAGCTGTACCAAATAATTTTAGAGTGATCACTAATTCACGCGCTTATGTTGAAAACCTTCAATTCTAAGATTTTGGAAATGTTGGTGGCAGGGATCTGAATTTTTCTCAGCAATTAGGTACAAAACATATGACAGTGATATTTGGTGCCCTGACTCTTCATATCACTGACTTATTTTTTGAAGTTTTATTACACTATTGAGTAACTTTTATAATAGATAAAATTATACAAGAAACCTCTTTTAAAACAGAAATCTACAGTTTATAGGCAAACGGGACCGATTAGAACCGCTATATTGTCTAATTGTTACAATTACTGGCAACTGGATTCTTTAAAGATTTCCTTTTTAATTTAAAGGAAAACCCCCGTTATGTCGTATACGACCTTAATACGAAATTGTACCCAATTGTGTTATACCAAATAATCGTTTATCAATGCGTCCTTAAAAATAAGTTGGGTACTTATTTAGAGTAACAGAATACTTCTTACTCGAGAAGTAGCCAGATCCAGCTAAAAGTAGCACAAACATGGCAATATAGACATCCAACCGAGAGGGAGATAGAGGGTGAAAGTGGGAGGATAGAGTGAGAGAGCACACTTCTAATTTGTTCGGTAGAACTGTGGCACAGTACTCAATGCTCGCTAAGTACGCATGACATAGTTTGATTACTTATAGGAGATGTGATTATAATCGTATCAAGTTTCCCTATTGTTTGGTAGCCTACATTTTCTATCGGTCACGGTTTTATAAACTGCGCACTTACATGTACCTACAGGTGATTCGTTTCTAGCTACCTTTAGATACACAGACTTGGTCTGTGACAATTTAGCAAAGGTCCAGACTCGAGGTGTGCCAGCGGGGTATGAAGCGCAGTATTTTAGGTGTCCGACTAACAGACCGAATTAGAAATTCAATTATGCGCTCGCAAACAAAGGTTTACGATGTCAGCAAAAAATCAGCCCAGCTCAAGTGGGATTGGGCCGGCCACGTCTGCTGCATGTCGGAAGATCTATGGGCAAAATGCACTACTGATTGGGTTCCTAACGCAAGACGCCCCGGCAGACTACCACGGAGATGGCGCATGGCGTGACGAGTTGGATGTGCACCTACCAGATTGCCCTACTCCAGCAAGGGACAGAGAGAACTGGAAAAAGGGAGGGAGGCCTTTGCCCTGCAGTGGGACAATATGGTCTGTAAATAATAATAAATATAACTTTATATCGTTTGCAAAGGTCTTCAGACAGATCAACTGTTTAATTTGTATTTTTTAAATTTTGAACTCACCTATTTATATTAGTAGCATTATTCTTACTGTAAATAAACGTATTTATATTATGTTATTTTCTTCTAATTCAACTTTAAGAAACTTATCACATACCTACATACACACACGTCCCGAAGGGGTAGGTTGAAAGAGCCTCAATGGGCCTCTTTACACTTTGAGTCGCACAACCATGGGAATATAGACGTGACAAATGATGGGCTAATCGCCGCCATTGCTTTCCCGTAGTTAACCCAGCTTATGATTTCGTCCAGCAATAATATATTTGAGTGTTGATTTCAGTAAAAAGTCAACGAATATTTCACGACTGAATACCTATAATAGGTACATAGGTAATTAATATGACTGCTTTCTTTTGTACAAAGATAATTACTTAAGAAACATACTTTTGCTTTGGTACAAGTGGTCCTACCGTGTTGGTCCTATGATAGGACAACATAAATCCCATACTCATCGAACCACGGAGACAAGATATTCGTCCAATTATGCCAGTAATATATTATTTTCTCAGAAATATGCCTACTAATTTTACAATCTAGCCTTATTCTGTTTTCTCTCTTTCTGAAGAGCAAAATCGGAATCCAATGAATATATAAGTAGCTATGGCTATGAATATATACAGGCCCTAATCCTACAACATAATTATATACCAGAAAGCAATCAATGACGACCCCAGTGGCGCGTCGGGCGAAGTATCGCCTGCGACGCAGGAGGTTGCGGGTTCGATTCCCGCCTCGGAATAAATATTTGTACGATCTGCAAATATTTGTTCAGGATGTTCTGAGTATTTTCTATGTATAATAAAAAAATATCTATCGATGTAATGTATTGTATTAAGTATATCAGTTACCTAGTACCCATAACACAAGTTCTGCTTAGCTTGGGGCTAGATAACGTTGTGTGAACTGCATTAAGGTTGCATGCCTTTCCATCTTCTATAGGTTATATTTCGGGAAATGCTCCCAGGAACTTCACGACCTGATCCCACCATCTCCTTTTCATCATAAGACGAGCAGGCGTACGGCTCGGTACTATCCTTTCCTCATTAGTATACCCTCTATTCGTACTAAACGTTTCAGTTCTACCTTTATAATGCGAACTGCTAAGGAGTGGAATACACTACCGTCGTCTGTCTTTCCTGAAAACTATAATCTGGGTCTCTTCAAGGCTAGAGTGAATAGGTGCCTTCTAGACCTTTGTGCTCCATCTTCGGACACATCGTCACTTACCAACAGGTGAGATCGTGATCAAACAAAGGTCTACCAATGTTAAAAAAAAAACAATTTAATGTGCGTTCTTATCGTTTACATAGGATTCTGCCACCTTAGGATAGACTGGACTGAACAGAAAGCGTAAGCGAACGGGCATATCGGTGTGATGCAAAGCACAAATAACGTCTGCTATGGGCGTTACGTTGCTCTTTTTCCCCTAAGAGCCTTCCTAAAGAGGGTCGCATATAAACAACGATGCTAATGATGTTAGCGATTAGACTAAACATTGATCCAAGCTCTGGACGAACCCGACATTTGCAAAGCCACAACTGAATTTATTTCCCAGAATAAAACATATACAGTACCTACACACAGTCACATACACGCGGTACGTAAAAAATACTGCGGTACTGTCAAAAAAGGCGTTGAGCAATGTAGGTAGATCGCATTATTCCGAGAAACGTGAACACCGTAAAGTTCAGGCTATGCCCCCCTACCCTACAACGCAGCCGGTCAGCTCTTCTGCGCAAATGTGACCGTACGTTCAAGACTAAGTTTGGCCTAGCCAACCTCATACAAGCACACGCCAGGGCACATCTGTGAAAATTCCAACTGTCTAACTATCGCGGTTCATGAGATACAGCCTGGTGACAGACGGGCAGAAGGACAGCGGAGTCTTAGTAATAGGGTCCCGTTTTACCCTTTGGGTATACGGAACACTAAAAACCTGCAACCGCAATATAATTCACTTGTTTTGTTTCTCAGCTAGCTAGGTACTCGCCCTCTCCTCTAGAGTCCGCCATATCATAACATAATTCAAAAGATACTTCACAATTTTTATCAGAGTTTAAATCGAGTACGTATTTTCATTCGCCGTATCAAAATCCAAAAGAAATCAACTGAAAAATCTGTACAAACTAAACATTTTTCCAACAAAATCCTGGCTGATCCAACGCGGACATAGTTCAGATTAAATGAAGTGGAGAACCTCTGAATTACGCTTAAAATGTTTGCTTACGGGATGGAATAGCTGCGCTGTTATTTAGTCAGGGGATGAGCCTTTCGTCTACTGTTTTATTTCCTACTAGTGGAATTTCCGCGACTTCGTCCGCGTGTACTTTTCCATACAAAATTCAACACCCCGCTGCCCCCCTTAGGGGTTTAATTTCTGGAATTCCTTTCTTAGGGCACCCCGAGACCACAAGAGGAACGTACCCTCCAAATTTCAGGCCTCTAGTACTTACGGTTTAGGCTGTGCGTCGATAGTCAGTCAGGCAGTCACGCAACGATTTTATATATATCGATTTTCGTTACTTTTTGTTTAACGGCATCGACATTTTCTTGTCTGATTAAATTATAAGAGAAGGAAATTAAATGACGTTGATAAAAACACTTAGCGGAAAATAAAGTTTTTACCCGACTACGGCAAAGCATATCTGCCATGAAGTTATAGCAGAACTAACTACTATAACTTCATGATATCAGTATGTATGAATGTATGTTTCTCAGTATGACAACAGTTGTATGTTGCTTAGTAGTAGTAGAGCTGTTTTGTGAAAGAGTAAACACAACCAGTAGTAAGAGTAAGCGAACATGTACAAAGGCGAGCTTAACCCTAAAAACTAAATTTCATCCAGCAAACATTTGAGGCTAGTGAGAGGGGATTATAGAAGTAGGTTAATGCATATTGAAAATAAGTAGTATCCGTTAGTAGTAGTAGTAGTAGAGCTTTTTTATCAAAAAGTTCGTCCGGCGAAATACTACCTCCAAAGCTATTTCTGCTGCAAAGCAGTAGATACTGCGTTCCGGTTTGAAGGGTATGGGGTGCCGGTGAAATTACAGGCACATGTGACTTTTCATCTGTATGTGTCAGGGTGGCGGGCGCAGTGCAATGCCGCATGATGCGTCCACCTAGGACGCATCCTATCCTATTCTATGTTTCTCTGGCTACACCTTCACCCGGCTGACAGAGGCAGTCGGAGCTAACGTCGATGCCGCCGTCAACGCCAACCACACGGCTTTCAATATTAATAGTTGCCTTTCAAACGTAAAGCAGACAAATTGAATTAAACACGCTTCTACGTATCATATTTACATAGATTTGAAACTCCCACGCCAAGCAAAAACAAACCACTTGACATTACATTACTTGTAGAAATCTGAAATAAAGAATATTGGTAATGAGACGTGATGCGATTTGCCAGATTATGAGCAAATTTCTCATACCCTTTCACTCTTGGTTTTATGGGTTTATTGTCAAGTATTTACGACGTCAAATCATTAAATCAAACACATAATTTGACAGTAAAATGACAAAGTGACTTTCCACTTGATATCTTGCAAAAATCGAAATACAGCACATAATATATCACATAAAGTAAAATAGTTCAAATGTTTAAGTTTTTAAGTGTCTATAATAGTGTGGCAAAAAACAGCGACATCGGTTTCAATACCAAATAACAAATATAACAAAGTTATTTACCTCAGATATCGACCGTCTGACATGCGGTGTACGAATCACCGCTGACGTGACACGTAGGCGAAAAGAGTAGGAAGCGGGACCGAGCAGTTGGGCACGGACGTTGGTGCTATTTTTGAGCACGGGGAATCCACAAAGGAGTTTCATATTTATACGTTAGTAAAAAATATTTTACTTATGCTTAACAACATTTCATTATTAATTAGAGTAGAAAATACATAGGTAGGCACTCAAGTGCGAATGTTCTCATTTACATATTGAATAGCGAAAATTAGTTTATTGTGCTCCTATTGGTGGCTGGGACTTGGAGGAGAGAAGGATACGGATTGATTGAGCCTTTGACAGCTCGGTGACGATGTATGAATCGTTTTGAACAGCATCAGGAACAGTACCTTCTGATCCACAAGTCGTAAGTTCGAATCCAACACGCTACTGGCAATTCAACAAAGAAGACCTCTGTGGCGTGGCGGGCGAGTAGCCAGCTGAGTTGCGAGAGGTGCTGGTTCGATTCCCGCTGTACCACGGTACTCGTAGTTCCTGATACTAGTGTGGGATTAGAGCTATGTATGTTACTGTTGGGGTGGGTTTGTTAAAAAGACTGATATTTTTACCAGAATTAAGAGTCTATAATACCTACAATCACGTTGTTTAGTATATTAGTAATAGTAGAGCTTTTTTGTGATCTATAATCTTGTTCTAACAGTGCGTGGTCCGACACGCGCTTGGCCTGTTATTATAATACTGTTTTATCATTATGTTATTGTTTTAATCGAATTATATGTTCTCATAAATTAAAGTAAAGTAAAGTAAAGTTTATTAAATTGGTCCAAAAAAATATGAAACAAGTGTTTTACAAATATTGTCTAAAACTAATTAAGTACTATGTACGTACTAAATAAGCTGTAACAGTAAGTTGTAAGTTGACAAACATTTGTAAGTGCACTAGCTCCCACCTTAGGAAAACCTGTGTTGTGGGTAGCTAGTTCTCTTTCGTAGTGCGACAATTGTGTTCGTAACTGAGGAGAACGTACGCTAAATAATATTGCTACAGATGCGAAGTAAAAAAAAAAAAAAATAACAAAACATATACCAGATTTGTGAAACAAAATAAAAATAAAAATGTATGGTAAGTTTGTGAATACACTAACAAACAGTAATTGGGTAAGCAAATTGAGTTTGAAATTTTATCAAAAACATAAAATAATTAAAATTAGAGAAAATATAGTTAAAAAAAAAAAAAAAATATGATATAAAAGGAAACTATAACCAGTAGGTGAATAAAAAAATAAAAAAATTATAAAGTATTTCGGCGAGATTGAGTATTAGTTATGATGTGATAATCACGTCATACGATAGTGTGTGTGTGTGTGTGTGTGTGTGTGTAGGAGTGTGTGTGTGTATGTGTGTAAGTGAATAAGAGTAGGTAAAGCGTTAGAAAAACAAAAAAAAAAAAAAAATACTTAGGGTTACGTGGGTCATTTACGTTTTTAAAGATAGTAGTTCCTCCGTTTCGCTGTAAGTACGAGTCATTAATACTTTAATAGCTTACGATAACTTTACTTCATAAGTTAATTAGTTAAGTATTTATCTATATTCATTGTTCTATGTAGTGTGTCCGGCCTAAGAATAGACCCCTCCGTCTCCTCTCGTGGATGTCATAAAAGCCGACTAAGGGATTACCCGCACTTGTTGATAAGATTCGTTGCTATAATAGTCTAAGATCCGCACTAGAAACGACCTTCACCCATCTGTTTAATGGATGAAAAGTATTTTATATGAAATTAAATATATTAGAAAATATATCTTGAGTGGGTTGTCTAAAAAATTCCAGCCCAGACTATCATAAATTAAAAATTGAAAAATTACTTTTTACTTGTTTTTAATAACCTTGATAGTTAGACATTTAAAATTTTCATAGGATGATGTATTTCTGTTACCGCTATAACAACAAATAGGTAAACAGAATAAAATAAATGTTTAAGGGGGCTGCCATACAACAAACGTATTTTTTTGCCGTTTTTAAAGATATAATGGTACGGAACCCTTAGTGCGCGACTCCGACTCGCACTTGGCTGGTTTTTATAGATAATGGTACGGAAGCCTTCGTGCGCGAGTCCGACTCGCACATGGCCGGTTTTTAAATTTTTAATTAATCATAGTCTGGGCAGGAATTTTTTAGACAACTCACTCGAAATATGTTTTATAATATAATAAATTTGATATAAAATACTTTTCATCCATTAAACAGATGGGTGAAGGTCGTTTCTAGTGCGGATCCTCTACTATAATATTTGTCCTGGCTGCTAGCTTATTATGGAATATGTAGCTTATTGTGGAATTACTGGAAGAAAGCGTTAGCCGAGTCAGTCGGGAAGCAATGGCGGCGACGAGCTCATCACTTGTCACGTCTATATTCCACGATGGTGCTATCCACTGTGAAGAGAGGCACATTGAGGCTATGCCTACCCCTTCGGGGAAAAAGGCGTGTGTCTATGTATGTATGTATGTATGTATACATTGTTCCATCAGGAAGCTTTTACTAAGTTTTAACAATATCTAAATTGCTGAAGTTTCACGTTCTCATTTTATGTAGATTGGAATATTACAACTTCACGGGAAGTAATAATGTGTCCGGATAGAATCATATGAGCCTTCAAAACGTCAAACTGTCAAAATTTGAAGACAAATTTACTTCATGTTCATAAACATACCATGACATACCATGTTCATACTATGAGGGGTTTTCATGGCAGTCTCGATACATGATTTCAGGGTTGAAAATCATCGAGCAACGCAGGCCTCCGTGTTGCTCGATGTTGAAAATAGATGACGCTGCACTGTGGATAAACCATAGACGTAGAATTTTTTCGCTACGCTAAAATAAACCGTCAAATACAGAGGCCTGCAATGCTAAGCCGTCAAAAGAATGTTTGACTTTGTGACACGTGACTTTGAAAGAAAACTAAAATTGAGTAGCTAAGAATTTTTGACAGAGGGTTCAGCGACGTCTATCCATCCAGTTCAAACTACAGATCCACCAACTTATCTGTAGAATGAAATGTATGTAGTTTTCTATCATCTACATACATTTCATTCTACAGATAAGTAGGTGGATCTGTTATTTTTTTTTATAACTAAAATTAAAAGCCCTGATTACTTGTGTATGGCCGTAATGTTAATGTTAAAGAACACCCTTTTCCGCATTAGAACTCTTTGGGTGGTCCATTATGCGTGAGAGTTGTCGACTACAAAAAACCTCATCTTCTAACAAAACTGTCCATAGTACATCATTAATTTAACGGGTTTCAATTAGTAATGCCATTGAGCAGTGCTTCATTATAATGTAATGGACGGAGTTCACCTCTGGTTTTAAGCTGGGCTTTATTAATGAAACAGAGTGCACGTTAATCTCTGTCTAAAGCACGATTCTGCTAAATGGACCTTGAAACTTTGAACGAGTCTTTTTTGCAGAGAAAAATAGATTTAAAATATTTTTACTATCCTGAACGTGGCATAATGGGCCTTATTACAAAAAACTAATTTAGTCCTGGTTTAAACCCGAACTACGTAGTCTAGGCTTGTAGCGGTATTTAAGTTATAAACAACTTTAATACAAAGGCAGATGGTTTGTTTTCCGAAGTCAACTCTAGAGCTAGATAGATAGATAGATAGATAGAAAATTCTTTATTGCACATAAAACAAAGAAGTACAAAGGCGAACTTAATGCTAGAAAGCATTCTCTTCCAGATAACCTTGGTGTCTTGCGGAAAAAATATGTATCGGTAGTGCACAAGAAGGGAAATATTGGATAAGTCTAAGAAAATTTAAAAAATAATAATAATAATAATATAAGTACTTTAATTACTGCCTAAAATATAAAATAAACTAATACATATCATTAATATTATAATACATACCATTAATATAATTCTAAATGAAATGTATTAATAAAATTGCTCATTAATCGATCTTACTGACGAAATGATTATAGATTCTAGACCTGAACACCTCCACTGAAGTAGACTCGCGATAATTAAGAGGGATATGGTTCCACAGACGAATTGCAGTTACCGTGAAGGAGTCAGAGTATGAAGCCGCATTGTGCGGTGGAGTCATCAACTTACACCGTTGAGAAGGTCGCACAGGACGTCCTGGCGTAATTAGGGGAGTAAACCGCTCTCTTAGATAAATGGGGCATAATTGGTTGTTTAGTACATTAAAGAGAAGAGATAGTACATGCGCATCTCGACGGGCTCTGATGTCAAGCCATTTAAGTTGCTGACGGTTGACTGAAATATGGTCATACTTCCGTAGACCAAACACATATCGATTACAGAGGTTCAGCAGACGCTCCAATCTATTCAGTTGCTCTTCCGTAGCATCAGAATAGCAGACATCTGCGTAGTCTAGAATGGGAAGGAGTAACGCGTTAACTAGTGTGAGCCTCGTTGATTGCGGTAGGAAATTTTTCATCCGTTTAAGAGAATGCATGGTTCCATACATCCTCCTGCTAATCTGGGTAATATGATAGTCCCATGACAAATTGTAGGTAATGTGTAAGCCCAAATTCTTAACCTCCTTGCAGTACTTTATCGCGACATTGTTGTATTTAACTGAAGGAAGGGTGTTGAAATCGAGTTTGCAGATCTGACCGCGACTGCCAACAATTATGACCTGAGTTTTATTGATAGATAGTTCGATATTATGTCAAAAATGTCAAAGTCTTGGACTATCTCTGGTTTTTCTTAAACTAAGCAGCCCCCTAGTTTTACAATGGTCTAAAAATTGACAGTTGATTGCTTGTTGGATAGAAGTTTGCATATCATCGATATATTATACTAGTACTAGATCTTCGACCAAAGTAAAATAAATGGACTGGCCTTACCAATACAAAACGTCCGTGAAAAATAAGACAATTCGGATTTAGGGTACTGTCAACAAATAAACTATCTATCTATCTATCTATCTATCCAGCCACTGCTGAGTAAAGGCCTCTTCTCTATAGCGCCACTCCTGGCGGTCTTGTAAATAAACTAGGTGAAATTAAATTATTGAACTTCTTAAAAACTGTATTTTTTTAATACTTAATACTTTAACAGATGCAATGTGTTTTCTAAAGTTATTTCAGTAGGTTTATAGTACAAAAAATCGCCGAAAAAATGCAATTATTAAATGAAGCTTTTACAAAAATACATGGTTCCCTTCTGTTTTATGTAGTTACGTATCTATTTTTCAGCTCTCAAACATACACAATATAAATCAATAGAAAAGCAAGTCCACCTAAGGTCTTCAGCTCAATCAATTTGTGATAAATATATTTTTCATCACTCAATAAACTAAGAAAATATCATAAAAATCGTACGGAAACATAAATGTATAAAAATTCCAGTATTTAAGAAACTGCAGAGTGCAGTTTTAAGACTTTTGCACAATGAGTTTTTTTATACTACTTGGAATGACAGATCAAGAATATGGCCCACCTGATGTTAAGTGGTACTCTCTGCCTATGAACAGTGCATTACCTCAGGTCACGTCCACCTAGGACGCGCCCTATGTGGCATTCCACTGCGCCCGCCACCCTGAAACATAAAGATGAAAAGTCCCATGTGGCCGTAATTTCATCGGCACCCTTACCCTTCAAACCGGAACACAGCAATGCGAGCACTACTGCTTTGCGGCAGAAACAGGTATGGTGGTAGTACTTCCCCGGACGAACTCTTTCACAAAAAAGCTCTACTACTACTAACCGTTTTTTGGCGTATTAAATTCATTGTGTAGAAAATTATCAGAGCAAATACGGGAAAATGTATTCCACTTCCAAAAGTCGTCTGTTCTTGCTCGTCTTATGACTTCTATCCATTTTTGTTTACCTTAGATTTCTTTTGGAAAGCTATAAGGTTAATTAACATGCCATTACATATTATATGCAATTACCTAAAGCGACGTGCTTAGCAATGTTTTGACGTAAATAATGCAAATTACAATTCTAAATCAATACGATACCCCTTAGGCATCAGATTTTTTTGCAGTCTGTACCGGACCATCCGTCATGCGTGAAGTCTTGTCAAATATTTCGTCGCTGTAGTTGGAAAACTAAATAAGTAATAACAACAACAGAACCAAAATCGCGAGAAAAACACGATTTACTGTTTTATTGCGTCAAAAATGGCAATAACTTTTTTATAGTAACTAATTTTGCAGTCCGTGTTTTGATATGTTATAGATTGGTACTGTATCTATTTTTGAATTTAATGATAATACATTTTAGTTCTTTTGATTAAGAGAAAAAAAAACGACTATGTATTTTTCCCTCGCCAAAGTTTTGAATAATTGATGCAGTTATTTATTTTTGCATGTCAATTGTTTAGTTTTCCTTCGTCAATGATCTCCACTGAGGTTCAAAAAGCTAATGATAAGTGCCATTATTTAATTTTCCCATAATAGTGAAATCATGAAATGATCTATTATTTACTTATTTGAATATGACAATCCTATCCATGGGTATAGATTAAAAATAATATTAAAATACATTTTAAAATAAAACCAACTTATAATAATAAATAAATAAATATATCTGGACAGTTCACACAACATTATCTAGCCCCAAGCTAAGCAGAGCTTGTGTTATGGGTACTAGACAACTGATACACTTAATACAATATTAACATAGATAGATATTTTTTATTATATATAGAAAATACCCAGAACACCCTGAACAAATATCTGCGGATCGCACAAGTATTTGTTCCGAGGCGGGAATCGAACCCGCAACCTCCTGCGTCGCAGGCGAACGTTCGCCCGCCGCGCCACAGAGGTCGTCTTCATAATCATTTCTTTTTATCAAGACTGAATATTAGAAAAATACTGAAACACCTACATTATTTTAGCAGACTTTTAAATTCAAAGTAAGTGACATAACAAACTTATCATACGACTATTGCTTATAAAATCAACAAAATGAAATCAATTTGTGGAACACAATAATTCTAAGTATCAAAAAGAAAATGGTATGTCGACTAAAATTTAAACTATCTACGAGTATAAACTTGTGTCTGTTAACTTTCATTCAGAGTGGGGAACATTGAGATAATGTCCTGGGGCGTCCTCCTTGTCGCTCGTCCTCTAGAGCAAGACGTGTTCATCGACATGTATGGGCCATCATAACCATGCAATAAAGTCAATTTCGCAAAATGTGTTACTTATGTACTTATGTACTACACGACAATTTATAAGTTTTTTATCAATTGATGAAAATTATATTACAAAACCTTTACTTACGAATGAAATGCGATGCCTGAAGCTTTATTTGTATTTCTTGTGTTGTTTGCACTTGCAGAAAAGCACAGGAAGGCATTGTATCACCAAGGTATCTAATTTTGGTATTTTTCAGCATAGCTGTCACTCGTTGCCGTGACAAAGACTGACTAAAGCGAAGTATACTAGCTAGGTCTGTTTAGAAGCTTCAAAACTATCGTTCCCTAAGGCCCGTCCATTCATTTTATTTACGTCGATGTACTAGATGCCAGGTCAGCGTAAAAATACGTCTCGGTGAATTACAGCTCACTTGAAAATCGAGCTCTTATTTTATTTAGTTCGCTTGCAGCCCAGGGGTGCGTTCAGTGGGTACACTCTGAGTGTTGGTTGTCACCAGAGTGTACGGTTGTTCCGTTCACAGGCTCGGTTAGAGCGTTCGGTTAGCGTCACGTAACCCTAACCGAACAACCACCTCTGACAATTCTGACGTCTGTCAAAGTCAAATCATGTGCTTGTCACCAAAGCGTATGGGTTGTTCCGTTCGGAGGCTCGGTTAGAGCGTTCGGTTAGCGTCACGTGATCCTAACTGAACAACCACCGTTTTGGGTGGGTGTTCGGTTGTTACGATTTTGACGTTAGATTGCTGTCAAAGTCAAGTCGATCCCACCCTTCCCCCCCAAAAATCCTGTTCCATCCATAGATGGAGAATTATGTAAGCCCAACAAGTAATATAGTAACTGCGAAAGTTCCAGATTCCACGAGAGGGTTTTTTTATAAAGTGATACAGGGCTTGTTATCAGCTCCTGGATTACTTTGCTATTAAATGCTCTAAGACTTTGTTAATCAATCACGCTGTAACAACTGAACCGATATTGATGAAATTACATCCACAGATATGTTCAGATGTCCAGTAGCGGTTTATGTTGGCTGATTGATGATGATGTTGCAAACATCGCCAATATTTTTTTCTGTGAAATATCAAGGCTAGCTTCTGACAAATTTGTCACTACCTATCAAGGCTGGAAGGATCTTTGTTGTCAAGTGCACGTCGGATCACACGCATTCAGGGTTCCGTACCAAATGTACCAGAAAATTCTCGAAATGTTTCGAAAGTTTTTTGTATATATTGGTAAAATATAAATACACACTTAAATATGCTTTCAGCGATAATGCCGCCCATTTTACTGTTTTTTTTTTGATTTTACGTTTATTTCTTGGTGTAGGTACAATAGGGTGTTAGTAGTTATATCGATCTAAATACATAACAAGTACCATATTTACAAAACAAGTTCATAGGTCAAATGCAAAATAAAAAAACTTAGTATCAAAATTTTAGAAAAAAAACTGACTTTGGCGGCTTTATTTTCTATTACTATTGAAAATAAAATAAACTCTACTTCATGAGATCTAAAACTGATAAACCACATGAAAAAAACAATGAAAAGCCAATGGGAAGAAAAGGGTTAAAAATAAGGCTAATTGTTTCAGTAAAAAGGAGCTAAATAAACAATGCAGGTTATATGATTCAACAAATCATTCTACTTCACTACACAGCTACAATAACAATAAGGCTTTTGTTTTGTCGTTCATTCATTCATACTATCTAATAACTTCTTTGAAAAAAAGTGGAGCTGACAATGTTGAAATAGAGCTGAATTTAGCTCAAAAAGAGCTAAATTGGCAACACCGGGTGAATAAAGCGTTTGTTTACATCAAAATTTACAGTGGCATTGACATTCCGTGTCAATCCAAGTCGTTCAGAGCCTCAGAGCGTGGTTAAAAAAACAACTACACCCTTGGAGTGTACCCACTGAACGCACCCCAGCCAATGTAAACACGTGTCAAAATGACGCAATGTGTATTCAAAAGTTGCAAAAATAATGCCCGAAAAAACAATTTAACGGCCGGAGTGTCTTACTTTCGGTAAGTATATGTAGAATGTTATATTTTAAGCTTTATACTAATATATAATATCAAATTTTGATCAAAATTACCGATTTTAAACCACCGCTACAAATGTTTGGTCAAAGTTGGCGCAAAACTTTGTGTAACAGAACAGTTAGATGCATGAAGTAGATTTGTATTGTAATAATTGATTTGTTACCAGAACTTTAAAATTGGTCAATACTACTTTTGTGTCTGTTTGTTCGACTCTCATAAGATACTCAGCTTTCCTTTTTTTATTTTAGCTTTCCGAGCAATCCGTTTACGTGTGCAGAATGGATCTCGATTGTCGCCAGAGAAAGAAGAGATGACTTTTATAAGCCAGCTAAGAATTCGGTTATATGTTCGGATCACTTTGATAAATCGGATATATCCGGAAATACTAACCGACGTATTATAAATAAACTATTCGTTGCGAAAAACTCATTGGTATGGGCCCTGATTTAATCCCTCGACCTCATGAACGTGAGGCAAGCGTAATACCAAATAGGCTACCACGACTACACTTCTAAATATACATAAACATACACATAAACATACACACAACAGAACGCTAACAAAATAACGTTGTATATATACTATCAAACATAGATGCCCAAAACATTAGTTATTTGTTATGTAAGAGTGCAAAGTTGCTTTTTAACCGCGTGCTCAATTTTGATGAATGAGCAAGCGAAGGATACTAAAATTGAATGACGAGCGCAGCGAGTGATCAAAAATTAGAATCCTGAGCGTTAGCGAGCTTTTACACACGTAACTTTTCATCCCAAATCAGCGAGGAAATGACAAATGCAAAAAAAAGTAATACACCATGAAGGTTAAAAAAGGTTGTATGGTAAATTCGGCACAATGGAGGTAGAAGTAGGTAAATAGGTTTAATGATGTTTTGAATTCACAAACATAGTGCACACGATGTTCTAAATTCAATTTTACTTTATCCTCTAGCGAATAAAAATGGCATTTACACTCAGATATCGAAGAGCAAAAATACTCCTTCCGAGATGGTGGGATGAAAAAATTATTTTAACTAAACTTTTACGTGCATATTATAAATTATTTAAGTGTTCAACGCGACTCCATACCTTCTGTTGTCAAATTTGAAAAACCAAACAGATATGAAACCAAGGAGGTTTGAGTGACAGTTCTTAGTGGACAGGAGTAATTTATTGCTTTGCTCGTTTTTTGTGACGAATGATCGTAAGTATAAGATAATATTTTGAAGATTTGCTACTTTATTGCTAGGTGTCATGGTGGTATTTAGGTTGAATTTAGAACTGTACTAGCGACTCCCCCCGGCTTCGCACGGGCAGCCCCGTTGAACCCCCCCCCCCCCCTGCCTTTCCCCCCTGTGTCAATCTCCTGGTTCTAAGCTACCTCCCCATCAATTTTCATCCAAATCCATCCAGCCGTTTCAGCGTGAAGAGGTAACAAACACACTCATACACTAACACACACACAAACTTTCGCTTTTATAATATTAGTGTGTGGCTAATATCAGCAGTATTCGAACATTTTAGAAATTTTTAAAGAATTTAACCTTTCATGATTTTTTGAATCTTTCTCAAACATTCTCGAATTCTTCTTCATGAATAAGAGGGTGAGGTTGGGGCTACCGTACCGTAAAACTTAAAGGCTGAGTTAGTTTATTTTGGAAAAACTTCCCGAAGGTTCTAGAACTTTCACAAGTTTCTCGAAAGTTCTATATCTTTCTGTAATTTTTTGAAAGATCTCGATCTTTTTCAAACTTTTCTAGAGGTTTTCGGAAATTTTCGAAGGTTCTAGAGCTTTTGCAAATTTCTTGACCTTTTTCAAACTTTTCTAGAGGTTTTTGAACTTTCTGAAATTTCCGGAAGGTTCTAGAACTTTTGGAAATTTCTCGAAAGTTCTCGAACTTATTCTAACCTTTCTGGAGATTCTCGAACCTTCCAGAATTGCCTTAAACTTTCCAGAACCTCCCCGAACTTTTCGAACTTCCTCGAACCTTATAGAAGTTTTGGTTGAGTTTCAGGTCAAGTTGACCTCATTCTAAACCGTTTTTCTCTAAACCTTAACCGCGCAGCCCAAAACCCAAACCACAGATTACTTAATAGTTACTACGCCCAAACCTTCTAAACCGTTTTTCTCTAAACCTTAACCGCGCAGCCCAAAACCCGAACCCTCTTGATGGATGGGAGGGTTGGGGCTACCCTAAGGTTAAACCTTTTTTGGGCTGCATTGGTTAGTTTTTAAGTTTTATCGGCCCGCACATTTTATCAACTTAGTTTTATTATATTCTAGCGACTCGCCCCGGCTTCGCACGGGTAGCCCCGTTGAACCGCCCCCCCCCCTACCTTCCCCCCCCCCCCTATGTTAATCTCCTGGTTCTAAGCTACCTCCCCGCCAATTTTCATCCAAATCCGTCCAGCCGTTTCAGCGTGAAGAGGTAACAAACACACTCATACACTAACACACACACCAACTTTCGCTTTAATAATATTAGTAGGTTCTAGAACTTTTGGAAATTTCTCGAAAGTTCTCGAACTTTTTCTAACCTTTCTGGAGATTCTCGAACCTTCTAGAATTGCCATGAACTTTCCAGAACCTCCCCGAAGTTTTCGAACTTCCTCGAACCTTCTAGAAGTTTTGGTTGAGTTTCAGGTCCAGTTGACCTCATTTTAAACCGTTTTTCTCTAAACCTTCAGCGCAGCCCAAAACCCAAACCACAGATTACTTAATAGTTACTACGCCCAAACCTTCTAAACAGTTTTTCTCTAAACCTTAACCGCGCAGCCCAAAACCCGAACTTTCTTCATGGATGGGAGGGTTGGGGCTACCCTACGGTTAAACCTTTTTTGGGCTGCATTGGTTCGTTTTTGAGTTTTATCGGCCCGCACATTTTATCAACTTAGTTTTATTATATATAATGATAATGATTAAAGCTTTTGTCTCGGTTCGTTAGAAAACAAATGTAGCTGTATAAGTATATATCCTTCTACTATTATTTATTCTGTGACGCGGACAGCTTTTAGCTTTGATTTTGTACGTGACAATCAATCTTGTAGTTCCTTTATCGAAGTTGCATATCGATTGTGATGTGACACTTTGACACAAGATCTGTCAGTTTGACACGTCGGTAAAATAGAAAATAAACCATCTGTCTTTCTGTTAAAATTGTATATAACTTTAATGCCATGACAAACCTAGACATCTTAGTTCGGGTTTAAACCAGGACTAACTTAGTTTTTTTTAATAAGGCCGAAACTGTTTAGTGATTGATATCGTTATTATTACTTTTGAAACTATCATGGTTATGTACATAATTTTCACTAGAAACGGGATATTTACCATGATTTTTGAGTTTTATATGTTCCCGATATTTCGGCACAGTTGCATGCGCCATGATCACGGGAGAACTGACTAAAGTCTTTGCGAGTAGATGTTATTGGCAGATATATCGATCTACCCTCTTTCTCACTCTTTTATTACGAACGATACCACTACCATCGGTTTCATCGGGAACATATAAAACTCAAAAATCATGGTAAATATCCCGTTTCTAGTGAAAATTATTGTTATTATTGTAACTGTTACACATATATTAATACATTTACTACTAGTATAGTATTATTTTATCTGTGCATATGCTTACATTAAATTTATAATATGCAATCAGACTTTTTTAAAGGTTAGGAACCTGTTTTTTTTGTATACTACTTGGAATGACGGATCAAGCAGATGGTCCACCTGATGTTAAGCGGTACCCTCTGCCTATGAACAGTGCATTCTCACATAGGTCACGTCCACCTAGGATGCACCCTATGTGGCCCCGCACTGCGCCCGCCCGTCCGCCACCCTGAGACATAAAGATGAAAAGTCTCATGTGGCTGTAATTTCACTAGCAACCAAACCCTTCAAACGGAAATACAGCAATGCGAGCACTACTGCTTTGCGACAGAAATAAGTATGGTGGCAGAACTTCCCCAGACAACCACTTTCACAAAAAAGCTATACTACTTATACAGCATCGGTGTGTCTTTTTTCCGATTAAAAATGTGTAATTAAAAATGTTCAACCACTTGCTTTGCACCCGATTGAGCTGACATTTGGCACACCTCTCAAGTTCCGATGATAGTACAACATTATGGTGACAGCAAACTAATCTGATGATGGAGATGGAAGGTGGACAATGGAACTTCGCGATGGTTAATTAGTATAGCCGATAGTGTTTGGTCTCATTTCGATCAGCTCGCGGTTCCGATCACTAATTTCATAAAAGCTTGTTTTGAATTAGAAATTTACGTAAAAGTATTAACATTACAACATTTAAGCAACAAGAAAGCACTTTTTTTTAAAATAATACATTTCAAGTGTTAGTGCAGGAAAACCTTTTTTCAAGTAGATATTTTTCCAGCTTATATCACTTACAAAGGTATGCGTTACGATTTTCAAATAAGTCTTAAGTTTCAGGAAAACTTGAGCTACAACCGTAACTTGCACCTTTTCATAATGAACAGTCAAAACTATAAACATTCCGGTATACGTTAAAACATTAAGAACTTAAAGGCTTATATCTGACATCCCCCAACCCCCATCTGAAAACAAGTCACCCCAAACTTGTAACCGCAATTTATTAAAGTTAGTGAGCCCGTGGTTTCATCAGATATTTTGTCATTACGGTCACTGAGCATGATTGCAATTAAATCTGATTTCAGTATAACTTATCCGTAGAGTTGTTAATCCCACGTGCCCCATTCGTAATCCAAGACTCCAAATATTCAATTGTTACGTAAACACCCCTACTATGAATAAAGCCTATATATATATGAATACCCCTACTATGAATAAAATAAAATAAAAAAATTAAAAAGCCTGTTTATTCCTTTGTTAAAATACTTAGGTATAACAGTTTTAAATCTAGCTCATAACTAGGACCCCTCTCGGGTAAAGACCTCCTCCAGCTCCTTCCATTGATCACGATCTTCAGCTAGTTCTACCCAATTTGGGCTGTTCAAAACCTCCTTTATGTCGTCCGACCATCGAGCAAGTGGTCTACCTACTCTTCTTGTTCCTCTCGGTCCTTTCCAGATGGTTACCATATTGGCCCACTTTCCTGTGTTCATTCTTGCCGTGTGACCCGCCCACTGCCATTTTGGCAGCACAACAAATACCAAGTCTAAAATAAAATTATAAATACCATTGGAACTTCAAAGCAAAGCCCTTTCATCCGACTGACATTTCACATGACCTGATGCCCTCCGACCGATTAAGCCCATAATTTTACCTACAAAATAATACTATCTAGCTACATACCATAAAGTTCGTATTAACGGTTTGGAAGCTATCCTCAGACAAACATACGCATACATACATACACACGCCCATCTCTAGTAGCATCTTTCGTTGGCATCCAATCGCCAACGGTTGGGAATCTGTTGTGATATAGTAAGTTAGTCTTCCTACGTTATACCAACATTGGGCCACCAAAATGATTTGTCCAACCAATTACCAAAAATGGCCTAACGTAGCTAGTTCTACCGTTGCGTAGGCCCTACTATGTTTGAGTTAGCATTGGCCCAACACAGTAAAATATAATGTTAATTCCCAAACAAATACCGTCCTCGTATCATTACAACTTTTGCTTCGTAGGCCTTCTAGAACAAAATACGATTCAAAACAAGGAATAGCGCGGGGTGTGAGGGGGGGGGGGCAATCGGGTGGGGTATGAAGGGGCAGACGGGATAGCAGTTAGTTCAAGGGCCTATAGGAAGAAGAAACACCAATATTTCCCATTTACAAAAATTCACTCACAGAACTCGCTTCGCTCGTTTAACTAATCACTGATTTGTGGCGTATTTTTATACTGCGCCTGTGCCGTGAGAAGCATAATGAAGATATTGAATTTGTGATGAAAACCGTTTTCTAAAATACATGGTAATCTCATTCAGTACGAACGACATTACCGCTGCGAAGTGGCAAACTTTGATGTCACTGAAATATTTTATTGTAAAAGTTTGTCTTGTTCCGCTGCAGCCTACTCTCCAAGCAAACACTTCAAAAAATTTAAAACTTGCTATTTCGTAAGGCCCAACTTTCGACAAGGTTTCAGGTTTTTCACGTATTTTTTTGCTGACGTTACTTCCACTCGTTTTAGATGTAGGTACTTCTAGGTGGGATAAATACGGACTCTAAAAATGAAATCCGGAATAATTATTATTACTTTTAGTTCGTGGGATGAATTTCTGGGATCAATACGGATTCATCCGGTTTTTCTCGTACCATACCCGGACTTGCTGATAAGATTCGTTGGTAAGATAAGATTTGTCCTGGCTGTTAGCTTATTATGGAATGTGTTATTAGGTGAAGAAAACGTTAGCCGAGTCAGTCGTGGGAAGCAATGGCGGCGATGAGCTCGCCACTTGTTACGTCTATATTCCACGATGGTGCAACCCACTGTGAAAAGAGGCCCATTGAGGCTCTGCCTACCCCTTCGGGGAAAAGGCGTGTGTCTATGTATGTATGTTGCCTCCAGGAAACTGTGCCTCTTATCAGATCCTAACTTGGTGAACGTGGGAACACCTTGGGAGTATACCAATTGGAACAAAAAAGTTTTTCAAATTGTTTCACAATCGATGGAGATATCGGTAAACATATATATAAAATACATACAGACGAACTCAACCGATCCCGTAACTTACCTACACGGAGAATAATAAAACGTATTCTTTGAACCCTGCCGTTTGTCTTTTGAGTTTTCGCCTACGGAAGAGTATCCCTTGATCATTAAGTACGCTTGTTAGATGGCATTTTCGGGAATTTTCCGAGGAAACTCACTCGAACCTTTACGAACATATTATATGGGTGCTTAAACATATTAAGGCTATGCTACATTGCTCTTTGTTTCATTAACTTACTTTTCTTGTGAAGTTTTTTCCTGGAATGAATTTAATGGAAGCTGGGAACACGGTCTTTTTGAACCGATTTCTTACTTCAAAAAGAGGGTTCTGATGTGATATTTCTTAGGTGATGTACTGATGTGATATACCTACAGTAAACAATCTAGATTTATGTTGGGAGATCCGTCAAAAACTTCAGTGCCTTCATCTTTGTTGGGGGTCACTTACAGGAAGTATGAAATTCATTTAATTTCAAGCACCTTGTCAAATTAAAACACCCAAAAAACCTACAATTTATACAAAAGAGTTGAACAAAAAATACAAATATTTGTACAGTAAAAAATAATACACTATATAAAAATAATTGCATACACAAAATTGCGGATCCACAATCACGAAACACGATTTTGCCGCAATCAAAACATACAATCAAATAAATAAATATCTTCAAATTGCAGCTCTCAAAGGACGCCACATGTTCTGAACGAAATGTTTTACTATTTTCTGAATAACAAGGGAAATCTTTTTTTTTTAAATGATTACTTAAAACATGGCTTCCCGAGACTATGCGACATGAAGGGAAAGTACCTTACATATTGTAGATTTTTGCGGAAAGGAGACTTAGGGACTGATTCAGCAGTTTTATTTTTAAAAAGATAATTATTTCTGCATTCAAAGATTTTCTAAAAATTACTTGTTTCGTCTGGGAATCGAACTGACTTAAATGTGTAAAAAAACATCCCGTGTTTTTATGATGCCAATCGAAAGAATGAACAAAAATAATAATTCCTCTTAAGTAACATGGTATCTTAAAACAAATTAGAAAGGAATAAGGTAAAATTAATCATTTTAATTTTTAATTTAAGTCTGTTCGATTCCCAGACGAAGCAAGTCAATTTTAGAAAATATATGAATGCAGTATTACTAAGTTTTAAAAATAAAATAAAGTCTCCTTTCAGCAAGATATACTATCATCTACAATTATATTTAAGGTACTTTCCCTTCATGTCGCATAATCTTGGGACGCCCTGTGTATAACGGCACAAACGATGGTGTTAAGCGATAACCAATACTTAAAAGAAATACCTCATAGCTTACGTCCACCTAGGGTGCATCCTACGTGGCATTGCACTGCGCCCGCCACCCTGAGACTTAAAGATGAAAAGTCTCATGTGCCCATAATCCCACATGTTGCTTTTGAACCTACGCACTAATGCACGGCTAAAATATGCAAAATGTTATTTCAACCTCTAGATTTAAAAAGAGGTTCTATAACAAACGAACTTCCAAACCAATACAAACAATCATTACAAACTGCTAAGTTCATGCAAATTGGTAATCACGTGGCGAGAAAGCTGTTAACTCAGCAACGGAGCATCATTAAGGAGATTGTAAACAAATCCTGAACAAAGTTTAGGATAAATGAGATGAAAACCCAGTGTAATTTTGTCGAGAGGTAGGTTTACATTTTATGAGAGGTACGTAATTGGAATAAGGTTAGTGTCATTGCCCGTGGTGCAAGTGTCATGAAATCCCGCGACCGAATCACCTTCACACCGCTCTGTCACACTGGTGTGATGATGAGGAATAAAATTTCCTCCAGGTAACACTAGTATTAAAGATAGCAAAACGCTTTCCTAACCTCAACACCGTACGCTTCTCTGTCACACTGGTGTGATGATGAGGAATAAAATTTCCTCCACGTAACACTAGTATTAAAGATAGCAAAACGCTTTCCTAACCTCAACACCGTACGCTTCTCTGTCACACTGGTGTGATGATGAGGAATAAAATTTCCTCCACGTAACACTAGTATTAAAGATAGCAAAACGCTTTCCTAACCTCAACACCGTTACTTCTCTGTCACACTGGAGGGATGGTGAGGAATCCAACCCAACTAAACTATCCACTAATTTTGGTAACTCAATTATTGTATCTAATTAGTTTTTATTACAAGCTTTTTTAACTTCACCTGTGATGCCAAGTGGTCAAATCTTAAAACTGAATTTTAAACCAGTTCCACGAAACCGATTGTACTGAAAAGCATGTCTATTGACATCGAGCAAGGCCTGCAATGCTCTTAACTCTATCATCTATCATATCTATCATCGAGCTGAAATATTTGGGCTCGTTTTAATCAGCTCACGGTTCCTATAACTATATCAGCAAAAGCTAGTTTTGAAAAAGATATTTTTAAACAGACAAACTTCACATTTATTTACAGAAATAATAATACAACTAATACAAGGTATGTACAAAATACATAATATGAAACTGTTAGATAGATTTTTAGGGATATACTTAGATATACCTACTTTATAAAAAGTATAGTACTAATGAAATTTTTATTTTATCTTACAATATGTTTATATTGAGATTTTGTTTCGTTGGGTCGTATAAGTCTACTACGAAAATACAAGCATATGCTAGTCAAATTAGAGGTAATATTGACTCAACTCGTCACGCAATTTCTAACGGCGCATGGCTTATGCGCCAATATGAAGCGTAAGCTATTCGGCGTTAGAAATGTGACGAGCTGTGTCAATATAACCTCGTAATTTGACAACTTCAAATATTAGCTGTTACAACTATTTCGTTTTAGCAAACTAAACAAACTACATGTTAATGTTGTTATTTTAATAACTTTTCCACACAATAACTATAATTAAATTTCTTGCTATTACTAAGAAGCTACTGAAACTTGTATTGTGGTAATTTCGTAGAAACTAATCAATAAAAGGCCTCTGGCAAGCAATCAAAATACAACACTGGGAGCTACGCCGTAGCAATGAGTCGCTACGCCCATCAAACGAACGATATTTTCATAGTTCTTTTGTTATGAGAACCATTCTCTCCGTTCCTCTGCGTTTTGCATTTCTCTTTTTCGACTAACGAATCGAATGTTTCAGCGATATTTCAATGTCTATTTCGATTTTTGGCGTAATTTACGATCGGCCGGCTACGAGCCTGATGTATGTTGCAATAACTTTGAGCACAAAGAAAAGAACCGTAGTAGAAATCTTTTTCATTTTTAATTAAAACAAAGGGTATTGTTTAGAATCGTGCCGCACGAATTAAGGGGGGAGGGTGGGGGGGGAGGGAGGAGGGTCTTAGGGGACGCCCCCCCCTAGAGTGGGGATGTGCGGAAACTTATAGTTTTGGAGAAAAAAAATAAAGAAGTTTTGAGGTTAAGTATGTTTTTGGGTATTGTTTAGAATCGTGCCGCACGAATTAAGGGGGGAGGGTGGGGGGGAGGGAGGAGAGTCTTAGGGGACGCCCCCCCCTAGAGTGGGGATGTGCGGAAACTTATAGTTTTGGAGAAAAAAAATAAAGAAGTTTTGAGGTTAATTTTTTTTTTTTGTGAGGTTATGTATGAAGTTATATAATTGGAAGTGTCGGACTCCGGTATGGGCTCTCGCCAGTACTCTCGCGAGGTTGCCCCTGAGTGTCGCTTCACCCATTCGACCTTCGCTACACTACGGAGGTCGCCGGCTCGCTTCGCTCGCCACCTCCCCCCTTCGCTCCGCTCGGCCTCACGGGCTTGCTCCGCTCAGGACCTCCCACGCGAGCTACTGGCTCCGCGTTTTTATATACACTCTAGGGGCGTGACGCACAAGACCACGTGGAGTCGGGGTGCTCCGTGTCGGTTCTGTCACTTATTTTGAACCTAACCTACTCATGTCGGAATGCCCTGAGTCGATTCTGAGTCTCATACCGGAGTCCGACACTTCCAATTATAAAACTTCATACTTAACCTCACAAAAAATTCATACTTAACCTCAAAACTTCTTTATTTTTTTTCTCCAAAACTATAAGTTTCCGCACATCCCCACTCTAGGGGGGGGCGTCCCCTACCACACTCCACCCCTCCCTCCCACTCTCCCCCCTTAATTCGTGCGGCACGATTCTAAACCCAACCCAAAACAAATTGTAACAATTCACTTTTACGAGGCTCACTTTCAAGGTAAGTATAAAGTAAACAAAACTGAATTTAAAAAAGTAGAAAATGTAGAAACACAACATATTTCTCCAACAATCTTAAAGTCAAAAGACATTTCGTAGCAGAATTCCCAGTAAACAAAACGAATCATTACAATAATTCCCATCGACAGTTTCAGCGTAATTTCCCCATTACCACGCGAGATCCGAGTTCACAATATTAATGACAATTATTAATTAAAACGCAAACAATTATCCTACCCCTTAATTTGGAGACCACGCGGCGGCAGTCTCAAATTATTGAGCTAAATACGCAGCCCAATTTATCTTAAATCTCGTCAGGATCGGGGAAATTTAAATTAAAATGTAAATGTTGTTGGAAGGGCGCCCTCTCTAATTGCGACCTGCGTCCGCCGTTGTCAGAGTTGCCCTATTTGTGGTTAATGCAGGATTCGCACGTCGAATGCGATTTATTCATGCGATTTAGTTTTACGTGATCACGGGTCCGAAGGCCTTCGTTTGACATTCATTCATCTGATCCTATTATTGGGCTGTTGACACAACTTTATGAATCCAAAAGTCCTCTAGCTTTAAACGAATTTTAGTAACGTTCATTTAGGATTTGTGAATAAAATAAATGTTTTTAATGGCGTGTTCTTGGCTTTATGAGAAAGGTAGGTGTCAAGTTGGGTACAGCTGTAAAAATATTGAACGTGCTTATTAGCTTTCGTAAATTTAAAACATTTTACATGATGAAGTTGTTTTTTTTAAGCAAAATATTGACTGTCGCTTAATTAAATGTTTTTGTACAAGTGGACAGTGTACAAAGCAAATATTGATAGAAAACCGCAAATCGACGTTCAGGATAGCCATTTGGTACACGGGTACTTTAAGTTAAAACAATCTTTTGAGCGGTAGTTCTCAAAAAATATTCCTATTGCCGCAGTTATGACGTCATCCAGTTTTTGTATGATATTGTTTTTTTTGCAACGCCTGCTTTTTGGTTGGGTGTTAAAAAGCAGTCTACCTTAATTTTATTATTCTGTCTATGTTTCCAGAGGCCAGCACCGATGCTATTTTAATTAGCCAAAAACGAGTTGCACAAAATGTCATTTTTCAGGATTAAAACAACTTTTAGCTGCAGTCGCTTTAAACTAGCCGAGTAGCATAAGAAATTGCAGGTTCACTAATTAAGAGCTACTCGAGATAGTCGCTACAGCTGATAATATCCAGCTGGTCCATTTTAAGGGGTAGCCTTACATACAGCCACCTTACATTTCAGCGGTTCCATACCTCAAAAGGTAACAACGGAACCATTATAGGATCACTTTGTTGTCCGTCTGTCTGTCTGTCAAGAACCTTTTGCGCAGGAACGGTTTTATACCAAATATCTGTTATCTGTGAGTACATAGTGTGTTAAAAATAAAACTTCTAACTCGATGCATTACGACTGCGCCAACACCAGGCAGTAATCTTCATACAAAAAAACTCCACGCGCCGCTCGAAAAAGCGGTTTTTATTGAATATCTCGTGAAATATAGATAATTTTAAACAACCCCGTTAGTGATCCTTCCGTTGTATGGTATTGATCTTATTTATCCAATTTTTCACCCAATAATATGTACTATATTGACAAACAATCGAATCTAGCCAAAAGTTAGAGGTAACTTTGTGATATTATTTTATCGAGAAAATGTTGTCCTATCGTGTTTTTGTCTGGGTGATCCCTCGGTATTATAATGTGGTATCCATGCATATTTTTAATTTGAATATTATACTTGATTTAGTCAGTTCAAAATCTAATCTAAGATTGCTAATTTTGCGTTATACCCCACCTTAAAAAGGTATGGCAATAAATGTCAAAATTGTTGTATGCAAATCGCGAAAATGAAGAACCTTCCTACGTACTCACATTTCAAAAGTTTGTAATGCAATGAGTGTTGTACAACTAATAAAGGAAAAGTCTAAAAATGAGGAATTTTTACTTTTTATGTTTGTTACCTCATATCTCCGTCATTTATGAACCGATTTGGTTTTTTTAGTTGAATCTATGTGCTTCCAGGTTGTTTCCATTTTCATCAAAATCTGGTTCTGATGATGGGATCCACGAGGAATTGAGGGAACTCCTTAAATATTATAGGCACACATATACCGATTTCGATATTTTCAGCAACAAGTCAAGCATGTGCATTCAAAAAGTTCCATTTGGTGAAGTGAAACTGATGAAGAAGACCAAACATGGCCATTGGAACTACTCAATGATAAATGTTTCGCGGGTGGCGATAAGGGTGGCTTTCCGATATCCGATTGAGCTCAAATTTGGCATACCGGTCAAGTTCCCATGACAATACAATAAGATGGTGACACTGACAGCGAGCTGATCTGATGATAGAGATGGAAGGTGGACAACGGAACTCCTCGATGGATAAAAGTAGACTAGTGGTTAGTGTTTAGGCTAATTGTGATCAGCACACGGTTCTGATCACTTATATTATAAAATATTGGATTGGGGGGAAAATGTTAGCTTCGAAGTCGTTTTTTTTTCGAAAAGATTTTTTTTTATTCTTATTCCTTATTCATATTATGAGGCATATATGTCTGTAGATTCAAGCAGACTAGTGAAAGAGGCTGCTTACATGTCACGGAACCAAATAAATTAGTTTTTAAGACGATTCAAAAGGATCCCTGTGATTTCATTGAATGATAGTAGATTATGCACTATTGGAATAAAACAGTGTCAGTGTCGTCGCGGGTAGCATATTAAACACTGAGCATCAAGAGCATATTGAGTCCTGACTCCTGAGTGAAGCGTTCAAGCTGCCCAAGACGAAGACAGGCTTTATTCCAGAGGAGCATACTCTACGTTTCACACCTTCAGCGAGACATTAAAAATTCACTGAAAATCACAGCACCAAACACCGTCTTTTGTTTCACATTCTTTGTAGTACACTCTTGGTCTGTGTTCTTTGCTAGCGTTTTTTTTTGTGTTCTGCTTATGTTGTCCAGTTCGATTTTTGAACAAATCTCTTGACAATGCCATATGGGCTTTGTTTTACTTAGAGTTTTCCACGAGTTTCCACACGAATATGCCGTTCCAAATTCAAATCATTTTATTCCCTAGGGAGTTTCATACAACTTTATATCCCTTCACAGATAAAGCTTTACTTGACGTTGAGGTTGCATGATATGTAATTGGACATTATCGAGCAGGTGGTGAAAAATACTTTTGAATCTGAATCTGTTGTATCTCCACGCGATGGTCTCACCATAACAATAGTTTTAAGTAGTGTACCGGCTCTTCTTTACCCGTGAGTTAGCAGTGGCAATTTGGCTCGTTGCACTATCTGATACAGTTTGCTACAAGTTAAAATTCGCCGTCGACTCCAACGGAGCTATCCGAGCGGCAAATCAGTTTAATTGCAAGACTTGTTATTAATACGCCCTCTATATGAGTAGCATCTTAGTCGAGATATTTATTAACCTTTATGATATTTTTATGAACTTTCTGTTGACTTTTTGTATTATTATTTATTTTGTGCAAGAAACTGTATTTTAATATTAAACTTATTTATTTTTATTAGATTCGAAGTATAATTTTTATACTTATATATTAGAATTTTAATTTTTACTTTGTGAACTGTTGAAAATGTAAGAATATGTTATGTGACTTGCCTAGTGTGACAAACTATGTTATAAGGTGAAATAAATTAAATAAAATTAAAGCCGTTCAGCGAGCTGTAGAGAGGGCTATGCTTGTAGTCTCTCAACGAGATTATCCAGATAACCAAAGTTCTCGACATAGTCCAGAAGATTGGTTCCCTTGGCGTAGAATAACACCGCGTCACGAATGACAATCTATTGTTATGCATGTTCATATTTATGCTAAATATCGTTCAATCTCAGTAGATCCATTGTCTAGATCCATAGTGGATGTAGTGAGATATATTTTTCTGTAGCAAGCTGAAGTGGCAGTTGGCCGGTCATGCCTGCCGAAGAACCGATAACCATTGCAGTAAACGATTTGTGAAGACTAGATGGAACAACGACTTGCGCTGTGTTGCTGGCAGCAATTGGATGGGGAGAGACGAAGACCAAGCTTTGTGGCGTGCCATGAGAAATACCTATATCCATTAGTGAACTGCGATATAATACGTCCACTGCTGGACGAGGCCTCTTCATAGAGTGGTATGGTGGATTTGCCATAATTTTCAGGCTTGGCAGGTGGATTGGTGGTCACAGTATTGGTGTTAAGACCGCGCCAACCCCAGGCAAAAATCTTCATAACAAAAAACGCCTCGCGCCGCTTAAAAAAGTGATTATATAGAATATCTCGTAAAATAATTTCATAAAACCTCGGCTTTGTTGTTTTGATTTTATTTATCTATTTTTTTACTCAATAATATTCACTATATTAATAAACAATCAAATCTAGGCATAAATAGACCTACATTTTTTTTATCTTTCGACTAAATATTGTCCTATCGTGTTTCTGATACTGTGTGTGATCCCTAGGAATTATAGTATAGTATCCATGCATATTTTTAAATTGAATATTGTACATGATTTAGTCTGTTAAAAACCAAATCTGAGATTAGGAATTTTGCTGCATACCCCACCTTAAGTACTGAGGTGGATGGTGCTGCCCATCCACTCATATAACCCGTTTCCAATATACAAACTATATACTTATACCATAATAATATTTAACATGTTGAATGTAATAATAAAGATACAATCCATAGCCAGCTTTAAAACAATTGATGAAACATAATAAATTATAGAAAAATAAGGTAATTTCCCCTATTTAATTTAAAGAAGTTGGAGCAGCTAAGTTCAGGTGTTTGCGTAAAAACACAACGGCATACATTACGAATAACAATATACAAATACGATAGTTAATCATTTAACTTAATTAAATAAAACTTATTCCGTTAACAAGAAAACTTAATTAGATTTCAACTTACCTAGTTCAGTCATTCCAAACTTCATATAAACATAATCCATTTATTGAGAATATGTTCATCAACTTTTTCGTTTGCACTTATAGCAAGGTACGTATTTAGTTCACGTTAGTGTCACGTTTTATTTGCTTTACCCATTTATCAGCCGTCGCGTTATGCTCATCGAACTAGATAAGCGAGGTTGACGTGAGTTCGATTGTTCCGTGCGTAAGCTTGGTGAAACTGAAAGGCTGAAACGCGACCGCCCCGCCGCCACGCGTTTCAATACTGCCAGCTTTTCCCGAAAGCAACACATGATCCGACACAACCCCCGTGGAACTCGGTCGAGAGTGCGAAACCTTCACACAGTGACACGAGGGTGAACATAATACCAGTTCGTTAGCATAAACTCTACCTTATTTTCCCTGAGTAACATAATAACGCAATCTTCTCAATTATATGTATTCAATATAGTGCAAACTAATAAGAACACAAGAACAGTGCCCATTCCGTAAATAGATACAGTAAGAAAAGTGTTAGCTATTCAGCTATATTACCTACAGTTGATTATATAAATCTAGGTCTATGTTAAATTACTTATTGGCCATATTGAAATGTTATTGATGCATACTACAAGGTATGTCAAGAAAAAAAACCTTTCTGACTGTTTATGCCGAAACCAAGTATTGTTTTTGAATCCACTACCACCAACGTTAAATTACTTATTGGCCTGTCTTATGGCTGGACTCGTGGGACTTTTCAGAGGTTATTTGGGGAGCTAAAAGGTACGTGTACACAAATTTTCAGCTTGGTTGGAATTATTCCGAAGTGAAATGCTAAAGTTCCTGGACTAACGTGACAAATGGTGATCATTGCGTCCCACGACTGACTCGGCTAACGCTTTCTTCCAGTAATAACACATTCTATAATAAGCTAGTAGCCAGGACAAATCTTATACCAACGAGCCTTACAAACAAGTCCGGGTAATATAAAATGATGACAAAAGAACCAGTGAGGAATGTTATTAGAGTGCATTACTAATATAGGTATATTAAGAAAAAAAACTTTTCTGACTGTTTATGCCGTAACAAGTATTGTTTTTAAATCCACTGCCATAAATGTTAAATTACTTATTGGTCTGCCTTACGGCTATACTGAAATGCTATTAGAATGAATTACCAATAGGTATGTTACGAAAAAACATTGTTTTCTAGCTGCTAATACTAATTTTAGCTACAGAGCCGCAGTATTTCAGCCTCATTCTACTAACTCATACTTCCTTATATCACCTAAACACTGCAACGGAACATGTAGCATATTCTAAAAGATCGTATTCAAATCACGGTTGGTGCCACGACTAAGTAAATTTTGTACGTGCTTGGCGCGCTGCCGAATAGGTCGTCCACAAACCACACCTCGCCGCTACGTTGCCGTTGTCTAGTGCTATCAGATAATTGGTCGAAGGTAATACTCATATGCAAGAGCGTGTTCTAGAGCATGTTCGCTCCGATAGGATGTGGAGCGAACCTCGTTCAGTTTGGGGTAGACAAGGAATCAAGTGGAGCACATACGTACTGAACCGACCGATTCGCCGTTCGCGCGTCGAGGTCTACTAGAAACTGTGCTTCCTGATTTTCTAAGTAGAATAAACATTGATCAGCCCATAAAAAGAAACCTGACCTATATCTGCGGGTGTCTGTTTTTGTTTAATTGTTTGTTTGTTTGTAAATATAAAAACCACTGTATTTTAGACCGAGATCCATACAATTCGTTGGTAACAATTTGAGCTTAGAAACTATGTTAGCACCTATTTCTAATACACAGGATATTTTAAATATACAGGGCGTCCCAAGACTATGCGACATGAAGGGAGTATTACTTAATTTTAAAAACAAAATAAAGTTTCGTTTCAGCAAAATATGCTATCTACAATATTTAAGGTACTTTTCCCTTCATGTCGCATGGTCTTGGGACGCCCTGTATATAGCAGCACTACTAGTATAGTATCATTTTATCTGTGGCAGCACTGAACATGCACTCAAGTGTAGGTAGCCACCGAGTGCATGCCCATCCAGTGCCGTACGAGGCTGCCTTCAAACCTATCGGCTACAACGGCCAGGAGGCTGTTGCGACCAGCGTTCACGGCGCAGTGCGGCAGCGCAGCGCGCGCGCATCACCGCTGATAAACTCAAAAACGATAGAAACTATTTTAACAAGTGGTTCGCCCCGAACTGGGACCTCGCGAATACATGAAATTTAGGTAGATTACCTTATTTCTTTCGATACAATATATATGTAGGTAAGTGAGTACATCCACATAAAATAAACGTTCTTGTCGGTTTGAAAAGTTAGACCTACAAAGTCGTTCAAGTTCCTAGAAACCGGAGGTCAACAAATGTGGGGGGATCCTGACCCTACCTAGTTGCTAGTGTACTATGCATACGTTGACCACCAACGTGGCGCGGCGGGTGAGTAACCGGCTGCGACGCGCGATTTGTGGGTTTGATTCCCATTACGGGACAAATATTTGCATCAATTATTACCTTAGTACTCGTGTTCCCTGATACCCACAAACAGGGAATCCTAGTGTGGGCTCAAGCCATGTACCTAAGTGACTGTGTTGGATATCATAATACGGCGATATAACTTTTGAAACTATCATGGTTATGTATGTACATACTTTTCACTAGCAACGCAACTGCCGAAATATCTGTAACAATCTAAACTCAAAAATCATGGTAAATATCCCTTTTCTAGTGAAAAATAAATACCACGGCTGTTTTACATTAATATCTTCAGAAAACTGTGCTTTAGTTTTAAACTTATTTAGCTACACAGTGTACTAGTGACGTTCCTCACAAGAAAACAATATAAAGTTGAAACAAACTATGTCCTATTAAAAGATAAACGGCTAATTACCACTATTATTCGTCACTTTGCTGACGCTTCGAGACTGAGTATGCGGTGCTCATGATGAAGAGGCTTCTGAAAGCCTCTTCATCATGAGCACCGCCCGCGACCGCGTTCGACGGTGGACCAGCGAATACGCGCGTACGCGGTGATTCCCAACCACGATAGTTTCAATTCTAAACTATGTCCTGATGTATGAAGATCTACGTTAAGTTCCGTGATGAATATCGCGAACTTTATCGCCGCAATAAGTCTAACAGCATTAACGAGCATGAGACCGAAGATAGTTGGTAAGTTAAGGTCAAACTTAGTAGTAGTAGAGCTTTTTTGTGAAAGAGTTCGTCCGGCAAAGTACTACCACCATATCTATTTCTGCCGCAAAGCATGGCAGTAGTGCTCGCATTGCTGTGTTCTGGTTTGAAGGGTAAGGTGCCGGTGAAATTACAGGCACATGAGACTTTTCATCTTTATGTCTCAGGGTGGCGGGCGCAGTGCAATGCAACATAGGGTGCGTTCTTATGAGGTAATGCACTGTTCATAGGCAGAGGGTACCCCTTATCATCAGGTGGGCAATCTGCTTGTTCCGTTATTCAAGTAGTATAAAAAAAGAGATTCTATATTTGCAAGTTAATGTTGTATAATGTTGCTGTGGTGTGTCTGGCCTAAGAATAGACCCCTCCGTCTCCTCCCGTGGATGTCGTAAAAGCTGACTAAGGGATTACCCGGACTTGTTGATAAGATTCGTTGGTATAAGATTTGTCCTGGCTGGTAGCTTATTATGGAATGTGTTATTACTGGAAGAAAGCGTTAGCTGAGTCAGTCGTGGGAAGCAATGGCGGCGATGAGCTCACCACTTGTCATGTCTATATTCCACGATGGTGCAACCCACTGTGAAAACAGGCCTATTGTGGCTCTGCCTACCCCTTCGGGGAAAAAGGCGTGTGTCTATGTATGTATGTATGTATGGATATGGATGATTTTTCTGCACTCTTTTGCAATCAGATTTTAGTAATTCTCTTGCTCGTCCTGTCGGAACACAGACATCAACATGAACTTAAAATATGCAAAACGCGTGACATTACCCTAGGAGAGTTATAAAGTAAAATCAAATTTGGTAATATAAAAAGTCATTAGTAAGACGAAATGGGGAGCCCGAGTGAGGTTATTAACAAAGAAAATAAGCTCTGCTTTCCTAAAAGCGACGACCGTCATATAACAGCCGTATTAATAGCCGTGGCGTGTTCAGCCTTTACAATAAGAAAAGAGTCTTCTGATCTTCCAGTGGATGTCGTAAAAGCTGACTGGGATTAAGGCGCAATAGATTCACACTCTATAATGAGCTCTAGAATTTTTACGTATAAGAGTAACATTTATATCATAAATGATATCATATCATAGAGTATTTTATCATAAATCTAGGGGGCCAATTCTACTAAAACAATTGTATTTAAATTGTTAATTCAATTCAATTCAATTCATTTATTTATTTCAGGCAACAGTGAAAAATGTACATTGTACCTACCTTTGTCCAGGTACAATGTAAATTTTTCACTCAAAAAAATGTAAAAAAAGGAAAAAGGTAAAAAAAGGAAGGTAAAAAGGAAAAAAAGGTATATATTGCCCATAGCAATATAAACCTTACAACTAACATACATATAAAGATAAAGATATACTTAAAACTATCACTTAACGACAAGGGTTTTGTTTGGGTTTGGTTTCGAAAACGCTTCCCTATAGCGTAGGTAAACAATGCCAGCTGGCCAGAACTCCGGATCTAGGAGCACATCCCTGTACTTCGCCTGGACCTGGAGAGCATATGACTTGAAGTCAGTGGCCCTGTTGGTCTGCAGGCGCTGAAGAGACAGTCGAATCTCCGCCCCCTGAATCCGGCCCTGGCACCTCTCCTTCACGAACTTTGCTTTGCTTCATTCAAGATATTGAATCAGCCTGTAATAAGATGAAATGTGACAAAAATGAACACTGTCACAAGTCTCATTATCCCACGACGTAGCATAGTGCAATGAATTAATGAGTGTAGTTAATGTCTCATACTTGTCACTTTGATACTTTTAGTATTCTACTAACTTCAATGGTTTTTCAATTGCATTATAATTGTGACCATTTGGAAACAATCGTAAAATCTTTCATCGTAAAAATTCATAAAATCATAAATCTAGCATACTATCATTTTTAATGTAAATTTTAATTTAATTGTAACTGTATAGTATCATCATCATCAAATATAGTTATATCATTATCATAGTATAGTATGAGAATAGAATAGAATATAGAATAGAATATTTATGTTCATACCAAACGTCTGTTACGTATTTACCAAGTATTTTTATAAAAGAATATAATATATAATAAAACTATTTTTAAAGATTGGGTTTTCTTTACAAAATTGTTAAATTTGGCCCCAGTAGATTTCAGTTAGTTTGAAGGTTATGCGTGCTCTCACGATGACGGTCAGTCAAAACTCTTAATACATGCAACTTAGAGCATTGCGACCTCCGTACGAGCCTTATAAGGTTAAAAAAGCTTTATTATGGCCGTATTTTGAAGGTCGCCGTTTCTTAGAAAACAGAGCCGTGGTCGCGGTACTCGCAATGAAAATAAAGTTTTAGGTATGCCGCGATGCCCCGGTTTATTTCGAAAGAGCGCGAACGACAACGGAGACGTTTTTCTTTTATAGCGAGACGTTTCATCAAGATTATTTTCTTTTCAAGACGCTCTCGATGTCTTCAGTAGACGCTATCAATTCTCGGGACGAGAAACCACTATGCTACGTCGTGGAAAATAGCTCTAGGGATAATGAGACTTGTGACAGTGTTCATTCTTGTCACATTTCATCTTATTACAGGCTGATTCAATATCTTGAATCAAGCAAAGCCAGGTCCTGGGGTAAGTTAGAAGACCGAAAGAAACACAATTTAAACAAGTAATTAATAATGTAAAAATTTTAAAAAAACCCGACGCATTGAAACGGCTGAAGCGATTTTGATCAAACATAGCTAAGAACACTCCCGACAAATTCACCTTTCAAACAATACAAAAAAATCGAAATCGGTTCATCCGTTCGGGAGCTACGCTGGGACAGACAGACACACACACACACAGACAGCCTCAAATGGGCCTCTTGTCACTGTGGGATGCACCATCGTAGGAAATAGACGTGACAAGTGGTGAGCTCATCGCCGCCACTGCTAATGATTATTTAAAATTTAAGTGCTATCTACCCAAATGTATCCAGCCTAAGAATTTACCCGTCTATCTGCTTCTGTGGATGTCGCAAAAGCCGGACAAGGAAATACACCAGGGGATGGGCAGCAGCATCCACCTGAATACTCAACACCAATACTGCTATCACCAATCCACTTGCCACGTGTGGAGATTATGGCAAACCCAGCCCATTGCATTCTATGGGGGCGGCTTTGTCCAGCAAAGTACGTCTAAAGGCGGCTGATGATGATGATGAGGATACTACATTTTTAAACGAGGTGGACTCGAACCCACACTTCCTTGAATTGGCAACGAGATGCCAAAAAACATACTAACATTAAATAATAACTAATATAAAAATGTTAAATAGTGAATATTTAACATTTTTATATTAGTTATTATTTAATTAAAACTATATTCATTATACTATATTCATTAAATGATTATTGGGTTATCCCCCTTGGGTATAGGCCTCTTCCAGTTGTTTCCAGCGGTCACGGTCTGAAGCGAGCTCGGTCCAATTCTTTGTTTTAGCTCCTTTTTGTATCTCATCCGTCCATCTATGTCCATCATGAGCTTCCATCTGAGGTTTTCCCGCTTGGTAACGACATGTGTCGCTTCAAGAAAAATGCTCATAAATTCCTTCAGGGTAGGCAACGCATCGACCATACCCCCGGTGTTGCCGGTGTCTATAAGCGACGGTGACCACTTCACATCAGGTGGGCCGTATGCTAGTTTCCCTATTTGTTTCACATATTAATAGTAGTAGAGCTCTTTGTGAAAGAGTTCGTCCGGGGAAGTACTACCAACATACCTATTTCTGCCGCAAAGCAGTAGTGCTCGCATTGCTGTGTTCCGGTTTGAAGGGTAAGGGTGCCGGTGAAATTACAGACACATGAGACTTTTCATCTTTATGTCACACGGTGGCGGGCGCTGGGCAATGCCACATAGGGTGCGTCCTAGGTGGACGTGACCTACAAGGCAATGCACTGTTCATAGGCAGAGGTTACCACTTAACATCAGGTGGGCTATCTGCCTGTTCCATCATTCAGTAGTATAAACAAAAAAAAACATAAACAAAACTAGCATTTGGCCAGCCTGTGTGAGCAAATAACTAATTTCTTAGAAATAGGGTTTACTTAGAAGAAACATTGGTCGTGAGTCATGATGCAGCAAAAATCCTAGAAATAAGTGGTGTACACATACCTATCACCACCACGTATTTCTACGACTTATGATAATGCTCTTCTAACATACTTCAAACGCGAAATTCAATTATTTTGGTGTTTTTTGCTCATTACAGCTCATGAACACTTCTTCAGATAGCGAAAGTTGATTTAGCGAGAACTAGGAGATTTAACACACATGTTTTAATTGAAACTATCTCATAAATATCATCAGTTTAGCTACGATACCTAAAAAAAAAAACACTGTAAAAATGTGTTTATTACTTTTGTATTTAATGTGATCGTAGCTAAACTGATGATATTTATATAATCAACTTTCGCTATCAGAAGAATTGTTCATGAGCTGTAATGAGCAAAAAACATCAAAAAAAAAAACAATCGAGAGCATCAACCTTAATTTGATACGTCCTACGTCCATCCGTTGAAAGGTGCATTCGTTTTAGAAAGTGTCTAATTGAACTAGGTAAAAGGGTGTCTCTCTAGCTCCACTTAACAATCTGCTACAGCCATAAACAAAGGGAACTTTAGACAAGTTTGAATGTATTGTGGGTGCGATTTTGTCAACAGGAAAATGGCGGACCCCGCTGTCGCTTTCAGATATTTATGACCAAAGTCTACAAATACTGCATCATTTTCCTAGTATTTTCGCACTGGACCAACTGAACTGACTGTTAAAAGTATAAATACATGAAAATATGAATACAAGAATGGGCGTGCATATTGAACTGACGATGTTTGTACTGTTATTTATATGGATATGCAGGTAAAAGATAATTTATATAAATTATTTACTCAAAAGATCTTTTTAAAAACTTAGCTTTTATAAAATTTGTGATCGGAACCATGGGCTGATCAAAATGATCCTAAACACGGCCAGTCTACGATTATCCATCGAAGAGTTCCGTTGTCCACCTTCCGTCTCCATCATCAGATCAGCTCGCTGTCACCATCATATTGTATTGTCATCGGAACTTGACAGGTATGCAAAATATCATCTCAATCGGTTGAGGATAACTGCTTTAAAATTCAGTTAAAAAATTCCGCCGGACACATACATTGCAAGTTAAATAAAAGCTTGTAAAAATGTGTTATTTTTCAATATCTAAATGTTGAATACTCTCAGTTTTAAATGTGATCTTGATATACCTACCTATTTCTTCAAATTTCCTTTGTCATGACACTGGATCTTTCTTAGACACTCAGTCTTACGTCATCGTTGACTATATTTGGGTAGGTAGGTATCTTCTTCTTCGTCGTTACACTCTTGGCAGAGTGGTCGTGGTCGTCACTTCAGGGTCTGTGGCTCGCTTCACAATCCTTCGCCACTCATCTCGCACCGCAGCTTTCCTGGTGCATTCATGCAGTGGACAGTCCAAAGCTGCCTTGATTGCCTTGAGTAGGTATAGTAGCTGTAAAAAGGTAAAGAAGGTCGGCAACTCCTGACCCAGGTCAAAAATAAATGAACACTTGGATATAATTAGAACTGTTCTAAATGCTATCTTTTCTCCAATTTTTAAAAGAACTAGTATATTTTTAGAAGTTGGGAAGTAAATGTTGTGTTTCTAAATAATTAGATTAAACAATCATTGCATTTGCATGAAACAAAACGGAACAAGCTTCACTACGAAGTTACAATTTATTTCCACAATTTGTAACAAAGAACTTGATATATATAACTTTTCTTTGAAGCTCTATATTTTGCTACCAGATATGGTTATTTAGCCTTTCTGAATACAGTCCCATACTCGTAACTTTTATAACGATCCAAGTTCGTCCCTGTCCTAGGTGTGGAGCTAGGGGCGTGGCACCATTTGCCAAGAAATTGCCGAGGATAATTCCTGACTTGCGACCTTAATACCGATAAACGATAGGTCGACTCAGCGAAACCATTATTCGAAGATATTTGTGGCGATTTCACTGGCTACAGGTATAATAATGCTTTATCTATTATTTACACAAATTTAACAAGATTTTCGCTAAAAGACTTCGTAAAAAAAACTAATCATATTATCTAGACAACCTCTTGACCGATTTTACTCATATTCGGAATTCTTGTTTAGAATTGACTAAAACTGGCATTCTAAGGCGAGGCTGAAAAACAGCGTGGCTGAGCCCTTACCTTTTCTCCTACACTAGACTAAATATGTTATTTTTATACTTATATCCTTTGTTTGTTAGTATAGTGTAAAGAATAAATGCCCTTTTTTTCTTTTTCTTTTTTAAATGTTTTTGCCTAATATTATCAAAATCGGCCGGTAAACGACGCCGCGGCAAACTTCCCCCCAAAAAGGGGGAACTATAGAAATCAGAAATAGCCGACGATGAAAAAAAAACTATAAAATTTTAGAACCGTCTACTTCGTATATTTCGTATATATACTACGTATATTTCGTCCAAATCGGTTGTAAAATACGACCCTGTGGTTTACCAACAAACCGATAGAAAAAGGGAAATTAGTACTTGAAGCAGCGATACTTTGCTCCTCAGAACAATAACTAAAGCATTCATTATTGTTCTGAGCTTCACTCGCTCGGTCAAATTATTCCAACTTGTTATTATTATGCGTGACTAAATTCCCTTAGCATGATCTTGATATGTGCAGTGAACTCTGGACTTAATATTCTTTCATTACACTACAAAATAAGTGGACTGAAAATAGTTTTTCACTTCACCCCTTTTGCGGGGTAAGACATAAAAACTTAATCTCACAAACATTTCCCGATATTCATATAGGTATCCTTCAAGAACTCAGCTTGGAAAATTGGCTATCAGTAGGCAAGCGTTTGTATTCCACAAGGCCTCAAGGCAACGTTCGAAAACAATAACACGCTCCAATACACACTGATAAACTTGCCTGTGCGGTCGGCTCCACAATATAGCTGGACACCTACCGAGGGCCAACTCCATTTCTTGGCTAGCCTTAATTCTCTGCGGGATTTTGCCTACACTTACCTACTCGTGAGTTAGTTTAATTCTGTTAGGGCAGGGATATTATGTGAAATGCAGTGCCTTTTTTCTCCACGATATATAACGAAAAATCTACAAAAAAAAAATATGTTAATCTACATGATATAAAGCAGGTCATCTTGTTTACTTTAAATATAAGAAATAAATTTGCAAAGTAGCCACTGTTTTTGTAGTTACAACCATTTTTCTCTTAAACTATCAATCATAAGATGTTTTTATTGCCTTCAGTATATTAAATAACACTACGCCAAGAGGACCTAGTTTTTAGTTTTGAAAATTACATTCCTTATGATTTTTAAATTAAAAAAACTTGATTTTTGCTCACTTTTCGTTTCGCGAGTGCTATTTCGTCACTTTCTAACTTAACTGAACTTTAACGAGTTAGATAGTGACAGAATTTGGCGTCCATCGACGCCTTAATCAGCAAATCCAGCGATTTAGTTATATTCTGACACGTTTGAGTTGAATTATAGAGCCTGAAACCGCTTGTCAGGGTTCCGTAGTCATCAAGACAAGGAACCCTTATAGTTTTGCCATGTCCGCCTGTCTGTCTGACCGTCCGCGGCTTAGCTCAGATACTCATAGTACTAGAAAACTGTAATTTGGCATACATAATAATCTAGCCGACTTAGTGGAAAAATCGTAACACAGTCTAAAGCGCAGAATGCAAATACAGTGCCACCAGTTGGCAGTCAGTCGGAAATCATTCCTGATTTACTTAAACGGGCTATCCTCAACCCTTCTAAATAATCGTTAAGTAGTGGTAATGTTTACACCGATTTAGCAGTGTTTTGTGAAGGTTTTAGTAGAGGCTAATAATGGCTTTCCCAGCTTAGATTTAGTGTGGTTCGCTGCGATAGATTTGCGATAGTGAATTGCCAGCTTGCATTGCTTCAGATGGTGTTAAGGCGCATGCTGATTGGTCTTATTTGGAGGCTTTCTCCTCACAGAGGAGTCAATGTTATGTACTGAAAAACAAAATATGTCATTCAATGACCTTTTCTGTAAAGTGAAAGTCAAAAATGTTCTACATGTTCATTAACCATGTAAAAACAAAACAAAGTGCAGCTGTTTTCGACTGAAAATTTTAATCCACTTCTAAATGAAATTGAATTTTGTACATTTTCTTTCAGCAAAGACTGTCGGCAAATACTTTATTTCATAGTTGAACGTATGATTCTGTGATGCGACGGTTTTTCATATGTCAAATAATTGATTTTCGTGATTTTCACTTACTTTTCGTTCCGCGAGCGCTATTCTGTCACTTTCTCACTTACCTGAATAACAATGCATTAGAAAGGGACAGAATTTGGCTGTTCTATGCGCCTTAAGTATTTTTAGTTAAATATCTTTTTGATGTAGAGTGAAGATAAATATTCGAAGACAGAATTAAAAAAAAATGTTTTGTTAATGTCCGGGCAAATTACAGGCACATGAGACTTTTCATCTTTATGTCTCAGGGTGGCGGGCGCAGTGCAATGCCACATAGGGCGCGTCCTAGGTAGACCTATGAGGTAATGCATTGTTAAAGGCAGAGGTTACCGCTTAACATCGTGGGCCATCTGCTTCCTCATTCCTCATTCTCAGTGGGCATTCCTCTATTGTATCAAACAATATTATTCCTCATGAACCCATTTCTCAGTTAACTGGTATTTGGTGCCCGTGATTAGTCAATAAAATAGGCTAATTTGTTTCCTCGAGATGGGATCTTGAGCACTCCGACATAACAAACAACGGTAGATGAGTTATGATGGATATATTCATCCCACATAGGTGATGTATTATTCATATGAGTGTAATAAATCACATTTGTACACCTCCGTAGAATTGCGATGATTCCCTTTTCTAAATCCGAAGTCCATTATACAAAATTTAGGAGCAGAAGACGGTTTGAGTCCCTTGCGAAGGTGCGAACTCCTGGCATCACATAAATGCGATTATCATAATAATATTATGCCACCCGCTGTCGGCACCTACGCAGAAAACTTGCTGCCACTTTCTTTATACAATTAGGTATAATCGCGGGATAGCGAGTTGAATTTAAAGTGAATAAACCTTTTATAAAGAAAACAAATATTGTGTCAGACAACATAAATTAAACACAGTAGACGCGCTACTTACAACAATCTCCCACTCATGTGTATGTATGAACCAAACAAAATCGAACTTTTAAACTTGGATTCCTTTCATTTATGTAAATGCAACCAATGTGGGTTGCCTATCGTGTGGAGAGGGCCAGTGTTTTGTTTACCAAAGATGTCACGTCATATTAATAATAAACCTTAGAGCATTGCGGCCTCCGTACCGGAGTGCTTGATGTTATAAACGTGGTAAGACCTTGGTGTATAGTTTAGTTCTCACTTCCCGTGTCTGAGAAGGAAGATGGAGGAACATGAAAAGCCGAGGCTAAGTCAAGTAGTTTCTACGAAAAATTTTGTATTCGAAGAAGCCGAGAACACTCTCTGATTCCATGCTTTAGTGTATACAAACAAAATATAAAAAATGCCTTCTTAAGTTTTGTTAATGAATTTACTAACTCAATTAATAACTATCTACCAAATGTTTCAAAAATTAAAACGTGCAAGAAGTAAAGTCTAAAATTGGATTTCAATTTGAAAAACGTGGTACTGATCTTTGTTTTTTTTATCGAGTGAAGTATTAAAATAGTGTTTTGAATTTATGATTTGACTAAATAAAATACCATTTACTTTTTATTTCTTGGAGACTATAGGAACACTTATTAAAACCTTAAAAATTCTAGAGCTCATTATAGACATTTCGTGAATCTATAGCGCAGGCAGATTGGATTGTAGCGTCAAAACTTGTTTCTTGGTTATGGAATGTTTCCAAAAATATAGAAAATCTGTCTTCAAAGTCCATAAAGCAGCGGAAATGACATTCATATGAATATTGATATGAGTTTTTCGTTGTGAGTGTAAGTTCCAGCCACAAGATTAACACCGGGTTACAAAGTTCTTACTGAAAGGAACGTGCGAACACAAAACTTTGTCGTGGATTGTGAGAGAGGAAACAATAAAATTCACGGATGGCTGGCACACTCGTAACGGGGAAGCGGTCTTCGATAAGAGCGATAAATTTGGCGGTAAGCCGATTTTAGATACTTCCGATAGTGCACTTTGTACTTAAACTACACTTAAACGATGACTACGGCAATGCCAGCTTGAGTCTTGAGGTAAGTTATTGCGTAAGATCACCACACCACAAGGCTCACTACAAAATATAGGTATCCCAGAAACAGACAAGTGGAGTTATGTGGTAGGCAGCGTATCGATAATAGGTACCCCCCGGTGTTGCCAGTGCCTCGACGGTGACCACTTTACATCAGGTGGGCCGTAAGCTAGGTAGTCTAATGGTTTCATTAAAAAAAACGTGGATCCCATGATAGAGATTTCCAACTGACTAAGAAAACCTCTCGATAGACCAACGATATTTAAAGGACATAGGAATTCGGTGGATGCAGGTAGCTTATCGTTTACCATGGCGTTCTATGGTTATTTGGTTCGTTTCACTGGGAAATGTCACTTGTACCCAGTGAGTTGTAATTATACGCTAGTAGTAAACACATTGGTGAGATTTTAAACGACTCTCGTAATTTTATTGTTTTGCCGTAAGTAAATAACGCTTCAACTTTGATAACCTACGTATTTTAATAATCATAGTTCACGCTACAACTAATCTCTAAGTTTAGTTCTGGTACGAAATACCACTGTTCTACTCGTAATACGACGGTCACGAAAATGTATTGAACGCTCGAAACGCTACCATAAGTGTAGGTAGGTACTAATAACATAATTACTTAGGTACACTACCACGAAAGTAATGGGCCTCGGCATTCATCAGCTTTTCGAAAAAAAATAAGATTGCAAATGATTGAAAATGCTGCTTAGACACGATCGACAATTGCCGAGGGACATTATTTTCCTAAAGCACTGTATTTTGATGTCCCTTGGAAGAACGAATGAATAGTAACCATCTTCTTTGTTGTCGACACACGAATCGCGCGTAAACCTAATCCAACCATTTCAACATTCTACGATCTAAAACCGACCAAATTTGTTGTTCTAGGATTTTACTTTGGTCGAAGGTTCTAGGCTTCGACCAAAGTAAAATAAAGTTCTAGGTGACACTAGGTCCAGTTGGCAAGTAAGGTCCTATATAAGAAATTAAAAATCCTTTCTTAGTGCGCGCCAATGAGTGCTTGTGCCAAATTCCAGACCTCTCGGCCCAGTAGTTTCCGAGATTTCGTGATGAATGGTCAGTCAGTCAGTCAGTCAGTCAGTCAGTCGGTCAGTGAGTGTACTTCTCTTTTATATATTTAGATTGGAGAGAATTAAAGCGTATTTCGTCCGAAAGGTTTGACTATCACTCTAGAAGCATATCCATATTACCCTATATCGCAGTCGTATTATTCTGTTATAGTGGCTCCAAACATTTCACCCGAGGGCCCCGAGCCGAACTAGTCACGACTAAAACAAAGAGCCAACTATTAATGGTTGCTGCAGGATGCAGACACACCTTGTGTGCGTCATGCAACACAAATTTCGTAGATAATTTCATTTAATTATTATACAAAAAAAAGTAAGCTTTGTTTGTTTGTTTCATTGTTTGTTTGATTTCTTGTTTGAATGTTTGTTTGATTGTTTATTTGAAAGTTTGTTTGATTGTTTGTTTGATTATTTGTTTGAATGTTTGTTTGAAAGTTTGTTTGTTTGATTGTTTGTTTGTTTGATTGTTTGTTGGGTTGTTTGTTTGATTGATTGTTTGTTGTATTGTTTGTTTGTACTCGTTAACTCAAAAACAGTTGTAACAATTAAAAAAAAACATGTTATGGTGTGGAGGGGAGAAACTACTTTAGCAGATTTTGGTTCTATTCGGTGTGTGGATAGGTGTTAGGGGGGTTGGGAAGGGGGAGAGGGGTTTGACTGCTTATCATCCCGACACTACCCGTGCGGAGCCGGGGCGGTTTGCTAGTATATCCTAAAGCGTATTTTGTAAAGGTATTATGATCCAAACTTCAAGTGCTGTGTTACCAGAAGTAGCTTAAATTTTTCTTTCTTGAAATGTTATGAAAAGTTTCAACATTTTAAATTGGTTTCGCGCGGGAGCAATGAGAGGAAGAGAGCATTTCAATTCCGTAGCATTTAGTCTTAGAATATAGAATAAGCCAGAACCCGTGTCACGCGTTTAAACTGTCACCACGCAAACTAGTCTCAATGAGAACAGTTTCACACAGTCTGTCTGTGGTCGGCCGTGTGGCTAGTCGTGTCGAACTCGAAAGATTTTCTTGGGAATATGCCATTGTGTGTCATTGTGTGAGCAGAATTTTCACATGTAAAAATTCTGCTAGGCGTAAAAAGAAAAGGGATAGAATTACATTTCATACGTAAATGCGTACGAAAATATGCGTATGCGTTTTGTACGTTTTTCCGTACGTTTTGTTTTATTACATTTAAATATATGAATTATGTTTACCATTCATTCTTTAGATAAAAGTCAAGCATCCATTTTGTCATTGTTGCCCACATCACCAAAATATTACCCCTACTGGTTGGACGGGGGAGGCTGGAGGCATCGTGCTTTGGCGACACAGCGCCCCGTACTAATAGCATCGTACGCACCTTCTGGTTTATTCTATATTCTAAGCATTTAGTATTCATCTGCGCATCACTGTACTACAAGTTACAACTCGTGTTCGTCGCTTCCCGCCATTTTCGAAAAGAGACGTCGGCGTCGTGTACTTTTATTTAATTTCCTAGTGTTTTTTTTGAGTTATTTTGTGTAATTTTTGGTGTCATTTTAACCAATATAGCTCGTCGGATCACATGAGCACAATTAGTCTAGTGAAATTAAATGGAAGTGCATTGCGTGACTTTTAAAAAATTGTTTACAAAAGTCTTTGGAAAGCGGCCACCGTTTTACTAAAACATCACTTGACTGTATGACCTTGAAGGATTGTAACGTTGCAAATTATATTTGAAATACAATAATAAATTATACTTGAATATGGTAAATGCACAAGACGTGCCACGCCAATTGTAAAGAAAAAAATCTCGTGTTAATTTCAACACAAAATTGCTTATATTTAGGAAGCTTACTGAACAATGTGTGGGTAACCAGGGGACAATTGTACTATTTTTTAAAGAAAAAATGTATTATACTGGGTATGCAATTACAATTCAATTACAATTGTCATTAAAAATGTTATCTGCTAAATTTTCTATTTTACGAATTTTTATGAAGAAATGTTTTATGATTGTTTCTAAATGATCACAATTATAATGCAATTGAAAAAACCATTGAAGTTAGTAGAATAACAAAAGTGACAAGTATGAGGCAATTCATTAACAATTTAAATACAATTGGTTTAGTAGAATTGGGCCCCAGTAGGTAATGTATTTCAATTCCCATTCCATTTCCAGAAACCGAAATCCCATTTAGGTACTATTGCACATTTTCCAACGTTCTCAAAATAATTTAGTCACTGTTTCCAATTTATTCCAGACATCACTTGTTTTTATTGCTATCGTTTAAAATAGGTATTACCCGAATGGCGCAGCAAATTATCTCAAGGAAAACAGCAGTTTCTTTGATATCCTTGACCCAAAACGAATTAAAAGGCGTCTGTAACTTGAACTCTACAATAATGGCATCAAATTGGGTCATCGTTCCAATAATTTTGTAGTTACTTACGGTTTGATCGATATCAACCGTGAAGCTAGGTATTGCGAAAATTTTGTTCCTATAAACTCTATTGCGATGCAAAACTAACTTTAGTATGACTAAGATACCTACATCTGATGTCATCTGCCGTACTGTTACAGAATAAATAACGTACTGTACTATGTACAATATGTACTTAGGTACTCTGTTTGTTGATCCTCATACCGATTTTGCTCATATTCGAAATTTTTCTTTAGAATTATTGATGTACCGAATGTTTCTGCCAAATTTTATTAAAATCGGCCGGTAAATGGCACCGCATCCAAATTCCCCCTTTTTGGGGATATATCCATAAAAACAAAAATTGCCAACGTCAAACAATAGTAGATTGTTATACAAGGAGCTAAAATGACGCATTATTTAGCGAGGGCGTAAATAGAACCGATTTTAATGGGTTTTTAGCTCCGTGTGTTACACTCTACTTTACACTACGATTGCGAGAGGATAAAATAATCCAAAACAGTATGAAAAATTAATTGCGGTCACTTACCAATTCAATTTGCAATTAAACAAAAATTCTTAAGATTTCGCGCCATTGACTTTTTTTTTTATTTCTTCTGTATCCGCAACGCATTGCATGCATTCTACCAAGGAGATCGCCGATATTAGTTCCATTTTCAAAAATAAAATGTTGTTCTTTTTATGAACAGTAACAAGTAGAGTCTTTTATCATGATTAAAGACTTACGACTAAAGACTTTTTCGGACTCTTCCCGCCACTTTCGAAAAGAGACGTTGTCTACTTTCTTTATTTCTTTTCCTAGTGTTTTCTTGAGTTATTTTGTGTTATTTTGGTGGCATTTTAACTAATGTAGCTCGTTTAAAAAGCACAAGTGTAGTGAAATGAAATGGAAGTGAATTGCGTGACTTTTGAAATTGGTGGAAATTGTCTACCAAAGTTTTAGTAAAATTGGCCACCGTTTTACTAAAACATGACTCGTCTGTGACTTTGACGACTTGGAAGGAGTGTAACGTTGCAAAATATATTGAAAATACAATATAGTGAAAATACAGATACTTGAAAATGGCAAATGCACAAGCCGTGCGGCGCCAATTATAAAGAGAAAAAAAAAAAAGACTTTTTCGTTTTTGTAGGCTCATTGTAATTTGACAGACAAAAAAAACCCTAGCTGAAGAAATGCTATTTTTTATTCGCTCTGGTACACGCCACAATGACAGTCTTTTTGAGCAAGAGGAGTGAAAAATCTATGAAAAGTGTAGAATCTGTATATCAAGTTTTGTCAAGATTACAGGTAATATTACGCTTAACTGAGTGAGTCCCTGAGGTATGGGAGCGGTACGAAAGGGGTGTTTTCGACGACGAAGCCACGCTTCATTTTGACGTAACGAAAACACACCTCCTGTACCGCTCGCATACCTCAGGAACTGACTCAGTTAAGCGCTAGACCGTTAGTTGAAAATACGACCTGCGGTCTTATTGTGTAATAGACTGAAGTTTGATTTTGATTACCAGTTTGCTGTTCATTGCGCTGCGTGCTTTAAATATTTTCGCGTTTGTAAAAAAACTAAATCACGCAGCGCAATGAACAACAAACGGGTAATCGAGATCGATTAGACCCTTTGTTCGGTGTAGGGCAGATTCTGGATTGGACAGATTAGAATTCGGCAGATTTGCCACTCGATAAATACGTGAATTCGGCAGATTCTTGGTTTCGACAGAATAGCCGTGCTGTACTGTATACATCCAGACAGATGAAAGTAAATTTTGCCAGTTGTAGCATAGACTTCGCTCACTCTGTCAAAAATATGGCAATGATACAAAAGATACGTTATGTGACGAGGTATACTTACTGCGCAATACAGCAATACAGCGCAAGTTACATAAGCAAAAGAGCAAATAAACAAACAAGTAATTAATTTTGTAAAATTAAACAAAACCCTCAACGCAATGAAACGTCTAAACCGATTTTGATCAAACATAGCTAAGAACACTCCCGACAAATTCACCTTTTAAAAAAAACAAAAAAAAAACGGTTCATCCGTTCGGGGGCCAGACACACACAGACACACACACACACACGTCAAACTTATAACACCCCGTCGTTTTTGCGTCAGGGGTTAAAAAAGTGTACTGTAATCGTGAGTAAAGAAAATAGCACAAATATCCTTCGCGAAAATAGGACGCTTTCCAATTGACAACGCATGATTAATGCCTTCCAAAACTCCGCATAAATCACGAGGATGTTGTGGTCTCAAATCTGAAGATATAAATGTATTTCAATGATTTATGGAGGTACAAAACAGAGCTAAATGGGATTTCAATTCCATTTCAGTTACTGTTTGAAATTTTCACGCGTGTACGAAACACGAGTTGAATGAATGATTAGAGAGACACACCATGGATTTTCATTATACGATCATCTCATAAGATGCCCACTGGCCCAAGGAAACAGAATTGCAACCTAGAAGAAGAAATGTTCGTCGACCTAATATGTAGCCGGCTCAGACGCGAAGGTGCGGTTCCGCTGCGGGTCAAAATAGAAGTATATTTGTTCCGGGTCTGTGTATTGCCAAAGGGGGAACTCGTAGTTCCTGATACCCACGAGTCTACGACACAGATAATTATAGTGTGGGGTCAGGACTTTATATGTAACTGTGTTATATATATGTAGATTAACTATTCTGGTGGTCAGGCGTCATACAGGTAAGATACCGCCTTACCTTAGGCTCCCTCCAGGGGATTCAGCCTGTCCGCACTATCATAGGTAAATATTGTTAGTAGTCTATCTGTTCGAAGTGCCAAGCGCCCCCTAGTGAGCTTCATCCTAAAAGAGGAACGTTGCGGATAACTAAGCCAAAATAGGTAATATAAATAATAGAATAGACCCCTCCGTCTCCTCCCATGTATATCGTTAAAGCTGGCTAAGGGAGTACAAACGGCAAAAGAAGATCGGTTCGAACAAGAAAGATATGGACAGACGAAGACGACATCATAAAAACCGCTGGAAAACAGTGCATGGATCGCCATAGCAAACGATAGAAAAACAACGAGTAAATTAGAGGAGGCCTTATACCCAAAGAGGGGTTCCTAAGCAGGAATGCGAGAAAAAGTTTTTAAACATTAGTTTTTAAGAATAAGATCATAACAAAAGGTACGTTAACTAGCACTTCAGGCCCACCGTACCCCTAAGCCGTAAGCCGTACCTGTAGGAACGGCGGGTCTTTTAAAGTTAAACGATACCACCAGCTAAAGTGCCGTAGTGCTAGTTGGTAAGGAAAATAAAAAGGCTTTATTATTAAGGGATCACACCAAGGTACGAGTATAGATAGCAGCATCTACCTGAGTACATAGGACCAGGAGGGCAATTCTCGGATTGTAGAGATTATCTCTAAATTAGAGATAATGTCGAAGCATGAATGTCTACTAAAAATGTCACGAAAATGTCACAATAACCATCAAATCGTATTCGATTTGAATGATTTTGGTCGACTTATGTCTATTTGTGACATCACGAGAATAGCAAATTAGGATTTTATTCGACATTCGCCATCTTTTTTCGACATATGTCTAATTCGACTAATCTCTAAAGCACGAAAATTGCCTTCCAGTACTGTGATCGCCAATCCGCCTGCCAAGCGTGATGATTTTATGCCAAATCCCCTCATTGCATTCGATGGGGGAGGCCTCGTTTAGCAAAGGACATCAACAGCTGATGATGATGTTGACATAATACTGTTATTAACTATCCATATAATGATATTGACTATCCATATAATGTCAAATTTTTCTTCTCATTTTCCTGTTCGATTTTCTTCTTCATGGACATCAGATGAGAAATATTTGAAAGATGAAACCTCATTGCAACCTCTGTGTCTTTTGTTCGCGTCAATGTTTCCAAACGCTGATAAATGGGACAGAGGAGGTGAGCGGTCGTGTTATTGGATTGATCCGACTACAAAGGTCCAATTGCGACGGGATGGCACGGACTACAAGGTCAATCAATGATAATCGTGACTTACACTGCAGTAGTGCGGAGAGAATAAACAGTCAAACCTTATAGTGTACTAGTGAGAGATGATAATCGTGACTATACACTGTAGTAGTGCGGAGAGAATAAAGACTCAAACCTTATAGTATAGTAGTGAGAGTATTATTGTTCTGCGGTAGTATATTCATGGACAAAGAGTGTAGTAGTACCTAGTTTTGTTCAAATAAAGTAAGGACAAACACAAATTCAAAAGTTATACCAATCTTTTAAGTGTTACGTATTATGTTTTACATATCTATGTAAGTATATTGTACGTCCTAGATGGACAAACTGTTAAAATTACCATCTTTTGTACAACAGTTGAATAATAAATAAACTGATTCAGATTCTTATTCTGAAAACCCAACTACGCCTGACTACGGTGTATATAGTATTATTTTATCTGTGTTTTTGCTACGGTGAAACACAACAAACTAAGCTACGTAAGTACAATGTTTTTATAAAGTACATCATGTACTTAAATAAAAATCTCAAAGAACTCAGAATTTTGAAATACGACATCATGCATGACACGTCCTAAAAACTTCAGAGATAAATACTTGTAAAAATAAATTAAAATATATGCACGTTTTGAGCGATTGCATTCTACAAAATTACAAATTGTATATTCGATTTTTAGCTGAGTAAATCAATTACAATGTTCAGATTAAAAACATACATCTACATTGTAAATCCAAGGGATCACTGTACTAAAAACACGACAGGACAATATTTTCTCGATATAAAAACAAGTTTACCTCTAACTTTTTTTATTTCTCAGTACCTATGGTACAGATTATTGGGTCAAAATCTAGATAAATAAAATCAATACAATAAAAGCGAAGGCTTACTATGTGGGTTTCTTAAAATTATATGTAGATTTTCCGGACTTGTTTCTAAGATTCGTTGGTATAAGATTTGTCCTGGCTGCCTAGCTTATTTATGGAATGTGTTATTACTGGAAGAAATCGTTAGCATAGTCTGTCGTGGGATGCAATGGTGGCGATGAGCTCACCACCTGTCACGGCTATTTCCCACGATGGTGCAACCCACAGTGAAAAGAGGCCCATTTGAGGCTCTGCCTACCCATTCGGGGAAAAAGGCGTGTATCTATGTATGTATGTATGTACGAGATATTCAAGTAATATGGCTTTTTCGAGCAGCGCGTGGCTTATATTTTTTGTATGTAGATTTTTGTCAGGGGTTAATTGCTCATTTGAGAACTCAATAAAATACGTCTTGTTTCGTAATGGCTATTTTTAACCAGAATTAATAAAAACTGCATTTAATGAATACACAATCGACGAACACTGAATAACTGAGATAAATCTCTCTAGATATTGTAAAGTGGTCTTACAAACACAACGCTCTTTTGTGGGCATCTCCCGACGGACGCCCGACACGCTCCATTGTCCATTGTTCAGAGGAATTCATTCACTTGTGCGAAATGAAGACCGGGCAATAATGTCGATTTATCATACACCTCTTGTCTTTTGAACAATTACTTCGTGCGAAAAATTTGCGGACATTCAATAATACCGTAGACATACTTACCTAAATTTGAGTCGATATTTTTGTTTTAAGTATTACAAATTGTTTTTTTTTTATACTACTTGAATGACTGAACAAGCAGATGGCCCACCTGATGTTAAGCGGTAACCTCTGCCTACGAACATTGCATTCTCACATAGGTCACGTCCACCTAGGACGCGCCCTATGTGGCATTGCACTGCGCCCGCCACCCTGAGACATAAAATTGAAAAGTCTCATTTGCCTGTAATTTCACCGGCACCCATACATACCCTTCAAACCGGAACACAGCAATGCAAACACTACTGCTTTGCGGCAAAAATAGGCACGGTGGTAGTACTTCCCCGGACGAACTCTTTCACAAAAAAGCTCTACTACTCATCATCATCATCATCATCAGCCTGTATAAGTCCACTGCTGGACATATGCCTCCCCATAGCATGTCACGATGAACGGTCTTGAACCGCGTCCATCCAGCGCCTTCCTGCGACCTCTATAATGTCTTTGGTCCATCGACAGGAGGGCTTTCCTCTATTGTATTGGCCGATTTTTGTTCACCGCTCGAGAACCTTTATTCCCCAACAGTTATCAGTTCTATAATGGCCTGCCCATTGCCACTTCAACTTTATATGCAAAGAAAACTACAAAATAAACTGGACCACGATATAGGTAGCTGAAATAAAACTATAGGCGTATTTCTCATCGTTTTGATTGTCTCCCAAGTGCTATGATCTTGCATTTTTCTGTCTGACCGTACCAATATCCATTGTTATAGGCCGTGGTATGAATCCGGACTACATTTTGGGATTGATACGGACAAAATAAAATTTTATTATTCGTGGGATGAATACGGCCTACATTTTGGTATGAATCCGGAAATAAATATTCGTGGGATGAATCCATGGGATCAATAAGGCTGCACCCATATTGACGACCTCTGTACCGCGTCGTACGAGTAGCCGGCTGAGACGCGAAAGGTTGCGGGTTCGATTCCCGCTGCAGGATACATTTTTGTATTATCTGCAGTTATTATCTATAGTTCCGGGTCTGGGTGTAATGGTACCATTAGTAGGTACTCGTAGTTTCTGATATTTACGACACAGGGAATCATATAGTGTGGGAACTATGTATGTGACTGTCGGGTGTATACATATATGGGTGTATATAATATGTATATACCTATATGACATATGACATAACCTAGCAGAAAACTTTTTGATCATACCAATCGACTCCAAACACGCGTGCATTCCAGCATCTGGAATGCCGTCACGTGTGGCGATAAAACCAATCTAAAAACTTTGTTTGAAGTTTATTAAAACGATTGCAATACAACGCGTTATGATTATAAGAAGTTTTGGATATCAATCGTAACGAAGAAACCTCTATCTAACTACATCCAATTACATACTTCGCCGACTCTTTCAGTCACGGATAAAAATCGCGTGAAATCAGTCTTCTCTATGTAGCGCTGATATACGAACAATGTGAAACAATGTGTCGTCTGTAGGTAATGTGTAAACTGCACAAAGAATATCAACTAGTTACTATAGTAATGCCACAGTTTACCTAACAGTTAATAATATATGCAGTATAATGAATGGCTAAACCAAGTACTACGGTAGCCAGCATCTTAGAGACGCTTCTGTCTGGTAGTGACTTTGATCAGTTGAGTTATCTTTAGATCTTGTACAACAGTCTTCAGACAGCTCAGCGTGATCATGGCGCATGTAACTGTGCCATGAGTTGATTAGCTGGCCCTTTCCATTTTGTTGAAACAAACGTGCATTGTAAGTACATTCAAAGCAAAAATATAATGCATTTCTAATTAATTTAGTTTATTGCTTCTATAAAATGTGTAGAACTACATACATACATACATAGACACACGCCTTTTTCCCCGAAAGGGTAGGCAGAGCCTCAAATGGGCCTCTTTTCACCGGGGGTGATTACCCGTGCCCTAGATTAATGAGGAGAGTGGTGTGATGACTGGTACCTAGAACCTACCTATTTTGTAGCTTTTAGACATTATCTACATCACTAGTATCAATTTTTTCAATAAAACCGTATATTTTTTTTAAAATAATAATGATTTAGAAGATGAATATGCCCCCCGCTGACCCCTCCATCTCCTCCCGTGGATGTCGTTAAAGCCGACTAAGGGATTACCCGGACTTGTTTATAAGATTTGTCCTGGTTGCTAGCATATTATAGAATGTGTTTACTGGAAGAAAGCGTTAGCTGAGTCAATCGTGGGAAGCAATGGCAGAGACGAGCTCACGACTCGTCATGTCTATATACCACGATGGTGCAACCCACTGTGAAAAGAGGCCCATTGAGTCTCTGCCTACCCCTTCGGGGAAAGTGGCATGTCTCTATGTGTGTATGTATTTTTTTGTTAGGTACTGCCAAATTATAACAAGATTTGACCTCAATAGAGATCAATTGAAATATATCAGCAGCCACAAGGTCGCCCTGGGGTCAATTACTAATCAGCTCAAGAGTCGCGTCTCCGCCTAATGACCAATTACGACAATTCGACTTGAACATTATAATTCTGTTGAACCCTTCTGCAGCGCAATTATCACAAATCGTATTATGAAATGGCAGATCGGAGGTCGGGATAAAAAAGTGGTCAAAGGCGTGTTGGGCCACGCGCATTGTAGGGGTCCGTAGTTGTCCGTCACAATATGCGTACTTAGAAGGAGGCTGTCCTGTTTTTCATCTAACTAATTTCCTTTTGTTTCACCCTTTTTTCAACGCATGCATCACAGCTCGCGCACCACCGATCACTACCGATGACCACCGAGAACTATCACGATAGTCTTAGTAATAGGGTATGTTTTATTTGTCACCACCCACGGCTACGCTCGCGTTTTAAGTGTGGTTCCATTTAATTGCGTAATAGAGGATTTTGATGATATTTGGTGTGCGGATAGATGCTGGGGGGAGGAAATAGGGGAGGTCGGAAGGACTGCTTTTCATCCCGATGCCACGCCTGCGAAACTGCGGACAAGGCCAGTCGTACAATAAGTTCGTAGTATTTATCTATCACGACCTCTCGTCGAGACATGCAGACAGCTGACGCACACTTTCAATTTTACTCGGAAATCTTCAATAAATAAATAAATCATGCTGGACAGTTCACACAACATTATCTAGCCCCAAGCTAAGCAGAGCTTGTGTTATGGGTACTAGATAACTGACATACATAATACATGTTAATACATTTATTTACAGAAAGAATAATGCAAGGTATGTACAAAATACATATGAAACAGTTGTGCTACCTGAAGACCGCTGCTAGCGATCTAAAGGTAGCTCAACTGATCCAAATCACTACCAGATGGAAGCATCCCTAAGATGCTGGCTGCATTGCCACGCTGAATGGCAATACTCATGAGGTGAGCCAGATAAGAGTCAGCTCCCAGGTCACGCGTCGCTTCGACCAGTAACAATACAGTACATTACATAGATAGATATTTTTTATTATACATAGAAAATACCCAGAACACCCTGCACAAATATATGCAGATCATACAAATATTTATTCCGAGGCGAGAATCGAACCCGCAACCTCCTGCATCGCAGGCGAACCTTCGCGCGACGCGCCACAGAGGTCGTCATTCAATAAACGTTTGGCAATTAGTTTTTTAGAAATAAGGCTTTCCAAGGTAGCATTCAGCCAAAATTGGGCTAACGTGCCAAAACGGCCAAACTTAGAGTAGTAGACTCGCTACTCGCTTTCGTTGAGAGCTATGCGCTGTCGTGACTCGGTCATTACCGCTGGCCCACATTGCGAAGTACACTCTACCCTAACGTTTAGTACCTGAGCGTTTTACCGCTGTATCCTCTCTTGTTCCTTTGTTATTCCCTAAACAATACAAAGGAAACGAGATTTACTATTAACTACAGGAGTGTGTTGCATTTAGATAGGAACAAAGGCTTCGCGCTTTCAATCATTTTAATGATATTCAAGTTTCCAAGGTTTGTTTTCCTTTGATTAATAATACCACTGAGTTGTAATAGTAATACCTCAGTGTGGAAACAGAAATATTCAGGTTTACGGTTTTTTTTAATACAACTTATGATGACGGGTCAAGCAGATGACTCACCTGATGTTAAGTGGTACCCTCTGCCTATGAACCGTGCATTATCACATAGGTCACGTTCTATGTGGCATTGCGCTGCGCCCATCACCCTGAGACATAAAGATGGAAAGTCTCATGTGCCTGTAATTTCACCGGCACCCATACCCTTCAAACCGTAACACAGTAATGCGAGCACTACTGCTTTGCTGCAGAAATAGGTATGGTGGTAGTACTTCCCCGGACGAACTCTTTCACAGAAAAGCTCTACTACTAACTAAATAATTACGTGCGGGTTCACGGTGCTTTATGGAGAGTGGAGACAGCTATCTAAACCTGCTATCCTAATCATCATTCAGCACATCAATCGGCACATCAGGGAACAGACAAACCAGTTGTACTCGTCGTCGACCACGACGACTAAACTTGACTCAAGCAGCGATCAACGGTGATCAACCCGACACGCGCCAGCGTAACGTGATGTTGTTTCTGCGCGCCAGTCGCCGGTGAAACGTCCGCGCACACGACCGCTGCGCGCGCGCATCGAACGTGTCACCTCGAAATTCGAATTTCAAATTTCTAAACGTGACTCAAAAGCCAGTGCTGTGCTCATTCGTGACGGGGGATCGATACCATCCCGTGTATCCGATGATATAGTGAAGTGATGTGAATTGATTGTGCGGTACTGGTATGGTCACGGAGTTTACATTTTTATGGTAAGGAAATGTTGTTGTAACTTGTAGAATTGTTGCTTTACTAAACAATAGCATTGCATAATTGCTGTATACAAATATTTGTGCAGGATACCGTAGGATGTAGGTAATCGCTTGGTATACAATAGGCATGCTTGTGGTTGCAAAACTGTAATCTAGGAAGGGTCTAACAATGCTTACAACCACAATACGGAATGCATTTAGATGCAGACAGAACTATTTAATTACCTTATGCTTACAATCCGTAGTTTACCCTACTGTTAGCCCTATACTTCAGCTAAGTTACACCAAATAATAACAAAAAACGTTAAATTTTAATCTTATAACAATTGCAGAATTCATAGGTACTTCATACTTACGGATAATTATAACAAAGGCAAATAGGTACTTACCTAATTCGGAGTACTTACAATCTTTTATTATGTCTACATTGAAGTTAGCCGAAGTGGACCGTATTATTAGGTATGTTACATTGAAATTCGCATAAAATTAGTATGTTCTCGATGCATATTAATGCAAACCTCATAACAACTCCTGCATTCTACAATGTGGTTGCGACACTTCCTGGTACTTTAATTGTACCTACACACGAGAAACAACATTGAAACGTGTCAGAGCGAAACAACGCATGAAATCATGATGATTTGAGGTCTGTGAATAATGTTTAAGAGCATAGTAGGAAAAACAGGAAAAAATATGATATACATGGTAAAATAGCAAACAAACAGCCTTTTGTCTGCTTGTGGAAGATTTTATTAATTCTAGGTACGATCTAACCGCAAGTTTCTACGCAGGTTTATGCAGTAGCATAAAACAGCTTGTAATAACTTGTAAACCAAACAAGGACACATGTTTCCAGAGGGTCATGACGCTTAGTCACATTATATTATAATTCCATCATCAATATTCATTTATCCACGCCACGGCCTTGTGGATTTAATATTTACCTTTGACATCGTATGTTACAATTTACTTTAATAAAAGGCAAACTGATAAAATTGAAATATATTCAAATGTGGATCAATCATGCCTTATATAAAATCCACTTATGAGTACACGAAGCTGCGTAAATCCTTCGGCAGACAACTATTGTTTCAGGATGTACCGGCTCACATGTTAGATTCTATATACCCTAACAGAGCTGATCAAAACCAGTACATGCTGCGGAACCCCGTGCATCGCGAGGTGCAGGCAACTATTCCGAAATCACAAAACGAAGCCAACACAAACGAATTGGTAATTCACGAGCAATCCATGAACCACACCGAGGGTGGATGGCCGCGGGACATTCACATTTATAATGAGGAGCATATCGCACGCTACTGCCGTCGTATCATGCATGAGGAAAGCTACATTAAGTCGGTACTCAACTTTGCCCCTGTGATCGAACACTACATCGACCAAAACAATGCGATCGAAATGTACCAAACCTACTTCAACGGCATGCGTTCACAGAAACCCGTAGAAAAATACAGCATTCGAATCGCTAATGTGTTTCGAGATCAATTCCAAAGACCAGTTTCTTGTGTTGTGTGGACGAATGAGCAAAATTCCAAGTTGGCCGTCGCCTATAGCAACAAAACCCTCATGTCGGAGCCAAGAAATGATATAGAGAACGATTGTTACTTATGGGATGTGAACAGGCAAACTACCCCAATACAAGAATTAAAAACTGAGCATTCATGCTGGCAATTAGCATGCTCACCTGTAGATCCTCATGTCCTACTCGTCGGCCTCGAGAATGGTACTGTGGGCGTGTTTGATTTAAGAGAAGGTGTGGAGTGTACGCAAAGCAGCTCAATTTATAACTCGCATAGAGGCCCTGTAACTTCGTTACTATACACTCACTCTCGAACTAATACCGAGTTCTTTACTGGTTCTCCGGATGGTCATTGCTTATGGTGGGATTGTCGAGATCTTACTGCACCTACAGAAAATCTACCGATGTCAGTCAAAATAACTTCAGGAGAAACACCTAACTTGGGTAACGCTGAGGGTGTTAGTCGTTTGGAGTTTGATAATGGTTTACCTACTAAGTTTCTTTGTGGAACTGAATCAGGCCTAGTTATCAACGTAAATAGAATGGGAAGAGAACATTCTGAAAGGTTGATTTCATACTGGGACGCTCATGTAGGTCCAGTGAGGGCTTTGCAAAGAAGTCCGTGTACACTACGCATGTTCCTTTCTTGTGGTGATAGTACAGTTCGTATTTGGAGTGAGGAAGTTCGTACCGCTCCAATAATAGTGACTAGACCTTATCGGTATCAGGTGACTGACGCTGCTTGGGCACCTTTACGCTATTCCAGCTACATGTCCATTTGCGCTGGTGGTTATTTCTACTCCTGGGATCTTCTACGAAAGTCTCAAGAGCCAATTGCAACGATGCAGATATCAAAAGACGAACTTACTCGAATGACCCCGCACTCGGAAGGTCGCTCGATTGCCATCGGGGATAGTAAGGGAGCGCTACACCTCATCCAGTTATCGGATAACATGACAGAACCAGGAAAACGAGACAAGGCGCTTACAACTCAATTATACGAGCGTGAGACTCGTCGCGAACATATTTTGGATAACCGCATGAAAGAGATACGATTGAAAATAAACGTTGAGAAGAAGGCTGCAGAAGAAGCACTTCCGGAACAGATCGAAGAAGAAGAAGAACCTGAAGTTGCTGCTGAAGAGGAATATTTTCGGATAGTAAACGAAGAGTTACGTTTCTTAGAAAACGAAACTTCAATCGCTTCTCTCCTATAAAATATTTGTAACTGCTTTCGCTGTTGGTAAATATTGACTATTTTCCCAGTAAGTCGTTTACTTTTAGAAATAAAATGTTTTCTCATCCCATAAGTGCATTAAATTGATTTTATAAATATGTTAGCTACAAAAAGGCATCCCGGATGTTGTGCTCGTCGGAGAAGCCCGCATGTCTCACTCGTTGCGGGACCTATGGGACCACCGATTTATCTTACAAAACCACAACTCTAACATGAGCTGCCAGAATTCAATTTCGATCTCATTTCCGTATATGAGAGATGGAAAGGCCGGAGTGAGTAGGTCTCGTTTAAGTGGTGGCGTAAATAACTTGCGGCCGTGAGTAGTGTGAATACAAAAGTCCGTCGTCGGCAACTTTCACCGCTGAGTACCTACCTACCTACTGAGGTTTCGACGTCAGAGGCAACCACGCACACGGCAATGCCCTTCCCGATTAGCATAATTCTTCACTGTAATTATATTAAAAGAACCACAGATTTACTAATACTTATAAGACGATTACTTATTGGCATTTAAATAACGAATGACGCAGAATATGAAGACTTCCCTCTCGATGGACCAAAGGCATTAGAGGTTGTAGGAAATCGGTGGATGGAGACAGCTCGAGACTGCTCGTCGTGGCATTATATGGGGAAGCCTACGCTCAACATGGACTTTTGTAGGCCAGTGATGATGATGATTAGAGATCATTTAATTTTCCTTCATATTAATGGTGCTACTACTGCTTCTTTACACTGTTTTTCTTTAATTTCATTCACAAACTATTATAGTCACCAAAGTGCTATGGCTCTGTTACTATTTAGCATCGTTATCAGTCCACATCAACCAGTCAGTAGGAACTGTCGTCCAAAGTTCGCAGTGGCCTAGAAGCCTAGTTGTTGTAGCTCAGAAAGCTAGGCATGTTAATTCTTTAATAAGCTGCCCGGTCATTGAGCGGATCCTCATTCGCTTCAAGCATATCTCACATGCATGGCGAGAAAGCGTACGCATTGCAAAAGTGACCTTCTGTATAGGAACTATATATATACATATAACAGGTACTAGCGGAACGCCTGCGACTTCGTCGGCGTTGAGCTTTTCTATACAAACTTCAACGCCCAGTTTTGGAAATGTACCCTCCTTTTAGGTCATATGTTATACCAACGAATCTTACAAACAAGTCCGGGTAATTTGTATTTAATAAAACTGGGAAATTCCCATTTTATTATTAGTTTTTCTTAGAATAAAATACTGTTGATGTAATGATATCTATTTTATCACCGACATTCGTTCCTCAAAGTTATAACAACAATATTATCTACTTTCAATTCTTGCGATCATATATTAGAGTAACTGCAAGCGCTAACTGTACAAAAAGTGATCAAAAAAAAATTATAGCCCATACTTTTTGGCAGGTAGCCTTATAAGTCCTAGAACCTAGATACCCACTTATCAGCCATCTAATCGAGTTGCCGACATTAACCCAGTTATTTGCGAACCAGTTGTGAACGCAAACGCAACATTCCTCGTAAATCGTCTTGTTTAACTTATTAATTACACTACAACTTTACACTCTCTTATATACCTTTTTAGATCAACACTGGTTAATAAGTATTTCAGTGTAACACTTAATAGGGTTGAAGCTTTTGAATAAACAAACAATGGATATTTAACACGTGGCGGCCGGCGGACCGATGGTCTCTGAATGACAATGCCAGATTTGCAAACCCGTTGGTACTTTATAGAGAGTCGAGGCTGACTGACCCACTTTTTGGACGCATAATAAATAAAACTCACTCTTTGGAGATCATCAGTGAAACTACTAATAATTACAGTAGTTACTAAGTACAAGTAATCATAATAATCTGTGCCAATATCATGTGAATTCGCGGCACAAAACCAAAAGCCAAGTTATTTGGCATCGACGATGGAGCAGCCCTCACAAAGAATACTTGTGCCTAATTGATTTATGCCGTTTATTGCCCGTGGTACTACCAGTATTACTACCAGTAGTACCACGGGTAGAAAAAACCCCGTAGAACTACCAAGCAGTTCAGTATGCTACGTATTGATTATAAATTTTGGTGTTACGAATGAATTTAAATAAAAGTATGATGAAGCTAGAGGTATTGCTAAAGGAATTGGTTTGTCGGCAAATTTGTTGAATGAATCGAATGCTAAACTCAACTACTATCTTATGAACATGATAGATGGCATATCTCAATGGATCGAACAGGAACTACTTATCGTTTTGGCTTGCTAATAGTTTGAGCTGTATTTTAATAGGTAAATACAGAAAAAAAACATCATGATATCTATAGATTTATGTAACAAATCCAAAGAAAAACTATGAAGATTTGAAGCTTTAAAACAAAATTAAAGGTTTTATTTTGTGCTTTCTAAATGACAAAACCACTTGAATCGCTGCTAATAACAATTATGTAGCCCAAATACTTCTTCTAAAACTGACTTTAATAGAAGTCTTTGATGTAGCCACACTCAATATTACAGAAAAAGTAACGTAGACTCAACTTAGACCGTATACTTATTGCATAACTAATAAGTAAGTAGAGTCAAAGTTTAATTTTACCTGTGTTTTTCGGATCTCATAATCTCATGGCATTACCACAATAGTCATAACAGATCGTAACAAAGCATCATCATGATCTAGACGCAACATAATGGACATTGCACGGTTCATACATAATGGAGAAAGTAATAATGTAATAAACGTGTAGAAGTGTGGGTTAATCTGAAGTGCGATAAAGCAGCGCACATTTTCTCTCCACTTTGTTTATGAATAACAAATTTTGCATTGCATAAGCCAAGTAATAACGCGTTACATAGATTAGGGAGTCTTGGAGGTTCAAAGCATTTATTTTATTTAACGGAAGTGGCATAGTAAAATGGCAGATAATGCAACTTTATAAATTGTGTCAATGGTGGAAGTAACTATAAGTATTTTCGGTCCTGTACTCACTATGTTACATTGCTATTACAATAACATGTTAGTGAAGCTTCAAAATTTCGTCCAGAGAAGTTATTATTTTATAATTAATATTTGCATAATCCTTGCAATTTATCGAATATTGTTAGCTCGATTTAATCTTGTTGAAATTCTTGCCTATGTTTACATTTGTAGAAATCTCAAAATGATAATCAACTTTATATAACACTTTATGCCAAAATAGTAACGAATATTAGTTTCTAAAAATATCTACATACACAAAAGATATTTAATAAGTATTTATGTTCAATATCTTAGGTTTCTGTTGTTATTTTTTTTACTACAGTAAATTGAATCTCTGTCGTAACTTTTTTTTTATAGTTGGCGTCTCACGGTGTGTTGATTTTCAATTTTCAAGTATATTATTTGTATTTTCAACATAATTTGCAACGTTACACTTCTTCCAAGCCGTCAAAGTAATAGTCAAGTCATGTTTTAGTAAAACAGTGGCCGTTTTACAAAAACTTTGGTAGTCTCAATTTCGAACAATTCGAAAAGTCACGCAATTCATGAGCAAATTCACTTCCATTTCATTTCACCACACTTGTGCTCTTTAAACGAGCTACATGGGTTATATATAATGCCACCAAAATAACACAAATAAACACCAGGAAAACAAATAAACTAAAATAAGGCGATTTCATTTTTTAAAAATGGCGGAAAGAGTCCTACGAAACTTTTAATGGTACTTATATCTTTAAGGCCGGCCACATACACTCGTAATTCCGAAACGGAATTTCGAAAGGAAATATCGAACGCAGGAAGTCCATACAAATCTATGGACCTACCACACACACTAGATAATTTTCCGTACGGAATGTGTATGGGCTATATTTCATTTCGAAATTCCGTTTCGGAATTACGAGTGTATGTGGCCGTCCTAAATAATAGCTTCTGTCATCATCACTTTACACAGGTATAGTATAAAATAGGTTACCAATATAAGTACCTACCTATAGATATTGGCAATGCACCTTTTTTTATACTTCTTGAATGGCGGAACAAGCAAATGGCCCACCTGATGTTAAGCGGTAACCTCTGCCTATGAAAAGTGCATTCTCACATAGGTCACATAGCAGTCGATAAGCCATGTCAGAGGCCCTCGGGCGGCTTGACAAACTCCGACACCAGAGGCCAGCAATACCTCATACGAAACGAACGAACATAGGTCACGTCCACCTGGGACGCACCCTATGTGGCATTGCACTGCGCCCGCCACCCTGAGACATAAAGATGAAAAGTCTCATGCGCATGTAATTTCACCGGCACCCTTTCCCTTCAAACCGGAACACAGCAATGCGAGCACTACCTGCTATGCGGCAGAAATAGGTATGGTGGTAGTACTTCCCCGGACGAACTCTTTCACAAAAAAGCTCTACTACTACTAAAACCTAACCTAGCCTGATTCCAGAATAATTAAATAATGATATCACTGACTCATCCAGTAGGTCCACTAGATTATACTCAGAAACCTATGTATTTAGTAGGAAGGTGCATGGATTCCGTGCAATCTATGGGCTAGGTCACGCGAGATGAGCTAATTAACAGCAACGTGTACGTCAGTGTTCCTTGTAAGAGGCGCTTCCTAATAATTTATAAGGAGTTAGGTAACTTCTTTACACATGCGCTTTATGGTGGTGACTGGTGACCTGTAATACGGGTTTTTTCTAAAACCTATCTCAGGCACCAGGCTCTCGCAAAACAGGTTTTCTTGGTTCATCACGCTTACCTACAATGTAATATTATTATTATGTTAATTGATGTCAATGAAACCTTTTGTGAAGAGCTAAATAAACTTTATACTTATACTTATACTTATGTAGGTGCAAGTGTACATTACCTATTTGATCAATGGCTGCCGTGTCTGGCAATAAAATCCCATATTATTATTGGCTCAAGATTGGCTCATATCTTTTAGTCGACCGAATTTTTTGACGTTGCGTTATACAGAAATGATGAGGTAAAAGCCCTTTCGAAAAGGCCACCAGAGACTAGCGACGCCCAGCCTCTCTCAGTAAATCTTTGAAAATTCTGTAAAGACTGCGAGTTCTAGGTAAAATAACTTTTCTTTAAAGTTTTCCAATACATAAAATATAGCAGGATATTTTTCAATAACTTTCCTGCATGAAAACGAATACATTGCGCAGTATTCGTAAAACACATGTGATACGTAATGTCAATGTCAACACACACGCCATCTGCCTTTGTTTAGTGTAGGTACGTGCTCATCAATAAGTGCTGCTGTATGATGTCCATGTAGACACCACACGTAGACAGCGCGGTAGGCTGTAGAAATGATATACATCAGTGGCCAAAGATTAGAATCATTTTTACATTTTACCACCGTACTTATTTCTGCCGCAAAGCAGTAGTGCTTGCATTGCTGTGTTCCGGTTTGAAGGGTAAGGGTGCCGGTGAAATTACAGGCACATGAGACTTTTCATCTTTATGTCTCAGGGTGGCGGGCGCAGTGCAATGCCACATAGGGTGCGTCCTAGGTGGACGTGACCTATGTGGTAATGCATTGTTCATAGGCAGAGGTTACCGCTTAACATCAGGTGGGCCTCTTGCTTGCTCCGTCATACAAGTAGTATAAAAAAAAAATAAAAAAAAAAAAAAACATAATTCTCGTACTACAAAGTCAACAATTAAAAAGTTATAAAACTATAGCCCGACTACTACCGTCTTAGAGCATTGCAGGCCTCCGTACCGGACTACCGTGTTCAACATTAGGTACATAATACATTATGTAGGTACCTAATGTTGAGATGGAGCAAACGTGTAAAAATGTTGTACACATATTTTTATACCTTTGTGCTCCATCTTCGGCCAAATCGTCACTTACAGATCCACCAACATATCTGTTGAATGAAATGTAAGTATGTAGATGATAGAAAACTAGGTACATAAATTTTATTCTAAAGATAAGTTGGTGGATCTGTACCAACAGGTGAGATCGTGGTCAAACAAAGGTCTATCAACGCTAAAAAAAAAGTAATCTAAGTATAAATGTCGTAAATAAAAATCTCAATTAGCTCGGAATATTCTCCTCTTCATTTGACACCCCACTCGATAAAAGAGAAACAAAAATAAATCAGTGACCCCTATTTTTTGGCAGTAACATCCGTAATGTTGTTTTTTTTTCGTATTATATGTAGCCCTAACAAATCGATTGAAACCTCATTCGTAAAAATACTTAGATCATTGCAGGCCTTCGTACCGGAGTCAAAATAGGATGACTACCTAGGTAGTTTAGGTACCTGTACTAATATTTATTCTGTGGTTTAGGTGCTACGGTGGAACATACCTACATATATAGAACATAAACATACATGACATAGATTTACAAACAAAACCCTGTCTTTTGGCTTTGCCGCATTCTGGTAATAACAGGATTAAATAAGGCTGCGATATTCCTGTTCCATATTCCTTTACGGTGCCGAAACCTGGACACTCAAAGTGAAGGATCGCAAACGGGTGATCAAAATCGGTACGACGATTATGTCCACACTCGAGGAACTCAAGTCAACTACTAGGCTATCCTTTATCTTCCTACAGCGAGTCCTTGAGTATCCAGGAAACGCAGTGACGCATTAGATAACCTCGTCATCACCGGCAGTAATGAGGAAAGTTGCCACGAGCCTGGAGTCTAATCCATTGGCCAGACTCTCGTCCTAAATTCCACGAACAGATTTTGGTTACGACCCTTAGCAATGCAAGGACTACAAAGTACGAGTTTTTTTTCTTTATATTTGGCGTGCTGGCTTGTGCATTTACTATTATCAAGTATAATTTATTTTTGTACTTTTACAATTGGCAACGCAATCCTTCCAAGTCGTTAAAGTCACAGTCAAGTCATGTTTCAGTAAACCGGTGGCTGTTTTACAAAAACTTTGGTAGACAATTTCCACCAATTTGAAATGTCACGCATACACTTCCATTTCATTTTACTACTACATTTGTACTCTATTAGATTTATTTTTACATTGGTTTAAAGTAATTAATTTTATAAAACATAAAAAACCCTCAACGCAATGATACGGCTGAACCGATTTTGATCAAATATATCAACACTCCCGACAAATTCACCATTCAAACAAAAAAAAAACAACATTGGTTCATCCGTTCGGGAGCTACGATGCCACAGACAGACACACACACTCACACACAGACAAGTCAAACTTACAACACCCCGTCGTTTTTGCGTCGGGGGTTAAAAATGCCACCAAAATTACACAAAATAACTCAAAAAACACTAGGAAATAAAATAAAAGAAGACGACGTCTCTTTTCGAAAATGGCGGGAAAAGCCAAAGTACGAGTTACATATGCACTAGGAACAGGTATTGTGAGAAAAGGGAAATTTGGTTTCGCTTGAATGATTGAGCGGTCTAGATACTATCAGTATTTGTCATGCGTGCACGACACTTCTGGGCACTAACTTTCTTATTGTCTTTCAAATTTGATTTCAATTGATTGCGTCATTTAATTAGCTCAATGCGAGACTAAGTAGGTAGGTAGGTAGTTAGTACATGTAGGTATTTTCTCAAAAATGCTTAGTTTTTATATATTTTGCGAGGACCGGTGTTAGTGGGTATGAAAATCCATTTGTTCTGTTATAGGTAATTTCTTAATTAATTAAATATGAAAATAATCATATCTAGTATTATTTTGTATCAATAAGTTCTCTTGTTTAGCTGCATGTTTAAGAAAAAACTAGGCGTTTATGAACGAACGTGATAATACGTGTGCGTGAAGAATGAATATGACTTATGTGCCGACCGCGGCAGGAACGTACCGACTATTGTTGATAGATTTATGAACGAACGTGATAATACGTGTGCGTGAAGAATGAATATGACTTATGTGCCGACCGCGGCAGGAACGTACCGACTATTGTTGATAGATTTATGAACGAACGTGATAATACGTGTGCGTGAAGAATGAATATGACTTATGTGCCGACCGCGGCAGGAACGTGATAATACGTGTGTGTGAAGAATGAATATGACTTATGTGCCGACCGCGGCAGGAACGTACCGACTATTGTTGATAGATTTATGAACGAACGTGATAATACGTGTGCGTGAAGAATGAATATGACTTATGTGCCGACCGCGGCAGGAACGTGATAATACGTGTGCGTGAAGAATGAATATGACTTATGTGCCGACCGCGGCAGGAACGTACCGACTATTGTTGATAGATAATACGTGTGCGTGAAGAATGAATATGACTTATGTGCCGACCGCGGCAGGAACGTACCGACTATTGTTGATAGATTTCTTCATATGACACAGAAAAACAGACTTTTAAGAAAAGAAAACTAAAAAAAAAATGTTTGCGAAATATTAGTATGACTTTGTGCTCCAAATTATTTGACACAGTAAAACTGCACTCCATATTTCGCATAATTTTCGTTTTTGTGAGATTAAAGAAAGACTCAAGCCGTATTGGCATAGTGGAAGGTATTTTGACTTTCAATTGACCGTTCAATCGTTCAAGTTCAAGTCCACCTAGGACGCACCCTATGTGGCATTGCTCAGCGCCAGTCACCCTGAGACATAAAGATGAAAAGTCTCATGTGCCTGTAATTTCACCGGCAACCATTCCCTTCAAACTGGAACACAGCAATGCAAGCACTACTGCTTTGCGGCAGAAATAGGTATGGTCAAGTATGGTAGTAGCTCTCCGGACGAACTCTTTCACAAAAAAGTTCTACTACTACTGAAAAGTGAAAGTTTATCGATAAATCGGTACGAGCCGAGACCAGTAAAGTGTACGAGTAATTTGATATTTTCTGGGGGACCTCTTGGACTCCTTTGGTCAAAAACCCCAGTACCGATCAGGCTCATTTCACATACCTAGCTACCAAGTTTCATCAAGATCAACGGTTGTGCAGTTATCGTAACTAGCACACATACAACATACCCATAAACGCCGTCAATATATTTGAAACTTTGTTTTGCAGTAGTGCGAGGATGGGCAGCGCCGTGCGATGACGCGGGCGGCTCTGCTGGTGCTCGCGCTGATGGCAGCGGCGGGCGCGGCGGCCGCTCAGCTGCGACCCGCCGACGCACCGCCGCAGATAAACGACACACGTAAGTTACAGCTACACTACCCGTACCATAGAGCAGTGGTTCCCAAAGTGGGTGCCACGGCACCACTGTGGACTGCAATATTTCTACTTCTTTACCTCTAAAATGGCTCGGTGACGTTTGTAGGTAAAAGTGGTTCAAACTCGAAAAGGGCTCTGACGAAATAATAAATTATGGAGCGGAACCATCAGGGCGCGACTCTGGCTCGCACTTGACCGTTTTTTATTTGTATTGCGATTACTACCAGCTTTTGATAAACGATCGTACATTTATGTTAAACCTACTAAATATATGTTGTTTATTTGTGGTCGGCGCAGAACATCTTTTTCTCCACTCTCCCCTGTTAGCCGTCACCTCATCATTCACTTTTCTTCCACTCTCCCCTGTCAGCTGTCACCTCATCATTCACTCATTCTCATTTCTCATTCATATCATCTTTCACGCAATCCATCCATCTTTAAAACTACAGGTACGCTTAACTGAGTCAGTCCTTGAGGTATGGGAGCGGTACGAGAGGGGTTTTTTCCTCTCTCAAATTATCAGGTGACATGAAGCCACGCTTCATTTTAACGTAACGAAAACACCCCTCTCGTACCGCTCCATACCTTAGGCACTGACTCAGTTAAGCGCTACACCTGTACTATTTTTTTGTGACGAAGCCCGAAGTTAACCTGAAATGACGTTACAAAAAGTTAGCTGCGTCGAGAGTTGCGCTGGCCCTTCCGAAAACCAACATGTAACTGCACTCGCCTACATCCAAGTCACCGAATGACTATTTAAATCAATCTAAAAGCCACTTCACCGTTCATTTGGCAGTGATTCGTTACTTTCCAAAGGGAAAGCGCGCGCGATATGCGATTAGTGCTGTTCGGCGGTGTTCAATTAACGGGACCGGCCGTCCGACCCTGCGCTTTGTTTACATAAATGGCTTCTGGTATTTGGGAATGAAGATGTGAATTAACAATTTTGGGATGCCTTCGATAATTGAATTGATAGTACTGGCGAAACATCTTTGTTATCTAAACGTATGGGATGGGTATGACCCATCCCATACGTAATATTAACTCGACATAATATTCCGCTATTGAACGAGCTATGCTCGGAGTTTCTCAGAGGGATAAAATCCGCATCGAAGTTATGCGACAGAGAACTAAGGTCATCGACATACCTCAGAATTAGCAAGCTGAAATGGCAATGGGCTGGGCATATATGCCGAAGAACCGACTACCGTTGGGGTAAACGTGTTCTTGAGTGGAAACCACGTCTTGGTAAACGTAGTGTGGGGCGCCCCCTGGCTAGGTGGAGCGACGATCTGCGTAAGGCGGCTGGTAGAAAGTGGATGGGAAGAGCTGGAAATCGGTCTAAATGGCGCGCATTGGGAGAGGTCTATGTCCAGCAGTGGACGGATATAGGCTAATGATGAATAGTCCGTACGGCATACAAATCATAAAAGTTGAGACATCTACTAGTTGAATAGAATAAAACAGAATAGCATATAATATAAAACAAAAAATAAATAAATAAATAATGCTGGACAGTTCACACAACATTATCTAGCCCCAAGCTAAGCAGAGCTTGTGTTATGGGTACTAGATAACTGATATACTTAATACAATACATTACACAGATTTATATTTTTTATGAAATAAAATAAACATTTATTTACAAAAAGAATAATACATCTAACACAACATAAGTATGTACTTACAAAATACACATGAAACAGTTGTGCGACATATGAACCTATTTGTTATTATACATAGAAAATACCCAGAATACCCTGAACAAATATCTACAGATCGCAAAAATATTTGTAACGAGGCGGATATCGAACCCGCAACCTCCTGCGTCGCAGGCTAACTGTCGCCCGCCGCGCCACAGAGGTCGTCAATATAATACAATATAATAGAATAGAATAGGATAGAAAAAGGTTAATTGACACATAAACCATAAACAAAGCCGATAAAACAAAAGTAAATAGCACAAAAATAAACAAGCACCTAAAACCTAATATCAAAAGTAGGCAGTATAATGTGACAAAATGGTGTCCAGCTCCATCAGCTCAGCATAAAAGTTAAGTGTGACTTTCATCATTTGAGTAGTTTTTCATCACAGTTGATTCCGTGGTGCCTTAGAGAATTTGGATAAAACTCCTACGTGCCTCATGGTCCAATGGCAGACGTGCCTATTTGAAAAACAAACAAATTACTCAATCAACTAATTGATTTCACAGTTGAACAATTAGCCCAAGTTCCTTTCGAATTCTTAATCGGAGAATTTCAAGCTAAGTAATATAACTTGCTGTGAAATTGCCCACCCACATTACTCTGGCCGAAGGATGGATATAGCCATCGTTTTTTTTTAGTATCTTAAAACAAAATAATAACGTAAAATGTTTGATTCCATGTTCGGTTCGATTCCAAGACGAAGCAATTATTTTTTAGAAAATCTTTGATTTGCAGTATTATTAAGTTTTAAAAATATAATAAAGTCTCCTTTCAGCAAATTATCCTATCTCCAATATTGAAGGTACTTTCCCTACATGTCGCATAGTCTTGGGAGGCCCTGTAGGTCCATATGGTTATATCGAGCTCTATCCATAGCCCGCTGCGAAACTTTGAGTACATTTCTACAATTAGAAATTACAGGCACATGAGACTTTTCATCCTATGTCTCAAGTTGGTGGGCACAGTGGAATGCCCCGCATTGGGCGCGTCCTAGGTGTACGTGACCTATGACGTAACGCATTGTTATAGGCAGAGACCTGGATATAGGAGCTTGTTCAGTCACTAAAAAAAAGGACTGAGTAACGCTGTGTAAAACAACTTGTTTTCTTAAAAAAGGTCCTCAGCAAGGGTTTTTAGATTTCCATACAAAGCTAGTTGGTGCATGATTTGGAAGCTGTTTTTATAAGAAACTAACAAACAACAGACCTAGATATTATTATATTTATCATGTTTACAACATTTCATGACATCGTAATATACAGAATTGGAAAATTTTATCATTTGACATTATTCGTATTGGTCATTTTTAATTAATGACATTAGTCTACCGATCCATCCAAAATAGGAGCAAAGTTAGTTTGTGTGCAGAGCGTTGGTTTCGCCGCCTGAAAGTTGTGGGGCGTTCTTGCTGTGGCCGTGTTTTAGCCAGGCCATAGAGATATTGCAAAGAGTGAAGCTAAATCAAGGTTCTTTACATAAGTTAGCACCTTAGAATATAGAATATACGTACGATGCTATTAGGACGGGCGCTGTGTCGCTAAAACACAATGCCTCCCCCGCGCCTATCACACTTCCCACCTTTAGAGGTAATGTTTTGGTGATGTTGGTGACAATGACAAAATGGACGCTTGTCTTTTTTCCAAAGAATGAATAGTAAACAAAATTCATTATTTAAACCAAAAAGATAAGATACTTTTACGTAATGAAATATGATTATATTACGCCTACCAGAACTTTTACATATAGGAACGGCACACGACGGCATATACACAAGAAAATCTTTCGAGTTCTACACGACTAGCCGCACGGCCGACCACAGACAGATTGGGTGAAACTATTCTCATTGAGACTAGTTTGCGTGGTGTCACGGGTTCTGGTTTATTCTATATTCTAAGGTTAGCACTTAGACAGGTAGATTAAATACATACGTCAACTAATTACGTAAAATTGGCTTACATTCACGTTGCAGTTGGTTGATTTAGAGCTCTGCTAAGGTTGCCTAACATAGTTTCCAACGTATAGTCCTATCACCCACTTACGACACTTGCAACAATTACATCAATGTGAATTATGGGATTGGTTTCAATACTTCAAAGTAATGTTTTTCCAGTGAAAATTACACTGTTGCACATTGCTTTTTATGTTGCATAATTTCAAACCAAACAATCAAGCTGCAACGTAATTGGAGCAACGATTAAATGTAATGATTAAATGTGTATACAGTAGACACCTAAATTAAAGGGCGTTAAGGCGAGGATATTATGTGAAATGTGGTGCATTAAAACCTTTTTTCTCCACCATCTAAAAATCTACAAAAAAATATATATTTTGTCGCCGCTGGTGACGGCCATTCAACGTGGGAATGCAGCCAGTGCTCTTGCCACCTTGCCCTATGAACCAAATATATTGTGTTAGCTTCTTTTTTTTGTTTTTTTTCTATATTTAAGTATTTTTGTACATACCTTGTATTAGTTCTATTATTCATTCTGTAAATATATTTTAAAAATACATATTTGAGATCTTGTTCTTCTTCTTAGCTGAGTAATGGCTTCTGTGCATTATTTGCAATAATTTAGCCAATGTCAAGTGATATAAATATTATAGTTTTATAGTATAGTCGTCAAGAGTCTCCGTCAAGTCCTAACCCAGTTTAAATGGTGGCAGAAAAACTGAGTTTTTACAGGAAAAAAACCACCATTTCGAAAAGACTCGCAATACAATTAAATTTCACTACATCACACATTTATCCAAGTTGCACCGGTTAAAATGCCACTAAAATTACACGAAATAACTCGAAAAAACAAAATAAAAATGACAACGTTTCTTTCAAAAATGCCAGATTTCAACCCCCTATTTAAGGCGCTATAGGTTCAACGAAAAATTTTTATGAGGCGTTGAAGGCGAGCGCAGGCTCTGATACCGTAGTTTTATGTATAAAAAAATTATATAAAAATGTCGTTCAAAGTTCAAATAATAACTAACATGTAATCAAATGTTTCAAAAATTAAAACGTTAGAGAAGTGAGTGAAAAATAGCATTTAAATTTTAAAAAGGAGGTATTTTTGTTATTTTTTTTTATCGAGTGAAGTAATTCAAATATTGTATTAAATTATTGATTTCACTAGATAAAAAGCTCAAAAATATCATATATTTTTTTCTTCATAGAAAACTATGAAAATTCTTATCAAAAACTTTAAAATTCTAGAGACATTTGAGAACCTATCGCGCCTTAAGATCAGCTCGTTGTCACCGTAATATTGTTTTGTCACCGGAACTTGACAGGTATGCCAAATTCTAGCACAATCTATGTCGAGATTGTGGAAAAGATTTCAAGATTTGTCCCCACAAGCACAGGAAAGCAGAAAAGTACTAGAAAAAGGCCTCACTTTTCATCAGACTATTTTGCGGCGTATTCAAGGCTGTGATGCTGTCTAAAATGCGTTAATCTTTCACCATACTTGATATAAAAGGTCCGCAGAGCATCTGCAGAATGCAATAAAAATACTAACTGTATTAGATTTATACTTCGATCAAGAATACAACTAGATTTCGGGTCACGTACAAAATCAAAAGTTTTATAACAGTTAGAACTGTTATAAAACTTTTGATTTCAACCTAATTACAACCATGACACCTAGTAATAAAGTAGCAAATCTTCAAAATATTATGTTATACTTACGATCATTAGTCACAAAAAACGAGCAGAGCAATAAATTACTTCTGTCACTTAGTAATAAAAAGACATAGGTTAAATCAACCTTAAAGAGCTACAAATAAAGTTCTCACGAACACAAATATATAATAAGAGCTCACTTTTCAAGTGAGCTGTTATTCACCCAGACGTATTTTTTGAGCCGACCTGACATCTAGTTGTATTCTTGATCGAAGGATTTATATAACCTAGATACCTTACGCGCCGTGGATATAATAGATACAGTCGAGTGAAAAAGTAATACACGTTTGTTCCAGGATGTGGCACAGAATGCGTGCGGTGCGCTGCAGACGGCTGCGTCAAGTGCGCGCGTCTCCTGGTGTTACCTGAAGGGACTTGTGCCCACGACTGTCCCGCTGGCACGAGGGAATCGTGGGCTCATGATGATCATCTCATGGGCAGGGTCTGCTACCCATCACATTCATACAACGAGGTTCGTATTAAGCATGGTGTGTCCGGCCCAACAATAGAACCCTCCATGTCCTTTTTTTGTATACTACTTGAATGATGGAACAAGCAGATGGCCCACCTGATGTTAAGCGGTAACCTCCGCCTATGAACAGCGCATTCTCACATAGGTCACGTCCACCTAGGACGCGCCCTATTTGGCATTACACTGCGCCCTTCACCCTGAGACATAAAGATGAAAAGTATCATGTGCCTGTATTTTCACCGGCACCCATACCCTTCAAACCGGAACACAGCAATGCAAGCACTACTACTTTGCGGCAGAAATAGGCATGGTGGTAGTACTTCCCCGGAAGAACTCTTTCACAAAAAAGTTCTACTACTACTACTCCTCCCGTGGATGTCGTAAAAACCGACTACGGTATTACCCGGACTTGTTAGTAAGATTCTATGGTATAAGATATGTCAAAGGTTTGGCAAAAACTAATAATAAAATGGAAATAAATCAATTTGATGTGGTGTGTATTCTAAGCCTTGAAGGGTATGGTTACCGGTGAAATTACAGGCACATGAATTTTTCATCTTTATGTCTCAGGGTGGCGGGCGCAATGCAATTCCACATTGGGTGCGTTATAGGTGGACGTGACCTATGTGGTAATGCATTGTTGAAGGCAGTTACCGCGCATTAGATGGGCCATCCGCATGTTCCATCATTCACAAAGTAATTTAGATCTCCGTACAATTTTTAATGTTTGTTGCAAGTAATTGGTGCGTGTTGATGTCTTTTTTTAGAACATTTTAGGGTCGGCCCTCTACGGAACTGTGTCAGCATAGTGCAATGCCTTTTTCCGATTGAAGCATGGCGCAACTTTGATGCTCCGATGAAGCAACAGAGTCATTAAAAACACAAACCTGGCTGAGACGCTGGCGTTATTACAAACCGATTTGATGCTCGCACACACGGAACTCGAAACTTTTCTATCTACTCGTAAACTTGTGCTTTTAAGAACTTACCGAGTACCTCTGCGTCTAGATACTTTGCCTTAAAGGCGATATGTAACCCGATGTATTTAACCACATTTTATACAATAAATTCATTTCATTTCAAAATTAGCAAGCCAAACCAATGTGTTTTGAAAGAAACATCGATCTTCAGTATGACTCTTGCGACTAAGGCACAGAGCCAATTTCAGTTTCGCCACAGAATAAATAATCAAGTTTCGCTTCCAACTAAAAAACATGTGGCACCTTGGTTTACTATTAAGGTCTCTCGCTTGCTCTCGCTTGTGGCGCGAAATTCATTTTGTTTTGTGTTTTTTGCCCATTACAGCTCATCAACACTTCTTCAGATAGCAAAAGATGAGGTCGGGAGAACTAAGAGACTTAACACACATGTTTTAATTGTTGGTATCTCATAAATATCATCAGTTTAGCTATGTATGTTCAGGGGTATCATAGCTAAACTGATGATACTGTAATGGGCAAAAAACACCAAAAAAATTGAATTTCACGCCGCAAGCGAGACCTTAAGTGCCAATAACATTATTTTGGGTATGTTTGCATATCGCATTAGCAGGTGTTATTCAAATAAAATCAGTATTGATCCACAAAATGACCTATGTTTCAGATGTTTTCGAACGAGCGAAATAAATCAATTATCGAGTTTAGGGCACCTACATACATACATAGACATACGCCTTTTTCTCCAAAGGGGGTAGGCAGAGCCTCAATGAGCCTCTTTTCACAGTGGGTTGCAACATCGTGGAATATAGACGTGACAAGTGGTGAGCTCATCGCCGCCATTGCTTCTCACGACTGACTCGGCTATCGGTTTCTTCCAGTAAAAACGCATTCCATAATAAGCAAGCAGCCAGGACAAATCTACCAATGAATCTTATCAACAAGTCCGGGTTATCCCTTAGTCGGCTTTACGACATCCACGGGAGGAGACGGAAGGGTCTTTTCTTAGGCCGGGCACTTATATCACATATTTTTCCGGACTTTTTTATTTCATACACTTACAAAGTTAATTATTATATTGTACCTTAAAAACCTCCAAACAACGATTTCAATACCGCCTCCAAAGGTTTGACTAGGTACTCACAATCGTCAAAAAGTAGGTGGCTGTGAAATCTAAAATTGGATAGACAAAGAAATCTGAAATTTTAGTTATGCAAACTTGATACATGCTCTTGGCAGTGAAAATGTAACAGCAGTTGAAAGTTTTCCGACTTCTTTTAATTTTTCCCGCGCTTTCTCCACTGATAAAATTGCGGTAGTATTTTCCTAACAGTTATAAGTGTGATTCAAGCAAATTGCCGTAGTTTCTTCCTGGATTATGGGTACGTTCTTTGATTGAGGCGATTTCCTATAATTACCTACTTAACAGCCATCAATCACGTGCCTACCCAGGAACCGATTTGGATCTAGACTTTTACTTAATTTACTTTTACTATTACCTACTTCCTTTATTTTTACTGTTTATGGGTATTTCCGTGCTGTCCCTTACCAGTAAAGTCCACAGACTAGACATAGTAGGTAATATAGTAATTAGTAATTAATAGTAATAGTAATGGTAATTTATTCAGTAACAAACGTCACATATTAACTATAGTGTAGGTACATCAGATTTAGTGTTCTAAGAAACATGCCTACAACAAGTTGATTCAACTACATTGTAAAGACTTCGGATCCGGCGTTTTTTTTTAAGATTGACTTTGGTATGTCCGGCCTAAGAATAGACCCCTTGGTGTCCTCCCGTGGATGTCATAAAAGCCAACTAAGGGATTACCCGGACTTGTTGATAATGATTCGTTGGTATATGATTTGTCCTGGCTGCTAGCTTATTACGGAATGTGTTATTACTGGAAGAAAGTGTTAGCCGAGTCAGTTGTGGGAAGCACTGGCGGCGATGATCTCACCACTTGTCACGTCTGTATTCCACGATGGTGCAACCCATCTGTGAAAAGAGGCCCATTGAGGCTCTGCCTACCCCCCTTCGGGGAAAAAGGCGTGTGTTTATGTATGTATGTAATAAATCTTCGATAGGCCGCGGTTTCCCCTATACCACGGAGATGTAAAAGGCACCTATTCACTCTTGGTTAATCGCACCCGCAACCTCTCGCATCTCAGCCGGCTACTCACCCGACGCGCCACAGAGGTCGTCATACATAATACAACTCACGCCTTTTTCCCCGAAAGGGAAGGCGGAGCCTCAATGGGCCTCTTTTACAGTGGGTTGCACCAACGAGACTCAGAAATACGCTTCTAAAACCTGTTTTCTCTGTCACAGCTGATAATCGGTGGAGCCTGTGGTGCAGTGGTGTGCATAGCGCTGGTCGCTGCAGCCGCAGCGTACGTGACGTGTAGGAAGACGTCACGAGCTCAGTCGCAGCCTCTGCCGCAGCGAACGAACCCAGACGACGACACCAAGCTTCGAGAGTTCCACAAGCAACTTGATTGTCTACGAGTGAGTATGATCCCACTGCAGCCGCGGCGTACGTGACATGTAGGAAGACGTCACGAGCGCAGTCGCAGCCTCTGCCGCAGCGAACGAACCCAGACGACGACACCAAGCTTCGAGAGTTCCACAAGCAACTTGATTGTCTACGAGTGAGTATGATCCCACTGCAGCCGCGGCGTACGTGACATGTAGGAAGACGTCACGAGCGCAGTCGCAGCCTCTGCCGCAGCGAACGAACCCAGACGACGACACCAAGCTTCGAGAGTTCCACAAGCAACTTGATTGTCTACGAGTGAGTATGATCCCACTGCAGCCGCGGCGTACGTGACATGTAGGAAGACGTCACGAGCGCAGTCGCAGCCTCTGCCGCAGCGAACGAACCCAGACGACGACACCAAGCTTCGAGAGTTCCACAAGCAACTTGATTGTCTACGAGTGAGTATGATCCCACTGCAGTGCTGTACTCCAAGTCTGAGTTTTGCAAACACCATCGTAACGACGATCATGCGTGTATAGCGTAGTTTCTTTCTGTGATGAATAGTTAGTTATTACGTTATACACGGACGATCGTCGTTGCGATCATCGTTGCGATGGTGTTTGCAAATCTCCGACTTGGGCCGCTGATTCTAAGTTTTGACATGGAAGTGTGGTGTAGTGTAACATGGATTTTGTATGGAGACACTTATGAGCCTAGTGTAGAATTTGCGAACTTCAATTGTCATACGAAAAACCCGTATTACTCTACACCGGACGCCCGCCCGTGTCTATTGGCTTGAGGCTCACGTAGTTACTAGCCATTAATCTGTGCTCGATAGAAACGGCACAGATCAACGGCTAGTTACTATGAAATACACGGACGATCGACAATGCGATCATCGTTACGATGGTTGCTGCAAATCTCGGACTTGGGCTTCAGCACTCTGATGCCAAGAGGATCCGGGGGGCGTGTTTACAATTCTGTGTTTTAAGTCCAAACCGTAAGTTTTTTTTAAATTTGATTTTGCTGACTGACGGTAAAATCCCCCTGCCTATTAATGCAATAGTATTCACAGTTCTTAATATAATATGCACGCTGTGGTTACCTTTAATTGAAAGAACACTAGATTTAAGTAACTTTAGAATTATATTTTTGCACGATTGTGCTTCTTTCGTTGGTGATCCAAATGAATAAAATAAAATCAAAATAAAATGCATTACCTCATAGGTCGCGTCTACCTATGACGGTACGCGGCACTGCGCCCGCCACCCTGAGACATAAATACGAAAAGTCTGATATGCCTGTAATCTCACCGGCACCTTCAAACCAGAACACAGCAATGCGAGCACAACTGTTTTGCCGCAGAAATCTATGGTTGTAGTACTTCCCCGGACGAACACTTTCACAAAAAAGCTTTACTAAGATAAAGCCAGGAACCAAACTGATCTCAGAGATATAATAACAGCAACGCTTTAGAGGACATAGTTCAGATTCTTAGAGGCTAATAAGCTGATAGTATATAATTATTTTCGAAAAAAAACTACTTTTAGTTCTACTTCACCAAATGGCAGAGGCAGAGGTTACCGCTTAACATCAGGTGGACCTCTTGTTTGTTCCGTCATCAAAGTAGCATACAAAAAAAAAATGGCTCTTTCTGAATACACATAGGTAGGTACTTGACTTGTTGCTGAAAATACCAAAATCACTATAATATGTGTTAGTTAGTTGGTTATTCATTTATTCGCTTAAAAATATGGTAATCACTATGTTCTTTATAGATATTTAGTTTCACATATTTTTACTAGTTACTGCTAGCGCCTATAACATTTAAGGAGATCCTTTAATTCCTCATGGATCGCATCATCAGAACCATATTTTGATGAAAATGGGACAAATCTGGAAGTATATCGAATCAACTTTAAAAAAATTAAATGGTTTCTCATATGATGGATATATGCGGTAACAAACATTTTAAAAAAACACCTTTAACTGAGAACCTTTTTTTTTTAAGTCGGTTAAAAATAATTTGCGGATGATAGGCCTTAATTTGTCCCGATACAGGTATCAATCCAGTGACCTCATCTTCCTTAACCGGATTTTCGTTCGACGACTCATAAAGGGCGTCAACTCGACCAGTGATTCGGGAACTCTCGAAGTAGGGTATCCCATCATTGCTTTTTTTGCTGTCCCAGGTAGGTATTACTCAGGTTGATGAAAATGTTTCTCGACATCCTCCGTGGTGCGGCGGGTGACTAGCAGCTGATACGCAAGAGGTTGTAGGTTCGATTCTCGAAACAAATGTTTTTTTGACCTGCATATATTTTTTCCGGGTTTATTTTGTGGTACTATGGTACCTACTCGTAGTTCCTGTTACCCACGACACAGGGGATCGTAGTGTGAGATGAGGTATATGCATGTGACTGTTAAAAAAAGTAAACGGACAAGTGCTAGCGAGGCTAGCCTGAGGGTTCCGATCCGTAAATTATTTCGGAATCGTCAGAGGTCTTTCCGAGTTTCAACCACTTTTTCTTACCACGTTTTTTTGTATTCGCCGAGCTATTATAGGGTTAAAAAAGAAATTCTAAAAATTTTCTTTTTTTTTTCTTTTTTTGTCACCAGACTTGTTTATAAGATTCGTTGGTAGGTACCTATAAGATTTGTCCTGGCTGCTAGCTTATTATGGAATGTGTTATTACTGGAAGATAGCGTTAGCAGAGTCAGTCGTAGGAAGCAATGGCGGCGATGAGCTCACCACTTGTCACGTCTATATTCCACGATGGTGCAACCCACTGTGAAATGAGGCCCATTGACGCTCTGCCTGCCCCCGTTCGTGGAAAAAGGTGTGCGTCTATAATGTACGTATGTGGTGTCACAAAACCGATGTCAATGTCACAAAGCATTCCAATTTTCAGAATCGTAAGATTACTGGAAGTGCCCTAGAAGTTTTTCATTTTATCGATTTCTATACAAAAATGTGTTATTTATTGCCATATCTTTTTAATGAATTAAGTAAAATTAATTAAGTTAGCTTGGTTTTTTAAGGGCACTTTAAGATCACAAACAGATGCTTGGTAGGTACACATTTCAAATTGCTGTTCTTGAGTAAAAGGGACTTGACAGACAGACAGACGGATAACAAAGTGATATAATGTCCTAAGTACAATAGCTTCCGTGAGTACCTTTTGAGGTACAGAAGTCTAATAACTAAAAGACTACAACCTTTCTATAAACAATTCCATGGTTCATCAGCATCAAATGGCCAAAACCGGTTCAATGAGGTATCCTCACCTCATTGAACCGGTTTTGGCCATCACGTACATAGACCATAGAATAGATAATACTTACTACACTGACTCATCAGCATATATAATACTGTTACATAGAGAGAACCTAATGTTATGGAAACTGTTTTAGGCCTTGAGTAGGTAGTACGTGAGGCAATGCTAACGGCCCGTCTCAGTGACGCAACTTGGATGCATCTAGGTTACATGAATCGTTTTAATTTGGTGCAAAATACTTGCTCACCTTCAAAATACATTCATACATAAACTCAAGCCTATTTCCCAGAGGGGTAAGCAGAGACCAAGGATTTCCACTTGCTACGATCCTGACATACCTTTTTTGCTTCATTCACTCTCATCACATTCTTCATATACATGCTCGTCGGTTAAGGGTACTCTTGAACTGACCTTTTTCCAGAACGTCTTCGATCTGATCTGAATACGTTCGCCGAGGTCTTCCCCTTCCCACTGTCCCATTCACGCTCGTCTTATGTACCCGCTTCGTCAATCTACTATCGTCCATCCTTTCTAAATGCCCAAACCATCTAAGCATACCTTTCTCAATCCTAGTCACTACGTCTTCTTTAATTTCACCTTTAAAATATATTTTATTGTTATGTTGTTTTTTTTCAGCCTCATGCGTACACGCTGCTCGCTATTCTGAACCACACGAGGCACCAAGTGCGAGATCTCTATCAACTTGGGAATAACGACGCGGCAATAGCCTACAGGTAAATTTCATTTATTTATTCACAAACAATTAAAAAATCGTCTTGGAAATTAGGAACAATAAAAAATAAAAAAACACAACATTAAAACACGTTTACAAAAATTCATAATGTCAGTTGTTTTTTTTTATATAATGTACCCTATTTAAAATTATCACATGTCAAGAATTCATCAACCGAGTAGAAACACCCTTTCAACTGTAGCTTTGCAAGACTTACTTTAAATACGTTAACACTATCAATAACTTTCAACTCTGTAGGAAGTATGTTAAAAAGTTTTACAGCTTGATATCGGGAGCCATGCTTTACAACATTCAACCTCGGGTGCAAAGGTGCCTCAAGATCTTTAAATTTTTTTTTTTTTTTTTCGTCTTGTAATTAACCTATTTTTCCTTTGTTCTATCATTTCATATTTGAAGGGATTTTTTACTATGTCCATAAGAAGTACCAAAATGTACAAACATGGAACGGATTCTGGAAATATTGTTTGCATGATTCCCACTGTGGAATGCGCACTATGGTACGAATGGCTCTTTTTTGCATAACAAACTATGAGCACTATGAGCTCCGCGGATTCTTAGCGTCATTCTTTCACACACGAAAAAAGTTGTAAGTACTATTATAGCTTACGAGCTTAGCTTAGCTTAGCTTATAGACCGAACGAGCGAAGCCAGAAACTGGCAAAATTTGCTTTCATCTGTCCGGATCTAGACATATTATAGGTACTCGCGTACAGGTTTTTTTTATTTTTTTTATACTACTTGAGTGACGGAACAAGCAGATGGCCTACCTGATGTTAAGCGGTAACCTCTGCCTATGAACAGTGCATTACCTCATTGGTCACGTCCACCTAGGACGCGCCCTATATGGCATTGCACTGCGCCTGCCACCCTGAGACATAAAGATGAAAAGTCTAATGTGCCTGTAATTTCACCGGCACCCTTACCCTTCAAACCGGAACACAGCAATGCGAGCACTACTGCTTTGCAGCAGAAATAGGTATGGTGGTAGTACTTCCCCGGACGAACTCTTTCACAAAAAAGCTCTACTACTACTGTAGGGTATTAAAGACTGGGTAAGGATCTCTATTCCTCTATTATCACTTGGTATCCTTCCGTTACTCTCTTGCTCCATCCAGTGCTCATTGTGAGGTAGGGCTGCACCATCATCGAACTCGAATAACTTGGTTAATAATACAATATTATGATGACAGCGAGCTGATCTGATGGAGACGGAAGGTGGATAACGGAACTCCTCGATGGATAATAGTAAACTGGCCGTGTTTGGGCTCATTTTGATCATCAAGTGGTTCTGATAACTAATTTAATTCCAATAGTTAATCTATATATATAAAACAAAGTCGTGTTAGTTACACCACTTATAACTCAAGATCGGCTGGACCGATCTTTTTTGGTGGATTCTTCTCCGCTCCGAATAGCAGAATAAGTAATAAAATATCGGGGGGGGGGGCTGTTTTTCACCGGGGGCTACCCGTGCGATACGGGACGAGTCGCTAGTAGATAATATAACTATCCAAAACCACTTTAAAATTCTTCTTATCATCTCGTACACCGTTCCCATACCTATCCTATCCTTCTGAATTCAAAACTAACTCACAGACTCTATTTTTTGTCCCCCCGGTGATTAACCGAAACCTATTTTAATTTCTAATCAGCGCCCAATATCCCACGACCCAATCAAGACACACTGACGTATTTTTTGTGGACACCCGTGATAAAATGTAGGCATGTGGTTAGCATTTTTGCCGCCTTACAAAAAATGGTCTAAATATCGAGGTGTGTTTATTTACGTACTAAGTAACTGCAGTGTAATACGCATACGACTTTGCCTGCGCGACGAACATACAAATCTTTCTTCCCTATTGGAAGTTCCCCTGACTACGTCCACGGTCGTGGCTATATTTAGCTTTATTTATACTGTATGTAACTTATCCAGCACAACGCTAAGCTGAAACCAATTTGCTGCAGCGATCTGGGACGCACAGAGGGTATCTTTTAAGCATAGTTAGGTATTTTTAGTTTAAGTACTTTCCTTTGTTTGATTTAGTATTCATTTTCTCTTCTATTTTTTGTGTTAGTTAGGTACCAGAGGCCAACGACTAAGTATATCATTATATTAGTAATGACGCTTGTAGAAAAGCCAACAATGTAGATTGACGTAGGTTATGGTATCAAAATGTCTCTTGGTCTATTAGTATTGTATTACGAATATAGAAATGGAAACGCTTCGAAGCGAATGCCGTTTGGCTAGGCCGGCTGGTCTTCCTTTGTGTCCCGTTTTTTTTTTTGTAGCAAATAGTACTAGATTATGCACTATGGGAATAAAGCAGTGTCTTACGTCGCGGGCGGCATAATTAACCCTGAGCGTAACGCCCTCGTTACGCTCGTTATGCCGCTCGATATACTCTAGAGTTAACTCTAGAGTCCTGCCTGAGTGAAGCGAGTGGTTCAAGCTGCCCAAGACGAGGACAGGCTTTATTCCAGAGGAGCATACTCTACTTTTCACACCTTCTACGAATAAAAATTCACTGAAAATCACAGCATCAAACACCGTCTATTGTTTCACATTCTTTGTAACCCACATTTTTTTTGTTTTGAGTTCTGCGTATGCCTGTACTAATATTTATTCTGTGGTATGGTGGCCAGTTTTTTCGAACAAACCTCTTTACAATGCCATATATGGACATATTTTTACTCAGAGTTTTCCACGAGTTTCCACACGAATTTGACAATCCAAATTCAAATCACTTTATTCCCTAGGGAGTTTCATACAACTTTATATCCTTTAAGAGATAATGCTTTACTTTACGTTGAGGTTGCATGATATGTAATTGGATATTGTCGAGCAGTTGGTGTGAAAATATTTTTATCTTTTATCTTTATGTTATTGTGTTACAGTTGTATCCTGAGCGATCTGGCCAAGTTACTCATCCTGCTGAACAAGCATCAAGTGCCGGTGGTTCCTGAGGAGTGGGCCCGACTTGCGAGCTGGGCTGACAGGTATACCTACTGCCTTTACTACAGACCGTTCACCGTAAGTTGGCACCTGCCATGGAGTATTTACAGGTGCCATCTTACGGTGAACGAGCTGCATACAATGTAGAAAATAATAATTATGTATGTAGGCACCTTAGAGCATTGCGGCCTCCGTTCCCTGTTGTTCGAAATGTAAATCCTATATGTAGGTACCTAATACCGGTACAGACGATTTATTCTTCCCCTCTTCTTATAATGGCTTCTGAGGAGTCCTCCAAACAATTTCACCAATGTCAAGTGATATAATTAATTATATGTGTTAAAGTCTTCGATAAAATATACTACGTTAAAGTCGTCAAAAGTCGCCATTGTTGTAGTTAGGTATTACATTCAACATCGCATCCTAATTCTCAGAATGTTATCCCAACAATACAGTCTATTAGTAGACTACAAGAATAATTAGTAGTAGCTACCTACGCAATGTCTGGTTATGGGAACCTGGTATTTCTGGTATAACTACTTCATATAAATAATCTTATTTCCAGAATCCTGAAACGCTACAACCGAATGAACGCAAACCAGCCACAAGCGAACCAGCTGGTAAACTTCCTCCCCGCCCCTCCGAGCCATCAGGGCTCAGATTCAGAGACACAGCAGTCGTTCTCGACCTTCAAACCTCCTTCGTACTCCCCCACATCTTACGATAGCGCTATCATAGATAAGGAAAGCTGTGAATGGAGTGACGTCAGACCACCGAGCTACTCTCAGATTGAGAGAGAGACTATCGACCTCTCCGACCACTGGGAGAGGAGACCGATCGTCAGAAGAGAGAGTGTTTGGTTGGAGTTGGAGGACGAGATGTTTGAAATGACGAGACGGCCACAGGATGAGCTTACTACCGAATTGTAAGACTTATTGCTACTTCTGAAAGAAGTATTTTTAGTCGCTCGTATACGTAAGTGTAGGTATCTACTAAATTCATACGAGAAGAAATTAATTGTTTATTACCTATTTGTAATATCTGCAATCCTGTCTTCATCTAACAAGGTACCACCGATTCCATAACCAAATCATGAAGATGGATAGCCGAGCCGATAATAGCATTCCATACAATGGAGTCGAATGGACATGATCTTCTGTAGCTTGAAGTGCCGGAATGACTGTGAAGACACTTGGAAACAAACCAACTAAAGATAGAGCAACGAAATTAATTCTTGTCTTTTGGTTATAGATTTTATCTAAGTTATTAATATGTAAAGTACAAAAAAACCTAGTTAATTTAGTTAATAATGATTTTTTTAAAACAAAATCAGGGGAAAACTTATATGCCAGAAAAAAACGAATGCCAAACCGGTGCTTACTAAAGTACCAACCGTAACCCACACCCACCTATCTTATAGTTATAAATAAATAAATAAATAATACTGGACAGTTCACACAACACTATCTAGCCCCAAACTAAGCAGAGCTTGTGTTATGGGTACTAGATAACTGATATACTTAATACAATATATTACATAGATAGATATTTTTTATTATACATAGAAAATACCCAGAACACGCTGAACAAATATCTGCGATCGCACAAATATTTGTTCCGAGGCGGGAATCGAACCCGCAACCTCTTGCGTCGCAGGCCAAGCTTCGTCCGCCGCGCCACAGAGGTCGTCAGTTATGTTCCTACTTTGTACCTAACTACCTGAGGTAGGTACCTAGGCTAATAAATCTATGGGTACCTATCGGTATTGGTTGGTCTTTTTACCCAACTACATCATGCGTTAGGTTAGGTTTGTATGCATACAAATATTTTACTTGCAATATAGACAAGCAGACCACCCGCCAAGGTTGTTGGAATGGATGAGAACAGTACAGGGCCGGAGAGAGTGGCGTATTAGATAGGAGGCCTAATTACTTGTACTAATATTCATTCTGTGCTAATACCCAGCAGTGGGTGCACACAGGCTAAGGCTAGATATATAGATAGATAGGTAGGTATATGGTATGATCAATCCATGAACAACCCACACACAATAGGTACTTACCTACTACCTTCTGTTGTAAATTTGGAACCCCTACCTACATAGGTAATGCACCTATAACCCTTTCGGCCTTATCAACAAAAAACTAAATTATTCTTGTAGATCAAAAATTTCTCTATGAGATCAACCATGAATTTACACAATCTTTACTCGCTAGTGACTGTATGTAGTTACAAATTTGTATGAAAACTTCAAAAAAATTCCTCTATGACTTCAACAGCGCCTCTAGCGGATACTTGGGGTACTAAAATGCGTAGTTTGAGTCGGTCAAGTGTTGTAAAACTACACTAGAACGACTATACACGTTCACCGTAAGACGTCACCTGCCATGTATGGCGTGCTAACCAAGGTAGGTGCCATTTTACTGTTAAAGGTCTGTACAGACCGTTCACCGTAAGTTGGCACCTACCATGGAGTATTTACAGGTGCCATCTAGCTGTAAACGGTCCGACCTGTTCACCGTAAGATGGCACCTGCCATGGAGTATTTACAGGTGCCATCTTACGGTGAACAAGCTGTAGTTTGCCCTTCTCATTTCCATATAATGTGGTACCATAAGTTACAAATTTGACAGATGTCATAGTAATGTACTTTTACAGTAGTAGAATAAGACGATTTATCTATGACGACTCATGGTAAACCTACTGGTTTCAACCCGAACTACGTTGTCGAGATTTGTGACGGTATTCAAGTTATATACAAAAGCAGATGGTTTGTTTTCTGAAATAAATTCTCGCACTAGTAGGTACACTATTTCCGACGTGTCATACTGACTGACGGATCTTGTATGAGAGTGTAGCATTACAATCTAGATGACGAACTTCTATCCTCCAACAAGCAATCAACTGTCAATTTGTAGACCATTGTTAAACTAGGGGGTTTGAGAAAAACTAGACATAGACCGATAGAGGCCGAACTCATTACCCTTTCGGGGAAAAAACTGTGACAGCCCTAGGCGCTGTGTGACCAGTGTCTTGCGAAAGGGTTGGACTACTGTATGTTTTTATACTGTGGTACTACCTACTACCATAGGCTAACTAAATATAATAGACTGCCAATCTCATGCAAGAAAACGTGACTCAAAAAGGTAAAATTCCAGGCTATTTCTAGATGGCGCTGGCAAAATTCCAGGCTATTTTTAGATGGCGTTGGCAAATTCATTCAATCAGCATTTTAAACCAATTACCTAATATCTTTTAAAATAAACATTTAAATTTCTAATTTATTTTTTAATTTTGAAACTGGTCGCAAAACATGTTTTATTGATCTATTCGAAGTACATGTAAAAATGATTTCAATCGTTTATAGCAGATTCAAAACAGTGACATCTAGCGGCATTTTAGGCAATCATTCATCGATGCACGTTTTCTTGTATGAGATTAGCAGTCTATTGTTTTTAGTTAGTCTATGCTACTACCTAGCTGTCTTCAGATAAGTATAATAAACGGCAAATAATGACCCATAGACCATATATCAAGATAGACACTGCAAGTGCACTGCGTGTCTCTTTGCCTGTCCGAAAGTTTGCGCAATGTACTTTGTACCTACCTATTAGCAAACCCAAATCAGCTCGCTCTCAGCTGTCTTCGCGATAGGACGTCGGATGTTAATAGACAAATGCCTAATTGCGCCATAGTGAACTAAATTCTTCGAAATTTCGTAGTATTAGAGTATGTGCAAAATAACACGGCACGCTTGGTTATATACAAATTTACGTGTTTACGGTGTCTATCTTGATATATGGTCTGTGGTTGACTCGGAGCGCGTACCACATGACGCTTCCGTCCACTGCTCTCCTGAGGGAGTAACTGGGCAGCAGAGGACTTTGTATTAGAAGTTTCTTCTGCGCAAATCACGTGGTACGCCCGCCAGGGCTCAACTTGAATGCCTTCTAATGCTTCTAATAAGTAAATTACGAAGTAGCTCTTTGTACATAGATAGGTAGGTGTAATAGAAATTATTGTTTAAACCAAAGTAGATAGAATAATAAAATAAATATATAGATATAGTTTCTAGTCTCTTCTTTCCACCTTTTAATTTTCACAACCGAGAAATTAGTTGTTACACACCTAGGATAAATGAATATAACTGCAGTTTTACCTCAATTTTATTTGGAAAACCACAAGCAAAATAAATTTGTCGGAGATGACAACTACTGACAGCACATAGACCCGCCTGTCGTGGTTATACCAGCACTTTTTTTGTTTTCTCAAGTTTATTGTTCAAGGTTGCCTAAAATGGATCGCAGAAGAGGAAAAGCCCCACGAATACCCTCTCGATAGACCTACTGCATTACAGAGGTCGGAGAACATCAGTGGGTGGAGGTGGCTAAATAACATCGTTAGCCTGATGATGATGATGATGATGATGATGATGGTAATGAGCAGGTGCAATAGCTAATCTTAGCTTCTCGTGGCGGGGACTTTATTATAAATGCTGGCAATTCTAAATTTAGTACTGTCGTTTCAAAGTAGGTAATAATAAATAAATAATGCTGGACAGTTTACACAACATTATCTAGCCCCAAGCTAAGCAGAGCTTGTGTTATGGGAACTAGATAACTGTTAAACTTAATACGGTACAATACAAAACATAGATATTTTTTTTTTAGACAACATAGACAATACCCAGATCACACTGAACAAATATCTGGAGATCTAAAAATATTTGTTCCGAGGCGGGAATCGAACCCGCAACCTCCAGCGTCGCAGGCGAACCTTCGGCCGCAGAGCCACAGAGGTCGTCAAATTTAGACGTCATAATTTATTAGAGCGTGACAAAAGAATGAGGGGTTTTCACGGCCGTTTCACATCATGTTTAAACCCTTGAAAATAGATGGCGCCAGATCTCGCGATGTCGCTTGAATCTTAATTCGAAAATTAGAAGCCCTCACCACAGATAAAAGAATACTATACTCCCTCACTAAACTAGTAATATTATCGAGTGCTACAAGGATCATTTGGCAAGTCATGTGGCGCTGTTTGATAGTAGAGTCCGCGCCACGACTGAAGTCCGACGGCCTTTTGAGGAACTAACGGATAACAGAGGTAGATTTTCGCTTTTGCACTATTGCGCAGAAACTAGCGCTCCAGTCACCGGACTTCATTCGTGGCGCGGACACTAGATTACAAGTAGGCTGTGCTACGTCTTCCTAGGTTACTTCTGACTACGGCCACGTGTCAAATGATCCTTGTAACAGTTGAACTGGACCATGGACTTATTAAATTTATTTATTTAATTCATTTATTGGAGTCACCAACATAGTATACACCGAAAAAAGTAAATACACACAAGATAGCCAGATAGATAGATAGATAGGACTTCTTCGTTATATAATGGCTTTTGAGGAGTGCTCCAAACAATTTAGCCAATGCCCTTTTATCTGTGCCAATGCCAAGTGATACAAGCATACTTGAGTCAGCGCCATCTATCGAGCCAAATTGAACTACTTTTATTTTTATTCGAAAATGAATAGCCCTCTATTTACTATTGTATTTTAAATACTTTTTCAATCAAATTTGCAACGTTACAATCCATCGGTCGTCAAAGTGACAGTCAAGTCATGTTTTAGTAAAACCGTGGCCGTTTTACTAAAACTTTGGTAGACAATTTCCACCAATTTGAATAGTCACGCAATACACTTCCATTTCGTTTCACTACACGTGTGCTCTTTATACGAGCTACATCGGTTAAAATGCCACGAAAATTACACAAAATAACTCAAAAAAACACTAGGTAATGAAATAAAATAAAAGTAGACGACGTCTCTTTTCGAAAATTGCGGGAAGAGTCCCAAAGAGTCCTCATCATGAATCACTATATTATAATTAATCCACACCATTTACCATAACCACAGAATATATAATAGTAAGTAACACCAATTTTAGTTTGACATCTCTAATATTTGACATAATAATAAATCTCACAGAAGATGATGAGCCATGCATGAGCCAAATAAAGACGGAAAAAAATTAATTACGAAAAAGTACGAAGTCGGATGAAAACTCTTCCCGCCATTTCCAAAAAAGGACATCGTTTACTTTTTTTATTAATTTCCTAGTGTTTTTTTTGAGTTATTTTGTGTAATGTGTTAGTTTGGTGGCACTTTAACTTAGAGCATTGCAGAGAGCACAAGGGTGGAAATTGTCTTCCAAAGTTTTAGTAAAACGGCCACCGTTCTACTAATACATGACTCGACTTTGACTTTGACGACTTGGAAGGATTGTAACGTTGCCTAAATTGAAAAATAAAACCACGGCAATGCTCTAAGGAAAATAAACACAAATAAAAAAAACAAAAAAAATTGAAGATGGCAAATGAACAAACCGTGCGGCGCCAATTATAAAGAAAGAAAACGAATGAAATAAATAAATTCGTTTCCAGGCTCATTATTTTTTCTATGTACAAATGTACAATGTTCAGGCTTTTCAGAATTACGCTGAATAAAAAGCTATTAGCTTGTAAATAGAATATGTGCCGCTGCTGTGATAACTCCTAGCATAGCATCAAAAATATTGCCTTTTTTGCGTCAGTGCAGTGTCCACAGCGTCGTTCGTTTTACTTACCTGCCCAGAACGAAAGAAAATCATCTATAAAGGTACACAATACTTACTTTTTACTGTTATGTAAATAAAGTTTCATCAATTGATTGTCTGCAATTTATCTTTCTCATATTTGGAATCAAGATCTTCGTAACAAATGAGTTGTTTACCTTTTTCCAATGCAAACATTTCAGACTTAGTGTGAGTTTTGGAAATATACTTCGGTTGAAGACATAAATATGTCTTAATTATATATTTTGTGGTTGCAGATGGCTGAATGTAAGTGAGTGTTGGTCCAGCATCTCGCATTAAATAGTGCTTCTCTTTACCAAGCCAAATGGTAAGAATCTGGTACTTATTTTTAAAACTACCAACTGCTTGTATAGAGAAAGCGTTTCATTATTCCTGGCCCAACTGTGAATTGAGAGCCCTTAAAGAATGTACCGCAAGGGCGCTCGAGCACTATGCATAAAAACAAACTTTGCTTCAATTTTTAACCCCTGACGAAAATAGAGCTGTGTTAAAAGTTTGACTGCTATGTGTGTCTATCTGTGGCACCATAGCCCTTAAAAGGGTGATTTGAGAGCAGGTTTTCTAGCGATGGTTCTTATACATGTTTTATCAAAATCGGTTCTGCAGATACATAGAGTTGGGGGTTTACTTTAATTTTGAAATTTCTTTTTCTACGAAATTTTGTACATATGACCAATATTCTAATATCTAGACCTGTGGTTTGTTAGTTTCTTATAAAACACTGGTTTCCAAATCGCAGACTGATTTGTATGGAAAGCTTATACCACCATACCTATTTGCCGCAAAGCAGTAGTGCACGCATTGCTGTGTTCCGGTTTGAAGGGTATGGTTGCCGGTGAAATTACAAGCACATGAGACCTTTCATCTTTATGTCTTAGGGTCAGGTTGGCCGGTGCAGTGCAATGCCACATAGGATGTGTCCCAGGTGGACGTAACCTATGTGGTAATGCACTGTTCATAGGCAGAGGGTACCACTTAACATCGGGTGGGCCATCTGCTTGATCCGTCATACAAAGATGTATATAAAAAAAAACCCAAGCTAGTTTGTTCTTATACAACAAACTCGCTGAAGCTGCAACGCGGGCCAAGTACTAGCAATCCGAGGATGCACATATTGCCTAATCGCGTCGTGCGCACTTGGAACCGGCTACCAGACTCAGTGATCAGTGCCCCCTCAGTGAATTCTTTCAAAAATAGACTTGACAAACACTTAAAGTGCACTGATAAGGACTAAGATATGCACGCATCAGCTCTCGGAGAGCTGCCTGTGTATTATAAATAAATAAATAATAAATAAACTGACAGGTCCAACAAGTATTAGTACCTACCTTAGACGATGTCTACAAAATGTAATTGTCTTGAATTAATTCATATCCAAATCAGGATCAAACCAATTTTTTTTTGGATCATGGTAGGGAGTATTTTTCCCTTAATACTCTAAAATCAAAATAAATCTTGAATACATTAGTTAATTTTACAATAAAAACTCGTGAATCATATCAATTATGCTAATCGGGACGCGGGGGGAGTGCGTCGTGTTCACTCCCTTGAAAAAGACTCTCGAAACGGGTCGAAACAATGTCGGTGCTTACATCGATTTAACGGTACATAAGTTAATGTTTACTTTGTGGTGAATGTGATGTGATACATCGATTAGACTGACTAATGAAGCTTGTGAAAGAAACACTTGTGATTCTAAGAGCTAATATAATCATTTTTCAATTAATTTGAGACCCTGATTGTTATTTTATTAAGTACTAAACCAGATGGTAACGACATATACATCCATTTCCTATTATAACTACATTTTATTCAACTAATAACTCAGGCAAATAAATAAAGTTAAGATGGAACACAGTGTACAATATTAAGTGAAGACGAAAACCATGCTCATCAATTATTAGTCTTTGTTGTTATGTTAGTGTGGGCGTCTGTGTGTATGTTATCTGTGTGACACCCACATAGACATAAAAAACAAGGTTCAGTTTGCTAGATTAATGCTAATTAGCATTAAGTTCGCCTATGTACTGCTTTTATGTCCTGTGCGATAAAGAATTTTCGATCTATCTAGATTTTATTCCATCTTAACATTCTAATTCTAAATGGGGGAGATAAGATCTACACTGACGTCCTGCAATGGGGGTGTATTGTGCATTGTCAGGTTGTTCGGAAGAAATTGTTTCATCGGTAAGACCACCTTTTGTAACATAATATATTGTAATTGCTTTTTACATTGTGTTGCAATAAATAACTTTGAATTTGAATTGTCACCCTGCTTACACTAGCCCAGTCAGCCCAACTCCTTAAAATAGCGGAGCAGGACCCTGGGCTGATGGCAGCACTGTTCCAGTATCCTCGAGGGAGCTATAGATGAAGTGAGACAAGACTTGATCAGCTTGTGGAGTCCGGTTGTTTCTCTGGCTTCATTTGTGGCTGTGCATTGTAGTATCACATGCTCCTCTGTCTCCTCGTCTTGAAGACAGCCGCGACACAGACAAATGTCCGTTGCCCGGTAACGTAGCCCGTGTGACGGGGCCACAGACAGTGGTCTTTGTCACGGCGCTCGCCATCCTGAGACATAAGTCTCATGTGCCTGTAATTTCACCGGCACCAATACCGTTCAAACCGGAACAGCAATGCCATGATATGATATGTTTGCCCATGGTGCTGGCAAGATCGATTTAACTCAAAGAAGGTTCTATAAATCATGTTTCAATGAAGCATGTTTGAGAAAAATAATATTGTGTTTCATTGTTTTAAATGTCAAAATATCTTTTGTTATTTCTTAGCTCTCAAGTTCAGTTGAAGTGATCCTACTGTCGACCACTAACTTCACACATTCTGTGCACCATGAAGCAACTGGCAGCATGGTAAGAGAATAACGTACTGGTAAAATGAGATTTCAGGCTTTTAAATGCTTTTTTTAGGGTCCGACTAGGAACCTTTGTTTGAGCGATCTAGCTCAAGCTATCCATTCGTCCATACAAGTCTTAAGGCGCTATAGGTTCAACCAGTTTCAGCGATCATTTTTGTATGAGGCGAAGAAGGCAAGCGCACGCTCTGATACCGTGTTTTTATGTATAAAAAATCATTTGAAAATGCCCTTTAGAGTTTTTGATGACTTCATTAACTCAAATAATAATTCATAAGTTACCAAATGTTTCAAAAATTATAACGTGTAAGAAGTAAGTCTAAAGGGGTATTTCAATTTTAAAAAGGTGGTGTCTTGTTTTTTTTTTATTGAGTGAATTAATTCAATTTTTGTATTGAATTTATGATTTCACTAGATAAAAAGCTTAAGAATACCATACATTATTTTTCTGCTTGAAAACTGTAAGAACTCTTACCAAAAACTAAAAAATTCAAGAGCTCATTATACACATGCTGTAAACCTATTGCGCCTTAACATTTGCGGTTATGAATTAAAATGCATGAAATTTGGTATGGGAAGACTTAATATAGATATCAATTTGGTATGGGAAGACTTAATATAGATATCAATTTGGTATGGGAAGACTTAATATAGATATCAATTTGGTATGGGAAGACTTAATATAGATATCAATTTGGTATGGGAAGACTTAATATAGATATCAATTTGGTATGGGAAGACTTAATATAGATATCAATTTGGTATGGGAAGACTTAATATAGATATCAATTTGGTATGGGAAGACTTAATATAGATATCAATTTGGTATGGGAAGACTTAATATAGATATCAATTTGGTATGGGAAGACTTAATATCGATATCAATTTCAAGAAAATAAATCATCATAATTATGCCAACAAGTGGTTCTGCTGGAAGCTGGAAGACCAGCGTTGGTTGCTAGGTTGCTTGTCAACCAACTCATGCTGAGGCAGAGCCATTTTGTGATTTGAGTTACACTTCGTACCTTCAAATCTGTTTCCTCTTAGTCTAAGTTTATTATGTGTTTCTGTGTAACTCTTCTATACAAATAAATATATATTCTTTCTTTCTTTTCGTTCTTTCATTAGCCATTTTCATGTTTAACTGTATTTTCAAAAGTTACAATCCTTACAAGTCATCAAAGTCAGTCAAGTCATGTTTTAGTAAAACGGTGGTCGTTTTACAAATCCTTTGGTAGACAATTTCCATCAATTTGAAAAGTTACGCAATACACTTCTATTTCGTTTCACTACACTTGTGCTCTGTAGACGAGCTGCATTGGTTAAAATGCCACCAAAATTATACAAAATCCCCTAAAAAAACCCTAGAAAATGAAATACAATAAAAGTAGACGATGTCTCTTTTCGAAAATGGCGGAAGGAGTCCAAATCCTTCCTTAGGCCGGCCTCATACACTCGGAACTCCGTTTTGGAATTCCGAAATTAAATATCGAACGCAGTAAATCCATACAAATCTATGGGCCTACCACACACACTAGGTAAATTTCCGTACGGATTTTTTTCGATTCGTTATTCCGCATGATGGCCTGTGCATTTCCTTGATAATCCGAATGACAAAAACCCAAGTGTGTGGCGTCTGTACGGAATACCGCGAAGGAATTTCGAAAAGGAATTCCGTTACAGTATTCCGAGTGTATGTGGAGGGCCTTATTTCACGTGACATTTAACGTAAAATTGACTGCACCAAGTGAAAAACTCAAATCTGCGAAAATTAACAGTAGTTAAAATTATTAACTTCAGGTATCAGAAGAAAATCAGCTCTTACGACAAAGAAGAATGGGAGACGATGGTAGAACAACTGCTCATGCGCGGGACATACCGCCGACGCATCGTTGACTTCACCTCGCATGGCCGGTCCTATCTCATCGATGTGGATTTGGTTAGAGGTGTGCATCACATTTTCTTACTCTCGATTCATAGACTTAGACTACTATCATCGTCTACTACGTATGTTTTTACGTTTGTGTATCTGTGAAAAAACGCGCGGACGGAGTTAATGCATTTTTTCTTATACTACTTGAATGACGGAACAAGCAGATAAGGGCGGCCCACCTGATGTTAAGCGGTAACCTCTGCCTATGAACAGTGCATTACCTCATAGGTCACGTCCACCTAGTACGCACCAACTGCGCATTGCACTGCGCCTGCCACCCTGAGACATAAAGATGAAAAGTCTCATGTGCCTGTAATTTCACCGGCACCCTTACCCTTCAAACCGGAGCACAGCAATGCGAGCACTACTGCTTTGCAGCAGAAATAGATATTGTGGTGGTACTTCCCCGGAAGAACTCTTTCACAAATAATCTCTATTACTACTAAAATTTGTACGTAACGTCTCTTTATCTCTGCCTAAGTACCTACCTCAAAGCCCTGACTCTTTAGTGATAGCTACAAAGCATTTCCAAAAAACATTGGGCATTGATCAAAATTCTGAAAAACAGCCACAACAAAAAAAAACACCCAACAGGTGTCCAACACATAGTCCTGACACCACACTAGGATCCCTGTCATGGGTATCAGAAACTACGAGTGCCATGGTACCATCACACCCAGACCCCAAACAATAATTGCAGATCATACAAACATTTGTCTCGCAGCGGGAATCAAACCCGCAACCTTACGCATCTCAGCCGGCTACTCGCCCGACGCGCTACAGAGGTTGTCAAACATAAATACACTAGGTTTTTTTTCATCTTTATGTCTCAGGGTGACGGACGCAGTGCAATGCCACATAGGGCGCGTACATGGTGGACGTGACCTATGAGGTAATGCACTGTTCATAGGCAGAGGGTAGGTACCACTTAATATCAGGTGGGCCATCTGCTTGTTCCGTCATCTTAAGTAGTAAAAAATCCTTCCTACTAATATTATAAACGCGAAAGCTTGTAAGTATGGATGGAAGGATGTTTGATACTCTTTCACATAAAAACTACGAGTCGGACTCGCCCATGAAGGGTTCCGTAGCAGCAAGTAACATAATATAAAAGTTCTTGGATGGTTTACGATTTATAAAGTACTAGATGACCCGCGCGCGACTTCGTCTGCGCATAGTTTGGAAAAATCCCCGGCGCGGCGTGCAGACAACAATTTAAACATCAACAACCACCCCGTGAAACGACATTTGAAACGACACCACCCTCAAGTTTTTCAATTTGGGGGTCCCATTTGACCCTTGAGGTCCTGAAAATATTTTTATTTCAACAACGACACAGTGAAACGACCTTTAAAACGACACCATACTCAAGTTTTTCAATTTAGGGGTCCCATTTGAACCTTGAGGTCCTGAAAATATTTTGATTTCAACAACGACACCCTGAAACGACCTTTGAAACGACACCCTACTCAAGTTTTTCAATTTAGGGGTCCCATTTGAACCTTGAGGTCCTGAAAATATTTTGATCTCAATGACTACACTGTGAAACTAACTTTTAAATCGTCAAAATACGCTGAAATCTGGCTAAAACGTAAGGTGTATTTATTTACATACAAAACGTTCCCGTGGCTTTTTTCAGCAAAACTTTCAGGTACTGCTTAAACGTATTTTAGCTATTTTTGTATAAGGACTGTGAATTTTCAAATATCTACTACCAACGGTTTCCGAAATACGAAGCATTTTAATTTTACATTAAAAGCCGTTTTGGACCTCTTACAGGGTGAATTTTCCAAAATCCTTTTTTAGTACACCCCTACACCCAAAAATGAGTACATCCTCCAAATTTCATGTATCTAAGTCCAGCGGTTTAGGCTGTGCGCTGTAAAACGCAAAGTGTATACATTAAAAGCCCTTTATGGACCCCTAAGGGAGCGAATTTTCCAAATTCCTTTTTAAGTACACTTTTACACCCTAAAAGGACTACACTCTCCAAATTTCAAGTCTCTACGACCAGCGGTTTAGGCTGTGCATTGTAAAAACTAAAGTTTTTTTTTTTTTTTTTTAAAGTAAACGTTCCCCTGCCATCTTTCAGGAAAATTTCAGGTATAGCTGAAATACGTGTTTGTTAATTTTATTTGAGGAATCTCCTTGTAAAATTTCATGGTTCTACTACTAACGGTTTCCGAAATACAGAGCATTTTTGTTTTACTTTAGAACCGCATTTTGAACCCCTTAGCATGCGAATTTTCAAAATTCCTTTCTTAGTACAACCCTACGCATCGAGACGAACACACCCTCCAAATTTCAAGTCTCTACGACCAGCGGTTTAGGCTGTGCGTTGGACCTCGTTCAGTCAGTCAGTCAGGACAAAGCCTTTTATATATTAGATTAAAAAAAAACTACTTACTAGATCTCGTTCAAACCAATTTTCAGTGGAAGTTTACATGGTAAAGTACAGCATATATATTTTTTTTGTTTTATCATTCTCTTATTTTAGAAGTTACAGGGGGGGACACATTTTACCACTTTGGAGTCTCTCGCGCAAACTATTCGGGTTAGAAAAAAATTATATTAGAAACCTCAATATCATTTTTGAAGACCTATCCATAGATACCCTACACGTATGGGTTTGACGATTTTTTTTTGAGTTGCAGTTCTAAATATGGGGAGACCCAAAAATTTTTGTGTGAAAACCTTAATGCGGTTCACTGAATACATCTACTTACCAAGTTTCAACAGCATAGCTCTTATAGTTTCGGAAAAAAGTGGCTGTGACATACACGGACAGACAGACAGACAGACAGACATGACGAATCTATAAGGGTTCCGTATTTTGCCATTCGGCTACGGAACCTAAAAATAAAAGTATGTTGTTTTTGCAGGATCGTCATTCCCCAAAGCGAAGCCCACCCTGGGCATGCGGCGCGTGGTGTGGTTCGCGCTCGTCCGCCTCGTGTTCCTGCCCGCGCTGTGCCAGTGGTGGGCGCAGCAGACCTCGCCGGCTTGCGCCAAGCTGCTGCTGTCGCTGTGGCTGCTGCAAGTCCTCAATATCTTCCTATACTTCATCTCGCCTGATGGACTGGACATAGATGTGAGTAAATACTTCGGAAGATCGGGTCGACCCATGTAGGTATAATAGTGTGGAGTGAGTGACTATTTATAAAAACACTCAAGTCCTTCTTATTGGATAAATGCTATTATAATATTAAAGATTTTTTAGAGTAGGCGGGCTAGACACATATTATGTAAATAAATATAAACCAACTGACGTTAAAATTATAAAATGAATAAAAATAAATAATCAGCTGACATTAATAATACCAATAAATATAACTTGATACAAATAATAATAATAATACTTACCTACTTACTTACCTACGAAAGGGGCCCGAGAACCTCGGTCTACCTCTCCATTGCTATGCCCTAAAAACAGGGTTCATGTGCGAGTCTACCTAAGTATATGTAAGAACTATTATGTTAACCATGTGAAAGCAATAAATATATTGAGTATTGAGTATTGAATTGAGTGCTAAAATAGCATAGACTGTTCCTTCTTACTCCTATCCTAGAAAATAGCTTGCTATCCTATGTTAGAGAGAAACAAATATATTGCCACACGACAGTCGTTTTTCCGTTCCGTACCCTGAATATTGGCACCATGCATATACATCTTCCTAGATTGTTACCATGAATGTAGTAGTAATTTGACATTTGGCCTGGTACGAGTTACACAAATAAAAACATAGATATATGCTTGTCTCATTCCAACACATGAATACATTCATATAAAAGAATGAGACTGGTATAATCGATACCGTTTCATTTTTAGCCTTAGTTCCATGCTTTAGTTGTTCTTCCGAGGGTCGACCAAGAAAGAGATGACAGACGAAGTCATAAAAACAGCTGGATAACAGTGGATCGCCATAGCGAACGATGGAGAAACATGGAGTAAATGTGAGGAGGCCTATACCCAAAGAGGGGTTCCTAACCAGGAATGAGGGAAAAAGAAAAGGTGTCATTCGTTTTTAAGAATAAGATCATAACAAAATGTATGTCAACTAGTTGGTAAGGAAAATAAAAAGGCTTTATTATTATTAAATACTACGGCTTTGATATATATCACACCACACAGCTTCTTAGTTTATACAAAGCACAAGTCCGGTCTGGTATGGAGTACTGCTGCTACGTTTGGGACGGCTCGCCCAAACACAAATATTTTGTTCAATAAATAAATAAATAAAAACACCAGTAGCCGTAGTGCGACTTTTTGCTACAAGTTTACGCGCTCTGCCAAGACCGCTTTTTACGAGCAGTTTGTATGAAGAAATGTACAGAGCCCCTAGCGGCGAGTTAATGAATCATTTTGTGTGAATGTTAGTTTCTAACGTCAATTTTGGCGTCGCGTAATTTAAACGCTTATTCCAAGTCGCGCGTTTACTCTAGGGTTTCCCCAGTTTTGCGAGTTTTAGTGACATATTTGACAGTTAACGTCACGTATTGTTGTAAAGTATACTAGTTGTATACTTTAATTTTGCCGTTTACTCAACCAACGCGGTGGTCGCGTAAACGCGTTTTAACTGCGATGCCCACACTAGGCCTACAGCTCACTGCCTTGGACTCGATTTAACACAGAGCTTTCAGGCTTGTAGGTGAGCAATATATGGCGGAGACTAAGATCCAGAGTCTCGAGCACCGCCGTAAAGTTGCATGCCTTTCGATCTTCTTTATGCTACATTTCGGGGAATGCTCCCAGGAACTTCTCGATCTGATCCCACCATCTCCTTTCCATCATAGTACAAGCAGGCGCACGGCTCAGTACCATCCTTACCTCATTAGTATATACCCTCTATTCGTACAAAGCGTTTCGGTTTCACCTTTATAATGCAAACTGCTAATGAGTGAAACTAGCTGCCGCCATCTGTATTTCCTGAAAACTATAATCTGGGTCTCTTTAAAGCAAGAGTGAATGCCTTGTAGACCTTCGTGCTCCATCGTCGGACGCATCTTCACTTACCAACAGGTGAGGTTGTGGTCAAATGGAGGTCTATCATAGTTTCAAAAAAATACATTATTTACCATCGAGTTCTGGAGTCCCGGTCAGCTTGATGCTAGTACTGAGGCCTGCTCAACCTTTAAAGAATAGACCTTCGCACCATCGTGGGGACAGTCACAGAGCTCTTTTCACCTCTTCAACATCGGAGCCACAGACAGCCCACTCTGCAGAGGGTGTCTGACCGATGAAGAATCGGCTGCCCACGTAGTCTTGGAATGGGTTGGGAGTAGCAGCTCAACGTAAACAAATTCTCAACAACCCGAGGTCACTCCGCCAAGCCTGCGTATAATACCCCAGGGAACTTATGTGCTTCCGGACGGAGCTAGGCTGGCTAACTACCTAGTCAGACAACTCTCACGCACAGACCACCAATAGAGTTAGAATCCGGAAAAGGGAGTTAACATTAGCTGGTACAGATCGCGCAACGAGTAAGGAGCGCTCGGCGAAAGTGGTGGGGTTGATTGCGCATGTGTACATTCGCGCACAGCATATCTAGATAGGATTTTTCGAAATCTTTCCTAACAGTTGCTACAGACGTTTGTGTAACAAGTGCTGTTCTTTTCTGACCATGTTTTAAATTGGTAATGATTGTATTTTATTTTCAACAATTATCGACGATTTCATCCGTCTCCTATTTAATAAAACAATTCACGTCATAAACCATTTGTCCTGGCTTGCCTAGTTAACACATTTTTTTCGGCATCTTTTCCACAACGAAACGAAAACAACAGTATCAATATCAATTAAGTATCAAAAACATGTGTGTGCGTCTGTATGTAGGGAGCGCGAGACGCAAGTGTGGGGCGCGTGGTACGGAAGGCGACCGATCAACCAATAGCGCGCCGGCGCTGGGCTTTTTTCCCGTCGCGCCTCTCTCCCCCCGCTAAAAAGATCCAAAAAATGACTACAGCGCATTGGAGGTCAGCGCATGTATAATGGTCAGGTAATGCAATGTAATGTTCTTGGTAATGTAAGCTAATGTGTGTGTAGCGTAAGTTGGGTATGGCAGAAGAAACACGAAAGTAGAATAAATGCAGTGGAGATGAGAGCTTTGAGAAGTATGTGTGGTGAGACTTTGAGAGATAGAATAAGGAATAGTGTGATAAGAGAGCGTTGTGAAATTAAAGAATACGTAGTGACTAGGATTTAGAAAGGTATGCTTAGATGGTTTGGGCATTTAGAAAGGATGGACGATATGACTATAGTAGATTGACGAAACGGGTGCATAAGTCGAGCGTGAATGGGACAGTGGGAAGGGGAAGACCTCGGCGAACGTATTCAGACCAGATCGGAGACGTTCTGGAAAAAGGCCAGGTCAAGAGTATCCTTAACCGACGAGCATGTATGAAGAATGTGATAAGAGTGAATGAAGCAAAAGAGGTATGTCAGGATCGTAGCAAGTGGAAATCCGTGGTCTCTGCCTACCCCTCCGGGAAACAGGCGTGAGTTTATGTATGTATGTATGAATGAAGGTCAGCGCTCATTACTCGTTGCGCGACCTATACTGAAGAAGCCATGTTCCGTTGGTTGCAGCCGAACAGCTGGCTGGTCCCGCTCGGCTTGATGCTGGTGCTGAGCGCTGTTCACTCGCAGATCGTGAGCACCACAGAGTTGGAGCTCGCTCGCGTTCGGCCGCGCTCTACCTACCGTAGGAAACTACCAAGATACTTTAGGTAAGGTATCTTATATACATAAATAAAGTCACATAGACACCACTGAAGTCTATTCAAAAAGAGAAGTGTCGTGGCCAAATTGTGAACTAACGTTTTATTAAGTTTATTTAACTTTTTCTTTAGCCTAGGATTCAAACTGTCAGCATTTTTAATTTTATACTAAATAAATAGTTGCAGTTGTAAAATGATCAAAATGGAACAGACGCGCTATTGTATTGCCCCCTAAACAAAAAAGGTAAATAAGCACAGCTGCGCCCTCCAATCCCACGACGCTTCTTTTTTTGAACAGACTCTATTCCAACTATACCATTAAAAAAAACCTAGATGATCCGTATTCAATAAAGATTCAATCTACGCAAAAAAAGTAACCAAATAACAATTTCCAGGAATATCCTTAAAAATTGGGAACAATTAGTCAGAACTATTTAATAGTACATGCGCCATAGATTACCAAGTTATTATTACACCGCTCTGACACACGATTGTCAGAGCGGTAACTCATTGGTAGGTAGTTCAACTAGATACTTTTGCTTGTTTTTTTTTTTTTTTTTTTTTCTCTCACCGTTCACTCTCCATACACCGGAATAACCTTCGTGCAAAAGCTGAACTTGTTTTAATACGTGACATTGGCGAAATTGTAGTCTATTCCGCAAGGGCCACTTGTTCAAGAACTGAACTGAACTCAAGCACGAGTATCATGTCCATAAAATTCGGATTTTGTCGAGAAAACAAATGTTAATAACTTTTTTTAAATTATTAAAATTACACAGATAGAATTTATACCGAATACTTAACATCCAGTTTTTTTATGGTATATTTGGAATAGTTTTGTATACATACATACATAGACACACAGATACAGATAGTCTTTTTCCCCAAATGAGTAGGCAGGTAGAATAGTAGAAGATAGAACAGATTAAATTAATTAGACAACATTTTGTAGTAAAGTTGTTGATATTTTTTGTATGTTCCGAATACATTTATGGTAGGGCATGCCGGCTACATGTTTTCCTTCACCGTTGGTGCATGACTGGGCTCTGAACCCATGACCTTTATCAGAGATTGGTGTATTAGTCACCACATCACTCTCATTGCATGCATCTTGTTACTTATTTCCTTTAACATGTTACAGTCTGTGCGTAAAAGAATAGGCGGGGCGAAAAACGGAACTAATTATGATAAACTCATGCTCATTTTCACCAATCTTTTGTTGTTTTACGGGACACTTACGCATATTAGACAGGTTTCTATTCAAAACTGATCAATTTGTCATAAGTGCGTCTTTTAAGTTTTTTTTTTAATTATATGGATCAAGATCGTCTAATCGAGCTATAATGATGAAACAGTCTTGCTAACAACTCAAATCAAATAATTTATTTACTAAAGTATGGTATAATTATGGGTAGGTACCATAAATTGTAATGTGCTCATACTTTTGCTTAGATAATGCGAGCAAATATTCCTTTACGGTATAGATTAACATCAAACAGGTATTTGTGATAAGGGATAAAGATAATTAATATTAAAATTAAATTAAAATACTTCAAATAAAGTAAAAAGTAAAAGAAATGCCCAAGTGCGAGTCGGACTCGCGCATGAAGGGTTCTGTACCATTATCTACAAAAACGGCAAAAAAAAACACGTTTTTTGTATGGGAGGCCCCTTAAATATTTATTTTATTCTGTTTTTTAGAATTTGTTGTTAAAGCGGCAACAGAAATACATCATCTGTGAAAATTTCAACTGTCTAACTATCACGATTCATGAGATACAGCCTGGTGACAGACGGACAACGTAGTCTTTGTAATAGGGTCCCGTTTTACCCTATTGGTCTTTGTAATAGGGTCCCGTTTTACCCTTTTGGTCTTTGTAATAGGGTCCCGTTTTACCCTTTTGGTCTTTGTAATAGGGTCCCGTTTTACCCTTTTGGTCTTTGTAATAGGGTCCCGTTTTACCCTTTTGGTCTTTGTAATAGGGTCCCGTTTTACCCTTTTGGTCTTTGTAATAGGGTCCCGTTTTACCCTTTTGGTCTTTGTAATAGGGTCCCGTTTTACCCTTTTGGTCTTTGTAATAGGGTCCCGTTTTACCCTTTTGGTCTTTGTAATTGGGTCCCGTTTTACCCTACAAATACCTGTTCTATGTGTCAATTTGTTCAAAATGTCCTGTTATTACTAAGTAGATATATTATCACAAAATGGGGCACCCCAAAGCGTTACCCGAGTCAGTTGTGGGAAGCAAAGGCGGCGATGAGCTCACCACTGGTCACGTCTATTTCCCACGATGGTGAAACCCACAGTGAAAAGAGGCCCATGAGGCTCTACCTACCCACCTTCGGGGAAAAGGCGTGCGTCAATGTATGTATGGGGCACGCCCTCATCTGCCACGCCTGTTCTGTTTGCGCACAGACTGTAAATAGGCGGTCACCCTCCAGGCGGGCGCGCTCCGAGTTCGAGGACGCCAGCGGCGGCTCCGCTGAGAGCGGGGCTACGTCTGCACACAGCAAGCCCTCCGCGAAGCCCGCCAAGTTTAGACGACGCCAGTCACGCTCTGATCTCATTGATAGTGGAATAAGGTGAGTCTACAATACAACTAACGTGGCTATACGCAGGCCCCATGAGACTGAAATTACAGGCACATGAGACTTTTCATCTTTATGTCTCAGGGTGGCGGGCGCAGTGGAATGCCTCATAGGGCGCGTCCTAGGTGGACGTGACCTATGAAGTAATGCACTGTTCATAGGCAGAGGTTACCGCTTAACATCAGGTGGGCCATCTGCAAGTTCCGTAATTCAAGTAGTATTAAAAATAAAAAAAAATAAAAAAAAAACTAACGTGGCAATAATAGAATTGAAATTACCGTGGCTTGGTATCATTTTAGAAAAATTACGACTATACACCACGTACTGTGTTCGTGTTCGTTTTTTTGTGTTTCCGTCTCACGGCCTTCGAGCGTGGTCGCGGTCGGTGCTCATGAAGAAGGACCTCTAAATGGTCAACGAAACGTCAGCAGGAGAATAGTAAAGTACGTGGTGTATAGTCGTAATTTTTCTAAAATAAAACGTGGCAATAGGCAGGCCCATATGCATGATGACCTCTGTAGCGCGTCGGGCGAGTAACCGGCTGATATGCAAAAAGTTGCGGGTTCGATTCCCGTTGCGGGACAAATATTTGTATGATCTGCAAATATTTGTTCCGGGTCTGGGTGTGGTTATGGTACCACGGTCCTCGTAGTTTCTGATACACACGACACAGGGAATCCTAGTGTGAGGTCAGGACCCAACAGTCACACACATCGTCCTGACCTCACAATTACAATGTTAGTATATCTTCATATTAGGTCTGTGGTCATAGCATTTGGGGGAGGCCTGCAGTAAACTTCTTTGATGATGATGATGAAGTCTATGTCAATCATTTATTGCTAGAAGTGGTTTATTAACATAACATAACACCCAACAGTCACATACATAGTCCTGAATGTACAAATACAGGAAAAATCAGAAAATAAATAAACAACCTATAAACATACATATAATAATAACAAGCTAACCTGTAAAATACACTACTAAATATTAAAAGTAAAATATACTTACATAAAGTACCTACATCATTACTAAATATACCTACTTAAACAAATAAATAAATAAACCTACAATAAACTTAAATTACAAGGAGTGATAGTGCTCTTTTACTTTTGTTTTAAAAATGTTAAGCGAAGGGCTGGCGCGAATAGCGTGAGGGATAGCATTCCAAAGTCTTACAGCGTGACAATTTTTCAAAATTGAAAATTATTCCTTACAAGTTGTGGTGCTCTTATTATAACCATAATAGTTTTTTTCTAAGGGATTACACCAGGCATCTTCAGCACCACCTCAACACCATTACAGCGATCATCAATACGCCTGCAGACTTTTTTTTAACATCATGAATTACGGTACCAGTAGATGGCCCATCTGATGTAAAGCGGTAACCCCTGCCTTTAACAATGCATTACCACATAGGTCAGACGCCCGCTATGTGGCATTGCACTACGCTCGACACCCTGAGACAAAAAGACGACAAGTCTCATGTGCCTGTAATTTCACCGGCAACCACACCCTTCAAACCGGAACACAGCAATGCGAGCACTACTGCTTTGCGCCAGAAATAGGTATGGAGGTAGTACTGCCCAGGACGAACTTTTTTTCAAAAAGCTTACTACTACTAAACTGGTGATAGCATTCTATGGGGGAAGCTTCGTCCAGCAGCGAACGTCTTAAGACAGCTAATAATAATGATGGCATTACTCCTTGCAGGAAACGGAAGAAAGAACTGATAAAAGAAAATGTGATAAACAAAGAGGCTCCTAAAAACAAACCATTGATTAAGGTTAAGGTTAAGTGTAAAGATTCCGATGACGAAGACTACATGGCTTGGAAGAAGCCTGACGCGCCCATAGTCACATTCACCCCACCGCCAGACGACGCCACTCCGAGCTCATCCAAGTACAAACCTAATATACTAACGAAGAAACAGCTAGAATCTTTCAATATAAGACTGAATCAACAAATACATATAGCAAGAGCTATATTTGCTGACGGAGACGACGGATTTGAGAGTCTCAACGGCAATAACTCGAATGCAAGTGATAACGAAAACAAAGCTAAAACTAAACTACTAAAAGACAAACCACTGGTTGAAGATAAACTAAGCAGTGATAAGATAAACAGCCCTAAGGATGACGACGAGAAATCTGTCGATTCTGATGCTGTCCCTATGAGTTCCCCTAGCTCGGGGAAGAGGGTTGGTGTTAGATTTGTAAATAGGAAGCCGTGGCCGAAGAAAGATGCAGGTCAAGAATCAAGTGACGAAATATTTGGCAATATCAAGCAGAAACCTAAGGTAAGATAAACCTACATGATTAACTTATTAAAAACTGACTGCGTCTAAAGTTGCGTGGAAGGACATTGCAGTGTTTGCAAAGAATTTGGTCCAAATACTGCCGAGAAATGAAAATGCTTACGGCGGCCTATAAACTCTGATACCAGAGTTTGCTGTTAGCTCATACGAATTTATTTACTTGTAGCTGATGATGCTGATGATTAATCAAATTAGAGTAGAATCCAAGACCATAGTAGGCTTAAACACCTTTAACAAGTCAAACAGTAACGTATGAATTAATTAAATGAACTGAAGAATTACTAATATCGTCCATATAGCTCATAAAACAAAATATGTATTTTTTTAGTAAACCATGAAATATTTTTTTTAAATATTTGGTGTGATATAAAATAATACAAGAGCAGCATTTGTACTGAACCCTGGCAATGTCCTTTGGTACATAAACAGAGTTAAGTAGGTAACCCAATAACGACATGAAGCGAATTCAGATTTTGGGGGTTAATTTCAAGGGCAAACTAGAAAATGTTCTGAAAAAGCTGTTGTTTATTACATCATGTGACATGAAAAATAAGGAATTGAGGCATTATGAGGTTTTTTTGTATATTTTAGAAGACACACATGATTATCGATCAACCCCCCCGAATTTATCTACGAAACAAATGGGCCTAAAATTTAAATAAAAAAAAGTATATCTTGGTCCTCTCAGTAGTAATTTGGCACGCGGGACGCAACATTATTTAAACTGTGACATGGGGGTAACTAATTTGCCTTCTGTACTTATCGGTAAAAATCTAGCTCTGTGATTGATTTTGCTTTAGGATACATACCATAGATTTGGGTACAAAGACTTATAGGATACCCAAACCGTAAGACTGCAGTTGTTTTCGACTTAGTATTTGCGGTGATTGACGCTTGATTACGTTACCAAATGGATGGAAGTATACATACATAGATACACGCCTTTTTTCCCGAAGGGGTAGGCACCGTGGTTTGCACCATCGTTGGAATATAGAAGTGACAAGTGGTGAGCTTATCGCTGTCATTGCTTCGTACAACTCACTCGGCTAACACTTTCTTCCAGTGAATAACACATTCCTTAATAAGCTAGCAGCCAGGTCAAATCTTATACTAACAAATCCGGGCAATCCCTTAGTCGTCTTTTACGACATCCACGGGAGGAGACGGAGGGGTCTATTCTTAGGCCGGACACACCACGGCGTAAAGTTTTAGTAAAACACTACTTGGACTGAGTTTAATGTTCCAGACTCCTGCGAATGGACAAGCCATAACCAAAATGGCTACCAATACGCTTCGCACTCTTCTAATAACAGCTGTTTTATAACATAGGTGATAGATGGCAGAAACCTTCAGCCCAGCATAGAAGGTATAACTGTCTGCATGATCTGTCTGTACCTAGAAACTGTGAAAACTTGTTGCTTTTCCGTGTGGTATAACATTTCTCAGTAGCGTAAAGTTCACTAAAATTTTATCACCTGTGTTTAATTGATAAGTTACTGTTGGCATACTCACCAGATTAATTTTGTGGTACTATAAATAATTGTAATGTTCGGTATCCGTCGCTGATTAATTGCATTTAAAAGTTATTTTAGGTTTACAAATACAGTCTACAAGGCTGTCACAAAGTTGGTCTCAAAAAATAATCGCATCTACGTAATGACGGAACAATCAGACGGCCCACCTGATGTTAAGCGGTAACCACTGCCTTTAACAATGCTTTACATCACAGGTCACGTCCACCTAGGACGCGCCCTATGCGGCATTGCACTGCGCCCGCCACCCTGGGACATAAAGATGAAAGTCTCATGTGCCTGTAATTTCACCCGCACCCATACCCTTAAACTACATTTCAGCATCAATTATACATTTAGGTGTCTGCTTTTCATACTAACGTATTTTATCAAATATGAGTGCGCAGAGTATAATTTTACGCTGAAATAACTGTTGTTGGTTTTTATATTGGTCATTATTTGCGGCAAATCATATGTGGTTGAAGAAAACCCTGGATTAATAGCGAAAATAACACTGAAATTACCTACTTGTATGGACAAAAATTTCGATGTTATTTTCGCTAATAATTCAGTGTTTTCTTCAAACGAATTTGATTTACCGCAAATAATGACCAATATAAAAGCCAACAACAGTCAATCCAGTGTAAAACTATACTCTGTTCGCCCATATTTAGTAAAATACGTTAGTATGAAAAAGCAACCACCTTAAACAAGTCACATCATCCATCAAACAAAACAGAATTAACTAACATCTGAACAAACTCGTTCTCTTCCTTTGTATACCTAGATTAGTCTTGTCTATCCACCAAAGCCACATAGTCGCCTACATATCCCAGTATCCACCAAAGCGGAATGGAGAAATCAACCATTATGATAGCTTAAAATCTTCATTTCCACATTCATAAAAACTCAAATGTTGTATGTAATAAGTTCACTATTCCATAGAAACAGAATTATCAGTCCTCGTCATCGGACGGCGAATGTTCTGCGTTCGCGCCATCCATCGCGCTGCCGTCGCATCACATCATGTCCGACTGGGTGGGCCATTCTTCTAACAGTAAGCATTTGTATAATACCGACCTTCTTAGTTCTTACCAAGTAGAAAAGCTTTAATTGAACTTGCATAGGTGCCTATCTAGTCAAGTTCAACGCCTCTAAAACGCAGCCTTGTCTCTTCTCGGCGAATAAAAGCCAGTTTCTTCAAGTTCCTGTCTTACGAGATGTACCTGTAACTATAAGAGATCACCTCTAACTCGTAGGTGTTTCACTTACGCCTACTCTCAACTTTGGCTCCTACATTGATTCTAAGGCAAAAACAGCTGCCATGAAGCTAGGCATCCTGAATAAGGTAAAGCGTTACTTCACACCTTCTGAGCTTCTGAGCTTCTGAGTCTATATAAAGCTCAAGTCCGGGCTGGTATGGAGTACTGCTGCCATGTTTGGGATGGCTCGGCCAAACACCAGCTTGCTGCCTTGGAATCGATCGAACGCAGAGCTTTAGGCTTTCAGGTGAGCAACATGTGGCGGAGACTAAGATCCAGAGTCTCTAGCACCGCCGTAAAGTCGCATGCCTTTCGATCTTCTATAGGTTACATTTCGGGGAATGCTCACAGGAACTACACGATCTGATCCCATCATCTCATTTTCATCATAGGACGAGCAGATGCACGGCTCGGTACCATCCTTACCTCATTAGTATATACCCTCTATTCGTACTTAACGTTTCAGTTCTACCTTAATAATGCAAACTGCTAAGGAGTGGAATACACTACCATTGTCTGTCTTTCCTGAAAACTATAACCTGGGTCTCTTCAATGCTAGCGAGTGAATAGGTGCCTTCTAGACCTTTGTGCTTCATCTTCGGCCACATCGTCACTTACCAACAGGCGAGATCGTGGACAAACATCGATACGGAGGCCTGCAATGCTCTAAGTGGTCAAACAAAGGTCTATCAAACTAAAAAAAAAAACTTTGCGGGAACTTAGAACTGGGACGACGGGTCCTGTATCAAAATAATATGAGTATGCACGCTTTACTAATTTTCATTCAATTTACGCATGCATGGTGCATGCTCCCATCCCAATATACTCGTACATACGATAAGTATACGATTAATTATACCCATGGTATACTTAAATATTAACGAATTTTCATGAGCTATGGTGCCGAGACGTGGACACTCACGGTAGGGCTAATCCACCAGTTCAAGGTGGCACAGCGAGCTATTGAACGGGCTAAGCTAGGAGTGAATTACAACGGTAATTGTTCGGTAGAGGCCCGTCTTTGTAAATAATCAGGCACGGGACCGGCTCGGTGACCGTGCTACGGCCGGCACACGGCTCGGACCCGACACGGGCTAGGGTGAGTCATCCTTTGTGTTAGTGAACTGTGGCCTAAGGGTGGGATAAGTTCTGATATGATGTGGTGTTTGTAACAGGTGAGGAGACCAGCTATTGTTCTCAATCGGAGGGCGGCAACTCGGACGTGGCATTCCACTACGCCGGCGACAGTTCCTGGGACCCCTTCGCCATACTAGACCCCACGAGTGATACAGGTAGCTGAATATTCATTATCATATATGTTCACTAGACACGAAATAGGTAACTATTTAAAGAATAGGTCTACAGTGGCCCAAAATAGAGAGGACTGGAGAAAGAAAGAAAGTTTTTTTTAGCACACACACACACACACACACTTAATAAAAAAAAGAAATAATAGAATGTAAACAAAAAAAAAATATAAAACACAAAATACCCATAGGGTTTTAAACTGAAACATAAAACAAGACCCTACGTGAAGGAATGGGTAAAAATTGGTCTTTCCCTACGTGTGCGGCTAAACAGGTCCAGCCTCAGCTTAATGTCGATACCGACCGAGGATGATATCGACGCTGGTTTTCAGCCTGAACCTAGACTGGGTGAAGTCGCGTTACGAGTAACAGTCTACAGGAAGAGAAGGAAGGGAGGCCTTTGCCTTGCAGTGGGACACTACAGGCTCATAGTAGTGCCTCGCAGTATTGGTGTTGAGTACTTTTGAAACGTTTCAAAATTAGCTCTCTTATTTGGGGCTCAGGCTTGCACAACTGGAATGTAGGTGAATCTAAGGCCCCCCGTGGCTACGGCAGACAGGCTACGGGCAGCCGAAATATTGAGCAGCCAGTTATACCAGCCATGGCGACGGCCAGTTGGGACCATTCCGTCGAGCGACATGGACGTGGAAGATCTAATTATGAACAATACGTGTGGTGTGGCTGCTACAAAAAGTGCGCCGAGACTGACGGCAGCCTACACTCGCTCTGGCTGCGCGCAGCTAGGATGCCTAGTGCGCGGGAGGCCTAAGGCGCCTCGATCCGGTACCATCCAAAGAATCTGATCTGTAACGGGCCAGTGACACGGCAAGTTAGCGCATCTTCTTATCTTGGGGAGCGTCGCGGGTTAGTTTATTTTTGTGATATCAATTCTTAGTACATACATAGACACGCCTTTTTCCCCGAAAGGGTAGGCAGAGCCTCAAATGGGCGGCCTGCCTCTTTTCACCGTGGATTCACCATCGCGGGAAATAGACGTGACAAGTGGTGAGCTCTTCGCTGCCATTGCTTCCCACGACTGACTCTGCTAACGCTTTCTTCCAGTAACAACACATTCCTTAAATAATCTAGCAGCCAGATCTTATACCAATGAATCTTACAAACAAGTCCGAGTAATCCCATAGTCGGCTTTTATGACATCCACGGGAAGAGATGGAGGGGTCTATTCTTGGGCCGGACGCACTATGGCTAAACGGTTTTTCAATACATTCTAGTATTATAGAATTCTTAGTATTCAAGATATTAATAATTCTATCTCCAAAGGTGTATTCCAACAGTGAAATGCACCATGTGGGAGCGCGGCTCGACTCTCCGCACTGAGCTGTCGGCCGTCGACATCAGCTGGTACGTGGTGGCGCGCGCCGAGCGGGCCATGGCGGGCGACGGCTGTCTGTGGGTGCCGCTCATCATGAGCGCGGCCGTCGCACTGTTCGCGCCGCTCATACGACTCGTGCAGGTAACTACATCATAGATATCAGCTGGTACGTGGTGGCGCCATGGCGGGTGACGGCTGTCTGTGGGCGCCGCTCATCATGAGTGCGGCCGTCGCACTGTTCGCGCCGCTCATACGACTCGTGCAGGTAACTACATCATAGATATCAGCTGGTACGTGGTGGCGCCATGGCGGGTGACGGCTGTCTGTGGGCGCCGCTCATCATGAGCGCGGCCGTCGCACTGTTCGCGTCGCTCATACGACTCGTGCAGGTAACTACATCATAGATATCAGCTGGTACGTGGTGGCGCCATGGCGGGCGACGGCTGTCTGTGGGCGCCGCTCATCATGAGCGCGGCTGTCGCACTGTTCGCGCCGCTCATACGACTCGTGCAGGTATAATACTATATCATAGATATCAGCTGGTACGTGGTGGCGCGCGCCGAGCGGGCCATGGCAGGCGACGGCGGCCCAGCGTGGTGATTACCCAATCCCCCCATTGCATTCTATGGGCGAGGCTTCGTCCAGCAATGGACGTTGTTCAGGCAATGCATTGTTATAGGTAGAGGTTGCCGCTTAACATCAGCTTATTCGCTATAACCAAACGTGACATAAAGCGGGCTCGTTACGATATCTGCGTGGAATCATCGTTTAGAACACATTCTGACGTCACACGTTATTGTCAAGTAATCTCTTATGGTCATAGCGTGGTCATCTGCTTGTTCAGTCACTCATTAAAAAGGACAAATTTTTCAATTCTAGAGGCGGCTGCTGATCTTGAATATGCTGACATGACATTTTGTCCTGTCTGCTAGCTTATTATGGAATGTGTTATTACTGGAAGAAAGCGTTAGCAGAGTCTGTCGTGGGAAGCAATGACGGCGATGAGCTCAACACTCGTCACTTCTATATTCTACGATGGTGCAACCCACTGTGAAAAGAGGCCCATTGAGGCTCTACCCTAAGGTGGGCCCCCTTAGCGGGTATACGCCTCCTCTAAAATAAAAATTTTAAAGATAAAGATAAGTTTATTTCACTTAGAATAAATACAACAAGTCATAATTAACATTAGCATTAATTTCAAGGATGTTTGTAAGTATATGAAATAAGAGAACTTTGCCTTCCGTGCTAGTTAAAAAACTGTGTTACGGCAAAGTAACGCTTCTTACCCCATAAAGAATATACACATATATCCCTTTGGATATTATTAAGTAAAATTATACCTAAACGTTAAGCCCATATAAATATAAACCTTATAGACTAACATACATGTATATATGTAACTATTGGACATTCCAAGAATTACTTATTTATTTGTCGTCCGCGGGCGCTTTTGGTGAAGTGGACTCTCCGCACCTAAACGACCACAAATTGGTCACTTACCTAACGAAGGGTGACCAAGAAAGAACCGATTACACAAAGGAGTATTCACATTTAATCTCAGCTTCATACCCTGCTGAATGGTTTCCATTGCTTCGTTCCAGATCTCCATAGAACAAGACTCGCGAACTGAAGAAGAAATCCAGACGTTTTCTACGTTCGCGTACGTGATGTCGGCAGTCGCTAAGTACTGCCAGGGCTCTGTGCTGAACTTGTTTAGTGGCGCTTTGGGGGACAATGCTTGGTAAGCTAATAAATAATAAATAAATAATGCTGGACAGTTCACACAACATTATCTAGCTCCAAGCTAAGCAGAGCTTCTATTCTATGGGTACTAGATAACTGATATACTTAATACAATACATTACATAGATAGATATTTTAGATTATACATAGAAAATATCTGCATGTCGTACAAATATTTGTTCCGAGGCGGGAACCGAACCCGCAACTTCCTGCATCGCAGGCGAATCTTCGCCCGCCTCGCCACAGAGGTCGTCGGTTACCTAAAGCCGAAGTCAAAATTAGAAGGATAATTTTTAATCGTCTTATTCTAAATTAATTCGTGTTCCAACGCGACCAAACCTAGAAGACACTACTGCTTTACGGCAGAAATAGTAGGTGGTTTGGTGGTAGTACTTCCCCGGACGAACTCTTTCACAAAAAAGCTGTAATACTTAAAAAAGCCTATTTTAGTAGTAGTAGAGCTTTTTTGTGAGATAGTTCGTCCGGAGAAGTACTACCACCATACCTATTTCTGCCGAAAAGCAGTAGTGCTCGCATTGCTGTGTTCTGGTTTGAAGGGTAAGGGTGCCGGTGAAATTACAGGCACATGAGACTTTCATCTTTACGTCTCAGGGTGGCGGGCACAGTGCAATGTCACAGCGTGCGTCCTAGGTGGACGTGACCTATGAGGTAATGCACTCCTCATAGTCAGAGGGCACCACTTAACATCAGGTGGCCTATCTGCGGCCCGCCACTCCAAGTAGTATAAAAAAAAGTCTAGCAGTGTACCTCTGGGCTGATGTTGATGATGTTTTCGTTGCAGGGAAGTGACAGCTAACAGCGTGTCGTGCGTGCTGCGCTTCGGGCTGAGCCTGCTCGTGTTCTTCCTGCTGTCGGTGGCGGAGCGCGCCTACAAGCAGCGCTTCCTCTACGCCAAGCTGTTCTCGCACCTGACGTCGGCGCGGCGCGCGCGCAAGTCCGAGCTGCCGCACTTCAGGCTGAACACCGTGCGGAATATCAAGACTTGGCTCTCCACAAGATCATACTTACGGGTAAATATGTTAATAACGTCTAATTACGTTCATTCGCGTTTAACAACAGCAAATTTCCATTACTTTCTCTAACTCATTAAAGTTCAGGTAAGTTAGAATGTAATAGAATAACGCTCGCGGAACGAAATCACTTACTTTTCGAAAGTGATGGAAATTGGCTGTTTATAGATAGGATAAACAGACAATTTCCTTAAGATAATAGCCTTTATTGCTGATTTAACTAGATCTTAGTTGTTCGCCCCTACCTTAGGGGTAGGCATGCGAGTTTAACCTCGGTACGCAGCGCTTATAAACCAACCAACCAATGTTATAGTGCGCGTCATGTAAAAAGAACGCTGGCGGTCAACCTTCTACAGGCGTTCCAGCGTTCTTTTTACATGACGCGTACTATAATTGTACATTATTTGTAGTAAACTAGGTAGGCACTCATTCAATGCATAGGTATACATCTCTTAAATAAGTAGAAAAGTATGTAATCTCTTAGAAAGAACGCTGGAACGCCTGAAGAAGCTTGACCGCCAGCGTTCTTTTTACATGACGCGCATTATAGTTGCAAGACAATAAGTTATAAACTATAGGTTAGAAATAATTCACTCACGGTGGCTTCATGGTTGTCCAGTCCTATAAGTTACTCATTACTTTCCACGAATAGGCTGTAAGGGAATATATTAGCACACGAAGAACTGTTTGCACTCTGAAATACCACCTTCTGGCCGGCAGATTAACCAGATTTCAGACAAGGTTCTCGGCTCGTGGTATTTCCACAAAATACACCAAACCTCACAATGTTGGGACCTCACTTGTCTGCAAACACAAAACAAGACCAGCGCGCTGTTTCAAATCAAAAAACTAGCGACAACTCGCTGGATTTACAAAGATTTTAATTAACCAAAACAACTGCATTATGCGTGTCAATTTTTCCAAAGCTTGACAATCTAGTGAATTGTCGCTAGTTTTTTGATTTGGAATAGCGCAGCCACAACGGATCCACTTTTAAGTTACACATTGGTTTCTCAGCGCTGCGTAGCGCGGCTAAATTCGCCTGACTACCACTCAGGTAGGGGCGAACAAAGTACCTACTAAAATATTTCCTAAACGTTATTTTAATAACTATGTATGATAATAAATACTTAACATACACATATTATTTTTTTGTCCTGAAATGGCGGACCTTGTTTTCATGTGATCGTGTCGGTATTGTTGCAGAGACGCGGCCCGCAGCGCTCAGTGGACGTGATCGTGTCGGCGGTGTTCATGCTGACCATCACGCTACTGGCGTGTGTCAGCGCTCAGCTATTGCGGGTCTGTGATGTTTGTATCGTACTCATGTATTCATTATCATTTATACATACATACAGCGCTCCGCCGACGTGATCGTGTCGGCGGTGTTCATGCTGACCATCACGCTGCTGGCGTGCGTCAGCGCTCAGCTATTGCGGGTCTGTGATGTTTGTATCGTACTCATGTATTCATTATCATTTATACATACATACAGCGCTCCGCCGACGTGATCGTGTCGGCGGTGTTCATACTGACCATCACGCTGCTGGCGTGCGTCAGCGCTCAGCTATTGCGGGTCTGTGATGTTTGTATCGTACTCATGTATTCATTATCATTTATACATACATACAGCGCTCCGTCGACGTGATCGTGTCGGCGGTGTTCATGCTGACCATCACGCTGCTGGCGTGCGTCAGCGCTCAGCTATTGCGGGTCTGTGATTTTTGTATCGTGCTCATGCATTCATTATCATTTATGTTATGTTACTAGCAGCGCCCCGCGGTTTCACCCGCGTAAGTCTCGATCCCGTTGGAATATCGGGATAAAAATTTGCCTATGTGTTATTCCGGGAGTCCAGTTATCTCCATTCCAAATTTCATGCAAATCTGTCCTGCCGTTTCAGCGTGAAGAAGTAACAAACACACACACAAACTTTCGCATTTATAATATTAGTAGGATTTACATTCCGGGATGGCTGCGCCAAACCCAGGCACAAATCTTAATACAAAAAAAAACAATAACGCGCCGCTCTAAAACGCCGTTTTAATTGAATATCTAGTAAAATATAGATATTTACAATAATCCCTCGGCTTTATGGTATCCATTTTATTTATTTAATCTTTACTCTTTTGCACCTACATGTTATTGCCTAGTCCTTTCTCTTAAGAGGCTGTCAAGAGTCAAATAGGCTTTTTAAACGTATTTTTCACTTTTAGTAGCGCGAGCGCTGTTCTGTCTCTTTGTAACTTACCTGAACTTTACGGAGTTAGATAGTGACGGAGTTCAGCTCTTGTCTGCCTCTTAAGGCTGCGCTGAATCCCCGACTGAAATCTACACATAAATCAATTTTTTTTTAAACACCTGCATTGGAACGGCTGAACCGATTTTGATAAATCAATAAATTAATCAATAAATCACTACGGTCCGCGCTCTCTCCCGGTGAGCACGCGCAATTAACCTCTGTTGCCGTTCGTTGCCTATTTACGTGTAACTTGTGCTTACTACGCGGATTCGTATATATTTATCAATAATTTCACCTGATATTTACTATGTTTAACTGTCATGCCTGTAATACCGGTGCTTCTGATGGCGTTACGTGCTCAAGCTGTGGCGGTGTTTACTGCTTTTTGTGTGCAAACATTAATGAAAAAAACTATAGAAAGTTGGGGGCCGCCCGTCAAGCTACTTTGCTGTGTGCGTCGTGTAAATCCAGTCAACCCCGGGCTTTGTCTTCAGATGCCTCCCCCGCCAATTCATCGCAGCAGGCGCAACCCTGTGCTACTCTGGACCTCGTACTCCAAGAATTGCGTGAAATGCGTGAAGGGATTCGAGGTATTGATGCTCGCCTCGAGCAGCTCCCTATCCTGATGCAGGAAGTCAGAGACATTACAATTAGGACTGTGGATGTGGAGAAAAGAGTTTCCGCTCTTGAAGATAAATGCAGTGGTGCCGATAACTACCCTCAACTTCAAGAGAAGTTATCTCAGCTGACGTCCGTGATTGCGGCTAAAGAACAGAGAGAACGTGTTAACAATATTGAAATCAGAGGAGTTCCATTGAAGAAAGCTGAAAACCTTTTTCAACTTGTTGCAAAAATAGGTGATGCAATAGGGCATCCAGTCCTACCCTCCCAGATCAACTTTGTTACAAGATCGCGCTCGACGGCCGACATCAAGCCAGTCATTGTTGGATTTCTGTGTAGATATACTAAAGAAAACTTTGTTGCGTCAGCCCGTACACGGAAGAACCTGACTGCGAAGGACTTGGGCTTCTCGGGTGTATTGACTAGAGTCTACGTGAATGACCATTTGACCCGTGAAAATAAGCAGCTACTTACAAAAACAAAGAAAGTGGCGTTAGATCATAATCATAAGTACACTTGGGTCCAAAATTGTAAAATACTCGTCAGGAAAAATGACACTTCTCCTATAATACACATACTTAGTGAGGTTGACCTTGCTAAAATCAAGTGACTATGTATACTTATATTGCTATACATACTGTGTATTTACTGTTGTTGTTTAAATACTGTGTTTATACTTGATTTACTACCTATGTGTATCATCTTTACGCGCCTACTGAGTCGCACAATGACAAAGCCATATGAATCATTTAATACTAAAAGCCATGTAAAAACTGTTAACCTACTCTGTAACCCCTTGTGCCTATTTACTTATTTAAAAATCAGTCCTACTTATATTTTACTTACTTCATCATTATACTCTACTAATGTTTATTGTTTGTGTACTATACTTACCTTCCTACTTTGTCTACATACCTACAAAGTCGGTTTCACTAAACTCATTCGCAGCATCTCATTATTTTATTGCATTTATTTACTACAATGTTTCTCGTCAGATGCACATAACTGCCATAATAATTTTAGGTGTAGTACTGTTTATTCATTTAGTCATTCACTCTCGGCGCCACGGTACAAATACCATATACCTATAATAATTTTAATGCATGTTTTTCGTTCGCAATCTCCTAACACCTCAATTTCACACAATTTAAAAATATTAATGGTCAAGTCGCCTTCCAGCCGAACAGTTGTTTGGTTGGAATGTGATTATGGTTTTTAATATCTATTATCAAAACGTTAGGGGTTTGCGAAGTAAAACATTGGATTTTAAGAGAAACATACAGCTCTGTGGCTATGATATTGTGGTGCTAACCGAGACATGGCTGCATGATGGTATTAAATCTGAGGAATTATTTAGCGACTTGTTTATTGTGTGGCGGCGGGACCGAGACTATACTATGACGGGCCAGTCGCGCGGTGGGGGAGTTCTTATCGCTGTGAGACGGGAGCTGGCAGCGCTTGCGCGCCCTGAATGGCATTCCACAGCGGAGGATATCTGGGTTACGATCCATTTCACTGGCATTCAACCAATGGCTTTACATTTAGGCTGTGTTTACCTCTGTGAACAAGCCCAGGGGCTGTCTTTCTCATCACAGTTATCAAACTTTTGTGACAAGGTATTATCTGTTTCGACTTTGAACCCGTTCGACAAGTTGGTTATACTAGGTGATTTTAACCTTAGTGATATAAGATGGTCTTCCAATAATGACGTTGCCTACCTGACTCCCGTATATAACGCTAACGCCTACGATCAATCTGAGTTAATAGATATGTTAAACTTGAATAACTTAGGCCAATTTAATAACATTTTAAATAACTTAGGTCGTATGCTCGACCTTGTGCTGTGTAATGATGAGGTGTCAGTTGCCCATTGTCTGGACCCCTTGGTGATTGAGGACAAAACTCATCATCAAGCGCTTCTCTGTAGCCCCTATTTGTTCATACGGATTCCCTAACTCCCCACTCTCGTCCTGTATATGGCTATACTAAGGGTGATTATGTAGCATTTTGTGGCGAGCTGGATACCTACGATTGGGGCACACTTCTCCTTGATGGCACTGTTGACGAGGCGGTTCAATTGTTCAATAAAACTGTATCCGAACTCAGGGATAAGTTTATCCCACTAAGAAATATTCGACCTAATCTTTACCCAGTCTGGTATTCCCCAGCACTGATTCATATATTAAAAGAAAAAAATAAATTCCATAAGAAATTCAAAATTTATCAAAACAAAGGTGATATCAATTCTTTTAAGGTATTACGTGACCGAGCGAGGAGAGTGGAGCATGAATGTTACCTGAGATATATCGAGAGAGTTGAAAGTTCCATTAAGAATAATCCAAGGGCATTTTGGTCTTACATTCAGTCAAATAAGCAACATAACTCTTACCCTTCTTCTATGACTTATCGTAACGCGAATATAAATTTGGGTAGTGGTATTTGCAACGCTTTCGCTGACTTTTTCAACTCGAATTACTTACCATCCTCAGCTTCATTGTCTTCGCCCTCACTGTTGTCGCTTGGGACCGCTGAAGTACCTTTAGGTACCGCTGACTTATGTACTATTGAATTCATTCCCTCACGTATTCTATACTTTTTGAAAACCCTCGACTGCAATAAATCTGGTGGTCCTGATGGGCTGCACCCATTTGTATTTAAAAACTGCGCAAAGTCTTTAGTCTATCCTATAAGTATACTCTTTAATAGATCTGTGACTGAGGGTGTCATGCCCACTATTTGGAAAACAGCTACAATTACACCTATTCATAAAAAGGGTCCTAAGCGTGATATATGCAATTACAGACCTATATCTAAATTGTGTGTGCTGGCAAAAATTCTGGAGAAGGTTGTCCATGAACAACTTTACGCTGTGTTTAAACATACATTCATTCCTCAGCAGCACGGTTTTCTTAGAGGTAGATCCACCACAACTAACCTTATAACTTTCATTGATGCTGTCACTGCTGGAATGGAGTCAGGGAGTCAAGTAGATGCAATATATACGGACTACAGTAAGGCCTTTGATCGTATCGACCATTCTATTCTTATTGCCAAACTTTATGCAGTCGGCATACGGGGTGATCTTCTACGTTGGTTTGTCTCTTATGTCCATGGTCGCTGCCAATCTGTAGTCCTGAATGGATTTGAGTCCTATTCTTCAGTGATTCCCTCAGGTGTGCCGCAGGGCTCAGTTCTTGGTCCATTCCTCTTTGTTCTCTTCATCAATGATATTGGTTCGTGCTTCTCTCACTCTTGTTTTCTTTTATTCGCAGATGATTTGAAGATTTACAGGAAGATCAATTCTCAAATTGATCAACAACTTCTACAACTTGATCTGGATAATCTTCATTCTTATTGCGCACTTAACAAACTTGAACTTAATGTCCAAAAATGTTTTTGTATCACGTTTAGTAGGTCTCCTAGTACAATCGTTTGTAATTATAACATTAATGGCCAGTCTCTCATTAAAACTAACTCTGTGGTTGATCTAGGAGTTACTCTGGACTCCAAGTTGCTGTTTGACCAGCATATCATGAAGATTACTGCCAAGGCAATGAAGAGTCTCGGGTTTATCTTCAGGGTGACTAGGGATTTCAAAGAACTCAAAACCCTGAAAGTGCTATATTGTTCTTTAGTAAGAAGCCATCTCGATTACGCTTCTCAAGCTTGGAACCCGCATTATGATAAGTATGTTAACTTACTCGAAAAGCCACAGAAGAAGTTTCTTAAGTTTATCAACTTTAAACATAAAACCTATTTTCATGATTATGAGGATAGTTGTAAACATCACCATTTATTGCCGCTTAGTAAGAGGAGAGAAGCGGCTGACCTTACATTTCTACACAAAATCTTATTAAACCTAATTGATTCCTCTTCACTTCTTTCTCAAGTCGACCTTATAGTCCCAACAAGTAGCACTTCGCGTAGAAATTACCTTAAATTACACGTTCCATTTTGTTCAACTAACTACCGTAAGAACTCTTATCTTTTGCGCACTATGCATGTGTTTAACACTGCCTACTCGAAAAACATTGACCTATTCGACTCGAGGGGGAATTTATTTAGTACACTTATTAGCAGGGACTTTTTTGCTTCCTGATTATTTCCTATTTCCTATTCTTCCTATACCTGTATATATACTGTGTATTAGTACATATATATGTAGTTATTGTGTATTTACCTATCTATTTATTATTAACTTTTTTTTTTTACTGTTTCGTATATTTTATCTGATGATTCATATGGTTCACTGTTCACTGTTCATCGTTTATCTTTTCTTTTTGGCATTTTGATTTTGTTTTTGTCTCTTTGCTTAATGTATCTATCTGTTGTACTTTTTATGTTAAGTATATATAAATATCTTTCTCGATCTATAAGTGAAAACTGTTTAAGGCTTAATTGTTTTACATTTCCATTATGTATCCTTCCTAGTTTAATAAGCTGTTTGTTTTCCATGAAAATAAATAAAATAAAATAAAATAAAATAAAATAAATCTTGCCTAAGAACCATCGCTAGAAAACCTGATTTCAAATAAAAATACCGCATTCAAATCGGCTTACCCGTTGAAAAGCTACGGTGCCACAGACACACACAATAGCGGTCAAATTTATAACACCCCTCTTTTTTTTTTTTTTTTATACTACTGTAATGGCGGAGCAACCAGATGGCCCACCTGATGTTAAGCGGTAACCTCTGCCTATGAACAGTGCATTACCTCATAGGTCACGTCCACCTAGGACGCGCCCTATGTGGCATTGCACTGCGCCCGCCACCCTGAGACATAAAGATGAAAAGTCTCATGTGCCTGTAATTTCACCGGCACCCTTACCCTTCAAACCGGAACACAGCAATGCGAGCACTACTGCTTTGCGGCAGAAATAGGCCTCTTTTTGCGTCGTGGGTTAAAAATGCATCGCGCCGCTCGAAAATGCCGATTAAATTGAATATCTCGTAAAATATAGATAATTTTACAAAACCCCTACAGTATGCTCTCGGCTTTATTGTATTGATTCGTCACCCAACGGCAGCGTGCCCAGAATGCGGCTGCATTGCCACGCTGAATCGTGGTATCTTGTTCATCCAGTCGACTCTTACATGTGAGCTGGACAGAGCTTTACTATACGTTCGGCTACTGTCGGATATCGGTCTGCGCTTTTCTGCGTAAACGAAAACAGTCGAGTTTAGTGGTAGTAGAGCTTGTTTAGTGGTAGTAGAGTTCGTCTGGGGAAGTACTACCGCCATACCTATTTCTGCCGCAAAACATTAGTGCTCGCATTTGTGTTCCGGATTGAAGGGTTATGGTTGCCGGTGAAATTACAGGCACATGAGACTTTTCGTCTTTATATCTCAGGGTGGCGGGCGCGCTGTAATGCCACATAGGGTGCGTCCTAGGTGGGCGTGCCCTATGTGATAATGCACTGTTCATAGGCAGAGGGTACCGCTTAACATCAGGTGGGTCATCTGCTTGATCCGTCATTCCAAGTTGTATAAAAAAAACAGAGTCGATCGGACTTATATTTTGGGTAAAACTGTATGTGTTCAGGTTTAAACCGAACACAGCAAATGTGTTTTAATGCAACGTCTGCATTTAATACGCATTTGCCAAAACCGAGCTAGTCCGCGAACACCTACCATCGAGGCACATTGTGTCCTAAAAACCATACCATTAATATACATACCATAAACCATACAGAAATAATATACCATAAAATAATAGTTATACCATTATTAATGAGTTAAGTAATATTGTACAGACTCTTAATGCAAACCATTTACCGTCTTATCGTCTTAACCGTCGACCGACCCGTTTGGGTCGGTATCGAACTATCCGTTATTCGTCCATCGACTCATTTGGGTCGATTTTGGCATGTGTCACTAACCGCGTCATTTCTGGGGACGAACCGCGCACCCGGCTGCGCCTGCGCGCTGGACGACGAAGACGTTATACAAGACTTTTAAATACCTCAACCATACCACAAACTATACAGCTAAAGAAAGAGTGTCTTAGGGTCACCATCGAGCCCTAAGCGACTTCTTTTTACAGTATGTATGTTGTTTTATCTGCAGGACTCTCTAACCCTGGAGAGCATGTGGCTGCTGGAGGCCATGGTGTGGTGCGTGTGCCTCGGCATCTACCTGCTGCGACTGCTGACGCTCGGCTCGGACGTGAACCGCAAGTACCGCGGCTGCCTCTCCGCCATCATCACGGAGCAGATCAACCTGCACCTCGCCATCGAGCAGCGCCCAGAGTGCAAGGACCAGCTCACGGTGGCGAACAACGTGCTCAAACTAGCCGCCGACTTACTCAAGGTAACAAGTACCGCGGCTGCCTCTCCGCCATCATCACGGAGCAGATCAACCTGCACCTCGCCATCGAGCAGCGCCCAGAGTGCAAGGACCAGCTCACGGTGGCGAACAACGTGCTCAAACTAGCCGCCGACTTACTCAAGGTAACAAGTACCGTGGCTGCCTCTCCGCCATCATCACGGAGCAGATCAACCTGCATCTCGCCATCGAGCAGCGCCCAGAGTGCAAGGACCAGCTCACGGTGGCGAACAACGTGCTCAAACTAGCCGCCGACTTACTCAAGGTAACAAGTACCGCGGCTGCCTCTCCGCCATCATCACGGAGCAGATCAACCTGCATCTCGCCATCGAGCAGCGCCCAGAGTGCAAGGACCAGCTCACGGTGGCGAACAACGTGCTCAAACTAGCCGCCGACTTACTCAAGGTAACAAGTACCGCGGCTGCCTCTCCGCCATCATCACGGAGCAGATCAACCTGCATCTCGCCATCGAGCAGCGCCCAGAGTGCAAGGACCAGCTCACGGTGGCGAACAACGTGCTCAAACTAGCCGCTGACTTACTCAAGGTAACAAGTACCGCGGCTGCCTCTCCGCCATCATCACGGAGCAGATCAACCTGCATCTCGCCATCGAGCAGCGCCCAGAGTGCAAGGACCAGCTCACGGTGGCGAACAACGTGCTCAAACTAGCCGCCGACTTACTCAAGGTAACCTGCCGCTACACAAGTTGCTGACGTAGCACTATGGCTCTCTTCAAGGCATAGGAATAGGTGTCATAGGAGTGAATAGGTGTCTTCTAGACCTTTGTGCTTCGTCTTCGGCCACAACGTCACTTACAAACAGGTGAGATCGTGGACAACTAGAGGTATATCATAGTTTTAAAAAAAACACGAAGCTTAAGGCTAGTAGGCAAACTGCTCGCCGCCGACTGAGTTAGCGTCGTATCGGTTTAGTACGCCCTTCCATTTATTTGAAATGGAGTGTTCACAGTTTGCTAGTTTAGCGCTCTCTCTACGCAGTTTGCAGCGTTACGCGCGCCTACTGTCTCAGTGGGCGGCCGACGAACAGTTTGCCTACTGGGGACGCAGCCTGAGGGCCCTAACTCACCGAGATGCCATGGCGACGTCGCCGGGTACGTATCCAAACAATTAATATTGAAATTTATGGCAGTTAACTCACTTGGCAACGGTTTAGCAACGTCGCCAATTTGGAAGCGTAGCCACAACCAACGCGTCACTTTGGGGAGACTGGATACCTGGCACACTTTTGACGTAGCCAATAAAATGTACAAGTAATGTGCCGTCGATAAACGGTCATTTGGTATCCTCACCATAAACGAAATAAAATTGACATCATGGCGAGATTCCGACTGCTCGACCCTCATGGTTAGCCCCGTCTTCTACTTGAGGTCCACCACCGCTTCGGGCTTCACGCTGCTTGGCTTCGGGCTGTTTAGGTTTAGTGCAATTCTCAATAGAGAATAGAGAATTGCAATAGAGAATTGCACTAAACCTAAACAGCCCGAAATAAGAAAATCAAGCCTGAAATAAAGATATAAACAATAATAAATAAATAAATAATGCTGGACAGTTCACACAACATTATCTAGCCCCAAGATAAGCAGAGCTAGTGTTATGGGTACTAGATAACTGATATACTTAATATAATACATTACATAGATAGTTTTTTTTTACTATACTTAGAAAATACCCAGAACACCCTGATCAAATATCTGCAGTCGCACAAATATTTGTTCCGAGGCTGGAATCGAACCCGCAACCTCCTGCGTCGCAGGTGAACCGTTGCCCGCCGCGCCACAGAGGTCGTCGGAGGTATTGAATTGAATTAAAATGTGTTTATGTTTAACAGGAACTCGACGCGCCATTTAAGATCACCGGCATCTGGGCCAACCACTACATCTACACGATAACCAAGGTGGTTATACTGTCCGCGCTGTCCGGAGTGCTGTCAGACATGCTCGGCTTCAAACTGAAACTACACAAAATCAAAATCAAATGAATAAAAACCATGATAGGGATAGGATATAGTAGAATTGACGAATTAGCAAAGATGTAGATGAATAATGAATAGATGTGACGTCACGTTTTGACTTTTTGTTCATGGCTACGTACTTCGACCAAAATAAAAAAAATATGGACAGGGCCTTATGGAATGATAGTTTTTCATACATACATACATAGACACACACTTTTTCCCCGAAGGGGTAGGCAGAGACTCAATGGGCCTCTTGTGACTTGCACCATCGTGGAATATAGACGTGACAAGTGGTGAGCTCATCGCCGCCACTGCCCCCCACGACTGACTCGGCTAAAGCGTTCTTCGTGGAATATAGACGTGACAAGTGGTGAGCTCATCGCCGCCACTGCCCCCCACAACTGACTCGGCTTACGCGTTCTTCCACAATAATAGTCCAGTAATAACACATTCCATAATAAGCTAGCAGCCAGGACAAATCTTATCAACAAGTCCGGGTAATCCCTTAGTCGGCTTTTACGACATCCACGGGAGAGGTCTATTCTAAGGCCGGACACACCACACAAAGTGAGCTCTTCGCTTCAGTCGGCCTTTGTGATGGCAACGAGTGACGTAACGTACGTGTGTTGTATTTGAGACTTATTTTTCACGGACGTATTGTATGGGTAAGGGCCGTCCATACTTTTATATTTTGGTCGAAGTCTACGAAAATATTGTGCTCTCTTGTTTAGAGCCCACGCACACTCCAGACTTTAAATCCGCCGATAAATTTGAAGGCATTATCGACCGGTACCGAACCGTTATAATGTGCGCACTTGCGTACATTTTCATACTGATTAAGGCTGCGCCTACACCAGGCAGAAATCTTCATACAAAAAAAACGCCACGCGCCGCTCGAGCTGTTTTTTTTAATATCTCGTGAAATATAGATAATTTTAAAAAACCTTGATTTTATTTATCTAATTTTTGACCCATTAATCTGTACCATATTGACAAACAATCGAATCTAGCCGAAAGTTAGAGGTAACTTTGTAAATTTTTTTTATCGAGAAAATCTTGTCTTATCTTGTTTCTGTCTGGGTGATCCCTCGGTATTATAATATAGTATCCATGCATATTTTTAATTTGAATATTGTACTAGATTTAGTCAGTTAAAAATCTAATCTAAGATTGGTAATTTTGTGTTATACCCGACTGATCTATCGGCCGATAGAAAGTCTGCAGCATGCGCAAGGCCTTACTAAGACTAGACTTCTAATTCTAATTCTAGGTAGGGAAGACCTGCACTGACATCCCGCTTTGGCGTGTATTGTGCATTGCTAACCCTACCCCAGCCAGCCTAGCCTAAGCCTGCTTAAAGTAACGGAGTAGGACTTTGGGTTGATGGCAACACTGTTGAAGTGTGTCCGAAAGCGTCGATGATGGAGAGCGCGGGCGGTGATGATGGCGATGATGGAGCGATGGGCGGTGTTATCTCTAAAAAAGCTATCTCTTCCAGACAACCTTTGGATTGAGAGGGGCTTAACCTGTATGGAAGATTAGTTTGGTTTGGAAAATGATGTCACTTGCGGACAAGTTTAGTCCAAGCTTAATCTAAGCTAGTAAGTTGGTACGTTTCATTTACCAGCGGGCTGATTTAACAAATGTTTTTCAGCTTCAATTACTATTACTACGTAGTAAGTACGTAGGACTAGATTCGATAAATTTGACATTAAAATGCAGACGAATTGAAAACCTCAGCCTTTTTTTTTAAGTCGCGTAAAAATTTGACTTGTCTAATTTTAACGAAAGCAACGGCGGCAATGAGGTTACCACTTGTCACGTCTATATTCCACGATGGTGCAACCCACTCTGAAAAGAGGCCCATGAGGCACTGCCTACCCCCCTCAGAGGAAAAAAGCGTGTGTTACGTATGTATAACTAATCAAATTTAGTACTTGCACTGCTGGTTCGCTGGCTAAACTTTGCATGCAATGCCTTAGAAAATAGAAACAATAAAGACAAAAAAATTAAAAATGTTTTTTATTTATATTTCAGTTTTTCTGTACTAACTAGGGTTTCAGATTTCTCAACCTATATTTTTCTGGGTACTTGACAACCTCTTTGGCGGCTGAAATACGGGAGGTTGCGGGTTCGATCCTAACTGCGGGAAAAATGATTGTATGGTCTGCCAATATTTGTTCCGGGTCAGGGTGTTGAGGTACCATGGCACACTGTTTTTTTTACACCAAAAAAGTGACATCGTTATTTTATTCATAAAATCTATTGAGCTTTTCATTTCAAATGTTAGAGTAGAACACCCGAATATCAATTCCGCTTCGTTTACCAAAACTGTTTTTATTAAATTTCCTTGATTTTGACCTAGAAAATTGCAAATATATTTTTATAAAAATACTCGTACACAATTTGTGGTTGAATGCATCACAGATCTTGAAGCAACTTTTGGGGAATATTAAACCGTTTTTATTTCTGTTTTAGACCGGATATTAACGAAGCTAGCGTGATTTTTTATATTTTCAGTTTTCATTTTTTATCGACATTTCTAGGCTGAAGTAGAGTTTCTGTCCAAGACAGAAATATACATTAAGCTAAGGCCTATAACACATAAAAATATTACCGCACGACTACAAACTATTAATGAGTATTTTTTTTTGTTTTTTTTAGTAATATATTTGGGCCTCTCCCAGTTTTCTTGTGATGTATTCTCTAACTTCTCATAATGACCTCAATAGAAAGTGATAACTTTAAAGGTCAATTACAGTGGCAACCCTAAAGAGTTTTTTCGAAATTCAAGTTGTGCGGTAATATTTTTGTGTTATAGGCCTTAGCTTAATGTATATTTCTGTCTTGGACAGAAACTCTTCAGATGCTTCAAAGGTCTGTGATGACAAATTGTGTACGAGTATTTTTATAAAAATATATTTGCAATTTTCTAGGTCAAAATCAAGGAAATTTAAAAAAATCAGTTTGGGTAAACGAAGCGGAATTGATATTCGGGTGTTCTACTCTAAGGCTGCGTTTCCATTGACGCGGAGTTGGGCGGAGCGGTGCTTAGCGGTGCATGAATTGACCAATCACTATGCTCGAAATCTCTGCTCCGCTTCAATGGAAACAGCACGAGCGGAGCGGGGCAGAGCTGAACGGATATTCATATAAAATAAGCGAGGTGATGCGGAGCGGAGGACAGCGGGGCGGTGCGTAGCGAGGTGATGCGGAGCGGAGGACAGCGGGGCGGTGCGTAGCGAGGTGATGCGGAGCGGAGGACAGCGGGGCGGTGCGTTGCGGAGGGTAGCTAGGAGAGCGAAGCGGCGAGGTGCGGACCGGGGTGCGGGGGAGGGTGTGACGCCACGACTCGCGCGCAGTGCGTCGTAGTAGTTATCAACGTTACGTCATAGGTGCAATACGTATCAAAATCGATGAGAAGTTCCTCTCCGCTCCTCTCCTTTCTGCTTTAGTGGAAACACTTACCACTTTTCATCGCTATTCTCCGCTCATCTCCACACAGCTCCGCGTCAATGGAAACGCAGCCTAACATTTGAAATGCAAAGCTCAATAGATAATATGAATAAAATAACGTTTTTTTTTTTGTCACTTTTTTCGGGTAAAATAAAAAACTGTGCATGGACCTCGTAGTTCTCGATACCCACGACATGAAAAAAAAACCTCTGACATACGTACATACAAACGCCGGTTCATCCAAGTTGACTCCGAGAACCGCTTCGCTTGTTCAAAAAAGGTATTAATTTTTTGGGTATTCATTTGAGAAGTTTATAGAACTATGTGTACCTAACTAATATAAACTAAGTACCTAGCATTATCAAACTAGTTTGATGTCAGAAAATCTAATTTTATCCAATGTAGACTACCTGCCTACCCCTACACTAGGTAACACAGATAGGTTGGTGCATAAAAACACAATATATTTTTACTTAAATTTATTACATACATATTATGTAAACAAAATTCATTTTATTTAACAATGCTTTCTTCAAATAAACCTTTATTTTTTGTTGTGGCGCATTTACTTTTTCCAACTGAATATGATAGTCATTTACTATCTAAATAACTATTTCGATACATATTTATGAGATGGTACCCTATAGTAGAAATAACCACTTTTATGCCCTACTTCAGCATCATAGGAGTGTACTGCTAGGGCACTTAGCCCTCTGCATACAAATTAAGTTTGCTCCGATTTTTGATATTGCCTCAACTAACTATGAAATTTAGTAAAATTTAATCAATACACTAATATCCAGATCAGCAGTTTGTCGGTTTCTTATAAAATTATATGGTTTCCAAATCACATAGACAAAGATTTTATACATATATATTATATCATTTTTGTATAGAAATCTTGTAACCTATGGCTTATTTGAATTTAAATAAATAGTGCTGGACAGTTCACACAACATTATCTAGCCCGAGCTAAGCAGAGCTTGTGTTATGGGTACTAGATAACTGATATACTTAATACAATACATAACATAGATAGATATATTTATTATACATAGAAAACTCCCTTAACAAATATCCTGCAGATCGCACAAATATTTGTTCCGAGGCGGGAATCGAACCCGCAACCTCCTGCATCGCAGGCAAACCCGCCACCGCGTCACAGAGGTTGTCAGGGAGGAGGTTAGAGGAGAGATTTAATGGAAAACTGACAAACCACAGGATATTAGACACATAGATATTAGATAAATGATTTTGAGGAGCAAACTTCGCTTTATATGGAGCGGGCAAGCGGTACAGTTATCTTAGTTAAACTTACAAATACCTAAATAACCTACACACTCGAACCAAACATAAAAACGATGTACATACTCTCATTCCAGCACACTAACTCAAATCACACATCAAAATAACTATTACTGGATATTAAGAGTTTTATAAGAGGCCAACAAAATATACAATCTTACACCTTGACAATGTTTTATTAAGGTCATTCATAAAACCAGTGTGATGTTAGTTATCTAGTAGATATACTCACTATTCTAGTTCGGCAACAAAAATATTTCAGACTTATAAAATATGCATACATGAGTAAAACAGGTATTTCTAGAACACAAATCGAAGAGACCCTAGTTACTAATAAATACACTTCTTTAACTAGTTAAAATAACATACAATATATTTAAATGTGACCCAAAAATTATGTCCCAGCTGGACTCTGAAATGCCTTGACCAATTCGGCCATGGAACTAGATAACGTTGGCTACGGAATCTGTGCACTGTGCAACATCTGTGCAGTGTCGGTGCTTAGCCAAGGGCTATCCCCTTGGCTAAGCACCGACACTTGAACAAATAACAAGCACAAAATATAATATGTGTAATTTAAACAATGTCTCAATCATCTTTGAATTAAATGAACAGAGTTTAGTTACACACAATCTGTACTGAAAACATCGTGATTCATTCACGAAAAAGCATTGGCTCATGCCACAGGGAGCTCAGAGATCGTCGTAAGAAGGCAATGTCTAGTACCAAATAAAAACCCTGTTATTGTTGCTATTTGAAAACATAAATTACGCACAAACTGAAACGAGTTCATCCGTCATATTAGTAAATGAAGTTGTTACTGCACTATACAATTGTAGCTCCAAATAACTATGGTTATCTTTCGAACTAAGTCTTAGACATTTAACAGGAAGGCTCCCCAATTAATCGCCTGTAGATGGCATCCATCGGCGCTTAGCAGAGTTGATAGTGCCCACAAATGTCGTCGCCAGCTCGTTCCATGGCCGAACTGGTCAAAGCATCGCCGATTACAGGCGAAGATACGGGTCCGAGTCCCGCTGGAATGGAATTTATGGGTTACATTAAAAAGTAACTATGGTGGGCTCTGTTTGTACGGTATTGATTGTAGAAACAGAGTGGTTCTTAACCGCTTGTTAATGTTAGTACCAGCAGACTGCGAGCTACTTCGAGCCGATGAACGTCACGAAGGTACTGATGCTATTCGCGGCGACGCTCGCGCGACGTGGAGCGATGCGAGCGGCTGCGGCGCGCCTCACGTTCGCGGTCGCGGTCGCGCGGCTTCTCTCGCGTGTTGTCGCGCGACTTCTCGCGGGACTTTTCTCGCGTCGCGTCGCGGGACTTGTCGCGTGTCTCGTCGCGTCTGCTGCGGCTGCGGGAACGGCTACGTCTGTTAATTGATGTATATAAATACAATAAATAAAAAATAAATAATGCTGGACAGTTCACACAACATTATCTAGCCCCAACCTAAGCAGAGCTTGTGTTATGGGTACTAGATAACTGATATGCTTAATAAAATACATTACATAGATAGATATTTTTTATTATACATTGAAAATACCCAGAACACACTGAACAAATATCAGATTGTACAAATATGTGTTTCGAGGTGTATATGTAATGTAACTAAATCAAATAAATATTGAGCCTTCTGATTACATAATCTAGGTCCAATGGCAGGATCTGGGTAGCCGCAAGCAAGCATCCGCCAATTAATGTGCGGTTTATCCTCAAAATGGTGACTCAACTTAATCTGAATACATAGTTTTGTATGAGACAATCCGGACTACCAATTACGGTGGCAAAAAGGAATGCAACTTGACAAAACTTCTAAAACTTTAAAGGAAGAAAATTCCGACCTAAAAGTTTTAGTATGGTCTGCGATCTTCGTACCAGTTCTGACTTACGTTTTCACGTCCACCTCTCGTACCTTTTGGCGAGACGCGTCCCAGATGTCGACTCGCCAAACTTACATCATTGAAACATGTGCTAGTGATGCCATATAAAGTGCTACGTACCTTCGTTCGCGCTCCTTGCCGCGGTCGCGCTCGCCTTTGTCCTCCTTGTTGCGGTCTCTGTCCTCCTTGTTGCGGTCCCTGTCCTCCTTGTTGCGGTCCCTGTCCTCCTTGTTACGGTCTCTGTCCCGCGCGGACTCGCGGTGTCGCCGCGCGCGCCTGTCCAGCTCGCGCCCGCCGACGTAATGCTTCCGTCCGCCGCCGCGCTCGCGTTCTATGGCACCGCGCTCTTCACGCCTCTTGTCAACTAGTTTCTGAAATAAAAGTATGATCTAAGCTAGGTTCATATTGCTGTGTCGGGGTTTGTAGTGGCCCGCCAGAACGCAATCGGTTACGTTTATTACCTACAAGCAGCGCCCCGCGGTTTCACCCGCGTAAGTCTCGATCCCGTGGGAATATCGGGATAAAAATGTGCCTATGTGTTAGTCCAGTTATCTCCATTCCAAATTTCATCCAAATTCATCCAGTAGTTTTTACGTGAAAGAGTAACAAACATCCATCCATCCATCCATCCATCCATCCATCCATCGATCCATCCATACTTACAAACTTTCGCGTTTATAATATTAGTAGGATGACTAGATTCTCATTAGTATGTTGTGTTGTGACGCGTGAACCTACTAATGTGAAACTAGTCATAGGTAATAAACGTAACCGATTGCGATCTGGCACGCCACGACACAGCAATATGAACCTGGTTTTAGACCCAATTGATTTTGTAAGGATGCTGTACTTTACGACAGATGCCGCAGAGGAGATGGGAGGTGGGATCAGATCATGTGCAAAAAATATGCTGCAAATCATCGGCGTAATTGAGTAACAAGCGATTCAGTACCTTCAGATCCCACAGTTTATCCCGGATGGTGATGAAGCCGAGATGCAGCTTGCCCCCGAAGTGGTCCGCCAGGCGGCGGTCGTTGTCGTGGATGCCGAGGTACGCCGAGCACACCTCGCACACGCGCAGCTTCTGTTGCTGGTATGAGGAAGCTGGCATCGAGTTGCGGTACTCCTGCTCCGCTGCTGCCTTCTTTTTGCGTAGGTCGTCAATCTGGAACACGAGCCACAGAGCAAATAAGTTATATGTGAAAAATATATTCCTCAAAACAAGCTTTTAAAAAAAATATTGTAACCTATTGCTGATCAAAATGAGCCTAAACATGGCCAGTCTACTATTATCCATTGAGGAGTTCCATTGTCCGCCTTTTGTCTCCATCATCAGATCAGCTCACTGTCACCATCTTATTGTACTTTCATTGGAACTTGACAGGTATGCAAAGTTTCAGCTCAATCGGTTGAGGATAACTGCTTTAAAATTCAGTTGCAAGATTCCACCCGGACATACATTGCAAGTTAAGCTTGTAATCCCCATGTAACCCACATGGGGCGCCACTGACGCGCACTCACTGTAATGATGCGAAACTACGTAATACTAATTCTAAGTGGGGTGTTTAGACCCACTGATATCCTGCTGTGGGGTGTATTGTGCATTGTGCTAACACGTTGTGTGTGCGTTGGATCGGGTCATCGCATGCATTTAATATGAATTGGTGCTCATGGGGCACATGGGCTCCTTTGAAGCGTACTTTAGAAAATCTCATTATATTTTTGATACTATGGGAGACATTCTACCTTTACAATTATTATTTGTCTCCAGAGACATTTACCTTCATATTCACATTTGGAAAGCTTAGTACATTATGAAATAATATTTGTGTCTTTCTTACCTCACCCATAAGTTGCACACTCTCCTCAACCATGCCCTCTTCTCCAAGAGCCTCTGCCCTCGCCAGCTTCTGACCAATCTGTTCCGCGAGCTCATGGACCGCATTAGCCTTCTCTGTCACCTCCTGTGACAACTCCTCTTGTGTCTCAGCGAGGCGCTGCTTGGCGGCGGTCGTGCGACGGTCGCAGTCGGCTATGAATGCCTCTAAATGGTCTGTAGCCTGTGACATTTTAATTACAGTGGTATTAGAACCTTTTTTATGACTAACTGTCAAGCAGATCAGCATTTATTTCAACATTATCCTTCCGAGACGCTAGGCTCAGTGTTTTATTTACATCAATAGTTTATGCTTGAACAAGCTGTACGTGAAGTCAGTGTCTAACAGAACAATAGACAAATAAATCACACCAAAAGTTGAAAACTTACATCAAATGGAGACACTGATGTAGCCAGATTTTATGATCTGCTGTTTCAAAAACGGTATTATTTACTTAGTGACACAAAAATAAGTAAACACAGTTATACTCACATCTATGTCATAAAAATAGTCTTTGGTTTTGGATGCTAACTCAAAATCCGCCCGGAGTGCCAGATCATGTATTTTGGGGCACTCACCTAAGTCCATTCGCTGCAATGAAAGTTAAACCATAAATATATTATGTGTTCATATCTACCGCCGTTGAAGGTACAAAAACATATTTTTTCTTAAACCAACAAAATTATCCCAGTTAACTCCAAACTAGACACATCATAAATAGAATACAGTGCAACAAATATAGAGCAATATTTTATTATTTGAATATTATAAAAAAATACATACAATATCACCAACAGCTCACATGTCCCAGTGTCACTCGCCAGTTATCGGTGAATTTATTAAAAGTACTTACAAAAACCACAGGACACACCTTTCCAAAATACCTGCCTAACTAACCCTGTTATGTGGAAGGAAGAAAATGTATCTGAATTTTACTTAAGGCCTGTGATAAAACATATTATTAAGTATTTTTTCTAAACAGCTTGTAAAACAGACCTGAAGCAAGAAGGTTTTGAGCTGTTTTCGGCATAGTTCATTAGACTATTCATTTCCCTTCTGACTGTCGTAATAATCTTACTTGCAGATTAACCTGGTTTCCGCGCAATGATATAACTAAGCTTATTAAACTATATTTTAGAGTGATGCCCGCAGCCAATATTAGTTTAGAAAATTGGACAGAATATATATTACAGTTTTGAAATTATATGTAATATAAATTAAATTGTAAGTTTTTATACAAAATTTACTTTTATTTGATACATGCAACAATTTTCTGACTAGCCATTTAGACAGCTCAGTACGTACCCAATGTAGTTTGATAGTATATCACCGAATACTATTCACCCGGCTTTAGTTTTTTCATGTTCCTAAAATTTTATTTTGTACTCACCAAAGCAGCTTTAGCAACCGATGAATAATTTAATTAAACAGAGCCATATTAAATTAGGTACTGCTTAGCAGTAAGAGTACAATCAGCTAACTATAAATGTTTTCATACGTACATCTTGGTACTTACAGAACAGCCTAACTCATACAATCTATATCCCTCATCTGTTAAGTATTGTGATGAGCAATAAAGACTAGTGTGGGGCATTTCTGAAAAGCATATTTCACCACAGTTAATGCCACTCCGATGTAATGTTGATTCAGCAAAATAGTTGCTACAGTAACAACTGACAAAGTGAGAGTATAATAGAAAGCACATACATTAGGATACAAAGAAATCAATCATAAATCGTATTTTCACCATCCCAGTGTATGTGAGAAATATAAAACAGAGCAAATCCCACCCATTGATCTGAGATGTCATTGAAAACTTTATATGAATAGCAGTGAGTATCAGATTTACATAGTGCTACTTGCTAATGTTATGTAGCATAAAACCCCAAGAAGTTGTTTGCAAGTCAGTAATTCCGGCAGACCCTCGAACAAATGAAATCTCAGATATTACCTACTATTATTAATCTCAGGTACTATTGTACTTTAAAAACCCACAGAAGAAATCAAACATAGCGAAACTGAATTACTTACTGTGGACGAAAGAATTTCATGAGGACAACATTGCAACAGAAACGATTTGCACACAGTATCGTCATAAAATTTTGCTGCATGTCTATCGGCTTCGCCTGAAAAGAAAGTAAATAAAAATTATTTCACTGTACTACGTTGTAATAACATCGAATACATAGTTTCTATGGACGGAAACGTATAATTAAGCTAGAATAGGTACCATTTCTAGACGTGCCCATCAATTGATCCAACATTGCCCTCATTTGCTCGTGAGCAGACATGGTGGAATATCGGTGTTCACACTTGTCCAAATTTAATAAATGTGTGTATCTCCGACTAGAAAATAAATATAATATTCGATAATCCTGAAAATTTATCCAGTAATTCAGAAAAATCAGAAAGTTGCCAAGCGCACGCGAGCCAGCAAGTCAAATATTTTTTAAAATGGCGTCACTTTTTTTCTTTTTGGGTTGCTTCTAATTTGGGTATATGCCTATAAAGAGTATTCTACCAAGAAAAAGCTGCAATGTACCGGAATCTTGGGCCGGAGTGGAAAACGAAAGTACAACACTAGTGACAGTTAACACAAGTTGTCACTGTCAATTTAAAAAAACTTGTTTTGTTTTTGTTTTGCTTGTGAGTGAGATGTGTCAGATGTGTGTGTTGTTGTAGCAATTTCGTGAATTTCATTTCACCATTATAAGTTATAACTCTACTTTAAACGATTTTAATAAAATTTCTATTTATTTTAATGCATTCAAGAGTCGCGTAAACCCCTATATTCCGACGTGGAACGCCTTGAAACAACCATGGCTCTAGTAAGAATATTTATCCCGGCATTCCGAGACAATGTTAGCGAAATTTATTTTAAAGGTTTTACCGGTGGTTCTTCAGGCAGCTCTCTAACTATTTACCTTACGGAATTTAGCTCGAAAGCTGAAATTGTAACTGAAAAATGTCATAGAAAGAGTAATGCTATTTACGGGTATTGTGGCGATGGTGTACCTAGAGAATATAGCAAATCTACTAGCAGAATTTTACTAAACAAGGAAAGAACCCAATTGAGGCAGCTGGTCATTAATGGTCAATATAAACCAATAAACAACACTATTATCATGTACTATGACTATGATAAAATTCGAGATTCCCAGACCATTACAGACAGCTCAGACATTTCAAAGTTGCAAGACTTCATACACAAGGAAAATGGACTGTCGCAAAATAAAATGAGCTATGTCCCAAGTATTACAATTCCATACTGGATATCATCTTCAATGTTCCTACAACACATTTGTAACTATTTGAATTTAGTAAGGTGGCTTATAGGCACATTTAAGAAAGATAGCACGGTAAGTACTAATCACTAGATCCTTATTAATCCATGGTGTGTCCAGTGTCCAGCCTATGTAACAGACCCCTCCGTCTCGGCCTGCAGATGTCATAAAAGCTGACTAAGGGATTACCCGGACTACTTGTTAGCAAGATTCGTTGTTATAAGACTATTCCTGGCTGCTGGCTATTTAAGCAATATGTTATAACAGGACGAAAGCATTAGTCGAGTCAGTTGTGCGAAGCGATGCTACACTATATGATGACGCGTCTATATTCCCATGATGATGCAACCCACAGTAAAAAGAGGGCCCTAAAGGTCCTTTCAGAGAAAAATCTGTGTGTAACTAAGATTCACTGCATTATGGGTATCAGGAACTATTAAAGTACTGTGGTATCTCCATACCCAGCATTAGAACAAATAATTTCAGATTATGCTACTTTCTGGCTACTACTACCGCCAGTGTGTTGTATAATTTTCTTGTATTTTTCAGATATCGATAAAGCAAGGAAATCTCATACTTGCAGTGTTGACCGATGTTTTATTAGGATATGTTTTGTTACAAATGTTACCTGAAAACACAGGAAATATTAGAGGCTACCTCATGGATATGCTAGAGGTGAATATTTCATCTGCAAATATTTAAACTCTAAGACAATAAGGCACTATAAGAACAGTAAAAAAAAAACGAGTGAAGGATAGAAGCTCGTTAATTGCACAATCATTATTGTTTTATTTGAAAGTTTTTGAAATCACAATTTTGATGATATATTTATTAATAAAAATAATGCTGGCCAGTTCACACAAAATTATCTAGCCCCAAGCTAAGCACAGCTTGTGTATAACTAGATAACTGATATACTTAATACAATATATAACATAAATAGATATTTTTTATTATATATAGAAAATACCCAGAACACCATGAACAAATATCTGCGATCGCACCAATATTTGTTCCGAGGCGGGAATCGTACCCGCAACCTCCTGAGTCGCAGGCGAACCACAGAGGTCGTTTGAACAAGATGCAGAACTGTATGTAATGTTTTTTGAGTCTTGTAAAACTGTGACATTTTTGTTTTCAGAAATTAATAAACATGCTTTATTCCTTACTGACATGGCTCATGGGTGCGCCAGTTGGACTCAAACTGAATAATGCATTCAACAAGATGTTGGGAAAATACTTTTCGTACCACGTGCAACTGTGGTGGCTATTTTTAGGTACCTATATAATGTCATAATAGTACATTATGGTACAAGTGTGTAATGTTGGTGATTACCATTGGGTCTTAAGAGAGCTGAGGACGGTAATCATCAATACACACGTGTATCATGTATCGTGTATCATGTGTACGACATACTTTGAACAGGTGTGAAGTAATTATGAGAATTGGCTTTCTGGGTTTACAGGCTCAGGGCCGGTCATTTAGTATTAAATTTCAGTATTACACTTTTTTTTTCAGATACTTGCAGTACAAAGTTTGATTTTATTCTAAATATGTACCACTACATAGGGTACTTAGGACTCACCTTTCAAATCGCTGTAATATCAGACACAATCTGTGTAGCTACATTCCACTCGTACTGCATTTATGTTTATGCTGCAAGGTAAATAAGTGTACTGAACTTTTATTTTATCAAAGACTAGCGACTCGCCTCGGCTTCGCACGGGTCCCCCTCCCCTCCTTATTACTTATTCTGCTATTAGGAGCGGAGAAGAATCCACCAAAAAAGAGATAACTAACATCGGTCCAGCCGATCTTGAGTTATAAGTGGGGTAACTAACACGACTTTGTTTTATATATATAGATTAATATTTTTCAAGTGTAAACCACACTTTATGGATTACATTAAATTTAAATGTGACTCGAAAAATTCGTGCCATCTACAGGTGTTTCATTTGGAAATCTTCTGTTTAATGTCCATGAACCAATTGAAAGAAGGTTTCCACATGAAACACCTATAGATGGCTCCCATCGGCGCTATAGCAGAGTTTATAATGCCCACAAACTTCGTCTCCAGCGTTATAGCTCGTTCTATGGCCGAACTGGTTAATGCATCGCCGATTACAGGCGAAGATGCGTGTTCGAGACCCGCTTGAACGGAATTTTTGGGTCACATTTAAATTTTATATTATATCCCTCAACCGTGTATCCTGAAAACTATAATCTGGGTCTCTTCAAGGCTAGAGTGAATAGGTGCCTTCTAGACCTTTGTGCTCCATCTTCGGCCGCATCGTCACTTACCAACAGGTGAGATCGTGGTCAAACAAAGGTCTATCATTGTAAAAAAAAAAAAAAAAACCAGACAGTACAGAATTACGGGACTTAAACCAGTAAGTATATCATATCGGTTGGAAGTGTATGGATGCCTGTGAAATTTCAGACACATGTCAAGATGGCGGGCGCATTGCAATGCCACGTTTTGTAATTCCAATGTTTTGTTAGTAGTAGAGCTTTTTTGTGAAAGAGTTCGTCCGGGGAAGTACTACCACCATATCTATTTCTGCCGCAAAGCAGTAGTGTTTGCATTACTGTGTTCCGGTTTGAAGGGTATGGGTGCCGGTGAAATTACAGGCACATGAGACTCTCCATCTTTATGTCTCAGGGTAACGGGCGCAGTGCAATGCCACATAGGGCGCGTACTTGGTGGACGTGACCTATGAGGTATGCATTGTTATAGGAAGCGGTTATCGCTTAACATTAGGTGGGCTTGTCCAGTCAAGGAATTAAAAAAATAATAAAGATTGAACTCATCTATCATCCTGGAATCTTGGATTATTTCACAAGATCCAAGGAATAAATACTTGCTGATCATCCAAACACTTTTCCAAATAGTCTCAATGCGAGATACGACCATACTACCTCTCGGTGCGGGATTCGAACCCAGACCTCTCATTTGCAACCATACACCGGCGCCATGCACCGTGGCGGTTGTCATAAATTTTTAGGAGTCAATTTTAACGGTGCTCTTAAGGCGATATGTTAAAATGTTGGGAGTCGTTGCGTTACACGCTCACTCAATAACGGTAAAGGTTAAAAACTTGGTATTAACACATTAATTACTTGAGTATGTAATCTAAATAAATCAAGAACAAAAACACGATTGGTAAACCTTTTCTCGATATATTTATTTTTAAACTTATAAATAACTTTAATAATTTTTTCAGGCTCTTCAATATACAAATATCTGGACTGATAGCATTACTCAGACTGTTTGTAGGACGAAAGTACAATCCCTTACGAGGCGGGATAGATTCCTGTGAATACACTAACCAAGAGTTGTTTGTTGGGACGGTGGCTTTTACCATACTCTTGCTCCTGTTGCCCACAACTGCTATGTACTACATTGTGTTTACTGTGGTAAGTATGATGAATTCGTTGATTCGTGGTACTTACTTGGTCAGTGGCAGGTTGATGTATCGTGATCCTGATTCTATATTCTAAGTCCTGAAATCGGCTTTGTGAAGTTGTGACTGATGGTGAAAGAACAAATAGGACAAAAGATAAATTGCGTTATTTCAAGTACCTACTCAATGATAAATCAAAGCTTATGGGCACCTCATAGGTACCTACTATTATTTTAAGGATTCCGTACCCAAAGGATAAAACGGGACCCTATTACTAAGACTCCGCTGTCCGTCCGTCCGTCTGTCTGTCCGTCTGTCACCAGGCTGTATCTTATGGACCGTAATAGTTAGACAATGAAATTTTCACAGATGATGTATTTCTGTTTCCGCTCCAGGCTATATCATATATAATTTTTATATAGCCTGGACGTTCAACCTGCTCAACAAATACAAAAAAAAAAGAATTAAATAAATATTTAAGGGGCTCCCATACAACAAACATGATTTTATTACCGTTTTTATAGATAATGGTACGGAACCCGTGCACGAGTCCGACTCGCACTTGGCTGTTTTTTTTTCATCATACTGAACTAATCAAGTTATTATTTTCAGTTCAGAGTTTTATCACTTGCAATACAGCATGTCCTGGCAAAACTCATATACATTGTTCAGACTTTACCTCTGTATGTGGCGACGTTATGGCTCACCAATTCTCATAAAGTGGCAGGTAAGTATTTCTCTATTTCAATGAATAACAAAACGATATCAATATGCACATGAGGGTTTTTTCCCCCACAGTTACATGTACTATGTAACCCTGTTTTTTGGTTCCTGGTTATTTCCACCTATGGTAAGTAGGTAAGTAGCGCCAATCTTTGACCAAAAAAAATAGTGGTAGGTAAATTTTTTTGGTTGCTCAGTTACAATTCAAAGATTTGGCGCTAATAACCAGGAAACAAAAAATAGGGTTACATTCATGCATGTGCATAAAACAAACAATCGCAGACAATTTCCATCAAAACAGTATAAATTACAATCATGCTTCCACATTTTACATAGACAAAGCTTCTATTTAAACCCGCATTATTTGATATCGTTTTGTTTTGTGTAATAACAATAGTGGTAAATAGTACACGTACTCGTAGTACTATCATTATGGTCCACTATTTATTTTGGTTCCTCAGTTACAATTCAAAGATTTGGCGCCACTAACGATATTGGTGAAAATAACCAATCCCAAATGAACTAAACACTATACATGACGGCGGCGAGTCAGTTGACCAATCAGCAACTTTAGTTCCCGTAGTCCCTGAAAGGTATCACGGGTAGGTATTTTATAACCCGTGGTTCCTCCAAAAATACAATGCTGTCTGATTAAAATTGTACCTCAACGCAAATGAATAAAAAACAATATGGCGTTTCAAGTTTACCCGTACACAGAGTATAAACTCCCTACAATCCCTGTACGATTGGACCCCGTGCAGGGATAAAAATAGACCCCAATCAGCCACGCAAATGAATGTAAACCAATATGCTGGCTCAGTTGACCGTCATAACTGATTTAGCGAGTTTGACCCCTACAAAATAGATTTCCATAATTCTCCTATTTTCACAGGGAATATCCTACTCGAAGTCGAAAACACCGGAGAATCATCAGCTCTCGTGGTCAGAGTGGAACTGTTGAGTAAATCTATTTTTGAGTTAGTGAAACAATTCAAACCTCCAGTAGAGGTCCCACAACATGTTGAATGGACTAATCTTCTGTCTAATGTTCTTGTTGGAAAACAAATAGTGTAATGTAAGACTCAGTTCGGATAAGCTGATTGTGCGAGAAAGGCGTTACTTGTCCACATGTACTCGGGCGATGTGCTTGCAAAAGCGACCACAACATACGCGCCACTCTAATTCTCTTCCTCTGGATTGGGTTAACATTCTGCGCAAACCGAGCTGCAAAAGTATCGAATAATATGTTCCAAATAGTCTCTTTCCAGGCAAGACAAGATAGAGGTTGCTCGACGCACAGAAAACGCCTGGAAGAGCTATTGGTCCATGAAGGAAATATTGAAGGGACCCCTTCCACTAAAAGCGAAGCTCATGGACATGTGTATTCTCCCCACCCTCACATACGGTGCGCAGACCCCAACAGCCAGAAGTTCAGCCTCGGGGTGATCCAGCGGGCTATGGAGCGCAGTATCTTAGGAGTTAACTTTAAGACCGCGTTGGAAATACGATACAGCGCTTACAAACACAAATAGCCGATGTAGTTCTCTAAGCTGGATATCTAAACTTGGACTGGGCTGGACACGTTAGCCTCTGGGCTAAGATAACCACAGAGTGGGTTCCGAACGCGCAGCGGCCACGTAGACCCAGACGGCGATGGCGGGATGAGCTTGACTCCCTCAACAAGAACTGACCACAAATAGCTCAGGATAAAAATGATTGGAAAGAGGGAAGGGAGGCCTTTGCCCTGCAGTGGGAAACTTCCGGCTTATAAATAAAATAATAAAATGTTAGAATGTTCAATTCAACAACAGTTATATTGTAGTGTGTTGGAAACTAGGAACATGCGTCACCATTTTTCATCTAGGTTTGCAGCTACTATAAACCCAATACTATTGTGATATAAGTAAATAAAACAATTAAATTGTCTGGACTTATTTTAATATCGTTCAATATTTTATATTGCGCAAAAATGTTTGGTCACCGCATGCGTGAACATACTAATTAGTTATTAGTTTTTTCTGCAAACTGGGCAAATACATTTCAATGAGAATAAACGAATTCCCAAACTTCTAAAAACAAACAAATTCATTACAAACCACAATAATGGAATAAGTAGTTACTTACCAGTCACAGTAAGATAACAAACAAAGATGGACAGAACATAGACATCTGATTTGGGAAATATATTTAATAGAAAAAGGTAGATGGCCATCTTCAAAGCGAAATGGCCCTTAGCTTGTTATCTTACTGAGACATACCTAAATTGAATAAAGCTAGAAATATATTAACAACAGAACATGGCATAACACATTTTCTGAAGTTCTAGTTTCTATAGAGGCATACTGGCCTGATGTTCAATCTAGTGTTCGTTATATCATCGGTTGATCTTCAGAAAATGTGCACGCGTGTTTTCAGATTGGTTGTTGGCAGTATATCACTGGCTTAAGTCTATGATATATCTAGGATATAGGTACCTATACACAAAATTCGCTTCTGCTACTAAACCAATGATATTTTTCCATGTTTGAGAGTACAAGAACGTAGTCTGTCTATTCTAGTGTAAAGTGTAGGTACTAAGAAATTACTTTTCAAAACAAAACAACTGATATATACTACTCGTATCCTGATAATTAAAGGCAAGAAATCTAAAATTTTATTTAAAATCTTCCTTACTGAAGGCATGGGGACATTTAGTTTTGTATTAGTTCCGAGTGATTATGTACAAATAGTAAAGATTTTTAGGACGAAGATGCGCACGGGAGATTATTAATGATTTTTATTGCCAGCACTGTACTGGATCTATAAAAATCTTTGTATGAACGCGTGTTAACACGCTGGACTTTATTGAAACCTGGTTGACACGCGATCCAGCTCTGAAATCGTGCGACTGGGTCTATGTTAGAGCGAGTACACACTGGGCGCTGGGCGTTGCGTTCGTCGTACGTTGGTAGCGTACACACAGCGCGCTAAGCAAGGCGTTCGACGAGCGTTATTATGACACACTGGTTCGAAAATTGACGCCGAAGAAACCGACCACTCCATAAAAAAACGCGCTATCACATGTAGTGCTAAATGGCGGCGCATGTATCTAGAAGCGCGCAGCTGACGCCCACGCAACGCGCGTTCGAACGAAAATCTGACAGCGCGCGTCTGACGCGCGCTTTCATGTGTACACCTTCGACAGACCTCTTTATTCTTAATACGCGCGTTACGAAAGCGCTTGAATACACATTTTGTGTACTCGCTCTAAATCAGCGTGTGATGTATTTCCAGTCTGAAATGTCATCAATTTTGCCACTCGTCAATTATTATGTCACACAATAGCTTTAGCCGAGTTTAGCCACTCTTAAATTATGTCACACAATAACTTCAGCCACTCCAAAATTAAGTCACACAATAGCTTTAGACACTCCAAAATTAAGTCACACAATAGCTTTAGCCACTCCTAAATTATGTCACACAATAACATTAGACACTCCTAAATTATATCACCCGAGTTTCTGATCCTTCCCCCTATTTCATACATATTGCACTAACAAATTTTTCCCAATATCTGTACATTATGTCAAACTTCGTGGGGTCATTTAGAAGCAATGGGAGACCTCGTAATGCGACACTAGGGTTACGGCCAGTCCCTTCTGTTGGGTACTTATTTAGAACTATAAATAGGTATCTTATTATTATTATACAGAAGGAAGATTTTTAATAAAATTACAAACTTATTCATAATAATTATTAGTTGATGCATGCCAAATGTTATGAAGAAAACTTCATGCAATGAATGTGTTTTCGATTTATATAGATGACTGTTAGTCACAGAATGTGTGCTGTTTTATTAATTACAACACTGATGAAATTCATTTATCAATTATATATTGTTAGTGAAGTTTAGGCGAAAATATAACGATGCTAACTTATTTCAGTATGTTTCGAACTATGCTATCTAGTCTGTGGTATCGAAACATTCTGCTAATGTACATAAAACAATCAATGAGCCCATGAATTTATTAAAAGTACACACTACACAGACAAATTCATTATGCGTAAGTATTGCAAATAATTTTGATAAAGTTTATGTTCACAAGTTTATACCTATCTCTTTAGCTCCTATAAATATTTACATAAATATCATTCCAAAATATTTTAGTCCACCATTATGACTACATTTACTTTAGTGATAATAATATTAAGTGTTTATAAAGCTACTTATTATGCAGGGGTGGTTTATATTTATTTGGGAAATTCATATTGAAAACACTAAGATTTGGAAACACGTATGTTACAAACACACAATGTGAGAAGCAAAAATCTAACTCGTGTGATCACCGGTGGGTAGGCCAAAACGAAAACATAGAGACGAATTCTACACTACATCATTACGATCACAGATTTTAGTAAATTAGGAAACGTGATATCGATCACAGTTAAAGTTTTTAAATCAGAATATCCGAAGCTATGGTTGAATTATAGGTTCATTCGATATAGTATCACACTATAATACAGTACAGTTTTACCCAAAATATAAGTCGCCCCGATGTACCTGCGCCGTAGACCAATTTATATAGCGCGGGAACCTTCTTTCAACCAATAGCAATCGCGGGCTAAAATCTTGCGCTGTTATTGGTTAATCGATTTCGCGGTTAAATCGCGGCATCTTGTTCATCAGTCAACTCTTAGATGTGAGCGGGACAGAGCTATAATATACGTTCGGCTACTGTCGGATATCAGTCTGCGCTTTTCTGCGCAAACGAAAACAGTCGATCGGACTTATATTTTGGGTAAAACCAAGCTAACTCTGCGGGCGGTCGCAGTATCGCGTCGATGCAGGACTTTCTTAGTTCTTGAGTACACACCTGTAGTCCTTACTGACATCCGAGGTTGAATTTGGTGAGTGTTCTTTAGGTCTAACGGTACCACGACACGAAGCTAATTTCGATTCCAAAGCCTACAATGAAGAAAAGTACACAATAAATGAATAATGTTAATTAATATTAGTAGGTGACATGTGTAGTTAAGGCCGCCGCCACCCAATACATGGTCATATTTACAGATGAAATGGGTTGAAGCACTTAAATAAAATATGGTTGCCCCGTGGTATTGTGAAAATAAATGACTTCATTTATTACATATGGAGAATTTACGTTGCTGGCCCCTACAAGTTTCGAGGCCTAAAAATGATAAACAGTGCGTTTTCCAGGGCAAATTTCTCTATAAGATGTCTAGTAGGTATTCTTTAATCCCCGACGCAAAATGAGGGGTGTCATAAGTTTGACCGCTATGTCGACAGAGAAAATAATGCCCTGGGAATAGTACTAATTTATGTTTTTGGACCACGAAACTTGTAGGGGCTCTTAAAACTTTATAATAATGTCGAGTGTTAGGTATATTTACAGTTCGACAACTAAGCATATAAAATCATTCAGTCAACATTAAAAACTATGTAAAATTCTAAGTAACGAGCGCTATTTACACAAGTGTTATTTTTCTTCAACACAAAATTCCATCAAATCACAAAATAAAAGATCTAATTTAACAGTAAACTAAAATAAAAATAAGAAAAACTAATAACAAAATGTTATTTAATTACTAGTAAAGCTAAATGCACGTTTAAACTCGTAAAGTTACTATTATTACTACTAAGTTCGTTAAGTTACTATTGTGTTAGTTAGTATTTGCTAAATTATTGACTTATATATTTAAATGCTTGCTTTTTCCCTGATCGCTTCCCTTTTTAATAGATGCGAAACTCAAAAGGTTTTCGAGTCCTTCGCGGGACCTCACGGCAAACGATCGCCTCAGTTTTCCATTTTCGCCCTGAGGCGACCGAGTGAACGGTGTCTCTGAAGCTCTGTTTGAAAATTGGTATTTTTTCGATGTGCCGTTTTCTGGTCCGGAATGTTGCCGCGTGAATGTTTTTGGGTTTCTATAATCTACTGAATCGGTATTGTTGAGTTTGTCATCGATAGATTCGTCGGGTTTGCTTTCGGCGGCAGTCGGCGCGGCTGAGACGTCGTTAGCAGCTGCTGTTTCACAGGCGCATTTAACCTTACCACAATCACGGCAAAGAAATCTTTCAAGCTGGAAGCAATAAACATGCATACTACACAACACGCAACCATGCAAATACTCAACTACTATAAAATAAATTAAAGATAACTTCATACGAAAACTAATCAAAATACTGGTTACAAGTACCTATTTCCTACTTTATGGTAACTATATTAATTGAGAATAGTGGTAGGTCCTACGTACACCTCGTCCGGTAAATAAAGATCTAGGTGATTGGTTGAAAAATCTAGAACATGACGAACCTGGATAACTCTTATCCGATTATATCTACAAAAAAATAACATCTCACTTATAGTTTTTAAATTAATGAGAAACTACGTTTTTCGTTCCATCTGGCTCTGGCATTACAATTAAATTTAAAAACTAGGTACATCAAATTTTGTACATCTATATTGAGCGTAATATAGCCAAAAAGTTCTACGAGTCGTATAGGGGGCTTGGGGGGATGGGGAGTGACTTTAAGTGCAGTAAGTACTTAAAGCGCAATATCCAGTATTTAATAAAGAAAAATAAAAGCGGAGATCGCACTAGTAAACCAAGCAATTCGCAAACTACATTCTGTGCTTATTACCTTTAATTAGTTATATGGGAGGTAGAAATACATCAAATATATATTACATAACATAAAAATATAATTATCCCATAAAATACATAAATACATAGCTATGAAATAATAATAAATAACAGAATATTTACAAAAAAATAAGCAGAATAATAATTTTAAATAATTAAATATATATTATTTGGTACCACTAACGTTATAATCCAATTAAATCTACAGTGATAACAACAGCAGTGAAGACTACAGTGAGTTTGACTAGTAGAACAATTATTTGACTCACCCCAACTTTCCGGAGCAAATCTCCAACTATGTTGATGGCTGACACGCGAGACGAAGGTGTCATCGCGTTGCCGTTGATTTCACCTGTGCAGAATAGGTACATTAAAGGCATGCTATGACGACCTCTGTGGGCGAAGGTTCGCCTGCGACGCAGGATGTTGCGGGTTCAATTCCCGCCTCGGAACAAATATTTGTGCGATCTGCAGATATTTGTTCAGTGTGTTCTGGGTATTTTCTATGTATAATAAAACATCTATCAATTTTTTTTTTTTTTTTTTTTAACATTTATAGACTTTTGTTTGACCACGATCTCACCTGTTGGTAAGTGACGATGTGGCCGAAGATGAAGCACAAAGGTCTAGAAGGCACCTATTCACTCTTGACTTGAAGAGACCCAATATTTACAGTATTGTATTAGTATATCAGTTATCTAGTACCCATAACACAAGCTCTGCTTAGCTTGGGGCTAGATAATGTTGTGTGGAATGTCCAGCATTATTTATTATTTATGTCCATACATGTAGCTTTGTATGGAAATTGTTGAATAAACCCTGGGCATAAGAAGAAATAATAACTATACGGGTAGAAGTGACACTGGCTGGTGTCGCACTTAAGGTGCAACGTTATGCTTGAGGCGCGAAATTCAAATTGAATTGCGTTTTTTGCTCATCAACATAATATCTTGAGATAGCGAAACCTAATTATGCGGAAATTAAGAGAACTAACACACATGCTTTAATTGATAGTGTCTCGTAAATATCATTAGTTTAGCTACGAATGTCATTCAATGAGTTTTTTTGTTCATTGAAATTCGTAGCTACACTTGTGATATTTATGCCGCAAAGCAGTAGTGCTCGCATTGCTGTCTTCCGGTTTGAAGGGTAAGGGTGCCGGTGAAATTACAGGCACATGAGACTTTTCATCTTTATGTCTCAGGGTGGCGGGCGCAGTGCAATGCCACATAGGGCGCGTCCTAGGTGGACGTGACCTATGAGGTAATGCACTGTTCATAGGCAGAGGTTATCGCTTAACATCAGGTGGGCCATCTGCTTGTTCCGTCATTCAAGTAGTATAAAAACACACACATGACACACTTTCAATCAAAACATGGGTATCACGCCTCATAGTTTCCGCAAAATCTGGTTTCGCTATCTCAAAATGTTTTGATGAGCTGTGATTAGCAAAAAAAAATGATCTTCGCGCCTCAAGCGAAACGTTCCACCCATACTAGGACGAGAAGTCAGTACGGGCCAGCATCGGCTGCGCGTACTGTGAACACACATGTCGCGTTTGTGACCTTCGTTTCGAGCGATTTCGTCAATCCTATGGAATGCTCATGTAGCTTAACCCTCAGTGTCACATCGAGCATTTGTAATCCTTGGGGCACACAGAATGTGTCGATTAATACCTACCAGTGGGCACATTCTAGATCTAGACGAATGATGAAGAAACTAAATAATAGGGGACGATCTTGATGCTTCTGAGTGGTGAGACCGGGACCGGTGGAATGATTTGGGGCAGCAGTCGGACGAAACCGTTTAGGTAAAATAATATTGGATCTAACATTAACAATGGCCGAGCTACCTGGCACCAATCGCGCTATTTTAGAACGATAATACGAAAACAAAACATTCAACATTCTGAAAATAACGTGATACCATCATTTACATCAGCCCCCTTATTCGCTATGACCAAACATGACATAAAGCGAGCTCATTACAATATCTACGTGGAATCATCGTTCAGAATTCATTGTGACGTCACACGTTATGGGCAAGTAATCTCCTATGGTCATAGCGAATAGGTGCTTAGCCAAATCTAAACCAAAAACGTTATGTTCGAACGTTTTTAAGTAGAGATTGGTTGTGCTTAAGGATCATGCTACATCACCGTAAAAGCTCTGTGTGGCTGTCATACATTAGCAGCTAGATTAGACATTAGATGTTTTTTTTTTTTTTTTTATTCTACTTGAATGATGGAACAAGCTGATGGCCCACCTGATGTTAAGCGGTAACCTCTGCCTATGAACAGTGCATTACCTCATAGGTCACGTCCACCTAGGACGCGCCCTATGTGGCATTGCACTGCGCCCGCCACCCTGAGACAGAAAGATGATAAGTCTCATGTGCCTGTAATTTCAACGGCACCCTTACCCTTCAAAACGGAACACAGCAATGCGAGCACTACTGCTTTGCGGCAGAAATAGGTATGGTGGTAGTACTTCCCCGGACGAACTCTTTCACAAAAGCTCGTCCGGGAAGCTCTACTACTACTAAATCCACTACTATACTACTACTATACTATACTATGTCACGGTGCTATGATAATCCATACACCATACGCTTTTAGTATGGGCGTGATGCTGAACTATACGATGATATTAGGCTTGTGCTTAATCGTTCACTGAGCGGAGCGCTCCGTACTAGTACAATCAATCAGATGTACCAGTTCAGTCTTATAGTTCTATTAGTACTGTTAGTTCAGTGGTAAGAGTCTTCGTGTTCGTTCGTTCGTTTGTACTCGGTCTCCCTCGGAGACGCATCAAATGATCGGTCGGACGGTGTGTGTGATGGCGCGCTCGTTTTTTTGCGAAAGGAACTAATAGTATAGGTCGCGCGATGAGTTATCCCGTTGCGCGACCTTTACTATTGAACTAATAAGGATGATCTCGGGGAATAGTTTGTTCTCGTTCAATAGTGGGAAATAATTCCTAATCATTCTTCGTACGAGAACTACACAAGCCTAGACGATATGTAGCTTGACCCCAAGTAGACGCTATACTTACGTTTTGCTGGTGATATAAGTTGCGTCTGTGTTTCAATCTCAACGAGAGTGCGGGCAGCATTAGAGAGGTGTCCGTTAACTGCTGTGGTCTCATTCGTACTGTCATCCTCCTTCTTGTGTGGTTTTTCTATCACTTTCAGCTCTTGTTTCAGATCTGAAAACAAGATATTTATATAATTAAAAGCTTTAAATGTCATAATAATGTGGTCCATAAATTGAGGACAGAGACTATATAAAGAAATATTTGTGACAATGTGTTATATAGACAATGTTTGAACACATGCTGAAAGGGTCATAGGCTCATACATACATACACACACGCCTTTTTCAGTCAGACAAATAGGCAGACAGGTAGGCAGAGCCTCAATGGGCCACTTTTCACAGTGGGTTGCACCATCGTGGGATATAGACGTGACAAGTGGCTCGTCGCCGCCATTGCTTCCCACGACTGACTCGGCTAACGCTTTCTTCCAGTAATAACACATTCCGTAATAAGCTAGCAGCCAGGACAAATCATATACCAACGAATCTTATTAACAAGTCCGGGTAACCACTCAGTCGGCTTTTACGACATCTACGGGAGGAGACAGAGGGATCTATTGTTAGACTAAGGAAGTACACCAGAGAATTTGCAGCAGCATCCACCTGAGTACTCAACACCATATCAAACAAAACATAGCATACATAACAAACTTATCCAATATTTCCCTTCTTGTGCACTACCGATACATCTTTTTCCGCAATACACCAAGGTTATCTGGAAGAGAATGCTTTCTAGCATTAAGTTGCCTTTGTACTTCTTTCTTCTTCAGTGCAATAAAGAATTTTCTATCTATCTACCATACTGCTGTGATCACCAATCCACCCACCAAGCGTGGTGATTATGGCAAATCCCCATTGCATTCTATGGGGTAGGCCTCGTCCAGTAGTTGATATCTAAAGGCCATGTTAATGAAAATTTATTATTATTATTATTATTAATTTATAGACGAGCAGCTTTCGCTAATGTGTCTACGTCACAGTATTAGAATTTAAAATTTAGTCGAAATATTGTCACTTAGTTATGGTAGATTTTTTTGAGCACTGATTCATTTGTTCGAAGCCAGATGTCGAGTTTATTTTTGAATGCATTGACGGAAGTAGCAGTAACGACGTCATCTGATAGCGCGTTCCAATTGTGAACCACTCTATTGCTGAAGAAGTGATGAGCGGCAAGTGAGACGGCGGGATCACGGTTTAACTTCAGCTGGTGACCACGTGTGGATCTTAGATCTTCTTTTTTAATAAAAATGTCATGAAAGTTTGGCAGGTTGTAATGATGGGTCATAATCTTGTAAGTTTCGATAAGATCTCCTCGAAGGCGTCTATCCTCAAGAGTAGTGAGACGTAGTGTGAGTAATCTGTCCTCATAGGATTTTCGACGTAGAGCCTGCGGTATCTTAGTGGCCCTCCTTTGGACACTTTCAAGAAGGTCTATGTCTTTTTTGAAGTAGGGGTGCCATATCTGAAATCCGTACTCCAGTAGTGGCCTTATATATGTTTTATAAATCTTGCGAAAAACATCAACAGTCATTGCTAGAAAGGACCTTCGTATGACATACAGAAATGAATTCGCCTTCTTGACTATGATAGTAATGTGTTCTCCCCACTTCAGATTAGATGAGATATTAACCCCTAGATCTCGCTGAAGGCCGATTGGGGACAAAATGTTTCCATCCAGTGTGTAAGTGACTCTGGGGTTATTGTTGCCTAAATGGAGAATGTTGCATTTGGATGTGTTTAGTTTGATTATCCAATCCTTTGTCCAGTCTTGTATGCGAATTAAATCTTCTTGTAACTGCCCTGATTGAATAAGTGGGTTGGCAAAGAACTTTCCATCATCAGCAAAAAAGGCACACTCTGAGACCAAGAGTTCTGCTAGATCCGTTATGAATATTCCAAAAAGGTGGGGAGCGAGCACAGACCCCTGTGGCACACCGCTTACAACCGCTTTACACTAAAAATTCCTGAATTATAACCAAATAATATAATTCACCCAAGTTATTTCAGGTATTTTCTATACAAACCTCTGGCTTCATCATTTGCTCTCTGCAAGTTGACCCTCAAGTTCTCTATTTCATCCACCTCACTCTCTAGCACAGCATTCCTCTCGTAAGCCTGGTTCAGCAGTGTCTCTATACACGCCACTGACTCTGATATTACTCTGAAATACATAACAATCAAGGTTACAGCAAATTATCTTAACTTGAAGAACTTTACTACTTTATGGAGTTTTATGCCTAGGGTTGCCATCTCTAAAATTTGGCAACCAGGACAAGACGCGTGAAAACCCCGGATTTTGAAGTTCAGAAGCTGGACATGTCAACAGTTTCTTTAAAACTTAGTCAGTATAATAAAAAGCAGTTCAAAATGTCATAAATTAATGGGAGGGATGTGGGGACGGTGAATCTAGCGCCCGGTGGCAGCCCCAGACTTGAATTTTTTAAACCCGGACGGCAAATAACCCGCCCGGACGCCCTCTAAACTAGGACAAATCCGGGGAAACCCTTTTTTTTAACTTTAACTTTGATAGACCTTTGTTTGACCACGATCTCACCTGTTGGAAAGTGACGATGTGGCCGAAGATGGAGCACAAAGGTCTAGAAGGCACCTATTCACTCTAGCCTTGAAGAGACCCAGATTATAGTTTTCAGGAAAGACAGCCGAAGGTAGTGTATTCCACTCCTTAGCAGTTCGCATTATAAAGGTGGAACTGAAACGTTTAGTAAGAATAGAGGGTATACTAATGAGGTAAGGGTGGCCTGACGGATGGCAACCCTATTTATACCCTAAGGAGGTAACGGGATCCTATTGTGCTCGCTTACGTGTCAGTCTGTCTGTCATCACCTAGCAGCCAAGATCGTTCAGAGCATTGGCAACACACATGTAGGCTACCTGTACAAACACATCATGCAAATTTGTATAGTGGAATCTTACGCAGCATCATTATTAAAAGTAGAGTGTATAAATGTAGTGGACATGTTATAGTAGAATATCTTTACCTTTGACCTCTTTCAAGATCATCATTCTTCTGTTCTAGTTCTCGGACGTAAACTCCTTGCTTCTCCTTGTCCTTCTTCAATGCTTGCAGTTCATCTTCTAAGGCATTGGTCTCATGCTGACTTCGTTCCAACTTGTTCTACAAGTTAGAAACAGAAATAATTAAATAAATTATGCTGGACAGTTCACACAACATTATCTAGCCCCAAGCTAAGCAGAGCTTGTGTTATGGGTACTAGATAACTGATATACTTAATGCAATCCATTACGTAGACAGATATTTTTTATTATACATAGAAAATACCCAGAACACCCTGAACCAATATCTCCAGATTGTACAAATATTTGATCCGAGGCGGGAATCGAACCCGCAACCTCGTCAATTTACTAAATAGACTCCCTTATTCCAGTAAATGTTAGTCTCGTTGCAGTTAGAGTTTAGTTCTGGAAAATTTCTGAATAAGATGAATAATGCTTGCTCTGACGATGTCAACTACAAAATCACACTTTTTTTAGCCCATTTTCAAGAATTATTGAAATGTGCATTGTGTGATAGAATTGATGATAGAAGTAGCGCTTGATGGTTTCCTTAAAGAGCCAAGTCCTGGTCTTCATCTCCATACAAGGTAGGACTAGCAGCCAATAAGTTCTTGTCAGTACCAGCAACAAGCATCGCAAGTGAGCAGTTGCTTAGTAAACCTGGACAATTGTACCTACTATGAAGGGCGACACAATCTAAAAGGTTAAGGTTATTTATTTATTTATAATACACAAGCAGCTCTCAGAGCTGATGCGTGTATATCTTAGTCCTTATCAGTGCACTTTAAATGTTTGTCATGTTTGTTATGGTGTGAAGAAATAACTTTTACTAGTTTACAACATACAACTGTGGTAGTAGTTTTAGTAGTTGTAGATCTTTTTTGCCAAAGAGTTGGTCCGGGGAAGTACTACCTCCATACCTATTTCTGCCGCATAGTAGTGCTCGCATTGCTGTGTTCCAGTTTCAAGGGTATGGTTGCCGGTGAAGTCACAGGCATATAGGACTTTTGGTTATGTGTCAGGGTGACGGGCGCTTTGCAAAGCCACTTAGGGTGCGTCCTATGTAGTAATGCATTGTTAAAGGCAGAGATTGCTGCTTAACATCAGGTGGACCATCAGTGTGTTCCATAATACACGAAGATAAAAAAAAAAAGTAAGTGATTATGTGCATTTACTTGTAAAAAATATATTTTTTGGCATTCAGCCTCATTCTTGGATAAACAAAGAAAGTTAAAATGGTACATGATGTGTGCCTTGTGTCTTTATTTATCTGACGCCTCAGTGTAATCAATGACCTAAATATCAGATTTTCATTTAGGTTTCTACAATTTGCAATGTGTATTGCAGCTCAAGATTTACAATCAAACTGGTGGGGGTCAATTGACTACATTTTGTGGTAAATATGTTGCTGCTAGCTTATTAAGGAATGTGATAATACTGAAAGAAAGCGTTAGTCAGTTGTAGGAAGCAATGGCGACAATGAGCTCAACACTTGTCACATCTATTTTCCATGATGGTGCAACCCACGTGAAAAGAGGCCCATTTGAGGCTCTGCCTACCCTTATATGCATATATGCGTCATATGCCTGCCTAGCTGTATGTATATTTTTTTGCTACTAGAATCTTTATAAATATACAAATAAACTCGTAATAATACATACCCTGAGACTTTCAATTTCATTTTTTAATCTCTGGTTTTGATGTTCAAGGTCTCTGTTCTGTTTTTCTGTCTGCACCAATGACGCTTCAAGTTCTTTCTCAAGTTGTGCCGAGTTCTCTGTATATTCATCTAACTCTTGCTGAATGTCGTTAGCCCTGCAATGAATCATTGGTTGTCATGTAAACTGCCCAACAACAACATAATACCATAACAAGGTTTCCAGGACTTACTTCTGCTCGTAATATTTGGCTTGCTTCATCCAGTACTCCACAGATTCTGATTCTTGCTGCCTCTGAGATTCCATGATTAATATAACGAATTTAACTATTGAGATCTCAAGGATTTATCGAGTCATAACAAAACTAGGTAGGTATTCAATTTGGACCGTTAGTAGGTACGCATAAGTGTTTTCTGGAAAGAGCCAAATTGAAATCTTGCATTAATTGAATTTAGAGCTTCTTCTATAGATAACCTGCTGTTAAAAAAACAGTAACGTAATTTAATTTCGTCGTCAAAATCCAAAACAATCACCTATTTCAATTTCATTTGACTCTCAAAAAAAATGGCGAATGCGATATTTTTTGATTGATGACAGTTGTTTGAATTGACAGGCTTTTCTACTGACTGATGTCAAAAAGTTGTCTATGGTTTATCATAAGCGATTTCTTTTTTTCAAGATCTACCCGCGCCGCGTGTATTGTAACCTATAACTTCATGGTATTGTAGGCACATGGTATGGTAAAGCGATGGTAGCCTAACGGTTCAATAGTGCAACTCAGAATTTAACGATACCCGGTTCGATCCCAGGCTCCGCACCAATGACTTTTCTAAGTTATGTGCGGATTTCCATCGCTCTGTGCTTCGGAGGGCATGTTAAGCTGTCGGTCCCGGCTGTTATTAATTAAGAGCAGTCGATAAGCCATGTAAGAGGCCCTCGGGCGGCTTGACAAACTCCGACACCAGAGGCCAGCACTACCTCATACGAAACCTAGGAAGATGGACTAAAGGCATGGAACTAAGGCTAAAAACGAAACGTTAGCGATTATACCAGTCTCATTCTTTTATATGAATGTATTCATGTGTTGGAATGAGACAAGCATAAATCTATCTGTTCTTATTTGTGTTAGTCGTACCAGGCCAAATGTCTAATTACTAGTACATTCATGGTAACAATCTAGGGAGATGTATATGCATGATACCAAAATTCAGGGTACGGAACGGAAAGACGACTGTCGTGTGACAATATATTTGTTTTTCTCTAACATAGGATAGCAAGCTATCTTCTAGGATAGGAGTAAGAAGGAACACTATGCTATTTTTAGCACTCATCACTCCATTACTATTATACCTCCATGTACGAAACGAAACGAAACGAGGCACAGAAGACATCCATGATTGTAGGTGAACCATGGAGGTGTAATAGTATGCAGTGAGTGCTAAAATAGCATAGAGTGTTCCTTCTTACTCCTATCCTAGAAGATAGCTTGCTATCCTATGTTAGAGAGAAACAAATATATTGTCACACGACAGTCGTTTTTCCGTTCCGTACCCTGAATATTGGCACCACGCATATACATCTTCCTAGATTGTTACCATGAATGTAGTAGTAATTTGACATTTGGCCTGGTACGAGTTACACAAATAAAAACAGATAGATATATGCTTGTCTCATTCCAACACCTGAATACATTCATATAAAAGAATGAGACTGGTATAATCGATACCGTTTCGTTTTTAGCCTTAGTTCCATGCTTTAGTTCTTCTTCCGAGAGGTGAACACGCTACGCCACCACATATTCTTCTTCTCTTTTTGTAATGGCTTCTGAGGAATTCATACATTCCCAGTTTGCAATCAGAAAATTTGATAGATGTGATTTGACAGCTAGACATCACAGATTTTTGGAAGGGTGCTGTTTGTGGAATCGAAACGAAAACTTAATAACATTGCTTTAACATTGTTTTTTGTCAATGAAAATCACAAAATTTAATAAGCTTTGAATTTATTATGAATGTTCTATGCAATTACTTTAACGATAGTAGGATTATAAGGTCCTGTGCGTCAAAACTTTCATTCGGCAATGCCATAATAACCGTAATCCAGTTTCAGCAGTTTCACTCTTGTTTACGAATGACGTGTAATGTTTCCAACGGCGGACTCTGAAGATATATCGCAGGTCACGTCATTTGTAGGAAAGTCAAGTTTATCTAGCGATGCTCGGAACTTGCCTGAGAACACACAAGTTCCTACACAACAAAACAGTAGGGAGTTAACACTCAATATGCTGATCAAAGAGATGTTGTTTTGTGTTGCTCTGGCGCTGACGGCGTACGGAGCTCTACATAATACGTAAGTACAATTGATGAAGTACCTACACTTTGTACTTTATAAACACATTTTTAATTGCCATCATTACTTTCAGGTCCACGAAAGTATCAAGGCATCCCCAGGCAGTAAGGTTCTTTAGTCCTGATTCTGTGGTCACAGATTGGTACCGAGGACAGCTGAGTAGTGCCCTGGCTGCAGTGGAGAATGCAGACATTTCATTTGTCATGTACTATGCTCCCTGGGATGCCGAGTCACAGTATGTTAAAGGGGAATTTGAGAAGGCAGCAGTGGTGCTTGGTGACCGTGTTAGTTGTTTAAAATATTGAACCTGCAGTGTACTTATCCACAATTATTTAGATTTTACTAACAGCATTGTCCATCTCAATAATATTGTGAAGTTTTCCTAACTGCATGCATATAACAAGTTAGCATCTAATAATAGTATTGCAAAAAAAAACATGTTATTGATGTGACCATATTGTGTTTGGGTTTGCACTGTTTTTCCATAAGTATATCTGTATATAAGATTGTAGTTGCTAAAATATATTTGAAAAATTTGTTTATTCTAATTTTCATCTCGTTTCTCATTGGTTTTTATCTGAGCAACATCTAAGTTTACTATCCAATTTTTTCCCACAAAATTACAGATATTTGTAATAAATATGTTATACCTAATTAAATGAAATTTTGAAGGTTTTTTTGTAATACCTTAACCTGTAACCTTATATTTTTCCATTTTCAGGTTTATTTTACTGCTATAAATTGTTGGTATCCCGGTAGTGAATGCAGAATAGCCCACGATAAGCTACCATCTTGGCCAATCATGATGGCATACACTTCCAACTCTAGAGGAATTCATTACAAAGGTATTGTTGGTTCTCTTAACTTATACCACTAATTATTAGTAGTAGTAGTTAATTTTGTATTACCACCATACCTATTTCTGCTGCAAAGCAGTAATGCTTGCATGGCTGTGTTCCGGTTTGAAGGTTATGGTTGCCGGTGAAATTACAGGCACATGAGACTTTTCATCTTTATTTCTCAGGGTGGCGGCCGAATGGCACATAGGGTGCGTCCTAGGTGGATGTGACCTATGTGATAATGCACTGTTCATAGGCAGAACCCTCTCCCTATGCCTATACCGCTTAACATCAGGTGGGCCATCTGCTTGATCCGATTCCAAGGAGAATGAAAAAATAATATTTTGCATATTTTGCACATCATCAGCCCACACTAGTCCACTGCTGGACATAGGGCTCTCCCAATACGCGGGACTGAGTCCGGTTCTGACAGTATTTTCAAACTGAATTTTGTATTTATTTATTTATAATACACAGGCAGCTCTCGGAGCTGATGCGTGTATATCTTAGTCCTTATCAGTGCACTTTAAATGTTCGTCAAGACTATTTTTGAAAGAATTCACTGAGGGGGCACTGATCACTGAGTCTGGTAGCCGGTTCCAAGTGCGCACGACGCGATTAGGCAATATGTTAATATGGCATATACAGTTGTGGTCATATAATTAAGAACGATTTGAAGTTTTAGAAGTTTTTTATTTAAATCGTATCATACACAGAGATGTGTACCTTCTGAGAAGCAACTAGTTATGTTATATAATAGTCACATTAATAGAGCAACCTGACTTAAGAATAAAGTATGAAATCGCTAACTATTTTTTGCACATTTTATTGATTTTATCAAAGTAACACATTCAAATAGTACTGAAACTGGACAAATAATTAAGAACGATTTATTTAACTGCTCGGGAATTGTTTTGTATGACACTTAGATTTAAAAAATCACAATATTATGTAGCACAGGAAACATAAAAATAAATTTAATAAATATTTAACTAAAATTAATAGTTAATAGCATATCCACGGCTTTTAATTACAGCTTTACACCGGCGAGGCATTGACTCTATAATTTTTGAGATTTCGCAAGAGAAATAGAGTTCCATTATTCTAAAAAAACGTCATACAGCTCTCTTAAATTTCCACACTTTGTATTTGAAACCTTTTTCTTTACTTCAAACCACAGATTCTCTATTGGGTTTAGATCTGGACTGTTAGCAGGCCAGTCTAAGACAGAAACTAATTGCGCTGTAAGAAATTCCTTTACGGTGCGTGCAGTGTGCTTTGGATCATTGTCATGCTGGAATGTCCAAATGACCGGTAGAACGTCTTCAGCGTATGGTAACATTGTTTCTTCCAGTATATTTTTGTATTGGAACTGATCCATGTTACCTTCTATCAACTTTACAGGTCCTACACCATGTCCAGAAAAGCAACCCCAAATTTTCACATTTCCACCACCGTGCTTTAATGTAACTTTCGTGTACTTTGGGTCGAATGCTGTATTCGGGGGACGTCGTACATATCGTTTTCCATCAGAACATACTCTGTTTATTTTCGTCTCGTCAGAAAAAAGTACATTTTTCCACTGTTGCACAGTCCAGTTTTCATACTTTCTCGCAAATGCAAGCCGGGCTTGCCTGTGGCAAAGTTTTAACATGGGTACCTTTCTTGCTATCCTACCGTGCAATTTTTCTTCTACCAAACGTCTTCGAATAGTGCGTGCTGAGATTGCTGAAGGGTTGTTTTCACAAAAATATTCTTTTCTAAGCTCATTGGACCCTTTAAAAGGATTTTGTTTTGCCATACGAACGATGTTTCGGTCATCTCGAGGAGTTGTTTTTCTCTGTTTAGATACACGTGGAACATTCGAAGTAGTTTGATACGTAGCAAAATGCTTTACAGCGTAGAAAACCATCGTTTTTGAACATTGCAGATGGTCGGCTATCTTTTTATAAGACCAATTCTTCCGGCGAAGTTTTATTATTACTTCCCTTGTAGATTTATCACAACTTTTATTTTTTCCCATTGTTTTTTCTAAAGAAGCAATCACCTTTAATCTTTTACAGCACGTAATGGCGCCAAAATTATACAAACAGTAACAAATCGACTGAGTGTTCTCTATTTAAATTTGAATAATAGTATAAACTACTTAGCGTTCTTAATTACGTGACCAGCCAGTAATAAGGAATACTTTGTTTAAAAGTAGTGTAAAAAGTTTGCCTATTGATTTTTAGCCAATCATGTGTATCAATGAATACAGTGGTAATATGGAAATGTTTTACGATACCGAGACAAATAAAAACAAATGCATACAATTAGTTTTGCATCTTAGTTGGAAAAAATCTTCCCTTTATATCAGCGTTCTTAATTATATGGCCACCACTGTATGTCAATATGGCATTATGTTGGTGTTTTAATAAATAAATAAATCATCAATGGATCATCTACATTTTTACCATCTTTGTATGGGAAGTGTGGGTAAGAAATTAACTAGATTTCAACTGGCAGTAATTTCCTGAGTATCTTGGTAGTGCCATGAGTGCCATTCGGTAGCCTCACAGCGGCTATATGTTGGTAATTAATGGTCTTGCAAAGGCGTTCTTCTGGGATTAAAAATAGCATAGCGTCACTTCAACACGCCTTATGTCCACGTTTCATCAGAGGATGTTCATACCCATCTTTTCATGACGTTCATAAGTGCATATTTTTTTTTTTAAACAAAAAATATTACTGTATTTTACTGTAGATTTGGTTCAATTTATGTTGCTATTTTAGGGCCACGCGATGCTCACACTATGATCAACTTCTTGGAATTGATTATGAAGCCATTGAAAAGAGTATCTACAGCAGAGGAACTGGTCACTTTAATATCATATTGTGATGTAAGTATAATATACTAAGGCCACTGTCCACCAACACATTAACGGACGTTTAAACGACTGTTTAGCTTAAACGACTCTTTTTGACAGATGGTTTCATACATTATCTGTCACTTTGACGATTGGTTACGGTAACCACCGATTTATTTGTTCGTGAACTTGGGTCAAAAAAGTACAGCATGCATGGACTACAGTTTGGTTTACATGTATAAAAATAAATAAAATAATGCTGGACAGTTTACACAACATTATCTAGCCCCAAGCTTAAGCAAAGTTTGTGTTCCTGGTACTAGATAACTGATATACTTAACACAATACATTACATAGATAGATATTACTTATTGTACATAGAAAATACCCAGAACACCCTGAACAAATATTTGCAGATCGTACAAATATTTGTACAGAGGCGGGAATCGAACCTGCAACCACCTGCATCGCAGGCGAACCTTCGCCCGTCGCGCCACAGAGGTCGTCCAATGCAATTATTATCGTCATCACTCGAAAGACATCCACAGCTGCACATAGGCCACAGGCCACGACGAACTGTCTGGAGACGATTTCATCCAGTGACTTCCTGTATCTGTTAAAATGTTATCTATCTAGTGTGGCTGTCCTACACTGCGACTTCCGGTTGTTAAGGCGTGTTTCTAAACAAATGTTAACCATCAAAATGAAGCCGTCAACCCTTAAATGTTCACTCAAAAACAGTGCATGTTCCACAAAAATATTCGCTAGGGTACAGTTTTATCCAAAATATAAGTCGCCCCGATGTACCTGCGCCGTAGATGCAATTTCTATAGCGCGGGAACCTTCTTTCTACCAATAGCAATCCCGCGCTAAAATCTTGCGCAGTTATTGGTTAATCGATTTCGCGGTATCTTGTTCAGCAGGCGACTCTGAACGCGAGCGAGCGGGACAGAGCTATACTATACGTTCGGCTACTGTCGGATATCAGTCTACGCTTATCAGCGCAAACGAAAACAGTCGATCGGACTTATATTTTGGGTAAAACTGTACCTATGTGTCCCATCATGAAACAAATGTGGCTCATAGACGTGTCAAGTCTACACGTGGTTTACTAGACCATAAGTGGTTAACAAGAGCACATTTGGATCACAAGATAATATATGGCTCACAAGATCCTATATAGTCCACAAGTCCACACGTGGTTCATTAGACCATAAGTGGTTAACAAGAGCACATTTGGATCACAAGATAACATAATGGCTCACAAGATCCTATATAGTCCACAAGTCCACACGTGGTTCATTAGACCATAAGTGGTTAACAAGAGCACATTTGGATCACAAGATAACATAATGGCACACAAGATCCTATATAGTCCACAAGTCCACACCTGGTTCACAAGGCCACACGTTCACAAGAGCACATGAGGTTCACAGTTCAATCAGGGGTACTTTTTTCAGGCTGTTGCAGTAGGCTTTGTACCGTTCACAGTGTCTGCAAAACACTACAACACGTGGTATCAAGTGGCGACGAAAGCTCGGGAGTTTGATGTGCTTGGAGAGATCTGTTTTGTTGCCGTCACATCTGAGATGCTGGCCGCTGAGCTCGGAGTGGACATCGTACCTAATGCTCGCCTCATGCTGTGGAACGGAACGAAGGTAGTAAAACTTTGTCTGAATATTAGTTTACTTTGTTAAGGCAGAAAATGGCCGAGTCAAATCAGCTATTATTGATTTTGTATTATACATGTGTGCTGTGGTGTGTTCGGTCTAAGAATATACCCCTTTGTCTCCTCCAGTGGATGTCGTAAAAGCCGACTAAGGGATTACCTGGACTTGTTGATAAGATTTGTCCTGGCTGCTAGCTGCTGTTATGGAATGTGTTATTACTGGAAGAAAGCGTTAGCCGAGTCAGTCGTGGGAGGCAATGGCGCCGATGAGCTCACCACTTGTCACGTCTATATTCCACGATGGTGCAACCCGCTGTGAAAAGAGGCCCATTGAGGCGGAAAAAGGCGTGAGTCTATGTACCTATGTATGTATGTATTATACATTTCAACACGCTAATCTTAAATACGCTTTGCTTTTTACGATTAATATGCACTCCCCCTTTGTTTCACTTACTGATGAAGAACAAACTGAGGTTAAGTAAGTACTGTGAGTAGATGAAATGTCGTTCAAAAGTACCTATTACAAGCTTTATATTAACTTGCAATGTATGTCTGGGTGAAATATGTTTGTCCGGGTGGAATCTTGCAACTGAATTTTTAAAGCAGTTATCCTCAACCGATTGCGCTGAAATTTGTCATACCTATCAAGTTCCGATGACAATACAATATGATGGTGACTAATGTGGGGCGGCAGGGTAGCGCCGAGCTACGATACCTATATTGCTTGCCGTAGGTACGTGCTCCAGGCGTAGATGGTGATGGCGCCTGCCTAGTTTTGGCTGGTCCCGTTCCGCTGTCCGGAGTAGATGATGGGAGACAGGAAGGTAGATGACCTTCAGGGAGCCTGTATCGCCCCGAGCCGTGATGCCTCGTCCTGCCTACAGTCGATTGGGGTGTGGGATTCTTCCGAAATGAAACGATACTTCCGTTGGCTGAATGGTGCTTAGCGAGGCTGGCAGACCGTGCATTCGTCGGGTCCGTTCCTGTTCGTAGTACTGGATGGCTTGTGAAAGTGTTCAATGGGCTGCACCTCATACTGTTTCGCTCTTCCAGACTATTTCTTTCTTCTTCTCGCATATAGAAAAACACTCATTGCTACTTTCACAAGCCAATTTGCTTAGGAACCCCTGGGCGTTACCGCAACGAGAGCGGTGAAAGTTGAACGTAAACAGCCCTATTTTTGCTGTCCCTTGGACCTCAGTATGCCAACCTTTCTGACCATATCTCTTTATTTTCTTACATCTAAGTACATTGGTTACTATTTCTACGTACCTATTAGGTATAGCTACCTACCATATGTTTAATCTTTGTACATAGGTCCCTCGTTAGGTGGCTATATCGATTCTTATCCGCTAGTTTTACATTGTTACATAGTCAATGTACTTAGAAAGTCTTATATTTCTTGTTGGCCGGACTTGCCTTTCGGTTTGTCCGGTCAACAAGACGCTGCCTACTCTTGCGCACGCGTCGACACTAGCGTGACGCTGTCTAGACGATAATTGGCCTTGGTATAAGGATTTCAACGATGCAACCTTGGTACAGTGGGCGCGCCCGGACCGAGTTTATAAATATTAGCAGCGGTCCGCCGTGTCTCCGCTCAGTATGCGCTAGACCTTTGCGCGTGCCACTACTGACGGAGACCAGCTATCCTGGGCTTAGTAGCTCACCAGGTCTTTACCCTTGACGTGCCCACGTACCACCAGCTGAGAATCCTTTACCAAGTCTGTGCCAATTACCTTTAGTTACCTAAGTACCTACTTTACCTTTTACCTGCTGGTACCTGTGTACCAGTAGGTACTACCTGTGGTACTCTGGCACCTTGACCAGAACCTCGCCCCCAGACTTACCTCCAGACCTTCGCGTCTGGTTACCTGTCTGGTATACCGGGCGGTTCATACCCCTACAGGAAGGTGAGGTTAAAGAAACGCATCTACCTGCCTACCCCTAACCTATGGTGGCACCAACGTACTTTATTCACAATGTTCTAAGTAACTAAAGCCTGCCTATTGCTAAAAGTAAAGAGAATCGTTTATTTCAACCAACTATTTTTAAATTATGATACTTATTCATGATTTTCTTAAAATTACTTCTTAAGATCATCTAGTCATCATCGCGAGTCGCGGACAGTGACAGCGAGCCGATCAGATGATGTGGACAACGGAACTCCTCGATGGAAAATAGTAGACTAGCCATGTTTAGGCTCATTTTGATCAGCACTCGGTTACGATCACTAATTTTATAAAAAATTGTATTGAAAAATATTTCTGTACTCTGTACGATTTTTTTCGATGACTGTTACATATTTTCCCAAAATCTATGAATGCAAATGTAAATTTTGAACACCCAACAGTCACATACCTACGTATTCCTGATCCCACACTAGGACACATATGACATCCCATCTCAACAACCCTCCGACCGATATAGCTCATAACCTTACCAACAAATTGTACCAATACTATCTACGTACGCCCCATCAAATTTAATGAAGATCAGATTAACGGTTCTAAAGTTATGCTCGGACAAACTTACATCCATATATACAAACGCCGATTCCTTGAATTTGACTCAGAGAACTCGCTTCGCTCGTTCAATAAACTTTCTAAAAAAGCGTACTATAAAATCCCAGATTATTTAGATGATAATAAAGCTTGGGACTGAACTTGCTACAACACAGCCAAAAAAAATGTATATCTAATAACAAGATTACAAACTATAATTATTTTATAAAAAGCTAGCAACTCGCCCCAGCTTCGCACGGGTAGACCCCGGTGACCAATCCCCCCAACCCCTCCTCCCATGTCAATCTCCTAGTTCTAAGCTACCTCCCCACCAATTTTCAGCCAAATCGGTTCACCCGTTCTTGAGTTATAAGTAGTGTAACTAACACGACTTTGTTTTATACAGGGTGTAACATAATATCCCTATAAGCCCGGGGAGGGGGTAATCTACACATCATGGCGAATAACTTTAATTCTAGGACTTTTTTTAAAACGAAGTTTTTAATTCATTAAATGCCTTGTAAAAATCTTGAAATTCCGCGATAAATTCCTGAAACTCCTCCAGAAATGTACCTAACACAACGTGAGGCAGCCCTACGTAAGGTACCATAACGTACCGTAACATCCTCATGCTATGTTAGGAACATTTCTTGAGGAATTTCAGGATGTTTACGTTACATTTCATGAATTATAAAAACAGCGAAATTTAAAAAGTCGTAGAACTAAAGTTATTCGCCTCGATGTGTAGAATACCCCCTCCCCGGACTTATAGGGATATTATGTTACACCCTGTATATATATAGATTACGTATCTAAGAGATGTTATAAAAATCCTATTGAATAAATAAAGTTAGAATTTTGAATTTTGTTAGTAATCGAATCGGCGCCATTGTAAGCGAAGAACATAATTTGAATTGGCTTAGCAATTACTTGTACAATTGTATATTCTGTGGCAATGCCTCCGTTTCCTACGTTCTATTTATAAGTTGCAAGGTAGATAAGAAGTTAGAATTGTATGTTTTACTGTTCGCTTGTTAACACAAGCTATGGAGTTATGAATAACTTCAACATGCTGCTCAATGTAACTATGGCATTATTAATAAATAAATAATAAATAATGCTGCTGAAAACACAAGCTAAGCAGAGCTTGTGTTATGGGTACTAGATAACTAATATAAGTACTTAAAACAATACATTAGATAGATAGATATTTTTATTATACATAGAACACCCTGAACAAATATCTGCAGATCGTACAAATATTTACATACATACATAGAGACACACGCCTTTTTCCCGAAAGGCAAAATTCATCCGAACAAATATTTAGAGGTAGGTCTTGATTGATTTATCTGGTTTTTGGTTGGTCTTGGTTTTTTGGTTTGGTTTTAGTTTTTGAACTGAATCGCTATAAGAGCTCATGGTTACCCCCTAGGACCAAAAAGAGGGGTGTTATAAGTCTGAAGCCATAGTTTGTCTGTCTGTCTGTGGCCTCATAGCTTTTGAACAGCTGTTCTGATACCAAAGCGGTTTTTTTATAATGCAAAATTGGTATTTGCGAGATGGTTATTTGATGTGTTCGGTAGAAATGGTATGAGTAGGTACTATTGTTTTTTGATGACGTCTGTGGCGCACCGGTCGAGTAACCGGCTGAGATGCAAAAGGTGCGGTTTCGATTCCTGCTGCGCGACAAATGTTTACATACATACATAGACACACGCCTTTTTCCCCAAAAGGGTAGGCAGAGTTTCAAATGGGTCTCTTTTCACTGTGGGTTGCACCATCGTGGGAAATAGACGGGACAAGTGGTTAGCTCATCGCCGCCATTGCTTCCCACGACTGACTCTGCTAACGCTTTCTTCCAATAATAACACATTCATTAATAAGCTAGCAGCCAGGACAAGTCTTATACCAACGATACATACCAACGATACACGAACATACATACATAGACACATACCTTTTACCCCGAAAGGGTAGGCAGAGCATCATGATCATGTAAGTATTAGTATATCATCGTTGGTATAAGATTTGTCCTGAATAACACGTTGACTGTCACATACATAGTCCTGCCTGATCCCACACTAGGACTCCTATATCGTGGGTATCAGGAACTAAGAGTACCGTGGTACCACAACACCCACCGGAACAAATATTTGAAGATCATGTACATTATTATTCAATTTGTTCATACATATGTATGAACAAATATGTATGAACAAATATTTGTTCCGGTGGGTGTTGTGGTACCACGGTACTCTTAGTTCCTGATACCCACGATATAGGAGTCCTAGTGTGGGATCAGGCAGGACTATGTATGTGACACCCAACGTGTTATATTATTGAATGCTTGCTTACCGCTCCGAATACCTACGTAAGTATAACATACGGTGAATAATAGGCGAGTACTATTTGCACATGTGTCTCTAGTAAGTATGTAAACAAGTATATTGTATACATTTGGTACATTTGTTCAGGGTGTTCTGGGTATTTTCTATGTATAATAAAAAATATCTATCTATGTAATATATTGTATTAAGTATATCAGTTATCTAGTACCCATAACACAAGCTCTGCTTAGCTTGGGGCTAGATAATGTTGTGTGAACTGTCCAGCATTATTTATTTATTTTATTTTTATTTATCTTTCATAAGATGGCGATGTGGTACAAATTAATTTCGATAATAATATGGAAGCAATGTATTCCAGGCTCGCGTCGCGGCAGAAAGGTCACGGGACTAGGAACACGGTTGCTTGCCAAATGAAATGGAAATTAAATTGCTTATTTGCTAGGTTTCACATGTTTCACCAAAAACAAATTAAATGTTCTAAAATATCATCATTTAAATATTACACAATTGAATTTCAGTCAGATTTGCCCGTGGCTTCGCAAGCGTGGTGTCGGGACAAAAGTAGTCCCCCCCCCCTCCTGCTCCCCCTCCTGCTCCCCGCTCTTGCCCCCTTCTGCAAGCATCCATCCCCTAACCAATTATCATCAAAATCTGCTGATCCGACAGACGTCCTGCCCAATAGTCTAGTGTTCATGGAAAAGTCTCAGAAAAAAGCACTTTCAGTTATTCTTGAACTATTAAACAATATATTGTTTAACCAGCGAGTGAATGTATTTACAACATAAATAAGTTTTTAATGAAAAAACTATTTTTCAATACAAGCTTTTATAAAATTTGTGATCGTAACCGTGTGCTGATCAAAATGAGCCTAAACACGGCCAGTCTACCATTATCCATCGAGGAGTTCCGTTGTCCACCTTCCGTCTCCATCATTAGATCAGCTCGCTGTCACCATCATATTGTATTGTCATTGGGACTTGACGGTATGCCAAATTTCAGCTCAATCGGTTGAGGATAACTGCTTTAAAATTCAGTTGCAAGATTCCACCCGGACAAACATTTACAAGATTATACCTGGACAAACATACATATATTGCAAGTTAAATAAAAGCTTATAAAATTACCACAATTAAACACAATTAACCTTGAACTGGTGGATTAGCCCTACCGTAAGTGTCCACGTCTCGGCACCATAGGTCATCACTTAGGCGAGTTCTTGGGTGGAGACCACGTCTTGGCAAACGTAGCGTCGGGCGCTCTCTGCCTAGGTGGAGCGATGACCTACGAAAGGCGGCGGGCAGAAAGTGGATGAGAAGAGCCGAACACCGGGCTCAGTGGCGAGTATTGGGAGATGCCTATGTCCAGCAGTGGACTAGGGTGGGCTGACGATGATGATGACACAATTAAACTGTGACACAATATCACAAAACAATCAAAATTCATATCCATTTCAGGAATTCTTAGCGGACGAAAATGCTAACGCCTCGTGGAATGAATCTGCACTGGTGATGTGGTTGCTGCAGAACTTCTCGCAGCCGGTCGCAAGGATAACGCCGCTGTGGAAGAAGTCCTTCACCCTCGAGAGATATGTGCTGGACGGAAGCCCTATCCTCATGCTGTTCACGCCCTTGAACCCCATTTATGAAATGCTGCCGAATTATGCGTTGGTAAGAAAAACCGGACAAGTGTTAGTCGGACTCGCGCACGAAAGGTTCCGTACCTTTCTATAAAAACGGCAAAAAAATCATGTTTGTTTTATATATATATGAAACATTATATATATATATATGAAACATATCATTATAAATAAATGAAATATATATATATATATATATATTTCATTTATTTATTCAATCAACAAGGATCATTGGGTTAGTAAAATACATTGTCTATCTACACTACGGTTAGTAAGAATAATTACAATTGAATACTACAAACTAACATTGAAAAATATGACATCATCATCATCCGCCTGTGGAAGTCCACTGCTGGACATAACAAATCATTTAATTTTTTTATGGGAGCCCCCTTAAATATTTATTTTATTCTGTTTTTTAGTATTTGTTTTTATTAAATTTTAACTGTCTAACTATCACGGTTCATGAGAAACCAGCCTGGTGAAACCATTATCTATAAAAACGGCAAAAAACGGTTTTTTAATGGTTTTTTTGTATAGCTTCCTTAAATATTTATTTTATTCTGTTTTTTAGTATTTGTTGTTATAGCTGCAACAGAAATACATCATCTCAGAAAGCTTCAACAGTCTAACTATCACGGTTCATGAGATACAGCCTGGTGACAGACGGACAGCCGAGCCTTAGTAATAGGGTCCCGTTTTACCCTTTGGGTACGGAACCCTAATAAAAAGGACAAGTGCGAGCGAGACTCGCGCCCTGAGGGTTGCGTACTATTAAAACTTACTAGTACTTTTTCCTACAAACTTCACCCTTCCTCCTTCTGCTTCCTTCCTTATTTCTGCCACAAAGCAGTAGTGCTCGCATTACTATGTTCCGGTTTGAAGGGTATGGGTGCCGGTGAAATTACAGGCACATGAGAATTTTCATCTTTATGTCTCAGGTTGGTGGGCGCAGTGCAATGCCGCATAGGGCGCGTCCTAGGTGGACGTGATATATATATTATGGTAATGTACTGTTCATAGACAGAGGGTACCGCTTATCATCAGGTGGGCCATCTGTTTGATCCGTCATTCCAAGGTGTAATAAAAAAAAAACTAGGGATAAAAGTCGAAATTCCTCAATTTTAGACTTCTTCCTATTTGTGACACAAAGATTAGCCTAGCATTCCAAATTTCAGATTTGTGAGGGAACTGGATCCCTAGAGGTTTTACGTTTTCGTGATTTCCATTTTTTATTTATTATTTATTTATTTACAGATGCGAGAAGTATCAATGGAATACCATAACTGCAGAAATAATCGAACCAGCCCGTGGACCACAGAGCTTGTGAAACTACAGCAAGCTCAAAGAATCATGTACCAGCTTAAAGACTACATATCACTCTGTCGAGATCACGCGCTCAAGAAACCAAGAGAGACAGTTTATAAAAAGGGAGTGGAATCTAATAATAACAAGTATCCGTGGAATAATAGTAGTGAAACTCGGTCGAAGAGCGTTTTTAATTTCTTTGCGAAGCGTGGTTTCGGATTAGCGGAAGATAGCTTGGACGATTCGGCCATATTTTCAATGGATTGGTTGAATGAGTGCAGTACTACAACATTCCCGGCGGAAAGAAGTTTCTATGACAACATCGAGCAATGTCGATTGTTCGAGCAGAGCTTCAACGTCGTGCCTGATCTGGAAATAAACTCAGAGTAAGTTTAAGACTCAAAAAAACGCATCGCTCCGCTCGAAAAGCTTTTTTTAATGAATACTAGCGACCCCCCCCCCGCCTATGTCAATCTCCTGGTTCTAAGCTACCTCTCCACCAATTTTCAGCCAAATCGGTTCACCCGTTCTTGAGTTATAAGTGGTGTAACTAACACGACTTTGTTTATATATATATATAGATTTCATAAAGTATGGATAATTTTACAAAACCCCTATAGTAAACCCTCGGCTTAGATTTATTGATTTTATTTATTTAATTTGTTACCCTGTTTGTTTTTGTTTGTTGTTGTTGTTGTTTATATGCACCATTTTAATAAACAATCAAATCTAGCCAAAAATTGGAGGTAACTTTAGGTTTTTTTTCCATAGAGAAAATATTGTCCTATCGTGTTTCTGGTACAGTGATCCCTCGGAATTAATGTAGTATCTATGCATATTTTTAATTTGAATTTTGTACTTGATTTAGCCTGTTAAAAATCAAATCTAAGATTGGTAATTTTACGTTATACCCCACCTTAATGCCCGTGGTGTGTCTGGCCTAAGAATATACTCCTCTGTCTCCTCCCATGGATGTTGCGAAAGCCGACTAAGGGATTACACCAGGGTGGGTAGTAGCACCCACCAACACCAATACTGCTATCACTAATACGCCTTCAAGTGGCAATCACAAATCTAAAGACACAAAAGAGGAGTGCGCTTCTTTCACATGGACCAATCACATTATAGAGGTCGCAAGAAAGCGGTTCAATACCGTTAGTCCTGGCATTCTATGGAAGAGGCATATGACCAGCAGTAGACTTCTGTAGGGTGATGACGATAACAGAAAATTCAAAAAGATCTAAATGTTTAAATATTTGACGACCTCTGTGGCGCGGCGGGCTAAGGTTTGCCTGCGACGCAGGAGGTTGCTGGTTTTATTCCCGTCTCGGAACAAATATTTGTACGATCTGCAGATATTTCTTCAGGGTGTTCTGGGTATTTCTTATGTATAATAAAAAATATCTATCTATGTAATGTATTATATTAAGTATAATATCAGTTATGTAGTACCCATAACACAAGTTCTTAGCTTGGGGCTAGATAATGTTGTGTGTACTGTCCAGCATTATTTACATACATACTTACATACATAGACACACGCCTCTTTCCCCGATGGGCCGAAGGGCAGAGCTCAATGGGCCTCTTTTCACGTGGGTTGCACCATCGCGGAATATAGACGTGACAAGTGGTGAGCTCATCGCCGTCATTGCTTTCCACGACTAACGCTTTCTGCCAGTAATAATAAATTCTATAATAAGCAAGCATTCAGTGCTTTTACGACATCCACGAGAGGAGACGGAGGGGTCTATTCTTAGGCCAGACACACCACGGCACATATATATTATTATTTGTATAATATAGTGTAATTTCAGTATCGGAACGACAATGCTACCACTTGAAGACGATCCTCTAACAGCCGACAACTTGATCCAGAGAAACGTCCAGCACTTCTGCAAACTGATGGAGTTCGCGCACGAGCACAGCCCGCCCTTGTTCCCGAACAATAGCCAGGAGGAAAAGAGACACACGCACAACCTAACAAGAGTAAACGGGCTGGCTTGTTCAGCAAATGTCACCTTGAACTTCCTGGCTATGGATAGTGTTCAGAATCACCATTTTGCGGAAGCGCTCGGTATTGATATTAGGAATAAAAAAGATATGACTGCTGTTGTGATATTGGATAGTAAGGTGAATATAGTTTTCCATCATGACACTTACTTAGACACATGCCTTTTTCCCCGAAAGGTATTCAATGAGCCTTTTTTCACAGTGGGTTGCACCATCGTGGAATAAAGACGTGACGAGTGGTGAGCTCATCGCCGCCATTGCTTCCCACGACTGACTCAGCTTACGCTTTTAAGTAATAACACTATCTATAATAAGTTAGCAACCAGGACAAATCTTATATCAACGAATCTTATCAACAAGTCCGGGTAACCTCTAGAACATACATACATACATACATACTTTTTTTTTTTTTTTTTTTTTTTTATTTATTAAACAAATATACATACATACATACATACATACATATATAGGCATACATACATATATAGACATACGTCTCTTTCCCCGAAAGGGTAGGCAGAGCCTCAGTGGGCCTCTTTTCACAGTGGGTTACACCATCGTGGAATGTAGACGTGGCTCATCGCCGCCATTGCTTCCCACGACTGACTCAGCTAACGCTTTAATCTAGTAAAAAAAAAAACACACACACACATTATATAATAAGCTAGCAACCAGGACAAATCTTACACCAATGAATCTTATCAACAAGTCCGGGTAATCCCTTAGTCGGCTTTTACGATATCCACGGGAGGAGACGCAGGTTCTATGCTACACCACAGAACCTCTCAAAACCCCTTCATACCTCTAAAACCCCTACGGACCTCTTCTTTCTTTATTTATCAGCCGGTAAACGTCCACTGGTAGACGAGGCCCCCCCCATGGAATGGGGGGGAGTTACCACGCTTGGCAGGCAGATTGGTGATCGCTGTATTGATCTTGAGTACTCAGATGGATGCTGCTGCCGATTCCCTAGTGCTTTTACGTTATCCACAGGAGGAGACGGAGGGGTCCATCCTTAGGCCGGGTGCATCACAGCACACGCCATATCAGACCCTTAAAACTTGTTAAGGCGACGCATTGATAAACTATTATTTCAAACGAAATCGTCGTATAAAGTCGTATACGCTGAAAACGGTTTTAACTTTAAATTAAAAACTACCAATAATTTTAAAAAATCCTACTTTAATATTTATTGTGTGTATGGATAAATCTACCTAGAACATTTACAGCAGGGGTTCTCAAAGTTGGCGATAACGCCCCCTTGTGGGCGCTGCAGGCAGATTCAGGTTTAGGTTTAAATAATTTATTCTCAAGAAAACAAATGTAAGTGACATTTGTTTTCTTGAGAATAAATTAACAGAGAACAATATAAACTTCCTATTTTATAGTATTCCTAGATAGGTAATTTTCGTAGATAATAGACCGCGGGCAATCATGTTTTAACACGTTTTTGTTAAATGACCCGATTTGTACATGTTTTAGCTCACAATAATTAATGTAATTTGAAGTTATACCTAGTGGTTTCTAAGTAGGTGAAAAAATGGGGGCGCTAAAAAATTGTTTATTGCCCAAGTTGAAAGTTTGGGAACCCCTGATTTAGTTTTGTAACTTTGTCTAAGTTAACCAATCGTGGAATTCTACCGATTCCCGGGCGTGCACTAATGATGTGCGCACGTACCTAAAACGGTGAGTATTTGGGTCTTTTTCCGATTTTATCCAGTTTTTGTAACTAGATAACACTAGACGAAGGCTCAAATACCTAATGATTTGGTAGACACTGGGATCTGATAAAACTAGATAGTTTATCTTTTTCCTGTGCTCATATCATTTTCATGTGCTGTAATCATGCTGATTTTTAACATGGTAAACATGGTTATCGAAACTTCCACCCATTTTGGGGGAAATAACCTTCCACCTCGTGACGACCTCTGTGGCGCGGCGGGCGAAGCTTGGCCTGGGACGCAGGAGCTGCGGGTTCGATTCCCGCCTCGGTACAAATATTTGTGCAATCGCAGATATTTGTTCAGGGTGTTCTGGGTATTTTATAAGTATAATAAAAAATATCTAGTTATATCATATATTGTATTAAGTATATCAGTTATCTGGTACTCATAACACAAGCTCTGCTTAGCTTGGGGCTAGATAATGTTGTGTGAACTGTCCAGCATTATTTATTTATTTATTTAATTAAAAATGCCGACTACAATAAAACTATGAAATTTTAGAACCCGTATACCAAGTTTCGTCCAGATCGGTTGTAAAATACAACCTGTAGAGGAATACCAACAAACTGACAGAGGAAAGCAAATTTAACTTGAATAAATTGGCTGTGCTGTGTCCGGCCTAAGAATAGACACCCCTCCGTCTTCTCCCATGGATGTCGTAAAAGCCGACTAACGGATTACCCGGACTTGTTTGTAAGATTCTATAGTATGAGACTTGTCCTGGCTGCTAGCTTATTATGGAATGTGTTGTTGCTGGAAGAAAGCGTTAGCAGAGTTAATCGTGGGAAGCAATGGCGGCGATGAGCTCACCACTTGTCACGTCTGTATCCCACGATGGTGCAACCCACAAAAGAGGCCCATTTGATGTATGTATATTATTTTTAAATCCTGTTATTATTTTACAAGGTTTTGTATAACTTGCAATGTATGTTTGTCCGGGTGGAATCATGCAACATTCCTCAACCGATTGAGCTGAAATTTGGCATACTTGTCAAGTTCCGATGACAATACAATATGTTGGTGACAGCGAGCTAATCTGATGGTGGACAACGGATCTCCTCGATGGATTAGACTGGCCGTGTTTAGGCTCATTTTGATCAGCACACGGTTACGATCACTAATTTTATAAAAGCTTTTAATAAAAAATATATTTTTCATAAAATACTAAGACCCAAGTTCACAAAGAAACAAATGGGCGGTTACCGTAACCATTCGTCAAAGTGACAGATAATGTATGAAAACATCTGTCAAAAAGAGTTGTTTAAGCGAAACAGCCGTTTAAACGCCCGTTAATGTGTCGATGAACAGTGGCCTTATTATGATAATTTTCAGGAAGAAAGTCAATACATCCTATCAGAGGAGTACAGCGCCAGATCACTCCGTGACTTTATATATAACTTCACGAGCAAGAAGCTGAGACGGTCATTACGCTCACACGTCGGTTACTCATGGCACACGCACTACTTCGCGTCTGACGGCAAGAACGACCAAATGGGCATCAACAATGAAACTCTGCACATCATCGATCTCACCACGAAGAGCTTTAGGAGGATGCTGAAGACTCCGGGATCGGTAAGAATGCTTCTTTTTATACTAGAGGCAGACAACAGCCAAAGTCACTATCTCAGTCTAAAGTTCAGGTGAGTTAGAAAGTGACAGCATTCGCGCAATGAAAAGTGTGCAAAATCACGAAAAACAAAAAAATTAACATGCTCTCTGGTGAAATTACAGGCACATGAGACTTTCCATCTTTATGTCTCAGGGTGACGGGTGCAGTGGAATGCCGCATAGGGCTAGTCCTAGGTAAACGTGTCATATGTGGTAATGCATCTGGTGGCCATCTGTTTGATCCGTCAAAAAAAGGTCGGATAATTTAATTGAATTCAATAAATCGCTACGTGTGACTCGAGGCTTTGCACATTTCTGTCAGGCGATGTATCTATAATATAAAACAAAGTCGTGTTAGTTACACCACTTATAACTCAAGAACGGGTGAACCGATTTTGCTGAAAATTGGTGGGGAGGTAGCTTAGAACCAGGAGATTGACATGGGGGGGGGGGGGGGGGGAGGGTAAGGGGGGGGGGGGTCACCGGGGGCTACCCGTAAGAAGCCGAGGTGAGTCGCTAGTATCTTATAATGTATAGTGACATGTGTTATTCTTCAGTTGACGATAGTGTCGGTGTGCGGCGGGGCGTGCAGCGCGCTGACGTCGCGCGCCGTCAGCGCCGCGGCGCGGCTCCTGCACGCGTGCGGCGTGCCGGCGCGCGCGGCGCGGCTGGACGCGCTGCGGCACGACCTGCCGTGGCACTACACCGCGCACACCTACCCTACCATATTCGTGTTCCCTTCCAATAGGTGAGTGAGGAAATAGTCAAAAGCTATGCCATACAACGCAACTATGCCGTAGACGCGCTACGTCAAACACTACAGGTCTAGCGCTTAACTGAGTCAGTCCCAGTTAGGTTGCGTCCCCAGTAGGCAAACTGTTCGCCGCCGACTGAGTTACGGCGGTTTAGTGCGCCCTTACATATTTGAAATAGAGTGTTCACAGTTTGCTAGTTTTGCGCTCACTCTACGCAGTTTGCAGCGTTACGCGCGCGGTACAGTAGTAGTGGAGCTTCTTTGTGAAAGGGTTCGTCCGGGGAAGTACTACCAAAAAAAACCCTGATGTATGGGAGGGGTGTTTTCGTCTCTCAAATTATCAGATGACATGAAGCCACGCTTCATTTTGAAGTAATGAAAACACCCCTCCCGTACCGCTTCCATACCTCAGGGACTGACTCAGTTAAGCGCTAGACCTGTAACCTGTACCCTGAGCCGTTTGTTGCGTAGTAGGCTTGTGCTTAATAGTTCACTGAGCGGAGCGCTCCGTACTGGTACAATCAATCAAATGTACGTTCAGTCTTATAGTTCTATTAGTACTGTTTCTTCAGTGGTATTCATTTTTTTGTGAAAAAAATATTTTTCTATACAAGCTTTTATAAAATTAGTGATCGTAACCGTGTGCTGATCAAAATGAGCCTAAACACGGCCAGTCTACTATTATCCATCGCAGAGTTCCGTTGTCCACCGACCGTCTCCATCATCAGATCAGCCCGCTGTCACCATCATATTGTATTGTCATCGGAAATTAACAGGTATGCCAAATTTCAGCGCAATCGGTTGAGGATAACTGCTTTAAAATGCAGGTGCAAGATTCCACCCGGACAAACAGATACATTGCAAGTTACATAAAAAAGTAAAAAGCTCTGCGTGACTATGCCGTAGACGCGCTACGTCAAACACTACAGGTCTAGCGCTTAACTGAGTCAGTCCCTGAGGTATGGGAGCGGTACGAGAGGGGTGTTTTCGTGATCAAATTATCAGATGACATGAAGCCACGCATCATTTGATGGTGATGACGTAACGAAGACACCCCTCCCGTCAGTGGCGTAACTATACCATCTGGGGCCCGTGGCAAATTCGAAAATTTTAAAAAACGTTGTGGGCACGTGGCAAATTAGATAATTTAAAAAAAAAAATTGTTGTCTCACTTTGGATTTTAAGCAGAACTTATAAAATATACTTTTAAAATAAAATAAAATACTCAGGTAAAACGTAAAAAAAAATATTTTTGAGCTCGCGGCCTCTTGGGTCGGGGGCCCTCTTGGGTCGGGGGCCCGTGGCATTTTGCCACCCCTGCCACCCTATTGTTACGCCACTGCCTCCCGTACCGCTTCCATGGCTCAGGGACTGACTCAGTTAAGCGCTAGACCTGTCTACGAAACTACGGCGTAGTGATGCTACGTCACGAACGATGAGTAACATGACGTCACTGGTGGATCTGTAACTAAGGCTGAGAGATGCTACGGCATGACCATTGAGGAAGATGACGTCATTGACAGGTGATACGTCAAGAAGTGGAGGGGGGGTTGCTTCATATCCCAAAAAAACGCGTGCGAAGCCACGGGCAAAAGGCTAGTTATATAATGTTTTTTTCTGATCTTGTTTCAGAAAACGTGAAGCAGATAGTCACGCATATCCGAACGGGTCGCGAGTCACGTCGGGTGGCGTGGTGGCGCTGGCGCTGCGATCGCTGAGTGCGCCGGCACACGTGCGCGTGCGCATCGCGCTCTGCAACATGGCGCAGGTAACACTGCCTCCATACTGAACGGGTCGCGAGTCACGTCGGGTGGCGTGGTGGCGCTGGCGCTGCGCTCGCTGAGTGCGCCGGCACACGTGCGCGTGCGCATCGCGCTCTGCAACATGGCGCAGGTAACACTGCCTCCATACTGAACGGGTCGCAAGTCACGTCGGGCGACGTGGTGGCGCTGGCGCTGCGCTCGCTGAGTGCGCCGGCACACGTGCGCGTGCGCATCGCGCTCTGCAACATGGCGCAGGTAACACTGCCTCCATACTGAACGGGTCGCGAGTCACGTCGGGTGACGTGGTGGGGCTGGCGCTGCGCTCGCTGAGCGCGCCGGCACACGTGCGCGTGCACATCGCGCTCTGCAACATGGCGCAGGTAACACTGCCTCCATACTGAACGGGTCGCGAGTCACGTTGGGCGGCGTGGTGGCGCTGGCGCTGCGCCCGCTGAGTGTGCCGGCACACGTGCGCGTGCGCATCGCGCTCTGCAACATGGCGCATGTAACACTGCCTCCATACTGAACGGGTCGCGAGTCACGTTGGGCGGCGTGGTGGCGCTGGCGCTGCGCTCGCTGAGTGCGCCGGCACACGTGCGCGTGCGCATCGCGCTCTGCAACATGACGCAGGTAACACTGCCTCCATACTGAACGGGTCGCAAGTCACGTTGGGCGGCGTGGTGGCGCTGGCGCTGCGCTCGCTGTGCGCGCCGGCGCACGTGCGCGTGCGCATTAACACTGTCTCCATACTGAATGGGTCGCGAATCACGTCGGGCGGCGTGGTGGCGCTGGCGAGCACGCCGGCGCACGTGCACGTGCGCATCGCGCTCTGCAACTTGGCGCAGGTAACACTGTCTCCATACAGAACTTTTCCCATTCATATTCATATATTTATTCAAGCTGTAGGATCGCAGGAAACACTTAGTTAAAACAATTAATTTACACATCAAGGTATAGCAAAATGTAGAAAAAAAACATGTTGAAAATAGAAGACATTATTTTATATTATTTTATTTTACATGTGTAAGCTATTGTTATTATGCGTAAGCTAGTTCTGTGAGATTCATCCGCTTATTCCCACTACTTCTGTGCTGTAGTTCTGTGCATCAAACTAGTGAGTCTTTTTATTTTATTTTATTTATTTTCATGGAAAACAAACAGCTTATTAAACTAGGAAGGATACATATTGGAAATGTAAAACAATTAAGCCTTAAACAGTTTTCACTTGTAGATCGAGAAAGATATTTATATACTTAACATAAAAAGTACAACAGAAAAGACAAAAACAAAATCAAAATGCCAAAGAGAAAAGATAAACGATGAACAGTGAACAGTGAACAGTGAACCATATGAATCATCAGATAAAATTTACGAAACTTAAAAAAAGAAAAGTTGATAATAAATAGATAGGTAAATACACAATAACTACATATATATACAGGTATAGGAAGATTAGGAAATAGGAAATAATCAGGAAACAAAAAAGTCCCTACTAATAAGTGTACTAAATAAATTCCCCCTTGTGTCGAATAGGTCTATGTTTTTCGAGTAGGCAGTGTTAAACACATGCATAGTGCGCAAAAGATATGAGTTCTTACGGTAGTTAGTTGAACAAAATGGAACGTGTAATTTAAGGTAATTTCTACGCGAAGTGCTTTTTGCCCCATTCGTTCTGTATCACTAACTTGAAACTCTGGGACCGGTCGTCGTTTATTGTAATGATTCTCAGTAGTTCTGTGCTGTAGTTATGTGCTGTAGTTCTGTGCTGTAGTTATGTGCTGTAGTTCAGTACACAGAACTAGTAAAAATAATACTAGTAATAATAACACAGATCTTATTAATTTGGTAGCGAGCATGTAACATGCGGCTCTCCATGCAACGACCAATGATCTCGAGCCTCCTCCATCCACCGGCTTCATGCGAACATTACAATGTCATGTTCATAGTGGATGGCCATTTTTTTACATTGATAGACTTTTGTTTGGCCTCAATCTGACCTGTTGGTAAGTGATAACGTGGCCGAAGAATTTTGGTGTTGGTTTTGAAATTCAGATGTCTTCTAGAATTTTGTGCTCCAAAATCTCTCTTATTCCAAAATCTGGGTCTCTTCAAGGCTAGAGTGAATACTCTAGCAAGAATATCCTTAGTTTCTGAATATGACAGTGACAGCAGCCACTTTCTAACCGTAATTCCTTAATTTCTGTATATTCCTCTTGTTTCAGTCAACTACAGAGAAGAAGACTTGCCTAAAAGACATAAAGGAGCACATAACCACATTAATCGATAGAAACCTCAGGTATTACCGACGAACAGAAATAAGAGAGCTAAAGGACGCTCTCTTCAGAAGGCTGCAGCATTTACACCAAGTCTCCTTGGAGCTTAGTCTCGTTGAAGTGTTAGATCTCAATGAAAATAGCAAAAAGCTATCGAAACTTGTAAATTCCCTCAGTAGTCTAACTAAGCACTGGGACATTGATGACTCAGTTATAAGGAATCTAAAAGGACAAAAGAGTTGATAAGTATTTCTATTTTGTAAATAGTGTATATTTGCTCATCTGATAGTGTAAATATACTGACACACGTGCTCATAATAAAAGCATGCCTGTTAGCTTCGACTACTCGTAAAACAAAAAGTATGGACGGGCCTTAGGGAACGGGTTTTAAAGTTTATAAAATGAGTGAGCTCACTCACTTCGCTTCAGTCGGTCTTTGTGACGGCAACGAGTGATCTAACGTACGTGTCTTGTACAGTTATCATGGAGGTATAATAGTATGGAGTGAGTGCTAAAAATAGCATAGAGTGTTCCTTCTTACTCCTATCCTAGAAGATAGCTTGCTATCCTATGTTACAGAGGAACAAATATATTGTCACACGACAGTCGTTTTTCCGTTCCGTACCCTGAATATTGGTACCATGCATATACATCTTCCTAGATTGTTACCATGAATGTAGTAGTAATTTGACATTTGGCCTGGTACGAGTTACACAAATAATAACAGAGATATATGCTTGTCTCATTCCAACACATGAATACATTCATATAAAAGAATGAGACTGGTATAATCGATACCGTTTCGTTTTTAGCCTTAGTTCCATGCCTTTAGTACATCTTCCTAGAGTTATACCCAAAATATTAGTCGCCCCGATGTACCTGCGCCGTAGACCCAATTTCTATAGCGCGGGAACCTTCTTTCTACCAATAGCAATCGCGCGCTAAAATCTTGCGCTGTTATTGGTTAATTGATTTCGCAGCAAAATTGCGGCCGGTCGTTAATCAGCCGACTCTTAGATGTGAGCGGGACAGAGACATATACAGCGGGACAGAGCTATACTATACGTTCGGCTACTGTCGGATATCCAATCGGCGCTTTTCTGCGCAAACGAAAACAGTCGTTCGGACTTTTAGTTCAGGTAAAACTGTAATTGAGACTTATTTTTCACGGATGTTTTGTGTGGGTAAGGCCCCGTCTATACTTTTTGTTTTGGTCGAAGCCTGTTAGCATGCTTTGCAGCTGTACACATTTGCTAGCGATAAGCATGCTGGTTTTAAGACGACTACTACTTTTTCCCGTTTAGAAGCGTCCAGAGCATACTTCTTCCATCCGCCGCTCAGCTATGCTCAAAAATCAAACAACTGTTGATTTTTTAACATACTCGAAATGAGCATGCTTATTACTAGCAATGTTTTTTAAAAAATGCTAAATTTTAGCAAATGCTCAAGAATAGCAAGTTTTCGTGCTAATAATGAGCATGTGTGTCAGTACCTTTGTTTTTTTTAGATAGCTGTTAAATAATATTTATTATTGAAATCCAAAATATAATAATGTTGATAAAAGTGCAAAAGTATTTTCAATTCGAATTTAAACCCATACACTTATTAACTTCGTCGGGAAGCACCCGAATAACCTGATTACGTAAAGGTTTAGCTCAATTTTTTAAATCTTATCTCAATAGTTCCTTTTGTCAGTTCCTTTGAAGGAATCTTTTTCTATAGTAGTAGAGCTTTTTTGTGAAAGAGTTCGTCCGGGGAAGTACTACCACCATATCTATTTCTGCCGCAAAGCAGTAGTGCTCGTTTTGCTGTGTTCCGGTTTGAAGGGTATGGTTGCCTGTGAAATAAAAAGGCACACGAGACTTTTCATCTTTGTCTCAGGGTGGCGGGCGCAGTGCAATGGGACATAGGGAGCGTCCTAAGTGGATGTGACCTATGTAATAATGCACTTTTCATAGGCAGAGGGTACCACTTAATATCAGGTGGGACGTCTGTTTGATCCGCTATTACAAGTTGTAGAAAAAGAAATGTTTTTATGATAATCAAATGAAAAATGATTTGTCGAAACAATTTATTAAAATCACGTAACAACAACAATCATTCAATATTCGATATATGTTCCGAAGAAGGAGAGTGTGTTCTGCTTGGTACTGCTGCGCCATCCTCGCACCACGCTCATCACCGCTGTGATCGCTTTATTTACGAATACGTCTATGGACAAGACATTTAATAGGTCATATCTGCTGAAATAATATGGGAACAACTCAAATCAACTCAATCACAACAGGTTCAATGCGGAATCTGATTAGGAAGAAATGCCGCAAAATTCCAATTCGTCGATTTGATTTTTGACTGAGTACACCAACCACAATAATTATGGATTTAAAATATGTATGGATATTACATTATAAATAATGCTGGACAGTTCACACAACATTATCTAGCCCCAAGCTAAGCAGAGCTTGCGTTATGGGTACTAGAAAACTGATATACTTTACAATATAATTACATAGATCTCCCATCACAGATACAGTGATCGAAGACATAGCTAGATATTTTTTATTATATATAGAAAATACCCAGAAAACCCTGAACAAATATCTGCAGATCGCACAAATATTTGTTACTTATAATAATTCCGAGGATCCGTCATATTACATTATAAGATCTTAAAATTTTATTTCTCTTGTTTTTTAACCAATAATTTGCACCATATCGAGAAACAATGGAATCTAGCCAAAAGTTACTTTGCGGTTTTTTTAATCCTTTTAATATGCCCTATCGTGTATCTGGTATAGCCTCGGAATTATAATGTAGACTTGTCAGATTTGGTCCAGCATAATTACATCGGAGTAACCTAAAGCCGATAGTTGCTATTAGATACCTAACTTCATACGAATTGGTGCCGGGGTTTTTCTAATGCCGCAAGGTACCTGATAGTTACTTATTTATCAAAAAGACAAATAATCTTAATAACGATATCAATATTTTTCTAGATGGGAATCTTCAATTATAAATACCTAGGTACCTACTTACTGATATCTAATGCAGAATCGTAGCTACGTAGCTAAGTACCTATTAGCATACCCCGGATACCGCTTAGAACCGCGTGTTCTAATTACATAAAGTTAGCTATACTGTGCGCGACCGAAACGAAAGACAACCAGCTAGCATGAGGAACTCTCAGTTTTATGCCGGACTCGTGATTGCCGTCAGGAAGACATCAGAATTTTTTAGTCCTGGTGTCTCTCCTAGCCCAGGGGAGATATTAGAACATATTTTAAAATAATGTTTTAAGTATTCATGTAAAACTGTTGACACCCAAACTGCGGGGGTGGGGTGCGAGACGCGACTCGCGTGGTGCGGAGAGTAGCCATTATTATAGGTAGGTATGTCAGTAAGTACTTACTGTAAAAATATTTCGGGGTAGGGATAAACCAACCCAAAACTGGATAGGTACTAATTCAATAATTTAGACCAGGCTAGCTGGGCGAGTCAGGCAGAAGATCGCAACTCGTGGCGAAAAACCGTAGCTGACGGAGTAATCGCCCACGATAAGGCCTGGTTTGACTTGCTAGCTCACAAGCGGACGGTAAGACATGAACGCGCCGCTAACCCTACAATACCTACAGGGACTCCATTCATGTGTCAAAAGTGCGGCCGTGGCTGCTGCTCCCGGATAGGCCTGTCAAAAGTGCGGCCGTGGCTGCTGCTCCCGGATAGGCCTGTCAAAAGTGCGGCCGTGGCTGCTGCTCCCGGATAGGCCTGTCAAAAGTGCGGCCGTGGCTGCTGCTCCCGGATAGGCCTGTCAAAAGTGCGGCCGTTGCTGCTGCTCCCGGATAGGCCTGTCAAAAGTGCGGCCGTGGCTGCTGCTCCCGGATAGGCCTGTCAAAAGTGCGGCCGTGGCTGCTGCTCCCGGATAGGCCTGTCAAAAGTGCGGCCGTGGCTGCTGCTCCCGGATAGGCCTGTCAAAAGTGCGGCCGTGGCTGCTGCTCCCGGATAGGCCTGTTAAAAGTGCGGCCGTGGCTGCTGCTCCCGGATAGGCCTATTTAGTCACGACCGCAAATGCCTAACTGACGCTGCATAAATCATCTTTCGTAGATGTTATAAGGCCCATGATGATGAATAATTCATGGCACTATTTCACTAGTAAATTTGCGAACAGTAGACCTTGCGCACAAACTGTTTAGAAACAATTATTTTCAGTCTGTGCATCATGAATAGTCCCATCGCGAGGTGGTGACTGCGGATGGTTAACGCCGCGCCAACCACAGGCAGAAATCATCATACAAAAAAAAAAACGCCTCGCACCGCTTGAAAAACCAGTTTTTATTGAATATCTCGTAAAATAATAGTAGATTGTTTGACAAGGAGCTAAAATGTCCCATAGCGAGGGAGTAAAAAGAAACCGAGTTTTAATGGGTTTTTAGCGCCGTGTGTTCACTCTACTTTTCACTACGATTGTGAGAAAATAAAATAATCCAATGCAATATGAAAAATTGATTACAGTCAACGACAGAATTACGGAATTTTATGATATAAGACTAGATAATAGCTTTTAAAAAGATAACTCGATGTGAAAGTGAACGCTAACCAAGTGTCTTCTTATCCGTGGCGTTAGGAAACCTCTGATGGTAAGGTTTGATGATGTACACGAGGTGTATGCCGACCACGCCGGAGACATAGTCGCTGAACGTGCCCGCCACGCGCTCGTCGCTGCTGCTCTGATGGACCTGGAAACCTCTGATGGTAAGGTTTGACGATGTACACGAGGTGTATGCCGACCACGCCGGAGACATAGTCGCTGAACGTGCCCGCCACGCGCTCGTCGCTGCTGCTCTGATGGACCTGGAAACCTCTGATGGTAAGGTTTAATGATGTACACGAGGTGTATGCCGACCACGCCGGAGACATAGTCGCTGAACGTGCCCGCCACGCGCTCGTTGCTGCTGCTCTGATGGACCTGGAAACCTCTGATGGTAAGGTTTAATGATGTACACGAGGTGTATGTCGACCACGCCGGAGACATAGTCGTTGAACGTGCCCGCCACGCGCTCTTCGCTGCTGCTCTGACGGACCTGGAAACCTCTGATGGTAAGGTTAGATGACGTACACGAGGTGTATGCCGACCATGCCGGAGACATAGTCGCTGAACGTGCCCGCCACGCGCTCGTCGCTGCTGCTCTGATGGACCTGGAAACCTCTGATGGTAAGGTTTAATGATGTACACGAGGTGTATGCCGACCACGCCGGAGACATAGTCGCTGAACGTGCCCGCCACGCGCTCGTCGCTGCTGCTCTGATGGACCTGGAAACCTCTGATGGTAAGGTTTGACGATGTACACGAGGTGTATGCCGACCACGCCGGAGACATAGTCGCTGAACGTGCCCGCCACGCGCTCGTCGCTGCTGCTCTGATGGACCTGGAAACCTCTGATGGTAAGGTTTGACGATGTACACGAGGTGTATGCCGACCACGCCGGAGACATAGTCGCTGAACGTGCCCGCCACGCGCTCGTCGCTGCTTCTCTGATGGACCTGGAAACCTCTGATGGTAAGGTTTGACGATGTACACGAGGTGTATGCCGACCACGCCGGAGACATAGTCGCTGAACGTGCCCGCCACGCGCTCGTCGCTGCTGCTCTGATGGACCTGGCAAATACACAATCCTTGATGTGCTTCGCACAGTATAAAAATACAAAAAGATTCATTTTGCCAACACAACACTAAAACTTAAATTTAAGGCGTGGATTTATGTGAAATGTGGTGTACCGCAATCTTTATCGTAAAACTACAAAAAAAAACATCATATAAGGCATAACCTCTTGTATTCAAAAGAAAAAAAAAACAACTTAAAATGTAAGAAATAAATTTGCAAAGTAGCCTCTGGTTTCGTAGTTACAACCATTTTTGACCTAAACTATCAATCATAAGATGTTTTTATTGCCTTTAGTATGTTAAATAACACAACGCCGAGAGGACCTTCCTATTATATTTTTGAAAATTAGTCATAGTCATAGTCATATCATTTATTCACCATAGGAAAACTGGGAGCACTTGGTTTCGTTTAGGTACATAGGTACATATAAGCATCGACGTAAATAAAATGAATGGACGGGCCTTAGGGAACGATAGTTTTGAAGCTTCTAAACAGACCTAGCTAGTACACTTCGCTTCAGTCAGTCTTTGTCACGGCAACGAGTGACAGCTATGCTGAAAAATACCAAAATTAGATACCTTGGTGATATAATGCCTTCCTGTGCTTTTCTGCAAGTGCAAACAACACAAGAAATATAAAAAAAGCTTCAGGCATCGCATTTCATTCGTAAGTAAAGGTTTTGTAATATAATTTTCATCAATTGATAAAAAACTTATAAATCGACGTGTAGTAGGAAAACTACATAAGTAACACATTTTGCGAAATCGACTATATTGCATGGTTATGATGGCCCATACATGTCGATGGACACGTCTTGCTCTAGAGGACGAGCGACAAGGAGGACGCCCCAGGACATTATCTCAATGTGGGGAACATTCAACAACAACTCAGAATGAAAGTTAACAGACACAAGTTTATACTCGTAGATAGTTTTGATTTTAGTCGACATACCTTTTTCTTTTTGATACTTAGAATTATTGTGTTCCACAAATTGATTTCATTTTGTTGATTTTATAAGCATTAGTCGTATGATAAGTTTGTTATGTCACTTACTTTGAATTTATAAGTCTGCTTAAATAATGTAGGTGTTTCAGTAGTTTTCTAATATTCAGTCTTGATAAAAAGAAATGATTATGAAGACGACCTCTGTGGCGCGGCGGGCGAACGTTCGCCTGCGACGCAGGAGGTTGCGGGTTCGATTCCCGCCTCGGAACAAATACTTGTGCGTTCCGCAGATATTTGTTCAGGGTGTTCTGGGTATTTTCTATGTATAATAAAAAATATTTATCTATGTTAATATTGTATTAAGTGTATCAGTTGTCTAGTACCCATAACACAAGCTCTGCTTAGCTTGGGGCTAGATAATGTTGTGTGAACTGTCCAAAAATATTTATTTATTTATTTATTATAAGTTGGTTTTATTTTAAAATGTATTTAATATTATTAAACATAATAGGATAGGATAGGATAGATAGATGTCATATTCAAATAAGTAAATAATAGATCATTTCATGATTTCACTATTATGGGAAAATTAAATAATGGCACTTATCATTAGCTTTTTGAACCTCAGTGGAGATCATTGACGAAGGAAAACTAAACAATTGACATGCAAAAATAAATAACTGCATCAATTATTCAAAACTTTGGCGAGGGAAAAATACATAGTCGTTTTTTTATTTTTTTCTCTTAATCAAAAGAACTAAAATGTATTATCATTAAATTCAAAAATAGATACAGTACCAATCTATAACATATCAAAACACGGACTGCTAAATTAGGTACGATAAAAAAGTTATTGCCATTTTTGACGCAATAAAACAGTAAATCGCGTTTTTCTCGCGATTTTGGTTTTGTTGTTGTTGTTAGTTGTTTAGTCTTCCAATTACAGCGACGAAATATTTGACAAGACTTCACGCATGACGGATGGTCCGGTACAGACTGCAAAAAAATCTGATGCCTAAGGGGTATCGTATTGATTTAGAATTGTAATTTGCATTATTTACGTCAAAACATTGCTAAGCACGTCGCTTTAGGTAATTGCATATAATATGTAATGGCATGTTAATTAACCTTATAGCTTTCCAAAAGAAATCTAAGGTAAACAAAAATGGATAGAAGTCATAAGACGAGCAAGAACAGACGACTTTTGGAAGTGGAATACATTTTCCCGTATTTGCTCTGATAATTTTCTACACAATGAATTTTATACGCCAAAAAACGGTTAGTAGTAGTAGAGCTTTTTTGTGAAAGAGTTTGTCCGGGGAAGTACTACCACCATACCTGTTTCTGCCGCAAAGCAGTAGTGCTCGCAATAGTGTGTTTCGGTTTGAAGGGTAAGGGTGCCGATGAAATTATGGCCACATGGGACTTTTCATCTTTATGTTTCAGGGTGGCGGGCGCAGTGGAATGCCACATAGGGCGCGTCCTAGGTGGACTTGACCTGAGGTAATGCACTGTTCATAGGCAGACGGTACCACTTAACATCAGGTGGGCCATCTTCTTGATCTGTCATTCCAAGTAGTATAAAAAAACTCATTGTGCAAAAGTCTTAAAACTGCACTCTGCAGTTTCTTAAATACTGGAATTTTTATACATTTATGTTTCCGTACGATTTTTATGATATTTTCTTAGTTTATTGAGTGATGAAAAATATATTTTTCACAAATTGATTGAGCTGAAGACCTTAGGTGGACTTGCTTTTCTATTGATTTATATTGTGTATGTTTGAGAGCTGAAAAATAGATACGTAACTACATAAAACAGAAGGGAACCATGTATTTTTGTAAAAGTTTCATTCAATAATTGCATTTTTTTCGGCGATTTTTTGTACTATAAACCTACTGAAATAACTTTAGAAAACACATTGCATCTGTTAAAGTATTAAGTATTAAAAAAATACAGTTTTTAAGAAGTTCAATAATTTAATTTCACCTAGTTTATTTACAAGACCGCCAGGAGTGGCGCTATAGAGAAGAGGCCTTTACTCAGCAGTGGCTGGATAGATAGATAGATAGTTTATTTGTTGACCGTACCCTAAATCTGAATTGTCTTATTTTTCACGGACGTTTTGTATGGGTAAGGCCAGTCCATTTATTTTACTTTGGTCGAAGCATATAAGTAGTTACTTTCATAGTGATTTTTAAATTAACAAAAAACGTGATTTTCGCTCACTTTTCATTTCGCGAGCGCGTTGCTGTTACTTTCTAACTTACCTGAACTTTAATGAGTTAGATAATGACAGAACTTGGCGTCCATCGATAAAACAACAGAAAAAAGAGTCGCCACTCAGCGTATGCTGCTACAACGTGACGCTGCGGCAGTGCTGGTTTTATCTGATGCCAGTGTCACAGAATACATAATACTTAGGACAAGTACAATGTGTGACGCAGCAGCACGAGCTGTTTAGTTGTAGTAGAGCTTTTTTAGGGTTCCGTAACCAAAAATTACGGAACCCTTATAGATTCGTCATGTCTGTCTGTCTGTCTTTCTGTCCGTGTATGTCACAGCCACTTTTTTCCGAAACTATAAGAGCTATAGGCTGTTGAAACTTGGTAAGTAGATGTATTCTGTGAACCGCATTAAGAATTTCACAAAAAATAGAATAAAAACAGTAAATTTTTGGGGTTCCCCATACTTAGAACTGAAACTAAAAAAAAAAACATCAAACCCATACGTGTCTACGTATGTACCCCTATCTATGGATAGGTCTTCAAAAATGATATTGAGGTTTCTAATATCATTTTTTTCTAAACTGAATAGTTTGCGCGAGAGACACTTCCAAAGTGGTAAAATGTGTGTAACCCCCCGTAACTTCTAAAATAAGAGAATGATAAAACTAAAAAAAATATATGATTGTATAAAATTGTGTAAACTTCCACTGAAAATTGGTTTGAACGAGATCTAGTAAGTAGTTTTTTTTAATACACTAATATTAAAACATCGATCAAAGTTACAACAAAATACAAGAACTTTTATATTATGTTACTTGCTGCTACGGAACCCTTCATGGGCGAGTACTACCTCCACACCTATTTTTGCCGGAAAGCAGCAGTTCTCACATTGCTTTTGTTCTAGATCTAGCTAATTCTACACCTACTGTATGTAAAGGGTGTTTTTTTATAGGTATAGAACTTTGAAATGGAATAAAATAAAAATAGGTTTTTTAAATTCACATGAATTTTAATGTATTCGAAAGATAAACGTCTGGCATTATAATTTAAATATGACTTCTGACATATGAGCGCCACGGCTGGCTCGGACGTAGTCCAATCTAGAGGTCCAATTTTCGATTACCTTTTCCAACATTTGTGGCCGTATATCGGCAATAACGCGGCGAATGTTGTCCTCGAATGTGTGAACAATTGTTTCGGGCTTATCGGCGTAAACTAGCGACTTCACATAACCCCACAGAAAATAGTCAAGCGGCGTTAAATCGCAGGATCTTGGAGGCCAATTCACGGGACCGAAACGTGAAACTATGCGCTTACCAAACGTTTCCTTCAATAAATCAATTGTGGCACGAGCTGTATGACATATTGCCCCGTCTTGTTGAAACCACAGCTCGTGCACATCATGATTGTTAAATTGATGAACGAAAAAGTCAGTAATCATAGACAGTCAGTGGCGGATAGACTGATTCGGGTCTTCCTCTACGCTACGCTCTACAGCAGCAATGAATTCTTCTGTACGCACTGTACGACGTCTCTGTGGATGCGTAATATCATTTAGAGTAAACGTGGTCCGAAAACGTTCCATAGTTAATCGAATTAATTGCTCTGATGGACGATTATGTTGACCGTAAAATGGACGTAGAGCGCGTCGAACAAAACCATGACTTTCAAAATAAATTTGCACAATTTGGAAGCGTTGTTCAGGCGTCAGTCTATTCATGTTGAAATGCCAAACCAAACTAAACTAAACATAAATCACTTGACAGCTGACAAAATGGCCACCAGTTATAAAAGTGTTGCCAACTTAAAGTTCTCTCTTTAAGTACCTCTAAAAAAACATCCTTTATGTAGGTATGTATGTATGGACTAGATTGAATCATGTAATTTGTTCCTAGATTTTAGTAGTCTGTACGTACTGCATATAAACGTCCATCCGGTAAGCGCGCCTGCCTCGCTGCATATTCGCCGATCTCTTGCAATGCTTTGGAGTTGGTCGGCTGACGCAGAGAATACCTCCAAGGGTACAGGATAAATTCCTGAAAACTTATAAGACTCATTATTCCATTTTCAGCTCAGAATTTTGTTACTTACTAGGTTACCCGATTCAAAGTAGATTATGCACTGAGGGAATAAAGCAGTGTCTCACGTCGCGGGCGGCATATTGAACCCTGAGCCTTTGCCCTGAGCTTAACAATAAAGATCAATAAAGCTGATCAATAAAGATATTCTTATTCTTATTCTTATTCTTAACGAAGGACTTATGTAGAGTACTGAGTGTAGCGAGGTGTTCAAGCTGCCCGAGACGAAGACAGGCTTTATCCCAGTACCTACCTACTCTAATTTTCACACCTTCTGTGAGACAATAAAAATTTACTGAAAATCACATCACCTATATAAAATACCCAGGACACTCTGAACAAATATCTGCAGATGATTAGGGGGTAAATGACAGAAATTCCGTTCTTAGTGCACTTCCTACACTACAGAAGGGTTTCACATTCTTTGAAATCGCGCCTTTTCTTTGAGCTCTGCTTATTCTGCCAGTTTGATTTTTGAACAAACCTCTACCTCTTTACAATGCCATATATGGGACGACTCTTCCCGCCATTTACTTGACGTCGTCTACTTTTATTTTATTTCCTATTGTTTTTTGAGTTATTATGAGCAATTTTAGTGGCATTTTAACCATATGTACCTAGCTCGTCTAAAAACCACAAGTGTTGTGAAATGAAGGGGAAGTGAATTTTCAAATTGATGGAAATTGTATAATAAAGTTTTAGTAAAACGGTGGCCGTTTTACTAAAACATGACTTGACTGTGACTTTGACGACTTGGAAGGAGTGTAACGTTGCAAATTATAATCAAAAACTTGAAAATGGTCAATGAACAAGCCGTGCTAGGCCAATTAGTATTAGATTATTTGTTATTAGTACCTAGATCTTTTTTTTGAAAGCGTTCATCCGGGGAATAACTACCACCATACCTACCTATGCCGCAAAGCAGTAGTGCTCGCATTGCTGTGTTCCGGTTTGAAGGGTATTGGGTGCCGGTGAAAGTACAGGCACATGAGATTTTTCATTAATGTGCAACTCTATGCCCTGCTAACCTCGCCGAGGTTAGCAGAAGCGGCCCAACATGAGGTCCGGCGCTCCACGCGCTCGAGGCGTCCACCAGCCTACCTGGACGAGTACCAGACATCTTAGGAGGGCTGAATGGTGTGCAACTCTATGGCCTGTTGCCATGGTTTGTTATTAGGCACGTTATTTCACTAGAATTTTAAAGCTGAATAAAGCCAAGTTTCTGTTGGTTAGTCTTTAATTATGTATCATTCATCTTTATGTCTCAGGGTGGCGGGTGCAGTGCAATGTCACATAGGGTGCGTCCTAGGTGGCTGTGAACTATACAATGCATTGCTAAAGGCAGAGGTTACCGCTTAACATCAGGTGGGCAACCTGCTTGTTCCGTAAATCATAGTTAAAAAAAAAGTAGGTATTCATTTATGTATAGCAACCTTTTTTGGCTCGAAGCTTGCATGCATATGAACGGCCAAGTGTATCGAATCGCCGAGTTTATCCACGTAACGGCGTATCGCTCGTGCCTCGGCCGTGGAGAATGGCTTCACGCCGGGATAGTGCTGGGAACACCGGCCGGGAGTCTTTAGCACGTCGTCTGCAAACAATTGGACTCTTCTACAACTCTAAGGCCGGCCACATACACTCGGAATTCCGTTTTGGAATTCCTTTTCGAAATTCCTTCGCGGGATTCCGTACAGACGCCACACACTTGAGTTTTTTTTTCATTGTGAACGCACAGGCCATTTTGCGGAATTACGAATCGAAAAAAAATACGTACGGAAAATTACCTAGTGTGTGTGGTAGAGGTTCACAGATTTGTATGGACATACTGCGTTCGATATTTCATTTCGAAATTCCGTTTCGGAATTCCAAAACGGAATTCCGAGTGTATGTGGCCGGCCTTTCACTTACGACGTAAAATCTTGTAATACAATCATAGATAAAAATATCAAGATGTGATTATGCAAAATTTTTTTTTTTCATAACACCAAATTCCACGAATCGCGTCTAATGACGTTAGAGGCTAGTTTTCGTTGTTATCTCGCGTCCAATTTGGACACTGGAAAATTGTTTGTCATTTTATAACGTCATGCGCCCTGTCCTTACGCAATATAATAATAGTAATAAGTACGCGTGACCCGAGAGCTGGCTCTTATCTGGCTCAACGCATTAGTATTGTCATTCAGTGTGGCAATGCAGCCAGCATCTTAGGGGCGCTTCCGTCTGGTAGTGATTTGGATCAGTTGAGCTACCTTTAGATCGCTAGCAGCAGCCTTCAGGTAGCACAACTGTTTCATATGTATTTTTTAGTAATATATTGTATCTCTATGTATATACCTATTAAGTACCTAGTCCTTTATGAAAAAAATAGACTTCGAAGTTGGGAATTTATCCTCAATAGGTACAAGATTTTATAATCTTAGTGATCGGAACCGTGTGCTGGTGAAAGTGAGCCTGTAATCCATCGAGGAGTTCCGTTCTCCACCTTCCGTCTCCATCATCAGATCAGCTCGCTGTCACCACAATATTGTATTGTCATGGTAACTTGACAGGTGTGTCAAATTTCAGCTCAATCGGGTATCGGAAATTCACCCTTATCGCCACCCGTGAAATATTTATCATTGAGTAGATCCAATAGCCATCTCTGGTCTTCTTCATCAGTTCCAGTTCACCAAATGATAGGTACTTTCCGATTGCATATGCTTATATGCTATGACATATACATATACATATGCTTGACTTGTTGCTGAAAATACCGAAATCGCTATAATATTTGAGGAGTTCCCTCAATTCCTCATGTATCCCATCAACAGAACCAGATTTTCATAAAAATGGGACCAATCTGGAAATAGGTATAACGTGTCAAATAACAAAATAATTTTCCAAATCGGTTTATAATTGACGGAGATAGGAGGTGCTTAGCAAAAAAAACCGTAGACGCACCTTCGTTTTCCCCTTATTCTCGCTCTACGGTTTTCCCATATTTCCCTTTGGGACAAAAAGCGGCCCACAGAGAATGTGAAAATATTACAACAATTGAATAGGTATATGTAATTTACTTCCCATATACAAACCTTGCCAATGATACGCGAAATTGCGATTAATGTGCGTTCCAAAACATGTATCCTCCTGCGACTCCTTATCGACATTCTTGTTCCATTCCATCGGTCGGGTGTATTTCCTGATGGTAAGGTTCGTCGACCATTCTTTGGTCTCCACAGGCTGCTTTAGTTGCAAGCTTTGACTGAAATGCAGGCCGTCTGGGTTTCCCATCGGTATCAGATACCTAGGGCAAAATATATATATATAGGGTGAATGTTTCACGTGTCATAGCCACAATCAGGCGACGATGTTCTCATGTATGTGAGTCCCACGTTCTCACGTTCAACAGTCACGATACATGAAACTTTGTTAGAATAGGTGTGGGGTGTACTCAATCTGTATCGACCGGATAAGGCTGCGAAAACGCCAGGCCGAAATCTTCAAACAAAAAAAACTCCTCGTGCCGCTCAAAAAAGTAGTTTTTGTTGAATATCTCGTAAAATAAAGGTAAGTAATTTTACAAAACCCCTACAGTAAATCCTCCCTCGGCTTTGTTATATTGATTTTATTTATCTAGTTTTACCCAGTAATGTGCACCATTTTAATAAACAATCGAATCTAGCCAAAAGTTAGAGGTAACTTTGGGATTTTTTTCTATCGAGATAATATTGTCCTATTGTGTTTCTGGTACAGTAATCTCTCGGGATTATAATGTACTGTCCTTGCATATTTTTAATCTGTTATTGTACTTGATTTAGTCAGTTAAAAATCAAATCTTAGATTAGGATTTTTGCGGCATGCCCATTATAGTCTCCTGCCTAGACGCTATGAGATCTTACCAGTCGTAATCGTAGATGAACGGAGTTTGGTAGCTGGAATCATATAGCAACTTCTCTGCCAACCCGAGTATTGCATTCGGCACTCCCCATTCCATACCGTTGAGGGCTAAAACATAATATTTACAGACACAAGAGGCCCATTGGGGCTCTGCCTACCCCTTCGGGGAAAAAGGCGTGTGCCTATGTATGTTTATATGTACCTATGTATATTATAACCTCATGCATAAATAAGACTGACAAGTGCGACGAGACTTACGCCCAGGGTTTCGATCCGTATATAAATTATTTTGAAACTGTCAGAGTACGTTTCGAGTTTCAGCTACTTTCTCCTACAAACTTCATTCACGAAGCCATTCCATCACGCAAAAAAAAATAGAAATTCAATTTTATACTTTTCTTTTATTTGCGTCTTGAATAATACCGATATTATTCGAGTATGTTCGAAGTATTATTCCGAGGTTTCGAATAATTAAGATGCCCTTAGTCATGTATGAGTGTTATTCTTGTTCATACATGACTAAGGGCATCGAAATTGGTCGAAACCTCGCGTCGTTACTCGAATAATACCAACGTAAGTTTAACCGGAAAATCATTATTAATCAATAAATATAAAAACGTTGCGTGACTGACTGACTGACTATCACTGCACAGCTTAAACCATAAGTCCTATAGAGACCTGTAAGTTGGAGGGTTCCTCCAACTTACAGGTACATTCCTTTTGTTGTCTAGGGGTGCACGAAAAAAGGAATTTCCGAAATTCATCCCCAAATGGAGTTAAAATTTGTGTGGACAAAAGTCCACGCGGATGAAATCGCGCGCTTTCCACTAGTTCTGAATAAAATCCCATTTGACTTTGAATCCATTACCTCCAACTATAAGAATCCCAGGTTTCCTACTCATCCTATCGCTTCGCAGCTCTAAAGCTGCAATGGTCCGGTTTTCGGCGGTGGTGGGAGAGAGGCGTACAAAGCTAGCCACTTCTTTATTTTCGAGAGCGTAACTTTTCATCGCACTAAGTAACGCCTCTGAGTTCAGATACTGGGTGAATCTATGTTGGGTGCCAGCACTCCTTACTGTTCTGAACTTTGCGCCGGATCTGTAAGGAAACAAAAGTTACTTAGGTATTTAATATAATTTACCTATTTTAGATGGTTAAGACTGCGCCAACACCAGGCAGAAAACTACATACAAAAAAAACGCATCGAGCCGCTCGAAAAAGCTGTTTTTAATATAGATATTTTTACAAAACCCCTACAGTAAACCCTCGGCTTTGTTGTATTGATCTCTCTACAGAAGTAGTACTATTTATATATTCTGTGACAGAAGTTTTTAGTCACTTTTCAGTACTTTGGAGGACAATTTCTCAAAATAGGTTCAGAGTGGGCAGCTAAAAAAAATACATGTCTGTTATTTTAGACTACTCTCTAACATATTTCAAAATAAATCAAATCGGAGCCGGGACAGTCGAGTAGGTACCTTTCCTTGTAACTTGCGTGACGTGGATAGGTAGTACCTACACGCGTTCTTGAAACACGCTGGTCAAAAACGTAGTCTGTGTACAGACGAGTTTTATTCGAGGGCCTCTAAGGCTAAAATTTTAACTGTATACGGGGAAAGGGTATAAGCACCCTTGGGCACGATTTTAAAAATAATGACTTGCATTTCAAGAAATCACATATAATATCATTTTTGAGAAATAGTATTTTTCAATTGGTTTTGCATTTTCGGCTTCTTTAACCAATAACCAAAAAAAAATAATTGAAAATAATATGGGTAGAATATTTGTAGGAACACCTGGAAAATTATTACTGTAGGAAAATAAGAATACTAATTTTCCTACAGTAATAATTTTAGAAGTTTACTCGATAGGAATCGATTTTCATACAAGGCCCACGGTACGCAAATAGATTGGGAGTAAAATCGTAAAATCGAGTGTAAAGTGAAATCATTATGTTTCCTTTGCGCATATTCGCGCATCTTCAGTAGAACTGGACTGGAGTAAGCTCCAGTCGCGGGTCGAAGTTGACATACACAATTTTATGTTATTAAACATTAAATGAATTGTGTTTTATTTTAATTTAAAGCCCTTCGTTTATCTCATTGTTTTTTTTTAGGTTTGTATGAGATAAAATTTAGGTATGTTAAACCTAAACTTCCTAAACATGACATCCAGTGTGAAAGTACAAAATCTCTTGTTTTTTTTAACCTTCTTACGGACGGCGTATAGGCAAAGTACCTAATGGGTTCCGCTTGGCATAGTTTGGGTACGGAATCCTAAAGAGCTTCTTAGTATTTGTACCAGATGAAAAGCTCTATGAATTTCAGTGAGGTTTTTCTTGACAACATCATGGGTTTTTTTCCCTCTCCATATAAAAAAACTTCTCCACTTCATCAATTACCGATCCTGACATCAGTTGCCTAATTTAAAAGCCTAATTTAAAAGCCTAATGTGATATAGAATAAACAACAGACGCGAGATGAGATGCTGCAAACTCATCTCTTAACTCCTGAATTTCATTCTGCCAACACGCGCTGTGGAAACTTATCTCTCCACCACTGTGCTGTAGTCTGTATACCCAATGATACCGGGCATTAGCAGATCATTAATGTGCAGCAGAAACAGTGTGGCAGATAGCACTGACCCCTGAGGTACCCCGGCGTCTTCGTAAATACTAGGGCCTGCGTGGACCCCTAAAAAATTGTAAAATTATTTGCACAAAAGTAATCTTGGCTCCAAAATCGTAGCTAAAATAGGAGGAGTCCTTTAGATGCTCATGGGGCCGTCTCTGGATGGCTTTCAGCTGGACCTCGTGTAAACTGGCAGCCTGTTTACAAACAAACCCACACGAGCGAAGCCGCGGCCGGGCAGTAGTTGCAAACAAACTTACTGAACGTAATTCCTCGGAGGAAATGAAACCATGAAGACTGCTCCGAAAATGTACAAAACTGCTAACAAATTAATTTTAATTTGCGATATCATTACAATTGATATTTTAGCAATGATATTAGGTACCTACAAAGATAATTAGCAAATAAACAATAAAACTGAAAAGATATATTTGGTTGAAGTATTTTCTATACATTTAAAAATAAAAATAAACTCTATGATATGTATACACAAGCGTAGAGGGAGTTTTTTTTATTAGTTCATGGACTTGGTTTACTAAGTCCATCATGGTAGAGTTATAACCATGGACATATTATACAAAAAGTCCATGGTTATAACTCAGAAGAAGAAACTAATTAAACTAAGTAAGCCGATTGCAATGATTTTTGACTTAATCGACGCATTATCAATGCCTGTTCTCTGTTTTCAACTTTTTTTGCTTCGATTTTTAATGCATCCCTCTTAGAATTCTTCTATTTTGGGTGCGCCATGGCTGTTAGCGAAACATCAACAACTCACAGTTTCCAAAGCTCAAGTTTTTTTAAATTTTTATATCAATATATGTGCTATTTAACGCACTTTACAACGATACCTCATTTATAACAGTAGCACAATATTTAACAAAGTTATTTGCGTTAGTTTTTTTTTCTAAAGTCACTTGTATGCTTAGAGCATTGCAGGCCTCCGTACCGGAGCTTGTACCTATGCGATGATTAATAACGTGTGACATCACTATCGTATACGAACTCAATTAGTCTTTGTGTGATTGCGCTACTTTCCTCTAGTGATAGACACCTGTGGATCGGTGTTAGGCCCGCGGACGACTGAATGGGACGCGGTCGCGCTGCGAACATATTTGGTGTCGGTTTTTGTCAGCGCAACCGGCCGACCGAGCGTAGAAGACAAGGTTCCCTTTAAAAACATTTGATGTTAAATGTAACTTTAGGTCATATAGCTCGCACAACTGATGCTGGTTGGTCCTCGTGTAGCGACCACAAACTGGACGACGCAAAAGAGGAATGTCCCCCCTTTTCGATGGACGAAGGACATTATAGAGGTCGCAGGCAGGTAATGGATAGAGGAGGCTCAAGACCGTTCATCGTGGCATTCTATGGGGGAGGCCTAGCATCTCCCGCAGTGGACTTTTCTAGGCAGATAATGAGATGATTGAAAAAAACTTGAACTGTGGAAACTAGTTCCGTTGTTGGGCTTAGAGCAACACGGCCACGGGTCGCACTGTGATTTTGGAATCTTCTTTCGTGCTTCACTCAGAAGTCTGGCCATTTATAGATTTTCTGATCCCTCACGCTGACAGAATGACAGCACAAATTGACAAAATACAAAATACGAAAATGAATTATTTGCTAACATGAAAAATTGCGTTCTTTTGATCATAGTTTATACAAATTTTATACATTGTTGCGATCTCAATATCAGTGACTATTCAGACCACACATGCCCATTCACACGTAAGTTTATATATCCATCACATAGATTAACGCAGGTATGTTACGGTCAATGTAATAAATATGTGGTAAGTATTAATATTAATGGTTAGTATTTTAAAAGAGTTAATGATATAACTACCTACCTTTATAGCTCCAAAGATACGGCGTCAATCAAAAAAAGAGGCTGAATAATTGTAACGCGTTCAAAACATATGAGGTTCGTGTCTCCGATAGAAGCTTATTTTTATTATGCTTATGAATTTCGAATACATATTCCTTTCTAAGTGCATCCCTATACCACAAATGGAAAGAAATGCCCCCTCCAAATTTCAGGTCTGTAGGACTTACGGTTTAGGCTGTACATTGATAATCAGTCAGTAAGTGAGTCACGCAATGATTTTCACGGGTGGCGATAAGATATATATAGGCGAAGTATAAGGATGTGCTCCTTGATCCGGATTTCTGGCCAGCTGGCATTGTTTACCGACGGTATAGGGAAGCGTTATCGAAACCAAATCCCTCACGTTTGAGCTATATAATATGTATGTTAGCTTATAAGGTATATATATTTATGTATGGGCGTAATGTTTAGGTATAATTTTACTCAATAATGTCCAGTATGGACCATTCTATATGGGGTGAGGTACATAAATAACCTATAGGTAAATATGACCGAATTATGAGAAATTCTATTCTGCGCTCGCAAACAAAAGTTTAAGATGTAACAAAAAATCAGTTCAGCTCAAGTGGGATTGGGCCGGCCACGTCTGCCGCATGTCGGAAGATCTATGGGCAAAATCCACTACTGATTGGGTTCCTAACGAAAGACGGCCGCGCGGCAGACCACCACGAAGATAGAGTGACGAGTTGGATGTGCACCTACCAGACTGGCCTACTGCAGCAAAGGACAGAGGAAACTGGAAAAAGGGAGGGAGGCCTTTGCCCTGCAGTCGGACTATATGGGCTGAAAATAAAATTAATATAAATATGCTGTGGTGAGTCCGGCCAAAGAATAGACCCCTCCGTCTCCTCCCGTGGATGTCGTAAAAGCCGAATAAGGGATTACCCGGACTTGTTGTTAAGATTCGTTGGTATAAGATTTGTCCAGTTGCTAGCTTATTAAGGAATGTGTTATTTCCGGAAGAAAGCGTTAGCCGAGTCAGTCGTGAGAAGCAATGGCGGTGATGAGCTCACCATTTGTCACTTCTACATTCCACAATGGTGCAACCCACTGTTAAAATAGTCAAATTGCGGCTCTGCGTACCCCCCTTCGTGGAAAAAGTCGTGTGTCTATGTATGTATGTATGTCAAATAATAAATATGACTAAACAACTGTGGTGTTTCAGTATTGCGACCTAAAAGAGAACTGCCAGAATATACCCGATGGCGCGGCAACGTAGAGACTACACAGGAATTTATAGTAAAGGTTTTGGACGACGATCTTTCCACAATAAATTCAAAACAAATAAACGCATTCAACATGCTGCCCCATAAAAAGGGAGGAGAGAAGATAATCATAGGTGGAGTGATGGTGCCGAAGCCAACTACGGCGACAATTCCAACGACTGATTTAATCAAAGACTATACTCGATTTGTACCTCCAACTTCTTCGGTAACTGTTGCTGAAGGCAAACTCTATCTCGCCCCTATACCACAGTCCAATCCAGACTTGAACAAAATAATACCGATGCAACCACATGGTAAGCTGCATCTTCATACTTGCATTAGGTACGTTAAGACTGAGCCAACCCCGGGCAGAAATCTTCATACAAAAAAAACACCTCGCGTCATAAAAATAAAAAGCCTGAATAAAAAGCAGTCCCTCTCACCCCTCTGAACAGACCACAACGTAAGTACAATAGTTTTATAAAAAACATCCTAAATGCAAAATGTTAATAACAATCTCAATGATCTCGAACGATAGCAAAAAAAACGCGTCTGCGAGATTCTTCTTCAGAGATTTTGAGAGCTTTTTTGGATCCATACAATTTTTATAACATCCGTCATATTGATTTTGTTCGTATAGTTTAGGCACTACGGTGTAACAAAAGTAAATAAATACACAGATTACTAAAAACATCCCTTCCTTTGCCGTAGTCTGGTGGTTAAACTAACAATATTGTCGCTGTTCTCTCTTTGTGTTGCTATGTTAACTTGCTCATTCTATTTAAGGCTACACTTAGTTTCGGTAGTGGTCCCAAGTAGCCAGTAGTCGTGGGTCAAAACTACACATCTCCAAGATTTCTAACTGAACTAAGTTGTAGGAAGACATCCTCAACGCGACGAGAGCCCTCCAGCTGGGCCTCAGTTTCTGCCGAGGACACCGGAGACTGCGAGGCAGTACGCGCCTATTAAACCCGTAGGATTCACACGCCAAACAGCTATGTCACCCGTCGCCCCTGTCTACGTAAGTCTACCACTTCTAAGAGCTTGTCCAGACGACGCGATTTAAGCGCATTCGACTCGCGCGTGTGAATTTATGTTGTGCCCAGAATACGCGTTTTTGGCGCGAGTTACGCACGAGCGTTCTACACTCTGTATTATTTATTCTATGACTCTGCGTACTTCGACTCGCGGGCAACTATCGCGCACGTACTGGACGGATCAATGGGGTCCCTAGTATCTCGACTCACGCGTCAAACGCGTTTCAGACGCGCGAGTCGAGAGTCTCGCGTATTGCACGCGATTTAGGTACGCGCAAGCGGCCAAACGCGAGACTGCATGTGGACGGAATATATGAAGCTCTAGTATCATACAATCGCGCAATACGAATCGCGCGTAAATCGCCGCGTCTGGACAAGCTCTAATGACGAATTAGATAATCAATTTTATACGTTTTAGTTTTCTTTTCAAATTATAGGGTCTACTAAGACAAGCAAGCCCGAAGCCTACTCGGACATCACCATTCGCAGAGGTTATAATTCCAACCAGAACGAAATCAGATTACGAAGAATTGAGAAGGTATCAACCTTCCGAAGAAGATGCTGATACAATCGCCACTCTTACTACACGTACCAGTCAAACCGAACCAGAGGGATCAGTTTTGGAAATTAATACCACTTTGGCAACAGAGCCACAAATGTCACTAACTACAAAAATAAGCTCTGTCGACGATACTGAGACACGCGAAGATAAGAAAATATACAACGGCGAGTCCGATGCGGCCTACCGGTCGCTGTTTTACAATGATTATGATGATCACAAGACAATTGATAAAGAATCAGATGAAGTTTACGACGATAAAATAAATATTGAAAAGGAGACTCCAGTTTCAACTGATGTGACTACTGAAGGCATAAATCTAAATAGTTCTAGTATGCAAGCAACTCTGAATTACGAAGAAATGGATGAAACTACTAATAAAATAAGCAGCAGTTCGAATACAACTGCCAATATCGGAAAAATAAGCTATATAACCTTGAATGGGTTCCACAAGAAAGAACCAAGACCTGCTTGTAGCGTGCTGAAGCTGAGTCAGTTGAATTTCGATTCGCCAAGGACTTTACCTGAAGTTAGTGTTGCTCAGATACTCCCAATTACAAAAAGTACAACTCTAAAATATTTATCGACTTTTGTTTTTACAAGCTTTATTCAATTCAATTCAATTCATTTATTTCAGGCAACAGTGAAACATGTACATTGTACCTAGACAAATGCCCATAGTAATATATACCTTAATTTATACCTTATATATTTATAACTTAATCTAACACACGTAACTATATTAACTTGCAATGTATGTCCGGATGGAATATGTTTGTCTCTTGCAACTGAACTTTAAAGCAGTTATCCTCAACTGATTGAGCTGAAATTAGGCATACCTGTCAAGTTCCGATGACAATACAATATGATGGTGACAGCTAGCTGATCTGATGATGGAGACGGAAGGTAGACAGCGGAACTCCTCGATGGATAAAAGTAGACTGGCCGTGTTTAGGCTCATTTTGATCAGCACCGGTTACGATCACTAATTTTATAAAAGCTTGTATTGTAAAATATATTTTTCACAAAAAAAATATTTTCAGATAGTTCATCAATTAAAACATTGGGCAGAGAATAGTCCTGTGGCGAAATGGACTGATATTACAAATGGGAATTTCACCACTATGGAGAATCCTATTTACATGCTGATAGTGGACGATCCCAGCAGTGGACAAATAGATAGTGCTAAGCAGACCGTCATGATTGTTGCAGGTACCTACTAAACAAATTAACCATGAAGGTGCAACGTTGCTTGTGGCAAGACATTCAAATTTCATTGTGTTTTTTGCTGATCAACACATCTTGAGATAGCGAAACCTGATTTTGCTGATGATTTTTAGTCCTCATGGATCCCATGAGGAAGTGAGGGAACTCCTCAAGGCATATTAAAAACATACGTTATAGCGATTTTGGTATTTTCAGCAATAAGTCAAAAATATTTTCTGAATGCATGTGCATTCGGTGGATTTGCATTTGGTGAAGTGCAACTGATTAGAACACCACAGATGGCCACCGGAACTCCTCAATAATAAGTATTTCACGGGTGGCGATAAGGGTGACTTTCCGATATCCGATTGAGCTGAAATTTGGCATACCTGTATAGTTCCGATGACAATACAATATGATTGAAACAGCGAGCTGATCTGATGATGGAGACGGAAGGTGGAAAACGGAACTCCTCGTAATAGTACACTTAGTAGTAGTATTTAGGCTCATTGAGATAGGCCCTGGTATTCGGGGCTCGGTGAACTCGCTGAGCGAGTCACGGGTGAAGTCACGCGTTGCGCAGTAAGATAATATTTGACTGCGGTAAAGTTCGGTGTGTCAAAAATTAATGCTCTGTCATGGCTGTCTCGACGACAGCATTATCTATGGATGACACTTCACCTCACTTAACAACCTCACTTGTACCCCGAATACCTAGGCAGCACACGGTTCCGATCACTAATTTTATAAAATCTTGTATTGGGGACAAATTCCTAGCTTCAAGGTCGTTTTTTTTTCGTAAATAATATATATATTATATATATGTTATATAGGCTTATAGGGTGAATTTTCCAAATTCCATTACCTAAAAGGAATACAATTTTCAAATTTAAAGTCTCTAGGTCCAGCTGTTTGGGCTGTGTGTTGTCTGTCAATCAGTCAGGCCTTTGATTCTTGTATATTTGATTCCTAGGAATTCAAGGTCGAGATCATTATGCAGTGACAGCGGCAATGTATATCTTATATCAACTGGTAGAGAGGAACGAGGCGCACGCAGATTTACTAACGAAATATAGATTTTGGATAATACCTGTCTTTAACCCCGATGGATATGATTACTCGATGACTTTCCCACACGTATGTACCTAAGCTTGAACACCAAAGGCCAAATTCATGAAACGCTATTTAACTGAATAAAATTTTTAGCGGGAAAAAAAAAAAAAACAAGTCAAGTAGAGCTAAAAAAAAAACAGCGGAAAAAACCAGAAAATACAAGTTTTAGTAGTAGTAGAGTCGCATTGCTGTGTTCCAGTTGGAAGGGTATGGTGTAGTAACTATTAAGTAATCTGTGGTATGGTTGCCGGTGAAATTACAGGCACATGAGACTTTTTATCTTTATGTCTCAGGGTGGCGGGCGTAGTGCAATGCCACTTAGGGCGCGTCCTAGGTGGACGTGACCTGTGTGATAATGCATTGTACATAGGCAGAGGTTACCGCTTATCATCACGTGGGCCATCAGCTTGTTCCGTCAATCTTAGTATAAAAAAAAGGAACCTAATAATATAACATAACACCCAACAGTCACGTACAGTCCTGATCCCCCCCTAGGATTCCGTGTCGTGGGTACCAAAAACTACGAGAACCATAGTACCATAACACCCAGACCCGGAACAAATATTTGCAGATCATACAAACATTTATCCCGCAGCGGGAATCGAACCCGCAACCTCTCGCATCTCTCGGCTACTCGCCCGATTCACTACGGAGGTCGTCAAATTGTTTTTTTCCGCTAATTGGAATAATAAATCTCGAATGAATAACCTCTGAAAAAATCTAGAACTATAAGAAATATCTGATGGAAAACCCTCTTTGGCCGATTACGAAACTCGTGTTACGTAACCTTGTTTCTTCAGAAGACATTTTGTTCTTCGTACGCAACTAATTTATTAACCAGGCTGCTAAAATAGTTACATATAAAACTTAAGAACCTACCTAGGAACTGCTATAGTACCTAGGTAGGTTGTTAGGTTTTTTGAGTAGAGTCGCTCTTTCTCTAGTACCTAGGTTCGAAAACTATAATGTACGTACGTAACTGGTACGATGGAAAGAAAAAATAATACCTACTAGCAGCGCCCCATGGTTTCACCCGCGTAAGTTTCGATCCCGAGGGAATATCGGGATAAAAATGTGCCTGTGTTATTCCGGGAGTCCAGTTATATCTATTCCAAATTTCATGCAAATCCGTCCAGTCTTTTCAGCGTGAAGTAGTAACAAACACACTTACACACACACACACACACACACAATCTTTCGCATTTATAATATTAGTAGGATTTGTATGTACCTGTTTACGACGAACGAGTTTCCGTTGGAGGACAAACAGAAAAATCTTATTTTTCATGCGAGATTTTTCATTGAATATTTATCAGAGATATTTCATTCGAGATTTTTTAACAATGGGCCCCATACCCGTTTGAACCATCTTTCGTAATGAGACTGATTAAGATCAAGAAAAAACATTGGCCATAGAGACTATATGAAATAATATTAAACATAATTTTACTAGGCCAAATATAATAATTTATTGTTACGATGTTAATATTCTATTGCTCATAAAAAAGAAGAAGAACTTATATTTAACGCTGATTCAGCATGTTACAGCTCAATCCCACTAATAGGTACCATAAATGACAAACTTTATATGTTTGCATTTTTGGATGTTTGTATGTTTGATCAATCACACCAGCTGAACCGATTTCGGTGAAATTTTGTATACAGATTGATTATGACCTTTTAATCGCGGTAAAACGCGAGTGAAGCTTTGGCGAACACTAGTCATATATAAAGGTTTTTTAAATTTTGCCGCTCATTTAGAATTTTTAAGGATCACTTTATTATTTGCCATACTTATTTTAAGGAGCACAAACAACTTTTTTTTTATGGTTGTGGTTACGAGGTTTTACACTAAGCACACGATGTCCATTGAAGATCAAATACGAGTTGATACATAAAAGCGTCTCATAAAATTGTAATGTATTGTTGTCAGCGGCGAGAATGGACTAAAAACCTGCGTCAAAGTTGGAACGTGTGCAAGGGAAAAGAATCTTGCCGCAGTTGTGAAGCTTATGGAATAAGGTGCACGGTACAACCTTGCTACGGTGTCAATCTTGACAGAAATTTTGAGTATCAATGGATACCTGGTTAGTTATTAAGTTTATATAATCTTTAAGGATTTGTCACACTGGATGCGTTCTGCGGTCAGGTCAAAGCGAACGCAGCCCGCATCATGTATGAACAACGTTAACAACAAGTATCCACCAAATTGCAGATTTGCAGAGATGAGAATTGCCGTGCAAAAATAACTATTAGGATAGCGATATTCCCACATCTAACTCACCTTTAGGGAAAAGGTCAATCGGCGATCTTATTTTCTACAGCTCAATCCCAACAAAGTTGAAAGCAGTGAGTGCGAAAAGGAAGGACATAAGAAGCTTAACGAAGGAAAAAAAAGCTTCTAAGATCAAAGCCGAATTTTCGGTTTTGAAACCAAAAGTTTGGCATTGATCTTGGAATGTTTTTGGCTGCGAGCCGAATTATCGGTTTGAAAGTATGATTGGCTGGCTCCATAGAAATATTTATAATTTATATGAGTGGCTCTGACTCAACAGCAAGGTTTTAACGCCAATTTTTAATCATCACTATCAACACCAACGTAACCCTCACAGGTCGTGAAGGAAACTTCACCTTACAACTTAATTTGTATTAGCAACTTCAGAAAAAGTTAGTTAATCTAATCCTTCTGACTGAAGAAAAATATTTGAGAGTTTCGTGTGTTTTTAGGGGAAGAATTAAAGTTAGAGCATCCATGTGGGCCTCTCTACGCGGGCTCAAGACAACTGAGTGAAGTAGAAACTCGTGCACTCACCACTTACTTGCACGCACAGAAGAAAGTAAACACCTTCATAGCCTTGAAGGAGGGTGGTGTTTTGGTAAGCCAATAGATACGTTTTTTTTTGTATTTTTTGTTTTTCTTCTTGACATAAATAACAGGAATTTAAGTACCTACCGTAATAACATTACAAAGTACACACATCAAAAAATCTAAGCATCACATAACATTGTTGGGCTAACAAAATTGTTCTTTTCTATACCGTGAGTTCCTGTTGTCGTCGTCATTTTACCACGGAAGAATTGCAAAGACCGTAGAAAGGAATGCTCCCACACCCAGAATGGAAAACACACAACCCCAGGCAGAAATCTTCATAAAAAAAAAGTCTCGCGCCGCATGAAAAAGCAGTTTTTATTGAATATCTCGTAAAATATAGATAATTTTACAAAACCCGTACAGTTAACCCTCGGTTTTGTTGTATTGATTTTATATATATATTTTTTTACCCAATAATAATTCATTTTAATAAACAATCGAATCTAACCAAAAGTTAGAGATGACTTTGTTATTTTTTCTGTCGAGAAAATATTGCCCTATCGTGTTTCTGGTACGGTGATCCCTCGGAATTATAATGTAGTAATGTAGTCCATGGATAGTTTTAATTCGAATATTGTATTTGATTTAGTCAGTTAAAAATCAAATCTAAGATTGATAATTTTGCGTTATACCCCACTTGCCCGGCATTTCGAAGTCCATAGAAGTGTAATTTGCCGAAGACGTTATCGTGACACGGGTGATCCATCTGAACAGCATCTAGGCAGAGGGCGCACTCGTCGTCAAGACCAATATGCATCCAGATTTCATGATAAATACATCCATTTTGATGTAGGTACACATCAAGCAACATGTCGACTTGAATCAAAGCCGAATTCTATCGAATGAATCGAATTTATTAACGTGTTTCTTACTCTTAGAACAATGAAGAATAAACATTTTATAAATAAAAAACATATTTATATAATTCTAAACTAGTCTATATAACTCTAAATATTCAAAAATAAATAGGTGTTGCTCAAACTTTTTTGATGTGTGTATTTAAGTAGGCTAATATTTAATTTATCTATGCCTTTATTCACACAACAAACTCTGTCGTTGTCTTATCTCATTAGCAATAAAGCTTTTTCCTGCAGCTATCTTGTCATTAATTCTTTAATAAAATATTGATTACTTTTCAGGGTATTATGTATCCTTATTCACACTCAAAAAAACCTCGCACATTTGATAGCACTTACGTAAGTATCATTTGGTTTACATCGGCACACTGCAATCAGCTGATAGATACCTAGCTGCCATGTTGCGTACCTACCTCTACGTGACGTTTCACTTGCTGTAAGTTCGGTTATAAAATAAGTAACAAATGTAAAAAAAAAACTGTTTTGCATAAAAAGCTTACAAGGAATTAATAATCGGAACAGCCGAATTTATCAAAAGAGCTTAAGTTTACCGGTAGGGTTCTTACGCCCTTTTGCAGCGCGCCCTTTTAGTCTCCGCCAAATAATATGTTACTCACCTATATGCCTTAAAGCTCCGCGTTCGATCGAGTCCAAGGCAGTATGCTGGTGTTTTTCCGAAGCATCCCAAATGTGGCAGCAGTACCTACTCCATACCAGCTCGGACTTGTGCTTTATATAGACTGAGAAGCTGTACTGGATGTGAAGTAACGTTTTACCTTATTCAGGATGCCAAGTTTCATGGCAGCTGTTTTAGCCTTAAGCTCGATGTAGGAGCTGAAGTTGAAATTAGGCGTAAGTGAAACACCTGAGAGCTACAAGCACATCTCGGAAGAAGAAAACTTGGAGAAACTGTCTATTTTTGACGCCGAAAAGAGACAGACCTGTGTTTTAGAGGCATTTAACTTGACTAGATTGTCATCGCCCCAGTCGGATACAGCCTTGACAGTCAAATTCAGAAGCTGCAGCATCTCTTCTTTTAGCTCTTGAATTTCATTCTGCCTAGCCCGTGTCTCTCCACAACTGTGCTGTCGTCTGCATACCCAATGATACCAGGCATTAGCAGATTATTAATGTTTAGCAGAAACAGCGTGGCAGTACTGACCCCTGACGTATCCCGACGTTTATAGCTAATTGATCTGACGAGCAGACGTCAATAACTACTCGAATGGATCATTCCCTCAGAAAGTCTGTGAGCCAGGAGCAGAATTGAACTGGCAGTCCGTAGGCAGGAAGCTTGCCAATAAGGCAAGCGTGCAAAGCCCTGTCCGTCTAAACGCAGAACGTTCAAAACGCAAAACGTGCAAAACGCAAAAAAACATATTTTTCGTTTTGACATTCTGCGTGTACACGACCCTGTTAATAGCCTACTAACTTAGCGTCTAGTGAAACAGCCAGTGCTTCACCATGTTTCTCGATGGCTTCTGATCGTGCGTGTGATACAAGAAATCTCTAAAAGACTGGTTTCGGCACTATCCGTATTGGCGATTGCTGAGGAGATAGTTAGAAAAAATAATAAATAAATTATTCAGTACACGCTCCATACATTTACATGCCAAGGAGGTGACCGAGATAGGGCGGTAATTCGAAGGATCAGCACGACTACCTTTCTTGGGCACAAGTTGCACGTTAGCGAGCTTGCAAGGCTTGGTCATTTCGCCAGTTTTCAAAGAGAGGCAGAAAAGTTGCGTAAATTCTGGATACTCAGGGGCACAAGTATTACAATCTGGCCCCCTAACTTTGTTCACGTCGAGACTACGTTTGAGAAGTAATTTTGCTGAATGCGGATTTCTTGCATTGAAGCTTCGCAACGAGGAAGGTTAGGTGGAATTTTGCCAGAGGTGTCAAGGCGCGAAGCTTCCACAAATCGAGTGGCAAATAAATTTGCTTTCTTAACCGCAGCGTGAGCTAGGACCTGTCCGGTTTGAGTAGTGGGGGTTACGTAGTAACTATTAAGTAATTTGTGGTGGGGGGAGTGAAGGGCGCCTGAAGTTCGCTTCGACCGATTCAGCCAGAGACCAGAAAGCTATACTTCCCGCAAGGTATGCGGCAAGCTTAGCCCTCAAGCGGCTAATCCACGAAATTTTCAGTTTTAATAACCAATCAATTTATATTTACAAAAAAATCTATATTACAGAGACTACGGGCATCTCGGGCTGCAGCGGCAGCTAACAGTATTAGTGGTCGAAATTACGTAGCAGGACAAACCTCTGAGTTCTTACGTAAGTAAAAATACAGCTTCATACAAAGAGCTCTTTGTAAAACGAGAGACGAAGCCGTTGAAACCAGCATGTTGAATTCTAACAGTATTTTAATCTACAAAGAGCTCTTTGTAAAACGAGAGACGAAGCCGTTGAAACCAGCATGTTGAATTCTAACAGTATTTTAATCTACAAAGAGCTCTTTGTAAAACGAGAGACGAAGCCGTTGAAACCAGCATGTTGAATTCTAACAGTATTTTAATCTACAAAGAGCTCTTTGTAAAACGAGAGACGAAGCCGTTGAAACCAGCATGTTGAATTCTAACAGTATTTTAATCTACAAAGAGCTCTTTGTAAAACGAGAGACGAAGCCGTTGAAACCAGCATGTTGAATTCTAACAGTATTTTAATCTACAAAAGTTAAAAAACTAGAAGAATAAAAGACCAGAATAGAATAGAAAATGCTTTATTGTAGGTTACACTTTATTAAACTAAAAAAAAAAACGTAACTACATAATTGAAAGTACAATGGGCGGTTTTATCGCTTAGAAGCGATTTCTTCCGCGATTGGATGGAGATAAATTTATAAGTTAGGAAGAATGGCCGGGTATATGTTAAAATATTATAGGTACAAAAGATATAAGGTTAAGTTGGTAAGTGCATATACATTAAGTTGATTGTTTTTTTTTAACATGTGGTACGATTTGTGCACGAACTTCACAGTAATTACTAATGAGCAACATTTTTTTGAATACTTGGAATGTCTGATCGATCAGATGGCCCACCTGATGTTGGCGGTACCCTCTGGCTATGAACAGTGCATTATCACATAGGTCACGTCCGCCTAGGACGCATCCTATGTGGCATTGCACTGCCCCCGCTACCCTGAGTCATAAAGATGAAAGTCTCATGTGCCTGTAAATTCACCGGCACCCATACCCCTCAAACCGGAACACAGCAATGCGAGCACTACTGCTTTGCAGCAGAAATAGGTGGTAGACTTCCCCGGACGAACTCTTTCACAAAAAAGTTGTACTCCTACTAAAACATAATTTGTTGTAGCTCTGTACGCGGGAGGTATCGAAGATTGGGTGGATAGCCACTTGGGTATTGACAACACCTACACTATCATGATGTTCCGGCCCTTGGAAAACTACAACTCGAAACTTGTCTTACAGGTGAGAATAATGTAGGTACAAAACACTACAGGAAGACCCGTTTATCATCAGTTTAATTAACTTAAACTGGCGTGATAGAGGCCATAAAATAGAAATAGTACATTATGGTACTAGTGTGTAATGTTGGTGATTACCGCTGAGACGCCATTGAGCCCCGAGCCGTTAGGTGAGTAAGAGAGCCGAGGACGGTAATCGCATCAATACACACGACGTTTTTCAACACACTTGTGAAGAAAATTATAATAAAACAGAAATACACACTCTGTGTAAATGTTCAACTGTCTCTGTAACTCAATTGTGAATAATAGCAGTGAAAAAGTCACAGTTTGATTACAGGTGCAAAACAGAAATACACACTCTGTGTAAATGTACAACTGTCTCTATAAGTATCTCACTTGTGAATAATAGCAATGAAAAAGTCACAGTTTCATTACAGGTGTAAAACTGAAATACACACTCTGTGTAAATGTTCAACTGTCTCTATAACTCACAAGTGAATAATAACAATGAAAAAGTCACAGTTTGATTAAAGGTGTCATTATATGCTAATTGCGGTGAAATTAGTGCCACTTTGTGAGCAAGTGTGTTGAAAAGAATATTATTTATTGAAAAATAAATTAATTGTGCTAGTGTGACATCTGTCACTCGGCATTTACAATAGATTGTGCCGCCAACACTTTTTCGGCCGACCCCAACGTCGCCATCAGGATAAGCTTAATTTTTAAATCCCATTATTAATTTGGAGCTAACAGAGAGATTTGAAAGGTCACCAGTCTAAATCGGATGAAGAATTCCACAACAAACTTTTATTTTGGCGGACTAGTCCATTCAAATTGTTTAACAGCCGGTATTTCTAATGTATTATCGGTTTCTTAATCCTTTACACGTTTCCTTTTGCACACAAGTGTTGGTAAGACTTGGTTTAAACATCATTCCATGTCTTCAGACATGTTCATCAAACATTTGAAAATCTTATCAATTATGCTATCACAATATTATGTGAATGAAAGTAATTGTTTGATTGATTGGAACGGCCTTGGAATGATTGGTATAAATTAGCATAAAATTACCAACCAATTACCTAACATATATTTCAATTATTTAAAATGCTGTTTCTATTTGAAATTTAATTTTTGCGATTACCTAATTCACGCAGTTGCTAACAAAGCTTTATTGCAACCAGAAGCTTTTTTGACATGAAGTGTTGAAGTAGCGATTATGTACCTGCTGCGGTTTCTATCATGATAATTTAACTGCAACTAGATCTTTTGCAATAGAAAAAAGATAATTTTTGTTTTATACCATATAAATCGAACAATGTAGGTAATTAAAGTGGATTTTGTGATCTTTTACAAGTCCTAATGAAGTCAATCATTTGCATCTTGTATGTATCACAACTGGAAAATATATAAATATATAGAAAAACAAACCACAATCAAAGTAAAAACTTAATAAAACATACTATAAATGAATGATACCACTCCATTCAGCACGATTATACACGATTCTTAACATAAAAGTAATACTTACTTTGTAAATTGGTCGGGTTAGCTATAATTTGGTAACAACTTCACATTGTATCTTATCGATGGATACCGATTGAAATCGGAGCAAGACGATCCGTGATTGCAATCTACCGACAGTAGTTTGTTAGCGACCGACTAAATTGATTATAACAGTATTATGTAGGTAATCGGCCTCTTTCCAAATTAGAGCGAATGGAAATAATAGTCACCTTAATAGAATTAGCGTATTTAGTCTTGCTGAAGAACCAAGCTATCAACAGTGAAAACCCCATTTGAATACAATCAGTGGTTTTGCAGCAGAACAGCAACTCTGGTAATTTAGGGATGTAGTGATTTCCGTAGTTTACGTTTACGTTTACGTTTGTAGGCACAAGTTTTTTTTTTTTATGAATTGTTAGGCAAACTAGCTTACGGCCCATCTGATGTAAAGTGGTCACCGTCGCTTATAGACACCGGCAACACCGGGCGTATTGTCGATGCGCTGCCTACCCTGAAGGAATATATGATCATTTTTCTTGAAACGACACATGTCGTAACATGTCGTTGTAGTGATTTGCTACGTAGCCAATCTTCCACTCTTGCTTAGATGATTCCGGTAACTACTGGTTCTCCCTCAGTTATTAGACGATTATTTAGTTTTCCCAGTATCTAGATAGCCTGTGGTCATAATTTTTATCAAGGGGCCTATCAATGCTATCGCAGACACTATTAATCCTCGTGACAATTCGATTTGATTACTTCTTAATTTTTATCATGCCATAAAGTAAGTACTGAGGTACTGTTATTGAAGAATATTGTTAACATGTTGTTTTATTGTACAGCATACCTACACTCTGTAATCATTTGCTTTATTATGCCTAATCCATGCGCGGAAAAATTAAATGAAATTTCCGTTTTCACAGCAAAACTCTTAATTATATTTTATTTTTAATCCCCTACTACAAAGTGTGGTGTTATAAGTCTGAGGCCATAGTATGTCTGACTGTATGTATGTATGTATGTATGTATGAAAGTATATTTTTTAGTTGGCTCATAGCTCCGGAATGCGTGCTCTACTTTCCATGCGGTTTGTTTGTATTTTGTTTAAAGGATTTCAAGCATTTTCCCTTTAGTATCTTGAATTTAAACTCAAAATTTTATAAATTTTATTATCGTAAGGGGTTTTGATAACTTGTCTAAAATGTTGCTACCCTTCTTTCAGCGAGTGATCCATGAAGCGTATGCCGCCATGGACACGTTGGTTCTGCAAACCGCGGAATTCCGTTCATCGCCGCCACTACAATTGACGAGTGCTCGAAGATTTAGCAGCACTGCTGCTGTCTCAAAACCATCTTCAGCTGTTTTATTGGCATTTATTTTAGCTTTATTTATTTGATCACTTACTTGAAGGGTAGTTTCTTACCAGTAAGCTTTCTAGAATCTATCGGTTTTTTTGTCGCCAAAAATATTTTTTAAACTCGTGGTCTCGTGATTGTGTGAAGTGCTGTATTTATTTTGCCAGATTACGGATTAATATTGTTTTGAAATAATTTTTAGAAATAGTTTAGTGTAATTTAATGAATTAAATTATATTATCATCATATATTTGCGTTTATTTTTTTATTTTTATGAAACTAATAGGCAAACTAGCTTACGGCCCACCTGATGTAAAGTGGTCACAGTCGCTTATAGACACCGGCAACACCGGGGGTATTGTCGATGCGTTGCCTACCCTGAAGGATTTTATGAACATTTTTCTTGAAGCGACACATGTCGTAATCAAGCGGGAAAACCTCAGATAATAAATAAATAAATAAATAAATAATGCTGAACAGTCCACACAACATTATCTAGCCCCAAGCTAAGCAGAGCTTGTGTTATGGGTACTAGATAACTGATATACTTAATACAATATATTACATAGATAGATATTTTTTATTATATATAAAAAATACCCAGAACACCCTGAACAAATATCTGCAAATTACACAAATATTTGTTCCGAGCCGGGAATCGAACCCGCAACCTCCTGCGTCGCAGGCGAACGTTCGCCCGCAGCACCACAGAGGTCGTCATGGACGTCATGTCGAGGGAGATGGAAGCTCATTTCAAAGTTTATAGGTATGGGGAAGAAATGATCTCGAGAAACGAGTCGTACGAGAAACCCAGGGATCTATGATGTGTGGATGAGCTTTGTCACGGTGCCGGGCGGAGCGATGGTAAAATCTCGATGCGGGGATGAGATCGAAAAGCTCGTCAGAGCATTCCCCGTTGTACAGGCGGTAGAACACGCAAAGCTCTGCGCTGGCTAAGCGGTTCTAGAGTATTGGGTCGCCGATGATTCTAATGGCTCTTCTCTGTAGGGAGTCAAAGCGAAGCAGCTGGTACTTGGGTGCCCCGTGCCATAGATGGGAACAGTATTCAACGTGCGGCCTAACTTGTGCTTTGTAAAGCAACAGCCGTTGGTTCGGCGTAAAATACTGCTTAGCACGGTTTAGCACTCCAAGTTTTTTAGAAGTCAGTGCAGCTTTTGCTTCGAGATGACACCCATATCGGACCTCATTAGATATCTCGACCCCCAGAATTCCGATACTTGCTGAGATGGATAAGGGAATGTCTTGAAATCGCGGCGACACATCGAACGGGGCCTTCTTAGAAGAGAACGCACAAACCTGCGTCTTTGTTGGGTTAAAGGTAACCAAGTTCCGGTCTCCCCAATCGGAAACATACTCTAAGGAGCTCTCAACATCAGACACAAGTTTACGCCTGTTCTCATCAACTTCAGAACGAGAGGCGTTAGCACGGCCAGAATAAAAGGTGTCACCCGTACTATCATCTGCATAACAATGAAGACCACTAATTTGCAGCATATCATTGATATGCAGAATGAATAGCGTAGGCGACAACACTGATCCTTGCGGAACACCAGCATTGATAGGCTTCGGGTCTGAGCATGACACATTTTTTTTTTTTTTTTTTTTAACAATGATAGACCTTTGTTTGACCACGATCTCACCTGTTGGTAAGTGACGATGCGGCCGAAGATGGAGCACAAAGGTCTAGAAGGCACCTATTCACTCTAGCCTTGAAAAGACCCAGATTATAGTTCTCAGGAAATACAGACGACGGTAGTGTATTCCACTCCTTAGCAGTTCTCATTATAAAGGTAGAACTGAAACGTTTAGTACGAATAGAGGGTATACTAATGAGGTAAGGTTGGTACCGAGCCGTGCCATCAACAACAGCCTTGATAGAATTGAAACTATCGTGGTTGGGAATCATATTAAAAGATAAACGGCTAATTACCACTATTATTCGTCACTTTGCTGACGTTTCGAGACTGAGTTCAGAAGCCTCTTCATCATGAGCACCGCCCGCGACCGCGTTCGACGATGGACCAGCGAATACTGCGTGCAACCGCGCGCTCAGCTCGCTGGGACAGCGGCGGCGGCGGCGGCGGCGGTAGGTTCGTTGCGCGCGCGTCGAGAATTAGTTCATCTACGTCACCAGCACTACCTACGTCGTCGGTATAAGGCTGCGTACACACTGCACTCACGGTATCACTCTCCAGACCGATTACAGTACTACAAACAGTCGTGGCGGAGTGGAGTATAGGTTGCCATGCCGGCGAAATACCCCATCCCCGATCGCGATTGAAATTTGGATGTCGGCTAATCTCAATTGCTTCCCGTATCTTGCGAGGAACAAAAAACTTCTCTTTCGCAAGAACTGAAATTTTGTCAAACCGTAGGTAGTGGGACGATTCCGAGATCATTGCATGCTCTGCAACCGCCGACTTTTCTACGTCCATATTTCTAACACTCCTGATGTGTTCCGTCAATCTAGCCGATATGTTACGCCGGGTTTCACCTATGTAACTCTTGCCACAGTCACATGGTATACTGTATACACCGGGCATACCCAGAGGATCCCTGTCTTTTGGCGAGCGCAGAAATTGTCTCAGCTGACCTGGCGGTCGGAAGACCGGTTTGATATTATATCTACCACGTAAGTAGTATCCTATCTTGTCTGTTACCCCCTTTATGAAAGGCAGGTAGACCGGAGACCGTTCCACGACAGATAGTCTTCTACGTTCATTCGCCATCATCACTCGAGAACACTGACGCCAACTATAACCATTCCTTTCCAATACCGTTCTCACGTGCTCCAACTCAGACTCCACATGTAGATGATCACACAAGCTGAGAGCCCGATTAATCAGTGTTCTGGGCACAGACAAAAGATGCATTGGGTGATGATGCGAGTTCGCGTGCAGATACTGATCAGAAAGTGACGAATAATAGTGGTAATTAGCCGTTTATCTTTTAACAGCCTTGATGTTCCGCCCGGATAAGAAGCTGGCAACCCATTTGCATAGCCCCACTGGAAGCCCGTATGATGGTAATTTTGTAAGAAGTGCCCCGTGCCAAACCCGATCAAAAGCCTTAGCGATATCTAGGCTAACTGCCAGGGCTTCCCCTCTACTCTCGACGGCTACAGCCCAACGGTGAGTGAGATAGACCAAAAGATCACCAGCCGATCGCCCATGACGGAAGCCGTATTGATGGTCACTGATCAGTTGGTGCTCCTCCAGGTATCCCAGAAGCCGAGTGTTTATCACTCGCTCCATCACCTTACAGCCTTGCTCATCCCAAGGTTGTCTGGCAGAGATCGCTTATAGCGATAAGACCGCCCATTGTACTTCCGTGTTTAGTTTAATATTAATTCTTAATTAGCTTATTTTCTGTGTTGTGCAATAAACTGTTTTCTATCTATCTATCTATCTTACAGAGTAGAGAGGTTATCGCAATGGCCCTGTAGTTGGAAGGGTTGGTTCGATCGCCTTTTTTGGGGACCGGATGAACATGGGCTATTGTCCACGAAGTCGGCACGATACCCGAGGTGTACGACAGATCAAAGAGGTGCGATAGAACGGAACACAGCTCAGGAGCACACTTTTTCAGCACAACAGGCGGAATACCATCTGGCCCACTCGACTTTCTCACATCAAGGGGTGCGAGTTCCTTCCGTACCACTTTATGAAAAAAATGTACTTCCGGCATGGAACTCGAACACTGGGGTATTGACGGCGGTGTGGCACCCCCATCATGGAGAGTCGAGTTGGAGGCAAAGAGAAATCCAAGAAGGTCGGCTTTCTCCTTTGCACTATTGGCCATAGAGCCGTCCGGCTGCAGAAGAGGTGGCGGAGAAGACTGACAAAAGTTACCCTCGGCAGCTTTGGCGAGAGACCAGAATGCCCTACTTCCAGAAGGATACTCCGCCAGTTGGTCCCCTATTCTGCTTACGTGTTGCTTCTTTGCTGTGGCTATAACTTTTTTGCTAAGTCTGGAGGCAGCATTAAACTTTTTCTTCAAAACGGAAGCATTTGGGTCCTTGCACTCACGCGCCTTGGTCCAGATCCTGAATGCTGCAAGTTTGCTACTAACAGAATCGGCGCAAGACCTGTTGAACTAAGGTTGACTCGGACCGCCAACACGTACCACAGAGTTAGGAATAAAACATTCCATTCCCTGAAGTATAACGTCAGCCACGGAGTCAGCACAAGTGCTAGGATCATCCGTTGAAAAATATAACTGCCCCCATTGGTAGGAAGCGTAGAACTCACGCAATCCGTCCCAATCGGCTGACCAGAAGTGCCACACCTTTCGTTTCCCAGGAAGAGTGACCAAACCGGGACGAACAATTGGCACAGAGGTTAATACCAGGCAATGATCCCAGGAACCAAGAGGAGCCTTTACCATTACCTGGTAATGGTCCGGATGAGTGGTCAGCACGAGATCTAGCAAAGGTGGTTCATGACCCGCAATATCAGGTATCCGGGTTGGACTGGACACCAACTGAGTGAGGCCATGTGTAAGTGCAAGGTCTTGAACAGTTCTCCCAGCATGATCAGTACATTGGGAACACAACCAATCAACGTGGTGAGCGTTAAAGTCCCCAAGAATGACCAACTCTGCTTTAGGGTACTGCCCAAGCGCCCACTCAACCCCCTCAGCAATCAGCTGAAACAGGCTTGTAGTTACCGCATCCCCTTTGTGAGGCCGATAGAGACAAGCGTAAATGCGAGTTTGACCACCGTAATCCACACGCGCCCAGAGACACGATTGATCTTTTGCTTCAAGGCCGTTTAGACGACGACAACAAACATCCTCACGAACATACAGGCAGACTCCAGCTTTCGGCAGAAAGACTTCTTCGAGTTTGTAGCCAGGATAGTGAAGATACGATGTCTCGGCCGGACAGGATATCTGAGTCTCCGTAAGAAAAAGCAGGCTAGGCTTCTCTGTCTCAAGGTGGTGGTGGACAGTATTTAAGTTTGAGTAAATCCCGCGTATGTTGCAGAAGTCTACATTAAGTGTGGATTGTGAAGCCGCTGATGAAAACTTACTTCTTTTAGTTGTAATTGTCATTGAAATATGTAAAAAGGGTTGTGGGAAGAAGTGAAAAGCATTCCATCCATACCAGGTGATAAAGATAGCCAACAAAAAGAGCTCAGATTCACCGAGTTATGGATGGCTGGCGCAATGCACGGAAGGGCCCTCGATCCCACCTGAAAGAAACTGCCGGGTTCCACTCCGGTCTCCTAGTCCGGCACGACAGCCACTAACAGGCTTTTTTCGCGGGTTGGCGGGACAGCCTCCCAGAGCGGAGTTTAAGTAGTGATCTCTGGGTTCGGGTCCCCTACTGACCCACGGGCGGCCAGCGGGCAGCCGTTTCATCGGGTCTCCCTGAACATCGCAAAAACCCCCACCTCGATGCAAAAGAGGCTCCTAGCGGTATGGCTGACGGCCCCCGTGATGACAAGAATGCTTTTCACTGGGGGGAGGGAGGGAAGGACTGGTTCTCATGCAGTTGTACTGGAACACGCCAATACTAATAAATTAGTAAAAGCATTTGGCAGCACGCTCTAGCAAGAGGGTGGTAGCAAGCCAGGCGAACCCCTTGCGGGGCTCTACCACCGCGAGTGACCAGGTTAGACGGCTCTTACGACACGCTACCTGGCGGCGGAGGGGATAAAAGTATTCTTTCTCCGTCCCCATCACGGATAAAAACGTTATCCGTTTTAGAACGTCTCTTGAAATGTTTTCTTAAGTAGCAGTTAAGTAGTTCTTCCACTGCTGGAGGAGGCGTTTGACAGACGCTCAACTTTTTAAATACAAACTTAAACACTCCCTTTTTTTTATACTACTGAATGACGGAACAAGCAGATGGCCCACCTGGTGTTAAGCGGTAACCTCTGCCTAAGAACAGTGCAATACCAATAATGCAGCAGTTAAATGGGATATTGGCGTTGTATTTAAGTTATTTCGTGCTCATCCGAGCTAAATTGAATCTTACTGCAATGTGTTATGAATATGTATGAATATTTTTAAATTTTTACCTTTTGATTTGAAAAGTAATGCAATTTTGAAAAGTTGGGCGATGAACATGGAATAACTTTTTTTTTTACAAATGTTATACCCTAATAGAATAGGGGTATCGTAATATCCTTTATGAGCACCTAGAAACCAAAAGGAACAGTCATGCAAAATTTCAAGGCTTACTTTTGGAGATTTGGGGATGAGACAACGCTTTTTGGTTTCGCTTTTATAGGTATAGATTTACGTAGTGGGTGGTACGTATCTTATAATTCAGCTGCATGATAAAATATGATAACAAAAACTCGCTGAACACGTGGAAATAACAAAAGGTCATCCGGCACACGAAACGTGATTCTACCAAAATGCATGCACTTTCCATCTTGCCCGGATCGTATCGCCTACGCGCCTGGAAGGCAGATTTTGATGGTATTTGGGGTGTGGATACATGGGGGTTGGAAGTGGGGGGGGGGGGGGGGGGGAGTGTGGAAGTGGGAGGGGTGAGGTGGGGTTGTCTGCTTTTAATCCCTTGCGAAGCCGGCCTGAGTTGCTAGTAAACTTTTTTATTTTTTTATTTTTTATACTACTTGTATGACGGAACAAGCAAGAGGCCCACCTGATGTTAAGCGGTAACCTCTGCCTATGAACAGTGCATTACCTCAAAGGTCACGTCCACCTAGGACGCACCCTATGTGGCATTGCACTGCGCCCGCCACCCTGAGACATAAAGATGAAAGTCTCATGTGCCTGTAATTTCGCCAGCACCCTTACCCTTCAAACCGGAACACAGCAATGCGAGCACTACTGCTTTGCGGCAGAAATAGGTATGGTGGTAGTACTTCCCCGGACGAGCTCTTTCACAAAAAAGCGAAACTTATAATCTTTTTCTAGCGTACCTATCAATGGTTTGTCAATTTACTACCTAAACGATGGTTACTTCTACAGCATTGTCTGTGGCTCTTGTGCAGGTGGAACACAAGGAACAGTGAGCAAGTGAGGCATGGACTGAATGCATTCACATTCAGTCCGGTGGGAGTCTCGCATTCCCCATTAGAGGTTCTGTCTGCTGGCCAACTTGGTTCCGGAGTCTGTTCATGGATTTCCAGGCCGGCCACGGCAGCTGATGACCTGCCGGCCTAGCCAAACGGCATTCGCTTCTAAGCGATTCCATTTCTACAGTCGTAATACAATACAATAGACCACGTGACATTTCGATAGCTTACGTCAATCTCATAAATTGTTGGCTTTTCTACTAGCGTCATCGCTAGAAGGATGTTACTTTGTCTAAGGCCTCTGGTGGTAGGTGTTCCTGTGGAGTTACAAAATCAGCCGTAGGTGGGTGCGTCTCGTTCCATGCACTTTCTTCACTTTCATTGTACCAGGGTGGTCTTGTGCGGCTTGAGTTTGAATAAACCGACACTATACTAGCCAGTAGGTACAGTGGCTTAAGCCGATATGTTAAACTATCCAATGTAGTCCAGTCAAGATGTAGATCCGTGCTTGCAAAAGTTCGGGTCACGCTGTTTTTTTTATGTTTTTAGGACCTTAAATATTAAAAAACCAGATTTGCAATTTTCCAAGTGCTGTGCGTTCGGCTGTGTGCCCAAAAAACCATGAAATTTTGGGTATTTTTTCAGTTTTTGGTCAATATCTTAGTGAAGGAATGTCTGACCGGCATAGTTACTGCAAATACTTTTAAAGGAGACTAAATTTTCTACAATTTGACACTAGCGCGAGCTCCACACAGCAATTGGTTCTCAAGATACAGTTCTTCGAAAATACGCAACTTTTTCCAAAAAGTGTTTTTTCCGAAATTTTCATTTATTTTGTGAAATATCTTCATAACGCATCCTACGTCAAATATTATACGCAACGAAGTTGTAGTAAATTTAATTAGCTTTCATTTGAGATTTGAGACCAAATTGGTACCTGCAGGCACAGCGATTCTCTCAAAAACGGATCATTAGATAGATCGTGGCTTGGGCTCGCACGAAGATGGTGTCTCGATGGCCGTGATGGACGCTGGGAGAAGCGCCCAGTCTGAAGTCGGGTCAACTTCATTGTCCGAGCATTTCAGCTCCACTTCCGGGACGTTAATTCACAATTTTCCACCGCATGACTGGCAGAGGACTGCATTTACATAACGCAGAAGGGCAGAACGTGCCGGATCCATGGTGGTGGGGCTGGGGGTGAGACCCTGAGAAGACAGGTTCCACCCCCAATAAGTGGGATTTACAATTACAAGTAAGTTTACAATTACTGTTACTGAGTGAGCATGTAACGCAACGACTCCAAAATTTAACAATTTTGATTAGAATTTACGAATGTACTAAAGAATTGATTATAATTCGTATCTGGTAGATAATAGCTATGAATTATTATCTAAATCCGTGTTACGAGTACCTACTTAGATATGTGTAAAAGCATCCTGTATTCATTATTCATTTGGATGTGGAAGGATTTTTTTCCTGTTGCACAAATCAGTTGGACTATCCAGTTTGACCACTGGATAATTACCTACGTTTGATATTTAGATAAGATAAATATAAATGCTTTATTGTGTCAAAAATGTTATCTGGTAATGTTTAATATTACATTATGTAGGAAACTTAAATAAATAAACTTAAGTATAGTACCTACCACGATTAGGCTCAGAAGCCCAATTCTCTTATTTATTTTAACGGCACACTGCAAGTTGACCGAATCGAGACTGTATTGTGAATTGACTGAAAAATTGGTATTCTGCTCCCTCGCTACAACAGTATTATCTACTTTCAATTCTTGCGACCATATATTAGAGTAGGATAGTGCTATATAATAATTGTAAAGAGTAAAAGAGAGAATTCTCAGAACTTTGAAACATTCAAGTTACAGTCACATTTCGATATAATCACATTCCGCGTGGTATTGTCAGGTGAGCAGAATACCATTTTTGACGTTTGTGACATCAACACTAGATCGTAACGAGATCCGAACTTTAATTTGACTATATTTTATTACGAGAATTGGGCTTCTGTTCCCCACAAGGACTAAAAGCCTGTACAGCAGGGTCACAGTGATTCGCCATATGATATGCACCTTATATTACTTACCATTGGTATGCAGTGATAATATAAATATAAAAAACCTTTAGTTCTACCTACTAGTATTATTTTATCTGTGGTTCTACTAAAATAATATACCTACATTGAAAAAATACATAATTTTTTTAATTATTAACTATGTACTTGCTATATTTCATTTTTCTCTTTCTGTTATCGTTTTTTTTCCATGTTTCCTTTTTAACTTGTTTTATGTAACAGTTTCAGCTTCTTCTTCCTCATGTAACTGTTTGCTATTTCATTTCTTATAGGTAGGTAATGTACCTATTGCTGACTGTTAGTATTCGCCTCTTCGGCGTAGGGCTCACCCAAGTTTTTTTTTCTCCACTCGTAAACAAAACTAAAAACATCACGAACTTTGCAGTGACATGCACCTTATATGATGCATAATCATAACCTGGCATGCCCCCATCGCAAAACATCAGATCCGCGCGGAGTTGTTCGTCAATTGTCGTTGGTATCTACAGGATTTGTCTTGCCAGCTTGCTATTATAGTGAAAAAAGCGTTAGCGATGAGCTGGACACGTCCATGTTCCTACGATTGTGTGAACCCTGTGGGTCACAAAAAAATCGTTCAGAAATAAGTACTAATACATACTTCGACCAAAATAAAAAGATTTTGATCGAAGAATACATAGATAATAATAATCAAATCAGGACAGAACCATCACCACAGCTATGACATGCAAAGTGGTGAGACAATAACACCTCTTAACGAGAATGAGGCATACAAATACCTAGGTTATTATCAATCTAGACAATTACTATACAAGGAAATCAAAACTAAACTCACAATCAATTTAAAACACAGATTAAATTCAATTTTAAAAACACAACTTTGTTCCAAAAATATCGTAAAAGCCATCAATTCCTTTGCAATCCCCAGACTGACGTACCTACTCCTTTGGAGTTATAAACTGGACTAAGAAAGACTTAAAGGACCTACAACGCATAGTCAACGTTTTAATGACAAAAAATCGAAAACACCACCCAAGAGCTTGCGTACAAAGAAAAGTCTTACCAAGATCAGAAGGAGGCAGAGGAATTATAGACATTCATAATCTACATAACAGGCAAATAGCTACGTTAAGGGCATATTTTCATTCAAAATCAGAAACATTCATCTTACACACAAGAATAATACAAAATTATCAAAAACTAACACCGTTAAACCTACGTGACTCAATTACACAGAAGAACGAAGAACAGACTGACAGACAGACATTAATAAATGAATGGACTCTTAAATCTCTTCATGGAAGACATCGCCACGATCTGAGCCAACCTACCGTCGATAAGGAAGCATCGAACGAATGGCTCAATCGAGGGGAACTCTTCCCAGAGACTGAAGGGTTCATGATTGCCATCCAGGACCAGGTGATTGAGACACGTAACTACCAAAAACACATTATGGAGATTTACCAACAGAATTATGTCGCAGATGTCAGAGTTCTTCAGAAACCATCCAGCACATAACCGGGGCATGTAAAACAATTGCGCAGACCGACTACAAATACAGGCATGATCAGGTGGCAAACATCATTCACCAGAGACTAGCTGCTAAATATAACCTCATTGATTCAGCAATAAAACCAACGCCGTACTACAAGTACACCCCTGAGACTGTGCTGGAAAATTCTTTTTACAAGCTTTACTTTGATAGGGCGATCCTTACAGATAAAACTACACACTACAATAGGCCAGATTTGACCCTCATTAACAAAACCAATAAATCAGCACTTATTATAGACATAGCCATTCCTAATACACACAACTTGCAAAATACAATAGCAGAAAAACTCTCTAAATACGTTGAATTGAAGGACGAAATCACCCGGATGTGGCGATTAGAGAAAGTTTCTATTATACCAATTGTTTTATCTTCAACAGGCGTTATCCCCAATCAACTGTTCCAGGCCCTCGCTCTATTAGATCTACCAAAGCACACTTATACTCTCCTTCAAAAAGCCGTAATTTTGAATACATGTAGGATAGTCCGTAAATTTTTACAAATTGACCTTTCGCCTTCCTCTGGCACAACAATCGAACCAACTGGTGCGCACTTGGCTTAGGCCCGTGCGCTTCAGATTTTCCGGATCTTCGGTGCCGAGCTGATTCAGATCAAAAAACAAATAATAATAAATAATGCTGGACAGTTCACACAACATTATCTAGCCCCAAGCTAAGCTGAGCTTGTGTTATGGGTACTAGGCAACTGATATACTTAATACAATATATTACTTAGATATTTTTTTTTATTACATATAGAAAATACCCAGAACACCCTGAATTAATATCTGCAGATCGCACAAATATTTGTTCCAAGGCGGGAATCGAACCCGTAACCTCCTGCGTCTCAGGCGAACGTTCGCCCTCCGCGCCACAGAGGCTATCAACATAGACAAAACTTTTTCCCTCATGGAACCTCATCAGAACTTTAGTCCGTCGTTTATGAACAGATTTGTTTTTTTTTTTTTTTTGATACTATATTCTTATAGATTAGTCTAATTTTCATCAAAATCTGGTTCTGATGTTGGAGCCCATGAGGATTTGCGGGAACTCCTCAAATATTATAGACACATATAGCGATTTTGGTATTTTCAGCAACAAGTCAAGCATGTGCATTCAGAAAGCATCATTTGGTGAAGTGGAACTGATGGAGAAGACCAGAGAAGGCCATTGGAACTCCTCAATGATAAGTATTTCACGGGTGGCGATAAGGGTGACTTTCCGATATCCGGTTGAGCTGAAATTTGGCATACGACGACAATACAATGTGATGGTGACAGTGACAGTGAGCTGATCTGATGATGGAGACAGAAGGTGGACAACGGAACTCCTCGATGGATTAGTAGACTGGCCGTGTTTAGGCTCCTTGTGATCAGCACACGGTTACGATCACTAATAATAATAAAATCTTTACATTCATAGCTTTGAAGTAGTTTTTTTTTCGTAAATAATTATTTGTAGTATCGAGTTTCTTGTGATTCGAAAGTACGTCAAAAAACAAACTTATTTCAGCCGTGAAGCAGTAGTACTCGCATCGTTGTGTTCCGGTTTGAACAGTATGGGTGCCGGTGAAATTACAGGGCCAGAAACTAAGAAGAAAATATAACTTATGTTTTAATCCAGTTTTTATCATTGCACAGAATTTCATCAAAATTGACCCATGCGTTTACCCGATAAACATGCAAACAAATAAATAACAAAAGGCAACATTTTACTTTCATATTTTTGTATGTAAGGATATGACTTTGCAAATAATGCTGGCTTGTGGGAAAAAGTATTGTTTATGTAAATCGTAAAAGGAACAACTCGCAACAAGCTTATCTGATTCTTAAGGAAATACAACCGGAAAAGCCTTCTACCCAATGCAGTGTAGATGACCCTGTCCAATATCATTCCGACAATCCATAAAAAAGTGCGCATAATAATATACTCCTCTCTAGAAATCACAAGTAGCTGAGCATGTCGGGTATCGTAACATATTATGTAGGTACGCACTCGAAGGTCTCGAAGGCCTATACATAATAATATACTCCTCTCTAGAAATCACAAGTAGCTGAGCATGTCGGGTATCGTAACATATTATGTAGGTACGCACTCGAAGGTCTCGAAGGCCTATACATAATAATATACTCCTCTCTAGAAATCACAAGTAGCTGAGCATGTCGGGTATCGTAACATGTTATGTAGGTACGCACTCGAAGGTCTCGAAGGCCTATACATAATAATATACTCCTCTCTAGAAATCACAAGTAGCTGAGCATGTCGGGTATCGTAACATATTATGTAGGTACGCACTCGAAGGTCTCGAAGGTATCGTAACATGTTATGTAGGTACGCACTCGAAGGTCTCGAAGGCCTATACATAATAATATACTCCTCTCTAGAAATCACAAGTAGCTGAGCATGTCGGGTATCGTAACATGTTATGTAGGTACGCACTCGAAGGTCTCGAAGGCCTATACATAATAATATACTCCTCTCTAGAAATCACAAGTAGCTGAGCATGTCGGGTATCGTAACATATTATGTAGGTACGCACTCGAAGGTCTCGAAGGTATCGTAACATGTTATGTAGGTACGCACTCGAAGGTCTCGATGGCCTCCTATACATTTCAGTCAGTATGGTTTCTACTTATTTATCTCACTAATATCATATAACGATGTTTGGATGTTTGTTACTCAATCGCGCCCAAACGGCTGAACCGATTTTAATGAAATTTGATACACTGATAGATTATGACCCGGATTGATCTCTAGGCTACTTTTAATACCGATAAAACGCGAGCGAAGCCGCGGGCGGACACTAGTATAATAATAAATATCTGGTGGGCCGAGATTAAATATATAATAATATTATTTTATAAAAACGGGAAATTTTCACGTACCGTTAAAACAATAATAATAATATTATAATAAATAATGCTGGACAGCTCACAAAACATTACTTAGCTCTATAGTTCATAGTTCATATATTTAATAATACCATAAGATCACAGGGAACACTTGGTCACACAATTTACAAGCATTCAATTAAAAAACAAACAGTTTGGTACACTATAAAGATGCAGCTGTATAGAGGCTTTGTCAAATTATAAGGTAAGTCATTTAGAATATCACATTAGCGGCTGTACATAGGCCTTGTAATTTTGTTAGTACATTTAATAAGTCCTTACAATTTTATAATAATATCACGTACATAAAAAAGCAAAATAACAAAAGAAACAATCAGTCTCCAAGCTATAAGCAGAGCTTGTGTGATGGGTAGGTACTAGATAACTGACATACTTAAAACAATACATTACATACATAGATATTTTTATTATACATAGAAAATACCCTGAACAAATGTCTGCAGATCGTACAAATATATATTCCAAGGCGGGAATCGAACCCGCAACCTCCTGCGTCGCAGGCGAACCTTCGCCCGCTGCGCCACAGAGGTCGACACTCGCTTTATTGAAATCGTAGTAAAATAACACTTAAAAAGTGGTCACCTATCTAAATACTGAACTCGCAGATCATTGCTTAACCTAAAAACTTAAATACTCGTAAACGCGCTTGGAAAAAGCAGAGATGAGATCTAGCTAGGTCGATTTTTCGCCCCCAAAAACCCACTTATAGAAATTTAATAGAAATTGTTTGAGCCGTTTCCAAAATTCCAAATATATTTTATATATTTTGTGTATTTTATAACCGGACTTGTTTGTACGATTCGTTGACATAAGATTTGGGGCTATCTGCTGGAATATATTATTACTGGAAGATAGCGTTAGCATCAGTCGTGTGAAGCAATGGCGGCAATTAGCTCTCTAGTTGTCACGTCTATTTCCCACGATGGTATAACCCAGTTACAGTTAGTGTTTTAGTAGTAGTAGAGCTTTTTTGTGAAAGAGTTCGTCCGGGGAAGTACTACCACCATACCTATTTCTGCCGCAAAGCAGTAGTGCTCGCATTGCTGTAATCCGGTTTGAAGACTCACATGAGACTTTTCATCTTTACATCTCAGGGTGGCGGGCGCAGTGCAATGCCACATAGGGTGCGTCCTAGTTGGACGTGCCTTTCGTGGTAATGCACTGTTCATAGGCAGAGGGTACCATTTAGCAACAGGTGGGCCATCTGCTTGACCCGTCATTCACACCTGTTTGCACTAAACATAAGAATCGCCTAAGTTCTTTCCTAACTTTTTTAGTCTACTCCTAACGATAAATTTGCTTGCACTAACCCTAAGCCTTTCCTTAGTCCACTTAGGAGATTCTTAACTTTATGAGCCCGATTATGAAGCGACTAGAGCGTAGGCAATACCTAAGTTGTAGTTTTTGTAATCTTTGGATCATTTGTTTGTCAATAAACGTAGTGATTATTTTTTCAATGAAATTTAAATTGTTAAAAAACCCCAATTTCTCCTCCGCCGTAAAGTTTCTTTTTCGTTTTAGCTTATTTTCCATGTTAACTTATAACAGACATTAATAGATTATACGATAAGAATCCATTTTTTTTTTTTATATATTATAAGGTGACAAACAAGCAGACGGCCCGCCTGATGTAAAGCAGTCACCGCCGCCTATGGACATTTGCAACACCCACGGTATTGCAAACGCGCTGCCTACCATTAAGAGCCCTATTGATATTTCTCTTGAATTTACCCATATTGTAGCCCTGTGGGAAGACATCCAACGGGAGCTCATTCCACGCCTAGCAGGTACGCGGGAGAAACGATCGCGTGAAACGCAATGTGCGTGACCTCCACGCATCCAAAATGTGCGGGTGAGCTCGCTCACGTTGGCGGGATGTGCGGTTATATAAGTGCGAATCTGGGATTCGTTCAAACAGCTCCTCTGAGCATTCCCCGTTAAGGCGCTATAGGTTCAACGAACATTTTTGTATGAGGCGAAGAAGGCGAGCGCACGCCCTGATACCGTGTTTTTATGTATAAAAAAATTATATAAAAATGTCGTTCAAAGTTTTGTTTAATTTTGTTGATGAATTCACTAACTCAAATAATAACTAACATGTAACCAAATGTTTCAAAAATTAAAACGTGAGAGAAGTGAGTGAAAAATAGCATTTCAATTTTAAAAAGGAGGTATCTTAGTTATTTTTTTTTAACGAGTGAAGTAATTCAAATATTGTATTGAATTATTGATTTCACTAGATAAAAAGCTCAAGAATATCATATATTTTTTTCTTCATAGAAAACTATGAAAATTCTTATCAAAAACTTTAAAATTCGAGAGACATTTGAGAACCTATCGCGCCTTAAAAATCTTATAAAAGACGCTAAGCGCGCCAATATCTCGGCGCACGCTCAACGGTTCTAGACCCCTGGTAACTTTGGGTGCGTCGACAATCCTAACAGCTCTGCGTTGTAGGGAGTCCAGAGGTTGCAGTTGGTAGGTACTTCGGTGCACCATTCCAGATGTGAGAACAATACTCCGAGTATTTGTTTGTTTAAAATCACAATCAGAGCTTTTTTTCTATGAATTGTCATATACTCGTATTTGACATTGATTTTCCTATAACTACCTAACCAAACAAAATAAACCAACACCACATCTTTTGTCTCCTTTTAACTTATCACTAAACTAATGTGAAGATAATGATAAAAAAATATTCCGTGGTCTACATTACTTGGCCGGTTTAAAAAAACAATCGTTACATTCATTCAATCATTCTCTTAGCTAGGCAATGCCCAAGTTACGACGTAGTTATGAGAAGTCTGTTAGTGCAAACCATTTTTTTAGCTAGGCTGTTCCTATGCTTAGGTATATCATAACTAGGACAAGCCTAACTTGTGTTTAGTGCAAACGGGCGAAGTTGTATAATTTAAAAATACAATAAAAAACACGGTGAAAAGATGCTTATTTGAGGCTCTGCCTACCCTTTCGGGGAAAAAGGCGTGTATCTATGTATGTATGTCATATTGCTCGTTTTAGCTTCGACCAAAGTCGTTTTAGTATAGAATAACCAAGACTTATTGATTACTGGAAAACTTTATTACTCTATCGCTGAGTGCTATATGCAACGTTGTATTAGCTTCCGTATCGCGTTATGCGTAGTTCCACTTAACTCCGTAAAGGATTAGCGTATTATGATGGTAATTGGAATGTGGATGGATGTTGTGCACATGAGTGAGAGGGTACTGTTTTATATCCCGACAAAAGACGTGCGAAGCCGCGGGCTAAAGGCTAGTATTTTATAAGGTATTATAAATTGTATTATTTTTATGACTCAGGGTGGCGGCACAGAATAAATATTAGTACAGGTAGTGGCGGGCGCATTGCAACGCCACATGGGGTGCGTCCTAGGTGGGCGTGATCTGTGAGGTAATGCACTGTTCATAGGCAGAGGTTACCACTTAACATCAGGTGGGCCATCAGCTTGACCCGTCATTACAAGTAGTATAGAAAAATAATAAAATAAAATGTATTCTAAGTAAAATGTTATTTCCTTGTGGCAAATATAATTGGTGGTGGTATAATTGGCAGCTTAATTTGGACACCTCAGTTCTTCTTCTCTTCCAAGAAGAAAACTTATTCTTAGGAATAAGTAAAGACCAAGGAACACAACCAATTTGTATAATCTACTAGCAAAAAGCACATCTTTGTAAGGGTTCGTAAGTTTTTGACAGGAAACCCTGTCTCACCCTCGGTCGGCCAGATCGCGCTGACGAAAACCGACACCAAATATGTACGCCGCGCGACTGCGTCCCCTTCAGTCACCCGCGGGCCGAGCACCGAGCTACAGGTGTCTATCGCTAGAGGAAAGTTGTGCAATCACACAAAGACTACTTCCTGTTCTTCTTCATATAATGGCTTCTGAGTAGTGCTCCAAGCAATTTCGCCAATGTCAAGTGATATAATTATATTTTTATAGTCAAATCGTTAAGTCTCCGTCAAGTCATAACCCAATTTAAATAGTGGCTAGTGTATTGAGAGTATTTTCGAAATGGTGGATTTTTCTCTGTAAAAATTCAGTTTTTCTGTCACCATTTAAACTGGGTTAGGACTTGACGGAGACTCTTGACGACTTGACTATAAAACTATAATAATTATATCACTTGACATTGGCTAAATTGTTGCAAATAATGCACAGAAGCCATTACCTAATCTAAGAAGAAGAATAGTGGCAGAAAAACCAAGCTAATACAGGAAGAAAACCACCATTTCGAAAAGACACGCAATACACTTAAATTTAACTACATCACGCATGTGATATTTATCCAAATTACACCGGTTAAAATGCCACCAAAATTACATGAAATACCTAACTCGAAAAAGGACCTTAAAATGTAATTAAATAACAAGTAACTAATTTTGTAAAAATTTTAAAAACCCTCAACGCAATGAAACGGCTGAACCGATTTTGATCAATCATAGCTAAGAACACTCCCGACAAATTCACATTTCAAACAAAAAAATATCGAAATCGGTTCATCCATTCGGGAGCTACGATGCCACAGCCAGACACACACACACACACAGACACGTCAAACTTATAACACCCCGTCGTTTATGCGTCGGGGGTTAAAAATGACGACGTTTCTTTCAAAAATGGCAGATTGAATCCGACACCTCAGTTGCTCAGCTGCTTCTGGAATGTGTCACAAGTGTACACAATTAGGCTGGTGGAAGATTAGATCAATGTGTCATCATTACTTATTCATTATCTTTTAATCGGTCCAAAATATTTTAGCATGAAACACGTACACACGGCAGATAAGATCCATAGTTTATGTGTTGAAACAAACAATGAAAATAATCGCAAAGAGGTTCACAGCATGTCTAGAGCTCTAGAATTTTTAAGTTTTTGATAAGAGTTCTTACAGTTATCAAAAAGAAAAATATATATGGTATTCTTATCGTTTTTAACCCCCGACGCAAAAACGACGGGGTGTTATAAGTTTGACGTGTCTCTGTGTATGTGTGTGTGTGTGTGTGTGTGTATGTGTGTCTGTCTGTCGCCTCGTAGCTCCCGAACGGATGAACCGATTTAGTTTTTTTTATTGTTTGAAAGGTGAATTTGTCGGGAATGTTCTTAGCTATGTTTGATCAAAATCGGTAAAGCTGTTTCATTGCGTTGAGGGTTTTTTTAATTTTTACAAAATTAATTACTTGTGTTATTACCTAGTGAAATCATAAATTCAATACACTATTTAAATTAGTTCACTCGATAAAAAAAAACAAAGATACCACCTTAAAATTTATATAGCATTTTTGACTTACTTCTTACACGTTTTAATTTTTAAAATATTTGTTAACTTATTAATTATTAATAAGTGAAGCAATTTAGCAATTGCGTAATTAGCGAGTTAGTGAATTCATCAACAAAATTTAACAAAACTTTAAAGGTTATTTTTGTGTTATTTTTTATACACGAAAACATGCTCCCGCTCGCCTTCTGCTCCTCATACAAAAATGTTCGTTGAACCCTTCGACCAAAATGGACGAAGGTTGAACCTATAGCGTCTTAAAAAACTACTTAGTTCGAATGGGATTAGATTCATAAAATTGATTTGACTTCCGCATGAGAACACTCTAGTACAGATTCTACCATGGTAAGTTCTAGTAAGTTGTACTAGCGAACCGCTCTGACTTCGCACGTAAAGCTAATATACATTGCAACTAACTTCCTATTCAAAGATTCAAATCAGACATAAAAAATAATCTAAATAAGAAAGCATAATACACTCTAGATACCTGTACTAATGATGAAGCCGCGTGACCTGATGTTCTTACAATTATCAGATTATTATTTATAAGTATATCAAGCGCTGTGCTGTGTGCTGTCTTATGAACTTTTGCAGATTATCTTAACATTTTACTTTTGACTACCTAACTATGATTTTTAAGTTTGTTCAAAATTATTGTTTACGATGAGTGTAATGTCCCACCCATTTTGTCCCATTCAATTTTACTTAGACATTACATCCATATTTGCGGTACCCTTGGCCAAAATAATACTATTTCAGATAACTTGGGTACAGCCTTAGACCAAAGTAAAATTGGTCGAAGGGTACAGCCATCTAGACAACTGAAATGGTATTCGTTTGATTGTGGAATAAACCGAATAAATAAATAAATAATAATGCTGGACAGTTCAGACAACATTATCTAGCCCCAAGCTAAGCAGAGCTTGTGTTATGGGTACTAGATAACTGGTATACTTAATACAATACATTACATAGATATATATTGTTTATCATACATAGAACATACCCAGAACACCCTGAACAAATATCTGCAGATCGCACAAATATTTGTTCCGAGGCGGGAATCGAAACCACAACCTCCTGCGTCGCAGGCGAACCGTCGCCCGCCGCGCCACAGAGGGCGTCATGACAATCGAAATGTACGTCAATACGTGGAATAATACAGAATAATCTCCCACAGAACGATAAATTAAACTGCATTCTAAAATTGGCATTCACTTATTTTATAGTATGCGAAACAAATTATTTGACCGTGCAGGCCCTGTGTTGAGCAACTAACATAACAAGTTCAAGGGTAATCTAACTTTCAGTGCTGGTAGTAGGTAGCGGATTAGTTTGCATGCTGAGATCAACCTGTGCGGTTCAAAATTATGTGTAGTGTTTACTGCTCTAACCAGAAGACGCTGTTATAGGCTAATCTAACTAAAACCGCGTCAAATGACGTTTAAAGTGACGTGGTTCAGCGTTTTTTGGTACTTGCCGTGTCTTGTGAGCTCCGAAGGTATTTATTAGGGAAGATTACAGCTCAGTGGCCGCCCGCCCATTGATAGCTGTACATATAAAGCCGGTGAAGTAGAAGAGTAGTGTTTCACTCGCGTGGTGTGATTGTACGTAGCCGCATTGTATTGCATCGGGTCTACTTGTGTTTGGTGACAACTTGGTGCATCTTGGAGCATCTTGGATTAACGCCCAAGTGTTTCAGTGAAACAATATGGTGAGAAGATTTTTTCACGGCTATTGTGTTCAGTTCCCACACGATATAGATCTTACGCGGCGGTAACTATTATTAAGGTAATGTTTTGTGGAAAAGGTTTTGTTTATTTCCAACGACTAAGCAAGCAGTTAATTATGTATTATGCATACATGCATATTACTTATTTACATACATGGAGGTTCGCACACGGTAATCACTGCAGACATTAGTAAATAATAACAGGTTGCGTGTAGTAGCAACTCTACATTTAGCTATTTACCTACAAATAATTCTTACATCCTAAAATCGATTTCGGATTTTCCGATATTTTCCAGAACGAAATTGTAAATATATCAATACCTAACCATCGGACCTTGCAACTCGATTTTGTTTGACCCCCTTCCTGATGCTCGATTATTACATTTACCACGTAGTTTAAATAAGTGACAATAAGGCACCATCGAGGTGATTTGCTCTGAAAATGGAGTCTGAAGGTAGAAATCCTGACTGATCGGTTTCAATAGTACCTAGACTGTCAGTTTTTGGACTAATTTCAATTAGCTCGCGGTTTCAATTAGGTTTAGTAATAAGTACTAATTTCATCATCATCATCACTATCGAAAGAATCATTTCTAACCCGCATATTTGGAAATATTTCAAAAACAATATTTTTCTTTAAATATTTTTCTTCATAGTTTCTAACTCATAACTATTTTGCTGTTTTTTCGTACAATGTTTCTCTATGTTTTAATTAAAGTCAACTAAATTTTGTAGATACACGATCTAGAGAATAATATGGTTTGACAATATTAAATTGTATTGAATCAGACTAGCATGGTTTATAAGATTTCATACAAATCTATAAATGCATTTTTGAGTTTACTCCTTATGAATCGATTTTCATAAAAGTAAGGGCCACTGTACGCAAATAGATGGGGAGTAAAATCAAGCGTTTACAAAAAGTGAAGTCGTTATGTTTTCTGAACTGGGCTTGAGTAAACTCCGGTCGCACGTCACTGCTACTAACACACACCATTTTCTATAAGTTGTAGTAATCGCAATAAATGACTTCTATCTTAGAGTCTGTTCAAAAAGAGAAGCGTTTTGGGATTGGAGGGCGCAGCTGTGCTTCTTTACCTATTTTGTTAAGCGGGCAATACAATAGCGCGTCTGTTTCATTTTGATCATTTTACAACTGTTACTATTTATTTAGTATAAAATTCAAAATGCCGACAGTTGAAATGAGCAGTTTAAATGTTGAATCCTAGGCTAAAGAAATAGTTAAATAAACTAAATAAAACGTTAGTTCACAATTTGGCCACGACGCTTCTCTTTTTGAATAGACTCTAGCAAAGTTGCATGACATTCATTTATTTATCCAAACTGTACATTATACCGTAGATAACAAGAGTTAGGATTTGATAGCTAACTAATCTTTAGATTAATTAATTAATATCACATTTCGTTGAGACTTTACATAATTCACGATATGATAATTAAAAGTATTTCATTAATTTGAGTTCCTACGTACTTAGATATCTATTTGGTCGTTACCTGCGTGAAACAAACTCGAACCGTGTACCTTTAACCACAGATAAAATAATACTATACTACTTTAACATAATCGTAATAAAAACAATGCGATAAGCGCCTTTTGAGCTAGCAACTTAAGGCGATGATACACCCTAAACTGAAAGCCTTACTTCTCAAACGGATGTCCAATTGTGAACGGCTTATTTTGTTTATTTATCATTTGTTTGTTTGTTTGTATTATTTTGTTTTATGAATGTTATTATAAATAAAAAAAACTATTCAATTCTATTCTTTCATAATAAATTAAAAAAACATAAAACATATAATAGTTAAGAATAGAACATAAGTTTACTTTTATAATTTTTTAGCTGTTGCTTTTGACAGAAAAAAAAAAAAAGTTTCCTATGGTTCACACAAAAAAAAAAACTTACTGGTTCACAAAAAATAAAGGCAATTTATAGGTTTATAAAAACATAGGTTAACATTTTTGAAAATAGTCATTTACTTGAAACAGTTGCGGTTTTTCGTGATTTTCGCACACTATTTGTTTCGCGTGCTCTGTTCTGCCCCGTTCTTACTTACCTGAACTTTACTGAGTTAGATAGTGACAGAAGTTGGTGTGACTAATTTAAATAAAAAAAGATTTTTAATTTAATAATTTAAAAAACGCCAACTATTTAAAGTGTTCCAACACCAGTTTTCACACGAATAAAACCGCGTTAATTGCCCACTAGATCCTCTTCATCATGTGCTGGTATCGTAATCAGACCCTGGAGTCTACGTGAGAAAGTCATGTCATGTCATCTTATTTTTAATTGCCCACTAGATCCTCTTCATCATGTGCTGGTATCGTAATCAGACCCTGGAGTCTACGTGAGAAAGTCATGTCATGTCATCTTATTTTTAATTGCCCACTAGATCCTCTTCATCATGTGCTGGTATCGTAATCAGACCCTGGAGTCTACGTGAGAAAGTCATGTCATGTCATCTTATTTTTAATTGCCCACTAGATCCTCTTCATCATGTGCTGGTATCGTAATCAGACCCTGGAGTCTACGTGAGAAAGTCATGTCATGTCATCTTATTTTTAATTGCCCACTAGATCCTCTTCATCATGTGCTGGTATCGTAATCAGACCCTGGAGTCTACGTGAGGAAGTCATGTCATGTCATCTTATATTTTAAGTTTGAGCTCAAATGTGAAGATTCAGCTTCAGTAGTACCCTAGATCCTATTCATCTTATGCTGGTCATCATCAGGCCCTGGAGCCTATGGCGTCGTCAAAAATTAACATTATGAGCTCAAACTAAAGAGTTGCAGAAATTCATGTGTTCCCTCCAAAAAAAATGTTGCGGTGATCCTGGAAACAGCTGCACCAATTTCCACCAAACATAGCTAAGAACCATCCCGAAAACGCGAGCTTTAATACAATATGGTTTTCAATACAAGCTTTTATAAAATTAGTGATCGTAACCGTGTGTGATCAAAATGAGCCTAAACACGGCCAGTCTACTAATATTATCCATCGAGGAGTTCCGTTGTCCACCTTCCGTCTCCATCATCATATCAGCTCGCTGTCACCATCATATTATATTGTCATTGGAACTTGACAGGTATGCCAAATTTCAGCTCAATCGGTTGAGGATAACTGCTTTAAAATTCAGTTGCAAGATTCCATCCGGATTCCACCCAGACAAACATACATCACAAGTTAAAAAGAATTAGTAGTTAGCTAACTAATTAAATAGTTAGTTAATAATTAATAACTCAAATATTATAATTATATATTTCTTTACAGTTTCCTATTTAATAATAATCAATCTTTACTAAAGTAAACTAAGTAACTAACAAAAATTCTAATTGGTATTACCTAAAAAAGGTAACATATATCAAGGCTTCAGGTCAGTGGTTAGGACTGCTCTACGTATACCTATGCCTATCTGTGGTGTATAACAAATGGTATATTGCTATGTTTGGAGCAAATTAAGATATTATAATCACAGTTATTAGTGTTGATGCAATTTAATTACGAAATGACCTCTACGTGTAGCGGGTGAATAGCCCGCTGCGTACCAAGGGTCACGGACGTGCGGATTTGCCGAACGTTTGGCAAAGTGGCCTTGCCGAATCATTCGAATGTACCTATCTCTCGTATCAACGTTACACTACTACCTACTAATTTAGCCTAAAGGTTTCGCCACAGCTTGTTAATTTAGTTAGAATGAATATCAGATGACCTTTTGGAGTACCTGGTGCGACTGAGCTTTTCCTAAGTGTATCGCTACCCTTATCGTGTGTAGTAAGTGTCTAACCTTACAATCTCTAATGTCCGTCTTCAGCTTCGATCACAGATACAGAACGTCTTCAGGCAGTATTGTTATTTGAATTTTGGAAATTCTAATTCGTGGCTCCGCCGAGGAATAACAAACTATTCAATATTCTGTGACTGAGACAGGTAAAGCGCCCATTACATTATCCAATTTGCAGAGCGCTAGATTTAGTGCCCTAGCTAGTGTACGAGATGCGGCAGTGCGGCAGTCCATGCGATCGCACTAGATTGGATCACTAGCTGTCTAACTGCCATTACACAATCCAAATTTAGCACGCTAGCTCATCTAGTGCTCTGCAAATTGGATAATGTAATGTGCGCTTACCGTGTAATCGTGTTTTTTTTTGTTGAAAAACTATTTCTCTCAGAGATGGGACCTAGCTAAGTCGATTTTTCGCTCCCAAAAACCCCCTTACAGCAAATTTAATCGAAATCTTTAGAGTCATTTGAACGTGATTACAAATATACATATAAGTATAGGATATTAGATGAACTTGTTTTAGCAATCAATAGAAAACTTTAAAGGGGATATGGAATTAACGAAAAACAAAAGAAAATCGTCACACATCATCCCGATCTTTTGACATTTATGTCAAAGTTACGATGTTTGGATGTTTGTTATACAATCACGCTGAAACTGCTGAACTGATTTCAGTGAAATTTGGTACACAGATAGATTATTATTATTATCTCACTTATTTATTCTAAATCTCGTAAAAAAATATATATTTTTTACTATAAAGGAATACTATCTACAAAAAATAAATAGTATAAAAAACATTATAGTAAAAAATATAAATCTAAACGGGGAACCACCGACCGCGGAGCGAGGCCCAAACGGTCGGGGGCTAGGGCTGCAGAGAGAGGAACCTCCTGACTATGCGTGCCGAGTCCAGGAGTACCGCCTTCTGGATCTGACCCTTGATCCAACCATTTAGCGAGAGCTTCTTAAGATATTGGTCGAAGCTCTTCGCTATCAGTCCATTTACTGAAACGACTATCGGGACGATAATTGTTGAATCCACATCCCACATGGCGGTAATCTCGTAAGCCAAGTCAAGGTACTTGCTTAACTTGTCTTTCTCGGCCTTCACGAGATTAGCATCATGCGGGATAGTGACATCAACAAGTATTGCCCGGCGTTCCGACCGATCTACCACCACGATATCAGGCTTATTGGCAACAATAGTCCTGTCCGTGATGATAGACCGGTCCCAGTAGAGCGTGGCACGGCCATTTTCAAGAACCGGCTGAGGCACGTACTTATAGTACGGCACCTCAGGTCCGAAGAGGCCATATTGGAGAGCAAGTTGCTGGTGGATGATCCTGGCTACTTGGTTGTGTCTGTGCAGATACTCTGAGTTAGCAAGATGCGAACAACCCGAAAGTACATGTCTGAGGGACTCTCCGGGACGGTGACATGCTCTACAGATATCAACCGTCCCATCCTTCATGATGTACTTTCGATAGTTGTTCGTCTTGACAACCTCATCCATAATCGCACAGACAAAACCCTCGGTTTCCCCAAAGAGGTCACCGAAACGTAGCCAGTTCACTGAAGCGAGCAGATCTACATCGGGCCCTGTGAGGGCCTTGTAAAACCGCCCATGCAGTTCCTTGCTCTCCCATACGGTCTTGCGGTCCTGAGTGCTCAGGGCTAATGGTTTACGCCAGTTCTCGTTTGCTAAGGAGAGCGGGGTAAAGTTCTTGTCAACTGCAACTACATCGTGATGCATCCCGTACTCAGCGTCGAGGAAGTATTCCCTGAGACTACACACCTCGCGGTTGTGTAGAGTCTTAGCATTTAAAAAGCCTCGACCTCCACACTTCCGCGGGATGTACATTCTCATTACTGACGAACGCGGGTGTCGCATGCGATGGGTCGTTAACAGTTGACGAACTCTACAATCCACGGCATCTAACTCTGTCTGGGTCCACCTTAATTATTATTATTATTAATTTATTTCAGGTTATAAATACACCCATATAACAAAACACAATAGACTTAAAACTACTACACACAACCCAATAAATCAGAAATACTACAAAATTCACAAAATTTACAAATTAAAATAAAATTACACAAAATGGACAACACGAAATTAAAATATGAATTAAATTGAATTGTGAATTATAATATGAATTAAACTGAATTGAATTGTGAATTAGATTATGACTTGCATTTTTATGCTGGTTAAATGCGAGCGAAGCTGCGGGCGGACACTAGTGAAGTCGAGAGAATGAACCTATATGTCGTTGAATCAGGACCAAGTATATCGACACTTCATAAATTAACGTAAACCGAACTCAGGTTAGATTATTTTACGGATTTTATCCTAAATTATTTTACTAAACTTTGAGCATAGCTCTTTCCATAGCCTGGCTTATTGAGCGACATTGAACTAGTGAATGAGGCCGATTGTATCTACTTGTGTAGCATTAAGAACTAACAAATAGGTAGAGCGTAAATATTTTTAAAATCTTCAGTTAAATAGGTACCTATTTGGCACCAATTAGGTACCTATTGTTATTTCCGAGATAGGTAGATACTATGTTGGTTCAGATTAAGTACCATACTGGCGACGTTATTAATAAAACAAAATAAACCGAAAGTATTGATAAAACAACGTGACCCTAGGATGGGTCCCATTTATCATACAAGTAACTAGGTACTTAGTAGAAAAACAAAGAAAAAATATTCCTTTGTCAAACTGATATTTTTCCGATAATTTATTATCTGTATAAACGTTAAACAGATTAGATTAGTCTGGTTTATTAACATAGATATGGTTTACAGGACATTACCTCGTAATGATATCTATTGATGAGGCAAGTTTACTTGTTTTCTAAAAAAATATCCTATGTTGATAATGACGGAATTTCCTGATTAAGTCACGCTCATGGCTAGAAAGAACTAAATAACAAAAATACTTGCCTCTTAAGGTGGAAGCTCTCGCTTGTGGCGCGAAATTCAATTTTTTTAGTGTTTTTTGCCCATTACAGTTCGTCAACACTTCTTTAGATAGCGAAAGTTGAGTTCGCGAGAACTAGGAGACTTAACACACGCGTTTTAATTGATAGTACCTATCTCATAAATACCAAAACAAAAAAACACTGTAAAAATGTGTTTAGGGGGATCGTAGCTAAACTGATGATATTTATGAGATATTATCAATTATAACATGTGTGTTAAGTCTCCTAGTTCTTGTGAAATCAACTTTCGCTATGTGAAGAAGTGTTCATGCGCTGTAATTAGAAAAAAACACCAAAAAATAATAATTTCGCGCCACAAGCGAGGGCATTCACTTTAAAGGCAGGTTTGCTCGTTGTTCCGCTGAAGGGAAAGTTTCCCTATTCCGAGCTTATTGCACTAACTTCTACACGAGCAGCATGTGGGTAAATCACACGCAAAAACAGTATAACGCTTTGCGAGTTCAGTACAATAATGCCTTCAGGGTGTTGATGGGGCTGCCCCGGTTCTGCAGCGCATCGGGGATGTTCGCTGATGCGCGAGTCAACTGTTACACTACACAATAATGCGTAAGCGCTGCACATCCCTGGTGCGCAGGGTTCGGGCCAGCTCTAACAACATTCTGAAGATGTTTGCTGCTAGGTTTGATTGTCAGTATCTGAATCATTGCTGTATGTTGCTTTTATTGACAGTCAAATCTAGGTAGGTTTGTATGTATTGTCACAGATAATATAATACTACACTACTGTAGTACTGTCGATAATATGTGAAATAGTATTTTATTAGTTATTATTAGTTACCTAACCTAACCTGTGTATCTTATGTTGGTGGAGAAAAAAAAATTAAAATTGGAAATTTAAAAAATTATAAAATATTGTTATTCATACTTGGGGATAATTTAAGAGCAATACATGACAGAATGCAAGCCCATCACCAAAATTGGTTTTCATAATTCCAGGCGTCCGCAATTGATAGAGATAACCTCGGCTTTGTCATGTCACCGGAGGATATCCCACCGGAGCCACGACGGGAACATGCAGGTGACTGGAACAACCAAGCATTAGGCTCTCCTAAGCCAAGACGGTCGACCAAACCAGACATGGTTCCATCAGGATCTCCTAAGCCAAGACGGTCAACTAAACCAGACATGGTTCCGCCTCCACTGAAAGTTCCTTCAGACAAATCTGGGAAATGGAATGTAAGTGAATTTTTTTATCATTTTAGGTCTGCAGCTGTAACAAACTGATTGCTCATTTGAACAACATTTTCCTAGCCTAAGGTTGTGCCCTTAGGTAGCCTAACTTAAATATCAATTTCGTAGATTTTGTGATAAAAATACATAAGTAGAAATCGGTCGCCTTAACATGCGTAAATTGACAGTACCTAAGCTAAGTGCCTTCCATTTGTCAATTAAAGTCACATAGCCTACTTCCGCGATAGTAATCGCGCTATTTTCGAAAAGTTTAGGGTTTGTTTGAATTCAACTGATATTTCACGATTGAGGATATGACTGTAGTAATTTACATCATCATCTAGAAAAATCTATCTTTCAACTTAAAAAATATTAGTGAAAGAATTATTGTGATATCTTAAACGCTGTATTTTTAAAGAATTTTGATACTTAGGAGTCCGTAAATGATCACGCGAATTCAACATACACATAGGCAGGTAAAGTTACAAAGAACGCATTTTTCCAAAACAAAAATAAAAGTTTTTCGTACGTTCAAATAATTATCTCGGTACGAAATGTGCATAACGTAACGGTTTGGTTGTGGTTTTGTTTTAGCATAATCGTTTAAAATTAGAGCGATCGGAGCCCAAGTCACTTTCTGTATGTATATGTTATCCACTTGACCTAGAAAAGGTGCAGCTAAGTAATCGAGTACGTTATGTCATAGAGAACTGTAAGGAACTAGGCGCAGCATGATAGCAAAGGAAATAGGGCAGGTTTTTACTGTGACTAACGTTAACTGGAACTACAAAACACCTAAAGAATTCATTGTTTTAGGCTTGGTTCGTCCTCAAAACGGTAGATATTCTTGCGCGAATCATTTCCTATAGTTTATTGTAGATACGAAAGTATTACTGGGAGCATTATGAATTGTTTGACGGAAATAAACGCTCAATGTACCAGTCCTATGTATAGGTAGTCATACGTACCTGACAAAAAAATAAAATGACAGGATATTGAAGGCGTTAAGAATGCGCCAACACCAGCCAGAAATCTTCATACAAAAAAAACGCCACGCGCCAAGCGGTTTTTATTGAATATCTCGTAAAATATAGATAATTTAACATAACCCCTAGAGTAAACCCTCGGCTTTGTAGTATTGACTTTATTTCTCCAATTTTTTACCCAATAATATGTTCCCCAGTAATATATTGTAGTTTTTGATAATATGCACCATTTTTATAAACAATCGAATAAAGGCAGAAAATAGACGTCACTTTGTTTTTTTTTTCTATCGTGAAAATATTGTCCTGTCGTGTTTTTGGTAAAGTGATCCCTCGGAATTATAATGTAGTATCCATGCATATTTTTAATTTGAATATTGTACTTGATTTAGTCAGTTAAAAATCTAATCTAAGATTGCTAATTTTGCGTTATACCCCACCTTAAGCACACATCAAATTACTAAGAATGTATAGTATTTTGAGTCCCTCACCTGGCGTTCCTGGTTGGGGGTAGCCAAGACCCATGAGTTAATAAGTACTACCAGGTACAACGAGTATTTATTAATTACATTAACCACAAGCAGAATCTCCTTGTCACCCCCAAGGGACATGCTAGGGGAGCCAAGACCCCGGAAGGGTGATAAATTAATATCTTTTCACACCACCTGCTCTATAATGTCCAATTACATATCGTGCAACCTCAACGTAAAGTAAAGCATTATCTCTTTAGGGATATAAGGTTGTGTGTAACTCCCTAGGGAATAAAGTGATTTGAATTTGAAACGTTTAATTCGGTTTATTCCCGCTGTCCACGTGTTCTTTATAATTGGCGCCGTACGGCTTGTGCATTTGCCATTTTCAAGTATCTGTAATTTCACTATATTGTATTTTCAATATATTTTGCAACGTTACACTCCTTCCAAGTCGTCAAAGTCACAGTCGAGTCATGTTTTAGTAAAACGGTGGGCAATTTTACTAAAACTTTGGTAGACAATTTCCACCAATTTCAAAAGTCACGCAATTCACTTCCATTTCATTTCACTACACTTGTGCTTTTTAAACGAGCTACATTCGTTAAAATGCCACCAAAATAACACAAAACAACTCAAGAAAAAACTAGGATAAGAAATAAAATAAAAGTAGACAACGTCTCTTTTAGAAAGTGGCGGGAAGAGTCCGCTGTCCACGTTTCGTGTGGAAACACGTGGAAAACTCTTAGTAAAAAAAAGCCCACATGGCATTGTAAAGAGGTTTGGTCGAAAATCGACCTGGCCACCATAAACAGAACTCAAAAATAAAAAGTACGTTTACAAATAACACAGACAAAGAATGTGAAACAAAAGACGGTGTTTGGAGCTGTGATTTTCAGTGAATTATTATTGTCTCGCAGAAGATGTGAAAAGTAGAGTATGCTCCTCTGGAATAAAGCCTGTCTTCGTCTTGGGCAGCTTGAAGCCCTCGCTACATCTAACCGAACCCTATCATAGAATCTTTAGCTCTCCCAGAAATAGCTAATCTTATATACAGGTGATGGTGGCAGGTTTCTAATGTCTCACAACTACCAGGACCTGGGGGCTAATTGTCTTACAAACTGGTAATTAGTTTCGATTACGATTTTATAATACATTGTACAGTATGTTTTCTTGAAAAGAAGCTAAAATATGATGCGCATTGTATTGCGAAATTGTGATCGAATGCGATTGTCAGTTCGTTAGACAATAAGAGGGCTGATCAGGAGTTTGATTGCTGATTAACAGAAACTAATGTTATAGCCTCTCTTATGTTATGTCGTCATATATAAAAAAAAAAAAGAAGTATTTTCAATAGGCCATATTATCTGTTTTTGTATGACATAATAACACACATAGACTGTAGTAGAGCACCACTCACCTCCACAATAATCTTAATGATACGATAGCACCTTCCTACTTAAGATCTAAAATAGTCTAAGGTTAAGTGCCTCTATAAGTATTGACTCTAGTATATCCACTATTAGGTATTAGAACCTACTTATAGAGCCACTCAAACTAATCTTAGCCCACCACCCTAAGATACCACTAATACTTTAAATTGTATGAGAAAACATTTTATTTTTGACTAACTTCTACTGCTCCGATTTTTTTCTGCCTAAACAATGAAACAATCCTTAAAAGAAAATGAATCGATAAGCATTCAAAAAAAAACTTGATCAAAACAACAAATTTTGATGGAGAACTCACGCTTGACCAAAAAAATAACTACGCCAAAATCGTTTTCATACAAAATTAGTATTGCGTTTTTCATTCCGCGGTATATTGAACCCTGAGCGTAACGAGGAAATTTAATAGAGTCCTGAGTGAAGCGAGGTGGTCAAGCTGCCCAAGACGTAGACAGGCTTTATTCCAGAGGAGCATACTCTACTTTTCACACCTTCTGCGAGACAATAAAAATTCACTGAAAATCACAGCACCAAACACCTATACTACTTAATGACGGAACAAGCAGATGGCCCACCTGATGTTAAGCGGTAACCTCTGCCTATGAACAGTGCATTACCTACCTCATAGGTCATTTGTTATTTGTTATATAAGAGTGCAAAGTTGCTTTTTAACCGCGTGCTCAATTTTGAAGACCGAGCAAGCGAATCAAAAATTTGAATCTTAAGAGCACGATCTGAAAAATCTTTGCACTCGAGTGCAACACGTAACTTTTCATCCCACCTCAGCGAGGAAATGACTAAATGCAAAAAAAGTAATACACCAAGAAGGTTCCGAGTCTGAGTTTTTAACAAATTAAAAAAGGTTGTATGATAAATTCGGCATCATGGAGGTAGAAGTAAATAGGTTTAATGTTTTAAATTCACAAACTTAGTGCACACGAAGTTTTAAATTCAATTTTACTTTATCCTCTAGCGGATAAAAACGGCTTTTACACTCAGATATCGAAGAGCAAAAATTTAATTCTCTTTCCGAGATGGGGGGATGAATATGTATATTATGTGTATTCCTTTTTCAGAATGAAGGTGACCAGGAAAAAGGCTCAGAAGAGGACGCCGCTCCCGAGCGGATGCAATGGGGCAGCCAAATTGAATTCCTCATGTCGTGCATAGCCACTTCAGTGGGTCTCGGCAACGTGTGGCGGTTCCCCTTCGTCGCCTACCAGAACGGAGGCGGCGCTTTCCTCATACCTTACATCATTGTGCTGTTCCTCGTAGGAAAGCCTATGTATTACCTCGAATGTATACTCGGACAGTTCAGTTCCAAAAACTCTGTGAGGGTCTGGTCTTTATCTCCAGCTATGAAAGGTAAATTTATCTTATACATCATAATAAAATTCTGCTCTAGCCATGAAGGCGATAATAGACCCATAACTGCAATATAGACCTATCTTAGAAAGCCTAAACGGATGGCCCAAATAATTATTAAAATAATACAAAAGGTACGTATTAGGTAAATTAGTACATAATAGTCAAGAATAGTTTTTTTTTATTTACTTTTGCTTTTGACCGGAAAAATAAAACAAATTTTCCTATGGTTTACTAAAAAAAAAAGCCTACTGCTTCCAAACACTTGAAGCTATTTTAATGATTCTTTCATAATTTAAAGGTACCTAATTTATAGGTTTATTCAAAAATAGATTTTTAAAAATAGTAATTTACTTGAGACGGTTGCAATTATTCGTGATTTTCGCTCACTATTTGTTTAGCGTGCTCTGTTCTGCCCCGTTCTTACTTACCTGAACTTTACTGAGTTAGATAGTGACACAATTTGGGGCGACTAATCACCATAACGACTTATTTATACTGGGATGTTTCTTTCAGGGACGGGATATGCCCAGGCTCTGGGCTGTGGCTACATCCTCTCATACTATGTGGTGATCGTGGCCCTGTGTTTGTACTACCTGTCAATGAGCTTCCAATCTACGCTCCCGTGGGCAGTTTGTGACCCAGAATGGTTGAATTGCGTTCCCTCAGACGCCTCACTCGCGCCTGAAATACCTAAAGAAAACGCGACTAGCAGTGCTGAACTTTATTTCTTGTGAGTATTGTTTTTTTTTTTCAGTTTGATCAAAAAAAAAAACTGAAGCGGTCTTACAGATATTTATTTGTTTTAGAAACACTGTGCTTCAGCAAAGCGACGGTATTGAAGGTGGATTGGGTAAGTTGATATGACAACATTAAACTTATTTGAATTCACTAAAAAAAAGCATGCCCGTAGGTACCTCAAAATTAAATGAAAAAAAGTATGTTCAATCATATTTTTTTTTTTACAAAAATCAAGTATAGTCAGACTCAAGCGTGAATCGAGACCACAGATAACTTTTTATCGAGACTCAATAAGCCTCAATCTGCGCTTTAGTATAATTTAAGAATACTATACGGGCCGTAGAGACCACAGATAACTTTTTATCGAGACTCAATGAGCCTCGTTTTGCGCTCTAGTATAGTTTTAGAATACCTAAATAGGACGATTTTGGCATCTCAATGAGCTTCTATTTAAACTATAGTATAGTTTTAGAATACTATACGGCTCTTAGAGACCACAGAGAACTTTTATCGAGACTCAATGAGCTTCTATTTAAACTATAGTATAGTTTTAGAATACTATACGGCCCGCAGATACCACAGAGAACTTTTTATCGAGACTCAATGAGCTTCTATTTAAACTATAGTATAGTTTTAGAATACTATACGGCTCTTAGAGACCACAGAGAACTTTTATCGAGACTCAATGAGCTTCTATTTAAACTATAGTATAGTTTTAGAATACTATACGGCCCGCAGATACCACAGAGAACTTTTTATCGAGACTCAATGAGCTTCTATTTAAACTATAGTATAGTTTTAGAATACTATACGGCTCTTAGAGACCACAGAGAACTTTTATCGAGACTCAATGAGCTTCTATTTAAACTATAGTATAGTTTTAGAATACTATACGGCCCGCAGATACCACAGAGAACTTTTTATCGAGACTCAATGATCCTCGATGTGCACTTTAGTATAGTTTTAGAATACGGCCCGTAATGTTCTGAAGTGGAGAGATTAATCTTGTAACATTGTGATTTTGGTTTTAGGGCTGCCCATTTGGTACCTAGTGCTATGTCTATTGGCCGCCTGGGCTATCATCTTCCTGATCGTGGCGCAAGGCGTCAAGAGCTCCGGCAAGGCGGCTTACTTCCTCGCTGTCTTCCCCTACATCGTGATGATCATTCTGTTGATCACGTAAGTACCAAAACCAAACACTACTCATTCGCATTCCTTCTCCTCCTCCTATTTCGTAATACCTACCTACTTTTTATTGACTTGCAGCACTGTCATTCTGCCTGGCGCTGGTGACGGCATTCTGTTCTTCATTACTCCGCAATGGGACAAACTAATAGAACTCGAGGTGAGTACAAAATACAACCAGCCATAATTTAAAAAAAAAAAAAAAAACATGTGCGAGTCGGACTAACGCACGAAGGGTTCTGTACCATCCGTACCGTATCTACATAAATGGCATAAAAATAACGTTTGTTGTATAGGAGACCCCTTAAATATTTATTTTATTCTGTTTTTTAGCAATTGTTGTTATAGCGGCAACAGAAATACATAATCTGTGAAAATTTAAACTGTCTAACTATCATGGTTCATGAGATACAGCCTGGTGACAGCTGTGCAGACAGACGGACGGATAGCGGAGTTCTTAGTAATGGGGTCCCGCAAATATTTGTTCCGGGTCTGGTGTTATGGTACCATGGTACTCGTAGTTTCTGATACCCACGACACAGGGAATCCTAGTGTGGGGTCAGGACTATGTGTGTGACTGTAGGGTGTTGTTATGTTATTTTATGTTATGTTAGTAACCTAAAAGCCGGAAAGTTATTTCGAGAGCCAATTGTGTTTGTTCTGCCCTGCAGGTTTGGTACGCGGCTGTTACCCAAGTGTTCTTCTCGTTGTCAGTATGTACCGGAGCCATCATTATGTTCTCCTCGTACAACGGCTTCAGGCAAAACATTTACAGGTAATTAATTTACACTTTGGGTTTAGTATTATTTTATCTGTGCCTTTGGCATCACTTTGGCATCGAGGGCGACATTGAATGTTTTTAGAACTGGCCACATATAAACGATAAAATAAAAAAAAATTGAAAATGGAACTCTTTGCCAATTATTTCAGTCATTTGTTATTTGTTTTACGATTTGGCGGCAAATTGAAAATTGTCTGTGTCACGTCAGCATGAATTTCGAGAAAATCGTGCAGTTATTTTTTATGACTTTCGATGTTATTTAAGTCAATAAGAAAGTTATGGTAGACTTCGATTGGCCTTTCACGATGATGCTCCATCTCGTGCCACTGTTTACAACTGGTTTAATGAGTTTAAACGTGGTCGCACTAATCTCACCGATGATCTGCGTAAGGGACGGCTTTCGACGGCGACGACTGAAGATAACATCAGTGTTGTGCGGCGTATGATAGAGACTGACAAAAGAGCGACCTATCAACAGATTCGGACAAGCTTAAGCATCGGTATGAGTCAAGTGCACAAAATCCTCCATGAACATTTAGCGGTCAGGAAGCGTTGTGCCCGGTGGATACCCCATAATTTGAGTTTTTGCCCAAAAACTCCGTCGAAGAGGCCCCTAAGGACGAGTGGGCAAAGTGCTTTTCTCAGTGGTTACATCGGATATATTGATGTGAATGGACTCTATTTTCCAAAGATATAATAAAACGAATAACTTGCTAGTTTGTTCAGTTTTTGGTTTTCTAAAAACTTACAGGCCGAGATAAATAGATCGTACTTAGCACGTAGCTAAGCACGTAGCTTAGCTCATTCGCTGTCACTGTCACATAAACGTTAAAACACAAATGCTAGAGAGTGTGATAATAATAATAATAATAATAAAAAGTTATTGTAGATATATACGGTTGATATCTGTAGAGCATGTCACCGTCCCGGAGAGTCCCTCAGACATGTGCTTTCGGGTTGTTCGCATCTTGCTAACTCAGAGTACCTGCACAGACACAACCAAGTAGCCAGGATCATCCACCAGCAACTTGCTCTCCGATATGGCCTCTTCGGACCTGAGGTGCCGTACTATAAGTACGTGCCTCAGCCGGTTCTTGAAAATGGCCGTGCCACGCTCTACTGGGACCGGTCTATCATCACGGACAGGACTATTATTGCCAATAAGCCTGATATCGTGGTGGTAGATCGGTCGGAACGCCGGGCAATCCTTGTTGATGTCACTATCCCGCATGATGCTAATCTCGTGAAGGCCGAGAAAGACAAGTTAAGCAAGTACCTTGACTTGTCTTACGAGATTACCGCCATGTGGGATGTGGATTCAACAATTATCGTCCCGATAGTCGTTTCAGTAAATGGACTGATAGCGAAGAGCTTCGACCAATATCTTAAGAAGCTCTCACTAAATGGTTGGATCAAGGGTCAGATCCAGAAGGCGGTACTCCTGGACTCGGCACGCATAGTCAGGAGGTTCCTCTCTCTGCAGCCCTAGCCCCCGACCGTTAGGGCCTCGCTCCGCGGTCGGTGGTTCCCCGTTTAGATTTATATTTTTTAGTACAATGTTTTTTATACTATTTATTTTTTTGTAGATAGTATTCCTTTATAGTGAAAAATATATATTTTTTAACCAGATTTACAATAAATAAGTGAGATAATAATAAGTAAATAATGCTGGACAGTTCACACAACATTATCTAGCCCCAAGCTAAGCAGAGCTTGTGTTATGGGTACTAGATAACTGATATACTTAATACAACATATTACATAGATAGATATTTTTTATTATACATAGAAAACACCCAGAACACCCTGAACAAATATCTGATACGTTAGTACGTGATGTATCGTCTATTTATCTCGGCCTCAGCGTCGCCCTCGTATTCGTATATTTCAGGGGTGGAATGCTTTTTACAAGCAATAATTTATCTTGCTTTCATGTCTGACGGCCTCTGTGGCGCGATGGGTGTAGCCGGCCGAGATGCGAGGGGTTCGATTCCCGCTGCTGGACAAATGATTGTATGATCTGCAAATATATGTTCCTGGTCTGGGTGTTGTTATACCATAGTACCTGATACCTACGACACAGGGAATCCTAGATATATAGATAGATAGATAGATTAACACTTTATTGTACACCAAAAAATAAAACACAAAAAAGGATAAACTAAATCAAATTATATTACAATGGGCGGCCTTTTCGTTGAAAGCGATTTCTTCAAGGCGGCCTTATCGCTGAAAGCGATTTCTTCCAGGCAACCTTTGGATGGGCATTAATGAGCCTCCTAATGTGGTATAAGGACTAATGTATGTGACGGTTGGATGTTATTAACTCCGTTACGCGCTGGGTTCAATATACCGCCCGTGACGTAAGACATTGCTTTTTCCCCTCAGTGTATAATCTACTATTTATTTCACAAGTAAACGCGATTGTTACTTAGCATTTTTTGACGACCTCTGTGGCGTGGCGGGCGATGGTTCGCCTGCGACGCAGGAGGTTGCGGGTTCGATTCCCGCCTCGGAACAAATATTTGTACGATCTGTAGATATTTGTTCAGGTTTTTCTGGGTTTCTTCTATGTATAATAAAAAATATCTTTCTGTATTATCAGTTGTCTAGTACCCATAACACAAGTTCTGCTTAGCTTGGGGTTAGATAATGTTGTGTGAACTGTCCAGCATTATTTATTTATTTTTATTTATTTATTTTTCTTATCCAGAGATGCTATGATCGTCACGACGCTGGATACATTCACGAGTCTGCTCTCCGGGTTCACGATATTCGGCATTCTCGGTAACCTGGCGTACGAGCTCGACACTGAAGTCAAAGACGTGGTCGGCTCCGGCGGCACCGGCCTGGCTTTCGTCTCTTATCCTGATGCTATTGCGAAGACTTTTATGCCGCAGGTAACTAACAAACTTTTTAAAGTTGAAAGGTGGGAATAGGTACATAATGTTTACTTTACCAAAATGACTATCTTCCCCAAATGCCTACTTTCCCATAATGACCACTTTCCAAAAAAGACAACTTTCTGCGTGTGTCATGTCCGACGCGTTACTGGAGTTTACTCTAGTCCAGTTTAGAAAACATAACGACACTCTTGGATAACGCGGAAAAACATAACAACTTCACATTTTGCTTACTCTCCATCATTTACGTGCCTTTTATGAAAATCGATTAACAAATATTATTAAATTTAAATGTAACCCAAAAATTCCGTTCCAGCGGGACTCAAACCCGCATCCTCGCCTGTGATTTTACCAATGTCTGTGTGCCTTTACCAATTTGGCCATAGATCGAGCTATGACGCTGGAGACGAAATTTGTAGGCACTATCAACTCGGCTATAGCGCCGATGATGCCGCATAAAGTGTGGTTTACACTTGAAAAATAATAAACTGTGATTTCAGTTGTTCTCAGTGCTGTTCTTCCTGATGATGTCAGTGCTGGGCGTGGGCTCCGCTGTGGCGCTGCTCTCCACCATCAACGCGGTCATCCTCGACTCGTTCCCCAGGACCCGCACCGTCTACATCTCCGCGCTCTGCTGCACCGTCGGCTTCGGCATCGGACTCATATACGTCACACCTGTAAGTTACTATTCAACGCGGTCATCCTGGATTCGTTCCCCAGGACACGCACCGTCTACATCTCCGCGCTCTGCTGCACCGTCGGCTTCGGCATCGGACTCATTTACGTCACACCTGTAAGTTACTATTCAACGCGGTTATCCTGGACTCGTTCCCCAAGACGCGCACTGTCTACATCTCCGCGCTCTGCTGCACCGTCGGCTTCGGCATCGGACTCATTTACGTCACACCTGTAAGTTACTATTCAACGCGGTTATCCTGGACTCGTTCCCCAGGACGCGCACCGTCTACATCTCCGCGCTCTGCTGCACCGTCGGCTTCGGCATCGGACTCATTTACGTCACACCTGTAAGTTACTATTCAACGCGGTCATCCTGGACACGAGCAATTGTGTGCCCTCTCCCTCCCTAAAATTCCAGATCCGGCAGAATTAAAAGATCTAAGGCCCATAAGTATCTTGCCGTGCTTATCAAAGATGCTGAAGAAAGCTGTCTGTGCACTGCTAAACTGCAAAAACATTCTACCGGAGGTACAGTCAGGTTTTAGAAAGGGACGCAGTACAGTGACCACCTTGCTTGAAGTGACTGACAACATACCTGTACGCAGGATAGAGGCATGTGTACGTTGCTAGTGTTGCTTGATTTTTCGAGGGCTTCTGATTCTATTGATATTAATCTTCTTATTTCCAAAATGGCATATTAGGGTTTTGAAAGCAGTGCTTTACATTGTTTCAATAGTTATCTTAGTAATCGTTAAATCAGTACGTCAAGCTCTCGTCTGGTGCTAATGCCACTCAGTTTTCTGATAGGGTGGCTGTTAATAGGGGTGTTCCACAAGGATCTATTTTGGGGCCAATCCTTTTCATTACGTACACAGCTGATATCGCATTGCATATTCAATCATGGCAATTTCATATATACGTGGAGTTATAGACATACAAGTCTACATACCTTGTAAGCGTTCTGAATTAATAACGCCATTTCTAAACTTAACGCTGATCTGATAAGTAAGCTATACTTGTCAGATCAGCGTTCAAGAATGTCAGCCTATTGCTTAATCCAGCTAGAATTAAATATTGAATCTTTGGGAGTCGATACCAATTAGCAAATCAAAAACCCTCATCCGGCAGTGTTATGCTTATGGGGGAACACATTGATTGTGTCTACAAGGCACGTAACCTGGGCTTACAGAGGGACTGTGAACTTCGGTTTGAGGAGCATATTGCTGACTCAGTTAGGAATTGTTTTTATAGGTTGAAGGTAAAAGAAGTACAAGTTGAGGCCATACATATCCGAAGAGATAGATAGATAGATAGAAAACTCTTTATTGTAATCACCTTAAAAATAAAATAACAGCATACTTATATTAACTTACAACTAGTTCACGGTGATACAATGGGCGGCCTTATCGCTAAGAGCGATCTCTTCCAGGCAACCTTTGGATGGACAGGATTATAAAGAACGTGAGAGGAGGTGAAGTTACAATAAAAATACAATCAAATAATAATAAATAATAAAAAAATAAACGTGTTAATATATAAAAACAAAAAACAATATAGTTACCTAGTAGAATTGAAAGGAAAAACTAAACGCATTCACTCTAGAGATGCTGCGAGATACAATTTAAAGACATCATTTTTAAAAATTGGTAACGTTTTGGCATGCCTGATGTGAACAGGCAAGTCATTCCACAGATGGACAGCGCGCACTGAGAAGAGCTTCGTATCCAGCTTCGTAGATGCTATAAGGCCTATAATGATGATGATGTTGAGTGTACTTTTTGTTAATACAAAATAAATTTTCAATTTCAGGGCGGGCAATACATTTTGGAGCTAGTAGACTACTACGGTGGAACATTCTTAGTGCTGTTCGCCGCTATCGCTGAACTATTTGGCGTCTTCTTCATTTACGGTGAGTTTTTGGTACCAGGGTTCCATAATCCAACAAGAAAGGAGTGGAATATCCTACCGTCGTCTGTCTTTCCTGAAAACTATAATCTGGGTCTCTTCAAGGCTAGAATGAATAGGTGCCTTCTAGATATCTGTGCTCCATCTTCGGCCACATCGTCACTTACCAACAGGTGAGATCGTGATCAAACAAAAAAACCTTAGAACTTCCTTCATTCCTTCTTTTTATCCCGGTATAACAAAGCGAAGCCTCAGCCTTGCCAATGCAACACTGCATGCAGTTAAGCCGACTATAAAGATCTACCTCTCCCGAATAAGCGAGAAAACATCAGGAGATGATGTACTCCGGTTCGTGGGTGGAGAGGTGCCAAGGCCGAATTAAGGAGGTGGCGATTCGCCTGTCTCTCCAGCGGCTGCAGACCAACAGAGCCATTGACCTCAAGTCATATGCTCTCCAGGTCTAGGCGAAGTATAAGGATGTGCTCCTTGATCCGGATTTCTGGCCAACTGGCATTGTTTACCGACGCTATAGGGAAGCGTTATCGAAACCAAATCCCTCTCTTGACGTTAAGTGATAGTTTTGAGTATAATATATGTATGTTAACCTATAAGGTATACAGAGCGTCCCAAGACTATGCAACATGAAGGGATGGTACCTGAAATAGTGTACTGATATTTTGCTGAAAGGAGACTTTAATTTAATTTTAAAACTTAGTAATATAACATTCAAAGATTTTAAAAAAATTACTTGCTTAGTCTGGGAATCGAACCGAACATTTAATGGAATCAAAAATGTTTTTTTTATCCATTCTTTCGATTGGCATCATAAAAGTATAGGATGTTTTTTTCTTTCTAATTTTTTGTCGGTTCGATTCCCAGGCAGATTTATTCAAAATCTGGCTAAAAATATGTTTTTCACTATAAAGGAATACTATCTACAAAACGTAAATAGTACCTATAAAAAACATTAAATTATTATAATAATGTTTTACAATTTATTTTTCTAGGTCTGGAGAACCTCTGCCTGGATATAGAATTCATGTCCGGCGTTAAGACCTCTGTGTACTGGCGCATGTGCTGGGGCTTCATCACGCCCGTCATGATGCTGGTCGTCTTCATCTACGCGCTTATATCCTTCGAAGCTCTCGTCTTCGCCGATTACTACTACTACCCTACTCTCGCAGTTGGTGCGTATTTTTATATTAAGGTGGTTGCTATCGTTTGAGGCGCGAAATTCCTTTTTTTTGTGTTTTTTGCTCATCACAGCTCATCATCACTTCTTCAGATAGCGAAAACTAATTTGCTGGTAATTATATGACCTAACACATAAGTTTTAATTAATAGTATCACATAAATATCATTAGTTAAAACTTGTGTTAGGTCATATAATTACCGGCAACATAGTTTTCTCTATCTGAATAAGTGTTGATAAGATGAGCAAAAGATTTTACGATTGTTTAAATGGTTACAATTATAATGCAATTGAAAAACCATTGAAGTTAGTAGAATACTAAAAGTGTAAAAAATTACAAGTATAAGACAATTCATTAACAATTTAAATACAATTGGTTTAGTAGAATTGGGCCCCTGTATGTACCTATGTATGTCCGTCCCCTCGTACCTACTAAATGGCTGAACCTATTTTGATGAAATATATGTCGTTATTGATTTCGTTACGTCGTTTCGTTGCGTTAGTTGTCGTTACGTCTTTATTGCGCGAGTGTCACTGGTTATAAAAAAACCAGTGGATCTGTGTTGTAGGTGACCTTCTTTGCACCGACGAACCTTCTAAGTACCTTCTGTACCTTACGCCTAAACCGGTACAAGCATGTTCCGGGGCGTTTTGCTCGTTCCTCCCCAACCTGCAACAGCCCAAGCCGAGGTCCGTACCTAAGTGGTCCAACCTAAGTTTGCAGGTTGAGCGCCATCTGCGCTCACCAAAAGCCCGGTCGCAGTCATGACCACAGGAGGTTAACAGCATTTAAATAAACTCAAAAAAAAACCAGTACCCTTACCACAAGTTTCTGCCGTTATCAAATCGCTAGCGAAACGATAATCAATGTCTAATATTAACCAATCAAGTTATTAAGATTTCTAGTCACCCTGATGTCTTTGGCCAATATTTGACACTGACTATCGTTTCGCTAGCAATTCGATAACGTGAGAAACTTGTGGTAAGGGTACTTTCGTCTTTCAGTTGTTAGTCGCCGAGACGCGCGGACCTCACGGACGGCTGTCGTTTTGAGTCGGCAGTCGTCGGAGGTCGTTCGTGCGACTTGGCGTGGTAGAACGGCTTTAGCGATAGGCTGTATCTTCTATATATAAAACAAAGTCGTGTTAGTTACACCACTTATAACTCAAGATGGGCTGGACCGATGTTAGTTATCTCTTTTTTGGTGGATTCTTCTCCGCTCCGAATAACAGAATAAGTAATAAAATATCGGGTGGGGGGCTGCTTTTCACCGGGGGCTAACCGTACGAAGCCGGGGCGAGTCGCTAGTTGTAAGATAAAAGGTGATTTAAATAGTTACTAATAGAATCGTTGTGTCATTATTTCAGTGTTCGGCTACCTCATGTTGTTCGCCGGTGTCGCCCTCGTGCCAATCTTCATCTGCATCACTTTATACAAGAAAAGAACCGGAAACTTCGAAGAGGTAATACATTACTGCCGCTGTCTGCAAGTTAGGCGGGTACCTCACAGGTCACGTCCACCTAGAACGCGCCCTATGTGGCATTGCACTGCGCCAGGCACCCTGAGACATAAAGATGAAAGTCTCATGTGCCTGCTAATTTCAGCGGCACCCATACCCTTCAAACCGGAACACACCAATGCGAGCACTACTGCTTTGCGGCAGAATTAGGTATGGAGGTAAAACTTCCCCGGACGAACTCTTTCACAAAAAAGGTCTATTACTATTGAATTTATTCCTTTGTAAAGATAATAGAAAACTGATTGTAATGATATCAACTCTTTTGCAATCTATCTATAACTATATAAGAGCTATAACCTTACTGACTGGCTGACTGACTGACTGACTGACTGACTTATTGATTCATCATCGCTGAGCCGAAACCGCTGGACCTAAAAAGCTGAAATTTGGAGCGTAGGTTCCTTTTATAGCAAAAGACACCCACTGAGGAATTTTTGAAAATTCTTCCCCTATGTGGGTGAAAAGGGGTGAAAACCATTGTATGAAAAATCCTATTTCTTGAACATACAAACTTGAAAATTTGCATAAGTATGCTTCGATACAAATTATAACAAGTAATTAATTTTGTAAAAAATAAAAAACCCCCAACGCTGAACGGCTGAACCGAATTTGATCAAACAAAGCTAAGAACACTCCCGACAAATACACCTTTCAAACAAACAAAAAACGAAATCGGTTCATCCGTCGGGAGCTACGATGGGACAGACAGACACACACTCACACATACATACACACACACACACAGACACGTAAAAATTATAACACCCCTTCGTTTTTCGTCGGGGGTTAAAAAGATATAATATTTTTTCCCCGAACTACCCCAAAAGCGGGTGCAATGATGGGGTGTTGATGTTTGTATGGGATCTTGTTCTCGCGTGGTGCCTTTTGCTTGAAACTTGGTATGGGTACTAAAAATACAGAATAATTGAACAAATGATTCAGGATTTTTCAAAAAAAGCCCTAATAGGGGGTAAAGTGAGGTGTCATAAGTATTTGGGCTTCGTCGTACCGAAGCACGGATGATCAGCTAGTAATTTATATATAATGATAAACTACGAGAGAAATTTACTTAAAAAACCAAACACAATTCAAAACGAAAGGAATTTCTTAAAAAAGTATTTTTACAATAAAATTATTATCAAAATTGACACTAATGTGGGTGTATGCTAATGTACAACGTCCGTCTATCTCTGGCGCTGGAGCAGAAGTGAGCTCCCATCGGCACTCTTTCAGCTTGGCTCGGCGCACGGGTAGACAAGTCACGCCCACAATCTATCTGTCCTTAGGCTAATCTGCCATAAAGTGAATCTGTCATAAAGCGAACAAGACATCGTAGCTAGGTAGGTATCTCTATGCTTAATATATGTATTTGTTTGCAGACTGCCAAAATATCATTCCGCGCCAAAGAGACATGGGGTCCTCGCGCGCCGAGCGACAAGCGCGCGTGGCAGGCGTTCAAGGCGGAGGCCAAGTCGGAGAGACAGCTGATGAAGACGTCAAGAGCGAAGCACATATGGCTGGTGCTTACGGGAGGGTACAGGAAAAGGAACTAGCTTGTAATTAAGCTTTATTTATGATTATGCCAATATAGCTGCTTATTTCTTAAGACCTTGTATTCCGGCAAAAGTAGGCATTCAGTGCTGTCCCGATCCGCGCGCGAATGACTGCGCGCAGTCTGAGAGATTTCGAGCGCCAACCCCAGGCAGAAATCTTCAAACAAAAAAAACGCATCGCGCCGCTCGAAAAAGCAGTTTTTATGGAATATCTCGTAAAACATAGATAATTTTACAAAACTCCTACAGTAAACACTCGGTTTTTAATAAACCACTTTAATAAACAATCGAAATAGGCAAAATAAATACGTAACTTAAGATTTTATTTCTATCAAGGAAATATTGTCCTATCGTGTTTCTGGTACAGTGATCCCTCGGAATTATAATGTAGTATCCATGCATATTTATAATTTGAATATTGTACTTGATTTAATCTGTTAAAAATCAATTCTAAGATTAGTAATTTTGCGGACCCCACCTTAACAGACATTCGTCGAGTAATATAGGTACACGCAATTTTACATATTTACCTACCTAGTACGCGTATCAACGATCTTACTAAATGCCTTTTTGTGATAAAGCGGCTATTTTGGCTTTTCCTGTATATATCTGTAAATGTTTTGATATTTTTTGTACCTTATTATCACTAAACATTAGTCAGTAACTATGCAAAGCTCAGGTAAAATAAAGTAGCTAGTTAGTTTCATGTTATGGATAGATTATTACTGCCTCGAAATCATTCTCTTACATTTTCACTGTGGGTATGAACTTCTTGGCTTGGCAAAGAACATGGGCAACTCACCATACATTGTTTGACCCAACTTTTTTGGCTAACGTAACGTACAGTTGGGATACTTTTGGTTATTGAAAATATATGTAAAGATAATGAAAAAGTTAATTTAATTTCTTGCGTAGAAGTTGTGGGAAAGTAATGAAGCTTGTTGCGTTTTGTTTCACGCAAATGCAATGAGTTGATTTATCTAATTATTTAGAAATACAACTTTTGCTTCCCAACTTCTAAAAATATACATGTTCTTTAGTTTTTTTCACAAAAAACAATATTTAGAACAGTACTAATTACTTCCATGAAGTAATTCATAAGTAATTAGTAAGTTCATTTATTTTTGAACTAGGTCAGCGGTTGCCCACCTCCTTTGTCTACTTATCATTACCTACCAATCGGGTTTTACAATCATGTTCTACACAACAAACTGTCTATCTACCCGAGACCCAAATAAAAAGGTAGTGAATTAGAAATGTATATACCTAGCTACTTAAAATAAGAAATAATGTATATTAAAGAGAATTTTAGAATTGTAAATAATCCTGTAGTATTAGGTAAGTAAGTAAATACAAATTGGTATTATTTTGGACGAAATATCGGAAGCCAGAGTACAAAATGTTGCATGGCAAGTTTATTCTGACAATTATAGCCTGATTACACCTACCGAGTAGAGTGGCGAGACAGTGCCCTCGGCCGAGTGCTCGGTACGTATAAACATAGCGCCGAGTGCTCGGCCGAGCGCTCGGCCTAGCAACAGACCGAGACAGTCACTCGGACCCTGTTCTATTTACTAGGCCGAGTGCCCAGCCCCCCCTTCTCCGCACTGTCTCGCTCGCTCACTCGGTGGATCTGAACACGCGCACTCGGCGACCACTCGACACTCGATGCGTACACGTCACTTTTTCCCGCGAATTTTTGTTTGCACGTGTTGTTTAGAAACGTTAAAAAATGTCTGGGAAATGGGATTTTGACACCACATTGAAGTTTCTGAAACTCTCCAAATATGTGTATATGGCTTCCATTACTTCTGGGATAAGTAATGATATTGCAGCCCGAGATATTCTATAAAATGCTTGTAAATAACGGTAGCTTATTCCTGTTACTATGTAGCATAATGCTACTTGCAACTTAGTTCTTGCAGGTATAGCTTCTCTTAAGACTGTATCTTCTCTTTGTATCATTGATGTAATGTTTTCTAATAATGTATTAAAATTTTCTACAGTCATTCTCAGAAGGGCTCTAAACTCATCGGGGTCTTCCAACTGTAATTCACTAAAAATAGTGTTTGTAGCACCTAACTCAGGTCTTCTTAAAATCCATGGTCTCGTCCAAACGCGGGATTTCTCTTGAGCCAACAATTCTGTTAATTCTTCTACCAGGAGAGGTATAAGTAATTTTATAGATTTTCTAATAATTTTTTTCCGATCCATATCAGCGTTTCACTTGTACCTATACCGGGTATAAACTGAACTGACTGACTGTCTCGCCGCAATTTTAAAAATATGTATAAACACTCATTCGGCCACAGCACTGTCTCGGCCCAGTGACATTTTGCTGTCTCGCCACTCTACTCGGTAGGTGTAATCAGGCTATAAAGGATGATTTATGCTACACCGTGCGTCGCCCGTGCCTTGGACGAGCCTCGGTCGCACGGTGGACCATGAACAACTAAAACAAGATTATTGATGCTACACCGTGCTCCGCCTGCGCCTAAGATGAGCCTTGAGTGCACGGTGTAGCATGAACTACTTCCTAAGAAAGGATGATTTATACTACACCGTGTGTCACCCGTGCCTGGGACGAGCCTCGGTCGCACAGTGGACCATCAACAACTAAAACAGGATTATTGATGCTACACCGTGCTCCGCCTGCGCCTAAGATGAGCCTTGAGTGCACGGTGTAGCATGAACTACTTCCTAAGAAAGGATGATTTATACTACACCGTGTGTCACCCGTGCCTGGGACGAGCCTCGGTCGCACAGTGGACCATCAACAACTAAAACAGGATTATTGATGCTACACCGTGCTCCGCCTGCGCCTAAGATGAGCCTTGAGTGCACGGTGTAGCATGAACTACTTCCTAAGGATGATTTATGCTACACCGTGTGTCACCCGTGCCTGGGACGAGCCTCGGTCGCACGGTGGGCCATGAACAACTAAAACAGGATTATTTATGCGACATCGTGTGCCGCCCACACCTTAGATGAGCCTTGAGTGCACAGTGTAGTATGAACTACTTCTTAAGAAAGGATGATTTATGCTAACCCGTGCGCTTTCAGCGAATCGGACGAGCCTCAGTCCTACGGTGGCGCATGAACTACTGATATATAATTATATATGGACCGTGCTCCGCCTGCACCTCGGCGGCGAAATGTTCATGCTTTATTAGTTAGTAGCATGAACTACTAATAAAGGATAATTTATGCTACACCGTGCGCTGGTCGAGCTTCGGGCGCGTACACTAAACTCCTTCATATAAAATTCATCCGTCCTCCGCGAGTCATACGTGCCACGGCTCGGATCCGTCACGGCCTAGCATAAATCATCCTTTATTGTGCTATGATCATTCTGAAACATAGAATGAAAGACCCCCTCAAGCGTCAGTAATATTAAAACCTGTAATTTCCATGTAGGTAGGCCAGGCTAAACTTTGATGAGTCAAATAATACCGTGCTCTATTTAGATCACAGACTATATTACACTAGATAACGCGTAATCGATCACCCACTTTGCGTGTCCAAAGTTTGAGCAATTCTCCTACTAGCAAATCTCAAATCAGTTCTCTCTGGGCAGTCTTCGCGATAGCACGTCGGATGTTAATACTCGTAGAAGCGCCATAATTAACTGTAAAAATTCTTCGAAATCATCTAGCCGTACGAATGGAGATATTTCGTAGCATAGTAGATACAAAGTAATGCGGCACGCTTGGTTTCCGGGTTCGCTGTGTCTATCTTGATATATGGTCTGTGATTTAGGTTTCTGTTTATTTTGTTACTTTTACAAGTTTATAATAAAATATTTTGTATTTTTATGATTTTTATTTTGTCACTTTCATAAGTGTTTCCACAGAAGCAAGAGATCTGAAGCGCAGATATGAATCACACTATCCAAATCGCCTGTACAGCTGTCAGCAAATACTGCATCCGACTTATACCATAAACGTCTAAGTTACGATGTTTGTATGTTTGACTCAATCACGCCAAAACGGCTGAACTGATTTCAATTAAATTTGGTACACGGATAGATTATACTGATTGAGTTATACTATTACACTATCTTAATAAAACGCGGGCAAACACAATTTAAAAAAAACTCAATTTTATTTCAATCAAAAAAATATAATCACGTGCCAAACGACAATCGATCACCCGGAAAATAAAATTCAGATAAAATTATATAATTGGCACAGAATAAATAATAGTACAAGTAATTGGTTAGATAAAGGTTTTTGTTATAATATTTTTTTTGGACCTGCAATGTTTAATTGATGTCAAATATTGCGTGACTGTACTATTCTTATTTGTTCTCCACGTCTGTATTTTGTTTATCAGCGAAATGTTTAATTACTTGATAATAGATACGTGACTTGAACTAGGTACCTAATAAAATTAAGTTAATATCTTCTAATAATAATTGCATGCTAAGCTTATTGGAGTGTGTCGGACACCATTTAACTGCTTAACATCTTTTTTTTTTTTAATATAAATAAATAAATAATGCTGGACAGTTCACACAACATTATCTAGCGCCAAGCTAAGCAGAGCTCGTGTTATGGGTACTAGATAACTGATTACATAGACAGATATTTTTATTATACATAGAAAATACCCAGAACACCCTGAACAAAAATTTGCGATTGCACAAATATTTGTTCCGAGGCGGGAATCGAACCCGCAACCTCCTGCGTCGCAGGCCAACCTTCGCCCGCTTATCAATTTCAATCTCAATTCAAGATTATATGCGCATACTGAATTACGACTGCAATGCTCCAATCGTTCAAGCAATTTGCGAGGGAGTTATCCCCAACACCCCAGTGATTGCAGCAGTGGCGTAACTATACCATCCGGAGCCCGTGGCAAATTCGAAAATTTAAAAAAAAATTAGCTGTGGGCCCGTGGGTGTCCGTGGCAAATTCAAAAATATTGTTGTCTCACTTTGGATTTTAAGCAGAACTTATAAAAATATACTTTTCAAATAAAATAAAATAATCAGGTTGTAAAAAAATATTTTTGAGCTCGCGGCCTCTTGGACCGGGGCCCTCTTGGGTCGGGGGCCCGTGGCATTTTGCCGCCCTGCCACCCTATTGTTACGCCACTGGATTGCAGGCAAATATCATCTATATACTAATTATAAAGAGGAAAGATTTGATTGTTTGTTTGCAATGAATAGGCTCCGACTACTGAACCGACTTGAAAAATTCATTCACTGTTGGGAAGCTACACTATCCCCGGGTGACCATAGTCTATATAAAATTAACAAAAAAAATAGGGATCCTTACGAAAACTCCAATAATGTAACCCAAGGTGTAAAAAAATTACCAAAAATTACTGATGTTTGGATAGATGGGGGGGTTGGAAAGGTGGGAGGGTTAAGGGGGACGGGAGGGAGGGGCATCCCGAAACTACACGTGCGAAGCCAGGGCGAGTTTCTAGTTCAATATAAACTTGCTGTATATTGTATGAGAACATGTTGCCGCTCCGAGCATATTGGTGCCAGGCAACCACAGATAGGCAAGGGTCGCGGGTTTATTTTTATCAGGCTATTATGAAATCAGAACAGGAATTTGTGACTAAAACTGTAGGTACTGAAACTTAGCTGAGAGGAGATTGAGTAGGAATTTACTATACGCTGTTGGTTGGTAGCTTACAAGTATTCAATAGTTTTTTTAATTTGGTTGTTTTCAAGTTATCTAATAAGGGCTCAAAGTCTTCGCGATTCCATGACTCTTCTAAGATAAATTAAAGGTAAAGTGTGATTTAATTAATAATAATCATTATTATCTTGCCCTTCTCCCAATTTATTAGGGGTCGGTGCAGTACCTACGTCTTTTTCTTCCACTCTCCCCTGTCAGCCGTCACCTCATCATTCACTCCCTTCTCATTCATCTCTCACGCAATCCATCCATCTTTTCTTAGGTCTTCTTCCCTTCCATCCACTAACATTCATATTCATACTTTCTTAGTTACATGCGTTTCATCCCTCCTCATAACATACCCATACCAAGCTAAACGATTTCTTATTACGCATACGAATATACGGTGTACGCCAACGACTACACCGAATGATTACCTAATTATGTATTACCTTATTATTATTATCTCACTCATTTATTCAAAATATATTTTTCACTATAAAGGAATTAAATGATCTACAAAAAATAAATAGTATAAAAAACATTATAGTAAAAAAAAAAAAAACTATACGGGGAACAGACCGCGGGCAAAGCCCTAACGGTCGGGGGCTAGGGCTGCAGAGACAGGAACATCCTGACTATTATTATTGTTATAAGAGCAAACTTTAAAACGTTAAAAAGTACAAAGAGCCCCTTGAGTTGTTATCAAAATTAAAATTCGTAGACTTACTATATAAATAGCTGTGAATTTAAAGAAATTCTAAGCCATTGAGAAATTGGCCTTGAAAACAGTACTATTTTCCATTTTTACTCAGGGCTTAACGGGGGATCTTAAATGATCACATAGGTACGAGCAAAATCTTGTTATTATGGGTAATATTGTAATATTGTGCCGGTGAAATTACAGGCACATGAGACTGCATAGTATCTATGTCTCAGTGTGGCGAGCGCAGTGCAATGCCGCATAGTGCGCGTCCTAGGTGGACGTGGCCTGATGTTAATGCATTATTATAGGCACAATTTACTACTTAACATCTTTTTGATCCGTCATTCATTCAGATAAAAAAAAACGATTTACAAAGAAGTAATTTTAAGAATATCAATTTTATCAAGGCTTTTTCAAGTTATACTTTAAAATGTTACTGTAGATATGTTTAGCTGGGTATATTAATTAGTATATTATTATTATTAGTTAGTAATTAATATTATATTACTTTCATATACTTTTTAAGACCTTTTGTTAACATAACATAAACATGTACGTTTTTTTTGTAATATTTTTTGCTTGGGAACATAATTGGGCAAGGTTATTGGCGCAATGTGCCCCCTTAAACTGCCGCATTATAGTAATTAATGAATCGGTAAAAATTGACTAATCACGCTCTGATTAAGAATAATAATTAGATAATAATCACCAAAGTCTAGACGAATATTTATAAGGGATGTTAATAAATCACTATTATTTTTGGTAAGGCTAACGTTACCACCGAGTTATATTATAGCTACGAGCTCATAGGTTACCCGAGTTATATTATAGCTACGAGCTCATAGGTTACCCGAGTTATATTATAGCTACGAGCTCATAGGTTACCCGAGTTATATTATAGCTACGAGCTCATAGGTTACCACCGAGTTATATTATAGCTACGAGCTCATAGGTTACCCGAGTTATATTATAGCTACGAGCTCATAGGTTACCCGAGTTATATTATAGCTACGAGCTCATAGGTTACCACCGAGTTATATTATAGCTACGAGCTCATAGGTTACCACCGAGTTATATTATAGCTACGAGCTCATAGGTTACCACCGAGTTATATTATAGCTACGAGCTCATAGGTTACCACCGAGTTATATTATAGCTACGAGCTCATAGGTTACCACCGAGTTATATTATAGCTACGAGCTCATAGGTTACCACCGAGTTATATTATAGCTACGAGCTCATATAGGTTACCCGAGTTATATTATAGCTACGAGCTCATAGGTTACCACCGAGTTATATTATAGCTACGAGCTCATAGGTTACCCCGGAAATGTAAAAGGCTTCAAACAGATATGTTTTCTCTATAACAGTTGCATTCTTGTACACTGGTAAGACTGGTAATGAAATGGACGCAATATCACTAAGATCAATTTCTTCAAGTGTTGCCGTTACCTATTAAGAGTGTGGATAATCAACTTCTTATTATTTGGTATAGTGACACCTTTAGTGATAGGTGACGACCTCAGCGCGTCGGGCGAGTTGCCGGCTGAGATGCGAGAGGTTGCGGGTTCGATTCCGGCTGCGGGACAAATATTTGTATGAACTGCAAGTATTTGTTCCGGGTCTGGGTGTTATGGTACCATAGTAATCGTAGTTTCTGATACCCAGGATACGGGAAATCCTAGTGTGGGATCAGGACTATGTGTGACTGTTGGTTGTTATGTTTGTTATGTGTGGCGCGGCGGGCGAAGGAGGCGTGTGACGCATGAGGTTGCGGGTTCGATTCCCGCCTCGGAACAAATATTTGTACGATCTGCAGATATTTGTTCAGGATGTTCCGGGTATATTCTATGAATAATTCAAAAAAACTATGTAATGTATTGTATTAAGTATATAAGTTATCTAGTACTTACCCATAACACAAGCTCTGCTTAGCTTGGGGCTAGCTAATGTTGTGCATTATTATTTCATAGTAAGGGTCATGGAAAAAAATCGAGCACCCTGTGAAACAATGTAATTAAAAATATATGCTGTATCATTTATTAGTGTTTTATCTTATCAAATAATTCTAATACCTTCTGGCAAGTTTCCAGCCACATTCATGAATGATCAGCATATTGTAGTCCTGCGTGTGTGTAAACTAAAGTAAAGTAATGTTTATTTGCTCAAATAGTTGGCGGTACATTATTATGGTTTACATTAACAAATACAAATAGCTTAATTAAGTAGCTTTACATATTTTACAGCGCTACTAACAACAAGTAATTAATTTTGTAAAATTAAAAAAACCTGAACGCAATGAAACGGCTGAACCGATTTTGATCAAACATAGATAAGAACACTCCTGACTAATTATTCACCTAACAAACAAAAAAAAAACAAAAAAAACGTTCATCCGTTCGTGAGACACAGACAGACACACACACAGCCAAACATACATACACACACACAGTCACGTCAAACTTATAACACCCCGTCGTTTTTGCGTCGGGGGGTTAAAAATTAAGGTTGTACCAATTTAAGCTCTATTCCCCACACTAGGTCTCTACAAAGCCTATAAAGTAGGGTATTGTACAGTGTGTCGTTCTTCATTAAGGGCACTAACGAAAATATACAATCTTCTCGATATAAATTTCAAATAAAAAAATTATAACATAACATAACACCCAACAGTCACACACATAGTCCTGATCCCACATTAGGATTCCCTGTGTCCTGGGTATAAGGAACTACGAGTACTATCTGGCACCATAACACCCAGACCCGGAACAAATCTTTGCAGATCATACAATCTTTTGTCCCGTAGCGGGAATCGACCGCAACCTCTCGCATCACAGCTGGCTACTCGCCCGACGCGCTACAGAGGTCGTCATAATTATTAATGTAATTTAGTCTAATTGGAGTTTACTCCTTAAGAATCACTTTTCATATAAGGCCCACGGTTTGTAAAAAGACGGGGAATAAAATCGTTAAATCGCGCGTTAACAAAAAGCGAAGTCCCTCTGCGCAGCATATTTGCGCATCTTATACTCAACTGAACTGGAGTAAACTGCAGTCGCGCAGCGCGCACTCCTTTTTTTTATCTCCCTTTTGTTTATGCACTTTATCAAAGACCGCACTGTAGTAGTTAGTGTCACGAATCTGTCGAGTAGGGAATCTGTCCAATCCTGATTCTGTCCTACACCAAACAAAGGCCTTAGACAAGTATGAATGAAACAAAACATGCAAGATCGAGTTTTGTGAATGAAAATGCTGCAATACGACCTCTGTGGCGCGGCTGGCGATGGTTCGCCTGCGACACAGGAGGTTGCGGGTTCGATTCCCGCCTAGGAACAAATATTTGTGCGATCGCAGATATTTAGTCAGGGTGTTCTGGGTATTTTCTATATGTATAATAAAAATATCTATCTATGTAATATATTGTATTAAGTATATCAGTTATCTAGTACCCATAACACAAGCTCTGCTTAGCTTGGGGATAGATAATGTTGTGTGTATTGTCCAGCATTATTTATTTATTTTATTTATGTAATAAGCTATGGCGTAGCGGGTTACGGCGTCACGGCGTAGCAGATTATCACTTAACTACAGAATACATACACAGTTACATAATGTTGACTACGCAAAATCATTTAAATAAATAGCTATTCTTGCCCCCCAAACAAAGTGCAGTTGAGGTCGCACAGCGCCTCTCTTTCTATCGCGTAACTCTGATATTCTCGCGCGTATCTTTTTTGCTCACTGAATTGACTCGACAAGTCGAGCCCGCAGGGTACATGTACCCTCATACCTATAGTGCGCCACGCCTGACTTAACCCAATAGTTGAGGTATATCGCACCCTTCCGAACTTTTGCACTCGTTTATATTATTGGACGCCTGAGATTTGTACCCGAGCAAATACCGAGAAATGGTAATACTGTAACATTTCTTACCTAGTTTCCGAATAGTGATTTTTGTTAAGTGTGGTACGAGTACATATCTATACCCTGGTTCAGAATTCGAGATATTTTTTGTAAACAAACAAATGTCACTGTTAAATAGACAAGCCAGTGGTAAAAACATTTTTTTGCGCGGATCATGTTTTACTAGTAGTGACCCGCGGCTTCTAAAACTTCTTAACAATTGTATTAAATTTTTGTAATATCCGCCAAGCAGATTCGCTCGCGCGGTATGTACCTTCAATTTGCGGCAATGTATCATCATCATCATCATGGTGATCGTTACGGGACGCCCGGCTAATGTGAAACATCTATGTTAGTATTAGAATTCTTAATTCATACGGCAATAAGATGTTTCACATCAAAAGTTCAAGTTGTGGCCCTTTTAGATAACGCCACGGCTGCACGTTAGAACCAGATTTTGATGAAAATGGGATCATAGAATTGAAACTATCGTGGTTGGGAATCATATTAATAAATAAAAATATAATATAATAGTGGTAATTAGCCGTTTATCTTTTAATATGAAAATGGGATCAATCGGGAAGTACATCGTGTCAAATAAAAAAAATATGTTCCTAATCAGAAATTAAATGACGGAGATACCAAACATAAAAAAACACGAATTGAGCACCTCCTCCTTTTTTTGAGGTTGCTTAGCAAAAAATTCCAAACTCGATCGACGTTCTCACTTCATAATCATTTATTCATAGATCATGAGGAATTTAGCATTTAAAAACTGGCAATACAGACAAAAGAGCCAAGCTTGAGTTGAAAAATCGGGGCTAATAAGTTGATTGTTTTTATGAAATACTTTCGAAAATACTATGAATTCTGGATACGTACCTACTGATGATAGGTGACTTTACTAGTCGTTTTTAGACGTCCTTTGTAGTTTCTGCCCACTTTTACGGCACACCTCGTCATTGCAGACACAAATTAGAATCAATGATGCGACCGTTCACCTTGACGAGACAATTGGCACTGAGAGGTGGCGAGCGACTTACCGGCCAACAGTTGGTCGGTATACTTTTCGACGCATTTGTGACGTGAAGCACAATCAAGTCTATAAACAATCAAAGATCACAACTGTTCTGTCATATCTGAGCTGTTAGATTCAGTATCAGAATCAGATTCATCATTGATGTTAATAACAAATCTATCAGAAACACCCTTAATTCCACCCACACATAATTCTATAACATATATATAATTTAACCATTTCATCTTCTATTTTTATCGCATGACGTACACAGTCTGCCCATTTCTCCGGGCGTCACCTTTCTTAAACCTTCTTCTAATAACAGCTTTACCTCATTCATTTTAAAGGTTTTGTTATTTCTTGCGACATGCCCCTTTACTTGAGCCCACACAAGCTCTATTGGGTTGAGCTCACAATGGTAAGGGGGCAGTCGCAAGATGGTGACGTCTTTCTGGGCAGCCAACTCATCCACCACATTCTTATTAAATCGGGTTCTTATTTTCTTTTACAATTTTTTTATAACTCTGTTTTTATCATATTTATGTTGTAGGCAACGTTTTTTGCATGAAGCCATTCTTGGATGGAGGCTTTTCTCCATGAGGTGTTTGGAATCCGCTCCACTTTGCGGCTGTGGTAAGGGGCATTATCCATAACCAAAATTGAATTTGGTTTTAAATCAGGCAGAATTTTTGTCAACCATTCTTCAAAGCACGCTGAATTCATGTCTTTATGGTAATCATCTGTATTTGTTTTTGATTCAAACAACAGTAAAACCCCTTCTATAAATCCTTCTTCACTCCCAATGTGGCTTATAATTAACCTCCTTCCCTTGCCCGATGGAGCTTTTAGCCCAAAAATCCGTCCAAAAATGCTTCTTTTGATGATGTCACTTGAGTGTCCACCCATGTTTTATTTCTCTTTTTATTCTATCACGGCTTTCAAAACAAAGCCAATTGTTTAGAATCTCTGCAGTGTTCCAAGTGACATGAAATATTTTCTACAAAAAAATATATTTTTGCTTGATAACTTTGTTAATAACCAAAATAACTCAAAAATATATACGAAAAAATATTGATTACATTATAGTTTATCAGATCTGAGTTAGAATAACACGCCAAGCCTGTTTATTGGCCTAATTTAATAAACTAACTTATTAGTACCTATTTTTTTGCTATGGTATCCCCTTTGTTTACAAGAAATATCTCGAATTCTGAACCAGGGTATAATTACCTAATTCAAAATTATTTCAGCGAAGCGACGCTTGACATGATAGCTGGCTTTTATCTAACATGAATGCAATCCCGAAAGGGAAAATTAACACAGCACAAATTAAAAAAAATACAGGGGGAATTATTACAGACAGCGAAAATTAAAAAAATATAGAAATAAAATATACCTAGAACACCCTCAGATGTGTTGTTACATACACTTTATCAACTTTATTACTACAAGCCTTTATTTAACTGCAATGTATGTCTATATCCCACGATGGTGCAGTGCAACCCACAGTGAAAAGAGGCCCATTGAGGGTCTGCCTACCCCTTCGGGGAAATAGGCGTGTGTCTATGTATGTATATATGTATGTTTGTCCACGTTCAATTCCCTTCTTGCAACTGAATTTTAAAGCAGTTATCCTCAACCGATTGAGCTGAAGTTTGGCATACCTGTCTAGTTCCAATGACAATACAATTTGATAGTGACAGCGAGCTGATCCATGGACTTAATACTACGTCCATGAGCTGACTAGGAAGATGGAATACCTCCATGTGAGCTGATCTGATTATGGTGACGGAAGGTGGACAACGGAACTCCTCGAGGGAATGAATGAATGAATGAATGAATTATTTATTCAAATAATATTAGACTGGCCGTGTTTGGACTCATTTTTTTAAAAAAGAAAAAAAAATACACACATACAATACATTAAATAGCTAAATATTTTATAATATACATAGAAAATACCCAAAACACCCAGAACAATCTGCAGATCGTACCAATATTTGTTCCGAGGCGGGAATCGAATCCGCACCTGCGTCGCAGGCGATGTCATTATTGTTCGAGCTCATTATTACCCTAATCAAATAATTTTGTAATTACAATGTTGATGCTACACCGGCACATTATCATCGTGAGTAGTTGATAATCCCGCGTATCAACCGTTTAATCTTTTTGATATAATATTTTATTAAAATAAATTGTTATACGTATTTCACTCGGTTGTTGCATGCATGTCGTAACGCACGTTGCTTAATACGCACTGAGGACTGCGATGGTGATGATCTTTCTTAATATATATAAATACCTAATTAATTATTACAGTATTTTTTTACTTTTAATGGTTTTCCTAACATGTTAACTATGTGGTCGCGGGTTTACTGAAAATAAATCTGAAAAGTCTGAAGATCAAAATGTATAGGCTAATAACGTGTGCTGATTCTAATGTTTCGTGGAACATTTTGAGAAAAGCTTAATTTTCCTTCTGTTTTCTAATTTATATGTGTTTCTTTTTCTAGGATACCAACGGAGTTAATGTAGTTGAAAATGAAGACCGTGTGAATGTAGCTTTCGACCCGACACCGGAAAATGTAACCATTGTAGATACTCCTCAACCAAGCAAAGGCGATGTTCAGCTAGAGTCAGAATTACCGAATAAGCAGCAGGTTTGTTACATTTTGAGTACCCATATATAAAATCAGTTAAGACTGCGCCAACACCAGGCAGAAATCTTCAAACAAAATAAGTAATTAATTAAGTAAAAATTTAAAAAAACCCTCAACGCAATAAAACGGCTGAACCGATTTTGATCAAACATAGCTAAGAACACTCTCGACAAATTCATCTTTCAAACAAACAAAAAAATCGAAATTGGTTCATCCGTTCGGGAGCTACGATGCGACAGACAGACTCCCCACCACCCCCCCACCCCGTCGTTTTTGCGTCGGGGGTTAAAACCGCTTCGCGCCGCTTGAAAAAGCGGCTTTTACAAGCTTTTATTTAACTTTCAATGTAAGTATGTATGTATGTCCGGGTGGAATCTTGCAACTGAATTATAAAGCAGTTATCTATCCTCAACCGATTGAGGTGATTATTTTGCATACCTGTCAAGTTCCGATGACAATGCAATATTTTGGTGACAGCGAGCTGATCGATGGAGACGGAAGGTGGACAACGGAACTCCTCGATGGATAGTAGTAGATTGGCCGTGTTTAGGCTCATTTTGATCAGCACACGGTTACGATCACTAATTTTATAAAAGCTGGTATTGAAAAATATATTTTCCACAAAAATAATTCAAAAAAACTTATTATTGAATATTTTATGTATTTAAAATGCTGCTGCCGGGGCCAGTGACATCATCATAATGGAGAAAAGTTATTTTACAAAATGAGCAAACTTTTTTTTACAGGATGATAAAAGTGGCGTACGTGAACGTCCAAAATGGGACAACCAGAGAGAGTTCCTCATGTCCTGCATCGCCACCTCAGTGGGTCTCGGCAACGTGTGGCGGTTCCCCTTCGTCGCCTACCAGAACGGAGGCGGCGCTTTCCTCATACCTTACATTATAGTGCTGCTCGTCATAGGAAAGCCCATGTACTACCTAGAAACAGTATTGGGTCAATTCAGCAGCAGCAATTGTGTCAAAATATGGGCTCTCTCACCTGCTATGAAGGGTATGTACATAATTAAATACATACATACATACATACATAGACACACCTTTTTCCCCGAAGGGGTAGGCAGAGCCACAATGGGCCTCTTTTACAATGGGCTGCACCATCGTGGAATATAGACGTGAAAAGTTATGAGCTCATCACCGCCATAACTTTCCACGACTGACTCTGCTAACGCAGCTAGCAGCCAGGAAAAAACTTATACCAACGAATCTTATCAACAAGTCCGGGTTATTTATCAACAATCAATTACATTAAATACATTTATATTGCTTTCTAGCATTAAGTTCGCCTTTGTGCTTTTTTTTTAATGTGCAATAAAGAATTTTATATCTATCTATCTAAATTATGCAAAAATCAACCTCATCCACTTCCACCAAGATCGAATTATCTATTATAGCCAATTAATCTATCAACGGTATCCCCTATGGATAGGGTTGCCATACATACATAGATACATACATTCCGTATAAACTTAGGCGAGCGTCCTCCCGCTCTTTCTTAGCTATGTCGCGCTCAATATCTGCTTGCCAGCGAGCGTGCCTGGCCAACGCGGCAAGTTTTGAAACCTTTTTGGACGAATCTGAAGCCCTTGTGAATCTTGTATTGGTTGGGCAAGGAGAAATATTGCGTATTTCTTCACCGGTGATCGCGCATCATTCAGTCGCTACTTGAATGATGGAACAAGCTTATGGCCCACCTGATATTAAGCAGTAGGTAACCTCTGCCTTCAACAATGCAGTACCTCATAGGTCACGTCTACCTAGGATGCACCCTATGTGGCATTGCACTGCGACCGCCGCGCCACCCTGAGACATAAAGATTAAAAGTCTCATGTGCCTGTAATTTCACCGCCACCCATACCTAATTGGCACGGTTGCACCAATTTCCACCAAATATAACTAATAACCATCTTGCAAACATCATGTTTCATATAAAGAAAACCGTATCTATAACAACACATTCGTTTGCACACAAATACACAACCTCTCACCGAAAACTAGCTTAAGTTATGGGGGGTTACTATGAGCTCCTATAGCTCTAATAGCTCTGAGACCTAAATGCATATAATGCTCCGTTCCGTCATAGGGGGTAATATATTACCCCCGATGACGGAACATTAACATAATTCATATCTATCTATATATATAAAACAAAGTCGTGTTAGTTACACCACTTATAACCCAAGATCGGCTGGACCGATATTAATTATCTCTTTTTTGGTGGATTCTTCTCCGCTCCGAATAGCAGTATAAGTAATAAAATATCGAGGGGGGGGGCTGTTTTTCACCGGGGGCTACCCGTGCGAAGCTGGGGCGAGGCGCTAGTTATTATTATAATGTAGGGAACTAATCAACATTTTTGGTTGACAGGAACTGGGTACGCGCAAGCCCTTGGCGCCAGCTACGTGCTATCATACTACGTGTCCATCATCGCTCTATGCCTGTACTACCTAGCAATGAGCTTCAACTCTGTGCTGCCGTGGTCTGTGTGCCAAGACGGAGCCGCGTGGGCCAACTGCGTGCCTTCAGGAGTGTCTGTGAACTCGACTAATGTTCAAGGAACGGCGGTCAGCAGCGCCGAACTCTATTTTACGTGAGTTTTAGTAGTAGTACAGCTTTTTTGTGGAAGAGTTCGTCCGGGGAAGTAATACCACCATACCTATTTCTGCCGCAAAGCAGTAGTGCTCGTATTGCTGAGTTCCGGTTTGAAGGGTAAGGGTGCCGGTGAAATTACAAGCACATGAGACTTTTCACCTTTATGTCTCAGGGTGGCGGGCGCAGTGCAATGCCACATAGGGCGCGTCCTAGGTGGACGTGACCTATTAGGTAATGCACTGTACATAGGCAGAGGTTACCACGCAACATCAGGTGGAACATCTCCTTGTTCCGTCATTCAAGTAGTATAAAAAAAAAAATGGTCTTGCCTTTAATTAGCAAATTTGCGGTAATTCCAATCACAAGTTTAGGTATTTATGTTGAATTGTACACTCATTTAATACTAATCAATATATATTTATCAGTTCATCACCATCATCATCATCATTGGCAGCTTAAATAATAGCCCACTGCTGGGTACAAGCCTCCTCCCTCAAACGCCACTCCAATCGGTTCTGTGTTTTCTGCTAGGTCTTTCCCTCTACAGCCTCTAGCATCCGACCACCTGGCTGATGTCTGCCACGGCCACTAGTGCTCCCTCTCGGCCACCACTCGATCGGGGTCTTACACCACCTGCCGTCACCAAATCTAGCCAAATCTAATCCAGCGCCACTTTAATCTTCGAAATACGGTCTCCAATATCTGCTACTTTTGTCCTCCTTCGGATTTCCCTGTTGCGGACAAGGTCCAGTAAAGATATTCCAAGCAAAGTACGATCCATAGCCCTTTGGGCATCTCAGCATATCATGACGAAATGGGCATTTTAAAAATATGTGTCAAGCTTCAAACTCCAAGTTTTGATCTTAACGTTATGTTGTTTGACGCCTCTGTGGCGCGGCGGACAAGTAACCGGCCGAGATTCGAGAAGTTGCGGGTTTGATTCACGCTACGGAACAAATGTTTGTATGATCTGCAAATATTCGTTCCGGGTCTGTGTGTTGTGGTATATTGGTAGTCGTAGTTCCTGATACCCACGACGCAGAAGATCCTTTGTGTATACGATCAGGACGATATGTGACTGTTGGGTGTTAAGCATCTATATTATGTTTATTGATACAACTCTATCGTAAAACAAAGAGTAAATAAATAATTCTTTTCGAAAAGAAAACAACTTCGATGCTAGGATTTTTTCCCCAATACAAGATTTTATAATATTACTGATCGGAACAGTGTGCTGATCACAATGAGCCTAAACTTGGCCAGTCTACTATTATCCAACGTTCCGTTGTCCACCTTCCGTCTCCATCATCAGATCAGCTCGCTGTCACATCATATTGTATTGTCATCGGAACTTATGACAGGTATGCCAAATTTCATCTCAATCGGCTATCAAAAAGTCACCCTTATCGCCACTCGTGAAATACTTATCATTGCGTAGTTCCAATGGCAATCTCTGGTCTTCTTCATCAGTTCCACTTCACCAAATGGCACTTTCTGAATGCACATGCTTGACTTGTTGCTGAAAATACCGAAATCGCTATATGTGAGCTTTTTATTTTTTGAGGAGTTCCCTCTATTCCTCATGGATTGCATCATCAGAACCAGATTTTGATGAAAATGGGACTAATCTGGAAGAATATCGTGTCTACTAAAATAAACGGTTCATAAATAAAGGAGATATGAGGATACATTAAAAAAAACACTCGGCTTGAGAACCTCTTCCTTTTTTTAAGTCGGTTAAAAAAAAGAACAACATTAACTACTAACAATTTGGTTGGTAGGACTAGGTAACACAGTGATGTACCTATTAAGTGAAATAAATATTTGAATTTGAATTTAAATTTGAACTAGGTAGTACCCAAGTCACACGACCTGGATTCGTGTAGGTTTCAACCTCGTGTGAAAAAGTACAGTTGAAAGCAAATCACTTGGTATATTTGCGCAAACATTTTGTCAAGCTAAATAGTACCATGTGTTGTTGGACACATCGCTGATTTTGCCTTGAAAAAATAACGAGAACATTTGCTCCAATAAACCTAGTGAAGTGCCGCCATTACATTTAAAAGATCGCACGTGTATGTCACGTGTTTGTTATGATAATGGGTTGATAACAAAACGCTATAGGTTTAGGCTAACAACACCAAACAATAACCTACTAAGCAGATAAAAAGCTAACGTACCTACTCAATTATAATTCCTAGAGGCTTGTTTCTATTAGGATACCTTCTAACTGATTCTATGGTAGCCATAGTAATCTGGAATCTGGGGGAAAGGTATTGAAGGCTTAGCAAACTTATTCATCCATTTATTCTAGCTCAATGTGCATAGTATAGAATTTCCGACTCCCGTTTTAAAGACTTACTACCTTTCACCCGCGGGTTCGCTCGCGAAGAACAAAAAACTATTTTCATGACTAAGCTCTTAAAAATATGTGTACAAAATTTCATGATGATCGGTTGATTAGTTTATGCGCGAAAGCGTAACAAAGAGTCAAATACAATTTCGCATTTATAATAATAAAAATAAAAAAAGTTAGGATTTTATTTATCTCTTTTATCTCTTCATAGGTATCTAAGTAAACAATTCAGAATTCTGAGGTAAAGCTTAGGTTTTTCATTTTGGCCATTTTCATACAAAAACTAGACATTCTTTGCTATATCTTTTAAATGCATTGAGTTGAATCTTGTTTTTATTGCTAGGAATTGGTTTAAGCCGTTAGCCGTTTCCTGGAGAAAAAGGGTCTTACAGACAAATGGACAACAGAGTGATCCTCTAATAGTTCCGTTGGTAATTTAAAAGGTACGGAACCCTAAAACTGGTGTTTTCAACCATTAATTTGGCTTAATTTCACTCCCTATCGTTGGTACACTTTATCAAGGACCACACTGTATAACAAAGCCAACGCATATTTAATCGTAGCTAGAATTACAGTTTTTACTTATTTCAGAATATTATTTAACTCAAATCACAAAATACCCTACCCTCTCCCAGGTTTTTAGTAGTAGTAGAGTTTTTTTGTGAAAGAGTTCGTCTGGGGAACTCTATACCTATTTCTACTGCAAAGCAGTAGTGCTCGCAGTGCTGTGTTCCGGTTTGAAGGGTATGGGTGCCGGTGAAATTACAGGCACATGAGACTTTTCATATTTAGGTCTCAGGGAGGCGGGGCCAGTGCAATGCTACATAGGGTGCGTCCTAGGTGGGCGTGACCTATGAGGTAATGCATTGTTAATGGCAGAGGTTACCGGTTAACATCAGGTGGGCCATGTGCTTGTTCCGTCGTAGTTAAAAAAAGGTGCCCTTTCCATCCCAAACATTTATGCCGCTCATAGTACTTATTTAATTGGAATGATATATCGCAATGGATTAACATTCTACCAACGAAATTATTATTATTTATTTAATGATAAGATAAGGTATAAGATATCATCAGCCTGATAAGCCTGTGCCCACTGCTGGGCACAGGCCCTAACGACTAGAGGCCGTACTACATCGTCCGGTTCGTGAGAACGTTTATGCCCCTACGGTTGCCAGTTACGCGAGCGAAATGGCCTGGGGGCTTAGTACGAGTTTTGATAGTTTTCGAAACTATCGATTTAGTAGTAGTAGAGCTTTTTTGTGAAAGAGTTCGTCCGGGGAAGTACTACCACCCTACATATTTCTGCCGCAAAGCAGTAGTGCTCGCATTGCTGTGTTCCGGTTTGAAGGGTAAGGGTGCCGGTGAAATTACAAGCACATGAGACTTTCATCTTTACGCCTCAGGGTGGCGGGCGCAGTGCAATGCCACATAGGGTGCGTCCTAGGTGGACGTGACCTATGAGGTAATGCACTGTTCATAGGCAGAGGTTACCGCTTAACATCAGGTGGGCCTCTTACTTGTTCCGTAACCCAAGTAGTATAACAAAAAAAAACTATATGAAGTTTCGTTTCCTTCCATACATTTAGTTGCAGCGCCCCTAGCGGAAACGAGGAGAAAACTAAGGACGCTGTCAGAAAATGTATTGAAGGAAACGAAACTTCATATAACTAGTTTCAAATACTATTAAAATAAATTTAAATATAACCCAAAAATTTCGTTCCAGCGGGACTCGAACCCGCAAACTCACCTGTGATCGGCGCAAAAATAATATACTATTAAATTCTCGTAATAAGCCCCCTGTACCCGAAGTCCGAGTTTTGCAGCAACAATCGTAACGATGATCGTGACGACGATCATCCTTGTATTAAGTACGTAGTGACTAAGCCATTAATAAGACTGCAAAATTCCTAAATGTAGATTTGATTTTAAGTAACTAAATCAAGTACAATATTCAAATTAAAAATATGCATGAATACTACGTTATAGTTCAGAGCGATCACTGTACCAGAAACACGATATTACAATATTTTCAAGATATCAAAAATAAGTTACCTCTAACTTTTGCCTAGATTTGATTGTTTATTAAAATGGTGCATATTATTGGGTAAAAAATTTGATAAATAAAATCAATACAACAAAGCCGAGGGTTTGCTGTAGGGGTTTTGTAAAATTATCTTTATTTTACGAGATATTCGATAAAGAAGTTATTTTTAATAAAGGTTTCTGCCTGTTTTTGGCGCATCTATTACGTACGTAATACACAGAGTCGTCATCACGATTACGATGGCGTTTGCAAAACTCGGACTTGGGCCTCTGCTCATTCCACGTCAACTAGCGAATACGGAGATCGATGACCTTGTTTCTACGGATTAGATATGATATCAGGGAACAAGGGATCTATTAGTAACTACTCATTATTTTACGTGATACGCAGATAACTACAGATAACAGCTGTGATGCGTTTCGGTGATTAGGTAACTATGTATACGTACAAGTCCATGATACGTACAAGTCCATGATACGTACCTACTGATTGGTGAGTTGGTAACGGCGTCATAGGAATATTAAAGTATATAGATTTGGAACGAACACAAAAGTTATTTATTGACCTTATTGCACATTATCTAATCGTTCTAATTATTGTTTTATAACCAGCGCTATCTAGTTTGATCAATCGGTTCAGAGTCTATCTATGTTCTCGGTACAAAAACATAAACTAAATTGGGTGATTAGGCTATGAAATCTACCCCCTAGATACCCTTACGTACCTACCAGTTTATACCTACGATGTTGAATCTGTAGGTGTCCTTATATCGTCACATAGAACAGTGTCGTAGCTAAGGGCTGGCCTACTTAGCATAACATATATGCTCTGTTGTGTACCTAGGTACCTATACCCATCAAAATTGGCCCAGCCGTTTTGGCGTAAAAGCATGACAAACATCCAACCATCTTCATCATTCGTTTTAAAAGACGACGTAGAGTTGTTCATCTCATGAAGTAGGCACTTTTTCCTGTATTTTTTGCGCTTAGTTACCATGCTAACGGTACTCGCTGCCAAAATCTGACGAAAACACAGTACACAGAACACTAGTGACCTCGCTATTGTACAGAGCTGCGACTCGATTTTCTATATATACATTTTTTTCTCTATGGACACGGTTGAGTCGAGACTAATTGATCCTGAGCTAATGCGAGCTAAAACAATGTGCATGTGTTTATATTATTATAAATAAAAGGCAATGTCCTGACTGATTGACTGACTGACTGACCGAGGTCCAACGCACAGCCTAAACCGCTGGTCGTAGAGACTTGAAAATTGGAGGGTGTGTTCGTCTCGACGCGTAGGGTTGTATTAAGAAAGGAATTTTGAAAATTCGCATGGTAAGGGGTTCAAATTGGGGTTCTAACGTAAAACAAAAATGCTCTGTATTTCGGAAACCGTTAGTAGTAGAACCATGAAATTTTACAAGGAGACTCCTCAAATAAAATTAACAAACACGTGTTTCAGCGATACCTGAAATTTTCCTGAAAAACGGCAGGGGAACGTTTTCTTTGTGAAAAAATAAAAAAACTTTAGTTTTAACAACGCACAGCCTAAACCCCTGGTCGTAGAGACTTGAAATTTGGAAAGTGTTGTCATTTTTGGGTGTAAAGGTGTACTTAAAAAGGAATTTGGAACATTCGCTCCCTTAGGGGTCCAAAATGGGCTTTTAATGTATACACTTTACGTTTTGCAACGCACAGGTTAAACCGCTGGACCTAGATACGTGAAATGTGGGGAATGTATTCCTTTTTGGGTGTAGGGGTGCATTAAGGAAGGATTTTGGAAAATTCACCCTGTAAGGGGTCCAAAACGGCTTTTAATGTAAGACTAAAATGCTTCGTATTTCGGATACCGTTGGTAGTTGATACTTGTAAATTCTCAGGTAGATTCCTTATATAAAAATAGCAAAAATATGTTTCAGCAGTACCTGAAATTTTGCTGAAAAAAAGCACGGGAACGTTTTGTTTGTAAATAAATACACTTTACGTTTTAGCCAGATTTCATCGTATTTTGACGATTCAAAAGTTAGTTTCACATTGAGATCAAAATATTTTCAGGACCTCAAGGTTCAAATGGGACCCCTTAATTGAAAAACTTGAGTATGGTGTCGTTTCAAAGGTCGTTTCACGGTGTCGTTATTGAAATCAAAATATTTTCAGGACCTCAGGGTTAAAATGGGACCCCTAAATTAAAAAACTTGAGTATGGTGTCGTTTCAAAGGTCGTTTCACGGTGTCATTGTTGAGATCAAAATATTTTAAGGACCTCAGGGTTATAATGTGACCCCTAAATTTAAAAACTTGAGTGTGGTGTTGTTTCAAAAGTCGTTTCACGGGGTGGTTGTTGATATTTAATTTGTTGTATGCACGCCGCTTCGGGGATGTTTTCAAATTACGCGCGGACGAAGTCGCGCGCGAGTCATCTAGTATTATTATAATTTTTTGACATGTAAATTGTTTTACGAATAAATTGTATTTCTGTGTTACTTGTTCAATCTGGAACGAAACCCAGTATAGGATTCTTATAACGTATACGCTAAAAACGGTTTTATGCTTATTATGCCTTTAAATTAAAAGCATTTTTTTTTAAATCCTACTATAATATTAAAGTATGTGCTTGGATGAATCTACCTAGAAAAAGAGGCTTAAATCGATCCCGCTTGCCTGTAAAATGCAAATCTCTGTTTTAGAAGAGGTGTCTTTGATATTTATTCTCTGCTATAAAAGTTAACTAATCGTGAAATACTACTACAAACAAAAAGTCAGTGATATGAAGAATCAGGTCATCAAAAAAAGAATCAGGTCATCAAAAATCACTTTCATATGTTTTGTAATTAATGAGAATAATATAAATCCCTGCCACCAAAACTTCGAATGCGTCATCTTACTCCACAGGCCTTATTATGTATTCTGTGACTGGCCTTAGATATCGTTTAGCGTGTACTCGGCGTAATTTAATTACACGTTTTTTTTCTTTGCAGACAAACTGTTCTTCGTCAGTCAGATGGAATTCACGATGGAATCGGTGAGTTGCTTATTATTATGAATTTTCACAAAGCTAGCAAGTTTCATTACAATTTTTTTACTGTCTCCTGCCGTGGATGTCGTAAAAGCCAATTATGGGATTACCTGAACTTGTTAGCAAGGTTGTTGGTATAAGATTTGTCCTGGCTGCTAGCTTAGTTAATACTGGAAGAAAGGTGGTTTACTCAAATAAACTAAAAAAAAAGTTATCCGAGTGGTGGGAAGCAATGGCGGCGATGAGTTCACTACTTGTCACGTTTATATTCCTACGATGGTGAAACCCACGGTAAAAAGAAAGCCGTTGAGTCTCTGCCTACCTTTTCCTTTGACGGCTTCTGTGCGACGCAGGAGGTTGCGAGTTCGATTCCCGCCTCGGAACAAATATTTCTTCGACCTGCAGATATTTGCTCAGGGTGTTCTAGATATTATCTATGTAAAATACAAAATATCTATCTAAATAATGTATTTGCATTAAGTATATCAGTTATCTAGTACCCATAACACAAGCTCTGCTTAGTTTGGGGCTAGATAATGTTGTGGGAACTGTCCAGCATTATTTATGTATGTGTATTAGTGTATGTGAAACCTGTTTTTTTTTAACATTGATAGACCTTTGTTTGACCTCGATCTCACCTGTTGGTAAGTGACGATGTGGCCGAAGATGGAGCACAAAGGTCTATAAGGCACCTATTCACTCTAACCTTGAAGAGACCCAGAGTAGTTTAGTTGAGTAGTTTTCAAGAAAGACAGACGACGGTAGTGTATTCCACTCCTTAGCAGTTCGCATTATATGTATAGGTTGGTTTGGTTGCGTTGGAACAGGAGTAAGTGTAAATTTATTTTTTAAGACGATTCAAAATTATCCTTGTGATTTCAATGAATAAAATACTTTTTGACTTTGACTTTGATTTTGAAAGGTAGAACTGAAACGTTTAGTACGAATAGAGGGTATACTAATGAGGTAAGGGTGGTACCGGGCCGTGCGCCTGCTCGTCCTATGATGAAAAAGGAGATGGTGGGATCAGATCATGAAGTATGGTGCTCATGAATGGAGCCGTATAAAATATTTTGATTACAGGTTTACCAATTTGGGACCTGACTCTGTGCCTGCTAGCGTCATGGTTCGTCATCTTTGTGATTGTCGCCCGCGGCGTGAAGAGTTCAGGGAAGGCGGCTTACTTCCTTGCCCTGTTCCCATACGTGGTCCTGATCATCTTGCTTATAAGGTAATTGATACAGGCTTTCCACATAAAATGCAACGACGGTTCTTGAGCCGCCTCCATCCACAAACTGCTTGCCGTCGTAACAATGTCATCTGGCCATAAATGTGGGCCGTCCCACACGTACGTCTTCCGTTCTGTTTCGAGATCCCGCAGCGAGTAGCCGGCTGAGATGCGAAAGGTTTTGGGTTTGATTCCCACTGCGCACAAATTTTTGTATGCTCTGCAAATATTTGTTCCGGGTCTGGGTATTAAGGTACCATAGTACCTAGCCTCCTACTCGTAGTTTTCTGATACCCACGACACAGGGAATCCTAGTGTGGGATCAGGATTATGTATGTGACTGTTAAGTGTTATGTTATGCTATGTTTGTCGGATACTTACTCCTTACTGTATGCCCCGACCTATTTCAAAGTTGAACCAACCTTGTTGGATCGCCGGATACAAAAAATCATAGTGGTCAACAACTTCGATAATATCGCACTGTAACAAATTTACGGTTCGAGAAATTTTTACCCCCGACGGAACGGAGAATCGTGACATCGTGAGTTAAATGCTCACACTGATTGACTTTACATTCGCTTTACATTTTACGTATAAATTCTAAAAGGCATTCACAGCCGTTCATTAAAAACGAATCACTTTGAAGGAACTGTCTCATATCGCCTGCTTTCGCTTGTGGCGCAAAATTCAATGATATTTATGTGATACTATAAATTAAAACTTGTGTGTTATCGACAAATCAGTTTGCGCTATCTGAATAAGTGTTGATGAGCTGCTATGAGCAAAACACACGGAAAAAAATATATTCCGCGCGACAAACCGAAGCAATGTTCTTTTTTTAAAATTTGTATGAACACATAAAATTAACTTGTTTTCTTATTTATTGTTTCAGAGCTGTGACTCTGCCAGGCGCTTCCAAAGGAATTATGTTCTTCATTACACCTGATTGGGCGAAGATTTTGGAACTCAAGGTAAGTTTTGCTCTTTTTGTTAAAATTAAATTATAAATTTAAATGGAGGAAGGTAACCCAAAAATTCCGTTCCAGCGGGAATCGAACCCGCATCTTCGCCTGTAATCGGCGATGCCTTAACCAGTTCAGGAGACGAAAGTGGGCACTATTAACACTGCTATAGCGTCGATGGGAGTCATTTACAGGTGTTTCATTTGGAAAGGTTTCCAAATGTCTCTCCAAAGTTCGGGGGAAAAGGCGTGTGTCTATATTTATGTATGTATGAACGCAATAAAATATTTTGATGTGGATTTGACGTCTGTTTCAGGTGTGGTACGCTGCAGTCACTCAGGTGTTCTTCTCTCTGTCCGTCTGCTCCGGCGCCCTCATCATGTTTGCTTCCTACAACAACTTCTCACAAAACGTTTACAGGTTTGTGTACAGTTACTTTTACAGGTTTCTTCTTCTGAATTGTGCTACAATACGTTCGCTTCGGACCAGTACCATTGAGTCTCTTAATTTTTCTTTGACACACGGATAGTAAAAAGTGCACTCTTGCGTTACAAAATAAGAAAGGCGACACTCAGATAAGGGACTCAACACTGGGCAAAATGTATGAAAGATCGGCCCGAAAAGGACATACCTCATTTGAAGGAGATTTTGATGTTCGTAATTTTGAATACTACATTTTTACTAAATACATGAAGTTCTTGAGAAACAAGTGGTGAGACAAAAATTAAAAAGTTGCAAAAGTTGTGCAAATTGCTATAAAGTTTAATAGCGGGTCTACACGACACAAACTTAGTTTGCACAACTTGTTTGTAAAAACATATGTTTGCGCAAACGAAACGTGTAGACGTCAAGTTTGAGTTACTTTGAAGTTCAAACTTGACGTCTAAACGTTCCGTATGCGCAAACATATGTTTTTAAAAACAAGTTGTGCAAACTAAGTTTGTGTCGTGTAGACCCGCTTCAAGTGGACATTGTTTGTTTGTTTTTTTTTTTGTTTTTTTTTATACTACTTAAATGACGGAACAAGCAGATGGCCCACCTGATGTTAAGCGGTAACCTCTGCCTATGAACAGTGCATTATTACATAGGTCACGTCCACCTTTGACGCGCCCTATGTGGCATTGCACTGCGCCCGCCACCCTGAGACATAAAGATGAAAAGTTTCATGTGCCTGTCATTTCACCGGCACCCTTACCCTTCAAACCGGAACACAGGCAATGCGAGCACTACTGCTTTGCGGCAGAAATAGGTATGGTGTTTTTACCAATGGCAATGTAACGAAGGTCTTAGAAGAATTCTTCGAACAGCTTCATATTGCGATCTTTTGCTTTTATATTGAGGGTACTTGTAGTAGTTTCTTATCATGTCATACCTACAAAAAAAAGGGGCTGGAATATTATTATAGTGATTTGTATGTTTTGGCCTTCGACCAAAGCAGAGGCAAAGTTTTTTTTTTTTTTTGGTATCCACGTTTTTTTTTACGTTAATAACGTTTATAACAAACTCAATATATTGTCGCCAATTGTTAATTATGAAACAATTCAAGAAATAATTATTTTAGAATCAAATTTTATTGTAGGTATAGCCGTAACAATTTTGCCAAGCGTACAAATAACTTTAATCTTTTAATTTCAGGGACTCTATGATTGTAACAACTTTGGATACATTCACAAGTCTTATTTCTGGCTTCACTATCTTCGGCATCCTGGGCAACCTGGCGTACCAGCTCGGCTACGATGACGTCAGCCAAGTCATCGGCGCTGGAGGCACCAGTCTCGCGTTCATCTCTTATCCAGACGCCATCGCTCAATCGCCTTTCCTACCTCAGGTGGGTGTCCTCAATACTCTGACTTAGTAACGAGAGTTTCAAATTAATAAACTAATTATTGAAGGACCATATTCGTACTCCATAAAACAACTTCAAATAAATAATAAATAATGCTGGACAGTTCACACAACATTATATAACCCCAAGGTAAGCAGAGCTTGTATTATGGGTACTAGATAACTGATATACTTAATACAAATCACACTAATATTATAAATGCGAAAGTTTGTGTTTCCGCCATAACACAAGCTCTGCTTAGCTTGGGTCTAGATAATGTTGTGTAAACTGTCCAGAATTATTTGTTTATTTGTTTGTTTGTTTGTTTGTTGTTGTGTGTGTGTGTGTGTGTGTGTGTGTGTGTGTAGTGTGTTTGCTACTTCTTCACGCTGAAACGGCTGGACGGATTTGGATGAAATATGGAATGGAGATAACTGGACTCCTGGAATAACACACAGGCACATTTATCCCGATATTCCCACCGGATCGAGACCGGTGAAACCGCGGGGCGCTGCTAGTTATACATAGAAACACCCAGAACACCCTGAACAAATATCTGCAGAACGCACAAATTATTTGTTCCGAGGCGGGAATCGAACCCGCAACCTCCTGCGTCGCAGGCGAACCATCGCCAGCCGCGCCACAGAGGTCGTCGATTGGAAATTGACTATATAATGACAAATAAACCTAAACTAATAAGCAACGTGGAAGTCCTAAACAATGTGAAATTTCCATCTGATCATAGAATGGTGCGAGCAACATGCCTAATAAGACACCCGAGGATAAGCAGTTTTTTTTTTTCAACTATACCGAAAAATCCTCTTACAGAAGATGAAATCAAGAGCTACCTCAGTCACCTCAAATCTCACATCGATTTCAACACTAAAGAGACCATAAATATCCAAGACTATTACTATGGTATAGAAGAAGCTATTAAAAATAGCTTATCAATTGAAAATAAAACAAGCACAAAGAAAAAACACAAAGTATTTAGTGAAAACACCGAAAATTTAATCAAAAGACGCACGGAAATAATAAATTTAAAGAATAAGGACAAAAACGTAAAGAAAATGTTAAGCAAACTATTTAAAGAAACAAATAAAGCAATAAAAAAGGACTACAAGAAACATAGGCAAGACATAATACAAAGAAACCTGCAGAAATTTAGAAGCACAAAAAGAGCTGTTAAGGAATTAAATCTTCATAAAACATGGATAGAAACACTAGAAAACAAATCAACAAAAACAAAAACAAGGAAAGAGATCTTAGATTTTGCAACTACTTTCTACAGAGAACTTTATAAGAAAAGACGAGAAGATGACAACACAGAACAACAAAACACAGATGAAACCGAATATATTAATACCACTGAACCAATAAACGAGAAGGAAGTATACAACCACATCAGACAACTAAAGACTGGGAAAACTCCAGGCCCAGATGGGGTAAGTAATGAAGCTCTTAAAATAGGGGCACCTATTCTTCTGAACCCCCTAACTCAACTATTTAAATAGACAAATAAAAAAAAAGAGAAAAAAAATTATTAGATATATATATATATATATATATATATATATATATATATATATATATATATATATATATAGATATATATATATATTTTATATTTATTTTTTATAGATAAATATTTTAATATTTAATTTAGACACCGAGACAGTACCTAAAGAATGGTGTACATCAGACATCATACTACTTCATAAAAAAGGAAACTCACTAGATATTGGAAACTATCGACCTATTAGTCTACTAGCAAGCATTTATAAACTCTTCACGTCAATATTATTGAAAAGAATAACACAGGATATTGAAAACGCTCTACCAATAGAACAAGCAGGCTTCCGTTCAGGGTTTAGCACTACTGACCACTTACATACCATAGAACAGGTTATAAGCAAATATAAGGAATTCAACAAGCCTCTATTCGTAGCCTTCATAGACTACAGCAAAGCGTTTGACAGCATAAGCCATAAGTCAATCTGGAATGTGCTGCAACTCTTTAATATTGACCGAAAGTACGTTAATATCATCAAATATATATATGCTAACAGTACAAGTAAGGTGAAACTTGAAATTAGAGGTGATGATATCAAAATAGAAAGAGGAGTAAGACAGGGAGACCCTATGTCACCGAAATTGTTTATTGCCGTACTTGAAAATATATTTAGAAATCTAGATTGGAAACACAAAGGAATAAAAATTTGTGGCTCTTACCTAAGTCATCTTCAATTTGCTGACGACATAGTTGTTTTAGCCGAAAAACCAGAAGAACTACAGGAAATGTTATGCTCACTGGGACAAGAGAGTTCTAAGGTAGGATTAGAGATGAATTTAACCAAAACTAAGTTAATGACAAATAGTGATGAAAGACCTATCAACGTGGATGGAAACAACATACAATATGTGAAGAACTACATATACTTGGGCAAGCAAGTCTCGTTTGATAAACAAAGCAACGAAGAGGAAGTAGAACGCAGAGCTAACATAACCTGGAAGAAATACTGGTCACAGAAAGAAATACTGAAAGGAGATTACCCTCTAAATTTGAAGAAAGTGGTAATAGATACTTGCCTCTTGCCCTGCCTGTTGTATGGTTGCCAAACGTGGGTCTTCACAAACAAAGTCAAACACAAGATCAAATGTACACAGAGGGCAATGGAAAGAAGTATCATCAAGATTCGAAAAATACACAAGGTCAGAAGCAGCTTAATTAGGGAAAAGACCAAGCTAACTGATGCGCTTACGCAAGCTCTTAAATTAAAATGGAATTGGGCCGGCCACGTTTCACGACGCACAGACAAAAGGTGGACTATACAGACTACACGATGGTCAGGGCCATTTGGCAAAAGGAATGTTGGCAGACCATATAAACGGTGGGCTGATGATGTTATCCAGATCGCTGGAAAAGACTGGATGATGAAAGCAAACAACAGAGAGTCGTGGAAGAAGATGGAGGAGACCGTTACCCAAGAAGGGATCCATTACTCATAACAAATCTAAAAAATCATTAGATTATTATTATTTCTATATAGGTACTAACAATTTAGATAAGTAAAACTACTAATAATCAATGTTTATACTTTTAGAGTTTTGGAATAAAAAGATTTTTATTTTATTTATTATTTATGCTTAGCATTGTCTCTGTCCGTCTCTAGCACTCGTTAATTGACATGTGTGTGGAAGTGACAGGGATAATTAGTAAGTGAGTAAGCATTAGTACGTGCTAAGTATCGTCTATTTATCTCAGCCTGATAGTATTGCGCCGTAAGCTCTTGCTACGCCGTAGCACCATCGTAGCAGTTGTAGAGGCTACGAAAGAGTTTCAAATTAATAAACTAATTACTGAAGGAATTGCTCCATAAAATAACAATACACGTAAACATACACACACAGCTACAGTCTTTCTAATCACGTGCATACACAATGAGTGACAGAGATAGAAAGACATACACACGCCCATACCCTTCAAACCGGAACACAGCAATGCGAGCACTACTGCTTTGCGGCAGAAATAGGTATGGTGGTGTACTACCGGACAAACTCTTTCAAAATATAAAAGTAACAGAACTTAGTAACTGCTAAGGAGTGGAATACACTACCGTCGTCTGTTTTCCCTGAAAACTATAAGCTGGGTCTCTTCAAGTCTAGAGTGAATAGGTGCCTTCTAGACCTTTGTGATACATCTTCGGCCACATCGTCACTTACGAAAAGATGAGATCGTGGTCAAACAGAGGTCTATCAATGTTAAAAAAATATTTTAAAAAACACTTACGTAAGTATGATCTATTTATCTCAGCCTCAGTTTTCAAATGTTGTGTCCAGTTGTTCGCGGTTCTGTTCTTCCTGATGATGGCGGTGCTGGGCGTGGGGTCGGGCGTGGCCCTCCTGTCCACCGTCAACACGATCCTCATGGACGCGTTCCCGCGCGTGCCCGTGCTCTACATGTCGATGTGCACCTGCACCGCCGGCTTCGTCGTCGGGCTGATTTACGTAACACCGGTAAGGGAACCAACTACCTACCTAGGCTACGTTACGGTTTTAGAGTTCCTTATGTAGATGGATTCGGAACCTTATAATTTCTTTATATCGTTTATCTGCTGCGCCAACCCCAGGCAGAAATATTCATAGAATAAAAAAGCCCCACGCTCGCGAAAATTTTGAAAATTTGAAATTTGAAATTTATTTATTTTGGAAAAGTTTTTACACAAGAGCAGTATACAAAAAGGAACGCTGAAAATTGCTATAGTATGAACTGTGTCGCAATTTCCAGCGCCCGACCTTAGGACTAGGAGCACTAAACATCATACCAAAAAGTTACATAAAGTAGGTACATATAGAAAACACAAAAATAAAAAGTTATCCTATAATCAAATTATAATTATGAAACAGATCTCTTACTTAATTTGTGCGAGGGTGTGTGAGTGTGTGTGTGTGGGTGTATGAATGTTTGTATATGAGGCCCAACCGGCTTTGTTTATTTATCTATTTCTTTTTACAATAATATGCACCATTTTAAATAAACAATCGAATCTAGCAAAAAGTTAAAGGTAACTTCGGGTTTTTTTTCTATCGAGAACATATTTTTTTCCTATCGTGTTTCTGGTGCTTGATCCCTTGTAATTGTAATGTAGTTTCCATGCATTTTTGTAATTTAAATATTGTACTTGATTAATACAATTAAAAATAAAATCTAAGATTATAAATTTTGTGGCATACCCCTCCTTAAAATAAGTGTAGGAAACTCATTAGTCATTTTTTACATTCAGGCAAAGTAGAACAGGATGCTGGATACTTTTTTTAATTTTCAGGGTGGGCAATACATTCTTGAATTGGTGGATTTCTACGGAGGAACTTTCATGAGACTGTTCGCAGCCATCGCTGAAACTATTGGCGTTTTCTGGATCTACGGTAAGTAACGCTTCATCGCTTCTTATCCACAACTGTGTATTATATATTATATCATATCTACAGGTATATGTAGCGCTTAACTGAGGCAGTTCCTGAGGTATGGGAGCGGTACGGGAGGGTCGTCATTATGTCACACTTCATCTGATACATGTCATGTCATTTGAGATACGAAAACACCCCTCCCGTACCGCTCCCATACCTCAGGGACTGCCTCAGTTAAGCGCTAGACCTGTAGCTAGACCAAGTGCAATTTTGCAAGCTTTTATTTAACTTTCCCTGTACGAACGTTTGTATGTTGCGGTCAAATCTCGCAAGCCGATATCGACACACGACTAAAATCTTGCGTTCCAACGAAGTTCCGATGTCAATGCAATATTATGGTGACATCGTGATGATCTGATGGAGACGAACCTGAACTCCCGAACCTGAACAACGGAACTCCTCAATGGATTAATAATTTCATCATCAACTACTAAAGACTAATTTCATTTCACCCGTCTTGAAAAATGATTTTTAATCATAAACACATTTAGCTATGCTGTCACACAATATTATAAATGCGAAAGTTTATGAGTGTGTCTGTTACTTCTTCACGCTGAAACGGCTGGACGGATATGGATGAAATTAAGAATATAGATAGCTGGACTCCTGGAATAACACATAGGCTATTTTTTATCTGAATATTCTAACGGGTTCGAGACTCATGCGCGTAACACCGTGGGGAGCAGCTAGTTCACGATAAAACAGTAATTTCTACTCACATTTGTGAGCAGTACCTATTCTGTTATTTTAATTGGATTGTGCGTAATTCATTCCGTGGATGTGGAGCGTAGTGGAAGGAGAATATAAGGCTTGCCCACGGAAAGTAGGAACTAGCCAAAGATAAAACTAAACTCTTCTATCTAAAAATTCCAGGCTTGGAGAACTTGTGCTTGGACATCGAATACATGCTGGGGATGAAGACCTACTTCTACTGGCGATTCTGCTGGGGCGTCGTGACGCCGGTGATGATGGTGACGGTCTTCATGTACGCCATGATCACCGCGGAGGCGCTCATCTTCGGAGACACCTACACCTATCCGCAAGGAGCTTACAGTACGTACCATGCTTTTTATGGCTTTTACGGTCATCGTATTTAAAATGCAAGTAGTGATAGAGAATAATAGAAGATTATGCAATACGGGAATAAAGCAGTGTCTTACGTCGCGGGCGGCATATTGGATCCTGAGCGTAACGAGGGACTCGGAGGGAGTTATGAAGAGGCCAGAGTGAAGCGAGCTTCAAGCTGCCCAAGACGAAGACAGGCTTTATTCCAGAGGAGCATACTCTAATTTTCACACCTGCGAGACAATAAAATTTCACAGAAAATCACAGCACCAAACACCGTCTTTTGTTTCAGATTCTTTTTTACTGAGTTTTGATTATTGTGGCCCGTTCGATTTTCGAACAAACCTCTTTACAATGCCATATGGGCATTTTTTACTTAACGAGCGAAAGGCGGTCACTAGTATTATAAAAACTTCGTGTAACAAATTCAAATCACTTTAATGTAGGCCTTTACCTTAATTACGAATGTACTGATAGGCTCGAAAAAATCGAATCTAAGTCTTTCTTTTTAACCCCCGACGCAAAAACGACGGGGTGTTATAAGTTTGACGTGTCTGTGTGTGTGTGTGTGTGTCTGTCGCATAGCTCCCGAAAGGATGAACCGATTTAGTTTTTTTCGGAATTTGTCGTGAGTGTTCTTAGCTATGTTTGATCTTTGTTTGTTTGACGGCAAAATGTACTGGGAACTTCAATTTATATATACCTACCATCTATGTTTTTACTACTAATACCTACATTCTAAGCAAATAAATAATTCATTCATTCATTCATTCAAAATCGGTTCAGCCGTTTCATTGAGTTGAGGGTTTTTTAATTTTTACAAAATTAATTACTTGTTTCGGTCACAGTAGGAAACATTCGAAAGTTAACTTTCTTTTAGCAAGCCGGTTAGAACTTACTGTTTTTTCTCTTCCAGTTGCCGGTAACGCGATGCAGTACATTGGAATTGCTATGGTTCCTTTGTTCATCATCATTGCGCTGTACAAATACAGGTCTTCCAGCTTCACTGATACTGTGAAACGCGCGTTCCGTAAGAAGGACACGTACGGCCCCTCTGAGCTGCAGAAACGGGAGGAGTGGCGAGTGTTCCGCCGCGACTGCAAGTACAACCGCGAACTCAAACGAAAGAACTGGTTCCACCACATCGCGCTAAGTCTCGTTGGAGGATACCGATGGAAATAAATAACGAAATCCACTTGTGTTGTTCTGTGTTCATTGTAAAATTTAGAATATAGAATAAACCAGAAGGTGCGTACGGTGCTATTACGGGGCGCTGTGTTGCCAAAACACAATGCCTCTCTCGGGCCTATTATACTTCCCACCAGTAGGGGAAATAATTGGTGATGTTGGCAACAATGGCAAAATGGACGCTTGACTTTTTCCAAAGAATGAATAGTAAACAAAATTCATTATTTAAACCAAAAATATATTAAATTTCATAGTTACGTATGAAATGTGATTCCATTTTTCTTTTTACGCCTAGCAGAATTTTTACATGTGGGAACGACACACAACGTCATATTTACAAAATCTTTCTAGTTCGACACGAGTAGCCGCACGGCCGACCACATCCAGACTGGATGAAACTATTCTCATTGAGGCTAGTTTGCGTGGTGACAGTATTTACGCGTGACACGGGTTCTGGTTTATTCTATATTCTAAGCTGTAAAACTATCTCGATAAATTATTTATTAGTTGTATAATATTTATGAATTGTCAAAATATTATTTAAGTTTCTGCCTTATAAGCCAAGTACTGACAAGCTCGTCTTGCAATGACACAGCTTAAGATCGCATCTCATTTCGTAATGCGGATCTTGGTGGCAAGAAAAGCTGCTCATGTGTCTTTGTCGTATTTCATGTTGGTCTTTATTCCATAAGTAAAAAATGTGTACCTACTACTCAACCTACTTAAAGACTGTTTTCAAACTGATCAATAAATTAAGTTACAACCTCTATTCGTTATTTGTTTCTTGCCTACCTGATAACCAAAATAAATTATGAACAATCAAAAGCACGATATTTGTATAGTATGGAGTTTATTTATAATAACTTGTTTCACAAAGTTATAGACATGTCTGTTTAAAATAGTATTACCTAATACCTAGTCTATAATTTGGAATCTATCTTAACAAACTACGAATTAAACATCATTTTGAAAAAAAAAACTTGATTCAGGTAAAAGCCTAATAGCAGATACCAACCTAAATCTATATGACTACCTTTTATAACGAAAACCTATTAGTCCCATGATGTTATTAAAACTTATCGTGAATGCAGCATTTACTTATGCTTCGACTTTTTAGACTTCTTCTTACTAGACTTCTTCTTGTGTTTACGCTTTTTCTTCTTTTTCTTGTGGTCGTCTTGACTGGAGTCCGACTCACTGTCGCTATCGCTAGCCGCGCGCTTCTTCTTTTTCTTGCTGCGCTTCTTTTTCTTCTTCTTCTTGCGACCATCTGAAGAAGTTGAAGAGGACGAATCTCCGGAATCGCTAGACGATTCAGAGTCAGAATCTGGCTTCTTCTTGACATTAGCGAGATCCAACTTAATAGTTTCAACCTCTATTTTAGGCTTCTTCAACTCATTTCCAGGAGGTGAGGAAGAGCGTTCACGTTTTTTAGCAGATACAGTTTTATTGTCAACATCAGATTCAAGGGTTTCATCATAGTCGGGCTCAAAGTTAGCTTCGTCCAGTGTGGACTTCTTTCTTTCACGAGCGCTCTTCGCATCACCTGATGCCTTTTTGTCATGAGTTCGGTCGCGAGATTCTGCATTCACATGCATTCTCTTTTTATCACCTTTGACATTCTTATCATGAGGGCTGCGATTGCGACGCTTATCTGTTTTTACATTATCAGAAATTACCCGCCTTTCGCTTTTAGAAGTCTCTGAGCGTCCAGTAACGTCAACTTTTCGGACTTTTTCTTTTTCTACCGTCACTCTGCGATAAGGCTGCTCTTTTTTAGGAGTTTTAGATCTTGATTTCACAAGCTCCACAGTACTATGGACCACTCGTGATTCCCTTGTTCTGCGGACGTCGTCTACTTTTCCGCCTAGACGTTCTTTCACTGATAACTTCGGTGGCGGTGTTTTGGAGTACCGTGGTTTCTTTTGATTTATTTCAAAGGCTCTTTGATCTACTTCAGCGACAGGGACCGTTATCTGAATGTTATTCAATGATTTCGGCGGTTCGTCGCCGTAAAGTTTGATCCTATCACTGCTTATCTTCTTAATTTCGATCGGACGAAGTGAATTAATAGCTTTAGCGAATATTGCATTTTCAGCACGCTTGATGACATCAGACGTAACTTTTCCCCCGTCTTCTTCCGTTTCGGGTGAAGTTATTTCACCGGGTTCTTTTATCTTCTCTGGGTGGTCATCATCAACCTCCCATTTAGATAACTCGGGTAGTGGCGCCAACATCTCCTTATTGGAGGTATTGTTAACTTCCGGTTCTAGTCTAAGATCTAATTCATCGGCATTCGCCTGAAGTTCGATACCATCGAATGGATCTTCTTTGCCAGTATCAATATCTTTTGGTGATTTGTTTTTATCAGGGGAGGGGGCATTTTCTTCTGCTTTAACATAGGTTTCCATTATTTTCTTATCTACTGTCTCGGCAGATTCATCACCGTATAGATCATCATGCTGTTTTTCTTCTAGCTCTGTCTTAGGTGTTAATTCCTTTGTAACTGTTTCTTCAACATTTTCAGATTTCTCTTTTTGTTCTGGAATCGGCTCTTCGGAAGCCGGTTCCTGTTTAGCTGAAACCTCTTCATGAACTTTAGCTTCTTCTTCATTGACCAATTCCTCGTCTTTCTTGACGTCCTTGTCTTTCTTTTCCTTCTTCTCTCGTTTCTTTTTCTTGTCACTATCCTTTTCCCTCTTCTTCTTCTTTCTTTCCTTCATCTTCTTATCTTTATCTTTGTGTTCTTTGATTTTGTCAGGTGAAGATTTGTCACGACTTCTTTCATCTTTCCTATCTCGCTTACTTTCGCGAGAGCGGCCTCTGGATTCACTAGGTCTTTTGTCACGCGTCTCTCTACTACGTTTAGGAGAACCTCGAGATTTCTTTTCAGGCGTCAATCGCTCATGATCCCTTTCTTTTTCATAATCTCGGTTTCTTTCATCTCTAGGCCTACCTTCACGCCCTTGTTTTCTATCCGGATCTCGGGTCCTTTCTGGTCTTTCCACTCTTTCTGGTGCTTCTCGGTTTTCGATATATCTTTCACGATCATGTGCATCCCTTCCTTCCCGCTCCCTCTGTCTCTCGTGCTCGGCATTCGGGTGCCGCCGCGGAGGCGCGCCGCGGCTCCGCGCACTCGCCCTGTAGCCCGGTCGCGCATCTCGAGGTACGCCACCTTCATCTCTATAATTATCACGATAATTGGGATCATGAAAGTTTGGTGGAACCGGCTCTCTGGGATCTCGAATGTCAGTACTAGGTGGTCTAAACCCAGGTGGTAGGTCGCGAAAGGGACCATGGGGTGGATTATCTCGGAAGCCACCTTCTCTGAAGGGAACGTTTCTAAATGGCCCGTCGCGGAATGGTGGTACACCGCCCCTGAAGTTAGGATCGCGATAAGGCACCTGCGGAGCCGAATCTCTGAACGGTTGACCATCTCTGAATGGCACAGGGCCTGAGTCACGGAAAGGCTGCGGCCCTTGCCGAAAATTGTCCCTGAACCGTGCCTCGCCAACATGAACTTGAATTTCGTTCGGTATCGGTAAAGGCATTTGTCTTAAGCCGCCGGGGCCTTCATAAGGCGGCGGCCTTGGGCCGAAGGGGTCACGGAAAGGTGCCCGATCGATCGCTAGCGGTGGCCCAAAAGGTGGTTTGTCGAACGGCGGTGGCTCAAATCCAGGAACCGGTGGTTCTACCCCAGGGGGTCCCGAGTCGAATGGCGGTCCCTCATACCTCCCTCTATATCCTGGAGGGGGTTGGTCTTGGGGTAGAGTCAAATTAAGCAATTGCGGGATAGGTTTTACACCCATAGGAGGATAGTTGGCTGGAGGTATATTATTCCTTGGTCCATATCTGCAAACATAAAATGATAGAATTTCAATTGACAGTGAATTAATAAAAGACTGACCTAAGCGTTTTCTCGACGTCTGTGAGACTAACTTTTATAAAGGAACCCTTGGCCTAAGTTGAAACCATTTCCTTCCTATTTAAATCCTTAAAAACTTCGCTGAGGCTGAGGTGAGGCTGATGTTACGTCTTTGCATAAATGAAGTTTTCTTTGCATTATGTGCAAATTATCAAACTCTTACATAACAGTCGATATAGCCGTTAGGATAACAGAAAATGCCTCGCGAATCGAACCTGCCCGCTTTACCTCACTGCTTAAAGGTGTAATTTGATATAGTTTCTACACTAAAAAAAAACTTCTACGATAGCATCACCCACTGCACCATTCTAGTTCCCCACTGCAGTATCCTTGATCCTCAGTTGTTCATACTCAATCTCACCTCAATCTAAAGCCCTTCTCCCATTACGATACGCACAGGCGATTCAAGTATCCTGCAAGTGTCGGAGACTAGTCGCCGCTAAGTATCTCACATACATTTGAATGCAGGCTCGCACACTAGCCTGCATTCAAATGTATGTGAGATACTTGGCGGTACCTTCAGTAGGAGAGTAAGAGTAATGGGAGAAGGGCCTAAAGCGGTAAGCCACCATGTTTGATCACCAACGACAATCATTTCATAGGTTCACGAATTCTACAGTATATTAAGCAAATTAAGAGTAGTCAGATTGGCTCAGCTAAAGGTGACCCCCGAGTGTGAGGTCCTCAATTTGCACTTTGCATTTTACAAAAATAGTCTTAAACCTTTAGTATGCCTCTACGAGTTTCAGACATTTTCTTCTCGAGCTAAATCTGATCGAACAAATAAAAACCTGAAATCTAGATAAATCAGTGTTACCGTTTGACGCAGTCCACTGTTGATATTATACCTTCCTTTTGTAGTTCTTCTGCTGCAAATAACAAGCATTCATATTTTATACATCAAATAACAGTAGACATGCAATAACAGTAGACATACAATAGTAGATAACACAATAAAATAAAATATTTAAATTTATAAATTCTACAATTCCTTACAATAATCCTAAATATATATTTATAAACTAGATTGGTACACCGTTAAGCTGTACTCTATTTTTATAATCAAATAGGTTTAAGTATACATTTAATAAAACTTATGAGAACACAGATGTTAGTTAATTCAATGTTTACAAAATAAGTCAATTTACCAACTGGTACAATAACAATACGACAGAAGGAATAACCACTTTGTGTTATTGTATATAATAAAAACATACATTAGCATGGCTATACCATAATTTAAGCACTCACGTATTATTTATTAATTTTATTTTAATTATTATTTTAATATAATTTAATTTACGGTGGCTGGTCCAAAACCTACCAAACCATTATTTACCAAAATGTACCATACAAACTTTCAGGAAACAATGTCGGTTGGAGGATTGATATAATACTATTAATATACTTAAAATAAAACACTAGTGATGAATAGTGTTTTATTTTAAGTAAAAACTAATCAAAAAATAGCAATTACACAGTTTTCTTACAAAAACTAATTTAACAATTAGCGTAAAACATTATGTAGGTACGAAAAAATACATTTTAATATAATTAGTGTTAAAATTCATTTTTGTAATAAAACTAGGTAAATTGCCATTATTTTTACTTAAAACAAAACACTAGTGATAACATGAATAAATTACGACATAATTCACTGTTCATAGGCAGAGGGAACCACTAAACATCAGGTCTGCTTCATCCGTCATTACAAGATGTATTAAAAAAAACATTTTTTCTTCAAAGTTTGTATGGTAAACGGTTTTGGGCCGTCCACCTTAATTAAGTTATACTATGAATTTCGAAGAAATATATGAATAATTAATTAATATATTAATAATTAAGTCTTCGTTGGTCATCGCGGAAGTGAATAGGAGTAGTGAAAAATAGAACTAAGATTAGGATATAATACATTTTCACATTACAACCCAACCGAGATATATAAGATTTTAATTTTACTCATTACTTTTCAAAACAAGTGGCAATATGTTGTAGCCGAGATATTTGACAGGGGATACAGGTGTAGAGATCCACCAACTTATCTGTACTTAGAATGAAATGTTTTTTTTTTTATACTACTGAATGACGGAACAAGCAGATTTCCACTTAGGTCGAATGTATAGGTATTTAATTTAGTAAATCGATGGTAATCACAACGTTCTGTTCTTGATTTATATTCTTGACTTGGAGGGCGTCTAGATGGCTTAGACGAGAGAGATTGCAGGTTCGATTACTGCGGGTTATTTCTTTTATATGTTTTTTTGTGTCACAATCTGTCTACGGGTTCTACAGATAAGTTGGTGGATCTCTACTCAAAATATTATTTCAAAAGTAAGTTCTAATATCTCTCCGGCCTGGCAGAGACATGATGAGTGTTGCGAACAACAGAAAATCTCTAGTTGAGCAGTGTCACGCCTCCTCTCCCAGCCAAGCCTATTTCTCTTTACGCACACTCTAGCAGGAACTTATCATTCTGAATCGAATCATCAGCTAACTAACACACATGCTCATTATTAGCAAGAAAGTATGCTATTCTTAAGCGATTGCTACTTAGCAGCATGTTTGTTAAAACATTGCCAGTAATAAGCATACTCATTTCAAGTATACTTAAAAATCAGCGGTTGATTGATTTTCGAGCAAGCTTCCTGAATTCCTGATGCGCGTGTTGAAGGGGGTGTTCCCTGAGCGCGTCTGAACAGGATATCGTCTTCGTAGTCTAAAAATAAAAAACCGGCCAAGTGCAAGTCAGACTCGCGCACGAAGGGTTCCATACCATTAACTATAAAAACGGCAAAAAAATCATGTCTGGTGTATGGGAGCCCCTTAAATATTTATTTTATTCTGTTTTTTAGTATTTGTTGTTATAGCGACAACAGAAATACACCATCTGTGAAAATTTAAACTATGACGATTCATGAAATACAGCCTGGTGACAGACGGACGGACGAAGTCTTAGTAGGTCCCGTTTTACCCTTTGGATACGGAACCCTAAAAACATTAGGTATGGTTATTGCTAGCGAATTTGTACAAGCATGCTTTTTCTGAGCATAAGTCAGTCCTTAAGATAAATTTGCCTACTTACAAAGATATAAATCGTAAGATGTGCCCTGCCTGTGGCATTATTTTTTAGTTCAAACTGTACCGGTAAAGTAGTGATGTCTCTTTTTCTCCAATTAAAGTACCGATCTTTCGCCTCTTCAATATGATTGGGCTCACTCATTTCAATGTGGTCAAATTTTATATTGATCGGAGTTATCAAACGATGTACATCTTTGCCTAGTAAGTTCTTAGGAATGGAGCTAAAATAACAGAACAGCTAGTAGAAAAATAATGAAATAAAATACATAATTTATCAGTTTTTGTTAGCATTGAGGCTGTGAATAGATTTTACGAAGTTATTATATTCCTTTTTACGCACCTACTACACATCTATAGTTAAAAATTCATTTAACTCCTATCAATTTTAGTAGTTTTCTTGAAATCGGTTCGTTTCCTCATTGTAGTTCCATAGCTAATTTGATCAGGCTCTTTGGCGGTAATTATAGGCTGTACTGTCATGCAAGTTATAAGCATGTATTCATCATAATGCATGGGTATATGACGCCAGATCTCATGGACGACATGAGAAAACATCATGCATTGATATTTATGACAGGCTACCTGCAGACACCGGACTTAATAGATACTTTTTTTTAATTTGTTTTATGTGTCTTCTAGTAATTTGGATATCACGTAAGCGTTTAAGATTGCTAGGTTTAATTTCCTTGGCTAAAAAAACAAAATTTGCATTAAAGAGTCCAACCTGGGGGCGTGCTTCGGTCGCTAACACCATGATGATTCAATATTCAGAACATTCAGTGAATTTCACTATATCTTCTACAGCTCCTTGTAAACGTGTCCTTACTAGTTTGCCAATTTTAAATAGTTTATGCTGTATATAGTGCAACACGGATGGTCCGTACGGAGCTTTCGTAGTAGAAATAATATATTCCGTTTAGTAGCGCACGGACTGCGGTCCGTCCACAAATAACGGACGAGCGCGTCCGTGCTCATTACGTCCGTCCGTATCAGGACGCGCTAGGCATCGATCTAATCGACGCGTTCAGAGCCTCTACTCCAATATGTTCAACTATCTGTTCAACCAGTTGAACATATTGGATGACCAGAACGGTTAATATGCAAGTATACTCATTCGATTCGTACGTTGGTCCGTGGAGCACTAAGGCTGCATTAAGTGCTATACGGATGGTCCGTTCGGAGTTCCGCAGTACGGATCGTCCGTACGGTCGACCATTTAGTGTTCCGCGGACCAACGTACTGCTCGAAAGATTATACTCGCATACGGTTCTGCGTCCGCACAGCACTAAACGCGTGGATTAGATGCCTAGCGCATCCGGATACGGACGTACGGAGTACGGACGCGCTCGACAGAGGGTCCTCGACTGGATGGACTGACGCTCCGCGGGCCGTGCACTACTAATTGCAATAATGGGGAGCCACAGGCAAAACTAATCGCAGATGGCGCCACCATCGCTGGTGCTCGTCATTTAGTGGTCTTGTCTTTTTCTCATACTAAAATTATCCATTTTTGAAATAACTAATACTGTCCACTTTTGACAGTTTTTTTTTTTTACATTTATAGACCTTTGTTTGACTACGAAACAACACCAGCGATTATGCGCCACCTAGCGTGATAAATAAGCAGTGTGTCTCCCCATTGATTTCTATACGATAGCTCCGGACAACATACGCCCGTACGGACCATCCGTATAGCACTCAATTCAGCCTTAACGGTCTACCGTACTGACGGTACTGATTGTTCGTGTAGCACTAAATACAGCCTTACACCTTTTGCACTACCACTAAATTAGATACACGACAACATTAAAGCCAAAAAACAAAATGCTTTTTTAACGACAATAAGGTTGCCAAGGCCAATAAAAATCGCATGTATATCTTCATAACATTTATTGAATAAGTATAAAAATATATTTCACATAATTTACAAGATAAAAATATCACAGGTAGTTCATAAAATATATGACATTCATTTATTGTTAACAGTTTTTTGTTTATTATAGGTGCACAAACTTTGAGGGATGTTTCTACTCAAGATTTTAAACAAGAATCGGTCTTTAGATGGAATTTAGGCTTTGTTTTACAATCATTATGTTAAGTTCTAAGTAAGCTAAACTCAGTACACAAGTATTTGCGTTTCACAATCCCTCAGTAGTGTTAATCACCATTTTAACGGCTCAGTAAGTTAAAAGTTTAAGCCTAAGGCTTTGTTTCACAATCAATAAGTAAAGGTTTAAGTAGTTACCTACTCGGCGACTTAACTACTTACGAGGTTAAATCCTTTCGTAAACTTGTAACTTGCTGAGCAGATAGTGGTGATTACTATGTACTGAGGGATTGTGAAACGCAAATACTTGTTTACTGAGCAGTTATATTTGCAGTAGCTTACTTAGAACTTTATTTATTGATTGTAAATAGAATATACTTACTGATTAAAAGTTACAAATAACCGAATCTTCCCAAGCAAACCACACCGTGTTTAGTCCGTGCAATGTATGCTTATTGTTTAGAATTACACTAAAACCAATCCTCAAAGTTTGTTTTAAAGGTGGATGCTCACGCTTGTGAACCGTTTTTTTTTTTTTTTTGTTTTTTTGTCCATTACAGCGAGAACTAGGAGACAACACGCATGTTTTAATTGATAGTATCTCATAAATATCATCAGTTTAGCTACGATACCCTGGAACACATTTTCACAGTGTTTTTTTTGTTTAGAGGTATCGTAGCACTGATGATACTTATGAGATACTATCAATCAAAACATGTGTGTTAAGTCTCCTAGTTCTCGCGAAATCAACTTTCGCTGTCTGAAAAAGTGTTCATTTTTTATATTATATTTATATAAGCTATAATGAGCAAAAAACACCAAAAAAATTGAATTTCGCGCCGCAAGAGAGAGCATCCACCTTAACAAAATCACTTTGTACATGATTTTTATAAGTTTTAACATGATCCTTACAAACTATTTTCAATATGAAATGTGTATGAAAACGTAGTATTTATTATTTGAGGTACACACAACATACATATTTATATAATTGTGGTACAATATACATTGTTGTATAAGGTTTTATGTAGAGTTAGTGAAATACGTCAGCGTGGTCGGACAAGGGATAAGGATAGCGCAGGACTGCAACGTGACGTACATTACCAAGGATAATGTAATGTACCTACTTTAATGCATATTTTTTTTATTGCTTTTAAAAATTGAATCTAAAATCTGCGCATTTAAGGTGGATACTCACGCTTGTGGCGCGAAATTAATTTTTTTTGGTGTTTTTTACCCATTACAGCTCATCAACACTTCTTCAGATAGCGAAGTTGATTTCGCGAGAACTAGGAGACTTAACACATTTGTTTTAATTGATATTATCTCATAAATATCATCAGTTTAGCTACGACACATTTTTACAGTGTTTTTTTTTGTTTAGTGGTATCGTAGCTAAACTGATGATACTTATGAGATACTATCAATCAAAACATGTGTGTTAAGTCTCTTAGTTCTCGCGAAAACGACTTTCGCTATCTGAAGAAATGTTGATGAGCTTTAATGAGCAAAAAACACCAAAAAAAATTAGTTTTGCGCCGCAAGCGTGAGCATCCACCTTAAAGCCTATTTTAGTCATGCCAAACTTGGCACGCCTGCTTACACCGTAAGAATAATCACTATAGAAAAGACACTGGCGCTATTGTCGCACTCAAAGCCTACTCATACCCCAAAGCCTAATCACCTACTCATTCGTGTCGACTCCGCAGACTAATCAGTGCGGGCCAGCACCGGTGCCCCAGTGCGCACCTCGGAGGCACATTTACCTGTGTTTCTCGGCTAATAAAACTGTGACGATGGCGGTTATCGATTCCGATGTAACAAAATATATGACCTGACTTTACCTATTAGGACCAAACAGAATCTTCTAATGGTAGTTACCTACTTATGACATTTATTTTATTCGCAGACCATACATCAAGGTCGACACCGCAAAGACCAAGCGTGCAGTTTTATTTTGAGCTTACTTTCCTACGAAATATCTCCATTCACACAGCTACCTGATTTCAAAGAATTTTTACAGTCCACTATGGCGCAATTAGGCATTTTTCTATTAGCATCCGACGTGCTATCGCGAAAACAGACGAGAGCGAACTGATTTGAGGTTTGCTGGTTGGTTTATAGACCGTTCACCGTAAGTTGGCACCTGCCATGGAGTATTTACATTTACGGTGAACGAGCTGTAATAAACATTGCGCAAGCTTTCGGACAGGCAAAGTGACACGCAAAGTAGGTGCACTTGCGGTGTCTATCTTGATACTTATATGGTCTGTGATTTTATTTAATTGTGGATCTTTATATACCTACCTCAGGAAGTTAAGTTAGGTATTATTCATGATTTTACGTAAGTAGGACAGCATGACGGACAACGACCCTGTTTTCGGTCGCTGCGAGCCAACGCGACGTCACACTACAGCGTAACATGATCCGAACTATAATTAGAAATTTTTAACCCCCGACGCAAAAACGACGGGGTGTTATAAGTTTGGCGTGCTGTGTGCGTGTGCGTGTGCGTGCGCGTGCGCGTGTGCATGTACGTGCGCGTGTGCGTGCGCGTGTGCGTGTGCATGTGCGTGCGCGTGTGCGTGTGCGTGTGCGTGTGCGTGTGCGTGCGTGCGTGTGTGTGTGTGTGTGTGTGTGTCTGTGGCATCGTAGCTTCAGAGGGGATGAACCGAATTCGATTATTTTTTTTTGTTTGAACGGTGCATTTGTCTGGAGTGTTCTTAGCTATGTTTGATCAAAATCGGTTCAGCCGTTTCATTGCGTTGAGGGTTTTTTATTTTTTACAAAATTATAAAAACGGTGGATCCATGCATCTACTACAATATAAACTGAAAGTTTTTATTTAAGTCTGGTTAGATGATCTGATCATATTTGCAACTGGTGCAGAAATAAAAAATAAAGTCAAGGAGGACATGAAACTGCAATTTCAAATGAAAGATCTAGGTGAACTAATACACTGTTCAACAAAAATATATCAAGGAAGTAATGCGTAAGTTTGGCATGCAAGATAGTAAACTTGTACGAACTCCTATTGAAGCCTGAAGTTTACATCCAACTGAGAGGAGCAAGGCAGGATTTCCATATATGCAGGCAGTTGGTGTCTGTTATACCTTAGAATATAGAATAAACCAGAACCCGTGTCACGCGTAAAAACTGTCACCACGCAAACTAGTCTCAATGAGAATAGTCTCACCCACAGTCGGGTGTGGTCGGCCAAGCAGCTAGTCATGTCAAAAGATTTACTTGTGAATATGCAGTCGTGTAAAAATTGAGCTAGGCGTAAAAAGAAATAGGATATAATCACATTTCATACGTAAGTATTACATTTAAATATATTTTTGGTTTAAATAATGAATTTTATTTACCATTCATTCTTAAAAGTAAGCAAACAACAACAACAACATTACCAAAATATTACCCCAACTGGTGGGAAGTATGTTAGGCGCGGGGGAGGCATTGTGTTTTGGCGACACAGCGCCCCGTACTAATCGCATCGTACGCACCTTCTGGTTTATTCTATATTCTAAGGGTTATATCTAGCACATACCACCGGGCCGGACATTGCTTATGCAGTGAACACCTTAAAATCCGCAAGTAGAGCACTGGACAGCAGTCAAGAGAGGCATGCGGTATCTACAGGGCACGAAGCACTACAAGCTACACTTGGGATTATGGCTCTAACTTGACTGGTTATTGCGACGCGGGCTGGGTACATTTTCATGTTACAGGGCGGGGTATCCTGGACCTCTCGCAGACAGCAAGGGCGCTGAGGCCATGGCTTCAGCGGCGCAAGAGGCTCTGTGGCTGAAGCATCCACAGATAGGAACTTGGCGAAGGCCGAGAAAATCCACTCACAAACCAGAACATTGTAATGGAAGCCTAATGGTAGCCCACGGGTTTGGGGAGGATGTTAAATAATACTTTATTTAGTAGAACGCATAACGAGGGCCCTTATTTTCTATGACCATAGGATATAACGTGTCAATAACGTGTGATGTCACAATGTATTCTGAACGATGATTCCACGCAGATAGCGTTATGTCACGTTTGGTCATAGCGAATAAGGGGACTTATTGGTTTGTATGACGCCTCTCATCTAGTATAGACAGATGGTTGATCCCAGTGACCTTATAAAAATGTCCTAAATGCTCAAATAATTATTTTTATTGAATAACTATCTATGTCTACCAATGTTAAAAAAAAAGAAGAAAAACCTGCGTTTTAATAACAAATTCAGGTTCTGAAATGGGATAGCGGATGACATAGGAAATAAAATTACACAAATAAAATATAACAACAATGATAACTAAATAACAAGTATAAACACATGCATACATTTTACAGATCCAAAACAAAGTACATAAGTATCGAAAAGCAGAACATTATTTGTAAATACAACAATATTTGTACATGAACATCTCGTTACAATATAACTTTTGAAACTATCATGGTTATGTACATACTTTTCACTAGAAACAACAAAAACCATGGCAAATATCCCGTTTCTAGTGAAAAGTATCCCATTACAATTTTAACAACACAAAATAACATATTCAAATTAGTGGCGAATATTACTTTTCAATGTACTGTGCTACAACAAAACAACAAATGTTATGCGCTTCGCCAATCTTCGACTTTTCGAAACAGAAATATGATTGCAAGTGAGTGAAAAAGGGACATTAAGTCACGATGGAGTAATGCAGAGACACATTACTTTCGTAGTAGTGCTGTAGTATTTTCAGTTAACATTCCTCTGAGGCATATTATACCGTTACTTTAGTAGATAACCAATTTCCATAGGAACTAACAAACAATATTTAAAACAAAATATACATAACATTGTAAAACATATTCAGATAAAACAACAATTCAGAATCAGACTAGTTCTGGTTCAAGACCATCCACACTGCAAGTTTGACCGAATCGAGACTGAATTGTAAATTGACTGAACATTGGTATTCTGCTCCTGAGAAACAAATTAGTCCTTTTTCGATACATAGAGACTGCAGATTGGATTAGGATAGTGTTGTATATCATTGGAAAGAGTAAAAGGACACCATGCTCAAATTGTAGCCCAAATTGTCGGAAAAACTTTGAAAGATTCAAGTTTCAGTCACATTTTGATATAACCTTCCGTGTTGTATCGTCAGTACAAATACCATTTGTGACATTTATAACACTCGATCGGAGTATGATCCGAACGTTATTATGCAATTTTTTAATACAATAATTGGGCTTCTAAGCATTCGCGTCAGTATATTATTCAATTCAATGGCCCGAGTATTTAATTCATAAAAGGTTTATAAATAAGTGCCAACCAACTAAATATTTAGCTAGTTTATTCAAACAGGTTACAGGTTTAAAAAGCTGGGAAATAAAAAAGCTTTTTCAAAGCAAATGCCGATCAAGCATCATTCAACAAAAAATAAAACAAACACAGTAAATATCACAACATAGGTACTACCACAACTACATAACATTCGTAGCCTTTATTTTCGCACTACATTCTTAAAGAATCATGCCGTACCCTGTACCAAAAAATGCACGCCCAATTATTAAAATGCTATTAAAATTAGTTTCTACAACTTTAACGCCAGCAGGCACCTGGATTCGGAATAGCTGATATCAGTACCAATATAAAAAACATCTTAATTTATCCGAAACAACGGTGTTTGAACCGGTGAAGCACGTTTGTTTCTTTAACAAGTTAGGGACCATAGCTGGTGAGTTCACCAACAATTGAGACGTCATGTCATATGCATCGATCTCAAAGTAAACATTTAGACAGAGATTTTGGCCAACCGACCGCATTACTTGACTTCTACTTACATTCAACGCATACTCTCGGGTGCTATCTGCATGAACAAAATATTACTAAGTCATAATTATTATGACGTATATAAGTATTAATTCATGGACATGATCCTTTACATCTAAATCAAAACAAACTTGTATGGTTTATAAAGATTTTCAAACAGATATTTTTTTAAATAAATACCCTACTTTGGCATAACAATAAATACGAATACAACAAAGAATACAATAACTTTTATTCTAAAAACACCTAAATTAATTACATTGGGTTGTTACAGCTTTATACGAGTCTCAAATAAGGAGAAAACATATACACTCCAAGACAACATATTCGGCTATTTAAATAGGAAATATCCATACATTTATACGTTCATAGCTACTTCACATCACAGCTATTTACAATGTCATAAGAGCCGATAAAGAATTTTACCCAACATTAATTGCTCCGTTTTTGAGTACTAGTACTTGTACTATTATTTATTCTGTGGTGCTAGTGCAGAGGTTCCTAAACTTTCAATGTTACGGAACACTCACTCACTCCCTTTAATTTTTATGGTACCCCACATCAAATGATTACAAATGAAGATACTGCAATTTAACTAAGTTCAAGAACTTTAATTAGAAATATTAAAAATTAAATATTAAAAATTAAATATTAAAATATAAATATTAAAAATTAAATATTAAAAATTAAATATTAAAAGTGAAACTCTTTCATTCTTAACTTTATCTTTTAATGTGAAGCATTAAATTTCTTAATTGTCTTATAAGTTAATAGTTTAACAAAAATAAAAAAAAATTGCTGGAATTATTTAACAGCTAAAAATTTATAATTTCGCAGAACCTTGGTGACTATTCAACGGAACCCTTGATTCCGCGGAACCCACTTTAGGAATCGCTGTGCTAGTCTACCTACCCTTGCTACAAGGGGAACGTCAAAAAATCGAACAAAGTTGCATTGAATTTGGGTAAAATAGGTATTGAATAATTATTTTCGAAAAACAAACGACTTCGATGCTAGGAATTTATACCCATCTCTTGACTTCTTCATCAGTTCCACTTCACCAAATGGCACTTTCTGAATGCAAATATTGACTTTTTGCTGAAAATACCGAAATCGCTATACTGTAATATCTGAGAAGTTCCCTCAGTTCCTCATGGATCTCAGTTCATCATCAGAACCAGATTTTGATAAAAATGGAACCAATCTGGCAGTATAAAAAAAAAACGAAGGAGCAAACCAATAATGAAGGAGATAAGAGATAACAAAAATTCAAAAAATTGACAACCTCCTTCTTTTATTAAAGTCGGTTAATAATGCTTCACGTTCCATTTCGTCACACAAGTGCGGAACCCTCAATGTTTCTATGTAGATGCTTACCTTGCCAATCAAATGTAGTAACCATTTGTTTTTTCCTAAAGTATTCAAATATGAATAATATACTTCGATCAGAAATGATCGAAGATAATATACGATGATTTGAGTATAACATGCAAATTTTCGCGCCTACGAACATTACCGAAACACATAGATTTTGTAATTCTATAAAGTCGGTGTTATTATTATTCAATCTACTTGGTCCACTACTTTCAATGTGTAACAAAATAGGACCTGCAGCATTTTTAAGTACCTATTTTACCCAAATTCCATATTTATTTTTGTTGGTTTCTTTGATATTCTCCATCAAGGTAGGGTACTCTACCACTATGAAAAAATTCAAAGACGGAGGTATTTATATTTTCCTTACAAGGAAGCGCTTTATTGACTGGACTAGAATATATATAAAACCGTAGCGTGACTGCCTGACTGACTATCAACGCACAGCCTAAGCCGTAAGTCCTAGAGACCTGAAATTTGGGGTCTAGGGGTGCACTAAGAAAGGAATTTCCGAAACTCACCCCCTAAAGGGGTGCAGCGCGGTGTTGGAAGAAACTCAGTACGTACGAAGTCGCGGGCGTTCTACTAGTAATCTTCATCAATATATATAAAATCGTTGACTGACCATCAACATACGGCCTAAACCGTATGTCCTAAAAAACCTGTTTTTTTTATGGTACATGCCTTTTGTGGTCTAGGACACTAAGAAAGTAATGTCCAAAGTTCACCCCCTAGGCCTACGGTGTTGAAGTTTGTATTGAAAAAAGTCCACGTGGACGAAAACGCGGGCGCTCTACTAGAAATATATAAAATAGTTGCGTGACTGACTGACTATCAACGCACAGAGATCTGGAATCTGGAGGGTACCTTTTGTGGTCTAGTGGATATGGTAACATATCATAAATCATAGTCTTTGGTGAAAAACTTCTGGCTTTCTGTTCAGCCTTGTCTCAACAAAATGTAGATGAGTGCAAACATCTTATAGGCCGAATCTCGTACAAGTGATATAGTTTTCCTAAACATAATCGGATGTTCATCCATTTTAAGAAGGCCTTCTTCAAGATAAATCGATCTTACTTGTCTAGGCTGTATGATGAAATTAACAAACAAAGATAATTTCGACTCTTTCCGCTATTATTGAAGGGTGGCGTCGTCTACTTATATTTTATTTATTTTCCTAGTGTTTTTTTGTGTTATTTTGTGTAATTTTATTTTATTTTGAGTTATTTTGTGTTTATTTTAACCAATGTAGCTCGTTTAAACAGACAATTGTAGTGAAATGGAAATTGAAGTGAATTGCGTGAGTTTTCAAATTGGTAGAAATTGTCTATCAAAGTTTTAGTAAAACGGCCACTGTTTTACTACAACATATCTTGGCTGTTACTTTGACGGAACCGACGGTCGGACAGAAGGAGTGTAACGTTGCAAAATATATTAAAATTACAATATATAAACTTGAAAATGGCAAATGCACAAGCCGTGCGGCGCCAATCATAAAGATTTTTTTTTGTCATTTTTTACGATATTAATTCAGGATATCAACCTATAGGATAGGATATCAGGATATAGCTTTTTAAAAAAGTGTGTCCTATCTGTTCTTTTATTTCTTATGATAATCAAATTATTTAAAGATTTGAATAATTTATAGCATAATTCGCAGTACTGATAAATAGTGCGATATTAAACTTTTATCCCCCAGATAAAGTAATCCTAAATTCATAGGAATATGATCAATAAATAATAATCTTATCGGTGTCGCCGTCTTCATCAATCAGCTTTATCATCACATTCATCACATGCTCTGAAACTACATCCTAGTACACTACCGCAGCGGCCGGTAAAGCTAAGGCCAAACCAACGCTTTCAGCCCGCGTCCGCGGTAGCGTGCACGGTAGCGATCCATTGTCTTACCATTGATCGCCACCGTGCACGCCACTGAGGACGCGGGTTCGACGCGTTGGTTTGGCCTTAGCTTTAATCAGGTATTTATTGATCAGATAGACACATACGTTGAGTCCATCAATGTAAAATTGCGGCCAAGTCTTGAATAGTACTTTTCTCAAACAATACCCGAATATTCAAACAAGTTCATTTTCTTTTAATTTTCCATTGAACAATGTTATGTTTTTACAAGCTTTTATTTAAGTTGCAATCTATGTAAGTTTGTCCGGGTAGAATCTTGCAACTGAATTTTAAAGCAGTTATCCTCTACCGATTGAGATGATATTTTGCATACCTGTCAAGTTCCGATGACAATGTAATATTATGGTGACAGCGAGCTGATCTGATGATAAAGACGGAAGGTGGACAACGGAACTCCTCAATGGATAATAGTAGACTGGCCGTGTTTAGTCTCATTTTGATCAGCACACGGTTATGGTCACAAATTTTTTAAAAGCTTGTACCTATTGGAAAACATATTTTTCACAAAAACTTATTTCCACTGTACAAAGTTATGTTTATAAATATTTGTTTTGAGATAGGTCTGAGCTTTGTTTTTGTTCTATCGACACAGCTTTTCATAGTAAAATGCCCTGTCGACAGATATCGACAGATATCGATAGATATGGATTTTAATGGACCGGCAAGGCGATTTATCTTGAAGGTTCCCTCATATCCTCAAGGTTCCTCATGGAGATGACGACCCCTGTGACGCGGCTGGCGATGGTTCGCCTGCGACGCAGGAGGTTGCGGGTTTAATTCCCGCCTCGGAACAAATATTTGTGCGATCGCAGATATTTGTTCAGGGTGTTCTGGGTGTTTTCTATGTATAATAAAAAATATCTATCTATGTAATGTATTGTATTAAGTATATCAGTTAACTAGTACCCATAACACAAGCTCTGGCTTATCTTGGGGCTAGATAATGTTGTGTGAACTTGTCCAGCATTATTTATTATTTATTATTATTTATTAGTAGTCAAGCTGAATGAAATCCAGATACCACAATGCGATGATGTGCGTTACCTGGGTATATATTTGGATAGACGCCTCACTTGGAAGAAGCACATTTTCCCAAAAAGAAAGGCTCTTAGCCTACAACTCAGGAAGTTGTACTGGCTAATGGCTCGGAAATCCAAATTATCCTTGGACAACAAACTCCTCCTCTACAAATGCATTTTAAAACCAGTATGTTCCTATGGAGCTGAGCTGTGGGGTACAGCGGCAAACTCTAACCTGGAAATTCTGCAACGCTTTCAATCTAAAATGCTACGCATGATAACGAATGCACCATGGTACATTACAAACTGTCAACTACATCGTGACCTAGAGATGCCAACAGTCAAATAAGATATTTGCAACAAGCTCAAATCCTACGCCAAACTTATGGAGTAACACCCTAACCAGCTTGCAAACAGTCTCATGAAAAAGTCCACAACTTTCAGAAGGATAAAGAGGAGAGCCCCTCAAGACCTCATCTAGTATCTAAAAGAATATGTGCTGAATTAGAGTCGTGGATATGCCACTGGGCGTATACCATTCATGTCAAGCACGAAAGAAGCACAAAACTCTTGCTCAATGCCTGGAAAGGCTGATTACAAGAAACAAAGGAGACTTAAAAAAAAAAAAAAAAAAAAAACTCGTGTATATATGAAGGTCGACTGTTCATACTTAAATGGATGAATTACGGCGAATTCGCTAGCTATAACATAACACCCAACAGTCACACACAGCCCTGACACTAGGATTCCCAGTGTCGTGGGTATCAGAAACTACGAGTACCATGGTACCATAACACCCAAGACCCGGAAGCTATGCTCCCTAACTTGTTACTAAGAGTACAAACTTACATCATAATCAAACTATTTCATAATCAGTCTTTTATGTACATTTCAAACTTCTTAAGTCAAAGTGTTTACAATATAGGTGGCTAAGTATTATGGATATAAATCACAACTTACAAATTACTAACAAAATTACAATTATTTACAAATAATAAATTAACAAAAATATCACAGTTTTGATTACATCTTAGAGTACATAATAATGTAGACAGCACCACGAATTGGTTACCCCTCGGACTGTTTTAAAATTAAATAACAAACGAAAAATATATATAATGGCAGAAGAAACGTGAAAGTAGAATAAACGATGAATAATAGATGAGAGCTTTGAGAAGTATGTGGTGTGGTGTGACTTCGAGAGATAGAAGGAGGAATAGAATGAAAAGAGACCGTCGTGAAATTGAAGAAGACGTAGTGACTAGGATTGAGAAAGGTATGCTTAGATGGTTTCGGAATTTAGAAAGGATGGACGATAGTAGATTGACGAAACGGGTACATAAGACGAGCGTGAATAGGACAGTGGGAAGACCTTCGGCGAACGTATTCAGACAAGATCGGAAACGTTCTGGAAAAAGGCCAGGTCAAGAGTAACCTTACCGACGAGCATGTATGAAGGATGTGATGTGAGTGAATGAAGCGAAAGAGGTGTGTCAGGATCGTTGCAAGTGGAAATCCATGGTGTCTGCCTACCCCTCCGGGAAACAGGCGTGAGTTTATGTATGTATGTAAGTATACACCACTATTTCAAATATACCATAAAACAAAAACCTGGATAATCAGTATTCGATAAAGATTGAATCTACGCAAAAAAGTTACCAAATAACAATTTCCAGGAACATCCATAAAAAATGGGAACAATTATTCAAAACTATTTAATAGTGCATGCGCCATAGATTACTACCAAGTTATTAGTTCGACGCGTCACCGTACAAACTCAAGCACGAGTATTATGTCCATAAATTTCTTCTGATTTTATCAAGAAAACAAATGTTAGTAACTTTTTTAATTCCATTCGAAAAAAAATACATTACGCAGGTTCAATTTGTATCGAATACTTAATATCCAGTTATTTTTTTTATGGTATATTTGGAACAGTGGTGTATAATAATTTTCAAATGTTTAGGGATCTATAGTCAGAGGGACGGAGCATGAGCTTACTGAGCCGACGCACAGTGGGTCCGTTTTGAAAAAAGGTGGACTAGGAACAAATTTCGTAATTCAGGTCTGAAAAAAATTGCAACTGATTCTATTTAATTTTCAAAAAAAGACAGCCCTTCCTTCTTTAAAAAAATACTCAAGCAAAAAATGTATGGAAAGATTTATATTTTATTGTTTTTCTCAGAAATAAGAAGTTTTGTCAAGAAAAAACCTATAATAGCTTAAAGTACCTACCGTCTTCTACAAATGGGCATTTAAGGTTCTGGTTTAACCTTCCAGCTTTGGCAGTTAAACGGGGCAGAAAAAAAAAGACAAATAAATAGATAGGGATAAATAGTATGACAATAGCGATCTTTGTAGTTTTTGACAATAGATTTTGTTTTGATTTATTGCTTTTATGAAGGTAATACTCAGTGGAAGTACTGAAACAATGAAAGTTATCAGTTGCAATTTTTTTCAGACCGGAATTAGGAAATTTGTTCCTATCTCCACCTTTTTTCAAAACTGACCCACTGTGCGACTCCGCGCCGTTGAGGCAAAGATAGGTAGGTTTTCCCCAAGATACAATTAACAAGCTACGAGCCTTGGTTACGGATGTGTTCCCTAGAAAATATAAAAAAATAACAACGTGACCACAGCAACACACTTGGAGTGTGTAGATTTGTGTTTTGAGAAATGGACCCCTTCCGGGTTACCATGAGCTCTTATAGCCATGCAGTTCCAAAACTATTCAGTACAAAATTGCCGTCCCGCGATATGCGCCACTATATTTAAAGGCAGTCGCAGAGGGTCTATAGACTTCTGCGAAGTTATTCAACGATGGGGAATGTCAACTCTCCTGATGTCGCTCTGCCCCTCGACACCTTATTTGTCAATTTGCAATGTCTGTACCTACATATAATTTATTATTGATGTGTTATTTATGAGTATATCAAGCGTAGAGTGTGCTGCCTTATGAACTTTTGCTGATTTTCTCTATCATCTTACTTTTGACTGCCTACCTAAGTAAGGCTTTTAAGTTGGTTTTCCTTTTTTCTTTGAATCAGCTTCCACTTGTTCTCGAGGTACCACACAGGCGCTCCTCAACTAGTAGTAAGAAGGAACATAAAAAAAAAACAGACCGTGTTTGTTGCCTGATTCTTCTAGGTCTGGTTGCGTTGGAACAGGAGTAAATGTAAATTTATTTTTTAAGACGATTCAAAATGATCCTTGTGATTTCAATGAATAAAATACTTTTGACTTTGACTGTGACTTTGACAACGACGAACCGATATTTTGTACTGAATAGTTTTTGAACTGAATGGCTATAAGAGCTTGTGGTTTGAACTGGGGTTTCGTAATGAGACTGTATGTGTTTAGATCTAACCTACATTTTAGTGATTTAAAAAGTTAGAAACGTCTATATGCGTGTTTGTAGTCCAAATACACCGGGAGGGTAACCTAATTGTGCTGCTGCCTTTAGATACATAGGCTCACAATTTAAATCTTCGCGGTTCTCAATCAGATCCATGAAGACATACAAGGGGGTAGTCAGAGGCAATCAACACAGCATTTAGCACATAAAGTTTTGCTCTACATAACGTCGTAGCTTAATATCTAATACATAATCTAAATCTCGAAAACGCCTCAGCTTCGCCGGAATCGGGAACAGTTGCTTCAACACTGCAGTCGGTCGATTAATCGGTACTTACCGTTTTCGCAAATCGTACGCACAATATGCATTTACAAAATAAATAAGACGTGTCTCATCCGGGCATTACAAGGAGCACAACATAACTAGTACGCAATAACGCAACGCAATCCATCCGGGGTGGAAAATACCGGTACAGGTTCAATCCGCTAAGCAATTTCGTTAGTTGAGAGAGGCGATTCCGTTTATACGTGATCGGGGGGCGCGTGTGAACGCTATTTAGAGTGTTACATTCGTACCTGGCTCCATACGGCGGCTCAACATTACGTCGCGGCGGCGATAACAGCTCGTCGTATACTCCGGCGTACCTGCACAAACAATGTCACTATTAATTACAAGCTTTTATTTAACTTGACCTGTTAGTATGTTAGTGTGTGGATCTTGAAACTGAATTTTTAACCAGTTAACCTCAACCGATTAAGCTGTTTTTTTTCTTATCGATCAAGTGCCGAACACAATACAATATTATGGTGGTAGCAAGCTGATCTGATGGAGACGGTAAGTGGACAACGGAACTACTCGATGGATCATAGTAGACTGGCCGTGTTTTGATTTCTCTCAAACCCATTTTGGCACACGGTTCCCATCACTCATTTTATAAAAGCTTACAAGTTTTTATAAAATGTAAGCTTTTATAAAATGACTACCTCTGTGGCGCGGCGGGCAAAGGTTCGCCTGCGACGCAGGAGGTTGCGGTTGCGGGTTCGATTCCCACCTCGGAACAAATATTTGTGCGATCTGCAGTATTGGTTCAGGGTGTTCTGGGAATTTTCTATGTATAATAAATAATATATATCTATTTAATGTATTGTATTAAGTATATCAGTTATCTAGTACCCATAACACAAGCTGTGCTTAGTTTGGGGCTAGATAACGTTGTGTGAACTGTCCAGCATTATGTATTTATTTATTGACTACTATGGGGGTTTTTAGGTTCCTGTACCATAAAAGGTACTAACTCTCAAGGTCACTCTCGTGTCGGTCTGTCTATCACATCCATTATTCAGTAATCGATAATGTAAATTTGTGCATATACAACACAAAGCAGAGAAATAGTGACACAGTAGTTAAGGAGACACTTAGGTCATTCACTCACTCATTTAATTTAGACACTTTTGTATGTTTGAAATTTGCGTGCTAGATAAGGTAGAACATAATTGGAACTTACCTACTTATTTTAAGACCTTTCATATATGACATTAATAAATTTATCTTTATCTTTATCTTTCCTGAGGCTGCTAACTTGACGTCTAGTTGGCAGCCTCACCCAGCCCATCCCCAAGTTTTTTATTTATGTATTTATTTATACAACTTTAGTATATTCTCTTCTCCACTTACAGACTCGGAAAGTGAATATAGAATAATACAAACCGATGCGGTGACATAGGCCGTAACGGCGGAGAGCGGGGCCCTGAGCGGTGTGGCGAGCGGAGCGGGGAGCGGGGCGGGGGCGGCGACCGGGGCGGCGAACGGGGCGGCGAGCGCAGCGGCGAACGCAGTGGCGAGCGGAGCGGGGAGCGGTAGCGCATCGGCGAGCGGTGGCGACGCCGCGGAGACGGTGATCTGGATACAACACGGACATTAGTAAATCTTACCACTTATTCAGGCATATCAGTTTTTTTATACTTAGCTCCTAATCGCGGTACAGAAAGAGCTAAAATATTTGTGACAAAATCTAAAACAATTACCGAGTAAGGAATGTAGTCTAAAATTGTTATCGGATAAGGGGCGAACTCTAAATTAGTTACCGTATAAGAGACGAAATCTAAAATAGTTACCTGTGTCCCTATTGGCTGTCTAAACTACTAAAAACTACTAAAAACTAAACTAATAATCGCTTTCTGCTACCAGTTTGCAGTAACATTGCGCCACGTGCTTTATTAGCTACTTTACAAGAATATATAAATATACCAAACATACAGCGCAATGTACTACAAACTGGTAATCGGAACCAGTCTCATAGGCAATAGGAGGGCGGATTAGGGGCGAAATCTATAAGGGCGAACTCTAAAATAGTTACCGGATAAGGGGCGAAGTCTAAAATAGTTCCAGAGTAAGGGAAGAAGTCTAAAATAGTTCCAGAGTAAGGGAATAAGTCTAAAATTGTTCCAGAGTAAGGTAAGAGGTCTAAAATAGTTCCAGAGTAAGGGAAGAAGTCTAAAATAGTTCCAGAGTAAGGGAAAAGTCTAAAATAGTTCCAGAGTAAGGGAATAAGTCTAAAATTGCTCCAGAGTAAGGGAAGAGGTCTAAAATAGTTCCAGAGTAAGGGAATAAGTCTAAAATAGTTCCAGAGTAATGGAATAAATCTAAAATTGCTCCAGAGTAAGGGAAGAGGTCTAAAATAGCTCCAGAGTAAGGGAAGAAGTCTAAAATAGTTCCAGAGTAAGGGAAAAGTCTAAAATAGTTCCAGAGTAAGGGAATAAGTCTAAAATTGCTCCAGAGTAAGGGAAGAGGTCTAAAATAGTTCCAGAGTAAGGGAATAAGTCTAAAATAGTTCCAGAGTAAGGGAATAAATCTAAAATTGCTCCAGAGTAAGGGAAGAGGTCTAAAATAGTTCCAGAAAAATGGAATAAGTCTAAAATTATTCCAGAGTAAGGGAAGAGGTCTAAAATAGTTCCAGAGTAATGGAATAAGTCTAAAATTGTTCCAGAGTAAGGGAAGAGGTCTAAAATAGTTCCAGAGTAATGGAATAAGTCTAAAATTGTTCCAAAGGGAAGAGGTCTAAAATCGTTCCAGAGTAAGGGAAGAAGACTAAAATAGTTCCAGAGTAAGGGAAGAAGACTAAAATAGTTCCAGAGTAAGGGAAGAAGTCTAAAATAGTTCCAGAGTAAGGGAACAAGTCTAAAATAGTTCCAGAGAAAGGGAAGAAGTCTAAAATAGTTTCAGAGTAAGGGAAGAAGTCTAAAATAGTTCCAGAGTAAGGGAAGAAGTCTAAAATAGTTTCAGAGTAAGGGAAGAAGTCTAAAATAGTTTCAGAGTAAGGGAACAAGTCTAAAATAGTTCCAGAGTAAGGGAAGAAGTCTAAAATAGTTTCAGAGTAAGGAAAGAAGTCTAAAATAGTTCCAGAGTAAGGGAAGAAGTCTAAAATAGTTCCAGAGTAAGGGAAGAAGTCTAAAATAGTTTCAGAGTAAGGAAAGAAGTCTAAAATAGTTCCAGAGTAAGGGAAGAAGTCTAAAATAGTTCCAGAGTAAGGGAAGAAGCCTAAAATAGTTACCGGGTAAGAGATAAAGTCCTTTCGCGGGTGCGTCGACGTCTCGGCGACCACGGCGAGCGGCGCATGCGCCCGCGCGACATGGACCGCGATCTACAAGAACATTACATTCCTTATTACTGTTTGCAGATCAATGATTAAATATAGCAATATGATTTTCATGCGATTGACCATCTAGTTTATAAAATTAATGATAAAAAGAAATAAGTTTAATAATGCAGTTATTACCATAGTAGCAGGTATATTATTAAGGTGCAACAGATAACAAGCCTTCACCTATTTAATGTAGCAAACGAATGTAGTAAAGTATAGGTCGCGCAACGAGTAATGAGCGCTGGAGGGCAATTCTCGGATTGTAGAGATTATCTCTAAATTAGAGATAATGTCGAAGCTTGAATGTCTACAAAAAATGTCACGAAAATGTCACAATAACCATCAAATCGTATTCGATTTGAATGATTTTGGTTGACTTATGACTATCTGTGACATCACGAGAATAGCAAATTAAGATTTTATTCGACATTCACCATCTTTTTTCGACATATGTCTAATTCGACTTAATCTCTAAAGCACGAGAATTGCCCTCCTGACCTTCAATGCGCAGTAGTCATTTATTGGGTCTGTATAGCGAATGCGCTAATGTAAACATGCGCAGTCAACCCCACCAGTTTCGCCGAGCGCTCATTACTCATTGCGCGGACTATACAAGTGTACGTAATGTTCAGTGTTAGCATCAATTTAGCACTAGTAAATAATATTCAGAGTTAGCTCGGTAGCACGTTACGAGACAAGCAAATACGACAAGGAACAGAGATGAACGACAACGATACTTGCGCGGAATACACGAAACAAGCGTACATGCTGAATAGATGGTAAACGAACCTAGAGTAACGGAGTCGACTGCCGCTGCGCGCGCGCATGCGCGGGCGGGGCGAGCGGGGCGGCCGCGGGGAGCGGGGGCCCCGGGGGGAGCGCGGGGGTCGCGGAGAGCGCGACGCACGCGCAGGCCTCGGCGAACGTGAGCCACGCGGGGGCCTCGGGGACCGCACAGGCCTAGGGGAGCGCGACGGGCGCACAGCCCTCGGGGAGCGCGACGGGCGCACAGGCCTAGGGGAGCGCGACGGGCGCACAAGCCTCGGCGAGCGCGACGAGCGCGGCGAGCGCGACGAGCGGGAGCGCGGGCTGCGCGAGCCGGACGTGGCGCGCCGCCGCTCCTCTCTCCGCTTCGCCCGCATCTCCTTCTCGCGGATCATCCGGTTGAACGCCTCGAGCGGGTCCTCACTGCGCCTACGACAACACACGCCGCGCTTTAGTCAAACCCTCACAACACTACATTGGGACTACACAATATGTGTCAACTACAACAATAACCGACCGTGTTTGTTGCCTGATTCATCTAGGTCTGGTCGCGTTGGAACAGGAGTAAATTTATTTTTTAAGACGATTCAATATGATCCTTGTGATTTCAATGAATAAAATACTTTTGACTTTGACTACGAGACAAAATTAAGAGACTTTTGGCTTTATTCAAAAACAGGAAACTGTTATCAAAGGATGTGTGTTTAAAACAAAATAAGAAATAATAAAAACCGCATTACAATTTGATATTCCCAAGACAAACTCATTGAATTGAAGATATTGAAGAGGAACAAATCATAAGTACATTATTCAGGTTGTTATGTAAAATGTAGTTGGGTATGTGAACAACACGTGTACCTGAAGTGGACCTATTCGCGAAACGGGCACGTGATAGTAGGCTTGGGTCAAGTCTACTTTTACCATCGAATCGTTCGGTTGAATGGTAAAGGTAGACTTGACTAGTAGTCTGTGCGGGAAGAGAATGTTCGTGGATAATAACGGAATTAGCACACATATACTACATTGACGACCTCTGTGGAGCGGCGGGCGGAGGTTCGCCGGCGACGCAGGAGGTTGCGGACGGAGGTTCGCCTGCGACGCAGGAGGTTGCGGACGGAGGTTCGCCTGCGACGCAGGAGGTTGCGGGTTCGATTCCCGCCTCTGAACAAATATTTGTAGCTACAATCTGCAGATATTTGTTCAGGTTGTTCTGAGTATTTTCTATGTATAATAAAAAATATATATCTATGTAATGTATTGCATTAAGTATATCAGTTATCTAGTACCCATAACACAAGCTCTGCTTAGCTTGGGGCTAGATAATATTGTGTGAACTGAATTATTTAACTACCACAAAATTTATACGCCTAGCGCAGATCACAGTGCACTTAAAAATATTGTAAGAACTTTTATAACCTGTGTTTCACAAATAAAAATATTAAAATATACATTTACATTTTTATTTATTATTTTTACAAGTATCAAGAACTCGTAGTCAAGCTACAACGACGAGATAGTGTTGCTAGCATTACACAATCAGTAATTAAGCACTGCCACACTCGTATCTCCTACGATTGTTCTCTTTCCGCACATACTCTAAGGCCATTCCAGAACTAACCTTAAAATTACTCGAGACTCAAACATTATATTTTTGACTGATTTCGATGAAAAACCCGTCAAAACATATCCTTGATTTGATTCAGTTTGAATTTAGTTCCATAATGTGGGTCGAAATATCAAGTATAAACGTTGAAAGGAGCCTCTGCAAGCTGAATACTTTCCCCACATTGGTCCTTCCATCATCGGTCACAAGGGCTGAATACCATAAAGCGACCAGCGCTGCGCCCTTATTGCCTAAAAAACTAATCGCTTTAAATAGCGATACAGTACATTGAGCCATATGCTTTGAATATTTCTGTTCTTAAAAAGCACCCAAAACACGCGGCGCTATGTACTGCAAAAGCGTATTCAAAAGCGATTATCAGTTCGTTCAGTTGGTTAGCTGGTCCCTAACCAGGATAACCGGGAAAGAACCAGTGGAGCGATAAACGATCAAGTAAGGCATGCTTTACCCGTTGGGGGAGTCCTTGATACCGGGCGGGGGAGGCTGGTAGGGCTCCCGGGGGAACCGCTCGTTGAAGGGCGCCGCGCCGCGTCCAAACGGAGCACTAAACATAAGATTTTTTATTACTTTTCAAGACAAGCTTTTATAAAATTTGTGATCTAGAGGTGATTAGTGGCTTACTACGAGAATTTGTAGTAAGCCACAATACATTTCCTTCAATACATTTTTTGACAGCGTCCTTAGTTTTCTCTAGGGTTTTCCGCTAGGGGCGCTGCAAGTATGGAAGGAAACGAAACTTCATATAGCTTCGAAACTATCAAATTCTCGTACTAAGCCCCGGGAATCATGTGCTGATCGAGATGAGCCTAAACACGGCCAGATTACTATTAACCATCGAGAAGTTCCGTTGTCCAGCTTCCGTCTCCACCATCAGATTAGCTCGCATTCACCATAATAATGTATTGTCGCCACAACTAAAGGTGTATCCCTTATTTCAGCAAAATCGGTTTGGAGGAAATGGCCTTTATTACCCGTAGTCCCCTGGAAGGTACCACGGGTATTTTTTTACCCTCGGTCCCGTGGTATAACACAATGCTGCCGAATTAAAATTGTACCAAAGTCAAGTCCTTTCGAAGTACACGGAGAGAAGAAGTTCATAGATGCATACTACAGAGCACAAGTATTAAGATCCTATACGAGTCGGACAGAGTAGTCGCTATATATGAATAATGCCTGTGACTGTATCATGACTTGACTTAGGTAACATTTTAATTCAGCAGCATTGCGTTTCTTGGAAGGACCACAGGTAAAATAAATACCCGTGGTACCTTCCAAGGACTATTTTGTCGACAGATTTGTCCCAAACAAACAAACAGGTGAAGATAAAAAGCTTGTAAAAAAAATAGACTGATGGTCGCTTGATGGACCGATGATCAGTTGCAGGAAATCAGTGGACGGAGGCGGCTGTTTCTCGTGGCATTCTTCGGATGGACGCCTACCACGTGATAAAAATGGTGATAATGGACTGCTCGGGAACTGTGGGGTTATTGCGTAGTAGACTGACATTGCTGTCCATTGCGCAGCGTGTTTTAGCTTTTTTCAAGAACAGAAATATTTAAAACACGCTGCGCAATGAATAGCAAACCGGTAATCGACATCAAACGTCAGTCTAATACGCAATACCCCGGCTGATATTTTTCTAAGTTGTTGAACGAAAGTCTTTTTGTCATCCTTAAACTCCGAATAGAGGCTTGTACTCATTAGTGAGTGAAGTCTAGGACCGAGATAAATAGACTTAACTTAGCACGTACTAATGCTTAGCTTTGTCCCTATCACTGTAGCACAAACGATAAATCGCACGTGATTAGTACGTATTTATCTCGGTCTAGGTGTGGATGGTGATGATGACGGCTCAATATCGCTCTCAGTGTTCAGATTATAAATTGGTAACTTACTTATTGAAAGGTCGTGGCTGCGGTCCTCCTGGGACGAACGAGGACGAGGGCGGTCCGCGATTGAACATAGGCTGAAATAATACATTCATTTCATACTGAGCGACAACGTACGGCTCTGTGCGTTCTGGGCAATATGATAGCAAGCAAGTTTTATAAGTCATCGCCTAGGCTGTTATACGCTATGACCATAGGAGATTACTTGACAACAACGTGTGATGTCACAATGTATTCTGAACGATGATTCCACGCAGCAAACGTAACGAGCCCGCGTTATGTCACGTTTGGTCATAGCGAATAAGGAGCTGATGTGAAAATTACACTTTTCAGATCTATCTGCCAGTCACTTTACACGTGTCAACCCTGGACCGATTATACTAAGAAGACGCGCGATGGTATTATGGTGGGATATAACAACATCTTTAGACGTCTTATGGGCCTGAAGCGCTATTGTAGCGCTTCACAAATGAATATAATAGAATTTATATAATAAATAAATAATGCTGGACAGTTCACACAACATTATCTAGCCCCAAACTAAGCAGAGCTTGTGTTATGGGTACTAGATAACTGATATACTTAATACAATACATTACATAGATAGATGTTTTTTATTATACATGGAAAATACCCAGAACACCCTGAACAAATATTTGCGATCGCACAAATATTTGTTCCGAGGCGGGAATTGAACCCGCAACCTCCTGCGTCGCAGGCCAACTTAGCCCGCCGCGCCACAGAGGTTGCAAAAAAAAAAACTTGTATAAAATGAACTTGTCATATTTGTTATACCTGTGCCATGGAATCACGTCGTTCATCGACAGTCGGCGTGCTCGCTCTTTGCTCGTCCATTCTCGGAGGCATCTGTAAAAACATTTGTATCTTAGAATTGTATTAATGATATCTTGTACAATATCGCCATGTATGTGCTACTGCAAAAAGAACTAAAAAGTCCATTCTCTATTAAAACTTCAGTGTTTTTTTTTTTTTAATACTACTATGGCCCACCTGATGTTAAGCGGTAACCTATGCCTATGAACAGTGCATTACCTCATAGGTCACGTCCACCTAGGACGCGCCCTATGTGGCATTGCACTGCGCCCGCCACCCTGAGACATAAAGATGAAAAGTCTCATGTGCCTGTAATTTCACCGGCACCCTTACCCTGTATTCATAATTGAAAAAACCCGGTATTAACTCACGTTGGTATTTGGTTATCGCCGGGAAGCCGTCGCGAATACTCCTTGAGGAAGGGGATATTAAATCCCTGAAAATCGAGTCGGGTGTTTTTACTCGGGACAAGTACCTACGTGAGTTAATACCGGGTTTTTTCAATTAAGTCAATTCTCGGCCAACTGCAGATCAAAACAAGACTTTCCACTACTTGTTACCAGCGAGAATTGAGTTATTTCGGTCACATCGCTCGGAGGCAACCGGACAACCTAGATAAACTAGTGGTGGTTGGGAAGATAGAGGGGAAAGACCTCGTGGCCGATCACCTAGCCGCTGGTCTGACCAAGTTAATAAGGCATTAACAGGCCTCCCTGTCACTACCGCCCTTAGACGAGCCGAAGGCTCCTCAATTCCTCTACCAAAGCATTTCAAGACAGGCGCGACCTTCAGTAATGTAGAAAACGACAAAGAAGAGTGCTACTAATGATCGTTCAAAATCGCCGTGCTGCATGATGTTCGTCCGGGGAAGTACTACCTCCATATCTATTTATGCCGCAAAGCAGTAGCGCTCGCATTGCTGTGTTCCGGTATGAAGGCAATGGATCCCGGTGAAATTACAGGCACATGATACTTTTTTCATCTTTATGTCTCAGGGTGGCGGGCGCAGTGCCGCAAAGGGTGCGTCTTAGGTGGACGTACTTACATACATACATACATAGACACACGCCTCTTTCCCCGAAGGTATAGGCAGAGCCTCAATGGGCCTCTTTTCACAGTGGGTTGCACGACTCACGAATAATCTTCCATAAAAAAAAGTGTTTATTTCTTAGCTCGCCGTGCTAAGAAATAAACACTTTTTATTATATTCTGTATTCGCTCACCTAATAAATAAATCATATACCAGAATATGATTATAATATCAAGAAAGGTCATGTCTACGAAAAAAAAAGACTTCATAAAGTCAAAAAATTACTACAAAATGCAAAACTTTGGGATCACAATAAAATTCGTCCATTTTCGTACGCGAGTAGTATATATACCGCAGCCTCGCATAAATGATTCGTACGCGAGTAGTATATATACCGCGCCTCGCATAAATGATTCGTACGCGAGTAGTATATATACCGCGCCTCGCATAAATGATTCAGATATATTGTTTGCATTGAGTAGTGTCGTCAGACTCGTACGCGAGTAGTATATATACCGCGCCTCGCATAAATGATTCGTACGCGAGTAGTATATATACCGCGCCTCGCATAAATGATTCAGAGATATTGTTTGCATTGAGTAGTGTCGTCAGACTCGTACGCGAGTAGTATATATACCGCGCCTCGCATAAATGATTCCGAGATATTGTTTTCATTGAGTAGTGTCGTCAGACTCGTACGCGAGTAGTATATATACCGCGCCTCGCATAAATGATTCGTACGCGAGTAGTATATATACCGCGCCGCGCATAAATGATTCGTACGCGAGTAGTATATATACCGCGCCTCGCATAAATGATTCGTACGCGAGTAGTATATATACCGCGCCATGCATAAATGATTCGTACGCGAGTAGTATATATACCGCGCCTCGCATAAATGATTCGTACGCGAGTAGTATATATACCGCGCCTCGCATAAATGATTCCGAGATATTGTTTTCATTGAGTAGTGTCGTCAGACTCGCGTCAAAGCTGATTTGACTATGATGGTGAGCTTCTTTGCATAAAACAAAACTCTTATAACTTTGCGGTTATTGATTACTAGCGACTCGCCCCGGCTTCACACGGGTATCCCCCGGTGAACCCCACCTTCCCCGTCCTACCCCTCCCACTATGTCCTATCTCCTGGTTCTAAGCTACCTCCCTACCAATTTTCAGCCAAATCGGTTCACCCATTCTTGAGTTATAAGTGGTGTAACCAACACGACTTGAAAAAAAAAAAAAAAAAAGTATAAACCTCACGGAGCCCGATACCTTTCCAACGAATGCAAAACCGTGCAAATCGGTTCGTTCGTTCTGGAGTTACAGCGTCAGGAAGGAAAACCAGACTTATTTTTATATATTAGATTAAATCTTGACTACACATTTATCATACGCATGCAAACCGCCCTTATTTTTTTATGTTGCATTTAAAAAATCCGTGTTATGTGCTATACATAATACGCTAAACGTACTGTGCTATACATACTCGTACTATCTGGCTGTTTATTACCATTTCCCATAGTTGTAAATCCATCGCCCTGAGGGCACGCGTCGAAAGCCTCGGGCGGTCGGGCCTGAGGGGGCCTTGAAACTTAGATAGTACTAGAACTAGAGTAGAGTAGAATTTGATAGACACCCGTAAATCACAATTCTTCAGCATCTTTTTGCTTTTACACTTCTTTAATTGACTGACAGCTCGCATCCGTTTTACGCGGAACACCGCGCGGCCCTTGATAACGAATACCCAAACTTAGGCTGCGTCCGCAGTAGGCAAACTGTTCGCCGCCTACCGAGTGAGCCGCACTGAGGCGCGCGTAACGCTGCAAACTGCGTAGAGTGAGCGCAAAACTAGCAAGCTGTGAACACTTCATTTCAAATGCATGGAAGGGCGTACTAAACCGATACGCCGCGAACTCAGTCGCCGGCGAACAGTTTGCCTACTAGGGACGCCTAACTCCCGACCTGCGGAAGGCAGATTGCGCGGGGCGAAAGCGCTGCCATTCTGTACGTCAATCATGGGCCTTACAACATCTACGGAAGATGATTTAAGCAGCGTCAGTTAGACATTTGCGTTCGTGACTAAATAGGCCTATCCGGGAGCGGCAACCACGGCCTCACTTTTGACACGTGAATGGAGTCCCTGTTGTAGGGTTAGCGGCGCGTTCATGTCTTACCGTCCGCTTATGTGCTAGCAGGTCAAACCAGGCCTTATCGTGGGTGACTACTCCATCAGCTACGATTTTTCGCCACGAGTTGCGATCTTCTGCCTGACTCTCCCAGCTAGCCTGGTCTATATTGAAAGTCTACGCAGCACTATTTATGCTCTGTGACTTGGCTGATGACGGCGTGTACTTACATTCTGCGGGACATTGATAGGACCATCAACGCCAGGTGGTTTCAAACCAGGAGGCGGACCTAAAACAATGAAAATTATATTGTTTTAAGAGTCGCTTCAATAATTTAATAACAGTTTGTCCACTTACGTCGTCGCCCCCACCCCACCACACCATGACTAACTACTAATCTTCATAGGTTCATAAAACATACCTTGATTCCTGTGACAGTAATTATTATTTTTTAGGGTTCCGTACCCAAAGGATAAAATGGGACCCTATTACTAAGACTTCACTGTCCGTCCGTCTGTCTGTCTGTCAGTCTGGCACCAGGCTGTATCTCATGAACCGTGATAGTTAGACAGTTGAAATTTTCACAGATGATGTATTTCTGTTGACACTATAACAAAAAATACTAAAATAAATATTTAAGAGGGCTCCCATCCAAAAAACTTCTTTTTTTTTTACATTTTTATATATGTATATTGTTTTTTAATGGTACGGAACCCTACGTGCGCGAGTCCGACTCGCACTTGGCCGGTTTTTTATTTCTAGCTGGCGTCGCACGGCTTGTGCATTTACCATTTTCAAGTATAATTATTGTACTTTCATTATAATTTGCAACGTTACAATCCTTCCAACTCGTCAAAGCCACAGTGAAGTCATGTTTTAACCAGCGCTGCCGTTTACGGCAGCATTATGCTGAGCACGGACCCTTTTAGACAGCACTATACACAGTACAGTTTATATCTTCGCATGTAGACTGTACCATGTATGGTTTTAATCAAAATAAACGTTTACTTTACTTTACTTTACTTTTAGTAAAACGGTGGCCCTTTGGTAGACAATTTCAACCAATTTTAAAAGTAACGGAATACGATCATTCTGGCAGTCTCGTTTCGTTTCGTATGAGGTAGTGCTGGCCTCTGGTTTCGGAGTTTATCAAGCCGCCCGAGGGCCTCTGACATGGCTTATCGACTGCTATTAATCAATAACAGCCGGGACCGACAGCTTAACGTGCCCTCCGAAGCACAGAGCGATGGAAATCCGCACATAACTTAGAAAAGTCTAGAGTCTGACAATCTTTAAAAACTTGAAAGGGGAAACTTGCTAACTAAAACTTTCCACTTTTCAAGTTTCTAAAGTTCTGGACAGTGCTAAGTCTCTCTAAAACCATCCCCATAGCTGTTACAGGAATCAGCTATGTTTTATGAACTGTAATGCAACATTTTACAACGCATCCTGCATCTTGCAAATAACATATTAGGTACTTACGTGTTAACAGATTACTAGAAAGAGTGCTTTGTAGAAGCAAATAAGCACAAGAACAACATAAAATTACGCAAAGAAAATTATACATACAAATTAAATGAGGGAATATATTTATTGAACCAGAAGTGATACAATGATAGATCAAATGCATAATTTTAATAGATTTGTTTTAGTTACAAACAATTCACGGTAGAGATATATTTATGTTTGTAGCAGAAATATCTTGATTTCTCACGGCTAAAAAAACGGTTAAAAATTAAGCAATAAAAAATACACATTGACAAGTGAAATGAGGGAGAAGTGATTTGATTGACAATGATAGAGCAAATGCATATTTTTAAAAGATTGGTGTTAGTTAAAAACAATTCATTTATATTTGTAGCGGAAAATCTGGCTTTCTTACGAATAAAGCTTAGTTCTAAGCTACGATCAAGAATACAACTAGATGTCAGGTCGGCGCAAAAAATACGTCTCGCTGAATAACAGCTCACGTTAAAAGTGAGCTCTTATTTTTTATTTGTGAGAACTTTATTTGTAGCTCTTTAAGGTTGATTTCACACTAAATGTTGTACCTATGTCTTTTCATTTCTAAGTGACAGTAGTAACTTATTGCTTTGCTCGTTTTAGGTGACGAATGATCGTAAGTATAAGATAATATTTTGAAGAATTGCTAGTTTATTGCTCGGTGTCATGGTTGTAATTAGGTTGAACTTAGAACTGTTTTAAAACTTTTTTTTCAGTACTTTAGTAAACAAATATAGCTGTATAAGTATATATACCCACGCGGACGGTATTTAGCTTTGATTTTGTACGTGACCCGAAATCTAGTATTATTCTTGATCGAAGGTTCTATAAGGATAGAATGTTATATTAAAATCGAGGCAAATAATATGGTTAATCTTAACTGTCCTCCCTTAAATGCAATCAATGTTATAGAAATATGTACAATATGGCATTTATATAGCGTGCCCAGAGGCCAGATTAACCTATCTCGAAACTCCATATTAAACGCCGTACGCATTTTAGCACAAACATTGGTTTCAGGTCAAACATAAGACCTGTGTTACATACAAAAGCGTTTTTCTTAGCACATACCATCACACACAGGTCATGCAAATGATTAAATCTCAGTGGAAATGTACTATAGAGCGCGTCTTCGCACATACAACCTATGGCCACACCCCAGACACTGCGTACAACCGCGTTAATAAACTGTAATCTAAAATAAATTCTTGCATAAGCTGTGCCACCAAAACAAAAGACAACCCGCTAGTGTGAACTCACTAGTACATGTGAACCTAGGAAGATGGACTGATGTGAACTCCCAGACTCACGACTTGCGGGGTGATTGCGCGGGCCGGGGAGAGGACATTCTGTATGTCAGGACTATTATAATATTCTGTAATATGGCTGGAAGTTGTACCGCTGACAAAACGTGACCAGCGCAAAATACTAACCTGCCTGCTTGAAATTTGGTGGTGACAATTTTCTAGGGTCGGCATTACATTAGGGACTGGCGATTGTGCGATTGCTGAGGGTTGTCACCCCCCAATATTAAAATGTTCCTTATGTTTTCCGGAGTGATTCCGGGGTCCACCACTCCCCCCCCCCCCCTTTATCCCCAGGCCCTAATCTAATGCAGCCTTATTCTCTAAACTCAATTGACAGCACAAAAAGGCTTCTGATATTTTTGCGCTGTCAAATTTGAACAGAATCGACGCCATTACGAGGGGACTAAAGCTATAAACAAAACTGTTACAAACTGAAAACGAAATATAACACCACGATTATTTAATTTTAATTAGTAGTCAGTAAAAACTAAAAAGAGCGCTTTATAGTACATTTTCCTGGCTATTGGTATAAATTCTGATGCACCGTTCTCTATAACATAAGCAGCCCTAAGTAAGTTGCCGTCGTTTTCTGAAATTACTATATTTAGGCGCTACGCACACGAGCAACTTTTGGTCCTCAAATTTCGGCAATTAGCAACCGGCAACTATCTGTTTATGACGTTTTCCATATAGTTTCAAGAAACTGCGCATACATAGCAACTTCTGTTGAGAGTTTTGGCAATCGACTACAGTTTTTGATTGCCGCTATTCGTAAACGCAGCTATTCGCTTGAAAACCAACGATTAGTATGTCGTTGTTAACGGCGCCGTCGGCGGCGGCAACGTACTAAAACTTCAACAAGTCCTGCTTCTTCGTGATCCATAGTCACACTGAATGGTGTGGTGTAGCATGGTTTACAAAAGTTTACTTAAAATCGTGGCAAACTGTAAATCGTTGCTGCAACTAGAAACCGTTAACGGAAACTTGTAAAAAGTCGACAGTTGCGTCAACATGAGTTGCTCGTGTGCACAACTCCTTATAGCATTGAGAAATTTACGTTTATTTTAGAGAATGTTGCATCTGACGCGACACCATTTTGTGTTCGGTCCGAGTACCGTATCGCGATTGTCGGTGATGGGGCGGATGGAGCGCGCGCACGGGGAGCGCGGGCCGCGCGGGCGGGGCGCGGGGCGCGGGCGGCGCGCGTGTCACGTGCACGTGCGCGGGCGGCACCTTCACCGTCACGTGGTCGTCGCCCGACCCCTCAGACTCCTCGCACGAACGGCGACGCTCTGTTTATGTATGTTAGGTACTGTTTGGTAACTGTCCAGTCGGGAGGCTATATCACTTTTGAAAAAAAAACACAGCAGCGACATCTCAACGGGCGTTTTTTGAACTGCATCGGCGAATACATACATACATACATACATACATACATACACATACTCAGGTGGATTCTGCTGCCTATATCCTGGTGTAATCCCTTAGTAAAATTTTACGACATTCACGAGAAGAAATGGATTATTCCTGGAACCACGGCAGTACATACAGTCAATATAAGTAGGTACTTAGGGTCAATGTTAAAAAACGGTAGATTTTCGTCAGATTGATCTTTTCGTCTATTCCCATCTGTTCTGTTGATTAGTTCTGTCGGCAGAACTACTGGGTTTTTTCCCCATTCGTTTTGTGACTTATAAGACTATGCTTTACACCTGGCTTCAATCTCAAATATATCAGACTAAGATTCGAATCTAGCCAAATATCGGATACCCTACCACGCGCCTGCGTTACGAATGTTGTGATGTCGCTCTGCTGTTTTCAGCCAATTTTCGTAATATTTAACTACTCAAAGCGTCGTTTTACTCAAAAGGAACTGTACACAAGTAAACAATTACATATTAAAGGTATCGTTTGATTCCCCAACGAAGATAAAGGCGACAGCACAGGTTGAAACAGATCCAGTCGTCACTCAAGCCAGCTACACGGATAAACTTAAGAACACCCGAGTTAGTTGCAGATTGATGCAGATGGCACTGCGTCGACAAACTTAAAGAACCCCAAATTAGTAAAGATAAATCAAACAACACAAGTTATTTAACATATAGACAAACTAATAAAACCCAATAAGCGTATAGTATCCTTGAACGCGTGAAAATTAAGTGATGTGAGTAGGGTTACCAGACAGGAATTTACCAGACATGTCAAGAATTTAGGCCTTCTATCACGGATACAGGAAAAATTAGAAGTTGTTGGAATTTTAGAGATTGAAATGAATAATAACCTCCCATTAATGAGTCGCATTTTGTTCTTGGAATGCAAACGAAATATGAAAATTTTGTTTAGTTCTGGTAGCCCCACTCCACGCTCGGTTTCAGCGGCATCATATCAAAAATATGAGAGCTTAGCTGCCTGCTGCCTAGCAAAATAATTGATGCCCTTCTTTACTTATCAAAATGTTTATATAGCCAAAATGTCAGGAAATCTGGTAAAAAGTGAGGGAAGATGTCAGGAAATCTGGTAAAAAGTGAGGGAAGTTGTCAGGAAATCTGGTAAAAAGTGAGGGAAGTTGTCAGGAAATCTTATTTTTAAATCTGGTAAACCCTAGATGTGAGTGCCTATCGCTGCTCTGTTCTCAGCGTTTGGATCGAACTTCACACGTGCAAAGTAACATGACGCATATTTAAAAGTGAGTATGTTTATATTAAACTTACCGTTAGCGTTCGGCGGCGCGGGCTGCACGGGACCGTTGCTTGTCTCTACCACTGGAAGTGCGGCTAGTGGAGTGAAAATACACTATTGTATACTTCTAGCTACATACATGAGGAAAGGCATACACACCTATAGGTCGCGCAACGAGTTATGAGCGCTGACCTTAGTAGTCATTTTTTGGGTCTGTATAGCGAATGCGCTAATGTAAACATGCGCAGTCAACCCTACCACTTTCGCCGAGCGCTCATTACGCATTGCGCGACCTGTACCTAGATAGACGCTACATAACGGACCAGGGCCATATTCGATATGACCATAGGAGATTCCTCGCTTATAACGTGTGATGTCACAATGTATTTAAAACTATGATTCCACGCAGATATTGTAACTAGCCCGCGTTATGTTACGCTTGGTTATAGCGATTTAGGGCCAGAAGTGTTTGTCAAATTACAAACCTTCTAATTTGTAATTTGGAGCCTATTCTCCGACTCCACTAATATCACAAATGTCACAGTTACGATGTTTGTATGTTTGTTACGTAATCACGCTGAAACGGCTGAACCGATTTTGATGAAATTTGGTACAGGGACAGATGTTGAATTGCAGGTGGCTCAATTCACACCAGCAGCGGCCGGAAGCGACCGGAATTGGTCGGCAGCGGCCGCTTCTGGTCGCTTTCCGCCGTCACGCGACTTCAACCGGTAAATTCGATACAAGATAGATAGATAGATAGATAGATAGATTAACTCTTTATTGTACATTTATGACAAAATAACACACAGAAATACAAAACATAACTAAATAACAAAAATAACAGAAATGTACAATGGGCGGTCTTATCGTTTGAAAAAGCAGTTGATTTAAATAATGTTAATAAATAAGAGGCGGCCACAAGCGACTGTCAGCGACCGAGAGCAAAAATAGATTCGGTCAACTTTTAGCGTATTTTATAATAATTATACGAGAACTGGCCTTATAAACTACAAATTTTCATAGAAATCTGTTCAGCCGCTATGGCATTATTATGCGACAAACAGACATGCGTTTGCATTTACAATATTCGGAGGATATTGTTCTCACTTCAGTCAAAGCAATTTATAAGGAGCCTTTACATAATGAGTCTAGTATGAATGAGCTTACTATTACTCTAGATAGCTTTATTACAACACTACTTTCTTGATACTACGACTCTCAATCAACTATTTAAGAGGCTGTTAAGAGTCAAATAGGCTTTTTTAAACGTATTTCTAGCAAAATCTACACAGTTTAACACAACAACAAATATATATTATCTTCATCGTATTTCCAAGGACATAAATGAGCCCAAAACAAGATCTCGATAAATCTTCTGGATAAAAAAAATCGTAACTTACATTGCGCTTATGACGTAAATATCTCTATAGCCTATCAGCGTACATTGATAAAATTAATAAGAAATATTAACAAATAATATTATTTTTATCACCACCTGCTCGACAATGTCCAATTACATATTATACAACCTCAACGTAAATTAAAGCATACGCTCTTATGGGACATAAAATTGTATAAAACTACCTAGGGAATAAAGTGATTTGAATTTGGAACGTCAAATTAAAACTCGTGGAAAACTCTAAGTAAAAAAATGCCCATATGGCATTGTAGAGGATTGTTCGAAAATCGAACTGGCCACCATAAGCAGAAATCGAAAAAACGTGAAAAAGATGCGTTTACAAAGAATGTGAAACAAAAGACGGTGTTTGGTGCTGTGATTTTCAGTGAATTTTAATTGTCTCGCAGAAGGTGTGAAAAGTATAGTATGCTCCTCTGGAATAAACCCTGTCTTCGTCTTGGGCAGCTTGAACCCCTCGCTTCACTCAGAACTCTATATTAGAGTCCCTCGTTACGCTCAGGGTTCAATATGCCACCCGCGACGTAAGACAGTGCTTTATTCCCATAGTGCATAATCTACTATTAGAGGGCATGGTCGATTTATATCAACACTTGTTTCAACAGATACCTAAAGTCCCTCGATACGCTCAGGGATCAATATGCCGCCCGAGACGTAAGGCACTGCTTTATTCCCTTAGTGCATAATCTACTATTAGAGGGCATGGTCGATTTATATTAACACTTGTTTCAAGAGTCTCTAGAGCCCCTCGATACGCTCAGGGTTCAATATGCCGCCCGCGACGTAAGACACTGCTTTATTCACATAGTGCATAATCTATTAGAGGGCAAGGTCGATTTAACTTGTTTCAAGAGTCTCTAGAGTCCCTCGATACGCTCAGGGTTCAATATGCCGCCCGCGACGTAAGACAGTGCTTTATTCCCAAAGTGCATCATCTATTAGAGGGCATGGTCGATTTATATCAACACTTGTTTGAGTATTTACCTGGCCTTGCGTCTCGCTGCGGCAACAGTAGAGGCATCTCCATGTTGGGGGCGCGGTGCGGCACTTGCACATTCACGGGCGCGTGGTGCGGCATGCGCCGGCTGTAGCCGGTTTGGTTCCTAAACGACGACACAGAGTTCCGGAGAAACCTGCAAATATTATGCAAATAGTTCAGCCATTTTGGATGCGGAATGTCCAAAGAGCCCATTTACGTATTAACTATTATATAATCTGTGTCCATACCTAACCTAAAAAATAATCGCTTAAGGTTGCTTTCGCTTGTGGCGCGAAATTCAATTGTTTTTCGTGGCGTTTTTGTAACTTTTGGCTAGATTCGCTCAGTTCCGCGGCGGTGCAGTTCCGCCTAGTGCGGTCCTACCTTAATGATGAGTTGATGTATACCTGTTTGGAATCAAAGTAGTTGGTGCTATCTCTTTCTCGCGGCAATCTGGACACTCGTGGTCCTCTGATTCCAGTAAAGCTCCTCTGATACCTGTAACATAGAACTGAAGCTTAAGACTGCGCCAACACCAGGTAGAAATCTTCATTAAAAAAAACGCATCGCGGCGCTCGAAAAAGAAGTTTTTATTTAATATCTCGTAAAATATAGATAATGCACCATTTTAATAAACAATTGAATCTAGGCAAAACATAGACGTAACTAAGGTTTTTCTTTTTTTCTATCGAGAAAATATTGTCCTATCGTGTTTCTGGTACATTTATCCCTCGGAATTATAATGCAATATCCATACTTATTTTTAATTTTAACATTGTACTTGTTTGAACTCAACTAACATTCGTCACAGAACGAGTTGCCGCAGCACATTAGCATGACGGCGTCGGTGAGCAGGTCGCGGCAGAGGCTGCAGATCAGCTCATCAGGCACTGCCGTCTGAACTCAACTAACATTCGTCACAGAACGAGTTGCCGCAGCACGGTATCATGACGGCGTCGGTGAGCAGGTGGCGGCAGAGGCTGCAGATCAGCTCATCAGGTACTGCCGTCTGAACTCAACTTACATTCGTCACAGAACGAGTTGCCGCAGCACGGTATCATGACGGCGTCGGTGAGCAGGTCGCGGCAGAGGCTGCAGATCAGCTCATCAGGCACTGCCGTTTCCGGCGCGGCGGGTGCGTTCGTTGGCGTATCGCCACCGCCGGCATTTTCAGATGCTAGGTAAGCCTCACTGGAATGACAACAGATTAAGACTAAAGAGGATAACATGCACATCTGGATGTTTTGACATTCGGACTAAAAACAGTCTGAATCCTTCAGTCCATGTCTTTTGAGACCGTGTTATACCAGTTTTTCTCTTATCCTCAGATTACGATCTTATTAATCATAGCCTAGATGGTACAATAGGGAGTTCTTAACTCCCTATTGTACTGATTGTCTGGAAGTGATCGCTGTCAGCGATAAGATACTTCTGCAATCGTTTTGTTTTTTGTTTTAAGCTATGTTTGAGTATACAGCTTCTAGGCTAAGGATCAAGAGAGGGGGCTTAGCAGTAGTAGTAATATAGCATATAGTAGCGAGTATGTACACATTAAATAAAACTTCATCTCACCGATCAACAACAGGAACAGCAAAGGAGCCGGCGGGAGTCATCATGGCGCCTGGTGCTTTCGGGCCTTCAACTGGCACCATAAAACTCCGTGGAATACCTGTGCTCCTTCTTATTTCTACTGGCTCACCCTGAAAAACACATTATTTCCTCTTATAACACAATATGGCTTAAACCAAGTCTAAGGTAAACGAGTTTTTTTTTTTTTTTTAACTTCTTGAATGTCTGGTCAAGCTGCAGGCCCACCTGATGTTAAGCAGTAACCTCTGCCTTTAACAATTAATTACGTCATAGGTCATGTCCACCTAGGACGCGCCCTATATGGCTCTGCACTGCGCCCGCCACCCTGAGACATAAAGATGAAAAGTCTCATGTGCCTGTAATTTCACCGACACCCAAACCCTTCAAACCAGAACAGAACAATGCGGAAAATAGGTATGTAGTACTTCCCCGGATGAACTCTTTTACAAAAAGCTCCACTACTACTAAAACTCAGTACTACTAGACTTGAACATCATTTCACATTAAGAGATTGGGATATTTGAGAACATGGGATGTCATCTGAAGCCATGACAAAAACACCAGAGGCTGACAAAGTCCTACTTTACTTCTTCTGCAATACCTTACAAATACTTCACCTTTGTTTCAATTCAATTTTGATTTTTTCATTTCACTTTCAATAAGATTCTCTATGCAACAGTCCTTCAATGTTGGATTGGCTGGGGTGGGGTCAGGTTAGCAGGGAGACAAAGCACCCCACCAATTCAGTGTGGATTGAATTTATCTCTCCTATTTTCCAATTTTCCTACCCACCAATCAGTTGCCTTAGGGAGTTACACTAGCGAGTGAGTAGCAAGGTGATTTCTGAAATTGCTTGCAGCGTAGTAGTAGATGGTGCCATCAAGTAATCAACACTCTTATTATGTTGTTCACTTCAATTATTCTTACCACATTAGCGAGTGGACAGTCTTTGATCCAATGCCCACGGTTTTGGCACTTGTAACAAGTGTAATTGGTAGGGACAGCGCCTCTTTGATTTTGTCCTCTAATCTTTTGGTAACTGAAAAATACATTTTTATTTTATCTTTTATTTATTTGTAAAACAAAAAATTCGTGGACAACGGGAATAGACTATTATTACAGAATAAATAATCCTAATGCAATATATAAATGATCTAATATATATAATTTTTGTATATAAATGATGAAATATGGCACAGAATTAGACAAAATCCAGGCTTAGCTATCAGGGTACTTATAGAAAAAGATTAAACATTAGCTGTGTTTATAAATGCAGGTTTGTGCGAGTACGCCAACTCATCCGAATTCCTTTGATTTGGGCAGAAATTACCGCTCCCGGAGCGATCTCGAACCAACTCGATCTTCATCGACCGAACTCACCCGAACCACCCCTCCCACACATCCATAATGTTGTGTGAACTGTCCAGGATTATTTATTTATTTTATTTATCAGTTCGGATGTTGAACAAAAGTGTGGAGCCAGGATATGAATACCTGTGTTAATCTCAAACGATATTTATTTATTTATCCCACCCCCAAATCATGTGACCGTATTCTAATGCAGTCAAGCTTCGGCCTCATGGTCTCTTTCCCTCAATTTTGCCAGTGATAATGAGCCTCTCTAAGTTGCCACTGTGTTTCCTGGCTGTTTGATCAAAATACTCAAGGACTCGCTGAAGGCAGATGGATGATAGATAGATAGATAGAGCATTTTTGACGAGTCATAGCCTGTGCACCTAATTTAAGAATTTATATTTTTGTTATGTGTTTTCACCTATGGCAATAAAAAAATGTATTCTATTCTATCTATTCTATTCTATTCTAGATAGATGGAAATTATCTTGAGTTCCAGCTAGCCACATATACCTCTGTAGTATTTATTGTATCACTGACAGAAACCTGTGGTTCTGATAATGTTATCTAGTGCCTTACTTGCTAGGGTCGTAGTCAAAAGTAGATTGAGATATCATAGCATTTATTTTATCCTGTTCGCTACCTTCCATGCGAGACAGATCAGCCAATCCTTTATTAGGAGCAACATCTTTGTGGGGTGCTGACGATGCACTGTTTGAGCCGTCCCAGTGTTTCTTTGGTTGCTGAGATAGAGGAACTCTGGCAACGAGCAGTGAAGTATTCTTAGGAATTAACGTGTGGTCATCTATGTAGACTGTAAACAAAATAATCTAATGAGCAAACTTCGTACACAAATATATTTTCAAATTCTTGATACACCATGATATAAGAGTACACCCTTACCTTCTTTTGTTTGTGCATTTGTGATCTCTAGATCGAAATCGGATGTCTTTCCGATACGTTTCTGTTGAGATATTGCCGCTTTCAACTCTCCTACAGAAATGTGGAGACCATCAAATGTTACAGTGTCATAATCCAATGCACTTTTGAATTTATAATGCACCGACATTTCCGTATAAAAGCGTATTCATTCATGTATTATTTGTGATAATACATAGTTTGATTGTCCAATGTTTTAGTTTTCACTTGGTTTTCACAGAAAAAGTCAGAGAGCCAGTTTCAAACAGCACAGCTTTGCTTTTGGAAAGCCTTCTTTACCGCTAAAATTTCACGATCTAATTGCAAATCTTATAGACTTAGGATAGTTATTAGATATAGTTTACTCAGTTACTCAAATAACAGCTTCATTGCAACTAACACAGGAAAATAAGTATTCCAGAGTAGGCTTCTTGAAAAGAAAAATGAAAACGCGGAGCTATGCACGCACCGCCATGTTCAACATATCAATCACAGATAGTATATATATATTGTAGTTTTTGCACAGATATTAATATCTTCTTCTTCTTTTGTTTGTGGCTACTGTGACTTTAGTTTCAGGCATTAGCGAATATTCTATGTCTATGGTTTCAGGTAATATTGTACTACATCTTCCTACGGTAACGCGGGTACTCGGATTAAGAAATTATACCTCCATGCGCGGGTAACGCGACCACATAAGATGGTGTTAAGATGGCTCTTGCGTTATACTCTAGTCTGTGTCCCGTGCCCTCAGTCCGTTCACCATTTGTTGGCCCTTATTTTGTGTATTGCATGAATGTAGTTCTACATTCATGGTGTATTGGCAGCATTGCCAACGGTGCTGCCAACAATATATGTAGCATTTACCCCACTTGGTGATTGGTGGTCGCCGACAACATTATCTAAACTTGTATGTACCCATGATGAATATGATTAATATGTTTTACTTGCCTATTTTTAAATAATATACCGTTAAAAGACTAGTAAGGTTGTAAATGATGACACAATTTAAATTATAAACTATTTATTTTTATATATTTTTATGACAGTAATTATGGTCGAAAGGAACGATTCCAGATATATCACTGTCACTTGCATAAACGTCATCATTATCTGTCGTATCCGAATCTGTGCTGCTGTCATTTCCTAGTTCCCGCCCAAGTGCGAGTCGGAGTCGCGCACGAAGGGTTCCATACCATTATCTATAAAAACGGCAAAAATACACGTTTGTTGTATGGCAGCCCCCTAAACATTTATTTTATCCTGTTTACCTATTTGTTGTTATAGCGGCAACAGAAATACATCATACTGTGAAAATTTTAACTGTCTCTAAATAGTTATCACGTTTATTACAAAAAAGTAATGAGTAATTTCTCAATTTTTTATTTATCATATTCTGGGCAGGAATTTTTTAGACACCCACTCAAGATATATTTTTTAATATATTCAATTTGATATAAAATAGGTACTTTTCATCCATGGGTGAAGGTCGTTTCCAGTGCGGATCTTAGACTAACAGTACAAGTATAACTCGAAAAGGACCCATTAAGGTACTAACATGCGAACTAATGCGAAGTATATCTCTCTCGTTTGTGTATACTAACGTGCAGTACACAATATATAACTAATCATAATAACTATCATGTGCCTGTAATTTCAAACCGGAACACAGCAATGCGAGCACTACTGCTTTGCGGCAGAAATAGGTTACGTTACGGTGGTAGTACTTCCCAGGACGAACTCTTTCACCTATTATAATTAGCTCTACCTACTACTTAAACCCATGTAACAAGCCACCCCAAGAAACAAAATAAAATGCTTTAGTTTATGGTAAAAATCTATATAATTTTCTCAGTAGGTACCTACCTACTTAGGTATAGGTACAATAATTTAACAATTTATCCCTTATTTATGTAAGACATCATCCAAATCGTCTATTGTCGATTCATTTTTGCTGCAAAAAAAAAAAGTATATTTTTCATAAAAAATAAAAACAAAATCATTAAGGTACCTTTTTAGAAAAAATTACGACTATACACCACGTACTTTACTATTCTCCTGCTGACGTTTCGTTGACCATTTAGAGGTCCTTCTTCATGAGCACCGACCGCGGCCACGCTCGAAGGCCGTAAGACGGGAACTAGCTTGGCTCCGGCGCTCCGCTCGCTCTGCACGTCTTGACACTGGCGCAGGTAGCGGGGGCGGCGGGGGAGAAGCAGTAACCCGTTCTTCGTCGCTCGCGTCGTCGTCGACGTACGGCTACGTACACACCGTATTAATTGTGTCACTCTCCAGTTTAGTACGGTGTGTACGCAGCCTTACGTCGGCGACGACGTTACCTGACGTTCCCGTCTCACGGCCTTCGAGCGTGGCCGCGGTCGGTGCTCATGAAGAAGGACTTCTAAATGATCAACGAAACGTCAGCAGGAGAATAGTAAAGTACGTAGTGTATAGTCGTATTTTTTTTTTTTTTTTATACTACTTGGATGACGGATCAAGCAAGGGGCCCACCTGATGTTAAGCGGTAACCTCTGCCTATGAACAGTGCATTACCTCATAGATCACGTCCACCTAGGACGCAACCTATGTGGCATTGCACTGCGCCCGCCACCCTGAGACATGAAGATGAAAAGTCTCATGTGCCTGTAATTTCACCGGCACCCTTACCCTTCAAACCGGAACACAGCAATGCGAGCACTACTGCTTTGCGGCAGAAATAGGTATGGTGGTAGTACTTCCCCGGACGAACTCTTTCACAAAAAAGCTCTACTACTACTAAAATGATACCAAGCCACGGTAATTTCAACTCATGATTTAGGTACCTGTTTCCAATAAACCAGCGTTTAACAACCTTTGGGTCGCAAAGCCTTGTCTAGGGTCGCAGTTAAGGTGGTTGCTTTCGCTTGTGGAGCGAAATTCTTTTTTTTTTTCTTGTTTTTTGCTCATCACAGCTTCAACACTTCTGCAGATAGCGAAAACTAATTTAACGGTAAATATATGACCTAACACACAAGTTTTAATTTATAGTATCACATAAATATCATTAGTTTGGTTATGAATGTGCTTGAAACAAAAAACACTGTAAATACCATTGAAGCACAATCGTAGCTAAACGAATGATATTTATGTGATACTATAAACTAAAACTTGTATGTTAGGTCATATAATTACCGGCAAATTGGTTTTCGCTGTCTGAAGAAGTGTTAACGAGCTGTGATGAGCTATGACCCGAAATAATTGAATTTCGCGCGACAAGTGAAAGCAACCACCAAACCAGCAAAGTAGTCTGTTGGCTCGATAGATGGCGCTGACCTAAAATTTCTTCTTTTTTTTGGCAACTTTCTTAGCTGGTTTATTTTTGTTGTTTGTCAAGTCAACATGTCACAAAGTCAATACCTATGTCACAAAGTCAACATATCACAAAGTTAAACATTCTTCTTCTTTTTTTGGCGTGTTCAGCTGTTTCCTCAAACTCCCAGCACTTTTTTGGTTTTAAGTCAAGTTAATCACCTGTCATTGGCAAACTCTTGTGGCACCACTAGGTACCGGTCCGCTGAACACGCCAAAAAAAGAAGAAGAAGAAGAACATTATTCTGACAGTTTATCCGCAGTCATCTATTCTGGATGCTCTCGCTAGAGGCACGATATTCAAATTTTTTGGTGTTTTTTGCTCATTACAGGTCATCAACACGTCTCAGATAGCGAAAGTTGATTTCGCGAGAACTAGGAGACTTAACACACATGTTGTAGTTGATAGCCTATATACTTATATAAAACAAAGTCGTCTTAGCTACACCACTTATAACTCAAGGACGGCTGAACCGATTTGGCTGAAAATTGGTGGGGAGGTAGCTTAGAACCAGGAGTTTGACATAGGAGGGGAGGGGTAGGAGGCGCACAAACGTGCCCCTTAAAGTTCATCTTTATAGTTATAGCTAGGATCTCTTAATGACCTTTCCGTATATGGTAAGCCGTGGGCACCTTTTGAAGAGTAATTGCTAAAGTGTGGTCGGGACAGCAACTCGGGCTTAAATGTTTTCAGGAAATACACCCAGCATTGCAGTGTTTTAACTTCATTTGAGGATCTGTAAATAGATTATTAATGTATTATTGAGTCCGGCCTAAGAATAGACACCTCCGTCTCCTCCCATGGATGCCGTAAAAGCCGTAAACTAACATAACACACCCAACAGTCCATACATAGTCCTGATCACACACTAGGATCCCTGAGTCGTGGGTATCAGGCAACAAACAACGTGTACCACAACACAGACACTGTACTAATATTTGCGAAAAAAACAATTGTCCCGCCGCAGGAATCGAACCAGCAACCTCTCGCATTCAGCCGGATACTCGCCCGCCGCGCTATAGAGGTCGACAGTTTTGCATTTTATTAAATACTAGTGGAATGCCCGCGACTTCGTCCGCGTATACTTTTCCATACTAACTTCAACACCCCGGAATCCTTCTGGAATTCCTTTCTTTGTGCACCCCTAGAGCACAAGAGGAACATATCCTCCAAATTTCAGGTCTCTACTCACACAGACATGGAACAAACACTTGCAGATTATTTATACGTTTGCCCCGCAGCGCAGCGGGAATCGAACCCAAAACCTCTCGCCATATTCATTTATTTGTATTCAACACTGAAACTAAATACTCAATTATGTAAAGGTGTAAACAATAACAATATTTTCATTTAAACAACATAAGTACATGTTTATACATAACTAAGTAGGTTATTTACTAACCCCCACACTAGGATTCCCTGTGTTGTGGGTAACATGCTAACATGGCAATTTGCAATATCTTTTCCTACACATTATCAGGTTGTTATTTATATGTATATCAAGCGTCAGCAAAAGTTCATAAGACAGCACAGCGTGATTCTCTTTACATCTTACTTTTGACTAACTTCTTGGTTTTTTATCTTTTTTCTTTGAATCAGCTTCTCCTTATTCTCGAGGCACCACACAGGCGCTTCCCACCTAGTAGTGGGATGTGGAGAGATCATCAAATAAGCCGAGTCGTGTTTGTTGCCAGTTGCCTGATTCGTCTAGGTTTGGTAATGCAGATAAGATCTGCACTGACATCCCACATTGTGGTGTTATTTACTAAACTATCCCCAGTCAGACAAACTCCTTAATATAACGGAGGAGGCCCTTGTGTTGTTGGCAGCACTGTTCCACTGTCCTCGAGGTGTATAGACGAAGTGGAACAGGACTCTATGAGCTCCTGCAGGCCCGTTTTAAGCTGAGAACAAACAATCGGACGCGTCCGTCAGCCGCGGCTGACAGACGCGGCTTAGGGGTGTGCACGGTAGTCGAGAAGGCGAGTTCGTACATGTCGTACTCCAAAAAAAATGGTGAAAAGTAGTGTTTGGGTCCATGATATTAATGTAAAACGACTCGAGTATGGTGAATTTTATACATTGTATCCAGACTTTTCACTAGAAAAGGAGATATTTACTAGGGTTGCATCGATACGCCTTTTCTCCGATACGATACCGATACCGATACTCTAATAAAAATATCGGCGATACCGATACCGATACCGATACCGATACCAATACATTAATTGTGAAATCAAACATGTAGATAAAATAAATAAATCACCAGTCGGATTATTTTTTTATTAATATGAAAAGTAGTTACATAGGTCGATATTAGATAATTATTATAAGTTTTAATAATTAAAATTAACATTAATAAGATTTTTATTTAAAAAACAAAGTAATCTTAAGTTTTGCGGAGAAAGGCGATTTCGCAAGTTGTTTGAATAAGACCTGCGCTGGAAAATAGTCTCTCAGATGCGACAGAACTCATTTGGAAACTAAAGTACTTCTGCGCAATTTTTTTCAAGTTTGGGTATAAGACGTCATTGCGCCCGAAAACGAATGGGTCTGCATCTCTCGATATATTGGGAGACCTCAGGTGTCTCTCAACTTCTTCTTTGAGAGAATTACAGCTCAGAGCAGACAGGGGCTCATGTTCCTCCGATTCTTTAATAATATCTTCACAAACACGAGACAACACCCTCGTTTACACTACATTTAAAAAAATAGAAAGTATCGTTGAATCGGTCATAAAAAAACCGCCGATACCGATATATCGGCTAACCCGAAGTATCGCCGATATATCGGTATCGGTATCAGATGCATCGCTAATATTTACCATGATTTTTGAGTTTTCTAGTGAAAAGTATGTGTACATAACCATGATAGTTTCAAAAGTTATATTGCATCCAGACTTACAAAAAGATGAAAAACTTTATAAAATGTACATAAGAATGAATGAAGACCAATTTAAAAAGCATTTTCATAGTGCTGCAGTTTGTGATTATATAGGCATTCATGGCCACAAACACATTCAATGAATTTTTGTTATAAGTTTGACGTGTCTGTGTGTGTGTCTGTTTGTGTGTCTGTCTGTGGCATCGTACCTCCCGAACGGATGAACCGTTTTTTTTGATAGGTGAATTTGTCGTGAGTGTTCTTAGCTATGTTTGATCAAAATCCGTTCAGCCGTTTCAATGCGTTGAGGTTTTTTTTAATTTTTACTAAATTAATTACTTGTTCTTCATCAGGACATGTTAACGCGAGCGCGGTTTGTTCGCTTGTGACACTCGCAAACCGTCCGCGGCCGTGTCCCGCGCCCCTTGCCCCGTTCACATCGTCCGCGGACGCACAAACATCCAGCCTGCTAGATTCTGTTCGGACGTCTGAACGCTCAAGGGCGACTCAAGGTCACGTCCGCGTCTTAGGACCGATAGTTTGCACAGTGTAGTATTAAGTGTACCTACTGGCTAGATATCAATAAGCCGAGTCTGTCAGCCGCGGCTGACGGACGCGTCTGATAGTTTGTTCTCAGCTTTATTCCTTGCTTCGTTTGTGGCTGTGCAGTGTAGTATCTCATGCTCCATGCCTCCTCGTCTTGAAGACAGGCCCTGCTAACATGTTCCCAGCCAGCCAAGCTCCGTAAATCCTGATGTCTCTTATATCTGGCTTGCATCTAAGATTACTTACGAATCCTTCACATTAATATCATCAATTTCTCTGATGTAGTAATTCGGATGGTCCTCTAGTATATCCAGGTTAGTGAGCATGGCATCATCAACTTCATACACCTCTCCTGAAATGATAACAATGATAGCTTTATTGACCGAGGGAGCGAAGTCTTTGCAACAACTGGGAAAATTTGCTTTCATCTGCCTGGATGCACAGAATAAATATTAGTCCGGATGTTGGTATTTTTGTACTCGCATACAGGTCGTATTTTGCTGTTGTTATTATTTCTTGATATGCAAGTAATAGAGATATTTACTTTGTAAACCGTTCACGTTTTTCTTTTATCGAAAAAGAATATCGAAATTGTGTTTGATTGGGGGATTCCCAAACTTATTTTGTCTACTGCCCACTTCAAGAATAAATTTTATTTTAGTGCCCCCTTATTTATTTTTTAGCGCCCCCATTTTTTCACCTACCTACTTAAAAACCACTATAACTTCAAATTAAACATGCACAAATCGGATTATTTAACAAAAAGTTGTTAAAACATGATTGCCTGCGGTCAATTATCTACGAAAATGACCTATCTAGGAATATTAATTACAATTAAAATGCGAAAGTGTGTCTGATTTGTCGCCGCCATTTTTTTTTGGGTCTTTTACCGCCCCCCTTTAGGCCTGCAGCGCCCACAAGGGGGCGTTATCGCCCACTTTGGGAACCCCTGCTTTAAAGTATGTGGGTAGTATACTTTTTGTTGTCTGGGCCTCAACGGAAGATCAGCGCTGGGTTATTTTTTGTTACTGTGTAATGTTGGAATGTTGGTGTGTGTTTGTTTGTATACATAGTCATGAATAAACGAATAAACGTTTCTTTCTTTCAATTTCATTTTGATAGAAATACTAATTATAATTTGATAATATAACTACATGAAAATATAAAACTCAAGATTTGCCAGAGGGCAATGGAATGCAGCATTTTGGGTTATAAAAAAACCAACCATGTTAGGAACACCACGCTGCGTTCCCTGACCGGTATTGCCGACGTAGGTGACAAAACAGCCAGGCTTAAATGGGACTGGGCGGGGCACGTCAGTCGAATGCTTCCCAACAGGTGGGCGAACATCAGCACACCCTGGATACCTGAAGGACGGCGACCTCGGGGTCGGCCGAGAAAGCGTTGGCGGGACGATCTTGTTAATTTTGACGAGTGGTGGGATACTGCTAATGACAGGGACAAGTGGAAGAATTTGGGGGAGACCATTGGCAAGCAGAGGGACAATATAAAAAAAACTACAACATGGCTTCTGCATTTGAGTATCAAGTATGTGTACATGGATATCAAACTGAAAACAGTAAAACAAGAAATAGAATCCTACAGCAAAAACTATCAACTAAGATTAGATAGTCATAGAAATGAACTAGCTGCTCAGTTACAAGGAACGGGTAGCCTTACATTTTAAAGACTGAAAAGACACAGTATACCAAGTCTAGTGGAAAGATTCAAAGAGAAAGATTGAGAGATGACTCACTGGACACATCTCTCTCCATTCAACACAAAAAACGGATCGAATCGGACAGCAAATTGGATTATTGTTATTAAAACAGATCGCAAAGAAGCAGGATACATAACTAAAAAAAAAAAAAAACATGGCCTCGATAATCCGAACTCTTGGAGTTTCGTTTAGAAACCTTCCCTAAGGTGGCCTAGATCATGTGTTTGTTGACAGTTTGGTACTGTTCCAACTTTGCCCTATGGAAAGGTGGATGCACCCAGAATTTGATTGGAGCAAGTGCTGCCAGGGTCTTCGAGCATCGGAAAGCTGTAAGTTGAAACGCACAGTCACCCAGCCGTAGCCACCGTTGCGGAGCAGCTTTAGTGGGTCACCTGCATTGTTGACTATACACGTTGTAACTATAAGTAATTTGTGACAATACGGCCATGAGAAGTAGTTTTTTATTATTTTGTTCTAGTTTATATGTATCCTCAATCAGTTGGTGGACTATAGGCAGATGAGTGGATAGTTTCTTGGCGTTCCGGACTCATCAGTCCTTCCCTCATTATATCACTGGGTCGCTTAACAGTTATTAGGCGGTCCTAATAATTGTTAAGGTTTCCTCGGAGTTTAAATTCCTGGTCCACTGTGGGGACTTCTAGGTACTCGTGGATTTCATTGTTGGTTGTGAACTATTAGGTGAAGTAGGTAGTGGTAGTTATAGTAAGCGAGTAGTCGTCAACCCTTATGAGCTGCGTCACTCCGTGCCAGACAGCGACAGAGCTACTCGTTAGAGAGAGAGATAAACGTTTAGGTGAATATCGCGATAGGCATTGAGCACTAATGCGAGCTGAATTGCACTTTGTTGCGTCCCAGCAAGAGTCGCTATTTAAATTTAAAAAATCGTGAAGTGAGCTTTCTGTACTTGTACTATTATTTATTCTGTGGTAGTGGCGAATAAAGTGTGTTACTACCTTCGATAATACTGCCCTTCCCAGGACTATACAGCAAAAATGGAATGTTGTATCGTGTTGCGATGACCAATGGATATTTAGTCTTGGTGGTGGCTTCACCAACAAACTTGCTGACGCCGTTGATGGTGTCTGTCAGCCAGTAGTGGTTCGGTTCGTTTCGTTTTAGCGTCCCGTAGACAAACACTTTGTGGGCCATCTGGAACAGATATTTCTGTGAACTTTAGAAGAAGATTGGAATATACAACACTGTGAAATAGACACATCAGCGAAAGCTGCTCCTCTATAATTTTAAATAGGTAATAATAAAAAAAAGCGAAATTTTAAATAAATTAAATAAATAAATAAATAAATAATGCTGGACAGTTTACACAACTTTATCTAGCCCCAAGCTAAGCAGAGCTTGTGTTATGGGTACTAGATAACTGATATACTTAATACAATATATAACATAGATAGATATTTTTTATTATACATAGAAAATACCCAGAACACCCTGAACAAATATCTGCATATCGCACAAATATTTGTTCCGAGGCGGGAATCGAACCCGCAACCTCCGGCGTCGCAGGCAAAAGTTCGCCCGCCCCGCCACAGAGGTCGTCAAAAATTAGTGTCATAATAATAATATTGTGTCCGTGGTGTATCCGTTCCAAGAATAGACCCCTCCAATTCCTCCCGTGGATGTTGTAAAAGCCGACTAAGGGTTTACCCAGACTTGTTTGTAAGATTTGTTTGTATAAGATTAGCCCTGGCTGCTAGCTTATTTAAGGAATGTGTTATTACTGGAAAAAACTGTTAGAGTAAGTTGTGGAAAGCGATGGCGGCGATGCGCTCACCAGTTGTCACGTCTATCCCACAATGGAGCAACCCACAGCGAGGAGGCCCTTTTGAGGCTCTCTCTAAACTTTAGAGGATAAATTATCTTTAAGAGTCTTAGAGATAATGTTATCTGAGTATGGTGGCTAGTGACCAATGGTGAAAGAACCAGTGTGGTGAAAGGGTTCAGTACGCTTCACAGAGGCTCCTTTTATATTTATGGTTAACCGATATGATACCTGGGAGATGCTATGAATGAAAGAGTAATTTATCGGCAATCTAAACCAATCTAGATGAAAATCACACATTACATACATTTCTGCTTGCTAAATAAACGCTTCTGAATACATGTAAATGTGCTAAACTAAATAACATTTGTGCGATAATTACTATCAGCTCATTTTGCGACAAGTTATCATTGAAAAAGTAAAACAGAAAAACACCAATCTTGAATAAACAAAAGTTCAATTCAATCAATTTTTTTTTTTTTTTTTTTTTTTTCGCCCTTTTGGGCAGGCTATAGTCTAAGACCATACCGCCTAGTCATACGTAACGTATTTTTTCTTCCGTAAGTTCTTTATGTTTATGTCTTTCGTATAAATTGTTATTCAAATTCTTAAAATAGTCAAATCCAGGTTAAATATCATTTGATTTAATCTTCAATGATGTCTTCTTCGTAGTTAGGTAAGATGTCTTCTTCTTTTTATTTCAAAGTAAAAAAAGCAACGAAATATCTGTCAGGCAAGTCACTGACATTCATAGTTCATACAAATAAAGAAGAGGAAGGAAGATTCCTTTTTTGTTTTCGATAAGACGATAACATAGAGAAATTTGACGATAAATACAACACAACAAATAATTACAATTATTAAATTATTAATTATATATCTAAATCTCAATTACAGTACTAATTATAAATTTGTACAAATAATTAAAAGTTGAGGCATTCATAAGTAACTCCTGAATGCACCGCGGGACCAGATTGGGCTCACCATATATTTGAAGAAGCCCATCTATCAGCATAAGGCGCTGGATACTGAAAGATGGACACTCGAAGAAAATATGGCTCAATGATTGAACCTCCTGTGATTGACAATGATTACAAGAAGAAGAACCAACCATTTTTAAACGATGAAGATGAAAATTCAAGCGGCAATGACCAAAACGTAGTCGGCAAATAGTTGAGTAAAACTTTCTATTTATGAAAAATTTACTTTTGCAGAACCATGGTGTAGCATTAATCTGAATATCCAAAGCAGCATACCAACTACCTTTGTTCTCGATTTGTGTACAATGATATGAATGTCTCCCCCATGTTTGACACATCCGTTGTTTTAAAAGGCTTATAACATCTGTGTATGGTAAAGAAACATCTGCATCGTTGCTCTCAAGGTTAGAGAGAGTATCTGCAAATTTAACTATAGTATTGGCAAGATAATCTGCTTTTTCATTTCCTTCTACGCCTTTATGTGAAGGCACCCAAACAAAACTAACATGAATATCTAAATCCGCTAACTCAACCCATAACTGTTTTATAGAATAAATTAAGTAGTTAGTGCTAGCATGTAATTTGTTATTTGTTAAGTTTTGTAAAACACTCATGCTATCACTTACTACAACCCATTTTTTGTGCCCTAAGTTACGATTTCTAATATGTTTCAAAGCACTCAAGATAGCGACAGCCTCAGCTGTAAAAATGCTAGCATGTTTATCTATTTTATGACCAACACCAATATTCAAAGATGGTTCAAATATAGCAAAAGACACAGCATTATCATTTTTTGATCCATCCGTGTAAATAAATTTATGATCTATCCACTCTGACAACATCACATATACTTCTTCTTTAGTAGACAGATTATTGTTGATAATAATTTTCATTGCTGGGAATTTGCTAATGAAAGATCCTTCATAGCAAGGTAAAATATGACTTGATTGATATATGTTTAAATTTTGAAGAGAGTAGAAGAAACTTTGGAAATCTTGTAGCATAAAAATTGGTTTTAAAACAGGTTGAGCGCTAGCCAGATTGACTAAAAGACTATTGCCATAAACACTATAAAGTTTGAGGATAAATCTTTCTCTTAAATAGTTAAAACGGATGATTATTGGTGGAAGATTACATTCAATCTGCATAGAATTTATAGGAGTACTTCTAAATGCCCCAGTAATCAAGCGAAGACACTTGTTTTGAAAAACATCAATCTTATTTACAATTTTAACATCAGACGCAAAACAATAGAAACCATATTCAAAATGACTACGAACTAATGATTTGTACAATGTTAATAAAATCTTTGGGTCTGCTCCCCAGTAAGAGCCAGCCAAAGACTTTAATATGTTGTAAGCTTTGTTAGCTTTATTGAAGATATGTTTAATATAATTATTCCAGGATAAATTATTGGAGAATAATATCCCCAAGAATTTAACCTCGAGTGATACAGGTAAAGGAGAATTATTGTAGTAAATAATGGGCATATTATTATATCTTTTTCCAAAAACAACAACCTTCGTCTTCGAAGGATTAACATTAAGGTCTAGGTAAGAAAAATATTTGTTAAGCTTTGCTAAAGCATCATTAACAATTTCAACAACTTGAGCTAAATCAGTTCCTGACGCATAAACAACTAAATCATCTGCAAACTGTAAATTTTTTACATGCGAACTTAATATTAGATTTAAGCGACGTATATACAATATGAAAATTAAAGGTGACAAGATGCCACCCTGACAAACACCCACAGAAGAGAGTCTAGGTCCATAAAGGTGCCTATTGTATTTGACGAAAACTTCTCTATTGTTTAAAAAGGTTTGAATCCAATTTATAATTTTTCCAGGAATTCCTATTGTTAACAACTCTCGACAAAGGACTTCAATGTTGACACTATTAAAAGCGCCCGCAATGTCAAAAAAAACAGCTACCAAAAGACTATTTGATGCCAAAGAATTATGAATATCAAGCTGTAATTGACAAATACTTTCACGAGCTGAACGATTTCTACGAAAACCAAACTGATTGGAAGGTAAGATATTGTTTTGTTCCACATAAAATTCTAAGCGATGTTTCAGCAATTGTTCAAATATCTTACCAACACATGAAGTAAGTGTGATAGGACGATAGGAATCAGGAGATAATTTGGGTTTATTAGGTTTTAAAATTGGTACCAAACAATCTATTTTCCAGTCTGGAGGTATATCATTATAATCCCATAATAAATTTAAAACCTTCAGAAAAAATTCTAAACTATTACTACTCATTTTTTTAAAAAGAATATAGGGTATTCCGTCAAGACCAAAGGCTGTATCTCTTCTAGAGAAAACGGCGGAATTTAGTTCATTAATTGAGAATGGATTAAGCAAAAAACTATTGCTGGGATTTAAGCTACTAGTATCAACTGCGTTAGGTGTGTTTATTACAAAATCAGGAGTATATTTCATTAAAAAATCTAAAATCCATGTGTCATCTTCATTATTATTAGGAGTATATGTTTTATTAAATTTACGCATAAATTTCCATATAACAGATAACGGAGTACAGCGATTGAAAGTTTCACAAAGCAAGACCCAACTATTTTGTCTTTCAATTTTAATAGTGAGTTTTTTAAGAGCCCGAAGTCTCTTGAATTCTAGATAGCTTTCCTCAGTTGGGTTATATTTGAACTTTAAATAGGCTTCTTTGAAATTCAAAACAGCCTCTGAGCACTTTTGATTCCACCATGGAAGGTAAGGTTTTTTACTAGGATTCTTAGGACAAGATTGATGACTGATGGTAGAGCAACTTGAATTATTCAAATTAGGAACAGATTTCGCAGTGGCTGTGCGCAAAATGTCACAAAAATGTGAATATGTATCCTGAGGACATAAAATATCGATTTGAAAATCAACTAGCGATGCATCCATGCAACTCCGAAACATTTTCCAATCGACATGTTTATAATTTGGGTAGATGGGCAAATGTTTCTTATTAAGACAACTACTATCTGAATCAATATTATTATTACTAACCAAGACTTCTATGATTACAGGAAGATGATAACTAGTACCAAGAGGGCTATCATGAACAGACCATTCACAATGAAGTGCCAACGATGGCGAAACCAAAGACAAATCTAGTGCGTTTGGACGCCATGTCAACGAACCAATTGTCGTGGCTTGACCATCATTAAGTAAAACCAAATTATTATCATCAATTACATCTAAAACATCCCTACCACGAGGGGAGTCAGACCCACAACCCCAGGAAGTGTGGTGGGCATTAAAGTCCCCTGCAAATATAATTGGACCAGGAATTGACTTTACCAATGCATCAAATTTACTCTTATTAAAAGCTGGGTCACTATTTGAGGGACTGTAAAAACTGACAATACTCATGTCTTTTTTGTTAATGGTAATTCTGACACAGATGTTTTGTAATGAATTGTCAAAATAAGTGTTAATTTTTGAATATGTAATACTATTATGAATGAATATGGCTACTCCGTTATGATTGTTTCCACAATCATTGCGCTCAATGTTGTAATTTTTAATTTTAAATGTTTGATTAACTTTAAACCATGTTTCTGATATGATTGCGATATGAACTTTATGTGTGTAAAGAAAATTTGTAAATAAGTGCTTATTACTATTCAAACTTTGTGCATTCCATTGTATTATTTTTAAAAAATCCATTATGAGGAAGGAGGGAGTTTATTGCTGAGAGTTTTTTTTAAGGTCTCTCTTATGGACCCTGAATTAATGGGGACATCTTTGTTACTGATAATTTTGGTGATTGTTTCTATTAAAATGTTAATAAAAACTTCAGATTTCATTAAGTTGTTTACTTGTACATCGAGTGTTCTTGCTGTGAGCTGTGGGAATGATTTAGAGTCAAATAAGTCAGAAAAAGTTGCTGTGCGGGACTTAATTTTGTTTTCTTCAACTTTTTGTTTTTTCATGGGACATGATGATGAAATGGCTATGTGATTACCATTACAATTCAGACATTTAGCATTTTTTGGGTCAACATTGCATTGACGGAAATTGTGGCCTTCAGTACAGATAGAGCACACCTCTGAATTTCGACAAAATTTAGCTATATGTCCATACCTCATACACTTTAAACATTGTTTCACAGGAGGTATGTACACATTCACCTCATGCCTCCATGAGTCTAGATATACATGTTCTGGGAGGATGGTTGAAGCGAATGTCACTGCAACTGCCTGCGTGGGTTGGAATTGAACAGCTGCACCGCCATCGCCTCTCATCCTGCGCATGAAGCGCCTTACTGTGATCACCTTGCTGGAACTTCCGATCAAAGAGAAGATCTGCTTATTAGACATGTCAACTGGAACCGAGGTAAGCACCCCAGTCACCTCTGTATCTCCAGCTGGAATGCTGGCCCTAAGGGAGAGCTGGTCCAAGAGTTTTTTGTTTTGGAGGAACATGTTGGCGTTGTTGGGGAGATCAAAGGTAATCCCCACCTTAAACTTGTTTAATGATCGCAGGTGCATTACGCCCGAGACGCCATGCTCTCTCAGTCCCTTCGAGAGGGCCATACGATCTTTATCAGTGAATGCCGTGTTTTCCTTATTATGATTTAAAAAGACAATATAGTCATTTTTGTTTGAGTTTTCGGGGTATCTACGTGAATACCCTGGAACTTTAAATATAGCATACTTATCAGACCTTTCCGGTGTTACGCTATTGCCTTTCGATAACTCTGACTTCATAGATTCTGAGTCCGACGAAATCTCGGAATGCGAAGCCGTCGCCGTCGGAGTCATAAAATTGGATTCATCCGGGGGAGGCGGTTCCTCCTTCCGCCGTCTTTTCTTTCCTCCCATCTTGCTACACCGCTAACCAATGGTATTTATAAGTGTTTACGACAAGTCCCAAGCTTCTAAAAAAGGGAGTTTGGGTATTTTTAAGAAATAATCTGAAAAACGCGCCTTGTCGTTTTAACGGTTCCCGCCTTTTTTCTCAATTCAATCAATTTTTTTATGAGTGGCTTGGAGTGGTGTTGCCACTAGTTCGCCAATGTCACGTAGTAAGTAAGGCTTGCAAACGATGGAGAATGACCGGTGATTAAAAAGGGTTTGGTTTTCAAAAATTTCATTTCTTCTTCTTCTTTTATTTGTGGCTACTGTGGCTTTAGTTTCCAATGTCATGTGTCAATGTCGACAGGATATAAAAAGGTAAGACGATGGAGATCCGAGTATATGAGAGTGGTCGGTCTTTGAAAAAGAAGTTATGACGAAGGTGATTTATTTATTCTGAAAACCTAGGGACAACATAATTATTCCATTCAATTGTGAAAATGCCCGTGCCATGCATGAAGTTATAGGGATTTACCTATAACTTCATGGTGCCATGAGAATAGTCCCAAGCATAGAAAAATAAATACTTCATGGCAGGTGCCATCTTACGATGAACGGTGTGTAATAAAAGACAGACCATGGACTTTACTAAGTCCATGAGACAGACCGACCCATGGAAAATTTTAAGCTTATGGACCGACCAGACAGACAAATGTCCTTGTTTATCTGTGACTGTCAATACTTAAAAAGCATCCATGATAAAAAATAAAAAAAAACTCGTAGATCGTTCACAAAATCAAGGCCCTTTGGCACTTGCCCCACCCACAGACTACTAGGATGCTAACGCATGTCCCACCGCCGGCGAGTAAGCGATGAGCTATCGGCGATTGAAACGAACAAAAGATAATCGCTCCCGTGTAAATAAAAGAGAGAGATTATATTTATAGTTCATCGCTGGCTGTTCACACTTATCGCTCGTCGCCTCTCTTTTATTTACACTGGAGCTATTATCTTTTGTTCGTTTCAATCGCCGATAGCTCATCGCTTACTCGCCGGCGGTGGGACAAGTGCCTTTTTCGCCGTGATGTTGGCACTATAAGCTTGTCAATCTGTTATTGTCAGATGGGCAGATTGTCATAGACTGCTCTGTCGTTTTTGTGATAATATTTAGTATTTTTCGAATTAATCATGCCAAAGCCATTTGGAAGCAATGCAAGAGAGATTGTGTTAAAGGTGCGTGCCTCTTGTAAGAGAGAAAAGGGAAACAAAGCCCCGTTAATTCCACTCAATCATATGACAGGTTAGTAAAATAGGGATACCAGCTTCCGAGACAATGTCTTTAGTATGGGTAATCCGAACTTACTAACATAATGAATTAAAATAAAGAAGTGCATAATCGTATATTTTATTCGTAGTAGAGCTTTTTTGTGAAAGAGTTCGTCCGGGGAAGTACTACCACCATACCTATTTCTGCCACAAAGCAGTAGTGCTCGCATTGCTGTGTTCCGGTTTGAAGGGTATGGGTGCCGGTGAAATTACAGGCACATGAGACTTTCCATCGTTATGTCTCAGGGTGGCCGGGCGCAGGGCAATGCAACATAGGGTGCGTCCTAGGTGGACGTGACTTATGAGGTATTGCACTGTTCATAGGCAGAGGTTACCGCTTAACACCAGGTGGGCCATCTACTTGTTCCGTCATTCAGTAGTATAAAAAAAAAAAAAAAAAAAAAAACACAGTGAATTTAATTTATTTCTTTATGATATTGTCCTTGTTTGTGTTTTTATAAATATTTAATTTTCTAAAATGATACAAACTTTGTGTCTATTTCAGGCATTTCGGAGAGAAGCGTGACTAGAATATCTAAAGAAGTTGAAGTTGCTGCCTCTACCACTCTACTCTACCCTCAACCACTGCGATTTAAATGCAATTGAGTTTATATGTGGAGTGTTCTAAAGAGACGAGTAGCTAGCAATAATGTCGGCCAAGAAGCTGGGAATATCGTGAAGAAGCTATTTCATCTATAACCCCTCAGGATTGGCAAAAACAGTGAACACGTAAAAAATGTAGAAGACAAATTTTATGAACTTTATGTCTGGATGGATTATATTACTGATAATTGAACTAGGAAATGATAGCAGCACAGATTCGGATACGACAGATGATGATGACGTTTATGCAAGTGACAGTGATAGATATGTCTGGAATCGTTCCTATCGACCATAATTACTTTCAGTTTTTTTTTAAATAAATGAAGTTTTAATTTAAATTGTGTCATTGTACGATCTGTAGTGTACAGATCGTTCACAAAAGCAAGGCACTTATTTTGTGTATTGGCAGCATTGCCTACGGTGCTGCCAACGATATATGTAGCATTTACCCCACTTGGTGATTAGTGGTCGCCGACAACATTATCTAAACTTGTATGTACCTACCACCGATTAATATGTTTTACTTGCCTATTTTGAAATAATATACAGTAAGACTAGTAAGGTTGTAAATGATGATACTATTTAAATTATAAACAAGATATTTTTTGTGTCAGTTATTATGGTCGAAAGGAACGATTCCAGACATATCACTGTCACTTGCATAAACATCATCATCATCATCATGGGTGCGTTCAGTGGGTACACTCTGAGTGTTGGTTGTCACCAGAGTGTACGGTTGTTCCGTTCACAGGCTCGGTTAGAGCGTTCGGTTAGCGTCACGTGACCCTAACCGAACAACCACCTCTGACAATTCTGACGTCTGTCAAAGTCAAATCATGTGCTTGTCACCAAAGCGTATGGGTTGTTCCGTTCGGAGGCTCGGTTAGAGCGTTCGGTTAAAGTCACGTGACCCTAACTGAACAACCACCGTTTTGGGTGGGTGTTCGGTTGTTACGATTTTGACGTTAGATTGCTGTCAAAGTCAAGTCGATCCCACCCTTCCTCCCCAAAAATCCTGTTCCATCCATAGATGGAGAAATATTTTATGTAAGCCCAACAAGTAACTGCGAAAGTTCCAGATTCCACGAGAGGATTTTTTTATAAAGTGAAGCAGGACTTGTTATCAGCTCCTGAATTACTTTGCTATTAAATGCTCTAAGACTTTGTTAATCAACCACGCTGTACCGATATTAATGAAATTACACCCACAGATATGTTCAGATGTCCAGTAGCGGTTTATGTTGGCTGATTGATGATGATGTTGCAAACATCGCCAATATTTTTTCTGTGAAATATAAAGGCTAGCTTTTGTCAAATTTGTCAGTACCTATCAAGGCTGGAAGGATCTTTGTTGTCAAGTGTACGTCGGATCACACGCATTCAGGGTTCCATACCAAATGTACCAGAAAATTCTCGAAATGTTTCGAAAGTTTTTTGTATATATTGGGAAAATATAAATACACACTTAAATATGCTTTCAGCGATAATGCCGCACATTTTACTGTTTTTTTTTATATTACGTTTAATTCTTGGTGTAGGTACAATAGGGTGTTAGTAGTTATATCGATCTAAATACATAACAAGTACCATATTTACAAAACAAATTCCTAGGTCAAATTTAAAATAAAAAAACATGGTAACAAAATTTTGGAAAAAAACTGACTTTGTCGGCTTTATTTTCTATAACTATTGAAAATAAAAATAAACTCTACTTCATGAGATCTAAAAATGATAAACCACATGAAGGAAAAAAATGAAAAGCCAATGGGAAAAAAAGAGTTCAAATAAGGCTAATTGTTTCAGTAAAGAGGAGCTAAATAAACAATGCAGGTAATAAGATTCAACAAATCATTCTAATTCACTACACAGATACAATAACAATAAGGCTTTGGTTTTGTCGTTCATTCATTCATACCATCTACTAACTTCTTTGAAAAAAAGTGGAGCTGACAATGTTGAAATAGAGCTGAATTTAGCTCTAAAAGAGCTAAATTGGCAACACCGGGTGAAAAAGCGTTTGTTTACGGGTCCGGTTATTGTACAACCATGGAATGCACGACCTGGGAATACACGACCATGGAAAGCACAGCCAGGATTGCACAGCCCAGGAATTCATGTACAAATGGACACGTAATCCATGGCTGTGCATTCCCAACACGTGCTGAGATTGCGCAGCCTGGGATTACACAGCCTTGGAATGCACAACCTGGGAATTGGTGGCCAAACAGTACTGAAATCAATGTACACCAATTCCATGGTTGCGCATTCCCAGCACGTGTCAGGAATGTACAGCCATGGAATGCACAACCATGGAATTGGTGTACATTGATTCTGATTGGTCGGAATCCTATGCTTCGTTTAGATGGAACTACAGAGTAAAAATTGTACTATCCCGTTTCATGATTATAGATACCACAGATTATAGATGTAATAATTAAACCCAGAAACACACTGGTACACTGGTTCGAAAGCACTAAACTTGTTTCATCCTTAAATGCTGGATTTTATAACACAGGCTATTTGACAACATTGAAAATATACTAGAAATTGTGGTCATTCTATCAGATAATAGCGTAATAAAACATATTTCAGTTTATTTTAAACTAAAATAAGTATATTTTATGCAAATGACACGAATAAAAGTATAATTATTTTTGAAATTTAATCTGTGACGGGACGCCCTTTGAATTGTTGCAACCATAGATCTAGAATGTACAAGATACACAATGAGAGATTGAAGATGAAACCAAAAAAAATATGTGCACGTGTTGGTGATAGTCTATGTGTAAGTTAAAAATAGTGTTGTCCTCGATCAACACTTTTACATTATCGATAGAATTCATCATCCGTCCGTGATGTGTAGGGTAGGGTAGGTAGATACATCTTAATGCAGGTTAAGTCTTTCATGAATAACACAGTTTGGCAGATTTGACGTCATAAAGAGAATAAGGTACTTATTCCAATTTTGAATAAACTAATTTATATTCTTATTTTTAAGGGATCGTTTGGAGAAATAAAACAGTTAATAAATAAAACTTTATTATTTATGGACCCCTAAATATTATGGTTTTAGTAAGGTGGGATCAGCTATAGCGCCAAGTTGATAGTACCGCATCTACAGGTATTTCATTGGAAGCCTTCTGTTCGAATTCCGAAAGTAAAGGCATCGCCGAAGGTGCGGGTTCGAGTCCCGCTGAAACGGAATTTTTGGTGTATATTTAAAGTTAATTTGTTACCTATTACTTTATTAAGCAGAAATAAACAATATTAACATTTAAAAAAAGTATTCCCCTTCGGGGAAAAAGGCGTGTGTCCACAATGTAAATATTTACTCCAAAATATCTACTACACAAACTGCAATAAAAACACCCGTGGTTCTTTAAAGTTACCTTTTCAATAATCAATGCAAAAACACACACCTCAATGTCCGCCTGGTTATTTTAGATTTAAAAAAAACGGTAAAATGTTAACAGAGCACATATATTTACTCCAAAAAAAAAAAAAAAAACATTCTAGGATGGACAAAAATTTAATTCATAGGTAGGTACTACGATATAGACTGCAACAGACAGGACTATCGATATTTCTGAAGTCATCACTTGGTCAAGGACTATCATAATCAAACATTTTTATATTTTACTTATAATATTGTTTATTTGTAGGTGCAGCAACGAAATATTATTAAAAGTTATATGGGAAAGTCCTAATCTAAGAATGAAACTGGTTTTTAGGCCATTCACTAAAGCAGAATTGATAAAATAAACAATACAACCGAACTACCCATAATATCTTATTTACCTGTAAAACGCGTATTTTCCCGGATTATTACGTCTTGTATCTTCACAGTCACAAACTGAACACGACACCATTGTTACAAAGAGTAATATTTGTTACTTAATAGTATGATTACTAAAAAAAACAAAATTAGTTTCGACGCACAAGATACTGGGACGCTATGGCCTCTTACTCGCGCAAAAACATGTCACGTTCAATACGATTGTTACTGTCACATTTCTTCTTGCACGGGGTACATTTAAAAATGAATTCTCTCTCCCACGCTTTGTTTGTTCAGCGATTCAGCGTAGCGAAAATTCTATGTCTATGGTTGCAACGTATCCTGTCTGTGGTCGCAACTCTGTTGACGTCACGTCACACGCGAGTAAAATTAAGCAAATTAGTAGCTGCCTCCTCGACTCGACCGACTGATTTTAGTTCACGTTCCATGTTTTTGGTTGTTATAATGATCATTTGATCTTTGAGATAATTCTGAAACAGTTTTTCTGATAAATCTTTTAACTAGCGTAGCGTTATAAATATTAGTTAAAAATCATAAAATGGAGTCAAACTTTGTGCGAGCTGATAACAGCAACCTACAAGATAGACGCCAGACGCATTTATGGTAGCACTTTTCTTTATTACTATGCTGCGGAACTTAAGAATGTAAAATCAGCAGTGTAAGTACGATGCAGGAATTATTTATTTACAAATGATCAGAAGTTTTGCAAAATCCCATTTAAGGTTATGTTGATAAATACATAAAAATGTCGTGTAAATTCTCTTTTTCATGGTCTTTGCTTTTGTTTCACAGGTCTGCAAGGGAATCATAAGGAGACGATATAGTAAGAACCAAAGCATATAATGTGACGATGATTAATTAACGAAAATGACAGCGAAATTATGAGCTGTAAGTGCCACGACTGTGCTGCTTCAGCTGGAGGATGCAAGATATACTTCCATAGAGTGCTATTGGAAAAAGCCTCCTTTGGTCAAAGTAGGGACTTCTCTGAAATACAAACTGTGCAGCAGATATCTAAAAAAGAATAACCTCACAGACTGAGTACATCAGCACTTTATAGGTTCTGAATTTATTTCAGATGCCAAAAAGAGAAAGATTTACAACTGAATTGCTAAAATATCAGCATAATTTTAGACATAGTGATGTGATGCAGTATTCATAGCACTTTCATAGTGGAACAATCTCCAGAAATTAAATCAGATGTAGACAAGTTTGTAGATGTGATGAAAGCAACATTCACGAAAACTGTAATAAGTACCATCAAAGAAGCAACAAGGAGGCAGAACAAATGCAGCTTGTGGTGGTTTTGTGATGCGATATGGACGTATCACAGCTTCAAAGGCACATAAAGTAAGTGTTTGTAATACACCAGATGGTTCATTGGTGGCTACTATAATAGGTGCAAAAATACCTGATACAACTGCAATGAAAAGAGGTAGAAAGTTGGAACTATCCATCCGAAAGACAGTCGGTAACAAATTGAAAAAAAAAACTGTTCATGTAGGCTATAGGTATGTATGTCAAGAAAATCCCATGACTGCGGCGTCATCTGATGGTTTAATGAAAGATACAGTTATTGAAATAAAATGCCCTACCAAGGCAAAACCTAAGGACAGTTATTTGAAAAACTGTGTTATCACAGAGAAATGTAAGGCACATGTGTGCAACTGGTGTAAAAAAGTGCTATTTCTGTGTTGCTGATAGCAAAACAAAACAATGAAGAAACAAAGAATGTAAACATTATTTAAGTGACATGATAGTGATTATGTTAATAACTTATTACAAAAGTTAGCTATTTTCTGGAAAAACAAATATCGTATTTTGTATTGTAACACCAGTCTGTAATAATGATTAAATAAAAAACCATTTTTTGTTAATTGTTTTATTGATTTTAGACTCAAAATACATTTATTTACAGAAAGAATAATACAAGTTGGTTTATACAACATTTAAAAAATACAAAAGGAAACAGTTGTGCCTCCTGAAGACTACTGCCAATCTAAAGGTAGCTCAACTGATCCATATCACTACCAGACGGAAGCGTCCCTAAGATGCTGGCTGCATTGCCACGCTGAATGGCTATATTAATGCGTTGTGCCAGATAAGAGCCAGCTATCGGGTCACGCGTCGCTTTGACCAGACGCCAACCCAAAAATAATTTTGAAAACGCCAAGGGCCCCTGTACCCCTCACACCCAGTCTCAACCCCGAAAGGCTCGATTTATTGTTTATGATTTTACATCATTTAATAAGAGAATCCTGCAAATTTATTAGAGCACATGCATTGTTACTTGTTACTTGTTACAAGTGAGTATTAAAAGTCGTAACTTCAATAACATTTAGGTATTTTGGTAGGTAGGTATCCATGTTCCATACTAGTGGAGACTCCTGAGTTGTTCACTGCAAAATCAGTGAACAACTCAGGAGTCTGCACACACATCAGACATGGTAAGTTTTCCAACAATTTGACCGAGGGAGGCATCAGGCTAGGGTATCCTGGTGACCCAGTCCCTCAATATGAAGAGTTACAACACACCAACAAGCAAGCACAATGTACCTGTAGGTACATTGTACATTGTGTGTGGACGGTAGACAGACCATCCGAAATTTTCTAGCAGAATATCTGCTCATAACTCCCTTACCCGTGCATCCTAGCTGCTTTATTATCGGTCTACAGGGAAAGAGAATTTGTCTCTGTACATGTACAGAATCTCAAATGTAGGTATGCACAGAGCGTCTTGCGACGCTTTTCTTCGTTTCTTCTAATCTTCGTGTCTCAAACATAGAACATCATCATGACTCAGCCGGCAGGAAATCCCAAACCAACCAAAATAATAACTTTTACGTTTGTTTGAGGATTATTGCAGAGGTACACTAACACAGAACAATAATACTCCTAATAGTCATGTACCAGTTCAGAGTAATTCGCGAACGAACTAGTTCAGTGAACTTTATCTCTTGCTATGCATCTTTCAATCAGTCGTTCACCTGCACCTAAAGTGTATCAGTCGTCATTTCGTATGAGGTAGTGCTGGCCTCTGGTGTCAGAGTTTGTCAAGCCACCCGAGGGCCTCTGACATGGCTTATCGACTGCTATTAATCAATAACAGCCGGGACCGACAGCTTAACGTGCCCTCCGAAGCACACGCATTAGTATCTGTTTGATATCTAAATATTCTATATAATGAGCTGTGATGGTTACGCTGCTCCCGCAGTTCATTGGAACCAGTGGAGCTACACTGGAAAGTTTGAGCCGTTTTGAGTTGTTTGAGCTGCAGTTCAGCTAAGGCTCTATGAAATTTGACTGAGTTACCTATCTCTAGCCGTGACTCATTAAATAAACTAATAGACATGCCGTCAAAATTATGTATGAATTTTATATATTTTTTTAGATTTCATATATAATAGGTACATTTTTCGACTATTCGAGCCTCGTAGTAATTACTAAAGCAAAGATAATTAAAATAAGTGAACGCACATCAAACGATGAGCAATACATATTTCATTTCATAATCCTCCCAAACCAGATCAGTCAGAAACTGAACGAAAACAAAATTCCTACCTAGGTCTGAGAAAATTCCAAAGGATTGATTCCATATCTTTTCGTTGTATTCGGATAGTAGTGAACGAAATGAACTAGAAATACAAAAGATAGATACGTATCTTGTCGATCAATAGATATATTACATCTCTCTTTTCTCTTCAGTGATCCATTTTGCGCGTCTATAATCTACAGACCAATACTAAGAGACATAAACATACATTGACAGTGACATTTTCATTCTACGCACTCCGTTTTGACAACTGGTACCAGGTCGACTGAAGTTCAATTCAAGTGAGTGTAAACGAAGCATAGGTTATGACTTATCCGTGGCATCCAATTCCCAGGTTGTACATTCCATGGCTGTGCATTCCTAGCACGTGTTGGGATTGCCCAACCATGGAAAACACAGCCAAGGACTGTACAGCCTGGGAATTGGAAGCCAATTGGACGCCTATTCCATGGTTGTGTATTCCAAGGCTGTACATTACTTTACACGGCCTGGAAAGCACAACCCGGGAAAACACAGCCATGGAATTGGCGACCATCGATGTACATCAATTCCATGGCTGTGTATTCCAGGGTTGTGCATTCCATGGCTGTGAAATCACGTCTCCCTTTGTTTACATCAAAAATGTACAGTGGCATTGACATTCCGTGTCAATCCAAGTCGTTCAAAGCCTCAGAGCGTGGTTAAAAAAACAACTACACCCTTGGAGTGCACCCATTGAACGCACCCCATCTGTCGTATCCGAATCTGTGCTGCTGTCATTTCCAAGTTCAATTATCAGTAATATAATCCATCCAGTTCAATTCAGACATCAAGTTCATAAAATTTGTCTTCTAAATTTTTTACGTGTTCAAACGGTTTTTGCCAATCCTGAGGGGTTATAGATGAAATAGCTTCTTCAGTTAACTTCACGATATTCCCAGCTTCTTGGCCGACATTATTGCTACTCGTCTCTTTAGAAGACTCCACATATAAACTCAATTGCATTTTAGTCGCAGTGGTAGGGGGTAGAGTAGAGTGGTAGAGGCAGCAACTTCACCTTCTTTAGATATTCTACTCACGCTTCTCTCCGAAATGCCTGACAAATAGACACAAATTTTGTATCATTTTATAAAATTAAATATTCATAAAAACACAAACAAGGACAATATCTTATCTTAATTCGTTATGTTAGTGAATTCTAATTACCCATACTAAAGACATTGTCTCGGAAGCTGGTATTCCTATTTTACTAACCTGTCATATGATTGAGTGGAATAGACGGGGCTTTGTTTCCCTTTTCTCTCTTATAAAAGGCACGCACCTTCAACACAATCTCTCTTGCATTACTTCCGAATGGCTTTGGCATGATTAATGCGAAAAATATTAAATATTATCACAAAAACGACTGGAACAGTCTATGATAATCTGCCCATCTGACAATAACCGATTGACAAGCTTAAAGTGCCAACATCACGGTGAAAAAGTGCCTTGCTTTTGTGAACGAACTGTGCGTAAAAAAATCCTCCGATTCTATACTAATAAGTCCATGGATTCATCCGATTCATGGACTGGATTGAGAGCGAGAGTTCTGTGGTTCAACTATAGATCTAGAAATTCTAAGTCTATGGATTAAACGTAAGCACCTGCAACACTGAATGCAATCAACCACCATGGCAACCATATTCCTCGAAGAAGCAACCTATGAGGCCCAAGTCCGAGTTTTGCAGCAACCATCGTAACTATGACCGTGACGTCGTTCGTCCGTGTATACAACGCAGTAACTAGTCATTAATTTGTGCGCGCGCTCGGTAGAAAGGGCACAGTACACCAAGTCCGAGTTTTGCAAACACCATCGTAACGATGATCGTGCGACGATCGTCATTAAAGACCAAGGAACACAACCAATTCGTATAATCTACTAGCAAAATGCACATCTTTGGAGAGCTCGTAAGTTTTTGACTGGAAACCCTGTCTTCCACCCTCGGTCGGCCAGATCTGGCTGACGAAAACCAACACCAAATATGTACGCCGCGCGACTGCGTCCCCTTCAGTCACTCGCATGCTAAGCACCGAGCTACTGGTGTCTGTCGCTAGGGGAAAGTTGCAAAATCACACAACGACTAATTTGTTCGTAAACGATAGTGACGTTACAAGTTATTAGTCAACGCACACAAGTGACTTTTAGAAAAAAATATCGTTGTGCACAACATGACAAACGCCGATAACTTTGTTAAATAATGTAGATAGATAGATAGATAGAAAATTCTTTATTGCACAAGACAAAAAGCAGTACATAGGCGAACTTAATGCTAATTAGCGTTTTCTTCCAGCTAACCTTTGTGTAATGTAGAGTGGGTGGTAGTGCTATTAAAATTAATTATAGGTTGAGATTAAATGATAAACATAATTAAATACCTACTCTAAATAACTAGTTATATAAATACCTAACATAATATAATATATATAAATAATTCAATAAATAACATAAGCTCAATTTTGTTGGACATTTTGCAATGACATAGTTCAAAGTTCATAGTTCATTTATTCATAACAGATAATTGCTACATGTCATATACTTTATATAAGTACCTATAATTATTTTTCTATGAAAAGAACATAATAGTAATCACGAGATTTTAAACAACCTGTTGACATAATCATTAACATATAAAATATAAATACCCACTTACACAAGTAAGTAAGTGAATACAAGAATAATTAATTATAAAATAACATTTACTTAATTAAAACAATATCATCAAAAATAGAACTTAATAGTTTGAATAAATAATAATAATTAATAATATTACATTCAATTGGGCACATTCAAATCAATTAGTCAATATAAAATTAAAATATAAACAAAATATGTCATTTGTCAATATCAGTTGCCCAAGTAGGTACCCAGTACCTAAATAATAAACTAGCTTAAAATAATAACAATCAATTTATCAAAAAATCGTCAACCTTATAAAAAGATTGCTCGATAAGCCAGTTTTTCAGCTTGTTTTTAAAGGACTGCGTCGTCGGCGCAGCAGTTATGTAGTCTGGGAGACGGTTGTAAACAGCCGGCCCCATGACGTGTATCAGCTTTTTGGATTTTGTAAGTCGCTTTCGAATCGCCTGTAGTCTTTGCGCGTTTCGCGTCTGATATCCGTGGCCGTCTCCGAGTCTCGCGTACAAAAAGACAAAAAGTATTGGTACAGTTTGGACTTGAAGACTCCCATGGAAGCGGAGTTCTAAATGTACTACAGTTATAAATAAGGTATCGTTGTAAAGTGCGTTATATAGTGAATCAAATGATATAATATAAACTTTCGTGAACTTTGGAAACTATGAGTCGTTGAAGCTTCGCTAATAACCATGGCGCGCCCAAAATTGACGAATACTAAGAGGATTAAAAATCGAAGCAAATAAAGTCAAAAACAGATTAATTCAAACAGTCGATTAATTCAGAAATCATTGCAATCGGCTTACGGAAACACACTTTCTATATATAACAAATTTCTCTATGAAACACACCCAAGACCTCCGAATCACGAATCCGACTCCGTTCATCGAATTAACGTCAAAAAGAAGCAGGGTAACCTGTTTAAAAAATTTAGGCTCCACCCGATCATGCTTCCGCCCCTTTTTATGCTTGTTTTTTTTAAATGTTTTACACTTCTGCCCCCCTATTCCCTAACTGAAAGTCACACGGTGACTAACGTTTGACAAGAAGAATGATCATCAATAAAAAAAAAAAACTATTAAGAATTGTTAATTGATGGTAATTTTACTTGTCAAACGTTGGTCACTGAGTGACTTTCAAGATAGGGAATAGGGGGGCAGAACATTATATTAAGTAATTTACAATATGAATCTAGAGGTGTTATAGTTTTTTCGTAAAGTGTACCACAAAATTGCATACGTTGTGTGTGTGTGTGTTTGGGATAGTAGAGGACTCGCTTCGCTCGCCTAACTTGCAAAAAGCACAGCTTTGTAAGGGCTCGCAAGGTTAGATTTCTTGTTTTTTTTTATATTTTTTATATAGAACTCTCAAGACATTAATTCAAACTAGAGGTGATAGTTTTTTGGTAAAGTGTAGTGGTGTGTTCGGCCCAAGACAAAGGGAACAGACCCCTCCATCTCCTCCCGTGGATGTCGTAAAAGCTGACTAAGGGATTACCTGGACTTGTTTGTAAGATTCGTTGGTATAAGATTTGTTCTGGCTGTTAGCTTATTGAATGTTAGATGGAAGAAAGCGTTAGTGTGTCTGTATCACAAAATTGCATACGTTGTACGGTTGTAGGTGTGGGATAGTAGAGGATCGCTAATAACTTGCTTACTGTCCACTGTGTGTTGTAAGTTGTCTATGGTCTACTACCCAGAGGGGCAAGTCCGAGTTTGCACTCACCATCGTAACGATGAACGTGACGACGATCATACGTGTATTGCTTAGTAACTAGCTATTAATCTGTGACGTTTTTGGCACAGATTAATAGCTAGTTATTATGTTATACACGTATGATCGTCGTCACGTTCATCGTTACGATGGTGAGTGCAAACTCGGACTTGCCCCTCAGCACGTTTGTAGATTAGTGTGCATGATCGTGTAGAAGGGCCCGTTATTATAAGGTCTAGTCTATAGTAAAGTAAGTCTATGGTTTCACAAATTATCAACCGGAAGTCTACAGTCATTGTCGAAATTAAATAAAAATGTAATTAGTTTAAACCCCAAAGTAATAAACAAAAATGATATAGTTACTTTAACTAATTACAATTCTATTTTATAGTTTAAGTAAAGTTTGATTTATATAGCGGTTCTTGAGATATTTTCAAAACAGTTCGTTCATGTACGTATTTGGCAAATTGCCATGAACTTCCGGTGTGGGATAGACACACGCGGAGCTATCGAGAAAAGAAAGCGAATATTATAAAAAATATTGGGAAAAGGAGGATTACTATTAAACATTCACACTGTCTGTTTGTAAAATGGCCAATACCGGTGCTCCGGACTCCTGGGAGAGTCAAGCCGAGGTTAAAGGTGCAAAAGATTCCAATGATATGTCTTCAAAATTTTCCACGTTGAATGTAGAAGCCATGGAGTTTGTGCCTTCTTTTTCTAAGTCTCCGACTGATGATAGTTCGGAATCTCCTACCACAACCACACCACAAAAATCTGAAAGTGGATCCACAAATTCAGCAGAAAGTCCTGTCTTGAACGGTAAGTCAAGTGCCTGTCATTTATCGGTAACAAAGTTCCAAAGTTATGTCGCGCTAATAACCTGAACTCTCTCTAAACTCATAATTTACAATTACCAGCTCTAGCAGTAATTCAAAAATCTTGTCCAATACACAAGTCAACATAAAAAAATGCTGTGACTTTTTTTTCCGAATCCAGTTCAAACGGGTTATGTCTCGACTCGACACGCGGCGTTCGAATATGCCTACTTGATATTCTGTGTTTTAATAACTTTCTCCGGTTTCATTCTTATAGAAAACTCATATAATTGTTTGTTTACCTACGAAAATGGCAAAAGGTTAGTACTTTCATATAAATAATGTCTACTTCAGCAGTTCATGCACACAACATTGTTGTGGGTAAGAATTACTTACTTTCACTTGAAACCATATGATTTCTACACTTCTAAACATTGATAGAAGGTCTACTACTGCTTTGTTTTACACAAAGGATAGTCAAGGTTAGGCAAATGATATATTTTTGTGTTCTACAGCTGTGTTAGTTCTAACCATCCTATGGTAGGTATCATTATGTTATCCACCTGTGTAAAACAATGATGAATCAATTTAAAAGTAAGCTAATCATTATTGATCAAAAATAATATTCAACTTCACCATATGTCTCCTCTCAAACCATGCATAGTGTCAAGTCAAGTCAAGTCACAATCTCTCCATAACATTACTGGATATTCGAGATAGTTTTTGAAGAGAATCACTATATTTTATTCAACAAGTTCATTACTTGTCCTTACAAAAAAAAAATTGTTGATGACATTATTGAAGTCAAATAAAACAAGTTCAACCAAGTTTTCACTACATAACTCACTCAGTTTTCATCACAGGATGTCTTTATTATTTGCTTATGGTTCATGCCACGGTCCACATATGTGAAAATGTCATCATTTGACTGCAGTGACATACCGCTGTGATAGAATACAGACAGATGGACAGCACAGGCTTAGTAAAACAATCTGTTTGGGGATGGAATCCTTAAAAACTTATTTGTAGATTACTAGCTCAAAACAAAAATCTATTTTATCAATTTTACTTCCAAAAAACAATACACTAACTGTTGATATAGGTAATGGGATTCCTAGCAGTTGACTATAATATTGGAAATAACAAATTAACAGCACAGATCATTAAATACCATACAGATAGGACAGAACAAAACCAACTTTTAAAATTGCATGATACGGATTCATATTCAGGTTACAAGAATTAATAAGTTGTATGCTAGGTAAGTACTAAAAGTTTCCAATAATAAGAGTTGTTAGACAAAGAATGTGTTCCATGCATGCAACCTTATCCAAAACCATTATTTTTAGATTGCAAGTTAACTGTGTATTGGTTTAGAAATATCAAGCAAATCATTGTCATTTCATGAGATAAGTGACAGGCATCTGGCCTGCCTTCATCCTTCCGACAGACACTTTCATCTGACTTCCTTCTTAGACTTTCATTTCTCAGAGCAATAATAAGTTAAGCATGTCTGTAGAGGTATGATCAGCTAGCATACCAATGATCACCATGTGGATGTGATTTCCATCCGAGGGTTGAATACTCTTTGTTAGAAATAACATTGTAGCTACAGACCGTTCCCCGTAAGATGTCCCCCCGCCATGGAGTATTTATTTTTTCTATGGTTGACACAGGGGACATCTTACGGAGAACAGTCTGTAGGTTTGCACAAAATGTAAAATGTTGCTGCTTAACGCTGCTTTCACACAATGTCATGTTACCTAGCTAAACCCAACGCTGAAGCATATCATTGGCCAGTGCTAAATGCTTCAGAATTTGACTCACAAGGCTGGCATCGGTGGCCATTATTCCTGGAATACACGGGGCTAGTAATCAAGCCAAGGTAGTTAAATAAATGGAATAAAGGAGGTTAAGGTCAGCTACCGGAGATCACCACTATACCATGGCCCATATGTCTGACACTAGAGAGGTGATTGCACAAGGCTTTTTTATCTACACTAATATTATAAAGAGGAAAGATTTGTATTTTTGGGTGTGTGTTTGTTTGTAATGAATAAACTCAAATACTGTGGCAATTTCAAAAATTCTTTCACCATTGGAAAGCTACATTGACCCTGAGTGACATAGGCTACCAGGGGGGGTGGCTGTTTTTCATCCTGAAACTACCCGTGCGAAGCCGGGACGAGTCGCTGGTAGTGTATATAGTCCCTGTTGGGTTACATTTTACTAGCCTTGTGTGTTCCAGTCATTGTAAGTTTTGCAAATTATGCACTATATTTTGCTTATGGCTGTCGTACATTTCTTGCCCTTTCCAGCACCCTAAGGGTAGATTCTCTTCATCTTTTCAGGTTGCGGTGACGGCGGTGGAGAGAGCAGCGATGGCCGTGCAGCGTCCGCGTCGCCCCGGGTGGAGGAGCCGCCTCCCATCCCTCCGGCTGCCTCGGGTTCCGCGCCGGCTTCCCTCCCCGTCTCCAACGACGCCTCACCTACCGCGGACAGCTGGGACGGTGAGGCGGACGACGCTCTACTCACACCTGAAGACAATACTGAACTGGAAGACGAAGAAGCGGATACAGTGGTAAGCTCACTTGTGACACTGTGGTAACTTCGAAAGACAGCAACAACAATAAGTTACATACATGTCACTGTTCCGTTCTAACTATTACTATGTTACTATTGCAAGTTTTCTTTTTACACATTTGCTCGTCATGGCATAAACTTGCGATGTAAATTGGTATGTAAAAGATTTGCGATTCAGTTATATGTAGAGCTCTGCTGGCCATCGCCTGCAATATGCCTGCTAACCTGTTAAAGAACTCCCTTTTCCGCATTCGAACTCTATGGGCGGTCCATTATGCGTGCCTGCTAACCTGCTTCATAGTCTGTATATTGCAACGCCGCAATCCTTGGTGTTTCGGGCTCTATTCCACCCTGTAATGTGGTAAGGCATTGTTAAAGGCAGAGGTAACCACTTAACATCAGGTGAGCCATCTGCTTGTTACGTCATTAATGCAGTTAAAAAAATAAAACCGTATATGACGTTAATAAATTAAATACCTGTTTAAAAGAGAAACAACAGAAAATCAATAAAAAAAAAAACTCCTTGTAATGTTTCATCTTACAGCAATGATTATAGATCAATTACCACCACCATACATAGATCTACCAAAAGATCGGTGTAGGTTACGTTTAATGAGTATGTTGGCAGGTATGATATCATACTTGTATCATGTGCAAACATTAGTTAGCAATGCACGTTTCGCCGCCGATTATTCCATAGACTACCAGTACCATATATTATCTGTGTGTGTAAAGCACTGTTCAGAGTGCATTTATTTAATTTTAAATTTATACCGGCTGTTTTACACGTTGTGATGAGAATTAAAGTGAGTCTTGTAAAATAAACCTACTTAGAATACAGTGAATAGTTTGTGAAGTTTTCTTTTTGTTTCTTCTTTAGGAGGATGGTGAAATTACTAAGAAAATCCCTAAAAAGAAACCCCCACGAGTTGAGGATACACGGAGCAAAAAGGAGCATGTAAATGTTGTATTCATTGGGCATGTTGGTAAGTGAAAACACATTTTCCAGTTTTTGCTTTACATTCCCTGATTTATTTTATTGCAATTAAATTTCGTTCTAGATGCCGGTAAATCCACGATCGGTGGACAAATTATGTCCCTGACTGGGATGGTCGACAAAAGAACCTTGGAAAAATACGAAAGAGAAGCCAGAGAAAAATCGAGAGAGTCTTGGTACTTGTCGTGGGCACTCGACACCAACCAAGAAGGTAAGAAGCTCTGTTATAATATAAATATCCCAAATATGGTACCTTCACCCTGATACAACATCACCATTCAACCAGCATCTTCCGCTAAGTTAGTGGACATTCATTGTATCATATATAATTGTACATATAATACAACTTGACGGAGTTTGCCTCAGTCATTCATCAGTTTTTTACAACCGTCTGAGTCATCTCCAGTGTGCATTTACAAGCTTTTATTTTACTCACCCTTTGTTTGTGTGGTTCAAATCTTGCAAGACTATTTTGACACAGTTCCTTTTGTCCAATTTAGTCAAAAATAGTTGTCAAGTTTTGTTATTACTATACTATATGGAGCTGATCTGATGATGGAGATAACATAACAGATAGGTGAAGATAGACATTGGAATTCCTTGATGAATAATACAGGTCTAGCGCTTAACTGAGGCAGTCCCTGAGGTATGGGAGCGGTACGGGAGGGGTGTTATCGTCGTCGTCGTCGTTATGTCACATGTCATCTGATACATTTCATGTCATTAGAGAGACTAAAACACCCCTCCCGTACCCCTTGCAGCTCCCTATTACCAGTGCATAGATTTCTAATCACAATCCTACACCAAAGAATCATGGCGAAACTGAGAACATTGGTGTAACTAACATTTGAAATAGAGTACATCACTCGTCATCAAGTACTTTTAGATTATCTTATTAGTTGTCCATTATCAGTTTTTGTATAAAACTACGGGAAAATATAAAATTATTTTTTGTAAAAGCTCGATGATCAATATTTTGTAGATAAATGTTTTATAGAAAATGTAATCACGGTAATTTATTAAGCTATTCTTGTACTATCCAAACATATTCGTTTTATGCAATTAGGTACTTACCTAATTGCATAAAACGAATATGTTTGGATGACTAAATGACTAATATGATGACTAATAGGTTTGGCGAAAGTTCGCCATGACTCTTTATATGCAAGTACTAGATGCTATCATATGGTGAATGAAAACATCATTAAGACCAAATGCCCTGGAACAAAAAACCCAAAGGTGAATTAAAGGAGCTTCTGCAAGCACTGAATCGCACTGGTTCTTTCACTATCCACTCACTAGGTGGTAACTGATCTAACACAGGTTGTTATTGACTGTTACTTTCATTTTCAGAGCGAGACAAAGGCAAAACCGTGGAAGTAGGACGAGCATACTTTGAGACTGAGAAGAAGCATTTCACAATCCTGGACGCGCCGGGGCACAAGAGCTTCGTACCCAACATGATCGGTGGCGCCGCGCAGGCAGACCTTGCTGTGCTGGTAAGCTTGCCTCATTTTGTAGCTTCAATATACTTCAAGGAGTTTTTAGTTGCTGATGTTTCAGTTTCCATACACGAAGGAGTTTAGTTGCTGATATTTCAGTTTCTATACACCAAGGAGTTTAGTTGCTGATGTTTCAGTTTCCATACACCATGGAGTTTAGTTGCTGATAAGTTTCTATACACCATGGAGTTTAGTTGCTGATGTTTCAGTTTCTATACACCATGGAGTTTAGTTGCTGATAAGTTTCTATACACCATGGAGTTTAGTTGCTGATGTTTCAGTTTCTATACACCAAGGAGTTTAGTTGCTGATATATCAGTTTCTATACACCATGGAGTACACCTGATATTAAGCCACAGATTATATGATAGTTGATTAAGCGGTAACCTCTGCATATAACAATGTATAACCTCATAGATCACGTCCATCTAGGACGGGCTCTATGCGGCATTGCACTGCGCCCGCCACCCTGAGACGTAAAGATGAAGTCTCGTGTGCCTGTAATATCACCAGCACCCATATCCATACGTTTCTATGCACCATGGAATTTTTAGTTGCTGATGTTATAGTTTATATACAACGTGGAGTTTTCAAATTGCTGATTTCCCGAAAGATTATATGTATTTTATATGGTTAAAGTTATTTATTCTCTAAGAACAGAGTTCACTTATAGAGAAAACAAGCAGCGCTCCGCGGTTTCACCTGCGTAAGTTGCTATCCCGTGAGAATATCGGGATAAAAATGTGCCTATGTGTTATTCCGGGAGTCCAGTTATCTGCATTCCAAATTTCATCCAAATCCATCCAGTAGTTTTTACGTGAAAGAGTAGCAAAGATACATCTTTACAAACTTTCGCGTTTATAATACATACATACATACATAGACACGCCTTTTTCCCCGAAGGGGTAGGCAGAGCCACAATAGGCCTCTTTTATAATATTAATAGCTTATTATAAAACAATAATGTACTGGTTACAATGATCAACAGCAACAACTTTTTATTTGATTAATACCTACTAAAGCAATATTAAAAAATAGCAAAATAATGTATTTGGCACCTACTAGTGAATCAAGGTGCCACGTTTTAATGGATGTAACATGGAAGCGAAATAAATATAAAAAATCGGAAATAAGGCGCCTCTGTGCCTTTGTCGCAAGCGCCACAATGAAGTTCGAACTGAATTGGTCTTTAAATCTACGTCTTTAAGATCGATGTTTCTTTCAAAACGCATTGATTTGCTAATTTTGGGTTACCTTTCACCTTAAACTAGCCATAGCAGTTACTTGCATAAGCATATAACACTCTTCCAAGTTATATCCGTGCCTAGTGTCTAGGTACCCTGGGCTTTGTCTGTATACTTTGGGCTTTGTCTAGGTACCCTGGGCTTAGTCTAGTTACAATGGAGTCTTGCAACTAACACCTATAAATATGTTAACAGGTTATTTCCGCGCGTAAAGGAGAGTTCGAGACGGGTTTCGACCGAGGGGGACAGACGAGAGAGCACGCTATGTTGGCAAAAACTGCCGGAGTTAAACATTTGGTGGCGTTAGTGAATAAAATGGACGACCCTACAGTGAGCTGGGATGAGAAAAGGTAAAAACAGTTTTTAAATATTTAATATATGCTGTGGTGTGTCCGGCCTAAGAATAGACCCCTCCGTCTCCTCCCGTGGATGTCGTAAAAGCCGACTAACGGATTACCCGTACTTGTTGATACGATTCGTTCGTTGTTGTAAGATTTGCCCTGGCTGCTAGCTTATTATGGAATGAGTTATTAATGAGCGTTAGCAGAGTCAGGCGTGGGAAGCAATGGCGGCGATGAGCTCAGCACTTATCACGTCTATATTCCACGATGGTGCAACCCACTGTGAAAGAGGCCCATTGAGGCTTTGCCTACACTTTGGGGAAAAAGGCGTGTGTCTATGTATGTATGTATTATTATTATTTATTTTTATTTGCCGCGAGCCCACCATTATATAAGAAGCGTTAGATACACTATTACCTACAAATGTTGTGATTAATTGTGAATTTGTGACTCATCAAAAACAATTGAACTAGTAAAAACGCGTGTAAACGAATTTGTTGACGTAAATACCGCAAAAACAGATTCAATCAGTATACTGCAATCGCCAGTTATACCGAGTTGTTATTTTGTAGGCGATAGCAAATGACTGATTATATCATGTAATCATTAGTTTTTTGGTACTATCAATCAAATTTTCAATGTCAGATCCTGCTCTGTTTACAAATTTTGATTAAATTATGGGTTATCTATCTCCACTAGGTACACTCTACTGATTAAAATGTCATAAAAACAATTTTGAAATCCCATACTACGAAACCTATTAGGTACATTGCTTCAATTAGGTTTACTTTTGAACAAAAAAATCAAGATTTAAATAAATAAATAACACTGGACAGTTCACACAACATTATCTAGCCCCAAGCTAAGCAGAGCTTGTGTTATGGGTACTAGATAACTGATATACTTAATACAATATATTACATAGATAGATATTTTTTATTATACATAGAAAATACCCAGAACACCCTGAACAAATATCTGCAGAACGCACAAATATTTGTTCCGAGGCGGGAATCGAACCCGCAACCTCCTGCGTCGCAGGCCAAGCTTCGCCCGCCGCGCCACAGAGGTCGTCAATTTGTGGACAGTGATATACAAAAGTGTTGAAACTATTTTGATTGAATGAATTAGGCCCTTCTCCCATTACGATACGCACAGGCGATTCAAGTATCCTGAAGGTATGCTTGAATCGCCTGTGCGTATCGTAATGGGAGAAGGGCTTAATATGTAGCAAAGAGTAAGAAATGTACAGGCTGTTGTTGTTTTTAGTACCCATACACACTTTCTGGAATTACTCTGTCCGTGATCTTACCGTGCTAATAAAACGCGATTTATCCTTGGAATAGTTACACAGTGTTTTGACTTTTGTATTGACAAGTTTAAAATTCGATTGAATAAGAAAAAACATGTTTTTTTATTATTCTTTATTTGTCATTTCTAAGTTTTTAGTATTTTCAATATAGTTTTATTGTATTATCAACGTTACACTCCTTCCAAGTAGTCAAAGTTAAGTCATGTTTTAGTAAATCGCTGGCCATTATGCAACAACAATGCATTATGCATTGTCTTTGGTAGACAATTTCCACCAATTTGAAAAGCCACACGCCATTCATTTCCATTTCATTTCACTACACTTGTGCTCTCTCAACGAGTTACATTGGTTAAAATGCCACCAAAATAACACAAACTAACTCAAAAAAACACTAGGAAGAGAAATAAAATAAAAGTATACAACTTCTCAAGGAACTTTCATATGAAAAAATAACCCACATTTGATCTGATATTCTCACTTTTTTTTACCCGCTCTTGGACCCCAATATCTCAACAACCCCCCCCCCCCCCCCCCGCCAATATAGCTCATAACCTTACCAACAAATTGTACCAATACTGTCTACCCCCTAATCAATTTTCATGAAGATCGGATTAACGGTTCGGAAGTTATACTCGGACAAACATCCATACATACAAACGCCGATTCTTCCAAGTTGACTCAGAGAACTCGCTTCGCTCGTTCAATTATGTAGTTAGCAAGCAAGCTCTGATTGCTCTCCATGAAATGATGTGTTAAAAAAATTATTAATAATATTTATTTCAATTTACAGATATAACGAATGTCGCGACAAAATCCTGCCTTATCTTAAGAAGCTGGGCTTCAACCCGGCGAAGGACTTATCCTTCTTACCTGTATCTGGTCAAACTGGACAGGGACTATTGGAAAAAGTAAGTACATACTGGAAAAAAAAAACTACACGTGTTTGTGAGTTTGTTTGTATGTAGGCACAGAATAAATAATAGTACAAGTACAGAATGCCAACATCGCGAACAAAATATAAATAGCGCAACAAAGTGCAATTCAGCTTGCATAAGCGTTTAGTGCCTAACGCGATATTCACCTAAACATCTCCGCTCTCTTCTAACGCGTAACTCTGTCGCTGTCTGGCGTGGAGGTTAGTTATTGACTTCGACCGACAAGTCGAAACCAGCCTCGGAACCCGCCGGGTACTTGTAGCTTTACACCTAAAACTGCGGAATACGCCACGCCTGATGTAGGGGGTAATCTCGGAACCACTAATCCGATCCAGAAAATTCTGTCTCTAACAGGGAGCTATATTATCCCTGAGTGATATGCTTTATTAGCTTCTGCCCGCGGTTTCACTCGTGTTATGACCTCTGTGGCGCGGTGGGCGTGTAGCTGGCTGGGATGCGAGAGGTTGCTGGTTCGATTCCCGCTGCGTGTCAAATGTTTGTATGATCTGCGAATATTTGTTCCGGATCTGGGTGTTGTACCATGGTACTCGAAGTTCCCGATCCCGATATCCACGACACACCTACACCCTGGTGACAGACGGACGGACAGCTGAGCCTTAGTAATAGGGTCCTGTTTTACCCTTTGGGTATGGAACCCTAAAAATTACAACCACTATATAATTTGTATGTTTTTTTGCAGGTATCTGAAGAAATATGCTCATGGTACAGAGGGCCCTCCTTCATCCAGCTCATCGATGACTTACCGTCCCTCAACAGAAAGATGGATGGTCCGTTTATAATGCCCGTGGTAGACAAGTACAAGGACATGGGCACTGTGGTGATGGGCAAGGTCGAAGCGGGGACTACGCGCAAAACTAGCACTCTACTACTCATGCCTAATAGGGTAATTAGTTTACTTTTCACTAGAAACGGGATATTTACCATTATTTTCGTAATTTTAGTAATTAATTAAATCTAATTACAGTTTGCTTGACATCAGCAAACTGTAATTAGATTTAATTAATTACTTTTGGAACTATCATGGTTATGCGACTTTTCCCTAGAAACGGGATATTTACCATGATTTTAGAGTTTTGTTTATTCCCGATATTTCGGCACAGTTGCATGCGCCATGATCACGGGAGAACTAACTAAAGTCTTTGCGAGTAGATGTTATTGGCAGATATATCGATCTACCCTCTTTCTCACAAACGATACCGCTACCATCAGGAACAATAAAAACTCGCTCATAAAATTGACACTGGTTCTAATAATAATGGTTCTATAATGCGCGTCATGTAAAAAGAACGCTGGCTGTCAAGCTTCTTCAGGCGTTCCAGCGTTCTTTTTAAGAGATTACTTACTTTTCTACTTATTTAAGAGATGTATACCTATGCATTGAATGAGTGCCTACCTAATTTACTACAAATGAAGTACAATTATAGTAAGTACAATTATAAGAAGAACGCTGGAACGCCTGTAGAAGCTTGACCGCCAGCGTTCTTTTTACATGACGCGCACTATACCTCGACGACCTCTCTGACGCGGCGGGCGAAGGTTCGCCTGCGAAGCCTGGTGTTCTGGGTATTTTCTATGTATGATAAAAAATATCTATCTTTGTAATTATAGTATTAAGTATATCAGTTATCTAGTACCCATAACACAAGCTCTGCTTAGCTTGGGGCTAGACAATGTTGTGTGAACTGTCCAGCATTATATATTTGTTTTATTTTACTTATAAATTGTTGTTTACAGGTAACGGTTACTGTAGATCAGCTATGGTCGGACGACATCGAAGTCACCTCCATCGGGCCGGGTGAAAACGTTAAAGTAAAAGTGAAAGGCATTGAAGAGGAGGATGTTTCCCCCGGCTTCGTGCTCTGCGATAGTATCAACCCCATTACTACTGGGAGAGTAAGTCAACTAGTACAAGCTAGATAGTCTACTAGTAGTAGTAGTAGCAGAGTTCGAAGTGATAATTATCATATAGATAAATATAGGTTGATAATTATCTTGATAAGTATAATCGAGGCATTCTTGTCCATCAGATACAGACAACCCCCCGTCCAGTTAACGCAGTTGAGGTTGAGGACGATGATATTCCACTCATCAATTTAATTAGTAGTATGTAGTTGATTAACTTCTCGTATTTTGGTTTGCAAGTTTTTATTCACGCAATTATGAACAAAAGAAATATAAAAAATTACCTTGATTGTAAAATGTTTATAATTTATTTACTACTTGCTTCTAACATAAATGTTGATATGTAATATCAGTTAAAAAAGTATTCCTGGGCTTAATATCTGTTTGATAATTATCGGATAATTATGATAATTATCATAAAGGTCATACTTATCTTGATAATTTCAAACCCTGAGTAGTAGATAGTCGTCACTTACCAACAGGTTAGATCGTTGTCAAAAAAGGTCAAAGAAAGTTTAAAAAAAAAAACTTCCGATGGTCCTAGATTTCCCTGAGCAAACATACATGGCAACACAACAGTCACATCAACCTGGTACCATACTAGGATCTAAAAAAAAAACTTCCCATATTCCTAGATTTCCCTGAGCAAACATACATGACAACACAACAGTCACATCAACCTGGTACCATCCTAGGATCTAAAAAAAAAAAACTTCCCATGTTCCTAGATTTCCCTGAGCAAACATACATGACAACACAACAGTCACATCAACCTGGTACCATGCTAGGATCTAAAAAAAAAACTTCCCATGTTCCTAGATTTCCCTGAGCAAACATACATGGCAACACAACAGTCACATCAACCTGGTACTATGCTAGGATCTAAAAAAAAAAACTTCCTATGTTCCTAGATTTCCCGGAGCAAACATACATGACAACACAACAGTCACATCAACCTGTTACCATGCTAGGATCTAAAAAAAATACTTCCTTCGGTCCTAGACTTCCCTGAGCAAACATACATGGCAACACAACAGTCACATCAACCTGGTACCATGCTAGGATCCCTGTGTCGTGGGTGTCTGGAACTATGAGCACCATGGTACCACAGCACCCAGACCCGGAACAAAGCTGCGGGAATCGAACCCGTACCTCTCGCGTCTCCGGCATTCCAATAATATTGGTAGCAGTTTTTTTTTTATTGATTATCATGGATAGTCTTTCGTTTAACTGTGATCTCATCAGCTGGTTTACCATGAGCTCTTATAGCCATTCAGTACAAGGTTCTATAGACTTCTGGGATTAAAGTTATTCAACTATGGGGAAGTCAACTACAAACTGATATTTTGTACTGAATAGTTTATGAACTGAATGGATATAAGAGCTTGTGGTAAGTCCTGAGGCCTAAGTCCGAGTTTTACTGCAACCATCGTAACGATGATCGTGACGACGATCGTGTGCGTATTACGTAGTAACTAGTCATTAATCTGTGCCGTTTCTATCGAGCGCGCGCACGTAATACGCGTAATACGATCGTCGTCACGTTCTTGGTCTCGGACTTGGCCTCTGTTGGTAAGTGACGATGTGCCCGACGATGAAGCACAAAGATGTTAGCATTCAATGATTCAGCAAATTGAGATGGTGAGGTGTGACGCTGCTGCTTATCCCTTAGTCTGATATTACAACATCCACGGGAGGAGACGGAGGAGTCTATTGTTAGGTCGGACACACCACGGCAAGTGGACACCGGCAACACCAATTCATACTTTTATATTTTTTCAGGTATTTGATGCTCAAGTGGTGATTTTGGAACACAAATCCATCATTTGCGCCGGCTACTCCGCCGTCATGCACATACATTGCGCCGCTGAAGAAGTCACAGTCCGGGTACGAAATATTATATATTAGTTTGATGAGAATGTCGGCCTGTCACTACGTAATAGAATCCGAAGCGAGGAGATCCGTAGAAGAACCACGATCACCGAGATAGCTCTCGAATGACATTATAGAGGTCGCAGGAAGGCGGTGGATTTAGGCGACTCAAGATCGTTAATTGTGGCATTCTTTAGGCACGAGGGGGGCCTATGTCCAGCACCTTTTTTTTTTTCTTTTTTTTTATGTACTTGAATGACGGAACAAGCATATGGCCCACCTGATTCTAAGCGGTAACCTCTGCCTGTGTACAGTGCATTACCACATAGGTCATGTCCACCTAGAACGCGCCCTATGTGGCATTACACTGCGCCCGCCACCCTGAGACATAAAGATGAAAAGTCTCATGTGCCTGTAATTTCACCGGCACCCTTACCCTTCAAACCGGAACACAGCAATGCGAGCACTACTGCTTTGCGACAGAAATAGGTATGGTGGTAGTAGTTCCCCGGACGAACTCTTTCACAAAAAAGCTCTCCGACTACCTCCTGCCTCTCTGCGAAAAATTTCATGTAAATGCAGTCCTCCGCCAGTGTACGCCAGAAAATTGTGAATTAACGTCCCGGATGTGGAGCAGAAATGCTCGGACGATGAAGTTGACCCGGCTACAGACTGGGCGCCTCTTCCAGCGTCCATAACGGCCATCGAGACACAATCTTCGTGCGAGCCCAAGCCCGGGCCATCTAAGATAGAAGTTCCGTTTTTGAGAGAACCGCTATGCCTACAGATACCAATTAGGTCTCAAATAAAAGCTAATTAAATTTACTACCACTTCATATCTCATAATATTTGACGTGGGATGCGTATTTTTGAAAATATTTTACAAAATATATTAACATTTCGGAGAAACACTTTTAGGAAAACGTTGCCTATTTTCGAAGAACTGTATCTTGGGAACCAATGGCTGTGTGGAGCTCGCGCTAGTGTCAAATTGTAGCAAATTTAGTCTTCTTTAAAAGTATTCACAGTGACTATGCCGGTCAGACCCTTCCTTCACTAAGATATTGAGCAAAAACTGAAAAAATACCCAAAATTTCATGCTTTTTTTGGGCACACTGCCGAACGCACAGCACTTGGAAAATTGCAAATCTGGTTTTTTAATATTAGTTAAGGTCCTAACAACATATAAAAAAATCAGCGTGACCGGAACTTTTGCAAGCACGGATGTACATCTTGACTGGACTAAATAGCTAATAAAAATCTTGTAATTAAAATGGAATGTAATATTTATAGTTTAGGTTTAACTTGTGATAATTTGTGCAGGCACTCATCTGTTTGGTGGACAAGAAGACCGGAGACAAGTCAAAAACCCGACCTCGCTTCGTGAAACAGGACCAAGTCGCCATCATGAGGATAGAGTGCGCGGGGATCATATGTCTAACACCATTCAAAAGCTTTCCTCAGATGGGCAGATTCACATTAAGAGATGAAAGTGAGTATATTCTTACTAAAAATGTGACAGCTAGACATTATACATAGTTTTATACCTATCAAATCAAATATCTCTATTTCAGGCTTATTGGAAAATGTACAAAAACTTAAACAATAAGCCCATAGCAACATAAATACCTTAAAAACTAACATACATATAAAAAAACTTTAGACTTGCACACGTGTAGACGGCGACGCATGACGCACCTGCGCGGTGTCTCGTGGCAGGCGTCCGAAGAACCTCCTGAACTTGACACCTCTCTCACCTATGTCCGATGTGTTGGCATGCCGCAAAATTACGTGTTATTATGTGTTGTGTATGTAATAATTTTATTCTTTGTTTCAGATAAAACCATTGCAATTGGAAAAGTCCTAAAAGTGATTGAGTAAATTGGCACTATAATTGTAAATTAGCTAGGATAGGCCTTTTCCATATTATATCAACAGAGAACGCATGTAATCCTGGTTTTTGGGATCTGTATCCTGTGAGAGCTCAGGTGGTATTGCTTTATTGTGACATCCTTTCCACTTAAAACTTTATTTTCCTTTTAATGTTGTGTCTGAGTGGACTTCCTAGCCACGCGATATTCGACGACAGAAGCCGCAACATAGTGGTCCATCCATCGCCATTTTGAACTCAAAGTCAACGCGAAGTGAGCTCATTTTACATTGCAATCTGACAAGCAGCAACCAACACTAACAATACTTTAAAATATAAGTTTTTTGTGAAAAATATATTTTTCAAAACAAGCTTTTATAAAATTAGTGATTGTAACTGTGTGCTGATCAAAATGAGCCTAAACACGGCTAGTCTACTATTATCCATAGAGGAGTTCCGTTGTCCACCATCATCAGATCAGCTCACTGTCACAATAATATTGCATTGTCATCAGAACTTGACAGGTATGCAAAATAACATTTCAATCGGTTGAGGATAACTGCTTTAAAATTCAGTTGCGAGATTCCACCTGGACTACATTGCAAGTTAAATAAAAGATTTCTATTCGTGAGAACCTTTTATTGGCTCTCTATTGTTATCCTACTGTATTATTATATTAAAGTAAGCTGTTGGTTCTCCTTATAATAAAATAATAATAATAATAATAAAAGCTTATTAAAAATAAGGACTTGAAACTGGTTGTTGCCGGTCTACGATCGGGCGGCGACTGGCGTCGACTAATGCGTCGCTCTGAAGTCCACCATATTAGAAAGCTAGGCCTCATATCCTTACACGATAAAATTAAATCATTTATTTAATAAATATTATATAATTATTAAATATACGACAGGCTTAGGCGTTATGTATGTAGAAATCTACATGATACTCGTTAATCCATTTGGTTGAGCTGATGGCGGATTACGTAACTGTTGATATAAGTTTCAATGCTGTTTCTATATGAAACGCCGCTGTTGCGATTACCCAATTTACGCAGTTTACCTACAAAGCTTGATTGCAACTAGACTGCATAAATTAGGTAATCGCGAGAACGTTATTTCAAATAGAAACAGCATTGAATTCGATAGCAACAGAGTTAGGTAATCGCGCCACAGATACTATATTTATATTGTATGGAAGTAATTGCCATAGTGAGTCATTGTTAAACATTATATTCTAATGCCTCTAGTGAAGCCAGGTGAGAGTATCGCGTAGAGTTCTATTAAAGGCGTCCAAATGTATTTTTTCACATAAATAAAGTATAAATTCAGTTGCACTAAGTTAATTTTCAAAAGTGTTGTGGTTTTGGAGCGAGACTCGTTTAATGTTAGTGCTAGGGAAGTGTAGAGCATCGTTATGTTTGTTTTCAAATAAACTAACAGTTAACTACTGCCCTGTACAAGGTGGTCACATATTTATTTTAGGAAATATTATATTTTTCATATTAATGAATATTGTACTGTTTCCTTTTTAAAAGCGGAAATTGTTTTATTCTAATTACAGTCCTGTCACGTTTACATTATTTTTCAATTTGGTGCATCACGTTAAATGTTGAAGGCACTTGAACTTGACAAAATGCTATGCTTCATTGTTATGGGGCCTTAAGAATGAAATATTACATTTTGCAACTTCAAGGTCTGTCAATAAAATTGTAGATGTTCTTATTATCGAAAAGGAAAATAGTGGCTCTACTATTATAATATGTTACATAATATTCAAGTTTCCTTTATATTATAACAGCATTTTATTTACTACGTTCTAGTTGGCACTTGATATGTTTTGACGTTATTTATTTACTTATCCTCTGCAATATTTTAACGAATTATGTTAGTGCATAGAGATATTAACTTATTGCTTTGTGACCGCATACAACTGAACACCGGAGCAAATATGTATTTTCTTTTCAATATAATGTTATTTTGTACCATAAAGAAGTGTATCTTTTGAGACGCGCAGTCTACGATCGCGGAACACCATATTATACCTAGTTATAGTGAGAGTACTTATACTTGTGGAAGATATGTAAAAATGGTTCAGAACAAGGAAGTTGATTTCAAACAGCGGCTTAGTTTTGGTATATTGTATATTATGAATTTATAAATTTTCAGCTTTTTTGAAATATAATCGAGTTTACATAGTTTGGCTTTGTTATATTATTCTTTATTTTAGGCTTTCTGCTATTAGTTATATTATAATTTTTATAATTCAGCAAATATATGAGAACTAAGTTCCTAAATTCACATACGACCTTTGATGAACTTAGCATTAATGATTAACTTATACACAAATAGATTCATCCTATAGTTTGTACGCGGATAGGCGTACATACAGGGTGATTAGCCTTACCGAGGTACGTTCTACGTACGTTAAATATGAGTGCGGTCATGTGAATATCTCTTTGACGCGCAGTTCCATTAAATTTTTACAACAATTAAGTATAGCATTTTGTCTTGAACTATCGACATTGATAGAACTTTTGTAGGAACTCTAAACGTGTCCTTACTGTAGGTTCACAACCAAACTTGGTTCATAATAACATAATTAACTCGCTACACGCACGTTCAAGGATTCGAATGTGCCGCCAGTCGCAAACAAGGGTAGCGCAAACCTCGCCCATTGGGCACTGCTAATATCTCTATGCTCTGCCCTTTGCTAATATCAGAGGGACAATCGGAGAGCCAGCACTCTTCCCACTCCAAAAAAAGGGGGGAACACCTCACTCGTTGGGGTCAGGGCGATAGTCGGCTTGCTTTCCAACTCATCAGATGAAGAGCCAACCTACCACCAACAACAGCAAGAATTTTCCATCCTGATGGCCGTGTTTTTCCTTATAACTGCAGTGGTCTGGAGGTGCATACCTACTTATAATACAACTAGATGATACGAAGGAAACGCCTCCCCATTTGCAAGTGGGAGCGAGGTCAATTCTGTCCCCAAACCGCTATCGAAGCGTTTCTCCAATCACACGAGTACATTCTACAACACAACTGGTAGGTACTAGATAGTTAAACCATCATACACAGAAACAATTCAGTGCACTAAAAAATCTAAAAGTAGTTAGGTAGGTACGTGTGTTTTGCAGTACCACAAATTGGTCATACATAATGTAGTTTAAATAATGCAAATAAATATCTTGTATCTCGTAAATACATACATACATCATACCTACATAGACACACTCCTTCTTCCCCGAAAGGATAGGCAGAGCCTCAATGGGCCTCTTTCCTTAGCATTCCGGACCCATGACACCCCTGAAAGATACCCCTGGGTGGGTTGCACCATCGTAGAATATAGACGTGACAAATGGTGAGCTCATCACCGCTATTGCTTCCCACGCACGACTGACTCGGCTAACGCTTTCTTCCAGTAATAACACATTCCATAATAAGCTAGCAGCCAGGACAAATCTTATAGGTACCAATACCAACGAATCTTATCATCAAGTCCGGGTAATAAATTAAATGATGCATAATAGTTTAGAAGATACCTATTAAAATATCCAAGAATTGAGCATCGAGATGAGGAAGGGGGATCATAATCTCCGAAACTACGGAGCCTATTTTTTTAAAAATAACTAATTAAAGTGGTTCACTCATAGTAAACAGGAAAACCACAACGAAAACCTAACGGTGTCACTATCTCGTATTATCCTTGGTATAGTTAGTTAGTATTTTTTTGGCTTGTTCCATGTAGTCATAGGGTAAATACGCTAAATGTCGGCCCCCCCAAGGTTTTTTCAACTTTTTTTCAACTTTGAGCCTATGTAACTTTGTTAATTTCGACGTATGGATTATTGTATAAACATTTTTCGAAAGGTTATAGAATCGACTTTTTAAAAACAACATAAAATCTTATGCAGCTGTATGCCCAACAACACAGTAAACGTTTAAATTCATGAAGGGTGAAAAACCCTAAAGTCGGCCGTTTTCACCCTAACCTCGACCGCATATTTTCCTAATGTCGGCCGGGTACAGTATGCTCTAAAAAGTAAAACAGAACTATTGTACCAATTATAAGATATTTATTTTTCCACCAAAATAAACTGTCTTAGCTAAAATATTAATGGTAATCTTTTAGCAATTAAGATATTCAACTATTCATAACGAAACAAAAAATAAAACATGATAAATCTTAGAGAATTGGCGTTGATAAAATATAAACATCCAATTTTTTTATTTTATTTAATTGAGTTTTTTACTTATTCCAATATCAGTGAAAACCAATTTATTTTTTTAATAATATTTCATAAAAATTATATGTAATAGAATATAAAATTTATATCATTAATTAATGATCATGAATCATTTTCTCCTAAACTATAGTTTAGAAGAAAATAGAGGGGCCGGTATTTGTCCTTGTCCTGTGTTTATCCTTTTCTCCCGGAAACAAATGGTAACCCGTTGCGTCTTATACATTCTGTGGAGTAAGCGACATTGCAAACGAAGTGCGAGATGGGAGCGTTTATCTCCAAAACTTAACTGTTTTTACGTTCAACGCCAGGTACGGGGACTGTGTTACGGAGGTAAATAATAAATAATTCTGATTTTGAAGAGTAGAAGTATTGAAGTAAGTAAGTGAAGATTTATTTTTTATTTTTATGTTTTAGGTATATAACATAATAATAAAAAATAAATCTTAAAGAATCACAAATTAATTCATTAATTGTTATTTATACTTCAAAATCAGAATTATTTATTATTTAACTCCGTAACACAGTCCCCGTACTTGGCTATGAAAGTAAAAACAGTTACGTTTTGGAGATAAACGCTCCCATCTCGCACTTCGTTTGCAATGACGCTTACTCCACAGAATGTAGGTATAAGACGCAACGGGTTACTATTAGTTTTCGAGAGAAAAGGATAAATACAGGTCGTGATTTATGTGACAAAAATGTGAGTTTCTTTAGTATTTTGGGAATGCAAAGGAAAAATGTATAGGGGGCCGACTTTAGAGGGGGGGGGGGGGGGGGGGGGGCGGAATTAGGCATATCTACCCTAGGTAGGTTCGTCAGCAGACACGTCACTACATGTCATTACTGTATATATTATGTGACGTCATGCAAATCAGAAAATTAACAACTCATGTACTCGTCAATATGGTAGTATGGATTACATTCAAAAAATAATTATAGATTATGTTTGAATTGGATTAGAGGTAGCCGTGTTATTTGTAGGGGTAGTTTATTATACATAGGTAACTAGTTTCAGGCAGATGCCTTGTTTATACGTCTTAACAAGCCTGGTTTTTGGCACACATAACTTTTCTTTGTTTCGGGTGTTAAAATTATGTAGGTCCCTACCTACATGCATTTTCATGGGTAAGTGGTATTTTTTCAATATCTTTGCTTTCTTGAAGTAAGCAAGTAATGATAGTAAAGTAATGGCAAGTAATGGTAGTAAGTAGTACAAGTAATGATATCATTCGCCGGGCCCTTGCCAGCGTTAACATTCCAGCCATTCTAGAACCGAATGGTCTGCTACGTGACGATGGTAAGCGGCCTGACGGCATGACTCTTGTTCCGTGGGAGAAGGGTAGGCCTTTAGCGTGGGACGTGCGTTGATACCCTTGCGCCACCTCATCTGTCCGGGACCTCAAAAGACGCAAATATGCAAGACAAGCAAGCTGACGGCCCACCTGATGTTAAGCGGTAACCTCATGCCTTTAACAGTGCATTGCCAGGTCACCTTCACCTAGGATGCACCATATGTGGCATTGCACTACGCCCTCCACCTGAGACAAAGATTAAAGACTCATCTGTAATTTCACCGTTAGTTAGTAACACAGGTGTCACACATTGTTGATCAGAGCAAACAGTTCGTGAACAAACACATCGGTACATATAAATAAGGGAGATCTTCATAACTTCATACTCACGGGACAAGAACATAGCAACTACAAAAATGAAAACAATTTACGTGAGTACCTACCTATATGTTATTTATATTTGTTTCACCATCTACGGGTAGTCGTTTTGTCGGTTCTTACCCACTATCCACCTCCCTGAGACCACCTGGGCCTAAATTTAGTTTACTTTAGTACAGCATAGCTCAGTGGCGTAACTATAGTACAATATGGGACCCGTGGCAAATTCTTTTGATGGGGCCTAACCTATCAGTAACAATCGTCACGTTGTGCTCAGTTTAATTTTAATAAACTTCGAGTTTTTCAGCGTACTCAATTGCACGTTGTATACTAATGACCATATGCCCGATTTGCGAATAACCAACACGGTTCACAATACGCCTTCTGACAGTGGCGGTCCGAGGGGGGGGTCACGGGGGTCATGAGCCCCCACAAAACCATACACGACAAACAAAAAAATGTCCTAAATCTTGACGGTTACGAACATTTCAAACAAATTACTCTCTGCCTCCTAAAGTCTAAGTCAAAAATATTCAAAATAACGTTTTAGAAAGAAGGTACAACAACATTTTGAAAAATGGGCTGAAGGACACCCAATGCAAATCAAAATTTAAAAAGTCTGCGTAATCTGGCAGCCGCCGGCGACCGACTACTAGCTTAGGCAAAGCAAAGGGATGCCTCGTTTCAGTGAGGAAGGGTAATGAGATTAGCGCCTATGTATGTTTGTATGGATGAACCTTCAGAACACTTCTTCTTCTTCTCTTTTTTTTTTTTTTTTTTGTGAAATAAATAGGCAAACTAGCATACGGCCCACCTGATGTGAAGTGGTCACCGTCGCTTATAGACACCGGCAACACCCAAGGTATTGTCGATGCGCTGCCTACCCTGAAGGAATTTATGTTTTTGGATAATGACGTCCGCACTATCCGGATAATTCGGATAGTGAAATTCATCAAAAAATTACGATAAGAATCTTAATTTTAAATACTGATCCTTTCTTTTACATGTTTGTCACATATACATAAAGTACCTGGGGGACCTAGCTTACATATGTGTTTGCAAAATGCGTGAAAACTCGGAAAACCGCGTTTTACCAGAGATGAGACCTAGCTAGCAAGAAATTAAATGCAAGTTTTGCTTTATTGAAAGAAAAATATAGTTATTTCGACAAGATAAGTGTTAACTTGAATATAAGAATAATATATAGAATATTGAATATAGAATAGTTTGTAATTTTTAATTTATTTATGATGTTTTTTGATACATTATTATTAGGGATGGCCGAACATGTGTTTCACCGAATACGAACATTCGACGTATATTCGTTAAAACTTTTACCGAATCGAATATTCGGCATAATTGATTCTTTTACGTGAACAGTATACACTATACAGTATGCATGCATCATCAATAACAACATCGTAAGGAGTAAAACTTCGCAAAGTGAGTTTGTTTTGGTTATTTTTTATTTGAAAAGTCAGCTTTTCAGCACCATCCTTACCTCATTAGTATACCTTCTATTCGCTTCAGCTTCCTTCTAAAACGTTTCAGTTCTACCTTTATAATGCGAACTGCTAAGGAGTGGAATACACTACCGTCGTCTGTCTTTCCCGAAAACTATAATCTGGGTCTCTTCAAGGCTAGAGTGAATAGGGCCTTCTGGACCTTTGTGGCCCATCTTCGCCCACATCGTCATTTACCAACTGGTGAGATCGTGGTCAAACAGAGGACTATCAATGTTTTAAAAAAAAACGGTAAACCTGTCGAATTTGCCGAATACCGAGTATAAAACGAATATTCGGCCCATCCCTAATTATTATTATGATAGTAGTTTTAATTTTACCACAAAGAGCTACCGAATTGGTTAAAGTGATTCATATTTGAATGGCGGGTGAATGTTGGTTTAATTTAAACATGAATAAAGCTATCTATAACCATCATTTTCTTTTATATTAATTTTTTTAAAGCTTTTTCGAATTTATCCGTATTATCCGAATTATCCGGATATCCGAATACTACAGTTCACTACTATCCGTATTATCTGGATAGTAAAAGTTAACGGATAATGCAAGCCCTATTTGTAGGTATGGGGAAGAAAGGATCTCGAGAAACGAGACGTTCGAGAAACCCAGAGATCTATGATGTGCGGATGAGCCTTGGCACGGTGTCGGGAAGAGCGATGGTAAAATCTCGATGCCGGGATGAGATCGAAAAGCTCGTCGGAACATTCCCCGTTGTAAAAGCGGTAGAATACGCAAAGAGATCCGATGGCTCTGCGTTGGCTAAGCGGTTCTAGAGTATCAGAGAGTTTTGGGTCGCCGATGATTCTAATGGCTCTTCTCTGTAGGGAATCAAAACGAAGCAGCTGGTACTTGGGTGCCCCATGCCATACATGGGAACAGTATTCTACGTGCGACCTAACTTGTGCTTTGTAAAGCAATAGCCGTTGATTCGGCGTAAAATACTCTTTAGCACGGTTTAGCACTCCAAGCTTTTTGGAAGTCAGTGCAGCTTTTACTTCGAGATGACTTCCATATTGGACCTCATTAGATATCTCGACCCCGAGAATCCCAATACTTGCCGAGATGGATAAGGGAATGTCTTGGAATCACGGCGACACATCGAATGGAGCCTTCTTAGACGAGAACGCACAAACCTGTGTCTTCGTAGGGTTAAAGGTGACTAAGTTCCGGTCACCCCAATCGGAAACTTGCTCTTAGGAGTTCTCAACTTCGGACACAAGTTTTCGCCTGTTCTCATCAACCTCAGAACGAGAGGCATTAGCACGGCCAGTATAAAAGGTGTCACATTTTGGAATACTCCGGGTAATTTCGCCAGTGACAAGTAAAATTATTATTTTTTCTTTACGAAAACACACCGACTTCATAGCTAGGAACTCATCCCCAATACAAGATGTTATATGTTTTCAAAATGGCTATCTTTATTACTGCACTCTCGTCGAGCTAAAAAACAGAATTTTTCGCGGCTTGCTCCGCTCGCCATTATATGTTTTCCTGATGGCTATCTTTATTACTGCACTCTCGTCGAGCTAAAAAACAGAATTTTTCGCGGCTCGCTCCTTTCGACGGTATATGTTCTAGTAGTAGCTATCTTTATTACAGCACTGTCCTCGAGCTATTAAAAAACATAACTTTTTGCGGCTCGCTCCGCTCGCCGTTATATCCTCTACTACTTCTTGTCTTCATTACTACACTCTCCACGAGCTAAAAAACAGAATATTTCGCGGCTCGCTCCCCTCGCCGTTATATATTCTAGTAACAGCTATCTTTATTACTGCACTCTCGTCGAGCTAAAAAACAGAATTTTTCGTGGCTTGCTCCCCTCGCCATTATGTTTTCCTGATGGCTATCTTTATTACTGCACTCTCGTCGAGCTAAAAATACTGAATTTTTAGATCGCGATCGTTCAAGGTCGCTTTGGAACAATTAAGTTTATAAGACGATTCAAAATGATCCTTCTGATTTCAATGAATAAAGTAGGTATGTTTGACTTTTGTACTAGATGCCAAAGATGACCCCCCCCCAAAATCTTGAGCTGCGACCGCGCCTGCCTTCTGAAGTACCTATGTTAGCAGAACTGTACTAATATTTATTCTGTGGCAGAACTTATAAAAATATACTTTTCAAATAAAATACCTACTCAGGAACAATGTAAAAAAATATTTTTGAGCTGTCGGCCTCTTGGGCCGGGGCCCTCTTGGGTCGGGGGCCCGTGGCATTTTGCCAGCCCTGCCACCCTATTGTTACGCCACTGGCATAGCTACTGTTTTTTAAACCCCAACGCAAAAACGACGGGGTATTATAAGTTTGACGTGTCTGTGTGTGTGTGTGTGTCTGTGGCATCGTAGCTCCCGAACGGATGAACCGATTTAGTTTTTTTGTTTGTTTGAATGTTGTATTAGTTGGAAGTGTTCTTAGCTATGTTTGATCAAAATCGGTTCAACCGTTTCAATGAGATGGGTTTTTTTTTTAATTTTTACAAAATTAATTACCTACTTGTTTATCATTTCACAATATCTTTTGTTATTTATTTTTCAACACACTTGCTCATAAAGTGGCTCTAATTTCACCGCAATTAGGCACATAATGACACCTGTAATCAAACTGTGACTTTTTCATTGCTATTATTCACTAGTGAGTTATAGAGACAGTTGAACATTTACACAGAGTGTGTATTTCTGTTTTTTTATCACTAGTGTGTTGAAAATCTTCGTATGATACAAGTGTGTATTGATGATTACCGTCCTCGGCTCTCTTAAGACCCTCATCTGACGGCTCGGGTCTCATTGGTGCCTCAGCGGTAATTACCAACATTACACACTTGTACCATAATGTACTACCTAATATAATAATAATAATAGCATTTACTTAACAATCTTATTTAACATGAATATTAGAGTTAACTGAAGTTAAAGCCATAGCATACGAGGATTAACATATGGCGTGGGTATCAGGAACTACGTACCTACCAACACACAGACACGGACTAATACTTGCAGATCATGCAAACATTTATCCCGCAGCGGGAATCGAACCCGCATCTCTGTTTCTTAGCCGGCACAAGCCCGCCGAGCACCGCGACACAGGTTGAAGTCGTTCAGCGCATCAATAAATGAAAATGAAAATGAAAAAAATATTTATTACAGCCAAAACAAAGTATCAGGTTTTAAATGGAACATAACATCTTAAGCTAATTATAAGGAAACACATTGTTATGCTGAGAACTTAATATCTAGAAAGAGTTATTGTTGGCTTCCTCACTAGGCCAAAGAGAAATAGGTTATGATTTGTTCCAGTTGTTAGCTGTGCTGGTGGTGGTGGCATGTGACAGTACGCTGGCCCAGGGCAACTTCCCGGGCAGCCCGGGAAAACCGAACCAGCCGGGCCCGGCACCCCCATCGAACTTCCCGGGCAGCCTGGGGCAACCGAACCAGCCGGGCCCGGCACCCCCATCGAACTTCCCGGGCAGCCTGGGGCAACCGAACCAGCCGGGCCCGGCACCCCCATCGAACTTCCCGGGCAGCCTGGGGCAACCGAACCAGCCGGGCCCGGCACCCACATCGAACTTCCCGGGCTCGGGGCATTAAATTATTAGTTATTTAGTAAAGAGACGTCTGTTCGTGATACTGATTTTATTGGAAGAGAGCGATCACAGATAAATAATCATTGGACCTAGTTACGGGCGAACTGGTAGAATAGAAACAGCTTATAACACCCGTTTTCACTAAACCTAGGCGACGCCTAAATCGGATGCCTAAATATTTAAAGAGTTGCCTAGAGCAAAATAACGATTCACCAATCTTTAGGTGATGACTGATGACCACGACGTTAGGCGCTGTCTAAAGTTATGACATCGATTATGCGTGGCGTAATGTTAGGCGACTCATCTAAACTGACAGATTGTCACCCGTTTTCACTAAACCTAGGCGACGCCTAAATCACTAAAAACAAAAAAAACCATACCTAAACAATTGTAAAAAATTTAGGCAACTCTTATTGTAGGATTAAACTACCTAGTGAAAATCAATTGGTGCAAGGATTTTTTTTGTTAGGGTATTGCCTAGACTAGGCGTTACTTAGTTAGGCGACTCCTTGATCGTCGTTAGTGAAAACGGGTGTAAGTCTTACACTGTAACAGAATGATATTTCAAAACCGCCTCTCAATTTATAGAGGTTTTTATGTCATAAATTGAATAATTTAAACTTTGTACACAAAAGAGAAAAATTACATTGCGACTCTACAATATCGACTATGAATCTATGAATCTATTTATAAAAAAGAGTGTTACTACTATTTTGGTAAAGGCCTATTCAATAACGCTTCCGGTACCGCCGTGGGTAGCGGAAATGGGTAGCGGATTACCGCTACCCACGGTGGTATTTGAGCACGGCTTGAAGGACCATGTTTAAGCTAGTTGGAGATCTTGAAATGTACTTCACATTTTTCTGTATTTCCAAGTTTTTTTAACCCGAGCTTTCCGCGTGTTCGGCGAAACTTGGTATTCTCCCGCAGACGCACCCCGCGCCGCCCACAGCCAGCGCTTATACACTTTTAAAGATACTGAAAATCTACGTGCAGCATACATGACGGCAACGACACTAGATCGAGCGTCGTCGAGACCGCTATCACCGCTACCGGCTCCGGTAGCGAATACCGCCGCTATGGTTTAAACAGCGCATTATCGCATACCCATTGGGATATCGCTACCCACGGCGCTAGCGGATACCGCTTAGATTTGTATAGGCCTTAATTCTAATGTAGGTATTTGATTTAATTTACTAGCAGGTACAATAGGTATCAAGTTATCTGTGACTCTACAAGAATATTAAAAAGTAATAAATAAAAAAACTTTTATTACAAGCTATTCATTGTTGTGTTTTGAAATATTAACATTCATGCTCAGTTTGCTAGAAATAAGTAAGTTTTTGTGAAAAATATATTTTTCAATAAGTACAAGCTTTTATAAAATTAGTGATCGTAACCGTGTGCTGATCAAAATGAGACTAAACACGGCCAGTCTACTATTATCCCTAGAGGAATTCCGTTGTCCACCTTCCTTCTCCATCATTAGATCAGCTCGTTTTCACCATAATATTGCATTGTCATCGGAACATGACAGGTATGCAAAATATTTCATCTCAATCGGTTGAGGATAACTGCTGTTGCAAGATTCCACCCGACATACATACATTGCAAGTTAAATAAAAGTGCCTGTTGGCTGGTAATACTTGGGTAAAAATGTCGGATATTTTTCATCTGTAGCTACATTATGTCTTATTTATGATATCTTTTATGTAGTGATATTTGCAATATGTTTTGAAGCTTTCATTTACTATTTATTTAGTTTTGAATTAATACTTTGATTGTCAATAAAGATATGAGCAGAAAGAAACAGTCTTATTATTAAGGCGTAAAGGTGCGTTTAAACGACGCGGGGTAGCACGATCCTACGCGAGCCGAGCTGTCCGTGGAGATGCGGCTCGGCTTAATACGAACGCAAGCCTGCTGGGTAGCACGATCCTACGCGAGCAGAGCCGTCCGTGGAGATGCGGCTTCACACATCGCGCTGTTGAACCGCGCTGTCCGCTTGTTCCGTTCTGCAATATGGATAAACGAAAAACAGAATGGGTCTTCCTTCGTCGCGCGCTCTGTAGGTACCATAATTAACGTGTCAATTAATATTATCACCTTCATTAGGCACCTATGTATATAACAACATCAGTGGCGTAACTATAACATCTGGGGCCCGTGGCAAATTCTTTTGATGGGGCCCTACCTATCAGTAAAAATCGTCACGTTGTACTCAGTTTAAATTTTTATAAATTTCGAGATTTTCAGCGTACTAACTTACACGTTGTTATCCGTTGTATATGTCCCACTAATGACCATATGCCCGATTTGCGAATAACCAACACGGTTCACAAGCAGAACTTATAAAAATATAAGTACTTTTCAAATAAAATAAAATACTCAGGTACAATGTAAAAAAATATTTTTGAGCTCGCGGCCTCTTGGATGGGGCCCTCTTGGGTCGGGGGCCCGTGGCATTTTGCCAGCCCTGCCACCCTATTGTTACGCCACAGAACAACATTCACATAGAAGGTACACTGTCTTGCCTGATTGTAATGTGTAAGTTTTTAGGGTTCCGTAGCCAAATGGCAAAACACGGAACCCTTATGGATTCGTCATGTCTGTCTGTCTGTCTGTCCGTCCGTATGTCATAGCCACTTTTTTCCGAAACTATAAGAGCTATGCTGTTGAAACTTGCTAAGTAGATGTATTCTGTGAACCGCATTAAGATTTTCACACAAAAATAGAAAAAAACCAATACATTTTTGGGGTTCCCTATACTTATAACTGACACTCAAAAAATCCCATACGCTTGTGGTATCTATGGATAGGTCTTCAAAAACGATATTGAGGTTTTTAATATATATTTTTTCTAAACTGAATAGTTTGCGCGAGAGGCACTTCCAAAGTGGTAAAATGTGTGTGTGTGTGTGTGTGTGTGTGTGTGTCCCGTAACATCTAAAATAACAGAATTATAAAACTAAAAAAAATATATGATGTATTTTACCATGTAAACTTCCACCGAAAATTGGTTTGAACGAGATCTAGTAAGTAGTTCTTTTTAATACGTCATAAATCGTAAACCATCCAAGAACTTTTAAATTATGTTACTTGCTGCTACGGAAGCCTTCATGGGCGAGTCCGACTCGCACTTGGCCGCTTTTTTTTTTTAGATTAAGTTTTATGTAACCTGCTACGCCCTGACTGGGTAATTAGTTACATCCGTTGTATTGTAAGTAATTTATGCACAAATAAATAAATACTAAATACTAGTCCCACAATAAGATTCCCAGTTTCGTGGATACAAAGAGTAAAGTAGGTAGGTAGGTATAGGTACCTAGTTAGCAAGATTGCACAACACATACCAGAAGTAGCCCTACCAATGGTACGTGTATCAGGAGCTAAGTGATGTAAGACCACAACACCCAGACCAGACATCAGGTAAGCCATCCTGCTTGTTCCGTAATTTCTAGATGTATAAAAAAAATGCAGCGGGAATCAAACCCGCTGCTCTCGCGTCTCAGCCGGCTTCGCATAACGCGCCACAGAGATCGTATAAAAGCGAAATATTCATACCTACCTAGACTTATTGCTTTACTGGGCAATTCTCCCCCCCTGAGATGCATTTTGCACAAAGAGATCAACATAGATTACATATTTTCTGAAATTAAATTTTCTCGAAGGAAACACAATCAACCGGTAATTGGAGGAATAAAACATGTTATTTTCAACTAATGTATGTTTATCAGGCAAAATGTATGTGCAAGATTAGATTACATCACATAGCAATGAAGTAGGAAAAAATAAGTAAATCCATTTAAAGCAACAAAAAAGGTAGGTATACACCTGCCTGCTCCAAAAATATTTGGAATTTGTGTAATTCCATTGCTGGAATGTTATTTCAGTTTGTGAGTCATAAATACATCATATAACTAATAATAAGCTATTCATCATCATCATCATCATCAGCCTGTAGAAGGACACTTCTGAACACACACACATCAAAAAAGTTTGCGATCCCTTTGAAAAGATGAAATATTTTTTGATTCCTTGAAATACCTATTTAAAACCTTTTTAAGGAATTATTTGTTTGATGTTGTTTTTTTTATTTTTTTAAATACATTATTTAGAATTGAAAAACATAATACCTAATTATTTTGTATAAAAACGAAGTTGATGGTTATATGAAGTTTTGCTAGCAACAAGAATCAATTTGGGTTAGGTACTTCACAATAGCACAAAAAATAAATTAAATAATAGTACAAAACAATAGACTAGAAGATCATGTGTGAACAAAAAGATTGAATTTGTTTAATCCTTGTTTTCTGTCACGTTCCATAGGAATATTTTTTTTTTTTTTTTTTTTTAATACTATTAATGTAGCAAACAGTCATATGGCCCACCTGTTGGTAAGCTTACCGTAGCCTATGGACGCCTGCAACTGCAACACCAGAGGCATCACACGCGCGTTGCAGTCTTTACAAATTTCCAAACACCCCTTTTGAAGAACCCCATACTGTAGTCACTTGGGTACTAAAACAATGGTAAGCAATGGTAATAAAATGCTTTGTTTTTATTCTTAACTAGCGGCCCGCTCGCGACTTCGTGTGGTCCTGGTGGCCCGACAGCAGCGCCACCTACCGGTTTTTTTTTAAATTTATTTTATAAATACCTTGCCCTGAATATAACGAACACAATAAAAAAAAACAGCGAAATCGGTCCAGTGAGTCAGTGAGTGAGTGGTAATCGAGCTTAATATAATATAATGTTCTATTTTGAACTTATCTTCTCTAATAATTTTGAATAATATTTAAACTAAATAAAATACATACATACATAGACACACGCCTTTTTCCCCGAAGGGGGGTAGGCAGAGCCTCAATGGGCCTCTTTTCACAGTGGGTTGCACCATCGTGGAATATAGACGGGACAAGTGGTGAGGTCATCGCCGCCATTGCTTAAAAAAAATATAGAATTGAAACTATCGTGGTTGGGAATCATTTTAAATACGTCAGCCATTACTTATTTAAAATAAATAAAATTTGATGTTTTCAAACAAAGAGCAAACTTTTTTGATGTGTGTAGGCCACCCATAGTTTGCCAGGACGAACGTTCTTGAGCCGCCTCCATCAACTGAATTACTTTTACCTTTATAATGTCCTTGATCCATCAGAGGGTCTTCCTACACTACTATAATAAGCTATTAAATTGTAGTATCTAATTTTGCAGATAAAATATAATAGTACTTATGTACACCTTTCAAAATTATTAAAATCTCATAATTAGCACTTATAACTACCTTAACAATTTTGTTCACTGCATCCTTCCTGTCCAGTGACCGCTCACACCACGCTACTCTATTGAACATTCATTTCAGTTTATCAGTCTTAATATCTTAATTATTAAGTACCTACAGTCGCTAAAATTTGGCAATAGAAGATATTAATCCTGCAGCTTGATGTCATTTTTTGTTATGTTTTGATTCATTTGGTCATTCTCATATTCAACAAAATCATCAAAAAGGCTGGGCCAGGCTTCCGTGTCATCGTAGCTACTGAGATCATCACCCACAAACTCACAAAAATTTAAAAACATATACCACGTGTCTTTAGGAATGCCTCTGATGTGGGGACTCTTTTCTAAATATAGAAGCCACCTGTTTAGTATTGGAGGCTCATTGCTGGTGAACACTAAGCGCCACAGCAATATGGCTATATCTGTTGGTAATATTCTTTGTCCTGTGCTGACATCCAGACCAAATTTAAAAGTAAACCTATACAAATCTTTATACTGCTCACTTTCTCTACTTAAACCACATATTATTTCATTGAGCTTCAGTTGTATACTTTTGATTGAATCTGTTTTCATGTCTTTCAGTCCATGTACAAACTCCGTTTTTGTGAATCGGCACATTTGACTAGCATTTAGTTTCCATGCAAGAACTAAAACTTTAAAATCATCTGGGTTCAACTGTAAATCGTTACAAAGGTTCTCAATGCCTTCAGCTAATATAGCTTCTTCTAGAGAATCTTTGTACTGGTCAAATAATTGGTTAATTTTTGTTTCTGATACACTCGATCCCAATGAAGACATAGTTCGTGGAATAGACGGCAGCTTCTGGTAAAATGGTTTAGGAGTCTTCTCAGATATACTTGATTTGGGTGTATTGACTTCTATACATTGTTCTCCAAAGGTATTCATTGTATTGGCGTTTTGTAATGAGGAAGTACTTTTGAAACTGTTCAAGCTGTTTTCATTGTTTTGTAGTAGAGGTACTGCTTGAGGATATACCGACACAGCTGCAGCAATATCTGTCATCTCTGAAAATATATTTTGACATGAGGATAAAAAGTGCAAGAATTTCCTACCTTGTTCAAAATCATAAACATATAAACACACGCTCACCATCTTTATCTCTGTGTGGAGATGCAGTAACATCACCGTTGGAGTGATCTTTAAAACAACTCAAACAATGGCCCATTGGATAAAACCTATAGCAATGTTCTTATCTTTAGACATAAAATTTGATTCCAGTGCAACAAGAATTGCAAAATATTCATCAATAATGCACATAATGATACAAAACACTCTGGTTGTACTTTTTCTTGAGTATCTTTGATAAAATCCTGAAAAAGAAGTAAGTTTCATGAAAAATGGTAAATGTAAATTGTGATAATTGTGCTCTAATTTGTTTAGCAATAGCTCACATCTGTGAAAATATTGTCTTGAGATAACTATATTTATTAGTGACAGAGAGCTGCTGAACTTTCACATTTCAGGAAAACAATCTACACCACAACATCTCAAATAAATACTTCAATTCTGTAGATTTTGTAAAAAAATATCCCTTTGTGAGCGAAGAAACAATTTATTTTGCAAAAATATTACTGTTTGGCAGTTGACACTGACATCACATGGCTGGCTGATCTTCCAAGGTCTGTGGGACCGCGCAATATTATGTCACAGATTAAATAATGTGTAGATACCATACATACGGAGGCCTGCATAAGGTGTAGACGGAGTACACATCGGTGTAACGTGGGGCGGGTGCCCCATGAATGGGCGCCATAGCGTGGGCTGCCCATTCATGGGGCGGGGCACCCGCCCACGCCGCCGGCGACGCGGCGCGCCCATGAAGTTATAGATTTACCTATAACTTCATGGGCGCGGCGGTACCCGGTATCATAGAATAAATAATAGTACAAGCCAGTATGCTCGTTTGACAGCTAAAGCGACCACAGTGAAAAACGCATTCTGTGCATTTGCATTCGCATTGCTGTGTTCCCGTTTGAAGGGTAAGGGTGCCGGTGAAATTACACGCACATGAGACTTTTTATCTTTATGTCTCAGGGTGGCGGGCGCAGTGCAATGCCACATAGGGTGCATCCAAGGTGGACGTGACCTATGAGGTAATGCACTGTTCATAGGCAGAGGTTACCGCTCAACATAAATAAATAATAAATAAATAATGCTGGACAGTTCACACAACATTATCTAGCCCCAAACTAAGAAGAGAGCTTGTGTTATGGGTACTAGCTAACTGATATACTTAATACAATATAATACATAGATAGATATTATTTATTATACATAGAAAATACCCAGAACACCCTGAACAAATATCTGCGAGTGCACAAATATTTGTTCCGAGGCGGGAATCAGGTGGGCCATCTGCTTGTTCCGTCATTCAAGAAGTATAAAAAAAAACATGCAGTGAGCCAAAGCCTTTGATGTTTGCGTAAAATCTAACACCCCAAAACGATGACCACAGTTCCTAGGGCTGTTACAGTTTTTGCCAGACTACTATGGAGAGAGATCGCGTCGATACCAGACAGACATGTTTTTTAAAAAGGTTTTTAATTTTTTACTTATGATTGATTTTTTTTCTCTGACCCGCAAGGACCCTCTGATATTAATTTTGAAAGCAATCGGACCAGTAACAAAAAAGTTCAAAAATGGCCAAAAAAAATTCCAAAGAGAGCTTTTCATTTTCGAATTTAAAAAAAAAACGTTGTTCGATTAGGCTCGATAGATGGCGCTGACTATGTCAACTACGTTGTTGATGTTGACATTACACTTTATTTTGACAGTTAAGTACAGAGCTGGCGCCATCTATTTTCAAGGCTAAATACATGATGTGAAACGGCTGTGAAAACCCCTCATCTAAAGATTTTTCAAGCCAGTTTGTAGCTCATAAAAGTTGACACATTACATAATACTAAAAGGAATTTTAAACGAAATATCACAAAAAAATATGGGCGTAATAGAATAAATTATTTAGTGTGTGGTTTAAGTTTCGGACTTTTACATGTTTGATTCTATCGAACATGGATGATATTTATCGAGCACAGACTACTAGGATGCTAACGCTTATCGAGTAAAAAGTAAAGAAAATAAATACTACGTAATAAAACGTGTTGTTTTGTTTTTTCCTCTATGAATATTGTATATAACATTTTGAATTGTAACGAACGAAAGACTTGAATGTTTATTTTTGTTTCATTCTAGTGAAAAGATCAGAAAAATGAGTGTTATTGACGATAATTGGGATTATAGCATTGATTTACACCATTTTGATAACGTATCATATTATGAGTTAGAGGCAACAATCTGTAATTTCAAGGAACTCATTCTTCATGAACTGGAAGACAGTTACAAACTACATAAGTTCGTATACAACGGTAAAGTAGCTCAAAGTCATGATGATGAACTGAAAGATCTAGTTGAGAAGAATAGAATTTTGCGCAATGTGATCGACTCGAGGCTGAAAGAACTTTCACAACAACAACACCAGTATGAAAATTACAAGAGTGGTAAGTTTACAAAGTGGATATTCTAAACGTTAGATGTTGTTAGATGGTTGATAATTATAGAATGTAGTGTATAAAACAACCGTGTAGTACTTATCACCAACTTCTGTGCCTCGGAATAAATATTTGTACGATCTGCAGATATTTGTTCAGGGTGTTTTCCTTCGACCTAAGTAAAAAGTAGTGTTCTCGGTATTTTCTATGTATATAAAAAAACTGCAATGTATTGTATTATGTATATCAGTTATCTAGTACCCATAACACAAGCTCTGCTTAGCTTGGGGCTAGATAATGTGTGAACTGTCCAGCATTATTTATTTATTAAAGCCTTATTGTTTATCATATCGCTGAGTAGTAAAGATATGCAACCTATTAGGATTTCAATCAAGAATACAAGTTCCTACCTAGGGTGGAAATACCCATTCCTTCATTAATTATTCACCCTTCTGGCTGGATGGCACCGACTTTTCCGAAGTTTGATGTATTATATTGTCCCCCTTTTAAATGGACTGTCTTCGGAGTGCAGATATCAGAGCTCAAATTTACCAGATTACAGGGGTTGTACTGTGATTAAGGTGGGCGATGTAGTTCTGTTTCAGAGCATGTTGGCTGTGCAAACATCAGACACAGCCATCATTCTCTACCGGTCCATATATGGGCTGGCTCAATAAATTTAATGAGTGACTTGGGAGAGAGACCAATGGAACTGCAATCACCAAAAGCACCAAAAAAATAGACTACAAAAAAAGAAAAATGTTTTGTCTCTTTCTTTTTGTCTTTTTTTGTGTTGTTTCTTTGTAAGTAGTGTTTTATTACTTTTTGCAGATCAAAAACTCATAGCGCAGGAACTTAAAGAGACACATGAAGCATTCTTGATGGCAAAGAAGTACTATAAGAAGTTTTTGAAGATGTATCACACTGTTGAATCCATGAATAGTGAAACACAAACAATATTCCTGCAATACTTCACTGAGGCGAAGAGAGATTCACAAAACTATTCCATTCGTTTATTGAGGAACATTAAGACTAGACAATATCAGCGTGAGTCAAGTAAAAATGAAGCCAATTTTTTAGAAGTTTTGACTTTTGTCTAATATAACCATTTTTTTCAGTAATAAGTACAACACCTGGGCTTTCTAACCGCAAGGAATTACAAAGAACATTGCAAGAAACAAATGATCTACGTGGGGCCATCTGTTCTATAAGACATGCCTTTCTTGCCTTAAAATCGAATAAAAAATAATGCTAATTGCTTGGTACTAAAGATATTATAGTACATTATGGTACAATGTGTAATGTTATGTGTAATGTTGGTGATTACAGCTGAGACCTGAGCCGTCAGGTGAGGGTCGACCCTCACCAAACGGCTCGGGTCGAGAGACGAGTACGGTAATCATCAATACACACGTGTATTATACAATGTTTTTCAACACACTTGTGAAGAAAATAATAATAAAACAGAAATACACACTCTGTGAAAATGTTCAACTGTCTCTATAACTTATGAAAAATAGCAATGAAAAAGTCAGTTTTATTACAGGTGTCATTATGTGCCTAATTGCGGTGAAATTAGAGCCACTTTATGAGCAAATGTGTTGAAAATTATATTTACATGATGATAGTAAGATAAAGTTCCATTGAATGTAATATCTTTTATTCTGTAATAATTTTATTTACTGGCATCACTGCTTTTGGACCCAATGTAAATTAAGTTACATCTAAATAAAATAGAATACTCTGTAATAGCATGTATATTAAAAATTAACCATAAAAAACACGATAAACTAATCTAGGTACGTACTACCAATTAATTCAATTAGCTTAGGTTTTACATACCTACTAAAACTAGTAGAAGAAAATGCCCTTTGTGCTCTTTTATGATATTCAATTATTGTAGAATCAGACAATCATAAAACTTGGAAGCACAACATTTATCATAACTTGATCTGTTAATAACTGTTCATACAATCAATATCAATGTCTACCACAAAGTCAACAAAAAAATAATTTTACTATCTACCAGTTTTAATTTATTAATAAACTGGTAGATAGTAAGAGGGTGGTGACAAGAGGGCTGGCTCCTTCCTGGCGCAAAGAATTTATTTGGCCATTCAACGTGGGAATGCAGCCAGTGCTCTTGCCACCTTGCCCTATGAACCAAATTTATCGTGTACTTAGCTTCTTTTTTTTTTTCTTTTCTATATTTAAGTATTTTTGTACATACCTTGTATTAGTTCTATTATTCCCGTAATTAAAATACATGTCTTTATTAATAAACAAAGTCTAAACTGGCGTATTAGGGATTTATGTTGGTACTCGCGTAGGTACAGGTCGTATTTTTCAACTAATCTTGACGAAACTTGATATACATAAGGGATCAAAAACTTCATAGGTTTTTCCGTCGGCGGGTTTTTGTTTGGTGGTGTATTTCACCCAATAAGGGGGAATAAGGCGGTAAATTGCTGCAGCGCTATTTACCAGTCGATTTTGATAATATTTGAAACATTCGATAGTAAATTCTAAACAAGAATTTCGAATATGAGCGAAATCGATCAAGAGGTTGTATAGATAATATATACAAGGTTATTTTTTTTTGGGTTGGGTCTAGTATCGCTTGGCAGTTGTACCTATGGGTGTAAAAGGGGTTAACGCTAGTAGGGGTTGGGTCCCCAATTATAACGCTACATCTCATTGAATTTTTTCTCCTTTATAATTGGCGTCGCATGGCTTCTGCAATTGCTATTTTCAGTTAATGTATTAATTATTGTGTTTTCAACATAATTTGCAACGTTACAATCCTTCCAAGTCGTCAAAGTCACAGTCAAGTCATGTTTTAGTAAAACGGTGGCCGTTTTACAAAAACTATGGTAGACAATTTCCACCAATTTGAAAAGTCACGCAATACACTTCCATTTCATTTCACTACACTTGTGCTCTATAGACGAACTATTTTGGTTAAAATACCACCAAAATTACACAAAAAAACACTAGGAAATTAAATAAAATAAAAGTAGACGACGTCTCTTTTCGAAAATGGCGGGAAGAGTCCACCACTCTTATTAAAAGGTAATGCATATTTTACGAGAACTTAATAAAAATAAAGAAAGTTTCGAGGTAAACTAGGTAAAAAGACCTAAGTAAGTTATTTTGAACTTAGTGAGTAGGTTACTTATTAAGACATTTGAATGTTGGCCTTTGACCTTTGTTATGTTGAAGCAAATAAATATATCTTTATCGTCTTTATCTTTAAAGTTGACTCGCTGTATGCTAGCACTACTACAGCACATGTAGGTAGTAATGTAAACATACTTGGATCACAGAAACCTAAAATAGTAGATTGTACGACGATGTTAGGGCTAGAATTTCGCAGCCATAAATGAGGGCTTTTCTTTCTCGAATTAAAAATAAAAGTAGTTCGATTTGGCTCGATAGATGGCGCTGACTCAACCAAAATTAACAACTACGTTGTTGACTTTGACAGTCAAGTACAGAGCTGGCGCCATCTATTTTAAGTATGATGTGAAACGGCCGTGAAAACACCTCATTACTTAGCGCGAGGACAAACGTAATCTATTATGCAAGAGTAGTAGGTACTAGCTAGACCAAATATTTTGTATGCAGAGGCTGGAGTGGTATTGTTTAATAAAAACCGGCCAAGTGCGAGTCGGACTCGTATAAGGTTTCCGTAACATTATGTATAAAAACAGCAAAAAAACACGTTTGTTGTATGGGAGCCCCCTTAAATATTTATTTTATTGTTTTTTTTTTTGGTATTTGTTGTTATAGCGGCAACATCATCTGTGAAAACTTCAAGTGTCTAACTATCACGGTTCATGAGGTACAGCCTGGTGACGGACGGACAGCGGCGTCTTAGTAATAGGGTCCCGTTTTACCATTTGGGTACGCAACCCTAAAAATCAGGATCATTTCAGTAAATTACTATTTGTTACTAATAATTACTTATTGTTTTTATCTAATAACTAAGTTGAGACTTGGCCCTCCTGATTTAGTAATGACAACCAGTAATTTACAACCCGATAATTTATTACCAATTATAAGTATCACATTAGTTTAGTCACAGATGTAGGTACCGTAAATATGGAATGACTAATAATGAATTAACAATGAAGAATGTATTCAGATCACTGAAGTTATAATACTTGCTCAAAAGGTTCAAGCAGCCGTTCATAAATTATAAAATAAAGTACCTAATTAATAAACTATATAAGTTGCCAAAAGCATGGTTCGGGCCCAAACGCGATAATTCTGAACGATAATACCAAAACAGTTAGTACACTTCAAAAGCATGGTCCGGGCCCAAACGCGCTAATTCTGAACGATAATACCAAAACAGTTAGTACATTTCGTAACGCGCTAAACATTTGAACGTAAATATTTTATAATTGAAAAAACCGGTAATAACTTACGTAGGTACTTGTTCAGAGTCAAACACCCGACTCGAGTTTCTGGGACTTAATATCCTCTTCCTCAAGGAGTATACGCGACGGCTTCCCGGCGATAACTGCGGGCGCGCGCCCGGAGCTCACGACTGGTAGGTATCGGAACTTCGGCAACGCTCGTACTCCCGTCATCACCTGCGATAGTCAATAATCCGGACACTGTGAGTTACGTGTGTTTCCGCCTTTACGATGATCGGCGCAGTACTGGCGATGATTCATGCCATTCGGGTGACGACGGGAGTGCGAGCGTTGCCGAAGTTCCGGTACCTAAGTCATGAGCTCCGGGCGCGCCCCCGCAGTTATCGCCGGGAAGCCGTCGCGTATACTCCTTGAGGAAGGGGATATAAGTCCCAGAAACTCGAGTCGGGTGTTTGACTCGGAACAAGTACCTACGTGAGTTATTACCGGTTTTTTCAATTATGAATATCACTCACGGAAGTTTTAATAGTAAACATTTTAGCTTTGTTTTGTAAGATACGTTGGTTTAGCGATCAATCGAACTTTACCTACGTCTGGATTGAGGGATCCTTGCCTGAATTGGCCCGAGAACTTAGAATACAGAAGTTCTATATTCGAAGCCTGAGAATTTTACGAACTACATAGTTTAAAAAATCATTAAAAAATAGCAATATTTTTTTCAAAATTTATTTTACATTTTATTTTTAAATTATACTGAAATTTTTCAATCTGAAAATTTCAGGGCAATTCAAACATGGATTCCCATCAGAGTCTTAGTAGCATCAGCGGTTCAAACATTCAGAAAATAGCACAATACCATTGTATATAATCTAAACAAAACCTAAAACGTTACGTTTGTACGTTACAATCGTTTCGAAATAGCGCGATTGCATCCCAGTATAGGTCGCGCAACGAGTAATGAGCGCTCGGCGAAAGTGGTGGGGTTGATTTCACATGTTTACATTAGCGCATTCGCTATACAGACCCAAAAAATGACTACTGCGCATTGAAGGTCAGCGCTCATTACTCGTTGCGCGACCTATATCATTACTATACTATTCATCCTACATTACACACACACAGATACTATAGTGCCGTGTTCACTCATTTACATCATCCCACCACATATTATAACTTGTTAGAAAATTACGACGGTTATGTATAGTCACTAACGTTTCTGCCTGACCATGGCATGAGCATGCTAAGGGTGAATTTGGTGTTAGGACCAATATAAAAAAAACAGATTTGCAATTTTCCACGGCGCGGCGTCCTAACATATACAAAAATCAGCGAGACCGAAAATTTTGCAAGCATGACCCCCTTTTCATGTTTAACTTGACTGGACTACAATAGAAGCTTAGTATTTCGAGGCACTACCTTAAAGTTTTTTTTTTGTACAACGGTGACCATATAAAAGTACCAATAAAAATCAGAAATCAGGGGCTGTGTCTTTGTCGCAAGCGCCAAACTGAAGTTCGAACTAACTGGTTTTTAAATGTAGATGGCGTAAATGAATAGAATTTCTAAGTCATAAAACATAGAACTTTCTTATCAAAGGATATCATGTCTAGTAAACAACAATTTACGGTCACTGCTACAAGCGAAAATGTTTTGAAACTGGTCAGGGACTTACGTTGGTGATTGTATCTCCATGTACAAATAAGCAAGCATGGTACTATTTCTTAGGACAGCCTGTAATAAACTTAAGTTTTTTATAACATAATACTTTTCTTGTGCTTGTTTGCATATTAATGCAATATGCATATACATAAATTTCTTAAAATAAATAATATGTTAAAGTAACAATAGACATTAAACATACATTAGTTTGTATTTCGAAGCAATACTCCTTTACAACTTGGAAAAATAGAAAATACTTTATTGCTCACCATAAAAATAACAATTCAATAGTTATAAACCTTAATATTATGAAGAATTGGCGGTCTTATCGTGAGTAGCGATCCCTACCATTAAATGAGGCGTTTATGTGTACATGTTTGTCCGAGGGTAACTATTGAACTGTGTTGAACCAATCTTCATGAATTTTGCTAAGTGGATAGGTCATAGTGGTATAATTTTCTTATAACTCTCTAAGCTTGCTTTCATTAAAACTCCTTACTTCACTCAATGGGATTTGCAAAGTTTATTTATTCATAGCGAGATTGATCCCCAAAAATTACTCCTACAAATCAGAATGTTTATTTCTCACATAACAAGCCATGCTAGCTCTCAATCCTTTAGTGAGAGGCTATGACAGTGAAAAAGAGGCCCGTTGAGGCTCTGCCTACCCTTTCCGGGAAAAAGGCGTGTATGTATGTATGTATGTAGGACAGGACAACAGAGCCAGACCATACATACATAACACCCAACAGTCACATATATAGTCCTGATCCCACACTAAGATTCCCTGTGTCCCTGTGGGTATCAGGAACTACGAGTACCATGGTACCACAACACCCAGCCCCGGAACAAAAATATTTGCAGTAATACAAACATTAGTCCCGCAGCGGGAATCGAACCCGCAACCTCTCGCATCTCAGCCGGATACCCGCACGACGTGCTACTGAGGTCGTCATAAGCAGTAATGTTTGGTATTATTTGCCATAGTGTTCCGCTTTCTACACTAGGTATGGGACACTAGTTCATCGCGAAGTCTCAGTTCAGGGCGAAATACTAGTTATTTTCAAATTTTACGGGAAACTAGCAATCGCGGCTTCACCCACGTTATTCTCCCGACGTAACTGAATCTGAATAAAAAGTATCCTATGTTTTATTTAATCTGTGTATCAAATTTCATCAAAACTGGTCCAGCTGTTTTGCCATCACATTCATTTCACTAGGGATTTATTAATCGCCTACATAACACAACCACCTCAATATTCGTTGGAATCGTTGGCTCATGTAGTCATAATAGTTCGGCAATATTAATCACAAAGCTCGTTTCCGGGCCACCACAACACAGCGTCTCTTGACCTAGCGCACGGTGACCAAGAAAGAACCAATTACACGACGAACGAATTAATCATTCTCATCAGTCAGATAACACTTATAATTTGTGCCCTATTATACATTAACTTTGTATACTTTTCACTAAAAACGGGATATTTACCATGATTATTGAGTTTTGTTTGCTCCCGATATTTCGAGTTAAGTGTGACAATGAAACCGATGGTAGTGGTATCGTTCGTAATAAAAGAGTGAGAAAGAGGGTAGATCGATATATCTGCCAATAACATCTACTCGCAACGACTTTAGTTAGTTCTCCCGTGATCATGGCGCATGCAACTGTGGCAAAATATCGGGTACAAACAAAACTCAATAATCATGGTAAATATCCCGTTTTTAGTGAAAAGTATGTACTATCAACAAACAAAAGTCCCTGACCCTGCTAAGGGTGAATTTGGCGTGAAAAGTTACTAGTTGTAGTGACGTCAGCCCCGCCCTAATGTCTTTTAAACACCAATAGAAACATACAATTTCGGGGCACACCATTTTTTTAAATTTTGTTTTGTTAATAGCTTTATTATAGCTATAATAAAACTATTAAAAAAAACAACTAGTATTGCTCATTGCACCGCCAGCGTTTATGACAGCATCTCACCAGCTGAGCATAGATTTTACGAGGGTTTCGCAGAGATTCTGTCGTAAACAATCTAATATCGGCGACCTCTGTGGCGCGGCTGGCGATGGTTCGCCTGCGACGCAGGAGGTTGCGGGTTCGATTCCCGCCTCGGAACAAATATTTGTGCGTTCTGCAGATATTTGTTCAGGGTGTTCTGGGTGTTTTCTATGTATAATAAAAAAATATCTATCTATGTATTATATTGTATTAAGTATATCAGTTATCTAGTACCCATAACACAAGCTCTGGCTTAGCTTGGGGCTAGATAATGTTGTGTAAACTTGTCCAGCATTATTTATTTATTTATTTATTATTTAATAGAATTTGTAAAAGTCATAAAACAAAGGACTTTCTTAGATAATGGATATCATGTCTCATTGGTCAACAACAAATAACATAAAAAGGGGCAGAGTTAGTTTACGGTCATCACTGTAAGCAAAAATGTTTTGAAACTGGGCAGGGACTTTTGTAGCTGATTGTACATATCCATGATAGTTACATTAACTTTGTAATATAATCTATACTTTCATTACATTGTGAAACATTAAATGCTTAAATAATATTGGAAGTAATGTAGATGTTTAGTAGAGTTACAAATTTTATAAAAAATTGTTATAAAAATAGAGATTTCTTTCATATAACTCAATATCATTTCTTATACGAAATACTTATAAATATTTGACACCTTACAAATTCAAGAGAACACTAAGTTATTTTCAGTTTACCATTAGTGTCTCCGTTAGAGGCTCTCTGCGAGAGTTGCTCGTTACATGTGATAGAAGACTTGTGTGGAAGCTCAGATTGTACACTTGTGGAAGACCCTTTCGACCGCGCCGGTATCAGCAGGGCACCCAACGCTATGAAGTGCAGCGAATAGTAGAATTTCCTGAAAAGGCATAATTATGTTAGATTGGTCCTGGCTGCTAGGTTATTATGTGTTATTACTGGAAGAAACCGTTACGTGGGAAGCAATGGCGGCGATGAGCTCACCACTCGTCACGTTTATATTCCACGATGGTGCAACCCACGGTGAAAAGCGGCCATTGAGGCTCTGCCTACCCCTTCGGGGAAGGAGGCGTGTGTCTATGTATGTATGTATGCATGTTAGATTTAGTATAAAAATTAAAGTAACACCAATATGTCACAGTTTCACTGCTGGACATAGGCGTCCCCAAAAACCACTGAGCCGCCACCACCCACCGAGTGTAGCCACATTCCTATCTTTATGCGATAGGGACTTCTTGTTAAATGGGTGATGGGAAATTTTGTTATCGAAATTTAATAAGAAAATTCATAAATCTTGGTTATTTTCGAAGTGTATTGCATTGTGTATATTGTGTATTCTGCTAGATGTTGTATTCTGATTAGCTGTGACGTGTACGGCCTAAGAATAGACCCTCCATCTCCTCCCGTGGATGTCGTTAAAGCCGACTATGGGATTACACGGCCCATTTTTTTAATGTAATGGCTTAAAGGCAGTGGTTTCAGCTTAACATGAGGTGGGCCATCTGCTTGTTCCGTCAAACACAAAGTAAAAAAACAAACATTGTTTCATTACTACAACATCCCCTACCAGACCTCGTCAGCAGTTGACGGCCCACGGCTGCTGATGAAAGATAAATACACACCCGTAGAAGGCGAGGCTCGGCGTGAGATGCAGCAGCACGAAGGGCACGGTCGCGTACGTCATCGCGACGCGCGTCGTGATGAAGCTGAGCAGGTCGTAGAACAGCTTCTTGGGCCGACTGTTCACGAAGAGCGGCCTGGCTGCCGTCCGGAACTGCGGCACAAATACATCAACTATATAAGATAATGCAAATTGTAATTAGCTGTCTTTGTACGCTGTCTGGTGGGTAAAGATCACCTTTCTAGCGGCCACAGTGAAGAGTCCCCCAGCGAAGAACGTCATGTAATAGCCGGGGTGGAAGCCGTGCCACACGGCCGACAGTCCGTACACGCGGACGGTGCGCAGCCTGGCGCCCCCGCGCTGGTAAGCCACGTTGCGGAGCCAAGCGTTGGTGTTCTTGTTCCAACTGGATATTGCCGTGCGGAAGTTCTGCGCGAACTGGGGACATTTTAAGATACTGGAAACATCATAACAACAAAAATAATAGGGCATTCCGCGCAAGTGACGCACTAAATAAGAAGATTTGGGCGTAAGTTTTAACTGTTTGATTGACGGAACAAACATGTCATTGTTAAGCGGTAACCTATGTCTTTACCTAACAATGCATGCCACATAGGGTGCGTCCTAGGTGGACGTGACCTATGTGGCATTGCACTACGCCCGCCACCCTGAGACACAAAGACATGCAAGAAAACAAAGAATTTCACTGACATGTTTCAAATTAAAATATGAGTGTCGAGCCAAAAAATAACAAACCATTGTATTTTGTGGAGTGAAGAGAAGTCAATGGGCCAATAACCATTAAATGTCATATCCCGCCACCTACAAATACACATGTCACCAGCGACATCTGCGAGACCAACAGAAAGAAAAGCGGCCAAGTGCGTGTCATCCCACGCTCAATGTAGGATTCCGTAGTTGCCCGTCACAATATGCTTCACCTGTTTTTTTTATTTTTTTTAACATTGTTTGACCTTTGTTTTACCACGATCTCACCTGTTCGTAATTGACGATGTGGCCGAAGATGGAGCACAAAGGTCTAGACGGCACCTAAGTGACCCAGATTATAGTTTTCAGGATAGACAGACGACGGTAGTGTATTCCACTCCTTAGCAGTTCGCATTATAAAGGTAGAACCGAAACGTTTTGTGCGAATAGAAGGTATACCAATGAGGTAAGGATGGTACTGAGCCGTACGCCTGCTCGTCCTATGATGAATATGTTATTTTTATCTGACCGTGAAGAACAAATAAAATATGATTTCTACAAAACCTTTCGGATGCTCAAAAACATGTTTACAGTGGTGGTCATGACCCGGAATAAATATTTGCAGATCATCAATAAAGTAACAGAGGTCGTTAATATAGTGTGTCTTTGAACCTCTAATAACTCTAATAACCTATAGAATCTATAGGTTACATTTCGGGGAATGCTCCCAGGAACTTTGGGATGGCTCGGCCAAACACCAGCTCGCTGCCTTGGACTCGATCGAACGCAGAGCTTTCAGGCTTATAGGAGAGCAACATATGGCGGAGACTAAGATCCAGAGTCTCGAGCACCGCCGTAAAGCCGCATGCCTTTCGATCTTCTATCTAATGAATTGCAATTGAAGTATTGGTTTGTACTATTATTTATTCTGTGATGTTGGATTGACGACCTCTGTGGCGCGGTGGGCGAACGTTCGCCTGCGATGCAGGAGGTTGCGGGTTCGATTCCCGCCTCGGAACAAATATTTGTATGATCGGCAGATGGTGTTCTGGGTATTTTCTATATATAACAAAAAATATCTATCAATGTAATATATTGTATTAAGTATATCAGTTGTCTAGTACCCATAACACAAGCTCTGCTTAGCTTGGGGCTAGATAATGTTGTGTGAACTGTCTAGCATTACGTATTTATTTATTATTTATTTAATACCTCTAAACTACAATAGGTGCTTCTAATTATAATAATGACCACCACTCTATGTAAATGATGCCTGAAAATAAGGTATAGGTATACCTATTGACATTGAATTAAAACAAAACACTGTTTGCAGATAGGTAATTAACCAGCTAGAAAATAAGGTCTTACAAATTATGCTAATATACTTATAGCAGACAGTTCATTAGCATCCCATGTAGGCCTCCCGAAGTATACATTGTGTATTGTTCATTATCCTAGCGGAGAACCATCAGGCTTTTAGGTAGATGCCTTTTGGGACGCATACAGGAGCTGATTGGTCTTATTTGGAGGCTTTCTCCTCATTGAGGAGTCAATGTTATGTATACTCGTCATTCATTGAGAATTGCAACTTACGTAGGATAAACCAATCTAAAACTGAACTTAACTTACTTAAGCCCTGGACGGGCTTGACGACCTCTGTAGCGCGTCGGGCAAGTAGCCGGCTGAGATGCAAAAGGTTGCGAGTTCGATTCCCGCTGCGGGACAAATGTTTGTATGATTTGCAAATATTTGTTCTGGGTCTGGGTGTTATGGTACCATGGTACTCGTAGTTTCTGATACCCACGACACAGGGAATCCTAGTGTGTGATCAGGACTATGTATGTGACAGTTGGGTGTTATGTAAAAAAAAAAAACTATCCATATGTAGGTGATGTATTGTATTAAGTATATCAGTTATCTAGTACCCATAACACAAGCTCTGCTTAGCTTAGGGCTAGATAATGTTGTGTGAACTGTCCAGCATTATTTATTTATTTATTATTGACTGTAAAGTGCGCCTTAAGTAAGTTCAGTTTTAGATTGGTTTATCCTACCTACATAAGTTGCAGTTCTACCTTGGTGATTATTTATTAATATGGTTAGTGATGAGTGCCTCACTCGTGAGGTACCTCATTTGAGTGCCACAAAAAAATTAAAATGAAAGAGTTACTCGTTTTTCAACTTTTGAACGACCACATTTAATTTCTCACTTTTCTGTGCTCGAGTCCGTCTCAGCCGAGTTCTGACTGAGTGACTGATGTAAATTATGCAAAACTGATGAACGAGTGAACTTATGAATGAGAGTTATGAGATTACATGAGATTCGCAACAACTCCCAACACCAATAGTTTGTCTTTGAGTAGTTTGAGCACGAGTGTCTGTCTGCATGCTGTGATGTGCTATGGGCGGCGCTTAAGAAAGGAGATATTCTGGATGTCACAAACTTTAGACCAGTAACATTAGTGCCAATCTTATCGAAAGTATTTGAAAGAGCTATATTAAAGCGTCTTAACTCATTTCTGGAAAAGTACAAAATATTGGATTTAGCTCAGAATGGTTTTTTGAAGAACAAGTCGACCACTTTAGCTGCTTTCAAGTTGGTAAAAAGCATAACAGAATGCATCAACAAAGGGATTCCTGTGGTTGGCCTCTTTTTAGATTTAAGTAAAGCTTTTGACTTCGTGCACCATGGCAAACTGCTGAATAAACTTGATAAATATGGCATACGTGGAACGGTAAACGACTTGTTTGCTAGCTATCTAGAAAATCGATATCAGTGCACAGAAATCTCCCACCTAAATGGAAAACAGTTTTTTTTTTAAGTATACTCGCAATACAGATTAAATCGCTTCGGTGTCCCCCAGGGAAGTATTCTCGGCCCTGCATTGTTTTTACTTTATATTAATGATTTGCCTTCAATATCGGAGCATGAGACTATACTTTTTGCAGACGATACAAGCATTATATTTAAGTGTATTAATCATGATAACTTTGAGATTGACATAAATAATACGATAATTGACATTAAGAATTGGCTAGATGATAATAATTTGACTGTAAATGTGCAAAAAACTAATTTAATTCAATTTAAGACATTAATGAGTAAACGTCTTAACTTAAATATAAATTTTAATGGACATCCAATTCAAAGCGCTACTAGCACAAAGTTTCTCGGAATGATTATTGACGAGAACTGTACCTGGAAATTGCACATAAAATCCGTGTGTGGCAAGCTGAATAGGTTTGTTTATGCTCTAAGGAGAATCTGGGAAATCTCTTCTCAGGAAACCGCCCTGAATGCGTATCACGGTTATGTATCGTCGGTGTTACAATACGGACTTTTATTCTGGGGCAACTCCACAGACATTGAACTTGTTTTTAGGGTTCAAAAAAAATGTATAAGAGCTTTATGTCAGGCAGATTTCCTAGACTCTTGTAAGCCATTATTTAAAAAATTGAGGGTTTTACCATTGACGTGTATGTACATAAAACAAGCTGTTATATTTGTTAAACAATTTCCGGAGTTTTTTCCTAAAAATAGTTCGTGGCGCGTCTTGCAGCTAAGGCTTATTACAGACAAAAAACTTCAGCTGCCGCGTAGCAGATTGACATTATTTAATAAAAACGCGTATGTAATGTCTATAAAAATATTTAATTTTCTACCCGAAGACCTAAAGGATATGCCCCTCAACAGATTTAAGGGTGAAATTCAGAAGTGGCTTTTATCGAAGTGCTTTTATTCAATGAATGAATATTTTAGTTATAAAAACAGCGTCTAATTGGTTTATTTCTTTATTTCTTTCTCTCTCTCTCTCAGAATAATGAATTGGTTTTTTTATTTTTATTTTTTATTGACATTGTTTGTGTATTCTGGACTAAGTTTTGTGGTATTGTATATAACCCACCTACATATAATTATTGTTTTTTTTTTGGTAATTAATTAGTGATTTTTTGTTGTTTTCCTCGCATGTAACTTAATTATAACTAGCTTTTAAGATTTAATTTTGCACGCTTAACGGCAGAATGTACTGGGAACTTCAATTTATATATACCTACCATCCATGTTTTTACTACTAATACCTACATTCTAAGCAAATAAATAATTCATTCATTCATTCATTCATTCATACACAATTCAATTTTGCTCCCTCCCTAATTCAACGAAACGGTAACGCGCCGCCGCGCCCCCACCCCAGACGCTCGTGCTCACTCGCTAGACGGTACTCTGTCACAATCACCCCATCACCTCACCTCAAATGAGAGGCCTCGAGAGTAACTCGCGATGCAAAACGAGGTCCTCCATCATCCTCATGTAAAATAGACGAATTACCCAAAAAAATTAGAAAAATTACGACTATACACCGCGTACTTTACCATACTCCTGCTGACGTTTCATTATCATAGTTTTTTTCGTTTCGTGTCATTTGCTGCTGATTTTTCTAAAATGATACCAAGCCACGGTAATTTCTTTACTAAAGTATTTCTTACCTCGAATCCAAAGACATCAATGTTGGACATCTTATCCCATTTGGGGGTGCCATCGTTGTCGTACCCGTTGAAGCCCATGCCGGAGTTGTTGCAGATGGCCTCGGAGAGCAGCCACGCGTGGTAGTATTTGCATCGCACCACGAGGGTCGACAGATACGCGTACCAGAGCAAGTACACGCCCGACCACGAGCGGGACACTTCAGACGTTGGGTCGGTTAGTTCTGCGAATGGATCAAACATAGAGTGATGTTAAAACCGGCCAAGTGCGAGTCGGACTCGCGCTCGAAGGGTTCCGTACCATTAATTAAAAAACGGCAAAAAAAACACGTTTTGTTGTATGGGAGCCCTCTGTTTGTTGTTTGTCGTTTGTTGTACTGTCTAATTATCACGGTTCATGAAATACAGCCTGGTGACAGACGGACAGACAGATAGACAGACAGACGAACAGCCGAGCCTCTTACTAGTCTTGCGGACACGTTTCGAGGGTCTTCTTGTGAAAAAACTTCCTTTCTAATTAGATTAGAACCTTTAAAAGGGTACATCTTAGCCAAACGAATGCCTAAAAGCCTGTCTTCCGAAACTTTTCTAGGCACCTTATCCGTTGTTCCATGTTGTTTATAATGGTCAATGGCGTTAAATACCATCTTTGTAGAACACTCTAAATGATCAACGATTTTTCTGTATGTCCATTTTCGTTGTTTTCGTTTCAAATGCAAATTCACTATAATTTTCCTAGTTGCTGCATCACAGCTTTTCTTTTTAACCCCCGATGCACCCGACGAAAAACGAAGGGGTGTTATAAGTTTGACGTGTCTGTGTGTGTGTGTCTGTCTGTCCCATCGTGTCATGATTTTTATTAGTTATTCTTAATTTAGAAGTATTTTATGTTATTTTCTGTCAATTTTACAAGACCATAGCATTGAAAAGGAATCTCTTTGGATGTAAAAACGTCGTCGGAAGCAACTTAAAGATATTGAATGCTGCCTTGTCATGATTTTAATTTATTGTTTGTATTTTAAAGTGTTCTTATTAATTACTGTTATTTTACATGGCTCAATATAAAGTAAAAATATTAAATTGAATGTATAAACGTCACAGGAAGCAGCGTACAATATTAAAGGTTGCCTTTCTGACTTCACCGACCAATTACGAGGGCCGTGATGTATATCTTCGTGGTTTTTATGGAGAGGTGGGGAAATACGGCGAGCTCGGGTAGCTAGCCGGATTTATCGACACACTTGTTTTGGAATATTGACTTGTAAACACCTTGCAAGGACTTGTAATAAAGGAGAATTTATGTAATAAAAGTGATTGATACCGTTCGAAGTTAAAGTTTTATTATACTCGTAGCTCCCGAACGGATGAACCGATTTAGTTTTTTGTTTTTTTGATAGGTGTATTTGTCAGGAGTGTTCTTAGCTTTGTTTGATCAAAATCGGTTCAGCCGTTTTATTGCGATGGGTTTTTTTTTAATTTTTACTATTTTAATACGCCTTTGCTATGCCATGTGTTATTTTGCCGCCTTTTCTAAAAATTTTGCAATATTTTTGTCTGATTTTGTTAATCAAAATGGGTAACAAGTAATTAATTTTGTAAAAATTAAAAAAACAAAAAATAAATAAAAATTTAAATTTAAACCTAAAGGTTTAAATTTAAATTTTAGAACATACACCATACTCTGTTTCTAATTAGTTGTCCAGGCTGCCAGCTCTTCGTATATTGGTTATTTTTATTTAAACTGATGTTTTTTAGTATTGTTATATTAGTCTTCAAATATTATTGTTTGTTAAAAACAAACAATATGGGAGTACGTTGTGGTGTAGTATAAGTAAATAAATAAGTCTGTGATGTCCTATGAATTGCAGTTGAAGTGTTGGTTACATTATAAACCTACGTGACTAGTTGTTTCTAATTATGTGACCACCACTGTATGTAATGTCAGTTGTAAAGTAAAGTTCATTTAATTTCATTCTGTACCTGTACCTACTATTATGTATTCTGTGACGTGGTTTGTTCTTTTTCTGTACATACTATAATAAATAATCATACCTTCCAAAACAGTGAGCGGATATTTCTTGGCTAGCGTCAAGTAGAGCAACGCGGCCGCGATGGAGCCCATCATCTTGTAGCAGACAGCGCGCCGCGGAGACGGTTCTGCGTTCTTCATAGATTTGTCATTCTGAAAATACTACTAATATTATGGATGTTTAGATGCGAGTTAGTAAAGATATTATGTGATTTATTGCTGCTGGGGTAGGAGTTTCAGCGCAAATGGCAGCATTCTAGTGCTTCTATTCAGCGTCATCATCTGCCTGTAGAAGTCCCTTGCTTGACAAAGGCTGCCCCATACAATGCCATGACGGCTGCCTCTATCCAACTATTACTACCATAATTATGAGAGGCCATCATGGGACGAGCAGACGCACGGCTCGGTACCACCCTTACCTCATTAGTATACCGTCTATTCGTACTAAACGTTTTCAGAGGACCTATATCCCCCGGGTTTGTATGTCCCGACTATCGAATTGCGAGTCTTTTTTTTTTATAATAATGCTGGACACTGTTCACACAACATTATCTAGCCCCAAGCTAAGCAGAGCTTGTGATATGGGTACTAGATAACTGATATACTTAAGTTAATACAATACATTAAATAGATAGATATTTTTTATTATACATAGAAAATACCCAGAACACCCTGAACAAATATCTGCGATCGCACAAATATTTGTTCCGAGGCGGGAATCTAACCCGCAACCTCCTGCGTCGCGTGATATTTGTTTTTATGTATGGTTTCAATGAGTTTCTCAACAAGTCCGCTAGGGGCATTCATAATTTTCTGCATACAAAAACGACATTTCGACTCGCGATTCGGTTTTTGTTATTCCGAGTTGTAACAAATTACAAACCTGTGGTAGGCCCTCAGTTCTACCTTTATAATTTTGACGAGGTCGTCAACGCGCTACAGAGGTCTGTAGCGCGTCGGGCGAGTAGCTGGCTGAGACGCGAAAGGTTGCGGGTTCGATTCCCGCTGCAGTAAAAATGTTTGTATATTTGTAAATATTTGTTCCAGGTCTGGGTGTAATGGTACCATTGTACTCATAGTTTCTGATACCCACGACATCAGGGAAATCCTAGTGTGGAATAAGGACTATGTATGTGACTGTTGGGTGTTATGTTATGTTATAATGCGAACTGCTAAGGAGTGGAATGAACTACCGTCGTCTGTCTTTCCTGAAAACTATAATCTGGGTCTCTTCAAGGTTAGTGTGCCTTCTAGACCTTTGGGCTCCATCTTCGGCCAAATCGTCACCAACAGGTGAGATCGGGGTCAAACAAAGCCCTATCAATGTTGAAAAAAACCTTCCAACACTGGATCGTCGCCCCACACTCTTGAAAATTATTCCCCAACGGGGTTCAGTTCTCGTCCATTGCACTCCAACTAACTAATTCTGCTGAATGCTACGTCATCAGTGCTATGCGAGCTATATGGCCGACCCATTACCACTTCAACGTGCTAATTCTGAGAGCCATGTCAGTGCTATTAATAAGTTCTCAGAATTCCATACCTGAAGTACCTAGACGTTGTGAATAACTCGCATCTACTATGTAGTGTACTCCATTTGATTGCTCATAGTTGGCGAATGGCGGGAGACAGTTTATTGTACTTTTATTGCCGGCAATGTCAGTTACAGCTTACAGTCTAGACGTGAATATTTTATGGCGACAACGTGAATTGGCAGAAATCAATCTCATATATAAAAGGCAATGTCCGGACTGAGTGACTGACGGAGTGACAACGCCCAGCCTAAACAGCTGGTCGTAGACTTGAAATTTGGCGGATGTGTTTGTCTCGATGCAAAAGGTTGTACTATAAGAAAGGAATTCTTAAAATTCGAATGCTAAGGGGTTCAATATGGAATTCCAATGTAAAACAAAAATGCTCTGTATTTCGGTAACCGTCAGTAGTAGAACCTAGCGTTTTAGCCAGATTTCAGCGTATTTCGACGATTTAAAAGTTAGTTTCACGGTTTAGTCATTGTGATCAAAATATTTTCAGGACCTCAAGGTTAAAATGGGACCCCTAAATTTAAAAACTTGAGTATAGAGTCGTTTCAAAGATCGTTTCACAATGTCGTTAATAAGATTAAAATATTTTCAGGAACTCAAGGTTAAAATGTGATCCCTAAATTGAAAAACTTGTGTGTGGTGTCGTTTTAAAGGTCGTTTGAGGGCGTGGTTGTTGATGTTTAAGTTGTTGTCTGCTCCGGGGAAGTTTTCTGACTACGCACGGACGAAGTCGCGGGCGGATCATCTAGTCTAGTAGACTGACTGACTGACTGACTGACTGACTGACTGTCAACGCACATCCTAAACCGTAAGTCATAGAGACCTGAAATTTGGAGGGTACGTTCCTCTAGTGGTCTAGGCGTGCACTAAGAAAGGAATTCCAGAAATTCAACCCCCTAGGGGGTGCAGCGGCACAGAATAAATATTAGTACAAGTAGCAGCGGGGTGTTGAAGTATGTATGGAAAAGTACACGCGGAGGAAGTCGCGGGCATTCCTCTATTCAATTATATACGGTCAGCGGTCAAGTTGATTTCAATTTATAAATACATACTAGTTAATTACATACAGCATGTCCCAGAATTGGTACGATATGCCGAAAGGGGACCATTCTGCACGATGAAGGAGTTCTTAACATTGTTTAAATCATTGCTTTGTTTGAAGATTCACTTTACATAACATATAACATAACACCCAACAGTCACATACATAGTCCTGATCCCACACTAGGATTCCCTGTGTCGTGGGTATCTGAAACTACGAGTACCATAGTACCATTACCCCTAGACTCGAAACAAATATAATTTAACTAGTTTTTATATTTAAAAATAAAACATTAATTAAAGTTACCATTATTCTGGAAAATATTTAAAGCACAAACTTTTATTCATCTTATTTTGGCGACTGCACGAGTGGGTGAGGTATGTAGGTTAGTTAGTTAGGTAGGTACTAAAACAGTTGAAATAGAAACGACACATAATTACAGCAACTACTTATTTGTTACGCAAACCTACTTAGTATTCACCATATTTGTAGGTCTAGGTAGAGTAACTAATTCACTCAGATTTTAACGTAAATAAATAAGGTACTAAGTACAGTCCATCATCATCATCTCAGCCCGGAATACCCACTGCTGGGTATAGGCCTGCTTTCTCTTCTGCCAGCCTGTCTTGTGCGTCTCTCAACCAGGTAGTGCCCGCGACGGATACGATTCGACCCATCTCGCTTTCGGACGACCCGGATTTCATCGACCCGACTTCGGCCAAAACTCTGTCGAGGCTTTACTCTGACGACCTCTGTGGCGCGGCGGGCGAACGTTCGCCTGCAACGCAGGAGGTTGCGGGTTCAATTCCCGCATCGGAACAAATATTTGTACAATCCGCAGACATTTATTCAGGGTGTTCTGGGTATTTTCTATGTATAATCAAAAATATCTATCTATGTAATGTATTGTATTAAGTATATCAGTTGTCTAGTACCCATAACACAAGCTCTGCTTAGCTTGGGGCTAGATAATGTTGTGTGAACTGTCCAGTTTTTTTTTTTTCTCCATCGGCCATCTTCACTTCTGGTCGGGTGTCCTGCCCAGCTCCACTTGAGGTTTATCACTCTGTCTCGGACATCATAAAACTTTCGTCCGACGACGGATCTCAGTGGTATTGCGGACTCGGTCAACTATTATTTATTCTGTGACTCGGTCTAACAGTGTAATGCCAAGCATACACTTTAAGCATTGTAAGTACAGTACTACTAGGAAAATAATGTGCCTCGGTAATCGCCGTTCGATCAGACTTTTTTTTTTTTTTTTTTTTCTATCGCTTTTTCAATCATTTGCAAATATACCACACGGCTGACTACACCTTTGATATAACAGGTGCTGATATAGATAGTTAAAAATGGTGATTGATATAGATAGATAGAGATATAGATAGATAGAGTTATAGATAGATAGAGATATAGATAGAGTTATAGATTGATAGATAGAGATATAGATAGATAGAGTTATAGATAGATAGAGTTATAGATAGATAGAGTTATAGATAGATAGAGTTATAGATAGATAGAGTTATAGATAGAGAGTTATAGATAGATAGAGTTATAGATAGATAGAGTTATAGATAGATAGATAGAGATATAGATAGATAGAGATATAGATAGATAACACTTCGACTGCTTCGAAAAGCCCATGACTGCCGATTACTTTCGTAGCAGTACTAGCAATTTTACCTACAGGTCTAGCGCTTAACTGAGTCAGTCCCTGAGGTATGTGAGTACGGGAGGGGTGTTTTCGTTACGTCAAAATGAAGCGTGGCTTCATGACATCATTTTTTTTTTTAATCATTGATAGTCCTTTGTTTGTCCATGATCTCACCTGTTGGTAAGTGACGATGTGGCCGAAGATGGAGCACAAAGGTCTAGAAGGCACCTATTCACTCTAGCCTTGAAGAGACCCAGATTATAGTTTTCAGGAAAGACAGACGACGGTAGTGTATTCCACTCCTTAGCAGTTCGCATTATAAGGGTAGAACCGAAACGTTTTGTGCGAATAGAAGGTATACCAATGAGGTAAGGATGGTACTGAGCCGTACGCCTGCTCGTCCTATGGTGAAAAGGAGATGGTGGGATCAGATCGTGCAGTTCCTGGGAGCATTCCCCGAAATGTAACCTATAGAAGATTGAAAGGCATGCAACCTTATAGTCCTTTGTTTGTCCACGATCTCACCTGTTGGTAAGTGACGATGTGGCCGAAGATGGAGCACAAAGGTCTAGAAGGCACCTATTCACTCTGACTCAGTTAAGCGCTAGACCTGTAGACCTACCCATTCATTTGCTGCGGCCGGTACCTACGGGATTACATGTTACAAAGCCAACTGGTGTGTAAACTTACCCCGGGCCACTGCTCTCCTTCGATGAAATTAATATAATCGTTATAAAACACAACGGGTCCGCACATCAACGTTTGGAAAGCGAGTGTGTACGCAAAGTATTCCAAAGGCGAAGGGAGCCTTTGTACAGTATCTAGAGAGTCCACTGTGCCTTTGGTGTTCGCATTCACTTCTTTGTTCGTCAGATTATCCTGGAGCGAGTATGCTAACGATGTTACTCTTTGGGTAATCACCATCAAGGGCCCTGAAACCAAACAACAAACAGTTGAGAGAATGGCAACAGTCAAATATGCTTCACTTAAGGCGATATGTCAAAATACCGAATGGGCGGATTCTAGCAAGAAAACAATAGCTGTAAGACAGTGACAGCGCTTTTGCTCACTTGAACCCGGGAAGAGGTGAGGTATAGATTTTTGCCACTCGGAAGTAACTGACGTAAGCGACAAATGATAAAACTTCGTTTAGCTTCTAAAGTAGCAAATATACAAATAAATGATCTATAATTAATCTAAGTAATGTAATTACCTACTGAATAATATAAAAAAATATGCTTAATAATTTCTCTAGTCGAAGGAGGGATCTAAAAAGGGCAATAGAAGAGCCAATTTCAAAAAATAAAGCTATCGAGAAAAGTTTCGCGAATCGTGTTTCTAGTCTATAATTTATTTAGATTACATCCTGAAATAATTACTGTATTAACATCAAGTTTAACCTTTACTGATAGTGAGTGAGCATGTAACGAAACGACTCCAAAATTTCTGTAATTAAAGTCCTTGCGTTAAAACTCACTCAGTAACAGTAACGGTTACAAACATGATGTTAATTCAGTAATTACGTGAGGATGTAATCTAAATAAATCATAGACTAGAAACACTATTGGTGAAACTTTACTCAATAGCTTTATTTTTGAAATTGGCCCTCTTAAAACCCGTTTAAGGCCCCTCCTTCGACTAGAGAAAATATTAAGCGTAAATTTGTATACTATTCAGTAGGTAATCACATTACTTAGATTAATAATAGATCATTTATTTTTATATTTGCTACTTTAGAAGCAAAAGAAGTTTTATCCTTTGTCGCTGATGTCAGTTACTTCCGAGCGGCAGAAATCTATACCTCATCTCTTCCCGGGAGTAATAACGCTGTCACTGTCTTGCAGCTATTGTTTTCTTGATAGACTCCGCCCATTCGATTTTTAGGGTTCCTTAGCCAAACTACGGAACCCTTATGGATTCGTCATGTCTCTTTGTCTGTTTGTCCGTGTATGTCACAGCCACTTCCGAAACTATAAGAGCTATACTGTTGAAACTTGGTAAGTAGATGTATTCTGTGAACCGCATTAAGATTTTCACACAAAAATAGAAAAAAAAACAATAATTTTTTGTCGTAATTTATCTCTATATAGATGGATATAAATAGAGAATATATTTAGATTGTATGTATTTTTTTTATTTGATCTACACCACCGTCCTTTATCGTTCTCGGCAATTCCAGTCCAGTAGTAGTAGAGCTTTTTTGTGAAAGAGTTCGTCCGGGGAAGTACTAGTACTACCACCATACCTATTTCTGCCGCAAAGCAGTAGTGCTCGCATTGCTGTGTTCCGGTTTGAAAGGTAAGGGTGCTGGTGAAATTACAGGCACATGAGACTTTTCATCTTTATGTCTCAGGGTGGCGGGCGCAGTGCAATGCCGCATAGGGCGCGTCCTAGGTGGATGTGACCAATGAGGTAATGCACTGTTCATAGCCAAAGGTTACCGCTTAACATCAGGTGGGCCATTTTCTTGTTCCGTCATTCAAGTTGAATTTAAAAAAAAAACAAGTTTGTCTGGAAGAGATCGCTGTCAGCGATAAGACCGCCCATTGTACTTCCATACTTATTTTTCTGATTGTTTTTAATGTGTTATTTTTTATCAGTAAAGTGTTATCTATCTATATCTCTATCTATCTATATCTATCTATAACTCTATCTATCTATATCTCTATCTATCTATATCAATCACCATCTTTAACTATCTATATCGGCACCTGTTATATCCAAGGTGTAGTCAGCCGTGTGGTATATTTGCCGGTGTAAATGTACGCACGATAAATAAACCATTGACGCAGTTAATATGGCACTGAAAAAGAAAAAAATATATTAATAGGTATTAAATGCAATTATTAAAATTTCAAAAATAGTACGGTGTACTACACTCACTTTCCCATCAAATGGTGTGGTACAGTTTTGAGTAGTGTATAGCATAGCATAGGCAACACTGATAAGTGTATGGCTTGCCTGAAAAATAAAAAGTAATTAATTTTGTAAAAATTCAAAAAACCCTACACTCAATGAAACGGATAGCTTGTCTGAAAAATAATAAGTAATTAATTTTGTAAAAATTACAAAAATCCTCAACGCAATGAAACGGCTGAACCGATTTTGATCAAACATAGCTAAGAACAATCCCGATAAATTAACCAATCAATCAAAAAAAAAACAAATCGGTTCATCCGTTCGGGAGCTACGATTCGACAGACAGACAGACAGAGACACACACACACAGACACGTCAAACTTATAACACCCCGTCGTTTTTGCGTCGGGGCAGTGGCGTAGCTAAACCATCTGGGGCCCGTGGCAGATTCGAATTTAAAAAAAAAGAAAGTTGTCTCACTTTGTATTTTAAGCAGAACTTTTAAAAATATACTTTTCAAATAAAATAAAACACTCAGGTACAATGTCCTTAATAAAATATTTTTGAGCTCGCTCCCTCTTGGGTCGGGGGCCCGTGGCATTTTGCCAGCCCTGCCACCCTATTGTTACGCCACTGCGTCGGGGGTTAATAAACAGCATCATTTATTTAGGTCACAATTATTCACACATTAAACTACACTCAGTGGCACGGAATGCTTGCCAAACCTCAAAATGTGGAATATATGGTTCTGTTAAAATTTTAAAGGATTCTGTTGAGTTTTTCATGATATATGTTAACATTTTAGAGTCGTTGCGTTACATGCTTACTCAGTAACAGTAAAGCTTACAAACTTGATGTTAAGGTGGATGCTCTGGCTTGTGGGACATTTTTTTTTTGTGTTTTTGGCTCTTGAACTCTTCTTCAGATAGCGAAAAATGATTTCGCGAGAACTAAGAGACTTAACACACATGTTTTAATTGATAGTATCTCATAAATATCATCAGTTTAGCTACGACGAGTTAAACACATTTGTTAGAGCCACATTTTGTTTAGGGGGATTGTAGCTAAACTGATGATATTTATGAGATACTATAAATTAAAACATGTGTTAAGTAAGTCTCCTAGGTCTCGCGAAATCAACTTTCGCTATCTGATTAAGTGTTCATGAGCTGTAATGAGCAAAAAACACCAAAAAATAATAATTTTGCCCCATAATCGAGAGCATCCACCTCAATACAGTAATTACTTGAGGATGTTATCAAAATAAATCATAGACAAGAAACACGAGTGAAACTTTTCTGGATAGCTTTATTTTTTGAATTTTTTTTTTTTTTTTTATCTTAGGTCCCTCCTTCGATTAGAGAAAATATTAAGCATAATTTTTATACTATTCAGTAGGTAATCACATTACTCAGATTAATTTATGAGAATTTATTTGTTATATTTGCTTCTTTAGAAGCAAAACGAAGTTTTATCATTTGTCGCTAGCGTCAGTTACTTGCGAGCTGAAGAAATCTATTCCTCATCTCTTCCCGGGTTCAAGTGAGCAATAGCGCTGTTACTTTCTAGCAGCTATTGTTTTCTTACTAGACTCCGCCCATTCGGTATTTTACATATCGCCTTAAAACACGGTAGTCTCATACAAAAATAACCATTGATAATATAATACTTCATTTACTTTACAGAGAGAATAAATACAAGTACTAAATATACAAATGTTGAGCTGTCTAAAGACCGTTGTCTAAGACCAAAAGATCATAGCTCAACTAGGACGGGAGATGTTCCTAAACCTCATAGTGCCTACGCTATTATTAGTTTTAATAGTTGTTATCCCATAAATATATAATTATGCACTATGTAAAATATCCTTAAGACTGCGCTAACCACAGGCAGAAATCTTCATACAAAAAAAACGCCTCGTGCCGCTCGAGAAAGCCGTTTTTGTTGAATATCTCGTAAAATAAAGATAATTTTACAAAACCCCTACAGTAAACCCTCGGTTTTTGTAGTATTGATTTTATTTATCAAACGTTTTACCCAACAGTATTCACCATTTTAATAAACAATTGAATCTAGCAAAAAGTTAGAGGTAACTTTGTTATTTTTTATGTCGATAAAATATTGTCCTATTGTGTTTCTGGTACAGTGATCCCTCGGAATTATAAATTAGTATCCATGCATATTTTTTATTTTATTTTGAATTGTAGTTGATTTAGTCTGTTAAAAAACAAACCTAAGATTAGGAATTTTGAGGAATTTTGAGTTTTGAATTAAACTGAAAGAATAGTACAACTAATACAAGGTATGTATAAAATACATATGAAACAGTTGTGCTACCTGAAGACCAATGCTGGTTGCAATTGCCATTCAGTGTGGTAATGCAGCCAGCATCTTAGGGACGCTTCCGTCTGGTAGTGATTTGGATCAGTTGAGCTACCTTTAGATAGTTAGCGGTCTTTGAATTAAACTAACCAATTCTTAAAAGATCCAAATCACTTCCAGACAGAAGCGTGCCCGACGCTGGCTGAATTGCCATTAAAAATTGATAAAATAGAGTTTTTTTTAGGGTTGGCCATGATTCCAATAAGAATCAATGCCAAAACTACTTTAGAAGAAATCACTATTGTGAGAGAAGATACCTTGTGTTTGGCTAGCCCACTAAAGTAGAGTGGATTATTTATACTAAGTAGTACAAAGAAAGGTCATTGTTAAAAGGCATTGTCACCGATATTTATAAAGTCTTTGTCATACATAAAACTAGAATGCGTGAAGGAATAAAACAAAGGATCGGATAACAAAATATTCTTCACTACATTTAATTTTTTGATATTTGTTCATTTTAACATCTTACGATATCATGAGAGTAGTAAAGTAATTGGGCGTTCTGGTCCACTTCGCTGTCGCTCGTGGTCCATTCCGCCCAATTACAGAGTTTTTTTTAATTTTTTTGTTTTTTTTTGATTTTTTTGGATTTTTTTTTAATTTTTTTTTATTTTTTTTTATTTTTTTTTATTTTTTTTTATTATTTTACCTTTTTATCTTTGTCTAAGAGCAGCAGGCGCAGTGTAATGCCAAGGACGCGTCCTAGGGACATTAATAGTACTAACGTAAAAAATGTAAGATGAAAGAGTCTTAACAGTTTAACAATAACATAGGTACCTAACCAGTATTATAACCATAATCAGTATAATGGTTATGCGATAAAGAAATGTATTAGGTTTCATGTCTCACACTTACTCGTTTGTTACTTAGAATTCTGCTGTTATGCTGAGAACGCATTATTGCATGCTGTTAGATGCTCATATAGGTATACCATGCTTTACGTATTTAGCAGGACAGTCCACAGTTCATTATTATTTTAAGTTATCATTGAGAAAGAATGACGAATGAAAAAAATATAAGATGATTATTTTGAAAAGGCAAATAATAAAGGTTTGTAAATAAAAATGTTTTTTTTTTTTTTTTTTTTTTTTAAATACTGCTTTGGTTGGTGGATCAAGCAGAAGGCTCACCTGATGCGGTACCCTCTGCCTATGACCAGTGCATTACCACATAGGTCACGTTCACCTAGGACGCACCCTATGTGGTATTGCACTGTGCCCACACTAGGTAACAGTAAACAAAAATGAAAACTAAATTCAGTACCCTCTGCCTATGACCAGTGCATAACCATATAGGTCACGTTCACCTAAGACGCATCCTATGTGGTATTGCACTGTGCCCACACTAGATAACAGTAAACAAAAATTAAAACTAAATTCAGCGGTCGCAGTTTTTTTCTCTTCTGGAAATCCAACGAATCTGAGAGTAAATATCTACCTAATATCCTGAAAATGTAAACTTATGGTTCATCGTTACAGACTTATAAATCCATATACGTGTGTTTTGATGTCTCAGGAAGAATCAGGTTAAGTGTTACGAAGTCAACAACAAGTGTGTCCCACAGTAGTGATATTTCTCATCCTCAGCATTATCGTCTTACAGAGTAATTATATTATACATTGGCTACTGCTTATGAACAAACAAAATCGAAAACATATAAGAAGGTTCATACTCATTTACATTCCAAAATATAATAAGAATATACATTTTGTAAGTAAATAAGTAGGTACACTGAACTACTATACTCACCAGTGGTACTTGTATAGATAAGAGACTCATAATTTCACCCTCACTATTGATGATCTCTGTAGCGCGTTGGTAGAGTAGCTTGCTAAGGTGTGAGAGGTTGTGGGTTCGACTCCCTATGCGAGACAAATGTTTTGTATGATTTTTAAATATTTGTTTCGAGACTGAGTGTTGTGTTACCATGGTAATCATAGTTCCTGATACTTACAACGCAAAGAATCCTAGTGAGGAACTAGATGACTGTTGGAGTTATGCTATGTTACTATCAAATGCAAATATTTTCTGCTAACAAACAGCCTATAGCTTGGTTCACATACTCTTATAAAATATAATTTGATCAAACAGTATCAAGGTTGTGAAGTAGGTCTTATTGGATTCTTAGAAATTGTATTATTACTAATTTGATGTTTTGTTGTTATAAGTTGCAGTCAATAATTAAAACATACAGCATTGAAACTTTCTAGACTAGATTTTCTTGACTAGAGTCAAAATATGTATCGTTCTTGTCTAACATTTTATTCCAAAACGTTGTTTATCTGTCCTAGGAATATTTATTTCTATCTCTCTCTCCATCTCAACTCATCTCATATAGAGTTTGTATTACGTTAGTGTATACATAACATTTACTTACCAAGCATGGAGATACTTACCTACATAAATGTATCCACAATACACAAAGGTTAGCTGGTAGAGAATGCTTCTTAGCATTAAGTTCGCCTATGTACATTGTTTGTTTTGTGCAATAAAGAATATTCTATCTATCTATATATCCTTCCAATAGGTATTATAATAGGTTGATTATGATACCTAATGATTTACATTTATTTCAAAACAGTAAATGTAAATTGGTAAAGTCAGAACTAACTAGTTTGAAATATATTTTGTATGATGACTACAACATTTTGTGTTCAACAATGTTGCAATATAGCGGCTTACTTTGTCGTCAAATAACAATCAACGAATTTGATATATTTGTTTGTCATGACATATGGTTATTTTATAAAAACGTAGCAACATGGATTATAAACATTTTTATCAGAGGGTGGCATGTCAAAATAAAAAAAGCAAGTGAAAATAGGTCAGACAACATTAAATTAGTTTTTTTAGGGTTCCGTACCCAAAGGGTAAAACGGGACCCTATTACTAAGACTCCGCTGTCCATTCGTCTGTCTTTCTGTCTGTCTATCACTATGCTTTATCTCATGAACCGTAATAGTTAGACAAAATGATTTTTTCACAGATTATATATTTCTGTTGCCTCTATAACAACATATACTAATAAACATTTAAGAGGGCTCCCATACACCATACGTGATATTTTGTCGTTGTTATAGATAATAGTAATGATAATGGTGATAATGGAACAGAACCCTTTATGCGTGAGTCCGACTCGCACTTGGTCAGTTTTTCAATGTTCATTAGTCGTCAATTATAACTAACAGCAATGATGATGATGATGATGATGATGATGATGATGATGATGATGATGATGATGATGATGATGATGCTATTTTATTTATCTTATTAACATTATCTTATTTAAATTCTTGTTTACAATAATTGGTAACGTGCAAAATAAAATATACTTTTTTATTCAACATTATTGATAAAATGTTTGCTATATGTAATTTAAATTTTTGCTTGATCCAGCAAAATTTTCATATAAAAACAGTGTTTGGATTGAATCGAATTAAAATCAGTCTATTCGTCAAGCGATCAGAATCAAGTGCTGTACGAGTGTCATCCCAGTGATTCTCCGCCCGCCCACTGCTGCCACCTGAAGTGCCACCCGCCCAGCTGCACTAGCCGCCTTGCAGTACAACGCTACTACGCTGCTAGTACTTCTGCCTCGACGCAGTCACCACATATTCAAGCATTCTCTACCGCTGCCTACCCACTGCGATATCAACACCATCAACGAAAATGTTCGTAAGTTTACTCTGTTATTATTTGCTATGTTTTGATGACCCCTGTGGCGTGGCGGGCGAACGTTCGCCTGCGACGCAGGAGGTTGCGGGTTCGATTCCCGCTTCGGAACAAATATTTGTGCGATTTGTAGATATTTGTTCAGAGTATTCTGGGTATTTTCTATATAAAAAATATCTATCTATGTAATATGTTTTATTAAGTATATCAGTTGTCTAGTACCCATAACACAAGCTCTGCTAAGCTTGGGGCTAGATAATGTTGTGTGGAACTGTCCAGCATTATTACTTGTATTCTATACTCTGGTTATTCGAGATATTTTTTGTAAACAAACAAACAAATGTCGCACAAAACAGATAAGCCAGCGAAATTTTTAATTTTTTTTTTGCTTGGATCATGTTTTACTGGTAGTGTAGTGATCCGCGGCTTCTCCTACGACTAACACAAACCAACTACCTACCACTCACATGCCCGCGCAACTTTCATACCAGAAAAAATAATGTCCCAAGATGTTTGCGAATTTAGGAGCCGAATTTTACACGGTCTTAAGGCGCGATAGGTTCTCAAATGTCTCTAGAATTTTAAAGTTTTTGATAAGAATTTCCATAGTTTTCTATGAAGAAAAAAATATATGATATTCTTGAGCTTTTTATCTAGTGAAATCAATAATTCAATACAATATTTGAATTACTTCACTCGATAAAAAAAAATAACAAATATACCTCCTTTTTAAAATTTAAATGCTATTTTTCACTCTCTTCTCTCACGTTTTAATTTTTGAAACATTTGGTTACATGTTAGTTAATATTTGAGTTAGTGAATTCATCAACAAAATTAAACAAAACTTTGAACGTCATTTTTATATAATTTTTTTATACATAAAAACCCGGTATCATAGCGTGAGCTCGCCTTCTTCGCCTCATACAAAAATGTTCGTTGAACCTATAGCGCCTTAACTGCCCACGCAACAATTTGAACATTTGCAGACGTCTTTTGTTATTTTGTTCTAAATTTGAATTTTAGACGACTATGGATATATCCTGCGATTAAATTTGATAGTAGAATAATTTTGTCACGTATTAACACCGGTCTGATGAAAGGAAATGCTCGAAAACACAACAAAAAAAAGTTTGAAAATTCAGTTCCCAATTTCGGTACAAATTCTCTACTTTTCTTTCGGTTTTTCTGGAAACTTTTTGCATATTTTTGCTTGATAATTTTGTTAATAACTGAAATAACTCAAAAATATATACCACAAAATATTGATTACTTATCATATCTGTGTTAGAATAACATACCTAGCCTGTTTATTAACCTAATTTAATAAACTTTTTTTATTAAATTAGGAGCACCTATTTTTTGCTACAAAAAAAAATACAAAAATACCTTTCTTTACAAAAAATATCTTGAATCTGAACCAGAGTAAAAAAATAAATTCAATCTGAATCAAAACTTGTGAAAGATTGCAATAAAAATCTGTTTCCAAAATTCTTCAGTCTTCATTCATAACTGAACATAGTTATAGAGGATGTGCGTTTAGGCGAGTGCAACCGCACACCCCCCCTGCATTTGCAGCGATTAGTATACATATATTGTAATGTATTTTATTATTTACAGGTCGGATTATGATTCAGAATACGACAGCTCGGCCACATCAATGCTAGTTGCTCAACCAATCAAGAAGTCAGCGACATCAAAAGCTAAGGTGCAGAAACGTAAGACATCTCCAGCCAGTGCAGCAGCTGCGGGTGTCACCCGCTCTCCTAATCGAGAAGAGTTCCATTGGTAAATATAACTAACAAACTTGAGTTAGATAGTAACAGAATTTGGGGTGACAAATCACCTTAACCTGAAAACACTTATATCATGTATGTCCCTTGACTCAACGATTTTCATGGACTCTTTCACTCAAAACTATGATTTGTTTTAAAATATAGCATTTCATAGAAATAAAAAAAAAATACAAGCATGTTGATTGATTAAACAACAACGTTAAGACTGCGCCAACCCTAGGCAGAAATCTTCATACAAAAAAAGTACATGCCGCTTGAAAAAGATTAATAGATAATTTTAAAAACCCTGTGGGTGATCCCTCCATTTTACTGCAATGATTAAATTTATCAAATTTTTTAATTCAATTTTTTTGTCGATAATTTTTTACCCTATTGTTTTTTTGTTTGAGTAATCCCTCGGTATTATCCATGCATATTTTTTTATATGAATATTATACTTGATTTAGTCAGTTCAAAATCTAATCTTAGATTGGTAATTTGCGTTATACCTCACCTTAACAATATCTTTTTCGCTCACAGGAACAAAAAATCAAAAAAAAATATTTTCACCATCTTAAAGGCAGAAGAAAAAACCAGCTCCTCACCAAGCATCAAGGCTCGTGGCAATGCAGTGAATACATCATCATTTACGTCACGAGTCTCCGATGGACAGTCCCGCCGCACCGCAGCGATCAGCGATGGTGACTTCTTCTGTGACCTGAAGTTCTATCGCGTTGAGGACGTTGAAAACACCGACCCGCAAGAAAGGTACAAAAAGGCTTTAACATCGGTTAAATTACGACTAGGTGAACACAGTCCTGAGTGGGAAACTCTGCAAGAGTTGTTTACTACAGTATTTAAACGATTTAAGGACTGTGAACCAACATTTTATTCTAACAGAATCACTTATAAATAAAAACCAATTTTAATGTTATAGTAAAAAAATACATTTTGCTTGTGCTATCTAAAGCTAACAAATATACTTTGCAATATAGATAGTTATACCCATAGATGTAACATCTTTGGTTATAGCTAGGATTTTTTATGATGATTTTATGCATTATAAACTAAACTATATTCTAAAAAGTGGTTTTGGAGCTATCAAAAAGCTTTCCAATAAAGATAGCTAGCATTTTAACACTAAGTAAGTATAATATCATCGAAATGCCGTTCTGTGAAGTATGCAAAATAAGTGTATGTAATAGGTTTTGGATTGGGCATTTACGTAGTAATAAACATAGACAAAACAATTTAAGTCAGCCACATATTGATGGGGTTGATACTGTAACCTCAGCGTTTCGGTGTCGAATTGTTTCTTATAGAATATTAGCAAAAGATGAAAACCAAATCAATATTGATATTTTTTTAAACTCAATCCGAGATAAAATAAAGCATGTTTTAGACGAATGCTTACAAAAACATGTATGTATAAAAGCAAACTTTGAGCTTTTCTCAAAGTTTTTATTATTCAAAAATAATGAACAAGAAATCAAATCATTTGGTACAAAAAACACTCCTATCTATAGTAATTATGATTTTGAGTCATTGTTTTTATCGTTGAGGGATACATTACGAACGAAAGTTGATGAATTTCAAGACCGTGATTCGGGTTGGGGTTTTTTGTATTGTATTAGTTTAGAAATAAATGTAAATAAATTTCAACCGCTTGGTGGTAGCTCTTTTATTGATTTACCGAGGTTCATTAAACAAAAAAAAGCTTGTTTAAATATTCGTAACATAGATCAGTATTGTTTCTTATGGTGTGTAGTAGCAGCTCTCTATCCTGCTAAGAAACATCAAAATAGAATAACATCATACCCACATTTTAGTGATGTATTGAACATTGATAATATGTTATTTCCCATGACATTGTCTGATATAAAGGTTTTTGAAAATAATAATCCGCAATTAAGTTTCATAATTTATGGTCTGGAAAAAAATAAAAAAGTTATTGGTCCACTCTACAAATCAGAACCTTCTATCAATAAAACAATTATACACTTACTATACATAGAAAATAGTTTAAAATCGCATTATTGTCTCATAAAAAACTTGTCGCGACTGGTGAGAAGTCAAATAACCAAACATAATGGGAAAATATACTTTTGTGATACATGCTTACTGTTTTTTACAACAGCAGATAGTGTGGAAAATCACACGTGTAATGGTATCGTTACCGTGCTACCAAAAAAGGGATCTGTTATAAAATTTAAAAATTTTGATCGGAAGCAAGACGTACCATTTATAATTTACGCTGACTTTGAAACTATGTTGATAGATGTATGCAACACTACACAATTACAAACTGAAGGTACTTATACACATACCATACAAAAACATGTGCCTGTAGCGTTCGCATACAATATTGTCTGTTCTGTCAACCCTTCTTATAATAAATTTGTATCGTATCGGGGATTTGATTGTGTTGACAAATTTGTTTCGTCTCTTTACAAAGACGCTAAGAATATTCATGAAATTTTGTCACAAAATGTGTCTATAGAATTTAGCGTTATTGATGCTATAGACTATGAAAATGCCATTCGATGCCATATTTGTCAGAACTTTTTATTTGGTGATAGGGTTAGAGATCACTGCCATATTACAGGTCAGTACCGTGGAGCAGCTCACAGCTTCTGCAATTTACAGTATAAAGTCCCAAAGTTTGTTCCAATTTTTTTTCATAATTTGGCAGGTTACGATTGCCACTTGTTCATAAAAAAATTGGGGGAAGCACCTGGGTCAGTAAGAATTATTCCTAAAACAAAAGAAAATTACATATCATTTACTAAATTTATTCCAATATCCAAAAATGAATATGTACAATTGCGGTTTGTTGATTCTTTCAAATTTTTGGGAACCAGTTTAGAAAAATTAGCTAAAACGATGAAAACTATTGACTTCATTCATTTAAATCATTTTTTTCCAAATGAATCACAGTTTTCGCTTCTTACTAGTAAAGGTGTCTACCCATACGAGTATATGAACACATGGGAACGCTACAATGAGCAATATCTTCCATGTAAAAACAGTTTTTATAGCTCTTTAAACAACGAACACATTTCAGACGAAGATTATTTACATGCACTAATGGTATGGGATCAATTCGGTATTCAGGACTTGGGACAATATACTGATTTATATTTAAAAACAGACGTGTTGTTGTTGACTGATATCTTTGAAAATTTTAGAAAAACTTGTAAACATCACTATTGCTTAGATCCTGCTTTTTATGTAACTGCACCTAGTTTATCATTCGATGCGATGCTTTATAAAACTGGCATTGAATTGGAACTCATTGATGATTTCGATATGATAAATATGATTCAATCAGGCATAAGAGGTGGAGTATGTATGTGTTCACAAAGATATGCAAAAGCCAATAATGAATTTATCGAAGATTATGATCCGTTGATGCCAGAATCTTACATTGTATATATAGATTGTAACAATCTCTATGGATACAGCATGAGTCAAACATTACCGTTATCAAACTTTAGATTTCTCAATCAAACCGAAATCGATAAATTGGATGTTAACAGTGTTTTAGACGATGATGAGTATGGCTTCATTCTAGAAGTAGACTTGATTTATCCTAAAAATTTACATTGCAAACATAACGACTTACCATTTTGCCCTGAAAAAGATATTCCACCTGGTGGAAAACATCCGAAGCTTATTCCTAATTTGTATGATAAATTTAACTATGTGATACATTACAAGCATTTAAAAATATGTATCAAACATGGTTTAATATTGAGAAAAATCCATCGTGTTATTACGTTTCGACAAAGTGCCTACTTAAAACAATATATTGATCTTAATACAAGTTTGCGGCAAAAAGCCACGTCAACTTTTGAACAAGATTTTTTTAAACTGCTCAATAATAGTGTTTTTGGAAAGACGTTAGAAAATAACCGAAAAAAAGTCAACGTTCAGCTAATAAATCAGTGGATTGATCAAAACAATAAAACAAAAAAACGAAATAGTGCAAAAAACCTAATCGCTAGTCCCAATTTTCATAGTGCTTCAGTATTTACAGAAAATTTAGTTGCAATTCAATTGAAACCCAGTCGTATAGTTTTAGACAAGCCGTTGTATATAGGATTCACAGTACTTGAATTGTCAAAAGCACATATGTATGATTTTCATTATTCAATATTTCAACCATTCTACGGAAACCATTTACAGATGTGTTACACTGATACAGACAGTTTCATTTATCATATCAAAACAAAACAATTTTATCAAGAGTTAAAAATAAATTTTATGGAATATTTCGATACCAGTAATTTTTCTCTAGATAATTATCATGAATTACCAATAATGAATAAAAAAGTACCAGGTCTTTTTAAAGATGAAATGGGAGGGAAAATAATAATGGAATTTGTGGGGTTGCGCTCAAAACTGTACTGTATAAAAAATACCCACACTGAAATAAAAAAGGCTAAAGGAATAAAGGCATGTGTCGTACGTGATTTAGATATGTTAGACTATAAAAACACATTGGAAACTGAAGATATTTTACGAAGGAAGAATATATTATTTAAGAGCATAAAACATGATATATTCACACGTTCAGTAAACAAAATAGCACTCTCTAGTAATGACGATAAACGTTTGATTTCACGTAATAAAAAATCAAGCAGAGCATGGGGTCACGTATCCATTCTTGGGATATGAGTTGATATATCTAGTTTTTACTTTTTTACTATGTTTATATGTAGGTACCCATCGAAAATGTAAGCCTAACTATTAAGTAATGTATTTAGAAAATAAATAAAATAGGTACCTACCTAAAATGTATACCTAGCTATTAAGATCTATATAAATAAACTGTGTGTTTAAATATAGATAACCACCTAGAATGTAAACCTTATTAAAAAGAATTAAATTTTAGTAGTTTTAAGAAAATAAATATATTTTTTGATGATTAAAAACATTGTTATTATTTTATTATTCTTCTTAGAAATCACGTACCTACTCAATTTTAAAATTAAAGTCCTACTTAAAATTATTGTAATCAAACTAAGTAAAACTGACAAGAGAAGCCACAGTAAAAACTTATACCATTCATTACATGAATCAGAAGCGATAGTAGTATGTTGCAATTATCTTACGCAGCAAATAAGTAACTAAGTAAGTACTATGTAGTTTGTGCGTGTACTTTGCATGAGCTGGTTAGGACATGTCTTAACATGAATTTATCGACATTGCAGAAAATACATTTATTTGATTCATTCTGTTTCGAAACAACGGTGGTAACTAACGTATACAGATTTCAACCATCTAATACTTACGGTAAGTGTATTTACTTTTCAACATAATTTATCTCAATTCAGCTTCAAATTTTGTGTAAGTAAGTGATATAATTACTAGCTCTCGCCTGCGTTTTCACCCGCGTTCTTAGTCTTTATTGTAGGTTTTAATCATCTATATATCTATCAAATAATTTCATCAAAATCGAAGAATAACAAACAAAACTATTCCTGAAGCCTGCTGCTTGCCTGGTACATTGAATAAATTCCTCTTAACCTGTATAATAAACACCTGATAGCGGTTACCCAAACATCCAAACTTTATCATTTATAATATTAGTATATTTTTTATTCTCAGATATGGCTGACTTCTTAACTAAGGATTCTGAGACTCCGGAGGGACTCTTCGGGATAAACACTGAGGATCTGCTATTTCACTGTGCACAAAATCCTGATGAAGACTTCCCGCTGCTCGACTTGAAGACCAAAAAACTAAAGCGACCCAAACGAAAACCAAAAAAAACATTACATTGCGAAGTCCTTGAAAAGCGTCAACGTCGAGTGCAGCGATCTTCATATGTACTAACCCGAGAAGCATGCACAGGGAGAAGATTAATTCAGATAAAAGTAACAGACATAAGTGACACATGTGATAGTGAAAATAACGTGATTTTATCTGCGCAATATGTAGTGAAAGAATTTGTGGACGATATTATGGACAAAACTGAGAGAATTATTAGAGCTATATCAGAAAATATTGCGTGTGATACGTAAAGTTGTGTAAATAAATGAGTAATTACGTAAGTAAATTTAATGTTTCTACCTAGTTCTTAGAGTTATAAAAATAAAATATTTAATAAGTAAAATGATTTTTATTTCAAAAAATAAATATAGTTAAGTAACAAATCCTTAGAATTCATTAAAAAGTTAAATTATTTAAAAAGTTTAGGTAGAAATTTATAAAAATTATTGTCATCACACCACATCTTAATACACAGTACATTTTTTAAAGCACACTTATTCTTATGATTTACACAGTTAAAACTTATACATTTTAATTTCTCATAATCATTATACAATTTAAAAAAATTAGGACTGCCTTTGTCACCTATATCTATAATTTTACAGTTCTGACACAAATCCTGAATCCATTTAATTTTTTCGGTTCCCTTACAAATAATTTTTTTATTATTTAAATATGGAGTAATAGTACGCTTAAACTCTTTGTAGTCAATAAATCCTTCACTCCAAAAAATTCCACGATTTTTTTCTAACCACCGAACTTGCCTTCTTTCATCGTTTGTCAAGTTATTAAATGAGTACGGAGGCTTGACAAGAAAAGTTTGAGTGTATCCATTGATAAAAATTGCAAATTCTTTTATAATAAAGGTGCTTTTTGTATCCTTAAATCCTTGTAGGTCAACGATAACAGTATCAGGATTCATGTTATCTTCTTCACTAAATTGCTAAGTGGTCTGTACTCTATTAGACAGTCATTTAAAATGAGGCAATATGCTGACGTATGATTAGGTATCTCCGAGTTGCTTTCAAGCTCCACACGTACGCTTACTACAGGGCCTGACTTAAGATTTTCACACTGTCTAGAGCAATCGATAACAAAGAGCGGTGCCTTTTCCTTGAACTCAGATGCACTCAGCAACGGTTCGCTCCTGCGTCCGTAATAAGACTGTTGGAATTTTACATATTGTTCATATAATAAAGCAAATTTTTCATCTATAAAATTTACATTAAGACTTTCATACGGATAGTATGTAGAGTTAAGATACACTTTGACATCTCTTAAATTACAATGATCGAAGCATGACATATCTTTCTCGGCTACATTTTTTCTACCGGTCTGTAGACCAATGACTACATATCTCGGCTTTTCTATCTGTGATGAGGTTTTTATTGACCATGTATGCTTAGTGGTTTGAGGTAGCAATGGGTACTCATACAGATCCCAATTTCGAAACGCGAAATTTAGTGGTCGATCTTTTTCTAAAAGCTTCAGTAAACGAACTTTTTCCTTGTCAGACACCTTAATGTGTGGAACGCGCCAAACTAATTTATTTATTATTATGTCTTCAACCACCTCAGTAGATGGAATTTTCAATGCGTTTAAATCGGTATTACTGCGTAATAATATCAATTCATGTTTACAGTTTATGATGATTTTCTTATAATCTTCAGCAAAACCTAAAATATTACTTAGTGGTATTGAAGCTGAAAAACTGCCTCCATGATCCTTTGTACCATCTATATCCCAACCCCAAGCCTTTGATATTTTAGCTTCATTTTCATTCATGGATAATAAACTTTTTATAGTTGTAGTAATACCAGCATTTTTAATTTTATCTATTTCGACTCCATTAAGCTCATATCGAATATCTTGGAAGAGAAAAAGTAATGGATTGTTTGTAAATTCAAAGCTTGCAACTTTTTGTCTCGTATCCTTTTTGACAATTTTTACTGTTCCTTCCAAATAAAGGGTACTGGCTGATGGTAATATGTATAAATCTTGTTGATTGATCGGAATGCGAACTTCATCATTCCTGTTAAAACTTGTTACGTATGGTTTATACGAATGATATTCAATACCATCTATGGTGTTATCGTATGCTGGAGAACTTGATATGTCTAAAATACTCATTTCAAAAGTCCGATGAATTTTAGAAACCTCTTATTTTCTTTTGTAATTTTTGTTTTTTGAGCTGTTCCTTTGCAGGTTGTCCGATTAGCACTGATGTGTTTTGTTTTCATGTTAGCATATTTATTATAATCAATCATCTTTTCTTCATATGCAAATATATTTGAACTTCTTCACCCCGTAAATTTATCAAATTATTATGAATATCTAATAATCTGATGTTAATAGTACTAACGTTATTTTGATTAATAGGAAAATAAATGATATTTTTAGGTATTTCTATCAGTCGATATCCTGGTGGTACGTTGGGTGCAAATTCATAAATTATGTGGCTTGATTTTCCATTAATATATGAGCCGCTCACTATATCACATTCAACCCTGACCACAGTCGTTGATAAAATGTTAACAGGAAACTGTGACTCGTTTATTATATTTGCTTTCAGAGTTTGTTTACCAAAGCCTAGTAAAGTACCAAGAGAATTTTCTTTTTCAAAATGTATATCCTTTGCACAACACAGAAAAGTTTTCAAAGTGTTATTGTTACAAAATAAACTAAAGGTTGCATTTTTGACTTTCGCTTTTAAATAATCACTGATATCCTGAAGTTCGTAGGCACCTTCCGGTATCTCTATGATTTCATTATGACCATAATGAAATTTATTGTTTTTTGAGTCAATATTAGGAATTGAATTAAATGTAGACAAATACAGCAGAGCACATTCATAATCTCCATCAAATTCTAAAGCAGGATAAAAGTTAGATGATAAAATCGTTGTATTACCGGTTATAGACAGTGTGAAAGACATTATACAAATGAATTAAATAAAACTAGTTCTTAAATTTATACATATTTAATTCGTATAGGTACCTAATCTATTTACATTTATTTTTCCAAAATTTCTGAAGGAACTTTAAACAAAGATGTCCACAATTCGACGTTTCAAATTTTTGATAATTACAATAATTGTATGTTATATTCGTTTTTAAGTATGTAACAATCTCTAACGGAGGTTTTAAATCTCCAAAGCTATCAAAATACTCACAATAATCAAAATACTTTACGTAGGCTACCCAGTGTGTTCCTTCATTCTCTGAACTATCTAAATTAACGATAGCACATTCAATGGCTTTTGGTTTTTTTGGTAATTCATCTCTCATATAAACACCTCTAAAATAGGGTATGAGTCCACAAGCATATTCTAATATGTCAATATTGGTGAGAGCACGATTGGGTAACCTTTTCATTAGTTTTTTGAACTTTTTACATAAAGCCCATTGCCTTTCTTGTAAGGTTTCATATATAAACCTTTCCCTATAGCAATAGATTCCATAATTTGATTGTGCCTTTGCGCCTCTTCAAAGTTTTTTTTAGCTGATTTGTGATCATTTACAGCTTTAGCTATACCTGCAGCTCCTCCAGCTAATGCACCTAATGCAGACAATCCAGCAAAAATTGGTATCAAGGGAAGAATACCACCCGTCTTCGGTAACGGTATGATGCGAGGCAAACGAACTCCTTTATTACTTTTAACGAGTTTTTTTGCAGCAGAGTATGCTATTTGTATAGCTTTAGAATTATTTTTTGGTTTTAGCTTCTTGATACGAGTACTTATAGTAGAAATAATAGATTTAAATGATTTAGTTCCTGCACCATGTTTTACTTTGGTTTTCATGACTTTGTTAACCAACCACGAAGCTATTTTCTCTCCTTTTCCTGCATTCTTGGATTTCATTCGCTGTTTAGCCATGCTTATTAATTCCAAATCAGCTCTGTGTCGATCTTCTAAGTTATTAGAGTTATTATATGCAATGTCGTGTTGCATACATGCACTATCCAACTGATTAACTCCTTTATCACCTCTTATTAATCGTTCTCTTAATCGTGTCCCGGGTCCACAATAATTATATCCAGGTAAATGGACTTCAAAGGGTAAACTATTTATTAAACTATTAATCAGTCCTCCACCTCGCATTGCCGAGTTATTAATGACTGTTTTTTACTACTAATATATAATTTTATAGATTTTCTTACACGATCATAAAATTGTACGTTTTTCGATCCAACAACTTTCACTATCAGGGAGACCTAACCATTTGACAAAAAGTTTGCTTCCTTTTTTTCTTAAAACTCTTTCAATAAGATAAACATTAGGACAGCTAGTTTTCTGAAGTTCCTCTTCATAAAAAGTTCCTAAAATCGGCTGTTTATACATATCTTGAATTACGTAAGTAAAAGGTTTTGAATTATTAATTTTTTTAATACGAAATAGTTCTGTAGTCCAGTTTGGTGTATAACCTTTTTGAAAGCTACTTTTATATTTGCTTATACGTACAACATCTCCTATAAAAAATTTACTTTTCTTTGATTTCATATTTATCATCTGTGAACTTTTTATGTTTCTCATGACTATATCCTGATTTGACTGACTAACTTCGTTCGGCTTATATTTTGTAATTCGATGTATTGTATCATTGTATGTAATCATAACACTTTCCAAAGGCCTCCCAACCCACCTATAACTACCATTAAAACTGAAACATTTATATAATTTGTTTTTTAAAGTTCTAATTAAACGTTCAACTATAGAGGCTTTTTTTATGGAGTATGTAGAATAATGGTTAATTTTATGAAACATCATTATTTTATTGAATTCATCGTTATAAAATTCTGTACCCATGTCTGTTTGTAAATTAATTGGCTGACGATGGGTGGTGACTAAAATTGTATTAAATGCATTTGCTATTTCGGATTTAGTCTTAGTTTTGACTGGAATAGCCCAAGAAAACTTTGAAAAACAATCTAATACTACTAATATATAAGCATAGTTGTTGTTATAACTTTTTAAATTTTGAAAGTCTATAAGATCAGCTTGCCATAAGTCATCAATTCCCTTTAATACCACAAACCGTCGAATAAAGTTTCTACGTGCAGCTTTATGAATTTCATTAACAACTTGTTGCTTACTCATTTTTTGATTTAATGAACTTCTCTAATTCAATCTTTGTGTAGTAGTCTTCTCTAAAATGCTGAATATATTTTTCAATATCCGATTTTAAAGCGTTTAGAGTGTTATAAACTTCTTGCTTGTTTGCAAATAATTCACAGTGCTTATCTACGTATTCTTTGTTAGCTGCATCGTTCGGTCTCAAAGGATTTGTAACACCTGTCAATCTCGTTGATAACAAATCGAATTCTTCGTTTTCTGTTTTCATCAATGCCTTGTCAAAGATTTCGAAGAATTCTGGTAATCGCAGTCGTTTATGAATGTGATGACCAAATTTATCCATTTTACTTATGATGAACTGATAGGGGTCAGAGATAAAGTTCAAATGAAACAAAATGATGTATTTCATCTTATTTATCATGGTATAATACCACTCTCACGCAATTCTTCTATAATGCATATGATTTCATTATCCAACCCAGTGTTACCAGCATCCTGAGATGCAATTAATAATTTTAATCTATCGATCAATTCGTTAGGATCATCCCAGTAAACGTAATCAACATTCTTTTTCCATTTCTTTAATAATGGTATCCCTTCTCCTTGGTATAAGTTTGACTGACTACCATCAGTACTTACAGACACTTTACGTAGCTTGAATAGTGGTTTTATTATGTTTAAGTACTTTCGTCCTTTGCTACTTTTAATTGGTTTGCGTGAATCATAGTCTCTTCGATGAACGTTTGTTTCTAACAACATTAACTTATAATGTCTCAAATCTTCTGCAGTGATTGCTGTTGAATCAGGCAATCTTTTGAATAAAAGCTCATTTATTCCAAACGTTTTTTTGTACTTATTTGTACCAACTTGAATGTAATCATTAGAAACCACCACACGTGCTGAACCCATCATGAGCTTACCACGTTCATTTCTCACACCAAACGGAACATTACCCAAAGCTTCAGAAGAAATAGACCACGATGAAATGTTAGAGCTCTGATTAGGTTCACTTGTATCAGCTGATTTGAAAGATTCATCATTCACATCATATTCATATCCAGAACTTTCTGAACAATCATCTTTCTCATCTAACTCATCATTAGAGTTATCATCATTAAATCCAACGCTAGGCTTTCTCTTCTTAAGAGTTGTATCAAAGTTTAATGGACTTAATGTGTTTAATTTAGTTTCATTTTCTTTTACTTTAATAGTATCTTTCTTTTCATCAACTAATTGATTGAGAGAATTTGTAATTGGTTTAAAAACAGTTTCCAGAACATCATTTTTTTCAGTTTCAATATCCCGCATCTTTCGAACCTTTCTTCTAACAGCAGCTGCTGCATTCACAATTTGTCTCTTTAGATTTTTTTCCATGTTTTAATAAACTATAATAATATCTTTTCGATTACTATAGAACACGTTTTATTCTTTGAGTAGTGAAACTGTTACTGAATCAAATTATTATATGCAATAATTATTTATACAACTAATTAAACACAACAAATGTATCAAATTTTTTTCTATAACATCCCTTATTCTTTTCACAATCTTTATTTATCACTAAATAACTATATGGTTCTTTCCATATGTTTGAACACATATTTCTAAATTCTTGCCAAGTCATATCCGCGTTGACGTGTTCATCATATATATGTCTCATATTTATATCATCTTGCTTGAAAAGGACAATTAAATTTGCATTATCTCTTACTAGCTGTTTGGGTATTTTACTGTAAGTCTGATTTAAATAAATACAATCGATATGCTTATGTCTACCCATTGCAAAATAATCACGCATATTATTTTGATTTTCACACGCTACGTCATCAAATATTATTATTGAATCACATTTTGCTGCCTCTGGAGTAAGAACTTCTTCATTTTCACGATATTTAAAAAATGATACACTTGGAACCATTCGTAGAATCTGTTCCAAAAATACATACTTTGGTTGATAGAGAGTTTTCGAATACACATATAAATTTCTAAATTGCAAACCATTTTTGTGTAGCAGTAAACCAATTACTAAATTAGTTTTTCCACAATTTGATGGACCACATATTATGCAACGTATTGAATTTGGTAAAAGGTTTCCATGTCGAAAATTATGTTTTTCAGAGTCAATGGTAATGTTTTCGAATTGTAACGTTAGCGGTTGTTTTACGAACTTCATCGTGAGAGCGTTTTCGATGGAATGCTCTAAGAGACGTAATAACTTCCTTAAATACATCGGTCAAAGACAATTTTTAATGTAACTTTTTAACAATGTATTGGGCGAAATGGGCCACGGAGCGATAGCGAAGTGGCCCAGAACGCCCATTACATTACTACTCATGAGATATATACATACAATGTTTATTAGTGAGGTTTTAACCATAACTCCAATCATAGACCCTATCGATTTGGTACATTCTGGGTACATTTTATAATTAAGGCGTGGCTGTATGTGAAATATGGTGCATTAAAACCTTTTTTCACTCCACAACCATTAACGAAAAATCTAAAAAAAAAATACAATCTACACTATATAAAGCATTCCCTATTCTTTTGAAACATTTGAAAAAACTACTTAAAATGTAAGAAATAAATTTGCAAGGTAGCCTCTGTTTTCGTAGTTTCCACCATAACCATTAACCATTTTTCTCCGAAACTATCAATCATAAAATGTTTTTATTGCCTTCAGTATATTACATATCACAACGCCGCGAGAAGACCTTCTTTTTATTTTTGAAAAGTACTTTCCTAATGATTTTTAAATTTTTAAAAAAACGTGTTTTCCGCTCACTTTTAATTTCGCGAGCGCTATTATATATATATATATTATTATATCACAACGCCGCGAGAAGACCTTCTTTTTATTTTTGAAAAGTACTTTCCTAATGATTTTTAAATTTAAAAAAAAACGTGTTTTCCGCTCACTTTTAGTTTCGCGAGCGCTATTCTGTTATTTTCTAACTTACCTGAACTTTAATGAGTTAGATAGTCACAGAATTTGGCGTCCTTTTCTCTGAGTAAAAGCTATGTACTTTTCCTCAATGTCGTCCGTATTGTACAGACAAATAGTATCCGCACGCGATTTCGCTCGCTTTTAACCAAGATAAAAAGTATCATATAGCTCAATCTAGGTCATAATCTGCCTGTACAAATTTTATTGAAATCTGTTCAGCCGTTTCGACATGATTGAGTAACAACCATCCACACATCGTAACATTGTCATTTATTATATTAGTAGAATAAATAAATAATGCTGGATAGTTCATACAACATTATCTAGCCCCAAGCTAAGCAGAGCTTGTCTTATGGGACTATGGGTACTAGATAACTGATAAAATTAATACAATACATTACATAGATATATATTTTTGATTATGCATAGAAAATACCCAGAACACCCTGAACAAATATTTGTTCCAAGGCGGAAATCGAACCGGTAACCTCCTGCGTCGCAGGCGAACCTTCGCCCGCAGCACCAGAGGTCGTCAATAGGATGAATTTATGACGTAAGTAACATTGAATGGCTTGAACATCACGTGCCTCATCACGTGACCATCTGAGATTGATTCAATTTTGCGTCTATTGAGCAACAATGCACAGTTCTATAGTAGTTGAGTCCTACCTACCCTATCTCGGATCGCTCGGACGTCCTGCGCTAGTGATTCATTCATTGTTATCGTACGACGGACACAAGCTGCCGAGATATTGATACTGTCAATAATAGATCATTAAACCTTAATTGAATACCAAGGTACGATTAGTAAGTACCTAAGTAGGTCAATAATTCAGTGGCAGGTGTTATTGTAGACGAAACAAATACAAATACATACTTGTAGATAGGTACAGCTGTTAATTCAAACATTGAAAGTAAAAATACATTCATTGTTTTGTTAGGTAAGAGCTTCCTACACAATTCTTTCGTAAATAAGCAAATAATGTACATTGTATAGTATTCTTCACACTGCACTGGGCCATGCCAAATAATGCAAATTTATATTGTCTTGGACCATGCCATGTCATGACAGCTTAGTGCAGTGGTAGCCGGCTGCTTACACAGGGCCCAAAATGCTAATCGAGCGAGCTAAGCGAGTTCTCTGAGTCAACTTGAACGAATCGGCGTTTTTATGGATACGTATGTTTGGTCGAGGATAACTTCCGACCGTATAAATCGGAACTTCATGAAATTTGGTAAGAGTATAGGTAGAAGTATTGGTGCAAGTTGGTAAGGTTATGAGCTAAATCAGCCGGTAGGTTGCTGAGACAAAGGAGGCCAAGAGGGGGGGCCAAGAGCGAGACGGCCTCGCGCACGAAGGGTTCAGTACCATTATCTATAAAACCGGCAAAAAAAAACACGTTTGTTGTATGTGAGCACCCTTATTTTTATTTTTATTTTTAGTAATTGTTGTTTAGCGGCAACAGAAATACATCATCTGTGAAAATTTCAACTGTCTAAGAACTATCACGGTTCATGAGATACAGTCTGGTGACAGACGGATAGACGGACGGACAGAAGAGTCTTAGTAATAGGGTCCCGTTGGGTACGACAATCAGGTGAAATGGGGTATTATATGAAAGGGCTCTGTTAGGTCATTTAAAAACGACTTTGGATTGTATTTCCGGCATAATGTCTTAAAAGTTAAAATCAAAAATTATTATTATTATTGAACACATTTGAAAGAATAGAGTGTGAACCGCCAGTGCATTGTCTGAACTGAAATTTGAGTGTGTGGTCTATTTCGATATCTGGGTTTAGAAGATATGAATATACCGCGCGTACGAAGTCGAGGGCATAGCTAGTATTCAATAAAGGACCTGGTAAGTAAATTAAATAAGCAATAAGTAAATAAGCAAATTAACTTTTAACTGAATGCTCCTTAGTTTAAGAAATTAGTGCCCAATTTTATAGAATAACAGAAACTATAATAATATTTCTTTCTATAATATTTATTTCTTTTAAGTAGAACAAACAGTCATAAATTATCATTAAAGCATAAATGTATGAACCACAGTGCCCATCCACAGATTACGAAGAATGTTAATCTGTGTTGTAAGTTCACACAGATCTCTCATAGTTCACAAGTTCCTAACTGTATTTAGGTACATAAAAACTGATCTACTTTGAGTATAGGTATATAAAGTTGCAAGATAGTTAAATAGATAATTTTTAACAAATTTACAATTGAAGGAAAAATAAGTAAAAGGAAAAAATATATATGTAGGTATAAAGGTTAGTATCAGTAAATATCATCACAATATACCTTTTATAGGTGAAATTAGATACAAAATAATATATAGTTGGGCACAAGATATCAAATTATAACGACACAAATAAGAAAATAATCAAGAAAACTTACTTTCCGAAACAGAAATATCCCATCAACAAACCTATAGCAAGGCACACAGAATGGCGGAATTCTGGCGAAGCAAATTTCAATGGTTTCCGAAACAGTCTGGCCAGGCATAGTGCAGCTACTTGTGCGATCAAAAAATTAACCTAATGACAAAAAATAACAATGTACATAACTAGGCATGGTGCTGAGTAACAGTGAACAAATAATTATAAACTATTGGCCTTACTTTTTTTTTTTATGTATAACTTTAGTTGACGGTACAATCAGATAGCCCACCTGATGTAAAGCGGTGCCCTCTGCCTATGAACAGTGCATTATCACATAGGTCACGTTCATCAAGTACACGCCCTATGTGGAATTGCACTGCGCCCGTCACCCTGAGACATAAAGTCTCATGTGCCTGTAATTTCACTGGCACCCATATCCTTGAAACCAGAACACAGTAATGCAAGCACTACTGCTTTGCGGCAGAAATAGGTATGGTGGTAGTACTTCCCCAGACGAACTCTTTCACAAAAAGCTCTACTACTACTAAAATACTTATGGGCTGCTTAGAAACCCAGATCATTCTTGGAATAGTTACACCATGTTTTGTCTCTTTCGATCAAATATGAAAATGTAAAAGACAAAACACCGTGTAGCTACCCGAAGGATAATTCGAAATTTATAGTAGCATGATTAAAATATTGCCATCTCCTTATATATTACATTATATTAGTATTGGATAATGTCAAATTTCAAGATACCTATAAATATTAATGGGGTAGCTTTCCTAAAAATATACAGCTACTTAGATACTGTTTCTACTGTATTATGGAATATTAAGTATCACAGCCACAGATGAAGCCAGAGAAAAAACCGGATTTCAGGAGTTGATTAAGTCTTGTCTCACTTCATCTATAGCTCCCTCGGGGATACTGGAACAGTGCTGCCATCAGCCCAGAGTCCTGCTATTTTAAGGAGTTGGGCTGACTGGGCTAGTCTTAGCAGGAGGACAATGCACAATAACACCCCAATGCGGGACGGCAGTGCAGATCTTATTTCCCCCAATAAGAATTAGAAGGAATATTTAAAACTTATTCCCTATTACAGTGAAAAATTTCTTATATAATGAAAAAACATTACCTATATGATTAATAAATACTGCAAGTGGATATTTTACAACATATCGAAATTTAAAAAGTCGTAGAACTAAAGTGATTCGCCATCATGAGTAGAATACCCCCTCCCTGGGCTTATAGGGATATTATGTTACTCCCTGTATAGCCCATTATTTTTTTACCTATACATATAATTTGTATAAAATAGCTAAAGGCTCAAAAATAGGCCAACTAATTAATTAGTAATATTTTTGTCAGGACCAATAGTTTTTTTTTAAGTAACACACAATGGAAATATAAATTAAAATAAATTCAAAGGTGTGGTTGAAAACACATGGTTTAAAAATTATGAGTCGAAATTAATTTATGAAGGAAATTTAATAAAAATCTAATAAAAATCTAATAAAACACGATAAACAGAATATCAAGAAAACTTTAATTTTTTTCTCAATTGAGTAAAATTTAGTATCTGTTTTATAGGTTAACTGTAAACACTGTGATAAGCTGATAAGCCTTAATCTGATGATACTATGCGTAAGTTGTACTACTATTTATTCTGTGGCGTAAGATGAAAACAAACAAGGACTAGGATTTAGCTGAAAAGCGAATCTGCTGATGGCTGGAATTTACTTCATGCAAACACACATGCAGCAACATGAAATTCAATTTGCAGAGTTTAATTATAATTAATTATTTAATCTATCAATACATTCATAATAAACAAGTTTGTATCATTTCTTATTTACATCCCTTGAGTTTTTAATCCTAATTTTAATTAATTATTTGCCAATTCTTAATTTTAACTCTCTTACTAGATTTTAAATCAATGTTTTCTAAATAAACAAGGTCACAGCATGTTTTTATATCATCCCTTGGTTGTTAGGCCTAGTTACGAACATATGTATTGGCCCCAATACGTTTTTTTTTTGCTACTTGGAATGACTGTTCAAGCAGAATCATATGTTTGTATGTTATCAATACAAACATATGAATAATAATAAGACACCTGTAAGTCAATTAAAAAGTACTGTTAAGGATTTGTCACACTGGATGCATTCTGCGGTCTGTGGTCAGTCAAAGACGACCGTTTTGAAAACTTCTGTGGCGCGGCGGGCGAAGGTTAGCCTGCGACGCATGAGGTTGCGGGTTCGATTCCCGCCTCGGAACAAATATTTGTGCGTTCGGAGATATTTGTTCAGGGTGTTCTGGGTATTTTCTATGTATAATAAAAAATATCTATCTATGTAATATAAAGTATTAAGTATATCAGTTATCTAGTACCCATAACACAAGCTCTGCTTAGCTTGGGGCTAGATAATGTTGTGTGAACTGTCCAGCATTATTATTATTTATTATTAAAGCGAATGCAGCCCACATCATGTATGAACAACGTTGTCGATCAATCGCCCCCGGTATGCGTTCTTTGCTAGTGTTTGTACGGTCAGATCGCATTCTATACAAAATATGAGACCGACAATGTTGTTCATACATGATGCGGGCTGCGTTCGCTTTGACCTGACTGCAGACCGCAGATCGCATCCAGTGTGACAAATCCTTTATGATATTGTATTATTCAATCAGCAAATGATATCATTACTTTAGAATTGGCTTGACTTAAAAGAACTGTACCGCTGGGAGCACTTGAGCGCTCTGCATACAGATTAAGTTTATATATCATTCCTAATATATTATTCCTCCTATTTTAGATATTATCTCATCAAACTCCATGATATTTTGTTTACATCATCATTACATTTATCCAGACCCCTGATTTGACAGTTTCTTATCAAATTATACGGTTTCCAAATCACACCAAAAGATTTTTAGGGAAATTTTATAACCCATGTTAGTTTGGTTCTATACAATTTAATGGGAAAATGACAAACTTCAGGTCTAGATATAGGTTGCTAGATTGTGTCTAGAAAGTGCTAAAACTAGCTTGTTCTGTATTGGTAAACTAACTTAAATTGCTACAAAATCATTAGAAGTAGGTAGAAGATTTTAGAACTTACCAGATCTAAAGGAAGCCCAACTCTGGTTGATAAGAATTGAAAGACTTTACTGCCATCATAATGATCGAAGTACGCAGTCGTCATTCTGGCATTAGGTAGGTACTAAGTTATGTAGCTGTAACAAATGGGAATGGGTAAAACATATAGGTATATACCTAACAGGTTTACAACATAAAAGTAAGTCAAGTGAAAGTTATCAGAAAAGCCGTAGTATACAAACAAGTAACAGTACTCACATTTATTTGCAAACTTGTGCTACTTGAATAAATACTCCACATAAATAATCGTTAGCTTTTATGTTTTGCACATTCAAGGCGTTGTGTACAAACGAAATTAGTACCAATGCTGATTGAATTAAATCAGAAATATTTTTTATTTTGTGTATTTAATTGTCTTGTAAATTATCTTCCTGTCTCTATTCGAGTATTCCATTCACTGAGTTCAGTTATTTTATTTCAATTTTCAACAAACAAATAAACAAAACAACACACATAGGATAGTACACACAAGTGCACAAACTACTAGGGTGCGTTCAGTGGGTACACTCTGAGTGTTGGTTGTCACCAGAGTGTGCGGTTGTTCCGTTCACAGGCTCGGTTAGAGCGTTCGTTTAGCGTCACGTGACCCTAACCGAACAACCAACTATGACAATTCTGACGTCTGTCAAAGTCAAATCATGTGCTTGTCGCCAAAGCTTATGGGTTGTTCCGTTCGGAGGCTCGGTTAGAGCGTTCGGTTAGCGTCACGTGACCCTAACTGAACAACCACCGTTTTGGGTGGGTGTTCGGTTGTTACGATTTTGACGTAAGATTGCTTTCAAAGTCAAGTCAATCCCACCCTTCCCCACAAAAATCCTTTTCCATCCATAGATGGAGAAATATTTTATGTAAGCCCAACGAGTAATATAGTAACTGCAAAAGTTGCAGTTTCCACGAGAGTATTTTTTTTATAAAGTGAAACAGGACTTGTTATCATCTCCTGGATTACTTTGCTATTAAATGCTTTAAGACTTTGTTCATCAATCACGCCGTGACAGCTGAACCGATATTGATGTAATTTAATCCACAGATATGTTCAGATGTCCAGTAGCGGTTTATGTAGGGATGATGATAATGATGGAAACATCCCCAATATTTTTTTCGGTGAAATATCATGGCTAGTTTTTGTCATATTTGTCACTAGATAGGTTCCAGGCTATCAAGGCTGGGAGGATCTTTGTTGGGGTTATCTTTAGCCTGCCTAAAAGGGTAAAACAAACGGCCAAGTGGACGTCGGACCACGCGCATTCAGGGTTCCGTACCAAATGTACTAGAAAAATCACGAAATGTTTCAAGTTTTTAGTATTTAATGGTAAAATATAAATACACACTTAATATGCTTGCAGCGATAATGCCGCCCATTTTACTGTATTTTTGTAGTTAATCCTATTACATTTATTTTTTGATGTTCAATAGGGTGTTAATATATCGATCTAAATGTATAACAAGTTGCATATTTACAAAACAAGTTACTACGCCAAATGGAAAAAAAACTTAGTAACAATATTTTGGAAATCAAAACTGGCTTTGACGGTTTCATGACTTTATTTTCCATTACTATAGAAAAAAAAATGTCTCACTCTACTTCATGAGATCAAAAAATGATACCCCACATAAAAGAAAAAAAAAATGGGAAAAAAAAGAGTTAAAAATAAGGCTAATTATTTCAGTAAAAAGGAGGAAACAATGCCGGTTAAGTGATTCAACAATAACAACTTTAGGCTTTCGTTTTGTCGTTCATTCATTCATACTATCTACTAACTTCTTTTGAAAAAAAGTGGAGCTGATAATGTTGAAATAGAGCTGAATTTAGGTCTAAAAGAGCAAAATTGGCAACACTGGGTGAAGAAAGCGATTGTTTACATCAAAAATTGACAATGACATTGATATTACGTGTCAATCCAAGTCGTTCAGAGCCTCAGAGCGTGGATAAAAAACAACTACATCCTTGGAGTGTACCCATTGAACGCACCCCTACTATACTATTGTACTTTTCTTTCACAGTCAATATCTAAAAAATGACACTTTATGACATCACTCACTCAACTCACATCACAGTTGATCACAGTCATGGAGGTATTTATTTATCCGAGATCACAGTACTCACCATAGATCTAGCGTAGCGTAGCGAACATAGACGTAGAATTTTTTCGCTACGCTAAATAGACAAACGAAGCGTGGGAGAGAGAAGTCATTTTTAAATGTACCCCGTGCAAGAAGAAAAGTGACAGCAACAATGTATTGAATGTGACATGTTTTGCTTGAGTAGATGCTCATACCGGACGGTCTCTTGTGCAGTTTAACTAATTTTGTAATTATTTTAGTAATCTTACTATTAAATAAGAAATATTACTTTGTATGACAATGGTGTCGTGTTCAGTTTGTGACTGTGAAGATAAAAGACGTAATTATCCGGGAAAATACACGTTTCACAGGTAAATAAGAGATTATTGGTAGTTCGATTGTATTGCTTATTTTATCAATTCTGCTTTAGTAAATGGCCTAAAAACCAGTTTCATTCGTAGATTAGGACTTTCCCTTATATTTTTTAATAATATTTCGTTGCTGCACCTAGAAATAAACAATATTTTATGTAAAATATAAAAATGTTTGATTACGATAGTGCTTGACCAAGTGATGACGTCAGAAATATCGATAGTCCTGTTGCAGTCTATATCGTTGTATAATGCGCATCATGTAAAAAGAACGCTGGCGGTCAAGCTTCTTCAGGCGTTCCAGCGTTCTTTTTAAGAGATTACTTACTTTCTACTTATTTAAGAGATGTATACCTATGCATTGAATGAGTGCCTACCTAGTTTACTACAAATAATGTACAATTATAGTACGCGTCATGTAAAAAGAACGCTGGAACGCCTATAGAAGCTTGACCACCAGCGTTCTTTTTACATGACGCGCACTATACCTACCTATAAATTAAATTTTTGTTCATCCTAGAATGGAGGTTTACTTTGTTTGGAGTAAATATCTGTGCTCTGTTATCATTTTATTGTTTTTTTTTAAATCTATAATAACCAGGTGGACATTGAGGTGTGTGTTTTTGTATTGACTATTGAAAAGGTAACTTTAAAGCACCACGGGTGTTTTTATTGCAGTTTGTGTAGTAGATATTTTGGAGTAAATATTTACGTTGTTGATTATTACACACGCCTTTTTCCCCGAAAGGGTATATTTCTTTTTTATTTTTATAAATAAATATTGTTTATTTCTGCTTAATAAGATAATAGGTAACAAATTAAATTTAAATATACCCCAAAAATTCCGTTCCAGCGGGACTCAAACCTGCACCCTCGCCTGTGATCAGCGATGCCTTTACTTTCGAACTTTGAACAGAAGGTTTTCAATGAAACACCTGTATATACAGCACTATCAACTTGGCGCTATAGCCGAGTTGATAGTGCCCACAAATTTCGTCTCCAGCGTCATAGCTCGATCTATGGCTAAATTGTTTAAGGCATCGCCGATGACAGGCGAGGGTGCGGGTTCGAGTCCCGCTAGAACGGAATTTTTGGGTTACATTTAAATTTAATGTTATCCATAAAGCGTGGTTTACACTTGAAAAATAATAAACTTTGGGGTAACAAATTGTATATAGATAAAGTAACAGAGTGAAAAATTATATGGGCGTAGCACGGCTGATATAAAATGTTTTTGTGCTTTCAGATTTCCAAGTAATCCTTTGCTACGAGAAAAATGGTTATCGGTTATAAGAAGAGTGGGATGGACTCAAATTTGAACTCCACTAGGTATATGCAGCAAACATTTTAATTTTAAATTTAAAAGGGAAACTATAAGATCCCACCTATAAATAAAACCGTAATATTCAGGGGTCAATCAATAATAAAGGTTTATTTATTAACTGTATTCAAAATTGGAATAAGAACCTTATTCTCTTTATGACGTCAAATCTGCCAAACTGTGTTATTCATGAAAGACTTAATCTGCATTATTTGATGATGTATTTATCTACCATACACATCACGGACGGATGATGAATTCTATCGACAATGTTAAAGTGTTGGTCGAGGCAACACTATTTTTAACTCAGACATAGACTTTCACCAAGACGTGCACATATTTTTTTTGGTTCCATCTTCGATCTCTGATTGTAGATCTAGTACATATACTAAATCTATGGTAGCGAAAATTCTACGTCTATGGTACTCACACACCGCCATGAAGTTATACCTATAACTTCATGCACACCGCAATCATTCTAGCCGCAGAGGGGCAAGTCTGAGTTTACACACACCATCGTAACGATGATCGTAACGGCGAGTGTACGTGTATTGCGTAGTAACTAGCCATTAATCTGTGACGTTTTTGGCACAGATTAATAGCTAGTTATTATGTTATACACGTACGATCGTGTTACGTTCACCGTTACGATGGTGTTTGCAAAACTCAGACTTACCCCTCAGATTGCCGCAGATGCACTAACAAAGAGTACACTACGAGCTACATTCATGACTACGAGACTACGAGCGCAGTTTCTATATATAAAAAAATTCTCTATGGAGCGCAGTATTTATTCTGTGGCGCAGTGTCGGTTTAAAGAAATTTATTCTCAAAAAGAATTCTCAGTGTATTGTACTCATTCATAATCTGTTTGTCTGTGATATGGACAGTGATGGATGACACATGACACTTGCATATGCAGTTGCTTGCTTTGCTTGTACCTATATCTTTCTTCTTCTTCTTATTTTACGTAATGGCTTCTGTGCATTATTGCAACAATTTAGCCAATGTCAAGTGTTTTATTTAAATATATTTATATAGTCAAGTCGTCAAGAGTTTCCGTCAAGTCCTCCTAACCCAGTTTAAATGGTGGCTTAAAAACTGAGTTTTTACAGGAAAAAATCCACCATTTCGAAAAGACTCGCAGTACACTTAAATTTCACTACATCTCACATGTGCCATTTATCCAAGTTACACCGGTTAAAATGCCACTAAAATTACACGAAATAACTCGAAAAACACATTAAAATGTAATAAAATAAAAATGACAACGTTTCTTTCAAAAATGGCAGATTGAATCCCCCTACCTATATCTTTCCTCAAACTCCCAGCACTTTTTTGGTTTTATGTCAAGTTAATCATCTGTCATTGGCAAACTCTTGTGGCACCACTACCGGTCCGCTGAACACGCCAAAAAAATGAAGAAGAAGAAGAAGATGTTTGCTCGTTCACCGTTGCCTTGGTTGGCGTCATGGAGGTATGGTATAATACACTCATCAACACGTTCTAGGGATATTTCATACTGAATTAAATAACTCGAAAAGTACTGGCCGCATTGGAATCTTATATACACCGATTTGTTTGTAATTTATCTCAGACTTATTCCAAAAATTCAATTTTTTGAAAATTCTTTTGTTTCGGTGGCATAAAAATGTCTTGATGTGTAGGAGAGGGAATTTTCATTTGTGCGAAATTTAGAAAACAATACGAAAAAATTACGTTTAGTTACAGTTTTTTTTCATTTTTAAACGAAAGATAAAGTTAAAATTCAGGTATTGTAGCCATGCAACGCCAACATTTGACGAGGGCGGAGATGTTACGAGCTGTGGGAATGCTGGAAGCTGGGTCTGTTCAGCGTAATGTTGCTGAGGCCATAGGGACCCACCAAATGTAATTTCAAGATTGTGGACACGCTATCGTGCCACATGTGAAGTAGCGGAGAGGCACCGGGGGCCAAGTCGCATCACTACCCCCAGACAAGACCGATTTTTGCAAATTACTGCGCGAGCTCAACCAAATGCAACGGCGACTCAATTGGTACAAAGGCTGCGAGTGGAACACCAAGTGCTTGTGAGTGGCCAAACTGTAAGAAGGCGACTGCATGAAAGCAATCTACGCTCTCGTAGACCACTCCGGGTCCCACCTTTACCGAGAGGCAAACGTGGACGACGATTAGAATGGGATCGGAACCACGTGGACTGGGGCCGTGAGCAATGGTCCAATGTGCTGTTCACGGATGAATCCAGGTTCGGCTTCCATCCAGATTCATGAAGGACGCGTGTTTGGCGAGTTCCTGGACGATGGAGCCATCTTCAGAACCCTCAGGAAGTTCACCCATACCAAGGAGGAACAATTATGGTTTGGGCAGGAATTCGTCTTGGAGGACGGACGGATCTCGTTTGGGTGCGGGGCAATATGACGGCAGAACAATACGTCCAACAGGTGCTGGGGCCCGTAATCTTGCCCCACAGAACACAAATGGGGCAAGATTTCCTGCTCATGCACGACAATGCCCGGACACACACGTCGAGAACGGTAGCAGCTTGGTTACATAGGTACACACAATGTTAGGGCCTTAGACTGGCCTGCTCAATCGCCAGATCTAAATCCCATTGAGCATGCGTGGGATATGCTGCAAAGAAGAGCTCTGAAGGAAGTTCCTGAAAATCTGGCTACAGAAGATCAACTTTTTGCGCACCTCAGAAGGACATGGGACAATATTCCGCAGCAAGACATTGACAACCTTGTTCTGAGCATGCCGAATCGTTGCCGATGTGTAATGAACATCATGGGTGCTTTCTCAGACTACTAACTTCAAGTTTATAAACACAAATTAAATGATTTTTCTATTTTTTTTTCAGTTTTTACTCATAAATTAAAAGTTTATTCATTTACGGTTTCCATCTATGCTACATTTTTTTTCCATAAAATCCTGAAATTTTAAAACCATTATTAAAAAATGGTAGAATATTAATATAACGTATCTTTTAAATATATACATGTCATATAAATAATTAACACATTGAAAGTAATTCGCTTTTTTAAAAATATCCCTAGACCGTGTTGATGTGTGTAGTATGGAGTGAGTGCTAAAATAGCATAGTGTTCCTTCTTACTCCTATCCTAGAAGATAGATAGCTTGCCATCCTATGTTAGAGAGAAACAAATTTATTGTCAGACGACATTCGTTTTTCCATTCCGTACCCTGAATAAATAAATAATGCTGGACAGTTCACACAATATTATCTAGCCCCAAGATAAGCAGAGCTTGTGTTATGGGTATTGAATATTGACACCATGCATATACATCTTGTAGATTGTTACCATGAATGTAGTAGTAATTTGACATTTGGCCTGGTACGAGTTACACAAATAAAAACAGTTAGATATATGCTTGTCGCATTCCAACACATGATTACATTCATATAAAATAATGAGACTGGTATAATCGATACCGTTTCGTTTTTAGCCTTAGGTCCATGCCTTTAGTCCATCTTCCTAGGTTGGTGTGCCAATAATTCTGGGGCAATAGCACAGAACAGCTCAATGTTGCCAAATGGGTTTCCCTAAAAAACATAAATGACTGTGACATTATTTATTATTTAAATAATGCCAAATTACACTTTCGTTATTTCATTACAACAAAAACAAAAGTTATCCAGCCACTATTTGAAATTGACCATTTTTTTTTTCTTGCTTAAATGAAGGAACAAGCATGTGTAGACCCAAGCACCCATAGACTTAGTATTATCGCTACGTACATTATATATCCATGAGCCTACCTGATGTTTAAGCCGTGTTCTCTGCCTATAGCAATGCATTACCTTTGCGGCTTTGTTCCCATTCGGGCCGATAATGCTGGTTATATTTTGGAGGAATCTTTTCAAACGATTACACTATTCACAAACAAAACTCCAACAAGATAGACAAATACAGACCGTTCACCATCTTACGGTGAACGAGCTGTGGCTCTAAAACTATTTGAAACTCCAACTACCTACAAGCTAAAAGAGTACCTATACAAAATATGCTATATGATAAATAAATCTGCTAAACTGGTATAAAATATGCCAAATCATCTATAGTGATAAATTATTGTCATCAGCTCTACCTCTAATCACAGAATATATATTGTAAATATGTAATAAATTAGTAACTAAAAATATGGATTTAATAAGTGCTGCCAATTCCAAAAAAAACCAGTTCCACATTCGTTGTCGTTTCGTATGAGGTAGTGCTGGCCTCTGGTGTCAGAGTTTGTCTAGCCGCCCGAGATTGAAATTGTCGTTTTGACGACATTTTCGTACAGTTGGTAAATTGGTACAGTTTGAGATGCTACTATCTTGACTTGACCACTAGGTACTCTTTTTGGCGGGAATCGAACGGGATATTGAGTGCTGCAATGACGGAACCAGACCATGCATTGCGGGCACCATAGATCTAGTTTTTAGCGTAGCGAAAAAATTCTACGTCTATGGCGGGCACAGAACAGCTCACAGCTCTATCTATTTACCTACTATATTGCGGGCACTGTGGTGGCCTCCTCCCTACCAGAGGACAAAAATACTACCACACAAATAGTTCGGATTCATTCGGTGGCGTTAAGTAATAGCAGAGAATATAAGTACGTACTACGTAATGTTAATATCATGGAAGTAGCTTATTTTGCATAGTCACAGATAAAACAATACTATACTAGTACAGATACCTCGTGCCATACAACAAAACGTGACCGCCATAACTCGGGCTATTCTGCGGGCTATTTTGGTTGCCTTACCTGGGCGCTAGATGCCGCTAGCAGGGAAATGATAGCTAGAGCCACCTAGCTCCTGCAACTGTAATTACCGCGTGAAACGCGCACACACTCAATAGATGGCGTTTGTGAAAAAAACTTAGACACGTACACAGGGTGATTGGAAGATGAGTGCAAAGCTGTAAGGGAAAACTAGTCTTTTCAAGATATAAAACATCAGCCTCGAGTTTTGACTGAAGATCGATCGCAGCAAAACGAAAGTGATGATTGTTGACCGTATCAATAACAACTTGCCGGAAGTCAAGCAAATCGCAATGGCATAGTACAGACATAAATGCATGAGCATGAATATAGGAACATCCGCAGTGACTTCACATGATGTTGGCGGATGTCTAAAGAGATCTCTGAAACAATATAGGGGCTGTATAAATAACGATAAGTAGATAACTTTTGTATGTTAGACAAGTTTTATTTTATTAATCTTAACACTTATTCATTCACCAAAAACCGAATGTAATCTAAAGATAAATCAATCCAGAAAGATCATCACCATCATCTATATCACTTTAGTCGCTGTTGATCCAATCGCTTTCGGGTTCTTCAGCAACCCTTGTAGTAAAATCAGGTAGGTTAACCAGAGTAGGACTCCAAGGTTAGTGCAAACAATATTATATCCCATAGTCAATTTATTCCTGGAGGGAGCTCAAAATCCTCTTCAGTTTAGTAGAACAACAATCCAGAGGTGTTTTTTTATCCTTATTACTGAGGTTGATATCAGCTCCTGCTTTGACCAGCATACACCCCACTGCTTCTCTGTCTTCTTCACAAGCAAGGTGCCTGGAAACAAACATAAAGTTATACTTAATGGGTTAATGTATAATGAAATGTGTTGGTATACCAACATATCCTATTGCTGATTTATATAGCAACTAGCTGACCATCTAGTTACTTTATCCGCTCGAATAATCTAAAACCGAAGTACTAAACTATAGAATATAAAAACTTGAATTAATTCAGTGGTCATGGTGATTTTGCATAAGAATTAGTTAAATGTTGAGTAATGGATTCCAGTGAAAAAGCTTCCCATACTACATCCCAGACTATGGAAAACAAACACATAAAAAGGTCTATCTACTGGACATGGCAGATCATATATCGCTGGACAATAGACTTTGTACTTACAATGGGGTTGATCCTGTAGAATCACAAGCTTCTACATTAATGTGGGGATGACTCAGCAGTAGTTCCACAACGCTGTTCCTCCCTTGAGCCGCAGCCCTGTGAAGGGGAGTGGCTCCCAGGACATCCACCTCATTCACATTTGCATCCAGCTCTATCAATAACTTGGCTATCTGAAATAATGTTGAAGGTATTCAGAGTTGCATTATTATGTACCACACTTGATTTTATGACACCACCATTCACACAGGCAGGCTATGTTTACGTAAATATGGTATAGTAGGATTGATGTATAATGTTTGTAGCACGCCATGTTCAGCCAGATTGTTTTCAAGTGCTAGGATGACAGTCTGACTTCACCCACTGCTGAGTATAGGCGTCTCTTTGCCTGAGCCATTCCTTTTGGGCCCGTGCCAGTCTCATCCAGGTTCAGCCCGCAACGCATGCGAATTACTAACTTAAAACTGGTTAAATATGCTTGTTTTATTATGGAAAACTTACCTCTATGTGTCCTTTAGAGCAAGCATAGTGCAAACAAGACTGGCCGCGGCTAGTTTTGTGATCAACATTAGCTCCTTTGCCAGTCAAAAGCTTCACAACCTCATATCTCCCTGCAGAGCTAGCCAGTATTAGAGGGGTGCAGTTGGTGTCATCCACAGGATCTACAGGACTCCCTGCTTCTAGCAGGAAATCAACTAGGTTCTCATTACCGCCTAAAGCTGCCCAATGAACTAGGAGACGATTGTTCTGAAATATAATACGAACCATCATTATCAGTTCTAAAACACATACTTACTGTGGTTTTGTTATTTATTGAACGTTACTTACAGAATCTGGAGTAGTCACCAGGGAAGCGTCTTGATCGGTTCTTACTTTGACTTGGTTGAAATCGCCTTTGTAGGCGGTTTCATATACAGAACCTATAGACATACTGAAGCTGTTGCTGTTTCGATTCTCCTGACACCAATTCTATTAGCCAGTGCTAATTTCATAAGTTTTGTCGAAAATTAACAAATAAAAGTTTAGTTTAGATTAGTTGCTAAAGTTATTTTTGTTTGATTTGATCGAAATTCGAATGAATGAATGAATGAAATGAAATCCTCCTTGTCATCGTTCTATGCACTTGCATTGCATGCACGACGGACTCATCCAGCCATTTTCGAAAAGAGAGAGACGTCGTTATTCTTTGTCTTTCCCTAATGTTTTGTTTTATTTTGGTGGCATTTTAACCAATGTAGCTCGCAAAAAGCACAAATGTAGTGAAATGAAATTAAAGTAAACTGCGTGGCTTTTCAAAGGGCGGAAATTGTCTACCAAAGTTTAGTAAAACGGTCACCGTTTTAAACATTGAAGACTTTGAAAGAGTGTTACGTTGCAAATTATATTGAAAATACAGTAATGAAAATGGCAAATGCACGAGCCGTGCGGTGCCAATTATAAATAAAATAAAACAAGTGCGTGTTGGACTCGCGCACGAAGGGTTGAAATGAATAAATGTACCGAACCAATATAAAAAAAACGCGTTTGGTGTATGGGAAGCCCGCTTAATATTTATTTTATTCTGTTTTTTAGTATTTGTGTTCTAGCGGCAACTGAAATACATCATCTGTGAAAATTTCAACTGTCTAACTATCGCAGTTCATGAGATACAGCCTGGTGACAGACAAACAGACGGACGGACAGCGGAGTCTTAGTAATAGGGTTCCGTTTTATCTATTGGGTATGGAATCCGAACACCCACACAAAATGGTGGTGTTCACAAGTGGTTGTTCGGTTAGGGTCACGTGACGCAAACCAAACGCTCTAACCGAGCCTGTGAATGGAACAAACAACCGTACACTCTGTTGACAACCAACAATGATTGTACGATTGTACCCACTGAACGCACCCCTGTGCTATTGTGTAAATATATAAATAAATATACAAATAATGTTGGACAGTTTACACAACATTATCTAGCCCCAAGCTAAGCAGAGCTTGTGTTATGGGTACTAGATAACTGATATATTTAATACAATATATAACAACAAATTGCTATGATTAATATACCTAAGCACTGAAATGTTGAAGAAGCATAACAGTAAAATGTATAACGAATATAATAAAACTAGTTTAATAAAATTCAATGTTATTTTAATGCTCAAAATTATTTTATTCAACAAAATTGCATCTACTGATTTTTTGAAAATTTTCCCTCACGTCTCCTGATTTTTCTAGTCGCATCCTCTGATTTTTTTAAAATGGACCTAGTAACACTGCTAAGAAGGATTGTTTAAGGTAAGCGTCCACAGGCCCGCATCGCACGTAACGGTTTTTAGTTTGCCTTGCATAAAAACTCATATAACAGCGTCCACTGATTCGCATCGTACGGACCGCTCATCAGCAATGCCTACATGCGGTGCGTACCGATGACGTCATACGGAATGCCGATCAGTGGACGCACCTTGTTCTTCCTCTTCTGCTAATAAACAAGCAATAACGAATTCTTCATCACTTTCCTCCATTCTCACAAACAGTTTCCGCACGTACAATAAAAAACGACCACGATCGTTTTATATGATCACTACCAAAATCTGAATGAAGGTGGCATCGGCAATCCGATTGCTGATACTCGTGTCGGCATTCCGATCGCTGCCGATACAGACAGTGGACTCAGTCTAATTAATCCGTTTGATGCAATACGTCCGATACGTGCAATGCGGGCCTGTGGACGCTTACCTTTAGTCATTGTTACGAATGGAATGATGAATCAATCAGTAATCAATCAGTGTTATATTCTGTGTCAGTTCAGTTGGTTTCAGCAAAAACTACAATATATACTGGGTGTCAGTCAAATACTACTATATATACTGGGGTGTCAGTGTATAAAAGTAAACATAGGGAAAATGTAGTAAATAAATAAAACTGAGCTGAGTAAAGATTACACTCTTGGTCTGTGATAAAGTTAAAATAGGGAAGGTCTAACTGAAATGATTAATTTTATTACTTGCGATCATACGAATAAGAAATCCATATAGTAACATCATGGAAAAATTTACTAACTTGAATGATGTGGTTTTCAATCATTATTTTATAGTTGGTGGTTTGTTTATATGTTATTTACTGTACCGGATTTTGAATACGGTATTAGGTGAAAATAATTTTATGCAGACTAAATTTAAGATTCGCGGTCACACATGGAGAAGTATTCAGTGTAACAAGTCCATTCCGTACAATATACACGTAAGTAAACAAACTGCTGACAAGATCTACATCTGCTCATAAGGACGCACATCTAACTTTCTTCTTATTTCTAGTGTACAGTATGTGGGAAGCTCATGCTGCCGGTGGTGGGAGTTTTCTGCGAATGCTGTGCTATAAGTGCTTGCAAGAGATGCCATTGGACTGTGAACAAAAAGTTCAAATGCAAACAAGTATCCTGGCAGAGTCTAAAACCTTTTTACCATCATTGGGTCAATGGTATGTTTGACTGTGTTATACTCATAAGCCTCTTCAGAGATTGGTCGAGTCCAGCCCCCCTATTCCCAAACTGAAAGTCACTCAGTGACTAACGTTTGACAAGTAGAATGATCATCAATTAAAAAAAAAATATTATCATCATTTAGGCCGGCCGCATACACTCGGAATTCCGAAACGGAATTTCGAAAGGAAATATTGAACGCAGTAATTCCATACAAATCTATGGACCTACCACACACACTAGGTAATGTTCCATAAGTTTTTTTTTAGATTTGTATGGACTTACTGGGTTCGATATTTCATTTCGAAATTCCGTTTCGGAATTCCAAAACGGAATTACGAGTGTATGTGGCCGGCCTAAGAATAATTGTCAATTGATGGTAATTTTACTAGTCAAATGTTGGTCACCGAGTGACTTTCAAGGTGGGGAATAGGGGGGCAGGTTTTTCCTTTAATAGCAAAAATATTGTTGATAATGTGTGGAGCTGTGAGCGCAGCATTCAAATAGTATAATACATTAACCATGTTACTTATATAACTCTAATTATCTTTGAAATAGTTAATGTTTTGTCTTTCTCATTGACAAGCAATTTAAAATTCGATCAAAAGAGAGGTGTAATTTTTCCAAGGATACATGGCAGATTTTATAGACAATACATTTTTTTTAAGGTAATCTTTTCATGTTTGGTATCAAAAGGTCTTGATAAGCACATTCTAAATATATATTGTAAATGTTATTAATTTCTTAAGAAATGGCCTTCTTTTACTTTTTAGTAAATGAAATAAAATAAATAAATAAATAATGCTGGACAGTTCACATAACATTATCTAGCCCCAAGCTAAGCATAGCTTGTGTTATGGGTACTAGATAACTGATATACTTAATACAATACATTACCCACATAGATAGGTATTTTTTATTTTTAGAAAATACCTAGAACATCTGCATTTCGAATCTTCGCCCGCCGCGACACAGTGATCGTCAAAACTTCAACTTGTATGACATCAAGGAAGTTTCTTACTAGGAAGTTCATCACTAGGCGCTGCAATATATGATGGAATGTTTAGGATAACACAGATTTGAATGCAAATATAGGTACGCCTAATGCAGAGCGGCTTCAACATTTTCAACAACATGCAACATCAAGGTCATTGCTCATAAATGTTTGATTTGTCATTTTAGTTGGACAAGTAAGAGGAGAAAACTCTGAACACATTGATGAGGGACTCCGATGCTACTTTTGCTGTTGGTGCCAGAGAATTAAGAGGAGCTATGAACCATTGCATGCTGATACAGAAGTTAGTATGTGCATGACATGGATCCTGGATTGTCCTGAATCACACCATCATTGTGCAACAATGAAATTTAACTAATTTAATTCACTTATGCCTTATGATTTATTAAGATTACATCCACAAGTAATTACTGTGTTAGTATCAAGTTTGTAACCTTTACCGTTATTGAGTAAGCGTGTAACGCAAGGACTCCAAAATTTTAACATATCATCGTAAGACAATAAACTATATTTCTGTGCACGACGCCCGTTAGCGCGAGCGAGCTGGCGCGCGGGTTACCACATGCGTTGAAGAGGGAGCCTAGATCCTATAGTTAGTCCTAAAGACTCAGTCTATTTAATGTAAGTAGGTACTTAGGTTAGGTCTTGGCAAACGTAGCGTGGGGCGCCCTCTGGCTAGGTGAAGCGATGGCCTACGAAAGGCGGCGCGCAGAAAGTGGATGAGAAGAGCCGAACACCGGGCTCAGTGGCGCGTATTGGGAGAGGCCTATATCCAGCAGTGGACTAGTGTGGGCTGATGATGATGATGATGAGGTACTTAAAATATTTACTTTATGTTTTCAGGAATGTGACTTTGTTAAGTACAAAAACATGATCATACCACCTGCATGTGTTCAGCTGGAGAAAGGAGCAGTGATGTACATCAAACCACTGGCAAACGATGAATGGGAACCTCTTATTATTTTAGGTATGTCTGTAGGATACCAAAGCAGTAGTGCTCGCATTGATGTGTTCCAGTTTGAAGGGTACAAACTAGTGGAACGCCCGCAACCTCGCCCGCATGGAGATAGATAGATAGATTAACTCTTTATTGTACACAAATAACACAGAAATACAAAACCTAACTTAATAACAAAAAAACAAAAAAAACAAATGCACAATGGGCGGTCTTATCGCTTATAGCGATTTCTTCCAGACAACCTTAGAATGGAGAGGACTATATGGAAGAATGGGACAGTGGTGTTATCACCTTGACAAATATACATATAATTAAATATATGCAAACCTACATTATAATACATAAAATAAATACATAATAATATAAACACAACATAACAACTGACAAGAACAATGAAAACTCAACAGGACGAAGAAGACGGTTGGAGATAAAACAGTTTTCCATACAAAAATCAACATCTCACTCACTGCATGCCAGTGTGGGATCTATCATGTACATTGACTGTTGGGTGTTATATTATTGTTAGGATTGACACCGTTACAGAATAGCTGGTAGTTCTGACTCCACGGCTTTTAATACATGTCTAAACAATTTAAAATATTATTCGTGTCGTTTCTGTGTGGTATTCTCGTAACTGTCGCGAGCCCTTGCTAATACTCGTACTACAGTAAAAGGATATGCGGTAATTTAAGCGCGGCTTAGCTTCAGATAATTATACTCAGAATCGGAACCATCGGACTTTACTCACTATATAAATATACCTACACTTATTGTTTGGTTTCAGCTAATAGGAAATCGGGAAGCAACAGAAGTGATGAAGTCCTGTCCTTGTTCAGAGGCCTATTGAACCCCATACAGGTGAATACGATGATACCAGATATGTAGATAGCTACTGAAAATATATACTAATCTATACTGATGTGGGTGACACCTATCACCACATTAGAGAACTACTTAATGCAAGCAGATCCTTAGGCCTAGTGTGGGCATCGCAGTTAAAACGCGTTTTCGCGTTTACGCGGTAGTTGAGTAAACGGCAAAATTAAAGTATACAACAAGTATACTTTACAACAATACGTGACGTGAACTGTCAAAAATGTCACTTACATACTTAGGGGAAACCCTAGTAGGAGTAAACGCACGACTTGGAATAAGCGTTTTAATTTACGTGACGCCAAAATTGACGTTAGAAACTAACACTCACACAAAATGATTCATTAACTCGCCGCTAGGGGCTCTGTACATTTCTTCATACAAACTGCGCGTAAAACGCGGTCTTGGTAGAGCGCGTAAACTTGTAGCAAAAAGTCGCACTACGGCTACCGGTCTCGACGTGACGCAGCCCTCTTCGAAGAGATGGCGCTATAGACAAGAAATTAAAGTTCTGAATCGCGCTAGCGAAATACATCTGATCTTTGACCATAATATAGAACATCCTAACAACATCTGTTGGTCCCTCCGTAGCCCAAGACATGTTCTTGGTGATCCTGATGACCCTATCACTTACCGCTAATGGGGTAGTGACGTCATCCAGTCAAGACAGAGACAACACTCTACCTTTGCACCGACCTCGCCGGCAAGGTCGACGAACTTTCTAAGTACCTTCTGTACCTTACGCCTAAACCGGTACAAGCATGTTCCGGGGCGTTTTGCCCGTTCCTCCCCAACCGGCAACAGCCCAAGCCGAGGTCCGTACCTAAGTGGTGCCCTTGTGCTAGTTGCCCCAACCTAACATTGCAGGTTGAGCGCCATCTGCGCTCACCAAAAGCCCGGTAACGCAGTCATGACCCCAGGAGGTCAACTGCATTAAAATCCATTCGAATAAAATAAAATAAAATAAAAAAAAAACATCTGTTGGTCGTACGCCCCGAAAAAGTGGATGATCCTGCAAAATATTTTCCCTTTTCAATGGAAGACACATTTCCAAGCGTTGTTCTCCATATTGGTGACCCTGACTTGATAATATTATATGTATGCTTCTTGTTATTATAATACTAGCAATTCGCCTCGGCTTAGCACGGGTAGTGTCGATAAACCTACTATAAACTTTACAAACTAGCTAACCGTTACACACATCAATAAAATCAAACGAAATGTAGGTAGGTACAATGGGTAGCAATCAGACCGCTAAAGCGATAAGAGCGTCAATGTTAGTAGATAAAATTAAATTCTAGTATGTTTGTTTCAAACAGGTGGTGGATATAAGCGTGCAGTCACCTGAGAGGGTGGTGCGTTGGCTCCCGGAGCGGTGTCGGCTGCTCGTCGCCGGCGGGGACGGCACTGTCGCCTGGGTGTTGAACTCACTCACCGCAACACCGCATGTCAAGGTTAGTTGTATCAAGGTGGTACTGGGACGTCACATGACAGTCACCTGAGAGGGTGGTGCGTTGGCTCCCGGAGCGGTGTCGGCTGCTCGTCGCCGGCGGGGACGGCACTGTCGCCTGGGTGTTGAACTCACTCACCGCAACACCGCATGTCAAGGTTAGTTGTATCAAGGTGGTACTGGGACGTCACATGACAGTCACCTGAGAGGGTGGTGCGTTGGCTCCCGGAGCGGTGTCGGCTGCTCGTCGCCGGCGGGGACGGCACTGTCGCCTGGGTGTTGAACTCACTCACCGCAACACCGCATGTCAAGGTTAGTTGTATCAAGGTGGTACTGGGACGTCACATGACAGTCACCTGAGAGGGTGGTGCGTTGGCTCCCGGAGCGGTGTCGGCTGCTCGTCGCCGGCGGGGACGGCACTGTCGCCTGGGTGTTGAACTCACTCATCGCAACACCGCATGTCAAGGTTAGTTGTATCAAGGTGGTACTGTGACCTCACATGACTGCTGGTGGATAGTTTGCTAACCTAGGTTTATGTTGATTAAAAAGGTCGAGGTCTTCAATAAGTTATAGGCGAACCACTAGTAATTTGAATTTGAAAAATAAGTTTTTTTTGGAAATATATTTTTCAGTACATGCTTTTATCAAAAAAGTTATAAACTATTATCCACCGAGGAGTTCCGTTGTCCACCTTCCGTCACCATCATCAGATCAGCTAGCTGTTACCATAGTATTATTATTATTATTATTGTCATCGGAAATTGATAGGTAAGGTAAAATTTCAGCTCAATCGGATGTGCATTGGATCGGAACTGTGCAAGTTAGTTAAAAGCTTGTAATGAAGTAGTAGTAGAGCTTTTTTGTGAAAGAGTTCGTCCGGGGAAGTACTACCGCCATACCTATTTCTGCCGCAAAGCAGTAGTGCTCGCGTTGCTGTGTTCCGGTTTGAAGGGTAAGTAAGGGTGCCGGTGAAATTACAGGCACATGAGACTTTACATCTTTTTGTCTCAGGGTGGCGGGCGCAGTGCAATGCCACATAGGGCGCGTCCTAGGTGGACGTGACCTATGAGGTAATGCACTGTTCATAGGCAGAGGTTACCGCTTAACATCAGGTGGGCCATAAGCTTGTTCCGTCATTCAAGTAGTATACAAAATAAATAAAAAAAAGTAATTGAATCCGCAGGCTGCAGTGGCTATTCTCCCGATGGGCACCGGCAACGACCTGTCGCGCGTGCTGGGCTGGGGCGCGGGCTGCAACTCGCACCTGGACGCTCACTCCATCATCAGCTCCGTGAAGGATGCCCTGCATCAGCCACTGGATAGGTACCTACAGCTGTTCTTTTTGTGATCAAATCAAATCAAATATCTTTATTTCAGGCGTATTGGAAAATGTACAAAAACCTAAAAAATATAAGCCCATAGCAATATAAATACCTTAAAAACTAACATACATATAAAAAACACTTTAGACTTGCACACGTTTAGACGGCGACGCATGACGCACCTGCGCGGTGTCTCGTGTCAGGCGTCCGAAGAACCTCCTAAACTTGACACCTCTCGGCCAGAACTCTCCATTCATGAAGGTCGATAGACGGTCAGTCGGCACCCTCACCATAAAGGAAATAAAATTTACATCATGGCGAGACTCCAACTGCTCGACCCTCATGGTTAGCCCTGTCTTCTGCTTGAGGTACTCCACCACCGCTTCGGGCTTCACGGCGTAGTACAGTGGAGTTGTGGGTACCTCCGCACGCAGCAAGGATGCCTGCAATACCAGAGGCATCACACGCGTGTTGCCGAACCTTGAAAAAATTCCAATCACCCCTTTTGAAGAACCCCATACTGTAGTCACTTGGGAAAACCTCTGCAGGGAGATCATTCCACAACCTGATAGTTCGCGGGAGGAAGTTCCTCTGAAACCGCACAGTGCGGGACCACCCTGGCAGGTGGAGGTGAATCCTCTGCCGATGGCGAGCGGTGCGATGAAAAAAGGTTGCTGTAGGCATCACGTCAAACAATTCCTCGGAACAAAACCCACTATACAAACGGTAGAACACGCGGAGAGAGGCAAAGTCTCTCCTCAGATTTAAGGGCTCAATACCGTTCGTGAGCTTGGGATTTGCGCGCCTTCATCATAATTCTCATCTCTTTCTATACCACGAAGTCTATTCTACCTCACTACGGTCAACTTTACGCTTAGTTGGAATGCTGTCGGTACTCGCTGTCAACATCTGCCGTGAATACAATAGCGCTCGGGACTCGGACCGCGTCCCGGCAGAGACTGAGTGCTCCTGAGCTTGCGCACGCTAAAACTATGTGTATTTATTAGCCAAACGGACTTCGTAAGTCAGAATATCTACCTACAGTACGCACGGTGGATCTTTGTCCCTATGAAGTTAGGCTTTTGCAACTCCGTTCTAACTCCAACTTTCTAGCTACGGTAATAACTTAGATCCTGGTCTTCTTATCTATTTCCGCACAGGCCTTAATTGTTGCGTTTTCATTGACAGATGGAAAGTCACAGTGAAACCTAAAAGGCTGGGTCGCTTGCGGCCCGACAAGGTGGTGTACGCGTACAACTACGCCAGCATCGGAGTGGACGCACAGGTCGCGCTGGACTTCGAGCGAGCTCGCACTCAGTTTCTGTACAGATACGCCAATCGGACGCTCAACTACGTGAGTGTAGTCAAACTAGTGGCGCCCCGAACTGAGACCTCGCGCGATGTAGACAGCTTAGATTATCTACTTTCTTTACCTTTCTAAAATCATTTACTGAGACAAATTCATATTGAGAAACAATGGTATCTTGCCAAAAGGTAGTAACTTATGACGGTTTGCACTAAACATAAGTTAGGCTTGTCCCAGTTAAGACACACCTAAGCCTAAGAACAGCCTAGCCAAAGTAGACTAAGGAATACTTAGGGTTTCTGCAAGCAAATTTATCGTTAGGAGTAGTCTAAACAAGTTAGGAAAGGAAAGACCCTAGGCGATTCTTATGTTAAGTGCAACGGGTGAGTGTGTGATCCCTAGGAATTGTAATGTAGGTAGTTGTATTAGTAGTATTACATTAAAGATAAGTATAGGGGAACACATTACTTTTATTACGCTTGTTTAGTACAAACTGTTTGGTACTTGGACGCCATCTTGAAGTGGTTCCAATGCACCCTGCACCGTTCCGTTCTTACAATATTGTCTTTCATTCCGTTACCACTTATTCATACTATGCTGCAGTAGTATCCATGCATATTATTAATCTGAATATTGTACTTGATTTACTGAGTTAAAAATCAAATCTACAATTTGTATTTCTGCTGCAAGCGCTCTCTACAGATTAGATTGTTTGTGCAGATTGCATACGCGTTCCTCGGCGGGCGGCGCGCGCTGGACGACGGAGGCTGCGGCGGGCTCGAGCGGCGCCTGCGCGTGTGGGCCGGCGGCGCGCGCCTGCCGCCCCTCCCCCCCTTGCAGGCGCTCGTGGCGCTCAACATACCGTCCTGGGGCGCCGGCGTCGATCTATGGAGTATGACTTGTGATACCCACGACGTTTTTCATCATACATACATACATAAAGACCTTTCACCGTAAGTTGGCACCTGTCATGGAGTATTTACAGGTGCCATCTTACGGTGAACGAGCCGGACCGTTCACCGTAAGATGAACGGTACGAGGTGAACGGTAACGGAACGGTGAACGGAAAGTAAATACTTTGGTCGAAGCCACTAACATCATAAATGCTAATGTAACGATGTTTGGACGTTTGTTACTCAATCACGACGAAACGGCTGAAAAATCCGCGAACGCTCAGGTTGTGGAATTATGTAATTCCTTCCCCCCGGACCTCGAAACTGAGTAGACGTATCGTGCCATGTTACTGTTTTGTTTTTAAATAATTTAAAACTTTGGTTTCAAAATAAAATCACGACAAAAATTCGGAGTGCATAAACGGCAAGGAGGTCACTACAGCGCAACGGGTGACGTATAAAGTACACAGTACAAAGCTTACGCTTGTAGCTCCGCCCACCAGCGCGTATGGTCATTCATCGAGCAGGAGACGCCTTTACGTCACCGCCCTTACGCCTCTCCATCGCTGTCAGACCTGCTGCGCTTGGTGACTCACTGCAACCGGTTAGTGCACCTCTACGTATTGATGCGCGCCTGGTACTTCGAGCGCGTACCGGCTGTGTTTTGGTGATCAATGTTATCAAAATAAGCCGCCATTGTTATCTAAGAAGCCATTATTGACGGCGCGCTATTAGCCAACCACAGCTAAGCACCTGCCCTCTAGGTGATGTTACCTGGTGCCTCCTACAAATTTCGCTACTGATTGCTCCTGCCGTTTGCTGAGAGCCTGGTGTTTGGGAAGACTAACTATAGTCGAACGATTACTTCACCATTGTCTACCGATTACTCCTGTGGCAAGTTGCTTTCCTGATACTTGACATACCATAAACTATTATTAAATAACGTATATCTGCCACCATCATGAACACACAACGCACCCCAACAAAACAAGCATCTGATAAAGACAGCAGTTGTAGTTCTCGCAATAAGCGACCACGAACATACGAATCCCCCACTGCTGGAGACTCGCCTGACAGAGACTCAGCCAAGCAAGGGGAGATAATGGCAATGTTGACTGGATGGAAAACTGAGCAAGAGTCTATTCTTGCGAAACTTATCAATGATGTTGCTGAAATAAAAACAGAAGTGAAACAGATTCATAAAACCAATTCTGAGATAGAGAAAACGCTGGAGTTTGTCTGCAAAAATTACGAGGAGATGAAAAATAAGGTAGAAAGTTTGGAAAAACACCAAGAAGAGCGCAATAAACATATTGGAAAATTAGAGGATAGAATTGAAGATTTAGAACGAAATGCCAGAAGTACATGCTTGGAAATAAGAGGTATCCCAGAGAAGCCAAACGAAACCAAAAATGATCTGTTGAGCATAATGAACAATATTATGAATAAGATTGGTCTAGAAGCGGAGCGTGGATACATTAGAAATATATATCGAGCAAAAGGAAAACCTAATGCAGAGCGCCCCATAGTGATGGATGTCACTACACCGATAAAGAAATATAATCTCTTTCAGGCTGTTAAGAAATACAACTACCACCACATCAACGACAAGATCAATACTGCTGTTGTTGGTCTGGGAGGAAAGAAGAGTCCTATCTATTTTTCGGATTTCTTGACTCCGAAGGCTAGACGGCTCTATTTTCTTGCCCGGGATGTTGCTAAAAACAGTGGGTTTAGGTACTGCTGGAGTATAAATGGAAAGATATTTATGAGAAAAACTGAAGGTTCTTCGGCTTTAAATATAACAAACGAAGAGCAACTCGAAGACCTAAAACAGAGAAAGTGACTAGTTAATTGTCTGTTACTATTTTTGTATTTCATAATTTTTAGTGATTATTCTGTGCATGCTTATTCTATATCTACAAAGTTAAGTCGGAAAACTAATTTAATGTGTTATTATTTCTGTGGGAACTATTTTTCAACTTGTGCAAAACCTTTAACTCGCATATACTTTCATATTCACCTCATATTCATCTACAAAAACACGTTCAGCGCACAAATTGTATCCTCTCTTAATCATCTCTCGTTGAGCTTTGTAGAGTTTGCGGAATTGGAAATTGTTGTATTCTTATTTAACAGCGGGTCAGTATATTTCAGTGCCTACGCATATAGCTTTCAATATGGTTGATAAAACCCAAAATGAAATTAATTCCTTTATTGATGAGCTAGCAGTTGCCAAAACATATGAAAGTGATCCAGAAGCGTGTCGCTCATTTATTGATATTGATGATGTAACAATTAATGTTCTTTCTCAAAATATTAGAAGCATCAATAAGAACATTGCATCTTTAGAGCTCCTACTTGCTAGACTGGGTTTTAGCTGTGATTTTCTGATATTAGGGGAATGCTGGATTCATGAGGAGAAGCCCTTTCCAGTTCTGCCGAACTATAACTCAGCTTATACTAAGCGCTGCATTAACAAAAATGGCGGCATTGTCATCTACTACAAAACTTGCATTACCTGTGTAATAGTGGAACCTGAGTTTCATGATGCTAATTGTCTTGTTGTTAAAATTGGTAATAATGTAGCAATAGTGGCACTGTACAGATCTCCGTCTTTTTCTGATATAAGCAATTTTCTGAGCTCACTGGACAAAATTTTATGCAGCATTGGAAAGGTAACAACTATTGCAGTTATGGGTGATATAAACATAGATATACAACCTGAAAGTACAGACAGGCATTATGCTAGTTATCTAGAGCTTGTGGCTTCTCATGGGCTACTACCATGTCATACATTGCTTACTAGAGGTAATAGATGTCTAGATCACATTTTACTGAAAAGTAAGTGTCAGGGCACAGCTGTTGTATTGAAAACATATTTAACTGATCATTGTCCGGTTCTCTTAAGTTTCAAAAATAAATTTTCCAGTGTCAAAGCTCTAAGTAAGATTATTACTAAAATAAATATGAATGAAATTATTAAAAAAATCAAATTGGAAGACTTTTCTCAAATACTAAGCTCGGAAAGCGCTAATTACGCTGCAGAGCTGCTAGTTAATAAAATGGTGAAAATAATTAAAATTAATACGCGGATTCTCAAAGTACCCCACATACATCGCATAATAAAGCCTTGGATTACACCTGGACTCCTTCGGTGCATCCGCACTCGAGACAGAATGCATATTGGTGTAAAACAAGCTCCAAACAATGAGACATTAAAGATCACGTATGTACGGTACAGAAACTTCTGTACCAAATTGTTAAGAAAAGTAAAAATAGATTATGAAAAAGGACTATTAGAAAAACACAAAAATAACATTAAAAAGACATGGCAAACCATTAGGCAGGTAACATCTACTGGAAAGAATAAATCTTTTAGTGACCCGTTACTACATATAAAGGCAAGTGCTCAGTTATCGATAGACTTTGTGAATAACTACTTTGCAAATGTCGGAAAAAACCTGGCAGCTAAAATAAAATCTGACTTGACACAAAGCGATGGGCAAGTTGACAAAATTCCGGTACAGGTCAACTCAATTGGGATGCTTGCAACTGATGAGGCTGAGGTTTTCAGTGTCCTAAATGGGCTAAAAAGTGAATGTGCAGTCGGATATGACGGAATTTCTACCAAAATGCTCAAATTAGCTAGCACTACTCTGGTACCCGTAATCACTCACATCTGTAATATTAGTATTACTACTGGCAAATTCCCATGTGCTTTTAAAACATCTATAATTACACCGGTACATAAGGGAAACAAGGGAGACAGTGTCAACAATTACAGGCCAATTTCAGTTCTTACCGCGCTCTCGAAGATTTTAGAAAAAATTATTAATAAGAGGCTCATTTCCTACTTGGAGAAATATAATATATTATCAGCAAATCAGTTTGGATTTCGAGCGTCAAGATCTACTGAGAGTGCAGTGACGAATTTAATTGATCTTATCGCTAGTAATATAGATAAAAAGAAAAAAGTTATAGGTATATTCCTAGATCTAGCTAAAGCCTTTGACACTGTCTCCATGCCCATCCTAATTAAAAAACTAGAACATGTTGGTATTCGAGATAGCTCTCTGAGTCTAATGGCGGATTACCTAACAAATAGGACTCAGAAAACTAAAATTGGCAGCCTGATAAGCCGAGAAGAGCCCATGAGTTACGGTGTTCCTCAGGGAAGCGTCCTGGGTCCTACCCTTTTCCTCGTGTACGTAAATGACCTATGTAATCTAAAGCTAGTGAACGGAAAAATATTTTCTTATGCTGATGACACAGCGATTATATTTGAAGGTAAAACCTGGGAAGAGGCTAGGACTCGTGCTGAAGAAGGCCTCAGAATTGTTATAGAATGGTTACAGCGCAATCTTCTATCACTGAATATTGACAAAACCAAGTTTATGACATTTGCGAACGTATGTGCCAAGCAACCTGAGATACCAATCAGGGCACACCTCGACTGCGCAATAAATAATTGTAACTGCCGCGTCTTGGAAAGAGTCGACCATATTAAATACTTGGGGCTTATTATTGATGATAAAATTAACTGGAAAAAACATATAGAGTCACTAGCCAAGAGAGTTCGTAAATTAATTTATATTTTTAAGTATTTAAGGGAGGTAGCAGACCGTAAACTTTTGTTAAATATTTATGATGCTCTTTGTAAGTCAATACTTTCATACTGTAATGTTACCTGGGGTGGCGCCTGCATTACGTACATGATGAAACTTGAACGTGCACAACGCGCTGTCCTCAAAGTAGCTACGTTCAAACCTTACAGGTTTCCCACTTCGTGCTTGTATAATGAGTGTGAAGTTCAATCGGTGCGAAAATTATATATCCTTAATATAATACTCTCTCAGCACAAAACTGTCGATCCTAAGAATAACCTATCAACAGGGAGAAGGAGAAAAGATATTATTATCAGGACCCCTAAATTACACTCTGCATCTGTGCAGCGTCAGCAAATCTTTCTTGGTCCATTTCTTTATAATAAAGCAAACAATGCGATCCAGGACTTGGTCAGCTATAATAAGGCTGACTGTAAATATTTAATAAATAATTGGCTGATAACACTGAATTATTATGAGACTGAGGAGTTATTAAAGGTTTTGCATTAAAATTGGGTATTAATTATAAAGTTGCAGTATGAATTAATAGATACATAATACACCCAAATATCCATGCAACACTTATACCCACATCTATCTAACTATCTCATTCAAATGCACTGTAAAAAATCATATATTTATGTTAGTATAATTCTCATTTAATTTAATTTGTTTAGAAATATTATAATATTAATTTCAATTTAGTAATGCATGCTTAATTAATTAATTAATCATTTAATTTATTTATTTAACTATGAATTGATGTTATTTACCTATAAAATTAAAATAATTTAAAAGGAATATTGTATAGTAGAGGGAAATTAATGTGCACACTTACCAGAAATTTGTACGATGGTGATGATATGGCTACGCTTGTTTTTAATACCTGAAGGATATCAGCACCTACAATACAAGTCTTTACGACTTAGTGTAGGTGCTGTATAGCATATTTGAAAGAAAACCAAGCCATAATGTATTTTTTAGAATTAAAATTTGTTTGTTAAATTATTTGGAACTTGTGTGCTTGAAAGATAATAAATAAATAAATGAAATGAAAATGAAATGTTTTCACAAGTGACTACAGTATGGGGTCCTTTAAAAGGGGTGTTAGGAAATTTTTAAAGGGTTGCCAACGCGCGTGTGATTGCATGCGTCCATAGGCTACGGTTCCCGCTTACAAACAGGTGGGCCGTATGCTTGTTTGCTACCTTGGCAGTACAAATAAAAATAAAAAAAATACAAAATCCATTATTTTCTGTTTGTAGGTATGGGCGAGGAAGGCGAGGTCGAAGAACAAAGCATAAATGATGGAAAATTAGAGGTATTAATTGAATGACACCAAAAAAATAATGTATTCTCATAATTACGACCTCTGTGGCGCGGCGGGCGTAGGTTCGCCTGCGACGCAGGAGGTTGCGGGTTCGATTCCCGCCTCGGAACAAATATTTGTGCGATCGCAGATATTTGTTCAGGGTGTTCTGGATATTTTCTATGCATAATAAAAAATATCTATATATGTATTATATTGTATTAAGTATATCAGTTATCTAGTACCCATAACACAAGCTCGGCTTATCTTGGGACTAGATAATGTTGTGTGAACTGTCCAGCATTATTTAGTTATTTTTATTTATTAGCTATAAATGGTAATGGTTAAATAAAAAAATATTTAAATAAATAATGCTGGACAGTCCACACAACATTATCTAGCCCCAAGCAAAGCAGAGCTTGTGTTATGGGTACTAGATAACTGATATACAACATATTATGTAGATAGATATTATTATTATACATAGAAAATACCCAGAACATCCTGAACAAATATCTGCGATCGCACAACACATATATTTGTTCCGAGGCGGGAATCGAACCCGCAACCTTTTGCGTCGCAGGCGAACCTACGCCCGCCGCGCCACAGAGGTCGTATAGGTGGTTTGACTATATTGAATGTTTCAGATCGTCGGTATATCGTCGTCGATCCACATCGCGCGACTGCAGTGCGGCCTCGCTGAGCCGTACCGCTTCACACAATCATCGCACCTCAAGGTACTTCTTACAAGCTTTTATTTAACTCGTGTCTAGGTCAAATAGTGCAAGATTAATTAGAACCGATACTTGACATCCGATTGAGCTGAAAGGCATACCTGCCAAGTTCCTATTATGGTGACAGCGAGCTGATTTGATAATAGGGACGGGAGGTGCACAACAGAACTCCAGGCGGATTGCTGCTACGTAGGCATATGCCTAGGCCGGCCACATCACGGCGCGTTATTTGTAGTAGGATTGTTCTGTTTCTGCTGTTAACTTGAGGGTAGTTTATAAATCTCCACTGACCGATACGACAGAGCAGAGCCGCGGCAAGAGAAAGCTTTTGTACGCCAAGATAAACGGACGTTCCGTGTTATCTGCGATTATTGACCGTGTCAATCAAATATACATTTTACTTGGTGTGTGGGCCCTGCATCTCCTGCATCATCTTCTCATGGACTCTGTGGCGTGCCGTGCATGCCTGGAGCTTACCTGCTGCACCTGTACTCTGTATTCAAAAGGTAGGTGGAGTTTAATTACCTTCTGGGAGATTGTAGGAACTAACTGTGTCCACCCACCGAACCAACTTTTCTCACATTCATAAAGCATTAATTCAAATATATAAAAAAAAAGAGTCTGTTTAAATTGAACAAGGATATCATTAATTAAATTTGATTGTTTGCATTGAATAGGCTCCAACTACTGAACCGACTTGAAAAATTATTTCACTGTTGGGAAGCTACACTATCCCCGGGTGACATAGCCTATATTATATTTTCAAAAAAATTAGGGATCCTTACTAAAACTTCAATAATGTAACTCAAGGTGTCAAAAAATGTAACATAGGGGGAATAACTTTAGCAGGTTTTTGTATCTGGTGTGGGGGTAGATTGGGAGTTGGGAAGGGGGGAGGGTTACGGGGGACTGGAGGTCCTGGCACTACCCGTGCAAAGCCGGGGCGAGTTTCTAGTACTTAATTAATGAAACTAAGACAAAGCGCTAGTAAAGATAGCCCTATGTTCTGTCTATTATATTATGTTACATATCTTGTATAGTTCATGTATATGTTAAATATTCCTACATAAAGTACTTTTTTTTTTCTTTCGCATATACGTTTTATGCTCCACCTAAATAAATGTATCCACAATACACAAAGGTTAGCTGGTAGAGAATTCTTCTTAGCATTAAGTTCGCCTGTGTACATTGTTTGTTTTGTGCAATAAAGAATATTCTATTCTATTCTATTTCAGATAGAGTTAGAAGGCACGTGTGCGATGCAAGTGGACGGCGAGCCGTGGATGCAAGGCCCCGCCACGGTGCTGATGGAGCCCGCCGGGCAGTCGCTCATGCTGCGCGCCACCAATAACCACTCTGAGTGAACACAAGGGCATTACATAGAGTTAGAAGGCACGTGTGCGATGCAAGTGGACGGCGAGCCGTGGATGCAAGGCCCCGCCACGGTGCTGATGGAGCCCGCCGGGCAGTCGCTCATGCTGCGCGCCACCAATAACCACTCTGAGTGAACACAAGGGCATTACATAGAGTTAGAAGGCACGTGTGCGATGCAAGTGGACGGCGAGCCGTGGATGCAAGGCCCCGCCACGGTGCTGATGGAGCCCGCCGGGCAGTCGCTCATGCTGCGCGCCACCAATAACCACTCTGAGTGAACACAAGGGCATTACATAGAGTTAGAAGGCACGTGTGCGATGCAAGTGGACGGCGAGCCGTGGATGCAAGGCCCCGCCACGGTGCTGATGGAGCCCGCCGGGCAGTCGCTCATGCTGCGCGCCACCAATAACCACTCTGAGTGAACACAAGGGCATTACATAGAGTTAGAAGGCACGTGTGCGATGCAAGTGGACGGCGAGCCGTGGATGCAAGGCCCCGCCACGGTGCTGATGGAGCCCGCCGGGCAGTCGCTCATGCTGCGCGCCACCAATAACCACTCTGAGTGAACACAAGGGCATTACATAGAGTTAGAAGGCACGTGTGCGATGCAAGTGGACGGCGAGCCGTGGATGCAAGGCCCCGCACCGGTGCTGATGCTGCGCGCCACCAATAACAACTCTGAATGAACACAAGGGCATTACATAGAGTTAGAAGGCACGTGTGCGATGCAAGTGGACGGCGAGCCGTGGTTGCAAGGCCCCGCCACGGTTCTGATGGAGCCCGCCGGGCAGTCGCTCATGCTGCGTGCCACCAATAACCACCAATAACCACTCTCAGTGAACACAAGGGCATTACATAGAGTTAGAAGGCACGTGTGCGATGCAAGTGGACGGCGAGCCGTGGATGCAAGGCCCCGCCACGGTGCTGATGGAGCCCGCCGGGCAGTCGCTCATGCTGCGCGCCACCAATAACCACTCTGAATGAACACAAGGGCATTGCATAGAGCACACTGTCGATTCATACATACATACATACGCTGTGTTTCGGTTTGAAGGTTATGGGTGCTGGTGAAATTACAGGCACATGAGACTTTTTATCTTTGTCTCAGGATGACGGATGACGATGCAATGCCACATAGGCGCGTCCTAGGTGGACGTGACCTATGAGATAGCGCACTGTTCATAGGCAGAGGGTACCGCTTAACATCAGGTAGGCCATCTGCTCGTTCCGTCATCTTAAGTTGTATAAAAAAATTAAACACCTTTTCCCCCGAAAGGGTAGGCTGAGCCTCAAATGGGCCTCTTTTCACTGTGGATTGCACCATCGTTGGAAATAGACGTGACAAGTGGTGAGCTCATCGCTGCCATTGCTTCCCACGACTGACGCTGCTAACGCTTTCTTCCAGTAATAACACATTCCTTAAATAAGCTAGCAGCCAGGACAAATCTTATACCAGTGAATCTTACGAGCAAGTCGGGGTAATCCCTTACGACATCCCTCCCTTGTCGGCTCTTACGACATCCACGGGAGGAGACGGAGGGGTCTATTCTTTGAGATTCAATGACGGGGTAATATGTTCTACGTTTAGAAGCCACGTGGGCGTTACATGTCAGCACGTGCGTACAAGCATCGTGCAAGCTCCACGGTGCATGTTGTGCCAATAATAGCCACGCCACTATGACTACAAACCCGAAGTCATATTTGAGTGTGCACGGGACGTAAAATAGATTTAAAGCTATTTCTAGTTCAGTTTCCGGTTTTACCAACGCAAAAATGTACTATTGCCAAAAGGCAAAGTACCATGAAACACATTCCAAAGTTACTATTGCGATAACTATTAAAAGATTTGGCAACCACACAGGCTAGAAATATAGTTTCGGGTAACTATTAGTCTTAAAATATGATCTCACACATTTTTTATCCAAAAACTTGGATGTACAAGTATTTTAAGAAGGCTTTGTTTCACAGTCAATAAGTTCTAAGGAAGCTACGTCGAATATAACTACTCAGGAAACTAGTATTTGCGTTTCACATCCCTCAGTACCTAGTGTTAATCACCACTTTATCAGCTCAGTAAGTTAAAAGTTAAAGGATTTAACTCGCCGAGTAACTACTTGAGGCGATATGTTAAAATATCGAATGGGCGGAGTCTATCAAGAAAACAATAGCTGCAAGACAGTGACAGCGTTATTACTCACCTGAAGCCGGGAAGAGATGAGTATAGATTTCTTCAGCTCGAAAGTAACTGACGTAAGCGACAAATGATAAAACTTCGTTTTACTTCTAAAGTAGCAAAAAAATAATAAATTATCTTTAATTAATCTAAGTAATGTGATTACCTACTGAATAGTATACAAATTTACGCTTAATATTTTCTCTAGTCGAAGGAGGGACCTAAAACAGGTTTTGGGAGGGCTAATTTCAAAAAATAAAGCTATTGAGAAAAGTTTCACCAATCGTATTTCTAGTCTATAATTTTTTTAGATTACATCCTCAAGTAATTACTGTATTAACATCAAGTTTGTAACCTTTACTGTTACTGAGTAAGCATGTAACGCAACAACTCCAAAATTTTAACAAAGCATCTTAAACGTTTACTTATTGATTGTGAAACAAAGACTAAATGTATTTTATTGTAATAAGTAAGTACTTAAAACACAAAGTAGGTAGGTAGTTAGGTAATCGAGTAATTTTATGAATAGCTAACTATGCCAAAGTAACGTAAGGTGAAAATATTGAGCAGATAAATAAATTCATTCGAGACTTACATTTATGGTTTCATTCAAAACATCCCTCATCTTCCATCCTCATCGTGCTAACATCCCTCATCAAACTGTAGAGGGATGCCGAAGGCAACTTGTGTCTAGCATTGAGGGTATACTAACCAGAGTCTCCGATTAGAGAGGGCAAAACCTGATTCAGTTTAAACCTAAAAAGACACAAGATTGCGCGTTCACTACTAAAAAAAAACCTTTTACTGTGGCTACACAATCCCAGGACATTCCCCTCACCATGTCTACGAGCATTGGGATTCTAGGAGTCGACATCTCTAGCGATGTCCAGTACCTAAGTCACTTAGAACATAAGGTCAAGCTGGCTGCCAAAAAGCTTGGTGTACTTAACAGAGCGAAGGTTTACTTAACTGCGGGGCAAAGGCTGCTTCTCTATAAGTCGCAAGTCCGGCCCCACATGGAGTACAGCTGTCACCTCTGGGCAGGAGCACCTGGCTACCGTACTTCACTGCGGGGCAAAGGCTGCTTCTCTATAAGTCGCAAGTCCGGCCCCGCATGGAGTACAGCTGTCACCTCTGGGCAGGAGCACCTGGCTACCGTACTTCACTGCGGGGCAAAGGCTGCTTCTCTATAAGTCGCAAGTCCGGCCCCACATGGAGTACAGCTGTCACCTCTGGGCAGGAGCACCTGGCTACCGTACTTCACTGCGGGGCAAAGGCTGCTTCTCTATAAGTCGCAAGTCCGGCCCCGCATGGAGTACTGCTGTCACCTCTGGGCAGGAGCACCTGGCTACCGTACTTCACTGCGGGGCAAAGGCTGATTCTCTATAAGTCGCAAATCCGGCCCCGCATGGAGTACTGCTGTCACCTCTGGGCAGGAGCACCTGGCTACCGTACTTCACTGCGGGGCAAAGGCTGCTTCTCTATAAGTCGCAAATCCGGCCCCGCATGGAGTACTGCTGTCACCTCTGGGCAGGAGCACTTGGCTACCGTACTTCACTGCGGGGTAAAGGCTGCTTCTCTATAAGTCGCAAGTCCGGCCCCGCATGGAGTACTGCTGTCACATCTGGGCAGGAGCACCTGGCTACCGTACTTCACTGCGGGGTAAAGGCTGCTTCTCTATAAGTCGCAAGTCCGGCCCCGCATGGAGTACTGCTGTCACCTCTGGGCAGGAGCACCTGGCTACCGTACTTCACTGCGGGGTAAAGGCTGCTTCTCTATAAGTCGCAAGTCCGGCCCCGCCTGGAGTACTGCTGTCACCTCTGGGCAGGAGCACCTGGCTACCAGCTTGGACCTTTTGACTCGGTTCAAAGGCGTGCAATGAGAATTTGCTACCTTGGTAGTATACAAAAAAACAGGATACTTAATAGAATAACAAGTTTATTAGACATCCAATAACACGAGAATTCTTCTACATTTATATCTATGACATTGAACAAACAATAATCAATAAATGATGTGTACCTATGTAGGTAATACAATTATTTAAAATATTACGTTATACATAATGCGAATGTTCCTTTTTATTATCACATGCAATTCTCAACTATATACTAGTGTATATTATATTATAGTCGCAATTTAGATGACTAGTCAACAGTAACTTAAAAATCTTGATCTACACTGATAGTAATTATAACAAAATTTAACGCAAATCAATTGAAAAACAGATATAAATAAAAATACAAAAATATATAAAAAAAGGCAACAAAAAAAACGTTATTTACGCTGATAGTAATTATAACAAAATTTAACCTAAATCAAATGAAAACCAGATAAATAAAATGCAATAAAAATATCAAAAAAAAAAAAGAAATAAAAAACCTTGATCTACCTACACTAATAATAATTTGAAATACAGAAGCAAACAGACAAATACAGAAAGTTAAGATGGAACACTGCCCTATAGTAAACTGGCGCCAGTTTTCTGTGTGTGTGTTACACAAAAACACCGACCCAGACCGAATAACAGCCCGGGGCTGTTATTCGCTATGACCAAAGGAGATCACTTGCCAATAACGTGAGACGTCACATTGTATTCTGAACGATGGTTCCACGCCGATATCGTAAGCAGCACGCGTTATGTCACGTTTGGTCATAGCGAATAAGAGGGTAGGAGTGATGAGCTTAGTTTGGATGCATTATCTGTGTGAGTGCGTGTATGTACATGTAGTACTATTAGTTATTCTGTGTTTATGAGCTTAGTTTTTGGCTTCACTTGTTTTGTGTTCTGTCTGAACTTTCTCGATTTGTCTGAGGTAGAACCTAAATAAAATGAAAAAAAAAGATCACAAAAAATGCAATAAAAAATCTTGATCTAAACTGGTGTACTTTGTACAAAATTTATATTTAACAAAATTGAACCTATGTCCAATTAAAACAGATATAAATAGATGAATAAAATGCTATAATTACCATTTTCATACTGTGGAAAATTACATAAATAAACAGCACAATGTAAATCATTACTTCAAAAGGAATGCTTTACTAATTGAATTAAAAAAATATGTCAAAAAATTTAATGTTTCCTTTGGAACACAGTACCTTATTAAATAGATAAGAAAATAAATAAAGTATCTAGTTATTTTTTGGCACGATAACACCGTAATATGTATAAATTATTTTAAACACAGCCCTCTGTGAGATATGCGTTGTGTAGATAGATAATTTATTCAGGCGTGACTTTGCGCAAATCCATCCTACAATATTGATTATTTAGTAACGATTCCGCCCGAAAACTCACCAAGAATTCAACACGTGTTTCACCTCTGGACAAAGGTTAAGGTGGTTGCTTTCGCTTGTGGCGCAAAATTCAATTCTTTTCAGCGAAAACTAATTTCCCGGTAATTATATGACCTAACACACAAGTTTTAATTTATGGTATCACATAAATATCATTAGTTTAGCTATGAATGTGCTTGAAACAAAAAAAAAACACTAAAAACCATTGAAGCACAATCTTAGCTAAAATAATGATATTTATGTGATACTATAAATTAAAATTTGTGTGTTAGGTCATATAATTACCGGCAAGTTAGTTTACGCTATCTGAAAAGAAGTGTTGATAAGCTGTGATGAGCAAAAAATACCAACAAATTTGAATTTCGCGGTACAAGCGAAAGCAACCACCTTAAATGTCCACTAGAGGGTGAAACACGTGTCGTGTTTGATTAACTTATATTTGTAAATATTTGTTCGTCAAATTAATGTTGCCATCAGTCAGCACGGCAATTCAGTTAGCATCTTAGGGACGCTTCTGTCTAGTTGATTTGGATATATTTAGATCATTGCGACGGTCTTTAGATAGATCAACTGTTTCATATTTTTACAATTTTATAAATGCTTTTACCTATTAGTTGCATTATTCTTTCTGTAAATAAATATTATTTAGTAATTGATAAAGTTATACAAAAATTAATGATATTTCAAAATGAAAACAAAAATAAGTCTGAGAGCATGATCATTGATTGATCATGCATGCATACTATATAAATGGGCTATGTTATGGACTAAAATATCCCAAAACTTGATAAAAATAAATATGTATCACTATGTAGGAAGACTGATGACGTCAATCATTTGTTATCTCTTATACATTTAAACAACACCTAAACACAATATGCTAAAATGGAATATTTTATATTACATTAGCACTGAACTTAATCTTATTCTAAATGCACCAAAAACGTAAACTCTACAAATACATAAACTTTATTTATTCCTAGTTTATGTTTTTGGTACAGGTCGCGCAACGAGTAATGAGCGCTCGGCGAAAGTGGTGGGGTTGATTGCGCATGTGTACATTTTCGGCATCTTTTCCACAACGAAACAAAAACAACATCAATATCAACTAAGTATCAAAGAAATGTGTGCGCGTCTGTATCTAGGGAGCGCGAGAAGCGAGTGCGGGGCGCGCGGGACGGAAGGCGACTAATCAACCAATAGCGCGCCGGAGCTAACCACCTCTCCCGTCGCGCCTCTCTACCCCCGCTAAACAGACCCAAAAATTTACTACTGCGCATTGAAGGTCAGCTCTCAAAACTCGTTGCGCGACCTATAGCATCCATGCTTATCCTTGCACATAATCTTTTTTGGTTACACCAAAGTTGATTCTAAGCTGTTCTAAGAACACGAAGGTGAGAATGGTATGTGGAGCAAGCCTTGCGAAAGCTGGAATGTAGCCTTTGAAGAAAGCTAAGGGGCTCTCCTTAGCTAAATTTTTGACGAGTGTTAGTATACTCTTAACTTCACCTGGTTTAGCGTTCATTACTCTTGTTTTGAGAACATCCACTGGTTGAGTCAATGTTGTAGCGATACCACCCTGGAAGAAATAGTTATTCTTGTATATTTTCCTTAGTTTTTAGGGCAATCAAACCTTAATCTTGTCACCTACCTATAACCATAGACTAACTAAACACAATAGACTGCTAATCTCATACAAGAAAACGTGACTCAAAAAAGGTCAATTCCAGGCTATTTCTAGATGGCGCTGGAAAAATTCCAGGCTATTTCTAGATGGCGCTGGCAAATTCATTCAATCAGCATTTTCAACCAATTACCTAATCTCTTTAAAAAACAATATTTAAATTTCTAATTTACTTTTTAATTATGGAACTATGGTCGCAAAACATGTTTTATCGATCTATTCGAAATACATGTAAAAATGATTTCAATCGTTTATAGCAGATTCAAAACAGCGACATCTAGAGTCATTGTAGGCAATCATTCATCGATGCACGTTTTCTTGTATGAGATTAGCAGTCTATTGTGTTTAGTTAATCTATGCCATAACTCAGGGTGACCAAGAAATAAAGTGATATGACTAATAATAAAAAAATATAAATACTGTTTTAAGTGTTGTCTATAGCAATTAGTAAATTACAGTCACTATTTACATTTATACAGGTTAGTTTTTTATCCGGCGCCCACAATATCTACATCCTTAACCTTACTAAAAAGCATTTGTTTATTTTTACTAATCGTAAATCGATTTATCGAGAGCTTTTTTGAGTAAGGTTACGGTTACGCAAGTAGATAACGTGGGCCTAGCCGCTGGCTTTAAACTGACGTAAAACGAACAGTGTATATTCATATTAAAATTTTGTTTCAAGAAGTTTCAATATACTTACTGCTAATAAACTTGAAGTGACATGAGTGATAACATCGTCTCCGAAGTAAACAGTTGAGAGGAGCAGCTCCTTTATCTGGTCGTAGAAGGCGAGCTGACCGATGGTCATGAGAGCAGCCCGGCTGCAGGTCATGGTGGCTCCGGCCCATAGGCGGGGTAGGCCCTCAGTGGCTGCCACTTTATAGAGTCCATGGACAGCATTCTTATAGCTGGAACATAGAAGAATGGATCTTGTTAGAAGGGGTATACACAATATTCTGATTTGAAGTAGTAAGTTACTGAACAATTTGCAGCACCCACCAAAGTCAAAGTCAAAAGTATTTTATTCATTGAAATCACAAGGATCATTTTTATTCACCCGTGGCTTCCCTTCCAGTATACTGGGGTGAAAGAAGCTTATGTGTCAATCCAGGCGATTCTCGGATTAGACATAATCCATACTCTAAATTTCTCTAAATTTGCATAGTGTAGAAATAGAAAATATTTATTAGCTCAACAAAACTGTTAAATTATATATTACAAAATATAAAAATTGACGACAAAAAGGATCTACTTCGCATGTGGTGATTCAGCAGTCTTCATTTTTTATCATTTCATAAATTTTCATACAAAATTTCTTGGTTTTGGCAGAACTTTGACACTAACTTTTAAGCAAATTGGGATGAAAGTAGCCTGTCTCATTCCAGGTCCTAATATATCTCTATACCTTTAGTTATAATCTGTTTAGCCATTACAGAGTGGTGAAGAAACATCCAAAGATTCGCATTTATTTTATTCAGACTAGTGGCATGCCCGCAACTTCGTCCATGTGTACTTTTCCATACAAACTATAACACCCCGCTGCACCCCTTAGGGGTTGAATTTCTGGAATTCCTTTCTTAGTGCACCCCTATACCATAAAACGAAACGTACCCTCCAAATTTCAGGTCTCTAGAACTTACGTTTTAGGCTGTGACATATCATTGGAGATAGCCAGTCAGTCAGTCAGTCAGTCATGCAACGATTTTATATTATATTGATTCGTAAATAAGTTTCATAGTTTGTTCTACTTCCTTACTTTCTTCTCTGCTCCAGCGGCAACTTAACATCATTCTGCATCCGTACATTGACCAAGTCAGCAGGGTTCCCGACAAAGCCCCCTGCAAAACCACCCATGCCCGCCAACAATGCTGATATATAAAATGGTATAGGACTACCCTGAAACCAAACAAAATCCATTACTTACTCAATAAGATCATGGCATTTATGGTTTTATTCATCGCCTACAGAACTCAAAGATCTTGTTTTGAGAACAATTCCAAAATGCAATAGTAATGCTTTTTGTCACTTACGTCTTTTGGAGTCATTTCTTGTTTGGCCATTTCATATATACCAAATCTGGCTGTGGAGTATGTCAACTGGCGTAGAAGTGAAGCAGATATGCCATTGTAAAGGCCCAGTATACCTGGAATTTTTTTAATACATAGGTACATAAAACTGAGGTAGAAATACCAATTTTTATAATGCGTTGTCAATTAAGCTAATTACCTTGGGTGTCAATTTTAAGTAGTATGTGGTGGTTCACCTACCAAGTGAATTTACACCCAAGGTAATTAGCTAAATTAACAACGCATTATAAAAATGAAGTTCCATTTTTAGACTGACGCAGGTCGTATTTTTCAAGTGCTATTGATGAAACTTGGTATTTATGTTCTAAAATTACATAGTTTTTTTCTCGTCGGCGAATTTTGATTGGCTGGGTATTTTCCAGAAAGGGGGGGAAATTTGCTGCGGCGCCATTTACCCGCCGATTTTGACCATATTTGGCAGAAACATTCGGTACTAAATTTCGAATATGAGCAAAATCAGTGAAGAACTTGTCTAACTATACATTATAGGCTGATTATGCAATACATATATATATGTATATGTATTGCATAATCAGCCAATAATGTGTCGGTCTAACTTGTTTCTACTTAGCTACAATAGAAGAAAATATTTATAATTATTTTATTAAAAAATGATGACCAGTTTCAAATCTATCTCATCAATTGTAGAAAGTGGCTACTCTATTTGGACATCTAATGTATGAGGTTTGTAAGTCATTATCAACGACATATCTCACCAGTTTCTTCCATAAATAGACTGCATCGGTAAAATATATTTTTAAATTATATCAGTACCTTGTTCCTGGGATTACATACGGTAAAAATTTAGAATCGTTTGGCAGGAGGAGGATGGGAGAGGGGGGGGGAGTGGGGGATTTGTACCCCCTCGCCCCTGGTACCACTCCTATGCAAAGGTTACTTACAGTTTTCGAGAAAAAAATAAAGTTTTTTTTTTTGTTAAGTATGGATATTTTAAATGTCGGACTCCGGTATGTGCTCCCGCCAGTACTCTCGCGAGGTCGACCTTGAGTGTCGCTTCACCCACTCGACCTTTGCTACGCTACGGAGGTCACCGGCTCGCTTCGCTCGCCAGCTCCCCCCTTCACTCCGCTCGGCCTCGCGGGCTTGCTCCACTCAAGATCTCCCACGCGAGATACGGGCTCCGCGTTTTTATATACACTCTAGGGGCGTGACGCACAGTACCACGTGGAGTCGGGGTGCTCCGTATCGGGTCTGCCACTCTTTTCGGACCTAACCAACTATTGTCGGGGTGCTCTGTGTCGAGTCACACAGTCAGTCAACAATAAAAAATCCATAATTTATAACATTAATTAATTCCTCAAAAGGATCTCTCTTATTTCTTTCAACATCCCTTCTCTACAGATAGAGGTACCTACTCATAAATTAAATCATTAATATTATTATTTTACGTTCCGATTTTGTAAAATTTTCTTTATTATTTTTCTTTAAAAGCACAAGTTTCCTGGACAAGGGGGCCGAGGCTGGAATTTCCTGCACCCTCCCTGCAAGTTGGCGATGACTCCCGTAACATCTGACACTTCCAATTCAAAAATTTCATACTTAACCTCAAAAATTTCTTTATTTTTTTTCTCGAAAACTATAAGTTACCTTGTTATGGGACTGGTACCAGGGGCAAAGGGGTACCCCTCCCCTTCTTCTCCCCCTACTCCCACCCTCCTCCTCCTGCCAAACGATTCTAAACCCAACCCTTACATACAACTGCAAACTTTTTTATGCTATTAATGTAGGTTAATTTACATATTAGTATTAGATTCTAGTAGATACTTTATTGAAATTAATGATCCAATGTTTACCTTGATTTTTAACAACGGTTGCAGTGAGTTTCAACATAGAGATATTTTTCCCTTTTTGCGTTTGCATTTGCACTTTGAGTAAATCGAGTGGATGAGTAATGCATGCTGCTCCAGCAGATGCAAGTCCTCCGAAGTACCATTGTGAGACCTTGCTTTCTTTAGCTGACATGATGGAACTGGAACAAAATTAGAGATAAATGTGCCGCTCTAATCGGTAAATTCTCCCCAGTTACTCAAAAACACTTACATAATAAAAGCTGGCTGCAGGTATAGGCAGGAAGCTTATGAATATGTTTGGCGTTACTAATTATGCGCTAACTCATATTTTGATTATAAATTTATTTCCGAAGAAACAGTGCGGACTCCTCCGAAGTTAAAATAAAATTAAGAAACTTTGTGGTTCGGTTTGGATTGTGGCTCCATCGTGACATTCGTGTGAACTTGTGAAGTGACATGCCATGACAGACAGACATATGGATATGACGGACGTCTAGGGGTGCGTGTGCGTTCCGAGTCACGATAAAATCGATGTGAGCGATCACAGTGCTATTTTGCGTTCCGATTCAGAAATCGCGCTTATGGCAGTTTGAGCGTTGACGCGACTCGGAACGCTTTATAAACGATATCATCAATAACCTCTGTAGTCTGTCACTTTGACAGTAGCGCTCACAGTAATATCGGTTTGGGGCATGGTCGGTGTAATCGCAAAATGGCGGATTTAATGATGTCATTCATGACGTCACACGCAATATCGTAGTCGCGCTCACAGCGTTTCGGAACGCTAATAATAGCGATCACATCGATTATAACGTGACTCGGAACGCACCCTTGGATTCTTGTCTCTCTTGCTTGTATTCACTCTATGATAATTCATATTGACAAACAGATGTACTACGCTATGTCCATGACATGGATGTAGAAATGCAGTCCATGGCATGGACTTGGTAACCAAACAAGTCCATGGCAAGCATGAAGTTTACCCAAATTCAAGCTTCTTGGTGGCAAGTCCATGGTCCAAGGTCTAGTCCATGGTAGTACCATGGACTTACACACATGGTCTGTAGTACAGACCGTTCACCGCAAGTTCACCGTTTGATGCACAGAACATTAATACTCTCTAGCGAGAGGGTAAGACCATGGACGTAGACTAAGTCCATGGGTAAGACTAAGAAATATGTCCCCTGCGGTTGCGGTTTCTATGGTACATCTGTTTGTCTGTGGATAAATCCGGTTAAAAATTGTAAAATAAACTATTTATTTTGATTTTAAATAATTTGGCAAAATTGAAGTAAGACTAAAATATTACGAAACATTACTTACAATTGCAAGAAACAAAACCTATTTAGAGAGAAACACCTTGCTCAAATTGGCCACAATCAACGAATATATTCTAGGACACACAAAACAAGCACTTCATTCACAAGTATGTATACCAAATACTAATTAACTTAAACTGTAGTAGTTAACTGCCTACAAATACTTTAGGCGATTAAATAACATTCCACCCGGCACCCAAGATATGTTATTACCGTCAAAGTAACGAATGCATACTGAGGTCGCGAATCAGCCAGCCAGCACGAGTGGTACCTACCTAATGTTTTTACTAAACATCAGCGCCTCGTGACGCTTATCGTTTACCATTGGAGATATAAAATATACCAACAATGCAGTTTATACCTACTTTGGACAATCTTTTTGTTTCTATAATGATTGTACTTACATAATCTTATCTCATATTTTCATGTTTTGTTTGCAGAATGGCATCAGATATCGTATCCTGTCTTCAATTAGATAAAAACTTACCGGGGAGAATTATTGTTGTAAAGGAAATAAATGGATGTGACAGTACATTCATTGATTGTTGTGTTATAAGCAACAGTATTAAAAACAGAAGTCCTGTTATTTTTGTATCGCTACACAACTCGCTGAGCCATTTCCAGAATGTTGGACTGAAAATGAACTATAACCTACAAAAGCATGTTGACAGTGGACTTATTGAATTTTACAACTTTGGTGAAGAGATTTTAAGTAATTTGTTAGAGCATAACAATTTGACTATAGAAGAACTAAATCTAAGAGTAAAGGATAAAGTATTAGCTAAGCAAAGCAGGAATGAGCCTGTGAATATTATTGTAGATGGAGTGTCTCATCTGTTTGATTTGGGTTATAGTTTAAAAGATGTTAACACATTCTGTAAACAGTTATTTGATTTAATAAGGCATAGTAACAATTCGTTTGTGCTATATCACTGTAATCAGGCCAGTGTAGATGATGTTACTCATACAATGTCCAATCTGCTGATCCACAAAGCTCATACAGTGGTTGAGGTGGAGAATCTCCAATCAGGCTGGAGTGCGGACGTGTCGGGGCATATGACGGTTAAACATCTTGGGCACAAGTTTCAAAATGAGCACATGTTTACGTTGGACCTGAAACCTGCCCGGTATCTCTTCAAACTGTTTGATAGGGGAGTAAAGCTGCTGGCTCCGGGTACAGTTTAATTCATAAGAGATAATTGTTTCTGAATGCAATTGCTATTTTCATTCTCATATTTTTGACTATATTGTTTTTTATATCAAATATTTGTTTATATTAAAAAATGAATTTTATAATGAGTTTTAGAATAATCAGTGACAAAATTTAATTGAGTTATTAAAATGTATATAAAAAAATGCACAGATTGTTGTTTTGATAAATGCGTTGCCCTTAGGTATTCTGTGCGTCAGTTGGCTGTAACAGTTTTTAACATTTTCTATGAGAAAGTTATCTGTTGAATTTCAAATTCATCAAAATGTGTGTTGATGTTATAATAATAAAATAATACACAAATTTTATCGAAATCGGTTCAGCCGTTTCAGCGTGATTGAGTAACAAACATGCAAACATCGTAACATTGTATATTTTTTTTACGTTATTGACTGAACTAGCATATGGCCCCCACTCTGCTTTTTAACAATGCATCAGGTACTTCGTAGGTCAAGTAAACGCCCTGGGCGGCATTGCACTGCGCCCGCCACCCTGAGACAAAGATGAAAAGTTTAATGTGCCTGTAATTTCACCAGCAGCTACCCTCCAAACCGGAACAGCAATGCGAGCACTACTGCTTTGCGGCAGAAATTGGTATGGAGGTAGTACTTCCCCGAACGTACTCTTTCGTTCCGGACATTCTTCCGAACTTATAAATTTATCTCCATCCAAAGGTTGTCTGGAAGAAATCGCTTCTAAGCGATAAGACCACCCATTGTACTTATAATTACGTAGTTAAGTTCTGTTTCTTTTTTTTGTTATATATATTAAGGTGTAAGTGCAATAAAGTATTTTCTATTCTATTCTGTTCTATTCTATTCTGTTCTATTCTTTCACAAAATTTCTCTACTACGAGTACCTACTACTAATATTAGTGGGATGTTGGTACCACACAGTTAAATATTTATGTACCAAAGTACCAAAATGTGGAAAACATACAATACAGGCAATGCTTTCGGTCGTCAAATTAATGGCTGTGTTAACGAAGTCGCATGAAATTTTCATTTGTGGTGATTAGCTGGTTGCCCGGCGACCGCCCGAAGCGAAGGCTGTATATTTTGACCATCACCTGCCTCTCAGTACACGTGAAGTCTACGGCCGGAGCGCGCCTTTCCACGCCCCCTCTGCACCTACCTATCATTAACGTGTCACCTTACTGACGTATTTCCCATGAACTAACGTGAACACCGTTTCAATTTACCTACATTAATTTTAATCTGCTATGATTGATTACCTTCAAACCTTTCGTATTAGTGGATATTTCAGTGGCGGAAGTAGAGTGACTTTAGCTGTTGATTCTGCATGAAGCAATCGTTTCACGGAGATGCCATGACTCAGAGCACTAACTCCGATAAGCAGCATGGCGGTGCCCGGACCGTTACTGAAGAAAAGCTGATGGTAAGTTAGCTAATATTGTCCCACTGCTGGGCAAAGGTCTCCGCCAGATTATTCCATTTGTCCCTGTTCTTAGCAGTCTCCCGCCAACGCTTTTTCGGCCGACCCCTGAGGTCGCCGTCCTTTAGGTGTAGGTAAGTTATAAGTTACGTATAAGTCAGGTATAAGTTATAAGGTATAACATACATAGACATACGCCTTTTTCCCCGAAAGGGTAGGCAGAGCCTCAATAGGCCTCCTTTCACGTGGGTTGCACCATCGTGGGAAACAGATGTAACAAGTGGTGAGCTCATCACCGCCATTGCTTCCCACGACTGACTCTGCTAACGCTAACGCTTTCTTCCAGTAATAGCACATTTCCATAATAAGCTAGCAGCCAGGACAAATCTTATGTACCAACGAATCTTACAAACAAGTCCGGGTATAAGCTTCTAAGGTACCTGTAAGTTACCTAATATTACAGTGTAACTATTTGTAATTAGATTATGTACATAGATGTAGCCTAATTGTCATCGTTATAGTCATAGCTATAATCAAGTATGTATGAAAATATTTTAGCTTTGTGGGATTTATGAGTGGAAAATTCGTTAAATTCAAATTATATATCCTCCCGCGATGTTCATGCATTTGCGTGCAAATTTAGATGAAAATCAAAACATTATTGGTTTACCTGAATGTATGAATTGTTAGCGATGAAGTATAATTAATATAAATAAATAAAATAAATAATCCTGGTCAGTTCACACAACATTATCTAGCCCCAAGCTAAGCAGAGCTTGTGTTATGGGTACTAGATAACTGATATACTTAATACAATGCATTACATAGATAGATATATTTGATTATACATAGAAAATACCCAGAACACCCTTACAATTATCTGCAGATCGTACAAATATTTGTTCCGAGGCGGGAATCGAACCCGCAATCTCCTGCGTCGCAGGCGATCCTTCGCCCGCCGCGCCACGAGGTCGCCCATAATTTTATTCATCATAGGCACCAATAGGTACAAGCTTTTATGAAATTAGTGATCGGAACAATGTGCTGATCAAAATGAGCATGAAAACGGCCAGTCTACTATTATCCATCAAGGAGTTCCGTTGCCCACCTTCCGTCTCCGTCATCAGATCAGCTCGCTGTCATCAAATTGGTGACAATACAATACTATGGTGAGTCACCATTGTATTGTATTGACTTACCTGTCAAGTTACGATGACAATACAATATTATGGTGACAGCGAGCATCTGATGATGGAGACGGTAGATGGGCAAGCACTCCTCGATTGGCGTAATATACAGGGCGTCCCAAGACTATGCGACATGAAGGTAAAGTACCTTAAATATTGTAGATAGGATATTTTGCTCAAAGGAGACTTTATTTTATTTTTAAAACATAGAACCTAATACTGCATTTAAAGATTTCTAAAAATTACTTGCTTCGTCTGGGAATCGAACCGAACATTTAATGGAATCAAACATTTACTTTATTCTTTTGTTAGAAGATACCATGTTACTTAAGAGGAATTATTGCATGTTAAACATTCTTTCGATTGGCATCATAAAAATACGGGTGTTTTTTTCACATTTAGGTCGGTTCCATTATCAGACCAAGCAAGTAATTTTTAGAAAATCTTTGAACGCAGTATTATTAAGTGATCATAGTATTATTTTTATCTGTGGTGATACAAATAAAATGAAGTCTCGTTTCAGCAAAATATCTACAATATTTAAGGTACTTTCCGTTCATGTCGCATAGTCTTGCGACGCCCTGTATATGTCTATGAGCCGGCAGTGTTTTGAGCTTGTTTTGATCTGCTTACGGTTCCGATTAAGTATTAATTTTTAGAAAAGCGTATCTTGAAAATAATAACATAAAACATGTTATTTTACGGAATGATTTCCATACATACTTACACATAGTGTTACTTCTGTTTGCACGCACAGGTAGCGCTGCGCGTGCGCCCGCTGCGAGCCGATGAAGGCCCTCGCATCATTCACGTGCTCAGCGATAAGGTACACCATTCTATTCTATGCTTTATGTAGTTTTTTTTGCAGTAGGTACTAGTCATTATAAGGGTGGATTGTCCTTATACTAGACACTGGTGCGAGCGACACCTGCCCAGCAATCCAGGTTTTATTGTTTACGTTCGTTATGTTACCTTCCTTTATGAGTTTCGCTCGAAATAAATTTATTTGATTTGATTTGGTTTGATTTGATATACACACAACTTTTTGTAGGTGTTATCAATACATACATAGTATTAAACAAATACGATATCCACCTCTGTCTGTCTGTGTATCCGCTTAGTTCTAAATTATCTCGCATCGAATTTTGGTGACGGATGTTTTTCTTCCGGAAGGTTTATATAATAACTTTTCGTGCGAAGTCTATAAAAACATCATTTACATCTATGATCTTATTTTTGCCACAGATAGACCTATGATTTGTACCTAGACCTACTAATAAATCGAATTTGAGAGCTATAAAGTTGGGCAAAAATTTAATTTTTCGGTTGGAATTGTGAAGTTTTTCTCAAACTCAAGATCGCTTTCAAAGCTGAGTTCAGTCCTTTTACTCTAGTTAAAGCTGTGATATTGGGTAATGAACCAAAACCTTGGTTTGTCATACTTAAGTATACTGTCAATTATTTATTCTGTGCTATGGGACAGTATTCTGGTAATTTTTCGTTCAGGATCTTCGGCTAGGTACCTACATTGTAACTTTGTGTTCCTCGATAGGCCGAATACCAGTCTACTACTTCTATTCTTAGTTCTTATAGAATAGATCTTCTTATATAGCTAGGTATAGCGTATACTTTTATTTCACTAATCGTATTTATTATAACTTTTTGATTCTCTGGAGCTTACAGCACGCGGTTTTAATCTGAGAGATAATACTACGATAGGGAATTTGACATTGGATAGGTCAAATACACGGTGTCTGTATCAGTAATGCCTACATTGCCTACAGTTAAATAAAATAAAAATAAAATAAAATAAAATGAGCCTTTATTTCTACTACTGTAATAATACTTATACTAATCTCCTTTTATTCATTCTTCAGTAATAGTCGCCTCCTTGGCGTAGGCCTCCCCCATTTCCTTCCACAATTCTCTGTTTCCTTTGACATCCAGCCTGATCCAGCTATCTCTATGAAAATATCCTCCCATCTCTTTTCCGGTCTACCTCTACCTCTTGTTTCGTCCCTTGGTATCCACTCCGATATTCGTTTAGCCCATCGACTGCTATCCATCCTACATGCATGTCCTGCCCATTTCCATTTATGGGATCTTATAATTTTTACTACGTCTTTTAGTTTAGTTATTTTCCTGGTTGTATTATTTTTGACTCTATCTTTTTGTGTTATCCCCAGCATGCTTCTCTCCATCTTCCTTTGACAAATGGCTAACTTGTTTTCGTCCTCCTTCTTCAATGACCAGCTTTGACACCCGTATGTTAGGGTTGGAAGTACTGATATTTCGTAGAGTTTTTCTTAATACTTATATTTATCTGCTTGTTTTTCATTACTTCCTTCAAACTCCAATACTTTTTCCATGCAATGGCTATTCTTCGTTGAACTTCATTGCTAGTGCACTTATTAAATGAAACCATTTGACCCAAATATATGTAATAATTTACATATTCTATGTTTATGCCTACAGTTAGCGTTATATTATACAAAACAATATGTATTGGTAGGTACCTACAATTTTTAGTGCCTATACAGAGTGTAGGTACCTGTACTAATATTTATTCTGTGGTGTAGGTACGCTCAAACTACGTAGAATATGTAGGTATGCACTCCCGAAAATAAATAATAAATAATGCTGGACAGTACACACAACATTATCTAGCCCCAAGCTAAGCAGAGCTTATGTTGTGGATACTAGATAACTGATATACTTAATACAATACATTACATAGATAGTTTTTTTTTATTATACATATACAATTATTATGTATAATACCCTGAACAAATATCTGCAGATCGTACAAATATTTGTTTCGAGGCGGGAATCGAACCCGCAAAGCGCAACCTCCTGTGTCGCAGGCGAACCTTCACCCGCCGGGCCACAGAGGTCATATATTTTTCAATACCTACAAGCTTTTATAAAATTAGTAATTGTAACCATGTGCCGATCAAAATGAGCCTAAACACGGCCAGTCTACTATATTATCCATCGAGGAGTTCCGTTGTCCACCTTCCGTCTCTATCATCAGATCAGCTCGCTGTCACTATCATATTGTGTTGTCATCGGAACTTGACAGGTATGCCAAATTCCAGCTCAATCGGTTCAGGATAACTGCTTTAAAATTCAGTTGCAAGATTCCACCCGGATTCCACCCAGACAAACATACATAAATTGCAAGTTTAATAAAAGCTTGTAAAAAGGGGACCATTCTACACATTAGGTACCTACTATGTTCCTACACTGATTTTTGTATGGAGATTAAGATTCTCACGGTTTCCGCTTTTCGATTTTCCTATACAAAAATCCGTATAGTGTACCTACACACGTTCGTGTAGTCCCGAGGCTCGTGCTCTGCTTGTTCTGTTCCGCCAGGCAGAAATCTTCATAACAAAAAAAACGCCACGCGCCGCTTGAAAAAGCGGTTTTTATTGAAAATCTCGTGAAATAAGTATAGATAATTTTAAAAACCCCGTGGGTGAACCCTCCGCTTTATTGTATTTATCTTATTTATCCAATTTTTGACCCAATAATCTGTAACCATATATTGACAAACAATCGAATCTAGCCAAAAGCTAGAGGTAACTTTGTGTTTTTTTTAGCGATAAATTTTTGTCCTATCTTGTTTCTGTCTGGGTGATCCCTCGGTATTATAATGTAGTATCCATGCATGTTTTTAATTCGAATATTGTACTTGATTTAGTCAGTTAAAAATCTAATCTAAGATTGGTAATTTTGCTTTAGACCCCACCTTAAGTGAATAGGGGTTTGAATTGTCTTGTTGATTTAGATGCTGGTGCTGGAGGATGAGGGTGACTTCCGAAAAGACGTTCTGCGTCAGCGCAGACTCAACGAGAAGCATTACACGTACGATCGAGTGTTCGGCGAAGACAGCACACAGGTACATATAAACTGGGTATATTTGCGTGGACGGACCTGCCTACACCTAGTGTAATGCGAACTGCTAAGTCGTGGAATACACTACCGTCGTCTGTTTTTACTGACAACTATAATCTGGGTCTCTTCAAAGCTGGAGTGAATAGGTGCCTTCTAGACCTTTGTGCTCCATCTTCGGCCACATCGTTACTTACCAACAGGTGATATCGTGCTCAAACAAAGGTCTATCAACGTTAAAAAAATAAAAATAAAAATAAAAAGTGTTCCGTAGTGACAGTTTCCCTCATAGAAATCATGATTTCTTAGGTTTTCCTCCATAACTCGAGTCAAAAAGGATTCATCAAATCAGGATTGGAACCCGAATAATTTTCATTGTGTTAATTTTCCCCTCATGTCCAATTGGTCGGGCAGTTGGTAGGTAGTATGGAAATACGTGGTGGCATTCTATGGGGCAAGCCTATGTCCAGCAGTGAACTTCTGTAGGCTGATGATTATGGTGGAAATACTGCCTCATTTTAAAGCACAGCTGTAGTGCTTGCATTGCTGTGTTCCGGTTTGAAGGGTATGGGTGCTGGTGAAATTACAGGCACATGAGACTTTTCATCTTTATGTCTCAGGGCGCAGTGCAATGCCACAAAGGGTGCGTCCTAGGTGGACGTGAACTATGTGGTAATGCATTGTTAAAGGCAGAAGTTACCTCTTAACATCAGGTGGACTACCTACATAGATCCGTCATTCAAAAGTTAAAAAAAATTAAAAAACCCGGCCAATTGGGAGTCGGACTTGCGCACGAAGGGTTCCGTATCTATAAAAACGGCAAAAAAACACGTTTTTTGTATGGGAGCCCCCTTAAATATTTATTTTACTCTGTTTTATAGTAATTGTTGATAAAGCGGCAACATAAATACATCATCTGTGAAAATTTCAACTGTCTAACGTTCTGTACCTGTGATTGAAGTGTCTAACTATCACGGTTCATGAGATACAGCCTGGTGACAGACGGACAGACAGACATACAAACGGACGGATAGCGGATTCTTAGTAATAGGGTACGGAACCCTAAAAACCTCTTCAACGATAAGACGTGGTTGCATACAACACATGATTGGTCGATTCTATACATACCTATACATTACCTAAATGAAGTACCAATAGCCACCATATTTTTTTTTTTTTTTTTTTGTGAAACGTATTTTTTACAATACTAGCTTTTATAAAATTAGTTATCAGAACCGTGAGCTGATCAAAATGTGCGTAAACACGGCCAGTCTACTATTATCGATCGAGGAGTTCCGTTGTCCGTTCCGTCTCCATCATCAGATCAGCTCGCTGTCACCATCATATTGTATTGTCATCGGAACTTGACAGGTATGCAAAATTTTAGCTCAACCGGTCGAGGTTAGTCGAAATTCAGTTTCAAGATTTGTCCCGTACTAACAGTTCAAGTTGTATAATTGTGATCTACATCTAAATAAGATAATGCATTAGGGCCATCGCAATCCTTAAGATAAAAATAAAAATAAATAAAAAGAGCTTTATTTCTACACAAAAAATATACAAAATAAAAATACACGTTTAATTTTGTTTAACTACTTTTCAAGAATAGACCGCCCTTGGCGGTATAAGCCTCCTCTAAGGCTCGCCAGTCTTCCCTAACTCTTGCTCTTCTCGACCAGAGTTTTCCAGCTACCTGAATGATGTCATCATTCCACCATGTGAATGGTCTTCCTCTTTTCCTTTTTATGTTTAGGGGTATCCAGTTAGAAATAATGTGGGGCCATCTATTTACTCCTTTAATCCTTGAGCTGCATGTTACAATGTAGTTTCTCCGACCATGTGCACTAATAATAAGGCCCTATGTAAAGAGCAAAGCAAATAAAGCGCAACAAAAACGATGTTAAGGCCGAGGAAAACGCACGCTCACAATGAAACTGCCTACTCACTGGTGCCATCGATATAAAGTTGTTTGAACTTGACACAATGAAATGATTCACTGGGGTACTGCCTGCATGACTCCTCGGCATCATATTTTTCTCATTAACTACGACTCCACTACCTTCAAATTCAATTGTACCTAAATGGTTCCATTTAAGGTGGATGCTCACACTAGTGGTGCGAAATTCATTTTTTTCGTGTTTTGCTCATTACAGACTTCTTCAGATAGCGAAAGTTGATTTCGCGAGAACTAGGAGACTTAACATAGTTTTAATTGAATTTCATAAATATCATCAGTTTTGCTACGATCACCCTAAACACATTTTTACAGTGTTTTTTTTCTGTTTATGGATATCGTAGCTAAATCGTATCCAAACTAATGATATTCATGAGATACGATCAATTAAAACATGTGTGTTTAGTCTTCTAGTTCTCGCGAAATCAACTTTCGCTATCTGAAGAAGTGTCCAAGAGCTGTAATGAGCAATAAACACCAAAAAGTTATAATTTCGCGCCACAAGCTTGAGCATCCACCTTAAACATTTTAGTTAGTAGGTATTGCCATTGTGGTAACTAGGTGATTGTTTTATGTCACGTTAGCGTCTTCTAAAACCATTGGTTTGAGTTCTATTCTACGTCAAAGACTCAACCATTTCCAGCACTAATCTCAAACTGGATCTCCACTCAAGCATAGATTCGTTTCAGATTGAGTTTCGGTTCGGGTTTCGGTATGGAATACGGACCTCAGATTTATTTTCAGATTCTTTGACTCAGACCAACATACTGACCAACACAGACCAACTAATCGGATAAACGGGGTTTTTTATTGTGTGACCACCAACGTATCGTCCACTGCTGGAGGAGGTGTTATTGCAATGAGGGCAAACTCTTGCAGTATTGGTGTTGCAGTATTAGGTGTTGAGTACTCAGGTGGATGCTGCTGCCCATCCCCTGACTGATGTAATCTCTTAGTCGCCTTTTACGATATCCACGGGAGGAGACGGAGGAGTCTATGCTTAGGCCAGGCTCACCACGGCAATCAAATAAGAACTGTTAAATTTACTTTTATTTAATTAATATTTATTATCCCTACTTTGCTCAGAGTTTTTTTTTATATGTAAATCAAAGCTACTTCGTGATTAATGCTTGAAATGTTATTCCACAGGAAGATGTGTACGAAGCGATATGTGCGCCGCTAGTGGCCGACACGTTGCGGGGCTTCGCCGGAGCCATATTCGCGTACGGAGCCACCGGGGCCGGCAAGACCCACACCATGACCGGGCTTATGTCGCGCGCGTTGAACAACCTCTTCTCCAGCATAGCTGAGAGCGACCATCCCAACGAATACGAGGTGAGTAGCTGTTCTATTTACATTATCGGAAGATGTATACGAAGCTATATGTGCGCCACTAGTCGCCGACACGTTGCGGGGCTTCGCCGGAGCCATATTCGCGTACGGAGCCACCGGGGCCGGCAAGACCCACACCATGACCGGGCTTATGTCGCGCGCGTTGAACAACCTCTTCTCCAGCATAGCTGAGAGCGACCATCCCAACGAATACGAGGTGAGTAGCTGTTCTATTTACATTATCGGAAAATGTATACGAAGCTATATGTGCGCCACTAGTCGCCGACACGTTGCGGGGCTTCGCCGGAGCCATATTCGCGTACGGAGCCACCGGGGCCGGCAAGACCCACACCATGACCGGGCTTATGTCGCGCGCGTTGAACAACCTCTTCTCCAGCATAGCTGAGAGCGACCATCCCAACGAATACGAGGTGAGTAGCTGTTCTATTTACATTATCGGAAAATGTATACGAAGCTATATGTGCGCCACTAGTCGCCGACACGTTGCGGGGCTTCGCCGGAGCCATATTCGCGTACGGAGCCACCGGGGCCGGCAAGACCCACACCATGACCGGGCTTATGTCGCGCGCGTTGAACAACCTCTTCTCCAGCATAGCTGAGAGCGACCATCCCAACGAATACGGGGTAAGTAGCTGTTCTATTTACATTATCTTCTTCTCTTATAATAATGGCCTCTGAGGAAAGTCCTTAATTTTGCCAGAGTCAAGTAAATTATTTTTAACAGACTTCAAAAAAGGAGGAGTTTCTCAAGGTTCTTTTTTAAGAGCAGGCTGCACCACATACTTTCCATACAAAAGCTCGTGCTCAGCTCGTACGTGATTATGAAGTAGTAACAATTTCTTCGCTAATAGATGTTTTGAACAAATATGTATCTCTAAAAATATATCTAGGTTCGAGGAGAAACAAAATATTTTTTTTTACCTCTAAATTCAGTATAAGCCTTCAAAAATCAGCTTATTTGCACAATTTTTACCTGAACTTTGGATGTTCATAATGTACTTGTAACTGATGTAAAAGTAAAAAAAAGGCTTCCGGGAGACCTCTCCCATATTATGTAGATTCTACATAACAGAATTTTTTGTCAAAAACTAGTAAGGCTTTCTCAAAAACACATACGTCCTGGAACAAGTTTTATGAATATTTTGCGCATTTATTGCCGTTTCGCAAGTAAGTAGCGGAATTTTACGAATTCCAACCGAGGGATCTGCACTGGCTCTCATTTTTCAAACATTGAGTTTGATGAAACAACAAGCTTTTAGACCACGCCTGCGGTGTACTTCGGTGCGTCACGCAGCGCCACCTTAAATGTTTGATACCTTACAACTCAGTCTTATATAAATCACTTTGGAAATAGTAGAAATCGTATTCGATTTCGTTGTCTCCGCCAGTAATAGCAAACTATTCAATATTCTGTGACTGATGTGATGACACAGATTAGCCAAAAAAAGTAAGGGGTGAAGGAGGGTAGCGGGCGGGGTGAAGCGCCTGTGCCGCAGCAAACACCACATCTACGAGTATGTCTGTGCACTTTTTTTTGGTGTATTTACCCAAAGTGCTGCGTAGTGGTGCCAAGTAACTATTTAATAATCTGTGGTGGTGCATCGTTTCGCCCCGGTATCGACGATATCGTCACGAAATCGTGACGTGTCGTTATCGTCCAATGTGAAAGCGCCCATTCACCGGCTGACTATCAACGCACAGCCGGCCGTGTCGTAGAGAACTCAAAGGAGGCATTCCTTTTGTGGTCTAGGATAGGAGTGCAGTATGAAAGGAATTTTCGAAATTCATCCACTAAAGGGGTGCTATTGGATGTTGAAGTTATATAAATACCACGTAGAGAAATTTGCAGGCGATCTAATAGTATTATATAACATACATACATACAAAGACACACGCCTTTTTCCCCGAAGGGGTAGGCAGAGCCTCAAAAGCCTCTTTTCAACGTGGGTTGCACCATCGTGGGAAATAGACGTGACAAGTGGTGAGCTCAAAGCCACCATTGCTTCTCACGAATGACTCGGCTAACACTTTCTTCCAGTAAATAACACTTAATATGCTCGCAGCATGGACAAATGTTATACCAACAAGTCCGGTTACTAATGAGTACCTAACAAGCTACTAACAAGTATTACATATTGGTAGTGAATGCCTAGAAGTAGGACTAGAAGTAATACCGGTATGTAGGCTTTCTTACATTCTTGGAGGTCGTATATGCGTTGTTCCGGCTCTGGTCGATTTCAGTCTGCGAAGAAATACGGTCGAGGTCTTCCACCTTTATCATTTTACCTCGAGGCTTAGCAAATAGTTAGTGCAGTTTTACACGAGAACAGCGGTAACATTAAGGCAACAGGCATTAAGGAGGGACGACTAAAACCGCATAAAGTATTTTTTTATTACATTCTTTTATTTTTTATTTGATATCTCTACTAAGTCCCTCTAGTGCTAAAATAAATAAATCTCTATTCTTTTATTGTTTAAGATAGGCGTATACCGCATACCTTCAGTAAACGTAGTGTAGCTATAGGTACAGGTTGTGGCAAGATAATGGGATCCTCGCTTTTTCTAGTTAGAGAGTTTTGTTCTTAGAAACACTGAGAAATCTGAAAAAAAAAAGAAAACTGAATTTTAGGATTTTTTTCAAAATTGTGCGGTCCGATAAGTGACATTTACCGCAACGTGTTCGCTGCGTGCCCGCTCCGCTTTGAAAACGATCGCCAGAGCGTTTTTTTTTTTTTTTTTCTACTTCAATGACGGAACTAGCTGATGGCCCACCTGATGTTAAGCGGTAACCTCTGCCTATGAGCAGTACATTACCTCATAGGTCACGTCCACCTAGGACCGCGCCCTATGTGGCATTGCACTGCGCCCGCCACCCTGAGACATAAAGATGAAAAGTCTCATGTGCCTGTAATTTCACCGGCACCCTTACGCTTCAAACTGGAACACAGCAATGGGATATGATATGAGCCTAAGAAAACACATAAGTTTTAATGTGTATGTACTTAATAAGACATAAATAATAATACGAATGGCGTGTCGCGCCGCGCGCCTCAGAGACAAGTAATTAATTTTGTAAAAATAAAAAAACCCTCATCTCTGAACGGCTGAACCGCTTTTGATCAAATAAAGCTAAGAACACTCCCGACAAACACACCATTCAAACAAAACAAAAAAAACTAAATCATTTCATCCGTTCGGGAGCTACGATGGGACAGACAGACACACACACAGACACGTCAAACTTATAACACCCCTTCGTTTTTCGTCGTGGGTTAAAAATGATGATTTGTTTTTTGTCAATTTACGGTTTGATTCGGTAGGTTACTTTGGGTAAAATATTTCGGCCCCGGTAATAGAGACCACGACTTGTATATTTTTGGGGAAATATGTTGTATCTAGAAAGTCTGAAAAGAAAAAACAAAATTGCAGTATTACTTTTCTTCAAAACTCACCTCTTGTTTCCTAAGAGCAAACCTTACCTTGTGAGGCCCATTATCTTGCCACATCCTGTATACCGCACTGTCCGATCTTTATTTCTTGGCCACCTGACCCTGCTTTAGGTACCTTTAGCATTAGTGAACTTGAGGTGATTAGTGGCCCTCAACATAGCCTGACTTATGGTGATAGAAAAGAACCAGTGTAGTGAGAGGATCTTGTGGCGCCTCGCAGAGACTCCTTTCAACTCCGATAAATGCATCCATTGGTCTAAAGAATTATGGTGATATTCAACAGATGTGGTTTTATTGATGGCTCAAGCAAACTGCTTAGAGTACTAATAAGTAAATAACGGCAAAACAGGTAGCCTTAGTACCTTAGAAAACATAGGGCCAATTCACACAATACTGTAAACAGTATAAAAAAACTGTGTAACACAGTTTTTTAACTAGCACGGAAGGCAAAGTTCTCTTACTTCATATACTTACGAACATCTTTGTAATTAATGCATTTTTTTTTTTTTTTTTTTTTAAACTACTTGAATGACGGAACCAGCTTATGGCCCACCTGATGTTAAGCGGTAACCTCTACCTATGAACAGTGCATTACCTTATAGGTCACGTCCACCCACGACGCGCCCTATGTGGCATTGCACTGCGCCCGCCACCCTGAGACATAAAGATGAAAAGTCTCATGTGCCTGTAATTTCACCGGCACCCTTACACTTCAAACCAGAACACAGCAATGCGAGCACTACTGCTTTGCGGCAGAAATAGGTATGGTGGTAGTACTTCCCCGGACGAACTTTTTCACAAAAAAGCTCTACTACTTACTACTAAGTTAATTATGACTTTTTGTACCTATTCTAAGTGAAATAAACTTATCTCTTATCTCCTTATTCACATTGGCGAGAAACATCATTATCATTAACCTACTGCAGTCCACTGCTGGACATCCCGGTCTTTGGCTCTCTTCATCCAGTTTCTGCCAGCCACCCCGCGCAGGTCATCGCTCCACCTAGCCAGGACGCGGTCTCCACTCAAGAACTAGTTTACTCCACCGGTTGTTGGTTCTTCTGCAGACATGGCCGGCCCATAATAATCTTAAGTTTTTTCAAAAACCTACTTCTTAATATAAGAATAGGCTCATCCGTCTCCTCCCGTGGATGTCGTAAAAGCCGACTAAGGGATTACCCGGACTTGTTGATAAGATTCGTTGGTATAAGATTTTTCCTGGATGAAAGCTTTAGCCGAATCAGTCGTGGGAAGCAGTGGTGGCGATGAGCTCACTCCTTGTCACGTCTATATCCCACGGTGAAAAGAGGCTCATTGAGGCTCTGCGTACCCTTTCGGGGTAAACCTAACGAAATAATATCAGAGGGAACCAGTTGTTGCAAAAAAGTAGGACTCGCGAGGTCTACATGAGTAGTTCCTGTTCGACCCATTGAGATCGATCCATCATACCTATACTGTTCGCAGAACCTTGAGAATTTTCGCGACCGCCACGCCGCCGCGCTGTCTTACAGTACAATAGGAATTTGTCATTTTAGGAATTTGTCATTTCAGCAATTTGCCATTTCAGGAATTTGCCATTTCTTAAAATTTACGAGTTTAGAATACACGTTCTCGGAAATTTTAGTTTTCGGAAGATGTCATTCTAGGAAGTTGGCAAGGCAAAATGCTATGAATGTGTCAAAACTTCAAACTTCTCTCCCGCTGCAATGTGTATTGAGCTTTTATTTTATTATGCTAACATTGTGAAGGTTTTATAGATCACGCACGATACACATACGTACCTAAGACCTAACTTTGTTCTATTTAAAACAAACAAAAGATGTTATTTGTTACGAAGCGAGTTTTAAATTACACTATTTGAATTACCTCACTCGATAAAAAACAAAGATACGATAAAAATAAAACCCACCTTTTTAAAAGTGAAATCCTATTTTAGACTTCCACGTTTACATTTTTGAAACATTTGGCAACTTATTAGTGAATTCATCAACAAAATTTAACAAAGTATAGGACTTTTTATATTATTTTATTAAACACAAAAACATGTTTTCGGCGCGTGCAGTCGCCTTCTTCGCCTCATATAAAAATGTTAGTTGAACTACTATTATATATTGGCTGTGGTTGAACCTTAGCGCCTTAGGCCCTTTTCTATACTAAATGAAGTTCGCTCCTATTTTCGATACTAGGTATTTATTCTCATAAAACTCTATGAAATGTTGTCACATGATCAATAGGTACACTAGTATCTGGCCCGCGGTTTTTTAGTTTCTTATAAATTAGGTAGGGACCTACATACAACCATATAAATTTATAAGAAACTGACAAACCAAACCACATTATTAGTGTTTTGATCAAAACAAACAACAACAAATCAATAAACAACAACAACAACAACGTTGTTGTTTCGGAACAAATATTTGTGCGATTCACAGATATTTGTTCAGGGTGTTCTGGGTATTTTCTATACATAATAAAAAAAAAATATCTATGTAATGTATTACATTAAGTATATCAGTTATCTACCCATAACACAAGCTCTGCTTAGCTTGGGGCTAGATAATGTTGTGTGAACTGTCCAGTAATATTTACCTATATTTTGTTATATTTTTTTTGATCATATTTACAAACATTCAAGGAGTTTTATGCGATAATCGTATAATACTATTAAACGAACAATATTTGTATATTGTTTAATATTATACATTTTGTAATCTCGGAAACGACTCTAACGATTTCGATGAGCTAAAGGGGGTTTTTGAAGGCGAAAAATCTATATACCTAACCTAGGTCTGCTCTGATCTCTGGGAAAACTTTATTTTACGCATAAAAACGCCGACAAAACTTCGTAGAGTCCGCGCCACGACTGCACTCCGACGGCCTTTTGAGGGACTAACGGATAACAGAGGTAAATTTTCACTTTTGCAATTTTGCACATAGAAACTAGCGCTCCAATCACCGGATTTCAGTCGTGGCGCGAACTCTTAGCATATACAAAGCTAAAACTATACCTACATGAAGCCCACATGTACTTGTACAACATAGGTTAAGTTCAATGACTGTTTTTACCAATAAATAGTTTCCATTTTGACAGGCGGTTGATATACGGTGTGTATAGAGGACAGCAGCCTCAATTGAAATGATAATAATGCCCAAAAGAGGGTCTTTAACACTTGAACTACACTGGGTATATAGGTAGTAGATAAGTACGTCGTTACCTTAGATAATAGTGTATATTCTAAGGTCGTTACTAAAGTACTCTACTTGACTTTACGTCTCTAAACTAAGGTCAATCAATAATTTATGAATTTATGAGCATTAATGTGAGTTTATAAATATAAAACCGAGTCCGTTGGGAATGTTTATTCAAGTTAGGTATAGCACAGTTATAGCTTGGACTATTGAGCTTTTAGAAATGCTCGGTAGGTACAGTGAACAATAGAAATGCGAGTTGCATCACAGAACAGAAATTCTAGTAATTAGTTCTGAAATGTACAAGCATAGCAATTTCAAATGACACACTTGAACTGACTTTCTCACTTTTTTTACCCCATTTTTTTACCTCTTGATCCCCAATATCTCAACAACCCCCCGACCGATATAGCTTACCTTACCTACAAATTGTACCAATACTATTTACCCCTATACCTAATTTTATGAAGATCGTTAATAACGCAAAATTACCAATCTTAGATTTGATTTTTAACTAACTAAATAAAGTACAATATTCAAATTATAAATATGCATGGATACTTCATTATAATTCCAAGGAACCACTGTACCAGAAACACGATAGGACAATATTTTCTCGATAGAAAAAAAAGCCCAAAGTTACCTCTAACTTTTAGCTAGATTCGATTGTTTATTAAAATTGAGCAAAATATTGAGTAAAAAATCAGAGAAATAAAATCAATACAACACAGCCGAGGGTTTACTGTAGGGGTTTTGTAAAATTATCTATATTTTACGAGATATTCAATAAAAACTGCTTTTTAGTGCGGCGCGAGACGTTTTTTTGTATGAGGAAGTTATCCTCGGACATACATTACATACAATCGCCGGCTCTTACAGGTTCCAGGTTGACTCAGAGAACTCGCTTCGCTTGTTTAATTACGGAACCCTACCGTTCAAGAGGTTTCCACAGCGCGGCCTTCTCTGCGTTCTGATTTTTGTCGTTGACTGTACCTATGAATATTTATGTATGGAGCGTGTTATATTATGCCCACCTTTGCAGCGATTGCAAGACCTTGACCGTCCGGAAATGTTTTACTGTTTTCTTATGCATATCCACTTACCACTTGCACACCTACCCCATGTTTACCTACTGAAGAACTTAGGAATTAAACACTAGCTACCTCTGCAGTATGTATAGGACTGATGTATGCTGAATATATCATTTATTTACATACATACATAGACACACACCTTTTTCCCCGAAGGGGTAGGCAGAGCCTCAATGGGCCTCTTTTCACAGCAGTGGCGGTCCGAGGGGGGGTCACGGCAGTCATGACCCCCCAAAAGCATTCACGACAACTTGAAAAATCTCGTAAAACGTCACAATTACGAAAATTTCAAACAAATTACTCGCTGCCTACCGGTAACTCCCATTTGTCTGCTAAAGTCTTAGTCAAAAATATTCAAACTAACTTTTTTAAAGAAGGTAATCAAACATTTTGAAAAATGCGCTGATGGACACCCGGTGTAAACCAAAATTTCAAAAATCCGCGGTATCGTTCGGCCGCCGACGACCGACTACTTAGCATAATAGACAAAACAAAGCAATGGCTCGTTTCAGTGAAGAACGGTTATGAGATTAGCGCCTATGTATGTTTATATGGATGAACCTTCAGAACCCTTCTTGGAATACTCCAAGCAATTTCGCCGATGTCAAGTAGGTAATATTATTATTTTTCTTGACGAAAAAAAACCGACTTCAAAGAAGGTTCAAAGCTAGTAAACTTATCCCCAATACAAGATTTGATATGTTACACGTTCTGATAATGGATATCTTTATTACTGCACTCTCCACGAGCTAAAACAGATATTTTCTCGGATATTCACTTTTCACAAAAAACTTATTTTTGATTATATTAGACGTCCATTGTATATTTTTTATAGTACCTAAGTATTTGAATAATCCGTTTGTGAGATGTAGGTAAGCTTTCCAAGAGAGGTCTTTATTGCAGTTTGGGGTCTTATATCGCCTCTGTTCTTAAGGCGCGATAGGTTCTCAAATGTCTCTAGAATTTTAAAGTTTTTGATAATAATTTTCATAGTTTTCTATGAAGAAAAATATATATGATATTCTTGAGCTTTTTATCTAGTGAAATCAATAATTCAATACAATATTTGAATTACTTCACTCAATAAAAAAATATAACAAAGATACCTCCTTTTTAAAATTTAAATGCTATTTATCACTCACTTCTCTCACGTTTTAATTTTTGAAACATTTGGTTACATGTTAGTTATTATTTGAGTTAGTGAATTCATCAACAAAATTAAACAAAACTTTGAACGACATTTTTATATAAATTTTGTATACATAAAAACACGGTATCAGAGCGTGCGCTCGCCTTCTTCGCCTCATACAAAAATGTTCGTTGAACCTATAGCGCCTTAACCTGTAACATCTATAACAACTTTTCGTGCAAAGCCAGGGCGGGTCGCTAGTGTAAAATAAACAAACTATCTAAGTACATACATACATAGATTAAATGTTATGCTACATACAGCCTTGGTTGCGGTACCGGAAATTATGCAAATCCGAACATAGAAACTGCTTGTAAGGTTAGTATCTATAGTAACCTACATTATATGCCTTAAAAAATCCTTATCCTACAAACTTACAAATGTATAAATGTGAAATTAACGATGTTTGGGTCGTGCTTTCACCAAAACGGCTTGGTAAATTTTGATGAAATTTGGTATATACAGATAGATTTCAAATTTCAGTTTCGGGAGGATAACACGGTTGAAACATTGGGCGACCGCTAGTCATCATCATTGGCTTGCCCTCCGGAGGAACTCTTCCACAGAAAAGCTCTACTACTACTAAACCCCTCCATGCTAGTCTGACTCGCACTTGACCGGGTTTTTATGTAACAAAAAGTACCCACAACACAGGGTATCCTAGTGTGGGGCTAGTAAACCACTAATTATACTTATCTATTTCATTCTATTCCTTTGAATGTCTTGTTTTTGGTTTTTAGGTACTTTTCTATCTATTGTCCATATGTATCTATAGTAGCATGTTTGTGTTTTGCAAGTAAATAAATGAAATAAATAAATGAAATAGACAATCTAGCGTAGGGTCCACCACCTAGTGTGAAGTGGACACCGTGGCTTAAACACTGGCAAGTCTTGCAACACTTAGTTGCCCTTATCCCAATTAATTTTGGGGTCGGCTCAGTACACGTACTAACTATTATCTCATCTGTGGCAGTACGTGTATAAAATAGGTACCTAAATAAGTACAGAGGTACTAAGTTACTATAAAGGTCAATGTTTTCCAATATAGATTTCAAAGAGCAGATTGTTACAAAGTTAGGTATAATAAGGTCACTATCATAACCATCAAAAGATGGCGCGAGGTCATTTCACAAAATATTGTTAATTAGGAAAAGTTATCAAATCCCCATCATCATCGGCCTACAGAATTCCACTACTGCCTTATATAGAATGCCACGATGAATGATCTTGAGCCGCCTCCATCCACTGACTTCCACAAGGTCACTATCATAACCATCAAAAGATGGCGTTCGCTCGAGGTCATTTCACAAAATATTGTCAATTAGGAAAAGTTATCAAATCACCATCATCATCGGCCTACAGAATTCCACTACTGCTTTATATAGAATGCCACGACGAATGTTCTTGAGCCGCCTCCATCCATTATCCATCGAGAGTGGCGCTTTCCGCAAACTCTCTCCGTAACTTTGATCTTTTGTATGAGGCTAATAATTAGCCGTAGGTAAGTCGTCAACACGCACTAATTATAGAATTTCGTCTTTAGGCTCTGTGGTATCCGTGAGGAGAAGATATGAGTAGTTCCTGATGGATCCCTTGGCTATCATCCTGTGTACTATGACCGTCCTGTTCGACCCCTAAAACTTTCAGGCAACTTTCATATTCCTGATAGATCCCTTGAAGATTCTGTTAGTCAAGTACATTAAAAATAATAAATCTCTATGCCTAGGTATTTGCCAATAAAAACTTTGAAGAATTTATTCGTGAACGGAAAATCACTAAAGAAAACTCTCGATTGAAAAATCTCGAATGAAAATATGGCGCAGTTTCCCGAACGCTGCCCATCCGAGTTGGATTCGTCAGTTATCAGATAAGTACTTATAGATAAGTTACGCCCCTTCCCTGTTGGAAAATTTCAGTATCGTGAATACTGTTCGAGGTTTCGTTGAATTGTGGTGGTTCCACAGCACCGTGCAAGGTCACTGCCGACAGCTCGCGTGATGGACACGAAGCAATCATTAGCGTATCATTCGTTCCACCCTTCATTAGCTTTGTTTACGAGTCGCGTACCTTCTATTGTAGTTCGTATTTAGCGGCTTCACAACTTTGTTGGAGCATTTCCGTTTTTGTTTGAAGATTTTTATTTATGTTACTGTCTTCTAGTGGAAAATCCACGACTTCATCCGCGTGGAGTTTCATACTTCAACTTTCGAGCCGCGGGCGGACACTAGTAGGATATAATTATGGTCGTACGAACCGTAGTGTTTTCGGCCTAAGATAATATCCTCTTTCTCCTCCCGTGGATGTCGTAAAAGCCGACTAAGAGGATGATCCCAGGGGATGATCGCTCTCAGAGATAAGACAGCCCATTGAACTTCCATACTTAGATTTTGATTATTTCTAGTGTTACCGTTGTTTGTGTTCAATAAAGTGTTTTTATCTATCTATCTGTCTATCTATCTGATGGACAGAATTCAACGCCAATACTGCTATCACCAATCCGCCTGCCAAGCTATCGAATTGTAATACGGTAATCGAGAGAACTAATAGCAAACCACTAGACAAGGCCCTCAGAAATGACTTTCATTACAGTTAAAAAAAAACAAAGGTACCTTTGGTATAAGTATAGGTATATGATTAGCTGACGTCACAAGTCAATTCATGTAGAGTATCGTTTAAATATTCAAAGCTGTTGTCGTTGAGACGTGACATACTATTAACCTTTTAGACTTGGCACGCTAACTTGTGGACTAGAGCCGTTGTGGTATAGGTACTTAGACTGTGTGTGAATGTTGTTGTTAGACTTACTTAATGTTACTGTCTAAAGTGAGACCAGTTTTGAGACTTGTAAGTAATCGGTCATGACCGCTGGCTTGTAGGGGGTTACCTACATCTTTTACTGTAGGACTTTATGAAGTTCAAAGGGATATACATCATTGGCTATCTTCAAATGTTAAAACAGGCGTGGGATCATATTAAAAAAAAACACGGATATAGCCTTGTTTTTGGATTTGTCAAAAGCATTTGACTGTGTTGAACATAGCATATTATTGCAAAAGTTGGAGCATAAGAGGTCAAGCTTTTAAACTTGTTGAATCTTATCTACAAAACCGATCACAATTTACTGTACTGGACGTGTATAGCAGGCACACAAAGACCTAGAACAAGTAACTTCAAACTTGATAAAATTATGTTAGGTGTACCTCAAGGAAGCATTCTTGGACCACTTCTATTTTGAATTTACATTAATGATCTTCCTCACACAACACAACACCTATATGTAAAGTTTGCTGATAATGTCATAATAATGCTGATAATATAGGTAGAGTACATCCTGAAAAATAATCTATTTCAAAGTGAACTTGAACATGAAATAAACAATACTTTGGAAAACGTCACAGACTGGTTACAAAATATAAATCTGAAAGTTAATGTTGGTTGACTTTAGTAAAAAAAAACGCATTGTTTTTGTTCTTTTTTGTACATGTTTTTTTTTCTTTAACCGATATTGTCCCAGTGCTGGGCAAAGGTCTCCCCCAAATTCCACTTGTCCCTGTCTTTGGCAGTCTCCCACCACTCCTCAAAATTCACAAGATCGTCCCGCCAACGCTTTCTCGGCCGATCCCGAGGTCGCCGTCCTTTATGACGATGTATATACAATTTAAAAATTACAAGACTGCTTCCCTAAATATTAAGAGGATGCAAACAAAAAAGTCGTGTTTTTGAAAATTTCCGGCGGCAATATCGTGCCTATATGGGGCAGGTTATTTGAAGTTAAATGCCTGTTTAGGAGAGGTAAAGTCTTAATCGAGTGCAATAGAGAGCAAATAAGTATTTTTTTAACAACTATTTCAAACGAACTCAATTTAATTTTCACTAGAAACGGGATATTTACCATGATTTTTGAGTTTTATATGTTCCCGATATTTCGGCACAGTTGCATGCGCCATGATCACGGGAGAACTGACTAAAGTCTTTGCGAGTAGATGTTATTGGCAGATATATCGATCTACCCTCTTTCTCACTCTTTTATTACGAACGATACCACTACCACTAACGATACCCGTTTCTAGTGAAAATTATGTACATAACCATGATAGTTTCAAAAGTTTGAACTCAATTTAACTATGCTGTTTTTCGAACTACGACGCCAGAGCTATCTTTTAGGTCAAGTAACACAGAACAGAATATACATGAACAGAATAATAATATACATAGTCTTAAAGTGCAATAGAGAGCCTGGATTCCGAATATTCCAGTACAAATAAAGGTACCAGCTGCTGCAGGGAAAGTAAATGAATCTACGTTTTTAGGGTGTTATTTGGCAAGAGGTCAAGGTCGAGGGCGCGACTGCCGCTGGTGGCATTTCCCACCGCTATTAGTATTTTTGCAGCATGTTCGCCATGTTTGATCAAATATTCGTGGGATGAACACGCGCCCCGTCCACAGCTAGGACGCTATTAGCAAATGAAAAATGGTCAAAAGTTGTCTCTGACCAAAATACTGAGAATAGGACACCTCCACTCCTTTCGTAAAAGGCGACTAAGGCATCGATCAACAGGAACTAAGGGATTAGGTACACCAGAGGCCCAAGTTGGAGTTCCAGCCTTGCAAGAAACCAAACACCATCATAACGATGATCGTAACGACGATCGTCCGTGTATAACGCGAGCTGTTGTTGAGCTTTTTGTTAACTTGGTTTTATGTGTTATGTTTAACTACCTAGTAATTACCTATAACTTGCTTTGTTACTCTGTTTTTCAAGAGTTCTTTGTATGTATTTACGATATATTTTGTGCTGTTAGTCTTCCTTAAATAAAATAAATTAATAAATAACGTAATAACTACCTAGTTATTAACTAATCTGTGCCAGAACGTCACATTACGCAATACACGCCCGATCGTCGTTACGATAAAGATAAGTTTATTTCTCAGAATAGGTACAACAAAACATAATTAAAGATGTTCGTACTCGTAAATTTATGAAAATAAGATAACTTTGTGTTCCGTGCTAATTAATAAACTGTGTTACGGCCAGGTAACGCTTCTCACCCCATATACGAGTAGAATGGTCCATACTGGACCTTTAGTTAAATTATACTTAAACATAAGCCCATATAAATATATACCTTAAAACTATCACTTAACGTCAATAGAGGGATTTGGTTTCGATAACTACGATCTTCGACCAAAGTGCACTTTGTTACGATGACGTTTGTAAAACTCCGACTTGGGCCTCAGGGGGTGGGCAACTATCCATCTAAATACATAACACCAATACTAGGATCGCCACTCCACTGCCTGCCAAGCGTGGTGATTATGGTACATCCCCCTATTCTATTGGGAGGCCTAATCCAGCCGTAGACATCTACCGGCTGATGAAGATGTTCAAATGAGTTTATTAGCGCATGCAAATCTATGAATAGTATATTCAAAGTATACCGACCCTACGATCGAACAAAAGCGTTATCAATTTTTCACAGTATAGGAATAGGTACCTGTTCACCCCAAATGGATGTTTGCTCTACGTCAAAAAGAATCGATACTTGTGGGCGGAAACTGGGGGCACGGCAACGAACTCGCCAAGCCGAGTGTGCGAAGCGAAAACTTTTCTCGAAGCAACTCAGGCACTTAACATCCCCGTATAAATTTGTTATGGATTGGAATATCATTCAGGAAATGATGTCACATAACGCCCATGACTAAATTAACAAATGTTATGTTAGTAGCTGTAACAGTTTTCAAGATATTTGCTCTCAAAGTTTTGCTAATTTTCTTTCAGAAAGCTCGACTTGGTACTACTTTAGATCTCAGAACTTTTTGTGCGATAGGTTAGTAGCGAGACTTGGCATAATTTTTACATTGAAAATATTTTTCGGTTTCTGTGTTTTTTTTTGTTTACTCCGATAATGACTAGTGTTGTTCTATTGGCATTCGCAATTCGCAAACAACGATCATTAATTCGTGCTATTCAAAGAAAAAATGCGTCGCTCACCTTGAAATTTGAGTTACATGGAGCAAAGGCAACAAAGGGAGGGGTTGGTTGATTAATAGAATTAGGCTGTGAAAGCTTGTTTATTTTGTGCGGAAGTTGAGTATTTTTGCGAAGGATTTTCTTTTCATTACAATTTTTGATTAAAGGCACACGATGCGTAGGTATAGTCTAAGATCAAAACTAGAAACGACCTTCACCCATCTGTTAAATGGATGAAAAGTATTTATATGAAATTTAATATATTAGAAAATCTATCGAGTATTTCTCGGGTGGGTTTTCTAAAAAAATCCTGACCAGACAATGATTAATAAAAAAAATAAAAATTTCTTTTTACTTTTTTTATAACCGTGATAGTTAGACTCTTGTAATTTTCACAGATGATGTATTTCTGTTGCCGCTATAATGACAAATACACAGAATAAAATAAATATTTAAGGGGGCTCCCATACCACAAACGTTATTTTTTTGCCGTTTTTATAGATAATGGTACGGAAACCCTTCGTGCGCGAGTCCGACTCGCACTTGGCCGGCTTTTAAAGATAATGGTACGGAACCCTTCGTGCGCGAGCCCTACTCACACTTGGCTGGTTTTTAAATTTTTAACGAATCATATTCTGGGCAGGAATTTTTTAGACAACCCACTCGAGATATATTTTTTAATATATTAAATTTGATATAAAATACTTGTCATCCATTAAACAGATGGGTGAAGGTCGTTTCTAGTGCGGATCCTCTACTAGTAAAAGCTGCTGACACTTGCAGTTGACACCAACGCGTGCAGAAAGCCAAAACAATTAGATAAATTAGAATCTACTTAAAAAACTAATAGACGAACTTAGGAAAACATTAAAATTTGAAAACAATATTTCTATTTCTGGTTTCTGAGCAACCAGGGCGTATAAATGTATAAATTATTTATATTGTATTATATTTAAATGGACATGTAAATGTAATACATAAATAATATAATAATAAATAAAATAAAAAAATAAAAAAAGTACAGCGAGCGACAGACGATAGGTGGTATGGACATGGAGGCAGATGGAGGAGGCTCGTACCGCTCAAAGTGGTACTAAAACACTGGTTGAGATATCCGAAAAACTGAAAAACTAATTATATATAAGATTAGGATAAGTCATTAAATTGTTAATTTTAAATATTAGAAGTGTAAGAGAAATAAAAGCTTATATTATATACTAGTGAAATGCCCGCGACTTCGTCCGCGTGTACTTTTCCATCCAAACATAAACACCCCGCTGCACCCCCTTAGGGGTTGAATATCTGGAATTCCTTTCTTAGTGCACCCCTAGACTACAAAAGGAACGTACCCTCCAAATTTCAGGTATCTAGGAATTACGGTTTAGGCTGTGCGTTGATAGTCAGTCAGTCAGTCAGTCAGTCAGTCACGCAACGATTTTATATATAAAGGGTGTAACATAATATCCCTATAAGCACGGGGAGGGGGTATTCTACACATCACGGCGAATAACTTTAGTTCTACGACTTTTTAAATTTCGCTGTTTTTAATTCATGAAATGTCACGTAAACATCCTGAAATTCCTCAAGAAATGTCCCTAACACAGCATGAGGATGTTACGTTACGTTATGGTACCTTACTTAGGGCTGCCTCACGTTGTGTTAGGTACATTTCTGGAGGAGTTTCAGGTATTTATCGCGGGATTTCAGGATTTTTACAAGGCATTTCATGAATTAAAAACTTCGAATTTTAAAAAGTCCTAGAACTAAAGTTATTCGCCATGATGTGTAGAATACCCCCTCCCCGGGCTTATAGGGATATTATGTTACATCCTGTATATTGATTATATTTTGTTTAAATGTATGGTTCCAGGTGAAAATGTCATACATAGAGATATACAACGAGAATATTCGTGACTTGCTGAACCCCGGCGCGGGCCCACTGGAGCTCCGCGACGAGGGGGGCAGCGGAGCCCCCACGGTCGCGGGGCTCAGCGAGGTGCAGGCCACAAGTGCGGCGCACGTGGCCGAGCTGCTGACACGAGGCGACAGAGCAAGGACCGCCGAACCGACTCATGCTAACCAGCACTCGTCGAGGGGACATGCATTGCTCAGGTGAATTGTATTTACTACCAGCCGCGCTTTCACGCGCATAAGTCTCAATATCGTGGGAATATCGGTGTAAAAATATGCCTGTGTGTTATTCCGGGAGTCAGGTTATCTCCATTCCAAATTTGATCCAAATCCATCAAGCCGTTTTAGCGAAAAACGCGAAAACGAACTGCGATCTTTTGAATTTATAATATTAGTTTGACTAGCAGCGCCCCGCGGTTTCACCCGCATAAGTCTCAATCCCGTGGTAATATCGGGATAAAAATGTGCGTATGTGTTATTCCGGGAGTCCAGTTATCTCCATTCCAAATTTGATCCAAATCCGTCCAGCCGTTTCAGCGTGAAGAAGTAACAAATACACGCACACTTCACACACTCACAAACTTTCGCATTTAAAATACCTATTGAACCCGATCATACATTCCAATCAAACGCCCCTATGTAGTTCTTACGTGAAATGGCGTTGTAACAATTTTGATACCTGTGTCACAGATAAAATAATACTATTAACCCATGCTTTTACAGCTTTTTTACTATGAATCTCTGAGTTAAGCCGCGGACAGACAGGCAGACAGACAGTTCCATGAAAGTGGCGAAACTAAGGCCGGGTTCCCACTACGACGGACCGGCAGATCTGCCGGAAACCGGACACCGGACAGAGTGTTCACATTACATCGGATCCCGGAAGAAATTAAATGCTAAACGTCTACTTTTACCGGCCTTAGGCCGGGTTCCCACTACGCAGGACCGGCAGATCTGCCGCGCCGGTAAATCTGCCGGAAGGGCTAGTGGCTGTACAATTTATATGAAGCTATTCACATTATCCCGGGTCCGGCATTTTTGCCGAGCCCGGCATTTTTACCGAGCGTTTTGTCACTACGAATTGCCGGTAGAACGACCGGGCCCGGAGTAATGTGAACGAGTTTGTGCCGGTATCTGTCCCCCGCTCGCCCCGCTCGTGCTCCCCTCGCCCCGCCCGTGTTCCACTCACGTCATTCGGCTCGCATTTTCTGGTAAAAGTAGACGTTTAGCATGGATATTCAAGCAGAAACTTTAATTACGCTTGTCCAAGAGAGACCTGTTCTGTGGGATAAGACCGAAGACGTCTTCCGGAATCCGATGTAATGTGAACACTCTGTCCGGTGTCCGGTTTCCGGCAGATCTGCCGGTCCGGCGTAGTGGGAACGCTGCCTTAGGGTTCCTTGTCTTATTAACTACGGAACAAAAAGGGTCCAACTACTACCGGTTTGTACTGAATTAATGAAGTGAACTTTTGTTGAACTTTGTATGAAATAAATACCTAACTTTGAACTATAATGAACGAGTGAAGGTATTGTGTTGTACCTACTTTTAACCTAAATTGTAGGAGTCTAGACGGCTCTAAAGATTGGTAAGCGCTTTCACAAACTTACATTCCGTATACCTAACATTTATGGCAGTCTATCGATAAAATCTAACGTCGCGTCCGTCAGTCATGATTACAACATCGACACGACACAGTATCGAAAAATGATTAAAATATCTATTTGATTGGCCGTAAAACTATAGTTTCACGTATCAGAGTCATTACGATGACATGTTACTACATATTTTGGAGTCGTTGCGTTACATGCTCACTCAGTAACAGGTATAGTATTATTTTATCTGTGGTAACAGTAAAGGTTACAAACTTGATGTTAATAAAGTGATTACTTGTAATCTAAATAAATCTTAGGCTATAGAAACACGATTGGTGAAACTTTTATCCATAGCTTTATTTTTTGAAATTGGTCCGCCTATACCTAACTCGTTTTAGTTCCCTCTTTCGATTAAAGAAAATATTAAGCGTTTTATATTTATATTCTGTTTTATATTTGCTATTACTTTAGAAGCAAAACGAAGGTTTATCATTTGTCGATGTCAGTTACTTCTGAGCTGAAGAAATCTATCATCTCTTTCCGGGTTCAAATGACCAATAGCGCTGTCACTTTCTTGCAGCTAATTTTTTCTTGATAGACTCCGCTCATTCGGTATTTTAACATATCGCCTTAAATATTTATATTGAATTTCAGCGTAATAGTGAGCCATCAAGTGGAGGGCGGGACACAGAGAGGGCGCTTGTTCCTCATAGACCTGGCGGGGTCCGAGCGCGCGGGACTGCGCGCCAGGAGGCTCGAGGGAGCTCATATCAACCGCTCTCTCCTCGCGCTCGGGAACTGCATCATGGCGCTATCAGGGGGCGCTAGGTGACTACTTTATATAATAGTGAGCCGTCAAGCGGAGGGCGGGACACAGAGAGGACGCTTGTGCCTCATAGGCCTGGCGGGATCCGAGCGAGCGGGACTGCGCGCCAGGAGGCTCGAGGGAGCTTATATCAACCGCTCTCTCCTCGCGCTCGGGAACTGCATCATGGCGCTATCAGGGGGCGCTAGGTGACTACTTTATATAATAGTGAGCCATCAAGTGGAGGGCGGGACACAGAGAGGACGCTTGTTCCTCATAGACCTGGCGGGGTCCGAGCGAGCGGGACTGCGCGCCAGGAGGCTCGAGGGAGATTATATCAACCGCTCTCTCCTCACGCTCGGGAACTGCATCATGGCGCTATCAGGGGGCGCTAGGTGACTACTTTATATAATAGTGAGCCATCAAGTGGAGGGCGGGACACAGAGAGGGCGCTTGTTCCTCATCATAGGCCTGGCGGGGTCCGAGCGAGCGGGACTGCGCGCCAGGAGGCTCGAGGGAGCTCATATCAACCGCTCTCTCCTCGCGCTCGGGAACTGCATCATGGCGCTATCAGGGGGCGCTAGGTGACTACTTTATATAATAGTGAGCCATCAAGTGGAGGGCGGGACACAGAGAGGACGCTTGTTCCTCATAGGCCTGGCGGGGTCCGAGCGAGCGGGACTGCGCGCCAGGAGGCTCGAGGGAGCTCATATCAACCGCTCTCTCCTCGCGCTCGGGAACTGCATCATGGCGCTATTTAATTTCAATAATTCTGTCTTCTGTGGCGCGGCGGGCGGTGGTTCGCCTGCGACACAGGAGGGTTCGATTCCCGCCTCGTAACAAATATTTGTACGATCTGTAGATATTAGTTTAGGGTCTGGGTATTTTCTATGTAGAATAAAAATATCTATCTATGTAATGTATTGTACTAAGTATATTAGTTATCTAGTACCCATAACAACAAGCTCTGCTTAGCTTGGGGCTAGATAATGTTGTGTGAACTGACCAGCATTATTTATTTATTTACTACTATTTAATAATAACCCTTGTAGGACATCAATCTGATGATATTACAGTAAGAAATACCACGGTAGGCGCCAAATTAAATACTAGCGCCCAACGTGGTAATTTTACGGAGCTTTGTTAAACCAGAATGAATGATCTGCAACTACCTATAGAGAATTTTCGTAGGACATTTTATTTTATTTATTCAAGGACAATAAACAGCTACAATATAAATCCTAGAATATTAAAGAGTTAAGTGACACAAATATAACAATATTGTAGTCCACTGAATTATCCACATAGGTAGGTAGTAGTTTACAGCATTGGACTAGATACAAAAATACAAGAAATTAAAAAAAGCCTTTAAGACTTTTAAGTGATATTATTTATAACAATAAACATATTATAGGTAACTTTTACAAAAATACAAAAAAAAAGAAACGAAACTGTTGTGCCACCTAAACATTCCTAAACTATCTCTCTCATTACCGTGTCTGTAATCACGCAGTGCGTCACAGACATCAACAGATGGCGCTAGTAGTTGTACATAAATATAGCGCGTCTACTCGTCAGCAGATTGCGCTAGGAGTGTTGTTGAAGTTTGTAACTTGGTTCTTCAGATACGTGAACTACCGCGACTCTAAGCTGACGCGGCTGCTGCGTGAGGTGCTGGGCGGGCGGTGCCGCGCCGCCATGGTGGCGCACGTCGCGCCCGGCGCCGCGCTGCGCGAGACTACGCGCTCCACGCTGCACTACGCGCAGAAAGCCTCCTCCATCACCAACAAGGCATGTTGTACTATCACTACCGCGACTCTAAGCTGGCGCGGCTGCTGCGCGAGGTGCTGGGCGGGCGGTGCCGCGCCGCCATGGTGGCGCACGTCGCGCGCGGCGCCGCGCTGCGCGAGACTACGCGCTCCACGCTGCACTACGCGCAGAAAGCCTCCTCCATCACCAACAAGGCATGTTGTACTATCACTACCGCGACTCTAAGCTGACGCGGCTGCTGCGCGAGGTGCTGGGCGGGCGGTGCCGCGCCGCCATGGTGGCTCCTCCATCACCAACAAGGCATGTTGTACTTATGTTATTGTGTTTTTTGTTGTGTAAGTCGTCGTGAGTAGTTAGCCGTAACGCCAACAAGTGGTTCTGACCGAATACCAGCGTGAGATTTGCCATAATCCACACTCTTGCCAGGTGGATTTGTTGATTGCAGATGATGTTGCTGCCGTCCCCTGGTGTATCCCCTCAGTCAGATTTTACGGCATCCACAGGAGATGGAGGGGTCTATTCTTAGGCTGGACACAGCAAGGCATTTCTTCTTTCAAGTCTTTATACGGATTGCCTGATCACATCTTCATCATTCTCATCGGCTTGTGAAAGCTTTGCTCGGATCTGATGGGACTGTTCGAGTAGTTCCTGTCTGTCCCCGGATCTGACCCCATTCGGGGACATACATGAATCCCAGCAGGATCATGTATTGGATCAAAACTTTTTGTTTTCGTTATCTTCTGTACAGTCAGACAAACATGTTGCTTGTTTAAAGGTTTGTGGGATATATTGCAGGTTGAGCGAGAGTTAGTGCAGACGCCAAAACATCTTCACCAATACAGAAGCGTCATCAACGACTTACGAGAGGAAATAGCACGGCTCAAGGTCAAAATGAAGGACGCTTCCAGGTCAGTCACCTCACATCATTATCGTCATTTTTAGTAGTAGTAGTAGAGCTTTTTTGTGAAAAAGTTCGTCCGGGGAAGTACTACCTACGTGCCTATTTCTGCCGCAAAGCATGCTCGCATTGCTGTGTTCCGGTTGGAAGGGTATGGGTGAAATTACAGGCAGTTTTGGCTAGATTCGATTGTTTATTAAAATAGTGGATATTATTGGGTAGAAAATAAGATAAATAAAATCAATTCAACAAAGCCGAGGGTTAATTGCAGGGGTTTTGTAAAATTATCTATATTTTACGAGATAATCAATAAAAACAGGGGTTTTTTTGTATGAAGATTTCTATCTGGTGTTGGAGCAGCCTTATCTAATTTTTGACACAATAGTATGCACCATATTGAGAATCAATCGAATCTAACCAGAAGTTAGTGGTAAATTTGTGTTTTATTGGCTAATAAACCATAGCCTAGCTACTCAGGGATGATGTAGCTTCCTGTTATTGAATAATTTTCAGAATCGGTTCGGTAGTTCAGAGTTTTTTATCGCATTTTGCTATAGACTGAAATGAATATTGCTATAGACTGAAACGCATTTTGCTATAGACTGAAACGCATTTTGCTATAGACTGAAACACATTTAGCTATAGACTGAAACGCATTTTGCTATAGACTGAAACACATTTAGCTATAGACTGAAACGCATTTTGCTATAGACTGAAACGCATTTTGCTATAGACTGAAACACATTTAGCTATAGACTGAAACGCATTTTGCTATAGACTGAAAAGCATTTCACGCGAGACTTTTTTATGGGCATGATTTAGCAAATCAAACCAAAATGTAAAAAAAATTGAGTACTTTCTACTTTTTTTTAAGTCTGTTAAATATGCTGTGGTGTGTCTGGCCTAAGAATATCCGTCTCCTCCCGTGGATATCGTAAAAGCCGACTAAGGGATTACCCGGACTTGTTGATAAGATTCGTTGGTATATAAGATTTGTCCTGGCTGCTGGATTATGGAATGTGTTATTACTGGAAAAAAGCGTTAGCAGATTCAGTCGTGGGAAGCAATGCCGGCGATGAGCTCACCACTTGTCACGTCTATATTCCACGATGGTGCAACCCACTGAAAAGAGGCCCATTGGTCTCTGCCAAGGGGGGTCCTTTCGGGGAAAAACGCGTGTGTCCATGTAGGTATGTATGTATTGTATATACACATATTATGTTTCATCCAATTCAGTCCCATATTCAGTAAATTATCTGAGATTTTATGGTACGCTTTTGTTGAAAACTTCTGCTTATGTGGTTAAGTTTATTAAGTTAATCTTGAATTTTAGCATGTCTTCGATGGGACTTTGTTATAGAAGCGTACACATTGCCCTGAAAAGGAACTATTACCTCTGTGGCGCGGCTGGCGATGGTTCGCCTGCGACGCAGGAGGTTGCGGGTTCGATTCCCGCCTCGGAACAAATATTTGTGCGTTCTGCAGATATTTGTTCAGGGTGTTCTGGGTGTTTTCTATGCATAATAAAAAATATCTATCTAAATGTATTATATTAAGTATATCAGTTATCTAGTACCAATAACACAAGCTCTGGCTTAGCTTGGGGCTAGATAATGTTGTGTGAATTTGTCCAGCATTATTTATTTATTTATTTATTATTAACTATGTTAGTGGAAACAGTGAACTTAGTTCTTTGTACTAATTTGTTTGTGTCATGGTAGATCCAGAGAAGATATCCACCAACTGGAGGACGAGAAATCGAAAGAAGAGAAAGCGGAAAGCGAAGCGCATCTCAAGTCCCTCCGCGAGGCCATCGTCTCCACGTTCAAGCAGCAGATGCGTCTGCGCAGGCGGCTGATGGAGCTCGACAGCCATTTGTTGGGACTGGCGTTGGACGCCGAAAGGCAACATGCAACCATTTCTCACTGGGAGGCGAGGTTCAACAGGCTGTACAAGCCAATCAACATGGCTGGTGGGAGACTGAGCACGCAACAGAGCTATAGGTGTGTTGACTTTCGTATTAGGCGACCCGTAGCGCAGGGCTAGAGTAGCCGGCTGAGATGCAGGAGGCGTGGTTCATTTCTCACTGGGAAGCGAGGTTCAACAGGCTATACAAGCCGATCAACATGGCTGGTGGGAGACTGAGCACGCAACAGAGCTATAGGTAAGTTGACACTCGTATTAGGCGACACGTTGCGCGGCGCGAGAGTAGCCGTCTGAGATGCAGGAGGCGTGGTTCATTTCTCACTGGGAGGCGAGGTTCAACAGGCTGTACAAGCCAATCAACATGGCTGGTGGGAGACTGAGCACGCAACAGAGCTATAGGTGAGTTGACTCTCGTATGAGGCGACCCATGGCGCGGCGCGAGAGTAGCCGGCTGAGATGCAGGAGGCGTGGTTCATTTCTCACTGGGAAGCGAGGTTCAACAGGCTATACAAGCCGATCAACATGGCTGGTGGGAGACTGAGCACGCAACAGAGCTATAGGTGAGTTGACTCTCGTATGAGGCGACCCGTAGCAAGACGCGAGAGCAGCCAGCTGAGATGCAGGAGGCGTGGTTCATTTCTCACTGGGAGGCTAGGTTCAACAGGCTATACAAGCCGATCAACGTGGCTGGTGGGAGACTAAGCACGCAATAGAGCTATAGGTGAGTTGACTCTCGTATTAGATGACCCATAGCGCAGCGCGAGAGTAGCCGGCTGAGATGCAGGAGGCGTGGTTCATTTCTCACTGGGATGCTAGGTTCAACAGGCTATACAAGCCGATCAACATGGCTGGTGGGAGACTAAGCACGCAACAGAGCTATAGGTGAGTTGACTCTCGTATTAGATGACCCATAGCGCAGCGCGAGAGTAGCCGGCTGAGATGCAGGAGGCGTGGTTCATTTCTCACTGGGAGGCTAGGTTCAACTGGCTATACAAGTCGATCAACATGGCTGGTGGGAGACTAAGCACGCAACAGAGCTATAGGTGAGTTGACTCTCGTATTAGATGACCCATAGCGCAGCGCGAGAGTAGCCGGCTGAGATGCAGGAGGCGTGGTTCATTTCTCACTGGGAGGCTAGGTTCAACTGGCTATACAAGTCGATCAACATGGCTGGTGGGAGACTAAGCACGCAACAGAGCTATAGGTGAGTTGACTCTCGTATTAGATGACCCATAGCGCAGCGCGAGAGTAGCCGGCTGAGATGCAGGAGGCGTGGTTCATTTCTCACTGGGAGGCTAGGTTCAACAGGCTATACAAGGTGATCAACATGGCTGGTGGGAGACTAAGCACGCAACAGAGCTGTTCAAGTATCCGAACAGAACTTTCAACTGTCATTGTCATTTCCTGGATGTCAAACAATAAATGAGTCTGCAACCGTATTTGGTAAGAAAAGCGCGCTCATATATTTAATTCGGGTTTAAACATGGTCCTTCGAGCCGGATTGAGTAATTGTAGGATTAAGGACAGTGCGTGGTGTCCTGTGATATTGTGGAATAGTAATTTTGTGGAAAAACCGCAAGTTATGTGAAAAACAGGTTTGCAATTTGCCGGCTGTGAGTACAAACTTTCGTTGACAATTACACACAGACTCGCTCAGTTTCATACAAAAGTGCATAAAACACTGTTTCAAGAGATCAAAGGTGTTATTGTAGAGACAAAATACCATAATTTCATATGTGCAAACATCAAATTTCATTGGAAAGTTCCGAGAATTTACATCTTTTTGCAAAATGCGTCGGTAGGTCGTGATGCCGTGAGTCATCCCTACTTTGAACAATTTAAATTCAAAGTTGCCAACGACTTTTTCAACGTGTTCAAACGACCTCCAACGACTCGTACCACTCTGACAAAATAACTGATTTGGTTCTAAATTATAAGCAACTGTCTTTCACAACACAAACTTCACAATGGAAAACGTTTCTAGCCAAACAGAACGTTATGAACAAATTCAAAAGGCTTTGGCTAACTTTACAAAATCTCCAAAGTCGAGAATTACACTTTGTTATTGCGAAACAAGGCTAGGATTATTAGAAGAAGCATGGAAATCATTTAATAATACACATGACAACATCATAAGGTTTTATTCTGATAAAGAGAGGAGGAAAACCATTGCTTATTTCACAGACAACTTATACGATGAGTGTGAAGACATGAAGACATTACATACAAGAGCGAGTTAAAAACAAAGATAAGTGATTTCACAGCCACACAAACACAACCACCACTGCCAACAGAAACTAATCCTGGAAGAAAACACACAGAACTCAAGCTACCTAGCATAAAAATCACCCCGTTCTCTGGCAAATACACGGATTGGCCTACATTCCATGATTTGTTTGAATCAATTATACACAAAAATCAAGCTTTGGATGATGTTCAAAAATTACATTATTTAATGACAAATGTAACCGGAGAAGCCGAACAACTACTGAGAAATATACCAATTACTAGTCAAAATTACTCGCTAGCATGGAGCATGCTTCAGAAAAGATACAACAATAAAAGGTACATTTCTAATTGCATATTAAGGAAGTTATTTGGGTTGAAGAGTATTACATCAGAATCGGCTTACAGCGTAAAACAACTTTTAGACACAACATCTGAATGTTTAAATTCACTAAAGAATCTGGGGTTACCTACTTCCACGTGGGATGCCATACTTATCTACATGACGGTTACAAAGTTAGACGGTGAAAGTCACAAGATGTGGGAGCAACACCTCTCTTTAGACAACGATAATATGCCATCATTAGAAGCATTATTCCAGTTGTAAGAATCCTGTTTTTGTCTCTTATTGGTTTGAATGTCTACTAGTGCTGTGGCTAAAACTACTTGACTAGGGTCCCAGAGTTCATTTGTGTCAGAGTACTTCGTTCAGGCAACTGGCCTGAAACGATTTAGAAACAACAATGAATTCAACCTAAGTGAAGGGAAGACATTACAATCAAAATCTACAGTGGAATTTGAGATAACATCTCGATGCAAAACTAACTTCACAGTGCATATACAAGCATATGTACTTAGCTACATCACAACGGACTTACCACAAAACCATTTCACTTTACTCAACTGGCCGGAGTTAGACACAATGACACTAGCAGATCCGGGATTCAACAAGCCAGGTAGAATTGACATGCTGCTAGGATCCAGTGTGGTTAGCGAAATTATGGATTATGGGTTAGCTAGGAGTCCAGTTGGGACCTTAGCGCAAAATACACATTTGGGATGGATTATCTCAGGAAACACATCTAGTGCCAATAGGAAAACAAACAAACCCATCAATCGGATATGCATGCATTCTTGTATCTGTGACACAAACAGTCTTAAAATGTTTTGTGAAATAGAAAATGAAGCTCTGTCAGCTGAGAGGAAACTCACAAAAGAGGAACAACAATGTGAGGATATTTACAAAAACACAATTACAAGAATAGAAAGCAAAACGAAGGTTGCACCCTAAAAACAAATCTCAATTGCCCGGCTGGAACTTTGTGCAGCGGGTCTTCTATCAAGACTTCTGTCAGAATCTGCACATCTCTTGAATGTACCTAAGGAGAATGTGCACGCATATACTGATTCCATGATCGTGTTAGCCTGGATAGAAGGACAGTCAACAAGATGGCAAACATTTGTTGCAAATCGGGTAACTTAAATTCAGAAGAGACTGGACAGTGACAGATGGAATCATGTATCCTCAGAAGACAACCCTGCTGATCTTGCATCACGGGGAGTAAATCCATCTGATCTTAAAAACAAACAAATTTGGTGGAAGGGTCCGGATTGGCTTAGTCAAAAGACAATGATAAAGAAGAAAGTACAAGTACCTGAAACGAACCTGGAAGAAAGAAAACAATATTCAAGGGTTTTTCACTGTGAAGATAGTGACCCTATTTGGGAGAGGTTTTCATCACTCAGTCGAATGTGCCGGGTACTTAGCTACTGCCATCGGTTTCTTAGTCGTTCTCAGAGGAGTACAAATCAACAGAAGGACACTCAACAACCTTGTTATCTCACATCTGCAGAAATGAGGAAAACTTTAGACACATGCATCAACCTTACACAACAAAGGGAATTCGCACCAGAAATAGAAAGTTTAAAACAAAAGAAGAAGATACAATCAAGTAGTAACTTGATCACCTTATCACCTTACCTGGGTAAAGACTGTCTGCTAAGGGTTGGTGGAAGATTGCAAGCTTCTCATCTAGCACAGGAACGCAAACATCCGATAATCCTGCCAAACAAAACACACCTCACGACAGTGATAGTGCGAGATGCTCACTTCAAAACACTCCACGGAGGTATAGCATTGACTATTAATTATCTGAGAAGTCGCTACTGGATCATTGGATTAAAACAACTAGTAAAGAAATGCTACAGAGAGTGTGTAGTCTGCCAGAGACACAAGGGGACCACAATACAACCACTGATGGGAGATCTTCCTAGTGTGCGGGTCAACCCAGGAAGGGCTTTTGAGGCAAGCGGAGTAGACTTCGCTGGTCCTATACTTATGCGTACCTCTAAAGGTAGAGGTCAAAGGGCATTCAAAGGATACATCTGTATCTTCATTTGCATGAAAACAAGAGCATTTCACTTGGAAGTTGTTAGTGATTTAACAACTCCAGGATTTATCGCGGCTTTTAGAAGATTTGTGGCACGTCGTGGTCATTGTTCAGACATGTACAGCGATAATGGTACCAACTTCGTTGGAGCAGCAAGAGAGTTAACACGAATGCTGAATCACAGTATGACTGATGTGGTCAAGGAAGTCGCTGAGTTACTCAGTAACGATGGTACGAATTGGCACTTCATTCCGCCTAGATCTCCGAATTTCGGCGGTCTTTGGGAGGCTGGGGTTAAATCAGTCAAAACCCACCTCATCAAAACAATCGGTGATTCAACTTTGACATATGAAGAAATGTCCACACTATTAACTCAAGTTGAGGCATGCCTTAATTCACGGCCACTCTCTCCAGCGAACGAAGGACCGGACGACGTATCCCCTCTTACTCCAGCTCACTTTTTGGTTGGAGAACAACTAGTGGGCGTACCAGAAAGAAGCCTCGATGAACCAATCAGCCCATTAAACAGATGGAAATTAATACAACAAATGATGATACACTTTTGGACTAGATGGTCAACTGAATATCTTCATACATTGCAACAAAGATATAAATGGCAACAAAAAACAACCCCGATCAAAATAGGGGACATTGTGTTGGTGAAGGAGTCAGGAATGCCTCCAACAAAATGGCTTATGGCCAAGGTTATTTACACCCATCCAGGTCCGGAGGGTCAAGTCAGAGTGGTAACGCTTCAAGGCAAGGGAGCCTTGTTCAAGCGATCAGCATCGAAGCTGGTCGTACTTCCAATACAACATTAAGAAGAGAAGAAAGACAAATCCAGGAAGAACGGAGTTCTTGGCCGGCAGCATGTTCAAGTATCCGAACAGAACTTTCAACTGTCATTGTCATTTCCTGGATGTCAAACGATAAATGAGTCTGCAACCGTATTTGGTAAGAAAAGCGCGCTCATATATTTCATTCGGGTTTAAACAGAGCTATAGGTGAGTTGACTCTCGTATTAGATGACCCATAGCGCAGCGCGAGAGTAGCCGGCTGAGATGCAGGAGGCGTGGTTCATTTCTCACTGGTAGGCTAGGTTTAACAGGCTATACAAGCCGATCAACATGGCTGGTGGGAGACTCTCTCGATTATTCACCATCACTCGCTATTCACTCGCGAATGATTCGGTGCAGTGCAGGTTGCTTTATCTATACTCGATTTAGATATACTAAGTGCACATTTTTCCGACACTGAATGGTTCTGCCCGTGGCTGTGGGCCCTAACCCGCACTAACCCGCCCTTTACTTGGGAACTGTCAACAACTCTCAAATAAGGCGGAATTGGTGCTTGGGATTATCACATCACACAAGCACATTACACAAAACTACACTGATCTGTGACGGTTGGAGCAAGCTGGTCAGATTTATCTGTAGAATCTCTGTAGTCTATCTATCCCAAGTCTTTTAATAATCTGTGAAGTTTGTCTATGCACAGAGGCGGCACTGCCCTGTCGGGTGGCAGCGTGGAAAGAGCGGAAGCAGAGGTGGCTGTGGAACAGGCGTGGTCGGAGCTCGCCGCCGTGGAGAGGGAGCAGGAGTCTGCGCGCGGCGAGAGGGACACCGTCGAGCGGCAGCTGGAGCAAGTGAGGCTGCGGGGCGCGCAGCTAGAGCAGGTGACGGGCAGAGGGGCGTGGAACAGGCGTGGTTGGAGCTCGCTGCTGTGGAGAGGGAGCAGGAGTCTGCGCGCGGTGAGCGGGACACCGTCGAGCGGCAGCTGGAGCAAGTGAGGCTGCGGGGCGCGCAGCTAGAGCAGGTGACGGGCAGAGGGGCGTGGAACAGGCGTGGTGTGAGCTCGCCGCCGTGGAGAGGGAGCAGGAGTGTGCGCGGGGCGAGAGGGACACCGTCGAGCGGCAGCTGGAGCAAGTGAGGCTGCGGGGCGCGCAGCTAGAGCAGGTGACGGGCAGAAGGGCGTGGAACAGGCGTGGTGTGAGCTCGCTGCCGTGGAGAGGGAGCAGGAGTCTGCACGCGGCGAGAGGGCACCGTCGAGTGGCAGCTGGAGCAAGTGAGACTGCGGGGCGCGCAGCTAGAGCAGGTGACGAGCAGAGGGGCGTGGAACAGGCGTGGTGTGAGCTCACTGTTATGGAGAGGGAGCAGGAGTCTGCACGCGGCGAGAGGGACACCGTCGAGCGGCAGCTGGAGCAAGTGAGGCTGCGGGGCGCGCAGCTAGAGCAGGTGACGGCCAGAGGGGCGTGGAACAGGCGTGGTGTGAGCTCGCCGCCGTGGAGAGGGAGCAGGAGTGTGCGCGCGGCGAGAGGGCACCGTCGAGCGGCAGCTGGAGCAAGTGAGACTGCGTGGCGCGCAGCTAGAGCAGGTGACGAGCAGAAGGGCGTGGAACAGGCGTGGTGTGAGCTCGCTGCTGTGGAGAGGGAGCAGGAGTCTGCACGCGGCGAGAGGGGCACCGTCGAGCGGCATCTGGAGCAAGTGAGGCTGCGGGGCGCGCAGCTAGAGCAGGTGACGAGCAGAGGGGCGTGGAACAGGCGTGGTGTGAGCTCAACCTCGTATCTTTAAGTTCACAAATAAATAGCTAGAATAGAAGGAGGTTTTCATTATCTGCAGGAGTTGCCGGCGCGGATCAGCAGTGGACCAGAACGCGAAGTGCTAGCGCTCGTGTGTCGCGTGCACGAGCTAGAAGCCGACAAGCTGGCGCTGCAGGGCGAGCGGGCTGCGCGCGCGCACGAGCTGCGGCGCCGCGACCTCGCGCTGCAGCGGCGCGACGCGCAGCGCCGCCTCTCTGACGAGATCGTCACGCGCCAGCGCCGCGCGCTCGAAGGTACACACGGACGCATTGTGGGGGAAGGGGGACAGATGTTAAATTAATTAGAAATGGATATCTGAGGGTCCATCTGGGTCACCGAATACGAATCTGTTGTAAGAACTAAAAAAAAGTCGCCGCCATTTGTAACTTTGTAGTTAGAAGACCGATTGCTTTCAAAATAATCGTTGAATAATATCTTGTATGAAGGGACTTTTTGAAAATATTGTGATATTACCTTGGTTCACTGTATTTAAGCCTCCTTCCTCTATACTGAAAGATTCGTGTTTTTATTTCCAGAGGTGGGAATAGGCGTCCCTCCCGAGTTAGCGCAGCTGTACGAATTGTACCAGCAGGAGATCCACGCCTCCACTTACACCGAGAGCAATGACATCTACACTCCGCCTTACCGCCTGCCGCCTATTTCTACCAGGTGCTCTACAACTATTTAATTTTATGTGTTGGTAGGTCCTAGGCTTTCAGAAGGACTTAGGTAATAATATATTCTGTCACTTCTTAATTACATAATGTTTGTATTTAGAAGTAAATATTCAAATATCATATATTCCAACCATCTTTTTTACTATGTAAGTTTCAAGTGATAGTTTCTCTAAGAGTGATTTAATATTTCAGTATGTCGGAGCTGACGTGGTCTGAGAGCGGGTCGAGCGGCTCCGGCCGAGGGTCCAGCTCAGGGTCGGGCGGCACGCACCTACCGCGCCTCGCGCCCACGCCGCGCCCTAGGACCAGATATAGGTAATGACGTGGTCTGAGAGCGGGTCGAGCGGCTCCGGCCGAGGGTCCAGCTCGGGGTCGGGCGGCACGCACCTCCCGCGCCTCGCGCCCACGCCGCGCCCTAGGACCAGATATAGGTAATGACGTGGTCTGAGAGCGGGTCGAGCGGCTCCGGCCGAGGTTCCAGCATGGGTTGGAAGCAGGATTGAGAGTAGGGGTCTCCAGCCACTGCACGACAGCTGCGCTTTTAATTTACGAAGGAGATCGCGAGCCATGTTTAAATTTAAAGAATGCTAGATTAGTTCAACCAATCAGCAATTTATAGTATTTAGTTTAAGATAACGGCGCGACTGAGCTGATGGTTTTATGTTTCAGCCAAGCGAGTTCAGCGACTTTGAAGCGGTACTCGAGCGACGACAGCCTCGTGACGGCGCCGCCGAGGCACAGGGACGAGCCGGCCGTTTGAGGCACTGTACTCTAGATCAGATCGACTGGGTACATCGTACACCAAGCATAGATATTGTATCTATGAATAGGTTCAGTTCCGATTCTGCTGGATTCGAATTATCGCCTCTAATCGGCAATGCCTTGACCAATTCGGCTATAGATTGAGCTGATTAATGGGTCGGGATATCTGCATCTGATCGTGGAGGTAGGTATTTGTGTGATGTGTCAAGGGTTATTGTGTAAAGAAAGCACTGGTCGCATTCGAGTTTGTTGTGGATGTGCTGTCGTTTGAGTAGAAACATACCAGAGTACAATTTTATTACATTCCAAACGTTCGTCCGGACGGGAATCGAACCCGCGACTCAGCCATAGATAATTTCGCTCACCAATTGGGCAACTAAATTAAGCTACGAATATTTCATGTCCGGGATAACCATCTCCGTAGGTACATTGTGCAGTTTCTTGTTGTAATGTTGGATGATTTATTTCTTTGTGATAGTTGTGATAGCTACGCGATAAGTTGTCTATTATAATATATATTATATACTAATTATAAAGAGGAAAGATTTGATTGTTTCTTTGCATTGAATAGGCTCCGAAACTACTGAACCCATTTGAAAAATTATTTCACTGTTGGGAAGCTACACCATCCCCGGGTCACAAAGACTAAATAATTTTATTTTTTAAATTGTGATCCTTACTAAATCTCCAATAATGTAACCCAAGGTGTAAAAAAAATACCTTAAATATTCTGTACATCGCGTGTGGATGGGAGGGTTAGGGGGGATCCCGACACTACCCGTGCGAGACGCCGCGCCGGGGCGAGTTTCTAGTTTGTAAATAAAATGATACCCTTACTTCGAGTTTATATTACTGAGATTACAAACAGCTCCTAAATATAAGAATTCATCAATTACATACGGAATAATCTCATAAAATAATTTACAATAATAAACTACTTTCGAAGGCACTTTAAAACAAACATCACAAGACAATCACAATACTATATTTAAATGTTGGTACCCAACACATTATTACCTATACAGGTAGGATACTACTACAATAATTACGTAGAAATAGTTAAGTGCTACTCAGAAGGCCAGTTACGCCAGGGGATGTAGCGCATCCGTCTGAGTGCTGATGCCAATCTTATTTCCTAGCATGGTCCAGCAGAGGATGTATTCCGGCTGATAAAGAAGGCTAGAAGATGCGGTTGTCTAATTTATTAGTACAGCATCAAAGAAGATACCATCTATTCGTTTGCTAGGTACGAGGTGAACCAAATATTCACTGTGGTCCATCTTAAGATCCATATTTTTGGGGCACGCTAGTAACACATAGTAAATAGGTAAACATTACCTATACCTTTAGTTTCGATTCTGATAATAAATAGATATGACGAATTTTATACGCCTCTCACGTTCTCTCCTGTTATTATTTACAAAAATACTTAAGTTCAATAAACTAGATCATTACAGGGGTATATTTTTAGAACTACCCATAGGTGGTAGCAATTTTGTGCATCATTATCGCTGTCTCTTTTATTTCAGTCTATTAGAAAGGGCATGCGATAACATTAGTGTGGTTTAAATTAGGAAAATGCTGCACAGAATCGCTCTGTAGTCCTGACATACGTTACTAAATACGGTATAATTACGAAGTAGAAATACAGTAATTCTGCCTGTTTAAGTTCACTGGTAACATTGAAACAAGAATCAGACTAGGGATGTGACATCTTGTTCTTATTTCAAGACTTTTAGCTACATTTAATAAAAGCGAAAAAATGGAATGTTACAACTGGAATTATCGACTATTAACGACTGAATGTAGAAGTCGCAGGTAACCATCGAATTTCCAATCTTCATAATCTCATTTAAAATATTCGGCGCCGCCGTCCTATTTTCACCAACCTATACGTATTTTAAGGGTCCACGTCACCAGTAGGCAAACTGTTCACCGCCGACTGAGTTAGCGGCGCGGCGCGGCGTATATCGGTTTAGTACGCCCTTCCATATATTTGAAATGGAGTGTTTGCAGTTTGCTAGTTTTGCGCTCACTCTACGCAGTTTGCAGCGTTACGCGTGCCTACTGTTTTAGGGGGCGGCCGACTTACCTACAGTAATTTGCCTACTGGGGACGCAGTTTAAGACGCATGCCAAATTAACAGATTTCTACAAAAACCTATCAATTTCACAGTTACAGCTCGTTCACCGTCAGATTGCATCTGCTTTGTATGTCGTGCCAACCAAGGAAGGTGCCATCTTACGGCACAGAATAAATAGTAGTACATGAACTTACGGTGAACGGGTTGTACATAGTGGCATAAAAAAGTGGTTGGTAAAATTACCAGCCATTTTGAGGTAAAGTCATCAAAATGTTGAACGAAAACTAAATATAACAAAACTCGGCAAAACTATCATATATACTGTTCCAAAAATACAGTAATATGGTACATGGTAAAATGGTAAAACATAGTACATTCATACTATAAAAGTTTCATAAATCTTTATGGTTTCTGATCAGATTCGTTCGCGCGATCATCTGGGACGCTGCGGCAGCTACCAAATCGTAACGTTACTTTAACAGCGTTACAAATAAATTATTATTCGAAGTTTAGTTCGAAGATAACAATTATTAACAAATAACTATAATATAAGCAGACTAGACTAAGCTGAATTCTACAGACAAACAACAAAAGACCAGTAGTCTACCTGTTGTAGAAAAAAACGTGAAAAAAAAGTCCACGTGGGTTTTTTCTTGTGGATTCGTCCACGACTCAAGAAGTGGAAACGACTAGACTGACTTGTAATAATAATCTACCGACTGTAGGTAAATGAAAGTCCAGTTTTAAAAATACAAACATAAGTCTATCCACGTGACTATTTCCTACGAGGAATAAGTGGCGAATTCTGTGGCGCGGCGGGCGAGCGTTCGCCTGCCACGCTGGACGTTGCGGGTTCGATTCCCGCCTCGGAACAAATATTTGTGCGATCTGCAGATATTTGTTCAGGGTGTTCTGGGTATTTTTTATGTATAATAAAAAAACTATGTATTGTATTGTATTAAGTAGTATATCAGTTGTCTAGTACCCATAACACAAGCTTCTGCTAAGCTTGGGGCTAGATAATGTTGTGTCCACCATCATTTATTTATTTATTATTTTATATTTATAAATACCTAGTAGTTTATAATTGGGACAATTTCTGCAGACTAGTTGAACAGAAGAAACATAAATACGGACAAGTGCGAGTAGGACTCGCGCCCTGAGACTTCTGTATTGTAATTTTGACGTAAATTGCAACATACATATATATATTATAGGAATAAAAAAGTCAAAATTCCTAAATTTTTGACTTTTTCCTTTATTTGTGTCACAAAGCCACTTAGTATTCAAAATTTCAGAATTGTGTTTACTGGAAGTACCATAGAGGTTTTTTAGTTGTTGCGATTTCCAAACAAAATTAGAAATTAATTGGCACATCTCTTTAAGGCGGGTGCTCTCACTTGAGGCGCGAAATTCTTTTTTTTTATTTTTTATCATTGATAGACCTTTGTTTAGCCACGATCTCACCTGTTGGTAAGTGACGATGTGGCCGAAGATGGAGCACAAAGGTCTAGAAGGCACCTATTCACTCTAGCCTTGAAGAGACCCAGATTATAGTTTTCAGGAAAAACAGACGACGGCAGTGTATTCCACTCCTTACACTCCTGTTGGTGTTTTATGCTTGTTTTTACACATTTTTAGTGTTTTTGTTTTTTGTTTAGGGGTATCGTAGCTAAACTGATGATATTTATGAGATACTATCAACTAAAACATGTGTGTTAAGTCTCCTAGTTCTCGCGAAATCAATTTTCGCTATCTGAAGAAGTGTTTATGATGAGCAAAAAACACCAAATAAATTGAATTTCAATAACCTTAATACATTGTGTTTAGCTTGCTTTGTTTACGGCACTCTATGCTCACTGATATTACCATATTATATCATAGTATACCAAATACACTAGAATTCGATGCCTTAGGCCGATTCTGATAAAAAGTGTCCTAACAGACAGACAGACAGACAGACGAACAACAAAGTGATACTATAAGGGTTCCGCTTTTGCCTATTGAGGTATGGAACCCTACAAATTGTTTTCGCTCCTTGCCCGTGGTCCACCTACAAAGTTCACCTGGCTATACCAAGGGCAATTTTTTTTCCCGTGGTCCACCTCAAGATAACTGGGTGTACCAAGGGTTTTTATTTCTTTCCGTGGTTCACCTTATTTCACCTGGCTGTACCGAGTGTAATTCTTTCGCAGAATCGCAAACAATCACTAGACATCAGGCACTTACTTACCATAGCTCGTATTTTCTAGGGGTGGAACACGGGCAATACATTCTTAAAACCATAATAGTAATAACTAAAAAGGTGAACCACGGAATGAAATAAAAACCCTTGGTACACCCAGTTATCTTGAGGTGAACCACGGGAAGAAAAAGTTGCCGCTGGTACAGCCAGGTGAACTATGTGGGTGGACCACGGGTATTGACTGATTGTTTTCTACAAACAGTAAACAAAAGTCCAGTAAATAATGTTGAAGAAGACAAACATAAGTGGGAACAGAACTCTGGATCGCTTGTCTATCCACGTGGCGATCTCCTGCGGGGTCATGGTGGTCCACGCGTGGTGCGGGGGCGGCTCGTCCGACGCCTCGCTGTCTCTGCCGTGGCGCTTCGAGATGTCGTCATAGCTCTGGGTCGTGATCGTCGGCAAGTTCATGGCGGATGGGAAACTCTGCAATGTGAAAAGTTTTGCGATTAGTCAAAACTACCCATCGTAGATTTGATTTTTAACTGAATAAAACAAGTAAAGTTTTGTAGTAGTAGAGCTTTTTTGTGAAAGAGTTCGTCCGGAGAAGTACTACCACCATACCTATTTCTGCCGCAAAGCAGTAGTGCTCGCATTGCTGTGTTCCGGTTTGAAGGATAAGGGTGCCGGTGAAATTACAGGCACATGATACTTTTCATCTATGTCTCAGGGTGGCGGGCGCAGTGCAATGCCACATAGGGTGCGTCCTAGGTGGACGTGACCTACCTATGAGGTAATGCACTGTTCATAGGCAGAGGTTACCGCTTAACATCAGGTGGGCCTCTTGCTTGTCCCGTCATCCAAGTAGTATAAAAAAGAAATTACAATATTCAAATTATAAAAATATGCATGGATACTACATTATAATTCCGAGGGATCACTGAATCAGAAACACGATAGGACAATATTTTCTCGACAGAAAAAAACCAAAGTTACCTCGAACTTTTGGCTAGATTCGATTGTTTATTAAAATGGTGTATATTATTGGGTAAAAAATTAGATAAATAAGATCAATACAACTAAGCTGAGGGTTTTTTACCATAGGAGTTTTGTAAAATTATCTATATTTTACGAGATATTCAATAAAAACTGCATTTTCGTGCGGCGCGAGGTGTTTTTTTTGCATGAAGATTTCTGCCTGGGGTTGGCGCAACCTTAATCCTTTTATAAGTATAAATGCTTGATCGCGAGGAATAGAAGGCCAACGTTCAAATCCACATTAAAAGTTGACCAAATCGAGACTGTATTCAAATTAAAGTTGATTCTCTCACTTGAGGCGCGAAATTCTATTTTTTTTGTGTTTTTTGCCCATTTCAGCTCATCAACACATCTTCAGATAGCGAAAGTTGATTTCGCGAAAACTGTGAGACATAACACACATTTTTTAATTGATAGTATCATCAGTTAAGCTACCCCTAAACAAAAAAAACACTAAAAATGTGTTAAGGGGTTTTGCTCATAATATTTAAATACGCGCCACAAGCGAGAGCAAATCCACCTTAATTTATTCCAGGTTATTTTATAGCTCATAAAAGTAGACACAATAACACATTTTCAATAGAGTAGGTAATAATCAAGATAATAAATCAAATTGTCAATTATACACACAATTAATATAGGTACAATTATACACACAATCAATATAGGTACAATTATACACGTAGGCACAAAACAACACAACTAAACAAATACAACAAATACGCAGACCAAATATGGGAACCTCCGATACCGGGGCACCCCTTAAAAAGTGTTCAAGTGTATTGGGAATTGCCTGAAAGTTAGGTATACTGCCCTCATAATAACAATTTAGTACAATTTTGATTTATGGCGACCATAGATTAGAGTAGGATAGTGCTATATACCATTGGAAAGTTTGAAAGAAAGACAGCTATAATTCTCAGAAAAACATTGAAATGTTCAAGATTCGGTCACATTTCCGTGTTGTATTGGCAGATGAGTAAAATACCACTTGTGGCGTATATGACATCGACACTAGATTGGAACGTATTTTTCCCTCTTATTTCAGCCTTGGGTTTTTAAAACTTGGTCACACTGTCCGTCCACTCTTCATACATAACATAACACCGGAATCTCCTTTGTAAATAATTCGTTGTAATAAATATTAATTATTTATTCTGTGGTAGTTAATAGGCAAGACACGTTTAGCCCAACAAAGATGCGACTGGAAAGGGTTGGAGGAGGCCTTTGCCCAAAAATGGGCAGCCCCACAATAAAGAAATTTTAATAATGTATTGATCACAAAAGGAAAGGAAGAAGGAGAAGAAAGCAAGATAAGTTGATCAGAAATAGATGATGTAAATTAAACTTACCTAGTATAATATATTTAATTATGTGTGTATCTTAGTTTATAAATAATTATGAGTGTAAACCTACCAAACTAATGATAAAATGTGGGACTCAACTCATCAAATTAATTGAATATTACCTATTATTATTTCTTATTAGGGAAAATAAATGGCTTTTATTATTATTTCAATCTTTTATTCAAAATCTCGAAAAAAAAAAACACTATATAGGAATACTATCTACAGAAAATAACTAGTATAAAAAACATTATAGTCAAAAATATACATCTAAACGGGGAACCACCGACCGCGGAGCGAGGCCCAAGCGGTCGGGGGCTAGGGCTGCAGAGAGAGGAACCTCCTGACTATGCGTGCAGAGTCCAGGAGTACCGAAGTTTTTTTTTTTTAATACTAAGTACTTGAATGACGGAACAAGCAGATGGCCCACCTGATGTTAAGCGGTAACCTCTGCCTATGAATTAATATTATTATTAATAGGCGAGAGTAGGTAATGATGGTGATGCGAATGAGGTCATTAAACCTCTAGGTAGACGCAGATGAATGATAACTCATACTCACCCACTAGCGACTATTTGCACAAGATTACTCTAAATCAGGTAACTTCAGTAAGATTAAATAAATATTTAGTATCAAATGACTCAGTCTCAGTCTACAATTGCGCATCATGTAGGTTTGTTTCCACTATTTAAACAACCAAATCACTATCCGCAGTAGCAGTACCTAATACTTAGTAGGACTAATGACCGCCCGTGGCTTCACTCGCCGCACAAAATTAAGTAAGCTTACTCCGACCGTCCGAGGCAATAGGAAACTTGTTAGATAGTAGTAAAGGAGGTGCCGCCACCTCTCGCAAGTTCTGCTTCATTTGGCAGGAGATAGATATGATAGAGATAGGTTTATAGATAGGTTTGGTTTAGGTGATAGGTTTGATAGAGATATTTTTTCTTTCTTGTAATTGGTCTCAGAGGAAACTCTCATCAGAGGCAACAAACACGGCGCGTGCTTTATTAGATTGCGCTTCTTATACTACTAGGCGGGAAGTAGTGGATAGTAGTGGTCGAGTTTGGGCTCATTTTGTTCAGTACACGGTTATGATCACTAATTTCATAAATGCTTGTATTTAAAAAAATATTTTCACAAAAAACTTATTAATGAATGTACCTACTTACCTATATCACAGAATAAATATTAGTACAAGCCTATATACCGTTAGACCTACTCATTACTCATAAATGATACATTTTGTTGCCATGTACCTACGCAACGCGTATAGAAGGTGCATATAGACACAGCGTTTAAGTATAGGTACATTAGCTAAAAATAATATTTGCCAAGATATTTTGGAGATAAATCCTGTTTTATCGGGATTAAGGATATCTTTGTAAATTATCTTCTGACCCACTTAGCTTTCTTAGTTTGCCGAGTAAATGAGTGCTCACCATAGTCATGTGATCGGAAAATATTGTGTTAGGGACAGTTGACGCAAAAAGTACCAGCCAAAGATACTTCCTTCTAAGGCATTCTAAGAGCGTCATGTTGCAATACGGAGAAATCTTTTTCCGTGGCTGCGTAAACCGCAAACTTTTTCCTTCTCGTCTCCAGATCGACCAGTCCTAATTGTCTGACTCAAACATAAGCTAGCATCATGTATTACAAAACCACAGTTAAATGAATATTATTCCTTACAGTCGGCAATACGGTAACGTCATGAAGACTATGACGTCATCGCTTTCCCGCTCTTTACATAAATTACATACATACATACATAGAAACACACCTTTTTCCCCGAAACGGTAGGCAGACCCTCAAATGGGCGTCTTTTCACTGTGGGTAGCACCATCGTGGGAAATAGACGTGACAAGTGGTGAGCTCATCGCTGCCATTCTTTCCCACGACATAATATAATATATCATATAAGTTTGTTCCTAATTTAGATAATTAACTAATAATTAATATACATTTATTTGAATAGGTATGAACAAATTTCAAAAATACATATGAAACAGTTGTGCTACCTGAAGACCGCTGCTAACGATCTAAAGGTAGCTCAACTGATCCAAATCGTTACCAGACGGACGCGTCAATGTAGACTGGTCGTGTCCAGGCTCATTTTCATCAGCACACGGTTCCGATCACTAATATTATAAAATATTGTATTGGGGATAAATTCCTAACTTCGAAATCGTTTTTTTCGTAAATAATTATTTTGGAACGAAGCTCGATTAAGGTGGTTGCTTTCGCGTGAGGCGCGAAATTCAATTTTTTCGTGTTTTTTGCTCATCACAGCTCTTCAACACTTCTTCAGAAAGCGAAAACAATTATAACAAATAACGGTAATTAGACCTAACACACAAGTTTCAATTTAAAGTATCACATAAATATTATTAGTTTGGCTATGAATGTGCTTGAAACAAAAAACACTGTAAAAACCATTGAAGCGCCATCGTAGCTAAACTATATTATCATATTTAAGTGATACTCTAGATTACAACTTTTGTGTTAGCTCATATAATTACAGGCAACATAGTTTTCGCTATCTGAAGAAGTGTTGATGAGCTGTGATGAGCAAAAAACACTCAAAAATAATAATTTCGCGCCACAAGCGAAAGCAACCACCTCTATATTCCCCAGTTGTTGGTAGGTATCTTCACTCCTACGTAGTCATTAGTAGCACTTACATGCACAGTGAGATAGTTGTTGTAGCCGGGTCCGGCCGGGTCTGTGCTGGTCTCCTGCTGCAGCGACGAGCAAGACCGAGACTTGGTGAGCTGCGGCGAGGACTCCTCTAACTCCTTCTGTAACTCCTTGCGCGCCAGTCTAGGGGTCAATGTACTCTTCAGTATGTACTTGCTGTTCACCTTCTTCAGACTTACAGCTTTCCTGAAATAATAAATGTTTATTATATATTATTTAGTACTAACTTTTGAAACTATATAGATAGATAGATAACACTTTATTCATACCACATACAAATTAACACATTAAAAACAATCAGAAAAATGAGTATGGAAGTACAATGGGCGGTCTTATCGCTGAGAGCGATCTCTTCCAGACAACCTTGGGATGGACTGGAATTGACGAGAACGATAAAGGACGGTGGTGTAGACCAAATAAATAAATAAATAAAAGAACTTATAATACATAAATAATTATATAATGTACCTACACAAAATATACTAAATAAATAAACTATCATGGTTATAGAATTGAAACTATCGTGGTTGGGAATCATATTAAAAGATAAACGGCTAATTACCACATTACCATTACCATTTTATTTCGGCTATTATTAGTGGTAATTAGCCGTTTATCTTTTAATATCATGGTTATGTAATTACTTTTCACAAAAACGGGAAATTTACGACGATTTTTAAATTTTGTTTGCTCCCGATATTTCGGCACAGTTGCAGTCAATACATGATCACGGGAGAACAATATTGGGAACAAACAAAACCCAAAAATCTGGTAAATATCCCGTTTTTAGTTCCTCTACAACAGGCGAAGTAGGTATTTGGCTCAAGGCCAATCTTCGCTAAGCTGACTATACTGTTAGCAAGATTTTTGATACTATTTTTTTTTCTATTTGTTCAGGGTCAATAATCAGCTAAAATAAAATGCCTTCTAGGTTATAAGCGGTTAGTATGGTAAGTTTAACGATATTGTAGCCGACTGCATTACCCTCATTTTAGACAACAAAGTTATTTATTACCTACGTTATCTTATATCGTTTAGTTGAGTTTTAAATAGCGCAAGCTGTGGTAGGTATCCTATAATACTGGTACACGTATACTTAAGTATTTTGTTATTTCGTATATACCTAGGTAACCCATATTAATATATTTTAAAAATAGATTCTGACTCCCAAGGCCAATTCTCTCCGAACATTCAGGATCACCAAGGGCAATCTTCAATAATCTTCTTTCCTTTTTTTACACTACTTGAATGACGGAACAAGCATATGGCCCACCTGATGTTAAGCGGTAACCTCTGCCTATGAACAGTGCATTACCTCATAGGACACGTTCACCTAGGACGCACCCTATGTGGCATTGCACTGCGCCCGCCACCCTGAGACATACATAAAGATGAAAAGTCTCATTCTCATGTGCCTGTAATTTCAACTCAATCTACTCAAACAAAACAGTGTTCCTACTTTTTAAACTGTAGATAAGGTGTTTGAATATTAATAAAGGTTGTGCGTCAATATTTTATAAGATAACTCAGCGGCATAAACTAAAATTATCAGAAGATTATTCAAACTAATTTACAATGTTTGACTATAGTCACCTCCGTGGCCATCTTACGCACAACATTATATTACACGATCAATCTTTCTTACACAAACAGTGAGAATATTATCACAAACTGGCTTACGACCCGCCTCATGGTAAGCAGTTACCGTCGCCTATTGACCATCTGCAACACCAGAGGCATTGCCAATGCGTTGCCTGCCCTGAAGGGTTCTTTTAACATTTTTATATATATAAGAAAATGGTTGCAAGTTAAAGTGGCAATGGTTATATAGCAGAATGTCAGCCGGTTCTCTAGTGGGGACAACGAAGTGACGACGCAGTGTTGGAAGTCCCCCTCCATGGACTAATGACTGCAAGTCGCAAGAAGTCGGTGAATGGAGACGGCTCAAGACAGTTCATCGTAGTATCGTCGTCTGAGGGGCCTATGTCCAGCAATTAAATAATAATAATAAATAAATAATGCTGGACAGTTCACACAACATTATCTACCCCAACCTATTATGCAGAGCTTGTATTATGGGTATATAGGTAACATTTATATAACAGATATACTTAATACAATACATTACATAGACAGATATTTTTTATTATACATAGAAAATACCCAGAACACCCTGAACAAATATCTAAAGATCGTACAAATATTTGTTTCAAGGCGGGAATCGAACCCGCAACCTCTTGCTTCGGAGGCTAACCTTCGCCCGCCGTGCCACAGAGGTCGTCAACCTAACTTTTTTCTTCTGTCTATTGACTTCTTACGGCGATGATGATGACGACGATGGTGATAGATAGAAAATACTTTATTGCATTTATAACAAACAAGTAGGTATAAAGGCAAACTTAATGCTAGAAAGCTTTCTCTTCCAGAAAAACTTGGTGTATTGCGGCAAAAATATGTATCGGTAGTGCACAAGAAGGGAAATATTGAATGTTAAGTTGAAGAAAATTAACAAAAAATAATAATAATAAATACTACCTAAATTACTGCCTAAAATATAAAATAAACTGATACATATCTAATATATAAAAGGCTTTGTGAATAAGCCGCTTCCTACGTGAGCATTCATTAAATATGTTTTGCAGTTTTAAGCAAACTGAAAGTAGGTACCAGGTACTTACGTAAGCTACTTCCATTGTTTAGTAGGGGTAGGTACTTACGTAAGCTACTTCCATTGTTTAGTAGGGGTAGGTACTTACGGTTAAAGATATTTATTTCTCAAAAGAATTACAAAAATCACTTAAAGAGAAAACATTAAGATAGTGTACCTATAAAGTAGTGAGCCGTACAGCGTAATAAAATAGTATTTAGTAACTAAGTAAATAGAAAAAGATAAAAAATAAAGGCTAATACAATCTAACATATAAAAGGCTTTGTCCTGACTGACTGACTCAACGAGGTCCAACGCACAGCCTAAACCGCAGGACGTAGAGACTTGAAATTTAGAGGGTGTGTTTGTCTCGATGCGTAGGGTTGTACTAAGAAAGGAATTTTGAAAATTCGCATGCTAAGGGGTTCAAAATGGGGTTCCAATGTAAAACAAAAATGCTCTGTATTTCGGAAACCGTTAGTAGTAGAACCATGAAATTTTAGAAGGAGATTCCTCAAATAAAATTAACAAACACGTGTTTCAGCGATGCCTGAAATTTTCCTGAAAAACGGCAGGGCAACGTTTTCTTTGTAAAAATATAAAAAAACTTTAGTTTTTACAACGCACAGCCTAAACCCCTGGTCGTAGAGACTTGAAATTTGGAGAGTGTTGTCCTTTTAGGGTGTAAAGAGGAATTTGGAAAATTCGCTCCCTTATGGGTCCAAAAAGGGCTTTTAATGTTTCACTTTGCGTTTTGCAACGCACAGCTTAAACCGCTGGACCTAGATACATGAAATTTGGAGGATGTATTTCTTTTTGGGTGTAGGGGTGTACTAAGGAAGGATTTTGGAAAATTCACCCTGTAAGGTGTCCAAAACGGCTTTTAATGTAAAACTAAAATGCTTCGTATTTCGGAAACCGTTGGTAGTAGATACTTGAAAATTCACAGGTAGATTCCTTATATAAATATAGCAAAAATAAGTTTCAGCAGTACCTGAAGTTTTGCTGAAAAAAGCCACGGGAACGTTTTGTATGTAAATAAATACACCTTACGTTTTAGCCAGATTTCAGCGTATTTTGACTATTTAAAAGTCAGTTTCACAGTGTTGTCATTGAGATCAAAATATTTTCAGGACCTCAAGGTTCAAATGGGACCCCTAAATTGAAAAACTTGAGTAGGGTGTCGTTTCAAAGGTCGTTTCACGGTGTCGTTGTTAAAATAAAAATATTTTCAGGACCTCAAGGTTCAAATGGGACCCCTAAATTGAAAAACTTGAGTGTGGTGTCGTTTCAAAAGTCGTTTCACGGGGTGTTTGTTGATGTTTAAATTATTGTCTGCACGCCGCGCCGGGGATTTTTCCAATCTATGCGCGGACGAAGTCGCGCGCGGGTCATCTAGTCATTAATATAATTCTAAAATGAAATGTATTAAATAGAACAAAATTGCTCCTTAATCGATCTTACTGAGGAAATGATTATAGATTCTAGACCTGAACACCTCCACTGAAGTAGACTCGCGATAATTGAGAGGGATATGGTTCCACAGACGAATTCCAGTTATTGTGAAGGAGTCAGGGTATAAAGCCGCATGAAGATAATGATGAAGGTAATGAAGTAGGTATACGTACTTTCTACGCCAAATGGTGTTGACGAACGCAAATTCGACCAGTGCGGAGAAGATGAAGCCGGTACACGCGAGGAACCAGATCTCGCTGGCTTTGATGTAGGACACCTTAGGAAGCGTCTTCGCCTGCGATGACGCCAGCGTTATGAACGATAACATCGTGCTCGTGCCTGGAACGAAGCGACAGATTACTAATTATGAAGCTCAACATCGCATTCTCAAGATTATACTAATCTAAGGGGCCCGGTCGAAGAAAAAACTACATTGTTACTGCGGGTATAGGTATTTATTTATTTTATTACGTAGGTACTCGTGTTATGTATATGTGTTTTTTGTCGAATGGACCCTTTATATTATGTATCGACCATACACAATTTTTTCTTTAATTATTATGCACGCTGAAAGTTGGCCGAATCCAGACTGAGTTGTAAATTCACTGAAAATTGGTATTCTGGTATATTGGTATATTGGTATTCATAATCACAATTTATTCTAGTTATACGACTCATGACCAACATAGACTAGAGAGTGCTATTATAATATATATCATAGAAATACCTATAGAAAAGAGACGCGTCTGTTAGGGTAAAACTTAGATAATCTATAGACTATCAAAGGGGTAAAATTGTAACCAAAATTATTATGGGGCGTTCAAGTTTCGGTCACATATTATTTCCGTGTTGTATCGTCAATTGCATACAATACATACATCGACATTCGATCGGAACGTGATCCGGACTACATTTTGACTATTTTATATTAAGAGAATTGGGCTCAGTAGCTTCGACCATAGTAAAAAGGACTCACTCTCTTAAAGTAGCCCAATTATCAGAATAAAGATATGAATAGGTACCTAACTTAGTCGCGTAAACGCCTGATCAAAATGGAGACGAAGGTAGACGATGTTCGAAGCGTCACGTCGTCGAGAGGTTGAAAAGTCGCCCATAGAGCCATTCTAGCCCCGCGGGAATACCTTGTAGGTAGAATTACGAACCTAGAGTAATCCTAGGCGCTGACGCGTCAGCTTGCAGCCAAAACGTCACCCACGACATGGCCACTATCATCATAGATGGAATGAAATAGTCCATGAGATAGTAGCCCACCTCTCGTCCTAGTTTAAACGTGAACTTCAGGGCACTGTAGTTCCCAGCTGAAAGGTATTTTAAGACAATTTTATGAGTTAGTCAACATTACCAAGAAATTAACAGCACAAACGAAAAAAATGACATTACATCTACCTCCCCCGAGGCGCATATTCATGATGTCTCCTCTCACTACAGACTCGTTCGTCCAATAGTCTATGAGAGAGTACTCTGTCAAGTGTAGCTCCGTAGATAATCTGACTGGATTATCCTTTTCCCACATAAGCCGCAAAATTGACGCGTTGTATTTCCCTGTAAATGGTTAAGGAAAACTATTAGGCGCTATGATATGGTGCAGAGGAAACACCGCACATTTAAGTAGATGCTTACGGTAAAGTATCTACATGCAAATATGTAAAATGATTCAGAAGCCGCAGAGGTGAATAACAAAGAGATATAACAAAATACCATGAGTTCATTATACATGTACCTACATAGAAATGTACTGAACCACAAATAATAGTTAGATTTACATTCATACATAGACACACGCCTTTTTCCCCGAAGAGGTAGGCAGAGCCTCAATGGGCCTCTTCTCACAGTGGGTTGTACCATCGTGGAATGTAGACGTGACAAGTGGTGAACTCATCGCCGCCATTGCTTCCCACGACTGACTCGGCTAACGCTTTCTTCCAGTAATAACACATTCCTTAATAAGCTAGCAGACAAATCTTATACCAACAGTAGTGAATTTACTTTTTTATTAAAAATAACATTTATTATTTAAAATAATTAGTGTTAAAATAAGACAATAAACCTAACCTAACATAAACCTACCATTTTTTTTTTGTCGAGTAATGCTTACCTCCTTGCGCCGTTTGAGGGACTCCGCTGATGTTGCTGATGTTGCTGTTGCCAGCCTGCCCTGATGTAACAGAGTTAGATTTTTCATTATAAACAAAACTTACAGCTTTCAAGGTTCATGGAGCAGGTTTGGTCGTCGAAAGGAAACTTCTGGAGATTCATCCAGCAGTAAAGAACAGCTTGCATTCGTCGACTGAACAGCACTTCTCCGTCCGGCGCTATGGAGATCAGCACGTCCTTGCTATCGGTTCCCATGAGGCTTGAAGACTGTTCGTTGGACATGTACAAATGTGGAACCCAGATCCGGGACCGTAAGTCGCTTTCACCGATGATCTTGGACCGTTCTGGGGAGTACAAGGTGTATGCCAGTCGCGGGTCCGTCCATCGCAGTTGGAGCAGGAAATGGAGTTTGAAGTTCTGAAATAAATTATAGGCACATGAGACTTTTCTTCTTTATGTCTCAGGATGGCGGGCGCAGTCCAATACCGCATAGGGTGCGTCCTAGGCGGACGTGACCTATGTTATAATGCACTGTTCATAGGCAGAGGGTACCGCTTAACATCAGGTGGTTCATCTTCTTGATCCGTCGTTATAAGTATAAAAAAAAATGTTCAGATATATCAAAGGTGAGGCTTGGGGCACTGCTACGACTCACTCATTTGTTAGGGCTCCCTACCTGGTAAGATAGAAAGATATAGAAGATATAAAATACTTTATTGTACACCTTAATAGCTAATAATACAAACAAAAAGAAACAAACTTAACTATATAATTAAAAGTACAATGGGCGGTCTTATCGCTTAGCAGCGATTTCTTCCAGACAACCTTTGGATGGAGATACATTTATAAGTTAGGAAGAATGGCCGGGGGTGTATGTATATTATAGGTAAGGTAACCAACGGAACCATAATAGGACCACTTTGTTGTCCGTCTGTCTTCCTGTCTGTTTGTCTGCCTGTCAAGACCCTTATTCCCCAGGAACGGCTGAATGTAGCAAGCAACATGCAATTTATAACAAATAATCTCTCAAATAATGTCTGTGAGCTTTGACGACCTCTGTGGCGCGGCGGGCGAAGGTTGGCCTGCGACGCAGGAAGTTGCGGCTTCGATTCCCGCCTCGGCACAAATATTTCTGCGATCGCAGATATTTGTTCAGGGTGTATTGGGTATTTTATGTGTATAATAAAATATATTTATCTACGCATTATATTGTATGAAGCATATCAGTTATCTAGTACCCATAACACAAGCTATGCTTAGCTTGGGGCTAGATAATGTTGTGTGAACTGCCCAGCATTATTTATTATTTATTTATTTAGCATAAGCTATTTTTGATAGCCTAAAAAATCAAGCATCTGACTCAATGCATTAAAAAGATAATTTTTGTATGGAAATTACGAAAATGAAAAACCTACAGACTAATACGACGCATGAAAAACCTCTATGGTTCCAGTAACCTCACAATTCTGTGCATGCTGAGAGGTTTTGTGACATAAATAACGGAAAAAGTCTAAGGCCGTTTGTCCACCAACGCCGCCGTCACCGTCACGTCAACGAGCACGAGATGACGTTACGGTGACGGCGGTGGTGGACAAAAGGCCTAACCTGAGGTCTTGGACATTTGACGCTGTAGAAAAGCCAGAAAAGCTAGCAATGTTTTAGATTTACGTAAACTATCGAAATGCCACGTGGTCTATTGCATTACGAATGTAGAAATGGAATCGGTTCGTAGCGAATATGGCTAGGCCGGCTAAGAAAATCCAACTTTTTTTTTTTTCTTGTAGGCTCAAACAAATGGCTCAAACTTGAAAAAGGTTCTGAAGATCTCGAAATAATTTACGGATCGGAACCCTCAGGGCACGAGTCTCGCTCGCACTTGTCCGTTTTATTTATTCTAATCATCATCATCATCAGCCCACACTAGTCCACTGCTGGACATAGGCCTCTCCCAATTAGCGCCACTGAGCCCAGTGTTCGGCTCTTCTCATCCACTTTCTGTCGGCCGCCTTTCGTGGGTTTCGTAGGTTTTCGTTTGTAATATAATATTCTAGTCCCACTGATTTTCATTCCAGGATTTTCAAGCAGTAGCTAAATAATATTTAGTAAAGGTCTAGATTGGACTGAAGGCGTTTGAAAATACAACGAGCCGAGAGGTTTGGCTGGTCGATTTTGCAACCGATTTTATACTCACCAAGTCATGAGCCTCAGCGGGCTGGATGAAGTAGACATAGGCGCTGGCGTGGACGTAGACCACGTCTCCCGGCGTCTGGTAGGTCGGCAGCAGTAGTCGGTCGTACCGGCACTCGTTGGCGAGACGAGACAGGAACTCTGATTGCGTGAAGGAGTCACCTTTGTCCAGGCTGGGGCAGTCCAGTCCAACGCTCGTCCTGTTGACAATAGTACATTATTGTACAAGTGTGTAATGTTGGTGATTACCGCTGAGGCGCCATTGAGACCCGAGCTGTTAGGTGAGGGTCTTTAGAGAGCCGAGGACGGTAATAATCGATACACACGTGTATCATACGACGTTTTTCAAACACATGTGAAGAAAATAATAATAAAACAGAAAAACACACTCTGTGTAAATGTTCAACTGTCTCTATAACTCACTAGTAAATAATAGCAATGCAAAAGTCACAGTTTGTTTACAGGTGTAAAACAGAAATACACACTCTGTGTAAATGTTCAACTGTCTCTATAACTCACTAGTGAATAATATCAATGAAAAAGTCACAGTTTGATTACAGGTGTCATTATGTGCCTAATTGCGGTGAAATTAGAACCACTTTATGAGCAAGTGTGTTGAAAAAGTAGTTTTCACTTTTCATGCTCTCAAAGTTCTTGTTTATGCTAGGTGTAAGCGGAATAAAACTGCTTTTTATAAACTAGTGCATAAAAATGTTTGCATCTCATAATTACATAAGCCTGAGACAATTAGGCCCGCAGCCATACACAATAAAGTGGCATGCCTCTTTTACGTCGTCCACTCGAGAACTTTCTTCCACAACAGTTAAGTTCTGCGAGCTATATTATGGCCTGCCCATTGCCATTTTTTTTAAAGCAAATAAATATCATAACTCTAAGTTATGATATTATTAACCGACTTCAAAAAAGAGGAGATTCTATCAATTCGTATGTTTTTTTTATGTTTGTTACCTCATGTCTCCGTCATTTTAGAACCGATTTTTTTTAATCTTTTTTATACATACATACATACATAGACACACGCCTTCCTCCCCGAAGGGGTAGGCAGAGCCTCAATGGGCCTCTTTTCACAGTGGGTTGCACCATCGTGGAATATTGATACGATTTACTTCCGTATTGGTCCCATTTTCATCAAAATCTGTATCTGATGATGAGATCCATGAGGAATTGAGGGAACTCCTCAAATATTATAGGCATAGACATATATAGACTGTGGGGTGTATGGCGCTGGTAATTTAGTTTTATGAAATATCGAAGGACCTTTTAAAATAAATATATAGAAAAAATAACAATTAATCTGAATTTGGAGGAAGATCTTTGCTCATGAAAAAGGCAGATAAATTAAGTCTGTACCTACCTCTTTCACACCTACACGTGCCTCTCTTCTGGTGGATTCACTCAGCACCGGTGTTTTCGAGCTGTTATCTCCTTCTATTGTTCCAAAGTTTTTAAACACAATCAAAAATTGCACAGCACAGGAGAAGAACGTCTTCACACGAAAAAGAGTTAATCTTGGCTGTTCACGGAACAGCTTTTGTCCAAAACGTTTGGACGCGACCGTGTAGTAACTATCGCACAAGACAACTGGCGGGCAGCGGCAGTTCCATAAGCTTCCATCCACTCATTTTTGAAGCGAAGGTAGTTGCCAAAAAAACAGGCGCAAACGAAATTTATCTACCCTACATTTTCTATGAGCAAAGATTGAACATAGACATTTCGGTATTTTCAGCAACAAGTCAAGCATGTGCATTCAGTAAGTGCCATTTGGGGAAGTGGAACTGATGAAGAAGACCAGAGATGGCCATTGGATCTACTCAATGATTGAATGATATAAAAGTATTTCACGGGTGGCGATAAGGGTGACTTTCCGATATCCGATTGAGCTGAAATTTGGCAATGTCTGTTCCGATGACGATACAATATGATGGTGTGACAGCGAGCTGATCTGATGATGGAGACGAAAGGTAGACAACGGAACTCCACGATGGAGTATAGTAGACTGGCTGTGTTTAGGCTCGTTGTGATCAGCACACGGTTCCGATTACTAATATTATAAAATCTTGTATTGGGGATAAATTCCGGTAGTCGGACCCCGGTTTTTTTCGAAAAGAATTATGTAAATAGGTAATGGACTTCCTACTTTTTGAACCCATATTCTTAGTCGTTCCTCGAACCCTCCTCCATCCACTCAACCTCGTTCAAGGAAATTTGGTATTCCATTTCAATGGAGATTTTAGTAATGGAATAGAAAATATTCTCGAGTGAGGCTGAGTCTTTTTATTTTTTACATTGATAGGCTTTTGTTTGACCACGATCTCACCTGTTGGTAAGTGACGATGTGGCCGAAGATAGAGCACAAAGGTCTAGAAGGCACCTATTCACTCTAGCCTTGAAGAGACCCAGATTATAGTTTTCAGGAAATACGGACGACGGTAGTGTATTCCAACTCCACTCCTTAGCTGAGTCGAGTCGAATGTTGGAGGAACGACTTGAATGCTGGTGGTGTCAGTTCTCTACTCTCACAGAGGTATGTCAGAGGTGGTAAAGGTATGTGGCCAGTAAGTACTAATTTCGTTTTTTCTACCTACTGCTAAATTAATATATTGTTATTGTTCATATCATTCAGATACACGTCTGCTGTTTATTATGTTCTCTAGGTTAGAAAAAGGCTCTAACGGAAGACCAGCGAAGGTTGTTTACAACCTGCATATGCTGAGTTAGAGACCTTTTTGTAACAGCATATCTAACTATCATCTTGTGTTTTTCTTATGTTTTCTTTTGTTTACCTATCTGTGTTGTTACAAATAAAAATAATTATATTGTATTCTTTCTATTTTTTCTATGTATGTGTCTGCCCCGCACTCTGACACAAACTCAAAGACGAAAATATTTTCTTAGAAGCTCTTTACTATTAGTACGACCTATAAGTTTATATTTTGTATTTATTTATCTCAGGTAAGGTAAGGTGGGATTATATAATTGGTGGGATTTTCATGGGTATGAATGACTACATCGTCCTAATTCTAATTGATTAAAATAAACTAGTTATATTATTTACAGAATGAATAATAGAACTAATACAAGGTATGTACAAAAAATGTAATAATTAATTTTGTATTGTATTAGCCTTTATTTTTTATCTTTTTCTATTTACTTAGTTACTAAATACTATTTTATTACGCTGTACGGCTCACTACTTTATAGGTACACTACCTTAATGTTTTCTCTTTAAGTGAATTTTGTAATTCTTTTGAGAAATAAATATCTTTAACCGTAAGTACCTACCCCTACTAAACAATGGAAGTAGCTTACGTAAGTACCTACCCCTACTAAACAATGGAAGTAGCTTACGTAAGTATCTACCCCTACTAAACAATGGAAGTAGCTTACGTAAGTACCTAGTACCTATACTTTCAGTTTGCTTAAAACTGCAAAACATATTTAATGAATGCTCACGTAGGAAGCGGCTTAGCTTTAATCTGAGAGCAAATCTTGTTGATATCTCAAAGAATTGGTTCATAATGTTATCAGAGAGTACAAATATTAGCTCGTTGTCGTTAGCAGCTACCACGACCTTGGGACCTTGCGCACCATGTGACTCCATTATTAGGTATATTCATCTGATATGTTAATTATTGATAACTACTTAGATTTGACTGTTGTCTTGCTTTTTCATACTAACGTATTTTACTAAATATGGGCGAACTGTATGTACCCTTACCACAAGTTTCTGACGTTATCGAATCGCTAGCGAGACGATAGTCAGTGTCAAATATTAACCAAATCAAGTTATTAAGAGTTCTAGTCACCCCGATGTCATTGGCCAATATTCAACACCGACTATCGTTTCGCTAGCGATTCGATAACGTCCGAAACTTGTGGTAAGGGTACAGAGTATAGTTTAACACTAAGCACTACTCGAAATGACTGTTGTTAGCTAAACGTAGTTTTTGAATATTTGGTAAAATACGATAGTACTTATGGAAAAGCAACAAAGTTTACAATAAAGATATAGGTAAGTAATTGTAGCAATTGTCGGAACCAAAAACATAATTGAACATAGGTACTTACTTCAAAACTTTTCTTAGATAGTTGCTGCAAAACTCGGATTTGGGCCAACTTGGGCCTCAGGAGAACATGGCCGATAAAGGTTCGGCGAGGTTATAGAATAGGTAGGTACCTATACCTATCGAAAAGGGGTTACTTATATAGGTACGTCATTGGGACACTCATCAAAACAGCCAGACAAAATAAAGTTACTCAAACATAATTTACTGCAGTGCTACTGATTCATCTGGTAAATAAATATAATAATAAACGCGTCACAGCTTCTTATCATCGCCACAGAATAACTAGTAGTACAAATTGCTAAGATTCATCACACAATTTAAGATGTAGTAAATGCAAAAGCGATTCCTGAATTGCAGTATTTGACTCGCGCGTTTTTTTGTATGAATATATATGTCTAGGGTTGGCGCAAAAGTTCTCTGTTACGACACAGAATATACAGGAAGTAACATAATATCCCTATAAGCCCGCGGAGGGGGTATTCTACACATCATGGCCAATAACTTCAGTTCTAGGACTTTTTAATATTAGAAGTTTTTAATTCATGAAATACCTTATAAAAATCCTGAAATTCCGCGATAAATTCCTGAAACTCCTCCAGAAATGTACCTAGCACAACGTGAGGCAGCCCTACGTAATGTACCATAACATGAATTATTTTCCTTGATTCCGTGAGTTTCAAACAGTTGTACAGCTGAAAATCAGTGAGCAAAGTGTCTGCCACATGTTTTTTCGGATCCGTGTGTAAATGACTTAGTAGAGTTTTTTTTTACATTTTTACAACTCCGTCCCATGATAAAGCAGAGCCTGACCGTCTGCCTCTTCGATTTTATTCGTTTCCAAGATGGCTGTGACCGTGAACTCCAGAGGCATACATCTGCAAATGATTTAATACCCCGATTTCTTTAAGCAACTTGAATCCGATATTACAGGGATATTATGTTACAACCTGTATAAAATAGTACAAAACCATTTGACCAAAGAAAAAATAATTGTATTGACCTAAATTTTACCACAATATTAAACTTGGCATTGCCGAAATTGAAGGTGAGTACAGAAGGAATAAATAGGATGGATGGACCACATGACTCCAAGTTATTCTAGAGAGTTTCTAGTTAAAGGTATTCTAGGACCCAAATTAGGGCAGATAATTAACTGTTATTATCTATCCTTGCGTGTTTGCAAAGCGCAATAACAACGCTAAAGCCTTGCCACGATAGATCACCATAAAAATTAAAATGCCATGACGCTGTATCTCTCGAGTAAACCGCCGACGGCGACGCGTCGAATAATTAGCCAAGTGCAATTCGGACTCGCGCACTAAAGGTACTGATGTTCCGTACTATGGAACAACGACTAAAAGGAAGGATTATGTTTGTAGCAGTCTATAAATAAATAAATAAATTTACACTCTACACTAATGTTATGAAGAGCAAAGATTTGTATTTTTGTATGTTTGTAATGAATAAACACAAAAACTACTGTGCCGATTTCAAAAATTCTTTCACCATTGGAAAGCTACATTCACCCTGAGTGACATAGGCTACCTACCAGGGGAGGGGAGAGGAGGGGGGGGGGGCTGTTTTTCATCCTGAAACTACCCGTGCGAAGCCGGGACGAGTATATAAATATATATTATTTTATATTATATTATATTATATTATATTAAATTATAGAGTATATAATATAATAGCCTAGCCTGTGGTGCCATAGGGGGGAAAAGAAGGGGGGGGGGGTATTTTTCATCCTGAAACTACACGTACGAAGCCAGGACGAGTCGCTAGTAAATAATAAGTAAGTTAGTGTAAGTTTTTTTTGTCTTGTCTTGAATTCTAACTCCGTTTGTTATGGTAGGTATATGTATTTTTTTATTTGTTCATTGCACAATTAAAAACAGTTGGTAAAGGACACACGCGGAAGTCTGAACATAGAGCGCCTACGGGTGGGCACCCCTGGGCTCTATCATGGGATTTTGGGTAGTTTATGAGCAATGGTTTATTTGTGTAAAATTTTGACCAATTCCTTAGTAAAGGGTTTTTATTATGAAGCGATTGGATGAATATAATAAAACTGTTGGATTAAAATAGGTAGTCCATGAAATAAGGATGTTTTTAAATAAATTTTTAAAAAGAATAATACAAGGTATGTACAAAATACATATGAAACAGTTGTGCTACCTGAAGACCGCTGCAAGCGATCTAAAGGTAGCTCAACTGATCCAAATCACTACCAGACGGAAGCGTCCCTAAGATGCTGGCTGCATTGCCACGCTGAATGGCAATACTAATGCGTTGAGCCAGATAAGAGCCAGCTCTCGGGACACGCGTCGCTTCGACCAGATGCCCTGAAAGAATTTTGAAAACGCGAAGGGCCCCGGAACCCCACGCACCCAGAGTCTCGACCCCGAAAGGCTCAAATAAGTAAGCTCTGTCGAGACTTGCATATTTGCGTCTTTTGAGGTCCTCAGCGGAATCTGCCGCCGCACCGGCCCTAACTGATGTCCCGGACAGATGAGATGGCGCAAGGGTATCAACGCATGTAGCGTCCCACACCAAAGGCCTACACTTCTCCCACGGAACAAGTTTTTAAAATATTGAATATATTTATTTGAGAAAAATGGCATCTGAATTTTGGTTATTTTTCAGTTCAAATGTACAAGTACTAGTAGATAGGGAGCTGGCGAGCATTTCGGGGTATGATTTGCACACGTTTCATGTCGAGGTGGATTGCAGTTTAAATCATTACGAATGATTTGGTCCAACAATTAAGGTCCTATGTCGCTGCGTTTTCGCCGCGCGTTACAGCGGATTCAATTTGCTTAAAAAAATCAGGGTATTAAACCATTTGCACAAGTATGCCTCTGGAGTTCATGGTCACAGTCATCTTGGAAACGAATAAAATCGAAGAGGCAGACGTTCAGGGCTCTGCTTTATCATGGGACGGAGTTGTAAAAATGTAAAAAAAAAACTCTACTAAGTCATTTGCACACGGTTCTCATTGCGCCCATTCGAATCATTATGACTCCGTGGATTCGAAAAAACATGTGGCAGACACTTTGCTCACTGATTTTCAGCTGTACAACTGTTTGAAACTCACGGAATCAAGGAAAATAATTCACTGAAAATAACTTTTGATAAAAATCACGCAAATTCTTCGTCGGTATCAAATCACAGTTAATATTTTTAAGATGCTCGAAGTAAAGTTTTCATGCAAAATATAAAAATAAATTATCAATTTCATTGGGCCGATGCAGGAAATTTTATAAGGAAAATGAAAAATAGTCCTTATGTCGTTTTATTTCTCTGCGGACATATATTTTATACATGACAGGTTTGGCGCGAGTGTCGGGTTGTAAAAAAAAATGGTCTGCCTTTGGAATATCAGAGGCCTGAACAATCGATTTTCTTGGTTTTCATAAGAAATTCAAACATCAGTCTAAGAGGCAGATATGTGCGCATAATATAGCACTCCTTTTTTTTACATTTTTGAAATGTTGTAAATTTACAACGCAGCGCTACCATGGTGGCAGACGAGGTCCTTGATGTTTCTTAGGGTATAATTATCACTATTAATAACGTCTGCCATGTGTGATGATTATACCGAAATTTTGCTCGCCAGCTCCCTATCTATAGGTACGTCAAACGGAATAAGTTACCAGGGAACGATATGGTTTGAATTAAAATCTGTATATCACGATTAATTACGAAATAGAGTATAATTCTTACGTAAATAATTTTAAATAAATAACCAATCTGCGACTAACATAATAATTTACAATCCGTGAGCTAATTAACCACCGATAATATGTTATGCACACAAAGTCAATAGCTAGGTCATTTGTCACGATTACCTAGTCACGAAAACCTAACCCAGTGTTACCTACCTTAGTACCTATAACTGCTGAAGAATTAATATATATTATCAGTAACATAATTAATCACAAAAAGAAAGAAAGAAAATTTATTTATTTTTCCCCAAGAGGACACAACACAAGAAAACAAAACATAAAATGAAATAAAAAATAAAAATAAAACCGGCTGTAAAAAGTAGATTGGCATCGATGTGTGTTGTGTGGGGTCAAATAGGTCCCTGTCTTAGGATAAGCTGCACCAAACCTAGGTTTAGTTACAACTATGTATCTATTTATTTTTATATGTTTTGTCGTGGGTTTTATATGTTTTGTCGTGGTGTCCGGCCTAAAAACAGGTCTCTCCCCGAGAATGTCGTAAAAAATACATTATAGTTTATTTGGAACACGAACATACCATCCAACAGTCACATAGGACACGGATCCCACACCAGGATTCCGTGTCGTGAGTATCAGGAACTACTAGTACAGTACCTTCCTGCCACAACACCCAGACCCGGAACAAATATCAAACCCGCAACCTGCTACTCGCGGCTGAGACGCGAGAGGTTGCGGGTTCGATTCCCGCTGCGGAACAAATGTTTTTACGATCTACAGATATTTGTTCCGGGTATATTTGTGTTGTGTGTGGTGCAATGGTACTCGTAGTTCCTGACACCCACGACACAGGGGATCCTATGTGGGATCAGCCCCCCCATTCCCTATATTGAAAGTAAAAGTGACCAACGTTTGACAAGTAAAATTACCATCAATTAACAATAATTCATGATATTTTTTTAAAATTTTGGTCATTCTTCTTGTCAAGTCAAACGTTAGTCACCAAGTGACTTTCAGTACTGTATTGCTTTCAGTTAGGAATAGGGAGGCAGAACGCGTATGTGACTGTTGGGTTTTCGCTAGAGAGTAGGTAGGTAGGTAACTACCGCTATTTTTTATTCTGTGCTTTTGTTCCTTGCTGTTGGGTGTTATGTTATACTTATATCAAATATGGCACATAAGCAAGCACGTAGTCACTAAAGATTCGTACCGATACCACATGCCGTTACCTACCTAAGTACCTACCATAGACCGACGACGTAACATTTGTCGACTAGCCTCATCCAAGGTCTCGGAGAGGAAATTTCTCATTTGTTTTACTTATTGTAGAGTTTGCAAAGGCCGTTTGCGAGGCGCCGATGCGCACGCTTCATCTCATCTGCACCAGAATCATCTCGGCCTATTGTCTTTTTTACGATAACATCAGCATTTTACAAAGAAAAAATCTTTTTGGTTTCAGAAGATACCTTATTATAGAAAATCTTCTAACCTCAATGTATACCTTCCTACGTAAAAAACTAAAGGAAAACTTCATATTTTGCTGTAGTGAACGAATACTGAATCTACCTAATGAGACAAATGACAAATGTTTGTATAATCTGCAAATATTTATCTGTGTGTTGTGGTCTGTCCATCTTCCCAGGGTCTGCCACATTTGCGCCAGTAAAAGGTTCCAACCACGTAACATAACATAACAGGGAATAACTATGGAGTGAAAGTTTTTTTTGTAACATTATGGTAGACCTTTGTTTGACCACGATCTCACCTGTTGATGGGTGACGATGTGGCCGAAGATGGAGCACAAACAAAGGTCTAGAAGGCACCTAGTCACTCTAGCCTTGAAGATACCCAGATTATAGTTTTCAGGAAAGACAGGCGACGGACTTTTGGGAAGTGGTCTCTTTGGGAAGTAGGTAGTCTCTTTGGGAAGTAGGCAGTTTCTTTGGGAAGTAGGTACCTAGTCTCTTTGGGAAGTGGTGTCTGTTTGGGAAGTGTTAATTACAAGACAAAGGGAAATTTCTTCATATTCAACTTCTCTCCGATCTTCCGATCTCGTGAAAGTTGTTCTTTGTTGCGGGTAGAAACTATATTAGTAGGTATAGATAAGTACCTACATGTTTTATAACGGCATATATACCTCGTGACGTGACCACGAAGCTCAGAGATGAGAGGTAGGTAGGTAGGTACTCAGGCGAGGCACCAGTAGCTTTTACTATTTGCTCACAGTCAGCCTACCTTGAACTTCGCGAGGTGACGACGACATTCCCCGTCATGTGACTTGGCGATGCCTGAGGCTGTCTCACGCCGACACTTCACGTAATTTGTTTTCTAACTGGTTCCTCTTTAATTACTCCGACACAGCAATTAACTAAATTGTACAGATTGGGCAAGCAAAAACTCACCACCATTTGATTTGATTGAGAAACTTAAGTAGTATTGAAGACTGTTGGTTTTAGAAGAACATGAAAAACTAAGCTACTTATATTGAAGGGTCTTACACCTGTATTCTAAGTAGTTCCTCCATTTTTCTTCGACTCGACTCAACCTCAATCAAGCAATTTTGGTAGACCATTTTCAAAACCTTCGATTGAAATGGACTAACAAATTTCCTTGAGTGAGGTTGAGGGAAGTAGAGGAAGGTTAGGTAAGTTATGTATCTGTAGGTAAATTGTAGCTCAGGTAGCTGGTTACTCGTAATAGTAGAACTTTTTTGTGAAAGAGTTCGTCTGGGGAAGTACTACTACCATACATATTTCTGCCGCAAAGCAATAGTGCCCGCATTGCTGCGTGTTCCGGTTTGAAGGGTAAGGTGCCGGTGAAATTACAGGCACATGAGAGTTTTCATCTTTATGTCTCAGGGTGGCGGGCGCAGTGAAAGATAGGGTGCGTCCTAGGTGGACGTGACCTATATGAGGTAATGCATTGGCAGAGGTTACCGCTTAACATCAGGTGGGCCTCTGCTAGTTCCGTCATTCACGAAGTTGAAACAAAAAAAGAATAAGTTAATTGAGCGTCTACCCAATGGAGTAAGCACCTACCTAGATATACAGGCCTGGATTTCAGCCTAGGCCTACAAGGCCCCGGCCTAGGGCCCCAGCCAGTCTAGGGGCCCTACCCAGCTACCCCGACCAGGTAGCTAGCTTGCCTGCCTCACGGCAGGCGATACTAGAATTATAAGTGAACTGAGGTTACATATCTTGTTCAATAAAGTAAAAAAGGTGTGTATCGGCTCCGCGACGCGCGACTACGTAGTTTACGCCAGTGCAGTTCAGTATAGGTATATCCCTAATAAGTCGCGCAGAGGGAAAACATAAAGGATTTCAAATTTTGTTAACGCTCGATGTTACGATTTTATTCCTCATCAATTTTCGTGGGCTTTATATGAAAGCTTGGTTTGTCGTCCACATATTTTGGCATATTATAGATTACTCAACCTATCAATGGAAACTTGCAATTGTCCTTCAGCATACATGTATTTTGCATCTAAGTATATAAATAACTTATAGTTTTGTGTACCCAACTGTAAGTTTTGTCAAAATTCCAAAATAAAATGAAAAAAATATGTTTAGTAGGTATGTCTTTATACCCTTCGACCAATTGGTCGAAGTTTATACCAACAAACATTGTTCTGATAAATAAATAGGTCCTGGCCACAGAATAAATAATAGTACAAGTAACCGTCTCGAAGTCCGGGCCTGTATTTATAAATACCTAAAGTAGTTCCCGTTCGATCCCTTGAGATCGATCCATTGTCCTGTTCGATCCCTTATACCTATAGTTTTGTTCCTGTTCGATCCTGTGTCCAAGGAATCATTTTAAAATGATTATTTGAATTAGTTTTTTGTTCCTGATGGATTCCTTAAGGATTTTTCAAAGAAGTTTCGTACAGTCAAGCAACAAATATCTACCTGTATACATAATATACTTATATGTAATGCCGATGAGATAACAGCTTTTATCCACTATTACCAATAGGCAGGCACCTGGCGCGTACCTACCTAGGTATAATAATAAATTACACATTTACATCGTCCTTTCGCGTCCTAAGTTCCATTAGCCTAACATAATAAACGTTTTAAAATAAAGGTCAATCAATAATGGGCCCTTAGATCTTACGGGTGGGTTAAGGCTAGGCTTTGTAATGGCGTGTAATCACCGTCAATACGAACATGCATGATTTGCATGATTTGTTATGGGTCTACAGTGACTATTATGTGTAACAGAATTCTAGGTATCTAAGGTAAACCCATTTAAATTTTCCTTGGTTGGATCTTACGTGCCCTATATTTAGGTAGGAAGGTACATGAGAGAGGTAAATAGGTACATAATATGTAACAGATATCTGCTGAAAATTTCGGTAACTCCCATTTGTTCTTTAATAAAAATACATATGCCATGAATTTATATCGACCTGTCTGTCACCGAAAACAAATCCTCATTGAGGGCAGCATCACTATCCTTTATTGGTACGTATAGCCTAACGACTCACCACCAACCAGCAGCCACCATGCAAACATTATCTTCTAAAGCCTGTGGTGTCCCACAGCAGGGCAAAGGCCTGTGCTCTCTATGGGCCACTGTAGACTATTTCGTCTCTCCATCGCTGCGGTCTGCCACGAGATCGTTTTCCGTTCAGAGGTGTCCACACTACTATGGCTTTAAGTTTAGCCCATAACCCGCCTGACATGCGGCAGACGTGGCCCGCCCAATTCCACATCAATTTACCCGCTTTCTGTCCGCGATTTGAGTTGTGGAGCGCCACCGTACTGTTGCGACGAACGCGGTCTACGAGTATCAGTCGGACTCCTAGAATACTGCGCTGGCTCGCTGGCAAAGGAGTTTGGACATTATCATCTAATGCATATAAATAAATAAATAATGCTGGACAGTTCACACAACATTATCTAGCCCCAAGCTAAGCAGAGCTTGTCTTATGGATGGGTGCTAGATAACTGATATACATTATATAGATAGATATTTTGTATTATGCATAGAAAATAATCAGAACATCCTTAACAAATATCTGCAGATCGTACAAATATTTGTTCCGAGGCGGCAATCAAACCCGCAACCTCCTGCGTCGCACGCAGGCGAACCTTCGCCCGCCGCGCCAGAGGTCGTCAAAATCGTTTGGGTAATGCAATTTTGTCTAGGGCCTAGGAGTAGCTAAAGGTACTTAACTTAGGTAAAGGTAAAGTAACTTATCTGTGTCTTCAGTTATGTTTGCGGGACCTATATCCTTCCTTAGATCTAGATCTTATAGCCTATGTACTAGCTAGGCAATAACCGTCTCTACTCATCTACATTTAGTAGTAGGTAGTAGAGCTTTTTTGTGAAAGAGTTCGTCCGGGGAAGTACTACCACCGTCCACCATGCCTATTTCTGCCGCAAAGCAGTAGTGCTTGCATTGCTGTGTTCCGGTTTGAAGTGAAATTACAGGCACATGAGACTTTTCATCTTTATGTCTCAGGGTGGCGGGAGCAGTGCAATGTCACATAGGGTGCGTCCTAGGTGGACGTGACCTAAGTGATAATGCACTGTTCATAGGCAGAGGTTGTCTGCTTGTTCCGTCATAAAAGTAATATAAAAATAAAAAATAAAACTTCTATTCACCAAGTAAAACTACGATGAAGACGTAACTAATTAATTCGTAAGAATAACTAGGTAATTTAGGTCGGTAGTACCTACGTCAGACGTAGATAACCTAAGTATCTCAAGAACAGATTCAGTTGATGGATGATATTGATTATAGAAACGCAAAGAATATCTTTGCAGAAACGATAGTGTCCCAAACAATCCATCAACGCACCTTGAGCGGTAAAAAGTTTGTAAAAGGTCAACTAGCCGCTTCCTCGCTCCGTCGGCGTCGCGCCAATGAGAAAACCAACGTGATTGATCTTGTATAGGTAGGTTAACGACGTGAAAATTGTCCTTAGTCTCATTAGGTACCTATGCCTAGGTAGTTTGGTTATTTAGTCTGTTTTTTTCTTTATAATTGGCGTAAAACCATGCACGGGCAATTCAGATCCTATATGTTGAGTCACAGAATAAATAATAGTTGGTACAGTTATAAACTGTGGTGTGTATAGTGTAGGTAGGTACCTACACACCACAAAAAAGTCCGCGCTCAGCATAATGCTGCAGCTGAAGTAAACTGTAGCGCTGGTTTTCAGCACGGACCTCAGTTGACGTGGACATAGCACGAATAACAACAATAAATGTTCAATATTAATTATTTAGTACAATATTTAAATTAAAAATATTATGCATGGATACTAGATTATTATTCTCTAGCAGAATTCAGAAACACGTTAGGACTAGGGAATCCAATCCCGCAAACGCGGGATCCCGCAAAAGCTGGATCCCGCATGTATTTTGCGGGATTGCTTATGCGGGACTATACTTGCGGGATCCGCGGGATTCGCGGGACTGAAAAATATCCGATTTTTTTAATTATTTACGAACTCGTATCCAAACACTAGAAATATCTACGTCTGTGTATCCAAATGAGAGCACCGTCAATCCATAACAGGGGAATTCCCTAGTAATCAAAACATCATTGATTCTAGTAGAAGAAAGAAATATTGTTTGAGAAATAAATACGCACGAATATTACAAAATTTCTTTTGCATTTTCTGCAGCAGGATACCTGTGTTATAAAATAAGATCTAATTTAAATGATGAAACTATGGATACATTGAGTTTTCTGCGTAAATATTTTCAAAAAAAGGCTAATTCATAATAATTTATGTGGTGTTGAAATTACTTGAAATTTTAATGTTAAATCGCTTGTTTTGCTACTAATAAATATTATATTATTTGAAAAGTTAAGGTTTTATTTTAAATACAAATAATTCGTCTTACTTTATAGTAGTCTAAAAGAAGTAAAGTTTTTATTTTGCAATCCCGCAAATCCCGCGGATCCGCGGGATTGTTGACATCAGTCCCGCATATCTGCGGGATTCATATTTCAGTGCGGGATTGGATTCTCTAGTTAGGACAATATTTTCTTGATAGAAGAAAAAACCCAACCCTCTATCTTTTGGCTAGATTCAAGATATTTATTTGCATAAATAGGTAAGACAACTAACTACTAAATTTTAAATAATACAAAGTTTAGTTAGGTAAGTAGGTACATGCATCAAGTTGGAAATTGAAGCATTTTACTGACTAAATTACACTCTTTCCGCCATTTTCGATAAGAGACGTCGTCTACTTTTATTTGATTTAATTTCCTAGTGTTTTTTGAGTTATTTTGTGTAAAAGATAAATTAGCTAATGATTAGCAATTAATTAATGCTTAGAAATTATTAAAATGGTGCATATTATAGGGTTAAAAATTTAATAAGTAAATACAATACAACAAAGCCGAAGATTAACTGTAGGGATTTTGTAAAATTATCTATAATTTTACGATAATATTTTTTTTTATAATAAAACCAGCTTATTCGAGCGGGGCGGCGCGCGCGGCGCGAGGCTTTTTTTATATGAAGATTTCTGCAAATCTACCAACATTTAGTTGACTGCCTAGGATGATACGGTAGAAGAAAAGTAGGACGAAGTTTGATCAAACATTGTACAATTCAGTGTTATTTCAGCACATTTCATTAACACGGAATACGTAGACAAAGCGCGGTCAATGAGAGCTATCGGACCGTGTCGTGCGGAATGTTCTTGTCGCATTTTTTACCAAAACCATGAAATTCATGAGTTTGAGAAGAATTTGTACTTAGGTAATGCATTCCTCTCATTAATAAAGTAGACAAATTTGTGATGATATCAAAGTAAATGGTAGGTAGGTACCTAAGGAAGTGTTATGGATAAGGCGTTGAACGCACTACCGTTATAAGTATTTACTGTGATACCGTCGTCATCTGTTAAAACTACGAGTAGGTACCTATGTATAATCTGGGTCTCTGTCTGTATAAAACCTCGATAAAAAATTAATATGAAAAATCCTTGTTTCAGGAGGAACCCTAAGATATTTCAAGATAAAGTTTACTTCAAGTAGGTACCTAAATAACTATTACTTATCTTAAAACAGCAAGAGAAGTTTTTTGATAAGTTGTGTAGTTTTCTTGTAATACCTAAGCATTTATTTGATTTGCCGCGTTGCCGCTTACGACTTCTAAAAATACGTTGCGTTAGATCTTTCTTGAACCAGAGGCTTTAATGGCTGATTTCAAATCAGTTGGAGAACAATCAGTTTCGATGCATAAGTTAATAATAAAAATGAGGATCAACAATATAGTCTATTAGTATATTTGACGACTTGATTAGGATTATCATATAAACTTTTTTATTTTGTGATTGGTGGACTTCTTCCTTTACTTTATTAGGTATCATCAAACGGACTTATAAATACACTTCTAAAACTTTGTTTAGTTACAGGCTTATGGTTACAAACGATTGATTTTGATTTTGGCGTTGATAGTGTTATGCTAAGTTCATCGTAGAGTTAATAGAAAGTCTTTGCCTACACACAATCTAACCTACCTACCTGTCCAGATTAAATACCTACATTGACTAACTTGTAAGTATACCTACACCAAGTCACCCTTACTACGTAGTAGATACCTAATACCTACCAAAAGGGCTAGTTTCTATGGGTTGATAGGCTTAGAGCATTGCAGGCCGTTGCTCGATGGTTGGTACCTACTTAGGTATATTGAAAATATGTAGGTACCTACTCGCATCGACCAAAGTAAGCTTCGACCAAAGCTACTCGTATTATTTTAATCAAATACCTACCTGGCTATGGTAGTTAGACATAATAGTGATAGAAACACCATGAAACATGTCGCAGACATTGCTTGGGTAATTATGAGCTTAACGTCGCACAGATAGGTACGTAATCTGTTTGCACAGTGAAATTAATCCACATTTGTTTGAGAAAATTATCTGATGAACTTCTCTACATAGCGAGGTGAGTTGGTAATGCATACATGCAACACAGCTAACTACCCACCGCACACCGATCAAAAATTATAAGCTGTATAATTTGATACAATCGAATTTGATATTTACTTTACTACATGTATGTTTACAATTTTTAGACTTGCCTCTGACTACCCAGTAGGTCACACGGAATAAAATAACTAGGTAGATGTCTGACTGAAGCCTTAGTCTGAGTTTTGCGTAGGTCCATGATAGGCACACACACTCTTAGATAATCTATAAATAATCAAAGCACACACTATAGTTTGTAAAATATGCATGCGTCCTTCCTGTGACAGGTGTTATTTTGATAATTTTGACAGTCTTAACGATCTCCAAAAGTTTTGTAACTAGAAAATTGGATGGTTTTAAGTTAGGAAGTTTCCTATTTTCAAGTTTCAATACTTTTGGACAGCGTTAAGACTGTCAAAATTATGAAAGTAACATCTGTCACAGGAGGGACTCATGCATATTTTACAAACTACATATAGGTAGGTACCTATGACCGTGTGCATAGTTTGATCTGAAGCACACCTAAAGTACTTGTACTATTATTTATTCTGTGCCTAAAGACATAATTTCGTAAAAAAACTAAAATCCCCAGCCTCGAAACGAATTACTCTAATCAATCCAAAAAATGTCTGGGATCCCTTCAAAAAACTTATTGCGGTCTGATGATCTTGGAAAGGGCTGCACCAATTTCCACCAAACATAGCTATGAACGAACCGGTCGATTAGCTAGGCTAGAGGCTAATCAGCTATGAACAAAAACACGTGAAACCAGCTCACGAGCTTGTCTCTAAGAAGCGATGCAAAACCCAGGGCCTCTGTACCTAGTTACTATCTTTTTTATTTATTTTTAGCTACTTGAATGACGGAGCAATCTGATGGCCCACCTGATGTTAAGCGGTAACCTCTGCCTATAACAATGCATTACCTCACAGGTCTCGTCCACCTAGAAGACGCCCTATGTGGCATTGCACTGCCCCCGCCACCCTGAGACAAAGATGACAAGTCTCATGAGCCTGTAATTTCACCAGCACCCATAACCCTTCAAACCGGAACACAGCAATGCGAGCACAAATTCTTTGTGGCAGAATTGGGTAGTAGGTATAACTTCCCCGGACGAACTCTTTCACAAAAAAGCTCTACTATTAGGTACTAAATCGTAAATCTTCGTATCTGCCACCACGGTTGTGGAAGCAGTCTTGCAAAGAATACATGTTTATTGATAAAACTAGATAGTATCTGCACATGTTACATTCAAAGAATTTATAGGAACACGGTTACATTGATGTGGCGGCTAGTGGTCATGTATGTGAAGCGGCTATACCAAGTGTCTAATCTCGTGACATTGGACCAATGTAGGTAGGTACCTACAGAATGTAGGTAAAACAATGATCTGCTTTACCCAGCAGTACTTTTACATCGTTTAATTATAAAAAATTATACGAAGGTCAGAACTCTCAAACAAAGTAAGTAGGTACCTACCTAAATAAAAAACTAAGTACCTACCTATATTTGTTTCTAATTAGGTACTTAGTTCAACTTGTGTTGTAGCTGTAAAATAATGGAACTCTGTAAAAGACTGTGACTCTTTTAGATATACTTAGGTAGGTAGGTAGGTACCTACCGCTGAACCTGCAGGATGTTCTTGATACAAATATTGGAGTAGGTTTTTTTTTTTTTTTTTATTATTATACTAATAGGCAAACTAGCTTACGGCCCACCTGATGTAAAGAGGTCACCGTCGCTTATAGACATCGGCAATACCGGGGGTATTGACGATGCGTTGCCTACCCTGAAGGAATTTATGAGCATTTTTCTTGAATCGACACATGTCGCTAAGCAGCCGTACATAAATATTTTGATAAAATATTGCCCTTCTTATTTATTATTCTTCTTACTTATTCCACAGCAATCCGAGACCGTAGTTACCTACAGCGCATTTTATGGTGCAAGAAAAAAAAAACTTACTCACTTTCTTTAGAATATATAGTCTATATTCTAAGGACCCCCAAAATGGAAAGATGAACATTTGGTCTGAGATGTAGGTACCTACCCACCTAGGTATAGTTTTTTTTATTAGCGTCACTTGTTACTAACAAACACTACCCAAATCATGGAATCGAATTTTCGACCACTTCCCGATATCCGATTGAACTGAAATTTGGCATACCTACCTGTCAAGTTCCGATGCCAATACCTTCGACCAAAGGCCAATACAATAATATGTTGAGAGCAAGCAGGTTTGATTATGGAGACGGAAGGTGGACAAAGGAACTCCTCGATGATTATATTAGCCTGGCAGTGTTTGGGTTCATTTTAATCAGCTCACAGTTCCGATTACAAGAAGCGTGTTTTGAAAAATTAAACAATAATAAACAAAACTAATTTAACTATATATAGTGTTTCTATACAAAGTGTTAATTAATTACTTAAAACACTGTTCAAAACACGGCAGCACGCAACAGTAGGTGCCCAACATTTAAGGAGTTAATAGTGCACTTTAGCTCGAAACACACGTTCTACGGCCTATTGTTTTCTATTTCAAATGAGTTCTGTGATCTGTCTTCCGACACAACAGAAATATGTATGATGTAAAGAATGCTCGTGCAAACAGAACTCATAATAATTGTGCCGATGTGATCCGTCCGATACTTACCCAATAGTTACTAAATTACTGTCTCAAACAATTATATTGAAAAACATGTCTTTCATTCCAACTCTGCTTGAGTTAGGAATGAAAGACATGTTTTTCAATTTCCTTGCATATCGTGACATTTTGTAGATTTCAAACATTAAGAGGACCCAAATATATTACGGTTACATTCAGTGATTGGCTGATTTATGCATAGCTCATTTAAAATGAAGGCAATTTCATAAAAAATAAAATAAATAATGATTATAATTAATTATCACTCACGCCGGCGATTTTTGTCCTTGGGTGTTGGTGCAGATCAGTATAAATGCACAAAAAAGTGCAATTATTATGTCCATGATTGATAAACTAATACATCGAGAACTAAGTAACAAAAGAGTTTCGCGGGGAAGGCGGACGGTCCGCCTCGCGGGATCGATTCACTACTACTGCGCGCGCGCACGCAGCTTGCTAGCGAAGTGCAGATTAATCAGCATGCCAGGCGGATGAAGGCTGCGCAAACGCCGAAGAGACCAGTGGAAGCCGTTTCCTATCTATTAGAAAAATAAAATAAAATAATCGAGGGTTCGATTCCTACCTCAGAACAAATATTTGTGCGATCTGCAGACATTTCTTCAGGGTGTTCTGGGTATTTTCTAAGTACAATAAAAATATCTATCTATGTAATGTATTGTATTACGTATATCAGTTATCTAGTACCCATAAAACAAACCCTGATGCTTAGCTTGGGGCATGATGTTGTGTGAACTGTCCAGTATTATTTATTTATTTAATACATGTAGGTACCTATGTCTCTCTGAGAAAATCCTCAGAAATGGCCATCAAAGAAAAGTACGGGCAATGATTTGAATGTCAGTACATACATAGGCATTTATTTAAAAGTAATACAGTTTAGCTTTCCATAGCATGAGGTGTCAATGTCATACAATTCACAGTGTAGGTGATAAAGTTTAGATCTTGCATCAAGTTCGTCAGTCTTTCAAAATGCCGTTCTGTGTAAGGCAGGGCGCCTTCAATGAAACTAGCCAGTGCGGGTACTCTGAGGGTGCCCGAAATAACTTCCGGCGCCAGTATGTTAAAAACCAGTTGGGCAGCATGACAGTTTTTGTTGTTGGTATTCCATTCTGCAGCGAATTTGAGTAAGGACTCTTTTTGTGTGTGATTGATAGCTTTTAGGGTTTCTCGGAGTTTTTCATTCCCACCTTTTAGAACCTCATTAACGATTTTTAATACATGTAACGGTCTTTCCATTCTTATGGCCAGCTTCAAGGCTTTGACCATTTTCTTGTTGTGCAGCAAGTTCATCAACTCTTGTTCTTGTAAAATCATTTCTTCTCTTTCCTTTGCTACTTTTTCTCGTCTTTCCGCCGTGACATCCTTTAGTTTTACTAATTTAGAATCAGATCCTCCAGTGATGGCAGTTGATTCATTTTTGCTTATTGCTAAAGCCCACACTTTTCCATCATGGTTGTCCAAAGACATTTTGCATTCTGATGTCTTTATGCTCCAGAGTTTCAATAGGCCATCAGCTCCACTTGAAATTATTTGTTGTCCCTTGCTTATAAATTCAATTTTCACTACAGAACTTTCATGTCCTTCAAACGTTTTTAGGCAGCTTAAGTCAGCTATAGACCATAGCTTGAGTGTAGAATCAGCAGAAGATGTGAGTACAACTTGGTCCACTGGCGAAAATCGTACACACCATACTCCTCTCCTATGGCCTTTTAAGACTCCTAGTAGGGTCAAATCCTCAGTCCACAGCTTGCAAGTTTTATCCTGAGATCCTGTAGCTATCATTTTGTCATTTGGTGAAACAGTTACACAGTTAGTGTCCATTTGATGTGCTAGCTCAGTGTGAGAGGATTTAATTTTTTGATCACAAGTAGTGAACTCCTTAGGAACGGTCCAGACTTTCAAGCAGTTATCCTGGCCAACTGATGCGAAAAAGTCATTTGATGTTTGAGCAGTGAACACTGACCCTACGGAGGCAGTGTGCCTGGATCCTACACCAATGCATGTAACTCCATTCTCAGGAGTTTGGAGCCAAATCCTCACAGAGTTGTCTTTGCCAGCAGACACAAACATATCAGGCCTTGTTGGGAAGAGAGCTAGTGACAGAACTATGTCCGTATGACCTTTGATTATTTCACAGTTCATGCTATTAAGCTCATAGTACTTCAGGTCTCTGCTGTTTGTAGCAACAACAATGTGCTTTTCTTCTGTACCTACAAAAATGATGTCCAGCACCTCATCAGTGAAACCAACCATTTGTTTTACACAGTCAAATGTTTCAATATCATGTAATATGATGTTGTGGTCTGCGGTCACAACAGTAAAATGATTGCATTTGTCATTGAACATAAGGTGTGTCACAGCCAATCCACCTTCTTCTGTTGCGGCAGTCACAAGACTGTTCTTCTGTTCAAACATTAGCTTACTCATAAGCATGTTCCACACTTTTATCACTCCTTTTTCACCTGCACAAGCTACATAAATACCATCAGTTTCTAATTTCTTGTTGAAGTTTGGTATTTTGAAAGCAGCAGGCATCAACACTGTTCCTTCAATACTTTCATAAACAGGAATCACTTTAAGAGCCTTCGTCTCATTTAATTTCCAGAGGATTAGGACCCTGTCTCTGCCAGAGCTCACCATAAACTCTCCATCAGGTGTAAACTGTAATGAGGTGATTTTACTGAAATGTCCAGAGTAGACTGAAACTTCTTTGCCATTTTTGGAGTTCCATGATCGTATTTTTGTGTCATCAGCAGCTCCAAATATAAGTTGCTTGGTTGACTCTGGATGATATTTCAACACAGAAAATACACCCATGGCCCCTCTAAGGCTACTAGTGCAAGTGTTATGTGCTAAGTCCCACAGACGGATGTTACCGTCGGAACCACCTGAGGCAATATTTTCATCAGTAGGGTCATAGGCCAAACGTGCGACTGGTCCTTTATGGCTTGATCTCCACATTTTCATCTGCATGCCAGACTGACGGTCCCACATTTTAATCAGGCCACTTTTATGAGCCGTGATTATTGTTTTATTGTCGTGGGACATGTGGAATGTGTATATCTGATCAGTTTCTGCATCTTCCTCAGAGTCTCCGATCATACAGACAATAGCAAGAGTGCTTACATCAACTATTTTGATGACGTCATCACACAGGCAGAGTAGATGAGCTCCATCTGAAGTCCATTGCACTTCTCCTCCTGTGTAAAAGGCAGTGTATTCCTCGGTTTTTTCATATCTGAAATAAATAAGTGGGTTTTTCTATACATCAAGGTACCACCTAGGTCCAACAAACAGTGGATTCACATTGACACCCAGAAAGAAACATGGAATAAAAAAATAAAAAATGCTGTGTGACTGACTACCAATCAATGCACGGCCTGAGTAATCCATTTACTCTTGATACCTTGAATTTGTAGGTAGGTAGAAGGTGCATTGGGAATATAAAGTTTGTATGGAAAAAACTCAATGTGCTAATGTGTAGCTCCAAAACAATAACAAGCACTAGTTTTGAAGGAAAAGCACTATTAAGTGTATGAAGTGTAAAAACAATAATTTCAAGAGAAAAGACTGGGAAGATACTAGCTACTGTAAATTTTTCGTCTTTGAAAGTATGTCTCCTAAGTAGTTGGACAAAAACAAAGTGTTGTGCTTACATTTCTTTTAAAGACGCCATTCTGGTAACATATAAATTGTTTTATAAATTCAATGCTGAATTATTTCTCTTTCAGGATTATTTTTTATTAAAAACAGTAACAAAAATCAATATAATCTTTCTATTGGATGTAACATATAACCAAACCAAACCCAACCATGCATGCATGCCATGCCCTCGTCTTTGTTTACATTTTTTAATCTAATGACTTTGACATACTCTGACGAACGAAATGTCATAACCGCCGCACCGCCTCGCCTAAAAATTAGGGTAAATAGCGCCAGTTAGAGGTCCGTCCTCAGCATTGCGACGTTTTATGGGATTTCAATAAAAACTGACGCACGTTTTCATTCCGCCACTGTACAACCATGGAATTGATGTACATTGATTTGTGTTCTGTTTGGCATCGAATTACCAGGTTGTGCATTCCCAGGCTTCTCGGACTGAAATCGTTGGTGCAATCTCTGCACGTGTTAAGAATACACAACCATGGATTTCGTGACCATTTGCACCGGGTTGCGCAACCCTGGCTGCGCTTTCCATGGTCGCCAATTCCCAGGCAGTGCATTCCATGGTTGTACAATAACTGGACAACCAACCTCTCTCCGCCATTTTCGTAAAGAGACTTTTATTTTATTTCATTACATTATGTTTTTTTGTGTAATTTTTGTGGTTTTTTGTGTAACTTTGGTGGCATTTTAACCAACGTACATCGTCTATGGAGCAAAAGTATAGTGAAATGAAATGGAAGTGTATTGCGTGACTATTCAAATTGGTGGAAATTTTCTACCAATGTTTTTGTAAAATGGCCTCCGTTTTACTAAAACATGACTTGATAAAACATAAAATGTGACTTTGACGACTTGGGAGGAATGTAACGTTGCAAGATGTTGCAAATAAAAAAACTACCTTATTCTTCTTCTTTTTTTTGGAAACTACCTTATTGGTCTGTGATTATACTAGAAAATGGCAAATGCACTTGACGTTAAAGACGTACGTACGTGCGATGCGAGTGCGACGATGCCAACCAATTATAAAGAAAAAAATCTGGGCTACTGAGGTTATGTTTACATCGTAAACAAAAAAGGAATTTGTTTTTAAATTGTATAAACAGGTGAATTATTGTGTGAAATGTTTATGTTAAACTCTGTAGCTGGGAAGCTGAAGCTATACCGGCTATCCTCGCGGAAGTACTCATCCAAAATCCCAGAGGATGTAAAGTTTGAAACTGTTTTTACTTTTCCTTTTGTAAAATACGTTTCACTATTCAATAGACTCAAAGTTTATCATATAATGGGGTCTAGTGTAGCTATTCCCAGCTGTGGATTACTAGAAATGTTTAATGTATTGGCTGAGCAAAGTTTTATATCAGCAGCTTCCATAGGTAGGTAAAACTACGAATGTAAAAAAAAAGTACCTATCTATAATTTTAAATTTACAATATAATGTAGGTAATATTGTTCATATATTCCAGGTGTTACAGGAGCTGCCGTTCTATCCGTGGCTAGTTTACCATTCAAAAACGTAATTGGATTTTTGTATATAAGTGAGGATAACCAGCATGTGAAGATATCATCCGTAAACTTTTGGGGCAAGAGAGAGGACAGAATAATATCTGTAGATGATTGGATACCGTTATTAGAAATGGGACCTAAAAAAATGGATGCATTGTTTTTGTCACCGTCATTGACTGATAACACTCGCTACAAGCTGTTTGTTAAATTTGGTAATGTTCTCAATTCTAAGAAAATGGGTCAAGTTTTAGAATGAGAATATTGCCCCTAGTCTACTGTAGGCTGACTGTAGTCATTTGTATTGGCATTTTAAATAACTGAAGAGTAAGTATAAACTTTTGCCTGAAATAAAAGTCACAAGTTTTTTGCTAGTCAAGTTACATAACTGTGTCTATTTTTAACCAACTTCACAAAAAAGGAGGTGGTTCTCAATTTGTGTATATTTTTAAATAAATATTTATATTTTTATATTTGCATTCTATTTTCCATGCACTTAATTGTATCCTTTTCTCTTATTATATTAATGGCTTCTGAGGACGGACCTGGAGAAAGCACCTACAGAAAAAAAGACGAATTCAACTTCCAGTACCGGAACCTCCATTGGCTAATGGGTAGAAACTCAGTCCTGAGCATTGACAACAAACTCCTGATATACCATGTTGTGCTGAAGCCTATCTGGACGTATGGCATACAACTGTGGGGATCAGCCTGCAAATCAAATATTTCGATTGTTCAAATGGTGGCAGAAAACCAAGCCTTTGCATGAAAACATCCACCATTTCTGTACAGCCACCCCCACCATGAGACCACCCACTGGCAGACTAACAGATATCAGAGACATGTGCGGCATATACACTATTAATATCTGACGCGCTTGAGTATTCCCATGTTTCTTATTTTAACATTTTTAAAAATCTGTAGACTTTTCCCCCACCGGTGAAAGGGTGTACGTACACAGGGTAACCTTTTTTTCTTTCTAGCATTTAATCTACAAAATCCAATAGGGGTCCTACGACGCTATAGTAATATAAATAATAAATAATGCTGAACAGTTCACACATTATATAGCCCCAAGCTAAACAGAGCTTGTGTTATGGGTACTAGATAACTGACACCTTGAACAAATATCTGCAGATCGTACGAACCTCTGCCCACCGCGCCACAGAGGCTTAAATCTCCATTAAGCTTTCTGGGCTCCCCTACTAAATGGGCTTGCAAACCTGTCATATAAGGATAGCTCACTGGTATTGCACCCACACCCACATAAGAACATGCGAGACGAGAAGTGAGAACATTCACTCCCACCAGTGGTGTGGGAGGATGTCAGACTCACTGACACTACTACTGTTTACTGTTTCACTCATTCTAATTTTGTCTCTTTAATAAGAAAGAGAAAGTGATTCTGTGCAGCATTCTCTACATTTTAAACGAAAAACTAATATTATCGCGGTCTTTTGTTTTCAGTCTACACATTATAAAAGCGCGCGCGATAATTTAAGCGCATTTTAATTCACTGTAATCTGACATCCACCTCCCCCTTGACCACAAGTGCACCAACCAGTTTATTACGTAGTTAGTACGTGATATCCTTTGCTTGGAGTGCTATAAATAAGGCATATGGAGAGTGGCCATGTGACAAATATAATGTTTCGAGCTGCCTCTGACTGTACCCTCAAGTAGATCCTCGCGGATCTGCGTACTGAACAGAGATCTGAGGATTCCCGCCATGGGGATTAAATACGTGAGCCGTATGTAGGCGAGATGATGTAACTATTTAGCTATGAGCTATTACTAAATTATATAGCAAGCACAGATGCGTCGCAGATCTTGGTTGTCTGTGTAAAATTGTGATAGTGTACTTAACTAGGTAAATTAAAATAGAATTGATGGACTAATAGATGGTCATGAGCATTTGTTGCACGACAAGAAAACAAATGTAGATAGGTACTTAAGTATTTTTATTGTTTGTTTTTTAAATATTATTTTGTTTTCAATGTATCTTATTACAATAATCGGTGAGAGTACTCACCCTAGGAGGATGACCGAACTGTAAGCCTACTCAGTGAGACGAAAATAAAATTAAATATTAACGTCACTTTTCCCATGGGACACCTGGGTCAAAATAGTGTAATAGGACTAGTGGGTCCGAAATATTGATGTCACTTGTCCAATGGGACTTCTGGGTCAAAATAGTTGCAGTTGTCCCATCACGGGACAACACGATGGGACTATAAAACGAGCATTTTAGGAGTTGATATCTCAAGGTAGCACTTCACTTGGCGTATTTGCGCAAATACTTGCGTTATTATGCCAAGGCAAATAGTACCATGCACGGTTAGACTCATGGTTAATTTTGCCTTGGAAACATAACACAAAAATACGCCAAGTGAAGGGCCGTGATCAGAGTTGTTGTCCCACCTCTTTAGGTAAATTACATTGTATTTGTTTCAAAATTACATTCTGAATATTTTTCAATGACAGCACAGTCAAGAACGGTCAATTGAGACTTTACTGGAAATGTTGGGCATAAATAATGGGCACCCTGCCCCCTTATTCGTTATGACCAAACGTGACATAACGTGACTCGTTACGATATCTGCGTGGAATCATCGGTTAGGATACGTTTTTGACGTTACAAGTTATTGGCAAGGAATCTCCTATGTCATAGCGAATAACGGCTCTGGGTTCAAATTTCTGCAGAGATCTTTTTACATCCAAACATACATTCACTTTTGAATAGGTATTAGTTGGATAGGATTCAAGAGAATAATGTCTTTAATTTGCGTCAGATTACAGTTTCGCTTTGACCCGTTTAGCGCCATCTGCGCATTAAACGTGACCAGTCAGCTAACGAGTCTTACAGACTGGACCCATTACACGACTGGTCTCCTTTCAGCAGCTTTCATAAGTGCCCTACTTATGCAGCATTCTCTAAATTACACTGCGCTAAAATAGTTGCGGTTCCCTTCTATCTTGGACGTAGTGGATTTTTCATCCAAGCTTCTATAGACTGATGTTGAAGAAAGGTGTCCCAGAACAAATTGCTTGCAGCGATCTATCTACTGATGGGACGGGACCGTGACAATATTAGTGCGCTTTCAATTTAGAATATGATTATTTTCACACAAAACGTATGTTACATATTTACTAGGTATTTCTATGATAAGGATTTAGAGAATGCTGTATAGAATAAAAACCAATGAGTTTGTTTAAATGTTAACATGTCACCATTGACCACACCTCTTAAACATGAAAAAGTAGCTCTATGAAAATTAAAGTGGTATTAATCCAATTTTTGTGTCCTAACCTAAGACTACTCCATTTCATACAGCTGGGAGTTGGCGCATATGCATCGTAGAAAATGCAGTCGACAAAGAATTCCATAAAAGTTATTGGTTTAAAAATACCACAGTTTAAAATATTAATACGATGGAGTAGAATGCCAATTTGCAGTCAATGAGGGCTTTCCATTTATATTTTTTTTTAAAGTACTTCGATTTGGCTCGATAGATGGCGCTGACTCAAATGTGGTTGTCAAAATTAACAAATGCATTGTCTGTGCTTTTGTGTGAATACGACGAAAATATATCACTACGTTGTTTACGTGGACATTTCACTTTATTTTGACAGTTAAGTACAGAGCTGGCGCCATCTATTTTCAAGGCTATAAGCATGATGTGAAACGGCCGTGAAACCCCTCATTCACAATTCACTCTCGATTCGGTAAATTTTCAGTGATTATAAAATAATTAAGAGAATTGATCTGATGAGTTAAAAAAATCAAAATAATATGTTTCATTATTTTTGAATGGACATGCCCTGCTCTTTACACGCATATGCGCCTTCTCCGTCGCTACAAACGTGTATTAACAAATTACAGGATGTCTACAGGTGGCTTCAGCAGCTCCATTGCGATGAGGCAAGCGAGTAAACACTGGAGCCCTGCGTCAACCATAACACGAAGTCTAGGCAAAACGTGCTAAAATATAAATGCAATGAATTTTAACTGTGGAAAATATGCAATGACTTTCATCCATAGCGCGCTCATAGAATATACAGGTCCCATTAAGTGTCAAGTCTAAAGGTAAAGCACCCATATAGGAGCCATGTAAGTTACGCACTTATGTGTATTTGTGCCAATTTTTATATGTGATTTTCAACCTATTCTTATGTGCCTTATAGAATCAAGTTTTTATGATGAAGCCGTTGATCTAGCCTGATAAAACTTACAGGATAAATTAAACGAGGATTTTTTTTAAAGTACTAGGTAGGAAGGTTTTAAATTAGTTAATTAGGCTACTTCACCGTCTTTAACATAAAAAACTTACTTACATTACTTAAGAATTGTTCAAAAGGGTTCAAGGTTGTTGTACAGGGTTGATTTGGGAACTCCTCAGGATACCTCTAGACTTCAGATTAACAATATTGAATGATACAACCTGTATATCCTTCAGAGCTTTAATCACTGGAAATGTGTGAGACTTATACCTGAACCTCGGCATACCTTGTGACTCCAATACAGGATAGGTCACGTCTATGATAAAATATTGCAAGTGTGTACAGTTTAACACAAAATATAAGTCGCCCCGATGTACTTACGCTGTAGACCAATTTCAACCTTCTTTTTACCAATAGCAATCGCGCGCTAAAATCTTGCGCTGTTATTGATTTCGCGGCAAAATCGCGGCCGGTCGTGCGCCATCTTGTTCATCATTCGACTCTTAGATGTGAGCGGGACAGAGCTATACTATACGTTCGGCTACTGTCGGATATCAGTCTGCGCTTTTCTGCGCAAACGGAAACAGTCGATCGGACTTATATTTTGGGCAAAACTGTAAAGTGAAGTTAGAAAACATTCATCACACAAACACTTGGTACATGACTAATCGAGCCAGGCCTGCGCGGGCTGGTCCGTGGTGAAGGGGCTGACTCCGTTCCGCTCCATGGCTTCCAGTATCTCGCACACGTGGGCGGCCACCTCGGCGCGACTCGTGTCGATGCCCTTGATGAAGGGATGTTCTAGCAGCTTGTTGTACTTAGGGCGCTGTGTTTCTTCTTTTATGAGGCTGGAAAGATAACGCAACACACATTCAGACTATTTCATAATTTATATAAGTCGTCATTTTGAGAAAACGCACAGTGTACGTTATGCGAAAAAATCTAGTGTACATTTTCCGAAGTGGTCATATTGAGAAAAAGTACGGTGTAGGTACATTAAGAGAAGTGGTCGTTTTGCGACTTAGCCTGCTAAAGTTGCACCGTAATCCTTGCCGTGTCCACCCTAAGAATAAGCCCCCCTTCCCCTTCCGCATTATCTCTTAGGGGATATAAAGTTATATGAAACTCCCTAGGGAATAAAGTGATTTGAATTTGAAACGTCAAATTCGAGGAAAACTCAATGCCCATATGGCATTGTAAAGAGGTTTGTTCGAAAATCGAACTGTATGGCAAGCACAGGCTGACTATCGGAATCGTTTCATTGGCGTAATTTTTACGTAGCGAATAGATTTCGATACTATTTCGCAAGCTCGCGGCAGCACAGGGTTTTGTTGTATGCGAATCGACCGCGGAGTGAGTTACGAGAGTGTGCGGGCAACATGCGACTAGAAGAATGAAAATGTGTCCATGGTGTGTTCCGTAACCTAACACATCGTAATAAATCGCATGAATCGTAAACTTCCGAAAAATAATTCAATTCAATTTTTAGAACTTTACTTGGTACATTATAGAGTAAAATAGTATATAAACTATGGTTTAGTATTTTAAGTTACTAAGTAGCTATTAGAGTTAATAATTTTTCGTATTATTCGTTAGATTTTCTGAGGACGAATTGTCCTTTGACTTAAACTTTCTGTATATTCCGAACGTCGCAGGTACAACAATCAATCAAGCTGTCATTACCAACGACATGCTATACAAGTAGACATGTTACACTCATTCAAAATCCACTGAGAGAGTGGCGTTTTATGTAGGTACTACCTATAGCTACTTACTTTGTTTTTATAGTGACGAAAAAGACCATAAAATCACAGCGCTATACGGAAACCCTGTTGTTAGAAAGAAAAAAACATAATATGTCTATGCAGTAGCATCCATCTGGGTACTCGACACCAATACTGCGATCACCAATCCGCCTCTTAAGCATGTTGATTAGCAAATCCCCTCCATTGCATTTTATGGGGGAGGCATCGACAAAATACATTGATAAAATTATTTTGAGTCAGTGTAGTATGTACTAGCTACCTACATAATTTATACAATTAAACCGAATAATTTTATATAATTAAGATATCCAATAAGAACAGTGTTATTAAACAAAATTATTGATGTGATTGTTGACTGTCCTAACTACACCATTCTATCCTAATATCGCAGCCGGCCACGTGCGATCGTGTCTCTCTGTCGTACCTCGGCGAATTGTATATTACCCATCACGTTCGTGTAGGTGTCAGAGCAGCAACGAAACAAATGGTTTTAATGAAATAAATTGTTAAATAAACAAATTTAAATACCTAGACGTCTAAGTTTCGTGTAGTTTTGTGAATGAACGAATGGAAATTGTATAGAAAATGATAGCACAAGTTTCATTTTGATGTATCGAATCCTTGAATTCGATAGCTGGCTTTCGAATTGATTCTCACGGCCATTTTTACAGTGACATTGTCGTAAAAATAATTTGTGTAGAAATATTTTTATTTTTATTCGTTCTCAATATGATGAGAATGATGCTTTTCGCTGCAAGAAGTTCCACAGCAAACTATTAGCGGCTACTGACTAGCTGACGCTCGCGACTTTGTCCGCGCGTAGTTTAGGTAGTACGTATCTCCTCGTTCTACACAGTCTAAATAGATGGTGGTACAAACATCAGACTGTAGGTAGAAGTCCACTGCTGGACATAAGGATTCCCCCATAGAATGCCACAATGAACGTCCTGAGTCGCCTCCATGCAACGATGACCTTGCCCATTGCCACTTCAACTTGCTAAGTTTTAGAGCTAGTCAGTGATCCCGGTTCTTCTTTTCGGATTCAGGTACGGAATCTCTAGGAATAGCTCTTTTCACAGCCCGCCGTGCGATTTTTAGCTTCTGTATGAGGCCAATAGTATGCGATCATGTCTCAGTCCCGTAAGTCATCCATGGCAACGTGCACCGATAACAGACTTTGAGACTTTGACTTTGATCATGTTGAGGCTCTGTCTGTGATATGAAGATATAGCGTAGTTTCCTGAACGCTGCCCATCTGTGTTGGATTCGTCGGCTAATCTCACCATCGGAGGTCCAACACCTTCCTAGTTTAATCGTTTCCGCAAATAGACATAGAGCAACAAATAGCATAGTCAACAACTTTAACAAAACCTTCACAAATCCATACAACCCCATTTTAGACGGTATAGATAGAACAAAGGACTTTGCTCAGGGTTTTTTTTTTGTCCCAGCTGTGGGACTAAGATAGTTTTCTCGGCTTCTAAACTGCCTGTCCTACTCTATGCTATTTCATCAAAATAGTCGGACCAGTTTTTCCTGATATTTTGTACAGACAGACAGACAAAAAAACTAATAAATTATATACCTACGAACTTCGTAAAATTCTCGTAATTGAAACGTACGCCATCTATAAATTAGCATACAAACCTGTCTCTGGTTGTACTATAATTTATTCTGTGGTTTTATTTGCAATGACCAATGATGTATTATACATTAGATACGCTATTCCGCACTCAGAATGGTAACAAGAAAGTGAGGTAATTATCGCAAGTTCACTTAGTCGCTCTGTGAACGACGCATGCCACTACTGATAGATAAACCCAATACAAAAAGCCATCCCGATACAAAAATTATACGGCAACCACAAAAGGGGACAAATTTATTTCATTAAATTTGTAAGTATTACAAAATACTATTTAAATTTGTTTATTTGACAATTTATTTAATTAAAACCATTTATTTGCGGCGTTGCTGCTCTGACACCTACACGAACGTGATGGGTAATATACAATTCGCCGAGGTACGACAGAGAGACACGATCACACGCGGCCGACTGCGATATTAGCATAGAATGGTGTGGTTAGGACAGCCAAGATTCATATCAACAATTTTGTTTAATAACACTGTTCTTATTGGAAATCTTAATTATTTAAAATTATTCGGTTTAATTGTATAATATGTAGGTAGCATAATGTAATATTATAATATGTACATACTACACTGACTCAAAATAATTTTATCAATGTATTTTGTCGATGCCTCCCCTAAAATGCAATGGAGGGGATTTGCTAATCACCAAGCTTAACAGGCGGATTGGTGATTGCAGTATTGGTGTCGAGTACCCAGATGGACGCTAGGTACTGCATAGACATATTGCGTTTTTTTCTTTCTCACAACAGGGTTTCCGTATAGCGCTGTGATTTTATGGTCTGTTTCGTCAATACAAAAACAAAGTAAGTAGCTATAGGTAGTACCTACATAAAACACCACTTTCTCAGTGGAGTTTGAATGAGTGTAACATGTCTACTTGTATAGTATGTCTTTGGTAATGACAGCTTGAATGATTGTTGTACCTGCGACGTTCGGAATATACAGAAAGTTGTGTCAAAGGACAATTCGGGCTCAGAAAATCGAACTTTAATACGAAAAATTATTAACTCTAATAGCTTCTAAGTAACTAAAAATACTAAACTATAGTTTATGTACTATTTTACTCTGTAATGTACCGAGTAAAGTTCTAAAAATTTTATTTTATTATTTATCGGAACTTTACGATTCATGTGATTTATTACGATGTGTTAGGTTACGGAACACACCTTGGACACATTTTCATTCTTCTAGTCGCATGTTGCCCGCACACTCTCGTAACTCACTCCGCGGTCGATTCGCATACAACAAAACCCTGTGCTGCCGCGAGCTTGCGGAATAGTATCGAAATCAACTCGCTACGTAAAAATTACGCAAATGAAACGATTCCGATAGTCAGCCTGTGCTTGCCGTACAGAACTCAACAAAAAAGGTGCGATTACAAAGAATGTGAAACAAAAGACGGTGTTTGGTGCTGTGATTTTCAGTGAATTTGTATTGTCTCGCAGAAGGTGTGAAAAGTAGCTCCTCTGGAATAAAGCGTGTCCAAAAGCGTAAGCGTGTAATAAGCGTGTGTGATTCGTCTTGGGTTGGGCAGCTTGAACTCCTCGCTTCACTCAGGACTCTATATAACTCCCTCGCTACGCTCAGGGTTCAACATGCCGCCCGCGACGTAAGACACTGCTTTATTCCCAAAGTGCATAATCTACTATTTATCCCATGTATAAAGATGACATCATTATCGAGAAACGCAACGCTCCCTGCTGTTTAGGTCAACCTTATTCCTATAAGCCCCCTTATTCACTATGACCAAACTTGACATAACGCAGGCTCGTTACGATATTTGCGTGGTATCATCGTATAGAATACAATATGACGTCACACGTTATTCGCAAGGAATCTCCTATAGTCATAGCGAGTAAGGGCCAAGGTCAAGGCGGGAATGCCAGCATACTTTTTTACGCTACATTTAGTTGTGAATATTTTTAACAACTATGCAACTCTGTAAATGTAAAGATGTTCATCATTGAACAATAATATAAAAACTTTTTTTTATTTTTTAATCTTGGCAATTAGATGATCTTTCCGGAGAAATTATAGGCGTATGGTGGCAATTATAGACATAAACATAGGGTGCGTCCTAGGTGGACGTCACCTATGTGATAATGGACTGTTCATAGGCAGATGATAAACATAGGGTGCGTCCTAGGTGGACGTCACCTATGTGATAATGGACTGTTCATAGGCAGAGGGTACCGCTTAACATCAGGTGGGCCATCAGTTTGATCCGTCATTCCAAGTAGAATATAAAAAAAAATGTGCTTTACCAAGTATTAACAAAGTTGAGGAAGTTGTGTGAGAAGGCGTTGTTGGTGTTGGTGAGCCGCGGCGGATCGCCTTGCAGCACCTGCTGCAGCTGACAGCCAGTACCGTCAGTTACTAACATATGTGAGCATGAGATAATGAAGGAATGTACGTTACCAAGTATTAACAAAGTTGAGGAAGTTGTGTGAGAAGGCGTTGTTGGTGTTGGTGAGCCGCGGCGGGTCGCCTTGCAGCACCTGCTGCAGCTGACAGCCAGTACCGTCAGTTACTAACATATGTGAGCATGAGATAATGAAGGAATGTACGTTACCAAGTATTAACAAAGTTGAGGAAGTTGTGTGAGAAGGCGTTGTTGGTGTTGGTGAGCCGCGGCGGGTCGCCTTGCAGCACCTGCTGCAGCTGACAGCCAGTACCGTCAGTTACTAACATATGTGAGCATGAGATAATGAAGGAATGTACGTTACCAAGTATTAACAAAGTTGAGGAAGTTGTGTGAGAAGGCGTTGTTGGTGTTGGTGAGCCGCGGCGGGTCGCCTTGCACCACCTGCTGCAGCTGCTCGAAGACGGAGCCCCAGCGCGGGTAGGGGAAGGCGCCGGTTGCCACCTCCATCAGCGTGATGCCGAGCGACCACACGTCCGAGCGCACGTCGTACCCGCGCGCGCGCCCGGGGTCGATGCGCTCCGGCTGGAAACATAACAAAACATAACATAACAGTCATAACATACGATTCATACATACTGTTGATGTGCCTAAGGTGGAGTTTAGCTTGCGGGATATTATTGTAAGAAAACCACTGACTTGACGTGTGCACTCAATTGTGTTTATTTGCGACTGATCTACCTAGCTGCGAGGGTGGAGTTATAAATATTAGATTTGAAAATAATGCAAATTAGGAGGAACTGCATAACACATACATACATACATAAACACACGCCTTTTTCACCGAAGGGGTAGGCAGAGCCTCAGTGGGCCTCTTTTCACAGTGGGTTGCACCATCGTGGAACATAGACGTGACGAGTGGTGAGCTCATCGCCGCCATTGCTTCCCACGACTCACTCCGCTAACGCCTTCTTCCAGTATTATCACATTCCATAAATAAGCTAGCAGCCAGGACAAATCTTATACCAACGAAGCTTACAAACAAGTCCGGGTAATCCCTAAGTCGGCTTTTACGACATCCACGGGAGGAGATGGAGGGGTCTATTCTTGGGCCGGACACACCACGGCTAACATACGATTCATTTTTCTATAACAAAAAAACTACGCTACCGTTGTATGATGTAGAAATGATGTACAAAATAAATATATATTAAAGATCACATTCCGTATTGTTGTATTTCACAAGCAAGCCTTCAAGCCTGTTAGTTTCTATGGTCTTATAAAAAGCGTCGACAGCTATGAAGCTCGTCAGAATTACAGTTTACCAGCGAACGACCGCTCTTGTTAGGGAAGGGCAGCTGCCTATCAGCAACTACGAGTACCATTCTACCATAACACCCAGACCCGGAACAAATATTTGCAGATCATACATTATTAAATTTGCTCCGCAGCAGAAATCGAACCAGCAACCTTTTGCATCTCAGCCGGCTACTCGCCCGACGCGCTACAGAGGTCGTCAGGACAATATTTTCTCGATAAAAAAAAACAAAGTTACTTACGTCTATTTTTTGGTTAGATTCGATTGTTTAATAAAATAGTGCATATTATTTGGTACAAAATTAGACAAATAAAATCAATACAACAAAGCCGAAGGCAAGGGGTAGGGGTCTTGCAAAATGATTTATATTTTACGAGATATTGAATAAAAACATGTTATTCGGGCGGCACGAGGCGTCTTTTTGTTTGAAGATTTCTGCCTGGGGTTAACGCAGTCTTAAATATCAAATCTACGAACTGGTATTTTGTGACATGCCCCACCTTACCCTGCAATCGGCTACATGCTAAGGTACTTACAGCCATGTAAGGTCTACATCCAGCGTCACGTGTACGTGCAATCGAGTCCACCAGCTTCCCAGATATACCAAAGTCACAGAGCTTGATGTTGCCTCGTCTGTCCAATAAAATGTTGGACGGTTTCACATCCCTGTACAAAATATATATCGTTTTAAGTTACATTAAAATACCTACATATATACAAAGACACACGCCTTTTCCCCCGAAAGGGTGGACAGAGTCTCAATGGGCCTCTTTTCAACGTGGGTTGCACCATCGTGGGAAAATGGTTAAGTTAGTAAGTTAGTTACATAATTTTTTTTTCATTGATCGAGCGAGTGCAGTCTTTGCAGCAACTGGCAAAATTTGCTTTTATGTCTGTATGTATGTTGATACTCGTGTACAGGTAGCATTTATCAACGAATCTTGACGAAACTTAATATCAGGTTGTGCAATTTCTTAGTTTTTTTGCGGCGCCATATACTGGCCGTTTGTTTTATACACCTTGTAATGACGGAACAAGCCCATCTCATGTTAAGTGGTACCCTCTGCCTATGAATAGTGCATTATCACTATTTATCACATAGGCCACGTCCACCTAGGACGCGCCCTATGTGACATTGCACCGCGCCCGCCACCCTGACATACACATGAAAAGTCTCATGTGCCTGTTATTTCTCCGGCAACCATGCCCTTCAAACCGTAACACAGCAATGCAAGCACTACTGCTTTACGGCAGAAATAGGTATGGTGGTAGTACTTCCCCGGAAGAACTCTTTCACAAAAAAGCTCTACTACTATCACTCTTCTCTATGACTGACTCTTTATGAGATAACTGTAGATTACTCGCAAGACGCGATCGGAGTATTCTGCGACCTATCCAAAGCATTCGACTGCGTGAGTCATGCTACTCTAATTTTGAAGTTAAAACATTATGGCATCCAAAATCAGGCAATTAACCTTGTAAATTCTTACTTATCCAATAGAGTACAAAAAGTTGACGTTGGTGGTGAAAGGTCTTCAGGATCGTCTATTGTTATGGGAGTGCCCCAGGGTTCAATACTAGGCCCATTTCTATTTTTAGTATACATTAACGATCTCCCTTTTTATGTTAAAGACATATGTGATATAGTTTTATTTGCTGACGATACGTCTTTAATTTTCAAAGTTGATAGGTCAAAAGCTAATTACGATGATCTAAATAAATCACTATCGCCAGTTCTTGATTGGTTCACAGTAAATAATCTGTTGCTTAATGCTAAAAAAACTAAATGCATTAAATTCACTTTGCCAAATGTAAAACATTACCCAACTAATATTAAAGTAAATGGCGAGACACTCAATCTTGTAAACTCTACTGTTTTCTTAGGACTTAATATTGATGCAAGTTTGCAGTGGAGACCACAAATTGAGGCACTTGCGGGTAGACTTAGTTCCGCTGCATATGCAGTTCGTACGATAAGGCAGCTTACTGATGAAGCTACAGCTAGGCTGGTTTATTTTGGCTACTTCCATAGTGTTATGTCATATGGCATCATTCTGTGGGGGAAAGCAGCAGACATCCAAGCAATATTTGTTTTACAAAAACGGGCAATACGTGCCATTTATAAAATGAAGCCACGTGACTCCTTGAGGGAGCGTTTTAAGGAAATTAACATTCTCACCGTAATATCGCAATACAACTACGAAACCTTATTATATACACATAAACACTTAGATAGATTTATGAAAAAAAGTGACGTGCATTGTTTTAACACGAGAAATAAAAATAAACTGAGTATTCCCAAATTTAGATTAAAAAAAGTAAGTGGGTCTTTTATGGGGAATTCTGTTCGGTTCTATAATAAACTTCCAGAAAGTGCTTCTAAACTTTCGATCCGAAGATTTAAATCTTACATAAAGAATAATTTAATTAAGAAAGCGTATTACACACTACATGACTATGTTAATGATAAAGCCGCGTGGCCTGATGTCGCTCTGCCCCTCGACACCTAATTTGTCAATTTGCAATGTCTGTACCTGCATATAATATATTACTGATGTGTTATTTATCTGTATATCAAGCGTAGTGTGTGCTGCCTTATGAACTTTTGCTGATTCTCTCTATCATCTTAATTTTGACTGCCTACCTAAGTAAGGCTTTTAATTTGGTTTTCCTTTTTTCCTTGAATCAGCTTCAACTTGTTCTCGAGGCACCACACAGGCGCTCTCCACCTAGTAGTAAGAAGGATCATCAAAAGAAAAACAGACCGTGTTTGTTGCCTGATTCTTCTAGGTCTGGTTGCGTTGGAACAGGAGTAACTGTAAATTTATTTTTTAAGACGATTCAAAATGATCCTTGTGATTTCAATGAATAAAATACTTTTGACTTTGACTTTTGACTTACACAACAAAACATAATAAAACCTAAGTTTCCAGATGCTACTCATATCTACTCATCTCATACCTATGCTACCTACTAGATCGACCTACCTATTTTTATATGTACCTATGTTACATATTTTCTCATGTAAGTGACTTGTGTCTATTTGAGAATAAATATCTTTAAACCGAGATTAAAATATTTACCTGTGTATTATTTTAAGTTTTTCTTTTAAATAGTTTAAAGCTTTTACAGTAGCGAGAGTAATTTTAGCTAGAATATTTTCAGGTATTCGTGTCTGCATTCTTTCACATATGAACTTATAATATTTGTCTAATGATGTATCCATCAACTCCATGCAGATCCAACAGTCGCCCTGAAACAAAATATAATTGTTTTACTTAAGTTTACAAGAAATATCGGAATTCTTGTTTTAAATTCAGAAAAGGTACATATCTCCCACAATTATTGGAGAGATGTACCTATTCTTACTTCTTGTATAAATAATAAATAATACTGGATAGTTCACACAACTTTATCTAGCCCCAAGATAAGCAGAGCTTGTGTTATGGGTACTAGATAACTGATATACTTAATGCAATACATTACATAGATATATATATTTGATTACCTATACCACAGATAAAATAATACTATACTAGCACCTATACAAAAAAATACCAAGAACACCCTGAACAAATATCTGCAGATCGTACAAATATTTGTTCCGAGACGGGAATCGAACCCGCAAACTCCTGCGTCGCAGGCGAACCTCCGCCCGCCGCGCCACAGAGGACAGCAATAGTTTTTTTTTTAAGTCTTACTGAGAAGTGCACTAAACCTAAACAGTAAGCCCATATCAACATAAATACCTTAGAAACTAACATAAATATGTATAAAACACTTTATTTATAACTTAACGTAACTTAAAATAAAAATAAGCAAAGTCATAACTTATTTTTTATTTTGTATTGAGAGCTATCTCAGAATTAGCAAGTTGAAGCAGCAATGAGCTAGGCCATATATTATAGCTCGCAGAACCAACAACTGCTGGGGAATAATAAACGCTCAAGTGGTGATTATTAACTGGCAAATGCAGTGTAGGATGCACTTGGTGGACCAATGACATAACAGTTGCAGAAAGTAGGTGGATGGCGAAAGCACAAGACGTTCACTGCCGGAAGGCCAATGCCCAGCAATGGATGTTAGCAGCTGATGATGACGTCATGTGCAGTTAAAGATTTTAACTTGAGTTGGGAGGGTCATATAAGATAAGATAAGTTTATTTCACTAAACTAAAATATAACAAAACATAAAAATGTTCGTAAATATATGAAATTAAGAGAACTTTGCCTGCCATGCTAGTTAAAGAACTGTGTTACGGCAAGGTAACGCTTCTCAACCCATAAAGAATGGTCCATACTTTGGATATTAAGTAAAATTATACCTGAACATTAAGCTTATAAGGTTAGCTTATAAGGTATACATAAATATATACCTTATAAGCTAACATACATATTTTAAACTTAAAACTTTCTCACCCCATATAGAATGGTCCATACTGGACATTTAGTAAAATTATACCTGAACATTAAGCTTATAAGGTTAGCTTATAAGATATATACCTTATAAGCTAACATGACGACCTCTGTGGTGCGTCGGGCGATGGTTCGCCTGCGACGCAGGAGGTTGCGGGTTCGATTCCCGCCTCAGAACAAATATTTGTGCGATCGCAGATATTTGTTCAGGGTGTTCTGGGTATGTATAATAAAAAATATCTATCTATGTAATATATTGTATTAAGTATATCAGTTATCTAGTACCCATAACACAAGCTCTGCTTAGCTTGGGGCTAGATAATGCTGTGTGAACTGTCCAGCATTATTTATTTATTATTTATTTATGCATATTTTAAACTTAAAACTATCACTTAACGTCATTAGAGGGATTTGGTTTCAATAACGCTTCCCTATAGCGTCGGTAAACAATACCAGCTGGCCAGAAATCCGGATCAAGGAGCACATCCTTATACTTCGCCTAGACCTGGAGAGCTATCGCTAGGCTTGACAGAAGTCGCTGGATGAGACGCATCCTGAGACCGTGGGCAAACAGAAGACGCAGGGTATCACTGGATGGCGATGGTGGTGGTTCAATAGTGCAACTCAGAATCCAACGATACCGAGTTCGATCCTAGGCTCCGCACCAATGACTTTTCTAAGTTATGTGTGGTTTTCCATCGCTCTGTGCTTCGGAGGGCACGTTAAGCTGTCGGTCCCGGCTGTTATTGATTAATAGCAGTCGATAAGCCATGTCAGAGGCCCTCGGGCGGCTTGACAAACTCTGACACCAGAGGCCAGCACTACCTCATACGAAACGACGACAACTGGATGGCGAAGGCAACTGTTCGACTCGCGTGGAAAGGAATTTGGAGATGCCTACGTCCAAAAACGGACATTTAATGGCTCAGATGATGATGATGATGATGATGATGATGATGATGATGATGATGATGATGATGATGATGATTATGATGAATGTCATGAAGTACAGGTAAACAATACATTAAGGGGGTATTTTAACTAAAATCTTGCAAATTCGTCCAATTCAATGTTTGAAAGAGAGGCACTGTGAAAAATGAGAGCCAGTGCAGATACCTCGGTTGGAATTCGGAAAATTCCGCTACTTACTTGCGAAACGGCAATAAATGCGCAAAATATTCATAAAACGTACGTCCTACGTGTTTTTAACCCCCGACGCAAAAACGACGGGATGTTATAAGTTTGACGTGTCTGTGTGTGTGTCTGTCTGTGGCATCGTAGCTCCCGAACGGTAGAACCGATTTTGATTTTGTTTTTTTTTTGTTGGAAGGGTGAATTAGTCGGAAGTGTTTTTAGCTAGGTTTGTTCAAAATCGGTTCAGACGTTTCAATGCGTCGGGGGTTTTTTAATTTTTACAAAATTAATTACTTGTTGAGAAAGCCATATTTTGTGACAATTTTTTTTGTTATTTAGAATCTACATAACATGGGCGACCTCGAACGTCTTTTTTTTACTTTTACAGTTTATAAGTACATTATGAACATCCAAAGTTAAGGTTTAAATTGTGCAAATAAGGTGATTTTCGAAGGCTTATACTGAACATAGTGATCAAAAATTTAAAATTTTGTTTCTCCACGAACCTAGATATATTCTTCAAGATACATATTGGTACAAAACATCTATCGATGAAATTGTTATGACTTCATAATCACGTACGAGCTGAGCACGAGCGTTTGTATGGAAAGTATTGGGGTTGGCCGCTCTTAATCGCTCAGATGATGATGATGATGATGAAGATGATGATGATGATGATGATGAATGTCATGCATGAAGTACAGGTAAATAATACATTAAACTTACTTCCTTGAATAGTGCTCCATAAAACTGAACTATATATGGGCATTCATTGCTTCTCATAACTACTTCGAGGTCCATCAATAACTGTTTTTGTTCCTTTTCATCAACTGTAGACCTGATGCGCTTCACAGCCATCACACGATTTGACCTGCAATTAGATTAGTTTAAAACATACAAATAAATACGTCATACAATACGTCTAATCTCGAACAACGCATACTGTAGGGTTTAGAAGTCAAGTCACTTTCCCTCCAAACATCCATACCTCTAAACTCTAAAGTATTCATCGCAGGATATGATAGGACAATGGGGTGTGTCTGGCCTAAGAATAGACCCCTCCATCTCCTCCTGTGGATGTCGTAAAAGCCGACTAAGGGATTACCCGGACTTGTTGATAAGATTTGTCCTGGCTGCTAGCTTATTAAGGAATGTGTTATTACTGGAAGAAAGCGTTAGCCGAGTCAGTCGTGGGAAGCAATGGCGGCGATGAGCTTACCACTTGTCACGTCTATATTTCACGATCGATGGCGCAATCCACTGTTTGCAATCACATGAAGATGAAGATACAAACATTTGTCTTGCAGCGAAAATCGAACCCGCAACCTTTCGCATCTCAGCCGGCTACTCGCCCGACGCGCTACAGAGGTCGCCATATTATTATTATTAATATTCATTGAAAGTCCCACCTAAATCAAACTGCTCAGATCTTGAAGATAGAAATAGATCTCTAGATCTCTAAATCTCTGCCCAACTGCTGTTGAGGCAAATAAGCCTGCATATCATTGGCGAATTAAACATTAGCCAACCTCTTATCACCGACGATAATGCCTTTGCTAGCTAACTGCTAGCTTGGACGACTTCTTCGAGAGCAAATGTAAATAGCTTCAGACAGCAGGTCACATTGCTTGAGTGTGATGGAGTTAATAATTAGTTGTGCATAGAATTTTGAGGAAAGTTATTGATATTCCTGTTAATATAGCTGTGCATACTGGGTGATTCAAGAGGTACTGGATGCTGTGCTGTTAAGGTAAATATGTTGTAAAAGGTGAATTAGTTTTTGTTTTCATTTCTTGTTAATGCAGTGATTAATTTTAGTATTTGAGCTACATTTTAATAATTTACTAAATCCAATACTTCTGCAATTAACATTCCACCATCCATGGCTGGACTATAATTTCAAGGTAAATTGTAATTTAATTATTTAAAAAAAAAAACTTTGGTCCTAGGGACTATTTAATTTCGATTACTTACTGACATCAACATATAATTCTCTACAATGTACTTATTTTAATTTATTGATCATTTAAGTATCACTTACTTTCTGTGCACCATTTTATTTACAGCTCCAAATGCACCTCGTCCAATCTCACCGAGATCTTGCAAGTCATCAGATGTGAAATCATACACCTCCGAGGCAGATAGCTGCAGTTTGCCTGATGACTGCATTGATGGATATATTTTACATCTATCCCTGAAACCATTACTTAAACATAGGAATTGCAACAAATAAATTAAAAAAATATGGTCTTATTAATAGATTCAAAAATCTCTGTTAAACCTGTTTCATCAAAAGATTGACAAAATATTATTATAACACAGACATGAGACAGGTTTTCTTATTGTAACAATAACTGTATGAACTGTGTTTGTAATGAGATGATGATGATACAAACATTAACTTTTTGGGTAAAAATAAATACATTCTGATTCTGAGACAATGAAACCAGAAACGAACCTGGCATTCTCAGGCAGGACGTCTCTGATGGTGCGTGCAGGAGGCCGAGGGCGGGGCACGGGAGCACTGCTGTTAAATGGGACGAACGCAACCCCATCACCGGATGGCCCTCCTATTTGTAAATCCAACACCTTTCGTTTGTCTGTACCAAATAGACTCAATTCGGGCTTTGGCATTGTAGGTCTACTAGGGCCTGTGGTACAGTAAATACAAGTTATTATAAAACTATAATTATATTACTGTTTTTGTTCCCACACAGTCAAAACATACAACATAATTACACATCAAACGATTGTTTTACCTTGGTTTGATGACACTTCGCCATTCTTCGACATTTTTCTTATACACTTAAAGTACCTATTTTATACAACTTGCACTATTCTTTGGTATTGTAGATAGCTGAAAAATACTCCATTTGAAGAATGTAACAATGAATTAATCACAGGCGTTTATTAAATGCAATGCATTTTAGTATCGCACATAAACATCACAGTACACCTCTTGGTCTGTGAGTGAACTGAGTGAGTGAGTGAACATCACAGAGCCAACACATTCATTCATTCGCAATGATTGATTGATTGATGTGATGACAAAGTTTGTTAGATAAGACAAACTGACAATTTGACATTGAATTTTCGCTAGATCTATGGCATGCACACGTTAGTCGTCCGCACAGTACCCACTACCAAAAGAAGCATAGCAGGCGTACTTGGAAATACGGATGGGTCATACTTGCAAATTCGAGAACCGGCTTCAAAGTTCGTCCACTTTAAGACACCAGCGCTCATAAAACCTTCAAGATATTTTTTTTTGCATAGGAAATTGTTCCTTGTACAATAAATAGGGTACATAATCGTGTTGAGAAAAAAAATACTTGGAAGTGTAAAAACACTTGCCTACAAAATTAGACCAAACTGCCTTATACATAAGGAGCATAATTGCATGTGCAAAAAAGTACTACGAAACCTTGCGAGTAATTGGATTGCACAGGGCGATTAAGTTTTTGCGTGCGGAACTAGCTACTGCAAGTTGCTAGCAAGTTGCAAGTATTTTTTTACTTTCAAGTCTCTAAGGTACCTCAGAGACTTCATGCTTGCAGTAGGTACATACTTGCAAGCAAAAACCTGTTGGAAAAACCTGGTCGCGTAAATACGCACCTTCCCTACTTGGAACATATTGCTCAGAGCGGGGCGTGTCGCATGGCTGTCAGTTTCAAGACTCAAGGACTCAAGTAACTTTTTTAGGTAGAATTTCCAAAAAAAACCTATCTGATGTTAGGTATTTTCTTTCTAAACTCTTGTATCGTTTATTATTTATATCTTTTGTTCAACCGTTCAACCATCTTGAATGTTTTGTGGTTCCCATGAATTATAGGGAAATCTATAACTTCATGGTGGTTCCACCGGTGGATCCAAATGGCCGGAGGGCCCCTCCGTCAACTTTGACCAAACTTTGACGGATCAAAGTGGCATTCTATTAAAAGGCTGTTGTACATCTTTCTAGTATATGGCTACTATCATATCTGTGGACCGAGGTTGCAATGGTTGCATAGTTCTTCTTCCGAGGGTTGCATACATGAATAAAGTACTGTTGCATACTAATATAGTATTATTTTATCTGTGCTAATATTATGTTTGTTTGTACCCTGAGCATTGCAGGGCTCCGTACCTCGATGTTGATACCTCAGCGGGTGTATTCAAGAGGAGAAAAATTCGGCAATCGGGTTTAGGAAAGTCACCCTTATTGCCACCCGTGATATAGGTACTTATCATCGAGGAGTTCCGGTGGCCATCTCTGGTCTTCCGCATCAGTTCCACTTCACCAAATGATACTTTCTGAATGCACATGCTTGACTTGTTGCTGAAAATACCAAAATCGCTACATGTATGCCTATAATATTTGAGGAGTTCCCTCAATTCCTCATGGATTCCATCATCAAAACCAGATTTTGATAAAAATGGGACCAATCTGGAAATACATGCTTTCAAATAATAAAATATTTTTCTAAATCAGTTCATTCATAGATAACGGAGATATGAAGTAACAAACATTAAAAAAAAACTAACTGAGAACATCCTCCTTTGAAGTTGGTAAAAAATACAGTGGAAAAAAAATACATGCTTAAAAGATATAAGTATTTTTAATTTGGTTTTTAATAAAAAAAAAAGCATATGGTTCATAGGTAGGTACATAAATCTGAATTTTGTATAAACAAATTACTTGTAATTTTATCTAGAACCTATTATTTTCAACATAATTTGTCTCTTTTTTTGCTATGATTAATTTATTTTGTAGGTACTAGGCGATTTTTCAGATATCTCAGATTTCTTAGCATCTGGATGTAGAGCCTTGGTTTGTCTTTTTTTTGTAATACTACTATAACTATCAACTTTCTTTGTTACTGATCTAGATTTTCTATTAGTTAATGATACATTAGTGCCCATTTTATTTAGCTGGTCCTTTGCTAGGTTCTGTGCTTTTATTAATGGTTTCGGGGATCCTTCACCAGTTAGCTTTTGACTGTGTGGTTTTGTTTTATCAAAGTCCACATAGGACACATCCAACATTGTTTTGATTTCAGCTTCATCTCCATCAGGCCCCAGTTTTATTGAGCTGCAACAAATACAAATGAGAATTAGCATGTTAGTACTTAGATTGTATTAAAAGGGAGCAAAATAATATATTTACAATGAGGGCGCTATTTTGAAACCTTAACGCAACGAGGAATTCGGAATAGTTCATATCTGTCCCCGAAGATGGAATTCAAAATTCCTGTTGGCGAATTTGAATTGAAGATCAAACAAGAAAAAGAAATTACATTTTGCCATCGAATTTAAGTAGCTACGATTTCAATAGTAGGTAACAGTTACTGTATATTCGGAAATAATAAATAAGCAATCCATAATTATAAAAAAAAATAGACTTTATCATCGTTGATTTTGCCATATTTCCATTTATGTGACGATTTGTTATTTGAACCATATACTTAGAATTTTCGCTAGTACATTCTAGATCTATGATTGAACTGACAAAATGTTTCAGTAATTTTTTCCTCAATAGTGTGTCCCAGGAATAAAGAGCTCTGTCTGTCTCCCTTTTTTGCAACAGGGAGACAGATATAACTATTTAAATTAATAAAAGTTCGATCTGTCCCCCTTTTTGCAATGGTGGGACACCAATGGGTCACCAGGTGACAGATCAGGACAAATGGGAATAATTCCCCCTTGTCTACACCCCAACCAAAAATGTATGCATTTTTACCTTTCATTTAATTCCCCTCTGATATAGGGTAAAGCTCCATAGAGGTCTAGTACCACTATCCTGAATGATACTTCTTGTCCTTCCTCAATGCTTTCTCCCAACCATTTGTTGCCGCGCTCCTCTGTAGGCCTTGGGATGACCACATTGAACACCCTTGAACAAACAAATAAATCTTAGCAATACCACAGAATAAATAATGTGTTGGGTTTAGAATCGTGCCACACGAATTAAGGGGGGAGAGTGGGAGGGAGGGGTGGAGTGGGGTAGGGGACGCCCCCCCCTAGAGTGGGGATGTGCGGAAACTTATAGTTTTGGAGAAAAAAATAAAGAAGTTTTGAGGTTAAGTATGAATTTTTTGTGAGGTTAAGTATGAAGTTTTATAATTGGAAGTGTCGGACTCCGGTATGAGACTCAGAATCGACTCAGGGCATTCCGACATGAGTAGGTTAGGTTCAAAAAAAGTGACAGAACCGACACGGAGCACCCCGACTCCACGTGGTCTTGTGCGTCACGCTCCTAGAGTGTATATAAAAACGCGGAGCCAGTAGCTCGCGTGGGAGGTCCTGAGCGGAGCAAGCCCGTGAGGCCGAGCGGAGCGAAGGGGGGAGGTGGCGAGCGAAGCGAGCCGGCGACCTCCGTAGTGTAGCGAAGGTCGAATGGGTGAAGCGACACTCAGGGGCAACCTCGCGAGAGTACTGGCGAGAGCCCATACCGGAGTCCGACACTTCCAATTATATAACTTCATACTTAACCTCACAAAAAAAAACATACTTAACCTCAAAACTTCTTTATTTTCTCCAAAACTATAAGTTTCCGCACATCCCCACTCTAGGGGGGGGGGGGGCGTCCCCTAAGACCCCCCCCCCCCACCCTCCCCCTTTAATTCGTGCGGCACGATTCTAAACAATACCCAAAAACATACTTAACCTCAAAACTTATTTTTTTTTTCTCCAAAACTATAAGTTTCCGCACATCCCCACTCTAGGGAGGGGGCGTCCCCTAAAACCCTCCCCCCCCACCCTCCCCCCTTAATTCGTGCGGCACGATTCTAAACAATACCCGCTTTTTGCCCCACTACTTTAGTGTAGCATAGCATAGCCATATGTTGCTACAGTAAGGAAGTGTAATGAGTCTTAATGAGTACAGCCTTTGTATGTTTGAATATATTAACCTTCAAAACTCTATAAACACTGAACCAATTACTGTGGTGTCAATTGATTCATCATAGTTTTTTTATTTTTTATTTTTTTATGTTCCTTTTTATCTGTTATCAGCTGTTTAGCCATAATCAGATGTTTTCTGGGTTGACGTGGTTTGAGTGTGATTCCAATTAATATCACCATTTAATTTGAAGAACTGTTTAGGTTCTCTGGTCTAGGTCAAGTATTTGCCATCTCTTTAGGCGTTTTTCATTTTCTTGAGTGTTTAAAAGGTTCTTAGCAAGTTCGTTTGAGTGGTTTTCAAGTCTTTCCTTGTATTTACTATGCAGTATTTGCTAACTTCCTCCTTGACAGTCGGCATTTCCGGGTATTCATGTGTTCCTCACAAACCAGTGTGCGCTTGAGACAGTTCTAAGGGCTATGTTTTGAAATCTTTGGAAGATTTTGATATTGGAGTTGCTAGCTGAACCCCAAAGTTCTATTCCGTAGGTCCAGATCGGCTTTATGATTGCCTTGTAGACAAGCAGTTTATTGCTAAGAGAAAGCTGAGATTGACGTCCTAGCAGCCAATATAGTCCCTTGTATTGTATAGTGGCTTCTGTTTTTTAGCTTTAGTAACTACTAATTAATCTGTGCTGGTACCAGTGAGCGCTCAGCAGAGATGAGAATGTCTGGTAAGGGAAGATACACTACATACCTGTGCACAAGGATGCCTAAATGTGTGATAGTCTTCTTATTAACAACTCCTGATAATGTAGCCCCAACAAATGGCCGGAATATAAAATAATCTGCTTGCACTTGGAAGCTTATATCAGAATTGTCTTTTCTGATAGTACCAATATTTTGAAGAATTCGCAGATTCTTATAGCTTAGTATGATCCCATTGAACCTGATGAACAAACACAAAACTCATTATTCTATGGCTCTATAGCCATTGTACCATTACCGATGTTGATTAAATTCTGTAAGTGCATGGTTTACTTACTCTTTGTCAAATTTACCAATTTTGTAATCCAATAAATTTTTGATAGATTCCTTGAGATTACCAAGACACCATGGTTGCAGAGCCAAATTTTGCGTCACCTTTTTTTCTATTACACAAGAGTTATTGTCATTAGTGAACTTTCGTAGCTCTTTCAGATCAAATTTTATAATAGTTGACATTATTCTTGATACATAAATCAATTTTAGTTCACGAGAATCGGACGAGATCCAAATCAAATTCTTTCGAAAAAATATTGTTTTAAAATTTCTTTCTACAAACAAATATTTTTGGCAGAGGATATTTTCACTGTGAAAACATCATACAAAAAGATTTCTATGAACAATGGATGGATGGATGGATGGAACATGGATGGCATAAATTCTGATTTACGTAGTACATCTGTTTGTCCATGCTCATATAGTTTTTTTTAAAAGATCTGGCTACTTCGAAGTACTCCTTTCAATCACTGTGGGGCAAGTCCGAGTTTACACACACCATCGTAACGATGATCGTAACGGCGAGTGTACGTGTATTGCGTAGTAACTAGCCATTAATCTGTGACTTTTTGGCACAGATTAATAGCTAGTTATTATGTTATACACGTACGATCGTGTTACGTTCACCGTTACGATGCGATGGTGTTTGCAAAACTCAGACTCACCCCTCAGATCACTCCCAATAGATTCCCATCCAGGCCAAAAACTACAACATTACCGGTATCCAGCCATAAAAAAAACAGCAGTTAGAAAAAAAAATTAGTAAAAAAAGTGAGGTTATTTCTACTGATTGTTTTTTCAGTCAAATTACTATAATATTTATAATTCTAAACAAATAACGATGAGTAAAACATCTATGATGGCAAACAATATGAGGGTTTTGAGTAAATGTTTAGCACAACCTTCTTTTAATTTACTGTCAAGGTAAGAAAGACAGGCAGGTACATAAAATCAAACTGCTACTGCTTGTAATCATACATAGGGTAGACTGTCCTTCACCAATTTCTTGTTACTTCCAGAGGCACAGCTGCAACACAAGGAACTCAAGAAAGAAGCTATGCACGAGGTACTAGTTTTCCAGACTATTTCCAGAACCCTGTGTTCAGGAAGGAAGATCAAGCTAAACTTATTGAGAGTTCGGAACTATCGAAACTGTCTGCCTTCCCTGTAAAGCCCCCGACGGTTTCTGAAACATCTTCTGCATATTTTGATCCACTTGTGAAGTAAGTATTGAGATGTAAGTGTATATTTAACACATTGTCACTTCAACTTGCTGATTCTGAGAGCTACGTCAGTGATCTTGGTTCTTCCATGGATTTCCTAACTTCAAATTGTATCGCGTAGTAAAACCCCAAACATAGCTCACACAGAAACAGCTTCACAACTACAAAATATAATATACAATAATAGAGTGTCGGTAGTTCGGGGACGCCTTTGCCCAACAATAGAAAAGCACAGGCTAATTGTAATAGTTATAATAGAGAGTGGTGATTTCATCAACTTCCAAAAGATTGTGAAAGGTGAGTAAGTTTACTTACTACCTCATCATCATCATTATCTTGCCCTTTTCCCAATTTATTAGGGGTCGGCGCAGTACGTCTTTTTCTTCCACTCTCCCCTATCAGCTGTCACCTCTTCATTCACTCCCTTTTCATTCATATCATCTCTCACACAATCCATCCATCTTTTCATAGGTTCCCTTCCATCCACTAACATTCATTTTCATAACTTTCTTAGTTACATGCGTTTCATCCTTCAAATTCAAATTAATTTATTGCGATATATGGGTTAGTAACTGGTGGTTAGTGCTACAATTAAATGTTCAGCCATAATCGGCGTTTAACGCATGCAAAATATACATAAATCACAAAAAATAACTCTAGATTAAAAATAAAAAATCACATAATTAGTCCTATTTAGTATTTTATTTACGTCGATGTATTTAGTCACCTATTCCTAGTCATTAACATTTTTATCACCAAGGAATTCTTGTGTACTATAGTAAGCTTTTCCTGTTAGCATCTTTTTCAGTCTTCCCTTGAACACATTAAGACTGGGAGCATCTAGTACAGATTTAGGAAGATGATTATAAACACGCACAGCCATACAAACTACACTCTTGCTATACAGAGATGTTTTGCTTAAAGGAAAACATATTTGATTGATGTGCCGTTTACTTTTACGCTTTATAAAAAGGTCCATATTATTTTTTACAAATGTCGAAATTTCATAAATGTAAGTATTTTAAGTTCAGTGAAGTATGGCCTACAGCTATCAGTTTTCTTAATTTGACATATGGCTCTTATACACTTCTTTTGGCTAATAAATACTCGCTCTTTTAAAGTGGAATTGCCCCAGAATATAATTCCATACCTCAAAACAGACTCAGCATATCCGTGATAGGCAGTGGTTACGGCAGAAATATTAACAGTTTTACGAAGCATGTACAGCGCATATGAAAATTGATTAACTTTCTTACATATAGTGTCCGAATGTGCTTTCCAATTCAGTTTATAGTCAAGGTTTAATCCCAGGAATTTTGTAATGTCAACACGATTGACCTTATGTCCTAAATAATTAATATTAATGTCATATTCAGTTCTTAAATTATTATTGGAGAATGTCATGAGATGAGTTTTGTCAAGATTTATGAGTAAATTATTTTGTTTTAACCATCCAATCACTTTTACTAAAGTAATGTTAATCGTAGCTTCCAACTGAGAAACACATGTGTCGGTAAACATTACTGTACTGTCATCTGCAAATAACACCATTTGATCAGAAATAACTTTAGGGAGATCATTTATATAAATAATAAATAGAAGTGGCCCTAAGACACTCCCTTGAGGCACTCCACAAATAGTTGAACGATATTCCGAATTATAGATGATTTCTTTCTTTGATACAGGACAGATACGTGTTATTTGAGTGGCTTGTTTTCTATTGCTCAAGTAGGATTTAATAAGTTCTAGAATATTACCTCTAACGCCATACGATTCAAGCTTAGACAATAGAATGCAATGGTCAACATAATCAAAGGCTTTAGTAAGATCCATATAAAGAGCACAAACTAGTTTATTTTTGTCAAGGTCACTCATAATAGATTGTATAAACTTATAGATGGCCAAATTGATTGATCTTTGTTTCCGGAACCCTACCTGTTCTTCAGCAAATAACTTATTACGCTCAAAAAAATCATAAAGACAGTTGTTAATGACCTTCTCAAATATCTTTGAAAATATCGGTATGAGAGCAATAGGCCTATAACAATTCATATCATGTCTGTCATTTTTTTTTAAATAAAGGTTTGATGATTGTTATTTTCAATTTATCAGGGAAAATACCTGACACAATAGTAATGTTGATAATGTGACTTAAAATTGGTGAAATGTATTCCGCTGTTTCTTTTAATACTTTGGTACACACTTCATCATAACCTGTGCTACTACAGTTCTTGAGTGAAACAATAATGCGATTAATGTCAAATGGAGTTGTTGGGGTCATAAACAATGATTGAGATATACTAGATGCCATATTAATTACTTGAGGATTAGACTGTGGTGCAATTATGTCAATAAAATTGTCATTAAATGATTGAGCAATATGAGAAGGACCATCAACAATGTTACCCTCAATATTTAATTTATTAATTTCAATTTTAGAAACATTGTTTTTACTTTTATTAATCACAGACCAAGTAGCTTTCGATTTGTTAGTAGCTGATTTGATAAAATAATCATTTTGCGATTTCTGCGTTAATTTTATTATTCGGTTTAGACGCTTAGAGTATGTTTTAAAAGTGGATTTTGTTGTGTTATTGCGATTTTTCCTGTATTGCCACAATAATTCACGTTTACGCCTTGAGCATACTTTAATACCTTTGGTTATCCACTTAGGTTTATTGTGAGTACTCATTTTAATCATGATAACAGGAAAGCAAAGTTTATAAAATAGTGTAAATTGGTCATGAAATAAATTAAACGCTAGATTTGGGCAGTCAGTATTATAAACTTCGTCAAACGTTAAAGAGCCCAAGCAGTTTTTAAATTGCTGTACATTTTCACTGCAGTAGTCCCTCCTCTCGATAAACCAGTGTTTAAGAGAGTAATTATCTACCACCGGACAAGACAGTAATTGCGCAGTATGATCTGATATGGCAAATTCAAGTATTTTTACTTTGCAGCCCTTTACATTATGCGCAAAATTATCAATGCACGTACCACTTCTTAGTCTAGTTGGTTCGAAGATAGTAAGTTTTAAGTTATAGCTCAGTTGCAATTGAGTGAATGTTTCTGTATTTTTATCAGATTTAAGTAAATTCAGATTAAAATCGCCACATATAATTACCGACTTCTTAGTAAAACAGAGATCGTTTAGTATGGAATCTAAAGCAATGAAAAATTTATCCAAGTCTTTAAGGCTGGTTCTGGGTGGTCTGTAAACACAAATTACTATCATTTTATGATTCGGTATCTCGATTGCACTGCACTCAATTATATTTTCAATACAGAATTTATTGATATGTACAGTTGTGGTCATATAATTAAGAACGATTTGAAGTTCTAGAAGTTTTTTATTTAAATCGTATCATACACAGAGATGTGTACCTTCTGAGAAGCAACTAGTTATGTTATATAATAGTCACATTAATAGAGCAACCTGACTTAAGAATAAAGTATGAAATCGCTAACTATTTTTTGCACATTTTATTGATTTTATCAAAGTAACACATTCAAATAGTACTGAAACTGGACAAATAATTAAGAACGATTTATTTAACTGCTCGGGAATTGTTTTGTATGACACTTAGATTTAAAAAATCACAATATTATGTAGCACAGGAAACATAAAAATAAATTTAATAAATATTTAACTAAAATTAATAGTTAATAGCATATCCACGGCTTTTAATTACAGCTTTACACCGGCGAGGCATTGACTCTATTAATTTTTGACATTTCGCAAGAGAAATAGAGTTCCGTTCTTCTAAAAAAACGTCATACAGCTCTCTTAAATTTCCACACTTTGTATTTGAAACCTTTTTCTTTACTTCAAACCACAGATTCTCTATTGGGTTTAGATCTGGACTGTTAGCAGGCCAGTCTAAGACAGACACTAATTGCGCTGTAAGAAATTCCTTTACGGTGCGTGCAGTGTGCTTTGGATCATTGTCATGCTGGAATGTCCAAATGACCGGTAGAACGTCTTCAGCGTATGGTAACATTGTTTCTTCCAGTATATTTTTGTATTGGAACTGATCCATGTTACCTTCTATCAACTTTTCAGGTCCTACACCATGTCCAGAAAAGCAACCCCAAATTTTCACATTTCCACCGCCGTGCTTTAATGTAACTTTCGTGTACTTTGGGTCGAATGCTGTATTCGGGGGACGTCGTACATATCGTTTTCCATCAGAACATACTCTGTTTATTTTCGTCTCGTCAGAAAAAAGTTCATTTTTCCACTGTTGCACAGTCCAGTTTTCATACTTTCTCGCAAATGCAAGCCGGGCTTGCCTGTGGCAAAGTTTTAACATGGGTACCTTTCTTGCTATCCTACCGTGCAATTTTTCTTCTACCAAACGTCTTCGAATAGTGCGTGCTGAGATTGCTGAAGAGTTGTTTTCACCAATATATTCTTTTCTAAGCTCATTGGACCCTTTAAAAGGATTTTGTTTTGCCATACGAACGATGTTTCGGTCATCTCGAGGAGTTGTTTTTCTCTGTTTAGGTACACGTGGAACATTGGAAGTAGTTTGATACGTAGCAAAATGCTTTACAGCGTGGAAAACCATCGTTTTTGAACATTGCAGATGGTCGGCTATCTTTTTATAAGACCAATTCTTCCGGCGAAGTTTTATTATTACTTCCCTTGTAGATTTATCACAACTTTTATTTTTTCCCATTGTTTTTTCTACAGAAGCAATCACCTTTAATCTTTTACAGCACGTAATGGCGCCAAAATTATACAAACAGTAACAAATCGACTGAGTGTTCTCTATTTAAATTTGAATAAAGGTATAAACTACTTAGCGTTCTTAATTACGTGACCAGCCAGTAATAAGGAATACTTTGTTTAAAAGTAGTGTAAAAAGTTTGCCTATTGATTTTTAGCCAATCATGTGTATCAATGAATACAGTGGTAATATGGAAATGTTTTACGATACCGAGAGAAATAAAAACAAATGCATACAATTAGTTTTGCATCTTAGTTGGAAAAAATCTTCCCTTTATATCAGCGTTCTTAATTATATGGCCACCACTGTATAAGCGAAATACTTTTATGCTTATTGTGAGTCAGAATGCACGACCCACCATACCGATTTTTCCTAGTATAAACAGACGAAATGTTGTAGTTAGGCACGTGAATTAACCTAAGATCAGCCTGCACCATATTATGTTCAGTTATACATAAAACATCTATAGGAACACCCTGCTCCTCAAGATTATGCAAGTGAACTGAAAATAGATCTGATTTTGAATTCAAACCGTCAATATTTTGATGTAAAATATGGAACTTCTTATGAACGAAAAAGATTATTACTGTTTGAATTGGACACAGGTTCAGTGGACTCAAAAGCCACTACCTCATCAGTCTGAGTACCCTTATCAATAAAGCGCTCTAGGTTAGCTTTATTTATGGCTTTACAATATTCTTCGTATTTAATCTTGTGGCTTACATTTAATATTTCCCGAAACATGTTTTGACACGCACGGAGTGCAAACAATCTGCGAGTAGGTACTTCAAATGAGTACTTCATATCTATAAATCTCACATTTTTAAATTTTAAACAGATGAACTTTAATTCATAGTTAAGTTTTTTCTCACTTAAATAATAATTACATGGAATCTCTGAAATCAGAACATTGGTATTTCTTGCTGGTATCAACCAATTTGCTAAACAGGACTGAAAGTAGAAAGGGGACTTATCATTACAACCACCTAAAATGATTAAAAAGTCCTTGTTTTATAAACTCAGTATTTCACTATTTTCCGCAGAGAGTACTTCCTCTAATGTAGCGCCAGCCTTCCAGAAGCAGCTTACTAAGTAGCGGTCGCCGACTAATCGCTGCAGTGTGTTTTGAATGTTGCGTCCTTGATCATCTCCAATGACAATAATTCTGTTTCTGAGGCGTTGACTGTGTTCCGGGCTTGGTAGTTGCCTGGCAGCGCAGGGAACTGGAGTGTCTTCCGGTTCTCCTCTTTTTGCTTGCAGTTTGGAAGAAGTATCTTCCAAATCAAGCTCAAGTTGTTGGGTGTGGCCAATATGACCTGACGTAGTCGGTGATTGGTCTGACAGGGTTGCAGTACTGGTTGATGCTACCGAGAGCAACATTTTGCTCTTGGGTGTATTTGTCCTAGTAGGTGTAGTATTTTTTTCTATATATGGGGAACAACTTGACTTTTGCAGCTTCTTATTCTTGCGTCCCGAACGAGGAGTTTTACTTCCTATTTCTGTTGAGGTGACCAATTTATAGGTGTCAATCGTCTTAACACTCTTTTCTAATTCATTTTTTAATTTGTTGTTCTCACTATTTAGGTTTTCAATTTCTGCGTGAGCTACTCTTAAATCATTTTGAATTAATTTAATTTCCTTCCTCATAACATGCCCATACCAAGCTAACTGATTTTGTTTCCTCTTTCCTCTACTCATTCCTTATTTTATCCATTCATGTCACTCCACAAATCCATCTCAACATTCTCATCTCTGCTGCATGCAGTCTTCTTTTATCCTTCTTCATGGCCCAGCATTCTGATCCATACATAAAACCAGGTCTTATTATGGATTTGTAAATTTTACCCTTCAACTTGAAGTTTACTTACTACCTTTCTTATTGAAATCTAGACTGTTTGTTTGTATTGTAATTTTTTCTAAACCTACTTAGTTTCTAGGACATTATAAACAAAGTTAAAGTTATGTTTGCTGTCTGAACTTCGATGTAACTACATACCAAACTAGGAGTTGAATTAGGTAATGGAGGTAATGCTCCATAAAGGCTTTCATCATGGGTTGATAAGAAAATGCATAATGCCCGTGTGAAAACCGCGGCCAGAGTCGCGGGGCGTAACTAGTAAGTACAGTATGCTATGAGTATTTAGGAAGTTAATATAGTAACAAGTTTTTGTATATTTCCTCTGGCACGACCATGGCAAAAATGAAGGCAGTTTTTTTAAAATATGTTATGTGTTTATTCAATCAATCACAAAGGGAATTTCCCCATGAAAACCATCAAAATCAAGAAGTTGGTGGCACAAAGCAGCATGCTGTATGTTTGAATAATGTTATGCTCGCTTTGGCCACAACTATGATGATGTACTTAAGTATGTGTGCCGGGGCGCGCCACATTGTTCAACCATCAACAACTTACTTACCGCGGCAGTAATGTGCTAACTATTATTAAACAGTTTATAGTAGGTATATTTAGTAGCAGTAGAGCTTTTTTGTGAAAGAGTTTGTCAGGGGATGTACTACCTCTATACCTTTTTCTGCCACAAAGCTGCAGGTAGTGCTCGTCTTGCAGTGTTCTGGTTTGAATTATGAAATTACAGCCACATGAGACTTTTCATCTTTATGTCTTAGAGTGGCGGGCGCAGTGTAATGCCATATAGGTCGCGTACTAAGGGGATGCGACCTATGTGTTAATGCATTGTTAAAGGCAGAGGTTACAGCTTACATTACCATCTGCTTGTTCCGTCATGCACGTAGTAAAACAAAATCTTGGTTATTTTCAGTAAAGTGATAAACCATGTGATGGAGCAAGGCAAGAAGGCCCTGGCCAGGAACCTCGTGGAAAAAGCATTTGAGAACATTAAGAGGATACAGATTGAAAGATACCACCTCGCCACAACCCCTGAAGAAAAGGCTAAAATTGAACTTAGTCCTAAAGCAATTCTATACAAGGCAGTTGAGAATTCAAAGCCATTGTTGCAGCTCTGTCCAATCAAGAGAGGAGGTATCACCTATCAGGTCAGTTACGTTATTAACTGATTACCTTTTTGGCGAAGGTTCGCCTGCGACGCAGGAGGTTGCGGGTTCGATTCCCGCCTCGGAACAAATATTTGTATGATCTGCAGATATTTGTTCAGGGTGTCCTGGGTATTTTCTATGTGTAATAAAAAATATCCACCTATGTAATGTATTGTATTAAGTATATCAGTTATCTAGTACCTACCCATAACACAAGCTCTGCTTAGCTTGGGTCTAGATAATGTTGTGTGAACTGTCCAGCATTTTGTTTATTATTATTATTGACAAGCTTTTTGCCCGCGGCTTTCCACGCTTAGTATCGGGGTAAAAAGCAGTCCCCCTCCCTCTCTCCTACTAACTTCCATCCACACACCAAATATCATCAAAATCCACTCAACCGTTGGGTGGAACTACACATGATGCGAGCGGAGCCGCGGATGGAAGCTAATAAAACATACCCTACAGCATTCAGGGATAGCTTCCTGTCGGAATAGGATCAGTAGTTTCGGAGATGACTTCGTATGCGGTTCTACACTCGCGCCGCGAAAGCCCGCGAAGGCCGCGAACCGCGAGTGTGGATGGTTTCGCGGCATCGCGGTCGTGCTTCGCGGCGTTCCCCGTTTGGTTGCTGTTTTTTGATCCACGTCAAAGGGTTTGCGAAGCGCGAACGCACCCACACTCGCAGTGTGTTCGCTTCACGTCCATACAGTTCAGCTTCACTTCCACGTCCATTTCAGTCAAATGCGCGAACTTAAATGCGAAAGGTTGCGACTTGCGAATGTAGAGGGCTTTATTTATCGCGCCGTGTTCATGCGCGGTGATTCTCGGTCGAGGCGGGTGAGTGTAGAGCCCGCATAACATCCAAACTTACAAATTAGGCTGCGTCCCCAGTAGGCAAACTGTTCGCCGCCGACTAAGTGAGCCGCACTGAGACAGTATGCGCGCGTAACCACAGAATAAATATTAGAGTGAGCGCAAAACTAGCAAACTGTGAACACTCCATTACAAATACACGGAAGGGCGTACTAAACCGATACACGGCTAACTCAGACGGCGGCGAACAGTTTGCCTACTGGGGACGCAGCCTTATACTTGTGCCGTCTAAAACACTACTGACTTTGAGCTTGATTGATAATTCCAAATGGAGCAGTAGACATATAACAAAATTATTTAATTCTTGAGTTGTTATTTTTTAAATAAAAAAAAATATGCGGGCTCTTCGCTTGCCCGTGAATGATGGCCGTGATTCGCGGTCGTGATTAGCGCATGAACACGGCGCGTAAATTATAGCCCTCTACAATAGCTACCTTTCGCATTTACGTCAGCGCATTTGACTGAATGAACGTGAAGCGAACATACCGCGAGTTTTTATTTTTAATTTTTTATACTACTTGAATGACTGAACAAGCAGATGGCCCACCTGATGTTAAGCGGTAACCTCTGCTTATGAACAGTGCATTCTCACATAGGTCACGTCCACCTAGGACGCGCCCTATGTGACATTGCACCGCGCCCGCCACCCTGAGACATAAAGATGAAAAGTCTCATGTGCCTGTAATTTCACCGGCACCCATACCTACCCTACCAACCGGAACACAGCAATGCGTACTGCTTTGCGGCAGAAATAGGTATGGTGGTAATATGGATACGTTCGCGTTCACGCTTCGCAAACCCTTTGACGCGGACCAAAAAACTGCCACCGGACGGGGAACGTCGCGAAGTCCAACCGCGATGCCCCGAAACCATCCACGGGAGGAGACGGAGGTGTTTATTATTAGACCGCACACCACGGCAGTAATAATATAGTGCTTGATTCCAAGTTTGAATGCTATATATACCTACTGCTAGATACATGCGATACACGTTTTTTTTTATCTATTTTATTTTTCGGAACTTTTGTCGATTGACAACTATGCCAGTTCCATTGGTCGCTCTCCTAAGTTACTCATCAAATTTATTGAACCAGCCCATATATGGACTGGTAGAGCATGATGGCTGCGTCTGATGTTTGCGCAGACAACATGCTCTGAAACAGACCCACATTGAGCTGTACAACATCGGTACCTTGGAGCTGGTGTAGGTACCTGGTGACTGGTTTCAGTCCACACACACTCTTTACATTCCTCAATGTGGTTGTTCCAGGTGCCTGGGCCCATAACTGAAAGAAGATCTCTGTTCCTGGCTATAAAGTGGCTGTTAGAAGCGACGAACGACAAGGAACGAACCGTGCACTTCCCGCAGCAGTTCGCATGGGAACTCCTCGACGCAGCCAACAACGCCGGCAAGGTCGTGAAGAGGAAACAGGATCTACATCGCCAGTGTGAGGCGAACAGAGCTTATGCGCACTACAGGTGGCAGAATTGAGTTATTTAATTAGTTGTTCTATTGATAGTGTAATTATAGTATTTACAAAACGTTATCTATGTATTTATTTCCTTTTATTCGATCTACAATTGATTTAACTCAATGAGGAGTTTTCTAAGTGTCATTGTGTAAGTTTCAGTTTAGTTCTTTCATCGTCAAGAGATGGCACTCGCGTAACTATTGGTATTTACCTACTTTTAAAATTTTGTCACGGCAGTGGAGAACTTCGTTCAGCCAACGTTAATTTCTTGCAAATTAATATCATTTCTAAGTAACCCCAAAAATGTATTGTTTTTTTTTTCTATTTTTGTGTTAAAATCTTAATGCGGTTTACAGAATTATAAATATCATTATATATATAATATAATTGCTGTTACCAAAACTGTCGCCAACGCCATCTAGCGAGAGATAAACAATGCTAAAATGACACTAGGAAAACTCCTCATACTTGAACCTGTAGCTTCGCGTTTACAGGACATTCCGCTGTCCATCTCGGCAAGGATCGGAATACTCGGGGTCGAAATATCCGGTATCTAGTAAGGTCCAATTTGGGAGTCAACTCGAAGCAAAAGCTTCACTGACTTCCATATAGCTTGCAGTGCTAAACCGTGCCAAGCAATATTTTAGATAGATAGATAACTCTTTATTGTACTCACCTTATAAAATTATAAAATAACAGCATACTTATATTATCTTGCAATTTTACAAACTAGTTCATAGTGATACAATGGGCGGCCTTATCGCTAAAAGTGATCTCTTCCAGGCAACCTTTGGATGGACAGGATATTGTAAAGAACGTGAGGGTAGGTGAAGTAACTATAAAAATAAAATAAAATAATAAAATTAACGTCCATAAATAAAATAATATAAACAAAAACAAATACTATATACCTAGTAGAATTGAAAGGAAAGAGTAAACGCATTACTCATTATATTCGCATTATATTATTAGAGTATTTTACGTCGAAACAATGGCTATTGCTTTACTGCTGCACGTAGAATACTGTCCTATCTATGGCACGGGGTACCCAAGTACCAGCTGCTTCGGTTTGTCTCCCTACGGCGAAGGGCCATTTTAATCATCGTCGATCCCAAGCTCACCGATACTGTAGAACCGCTTAGTCCACGCCGAGACATCGGATCTCTCTGCGTGTTCTACGATCTCATCCCGGCATCGAGATTTTACCATCATTCTTCCCGGCACCATGACAATGCACATCCACAGATGATAGAAACCTGGGTTTCTCGAACGGTGCGTTTCTTGAGATCATTTCTTCCCCATACCTACAAACTATGGAATGAGCTTCCATCTGAGGTTTTCCAGCTTGGTTACGACATGAATCGCTTCAAGAAAAATGTTCATCAATTCCTTCAGGGTAGGCAGCGCATCGACAATACCCTGGGTGTTGCCGGTGTCTATAAGCGACGGTGACCACTACACATCAGGTGGGCCGTAAGCTACTTTGCCTATTTATTTCATTAAAAAAAAATTTGGATTAGCTACCTTCTGACGTATTCCCGGTAGGATACGAGAATGTGCAGCTTCAAAAAAAAAGAAAAGGACAAAGCCCGCGTTTTTGGCGACGCTAAGCTAGGATAAGCGATGGTGACCACATTACAGTTAGTCTGTGTTTCATAAAAAAAAAAACATTGTTAATCGATGAAGGAAGAAAAACACCATTTTGTACAGTTTGGTGTGGTGCGTTTACATGAGGGATATCCAGGTATCCTTGAGTTTCGGCGCGAAGGCGCGCATAGTAAATGAGTCACTACTGATAGTATTAGTCATAGGTCCTGTTGTATTGAGAGATAAAACCAAAATCTATTCTATACATAGATAAACTGTGACTAACATTTCAATAGATATTATTCAAACTTTTTGGCGGATCTTCATTATAAAAATATGTCAGGGGAATTAATAATAATAATTTATTTAAGCAACAACGAAAACTGGTCCATTTGTTGGCCTAGAGTTTACAATGGTGGACTTAGTTTCAATAATTAGGTTCGAGTTTACATTGGTGGACCGTAATATCAATAGCAGTTATATCTGTAGTTGTTAGTTCCACCATTTCCGCTCATTCACAGAAATAGTTTAAACTTAGAATCATTGGATAAACTGCTATTGATATCATGGGCAATTAGTTCATTAATTAGGCAAGAGACTAAGAGTTTATAATTGTGGACTTAGTTACAAGAATTAGGTTAGAGTTTACATTGGTGTCGATTCTGTGCAGCATTCTCTAATTTTAAACCGCGTTAAAGTTGTCGCGCGCCCTTTCTAATAGACTGAAATAAAAGAGACCGCGATAATTTTAATGCGGTTTAAAATTAGAGAATGCTGCACAGAATCGACACCATTGGTGGATTTATTTATAGTTCATAGTTCATTTATTGATAACAATAATTAGTTGCAGGCCAAAATACACAATAATAACAAGATAGAACATAATTAGTACATAAATCAATTATAAAAGTCGACGAGTAATTAATTTTGTAATAATTAAAAAAAAGCTCAACGCAATGAAACGGCTGAACTGATTTTGATCAAACATAGCTATGAACACTCCCGACAAATTCACCTTTCAAACAAAACAAAAAAATTGAAATCGGTTCATCCGTTCGGGTGCTACGATGCCACAATCAGACACACACGCATACACACACTCAGATACACACACACACAGACACACACACACAGACACGTCAAACTTATAACACACCGTCGTTTTTGCGTCGGGTGTTAATAAAATGAAAAAGTTAAATCATAATAATAATAATAATAGTTGATTATTTTATCGACTGTAAGAATTAGGTTAGAGTTTACTACGGTGGAGTTAGTTAATGGAGTACTACTAACCTACTACCTACTATTAGTACCTACCATCGATACCTACTTACCTATCAACTACAGGATTCTGATCTAAATCGAATGACCCCTTGTGCTGGGTAGATTCTCATCTCAGATACGTTCTACGATATTTTATAGCATTCGTTTATTGTTTGTGTAATATGTTCCCGCATCCCGGGACGAACAACATTATAGAGGTCGTAGGAAGTCGGTGGAGGGAGGCGGCTCAAGACAGTTCGTCTTGGATTTCTTTGAGGCCTTTCCAGCACTGGATTTTTATAGGCTTATGATGATGATTGTCAATATGTAGATGAATTAATCATCAGAAATTTTGTTATAATTTAAAATAACGTATTTAGGTTATTTAATTCAAAGATAACCTAGATAAGATAAGATATCGTATTAATAAATTAACTCCTGTTCCAACGCGACCAAACCTAGAAGAATCAGGCAACAAATACGGCGCGCGCTTTATTACATGTTAAATATAATTTAAGAAGCTACATTGTAAGAAATATAATATTTTTCAAACAGGCATCATTTTATATCGAATTTTTGTATTATTTAAAAATAGAAGGCAGTAGAATTAATCAGTAAAACACTTTCAACTAATTATGTTGTGTTGTTTAAGGTGGTTGCTTTCTCTTGTGGCGCGAAATTCATTTTTTTCCTGTTTTTTTGTAGCGAAAACGAATTTGACGGTAATTAAATTACCTAACACACAAGTTTAAATTTATAATATCATATAAATGGCTATGAATGTGCTTGAAACAAAAAAACACTGTAAATACCACTGAAGCACAATCGTAGCTAAAACACATATAACACATAAATTTAAACTTGTGTGTTAGGTCATATAATTACCGTCAAATTAGTTTTCGCTATGTGAAGAAGTGTTGATGAGCTGTGATGAGCAAAAAACACGAACAAATTGAATTTCGCACCACAAGCGAAAGCAAGACACCGTAACTGGGAACGTACACCTCGACTACGGAACCGTTCACTGTGGGAGGTCCGACACAGTGGCGTAACTATACCATCTGGGGCCCGTGGCAAATTCGAAAATTTTAAAAATAATTGTTGTCTCACTTTGGATTTTAAGCAGAACTTATAAAAATATACTTTTCAAATAAAACAAAATACTCAGGTACAATGTAAAAAATATTTTTGAGCTCGCGGCCTCTTGGACCGGGGCCCTCTTGGGTCGGGGGTCCGTGGCATTTTGCTAGCCCTGCCACCCTATTGTTACGCCACTGGTCCGACACACATTTTAGTTTATTTAAATATGAAACTTAAAGTGAATATAATAAAAGCGTGTTTAATACTTGGAAAAGAAAGCACTCATGGATAAACCAACTGAACTAACCTATTAGGTAGGTAAGTACTTAACTAAGTTTTACTAGTCGTAAAACTTTATTGAAACTGCGAAATTCCTGTTTTTTTTTTTTTTTTTCTGTTTCTCTCATGAAAACTTTTCACGTGAAAACACAACAGAAGACCAGAAAGCAAGCAGTGGTCATCAGATGAGTGGCCAGGACATCCCCGCACTGGACTGGCCGGAGCGCAGTCTCACTTGATGATAAGGAAAATAACGTGGACAGCTAGCGTGGAAGGGATTTTGTGACTTCCCGCTGTCCACGTTAACGTGGACAAAATAACGTGGACAGCTTAAGTGCAAGGGATTTTGTGACTTCCCGCTGTAAAATAACGTGGACAGCTTACGTGCAAGGGATTTCGTGTCTTCCCGCTGTCCACGTTAACGTGGACAAAATAACATGGACAGCTAACGCGGAAGGGATTTTGTGAGTTCCCGCTGTCCACGTTAACGTAGACAAAATAACGTGGGCAGCTAACGTGGAACGGATTTTGTGACTTCCCGCTGTTCACGTTAACGTGGACAAAAAAACGTGAACATCGGGAATAGACCTTCATTTTGGCGCCAACTAATTGAAGGTAAGCAAAAACAATGCAAACACATACCAATAAACGCAAGTATTTGACTTATCATTAGGTAGGTTCCTCCCTTATCTAGGTATCTGGCCGTAGATAGGTAATATGAATTCGGAACGTTTTACGCGTGTATCAGTGCAATATCAGCTAGTGATCGTGTAACACATTATTATTGAAATAAGATTGAGTTCAATTATTTCCGTGTTTCCAATCACGTTGGAGTTAAATTATTTCCTCGTCCTAATTTCGGAGCTTACCGCGCATAGTCTTGTGTTATACATAGTGGCACTTTTAGTAGGTCTGTGGTGTAATTTACCTTTACTGCAAGGAATGTAGGTAAATATAGGGTAAGTTTTTTGTTATGATTGTCATCATATTATCGTAATCAGCTCAGTAATTAACAATGGCGTCGATTTTGTAAAGGATTAGCACAGTCCTGTACTTTACTCTGTAAGTAGCGACGCAGGAGGATGCGGGTTCGATTCCCGCCTCGGAACAAATATTTGTGCGATCTGCAGATCAGTTATTTGTTCAGGGAATTTTCTATGTATAATATAAAATATCTATCTATGTAATGTATTGTATTAAGTATTATCAGTTATCTAGTACCCATAACACAAGCTCTGCTTTGCTTGGGGTTAGATAATGTTGTATGAACTGTCCAGCATTATTTATTTATTTACTCTAAAAGGACAATTGTTAGTAGTTGTAGAGCTTTTATGTGAAAGAGTTTGTCCAGGGAAGTACTACCTATTTCTGCCGCAAAGCAATAGTACTCGCATTGCTGTGTTCCGGTTTGAAGGGTATGCGTGCCGGTGAAATTATAGGCACATGACACTTTTCATCTTTGTCTCCGGGTGGCGGGCGCAGTGCAATGCCACATAGGGTGCGTCCTAGGTGGACGTGACCTATGTGATAAATTGATAATGCATATAGGCAGAGGGTATACAGCTTAACATCAGGTGGGCCATCTGCTTGATCAATGATCCGTCATTACAAATAGTATAAAAAAAAAGGACAGATAATTTTAGCTCTGATTAGCTTTAAAAAAAGCCAGCCTTTCAGACATTTACATACTTACATACATAGACACACGCCTTTTCACCCGAACGGTTAGGGAGATCCTCACTGGGCCTCTTTTCGCAGTGGGTTGCACCATCGTGAAAAATAGACGTGACTAGTGGTGAGCTCATCGCCGTTATTGCTTCCCACGACTGACTCTGCCAGCCAACGCTTTCTTCCAGTAATAACACATTCCATAGCTAGCAGACAGAACAACTTTTACACCAACGAATCTTATCAACAAGTCCGGGTAATCCCTTAGTTGGCTTTTTCGACATCCACGGGAGGAGACGGAGGGATCTATTCTTAGGCCCACCAGATATTTTTACTTACAAAACTAAATTATTGGTTTCTAGTGTCGGCGATCGGCTTCGATCGCGTTTTCCAGGATAAAAAAAAGCATAACCTCAATCCAGGTCATAATCTATCAGTGTTCCAAATTTCATCGAAATCAGTTCAGCCGTTTCGGCGTGAGTAGGTATCAAACATCCAAATATCGTAACTTTATGATATTAGGGGGATTATTAGTCGAGTATTCTGGCTTGTACCTACCCTACCTCGCTCTACCGATTGCGATGTTGATACGAAAGTAGCCTAGTGCTATCGGCCCTTTCTATCCCGTAAAACAGTTCCAATTTTTCAATAAGTTGTCGAAACGAATTGTGTCTCGGTCCATCCAGATGCCGAGCGCATTTGGAACGTCCTGCAATTAAAAAAAAAGTTCCAATAGTCCAATAAAAAAGACGCGGTTAAAATATATTTCATTAGAAAAGACGCGGTAAAAGATCACGTTCCAATATTTCAATAGAAAAGACGCGGTAAAAAAACCCATTCCAATATTTCTATAAGAAAGACGCGGTAAAAAAACCCATTCCAATATTTCTATAAAAAAGACGCGGTAAAAAAACCCATTCCAATATTTCTATAAAAAAGACGCGGTAAAAAAACCCATTCCAATATTTCTATAAAAAAGACGCGGTAAAAAAACCCATTCCAATATTTCTATAAAAAAGACGCGGTAAAAAAACCCATTCCAATATTTCTATAAAAAAGACGCGGTAAAAAAACCCATTCCAATATTTCTAAAAAAAAAGACGCGGTAAAAAACCCGTTCCAATATTCCAATATACAATATACCAAAATTGAATCAACGAATAATATCTCTTAAGGTCCAGCCATCCTGACGATCACCATTGCGCGGCGTATAGTTACCACACAATGCTGCACGCTGCGCAAAGCGGCGCGTTGCGATGCACCTTTATGCAGCACCTTTACGCAGCACCTTTGCGCAGCAACTTTACGCAGCACCTTTACGCAGCACCTGTACGCAGCGCGGGTTATCTTCCTTCTTCATGCATCGTCGCGTCGCGTCTCAGTATGAACTGACTCTTAGTCATACAAGGAACAAAACTATTACACGACATTTATACTCTCGCCTCGTACCTCGCCCATGTCTCGGCCCGCGCCTCGCGTGATCGATGATAAACTTAGAGCATTGCAGGGCTCCGATCCGTGTTGCTAGATGATGATAAATGAGCTTCCTGCTTACTCTCGTGGTGAGTTCAGTAAAACGCTCGCGTTTGTCGTGAGGTCCTTTGACTCGTGTCCAAAAAACAGCAACGGGCGCGAGCGCTGCGAGTCGGGAAACGAGGCGCGAGGCAAGCCGCGAGCGTCTATTCGCACTCCTGTCTCGTGCCTCGCCTTGCGCCTCGTCTGGCGACTCTTAAGCGAGTGTAAATGAGAAAATTAGAAAATCTTTGCATAAAACCTATTTTTTTATAGTACGTATTTTTAAATCTGTGATGGATATGTCAACGTCAAAAAATAGGAACTTTTACTATGGTGGAATGTAGTAAATGAGTAAACAGAACTAATGTAGTATTACTTTTGGGGAAGATTATAATTTAGGTTTAATGTCCCCTAGCCCTAGCTTAGTTAGTAAAATCAATGTTGTTCTATAATAAAGACCTATCATAGGTATCTATGAGCAATACCTAGGCGGCTACCGCTAGGTATAAGTACCTATTACCTACCTACTTCCAAATTAAAACCGCACGGTAGGTATCTATAATTGAATTGCCTTTACAAATACAGGTAAATTGTTCTCAAGATGCTTGAAGGTAGGAACGCGTGCACTAGAATTGTTCTACATTACGTGACCGCTATTTTCCTTGTAAACACGATATTCTATTGTATATAGGTAGGTACTTACTTACTTAATACTTACACACCAGTAGCATACAGAACACATTCACAAATTCCTTACTACTGACAATAGAACACACGTCGAAAAAGATTCAACCTGCTGTTGCCGGCAATTATCTACACTAATATTATAAAGCTTACTGTGGTGTGTCCAGCCTAAGAATAGACCCCTCCGTCTCCTCCCGTGGATGTCATAAAAGCCGACTAAGTGATTACCCGGACTTGTTAATAAGATTAGTTTGAGATATATTCGTATAAGAGTTGTCCTGACTGCTAGCTTATTATGAAATGTGTTATTACTGGAAAAAAGCGTTAGCAGAGTCAGCCGTGGGAAGCAATGGCGGCGATGAGCTCACCACTTGTCATGTCTATATTTGACGATGGTGCGACCCACTGTGTAAAGAGGCCCATTGAGGCTCTGCCTACCCCTTCGGGGAAAAAGGTGTGGAAAAAACTGGTGTAAGAACACTGAAAACAGTTAGGGTTTTTTTAAAACTAACTTGTCATCGAACCTACTATTTATATTTTTGATCAAATCTTTAATTGAATTTATTATCATATTAATTATTGTAATAGTGTTGCTATCTTGTCGACCTATGTGGCGCGGCGGGCGTAGGTTCGCCTGCGACGATGCGATGCGAGGTTGCGGGTTCGATTCCCGCCTCGGAACAAATATTTGTATGATCTGCAGATCAGGTTGTTCTGGGTATTTTCTATGTATAATAAAAAATATCTGTCTTTGTAATGTATTGTATTAAGTATATCAGTTATCTGGTACCCATAACACAAGCTCTGTTTAGCTTGGGGCTGGATAATGTGTGAACTGTCCAGCATTATTTTATTTATTTATCTATGTTATTACAATTTAACAGATTATAATGAGGGCTACAACAGAGCCATTGGAAGCCAACGCTTTCACCAAGTTTAAGCTGTTGATGTGGAAGAATTTCCTGCAGCAATGGCGTCACCGAATCCAAACTGTCTTCGAGCTGTTCCTGCCCGTCATCACCATGTGTCTGGTCCTCATCCTGCGGTGGCAGATACAGCCCACGAACGAAGACACGCGAACATACCCCCCCATACCGGCCTACACGCTCAACTATTCTACCAGAGTTTTGTAAGTTTCATTTTATTTTCGTCGTATCTTCATGTTCATGTAGGTTGCACAGCGAGCTATGGAAAGGGCTATGCTCGGAGTTTCTCTGAAAGATAAAATCCGAAATGAGATTATCCGAGAGAGAATCGGATAACTCTCAAACACAGCACCCACACTTTCACACCCACTTAAACACTATAAGTTTCACCAGTTTTTCTTACATTGTAATTAATACTACCTACTCAGTTATATTCTTTTCATCTAGTGACAGTTTTAAAGTAATGTTTAAAAAAAAAACGTTATTGGCTGTAAGCATTATATAACTTTTGAAACTATCATGGTTATGTTCGTATCGGGAACATATAAAACTCAAAAATCATGGTAAATATCCCGTTTCTAGTGAAAATTATGTAAGCATTATGTATTAGACTAAGCAATTAATATCTAAGAGCTGTGGATATTGTTTAATAAATAAAATAAAATAAATAGAACTAAAGTCGTTGACATAGCTCACTGGATTCGCAAGCCGAAGTGGCAAAGGTCTAGTCATATTATGCCGAAAAACCGACAACCGTTGGGGTAAGCGAGTTCTTGAGTGGAGACCGCGTCTTGGCACACGTAGCGTGGGGCGCCCTCTGGCTAGGTGGAGCGATGACCTACGAAAGGCGGCGGGCAGAAAGTGGATGAGAAGAGCCGAGCACCGGGCTCAGTGGCGCGTATTGGGAGAGGCCTATATCCAGCAGTGGACTAGTGTGAGCTGATGATGATGATCTTCATGTATTGCGTTTGACTACATATCACCATCATCACCTGTTGTGAAGCGATGATGAGGCCTATTTATGCCATTTATCATATTAGTTATAGGATACAGGGATTACAGAAGCCGGAACAGTTTCAGGCCTTTGATGTCGCATTGAGCTTTAATTTGGGATTCGGAGGGTTTTTTTTAACGTTAATAGACCTTTGTTATGTCCCTTTCGCTATCTAGGTCCTTCCCTATACTCTGACGACTCTGTGACGACCTCTGTGGCGCGGAGAGCGACGGTTGGCCTGCGACGCAGGTGGTTGCGGGTTCGATTCCCGCCTCGGAACGAATATTTGTGCGATCGCAGATATTTGTTCAGGGTGTTCTGGGTATTTTCTATCAATATATTAGGTATATAAAATCATTGCGTGGTGACTGACTGTTTGACTGACTGACTGACTATCAACGCACAGCCTAAACCATAAGTCCTAGAGACCTGAAATTTGGAGGGTACGTTCCTTTGGTGGTCTAGGGGTGCACTCAGAAAGGGATTCCAGAAATTCAACCCCTGAGAGGGTGCAGCGGGGTGTTTAAGTTTGTATGGAAAAGTACACGCGGACGAAGTCGCGGGCATTCCACTAGTGTATAATAAAAATATCTATCCATGTAATTTATTGTATTAAGTATATCAGTTATCTAGTACACATAACACAACCTGTGCTTAGCTTGGGGCTAGATAATGTTGTGTGAACTGTCCAGCATTATTTATTATTTATACTGTAACATTGGTCACACACAACTGTTAACAAAATACACAGCATAATAATTATAACACAGGTGCTTATGCTTACCTATCTACCTATATGCAGATGGCATTACGTCTACTGATAACCGTATTGATTGGTTCGTAGTTCGTACCTATACGCGGGTCTGATAACATTGTAAATAACATCGCGTCATAGTAGATGTAACAAGTGCCAAATAGCTAAATGGACTCCGTCCGGACCACAGATAAAATAATACTATACTAGTAGTCCGGACTGAACTTTTGGTGACTAACAATAATAAGTTTTAGTGAAAAATATATTTTTCAATACAAGCTTTTTTAAAATTAGTGATCGTAACGAGTTGCTGATCAAAATGAGCCTAAACACGACTTGTCTACTATTATCCATCGAGGTGTTCCGTTGCCCACCTTCCGTCTCCATCATCAGATCAGCTCGCTGTCACCATCGTATTGTATTGTCATCGGAACTTGACAAGTATGCCAATCGGTTGAGGATAACTGCTTTAAAATTCAGTAGCAAAATTCCACCCGGACAAACATATTCCATCCGGACATACATTGCAAGTTAATATAAAGCTTGTAAAATACAGTCGAACGTATACAACGTGAGGACTTCTGTAGCGCGTCGGGCGAGTAGCCGGCTGAGATGAGAGAGGTTGCGGGTTCGATTCCCGCTGCGGAACAAATGTTTATATGATCTGCAAATATTTATTCCGGGTCTGGGTGTAATCGTACCATGGTACTCGTAGTTCTGATACCCACGACACAGGGAGTCCTAGTGTGGGATCAGTACTATGAATGTGACTGTTGGGTGTTATGTTATGTTAAGTATAGAAGTAAGAAATTTCATATACCTAAACAAAATGAAACAGTTGAGCTATCTAATGATTGTTACAAATAATGATAGTGTTCGAGTTATAAGCATATAAACGAACACGCTGCAAATGTGTGTTTCAGCATTGTATGCACAAAATACGCATTTGCTCGGATTACCCCAAATTGAGCGCAGTTCGCGATCACCAGCCTTACAGGCATCGCGTACTCTCATAAAACCATACCAATAATATACCATAGATTCATAGTCATACCGTTCAGTGTAATTGTATAGACTTTCCTTAATACAAACCATTTACCATCTTATACAAGACTTTTTAATACCACACAAACCATATACTACCGAAAGAAGGAGGAGTGGTCTAGATTCACCATAGCAGTCCTAAGACAATCTTCTCCCTTCTTTCTACATGGTCCTTCGAACCGGATACTCGATAGTTTAGTTATGTTTAGAAACATTTACACGTTTTTATTAGATATTTTATGCTACCATGTGCTTTTATATTTTGCTTATTTTATCTTATGTTTATAATGTTTTTTAAGTAACGTCAACCATTAACCAGTAAGATTTATTGTTTGCCTTTATTGTTTCACTTGAATTGATTTTATAATTGTACCATCATTTCATTTCATGCGATTTCATCTTCATCTCGCTCTCGGGAATATGTTCGAGTTATAAGCATATAAACGAACACGCTGCAAATGTGTGTTTCAGCATTGTATGCACAAAATACGCATTTGCTCGGATTACCCCAAATTGAGCGCAGTTCGCGATCACCAGCCTTACAGGCATCGCGTACTCTCATAAAACCATACCAATAATATACCATAGATTCATAGTCATACCGTTCAGTGTAATTGTATAGACTTTCCTTAATACAAACCATTTACCATCTTATACAAGACTTTTTAATACCACACAAACCATATACTACCGAAAGAAGGAGGAGTGGTCTAGATTCACCATAGCAGTCCTAAGACAATCTTCTCCCTTCTTTCTACAGATAGCTTAAGAAACTGTATGTGTGGTTGTTGGGTGTTATGTTATGTTATGTTATAACACCGTATAAAACAATAATTAAACAAAATAGCGCGATTAGTAGCGTGAAAAGTATGTATCAGTTTTACCCAAAATATAAGTCCGATCGACTGTTTTCGTTTGCGCAGAAAAGCGCAGACTGATATCCGACTGTAGCCGAGCGTATAGTATAGCGCTGACCCGCTGTATAGCTCTTCCGCTCACATCTAAGAGTCGACCGGCCGCGATTTAGCCGCGGAATCGAAATCAACATTTTAGCGCGCAATTGCTATTGGTAGAAAGAAGGTTCCCGCTCTATATAAATTGGTCTATGGTGCAGGTCCATCGGGGCGACTTATATTTTGGGTAATTTATATGATATATGATTTATATGATAGTTTCAAAAGTTACCTATATCTTAACATGTTCCAACTTTTATGTACCTAAGTGTTACCTAATCCATTTTTTATTACAGATTTGGAATGATAGACATAAATAATCTGACTCAAACGAGGTTGTCAGTCGCGTATTCACCAACCAGTCCTGAACTAGATGACGTAGTCAGAAGTGCTATGGCTAACTTAATAGTACGGAACATGAAAGAGATTAATCTCCTTCCTATCATCAATGAGACACTGCCCATTCCAGGACTAGAAATACCACCAGACTTCGATATAAATGATTTGAATATAAACTCTACAAGAATCTATGAGATAATTAAACGAGTTCTTATAGTCCACCCGTACAATAGTAGCGATGAACTAAGAGGGCTTTATGCTCAAGAAGAAACTATACGAGAAGTTATTGCGGCTGTAGAATTTGATGATCTGCTTTATGGTTAGTAATCTTGCTAAATGTTTAGCTATCTTCTGAGAAGAGTGTTACCGCTAGGGCGCTCGAGCCCTCTGCATTAGCGATGCGCGAGTTGAGTTGTTTAACTCGAGTTACTCGAGCCAAATTGTAAACGACTCATCGCTACACGAACACCGAGTCGAGTCAACTCGAGTTGCGACTCGAGTCAATAGCCAGATCACTCGAGTTACTTGATTTAGAAAAATATCAACTCGTCACATCGCTACTCTGCATAAACATGCAGTTTGCTTCTATTTTGGATCTATTTTGGATCCTATTTTGCTATTTTTTTCATCGAGCTCCACTACATTTTGTAAACATGATCAATACACTGATTTCTAGGCCCGTGGTTTGACAGTTTTTAATAAAATTGTTATTTTTTTCAAACCACTCTGACTTGAACATGGAAATAAACTGTATAGGTATATATACAAATTGAATTGTGAATATTTGTATGGAATATTTTGTATATGCAACCATGCTAGTTTAATTCTATACAATTTAAGGTGAAACTTTTCGCTTGAGCCGCGCAATTCAAATTTTAATGTGTTTTTTTGCTCATCACAGCTCATCAATCAGGTTTCGATTTCTCAAAATGTGTTGATGAGCTGTGATGAGCAAAAAACACAATAACATTTGAACTTCGCGCCACAAGGAAACTGTCAAAAGACAGGTAGGTATAGATAACGTCTTTGGATTGTGTCTACGAAATTTCATAATGAGGATCAAGCTTAGTTTAGTATGGAGCGAGCTAGCGGACCAATCAATTCAGATTATTGATTTCAGGAACGACCGAACTCCCTAATCAAATAACATATGCTCTACGGTTCCCCGAGAGACCGAGACTGAATTCATTTTACGGGTCCGGTGGCAGTTCTTGGCGATCTGATTTAGTATTTCCCGCTTTTGAGCTAACCGGACCCAGAGCTCCGTGGTCTTGGGAAGGGGGAAACGATCCAGGTATGTCTAAAACACTAACTTCCATTCTTCCAAACTTACCTCCACCCAAAGGTTGTCTGGAATAAATCGCTTTTGAGCAATAATACCGCCCATTGTTACTTATAATTACTTAGTTAAGTTTTTTTGTTTTATTGTTTAATCTGTGATCGAAGATTGTTTAGGTGTTTTATAAATAAGTTGTAAATAAATAAATAAATAATGAACTACATTACCACAAAATTATCTAGCCCCAAGCTATGCAGAGCTTGTGTTATGGGTATATTAGGTAACTTATATACTTAATACAATACATTACATAAATAGATATTTTTTATTATAAATAGAAAATACTCAGAACACCCTGAACAAATATCTGCAGATCGTACAAATATTTGTTCCGAGGCGGGAATCAAACCCGCAACCTCCTGCGTCGCTGGCGAACCATCGCTCGCCACGCCACAGAAGTCATCAAATAAGGTGTAGGTACAATTAAGTATTCTATTCTAGTTTGGGGCCATAGCTATAACTCCGAAAATGCCTTAAGGTTGCTTTCGTTTGTGGCGCGAAATTCAAACTTTTCAAGGTTCATCACAGCTCGTCAACACTTCTTCAGAGAGCAAAAACTATGCTGCCGGTAATTATAAATAAATAAATAAATAAATAATGCTGGACAGTTCACACAACATTATCTAGCCCCAAGCTAAGCCAGAGCTTGTGTTATGGGTGCTAGATAACTGATATACTTAATACAATATATATATTTTTATTATATATAGGAAATACCCAGAACACCCGGAACAAATATCTGCAGATCGCACAAATATTTGTTCCGAGGCGGGAATCGAACCCGCAACCTCCTGCGTCGCAAGCGAACGTTCGCCCGCCGCACCACAGAGGTCATCAAAACACCAAAATTAAATTAAAACTAAATAATTAATTAATTATTAATTATTATTATTATCGTCAAAATTATATGACCTAACACACAAGTTTTAATTAATAGTATCACATAAATACCATTCGTTTAGCTACGATTGTGCTTCAATGTTATTTACCGTGTTTTTTTGTGTCAAGCACATTCATAGCCAAACTAATTGTATTTATGTAATACTAAAAATAAAAAACTTGTGTGTTAGGTCATATAATTACCGGCAACATAGTTTTTGCTCTCTGAAGAAGTGTTGATGAGCCGTGGTGACCAAAAAACATGAAAAAATTTGAATTTCGCGCCACAAGCGAAAGCAACCACCTTAATCTAAATCTAAATTGTTTAATATCTTTTTCTCGGATGGTGTTTTATGTATTAGTTGTGTTTTTGTAAAATAAAAATAAAATAAAAAATAAATAAAATATTTATTGTTAATCGAATGGATCTGAACTAACTGCAATAATTGACTGTCCCTACAGGATACGTGAATGAAATGTTCATAGCATTGCAGAACGCAGTGTCCTCAGAAATCATCTCTAGGATCACGGGCGAGAACTTGACCCAGTTCGATATAAATATACAGAGATATCCACACCCGCCGTATGTGCAAGATATAGCGGTGGAGTTCTTGCAGTTCCTTCTGCCTACCTTCCTCGCGCTCACTTTCAGCTACACCGCTGTTAACATCGTGAGAGCTGTAACATTGGAAAAGGAACTTCAATTGAAAGTAAGTGCGGGTTTCGTGGTTAGGAGGATAAGACCAATGCTAACTGAGCCATCTGAAGACAAACTGAGTTTCCTCTTATTACAAGCTTTTATTGAAGTAGTTTTGAGAAAAAGTGAAGTGTACATTTTGCGAAAAATCCAGTGTACATTTTGCGAAGTGGTCATTCTGAGAAAACGCACAGTGTACGTTATGCGAAAAAAATCCAGTGTACATTTTGCGAAGTGGTCATATTGAGAAAAAGTGCAACTGAGCCTTATTTAACTTGCAATGTATGTATGTTTGTCTGGGTGCAATCCGGGTGGAATCTTGCAACTGAATTTTAAAGTAGTTATCCTCAACCGATTGAGCTGAAATGTGGCATACCTTTCAAGTTCCGATGACAATACAATATGATAGTGACAGCGAGCTGATCTGATGATGGAGACGGAAGATGGACAACGGAACTCCTCGATGGATTACAGTAGACTGACCCTGTTTAGGCTCATATTGATCAGCACACGGTTCCGATCACAAATTTTATAAAAGCTACAAAAATATATTTTTCACAAAAAACTTATTTTGAATATTATTTCATCAAATTACATGTATGTTGATCACGTGTACATGTTTGTACACATGGTCAATACACTAATAGCCTTAGAGTCAGTTTCTTGTAAACTTGTACTTATGGTTTCCAAATCATACTTAAATATTTGTATGGAAATTTTATACCCAGCCCATGGTTTGATTCTATACAATTGAGTCTAAATATTAAGTCTTTACAAGTCTAGATATTTAGTCTGTAGATAGTGTCTACATTGACTTGAATTAAATGAGGATCAAGCTTTGTTTTGTGTGGAGCAGCGCTGCTAGATTTTGTCCGAGATTCGACTTGATAGCTACATACACATACCACAAAAAAAAAAACAGTTTTTTAAGTTCTTTCGAATGCGGTATATCACATGTTTGGCAACAAATTCCATTGCGCCAATCCTCCTTTCGTGCCCTGTGTATCCTTAACTTTTGTTTTCTTCGTAGGAAACGATGAAAATCATGGGTTTGCCAACGTGGTTGCACTGGACGGCATGGTTTTGCAAACAATTCATATACCTCTTTGTATCGTCTATTTTCATAGTCGTGCTGCTGAAGGTATGTTGAAACTAAAAATAAATGCGCATTTTTTTTTGTATTTTATATAGGTATATTATGTACCTAAGTAGGTACGTACACAAACATAAAGTCGCCATCAGAAGTAGGAACTACAAAGGTAGTTACTACCTAGTGTTACGAGCTATAGGGCTCAGGATAAAATAATCACACTGAACACCGGTTACCAAAATTACACTTTTAAGTTTAGTAACAGAAAACCCTAATTCACTCTTCACTAAGACTATACTTCACCACACTGTTCACAATTTATCACTCTGAAGCCACTTGATTTATTCGCACTGAAAGCCAATTAACGACTGACTTTCGTGGTCAAAAAAGGTTGAAGGCATCATTTCACACAATTCCTCGGCACAAAACCCACTAACACATAGGTACACAGAGTTTTTACGTCTAAATTGCTCCGATATCTCTTAACGTGGTTGCTTTTTCATACTAACGTATTTTACCAAGTATGGGCAAAGTATAATTTTATACTGAAATTACTGTTGTTGGCTTTTATATTGATCATTATTTGCGGAAAATCATAAGTATTTGGTTGCAGAAAACACTGGATTAATAGCAAAAATAACATCGAAATGACTTTTATGGACTAAAATTTCTATGTTAGTTTTGCTATTAATCCAGTGTTTTCTTCAACCTAATATAATTTGCCGCAAATAATAACCAATATAAAAGCCAACAATAGCCTATATTTGGTAAAATACGTTAGTATGGAAAAGAAGGTGTATAATGCATTTTTTTCTTCTAGGTGAATTGGTTCTCGAACGATGAGGGTTTCTCTGACTACGCCGTATTTACTAACACGCCCTGGACAGTGCTGCTGTTCTACATAGACCTGTACTTGGTCTGCACTATATGTTTCTGCTTCATGATTAGTGGTTTCTTCTCTTCATGTATGTACATCTACAGTCCTCGGCGGTTGTAATGGCACATCGTGGACAAAAGGGAAATGTTCGGTTAAACGCGGTTTTCACGCGTTATCTATGACTCTTGTGCGACTCATAATCTCTACTAAATCTCTTTTTTGGTCACGGTCATTATAACAGCCGAGATCTGGGGCCTATTTCTCAAAAGATCTATTTTACTATAGCTACGTGTAGCGCGTGCAGCGCGTGATTTGCCTTGAAAAAATAACAAAATTACACACTCGTAATTAGTAGCTTTTGAGCTTTGAGAAATAGGTCCCTGATTGTACTATTCAACCTATACTTAAAGAGTCCGTACTACCTCACATTGCTTAGTAGTAGTAATATTTTTATTTTTATTATGACGGATCTAGCCGATGGATCACATGTCCCGATGGTTAATAAAAGTATAAGTTTTATTAATTAAAATTTCACCAATTTTTTTTTTGTTATAAATAAATTCTAACTAATTAATATAAATAATATTATGAGGTAATGCATTGTTAAAGGCAGAGGTTACCGCTACTAAAAGTGTGTTTTTAGATATTAACTAGTTATATTAATATTATTAGGACGAGGCAACTTAGTTGAAACAATTCTTGATGGCCTCCAAATAATGTACTAATTGAGAAAATAATTATTACCAAAAAAAGCATTGAATTACCCACTACACAAAACGCTCCAGGTTTGGTTCAGGCAACGCTGTTTTTTTAATAGTATGAGCCGTGGTGTGTCCTGCCCAAGAATGAATCCCTCCATCTTCTCCCGTGGATGTCGTAAAAGCCGACTAAGGGATTACCCGGACTTGTTTGTAAGATTCGTTGGTATAAGATATGTCCTGGTTGCAAGCTTATTAAAGAATGTGTTATTACTGGAAGAAAGCGTTAGCCGAGTCAGACGTGGGAAGCAATGGCGGTGATGAGTTCACCACTCGTCACGTCTATATTCCACGATGGTGCAACCCACTGTGAAGAGAGGCCTCTGCCTAACCCTTCGGGGAAAGAGGCGTGTGTCTATGTATGTATGTATTCTGTACTGTACCGCCTGAGAGCGGTCCCATCTTGTTACTCGATAAAGTAAGGATGCTACGGTCCGCGCTCGTACTATAAACGAAATCGTTAGCCTAAATCGTCGTCCTACATACTCACGCTGACGCTTGTGGCGCGAAATTCAAATTTTAATACATTCGTACAATACATTTTTACAGTGTTTTTTTTTGTTTAGGGCTATGGTAGCTAAGCTGATGATATTTATGAGACACGCTATCAATGGGGAGACACACTGCTTATTTATCTCGCTAGGTGGCTAATTATCGCTGGTGTGGTTTCGTAGCCAAAAAAAGGTCTGTAAATGTTTTAAAAAAAAACTGTCAATAGTGTCAAATATCTTAGTAAATAAAAATTATATAATAGTCTGGTATAAAACATGCCTCTGTGTAGTGCATTTCAGTGTACAAATAAAGGTACACACCGTTTCCCTTCTGATGAGAAAAAGACAAGACCACTAAATGACAAGCACCAGCGATGGTGGCGCCATCTGAGATTAGTTTTGCCTGTGACTCCCCATTAAAACATGATGTGTGTCTCGTAGTTCTCGCGAAATCAACTTTCGCTATCTGAAGAAGTGTTCATGAGCGGTAATGGGCAAAAAAAAAAAAAAAATGCCCGCTCAAGCGAGAGTATTCTCCGTAAGTTATATGCTTGTATTTTGTTTATATTTGTATTGTTTTGCAGCTAGTACGGCAGCTCTTTTCACGGGAGTGCTTTGGTTCATGTCGAGTATCCCCGCTGCGCTGTTGTCGATGGACAACGAAGTGTCGACCGCCCTGCAGGCGTTCACCTGCCTCAGCATCAACTCCGCCATGACGTACGGCTTCCAGTTTTTATTGGCTCAGGAGAGCACTGGTGGTAAACTTAACTTTTATTCATATCATCAATAATGTGTATAAAATCGTTGCGTGACTGACGGCCTATGCCCTATCTATATGCTCCGCTATGTGGTGAAGTGTGATTTGATTGAGTTTCGGATAAAGTTCTTAGTTTAGAACACCACAATGTCGGACGATATAAAGATATATCAGATGGAAGCAGAGAAGAAGTGAACCCTTCCTTACCACTTCATTCAATTGCCGAACTATTAGAATTGGATATAGAATTTGAATATACCAAAATAAAAGGTTTTCATATCAGCAAGAGGCATAAATAGTAGCCTAGCTTAAACCTTTAGTCCTGGAGTCATGAAATTTAGAGGGACATTCCTTTTCTGGTATAGGGATGCACAAGGAAATGAATTTCTGAAATTTACCCCTAAGGGACACTTGAAGAAGTAGACTCACTATCTACACATATTTATTCTGTGCATATGGTAAATAGGCGGTACAGATCAGAACATGATAGGAGATCGTTGTAAACGTTTTTAATGCGACCGGTCAAGTTTAAACGACCTCTGTAGCGCGTCGGGCGAGTAGCCAGCTGAGATGCGTCTTTACGATCTGCAGATATTTGTTCCGGGTTGTACCATGGTACTCGTGTTCCTGATACCCACGACACAGGGGATCCTAGTGTGGGATCAGGACTATGTATGTGACTGTTGGGTGCTATGTTATATTAAAATTATTTGTATATATTTACCTTTGGCGATCTTTAAAGATCTATCTATCTACATATCTGAGGAGAGACTGCCTCTCTCTGCGTGTTCTACCGTTTGTATAATGGGTTTTGTTCCGGAATTGTTTGACATGATGCTACTTTTTTCACCGCACCGCTCGCCATCGGCAGAGGAATCATCCGCACACCTTAGAGCCAGGGTGGTCCCGGACTGTGCGGTTTCAGAGGAACTTCCTCCCGCGAACACTCAGGTTGTGGAATGATCTCCCTGTAGAGGTTTTCCCAAGTGACTACAGTATGGGGTTCTTCAAAAGGGGTGTTTGGAAATTTGTAAAGGGTCGGCAGCGCGCGTGTTATGCCTCTGGTGTTGCAGGCGTCCATAGGCTATGGTAACCGCTTACCAACAGGTGCTATCTATCAAAACTTATTTTATTTCTAGGCTTACAATGGGGCGAATTCTTCTCGTCGCCATCTACAGTATCTGCCCGTTTCTCGTTTGGCCACGTGGTATTGATGTTACTGCTGGATTCAGTTATCTATATGCTCATAGCACTTTACCTGGAGCAAGTTCTGCCTGGACCATACGGAACCCCGAAACGTTGGAACTTCCTGTTCACGAAAGACTTTTGGTTTTCTAGTAAGAATAAATATGGAGGCAAGTAACACAATCTTTCGTCATTCAGTATACTTTCTTTTATTTTTATTTATTTCATACACAATATACCTACCTTACAAAGTTAATTATATTTATTGTACTTTAAAAACCTCCAAAGGTTTGACTAGGTAGGTAAGTTTGCACACATACACACTCATCTTACTAAAAACAATAAGGTTTTAAAACAAATATATATTAGTAGTCACATTCAACTTATTGGTCTCTTTCTTTTAATGTTGGTAATCTGATTGTTTTTTTTATTCCAGATGATATGTTCGCAATTAATAATGACCCCAAAGATATATTGAAGGAAAAAGATCCAACTGGACACACAGTCGGAGTTAACATTACCGTTAGTATTTAATGAGTCGTTGAAATAGTAATGCTTGTTTTCTCGACCTATTTATATGCTAGTAGTCCTGCGAACAGTACGGAGGTGTGCGAGGGATGTGTGTGAAGGAGGCGTTCGAGGGATGTGTGTGAGGGAGGCGTGCGAGGAATGTGTGTGAGGGAGGCGTGCGCGGAATGTGTGTGAGGAATGTGCGCGAGGCGGCGTGGCTAAGCGAGCTACTAGACTAACGGTCAATAGACGGTGTTTGTTAGCACACCGCCTCGCAATATAAGAGCCAACTACGCATCCTCGCACCGCTCTGCTTCTGCGCACAGCTTCGATGGAAACGCAGCCTTATTCGCAGCCTTTTTATTATAATTATGTACCAAAGTCACTACATTGTCTTTGAAAACTGGGATTGCCGTAAGGTAGATTACGTTACGTCTTAATATTTTTATTAATTGCTTATTTATTTTAGAATTTGACTAAAGTATATGGGTCTAACATTGCTGTGAACCATGTATCCCTGAACATATACGACGACCAGATCACAGTGCTACTGGGCCATAACGGAGCAGGGAAGTCTACCACGATATCGATGCTGACCGGTTTGTTATTATTTCTTCAATAGCTTATTAATTGGGTATTTACCGAACAATTCAGAAACATAACAAGTTTATTTAGCGCTGCAGAGTATATTCTTCAAATAATTGATATAATAGTACTTGAACGAATAGTATTTTCAGGGCACTTAGTGCGTTTGCACTCAGATTGTCAACAGCACACTTCTCTTGTGTTATATTATCGATCTTGTATCGATAAAAGAAGATATACAGGGCGTCCCAAGACTATGCGACATGAAGGGAAAGTACCTTAAATATTGTAGATGGGGTATCTTGCGGAAAGGAGACTTTATTTTGTTTTTAAAAGTTAGTAATTCTACATTCAAACTTTTTCTAAAAACTACTTTTTTGTGAACGGTCGGTTCGATTCCCTGACGAAGCAAATTAAATTATTATTTTTTGACCAATCCTTCGATTGGCATCATAAAAACACCCCGTATTTTTATGATGCCAATCGAAAGAATGGACGAAATAAACCTCTTAATTTACATGGTATCTTAAAACAAAGGAATAACTTAAAATTAATCATTTCATTTTAATTTTTCATTAAAGTCGGTTCGTTTCCCATATGAAGAAAGTAATTTTTAGAAAATCTTTGAGTATTACTAAGTTTGAAAAATAAAATAAAGTCTTCAGCAAAATATCCTATCTACAACATTTAAGGTACTTTCCCTTCATGTCACAATTAGTCTTGGGATGCTCTGTATATAGGTACGCGTCATGTAAAAAGATCGCTGGCGCAGGCACATGAGACTTTACATCTTTATGTCTCAGGGTGGCGGGCGCAGTGCAATGCCACATAAGGCGCGTCCTAGGTGGACGTGACCTATGAGGTAATGCACTGGTCATAGGCAGAGGTTACCACTTAACATCAGGTGGGCCATCAGCTTGTTCCGTCATTCAAGTAGTAGGCGTTCCAGCGTTCTTTTTACATGACGCGCACTGTACTTAGGAACAGTTTAGTGCTCCTTTTTTACGGACAATGTATGGTATTTTTGTCTCCCCTGGGGGAGCCAAGACCACTAGCAGAATCTCTTTGTCTCTTCCAGGGGAGATATTCTGGGACCCAAGACCACGTAGACTTTTTTAAACCCTTTTTTTCACCCAACAGGTAACCTTGAGGCCACCTTCGGATCAGTGATCGTGGCAGGATACGACATCACACGACAGTCGCGCGCCGCCCGCTCCCACCTCGGCCTGTGTCCCCAACACAACGTGTTGTTCAACGAGCTCACCGTCAGAGAACATTTGGAGTTCTTCGCGAGACTGAAGGGGTTCAAAGGCAAAGAACTGGAGGACGATATCGATTCGCTTATTGAAAAGCTGGAGCTCCAAGAAAAGGTATCGCTTTGAAAGATCACTATCAAAAACTTTCAGCGACTCAAGACAAAAGTTCAAAATGAGCGGTTGGCCTCATATACAAGTTCAAAGTCACGCAGCGAGTTCTCTGGAGAATGGATAGTGCTACGCTTGGAGTTTCTCTAAGGCGATAGACAGGTTGGTACACCACTGGGCGCTGGGCGTTGCGTTCGTCGCGCTTTGGTAGCGAACACACAGCGCGCTAAGCAAGGCGTTCAACGAGCGTTATTATGGCCTATTGGTTCGTAAATTGACGTCGAAGAAAACGACCACTACATACAAAACCGCGCGATCAAATGTAGGTACGGCAAAACGACGGCGCGTGTATCTAGAAGCGCGCGCTTGCATGTGTACACCTTCGTCATGTACCTCTTTATTCTTAAAACGCGCGTTACGAAAGCACGCGCTTGAAAACGCCTGGTGTGTACTCTTCTCGCTATATAGCTCGCAGAACCGACAACCGCAGGGGAATAAAGGTTCTCGATTGGCGACCACGAACCGACGGTCCCCTACCGGATTTACCGACGCCATTAAAACGCTTAGTGGTATTAGTTCGGAACGATCGCGTGTGTTTGAAGGAGGTTCATGACCGTTCCTCGAGGCATTCAATGGCCTGTGTCCGGCAGTGGACGCGAAAAGGTTTAAAATAGTGACGATGAATCAAAAGGAAGTACATAATGCCTTTAAAAACCTTAATTTTTTTCAGCGCATGTAAGAGGAGTGTACCGCTAGGCCCAATTGACAATTTTACTGGGCAATTTATAGCTGTTAGCTCGTCTAACCAGATTTTTTCTTTAAAAAAAACGAATAACCTACCCAAGGGTTATCTATACCATGCCCCGTGATATGGAAGAAAATGGAGACTTGATAATCTAACCAATTACAATCTCAATAGTGAAATTATAATAACACGGCTATGCAAGTGGTGGGTCCGGCCTAAGAATAGATCCTCCGTCTCGTCCCGTGGATGTCGTAAAAGCCGACTAAGGGATTACCCGGACTTTTGATAATATTTGTTGGTATAAGATTTGTCCTGGCTGCTAGCTTATTATGGAATGTGTTATTACTGGAAGAAAGTGTTAGCCGAGTCAGTCGTGGGAAGCAATGACGGCGATGAGTTCACCACCTACCCCTCTTCGGGGAAAAAGGCGTGTGATTTATTACAAACTTTCGGTGTTTACAATTATCACAGGTCAAACCAGGTTAGGTCTATATTTTATTTTCTCGATTGTGTCTTTAAAGTTGAATTGACTTGAGTTAATTAATGCCTATCCAAATAAGGATCAAACTCTCAAATGATTACAGCGAAATCAATACAGAATCAATGTACGTGACAATCAGGGCAGTAGGTAAATTGATGAAATCAGTTTGTGCTTTCGTTCGAATGTTTTGATATTGCATTGCACGTAATTATTCCAGATTTCGTCTATTTTTTCTATAATTGGGGCCTCACGGCTTGTGCATTTGCCATTTTCAAGATATTTTTCATTTTCGTTAGTGTATTTTTAATATAATTTGCAACGTTACACTCCTTCCAAGTCGTCAAAGCCACAGTCAAGTCATGTTTTAGTAAAACGGTGGCCGTTTTACTAATACTTTGGTAGACAATTTCCACTAATTTGAAAAGTCGCGCAATTCACTTCCATTTCATTACACATGTGCTAGAGTCGTTTTTGACTTGGTATGCCCACGCATACCAAGTCAAAATCGACTCTTCCTCTTTTCACAACAATTAAGATAAAACAATAAGATTAATTATAAGAGACTCTGACTACTCAGAGACTCGGTCTAGTACCTATAAACAATCTTCATCGACACAAATTTATTTATTTACGGCCTCTTTTCACAGTGGGTTGCACCATCGTGGAATATAGACGTGACAAGTGGTGAGCTCATCGCCGCCATTGCTTCCCACGACTGACTCAGCTATCGCTTTCTTTTAGTAATAACACATTCCATAATAAGCTAGAAGCCAGGACAAATCTTATACCAACAAATCTTATCAACAAGTCCGCAATTTACAAAAAGTAAAAAACTAAACAAATACTACTTATAAGCAAGTCAGAATAGTTCTAGTTCATGAATATGTTAAAATTAATCAAGAAATTAAAATAATCAAAGTATTTGAATTATTATAACATGTTAGTTTGATTGAAATGATCCAAATGATATTGGGTAGTCTCATCATCATCAGTCGCTTGAATTTCACTGCTCGGACATAGGCCTTCATTACAGAATGCTACGGTGAACAAATCAAAGTCAAAAAAGTATTTATTAATTGAAATCACAAGAATCATTTTGAATCGTCATATAAAATAAATTTACTCCTGTTACAACGCGACCAAACCTAGAAGAATCAGGCAACAAACACTACTCGGCTTTATTTGATGATCCTTCTTACTACTTGGTGGGGAGCGCCTGTGTGGTGCCTCGAGAACAAGTGGAAGCTGATTCAAAGAAAAAAGGAAAACCAACTTAAAAGCCTTAGGTAGGCAGTCAAAAGTAAGATCAGAGAGAGAATCAGCAAAAGTTCATAAGACAGCACACGCTACGCTCTTGGAACGGTCTTGGGCCGCCTCCATCCATCGATTTCCTGCGACCGTTATTATATACCTCGATTATTGTTATTATTATTTGACGACCTCTGTGGCGCGGCGGGCGAAGGTTCGCCTGCGATGCAGGAGGTTGCGGGTTCGATTCCCGCCTCGGAACAAATATTTGTGCGATCGCAGATATTTGTTCAGGGTGTTCTGGGTATTTTCTATGTATAATAAAAAAATATCTATCTATGTAATGTATTGTATTAAGTATATCAGTTATCTAGTACCCATAACACAAGCTCTGCTTAGCTTGGGGCTAGATAATGTTTTTTTTTTAATCTATAAATAATCTTTACATATTTGTCACATAGTTGTTACGTTGTCACTTGAGTGACAACGGATCGTTGTTGTCGTGTGTACTTGCGTATTCTTTGCCGGTGCTAGAGCTATGTCGGTGACCTTCATTCTTCTAGAGACTCGAATTTTACCATTTAGTGTAATTATTAATCATTTTAGATGCACGTGTCACTCTACCTAATGGCAATTAATTTGAATTTTATCATGAGTTACGTTATTGTATACGTGATTAGATAACTTAAATTGGCGTAGTCATCCGAAGTTTTAATTTTTGTTGGGATGTAATAATCTCGCGTCATACCGGAACAAGCAAATGGCCCACAGCTGACGTGTGTGGTAACCTCTGCCTATAACAATACCTTGTAGGTAACAGAAAAAAAATAAAAACACAAAGTCACCTCCAACTTTTGCCTATATTAGATTGTTTGTCAATATGGTACAGATTATTGGGTCAAAAATTTGATAAATAAGATCAATACAATAAAACGGAAGGATTACCCACGAGGTTTTTTAAAATTATCTATAGGTATTTCACGAGATATTCAATAAAAACCACAGCGAGGGGCGCGTGGCGTTTTTTTTGGATGAAGATTTGCCTGAGGTTGACGCAGTCTTAAAGTCATGACCTTAAACAATAGCTACACACTGAAAAGTCTGAGTTTAAGGTAACTTCAAGTATGATCCGCGTGGTATGACTTGTGTTCTACTTTGATGTTGACTTGTTTATTGTAGCGTGACTACCCTTCGGCGGGTCTGTCCGGAGGTCAGAAGCGGCGGCTATGTGTGGGCATCGCGCTCAGCGGCGCGGCCAAGGTCGTACTGCTGGACGAGCCTACCTCCGGCATGGACCCGGCGTCCCGCCGCGCGCTCTGGGACCTCCTGCAGAAGGAGAAGAAAGGTAAATGGCGGCTATGTGTGGGCATCGTGCTCAGCGGCGCGGCCAAGGTCGTGCTACTGGACGAGCCCACCTCCGGCATGGACCCCGCGTCCCGCCGCGTGCTCTGGGACCTCCTGCAGAAGGAAAAGAAAGGTAAGTGGCGGCTATGTGTGGGCATCGCGCTCAGCGGCGCGGCCAAGGTCATGCTACTGGACGAGCCCACCTACGGCATGGACCCCGCGTCCCGCCGCGTGCTCTGGGACCTCCTGCAGAAGGAGAAGAAAGGTAAGTGGCGGCTATGTGTAGGCATCGTGCTCAGCGGCGCGGCCAAGGTCGTGCTACTGGACGAGCCCACCTCCGGCATGGACCCCGCGTCCCGCCGCGTGCTCTGGGACCTCCTGCAGAAGGAGAAGAAAGGTAAGTGGCGGCTATGTGTGGGCATCGCGCTCAGCGGTGCGGCCAAGGTCGTGCTACTGGACGAGCCTACCTCCGGCATGGACCCCGCGTCCCGCCGCGTGCTCTGGGACCTCCTGCAGAAGGAGAAGAAAGGTAAGTGGCGGCTATGTGTGGGCATCGCGCTCAGCGGCGTGGCCGAGGTCGTGCTACTGGACGAGCCCACCTCCGGCATGGACCCCGTGTCCCGCCGCGTGCTCTGGGACCTCCTGCAGAAGGAGAAGAAAGGTAAGCGGCGGCTATGTGTGGGCATCGCGCTCAGCGGCGCGGCCAAGGTCGTGCTACTGGACGAGCCTACTTCGGGCATGGACCCCGCGTCCCGCCGCGCGCTCTGGGACCTCCTGCAGAAGGAGAAGAAAGGTAGGATTGAAATCATTCGTGTATCTAGTTAAGGCGGAGCAGCGGAAGAAAAAAGTACCAATATATGAACTCTGTTTCCGGGAGAGGTATGCAGATACCACGAGTTTTAACTTGCTATGCCTTATAATGACCTTCTTTTTACGGTGGGTCGTACAATCGTAGGAATTTAGACATGAATACAGACCGTTCACCATAACATGCCCCCTGTCACCGTTGGCACTATTCCCAAGGCATTCCAACTCCTCCCTTACCCTTGCTGTTCGGGTTCATGTATTCCCTGCTGTTGTTTTCACTTCCTCCCATCTTCTGAATTGTCTTCCTCTATTTATTTCCTTATATTTTGGATACCAATTCATTATTGCTTTGCTCCATTTCTCTTTACTTCGTATTGTGTGTCCTGTCCATCTCCATTTTTTTTTTCACAGTAACAGTAACATCTTTTATTTTAGTCCATTTTCTTGAGGTTCAGTTTCTGTTTCGATCTATTCCTCAAGCAGGCTCCTTTCCAAACATCATTTCCTTTCATGGCTCTGGTAAACTTATTATTATTATTTAAAATTATAGACAAGCAGCTTGCGCTGATGTGTCTATTTCAGAATGTTGAAATGTCTTAGTTTCACTCGCTGCACTGATTACACTTTAATGTATTTTAATGTTAACAGTTTGTTCGTTCGCAACCAGATATACAATTTGTTTTTGAAAGCATTTATTGATGTGGCAGTAACAACATCTTCTGGTAAATCATTCCAACTAAAATTTCAAAGTACTAGCTTTTGGATATGAGCCCTAGTGAGTGCCAGGTCTGGCAGGACGACCTCTGTGGCGCGGCGGGCGAAGATTCGCCTGCGGCGCAGGAGATTGCGGGTTCGTATTTGTACGATCTGCAGATATTTGTTCAGGGTGTTCTGGGTATTTTCTAGTATAATAAAAAATATATATCTATGTAATATATTGTATTATGTATATCAGTTATCTAGTACCCAACCCATAACACTAGCTCTGCTTAGCATGGGACCTAGATAATGTTGTTTGAACTGTGTCCATCCTTATTTATTTATTGATCCATATGTCAACACCGGGTTCTTCCAGTACACATTCGTAAAGTCAGCAGCCAGGACAAATCTCAATAATGGTTACATTTGTTAGGTCGCTCAATGATCCTGACAACGCATTTCATGGACGAGGCGGATTTCCTCGGCGACCGCATCGCGATCATGGCGCACGGACAGCTGCAGTGTGTGGGCTCCCCGCAGTTCCTGAAGCGGCACCACGGCGTCGGCTACCAGCTGGTGGTCGGCAAGGGCGCCGGCTTCGACTACGAGCAGTGTCTACAGCTCGTCAACAAGTACATACCGGGAATCACGATCAACGATGACAGAGGTGAGAAATTGTGGCAGAAAAAAAACTGTATCCTTTTCGTATGACGACCTCTGCGTCGCGGCGGGCGAGTAGCCGGCTGAGAAGCGAGTTTTTTTTTTTTAGTAGTAGGTACTTAGTATTACGGAACAAGCAGATGGCCCACCTGATGATAAGCGGTACACTATGTCTATGAACAGTGAATTATCACGTCCACCTAGGACGCGCCCTATGTGGCATTGCACTGCGCCCGCCACCCTGAGACCTAAAGGTGAAAAGTCTCATGTGCCTATAATTTCACCGGCAACCATACCCTTCAAACCGGAACACAGCAATGCGAGCACTACTGCTTTGCGGCAGATATAGGTATGGTGGTAGTACTTCCCCGGACGAACTCTTGAAAATGGTTGTATGTTTGGCAAATGTTTTAATATTAAAATTTGTTCCGGGTCTGAGTGTTCTGGTACTATGGTACACGTACATCGTGATACCCACGACACAGGGGCTCTTAGTATGGGAAGGACTATGTTTGTGACTGTTGGGTGGTGTGTTGCTTTGTATAAATGTGTCTTTACCATGCTAGAAGTATGTATGATACCAGCATTCACCCGCGCTATCCTCTCGAGGGAGCTGAATACGTTTTTAATCCAGGTTTTAATCTATTTGAGTACAAAATTTCATAAAAATTGGCCCAGCCGTTTTGTCGTGAAATCATGAAAAACTTTACAAGTTTCACTGTTATGTATTTGAAGGATGAGGTTTTTGTGGCTCTAAAAAGAGGAACTGCTTTTTAGACCTAGGCTGTTTAGGGGAGGCTAGTAAGCCAATAAAACCGACCAATTGCGAGTCAGACTGGCGCACGAAGGGTTCCGTACCATTATCTATAAAAACGGGGAAAAAATAAAGTTTTTTGTATAGGAGCCCCTTTTTTTATTTATTTTTAGTATTTGTTGTAGCGGCAACAGAAATACACCATCTGTAAAAATTTCAACTGTCTAACTATCCCGGTTCATGAGATTACAACCTGGTGACAGACGGACAGACAGACAGCGAAGTCTTAGTAATTGGTCCCGTGTTACCCTTTGGGTACAGAACCCTAAAAAAGCAAAAATAGTTTGTAGCTGTGATATAAAATATGGAATGTTATTGGAACATTAATTTTGGGTGATGCAACGAAAAGTAATGCCAATTAAAAAGCTTAAACCTTTCTAACAGGTACTGAGGTGACGTTTAGCTTGTTGAATGACCACGCCCACTTGTTCGAAACCATGCTGGAGGACCTCGAAAACAACGTCGCCACAATCAAATTCAAGAACTACGGCCTCATAGCAACCACGCTGGAAGATGTGTTTATGTCGTAAGTAATTTTCTTTTTTTTATACTACCAATGTAGTAAACAAGCATACGGCCCACCTGTTGGTAAGCGGTTACCGTAGCCTATGGACGCCTGCAACACCAGAGGCATCAAACGCGCGTTGCCGACCCTTTAAAAAAATCCAAACACCCCTTTTGAAGAACCATACTGTAGTCACTTGGGAAAACCTTAGCAGGGAGATCATTCAACAACCTGAGTGTTCGTCATTACCGTGTTAACCATTATCCGCCTCTAGACGCCCACTGCTGGACATAGGCACCCCATATAATAGATTATTTCACACTAGACTAGCTAGACGATAACGATACGACACGATCGTCGACGATATCGTAGACAGTATGAAAGCGTTTAGGCTGGATTTTTTGACCAACGGTGAGCGCGTACCTTCAGCCCGTCGCTCGGTCAGACTGGTTTTACAGTGACGCTTACCGTCCGCGCGGGTGTAAGCGCGGCCCGTAACGTACCTACCTACGCAATACGCGGCCGCGCGTGTTGGTTCAACTATGTAACGATACAAGAGACGCAAAGCTCGTGGCCCGTGACGCTTACCAACCGCGCTGGCGAAAGCGTCACTGTAAACCCACACTCAGTGTCGCATTAAACGTGCGTATATATCGCAATAGCGCCTCAGTCGACCGACGGTTATCTATGCATTTATCTATGCATTTTTTTGTAGTCGTATGATTTCTTTGTTATTACTACGTTGGACAAGCTTTGACCTCAGTCGAGCACTCAACAGAGCCTTAATAGTAAATTTATTGATCAACTGTCGGACGGCTCCAGACAATTTTTGTTTAATTCTCTCAGGTCGGACGACATCGACGACGATATCGTGTCGTGTCGTTATCGTCCATGTGAAAGCACAAAGAACGGTCTTGAGCCGGTCTAATTCTAAATTGGGGAGATAAGATCTGTACTGACTAACGTCCCCCCTTGGGCTGTAACTCTGCGAGCTATGGGGCCCATGGCCTCTTCAACTTGCTTCATACTGAATGGTGCAGTTTTTTTATAAACGCTTTTTCACATATCCTGGGCACCCCACACTAGGATTCCCTGTGTCATGGGTATCAGAAACTACCATGGCACCACTTATCTTGGTAGGCACTTGGTATCTTGGTTAACTTGTTACTTCGCATTTCCTTTGGAACTTGATCTCGTATTGGAACTCTCCATATCTAGTTGCGCGAACTTGAGCTTGTTTAGCGAGCATTTCTCAGTGCCATATGTCATCACGGGTGTGTTCACTGCATGACATACGGCACTGCAAATGAGATATGCTCAATGTAAAAGCACAGCTCAATGTAAACGATTCAGTTCTACCTTTATAATGCGAACTGCTAAGGGGTGGAATACACTACCGTCGTCTGTCTTTCCTGAAAACTATAATCTGGGTTTCTTCAAGGCAAGAGTGAATAGGTGCCTTCTAGACATTTGTGCTTCAGCTTCAAATGGTCACTTATCAACAGGTGAGGTCGTGGTTAAACAGAGGTCTATCATAGTAAAAAAAAAAAAACTTATTACCATAGATATAGAAAGCAAAACTTATATGTCTATGATTATTACAAGCTTTATATGACTTGCAATGTATGTCCGGGTGGAATATGTTTGCCTGGGTGGAATCTTGCAACTGAATTTTAAAGCAGTTATCCTCAACCGATTGAGCTGAAATTTGGCATACCTGTCAAGTTCCGATGACAATACAATATGATGGTGACAGTGAGCTGATCTGATGATGGAGACGGAAGGTGGATAACGGAACTCCTCGATGGATAATAGTAGCCGTGTTTAGGCTCATTTTAATCAGCACACGGTTACGTTCACTAACTTTATAAAAGCCTGTATTGTTTTTTTTTTCTCAATCAACTTATTTGTTTAAAGCTTGGGAGCGGACTTGGCGCCTGTTAGTTCGGCGTCTGAAGACGGAAACACGACGATTGCATCCGAAGCCGATTCTTTGGATCAACGTAAGTAACTATTGACTGCATCATTTTATCGGCACCCGTGAAATACATACCATTGAGGAGGTCCGGCGGCCATGTGTGGTCTCCTTCATCAGTTTCATCATCAAGCGCTTGACGAGGAGTTTCATTTCATTCGTTTCATTTATTGATTCACTAATAATTAAAAAATCGTGTTTGAAATTAGGCACAATTAAATATATACACAAGAACATTAAAATACTATTGAATTTACATTGCTCATGGATCCCATCATCAGAACGGAACAAAATGGGACCAATCTGGAAGTCATAATCATCATCATCAGCCTACAGAGGTCCTCGGCTGGACATAGGCCTCCCGCAAAGAATGCCACAACGAACATTCTTGAGCCGCCTCCATCCACCGCCTGGCTTCCTGCGACCTCTATAATGATTTTGCTCCATCGATAGGGGGCATTCCTCTTTTGCGTCATCTAGTTTGTGATTGCCACTTGAGAACCTTTCACCACCAACGGTTATTAGTTCTGTGAGTTATATGGCCTGTCCATTGCCATTTCAACGTCCTAATTCTGAGAGCTATGTCGGTGATATTGGTTCTTGGTTTGGAAGTATATACCTAAAAAAAAAAGGTTGTTCACAAAAAAAAATACAAATAAATTTATTTGTATTTTTTTTGTGTTCTTTTTGCAAAAAACTGCGTCTAGTTCTAATCTTTTGTTTGTGTAATTGAAGGTTATCATCGAATTATGAGTCTTATATTGTTTTTGATAACTAGTTATACTACCCAAATAAATCTGCCAAGTGCGTGTCTGTCCACTCATAATGTAGGGTTACGTGCGTAGGCCAGTTTTCCTTTCAAAACTCTGATTGTTATCACTATCCCAAAGTAGTTTTTTACTCCCGACTAGAAAGAGGGGTATTATTAATTGACGCCATAGTATCTGTCTGTCATAGCTCCGGAACGGGTGCTCCGATTTTAATGCGGTTTTTTATGAAAGATGGTGTTTAAGAGATGATTCTTAGCTTTGTTTGGTTGAAATTGGTGCAGTCGTTTCCAGGATACTCCAGATATTTTTTAGTGGTAATGTTGTTAAGCGGTGCCCTCTGAATTATCTCATAGGTCACGTCCACCTAAGACGCGCCCTATGCGGCATTGCACTGCGCCTGACATTTAGACACGAACGTCGATTGCAGAGGCACATTATTTTCCTACAAATACACATACATACATAGAATCACGCCTTGTTCCCCGAAAGTGTAGGTAGAGCCTCAATGGGCCTCTTTTCACAGTGGTTTTCACCATCGTTGAATATAGACGTGACGAGTGGTGAGCTCATCGCCGCCATTGCTTCCCACGACTGACTCGGCTAACGCTTTCTTCCAGTAATAACACGTTCCATAATAAGCTAGCAGCCAGGGAAATTTTATACCAACGAATCTTACAAACAAGCACTGGTAGTTTTTTTTAAATTTGGATTTATGTTCGCAGTCCCTATATAAATACCAACATTCATCCATTTCGTATCTTACGGATACCCTAACAAACCCTAACAAAATCTAACCCTAACAAAATCTAACCGGTAACAATAAACATTCCTACATAGCGTGTACTCGTTACAATACACATTGTACTTAGAATATTGGCCGCTACAGAAATGAGACCTAATGGTTACAAGCAAAAACATGTCTACAGTGGGCAGTTCGTTTGCTTATCAATACCAAACTATGGACGATTACGTATCTCGGTATTTAAAAAAAAGGAAATCCTCGTTCGGGCTTACCTACCGATAAAACATTATTTATTTACATGAATAATAGTACGAGTCATCGGAGTATTGTAGCGCCGTGGTATGTCCGGCCTAAGCTTAGACCCCGCGTCTCATTAAGAGTGGCCAACCCCAATACTTTCCATACAAACGCTCGTGCTCAACTCGTACGAGATTATGAAGTCGTAACAATTTCTTCTAGATGTTTTGTACAAATATGTATCTTGAAGAATATATCTAGGTTCCTGGAGAAACATTTTTTTACCACTTCAGTATGAGCCTTTAAAAAATCAGCTTATTTGCACCATTTTAACCTGAACTTTGGATGTTCATAATGTACTTATAAACTGTAAATGTTAAAAAAAGACGTCCGACGGACCTCGCCCATGTTATGTAGATTCTAATTGACAAACATTTTTGTCACAAACTTGTAAGGCTTTCTCAAAAACGGGTACGTCCTGGAACAAGTTTTATGAATATTTTGCGCATTTATTGCCGTTTCGCAAGTAAGTAGCGGAATTTTCCGAATTCCAACTAAGGTATCTGCAACTGGCTCTCGTTTTTTACAGTGCCTCTCTTTCAAACATTGAATTGGACGACGACCGACTAAACTTCACACCGTTGGACGAACCTACAAGATTTTAGTTCAAATCGGGAGGGGCCCCCTTAAGCCGACTAAGGGATTTGACGACCTCTGTAGCGCGTCGGGCGAGTAGCCGGCTGAGATGCGAAAGTTTGCTGACTTGATTCCCGCTGCGGGACAAATATTTGTATGATCTGCTAATATTTGTTCCGGGACTGGGTGTAATGGTAGCATGGTACTCGTAGTTTCTGATACCCACGTCACAGGGAATCCTAGTCTGGGATCAGGACTATGTATGCGGGTATTATGTTAAAAGGCACACTGAATGCTCATTTATTAAAACAAGGGTTTCGCAGCAGCATCCACCTGAGTATTTAACACCAATCCGTCAGCCTGGCGTGGTGGTAAATCCTCCCATTGCATTGTATGGGGCCTCGTTTTACAGTAGATTTCTACCTGCATATAAGTATAGTAGGTATTTATTACAAAGATCTTCAGATCCTTCCGCTGTTTTTCGGTTTTGACGGTCTGTGCCGTCGGCGGGCGAGTACATGGCTGAGATGCGAGAGGTCTCGGGTTTGATTCCCGCTGCGGGTTTTTTTAAATCTAAATTCAGGTTTGTGTGTTGTGGTACCATGATACTTGTAGTTCCTGATACCCACGACACGGAATCCTAGTGAGGGATCACAACTATTTATATGTGACTTTTGGGTGTTATGTTATGTTACTAGTATAGTATTATTTTATCTGTGGTTATGTTATGTTTTCACAAACATTGCTTGAGAATTATATCTTGACATGAAACTTTGTTACACAATTTTCCACATTTTCCAATGGGGGAAAAGATCGTATTAGTTTCAGTTTCAGTTATTTATTTCATTAACAATTATTTAAATCGTGTCTGAAAACAAATTTGTAATTTATACGCACTACACAATATTAACACTTACAAATTAAAGAATTACAATAAAAAAACAACGAAAAATAACTAAAACAAATAAACATTAGATATTAGGGAATTACCCACCAGAACTGAAAAATTGAAGATTGTCATCGTATCAGCGTGATTTTGATTGTATTACCAAAGCCAGTCTATAAGTTTTCCGCTACCTACTCTTGACGTGGGTGGTCTTTGAATCTGTAACCCTTTATACTCTCACGATAGGTTTTCCTAATAGTGGGATTTACTTAATACTTTTGGGGGCTCAATAATTGATAGACCGATTAGATTTCAACATAATGATTTCCATCTAACATAGCCTTAGCCCATTCACTAACCAATCCCGGTTGCACAATATCGGGCGTTTACGAGCTGGTATCCACCAAAGTGGAGTTTTTTTATCGAATTGATAAACTAGACCTTGTTGATTTTCTTCAAAATTTGATCATTTGTATCTATTGTTTTTAATTTAAAAAAATGGAGAAACCGCCATTTTATTCGTATATTCCTTAAAACACTGTATATCCCAATTTAAAATATTGGCGGTGATAAATAGTAACTACCATAAATCTCCTATTTTTTCAGTAACCAGCATGAATGACGTCAAAAAGGAAATCACCGGCTTCCGTCTAATCTTGCAGCACTTCATAGCGATGTGGCTTAAACTCTGGCTCTACTGGACGCGATCCTGGGGCATGATCATTCTACAGCTGACCGTGCCAGTCATTCTCATCAATTTGACGCTCCTAGTCTCTAGATTCATCATGTCGTTCACTCACAACAACGTACCCAGGAAGCTGACGCTAACTGAAGGGTAAGAAAAACTCGTTTATGCTCGATTGATCATGTCGTTCACTCACAACAACGTACCCAGGAAGCTGACGCTAACTGAAGGGTAAGAAAAACTCGTTTATGCTCGATTGATCATGTCGTTCACTCACAACAACGTACCCAGGAAGCTGACGCTAACTGAAGGGTAAGAAAAACTCGTTTATGCTCGATGGATCATGTCGTTCACTCACAACAACGTACCCAGGAAGCTGACGCTAACTGAAGGGTAAGAAAAACTCGTTTATGCTCGATTGATCATGTCGTTCACTCACAACAACGTACCCAGGAAGCTGACGCTAACTGAAGGGTAAGAAAAACTCGTTTATGCTCGATTGATCATGTCGTTCACTCACAACAACGTACCCAGGAAGCTGACGCTAACTGAAGGGTAAGAAAAACTCGTTTATGCTCGATTGATCATGTCGTTCACTCACAACAACGTACCCAGGAAGCTGACGCTAACTGAAGGGTAAGAAAAACTCGTTTATGCTCGATGGATCATGTCGTTCACTCACAACAACGTACCCAGGAAGCTGACGCTAACTGAAGGGTAAGAAAAACTCGTTTATGCTCGATTGATCATGTCGTTCACTCACAACAACGTACCCAGGAAGCTGACGCTAACTGAAGGGTAAGAAAAACTCGTTTATGCTCGATTGATCATGTCGTTCACTCACAACAACGTACCCAGGAAGCTGGCGCTAACTGAAGGGTAAGAAAAACTCGTTTATGCTCGATTGATCATGTCGTTCACTCACAACAACGTACCCAGGAAGCTGACGCTAACTGAAGGGTAAGAAAAACTCGTTTATGCTCGATTGATCATGTCGTTTACTCACAACAACGTACTCAGGAAGCTGACGCTAACTGAAGGGTAAGAAAAACTCGTTTATGCTCGATTGATCATGTCGTTCACTCACAACAACGTACTCAGGAAGCTGACGCCAACTGAAGGGTAAGAAAAACTCGTTTATGCTCGATTGATCATGTCTTTCACTCACAACAACGTACTCAGGAAGCTGACGCTAACTGAAGGGTAAGAAAAACTCGTTTATTCTCGATTGATCATGTCGTTCACTCACAACAACGTACCCAGGAAGCTGACGCTAACTGAAGGGTAAGAAAAACTCGTTTATGCTCGATTGATCATGTCGTTCACTCACAACAACGTACCCAGGAAGCAGACGCTAACTGAAGGGTAAGAAAGACTCGTTTATGCTCGATTGATCATGTCGTTCACTCACAACAACGTACCCAGGAAGCTGACGCTAACTGAAGGGTAAGATAGACTCATTCATATCTGAAAACACTATCATCAATCTACTACTGGTTTGGTCGAGATCCTGGGGCATAGTGATTTTACAACTGACCGTGTTAGTGATTATCATTAATATCACGCTCCTAGGTGTGCTATTCGTTAAGTTTTAGTAGTAGTGGAGCTTGTTTGTGAAAGAGTTCGTCCGGGGAAGTACTACCACCATACCCATTTCTGCCGCAAAGCAGTACTGCTCGCATTGCTGTGTTCCGGTTTGAACGGTGTGGGTGCCGGTGAAATTACAGGCACTTGAGTCTTCATCTTTGTCTCATGGTGGCGGGCGCAGTGCAATGCCGCATAGGGTGCGTCCTAGGTGGACGTGAACTATATGGTAATGCGTTGTTAAAGACAGTGGTTACCGCTTAACATCAGGTGGGCTATCAGGATGTTCCGTCATTAGCGTAGTCAAAAAAAAAAAAAAAAAAGTTGGCTTATTTGTGTCCAGGAATCTGTATTTATTCATATACTTACTTACACTGAAGTGATATGGCTGGACTGGTCAAGGTTCCGGGACACTTACATACATACATTCATACATACATAGACACACGCTTTTCTCCCCGAAGGGGACATACAAAGCCTCAATGGTCCTCTTTTCTCAGTGGGTTGCGCCATCGTGGAATATAGACGTGACAAGTGGTGAGCTCATCGCCGCCACATCGTGAAATATAGACGTGACAAGCGGTGAGCTCACCGCCGCCATTGCTACCCACGACTCTGTTAACGTTTTCTTCCAGTAATAACACATTCCATAAGCTAGTAGCCAGGACAAATCTTATACCAACGAATCTTATCAACTTAGTCGGTTTTTACGACATCCACGGGAGGAGATGGAGGCGTCTATTCTAAGAATACAGATGGTCCCCAGATAGAGATCTATATAAATGTGTATTTACAGGTTTTCACAAACGGAAACGCTGCTCAGTTTCAACGGGTCGTCGCTGAACTCGCTGGGAGCTCACGCCACGTTAGCGTACGAAAGCATATTTGCTAGTTCGGGTGTTGACACCATGCGCCTTACCACGGTCGAGAACCAGACTATTGATGGATATTATATGAATCTGGTGAGTGCTGTCAACTATACCTAGTACCTAACTGTACCTAGTCAAACCTTTGGAGGTTTTTAAGGTACAATATCTTAATTAACTCTGTAAAAAATATTGCGTATGAAATAAAAAAAAAAAAATTGGGCTACTAGCGGCCCGCTCGCGACTTCGTTGGCGTGGTTCCGCTGATCCCAGGTTTTTGCTACTTAATTAGCATCCAATAGTCACCTACATAGTCCTGATCCCAAACTAGGATTCCCCGTTTCATGGGAATCAGGATTTACGACGAGTAGGTACCATGGTAACACAACACAGACCCGGAACAAATATTTGCAGGTCATACAAACATTTCGCACGGGAATTGAACGTGCAACCTCTCGCATCTCAACCGGTGACTCGCCCGCCATGCCACAGACTTCTTCAACTGAAATCTTATTTCTTTTAATATAGCCTAATATTAATCAGGAATAATGTAGGTTCCTGTTAGTGAAAAAAATTCTGGAATCAGTTTAGTAGTTCCAGAAATTTTCCCATACATAGTATTATTTTATCTGTGCCCATACATACAAATCAATTTTACATCTATAATATTAGTGTAGATAGATGGAGAGAGCTATGTTCGCATGTCATATAAGACCCAAAACGTATAACCAATAAAGCTCTCAGAATTAGCACATTAAAGTAACAAAGGGCAGGCCGTAAATATTGCAGAACCAAAAACCGCTGGTGGAATGACGTTCCATGACATTGAATCATTGGCTTTTCTTTTTCTTTTATGTTTATATGGTTCGATTTAATTGCTTCATTCAAACTGAAAGGCAGAAGTGAACCAAGGCGATATTACACGGATCAACCAAATTGAAACAAATCCTTTGAAAAGCATTGAATATTGCACAGTTAATGACTTTAACAATATACACGTAAATCATTTAAATGACATTCAATGTTCGCGTCAACTCGGTGCGGGAATTACGTAAATCTATTCTTCTTCTTCGTCGTGTCGATGGTGGATCTTTTTCTATTTCATATCTTGTTTTGCCAGAATCAAAATAATCTATTTAATAAATGAGAATGAGTCATCGTTCAATCTTCATGTATACCTACACGTTTCAACCGCATTGAGCAATGACTAATATTGAACATTGCATTGAAAGCGTTCGGTGAATCGAAGCTTCCAATGAGATTGCGCAATCGCATTGAAATGTTTTTTGGAATGACTGATCAAGCAGATGGCCCACCTGATGTTAAGCGGCAATCTCTGCCTTTAACAATGCATTACCTCATAGGTTACGTTCACCTAGGACACACCCTATGCGGCATTGCAATGCGCCCGCCACCCTGAGACACAAAGATGCAAAGTCTCATGTGCCTGTAATTTCACCGGCACCTTTTAAACCGCAACACAGCAATGCGAGCAGCGCAGAAATAGCGGTAGAAATACAGGTATGGTGGTAGCTAGTACTTCCCCGGACGAACTCTTTCACAAAAAAGCTCTACTACTAACAAACCAACAAAGCAATTGTCAGAATTATCTCACTTTATGTGTTTTGTCTCTCGTTTGGTTCGGACACTTTTTGTCCATTTACTTTGAGGTCTTTTGCGAGGGTGAAATGACGTTCAATATATGACATTGAATGATTCACTACTATTTACTACCTACTACTAATGCTGCTACGAATACTATTACTACTACTATTTATGTTAACATACTTCCGTGTAGTGACGTATAGTGACGTACTGTAGTGACGTGACGGTGATTCGTTGCAGGCTCTCGCCGGCCCCTCCGCGATGGGCGCGCTGCGACACAGCCTGCTCACAGGGTCCACCTTCGACGACAGCTCCGCCACCGCCTGGTTCAGCAACTTCGGATACCACGACGTGGCCACGTCGCTCGCCGCCGTGCATTCGGCGCTGCTGCGCGCGCGTGACGTCACCGCAAGCTTACATGTCTACAACCACCCGCTCGAGGCTACCTATGCTAATCAGGTACACACACACCCAGTTCTTGTAAAGTATGTATTTTGATTTCAGTTTGAAAAGGGCACTGGGTGGGATAATTTTAGCGTGGCTTAAGTTAAGAGAATGCATATTCGACACCCATGAGTATATATGCACTAGTGGAAGGCCTGCGATTTCGTCCGCGTGGAGTATTTTTAACCCCCGACGCAAAAACGACGGGGTGTGATAAGTTTGACGTGTCTGTGTGGGTGTGTGTGTCTGTGTCTGTGTGTGTGTGTGTGTCTGTCTATGGCATAGTAGCTCCCGAACGGATGAACCGATTTCTTTTTTATTTTTATTTTTTGAAAGTTGCATTTTTCGGGAGTGTTCTTATTAGCTATGTTTGATCAAAATTGGTTCAGCCGTTTCATTGCGCTGAGGGTTTTTAAATTTTTCAAAATTAATTACTTGTTCCATACAAACTTCAACATCCCGCTGCTCCTTTTGGAATTTTTGGAATTTTGGAAGTTCCTTTCTTAGTGCACCCCTAGACCATAAAATGAACGTACCTTTAAAATTTGATGTCTGTAGGCTGTGCTCTGATACGATACTCAATCAGTGACTCAGTAACGCAATGATTTTATATACAAAGATGTGCTCCTTGTTTCAGAATGACATGCAATTAATGGTGTCACTAATGTCGATGCAACTTGCGAACGGAATCGGCAGCAGTGTGGCCATCGTCAGCGCTGTGTTTGTCATGTTCTACATTAAAGTGAGTATACAATACAATCCTGCAGTAGATGGTCCTGGTGAGGAGTCGGGCGGTACGATCTAGAGGGGAGTCCCCTGTCTGCCCGCGAGCAAGCGAGAGGGAAGCTCACTTCAGGCTGTCGTTGCAAAGCCACACGTAAAGCGTGGACGGATAAAGCACAACTAGTAATAATCAATATATTTATTACTAGTGTCCGCCTACGGCTTCGCTCGCATTTTACCAGGATAAAAAGTACCCTATAGCTAAATACAGGTCATAAACTATCTATGTACCAAATTTCATCGAAATCGGTTTTGTCGTTTCGTTGTGATTGAGTAACAAACATAGAAACATCGTAACATTGACATTTATGATATTAATGGGATAAAGAACACAAATATATGATAACAAAAAAGGTTTTTTTGTGACAACCCTTGCACATTTCCACTGACGCGATTATGGCAAAACTGTGATTGAATATCACACCCATCAACTGTGGTTCATCATGGCGTAAGGCGCGAAGCTGCTGCAGAAGGCGGCCGGTCTGCAGCCGGCGGTGATGTGGCTGAGCGCCGCGCTGTTCGACTGGCTGTGGTTCATCATGTCGCGGTCACATCCTCATGTATTGTGCAGGAGAAAGCGTCCGGCGCGAAGCTGCTGCAGAAGGCGGCCGGTCTGCAGCCGGCAGTGATGAAGCACAAAGGTCTAGAAGGCACCTATTCACTCTTGACTTGAAGAGACCCAGATTATAGTTTTCAGGAAAGACAGACGACGGTAGTGTATTCCACTCCTTAGCAGTTCGCATTATAAAGGTAGAACTGAAACGCTTTGTGCGAATAGAAGGTATACCAATGAGGTAAGGATGGTACTGAGCCGTACGCCTGCTCGTCCTATGATGAAAAGGAGATGGTGGGTGCAGAAGGCGGCCGGTCTGCAGCCGGCGGTGATGTGGCTGAGCGCCGCGCTGTTCTTCATCATGTCGCGATCACATCCTCATCTATTGTGCAGGTGAAAGCGTCCGGCGCGAAGCTGCTGCACAAGGCGGCCGGTCTGCGGCCGGTATGCAGCCGGCAGTGATGTGGCTGAGCGCCGCGCTGTTCTTCATCATGTCGCGATCACATCCTCATCTATTGTGCAGGTGAAAGCGTCCGGCGCGAAGCTGCTGCACAAGGCGGCCGGTCTGCGGCCGGTATGCAGCCGGCAATGATGTGGCTGAGCGCCGCGCTGTTCTTCATCATGTCGCGATCACATCCTCATCTATTGTGCAGGAGAAAGCGTCTGGCGCGAAGCTGCTGCAGAAGGCGGCCGGTCTGCAGCCGGCAGTGATGTGGCTGAGCGCCGCGCTGTTCTTCATCATGTCGCGATCACATCCTCATCTATTGTGCAGGAGGAAGTGTCTGGCGCGAAGCTGCTGCAGAAGGCGGCCGGTCTGCAGCCGGCAGTGATGTGGCTGAGCGCCGCGCTGTTCTTCATCATGTCGCGATCACATCCTCATCTATTGTGCAGGAGAAAGCGTCTGGCGCGAAGCTGCTGCAGAAGGCGGCCGGTCTGCAGCCGGCAGTGATGTGGCTGAGCGCCGCGCTGTTCTTCATCATGTCGCGATCACATCCTCATCTATTGTGCAGGAGAAAGCGTCTGGCGCGAAGCTGCTGCAGAAGGCGGCCGGTCTGCAGCCGGCGGTGATGTGGCTGAGTGCGGCGCTGTTCGACTGGCTGTGGTTCATCATGATCGCGATCACCATCCTCATCTCGTGCGCAGCCTTCGACGTCATGGGCCTCTCCTCGTTCACTGAACTCGGTAACAACACCATTTCTTTACATTCTACGCATTCCGAATGCTTTAGATCGCTCTATTGACGAGCTCTGTGGCGCGGCGGGCGAATAGCCGGCTGAGATGCGAGAGGTTAGACTCCCGCTGCGGGACAAATGTTTGTATGATCTGCATATATTTGAGGTCTGTGTGCTAGTATGTTACTCGTAGTTCTTGATACCCGCGACAGTGCATATGACTGTTGGGTGTTATGTAAAACCACACCAAGAATACGTCATTTCATTACCTACCATGGGAATCCGCCTGCCAAGCGCGGTGATTATGGTTGCCCGATTGCATTCAATGGGGCAGACGTCGTCGGGAAGTGGACGTCTACCTGATGATGATGATAATGTGATACAGTGGTACACTGTAGTAGGGCGCTCAGTGCACAAAATACATAGTACAGAAGATCAGTTCTGGCCAAATTTGATTTTATGTACCTACGCTCGGCCGTAGCGCTAAGGCTGGTAAAGGCTTAAATTTAGATTTCCGAACGTCAATTAAAGACATTTCAGCTCCAGCCGATTATGATTTGAATTACCAACCGTGGCAATCATGGTTATGGTCAACCGTAGCAGTAAGGGTGTCTAAAAAAAGACTATTTTTTGTTTTCAGTGTTGTGTTTAGACCGCCATACAAAGAGCAATTCATGTAATTATATAGGTACCTAAATAATTACGTCTATCACCAAAACGCGGGCACTCGCGACTGGCGTTTGACCGAGTTTCACCAAGATCGTCGTGTATACGCGTATGTAGGTAGGTGCGCCTGTTATCGCACGTTGTACTGAGCTGATCTTCTGTACTATGTGTTGTGCTCATTGTGCGGTGGTCGCGGTCCGCAGGTCGGCTGTACCTGTGCATCCTGGTGTACGGCGCCGCCATGTTGCCCATGAACTATCTGTTCTCGTTGCTCTTTAAGGGGCCGGCGGTCGGCTTCGTCGTCGTCTTCTTCGTCAACACGCTATTTGGTGAGTCATTAACAGTGGTGTGATGCGCGCGGAATAAATACACAGCTCTTGTTTATTACAAGCTTTTATATAACTTGCAATGTATGTTTGTCTGGGTGGAATCCGGGTGGAATCTTGCAACTGAATTTTAAAGCAGTTATCCGATTGAGCTGAAATTTGGAAAATCTGTCAAGTTCCGATGACAATATAATATGATGGCGACAGCGAGCTGATCTGATGCTGGACAATGGAACTCCTCGATGGATAATAGTAGACTGGCCGTGTTTAGGCTCATTTTGATCAGCATACGGTTAAGATCACTAGTTTTATAAAAGGTTGCATTGAATAAGAATAAGAATATTTTATTTGCTTGAATACAGGTAATTTATTTCTAAGAGGTTATACATTACAATTATGTCCCTTATATATTCTACCATCGAGATGGTGAAAAATGTAATACACTTAAGTTGCTCATTAAAATACAAAATTTCATGTTACAAATTATTGGAAAAGTTAATAAATTCATTAATATCATAAAAACAATGATCGGCTAGCCATTTCGTCCGCTTTTTCTGTGAAAAAAAAAACTTTTGTTTTTAGGGTGAGTGCTTAAAAAAATAATTGTTAATTTTTATTTATTTGGTTTACCAATAAAAGAAGTACAATCGTGCAAAAATATAATTCTAAAGTTACTTAAATCTAGTGTTCCTTCAATTCTATAATTGATGGAACACTAGATTTAAGTATCTTTAGAATGCGTAATTTTACGTAGGTACCTATGTACCTACGTAAAATTACGCATTCGCTCGAATTACCCAAAATTGAGCTCAGTTCGCGTTCACCAGCCGACCAAGGAATCGCGTGCTCAATACCAAACCATAGGATTAAATACCATGAAAACATAGTTTTACACTTTTCGTTAATTTAGTATTATTGTAACAAGACGATCTTTATTACAACCTAAAACCATATACAAAACTTTTAACATATCAGCCTACCAATTAACCATATACTTTACAAGGAGTGTCTATAGGGTCAACATAGAAACCCTAAGCCACTTCTTCCTTTCTACAGGGCGCGTCATAGGAGGACGTGACCTGTGAGTAGGGCTGTTGCATTATTCGTAAGCTTTTACTATCCGGATAATATGGATAGTAGTGAACTTTAGTATCCGGATATCCGGATAATACGGATAATACGGATAATTTCAGAAAAGCTTAAAAAAAAAAAAAAAATGGTTATAAATAGCGTTATTCATGTTTAAATTCATGTTCAGTTTGACGACCTCTGTGGCGCGGCGGGCGAAGCTTGGCCTGCGACGCAGGAGGTTGCTGGTTCGATTCCCGCCTCGGAATAAATATTTGTGCGATTGCAGATATTTATTCAGGGTGTTCTGGGTATTTTCTATGCATAATACAAAATATCTATCTATGTAATATATTGTATTAAGTATATCAGTTATCTAGTACCCATAACACAAGCTTTGCTTAGCTTGGGGCTAGATAATGTTGTGTGAACTGTTCAGCAATATTTATAAAAAATAAAAATAAACTTATATTCACCCACCATTAAAATATGAATTACTTTAACCAATTCTACCGAATTCTGGTACTCTTTATGGTAAAATTAAAACTTGTGATCATAAAAAATCAAAAAACATCATAAACCATCATAAAACAAAAGAAAACATGTTTATTTTTATGCCGTCATAAAAGTAGTATAAAAAAAAATTATAAACTTTTTTTTTGTATTCATGTTAACACTTATCTTCTCTAAATAACTATATTTTTCTTTCAATAAAGCAAAACTTGCATTTAAAATCTTGCTAGCGAGGTCTCAACTCTGGTAAAACTTTTTTTTTTTTTTTACATTGATTGACCTTTGATTGACCACGATCTCACCTGTTGGTAAGTGATGATGTGGCCGAAGATAGAGCACAAGGGCCTAGAAGGCACCTATTCACTCTAGCCTTGAAGAGACCAAGATTATAGTTTTCAGGAAAGAGAGACGACGGTAGTGTATTCCACTCCGTAGAAGTTCTCATTATAAAGGTAGAACTAAAACGTTTAGTACGAATAGAGGGTATACTAATGAGGTTAGGGTGGTACCGAGCCGTGCGCCTGATCGTCTTATGATGAAAAGGAGATGGTGTGATCAGATCATGAAGTTTCTGGGAGCATTCCCCGAAATGGAACCTATTGAAGATCGAAATGCACGCAACCTTACGGCGGTGCTCGAGACTCTGGATCTTAGTCTCCGCCATATGTTGCTCACCTATAAGCCTGAAGGCAGCAAGCTGGTGTTTAGCCGAGCCATCCCAAACGTGGCAGCAGTACTCCATACCAGCCCGGACTTGTGCTTTGGCACACACAAGAATGTCCCCAGTAGACCGATTTCGGTGAAATCCGTATTGGAGATCACTGAGGAGGTCGTTACCTTCGAGGTATGCAAGGAGTTTCCTATTCAGTACACGCTCCATACATTTACATAGTATAAGGGAGGTGACCGAGATAGGGCGGTAGTTCGAACGGTCAGTCCCTTTCTTGGGTACAGGTTGCACGTTAGCGAGCTTCCAAGACTTGGGGACTTCACCAGTATTCAAAGAGAGGCGGAAAAGACACGTTAGTATTGGAGACAACACAGGGGCACAGGTTTTTAACACTACGGCCGAGATATCATCCGGACCGCTAGCTTTATTCACGTCAAGACTACGTAGCGTTTTCAGCACTTCCTTTTGCTGGATGCGAATTTCTTGCATTGAAGCTTCGCATCGAGGAAGCCTGGGTGGAGCTTCGCCAGAGGTGTCAAGACGCGAAGCCTCCGCAAATTGATTGGAAAATAAATTAGCTTTCTCAACCGCAGCGTGAGCTAGGGACCCGTCCAGTTTCAGTAGTAGGGGGAGTGAAGGGCGGCTGAAGTTCGCTTCCACTGACTAAGCCAGATACCAGAAAGCTTTACTTCCCGCAGGGTATGCGGCAAGCTTAGCCCCCAGACGGCCAATCCGATTGAAGCGAGCCTCCAAGAAGGTGATACGGATCACCTTCTTGCAGGTTTTCCGAGTTTTCACGCGTTTTGTAAGGTACTTTATGTATATGTGACAAACATGTAAAAGAAAGGATCAGTATTTTAAATTTAGATTTCTATCGTAATTTTTTGATGATTTCCACTATCCGAATTATCCGAATTATCCGGATTTAGCGGACGTCATTATCCGGATTTGAAAATTGGTGGATATCTGGATAATTCGGATATCCGGATATTCGGATTGCAAGCCCTACCTATGAGGTAATGCATCGTTAAAGGCAGAGGCTACCGCACAATATTGGGTGGGGCCATCTGCTTGTTTCGTTGCTGTCATTTCAATAAAATATATAGCTTGCTATCCTGGCTACCTACAGGTACTCCTACCTACTCGATACATTTACTCCATGCATTATAAACCTTGGTTTTGACGTAAATTTTATGTATGAAATAATATAGGTACCAATTTCGCGTTTTCTAGGTATGATGGGAGCTCAAGTAGTAGAAGCGTTAGCTAATCCAAATCTAGACACACAGGACGCAGCTCACATCGTGGACATGATACTACAATTCTTCCCGATGTATTGCTTCGTGACGTCTGTGAGGTAAGTCACGCTCAGCAGCATTCCCCACAGCGGAATTCCCTGTGAACTTAGAACTTAACTGTGTAACCTGTGAAGTTCAATTTATAGTATTAAGATGGGGCGCCGATAATGTGATTGCCTAGGGCGCTCTGGACCTTTAATCCGCCACTGATCCAAATAGCTACAAGTGTCTGCATATTATGGGTGCTGTGTTCACATAAGTTAATGAATCTGAATGACACTGATTTAAGGTGGTTGCTTTCGCTTGTGGCGCGTGTGTTTTTTTTCGTGTTTTAACTTATCACAGCTCATCAACACTTCCTCAGATAGCGAAAACTAATTTTCCGGTAATTACATGGCTTAACACACATGTTTTAATTTATAGTATAACATTAATATCATTAGTTAGGCTATGATGGTGCTCCAAACAAAAAACACTAAAAACTCAATGAAGCACAATCGTAGCTAAACTAATGATATTTATGTGATACTATAAACTAAAACTTGTGTGTTAGGCTATACCTATAATTACCGGCAAATTAGTTTTCGCAATCCGAAGAAGTGTTGATGAACTGAGATGAGCAAAAAACACGAAATAAATTAATTTCACGCTACAAGCGAAAGCAACCAGATATCAGCAACGAGATTTGTATGGATTTGTTTGGTTTTTTTTGCAAGGGGTTTTTTACAACTGAATAGGAAACTAACAAACCACAGGCCCAAAACCAAACCACTACCAAAACCATCACCACTATCGAACAATTAACCTCTAATTTTTAAAAAAAAAATGTGATTGACTTCAATAAATGTAGGTACTTATATTATTAAAAGCTTTTATTTAACTCGCAATGTATTTATGTTGTATAAGCGGAATCTTGCAACTGAATTTTAAAGCATCAGTTATCCTCAACCAATTGAGATGATATATTGCATAGGTAGGTACTTGTCAAAATCCGATGACAATGCAATATTATGGTGACAGCGAGCTGATCTGATGATGGAGTCACACGGATGGTGGACAACGGAACTCCTCGAGGGATAATAGAAGACTGAATATATATTTTTCATAAAAAACTTATCTAAATGAGGATCAAACGAAGTTTAAAAAATAATAAACTTTGATGAAATAGCAGTGGTGTCATCTCTTGTCAATGGTTCGTAATAATTTCGGACATTGAACAGAAGGTTTCCAAATGAAACACCTGTGGATGGCTCCCATCGGCGCTATAGCCGAGTTGATAGTGCCTACAAACTTCGTCTCCAGCGTCATAGCTAGTTCAATGGCCAAATTGGTAAAGGCATCGCCAATCACAGGCGAGGATGCGGGTTCGAGTCCCACTGGAACGGAATTTATGGGTTACATTTAAATTTAAACTTCGTTTTGTATTGAGCGCGCTAGCGGCATATACTTCCTTTATATACTGGTAGATTCGCTGCTCTCTACTGAACCATGAATAATTGTGTATAGTTTTGTTCCAGGATGTTGAATCAAGTGGAGATGACGGTACAGTCGTGCCTGCAGGCGTGCGACTACATGGCGGCGGTGATGCCCAACGTGACGCAGTGCGACATGCAGACCATGTGCGAAATGTACCCCACTTCCTGTTGCGGTAAGTTCCAACATGATGCAGTGCGACATGTAGACCATGTGCGAAATGTACCCCACTTCCTGTTGCGGTAAGTTCCAACATGATGCAGTGCGACATGTAGACCATGTGCGAAATGTACCCCACTACCTGCTGCGGTAAGTTCCAACGTGACGCAGTGCGACATACAGAACATGTGTGAAATGTACCCCACTTCCTGCTGCGGTAAGTTCCAACATGACGCAGTGCGAGATGCAGACCATGTGCGAACTGTACCCCACTTCCTGCTGCGGTAAGTTCCAACGTGACGCAGTGCGACATGCAGACCATATGCGAAATGTACCCCACTTCCTGCTGCGGTAAGTTCCAACGTGACGCAGTGCGACATGCAGACCATGTGCGAAATGTCCCCCACTTCCTACTGCGGTAAGTTCCAACATCATTTTTAAGGTTCCGTACCCAAAGGGTATAAACCTATTACTAAGACTTCGCTGTCCGTCCGTCTGTTACCAGGCTGCATCTCATGAACCGTGATAGTTAGACAGTTGTAATTTTCACAGATGATGTATTTCTGTTGCCGCTATAACAAGAAATACTAAAAAACAGAATAAAATTAATATTTAAGGGGGCTCCCTTGCAAAACACGTTTTCTTTTTTGCCGTTTTTATAGATATGGTACGCAACCCTTCGTGCACGAGTCAGACTCGCACTTGGCTTGCTTTATTTTTGGGATACGGAGAACAACGGTTGTTTTTTTAAAATCTTGCGTTTTGGTACAAGCAGATGGCCCACTTGATGTTAAGCAGTAAACTCTGCCTTTAACAATGTATTACCTTATAGGTCACGTCCACCAAGGACGCACCCTATGTGGCATTGCACTGCGCCCGCCACCCTGAGACATAAAGATGAATAGTCTCATGTGCTTGTAATTTTACCGGCAACCATAGGTACCCTTCAAACCGGAACACAGCAATGCTTGCACTACTATTGCGGCAGAAATAGCTCTACTAACTACTAAAATAATAATGTGTCATTGTAACAAGTTTTTTGTTACAAATGATAAGCAAAACAAGCTTATTACATACTAAAACTATCTGGGGTCTATAGACCGACAGAGCTACTATAGGCCGACCGCATAACTTGCGCCTCTCCTGCACGGTAAGAAGGGAGCGGGGGCGGGTAGCGCTACACACGGAGTCAATAATCCAAAGACTTATCAAGAGATAGGCATTGTTGTCAAAGTATAAAATATAATTGTAGTATCTGTATTTTGAAGATTTTTTGAATATCTAGTAGTTTAGTTAAGTTATATAGATTGTTAGTTCTTTGCTCCGCGCACCCCTCTCACCCACCCGAGACATCTCCCCCCGCTCCCTTCTTACCGCGCAGGACAGTCACGCGTTAAACGGTCAGCCTATTTACTATTATTTTCGAGTTTCGATTGTTCCCGATATTTCGGCACAGTTGCATGCGTCATGATCACGGGAGATCTCCCGTATACATACTTCATTGCATACTTTGTATAAGGTATGCATTGTATTAATGATCTGTTCCAGTCCGCGAGAACTCCCACTTCGAGTGGGAGGAGCCCGGCATCCTGCGCTACCTGGTGCTGATGCTGATCAGCTGCGCCATCTTCTGGACGGTGCTCATGCTCATCGAGTACCGCCTTCTCAACAGGGTAACAACATCATCAACATGCCTACCATACCTACCTACTAATCATGATAGCTATACAAAAACAATACTATTCCATCATCATCAGCAGTCTTATATCATCGGCCTTTCAATCAATCAATCTTTATTTCAGGAATTATTATTGAGAAATGTACTAAACCTCAGACCACAATAACAATTAATAATGTAACAATAAGCCCGTAGCAACATAAAAACTAACGTATATACAGGGTGTAACATAATATCCCTATAAGCCCGGGGAGGGGGAAATTTCGAAGATTTTAATTCATGAAGTGCCTCGTAAAAATCCTGAAATGCCTCTATGAATTCCTGAAATTCCTCCAGAAAATGTACCTAACAGAACATGAACCTTGCGTACCGTAACGTCCTCGTGTTGTTTTACGTACGTTTTTGGAGGAATTTCAGGATTCTTACTGAAGGAATTAACCGCTAGCTAATCCTGGTTAGTTGATATAAAAGCCAAGTTTGTTGGTAAAAGGTTGTAATCCCTTATACGTAAACTTATGACTGATGATGATTGAGTGTTATTCGTCTCGCGGCTGTAGATACACTGGCTGAATGCGTTGCTGCACTGACCTAGCGGGCGCAAGTACACAAGTGACCCACATAGGTAGGATTGCTGATGGCTGCTATAATAATCTAAGTGATCGATGTATATCGAACACTTACAAGGCATTTCATGAATGAAAAACTTCTAAATTTAAAAAGTCGTAGAATTAAAGTTATTCGCACTGATGTATAGAATGCCCCCTCCCCGGGCTTATAGGGATATTACGTTACATCCTGTATAAAAACACTTTATTTATAACTTAATCTAACACACGTGTGATTGCCGACGCGTCGCGGCCCGGTATCACGTGGCAGGCGGCCCTTGAACCGCCGCCTTTCCACGTCTGTCGTCGTCCAGTCTCGAGCACCGCACAGTTGCATGCCTTTCGATCTTCTATAGGATACATTTCGGGTAATGTGCCCAGGAGCTACAAGATCTGATCCCACCTTCTTCTTTTCATCATAGAACAAGCAGGCGCACGGCTCAGTCAGTACCATCCTTACATCATCAGTATACCCGCAATTCGCACTAAGCGTTTCGGTTCCACCTTTGTAATGCGTACTGCTAAAGAATGAAACAATTTGCCGTCGTCTGTCTTTCCTGAGAACTATAAAATGGGTCCCTTCAAGGCTAGATAGAGTGCATAGAGTGACAAAAAACAACATTTAGAACCGTACTAATTACTTCCATGTAGGGGTCCTGGTTCATTTATTTTAGACCTGGGTCAGCGGTTGCCCGTCCTTAATACTAAGAGGAGTATGTTCGGTGTAGCTATTCACTCGCAAGAAGAGTCCGCCGCCCGTGGACGCGAGCCGCGTGGACGCGGACGTGGCGGATGAGGAGCGGCACGTGGCGCGCGTGGACAAGTCGAGCCTGGCGCAGCACGGACTAGTCGCGCGCGGACTCTCCAAGTACTACGGGAAGCACCTCGCCGTGGACCAAGTCAGCTTCAGTGAGTACTCGCACACTATTCACTCGCAAGAAGAGTCCGCCGCCCGTGGACGCGAGCCGCGTGGACGCGGACGTGGCGGACGAGGAGCGGCACGTGGCGCGCGTGGACAAGCTGAGCCTGGCGCAGCACGGACTAGTCGCGCGCGGACTCTCCAAGTACTACGGGAAGCACCTCGCCGTGGACCAAGTCAGCTTCAGTGAGTACTCGCACACTATTCAGTGAGTACTCGCACGGCATTCAGCATAATAATGCTGGACAGCTCACACAACATTATCTAGCCCGAGCTAAGCAGAGCGTTTGTTATGGGTACCAGATAACAGATATACTTAATACAATACCTTACATAGATATATATATTTTATTATACATAGAAAAAACCCAGAACACCCTGAACAAATATCTGCAAATCGTACAAATATTTGTTCCGAGCCGGGAATCGAACCCGCAACCTCCTGGACACTCTTTATAGACAGGTAAAACTAATATTACCACTCTAATCTAGAGAAGTTTAGGAACAGTACAAAAAAAACCTCGCATGCGCCACAAACTTGAAGTGGTACTAATGGTTGTACCTGGTGTGGGATCTGTAGCTGTAGTGCAACTTTTTGCTACAAGTTTACGCGCTCTACCAAGACCGCGTTTTACTCGCAGTTTGTATGAAGAAATTTACAGAGCGACGAGTTAATGAATTATTTTGTGTGAGTGTTAGTTTTTAACGTCAATTTTGGCGTCACTTAAATTAAACGCTTATTCCAAGTCGCACGTTTACTCTAGGGTTTCCTCAGTTTTGCGAGTGTAAGTGACATTTTTGACAGTTCACGTCACGTATTGTTGTCAAGTATACTTGTTGTATACCTTAATTTTGCCGTTTACTCAACCAACGCGGTGGTCCGTAAACGCATTTTAACTGCGATGCCCACACTAGGCCTATAGGACTATGTACGTGACAGTTGGGTGTTTACTATTGACTTGTAGGTGTGAGCGACTCTGAATGCTTCGGGTTGCTGGGAGTGAACGGCGCCGGCAAGACCACCACCTTCAAGATGCTGATGGGAGACGAGACCATCTCTAGTGGACAGGCCTTCGTCAGCGGCTACTGCGTCGAGAGGGAGCTCACCACGGTCCATGAGAATATTGGTAAGTACTGGGGCTCTAGTGGACCTTCGTTTCGAGAGAGTTCGTCTGGGGAAGTACTACCATCTACCTATTTCTTCGTCGAAGCAGTAGTGCTCACATTGCTGTGTTCCGGTTTGAAGGGAATGGTTGCCGGTGAATCTACAGGCACATGAGACTTTCAGCTTTATGTCTCAGGGTGGTAGGCGATGGGCAATGTCACATAGGGTGCGTCCTAGGTGGTCATGACCTATGAGGTAATGCATTGTTTAATGTGTTTAATGTAATAATTAAATTAATAGTAATTAATGTGTATATTTCTTTGTTATAGGTAGGTATTTAATTTATGATTATGATTTATAATATGGTTATTCATAAAATAACCTTTTACCTGACATAACTTGGCATTATCAATAAAGATATTGTATTGTATTGAGAAAGGCAGAGGTTACCGCTTAACGTCAGTTTGGAAATCCGCTTGCTCGTTCATTCAATAAGATATAAAAAAACTGTTGTAGTTTAATGGATCCCACGGGGTCTACGCTCTACGCTCTTAGTAGACCAAGACATGTTCTCGGTGATTCTGAAGACGCAATCACTGTTCCGATACAGCGACCCCGCCGGCGAGGTCGACGAGTCTCTTCAGTACATATTCTGTGCATCACGCCTACAGACCGCTCACCGTTAGATGTCCCCTGCCTTGGGAATAGTGCCAACCACGGCAGGGGACATCTTACAGCGTGCGTTCTGTTCATCAGGTACAAGCATGTTCTGGGGCGTTTTTCTCCGACCCCTATCTGGCAATGGTCTAAGGCGAGGTCCGTACCTGAGTGGTGCCGTTGCGCTCGTTGCCCCAACCTGACTTTTAATGGCGCTTAAAGCTCGGTAAAGCTGCCATGACTCTCTGAGGTCACCTGTATGTAATGTCCATTCGAAAATGTCCGGAATTCTGTAGGTAGATACCTGTGTCCAACAATTGGAAGACATGTGTCATTTGCATGAAAGGTCTGCGAGGCGCACTGAATACTTTCACCCTGCTTCTTTCATCAATGGTTACTAATAACTCAAGCTTGTCATATTGTCTAATTGATGTCGATTACCAGTTTGCTGTTCATTGCGCTGCGTGTTTTACCTTTCTTTCAAGAGCAGACATATTTAAAACACGCTCCGCAATGGAAACCGGCAAAACCGGAAAAGTTGGCAGCGCAAACTGGACATCGAAATCGAACTTCAGTCTATTACATAATATGACCGCTGGTCTCCGAACTGACGCAAGGCAACCAAGAAAGCACCAGTTAATTTATAATAGCGGACACATACGCAAAGGATGAATCGGACAATATTACGAGCGTAGCAGACCCAGGCATATGTACTTAGTTATGGTGTGTTGAACAGAACCAAATATTCTGTTTTTTTTAATTTTGATGTTTACCTTGTCCATGATCCGGGGATCATGCCAATAATAATGCCAAGAATTACTATGGGTTTTAAACTAATGTGGGATCATCATTTATTAAAGCCAGGCGGACAGGCTCGATTTTATACTAATGTGGGATCATCATTTATTAGAGCCAGGGGGACAGGCTCGATTTTATACTAATGTGGGATCATCATTTGTTAAAGCCAGGCGGACAGGCTCGATTTTATACTAATGTGGGATCATCATTTATTAGAGCCAGGGGGACAGGCTCGATTTTATACTAATGTGGGATCATCATTTGTTAAAGCCAGGCGGACAGGCTCGATTTTATACTAATGTGGGATCATCATTTATTAGAGCCAGGGGGACAGGGTCGATTTTATACTAATGTGGGATCATCATTTATTAAAGCCAGGCGGACAGGCTCGATTTTATACTAATGTGGGATCATCATTTATTAGAGCCAGGGGACAGGCTCGATTTTATACTAATGTGGGATCATCATTTATTAGAGCCAGGGGGACAGGCTCGATTTTATACTAATGTGGGATCATCATTTATTAGAGCCAGGGGGACAGGCTCGATTTTATACTAATGTGGGATCATCATTTATTAGAGCCAGGGGGACAGGCTCGATTTTATAATAATGTGGGATCATCATTTATTAGAGCCAGGGGGACAGGCTCGATTTTATACTAATGTGGGATCATCATTTATTAGAGCCAGGGGGACAGGCTCGATTTTATAATAATGTGGGATCATCATTTATTAGAGCCAGGGGGACAGGCTCGATTTTATACTAATGTGGGATCATCATTTATTAGAGCCAGGGGGACAGGCTCGATTTTATACTAATGTGGGATCATCATTTATTAGAGCCAGGGGGACAGGCTTGATTTTATACTAATGTGGGATCATCATTTATTAGAGCCAGGGGGACAGGCTCGATTTTATAATAATGTGGGATCATCATTTATTAGAGCCAGGGGGACAGGGTCGATTTTATACTAATGTGGGATCATCATTTATTAGAGCCAGGGGGACAGGCTCGATTTTATACTAATGTGGGATCATCATTTATTAGAGCCAGGGGGACAGGCTCGATTTTATACTAATGTGGGATCATCATTTATTAGAGCCAGGGGGACAGGCTCGATTTTATAATAATGTGGGATCATCATTTATTAGAGCCAGGGGGACAGGCTCGATTTTATACTAATGTGGGATCATCATTTATTAGAGCCAGGGGGACAGGCTCGATTTTATACTAATGTGGGATCATCATTTATTAGAGCCAGGGGGACAGGCTCGATTTTATAATAATGTGGGATCATCATTTATTAGAGCCAGGGGGACAGGCTCGATTTTATAACGTGCGAATTGTTGGGTGTGTTAGCGAGCCAGACATAAAATAACTAAAGACGTACTGAATTGGTATCATCTATATTTAGTAGGTTAGGTACCTACATTTATTTGGCCCTCTTATAATTTAAAATTTCAGAATAATTCCGAATTTCTCCAGAACACTTTGCTGGACGATTTCCCAGGGTTATACAACAAAAGGAAGCAATCTACATAATTCCAAACCTACTTAAAATTATTTTAAAGACGAATAAAAGTTAAACGCTGTTTTTGGTATCATCATTTGAGTACGGCTGGACCGATTTGGCAAATTTTCTATTTCAATGTTCGTTATATCGAATAAGGGATTTTGAATTATGACGAAGATTAAAAAATAATTGTTGTTGTCATAAACCGTGTAGATTTAGAAAAAAAGGTTTAAGACAAGCCTATTTGACTCTTGACAGGCTCGATCCATACAATGCAATCTTTTGTTCGTTAATAAATAATGCTGTTGTTGTTTAATTACCAATAAGGAAAAGGTTACCAAATGTATGACCTTCAGAACACCTGCTTATACTCGAAATACTTAATGCGCAACTCATTGTATCGAGTGGATATAGTGGACAACCTTTGATAAAAGATAAGATTATCATTTGGCGGGAACGTTTTTATCTAATCCGCTTTGCTAATTTCTTCATAATGCTAGAGGACAATGCTTTATTTTTATTGATGGAAACACAGGGCGACCATATCGCGACCATATATCGCCCAATCGGAAATAACAAATCATATTAAACAATACAAATAAATAAAACTAATTCCTAACTAAATTTTTCGTAGTCGATAAAAAAGGCAGAGTGTTTATAAAACGGGATTTTATAAACGGATTTTTAACGTTGATTTTAACATCGACATAAATTACTATCGGGCGGATAAATGTCTCGGATGAAATTGCTTGTTTAAAGCACGCGTTGTACAATCTACTATTTTATTGTTACTGTTTTAATAAACTATAGACAGTGCGGTTAGGAACAATTAAATAAAAAAAAAGGCCAAGTGCGGGTCGGACTCATGCACGAACGGTTCCGTACCATTATCTATAAAAACGGCAAAAAAAACACCTCTATTGTATTGGAGCCCCCTTAAATACTTATTTTAAACAGTTTTTTAGTATTTTTTGTTATAACGGCAACAGAAATACATCATCTGTGAAAATTTAAACTGTCTAACTATCACGGTTCATGAAATACAGCCTGGTGACAGACGGACGGACAGCGAAGTCTTAATAATAGGGTCCCGTTTTACCCTTTGGGTACGGAACCCTAAAATGAATATATGGCTATTACCACGGCCCGTGACCGCGTTCGACGGTAGACCGGTCGCGGGCGGTGCTCATGATGAAGAGGCTTCTGAACTCAGTAATTCGAAAAATCAGCAATAAGACGAAAAACAGTGGTAATTAGCCGAATATATTATGTATTATAAATTATATAATTATTATTATTATTTATTATATTGTAATGTAGAGTCTTGAGTGAAGCGAGGGGTTCAAGCTGCCCAAGACGAAGACAGGCTTTATCCCAGAAGAGCATACTCTATTTAACACACCTTCTGCGAGACAAATAAAAATTCACTGAAAATCGCAGCACCAAACACTGTCTTTTGATTCACATTCTTTGAAATTGAGTTCTGCTTATTCAATTCAATTCAATTCAAATTCATTTATTTCAGGCTGATAGCTCATAACTATATACACACAGACATAACAAAGACACATTATGGTGGCCAGTTCGATTTTCGAAAAAAACCTCTTTACAATCTCATATGGGCATTTTTCTTATGATTTTTCCTCGAGTTTCCACACGAATTTGACGTTCCAAATTCAAATCACTTAACTCCATTGGGAGTTTAATACAGCTTAACCAGAGGTAATGCTACTTTACGTTGAGGTCGCATGATTTGTAATTGGACATTGAGCAAAATGGTGTTAAAAATGTTTCACTATCGTCTAATTGCAGGGTACTGTCCGCAATTCGACGCGCTGTTCAACGAGCTCACGGGCCGCGAGACGCTGCGCCTGTTCTCGCTGCTGCGCGGGCTGCGCGCCGGCGCCACGGACCTGCAGGCCACCACGCTGGCGACCTCTCTCGGCTTCCTCAAGCACCTCGACAAACGGGTGAGTCACCTACACACGAGTCAACGTGCTCACGGGCCGCGAGACGCTGCGCCTGTTCTCGTTGCTGCGCGGGCTGCGCGCTGGCGCCACGGACCTGCAGGCCACCACGCTGGCGAGCCCTCACCTCGACAAACGGGTGAGTTACCTACTTCACGAGGCAATAAGCACCTTCATAATGCATGTGCTGTGACGTGTCTTATTGTCCACTTCTGCGTCGTGGGGTTTAAAGATAAAGATGTATTTATTTTGTAACCACATAAACAGAACAAATTGGAATATTTTAGGCATTAAAATAGGTTACAAAAAAGGCAACTGCTCAGCATGTGCTATGGCAGAGTTAGTACCATAGCGCTGGTCTTCCGTGGTCGCACATACGAGCGCATAGTGGCTGCCGCGGTACACGATGTCATTCAATAACTAACATTTTATATTATGAACATGTAAACACAACAACGATGTCATTCAATAACTAACATTATATATTATTAACATGTAACATTGTTATAAATAATAACATTGTGTGTTACAGTTTGTGGTCGCCAATCGAGAACCTTTATTCCCTGATTATTGTTATTCTTGATTGACCGTTACTGTTAGCCTGAATCATCCCATTGTTGGGCAAAGGCCTCCCCCATATCCTCCAGTCACTACGATCCTGTATTAAAAGTGTCCATTTCATGGCGCCATCTCCTACGCAGTCTGCCGCGACGCCGTCTCGCTGTGTCCGGCTCCACAAAGTGGTTATTTTGGCCCACAGCTCATCAGGCATGCGACAGACATGTCCAGCCCAATTCCATTTCAGCTAAGCTGCTTTTTCTCCTATACGTCGTTGATTTTAGTTTTGGAGCGCAGTGTGGTGTGTCGAATCCGGTCGGTTCATTTAGCTCCCAGAATACTGCGCTCCATCGCCCGTTGGCAAACCATGAGTTTGGATTTCTGAATATTTGTCAAAGACCAAGTTTGCGAGACATAAGTGAGAACGAGAAGGATGCACATGTCCATAAGTTTGCGCTTTAGTTTTATCGGAAGGTTTCCCTTCATCAGCTCCTTAATTGACGAATAACTTCTACAGGCGTTCTCAGATTGCCCTGTACCTACTAGTATTAAAGTGGTGTTATTTGTTGTAACAGGTTAGCGAGTACTCCGGCGGCACGAAGCGCAAACTGAACACAGCGGTGGCCTTCCTCGGCAAGACGCGCCTCGTGTTCGTGGACGAGCCCACCACAGGGGTGGACCCCGCCGCTAAGCGACATGTATGTATTTATTTATTTTTTCCGTTGTGTGTCCGGCCCTAGAATATACCCCTCCATCTCCTCCCATGGATGTCGTAAAAGCCGACTAAGGGATTACCCCGACTTGTTTGTAAGATATGTTGTAATCAAATTTGTCCTGACTGCTAGCTTATTCAAGGAATATGTTATTACTGGAAGAAAGCGTTCAGCAAGTCAGCAGAGTCAGTCGTGGGAAGCAATGGCAGCGATGAGCTCACCCCTTGTCACGTCTTTTTCGCATGATGTTGCAACCCACAGTGAAAAGAGGCCCATTTGAGGCTCTGCCTACCCTTTCGGGGAAAAAGGCGTGTGTCTATATATGTATGCATGTTATTTGGATTGTATGTATTACTAGGCTTTTTTGTTAACTTGGTCACGGGGTCTCATCCCATACAAAAAATATATTGTTCTATTAAAGTTCAATAGATGGCGTTACAGGTATAGATTTGGTATTGAAGTATGTAAAAAAACAATATTAGGTCTTGAATGTATCTACAATCAAATTTAATAATTTTTACAAACATTTAATTTTGTCTTTTTTCTGATGGTAATAATTTGAACTAAATTGATGATGACACCAGTTTGTTTGTGGTACCACAGGTAGAACTGACTTTATAGATGGCGTTATTTAAAAAAAAACAGGTGACACGCCTATGACGTCATGCCTGAAATGAAAGAGAAAACTAGTATTTCCTTTTTATTCTAAAATTTTCAAATAAAATGTCATACATCATTTGATATCATTGTGTCCAAAGACGAATATATATGTATATATAAAAGACAATGTCCTGAATGACTGACTGACCGAGTGCCAACGCACAGCCTAAACCGCGTAGAGACTTGAAATTTGGAGGGTGTGTTTGTCTTGATGCGAAGGGTTGTAACTAAGAAAGGAATTTTGAAAATTCATAAGCTAAATGATTCTAACGTAATACAAAAATGCTCTGTATTTCGGAAAGCGTTAGCAGTAGATAGTCACTTGTAATTTCCGCTTCGGCCGTCAAAGAAACCGGCGTTTCGTAACTGGTTCATAGGTACTTTCCTCAAATAAAATTAACAAACATATTAAAAGTTTGCAATATACGAAAAATGCCACGGGAACTAAATATGGCAGTGTATTTCGACGTAAAATATAGTTTCACGGTATAGGTAGTTGTTGGGATTAAAATATTTTCAGGAGTGGGACTCCTAAATTGAAATACTTGAATGTTCGTTCGTTTCAAAAGTCATGTCACGGTGTGGTTGTTAATGTTAAAGTTGTTTTCTGCACGCCGGGAAAGTATTCTGACTACGCGCGGACGAAGTCACGAGCGGGTCATCTGTTGAGTTTGAAAAATCATAATCGACATACAGGCTGATTGGAAGATGGGTGTGAAGTGTCATACCGTACACCACAATGTAAGTATTCCTGGTTCCTTAGTAGCGGCTTTGACAGATCCTCAATCTCAGCACATCACCGACTATTATCTTGGTATCGGAGCCATCACCGACTGGCTGTATACCATAGACTAATGTTTTGTTGTCCTTTCTACCGTCTACATAGAAACAGGCAATCTGTCAGCCCCAGAATGCCACAGACTCACAATATGATTCAGGCACATACACTACAGGGTGCAAAGCTGTTAGGGGAAGGTTTTCTAGACCATTTAGAACTATTTCAGCCATAATAGTTATAAAATGAAGTCCGACTATTTCTTTTTTACCGTTTAATTTGAATACCCAGAAATTTTCAGTTAATTGCTTATAATTGCCAGTTTTATTGATTAATGTTTTCTTATATTTTATTTTGTAATTTAAGTAATGTGTAAGCAATCTAATAATACATGGTCTAAGCATCGGTGTCATCAGACATTTTCAGTACAGACACTTTAGTTCACCAAAAAATTCAAAGATTTAAAGAATCAGGTTTTTGGAAACTTAGAAAAAACAAATGGTGCTTTTTTCTTCAAACTTTTTTGAATAGGTACATGAAAAGAAAGAATTAATTCAGCGTTTGAAACGATGAAGCTGGAGATGATGTTGAAAGTAACTACAACCGAAGTGAGAAGACGGGCCCTTGCTTGTGTTGTTGGGAATCGTGGCAATCATTTTGAGCACCAATAAATTAATAAATTGAATTAAAATGTTGTTTTATAAGAAAGCCTAAAATTTTAAATTTTCTTCCTCAATCTGGGTATCTCATCTGGTAATCTGTACCTAAAGGTACCAATTTTATTAATTTGTAATATATCCGCGTAAATGATACCTCAAATAAAAGAGTATGAATATCAAGCATGTATTCAAAAATGTTTGAACAAAAAAGCACCATCCGTTTTTTTAACTAGGTAAGTTTCAAAAACCTGATTCTCTAAATCTTTGTTTTTTTTAGCTGATAGTCGCTGCATGATGCCGAGTTCTTGGAGTATGGACTGATTGGTACGAAACTCTGTCAACGAAACCCCAAGCATTCTTCCCCAGAACCACATCTCAAGAGCATCTATGCTCTTTTTCTCGCTCTCCCTACGAGTCCATGTTTCTGCAGCATAGAGGAATATGGGAAACACCAACGCTCTAACGAGACGGATCTTAGTAGATTTCGTTATGCTACGATTTTTCCATATCTTCCTCAGCTTATACATGGCGGACATAGAAATCGCCATACGCCGCTTGATTTCGTCAACGCATCCACCATTGTTTGTGATCAAAGATCCGAGGCAAATGTATGATTGAACCACATCACAGTTTGCGATTTGCTTGACTTCCGGCAAGTTGTTATTGATACGGTCAACAATCATCACTTTCGTTTTGCTGCGGTCGATCTTCAGTCCAAACTCGAGGCTGATGTTTTATATCTTGAAAAGACTAGTTTCCCCATACAGCTTTGCACTCATCTTCCAATCACACTGTGTACGTGTCGTAAGTTTTTTTCACAAACGCCATCTATTGAGTGTGTGCGCGTTTTACGCGGTAATTACAGTTGCAGGAGCTAGGTGGCTCTAGCTATCATTTCCCTGCTAGCGGCATCTAGCACCCAGGTAAGGCAACCAAAATAGCCCGCAGAATAGCCCGAGTTATGGCGGTCACGTTTTGTTGTATGGCATGAGGTATCTGTACTAGTATAGTATTCTTTTATCTGTGACTTGGTGAATGTCGTAACAAGCAGATGCATAGAGCGGTGTGTAACGTGCTTGTGTGCAGGTGTGGCGAGCGGTGCGCAGCGTGCAGAAGTCCGGTCGCGGCGTGGTGCTGACGTCACACAGCATGGAGGAGTGCGAGGCGCTGTGCTCGCGGCTCACCATCATGGTGAACGGCCGCTTCCAGTGCCTCGGCACGCCGCAGCATCTCAAGAACAAGTTCTCGGAAGGTACACACACGTTTCACTGTAGCTTACTGGACGACTATAGTCGGGTGTTGAACGGAGTCTTATGCCCGTTTGCACTAAACTTGAGTTAGGCTTGTTCTAGTTAAGATACACCTAAGCCTAAGAACAGCCTAGCCTAAGTGGACTAAGGAATGGCTTAGGGTTAGGCAAACAAATTTAATGCAATTTTGCAAGGAAATTTATCGTTAGGAATAGTCTAAATAAGTTAGAAAAGAACTTAGGCGATTCTTATGTTTAGTGCAAACGGGTGTTAGGGCTTTAGGTTAGGGCCATAAATTTTGTTTTGTCTATATGTCTCGCTCGCACTCGTTAGGCTTAAGGAGCGCGCTACTCGAGTTCGGAAAGGCCCGACTATTGCGGGGACATTAAAAAAATACTAAAAAGTTCACACAACCTTATCTAGCCCCAAGCTAAGCAGATCTTGTGTTATGGGTACTAAATAACTGATATACTTAATACCATACATACCATACATAGATAGATATTTTGTATTATGCATAGAGAACACCTTGAACAAATATCTGCAGATCGTAAAAATATTTGTTTCGAGGCAGGAATCGAACCCTCAACCTCCTGCGTCGTAGGCGAACCTTCGCGCGCCGCGCCTAGGTCGTCGTCGTGTGTTGTTTACAATGATACAAGTGTAAGAACTTATAGCAACTTTCAACAATCTCTAGGTGAAACTTCATCAGACAATTTTTTGCGTTTGTAAATCGCTCGCTTTCACCACAGAATTACCCATTTTGTATCTTCATTTACCCATGAAAGTTGAAGTATGCCTTTTCTTTGGTTGAGACGAGTTACTTCGGAGTTAGTTACCGCATTTTCCCGTTAGTCGACGCTCTACAACGGTTTATTCCCGATGTCCACGTTGCCTTGTCCACGTCAACGTAGACAACGGGAATAAACCTCTATAACATCGTTCACTAGAACGCAATACGGTCTGTAACTTGATGAGAAGGTGAATTGTAATGTTAATGTGATCGTTTGTTTGCAGGCTACACGCTCACCATAAAGCTGAAGTTGGACGACCACGCTCGGAACTCGACGATAGGCTCGGTGACCGACACCGTCAAACACTTTGTACATGACAACTTTATCAACCCTAAAATAATGTGAGTATCACTGAAATCATTCTATGATGGTGGTCTCGGGGCCTTGGTGGTCCCGGCCTAGGAATAGGACTCGTAAAACTCCTGTGGATGTTGTAAACGCGACTAAGGGATTAGAGGATGGGCTATCTGAGTACTTAACACCAATACACTAGTACTGCGATCACCAATCTGCCTGCCAAGAAGAGTGATGGCAAATCCCACCTACAGCCAGGCCTGGTCATGTGACGTTATTAAATTTTTTTTAAAAAAAGAACTTTATTTCAGGCTTACTGAGAAATGCACTAAACCTAAACAGTAAGCCCATATCAACATAAATACCTTAGAAACTAGCATACACATAATGTATGGATCGCAATGCTGGGCCATGAAGAAGAAGGATGAAAGAAGATTGCATGCAGCAGAGATGAGAATGTTGAGATGGATGTGTGGAGTGACAAGAATAGGTAAAATAACGTATGAGTGGGTATATAAGAGGAAGTTTGGAAATTGCACCTATGTTTAGCTTGGTATTGGCCCATACCAAGCTAAACACAGGTGTATAACATTATGAGGAGGGATGAAACATGCATGTAACTAAGAGAGTTATGAATATGAATGTTAGTGGATGGAAAGGAAGAGGAACACCTAAGAAAAGATGGATGGATAGCGTGAGAGATGATATGACCGAGATGGGAATGATGAATGATGAGGTGACGGCTGACAGGGGAGAGTGGAAGAAAAAGACGTACTGCAACCCCTAATAAATTGGGAAAAGGCCAAGACACTGATGACTACTTACTATCCGGCCGGATAACAGCTGCTAATTATATCCGACCGGATAACGGCGTCTAAAAAAAACTGGGTACGCCGGATAAATAAATAAATAAATAATGCTGCACAGTTCACACAACATTATCTAGCCCCAAGCTAAGCAGAGCTTGTGTTATGGGTACTAGACAACTGATATACTTAATACAATGTATTACATAGATAGATATTACGACCTCTGTGGCGGGGCGGGCGAACGTTCGCCTGTGACGCCGGAGGTTGCGGGTTCGATTCCCGCCTCGGAACAAATATTTGTGCGATATGCAGATATTTGTTCAGGGTGTTCTGGGTATTTTCGATGTATAATAAAAAATATCTATCTATTATATTGTATTAAGTATATCAGTTATCTAGTACCCATAACACAAGCTCTGCTTAGCTTGGGGCTAGATAATGTTGTGTAAACTGTCCAGCATTATTTATTTATTTATTTATTTATTTATTATATATAGAAAATACCCAGAACACTCTGAACAAATATCTGCAGATCGCACAAATATTTGTTCGAAGGCGGTAATCGAACCCGCAACCTCCTGCGTCGCAGGCAAACGTTCGCCCGCCGCGCCACAGAGGTCGTCGAGGAGGATAACGGATAGTAAACGGGTATCCGATTCATCTCTAATAAACATTAATATTTACCAAGACAGTTATGTAGTTTGTTTTGAAATTGATAAGTTAACGTTTGTTTTCAGGGAAGAATATCAAGGAGTGCTAACGTACTACTTGCCCGATCTCAGCATGCCCTGGTCCAAAATGTTCGGCATTATGGAGCGAGCGAAGCGAGACCACGCCGTCGAATACTACAGTATCTCGCAGACAACCTTAGAACAAATATTCTTGCAATTCACCAAATACCAAAGAGAAGAGTCGGCGGCTTGATGGAGCTGTGGGCAAATCAGTTACAGAGATACCGTAGTCAATTTGTTTTTGTTGTCAAAGAATACTTATACGTAATATCACAAGTTGTGTACTATTTGTTTCGTTTTTGTGGTACCTAATGATTATGTTGAGTGTATTATTCTCCTTTTTTGAATATATATTGCGCACACTAGAACTCGTCTTTATTGTGTTTTTCAATAAGTTATACAGGATGTGGCAAGATAATGGAACTCTCAGGTCAAAACTACAAAAATGCTAAATTACTTTTCTGTAAGGCTACGGGACTTACAGAAAACTAAATTAGCATTTTTGTAGGTAGTAAATAAATAAATAATAAATAATGCTGGACAGTTCACACAACATTATCTAGCCCCAAGCTAAGCAGAGCTTGTGTTATGGGTAACTTATATACTTAATACAATATTCATTACATAGATAGATATTTTTTATTATACATAGAAAATACCTAGAACACCCTGAACAAATATCAGCAGATTGCACAAATATTTATTCCGAGGCGGGAATCGAACCCGCAACCTCCTGCGTCGCAGGCGAATCTTCGCCCGCTGCGCCACAGGTCGTCAAATATCAATAGTAGTTGGACGAAAATGTTTTAAACTGACAATAACAGATTAAACTGCTATTGATATTACGGGCCTAAAGCGTTCTAAAGCTCGAAGTTACATTTATATAAAATATAACATAACACCCAACAGTCACGTACATAGTCCTGATCCCAAACTAGGATCCCTGGAGTACAATTTATCTTGCCACAACCTGTATATTGACGTCCTCTTTGGTGCGGCGGGCGAGTAACCGGCTGAGATGCGAGATATTGTCGGTTCGATTCCCGCTGCGAGCCAAATTTACAGATAACATTACAGTTAAAATATACATCAAAACTGGAAACCACCGACCGCGGAGCAACGCCCAAGCCTAGTTTATAAAAAAACTATCTGAGGCCTGTTTGTGTGTTTCACAATCATTAAGTAAAGGTTTAAGTAATTACTCAGTTAGCTAACAGAGGTTAAATTCTTTCGTTAACTTTTAACTTACTGAGTAGATAAAGTGGTGATTAACACTACAGAGGGATTGTGAAACGCATATAAGTACCTACTTGTTTACTGAGCAGTTTTATTTGAAGTAACTTACTTAGAACTTTACTTATTGATTGTGAAACAAAGCCTTAGAATACTATTTTAACTGCGTTTAAAACAGAGATTCGATAACCTTTGAAACGAATATGGTTATGCACATACTTTTCTCTGGAAACGAGATAGTTACCAAGATTTTTGAGATTTGATTGTTCCCGATATTTCGGCACAGTTGCATGCGCCACTCCCGTTGCGGTTCCCGTGATCATGGCGCATCGAAATATCGGGAACAATAAAATCTCGAAAATCATGTTAACTATCCCGTTTCTAGTGAAAAGTAAACAGAGATTCATCAAATATTTTTCAATGGTTGTTTAATCACATTAAGGTGGAGTATAACGCAAAATTACCAATCTTAGATTTTGAACTGACTAATTCAAGTACAATATTCAAATTAAAAATATGCATGGATACTACATTATAAAACCGAGGGATCACCCTGGCAGAAACACGGTAGGACAAAAATTTCTTGATATCAAAAAAACACAAAGCTACCTCTAACTTTTGCCTAGATTCGATTGTTTGTCATTATGGTACAGATTACAGAGTCAAAAATTGGATAAATAAGATCAATACAATGAAATGGAGGGTTCACCCACGGGGTTTTATAAAATTATCTATATTAAAAACCGCTTTTTCGAGCGGCGCGTGGCGTTTTTTTTGTATGAACATTTCTGCCTGGCCTGGTGGCGCGCGCAGTCTTAAATATTTCCTTGTTTTTCTTGATAAGTGGGTGACATTTATGATAAAATAAAAAATATAGTATTCGTGTAAAATTGTATATTGATGTATAACTTACGTGTCTGTATAATAAATAAAAATAATTAAGTAATACAATTGCCTTTACCTATAATTATTACAAAACGAGGTAGAATTAGATTCTTATAAAACTAATATTTTAATACCTATGTACAAGAGTTCATAAAATGCTTTAATATCTATAAGACATTCACAACAACATTAAATAGCTACATAATAATGTTTTACAACATATGTAAACTAACATTGTGTTAAACTTTACAGTATTTCAATCAAAAGGCTGTAGAAAAAGCACCCGAGAACATGAAAGTTAAATCAATAACAGGATAATATTAATTTTGATAGTACATTTATAGGCACTTTTAAGGCATATCAAGCAGTCTCAGAGTCGTAATGCCAATCCGAAAGGGCTTATAATTCTAACCCATTTTTTAAATCTTTAGTTCAATCTCTTTAATATTTAAGATTGTCATGTTATAATACTTTTTTATTGTATACAAAGTTGAAAACCCTAAACAGTATTTGTTCATGTGCAGAATCCCCCTCACGGGCTCTGGGATTATATTGTCATAAAAATGCGCGACCTGTATTGAATAAGTACATACTAATTTGGTATTAATAAATAAGTACAGAGTACCAACTTTTGAGAGTGTATAAACATATTTTGGAGTTAGAGATGCCAAAAACTAGTTAAGTATCTAAGTAATTAAGTACGTACATAAAAAAAACGGCACTTATGATGCCAATTCTGCTTTCAGTTTCAGTTATTTATTCATAAGAAAATTCTTACAAGTCAAACAGTCAGTGTATAAGTTTCGTTTTGTTATTAGACAGATATCATCGTTATTAATAGTTTTCATACAACTTATTTTTATGTATCTTTCTAACAAAGCTTTTATTTTATTTCTTTGGGTTTTCTCAATCTAGAATTTCATATTTTTCTGTAACTTTTTTTGTTCTGGCACTTTAACAAGTAACTTTTGACAGGTGCAATATTATCAAGAACTGAACACCTAATTAATTAGCCTGTGATTTAGCCAAAACTCTAGGGATGATATTGGTTGGTTGTTCGATAATAACGACACTCTTTAGAACCCGTAAACACCTGTCAAAAGTTACTTGGTGAATTGACAGTACCATAGCACAGATTTAATAATAGTTACTACGTAACAGATACATCACTCCCATACAGTCTTCGACCGAAGTAAATTTGGTCGAAGCATACAATAACATAAATACCTACTCTATAGGTAACCTACACAATCCAAATAATACCCGGCCACCGACCCGGCACTCGAAACGTACCTGCAGCTCGTTCACCGTAAGATAGCACCTGTAAATATTCCATGGCAGGTGTCAACTTACGGTGAGCGGTCCGGCTCGTTCACCGTAAGATGGCACCTGTAAATACTCCATGGCAGGTGCCAACTTACGGTGAACGGTCTTTACTTTACGCAATTTAATTTGTGTATGCAACGATGCAACGCAAATGTCAAGATTGCTTTGCCCAACAAGATGCACCGCGTGACGTTGAAGTAAAGCAAGTTGTCGATCAAGTACGTCTGGGTGTACGAGAATTACCTATTACCACAGATAAAATAATACTAATACTACACGCGAGTCTAACTCGCTCTTAACATTTTTTTTTGTACTGGTTGTATATAAAATCAGTTAATGAAAAAAAAAAACGAAATAAAGTGACAAAAGTATCGGCGATGACAGATTGTTTCATTTGTTTTTCAACTATTAATTAGAAATCCACCAACATATCCGTAGAATGAAATGTTTCTAGATGGTAAAAAAATGTAGATATATGGTTCTACAGATAAGTTGGTGGATCTTTACGCGATTTACGCGGAAAACGTGCCGTGCGAGCGCTCAGTACCCCCGTTAGAGTTTTGCAAACACCATCGTAACGACAATCGTGCGTGCATTGCCCACTAGCCATTAATCTGCGCTTGCATAATACACGGACGATCATCGTTATGATGGTTGCTGCAAAACTAGAACTTGGACCTCTGGCGTGCACACCGTCTACGCTAGACGGTAGGCACTTATCGCGTGCCTTGGGCGAGTGCCGGTGCCCTGACTTACGCTGAATAACATTTGATTTCGAAGATAACTGATATACAATTCGCCTGCCCACTTAATACTATGGTACATGTTACTATTAGCAAGCGTCTAAAAGCCACGTAATCTATAATTTCAAATCATATATAACAATATAAAATGATAAGAAACTGATTCTTAAGGAATTAATTGCTAGCAATATTAGTTCTAGTAACTGATGGCTTTACATTATTTATGTAACTTTGTCATTGTAATACATAAACAGACTAAATAATATATCTATTCAATATTTGTTTGTTATTGGAGGACAGGCAGGAATAAAGAGTTCTATCTGTCCCCCTTTTGCAAAAGGTGGACAGATAGAACTTTTTAAATTAATAAAAGTTCTATCTGTCCCACCGCTGCAAAAAGGGGGACAGGTAGAACTTTTGTTGTCCCAACTGTCACCGTAGGGTGAAAGAGCAGGGTGACAGATGGAAATAATTCTAAAAGCTGAGCTGGAATAAGTAACTAAGTTTCACCAGGAATTTCAAAGACATCACGATAATTTCCAATTCCGGAAACGGATTTTACCACCGCACCGATGGATAATGGATGATGCGTGTAGGATAGTGAATGCCTAGTCCTGGTGTGCGTGTATCCTGGTGAGCCGCAGGAAGACCTGCTTGAGCGTGGTCTGCGAGACGGCGTAGTCCTCGATGCGTCGCAATAGCGCGTGAGGCTTGTACGCGCGCACTGGACACCGGTCGCAGGGGCACGGCGACCAATGTACTCGATGTTATATCACTTGGTGAGCTGAGCTTAGTCAGTTAGTTTGTAAGTAGGCACCTCAATCCTGGTGCGCGTGTATCCTGGTGAGCCGCAGGAAGACCTGCTTGAGCGTGGTCTGCGAGACGGCGTAGTCCTCGATGCGCCGCAATAGCGGGTGAGGCTTGTACGCGCGCACTGAACACCGGTCACAGGGGCACAGCAGCACTGTCACTGGTAGCGATCAATGTACTTGGTGTACGGATAGAAATTATATCACTTGATGAGCTGAGCTTAGTCAGGTAATTTGTAAGTAGGCACCTCAATCCTGGTGTGCGTGTATCCTCGTGAACCGGAGGAAGACCTGCTCGAGCGTGGTCTGCGAGACGGCGTAGTCCTCGATGGGGAACAGGTCGCGCGCCGCCTCCATGACGTGGAACACGCGCCACCACGGCAGCTCCGCGTCGTTCAGGTAGTACGTACTGATGCCTAGGTAACTTTCACTGTGAAAGGCAACATAATTTGTTACAAATGAATCGATATAAATACAAAATAAAAAGCGGAAGGGGCTGTGTCTGGGACACACGGCCGTTAAGGTGGGGTGGTATGTCACAAAATCCGTAATCTTAGATTTGATTTTTAACTGACTTAATCAAGTCTAATATTAAAAATATGCATATTATAATTTCTAGGGATCACTGTACCAGAATCACGAAAGGACAATATTATTCCGCTTGAAAAAAAATGCAAAGTTACGTCTATTTTTTTGCTAAATTCGATTGGTTATTAAAACTGAACATATTATTGGGTAAAAAATTCGATAAATAACATCAATACAACAAAGCCAAGGGTTAGCTGAAGGGGTTTTGTAAAATTATCTATATTTCACGACATATTCAATAAAAACAGCTTTTTCGAGCGACGCGATGAATTTTTAGTAGTAGTAGTAGTAGTAGAGCTTTTTTGTGAAGGAGTTCGTCCGGAGAAGTACTACCACCATACCTATTTCTGCCGCAAAGCAGTAGTGCTCGCATTGCTGTGTTTCGGTTTGAAGGGTAAGGGTGCCGGTGAAATTACAGGCACATGAGACTTTTCATCTATGTCTCAGGGTGGCGGGCGCAGTGCAATGCCACATAGGGCGCGTCCTAGGTGGACGTGACCTATGAGGTAATGCACTGTTCATAGGCAGAGGTTACCGCTTAACATCAGGTGGGCCTCTTGCTTGTTCCGTCATCCAAGCAGTATAAAAAAAAAAAAAGTTTTTTTGTATGCAGATTTCTGCCTAAGGGTTGGCGCAGTATTAAGGTAAGACGATACGTTTTTGGGTCGGTGAAATTTTCTATTCTGGTACCCATATGTTACAGAGTGATTTTAATTTACAAATAACGTAGCTGTTTAAAACTACTCACATAAGTTTAGCTTCAATAATGTTATCTTGGATATACTTGTCTATTTTAGCCAAATCAGCCTCTCGATCTGGACCGAATTCACATTTTACGATGAGCGTGAAACCTGCAACAAATTATGAAGTTAGGTCAAGCGAATGCCCGAGAGAACCTTCGATTATACATGAACAAATAAAACTGTATATGTAAACAATTATACATCCGCAATTGTTTATGTATGCTGTGCAATGTACATACACAAATAAACTCAGGTCTGTTTCCTGTAGGAGTAGGCAGAGACCACGGATTTCCACTCGCTACAATCCTGACACAACTCTTTTGCTTCATTCACTCTCATCATATTCTTCTTCTCTGAACTGTTCTGAATACGTTCGCCAAAGTCTTCTCCTTCCCATAATCCCATTCACGCCCGTCGTATGTACCCGTTTCGTCAATCTACTATCGTCCATCCTTTCTAAATGCCCAAACCATCTAAGCATAACTTTCTCAATCCTAGTCACCACGTCTTTTTTAATTTCACAACGGTCTCTTATCACACTATTATTCCTCATTCTATCTCTAAAAGTCACACCACACATACTTCTCAAGGCTCTCATATCCACTGCATTTATTCTACTTTCATGTTTCTTCTGCCATACCCAACTTACTGTGTAATGTGCACCTTAATAAATTGTCAATCCAAGTAGGTCTGCGCTGATCAACGACCACACCAATCTGCTATAGTTACCTTGAGAGAACTTTGTCTTGAGATGCTGTAACGGTCCGAGGCAGTGCAGCCGTCCGCTGACCATCACCGTGAGCCGCGAGCACAGAGCCTCGCACTCCTCCATGCTGTGTGACGTCAGCACCACGCTGCGCCCGCTCCGCGCCGCCGCGCTGATCGACGACCACACCAGCCGCTTCGACGCCGGATCCATGCCTGTACGAATTACGCAATTGCACAAATTGTGTATTACCATCAACCCTATAAAAGGCCTAGATCCCTCTAAAACCCTAACTTACCCCTTATACCTTAACACCCCTGAAAACCCCTTGTGGGGAAATCCGTCATGGATACCCGCCTGCGGGGGTGGCAGGAGGGTTACGCCGGACTCGAACCGGCTAACACTACCACTGTGTTCATCCGGTCACCTTTAGTCGGGACAACGGGTACGCTTTCGCAGTCTTCCGCTGTCGCCAGCTGGGGCTTAAACCATCATCAGCAACGGACGCCCTCGTGTCCGCTGCCTAGGCCTCACCCCCCCCCCCCCCCCCCCTGAAAACTCCTAGTGCAACCTCTAAAACTCTTACAGCCAATAAAATCCCTGCAAACCTATGCAAGTCTATGTATGTATGTATGTTTTTCAAAATAACTTTATCTGGTTCTAAATCTAGTTTTCTAAAGCTAAGGCAAAACCAACGCGTTCATCCCGCGTCCTCAGTGGAATGCAATGGTAAGACAATAAATCGCCACCGTGCACGCCACCGCGGACGCGGGCTGAACACTTTGGTTTGGCCGTAGCTTAAATGAAAATTGGGACTCACTTCACCTTAAATAACGTATATAAGTAAGGGGTAAATGTTAGTTCACCTGTTGTCGGCTCATCGAGGTACAGCAAGCTTGAATCGCCGAGGAGTGCGACGGCTGTACTGATTTTCCTCTTCGTTCCTCCACTGCATTCATAAACCTATAACATAATCATTTATAAAACGGAGTTCCTTCCGTGCGAAAGAAATCTAACGATGCCAAATGAGTTTGATACACTGTTGGTTCACACTCTAATTCTTCAAACGTGTTCAATAATCAAGCAGCAATGGACGGATTAAACTTGTCAGAATTGTGTCTCTATGCATTTTGTCTCTCTTTTGGTTAGGAAATTTTTTGAGCGTTGACTGAAGGTCCATTTAGTTTGAGGTCAATGTATTAACCTGCCTTTCTCAAGTACTTATTTACGTTAAAGTTACAGTAAAATTATGTTTGCACGCTTTAATTGGGCAGAAGTATTATTAAAATAAAGGACGTAGTAAAAATTATAAGATAAATGGAAATGAGCAGAACATGCTTGTAGGATGGATAAGTCGATGGGCTAAACGAATATCAGACTGTATACGAAGGAACGAAACAAGAGGTAGAGGTAGACCGGAAAAGCGATGGGAGGAAATATTCTAAGATCCAGAGTCTCGAGCAGAGCCGTAATGCCACATCTATAGTATAGAAGATCGAAAGGCATGCGGCCTATATATAATCTATAGGTTACATTTCGGGGAATGCTCCCAGGAACTTCACGATCTGATCCCACCGTCTCCTTTTCATAATTTGACGAGCGGACGCACCGCTCAAACAGATGGATCAACGGATGTCAAAGGCCATAAACAGAGAATTGTGGAAGGGGAGGCCTACGCCAAGGAGGAGACTATTGCTGAAGAATAAATCAAAGGAAATTATAAAAGTAATAAATAGTACCTAATAGAAGGCCCATTTTATTTTATTTTTTATTATTAGCACACTGAAAATTGTAGTACCTTCAAAATATTTTACCATAGTTCTACAACATACTATAAAGAGGTAGTTGTTTGTTTGGATGTTTTGGTAATCTCCGGAACTAACTGATCTGATGAAAATGTGTCTATCCCTAACAGGAAACTACATTATAACTACATGAGCGCTCGGCCGCACCGACGTAAGCTCCTTTCAGTGCCCACTACTAGAACTAATCTCCTCGGACATGCGCCATTTACAATGGCTCTTTGGATAGTCAACGAATTATGTAAGGAAGATAATATTGATATACTTACGATTTCACTGTCGAAATTCACAATAGAAACTGCAAAATATCTTAGCAAGTACGCTTATCTTTAAGTTCTGTTTTTCTTTGTAGATTTGGTGTTTATTTACAGTAATGACATTGTAAAAACACAATAAAATAAATAAAATAAAATTACCCCTGAGTGCTAGAGGCTATATTTTGATAGCTTCCGCCCGCAGCTACGGTCGCGTTATGTGTAGTTTCATTCAACTCTGTAACGGTTGGGCGGATTTTGACAATATTTGGCGTGTGGAAGGAAGCTGTGGGGCAGGAGATTACTGTCCACCGACAGGGCCGCGGTAGAATCTAATCGGGACCCCGTGACCCTGTCACTTGTTAGTGCATCTCTAAACCACTCGTCAGATGGTGAGTGGTTTGATGATGCACTAGCATTAAGGAGAAGGAAAGAATATCGATGGGTTTTTAGTCCGTATGCCGTTGGGTGCTAGCCAACGGAGGGCCCGACAGACCCCTCAGCTCTCCCCGAGCTGATGGACATGTGTAATGCATTTCCCAACGTAAAAAACAAGGAAAAAAAGGGGATTACTGTCCCGACACCTCGCGCGCGACGCTGAGGGCGAAAGGCCAGTTAATGTTTGTACCTTTTTATCAAAATGCTGAGTGAATCCGAGGGAGTTGGCGAGGTGGAGAGCGCTGGCAGCGCCTACCCGCGCGGGGATCCCCCGCAGCAGGCTAAATATGTGCAGCGTCTCTCGCGCCGTCAGCGTGTCGAACAGAGCGTCGAACTGCGGACAGTACCCTGCAGACAGCGAGTCATATCAGACGTCTAAATGCTGCTGCTGATGATGGCGATGATGACGTAGTATTCCTAGAGATTTTTTCCTAAACATCTAAATATAAACGGCTGTATAGCCTACCAAATTCGGTTTGAAACAAGTTTTCATACATTTTACACCGTGACCGATAGTTACGAAAACCGCCTCTTTCATCGGCATCATCAGCAGCCTTTAGGCATCCAATGCTCGATGAGGCCTCCCCCATAGAATGTTATGTGGGATTTGACATAAGCACCACGCTTGGCAGGCCGATGGTGATCGCAGTATTCATGCTGAGTTCAAGTGGATATTGCTGCTCACTCCCTGGTGTAATTCCTTAGTCGGCTTTTACGACAACCACGGGAGGAGACAGAGAGGTATATTCTTGATTAGTACTTACCAATGTGTTTATGAACCTCTTGGACCTGCGTCTTGAGCGAGAGTCCGTGCACGAAGGCGTCTCCGCTGCCGATGTGCGAGTCGCCCGTCAGCATGCGGAACGCGCTCGTCTTGCCCGCGCCGTTGATGCCGAGCAGCCCGAAACATTCTCCTCGCTCCACACCTACAAATTAATTTCATTAGGAAACTGTTAGGTATATGTGAAAAATAAACAAACAAACATGCGTTAAAATATAACGTTGTTGAGTGAATGCTTGGTCTTTCAGGTCAGGGGGAAAAGCCTGCCCAACATCCCACCCGTGAAACTGTATGGGGAGCCACTTGTGGACAAGTTTAAATACCTCGGGCACTGAGTGACTTCTGACCTGAAAGATGATGCAGACATGGAGAGGGAGCGCAGAGCGTTGTCTGTAAGGGCGAACATGATAGCCCGCAGGTTTGCTCGTTGTTCCGCTGAAGTAAAAGTTACTCTATTCCAAACTTATTGCACTAACTTCTACACGAGCAGCCTGTGGATGAATCACACGCAAAAACAGTATTGCGAGTTCAGTACAATAATACCTTCAGGGTGTTGATGGGGCTGCCCCGGTTCTGCAGCGCATCGGGGATGTTCGCTGATGCGCGATTCAACTGTTTCTACACAACAATGCGTAAACGCTGCACATCCCTGGTGCGCAGGGTTCGGGCCAGCTCTAACAACATTCTGAAGATGTTTGCTGCTAGGTTTAATTGTCAGTATCTGAATCATTGCTGTATGGTGCATTTATTGACGATCAAATCTAGGTAGGCTTGTATGTGTACTGTTGATAAATGTATAATTGTATTATATAAGTTGTTATTGTGTGTAACCTGTGTGTATTGTCTAATTGTGTACCTAATCTTAATGATCCTATGTTGGTCGAATAAATGAAAATTTAATTGAATTGAATTACAGTACATTATTATGTACTCAAAGCTCAAGTGGGAATGGGCTGGCCACGTAAGTCGGATGCACCCCGAGAAGTGAGCGAACATAGTAACTCCTTGGGTGCATGAAGACGGAAGGCGACGACGGGGCCGGCCGAGAAGGCGTTTGCGGGACGATCGAGGCATACGACAAAGAGTTGTGGGAAACTGGCAAAAACTGGGATGAGTGGAAAATTTTGGGGGATTATGGTTTTTGTGGCTAGGTTATAAACATCTTTAAACAGCCATCTGTAGCTAACATACCGAATGAGAGGCGGTTGACAGCGAGCAGACTGCCGTAGAACTTGCACAGGTCCCTGCATACGAGGCTGCTGCGGGCGAGCTCCGGCCGCGACATGCCGCACACGCGCGCCCGCTCCGACGACACGTCGCTGTCCTCGTCTACATCGACCGGCGGTATCGCGCGCAGAGTTGTAGAGTAGAAGATCTACAAACGGACCATTACTTAAAGGGATATGTTAAATAGTGGGCGGAGTATAGCAAGAAAACAATGGCTTCAAGAAAGTGACAGCGCTATTGCTCACTTGAACCCGGAAAGAGATGAGGCACAGACCGTTCACCGTAAGTTGGCACCTGCCATGGAGTATTTACAGGTGCCATCTTACGGTGAACGAGCTGTATAGATTTCTTCAGCTCGGAAGTAACTGTCGTAAGCGACAAATGATAATTCCTCGTTTTGCTTCTAAAGTAGGAAATATTAAAAAAAACTTCTTTTAATCTTGTGATTACCTATTGAATAGTATAAAAATGTAAGCTTAATATTTTCTCTAATCGAAGGAGGGACCTAAAATGGGGTATAGGAGGGCCAATTTCATAAAATAAAGCTATCGAGAATCACCAATTGTGTTTCATTTATTTAGATTACGTTCTCAAGTAATTACTGTATTGACATCAAGTTTGTAACCTTTACTGTTACCGAGTGAGATACAACGCAACGACTCCAAAATGTTAACATCGTCTTAACATCCAACAGTCACATACATAGCCCCGATCCCAAACTAGGTTCCCGTGTCGTGGGTATCAGGAACTACGAGTACCATGGTACCACAACACACAGACGGGACAACCATTCGCAGATCATAAAAACATTTTCCCCAGCGGAAATAGAACCCGCAATTTGACACGTCTCAACCTGCTACTCCGCTAACCGGCGACCCGCTGCGCCAGAGGTCGCCAACATTAACAGTTTGTGAACTCTATACAACTGTAGCACAGTGGATGATAGTGTCAGTGGCGTGACGTCATCGTCTGCCTCTCTCATTTATTTGCATCATAGTTTATTATTTTTCAAGTGTAAACCACACTTTATAGATAACATTAAAATTAAATGTAACCCAAAAATTTCGTTCCAGCGGGACTCGAACCCGCAACCTCGCCTGTGATCGGCGATGCCTTTACCAATTCGGCCATAGAACGAGTTATGACGCTGAAGACGAAATTTGTGGGCACTATCAACTCGGCTATAGCGCCGATGGGAGCCATCCCGATGGGATCGGAGGTGTCATCTATCGGTGCTCCCTGGGGTGCGTTCAATGGGTACACTCCAAGGGTGTAGTTGTTTTTTTAACCACGCTCTGAGGCTCTGAACGACTTGGATTGACACGGAATGTCAATGCCACTGTAAATTTTTGATGTAAACAAACGCTTTTTCACCCGGTGTTGCCAATTTAGCTCTTTTAGAGCTAAATTCAGCTCTATTTCAACATTGTCAGCTCCACTTTTTTTCAAAGAAGTTAGTAGATAGTATGAATGAATGAACGACAAAACCAAAGCCTTATTGTTATTGTATCTGTGTAGTGAATTAGAATGATTTGTTGAATCTTATTACCTGCATTGTTTATTTAGCTCCTCTTTACTGAAACAATTAGCCTTATTTGAACTCTTTTTTTCCCATTGACTTTTTTTTTTTTTTTCATGTGGTTTATCATTTTTGGATCTCATGAAGTAGAGTTTATTTTTATTTTCAATAGCTATAGAAAATAAAGCCGCCAAAGTCAGTTTTTTTCCAAATTTTTGTTACCAAGTTTTTTTATTTTGCATTTGACCTAGGAACTTGTTTTGTAAATATGGTACTTGTTATGTATTTAGATCGATATAACTACTAACACCCTATTGTACCTACACCAAGAATTAAACGTAATATAAAAAAAAACAGTAAAACGTGCGGCATTATCGCTGAAATCATATTTAAGTGTGTATTTATATTTTACCAATAAATACAAAAAACTTTCGAAACATTTCGAGAATTTTCTGGTACAGTGGTGGAATGAAAATGTTCGTCACCTTAGGGCCTATTTTTGGTTGTTCAATGCAAAAAGGATAGGTGCTGTTTTACCGACATAGTATTGCATTGGTACTGTTTTACCGACACAGGAACTTATTCTCGCGCTACGTATCGGAACTGCCAATGTGTCAATATTGCAATATTACGAAAATAACCTTCAGGTACCATGATAACGGATATTAGCAGCGATTGAATGACAGATAGTCTACGAATAAAATGACAAAACTTCTGGCTAACTCAATAAAAAACTGGCCAAGTGCACATCGGACCTCGCGCATTCAGGTTTCCGTCGTAGAAACTATTATATAATTTGTGGTTCCGTAACAAATGTAGAAGTTATAAATTGCCTAAGTTTAGTTAATCCACACGCAAAATTAAATCTGTTTGTATTAGAAATATGAGAAAATTCTCAAAATGTTTCTATTTTCTAAAATAATATAATTTTTTGGTAAAATATTCATAATAAGAAAGAAGAAAGAAAGAATATATATTTGTTTGTATACAAGAGCTACACAGAAACACAGAACACACTAAGAAGAAACAGATATGGAGGTACTAGGTGTAACTCAAGAAACAAAATGGTTCTGCCTCAGCATGAGTTGGTTGACAGCAAGCTAGCAACCAACACTGGTCTTCCGGCAGAACCACTTGTTGGCGTTACGGCTAACCACTCGCAACGACTATACACACAACTAACATAAAGAAAACTAATAATAAGGATAATAAGTATGTTGAATATTTAAAAAAAACTAGTTCCTGGTATAAATGGAAATTAAATTGAACTTAATAACAAAAATACAGTCTTATTCTACTTAATAAGCTCTAAAATTATACTCCACATGCTAGGGTACGACAGATTTATTTTTCCCGCCCCACTTTAACTTGTACGGGAGCCATACTTCAAAATAATTTTTGGTTATTATTTTTGGGTTTGGTTCAGTAAGATACATAAATAGTACAAATATGAATACTACTATGGTTTAGCCGCTATAGACCCGTATGATAGAGAGACGGACAGACGGATGAGCGAGGGCAATAGGGCTTCGTTTGGCTCCTTTGGGTACGGGACCCTAAAAAAGTCGTTCCAAACTTAAACAAGCAACTGATCAAAGGTGTGCGGTTTTGATCTTTATAATAAACATTTAAAGTATGGTGTTCTTTACAGCAGTCTGCTACGTAGAATTTTTGGAAAAGGTAATATGTGCTCGCGACAAGCTAAGGGGATTCCTTTGAAAACTGACGAACCTTTTCATTCCGCCACTGTACATTTGGTACGAAACCCTGAATGCGTGTGATCCGACGTGCACTTGACAACAAAGATCCTTCCAGCCTTGATAGGTACTGACAAATTTGACAAAAGCTAGCCTTGATATTTCACAGAAAAAATATTGGCGATGTTTGCAACATCATTCATCATCAATCAGCCAACATAAACCGCTACTGGACATCTGAACATATCTGTGGATGTAATTTCATTAATATCGGTACAGCGTGATTGATTAACAAAGTCTTAGAGCATTTAATAGCAAAGTAATTCAGGAGCTGATAACAAGTCCTGTTTCACTTTATACAAAAATCCTCTCGTGGAATCTGGAACTTTCGCAGTTACTATAATACTTGTTGGGCTTACATCAAATATTTCTCCATCTATGGATGGAACAGGATTTTTGGGGAGGAAGGGTGGGATCGACTTGACTTTGACAGCAATCTAACGTCAAAATCGTAACACCCGAACACCCACCCAAAACGGTGGTTGTTCAGTTAGGACCACGTGACGCTAACCGAACGCTCTAACCGAGCCTCCGAACGAAACAACCCATACGCTTTGGTGACAAGCACATGATTTGACTTTGACAGACGTCAGAATTGTCAGAGGTGGTTGTTCGGTTAGGGTCACGTGACGCTAACCGAACGCTCTAACCGAGCCTGTGAACGGAACAACCGTACACTCTGGTGACAACCAACACTCAGAGTGTACCCACTGAACGCACCCCTACATTCTAAACCGTGACGTCACAAGCAGACGCCATATTTTTTTCATTTGATGTTAAGCGGTTACCTCTGCCTTTAACAACGCATTACCACATAGGTCACGTGCACCTAGGACGCACCCTATGCGGCATTGCACTGCGCCCGCCACCCGAGACAAAAAGATGAAAAGTCTCATGTGCCTGTAATTTCACCAATCCCGAATTATCCCGCGACCTTCTGCGAGCGTTTTGACGCAAAATTAAAGCAAAATGCAAAATTTTGCTATGAAACGTTAGTTTTAAACAGAAATTTAAAAAAATGGGAATATTAGGCCCGTGTATACTTTATAGAATAGTTTTTCAAAATCAGTTACGATACCTTGTTTGTAAGTTCGTACTCCTTGACGAGCAGCGCTATGAAGGCTGCGGCCCCGACCGCGACGGTCATGAACAGGTAGCGACCGATTCCCGGCGCCTCCCACTGCAGGAACGGATCCTCACCGACTGCAACATTAATACGAGAACCATTACATAAGACAAAGTTAAAAGAAAAAGTTATAATTAGCAAAACAGATGTACTTATTATTATAAAAACGTGTTACAGGATTTTTTGTAGTCATTACAAAACCATGAGTTTTTGCACACCCAAGACACTGCATACAACCGCGTTGATAAACTGTGCTCTAATATAAACTTATACATCAGGTTAAAGATATTTATTCTCAAAAGAAATTACATTTCGCTTAATGAGAAATTACTAATTTAAACTTAAGTTCTAAAATAAACAATGAGCATGCAGAACGTTGTGAGTAAAATTATTAAGTAGGTAAGTAATTATACATCAACAAAACACTATACGACTTATTAACATTACATTAACTACTACTACTTATACTTTTTTGTGTAACTGACATTTTATTGTAATGATTATCTTTAATTAATGTAATTGACGAGTCAGTTTTAATAAAAACTAAATTAATAAAATGTGCGCGATTAAAATAAAAGACAATCCGCTAGTATGAGGAACGCCCTTTACTCCTGATTCATTCATTTATTTATTCGCAAACAATGTAAAATTGGGTCGTTCCTCGTGCTCCACCTGAGTTCTCCACCTGGGTGGAGCATGAGGAATTGTATGTCCTCGTGCTCCAACCACTGTTGAGTACTGTCAAGTAAAAAGGTCGCGGCCCAAAATAATTTTTTTTAATAAGCTACATAGGTACAAAATAATATAAATACATCTACTTGCATCAGATAGGTACAAGGGCACATAATTAAACTTTAAAAATACATGTCAATACAGTAAAAATAAACAGCAGATAAAATTAAAAGTAGTAGTCGTCACAAAAATAACGTCAACACAAAACAGAATGGCAAATTAAATTAGATAACTACTACTAAATTATTAAAAAATCAACATCATGAGGGTTTATCATTACAAAATTCATGTACAGAGTAGTAGCACCTTCTCAACAAGAATTCCTTCAGATTATTTTTAAACTTATGTGTGCTATAAATGGATTTGAAGCAATAGGCAAGTCATTGTACAGCTTGATGGCCTGGGTGACCTGGGTGCGCGACCGCGGATTGCGCGGGGCGGTGTGGCCATCCTGTAAATAGAACTATAAGTAGAGTCCGCGCCACGACTGAAGTCCGGTGACTGGAGCGCTAGTTTCTATGCGCAAAAGTGCAAAACCGAAAAACTACCTCTGTTATCCGTTAGTTCCTCAAAAGGCCGTCGGACTTCAGTCGTGACGTGGACTCTAGTAGTTCTGCGAACAGTACACCTCGCGAGCACAAACTTGTAGGATACTATGCATCATCTCGATCTATTTTATTTTTAACTTCGTGTATGACGGAACAAGCAGATTTGATGATTTGTTAACCTGATGTTAAGCGGTAACCTCTGCCTTTAACAATGCATTACCACATAGGTCACATCTACCTAAGACGCACCCTATGTGGCATTGCACTGCGCCCGCCACCCTGAGACATAAAGATGAAGGTCACATGTGCCTGTAATTTCACCGGCAGCCATACCCTTCCACCAATGCAATTCTATAGCAATAGGTACAATTGGTGACTCACTACAACACAAGGAGAGGTTCAGGTCGGTGCACACGGTGTGTCGGGTGCAGTTGGGCAGGTTCAACTGGTCGCAGATACCGTCGCACGCCATCATCGAGAATGACGTCACACTCATATCCCTGGAAATAACAAGAGGTTGTCTCTTCTGTATCGAGGATGGATTCAATATGAGCCGCAAACATGGATGGTTTTAGAAGAAAAGGTATATTAGCGTATATCGATCGCTTGTGGTCTCCACTGGTAAACAAGAATAAAAATAAATCGGAAAAACTATTCCCTAATTTTTATTGGTAAAACTTCTTATATCAAATATGTTTTGTAAAGTATTTAGCTAACAAAACATATCTTGACAAATTTAATTTCGCTAGAGTTCACTTTGCAAAATATATACACTACACATTTGACAAAGTGTAATGCGAACTTTTTGCGTTTTCGTTTTAGAATGTGGATTTATAAGCGGATTTTAAAATATATTTTACAAGAATTCTTAATCATCATTTAGCTTATGATAGCCTCACTGGCAGAACATAGTCTACTCTCTATTTGCAGATCGTACAAACATTTGCTTCGCGACGGGAATCGAACTCGCAACATCTCGCATCTCAGCCGGCTACTCGTCCGCCGCGCCAGAGGTCGACAAACAGAATACCCATGTATAATATGTTTGTCGACCTCTGGCTACACCCCACCACACGCATTTATTTTTTCTTATTGCGGTAACCTTTTGCCTTTCACAATGCATTACGCCGTCCCCCTAGAACGCGCCCTATGTAGCATTTCACTACACTCGCCACCCTGAGACATAAAGATGAAAAGTCTCACGAGCCTGTAATTAAACCGGAACATAAAAATGCTTTGCGGCTGAAATAGATATGGTTGTGTCTTCCTCGGATGAACCCTTTCACAAAAAAGTACTACTACCAGAGAATACATAATACATAATTCTGTACCTGTGCAGGTATAGAAGGTTGACTCCGCAAAATCATTTAAATAAATAGCGTCTCTTGCCCCCACACAATAAAGTGCAATTCAGGTCACACAGCGCTTTTTACCTACAGCTAAAGTCACCTAGAAGTTACCTTAGAACTTAGAAGTTGAATAATAATATTTTATTATTTGTTCCGAGACGATATCCGGAATCCATCTTGAGTCAAGCACTTGTCTTTTCACGTTTTTTAGTCTTAGCGTCTTCCTCCCTTCCGTTTCCGGCGCCACTATCGCCTCGTTTTGTCGGGTAAGATCGGGGCGGCCGGAATGGTGCAGTATATATACAGGTGGCGGTACAGCTTTTACTTCATTATAGCATAGTCTTTCGAAGCGTAAACACGTCTTAGAAAAATAATTATGTTGGAAATATTTTGAGTTTAACAAATTAAATTTAAATGTTTTATAATTCCTCCCTTCGCTATGGAGGACGAAAATTGTGATAACGTGGAAAAGCGTCCAAATGACAAATGGCCACGTGTCAGGAAAAATAAATCGTTCTCCAAGTTCGAGCAGTGAATCAGCGGAGGATTCTACGGATGGAGGAGATCAAAGCGACCTAAGCATGTAAGTGATGTAAGATTTGAACTTATATAATAACATCTGGCCTCTTTGACTAATTTGATTTCTCAAATGCTTTATGAGCCTCGACCGCAAGCGACCGAGGTTAGTAGGCGAGCTTAAACACCCTACAAGTAATGGCTTGGGCCTACGCCCGCCGACGGAAACGTGTGATTCCGATAAGCGACAGCTCAATTATCAGAATAATCGACCACGTTGAATGATCCACCTTTCCCGATAAATGAATAGCATGTCAAAATAATATCCCAACTGCAACGATTGATACGCAACTCGTTTTTCGGAAGCTCAGAAAAAATACATACAACTACCCCCGGTCTTGTAGAATTAAATGTACCTAATAATTTACTCAGCAATGGGTGTTACCGGCTGAATAGATAGATAGATAGATAGAACTGATGAAGTGAGGCGTTTTAATACGTCTAGCTTATCTAACGCTATTCTGACATAGAATTTACGTACGACCTTGCAGACTTTAGTAGATCAGTCTAATGCCAAAAAAAAAACGACTCTTTTGCGTAAGTCTCTTTTTAAGAAAATTTAACACGTCGTGTTTGGTGTATTTTATAAATAAAGATAACTGGGTCAGTCACTGGACTATCAATCTGTACTGTTTCCGACTCAACGCCTATCTGAGTGTCACATGGGATACCAAACTCAACACGAAGTCCCTGTTGGAACCAAAAGTGCCAAACGCTACGCAGAGCACTTGTCAGATGTCCGGAGCGTTTACAATTTTGCAAAAATATTTTGCGGCAGACTAGCTTATTGCATTCACTCGCGTGAATATTATCAATACGGAGCCTATATATTTATGCCTATATATATTCCTATGCTGGAATATATTTGATGGCGACAAGATGGCAGCTTGCTTACCTTAAAAAATGGGGGGGGGCGACAAATTATGCTTCCTTTCAGAAACCGGCAGCAGCCGCAGCAGCGGCTACTGCTTACAGACAAAAGCTTTCTTTTGATAATAAACCAAAGCCTTCACAACCAGCAAACAAGCCTACAACAATTTTGGAAACTTGGAAGAAAATACAATTTCAAGGGACACGCGAAGTCATCGAGCAACAGTGGCAACAAGTCGTTCAATTCCTAGAACAAGGATAGGTCAAAACAAAGATCTCGATTAACGTGTAGAAATATTCGCTCATGATTCGAAAGTATTCCAAGGGGGGCTGTCTAAAGCAATATTTAGATGTATGGTGTTTAGACGGTTTTGTAATTGTTTATTCTATTAAGTGCCGTCGGTACAAAACTAGATGTCGCTAGTAAAAGCGACCGACGGCTAGATCGCGCTGACGAAAACGCACGGGATTTTGTCATATAGTTTCAGTGATTTTTATTTGTGAGCTCATTAGAACGGTAAGGTGTCTTTGACTTTGCAATAAAGTACCATTGTGATTTTCAAAGCGCCGTTTTATTTGTTTGGGCTCCATCATTTGGTCCATACGAGCGCATTTACCGCCTCCTTTGGAGTAGCGGATGTTTTTAGCAAGTTCTTTCGGCTAATCGGGTCGCTTGCTCCTGGAGCCCACTGATAAGGGTGGGATTGGATTTAGTACACACGTAGTGTACTCAGTACGTCGCAGCGGCCGCTGGATTGCTTGCCAGCAAGAGGTCAGCGCGCGTGCTTTGGACTGGCGCTAGAGGGCGCCCCTGTATCTGGAACCTGCCGCCATTGTTGCTGCCTGCCGGTTGCTGGGCCATCACCGACGCAGCCGCGTCATTGCGCCTGCAGCCAAGGTGTTCTGTGGAGGCGCTAGAGGGCGCCACTAGTGGTTTGTGAAGCGAAATCGTGAGTACATTTTGTTAATTGAAGTGAGTGTTTGGAAAAAAGAAGATAGACATTTTTAGCATAATTTAGGACTTGTATTTATTTGTGTGCATGCTAGTTAAGTCACAAACTCTGTTGAGACGGGGAACCTATGCCCGATTTTTGAATTTTGGTTCAGTTTGTAAACACTTGTAAAAATTTCAATTTAATCTTTGGACTTAGAAAATTTGGATAGTAAATTCACTTGCAAAATGGAATCTTTGTATAGTCTTCAGTACGATGCTAGGTCGCGTATTGAAAAGGCTATAAATAACTTTAAAAAATCGCCTAAGCTAAGAATAACATCATCGTACATTGAGGCAAGATTGGAGTCATTGGAAAGCACTTGGGCCAATCTTATTAAGGTCCATGGTGCGATTGTTCAAAAAAAGACTGTTTCCAATGCCACCGATAATTACTTTTCGGATGATTTTTTTGAGACGACTGAAGAACTATACATTGATCACAAGAGTGAATTAAAGGAAATTTTGAGTTCATTTAGCACCAAAGTCTTAACAGAGAGTCCTGTTGAAAATGCCAATGGTAGCAATAAATATAATTATTTTAAGTTACCTAAAATTTCCATTCCTACCTTCACGGGCGAGTACGCTCAATGGCCGACGTTTAAAGATATGTTCATGTCGGTCATTCACCGTAATGAAGGTCTGGAAGATGTGCAAAAAATGCACTATTTAAAAGGGCTGTTGTCGGGTGAAGCGGAGCTGCTGGTGAGAAACCTAGCTATCACATCCGCCAATTATGCGGAGTGTTGGAAAGCGTTGTGTGGTCGATTTGATAATAAAAGATTTACATCAAATTGTTTGCTGAAGCGATTGATGACGCTAAATAATGTCGCGGAAAGCTCAAGTGCGATTAAGGGTCTTTTGGACACAACGATGGAATGTCTGAATGGTCTTAAAAATCTCGGTGTTGATGTTCAGTCATGGGATCTCATAGTGATTTACATCGTCAGTTCCAAACTGGATGTTGAATCCCGGAAACTATGGGAAACAAAAATAAGTTCACATGATCAGTTGCCCGCACTTGTTGAGTTTAGAGAGTTTTTAGAAGCGAGATCACGGGCACTAGAGTTTTTGGATGTTATGCCCAAAGCTAAGGTTAATGCGAATAAAGTTAAGGTTCACCACACAGCTGCCGCCTCCACCGACAACAATACTAACGGGAATGCACCATGTCCGTATTGTAAGGAAACACACAAGATTGCAACCTGTGAGCAATTTGCAAAGGAAGGTTACGAAGCTCGTCATGACTTTGTCCAAACCAAGCGTTTATGTTTTAATTGTCTGGGTTCTAACCACTCCGTGAAGTATTGCCGTAGTTATCCTTGTTGTCGCCTTTGCAAGCGTAAACATCATTCGTTGTTGCATCCCGATAATTCTAGCTCTAGTTCAGCCGTGTCTGAGTCCAACACCACGGCCGAAGTCAAATCAGCGGTATCTGCTGTCAAGACAGCGTTATCAGAGGGCGAATCATCTTCGCAAAATTTAGTTACACATTTTTCTCAAAGGTCAATACCAACACAAGTTTTGTTGGCTACAGCTCTTGTCGAAGCACAGACAAGGCACGGGTCATCACAAATGCTTAGAGTGTTATTGGATCAGGGATCACAGGCTTCGTTCATAACGGAGTCGGCGGTTCAACTACTTGGACTGAAGAAGTCGGCCAAGACGGTCATTTCAGGGATAGGTGGCGAGAAAAGCAGCTTTGCTTCCAGGTTCACAGTGACGACGACTATTTACTCGCGCATCGATCCTAGATTTAGTGTCCAAGTAGAAGCATATGTGTTAGGTACGATCACTTCGCTCATACCTTCAGAGAAAATTGTAGGGTTGGACTGGCCAGAGCTACAGCTCACTTTAGCGGACCCAGAGTATCACACCCCGAACAATATTGATATTTTACTGGGCGCTGAAGTATACGGCCAAGTTTTGAAAGAAGGGCTAACTCAAGGTCCTTCAGGTTATCCAGTTGCTCAAAATACAGCATTAGGTTGGGTTTTGTTTGGTCGAATCCCATCGAGCGTAGACTCGAACATTCATTGTCATCATGCCATTATTAGTATGACAGAAGAAGCAGATGACAACGCTCCCCTGAAGCAGTTCCAGGAGATTGAATCCACAATTCCTGGATCTCCGAAGATCCTTTCCGAAAGTGAGCAGCGGTGCGAAGATATCTACTCGCAAACCACATCTAGAGATGATGATGGCAGGTACGTTGTGCAGCTCCCTTTTCGTAGTGAAGATCCTCAGTGTCAGAACGGGAGAACGAGACATTATGCTGTTAAGAGATTTCTGCTTCTTGAGTCGAAATTTAAGAAGTATCCAGAAGTAAGGCATAGATATTCCGAGGTTTTCCACGAATACATCGATCTTGGTCACGTGAAATTCGTACACGGTGATGATCCTAGAAAGACTACACCGGTATACTTACCTCAACACGCTGTGGTACGAGGAGACAAGACTACGACCAAGGTTCGAATTGTGTTCGATGCCTCCATGAAAGGAATAAACGGGTTCTCTCTGAACGACGACTTGTCAGTTGGTCCCACAAGACAATCGCTGCTACGGCACATCATTATGAAGTGGAGAAGGCATCCTGTAAGCATTTGTGCGGATGTCGTTAAAATGAATAGGCAAGTGAAAGACTTACCTGAACACGTAGATTTCCAGATGGTAGTTTGGCGCGACGATCCCACAGATGAAATGGAAGACTTAAGTATGCTGAGAGCTACCTTCGGTACGTCGTCGGCTCCTTACCTCGCTGTGAAGATACTACAACAGGTCGCAGAAGATGAAAGCACCTCTCGTTGTACTGAAGTCGCTGAAAAAATAATGCATGAGTTTTATGTAAATGATCTGACGACAGGATGCCAAACAGTAAACGAAGAAGTAAAGTTGAAGGAAATGACAGAAGTACTTACCAAAGGTGGCTTCCAGTTGCAGAAGTGGGTCAGTAGCTGCGATGTATTGACCAAGTCAATTTCTGAAAATGGTAAAGATCTGGAAATGGGAAAGGATCAGGGAACGAAGGAAAAGGATATCAAAATGGATGAGGTTATAAAGATTTTGGGAATCTCATGGAATCGAGATTGTGATGAGTTTCGGTACTCAGTTAAGGTTTCCTCTCAGGAGCCACCTATCACAAAGCGGCGTGTCATATCGGAAATCTCCCGCCTATTCGACCCGTTGGGATGGGCAGCACCTTGTGTTGTCACATCAGAATTATTTATTCAAAAGCTTTGGCTTCCAGGGATAGGCTGGGATGATGAACTGCTGCAAGAGCTGTTGATAGAGTGGCAAACTTACCGAGAAAATCGTGCAGAAACGTGCAAGTCCAGCATTCCAAGATGGTTGGATATGTCAGCTGGCAACTTCTGTGTCGAGTTGCACGGTTTTTCTGATGCTTCTGTCGCTGCATACGCAGCGTTTGTTTACGGCCTGGTTGTTAATGTGGACAAGACCACAACAACAGGTTTAGTCACAGCTCAAAAACCAAAAGACGGTAGTAGTAGGAGATGCGAAGAAGAGTATTTGACGCAGGAAGAGATAGCAGAAGCAACGAAGGTTTGTGTAAGACACGCTCAAAAGCAAGGATTCAGCGAAGAGATGGAAGATTTACGCAAATCTGGGAGAGTTAAAGCCAGAATCAAGCTGAAATATCTTTGCTTCATGGTAGATAGTGATGGCATCTTGCGCGTTAGTAGTCAAATCCAGAACGCCAAGTTAGATGTTGACACGATTCATACCATCATTCTACCTCGGGACAATCACTTCACACTTCTTGTGATTGCAGAATCCCACAGGAAAATGTTGCACGGAGAACCCAGTTTGGTTCTGAACCATTGGCGCACTAAATATTTGGTAAATTTAGTTTAGTTCAACGATACAGGTGGCATAAAAGGCTTCCCGAACTAAACATTGTAGGTTGTTTTGGTAAAGGAAGACTATTTACCTCCTGCACGCTGGTTGTTGACAAGAATAGTGGAGAAACACGCTGGTTCGGACAAGGTCACACGAGTTGTAACCCTCAAGTGCAAAGTGCAATGGTTCACTATGTAAGCGTCCTGTTTCCAAGTTATGTGTGTTACCTTTAACAGATTAGATAGATTTTGTATTTTTGTTAAAACTTTTAGAAGTATGTTCTTTATTGTCAGTTAGACATTGATGTTTTGGTGTTATACTTGGAGTTTAGTTATATTTTGAGATTTGTTATTTAAATTGTATACAGTCCACATTGTGTTAGTTTAAGACTTTCGAAGCTATCACTGTCACTTTTTGCCATGTATAATTTGTGAGTTCCCCTTGTTGTCAGCTCTCTTATTATGAACATAAACAGATGTTCATGGCGGGCGATATGTTTAGACGGTTTTGTAATTGTTTATTCTATTAAGTGCCGTCGGTACAAAACTAGATGTCGCTAGTAAAAGCGACCGACGGCTAGATCGCGCTGACGAAAACGCACGGGATTTTGTCATATAGTTTCAGTGATTTTTATTTGTGAGCTCATTAGAACGGTAAGGTGTCTTTGACTTTGCAATAAAGTACCATTGTGATTTTCAAAGCGCCGTTTTATTTGTTTGGGCTCCATCATATGGTAAAATCGAGGAGCCCCCAATCATTTATGGAAGCTCCTAAAAGGAGTGCGTAACCCATTTGTGAAGAAGCCGCTTCTGATATATCCTAATCCATCTATCACAACAATTTGAAGAAGAGCTATTAAAAATGACACAACAAATAAAAAGGATCCCAGCTGTACAGTCACTTTCGTATACCAAGTTTTTACAGAGCGAGGACTGGATGGTGTAGGTGGATCTGAGCCATGCATATTTCCACCTGCCCAGAGCCAAGAAGCACCGAAGATTTCTAAAGGCTCCGCTACAATGGCAAACTACTGCAAATGAATTGCCCTTGAGCTTTCATCAGCACCGGGAACGTTCACTTCTCTAATGAACCGGTTAGCCACAATATAAGGTGCGAAATTTGTTGGTGAATCAGTCCTGCCAGGTTTTACGCAAACACAGCATTTACAGTCAACCTGATGAGAAAACTCTACAGGACTATCAATACGGACAAATCTGTACTGGTTCCGACTCAACGGGATACCAAACTCAACACGAAGTCCCTGTCGGAACTAAAGTGCCAAACGCTACGCAGAGCACTTGTCAGATGTCCAGTGGCAGTTGGTCCCTCAGGCACAGGCCCAGTTCCTTCTGGGGAGACTCAACTTTGCCTCGTTTGTAATATGGAGAGGAAGGAAGGTAACTTTGCGAACTCCTACAATTTTACAGCCGATACCCTTCAAAAGAGCATCCCTACCCTACACACTGTTGGAATTGCCAGTACCGGTACTAACCGAAATAAGGTGGTGGTTAAAAGCAGTGCAGGGACTACCAATACATACAGGTCCGATCTCGCACCGGCTCAACACGGATGCATCAGATTACGGTTGGGACGCACAGCTGGGAGGTTCAAAAATGGCATGTCAGTGGACGGAACTACAACTATCGTGTCATGACAATCTCAAAGAGCTGTATGCAGTCTGCGCCGTGATACAACAAACGAACAGCCAACTGCACAATGCGCACATTTTATTGCAGTCGGACAAAAGAACAGTTGTAGCCCAAAGAACAAAACAAGGATTCAAAAATTCAACAAGGAAGGTGGAACCAAATCGAAGTACCTTCTCGATCTGACACGCAAACTTTTAGCTATTGCAGAAATTAAATATGCCCTTTCACGAGACAATGTCTGCCCAGAATGGCACCTAATGTCTTCAGCGACAAGACAAATATTCCAGATGTGGACCATAAAGTAAATGGATCTATTAGCCTCAGCAACAGCTCATGTGGTAATTAAATATGCATCAGTGGACACGCAGGACCAGAAAACGAGACGTCACAAAGCGTCCCTTCACCGATGGGACTACGACCTGGCATGGTTATTCCCTCCACCGAACTTTATACCGCAGGTATTATTTCATCTAAACAGGGCAAAGGGTCGGTACATTCTGATCGCTCTGAACTGGAACAAGGTATTTTGGCACGCAGATCTTCAATCCCGAACCATTCAAGATCCTTATCAAATTATGCTTATGCCCGAACCTTTCACAATATTTGATTGATACAAAAACCGGGATACACACGCCGGAAATTCAGTACATACAACTGAAAGCATGGCTGATTTTGGGTGGACCGATGAAATCAAAAGACTGGTCATTTATTATTTAATATTTATCACATCTATTATCAAGTTGGAGAAAATCCACTTTAAATAAAATAATAAATAATAATAAATAATGCTGGACAGTTCACGCAGCATTATCTGGCCCCAGGCTGGGCAGAGCTTGTGTTATGGGTGCTGGATGGCTGATATACTGGATACAGTATATTACATAGATAGATATTTTCTATTGTGTATAGAAAATACCCAGAACACCCATACATATTTAATACATATTGACCTGGCATTTCTAAAAACATGTCTTACAGGAGTCCAAGCCCAGAACAAGTAGCCCGTTACCTGGCCTGTCTACATAATAACGAAGGTTTGTCTTACAGGGAAATACTGGTTTTTTAAAATCTGTTATTGCTACTTTTACCTACGAAACTGTCTTCTAACTTTTTCATTAAAGCTATATCAGTGTCAAGGGTCAAAAAATATGAAACCTATCTGGATCTGGAATACAAAAAGTGTATGACAACTTTACGCAGCATTACTGTTACGAATCAAATCATCAGGACGAAGAGTTCATAATTTCACGTTGTTGAGACAAAATGCGGACAAATGCATAGACGTAGGTAATGTGATTGTTCTTTGGCCTTGTTTTGGATCAAAGAATGACAACATTAATTACAGACAATACTAAAAATATACCCAAAGAAAAACCTCTGTATATTATTATTGGATTCGTCAGTTAATCAGGATTTCACGAGATCTTTGGAAATCAGGTATATTTTTATCAGAACTTTTTTTTTTTATAAGTGCCCGAGGAGCACCTACGCCAGCATCTAGAGCGGTACTCGGCGGCTGGGTCAAGCCTGTGCTCAAGCGCCAGGCTAGGTGCGCTCTGCCGTAGCGTCCCTTAATTGACTAGAATACATTCCTATCGATTCAATTCTAAAAACATTAAACTGGAGACAAGAACATACTTTTAGAACGTATTACCATAAAGAGATAGCTAATCAATCGAGCGAAAATGACATTTCTAATTCAGTTTCCTTGACAATTTTCTATTTCGGTAGCAATTTTGTTATGTAATTATTACATTGTTTATGATTATATCGAATATGAATGTGATTGTTTAAACATAACTATTATTTACAGCATTCATAAGTTATATGAATTACATTATTTATTCTATATCACTTAGATATATTTACTACACACATTATAGCATCATCATTACAATCTTGGCGGTACCAGGAGATAACAAACACATCACTCAAGATGGATTCCGGATATCGTCTCGGAACAAATAATAGAGAGTTTTAACTACCAATAAAACATACCTATTATTTTTCCAACGATATCCGGAATCCAGGTAATGCCTACCTGGTACATCGTGAGTAAGTATAATGAAGTAAAAGCTGTACCGCCACCTGTATATATACTGCACCATTCCGGCCGCCCCGATCTTACCCGACAAAACGAGGCGATAGTGGCGCCGGAAACGGAAGGGAGGAAGACGCTAAGACTAAAAAACGTGAAAAGACAAGTGCTTGACTCAAGATGGATTCCGGATATCGTTGGAAAAATAATAGGTATGTTTTATTGGTAGTTAAAACTCTCTATTATTATAAGAGCAACTTCTAAGAAACCGAAGCGCGGGAAGCGGAGTACTTCTTCTTCTTCTTGTCTTATCTTGTATGACTTACTGAATTAACTCGACAAGTCGAGCCCGCCGCGTACTTGTAAGTTGTACCTTCATACCTAATGTGCAGCAGATACATATATACATAGATACACGCCTTTTTCCCCGTAGGCAGAGCCTAAAAAGGCCTCTTTTCACCGTGGGTTGCACTACCGTAGGAATAAAGACGTGACAAGTGGTGAGCTTATCGCCGCCATTGCATCCCATGACTGACTCAGCTAATAATATCTTCCAGTAAATAACAACATAGAAAATACCCAGAACACCCAAAACAAATATCTGCAGATCGTACAAATATTTTTTCCAAGGCGGGAATCGAACTGCTTCTGCTTTGCAGGCGAACCTTCGCCCGCCGCGCCACAGAGGTCGACAATTTAAATGTTTACTAGGTATTCTTAATGTATTTTCTCTGCCCAATAGTTATATCCTTAATAAGCTAGCAGCCAGGACAAATCTTATACCGGCCGGTCGAAACGCTGGTTCCTTATGCCGTGTGACCGTGTGTCGCGCACAGTTTATTTTAGATGCATTTCAAAGCGGGTTATGTATGAGTGTCCAGATTGTGCCGCGGTACTAAGCGAGCAACCCGCAGGCGGATGTCAGTGTTACATAATTACCTCAAACTCCTGCAGACGTTGTAAGTGGGCAGGAAAGAGAAGATATAGTCGAACAGGCGGGCGTAGTACGGACTGCCTATTTGTGGGAAGCGGAGTACTTCGGTTATCAGGAACGGCATACACCCTATAAACATTCAAACATTAGGAACTCGTACGTATTCTATTAAAAATCATGTCTTGCCCTTTTCTCAATTTATTTGGGGTCACAGTACGTATTTTTCTTCCACTCTTCCCTGTCAGCCGTCACCTCATCATTCACTCCCTTTTCATTCATATCATCTCTCACTCAATCCATCCATTTTTTCTTAGGTCTTCCTCTTCTTTTCCATCCACTAACATTCATATTCACAGCTTTGTGAATATGAATGTTATGTGTCTTTGTGAAGCTTTGCTTTCTTAGTAACATGCGTTTCATCCCTCCTAATAACATGCCTATACCAAGCTAAGCTATTTCCTTTCAACTTTTCTGTCACTGGTGCAATTTTCAAACTTCCTCTTATATACAAATATTTACAAAACAGAACCAACCAATTCGTGAGAATAATTAATAATTCAAGAAATAGTCAGTGCAATGACGAATTAATTACAGTATTAATAACACAAAACCAGCCAACAGTCACATACATAGTCCAGGCCTTCATTTTGAACGGTTCAAACGTTCGAAAGGTTTGAACTATACCCACGTCTGATCGGTAAATTGCGGCGTCTCCACAGAATAAATACTTGTAACTACGCCAACGGTATTGGTTTGGCTTTGGTAAATACGTTAAACTTTAGCGCTCATTTTGAACGTTTTTACCAAATAAAAACCAGAACCGTTCACTTTATTTCATACGTCTGGATTGAGGGTTCCTTGCTTGAATTGGCCTGAAACTCAGCGGATCTTAGTGCATTAACGATCTAAGCAACGGATTAAGGAAATTACAGCTCAATTCAATCAAAGATACCTCAATTCAGATGTACGAAATAACGTGAACGGTTCTGGGTTTGTTTTGTTAATAACGTTCAATATTAGCGCGATTGCCCCACACAAGGACACCCTGTGTCGTGGGTATCTATTTAACTACGAGTAGCATGGTATAGTAGAAGTATCGTACCGGAAAATGTGTTGACGAAACACATTTTAGTGAATCCCGTGGCGGCTTCGTCGAAGTAAAACGAGGCGAGGTAGTGGAGCGGCACTATCGCCATCGAGTACACCGCCAGCACGAGGAACGCTCTACCTGTTACAACACAACTTACAAGTTACAAACTATACTAGATGCCCGACTACTGTGAACCACAACAAAGTCAAAGTCAAAAGTATTTTATTTACTGAAATCACAAGGATCATTTAGAATCGTCTTATAAAATAAATTTACTCCTGTTCCAACGCCACCAAAACTAGAAGAATCAACGTTAGGTATCAGGCAGGTACCTTCAATTTTTTAAGAGGTTACTATATTCTAATATAGTATTAATTTATCTGTGCTATATTCAAGGAACACCAAGTTTAGAAGTAGTAGAGCTTTTTAGTGAAAGAGTTCGTCCGGGGAAGTACTACCACCATAACTATTACTGCTGCAAAGCAGTAGTGCTTGTGAAATTACAGGCACATGAGACTTTTCATCTTTGTCTCAGGGTGGCGGGCGCAGTACAATGCCACATAGGGCGCGGCCTAGGTGGACGTGACCTATGTGAGAATGCACTGTTCATAGGCAGAGGTTACCGCTTAACATCAAGTGGGCCACCTGCTTGTCCAGTCATTCAAGTAGCATAAAAAAATAAATAAAAAAAAAAACGAAAAACATAAAATTTTTGTGATTTTTACAACAGATTCGTGTTCTAAGACCACAGGAACCCTCAAATATCGATTTTGAAAACAATCGGTGGGTCCACAAAAAACAAAGGCTGAATGCTTGCACCACGAGTTTTGGTCGTTGATTTAAATTCGATTTCAAAAGTAGTTTTACCTACGGCGGGACGGAGAAGGTATATGCGTATAGGGTTGTGTGTGCAAACGAATGTTCTCATTTATCTCCAAAACGATTTAACCGATTTAGATATGGTTATGTGTAATGCGTTTGTGATTCATTGGCGATGGTTCTCAGAAAGGTGTTACGGTGTTAACTCGCCAGGAGGCACTGCAGTATATATATAAACACCTAAGGTTTTTAAGTACTCTTTTTCTCCGAATCGGCTTCTTGTTCTCCAGGCACTACAGAGGTGCTTCTTCATAGCTAGTAATTAGTAAGATCATCAAATAAATCGCGCGTTTGTTACCCGATTCTTCTAGGTTTAGTCGCGTTGGAACAGGAGAATAAGACGATTGAAAATGATCCTTGTGATTTAAATAGTTGTGAGTTATTTAGTAGTAGTAGAGCTTTTTTGTAAAAGAGTTCGTCCGGGGAAGTACTACCACCATACCTTTGTCTTGCATTGCTGTGTTCCGGATTGAAGAGTATGGTTGCCGGTGAAATTACAGGCACATGAGACTTTTCATCTTTGTCTCGGGGTGGCGGGCGCAGTGCAGTGCTACATAGGGCGCGTCCTAGGTGAACGTGACCTATGTGATAATGCACTGTTCATAGACAGATGGTGCCGCTTAACATCAGGTGGGCCATCTGCTTGATCCGTCATTCCAAACAGGATTTTAAAAAAAACTATTATGTTTGTAATCGACACCATCGAGTAGCCCATCGCTTCCGTAATGAGGGGTCAGTTACCGAGCTCGTGCGGCGTGGAGAGCGTGGTCTCCTGGAAGCATGCGAGGGTGGCGATGATGAGCACACTGATGAGCAGCATCCACAGCCAGTCCCACAGCCACGCGGTGATCCACAGCACGGCTGGCTGCAGCCCGGATATTTAATGAGGGGTCAGTTACCGAGCTCGTGCGGCGTGGAGAGCGTGGTCTCCTGGAAGCACGCGAGCGTGGCGATGATGAGCACACTGATGAGCAGCATCCACAGCCAGTCCCACAGCCACGCGGTGATCCACAGCACGGCTGGCTGCAGCCCGGATATTTAATGAGGGGTCAGTTACCGAGCTCGTGCGGCGTGGAGAGCGTGGTCTCCTGGAAGCACGCGAGCGTGGCGATGATGAGCACACTGATGAGCAGCATCCACAGCCAGTCCCACAGCCACGCGGTGATCCACAGCACGGCTGGCTGCAGCCCGGATATTTAATGAGGGGTCAGTTACCGAGCTCGTGCGGCGTGGAGAGCGTGGTCTCCTGGAAGCACGCGAGCGTGGCGATGATGAGCAAACTGATGAGCAGCATCCACAGCCAGTCCCACAGCCACGCGGTGATCCACAGCACGGCTGGCTGCAGCCCAGATATCTTTTGTAGGAGTTTGGCGCCGCTTGTACGCTCCTAATAACATTCAAATACAAGTTAAATTTGTAAAAAATAAAAAAATCTCGTTTTAAACGGTTCGAAACGGTTGAACCAATTTTGATAAAACTTGTCTAAGAACCATCGCTAGAAAACCGGCATTCAAATAAAATATATGTATAATTCTAGTAATATGTTCAGATATTTTTATTTATTTATTTAGTATATTTTGTGTAGTTATATTATATATTTATGTTATTATAAGCTAGATAGTATGCATACGTATACTTTTATTTATTTATTTATTTGATCTACACCACCGTCCTTTATCGTTTTCGTCAATTCCAGTCCATCCCAAGGTTGTCTGGAAGAAATCGCTCTCAGCGATAAGACCGCCCATTGTACTTCCATAGGTACTTATTTTTCTGATTGTTTTTAATGTTATTTTTATTTTTGTGGTGTGCAATAAAGTGTTATCTATCTATCTATATATATAATGCTGGACAGTTCACACAACATTATCTAGCCCCAAGCTAAGCTGAGTTTGTGTTATGGGTAATAGATAACTGCTATGTACTTAATACAATACATAACATAGAAAATACCCAGAATACCCTGAAATATCTGCAGATCGCACAAATATTTGTTCCGAGGCCGGAATCGAACCCGCAACCTCCTTCGTCGCAGGCGAACCTTCGCAAAAAAAATAAAAAGTCATTTTCTCCAAGTTCCTGTCTTCCGAGATGTACCTAAAGCTATAGGAGATCAACTCGAGCTCTTCGGCGTTTCATTCACGCCTACTCTCAACTTTGGCTCCTACATCGTGTCTAAGGCAAAAACTGCTTCCATGAAGTTGGGTATCATGAATAAGGTAAAGCGTTACTTCACACCAGGACAGCTTCTAAGTCTGTACAAATCACAAGTCCGGGCTGGTATGGAGTACTGCTGACACGTTTAGGATGGCTCGGCCAAACACCAGCTGGCTGCCTTAGACTCGATCGAATGCAGAGCATTTAGGCTTATTGGTGAGCAACATATGGCAGAGTCTAAGATCCAGAGTCTCGAGCACCGCCGTAAGGTTGCGTGCCTTTCGATCTTTTATAGGTTACATTTCGGGGAATGCTCCCAGGAACTTCATGATCTGATCCCACCATCTCCTTTTCATCATAGGACGAGCAGGCGCACGGCTCGGTACCACTCTTACCTCAGTAGTATACTTTCTATTCGTACTAAACGTTTCAATTCCACCTTTATAATGCGAACTGCTAAGGAGTGGAATACACTACCGTCGTCTGTCTTTCCTGAAAACTATAATCTGGGTCACTTCAAGGATAGAGTGAATAGGTGCCTTCTAGACCTTTGTGCTCCATCTTCGGCCACATTGTCACTTAACAACAGGTGAGATCGTGGTCAAACAAAACTCTATCAAAGTTAAAAAAATAAATTAAAAAAAACCCTCTTTTTGCGTCGGGGGTTAAAAATACCTGTCAATACTTTGTCAATAGTAAACTTTTTTTTTTTTTTATACAACTTGGTATGACTTATCTGGCAGATGGCCCCACCTGATGTTAAACGGGTACCGTAGCGCCCTCTAGGGGCGATTTACACTTGTTAAGAAGTTTACCTTTATAACGAAGAGAACCAGGAATGAACTGACGAAACCCAAGCAGAATCCAAGGTTGAATGAAAACTGGAACGCCATGCTGCTCCCAGTTGCCATGACACTGATCTAGAAACACATCAATCAAAACATTTTACAAGCTTTTATTTAACTTGAACTTGAGTATGTTAGGGTGTCAACCCTAACATACTTCTTCAAATTGGATTTTGAAACAGTTAACGTCAACCGATTGGGCTGAAATTTTGCATACCTGTCAAGTTCCGATGACAATACAATATTATGGTGACAGCGAGCTGATCTGATGATGGCGACGGAAGGTGGACAACGGAACTCCTCGATGTACGTGGACTGGCCGTGTTTAGGCTCATTTTTATCAGCACACGGTTCGGATCACTAACTTTATAAAAGCTTGTATTGAAAATATATTTTTCAACAACAATCTTATTAATAGCGTAGCCGTGTGCCGTGGTTCAAGTCCCGGCTTAGGCAAGTGACTTTTTTACAGTCACAAGTTTGTAAAAACCAATTTCCGCATGTGGTTCATACAACGTTTTTCATCACATTTGAGAGAAAACAGTAGAATAGGTAATGATTGTGTATTTCATGATTTAAAATTATTGTAGGTAACTAAATAATTAAATAGCGTTCCCCCTATTTTGGCGGCCAGAGACCATTTTCTGCAATTTGCGCCTCATTCAAGTAGATTCCATATAGATATCGGATTCCTCGCTTGAACTCATATTATTATTTTGTTTATAAATACTAGTCGGAAAGTCGCAACAATCTTTGACGCTTCTAATATGAAAATGGCATGAATTTGCAAATGGAGCCACGTGCGCGTGGTGCACATTAGAACTACATCTTTCGTCTCATTTTCTCTTTAGAATTAAAGTGAGACAAACGTATCGCGCAAAGGCGCTTCCAAGGAAGTTCGATTATTCAGCTTATTTATTCTCGTAATATGAAACTCCTTGGTGAAATTCTTATATATATATTTTTAAGGTTATTAAAAAAAACCGTAACGGTTAAACACGGCGCTATACAACGGAACGTGCGGTAAAATAGGTACTCTAACCTAAGTACCTGTTTTACCGCACATTCCGTTGTATGGTACGTAATTTTTAACTTTCGACCAATGTTTAAAGGCTACGTAAATGCAGTTTTTGAGCAAATGTGTTGAAAAATACCGCTTGTTTCCTCCATGTATCATGGCCGTGTAAGTGACTGCTGGGTGTTATGTTTTATTTTTTGATACTGATTGCCTGCGGTTCTCAGGAAAGTTTGATGAAAATCAGTTCAGCCGTCGAAGGTTTGTAAAAAACGTACCCAATTCTCAAGCGAGTAAGGTAGGGGATGGTTGATGAACTTCAGCGAAGTGCCGGGTGAGAGAGCGCGCAGTATAGCGTTGTTCACGAGTGCGAGCGAGATGGCAGAGTCGTGGTATCCGTAGTTACTGAACCAAGCGGTTATATTATTTTGTGTGAACGTCGCGCCGGCTAACGTCTCGTATCGTATTCGGGGTATGTCGGTCGTACTCTGAAACAGAAGTAAAAGCTTTACGGTTAGTTGCAAAACACATTGAATATTGATATGTAATGTAATATCGCAACAATACACATTTTATAGAAGAAGTTGTCCAAGAAGAATGCGATGCGATACGAAGCTGATGTGTATGAACATAGTAATGGGCCTGTGCAACCTAACTGTGTATAACATCTGTCGCTAAGTAGGTATGTACCTACCCACCTCTGCCCGATGACAAGTGCTACTCCGCAGTAATAAACTACTCGCACAGTGGAAAGGTCGTTTTACTCGCTTGCGTACCCTCCCAACATATAACACCATTGGGCGACGAGGATGTGATGTGGTTTTTTAATTTTCGAACCACAATTATACACAGAGTGTGGCAAGATCATGGAGCCTGTCTAGAGTATTGCTCTTACGGCCGCACAAGTAAACATTAAATACTTAAATTAAGCGTGATGGAAAGAATATAATTTCTAACAAGTAATATTTTTTTTTTAAATTATAGAACCCTCGACTCAATGAAACGGCAGAACCGATTTTGATCAAACATAGCTAAGAACACTCCCAACAAATTCACCATTAAAAAAAAAAATGTTTTATCCATTCGGCAGCTACGCGGCGACAGACACACACACACACACACACACACAGACACGTCAAACTTATAACACCCCGTCGTTTTTGCGTCGGGGGGTTAAAAAGCTTACCAATTTCATATAAAACTTCCCCATATCCATTGTTCCGATATCAGTTAACGTCATCCCTGGGTACTCGGAGGTCTTGAAGTAGTCTTTGTACGCGTTCATGGCTTTAGCTTCCAGCGATCCGTCGGACAAGTTCACGCTCTGAGCCAGTATCGTCTGCGTCCTTTTGAAACCTCTCTCGAAGTTAAGCGTCAGCGGAGGTAGCTCTGCGAGGAACTCCCAAGATCGTGACAGTATGACGGATATGATGATGTTGATGATCGGCCAGGTTAGTTGTATGGTCGACGGCATCTTGCTTCTCCAGGTGTTGAGCGCTTGTTTCATGAACATGGCCTTGATGTGGTTTATGAGAAGCATCGTTCCTTGGACTTTCTTTATAGGCTCGTTTTCCACTGAAACATACATTGCGTAACGTAAGGCGTTTTTAACTACGTGAATGACGGAATAAGCAGATTGTCCACCTGATGTTAAGCGGTAACCTCTGCCTTTAACAATGCATTACCTCATAGTTCACGTCCACCTAGGACGCACCCTATGTGGCAATGCACTGCGCCCGCCACCCTGAGACATAAAGATGAAAAGTGTATGTGCCTGTAATTTATTTTTCCCTTAAATATTTATTATATTCTGTTTTTTTCTGTTCTCTGAAATTTCAACTGTATAACTATCACGGTCATGTAATACAGCCCAGTAATACAAACGGACGGTCAGCAAAGTCTTAGTAATAGGGTCCCGTTATACTCTTTGGGTACAGAACCCTAAAAATTAGCATCGATAGTACAAAAAATTATTGGGTATGAAACAAGTGAACTTACTTGGATTGTAGTAATTCCCTTGACCTGTGAGCTCGATGTCGTCATTAATGTAATTACCGTTGCACTTGCTCACCTTCCTACTCGTTATTACGTCAGAGTGATCTTCTGTGCCTGCCCTGGAAAATGTATAGGTAACCTTGTTAAACCAAGAATTCACGTTTGTCAGAAGCCGTGGTGTGCAAGGCCGTCTTAAACTATGATTTGGAAAGTAAAGAAAGCGAATTATACTAAAGAAAAACTACTAACATCTTCTATTTATTATGGATAATCAAATATATAATATAATATTGAAGCCCTCAGTGGCGGGGCGGGCAGCGGGTTCGATTCCCGCCTCGAACAAATTTTTGAACGATCTGCAGATATTTGTTCAGGGTGTTCTGGGTATTTTCTACGTATAATAAAAAATAGGTTTAGGTTTAGCCATTGTGGTGAAGATATTAGTCAGCCTAGACCCTAGATTAGACGGTGCGTGCTATTGGTCCAATAAAATTTAGTAATGTTTAGCCACTTACACGAAAGAAGAAGAAGAATAAAAAATAAATAAATAAATAATGCTGGACAGTTCACACAACATTATCTAGCCCCAAGCTAAGCAGAGCTAGTGTTATGGGTACTAGATAACTAATATACTTAATACAAAACATTACATAAATAGATAATTTTTTTTTGGACGGCCTCTGTTGTGCTCTTTGTGTTTGTTCGCGGCGGGCGAAACTTGGCCTGCGACGCATGAGGTTGCGGGTTCGATTCCCGCCTCGGAACAAATATTTGTGCAATCAGTTCAGGGTGTTCTTGGTATTTTCTATGCATAATAAATAAATAAACAATGCTGGACAGTTCACACAACATTATCTAGCCCCAAGCGAACCATCGCCCGCCGTGCCACAGAGGTCGATAAAAAATATCTATCTATGTTAATGTATTGTATTAAGTATAGCAATTATCTAGTACCCATAACACAAGCTCTGCTCAGCTTGGGGCTACACAAAGTTGTGTTAAAAAAAAAGTCTGTCTGTGCTGTCTTATATCAAAAACCAAAACCAAGCCAAGTTTAGACTTGAATATGATTTTTTTAAATCTTTCCTGTTTATTTAGTATTATTGTATTTGTGATAGACACGAAGACACGGTTGTTTATCGCCCGTACCGCTTCGGTAGATACCGGCCTTAGAGATCACATATCCATACATTTGTTACAATGTTCAACAGCCTGTACACTCACTTCATAAACACTTCTTCCAGACTCGTAACAGACAGTCCGTAGCTGGCAACATTCATAGATTCCCTGGTTTCTTCAAACGTTCGAAGCATTTCCGGAAACTTGTTGACGTACTCACTGGGGAGTATGTAGGTTAGCTCAGATCCTGAAACCGAATTATAGTGTTTTAGTACAAGTTTTTCTTAAAAAACTTTTTCATAAAAAGGGATAAGAAGGACTAAATTCCTCAATTGTAACCTTTCCCTTCATTTATGTCATGAGCCAAAGTCGCCGATGTGGAAGAGAAGGCCGCGAGGCTGAAGTTGGATTGGGCCGGTCACATTTGCCGCATGCCCGACTAACTTTGGGCCAAAATTACCAAGGCATGGAGCCCTGATACAGCCAGGCGGCGTCGCGGCAGACCACGCATGAGGTGGCGGGACCAACTGTTCGCCCATGAGAGGGAATGGGAAACAGTTGCACAAAACCGTAGTGACTGGCGGAAATGGGGGAGGTCTTTGCACAACAATGGGACAGTGTGTGCTCAAAGTACTAGTAGTAATGCAAGCTTCCTAGCATCCGCAGGTTACCGCGTGCGTTGAAGAAGGAGCCTAAACCATCTTCTACAGACTGTTAAGGATGCGCCAACACCAGGCAGAAATCTTCATACAAAAAAAACGCATCGCGGCGCATTTTTCGAATCGAATCGGGTCTAATATTTTACCCAATAATATGCCCCATTTTAGTAAGCAATTTTAATAGCCAAAAGTTAGACGTAACGTAGAGTTTTTTTTTCTATTGTGAAAATATTGTCCTATCGTGTTTCTGGTACAGTAATCCCTCGGAATTATAATGTAGTATCCATACATATTTTTAATTTGAATATTGTACTTGAATAAGTCTGTTAAAAAACAAATCTAAGATTAGGAACTTTGCGGCATACCCCACGATAAGTAGATTTAATGTAGATCAAGATGCAAACAAACCAATATTCGTGTTCTCCTTCACATTTGGTACGTATTCCCTGAAGAAGGTCGTGACCTTAGCGACATTGCAGTCCTCCGCTTTGAGTATAGTCAGTTTGTATCCGATGCCGTAGTGTTTCTTGAGGAAGTACGGCGTGCCGTAGCACTGCAGCCGGCCGCCCGACATGATGGCGATGCGGTCTCCCAGGATATCGGCCTCGTCCATGAAATGCGTTGTTAGTATTATGGTCCGCCCTGAAGGATACATACATATATATTAAACACACAAACACAACTGTCACAAACATAGCCTAGCTCTTGGGAAGAGTTGGACTTCAATCCGCCATTTTTGAAAAAACGTTTTAATTTTTATCTAATTTCTAGTGTTTTCTAAAATTATATCGTGTAATTTTGGTGGCAATTTAACCCGTGTAACATGTATAAAGAGCACGGTGTGGTGTAGATAGCAATAAGTGTTGGCGTGTCTTTTCGGAATGGTGGATTTTGTCATCCAAAACCTTGGTTTTTCTGCCACCACATAAACAGGTGGTTACGGTAGCCAACGGTCACGATAACAGATAATGTATGAAAGAAAACGTCTGTAAAATTAATCCGATGGACGGCCTATTACTCTGTTCAGCAACACTTTAGCTTATGTCAGTAGCGTGAACCTTTCTTCTCCTTCTGCAGTAGGTCCCAGAGCGCCCGCCTGGCCGCGGGGTCGAGCCCCGACGTGGGCTCGTCCAGCAAGACCACGCGCGAGTCCCCGCACATGGCCGCGGCTACCGACAGTCTGCGCTTCTGACCTCCGGACAGATTAGCTGACACCACATCCCTCTACAAACCTTTCTTCTCCTTCTGCAGTAGGTCCCAGAGCGCCCGCCTGGCCGCGGGGTCGAGCCCCGACGTGGGCTCGTCTAGCAAGACCACGCGCGAGTCCCCGCACATGGCCGCGGCTACCGACAGTCTGCGCTTCTGACCTGCGGACAGATTAGCTGACACCACATGTCTCTACAAACCTTTCTTCTCCTTCTGCAGTAGGTCCCAGAGCGCCCGCCTGGCCGCGGGGTCGAGCCCCGACGTGGGCTCGTCCAGCAAGACCACGCGCGAGTCCCCGCACATGGCCGCGGCTACCGACAGTCTGCGCTTCTGACCTCCGGACAGATTAGCTGACACCACATGTCTCTATAAAATAATATGAATAAATAAATAATGCTGGACAGTTCACACAACATTATTTAGCTCCAAGCAAACCAGAGCTAGTGTTATGGTTACTAGATAATTGATATACTTAATACAATGCATTACATAGATTGTCATTTTTTTATTTTACATAAAATGTATCTAGAAAACCCTGAACAAATATTTGCAGATCGTACAAATATATGTTATGACGCGGGAATCGAACCCGCAACCTCCTGCGTCGCAGGCGAACTATCGCCAGCCTATCGCCAGCAGAATAATCCCAACCTCCGTTCGTCATCGTCTCTGCTTCTGCCTTAGTCACGCTAGTCACGCACGTTTATACACGCACGTCTACTTTCTGTCGGGGTAAAAGTAAAGCTACCTCCTTCGTCATAAGCGAACCTTCGCCCGCCGCGCCACATAGGTCACAGAGGATATTATAATTACCTTTTCTTCCAGTTCCAGCAGTTTTACAAAATGATTGACCTCCTGATCTATCTGAGACCTGGACATGCCTTTGAGCCTGGAGTAGAAGACGATGTGTTCGGCCACGGTCAGGTCTGGGAACAGCACGTTGTGTTGCGGACAGATGCCGAGCGACTTGCGCGCCAGCTCCGTTTCCGTCACTATGTTGTACCCGCTGATGGTGGCGTAGCCGGATGTTGGGGGCACCATGCCTGCAAGAGATTATGGAATTAAACTGTGTCCGGCCCAGGAATAAACCCCTACATATCCTCCCGTGAAAATAGAAAATTAGAAAATAGAAAATTATTTATTTCTGTAACAGTTTTACACTTGTTTTAAATATGGTCGGAACCTTCTTGTAAGTAGAAAAATACTTGTGTTAGAAGGTCCCGCTCTTCCATAGCATAGCGATGGTTACAGATTAGTAAGTAGGTACAATGATATACCTACTACAAGAAACTAAGATAACTACTATATAATTTTAACACATTACTACTATAATTGCATAGAAACATGCATGTTAGATAAAAACTAAACTAAACTAATTAACATTGTGAATTGTCCCGTGGATGTCGTAGAACCCTACTAAGGGATTACCCGGACTTGTTTGTAAGATTCGTTGGTATAAGATTTGTCCTGGCTGCTAGCTTATTTAAGGAACGTGTTATTATTGGAAGAAAGTGTTAGCAGAGTCAGTCTTGGGACGTAATGGCTGCGATGAGCTCACTACTTGTCACGTCTACTTCCCACGATGGTGCAACCCACGGTGAAAAGAGGCCCATTTGAGGCTCTGCCTACACTTTCGGAGAAAAAGGCGTTTGCCTATGCATGTATGTAATTATTTATATACATCATTTTGGAGAAACTTACAACAATAATGAATGTTTACAACAATTCAGATAAAAATATAGAACATGCCTGAATAGAAAAATGCATGTTTGTTAGTAAAGTTCAATAAAAGATGTTACAATCAATTCGGATAAATCATGGCATTTTATCCAAGTCGTTAATCCACTCGAGTCGAAGATCTTGGATGAGTCTTAGTCGAGGATAAAATGGTATTTAAAACGAGTTATACAATGTGCTAATTTGTCAGCTTATCCTGAGACAGGGACTTATTTGACCCCACACAACACATCTACATCATACAACTTATTTTTATTTTAGTTTTTATTTCATTTTATGTTTGTATACCTACCCTTGCCCTTAGTACAAGATTTAAGTTTTTTTGTTTTCTTGTATTATGCGTGTGTTGTGTCATCTTGGGGGAAAATAAACAAATTTTCTTTTCTTTCTTAGATTTTCTTAGAAGGCATGTTCATGATCATAATATATCTGTAGGTACCTAAATCAAAAGGCATGTTGTGTTTATAAGTTGACATTGTTCTAAGAGCCAATTCATTCACTTATCATTTAATCAAACAGCTGCGTTCATTTCATTACTCATCAAGGCAGTAGGCAATTGAACATATTATTATTATGTAGGCTATCGCGATCGCTCGCCTTTCACAGATGAATCAACTTAATCGCGGGTCCCATATATCGTCCCGGAATATCCCTAGTATCCCGGGGGTAGAACGCTTCGTATAAAATAAACTTATGGATGCTCACGCTTGTGGCGCGTATTTTTTTTTAGTGTTTTTTGCTCGTTATAGCTCATCAGCACTTCTTCAGATAGCGAAAGTTGATTTTTCGAAGACACTTAACTAACATGTTTTAATTGATACTCGTAGTATCTCATAAATAAATAAATAAATAAAATATCAAGATATGAAATATTAAAAAAATGCCTAAATATCATCTGGCTATGCTACGATACACCAAACCAAAAAAAAACCACTAAAAATGTGTTTAGGGGGATCGTAGCTAAACTAATGATATTTATGAGATACTATCAATTAAAACATATGTATTAAGTCTATTAGTTCTCGCGAAATCAACTTTCGCTTTCTGAAGAAGTGTTGATGAGCTGTAATGGCCAAAAATCACCAAAAAAAATTAATTTCGCGTCTCAAGTGTGAGCATCCACCTTAAGGTGCAAAGTTTCTGGTTTGGCGCGAAATTAAAATTGTATTGTGTTTTATTTGTGCTAATCACAGCTCATCAACACAACTTGAGATAGCGAAACCTGATTTTACTGAAACTAGAAGACCTAACACGCATATTTTGAATGAAAGTGTCAACTAAATAGCATTATTTTAGCTGCGAATGTCAATGAACAAAAAACACTCACAGTTCCGATCAGTAATTTAATAAAAGCTTCATCTTTTTTTTTCATGAAAAATAATGTTCACTGTATGACTGTATGACTGTATGAGTTATGATTTGTTTTTAAATCTATACAGACCGTTCACCGTAGGATGGCACCTGCTGTCATATTGTCTTATCGATGTTGACCAGTTTGCTGTTCATTGCGATTTGCGCTGCGTGTTTTAGCTTTTTTTCAAAAGGAGAAATATTTAAAGCACTCAGCGCAAACTGGACATCGAAGTCGAACTTCAGTCTATTACGTAATACGAGCCCTGACTTCGTTGGCACGCCAACCAAGGCAGGTGACATCTTACGGTGAACGAGCTGTAGTTCCCCTGAATGTCAAAGGTTGCAGGAAATGTCAGGGGCAACGTCATAAGAATTTTTGTATGTGTGAATTCTTGTACACCTTCGCAAAAACCCAGGTGACTCACGAGGCAAAAGGGCCCCATAGTCTACCGCGGATAATAAACAGACACATGTTTCGAGTGTATCTGGCGTAAGAATAGACCCCTCCGTCTCCTCCCGTGGATGTCGTAAAAGCCGACTAAGGGATTACTTGGATTGTTCATAAGATTCGTTGGTATAAGATTTGTCCCGGTTGCTAGCTTACGGATATGGAATGTATTATTAATGGAAGAACGCGTTAGCAGTCAGTCGTGGGAAGCAATGGCGGCGATGAGCTCACCACTTGTCACGTCTATATTCCCACGATGGTGCAAACCACTGTGAAAAGAGGACCATTTCAGACTCTGCCTACCCTTTCGGGGTAAAAGGCGTGTGTCTACGTATGTTTCCGCATAAGATAATAACATTAGTTGACCCCTAATCGAATGTAGGTGAACACAACACAGTGGCCTTTAGCTCACTGTTACAATTTGATAACATTGCCATTGCTAGTGTGTTGTGGCCTAGTTAGTTACATATGCTTGGATCTAATCAACGTTGACCTGACTATCCATAGACTACGAAACGAGCGATATTTGTTCTTTATATATATACTAGCGACTCGCCCCGGCCAGGGCATCATCACTCGCTCAAGGTCGCGCGATATTTACCTACAGCCCGGCCGTTCCTCAGACGTAACAAGTCACAGTCGGTTGTCGGATGCACGTCTGAGCGCTCGCGCAACACGTTTCCCGCGCAAATATGCCGTCACGTACATATTGTGCTGTGTATGGATGCAATAGTCAAAAAACAAATACCTAAAGAATTATCATTTTTTGCATTGCCGAAGGACGAAGAAATTTAAGTTATTTGATTGATGTAGGTACATTAGTTATTTTCTGTAGGTACATATAGAAGTAATGCCTTTCATAGGTGTGATTTCTTGTGCATACAGCATAGATTTCAAAGATCTAGGTTGTAATATAGGTATAAGTAATTACTTGAATTTAGGTACCTACCTACTTACCGATCTACTTACGTGCTTAATTAGACTTTACTTCTGAATCGCTCTAAATTAGCAGTAGAAGAGCTTTTTTGTGAAAGAGTTCGTCCGGGGAAGCACCTACTACCACCATACATTTCTGCCGCAAAGCAGTAGTGCTCGCATTGCTGTGTTCCGGTTGGAAGTGGTTGCCGGTGAAATTACAGACACAAAGACTTTTAATCTTTATGTCTCAGGGTGGCGGGTGCAGTGCAATGCCACATAAGGCATTATTAGGCTTATTAGGCCTTAGGCTTATTTGTGTTGTGTATAGTTTTTTGTCAAAATAAAAGTTTTACTTACTTACTTACTTACTTACTTACTAAGGCACGTCCTAGGTGGACGTGACCTATGTGATAATGCACTGTTTATAGGCAGAGGTTACCGCTTATCATCAGGTGGGCTACCTGCTTGTTCCGTCATTCTTAGTTCTTATAAAAATAAAAAAACATAAATAAGTCTTTATTTCTACATAATAACAATATTGATAATAACATGTGGTACTTACGTCATTTGTAGGTACATAATATGTACCTAATATGTACCTATTTGAAAATTAAAATAGGTACTCGCGAGGTACTTTATGTAGGTTAGGTTATTTAGAGCGAGTTCAGTTCATAATAATAATATGTTTTGGTCATCGATGGTTTTGGTTAACCTACTGATGTTTTTAAATTAAATCGTGGCCTGTTAACTTCATAAGCAGAGAAAAACTATACTTACCTAACAACTTAATATCTCATCGTTATAATATCAATATAACTTTGTAACTATTTCATATACCTACAAGTAATTAATTTTGTAAAAATTAATAAAAACCCTCAACGCAATGAAACGGCTGAACAGATTTTGATCAAACATAGCTAAGAACACTGCCGAAAAATTCACCTTTCAAACAAAAAAAAATCTAATTCGATTCATCCGTTCGGGACTTACGATGCCACAGACAGACACACACACACAACTAGACACACACACACACACACACACACGCGCGCACAGACACCTCAAACTTATAACACCCCGTCGTTTTTCCGTCGGGGGTTAAAAATATCTACCTGCTTTCGATCTTTTTTTTTTATACTACTTGAATGACGGAACAAGCCGATGGCCCACCTGATGTTAAGTGGTAACCTCTGCCTATGAACAGTGCATTACCTCATAGGTCACGTCCACCTAGGACGCGCCCTATGTGGCATTGTACTGCGCCCGCCACCCTGAGACATAAAGCTCCGACCCTATGTTACGCCCTGTTTTAGCTGTCTTGCGCGTTACGAAGTGACTAATACATAATCTGTGCTACAATGTTGACTACCTCCTACATAACGGAAGGTTATTTTTTTTTTTATTAGATATGTCGACAACCCTTTCAATGCGCGTCACTCCGCGCCAGACAGCGGCAGAGTTACGCGTTAGAAGAGAGAGCAAATGTTTAGGTGAATATCGCGATAGGCATTGAGCGCTAATGCGAGCTGAATTGCACTTTGTTGCGTCCCAGCAAGAGTCGCTATTTATATAATTTTTTTCGCGAAGTGAGTCTTCTGTACTTGTACTAATATTTATTCTGTGCCCCGGCTTCGCACGGGTAGCCCCCGGTGAAAAACAGCCCCCCCCCCCCCCCCCCCCCCCGATATTTTATTACTTATTCTGCTATTCGGAGCGGAGAAGAATCCACCAAAAAAGAGATAACTAACATCGGTCAAGCCGATCTTGAGTTATAAGTGGTGTAACTAACACGACTTTGTTTTATATATATAGATAAAACTAGAGACCAGCGCTCGCGCCTTCGTTCGTGTGGTCACGGTGACTGCAGTGCCACCTACAGGGTCCAGTTGTGAATATAAACCATACATGGACCAAACCAACAGTTTTTTGTTGTTTGGACAGTATTCAAACACACCAAAAAAAACATCCAAATCGGTCCAGCCGTTTAGGACTTCAACGATTTCGTTGAAATTTGGTATATGGGGGTTTTTGGGGTGATTCATTGGAGGCTGCTAGCCCTGCGTGGACATTATACATATTAATTTATTGCAACGGTCGTGGGTCAAATTGCGTTGTGACTGAATGATCTCTGCTTGTGAATCTAGATACATATACGCTAAGGCTGGAATGCAGTTATCAGTCCTGCGAGCTACATGGCCTGCCCATTGCCACTACAACTTGCTCTCGTCGGTATCTTGGTCCTTATACGTATCGTCTCATTTTTGTTCACGTAGTGGAACTCCGAGCATTACTCTCTCTATAGCCCGCTTCACGAATGAGTGTTTTTATGAGGGCAACAGTTAACGTTCTTGTCTCAGTGCCGTGAGTCATCGCTGGCGACACAACAGACTTTCGTGTTGAGACTCTGCGGTATGTGTTAGTAGTAGAGCTTTTTTGTGAATGAGTTCGTCCGGGGAAGCACTACCACTCACTACTATTTCTGCCTCAAAGCAGTAGTGCTCGCACTACTGTGTTCCGGTTTGAAGGGTATGGGTGCCGGTAAAATTACAGGCACATGAGACTTTCCATCTTTATGTCTCAGGGTGACGGGCGCAGTGCAAAGCCACATAGGGCGCGTACTTGGTGGACGTGACCTATGTGATAATGCACTGTTCATAGGCAGAGGGTACCGCTTAACATCAGGTGGGCTATCTGCTTGTTCCGTTTGTTTTTACTAAGTAGTATAAAAAAAATAAAAAATAAACTCTCTCAATAGCCCGCTTCACGACTGAGTCTTTTTATGAGGCCAATAGTTAGCGTTCTTGTCTCAGTGTCGTGAGTCATCGCTGGCAACACAACAGACTTTCGTGTTCGAGACTTTCGTGCGGTATGTGTGTCGATACGGCGTAGTTTTCCGACCGCTGCCCATCAGGTTGTTACGTAAGTCATAGACAGGTCGATGACTCTAGAACTGGTTTTACCTGTTAGCATGGATATAGTGGTAGTTTTGCCCGCGCCGTTGTGCCCCAATAGTACTGTTATTTCATTCTCGTAGATCCTGAGGTTCAAGTGGTCCACGACACGCTTTTGGCCCGTGTATATTTTTGATAGATTCTGAAAGAAAGAAAAATTACATCAACACTAAACGCCTTATTTCTAATACTCTTTGGAAAGGTATGTTCACGTACTGAATATGAATCTCCCTTATATTATTTTTGACGACCTCTGTGGCGCAGCGGGCGAAGGTTTGCCTGCGGCGAAGGAGGCTGCGGGTTCGATTCCCGCCTCGGAACAAATATTTGTACGATTTGCAGATATTTGTTCAGGGTGTTCTGGGTATCTTCTATATAGTAATAAAAAAAAAACTATCTATGTAATGCATTGTATTAAGTACTAGCGACTCGCCCCGGCTTTGTTTTTCACCGGGGGCTACCCGTGTGAAGTTCCCTCCTACCCCCCCCACCCCCTATGTGCTTCTCCTGGTTCTAAGCTACCTCCCCACCAATTTTCAGCCAAATCGGTTCAGCCGTTCTTGATTCATAAGTGGTGTCACCAACACGACTTTGTTTTATACAGTTGTGGTCATGTAATTAAGAACGATTTGAAGTTCTAGAAGTTTTTTATTTAAATCGTATCATACACAGAGATGTGTACCTTCTGAGAAGCAACTATAGTTATGTTATATAATAGTCACATTAATAGAGCAACCTGACTTAAGAATAAAGTATGAAATCGCTAACTATTTTATGCACATTTTATTGATTTTATCAAAGTAACACATTCAAATAGTACTGAAACTGGACAAATAATTAAGAACGATTTATTTAACTGCTCGGGAATTGTTTTGTATGACACTTAGATTTAAAAAATCACAATATTATGTAGCACAGGAAACATAAAAAGAAATTTAATAAATATTTAACTAAAATTAATAGTTAATAGCATATCCACGGCTTTTAATTACAGCTTTACACCGGCGAGGCATTGACTATTAATTTTTGACATTTCGCAAGAGAAATAGAGTTCCATTCTTCTAAAAAAACGTCATACAGCTCTCTTAAATTTCCACACTTTGTATTTGAAACCTTTTTCTTTACTTCAAACCACAGATTCTCTATTGGGTGTAGATCTGGACTGTTAGCAGGCCAGTCTAAGACAGAAACTAATTGCGCTGTAAGAAATTCCTTTACGGTGCGTGCAGTGTGCTTTGGATCATTGTCATGCTGGAATGTCCAAATGACCGGTAGAACGTCTTCAGCGTATGGTAACATTGTTTCTTCCAGTATATTTTTGTATTGGAACTGATCCATGTTACCTTCTATCAACTTTACAGGTCCTACACCATGTCCAGAAAAGCAACCCCAAATTTTCACATTTCCACCACCGTGCTTTAATGTAACTTTCGTATACTTTGGGTTGAATGCTGTATTCGGGGGACGTCGTACATATCGTTTTCCATCAGAACATACTCTGTTTATTTTCGTCTCGTCAGAAAAAAGTACATTTTTCCACTGTTGCACAGTCCAGTTTTCATACTTTCTCGCAAATGCAAGCCGGGCTTGCCTGTGGCAAAGTTTTAACATGGGTACCTTTCTTGCTATCCTACCGTGCAATTTTTCTTCTACCAAACGTCTTCGAATAGTGCGTGCTGAGATTGCTGAAGGGTTGTTTTCACCAAAATATTCTTTTCTAAGCTCATTGGACCCTTTAAAAGGATTTTGTTTTGCCATACGAACGATGTTTCGGTCATCTCGAGGAGTTGTTTTTCTCTGTTTAGGTACACGTGGAACATTCGAAGTAGTTTGATACGTAGCAAAATGCTTTACAGCGTGGAAAACCATCGTTTTTGAACATTGCAGATGGTCGGCTATCTTTTTATAAGACCAATTCTTCCGGCGAAGTTTTATTATTACTTCCCTTGTAGATTTATCACAACTTTTATTTTTTCCCATTGTTTTTTCTAAAGAAGCAATCACCTTTAATCTTTTACAGCACGTAATGGCGCCAAAATTATACAAACAGTAACAAATCGACTGACTGTTCTCTATTTAAATTTGAATAAAGGTATAAACTACTTAGCGTTCTTAATTACGTGACCAGCCAGTAATAAGGAATACTTTGTTTAAAAGTATAGTGTAAGAAGTTTGCCTATTGATTTTTAGCCAATCATGTGTATCAATGAATACAGTGGTAATATGGAAATGTTTTACGATACCGAGAGAAATAAAAACAAATGCATACAATTAGTTTTGCATCTTAGTTGGAAAAAATCTTCCCTTTATATCAGCGTTCTTAATTATATGGCCACCACTGTATATATAGATATCAGTTTTCTAGTACCCATAACAAGCTCAGTTAGCTTGGGTCTAGATAATGTTGCGTGAACTGTCCAGCATTATTAATTTTCAAAAAAACATGATATTTTTTTCCAGTTTCCGTTGACTTTCAAACGTGCATAAATCGAAATAAAAGTGAAATTATTAGAGATAAACCAATCTTAAACTGAACGTCCTTCCATCGCTTTTACTCGGCACAAGCTTGACGTTTCAAAGTGATCCTTGTATATATATATAGAGAATAAGTAATATTTTACTTGGACAATCACAAGTTACACTTGCCACGATTCTGGTGGTTATGGTACCATGGTACCTACTCGTAGTTTCTGATACCCACGACAAACGGAATCCTAGTGTGGGATCAGGACTACGTATGTGACTGTTGGGTGTTATGTTATGATTAAAACTCGCGGCATCATTCGTTTGTATGTTCGAGATCCACCAACTTATCTGTAGAATTAAATGTATGTAGATGATAGAAAAATGTAGGTAAATGGTTCTACAGATAAGTTGGTGGATCTATAACTGTAGTCACGTGACGTTACAGTGAAGTGCAAACTTAACTGTTTGTACTTGAAATACCAGTTTCTGAGACAATTATGTAGGTGTGTATGAAGCGACCTGCCCGACATTCGATTCGAGTTCAGTGAGACAGCGTTATGTAGTACCTACCTCTTTGTGTCATCGCAAGAGGCTATTGCACCCATTCGCAATCTGTGAGATTCAAGTTTATTGTCGATGACTCCGACCCATAAAACTGGATGAGAGAGCATTTAAAAATACAAAAATACTCGGATTCGGACGGTGATGTCCCCCCAATAAATCCAATTAAATTTACATATAAATGGAATTTGAAAGCTTCCTTTCCTTACATAGTACAAAACAAAGTCGCTTTCCGCGTCTGTATGTGCGTGTTTGACGACCTCGTTGGCGCGGCGGGTGAAGGTCCGCCTGCGACCCAGGAGGTTGTGGGTTCGATTCCCGCCTCGGAACAAATATTGGTACGATCTGTAGATATTTGTTCAGGGTATTCTGAGTATTTTCTATGCATAATAAAAAATATCTATCTATGTAATGTATTGTATTAAGGTCAAATATTTATTTATAGGTAGAGACATTAAATGTAATATTAAATTAAATCTAAAACTAAGCCACTAAAGCAAAACTAAAATAAAATAAAAACCTACCTATCAGATCAGCAAGCCGTCACCCGATGGCAGCGTGCCAAGAATGCTGGCTGCATTGCCACGCTGAATGGCAATGCTTATTCGTTGACCAAAATAAAAGCCAGCATTCCGGTCACGCGTGGACTCAAAAAGACGCTCCGCAAGGTCCTTGAAAATTTTATGTGCCCCTGTTCCCCACGGGCCTTGAATTTCCACGCCAAACGGCTCAAATATGTACCCTTGTATTAAGTATATTAGTTATCTAATACCCGTAACACAAGCTCTGCTTAGCTTGGGGCTAGATAATATTGTGTTAACTGTCCAGCATTATTTATTTATTAACTCTTTGTGTCAGTGTAAGAGGCTATTGCACCCATTCGCAATCTTCGAGATTCAAAGTTATTGTCGATGACTCCGACCCATATAACTGGATCAGAGAGCATGTTAGGTACAAAAGATGCTCAATAGTGCCAATAAACAAATGCAATCAAATTTAGGCACTGGTCCCACCGCCGGCGACGAGCGATAAACGATTACAAAACGAAACAGCCAGCGATGAACTATAGGTATATATAATCTCTCTCTTTTATTTACACCTCCTCATGTTTTTTTTTTGGTAATTTGTGTAGTAGGTAAGTATCTAATCTATTTTAATTTGTCATTTTCTGTTTTGTGTTGACGTTATTATTATGACTTTTATCCTGTGCTTTTATCTGATGTTGTGTTTTTAGTTTATGTTTTTAGTAATTGTAGTTTTTGATTTTAGTGACATCTTTAATCTTGAACCTATCTGACGCAAATAGATGTATCGATTTATTTTGTAACTAAAAAAAACTGTTTATTATGTATTTTGTACTATGTTCCGACACAATTTTACATTGTTTGCGAATAAAAATAAATGAAATGACACGGGAGCGATTATCTTTTGTTTGTTTAATCGCTCATCGCTTACTCGCCGGCGGTGGGACCAGTGCCTTACATATAAATGGAATTTTACAGCTTCCTTTCCTTACATACATAGTACAAATCATTGTAGCTTTCCGCGTCTGTCTGTATATCTGCTAACTCCTCCTAAACCACGCAACGGATTTTGATGCGGTTTTTACCATTAGTATTAGTTGGATAATTTTCCACAGTAGGTTTATATATATAACTAGCGACCCGCCTCGGCTTCGCACGGGTGTAATTTAGGAAAAAAAAGTGAAATATGAACGAATCTATATAACAGCCTACAGAAGTCCTCTGCTGGACACAGGCTTCCCCATAGAGCAGGGGTTCCCAAAGTGGGCGATAACGCCCCTTGGAGGCGATGCAGGCCTAACCCCTTTAGAAAAAAAATGGGGGCGTCAAATCAGATACAATTTCGCATTTTTATAGTTATTAGTATTCCTAGATAGGTCATTTTCGTAGATAATAGAACGCGGGCAATCATGTTTTAACAAGTTTTTGTTAATTAACCCGATTTGTGCATGTTTAATCTCTGAAGTTATTGTGGTTTTTAAGTAGGTGAAAAATGGGGGCGCTAAAAATAATTTATTCTCAAAGTGGGCAGTAGACAAAATAAGTTTGGGAACCCCTGCCATAGAATGTCGATGGTCTTGAACCGCCCCCATCCACCGCCTTCCTGCGACCTATATAATATCTATAGTCCATCAAAAGAGCGTTCCTCTTTTGCGTCGTCCGGTTTGTGGTCGCCACTGGAGAACCTTGCTTCCCCAACGGTTATCAGGTCTGCGAGCTATATGGCCATTGCCACTTCAACTTGCTAATTCTGAGATATATCGGTGATCTTGGTTCGACTATACAGGGCGTCTCAAGACTATGCGACATGAAGGGAAAGTACCTTAAATATTGCAGATAGAATATTTTGCGGAAAGGAGACTATTTTATTTTTACAAGTTAGTAATACGGCATTCTAAGATTTTCTGAAAATTACTTTCTTAAAGACCTACGGTACCACCAAGGGGTATGGTCAGGGGTACCGTGGGTCTGAAATGCCTTTGTCTGGGAATTGAACCGAACATTTAATGGAATTAAACATTTTAAGTTATTCTTTTGTTATAAGATACTGTGTTACTTAAGAGGAATTATTATTTTTTGTCCTTTCTTTCGACTGGCATCTTAAAAATACGGGTTTTTTTTCTTCACATTTAAGTCGGTTCGATTCCCAGACGAAACAACTATTTTTTTAGAAAATCTTTGAATGCGCTATTACTAAGTTTTAAAAATAAAATAAAGTCTCCTTTCCACAAAATATCCTATCTACAATATTGAAGGTACTTTCCCTTCATATCGTATAGTCTTGGGACGCCCTGTATACTACCTACCTAATTCATATGAGGAGTCCCTTCATGGTCACCCGGTCAGTGACCAGCTTGAGATATGTACTGATAATGGACTATATTTAACCCGAACTTTATTATTCACGATTATACCAGATCGTATTTGTTTCTTAAATAAGTATACAGCTAATCAAACTATAGCTCGCCTACTGAGAACCCATTTGTTTTTTCCTTAGTGTTCGTAATAAATGTACAGTAACATTACAATCTTTTACAGGCTTTTACTTTTTTTTTAATTACATGCCTTTGCCCTGCCTTGTTACAATATGTGCTGATAATAAAATAATAAACATTACAATCTAGTCGTAAGGCAGGCTAATAAGTAATTAACAGTGACCTAGGTCTATAGATTATCTAAGGATCTAGATTTATAACATAAAACTATTCAATATTTCACAGTATTTCGATAGTTTCTCGTACTTGTCGATTCGAGTTTACGATAGTTCTTTTAATTATTTTTGGTTATTTTAGAAGTTGACTATATTACCGAGGCTTGTAGTGTGCCAGTTTTTTGATTAAATGTGTTTATCATATAAATATAATGAGGTGAAATAGACTCGTTTTAGGTGGTGAAAATACTGAATATTAACTTCGCTCTATTTTTGATTCCAGTTAAAAAGTAAAACACGACAAGCCTAGATACTCGCTATCCGATTATACTTACCAAGTTACCCGAGAGGCAGAGTAAGTTAGGCAGAGGTTACCGCTTAACATCAGGTGGGCCTCTTGCTTGTTCCGTCATCCAAGTAGTATAAAAAAAAAATTGTTTTGGATCAGACTTGTGGTTTCCAAAATAACCGGCAACTTCGTTTTGTATGAATGCAATGAATATTGTGAATAAATGACTATTATGACTATAATGACTATTATGGCAATGTAGTACTACATGGGGTTTTTAATGGACGAATGTAAATGTATTTTCGGTGCTTACTCTGATATTGACTCCTACAGGCAAATCCTTTGGTTGTTCATCGTGCACTACTTTCAAAAGTGCGTCGTTATATTCCAAATCAGTATCGCCTTTCACCGCCATCTCTAAAACAAAATTAAAAACAAATTGATACAAATATTCTGATAATATTCTAATACAAATATTAACTAACCAGTTCTATTCAAAATTTACATAAAACAATTAAGTAGATACATTTATTTTCAAGTTATGTTATCGAGGTCAGTTTTCCGCCATAATAAAAGTATATTATTCATATTCATATTCATTTATTTCACCTTATAACAATGGCTGTTACACTAGGCAAGTCAGTTTTATAAAATATCATCATTTAAAAAAAAAAAAAACTAAAAATACATTAAATAAAATTTACAATCCAAAACAATTCAAATTTTAACAATCAAATACATGTAAACATTAAAAAAAAATAGTTATAAACATCATATCATCATCATATAGTAATAATAAAGATGAGATTGACTTGTTTTTAGGGTTCCGTAGCCAAATGGCAAACAACGGAACCCTTATGGATTCGTCATGTCTGTCTGTCCGTCCGTATGTCACAGCATTTTTTTTTTTCAAAACTATAAGAGCTATGCTGGTAAGTAGATGTATTCTGTGAACCATAAATATTTGCGGTTCTCCATACTTAGAACAGAAACTGTTTTTTTTATCAAACCCGTACATGTGGGGTATCTATGGATAGGTCTTCAAAAATGATATCGTGGTTTCTAATATCATTTTTTTTGCGAGAGACACTTCCAAAGTGGTAAAATGTGTGTCCCCTCACCCCGTAACTTCTAAAATAAGAGAATGATACAACTAAAACAAATATATGATGTACATTACCATGTAAACTTCCACCGAAAATTGGTTTGAACGAGATCTAGTAAGTAGTTTTTATGAATACGTCATAAATCGTAAACCATCCAAGAACTTTTATATTATGTTACTTGCTGCTACGGAACCCTTAATGGGCGAGACCGACTCGCACTTGGCCGGTTTTTTTTTTAATTTCCATTTACGAAACTTTTGACGTCTTATCTTTGACCGCCTCTGTGGCGCGGCGGGCGACTAGCCGGCTGGGATGCGAGAGGTTGCGGGTTCGATTCCCGCCGCGGGACAAATGTTTGTATAATCCGCAAATATTTGTTCCGGGTCTGGGTGTTGTCTGAACTCGGAAACTCGCAGTTCCTGATACCGACAACACAGGGTATCCTGGTGTGTGATCAGGGATATGTATTAGTAGTATGTGTAGTATTGATACAAATCCTAAAACAAGCAATTAATTTTGTAAAAAATAAAAAACCCTCAACGCATTGAAACGGCTGAACCGATTTTGATCAAACTTAGCTAAGAACACTCCCGACTAATTCACTATTCAAACAAACAAAAAAAGCCGCAAAGAGCGTGTCGGACTCGCCCATGAAGGGTTCCGTAGCAGCAAGTAACAGAATATAAAAGTTCTTGGATGGATTACGATTAATGACGTATTAAAAAAAAACTACTTACTAGATCTCGTTCAAACCAATTTTGAGTGAAAGTTTACATGGTAATGTACATTATATTTTTTTTTTAGTTTTATCATTCTCTTATTTTAGAAGTTATGGGGGGGGAACACACTTTTTACCACTTTGGAAGTGTCTCTCGCGCAAACTATTCAGTATAGAAAAAAATGATATTAGAAACCTCAATATCATTTTTGAAGACCTATCCATAGATAACCCACACGTACAGGTTTGATGAAAAAAAAAAATTGAGTTTCAGTTCTAAGTATGGGGAACCCCAAAAATAAAAAACTACTTACTAGATCTCGTTCAAACCAATTTTGAGTGAAAGTTTTCATGGTAATGTACATCATATATTTTTTTTAGGGGGGGGGGGGGGAATATATTAGAAACCTCAACATCATTTTTAAAGACCTATCCATAGATACTCTACACGTATAGGGTTGATGTTTTTTTTTTTTGAGTTTCAGTTCTATGTATGGGGAACCCCAAAAATAATTGTTTTTTTTTTAAATTTTTGTGTAAACATCTTAATGCGGTTCACAGAATTCATCTACGTACCAAGTTTCAACAGTATAGCTCTTATAGTTTCGGAAAAAAGTGGCTGTGACATACTCGGACAGACAGACAGACAGACATGACGAATCCATAAGGGTTCCGTAATTTTTTTTACGGAACCCTAGAAACAAAATCAATATCGGTTCATCCGTTCGGGAGCTACGATGCCACAGACAGACACCCACACACACACACACACACACAAACACAGACACGTCAACTTATAACACCCCGTCGTTTTTGCGTCGGGGGTTAATCATTTCGGGGATTTTTACTTTCTTGATTCCGTGCATTGTTATTTGAATAAAGATAAGTCACAACTTGTAATTAATGCATATTAACGTGACCCTGGACAGAGTTCAACTTTAATTGCAATGTAAAATTGATTACAATATTAAAGTCGTCATTAGCTTACATACTTACTATATTTGTAGTGATTGTGAGCAGTTGATAATTATGCATATCTACTAGTACAGTCAGAGGAAGCCAGTAGGAGCATGTAAATGATAGATGGATAGAAGATTTTTTGACCTTTTTGTTTAAGAAAGGGTCAAGGAAGCTATAGTAGATTATGCACTAAGGGAATAAAGCAGTGTCTCAAGTCGCGGGCGGCATATTGAACCCTGAGCGTAATGAGGGACTCGTAGAGTTAGAGTCATGAGTGAAGCGAGGGGTCAAGCTGCCCAAGACGAAGACAGCGCTTTATCCCAGAGGAGCATACTCTAGTTTCCACACCTTCTGCGAGACAATAAAAATTAATTGAAAATCACAGCACCAAACACCGTTTTTTGTTCACATTCTTTGTAAACGGACCTTTTTTTTGAGTTCTGCTTATTATGGTGGCCAGTTCTATTTTCGAACAAACCTCTTTACAATGCCAAATGGGCATTTTTGAATTCCAAATTCATATCACATTATTCGAAAAAAAAAAAAAAAAAAAAAAACACTTTATTCCCTAGGGAGTTTCATACAACTTTATATCCCTTAAGAGATAATGCTGTACTTTACGTTGAGGTTGCATGATATGTAATTGGACATTGTCGAGAAGGTGGTGTGAAATAGTAGATTATGCATGGCGACCTAGTTCTGTCACTATCTAACTCATACGTACTTTACTATTACTTTATATGACTACCTCTGTGGCGCGGCGGGCGAAGGTTGGCCTGCGACGCAGGAGGTTGCGGGTTCGATTCCCGCCTCGGAACAAATATTTGTGCTATCGCAGATATTTGTTCAGGGTGTTCTGGGTATTTTTTAATGTATAATAAAAAATATCTATGTAATATATTGTATTAAGTATATCAGTTATCTAGTACCCATAACACAAGCTCCGCTTACCTCAGGGCTAGATAATGTTGTGTGAACTGTCCAGCATTATTTATTTATTTTTAACCGTACTTTACTATTCTCCTGCTGACGTTTCGTTGACCATTTAGAGGTCCTCTTCATGAGCACCGACCGCGAGAGAGCTGAAGAGATACAGCAGGGTGTTGTATGGAAAAAAACCGCGCGGACGAAGTCGCGTGCATTCCACTAGTATTTATTATAAGCCTAGCCTAAACTTTACCTGCAATAGCAGTGGCTTCTGATCTCCAGAAGCTCTTCGTAAATGGGAAGTACCAGGGTAAAGGCACTCCGTAGAGGCCGGGCCGTATCTTCTCGACGTACATCGCGACCAGCATGTACAGCGCGGAGTCCAGCAGCAGCATCAGCACCACGTGACCCGGCTGGAACTGGTCGTGGTAAGATATCGGAGTGAAGAACTCGTCCCACTGCAAACCTACGGACAAACCATCATTCATATTTTTAACCCCCGACGCAAAAACGACGGGTTTTTTTTTATTTTTATTTTTTATACTACTTGAATGACGGAACAAGCAGATGGCCCACCTGATGTTAAGCGGTAACCTCTGCCTATGATCAGTGCATTACCTCATAGGTCACATCCACCTTGGACGCGCCCTATGTGGCATTTGCACTGCGCCCGCCACCCTGAGACATAAAGATGAAAAGTCTGTGTGCCTGTATTTTGTTATAAGTTTAACGTGTCTGTGTGTGTGTGTGTGCGTGTATGTGTATGTCTGTATGTCTGTCTGTCCCATCGTAGCTCCCGAACGGATAAACCGATTTCGTTTTTTTGTTTGTTTTTTAAATGTTATGTTGTTGGGAGTGTTCCTAGCTATGTTTGATCAAAATCGGTTCAGCAGTTTCATTGCGTTGACGGTTTTTTTAATTTCTACAATATTAATTACTTGTTACAAGCTTTTATTTAACTTGCAGTGTATGTTTGTATGTCTGGGTGGAATCCGGGTGGAATCTTGCAACTTCAACCGATTGAGCTGAAACTTGGCATACCAGTCAAGTTCGGATAACAATACAATATGATGGTGACAGCGAGCTGATCTGATGATGGAGACGGAAGGTGGACAACGGAACTCTTCGATGGATAATAGTAGACTGGCCGTGTTTAGGCTCATTTTGATCAGCATACGGTTACAATCACTAATTTTATAAAAGCTTGTATTTAAAAAAACTTATTGACCACGATCTCACTTATTGGTAAGTGTAGCTGTGGCCGAAAATGGAGCACGAAGGTATAGAAGGCACCTATTCACTCTTAAATGTACCCAGATTATAGTTTTCAGGAAAGACAGACGACGGTAGCTAGTTCCTCTCCTTCGCATTATAAAGGCGGAACCGAAACGCTTTGTACAAATAGAGGGTATAAGTAGGTCTACTAATGAGGTATTGCTCATTTAGCGCATTTAAACATAAACTAGCTGATCATATTCTAAGTATGTAATGTTAGAAATATAGGCTCTTTGATCTTTATACTACTGTCAATGTCAAAAGTCAATTGTGCATGTTTTGAATGCTCTGTGTGTAGATATACTCTCTCTCTTCTTCCGTGTCCGCTTGATCGAATAGCATCGTTGTAAATAATCTAATCTAATTTAATTCATATAATCTAATATTTTGACGTATTATTTGGAGAGTAATATTTTAATAAATATTCATTCAAATAGACCTGTGCACATTATTTCATCGGAGCAAGACACAAATCTTATAACAGGTTATGAGGCCCAGTCAGGCATATAAGGAAACTGCAACTCGAAATCTTGTTCCGAGAAAAGCGCGGGTCTGAAGACCGCGTGCATTTTTGGTGTGCGCGTGCGTGACATTCTGCTCTGTTCTGCTCGTGATGGCGTCGACGCCTGCACCGCTGATCCCAGGCGAAAATATCGCAGCTGCCACCGTGTCCACTTGCGGCTCTCATGTCAATACAACGATGGGAAACTACAACATCGATAAGCTGGATGGAATGAGCAACTACAACACATGGAAATTTTGTATGAAAATGGCATTAACCTTAGAAAATCTGTGGCATTGCATTCAAGGTAATGAGGTAGTTGATTATCAAGACCAGAGGGCTCTGGCTAGAATCTGCTTGGCAGTGAAACCTCACTGCTACCAATATGTACAGAATGCCAAAACAAGTAAAGAAGCTTGGTCGAACTTGGCTAAAGTGTTTGAAGACACAGGACTGTATCGCAGAGTTCTGCTGTTACGTCAATTACACAGGATTGAGCTGACTACATACTCATCGGTCACTCAATATGTAGAATCTGTGATGACGCTTGTACAACAACTGGCTGATATTGGAAAACACATTGAAGATGGAGAAATCGCGGAGCTGCTACTCAGCGGGTTACCTACAGATTATGATCATCTTGTCTCCAGCCTTGAGACCATCTGTTTGACAGGAAGTCTATCGAGTGAACTAGTACGTACCAGACTATTGCAGGAAGAATTTCGTAAGTCTGAGCCAGGTGCTACATCAACAGCGTTTGTTTCAAGACAAACTAAAGAATCAAAAACCTGCACATACTGTAAGAAGAAAGGTCACCTGAAAAACAAGTGCTTCAAGCTTCGGCGTGATAAGAAGAGCAAAGAGGATGGTGATAAGACCTTTGTCGCTACAGCTTTCTTCGTCAACAAAGAGGAATGGGTGATTGATTCAGGCTGTTCGACGCACATGTGTAACAACAAACATTGGCTAACAGATTTTAAAGAACTGAAGAACTGCATACCATGCATGGAAGGAAAGATGGCAGCACAGCCATTTCCAACCAAAGATGCCCACCGGGCAAGCCAGCCTTTGGAACTCATTCACACTGATGTTTGCGGCCCCATGCCTGCCACTAGCTGGGGTGGCGCTAAGTATCTAGTGACTTACACGGACGACTTCACCAGGAAAAGTTTTGGCTTTCTGCTACAGAGGAAAAATGAGGTATTTTCTACTTTCATTAATTTAAAAACTCAAATTGAAAAACAATTGGGTTTGCCAGTTAAAATACTGCGTTCCGATAATGGGGGAGAATATTGCAACACCATGTTTTCTGATTACCTTAAAAAGGAAGGAATTATCCATCAGACAAGTATTCCATACTGTCCTCAAGGAAATGGTGTTTCTGAGCGCCTAAATAGGACACTCTTAGAAAAAGCAAGATGCATGCTGCAAGGGGCAGGTCTAGGGAAGCGTTTTTGGGGTGAAGCAGTAATGACTGCCATTTATTTGAAAAATAGGTCCCCAACAACTGCTTTGTCCGGCCTTACTCCACAGGAGAAATGGACTGGATTGAGGCCTAATCTTAGTCATCTCCATGTATTTGGCTGCATTGCTTATTCACTTATACCTGAGCAAAGAAGGAATAAGTTAGGTGCTAAAAGCAAGAAGTTTTTATTTGTAGGCTATAGTGAGACCTCTAAGGGCTATAGACTTGCTGACCCCATGAACCCTAAAAAGGTTATCATATCTAGGAACGTAGCATTTATAGAAAATAAATTTTATGAGACTGACAATAATATTAATAATAATTCTAAAGATTCTAGTAATCATTTTATATTTTATGAACTGAATGATAATGAATTAAATTGTAATATTAAATCTAGTCAAGAAAAAGAACCAAGTTCTACTTTAAACAATTTTGATTTTGGTGACAATATTGAGCTGAATTCTAGCATTAATAGTAATGCGAATTCTAGTCATACTGTTGAACTGAATCCAAATGTTGTGTCAGCTGATTCTGAAATAGATAATACAATGATTTCAGATGCTGATGACGAGCATTACGTCACAGGCAGCGAGAATGAGGCCGGCTCACAGTGTTCGCCGATCAGTGACGCGCTCTCTGAGCGTCTAACGTCATCGCATCTTGCGGCACCTCAAGGGGAAGCTGATAGTACCCCCGAGCCATTGCCATCATGCTCTACTGACCGTCCTGTGCGTACTACTCGTTCCAAGCCGCCTTTGAGGTATGAGGATTATATAACGGACTTCTCTCTCGTGGCGCAACATGCACTTCCAGGCGATCCTCTCACGTATGAGGAAGCCATGTCTTGTGCTGACAGTCAAGATTGGCAATCTGCCATGCAATGCGAATATGATTCGCTCATTGCAAATAACGTGTGGGAAATAGTCGACAGACCACCAAATACAAACATTGTTAAATGTAAGTGGATCTATAAACGTAAACACGACGCCTCTGGTAAGTTCGACAGGTTCAAAGCTCGTCTGGTCGCCAGAGGTTTCACACAAGTTAGAGGCATTGATTACAATGAAACTTTTTCACCCGTAGTTAGACATAGCACTATGAGAATTTTGTTTAGTTTGGCTAATGAGCTAAATTTAAATATTGATCATGTGGATGTAACTACTGCATTTCTAAATGGAGAACTGAAAGAAACCATTTATATGGAACAGCCTCCGGGTTTTTCAAATAGTGAAAATAGTAAAGTTTGTCTTCTATTAAAAGGAATTTATGGCCTAAAACAGGCAAGTAAAATATGGAATGCAAAAGTTCATACATTATTATCTGAAAATGATTATAAACAGAGTAAATGTGAGCCTTGTGTTTATAGTAAGACAATAGATAAACAAATCATTATTGTAGCATTATATGTCGACGATTTCTACATATTTTATAGCTGTGACAAAAATGAACTATTGCCTCTTCTAGAAGATAATTTTAATGTTAAGAACTTAGGTTCTGTTACTAACTGTTTAGGTATGAATGTATTCAGAGACAAAGTTAAACATATAATAAAACTTGACCAGTCAGAATATATAAATAAATTGTTAGTTAAATTTGGCATGCAAAATTGCAAACCAGTGTCCACTCCTATGGTACTCAATTGTAAACTTGAAATGGATGAGAGTGAACACCCTGATAACTATGTGTATAGCTACAGAGAACTGTTAGGTAGTCTAATGTATCTATCTGTGTGCACTAGGCCCGATATTGCTTTTGCATGTAGTCAACTAAGCCAGTTTAGCAACAATTTTAATAAGACTCATTGGCTAGCTTTGAAACGCATCCTGAGATATTTAGGAGGTACTATAAATTATTGTCTATGTTTCTATAGATCTAATAATTTAGATATAACTGCCTTCTCTGATGCTGATTGGGCTAACGACATTGTAGATCGTAAGTCTTATACTGGTTTTGTAGTTAAGCTGGGTAGCAATATTATCAGCTGGGAATCACGCAAGCAGCGTTGCGTTGCATTATCAAGTACAGAGGCTGAGTATATTTCTATTTCTGATGCTTGTAAAGATCTCTGTTTTATTAAGAACTTTCTGTCAGAAATTGTAAACATTGATGTTCAAATAACATTGTACAATGACAATCAAAGTGCACACAAGCTACTGGAATGCAAAGAGTATTGTCATAAAAGAACAAAACACATTGATCTTCGTTATCACTATGTTAAAGATTTAGTTAAGAAAAAATTCTTAACAGTAAAGTATTTGTCAACTGAACAAATGACAGCTGATGTACTAACTAAAGCTTTGAGTGGATGTAAACATAAATTATTTACACATGAAATGAATGTAATACCTAAGTAGACGTAGGCATTATATCATTATTTAATTGCTTGTATTCATGTATGTAGACTTACTTATATACTGTGTTAGACAGACAGAGTCTTGTTTAAATTTATATAGAGTCTTTGTGATACTCTACATTCTCTTAACGTAGAGTTAGTATTGACATGATAGAGTCTAAAGTTTTTTTTTGTTGGTAGAGTCGTATCAAAAACCCTAAGGGGAAGTGTTAGAAATATAGGCTCTTTGATCTTTATACTACTGTCAATGTCAAAAGTCAATTGTGCATGTTTTGAATGCTCTGTGTGTAGATATACTCTCTCTCTTCTTCCGTGTCCGCTTGATCGAATAGCATCGTTGTAAATAATCTAATCTAATTTAATTCATATAATCTAATATTTTGACGTATTATTTGGAGAGTAATATTTTAATAAATATTCATTCAAATAGACCTGTGCACATTATTTCATCGGAGCAAGACACAAATCTTATAACATGTAATCGTTCACTGCTGGACATAAGTAAAATGAGCAAAACTAAAACTAAATCTAAAACAAGAACTACCTACATTTGCGAACTGCTAAGGAGTGGAATACACACGATTATGAAACATGAATAATTGTTTGAATTAAAATTGGATTAGTATTCACAAATTATCCTGTATCACAGATAAAATAATACTATCCTGTATCTAACGAATGCTCCTAAACATCTGATATTTTTAAAAGCCGTATTTTAATAAAGAACCTTTCTCAGCCTTTACTTGAGCGAAATGCTCCAGTAAAGGCTTCCAAATACCTATAGCAAACCTAAGCGCCGTCATTTTGGAATTGTTTCATATTACCTACATTGAATGGATATTAAATCGCTGAATACGTACAGCCGTTACTAAAGATTAATTTATTCGCATAACATTGTTTTTGTTGGCTACTACATAAAGTGAAGTTCAAGGCTTCATAATTATATTTACCTCTACCGTTGCCTTCGCACCAAACGAGCATTTGAAACCCGAAGCTCACAGCCGTGTTGGAAACCAGGCTGAGTGCCAACTTAGTCCCCAAACTCAGTTGTCCATACAGCATTTGCGTAAAACAGAACACGGCGTACGAAGCAAACCAAATGAGCCCCATGAATGATGCGGCAGAATTTGCTGGAAAAAAACATAATTACTTAATAGTGGTTACGTACCTAGTAAGTATTATCTAATCTGTGCTGTTGGTACAGCACTTTACAACACCGTAAAAAACACAGCAACACCTTGAAAACCGACAGCGCAATCATACCAATATTATGAACTAGTATTTTTGCGACAAGTAGAACTCGCGAGGACATCCTTTTTTGCAAAAAATTATAACTTTTCCATCATTATTATGAGGCTACCTGAGAAATACAATACAATAAAATTATACCTAAACATTAAGCCCATATGAATGTACAGGCTGTCCCAAGACTATGCGACATGAAGGGAAAGTACCTTAAATATTGTAGATATAATGTTTTGCTGAATCGAGACTTTATTTTATTTTTAAAACTTAGTAATACGGCGTTCAAAGATTTTCTAAAAATTCTTGCTTCATCTGGGAATCATAAAATTTAAATTTAAATTTTACATTATTCCTTTGTTTTAAGATACCAAGTTACTCAAGAGGAATTATTATTTTTTGTCCATTCTTTCGATTGGCATCATAAAAATTCGGGGTGTTTTTTTTTCACATTATGTCGGTTCGATTTCCAGAAGAAGAAAATCATTATTAGAAAATCTTTGAATGCAGTATTACTAAGATTTAAAAATAAAATAAAGTCTCCTTACAGCAAAATATCCTATCTACAATATTTAAGGTACTTCCCCTTCATGTCGCATAGTCTTGGGACGACCTGTATACCTTAAAGGCTAAGGGTATATAAAGAAAATACATAAAAAATACGCCAAGAGAGGGATTTGGTTTCGATAACGCTTCCCTATAGCGTCGGTAAACAATACCAGCTGGCCAGAAATCCGGATCAAGGAGCTCATCCTGTTATCAGCTAATGAAAAACGTAAAATGATGTCTGGATGTATAATATTCAATGCATCATGTCGATCCATAATCTATATCATGACAACCTCTTGACCGATTTTGCTCATATTCGTAATTATTGTTTCTGACAAATATTATCAAAAACGGTCGGTAAATGAAGCCGCAACAAACTTCCCCCGCTTTTTGGGGCAATTCAAATCCAATCAAAAATCACCGAAGACAAAAAACCTATGATATTGTAGATAATGTTTTGTATATAAAGTTTTGTTAAGATTAGTTGGAAAATACGACCTGTACTATTATTTATTCTGTGTCTGTACGCGAGTCACAGGCGAGTACCTACATCAAAGGGAGGACATACATCAAAGTCAAACTCAAAAGTATTTTAATCATTGAAATCACAAGATCATTTTGAATCGTCTTATAAAATAAATTTACTCCTGTTCCAACGCGACCACGCACAGAAGAATCAGGCAACAAACACGGTTGGTTTTTTTTATGGTCCTTCTTACTACTATGCGGAGAGCGCCTGTGTGGTGCCTCGAGAACAAGAACGTGCTGTTTTCATCAAAAAAGATGAAAGTATTGCCAGTTGTTGCACACTTCGCTCGCTCGCTCAATGAGAAAGTTTGGATGTTTGTTGTTCTCAAAGATAACAACGACTGAACTGATTAAGATGTAATAAAATTAAACCAACAACAAAAATACGAATTGTCTCACACAATAGAATTAACAGGAGGTGATTAATAATGGATAAACACGATTAAGATGTAATTGGTAAACACATAAATTATGATCTGAGGCTACTTTTTATCATGGTGTAATTAATACATTATCAGGCAAACTAGCAAAATACGTTTTGAACATTCTATATACAAAAGGTATATTTGTTGAAAGGCCAACTCTAACCTACTTAAGACCCAGTTTCCACCAAAGCGAAACGAGCGATGTGTTTTGTTTGATAATTTCTTACTGTTATTTTAATTATATGTTATTTTATTATGTTTTAATACCGTTTCAAACACGATTTAAAATTGTTTCTGAAATAAATTAATTTAATTTAATTGAGTAACCAATCTGATTTCGTTATTTCCACATCACCTCTATCATCTCTCATCTCTCTCATCATCATCACATTAAGTTCGCCTTTGTACTTCTTTGTTTTATGTGCAATAAAGAATTTTCTATCTATCTATCTACCTCTCCGCGTAGCTTCGGTAGAAATGGATCAAGCGGAGAGGAGAGATGTCTCATTTTTCCATAGAACTTTGTGCTGCGAGCGAGCTAGCGGCGCAGCAGAGCGGAGATGTGTGTAGTCGAGCGGCGCCCGCGCTCGCGGCACTTTTCCCCGCGCCTCGCACACCCGAAAGAATCTCCTCTCCGCTACGCATTTCCTCTCCGCTTGGTAGAAATAACCTGCCAGCTTCGCAGCACATCTCTCGTCTCCTCTCCTCTCCGCTTTGGTGGAAACCAGTCTTGATGTGAACTGTCTGTGACCTTGTAAACGAGACTTTGTAGCTTTATTCGATTTGCGAACCGGTTTGATAGAAGATACTAGACAGACTTATTAATATTCAAAGAACAAGATATTAATGTTTACAAATGAGGTATTTGTCCTATATCAGTGATATCTGGGTTATCACCTTTTATACATTTGTGTAAGTATACATATACGTAGGTATATTTAGGTTGAACAGCTGATAAATTATAACAAATCATTTTATGAAAGTAGGTAGTTACTCGCACGGGACTGGGTCATGTCCTTTCTTAATAAATAGTCGGTTCAATGCGAGGACCAGTTTACAGCAGGAGTGGAAGCAAAAGTATGCTGTCATGTCACAATAATAACTTACAGTAAGCAATAATAGTTAAGATTGTGATAGTAAAAAATTTGTGAAGGCATGTTCGAGACTCTCCTTGCCAGTTTTCTTGTATCGTTGCTTAGAGCATTGCAGGCCTCCGTACCGGAGTATCGTTGTATTTAAAAAATCCTTCATGATTTCTATAGCAGTAATTTTTTTAGTCCATTAAAGAATTGGAAGTTTAAAAAAAATGACTTTTTTTTTTACTTTACTTGACCTTGGTGTCGACTATATTGCTGTTTTGGCCTCTATCAGTTATGGAGCTCACTCAATTATAATATTCAAATAGAACATTATGACACACAAGTGAGCTAAGTTTGTGAATATAAGTAATAAATAAATAAATAATGCTGGAAAGTTCACACAACATTATCTAGCCCCAAGCTAAGCAGAGCTTATGTTATGGGTACTAGATAACAGATATACTTAATAAAATGTATTACATAGATAGATATTTTTTATTATACATAGAAAATACCCAGAACACCCTGAACAAATATCTGCGATCGTACAAATATTTGTTCCGAGGCGGGGATCGAACCTGCAACTTCCGAAATTATTTGAATTACATGAAGCTACATTATCGCTGAGTGCAATAAGGTATGTATTATTAACGTCCGCCAGCGGCAACGCTCGCGTTATGTGCAGTTCCACTCAACTCGATACAAAGCGTGCGAATCGCGCAAAAGGATAGTACCTACAATATATACCGTCGACTTACCTCTAGAGAAAAAAACGCTGACCATAAACGAAAATGCAAGAGACGAGATCACGAAGAGGATCATAAAGAAGAACAGTATACTCCAAGGAGTAAACGTCAGGACCGAGAACCACTCTCCACTCGAAGTCTTACTGATAGGTATCTGCAACGACAAATAGTGCTCAGGGTATGTTCATCAAAATTCAAACGTTATTTATTCAACAGGTTTTTTTTAAATGTCTTTCACACTTCGTTTTTTATAAAATAACTAGCGACTCGCCCCGGCTTCGCACGGGTAGCCCCGGTGAACCCCCCCCCCCCCTCCTACCCCTCCCCCCCCCAAGTCAATCTCCTGGTTCTAAGCTACCTCCCCACCAATTTTCAGCCAAATCGGTTCACCCGTTCTTGAGTTATAAGTGGTGTAACTAACACGACTTTGTTTGATATATATAAGATTATATAGTTTGCAATCTTAATATTAACATTTGTTTTGGCTGTGTTGGAGCAAGTTCAGTCCCAAGCTTTATTATCATCTAAATAATCTGAGATTTATGGTACGCTTTTAGAAAGTTTATTTTTAATTAAGTTTTTAAATTTGTTTATCGACAACTTTAGCACGTCGCTTGGGATCTTGTTATAGAAGCGTACACATTGTCCTGTAAATGATTTACTAACTTTATGAAGCCTGATAGTGGGAACAGCGAGTTTATCTTTGTTCCTAGTATTTACATTATGATTGTTCTTTTTTTACTAAACAAGTTTATATTTTGTTTAGGTTTTCATAAATATATTGACATGGAAATGTCAAGATATTTATTTCTATAAATTTTTCTCGAAGTGATTCATTCTCTGGGCCCATATTATCATCGCGTTGAATGCCACCGTGTTTGGATATTGTAAAGAAAGCATACCTTAAATAATATAACCATGAGTACAGCAGACACAAGGAGGAAAGAAAACTGTTTTATAAACCATGCCACCCAGTGCAACCACGACGGGAGTCCCATTATAGCCATAGTTTCCTGCAAGTAAACAAATAGGTATAAGACTGCGCCAACACCAGGCAGAAATCTTCATACATAAAAACGCCTCGTGCCGCTCGAAAAAGTGTTTTTATTGAATATCTCGTAAATTATAGATAATTTTACAAAACCCCTACAGTAAACCCTCGGTTTTGTTGCATTGATTTTATTTATCTAATTTTTTATGCACCATTTTAATAAACAATCGAATCTAGGTAAAAAATAGACGTAACTTTGGATTTATTTTCTATAGAGAAAATATTGTCCTATAGTCTTTCTGGTACAGTGATTCCTTGGAATTATAATGTAGTATCCATACATATTATTAATTAGAATATTTATCTGCCAAATCGGTTCACCCGTTCTTGATTTTATTTTTATCTTTATTTATCTGTTAAAAATCAAATCTAAGATTAGGAATTTTGCGGCTTAGACGGTGGAACGTTTCGCTTGAGGCGCGAAATTCAAATTTTACTGTGTTTTTTGCTAATCACAGCTCATCAACACATTTTGAGATAGCGAAAATGCGGAAACTATGAGGCGTAAGACTTATGTTTTGATTGAAAGTGTCACATAAATATCATTAGTGTAGCTACGAATGTCAATGAACAAAAAAAAACACTAAAAATCATTGAATGACATTCGTAGCCAAACTAATGATATTTATGAGACACTATCGATCAAAACATGTGTGTTAGTTCTCTTAATTTCCGCAAAATTACGTTTTTCTATCTCAAGATGTGTTGATGAGCTGTGATAAGCAAAAACACAATAAAATTTGAATTTCGCGCCTCAATCAATACGTTGCACCTTAAGCAATGTCTTTTCACTGTATATTGGACAATTTGAGACGGATTCATTTTATGGAAGTTTTTATGCCATCCACCTGAGTAATGTTAATTGTAAAGACAAGTTAATTTTGTAAAAATTGTATTCCCCAACGCAACGAAACGGCTCAACTGATTTTGATAAAACATTTCTATAAGAACCATCGCTAGAAAACCTGCTTTCAAATAAAGAAAACCGCATTCAAATCGGTTCACCTGTTTATGAGCTGCGGTGCCACAGACAGACACACATAGCAGTCAAACTTATAACACCCCTCTTTTTGTGAAAAAAACCTCCACGTTCTTTACTACGGATCTATGATACTTACTTTTAATTGCAACTCCTTTTCTTCGGTCACTAATCTGACTGTGTTCACAAAAGTGTAGGCAAATCCTATCATGATTACGACTGTGATAAATCTCTCCAAAGCTAAGAGTAACGGATCTTCCCTTGTAGTGGGCTGTGGAAGCCTTTGCATCAGTATTCTAGTATCAACCGATTTTCTAGACTTCTGCATGATAATTCCTTGAGATACTCCGTGCTGTATTGCTAGAAACATCTCGGAGGAGTAACCTGAAAGATGATTGAACATTACAAAAGTAACTTTTAACTCTTAAAAAAATTATGAATTCTTACTAACTTCTGGCTTAGGGGTATGGGAAGGAAGGGTGTAGGTGTTGCTACCCTCAAAAACCACTCCCCCTCCCCTCTAGAGGACGCATTTAGTCACACTCCTAACAACACAGCCTAATTCCGTCACAATCTACCAAGTAAAGTTCAAGTAAGTTGAAAGTGACAGAATAGCGCTCGCGCAACGAAAACTGAACGCAAATCACGAAAAATAGTACTTATTGAATTAAACTTCCATGCCTATTTCTGCCGCAAAGCAGTAGTGCTCGCATTTCTGTGTTCCGGTAAGAAGGGTTTTTTTTTTTTTTATTGTTATTAAAAAACATTTTATATAATTATCTCAACACATCTAAAAAAACCTACTTAGGCAATGGTATGGGCTGTATCATCTGTAATATCTCAGGGTGGCGCAGTGCAGTGCCACATAGGGTGCGTCCTAGGTGGACGAGACCTATGTGATAATGCACTGTTCATAGGCAGAGGGTACCGCTTAATTTCAGGTGGGCCATTTGCTTGTTCAGTCATCTAAAGTTGTATAAAAAATAACACAAAACATGATTTAGGCTAAATATTAACTCTGTATATATTACCTGGGGTTTTCCCACCATATTTGTCACCGGGTTCCCTGGGTCCAGATTGTGGGAATAAAGGGAACAGTAAGTTTGTCCTCCAGTTGGCTACCATGGGATGTTCTTTCATCGTGGTCCTCATTATTGCTGGAAATCTCAGCGTCACTACTATGTCGTCAGGCCATTCCGTAGCATCTAATAAGTACAACATTTTTTAATCAAAATTATTGTAGTTTTTTTTTCTTTATAATTGGCGTCGCATGGCTTGTGCCCTTTTTCAAGTGTATAATTTATTATTGTAATTATAATTTATAATTTTCAACGTTACATTCCTTCCAAGTCGTTAAAGTCACAGTCAAGCCATGTTTTAGTAAACTGGTGGCCGTTTTACAAAAATCTTTGATAGACAATTTCCACCAATTGGAAAAGTCACGCAATTCAATTCATTTCATTACACTTGTGCTCTAAAGACGAGCTACATTGGTTATAATGCCACCAAAATTACACAAAATAACTCAAAAAACACTAGAGATAAAATAAAATAAAAGTAGACGACGTCTCCTTTCGAAAATGGCGAGAAGAGTAATTATTAAAGTTAATTGCTCTTTTGTTTTTTAGGTACGTCATAGTTATAACTTGTTTATGAATGAACTCTAAATTTATGTTAAATTCATTGATAATTATGCGTGTGTATAAAATGTGGGTCGTTATTAACTTACTAGCCATTATATCTTCAAACTGGATTCCAACGAGTACGTCGTCCATGGCATTGGGCTGTGTCAAGGCTCTTTCCATTTCGATGGCATTCTTGAAACCTTTTGGTTCTGGCACATTCCCGAATAAGGCTAGAAAGCCGAAATTGTCTTCTCCAATTATTTTCATTGTATTTCTTGTTATTTTCCTTGTGAGCGCATTTTCGGGTGAGAATGCTAATGTACCAGAAGAATCAGTGGAATCTCCTCCTCTGGATGAAACATAAAGTCTTATATAGGTATAATGAGTTATGATAGACTAAAACTCCCAACGGCGGCGCTCCCGAGATCAAACCTCACGGGGATGCGCTAGCCAACCGGTCAGTATTTTTAAGATGTTTTAAAATAATAATATACCTATATTTCCCATGCGCTATCCATTAACCATAAAATATATAGATTCAGGGTGTTCTGGGTATTATATATATATATATATATATTAAAAAATATCTATCATGTAATATATTGTATTAAGTATATCAGTTATCCATAACACAAGCTCAGCTTAACTTGGGGCTAGATAATGTTGTGTGAACTGTCCAGCATTTTTTTTTAATATACTTGTTCTATTATTTATACTGTGATAATATAGGTAGGTACCTATAATAATGGTTGATACCAATTTACATAAATCTAAACTTATTTAAAAGTTTATGATATGATCTGTTTACACAAATCATAGTTAGATCATGTTATGTAAATATTGATATATATTTTGTGTTACAGGTGTAATATTGGTGATAGTTGATTCCTTTGTTTTCTCATATCATAGATCTAATTTACTTATCTATCTGTTATCAATTTACCTACATTGTAACAATCTCAACCTAGATATGGCATAAATACCTGTTCATGATCTTGATACCTACTACTTTTTAGTAAATAATTTAATTAAGAAAACAAGTAATAAATTTTGTAAAAATTAAAAAACCCTCAACGCAATGAAACGGCTGAACCGATTTAGATCAAACATAGCTAAGAAAACTCCCGAAAAAAACACCTTTCAAACAAAAAAAACGGTTCATCCGTTCGGGAGCTACGATGGGACAGACAGACACACACACACACACACACACACACACACAGACACACAGACACACGAGACCACACAGACACGTCAAACTTATAACACCCCGTCGTTTTTGCGTCGGGGGTTAATGATCTAAGGACTGAATTATACATTTTGATATCTACAAGTTATATTTACAGAAATAATTAAACATCTAATACAAGTGTCGACCTCTGCAGCGCGTCGGGCGTCCGGCTGAGATGCGAAAGGTTGCGGGCTCGATTCCCGCTGCGGGACAAATGTTTGTATGATCTGCAAATATTTGTTCCGGGTCTGGGTGTTATGGTACCATGGTACTTGTAGTTCCTGATATCCATGACAGGGAATCCTAGTGTGGGGTCAGGACTATGTATGTGACTGTTGGGTGTTATGTTACGTTAATTATATAAGTAAGATATTTCAAATAAACAAAATGAAACAGTTGAGCTATCTAATGATTGCTACAAACAATCTAAAGATAGCTCAAGAAACTGTATGTGACTGTTGGGTGTTAATAGTTATTATAAAAAAGCTAGTTAGCAACCTAAATAAACCACAACTAAAAATTATTATAAAGCTTTTTTTTTAAATTACCTATATTACTAATTGTATTATAAAAAACTTTGTTTTTTTTTTTAGTTTTTGACCTTTTATGTTACTTACATGCTCATTCCACTTATATTGAAATATGTTGGATAGAAATTGGAATATATAATATCTGGATGTGTTTTTGGGTCCACGAGACATCTTGTTAGAATCAGTAGCAGAGAAAACAGTACGGGTGATGCAATCTCGAATATGGTCTGCCATTTGTGCCTCCTTTGTAACAGCAAGTTCTTCCAGATCAGCAGTTTTAGTTTACCAGGAGCTGACATTGTGTATCATCAAATACTACATCTACAAAGAAATACATTTCATGGTTGTAAGGTAAGTGTGCAAATTTTGGTAGGACGACGACCTCTGTGGCGCGGCGGGCGAAGCTTGGCCTGTGACGCAGGAGGTTGCGGGTTCGATTCCCGCCTCGGAACAAATATTTGTGCGATCGCAGATATTTGTTCAGGGTGTTCTGGGTATTTTCTATGTATAATAAAAAAAAAAAAAAAACTATCTATGTAATATATTGTATTAAGTAGGTATATCAGTTATCTAGTACCCATAACACAAGCTCTGCTTAGCTTGGGGCTAGATAATGTTGTGTGAACTGTCCAGCATTATTTATTTATTTATTTATTTATACTGAGAGGGGGTCAGAGTGACGATAAGGGGGCACAGAGAGTTTTATATAGCTATGATATTACATAGGGTATTGGCGTGCATGTGTCGGTTCAGGTTCGCTGTGGGTCCTGCCGGGCCACGCTCGCCTTCGGCACGCTCGCCGCTCACCATGTCGGACTGTCGACATGAATTTAAAATAGAGAACAGAGAAATGTTTCAGACTTCATATCTCAAAAACGATAAGTCGTATGGGAAAAAATGCATTTAACCATCGATAGTACTAGTATATTATATCGATGTATTTAACATTCATTAATTGATGATTAGGAAAATGCCTAAACAACAGGCTAAAAAAAACAAAAATAAAATTTAACTAAAAAAAAACTAAGTCTTTTTTCCTCAGTGCCCCCTTAATCTACACCCAACCCGACATCCACGGGAGGAGATGGAGGAGTCTATTATTGGGCTGGACACACCATAGCAGTAGTGTGCAAATTTTGGTAGGATACAGAATGAAGGGCATCGTCTCATAAACGTAGCTATGATTAAATGTCAATGTAGGCATATTTTATTACATAAACAAACAATGTCAACAATCAATATTCTATTATTATTAATATTACATGTACCTACCTACATTTTTAATAATAAACAATAAATTAATTGTACTTTCAATTGTTTTTCACTAGAGAAAACAATAGAATTAGCTAGAATGTACTGCTATTTTAATATATTATTGTAGACTTACCAATGTCAAACCAAAATATTCACGTAAATTGATTAGAGGACAATAAACAACACGAGTTTAGGGACATCAATGAAGGCCACACAGTGCTTACTTTACTAGTTATTACTACACTAACCATACACACAATCAAGCATTAATTACATCTTTATTATTCTTCTGCCCTCAGTACACTTGCACTGACTAAATATGAGGGAGCGACGCAACGAAACACACACACTCACTCAGGCACTTAAACTCTGATATTGGCTTTGGTTGGCTATGGCTAATTGGAATGTGAATGCTTGCTTGACGTCCGTTCCGTATTTCATAAACAAAGCCAGTGACAGAATGAATGTGGGTTGCTAGTATTTATTTGACTGAAACCTCCCTATTTCATTCCGAATTAATCAGAAACATGAAATTATATAAAATAAAAAATGTTAGATGTAGTCCAAGATAATTTGTTTGACTTGTATTTACCAAGTGTATGTAGGGTGGGTGTGGCACGAATGAGCCACCTAAATTTTGAGGACAAATTATTTCGCTCCTATTCGTTTAAAACCTATGTTTTATACGTCAAATTGTTGGTAATTTATTTGACTTTACGATTGCATTTAAGATTTTTATTATAGTGAACATTGGTTTTTGGAAAAAAGTTTTTGTAAAAAAAATGGAAAATGGCTCACTGTGTACATCCCGGGGTACACAATGAACATAGGGGGTGGTATTCAATAAACCAGAGGGTACTCAGTGAATCACGTGTGTTAAAATTGATGTTAGGATTAATAGCCGGAGCTGGGAATAATGGAACAACAAAAAAAAACTACTTCATTGTGCTTGAACTTTATTTTTATTAAAAAATCTGAGGTAGGGACATAATTTTCGAATCTTCTAAAAGAAAACAAAAATACTCTTCCGAAATAAAATAAACAAAACTTACTTCTACATTATTAAACTAATCAACGTCACACAACCAAGTAATTATTTATCAGACTTTTCAAGTAGGTATTATTAAGTTCTCATCTTATTTTTAACGTGCAGGTCTATAGCTCGTTTCATATCTTCTTTAGATGTTGACCCTTTTTTTCTCAATTCCCTTCCCTTTGAATTTCGTCCCATTCTGAAATTTATAAAAAAAACACTATTTCAAATCAATAATTTTATTAATCGTCATTTCTATTAATCGTCATCTTAACTCAAGCCAAAAGTACACAATGAACCATGATTCACTGTGTACACAGACAAAATGGCTCACTGTGTGCCACACCTGTTCCACAAACTTGTAGGTTATATAGCTTCCAACAAGAAGCACCGAATCAATTGTGAATAATACTCAAAAAATGCAATTTAAAAGTTAAAAACAATAATCATATTCATTACTTAGCAAGTATCTTACAATTAAAGTAGGAAGAAAAGTTAACTCACCTTTTTTTTTTACTTTTTGGCCCTTGGAAATTGAAAATGCTCCGCACGCGCGCGTGTTCAACAGCAGCTCGCCGGCGACTGGGGAGGGGTAATTGAAGCGGGGGCTACGTGTATTCTTGCGAGTTGCACGAACTGGCAACGCCTCGTTTTCAAGTTACCATGGGTGGGTCATTGTGTGCACATGGCTCATTGTTGGCATCCCTACCCTACTCCTAAATACCAGCAGATCAATTTCGATTGAATTTGATTCTTGAGTGAATATATTATTTCATAATGTACACAGTTAGGTACTGCAAAATGTTTAAATTGAATGAGGTCTTCTCATTCGAATTAAAAAAAAGCTTCTGAACTAAGTCTCAAAACGTCAGCAAAGTGACGAAAAAATAAAAATAGTGGTAATTATCTTTTATTAAGATTCCAAACCACGAAAGTTTCAATTAAAAAAAAAAGTAGTTCGATTTGGCTCGATAGATGGCGCTGACTCAAATGTGGTTGTCAAAATTAACAAATGCATTGTCTGTGCTTTTGTGTGATAGTAACAAAATACCACGAAAATATATCACTACGTTGTTGACTATGACATTTCACTTTATTTTGACAGTTAAGTACAGAGCTGGTGCTATCTATTTTGAAGGGTATAAGCATGATGATGTGAAACGGCCGTGAAAACCCTTCATTGAAATTAGTAAGGTTGTTTAAATCACCTTAGTGATTCTTTCAACTGGCATCCCTTAATAAATCCAGTATCATCAAAGTTAAATAAAAAAAAAATAAGTTCTTCCCGACAACGCCTTCTCAGCCGACCCCGAGGTCGCCGTCCTTAAGGTATCGATCCAGGGAGTGCTGGTATTCGCCCACCTGTTCGGAAGCATTCTAATTCGACTGATGTGCCCCGCCCTATCCCATTTGAGCCTGGCTGTTTTGTCACCTACGTTGGCAATACCAGTCAGGAAACTCATGGGCGTAGTAACTATTAAGTAAGCTGTGGCATGGGAAACACGATTGGTAAAACTTTTCTCGATAGCTTTATTTTTTGAAATTGACCCTTGGAATGGAAAATGAGAAGGAAATACCTGTTATGACGCCTGGATGATACGGCGCTTGCACTGGATTCTAGAATTCCACTCCGATGCTGTGCTGATGTTGGCGGAAGGCGCTGATTTGCACTTAACGTTCGTTGATTATTTGCGCGGTGATATGAGATGAATTTCCTTTAATTTGGTAGCTCCACTGATTTAATAAATGAGGAGCGATTACTAGCTCTACTCGTGCGGCCGGTAGCGAAATGTCGAGAGTGTTTTTCTTTCCTACCCACAGGTATTTGGATGGGTGACAGGGAGATGATATGGAAAGTTGAGGGTAGATAAAGTAAATATTAGCAAATAATCTACGATGAATGAGGTTGCATTCAGAGGAGCATAACTTTACAGAACAACCCACATAAAACAATTTTAAAAAATAAATCAAAAATAAATAATCAGCTGACATTAATAATACCAATAAATATAACTTGATACAAATAATAATAATAATACTTACCTACGAAAGGGGCCCGAGAACCTCGGTCTACTTCTCCATTGCTATGCCCTAAAAACAGGGTTCATGTGCGAGTCTACCCAAGTATATGTAAGAACTATTATGTTAACCATGTGAAAGCAATAAATATATTGAGTATTGAGTATTTTTTTAAGTTTCTCCTTTTTATTTATTTTTATTTTTAAGTTTTAGGTTCGTCCTTCGATTATTTATAGAATAATAAGCGTTATTTTTATACTATTCAGTAGGTTATCACATTACTTAAATTAATAGTACCTACCTACCTAGATAATTTATTTTTAATATTTTCTACTTTAGAAGCTAAATGAAGTTTTATCATTTGTCGCTTACTTCAGATAAATAGGCAGAAATGTACATATACCTAACCTATACCTACCTCATTTCTTCACGGGTTCATGTGAGTAAAATAAAAGCGCTGTCACGTTCTTGCAGCTATTGTTTTCTTGTTAAACTCCGATCATTCGATAGTTTTACAAATATACCTACTAGGTACCTACGTAGACTTTCTAATACATACCCTAGCTAGCTAAATCTAGTATTTGTTCCACGATAGACTTGGCACTCCATACACTCTCAACGCCAATATATGGCACCTTTGAAAATTCGAACGATAACAAAATAAATGAGTTCGATACACCGGTCCACACTCTTGTCCTTCAAGGCAACAATGGACGGATAAACTTTTTATGCGTTTAGTTTCTCTTCTGGGTCAGATCGGACAGTTATTGAGCGCTCACCCGATTTACCTACATTAACTTTGAGGTAAATAAGTGACTAGAAAATAATAATAAATTTATTATCAATCCTGCTTATCATTGAGATAAATAACTTTTGTGTTCTTGCGAATGTTCAATAGACCTTCCCTAACCTACTTGCTTGTTGAACGAGCGAAGCGAGTTCTTTGAGTCAACTTGGAAGTATCGGCGTTCGTATGTAACTATGTATGTATGTTTGTCCGAGCATAACTTCCGAACCCTTAATCCGATCTTCATGAAATTTGATTGGGGGGTAGATAGTATTGGTACAATTTGTTGTTAAGGTTATGAGCTATATCGGTCGGGGGGGTTATTGAGATATTGGGGTCCAACAGGGGGTAAAAAAAAGTTAGAATATTAGATCAAATGGAGTGGCATATGAAAGTCCCTTGCTTCGGCATTTCAAAACTATTTTTTATTATTTTTTAACTTATGTAGTTTTTGCGATATTAGGGTAAATCGAAAATGTAAAAAACCAAAACCTCTAGGGTAGGTACCTACTTCCACTAATCCTACAACGCTGAAATTTGGTATGTTTGTAGCTTTTGTGATAGAAATACTAGGAAAAGACTAAAATTGAAGAATTTCAAAACTGGTAGGTACTCTATAAAACACTAACCAGTATAACATCCATTGTTGACTTCCCGTTTCTAGGAATTTGAACGACGGTGTGGGTCTAACTTTTCGAACCGACAAGTACGTTCATTTTATGTGGATGTACTCACGTACATAGATATTTTATCGAAATAAATAAGGCAACCTACCTAAATCGCGTGTATTCGCGAGGGCTCAGTTCGGGCCGAACAACTAGTTTAATATAAGTATAAGTATTTTTCTTTATTTCAGACAAAAAAAAAACATTAATTACAAAAAAAGATAAATAATAATTCAGCCAAATTAAAATTAAAATAGGTACTTACAACAAAAACAAATAAAAAACACAAATACATTAAAAATACCTAGGTATTATTTCCGGTTCCCGCTCTGGTGCACAGAGATCCAAAATCTGTACATGGGGCTTGATCAAAAAACTTGGTACCTACCTACTTTTCCTGTCGAATATATATTTCCAGGTATCATATTCATACCTACGTCATTCCTAACTAAATATGGCAACAGCTGATGTCCCATTCAGTTGTGTGAAGCGGATAGCGGATATCTGGAGGTAGAGCAGCCCTAGGGCTATCCGAATCAATGTTTTTTTTTCAATTCGTCAGTTTAAGGAAATCCCTCCAAATAACCGGCAGATTATGGGACAGCATGACTAGGACATCAAGCTGAATCACCGGTTAATAATCTGACCCGCTAGAGTATTTCAAAATTTTTTTTTTTTAAGTCTGTGGACGCTTCCCCCTCCGATGAAAGGATGCACACTAGTAACCTTTTCTCTTTCTACCATCTAATCTTCAAAATCCAATAGGTTCCTACAACGTTCGAGTAACCCCCACTACTAGGTATTAGAATAAGTATTTTATGATGAAGTCGTTAAAAATGTATACTAAAAGAAACTGAAACTGTGTTTCTACTTTATCATTTTCAAAATAGCGCACATGCTTTGGGACACATTCTACCGAACCCCTGACCCCTTGTATAGCCAGTTAAATATAACTTAGGTACTGGAATAAGGTCACTTTCCCCGCTCCCATCCCATCGCTCTTCCCGGCACCGTGACAAAGCTCATCCGCACATTGAACTCTGGGTTTCTGGTAAGACTCCTTTCTCGAGATCATTTCTTCCCCATACCTACAAACTGTGGAATGAGCTTCCATCTGAGGTTTTCCCGCTTGAATACGACATGTATCGCTTCAAGAAAAATGCTCATAAATTCCTTCAGGGTAGGCAGCGCATTGACAATACCCTGGGTGTTGCCGGTGTCTATAAGCGATGGTGACCACTTCACATCAGGTGGGCCGTATGCTAGTTTGCCTATTTATTTCATTAAAAAAAATATGAAATTAAAACGTGTCAAATTTTAAATACATTTATTTTATATTCACGATAACAATACAAACACCATTCTTATAAAAGACGTACTACAAACTTGCATATTGACAGGTTCTTTACATTGATCAAAGTGAAATATTTATAGAAAATTATGAATAGGTATCTGAAAATGGCCGCAACTTTGCGGTCAAATCAATATTTTGTGAGTATTGGGTTGGAGATTCTTCTAATACTATGAGAACCTTATTAGTGAAGTAAGTACCAATCAAATGAATCCCAAGAGCAAACATAGCACAAAAAAAGAATAGTATGATAAATTATTTATTTATTTATATTATCGATTTAATTGGTCTTGAGATTCACTCATCTCCTTATAAATTATAATAAATATAAGTACTATGTTACATAATGTACTGAGGTCATTAAAAGCTATGCAATAAATAAGTACGTAAAATATAATACAATTTGTTAAGTATAGTCAAATGTTTTTGTTTCTCTATTTCCTACATGTCGAGATATAACTATGCACAATAAATAGGAAGGTACGCAGATATAAATAATTCATAATATCACAAATGTCAGAGCTATCGTTAATTGAAAATAAACAACACTTATTTATAAATTCATTGGTAACCTTTTAATAATAATTTAAATCACAAGTTGTAAATTATATCACATATTGCAAATAAGAAATTCTGATTTTTATAATACTCAGGCATAATAAGTAGAAAACATATGTTTGATACAAAATAAACCATTTTGAAACCGATCTAAAAATTTAGAATTATCCAGCTTGTACAAACTGTCACAAATCAAAATACACCCCTAAAATGTCCTGTAGAAATAATGCGGGAAAGTTCACACAACATTGTCTAGCCCCAAGCTAAGCAGAGCTTGTGTTATGGGTACTAGATAACTGATATACTTAATACAATGTATTAAGTATATCAATGGCAAGCTAATTATCGGCAAATAACTTTAATTCATATTTTAGTTTGACGGCATTCACGCATAAAGCCCACCAATATAATAAAACCCATTTAATTCTTATTTCACTTGGAAACAGAATTCATCTGTTTCTTATTTAATTACATACATTTTGCACCAACCACCTTCATAATCACCTCTGTCTGAAAGGTTTACTGGAAGAAAACTCTTTTTTAAGGTTAAGCTCGCCTCTGTACATGTTCGCTACCTCTTACTGTTTGTTTTTTGTTTTCTTGTGTGCAATAAAGAATAAAGAAAGTAAAACGAATACACAATAACACATCATATACCTACTGGTTTAAATTTAACTATAAGATCACAAGGAAATCAAACATATTGTAAGTAGATAAATTAGTCATAAAAAATAAACCAACCACCTTATCTATAACACAACGTAAATAACAAACTTTTTTTTTTGTATCTCTATTAAGGTGAATACATAATTTTTTACTTGATATATATTGTAAAAGAAATGCGGCCAGGTGCTTAAACATTAGTTCGTTGTTGTACTACTTTTCACGTTATACGTATGTTTTAAGAATTTATGACAATGTGATGTCATTAGAATAAAATAAGCACCGTACACTTAAACCAAAGTTAAGTACAATTTATAGCAGAAGTACTATTACAAGGCCATTGGACAAGGAGGCTGCCATCAAAATTATACCTTATTTACATGTCCAAGAATGCCCAAGATTGTCTTTATTCCTGACCAATAAATATACAATAATTAATACTAGGTTAAGTATGTAGTTAAATAATAATATCCGACCAAAAATGTTTTAACGTCCAAAACTAATTAGCCTAAGTACCATGTTTCACATGTTAAGATTCTTGTTTTTTCAAAGTTCGCTCAGATATACTTAAGTTCGAAAATGTATTTCTTCTTAAGTACTTACAGGGTGTTATAGGTATCCATACACTGAAAACCCAAGACTATCGAACTTTACCTACATATAAGAACATACGAATCACGCATTTTTGATGGTGATCGTTTAACGGGAGATCCACCAACACTACACTGTGTGCACTAACTAAATGCTAATTAGCATTAAGTTCGTCTGTACTTCTTGTCTTGTTTAATAAATACATTTCTAACTATCAATCCCTGCACAGCAGAGGCAATAAAATAACACGAAATTCCGGTTAGGTATAGTTTTTCATTTCTAACTATCAATCCCTGCACAGCAGAGGCAATAAAATAACACGAAATTCCGGTTAGGTATAGTTTTAAAATTTTTGTCGTGTTGGCAAACTATCGTATGTAAATAATAATTGTGACCCTATAATATATTTTAAATATTTTGGATAAATAAATACCTACGATACTGGGGCCAAATTATGATCTATTTTCAATGTACTTTCATGTTGGGGTAACAATAATGGCACTAAGATATTATTATTATTTATTTATTAGCACATTTATTTTAGAGCGTTTCACTAAACTTTCAGTCTTAGAATGAAAGTGCACATGAAATGAGATGCGTTCTCTAGCAAAATGTTAGTTACGACATTATTATTAGGGATGGGCCGAAATTCGTTTCACATTCGGTTTAACCGAATTTCGGCGGCATGAACGGAACTTCGGCATTCGGCCGACTTTCGGTTCAAATGCCGAACATTCGGTCCAAGATAAGATTAAAATACCTCATCTTTTTTTATTAAAATAATTAAAACAAATTTATAATCAGTCATTTATTAATCTTTGTAATTCGTTACCACTTAACAATAAAATCTTTTTTAAGAAATCAAATCAACTTTTGGTTATTATTTACGAAATTATAATAATTATTAACGAAATAGTTGCCCTCTTGACACTAAAACAATAATCAGATACTTGTTATATAAAATGAAAGTTTTACATGGACTATAATATGTCAAGTAATAGTCATATTAGGAGATTGTGAAACAGGTGTTTCACAATATTATTCATCAAATAATATTTATGAAAGTATCATTCTTATACCTATTAGTATTTAAATTTTACCAAGGGCAGATTGTGATGCAAAAATACCAAGGATTCAGCTTTATCTGGCAGGAGTCAATTACGTTTTTGTTCGTAAAGATTTCCTGCCTCTGAAAAAAGTCGTTCAGAATATACTGAGCTTCCAGGAGTCGACAAAAATATTTTTGCTAAAAAACTCATGTAAGGGAACTTGTCCTTATTCTTAGCCCACCAGTTATATGGACATTGGTCTTTAGGCAGCAATACAGCATTCAGATATCTATCGAGTTCTGAAGCAATTGGACTCCTCGTCTCTTCTACAAAATTTGGTAATCTTGCTGCTGCCAGTTCCTCATAGCAGTTCCAGAACGTTCTATGTATGTCTTCTTTGTTAGATCGCGAGGCAGACTGTGTTGTCTGGACAACTTCGTCGTCACTGCTAGAGTTTTCAATATCCTCGCTTCTTCTTACACATTCTGCTAAAAAGTTACTTTATTTTGTTTATCAGTTTCGGTATAAAATGTCCAAACACTTGATTTTTTCTACCACACATTTTTGACCCTTGCAACAAGCAGATATTGAATATTTATTAGTTTTATTACGTATTTACAATTATCTGTGGCATTACTTCACACTTAATCCACTAAAAATCACGTAACTTACATAATGTAAACAATAACGCACGTGTCGCGAAGATGACGTATTTGCTAATGTCATAGAGACGCGGGGTTGCGGGATGTGCGGGCAGGGCGTATGCAGAGCGAGTCGAGACCTGTCCGCTCCCAAGAAAGCGCGGCAAAAATAACCGAAGTTCGGCCGAAGTTCGGCCGAATTTTAAATTTTTGCCGAATGTTCGGCCGAAGTTCGTATTCGGTATAAACTACATTCGGCCCATCCCTAATTATTATAAATGTTATAAAATATTAAAGTCACGCTCAAAAAATTATTATATGTGATGACAGCAGAAAAATACTAAAATAACGAACGGAAACCTTGACAAAATATTCAATAAGAGCTTGTTCCCGACACCCGACATTGTTTCAACTTGTCGGGTGTCGGGTCCGTAAATTAATCGGATGTTGTCGCCTCACACTTTCGGTTAATAATTGGTTGTCGGCCACGGTCGAAGCTGGTGCCAATTTTTAACACTCTACGCGATCTATACTCTCTAACGATGGACGTCAACGAAGTTCTTGTTGTGATGTATTATTATTAAAGAAACTAAGAAAGACAGGTACGGAAATAAAAAAAATCGCCCCGACATCCGACAAATGTGACTATGTACAATGTACTCATAAAGACCGTTCACCGTAAGTTGGCACCTGCCATGGAGTATTTACAGGTGCGGTCTTACAATAAGTAAGTAAGTTGGCACCTGCCATGGCGTATTTACAGTGGCCATCTTACAGTGAAACGAGCTGTAGGCGATCGAGATCCGAAACGATTTTTTTCTGGGCGTATAGGGCTGGTTAGACATCCGACATTTCTTGTCCACGCCGACACAAAATTCGTTTCCGACAAGTGTGAATAGCTTCATATAAAATGCTCTGCCACTGGAACCTCCGATTAATATACGGATCCGACACCCGACAAGTGGGAACAAGCTCTAAGTATGAAAAAATGGTTGAAGGGAAGTTGCCGGTGAAATTTACAGGCACTTGAGACTTTCATCCTTATGTCTCAGGGTGGCAGTGCAATGCCACATAGGGCCCTTTTAAACGACAACGACATGATTTCGTGACGATATCGTCGATGTCGTCGCCTTTATAAAACCAAATACGAAATTCTAATTGTTTTATTGGGTACCTAACATCTATTATGATTGAGCCTTCCGGCGTTATTTTAATATTTATAAATATAGGTATAATATTTAATTGTATACCGAACATTTTCTTAATATTTATTCATAACATTATCTTAACTGACAGACATTTGTTACTATAACAACAATACTTGCATAAAAAACTCTAAAATATTTGTATTTTTTTATAATTAATTTAACGCTACCTTTATGCTATCAGCAATAACTAGGTCGAATCAAGAATACGCAGATTAACTGTTTTCTTGAAAGACTACAGTCACTAATGTTGTAAAATTATTCTATTGAGGTAAGCCGCCTAGACGTCAAACGGTGTCAGTACCTAAATATGAGAATCTTTGCTGAGATTAACGAGAATAGTAGTCACAATATGTGACGTAGAGGTAGGAACAAGCCATACGCTCGTCTAACGGGCCGAGTGCCCAGATCTTTGAGATAGATTCGCCTTTGGGAACAATTTGTTTTTTAGATAAATAAATCTCTGAGATATACCTACATCTAATTACACAGTTTCAATATTAAAAGATACTCATCAAGGTGATTTTTGCTACATCAAGTTTATGCACCGGATGAGGATTTCTCGTTCAAAAATGGTGTTTCTAACACAATGCAACAAAAAACATGTAAAAATCTTTGAGATATTTTACAGCGTTCAAAGGTTGACTCATTCCTCAGTTTATCCGTGCGACTGGTCGATACGACGTAATTTTTCATTGCAACCGTATCGGCACATCCATTGCGGTGTTTGCTAGCCACGTTGGATAGCGTCGCAATAGCGGGTGAGGATTGTGCGCGCGCACCGGCCGCAGGGGCACGGCAGCATTGTCAATGGTAGCGACCAATGTACTCGATGTTATATCACTAGGTGAGCAGCTGAGCTTAGTCAGGTAGTTTGTAAGTAGGCATCTCAATCCTGGTGCGCGTGTATCCTGGTGAGCCACAGGAAGACCTGCTAGAGCGTGGTCTGCGAGCCGGCGTAGTCCTCGATGCGTCGCAATAGCGGGTGAGGCATGTACGCGCCAATGTACTCGATGTTATATCACTAGGTGAGCTGCGCTTAGTAAGGTAGTTTGTAAGTAGGCACCTCAATCCTGGTGCGCGTGTATCCTCGTGAACCGGAGGAAGACCTGCTCGAGCGTGGTCTGAGAGACGGCGTAGTCCTCGATGGGGAACAGGTCGCGCGCCTTCTCCATCACGTGGAACACGCGCCACCACGGCAGCTCCGCGTCGTTCAGGTAGTACGTATTGATACCTAGGTAACTTTCACTGTGAAAGAAAGATTTCGAATGACTGGTTTTTTTTCGTCAGTCCTCCTTAGTTACTATATACCCTGGTTCAGAATTCGAGATATTTTTTGTACACAAACAAATGTCACCGTCTAAGAGACAAGCCAGTGGTAAAAACATTTTTTTTTGCGTGGATCTTGTTTTACTAGTACTGACCAGCGGCTTTTCCTACGGTATTAAATTTTTGTAATATCCGCCAGCGGGTTCGCTGGCGCGGTATGTACCTTCAATTTGCGGCAAATAAACATAAACCCACTACCTACCTAAGTTTATCTGACGAGTCAATGTGCAAACGGCAAAATGTTATATATAAGTCTTACCTATTGATGAAATTAACAAAATGGGGACCGGCTTTCAAAACAAAGCCCATTGTTTAGAATCTCTGCAGTGTTCATTGCAGTGCATTGTGTTTGTGCAGTGGTTATTTGTTAATAACCGAAATAACTGAAATGAAATGAAATGAAATGAAATGAAATGAAATGAAATGAAATGAAATATTTATTGATTGTGAAACTAGGTATAAAATAGTGTTCAAATGTCATGCTAAAAGTCCTCTAGTTCCTACCATAAGGTGTACAAATCAAAATTAAAAATAGAAGTTAAAATCATTGAAAAATAGTTAAAAATAGAAGTTAAAATTTAAAACAAATAAGGACAAAAACATAATAATCTACTTATCAGTTAAAATTAAATTATAATGTCATGCAATTATCCTTCAAAAATTCGTCAACAGAGTAGTATGCCTTTTCAATCAGCAAGTTGTTGAGAGCATACTTGAACTCCGTATGGCTTTCCTTGGCACGTATTAACAACGGTATTTTATTATAAATAATTGGTGCCATACAAAATACACTAATACGCATAAGGCGAGTTTTACAAGAGCGCAGATGCAAGCAACCTTCACGCCGGCTGCCCGTGGGGTACATGACAAAAAGATTTAAATTACTCCTCACAAACATGGCAACCTCGCTTATATACAGCGAGGGTAGTGTAAGTATCTTTAGACTCGTAAAAAATTCCCTGCAAGAATCTGTTTGTCTTAGAAGAAGTGTTTCATCGCTCTTATACAGCGCTTTTGAGCAATGAAAGCTTTCATTTTATCCGTGGAATTACCCCAAAATATTACACCGTAACGTAGCACCGATGCCACATGCCCATGGTAGGCGGTCATTAAAGCCGACTGGCTTACTATGCTACTCAATTTATAAAGTGCATAGGAGAATTGATGAAGTCTCTTACAAATTTCGCTAATATGTTCTTTCCATGTCAACTTTTTGTCAATCGTTAAACCTAAAAATCGCGTTGAGTCAATTTCATTAATATGAATACCTAAATAATTGATGTCCATTGGCACTAGATTTCTATCTCGTTGTTCAAATGTCATAATATTAGTTTTATCCAAATTTATTTTTAAATTATTGGATTTTAGCCATTGAATTAAAGATGTCAGAGTGGTGTTAATGTCATTATTAAGATTGTCAACATTTTCAATATCAAATAAAATTGTGCTGTCATCGGCGAATAGCGTCATTGAATGCCCAGTTACAGCTGGAAAATCATTTATATAGATCAGAAATAAAAGTGGACCTAGCACGCTGCCTTGTGGTACTCCATAACAGACATCTCTAGAACTCGATTTATATGTTTCTTCAATGTGTGACCTTGAGCTTATTCTTTTAATGTGCGTAATTTGCTTTCGGTTCGTTAGGTAGGATCTTAACAAACTATTAGCATTACCTCTTACTCCATAGGTTTCTAATTTGTAAAGAAGGGTTTCATGATCAACATGGTCGAAGGCTTTGGTCATGTCCATGAACATACCGATAGCAACCTTACGTCTATCGACATTCGGCATTACTTTTGATAAGAAGTCATAAATTGCCATATTAATGTTCATATTTTTTCTGAAGCCATATTGAAATGGTGAGAGAATACCATTTACATCGAGGAAGTCATACAATTTATTGTAGATTACCTTTTCAAACACCTTTGATAATATCGGTATTAGGGCCACTGGACGATAATTACTTAATATTTACCTACTACCCTTTTTATAAAAATACTCAAAAATATATACGACAAAATATTGATTACTTTATAGTTTATCAGATCTGAGTTAGAATAACATGCCCGAGCCTGTTTATTGGCCTAATTTAATAAACTACTATAGAGCACCTATATTTTGCCCTTTGTTTAAAAAAAATATCTCGAATTCTGATCCAGAGTATAGGTTGAGGTATGGTGGCCGGTGCCCTGAAAGGGCCTCGTGACCGATGGGGAACGAATCAATCTCAGAAAGAACATTTCTCAGTTGAATCTGAGGACGAGAGACTCAAATAATAATGGTAGTATTTCGGATTAAGAGACATAATACTACAAGATTGAACAGAAAAAAGTAGGAACTTACATCATCTTAGCGTCGTTGAGATTTTCCATAACGTAGCTGTTGATATTTGATAAATGCATGTCTCTGTCTGGTCCAGACCGGCACTTCACAATGAGGGTGTAACCTGTTGAAGTTTACAGCTTTAGGACAAGCAAATACATATCAGAAGGACAAGACTAGCACACTTCATAATGAGGGGTAACCTGTTGAAGTTTACAGCTAACCTGACTACATTGAGTTACTAGTGAACAACTTAAATATCATAATATTTTCAGTAGGTCCATCTTTAAGGAGATCGTAGCAGAAAACTTTTTGTTTCATTCTACAACAGATATTCCGTGATGACACGGACCCTCGGATACCGATTTGAATCACTTTGTGCAGAAACTAAAATTTTCAAATTAGCAGATACTGTTTTTTCAATTCTGGTTTCTTTTTCACTGGTCACACAAACCCTGAGATAACGGTTTTCAAAGCAATCGGTTAAGTGGATAAAAAGTTCAAAATGGCGGTCACTTTTGTCATTGTGACAGCAAAATCTGCTATAGTTACCTTGAGAGAACTTGGTCTTGAGATGCTGTAACGGTCCGAGGCAGTGCAGCTGCCCGCTGACCATCACCGTGAGCACAGCGCCTCGCACTCCTCCATGCTGTGTGACGTCAGCACCACGCTGCGCCCGCTCCGCGCCGCCGCGCTGATCAACGACCACACAAATCTGCTATAGTTACCTTGAGAGAACTTGGTCTTGAGATGCTGTAACGGTCCGAGGCAGTGCAGCCGTCCGCTGACCATCACCGTGAGCCGCGAGCACAGCGCCTCGCACTCCTCCATGCTGTGTGACGTCAGCACCACGCTGCGCCCGCTCCGCGCCGCCGCGCTGATCGACGACCACACCAATCTGCTATAGTTACCTTGAGAGAACTTGGTCTTGAGATGCTGTAACGGTCCGAGGCAGTGCAGCCGTCCGCTGACCATCACCGTGAGCCGCGAGCACAGCGCCTCGCAGTCCTCCATGCTGTGTGACGTCAGCACCACGCTGCGCCCGCTCCGCGCCGCCGCGCTGATCAACGACCACACCAATATGCTATAGTTACCTTGAGAGAACTTGGTCTTGAGATGCTGTAACGGTCCGAGGCAGTGCAGCCGTCCGCTGACCATCACCGTGAGCCGCGAGCATAGTGCCTCGCACTCCTCCATGCTGTGTGACGTCAGCACCACGCTGCGCCCGCTGCGCGCCGCCGCGCTGATCGACGACCACACCAGCCGCTTCGACGCCGGATCCATCCCCGTTGTAGGCTCATCGAGAAATAACAAAGAAGAATCCCCGAGCAGAGCTATAGCAGTGCTAATTTTCCGTTTTGTTCCGCCGCTACATTCTTGTACCTGTTGATCAATTTATCACTACATACACATAGACACGTGCCTTTTTCCCCGAAGGGCTAGACAGAGCCTCAAAAGACCTCTTTTTACCGTGGGTTGCACACCATCGTGAGAATATAGACGTGACAAGTGGTGAGCCCATCGCTGACATTGCTTCCCATGACTGACTCGGCTAACACTTTCCTCCAGTAAAAAACACATTCCTTAATAAGCTAGCAGCCAGCACAAATATTATACCAACAAATCTTACCAACAAGTCCGTATGGTGTTATTTATAAATCCAGCAAGCGCTGACATAGAGTTCTATAGTCAGGTAAATAAAACGTTGTAAGTGCTTCAATTATACCTTTTTGTCGAAATGCTTTGCGAATCCCAACTCATTGGCCAGTTGCATTGAGCTGGCGGCGCCTATCCGACTGGGAATGCCCCGCAGTAGACAGAATATGCGCAGCGTTTCGCGCGCTGTCAGGTTGTCGAAGAGCGCATCGAATTGTGGACAGTAACCTGCGGACATATTACACGTGAGGTGGAACTTCGATATTCTACGGCAGCATGGCCAGCCCTCACACTGCAATTTTAACCCCATACGTATAGTGTTATTTTATCTGTGCCCAGACTAAAAAGATTATTATAAGTATGAGGCCATTCTGTTTCTGTCCGTAGGTCTGTACGCCATTGTTTTGTATTAGCATAATAAGATATAAGTAAGCACGGCTGCGCCCGCGCCTTGAACAGACAAGTAAATGATTAGTGTGCTACCAGCCGGTTCGTTTCGTTTCGTATGAGGTAGTGCTGGCCTCTGGTGTCGGAGTTTGTCAAGCCGCCCGAGGGCCTCTGACATGGCTTATCGACTGCTATTAATCAATAACAGCCGGGACCGACAGCTTAACGTGCCCTCCGAAGCACAGAGCGATGGAAATCCGCACATAACTTAGAAAAGTCATTGGTGCGGAGCCTAGGATCGAACCCGGTATCGTTGGATTCTGAGTTGCACTATTGAACCGTTAGGCTACCATGCTCGTGTGTTTCACTCGCACGCCTCCGTTGGACAAGTAGCCAACTCCCTCTAATAAAGAACACGTGGCGACGAGGATGGGATCTCTTTCTGAATGGGATGGGGTTTCTTTGTTGCCACACAACAAACTCAGGCACATGAGACTTTTCATCTTTATGTCTCAGGGTGGCGGGCGCAGTGCAATGCCACATAGGTTGCGTCCTAGGTGGACGTGATCTATGAGGTAATGCACTGTTCATAGGCAGAGGTTACCGCTTAACATCAGGTGGGCCGCTTGCTTGATCCGTCATCCAAGTAGTGTAAAAAAAAAAAAAAAAAAAAGTCCGGAATGGGTGGTCTGATGCAGTTTTTTTAGCATAAAAGATGATGTTTCCTAGATAGTTCTTAGCGTTCGTTAGTTGAGGGTACCCAGGCTTTTTATGCAGCTAAAACCTTCAGTTTTACCTTAAAATATTAATTTTTGACCACATCAGGTTTCATGGTCTCATGAAGACCAGCATAAGATGAACAGGATTTAGGGTACTACTAAAGCTGATTCTTCAAGTTTGAGTTCAAATTTCAAAATAAGACTACATAACATGTTTCTTTCCCGCAGACTCTAGGCATCTTCTAGGCGAGCGGCCTTAAATAGGCCTGATCGTCACTTCCCATCAGGTGAGATATAGCCAAAAGCAAGCCTATTTTAGATTTTAATAAAAAGACTTTAGGGTCTGATCTTGAACATCGTAGGATAAAAAGGATCGAATGTACTACTGAAGCTGAATCTTGTAGTTTGAGTTCAAACTTCACTTTATGACGACAACATGACACGTCTTTCTCTTGTAGACTCCAAGGTCTGTTCTGATGATGACCAGCAGAAGATAAATTATATATAGGATGCAAAGAAGAGTTTCCCTAAGTTCTCCTTTTTAGAATGTTTACGAACTCTTCAAATAGTAAGGGCTTTTTAAACTTTTATAAAATTTACGTTGAAATGGGTTTCACCTAGATGTATTGCAAGAGCAAAAGACGGGCCAAAATAAATGTATTGTTTGCGCCAACTTCCTCCTTATACCCTCCATGTTTCGGCCGTGACTAGACACTATGTGTGTACGCTTATAATGCGAACTGCTGGGGATCGATTTTTGAGAGTCACTAAGTGACTAGAAGTCACGAATGACAAAACGTCATCGATGACTTTGAAATCACTTTTTACTAAATGTCGTATTTTTGAAAGTCATACCCTGTCTACCAACTTGCAAATATTTCACAGTCGTTGTCTTTGACATACTACGTATCTGTCCATTATTAGTTTGTCTGTTCCACTATACTAAGTCCATGGTTCCACTCAACACAGACAAAACGTTCGGACCATAGATAATAATTATGTGTGGGTGGAATAGGAAAGCCACAAGATAAAATTGAGTAAATACTATTCATAAATGTCAGTGCCAAAACAGTCACGGAGTGATTTCAAATCTCCTAAGATATCATAGTATGACAATTTTAGTCAGCGGTGATTTCCAAAAATACGAACTTTTGGAAATTGGTGACTAATAGTAATTTTGCTGACTTCTAGTCACTCGCTGACTTTCAAAAATCGATCCCCTGAGTGGAATATACTACCGTCGTCTGTGTTCCCTGAAATCTATAATCTGGGTCTCTTCAAGGCTAGAGTGAATAGGTGCCTTCTAAACCTTTGTGCTTCATCTTCGGCCACATCGTCACTTACCAACAGGTGAGATCGTGGCCAAACAAAGGTCTATCAATGTTAAAAAAAACTCTTACCAATGTGTCGATAGACATCTTGAACTCGCGTCTTAAGCGACAGGCCGTGTACGAAAGCGTCTCCGCTACTAATGCGAGCGTCTCCAGTCAACATACGAAAAGTGCTGGTCTTGCCGGCGCCGTTGATGCCGAGAAGACCGAAGCATTCTCCGCGCTCCACACCTACAATACGCACGATATTTAGCACCAATCTCCATTGCACTTTCATGGTAGGAAGAATCTGCAAAATTACTACGCAAGAGCCAAGAAACGTTGTTTTTTTCCCTTGGGCACCCTTTTGATCGAGTTACCTTAAACGCGAGATGCCAATGAGGGCATTATATCTAACCATGAGATTTGCCTAAAACGCCCAACACTGTCAAAAGTGGAGTTGAAAAGCATTATTTTTAATCTGTCGCAACTCTATCATGGTTTAATTAAATTATATCAAGCAATGTCTTACTACTAAACTTATTTTAACTTATTTTAACACCAAAAGTTTAGGCAAGAATATTTCAAACGACACTAGAATTGGCCAGTCTAAAAACTCAAGCATAACAAAGCTGGTTTGAGTGCGTGGTAAATGATTCATAATCTATAATATTTTATAGGTCCAGGTCTGGGCCCTTATTCGCTATGACCATAGGAGATTCCTTGCCAATAACGTCATAATGTATTCTATACGATGATTCCACGCAGATATCGTAACGAGCCCGCGTTAGGTCATGTTTTGCCATAGCGAATAAGGGGGCTGGGTGTTGTGGAAATCTTACAGTTTTACCCAAAATATAAGTCCGATCGACTGTTTTCGTTTGCGCAGAAAAGCGCAGACTGATATCCGGCAGTAGCTGAACGTATAGTATAGCTCAGTCCCGCTCACATCTAAGAGTCGACTGGCCGCGATTTTGCCGCGAAATCGATTAACCAATAACAACGCAAGATTTTAGCGTGCGATTGCTATTGGTATTTATTCCCGCGCTATATAAATTGGTCTACGGTGCAGGTACATCGGGGCCACTTATATTTTGGGTAAAACTATAGATTGTATGTATTGTGGTTCTTTATTTGAACGGCAGATGTTACTCACCTAGTGTAAGACGGTTCACAGCGAGAAAATGACCGTAAAACTTGGATAGGTCCCTGCACACCAGGCTTCGTTGTGCCAACTCGGTGCGCGTCATGGCTTTAATGCGGGCGCGTTCAGAGTACACGTCGCTGTCTTCATCTTCTTCAGGCTGCGGTATGTGAAGCGAGCTTGATGAATAAAACACCTGAAATAACATCACATAAACTCAGAGTTTGGGCATTTAGAAAGGCCGGATAGTAGATTGACGAAACGGGTACATAAGACGAGCGTGAATGGAACAGTGGGAAGGGGAAGACCTCGGCGGACGTTACATAGATAGATATTTTTTATTATACATAGAAAATACTCAGAACACCCTGAACAAATATCTGCAGATCGTATAAATATTTGATCCAAAGCGGGAATCGAACCGCAGCCTCCTGGTTCACATGCAAACCTTCGCGCGCCGCGCCACAGAGGTAGTCAAACCTTGATCTTACCTTGTTTAGAAGCTCGTACTCCTTAATGAGTAGCAGAGTGAACGCAGCCACACCGACGAGAGTCATCATGAACAGGTATCTTCCTATGCCTGGCTCGTCCCATTTCAGGAACGGGTCGTCTTCGACTGAAACATACAATTCAGATGTAGCCAGAAACGTTGCCTTACAAAGCTATAACAACCGGCTACTTTAGATAATTCCAAGCCTGCTATTGAACTCTAGTAAGCTTCTAGTAAGCATGGACACTTGTTTGCGTTATTTAACCAAGGAAAAACAACCTTGTGTGGACGACATAACGTTTCCTCGAGCGAACTCTTTCACAAAAAAGCTCTAAGCACAGAAATTTCAATAGCAAGTCTTCAAGTTTAAATAAATGATGCTTTGTACACAAAAATAATAATTACAAAAATCAAGAGAGAAGTATCATTTATCGGGAGAATTTATAGAAATCGTGTATTGATCTCTTATCATGGCCTTGGAAATATGAAGAAGATTAAAAAAAAAGTTGTTTGAGGGCAACGTGTATTCGTCTGAGCTCACTACATAGAAACAATCTATAATCTACAGCTGACTTGTATATAAAACACTCACTGATAAGACTCACTTACTACAACACACGGTGATTTTGAGTTTGTCGCAGATCGTGTGTCGCGTGCAGTTGTCTATGCTGAGCTGGCGACAGAGCCCGTCGCACGCCAGCATTGAGAACGACGACACGCTCATGTCCCTGAAAAGACATTCAAGACATTCATCAATACCGTGAAATACATACATACATACATAGACACACGCCTTTTTCCCCGAAGGGGTAGGCAGAGCCTCAATAGGCCGCTTTTCACAGTGGGTTGCACCATCTTGGAATATAGACGTGACAAGTGGTGAGCTCATCGCCGCCATTGTTTCCCACGACTGACTCAACTAACGCTTTCTTCCAGTAATTACTCATTCCATAATAAGCTAGCAGCCAGGACAAATCTTATACCAACAAATCTTACTAACAAGTCCGGGTAAAACATTATGAAATACATTATTACAGTTTTACGCAAAATATACCCACAACGAAGCCTAGTGTGCAGGGATCTCTCCAATTTTTGTTGTCATTTTCTTGCTGTGAACCATCTTGCACTAGGTGAGTAATATCTGCCGTTGAAATAAAGAACCAAAATACATACAATCTACAGTTTTACCCAAAATATAAGTCGCCCTGATGTATACATGCGCCGTAGACCAATTTATATAGCGCGGGAACCTTCTTTCTACCAATAGCAACCGCGCGCTAAAATCTTGCTCTGTCTTTAGTTAGCCGACTTCGCGGCAAAATCGCGGCATCTTGTACTCTTAGATGTGAGCGGGACAGAGCTATACAGACTATGGCACTAGGTATTTCTAGGACAAATCAACGAGTTCAAAAACCTAGTAGCAATGTTTTTTTTTAACTTCGTGAATGACGTTACTAGCAGGTGGCCCACCTGATGTTAAGCGGTAACCTCTGCCTGTAACAATTACCACATAGATCACGTCCACCTAGGACGCACCCTATGTGGCATTGGAATGCGCCCGCCACCCTGAGACATAAAGATGAAAGTCTCATGTGCCTGTAATTTCACTGGCAACCATACCTTTCAAACCTGAACACAGCAATGCAAGCACTACTGCTGTGCGGCAGAAATAGGTATGGTGGTAGTACTTCCTTGGACGAACTTTTTCACAAAAAAGCACTACCACTACTACTAATAAAAAAATAATAATAATGGCGCCTAATGGGAACTAACATACAATCACTCATGCCACCCAATTCTGTACCAGAAGGGTATAGTTGTATTACAATACCAGCTAAGTCTATTGTACATTGCAAACTCAAAAATCATGGTAAATATCCCGTTTCTAGTGAAAATTAAGTCAGATCGTGTTCAGATATTCACCTAAAACTTCTGCTAATGCAGTAGATAGGAAGTGGTGAGAATATCCAATCGAACAGGTGTGCATAGAACGGGCTGCCTACCTCCGGCAGACGCAACACTTCGGTTATAAGGAACGGCATGCAACCTGCGGAACAAACAAAATTGATTCTAAAGGCTACATGGAAAGTGTTCAAAATCAATAACATCAACAAATAAAAGTACGAGTGAAGATGGGATATCAACTGTGGCAACTAAAATTCTGCTCGCACGCACACAAGTACGGACTACTCCATCCTTTGAGGGATGTACCTTATCTACAATCGCTAATAGCCAGACTAAACTCGGAACATTATCCTCTATCACAACTACAACCACTCCTGGAGTGATAGGCGTGGAAAGCGTATTCCACTTCTGTCTAACCTGTAATCCATGTAGATATTCCATCCTCCATCGCTGCCAAAAGGATTGAACTAACTTGTTCAGTAGCGAGTGCCTTTGAAGTAGGCTGAGTTTATCAGACTACCTCTGGCGCGGGTATAGAGCATAGAGCCGGAGTCTGATAATCTCAGCCTACTCCAATCTACTTAAATCTGGTTCTCCAAGAGTAAATAGGAGCTTTCTGGACCTATGTGCTCTATCGTCGACCGTATCGTCACTTACCAACAGGCGAGATCACGGTCAAGCAACGGTACATCTACATCTAAACTAATATTATGAAGAGGAAAGATTTGTATTTTTGTGTGTGTGTGTATGTTTGTAATGAATAAAATCAAAAACTACTGTGCCGATTTCAAAAATTATTTCACCATTGGAAAGCTACATTCACCCTGAGTGAATGGCTACCAGGGGGAGGGGGAGATAGGAGGAGGGGGTTGGAGGGGAGGGGGGCTGTTTTTCATCCTGAAACTACCCATGCGAAGCCGGGACGAGTCGCTAGTAAATGATAAGTTTAATGAACCCGAACCGTGTGCTGATCAAAATGAGCCCATACACTGCCAGGCTAATATTACTCAACGAGGAGTCCCGTTCTCCACCTTCCGGCTCCATCAACAGATCAGCTCGCTGTTACCATCATATTGTATTGTCATAGGAACTTGATAGGTATGCCAAATTTCAGCTCAATCTGATATCGGGAAGTGGTCGAAAATTCGATCGCCAGATTTGTCCCCCCCAGACTGAAGATCCACAAACTGACAGGAAAGGAAGTTAACATTTTGAAGTCGTTGCGTTTCACGCTCACTCAATAACTGTTAAGGTTATAAACTTGATATTAACACAGTAATTACTTGAAGATGTATTCTAAATAAATCATAGACAAGAAACACGATTGGTAAAACTTTTCATGATAGATTTATTTTTTGAAATAGGCCCTTCTAAAACCCATTTTAGGTCCCTCCTTCGATTAGGGGAAATATTAAGCGTTAATTTGTATACTATTCAGTAGGTAATCACATCACTTAGATTAATGAAGAAGGATTTATTTTTATATTTGCTACTTTTGTCGCTTACGTCAGTTACTTCCGAGCGGCAGAAATCTATACCTCATCTCTTCCCGGGTTCAAGTGAGTTATAGCGCTGTCAGTTTCTTGCAGCTATTGTTTTCTTGCTAGACTCCGCCCATTCGATATTTTAACATATCGTCTTAACAAAAGCTTTGTAATAAAATAAAACAGTTGAATGTACATTTTCTGTTAACTCCGGTAGATGTCAATGCGGCATTATGTTCTGCCTAATACGGGAACTGCTCGACAGGCTAACAAACCCGTCAATAACTTTACAAACGACAAAGTGTTGTAGCATAGCGTGAAAGAAGCGTTTCTCTGGGTGATAGACTACGCAATATAACCACGGTAAGTACACTGACACGATGGGAAGATGAGATCATAAGAATAGCTGGCCCAAACTGGGAGCAATGAGCACAAGACAGAGACATATGGGCATCTTTCGAGGAGGCCTTCACCCAATCTGGGGTTCTTGCATAAAGACGAAACTAACTATAATAATATTAAGTTTAACTAACAAAATAACATACCTGCTACTGCTGCTACTAATAAGTAATTATGTAAAATGCAATGTAATGCAAGGAATAAAGGTTTTTTTAATTTTATTTATATTTTAAATAGTACAATTATGATGGCGTTATACCAAAAGCACTAGGTCAACTATGTGCCACAGCTATGGCAATTAAAATAAGTTTGATTGTGAACTCAGTAAACTCACCGGTGAATATGTTCATGAAACACATCTTCGAGAAACCGGTAGCCGACGCTTCGAAATAGAACGACGCTAAGTAATGTATCGGTATTATCGCTAGTGAGAACACCATCAACACTAGAAGTACTCTGCCTGAAAAAAAATAAAAGTTATACGAGTAAGCAATGTGATTCAAATAATAAAGCCCTTCTCCTATTACGTTACGCACAGGCGATTCAAGTATCCTGAAGGTATCCTGCAAGTCTCGGAGACTAGTCGCCGCCAAGTATCTCACATACATTTGAATGCAGGCTCGCACACTACGCTACTGGTATCCTACGCGTCTGCGACTGGTATCGCACGACTCGCCGTGTTGGTCGCTTGTGCGTCGCGTCAGTTGCGCGTTTGCGCGTCTCGACAAGATGGCAACGGAGCAAGAAATAAATATTAAGTTTGTACAAGAAGTTGAAAAACATGCTTGCTTATATAGCTACAAATTACCGGAATACACGCGGAAAAATACAATAGATAGGACTAGGGCAGAAATTGGGAATAAACAATTTATGTTTCTTTCAATATGTATGAATGAATCCAGTATTTTCTACTCTTGTGTTGACGCCTTCTGTTTCTATAAAACAGAAAAACTGCAAATGCTTCTTCGTCACTGGAATCGCTGGACATAACATGGCTAGGTATATATTACTATGGGCCTTTGTCTAGGTACAATGTACATTTTTCACTGTTGCCTGAAATAAATGTATTGAATTGAATTGAATTGAATAACGTCCGTCCACAATAAACGAGTTTACACAAATGATGAATTTAGTCATTTTTCAGTAGCATAATATAGATAGATAGATAGATAGATTAACTCTTTATAGTACACAAATAACACACAGAAATACAAAACATAACTCAATAACAAAAGAAATAACAGAAATGTACAATAGGCGGTCTTATCGCTTATAGCGATTTCTTCCAGATAACCTTAGGATGGAGAGGACTATATGGAAGAATGGGACAGTGGTGTTATCACCTAATATGTGAGCATCGGGTAGCGAACAAGGTATATAACTAGTATTCTACTAGAGTATCGTATCTTACAAGTATCGTAATGGGAGAAGGGCTTTAGTGTCATAAAGTCATACCTAATGCTATCAGTATGTAGAAGATAAAGATAAATGTATATTGTTTCAAAAATGGTATCCAGCACATGCTTTAGTACATTATGGTACTAGTGTGTAATGTTGGTGATTACCGCTGAGGCGCCATTGATACCCGAGCCGTTAGGTGAGGGTCTTAAGAGAGCCGAGGACGGTAATCATCAATACGATCATCTACGACGTTTTTCAACACACTTGTGAAGAAAATAATAATAAAACAGAAATACACACTCTGTGTAAATGTTAAACTGTCTCTAAACTCACTAGTGAATAATAACAATGAAAAAGTTACAGATTGATTACAGGTTTCATTATGTGCCTAATTGCGATGAAATTAGAGCCACTTTATGAGAAAGTGTGTTGAAAAATATTATAATAAGGGCCCTCCAGACTCACGCCGACAACACCCGAGAACACCCGAGAAACGTGAATGTGAACAGTTTCTCGTTCTCGGTCTCGCCTGTTCTCCGTTCGTTGTCGGTATAGCGAGAAGTCTCGCCGAGACTTCTCGCGTGAGTCTGGAGGGCCTATTAGGTAATTTAATATGCCATAACATATGGCTAAAAATGGCTGGACTATAGTAGTCACAGAAGATGACGTCAGAGAGTGATGCTAGGCTTTTGACTCGCTCGTTTCGTTTCGTTTCGTTTCGTATGAGGTAGTGCTGGCCTCTGGTGTCAGAGTTTGTCAAGCCGCCCGAGGGCCTCTGACATGGCTTATCGACTGCTATTAATCAAGAACAGCCGGGACCGACAGCTTAACGTGCCCTCCGAAGCACAGAGCGATGGAAATCCGCACATAACTTAGAAAAGTCATTGGTGCGGAGCCTAGGATCGAACCCGGTATCGTTGGATTCTGAGTTGCACTATTGAACCGTTAGGCTACCATCGCTTTTTTTACTCGCTAAGTACACAGGACGTTCTGAACACTTCACCGTGTTACTTTAAAACTCAGGTTATTGGAAGAGTTGCACAGTATGTCTTTTGCATTGACGGGCACTTTCAAATTAGAATTAAAAAACACGGTGCAACTATTCTAAGGATACCTCTGTAGCGCGTCGGGCGAGTAACCGGCTGAGATGCGAAAGGTTGCGGGTTCGATTCCCGTTGCGGGACAAATGTTTGTATGGTCTGCAAATATTTGTTCCGGGTCTGTGTGTTGTGGTGCCATAGTAATCGTAGTTTCTGATACTCACGACACAGGAGTCCTAGTGTGGGATCAGGACTATGTATGTGATTGTTGGCTGTTCTGAGTAACATGGTTAGGTGGCAAGTGTGCTAGTGCTATTGTTCATTGTGTAAAGATATTTGGTCATCTGAGTTGTAAAGCTACCCTGCTAAGGTGACGAGTCTGTGTTATAGTACTTCTCATTTTGGTAGCAGAGGATAGAGCTAATCGATAGCACCGTCGTACTAGCCGAGCATCAGGTAAGCATTACCTAGTTCGTTCGGTGTAGACAGCGAGCTCTCCTGGAAGCACGCCAGCGTGATGACGATACAGATGTAGACCAGCAGCAGCCACAGCCAGTCCCACGCGAGCGCGCTCACCCACAGCACGGCGGGACGCACGCCCGACACGCGCTGAAGCAGCTTCGCGCCACTTATGCGCTCCTGGTAACAAAATACGGTAAAGTTTAAACTGCCTGATTTATTCGTATTTTACAAAATAAATCTTATATAAAAAAAGGCTTAACTTTCCATTATGGACCATTGATTTGGAAGTTCATATTTTATTTGTATATAGTACTCATAAATAGAAAGCTATTTGCAAATTTTAAAGTTGCGGAAACGCAATACCCAATAGCTGATGTAATATCATAGTCTCATACTTCAAAATGAGTGACAGTACGACATGGATTTAAAACACCAGAGAACATTGATCACCACGTGAGCTGCGAGCGAACCTAAGGCGGGCGTGACCCGGTAGGGCCCGCAGCGAACCAGAACAGAATATGCAAGCCAATACCCAACAGCCTTAAACCAATAAACCTCAAATCCTCAATATTTTAAAAACTTTGACCATGAATATCTCCATAACCGTGGGGATCCGCGGGATGGGGATGGTACAGGGGGTGTACGGGGTGGTTGCTAATCCCCAAACATATGTATGATAATTGATCTGGGCGCGGGTGGTGAGTGAAACGTCCGCTCGTGGCGGTATATTGGTTTGAACTAATTTATTAGAAATAAAAAGTGCTTATGCTAGTGTTTCATGCTAATGTACGAGGTGGCTCGTACATGCTCCCCACACGAGGAAATATAAGAAAATAACAGTCAAATATATTACATTACATTATTATATTGTCACTTGATCTGTCTTATAATGATTGATTAATTTAGAAATCTTATTTAGCCGGTTGGTTTTTCTATGTTATTTGTGCACTGAAATCACGACGTGTAATGATAGGCGACGTTGCCTTATTGACTCGCGCACTAACACAGTGATACACTTGTTGAGGAGGCAGGGGCAGAGGGCGCACCGCGGGCGCTGGCGCCGTGGCCGGTGCTGCTGGTGCTGCTGGTGCTGCTGATGCTGGTGCCCGGAGAGACCACGCGCCGCGCCCGCGGCGACACCACCACACAGAGCCTGCTAGGATACCCAATCCGATAACCACGTAGATCAAAGCATAGTGGTGGATGTCGTGATAGGATATGTTTGAGGCTGTCACCTCATTTTCTTTCATGAATTTAATCTGCTGGTCTATGTCATGCAGCTCCTTTTGCTCTCTCTCTACGTTTTCCATTGGTTCTTTTGGTATGGAAACGTTGATAATATGATTTATTGGGGCAATCACAGGGATTCTGATCTTTGATTCGGTATACATCTCGCTTGTTTTGAGATCGTGAGCGATTATTTCGAAAGTATCCGTTTTTAATATGCAACCATTATCTATAGCAAGTAAGCCGGAACGAGTCAGCTGATGAATGGTAACTTGATCGCGGCACATCATTCGAAGTTGGCATTGACTACAGCAAAAATAAACATAATTGTTTATGTAATGGCTTTCCATCCAAATATTCTCACAAGACTTGATAGTTGTTTCACATTCTGCGTTTTTCTTCTGACAGAAATCCTTGTCTCCGCCGATTCGGTAGATAGGCTTACTGATATGACACAAGTATAATCCCTCTTCTGCTACTAGACATGATTTGATGATTCGTAGTTCAAAGATTAGGTAGTCAGTGATTATTCTTGCTTTTGATGTGATAAGTTTGAATATTTTTGCTAAATCGTCGTTAATGTTGTTGATTGGTAGCGTGACGTCATTTGAAACATGGCTTGAAATAATGCTGAGTTGATCTTGCAGTTGTTTTGCTGTTATTAAATAGGGATTAAGACGTCCATGATACGTGTCGGTAATTGTGTCTAACATCATTCCTTGCAGATGTTTCATATTCTGCAATAAATTGCTTGCTATAATCGCTCCCACGTTGAACTCATTTGATAATTGTATTTCGGATTTCAGAAGTCCTTCAGCTTTTTCAGATTGAAGAAGTTGTTGATGAATGATTTTATACTGCAGAGACGTCGTATTTTCAATTCGTTTTAGTACATTAAACTCCGCTTCTATGATTGATGTTTGATTTTTTGATAAAGTCGAAATATGCTGTTGGCTTTCTCGTAAGAGTTGAATATCGTTTTGATACTGTTCCGCGAATCTACTGTCGAGTACTCCGAATAGAGAGTTCGCCAGATATCCGACACCGTCGATAAGGCCTCGGCGCTTCCTCGCTGATCGCGTGCGCCCTTGATGACTCAGGAGAAGTCGATTGTTGTACTCAAGTTCATTAAGCTCGTGCCGTAATTGTAACAATATCGTATTACAATAAGCATTATCTTCCATCTTTGTGCACAAGCGGTCTAATATGATTGTTGATTTATTAAGTGCCGTAATGCCATTCCAATAAGGTTGCATTTTGTAGTAAACGATAAGTTTCCAATCGCCGCGAATTCTGTTCATGTTTGATAGTTTGTCAAAATAGAGATGTTGATTTTCTCTGAAGTTTGTAACGTTTAACGCGCATTGGGATGTTGTTATAATACTTAGGAAAAGAAGCAATGACGCGAACAATGTTGATAGCTTGATTCGTGGTTTTGCTGTTGCTGGAGTAGATTTGTGATCTGTTTTCTGATCGTTTTTGTCGTGATCTTGCACGGGTAGAATTGATATTTTGGTTACTGGGCGTTTAAGTATTCCATTTTTGGTCTTTAAGGTTACGACTCTTACATGTGAGTCTGACCCTGGATGTAACTCGATAACCCTTCCCATCAGCCATTTTCCAGGAGGCAATTTAGCGTCATGGATGATAACTACTTCATTTAATCTGATACTTTTATTTGCTTGTTTCCATTTACTCCTTGCTGATATCTGAGTGAGATACTCATTTCGCCATCTTTTCCATAGGGCTTGTACAATTTTTTGTGTCAACTGCCACCGTGTCCGTAAGTCTGTTTCTGTTTCATAAAGAGTGACGTTGGGTCCTCCTGTGAGAAAGTGCGCTGGAGTTAAAAAGTTCATCTCGACGGGATCCTCTGTTATTGGGCATAATGGACGCGAGTTTAAACATCCTTCGATTTGAGCTAGGACGGTGGACAGTTCTTCATATGTCAGAAGTTGCTCACCTATTACTCTTTTGAAGTGATGCTTGAAGCTTTTTACGGCCGCTTCCCATATCCCATTTCCGGTAGGCCACAGGGGCACGGACAGGTGCCACTTTAGTTCCATGCTTAGTACTTCTGCTTGTACTTCATTGCTCTGTAACGCTTGTTGTATTTCTTTATATTCTTGCTGTAAGACTCTGTTAGCTCCGACGAAGTTACCTGCATTATCGCTGTATATATGGCTTGGTGTACCCTTTCGTGCAGCCATTCGGCGTAGCGCTGCTATGAATGATGATGTGCTAAGGTCGGAGACTAACTCAAGGTGAACCGCCTTCGAGGCCATGCATACGAAGACTGCCACATATCATTTTGTGCTTTTGATTCCACGTCCTTTGCTTGATTTCACGAAGATGTGTCCGGTGAAGTCTATACCAGTGTGCGTAAATGGTCTTGATGGATTACTACGCGATTCCGGTAAATCTCCCATAATTTGAGGTCTGATTTCAGGATTCTGCTTTGCGCATGTGACACAACGTCTTAAGCGAGATTTAGTTGCTCTGTTACCTCCCACTATCCAATATCTTTGTCTGATAAAGCTCAACGTCAATCTCGCTCCCCCGTGCAACATAGTTACATGTGCGTCGTCGATGATCAAATCTGTGAGACGACCGTTGTGCTGAAGAATGATCGGATGCTGCATTACATCACTGATATGCGCGTGTTGTAGCCTTCCTCCAACTCTTAAAATGCCATTGTCATCTAAGAATGGGTTTAAATTCAAGATTTTGCTTTTTGCTAGTACTTTGTCGCTTTGCTTTAAATTGCTTATCTCTTGTGCAAAATGCTCTTGCTGGTCATGCTTGATAATTTTTTGCTTTGCTGATTTGATTTCCTCCAATGTCAGGAAACCTTTTTGTTTTTTGCTTGATATAAAGCGGTATACCCATGCTAGGATAAGCGTAATTTTTGATATAGAACTGTGCTTGTTCAATAACTTGCTGATAATGCTTTCTTCTTGCTTGATAATGTTAAGCACTTGATTTTGTTTTGATTGCTTGATTTCTACTTCAGTTACGTATTTTGCCTGATTTTCTTCTTTTTTAAGATTATAGGTAGGTAACCACGAAGGTCCTTGCCACCACAAAGAATGATTACGTAACTGAGTCACTGATAGACCTCTGCTCGCGCTGTCAGCGGGGTTTTCTTGCGATTTAACGTATCTCCAACCGCTGGCAGGCATTGTTTCAATTATTTGGCGTGTCCTATTTGCTACAAAGGTTTTCCAGCGGCCTGGATCGCCTTGCAGCCAGCCTAATACTGCCGTAGAATCACACCAGCCATACACTTTCATATCGTATCCTGCTAAACACTCCTTGACCTTGATCATGAGTTTTGATAGCAAAAGTGCACCGCATAGTTCTAGGCGGGGCAGTGATACTTTTTTGTTTGATGGTACCAATCTTGATTTTGCTGCGACCAACGTGGTCTTTGATTGATTTTTTTCTTTGCTATGTATTTTACTGTAGATGACAGCGGCATAGGCTTTCATCGATGAGTCACAGAAACCATGCAGCTCGATACTACTGGATATCGATACACCTAACCATCTCGGTATTTTTAATTGATGGATGCTTTTTAATTCGTTTTTGATATTTATCCATTGATTCAATATGTTTTCAGGAAGTTCCTCGTCCCATTGAATCTTTGATGCCCAGACGTTTTGAAACAGGATTTTGAGGGTCGTAGTGATTGGCGATATCCATCCTAATAGATCAAAAATTTTGGATATGTCTGAGAGTATTTTTCTTTTAGTGACCTTCTCATTTGATGATTCAATTTTCGATGTGAATGTAAATTGATCTTCTACAGTATTCCATCGAAGTCCTAAAGTCTTCGTTGATTCTGTTTGCTTAAAGTCCATGATTTTTTGTTGTGGATTTTCTTGACCTTCATCGAGTGGTAACTCAGCTTCGTTTGAAGCCCATTTTCTGAAATTGAAGCCCCCCCGATTCATTAAAGTGATTAGATCTTGCTGTAACTTTTTTGCTGACGTGATATCATGGCTTCCATGTACAAGGTCATCCATGTAAAATGATTCCTCGATGACCTTGGATGCTTCTGGAAAATTTTCACGTTCGTCATTTGCTAACTGCTTCAGTGTCATCATGCTCAAAAAGGGTGCCGCTTTCATTCCGTAAGTTACAGTAGTGCATTCAAATTCTCGTAGACCCTGATGATTTCTCCAAATGATTTTTTGGAGTTTCCGATCTGCTGGGTGGACCCAAATCTGTCTAAACATTTTTTCAATATCTGCTGCATAGGCAACTTTGTATTGTCTCCATTTTAAAATGAGAGATTGAAGGTCTTGTTGTAAATTGGGTCCCGCTTTCATAAGATCATTCAAACTTTTCCCGCTCGATGTTTTTGCTGAAGCGTTAAATACTACGCGTAGCTTGGTAGTGATAGAATCGTTGCGTAGAATATGGTGGTGAGGTAGGAAGCATTCCAGTGTCGGTTTACATGACGCTTCCGATAACTGCATGTGACCTAGTTTTTGATACTCGTTTATAAATGAATGATATTCATTTGAAATGAGTTGGTTTTTTGATAGTTTTTTCTCTAACTGAATGAATTGGGCTACGGCCTTTGATTTTGATTCGCCCAGTTCTGCTGATATATTTTTTGATACCGGAATTCTGACTTGATATTTTCCATCTTGAAGACGTTTTGTTGTTTCTTGATAAAAACGAATACATTCCAAATCGTCTGATGAATATGATGGTTCCTCGCTTATGTCTTCTATCTCCCAGAATTTTTGCATTTCGTTGCTGTTTACTTGTACAATATTGCATTGCAAAGTTTTGGTGTTGCCGCATAATATCCACCCTAGGCGGGTTTGTTGGGCAATTAATGCCGTCTGATCTGATCGGCATATACCTTCCAAAATGATTTTTGAGTATATGTCTGCTCCTAACAAAATGTCGATTGGGCGACTGATATTGAAGTTCGGATCTGCTAGTTGGATGTTTTCTAAATAATCCCATGCTGGTTTAGAAAACGTGCTGATTGGTAAATGCTTTGTGAGGTTTTTCATGATATAAGCCTCTGTACTGATATGATAATTATTGTTAGTTGGTGTACAACTGATGGTTACCATTCCCTTGCACATGTTATCTTTCGCTCCTATTCCGCTGATAATGCCCTTACATTTTTGACGTTGTAATCCTAATTGTTGTGCGGCGTTTTCCGTGATCAGGGAAGTTTGCGATCCTTGATCGATAAGAGCTCTCATTGTCTGATAGGTGCCGTCAACTTTCTTAACTTTGATCATGGCTGTTGATAACAGAATTTCGTGTGCTTCATCCTGTTGCGTCACGTGTGAGTTTGAGTTACGCTGATTTGTACTTGGTGTGTCATTTACATTTTGCTTGAACATGTCGTGAAGTATCGTATTATGACACCCGTCGCATTCCCGGCAACGTTTAACAGAGAAACATTCTTTGCCTTTGTGATCATAAAGACAATTATTGCATAAATTATGTTTTTGCATAAACTGCTTCTTGCTTGCTGGGGACATTTCTAAGAATCTTTTGCAATAAAATATTCCGTGCTCACTGTTGCAAGCGGGGCATATTTTGGTTGAAAGGATTTTTTTGCTTGAAGTGGATTGTGAAATGTCTTTGTTGCTTTGATATGATTGTTTAAAATCCGATGATTTTGGATGATTAAACTTGTTAGATGATTTTTGTACTTGTTGTTTCTGATTGCTATTGTCTTGCTTTCTTCTGCTAGCCTCCATGCTCGTGAATTGCCTCTCTAAGAAAGTAAGCAATTCTGATAGTACAGGTAATTCTCGAGGCTGTTTGACCGATTTCATGTATTCACTGTGCGTGTCGCTGTCTAACTTCTGACACAGAATATACACAATTAATGGGTCCCATGACGTGACGTCCGTTCCTAGATTTTTAATAGCATTCATGGTCTCCTGTGTGGTGTCGTGAATGCGTTTGATGTGGTTGACGGAAGCTTGTTGCATCACGGGTAGGTTCAAGAGAATATTCATGTGTGAAGAAAATATCATCTTTTTGTTATTGTACCCCTGCTGAAGGATTTCCCAACAAATGCTGTAATTGTCGGAACTGATGTTTAAATGTTGAATTAGACGTTCTGCTTCACCTTTAACCATAGATTTTAAAAATTGCATTTTTTGTGCGTTTGATAAGAAGCTATTGCTATGGATTGCTTCGGTGAAAAGATCTTTAAAACAGACCCATTGATGATAGTTACCGTGAAAGTTTGGTACTTCCATCTGCGGAGTAGTCTTTTCTCTATGAGACATAGACCAAAGTTTGCTATTGAGAGCTTTCTTCATATCGTTATACGTTCTCTCGTGTTCCGAGAAAGTTTTCTCGTACTGTTCATTGCTGCTGTCTGATTCACTGTCTAATTCCCAGTGAACCTTATCAATACCTGACCACCTGCTCTCTAAATTCTTGAGAATATCTTGAAATTCCCATTTTTCCGTGATGATATCCATATCTATGTTGGACACCGTTCTTGCGAAGGCTTTAAAGTTGCTGATTTGCTTTTTGATTAAGTCATCTTTTTTGCTGGTGACTCCCTGAGATTTCGTAAACATCTCAGGAGTGTCTGTTGGTTTGCTTGCTAAAGGAGTTGATGGTTGTATGATTGGCGCTGTCGGAGTTGACAAAATCTTCTCCCTTACTGATGTATACATTTCTTTCGCTCGCTGATAATGGTTGCTTACGAAATAATCATTGCTCTTGTCCGAAAATCGCATGAGTTGCTCATGATTTGTTTTAAATTCCTGCCAATAGCCATCTAAAGTCTCAATACGTCTTTTGATATAATCTGCTGTTTTACGATCCGATCCATCTTTTTTAAAGTTAGAATGGAGCGTATGTATGCCCGCTGTGATTTGCTGTTGATTGCTTAAAAGATCTTCTAACAAAGACATCTCGTACAATTACTAAGTTCGTCAGTGTATAAAAAGAAAGATCCTACTTGATTGCTCTGCTGATGCTGATGAACCTGGTGGGCTGCGATGTCCCGTGGTTGTTGATAGGTGACCAGAGGACTGCTTGTCCAAGTGGTGATTCCTGGCGGCCTTTGATAGGCCAGGATTTGCTGCTGATATCTCTCGGCGGCTACAGCCGGCCAAGAGTGCTTTTTTGCTGATAGTCTCGGTAACTGTTGCTGTACCAAGATGATGCTGAACGTCACGGCGGCTGATGCCAAGCCAGTAACGAAATGATAACGCTCACTGCTCTGCTATGCTAGCTCTTCAGCAAGGTCACTCGCACGAACACTCAAGTGTAAAAAAAACATTCGCGCTGATGCTCCTGCCTTCGGAGGCTCGAAGGACCATTATGTACGGGGTGGTTGCTAATCCCCAAACATATGTATGATAATTGATCTGGGCGCGGGTGGTGAGTGAAACGTCCGCTCGTGGCGGTATATTGGTTTGAACTAATTTATTAGAAATAAAAAGTGCTTATGCTAGTGTTTCATGCTAATGTACGAGGTGGCTCGTACAGGGGGTACCAGGGGGTAGTCTCTTTGTTGGATCTGCCACTCATTTTGAACCATACGTACTCATGTCGGAGTGCTCTTATTCTTAATAAAGACAGAAAGTTAGAAAGTGGTTGAAAATCAACAGAAAACTCAGAGGTCATTCACAAAACTAGATTTAGCTTGAATTTAGATAGATTTGCGACCAATCACAAGGTGGACATGAAAAACAAGCTACACGTTATCACCATGTGAAAATATACGGCATATATTATACAGCCAGCTATCGCACACCCTGTTAATTCGTGTCACTGGCATCCAAAGATTGGGTCGTACAATATCAGGCCGCGCAATTTTTAGATGTACATTATCGTTTCTTTACCTTGATGACGAATAATACAAGAAAGGCTGTGACGAACGCCATACAAAATCCAATGTTAAACGCAAACTGGAAACCCATGCTGCTGCCAGTCGCCATTACTTTTACCTGGAAAACAATAAGAGATCATTCTCAAAATGTGTTTTAGGATATAGAATATAGGAGCAGTATTATTTCTGTATTTGACGACCTCTGTGGCGCAGCGGGCGAAGGTTCGCCAGCGACGCAGGAGGTTGCGGGTTAGATTCCGTCCTCGGAACAAATATTTGTACGATCTACAGATATTTGTTCAGAGTGTTCTGGGTATTTTCTATGTATAATAAAAAAAACTATGTAATGTATTGTGTTAAGTATATCAGTTATCTAGTACCCATATCACAAGCTCTGCGTAGCTTGGGGCTAGATAATGTTGTGTGGACTGTCCAGAATTATTTATTCATTGAAATCAGTTTATCTACAGCTCGTTCACCGTAAGATAAGCGTGCCTTGTTTGGCACGCCATACATCTTACGGTGAACGAGCTATAGATTTTCATCAATAAAATTTCATGCAAACATCAGTCATCGCATTAGATGGCATCTCTGTCAAGTCATATCAGTGACTGTGGTAAAACTGACAGCAAAACCTAACCTCTACGGGACGCCTAACATTAGGTGCTTGTACCAAATACCACTGACCCAATGGGGAGCCACAGGCAAAACTAATCTCAGATGGCGCCACCATCGCTGGTGCTTGCCATTTAGTGGTCTTGTCTTTTTCTCATCAGAAGGGAAACGGTGTGTACCTTTATTTGTACACTGAAATGCACTACACAGAGGCATGTTATATACCAGACTATTATTTATTTACTAAAATTATCCATTGATAAATGACACTTTTGTCAGTTTTTTTTTAACATTGATAAAGCGCCACCTAGCGAGATAAATAAGCAGCGTGTCTCCCCATTGGACCAAAAAATATGCGGAGCTCTTAGCAAACATCGTTCTGGAATATACACGTAGTAAGTAATGGGAATGGCAATCTTGGTTCGTGATTGACTGTAATCATATATCTGTTCCGAAAAGACGAAGATTGCCGAGGCTTTCGTCGAAGTATAGACCAAAGCTTAGTTTGAGAATGCCGACATCACTCTTAAACGAATTTAAACTTACCAAGTTCTCAATGGAGTAGGGCAAGGGATGATTAATAAACTTCATTGAACTACCGGGAGACAGAGCACCCAATATAGCGTTGTTCACGAGTGCGAGCGAGATAGCAGAGTCGTGGTATCCGTAGTTACTGAACCATGCTGTAATATTTTTTTGTCCAAATGTAGCTCCCACTAACGTTTCATATCGTACCCGGGGTAAATCGGCTTCGCTCTGAAACAAGTACAACATTTGTAGCCAGCGTCTTATAGACGCTTCCGTCTGGTAGTATTTGGATCAGTTGAGCTATCTTTAGATACTTTTATTTGTATCGTGTATTTTAAAATTGTTGTATACAGGTTAGTTTCTTAGTAGTAGTAGAGCTTTTTTGTGAAAGAGTTCGTCCGGGGAAGTACTACCTCCATACCTATTTCTGCCGCAAAGCAGTAGTGCTCGCATTGCTTAGTTCTGGTTTGAAGGGTATGGGTGCCGGTGAAATTACAGGCACATAAGACTTTTCATCTTTATTTTTTAGGGTGGCGGGCGCAGTGCAATGCCACATAGGGTGGATCCTACAGAGGTTACCACTTAACATCAGGTGGGCCATCTGCTTACTCCGTCTTTCACACAGTTAAAAAAAATGGTCTAACAATGTTGATTTTCGGTTTAATAATTATTTTCGGGCATAGTTACGGATTTACATTACGAAAGTGACTTATTTTATTTATTTATTATTTCTGTAAATAAAAACTTTTTAAGGCGACGCATTGATAAACTATTATTTCAAATGGTTTCGTGTAGGATTTCTTATAAGGTCGTATACGCTAAAAACGTTTTTCCCTTTAAATTAAAAACGACGATTCATTTCAAAAACTACCTACTATAATATTGAAGTGTGAGTTTGGATGAATCTACCAGAAAAATTAAGAGTCTTAAATCGGTCCCGTTTGCCTGTAAAATGCAAAATCTATGTTTTAAAAGAGGTGTCGTTGACTAAAAAATTCTGCTAGGAAAGTTAACCAATCGTGACATGCTACTACAAAACAATGCGTCATCTTAAGTTCATCATTAGATTGTATTGCAAGAACGTAAGGTTTATAATGTAATGGCTCACCAGTTTCGAATAGAATTTCCCCAAATTCATCGTTCCGATATCCGTCAGCGTCAATCCAGGGTAAGAAGACGTTTTGAAGTGATCTTTATAGGCCATCATGGTTTTAGCTTCTAAGCTGCCGTCAGCGACATCAGCACTTTGAGATATTAAAGTTTGGGTGGTCCTGAAGCCACTTTCTAAGGACAATTCTAGGGGAGGTAGTTGGGACATGAACTTCCAGGATCTGGATATTATCACAGACAGGGTAATGTTGATCACAGGGCTCACAAACTGTATAAATGCTGTTAACTTATTCCTCATAGTGTTGTACGCTAGTTTGAGGAACATAGCTTTTATGTGGTTCCTTAGGAGCTTCATTCCTCGGACTTTCTCTATGGGCACTGGGTCAACTGCAAAAAATAGAAGTTTTTAAGATTTTATGTAATCAGTGATCCGATAACCGTGAACTGATCCAAATAAGACAAGTTTTTGTTCCGTCTATGTCTGTTCCGTTGTTCTCTCTCACAAGTCACTCATCAAATTTATTAGCCCATATATGGACCGGTGGAGCATGATGGCTGCGTCTGATGTTTGTGCAGACAACATGCTCTGAAAGACCCATATAAATAAATAAAAATAAATAAATAAATGCTGGACAGTTCACACAACATTATCTAGCCCCAAGCTAAGCAGAGCTTGTGTTATGGGTACTAGATAACTGATATACTTAATACAATATATTACATAGATAGATATTTTTTATTATACATAGAAAATACCCAGAACACCCTGAACAAATATCTGCGATCGCACAAATATTTATTCCGAGTGCGGGAATCGAACCCGCAACCTCCAGCGTCGCAGGCCGAGCTTCGCCCGCCGCGCCACAGAGGTCGTCATATTGAGATATTGAGCTGTATAACATTTTTAATAAAGCTTGATGATTATTCGTTCGTTTAAAAGTATAGTAAAGTTAAGTATCATTTCAATAGTAGTCATAATAATATAATACTTCTAAAGGAGCTACTAAAGGGGCCCACCCCGGACTCTCCATCGTAAGTCTTAGTAACCATAATATTAGGCTATGAACGCGTGGTCCGACAGCATAGTCCGCTCGATCGGACGACGTGAACTTTTTTTCCTACTGGTCCTATAAGATAAGCGGACCACGAGCACTGTTATAGTTATACAAAATAGTACGAAAATGAGCCCAAACTGCTAAGCTACTATTCATATCGAGGATTCCGTTACCCATCTTCCATCTCCATCAACAGGAGGCCTATTCCGGTCAATACATCCGCAGTTGCGGCACCTAACGAAGCACAGTCGTTCACCTTAAGATGACCTCTGCCGTGAAGGAAGACGCACTGCTGCAGGGGTCATCTTACGGTAAACGATCTGTAATTCGTTCGGTGCAGCAACTGCGGATGTATTGACCCGAGTAGGCCTCCAGATCACCAGGAACAGCAGATAGCTTCCGAGTATCATGGCTGCTGTGACGGCAGCAACATTCTAAGGCGAGGCTGAAAAACAGCGTGGCTGAGCCTTCGACCTTTTGTCTTTCAATAGTCTAAATATTATAACTATACTTATAACCTTTGTTAGTAATAATACTGTAAGGAATAAATGGATGAAATGAGTAGATTCGTCATGTCTGTCTGTCTGTCTGTCTGTCTGTCCGTGTATGTCACAGCCACTTTTTTCCGAAACTATAAGAACTATGCTGTTGCAACTTGGTAAGTAGATGTATTCTGTGAACCGCATTAAGATTTTCACACAAAAATTGAAAAAAAACAATAAGTTTTTGGGGTTCCCCATACTTAGAAATGAAACTCATTTTTTTTTCATTAATGCCATACGTGTTTCTATGGATAGGTCTTCAAAAATGATATTGAGGTTTCTAAATATATTTTTTTCTAAACTGAATACTTTGCGCGAGCGACACTTCCAAAGTGGTAAAGTGTGCGCCCCCCGTAAATATAATAACGTTAACATAATATTGTATTGAATTTCAGTTCAATCGGATAGCGTAAACAGTTTTTAAAATATTCTTACAAGATTTTAACCATACACCAGTAACATACAAGGCAATCATTAGGAAATAGTGATTATCTTATGTCAGCACCTTATTGATGAAGAAAGTTGAATTGATACATACCAGTGCTATGTGAGTACCCCGCTTCAGGAACCACAGCCGTGTCTTTGTACGGACGAACATCATAGTTATTTTCTTTGCCAACAACTAAACTTTCCGAATTGTCTTCTGCTCCGGCCCTATAATATATTAATAGTATTAATATATTAGTAGTAGTAGAGCTTTTTTGTGAAAGAGTTCGTCCGGGGAACTACTACCACCATACCTGTTTCTGCCGCAAAGCAGTAGTGCTCGCATTGCTGTGTTCCGGTTTGAAGGGTAAGGGTGTCGGTTAAATTACAGGCACATGAGACTTTTCATATTTATGTCTCAGGGTGGCGGGCGCAGTGCAATGCCACATAGGGTGCGTCCTAGGTGGACGTGACCTATGAGGTAATGCACTGTTCATAGGCAGAGGCAATCTAATGGATTACGGTGAAGTTTTGTTTCTTTCAATACATTTACTGACAGCGTCCTTAGTTTTCTCCTCGTTTACGCTAGGGGCGCTGCAAGTAAATGTATGGAAGGAAACAAAACTTCATATAGTTTCGAAAACTATCAAATTCTCGCACTAAGCCAATTATTCATTAGACTATAGAAAGGCTGGTCTCGTAGTCCACAAACGCTAGACATAGCGGCTGTTTATACACAATGGGAACATAAAGGGCTAATTACGCTTTTATAAGGTGTAGTAATACCAACTTACTTCATAAACACTTCCTCGAGACTTGTAATAGAGAGACCGTAGCTGGCGACATTCAAGCTACCTCTCTTCTCCTCAAACTCTTTTAACATATCCGGGAATCTGCTAACGCTTTCGTTTGGTAAAATATAAGTTAGTTCAGAGCCTGAAAACAAAAACAGAATATGAATATTAGCAAATCACATTGATAATCACAACAAAAGGCATAAGATACTAAGGGCCCTAACTCTCCGAGATGCCATGGCGACGTCGCCGGCTACGTATCCATGGCTACCTCTGGCTACCTACGGTTGCCAAATGGAGTAGCCAGTGGCTAATCAGTTGTCTCAGTTCTCGTATCTCGTATCGCTGTGCGTCCATTTTGGCGACCGGTTGGACACCGAGTGAGTGAGACGCTTGCTCGTGTACATTTTATTGGCTACGTCGCCAGCGTGCCATGTATATCCTTTCTCGACAAAGTGACCCGTTGGTTGTGGTTACGCTTCCAAATTGGCGACGTTGCCAAGTGAATTAACTGCCATAAATTTCAATATGAATTGTTTGGATACGTAGCCGGCGACGTCGCCATGGCATCTCAGTGAGTAGGGCCCTTATGGCTTCGTGCGTACGTCGTGACGCTGCGCTAGGTCAGTGACCGGGATATGTTTTTTTTAATGAATTTAATTGGCAAACTAACGTACGCCCACCTGGTGTAAACTGGTCCCTTCGCTTATAGACACCGGCAACACCAGGGGTATTGTCTACGCGCTGCCTACCCTGAAGGAATTTATGATTTTTGTTCTTGAAGCGACTCAAGTCGAAACCAAGCGGGAAAATCTCAGATGGAAGCTCATTCCATAGTTTGAAGGTTTAGGGAAGAAATGATCTCGAGAAACGAATCGTACGAGAAACCCAGGGCTCTATTATGTGTGGATGATCTTTGTCATGGTGCCGGGAAGAGCGATGGTAAAATCTCGATGCCGGGATGAGGTCGAAAAGCTCGTCAGAGCATTCCTTGTTGTAGAGACGGTAGAACACGCAAAGAGATCCAATGGCTCTGTTTTGGCAAAGCGGTTCTAGAGTATCGGAGAACTTAAGTGGCCCGAAAAGGTCATGTGACACAAGCAGTAGTAGAGCTTTTTTGTGATAGAGTTCGTCCGGGGAAGTACTACCACCATACTTATTTCTGTCGCAAAGCAGTAGCGCTTGCATTGCTGTGTTCCGGTTTGAAGGGTATGGTTGCCGGTGAAATTACCGGCACATGAGAGTTTCATCTTTATTTCTTAGGGTGGCGTGGGCGCGGTGAAGTGCCATATAGGGTGCGTCCTAGGTGGATGTGACCTATGTTATAATGCACTGTTCATAGGCAGAGGGTACCGTTTAACATCAGGTGGGGCATCTGCTTGATACGTCAAACCAAGCAGCATACAAAATTTAATAAAAAAATGTGGCCGATGATGAAGGAACTGCTGGTATGGTGAACGGATTCAGCGCGGCTAGCGGGGCCTCCACGCGCTTCAAGCCGTGGTTCTGTGACAATCTAGCACCAAGCCATTAGCCTACAGAAGTACACTGCTGGTCATAGGCTTCTCCCATAGAATACCACAACAAACCGCTTCCATCTACCGATTTCCTGCGACCTCTATACTATCTTTGGTCCAGCGAGAGGGAGACCTTCCTCTTCTGTGTCTTCCGGTTCGTAGTCGCCACTCGTTTCATTTTTTCGCCAACGATTATCACTTCTGCGAACCACATTACTATTTACCGATATTAGAGTTTTCTTTTAAATCCGGCACGTAATTCTTGAAAAAGCGCGTAACCTCTTCAACGTTACAGTGTTCCGTCTTGACTATAGTCAGTTTGTAGCCCATTCCGTAGTGTTTCTTGAGGAAGTATGGAGTACCAACGCACTGCAGCCGGCCGCCCGACATGATGGCGATGCGGTCTCCTAAGATATCGGCCTCGTCCATGAAATGCGTCGTTAGTATCATTGTTCGACCTGCAAAGGTTAAGATAATTTATTCGCAAACTGTTTCTATAAGAATCTCGAGCGATTAAGTTATACAATGAGCGATTTTCATAGTGTGATATTTTTGCTATCAACTAAATGTATGAAGAACAAGTGTCCCTCATTTAAAGGTGCGTACAAATTACGCGCCAAACCCTCGAACAATACCGCGTTCGAACTTGCCGCGGGGCGGTGTCGGTTTTTGAGACCGCATCAAAGAGTTTCAGTCATCCGCTCGTGCGCAGTTAGGACGGTTGTCGTTTTAATGAATTGGCTCATCGAACAGTCGAATTGAATTGGTGAACAGTGAATTGGTTCGGCAGCCGCGGTCTAGTAAATTCATATCAACATATTGGCTCGCGCGGCAAAAGAACGTCTTCTCCAGTCGACCACTGGCTCGCGTGGCAGCCGCACGTAATTTGTACGCACCTTAAGTAATTAGGCAAGTAGATAGTTAGTATACCTTTTTATTTTGTTTTTAGTTTTGTTTTGGTGTACTATTTTGTTTTTGTTCTTAATCATGTAGTGTCTCAGGAAACAACTATAATTTGCAAGAAATTAATGTTTTTGGGAATCTACACTAATAATATAAACACATAAGATTTGATTTATTGTTAATACTTAAACGATTCCGAAAATTCTTTCACTAAAAGGAAGCTACAGCAAGACCACGCACATGGCCGCGGCTACCGGCAGTCTGCGCTTCTGACCTGCGGACAGATTAGCTGACACAGCATCCCTCTACAAACCTTTCTTCTCCTTCTGCAGTAGGTCCCAGAGCGCCCGCCTGGCCGCGGGGTCGAGCCCCGACGTGGGCTCGTCCAGCAAGACCACGCGCGAGTCCCCGCACATGGCCGCGGCTACCGACAGTCTGCGCTTCTGACCTCCGGACAGATTAGCTGACACCACATCCCTCTATAAAACAAGTCGAATGTTTAGTGAGCATAGAAAAATACGCACAAGTACGAGTAATACTGGCTTTTGTTCAGTCCAGTCCCTCCACAGGTTTTCTGGTAGAGGCCGCTGTTATCTATATGTCTTAGTTTTAAAATGGTACCGCTATTTAGGCCTAACTTTTCGTACCAAGTAGAATACATGAAAAATATTATCGGCTGTGTATTATCGTGCCTAACACGGCCAGTCTACTATTAGCCATCGAGGAGTTCTGTTGTCCTCCTTCCCGTTGTCTCCATCATCAGATCATCTCGCTGTCACATTAATTTGACGACCTCTGTGGCGCGGCGGGCGAAGCTTGGACTACGACGCAGGAGGTTGCGGGTTCGATTCCCGCCTCGGAACAAATATTTGTGCGATCGCAGATATTTGTTCAGGGTGTTCTGGGTATTTTCTATGTATAATAAAAAATATCTATCTATGTAATATATTGTATTAAGTATATCAGTTATCTAGTACCCATAACACAAGCTTTGCTTAGCTTGGGGCTAGATAATGTTGTGTGATCTGTCCAGCATTATTTATTTATTTATATTGTGTTGACATCGGGACTTGACAGGACAAGTATGCAAAATGGTTCAAATTCAGCTTGCAAGATTTGATCTAACTAAACAAACAATCTATACCTATATAAGAGCTTAACCTGACTGACTGACTGACTTATTGATTCATCATCACCGAACCAAAACAGCTGGACCTAGAAAGCTGAAACTTGGAGCGTAGGTTCTTTTTATAGTAAAACCACCCACTAAGAAGATTATTGTAAATTCAACCCCTAAGGGGTGAAAACCATTGTATGAAAAACCGTATTTATTGAACTTGCAAACTTGAAACTTTTCCTTACCTATGCTTCAATCATAAAAGGGTAAATTATTTTATTCCCGAACTACCCCCCCAAAAGGGGGTACAATGGGGTGTTCAAATTTGTATGAGACCTTTTTATCGCGTGATTTTTTTTGCTTGAAACTTTGTATGGGTACTAAAATACAGAATAATTGAACACATATATCAGGACTTTTCAAAATAACCCTTAAAAATGGGTAAAAAGGGGTGACAAAGTTTTTTTTTTTTTTTGTGATGTTATGCCTGGTTGAATACAATTGCGTAGCAAAGCACTTGTATTCAACTAGTCTAACATACCTACAAGAAACAATCATTGCAAGTTAATTTACTGATCTAGCGTTTGAGTTAGTATATTAAATTATTATTTTAAAAGATAAACGGCAAATTACCACTATTTAAATAAAAGGGGTAATTAGCCGTTTATCTTTTAATATGATTCCCAACCACGATAGTTTCAATTCCATATTAAACTATTGTTATTTTTATGAAATTACAATAATTGTGAATCTGTGACTTATCTTTTAACTTGTAACAATGTACTTATTTTTTAACTTTTCATGCTGTAAAGCTGTATCTGTATCTGTACCTACATGGCCTGTATCTTTTTATCTTTATTCTCATCTTATGTACCCATGTTTTGCAAAATACATGACTGATTGATTGATTGATTAACTAAAAGCTTGTATCATGCTTACTTTTTCCTCTAACTCCAATAGCTTTACAAAATGGTTGACTTCGTCTCGTATCTTTTTGGCGGGCACTCCTTTTAACCTGGAATAGAATATGATGTGCTCTGCGACCGTGAGATCTGGGAACAGTACGTTGTGCTGCGGACATATCCCGAGTGACTTCCGCGCCTGCTCAGTCTCCGTCACTATGCTGTACCCGTTTATTGTGGCTGATCCTGAGGTTGGGGGCACCATGCCTGCAAACAAATTAATTTTATCAAGACTTATGACCTCCTACACGGAGTGTTGTCAGTGTTTTAACACAGTTCAAACAGTTTTCATACCAATCTCCTCCTCCTCCTCTGCGCCTCTGTGGCGCGGCGGGCGAAGCTTGGCCCGCGACGCAGGTGGTTGAGGGTTCGATTCCCGCCTCGGAAAAAATATTTGTGCGATCGCACATATTTGTTCAGGGTGTTCTGGTTATTTTCTATGTATAATAAAAAATGTCTATATATGTAATATATTGTATTAAGTATATCAGTTATCTAGTACCCATAACACAAGCTCTGGCTTAGCTTAGGGCAAGATAATGTTGTGTGAACTTGTCCAGCATTATTTATTTATTTATTTATTGTCAGTGTTTTAACACCAGTTCTCATACAAATAAAGCGTCGAATCAGCCGTTGCACTCTAGATCCTATTCATCCTATATGTTGTCGTTGAACATGAAACACCTACTAACTATTTTTTAAAAGCTTTTATTTAAGGCGATATGTCAAAATACCGAATGGGCGGAGTCTAGCAAGAAAACAATAGCTGTAAGACAGTGACAGCGCTATTGCTCACTTGAACCCGGGAAGAGGTGAGGTATAGATTTTTGCCGGAGTAACTGACGTAGGCGACAAATGATAAAACTTCGTTTTGCTTCTAAAGTAGCAAATATAAAAATAAATGATCTATAATTAATCTAAACTTTCGATTCGAAGATTTAAATCATACATAAAGAATAATTTAATTAAGAAAGCGTATTACTCACTACATGACTATGTTAATGATAAAGCCGCGTGGCCTGATGTCGCTCTGCCCCTCGACACCTAATTTGTCAATTTGCAATGTCTGTACCTGCATATAATTTATTACTGATGTGTTATTTATGAGTATATCAAGCGTAGTGTGTGTTGCCTTATGAACTTTTGCTGATTCTCTCTATCATCTTACTTTTGACTGCCTACCTAAGTAAAAAATAAGGCTTAAGTAAGGCTTTTAATTTGGTTTTCCTTTTTTCCTTGAATCAGCTTCCACTTGTTCTCGAGGCACCACACAGGCGCTCCCCACCTAGTAGTAAGAAGGATCATCAAAAGAAAAACAGACCGTGTTTGTTGCCTGTTGCGTTGGAACAGGAGTAAATGTAAATTTATTTTTTAAGACGATTCAAAATGATTCTTGTGATTTCAATGAATAAAATACTTTTGACTTTGACTTTAACTAAGTAATGTGATTACCTACTGAATAGTATAAAAAAATATGCTTAATATATTCTCTAGTCGAAGGAGGGACCTGATACGGGTGTTAGGATGACCAATTTAAAAAAATAAAGCTATCGAGAAAAGTTTCACGAACGTGTTTCTAGTCTATAACTTATTTAGATTACATCCTTAAGTAATTACTGTATTAACATCAAGTTTGTAACCTTTACTGATAGTGAGCGAGCATGTAACGAATCAACTCCAAAATTTTAACATAGCGTCTTAACTTGCAATAATTGTATGTATGTTTGTATGTTCGGGTCAAATCTTGCAACTGAAAAGCTTTACCCTTTAAAACAGTTATCCTCAACCGCTCAACCAGTAATAACACATTCCATAATTAAGCTAGCAGCCAGGACGAATCTTATACCAACGAATCTTACTGACAAATCCGGATAATCCCTTAGTCGGCTTTTACGACATCCACGGGAGGAGACGGAGGGGATCTATTCTTAGGCCAGACACACCACGGCAAAGTATGCTGTTTTTACCTTTATATGTTACGAATGAGACTTACCCGTGAGCATAGATATAGTGGTGGTCTTGCCAGCGCCATTGTGCCCCAATAATACTGTAATCTCATTTTTATACAGTCTAAGGTTTAATCCGTCTACGACTTTCTTCCGTCCTTTGTACACTTTGGTTAGATTCTGTAATGGAGAAACATAAACCAATTAGTTAATCACATTCAAAGTAAATGCAATGACGACCTCTGTGGCGCGGCGGGCGAAGGTTGGCCTGCAACGCCGGAGGTTGCGGGTGCGATTCCCGCCTCTGAACAAATATTTGTGCGATCGCAGATATTTGTTCAGTTGATTGTTCTGTGTATTATCTATGTATAATAAAAAATATCTATCTATGTAATATATTGTTTTAGGTATATCAGTTATCTAGTACCCATAACAGAAGCTCTGCTTAGCTTGTGGCTAGATAAGATAATGTTGAACTGTCCAGAATTATTTATTTATTTAATGTATATAGCATTATCAGTCCACGATCATAATACTTTTCATTAGAAACGGGATATTTATCATGATTTTTTGAGTTTTGATTGTTCTCGATATTTCGGCACAGTTGCATGCGCCATGATCACGGGAGGACTAACTCACGTACGTTGTTTACTCGTTTTATTGTATCGGTTCAGTAAGACTCGCTTATAGCATTATTTTTTTTGAAGTGCTATATCTATGACAAAAAAATAAAAAAAAATAAAAAAAGTTAGTTCTCCCTTGATCACGGCGCATAGTATAAGTTAGTTAGTGTTTTTCATAAAATACATTTATTCATAGAAAGAATAATACAACTAATACAAATAGGTATTTACAAAATTCTCAAAAATACGTATGAAACAGTTGTGCTACCTGAAGACCGCTGCTAACGAGTTAGTAGCAACTGTGCCGAAATAACGGAAACAATAAAAACTCAAAAATCATGGTAAATATTCCGTTTCTAGTGAAAAGTACATATAAATACTTTTCACTTGAACCGGGATATTTACCATGATTTTTGAGTTTTTATTGGTTTTAATGGTAGTTTCAAAAGCTATATCACGATCATATTGTTCCCATTGATGGAACTCAGGGTCTATAATCTACTCTACAGAGTGCATGGCCGCTTTCACATTGGACGATACTAGGGGCGAAACGACGCACCACACACACGACCGCAGCATTAGGCACTAGTCCCACCGCCAGCGAGTAAGCGATGAGCTATCGGCGATTAAACGAAACAAAATATAATAGTTTCCATGTAAATAAAAGAGAGAGATTATATTTATAGTTCATCGCTGAGCGTTTCGTTTTGTATTCGTTTATCGCTCGTCGTCGGCGGTGGGACCAGTGCCTTACGGGTAAATATAGTGAACTTCCCCCTTCCCCTCCGCCTTGGACCGCAACTTTCCCGTTGACTCTGGGTTTTAAATCAGACCTGCACGGCTACTGTCTAATCGATGAAGTTAGAAAGACAGAAGTAAGAAACTAAGAAAAATGTGTGATGCCTGCAGAGGGCAAATAAGTTATAAGTGGTCACTAGTTTATAAGACACTTATTTATGCAAATAAATATCTTGAAACTTGAATCGATGTCGATTACCAGTTTGCTGTTCATTGAGCTGCGTGGTTTAGCTTTTTTTGCAAGAGCGAAAAAAGGCTAAAAGACGCAGCGCAATGAATAGCAAACTGGTAATCAAAATCGAACTTCAGTCTGTTATTAAGACGGCTGATTACGTTTGAGATAAGGCCACTAAGCTTTTTTTTATGTTCATACTACAAGGCCTTCTACAGCTTGCTTATTACGACTTCGAGCTGAATATTTTATAGACAGTATAAATAGTTGAGAGCCTTGACCGCATACATACTTCCGCTGAGTGTACTGCTAGGACGCTTGAGCCTTTTTGTACGCCAACAAAGTCTGCTCCTATTTGGGATATTATCCAAAATATAATCCCTAGCATTTACGTCGATGGACGCCAAATTTTAACTCATTAAAGATCAGGTAAGTTGTAAAGTGACAGAATAGCGCTCGCGAAATGAAAAGTGAGCGAAAATCAAGTTTTTTTTTAATTGTAAAAATCTAAATAAAATTATTGCTTACTGCCCGCTAAAAGTTTCTCATAGAACACACCACCGTTGGGTGCACTTAAAGGCGAACCAAGTCGTCCTTTTCGAATAGATGGGATGAAAAGTAAATTTACTAATGTTCCAACGCGACCAAACCTAGAAGAATCAGGCAACAAACACGGCTCGGATTTATTTGATGATCCTTCTTACTACTAGGTGGGGAGCGCCTGTGTGGTGCCTCGAGAACAAGTGAAAGCTGATTCAAAGAAAAAAGGAAAACCAACTTAAAAGCCTTAGGTAGGCAGTCAAAAGTAAGATCAGAGAGAGAATCAACAAAAGTTCATAAGACAGCACACGCTACGTAGATTAACAAAGTTTTTTAAAGTTTTTTTGCTTCTTCTCTATGATTGAACCGTGACAGTAGGAGTTGCATCACTCACTTGTATGTTGACGCCAATCGGCACGCCCTGAGGCTCCTCATCATGCACGATCTTCAATAGTGCATCGTTGTACTCCACGTCAGCGCCTTCCTTCTTGGTGACAGCTGAAATGTTACGTAGCTTCATCATTATCAGCTGTGACGTCCACTGCTAGTCATAGACCCTAGAATGCCACCAAAAACGGTCGCGAGCGTCCTCCATCCAACGACTTCCTGTGACACAACCACACAGCCACCAGGAACTCTCTCGCTTGAGGCGCAAAATTCAAGTTTTTAGGTGTTTTTTGCCCATTTCAGCTCATGAACACTCCTTCAGATAGCGAAATTTGATTTTGCGAGAACTAGGAGACATAATACACATTTTTTTACTTGATTGTATCTCATAAATATCATCAGTTTAGCTACGATAGCCATAAACAAAAAAAACACTATAAAAATGTGTTAAGGGGTATCGTAGCTAATGATGATATTTATGAGATATTATCAGTTAAAACATATGTGTTAAGTCTCCTAGTTCTCGCGAAATCCACTTTCACTATCTGAAGGAGTGTTCATGAGCTGTAACGGGCAAAAAACACCAAAATATTTGAATTTCGCGCCTCACGCGAGAGCTTCCACCTTAACGCCAGCTTGGACCTTAACGCCTTGGACTCGATCGAACGCAGAGCTTTCAGGCTTATAGGTGAGAAACATATGGCGGAGACTAAGATCCAGAGTCTCTCGCACCGCCGTAAAGTTGCTTGCCTTCCGATCTTCTATAGGTTACATTTCGAGGAATGCGCCCAGGAACTTCACGATCTGATCCCACCATCTCCTTTTCATAGTAGGACGAGCAGGCGCACGGCTCGGTACCATCCTTACCTCATTAGTATACCTTCTATTCGTACTAAACGGTTCAGTTCTACCTTTATAATGCGAACTGCTAAGGAGTGGAATACACTACCGTCGTCTGTCTTCCCTGAAAACTATAATCTGGGTATCTTTAAGACTAGAGTGAATAGGTGCTTTTTAGACCTTTGTGCTCCACCATCGGCCACATCGTCACTTATTTATTTAATTCTTCATTGCACAAAAACACAAGGAAATTGTACAAACGGAGGACTTAATGCTAAGCAGCATTTTCTGCCAGTCATCCATGACGATGATACAAAAAGGTTGCCGTGCTCAAAACTAATTAAAAAAGAAAGATAATAACAATAATATAGCTTAGAAACTAATTTGCCTTAAAATAAATACATACCTGTAACACATACATTTAACTTAAATGAATAGAGAACCAAACCACCAACAGGTGAGATCGTGGTCAAGCAAAGGTCTATCAATGTTAAAAAGGCCATAGCAATGTCATCTGTTCATCGAGTGGGCCGTCCTACGCCACGTCAGCCGGTTCATGGTCGGCATTGGAGAATATTTGTTCCACAGCTTTTATCAATGGCCAGTCGTCTAGTTCATGGTCGTCATTCGAGAACCTTTGTTTCCAGCTTTTATCAGCTCTGTGAGGTATATCGCCATCACCAATGCAGCAATGCAGTTTGCAACATTAAATACCGATAAAGCCTAGTCATGTTTTAGTTGGTTAGCAACACGATATTCTTCGCGCCGCGCCAGTGAAACGATTACTTGTAGCTTTGTGCTATACGTGTTTATTTCGCCCCGTGCAAATCCTATGCAAAAAAAAACTGTATTATGTTTGAACTACTGATAACGCTTGTCGTATAAGATTCAATTTTGTCTGTATAATTGTTTTCAACAAGCTATAGATTCTCCCTTGTATCACCTTAGGGGTTGTATTTAGTGGAATTCTTTCCGTATAAATAACCTAATAGATCGAACTCTAGGTACTCTGAGAACGATCTAGAGACCACAAAATATTACATATTTGTATGGGAATTTCGAAATTGAAATACTCTTAATAAGATCCTGAGCACCTAGAAGTCAAAATGAACGTAGGACGAACAGACGCACGGCTCGGTACCATCCTTACCTCATTAGTATACCTTCTATTCGTACTAAACGATTCAGTTCTACCTTTATAATGCGAAATGCTAAGCAGTGGAATACACTACCGTTGTCTGTTTTTTTTTATACTACTTGAATGACGGAACAAGCAAATGGCCCACCTGATGTTAAGCGGTAACCTCTGCCTATGAACAGTGCATTCTCACATAGGGCGCGTCCTAGGTCAAGTCCACCTAGGACTCGCCCTATGAGGCATTGCACTGCGTCCGCCACCCTGAGACATAAAGATGAAGTCTCATGTGCCTGTAATTTCACCGGCACCCCATACCCTTCAAACCGGAACACAGCAATGCAAGCACTACTGCTTTGCGGCTGAAATAGGCATGGTGGTAGTACTTCCCCGGACGAAATCTTTCACAAAAAAGCTCTACTGCTACTAAAATGCATACTAATGTGTCTACTACTAATGTTACAACTAATGTGTCTTTCCTGAAAACTATAATCTGTGCACTACCTTCTGTTTCTGCTTAGCTAATTTCTGTTCAACCAAAGGTTGCCTGGAAGAAATCGCTCTCAGCGATAAGGCCGTCCATTAACTGTACTAATTATTTATGTTTATTTTGTGATATTTTCCTTGTGTACAATAAAGTGTTCATCTATCTATCTATCTGGGTCTCTTCAAGGCTAGAGTGAATAGGTGAATAGATCACAGATTTCTGTGATCGAAGTATTAAGTATATCAGTTATCTAGTACCCATAACACAAGCTCTGCTTAGCTTGGGGCTAGATAATGTTGTGTGCACTGTCCAGCATTATTTATTTATTAACATTTATGACATTATAGTAGTGATAGTCAAACTTCCAACTTTCCTTCTACCTTTATAATGCGAACTGCTAAGGAGTGGAATACACTACCGTCGTCTGTCTTTCCTGAAAACTATAATCTGGGTCTCTTCAAGGCTAGAGTGAATAGGTGTTCTAGACCTTTGTGCTCCACATCATCACTTACCAACAGGTGAGATCGTAGTCAAACAAAGGTCTATCAATGTAAGATTTTTCTTTACCTGCAATTTTTCTTCGATTCGGCAACCAGAAGCTCTTCGTAAATGGGAAGTACCAGGGTAGAGGCACTCCGTAGAGGCCGGGCCGTATCTTCTCGACGTACATCGCGACCAGCATGTACAGCGCGGAGTCTAGCAGCAGCATCAGCACCACGTGACCCGGCTGGAACTGGTCGTGGTATGATATCGGAGTGAAGAACTCGTCCCACTGCAAACCTACGGACCAAATCTTAGTAAGATAAGGGCCGGGGTGCAAAAAAGCGGAGGAGCCTAATTTATAAAAAAAAACAGCGACACACCTCGCGCATTCAGGGTTCCATTCCATACCAAATGTACGAGAAAATTCACAAAATGTTTCAAGTTTTCTAAAATATTTATTTGTTGGTAAAATACTCGTATACCAACAAATAAACAAAGTAGCATATTTATAAATTTTATAGTTTTCTGGAGAATTGTTAACATAATTTTGGAAAAAAAGCTGACTTTGACGGCCTCTCATGAATATGTTTTCCATTACTTTTGAAAAAATAAAATAAAATTTGCTCCAAAAAATTATACCCCTCATGCTGGAGTAGCATAGTTTTTTTATGTCATCCCGTTCTAGGTATTTGTAAGGGAGCACCCTCATAAAATTCTTTGGGCCAGCAAGATACATAAATGGTGTAAATATGAGGTCTCAACGGTTTAGCCGCTAGACTAGACCCTTGTGACAGAGGGACAGACAGACAGATGGACGGATGAGCGAGAGCAATAGGGCTTCGTTTTATTTTATGTTATTTAAAAAAAATACACAAGACCCTTTGGTTTGAACCCTTTGGGAACGGAACTCTAAAAAACTCGATATTCCCATCATAAATTGGAACGACACCTACTGACTACTGACATGTGGCGATAAAACCTTTCTAAGAACTTTCCTTGAAGTTATAAAAAAGTATTGCACAACACCGCATTACAACCGGTTAAAATAATATTTATTTGCGCCACAAAACAAAAAGTTCAACCGGCATCATATTATGAAGAAGGAAAATTATGATATGGGAAAAGTGACGAAATGGGAAAAAGCATTGTAGAATCTGCATCAATGATGAAGCAGATGGAGGGCTTTGAAGATACATTTTTTTTATACAACTTGGAATGACGGATCAATCAGATGGCCCACTTGATGTTAAGCGGTATCTTCTGCCTATGAACAGTGCATTACCACATAGGTCACGTCCACCTAGGACGCACCCTATGTGGCACTGCACTGCGCCCGCCACCCTGAGACATTAAGATTGATATGAAGATTGCGGCAGAAATAGGTATGGTGGTAGTACTTCCCCGGACGAACTCTTTCACAAAAAAGTTCTACTACTACTAAACATGGTACACATGGTAGCTACCAGACAAAGAAAAAACCTTACTTCAAACACTTTATCGGGCTGCTTCCGTCGTGACATCGCGTCATTCGTGAGCTGCGATCACTGTTCCAACACATTACTATGTTCCGGTTGGAAGGTTATGGTTGCCGGTGAAATTACAGGCACATGAGACTTTTCATCTTTGTGTCTCAGGGTGGCGGGCGCAGTGCAATGCCACATAGGGCGCGTCCTAGGTGGACGTGTCCTATGAGGTAATGTACTGTTCATAGGCAGAGGTTACCGCTTAACATCAGGTGGGCCATCAGCTTGTTACGTCAATAAAGTAGAATAAATAAAAAAAAACAGTTGGTGAGTGATATCTTTTGTTTGACTTTAGAAATGTACGCTACGCATTGGAAGATAACAGCCTAAACTGAGAGTCAAGTTTACAAGTAAAAGAGTAAGTACCTCTCGATGTCCCTTCACACATAATAATCATCTGAAACGCATATCCCATAGCCGTGTTCGATATCAAGCTGAACAGTAACTTGCTCGTCCAGCTTATATCTTCGTAGAGCACTTGTGTGAGCATGAATACAGAATAAGTCGAGAACCACGCCAGGCCCATGAAAGATGCCGCGGTATTCGCTGAAAAAAAAGACCAGAATAGATTTATACAAAAACATTACGTCGCGTGTAGTTACGTATTTATTGCACAAGGTCGGCGACGCGACTATTAACTGTTTTTTCGTTCGGCGGGGCATTACATCAGTGATATTGACTTAATTATGAGAAGGTCAACGTACTCATGAGCAAAGGACATTGCCAGTCTTTGCAAGGAATTTGGTCCAAATGCTGCCCAGAAATGAAAATGCTTACGGCGGCCTATAAACTCTGATACCAGTTTGCCATTAGCTCATACGAATTTATTTACTTTTAGCTGATGATGCTGATGATTAATCACATTAGAGTAGAATCCAAGACCATAGTAGGCTTAAACACATTTAACACGTCAAACATTAAAGTATAATTAATTAAATAAATAAATAATAAATAATGCTGGACAATTCACACAACATTATCTAGCTCCGAGCTAAGCAGAGCTTGTGTTATGGGTACTACACAACTGATATACTTAATACAATATATTACATAGATAGATATTATTTATTATATATAGAAAATACCCAGAACACCCTGAACAAATATCTGCAGATCGCACAAATATTTGTTCCGAGGCGGGAATCGAACCCGCAGCCTCCTTAGTCGCAGGCGAACGTTCGCCCGCCGCACCACAGAAGTCGTCGAAATGAACTGAAGAATTACAAATATCATCCATAAAAATAATCATAAAAATAAATATGTATTTTTGTAGGTAAAGCCTGAAACGGTTTTTTTAAATATTTGGGGTGATGATATAATATAATACAAGGTATCCATTGCAGGTACTTTCATTTCTGGGCAGCATTTGGACCGAACCCTGGCAATGTCCTTTTAAAACAGTTGATAATACATTTTGATGCAGACGCACCGATTGTAACATTGTATTATTTTTACAAGCTTTATATATGTCCGGGTGGAATCTTGCAACTGAGTTTTAAAGCAGTTATCCTCAACCGATGGATGCCAAACAGCTGAAATTTGGCATACCTGTCAAGTTCCGATGACAATACAATATGATGGTGACAGCGAGCTGATCTGATGACGGAGATGGAAGGTGGACAATAGAACACCTCGATGGATAATTGTAGACTGGCCGTGTTTAGGCTCATTTTGATCAGCACACGGTTTACATCACTGATTTATTAAAGCTTGTATTGAAAAATATATTTTTCACGAAAATCTTATTCTTATTCGTGACATTGGCTCTTTCACCGTTGCCCTGTTTCAGGTCAATGACCAGTTCCGGGGTATGGCGGCCCTGAAGATGGCTCAGTGACCGATGCGAAGGTACAGGGTGCGTAAAGCATTCAGCGCAGCACTAAAGCTTGTTCATACAAAATATAATTTTAACTTAATAGGGAAACAGATTTAGTCTGTATCCATAGCGCAATCTAACAAGTTAATTTCAAACCCACGACTATTTTAGTGTTTCTACACCAGTTTTCATACAAATAAACTAGAGCAGCATCCTATTCATCGTGTGCTGGTCATCATCAGACCCTGGAGTCTGCGGGAGGAAGACATGTCATGTCAACCTTAATTTGAAGTTTGAGCAGAAACGTGAAGATTCGGATTCAGTAGTACCACAGATCCTGTTCATTCTGACATCGTCGAAAATTTAGATCATTATATAAAAAAAAGCTGAAAATATGGCTCAATTCCCTTCAACTAAATTGTTGCGAGCGGTTGATCCTGGAAACGGCTGCCTCCGTCGAGTTGCAAGTGTACATTATTACAGAAAATAGAGATAAGAAATCCTCCTCCTCGCGTCGTATTCCTCAATGCTGAGGATGCTGCTCCATGGATCACTTTCTGCCGGACGATGTTGCGCCAATGAGATCTGTTGCCAGCGAGCTGCACGGCTTCGTGGAGTTTTGAATCGAGAGTGGTGCGGATCTGGTCTGACCAACGTATCGAGCTCGTAGCCTCTTTCCCTCGATTTTGCCAGTGATAATCAGCTTCTCTAAGTTGTCACTGCCTTTCCGAAATAGATAAACGATAAAGAAATAAATGAACATACAGAAATGTGATAGGTTTTAAATAGCAATAGTTACCTCTAGAGAAAAACACGCTGACCATAAAGGAGAACGACAGTGAGGCTATCACATATAGCACCAGGATGAACAGTAGCACCGACCAGTGGGTAAACGTCAAAACTGCGTACCCGTCACCGGCTGCCGTCCTATTGAAAGGAATCTGAAATGAAACAAAATAGCAATCCCATAGACCCTATAAAGGTAAAATAGATAATACTTTAGAACACCTCATGGAAATAACACAAGCTAAGGTGCAACGTTTCACCAGAGGCGTGAAATTATTTTTTTATTGTTTTTTGCTCATCGCAGCGTGAGATAGCAAAAATTTTGCGGAAACTAGGAGAACTAACAAACTTTTTTTGATAAAGTATCACATAAATATAATTCAACTCAATATAACTCAACCGAAACGTTCCACCTTAGAGCTTGTCCGCAGACGAGGCGATTTACGCGCGATTGTGAGATACTAGAGCTTCATACATTCCGTCCACAACATTTACGCGATTTGCCGTAAATCGCGTGCAATACGCGAGACTCTCGAATCGCGCGTCTGAAGCGCGTTCGACGCGCGAGTCGAGATACTAGGGACCCCATTGCTCCGCCCAGTACGCGCGCGCTAGTTTCCGCGAGTGGACGTAGGTACGCAATGTGTAGAACGCTAGCGCGTAACCAAAAACCAAAACGCGTCATCTGGGTACAACATAAAATTCACACGCGCGAGTCGAATCGCACGTAAATCGCGTCGTCTGGACTACTGGACAAGCTCTTAATTTATAATCCAAAATATGTCATAAATGACAAAGTTTCGATGTTTATATGTTTGTTACTCGATCACGCCGAAACAGCTGAACCGATTTCGGTGAAATGACTTGGATTGAGTTATAGGTAACTTTGTATTCCGGTAAAACACGAAAGAAGCCGCAGTTAGTCGGGGGTTAAAGATAAACATAATTAAAAGCAAAATGGTGTCCGAGTCATTCATCACCTACAGTCTCCCTTCTTAGAATAGAATAGTTTTGTTTATTGCATTACCTACTTAAAAAGTACTGTACATAGGCGAACTTAATGCTAGATAGCATTCTCTTCCAGCTAACCTTTCTGTATTGCGGAAAACAATTTACAGGTAGTGCACAACATTTTGATTCAAGGATAGATTGATTATCTTAGCATTAAAGATAAATTAAATATAGCATATTTACTACAATAGGTACAGAATTCATAAATAAGCACACTGTCGTTATGTATAGATCGGAATGCTGGGCCATGAAGAAGACGGATGAAAGAAGAGAAGAGAATGCAGCAGAGATGAGAATGTTGAGATGGATGTGTGGAGTAAAAAGAATGGATAAAATAAGGAACGAGTATATAAGACGAAGTTTGAAAATTGCACCAGTGACAGAAAAGTTGAAAGGAAATCGTTTAGCTTGGTATGAGCACGTTATGAGGAGGAATGAAACGCATGTAACTAAGAAAGTTTTGAATATGAATGTTAGTGGATGGAAAGGAAGAGGAAGACCTAAGAAAAGATGGATGGACTGCGTGAGAGATGATATGAATGAGAAGGGGGTGAATGATGAAGTGACGGCTGACAGGCAGGAGAGTGGAAGAAAAAAACGTACAGCGCCGACCTCAAATAGATTGGGAAAATGGCAAGACAATGATGAATGATACATACATATTTAACATACACACTTCTTACCTTTAAAAGTATGACCATAAGAACAACAGATATCAGAAGGAAGGTGAACTGCTTTATGAACCACGCCAGCCAGTGTAACCACGAAGGAAGACCCATTATTGTCATTGTTTCCTGCGAATAACATTCCAGCATTATCACAGGCATTTCATATCAGCATCTAATTAATACAAATAACGGGCTCAATCCGACATTTCTTTGACTATAATGGTGTTTTTTCGAGGTATATCGTGCAATTTTGGTGGCATTTTAACTGGTGTAACTTAGTTATAGAGCACATGGTGTGGTGCAGTTAAATGTGTGTGGATTATGTCCACCAAAATCTTAGTATTGCTGCCACCTTTTTACTACAGGTCTAGCGCTTAACTGAGCCAGTCCCTGAGGTATGGTAGCGGTACGGGAGGGGTGTTTTCATTTACATTATGTCACATATCATCTGATAATTTGAGAGACGAAAACACCCCTCCCGTACCGCTCCCATACCTCAGCGACTGACTCAGTTAAGCGATAGACCTGTAGGATATGACTTGTTGATAAGATTCGTTGGTATAAGATTTGTCCTGGCTGCAAGCTTATTATGGAATGTGTTATTACTGGAAGAAAGTGTTAGCCGAGTCAGTCGTGGGAAGCAATGGCGGCGATGAGCTCACCACTTGTCACGTCTATCATTCCACGATGGTGCAACCCACTGTGAAAAAAGGCCCATTGAGGCTCTGCCTACCACTTCGGGGAAAAAGGAGTGTGTATATGTATGTATACTTTGTATGACTTGACTGAGACTGAAAATTTGAGCTAATTGTATAAGAATAATTTACTTGACAATGGCGAAATTGAAGGGACCTTCCTCAGAAGCCATAATTAAGGTGGATGCTCACTCTCGTAGCGCGAGTTTTTTTTTGGTGTTTTTTGCCCATTACAGCTCATCAACACTTCTTCAGATAGCGAAAGTTGATTTCGCGAGAACTAGGAGACTTAACACACATGTTTTAATTGATAGTATCTCATAAATATCATCAGTTTAGCTACGATACCCCTTAAACACATTTTTATCAGGGGTATCGTAGCTAAACTGATATTTATGAGATACTATCAATTAAAACATGTGTGTTAAGTCTCCTAGTTCTCGCGAAATCAACTTTCGCTATCTGAAGAAGTGTTCATGAGCTGTTATAGACAATAAACACCAAAAAATAATAATTTCGCGCAACAAACGTGAGCATCTACCTTAAAAGAAGTACCTTTAGTTGAAGCTCTTTTTCTGACGTAACAACTCGTACTGTGTTGACGAAGGTGTAAGCGAAACACAGCATTATTATCATGGAAATGAATCGCTCCAGGGCCACTAGGAGCTGGTCGTCTCTGTACGCGATCTGTGGTAGTCTCTGAAGGTATACTTTGGTGGTGACCGCCTTTCCGGACTTGTTTTTGATAATTCCTTTTGACACTGCGTGCTGGACAGCTAAGAACATTTCTGGAGAGTAGCCTGAAAATGAAGGGGAAGCATGAACTATAAATAAATAAATAATAAGTCAGGACAAGTTCACACAACATTATCTAGCCCCAAGCTAAGCCAGAGCTTGTGTTATGGGTACTAGTTAACTGATATACTTAATACATTACATAGATAGTTTTTTTTTATTATACATAGAAACCACCCAGAACCCTGAACAAATATCTGGAGATCGCACAAATATTTGTTCCGAGGCGGGAATCGAACCCGCAACCTCCTGCGTCGCAGGCGAACCAACGCCAGCCGCGACACAGAGGTCGTCACTATATAACGTATATACATCGATAGCCACAGTGAGGCCCATGTGAGGCCCATCATCATTTCACAGTGGGTTTCACCATCGTGGAATATAGACGTAGCAAGTGGTGAGCTCATCGCACTATATTACGTAGTATTGGAGTAATCTAAAGTAATAATACTCGTATGTACCTACATTTGCTCTGATCGATACGTGTGGGTTAGATTTAATAACTAAAAGCACGTAATCAATAATCTAGTAGGATAAATTGGACGCGTGTTGCGTGACGCATGTTTGCCGTGGTGTGTCGAGCCAGAATATAACCATCCGTCTCCTCCCGTGGATGTAGTAATATAATAATAATATTAAATAATAACAAATAATGCTGGTACTAGATAACTGATATACTTATACAATATATTACATATATTGTATTAGTATGTGTGAAGAACACCCTTTACAAATATCTGCAGATCGCACAAATATTTGTTACGAGGCGGGAATCGAACCCGCAACCTCCTGCGTCGCAGGCAACCCTCGTCAGCCGCGACACAGAGTTCGTCATAAACGTCGTGTATTGAATTAATGATTTCACTAGAAAAAAAAAATTGAATACTATATAAGTATATATTTTTCTTCTAGAAAACTGTAAGAACTCTTATCAAAAACTTAAAAATTATAGAGCTCATTATATAGACATGCTGTGAACCTATTGCGCCTTAAGACTGAATATACAATTACCCGGTGTCTTTCCTCCATACATATCATCAGGATCCCTGGGTCCTGGTCGAGGGAAGAGTGGAAACAACAGGTTGGTTCTCCAGCTGGCTCTCAGAGGATGCTCCAGCATCGGTGTTCTCATCACTGCTGGGAACCTCAGGCTTACTTTGATATCATCTGGAAACTCTGTAGCATCTAAAATGATAAATCACACTAATATTATAAATACGAAAGTTTGTGTGTGTGTGTGTGTGTGTGTTGGTGTGTTTGTTACTTGTTCACGCTGAAACGGCTCGACGGATTTAGATGAAATTTGGAATGGAGATAACTGGACTCCCGGAATAACACATAGATACATATTTATCCCGATATTCCCACGGGATCGAGATTTACGCGGGTAACACCGCGGGGCGCAGCTAGTAAATAATAATAAATAATTCTGGACAGTTCACACAACATTATCTAGCCCCAAGCTAAGCAGAGCTCGTGTTATGGGTACTAGATAACTGATATACTTAATACAATATATAACGTACATAGATAGATATTTTTATTATACATAGAAAATACCCGGGAATCGAACCCGCAACCTCCTGCGTCGCAGGCCAAGCTTCGCCCGTCGCGCCACAGAGGTCGTCAGATAAACAACAATGTATCTTTTTCGTAGTCAAAGTACAAATAAAATTAGCAAACTAACATAGAAAATCAGTAACCAACTTACTAGCCATGTTGTCGTCATATTCAATACCAACTAGAATGTTATTCATGGCATTTGGTTGTGTTAATGCGTTCTCCATTTCCTGTGCGTTCTTGTATCCCTTAGGCTGAGGTAGCAAATCTTTGTCAATAAAAAAGAATAAAAAACTTAGGTTATCTTCTGCTACTATAGCCATGGCATCTATAGTAACATTCCTTGTGAGGGCGTTTTCCGGTGAGAATGCCAAGGTTCCAGTTTTTCCTGAAGTGAGATTCCCGCTAAAACATCAAATATTAGTACCTAAATTATGCTCTACTATGAAGAGGACACAAACAAGCCTTAAGGCGATATGTTAAAATACCGAATGGGCGGAGTCTATCAAGAAAACAATAGCTGCAAGAACGTGACAGCGCTATTGCTCACTTGAACCCAGGAAGAGATGAGGCATAGATTTCTGCCGCTTGGAAGTAACTGACGTAAGCGACAAATGATAAAACTTCGTTTTGCTTCTAAAGTAGCAAATAAAAAAATACATAATTAATCTAAGTAACGTTAATTTGTGTTACCTACTGAATAGTACAAAATAATTTCTCTAATCGACCTAAAATGGGTTTTAGGAGGACCAATTTCAAAAATAAATCTTTCGATAATAGTTTTTCGAAATCGTATTTCCAGTCTATGATTTATTTAGATTACATGCTCTAGCAATTACTGTATTAACATCAAGTTTGTAACCGTTACTGTTACTGAGTGAGCGTGTAACGCAACAACTCCTAAATTGTAACATAGCGTCTTAACGGAAATGTAGCACTCTAGCACTAGCCGGCTCCATACAAAACGAAGTTTGATCCTTATTTAATCATTTGGATATGCATTAATTCAAGTCAATGTAATTTTGTAGACACAAGTAATTAATTATGTAAAAATTAAAAAAAACCCTGAACGCAATAAAACGGCTGAACCGATTTTGATCAAACATATCTAAGAACACTAGCTAGAAGAAAAAAAACGGTTCATCCGTTCGGGAGCTACGCTGCCACAGACCGACACACACACACATACACACAGACACGTCAAACTTATAACACCCCGTCGTTTTTGCGTTTGGGGTTAAAAATCTAGATCTATGGTTTTGTTGTTTCCCATTCAATTGTATAGAATCAAACTAGCATGGGCTATATTTCCACACAAATCTTCAAGTCAGTGTAATTTGGCAATAAATATAATTTAAAAAAAAAACATTAGTGCGCTCATAATTTTTACAAATCGCGCATAATGTAGTACAATATGTAGTAGTAGTAGAGCTTTTTTGTGAAAGAGTGCTTCCGGGGAAGTACTACCACCATACCTATTTCTGCCGCAAAGCAGTAGTGCTCGCATTGCTGTGTTCCGGTTTGAAGGGTAAGGGTGCCGGTGAAATTACAGGCACATGAGACTTTTCATCTTTATGTCTCAGGGTGGCGGGCGCAGGGCAATGCCACATAGGGTGCGTCCTAGGTGGACGTGTCCTATGAGGTAATGCACTGTTCATTGGCAGAGGTTACCGCTTAACATCAGGCGGGCCTCTTGCTTGTTCAATCATCCAAGTAGTATAAAAAAAAACAAAAAAAATGGACTTCCGTAGAGTTCGAATGCGGAAAAGGGAGTTCTTTAACATTTAACATGTTTACAAAATTCCTACTCCTCCCGACTGGGGCCAACTGACTAACAGTTAATAGAGTGTTAAGTACTGTACTGTTAAGTGTGAGGTAGGCACTTTAACACACAATTTATTAACTGCTGGGAAAATGATAGTCATTGGGACCATTAAAATAGATTGACATTAGGTAACAATAATAACAAAAAGCTCAGTTGTTAATATGGCGCGTCGCATATTTTTTTTAGTAGTAGAGCTTTTTTGTGGAAAAGTTCGTCCGCGGAAATACTACCTCCTAAGAAATTTCTGCTGCAAAGCAGTAGTGCTCGCATTGCTGTGTTCTTGTTTGAACGGTATATGTGCCGCTGAAATTACAGGCACATGAGACTTAATCTTTACGTCTCATTGTGGCGGGCGCAGTGCAATGTCACATAGGGCGCGTCCTAGGTGGACGTGACCTGTGAGGTTATGCATTGTTTAAAGGCAGAGGTTACCGCTTAACATCAGGGCCCTTATTCACTATGACAATAGGAGATTCCTTGCCAATAACGTGTGACGTCACAATGTATTCTATACGATGATTCCACGCAGATATCGTAACGAGCCCGCGTTATGTCACGTTTGGTCATAGCGAACAAGGGGGCAGGTGGGCTATCTGCTTGTTCAGTCATTCTGGCAGTTTACAAAAAACAAATAAATCTGGAGTAGATTTGTTTGTTTATGGGTTGCGCACAACTGATAAACCAACAAAGACATACATACATACATAGCCACACATGCACGCCTTTTTCCCCGAAGGGGTAGGCAGAGCCTCAATGGGCCTCTTTTCACAGTGGGATGCACCATCGTAGAATATAGACGTGCCAAGTGGTGTGCTCATCGCCAACAGAGACATGCAGCAAGATATTCCCCGTTGCGCCTTATCTCGTACCATTAAATAGATCCATAAATCGCCTACTACACAGCGTCTTATTACGTGAGGCGAGGTATACTTACATGTTTCTTCCACTCATGTTGAAGTAAGTTGGCATAAAAGGTTGATATGAGGTGTCTGGCTTTGACTTTGGATCTACAAGACATCTTGTGAGTATTAGGAACGAGGAGAATATCACAGGGGATGCTATTTCGAATATAGTTTGCCATTTATGTCGCCTTTGCAGAAGAAAATTCTTCCAAATTAAAAGCTTCAATTTATCAAAGGCAGTCATTGTTACAAATTATTTATCTGGAAGAAAACATAATGGGGGTAATGATGGAATAAATGCAATTACTTAGCAGAGAGAATAACACAATTAATACAAGTAGCTAGGTATATATAAAATAAAAAATACAAATGAAACAGTTGGGCTACCTAAATTGGTAAGATGAGATTTCAAAAAATTAGATACTCAATACGACTTCTCTATGAGTCGCTGAAGATCAGTGACCAAATGAAGATGGGAAGGGAAGAATGAGTTGAACAAAGCGCACAAGACATCATCGATGTTCTCAAGGTGACTAAACCGAACAACAAGCCTGCATTTGTCGCCCGGACCTTGATTGTATCCCAGCCTTGCACCAACATGGGAATATAGACGTGACAAGTGGTGAGCTTATCACCGCCTATATATTGTGTATTGTTTTTTTTTGTATCCTTGTCCCTACTGTTTCATTTTACTGCTGTTTTTGTTATGTTTTTTGTGTTTTCTGTAGTGTGTCCGGCCTAATAATAGACCCCTCCGTATCCTCCCATGGATGTCTTAAAAGCTGACGAAGGGATTACACCAGGGGATGGGCAGCAGCATCCACTACTCATCACCAACACTGCAATCACCAATCTGCCTGCCAAGCGCGATGATTTTGGCAAGTCCACTTATTGCATCCTATGGGGAGGCCGTGTCCAGCAGAGGACATCTAAAGGCTGCTGATGATGCTGATGAAGAGACATTGATGGCAACCAGATAAAAATGTTTAAAATAAGTATTAAATATTATAAATAAGTAAGTACCTATATAGGTAGGTACCTACTACATTAGTTTATAGTAACAAATTTATTTTAAATTTTTATATTGTAATGCTGCAGCGGAGCGCATGTTGCGAACAATTTTATTAGAAGATCTGTAAGAACCAATAACAGGTACTAACAATATTTTCATGTTACTAACCAAAATTTGGATAGGTATGGGTCTGAAATAAAGTATTTTTATATTAGTTATTTTTAGTAAATATGCATGAATTATGAATATGAATACAATGGAATTATTGTTATAACCTGAACTTAAATGTACCTACTAATGAATATTTGATAAAAATAATGCCGCGCTGGAGTTCTTCAATAGCCTTTCATACATTTATAATTTATTGGATCGATTTCGAGAACCGCCCTGTCTAATTTTGAATATACCTCAATATTACGCTAAGTGGCAATGAGCAATACACGCTTACCTGCACGGTGTGTTACATTATTTATTATTGAAATAAAACACAGCACTACAAACTTACTAGTACCTATGATTTTTATGATCCGAGTTTTTAAAATGCAAAATAATTCAAACAACAGCCCTCTCAGGCCTTCTGTCTTTCGGAAAACTAAAAAAAAAGTATGGGATGGGAAAAAAATCAACTGTATAAGTCTGTCATTGTCTGTCATTGACATTGACATTGACAATACGTACTACAGTTCAGTTCTTGAACAAGTGGCCTTTGCGGAGTAGACCACAATTTCGCCAAATGTAGTATTTCTATATAGGTTGTGCGTGCATTGACATTGATAATCTTCCTTATGTATTTATTTTTTGAAGAACTTTTGCTATGCCAGGGTTTTTACTTCATTCCTCCAAGCTAGGAATAATTTCAGACTCTTAGAGCATTGCAGGCCTCCGGTACCGGTAGACGTATATATACGAGGCAGGCAGATCAATCGACTCGAGAAAACGTCTGTACACATTTTCTGAAGTACAGAAAGCCTCAGAATAATAATTAAAGCAACAGAAAGCGTTTGTACGTCAACATTCACAAAGATGACCTGCATGCGAAGTGTCTAATATTTTTCTTGGTTCCAGTCAGGCTAGGCTTACTTAGCATGGCTAGGCTTACTCGCCATGGCAAATGTTCCGGTTAACTTTCCTATCATTTACGAAATACATAATGATTATGAGGCTGGCTGCAAATGCACGGTTTCCTGATTAGGTTTTCAGATCAGGAATTCAGATTCGGAATTCCGTGAGCGAGACTAGCACAGACGTTCGGTTTTTTGCACCCCGAACGCGCTGCTCATTTTCGAAACGAACATCAGTTTTTTTTCCGTTAGGAAAATATAAGAACGTGCGTTCCGGACCCACCGTACCACCGGGTATCGTGGGTATTTATTTGCAAAACAATACCACCGAATAATAGTGATGTCGATACAAGAAATAGACGATAGAGAAAAATTATTATTTGCAATATATGTATTTGAGATGTTTTCAAAAAAGTCGTAGGTACAGTAACACAATAGAAACACATAGGAATTATATGTGAAAGACTATAAATGCACATCAATTCCAAGGCTGTGTATTCCTTGGTTGTGCATTCCATGGTTGTGAAATGAGGGCACCCATTATTTTTCTGAAACTCCCAATGAACTCCCAAGTCCCAACTAAATTAAAAAAAAAACACAAAATGGCGCTTATGTCAGTGACAGGCAGACATATCAATGTTATTTTTTATTTTTCTATTGGATTTATTTGGTAAAATTGTAATATATAGGTGATTTAGAGTAAATTTTGTTTTATAATGTCTACAAATAATTTATCTACTGTTTTAAAATCTTGCTCTGAGAGTGAATTAATCAATGAAGTGTCTGAAACAAGTATGACACAAAAGCAGGTGGAAGGATCACGATTGAAGCGTACTTTTACATTGCCTCGGAATCCATTTGGGACGGCTAAGCCCAGTTCTAGTAAGAATAAATGTAACGACAGCGACAGTAAACCGACCAGTGCCAGTTCTGTGATCGGGGAAGCACCAACAGACGAAAACGTAATTGAGAGGAAGTTGTTTAGAAGGCCATCATGGAAAAGGTTTCTGAACAAAATAGCGCAACATATGAGTACTGTGCATGTATCTGGAGTAAGTAAACCTTTAGGATAACTTATAATACTGCAAGGGTAAAGTGTTGCTAGAATTATTACTGTACTGATCTATTTATACCTTGCAGGTAAAATCACCACCTGCAATTATGAATGGAGAGCGAGTTCCATGCAGCGGTGATCCTCCATGGCCACCAGGAACTACTCCTGCAGCGACTGGGATAAAAAACCATGGCAATACCTGCTACATGAATGCGGTTCTACAGTGTCTCTCCCATACTGATGTCATTGCCGAGTACTTTGTACTGGACCATTATAAGGTCTGTATATGCAGAATTGAATATCCCATGGACCATCCAACACAAATACTGCACAGCACTTCCTTAGTAACAGAAGCCCAATTCTCGTAATAAAAAATAGTCAAATTAAGGTTCGGATCATGTTACGATCTAGTGTCGATGTCACAAACGTAAAAAATGGTATTCTGTTCACCTGACAATACAACGCGGAATGTGATTATATCGAAATGTGACTGAAACTTGAATGTTTCAAAGTTCTGAGAATTCTCTCTTTAACTCTTTACAATTATTATATAGCACTATCCTACTCTAATATATGGTCGCAAGAAGCAAAAGTAGATAATGTTGTTGTTATGAGGGAGCAGAATACCAATTTCTCAGTCAATTTACAATACAATCTCGTTTCGGTCAACTTGCAGTGTGGTTATAAAATAAATAAGAGAATTGGGCTTCAGAGTGGTCCATAATTGGAATGATTTACCTGAACATGTTGCTACTGCCATATTGAACACTTTCAAAAAAAAATTGGATATCTGGTTGCTTATGAACAAACTGTTAACATTAAAAGACATTAAAGTGTTATCAGTGCAGCGTGAAACTAAGAAATTTCAATACTCTGAAATAGGCACATCAGCGATAGCTGCTCTTCTATAATTTTAAATAATAATAATAATAAGTTTAATCAGAATGATAACTATAAAATGAGTGTGATCATAGGATTGACTAATAATATAGATGTGCATAACTATTTGATCTAACTCTGACTTTTATGAATCGTCATTGTTGATCATTTTGGTTATTTTTCACATACCTCATTGCTATGGTTACTTGCAGGTGGATCTACAGAAAAGGAATAAAATAAATTCAAAGAAATATGGTACACGAGGAGAAGTGACAGAGCAGTTGGCAGCTTTACTCAAAGCTCTGTGGGCCTGCGGGTATGCACCCGACATGAGTACTACTTTCAAGGTAGTTCCTTGTAGTCTGGCTGTGATCAGTCCGGTTTCTTAAAGTATAGTCTTCGTTTTTTCTAGTAGTAGTAGAGCTTTTTTGTGAAAGAGGTCGTCCGGGGAAGTACTACCACCATACCTATTTCTGCCTGGGGATATTTCTGTAAGGGCGCCGGTGAAATTACGGGCACATGAGACTTTTCATCTATATGTCTCAGGGTGGCGGGCGCAGGGCAATGTAACATAGGGTGCGTCCTAGGTGGGCGTGACCTATGAGGTAATGCACTGTTCATAGGCAGAGGTTACCGCTTAACATCAGGTGGGCCATAGGCTTGTACCGACATTCAGTAGTAAAAAAAAAAAAAAAATATTACTAGTATTTCTTCTTCTTTAATTTTTAGATATTTTGTAAGCCTAGTTGTATTATTAATTCTCAAAACCTTAGGTAAATCTAAAAACAATACTCTATTTTCAGAAGAAATAATACAACTAAGTATATACACAATTTTAAATATACGAGCTACCTAAAGACCGTTAGAAAATGATCTATAGATAGTTCAACTGATCCAAATCCTTACCAGACGAAACTGACCCTTAGGTTTTGTAAATAAAGTTTGTATTCTGATTAATGATTCTAATATCATGCATAGCGTGATTATATCTTTCAGAATCATCAATCACAATTTAAGACGCTATGTTAAAATTTTGGAGTCGTTTCGTTTCATGCTCACTCATTATCAGTAAATACTGTATTAACATCAAGTTTGTACTTGATGTTAATACAGTAATTACTTGAGGATGTAATCTAAATAAATTATAGACTAGAAACACGATTCGCGAAACTTTTCTCGATAGCTTTATTTTTTGAAATTGGCTCTTCTAAAGCCCTTTTTAGGTCCCTCCTTCGACTAGAGAAAGTATTAAGCATATTTTTTTATATTATTCAGTAGGTAATCACATTACTTATATTAATTATAGATAATTTATTTTTATATTTGCTACTTTAGAAGCTAAACGAAGTTTTATCATTTGTCGCTTACGTCAGTTACTTCCGAGTGGCAAAAATCTATACCTCACCTTTTCCCGCGTTCAAGTGAGCAATAGCGCTGTCACTGTCTTACAGCTATTGTTTTCTGGCTAGACTCCGCCCATTCGGTATTTTAACATATCGCCTTAAGAAAAAAGCAAAGAGTTCTTTTGACCTTCCTATCAAAGTTAGGTCTCTATAATATATTTATATTGTTAAAAATAAATTAAAATATGTTCTTTTCCAGGGTATAGTAGAAAGGCATGGAACACAGTACCGAGGCAACAGTCAGCATGACGCACAAGAATTCCTCTTTTGGTTACTAGATAAAGTTCACGAAGACTTAAATACAGCTACGAAAAAGAAATACAAAACAATAAAGGTAATTTTATAAAGAATATGAGATAAGATAAATTTATTACGAAACAAACACAGGTAGTATCAAATAGTGAATTTTACAAAAATCATAATAAAAAAAATAAAAATAACATGCTTTGAAACATTATACAGTGGTAACAACAAATGGTACGGATGGCGTATCATCATTCATCATTTGAATATCAAAAGAATGGTGCAAATTGCCATTGCATTTGATTGTATTTATTGGTTTGCCCAATAAATAGTGGTTAAATGCTTGCTATCATTAAGGCTGGGCCAACACCAGACTGTAATCTCTTTAAAAAAATAAATAAACGCCTTACTCCTTTAGATAAAACTACTTGATCTGAGTGTCTCGTAATATATATAAGTTTTACAAAACCCCTACAGTAAAGCCGTCGACTTATTGTATTACAAATACAATATACAAATATACAAATACTTTATTTCATTAAATTTAATCTAGGTTCAATAACATTGGTGGGGACCCTCTTTTAAGTAAGAAAAATACCTGTGTTAGAGGGTCTCGCTCTTCCGTAATAGAGATTACTTTGATTAAGTAGAAAAACAGAATTTTGATTATTTGAAAAGTACCTAATAAAGAATTTAAATTATTAAAATAAGTTAAACACTTAGTATATATATATATATACTTAGTTAGTATATAGTTAATATTGATTTGATTTATCTAATTTTTGAGACAATAATATGCACCATATATTGATACTAATCAAACTCATAGTTAAAGATAACATAACATAACACCCAATAGTCACATACATAGTCCTGATCCCACACTAGGATTCCCTGTGTCATGGGTATCAGAAACTACGAGTACCATGGTACCACAACACCCAGACCCGGAACAAATATTTGCAGATTCTACAAACATTTGTCCCGCAGCGGGAATCGTACCAGCACCTTTAGCATCTCAGCCGGCTTCTCGCCCGACGCGCTACAGAGATCGTCAAAAGTAATAGTGCCTGATACCTGATAGCGCTGCAGCAGCGTTTGCGTTGTCGCAGCATACGCTGAGTAACGACCTTGTTTGCTGATAATAATATGGATATTTATTTATTTATTTATATTAATCCAGGATTTACAGTTATCTTATAGTTACTTATAAGCTATACACTATATGTTTTAATTGTAAGTTTATACCATTCCCCATCTAAAAAGCTTATTTTATTCAAGGAAAACAGTGAGTAAAAAGCACTTTTAATCACTATTTTGGTGTTTGAATTTAGAACACACCAATATACACGAGCCTCGATCTCAATTCTACACCCTCCAATAACAACTCCTATACAACCTCCTTGCGCAAAAAATACTCGATACAAAATCCTTGTGCAAAGAAAACTCGACATACAAACTTCTTGTGTAAATAACTCCTCGAGATTTGATTGGTCGACATTTTCGACTAGGAGTTTAGCATTAGAATAAAAACTGTTTTGCGTGCTTTGCTGTGATTAGTAAATTGGCGCTATTTTTAATACTGTAAGTTGTACCAACACAAAGTTTAGTGGTACTTGATAATAAATCGATTGAAAATGTATTCAACTAATGAAGTAGATGTATATTTTCGCTTAAATCTTTCTTTTAAATCCGTCCTTTATTCACTGATTGCAGAATATACTTTACTCTGTAAGTTTTTGTTGGCAAAATAAATATTTTTGTATATGTATTTGTATACCCACGACACTGGGAATCCTAGTGTAGGCTCAGGACAATGTGGGTGACTGTTGGGTGTTATGTTATAAGCATTATTTCATATTTGTTTGTTTTTAGAACACATGTGGAAAGCCAGACGAAGTAGTGGCAGCAGAGACATTAGCCAATCACGCACGACGAAACAGTTCATTCGTGCAAGCCGTTTTCCAAGCCCAGTACAGGTACTGCTCAGTTTTATATGTATATACTCATTAAGGTGGATTCTCACGCTTGAAGCGCGACATTCAAATTATTTGGTGATTTTTGCCCATTACAGCTCATCAACACTTCTTCAGATAGCGAAAGTTGATTTCGCGAGAACTAGGAGACTTAACACACATGTTTTAATTGATAGTATCTCATAAATATCATCAGTTAAGCTACGATACCCCTAAACAAAAAACTGTAAAAATGAGAATTTCTCGCCACAAGCGAGAGCATCCACCTTAAGGAACAGAGAATCATTGGGGCTTGAAGGTTCTCAAGTGGCAACGGAAAACCGAAAACGCAGTAGAACGGCCCTCCACTCGATGGATTTACGACCTCTTTCGCGGTGGGCAATTAGCCGGCCGAGATGCGAGAGGTTGCGGATTCGATTCCCGCTGCGCGGTAAATGTTTGTATGATCATATAGATTTCATGTAATTCAGGCAAATTGTAACTGCCAGAGAGGATATGAAAGGTCGCCACGCAGACGTCTTTCCTCTAGGTTCTTATATGATTAACGTTACCAAATTTCATCTATATCGGTTCTTAAGTTACGGCCTTGGCCCTTATTCACTATGACCAAACGTGACATAACGCAGGCTCGTTACGACATCTACGTGGAATCATCATTCAGAATACATTGTGACGTCACACGTTATTAGCAAGTTCGTTTCGTTTCGTTTCGTATGAGGTAGTGCTGGCCTCTGGTGTCGGAGTTTGTCAAGCCGCCTGAGGGCCTCTGACATGACTGACATATTAGCAAGTAATCTCCTATGGTCATAGCGAATAAGGGCCCTGTTTAAATAACAAACAAACATCAAACTTTTGCAGATATAATAGCAGGATTTGTAATTTTTTTGTAGGTCAGCGCTAACATGTGCAAAGTGTGATCGTACATCATGCACATTTGACCCGTTCCACTGCGTGAGCGTGCAACTGCCTTCCAGGCCCGCTACCGCACAACCCTCCCCACTGCCTGTCAATGTAAGTTGAGTCTAGGCAATTGTTACAACACAAGGCCGTTTGTCCACCACCGCCGTCACCGACACGTCACCGAGAACGATATGACGGCGCCGAAGTAGCGATACATACATTTACTATAGCCGCGTGTCCACCGCACGTCTGTCACCGTCACGGTGGTGGTGGACACGGGGCTATAGTAAATCCGCACTTCAGCGCCTTCATCTCGTTCTCGATGTCGTGACGGTGACGGCGGTGGTGGACAAACGGCCTACGCCATCAAATCTGGGACAGGCGTCCGAAATATTACGTTTTGTGAGAGTTTGAGAATACAAAGCCTTCACTAACGTGTCTCCTAGAATTCGGTGACATTCAAATCTGTCTATGGAGAGAGCTATGCTTGGAGTTCCACAAAATCAAAATGAGGTGATCTGTAGACGAACCAAGATCACCTACATAGCTCTCGAAATTAGCACGTTGAAGTGGCAATGGCAGGCGAAATGAAAGGAAATATATAAGCAAATTGCAATATGCAGCTGCAAGCTGACATAACCACTGCATGAATGATGATTATAAACTTTATCTAATGACATGACTCATTAATATCCTTGAATCTATATAAGTTATCGGTAGGACGTAAACATAGTTTTCATCTATTTTGGATAATATCACACCCCTTGTCACGGCTTATATTTCCACTATGGTGCAACCCACGGTGAAAAAGGCCCATTAGAGGCTCTGCCTACCCCATTAGGGAAAAAGACGTGTATCTTTGTATGTATTACTGTACCAGGCCATCAATTCAATTCAATTCATTTATTTCAGGCATGAAACATGTACATTGTACCTAGACAAAGGCCCATAGTAATATATACCTTTCAACTAACATACATATAAAGATATTTATAACTTAATCTAACACACTAATAGTCGGTGGTATCACGGGAACAGTGACTCCCATGGCACACCTAGTGGTCACTTTTGTTGGTGTCAAGGGGAATGAACGATGAATAGCTTGCAGAACCGAAAACCATTCAATTCAATTCATTTATTTCAGGCAACAGTGAAACATGTACATTGTACCTAGACAAAGGCCCATAGTAATATATACATTACAACTAACATACATATAAAGATATTTATAACTTAATCTAACACACGTGTGATCGCCGACGCGTCGCGGCCCGGGGGATCACGTGATAGACGGCCCTGATTTTCCTGACATGTCAGGAATTTAGGCCTTCTATCAGGGATACAGGAAAAATTGAAATTTTCTGGAATTTTAAAGATTGAAATGAATATTAACCTCCCATTAATGAGTCGCATTTTATTCCTGGAATGCAAACGAAATATGAAAATTTTGTTCAGCTCTGGCAGCCCCACTCCACACTTGGATTGTTTTAGCGGCATCATATCAAAAATGTCGGAGCTTAGCTGCCTGCTGCCTAGCAAAATAATTGATTGCGCCCTTCTTTACTTATCAAAATGTTTATAGAGCCAAAATGTCAGGAAATCTAGTGAAAATTGAGGGAAGTTGTCAGGAAATCTCATTTTTTTATCTGGTAACCCTATGTGTACCGGGTAATGATGATAATGATGGTGGAATCTACAGACCGCGACTTGTACGTACGTACCTTGTACGCGTCTTTTGAGCTGTGTAAAAGGATTCTGGACCCAAAATACATACCTTGTACGCGTCTTTTGAGCTGTGTAAAAGGATTCTGGACCCAAAATACATACCTTGTACGCGTCTTTTGAGCTGTGTAAAAGGATTCTGGACCCAAAATACATACCTTGTACGCGTCTTTTGAGCTGTGTAAAAGGATTCTGGACCCAAAATACATACCTTGTACGCGTCTTTTGAGCTGTGTAAAAGGATTCTGAACCCAAAATACATACCTTGTACGCGTCTTTTGAGCTGTGTAAAAGGATTCTGGACCCAAAATACATACCTTGTACGCGTCTTTTGAGCTGTGTAAAAGGATTCTGGACCCAAAATACATACCTTGTACGCGAATTTTGAGCTGTGTAAAAGGATTCTGGACCCAAAATACATACCTTGTACGCGTCTTTTGAGCTGTATAAAAGGATTCTGGACCCAAAATACATACCTTGTACGCGTCTTTTGAGCTGTGTAAAAGGATTCTGGACCCAAAATACATACCTTGTACGCGTCTTTTGAGCTGTGTAAAAGGATTCTGGACCCAAAATACATACCTTGTACGCGTCTTTTGAGCTGTGTAAAAGGATTCTGGACCCAAAATACATACCTTGTACGCGTCTTTTGAGCTGTGTAAAAAGATTCTGGACTCAAAATACATACCTTATGCGCGTCTTAAGAGCTGTGTAAAAGGATTCTGGACCCAAAATGAAAGCAATAGAAACGAACAACTGCTGATTTGAGAACTATTAATTGTCACACATGACTATGTTGTGGTTTCAGGTAGTGTATGTGAACCAGCAGCCTAGACAAGTTCGAATCGGAGTAGAGCTCACGCAGCCGAACGCCACCATGGACGACTTGCGGACCAGTTTGCACAGTGACACCGGGATCGAGCGAGATGACATTATACTGGCTGAAATCAATGAGATGGGTAAGATGTTTTGGTTTTTCATCCTATACAAGTCCACTGCTGGACATAGTTCTCCTCTATAGAATTCCACGACGCGACGGTCGGTCTTGAGACGCCTCCATCCACAGACTTCCTGCAACCTCTATAATGTCTGATCCATTGAGAGTTGCGGCCCTTCTCTACTGCGTATCCGGTTTGTAGTCGCCACTCGAGAAATTTTATTCCCCAATTGTTATGCGAGCTATATGGTCAACCCATTGCCACTTTAACTTGCTAATTCTGAGTTGTCGGTGATCTTCGTTCTTCGAAGTATCTTCTCATTCCGGATTCAATCATAGCGAAACTCCTAGCATAGCTCTCTCCATAACCCGCTGCGTGATTTTGAGCATTTTGATGCGACTTTTCTGATTAGATTCACATAATTCGCTCGCATTCAATGGAAATCCCATAAACTTTCAGTAAATCCGAATGGGACACGACTTTCAAATGACGTTTAACATGGTTTTTATTGAATATCTCGTAAAATATAGATAAATTTACAAATCCCCTACAGTTAACCCTCGGCTTTGTTGTATTGATTTTAATTATCTAATGTTTTACCTAATAATATACCCCATTTTAATAAACAATCGAATCTAGCCAAAAAATAGGCGCAGGTTTGATTTTTTTTATCGAGAAAATATTGTCCTATCGTGTTTCTGGTACAGTGATCCCTTGTAATTATTATAATATTAGTATCCATGCATATTTATATTCAATTTGATTTACTTAGTCATTTAAAAATTAAATGTAAGACTGGTTATTTTGCTTTATAACCCACTTTAAAGTTAATTTACGAACATTGCATTACTTTCTAGGCTGGTGCAACGCCCGAGCTGGTTGGGAGATGGCTGGGATAGATTTCGGCGCGTTGTACTGTGTGGAAGCCCCGCCCCTATTACAGACGCCGACTACACCATACCTGTTGATATTGTGGGTCAATCTTCTTGAAGGAGAAAGGTTTGGTGAGTTTTAACAGCTACATCCTTACTTACAGTGTGTTTTTTTAACTTGGACAGTATGGGCATATCCGAATCCATAAGAGATACGGGAAAACTGTTTTTGGAACCATTTACTCATTTTGTATGAAAATGATTTTGGTCAAGCGTGAGTTCTCCATAAAAATTTGTTGTTTTGATCAAGTAGTAGTAGTAGAGCTTTTTTGTGAAAGAGTTCGTCCGGGGAAGTACTTCTACCATATTCTATTTCTGCCGCAAAGCAGTAGTGCTCGCATTGCTGTGTTCCGGTTTGAAGGGTAAGGGTGCCGGTGAAATTACAGGCACAAGAGACTTTTCATCTTTATGTCTCAGGGTGGCGGGCGCAGTGCAATGCCACATAGGGCGCGTCCTAGGTGGACGTGACCTATGAGGTGATGCACTGTTCATAGGCAGAGGTTACCGCTTAACATCAGGTGGGCCATCTGCTTGTTCCGTCATTCAAGTAGTATAAAACATAAAAATAAAAAATATTTTTTTTTTAATTCGTATCGCCTTAGTTTCTTGTAATTATTCTTTCATTGTAGCGGAAGAAAAAAATCGGATCGGTAGAAGTTAGTCAAATTTAATAAAATGTTTTCTCATACAATTTGTAAGTAATCTGGTATACATACGTTAATAAAACTATCGCAATAAATGTTCAATATGGCCTCCTTCTTGCTGTATGCAAGTACGGGCACGTTTTAGAACACCTCTAGTGACCTTAGACAAAAATGAGTTTATGAGTCTCGACACAATACTGTACAAAAGTTAAAACTTGAAGTCCTTTAAACAACATTCACCACACATGTTTGTCTAAGACCAAAAGAGGTGGTCACTTAAATAAATCCTTCTCGTTTAATCGAAGTAATGTGATTACCTAGTGAATAGTATAAAAATTAACGCTTAATATATTCTCTAATCGAGAAAGGACATAAAAAAAGCGGCCAAGTGCGAGTCGGACTCGCCCATGAAGGGTTCCGTAGCAGCAAGTAACATAATATAAAAGTTCTTGGATGGATTACGATTAATGACGTATTAAAAAAAAACTACTTACTAGATCTCGTTCAAACCAATTTTGAGTGAAAGTTTACATGGTTAATGTACATCATATATTTTTTTTAGTTTTATCATTCTCTTATTTTAGAAGTTACGGGGGGGGGGGGGGGGGGGGGACGGGGGGGGGGGGGGGGACGACGCACTTTTTACCACTTTGGAAGTGTCTCTCGCGCAAACTATTAAGTTTAGAAAAAAATGATATTAGAAACCTCAACATCATTTTTGAAGACCTATCCATAGATACCCCACACGTCTAGGCATAATGAAAAAAAAAAAATTGAGTTTCAGTTCTAAGTATGGGGAACCCCAAAAACAATTGTTATTTTTCAATTTTTGTGTAAAAATCTTAATGCGGTTCACAGAATACATCTACCTACCAAGTTTCAACAGTATAGCTCTTACAGTTTCGGAAAAAAAAGGCTGTGACATACACGGACAGACAGACAGACATACAGACATGACGAATCTATAAGGGTTTCTTGTCTTTGACTACGGAACCCTAAAAAGGGATATAGGACAACTTCAAAAAATAAATCAATCGAGAAAAGGTTTACCAATCGTGTTTCTGTTCTTGATTTATTTAGATAACATTTGCAAGTAATTACTGTGTTAATATCAAGTTTGTAACCTTTACCTTTATTGAGTGAGCGTGTAACGCAACGACTCCAATATTTTAACATATCGCCTTAACTGCATAATATACTTGTTTTCCTATCATTTTGTAAGTGTGTAAAAATTTATAAACATAGTTTAGAATGGTATCACCACATTGCTGCTTTGGGATAAAAACAAATGAGTCATTCTAATGAAGGAAGAGATATCATTGAATCATGGTCAGAACAATATAATGTTGTTGTCCCGATAAATACGTACTTTGCAGATTAATACTGAAAACATTTGATTCATTCTGCTATGAATCATGTATCTAAATGAATTAATGCATAGACTCATCCACAGCAGCGTTTAGACGTTCGAAACTGGGCGAGGACTCTCCTATAAAATGAAATTTGCCATAATTGGCAGGCGAATTGGTGATCGCAGTAATGATGTTGTGTACTCAGGTGGATGCTGCCCATCCCCTGGTGTTAATAAATTACAACATTACCTTCATTGTTATAATGTAATCATTTAGCCCTGACCCCACACTAGGATTCCCTGTGTCGTGGGTATCAGGACCTACAAGTACCATGCTACCAAATCACCCATATCCGGAACATATATTTGTAAATCATACAACATTATTTTCACTAGAAACGGGTTATTTACCATGATTTTTGAGTTTTGATTGTTCCCGATATTTCGGCACAGTTGCATGCGCCATGATCGCGGGAGAACTACCTAACTAAAGTTAAAAAAACAAAAAAAACATGGTAAATATCCCGTTGCATCAGTCGGATGCACCCCGAAAAGTGGGCGAACGTAGGAACTCCTTGGGTGCCTGAAGACGGAAAGCGACGACGGGGCCGACCGAGAAGGCGTTGGCGGGACGATCTCGAAGCTCACGAGAAGGAGTGGTGGGAAACTGCCAAAGGCCGGGATGCCTGGAAAATTTTGGGGGAGACCTTTGCCCAGCAGTGGGACACAATAGGTTAAGGAAAAAAAAAATATCCCGTTTCGAGTTTTTTTTACATAAGCATGATATTATAGAATTTAAACTATCGTGATTGGGAATCATTTTAAATGAATAACGGCTAATGACTAAAAATAGCAAAGTCACGAAAAATAGTGGTAATTAGCCGTTATTCATTTAAAATAACCATGATAGTTTCTAAAGTCATACAACATTGTCCCACAACCTCCATCATCTGAGCCGGCTACTCGCCTGCCGCGCCACAGAGCGTCTAACTGATACGTCCACTTTCTTATAAATGTAGGATCGCCTTACGCAATGCAAGTGCCACGCGAGATCTCATACGAGGACCTACAGAAGCTGATGCTGAAGGAGATGTGTCAAGTGGTGGCGGAGCGCGTGTTGGAGGAGGCGCAGGGGGCGGACATCTTCCGCGCGAGGATCGCCGAGGCGCACCGGCCGCGGGACCCGGCCTACTTGGAGCCCGAGGTGAGCCCTACGAACTCATGCTGAAGGAGATGTGTCAAGTGGGGGCGGAGCGCGTGTTGGAGGAGGCGCAGGGGGCGGACATCTTCCGCGCGAGGATCGCCGAGGCGCACCGGCCGCAGGACCCGGCCTACTTGGAGCCCGAGGTGAGCCCTACGAACTCATGCTGAAGGAGATGTGTCAAGTGGTGGCGGAGCGCGTGTTGGAGGAGGCGCATGGGGGCGGACATCTTCCGCATCTTACCTACATTTTTCCATCATCTACATACATTTCATTCTACAGATAAGTTGGTAAATCTCTACATGAAACCTCAGAGAATTAATAGCTGGCGTTAAAGGAGTCGACACGATATAGACTCTTGGTGACTGACATAAGCTATGACCATGGAACATACATACATACATACATGCCTTTTTCCCCGAAAGGGTAGGCAGAGCCTCAATGGGCCTCTTTTCACAGTGGGTTGCACCATCGTAGAATATAGACGTGACAAGTGGTGTGCTCATCGCCGCCATTGCTACTCACGACTGTCTCTGCTTTCTTTCAGTAATAACACATGCCATAATAAGCTAGCGGCCAGGACTAATCTTATAAACAAACAAGTCCGGGTAATCCCTTAGTCGGCTTTTATGACATCCACGGGAGGAGATGGAGGGGTCTATTCTTGGGCCGGACACACCACGGAATTTCTCAACATGTTGTATATTATTAGCAGAACTTTTCGATAATTCAATATCGATATTGTGAAGCACTAAATCATTATCATCATTATCAGCCTGGTAGAAGGCTACTGCTGGACATACGCCTCCCCATAGAATGCCAGGACGCCTTTGGGCCATCGAAAGGGCCCTTCCTCCATGCGTTTCAGTCTTCATTCATTTCCTCTTGTGTCGTCCGGTTTGTGGTCGCTACTCGAGAACCATATAGCTCGGAGCCCATTGCCACTCCAACTTGCTAATGCTGAGAGCTATATCGTTGGTTTTGGTTATTCCCCATTTCAGGTTCTATCACGGTAGTGAAACGCTGAGCATAGCTCTCCCTATAGCCCGCTGCGCAACTTTGAGCTTTTCTATGCGGCCAGAAGGTAGCAACCACCAGCTTGCATTGATTATAGACAACAGAAATGATGAATATTGTATACATACCGTTCACCGTGATGTCCTCTGCCTTGGGGATAGTGGCAACCAAGGCAGGGACATCTTGCGGTGAACGGTCTGTAGAGAGTGGTATATGTGCGTTGCAGCTGCCCCACCCGCTGTTCGCGCTGGACGTGGAGCAGGCGATGTGTGCGCACGCGCGGCACCCGCACCTGCGGCTCGAGCTGCTGTGGGCGGCGGCGCGGCGCGACGCCGTCATCCGCGAGCCGCGCGAGGCGTGCGAGGTGCACGTGTCCGCCGCCGGCTCGGCGCCGCCGCTCACGCTGCACGCCTGCCTCGCGCACTACACGCGCGCAGAGCATCTAGCGCAAGAAGACGCATGGAGGTAACACATCTCGTCCGTTGGCATGCTTACTGTTTGGTCTCACATAATTAGTAAGCGATGTTGCGGCCGACGATGGAGCACAAAGGTCTAGAAGACACATATTTCCTCTAGCCTTGAAGAGACCTAGATTATCGTTTTTAGAAAAGACAGACGACGGTTGTTTGTGCTACTCCTTAACAGTGCGCATTATAAAGGCGGAACCGTGACGCTTAGTACGAATAGAGGGTATACTAATGAGGTAAGGATGGTACAGAGCCGTACTCCTGCTTGTCCTATGATGAAAAGGAAATTGTGGGTTCAGATCTTGTAGCTCCTGGGATCTGATCGTGATGTTCCTGGGCACATTCCCTGAACAGTTTTTTTTTTTTTTTTTTTTTTTTTTTTTTTTTTTTTTTTTTTAATACTATTTGGATGGCCGAGCAAGCATGAGGCCCACCTGATGTTAAGCGGTAACCTCTGCCTATGAACAGTGCATTACCTCAACATTACTTGCAACTTTACATTTACTAACTCTGACCTCACTCTATTGTCTTGAGTGTTTATTCGATAAATAGTAGAGATTGAAGCATAACTTTATAATTCGTTTCACAGGTGTCCTCAATGCCAGAGATATATGCCGGTGGTGAAGACACTCGGCCTGTGGTCACTGCCAGATGTTTTAGTGATACATCTGAAAAGGTTTCGACAGTAAGTAGCACTTTCAACGTTCGGTATTGTGAATTACAATGTGTTAACGGTGTATTATACGAAGTGCTATTTTCAGACAAGCAAAAGGGCGTACTAGTACAAAGCTGACGACGATGGTAGAGTTCCCACTGAATGACTTCGACATGACGCCACACCTCGCCAAGAGGGACTCCCACGGAGCTGACTCGCCGGGACACTCCAAATCACCTCGACGAAGATCTTCCAAAACACCCGCCAGCTGTCCCCACGAGAACGTATATGACTTGTACGCTATTTGCTACCATCACGGTGATGATTTAGAGACAGGACACTACACAGCCGCTTGCAAAAACCCGTACGACGGCCACTGGTATAAGTTCGACGATTCAAGAGTTACCCCTGTAGATGACGAACACGCGTACAGTGAACTAGTGAACAACACCGCCTATATGCTGTTCTACAAACGCAAGAAACCGAACGTCTCACACACTTACTCCACTGACGAGCACAGCGGCCACTGGGCGTTGCGGATGCCCAAGTACGTCAGACAAACGAGCGAGACGTTGAATGAGCTATCCGAGGTCAAAGAGGAACACGTTACAGAAGCTAAGATCGAAGCTATCGAGCTGGACTCGGAGTCGGAGATCACGGCGCATGCGCACAGCCCCTCACTGTCCCGCAGCATCGCCAGTCTGCCCGACGACACGGCCGAGTCCTCGCTCAGACAAACAGCGCCGCTGATACACAACACCACCTCGATAATACAGTCGGCGACGCTCCAGCGACCTCTCATTGTCGAAATCAACGGAAACGATACGAATGACGATAAAAGCGAGTACGAAAACGAATCGAGCGTGTCCATCGAGCCTTATATCCACAAAGATGTGCACGTCAACCCTAAGATGACTCCCGTGGACTCGAGGCGGCCGCGATCGGTGGACTACCCGCGGGCTAGCTCCCAGCCTACCACCAGAGACAGTAATAGGAACTACGAGAGTTCCCCGCTAGTGGCGAGCGTCAACGGCGTCGAATACCATCCTACCACGGAAGAGTTGATGCTGTCTATGCTCCAAGAGACAAAACTAATCGTTCCTAGACACACCAATCATCTAGCTGGGGAATCTCATCGGACAGGTTAGTACAATAGCTTAGTTAGCAAACCATACAAATATGAAGTAAAGAGAACTGTTATCCAAGTTGTTTTGTATTGAAACCGATACTTTTAAGCAATTAGAAACACGAGACACTTGAATATGTGTTGTGTAGTTCCATATGTCCTGTTTTTTGATTGACTTCGACTTTTGCTAGGTATCATGGAACAAGACGGCATTAAGCTGCTACCCTGATCAAAACGCGGCGACAAGTTGAACTTATTGTTGACAAGTTTAACTGATTCCGTCTCATCAAATAAAGAAAATGGGAAATAACTGAAATGACCCCACGTATCTTTGTAATTTTTAACCGACTTAATAAAAAGGAGGATGTTCTCAATTCGTGTTTTTTTAAAAAAATCAAAGACCTTCTATTAACTCTACGATAGACTTAGCATTCCAGACACTATCTACGCCATGGGACCATTGAAAAATCCGAACGATGACAAATGAGTTCGATTCACTGCCGGTTCACACTCTAGCCCTTCAAACGTGAAAAGACAAAGACGGTAGTGTATTAGCAGTTCGCATTATAAAATAAATAAAATAAAATAAAATAAATAAATAATGCTGGACAGTTCACACAACATCATCTAGCCCCAAGCTAAGCAGAGCTTGTGTTATGGGTACTAGACAACTGATATACTTAATATAATATAACATAGATAGATATTTTTTATTATGCATAGAAAATACCCAGAACACCCTGAACAAATTATCTGCGATCGCACAAATATTTGTTCCGAGGCGGGAATCGAACCCGCAACCTCCTGCGTCGCAGGCCAAGCTTCGCCCGCCGCGCCACAGAGGTCGTCATAAAGGTACGTTTAGTACGAATAGAGGGTATACTAATGAGGTAAGGGTGGTACCAAGCCGTGCGCCTGCTCGTCCTATGATGAAAAGAAAAGGAGATGGTGGGATCAGGTCATGAGGTTCCTGGGAGCATTCCCCGAATGTAACATAAGAAGATCGAAAGGCAAGCGACCTTACGGCGGTGCTCGAGACTTTGGATCTTAGATTGGATTTGGTCATGGTTTTGGATTTAACGTCGTGAATGCTTGAAAATAATCCCATAAGACCGTCAGTGAGAGTACAATTTGCTCAAACGCTGTCAATATGCACAACGCCTCCTTACCAGTTCTCTTTACTTTATATTTCTGTAATTAACTCGATTTTTGGGGTTCCATACCTAAAGGGTACAAACGAAGCCCTATTGCTCTCGCTCATCCGTCCGTCCGTCTGTCTGTGCCTCTGTCAGAAGGGTCTAGCGGCTAAACCGTTGAAGCTAGTCGTCATATTTGCACTATGTATATTACTGACCCAAAGCCAAATATATAACCAAAAATTAAGACTGTAATTTTGATTTTGGAAAGTAATGGTCAAAGTATATATCCTAAATTTTGTAACCAAGTTCTTTTTAATTTATATTTGAACTAGGAACTAGACAATTTGTAAATATGCTACGTATCAATATAAATAAAATCGTTGCGTGACTGACTGACTGACTGACTAACAACGCACAGCCTAAACCGTAAGGCCTAGAGTCCTGAAATTTGAGGGTATGTTTCTTTTGTTGTCTAAGAGTGCACTAAGAGAGGAATTCCCGAAATACAACTCTTAATCCGTACAGGGGGTTGGTTAAGTTAGTATGAAAAACTCCACATATTACCAACAAATAATAATATTTATGAAAACTAAACATATCGAGAATTTTTTCGTACATTTGGTACGGAACCCTGAATGCGCGAGGTCCGACACGCACTTAGCTGCTTTTATAGTTTGTTGTCTAACATAGCTGCCAAGTACTAATATTTTCTGTACCTTTCAGGGGAAAAGCCTGCTTGGAAAACTCGAATATCGACATGAACGGAGCGAGCGATTCCCCAATGTTACCTGTCTTTAGATAAGCACAGATCTGACAGATCACGTATAGTTGGAATATTATAATAGTAGCATGCGCGAAGAAGCAGAGGCTTATAGCATAGTTGTGACGTTTATTTATTGATTACCTACGAGTTAAGGATGCTTCACGCTAGACCGTGTCGGGTCCAAGCAGAGTGTCGGCTGCAGCACGGTCACCGAGCCGGTCCCGTGACTGATTACATTACAAAGACGGGCCTCGACCGAGCAATTACAGTTGCGCCGTGATGCAGTATACTAGACTACAATCATATCATCACGACCGGCTCGGCACTGTATTCATGCAACGGGCCGTGACTGAGCCGAGGCGGGACAGAGTTGTTTCTGAGCGTTGTCCATTGCTCGGCCGCGCCGTCACTCGGTTGCCGCTCGGTATAGCGTGAGTGTGTCCATACAAAATATATGTAATATTAGTTGATCGTGCTCCGGCCGACACTCGGCTCGGACCCGACACAGTCTAGTGTGAGTCATCCTTTATACTGATTCATGACTACATAACTGATTGACATAACTGATTCATGGTACATAAGTCTTCGATATAATAAAATAGCAGTAATTAAATAGATATGGCTTACGAAAATTATAAGGCTGTCCTTAGCTCGAAATATCCAACATATATAGTTTTATGAAGAACACCAAGACCTGCCAATATTTTGTCTACCAAAGATTGGATACATTAATACTCAAATAATGGAAGGCTTAGATGTGAAGTAATGCTTTGTGATGTAGTAAAAACAGGAGTAGATATAAGTATTCAATATAATTTGCAGCTAAATAGAGCTAACTTAACCAATACATACTGCCTTTCCATCTCTAAAATGAAAAAGAATTAAATTCTATAAAATGTATCTACTATACTAAATATACTTATACTTATGAATTTGTAGCATCTGTAAAATACAAAATACTTAATATTTACTACGAATACAAATATAATAGTAGGTAGAGGGCGTAAATTATGAATAACTTAGTAAGAACCATATTTGTGCCTTGGCCCTAAGATGTGATTTAAAAATAAAATAAAATACATTAGCCTCAGTACTTTGCTAGTTTATATTCGTACACCAGTATGCGTACTAATTATGTATTTTTTTGTATTGGGTTACAGCGGCTCGTATTTTACATAGTATCATAATATACTTCGCCAGGGATGCTATTCCGAGAAACGATGGTCACGTGGGAAACACCAGCCTACGTCATCACCAACGAAAGTTGAGGCAGCCAGTCTCTGTGCTGCCAGTAGAGTATCTCCCCGACTCCCTTATATTACCTGTCCGAAACTATAAAACCAAGAGGACATAGCTAAAAAAAAAGAAGTTAATCACTAACTTGATTGTTTCACTTGATAATAAAAACGTAAATATTTTTTTATATCATTTTCACAGTTTTTTTCTGTTATTGTTGCAATAAAGTGGCAACTGGATAGTGACGTCATCTGGTGTTAGTCACGTGGTAGTCTCAGAGTTGCATACCTCGTTTTCTTGGATCATGGTATTTTATTCAACGGGAAATATTTTTTTGTCTAGTTTCTCTTAGTTTGTTACACTGCATATAAACATTTCTTTCAACAGATTTTATGGGACTGGTTTCAACTATTATTTAATTTATTTGTAATGTTTTTTAATCCTTATTACATTGAAACTATCATGGTTATGTACATACTTTTCACTAAAAACGGGCAATTTAAATTAGGTAATTTAAAAAAAAAAAACCTTCTATCTGTCCCCCTCTTTACAAAGGTGAGACAGATAACTTTATTGTCCTATTTGTCTCAGACAAATAGGTTGACCTATTTGGTGACAGAGCAGGGTGACAAATAGGAATAATTCGTATTTACCATGATTTTTGAGTTTTGACGCATGCAACTGTGCCGTAATATCGGGAACAATTTAAACTCAAAAATCATGGTAAATATCCCGTTTCTAGTGAAAATAATATTATCCTTGTACCGATACTGCGCGGATCGTGTTCGGTTATAAAGACATCAATTTCCCTGACTTTTAAAACAAATGTATCCTTAATTTAATGTTTAAGACATGATAAATTGAAGAGAAGTGACGGTATTTATTTACGTTTATCTACTTGAATTTTCATAATTATGTACCTATTCATTATTTTCTTGGCAGTGTGTTAACTGCTTGTAAATATTATAACATGCTTGGATCTTCATACATTTTTCGATGACCTTCGAGATCAATCAACCTTGCCGGTCTAGGCCGGCATTGTTAGTATGAAAATCCTTATCTGATGGCTTAGTACAGTTTAATTAGGAACAACTCGGAATAACGAAAACTGAATTGCGAGTCGAAATGTCGTTTTTGTATGCAGAAAATGATAAGCGCCCCTAGCGGTCTTGTAGAAAACTCATTGAAACCATACACTCCATTCGATAGTCGGGATACCGAATGCAAAACTTAGACAAACGTGTACTAGGCCCTCTGTCGTGTTATCACAAAGATAATTTCATTATGAAAATTTGGATTAGAATATAAAATTTGCGACCATTTTTGAGAATAGTTGTATACAAGCATTGGCCTCAACTAGACGATGTACTATCAATAACAAATGTCCCTGACCCTGCTAATGGTGAATTTGGTGTGAAAAGTGACTATTCGTAGTGACGTCAGCCCCGCCCTAATACCTTTTGAACACCAATATAAACTTACCATTTCGGAGCACACCATTTTGTTTTGAATTTTTGGTGTTAACTATTAACATTTGGTCATTGCACCGCCAGCGTTTATGACAGCATATCACCGGCTGCGCATAGATTTTACGAGGGTTTCGCAGAGATTCTGTCGCAAACAATCTAATAGAATTTGTTAAAGTCAAAACAAAGGTCTTTCTTAGACAATGTGCATCATGTCTCATTGGTCAAAAACAAACAACAAAAGGGGCCGAGTTAGTTTACACATCGCTGCAAGCAAAAATGTTTTGAAACTAGGCAAGGACTTTTGTAGCTGATAGTACACGCATGTGGGTCTCGGTTTCAGGCCGCGGTAGGAATGTACTATAAGGAGATTAACAATACCACACTTAGAATTACGTCTAGTTTAATGTGGTATTGATGTGATTTTATTTCAATGTAAAAAAGTATATTTTCAAAAAGACGTTATCTTTTAAACCTCCATTCGCTATGACCAAGATTACTTGACAATAACGTGTGACGTCATAATGTATTGTGAACGATGATTCCACGCAGATATCGTAAAGAGCCCGCGTTATATCACGTTTGGTCATAGCGAATTAGGGGGCAGATTGTTTGTGTATCGTGTATAGGGCCTAACTCTGTGATTTTGTATTATGGGCGAAAACATTTTGTGCATTGAATTTGATAACCGAATTGTTATCTGTGCATCGTTTCCTCAAGTGGTTCGCGATATGAGCATTTTTTTTAGTTACTTGATTGACGGAACAGGCAGATGGCCCACCTGATGTTAAGTTGTGACCTCTGCCTTTAACAATGCTTTACCTCATAGGCCACGTCCACCTAGGACGCACCCTATGTGGCATTGCACTGCGCCCGCCACCCTGAGACATAAAGAAGAAAGGTCTCATGTGCCTGTATTTTCACCGGCACCCTTCAAACCGGAACACAGCAATGCGAGCACTACTGCTTTGCGGATTGGTGATCGTCGTATTGCTGTCGAGTGCTCAGGTGGATGCTGCTGCCTATCGCCTAGTGTAATCCTTTAGTCGGATTTGAGGACATCCACGGGAGGTAACGGAGGGTCCTAGCGCTGTCCAAAGCCGGAAACACCACGCATGGGATTGCGTCATAATTATTATTTATTTTCTGGTTAATTACTGTTTTTGGATTTAAAAAAAAAGGAATATTCGTTGGTATAAGATTTGTCCTGGCTGCTATGTGTTATTACTGGAAAAGCGTTAGCAAAGTCAGTCGTGGGACGCAATGGCGGCGATGAGCTCACCACTTTTCACGTGTATTTCCCACGATGGTGCAACTCACAGTGAAAAGAGGCCCATTTGAGGTTCTGCCTGCCCATACATACATACATACATACATAGACACACGCCTTTTTCCCCGAAGGGGTAGGCACAATGGGCCACTTTTCACCGTCGTGGGAATATAGACGTGACAAGTGGTGAGCTCATCGCCGCTGACAAGTGGTGAGCTCATCGCTTCATCTGCCTACCCTTTCGGGGAAAAAGGCGTGTCTATGGATGTATGTATGTCAAGATTCAAAAAGCTATTCTTAGACAAACATCTCACAAACCGTTAAAATGCACAAAATGTTTAACTGTTCTTCATATATTATGAAAAGTATACTTTAAGTTTTATAATTCGGGAAAGTTAATACTGTATTCATATCTCTAAGAATTACACATTACGTCAGCTCACTGTGTTATGCATTGGATATGTAATTGGATTATATTTTTTATAACATCTTGCGTTGCATTCATTTTGCATTGGTATACAATTACTTAACTACCTACAACAAAAAATTACAGCGCAATAATTTAGGATGGTAATTTAACTGGTCTATGTCATTTCCTTGTCGGGTTAAATTAAACATTAATCTGGCCATGATTTCTTTTACAGTTGGTTTTTGTATTCAAGAATATTCAATGACATAACTGAAACTTGAGAAGCTATTGTTTTTGTTAAGGTGGAAGCTCTCGGTTGAGGCGCGAAATGCAATTTTTTTTGGTGTTTTTTGCCCATACAGCTCATGAACACTTCTTCAGATAGCGAAAGTTGATTTTGCGAGAACTAGGAGACTTAACACACATTTTTAAATCGATTGTCTAATCGACATTTTTACAGTGATTTTGTTTTGTTTAGGGGGATCGTAGCCTAAACTGATGATATTTATGAGATACTATCAAATAAAACATGTGTATTTAGTCTCCTTGTTCTCGTGAAATGAACTTTCGCTATCTGAAGAAGTATTCATGTGCTGTAATGAACAAAAAACACCAAAAAAAAATTAGTTTCGCGCTGCAAGGAAGAGCATCCACCTTAAATTACCATAACATTATATTTATATTAGAGTTTTGGAATAACTTAGTATTTACTTGGTTGAGAAAATACCAGACTATACTTACTAGGTTTTATACATTGTATCTATGTCCATTGGCATGTAGTTCACTGTTTTGTAACGGCCCCTGCGAATGTGAAATGTGTTTTTTCATAAATATGGTAATAATTTACTTGGTTGAGAAAATCCTCTACTCAGTAGTTCGGTTGTTTTGTTCGGTCCCGGACTACTGATACTAAAATAGTATCATTAGTTCGGCTGTTACGTCTAACCGAACTATTGAGACTAATATCAGTAGTCCGGTATCGAAGAAAACAACCGAACTACTGAGACTAGAGGGAGAAAATACCAGACTATATTTACTAGGTTTTATACAATGTATCTATGTCCGATGGCATGTTGTTCACTGTCTATATAACAGTCCCTGCGAATATCTGTTTATTTCAGAAATATGCTAATAATTTACTTGGTTGAGAAAATACCAGACTATACTTACTAGGTTTTATACAATGTATCTATGTCCGATGGCATGTTGTTCACTGTCTATATAACAGTCCCTGCGAATATTTGTTTATTTCAGAGATATGGTAATAATTTACTTGGTTGAGAAAATACCAGACTATACTTACTAGGTTTTATACAATGTATCTATGCCGATGGCATGTTGTTCACTGTCTATATAACAGTCCCTGCGAATATTTGTTTATTTCAGAAATATGGTAATAATTTACTTGGTTGAGAAAATACCAGACTATACTTACTAGGTTTTATACATTATGTATCTATGCCGATGGCATGTTGTTCTCTGTACTGTAACAGTCTTTGCGAATATTTGTGTTTATTTCATAAATATGGTAATAATTTATACCCGTTTATTTTGTATTATATTCGTTGTTTTAATTTAAAGATTTTTATTATAATTTCACGGCGTTAATATATAAGTGTTATGTCCACATCAATTGTGTTTTATTGCTTTCTAAATAATAATTAATCAATGTCGAGCAAGATCTATAAATAAAATGATTTAATAAGTGGCGATGTCTGAAAGTAGACCGCCTTGAGGCTAATGAGCATTATGTAAATGGTCTAATGATACAGGATTTGTTGCGAGTGTTTGCCAATACATATCTATTTTTGGAACATTTAATTAGGGGTCCGTACCCAAAGGGTAAAACGAAACCCTATTACTAAGACTTCGCTGTTCGTCCGTCAGTCACCAGGCTGTATCTCATGAACCGTGATAGTTACACAGTTGAAGTTTTCACTGATGATGTATATCTGTTGCCGCTATAACAGGAAATACTAAAAAACAATAAAATAAATATTTAAGGGGGCTCCCATACAACAGACATGTTTCTTTTTGCCGTTTTTATAGATAAAACGCTGTATCTCATGAACCGTGATAGTTAGACAGTTGAAATTTTTACAGATGATGTATTTCTGTTGGCGCTATAACAACAAATACTAAAAGCGCCCAAGTGCGAGTCGGACTCGCCCATGAAGGGTTCCGTAGCAGCAAGTAACATAATATAAAAGTTCTTGTAGTTCGTTGAAACATTGATCGATGTTTTAAAAATAAAAAAAAAACTACTTGCTAGATCTCGTTCAAACCAATTTTCGTTAGAAGTTTACATGGTAATGTAAATCATATTTTTTTTTAGTTTTATAATTCTCTTATTTAAGAAGTTACGGGGGTTGGGGGGGGCACACATTTTTACACTTTGGAAGTGTCTCTCGTGCAAACTATTCAGTTTAGAAAAACATGATATTATAATAAATAATAATAAATAAATAATGCTGGACAACTTCACACAACATTATCTAGCCCCAAGCTAAGCCAGAGCTTGTGTTATGGGTACTAGATAACTGATATACTTAATATAATACGATACATAGATAGATATTTTTTATTATACATAGAAAACACCCAGAACACCCTGAACAAATATCTGCAGAACGCACAAATATTTGTTCCGAGGCGGGAATCGAACCCGCAACCTCCTGCGTCGCAGGCGAACCATCGCCAGCCGCGCCACAGAGGTCGCCTTTAGAAACCTCAATATCATTTTTGAAGACCTATCCATAGACAACCCCACAAGAACGGGTTTGATGAAAAAAAAAACTGTTTCAGTTCTTAGTATGGGGAACCCCATATTTTATTTGTTTTTTCTATTTTTGTGTGATAATCTTAATGCGGTTCACAGAATACATCTACTTACTTACCAAGTTTCAACAGCATAGCTCTTATAGTTTCGGAATAAAGTGGCTGTGACACACACGGACAGACAGACAGACAGACATGACGAATCTATAAGGGTTCCTTGTCTTGTTGACTACGGAACCCTAAAAAACAATAAAATAAATATTTAAGGGGGCTCCCATACAACAAAGCCGTTTTTATAGATGGTACGGAACCCTTCGTGCGCGAGTCCGATTCGCACTTGACCGTTTTTTTTCAATAGATTTAATTTAACATGCAATTGACAGCTTTATTGCAAGCACTGATAAATGCTAGGTCACACAGTATAGTTATTATCTAGGTATCTACTAGAGTGGCGACCACGTACCGGATAACGGAGTATATAGAAAGGCCCCAATGGACCTACCACATTTTGAAGGTCGCAGGAAGTCGGTAGGTGGAGGCGGCTCAATGCCGATTGTCGTGGCGTTCTATGGAGGAGGCCTATGTCCAGCAGTGGTCTTCTACAGGTGATGATGTTTTTTCGGTGGTATTTTATACAGTGCGTGTCTTAAAAAGATAGAAATCTAGAAAAATAATAATTGAAAATGACATAACTAATTCTTCACATTTTGAGGTTTGAATAGTACTATATGGAACTCAACCAATGGGACTAAACAGTTGCAGTAGTTACATTTGAAAAATAAATAAAAATGGAATGAATGAAAGAAATGTCCGCTATAAAACTAGTTTAAACTCCTCTAGTGGCTCTTTCTGGCAACACTCTCAAAATTTAATTGTAGACGAGGCTCGAAATGCTTGGCATAGTGCTTGCCCCAATACTACTCCCCCGAAATCTCTTTCGTCTCAACGGCAATAAATAAATAAATAATGCTGGACAGTTTACACAACATTATCTAGCCCCAAGCTAAGCAGAGCTTGTGTTATGGGTACTAGATAACTGATATACTTAATACAATATAATAGATACATAGATAGATATTTTTTATTATACATAGAAAATACCCAGAACACCCTGAACAAATATCTGCATATTGCACAAATATTTGTTCCGAGGCGGGAATCGAACCCGCAACCTCCGGCGTCGCAGGCGAACGTTCGCCCGCCCCGCCACAGAGGTCGTCAATGGGACGGGCCTCTGTGCGAGCTGACGCGGAATTATCTGTTACAAACGTGCTCAAGCTCCACAGATCGTGCTCGTCTCCTGGCCGTTTCCAAATGGGAGTCAGGGTTTTGGTTGCAAGCACTTCCATCACACAATACTGGTACTTTAATGGATCCAGTTTCTTTCCGTATTGCAACTTCTTTACGGTTGTGCAGGGCGTTGTGCCCCTCATCACTGCCAGTGCGGTACTGCTGTTGATCAGCTTGGTCACCACGGATTATCGTGCACCAGGGCTGCCGGTAGGATTTCCCGCCACGCTAGCCTTAATGATATCATTCGCCGGGCCCTTACCAGCGTTAACATTCCAGCCATTCTAGAACCAAATGGTCTGCTACGTGACGATGGTAAGCGGCCTGACGGCATGACTCTTGTTCCGTGGGAGAAGGGTAGGCCTTTGGTGTGGGACGCTACATGCGCTGATACCCTTGCGCCATCTCATCTGTCCGGGACATCAGTTAGGGCCGGTGCGACTGCAGATTCCGCTGAGGACCTCAAATGACGCAAATATGCTAGTCTTGACAGAGCTTTCTTATTTGAGCCTTTCGGAGTCGAGTCTCTGGGTCCGTGGGGTACCGGGGCCCTACGCGTTTTCAAAATTCTTTCAGGGCATCTGGTCGAAGCGACGCGTGACCCGAGAGCTTATCTGGCTCAACGCATTAGTATTGCCATTCAGCGTGGCAATGCAGCCAGCATCTTTATGGATGCTTCCGTCTGGTAGTGATTTGGATCAGTTGAGCTAGCTTTAGATCGCTAGCAGCGGTCTTCAGGTAGCACAACTGTTTCATATGTATTTTGTACATACATAGTTCATAGTTAATTTATTGATAACAATAATGTTACAGGTCAAAAATAATTATAATAAGAAAGAACATAATTAGTACATAAAAACATAATTAGTAATTAGAGTTTAGAATGTACGTGTGTGATTGGAGATACAGATAAACGTATTATCTATCTATCTACATAAATCAAACACCTTATATTAGTTGTATTTTATTTACGTCGATGGTTGTATTATTCTTTCTGTAAATAAATGTATTGTGTTTAAAATTGCATGGAAGTAATGGTACGAGAAAACGGCGGTACAAATATTCGTTTTTGGGGTTTCAGTAGGTTTTTTCTTGAGAACTTCGTGCTCTAAATCTGTTTGGTACCTAGGTACTATTACTTATTCTGTGTCTAGGTATACCTATATTATTAGAACCTAGGTGCTCCCCAAGTTCTACACATAGATTACAAACACGATCAGCTTCAGATAAATGTTTAAAGTTTTGTCTTTTTTATTTGGAAACCATGGTCTTCCTAGTTATTTAAAAAAAAACACATCCAGTACTAGGTAGTTATGTACCTGCGTATCGGGATAAAGTGCAGATTCTAATCATACTTACCTCGTTTTTTTTTCTTAGCATTGATATATGTATAAGTACCTTTGTTTGACCACGATCTCACCTTTTGGTAAGCGACGATGGGGCCGAAGATGGAGCACAAAGGTCAGTAGAATAAAGAGTACTAATAAAGAAACATACATTATATATACCCTGAACCCTGAAACAAAACACTCCTTTTTTCGGGCAGTCGTGTAAAATAGAAACAAACTTCGGTTTTTTTTGATCCAGTTTATATTAAAATAATATTATAAATAGGTCTAAAGCTTATCTATAAAAGTAATTCGATGGTAAGTAGCCTGATTCCCATTAACAGTGTCCCCATAGTTGGAATCAAGTACCAGGAGCACATGTTTCAAAGGGTCTGCGACTACCGAAGTTGGTATCAGTCCCGGTCCAGTTGAGTGTATGTTCTTCAGGCAAGATTCCTCGAAATCAACTCGTATGTCCCAGGAGATGACATCGGAGCATTCAGCGTGGCGAAGGTAGACATGATGCAGGTCGGAGCCCAGGAGAACCACTTGTTTTGCGCGCTCGCCGTATACTGAAAGTGAATTAGAACTAGATAGGTAATCGATTGACACTACGTTACGTAGGTATCTATGATTTGAGGACGGAAATTGTGATGTCGAATCAAGATTTATCGAAACGTTGCTGTGTTCTGCTTTATATAGGCATTTTTGTAATAGGTAGGTATGTTCCCGTTGTTTTTCGAAAATCCTGCATCTATTTTCGTGGGAACCGAACATATACCAGGAGAAGAAAAACACGTATGATTAGCTCAAAACTAAAACTTTCTGAGAAGTTAGCCAGAAAGGGCAGCGCAAGTATGGCGGGCCGGGGGTGTCAGTGTTGCCCTGCGCAATATTTTTTGTGTCAAAAAATGTGTAGCTATAACAGGCACAAGTACCTACCATACTCGTGTTTTTGAGACAAGTTCTAGCTTTGAGCTAATCATACGTCCTTTTTGCTCGCGGTCTATCATGTTGATGTGCATCACATATACAGGTTATCTGTGATGTGCATGGTGGTTCGGTCGTCATATAGGTACGCACATCACATAGGAACATAGGTATGTCCTCGGGCTCCTCACAACACATCTGAGCCCCAGATTTGACTACCAAATAGATTTTAGAGATGCGAGTGGTTGCGGGTTTGATTCCCGCTACGTGAATAATGTTTGTATGTTCTGTAAATATTTGTATGGAATCGGGTTGTTGTGGTACCATGGTACTCGTAGATCCTGATATCGACGACACAGGGGATCCTAGTGTGGTACTATTTATGTACCTAACTGTTGGGTGTTATCTTATGTATGTTAACGGAGCATAATAATTCTTCTTTATCTAAGACGGGTTCCTCCTATCAAGGTCCAAGAACTGCCAGCCCCATGCACGCTGCCAATCGGTCAATAAAAGTACGAGTGGAACTGATATAAAACATCGATTGACCATAGAATAATTTGTAATCTCTCCTCTCTATCTCTCTCATTGTTGTTATTTTAATGCCCGATTGGTGTAGTGTGCAATGTGCATGCACCGCACTAAAACATAGTGATTACATGCTCAGTGCAGCGCATCACATAACGAGCACGTGTCGGTCTTTTTCACCATTGCGATCTGTAGCCCGGTTTGAGTCACAAGTCAAGCAGCACATTCTAAAATACTGTAAAACTAATTATTAGTACCTATATTAGTACTATTATATTGGTGTGTCCGGCCTTAGAATAGATCTCTACCTCTCCTCCCGTGGATGTCGTAATAGCCGACTAAGGGATACCCGGACTTGTTGATAAGGTTCGTTGACCGTATAATATTTGTCCTGGCTGCTAGCTTATCATGAAATATATTATTACTGGAAGAAAGCGTCAGTCGTGGAAGGCAATGACGGCGACGAGCTCACCTCTTGTCACGTCTATATTCCACGATGGCACCCACTGTGAAGAGGCCCATTGAGGCTGTGCCTACCCTTTCGGGGAAAAAGACGTGTGTCTATGTTTGTATGTAGGTATAGGTAGCACTAATATTCAACACATGAGAATCCCTCCAGAGATGGTGGTCCCGCCATCTTGACGTTCACAATTTCACATGTTTCGATCCGGAAGATTTATAGTCTGTAATGCGTTTGCTACGTACAGCTCGTTCATCGTAAGATGGCACCTGTAAATACTCCATGGCAGCTGCCAACTTACGGTGAACGGTCTGTAGGTGTGAAGACTCTACCAACACTCGCTGAACTGCTACCTTTCGGTCTACCCACCTATAATCGGAGCATTCGTATTCCTCCGTCTCAAGGATGCGGTGTCCAGCTCCAACAAGCCCGGGTGGTGAAGCCTGACGAGTATCAGCACGTTGTGTGCCAGTCCTCGTGTCACCATCGCGATCTGCAGGCCCACAGCCGGACTGCAGGCCAGCACTGTCCATTCAGAGCCGGAGGATGTCTCGTGGACCAGAATAGCACCTCGAGATGCGTCTGAGACGTAGCTGGTATAGATATAACAAAGGAAGTATTAAACAAGCATGTTTAGATTTGAAATTTGAAAATTATTTATTTGGAAAAAATTATTACACGAGAGGAGTATACAAAAAGGAACGCTGAAAAATCATGATTTTAGATGCAGATAACAGCCAAATTCCTTCACTTAACTCAGAAAAGTTCACGTAAGTTCGATTCAAAGTGACATAGCGTTCGCGAAAATAAATGGTTAAGTGAACGAAAATCATTAAAAATTATTTGCTACTATGCTTTGTTTTCTTATAAATGATTTTAACGTACGTTTATAAGTAATAGATATAATTTACTTTTGAAGAGTATTTTATAAGTAATTTTACGATTTTTTTAACGAGAAAATTTATTGAAATCTTTGTAAATATAATGAAGATTGGGTATCTTTGTTTTTTGCCGTGTGTAGATTTTGCTAAAAATACGTATTTGATTCTTGTCAGCGTATCTATCTAAGCCCAAGGACTAAGTCTAAGGACGAGAGTTCTAAGCCCCAAGTTAGAGTGATATAAGAGGCCCTCTACCCGGTTCGGGCTATTTGGTCCCTCCAATACAATGTTTGATAATACCTACCTCAAAGTGTTTGATAGAGGCACTGAGGAAAAAAGACAGAGCGCCGGTGCTCTTGGTTGTATTTCGAAAAATTCAAATGCTCTGTCGCTAAACGCCAATTACCTATACTTAGTAGTAGTTGAGCTTTTTTGTGGAAAAGTTCGTCCGGGGAAGTACTACCACCATACCTATTTCTGCCGCAAAGCAGTAGTGCTCGCATTGCTGTGTTCCGGTTTGAAGGGTAAGGGTGCCGGTGAAATTACAGGCACATGAGTCTTTTCATCTTTGTCTCAGGGTGGCGGGAGCAGTGCAATGCAACATAGGGCGCGGTCTAGGTGGACGTGCCTATGATGTAATGCACTGTTCATAGGCAGAGGCTACCGCTTAAATACGACCATGTGTCTGAGTTTCGTCGGAAATTGAAGATGCTTCCGATCAAGGAAAGGAGAAATTTGAGAATTTTGTGTCTTCTCTTCTGAATTCTGAATGACCCAAATACCCCTCAATGCCTGAAGTCTGAGTTTGTATTTTTATCTGACACTCACGAATTAATCTGAGGTCCACTGATTCATTCCGCCTCGCAACTCCTGTTCATTCTTCTGCCTTTCGTGGTGACTCTTTCGAAGTGGTAGCTGTGGGTCTATGGAATGCTCTCCCTCTTAATATAAAAGAGTCATCTTCTAAACCCACCTTTAAACGCCTTGTTCGTAATCTTTATTTAAATTCTACCTGTTGAATACCTACCTCTTACTATTTATTATTTACTCTATTTATTTTTATTGTTTTTTTTTTATTATTATTTTTATATTTATATTCCTACCTACTTAGGACTACCTACTTTCATAGTTACACATTATGCATATCTTAGATACTTATTATAAATGATATATATACAGTGTGAGTCTTCATAATGTGCACATATTAAAATGTCGGTAATTTTGGTTAATTTTATCGACGGAAAAAACTACTTTAAAATCTAACATTTTTTTATTTTTTAAATTTTTAATTGCTACAATGGCCTCCATCTAAACAAAACGGTGTAACTTTTAAACTAAACGATCGATTTCAAAGAAACATTTAAGTAAGGCTTTTATTGCAAAATTTTAAAATTACTGTTTTTTTTTTTGAAAATTAAGCTGATTATTGTGAAAAAACATCTTAATTTTCAATTTAGGGCTGTTTTTCCTATAATTTTTAATTTTATGAGCAGCTTCTGTTATTTTTAATCCATAATCGTTTAGTTTAAAAGTTACACCGTTTTGTTTAGATGGAGGCCATTGTAGCAAACAAAAATTTAAAACGAGTCTTAAAATAATAAAAAAAATATAGTTTATTACGTCGATTAAATTATCCAAAGTTAATTTAATCGACCATTAACCATTTTAATATGTGCACATTATGAAGACTCACACTGTATATTATACTTTATTTATTTTGTTTATCTACCTATTTTTTTTTTAAATTATAAGTTTGTTGTGTGTTATTGGTATGTATTTATTTTAAGGCAAATTAGTTTCTAAGCTATATTATATTATCTTTATTTTGTAATTAGTTTTGAGCACGCCAACCTTTATGTATCATCGTCATGGATGACTGGCAGAAAATGCTGCTTAGCATTAAGTCCTCCGTTTGTACAGTTTCCTTGTGTTTTGTGCAATAAATAATTAAATAAATAACACCAGGTGGGCCATATGCTTGTTCCGTCATTCAAGTAGTATAAAAATAAAAATAAACTTACCTAAATGCCCAAAAAATTCATAAACTAGTTCCTGGAAATAAGTATTTTTGAAAAAACCGTACTATTTTGTGAAAATATTTGTCATTTGGAATCTCTATTTACTTGTATGAGGTTCCTAGTGAGATGTTTTCTTTACATTTGCCAATTATGAGTAGATAAGTACCTACATTTGGAAACTCCTTAGGTACGTGTGCAAAAAGCTGATAATCGCAGCCTTTTACTGAGTTTGTGTGTCAAAATTTGAATTGCTATTGAATTTTGCTTTGATAGAAACCTTGATACCTAGTACACAATAATCCTTTTTGTTTAAAACATCTAAAGAATTTGATACAACGCCATGTTTACGTACGAGCGTTTGTATGGAAAGTATGACGGGTTGGCTGCTCTTAAAGATTAAATACGTAGGTGTGTGCTTAGACAGTTGGATTAATTACATTAGGCATTTTTGGTCACCAATATGTTGTTTTGTATTTCATTTCATTTCATTTATTTCGCAAACAATGTAAAATTGTGTCGGAACATAGTAACATAATATAGGAATAAAGTACAAAATAATCATATAGGTACATCTACTTGGGTCCGATAGGTACAGGATTAAATGTCACTAAGATAAAAATACAACATCAGATAAAATTATAAATAGTACCTAGTCAAAATAGTAATGTCAACATAAAACAGAAAATGTCAAATTAAAAAAGAAACAGATACCAAAAGAATTAACAAAAAAACAAAAAAAAAAATCATGAGGGTTTATCATTATAAAATTCACGTACAGAGTAGTAGCACCTTTTCAACAAGAATTCCTTCAGATTATTTTTAAACATATGTGTGCTGTAGATGGATTTGAAGCTAATAGGCAAGTCATTGTACAGCTTGATGGCCTGGTACTGAACACTATGGTTCAGATTACATAATTACCTAGGTAGGTAGGTACTTAAAGTTATGACATCTAGACAGCGTCTAATCTAGACCAAGTTGTACATTCTAAAAATAAGTAAAGCTCCTTGTTCGAAAGTAAAATAAAAATCATGTGTCAAAATGTAAACTGGCAACTATTGCCTGAGGGTAGTTATAATTAATCTGCGCGCTATCAGAATGTGTTGGGCTAGGTTGGTGAATGCTGCTTCGGAAGAATGCGCAAGTGTACCCGAAGTCATAGCACTAAAGGCGTTAAGAAGGAACATAGTGGTGGTTTTAGCCGGTAGGAGTCCGGCATAACCCTACTGTCACCACTGTGACAGAAGAGTATCCATGATGGATATCCCCAATTTAAAAAAAAAAGGTTGGTGTTTGCTAGCGCGACCCCATTTTGCCCCAAATTGACGGAGGACTGCTCACCGAAGGGTTTTTTAGTGGGTTCAAGCCCCACATACCCCACATACATACCCATATTCCATCACACCCGTGGCGGGAGGGAAATGCGAAGGCATTTTTCACTCCTTATAAAAAAGAAAGGTTAAATTCACCCCGTGTTCAAGTCGCCCGAAAATGATTTATGAATCGTTTTTTTTTTCATTAGAAATGGCGTCGCACGGCTTGTGCATTTGCTATTTTCAAGTATAATTGTAATTTCAATATAATTTGCAACGTTAAAAAGTCACGCAATAGGTACTCTTCCATTTCATTTCACTACACTTGTGCGCTATAGACGAGCTACATTGCCTAGAATGCCAACAAAATTAGGTACGTACACAAAAACCTATTAATATTATAAACACGAAAGTTTGTAAGGATGTATCTTTGTTACTCTTTCACGTCAAAACTACAGGATGGATTTGGATGAAATTTGGAATGGAGGTAACTGGACTCCCGGAATAACACATATGCACATTTTTATTCCGATATTCCCACGGGATCGCGACTTACGCGGGTGAAACCGCGGGGCGCTGCTTTTAACTCATAAAAATACTAGGATATTAAATTAAATAATAGTAGATGACGTCTCTTTTCGAAAACGGCGGAAAGAGCCTACCGAATAGTTACAACGGCGACAGTCGACGGTACAAGCAGGGAAATAATAGTTACAACGGCGACAGTGGACGGTACAAGCAGGGAAATAATAGTCACAACGGCGACATTCGACGGTACAAGCAGGGAAATAATCGTTACAACGGCGACAGTGGACGGTACAAGCAGGGAAATAATAGTTACAACGGCGACAGTCGACGGTACAAGCAGGGAAATAATAGTTACAACGGCGACAGTGGACGGTACAAGCAGGAAAATAATAGTTACAACGGCGACAGTCGACGGTACAAGCAGGGAAATAATAGTTACAACGGCGACAGTCGACGGTACAAGCAGGGAAATAATAGTTACAACGGCGACAGTCGACTGTACAAGCAGGGAAATAAGTTGGTAGAAAATTATTATCGTACTTAGGCACAGAAACTTAGGTGAGTTTTTTTTTTCATCTATTTCTCTTACAGTTTTTTTCTTAGCCTCTCGAATGTATAATCTCGAATGAAAATGGGCTTGTCAAAGTACCTATACTACTAGTGTAGTATTATTTTATCTGTGCCTATACGAATTAACATTCTAGGTAGTTAGGTACCTAGTTTGCTGCAAAAAAAATAACGTGCTAATAAACGGGAAATACTCGTAATAGTGTTATGTCTCTTTCGTTCGAATTTGAAACTGCATTTCAATGCAAAAGAAAAAACATTGCGTAAGGATAATCAGAGTATTAGTAGGGTACCTATATGGTTCGGTGCGGTGGTTCGAAGAGTTTTAAATGTTTTAAACCAAGCTTTATACATATGAGCTAGATACAGGCTGTCCATACAAAAAACCGGACAAGTGCGAGTCGGGTTCGCGTGGAGAGGGTTCCATACAAGTAGGCTACATAAAAACACTAGACCAATGAACTCAGTGACATTAAGCTACGCATTTCTCTTCACAAATATTTTCTGTTTCCCGTGGAAATATAAAGACCCAGGATTTTCGTTTACTTAGGTTGGCCGCGTGAAGATTTTTTTGGAATATTTATTCCGGAGATATGGGGATGAGGAATGCTCGATTTCGTTTATTATCTTTAGTATCTGTGATATGCGTATTAAAATTATAAAAAAATAGTAGTATTTCTCACAACAAACCCTTTTATTTGATATTATGCACAAAGTAAAGCATTTTTAAATTTTCTAGTTTGGCCCCATAACAAACCTACAAAATCAGAATTTATTTATTTACGCTGTACAATCGTGAAAAATCTTTTAAAAAGGGAAACCATAAATGAACGGGTAATGAATTTTCATACAACATCCCTGCACTGTTTTTAAACATTCCTACAGTATTTTATGAGTGCATATAAAGGCTGCTTTGTGCTGGATTTCACGAGAAATTATTAAATTACTTTGTAATTGGAAGAAAACAACCAAGCGCATTAACCTATCTGAAAAACGGCAACGCCGCATCTGGGCGGATTGACAACGTCGCGGTAATGCTGGGCGGTTTGACGTCGAGTTATCTTCCAAATTACGTGGTCGAATAAAGTGTTTTTTATGTGTATGTTAGTTTCTAAGGTATTTATATGGGCTTACTGTTTAGGTTTAGTGCATTTCTCAGTAAGCCTGAAATAAAGATTTTGATTGATTGATTGATTGAAATTACTTTCTAGAAAATCGAGGCTGTCAAGGGTCAATCTTAAATAGGCGATCAATCAATCTTAATCTTTTGTTAATCTTAACAAAAACAACACTGTAAAAATGTGTTTAGGGGTATCATAGCTAAACTGATGATATTTATGAGATACTATCAATTAAAACATGTGTGTTAAATCTCCTAGTTCTCGCGAACTCAACTTTTGGTATCTGAAGAAGTGTTAATGAGCTGTAATGGGCAAAAAACACCAAAAAAAATGAATTTCGCGCTGCAAACGTGCGCATCAAACTCTGAGTTAAAAATGACCATATGGCATTGAAAAGAGTTTTGTTCGAAAATCTTGCCACCCTGAACAAAACTAAAAAAAGGGACAAGAGGCGCTATTTCAAAGAATGTGAAACAAAAGACGATGTTTGGCTTATGGAGTTTTTATTGTTTCGCGGAATGTGTGAAAAGTAGAGTATGCTCCTCTGGGATAAAGCGTCTTGGCCAGCTTGAACCCCTAGTTTCAGTATTAGAACTCTACTTAACTCCCTTGCTTAGAGTCTTTCGTTACACTCAGGGTTCACATATATGCCGCTTTATCCCCTAAGTGCATAATCTACTGTTTCGGTAAGTATGAATAATACTAAAAAGCCTGTAGGGCAGCTTGTTCCCATAATATTGTAAACTACCTAATTTGTGGTCAATGCAGTGAGCACTTACAACACTGTAAAACTTTTCTAACCTACTACTTTGCAGTTTTTTGTCCGGAACAAATAAATAAAAAAACCAACGTATCGTTGCAGGATCTATTTCACGAAATAATTGCGTAGCGTATGCGGAACTCTAGATGCAATACGCAGGTCGAACGAAACGCATTTAATTTATTTTCAATGACAAATATTTCGTAATAATGAATTGGGGCTTTTAAACATGTATCTAAGTAGATTAGATTGTAATACCAATCTAGGTCTGATGAAAGTAGAGTAGGTAAGGACCAAACTAGGTGTCTATTAATAGACACTATAAAGTCGTTTATTTATGATACTATTAGGCGCGCGGCGCGTTGCAATTTTTGCCGCCCAACTAGTAATAACCTACTTACGATTAACTATTACGACTATAGGTACGAGTAGAAGGTATATTTTATTTGTGTATAAATCATATCTAATATAAATACCTATTTACAAGCCTAGTTTTTAACACAAAGTTAAAACAAAGTTAAAGTGTATACAGCAGCGTTGGTCTTTTTTGGAGGCTTTCTCCTCATAGAAGAGTCAAAGTTATTTGCTGAAAAAAATGACATTTACTGACCTTTATCTGTAAAGTGAAAAAAATACAAAAATGTTCCACCTGTTCATTAACTATGTGGAAAAAAACAAAGTAACAAAGTAACAAAAGATTTCGATTGAAAATTTAATTCAACTTCTAAACGTTTTAGAATTTTGTACTTTTTCTTTCAGTTATTTTTTTTTTAAGTCAGAGACTTTATCTTCAAGTTGAACGTATGATTCTGTGATGCGACTGTTTTTCACATGGCAAATTTGTTTTTCGTGATTTTCACTTACTTTTCGTTTCTCGAGCGCTATTCTGTCACTTTATAACTTACCTGAACCTTAATGACTTAGAAAGTGAAGGAATTTGGCTCTGGTATGCGCCTTAATATCATGTCAAAGTTTTTTTACTCAATCATGTCGAACCGCCATGATTTAGAGGTGAATTTATTTCTAAACAAGAATTTCGAATATTAGCAAAATCGGTCAAGAGGTTTTTAAGAACGCAAGGTATATACAGTTGTGGTCATATAATTAAGAACGATTTGAAGTTCTAGAAGTTTTTTATTTAAATCGTATCATACACAGAGATGTGTACCTTCTGAGAAGCAACTAGTTATGTTATATAATAGTCACATTAATAGAGCAACCTGACTTAAGAATAAAGTATGAAATCGCTAACTATTTTTTGCACATTTTATTGATTTTATCAAAGTAACACATTCAAATAGTACTGAAACTGGACAAATAATTAAGAACGATTTATTTAACTGCTCGGGAATTGTTTTGTATGACACTTAGATTTAAAAAATCACTATATTATGTAGCACAGGAAACATAAAAATAAATTTAATAAATATTTAACTAAAATTAATAGTTAATAGCATATCCACGGCTTTTAATTACAGCTTTACACCGGCGAGGCATTGACTCTACTAATTTTTGACATTTCGCAAGAGAAATAGAGTTCCATTCTTCTAAAAAAACGTCATACAGCTCTCTTAAATTTCCAAACTTTGTATTTGAAACCTTTTTCTTTACTTCAAACCACAGATTCTCTATTGGGTTTAGATCTGGACTGTTAGCAGGCCAGTCTAAGACAGACACTAATTGCGCTGTAAGAAATTCCTTTACGGTGCGTGCAGTGTGCTTTGGATCATTGTCATGCTGGAATGTCCAAATGACCGGTAGAACGTCTTCAGCGTATGGTAACATTGTTTCTTCCAGTATATTTTTGTATTGGAACTGATCCATGTTACCTTCTATCAACTTTTCAGGTCCTACACCATGTCCAGAAAAGCAACCCCAAATTTTCACATTTCCACCGCCGTGCTTTAATGTAACTTTCGTGTACTTTGGGTCGAATGCTGTATTCGGGGGACGTCGTACATATCGTTTTCCATCAGAACATACTCTGTTTATTTTCGTCTCGTCAGAAAAAAGTTCATTTTTCCACTGTTGCACAGTCCAGTTTTCATACTTTCTCGCAAATGCAAGCCGGGCTTGCCTGTGGCAAAGTTTTAACATGGGTACCTTTCTTGCTATCCTACCGTGCAATTTTTCTTCTACCAAACGTCTTCGAATAGTGCGTGCTGAGATTGCTGAAGGGTTGTTTTCACCAATATATTCTTTTCTAAGCTCATTGGACCCTTTAAAAGGATTTTGTTTTGCCATACGAACGATGTTTCGGTCATCTCGAGGAGTTGTTTTTCTCTGTTTAGGTACACGTGGAACATTCGAAGTAGTTTGATACGTAGCAAAATGCTTTACAGCGTGGAAAACCATCGTTTTTGAACATTGCAGATGGTCGGCTATCTTTTTATAAGACCAATTCTTCCGGCGAAGTTTTATTATTACTTCCCTTGTAGATTTATCACAACTTTTATTTTTTCCCATTGTTTTTTCTAAAGAAGCAATCACCTTTAATCTTTTACAGCACGTAATGGCGCCAAAATTATACAAACAGTAACAAATCGACTGAGTGTTCTCTATTTAAATTTGAATAAAGGTATAAACTACTTAGCGTTCTTAATTACGTGACCAGCCAGTAATAAGGAATACTTTGTTTAAAAGTAGTGTAAAAAGTTTGCCTATTGATTTTTAGCCAATCATGTGTATCAATGAATACAGTGGTAATATGGAAATGTTTTACGATACCGAGAGAAATAAAAACAAATGCATACAATTAGTTTTGCATCTTAGTTGGAAAAAATCTTCCCTTTATATCAGCGTTCTTAATTATATGGCCACCACTGTATACTGTTCGCAGATTTACTAGGAAATAACAATACAATAATATGTAACTACGTTACACGCAGACATACACACGCGGATACAGAGACGGGGTATTGAGGATTATGCCAGAAGACGTACGTTTTCTATCTTAGTAAATAAATAAATAAGGCTGGACAGTTCACAACATTATCTAGGCCCAAGCTAAGCAGAGCTCGTGTTATGGGTAACTGATATACTTAATACAATACATTACATAGATAGATATTTTTTATTATACATAAAAAATACCCAGAACACCCTGAACAAATATCTGCAGATCGTACAAATATTTGTTCCGAGGCGGGAATCGAATGCGCAACCGCCCGCCGCGCCACAGAGGTCTTCAAGGTAAGGTAAGTAAGGTACACTTACACAAATATTTTTCCAGGAATCTTTCCATACTCGACCAGCACATTCTGGAGCACGGAGGTTGGCTCCGTCAGCGCAGACAGTTCAATCCGTCTGGTCAGCTTGCCCAGCACCATATTTATGGCCACCACTTTGGGCGGGCAGGTGCAGCGAGGTGACAATAACGTGTCTACTATTCCTGTGTCCAGCACCCACAGATTACCCTGAAAATATATATGTACAAAAGGGACTTTCATACAAACTTTAACACCCTTTTTCAACCCCTTAGGGTGCTAATTTTCAAAAATCGTTTCTTACTGCACGCCTAAACCCCTTTAAGAATACTTGTGGCAAATTTCAGACCTCACGGCCCAGTAGTTTCCGAGATTTAGTGATGAGTCAGGGAGTGCGTGAGTGAGTGAGTGAGTGAGTGAGTGAGCGTGTGGACTTCGCTTTTATGTATTTAGATAAGGTGACTAAGGAAGGCCACCCTAACTTCTAAACAGTATTATTCGTTTATTTTTTGGACAAACAAAATATACTAAGTGATTAATAACGCTTTGTTTTAATATAACATAACACCCAACAGTCACACACATAGTCCCCACACTAGGATTCCCTGTGTCGTGGGTATCAGAAACTACGAGTACCATGGCACCATAACAATCAGACCAGGAACAAATATTTTCAGATCATACAAACATTTGTCCCACAGCGGGAATCGAACCCGGAAACTTTAGCATCTCTTATCTCATTTATAATATTTAATTAGGTACTTAGTGTGATATTTTATTATGTTAAATCAATATTAGTTATTTGTACGACTTGTGCAAACCTGTATCGTAACGTATGGAGGTTATATCATGCACTATCTACCACAGGATGTTTGAATTCATTAAGCTAAGGTAATATTTTAATTAATGAGCTCTGTATGAAGCAATTTCGCTAATAAACTTAGCATTAGCTCCCATGAGGTCGACTGATTTGCGTAACCACAGAACCGATAGACAATGAGTTTCCACACAAACACATGGGTAGGTATCGCTTACTATAGTCATGTACCTACCTACTACAAAGTGCGAGAAAATATGTATGTACTACCTAGGTTCGTATACACTCGAACATGTTGTGAGCAGACGTAGGCTGCAATGCTCTTAGAGAGCAGAAAATAAACATGACAATGTGTTTGCCAATAATTGGTTTCTCATGTAGCATAAGCGAAGCGTTATTGAAACTAAATCTCTCTATTGGCGTTAAGTGATAGTTTTAAGTATATAATTATGTATGTTAGCTTATAAGGTATGTGAAAGCGAGTCAGAAGGCTCGCTGTGCTCCTCACGAGTCGCGCTAGACAATGTCACTTCAGCAGACCTATCAGTAGCAATACGCCGCCTTAAGGGGCCCCAATTCGATTTGAACTAAAATCTTGTAGGTTCGTACAATTAAGTTTTTGAAATAGAGGCACGGTGTAAAATGAGAGCTAGTGCCAGATCCTTTGGTTGGAATTCGGAAAATTCCGCTACTTACTTGCGAAACGGCAATAAACGCGATTTTAGACAACATGGGCAAGATACCTGATAATTTTTTTTTTTTACTTTTACAGTTTTTAAGTACATTATGAACATCCAAAGTTCAGGTAAAATTGTGCAAATAAGCTGATTTCTGAAGGCAGATACAGAACTTAAAGGTAAACAAAAAAAACAAAAAAGCATCACGTACACATCATATATTCTTCAAGATACATATTTGTACAAAACATCTGTCGAAAAAATTGTTACAACTTCATAATCACGTACGAGCTGAGCACCAGCGTTTTTATCGAAAGTACTGGAATTGACTGCTCTTAAGGGTCACTCATCCGCTGGGCCAGATGGGGTCCCGCCATTTATTGTTAAAGATTGTAGGATGATTCTTGAGGAACCGCTTCTTTTTATTTTCAATTTAGCATTATCATCAGCTACTTACCCTACATTATGGAAAGTTTCTCGTGTCACCCCTATACCGAAGGGAGGCTCTTCGTCAGAGGTTGAAAATTATAGGCCAATAGCGGTTCTGTCTGCCTTCGGCAAGGTTTTTGAATCCATACTCAACCGATATATCACCAGGCAAGTGCAAACCCAGCTAGCCGAGAGCCAGCATGGCTTTAGAGCCGGCAAGTCCACAACCACGAACCACGTAAACTTTGTGGACTACGCGGTGGAAAAAGCAAAAAAAGAAAAAAACGGAAAAAGCAAGTCGACACGGCTTACTTTGACTTTAAAAAAGCTTTCGATCGCGTCCAAAATGATGTCCTTTTGAGGAAGTTCTCTGCTATTGGGTTTACTCCCAAGCTCCTTCAGTTATTTGTCAGTTACTTTTCTGACCGCGTTCAGTATGTGCAGCTCTCTGGGTTCCATTCTAAACCCTATGCAACTTGTTCCGGTGTTAGCCAAGGTAGCACACTGGGACCCACTCAGTTTCTCATCATGATAAATGACCTGCCGAAGGTTGTCAGAACAGCGGAGTGTCTCATGTTTGCTGATGATCTGAAGCTATTCCTGAGAGTAAGTAGCACGATCGACTGTGAGGCACTGCAGAGGGACATCGACAGTGTGGTACACTGAGGAGAATGTAATCACCTAGAATTTAACAGTTCGAAGTGTAAAACTATCTCATTCACCCGGTCAAGCGCTCCTCTCCAGTACAATTATCACATATCTGGCGTTCCTCTTGAGCGCGTCACGGAAATTCGTGACTTGGGTTTGATTTTGGATGTAAAACTAACCTTTAATCCGCATATCCTGGATGTATGTAACAGAGCTTTTAAATCCTTGGGATTCGTTACGCGACAGACAGCTAGGTTCCATGATAGGAATGCCATTATAACTCTCTACTACGCGTTCGTGAGGAGTAAATTAGAGTATAGCTCTCTCGTATGGGACCCACACGAACAAAAATATACAATTATGCTAGAACGCGTACAAAGGAAATTTGCACGTTATCTTTTTTTAAAAATGCATGGATTCTATCCTTATTTATATCCGTCTTTGTTCGTCGCCGGAATGGTAGGCATCAACACCCTGGAGTTGAGACGCAAGTGTGCATTGTTGATGCACTATTATCTGCTGCTCAACAACAGGATTGATAACCCGACCGCGCTGGCTCGCTGCTCGTTGTCTGCGCCGGACCAGCGGCTGCGTGCGCCGCGCCTGTTTGCGACCCCGTTGTTTCGAACGCAAACCACCCGGTATGCTCCTACAGCTCATGCTCTAAATTTGCTCAACGCCCTGGTTGCTCAGTAACCAGAAACAGATGTATTTTTTTAAAATTTTAATGTTTTCTTAAATTCTTCTATTAGTTTTCTAAGTTAAGTAGTTTTTAATATATGTACCTATTGTTTGGCTTTCAGCGCGCGTTGGTGTATACTGTAAGTGCAGTAAGCAGTTGAATTTAAATAAAATAAATAAAAATAAAGGTATATACAGATTTTTGTGATTTTTTTGTGTAACATAATATCCCTATAAGCCCGGGGCGGGGGTATTCTACACATCAAGGGGAATAACTTTACTTCTACGACTTTTTAAATTTCGCAGTTTTTAATTCATGAAATGTCACGTAAACATCCTGAAATTCCTCAAGAAATGTTCCTAATACAGCATGAGGATGTTACGGTACGTTATGGTACCTTACGTAGGGCTGCCTCACGTTGTGTTAGGTACATTTCTGGAGGAGTTTCAGGAATTTATTGCGGAATTTCAGGATTTTTACAAGGCATTTCATGAATTAAAAACTTCGAATTTCAAAAAGTCCTAGAACTAAAGTTATTCGCCATGTTGTGTAGAATACCCCCTCCCCGGGCTTATAGGGATATTATGTTACACCCTGTATTTATATGGGCTTAATGTTTAGGTATAATTTTACTAAATGTCCAGTATGGACCATTATATGGGCTGAGAAGCGTTATCTAGCCGTAACACAGTTTTTTAAATAGCACGGAACGCAATGTTCTCTTATTTTGATACACTTAAGAACATCATTATGTTTTGTTTTACCTATTCTAAGTGAAATAAACTTATCTTTATAAGACATACTTTGTACCTCTTGGTATTATATATTTGTACTCATGTGTAAACTGTTGGTAAGCCTAATAAATAAAATAAAAATAAAAACAACATCATCATCATCAAGCCTTAAGGGGCCCCAATTCGATTTGAACTAAAATCTTGTAGGTTCGTACAATTCAATTTTTGAAAGAGAGGTACTGTGTATAATGAGAGCTAGTGCCAGATCCTGTGGTTGGAATTCGGAAAATTCCGCTACTTACTTGCGAAACGGCAATAAACGCGCAAAATATTCTAAAACTAGTTCCAGCACGTACGTTTTTTTGAGAAAGTCTTACAAGTTTGTGAATAAAATGCTTGTAATTTAGATTTTAGACAACATGGGCAAGATACCTGATAAGCTTTTTTTTTACTTTTACAGTTTATAAGTACATTATGAACATCCAAAGTTCAGGTAAAATTGTGCAAATAAGCTGATTTTTGAAGGCTTATACAGAACTTAGAGGTAAACCAAAAAAAACAAAACGTAGAATATACGTACGTACGTAGATATATTCCTCAAGATACATATTTGTACAAAACATCTGACGAAAAAATTGTTACAACTTCATAATCACGTACGAGCTGAGCACCAGCGTTTTTATCGAATGTACTGGAATTGACTGCTCTTAAGACGTCCACTGCTGGATGAGGGCTACCCCAATTCAATTCAATTCAATTTATTCATTTACATATTATAACACTAGCTTTTACCCGCGGCTACGTTCGCATTGATTTCCTTAAAAAAATATTACGACGATTATCATTTATAATATGATATGATTTTAGCAGTCTATATATTATGTACTATGTAACTTTGTTCTCATAACTACAACATGACGACACACTAAATTGATACCGCGGAAATTTAAAAAAAAAACCATATAAAATATAGATAATATAAATAGACATACTTATAAATAGAGTTTTAGATGCTTTTTGATATGAAAATCCTGAAGCCGAATCCGGGATTTTTATTTTGACTACTTAAATTAATTGAGTTGAAAATCGTGGATGTGATCTTCTTGTAGAATATTTTGGTTACTTATTTGAGACATCTTTTCAGCTTTTTCGTTGATGGGTGTTAGTTATCAAATGCAAATTATTTTTTGGCAATTTTCTTAAATACCATATAGTTGTTCATATATTTGTCAACCAAAATATGGTCAGATCTTTTGGTTTATCTGTGGGTACGGTCCCAAAAACAGGGCATTGCCTATGTAGAGGGCGACTCTACTAAGGAGTTCCAGTTTTATCCCTGTTGGATCGTACTATATAACAAATAATAAACAAATAATGCTGGACAGTTTACACAACATTATCTAGCCACAAGCTAAGCAGAGCTTGTGTTATGTGTACCAGATAACTGATATACTTAATAAAATATATAACATAGATAGATATTTTTTATTATACATAGAAAATACCCAGAACACCCTGAACAAATATATGCATATTTCACAAATATTTGTTCCGAGGCGGGAATCGAACCCGCAACCTCCGGCGTCGCAGGCGAACGTTCGCCCGCCCCGCCACAGAGGTCGTCAAAAACTATAGTTGTTTTACTCACTAGATGATCCAAATAAGCGTCGACTGCGTTCTGTATTCCACTGCAGTCGAAGTACTCATGGCTACGTAACTCCGGGAACGCTTGCAGTTCCACACCATGCGGCCCACGCACTATCAACCACACCGTCGCAAGAACGCCATGTTTCATCCTAAGTTGCAGTTCATTAAATTATTACACGACACAGGGCCGTTTTTATCCAGAAGTGTAAGGGGTGCAGGGATTCAGAGGCTGCACTCTCCTTGAGCGAATAGTTATTTATGATACTAGGGTGAAAAGTTGGTTATTACAAACGAGAAGACGAATGTAAGCCCGAGACGAAGTCGACCATAGTCACGAGTTTGTAGAAACCAATTTTCGCGCGTGTATCATACAACGTTTTTCAACACATTTGCGAGAAAACAGTACAATAAGTAATGATTGAGTATTTTTGCGAGTCTTCCATGATATAATATTATTGTAATTAATTAAATAGCGCTCCCCCTATTTTGGCGGCCACATACCTTTTTCTGCAATTTGCGCCTCATTCAAGTAGATTCCATATTAATATCGGATTCCTCGCTTGAACTCATATTATTATTTTGATTATAAATATCAGTCGGAAAGTAGCAACAATCTTTGACGTTTCTAATAATATGAAAATGGCGTGAATTTGCAAAAGGAGCCACGTACTACATCTTTTGTGTCATTTTCTCTAGTGAGACAACCTCCTTGGAAGCGCTTTTGCTAAATCAATACGTATTGAGCATAAGCGCTTCCAAGAAGGTTCGATTATTCAGCTTGAGAAATAATCGAACCTCGAATCGAATTCAGCAGATTGAAACTCCTTGGTTCAATTCTTACCTATACCTATATTTGTAATATGGAAATTAAAAAAAAACCTAATGGATACGCACGGCGCTATACAACGGAGCGTGCGGTAAAATAGGTACTCTCAACTAAGTACCTATTTTACCGCACGTTCCGTTGTATGGTTCGTAATTTGTAACTTTCGAAAAATGTATACATGCTTCGTAAAGGCAGTTTTTGAGCAAATGTGTAGAAAAAACAATTTTTGTAGCTCGCTTCGCTCGCCGTTATCGTTACGTGACTGACTGACTGAGTGACTGACTACTCGTATCAGCGCACAGCCTAAACCATAAATCCTAGAGACCTGAAATTTGAAGGGTACGTTCCTTTTGCGGTCTAGGGGTGCACTAAGAAAGTAATTCCAGAAATTCAACCCCTAAAGGGGTGCAGCGGGGTGTTTAAGTTTGTATGGAAAAATACAAGCGGACGAAGTCGCGGGCATTCCACTAGTATTATATAAATGGTAATGACATAGCTAAGCTGGAGACGGGCCTGGAGGCCAATTCTCGGATTGTAGAGATTATCTCTAAATTAGAGATAATGTCGAAGCATGAATGTCTACAAAAAATGTCACGAAAATGTCACAATAACCATCAAATCATATTCGATTTGAATGATGTTGGTCGACTTATGTCTATTTGTGACATCACGAGAATAGCAAATTAAGATTTTATTCGACATTTGCCATCTTTTTTCGACATATGTCGAATTCGACTTAATCTCTAAAGCACGAGAATTGCCCTCCTGACACGACTTCATAATAATAGAACAGTATCATATCGGGTAGTTTATGTGATAAAAAGTTCATACCTTGGAGTAATAACATAGATTTCATCATTATATGTGACTGCTTTAACAGCGATCACGTTTTCTTTTACATATTTCCCAGTTCGTGACCACACGTCGAGTCCACGCTCACATGTATGGTAGAGCGGGCCGCCGTTCCAGGCCAGGTTCTTCGGATGCCCCCCAAGCACAAAACTATTGCACAATATCAACCAATATCGAAGCAAATGGTAATACATCTTGTTTCGAATCCGAGCACTCGTGATCAAGTGTTTTTACTTCACTGTATGTGACATTAAGTGCGCCCGCACATTGAGCCACTAGTCGCGGCCACAAGCTGCGGTCGAGTTTTTTCATACATTTTATAAAGTATCGCCGCAAACCGAGCGTTCGAGTGGCCGCGTTCGAGCCACAAGCTGCGGGAGTCGCCCGAGCTCGCTACCTGTAGCCGCGTTTTGTCGCTCGCATTGCGCGCACACTCGGCCACAGTAGCCGGCTTCTTCCCTGCGCGCGCCCACGTCCTCACCAACACACGTCAATCTTGCTGCAAGCACACAACTGAACGCTTGTCTCTATGTCGGCGGATTTCGATGTATCTAGATGCTTTTATTTCTGATATAGAATAGTAGCGCCCTGCTAATTCGGAAAGGAATTCATCCAAATAGTGGCTTGGCGGCGACTGGTGGCCGCCACTTAGCCACTAGCGGCTGCGATTGGTAGCTGGGTCTAGTGGCTTGACTGAGTCACTAGTGGTCGCGTTCAGTGGCCGTGACTAGTAGCTCAATGTGCGGAGAGTCTAATTTCCAGCGATACTTAGAATGCCTAATGTGCTGTTTCGAAAGTTTCGGGGAATAAATACACAATCAATCACGGCTAATGTCGGATGCATTTTGACTTAGATTAGAAAATGTTAACTTTTTCTGTTTGTGATATTTTTGGAAACCTCGATTGCGTAATACATGTGGGAGTTTTATATTGCCTTGGATTCAATCATTAGGTACATTGGATGCACTTGCGTTTTGTTTCGCCGTGAAGAAACATTGATGCGGAAAATCTATAATTTAAAATTAAACGATGAACGTACGAATACGATAGGTCCTTATCGGACATTTCGAAACATAGGTATCGATATGTGTAAGTTGATAGGATCCAAATTCCGTTCCGCTCTGATTGTTTCAGTAGGAACGTGAGCCAATTCTCTAACTGGAGGGCTGGGCTCGTGTTTCCTGCTTCAGTCACAGCAGTATCTACCTACTGTATCATTATATTGATTGAGGACAAAAAGCGTAGATTGTACAAAGCATGGGAACTAAAGTGTTGCGGCATGTAGATCGAGGCAATGCCTAATCGCTGTAGAGTACCTACAAGTTAGGTTGCTAATTCATTGCACTACTTCGATCGCGATTCGATTGTTTAGGTAGGTATTCTATAATTGTCGTGCGTGTTGCAGTTTTGCTGGGAGGTCGGTAATTAATCGCATTTAGACACATAAAGGTACGTAGGGGCAGGCAGGTAGGTATTGGTTACCCCTGAATTATTAACATGTTGACGTTTATTTCCGTGTTGCTGGAGTTATGTATAGTTTTTGTGCAGCCTTTTACAAACCTCGTTATTAAAACATTGTTTCAGCTAAGTGCTTTTGTCTATTATCATACCGCCGATCTAGGTCATACAGCTTTATTCTAATCCAGACTGATATTAATTGTTTCTACGAGGGCAGTTCCAAAATAGCTTAGCCTTGACATTTCCGGCCAAAAAAGATAGATATCATGAGCGGCAATCACGCACCTTGGTAATAAAGTAATACCGTGTCGTAGGTAAGGCGAGTCACGGCTCGCCACGCCTTTGGGATCGACCACTTTTACTTTTTAGGTGTTATGTTGTAGGGGGGCGAGCTGCCTGTGCCGAGTTAATTTGGTACGCGTGGTGAGTCTCTCCTGCAGTAAAGGCTTGAACAGTATTGACTGCAGCCGCGGTACACGCCTCCTGCGTCTGTACCTCACGTGCGTGAAGCCAGCCGGCATCGGCGGCGAATACCAAAAGATATTAAAAGTGCAGTGATAAAATTGCGATTACGGCTGTTCTGTGCAGTGCTTCGAGTATTCAACAGGATTTGGTAAAATGCTCCTATGATTTTGTAATGATATTTTGATACTTTATAAATGTCGCAGTCAACTGGTCGAATCAGCAGTTTAATTGTACGTATAGCCATTTCATTGAACAATGCCATTCACTACATAAAAATCCTGGGACCTCGAGAAAACAGCTATTTATATTATCATCGTGAGCTTGTAGTTCCCAGGTAGGTTAGGGTTTTTTTAACTACCTATATATGTTATTAGCCTTTCTACATACAAAATCTTGGGGTTGAACGGCTAGCCGTTCAAATAAACGGCTGACTCAACCAGTTGGCTGCGACATATACAATCAACGATGTGTAAAATAAGCAAATTGATATAGTCGTTTAATCATTTGAATCTAGTTATATATATAGCGACCCTCTATGGATTTGCACGAAAAGTTATTATAAGTACATATAAACCTTCCGGAAGAAATGATCTAAACTATATTGAATTCCGCATCATTTTTTTTTGCGTAGTTTAGAAGAACAAAGCCGCTTGCCATCGGCAGAGAATTCATCTGCACACCTAAGACTTAGAGCCAGGGTGGTCCCATACTGTGCGGTTTCAGAGGAACTTCCTACCGCGAACGCTCAGGTTGTGGAATGTTTTCCCTGCTGAGGTTTTCCCAAGCGACTAAAGTATGGGGTTCTTCAAAAGGGGTGTTTGGAAAATTTTAAAGGGTCAGCAACGCGCCTGTGATTCCTCTGGTATTGCAGGCGTCCATAGGCTACGGTAACCGCTTACCAACAGGTGGGCCGTATATACGGTTGTTTGACACCTTAGTAGAGAAAAAAAATCAATAAAAAAAAAGACAAACAGGCAGACGCGGATAGCGACTTTGTTTTATATTAAATAAATAAATAAATAAATAATACTGGACAGTTCACACAACATTATCTAGCCCCAAGCTAAGCAGAGCTTGTGTTATGGGTACTAGATAACTGATATACTTAATACAATATATTACATAGATAGATATTTTTTTATTATACATAGAAAATACCCAGAACACCCTGAACAAATATCTGCGATCGCACAAATATTTGTTCCGAGGCGGGAATCGAACCCGCAACCTCCTGCGTCGCAGGCCAAGCTTCGCCCGCCGCGCCACAGAGGTCGTCAATATTATGTAGACATTGACGACCTCTGCGCAGCGGGCGAAGGTTCGCCTGCGACACAGGAGGTTGCGGGTTCGATTCCCGCCTCGGAACAAATATTTGTGCTATCTGCAGATATTTGTACAGGGTGTATTTTCTATGTATTATAAAAAATATCTACCTATGCAGTTATCTAGTACCCATAACACAAGCTCACCTTAGCTTGGGGCTAGATAATGATGTGCGAACTGTCCAGCTATTATTTACTTCATGACCAATATGCATAATGAACAACGAAGAAAGAAATCATTAATACGCATACTGACCAATAGTTAAAGATTGGATAGCAAGAAAGGTATAATTAAAATAACCTACATACCTAGCCAAAATGTTTAGGTACCTAATTTTTTTTCTTACATATTTGGACTCAAAGAAAACTTTGACATTCCTGAACTTGGCTAAACTCAGATGATATTTTTAGAACTACAGCAATCAACAGAAATTGTTGGCCAAATAACTACGGCACCTAGATCACATTCAAGCAACACCAATTATTTCAAAATAACATGTTTACATCCTACAATCCTTAACTATTTGACACTTATAACCAGTACCTACGTTCGTATATGGTCGTAGAGAATGGTCTCCAATAGTTGCAATGCACTAACATAATCTACTTGCTCGCACATTTGCAATGACTACTTAAAGTTTACTTATAAAGTTTTAGATAATCTTATTACTAAAGCTATACTATTAGTAGGGTTAACCTATTTAGTTATATTATTACTAGGATTAACCTAGTTAGACTAACAAGCAAAATCCAAAATACGTCTATTTACAAAAAGATTCATGGGGAATTTGGCTTAATCACCACGCATTGGGAATGCTGCTATCCATCCCCTGTTGTAAATGCGTAATCCCTTAGTCGGCTTTGATGACATCCACGGGAGGAGACAGAAGGTCTATCTAAGGCCGGACACACCACGGTCAAGTCTACATAAAGATGATAAATCAAAGAAAATTACATTGAAAATTTTCTCAACATCTGTGTAACGGCTGTAGCCGGCTGAGATACGAGACTTGCGCGTTCCATTCCCGCTGCGGGACAAATGTTTGCAAGGTCTCTGAATACTAGTTCCGGGTCTGGCTGTTGCGGTACCACGGAACCCGTAGTTCCTTATACCGACGACACAGGGAAATCTATAGCATGTGTGGGATAGGACTGGTGACTGGTTGGTTGTTAGTTATGTTTTTGCAACGTTTCGCTTCTGGTACGCGAATTTCAAATTGTATTATTGTGTTTGTTGCTCATCACAGCTCATCAACACATTTTGATACAGCGAAACCTGACTTTGTGAAAACTAGGAGAACTAACACGCATATTTTGATTGAAAATTTCTCATAATTATAAATTGCAATTTAAGAAATTTATAGAGCGCAATTTGAATTTCACGCATTTTTTAAAAGTGTTGAAATATTATGATATTTCATCTTTACAACCTCATCACCAGCACAGCCGTGGTCTGAGACAGAAAAGGAGGTGGGCAACCTTTTACCCAGGTAAAAAATAAATGAACCAACAAACACACCCCCAGGTTAACCAACTTAACCTTCCCTTCATGGAAGTAATTAGTACGGTTCTAAATTTTGTTTTTTGTCCGTTTTTCCTAAAGAACTTGTATATTTTTAGAAGCTGGGAAGCAAATGTTGTATTTCTAAATAATCAGATAAATCAACTCATTGCATTTGCGTGAAACAAAACGCAACAAGCTTCATTACTTTCCCACAACATTCTCAAGAAATTAAATTAGCTTTTTCATTATCTTAACATATATTATCAATAACCAAAAGTATCTGAACCGTACGTTACGTTAGCCAAAAAAGTTGGGTCAAACAATGCATGGGGAGTTGTCCATGTTCTTTAATATTTATCTAAGGTCGGTCATCTTCTAAAAGTTTCACATAGGTAGGTATTTATACAAATGATCTAAACTCACATAACATATGGCCAATCTATTGTCAATAGCTGGAGTTCGGTCAATACCTATGTAATACAGCTAACAATACCGTGTTCTGTGTTGTGTGATATACGACAGGCGGTGTTTACAAACACTGTGCCATTGCTTCAAGGTAATGAAAGGATGTTTCATTTAACTCACAGCTATGCTTGCCAGGTTCGACTGAAATTATGTTGGTACCAAAACAATCATGTGTTATTTAATGCTAAGACAATACTAACCACGAAATTTAAAAAAAAAAAGATGTTAGAATGTTTGTGACAATCACGCCGAAACGGCTGAACCGATTTTAATAAAATTTATAACACAGATAGATTATGACCTGGATTGAGCTACTTGGCTAGCTGGTTGGCTACTTTTTATCCAGTTAAAAAGCGAGTGAACCAGCGGGCGGACACTATTACCTTAATAAAAACAAATGCTAGCTACTGCAGGTGGGTACCTAACTATCCGGTCATGCACTCTGTGAAAACCTTTTAACATAGGAACACTAGTAGGTACATTTATTTACAGACAGAATAATACAACTAATACAAGTAGGTATGTATCCTATACGAAACCATTGAAAATAATAGTTTATCTATGAGTCACATTAACTTACATAATTGTACATTTTGCCCACCTTCATTGTAATATACTTTTCCAAAATTGTATGTTATTGTATAGTTTCTAATGTATTTTTCTATTCAAAAGACTTCAACGCGCTACAAAATTCCGACCTTTCTTGGATAAGAAAATGATTTATTTTTATTTAATTAAATCATTAAAATCACATTTTAACATTACCCGTGCTACTAAGTATAATACTTAAATTATCACAGTGTTTTGTCTTTTTTATTGACAGGCAGTTTCAAACTCGGTAGAATGAGACAAAACACGGTGTAACGATTCTATGTTTTTTTTAATACAACTTTAGATGACGGAACAAGCAAATGGCCCACATGATATTATGCGGTGCCTCTGCCTATGAACAGTGCATTATCACATAGGTCATGTCCACCTAAGACGCATCCTATGTAGGGTTGCAAAAAAACGGTTCTTTTTCTGGCTTGAAAAAAAACCAGAAAAATACCGTGAAAAAAAACAGTTTTTTTTCTGGAATATGTTTTTTTTCATAAGTACGGAATCTCTCATTTGTTTAGCATTTAATACTTTTAAACGATAGTTTTAGACTTTATGTTAACAACTTATATTCTGGTTTTATAAAAATAACATTAATGAAATCTGTAATGGTAGTTATCGCCATTTACTGTTGCCGATCACCGCCACCGCCTCTCCTCGCCGCATCGGGGATTCAGAATCCCCGATAGCGATAAATATTTTTGTACTGAATGTTTATCGAATTAAAATGTACGTTAATGCTATTGAAACACAGCCTAGTTTCTTTTGTAAGTTATACTTCTCAAATCAAAAACGTCATTGTGTTTACTTAGTTGAAGCGAAGACTAGCTAGTTAATGAACAATTCATTTTTGTGTTTTTTTTAAATATTTTATTCCATATTATTTCCATGAAAAACCGCTATTGTCGTATTATTTGTTGGTTTGAAAAAAAACCTTATTTAGAAAAAAACAATGGTGCCAGGTTTTTTTTCATGTTTTTTTTCATAAATTTAAAAAAAAACATTTGTTACTAAAGATACTGCTATCTACACGGATAATCCGTGTTTATTAGCAGCTCGGTACTAGATCAATTATATTTACACTGGCTATAAATTATTATACTCATTACCAACAAACTACGGTTAATTAGTCAAATTAATCATTCCGGCTTATCTCGGAATAGAATAAAAAGTGTAGAGTCTGTTCAGAAAGAGACCCGTCGTAGGATTTGAGGGCGCAGCCGTGCTTATTTACCTTTTTTGTTCAGCGCGTCTCCGTTTTTGATCATTTTACAACTGTAACTATTTTTGTAGTTTATGATTCAAAATGCCGATACAAAGAAACCAGCTGAACTAGAAACTACCAGAAGTTGGAACGTTAGTTCACAATTCGGCCACGACGGCTCTCTTTCTGAACAGACTCTAACTAGAAACATTTAGGTATGATAATGATAATACATAGTTTAAAATCGTCTAACACGATGTTAATATATGAATGAACAAGACATTAGTGGATAGGGCAATCAATTCATGTTAACAGGTAGGCGTGTCTCACAGCAAGGTAGGCAGGCAGGCAGATTTTTTGACAGAGTATGATGGATTTAAGTACTTTTAAGTAGTATCGTAGTATCTATAATCTATATAATTCTGATAAAAATATACACGTGTCTTTATCTTCGAGCAGGTTTATAACCAATCTCAACTTAGTTTACATTTGAGTTGACTTCTAGTTCCTATTTCTATTACTGAATTATGCATTATCACCGAAAGCGATTTCTTCCAGGCAAGGGGGTTCCCAACACTCCTGTGCGAAGCCTAACGAGTTAGTAGTACTTTATAATAATATGTTAACCGTAGTCGGGTGGCGGTAGTGTTTGTAGCTTTTTACTTGTTCAATTCTTGACGATAGATTTGTGCTCACAGAGTCAGCTAAATTGAATTGAATTCATTTATTCATACCATAGGCAAAAACAAGCCGAGCAAGGCTGGCAGGGAAGCCAGCAAGCTATCGTTGATGTTTTTGAAACTGAGTTTCGATACAGCTTCACTCTGTCTCACTCAAATAATAATGCAATAATTATTTTCGAAGCTAGGAATTTATCCCCAATACAATGATCACAATGAGCCTAAACACGTTCAGACTACTATTATCCATCGAGGAGTTCCGTTGTGCACTTCTCGTCTCCATCATCAGATCAGGTCGCTGTAACCATCATATTGTATTGTCATCGGAACTAGACAGGTATGCCAAATTTCAGCTCAATCGGATATCGGAAAGTCACCCTTACTATCGCCACCCGTGAAATACTTATCATTGAGTAGTTCCAATCTTCGACCAAAATACTTTTTATTTTGGTCGAAGGTTCCAATGGCCATCTCTGGTCTTCTTCATCAGTTCCACTTCACCAAATGGCACTTTCTGAATGCACATGCTTGTTGCTGAAAACACCAAAATCGCTATACCTATGTGTGCCTAGAATATTTGAAAAAGTTATGTAAAATCATGTTAAAACAATTGTAAGTATTTTGATGCACGTCTGGCTCACGTAACGAACTGTGCGGTAGACACTTAGAATATAGAATAAACCAGAAGGTGCGCACGATGTTATTAGTACGGGGCGCTTTGGCGCCAAAACATAACGCCTCCCTCGGGCCTATCATACTTCCCACAGAAGGGGTAATATTTTGGTGATGTTGGCAACAATGACAAAATGAACGCTTGTTTTTTTCCAAAGAATGAATTGTAAACAAATTTCATTGTTAAACCTAATATTTAAATGTAATACTTACGTATGAAATGTGATTCTATCCTTTTTCTTTTTACGCCTAGCAGAATTTCTACATGTGGGAACGACACACGACGGCATGTTCACAAGAAAATCTTTCAAGTTTGGCACGACCCGCACGGCCGACCACAGTCTGGGTGAAACTATTCTCATTGAGGCTAGTTTGCGTGGTGACAGATTTACGCATGACACGGGTTCTGGTTTATGCTATATTCTAAGGGTAGACATACAACGCAACACAGTTACTGGTTGTCATCGAGTGCACACTTGTCTTGGAACCGTCCTCACGCTTCATTAGTCAGTGCTACTCAATACGACCGCTATCCGGTATTGTACAGGTACCTGCTATTTATACCAGGTGAGCAGCAGGCTGCAAGAGTAGTTTTGTATGTTAGTCTTGTTTTGTCACTATAACGACTGGACCAATTTTGATGGGATATAAAATAAATAAATAAATAATAAAACCTGCATTAAAAGGAGAATTACGTGGATGAAACTGCGGGCGACAGCTTGTTTATAATAAAAATAGATAAATAATAAAATAATTAATGCTGGATAGTTCACACAACATTATTTAGCCCCAAGCTAAGCAGAGCTTGTGTTATGGGTACTAGATAACTGATATAGGTACCTAATACAATACAATACATACCTAGATATTTTTATTATGCTTAGAAAATACCCAGAACATCCTGAACAAATGTCTTCAGATCGTACAAATATTTGTTCCGAGGCAGGAATCGAACCTGCAACCTCATGCGTCGCAGGCGAACCTTCGCCCGCCGCGCCACAGAGGTCGTCAAAACAGAATGACAAACAGTGACTGTGCTCATTTTAAGTAGGTACCGATCATAAGCTTAAATTGAAATAACTTTTATAAGTAAGGGTGTAGTGTTAAAAATATCACACGGAATTAAACCATAAGGTCAACTACTGACTGGTCATTTTGTATGATGTCTTATATAGCCAGTAAACTCTAACAAGGAACCATTCATCTATTTCGATGTTCCATATCAGAAACATTTTATTTGAATTTATTTTTGAGGAACTGAAAGTGACCTATACCACAGATAAAATAATACTATACTAGTCCTATACACAGCTGCACTGATCTTGACGATCGTTGAAAAAGGAAAAAGGCGTGATAAAGAAAATATGATCTACATTACCCTCAATAAGACCACACTCACAAGGTTGAATCATTCAGGCGCAAGTCCTAATCGCAATTTTCAGTATTTACTTTTTGCATCAATGTGTTTGCCCCTCCTAGACATTGCCTATTGATAGATATCTTACTCTTGCGCGGAGCACAATAGCCTATAACTATTATATAAATGTTTTTACTGGGTTATACTTCGCATGTGAACTAGATACTGTAGTTGCTCTCAGCCCAGTGATTTCTACTGGTTACTTAACAGTTAAACATTTCCCTTTTTCACTTCCGTTAGTAATTAACGCATATCCTTTTTTAGATGTCACTTGTTTACGGATATTGGAGTACTCGGAGTTTGGATGGGCATGCTGTTTTTAGATGTCACTTGTTTACGGATATTGGAGTACTCGGAGTTTGGATGGGCATGCTGTTTTTAGATGTCACTTGTTTACGGATATTGGAGTACTCGGAGTTTGGATGGGCATGCTGTTTTTAGATGTCACTTGTTTACGGATATTGGAGTACTCGGAGTTTGGATGGGCATGCTGTTTTTAGATGTCACTTGTTTACGGATATTGGAGTACTCGGAGTTTGGATGGGCATGCTGTTTTTAGATGTCACTTGTTTACGGATATTGGAGTACTCGGAGTTTGGATGGGCATGCTGTTTTTCCAGATCTTGCGAGATAAGCAATCCAAGGCAAAGATCAAATTTGTCAAATGCAGAGAGAGCTGAAAAAGGTCCTCAAATGTGTGCGATCTTCCAAGCATGTGTGTTTGTTTAAGTAGTAGTAGAGCTTTTTTGTGAAAGAGTTCGTCCGGGGAAGTACTACCTCCATACCGATTTCTGCTGCAAAGCAGTAGTGATCGCATTGTTGTGTTCCGGTTTGAAGTTTACGGATGCCGATGAAATTACAGGCACATGAGACTTTTCATCTTTATGTCTCAGGGTGGCGGGCGCAGTGCAATGCCACATAGGGTGCGTCCTAGGTGGACGTGACCTATGAGGTAATACATTGTTAAAGGCAGAGGTTACGGCTTAACATCAGGTGGGCCTTCTGCTTGTTCCGCCATTCAAGTAGACAACACAAAATGTTTCAGACAACAAACACTATTTAAATACACCACGCCCATAGATATAGGTATACAGACAATGTATTTAGCGTAGGCATGTAAGTACCTACGTAATTACTGCCAATGGTACCTACGATAGAGCATATCTAATATCTATTGAGCATGCTATCTGGTAACCTAGAATGTTCGATATTTTAGTTAGTACACAAAAAAACAGTCGTTAATTCCTTGTTAGTTCCCTAGCCGAGTCTACTATAAAACGCGTTATTATTGGAGTATTACAGTGTTTTGTCTTTTGCATTGACATGCAATTTGAAATTCGATCGAATAAGACAACAACAAATTATTGATAATCAAAAAATTTGGTTTATTCAGTAGTATGCGATAAAAAATTCATGCGTTCATGCGTCCGCGGTGGCGTTCCATGGGCGGGGCGGCTTGTCTATCTGATCGCCACCGCACCGCGGACGCGGGTTGAACGCGTCGGTCTGACTTTAGCCTTATAGCTCTACTGTCATATTTAACAAAATAGATAACCTTTACTGTCAATCAACTAATTATTGTCGATCGGTTTCTATTTCACTAATTTGAGGTGGATTCCGCGAAATTCCAAATCGTAGGTTTGATTTTTAAGTGACCAAACAAGTAAAATATTTAAATAAAAAATATGCATTACTACATTATAATTCAGAGAATCACTGTACCAAACGTGCGATAGGGCAATTTTTCTCGATAGAAAAAAAACACAAAATGTTTGGCTAGATTTGATTGTCTCAATATGGTGCATATTTTTGGGTCAAAAATTAGACTAATAAAATCAATAAAGCTGAGGGCTTACTGTAGGGGTTTTGTTAAATTTACTATATTTTACGAGATATTCAATTAAAACGGGTTTTTTCATAAGGCGTTTTTTTATGAAGATTTCTGCCTAGGGTTGGTTAAATAACATTTTACTCAAATTACTATCTACTTAGTACAATTACAGTTGAAACCAGTTATTGTTCTAACCATTGAGCTTGTGGTAAGTGAATGCACTAGGTATGGCCTCGCTATAATATTTGCTACCTGCCTTTGGTCCCAACTTGTTACAAGCTTCCTTTTCTTTCAGATTTTACAAATTTGCCACTGATGCTGGATAATACTCGTACCTAAGACTTGCTTCTAACTAGATACTATCTCAGAGCAATGATATTTAAAATGGAAAGGAAGCCTACAGCCTCAACCGCTGATCTCACTCAATATGCATGTAGGTAAACATAAATATTTCGCATTTATAATACCTACATAGGATTTAGTTAGATTAGGGTCAACTGCCCTCAATACAGACTTCATTATCAAACATATATAAAACTTCTTATTTGAAATCATTATCTATGGTGTTCAGCACTTTATTTGTTAATTTGTTATTTTGCTTTACTACGCAATTTACGCGCTTCTTTTTTATATTTTTCTACGTGTTTTTATTTTTTTTATACTACTTGAATGACGGAACAAGCAGATGGCCCGCCTGATGTTAAGCGGTAACCTCTGCCTATGAACAGTGCATTACCTCATAGGTCACGTCCACCTAGGACGCGCCCCATGTGGCATTGCACTGCGCCCGCCACCCTGAGACATAAAGATGAAAAGACTCATGTGCCTGTAATTTCACTGGCACCCTTACCCTTCAAACCGGAACACAGCAATGCAAGCACTACTGCTTTGCGGCTGAAATAGGCATGGTGGTAGTACTTCCCCAGACGAACTTATTCACAAAAAAGCTCTACTACTACTATGTATGTATGTATGTACGAGTATAGTTTCAAACGTTCGAACGTAGGTAGGTACCAAACGTTTTTGGTTTAGATTTCGTTAAGCTTATGCAAAATTACTCGGACTTGTTGATAAGATTCGTTGCATAAGATTTGTCCATGGCTGCTAGCGTATTATGGAATTATGGAATGAGTTCTTACTGGAAGAAAGCAAGCGTTACCAGAGCGAAATAAATAGCGGCGATGAGCTCACCACTCGTCACGTCTATATTCCACGATGGTGCAAGTGCAACCCACTGTGAAAAGAGGTCCATTGAGGCTCTGTCTACTCCTTTAAGAAAAAAAGGTGTGTGTCTTTGTATGTATGTATGATGCAGAAAATGGTATCTTGCTATTTTCTGAATATTTGATCCGTTGAAGTTACTGAAACTTGTAGGTAGTATTATTTATTCTGTGGTTAAACAAAAAAGGACTCCTCGGTTGAATTGGTTAAAAAAACATATTGAGGAATGAGTGAGTATATTTCATCATCTAAAATGACTTTCAAAATAAATAATAATAACACAATACAAAATTCTCTAACTGACAATGATGCTGACCACTTGGCATAAGCCCGTGACTTCATTTATTGCCGAATCATTTTTTAAATGTTTTAGGAAAAAAATAAAACGTTATAATAATAATAAAAGGTAATGAATTATTGCGTAGGTATCTCAAAAACTGTATTTTAAAAAGAATACAAACTCAGGAGGTCTTTTATCTGGGCAATTCAAGCAAGGATCCCTCAATCCAAACGTAGGTAAAGTTCGATCAATCGCTACACCAGCGTATCCTCTAAAACAAAGCTAAAACATTTACGTTTCATACGATTAGCGCATTACAAAACGTGCTTATTTTCATACTTACTATAAACACCACTATTCCAAATATACCTTAAAAAAAAACTGAATGTTAAGTATTCGGTGCCTACAAATTTTATCTGCGTATGTTTTTTTTTTCGAGTAGAATTAAAAAGATATTAATTTTTTTTTCTTGACAAAATCCGAATTTTATGGACATAGTACTCGTGCTTGAGTTTGTGCGGTGACGCATGACGGTCGAATTAAGCGAAGTAAAAACTAGGTAGTAATCTATGGGCGGTTTTGACCAAATTGTTCCCATTTTTTATGGATGTTCCTGGGAATTGATTATCCAGGTTTTTTTTAATAGTATATTTAGAATAGTGGTGTAATATATATTCTGTGATACTAACATAACATTTTGGTGGTGGTATTGTTTTAGTAGTTATTGTACAAAAGTAATGCCTCAAATATTTTATCAAGATGTGACGCTATGTCAGAGAGATCAGTGTCATCATTGTGTTTGTTGGCATGTTGTTATAAGTAGACAGCTAAAACAGCGCGACGACAACAGCATTGCCACAATCACATTATGCTTCTATGCTAAATTACTATAACGCTCACTGTTGCGTTAGTTTCGTTTGATACTTATCTAAAACTAGTTACTATGACAATAGGTATAGGTAACCTGAATATAGTATGCTAATTGCACATAATATTATACTTTAATGTAATTGCACAGTGCAATTTAAGCTTATTTTTATGTAGATTATAAGAATTTCCTTCAAATAAAAACTATATTAACTTATTTAGTAAGTATTTAATTCGATCACCAAAAATCCTGTCATTTTTAAAAACCGCCTTAATCCTGACCCGGACTTGTTGATAAGATTCGTTGGTATAAGATTTGTCCTGGCTGCTAGCTTAGTATGGAATGTGTTATTACTGGAAGAAAGCGTTAGCCGAGTCAGTCGTGGGAAGCAATGGCGGCGATGCGCTCACCGCTTGTCACGTCAATATTCCACGATGGTGCAACCCACGGTGAAAAGAGACCCATTGAGGCTCTGCCTACCACTTCGGGGAAAAAGGCGAGTGTCTAATGTATAAATGTATGTAATAATGTATATATGTAAACCTGACCATTGCCCAAAAATCTTGACATATTAGGACAAATCCAGACGACTAGTATGCCAAGTTGCAGACTCATGCACTCATGTAGAGATGTCCCTACTCTACCTATCTAGGCAATGACTAGAATTTCTAGACTTTGAAGTCTTAGCCAATTATTCTAATTCCGCGGGAGATGGGTAGTAGTCTGAAGCCCAATTCTCGTAATAAAATATAGTCAAATTAAAGTTCGGATCATGCTACGATCTAGTGTCGATGTCACAAACGTCAAAACTGGTATTCTGCTCACCTGACAATACAACACGGAATGTGATTATATCGAAATGTGACTGTAGCTTGAATGTTTCAAAGTTCTGAGAATTCTCTCTTTCACTCTTTACAATTATTATATAGCACTATCCTACTCTAATATATGGTCGCAAGAATTGAAAGTAGATAATATTGTTGTTATGAGGGAGCAGAATACCAATTTTTCAGTCAATTCACAATACAGTCTCGATTCGGTTAACTTGCAGTGTGCCGTTAAAATAAATAAGAGACCCTTCTGGTATGGAACGCTACATGTGGTGATATCCTTGTGCCATCTGATCTGTCAAGGACATCAGTTGGGCCGGTGAAGCGGCAGAATCAGCTGAGGTGAGAATCTCATAGTGGACAGAGTTTACGTATTTGAGCCATTCTTGGTCGAGACTCTGGGTCCAAGGCGGACCGGGGTCTTCGAATTTTCAAAATTATTTCTGAGCGTTCGGTCGAAGTAAAGTTACCATCCGTCCGGGTTTCCCCAGATTTGTCCTAGTTTAGAGGGCGTCCAGGTACATACAGGGTGTACAGGTATCGTCCGGGAGGAGTTTCATTTGTAGTCCTGGTTTAAAAATTTCAAGTCTTGGGCCACCACAGGGCTTGAAGGTCTTTGAAAATAAATAAAAGATTGGTTAATAACATTTTGAACTGTTGTTAACACTGACTAAGTTTATAAAAACCTGTAGACATGTCCGGGTTCTGGGCTCCAAAATACGGGGTTTTTGTAGACCCCACCTAAGTCGGGGGTAAGTCCCTAGGTGACACTTGATCCGAGAACTGGCTCTTATCTTGCTCAACGCATTGGTATTGCCATTGGACGAATCCGTCCGGTAGTGATTTGTATCAGTTGAGCTCTTTAGATCGTATTCAACGGTCTTTAGACAGCTCAACTGAATCGTTTGTATTTTTTTATTGTGTAGGTACAGGTTTATATTATATTATTGTTATTATTTAAGTAGTATTGTTCTGTTTCATTAAATAAATAAATTTAAAAGTAGCAAAAATGTATGCTACTGATGATTATAGTTACCAAGGAAATATCATGAAGCAACTACGCTCTGTAATTTATGTAATACGAAACAGATGCTCAGTTTTTGGAGCAGAGAGAGTTGGCTGGCGGTCAACTGATCGTACCTGCTTCACTATGTAACAGGTATACGCACGACATTTACGCAATTCGTGTAATGTAGACAACGATTTATGAGAGACAAGTTAGCATTTAACGACTTGCGTAAAATTATTCTGAATATCTGGCCATACATTTCTGGTTATAAAATATCTTCGACGACGATGTCTCTTTTCAAAAATGGCGGAAGAGTTCGTACTTTTCGTAATCGTGATTTTAAAATAAATTATAATTGGCCAGTGTCTCAAAGTTTCTGCGTGGCACGAAATGTTTCATTCTAATTTCAACATTACAAAACGCGTTTATTACCAGCCAGTTACCTCAAATACTACGATATATCATTCCATTGTACTGCCACAGACGCTTAACTGATTATTTAGTTATTTACATTCATAGTTCTTACCTGAAACAGTTCGCACAACTTCCACTAATGATTTTAATGGTTTATTCAACAAGTAAGGGAACGCTTTCATTAATTTCTAACGGAACCGTCCTTGATCCAAAAAAGTCGGTCGTGAGTTCCACAGGGTCATGATCGAATAGTGTTAGATACTTTTATAAGTAGATAACTAGGCAATGTTAGTAGAGCAAACTCTACGTTAGTAGGTACATACTTACGTAATTAGCTCATTCATGGTAGGTACTCGAAATAAGATTTGCATCTTGTTGAGTAGAATTGTGTGTTGATTTTATCAATGTTAATGTTCTTGCTATTCGCTGTCATCAATCTTTCTCGTGTAGATGTAGGCCGATTTATTACGCAAAAAGTTTCTTATTTAAAATAAGAATCAAATCAAATATCTTTATTTACGTTTGTTGCCCGTGGTACCACCAGTAGGTATTACCTACTACCAGTGGTAACACGGGTAAAATAAAACTCCCGTAGACCAAGCGATCCAGTAGTACCACGGGAAGTGTTTAATAAACACTTTAATAACACAGTAATAAACACTGTTTATTACTGTGATACCTACATGTATTATTTTATCTGTGGATACACTCTTATTGACATTTCCTAGTTCGACTCCTGTCACTTTGTCACTTATCCCTTTGACATTTGTCACTTTCAAGTTTGCTATTTCGAAATTTCCCTTTACTATAGTATGGTAAAATTATAGTACAATTTCTGTATGCTCATACTTTGCTGAGATAATGCGTGTAAATATTCCTTTACGGTACCTACAGATTAACATTTGATAGGAATTTGTACCAAAGACTAATGAAAATTAATATAAAAATATATTAAAATTAACATAAGCAGTCCGTTGTAATGTTTCAGTGGCCTTCCTACGCACCTGGTACACACACCTTAAATATTTTAACTATTTGAATAAGTGCGCGTGCTCTAGTTTCCTAGATTTAGTGGTTTTATCCAATTACGGCAACGCTAAAAGGCATGGTTGTATTTTTAGCAGTCTATGTGGTTGTATGTTTGTATTTACGTATGTTCCACCGTAGCGACTAAACTACTCATCCGATTTTGATGAATGAGTTCGTTATTAATGTAGGTACATTTTATACGAACAAAATCGTATGACGAAAAAAGTGGGTTTTTTGGGGGGTCTTCAGAATTAATTGTGAGTTTTATGTACATTAGGCATTAAGATTACAAAAATATGACACTCTAACTTAAATTGAGCTTCATCTTTATAACGCTATTTTTATAATGCGTTGTTAATTTAGCTTAATTAAGGTGTCAATTCACCTAGTAGGTGAATCACTACATATACTAGGTACTTATTCAATCTCGTGCCAGGTGAATTGACATCTAAGCTAAATTAAGGTGCAACGTTTTGTTTGCGGCGTGAAATACAAACTTTATTGTGTTTTATGCTCATCACAGCTCATCAACACATCTTGAGATAGCGAAACCTGATTTTGAGAAGAAAGATAACTAACACACATGTTTTGATTGATAGCGTCTCATAAATATCATTAGTTGACCTGCAAATGTGTTTCAATTATTTTTACAGTGTTTTTTTTGTTGATGTAGTTTTTGATTTGATTCGTAGTTTGATTTTTTGTTCATTGATTAATCATATTTATAAGACACTTTCAATCAAAACAGGCCTCTAAGTTTCATAGTTTCAGCAAAATCAGGTTTTGCTATCTCAACACCTGTTGTTATGCTGTGATTAGCAAAAAACACAATTTAATTTCAATTTCACGCCTCAAGCGAAACGTTCCAATTATAAAAATACCCTTATAAACATGAAGTTCAGTTTTAAGTTATACTGTCTGATACCTACTCTGGTGGTTCACTAACATAGTGTACCGAATGTATATAACACACAGTAATACCTACATTGTAGTTCTATAATGTTTTATTTGTCCGTGTAAGTTGATTTAGATCGATTTATTTTGCAAAAAAAAAACAATTAGGTACGTAATTAGAATCAATTCCCAGACCGTTATAAATTGAGGTTTCAATGGCTTTTCTACCTATCTAAAGCTAGTGTTATTTAACTGTTTGATTATGCGTGCTCTATATTGCTGGACTGTTCACACAACATATAGGGGATCCTGGTGGCCTCACTCTTACTTATTAACTATATTATATTGTGTATCTAGTTTATTTTTTATTTTTGTATACTACTTGAATGACGGAACTAGTAGATGGCCCACCTGATGTTAAGCGGTAACCTCTGCCTATGAACTAACTCTAGATCCCCCTAGAGTAAGCGTATAAGTGTTATATTTAAGTATGGTGTGCTAGTGTTCAGAATGATTGTCAACTATGTTTTTTTCCACCACTCTTATCACTTGCACAAATAAGATGTAATTCAAGGGCAGAACCAGTCGAGTGTCCGCCGTAATATGAGGCAATTTACGCAATGTCAATGCTACGGAACTACGTAACTAACTATTGTATTGTTCTTTTATAACTACAGGAAATATACGGACTAATTTGAAAGTTTTGAAATGAGGTTGTTGAAACAATTACATTCCAAACTCTAAATAAACTAGTAGTTCGCCTCGAACTTGACCTCACGTGGACCCCCGTGGCTCAAAAACCCCGGTACCAATAAAGCTGATGTTCGAACTTACAAATTATATTCATCTAGATACAATACCAAGATTTATTAACATTGGGTGATCTGCATTTATCGTCGGACAAACAAACATATCTAGGTACATACAAATATACTACGTAGGTACAGGCCATTCACCGTAAGATGTCCCCAGCCTTGTGAATAGTGCCAACCACACAAAAATGTAACCATTGATATTATATGTAACATAATATGACGACCTCTGTGGCGCAACGCGCGAAGGTTCGCTTGCGACGCAGAAGGTTGCGGTTCAATTCCGGCCTCGGAAAAAATATTTGTGAGCTCTGCAGATATTTGTTCAGGATGTTCTGGGTATTTTCTATGTATAATAAAAATATCTATCTACGTAATGTATTATATTAAGGCTTTGATTATATATACAACAGACAATTTTTTTAATTCTCAAGTATTCACTATATCAATTATCCGCCACACAAGCTCTGCTTAGCTTGGGCTAGATAACGTTGTGTGAACGTTTCAGCATTATTATTTATCTAAAAGTTTCAGCATTCGTGTTTCTAGTCTATGATTTATTTAGATTACATCCTCAAGTAATTACTGTATTAATATCAAGTTTTTAACCTTTACTGTTACCGAGTGAGCATGTAACGCAACGACTCCAATTTTTAACATATCGTCTTAATCGATTTGTATTTCTTTACAGATATTTGAATCACAATGAGGAGACAGATAGTGCTGATATGCGCGTGGCTCGCTACAGCCTGCGCGACTCTCGAGGTAGTCAACCAGTGGAGCCTTCTGCAGTTCGACTTCCCCCCGGATCCAGTGCTCCTGGAAAAGTTCAAGCCTGAGAACACGGTGCCAACCGGGCTGGAGATCGGCTGGGATAAGATCTACCTCGGGATCCCCAGACTGAGGGCCGGAGTGCCGGCCACCCTAGCGTGGGTGCCCCGTAGTCTACCTCCAGGCGTCAGTCCTGTCCTACAGGTAACTAATTACAAAATAAGTACCTACTTTATTGAAAATATATCATTTTAAAACAAACTTTTATGAAATTAGTGATCAGAACGGTGTGCTGATCAAATTGAGTCCAAACATTCTCAGTCTACTATTGTCCATCGAGAAGTGCCGTTGTCCTCCTTCCATCTCCATCATCAGATCAGGTCGCTGTCAGCAAAATACTGTATTGTCATCGGAACTTCACAGGTTGGCAAAATTTCAGCTCAATCAGTTGAGGATAACTGCTTTAAAATTCAGTTGCAATAATTAATTTTAAAGATACTGTAAGGACCCCACCTGGCGCCAATACAACAGAATAAAACAGTCAATTTGACAGTTTGATGTGACAATATTTTACCTAAACAAACATAACATACAAACAAACATTGCAAGCTAATTAAATGCTTGAAAAAATTCAAGTGCAGATAGTGTACCACGCAGTTCTCGTACCTGCTTATTGATGTGTGTTTATAAATCGTAACACGTATCCATAAATGGATACGATAATCTTCCAGTTCTTATAGCGATGCTTTTACAGATGAATGAAGTTGCTAGTAATTGGCGCGTGCCAACGCCCAAACGCTCACGAAATTTGATTACAGACGCATGTAACTAATTGTACCGAGTACGTAATGTAGGTACTTCCGTCAGGCTAGCGCACTTCGGCTGCAGACACGCATACGGTAATACCACTACCACGGCAACGCGGTTATATTTATTGTTTTATGATAAATTCACAAGATGGTGAAACCCACGATGAAAAGAGGCCCATTGAGCCCTGCCTACCCTTTCGGGGAAAAAGGCGTGTGTCTATGTGTCTTAATTAAGTTATACTTGTCTCGGTGTAATCAAATCTTACAAGTTGACCCACTTCCCGGTGTTCGATTGAGCTGAAATTTGGCATAGGCAAGTTCCGAAGACAATACAATATTATGCTGACAGCAACCTGATCTGATGATAGAGACGGAAGGTGGACAGCGGCACTCCTCGATGGATAATAGTACAATGTCAGTGTTTGGGCTCATTTTTATCTGCACACCGTTCACAACTTTTATAAAAGCTTGTTTTGAAAAAAAAAATTGCGTTCTACAACGTGAGTGCGTAAGATCAAAGTCCACAGGATCAATAGCCAATGGATCTATTAGTAAATACTCCTACAAAGCAGTGTCGTGTCAGTTTCAAAGACTATTCTGTGCACAGTTGTGTATTGACAGTATACGCATAGCCGCGCGAAAGCGTGAAGGGCAACGCGGCCGGCGGCGGCGGCCGGCCTTGGCAAGGCGGGCTTGCCGGTCAGATTCCGCGACATTCTTCGGGCCTTGCTCCGTTTGATTAAATTGTTAAGTTCAATCTGAATTACATTACTACCGATCAAGTAATTACCTACGCGTTACATAAATATAAAAGTAAGATTCTACAGAAAGAGTAAAGCTAGTTTCATATTGTTGGACGGATGCAATAACGAGAGCAATTAGGGCTCCGTTTGGACCCTTTGGGTACGGAACCTTAAAAACAGTCTTAAATATAAAATCCTTCGGGGTAAAATGATTTTAATCTTGAAATATACAAAATGGGTCACTAGATAGGTTTTGTTGAGTCGTTGAAGCTCGTTAAACCAGGTTCTTATTGCTGTGTCGGGGTGTGTCGTGGCGCGCCAGAACGTAATCAGTTACGTCTATTACCTAGCTATGACTAGATTCACATTAGTAGGTTCACGCGCCACAACACAACACAATCTACTAATGTGTTACCCCGAATGATTTTATATTTATGACTGTTTTTAAGGTTTCGTGCCCAAATAGTCCAAACGCAGCCCTAATTTCTCTCGCTCATGCATCCGTCCGACCCTCTGAAACAAAGGCGGCTAAACCGTTGAAGCCGTTGACCTTTGTCTTCATTTTTTTGTGAGCCTTTTTACAGCAGCACCTAGCTGGAAAAGCTGTTGAAAAGTCACCTAGGTCTCATCTACTTGAAACCAACCAAAGTACCTATAACCTTAGTTTTGTGTGGAGAGCTGTTGAACTACAAACTGGTTTGGTAGCGGGACACTCGTATGTAAACAAATCACACGTAATCGAAGACAACAAGAAAGTTGGTTACTTATTGTGACCACAACCAAAAGCTTGAAATGTCAAGACCGATCACGATGTTGTTTTTGAAATCAGACACTTTATATTCTAGAGAGATGTGGAATATATCATGTCCTTTGTTTTACGCTTATTTGTATGCCATTACAATCACGATATGAAAAAAGCAAGGTTGATGGGTTAAATAGGTACCTACTTATTTTATGAGTGGGAATGAACCCACTCTGTACGTCACAGTTATACTACATACAACTAAGCGCTGTGGTGTGTCCGGCCTAAGAATAGACCCCTTCGTTTCCTCCCGTGGATGTCGTAAAAGCCGACTAAGGGATTACCCGGACATGTTGATTAGATTCGTTGGTATAAGATTTGTCCTGGCTGCTAGCTTATTATGGAATGTGTTATTACTGGAAGAAAGCATTAGCCGAGTCAGTCGTGGGAAGCAATGCCGGCGATGAGCTCACCACTTGTCACGTGTATATTCCACGATGGTGCAACCATGAGGCTCTGCCTAAACCTTAGGGAAAAAATATCCGTTGAATAAGTTCGGTTGAATTAAATCTAAAGCCCAAGTTACGCACCCGTCAGATTATGTAGTATGATGCGAGTTGATCTGATGATGTAGACAAGGAGGACCTTGGAACTCCTCTGGATCATTCTGCTTTGAACTAACTCTTTCCTTCCTTGTTCCAGGCATACCCTGACTGGTCATGGCACAGCGCCGGTCGCGGAGACATCAACTGCACTGGTCTCATCTCGGTCTACCGGATCCGCGCTGATCGCTGCAACCGACTCTGGGTGCTCGACGCCGGAGTTATCACTAGCCTGGATGACTTCCGACGAGTCTGCCCTCCCAAGATTCTGATCTTTGATATGGCTACTGATCGATTGGTGAGAACTACCACTTAATTTAACTCTTGCATATGAGTGTGTTCACCAATAATCCTGATTTTCGATATGGCTACCGAGGCAAGTGAGAAAAACTAATGTTTTCGACAAAACTGTCGTTAACACCAGCTATGCATGTAGGTCGGACACATACAGCTCGTCCAAAGACTAAGCGACATGAAGGGAAGATAGGATATTTAGCGGAAACGAGACTCTATTTTTTTTTTTAACTTAGCAATACAGAAATCAAAGATTTTCAAAAAAATACTTGCTTCGTCTGGGAATCGAACCGGTTTAATTAAAAATTAAAATTAAAATGTTTAATTTTACGTTATACGTTTGTTTTAAGATACTGTTGTTACTTAAGAGGAATTATTATTTTTTGTCCATTATTTCAATTGGCATCATGAAAATAGGGGTTTTGTTTTTTTCACATTTTAGTGTAGTCATTTTCGATTCCCAGACGAAGCAAGTAATTTTTAGAAAATCTTTGAATGCTGTATTTTTAAGTTTTAAAAATAAAACAAAGTAGGTATCGTTTCAGAAAAATATTCTATCTACTACAATTTAAGGTAGGTACTTTCCGTTCATGTCGCATAGTCTTTGGACGCCCTGTATATACTTACTAGGTAGAAAATGTATTTTGCCAAATATTGTGCAGTTTCCATAGTAGGTATCATCATCATCAGCCTACAGTCCACTGCTGGACATAAGCCTCCTGCATATAATGCTTTAGCCACCTTTATCCACCGACTTCCTGCGACCTTAATAATTTATTTAGTCCATCGTTCCTTCCTCGGCCCGTAGCTTCAACGGGCCTTCCATATCTGCGTCGTCCAAATTGTGGTCGCCACTCAAAAACCTTTACTTCATAACGGTTATCAGTTCTGTGAGCTATATGGCCTGACCATTGCCAATTTAACTAATTCTGAGAGCTATAAAGGTGATCTTGGTTCTTCTACACGGATCTCCTCATTAGATGGCTGTGTAGTAAGTGTACCTAGGTATCATTTTCGTTTTTAGGGTTCCGTACCCAAAGGGTAAAATGGGACCCTATTACTAAGACTCCGCTGTCCGTCCGTCTGTCTGTCTGTCTGTCCGTCTGTCACCAGGCTGTATCTCATGAACCGTGATAGTGCGACAGTTGTAATTTTCACAGATGATGTATTGATGATGTAATTTTCACAGATGATGTACGCTATAACAACAAATACTTACTAAAAAACATTTATAAAATAAATATTTAAGGGGGCTCCCATACAACAAACGTGTTTTATTTGCCGTTTTTATAGATAATGGTACCGAACCCTTCGTGCGCGAGTCCGACTCGCACTTGGCCGGTTTTTAAAGACCACTTTACCGAAGTATGTAGGTATATTACAGTATTATATAATGTATTAATTAATTCAGAGTGAAATCTAGATTACGATTATCTTCTAACTAGTTGGGCTATAATAAACAGATATAGCAGCACGGCTAATCGATGTCGATTACCATTTTGCTGTTCATTGCGCTGCGAGTTTTAGCTTTTTTACATGAGCAAAAATATTTGAAACACATAGCGTAATGAACAGCAAAATGGTAATCAAAAATAGAACTTCAGTCTGTTGACTGTGACTACTAAATAAAATAAAATAAATAAATTATGCTTAACAGTTCACACAACATTATCTATCCCCAAGCTAAGCAAAGCTTGTGTTATGGGTACTAGACAACTGATTAACTTAATACAACATACATACATAGATAGATATTTTTTATTATGGTATATATATTTTATATATATATTATATATAATTATATATTTTTATCATAACTCATTCTCAAAAAAGCTCTACTTAACAATTATAGTTATAATAAAATATTATAGGTATTAAAAAAATATGTACCTAATATTAATTAATTAATAGATAAAATAAACAATAATAGGTATAAATTAACTATTAAATTATTATTTTTGGTATGTTTATTACATGAAAAACATTAAATTTTGAGTAAAACTTTTCATATCCGAGTACATTTATTTCCATAAATATACCTACTCATTATGCATCAGACTTGAATGCTGCCACAGAATAAATATTATGATGCTGCTTAAACTCGTGAAAAGATACAGACTCGAGCACACAATCAAAGAGAAACAATAATCCAAACAAGAAGGAGAAACTTTATTTTGTTCATTGATATAATGAGGTTTTATTAAACCTTAGCTAGATTCATCTTAAGCCATATTATCCCTCAGACTACGCTTTGTTTTGTAGGATTAGTGAAAGGCTTATGCATTGAAATTGTAGGAAGTGCTTTAAGTATTCTAAACATGTTCGCTAAGGAACCGGAATTGTCTTCTAGCTCAGTTACTCACGACATTTATCAGATCACATTTAATTAAGGTTTGTCGATGTTTCACAATTTAGTATGTTATATATACGTCCCAAGACTATGCGACATGAACGGGAAGTACCTTTACAATTGTATATTGGCAATATAGGATATTTTGCAGAAAGGCGACTTTATTTTATTTTTAAAAGTAAGCTATACTGCATTGTTCTTCTAAAAAATATTTGGTTGGTCTGGGAATCGAACACTGGCAAAAAGCATTCCGTATTTTTATGATGCCAGATTGATTTTAAATACTAGTTCCTATTGAGTATCTTATAACAAAAGAATAACGTAAAATGTTTGAATCCATTAAATGTTCGATTCGATTCCCAGACGAAGTAATTTTTAGAAAATGTTTGAATGCAGTATTATTAAGTTTTAAAACTCAAATAAAGTCTCCTTTCAGCAAAATATCCTATCTGCAATATTTAAGGTACCTTCCCTTCATGTCGCACAGTCCTGGGACGTCCTTTTTAAAGAAAATTACCTAATATTCTTCTCTTCGCTTTGTAACGACGGGCAACAATGGTTTGTATAACCTTTCTGTTTATTTCGTCCTATTTCAGATTACCAAAATACCATTCTGATGATGTTTTCTAGGACTAAAAGAGTAACTAAAAAATGAGGTTACAGTTTGATCACACTGTACGGAATACGGATGCCATAAAAACATTTAGCTCTTACCAAAGCATTGGCAGTCTAGTCGAGGTCGCAGTTATTATTTGAAAGGGTGCGGCTTGTTCAGTCGTCCGTGAGCAATAGATACGCACTATTGTATCTGTGACACGTATTCTGGACCAAGAATTATGTACAAGTCTATACGTAATTACATACTAGAGATTATTAATCTAGGCCGATCTCTCACAAATACCTATGAATTCAACATAATAGATACAGTAGAGGTGAAATGTGGGTTTACAATATTATAACATATCTGTTTGAGAATGTTTATAGATAATTCATCTTTTCTTTCTTTCTACTTTATTTAAGGCATCTGAGAATAGTGAGCTTCCATCTGAGGTTTTCCCGCTTGGTTACGACATGTGTCGCTTCAAGAAAAATATTCATAAATTCCTTCAGGGATAGGCAGCGCATTGACAATGACCCCGGTGTTGCCGGTGCCTATAAGCGACGGTGACCACTTTACATCAGATGGGCAGTAAGCTAGTTTGCCTAAAAGTTTCATAAAAAAAATGTTTCCTCAATTATGCTATTGTGTATTCAAATTGTACTTGTTTATTCACTAATATCTGATATTTAAGTTGTGAGTACAACGACCTTCGTATAAACGAAGTCCCTATGTTAGACTAGAGTCTCCTATGTAACCCTATTTCTTCTACTCGTGGTTCTAAATGTAACGTATAACTTATGGAAACTTAACGTTATACGTGTTCACTAACAATGTGAAAAAAAAATAACAAAGTGCAACTGTTTTCGACTGAAAATTTGATTCAACTTCTAAACGACTTAGAATTTTGTACTTTTTCTTTCACCTAAATGTCTGCAGACTTTATTTTCAAGTTGAACGTATGATTCTGTGATGCGATGGTTTTTCACGTGACAAATAATTGTTTTTCTTAGTTTTCACTTACTTTTCATTCCACGAGCGCTATTTTGTCACTTTCTATATGGCTGTTGTATGCGCTTCAGAATCAAATCTACGATTTGGAATTTTGCAGCAGGCCCACCACGTAACGATTTGGTTACAAACATTGAGTAACACACACTTGATACTTGAATGTCGGCGTTCAATGCGTTTTATACAATTTCCAGGTGAGAAGCGTGTACTTCCCCCGTGAACTGCTGCGGCCGAGCTCCCTGCTCACCAACCTAGTGCTGGACGACACCCGGTCATCCTCCTCACATCTCTCTGCAACCTGTGACAACATCTTCGCTTACATCAGTGACACTGTTGCTCCAGGTAACGTTCTATAGACACACAAGACGAACACAAAAAAACATACCTACCTAATAATAGTTATGTTACAACTGTACACTTTGTGTAAAGCTGTATTTTGCTTACTGTTTTTTTTTCTATGCCTTCAGATAGTTCGATAGGCACACACTAGGACCATCCTAGTATTAAAACACATTATTAAATAAGTCGCGCCATGTTTGTTGCCTAGGTAACTCTTCTTTAAGGTGTGGAAGCTAGGCTTTGCGTTTTATCAACCTAGTTTTATAAGATGATTCAAAATTATTCTTGTTATTTGAGTGCATAAATACTTTTGATTATGACTTTTCTGTTTCCCAAGTATTTTTCTCAGTTTAGTTATTTCTTCACCAAGAGATGGCACTCGCGTAACTATTAGTATTTCCCTACTTTTAAAATTTTATCATGGCAGTGGAGAAATTGGTTCAGCAAAAGCAAATAATTTAAAAAAATACAAAATCCTGTAAAATTATGTACCTGGTAATTCATATCTTTGTGACAGTTACGTATTCTGAAACTGTTACTAAAACTGTCGCCAACGCCATCTAGCGAGAAATAAATAATGCTAAAATGACACTAGGAAAACTCCTCAGTGCTCTATTAATACCTTGATCTTTGGCATATACGAAGCATATTGTAGAAGATTAAGTAATTTAATTAATCTAATTTATTAACTTAATTTGGATCAGTTGAGCTACCTTTAGATCACTTGCAGCGGTCTTCAGGTAGCACAACTGTTTCATATGTATTTTGTACATACCTTGTATTATTCTTTCTGTAAATAAATGTATTAATCTAATGAATTTATAACTTGTCATTCCCTTAATTAATGATAACTAGACGAAAATCATACATTGTGGAAGAACACAGATAATACAACGGTGGACACATCAATCATGTAATATAAGCACAAAATTGATATGGGAACTGAAATTGGTATCTTCATAATTGGCATTTAAATATTGACATGTTTCCGCTATTTGGAGCTCAACGACGCGTACAAACGGTCAAAACAAAGCTTTCTAGACGTATGTGATGCAATTGTATATACATTCGTAACAAATACTAATTAAATTGACACACCGCTATTCAAGGAAACGTTGCCTTCAGTTGCATAACTAAATCTAAAGGCAAGATTGCAGTTGAAGCTATTTTAAGCGGTATAATTATAGGTATTGTTGCATTCCCTTCCCTTTAACTGCCTTCGCGATTGTGAGAATGGATAAATATCGCAAAAACACAATAGTTGTCTACCTCCGTGGGATTAGGGATTTTATGGAAATAAGTGATGGAATTACGCAGATACGTCTTGATACACCGTTTGTCTGCATTTGTCAGTCATTTTAATCAGTCGATCGCTATTTATAGACCAGTTTATAGCAGAAAAGAAGCAGAAGACTGTAACAAAATATAACTTATCCTCGAACTTATTCTGCACGAACATTAATTCCTCTCCACAACTCTATCAGACTCGTTTCTCGACCTTTTTTAGCAAGTTCACTTTCAATAAATATTACTGCATCCAGTATGTTACTAAATTCAACATAGCGCTTTTTTTCCAGTGCTCAACTAAATAGCTCAACTAGTTCCGCAGTTGAGCAGCAGGACGTAGTTTGTATTACCGAACATTTTATGCACATATCCTCATCACCTCACCAACCTTCATGGGGGGATTTAACATAGTCTTCATCACGCTCGGCAGACTGATTGGTGATTGCAGTATTGTGTTGAGTGGTTGCTGCTGCCCATCCCTTGGTGTAATCCCTTAGTCAGCTTTTACGATATCCAAGGATGGAGAAGGAGGAGTCTATTCTTACACAGGGAAAACACATTACAATTTATGTACATATATTTATGTTTATAAAATACTGATTTATATTTATATAGGTATCATCGTATACGACGGAAGAAGGGACAACGCATGGCGAGTGACCCACGCATCGATGTACCCAGACCCGGATCTCGGGGAGTACGATATTGGAGGCGAGAAGTTTACTCTCATGGATGGTATCGTCGGCCTCGCGCACTCGCCTGCCCAGGGCATGCTGTACTACCAGCCTCTGGCTACTGACAGGTAAGTCTTACAAAGAGGTTCCGATAATAGTCCTCCTGTTGATAAAAATCATAAGCCATTCATTCGATGAGATTGGTGATTGGTGAGTGGGTTGCGTCGCTAAACTATAATAATACATGCATTTGTCAACCCAAATGTCTTTCTAATGTCCGTGATGCGGTGTAATTGTAAATTTTGGCTAACTAATGAAACCACTTGACTTAAACCAGAGAACCTAAGCAGTTCTTCATACTAATTGGTGTTATTCATTAGAATCACCTCATTGGGATGGGGTCATTGGTGTTATTTTATATTTGCGTCCTGGCAAACGTAGCGTGAGACACCCTCTGGCTAGGTGGAGCGATGACCTACGAAAGGCGGCGGGCAGAAAGTGGATGAGAAGAGCCGAACACCTGGCTCAGTGGCGCGTATTGGGAGAGGCCTATGTACAGCAGTGAACTAGTGTGGGCTGATGATGATTAGAATCATACCTAGAGTCCGCGCCACGACTGAAGTCTGACGGTCTTTTGAGGAACTAACGGATAACAGAGATAGATTTTCGCTTTTGCACTTTTGCGCATAAAAACTAGCGCTCCAGTCACCGGACTTCAGTCGTGGCGCGGACTCTAAACCACATCAACCCAGAAAACATCTAATTATGGCTTTCTTTAGCCATAATCTATAATCCTGGGAGAAACTTGGTGAAAAAGTGGAATACACTAGCGTCGTCTGTCTTTGCTGAAAACTATAATCTGGGTCTCTTCAAGGCTAGAGTGAATAGGTGCTAGACCTTTGTGTTCCATCTTCGGCCACATCGTCACTTACAGGTGAGATCGTGGCCAAACAAAGGTCTATAAAATTAAAAAAAAAAAGAAGATTATTTCTTAATTACATTTATACATAACTTTTTTTTTCCTAATTAGCATCATATTAACTTGCAAATTTGCAATGTATGTCAAATATGTTTGTCCGGGTGGAATCTTGCAACTGAATTTTAAAGCAGTTATCTTCAACCAATTGAGTGAAATTTGACATACCTGTCAAGTTCTAATGTAAATGCAATATTATGGTGATAGCGAGCTGATCTGATGATGGAGACAGAAGGAGGGCAATGGAACTCCTCGATGGATAATAGTAGACTGGCCGTATTTAGGCTCATTTTGATCAACACACGATATCACATTTTGATATCACTAACTTTATAAAAGTATCTATTAAAAAAAAAAACACAAAAAACTTATTTCTATAAAAACTGTACCCAGGAATTAAAGGTAGGTACTAAGTAGATTTAGTGCTGTGTACAGTACGTACCTATTGCTGACAAGATCCGCGCTCAGCATAATGCTGCAGTAACCTGCAGCAATTAGTTTCAGCGAGGTTGACACAGTTTTGTCAGTTTAGAACAAAGTGTCGAAAATAATCGAATTCTAAAGTACTTAGGTAGGTGTATTTGATAGAAAGTATGATCGAGGGTTAGATAGAGTTCAGCCACTACTCCACTACACTACGTGTATCAGATTAAGTTATAAATAAAGTGTTTTTATATGTATGGTAGGTATTTATGTTTCTATGGGCTTATTGTTTTGGTTTAGTGCAATTCTCAATAAGCCTGAAATAAAGATTTTGAATTTGACTACACTAGAGTTATTGTGTCTACTCCATTTGGCAACCGAAGGTAGCCAGAGGTAGCCATGGATACGTAGCCGGCAACGTCGCCATGGTATCTCGGTGAGTTAGGACCCTAATAGCAAAACATGCCATTGTAAAAAAAAAAATAAGTAAGTAAAACTTTTATTTTGACAAAAAACTATACACAACACAAATAAGTAAGTAAAACAGATAGGCTTTTGACACAGGTGCTGTCAAAAGAGGACCTTGCTCAGCATAATGCTGCAGCAAACTGCAGCGCTGATTTTCAGCATGGACTAAGCACGAAAACGGCTAATTAGAAAGAGCCATGCCGTAATGTCGAGTAGTTACTAGTAGATCCGCGGTAATGTGGCGGTTATATGCGTTGTCTGCTGTTTTTCTAGTTGTTACCTATCGCCTGTTTATGAATGGTAATGCCCTTCACACTATTACTAGTTCCGTTTGAGTTATAATTGCTCATCATACAAATTATACAAATTGTAATATGTGCGCGGCACGCACGCTTTTGTAAATAATACCTTATCCAATCAACCGGATATTTACTTACTTTGTTCGTTTATTATAATTGCACTAATTTTGCATAAACATTTACAGCCAAAACAAAAACCAAACATTTACTTTCCTTTCGGTCCAGTCAGAATCTAGACAATAAGTGTATTGTTAAAAAAAATATTTTCACGTAAAGCTTTTGTAAAATTATAAACATAATAAGTAAATAGATATAAATAAATAAATAATACTGGACAGTTCAATAACATTATCTAGCCCCAAGCTAAGCAGAGCTTGTGTTATGGGTACTGGATAACTGATAGATAGATTTATTATAAATATAAAATACCCAGAACCCACCAGAACTGCACCCTGATCTGCAGATCATACAAATATTTGTTCCAAGGCGGGAATCGAACCCTGTGTCCTGTGTCGCAGGCGAACCTTCGCCCCCCGCGCCACAGAGGTCATATATTAAGCATGCTGTGGTTACCTATAATAGAAAGTACAAAGAGTTACATATTTGTACGATTGTGCTTCTTTTGTTGGTGAACCAAATAAATAAAAGTAATGAATTTTGTAAAAATTTAAAAAAACCCCAACGGTAAACGGCTGAACCGATTTTGATCAAACAAAGCTAAGAAAACTCCCGCCAAATACACCTTTCAAACAAAAAAAAAAACTAAATCGGTTCATCGGTTCGGGAGCTATGATGGGACAGACAGAAACACACACTCACACACACAGACACGTCAAACTTATAACACCCCTTCGTTTTTACGTCGGGTGTTAAAAATAAATAAATAAATTATCATCCGTTTCAGTTTGTTCAGTGCTTCATACTGAACGTTTATTATTATTCGTTTCAGATTGTTCAGCGTGTCGACGGCGGTGCTGGCGTCCGGGCCGCCGGCCGAGGGCACCGACCTGCCTGTGAACCTGGTGGGGCGCAAGTCCTCGCAGGGGCTCGGCGTGGCCGTTGACCCGAGGGACGACACCATCATCTTCAGCCCCATGACGGAGACCGCCATCGCAGCTTGGAACCCCATCACTAACTCGCACAAGTACGACTACTGAACATTCATAACAAAAAATAATATAATCACAAATATATTCGAAGTATTTTTTTTTTTAAAACGGCAATTTTTCGCTTACCGTTAAATCGATGTGCTAAGCGGGACGCGGGGGAGTGCGTCGCGTTCACTCACCTTGAATAAGACTCTCGAAACGGGTCGAAAGTAGTTGAAACAATGTCGGTGCTTACATCTATTTAACGGTACGTGAAAATTTCCCGTTTTTATAAAATAATTGATATGATTCACGAAAGTTTTTATATATTGGATGTGTAGAAAATGTTCCCAAGAAAAATATAACTTACTAGAAACTCGCCCCAGCTTCGCAAGGGTAGTGTTGGAATCCCCCCTCCCCCTCTTCCCAACCATTATTCACTTTACAGAACACTTGGTTGTCAAATTTAAAAACATTTAAGTACATCATGTATCCATCCACCAAATACCATCAAAATCTGATAAAGCAGTTCCCCCTCAAACCTGCCCCCCCTCCCCTATGTTACTCGCTGATAATTAAACTTTATATATAAGTGAAATAATTTTTTTACACCTTGGGTTACATTTTTGGAGTTTTAGTAAAGATCCCAAACTTTTTTGAAAATATAATATAGCCTATATCACCCGGGGATAGTGTAGCTTCCCAACAGTGAAAGTATTTTTCAAATCGGTTCAGTAGTTTCGGAGCCTATTCAATGCAAACAAACAAACAAACAATCAAATCTTTCCTCTTTATAATTAGTATAGACAGACTAGTGGAATGCCCACAGCTTCGTCTGCGTGGAGTTTTTTTCCATAGAAAGTTTAACACCCCGCTGCCGCTTAGGGGTTCAATTTCAGGAATTCTTTTATTAGTGCACCTCTAGAACATAAATATTTCTAGACAGTTTTTTCTAACATGTTCTGAAAATAAAAGTTTTTCATTATCCGTGGTAGAATCAACCCGGTAGGTATCGGTATTGTATACATTCTGTGTCACCTTGTTTAAACGAATGTATGTTGTCAGGGTGCTCGCTCAAGACCCTGAGAAGCTGCAGTTCTGCGCCGAGGTGCGGTGGGCGGAGCGCGACAACGGCGCCGTGTGGGCGCTCTCCACCAGGTTCCACAAGTACTTCCGCAGAGCCGTCTCCAAGCATGAGGTAACACTCGCGAGGGGGCGCTGCCACCGCTACACACCTATACAGGTGTAACATAGCTGCAGTTCTGCGCCGAGGTGCGGTGGGCGGAACGCGACAACGGCGCCGTGTGGGCGCTCTCCACCAGGTTCCACAAGTACTTCCGCAGAGCCGTCTCCAAGCACGAGGTAACACTCGCGAGGGGGCGCTGCCACCGCTACACACCTATACATAGTGTAACATAGCTGCAGTTCTGCGCCGAGGTGCGGTGGGCGGAGCGCGACAACGGCGCCGACTGGGCGCTCTCCACCAGGTTCCACAAGTACTTCCGCAGAGCCGTCTTCAAGCACGATGTAACACTCGCGAGGGGGTGCTGCCACCGCTACACACCTATACAGAGTGTAACAGCTGCAGTTCTGCGCCGAGGTGCGGTGGGCGGCGCGCGACAACGGCGCCGAGTGGGCGCTCTCCACCAGGTTCCACAAGTACTCCCGCAGAGCCGTCCCCAAGCATGAGGTAACACTCGCGAGGGGGCGCTGCCACCCCTACACACCTATACAGGTGTAACATAGCTGCAGTTCTGCGCCGAGGTGCGGTGGGCGGAGCGCGACAACGCAACGCGAGGGGGCGCTGGTCTGGTCTAACATAATATCCCTATAAGCCCGGGAAGGGGGTATTCTACACATCATGACGAACAACTTTACTGGTCTAGCGCTTAGCTGAGTCAGTCCCTGAGGTATGGGAGCGGTACGGGTGGGGTGTTTTCGACTCTAAATTATCAGATGACATGAAGCCACGCTTCATTTTGTCGTAACGAAAACACCCCTCCCGTACCGCTCCCATACCTCAGGGACTGAATCAGTTAAGCGCTAGACCTGAAAATCCAGAATTTCCTCTAGAAATGTACCACACAACATGAGGCAGCTCTACGTAAGGTACCTTAACGTACCGTAACGTCCTCATGGTGTGTTAACTTGTGAGTTTACATTATCACGCAATCAAGTGCCCTAATAATTCAGATGAATTATTATTTAGCAACCCTAGTTTAAAAACATCTAAAACCTAGTTCAATCCCACTTTCTTTGATTGAATATCAAGTTGATTGAAAATACACTACAAACAAATAATTATTTACGAAAAAAAATACGAATTCGAAGCTAGGATTTTTTCCCCAATACAAGATTTTATAATATTAGTGATCAAAACCGTGTGCTGATCATCAATTCACAATGAGCCTAAACACAGCAAGTCTACTATTATCCATCGAGGAGTTCCGTTGTCCACCTTCCGTCGCCATCATTAGATCAGCTCGCTGTCACTTTGTATTGTATTTCTATTGTATTGTCATCGGAACTTGACAGGTATCAGCTCAATCGAGATACTAGTTCGATGTCTTTTCGCCAAATACTTATCATTGAGTAGCTCCAATGGCCATCTTTGGTCTTCTTCTTCAACAAATAGCATTTTCTGAATGCACATGCTTGGCTTATTGCTGAAAATACCGAAATCGCTATATGTGTGCCTATAATATTTGACGAGTTCCCTCAATTCCTGATGGATTCCATCATCAGAACTAGATTTTTATGAAAATGGGACCAATCTGGAAGCATATCGAGTCAATTAAAATACAAATTTTCCAAATCGGTTCATAAATAAATAAATAAATGACGGAGATATGAGGTAACAAACATTAAAAAAATCTTAACTATTCTATATATCAAGTTTGAAAAATACGACCTAACGCGAGTACCTACAATTAACAGAATTTTAAAAAAAAAACTGGTGCCAAAAGTCCCAACATATACCTGCATCCGGACAGATTAAATACAATTTTGCCATTTGATCGCTTTGCTCAGTCGCTCTACTAACGAGTCCCTAATTAATAGTTACCTACGTCTGATATGTTTACTGCAGTCGTCACGGCTATTTGGCAGAAATAACCAGTTTCTGTCTGATCGCGCATACGGGTAATGAGTACTTTTTAAATTTTATTATTATTTATACCAATTGATGCCTCACCTGATGTTAAGCGGTAACCTCTGCCTTTAACAATGCATTACCTCATAGGTCACGTCCATCTAGGACGCGCCCTGTATGTGGCATTGCACTGCGCCCGCCACCCTGAGACATAATGATGAAAAGTTTCTTGTGTCTGTAATTTCACCGGCATGTACCCCATACCTAGTGGTATACCTACTACTTTGCGGCATAAATAGATATAGTGGTGGTGGTAGTATGCTCACTAAGTAAATCGCAAGACAAGATACACGATTGGTGAAACTTTTCTCGACAGCTTTATTTTTTGAAATGGCCCTCCTAAATCCCGTTTTAGGCCTTCGATTAGAGAAAATATTAAGCATTGTATACTATTCAGTACGTAATTATATTACTTATAAAAGAATTTATTTTGTAAATTTGCTACTTTAGAAGCAAAACGAAGTTTTATCATTTGTCACTTACCTCAATTACTTAATCTATACCAAACGTTATCTTCAAAATATAGAGTTTTAGAAAAAAATACTCAATATTTAGAAAATATCGAAGTATACAAATCTATACCTGATGAGGTATAGATTTATTCAGCTCGGAAGAAATGTCTTGAAATGTGACCCGGGAAGAGATATCTTCAATTGCAATTGCCTCATTGATATCTGAGCAATTGCGCTGTCACTTTCTTGCAGCTATTGTTTTTTACTTAGTAACCAGGAGACCAACCGTGTTTTTCTTTACAGATCAACGTCCGCGTGTTGCGTGTCGTCGAAGGAGGCTTCCTCTCACTCCAGCCGCACGTACAGCGCCGTGACGCAAGACAAAACCACCCTGCAAACGCCACGCTCTACTAACTTCAACAAAACATCGGCCAAAGTAACCCTCAACCAGCGAACTCAGCGCCTCCAGTTCACTACAGGCAATAGTTCGCCTACAACTCTTCCAGGCAACACTTCACTCTGTCATATCTTAAATAATTTTTCACACCACCTGCTCGACAAACATATCATGCAACCTCAACGTAAGGTAAAGCATTATCTCTCCAGGGATATAAAGTTGTATGAAACACCCTAGGGAATAAAGTAATTTGAATTTGGAACGTCAAATTCGTGTGGAAACATGGCGTTTACAACATGGAAGATTTATTTTTCCGAGGTTTACGAATGTGAAACAAATCGTTACGCTCAGGGTTCAATATGCCGCCCGCGACGTAAGACACTGCTTTATTCCCATAGTGCATAATCTACTATCTTACTGAAACCAGAAAACCAGCTCTCTTTATTACAAGCTTTTATTTAACTTTAAATGTATGTCCGAGTGGAATCTTGCAACTGAATTTAAAAGCAGTTATTCTCAATCGATTGAGCTGAAATTTGGCATACCTGTCAAGTTCCGATGACAATACAATATGATGGTGACAGCGAGCTGATCTGATGATGGAAACGGAAGATGGACAACGGAACTCCTCGATGGATAAGTAGACTGGCCGTATTTAGGGTCATTTTGACATGGTTACGATTACTAATATTATAAAAGCTTGTATTGAAAAATATATTTCCACAAAACCCAATAAGTAATTTTTTAAAGTTAACAACAAGATGTGCCATATATGGCTTTTTAAAGTGTGGCTCAAAAACGTATACTTTTTTTTACTTTGGTCACGTTTATTATTTGAATATAATTGCTGTACATATCTAATATTTTATTTATTGGTAAGTAACTATCTTCTAAATAATTTGTTAATTTACATGTATCTACTTACTTACATTTATAGGACAATGCATGAAATAAAAACAGTATATATTTATTAGACTTGTCTAATAGTAACTTTTTGTTTGTCTGGATTATAAATTAATTTAATGAGTCATTTGCGTACCTTCGTCTCTCTTACACTAAGTATTATTTTTTCAGCACTGTAGTCTGTCCTCAAATAGAACAGTTGATTTATTTACTATGACTGTGATATTTTAATACTATTAGTGTTAAAATGTATGTTTGTATAAAAACATATATTTAAATACTATTAGTATTAAACATTATTTTTGTAATAAAACTGGATAATTGCTATTTTGTAATCCGTTTTACTAATAAAACACTATTGATATAGTGTATTTATTCTGTCAGTTACAAAATTCGTATGTAAAAATTCCTCAAAGTTTGTATGGAAGTTTGTTTGTAAGTTTGTATCCCGTGCCAGTCTCATCCAGGTTCGGCCGCGACACATGCGATATCGTCTGCCCATCTCGCTGCTGGACGACCAACGTTTCTGTACCCAGTTCTTGGATGCCATTCAGCTAGCGCCTTACTCCACCTATCGTCACCTCGCCTTGCCAGGTGTTCTGCCCAACTCCATTTTAGTTTAGGTTAGTTAGTTTACGATTCCCAACATCTTTTAGATGCGTTCGACTTCGTATCTCGACGTTGGTAACTAAGAAAGTTATGAATATGAATGTTAGTGGATGGAAAGGAAGGTCTATAAGCTTGATGCCGAGCATGGCGCGTTCCATGACAAATTTAAATAGCTGATATTTAAAGTCACCTCATCATTGTCTTGCCATTTTTCCTTTTTATTCGGGGTCGGCGCAGTACGTATTTTTGTTCCACTCTCCCCTGTCAGCCGACACCTCATCATTCACTTCCTTCTCATTCATATCATCTCTCACGCAATCCATCCATCTTTTCTTAGGTCTTCCTCTTCCTTTCCATCCACTAACATTCATAGTCGTAACTCTCTTAGTTACATTCGTTTCATCCCTCCTCATAACATGCCCATAAACGAAAAAAACTAATTTCCTTTCAACTTTTCTGTCACTGGTGTAATTTTCAAACTTCCTCTTCTCAAGAAGCGTGAAAGAGACAGAACAATTGAATACCATCCTTACTTGCATGTCGGAAAATAAGTAGGTAAGGTACCTCAATTTTCAGAACAATAACTAAAGCTATAGAAATCTTGCTAAAATACGAGCTGTATCTTTAGCTGTATCTTTAGTTCTTAGGTATCCATACATTTTCAAGTTCAAACAATGTCATCGGACTGTCATCGAAAGTCAGTGGCTGTCTTACGTGACCATTTCATATTTAAAGCAGAAATAAAAAATAAAATGATAAGTTTGCAGATGTCGTGTAAATCATTTGTTATCTTTAAAATGTGTGATTCATGCAAATGATAAAAACATGATCCAAGAAAACAAGGTCAGCTACTCGGAGACTACACCAGCACCATGACGTCACTATCCAGTTGGCGCTCTATTGTAATAATTACGGAATTCACTATATTGTATTTTCAATATATTTTGCAACGTTACACTCCTTTACTTGAAAATGGCAAATGCACAAGCCGTGCGGCGCCAATTATAAAGAAAAAAAAAATTACGGAATTACGGAAGATGTTTCTGTGATCGTACAACAGCCAAATACCGTCACTTTCTAACTTATCAATGTTCAGGTAAGTTAGAGAGAGACAGAATAGTGTTCGCGGAACGAAAAGTAAGTGATAATCACAAAAACAATCATTCGACACGTGAAAAACCGTCGCATCACAGAATTATACGTTCAACTTGCAGATAAAGTCTTTGCCGACATTTAGGTGAAAGAAAAAATACAAAATTTTAAGTCGTTAGAAGTTGAATTAAATTTTCAGTCGAACTGCTGCTCTTTGTCATTTTTTTCACATGGTTAATGAACAGGTAGAACACTTTTGTACGGTCACTATAAAGATAAGGTTTTTTTTTTAGTATTTACATAACTTTGACTCTTATGACTATTAGGAGAAAGCCTCCAAATAAGACCAATCAGCTGCTGCATACGCCTTACAAAAAAAAAAACGACATTTTGTGTTCAAGTGAAACAATATCTAGCTTAATTATTTTATAAAAACGGGAAATTTTTACGTTTTTATAAAATAATTGAAAAAAAGAAAGAAAGAAAGAAATAAACGTTTATTTATGACTATACAAACACACACCAAGAAGAAAGCAAACAAGATATGAACTATATAAAAACTAAAACAAAAACAAATAACACAGATATAATATAGGCAATTTGTGTGTGTGCCTGACGCAAGCCACAAAAGGGTCCTCAACTCAGCGTTTGCTAGGCCACGTTGGCAACCCAGCGCTGATCTTCCGTTGAGGCCCAGAGTGAACCACGGATATCCGCCTAGGTTCCGATTGAGTGTCGTGTATGCAGATACAGGCAATTTAAAATTAAATACATTTTAACATACTTATACAACAAACTAACTATAAAATATCAGTAACAAGAAAATAATTGATATGATTCACGAAAGTTTTTACAGTAAAATATCTAGCTTGTTTTTTTTTAGTAAAAGTTTCATGGTTTTATCTGATTCGTACAGGTAATATAAGGGGGTCGGGTAGTTAAATTACACTCTACTGGTAGCACAGAGACTGACTCAATTCTCATTAGTAATGACGTAGTTGCTGGTTTTCCCACGTGACCATCGTTTCTAGGATTGGCATACCTGGCGAAGTGTATACTTACCATGATAAAAACCAGGGAAGTTACCACGAGCTCTTATAGCCAGTCAGTTCAAAAACTATTCAGTACAAAATATCCGTTTGTCGTTGACATTCCCCATCGTGTAATAAATTTAATTGCAGAAGTCTATAGACCCTCTGAGACTGTGCCTTTGAATATAGTTGCGGGCATCACGGAACCGATATTTTGTACTGAATAGTTTTTGAACTGAATAGTTATAAGATAACCCATGCATGGTAACCCAGCAGGTTATTTTTTGTTACCATTTGTCAGTCACTTCCATAGACATTAAAGTTTAGTTCGGTAAAGAAGTTACCGAAGCTCTTAACTGATAGAGACCAGATTTTTTCTAAAACCAGATAGCAAAATTTGACAGCTGATATTATGGTACCTAATATTTAATGAAGAAATTGTTAAAGGAAATAAATTATTGACGATAAAATTGAAATTACGATTTGATTATTTTGTAAACAAAAAAGGAATGAATGTGTAAGGAAACTCTGCGTTAATTACTCTATAATCTAGCCTAAGTAATGCTTGTATTAATGAGCTTTTATTTCTATAATACCATGTCTAAATATAATTGCCTATGTATACGTAAACTCTGTTGGGTTAATATCTAATAGACAACTGAACAAAAAAAAATAAGAAGTCAATAGATGGCCCAAGATTTATGTTAAGATATTTCTTTAAAATGTAAGTGTAATTCTAATAGTTTTTTCTATTTATACAATTCTGTATTATTGCTGTTTTGTTAGCGTTCCCATTTTTGAACAAACTGTATTATATTTATGAATGCTGTGGAAAGAATTGGTATAGTTTTATACATTTCTAATAAAAAAAATACAGTAATGATTGGATTTTTATTTTGACTTGATTAGTCTGGAATTTTTACGTGTTTTTCTGTATAGGTACTTAAACGTTTTTTTATAATCTAGAGGCCTAGTTACTAAAATTATTAATAACTTAAAAATATGTTAAGTTTTTTGTTAATAAAGTACAAACCAGAATAGGTACACCCTAGATTGCAATCTTCATTCTTGCGAAGAAACAAAGCAATTTGTTTTATTTGAGATCGTGACTAGTTTAACCTTTATCAACGTTTAAGTAAGTACTGGTAGGAAAGAGGGAAATCCAAACTAAAACGGGAACAAGGTTGGTGACTACCGTAGAACCCCGGCAGGTACCCCTCTTCCTATATCCTCGTGACATCAGTCTTAGGAATAAATCTACCGGAGATCTGTTACCGGCTTACAGAAAACGTTTTGGTAGGACTTTTAATTGTCTGATGATACAAATATGAGTCAAAACTAAACTAACACATACACACACTTATACATAGAGAATTAAAAACATTTGTCTGGCGCCAAATATAATCAAAGAAATTATATTATACGAGCAGGAATGTCCTCAGTTTCTGAATATGACAGTGACAGCAGCCACTTTCTAACAGTGAATTTTAGTTCACTAGGAGATTTATTATCACTTATGTTACAGTGCTTGGCAGTTCAAGTACAGGCCAAAACGTTGAGCAAAACTTGTAGCAATTGAAGGGACTGGAAGTCTTAAAGCTCTGCGCTTGAACGCAGCTTTAAAAACGGCAGTGGACAACAGCTGTCTGTGCGTTTGAAAAAAGATTTTTAGCACGAACTACTGACGGACGAGACTCTTCCCGCCATTTTAGAAAAGAGACGTTGTCTACTTTTATTTTATTTCTTTTCCTAGTGTTTTCTTGAGTTATTTTGTGTTATTTTGGTGGCATTTTAACTAATGTAGCTCGTTTAAAAAACACAAGTGTAGTGAAATGAAATGGAAGTGAATTTCGTGACTTTTGAAACTGCTGGAAATTGTCTACCAAAGTTTTAGTAAAATTGGCCACTGTTTTACTAAAACATGACTCGACTGTGACTTTGACGACTTGGAAGGAGTGTAACGTTGCAAAATATATTGAAAATACAATATAGTGAACATACAGATACTTGAAAATGGCAAATGCACGAGCCGTGATGCGCCAATTACGAGTATAGAGAAGAAAAAAAAAAACTGACGGTTAGTTAGAACATCACATTCCCTGTACCTAGTACCTACACATCTCTATTATAGTCTTGGCAATAAAACCATACATCGTGACGACCTGTACACATCTCATGCTCGGGACAAAACCTGATTATACACGGCGTAGACAATGATGCATGTGTTTAGTCCTGAGTGAACACGTCTTGTTTGATCTCGTATACCTACCTACAGCCACTTAGTCAATATTAGAATGACTGTCGCCAATAAATTCCAAAATCATTAACCCACCACATACACACACACACACACGCACATACAGTTTGTGTTGGTGATATTAGCATTACAAGACGGGTAATTACCACTTGCTACTTTCCCTATTGCTCTGGGTAAAACTGACGGATAATCCAATAATCATATTCAGTAGGCTGTACTTTGCGTTAGATTAGTTCCTTAATAGAACAGATTATAGCTGTATATATATAGTCCAAACAAGTAAAAAGCTATAAAAAGTATAGCCCGACTACGGTGAACCACAACATTAGGGGAGCAGTCTCATCGTCACACCATTTTGTCACACAAGCAATTTTTAGGGTACCGTAGCCAAAGGGTAAAACGGGACCCGCAACCTTCGCCCGCAGCGCCAATGTTATCCAAATGTCTTCCATCGAGTTGCACACGCTGTTGAAGACGTATTGGAAGCTGTGGATTTTTACGTAAACTCCGTTCCACCAGTTCAACGTTTGCGGGGACCTTGAAGATCAACTAGGCCCTGACCGTGGCCTGTTCATGGCCGAAGCCGTTGCGTGGTACCTCTACACTCAGAAGCGAATTAAGTTCACATTTCCATCGCTTTAACGTCGAAACCTCATTAGTATACCCTCTATTCGTATTAAACGTTTCAGTTCTACCTTTATAATGCGAACTGCTAAGAAGTGGAATACCCTACCGTCGTCTGCCTTTGCTGTAAACTATAATCTAGGTCTCTTCAAGACTAGAGTGAATAGGTGCCTTCTAGACCTATGTGCTCCCTCTTCGGCCACATCGTCACTTACCAACAGGTGAGATCACGATCAAACAAAGGTTTATCTATGTAAAAAAAAAAACACATTGGTACATAACATACCACAACATAACACCCAACAGTCACATACATTAGTCCTGATCCCACACTTAGGATTCCCTGTGTGGTGGGTATAAGGAACTACGAGTACCATGGTAACATAAAACCCAGATCCGGAGCAAATATTTGCGGATCATACAAACGGTAATCGAACCCACAACCTTTAGCATCTCAGCCGGCTACTCGCCCGATGCGCTACAGAGACTGCCACATGGACCATATGTGGTTCATATGGAGAGGTGAATTCGAGGTACAAATGGAAACTATATGGCTACTAAATCCTATTATTGCTCAGGAAATAGATAGAAGTAGATGTGTTACACTGATGCTTAAGGCTAGTTCTCTGTGTACTTTTTCTAAATTTATACCTATGTGTTTTATTATGTACCTACCTATCTGTTCTACTGAATATTATTATGTGTGCTACCTCTAAAACGTTTTGGCGTAAACTGTAAGTTTCAGTGTGAATAAATAAATAAATAAATATTCAAATGTGAACCAAACTGTCGACGAGCGATAACGTAAGAAAGGAAAATAGCGGGCCGGAAAAACGGCCCCTGAAAATATGTAGCTTCGACACGGTGCTCTGCCGATCACCGCGGCATCGTGACAAGAAATCTGAACGAATGATGCGAATGACACCAACACACCGAAATCCTTTTTTTAAGTGTTTAAAATACTGCCAGCTGACACCCTTCATTACACCAAAGGCAATTGCTCCATTTTAAAAAATAACGCATGTTTTCGCTCGTTCTTATATATCTTCATTTTTCTTTTTCATTTATATACTACCAAGCATACGGCATACCTGTAAACAAGCATACGGCTCACCTGTTGGTAAGCGGTTACCGTAGCCTATGAACGCCTGCAATACCACAGGAATCATACGCGCGTTGCCGACCCTTTAAAAAATTCCAAACACAATCAGCCCTCTGGAATGATACGGTCTGTTCTGGACTTTTTTTAGTGGTTTGTGTTAACTCCGGGCTCTATGAATATCGTCTTCCGCATTAGAACCCTATGTGCGTGAGACTGGACTATCTGAACTGTTGACTAAATTACTTGTTTAATCATCTTCCTGCGACACGAAGCTTTTGTTATACCTACAACAATTCCATTGGATTCACAAGTGTCACATAGATCAAATAAATCTTTTACGACTGTTTCGTGACCAACCAACGTCATACAAAACCTACTTACTTATTGGATTTTTCGCTGCGATGCCATGTGAGCACTAACAATACGTAATGAGCCTTTCAGGGGACCTTGGGGACGACGTTGGGATGGTGGGGTACCGGGGCCTTTCGAGGTTTAAATATTCTTCCAGGGCGTCTGGTCAAATCGACGCTTGACTCGAGACCTGGTTTTTATCTGGCTCAACGTATTGCAATTCATGTAGCAATGCAGCTAGCATCTCAGGGCGCTTTCCGCGCGGAAGTGATTTGGATAAGTTGAACTAACTTTAGATCGTTTTCAACGGTCTGTATACATATAGATGAACAACAGTACTATTAGATTTTTTAAATTGTGGTTCTATTACCTACTTGTATTCGTTGTATTATTCTTTCTGTACAATATAATACGTAACATAAAATGAAGTCGTATTCATAGAACCTGAATTGTAATGTTTTTAAAACAGTTCGCTACATTTACAATGATAACAATTTTAATTTCAAACGTTAATAGGATAATTACCAAGGCTTACATTAATTACGTAAATATCACACCTGCTTATTTAACTATAAACAAGTAATTAATTTTGTAAAAATTAAAATCCTCAACGCAATGAAACGGCTGAACCGATTTTGATCAAACATAGCTAAGAACACTTCCGACAAATTCACCTTCCGAACAAACAAAAAAAAACTAAATCGGTTCATTCGTTCGGGAGCTACGATGCCACAGCACACACACACACACACACACACACACAGACACGTCAAACTTATAACAACCCGGTCGTTTTTGCGTCGGGGGTTAAAAAATGGAAAATAGTACTTTTTCTACAGCCAATTTCACAATGGCTGCCTTGCCTACTTGCCTGATATTTATTTTAATTTTCAGCGGTGTATTACCTATTTATATGTAGTAATTCTATAAAATAATAATATCCTATAAGTAATTCTAAAAGGTTCTTAATTTTCTGATTTTTCTATATAATTAGTATTCATGTCTTTTCAGAGTGGCTCTGCCGGCGGCCTGGATGCTGTGACTCCACAGCATCTAAAGGACCTGCTGTCTGGCGGTTCTGGCCATGCAGGTGAAGTCGTTCTGGGAGATTTGACGACCCTGATCAACCTGATGTTGTCTGGTCGAGTCAACAGCGAGATCACGGAGCTCCTGTACGGTGCGAACAAATGCGTAATGCGCTTTAAAAAAAAAAGACGGAGGGATAAGACCCATAGCCGTGGGCACCACCTACCGCCGCCTGGCAGCTAAAGTCTGCTGTCGGAAAGAAGCCGCCTATCTAGGCGACTATTTCCGACCCATTCAGCTAGGCTTTGGTTCGCGAGGTGGCTGTGAAGCCGCAGTACATTCTTTACGTACATTTTTGGGAAAAAATTTGGGAGAGGTAGTTTTAAAGGTGGATATAAAAAACGCCTTTAATTCTGTAGATAGGGGCACTCTGCTAAAAGAAATTAAAGACAAAATCCCTGAAATTTACCCATTTCTCTGGCAGTGTTACGGCTCACCTTCTAAATTAATCTATCAGAACAATATTATTTGGTCTGCTGTTGGCTGTCAGCAGGGTGACCCTCTAGGTCCGGCCATTTTTAGCCTTGCCATCCATCCGATTATTCAACGTATCCAATCCAAACTAAACGTTTGGTATTTGGATGACGGAACCTTAGGTGGCGACGTGGACACTGTTCTTGGCGATCTAAAACTCATCATTGATGAATTTCGGCAAATAGGTTTAGATCTAAATTTTTCTAAGTGCGAACTTTTTGTTTCCGACACTTGTATGGATAGAAATTCAGCCATTGAAAAATTTCAAAGTTTGGCCTCAAACATTACAGTTGTAGATGAATGTTCGCTTCGCCTCCTTGGTTCACCTATTCTTGACGAGTCTTTTCCGGCATTTGTAGACGAGAAAATTCAAAATTTTATGAGAACTTCCGACCGATTGCTCAAAATTAACGCCCATATGGCTTTTACAATTATAAAGTTTTGCCTTTTTGTGCCAAAATTTACATATGCTTTAAGATGTTGTCAACTGTGGAAACACAGTGAGCTGGTGGAAGGCTTGGACAACATAATAAAGAACACGTTATCGTCGGTTTTGAATATCGATTTAGATGACAGGGCGTGGTCGCAAGCCTCCTTGCCTGTTAAATTAGGAGGCTTAGGTATTCGTAAAATTTCAAGTGTAGCCCTACCAGCGTTCTTGTCTTCCGTCTACAGCACTTGTTCTTTGGTTAATAAAATTCTATCTCCATCTCTTGTGGCTTGTTCTGGCAACACTCTCAAAATTTCATACTTAGACGAGGCTCGAAATGCTTGGCATAGTGCTTGCCCCAATACAACTCCCCCCAAATCTCTTTCGTCTCAACGGCAATGGGACGGGCCTCTGTGCGAGCTGACGCGGAATTGTCTGTTACAAACGTGCTCAAGCTCCACAGATCGTGCTCGTCTCCTGGCCGTTTCCAAATGGGAGTCAGGGTTTTGGTTGCAAGCACTTCCATCACACAATACTGGTACTTTAATGGATCCAGTTTCTTTCCGTATTGCAACTTCTTTGCGGTTGGGTGCAGGGTGCTGTGCCCCTCATGACTGCCAGTGCGGTACTGCTGTTGATCAGCTTGGTCACCACGGATTATCGTGCACCAGGGCTGCCGGTAGGATTTCCCGCCACGCTAGCCTTAATGATATCATTCGCCGGGCACTTACCAGCGTTAACATTCCAGCCATTCTAGAACCGAATGGTCTGCTACGTGACGATGGTAAGCGGCCTGACGGCATGACTCTTGTTCCGTGGGAGAAGGGTAGGCCTTTGGTGTGGGACGCTACATGCGTTGATACCCTTGCGCCATCTCATCTGTCCGGGACATCAGTTAGGGCCGGTGCGGTGGCAGATTCCGCTGAGGACCTCAAAAGACGCAAATATGCAAGTCTCGACAGAGCTTACTTATTTGAGCCTTTCGGGGTCGAGACTCTGGGTCCGTGGGGTTCCGAGGGCCTTCGCGTTTTCAAAATTCTTTCAGGGCATCTGGTCGAAGCGACGCGTGACCCGAGAGCTGGCTCTTATCTGGCTCAATGCATTAGTATTGCCATTCAGCGTGGCAATGCAGCCAGCATCTTAGGGACGCTTCCGTCTGGTAGTGATTTGGATCAGTTGAGCTACCTTTAGATCGCTTGCAGCGGTCTTCAGGTAGCACAACTGTTTCATATGTATTTTGTACATACCTTGTATTATTCTTTCTGTAAATAAATGTGTTAAATATTAGTATTTTAATTTATACTATATCATTTTAGTAATAGTAGAGCTTTTATATGATAGAGTTCGTCCGGGGAAGTACTATTATTATTAGTACCTATTTCTGCCGCAAAGCAGTAGTGCTTGCATTCCTGTATTCCGGTTTGAAGTTTATGGTTGGGTGAAATTACAGGCACGTGAGACTTTTCATCTTTATGTCTCAGGGTGGCGGGCGCAGTGCAATGTCACATAGGATGCGTCCTAGGTGGACGTGACCTATGTGGTAATGCACTGTTCATAGGCAGAGGAACTGTCGCTCAGTGCTTCGGAGGGCACGTTAAGCTGTCGGTCCCGGCTGTTATTGATTAATAGCAGTCGATAAGCCATGTCAGAGGCCCTCGGACGGCTTGACAAACTCCGACACCAGAGGCCAGCACTACCTCATACGAAACGAAACGATAGGCAGAGGGTACCGCATAACATCAGGTGGGCCATCTGCTTGATACGTCATACCAAGTAGTATTAAAAAATATAAAGAAAAACTTTTATTTATGTGGTATGTTTTTATATGTTGTTCAAAATGTTTGAATTTTTCCTCAATAACTTACCTATCTTCATTTTTTTTACAATATAGTTTGCGGTTAAGAATGATTGAACGGACATTAAAAAAAACCTGATTTTACCTACAACGTGTGGTAACATTTCAAATCAATGGAATCTAATTGTGTTTTTGTGTGAGCCCAGTCCACTTTTTATGTTTACTTCATTCCATCCGGCTTTTGTTAATTATCTCGGTGAAACCGTAGAAAATTCTATAGTTGATTCTAATTCTGTTATTACTGGCGTTGAACACTCTCGGAGAATGGCAACGTTTGGAATGATTGATCGATGTGTCCACCTTATTTAGTACTTAGGTACACTTTGCTCAGATAGTGCGTAACATTGTGCAGTGAAATATTTAGACCTATTTACTATCACCTATTATTATTTTATCTGTGCTATCACATAGTTTTTTTTCTATTTACATGAAAATTGTGCACGTGTTTTGTGAGGTGTATATTTATTTGCTTTGCTGAAAATGAGATAGATCTTCGATCTGATCTTTAAGCCGATTATTTAAATATAATTATAAAAGACAGATATAATTGTCTATCCGTGGAAAATGATTGTTCATAAACAGCCTAATCCAATTGAATCACATTGAGAGCGAGTTAGAGACTAAACTATACTAGCATTCGTTGTTAAGTATATCTATTAATACTAGTCTGCCCGCGGCTTCGTTCACGTTACCAGGATAAAAAGTAGGCTACTTTTTAGCGCTCCGTACCCAAAAGGTAAAACGGGACCCTATTACTAAGGCTCCGCTGTCAGTCTGTCACCAGGCTGTATCTCATGAACCGTGATAGTTAGACAGATGAAATTTTCACAGATGATGTATTTTCGTTGCCGCTACAACAAATACTGTCGTCGTCTGTCTTTCCTGAAAACTATAATCTGGGTCTCTTCAAGTCAAGAGTGAATAGGTGCCTTCTAGACCTTTGTGCTTCATCTTCGGCCACATCGTCACTTACCAACAGGTGAGATCGTGGTCAAACAAAGGTCTATCAATGTTAAAAAAAAAAAAAAAAAAATACTAAAAAAAAGTAAGGTACAACAGGTACCATACAACAAACGTGTTTATTTTGCAGTTTTTATAAATAATGGTACGGAATGCGAGTCCGATTCGCACTTGGCCGGTTTTTATATATAGCAGCTCAACCCCAGGTCATAATCTATCTGCGTAGGTACTCATCTTTCATCTATTTTGGCGTGATTGAGTAACAAACACATAAACATACAAACATCTTAAATTGACATTTATGTTATTATAGTATGAGATTATATAAAAAAAACTTGTTACAGCGATTTAGGTAATTTGAAGTAAATGTAACAAAATTAGTTAATAATTTAATTTAAAAAAAGCTTTCAATGAATAGTAGGTAACAGGATCTGCAATGTAAGGAGTGTTCTGTCATCGCAGTTCCAGGGGAAGATTCAGTTTCCGCGCTTAGAAGCTTCTAGGTAGGTACTCAATTACTCAGTAGGTACGTACACATGGGGGTCGATATAATATCATATCCGCGCGTCTCTCTCGTCGCAACAGAGCACGCTTGCTTGCTGTGAAGGACACTTGTGTGGTCCAAACAACATTTTTTATTATTTAAAATTAAAATAATAAGACGAAAGTTCAAAGTGTATCCTCTATGAGAACCTGCTAGCGCTGAGGTATGTATACCTACTTATAGTAGTGCCTATCGATATATCATAAATATTAAAAGTGAACCTAATTTTTGTATGTTATTTGGAAAACAAAACAAAAGCTCAGCTTTTTATACAGATTTTGGCCTTAGTTATTCGTAATCTAAGTTGATTAGCGACACAAGACAAGCTTGGATGAATAACAAAAATTTTTTTTTTTTTTTTTTATTAAAATTAAAATTATTTTTCTTACCTTTATTGAAATCTGCACTTATATTATAATGAGGTAAACTGTGTTTGTTTGTAATGGAAAACTCAAAAAGGCTGAATCGATTATAAAATTAATTTGACCTATAGAAAGCTAAATTATCAGCGAGTAACATAAGGGTAACATAATTAACATATGGTGGGGGGAGGGGTTGGGAAACTGCATTAGCAGTATTTGTTACCTATTGTATTTCAATTCAATTCAATTCAATTCAATACATTTATTTCAGGCAACAGTGAAAAATGTACATTGTACCTAGACAAAGGCCCATAGTAATATATACCTTACAACTAACATACATATAAAGATATTTATAACTTAATCTAACACACGTGTGATCGCCGACGCGTCGCGGCCCGGGGGATCACGTGACAGACGGCCTTTGAACCGCCGGAACTTCACCCCTTTCGGCCAGAAGTCAGGGCTCAAGTAGATCTTCAGATCCTCCGTAGGGGTATTTGGTGTGTGGATAGATGGGGGGGATTGGGGGGGGGGGGGGGGGGGGGGGGATTTCGACACTATCCATGTGAAGCCGGGGCGAGTTGCTAGTCAGTGATATAATTCAAGTTTGGAATAGAAGACAAATTAAAAAACCACACTATAATATTATAAATGCGAAAGTTTGTGTGTGAGTGTGTTTGTTACTTCTTCACGCTGAAATGGCTCAACGGATATGGATGAAATTTGGAATGAAGATAACTAGGCTCCCGGAATAACAAATAGGCATATTTTTATCCCGATATTCCCACGGGATCGAGACTTGCGAGGGTGTAACCGCGGGGCGCAGCTAATAAAAAATAAAAATAAGATAAATGAGTTCAGATGAGACAAGATAAATACCTATTGGTTGTACCATTCCTTAAACAAGAAGCCATAGAATACAAATCTATGCAAGGAGCACAAACATACTAGATAAGGAGGTACTGTTTATTCTAAACTCCAAAAGGTAAAACTACATTCTAAACGGTAGTTAAAATAACATAAAATAAATAATAAATAATTAATAATGTCAAGTTCTACACGTTCTATGAGATTAAGATGTCTTTTATTATCACTATCTTCATGTTAATTTAGGACTTAATTCAATTCAATTTCAATTCAGGCAGTTTTGCGAAGGCTAATAAAAATATCGCAAATAAACTCCAGCAAAAAATTATCATAAAAACAATTTTAATAACCTATCACAAGGATTACCTATATAAACTTGGCTATTAAACAATGTGTTTATGTGTTCTAAGCACCGTGAACCCATAATCACCACCGTAATACACCATGACAGCTTCAAGATGATGCGCACTCACTCAAACTAATAAGTGGGCAATAAGTGGATGCTGGAAGTACCTACTTAAGAGGCAGACAAAAACAAATACAAAAAACTTTATTGACATAATACGATGTTCTATATGATAATGAATCCATAGGCTCCCAAACTAGTTCAAAACTGTATTTCAGGAGCCAGTGGCTTCTCCCACCTTATACAAAATATTAAATTATGTCCTAGTTAACTAAAAGCTATAAAACTAAAACTAAAACTAAAAACAAAACCTAAAACTAAAAATAAACAAAACCAAACAGAAACAAAACCAGCCCTCTAAAAATAGTATTAAGTAGATAAATAACAATGAAAGGAATGAATAATATAAACGTACTAAATTGTACTTATATGTAGGTAAATATAAATCGTTACAAAATATATATATATATATATGTATATATATAAGAGACTTAAAATATATACAGTTGTGGTCATATAATTAAGAACGATTTGAAGTTCTAGAAGTTTTTTATTTAAATCGTATCATACACAGAGATGTGTACCTTCTGAGCAGCAACTAGTTATGTTATATAATAGTCACATTAATAGAGCAACCTGACTTAAGAATAAAGTATGAAATCGCTAACTATTTTTTGCACATTTTATTGATTTTATCAAAGTAACACATTCAAATAGTACTGAAACTGGACAAATAATTAAGAACGATTTATTTAACTGCTCGGGAATTGTTTTGTATGACACTTAGATTTAAAAAATCACAATATTATGTAGCACAGGAAATATAAAAAGAAATTTAATAAATATTTCACTAAAATTAATGGTTAATAGCATATCCACGGCTTTTAATTACAGCTTTACACCGGCGAGGCATTGACTCTATTAATTTTTGACATTTCGCAAGTGAAATAGAGTTCCATTCTTCTAAAAAAACGTCATACAGCTCTCTTAAATTTCCACACTTTGTATTTGAAACCTTTTTCTTTACTTCAAACCACAGATTCTCTATTGGGTTTAGATCTGGACTGTTAGCAGGCCAGTCTAAGACAGAAACTAATTGCGCTGTAAGAAATTCCTTTACGGTGCGTGCAGTGTGCTTTGGATCATTGTCATGCTGGAATGTCCAAATGACCGGTAGAACGTCTTCAGCGTATGGTAACATTGTTTCTTCCAGTATATTTTTGTATTGGAACTGATCCATGTTACCTTCTACCAACTTTACAGGTCCTACACCATGTCCAGAAAAGCAACCCCAAATTTTCACATTTCCACCACCGTGCTTTAATGTAACTTTCGTGTACTTTGGGTCGAATGCTGTATTCGGGGGACGTCGTACATATCGTTTTCCATCAGAACATACTCTGTTTATTTTCGTCTCGTCAGAAAAAAGTACATTTTTCCACTGTTGCACAGTCCAGTTTTCATACTTTCTCGCAAATGCAAGCCGGGCTTGCCTGTGGCAAAGTTTTAACATGGGTACCTTTCTTGCTATCCTACCGTGCAATTTTTCTTCTACCAAACGTCTTCGAATAGTGCGTGCTGAGATTGCTGAAGGGTTGTTTTCACCAAAATATTATTTTCTAAGCTCATTGGACCCTTTAAAGGGATTTTGTTTTGCCATACGAACGATGTTTCGGTCATCTCGAGGAGTTGTTTTTCTCTGTTTAGGTACACGTGGAACATTCGAAGTAGTTTGATACGTAGCAAAATGCTTTACAGCGTGGAAAACCATCGTTTTTGAACATCGCAGATGGTCGGCTATCTTTTTATAAGACCAATTCTTCCGGCGAAGTTTTATTATTACTTCCCTTGTAGATTTATCACAACTTTTATTTTTTCCCATTGTTTTTTCTAAAGAATCAATCACCTTTAATCTTTTACAGCACGTAATGGCGCCAAAAATATACAAACAGTAACAAATCGACTGAGTTTTCTCTATTTAAATTTTAATAAAGGTATAAAATACTTAGCGTTCTTAATTACGTGACCAGCCAGTAATAAGGAATACTTTGTTTAAAAGTAGTGTAAAAAGTTTGCCTATTGATTTTTAGCCAATCATGTGTATCAATGAATACAGTGGTAATATGGAAATGTTTTACGATACCGAGAGAAATAAAAACAAATGCATACAATTAGTTTTGCATCTTAGTTGGTAAAAATCTTCCCTTTATATCAGCGTTCTTAATTATATGGCCACCACTGTATATTTTATATAAAATAATGGATATTTATGTAAATGTGTTAGAAGTAAAAATCGGCTATCATTGACTCATAGACAACAGCTAAGTTCCGTCACTATCCAACTCAGTAAAGTTCAGGTAAGATAGAATGAGACGGAACAGTTTGTTACTCTTGTTAATTTTATCAATGTACGCTGATAGGTGATTGGGATATTTGCGTCATATCCACTGAAAAAAATGTTTCGTTAAATGTAACCAAAATTTTGTCTACCAGTAATATAACAGAAGTGACAGCCGAACCAAGTGTAAAACATAACAAAAGCCAGTTGAGTTAAACGCTGCATCTAATAGGAATAATAAAACAAAATATTATGGTTATTTATTGCTAATTTCGATAGCCCAGTGTTCTCTACAATTGTATATTTAAAAAAGGTTGCAGAGATCACTGCTTGTGATAAAGCCACCAATTATATTGCCCGTTGTTGAAATATATTATTATTGTTAACGAGTTATTATTGTTAAATATATTATTATTATCTATCACTACTATCTTACAAATAACTATCATAAAATAAACTAGTTTTAGTTTTTACGAAATCCTAACGATATTCTTATCTACTCTGAAACTACTCACCACCCTATGTCATAGAGAGTACAACCATAGGGACACAGGACAACAGGACTACAGGGGCACAACACTACCCGTGCGAAACTAGGCGAGTCCCTGGTATCAAATATACATACGGTTCAACTAGTACAGCAAGTTATATAATGTATCATGAGCATGTTTGTAAAGAGGGGAAGAGGGCTGGCCTTTCTGATCTCCACAGGCAAGGCATTCCACATACGGACAGCCGGCACTGTGAATGACTTGTCATAGAGGGCTGGCCTTTCTGATCTCCACAGGCAAGGCATTCCACATACGGACAGCCGGCACTGTGAATGACTTGTCATAGAGGGCTGGCCTTTCTGATCTCCACAGGCAAGGCATTCCACATACGGACAGGCGGCACTGTGAATGACTTGTCAAAGAGGGCTGGCCTTTCTGATCTCCACAGGCAAGGCATTCCACATACGGACAGCTGGAACTGTGAATGACTTGTCATAGAGGGCTGGCCTTTCTGATCTCCACAGGCAAGGCATTCCACATACGGACAGCCGGCACTGTGAATGACTTGTCATAGAGGGCTGGCCTTTCTGATCTCCACAGGCAAGGCATTCCACATACGGACAGCCGGCACTGTGAATGACTTGTCATAGAGGGCTGGCCTTTCTGATCTCCACAGGCAAGGCATTCCACATACGGACAGCCGGCACTGTGAATGACTTGTCATAGAGGGCTGGCCTTTCTGATCTCCACAGGCAAGGCATTCCACATACGGACAGGCGGCACTGTGAATGACTTGTCAAAGAGGGCTGGCCTTTCTGATCTCCACAGGCAAGGCATTCCACATACGGACAGCCGGAACTGTGAATGACTTGTCATAGAGGGCTGGCCTTTCTGATCTCCACAGGCAAGGCATTCCACATACGGACAGGCGGCACTGTGAATGACTTGTCATAGAGGGCTGGCCTTTCTGATCTCCACAGGCAAGGCATTCCACGAAGTGTGAACGAGAGTCAAGAGGCTGTCAAGAGTCAAATAGGCTTTTTTAAACGTAATTTTAGCAAAATCGACAACAGGTTAATGCAACAAAAAATATATATGTTAATCTTCATCATATTTCCAAGGGCATGATCGAGCCCAAAACACGATGTCGATAAATTTTATCGTTAAAAAAAATCGTGAACTATCTTCGACAATGCGCTTATAGCGTAAATATCTCTATAATTTTTTTTATTTATCATTTTTACTTACTATTAAAACATATTACATAGCACTTCAAAAAACCACAAAGGTTTGTAAAAAAATAATGCTATATATGCGAGTCTTCTTGAAACCGATACATTCAAACGAGTAAAGTAAACAATAGGTACGTACGTAGGTACGTTTAGATTAATAGAAACAATTATTTTGTACAAATATATATAATATACATTAAATATATCTTATACCTGGAACTAGGTAGATGCATTATTATTATTGTTGGTAGCTTGCCATGTTAGCTACAAAAAAGGATTTTGATTGATGCTTTATGTTTTTTTGCGTAATACTATCTCTTAGTCAGTAGAGTACTATCTCTTAGTCACCTAGAGGCGTACATTGATAAAATGAATAAGAATAACAAATAGGTAATATTATTTTAGAGGGCATGGTCGATTTATATTTTCGATTACGCAGCAAATATTTATTTGAATTTTCGGGATTTTCGTTCATTTTTCGTAGCTCGAGCGCTGCTCTGTCACTTTCTAACTTACATGAACCTTGCTTAATTAGATAGTGACAGAATTTACCTGTGGTCTGCCTCTTAATAAGTGTAAGAGGAGCGTAAAAACCGAAATTTTAAAAGTTACAGAAACTCAAATCGCTTCTAAAGGTAAGAAAGAGCTTAGGGAAAAACCAGAATATTGTAAATAAAATAAGAATGTGAGCATTTCGGAAAAAGCATATCAGCAACCAATAAATTTTATTGCTTATTATTCTGGTAGAGAAAAAAGCATCTAAGTGTGTGTCGAGCCACGCGCATTGTAGGTTTCCGTCACAATATGCGGACTTAGAATTTATAAGTTGTTCGACTAATACTCGTACTTAGCTGGGATAGTTTTCCTTTTAACTTCGTTATTATATTGCCGTAAATTTATTCACATATCCAAAAACAACCGCTTAACTCTATAAAAATTTGCATTTTAAAGCTTAATATTTAGCAAACGGATAGCTAAATCTAATAATGGTTCTCGTAAACCTGCAATATTTTTTAAAGGCCTATCCAATGACACCATTCAACATGGGATGCACGGGAAGAAAACTTCACCACTTTACGTGTAGAAATATCCTAAATATATTTTTTCAAGGTTTTATTTTACCATTTTATCGGAGTTTCAATATGTATGATGTACCCAATACCCATGCCAGATTACAGCTTTCTAATACCACAGTCAGACAGACGGACGGACAGGGCGAAACTATGAGGGTTCCTTGCCTTGTTGAGTACCTACGGAGCCCCTAAACACAGTTCATTAAGTCCAACGGGCATTGACAGTTTACATGCGAGCCGAATGATAAGATTGAAAGGTTAAGGTTACCAATAAACAAGTCCTCGTTCCAGAAGATATCTAATGTTATTATGTACATGTTATTATGTTATTATTACACAGCGTGTCCCACGGCCATGCTACATGGAGGACAAGGACTTTAAATATTCAAGTTAGGAAGTTTTGAATAATGGAGACTTTTTATATTTTAAAGTCATTCGACTCATGTCATGAGCATGAGTCATTATTTATTCATTACTTCATTCAAAAAAATCATTGCCTTAAGCCGGGACTCGAACCCACTTAATTACAAAAAATACTGTATTTTTATGATACCGAGAGAAATCAATATTTCATTTCATTAATTAACTCAGTAACAATTTTTTTTTCAAATCATGTTTGATTATTTCTTTAAATTAATAATAGTCACATAGAATTTAATATACACAACAAATTAATTTAAAAAAAAACACGAAACAATTATTATAACAGATGCATGGAAAGTTACAAATGGCCTTCGATCATGATTCTTGATCGAAGCAAATGGCTAAAATAAACTAGTGTCATAAATTCGTCCACGGAGTAAAAACAACAAAAGTTTTCTTAATTATTTTTAAATATGTTTGGTCTGTCAATTGCTTTCTTTACAACAAAACCATAAATAACATAACTTATTATCACAAATTAAAGGAACACCATGAAATTATGGAGTAAGAAAAGACTTAGAATTAGTTTTTACTCAGTTTCTGTGTGTTATTTCATAGTTTCAAACTAAATGGACCTATGATACAACTGCCTGGTATCCACGCGATGGGAAGCGTAGTAGACGCAGGTAACAGCATAAGCACCAGGTAAATGAACAAGAGACTCTTGGCAGGAGTATCACGGTACCGGATCCAATCAATTAATGGGTTGGTCAAATCAAATAAAAGATAAGAATTCGTTTTGGCTTTGTATTTTCCATTTTACTTACCATTGATCATATTTAAATAGAAACACTGCTTGGTTCGTATTTACTGGTCAGTATAATATACATAGGTAGGTACACACATCAAGTTACCTACATAGTTACACAAATAATATGAAATAACAACATACCAGTTTCACGTGTCTTTGTATTTTCCATTTTACTTACCATTGATCATATTTAAATAGAAACACTGCTTGGTTCGTATTTACTGGTCAATATAATATACATAGGTAGGTACACACATCAAGTTACCTACATAGTTACACAAATAATATGAAATAACAACATACCAGTTTCACGTGTTACGGCCAGCGCTGTCGATACAAGACTGCCCATTGCAACGAATAGCAGCTCTTTATAAAGCCCACAGTCGGACAAGTACGGGAATCAATGTTCCGTCTTTAATTATGTACAATTCTGGTAATCGATCGTTGGAAAACTAATTACTATAGTGATATACGTTTCAAATAATTACTATTGAATTTACGTATGATTTTAGAGATTAAGATTATTCAAGTTCAAGTTTAAACAATAATCAAATCACGTCCTCTGCTTAATTGCAATGGAAACTATACGATCTAATATTGTAGGTATAAATTATAAATTAAATCATCAATTATTATCATAATATCTAAACCGGTCTTCAATTATTTATACCTAGAAGTAAACGAGCAGACGCCCGACCACGTGTTACTTGTAAACAAACTGTTTTCAATTATAAAACATGATTGAAATGTACATACCAACATGTACATTTCAGAGATGATTCTTACAACTTCAAAATACATTTATTGGTAGGTATAATTTAATGTAAGAGTATCTTACTTGACAGACATCCAACGTGGTGGTACTTTTAAATATGACATTTCACATTTAATCATGTTGAAATGCAATCACAATCTAACACGGCCATACTGACAGGACTTCGCTCTCGAAGTACACTAATCAAAATAATCTCAAAGTGATCTTCGTATTGAATCTTTCTCATTGATCTTTTCTGACTTTCATAAAATTTAGTTTTCGTTGATAATCATCAGTACAATAATACATTTTTCTCTATACATTTCAAACACTATAATATTGATATTATATTGATTTAAATAAAACTTTATGTAAATTTAAATTTACAATTACCTGTATTTCTATTGAACAGTATAGCTTACAGCTTAAATTTACATTTTAGATAATTCGAAAACAACTAGCAAGTGTACTTTGTTGTTAACAAAATATTTTATTCTGTATATACCAATATCGAAATATAAAGATTTCTCCTAAGCCTTTTTAAAAAAAAAAATACTGTTATATTTTATTAATAAACAAGATTAATATATATTTATGTAGGTATGCTTTACTCGAGCACCGCTGTCTTTTGATTTTGTTTTATCATGACTTTCCAAAGGTTGTCTGGAAGACATCGTTTTTAGCGATAAGGCCAATGTACGTCACTGTTATTGTGTTTTGTTCTTTTATCTTTTTACTTTTCTGATTGGTGTACAATAAAGTGTTTATCTATCTATCTATTCATTATTATTATTGTTGGTATAGTTGCCTACCGATGTGTTTTATTTAAATTGTTGAATTTCGTTCTTAATTTTCATCTTCCATCATTTTGCTGGTTTTTTTTTTTTTTTTTTTTTTTTTTTTTTTTTTTCTTTCTGTTTTTGTTTAATGGAATAGAATCGTTCCGCAATGAAACCATACACATATTATATTTTCTGTTTTCTTTTCTTCATAATTATCTTTCACTTGCTGTTTTCTCTTTTTCTTTTCTTCAAAATTATATTTCACTTTCTGTTTTATCTTTTCACTTTCTGTTTTATTTTTTCACTTTCACGGCCAAACTGACCAGTATTTCGTTCTCGAAATACTCTCACATTTATTTATTTTTAAAATACATAGAAATAATAGTTTTTTTAAAGTTTCTCTGTCCTCTACCAATCCAACACCTATCACCTGCTACTCGTGAGTCTCAGTGAAGGATCAGGACAGAGACCGACTAGCAGATAAATACATAGACATAATAGTTTTTTAAAGTTTCTCTGTCCTCTACCAATCCAACACCTATCACCTGCTACTCGTGAGTCTCAGTGAAGGATCAGGACAGAGACCGACTAGCAGATAAATACATAGACATAATAGTTTTTTAAAGTTTCTCTGTCCTCTACCAATCCAACACCTATCACCTGCTACTCGTGAGTCTCAGTGAAGGATCAGGACAGAGACCGACTAGCAGATAAATACATAGAAATAATAGTTTTTTTAAAGTATCTCCGTCCCTTACCAATCCAAACACCTATCACCTGCTACACGTGAGTCTCAGTGAAGGATCAGGACGGAGATCGACCAGCAGATAAAGTTTCTCTGTCCCTTACCAATCCAAACACCTATCACCTGCTACTCGTGAGTCTCAGTGAAGGATCAGGACAGAGACCGACTAGCAGATAAATACATAGACATAATAGTTTTTTAAAGTTTCTCTGTCCTCTACCAATCCAACACCTATCACCTGCTACTCGTGAGTCTCAGTGAAGGATCAGGACAGAGACCGACTAGCAGATAAATACATAGACATAATAGTTTTTTAAAGTTTCTCTGTCCTCTACCAATCCAACACCTATCACCTGCTACTCGTGAGTCTCAGTGAAGGATCAGGACAGAGACCGACTAGCAGATAAATACATAGACATAAAAGTACCTCTGTTCCTTACTAATCCAAACACCTATCACCTGCTACACGTGAGTCTCAGTGAAGGATCAGGACAGAGTAGCAGATAAATACATAGACATAATAGTTTTTTTTTTTTTTAAAGTGAAATATTATTTCTGTTACCCGCTGCTAGTAACATTCAAACAAATATCGGATTCAGAAGCCAACTAGTGGAAATTCATATGTGTATATTTTCATACCAATTTAAAGGACTGATTTATTAATTTGTTTTTAATAAAATATCCGACTTGGGTTATTATCATAATCTGCTTCGGTCATACTGACCCAAAAGATATTGACAACGTTTAACATTGAACAATAGTAGGTATTCATTTAATTTTTGTAACGTGGTTTTTTTTTATTTTTTTTATTTTATTTCTTTAAACATATTGTTATTTTTTAAAATAGTTATTTTCCTTTGAAAAATATCATTTATAGAAAGTGGATAGCTGATCCCAGGTTTTATTTATAGGTATTTGTATACTTTTGATAAAATGTATCCGACCCTATCCGGCCTATCTCTAGTAAAACAACAAGCAAGAAACGTCTATGTTTTTTTTTTTGCGTTTACCCACATTGTCGAACAAATAATCTTTTGATATAATAATTTTCAGTAAGTTGTCCTTATTACAGCACTAATTTTAGAAACAGTCTTTGCGAGTACCTTTTTGCTTTGTCACGAACTTCCTGTGTCTTGCTTATACACCAACTTCCTGTGTCTTGCTGATCCTCGACAGTTCCTGTTGTGCAGGGTGGGCTTTCATAACCTTGAGGCGCCATACGTTCCACTATTGAGCTGCGTCTGTTGAAAGCCCTGGGTTCTTCATATCCTTTTGGACATTTGTCATCCACGTTGTTTGTGGCAGTTTTCTCCCTCGTCTCTGCGTAGCCATGGGTATGCAGTTTTCTCCCTCGTCTCTGCGTAGCCATAGGAAGGTACGTTTTCACGTCATGATTGTTAGGTCTTCTCATCACATGACCTTTGTAGCTATGTTTCATAGGATCGAAGACCGTTAATGCCACGTTGTCGTCTAGAGCGGTCACAAAGACAAGACCACGGAGACACGGAGTTCCATAACATCAGGATCAATATGAAAACCAGAAACAAAATATGCATTAGAATATGTTTAATTGATCCATTTTACAAGGAGTAAGTAAGAATATTTACGTCAAGCTTGGTCATGATCTAAAGTATTTTATCCATGGAAGTCGCAAGAATCATTTTGGATATTCCCATAAATCAAATCTACTCCGGTTCCAACGTGACTCGCGACCAAGCCTAGAAGAATAGGTAACAAACATGGCTTACTTATTTGATGATCCCTCTTACTACCAGGTAGCAAACTATTTATAATTTATGACTATAAATTAAACTATAGTTGTACGTTACTCAAAATAAGAGAAGTGGCTTGTGACATTTGGTTGGTATATAACAGGTTATAGCCACATAGTGCTATAACTATTTATTTGTCACTAGATATATGAGATGGGCATGTAATGAGAGAAAAAAAAGGACTTCATGACCAATACTTAATTTTTGTATACACCAAATATATGTACATCCAGTAAATGCACTGAAATAAAGAAGTTTCTGACAGCGGTACATAAACAGGGCATGTGACTTAGTTTTCACATAAAACAATCAGCCGTCTTTAGCAACAACAAACGACGAACGAGGAGTGTCCAAGTCGGTCGGCTCGACGCTATTTATACAGCAGTGTCACCTGTTGTTGATCGAAAGGCGAGTCGGGTGACTCGGCGCTCATTATACTAATGATATCAGGTGTTGTTGATTCGAGGTTTGTTTATCTATTGATTACACAAAATGTGAATAAATATACTAGGTACATTGTTTCTTGAATGTACGTAAATATTTCAGAATACCTAACTGTCATAAAGAAATTAATTTTTTAAATAATTTTTCAGGATAAGTGTCAAATTTATTGAGGAATCCCCATTTAAAATGTCAAGTATCCACTACCAACGGCTTCAGACAATACTAGTACCCCATTTTGAACCAGTTTGGAAAACCACCTCATAATTGACTTCCCAGTACAACCCCTCGCATTGAGACGACAGGACCTCCAGATCCCAAGTCTCTACTCTCTCAGGTCAGTCAGGTCTCTTTATATTTAGATGTGAACTTTGTTCTTTGAGAGGACAAAACATCTTTTAAAACATATTTCATTACTCAGTAAATAAAATCAATATTACTTAACTTTGTTTTCGTTTGTGGTCACTCGTCGCTGTATTGAGGGGCATTTGTAGGTTAGATACCACGTTGTTGTTTCTACGACGGTGAACAGAGTTTTCAGTAGGGATCGCTTCGATAAGATGCTCCGTTGTAGATCGTTGACGCAAAGCGTTGAATCGGGTCATCAGCACATTTTATTTCGATGAAACGCTCCACGTGTATCCAGATTCATCATGAAAAACAAAAATGTATTAGAACAGGTACATGAGTTGTATCCCACTTCTGATAACAGCATAAGCACCAGGTAAATGAACAAGAGACTCTTGGCAGGAGTATCACGGTACCGGATCCAATCAATTAATGGGTTGGTCAAATCAAATAAAAGATAAGAATTCGTTTTGGCTTTGTATTTTCCATTTTACTTACCATTGATCATATTTAAATAGAAACACTGCTTGGTTCGTATTTACTGGTCAGTATAATATACATAGGTAGGTACACACATCAAGTTACCTACATAGTTACACAAATAATATGAAATAACAACATACCAGTTTCACGTGTCTTTGTATTTTCCATTTTACTTACCATTGATCATATTTAAATAGAAACACTGCTTGGTTCGTATTTACTGGTCAATATAATATACATAGGTAGGTACACACATCAAGTTACCTACATAGTTACACAAATAATATGAAATAACAACATACCAGTTTCACGTGTTACGGCCAGCGCTGTCGATACAAGACTGCCCATTGCAACGAATAGCAGCTCTTTATAAAGCCCACAGTCGGACAAGTACGGGAATCAATGTTCCGTCTTTAATTATGTACAATTCTGGTAATCGATCGTTGGAAAACTAATTACTATAGTGATATACGTTTCAAATAATTACTATTGAATTTACGTATGATTTTAGAGATTAAGATTATTCAAGTTCAAGTTTAAACAATAATCAAATCACGTCCTCTGCTTAATTGCAATGGAAACTATACGATCTAATATTGTAGGTATAAATTATAAATTAAATCATCAATTATTATCATAATATCTAAACCGGTCTTCAATTATTTATACCTAGAAGTAAACGAGCAGACGCCCGACCACGTGTTACTTGTAAACAAACTGTTTTCAATTATAAAACATGATTGAAATGTACATACCAACATGTACATTTCAGAGATGATTCTTACAACTTCAAAATACATTTATTGGTAGGTATAATTTAATGTAAGAGTATCTTACTTGACAGACATCCAACGTGGTGGTACTTTTAAATATGACATTTCACATTTAATCATGTTGAAATGCAATCACAATCTAACACAGGCCTGTAAAGCGCTGGGAAGACGATTTGCCCAAGGGATGGCGCAGAGCAAGCCTAGACCGTGTGCGATGCCACAAAATGGAGGAGGCCTATGTCAAAGGACAACCTGACTGACAAATTACCGGTGTCTTATGTTAATATTTAGATTAAGATAAGAGATAAGTGATTAGGTAGGTAACCGTTAAATGTTCAATTGTATCAGTCAGCGAATAAAGGCTATTTTTGTTTATTTTATTTTATTGAAATAAAAGTTTTAATTTATATATGAAAAAAAAGATTAGCTATCTATATTCTACGGAACCACGCTCGATTGAATTCCCATCAAGCCCAACCACTGGAACAGGCAATCTCTCTCATCGCTCCGTTAATATTTATCTCGCGGTTTCTATCGTTTTTCGTTTTAGAAAGCCCTGGAAATTATTTGAAGTTATGTAAATTGCATTCCCTCGCTAGTGAGGAAACTGGACCATTAATTTTTTTTACCAAGTGCGAGTCGGACTCTCACACGAAGGCTTCCGTACCATAGTATAAGATTTGTCATATAAACAAACACGTTTCTTGTATCACGTTGATAGATAATTTCCACCAATTTGAAAAGTCACGCAATACACGTGTATTCGTAATACACTTGTATTGCGTGACTTTTCAAATTGATGGAAATTGACTACCAAAATTTAAGTAAAACTGCCATATTTGACTAAAACCTTACATGACATGACTTGACTGAGACTTTGAAGATTTGGAAGGTGTGTAACATTGCAGATTTCAATTTAATTTCACTACAATTGTGCTCTAAAGCCACCAAAATTACACAAAATATCTCAAATAACACTAGGAAATAAAATCAAATAAAAAAACCTAGACGTCTCTTTTCCAAAATGGCGGAACGTTAACTCTTAGTTATTTTAGAACAGCCGGCGCGCGCCCTTTCTTGCTAGCTGGCCAGTAACATTTTTATAAAATATTTAAGTTCGACCACTTTGGTCGCGTAACAATTTTTTTTTTTTAAACTTTGATAGACCTTTTTTTGACCACGATCTCACCTGTAATCACAAAACTCATTACTATGAAAGTCTCTTCGAGAAAATACCTACATATGCTCGCACTTATGTGAGAACCAATCATCGTTTTTCAAATAAAATTGATGAGATGTGGTAATATATATCTGAAGCCAATACCAAAGTACATCAATGCATCAGCGTATTTAAAATAAACATCAACAATTTAAAACTGCAAAAATGTCATATCTAAATTAACGAATTTGCACAAAATTGCGTAGACCTACTAATCTAATGTCGCAAGCTAGTATTTGAAATCGACCAGGGCAAAGATTCAATGCTGAGTAATTTGCGTATAATGTCCGATGAATTCGTAGTGAATAGTCCAAGCTTAGTATAATTCAAGCATAATGCGGTCAAGAATGGATATCTGTGAAAAGTGGGCTGAAAATACAGTGATTACGAAAAATATTGAGGATCACATAAACAGGATGTTGTATTCGGGTATGTTATTACTATTTTTTTAACTCTTTCATTTTCTCAACTACTTATAGCTATTGCAAGATAGCCGGCTATTACAAACATGGCAATTTGGCATGCTCCAATGTAATTGGTCGGGAAAGTAGCTTCGTAAATATTGCCGTACTCTTCCCGCCATTTACCAAAAGATATGTCGCGGACATTGGTCTTTATTTCATTTACTATTGTTTTTTGAATTATTTTGTGTAATGTAGTAATGTAGCTCGTTTAAAGAGCACAATTGTACCAAGTGAAATGAAATGTAATTGTATTGCGTGACTTCAAATTGGTGGAAATTGTCTACCAACAATTGTGTACCACGGCCACTGTTTTACTAAAACATGACTTGACTGTGACTTTGACGACTTGCAAGGATTGTAACATTGCAAATTATATTGAAAATACAATACTAAATTATACTTGAAAATGGCAAATGCACAAGACGTGCGACGTCAACTATAAAGAAAAAATATTGAGGATTGTGAGCCATCCTGAGGTTTATGCGGTGGTATGAGGCAATTCTGCATATTTTCAAAGTAGGAAGTTTAGTAATTAGATACTTACAACAGAGGAAATACGTTGTAAACCTTCAACGAACAGAGTGAGTAGTAAGTACTATTTTGTCATAGAGTTTATAATAATGCTATTGTAAAATTGTTGGATTCTTCAATTTAGAACTTTGAAATCATAAATAAAATAAATAATGCTGGACAGTTCACACAAAATGATCTAGCCCCAAGCTAAGCAGAGCTTGTGTTATGGGTACTAGATAACTGATATACTTAATACAATACATTACATACATAGATATTTTTTATTATACATAGAAAATACCCAGAACACATATCTGCAGATCGTACAAATGATTGTTCCGAGGCATGAATCGAACCCGTAACCTCCTGCGTCGTAGGCGAACCTTCGCCCGCCGCGCTACAGAGTTCGTCAGAGGTCGTCATAGGTGCCATACACACAGAAGCAACTACGATTCATGGACGCGACGCCACATCGGCGCCGGCGTCGGATACGGACAGGGCGCTGACTTTTTGTAGATAGGTTATTTTATAAAAAAAAAGCGATAACCTCGGCCTACAATGGTCAGTCCCATTTATTTAGACGACCACTGTAGCGCGGCGGGCGAAGGTTCGCCTGCGACGCAGGAGGTCGCGGGTTCGATTCCCGCCTCGGATCAAATATTTGTACGATCTGCAGATATATGTTCAGAGTGTTCTGAGTATTTTCTATGTATAAAAAAGAAAATATCTATTTAATGTATTGAAATAAGTATAACAGTTATCTGGTACCCATAACACAAGCTCTGCTGCTTAGCTTGGGGCTAGATAATGTTGTGTGAACTGTCCAGCATTATTTAATTATAATCCAAATTATTCTATAAGTAGCTACAACATAAAACATATAAGTACATAGTTCTAGATCCCCAACAATAGGCAGAAATAGTATGGTGATAGATCAATTAAAGAAAAACAAATAGGAACAAATAGGGCAAAAGTCACTCATTTTGTTCGATGACTACTACTACTACTACTCACTTACTACTTTAGTACTTATATTATTATTATTATTTAATTTTCTTAGATCCAATATTTCCCTTCTTGTGCACTACCGATACATATTTTTTCCGCAATACACCAAGGTTATCTGGAAGAGAATGCTTTCTAGCATTAAGTTCGCCTTAGTACTTCTTTGTTTTATGTGCAATAAAGAATTTTCTATCTATCTATCTATCTAAGACTTCAAGTTCCATACAACAAATGAGACTGACCCCAAGATCAAGCATTGCCACATAGGTCACGTCCACCTAGGACGCGCCCTATGTGGCATTGCACTGCGCCCGCCATGCGCCACCCTAAGATATAAAGATGAAAGTCTCATGTGCCTGTCATTTCTCCGGCACCCATAACCCTTCAAACCGGGACACAGCAATGCGAGCACTACTGCTTTGCGGCAGAAATAAGTATGGTGACACTACTTTCCTGGACAAAATCTTTCTTAAAATCGCGCTAATATACCTAATAAGAAAACATGTCAGCATCAAGCCACGTCCCAAATGATCCCACTAATATTATGAATGCGAAAGTTTGTGAATGTGTTTGTTACTCTTGACGCTGAAACTGCTGGACGGATTTGGGTTAAATTTGTAAAATAGATAGCTGAGCTTCTCTGGAATAACATATAGGTTATTTTTTATTCCGATATTCCCACGGGTTCGAGACTTATGCGGGTATTAAAATAAAACAAATATTTCAGGGTGGTGCCTATAAAAAAAACCTTGTTTGTTTTGCCGTTTTCTTAGATAATGGTACGGAACCCTTCGTATTCGCGTCCGACTCGCACACCGCGGGGTGCAGCTAGTATAAAATATTTTTGCCAATGATGAGAACCTGTATTCTGACATCATACTTTGACCTGCCACGGATGATACGACATTGAAAATGCGCATGCCTGATTAATATACCTACGTGTAAGGCCGATCACACACGGTGTCGCCTGTCGCGGCGACGCGCGGTCAAGCGGATCACTACTCCATACTAAAAGTAAAAACGTCAACTAGTAGAACTAGTTTATCGAGTAGAAAGTGTGAACTAGGAGCCACTTGCGTAATCTCGATTTAAAGACCATTTAATTTACCATTAAGTTCGATTTAATGGCCCATCACATACCATTGACGACCTCTGTGGCGCGGCGGGCGAAGGTTCCCTGCGACGCAGGAGGTTGCGGGTTCAATTCCCGCCTCGGAACAAAATTTGTACGATCTGTAGATATTTCAGATAGTTCAGGGTGTTCTGGGTATTTTCTATGTATGGTAAAAGAAAACTATCTATGTAATGTATTGTATTAAGTATATCAGTTATCAAGTATCCATAACACAAGCTCTGCTTAGCTTGGGGCTAGTTAATGTTGTGTGAAAAATCCAGCATTATTTATTTATTTCGGATCAGTTGGGAACTACCTACTCCTGTTATAGGTATTCCACCGTCTTTACACACGGCATCCACCGCCTCAGCATGCTGTCGCACCGCGCCGCCGCAGCCGTCGTGTGTAATCCGCCTAAAAGTACCTCCTTAGTAAATACCTCATAAGGATTGCGATGAAAACCAGTTATATGTAGCAAAAAAACATGCTCGTTGTATTGTACCTAATGTTAAAAATATAAGATGAATTTACACTGAAGCACACGAGATTCCTAGGTTCTAAAAAATGGATCATTTGGCGACACTATTGTACTATTATATATTCTGTGGCGACACTGGACTCTAACAAAAATTAGTACTTTAAAGCCTAATATTTCACAAACTGATCGCTAAATCGAAAAATGGTTTTGAGACACCCGCAATATTTTTTAACGACCTATACAACGACACCCAACACCATGGGATAGACGAGAAAAAACATAACACTTTATGTGTATGGAAGGTACAAAAAAAACATGTTTTTTCAAGATTTTATTTTTCCACTTTGTTGGCGTGATTAACATGGAAATCCAGCTTTAATTACAGCTTTCTAGTACTAAGCGTCTCTGAGCTAATCCGCGGATAGACAGACGGACGGACACGCCGTAACTACCAGAGTTCCTTGTCTTGTTTATACAGAACCCTAAAAATATGTGAATGCAATTATTCTTATTTCAAAATCTAAAGAATGCTTCCTCTTTAGTAAAATTAGCTATCTGCTATAAGTATTTAGGTAATGTATTTTCTTTCATGTCCCGTTTGTTTTTTCCACCCTGTAGGTAGATTATCAACGAGTTACGAATTAGGAACTTTCGTAAAACTGTATAAAACTTAGGCTCGTAATATCAATATCATTTTAATCTGTTATTTTCAGTTTAAACCATTTCCGTCCATTGACAGAAATAAGTACTTTAAACTTAGAAACAGAGGCCTAGATGTGTTAATTAGTGCTAGCTTAATTCGTCTGCGAGAACTTTACGAAAAAAACATCAATTTAGATTTTTAATGAAAATTAAAATAATTAATTACAGTTCAGATCATAATAATATGTTTTGGTAAACCTACTGATGTTTAATCAACCAAGATTTTAAATTAATTTTCTTATCCGATTCGGGGACAAACAGAAATTGACAATTCCTGTCTGTCCCCGAGTGGGGACAGATTCGGGGACAAACAGGAAATACTCGAACTTTTTCGTAAGAAAATCTTGCATATTTTCCTGAACAATTGCACTTATTGACAGAATACATCCTGGATCCTGGTAGGTATTATCTACGAGTGATGCCATAGCGTGCACGGCTAAACAATAACAATAAATTCAGCCAAGTTTGAGTCGGACTCGCGCTACAAGTTTCCGCACCATAGAGTTTGGAACCAAAATTATTCCGCCCTTCTCTGCATACATTTTGCAGATAAATCATTTACAGTTGATAATGTTTACAAAATAAATAAATAAATAATAATAAATATTGCTTGACAGTTCGCACAACATTGTCTAGCCCCAAGCTAAGCCGAGCTTGTGTTATGGGTACTAGATAACTGATATACTTAATACAATATATTAGGTACATAGATAGATATTTTTGATTATATATAGAAAATACCCAGAAAACCCTGAACAAATATCTGCAGATCGCACAAATATTTATTCCGAGGCGGGAATCAAACCCGCAACCTCCTGCGTCGCAGGCGAACGTTCGCCCGCCGCGCCACAGAGGTCGTCATAAAACCGTAACGTAATAGAAGTTTATGAAACTGTCACGGGGAAACGGGAAACGGGATATTTACCATGATTTAAAACTCAAAAATCATGGTAAATATCCCGTTTCTAGTGAAAATTACAATTAATAAAAGTAGATTATAACAAAATAAAAAAAAATGTGCTGTGCAAAAAGGACAGTTGTGCTACCTGAAGACCGCTGCTAACGACCTAACCCAACCTAGCTCTACTGATCCAAATCACTACCAGACGCAAGCGTCCCTAAGATGCTGGCTGCTTTGCCACGCTGAATGGCAATACTAATGCATAGTATTAGTAGTAGTGTATGTATTAGTTGTAAATAAAGACTTTATCTATCTATCTATCTATCTATTATCTTATCTGTGCTAATGCGTTGAGATTAAGAGAGTATAAGAGTTATATTTACCGGTTATATTTTTCAACCTGCCTTCCTGGAAGCAACGTGACCACTCTACAACAAAACGTTTCATTTAGGCTGTATGTGTTACTTTTTTGCATATTATTTGCAAAGCACTTTTCGGTGGTCGCGGACAAATGGACAGACGGCAGAGATGACTGAGGGAGAGCAATAGGGTCCCATTGCTCCCTTTGGTTGCGGCACTCTGAAAGATAAGAAAGCTGGAAGGTCTATAGCGCAATCGTAGAACCCATTATCGTTCAACTAATTACTGCATTTTGCAATTTTCCTTGTCACCGTCTCACTGATAACAGGAAATGAGTGCAGTTAGGTTCAATATACAGTGCGAACCAGTGGTTTTTTGAAAAGGATTTTTAACTGTTACGGATGAGTGAATGGTACATAATACAGATAAGCAGCATAATGCAGCAGATAATGGCTCTGAGTTGAGATTAATCTCTGATAATATTGTTTAGTGAATTATAATTACTGTGTTACGGTGCCTTCCCCGTATATCTATAGCAACCTATGCTCATAATGTTGTTTAGTGAATTATAAATACTGTGTTACGGTGCCTTCCCCGTATATCTATAGCAACCTATGCTCATAATGTTGTTTAGTGAATTATAAATACTGTGTTACGGTGCCTTCCCCGTATATCTATAGCAACCTATGCTCATAATGTTGTTTAGTGAATTATAAATACTGTGTTACGGTGCCTTCCCCGTATATCTATAGCAACCTATGCTCATAATGTTGTTTAGTGAATTATAAATACTGTGTTACGGTGCCTTCCCCGTATATCTATAGCAACCTATGCTCATAATGTTGTTTAGTGAATTATAAATACTGTGTTACGGTGCCTTCCCCGTATATCTATAGCAACCTATGCTCATAATGTTGTTTAGTGAATTATAAATACTGTGTTACGGTGCCTTCCCCGTATATCTATAGCAACCTATGCTCATAATGTTGTTTAGTGAATTATAAATACTGTGTTACGGTGCCTTCCCCGTATATCTATAGCAACCTATGCTCATAATGTTGTTTAGTGAATTATAATTACTGTGTTACGGTGCCTTCCCCGTATATCTATAGCAACCTATGCTCATAATGTTGTTTAGTGAATTATAAATACTGTGTTACGGTGCCTTCCCCGTATATCTATAGCAACCTATGCTCATAATGTTGTTTAGTGAATTATAAATACTGTGTTACGGTGCCTTCCCCGTATATCTATAGCAACCTATGCTCATAATGTTGGCCTATTTGTGTAAACCTATTTAGGGCCATATACTTGAAATAAGTACGATAACAAAGCTTAAAATATAAACATATAGTCACACACCTTTTTCCCCAATAGGGTAGGTAGAGCCTCAATGAGCCTCTTTTCACCATGGGTAGCACCATCGTGGGACTATGAGAATATTTTGTAAAGTTCCTAAAATATATTTCGTCGCGTCGTCCCCTAGAAGCTTTATTTCGTAACTTGCAACTATAGTTATCAACCTTATATCAACTATGACTATTTTAAACAGACTTTAAAAAAAATTGCGAGGTTCTCAATTCGGTTGTTTTTTTTTAACATTGATAGATTTTTGTTAGACCACGATTTCACCTGTCGGTGTGGCCGAAGATGGAGCACAAAGGTCTAGAAGGCACCAATTCACTCTAGCCTTGTAGAGACCCAGATTATAGTTTTCAGGAAAGACAGACGACGGTAGTGTATTCCACTCCTTAGCAGTTCGCGTACGTATTATTGTGGTTGTAGATGGGAGTGGGGTCAGTGTGGGGTAGTTTGGTGTGTGAGTGGGGTGAGTATTTGCGGTGTGGGGTGAGTGTCTGGGGTGTAGAGTTATTGTACATTTGGCAATTATTCAAATTCAAATTCATTTATTGCTATATATAGGTTATTAACAGGTGTTTAGTGCTACAGTTAAATGTTCAGTCATAATCGGTGTTTAACTCATGCAAAATATATATCAGTATTTAAAATAATTAATGATTAAAAATCACCTAGGTACTTAGTTTTAGTTTAGTCACCTATTCCTAGTCATTAACATTTTTATCACCTAGGATTTCTTGTGTAATAATAGTAAGTTTTTCCTGTTAGTATCTTTTTCAGTCTTCGCTTGAACATATTTGTAGTAGTTTCAGCGTATTTCCGACAAGTTGAACTTTTTTGTTCAACCAGTTGAACGTATTGCACAAAATATTCCATTTGATTTCACCAACAGATTCATAGCCTGTTGCTATGCATCACTTTTGCAATAACAATCGAAACCTGTGGCTAAGTACGTTGATATAAATATGATACTGAATATCGAACCAACAACATCATCTATGATTGCACAAACATGCGTCAATATTATTCTAACTTTTTGCTCTGCGGTCGTTGAACTATCAATAATAATGACAAGTTAATTTAGCCTTTTTGTGCAGCTACTTATATTCGAGTGTATCGGCTATGGCATCGCATATATAAAAGCGTGGTGATTAAGCAGCTTGCAAAAGTTTGATGGTAGTCAGATTAAACTAAACATACGTTTAAACTAAACCCATTCTATGATTTTGAATACCTGTATTTTTTAGTAGATGATACAATATTATATTGCATAAAGTTCCGTACAGCGTTCAAGCCGATTAGAGGTGAAGATACGTGTTCGATTATTTTAAGATATATATTTTTATAACATAGTATAATAGTCCTTAATATAACAGCAAATACTTACTAAGCTAATAATAAGGTCAATAATGGATTTACATTTTAAATATTGAAAATTAGATATATATTAAGTAGGTATTAAAAGATAGTTAAGATAGATAAACTATTATTGTAAGAGAACCTATTTCTCTATCCGGGATCAAAGTTATCGAAAGTGCCAAAGATCATACAATCATCGGGAATGCCCCTTAACCATCCGAAATCATAAAACAGTGATTTGGATGGATTATTTAATATTTGAGAACGGTTCTCAAAAGAACAGTTAACCTACTTGGTCACGTACTCATTTTTGGGGTTCTGTACCCAAAGGTTAAAATGGGACCCTATTACTAAGACTTCGCTGTCCGTCCGTCCGTCTGTCGCCTGGCTGTATCTCATGAACCGTGATAGTAAGACAGTTAAGATTTTCACAGATGATGTATTTCTGTTGCCGTTATAACAACCAATTCTAAAAAATAGAATAAAATAAATATTTAAGGGGGCTCCCATACAACAAACGTGTTTTTTTGCCGTTTTTATAGATTATGCTACGGAACCCTTCGCGCGCGAGTTCGACTAGTACTTGACCAGTTTTTAAATAAGTAGGTACTTAAATATTCATGAATCTTTCACTTGATTTGATAGATACCGTATTCAAACAAATTAACAAGGAGGCGACGGATGAGCTCAGTTCCATTTTAGTAGACGATCACGCAAAAGGCGCGTAGCGAAAAGTGAATTTAAATATATAAAATATACATTTATTTACAGAAATAATAATACAACTAACACAAGTAGGTAATGTACAAAATTATAAAAAAAACATATGAAACAGTTGTGCTACCTGAAGACCCCTACTATCGATTTAAAATATTGTTTGTTTGTGTCTCCTTGCTTTTTGTTCTATTTACACGAGTGAGTTATTGAATACCTACCTACTGTTAGTTATAGTTTGTTATAACTTTTGTCTTTTCTACTAGAGTAATTTTCAGTTCTAACAACTAGACCCATTTCGTGTCACTACGAGGAATAATAATGCCTGTACTTTTTTTTTACTGCATGAATGACGAAACATCGAGATGGTTCACCTGATGAACAATGCATTACCACGTAGGTCACGCCCACCTAGGACGCACCCTATGCGGCAATGCACTACGCCCGCTACCCTGAGCCATAAAGATGAAAGTTTAATGTGCCTGTAATTTCACCAGCATGCACCCCATACCACTACAAAAGTCTCGTTTTCATTTTAATTGTATTGTAGTGATGTGTCTTGGTTGTATACCGTATAGTACTCTAAAACCAACTACCTTGAGTCTTTCTGGAAGAAGTTGCATAGACTCTTCCCTTTACTAAGTCTATTCTAAAGTTTATAGCGGATAACTAGCTATTTACGAGTCCAATTTTTATTTGTACATTATGTAGGTATCATTTTTTTTAGTATTTTTTAGTAGGTATATTGTATTGAAATTTAAATTATGTTTAAAAATTATATTATGATTTTTAATTGAAATTTTAATTATGAGTATATACGAAGGTCAGTGACATCTGGAACCTCACCGTGGTGTTTTGTAAAGGTTGTTCAAATTACTTTGACCTCATAAAGGACTATCCATATACACCGTGCCGTGCCCGTGACGGAACCGGGAAGGTGGCCGGCTTCACGGCAACATGTATGTACTGAGGGCCTAAACTAAGTTTTCACCGACCGTCGTTATAATTACTATTTCGAAGATCGTCCGTGTATTACGTAGTGACTAGGCATTAATCTGCGCGAACGCTCGAATGAAACGGCTCAAACAAGCCATTTGTTTGAAATAAATGACTTCCCTAATTTTAATTTTTTTTTTACCCTGTAATTTATGCACTTGAAGCTATTTTGTTTCTATTTTAACGTATGCTGCAAAACTTAGACTAGGGCCTGTGAGTTCTAAGTTTTGCCTCAACTATCGTATCAATGAAGATTTAGACGATCGTGCGTAATAACGTAGGTAGTACATTTCTATAGGTCAATTCTAGAGTTGGAGATTTTTGATTTGAGATTTATTATTCGAGATTTGGTATGCGAGACCTTTCATTCGAGATCTTGCATTCGATATTTACCACGCGAGATTGAGATTGCGATTTGAGATTTGTAATTTTTCATTCGACATGATATTATACACGGGTGTATACACCCAGCGCTGGTGGGGTTTTCGGGAATTATCCTTTCGGAAAGATCCGTACAAACTATTGATAGTTACTACGTAATTTACGGACGATCCGACGCTTTTTGCGCTCCGGGCGCACCACGGGCCGTCTCCGTCACGGAAACCGCACATGTTTCTGTGTATATCCCTAAAGCACACGATACAAAGGAACCTAATATAATTACATTAAATTAAGTACTAAAAGATGTTTTAGGTATAAACAATATCATCTTCAATAATTGCAGGTAAAATTAGCATTATATATGAGCTTAAACAGGCTTTTGCATTAAATGTCAAGATATAATTAAAAGTTCACAAATAGTTAGCCAGTGTTGTATTAGCAGTGGAGTGGAGTGTATCTAAGCGAACATGAGTGGAGGTTATGGATATAGCGTGTTTGCGAGTGAGCAGCAAGCCCGGCAGTGTGGATCTCTGCTCAGTTCTTATGGTAATTAACCTTAGTATTAGGGGTCTTTAGGGTTCGTTTAGGGTTCTACCTCACATTGCTTAGCATGATCCTCTGATACATCAATAATACTGCAGCATTCACTTTTTAATAAATATATATGGTAAAGTTGAGGAATTGCTAAGCATTGTGTTACGTGTACCCACGTGATGCGGTACCCTCTGCCTATGAACAGTGCATTATCATATAGGTCACGTCCCCCTAGGACGCACCCTATGTGGCATTGCACAGCGCCCGCCACCCTGAGACATAAAGATGAAAAGTCTCATGTGCCTGTAATTTCACCGGCGACCATACCCTTCAATCCGGAACACAGCAATGCAGCAATGCTTTGCGGCAGAAATAGGTAAGGTGGTAGTACTGCTCCGGACGAACTTACATTACATTACAGCTCATCAACAGTTCTTCAGATAGCAAAAGTTGATTTCGCGAGAACTAAGAGACTTAACACACATGTTTTAATTGATAGGTATCTCATAAATATCATCAGTTTCATATTTACATTTTTTTGTGTTTATTTTATTTAGGGTTATCATAGCTAAACTGATGATATTTATTTAAATAATAGATCGCGGTCAACCGAGGTTCTATAAAAGCAAACAAAAAAAATTAAAGAGCCAAGTAATATTTCCTAGCATTGATTGACTAGATTATTTATCTCCTTATTCAGATCCACAAGTGCTGAACCGAGCCAAGCTAGAGATGTCGCAGGGTATAGAGAGACTGTACCTGCTCTCCTTCTGCCTGGCGTGCTGCTGGCCAGGGTACAGCGCCGTCAGCAACCTGCGCGTGGTCAGGCAATGGCCGGAGCTGCAGTTCAACTTCCCGAGCCCTGAGGCAGAGCAGATCGCGAGGCAGAACCGGTACTATGTGCCGGGGAACTCCGTGCCTATTGATGTCGATGTTCATCATAGATCAGGTACAATATCTAGTGTAACAGAGCTTCGTTCGGCGTTTTTTTGTATAATCATGTTTACAATAGCTACCCTTACAATATCTACGTAAAAAAAAACTACACGCAAAAAGTTTTCAAACCTAAAGCCCAATGAACCCATCCAAATCCTGACCTCGCAGATCATTACTTAACCTAAACATGGAAAAACGTGTTTTCTTTGGAAAAACGCATTTTCCCAGAAATGACGGCTGTGAACGCTTGGCTCGACAGTATAAGTCCACTCGATCGAACGACGTGAACTTTTTTTTCCTATTGGTCCTATTGTGACGCCTAGCTGGTTCGATTTTTTCGCCCCTAAAAGCTAACATGATAGTAAATTTTATCGAAATCGTTAAAGCAATTTTCGAGAAAACGCAATATATATTTTATAGTTTTTTATATATAGGTGTTCTCGAACCTACTCGTAGAATATGACCGGAAAATATAAAATATCGCTCGTTGAATAGTCCTCGTTCGATAACAAGAAACATTTGTACCTGCCTAATCTTTGACACCATTAACATTGGCTAAAAACCCGCTATGGTAAGTTTATGTGAATTTAATCACAGCGTCAATAGACATAGTTGACTGAACTCCTAAGCAAGTTTTTGAGGGGATTTTTGGTAATGTCATTGATGCGAGATGTTTTATAGTTTGTAATAAGCTTTTAGTGAGAAACATATTTTTGAAAACAAGCTTTTATAAAATTAATGATCGTAACCTTGTGCTGATCAAAATGAGCCTAAACAAGGACAGTCTACTATTATCCATCGAGGAGTTCCGTTGCCCACCTTCCGTCTCCATCAACAAATCAGCTCGCTGTCACCATCATATTGTAGGTATTGTCATCGGAACTTGACAGGTATGCCAAATTTCAGCTCAATCGGTTGAGAATAACTGCTTTAAAATTCAGATGCAAGATTCCACCCGGATTCCACCCAGACAAACATACATACATTTCAAGTTAAATAAAAGCTTGTAAAATACATGGCCCTACAAAATATAGCAAGAGTCCTGTGACCGGTGTTATTTTTATCATTTTGACAGACAAGCGCTATTCAAAAGTTTTGAAACCTGAAAATGGGAAAGTTTTATTGTAGAAAGGTCTCTCTTTTCAAGTATCAAAACAAAATAAAACTTGTCACAACTCCTGCTATATTTTACAAACTATATACTAGTGAAACTATACTAATCCACTGTGACAAGAGGCCCATTATGGCTCTGCCTACCTCCTTCGGGGAAAAAGGGCGTGCGTCTGTTTATGTATATATGTATATATACTAGTTAAACGCTCACGATGCCATCCGCGTGTTTTTTTTTCCATACAAACTTTAATACCCCCCTGCACCCACTTAAGGGGATGAATTACAGAATTCCTTTCTTAGTGCACCACTATATACATCACAATAGGAATGTACCCTCCATTTTCAGTTTTCAGGACTTAAAGTTTAGTTTGTGCGTTTATAGTCAGTGTTAGTGTGCATTTTATATTATTGATTATCTTACGCTCAAGGCTGCGCCAGCCCCAGGCAGAAATCTTCATACAAAAGAAACGCCTCGCGCCGCTCGAAAAAGCAGTTTTTATGGAATATCTCGTAATATATAGATAATTTTACAAAACCCATACAATACAACAAACCCTCGGCATTGTTGTATTGATTTTATTTATCTAATTGTTTATTCATGTAATAAATTTAATAATTTTAACATTTTAAATATGCACCATTTTAATAAACAATCGAATCTAGGCTAAAAATACACGTAACTTTGGTTGTTTGTTCTATCGATAAAATATTGTCCTATCGTGTTTCTGGTACAGTATTGCCTCGGAATTATAATTAATGTATCCATTTGAATATAGTGCTCGATTTAGTCTGGAATTTTAAATTAGGAATTTTAGGAATTTTGTGGCATACCCCATCTTAATAATAATGATTCTTCCCAATTGTACCTATAATCAAAAAGTCGCGAAGCACATAATCAAATTTCGTATAAAAACATGGTTTGTTCACTGGCGGGATAATATACACACACCTACTCATCAGACAATTAGTTTAGAAGAACAATAGATTTGGAAGCGTTGAGAATAAGCTCACAACTTTACAAAACAACTTCGAATCATATAATCTTTATAATGTCTAACAATCATAGGAATATGACGTCTTTTTGGCCGTAACAGATTTTGCATAATTGGACAAAGTTTGCGAATGATGGATTTTAACATATTGTATAACACATACATACATAGATGCACGCCTTTTTCCCTGTTGGGGGCCAGGCAGAGCCTCAATGGGCCTCTTTTCACAGTGGGTTGCACCACCGTGGAATATAGACGTGACAAGTGGTGAGCGCATCGCAGCTATTGCTTCCCACGACTGACTCGGCTAACGCTTTCTTCCAGTAATAACAAACATTCCATATTAAGCTAGCAGCCAGGACAAATCTTATACCAACGAATCTTATCAACAAGCCCGGGTTATCCCTTAGTCGGTTTTTATGACATCCACTGGAGGAGACATTATTGTATAATATTACATCAATATATAAGCGTGGAAGTACAATGGGCGGTGTTATCGCCAATAGCGTTCTCTTCCAGATAACCTTGAGAACCTAACCCACCTACGTTTTGAATATAATTTACCGCAAATAATGACCAATAAAAAAGCCAACAACAGCAATTTCAGTGTAAAATTTTACCTTCTCTCTTCGTCCATATATTATGGGAAAATACATTAGTATGAAAGAGCAACCACCTTAACCAATAGTTTTTTGAAGATGTAGAGAAGAGAGGATAGCAATAAAATCGCTAGTGCTGGCAACTTTAGTAGTAGTAGAGCTTTTTTGTGATAGAGTTGGCCCGGGGATGTACTACCACCATATCTATTTGTGCCGCAAACAGTAGTGCTCGCATTGCTGTGTTCCGGTTTGAAGGGTATGGTTGCCGGTGAAATTACAGGCACATGAGACTTTTCATCTTTATGTCTCAGGGTGGCAATATTTATGCGATCGCAAATATTTGTTCAGGGTGTTCTGGGTATTTTCTATGTATAATAAAAAATATCTATCTATGTAATGTAATATATTGTATTAAGTATATCAGTATATCAGTACCCATAACACAAGCTCTGCTTAGCTTGGGGCTAGATAATGTTGTGTGAACTGTCCAGCATTATTTATTATTTATTTATTATTTACTATGTGATAATGCACTGTTCATAGGCAGAGTGTACTGTTTATCAGCAGGTGGGCCATCTGCTTGTTACGTCATTATAAGCAGTAAAAAAAAACTTTTTGTTCTACCCGCATTTTTTTCTAAAGATTCCTAACATTGTTCTACAGGTGGTCTCCCGTCTCGTATTTTCGTGACGATCCCGAGGTTCGACGAGGGCCGGCCTATGACCCTGGGCACGGTAGACGTCCAGGGGCGCATCTCCGCCTACCCTGACTATGCGTGGCACGCAGACCAGGGCTTCAACTGCCAAGGGATGACATCAGTGTTCAGGGTTGCTGTGAGTACCTATCAAAAACTATTATGAATAATCGTAAGTAGCTGTAATATTTCACATCCGAAAATAGATACAAGTTTAATTTTATAAACAAATACTCGCCAAGGTATTCGAATATTTTGTCTTAGCCGTCAGCCGCCATTTTGATTTTTCTCAAATAAGCTTCTCATGGTGTATATGAATAGAGGACACTTATACAAAAACTATTCTACTATATAATGTTCTATACACAGGGTGGATTTTTGAGACGGTACAGTAAGGGCAGGTACCTATTTACCGTTATAATTACATGAAAACGTTCCTAGGAGACCATATTGTACCTGCCCTTATTGTCCTGTCTCAGCAATCCAACCTGTATACGGACGCAAGCCAGGATATTTTAATATTTTACTTTATAACTAGATGGGCGGTATAAACATCTCAACGGTCAGCATTTTGATGAGCACGTTGTTCATGGAGCCCAAATCGATATGTCCTTTACGACCTGCTTTCCAATGTCTTTTCCATTAAGAGGCCGAACAACGGGTCTTCGAAACTCGTTATTATATCACGGAACTTCATTCCGTGTTAGGTGTTATTGGAATAATGTTAAAGGTACCGCAATAATGAACATCAAATAATGAATCTACATACGCGAAACTATTTGTTGTTACTCGTACACATAGATAGATAGATCGATAGAAAATTCTTTATTAAACATATAAAACCAGCCAAGTATGAGTCGGACTCGCGCACGAAAGGTTCCGTACCATTATCTAAAAAAACAAAAAAAATACGTTTGTTGCATGAGTTGAGAGCCCCCTTATTTTTTTTTGTATTTTTTTTTAGTATTGCTTGTTATAGTTTACCCGTTTACGGTACGTTTACGTTACTTTTACGTTACGTTTCCCGTTTTACCCTTTGAGTACGGAACCCTAAAAAACAGATACCTAACATTGGTGTATTGCGGAAAAAAGATGTATCGGTAGTGCACAAGAAGGGATAAAGTAAATAAGTTTAGGAAAATTAAAATAATAATAATAATAATACATATTACGACTTAAATTACTGCCTAAAATATAAAATAAACTAATACATTTATAATTAATATTATAATACATTAATATAATTCTAAAATAAGATGTATGCAATAAAATAAAATTGGTCAGTAATCGATCTTACAGAGGAAATGATTATAGATTCATACTCATTTATTTACCATAGGAACTTTACAAAACACTCGGTTATGTCAATCGTAGCTACATTATGTACAAAACAATTGGGTAGGTATAACAAAACAAATACACACAGATTATTGTTTGTTTATTATTGTTTCTCAGAGACGACCTCTGTGGCGCGGTGGGCGAAAGTTTGCCTGCGACGCAGGATGTTGCGGGTTCGATTCCCGCCTCGGAACAAATATTTATACGATCTGCAGATCAGGGTGTTCTGGGTATTTTCAAACAAAAATAATATCTTACAAACAATGTAGGTATAAACATACAACGCCGCATCGTGCAATTATACTCCTTAGAAACGAGTTCTCTGAGTCAACTTGAGTGAATTGGCATTTGTATGTATGAATACATTAAGTTTCGACTCAGTAGAAAGTAATCAGAATAATAAATAAGTAGTTACTTAGTAACTAGAATGATAATAAATGTTCAAGTCAACCTTAGAATTAAATGATTAATGAAAATAGATGCAAAAATGTGAATGTGTGGTCTTGATTAGAAGAAAGGTCAAAATACAGCTACCACTGTATCTTTACAGATACCACTGCATGGCAACTAGCTGAAGGTTTTACAAGCTGCCGGGAAGTCACGCAGGGTTGGGTTGACAACCTAATTATATCGTGTAGACCAGGGTTTCCCAACCTTATTTGCATGGTGCCCCCCCGGATTGTAAAAAATATTTTCATTTTTCCCTATACTTTCTTCATTGCTTTAATAAATAACACAAAATATTTAAAGACATTTATTTCACCGGAAAATAAAATAAATTATTTATTTGGTGTTAACTCAAATGTAAAATAGTCATAATTATTTTATTAATGCAAAGTTTCCATTTTTATGAACCAGTTGGTCGATATCTTGTTCAGTTTTTGAAAGAGCTATCATCAAATCATTATCGACTGCAAGACGATTTCGCTGCTTGGTCTTAAATTAAAATAAAATGTCCGATCACTTCAAGAAAATTAAATTAAAATATCCGAACACTTCATGCCCCCCTTAAAATCTCTCTACACCCCACTAGGGGGGCACGGCCCACCGGTTGGGAAGTCCTGGTGTACACGATACTTCTAGCCAGCCATGTCCCATCAAAATGTGTGAAGTCATCTCTTAGGCTGGGGTTGCCGACACAAGATAAATCTTTCAAAAACACCAGACATTTGGTGGAGATCGTTATTTTTCACGGACACACTTGAAAATATTGAAAACTAAGTTTTTTATTATTATTTATTAAAATAGCCGTCTTAAAAATGCTTAGCAAAAACACAATGAAACCCCAATTCTTATATAAATCCAATTACAAAAAAAAAATCTAACAAGTATCACAAGCTCAAGAAAAGAAGAAAAAAAAATTTTTTTTTGCATATCAAAAACTTTGTGAATAATATATTTTTCAATGCAAGCTTCTAGCAAATTAGTGATCGTAACCGTGTGCTGATCAAAATGAGCCTAAACACGGCCAGTCTACTATTATTCATCGAGGAGTTCCGTTGTCCGTTCCGCCTCCATCATCATATCAGCTCGCTGTAACCATCATATTGTATTGTCATCGGAACTTGACAGGTATGCCAAATTTCAGCTCAATCGGTTGAGGATAACTGCTTTAAAAATTAATTTGCATGATTCCACCCGGACAAACATATTCCACCCTGACACAAATTGCAAGTTAATATAAAGCTTGTAATAACGCGAAGTTAAGCGTCCTGGTTTTAACCGGACATTTCTTGAGAACCCCCCTATGCCCTCCCAAACCACGAGAAACCCAACCAAACCTCAGATCACCAACTCGCCTAAACTACTTGCTTGAGTAATAAAAAATCAATTAATAAAATGATTGATAATATAATGGTGCATATTATTGGGTAAACAATTAGATAACACAATCAATACAACATACCCGGTGGTTTCTTTTGTAGGGGTTTTATAAAATTATCCATATTTTACGAGATATTCAATAAAAACCGCTTTTTCGAGCGGCGCGAGGCGTTTTAACACGCTTTTATTAGCTTGGGTTGTATCTATGTATGTAACTGAATCTTTGAGCATAATTTTCACCAATTTCCAGAAGTCTGTTTAATTTGAAACTTTGCATAGAGAGAGAGAGAGAGAGAGAGAGAGAGAGAGAGAGTTAGAGTTAGAGTTAGAGTTACAGTTAGAGAGAGAGAGAGAGACAGAGATAAATCGAACTAGAAAATGAAAAATAAATAATATTTTAATAAAATTAAAAAAAACACGCTTTTATAGCTAACCGAACTAAAAAATAGAAAATAATTTTCAATTTCAAAGAGTTTATATTACAGTAGTAGGAGATCGAACAATCAATCAGTTTTTTTTTTTTTTTATAGCGTGGGGTGCATTTTACTACTTTTCATAACTCTCCTCTCATAGATAGTTGCCAATAGAATGATTGTTACATTTACTTTAACAAGCAAAAACGCTTTTAAAAAAAAATAAAACTGATTGATTGTTCGATCTTCTACTACTGTAATATAAACTCTTTGAAATTGAAAATTAATTTCTATTTTTTAGTTCGGTTAGCTTTGGTTGCTTTTAGCTTTTTCGGTTGTATGAAGATTTCTGCTGCAGTCTTTAACGTTGTGCAATGTATATTTACAGATAGACGAATGCAATCGCCTGTGGGTGATGGATGCTGGTAAAATCGGCGACAAGCAAGTGTGCCCGCCGCAGTTGCTCGCATTCGACCTCACTACCGACCGGCTGATCTACAGGCATGTCGTCAACGCGTCCAGCTATGTGGAGGCTTCATTGTTTATTACTCCGGTAAGTTTTATTAGGTGAATGAACTACGGAACTAGCAGCCTCTGCCATAACAATGCATTACACGTCTACCTAGGACGCGCCCTACGTGGCATAGCACTGCGCATGTTGTAGTAGTAGAGCTTTTTTGTGAAAGAGTTTTTCCGGGGAAGTACTACCACTATACCTATTTCCGCCGCAAAGCAGTAGTGCTCGCATTGCTGTGTTCTGGTTTGAAGGGTATGGGTGCCGGTGAAATTACAGGCACATGAGACTTTTCATCTTTATGTCTCAGGGTGGCCGGGCGCAGTGCAATGCCACATAAAGTGCGTCCTAGGTGGTGTGACCTATTTATGTGATAATGCACTGTTCATAGGTACCGCTTAATACCAGGTGGGCCATCTGCTTGACCCGTCATTCCAAGTAGTATAAAAAAATAAAAATAAAACACCAGCCCACCCGTATCCTTCAAACTGGAATACAGCAACGTGAGCACTATGCTTTGCAGTAGAAATAGAAATGGTGGTAGAGCTTCCCTTAAATAAAACTCAACTATTCTCAAAATTTGTATTCACCATCCTAATTTAGCTTTTTGCTCTGTGCATTTGGAATTATTGGAAAACCCATCGATTATTTTACTTTGGTCGAAGGGAAAACCAGTATTTAGTAGTGTAGGTTATGAGATACTTAAGAAGGAAATCATCGTCAAGAAACTGGCATGCTCTAGAAGACTAGAACCAAATACTCAAACACATGTGCCATCGCTTAAGGTGGCTTCTTTTCCATACTAAAGTTTTTTATCAAATATGGGCGAACAGAGTATAATTTTACACTAAAATGACTGTTGTTGGCTTTTATATTGGTCATTATTGACGGAAAATCATATTTGGTTGAAGGAAACAGTGGATTAATAGCGGAAATAACGTAGAAAATTATTCAAGAAATATTCGAAATCTATTCTAATCCATTCTAATCTAATCTATTTGATGTTATTTTCGCTATTAATCCACTGTTTTCTTCAACCAAATATGATTTGCCGCAAATAATGACCAATATAAAAGCCAACAACAGACATTTCAGTCTAAAATTATAGGTACCCTGTTCGCCCTTGTTTGGAATACGTTAGTATGGGAAAGCAATAATATTCAGATAAGCAGCGATGGCTTTGTAGCTGTCATCGATATGGAATGTTAACTAAAGCTAAAATTCTTAGGCATGTGCGAAATATTATGTTTAGGTTTGCCTCTAACTGGTTCTAGTAGGATATCCTCACGGATTTGCGTACGGTAGAGAACTGGAGCATTTGTCCACGACAGTTTTTTAATTCCTATTACCTTGAGAAATGACACTGCTATTATGGTAATGTCAAGTTGTCTCGACGCGACAGTATGTCGACCGCATCACTGGCCTCGATGGTATTTCCCCTGACTCACCGTTGTTTTCACCATGCAAACATAACATCGATTTGTATGCGGGTTGACGGATGTCATATGCTTTCCAATTTTGAGTGCTTCGTTCTATATTTATCTTCAGTCAGTGGGAATTTGCAGTTATTACTGGCTTTGTCAGCTATGATTTGCTGGCAAGTTAGCAACTAATATTAGGAGCCATAATTACGCCTACTTTGGTCGAAGATAACGACTATGCGCACATTGACCCTCAAAGCGGTGTGCCTCTGCCACATTTTCATGGATGTTTCGCGGAGTTAGATAGATAGATAGATCAAAAAAACTTTATTGCACAAAAGTACTGTACATAGGGCGAACTTAGTGCTAGATAGCATTCTCTTCCAGCTAACCTTTGTGTATTGTGGAAAACAATTTACAGGTAGTGCACAAAAATTTGGTTCAAGGATAGATTATCCAGCATTAAAACTAAACTAAATATAACATATTTACTACAATAGGTACAGAATTAATAAATAAACACACACACATATTTAACAGACTAATACATATCATAGGTATACAATTATAGGTACATACTTTTAACTAGAAACGGGATATTTACTTTTTTGAGTTTTGATTGTTCTGATATTTCGGCACAGCTGCATGCGTCATTTTCACGCCCAGCGTGCCCCACGCCATGATTTCTCCCGTGATCATGGTGTATGCAAATGTGCCGAAAAATCGGGAGCAAACAAAACTCAAAAACCATGGTAAATATCCCGTTTCTAGTGAAAAGTATAAACATGATACTTTCAAAAGTTATATAGGTACTTACTTAGACATTAAATGTTGGAGTTGGCTTAATGAGGTCACTAATGTTGTCGTTACGTTTTAGATGTTCTTTGATCAACATTAACTTCTTACTTCCGTGAACTGCAGGTGGTCGACGTGAGAGGGCAGGGCCCCGGCGACTGCGCAGACACCTTCGTGTACGTCGCTGATGTTTCCGCCTTCGGAGTGCTGGTGGTGGACGTAACGAGGGACCGCTCGTGGCGCGTCACCCACCGCTTGTACTTCCCGTACCCGAACAGAGGCACCTTTACTATCGACGGTAAGTACCGTCACCAGCCACTATATCACCAGCCACGATATCACCAGCCACGATATCACCAACCACGATATCACCAGCCAAGATATCACCAACCAAGATATCACCAGCCACGATATCACCAGCCACGATATCACCCGCCACGATATCACCAGTTACGATATCACCAGCCACGATATCATTAGCCACGATATCACCAGCCACGATATCACCAGCTACGATATCACCATTTTCTTTCTTTCTTTCTTTCTTTCTACGATATAGGCCTCGCCCATAGAATGCTAATGAAGAGTGGATTGTAAGCCGCATTCATCCACTGACTACTTGCAACTTTGCAACGAGCAGACGTAAGTCGGTACCATCCATACCTCATTAGTATAAGTACCTTCTATTCGTACTACACGTTTCAGTTCTACCTTTATAATGCGAACTGCTAAGGAGTGGAATACAATACCGTCGTCTGTCTTTCCTGAAAACTATAATCTGGGTCTCTTCAAGGCTAGAGTGAGTAGGTTCCTTCTAGACCTTTGTGCTCCATCTTCGGTCACATCGTCACTTACCAACAGGGGAGATCGTGGTAAAACAAAAGTCTATCAATGTAAAAAAAAACTTTTTATTTATTTTATTTTTGTTCCGTGTGCCATCTCTGTCAAAACGCATTGATTATAGAGGCTTTGCGGTATCTGTGACGAGAAGATTATGACGTAGTTTCCCGGCCTCTTCAGCTGACCTCTTTGACGAAATTGTCGAGTTCTTTGACGACCAACTTTATAGGCTGCGTCCCCAGTAGGCAAACTGTTACTGCGTAGAGTGAGCGCAAAACAATTACGCATGTCCTCTGGTTTGGAAACTCTCCCAGAGGACGGAATCTGTGTTTATTTATTAATTACTAACCCCTAATCTTAAGCTTACTAACACTATGGACTATGTTGTCTGAATAAAAAAATCTTTATTTATTTAAAACTATCAATCTGTGAACACTCCATTTCAAATATATGGAAGGGAGTACTAAACCGATAGGCCGCTACCTCAGTCGGCGGCGAACAGAAGCCCAATTCTCTTATTTATTTTATAACCACACTGCAAGTTGACCGAAACGAGATTGTATTGTAAATTGACTGGAAAATTGGTATTCTACTCCCTCATAACAACAATATAATCTACTTTCGGTTCTTGCGACCATATATTAGAGTAGGATAGTGCTATATAATAATTGCAAAGAGTGAAAGAGAGAATTCTCAGAACTTTGAAACATTCCAGTTACAGTAACATTTCGATATAATCACAGTCCGCGTTGTATTGTCAGGTGAGCAGAATACCATTATTGACGTTTGTGACATCGACACTAGATCGTAACATGATCCGAACTTTAATTTGACTATTTTTTATTACGAGAATTGGGCTTCTGTTTGCTTACTGGGGACGCAGCCTAACAGCCTAGCACTAAACATGAGTATCGCCCAAATTATTTCCTAACTTGTGTAGACTACTCCTAACATTAAAATTGCTTGCACTAACCCTAAGCCATTCCTTTGTCCACTTAGGCTAGGCTGTTCTTAGGTGTATCATAACTAGGACAAGCCTAACCTTATGTTTAGTGTAAACGGGCTATTAGTCTTTCTTTATATTTGGCGCCGCACGGCTTGTGCATTTGCCGTTTTCAAGTATTTTGTATTTGATTGTATTTTCAATATATCTTGCAACGTTACACTCCTTCCAAGTCGTCTAAGTCACAGTCAAGTCTGTTTTAGTAAAACGGTGGCCGTTATACTAAAACTTTGGTAAAGATTTGAAAAGTCACGTAATTCACTTCAAGTTCCATTTCATTTCACTACACAAGTGCTCTATAGACGAGCTACATTGGGTAAAATTCCACCAAAATAAAACAAAATAACGATATCTCTTTTCGAAATTAGCGGAAAGTTAACCTTAGTTGGATCTTTTGACTCAAATAGTTATATTGATCAACATTAACAAGTCAACAAGCTATGTCAGATAGCACACAAAGTTCTCTTCATATTCTAAAGAGGGGAAACCTAGCCCATTTGTAAACATATATTTTTCTCAAACAAGCTTGACCTTCCTGACCTTCTTCGCGATAAATCGACCTGACGGACGCTATTAAAAAAGCCAACAATGTATGAAAATGACGTAAGCTATCGAAATGTCACATGCTCTTATTGTATTACGAATGTAGAAATGGATTCGCTTCGTAGCGAATACCTATTTAATTCTGACATTCTTTTGTATTTTTGTAATTTGCATGCTAGATAAGGTACAACATAATTGGAACTTACCTACTTATTTTTAAGACCTTTCATATGACATTATGTTCAAGCAAATAAATATATCTTTATCTTTATCTTTGGCTAGACCGACTTGTCGGACTAGGCCGGCATTGTTGGTATGAAAATTCGTATCTCATGCATGTTATTGCAAAGAGATTTTCTCTATGAAAATCATCTCATTCCAAGTTAAGAGCTAAGCGACCGATGTTTGGGAAAAATTCTATAGCTACACGCCTTATCCGCAATGATGTTCTCACGTTCGACTACCATGACGTCACTTGCAGGTCGCAACAGTAATGTACTATTTTTACAGGCTTTTATTTAACTTGCAATGTACTTATGTATGTTTGTCCGGAAGGAATCTTGCAACGGAATTTTAAAGCAGTTATCCTCAACCGATTGAGATGATATTTTGCATACCTGTCAAGTTCCAATGACAATGCAATATGATGGTGACAGCGAGCTGATCTGATGATGGACAACGGAACTCCTCGATCGATAATAGTAGACTGGCCGTGTTTAGGCTCATTTTGATCAGCACACGGTTACGATCACTAATTTTATAAAAGCTTTTATTGAACATTTTTTTTTACGTGTTAGGTTTTATTTTTCTTTGTTTCTGTGTGTGTTTGTGTGTGTGTCTTTTAGTGTGGAATAAAGGTCGATAAGCCATGTCAGAGGCCCTCGGGCGGCTTGACAAACTCTGACACCAAAGGCCAGCATTACCTCATTCGAAACGAAACGAAACGAAACGTGTGTGGAATATTGTTTGTTGACTCATTTTGTTGACGCAAATAAATGTTTTTTCTTTCTTTCTTTCTTTCTTTTAAATAAATATTTTCTGATATTGTAGGAGAGAGTTTCGACCTGATGGACGGAGTGCTCGGCATGTCCTTGTCCCCCTACCGCGCCGGTCGTGACCGCTACCTCTACTTCCACGCGCTCGCCTCCGTCACCGAGAACGTCATGTTCACCAACATCCTGAGGAACGACACCCATATCTTTGATACCGACTTGGACCCCAACGATATTCACGTAAGTTAATACGATCAAGTAATCAGTTTGTGATACTCCATCTAATTATAAGTGGTAAGACCGTGGCACGTTTTAAGATGGTGCTTTATAATATGGTTCGATAGGTATCTTCCTAGCCAGGGTAGGTAGATACAGTAAAAGATATGTACAAGAGAGCAGGGGCTTAGGTAGGTAGTTAGTAGGACGATACTTATTCGCAGCCACTTCTGCTGTTGCTGACTACTAAGTGTCAACTAAGTGTTGATATGGTACCACTATATTACTATTGTTGAGGGCCCCCTTCTAGTACATTCCCTAGGGCTCCGTCACCGTGTCACGGGCGGTTCTCTAGAGACACCAAGCCTTGAACCCACCCCTAGGTAGGAATAAATATACCTATTAGGTATGTATCTAGGTAGGTAGTACGCCGGTGACACAGCGAGCAACAGCAGAGGTGCCTGCGAATAAGTATCGTCCTACTAACTACCTAAGCCCCTGCTCTCTTGTACATATCTTTTACTGTATCCACCTAACCTGGCTAGGAAGATACCTATCAAACCAGATTATAAAGCAGGGTGTAGGTAATGATATGACCCATTTTACAATAACAGTTTGTCGGATGTAATGGATACCTCTCTTTGAAAGACTACGGAGCCAGAACGGATTACTTCAAAGCATGTATAATTAGTGTCTGTTTGCGGCTTCGCTCGCCTTTTACCAGGATAAAAAGTAGGCTAAAAAATCCAATCAATCCAGCTCAATCCAGGTCATAATCTATCTGTGTAACAAATTTAATCGAAATCGGTTCAACTGTTTCGGTGTGATTGAGTAACAAACATAGAAACATCTTAACATCTAATCATCAATAAATTGTGATTGTAAAATTTATGATTCTAAATCCATATTTATTGATTTAAATTAATGATTCTTTCATAATATTAGGGGCAATTTATAGGCATACAAAATAAGTTTAGATTTTTGATAACAATTATTTACATGAGACAGTTGCTGTTTTTCGTGAACTTTTTGTATAGCGTGTGCTGTTCTGTCCTTTCTAACTAACATGAACTTTGAGTTAGACAGTGACAGAGTTTGAGGTGACCTTACGACTAATTGTACTTCCTTGGTTTTTATTACAGAGTTTTGCTGAAAAACGTTCATCCCAATCGGCAGCGGAAGCAGTCGACCGCGACGGCGTCATGTACTTCGGTCTGATGGACCCTCCGAGCATCTGGTGCTGGAACATCGAGACTGAGTTCTCCCGCCGCAACTTCCACCAAGTAGCCATAGATCATGAGACGCTACAGTTCGCAAGCGGCGTCAAAGTCGTCAACAACCTCAAAGGAGAACAAGAACTCTGGATCCTAACTTCCAGTTTCCAAAGAGTCATGACTGGTAGTCTAAGTTCCGATAAAGTGAACTTCAGAATTCACGCTGAAAAGATCCCCATCCTCATGGCGAACTCGCCGTGTAGAATGAACTCCCCCCCAAACGGCAAGCGCCCCGGCTACCATGCAAATCTAGTCGAACAGAAGAAACATCGTTTGCACTACAGATATGGCGCCGTCGCGTTTCTATAGAAATAAATGCCATGTCTGAACGATTGCGCAGAGGATTTCTGCAGTATCGGCCATAATAAATAATACAGTGTTAATTAAGTAAATTTATATTAAGTATTTTATGTAATAAATTATAATGAACGTTGTAATATCTCTGTGTACGTTTGAATTTTCCTGGCAATGCTCATATCCATGTGCTTATCTTCGACGCCTACTATCATCCCGCCGATGATGGTAGGGTCTACTTTTTCGGTCAGAGTGATTTTCTTACCTTCTTTGACGAATTTCCCTAAAGCGTCCATGAGGGACTTTCGGGTGCTTTCGTCTAAAGGTTTGGCCGTTATGACTTCGCAAAGAGCCTCGTTCCTGTGTGCGACCATTACTGCAAGAAACATGTTGATCATCTTGCGAAGCATCTTGAGACGTCCATTCTCGGCCACCAACGCCAGGAAGTTAGATGCAGCGTCTGGCATTCCTGCAAGTGGAAATCCATTAATATTAGCAAAGAAATGGTAGTAAATAATAAGTTATCAACAGTGATCATGGGCACCTCGCATCTTTTCCTCTTTTTTACAAGCATTTATTTAACTTGCAATGTATGTTTGTCCGGTTGGAATCTTGCAACTGATTTTTAAAGCAGTTGTCCTTAGCCGATTGAGATGATATTTTGCATACCTGTCAAGTTCCGATGGCAATGCAATATTATGGAGTCAGCGAGCTAATCTGATGATGGAGACGGAAGGTGGACAACGGACCTCCTCGATGGATAACAGTAGACTGGCCGTGTTTAGGCTCATTTTGATCAGCAAACGGTTACGATCACTAATTTTATAAAAGCTTGTATTGAAAAAAATATTTTTCACAAAAACTTATTAACCTTTGTTTATTTTAATGAACGGTGACCAAGAAAGTGATACGACGAACGAACGATCAGTAATAGATTAGTTAAAGTTCTGACTTCATATACTACCTGCTGCCTTTCCCACTTCGAGCAGGAGTTTAGATTTGCCAGCGCGGGGGATCAAACTGCTCTCTATGAAGTCAATAATTTTCGGTTTTAGCAGAATTTTCCGCAATTCGCGAAGATGTTTTTCTACTTCATCTAATTGCTTCATTTGCGACGCTGCGCTGTACAGTGCCGAGACGTACCGCCCCTCGACGCCTGGAACAAATTATGTAGCAATAGACATGGACAAATATTTAAAAAAAATACAACAGTCTCATCAGCTTTTTAAACCTACGTTATAACCATCAGCAGCCTTTAGACGTCCACTGCTGGACGAGATCTCTTCCATAGAATGCAATAGGGGACGACCTCTGTGGCGCGGCGGGCGAACGTTCGCCTGCGTCGCAGGAGGTTGCGGGTTCGATTCCCGCCTAGGAACAAATATTTGTGCGATCTGCAGATATTTGTTCAGGGTGTTCTGGGTATTTTTATTGTATTAAGTATATCTGTTGTCTAGTACCCATAAAACAAGTTCTGCTTAGCTTGGGGCTAGATAACGTTGTGTGAACTGTCTAGCATTATTTATTTAACTTTACTTACCATAATACCTCAACACCAATAAATACCTGTCAGTTAATAAAATCCCGGATTACCGGGAAAAACAACATTAAGGACAACACATTAATGAAGCAAGTTTTCACCATAGAAACAAGGTCGTTCGTCTGTACGTTGAAATTAGTGATAAATCACGTCTTTGCCTTATCAGTTTCAAAGCAGCGACGTGTAAAAAGCACAAGCTCAACTGGCGCAAACGGTGATCTCGAAACTTGAAAATTAGGACAAGTGGCCGACCTACTGCACAATCCACCTGCCACAGAGTAGTATACCACATTGAAGAATCGACTAATTTCGGCGTACAAAATAATCAAACAGTTGAACGATCCAAAAAGTCAAACGGTGTTAATAAAATGCTTGCTTCATGAATGTGTTTTCCCTGTAATCCTGGTGTAGGTAAAGTAACAGGTATTGGTGTTGAGGTATTATGGCAAGTATCTGGTAGGTACAGACACTATAATCACGCTTGGCAGGCGGATCGGTGATTGCAGTATTAGTTTTGAGTGATCAGGTCACACTACGTACATGGTAGACATTAAAATCATCATCAGCCAGTAGAAATCCATTGGTGATATACGACCTCCCTCATAGAATACCATAACAAACGATCGTGTGCCGCCCCCACCTACCAGCGCCTTCCCTCAACTTTAAAAATGTCGTCGAGAGGGGTCGAGGGGGGGATTGAGTTCCTTGGGGCCTTGGGGATTGTGGCCTTTCTACAATACGCCGGTTTTCGTGGCGATCATGCCGACATTACTACCTCGAGTCGACGGAATCAAACCAGTATCTCTACCTATGGTGTGCTCTTGCGTATATTATCTGACTCTCTCGGTGGAGAGGAGTTACATTATGTAACGAGACCTACACATTATGTAACGAGACCTACACATAATAAACATAGGTTTAACATAATAAACCTAAAGAAACAGCTATTAAAAAAGCCTAGCCTGCACGTGTTCCTATTGATGTGACTATAAAGAGGGATGTTGAAATTGTGCCCTACAATTTTGAGCCCAAATTCGACACTGCAACCCACATTTAAAACGTACGTTTCTTTTATTGGATGGGTTTGAGCCCAAATTCGACACTGCCACCCACTTTTAAAACGTACGTTACTTTTATTGGATTAGTTTGAGCCCAAATTCGACACTGCCACCCACATTTAAAACGTACGTTTCTTTTATTGAATGAGTTTGAGCCCAAATTCGCCCTGCGACTCACATTTAAAACGTACAAACGCTGGTAAGCCACCACTGATTGCATGGTTTGCGATCCTAAATAAACTGTCAATTTAGTGTTGATAATGTAGTTTTTGCATGATGGCCGAATCCTCAGAGTCCCCATGAGGAATCCTGCCCCCGGGAATGTGATAATAGCTTAGAATCCTAAAATACCTACTTACCAAAGACAGCTACTGGCGGTTTGTTAGCCAGCGTTGTTTCACCGCTCTGAAATCTTACTCCTCCAATGCACATTCTTGCAGTAAATAAACGTAGCATTTTCTTGATAACAATATTCCTTGGGTGATACAAATTCAACCGAAAACTTTACTACGATTTTGACAACGCCACGACCTGACGACAGCTGTTAAAATGTCAATTTGTAGTTTTTGATGACAATTAGATATTTTGGATATACTTTTTTCGCTTTTTCCGTTGATTATTATCGCCAGTTATAAAATCTCTAGGCTTTTCGGGAAAGAGTTTAGACCAATTTGGAGTGTCTCTACGGGAAAGAGAGGTCGTCCATTTTTATTTTTTTAAAGTGTCGCAAAAATTTAGTTCATGCGGGACTTGAACCTGCATCTTGGCCATGGAACGGGCTAACGCTGACGACGAAAGTGGACACTATCAACTCGAGTAAGCGCCGATGAATGCCATCATGCCATGCCAAGCACAGAATAAATAACAGTACAAGTATTCTACTGGTGATATACCTAGGTAACTAGCGGAAGGCGGAAACCTTCCAGTTCAATGTCCGAGACTTCGTTCGGACTATTGTCAAGAGATGGCACCACTGCTGCTATTCCTTAAAGTTTGTTAATTTTTCAAGTGATTAGCCAATAGGTACTACTCATCTTATTTAACAAACGCAAGGCGTCGGTATTAGAATGCAGCCACACGAATATGGGATTACATGTATTGCGTGTATTTTCGAAATGCTGGTTTTTTTTCCTGCAAATACTTGGTTTATCGGCCACCATTTAAACTGGGTTATGACTCTTGACGACTTGACTAATTTTATTACAATTAATATCACTTTAAATTGTTTGGAGTAAGTACTCCTCAGAAGCCATTACATGAAAAAGAAGAAGAATTTGGGGTTGCTTAGTTGTAGGTCCTATTATTTATTCTGTGCTCAGGGTTAGATCCATGGGTGGGGCAGGGGCATATGGTACCTATCTTTCCCTAAGCTAGGAGAAGCGTTGCTTCTTTTTTATTCGACTTTTTATTATTTTCTTGCAAGATTGACAGTGATTTGGACTCTTCTCGCCTTTTTACTTGACTACGGCAAAACAAAAAGGGTTTTGTTTTTCTGACATTATTGTTCTACTAGCAGCGCCCCGCGGTTTCACCCGCGTAAGTCTCGATCCCGTGGGAATATCGGGATAAAATGTACCTATTTGTTATTCTGGGAGTCCAGTTATCTCCATTCCAAATTTCATGCAAATCCCTCCAGCTGTTTCAGCGTGAAGAAGTAACAAACACACTCACACACACATAAACTTTCGCATTTATAATATTAGTAGGATAGGATAGGATAGGATTTCAGGAAATCTGGAGCTTCATATATAAAAAGGCTTCCTTATCAAATTACAAACTAAAACATTTATTCAACTTTAACTGATGGTCGCAATAATCCTAGCCCATGACGTCGTACTGGAAAGCCTGGTCGGTCTCCAGCAGAGCCCTGACGTACATCACTAGCGAGCCGAGCGCCATCGCAGACGTGAACGAGTTGCAGGTACCGCCATCAGAAGACGCAGCTTTTTTCACGCGGTATTCTTCCTACAAACAAAACATTATTGTTTCCATCAAATAAATTACAACAAGTTAATTTTATGAAAAAAAAACTGCTATAATTTCAGTGTTCCATTTTTTTTTTTAAAAGGAACAGATCAGTGATAGCTCGCATAACGCAGGGCCCCGGAAATTATAATAGCGATACCTACTGAAATTATGTATAATAGCAATACCTAGGGAAATTATAATAACAGTGAAATTATACGATCAATATCTAGTGAAATTATAATATCAATGTCTCCTGAAATTACGATGTCAATATCTAGTGAAATTATGTTATCAGTACCTACTGAAATTATAATATGGTACCTAGTGAAATTATAATAACACTCGTTTGACTTTAACCTTGCGACATATTTGTCAATTATTGAAAGTAATCTGTCATTCATACATCACTTGGTGCAGCTACAACCTTCAAAAGGTGATCACGAATCTATGTCATAATTATATTAGAACCAATGAATAGGTACTAAGTAATATGTAGCATTGCAAATATTTGGCAATTTTGTTGCGTGGGTTGCATGCATCTCAATGCCGTTCATAGGGTTCGTTAGCTAAAATAAAACCCCAACATGAGCATTCGGTGTCTATTTTTGTAGATCTGATTTATTCACATCTGTTCTAGGATTCTTTTTTTATTTTTATCATACACTGGTCAAAATAGGTGGTAGAGAAATGTTTAACCCCCGACTAAAAACCTCTTAAAACCACCCCTATAAAACAACACTTTTAAAAAACTTACCGCTCAACATCAGGTCAACATCTGCTAGTTCTGTCATTCAAATAGTAAAAAAAAAAACAAGTAGTTATTTTTGTTCCATTCACATACTTATTAAAAAAAACCAAGGGTTATTTTTTGTTTAGCTATGTGAATGACAGAACAAAAAAAACCTCGGTTTTTTATAACGGATCAAGCAGGGGTGTTATAGGTATGAGGCTATAGTGTGCTTGTCTGCCTGTCTATCTGTTCGTTTGTGGCCTCATAGCTCCGGACTGGCTGCTCTGCAGCACAATTCTCTTATTTATTTGAAAGGCACACTGCAAGTTGAACGAATATAGACTGTATTGTGAATTGACTGAAAAATTGGTATTCTGCTCCCTAATAACAACAATTTAGTCTACTTTCGATTTATGCGACCATATCTTATTAGATCTCTTATCGATCGATTATCTTATTATCTTATTAGAGTAGGATAGTGTTATATAATAATTGTAAAGAGTGAAAGAGAGAATTCTCAGAACTTTGATACATTCGAGTTACAGTCACATTTCGATGTAATCACATTCCGCGTTGTGTTGTCCGGTGAGTAGAATTTTCGACGTTTGTGACATCGACACTAGATCGTAACATGATCCGAACTTTAATTTAATTTTTTTTATTACGATTATTGTGCTTCGCAATTTAAATGCGTGTTTTTTATGAGCGTTAGTGTAAGAACGCTGAAAATAGTCGGGGTTTTTAAAAAAAATATAAAATTAATTTGTCTTACAAATACAAACAACCCCGTCAAGAAGAGTGTCACACAAATGCACGAGTTGCACAAATCAAAACATTTTTTAACTTTTTAATATATGACGACCTCTGTGGCGCGGTGGGTGAAGGTGCGCCTGCGACGCAGGAGGTTGCGGGTTCGATTCTTGCCTCGGAGCAAATATTTGTACGATCTGCAGATATTTTTTCAGGATGTTCTGGGTATTTTATATGTATAATAAAAAATATCTACCTGTGTAATGCATTGTATTATGTATATCAGTTATCTAGTTAGTACCCATAACACAAGCTCTGTTTAGCTTGGGGCTAGATAATGTTGTGTGAACTGTCCAGCATTATTTATTTATATATTTTATTTCTATTTATATCTAATTTGAGAACTTTCTGATTCATTTCCAATCGTTACGAAATATATTGTACAACACTCAATATCAAGATTTCATTACTGAATAGATGCTTATTAGCTATTCTAAAATTAAACCAATGTGGCAATATACTCTCGTCGACAATCTAGCCTAGACATCTCGTTACAAGTAACAATATACTCACGAACTTTAATTAACCTTAGGTTATTTATGTGGGTTAGGGTCTTTTCGTCACTACACCATTTTTTTGTGCTAGTTTTGACTTCCATACTTCGAGGGTAAACTCGTCACTACTAACATTTTCTCAGGTTTTGTACAGTCGGCGTAAGATTATTGTTGATTAAAACTGGGTTTTAGTAGTAGAGCTTCCTTGTGCGAGTTCTTCCGGGGAAGTACCCCGTAAGTTAAGTCCTATTTCTGCCGTAAAGTAGTAGAGCTCGCATTTCTGTATACTGGCTTGAAGGGTTGGTACCGGTGATACTACAGGCACATGAGTCTTTCCATCTTTATGTCTCATGGTGGCGGGCGCAGTGCAATACCACATAGTAGGTTGCGTCCTAGGTGGACGTGAGCTATGAGGTAATGCATTGTTATAATGCATAGAGGTTGGCCAATTAGCATCAGGTGGGGCCATCCGCTTGTTCCGTCATTAATTTATATACAATAAATAAAAGTTATTTAATATTAAATGCTAAAATATACTTAGAATAGAAGAAACTAGCTCAGTGTTGTAATTTGGGTATGTAAGCCAAGCCTTACATAATCTTTAGAATTTTATATCGAGGCTACGAATATGTAACTGTCTGAACTTAGTCTGAACCTAGTCTGAACATAATTGTTACGCGGTTTTTATTTGTTATTATAATTCTTCATGTCGCTCAGAGGCATAGAGCAACACAACGGAGGCCGTTATGCTCTAAGCCATATACCACCAACACGATTCAGGATTCTTAAAAAAAAACTAAAAATCTTAGCGTTTCATTACAGTAAAATCTAGCCGTAATGCAGGTTATTATGTATACTGAACTAGATTTGTAAAATAGCTACCCCAAAAATTATGAAACAAATATGGCAGATACGGTTTTTTTTGTTAACTGCGTGAATGACGGAACAAGCAGATGGCCCACCTGATGTAGCTTTTGCCTTAAACAATGCCTCATAGGGCGCGTCCTAGGTGGACGTGAACGTCAACCTAGGACGCGCCCTATATGTGGTATTGCACTGCGCCCGCCACTCTGAGACATAAAGATGAAAAGTCTCATATGCCTGTAATTACACCGGCAAAACTCTATCTAATACTCACTACCCTAGAGGAAAGGCGTGGCGACTTCATTGAGACCTACAAGATCCTCTCTGGCACTTACAATTTGCCTGAATTTCATGAAATCTATGTTTTAAAAAAGCTCAATGTCGTTGAGGGGGCATAGTTGTAAAATATTCCATGGCCCATCCAACACAAACACTGCACAGCACTTCCTTAGTAACGAGTGGTCCATAATTGGAATCATCTGATGAATAATCAGAAGATGTTACTGTCACATCAATAAATGCTTTCAAAAACAAATTGGATAACTGGTTGTGAACAAACAAACATTTAACATTAATCAGTGCAGCAAGTAAAACTAATACATTTCAACACTCTGAAATAGACACATCAGCGAAAGCTAGGAACTGCTAAGGAGTGGAATAAACTGCCGTCGTCTGTCTTTCCTGAAAACTATAATCTGGGCCTCTTCAAGGCTAGAGTGAATAGGTGCCTTATAGACCTTTGTGCTTCATCTTTGGCCACATCGTCACTTACCAAGAGGTAAGATAGAGGCCCAACAAAGGTCTATCAAAGTAAAAAAAACTCTTCTATCATTTCATAGACAACTAGCGACTCGTCCCGGCTTCGCACGGGTAGTTTTAGGATGAAAAATACCCCCCCCCCCAACCTATTCCCCCCCCCCCTCCCCTATGCCACTCAGGCTGAATGTAGCTTTCCAATGGTGAAAGAATTTTTGAAATCGGCACAGTAGTTTGAATTTATTCTTTACAAACATACACACACACAAAAATACAAATCTTTCCTCTTTATAATATTAGTGTGGATTAGTGTAGACTAGCAGTGCCCCGCGATGTTACCCGCAAAGGTCTCGATCCCATGGAAATATCGGGGTAAAAATGTGCCTATGTGTTATTCCGGGAGTTCAGTTATCTCCATTCCAAATTTCGTCCAAATCCGTCCAACCGTTTCAGCGTGAAGAAGTAACAAACACACTCACACACAAACTTTCGCATTTATAATATTAGTGTGATAGTGTGATGTGATATCAATAACAATAATGTGTACAAACCTCCTTCTCCTTCTGAGTGGGAGAGGAAGCAGGTCCAATGAAGCCCGTCAGCTTCAGGAACGGCTGGCGGTCGTCTGAGTAGCAGCCTCGGGGCTCCTGCCACGCCATTATCTTGTTCATCCAACGAGGCTTTATGAACTCTCCGAAGCCTTGAGAAGCACAGTAGAGTACTGAAAAAAGCGGACAAGTGCGAGTTGGACTCGCGCATGAAGGGTTTCGTACCATTATTAATAAAAACGGCACGACATAAAAATCACGTTTGTTGTATGGGAGCCCCCTTATTTTTTTATTATTTGTTGTTATAGCGGCAACAGAAATACATCACCCGGACTTGTTGATAAGATTCGTTGGTATAACATTTGTCCTGGCTGCTAGCTTATTATGGAATGTGTTATTACTGGAAGAAAGCGTTAGTTGAGTCAGTCGTGGGAAGCAATGGCGGCCATGAGCTCACCACTTGTCACGTCTATATTCCACGATGGTGCAACCCACTGTGAAAAGAGGCCCATTGGGGCTCTGCATACCCCTTCGGGGAAAAAGGCGTGTGTCTATGTATGTATGTATGTACTACAGTTCCTCATGCTCCACCCAGGTGGAGAACTCAGGTGGAGCACGAGGAACGACCCAGGAATACATCATCTGTGAAAATTTCAACTATCACGGTTCATGAGATACAGCCTGGTGACAGACGGACAGACGGACAGCGCAGCCTTGGTAATAGAGTCTCGTTTTACCTTTGGGTACGGAACCCTAAAAAAAACAAGTGCGAATAGGACTCGCGCCCTGTGGGTTCCGTACAAACTGAGTAGATAGATGTATATAGATAGTTTATCCATCCCAGGCATCGATGCCAGTTTTCGATACAGATACCGGCAACAAAAAATATGTTTGTACGTGATATAACTAAGATGGCCGTGGTGTGTCCAGCCTAAGAATAGATCCAGCCGTCTCCTCCCGTAGATGTCTTAAAAGCCGACTAAGGGATTACCCGTCATGTTAGTAAGATTCGTTGGTATAAGATTGGAATGTGGTATTACTGGAGGAAAGCGTTAACCGGGTTCCGTTGGAATTTTTTAGTTATAATACCCTAAAAAACTAAAATTGGGGGCTTCATATGCCTACCTTATAGGTCGTTTCCAAAACTCTAAAAATATCTTAGCTGTAATTTTGAGAAGGAGTGGTGGGAGACTGCCAAAGACAGGGACAAGTGGAGGAATTTGGGGAAGACCTTTGCCCAGCAGTAGGACAATATATGTTAAGGAAAAAAAACTCCTATGTATATGTATTGTAGTGGTATTTCTACTAATTTCAGTAGCAAGTAAGTATGTAGAAGAAAACACTACAACTAATTTTTAGCGAATCAAGTATGGTCTAGCAATTACGACCATGTACCCATTCAGTAAGTTTAAAAAACAAAGATGTGGCTAGTATCTAGGTGCGTCGATAGTTACAAGTAGGTGCCTTGGTAAATGAGGCGTGAGGTGAACTTTTATTTTTATATCATTAAAGCCGTAATGATCGATATCGATCAATATAAAAACGTGTCTATCAGTCATTATTCAGATAATAAGAGTATCTCTTGATGTAAACCACTCACTCTGTTGCATAAAGAGTGTTTGCGTCCCAGCCGGATGGTCCCAAGCCTCAAGCGACTTCGCCTCCTTATAAATTTGAATGCAGAGCTTGTAGATATGAGCTGATAGATCTACACCGTCCATGCATTCGAAGACCTTCGATAGAACCGCGGCACGCACACGGCTCATCTGCTGGAAGGCTAACCCTGAGCCTTTGACGACCTGAGCTGTACATTCAGGGGTGACCTCACAAGCGCCCTCTGACTGCAGCGTTTGGACTTCCATAGCCGATATCAGCAGCTGCATGGTACACGCATCTGTAAGCGATGATCTTGAATGAACGGAATGTAGGTTAAATGACTTTCACCTCAATTTGCTGCTGTAATTTGCTTATGGTTAGGTATTTACGATGACCTCTGCGAAGTCAACCGTGAAAAGCAGAATTGGATAGCCTGTCCATAATTAACTACTTAACACAACTACCATTTTTAAATACCGACTAAAAATACGGTTTATAAGTTTGAGGCCTTAATGTGTTTGTTTGTATGCATGTTTCTTTGTTGCGACGAAACTCCGAAATGGGTGCTCTGATATTAATATACAGTTTTTGGAGTTTAAGCCTTGAGAATCTTTTTAAGGTGATTAGTCACCCCATATTCTTTCACTATCTAACTCAGTAAAGTTCAGGTAAGTAAGAACGGGGCAGAACAGAGAACGCGAAACAAATAGTGAGCGAAAATCACGAAACACCGCAATGCAACTGTCTCAAGTAAATTACTAATTAAAAAAAATATATATATACCTTTAAATTGCCTTTAATATTGTGAAAGAATCATTAAAATTGCTTCAAGCGGTTGGAAGCAGTAGGCTTTTTTTGTGTAAACCGTAGGAAATACACCTAACACTTGTACCTAGATTTACAGACAATAAATGAATTATGAATTATTATGAATTATGAATTATGAATTATGAAACTTTGTATTTTTTTTCTGTCAAATGCAACAACAAATTAAAAAAGTAAACTTATTTTCTATTCATGACTATATTATAACTACTATAATGTTTTTTTTATTATTTGTACCATCCTTTTAGGAGAAGTAGGCTTTCTTAGGTCTATATTGCAGTTTTGGGATCGCCTTAAGGTGGATGCTCTCACAACGAGCTACGATCCCCTAAACACATTTTTACAGTATTTTTTTGTTTCGGGGGACCTAACCTTATGATATTTATATTATATTTATGAGATACTATCAATTAAAACACGTGTGTTATGTCTCCTAGTTCTCGCGAAATCAACTTTCGCTATCTGAAGAAGTGTTCATGAGATGTAACGAGCAAAATACACAAAAAAAAAAGATATTCGCGCCGCAAGTGATAGCATCCACCTTAAAGTCTGCTAATAGGTCCGTAGTAGTTGAAGTCCGTAATGTATTCGCGCCGCAAGTGATAGCATCCACCTTAAAGTCTGCTAATAGGTCCGTAGTAGTTGAAGTCCGTAATGTATTCGCGCCGCAAGTGATAGCATCCACCTTAAAGTCTGCTAATAGGTCCGTAGTAGTTGAAGTCCGTAATGTATTCGCGCCGCAAGTGATAGCATCCACCTTAAAGTCTGCTAATAGGTCCGTAGTAGTTGAAGTCCGTAATGTATTCGCGCCGCAAGTGATAGCATCCACCTTAAAGTCTGCTAATAGGTCCGTAGTAGTTGAAGTCCGTAATGTATTCGCGCCGCAAGTGATAGCATCCACCTTAAAGTCTGCTAATAGGTCCGTAGTAGTTGAAGTCCGTAATGTTTAAAGATATTCGCGCCGCAAGTGATAGCATCCACCTTAAAGTCTGCTAATAGGTCCGTAGTAGTTGAAGTCCGTAATGTTTAAAGATATTCGCGCCGCAAGTGATAGCATCCACCTTAAAGTCTGCTAATAGGTCCGTAGTAGTTGAAGTCCGTAATGTTTAAAGATATTCGCGCCGCAAGTGATAGCATCCACCTTAAAGTCTGCTAATAGGTCCGTAGTAGTTGAAGTCCGTAATGTATTCGCGCCGCAAGTGATAGCATCCACCTTAAAGTCTGCTAATAGGTCCGTAGTAGTTGAAGTCCGTAATGTATTCGCGCCGCAAGTGATAGCATCCACCTTAAAGTCTGCTAATAGGTCCGTAGTAGTTGAAGTCCGTAATGTTTAAAGATATTCGCGCCGCAAGTGATAGCATCCACCTTAAAGTCTGCTAATAGGTCCGTAGTAGTTGAAGTCCGTAATGTATTCGCGCCGCAAGTGATAGCATCCACCTTAAAGTCTGCTAATAGGTCCGTAGTAGTTGAAGTCCGTAATGTATTCGCGCCGCAAGTGATAGCATCCACCTTAAAGTCTGCTAATAGGTCCGTAGTAGTTGAAGTCCGTAATGTTTAAAGATATTCGCGCCGCAAGTGATAGCATCCACCTTAAAGTCTGCTAATAGGTCCGTAGTAGTTGAAGTCCGTAATGTATTCGCGCCGCAAGTGATAGCATCCACCTTAAAGTCTGCTAATAGGTCCGTAGTAGTTGAAGTCCGTAATGTATTCGCGCCGCAAGTGATAGCATCCACCTTAAAGTCTGCTAATAGGTCCGTAGTAGTTGAAGTCCGTAATGTTTAAAGATATTCGCGCCGCAAGTGATAGCATCCACCTTAAAGTCTGCTAATAGGTCCGTAGTAGTTGAAGTCCGTAATGTTTAAAGATATTCGCGCCGCAAGTGATAGCATCCACCTTAAAGTCTGCTAATAGGTCCGTAGTAGTTGAAGTCCGTAATGTTTAAAGATATTCGCGCCGCAAGTGATAGCATCCACCTTAAAGTCTGCTAATAGGTCCGTAGTAGTTGAAGTCCGTAATGTTTAAAGATATTCGCGCCGCAAGTGATAGCATCCACCTTAAAGTCTGCTAATAGGTCCGTAGTAGTTGAAGTCCGTAATGTTTAAAGATATTCGCGCCGCAAGTGATAGCATCCACCTTAAAGTCTGCTAATAGGTCCGTAGTAGTTGAAGTCCGTAATGTATTCGCGCCGCAAGTGATAGCATCCACCTTAAAGTCTGCTAATAGGTCCGTAGTAGTTGAAGTCCGTAATGTTTAAAGATATTCGCGCCGCAAGTGATAGCATCCACCTTAAAGTCTGCTAATAGGTCCGTAGTAGTTGAAGTCCGTAATGTTTAAAGATATTCGCGCCGCAAGTGATAGCATCCACCTTAAAGTCTGCTAATAGGTCCGTAGTAGTTGAAGTCCGTAATGTATTCGCGCCGCAAGTGATAGCATCCACCTTAAAGTCTGCTAATAGGTCCGTAGTAGTTGAAGTCCGTAATGTTTAAAGATATTCGCGCCGCAAGTGATAGCATCCACCTTAAAGTCTGCTAATAGGTCCGTAGTAGTTGAAGTCCGTAATGTATTCGCGCCGCAAGTGATAGCATCCACCTTAAAGTCTGCTAATAGGTCCGTAGTAGTTGAAGTCCGTAATGTATTCGCGCCGCAAGTGATAGCATCCACCTTAAAGTCTGCTAATAGGTCCGTAGTAGTTGAAGTCCGTAATGTATTCGCGCCGCAAGTGATAGCATCCACCTTAAAGTCTGCTAATAGGTCCGTAGTAGTTGAAGTCCGTAATGTATTCGCGCCGCAAGTGATAGCATCCACCTTAAAGTCTGCTAATAGGTCCGTAGTAGTTGAAGTCCGTAATGTATTCGCGCCGCAAGTGATAGCATCCACCTTAAAGTCTGCTAATAGGTCCGTAGTAGTTGAAGTCCGTAATGTTTAAAGATATTCGCGCCGCAAGTGATAGCATCCACCTTAAAGTCTGCTAATAGGTCCGTAGTAGTTGAAGTCCGTAATGTATTCGCGCCGCAAGTGATAGCATCCACCTTAAAGTCTGCTAATAGGTCCGTAGTAGTTGAAGTCCGTAATGTTTAAAGATATTCGCGCCGCAAGTGATAGCATCCACCTTAAAGTCTGCTAATAGGTCCGTAGTAGTTGAAGTCCGTAATGTATTCGCGCCGCAAGTGATAGCATCCACCTTAAAGTCTGCTAATAGGTCCGTAGTAGTTGAAGTCCGTAATGTATTCGCGCCGCAAGTGATAGCATCCACCTTAAAGTCTGCTAATAGGTCCGTAGTAGTTGAAGTCCGTAATGTATTCGCGCCGCAAGTGATAGCATCCACCTTAAAGTCTGCTAATAGGTCCGTAGTAGTTGAAGTCCGTAATGTATTCGCGCCGCAAGTGATAGCATCCACCTTAAAGTCTGCTAATAGGTCCGTAGTAGTTGAAGTCCGTAATGTTTAAAGATATTCGCGCCGCAAGTGATAGCATCCACCTTAAAGTCTGCTAATAGGTCCGTAGTAGTTGAAGTCCGTAATGTTTAAAGATATTCGCGCCGCAAGTGATAGCATCCACCTTAAAGTCTGCTAATAGGTCCGTAGTAGTTGAAGTCCGTAATGTTTTCTCTCTGCGCAACATATTCGCGCATCATATACTGAACTGGACTGGAGTAAACTCCAGTGGCTCGTCGTAGTTGAGCCACACCATTTTTTTGTATAAAAGACTGTGTTAACTAAAATGGCATGGCATGCTCGCAGAGTCCAGGTTCTGAAGTTACCCTTTACACGATGCATAGTATCTTGGGTGCAACAGGTGCTCCAATGCGGTCAATGCGGTTTTAATTGTATGAAAACTGGTGTTGGAGCACTGAAAATAGGCGGGGGTTTGAATTTTTATATATTTCGCTAATTTTAACGTTGGTACATGGTTAGTGCAGGTTTGTAATTTGGAACCACTCGGAATTACGAAATCCGAATTGCGAGTCGAAATATCGTTTTGGATTCAGAAAATGATAAGGGCCCCTAGTGGACTTAGAAAATCATTAAAACCATACATATGAACAAACATCGACTCGCAATTCGATAGTCGGGATACCGAATGCAAAACTTAGGCAAACCGTTTCGTTATTTCCTACGTCGTGCTTGAATTGAGCTGTAATTTCTGCTGAGTTTCAGGCCAATTCAAGCAAGTATCCCTCAATCCAGACACACGAAATAACGTCAACGGTTCTGGTTTTGTTTTGGTTATAACGTTTAAAATTACCGTAATTGGGGCTCTGATATTGAAGTTTTTTTTTTTTTTTTTATACTACTTTAATGACGGAACAAGCAGATGGCCCACCTGATGTTAAGCGGTAACCTCTGCCTATAAACAGTGCATTACCTCATAGGTCACGTCCACCTAGGGCGCACCCTATGTGGCATTGCACTGCGCCCGCCACCCTGAGACATAAAGATGACAAGTCTCATGTGCCTGTAATTTCACCGGCACCCTTACCCTTCAAACCGGAACACAGCTATGCGAGCACTACTGCTTTGCGGCAGAAATAGGTATGGTGGTAGTACTTCCCCGGACGAACTCTTTCACAAAAAAGCTCTACTACTACCAAAAACTACTAAAAAAGTATGCAGGTATTCATGTCGTGCTGAGTCACCGCGATCATGGGCATTCAGGGAGAGGGGGTAAATTACCTGCAGCTTTCCTAGTAGGCATCTTAGTCCTCGCTTCCTGCACGTACTGTTCGAACGAGAACCGATACGGTTTCTGCGTGCCTATTGTCCCTATGGTAATCGGCTCCAGCACTGCTGATAGGACGTCCATGTTTTCGAATATTGTCTTTGCCACTGAAAGAAACACCATCGAGGTTATACGAAGCGTCAAAGCATTCGGAAATATATTGTACACCATACCTATTATTATCACATAATATACAAAATCGTTGCGTACGTCACTGTGTATATCAACCATATTAAGTCCAAGAGATCTAAAATGTAGGGGTACAGTACATTCCTTTTCTGGTCCTAGGTGCACTAAAATTTACCTCTAAGGTGTTCATCGTCATCATCGCACTAGTCCACTGCTGGACATAGGACATAGGACTGGATACATGCCTCTCCCAATACGCGCCACTGAGCCCGTTGTTCGGCTCGTCTCATCCACTTTCTGGCCGCCGCCTTTCGTAGATCATCGCTCCACCTAGCCAGAGGGCGCCCCACGCTACGTTTGCCAAGACGCAGTCTCCACTCAAGAACTCGCTTACCCCAACGGTTGTCGGTTCTCCGGCATATATGACCAGCCCATTGCCACTACAGCTTGCTAATCCGGTGGGCTATGTCAATGACTTTAGATCTCTGTCGGATAATCTAATTTCGGATTTTATCTTTCAGATAAATTCCGAGCATAGCCCGTTCCATAACTCGCTGTGCAACCTTGAACTGGTGGATTAGGTGTTGAAGGTTTGGTTTTATTAGTTATCTTTTTTAAACTGACGCAAAAAGAGGGTGTTATAATGTTTGACCGCTATAGGGTGTGTCTGTGTGTCTGTTTGTGGCACCGTATATAGCTCTCAGACGGGTGAACCGAATTGAATGGGTTTTTTTTGAAAGCAGGTTGTCTAGCTATGGTTCTTAGACATATATGATCAAAATAGGTTCAAACGTTTTTTTTTTTTTTTACATTGATAGACCTTTGTTTGGCCACGATCTCTCCTGTTAGTAAGTGACGATGTGGCCGAAGATGGAGCACAAAGGTCTAGAAGGCACCTATTCACTCTAACCTTGAAGAGGCCCAGATTATAGTTTTCAGGAAAAACAGACGACAGCAGTGTATTCCACTCCTTAGCAGTTCGCATTATAAAGGTAGAACTGAAACGTTTTGTGCGAATAGAAGGTATACTAATGAGGTAAGGATGGTACTGAGCCATACGCCTGCTCGTCCTACGTTTTGGTTTCCGCCATATGTTGCTCACCTATAAGCCTGAAAGCTCTACGTTCGATCGAGTCCAAGGCAGCAAGCTGGTGTTTGGCCGAGCCATCCCAAACATGGCTCCATACCAGTCCGGACTTGTGCTTTATATAAACTGAGAAGCGGTCCTGGTGTAAAGTAACGCTTTACCTTATTCAGGATGCCTAGCTTCATGGCAGCTGTTTTTGCCTTAGACTCGATGTAGGAGCCAAAGTTGAGAGTAGGCGTGAGCGAAACACCTAAGAGCTCGAGGTGATCTCCTATAGCTACAGGTACATCACGGAATACTGGAACTTGCAGAAACGGACTTTTTTTCGCCGAGAAGAGACAAGCCTGCGTTTTAGAGGCGTTGAACTTGACTAGATTGGCATCGCCCCAGTCGGATACAGCCTTGAGAGTCAAATTCAGACGCTGCAGCATCTCATCTCTGAACTCCTGAATTTCATGCTGCCTAGCTCGCGTAGTGGAAACATATCCCTTCACAACTGTGCTGTTGTCTGCATACCCAATAATACAGGGCATTAGCAGATCATTAATGTGTAGCAGAAACAGTGTGGCAGATAGCACTGACCCCTGAGGTACCCCGGCGTTAATAGCCAATTGATCCGACGAGCAGCCATCAATAACTACTCGAATGGATCTTTCCCTCAGAAAGTCTGCGAGGCAGGAGCAGAATTGAACTGGCAGTCCGTAGGCAGGAAGCTTGCCAAGAAGGCTAGCGTGCCAAACCTTATCAAAGATCATTGAGATGGGGGTTTTTAAATTTATTAAATTTCTTCTTGTCGAACACAATAAGCGAGAAAGATTGTAGCGTGCATTTGTTTTATTTGCGATATAGAGAAAGTTTGCGGGCAATTTGCTTGAAAATGTTTAGCGTAAAAACACTTTGGTGCACTGGCAACTGTAGTAGGTAGGTAGGTAATAAAGATTACGACATAGCAACAAAGCTTGTTTATTAAGAAACGAAGAAATGGCCTTGGTTTTGGCGCATTCTCATCTGAATACGAGCAAACAAAAGGTACATTAAGACGCTGACAAGGATCAAACAGGCTTCAGTTATGGTTGGGTATAACGCAAAATTACCTATCAATCTTAGATTTGATTTTTAACAGACTAAATCAAGTACAATATTCAAATTATAAATATAATATGGATACTAACATTGTAATTTCGAGGGATCACTGTACCAGAAACACGATAGGACAATTATATTCTCGATAGAAAAAACCCAAAGTTTCCTCTAACTTTTGACTAGATTCGATTGTTTATTAAAATGGAGCATATTGGAAAAAAATATATAAATTAAATCAATACAACAAAGCCAAGGGTTCACTGTAGGGGTTTTGTAAAAATTATCTATATTTTACGAGATATTCAATAAAAACTGCTTTTTCGTGCGATGCGAGGTGTTTTTTTTTGTATGAAGATTTCTGCCTGGATTTGGCGCAACCTTATTTTTAGCAAAAGCTACTCTGTTTCAGGTAGCGAAAACGTATTAAATCTTCACCATATACGTAGCGTGTATAAATTCTCGATATAAAAATCGTGAACCTTTCAAGTTCGCTTCTATGAAAACATCTCTATTAGTTATCAACGTATGTTGTTACAATTTAGAAGAGTAACAAATAATATTATTAGGTCCAAGTAGATTTATGTTTTGATTACGCCGCAAATATTTGTTTAAATATTGTTTTTCGTGTTTTTCGCTCATATTTCGTTTGCGAGCGCTGTTCTGTCACATTCTTGCTTACCAGTATGGTATTCGGGGTACCGTGAGTTGCGCCAATTCACTTCATATTTTGTGTCATCTAATTCACGCCTTGCGCGATACGCGTTACACGCCGAACTTTACCGAGTGCAGATTTCTTACTGCGCAAATCGTGAATATTCACGTGAGGCTTCACGCGGCCCCGAATATCACGGCTGAACTTTACTGAGTTAGATAGTGACGGAATTTGGTTGGTGTCAGCGCCTTAAGAAATAAAGTTATGCCCTCGGTTTTGGCGCATTCTCATATGCATTACCTACTCTGAATACGAGCAAACAAAAGGTTTTACCCTGTATATTCATGCTCTACTATTTACTCTAGTTCATATTTATATATCTACACGACTAGCGGTGGCAGCTACAACAATATAAATTCAGGATACCTAGTATTTATGTTATCCCTTACAGACCGTTCACCGTAAGTTGGCACCTGCCATTGAGTATTTACAGGTGCCATCTTACGGTGAACGAGCTGTAGTTACAGCATTGCAGGCCGGTATCCTGATTATAGGTTTGTTTATGTTGTTTTGTTTGGTGTTTCTGTGTGCAATATGTACCTAATGTCATGAAACTCTGTTCAGCCGTTTTTTTTTTTTTTTACCTAAAATATGCTTGCGTTTGGCTACATCTCACCTGATGGGAAGTGACGATGAGGCCTATTTAAGCACGCTCGCCTAGAAGATGCCTATTAACTCTTCGTTTGAAGACGCCCAAGTTGTATGATAAAGGGAACAAAGAAGCCGGAAGAGAGTTCCATGCTTTTGATGTCCGCATGATGAAAGAGTTTGAGAAACGGTTTGTACGCTACGGTGGTATGTCAACAACAAAAGGGTGAAACGCCTCTCCACGTCTGGTCGTCAGGTGGCGGAATGGAGACGAGGGGATCAAATCGTGCAGCTCCTGAGCACACTCACCGAAATGTATGCGGTAGAAAATACACAAACACGCAACTCTTCGACGATGCTCTAAGCTTTGTAACCTTTTCGCAACCAGTGCCTCGTCATTAATTAGTTTTATGGCACGGCGCTCTATTGAGTCCAAAGCAGCAAGCTGATATTTTGCGGAACCATCCCATAGGTGGCTGCAATATTCCATGCATGACCTCACTTGAGCTTGGTACAGCGTAAGTAACTGCTGGGGCGAGAAGTAGTATCTTACCTTAGACAGAATACCAAGCTTTCTGGCCGCAGATTTTGCCTTAGACTCAATAGAGAGACCGAAGTTGAGGTTGGAAGAAATTTGCATGCCGAGTAATTGTATATGGTCACTGTACGGCACCGATACACCACGGAATAGTGGGGCAAGATCAACCGAACTCTTTTTTGCCAAAAAAACACACGCCTGGGTTTTGGTTGCATTAAACAAGACCAGATTAGCCTCACCCCAACTAGAAACCGCTCCAAGAGACTCGCTCGTCTGCCTAACCATATCACCCCTCAGGTCTACTAACTCAGCACCGGACGTTCTTGGACTAGAAAAGTACCTAGCAACAACAGTACTATCATCAGCATTCCCGACGATGCCTGGTAAGAGCAGGTCATTGATATGCAGAAGAAATAAAGTTGCAGAGAGTACACTTCCCTGCGGAACGCCAGCATTGATTTCCATGAGGTCAGACGCACTGCCATCAATGACAACACGTATGGATCTATTTTTAAGGAAATCAGCTATCCAGCTGCACAGTTCAGGAAAAAAGTTCAGCCCAAATGTCGGAAGTTTGGAAAGAAGGCTTGCGTGCCAGACCCTGTCGAAAGCTTTGGAAACGTCTAGAGATATAGCAAGGGCTTCTCCACGGCGATCCAATGCCTCACCCCAGTAATGCGTGACGTAAACTAGAAGATCCCCAGTGGACCGGTTTCGGCGAAAGCCATACTGCCGGTCACTGAGGAGATCATTATCATTAGTTTTGAACATACCAGACAAAATTAACACACAACGTTTCTTTTATGTTTTTGTAAGGACGAGGGATGCTGGCGTATGGAGCAGATCGTCTGAAAGATTTCGCAAAATCACCTCTAGGTCAATGCTATAATAATGCCTTACAGACGTCTGATGATTTATAGTAAAGTAAGCAATATCTTTAAAATGATTGCCAAATATATATTTATACTCTAATCTATTACAATTTATCTGTACGTGTGGTTGTCACTGAACTCCTCCTAAACGGCTTTAACGATTTTGATTTGTTTTTTGGGTCCTTGGGTGGTTTAGATATACATTTGGACTTCAACTTGAAATTTAGCAATTTACTACGTTTATTTTGGCGATATATGAATGGATTTTATGAAAATCTAGAGAGTGTTCAAATTTTATGCAAAAAGAAATATGCCGTGTTCATGCGAGCTAATTTGAATCTTACGACAACGCGTTAGAGTTTAATTATTTTACCTTGAAATTCAATTTGGAAGCCGATGCAAGTTAAAAATTGTCGGGTCTCTTCCAAAATTTAAAAAATGGGTTCTAATGTTAATGGTTTAGATAACAAAAGGAGCGAGCCTTACAGTAGTTGCATATAAATAAATAAATAAATAAATATAAATATGCTGGACAGTTCACACAACATTATCTAGCCCCAAGCTAAGCAGAGCTTGTGTTATGGGTACTAGATAACTGATATACTTAATACAATATATAACATAGATAGATATTTTTATTATACATAGAAAATACCCAGAACACCCTGAACAAATATCTGCAGATCCTACAAATATTTGTTCCGAGGCGGGAATCTTACCCGCAACCTCCTGCGTCGCAGGCGAACCTTCGTCCGGCATACTACAGAGGTCGTCAATTACTCACAGACGAAGTCGCGGGTGGATCAGATAGTGTTGTTATAGTGACGTAACATCGTATTCGATTAGACACAGTGAAGTTACATAGGTACTTAAAACATGCAGAGCGCGTCTATTACAACTCAGCGACTGCCGAAATTAAGTAATTGAACGTGGCTTGATCCTTTAACCGACCTAGTTTTGTGGAGCACAATTTATTATTTTGATAGAGCACTCAGATTACAAGTCTCACAATAAAATTTATTTATTACACATTTGAACATTTACATTTAAATAAGGAGGTTGTTGTGGTGTGTCTGGCTTAAGAATATACCACTCCGTCTTCTCACGTGGATGTCGTAAAAGCCAACTAAGGGATTACCCGGACTTGATGATAAGATTCGTTGGTATAAGTTTGTCCTGGCTGCTAGCATATTATGGAATGTGTTATTACTGGAAGAGAGGGTTAGCCGAGTCTGTCGTGGGAAGCAATGGCGGCGATGAGCTCGCCACTTGTCACGTCTATATTCCTTGATGGTGGAACCCACTGTGAAATGAGGCCAATTGAGGCTCTGCCTACCCCTTCGGGGGAAAAGGCGTGTGTCTATGTATGTGAGGAGAATTCATCCTAAATTAATTTAAATATCCTTTAATACAAAACGATGTTTGATCCTTATTTCGATATTAATTAATTAAAGTCAATTACATTTTGTAGATACAATCTAGATACTATTATCTAGTCTGTGGTTTATCAGTTTCGCATACAATTATAATGCAGGTATATAGCATGAGTTGTAAGAGTTCCATACGAATTTTGTTATAAATCACAATCATTTTGTTTTCAAGCGTAAATCACACTTATGGATAACATAACTTAAATTATTATCGACTTTAATTACCATAAATTCCGTCCCAGATTTAAATTTAAGGTCCATACAAATCCTACGATGAAATGATACCATATATATATATATATATATTTTAAAACTGACGAGCCACTGGTCGGAATATTAATCATGTGTACAAAATTTCAAGGCAGAAGACAAAAAGGCAGAAGTTACCGCTAACATCAGGTGGGGGCCGTCTGCGTGTTTCGTCATTCATGAAGATAATAAAAAACATGCAGTTTAATGACGTCCAAAATAGTAGCTAACTTTCTTTATAAGCAGAGGGCTGCAGCGGTCTGGCGGTAAATTTTGGTACATATTTTCGAAATATTTTTATTTTCTAAAGGATTTCTATAACTGCGCCATGGTATATCAAGTTGAAAGCTACGTCCACTGTTGGAGGAAACCTAACCCATAGAATGCAATGAGTGATTTACTATAATCACCACGCTTTGCAGGCTGATTGCGTGGTGGTCGTAATATCGGTGTTGAGTACTCAAGTGCTATGAACGACCAGGGATGGGCCCTGAAGGGAGATTCTCGGATTGCAGTAGCCGTAGTGCTTTTTGCTACAAGTATACGCGCTCTACCAAGACCGTGTTTTACGCGCAGTTTGTATGAAGAAATGTACAGAGCCCCTAGCGGAGAGTTAATGAATCATTTTGTGTGAGTGTTTTGCGAGTGTAAGTGACATTTTTGGAATGTCGAGATTTTATTCCACATTCACCATCTTGTTTCGACACATGTCTATTCGACATCAATGTCAACAATCCGAGAATCGCCCTCTAGTTGGCTTTTACGATATCCTTGGGAGGAGATGAAGAGATATATTCCAAGGCAACCAGAACAACCAAAGATAAATTAAGCTCTGAAATTTACATACCATATTCATAATCCTTGGTCCTGAAGACCAGCTTAGGAAAGTCATTGCTGTTCTGTATGCGGTCCATCCGTCTCGTGAGGTTCTGAAGGTTCTCCTTCAACTTGGCGGGAACAGACTTATCCAGTTCATTTATCGTATATTCTAGCTGCCCTGCAAAAATACGAGGAGGGATCAAAAAGTAGTGAGAACGACATACTCCTTGGTAAGAAAAAAAATATTACTGGCAGGCATAGCTCAGATACATATTTGCAATATTAATTTAAAAAAAAACCGATTCTCTTTTGTTTTTTTCTGAATGTAGTAATTTGTTTGCTTCGTGTCGGAACGTGTTCTCGAAAGAATGTTAACCGACAGTCAGAAACAAAATCGACTTGACCATTTCGAAGATATTGTTGGACAAGTTTCAAGAAGATTCTGAAAACTTTTTGTCTCGTTTTGTAACAATGGACGAAACATGGGTCCATCATTTTGATCCCGAGACAAAACAGCAATCTTTGCAATTGAAACGGCCAGCGACCCAGAAGAATTTTCGTGCCGTGGCATCGGCTGGCAAGGTTCTGGCCTCAATATTTTGGGACTCAGAAGGGATATTGTTGATTGATTACCTGGAGCGTGGAACCACTATTACAGGCCAATATTATGCAGCTTTAATTCCCAAGTTGAGGAATGCTATCAAAGAGAAAAGGAGAGGGAAACTTCGAACGGGCGTGCTGTTTCGTCACGACAACGCACCCGCGCACAGGTCTGCAGTTGCGATGTCTGCCATTCAGCAAGCTGGCTTCGAATTGGTTGACCACTCCCCTTAGTCACCAGATCTGGCGCCTAGCGATTTGTAACTGTTCCCCAAATTGAAAGAATACTTAAGGGGAAACAGGTACGAAGACGAAAACGAGGTTTTTTTTTAAAGGTATTGAAGCCTCGGAAAAACGCTGAACTCGGTGTCTAGAGAGACTCTGAGACTATGTAGAAAAATAAGTTATTAAGTTATCAATAGTCTTTATATTATATCTCATTCTCACTACTTTTTGATCCCTCCTCGTATACTAATTATTGTTTTAGTGCCTTAAAGTCAGGTTTTGGTTTTAGTTACGTACGTTTAAGTTTCCAAAGAAACAAGGACTTTTTAGAAACCAAATACCAAAAATTTAAATAAAAATAATAGTTCCTTCAACTGGATAAAACTATTACGTTTTGCGAGCCCAGAGGGCCTAATTTTGAGTATCGCATTCGGTATACCGAATTGCGAGTCGATATGTTATTTTTGTATGGTTAAAATGATGAGCATAACATAAAGTTCCTATGTCTGTCTCAATAACTCAATAAAACCACTAGTCTGTTGAAAAGCTTAGGAACAATGTAAAAAAAAACTACTAACGATTCGCAATTCGGTAGTCGAGGAACAAATGGCAAACCTAGACTAGGCTGCCCTCACGGAGGTGATTCTCGAAATAATCTCATGCACGTGATGACGTCGAAACTCGGATGTCAACCACTATGTTGTGTTTAAAACGTTGTATTTTTTCCTCTATGGGCGTATAGTACCTCAGACAATAACTATGGGACGTACGGTATCAAAATGTCCAAGCCTCGTCCATGCTTGATCGTAGGTGAAGCGCGTTCATATCTTTTCAAGGCGAAAAAAAACACTGGATTCAATAAAATTTTAGACCTTCACTCCAGGACACCTATCCTATCCTATACTATTAAATCAGCAATATTTGTTCTATATATATATATAAATTGTAATCTCGGAAAGGGCTCTAACGATTTCGATGAAATTTGACCCAGACTTTTAAATAATATTAACTTTAAGTCGAGAGAATATAACACGAGGAATTGTAAAAATATAGGTTGTCTACTTTCGTAGGTAGGTTGTCTACTACTATGAAGTTGCCAGGTAAACAGGCTTTATTAATATACTCCGACTATTATTTGATTAAGGTAAATAAATAATTTAATGAAATATTTGATGAAATAAATAATTTAAAAAACTATATCTGCCGCAAATCAGCTCGCATTGCTCTGTTCCAGTTTGAAGGGTGAAATCACAGACACATGAGACTTTTCATATTTATATCTCAGGGTGGCGGGCGCAGTGCAATGCCACATAGGGCGTGACCTAGATGGACGTGACCTATGAGATAATGCACTGTTCATAGGCAGAGAGTAAGTACTGCTTAACATCAAGTGGGTTATTTGCTTGTTTAAAAGAATATAAAAATATAAAAATTGTGTCATCCAACGAGCGGCTGGAGTTTACTCCAGTTGAGTTCAGTACAAGATGCGCGAATGTGTTGCGCAGAGGGAAAAAATAATGAACTTTTTGTTAACATCTATTCAATAACACATTTATTTACAGAAAGAATAATACAAGGTATGTACAAAATATATACATATGAAACAGTTGTCCTACCTGAATACCGCTTCTAGCGATCTAAAGGTAGCTCAACTGATCCAAATCACTACCAGACGGAGGCGTCCCTAAGATGCTGGCTGCATTGCCACGCTGAATGGCAATACCAATGCGTTGAGCCAGATAAGAGCCAGCTAATTCAATCAACTCTATTCAATTAACATCTATTCAAATTTAACATCATTCAATTGGAATTGAATGAAATACTTAATGTTTCTGTCGTGAATTTATGGATTACCTCTGGCTATCCCCAACGAAATGTACCACTCTGGATCTTTGGACGGTTTCTTCTCGTAGTACTCCAATAACTTGTCTAGAGTTATTGAAATTCTAAACACTTTCGGCACATTGTAAATAAAGTCTTGTGTATCAAAGTACGGATATATAGCTAAAATACCACTAATGGTTGAGAGCAACACGATATATTGAGCGTGCATTTTGAATTGCAATATGAAATTGTAGTAAAAACTAATAGGTGCCATAAAATTGTATAACGGCGATTTGGTTGGTCGTGATTGGACGAACGAAGTAGGTTAATATAGGCGCAACCACACATTCATTTACAGAAATGTAACAAAAGGCAATCTGAGAAAGTAAACGTATTTTGGTGTTACCACAAATGACAAAACACATCACCATTCTACGGTGCTTGTATAGTTTATTAGTTTAACTTCACTCGCAGGTCACGCACAATCACAGGAATTAACTTTGACCAAATTTCCCGTCACGGCCAGTCTACTATTATCCATCTAAAATTCCCTCTATTCGTACTAAACTTTTCAGTTCTACCTTTATAATGCGAACTGCTAGGGAGTGGAATACACTACCGTCGTCTGTCTTTCCTGAAATCTATAATCTGGGTCTCTCTAAGGCTTGAGTGAATAGGTGCCTTCTAGACATTTGTGCTCCATCTTCGGCCACATCGTCAAATACCAACTGGTGAGTTCGTGGTCAAAAAAAAGTTCTATCAATGTTACAAAATAATAATAGGAAGTCCATTGTTCACCTTCCGACTCCATCATCAGATTAGCTCTATGTCACCATAATATTGTATTGTTATCGACACTTGACAGAAATGTCAAATTTCAGTTCGATCTGATGTCGGGAAGTAGTTGAAAAATCGGTTGCAACATTTGATTACATTGCTTGTTAGTTACTTACTTCGACCAAAGTATTTAATTGGTCGAAGGTTACATACAAGTGAAGCTAATAAGCGTGTTAAAAATCAAAGACATGCTTTAGAAACTCATCAAAGTTTTTAATTTATTCGTATGAATAGTTCAGTAACAAACTGCACCCACGAACCATAATTAGTTGCCCTTGCTCGCTTTGTTCGCTCGTGAGCACAAGATCTAGGTACTACTGAGCCTAGAATCAATTAACACCGACATTACAGCGGCTGGCAGTTCAACGGTGGCGAGCACTTACAGTGTAAACACTTATTACGCAGCTTATCTTTATTATTCAAATTATTATAGAATCCGAAATGAGAAGATCCGCAGAACCAAGATCATCGACAGATATGTCGCGAAAAGTAATAATAACGTAAATATTTAGCACCGTGAAGTGTCCCGCGCCTGAAGAGCGGGCACCGCGCAGCTCGTTTTATTAAATTTTATTTGTTTTCAACTTGTACCTACGCGCACGGTTCTATGTTGTATTTTCAGTGAAAATAACCTTTCCCAATAAGAGTATTTCTAATAAGAATCCATTACAACATGCATGGAGACACACAATGGTGTATGGTCATAGTACAAGCAGGCGCACGCCTCAGCACCATCCATACCTTGTTAGTATACCTACCCTCTATTCGTACTAAGCGTTTCGGTTCCATCTTTATAATGCGAACTGCTAGTGAAAAACACTGCCGTCGTCTGTCTTTCTTGAAAACTATAATATGGGTATCTTTAAGGAAAGTGAATAGGTGCCTTCTAGACCTTGCTCCATCGTCGGCCGCATCGTCACTTACAATCAGGTGAGATCGCGGTCAAACGAAGGTCTATCATAGTTAAAAAAGGACACCGATGAGCGATACGATACGATACACACGACACGACACGACACGACACGGACACTATAGTGTACACTTTGTGAACCTCAATATTCATACGAAAATTTGTTTAACACTACACACACCTTAAGTCATTATCTTCTTCTCTTCTTATAATGGCTTCTAAGGAGTGCTCCAAACAATATCCCCATTGTCAAGTGTTATAATTAAGTATATTTTTATCGTCAAGAGTCTCCGTCAAGTCATAACTCAGTTTAAATGGTGGCAGAAAACCCGAGTTTTTACAAGGAAAAATCCACCATTTCGAACAGAATGGAAACTTAAATTTCACTACATCACACATGTGCTATTTATCTAAGATATACCGGTTAAAATGCCACCAAAATTACACCAAAATGACGACGTTTATTTCATAAATGGCAGATTGAATCAAAGGCAGTATCTGCTTGTCCAAACTAGGACTTCGGCCTCTGGTAAAAGAGGCGACGTGCGCAGGCGCTGGATGCTGTCATCTTGGTGTGAATTCAGCCATCTCGTGTGATTGGTCGTTTACATCCCTCGGTTAACAATATAATTACAATTGATTGCATCCGTGACTTAAATTCATTGTATGTAATGACTTCTAAATATTGCTAACCCAATTACAGGTTACAAATAAGATCAAGCTAATGAGTTAATAAGGTGCACGATGCACACAACCCTATCTTACTTGAAAATGAATTAAATCGTGGAATAGCCACGTACGAGTATTTAATAACTAAGTAAGCGGCAGATTCATATTACAACTGAGCTACGTTATTTATTTTATAGCGTATATAAAATATATATATTTTATAGCGTCCATTGGTCATAAATTTGATCTATTAAAAATTATGAATTATGTAAGTAGATAATTATGTGGTACCTGTATCACTCGTTTATTCCTGAATGAATGAAAAAATACAAGCGTTTTCTAAAACCCTTTTCACTCGTCCACGGAAAAACGCATCCCACAATAATATCATAAAAATCAAAGTTACGACATAGTACCTATATATAATATCTTCTGTGGCTACGATGTTTGGATGTTTGTATGTTTGTTACTCAATCACGCCGAAACGGCTGAACCGATTTTGATAAAATGTTGTACACAGATAGATGCTACAGGCTATACCTACTACTATAATATAAAGCAAATAAGGTCCTACCGTAAAACTTCTAAAATAAAAATTAGTAAACAACAAATTCCGCTAATTTCAATAGTTTCCACCAAAAAGAAACGTGTGCAATTTACCCCAATACAATACTAACGGGTAAACCGCACCCCACGGGGTAAACACGTCGAGGTAGTAAACTTATCTTCTTAATGCGTGTGTCAAGTTGTGTCGAACGATTCCAGCACAAATCGTCAAATGTTGGCCATATTTGCCTCATCATCAACCTAATGCAGTCCACTGCTGGACATAGGTCTCTCCCATGGCGCGCCACTGAGCCTGGTCTGAGGCTCTCCTCATCCTGTTCCTGCCAGCCACCTCGCGCAAGACGTCGGTCGCAAGTGCAGGGCACCCTCTGGCCCTAAATAGAGGGTGCCCTACACTTGCGACCGACGACGTTTTCCAAGACTACGTTTTCCAAGACGCGGTCTCCACTCAAGAACTCGTTTACTCCACCGGTTATCGGTTCTTCTGCAGACATTACCGGTCCACTGCCACTTCAGCTTGCTAATCCTCTGAGTTATGTCGAGAACTTTGGTTCTCTGTCGGATAACCTCGATATTTGCCTCACCTTACTGTAAATCTTATTTCTCAAAAGATTACACAATTATGGCAAAATTTAAGATTTTCTCAAGAGATTATTATTATTCATAGCAAGTTTGAACCGATACTTATGTGTTGCAAAGTAAACAGACTCAGACCAACAATAAAGCAAGTCTAACGCAAAAGCTTAACCTTTCAGCGTGAGAAGAAGCTACCCAACACATAGAGGGGCAGAGCTCCATATAGAAAGGCAACTCCATCCATAACTACGCGCAGACATGCGCAGACTATTTTTAGAGTCCAACTTGCGCTAACGCATTTTCTGTGAGGCGGCAACTTTTCCAAAATGCTAACAATACCTCTCTTTCGCACCAGTGACAAAAACTCAAGTTAAAGTGAAGTTAAAAATAAGTTATACAACCATGGCAGTATCGCATCAGTGGTTTATACAGTGGTCGGCCCCTTCCATGATATTCGGCGATATAACGAATAAATACGACAATATAAATAATTGGAATAATTTGAATCGTAAAATCAGTGATTCGGAAGCGGTGCGAAATGGAGGCGACTATTATCTAACATCCAAGCATGATAGCGAACATTTTAATAATTATAAAGATGCAGCGAATAAATTAAGTTCTAATGGTAAGTTACATAAAGCATTATAATAACGTAACAGTATTGGTTCCTTACTTACGATTAGTATCAAGTGTTATGCAAGTTTATTGAAGCGTTGTCTAAACTTCCCTAATCGCTATAATTAATTATATTGTCACTAATATCTAGAAAATTGTATGAGTGTAGGTACAATAAAAAACAATAGTTTCTTTTGTTAGTTGGTTTTCGGGACAAAATAATTAGCCAAGTGTGAGTCGGACTCATACGGAGTCGACGGAGGGTTCCGACAAATAGGTTGTATCCCAAATTAATGTTTATTAAAACGATTTATTTCAGTTTATTTATTTGGTTTAAAAAAAATGGACTTTATTTCAGACACACAGATCCATAATTTGCTTAGTACACAAAAATACAGCAATTAGCAAAGCAGGAGCTGATTCCTGAAAAAAAAATAACTTCACTACAAGTACCTAATTAATTTAGGCTTTAAAATATAATTTACACTTTGAAATCCCAATATTTCTCAATATTTGTTGGAAAAAAAGCGCCTGCTTGATTGCCTTATCCACGTGTGCTGATTAAATGGTCGGTTATACTTGAAAATAATGTACCTATTTACTACATAAATATTAGTCTAAAAAAACTAGCTTTTATATTTGACCGAGCGAAGCGAGCTCTCAGAGCCTAATTTAATTTTTTTTTTACGTTTTTTTGTCCAGCGATAACTGTAGGTTGATCCAATCTTGATGAAATTGGGTATATAGGTAGGTAGGTATTACAACATAATTTTCAAGTTCGAGCATGAGCTTGACCGGTGGAGGGGTTTTTGAGCTATGGGGGTTCACACGAGGTCATGTTCAGCGCAAACTACTAGTGTTTAAAGGAAAAGATGATGATGTTTGTGCGTATTTAATCCTAAACTAATAAGCTGATATTAATGAAACTTTGGTTGTCTGCATGCTGGGGAAGGTTTCTGGACCACCGAGACCACCGGGACAACGCGAACGAAGTCGCGAGCGGGCTGCTAGTCATACGTTTATAAGGAGATGGGTTCCTCTTGCAAAACTTATGCAGTTCCTGGTGGGCGGGCACAAACCAACGAACCGATTTGTCAGTGTCTTGATGTGAATAGGAGACTAGATTGTCACTTTCTATACAAACGAATTTATTTTACTTTCGTCGAAGGAATCAGATAATCCATTTGCATGGACACAGATGCCACTCGTACACTCACGATTTACATTAATCCAGTACATAAATCAATGTCCGTTTAAAAGATCATGTTTCTCAGAATAACATCAAATAATAGAAATATAGAATAATATGTGATTATTTCTGTATTCTGACATTGATTAAAGTATGATAAGATGATAGAGTGGAGCTTTGAGTAGTATGTGTGGTGTGACTTTGAGAGATAGAATGAGGAATAGTGTGATATGAGAGCGTTGTGAAATTAACGAAGACGTAAACTAGGATTGAGAAAGGTATATGGCTTGGGCATTTAGAAAGGATGCACGATAGTAGATTGACGAAACGGGTACATAAGACGTGCGTGAACGGGACAGACGGATGGGGAAGACCTCGGCGAACGTATTCAGACCAGAAGATTAGGATACAGACCAGATCGAAGACGTTCTGGAAAAACGACAGGTCAAGAGTACCCTTAACCGACGAGCATGTATGAAGAATATGATGAGAGTAAATGAAGCGAATGAAAATCCAAATCAAGATCGTAGCCTGTGGAAATCCGTGGTCTCTGCCTACCTCTCCGGGAAACAGGCGTGACTTTATGTATGTATACAAGTATGACATTTAAATGCACGTGATAGTAAAATCTGCTAATACTGCTAATCTGCCTTTGACTGTATAGGTTTCCGAAGTAGCAGCGTTTGCCCCTGGGTCCACCCGCGTTTTTCCTTAGTACTTACATATATTTTCTAAACACTTAAATCTTCTACGTTGAAGTACCTATACGACAGTGAAAATTACATCAAAATCCGTGCAAAAACTCGTTCTATAAAATGTGGGCGCTCCATCCATGTAAACCTAATGACTTCGCAAGTCATTGCTTAATATGCGTATGGTTTTCGCATTAGTTATTTTTTCCAACTTCTTTCACAAATTTGCTTTAAGTATGTACATATACCAAACGAAGTAGTTGGGATCGTATTAAGGCAGAGCCCACCCCAGGCAGAAATTTTATACAATAAAACCCCTTGCGCAAAATTAGTTTTCATAGAACATCTAGTAAAACAGATAATTTTACAAAACCCCTACAGTAAACCCTCGGCTTAGTTGTATTGATTTTATTTATCTAGTTTTTTACCCAATAATATGCACCATTTTAACAAACAATCGAATCTAGCAAAAAGCACAGAATAAATAACAAGCGTACAAGCAAAAAGTTAGAGGTAAATGTGGTTTTTTTTTTCTACTGAGAAAATATTCTCCTATCGCATTTCCCCTGGCATTTTCCCATTTCAGTGATCCCTCGGAATTATAATTTAGTATCCAAGCATATTTTTAATTTGAATATTGTACTTGAATTAATCAGTTTAAAATCAAATCTACGATTAGGGATTTTGCGGCCTACTCCACCTTAATATTATAAACTAGTGTCTGCCCGTGGCTTCGCTCGCAATATACCAGGATAGAGAGTAGCCTATAGCTCAATCCATGACATAATCTATCTGTTTACCAAAGTTCACCGAAATCGGTTTAGCCGTTTTGGCGTGATTAAGTAACACACATACAAACTTTGACACATGATATTAGTGAGAGGGATAGTGGGATATGTGAATACTTAGAGCATTGCAGGGCTCCGTTCCGTGTTGCTCGATGTGTGAATATGATGAATGTTTAGAAAATAAAATAGAATATTCTTTATTGCACAAAACAAACAATGTACACAGGCGAACTTATTGCTAAGAAGCGTTCTCTACCAGCTAACCTTTGTGTATTGTGGATACATTTATGTAGGTGGTGCACAAAACGTATATGGGGAAGAAAAAAAAACTTTATGTTGGTGTATATTTAACATAGACATGAACAATACAAGAAATGTAACATATTATAATATGGATTATAATAAATAAACAATAATGTATAATATAAATATATAATATAATGTTAATGTACGGTATAATGTTATTGTTTGTTACTAAATCACACCGAAACGGCATATAGATATATTATGACCCGGATTACGCTATAGATTACTTTTTCCCTAGTAAAATGCGAGCGAAGCCGCGGACGGGCACTAGTTTAATAAATATAATATAGTAATATATTATTGCTTCCAAAAATTGTATCCAATCTCGCCAAGCAATCTATCTCAGCGCAGCCGTATGGCTATACACATAATATACTATAGGTATATGTGTAAGTAGTGAAAGGCTTAAAGGGTTGTTATGTGAAGCTCAATATACCTAATTATATATTGACAGCGCTACAAGCATTTCATGCATTAAATGCTTTTTACTTTGGTCGAAGAAATTAATTAATATCTCATACATAACAACATCACATCAGATAGATCGGGTTCCAAAGTCATCACGCCTTGTTGTAGTATTTTCAATAAGACCCATGGTACGCAAATACATCGTAAAATCGAGCGTTAGTAAAAAGTGAAGTCCGTTATGTTCCCCCTGCGCAACATATTTGCGCATCTTATACTGAACTGAACTGGAGTACACATAATTAATTCTGCCGCAAATCAGTAGTGCTCGCATTGCTGTGTTCCGGTTTGAAGGGTAAGGGTGCCGGTGAAATTACAGGCACATGAGACTTTTCATATTTATGTCTTTGTGGCGCTGACGGGTGCAGTGCAATGCCACATAGGGTGGGTCCTAGGTGGACGTGACCTATGAGGTAATGCACTGTTCATAGGCGGAGGGTACCGCTTAACATCAGGCGGGCCATCTGCTTTATCCGTCATTCCGACGTCAATAGTATAAAAAAATAAAAAATAAATTAGTTTATGATCATTTAAGAAAAAAACAATTCAATAATCATATCAAAAATGTAATTCTGTTTCTGTATACATACATACATAGACACACGCCTTTTCCCCGACCTTTTCCGCGCCTTTTCAAACGTAACTATATAAATTCAAAATTATTTTATTGATTAAAATCACAAGGATTATTTTGAATCATCTTGTGAAACTGACAAACCACATGCCTATATACTAGAAATTACATTGATTTGAATTAATTAAGCATCTAAAGTAAGTATCTGTTAGGTACTTTGTTACTAAGTACTTATCTACACAAGGATCAAACTTCGTTATGTATAGCTGGCTATATTATGTTTCGAGTTTTCTCGAAACAGTGAAAACAGCAGACTATTCCGCGCTGCAGTCAACGGGAGAAACCTTCACTGATGAGATAAGGTACCAACCTCGTGCTACTTGAAGTTCCTATATTTATCGGCCCATGGTCATAATCCGAATCGGAAGACGACTCTTTCCACCATTTCCTAAAAGAGACGTCGTCTTCTTTTTTTTTATATCATTGTCTAGTTTATTTTTTATTTTTTTTTATTTGTGTAATTTTGGCGGCATTCAATTCAGCTCAAAGTTCTTTATTGCAATATAATGTAAAAAACAATTACAATATAATATTTTACAAAAGGCGGTCTTATCGATGAAACGATTTCTTCCAGACGACCTGACTATCCTAAGGGAAGACACACTAACTAACACATTGCTTGGTGCATGCTTTAGACATTCACCGTCCCCTGAATTAGTGTAAACTGTATCTCGGGGGGCAGTGTCCGTCCTCAGCGCCGACTCAGGTGTTATAACCCTGAATTAGTGTAAACTGTATCTCGGGGGGCAGTGTCCGTCCTCAGCGCCCACTCAGGTGTTATAACCCTGAATTAGTGTAAACTGTATCTCAGGGGGCAGTGTCCGTCCTCAGCGCCCACTCAGGTGTTATAACCCTGAATTAGTGTAAACTGTATCTCGGGGGGCAGTGTCCGTCCTCAGCGCCCACTCAGGTGTTATATGCATTAGCTGTTGTTTATATTCGGCACAAATTTGATAACATTTTAAAGGACGTGCCAAATGGATACTACGTAAGATTAGGATACATTCCAAAACTTAAAAAATATAAAAATTTGGAATAACTAATGAGGTTACTAATAACTAACACAAGATAAATTATTTGTAAGTAATATGCCTAATGTGTGGGTATGTGTGTATAGGTGTGTGTGAGTGTATGTGGGTGTGTGTAGGTTTGTGTATAATGTGAGTAAGTGTGTGGGTGTGTAAGTGTATGTAGGTCTCAGCTTGACTTGAAAAACAAGTGGTGTTGAAGATAAGATGTGGCATTTTAACCAATGTAGCTCGTCTTAGAGCACAAGTGTAGTAAAATGAAATGCACGTGAATTGCTTGACTTTTCAAATTGGTGGAAATTGACAACCAAAGTTTTGTAAAAACAGCCACTATTTTACTAAAACATGACGTTTTGATATTATTTGTTATACACAAAAACATAGAATCAGAGCGTAAGCTCGCCTTCTTCGCCTCGTTCAAAAATGTTCGTTGAAATTGGTTGAACCTATAGCGCCTTAAAGTCAATCGAGCCTAAAGTACATTTGCAGATAGCATGGTATCAGTTTAACACCGTAATGTAACGTACCTACAATCGGCACTTTCACCGCGTCCTAGTTCGATTGACCAAGAGTCCACACATGAGCTAAAAACTAACTGGTCTTTACGATTTAGGAGCACGCTACCTCAATCGAGAGTTTAATATTTAACCTGAGGTTTAACAAGACTGGTTGAGTTTGTCCGAGGGTCATTGCGGCTGAATCCTAAAACACTTACCGACTTCCGTTTTTTTTTTCTTTATAATTGGCGTCGCGGTTTTTGTGCATTTGCCATTTTCAAGTATAATTATTGTATTTTCAATATATTTGCAACATTAATTAAAAGTCACAGTCAAGTCAGGTTTTAGAAAAACGGTGGCCTTTTTTTAAAAACTTTGGTAGACAATTTCCTACTATTTGAAAAGTAACGCAATACACTTCCATTTCATTTCACTACTCTTGTGTTCTATAGACGAGCTACATTGGGTAAAATGCCAACAAAATTACACAAAATAACTTTAAAAAAACACTAGGAATTAAAATAAAACAAAAGTTAACGAAGTCTCTTTTCGAAAATGCATGTATACGCCAGTATGTCGATTAAAACACAAAAAAACACACTCGTAATGTCGTAAGCTATGTCGTACATACATACATACATAGAAATACGCCTCTTTCCCCGAAGGGGTAGGCAGAGCCTCAATGGGCCGCTTTTCACAGTGGGTTTTCACAGTGTCGTAGTGTCGAGAAATAGGTCCCATGTCACATGGTAGTTACTTTAATTTTTATTTAACAATTTTTCTCTTTTCGAAAGTGGCGGGAAAAGTTAAAACAACTCATTTATCATAATCAAACAAGGCGTTTAGTATAACCGTACAGCTGTGTTTTTCAACCTGAGGTCGCGAGCCCCATGAAGCTCGCAAAGCCTTTTGTCATGAGCGGGGGACGTTGGCACTTTTTTCTCCTAACGTCCCCCAGTGGGGCCAGACAGGTGGGGGACGCTGGGAGTATACGTGTTTAGCAGGTCGCGGTTAAAAATCAAGGGTGGGTTGTATGTGTTAGTGTGGGTACAACCCTAACAAACACATACATTTAAGATATTTTATAGGTTAGATCATAAGCACCTATTACATGAAGTTTTAAGCGCATAATAATTTAGGTATTCATTTACAATTACAAATTAATGAAGGCATTAGCTTATCTAGTAACTATCCAGCTTACAAAGCATGAACGAAATTAATTTGATTGTCGTTACATAATGACTGCGTTAATTACTAATTATAGGTAATAAAAGCTAACCGCAGAGTCCGTGAACAATATATCAGTGCGGTAACTCTGTAGTAGTCATGCTTGAATGCTTTGACGTCTTTATTTGGCTTATCGATGCAGGGAAATTACAAATCTTAGATTTGATAATGGTTTCTTTGTATAATGGTTAAATTCAGTCATAAGTGTTCCGCATTAGCGCATGTGGCATATTTCGTCGGTACCGACTTGGTATTGGGGAGTTGATATATACATACGTCGTTGTGGTGCGAGAAATCACTAAGTACACAAAGTTAGTTTCGAGATAATCACGTTATAAAGTTTTTTGTTCTTATAATCGGTGTAACTCATCAACACTTGTTGAACTTATAAAAATGGTTTCTATTAACAAAATATAGATATTTTTACCCTGCACCCTAACGTATAAAAAATCATGCAATTGTTTTTACGATTACTGAGATAAGTACATGATAAAAAGTAAGTTATTAATTTTGACATAGGTACTCGATAAGATGTTATTTGGTAGTTAGTAAACTTTTTCTGTTACTTAAGTAATTGTTTTTGCAAAACGTAAAGACAGAAGAATGCGCGAATACCTTGTTAATAATTACATAAGATCTGTTGATGATTTTAATCGGACAACAGAATTTAATTCCTTCGTAGCTTTTTCTCTGCAAAAAATACCTAACAGGCATTGGTAGTGGGGTGAGTCAAATTATTGCATGCAAAAAGTAACTAAGTAACTTTAATCACAGAATAAATAATAGTACAACTTTAATGAACAGTGCAGCCCCAGTAATTGAAAAGTGTGAGTAAAATGAATGAAATAAATTATTTAAGTACCTTTAGTTAATTACCAAAAGACAGATTTTTGCTTCAACATGCAGTTAGTTAAGTACTTCTGACATTCTTGTATTATCAAAAATACTAAAAAAACCAGCTCTTTTTCCTTCTAATAAGGTTCATAATGGGTATAAATACGCTTTGGCATCTTTAAGTGATTTTGGCCAAAAATGTCACTCAGTGACTTCTCGCACCACAACGACATTATAACAGTTCAAGTACAATATTTATGCATGAATCTACAGTATACTATTCACACTGTAAGTGAATATTTAAGAAATTACTAGAGTAACATTTAGGCTCTGTTTCACAATCAATAAGTAAAGTTCTAAGTAGTTACTAAGCGAGTTAACTATAATATACACTCATGGACTTATTTAGAGGAACGCTTCATCAATCGAATAAAAAGACTGAAATATGCACAAAAAGTTCGTAGTACAAACTGGCCAAATATACCTTAACTAGATGACCCGCGCGCGACTTCGTCCGCGCGTAGTTTGAAAACATCCCCGAAGCGCCGTGCAGACAACAACTTAAACATCAACAACCACCCCGTGAAACGACTTTTGAAACAACACCACACTCAAGTTTTTCAATTTAGGGGTCACATTTTACCCTTTATTTCCTGAAAATATTTTAATCTTAACAACGACACTGTGAAACGACCTTTGAAACGACACCGATCTCAAGTTTTTCAATTTAGGGGTCCCATTGACCTTGAGGTCCTGAAAATATTTGAATCTCAACAACGACACCGTGAAACGACCTTTGAAACGACAAAATACTCAAGTTTTTCAATTTAGGGGTCACATTTTAACCTAGAGGGCCTGAAAATATTTTGATTTCAATAACGACACCGTGAAACGACCTTTGAAACGACACCATAATCAAGTTTTTCAATTTAGGGGTCCCGTTTGAACCTAGAGGGCCTGAAAATATTTTGATTTCAACAACGACACCGTGAAACGACCTTTGAAATGACACCATACTCAAGTTTTTCAATTTAGGGGTCCTATTTGAACCTTGAGGTCCTGAAAATATTTTGATCTCAATGAGTACACTGTGAAACTAACTTTTAAATCGTCAAAATACGCTGAAAGCTGGCTAAAACGTAAAGTGTTTTTATTTACAAAGAAAACGTTCCCGTGACTTTTTTCAGCATAATTTCAGGTACTGCTGAAACATATTTTTGCTATTTTTATATAAGGAATCTACCTGAGAATTTTCAAGTATCTACTACCAACGGTTTCCGAAATACGAAGAATTTTAGTCTTACATTAAAAGCCGTTTTGGACCCCTTACAGGGCGAATTTTCCAAAATCCTTCCTTAGTACACCCCTACACCCAAAAAGGAATACATCCTCCAAATTTCATGTATCTAGGTCCAGCGGTATAAGCTGTGCGTTGCAAAACGCAAAGTGTATACATTAAAAGCCCTTTTTGGACCCCTAAGGGAGCGAATTTTCCAAATTCCTTTTTAAGTACACCTTTTCACCCTAAAAGGACAACATTCTCTAGATTTCAAGTCTCTACGACTAGGGGTTTAGGCTGTGCGTTGTAAAAACTAAAGTTTTTTTATTTTTTACGAAGAAAACGTTCCCCTGCCGTTTTTCAGGAAAATTTCAGGTATCGCTGAAACACGTGTTTGTTAATTTTATTTGAGGAATCTCCTTGTAAAATTTCATGGTTCTACTACTAACGGTTTCTGAAATACAGAGCATTTTTGTTTTACGTTAGAACCCCATTTTGAACCCCTTACCATGAGAATTTTCAAAATTCCTTTCTTAGTACAACCCTACGCATCGAGACGAACACACCCTCCAAATTTCAAGTCTCTACGACCAGCGGTTTAGGCTGTGCGTTGGACCTCGGTCAGTCAGTCAGTCAGTCAGTCAGGACAAAGCCTTTTATATATTAGATATATAATTTGAAAAAAAAAAAAAAACAATAGTCTTTTGTTTCAGGGTTTCATAATTTTTTTAGTTTTTTGTTATTTTCACTAGTCTATTGCAATAATTTTGCAGACGTGTGCGTATTCATTTCATAAAATTCAGTCTTTTTTCCAATTTTTTTACAAAAACTTATCGTAATAGTGGTGCTTACACATCAATGAATACCTGAAGGGACAATGCCGGATCTTAGCGTAGCTCAGCTTTCCAAAGCTGTTACTTTAATTGACAAATGGTCACAGGTTATAAAAAAGTGGCCCATACTTTACGAGTTTCCAAATCCGTCATCTTCTGAATTGTTAGACGTTATCGGCAGACTGGAGAGTACACGAGACGTGCAGGGCAAGGTCGCAAGAGAGTCATTTCAGCGAGAGACGATCGATTTATGGTGAGCAGTGATCTGAGAAATCGCACTTTGACTTCTTCTGAGGTCAGATCTAAGCTCCAGGACGTTCGACAGGTGACAGTTAGCACTAAAACCGTAAGAAGAAGAGTTTAAGAAGCTGGAATAAAGACGTACTTGCCAGCTAAAGGACCCTTCCTTACAACAGATGATCAAGTAGCTCGGGCTAACTTTGCTCGCTCATACCAAAATAGGAATGATGATGACTGGGGGAAAGTATTGTTAACTGACGAGTCTAGGTGTTGTCTTAAGCCAGATGATAGAATGATTAAAGCTTAGAGTCGACCCGGAGAAAGATACGCTCAGTGTAACATTGTCGGAAGAGAGTCATGGTGGAGGGTCAGTATTGGTATGGGGCGGTATTTGCTCTGGGGCACGTAGGGAATTGCACATTGTAGAAAATGGATCCCTGACTGCGTCTCGGTACGTAAATGACATCTAAGAACCGATTGTCATTCCCTTTGGCTCAGACATCGAAGAGATTGACAATGCGCGGCCCCACACTGCAGCGATAGTTTGGGGGTATCTTTGAGAGTTCGAAATTGTCGTTTTGCCGTGGCCAGCATGCTAGCCAGACCTAAACCCCAATCGAACATGTTTGGAATACGCTCGGAAAACAAATAAAACAGCGGGATCCAGCACCAACAAACATAGGAGATCTCAAAAGGGCACTGGAAGAAGAGTGGAATCGAATACCAGAAGATCTCATTGATAACTTCATCAAAAGCATCTCGACAAAAAATCCCCGTACTGTCATAACACAATCCCGTTTTCAATGTGATGATTGAAGGGTTAATTCTTCAAAACATCAATTTGAGATTTCTGTTGATTAGTCTTGTTTTTTACTGAAGTAAGTTTTATTTTCATTCAAAATGGTCAAATTAATAAACTGCGTAATACAATTTATATACAAAAAAAATTGTTTCAGTTCCGATCTGTTTATTTTTTGTCCCGTTCCTCTAATTATGTCCATGAGGTAGTTAGAGGTTAAATCCTTTCGTTAAATTGTATCTTACTGAGCAGATGAAAATTATCCTTGTGATTTCAATGAACAAAATACTTTTGACTTTAACTTTGACTTTGACTTTGAGATAAAGTGGTAATTAACATTACGGAGGGATTGTGAAACGCAAATACTTGTTTACAGAGCAGTTAAAATTTGAAGATAAATATAAATAGTTCACAAAGTTTACGCTCATTGGTGTTTCCTTATAAAATTGGTGTAACTCTTTCCGTGTCGATTGCTAGTTAAATAATCAAGGCTCTTGAATTACGGTGGACAGCCTAAAACCGTTTCCCGCACACTTTGAAGAACTAATGTCGGTGATACAATAGATATATTTCAACACTAGTGTTTTAATGAAGTAAAAACGTGGCAATTACCCCAATTTATAAAAACAAAACAAAAAAATTAAACAACGATGTTTATTTTTAAACAAACCTAAAACACTACACATAGGTTTATTTTGTACATATAAAAATGTATTTTTTGTAATAAAACTGGATAATTGTCAGTTTTAATTAGTTTTAACAAATAAAACACTTAATAACGAAATTATCTATTCTATGACCGTCATTGGTTCCTAAATATTTGTATATTAACCAAGATCAATTTTACCCATTCCATCACGTAGGATCTAGTTTTATGTTTAAGTTTAAAACCTTATGGGTATTTTTTGTGTTTTATATTTCTTTTTTTTTGTTTACAATCTATTATTTTTTATTTGTTATTTCTATTAAGTGTGTGTGTGTGCTAAAAAATAAATCTTTCTTTCTTTCTTTTCTTTCTTATATGGGAAGCGGTTTTGATGGAACTGAACCAATTTGTTGTTCACAGGGTTCGCAATGCTTGTTGTAACCATTCAAATTAGTCATAATAAATTATTGATTAATTAACGATATTTTGATTAATCTTTCATTGTTCGTTTTGGTTCCGGTGTGATATTCAAGCAATGTTGTTTCGCGCACACGACAATCGACAGTCAAGATCATTACATTTCATTCAATCGCGTTCTCTCGTGGTTCAGTGGTTACGTTGTGGTCACTATTAAGTTAAAAATCATTTAGAATTATGTGTAAGTAATTAATTGACGGCTAATTGTACAAGACAGATAGACCGACGTTCTCTTTTATAATAGAGAAATTAAACGTAATTAATTAATTATCAGGCCACAAATACAAAAAAGTTATGCCCTTTTATATATTCTTTTGCAACCAATGAAGTAATTAAGATGAACTTAGTTCATGACACTTGAAAACGTTGAAATCAAAGATAATCTTTGGTTGGAATTGGAACCAACTCAGAGTATTGATAAGCTATTATTTTTACTGAAATACTATACGAAAGTAAAGGACTTCGATAAGGTCGTATGTGCTAAAAACAGTTTTTTGCCATTAATATAAAACTACGAATCTTTAAAAAAAGAGACTTAAATTTGTCCCGTTTGCCTGTAAAATATAAGAGGTGTCTTGGATAATTTTTTCTCTGCTATAAGTTAAAACCAATCGTGAAATACTACTAAGGTACAAAAAAAAAGTCATTGTAATGAAGAATTTAGGTTTAAATAATTTATTCTCAAGAAGACAAATGTCACTTATATGAGAACAATATAAACTTATAATAATCTAAATGTAGGTCGTTCTTGTTTTAGATTTAGTTTTAGTTTTGCTCAATTAACGTATGTCCAAAAGTGAATGATTACATACTTAGAATATGATCAGCTAGTTTATGTTTAAATACGCTAAATGAGCTCACACTTTTTATATTTGAGGGTAGTCTATTAAAAAGCTGTGCCCCTTCGCATACTATCGTTTTTTTCCCATAATTTGTTCGAGTCTTGGGGAGTACCTACAATAAAACTGGCTTCGGCGAGTGCTCCGTTTCGTGATATGCTTGACTGTCGTAAAGGCAGTCCCTGCCACCAAAATTTCCAATGCGTCATCAATACAGTTATTGCAGCCAACTATGGAAGCTAAGAAATATGCACAGAAGCAGAATGCCTCGCGTAAAGCTTCATCGCGCGATGCTCTAACGTGCTCCTGTTCCATTGCTCAGAATGTTCCTGAGCCACAAAGTATTTGCTGGCCTATGGAGATATTCATATTTTTTTCCAGATCGTCAAAAGGCTGCAAGCATCACACTATGGCTCGCCATGCTAGGCGTCGCCCAGCCTCAGTCCGTGCCGGCCGACACCGACACCCCGCCTTTCAACACGCTGTACAAGTGGAAGCATGTGGACTTCCAGTTCCCTTCACCGCAGCATCGCAGCTTCGCCATAGCCAGCGGGTTTGTAATACCACTCTTAAAATGTACATTGTGACAGATTACCACAGCCTATCAATTATATTTTCATCTCATCCATGGATGTATAATAGTATGGATTGAGTGCTAAAATAGCATAGAGTGTTCCTTCTTACTCCTATCCTAGAAGATAGCTTGCAATCCTATGTTAGAGAGAAACAAATATATTGTCACACGACAGTCGTTTTTCCGTTCCGTACCCTGAATATACATCTTCCTAGATTGGTACCATGAATGTAGTAGTAGTTATACATTTGGCCTGGTACCACAGAATAATTATTAGCTGGTACGAGTTACACAAATAAAAACAGATAGATATATTCTAGTCTCATTCCAACACATGAATGCATTCATATAAAAGAATGAGACTGGTATAATCGATACCGTTTCGTTTTTAGCCTTACTTCCATGCTTTAGTTCTTCTTCCGAGGTTTTCATCTCATCCATGGATGTATAATAGTATGGATTGAGTGCTAAAATAGCATAGAGTGTTCCTTCTTACTCCTATCCTAGAACTTGCTATCCTATGTTAGATAGAAACAAATATATTGTCACACGACAGTCGTTTTTCCTTTACGTACCCTGAATATACATCTTCCTAGATTGGTACCATGAATATAGTAGTAGTTTGACATTTGGCCTGGTACAAGTTTTTTATTTTTTTATTTTTTTATACTACTTGGATGTCGGAACAAGCAAGAGGCCCACCTGATGTTAAGCGGTAACCCCTGCCTATGAACAGTGCATTACCTCATAGGTCACGTCCACCTACGACGCACCCTATGTGGCATTGCACTGCGCCCGCCACCCTGAGACATAGATGAAAAGTCTCATGTGCCTGTAATTTCACCGGCACCCTTACCCTTCCAACCGAAACACAGCAATGCGAGCACTACTGCTTTGCGGCAGAAATAGGTATGGTGGTAGTACTTCCCCGGACGAACTCTTTCACAAAAAAGCTCTACTACTACTAAAAACATCGATACTACTACTACTATCTCTACTACTACTAAGTTTTACAAATAAGAACAGATAGATCTCATTCCAACACATGAATACATTCATATAAAAGAATGAGACTGGTATAATCGATACCGGTTTGTTTTTAGCCTTACTTCCATGCTTTAGTTCTTCTTCTGATATCTCATCTATTTGAAAAACGATAATTGGTTCCCACATATGTGCGAGCAAAGTATTTTCTCGAAGAGACTTCCATAAGTTTTGAATTAGGAACATGGAGATCGCAAACAAAGAGATCGAACAAAAATATTTTACAAAAAGTTACTGGCCATGGCCAGTTAGCAAGAAAAGGCGCGCGCCGGAAACCAAATTTAGAGGCAACGTTCCACCATTTTTGAAAAGAGAGAGATTTACAGACAGTGTGAGAGAGAGAGATTATAGAGTTTTTTTTCCTAGTGTTATTAAGTCCATGTACTAGGGTCATAAATAGGCTATTACAAACGAATTTTTAATAATCTCTATAGCCTCTATAGCCTCTATCCTCTCTCTCTCGTCTATCATACTACTTTTTTTTAATACAGTTGTTAAAAATCAGATAATTATTATGCTGCCTACCTATCTCGAGATTAATTTTTCTTCGTCTAATAGTCGAGAGATCATTTAATACTTCTCATTTTTAACCCCCGACGCATAAACGACGGGGTGTTATAAGTTTGACGTGTCTGTGTGTGTGTGTGTGTGTGTCTGTCTGTCACCTCGTAGCTCCCGAACGGATGAACCGATTTCGTTTTATTTTTTTGTTTGAAAGGTGAATTTGTCGAGAGTGTTCTTAGCTGTGTTTGATCAAAATCGGTTCAGCCGTTTTATTGCGTTGAGGGATTTTTTTTATTTTTACAAAATTAATTACTTGTATTGTAAAATTATTTACTCCTTGCTAGTAAAAAATATACTGGACTCTACGACTGGACTGAAGAAATATAGGTAATTAAATAAAGCAATTATTAAAAAAGTTTTTAATTGTGAGAAAGTTGTCAAAAATTCACCATTAGCTAATTTAATGATAAAACATGTAAATTATGCGGTAGTTAAATACATATTATAATAATTTCAACTAACTTTGTAAATTAATTGCTAAAGTTTCATCTATAAATTGATATATCTTCGTATAAAGTCGACATTATTTTATTCTCATATATAATTTGTATGAAAACCTCTTTGCTAGTAAACTTTTTATTGGAATGGAATAAAGAACAACTTGTAAAAAAATCGCACTAGTTCGGTAAAATCAACTTTCAAACGATGTTTACTGGCCTTGTAAGTACCTACACTTTTCGAGTAGGTACTGTTTTTTTTTTTATCTTTGTTTTGTTTTAAATGAAAAAGGTATTGAGGGACACACGCACAGACACAGGAAGGAAGTGAAACATTGGAAGTGAACCCCTTTAAACGGGACCAGCAAACAAAAGCATTCATAAAAAAAGATTTTGTTTTGCAAGAGCATTCAAGTATAGAAACATTACTTATCATAACATATATAACAAAGGTTGCCTGGAAAAAATCGCTCACAGCGATAAGGTCGCCCATTGTACCTACTGTTTTTTTTTAATGTAATCATATTTTGTTTTTTTGGTCTAGAATAAAGTGTTAATCTATCTATAACATAACACCCAACAGTCACATACATTAGTCCTGTTCCCAAACAGGATTCCCTGTGTCGTGGGTTAAAGGAACTACGAGTATCATGATACCACACATGACACAACACAACACCCAGCCTCGGAAAAAATAATTGTAGATCATAAAATAATTTTTCCCGTAGCGGGAATATAACCCTCAGCCCCTCGCATCTCTGCCGGCTACTCGCCCGCCACGCCACAGAGGTCGTCAAACAACTTTATAGGGTCGGGGAGTACTACTTACGTTTGCAGTAAACATAAGAGTCGCCTGTTCTTTCCTAATTTGTTTAGACTACTCCTATACGATAATTTTGCTTGCACCTTTGACCCTTTGGTCGAAGGCTTGCACTAACCCTAAGCCATTCCTTAGTCCACTTAGGCTAGGCTGTTCTTAGGCTTAGGTGTATCTTAACTAGGACAAGCCTAACTCATGTTTAGTGCAAACGGTCATAAGTGTTAAAATTACGTCATTTAATTTTTCAGAATGTTCATACCAGAAAACGTCCTGCCTCTTGGACTTGAGGTCTGGGGTTCACGTGTTTGGGTGACTCTTCCAAGCTGGCGACGAGGAGTGCCAGCCACATTGGCAACGGTACCACGAGTTGGGGGCTTGGCCTCGCCACAGCTCCAACCATATCCAAATTGGAGCTTCCATAGAGCTTCCAGTAAGTACATTTATTTCTCCCTTTTTATGGTAGGTAATACCATTCCCCCTCTCAAAAGCTTATTTTATTCTTTGAAAACAGCGAATAAAAAACACTTTTAATCACTATTTTGGTGTTTGAATTTAGAACACACCGATATATTCGACCTCCATCTCAATGCTATAGGTACAACCTGTTTGCGCAAAAAATACTCGATACAAACTCCATGTGCAAAGAATACTCGACATACGCAATAACTCCTCGAGATTTGATTGGTCGACATTTTCGACAAGAAGTTTAGCATTAGAATAAAAACTGTTTTGTGTTCTTTGCTGTCATCAGTAAATTGGGGCTATTTTTAATACTGTAAGTTGTGCGAACACAAGTTTTAGTGGTACTTAATAATAAATCGATTGAAAATGCATTCAAGTCATCAACAAGATGTCTATTTTCGCTTAAATCTTTCTTTTTCTCGTAGTCATGGTATAAAGTATAGGATGAAACTCTTGAATTAAATAGATTTAAATCGAGGGCTATGATCAATCGCGTCGCTCAGGATTCTCACACATGAATCATCATGAATCACTCCCTAGAGTCCTTCACTTGATCGTGATTCATATATGGCCCTCGCTTTAAATCCGTCCTTTATTCACTAGTTGCATAATATACTATTATTGCATCAGTCAGATCTCTAGCTAGAGCCAACTCCGAATGTTCAATGCCTAGAATGATCTATGATCCATTTATGTAATCATGCATACTGACCACGAATCTCTTCCATTTTCAGAAGGAAACAAAAACGACTGTTCCGGTTTAACTTCAGTGTTTCGGATAAATGCCGACTCGTGCGGTAGACTATGGGTCCTGGACTCTGGACAAATAGATTCACAAGACGACCCCAAACAAGAATGCCCCCCGTGTATCGTACTGTTTGATCTTCGCACTGACAGACTGATCGCACGGTATATGATACCTAAGGAGTTCGTTCTGCAGGACTCTCTATTTACGAACATCATCGTGGATACCCGGACTGAAAACTGCTCAGACCTACACGTCTACATCACCGATACTTGGCGGTTCGGACTGCTAGTCTTCAGACAAAGTGATCAAAAATTTTGGAGATTTTCCAATCCGCTATTTTACCCGGACCCACTCGCGTCCAACTTCACGTTGCATGGACTAAACTTCCAATGGCCAGACGGCATATTTGGCCTGGCACTGTCTCCGCTTAGCCAGTTTCAGGAGCGACTATTATTCTTCAATTCTCTAGCAAGTTACAGAGAATTTTACGTGTCAACATCTATTTTGCAACAGCCGCTTCGAGTAAACGATAGCTCTTCAGAGTTTCACCTGCTGGGGGAGAGCAGAGGATGCACAGGTCAAGCCTCAGCTTCTGCCGTAGATCGGAGAGGAGTAATGTATTATGGCCTAGTCGAGCGTGATAGCGTGGGATGCTGGGACACGAGGAAGATTTATGAAAAACAGACTTTAGGGGTCGTGGCTTGCAACAAAGAAACTCTTATCTTTCCGAACGATGTAAAAGTGGATCAAGAAGTTCAGCAGAGCGTGTGGGTGATATCAAATAGACTACCAATGTTCCAAGAGGGACCTCTGGACCCCGATGACTATAACTACCGCATTCTGCATGCAGACACTGAGGAGGCAGTACGGGGTACGGTGTGTGACCCTGATATCCAACAACCCCCGCCCACCTCATTGATTCAACGAGGTTGGCTGCCATAAACTATATTACTGACTTTTAATATTATGTATTATTTTCCATTATATAAAGTAACAGTAGGTACCTAATTAGTTACATATAGGAGTAAACCAAAATAATTAAACGCCTTTCCAAAATGTATAGCAGTTTCTTTTGGTGGGTAACCATGAGCTCTTATAGCGATTCAGTTCAAAAACTATTCAGTTGAAAATATCGGTTCGTCGTTGACGTTCCTCATCGTTCAATAACTTGAATTGCAGAAGTCTATAGACCCTCTGCGATTGTGCCTTTAAATACACTTGCGGACATCACGGAGCCGATATTTTGTACTGAATAGTTTTTGAATCGCTATAAGAGCTCATGTTCTTACGAATTTATAATTACTTTAATTATTTTAATAAGTTATTTATCTTACTAACTGTTTCGTTTCGTTTCGTTTCGTATGAGGTAGTGCTGGCCTCTGATGTCAGAGTTTGTCAAGCCGCCCGAGGGCCTCTGACATCACTTACTGTGATCGATGGTAACGATTGATGGTGCCACCTGAGCACCATTTGTAATGTTTTTTTGGCAAAGTGAACCACTACCCGATTAATTATAACCATTAAAGCCTTTGTTTTGTACAATAATAATAATAAAGTGTGAGCTTATGACATTGTTCTTGCCCGCAATGACATTCATGCAGATGACCGTGTCAATAAACTTGTTGTACTTAATTTATCTCTTTATAAGGGTTCTGTTTTTTTCTACCTAATATTTCAATAAATTTAGAGAAACCCGTAAAATTTTGAGAAACCCTTTAATGTGTTTTAGATGTGCAATGTTAATGATAAATTATATTTTTATAAGAATAAAATAATATAAAAATGATACGCCGATCAATTCGCATTTAGAGTGTCTGTGCATTATGAATACTTAATTACATCTTGATAAACTTTAAATGAGAAACTTAGACGGATATAATTATTCAACGCATCATGTCCATTGACAACCTCTTGACCGATTTTGCTCATATTCAAAATTCTTGTTAAGAATTGTGTACCTACTGAATGTTTCTGCCAAATATTATCAAAATCGGCCGGTAAATGGCGCCGCAGCAAACTTCCCCTTTTTTGGTGGAAATACCCTTCCAATCAAAAATCGCCGACGAAAAACATATTCTATGAAATTGTATAAACTGTATTTATATCAAGTTTAATCGAGATCAGTTGAAAAATATGACCTGCACGCGAGTACCAACATACATAATACATAATATCCGAGCAGATGAAAGTTTTTTTTTCCAGTTGGTACAAAGACTTCGCTCGCTTGGTCAAGAAAAAAACAACGAAAATGACATGATGACTGATTTTGAAAATTATTCGACCATTAGTTCGCCCGAACGTGACCTCACGATGTATCACACCACTTCGAATGTCCTCACATCCGACCCTCACCAGGTTTGCAGATGCTGCTTCTTATCCACTGGTGTACCTAATCCCTTAGTTGGTATTTACGTCATCCTTGGGAGGAGACGGAGGGAAATAGTCTCAGGCCGGATACACAATAGCAAAATATCTTCTGATACAGGAAAGTTCAAAATAAATTATCTTTTATAGTTTTCGAGAAAAGTAAGACATCCTGAAGACTTTCACATATTTTTAAAACAACGGAACCTTTTGTTAAATCAGACTCACACTTATCACTTCATCGAATTTGACTATATTTTATTTTGAGGAAAATAATCCTATAAAACCCGATTCAGTGCACATTCAACAACGTTACGCACTAGTCCAGTTCGCACGCCGGTCGTTGTATATTATTAGTCCAAATTATGAAATAACAGACCAGTTAGCCGCCAAAACAGTCTAAATTACGAAACACCTTATGAGCCTTGGTTTAATCCATATCGTTTCTATGTAACCATTGAATAGACGTGTATTAAGTGCCAGTGACTGTGAAAATGGTAAGAAAGATATGATATTTGAAGATACTCGTATTAATATCGCGGTATTAGGCTACTGTGTAATATGAAGTAACTCGTCTGGAAAACCTTGACGCTAAGCGTCAGCAACAGAAGACAAAACTCAAAACCATCTACACCTATATATACATACAATTCTTCTGAACAGTTGCACTGCCCTTCCTGTGATAGAACATTTAAAACAAAATTTGGTTTCGCAAAACATATTCGCTCATATAGATAGGGAAATTTATGAATTATTTAAATAACAAAATTAATTATCAAGGTTTGCCATCGACGGATACGTTGAGGACTTTATTATTGTATTGTACAAATACAAATACTACAAATATATTTATTTCGTCTACATGACAGTTCTTGTGTTAAGTATAGGCGTAATACTAAAATTCTACCAATACAGGCATACGAAATTCATAAATTATTCAATTCAAACAGTTAACACGAGACACCAGAAAATGTAAGATAGAATTATTCTCCTTATTCATTTGACAATAAAAAACACTGTGCTTTGTCACGTAGCCTACGTAGGTTTTACAATATTTTGGTTAACATAGTTATTGAACATACTAACCCAATTATTTTTATATGGGATTATATTGGAATCGCAATTTATTTCCGGCAACATTACATAACACCCAACCGTCACATACATACATATATAGTCTTGATACCACACAAGGATTCCCTGCGTTGTGGGTACCAGAGACTACGAGTACCATGATAACATGGTATTTATCTAAACATACCTATTTCTGTTTATTTTTATGAGAATCCAAGCAGAATATAAACTTAAATCGTTAGTACGTAACTTTTCTATCATTTATACCTGCATACATCCATATATACACGCCTTTTTCCCCGAAAGGGTAGGCAGGGCTTTAATGGGTCTCTTTTCACCGTGGGATACACTATCGTGGAAATATGGAAGTGACAAGTGGTGAGCTCAACGCCGCCATAGCTTTCCATGAACTAGCTAACTCGGCTAACGCTTTGTTCCAGTACCTAAGCCATGACAAATCTTATACCAACTAATCTTACAAAGAAGTCCTGGTAAATAAGTTGTTATCAAGACAACAAAGCTGAGGGTTTAGGTACTATAGGGTTTTTGTAAAACTTGAACTTGAATATCTCGTAAAATATAGATATATTTTACGAGATATTCAATAAAAACTGCTTTTTCGTGAGCCGCGAGCCGTTTTTTTGAAGGAAGATATCTGTGGGGTTGGCGCATTCTCAAACCACACACAGCATAACTATACTAGGTTGAACCATCTATAAGCAATTACGACCGAGTATAAATCCGGTAAAAAATATATCGTGATTTGACATCAAACCGTTTTAAGTTTGTAAGTATTTTACTGTCGTTATGTATGGTAGTATCAGTTCTATGCAGGTAAGTAAGTATATATAGTTTCTCTTCGACCCCTAGAAACAAGAGTAGATGTACATACGTAGGTACCTGTAGGTACTTGTATTATTATTATCTCACAGAAAACTCATTCTTATATTTTCAGAGATACGTGATATTGCTAATCTTGGTCATAGGCTTAATGCTACATGACGCAGAGGGGCTAGATGCAAAAAAAAAGTCAATAGGCACCCTATACAGGTGGAAACAAATTGACTTCGACTATCCTACTGAAGAAGGAAGACAAGCGGCTATCAACAGTGGGTGAGTCTTACTAATATGTAAAATTAAAACCCAAACTTGACATTTTTTTTTTTATTTATAACAAGATTTTTTCTTAAACAAAAAAGGAATAATTAAAACGTTTTTTATAAAATTAGTCTTCACTACCTACGTCAATGAGTATAAGAAACCGTGAGCTGATAAAAAAACGGCCAAATGCGAGTTGGCCCACGTGCATTGTGGAGGTTCCGTAGTTCCCTTTCACAATATGCGGACTTAGGTATACCTGAGGGCTTTCCTGTTTTACACAACTAACAACTTCATCGAAGTATTTTCAATGTAATTTATACGAATTTTTCCTGTTTCCTTCTCCAAGTACATATTATAAGTTGTTCGACTATTACTCGTTAACTTGTAAAGCCTGATAGCTGTGATAGTTTTCATATACTATTGTCGTGAATTTATCACATTATTACACAATATAATCCACCGTTTAGCTGGCAGCGCACAAGACTCTTAAAAAAAGAGTTTAAGCTTTTTTTCCGTAACCTTGTCCCACTGCTGGGAAAAGGTCTACCCAAATTCTTCCACTTGTCCCTGTATTTGGCAGTTTCCCACCACTCCTTCTCAAAATTAACATTTAGCAAACGGATCCCTGGATCGAAAAATGGTTTTCATACACCCGCAATATTTGAACGTCCTATCCAAAGGCATACCACAAAATGGGATAGACGAGAAAAAAAACACCCCTACTTTATGGGGAGGTAGGTATACGTTTTTTAAAGATTTTATTTAACTATTTTGTTGTAATTAATATTCCCATGCCAAGTTACAGCTTTCTAGTACTTACACGCGTTTGCACTAAACATAAGAATCGCCTAACTTATTTCCTAACTTGTTTAGACTACTCCTCACGACAAATTTGCTTGCACTAACCCCAAGCCATTCCTTTATCCACTTAGGCTAGGCTGTTCTTAGGCTTAGGTGTATCTTAACTAGGACATGCCTAACTTATGTTTCGTGCAAACGGGCATAAGAGTCTCTGAGCTAAGGCTGCGGACAGACAGAAGGACGGCATAAATCAATAATAAAAAATAAAAAAACTAAGGCATGGAGAAACTATACAAGGGTTCCTTGTCTTGTTGACCACAGAACCCTAAAAACATGACCAGTATACAATGTTTGATAGGAGCGCGCTCGAGGCCCACCGGAGCAGCCTCCGCGTGGCCTCGTCCAAACCCCCTTCAAGCGTTACTATGTATTTTAATGATGAAGTTAAAGTTTAAAATGCTGCGTACATTTTTGCTTTGAATCTACTCGATCCAACGAGCAACGAGGGTTCAACCACAGATTATATATTAGTTACTACGTAAGCTCAGCGCTAACATGTCAATATGAATAAAGCCAAAAAAACAATATGACCAAATTATATTGAAAATACAATAATTATACTTGTAAATGGAAAATGCACAACCCGTGGGACGCCAATTATAAAGAAAAAAACTATAAGAAGTGAAACCAAGAAATGCTGAGCTTTCTAACTAAAAAGCAAAATCCTATGTCAAAGTTGTAATAAGGCGCGGCTAGCCACTATATATTCCTCTTCACCCTAAATCTATTAGTTATTGCCCATAACGTATATATAGTTAGTATTTTATTCTGTTTTTAGTATTTGTTGTTATAGCGGCAACAGAAATGAAAATGTCAACTGTCTATAACGGTTCATGAGATACAGCCTGGTGACAGACGAACAGACAGACAGACGGACAGCGGAGTCTTAGTAATAGGGTCCCTTTGGGTGCGGAACCCTAAAAAAGGAGATCTATTCTAAACAACCAGTAGGTTCCACATTAAAATGGCGGAGTGCAAGGTATGAATACATGAATTAATTTGTTTTTCTCTTTTCTCTAGTGATTTCAACCCAGCAAACGTAATAACTCTGGGTATAGAGCGGTGGAAAGACCGCGTGTTCGTCAGCACACCGCGATGGAAGCGGGGGGTCCCGGCCACGCTATCATCACTACCTGTTGTGGCGCAGTCTGAATCACCCCCTCTTCAACCATTCCCTAACTGGGATTGGCACAATGCAGGTAAACTTGTACAAGGTTACGGGCGCGAAATTCAAATTGTATTGTGTTTTATTCTAATTACAGCTCATCAACACATTTTGAGATAGCGAAACCTGATTTTGCAGAGACCTAGCACGCATATTTTGATTGAAAATGGTGTCGATCAGCTTGGCCCAAATTAGACTATAACTAAACTAAAATTAGTTTAGTGCTGTCAAACGATGTTTGCTATTCAGTTATTGCCTAAATTGAAAGGACTAGACGAAATTTTAGTCTAACAGGACTAAAATTACAAGCTTTTATTTAGCTTCACCTGTTTGTGGCGTAATGTGGCAAATCCGGCGATCGAATTTTCGACCACTAAACGATATCTGATTGAGCTGAAATTTGGCATGCCTGTCTTAAATAGCATAGTTTAGCTACGAATGTCAATGAAAACAAAACACTTAAAATCTTTGCATGACATTCGTAGCTAAACTAATGGTATTTTTGAAACACTATCAATCAAAACGTGCTAGTTCTCCTAGTTTCCGCAAAATCAGGTTTCGCTATCTCAACTCTCAAGATGTGTAGATGAACTGTGATGAGCAAAAAACAATAAAAAAAATATTTAGTTCCAATTTCCTTAATAAGATAATATAATCACGCATACAAATCAAGTTACAACTTATCTCCTAGTAGAATGAGTGCATAATTTGCTTTTCTTATTGCCCACAGAAAACTGCACAGGTTTCACGTCTATCTTCAGAATGAGCGTAGATCACTGTGGCACGATGTGGGTACTCGACTCCGGACAGGTGGAAGCATTCGAGACTCCTCGCCAACTGTGCCCCCCGACACTCTTCGCCATCAATCTGGATACCAACACAGTTACCGCGCGCTACCCGATCCCGAGTGAATTTGTTCTTCAAAACTCTCTGATTACTAATATTGTCGTGGATTCGAGAGATGCACGCTGTAGAGACCTACATGCTTACATTGCAGACGCGTGGCGATTCGGTCTCATCGTCTTCAAAGCTGAAGATTCATCCTTCTGGAGATTCAGCCACTACAGCTTCTACCCTGAACCACTACTCTCTAACTACACACTACACGGTCTGAACTACCAATGGTCCGATGGCCTGTTTGGTATGTCTCTAGGCAAATTCCACCAAGGAGATCGATTACTTTATTACCACGCAATGTCCAGCTCCCTGGAGTTTGCGGTCAAGACGTCAGTTATCCGCGATCCTTTGCGAGTGAGCAACTCTGTGAGTGAATTCGAGCTCCTTGGCGAGAGTCGCGGCGCTGACGGACAGGTCTCGGCCGCGGCTGTCGACCGCAACGGTGTTATGTTCTACAACCTCATTTCGCGCGACAGTATCGGATGTTGGGACACGCGTAAACCGTATAACAATAACAATTTAGCAGTCGTAGCTCAGAACAACAAAACTATGATATTCCCGAATGACCTGCGAGTAGATCACGAAGTGCCTCAAATCGTTTGGGCGATTACGAACAGGCTACCGATGTATCAGTTCAATCTGATTAATCCAAATGAGTATAATTATCGTGTCATGTATTTAGATCCTCAAAGTGCTGTACAAAATACCGTGTGTGATCCGCATGAATATTAAAGAAAACCCTAGTATTGTATATCGAGTCTGTGAACCTAGAAAGTAAATGTATGCCTTTAGTTTGTCATTTATACCGCATTATTTCCATTTATTCAGTTCTAGAGATATTGCTTAAAAAAATTATTTATTTCTCCTGTTGTTTGTGTTTTTTCTCATGTTTTTGTGTGTCACTTGATGATGTTTCTTCATTTTCTTTGTCTACATTTTCTTTGACTTCATTTACTTTGTCGTTGTTTTCTTTGTCTTCATTTTCTTTGCCTCCATTCAAATTGTTTTTGTTTTCAGTAATACGATTAATACTTTCTCTCAAGCTATCATTTGATGACAAAATTTCGTGAAGGCTTATATCAGATTTAATTTTTAATTTAGATTCATTTATTGCGTTTTGTTTAAGTTCTGAACTTTTCTTCCGAGAAATTGCGGTCGGTTTTGATGGTCTTGGTTGATTATCTGGATCTCTGTGCATATTTTGTTGAGGGTTTCTACTTGCAACTCCTTTATTTATGTTTTTATCAATATCAACACTGATTTTGTCTTTTGGTGACATGGAAACAGCACGTTTTCGACTCCTTACAATATTACTATTGTCGTCGATCTCTAGACGACTATGAACAGTTTTACCAGCAGCAATTTTATTTTCGGATGATCTTGGAGGATCTGGAGGCTTCTTCATGAATATTTGTGGATATTCTCGTACGTAGGAAGCAGTATTTCCTTTGCTGCTTCCCACAAAATGTGGGGTGTCAGTGTCGTCCGATGGAATAGTTGTACAGTTGGCATGGCTGTCGTGTCTAGACAGCACAGAACCAGAAGAATTTGTTTTAATCATGTCAAAATCTACAGAAGTTATGCCTTCTTTTCTCAGATATGCTCCTATCCGTAGTATCATCAATACAAATTGTTCTAGGATGCGGTCTGCGTCTCTAGGCACAACGACATCGCTCCCATACCAGTCCTCGTATGACCCAGACTCTGATATCCTATTGGAAATGACAGATGCTGGAGTCAAAAACATATCTGCGTTTGTATTGATTTCTGCTAAGCTGGTGTTAGGTGAGTTGTCAACACGTGATGACATATCATCCATGTTCGGTGATTTATTACCACTGTTGACAGGTCTTTCTGCATATCTGTCGAAAGAAATGATCTCTTTTACAAAGTAGATTTCTCTACATTTAAGTAGGTACACGATCTAGATTTAGTAAGCTAAGTAAGGTAAAAAAAATACCTACAGGCCTGCGACAATATTAGTTCGTAGTTGATCTTCTCCCAGCAGAGACTTGGTCCGCCGTCTTCGAATAGCTAGTTCTAGTCCATAGTCATGGTCACTTGGAGGTAGTACTGCTGTAGAAGTCTTGAAAGCACTACTTACTTTCAGTGCGTGATAGTAGCTGTAAAAAACTGTCATAAACAACATGCCTTTGGTACATAAATACATACACACACGCCTTTTTCCCCGAAAGGGTAAGAGCCCGGAAAAAGGCGTGGATCTATGTATGTAAATAAATTATATGTCTAGAAAATAAAAGATATTTATTTTACATGGAAACTAGTTTTTTTTACTGCGTGAATGACAGAACTTGGAGATGGCCTACCTGATGTTAAGCGGTAACCTCTGCCTTTAACAATGCATTACCCCATAGATCACGTCCACCTGGGATGCGCTCTAAGGGCATTGCCCCGCCACCCTGAGACATAAAGATGAAAAGTCTCATGTCCCTATAAAGGTTATTGAGTGGCAATCAAATGAGCAGTATGCTTGCTTACCCAAACATAAGCATCCACATGTAAAAATATAGTAAGCAGTATGCTTGCTTACCCAAACACAAGCATCCACATGTAAAAATATAGTAAGCAGTTTGCTTGCTTACCCAAACACAAGCATCCACATGTAAAAATATAGTAAGCAGTTTGCTTGCTTACCCAAACACAAGCATCAACATGTAAAAATATAGTAAGCAGTATGCTTGCTTACCCAAACACAAGCATCCACATGTAAAAATATAGTAAGCAGTTTGCTTGCTTACCCAAACATAAGCATCCACATGTAAAAATATAGTAGCAGTATGCTTGCTTACCCAAACACAAGCATCCACGTGTAAAAATATAGTAAGCAGTTTGCTTGCTTACCCAAACATAAGCATCCACATGTAAAAATATAGTAAGCAGTATGCTTGCTTACCCAAACATAAGCATCCACATGTAAAAATATAGTAAGCAGTATGCTTGCTTACCCAAACATAAGCATCCACATGTAAAAATATAGTAAACAGTATGCTTGCTTACCCAAACATAAGCATACAAGTGTAAAAATATAGTAAGCAGTATGCTTGCTTGCCCAAACATAAGCATTCATATGTAAAACTATAGTAAGCAGTATGCTTGCTTACCCAAACATAAGCATACACGTGTAAAAATATAGTAAGCAGTATGCTTGCTTACCCAAACATAAGCATTCATATGTAAAAATATAGTAAGCAGTATGCTTGTTTACCCAAACATAAGCATACACGTGTAAAAATATAGTAAGCAGTATGCTTGCTTACCCAAACATAAGTATCCACATGTAAAAAGCAGGCATGATCGACACCAGCTTCACTATGACGAACTTGATGCATGGTGGCCTAGCTGGTCCCAAGAGGACACAAGTGCCGAGACCTAGTGCTAGGCTCATCAATTCGCAAAGAAGTTTTCTTGTAGCTGCGAGCAGTAGCCAGGGGAGAACCAGAGCTGGACGCTCTTCCTAGGGAAAGATAAATACGATAGATACCAATTATATTATAAAAACGGGAAATTTTCACGTACCGTTAAATCGATGTAAGCACCGACATTGTTTCGACCCGTTTCGAGAGTCTTTCTCAAGGTGAGTGAACGCGACGCACTCCACCCGCGTTTCGCTTAGCACTAATCCGCTCAGTGCGAGCTGCAGCCCGCTCGGCTCGTGTAGTGGGGCGCGCGGGTAGGAATATAGCTTGTGTTCGTTTCGTCATCGTCGCCGGCGCAGTGGATTGTGGTGTCTCATCGCTGTCACTACTACTACCATCAACACCGTATGGCATTCCAGAGAGACAGGCAACACTCACTGTGTCTCTATCAGCTTCGTCTCTCGTACTAACGTGAGCACCATGCAGACATGATTTCCAGAACGATACGATAGATACCATCTTATACTATACTAGTGCTAAGGAGTGGAATACACTACCGTCTTATAATTCTTATAATTCTTTATTGTACACAGAAAAACACAATATAAATAAAATAAAAACAAAAGATATGTACAAAGGCGAGCTTAACCCTTAAGAGTTTTCTGACAGCAAACCTTTGAGCAAACCGTCGTCTGTCTTTCCTGAAAACTATATTCTGGGTCTCTTGAAGGCTAGAGTCAGTTAGGACCCCTCTCAGGTAAAGACCTCCTCCAGCTTTAATGTGCCATCAGTTAGGACCCCTCTCAGGTAAAGGCCTCCTTCAGCTTTAATGTGCCATCAGTTAGGACCCCTCTCAGGTAAAGGCCTCCTCCAGCTTTAATGTGCCATCAGTTAGGACCCCTCTCAGGTAAAGGCCTCCTCCAGCTTTAATGTGCCATTAGTTAGGACCCCTCTCAGGTAAAGGCCTCCTCCAGCTTTTATGTGCCATCAGTTAGGACCCCTTTCTGGTAAAGGCCTCCTCCAGCTTTAATGTGCCGTCAGTTAGGACCCCTCTCAGGTAAAGGCCTCCTCCAGCTTTTTCCATTGGTCACGGTCGCTTGCCGCTTCTAACCAGTTTGAAGTTTTTGCTACGTTTCCTTTTTCATCCGAACATCGGGCAAGTGACCTACCTATTCTTCTAGTCCCCTTTGGTGCCTTCCAAATCGTAACCTTATTGGCCCACCTTTCTTCTTGCATTCTTGCTGTATGTCCCGCCCGTTGCAATTTCATTTTAAACAATGTATTATATACATAAAATCGTTGCATGGCTGAGAAACACTGATTGACTATCTACGCAGAGCCTACTCGTAAACCGTAAGTCATAGAGACCTAAAATTTGGAGGGAAAAAGAAGAAGCAGTGAGTTGTAGTAAGTGCAGCAGTGTATTGAAGTTTGTATGGAAAAAACTCCATGTGTATGAAGTCACAAGCGGTCCACTAGTCCCACTGATAACATAAATGTCAAAGTTAAGTTACAATGGAAGGATGCGAATGGTGTTTCGAGAACCTGGTTTTGTACGATGCAAGGTAGGTACTGACAGCCATAACACACCTCCGGCATGAAATAAATATCGCAGAAACGCTACCCTTCCGTACAACATCGTCACTCAAAAATCTCGCGAAACCTCATCGCCTCGCGAAACCTCATCGCCACGCGAAACCTCATCGCCACGCAAAACCTCATCGCGTCGCGAAACATCATCGCAACGTGAAACGTCATCGCCTCGCGAGACCTCATCGCAACGCGAAACCTCATAGCAACGCGAAACCTCTTCAAAAACCTCATCTCCACGTAAAACCTCATCGCCTCGTGAAACCTCATCGGCCCGCGAAACCTCATTGCAACGCGAAACGTCATCGCAACGCGAAACCTCATCGTCTCGCGAAACCTCATCACCATGCGAAACCTCATCGCATCGCGAAACCACGCAATCCGAAGGCGGATATTATTCTCACTTGGTTACCACAACATACTTTAGCTAGATCAGCAATATAGGTACCAGAAACACAGGGTAGAGCAGCACTATGTAGGAGGCGAGGTATACGTAGACCGTGAAGCATTGCACCAGCATCACGCCTGAGATCATGGTCCGTAGCACTCGCTGCACTGGCAAGGACAGGGCGTCCGGCATCGACATCTGCCACACCTGAGCCAACATAATGAAATACAGGGTAGAGCAGCACTATGTACGAGGCGAGGTACACGTAGACCGTGAAGCATTGCACCAGCATCACCCCTGTGATCATGGTCCGTAGCACGCGCTGCACTGGCAAGGGCAGGGCGTCCGGCATCGACATCTGCCATACCTGAGCCAACATAATGAAACAAACTAACGAATACAAGTAAGTAGTTAGCCGTCGTGAGTTAGCCGTAACGCTAACAAGTGTATCTGACGGAGCACCAACGCTGGTCTTCACCAGCGTTGGTTGCTAGCTTGCTAGTCAACCAGCTCATGCTGAGGCAGAGCCATTTTGTTACTAGAGTTATACTTCGTACATCGTACCTTCATATCTGTTTCCTCTTAGTCTATTTAATATTTTGTATTGAATATCTCGTAAAATATTGGCAAAATCTAAGTAAAATTATCCCCCTATCCTCGGCTTTGTTTTATTGATTTGTATGTATAGTTTTTTTTACCCCATTTTACCCAATTTTTTTCGTGTTTTTGGCTCAACACAGCTTATCGACACTTCTTCAAATAGCGAAAACTATGTTGCCGGTAATTATATGAACTAACACACAAGTTTTAATTTAAAGTATCATTAGTTTGGCTACAATTGTGCTTGAAACAAAAAACACTGTAAAAACCATTGAAGCACAATCGCACACTAATGATAATTATTTATGTGATACTTACTTTATATTAAAACTTGTGTGTCAGGTCATATAATTACCGGCAACATAGTTTTCGCTATCTGAAGAAGAGTTGATGAGCTGTGATGAGCCAAAACACGAAAAAATTAGAATTTCGCGCCACAAGCGAAAGCAACCACCCAAAAGTTAGTGGTAACCTTGGGTTTTTTTTCTATCGAGAAAATATTTTAAAATGTTTAGTCAGTTAAAAAACAAATCTACGATTGGTTACCTTAAGTTATTGTAACAAAACTATTTTTAATAATTAATTTGAAAAAAAAAATTATTCGTTTTTAAATAAATTAATCTGGATTTTTCAGAAAAAAAAAATACTCTTTAATCACCACGCTTGGCAGTATTGGTGTTGAGTACTCAGGTGGATGCTGCTACTCATTCCTTATTGTAGGTATTTACTACATCCACGGGAGGAGACGGAACGGTATATCCTTAGGCCGGATACCCCACGGCATACTATACAGCGACCGAAGCGGTGCTAATAAATTAAGTTTATGTTATTAAATTATACCTATGTTGTAGCAATTATCACCTTTTTTTTATTTGATTAGAATGACGGAACAAACAGATGTTAAGCGGTAACCTCTGCCTATAACAATGCATTACCTCACAGGTCACGTCCACCTAGGACGCGGCCTATGCGGCATAGCAATGCGGCTGCAGCCATGCCGGTGAAGTTACAGGCATATGCCAGTAATTTCACCGGCATGGCCTTTAAATCGGAACACAGCATTGTGAGCGCTAGCGCCCTGCAGCAGAAATAGTAGGACAACCCCGGACGAACTCTTTTAAAAAAGCTCTACTACTCGTACTACCAAAATTTCAGCTTGTGAGATGAATACGGATGTACCCAAACCTACCGTAGATATATTTACGAAAAGGAGCATAATTTATAGCAGTCTGTGAAATATCAGTCATCAAAATATGTGTTAACGCGTGCATAAGCGTCCATAATTATGAAATACACAGGTTGATTCACTAAAGTAAACGTATAAAATCTTTCAACAATGTGCACCTGTTTGAGGTTGGCGTTTACTCTGAACAGCGTTGCATCGAAGATGGTGCGCACCAGTCCTAGCAGCGTCCACAGACACACCTCCCAGTGCATGTCCATGCCAACGTACGACAGTATGTTGATCATTGTTGAAGTAGTTAGGTAAGTACTTATAGAATTGTTTTAAATCAAGCGTTTAGCTCTACATTCTTCAGTTCAGTTCTTCAGTAGCAGTTCTTGAACAAGTTGCATTGTTTTTGTTTTGAAAATATTTGTTTAGGTTTTAGTAATTGACATTAGTAATCTGTAATTTCTTGTCATTGTCAGTTTTGTCCTATTGGTCCTCAGACTTGGTCCCTTGGTTTCTTTAGTCATTGTATTGGTCATTGATCCCATGGAAAATATAATTTTAATTAGTCCTCGGAATAGACGACTTGGAAGGACGTTGCAAACATGGATATAGTAGAACATGGATATAATGCTAAAATAGCCACTAATTTTATAGTGTGCCTTCACACCCTATAAGCATTCTAGAAGGCACTATGACATTGAATTTGTTATTCCGAGGTTGCAAATGATATTTAAAATAAAAAGAGCCGTAACCCCGGCAAGCTTCCATTAAATTTACATAGAAGGCAATATATATACCAAGAGGTATCCTTATGAAGAGGTATAAGAGGTATCTTGGTTGCATGGCCTACAGTTACAGATCGTTCACCGTAAGCCACCTGCGTTCTCAGAAGAAGAACCTGTGCCTGCGTTATACTCTTAGTCTGTGCCTTGGGAATAGTCATGGAGGTATAATAGTATGGAGTGAGTGCTAAAATAGCATAGAGTGTTCCTTCTTACTCCGATCCTAGAAGGTAGCTTGCTATCCTATGTTAGAGAGAAACAAATATATTGTCACACGACAGTCGTTTTTCCGTTCCGTACCCTGAATATTGGCACCATGCATATACATCTTCCTAGATTGCTACCATGAATGTAGTAGTAGTTTGACTTTTATTTTTGATATTATACCTCCATGGGTACGACTTAAACAAATAAGAACAGATAGATATATGCTTGTCTCATTCCAACACATGAATACATTCATATAAAAGAATGAGACTGGTATAATCGATACCGTTTCGTTTTTAGCCTTAGTTCCATAGCTTTAGTCCATCTTCCTAGGGAATAGTACCAGCCATAGAAAAATAAATAATCTATGGCAGGCATGAAGTTACAGACTACCCAAATTCAAGCTCCTTGATGGCAGGTGCCATCTTACGGTGAACGTTGCCTTTTTTTTCTCTATAATTGGTGTTGCTCGGCTTGTACAAGCCGTTTTCAATTATATTAGTTATTGTATTTTTAACATATTTTGCAACTTTACACTCTTACCGAGTCGTTAAAGTCACGGTCAAGTCATGATTTAGTAAAACGGTGGGCGTTTTACTAAAACTTTGGTAGACAATTTCCACCAATTTGAAAAGTCACGCAATTAACTTCCATTTAATTTCACTACACTTGTGCTCTTTAAATGAGCTACATTGGTTAAAATTACAACGAAATAACACAAAATAACTCGATAAAAACACTAGTAAAAGAAATAAAATTAAAATAGACGACGCGACGTCTCTTTTCGAAAATGGCGGGAAGAGCCTACCCAAAGTTCTTCAAATATATGAAAAAGGTTGCGGTTTTACTAGTATTTAAGTTACACATAATAACTTTTTACTACTCTTCTTATAACGCACAGCCACATTTTTGCGAAACTATAAGAGTTGGTAGGTAGATGTATACTGTGAGCCGCATTAAGAATTTTACCCAAAAATAGAAAAAAAATTAGGGTTACCTATACCTATACTTAGAACTGAAACTCAATTTTTTATAGGATAGATCTAATATCATTTTTTTCTAGACTGTTGCGCGAGAGACACTTCCAAAGTGGTAAAATGTGTCCCCCCCCCCAGGATCTTCTAAAAATAGATAATGATAAAACTAAAAAAATATATGATATAAACTTCCAACGAAAGTTGGTTTGAACGAGATCTAGTAAGTAGTTTTTTTTAATACGTCATAAATCGTAAACCATCCAAGAACTTTTATATTATGTTACTTGCTGCTACGGAACCCTTCATGGGCGAGTCTGACACGCAATTGGCCGCTTTTTTTTAATGCAAGGAACATAACTACATGTATGTGTTGAGTTGAGTTACGAGATGGCTTCTTCAGCAAAGAGCATTGGAATCATTTAATTTAGATGTTTCAGTAACTAAGAATATTATTCAGTACCTTACCTACCATGGTTTTGCTAATTTCAATAGTAAATCCAGATCAGGAATGTTCTAAGTAGTCCTTGGTAGTAGTAATCACACTATCCTAATTAAAATGGGAAAGTGAGTTTGTTTGTTTGATAGATAGATAGATAGATAGATTAACACTTTATTGCATACCAAATATAAAAAATAAAAAAGATAAAATAACCAAAACAATAACAGTAATGTACAATGGGCGGTCTTATCGCTAAAAGCGATCTCTTCCAGATAACCTTTGGATGGGCAGGATAATACAAAATAAAAAGACGGCGGTGCGCAAACAAAACATACCATATTTGTTACGCTTTCAGGCCCAAACTATTCAACCGATCATCATAAAATGTTGTAAGTAAACATTTTAATTAGGTATGACATTTTTTTGAAAGCTAGTATTTTCATAAATGGCGAAGTTATGATGTTTGGATGTTTGTTACTCAATCACGCCGAAACGTCTGAACCGATTTCAGTGAAATTTGGTACACAGATAGATTATGACCTAGATTGAGTTATCATCATCATCAGCCCACACTAGTCCACTGATGGACATACGCCTCTCCCAATACGCGCCACTGAGCCCGGTGTTCGGTTCTTCTCATCCACTTTCTACCGCCGCCTTTCGTAGGTCATCGCTCCACCTAGCCAGAGGGCGCCCCACGCTACGTTATAGATACACCATTATTAGATGAACGTTGTTCTTAGATTGAGTTATAGTTGACTTTTTATCCCGGTCTAACGAGAACCGCGGGCGGACACTAGTTATTCATAAATATCAATGCAAGTCTCGACAGAGCTTACGTCTTTGGTTATATTATTTGTCTTTGAGCCTTTGGGCCCTTCAAGTTGTCAAAATTATATCTGGGCATCTGGTCGAAGCGACGCGTGACCCGAGAGCGCGCTCTTATCTAGCTCAACGCATTAGTATTGCCATTCAGCGTGGTAATGCAGCCAGCATCTTAGGGACGCTTCCGTCTGGAGTGTTATAATCAGATAAGAGCTACCTATCTTTAAAACGTTTGCAACGGTGTTAAGTTACCTCAACTGTGTTAATTGTATTTAAAAAAAGTTTACCTACTTGAAGTGTACATTTTGCGAAAAATCCAGTGTAGGTACATTTTCCAAAGTGGTCATTTTGAGAAAACGTACAGTGATTTTGCGAAAAAATCGGGTGTACATTTTGCGAAGTGGACGTTTTGCGAAGTGGTCAAAATTGAGAAAAAGTGCGGTGTTATTTATTTTTTATTTGTATATACTACTTGAATGACGGAATAAGCAGATGGCCCACCTGATATTAAGCGGTAACCTCTGCCTATGAACAGTGTATTACCTCATAGGTCACGTCCACCTAGGACGCGCCCTATGTGGCATTGCACTGCGCCCGCTACCCTGAGACATAAAGATGAAAAGTCTCATGTGCCTGTAATTTACATTATGAGAAGTGGACGTTTCGCGCCTGAGTCCTTTCATTCCTTGTGTTATTCTTTCAGTAAATAATTCGTTATTCTATCTGTAAATAATTCTCTTTCATTTCTTTCTGTAAATAATTCGATTTGATATTATAATATACCTATTTCGTGTATAGGAAAGTCCCAATTAAAACACACAGCGCTACTAACGTCTACTCTACTATAATGCAACAACTTTATGATATTTCAGTGTATCCTTATCATACAATATAAGATGTAATAATAAGAAAACAGTACGGTATTAGCGCTGTGCCTGTGATGATCATGGTGATGCGTCAGCGGCATACACAGCGGACAGCGGAGCCCCGGAGTCGCCCGCGGCCAGACGACCCTCGACAGGCGAGCACCGCGCGCGTCCATCAGCATAGTGCTGAAACACGCGGGAAACGTAGAGTTGATGTGAAGTGAACAAATAGTGATACAGTGATAAGTGACTTATTTCTATCTTATTGAAGGTAATATTATTTTTTTGTATTAGTCATAGAAACTCTACGATTGCGATTGTTTATTACTTTTTCGCTACAAGTGTAAATAACTGCGCATTTGAAGAGAAATGTGTACAAAAATATTAGTTTCGAAGGCCTTGGTTATGTATAAGAATACGTTGTTTATATTTGGGTTGCGTCCTTGCCTTGAACGGCGTGAGTCGCTAGTTATTTTTAATAATTCTGTCTTTACGTAGCGCCACCGTGTTTTCTGAGCAACATCCGTGAATAACAGGTTTTTGAATAGATCTAGATCGTATAAAAATATCGAGCAAAGTATTAAGCGTATTTTATTATATACAGACGGAAGCAGTGTTTCTTTTCGTACCTATTAGATAAAAAAGTTAAAATATAAAAATATATTTATTTTCTTAGGTACCTATAAAACAAGTTGAACTTGTAATTATACATCATTAATATAATTGATACCGGCTTATTATCATATTATTCTATTTACCAAGTGGTAAACTAAATGGTATGGCTAACGACCATAGGTATTTTATTGTTTTTGTAATCTCGTGCGGTAAATTTTAATAACATTTAGGTATAGGTACCTAGTTCGGTTTATCTTGAATACCGAATGCGCTTGATTAACCTTCAGAGTTCTGCCAACAAGAGCAGTTTGATGCATGATGTCATGTTACAAGATGCGTTTAAAATGCGTTACAAATTGGTTGTATTCGAGGTACCTCTTACACTTCTGAAAGCCAATTGGCTTTGATGCTTGCTGGGCTTTGTCCGATGTCTGCACGTGGGCGGTAGAGGGAGAGTGGTCGCTTATGCACTGCTCTGGGGTAACAGTGCGGCTCGGCAGCACCCTCTGCGACGAAGCAGCTCTATTAAGAGTGGCACTGCTTCCCCCGCTCAGCCGGGGAGGGGACTAGAAAAGGTGTCCCAAACAAATGCTTATCCCAAAACTTTAAGGAGGGAGTAACCACGGCTGTCTCCGCATCTCCCAATACGTGGTCGAAAAATGAATACGAAAACTAAAAATCAAACTAAAATCACACCTTTAAGCGTTGGTACGTGGAATGTGCGTACACTTCTTGATAGACCGAATAACGCTTGCCCGGAACGTAAAACTGCCGTCGTTGCTCGGGAACTTCAGAGACTAAACATCGATATAGCTGCACTTAGTGAGACTCATTTGGCTGATGAGGGGGAACTCAAGGAGCACGGCGGTGGCTATACGTTTTACTGGAAAGGGCTACCATCTAATGAACCCAGACGATCTGGAGTTGGTTTTGCGGTCAAGACAAGTCTTGCATCCAAACTAGAAGAACTTCCAGTTGGTTTTTCTGATAGAATAATGTCTCTGCGACTACACTTAGATAACAACAACTATCTCAATATGATCAGTGTATATGCGCCAACTTTGGATAAATCGGATGAAGTTAAAGAGAAGTTCTACGAAGAACTCGTACGCGTCCTATCTAAGATACCATCCAAGGAGCAAATTTTACTGTTAGGAGATTTCAATGCTCGGGTTGGACGCGACTTTGAGGCATGGCCCAAAGTGTTAGGAAGGCATGGAATAGGTAACATGAACAGTAATGGACAATTATTACTCAGCTTTTGCTCGCAATTTCGGTTATCGTTGACGAACACCATGTTCCGACTTCCAGCCAAACATAAAACTACATGGATGCATCCCAGGTCAAAACACTGGCATCTAATTGACTATGCCATTGTTCGACAGAGAGACCTAGCCCAAGTTAACATCACACGAGTGATGCGAAGTGCCAATTGTTGGTCCGACCACAGACTGGTTGTTATCAAGCTTAAATTAAAACTTAATTTTCCACGCAGACCTACAAGGGGGAAACCCAAACATATTCACACAGATCAATTACAGAACCTGGAGATACGGGAAAAATATGTGCAAACTATAAATAATAACATTGCTCAACTTGATAACGATCACGGGGACCTAGAACACAGATGGCACGACTTAACATCAAATATATTAGAATCAGCTTCATGCGTTTTGGGTCTGCAGCCTAGGACGCATGAAGACTGGTTCGACGATAATAACCAAATCCTCTGTGATGCCCTGGCTAAACACCGTGAGCTCCTGAAACGGCAAGACCGAGGATGCAGGCAAGCGTCACTTGCAGACAACATTAAAAAGAGCGCGTCTGAGTTGAGGAAACTTACTCGCGATGCGAAGGACAATTGGTGGCTTGAAAAAGCTCAACACATGCAATGGCTTGCAGATACGAACCAGCTAGGTGACTTTTTCGCAGAAATGCGAAAACTCGTTGGGGCTCCAAGTCAGACAACCGTGCCTTTAAAATCTTTGGAGGGTTCTTTAATAACTAGCCGCGCGGAAGTCCTCAATCGTTGGTCTGAGCACTTTAATAACTTGCTCAATGTAGATAGAACAGCTGATCTACATTATATTACTGCATTGCCAGAGCACCCACCAGTTGTCTCATTAGATGAACCACCGACTCTGCAAGAAGTAAGGAATGCTATCAATAGGCAGCGGAACAAGAAAGCGGTAGGATTGGACGACTTGCCAGGAGAACTTTTCAAGTATGGAGGCGACGAGCTGCACACCGTCGTTTGGGAGCACTTTTGTCTAATGTGGGCCGATGAACGCGTGCCAACACACTTCCAGACGTCACAGATCTGTTCCCTTTATAAGAATAAAGGTGATCGTGCAGACTGCAATTCTTATCGCGGAATCTCCCTTCTCTCCTCTCCTGGTAAGATATTTGCCAGAATTCTCCTTTGCCGTCTTTCAAAAATTTCTGAATCTATTTTACCAGAAACGCAATTTGGGTTCCGACCAAATAGAGGAACTGGCGAAGCTATCTTCTGCATACGACAACTGCAGGAGAAAAGCAAAGAGCAACACCAACCGCTATATCTTTGCTTCGTAGATTTGGAAAAAGCTTTTGATAGTGTTCCTCGCGAGGCTCTTTGGACGATACTACTAAAGCTCGGATGTACGGAAAAGTTTGTGCGAATGATCAAATTATTACACGACGACATGAAATGCTGTGTTACAGTAAAAGGTGACAAATCTGACTTCTTCTCTGTTTCGTGTGGTGTAAAGCAAGGTTGCGTTTTAGCACCTACCCTCTTTGCTTTATACTTTTCTGTAGTTGTAAGGGACACCTTAATGGATCATTCAGGCGGAATTCATATTCGTTTCCGTACAGACGGTAAACTTTTCAACCCTGCGAGACTAAAAGCTCGCACAAAGGTCTCGCATGACATAATAACGGAGATGATGTACGCTGACGATCTTTGTTTTGTGACTGAAACTCCTGATGACTTGCAAGAGCTAATGTCAAACTTGAATAAGTCTTGCTGCAGATTTGGGCTTAAAATAAGTGTTACCAAAACGGAATGTATGGCAATGGAGACAACGAACCATACACCTCTCAATTTGCGGCTAGATGATAAAGTTCTGAAGCAAGTTGATAAATTTAGATACCTAGGAAGCACCTTAACATCTAAAGGTGATCTTGACTCGGAAATTAACGCCAGGATAGGTGCAGCTTCTGCAAGTTTTGGAAAGCTCCGAGAAAAGATTTTCCGGTCACATGATATAAAACTAGGGACAAAGATTAAAGTGTACATGGCTGTTGTACTGCCTGCACTTCTCTACTCTTCGGAGACGTGGTGTGTCTATCGCAGACATATTCGCACATTGGATAGGTTCCATCTGAAATGCCTCCGGGACATAATGAACGTTAAGTGGTCCGATTACGTAAGAAATACCGAAGTGTTACGAAGATCCAGTGTGTGTGGTATCGAGGCATATCTAATGCGGCGCCAACTGCGATGGTGTGGCCATGTCTCCAGGATGCCCGACGAGAGAGTAGCGAAGCGCATTTTCTTTTCTGAACTCCAAAAAGGGAAACGCAAACCCGGTGGTCAATACCTCAGATTCAAGGATGTTCAGAAAAGACATATGAATAAACGCAACATTGAGCCCTCTCATTGGGAGTCTATGGCAGAAAAGCGCCCGGAGTGGAGAAGGCTGGTACAGCAGAAAGTCTGGGCATTTGAAGATGACAGAAGGCGCGATCTTGATTTAAAGCGCGACGATCTTAAAAGTAGACCGCCTTCTAGCATAGTATACCATTATGAAAATAATACCCTCACGTGCACCTACTGCAAACGCACGTTTACAGCCAAGATAGGGTATGTAAGTCACATTAGAGCGCACCAACGAAGCTCTTCCATATAAAGCAGGAAACAGTCGCCGTGGCCGAAATCGGCCTGGATGGATGACATCATCATCACACTTCTGAAGAAAACATAATAATAATGTTAATAGTCATAGTTACTACTAGCTGTTCCCGCGACTTCGTTCGCGCGGTACATTCATATCTTGTGAACCCCGAATGGAACATATACAAAAAAAATAAGTTAAAATTCCCAAAACAATTCATTGAAATCCGTTGAGCCGTTTCGGCCTGATTGAGTAACAAACTAAACTAAAAGCTCAAATTGTTTCCAGTTTTTAAAGTCTTGTCGTCAAAATTATCTTTATTTCTCTGTATAATTTGAACTTTCACATCTGCCCCACCTATAAATAAATAAATAGTATTGGTAAGACGTACAAAGAACTTTTTTTTTGTAGCTGTTCTTTTGCTAGCTCTGTTTTCTAAATGTTACCTTTTATTCCTACCGGGAAAAAAGGAAATGGATTTAGCGGCCATGATAACATTTGAATTTTAATTGATTTCCAGTTTGCCTCTTACGTCATGCATGGCATTATATTAAAATTAGTACCTGTTTAATACTTGTTTAGTGTCGAGTCGAGGGAAGTTGCAGGAACTAATAAGAATACCGGTGCAAGGCACGTAATATTGATATTATGGGCCTAAGTATAAGATAAGATAAGATAAGATAAGTTTGTTTCACTTAGAATAGGTACAGCAAGTCATAATTAACATTAGCATTAATTTCAAAGATGTTCGTAAGTATCACATCACACTAATATTATAAATGCGAAATATTGTGAGTGTGTGTTTGTTACTTCTTCACGCTGAAACGGCTGAACGGATTTGAATGTAATTTGGAATGGAGATAGCTGGACTCCTGGAATAACATATAGGCACATTTTTATCCCGATATTCTTTCGGGATCGAGACTTACGCGGGTGAAACCGCGGGGCGCTGCTAGTATGAAATAAAAGAACTTTGCCTTCCGTGCTAGTTAAAAAACTGTGTTACGGCAAGGTATATCGCTACCAAAATGTTCCCTGCCAATATCAATATTACGTGCCTTCTATACTTCCCTCGACACGATACAACTTATTCTACCTTCGAACACTGTATTCCATTTTCGAAAATTGACATCCAAATAGAATACAAAATGTCCTCGAGTGAGGTTCATTAGAGTCGAGGAAAGTTAGAGGAATGATTAAGACAACCGGTGTTAGTGTGTGATTGTAAGGGTACCGATACACTTAGCAGATCAAACAGCTACCTAAGTTACCCAAGTTTAGCTAGTAGAGAATGCTTCCTAGCATTAAGTTCGCCCTTACATCGTTTGTTTTTGTGCAATAAAGACAGGTATATTTTATAACTTCAACAAGTTAGTGGCGGATTCTATCAGATCATATTTTTTGCTTTGAAAACGGGACTCCAGTCTCCTCAAAAAGCTGCGCCACTCAATACCAGGATCAAACCGCAACGGTACGATAGTGACATACTAGACTGACACACGTGAGAACACTTCTATGGTCCCGACTGTCCCATACATGGAATGACTGCATATGGTGCGCAAACGTCGCCAGGTAATTTATCCTCGATTTCCAACGCTTTCCATTCCACGTTACAGTAGGTACCTAGGAAGTACCACTGTCATTCAATATTTGGTGTCAACATGCGCAAAAGCACCGTGCAATTGGTGCAATGTTCCGGCGACTACTCCACGCACTATTAAACTTACATACCTACATGCATAGACACACGCCTTTTTCCCCGATAGGCAGATCGATCCGATAGGCAGAACCTCAAATGGGCCTCTTTTTTTGTTGAAAATATGTTTTTCATAACAAACTTTTATGAAATTAGTGATGGGAACCGTGAGCTGATCAAAATGAAACAATACACTACCAGTCTACTATTAAACATCGAGGAGTTCCATTGTTCTCGGTCCATCTCCATCATCACCTCGCTCTCACCATAGTATTGCATTGTCATTGGAACTAGATAATTATGCAACATTTCAGCTCAATCGGGTGCTTGAAAAATGAGTTACAAATGTTGAACCGGAAGTCTCAATAGGTTGCTTTCTGTCTGTGCTGATAGTACTCAGGGTGGGTTTATCTATCAACTCTATAATCAGTACCTACATGATAGCCCGTCCACACAGAAAACAAAAAGATCTAAGTACCTACAACTTTCTTTCAACTACAATTTCCATTAATCATTCAATGTTGGTAAGAAATCTTTTTGGAGTTTATTGGAGATTGTGTTCATATAAGAACCTCGGTACAAATAGATGGGAAGTAAAATTGTAAAATCGAGCGTTGCTAACATGAAATCGTTATGTTTTCCCTCTGCGCAACATAGCATAACATAACACCCTTCCATCGGCCGCATCGTCACTTACCAACAAGTAAGATCGCGGTCAATCGAAGGCCGAAGATTATCAAGAAGATTTAGATTATTCGATTTGTTATTAATATAATAACAAATATGTTAATATATGTTCACCAACTGTTACACCCAACTGTCACATACATAGTCCAGAAGCCCAATTCTCGTAACAAAAAATAGTCAAATTAAAGTTCGGATCATATTACGATCTAGTGTTGATGTCACAAACGTCAAAAATGGTATTCTGCTCACCTGACAATACAACGCGGAATGTGATTATATCGAAATTTGACTGTAACTTGAATGTTTCAAAGTTCTGAGAATTCTCTCTTTCACTCTTTACAATTATTATATAGCACTATCCTACTCTAATATATGATCGCAAGATCGAAAGTAGATAATACTGTTGTTATGAGGGAGCAGAATACCAATATTTCAGTCAATTCACAATACAGTCTCGATTCGGTCATCTTGCAGTGTGCCTTTAAAATAAATAAGAGAATTGGGCTTCTGATCCACCTGTGTCGTAGGTATCAGAAACTACGAGTACCATGGTACTATGGTACGTATTCGCGCATCTTACACTGGACGCCTAGAATAAACTCCAGTCACGCGTCGGATTCGGAGCTGACGCAAACTCGTCCACAGCTGGACGATGGTCGAAGCCTATGGGTGGATTTGCCTTAGTCACTACGTTGCAGGTACATTTGAGAGGGTAAATAGCTTTAATCGTTTCTAAAGAATGTACTAATCGCGTTAATTGCAAACCGCATCAGTCGTATTCCGAGAACGGGGAAACTGGATTTCGTAACATTAACCTCTTCTGGCATAGCTTTGTTAATAGAATTGATTGGAGCCATTAGCGCCTATGTAGGGCAGCTTGCAATGCGAGTGCATTGTTCCGAGCTTCTCAACCGAATTAGTTACCTATTCTATTCATTCTCAATGGCGTCTTATTACGGGGCACAGATACGATATTGTATGGTTATTTCGTTTACTAGCTTGCCACCAAACTCAACACAGAGTTTGTCGACCTCTGTGGCGCGGCGGGCGAAGGTTCGCCTGCGAAGCAGGAGGTTGCGGGTTCGATTCCCGCCTTGGAACAAATATTTGTACGATCTGCAGATATTTGTTCAGGGTTTTCTGGGTATTTTTTATGTATAATAAAAATATATATCTATGTAATGTATTGTATTAAGTATATCAGTTATCTAGTACCCATAACACAAGCTGAGCCGGAGATATGACCGACGTGCTCAGGCCTAAGCCAAGTGCACACCGGTTGATAAACTGTTTTGATCTCTTGAATTTCATGGTAAAAATACCGGCGGAAGAGTCAATTTTGACAATTTTGTACACGTATTTAGAATGACCGCTTTTTGCTGAAGAACATGAGTGTGCTTATAGGTAAATCCAACAGAGTAAGAGACTGAAACCAATTATTATAGTTTTCACGTTGTTTCATCATCATCAGAAGATTTCAGAGGTCCACTGCTGGAAGAGCCCACTCCCCTCAGCTCAGACAAATAGAACATTGACCTACAGAAAGCTGACGCCAGATGTGTGCTTGTAAACAGATTACTTACACACAGACTAAGGAGTGGTGAGCTTAGTTTGGATACATTGACTATGAGAGTGTGTATGTAAGTACTTACTTGTAGTAATTCATTATTCAGTGTTTATGAGCATAGTTTTCAACTTCACTAGTTTCGTACGCCGTGTTCTGTGATCTTTCTCTATTTGTCTGAGCCCTCCCACTAAGAATGCAATTGGGGGGATTTGTCATAATCACCAGGCTTCGCAGGTGGATTGGTTATCGCAGTATAAGCGTGGATGCTGCTGTCCATTCCCAGTAATACCTTAACTTTTACGACATCCACGGGAGGGAACGGAGAGGTTTATTAGGCCGGACACCTCATGTTGTCTATTTTATATTATTACTAGTGTCAACCTCCGGCTTCGCTTGCGTTTTACCAGGGTAAAAATAGCATATAGCACAATCCACGTCATAATCTGTCTGTGTACCAAATTACATCGAAATTGGTTCAGCTGTTTCGGCGTGATTGAGCAACAGACATTCCAAACATTGTTTACGTTGACATTTATGGTATTATATTAAAAGATAAACGGCTAATTACCACTATTATTCGTCACTTTGCTGACGAATAATTGCTTGAATTTTTTGCTTTTGCTTTTTTGACTTTGCACATCAGGAGTGTTAGAAATCTGGACGTAGAAAAGTCGGCGGTTGCAGAGCATGCAATGATCTCGGAATCGTCCCACTATCTACGGTTTGACAAAATTTCAGTTCTTGCGAAAGAGAAGTTTTTTGTTCCTCGCAAGATACGGGAAGCAATTGAGATTAGCCGACATCCAAATTTCAATCGCGATCGGGGATGGGGTATTTCGCCGGCATGGCAACCTTTACTCCACTCCGCCACTACTGTTTGTAGTACTGTAATCGGTCTGGAGAGTGATACCGTGAGTGTAGTGTGTACGCAGCCTTATACCGACGACGTAGGTAGTGCTAGTGACGTAGATGAACTAATTCTCGACGCGCGCGCAACGAACCTACCGCCGCCGCCGCCGCCGCCGCTGTCCCAGCGAGCTGAGCGCGCGGTTGCACGCAGTATTCGCTGGTCCACCGTCGAACGCGGTCGCGGGCGGTGCTCATGATGAAGAGGCTTCTGAACTCAGTCTCGAAACGTCAGCAAAGTGACGAATAATAGTGGTAATTAGCCGTTTATCTTTTAATATGATTCCCAACCACGATAGTTTCAATTTTATTTATGGTATTAGTGGGATACTGTGTGAACGAGTAGAACTAAACATAGAAGGTTCCCATGGGAGCCCAGAGGTGGGCGTAGAACTACTTTACCAATAATCTTGAACAAATACGTGTCTAGTTTGAATAACCTTCTTTAGATGCGTCAACACAGAAACGACACCTCTAATGGTTGCTTTGTTAAAAATATTCCATTCTCTAACTAAATGGTTTTCCCTCAGAACAATAACTAAAGCTACAGGTACTACACCGAAGGATCACCCAGACAGGAACACGATAGGACAAAACTTTCTCGATAAAAAAAACACAAAGTTACCTCTAACTTTTGGCTAGATTTGATTGTTTGAATATCTTTGAATATCTTAGTATGATACAGATTATTGGGTCAAAAATTTGATAATTAAGATCAATACAATAAAACGGGGGGTTTTTTAAAATTATCTATATTTCACGAGATATTTAATAAAAACCGCTGTTTTGAGCGGCACGTGGCGTTTTTTTTGTATGCAGATTTCTGCCTGGGGTTGGCGCAGACTTAACTGAGTCAGTCCCTGACGTATGGGAGCGGTACGGGAGGGGTGTTTTCGTCTCTCAAATTATCAGATGACATCTCTCGCACACATTCCTCGCACACTCCCTCGCGCACATCCCTCGCACACACATCTCTCGCACACATCCCTGGACGCAACGCGCGCAACTTTTGCACCAAAGAACACTAATTTTGATAATTTTATCATTTGGACGTGCGCTCAATAGTGTAACTTGCCATGGTGATTTTAAAAGTGATTTGGCATCAGGAATAATATTGACAGACGCCACCAGAACAACATGGCCGCCACAGCCAGTCAACATCGACCGTCTATATAACGCTTAATTGAGTCAGTCCCTGAAGTATGGGAGCGGTACGGGAGGGGTGTTTTCGTCTCTCAAATTATCAGATGACATGAAGCCACACCTAATTTTGACGTAACGAAAACACCCCTCCCGTACCGCTCCCATACTATTGAGCGCACATCCAAATGATAAAATTACCAAAATAAGTGTTCATTGGTGCAAAAGTTGCGCGCGTTGCGTCCAGGGATGTGTGCGAGAGATGTGTGTGCGAGAGATGTGTGTGCGAGGGATGTGCACGAGGGATGTGTGCGAGGGATGTGTGCGAGGGATGTGCGCGAGGGAGTGTGCGAGGAATGTGTGCGAGAGAGGTCATTTGAAAAGAGCCCGCTACACATCCTCGCATTGCTCATCTGCGCACCGTTTCACAGCCTCGCTATACGCATCCTCGCACCGCTCATCTACCTCGCACACCTTTGGTGGAAATGCAGCCTAAGTCTGTTACTCATCCCCACAGATTACAAGTACCTACGTAACCCCAAGGAATGGTTTGTGGAATCGTACCTACTACTATCGTAGTGAGTCATCCCGTTGCATATTGGATTACACATCGCATAACGTTGTTCCATTGATGACATCATAATACAATGCGGCTAAGTAAACTGTTACTTTTTAGGGCTTCGTACCCCACACGGACCCCTATGGCTCTAGCTCATGCATCCGTCCGTCCCTCTGTCACAAGGGTCTAGCGGCTGAACCGTTGAAGATTACAGTCTTCATGCTTGTACTATTTATGTACCTAATAAATTGTAGTAGTAATTTAGTAGAGCTTTTTTGTAAAAGAGTTCGTCCGGGGAAGTACTACCATCATACCTATTTCTGCCGCAAAGCAGTTGTGCTCGCATTGCTGTGTTCCGGTTAAAAGGGTGAAATTACACATGAGGCTTTTCATCTGTGGCGGGCGCAGTGCAATGCCACATAGGGTGTCCTAGGTGGACGTGACCTTTGTGATAATGCACTGTTCAAAGGCAGATTTAACATCAGGTGGGCCATAGCGTGATCCGCCATTCAAATTAGTACCTATAACAACAAAAAAAAACTCGTGAATACTGAAAGACTGTATTTTTGAAAAGTAAGTAATTAAAAACAAAGTCAATGTCAGGTTTTTCCAAAATGTTGTTACCTAGTTTTTTGGCTTCCACTTGACCTTGCTAGTATAATAAAAATTGGTAATATGCTTCTTAAATATATTTCGCCAACAAATGGGTATAATATTCTAGAAAATTTAAAACATCAGTACTTTTTTTGTAATGCATGTCTTATATATGTCTTCCGCGTAGAATAAATTACGTATGTACATAAATGAATGATGCTGGATAAGGTTGTCTCTGGTCGGAAATCAAGATAGCAGCCTCATACATGGCCAGATGAGGTTAAGGTCCGAGAGCTGCCAGTAAATCTAGGGCACTTGACATTCATTTCAAAACTTATACGGCGATTTTATATTATTATACCTACCATAGATAGTTGTTTACTTACAGAAATAATAATAACTACAACTAATACAAGCAGGTATATTAATAAAACAAATTAAACTGAGATTATATTCGTCTATATTCCACGATGGTGCAACCCACTGTGAAAAGTGGCCCAGTGAGGCTCTGCCTACCCTTTCGGGGGAAAAGGCGTGTGTCTATGTATGTATGTAAACAGAGATTACCTAAAAACCGTTGCATCTAAAGATAGCTGTAGTGATCTAAATCACTAACAGACGGAAGTATCCCTAAGATTCTGGCATTCTATGCTGAATGGCAATAGTAATGCGTTGAGCCAGATAAGAGCCAAATCTCGGGATACGACTTAGACGCCCCGATATGAAAAGGCGTTGTTTATTGGATGGCGTGGTAAGTTCTTCCAGGAGGCCAATTCTCGGATTGTAGAGATTATCTCTAAATTAGAGATAATGTCGAAGCATGAATGTCTACAAAAAATTACACGAAAATGTCACAATAACCATCAAATCGTATTCGATTTGAATGATTTTGGTCGACTTATGTCTATTTGTGACATCACGAGAATAGCAAATTAAGATTTTATTCGACATTCGCCATCTTTTTTCGACATACGTCTAATTCGACTTAATCTCTAAAGCACGGGAATTGCCCTCCAGAACGTCATCAGTTTATTTTTTGTCATCAGTCTTTTGTCGCATTAACCTGTTATAGCTAAAATTATTTCTCAATTTATTGAGAACTTCGCTTCTATTTGAAGTTGACTGCTCTCCCACATCGCGCGCGACCTTGTTAACGAACTACTATTATTTAATATAAAGTGCTAGTATAGTATTCTTTTATCTGTGATATAAAGTAATCTAAATGCTTTAATACGTGTCCCCCAAACGGCTTCGCTCTCGTTTTACCTGGACAAAAAGTAACCTATAGCGCAATACAACCCCAGGTCATAATCTATCTGTATACCAAATTTCATCGAAATTGGTTCAGCCTTTTCGGCATGATTGAGTAACAAACATCCACATATCGTAACTTGGACATTTATAATATTAGTGAGATACACAATAAATTCAATACAAATCTTAGTCGATTTCAGTTTTAATGTGAGCTCTTGGAATACAAATGATGTCAGACCCTTGACCTGCTAGCGACTAGGAATGAGGGTCACCTGATATTGACACATACAGGTGTATACACGCTGGCTCAATAGCCGGGCCAACAGTTTGGCCAGCATTGGTTATACAATTTGCACGGCCCAAAACGTTGGCTAAACTTTTGCCAAGGGATATAGTACGTGCACCGTGTTTCGTTATTCCGAGTTGTAACAAATTACAAACCTGTGGTAAGCCCTCTGAGCGCATGGCCAATGAGGAAATTGGCGCCAAGATCATTTAGTGTGTGGGTGAAAAAAAACCGGCACGGCTGGTTCACCAACGTTGTGCCGCCGACGCTAAAACCACACCAAGCAATCTTATCCACGCTGGGTATGGTAGCTAGCCCGGTAGGTACAGGCACTGAGCAGGTAATCACTAGGTACAGGCTAGCCAAACTCGATGTAGACAAAATGTAAACAACTAGGTATCGTACATTCTAAATGATTGTGGCAAAACTGCTTTATTTTAAATATATCTAATATTCATTTATATTTTTATGAGTTAGGGACAAAAAAACAAAAAACTTTGTAGTATGTAGACCTTTTAATTTCAGCGATTATAAATAAACATTCCACATTCAAATTTCAAAATGGCTGGCATGACATGCCTCATTATATGGTTAGGTATTTATAATTCACTATAATAAACATGTCTTCGTATCGTAATAATGTCAACTTTGAAACTAGCAAGCGAATACCAGCAAAAACAGGGAACAGTCTCTAGTATGCGGTATTAAGATTACTTGATACCTTTTTTGTCGCCGTATAAATATTTGTAGGTAGAGCTGTTGACCTTGGTACTTTTATCAGCATCCGAGGTCCATGACCATGTTCTCCTAAGCTTTAATAATAAAACAGCTATGAGTTATTTCTTCGCAGAATCAGTAGGTACCTATAAGAACGCTGACATTGACTTTGTTTGTTGCGGTGAAGTTTAGTCAGTGTGCTGAGTCTGTGATTATGTGATGGGAGTTTTCTGTGGTCTCTTCAAGGCTAGAGTGAATAGGTGCCTTCTAGACCTTTGTGCTCCATCGTCGGCCACATCGTCACTTACCAACAGGTGATATCGCGGTCAAATGTTGTGACGCAACACAAACATCAACAACAAAACAACAAACATCGTCTGCCCCCAAACGAGGAGTATTTTTTTACAAGGTGCAACGTCCGCCGCGTCCGTGTGAAAGGTAGGTAACCGAACCGTGTAAGCGGTCGCCGTATAAACGGAAACCGTGCGTGTGTATAGGGGCTTACATCTCCATGAATGTAGGTAGGTATATAAAGTGTAAACAATGCCATACTCTCTGATCTGTATCACAGATAAAATAATACAATACTAGTCTGTATTAAGTAACTAAGATACGTTATCTCGCGTTGTATGGTTTCGTCTATTCACTATTATTTCCAGAACAACTGCTACCTGAAGTTATGATGAATTGTATAGCTAGCTTCATTTTAGTGACTCACTTGACCTTCAGAAGGCCAGAGTCCTACTGGTCCTATTTAGGGTTAGGTAAAAATAAACTGCTAAGGTAAGACATCTTTGTCTGCATATGCGCAGTGTTTCTCAGCGCAGCTTTGGCGATAATGCTGATATCGACTTGAAATTCGCCACCTTATTTCCAAAATCAACAAAAAAATATTTATATTCATCACACCCAAGTCTATTCAAAACTGCCAACAACGCGAGGTGCGAAATTTTAATTTTATTGTGTTTTTTTGCTCATTAACACATTTTGAGATAGGTAGCGAAACCTGATTTTGCGAAAACAAGGAGACCTAACACGCATATTTTCCTTCAATGATTTTTACAGTGATTTTTTTGTTCATTGACATTCGTAGCTGAACTAATGATAATTATGAGACATTTTCAATCAAAATATGCGTGTTAGGTCTCCTTGTTTTCGCAAAATCAGGTTTCGCTACCTATCTCAAAATGTGTTAATGAGCAAAAAAACACAATAAAATTAAAATTTCGCACCTCGCGTTGTTGGCAGTTTTGAATAGACTTGGGTGTGATGAATATAAATATTTTTTTGTTGATTTTGGAAATAAGGTGGCGAATTTCAAGTCGATATCAGCATTATCGCCAAAGCTGCGCTGAGAAACACTGCGCATATGCAGACAAAGATGTCTTACCTTAGCAGTTTATTTTTACCTAACCCTAAATAGGACCAGTAGGACTCTGGCCTTCTGAAGGTCAAGTGAGTCACTAAAATGAAGCTAGCTATACAATTCATCATAACTTCAGGTAGCAGTTGTTCTGGAAATAATAGTGAATAGACGAAACCATACAACGCGAGATAACGTATCTTAGTTACTAAATACAGACTAGTATAGTATTATTTTATCTGTGATACAGATCAGAGAGTATGGCATTGTTTACACTTTATATACCTACCTACATTCATGGAGATGTAAGCCCCTATACACGGCGACCGCTTACACGGTTCGGTTACCTACCTTTCACACGGACGCGGCGGACTACTGCCAGGGCGTTCAGTTGATTATCAATGATTCTTTTCGAGAAAAATCGACTTCGTAGCTAGGAATTTATCCCCAATACAAGATTTTATAATATTAGTGAATGGGACCGTGTGCGATGACTGAGATATGAGGTAACAAACAAAAAAAATAAAGATTCACGAACTGGGAATAATATTCAATTGCACTATTTTGAAACGTTTCAAACTAGGTATGGTTATGGTGTTTTAATATAAAATGGTATCGCTATAGACATAATTATTTAAATCTTCTAAGGGTAATCGCGCTCTTATCTGAAGGTTTGAACCGTTGACGTTCCTAAAACGCAATAGAGATCCTCGTTTGAATGTAACTGAAATTTTCAGATTGAGAGAGATAAGTGTAGTAATTTATTCTACTTTTTTGAATATTAGGGAAATAAGTATTTATTATAATTCATTTATTCAGACAACATGATCCAATTTATAATTAATAAACAATACTTAAAACTAAATACCCACATACATATATTAATTATTATCATTATATCATTAATATTATTATTATATGATATATTATATTCTAGTATATTGTATTAATTATTTATATATTAACTAATTAATACAATATACCTGTTCAGAGTTGGGGTTTATAAGGGCTGACACCCAGTACCTCTGCAGAGGACTGTCGTACCTGCCTGCCAGTGCCCCGAGTATACTGTTGGGGCTACCTAGCATTCTGCTTTTGACCGACGCAATCTTGTTGCGCATTACAGCGTGAAAGTCATTGACATGAGCAACAGCGAACATGCCAGACGCACTGCAGAATCTAGGTAGCCCCACCATCGCTCTAAACAAGTTATTATAAAGGACACGTAGGGCCCCAACTGATTTTTTGGTATAAGAAACCCACAGGCTGCCGGTATAAAAGGATTGACAAAAGCTTTTAAACAATTTTACCTTGACCTCCACTGAACAATGTGCAAACCTGCGGATTAGCATATTTCCACGAACCGCCACCGCCCTACGCTCTCTTTCTATGTCACAATTTTCTTTTAAGTCAGCAGTGACCACATGTCCCAGATATTTAAATTTGGACACTCTGGCTAGTTCCCTACCGTCCAGGTAAATGGGGGGTATGTAGCTGAGAGGGCGATCGCTCGCCGAAAAAACCATCACCTCGCTCTTCTTGCTGTTATATTTGAGCCCATGACTTTTGGCGTAGTCTTCGCAAACACGCAGCAGCCTCCTCAGCGCACACACCGAAGGGCTAAGCAGCACCATATCATCTGCGTAGCTTATGTTATTGATCATTTGACCATCAACGGAGCACCCCACATGCATGCTACTAAGCCCACCGATGAGCTCATTCACATACAAGCAGAAAAGTTTAGGAGATGTTAACCCCCCCTGCCTAACTCCACATTCCAGCCTGTACGTGTCCGATACCTCACCCGCCCATCTCACGCAGTTATCCTGATGTGCATACCAGTGCCTAAACAAGCCAACAACCTCATAAGGCACCCCGGCGACCGCCAACTTGTCCCACAGTATCCGATAAGACACCAGGTCAAATGCCTTTGATAAATCAAGAAAGCAACCAAACACTGGTGTTTTCCTCTTGGTGTAATACGTGACAGTCTCCTTGAGGGCAAAGATGGCACTCTCAGTAGACAACCCTGCTCTAAAGCCAAATTGAGCATCATGCAGCTTCACATATTTACCCAGTTGTTAATCAAGGAGACCATCAAATACCTTTGCCGTAACTGTAGCCAGAGATATCGGCCTATAGTTATTCTTATCGGACACGTCACCAGTTTTATTCTTAACAATTGGAATCACTACAGTACGCATGAGATCTGGAGGCATATAGCTATGTTTTAGGCAGAGATTATAAAAAAGAGCAAGTACTCGTGGCAAGTGGACCCCCGCATGTTGAAGGTGCTCAAAACAGAGACTGTCGTGGCCCGGCGACTTCCCACGGCTCATGTTTTTTATAATATTCTTAACATCACTAGCCGAGAAATAAACTAGCGCCTCCTCACGACTTGGTACAGATTCGCACACTATTAAGATATCACAAAAACTGTATTATCAACGATTTTTTAATCTTAGGTGTTCCGAAACCACATATAAGAGAAGCCGAAACTCTTAGGCCAATTCAAGCAAGGATCCGTCAATCCGAACGTGGAAACCGTCTGTGTGAAAAGCACCTAATATGTCTGTGTCACTGTATGATGTCACAACGCCTTCTGCGGTAGCGATCGCCGACCTTCTGTCCAAAGCGAGGTAAACTACGATAGTCGTGGGCGGGTCACCGGCATAATGATCACTTGCGTGTATTATCTTATTATTGTTACTTCTCAAGACCACGTAAGGATTTATGGATTTGTATTCTGGTATATTGGTACAAACAGCAGCACATATTGATTACACCTATGCGAGTGTAATAAAATAAATAATGCTGGACAGTCACACAACATTATCTATCCCCAAGCTAAGCAGAGCTTGTCTTATGGGTACTAGATAACTGATATACCTAATACATTACATAGATATATATTTTTTATTATACATAGAAAATACCCAGAACACCCTGAACAAATATCTGCAGATCGTACAAATATTGTTACGATGCGGGAATCGAACCCGCAACCTCCTGCGTAATGATTGAACTACAAACGAAAATAATTACTAGGTAAGGATAATATATTTCTAGATCTGGAAATTAGGGGGATAAAAATAAGTAAGTTAATTTCTAGTCCAATTCAAAGCCCCAAACCATGAATTTGATGAAATAGAGATTATTGTTCTAAATAATAAAATAAAAATAAAGAATATTTTATTAGAGTTTTAAAAATAAAAAATAAAACACATAATTTCTGCAAACAGTTGGATCTCGCGAGTACAAATATGTACAAAACAATGCATCATGTCGATCCATAACGATCAGCAACGATCCAAAGGCAATTTAATTATAAGTAAAACTTTTATTTTTCAGAAGATCTAAAAATAATAATCCTAAAAATAATTTTCCTACCTAATAATAAATAGTAATATATTTGAAAAACTTACATGACCTCGTAGTAAATTATTATTTTCGAAGACACACACACATTGTGATTTCACACACATATTTTATCTCGTTGCACTCATTCACAATAGCTTTCACCAAAATTACACATGTAAGTATGTAGCATACATATTTACGTAATCATTTCACAAAACTTTATCACTTTGAAAATAAATAAAACACAAGAAAAAGATAATTTACAACTTCGAAAAAAAAAGCAGCGCCATTTTGGTACCATCCCGCGGCCGCGCCATACAATTTGCACCGAGCTACCACAAGAAATGAAATTCCATGTCGTCAAAACTTAGTTCCATTTATCGCGTTGATTTATACCTCTTTTTGAAATAATACGAACACACACTAAATCTACAATGTTTTTCTGGTAAATTTATGCAAAAATATATCCAAAACAGTCACTGATTCCTCCAGAAAGACATTTTTCATGACCGGCCGGACCGGACCGGCTCTGTCGACACGCGCGAAATTACTGGTCACTCGCTCGCGAGTCACATCGGTTGCTTCAAATATTTTTTTCTGTATGTTTGCTTCGGTTTTCTTTCAATCAAAAGGCACGAGTGAACTTCCACTGAATGAACAATATTGTGTACAGCCAATAGGAAAGCTCCAAGAATTCGAACATAGCCAAAAATATTGACCAATTACACAAATCTGTTATGAGCAAACCTTGCTCATAAGGCACGCAGTGTGAATTTTTCTTATGAGCATATGCCGCTCATAAGGCACTCAACGGGTTAATAGCCCTTAAAAAAATTGTATGCGGTGGGAGGCCGGGAGATAACCAATTCGTCTTATGTCAATGGAAACGCAGCCTAAGGCTGCGTTTCCATTGACGCGGAGCTGGGCGGAGCGGAGCTTAGCGGTGCATGAATTGACCAATCACTATGGCGAGCGAGCAGCCAGCAGAGATTTCGAGCATAGTGATTGGTCAATTCATGCACCGCTAAGCTCCGCTCCGCTCCGCTCCGCGTCAATGGAAACGCAGCCTTAGGTACCTATTTTTCTCGCTCTACCTCATATCTGTCATAGCATAAAACGGCATATCGGTGTTTCTTTGTTCTTGGTTACCATTTCAGACCAAATATGGAAGACACGGTGTCGTCATCTAGTAATGCAATTTACATTAAATAAAACAGTGCAGCGTTCTACATTAACCTTATCTCAAAAGAAATAGTAGATTGCTATATGAGGGGCTAAAATTACCCAGTAATGTATATACGAGAGCTCGGGAGTAAATAGAAACAGAGTTACACATCCTACGATTGTAAGCAAATCAAAAAAGTTTATTTTATTTGTTCAAGTCTTTTTTGAGATGTATGTGGGGTAAACGTAGGAGATACACGCAGTTCCAGATGTGAGGGTCCCTCAAATAAATTGTAAGTTTGATATTTGTTGGAAAGTTCATCAAGATAAGTAAGAAAAATTCCGTGAGTAAATCTACATACCTAAGTACCTAGTTCCTTTTTCTATCCTCCACTTCATAAACTTTTCGTAAGTATTTAAATAAATGTTTTGTGACCTTGACGGCATCAGATTGTAAATTATTTCTTTTCCTTTCTCTTCAATCTCAAATTAGGGTCTCCATTCTCACCAGATTATGAAATTTTTCACCGTAGTCAAATCACGAGAAAAATGTTAAAGATTTCCAGCCAATGCTATTTTAAAAAAAAACTATAGGGTGCAATCTCGGAAGAAGAACTAAAGTACTATTAAATTTAAATTTTAAAGTTTCTTTGTTTCATAATTATAGGTGTACAGATTCAAGTGTAGTTAACCTAGAACTATACAACAATAAGTAAAAACTAGGTACGTTTTTGAAACTATGTAGCTTATTAAAACTTATAAAATAAAATAAATAACAATAACATATTTGTACATAATAGTACATAAAATTAGATATGTATATGGTAGGAGCATGCAAGCTTTGTAAAGCGTTACATTTGCGACAAGTGATTTAATATATTAATGAAATATCGTGAGTACGACAAAATACAAAATAAATGACGGTATCTATCAAAAATAAAGCAGGCGTAGTAATGACTATGTGCAAGCTAACAACATGAACAAAAAGATCAGCGCTTATCGTAAATTATAACAGAAGCACGCAAGCGCACGCGCGCTCCAGGATCGTCGCGCGCGCCACTGTCGACCTATACTCCAAAGTAATAAGGACGAGAGTAGCGCGCGCGGTGGCCGGCACTCGACGCACACTTGTGCGAGCGGCTATTCATTGTACTCGAGAAACCAGTGATGGGGTAATTTATAGCGGCAGTATTTGTCGTAGTATGGAAGATTTTTCTTTCGAGTTTTGCATATATTTTTGATGAGTTTATTTTTGGAATGCGGATTAGTAAACAAGTAGAATCGCTTAGATAATTTGAAAATGTATGACTGAAGGGTGGGTAGTCCTACTTTTAGGTGTAGTTCATGTAAGTTTGTACGAAATGGGGTATTGAAAGCGTACTTTACGGCTTTATTCTGGATGACTTGCAGATTTTTAATATTAGTTTTGCAGGTACTGCTCCATACGGGGCAGGCATAGGATATACATGGTCGAACAAGGGTACGGTAAATTCTAAGTTTGGTAGTGCTACTGAGGCACGATTTTCTGTTGAGAATTGGGCTTAGAGTATTAAAGACCTTCAGGCCTTTCGTGCGCACTTTAATACTATTTTCTGTCCAGTTCAGCTTACGATCTAAAGTAATACCAAGATATTTTACTGATTTACTCCAAGGGATTATGAAGCCTTCGATTTTTAGATTCCGATTAGGACTCGTTCGATTACGTGAAAACATGATGGCTTCTGTTTTTGAAGCATTTATTTTTAGTTTCCAATTATGAAAAAACGAGGATAGTAAATCGACAGATAATTGGAGTCGATCAATGATCAAATTGATATCTTTAGATGATGTGAAAGAAGCCGTATCATCAGCAAAGCATGCTAAGTTTGTGCGTGGTTGAATGGGCATATCGTTGATGAAAATATGGAAAAGGTGAGGGCCAAGGATGGAACATTGGGGGACACCTGCGAGCACATATTTTGATGAAGATGAGTACTTATCAATATGAACTTGGAAGGAAAGATTGCAGAGGTATGATCGGATGAGTTTTATTAGTGGAAATGGGATATTTAAGTTAATTAGCTTATGCAAGAGCCCTTGATGCCAAACCGTGTCAAATGCTTTTTCAATGTCCAAGAGGAACGTGCCAGTTGATTCCTTTATATTCAGGCCATGTGACACAGATTCGGCTACTCTTGCAAGCTGTTGGACTGTAGAGTGAGCTTGGCGAAACCCAAATTGCTCATCAATCAAAAGATCACTAGTTGCACGAGATAAGCGAGCATATATGATTTTTTCAAACAGTTTACCTATACAAGGTAACAGGCTTATTGGTCGGTAACTTACAGGGTCAGTAGGATTTTTCCCGGGTTTGCGGATTGGAATGACTTTAGCTGTCTTCCAGGGTAGTGGGAAGTAGCTGAGGAAAAGACAGGCGTTGAACAACTTGGTCAGTAACACTACGCCTTTTTGTGGTAGATTTCTCAATAGCAGGTTAGATATGTTATCAAGGCCAGGTGATTTGCGAGGTTTAAGGTTACGAATTATATTTTTCACTTCAATCGGATGGACAAGTTTGTGTAATGGTTGATCATTGAGAGTACAGTCAAGAGACGAGAGAGAACTTCTCACAAGACACTGTTTGTCACTACTCCAATTGTGTGTCAGAAGCATGTTATTATGGAATGTGTCTGCTAGTAGTTCGCATTGATCATTTTGATTTAAGGTCAAACTACTATCTTTAGCTTTAAGAGCAGGTATGGAGAACGTAGTTGTTTTAAAACTCTTAGCCAAGCGCCAGATGTCGTTACTGGGATTGTCAACTTTCTGCAGCTTAAGACGCCATAGCTTATCGTGGTGAGATTTTAATGCAACATTGATTTTGGACTGAAGATTTTTCGCTTCATAAACAAATGACAGGCGAGTCATCACGTCAGTCTCTTTATTAGCATATCTACGCAGCTGGTTTTTGGTTTTGATTTTTCTCTTAATACACCGAGGAATGGTCGTGCTCCAAGGCTTAAGTACTATTAAACCTCCATGGGTGCAATGTAATGCTCGCATTCTACCCGAGATTCTACCGAAGAGATCGCCACTCTTAGTTCCTTTTTCAAAACTAAGTGGTTCTTTTTTATGAAACAGTAATAAGTCGAGTTATTCATGATTATTCTACTTATGAATTAGTTTAGGTTTGTTGGTATAAAAAAAAAAGAAAAAAAAACTTACCTGTCACGTCTCAGGAGGAAACACGCAATTTTATCTCCACTCTGGTACGCTACGCAACGCTACGCAATGACGGACTTTTTGAGTAAGAGGAGTGAAAACTCTTTTTATGGCTAAGCTCGCCTTTGTACATGTGTTTTTATTCTGCCTTTTGTATACCTTCTGTGTCGCAGGCGAACCTTCGCCCGCCGCGCCACAGAGGTCCTCAAATGGTCAGTATGTTGTATAACTCAGGGTTAGTCCAGGAACTCGGACAGTTATTCTACTAAACTCCATTTTAATGAAGCAGAATAGCATTAGTTTCGGTAACGATAGAGCATGGTTAGTTAAATAGTTAATGACAATGACTTTGCTCTCCATTTGTTCCCCTTTTAACCTTGTACTATGTCACTGAGGATAAGTGACGAGTGCCACTGTTAATTTTACAATATATTCAATTTAAACGACTTTTTAGAGAAGCGCGAGGTGTTTTTAGGGTTCTGTTCCCTATAGGGTAAAACGGGACCCTATTACTAAGACTCCGCTGTCCGTCCGTCAGTCCGTCTGTTACCAGGCTGTATCTCATGAACCGTAATAGTTAGTTGAAATTTTCACAGGTGATGTATTTCTGTTGCCGCTCTAACAACAGAAAAAACAGAACATAAATAAATAAATAAATAAATAATGCTGGACAGTTCACACAACATTATCTATCCCCAAGCTAAGCAGAGCTTGTGTTATGGGTACTAGATAACTGGTATACTTAATACAATATATTACATAGATAGATATTTTTTATTATACATAGAAAATACCCAGAACACCCTGAACAAATATTTGCTATCGCACAAATATTTGTTCTGAGGCGGGAATCGAACCCGAAACCTCCTGCGTCGCAGTCCAAGCTTCGCCCACCGCGCCACAGAGGTCGTCCAATATAATAAATATATATCAATATTCTATAACATAATGTGCTTGACATAGGTAGAGTTTTCGGTTCCCATGATAAGAGCACGTTATTAAGAGCTTGATCATACAATAACGTTGTAATACATTCATTATGTAATCTTTATATGCGCTGCATTATGTCATGCGCGGGGGCAGTGCAGCAGAGCAACGCAGAGACGCACTGACATAGAGGCGCCATCGTTTTAAATTGTCCTGAGCTACCTTTAGATCGGTTGCAATGGTCTTCAGATAGCTCTTCTGTTTCATTTGTTTTTTTTTTACTTAACTATTTGTATTATTATTCTTTCTCTAACTAATACAAGTACTATATACAAAATATAAAAATATAAATGAAATGCAGAGTTATCTAAAAACCGTTGAAAATAATCTAAAGATAGCTCAACTGATTAAAATCAAAAAAAGGTGAAACATTCCGAAGATCTTGGCTCCATTGTCACGCTGCATGGCAATACTAATGCATTGAGCCAGTTAAGGTGGTTGCTTTCGCTCGTGGCGCGTTTTTTTTTTGTTTTCATATATTTTCCTCATCACAGCTCATCAACACTTATTCAGAAACTGATTTGCCGGTAATTATATGACACAAGTTTAAATTCATAGTATCACATAAATATCGTTAGTTTAGCTACGAATGTGCTTCATTGGTTTATACAGTGTTTTTTTGTTTCAGGCACATTCATAGCCAAACTAATGATATTAATGTGATACTATAAATTAAAACTTGTGTGTTATGTCATATAATTACCGGCAAATTAGTTTTCGCTACCTATCTGAAGAAGTAGTGATGAGAGGTGATGAGCAAAAAACACGAAAAAAATAGAATTTCGTGCCACAAGTGATAGCAACCACCAGCCTCTAGCTAAAGCCGCGCGTCACGTTGCCCTGAAATAAACATGACAACGCGAAGGGCCCGTACCCCACGGACCCGCGATAGGCCCAAATAGGGTAAGCAGGGTGAATGGCGAACATTTAAGAGAAAAACTACTTTTTTTGTATTTTTTATTAAGGAATGTTTAAAGTAAAAACAAGATTTAGCTATTAAGTTATCATTATTTCCGAACAAAACATAGCTAAATCGCTTCTAAAATTAGTAGCAACTATTTAAAAAAAGGAGTTTTGTTCGCCATTACCCCCATGCATGGGTAATGCCAAACAGGCCATGGGGTAGTGACGATCACAATTTATATACCCACTAAATTACAACTGAGATCAAGCCATCTCTAGAAGTGGAAAGGAAAGATTATAGTGTATCCTCTGAGCGAGCTATGTAATAAGAGCATATGGAACGACTTGCGTCGAGGATTTCTCAAATCAATTGCATACAGATGGTCTGGATGCGCTTTAGATTGGCTTAAGTATATAAGATTTACTGAATTGCGTGTGATGCACTCGGTGCGTCAAATAACGTGAGTCGAATGTGGGAACAAGTCAGATGAGTCGATGACATCAGTCTAGGAAGCTAGGCAATAGATGTGCAAATTGGTCTAAAGAGCTAGAGCTAGGGGCCGCACACAAATTACGTAACGCAATTTGGGGGTGAGGGGAGCGGCGGTCAGGCGGTCCGTACGTATGGGCATGGGGTACGTCACGATTGTAGCATAGACAAACGGAGTTTTTTTAAGGTTTTCCGTTTGTTCTCATATTTTTAAAAACGAAATTATTACTTTTATTCTAGAATATAAGCCCAAATAATTTTACAAAGCAATACTTACTAAAGGGGGGGGGGGGGCAAGCGTTACGGTACTGTTACGTAGGGGATCATCATTTGTGAACGACACCGTCATAATTTATTTGTTTATCAAAGTTCATCGAAATAGGTTCAGCCGTTTTGGCGTGATTGAGGAACAAACATACAAACATTGTAACTATGTAATTATGATAATAATTATGATATAGTAATTATGATATAGTGGAGTGGGATGGGATGAATAACTCATGTTATCCGAAAGTGATGGCTCACGCAACAAAATAAACAAACAAATACGTACTTATTTCTTTTTTACGTACGTTACATAATTGTAGATCATTTATTCAAGAGCCACACACATACACATACATATTCATTCACCCACAAATACAAATACAAATATAAATATATTTATTTCGTCAGAATTTTAGGTAGGTACAAGACAGTTCTTATTTTATAGGCGTAACTCTAAAATTCTACCAAAACAGGCATACGAAATTCACTTAATTATGTACACAATCAATCAATTTAAACAGTTAACACAGGACACCAGAAAAAGACAGAAAAACACAATCCCTCAATACCTCAATTCAATTCAATTAATTTATTAGCGCAATTCAAATTCAACAATAATAAAAGTAGGTACTAATAATAAATACACTTTACACACTCAATCTGTTTGTAGCCACTAGTAAGTTTTGTTTGATATATCGTACTAAGTAGAATCTTTTGTTAATTTTAAGCTGTGTAGACCTTTTTTGGCCTTAATTTTGTTAAATGTTAAACATCACTTATTGTATAAATCGCTGTTGATTTACCAAAATAAAATAAAATAAAATAAGAGCCAACGTAGGCTGTACCTACTTGCATTACGCAGTGGGTATAGTCATGGAATCAGTGAGAATATTTAAACATCAAATATGTTAAGTTTTTCTCCTGTCGATCGATAGGAAACCTCGTAGACATACAAATTACAAAAAAAAAACCATTTCCTTTTGTGAAATTGGTCGAAATTTATTTTCACACCACCTGCTTGACAATATCTAATTACATATCATGCAATGATGCAACCTTTACGTAAAGTAAAGCATAAAGGGGTATAAAGTTGTATGAAACTCCGTAGGGAATAAATAAAGTGATTTGAATTTGGTACGTCAAATTCGTGTGGAAACTCATGGAAAAGTCTGAGTAAAAAAATGACCATATGGCATTGTAAAGAGGTTTGTTCGAAAATCGAACTGGCCACCATAAGCAAAACTCGAAAAAAAAATGTGCGTTTACAAAGAATGTGAAACAAAAGACGGTGTTTGGTGCTGTGATTTTAAGTGATTTTTTACTGTCTCGCAGAAGGTGTTTAAAGTAGAGTATGCTCCTCTGGAATAAAGCCTGTCTTCGTCTTGGACAGCTTGAACCCCTCGCTTCAGTAAGGACTCTATAAAACTAGAGTCCCTCGTTACGCTCAGGGTTCAATATACCGCCCGCGACGTAAGACACTGCTTTATTCCCATAGTGCATAATTTACTATTATTTTAGATACTAAAACCCTTAGTCTTAATCAGTGGGTTACGATAAAAAAAAAACTCCACGCGGACGAAGTCGTGGTCAGTTTTATAAATTGAAATTCTGACAGTGACACATAGAGCACGAAACACGTTCGTCGGCCTTCGTTTGTTTAATGACCGAGCCAAGAATACACGAAGCTTGCCAAAGTCACTTTCGTACGGGGAATACATGGCTGACCTACACTACAGTTTGTTACACCCTTGTACCTACTACTACTACTTAGATACACACGCGACGATCGATCAGAAATTCTTTGAAAATTTGATAGTTTTATCACAAAATATAAATACAGGTTTTATGGAAATAATTCAAGCAAAAAAAAACACTGAACTATTTGATCAAATCAAATCAAATCAAATATCTTTATTTCAGGCTTATTGGAAAATGTACAAAAACCTAAACAATAAGCCCATAGCAACATAAATACCTTAAAAACTAACATACATATAAAAAACACATTTAGACTAGACTATCTACTATTTTACTATTTTATCGATCGTACTATTTCTCTGGCTCTTTGGTATGTACGCCTTTTTCCCCGAAAGGGTAGGCAGAGCCTCAATGGGCCTCTCTTCACAGTGGGTTGCACCATCGTGGAATATAGACGACAAGTGGTGAGCTCATCGCCGATATTGCTTCCCACGACTGACTCTGCTAACGCTTTCTTCCAGTAATAATATATTCCATAATAAACTAGTCGGCAAGACAAATCTTATACTAACTAATCAAGTCCTGGTGGGTTCCAGCTCTTTGGTGAATGAAATCAAATAATTGAAAAAAACTTAGTTATCTTCTCCGTTATGGTCCATTGATATCTGAATGGTACAGTAATCATTGTCTTGCCCTTTTCCCAATTTAGTGGTCGGCGCAGTACCTACGTCTCTCTCTTTCTTCCACTCTCCCCTGTCAGCCGTCACCTCATCATTCACTCCTTTCTCATTCATATCATCACTCACACAATCCATCCATCTTTTCTTAGGTCTTCGTCTTACCTTCCATCCACTAACATTCATATTCATAACTTTCTTACTCGTAGTTACATGCGTTTCATCCCTCCTGATAACATGCCCATACATGGTACAATAATATGGTGCAGTATATTATTGTACAAATGCACACCCGCGGCCTCGCTCGCGTTCTACCAGGATAAAAAGTAGCCTATAGCTCAATCCAGGTCTTAATCTATCTATGTACCAAATTTTATCGAAATCGGTTCAGCCATTTCGGCGTGATTGAGTAACAAACATCCAAACGTCGTCATAGTAGTCGGAATTATACTGCACCTTGCATCCTGTGAGATTTACAATAAGAGAAAGGTTCACTACGTATGTACGGGACACCAAGCACTGGATGCAAGGCTTGTATAATTATGGTCAAACGTCCCAAGGTTTGTTTGTTTAACCATCAATTATAGTACCATGAATATCTATAACACAATGGCCCACCTATACAAAAAATTATGTATTAATTGTCAACCAAAACCAAAAACTTTCTAATAAGTTTAACTACGATGGACTTGGCATTCCATACACTATCAATGCCAATATTATGGCACCTTTGAAAATTCAAAGATAACAAATGAATTCCATACAATGCCGGTTCACACTCTAGTCCTTCAAATGTGTTCAATAATCAAGCAGCAATAGACTGGTATCACGTGACAGAATTGATTATTTTTATGCGTTTTGTCTCTCTTTTGGTTCGGACACTTTTTGAGCTCTGACCACTTTGAGGTCAGTGACCTAAACTGTATTTTACAATGGCTTCGGTTCTGTGTAGCATTCCCTAAAACCAAACCGTAATAAAATTACCTCTGTCATTAGTAAACAGTTCTGTCCGCTGTGGTGTGTCCGGCCTAACAATAGACCCCTCCGTCACCACCCGTGGATGTCGTCAAAGCCGACTAAGGGATTAGATTACCCGGACTTGTTGATAAGATTAGTTGGTATAAAATTTGTCCTGGTTGCTAGCTTATTATGGAATGTGCTATTACTGGAAGAAAGCGTTAGCCGAGTCAGTCGTGGGAAGCAATGGTGGCGATGAGCTCATCACTCGTCACGTCTATACTCCGCGATGGTGCAACCCACTGTGAAAAGAGGCCCATTGAGGCTCTGCCTAGCGCCTAAAAGGCGTGTGTCTATGTATGTATGTATGTATGTATGTATCAGTTATTTTTTGTAAGAATGATTGTATTATTTGTTTCTTAAAATGCTCTACACTAGCTCTACAAACAAAGAGTAGTACTACCTAGCTAGTACCTTCGCCTGGCCAGACACATCTTTAAGGCGTGGATATATGTGAAATGTGGTACTTTAAAACCTTTTTTTTCTCCACGATCTTTATAGAAAAATCTACAAAAAAAATATATGTTAATCTACATCATATAAAGCATGTCATCTTTGTTTTTTTATTTTTAAATAACTTCAAATGTAAAAAACAAAATTTGCAAAGTAGCGTCTGTTTTCGTAGTTACAACCATTTTTCTCCTAATATAAACTATCAATCTTAAGATGTTTATTGCCTTCAGTATATTAAATCACAACGCCGAGGGATCCTTGGTTTTATTTTTGAAAAAGACTTCCCTAATGTTTTTTTTTTTTTTTTAAACGTGATTTTCGCTTACTTTCCGTTTCGCGTACGCTATTCTGTCACTTACTAACTGAACTTTAACGAGTTAGATAGTGACAGAGTTTGACGTCCATCGACGCCTTAAGTGGGATACTATCAACGAAAGACGCGTCTAAATATAGCGCGTTAATGAATGAAGTAACTTTTACACGTTCTGTGACGAGTATGAATACGCGGAACACCGCTACGACATCTGTTCCTCGCGGCATCATAGCGCGCTGGGTTACGCAATGACTAAGAACTATGCCGGCACGAGCCGGGAACGGCTACACACAGATTCATAAACAGTAAGACACAGCCCGATTAGGCTGCGTTTCCACCAAAGTGCAAGGTAGATGAGCGGTGCGAGGATGCGTAGCGAGGCTGTGGAACGATGCGAGTGTTTTCATCAGAGATGTGCTAGGCGAAAGATAGATAGATAGATGATAGATGAACACTTTATTGTACACAACGAAAATATAACAAAACTAGCGACTCGCCCCGGCTTCGCACGGGTATCCCCCGGTGACCCCCCCCCCGCCCTACCCCTCCCACTATGTCCTATCTCCTGGTTCTAAGCTACCTCCCTACCAATTTTCAGCAAAATCGGTTCACCCATTCTTGAGTAAATAACACGAAATGAAAAAAAAAAAAAAAAAAAACGTATAAACCTCACGGAGCCCGAGACCTTTCCAACGAATGCAAAACCGTGGAAATCGGTTCGTGCGTTCTGGAGTTATAGCGTCAGGAAGGAAAACCCGACTTATTTTTATATATTAAGAAGAGAAGATAAACAGGAAAATATAACAAAATAAACAAACAACTAGTACAGTACAATGGGAGGCCTTATCGCCGAGAGCGATTTCTCCCAGGCAAGCCTTTTAGGCAAAGATGCGTAGTGACGCTGTGGAATGGTGCGCAGATGAGCGGTGCGAGGATGTGTAGCGGACTCTTTTCAGATGCGAGCGAGCGGGTGAGGTGTGGTTGTAGTTTCTCGCTCGCGTCATCCTTTGCACACATCCCTCGCACATATCCCTCGCGCACATCTCTCGCGCACATCTCTCGCGCACATATCTTGCACACATCCCTCGCTTGTTTTGTACATATAAAAACCTCGCTCTGCTAAGCCGTTTCCACCAGAGCTACGCTGAGCGAGGCGATGAAGTGATCCTAACACATCCCTCGCTACGCATCCTCGCTCATCTCTGGTGGAAACGCAGCCTTGTTTCGTGTATAGATTAGTTAATAGTTAGTAGAAATGGAATCTACGCACTACGATCTGTTTAATGAGCGCAGATGAATGGATAATGGCCTCAATTTATGTATGTATACAGTGACAATCGCTGCCCTGTGGGCGCCATCATGGTGTGTGTTCGCTGTGGCCCTTTTATGGCATTTGGTTTAGGAGCTCATTGTTTTAAATTATGGCCATCATCTATGAATATGAAGAGCCTTTTCAAAAATGATTTAATTTAATACCAGCTAGATATTTGGTTGAAGATAACGCATGTCCTCGATATCCTGCTATATTGAAGGAAGAACGATTGATGAATCTGGATCCCAAACGTTAAGAACTAATTGAAAACAAGAAAGAGTTGTTTGTGAAATGTTTTATTTACAGTAAAAGCTTTTATAAAATTAGTGATCGGAACCGTGTGCTGATCAAAATAAGCCTAAATACTGCCAGCGTAAATACTGTCTCCAACGAGGAGTGATGTTGTCTTCCGTCTCCATCCTCAGATCAGCTCGCTGTCACCATAATATTGTATTGTCATCGGAACTTGACAGGTAGGTATGCCAAATATCATCTCAATCGGTTGGGGATAACTGCTTTAAAATTCAGTTTCAAGATTCCACCCGGACATTGCAATTTGCAAGCTTGTAACATACTTATTTTTACTATTTGGTAGTGACACTGATTTTGATGATGTAATGTCGTTTGTTTGCTGAAAGCTTTTGAAGGCTACTGTTTGCAATGGGGTGTAAAATGTCTGGGAGCGGCATTTAGGTATGGGTAATAAAAGCTGATCTAATGGGGCCGCGATCTGCAATGTGGGTCAGGCCAATGTCGGGTTATCTACACTGATTACTTTACCGCTGCTAATAAACCGAGTATTCCTGTGAAGCACGGATAGTTGGAATGTTGTGCATGGAGGTCTGCTAGGTACCTACTGCCTTCGACCAAAGTACTTCGCCTAATTTGTATACTTCGGAGCCTTATCCCACTCTTCGACCATATTATTTTTATTTTGGTCGAAGATCCCACTGACAATAGTTAAATAGGCTTCACTAGCAAAATGTACACAGTTTATGGCAGATATAATATATATGTTAATCTTTATCGTATTTCCGAAGGAATAAAATAGTTTCGACAAACTTTCTCGATAAAAAAAATCGTGAACTTACCTACTTATCTTATCTAACGTAAATAAAAAATCATAAATAATTATTAATCTTCTAAATATCTCTATTACCTAGTAATTTAGATACAAGCTTTTACGAAATTAGTAGTGATCGGTTCAGAGCTGACACAAAATAAGCCCAGACACTGCCACGCTAATATTAATCATCAAGGAGTTCCGTCCGTCTTCTGTATCCATCATCAGATCAGCTCACTGTCACTATAATATTGTATTGTCATCGGAACCTGACAGAATATCAAATTTCAGATCAAGGGGGTGCAGGCAGGTTCTTGTTTTTTTTTTAATTTTTAACGGGAAATAAATAAGAAAATTAAATAATAAGAAATGTTTATTGACCAGAAAATGATGATAAAACAGAAAGACAGTCAGACATACGTACAGAACGAAGCAAATTAAATAAAAGCTTACATTTTTGTTGCCCTAATTTCGTAACAGCCTCAACGTTCTGAAAAATATATCCAGACATTAAATCTGTTTGGGCGGATGTGAGCTGCACGCGCGATATCCCAATGTTTGTCATCAACTACCAAACGCGAACTGAAAACAAGAACGGTATCCCATTTGAAACGTGTCGGGACCACGATCGATTTGTATTGTGTAATAGCATGGAGCTCGTAATAGTTTCTACGGTAATGCTTCTAATTCTGGATAGCGAGGAATGTTCGGCACCGGGAGTCAATCAAATAGGTTGGCTATTGCGAAATTTTTAATGCATGTTTTGATGATATTTATTTTGTACAAACAGACTTCGTTGCGTCATTTAGCCAGATTTAATCATTCCGTGGGTAAACCGATGAGAGCTTTATTTTAACTTATGGTAGGTAGGTTTATCATTTATTTAACACTAGCAGTCGTTGGTTGTTTCTCCGCGAACTAAATATCAGGATGAAATAGTAGATTATGCGGGCGGCGCGGTATGGCATATTGAACCCTGAGCGTAACGAGGAACTCTAGTGAGCTAGTTATATAGAGTCCTGAGTGAAGCAGAGGGTCAAGCTGCCCAAGACGAAGACAGGCTTTATTCCAGAGGAGCATACTCTATTTTTCACACCTTTTGCGAGACAATAAAAATTAACTGAAAATCACAGCACCAAACACCGTCATTTGTTTTACATTCTCAGTAAACGCACGTTATTTTTTTTGTTGTGTTCTGCTTATGGTGGCCTGTTCAATTTTCGAACAAACCTTTTTACAATGCCATATGGGCCTTTTACTACTCAGAGTTTTCCACGAGTTTCCACACGAATTTGACATTCCAAATTCAAATCACTTTATAGTTTATTCCCTAGGGAGTTTCATATAACTTTATATCCCAACTGATAATGCTTTAAGTACTTTACATTGAGGTTGCATGATATGTAACAGGACATTGTCGAGCAGGTGGTGTGAAAAGTATGTTTTGTATCAGGTTAACCTATGTGTGTAGTATACAATTTCATCGAATTTGGTCCAGCTGGGTTGGCGTCAAAGCACAACAAACAGAAACAATATTTAGTATTTCATTATTTCTATATAAATCATGAAATTTCCAAAAACCACCGGAATCCTGATCAACTCCTAAAAATCCTGATATGTCAGGACAAATCCTAACGTCTGGCAACCCTAGGTAAGGATAAGACGATTTCAAAAATCTTTCTTTTTATAGCATTCGTTTGTATGCAAACTATGCACTTATAGGAATCATGGTAGGTATAAGGTACCTACCTACCTAAAGATTTAACCTTTTTTTTACTACTTGAATGACAGAACAAGCTAATGGCCCACCTGATGTTAAGCGGTAACCTCTGCCTTTAACAATGCATTAGCTCATAGGTCACGTCCACCTAGGGCGCACCCTATGTGGTATTGCACTGCGCCCGCCACCCTGAGACATAAATATGAAAAGACTCATGTGCCTGTAATTTCACTGGCACACATACCCTTCAAACCAGAACACAGCAATGCGAGTATTACTGCTTTGCGGCAGAAATTGGTATGGAGGTAGTACTTCCCTGGACGAAATCTTTCACAAAAAAGCTCTACTACTACTCAATATTAATGTATCTTAATGTGGGGTACTTAAGTTGATATGTACACACACACAATGTTACAAAACTCAAAAATATGCTAATCTAAGCTTGTCCACGCCTTATTTTGTTATTATCTAATAGTGTCAAAATACTTGTACAGTAGGTACAGACACTAGGAATCAATGTCGCAGTGGCGTCGTGCTGTCGCGCAAAACTAACGGATCAACCTAATACCGCCCACGCCAAAATCCACACATAATTGAAAACACCTCCTACCCGTTTCAATATAGCTATTCAATATTCAATATAGCTATAGGTTGTTTCTCGGAATATATTAAATATGTAAGAAGATTGCTCGTTGAGAGTTTAGAAAAGCCTGACGATCTTTGTGTTCGGTTTGAAGAAATATTGGGGTATAATAAGTATTTGTCTGGCAGCGGGAATCGAACCCGCAACCATTCGCATCTCAGCCGGCTACACTCCTAAAATAATCATTTTAAACTGATCCCTTGGAGACAGGATCGATTAGGAGCAAAGTTATAGGTTTAGGGGATCGAACTCAAGGGATCCATCAGGAACTACTCACTCGCCCGACGCGCTACAGAGGTCGTCATAATTACCAAAAGTTATCACTCAAGTCTCATTTTGTATTAGGTTCATCTTCCTAAATTAATATTTATTTCTATTGTTTCAGAAGACATGAGGTAGTAGACCGATCGGACCAACAGATATCGAATAGTACAGAATCACAATGAAGAGGCTACAGAAATGCTGCTGCTGTGCATCGACACGGACCGGGACCCTGGTCACAGCGACCCTGGGAGTCATCCTCTCGATAGCGACGATCATCTTAGTATGGGTCCTGGGACGGCATCAACTCACATTCAACACCTGGGTATTCGACAAAGACTTCGATAAAAAGCTTTCAGACTTAGAGAGTGAGTAGTCCATTCCAAGGTTGTCTGGCACAGATCGCTTATAGCGATTAGACCGCCCATTGTACTTCCGTGATATTTTTAGGCGCAATAGTTTTACAGCTTGTCTATTAATGACCTCTAGAATGTTTAAGTTTTTGATAAGAGTTCTTACAGTTTTAAAGAAGAAAAAATATATGGTATTCTTAAGCTTTTGGCGTGGATGAAGCCAACGTGGACATCGGGAATGTTTTTTAATTAATTTATTTTATTCCCTTTGTCCACGTTAACATGGACAAGCTCAACGTGGACAACGTGAATAAACCTTTTTATCTAGTGAAATCATTAATTCAATAAACTAATTGAATTACCGCACTCGATATCTTTTTTTATTAAAGATACCACCTTTTTAAAATTTAATCACTATTTTAGACTTACATTTTAACATTTGGTAACTTATTAATTATATTACTTATATTAAGTATATCAGTTATCTAGTACCCATAACACAAGCTCTGGCTTAGCTTGGGGCTAGATAATGTTGTGTGAACTTGTCCAGCATTATTTATTTATTTATTTATTTATTTATTTATTTATTATTATTTGAGTTAGTGAAGTCATCAACAAAATTTAATAAAACTCTTAAGGGCATTTTTATATTATTATTTTATATACAAAAACACGGTATCAGATGGTGCGTGCCTCATGCCTGAGGTCCTGACCCGCGGATCTCACAACATAAATAAATAAATATTAATAGACCTCTGTGACGCCCATCGCGCCACAGAGGTCGTCAAAGGAGGTGTCGTCAGAGTTGAGGATCTCTGGACATCACCTGACTGTTTCTTTTCTTTTTCAGTTCCGAGGATAATTCTAACAGTCAACCTATGCTTCACTATACTGATTTGCGCACTGCTCATCGTAGCAGTCCATAAGGTGAGATAATTGTAACAGTCAACCTATGCTTCACTATACTGATTTGCGCACTGCTCATCGTAGCAGTCCATAAGGTGAGATAATTGTAACAGTCAACCTATGCTTCACTATACTGATTTGCGCACTGCTCATCGTAGCAGTCCATAAGGTGAGATAATTGTAACAGTCAACCTATGCTTCACTATACTGATTTGCGCACTGCTCATCGTAGCAGTCCATAAGGTGAGATAATTGTAACAGTCAACCTATGCTTCACTATACTGATATGCGCACTGCTCATCGTAGCAGTCCATAAGGTGAGATAATTGTAACAGTCAACCTATGCTTCACTATACTGATTTGCGCACTGCTCATCGTAGCAGTCCATAAGGTGAGATAATTGTAACAGTCAACCTATGCTTCACTATACTGATTTGCGCACTGTTCATCGTAGCAGTCCATAAGGTGAGATAATTGTAACAGTCAACCTATGCTTCACTATACTGATTTGCGCACTGCTCATCGTAGCAGTCCATAAGGTGAGATAATTGTAACAGTCAACCTATGCTTCACTATACTGATTTGCGCACTGCTCATCGTAGCAGTCCATAAGGTGAGATAATTGTAACAGTCAACCTATGCTTCACTATACTGATTTGCGCACTGCTCATCGTAGCAGTCCATAAGGTGAGATAATTGTAACAGTCAACCTATGCTTCACTATACTGATTTGCGCACTGCTCATCGTAGCAGTCCATAAGATGAGATAATTGTAACAGTCAACCTATGCTTCACTAAACTGATTTGCGCACTGCTCATCGTAGCAGTCCATAAGGTGAGATAATTGTAACAGTCAACCTATGCTTCACTATACTGATTTGCGCACTGCTCATCGTAGCAGTCCATAAGGTGAGATAATTGTAACAGTCAACCTATGCTTCACTATACTGATTTGCGCACTGCTCATCGTAGCAGTCCATAAGGTGAGATAATTGTAACAGTCAACCTATGCTTCACTATACTGATTTGCGCACTGCTCATCGTAGCAGTCCATAAGGTGAGATAATTGTAACAGTCAACCTATGCTTCACTATACTGATTTGCGCACTGCTCATCGTAGCAGTCCATAAGGTGAGATAATTGTAACAGTCAACCTATGCTTCACTATACTGATTTGCGCACTGCTCAACCTAGCAGTCCACAAGGTGAGATAATTGTAACAGTCAACCTATGCTTCACTATATTGATTTGCGCACTGCTCATCGTAGCAGTCCATAAGGTGAGATAATTGTAACAGTCAACCTATGCTTCACTATACTGATTTGCGCACTGCTCATCCTAGCAGTCCATAAGGTGAGATAATTGTAACAGTCAACCTATGCTTCACTATACTGATTTGCGCACTGCTCATCGTAGCAGTCCATAACGTGAGATAATTGTAACAGTCAACCTATGCTTCACTATACTGATTTGCGCACTGCTCATCGTAGCAGTCCATAAGGTGAGATAATTGTAACAGTCAACCTATGCTTCACTATACTGATTTGCGCACTGTTCATCGTAGCAGTCCATAAGGTGAGATAATTGTAACAGTCAACCTATGCTTCACTATACTGATTTGCGCACTGCTCATCGTAGCAGTCCATAAGGTGAGATAATTGTAACAGTCAACCTATGCTTCACTATACTGATTTGCGCACTGCTCATCGTAGCAGTCCATAAGGTGAGATAATTGTAACAGTCAACCTATGCTTCACTATACTGATTTGCGCACTGCTCATCGTAGCAGTCCATAAGGTGAGATAATTGTAACAGTCAACCTATGCTTCACTATACTGATTTGCGCACTGCTCATCGTAGCAGTCCATAAGGTGAGATAATTGTAACAACAACCTATGCTTTACTATACTGATTTGCGCACTGCTCATCCCAGCAGTCCATAAGGTGAGATAATTGTAACAGTCAACCTATGCTTTACTATATTGATTTGCGCACTGCTCATCGTAGCAGTCCATAAGGTGAGATAATTGTAACAGTCAACCTATGCTTTACTATACTGATTTGCGCACTGCTCATCCCAGCAGTCCATAAGGTGAGATAATACTACCACCATACCTATTTCTGCCGCAAAGCAGTAGTGCTCGCATTGCTGTGTTCCGGTTTGAAGGGTAAGGGTGCCGGTGAAATTACAGGCACATGAGACTTTTCATCTTTATGTCTCAGGGTGGCGGGCGCAGTGCAATGCCACATAGGTTGCGTCCTAGGTGGACGTGATCTATGAGGTAATGCACTGTTCATAGGCAGAGGTTACCGCTTAACATCAGGTGGGCCTCTTGCTTGATCCGTCATCCAAGTAGTATAAAAAAAAAAAATGTAACTGTCAACCTATGCTTTACTATACTGATTTGCGCACTGCTCATCGTAGCAGTCCATAAGGTGAGATAATTGTAACAGTCAACCTAAGCTTCACTATACTGATTTGCGCACTGCTCATCGTAGCAGTCCATAAGGTGAGATAATTGTAACAGTCAACCTATGCTTCACTATACTGATTTGCGCACTGCTCATCGTAGGAGACCACAAAGTAAGAATTTATTCGTTTTTTATTTATTTTACCTACTAACTAAGTAATAACTTCTCTATTCTTTTTTCATGCTCTCAAGACATCATTTTCGGTAAGGACTCAATATAAAATCATTCTGTAAAAGCTCTTTCACAGCATCTGCTCGACCAAGTCCAATTATCATGCAACCTCAACGTAAAGTAAAGCAATACCTCTTACGGGAGGTAAAGCTGTATGAAACTCCCTAGGGAGTAAAAAGTTATTTGAATTTGGAACGTCAAATTCACGTGGAAACTCGTGGAAAACTCTAGGGAAAAAAACCATATGGCATTGTAAAGAGGTTTGTTCGAAAATAGAACTGGCCACCATAAGCAGAACTCAATTTCAAAGAATGTGAAACAAAAGACAGTGTTTGGTGCTGTGATTGTCAGTGCATTTTTATTGTCTCAGAGAAGGTGTGAAAAGTAGAATATGCTCTTCTGGGATAAAGCCTGTCTTCGTCTTGGGCAGCTTGAACCCCTCGCTCTACATACCTTCACTCAGGACTCTACATAACTCCCTCGCTTTTAGAGTCCCCGTTACGCTCAGGGTTCAATATGCCGTCCGCGATGTAAGACACTGCTTTATCGCCTCAGTGCATAATCTACTATTATTTAATGGAAAAAAACATCATGTCAAATACATTTTACTTTTTTCGAAGATGTCAAATTCCCATGTCGCACCCATGCCATTACTAAGAATAACATCATTAAAACATGATTTGAAAAATAAATTCAACAAATAACCTTATTTTATTGTTTTCGTAAGCTTTGAGAATCGTTAGCAATAGTATATACTGTACCTATACACATATAGGTACCAGACTAAAAGTTGCTCTTATATTTTCCAGCGGCGGTCATGGCTGATGCTGCCCTGGGTGGTGCTGGGCATCGTGCTGGCGATCGGTCTGCTGATCACCGTGTTGCACACCTCCATCACATGCTACCTCGACGACAAACTCACAGACCACATCCTATTCGCTACATGCATACTAGTCGGCGGCCTGCTATATTTATGTAAGCTCCCTCTCATAATGAACTGCTAAGGAGTGGAATACACTACCGTCGTCTGTCTTTCCTGAAAACTATAATCTGGGTATCTTCAAGGCTAGAGTGAATAGGTGCCTTCTAGACCTTTGTACTCCATCTTCGGCCACATCGTCACTTACCAAAAGGTGAAATCGTGGTCAAACAAAGGTAGATACTCGTATTAATGTTAAAAAATAAAATAAACAAAAAACTTCACTGACACGTCCACTGCTGGACGAGGCCTTCCGTATATTAATGTCTAGAGTTAGTTATAGTTTTGTTAGTAGATAGTAGAGCTTTATACAAGCTTTTATTTAACTTGTATGTATGTATGTTGTTTATATGTAATGTATGTTTGGCTGGGTGGAATCCGGGTGGAATCTTGCAACTGAATTTTAAAGCAGTTATCCTCAACCGATTGAACTGAAATTTGGCATACCTGTCAAGTTCCGATGACAATACAATATGATGGTGACAGCGAGCTGATCTGATGATGAAGACGGAAGATGGACAAAGGAACTCCTCGATGGACAATAGTAGTCTGGCAGTATTTAGGCTCATTTTGATCAGCACACGGTTACGATCGCTAATTTTATAAAAGCTTGTATGAAAAATATATTTTTCACAAAAACTTATTTGTGAAAGATTTCGGAAGTACTACCACCATACCTATTTCTGCCGCAAAGCAGTAGTGCTCGCATTGCTATGTTCCGGTTTTAAGGGTATGGGTGCCGGTGAAATTACAGGCACTTTGTCTCAAGGTGGCGGGTGCAGTGCAATGCCACATAGGGTGCGTCCTAGGTGAACGTGACCTATGAGGTAATGCATTGTTAAAGGCAGAGGTTACCACTTAACATCAGGTGGGCCATCTGCTAGTTAGCTCATTAGCACACTTAAAAAAAAACACCACGCTTTTCAGGCTGATTGGTGATCGCACTATTGGTTTTGGGTACTCAGGTGGATGCTGCCCCTCCCTTAGTGTAATCCGCTGTTTCCCTTGTGGTCATACTATTTTTAACCAACTTTAAAATAAAGGAGGAGGTTCTCAATTCGGTTGTTTTTTTTATGTTCGCATAACTCAGTCATTTATAAACCGATTTCGTTTTTTATTTTATTTAAATGGTCATACTTCATAATGACATGAAAATACTTGGCCTAACCAAAGATGACACGAACCAGCGAAATACATGGCGCCGCATGATTAGGAAAGCCGACCCCGAGTAACGGGAATGAGCGAGGACAAAGAAGAAGAAGAAGAAATGGTCATACTTCCAGATCGGTCCCACTTTTGTCAAAATCAAGTTCTGATAATAAAATCCAAGAGGAATTGAGGAAACTCCTTAATTCATATAGCGCCATTAGGCATGCATATAGTGATTTTGGTAGTTTCAGCAACAAGTCAATCATGTACATTCAGAATGTATCATTTGGTGAAGTCGAATTATGTTTCCCTCTGCGAAACATATTCACGCATCTTACACTGAACTGGAACACTGAACACAGCACCGTTAGCCATAGAACGATTTTGGTATTTTCAGCATCAAGTCAATCATGTACCTACATTCAGGATGTATCATTTGGTGAAGTCGAATTATGTTTCCCTCTGCGAAACATATTCACGCATCTTACACTGAACTGGAACACTGAACACAGCACCGTTAGCCATAGAACGATTTTGGTATTTTCAGCATCAAGTCAATCATGTACCTACATTCAGAATGTATCATTTGGTGAAGTCGAATTATGTTTTCCCTCTGCGCAACATATTCACTGAACTGGACTGGGGTACACTCCAAACGCGCGTGCGGAGCTGACACAGCTTTTTTTTATTTGCAGGTATCTACCTCTACCTATGGGCAGTGGTGTTCAGCCACTACTTGGACGTGCGTGACGAGGAGGAGCGCGGCAGATACCGCAAGGCGCCTTACAGACGCTAACTACACACTAATCTTGCACAAACACCTTTATTAATAAGCACAGTAATCTCTCTTTCACTAAAACTGTAACTAAATGAACTAGCGATAGCAATAACTATACACAGAATCTACATTTATCTCAGAGCGTGCTAGACTCGTCTGTGTACGAGCTAGACTCGTCTGTATACGAGCTAGACTCGTCTGTATACGGTCTAGACTCGTCTCTACACGAGCTAGACTCGTCTGTATACGAGCTAGACTCGACTGAGATGCAAGAGGGTTCGATTCCCGGTGCGGACCAAATGTTTATACGAGTATCTGCAAATATTCGTTCCAGTTGTTGTGGTACCATGGTGCACGTAGTTCCTGATAAACACGCAGGTTATCCTAGTGTGTGATCAGGACTATGTATCCATGTAACTGTTGGGTGTATGTATGATGTACTTACTTATTAGAACGGCTCATTGCTAGTTCATAAAAGAAGGCCCTATGTTCCAGAACTAAGGTCAAGCTTGAATCGAGATTCGGGTTTGGCGTGAAATTCCAATTTTAATGTGTTTTTTGCTAATCACAGCTCATCAACACATCTTAGGATAGCGAAACGTGATTTTGCGGAAACTAGAAGAACTAACACACATGTTTTGATTGATAGTGTCTCATAATTACCATTAGGTATAGTTACGAATGCCATTCAATGATTTTTACGGTGCTTTTTTTGTTCATTGACATTCGTAGATATTTATGAGACACTTTCAATCAAAATAATGCGTGTTAGGTCTCCTAGATTCTGCAAAATCAGATTTCGCTATCATAAGATGTGTTGATGAGCAACTCAGCAAATAACACAATACAATTTGAATTTCGCACCACAAGCGAAACGTTCCACCCGAAGACTTTTTTAAAGATTTTAATCGAGGAAACGTCAAAACCTCTTGATTCATATTAAAAGATAAACGGCTAATTACCACTAATTTCGTCACTTTGCTGACGTTTCGAGACTGAATTCAGAAGCCTCTTCATCAATGGGCACCGCCCGCCGCTAGTTTTCGACGCACGCGCAACGAACCTACCGCCGCCGCCGCCGCCGCTGTCCCAGCGACCGGGCCCGCGGCCGCACGCACTATTCGCCGGAATCGCCGGTCCACCGTCGGACGTGGTCGCGGGTGGTGCTCATGATGAAGAGGCTTCTGAATTCAGTCTCGTAACGTCAGCAAAGTGACGAAATTAGTGGTAATTAGCCGTTTATCTTTTAATATGATTTAGTATGGAATACGTTTTACTGAAAAGTCAAACTATCTCAAATCGGACCAAAGGCCGTAGTAGAAGTATGCACCATCGACTTAAGTTTGCACCGAGCGATGGTTAAAACTCAGACTATGGTCTCAGGTTTTTGCAATACTCACGAGACTCACCAGTGATGAATCTGCTAGTGTTAGGATAAAAGTGCCTTAATAACTATATTTTTAACTGTTGTGTAGTATGTGATAGCTTATTGTAGGTACCTAGGTCCGTGAAATTGAATCTCATGTTACTGAGTTAACATGGAAATATACTGATTGTGAAACATTTGCCTTTACAGCATTAAACAATATTTTATTACCTACGATTTCTATTAATAAAAAAATCAAAAACCTTACTATCTTTTATATAAATGTTATTAATTAAAATATGTATTTCCATGTTCATATAAACATTAACTTATTTTTACCAAATATTAAATGATACATTAATATGTAATTATTAATTAAACAGTTTAATAAATGTTAAAAACTTATGATTTATTTACTATTTTACAATCTACGTACTACCTAGGTACACAGAGTTACAATCAGTTAGCAAGAGCACACGAAAGTGTCCATTCTGAGCGTGGAAAAAACACACGTAAAGAAAATGCTTTTTTTTCTTAATCTGCGTTATTGAATGGACAAGCAGATATCCCTCCTGACCACAGGTAACCTCTGCCTTTAACAATGCATTACCTCATAGGTCACGCCCACCTAGGACGCACACTATTCAAATTCAAATACAAAATCTTTATTTCAGGCTTACTGAGAAATGCACTAAACCTAAACAGTAAGCCTATATCAACATAAATATTAAATACCTTAGAAAGTAACATACACATTAAAAAAAACACTTTATTTATTACTTAATCTACACACGTGTGATCGCCGACGCGTCGCGGCCCGGGGGATCACGTGACAGGCGTCCCTTGAACCACCGGAACTTCACCCCTTTCGGGCTCAAGTAAGTCTTCACATTTTCCGTAGGGGCCCTCATCATAAATAAGCTAAAGCTCACATTATGACGAGAGTCCAACTTCATGGCCCTCAAACCCACTCCGGCTTTCTTGCTGATGTATTCCACCACCTCTGCGGCCTTCACGTCGAAGTAGACGCGGGACACGTAGATCTGCGTAGTGCTATGTTGCGTTGCACTATTTGCACTGCGCCCGCCACCCTGAGACCTAGGTAAAGATAATGAGTCTCATGAGCCCTTAATTTAATTGGCACCCCATACCCTTCAAACCGGAACGCAGAAATGCGGGCACTAGGTACTGCTTTGCTGAAATATAAGTATGGGGGTAGTATTTCCCCGGAAGAACTCTCACAAAAAAGCTCTTCTACCACTAAATAATAATAAGCATTAGGTATATAATAAGCATTCCACTCAGGCGGGATAGAGAGAGCTCAGAAACTCTATCGATCAATAAATTATTTATTGTAGGTACAACTTAGAAAAAGTAAATTAACTAACCTACCTAGAATATACATACCCTTTGAACAATTTTAAATACACGCGCCCGAATAATGAGACGCAACTGATTGATTTTACATTCCTCCAGGCTTCTTCTTCTTAAGTCAAGCCGTCAAGAGTCTCCCACTGAGCAGGTAATCACTACGTTTTGAGTCTCCGTCAAGTCATAACCCAGTTTAGAAATGAGTACCAAGTTTTTGGAGGACAAAACCCACCAGTCCTAATAGAGACGCAATACACTTACATAAAGGTATTTAACTCATGGAAGTAATAAGTACTACGTACAACTAGTACCTATCTACTTATTACTTCCATGATTTAACTACACCACAATGTGATCTTTAGCTCAGTTAATGCCTTTTTAGTTATACGAAATAGCTCGAAAAAAATAAATTAAATTTTTATCACATAAATATTATGACGTTTCTTTAAAAATTGCAGATTGTGGCTCTTCCTTGCTCTTCCTCCAGGTCCATGGTTTTTTTTAATTGGCTGCTTGTGCATTTGCCATTTCTAAAGTACCTATTTGAATTGTAATAATTTGCAACGTTAGTACCTAGGTACACTCCTTTCTAGCCGTCAAAGTCTCAGTCAAGTCATGTTTTAGTAAAACGGTGGCAGTTTTACTAAATCTTTGGTAGACAAATTCCATCCATTTTAAAAGTCACGCAATAGACTTCCATTTAATTTCACTACACTTGTGCTCATTAAACGAGCTACATTGATTAAAATGCCACCAAATTACAATGGACCTACTAAAAACATAACTCAACAGAAAAAGGTACTAGTAAATATAAAGTAAAAGTAGACGAGATGGACTCTTCCCGCCATTTTCGAAAAGAGACGTCGCCATTTTCTAGTGTTTTTTTAAATTATTTTGTGTAATTTTGGTGGCATTTTAACCGCTGTAGCTCGTCTATAGAGCACAAGTGTAGTGAAATGAAATGGAAGTGTATTGCGTGACTTTTTGTATACCATTGTTTTTGTAAAACGGCCACCGTTTTACAAAAACATGACTTGACTGCGACTTTGACGACTGGAGGCTTGTAACGTTGCAAATTTTATTGAAAAAGTAGTGAAAATACAATAACAATAATAAATAATGCACAATTGGCAATTTTCGAAAATGGTGGAACGACTCCTCCATGGACTCAATCGTAGACAGAGTATACAGGTTACGATATTAATAAACCATTTGCGACGCCAAAAAAAAAAAAAACACCATTTGACAACACTGATCTGTCAATATCAATGGCTGTCAGTGTCGTGCCATATCGTGTGTTTTGTCTTTTGTCTTTCGTCTGCTGTGTTCGAGGCTGTCTGTGTTGTTCGCATGTTGTTCTCCGTTTGAGTTGAGACTCGTTTCAAGAGACACAAATATTTTTCACTCACTCACAGTCACGTCACTCACGTCTGTCTCTCTCAGTCACACCATAGAGGAATTTTTTATATATAGAAATAGAGATATATCTCCCGCCAAAAGAGGGGAGGAGCTCATGCGCGCCTTCTGTATTTGACTAATTGAACTTTTGCCATAGTAACTATTATTTATTCTGTGCTTTAGCTCTATTTGCATTTTTCATACTACATAAATAGCTAGCTACCTACCTATCGCTATATATGTATGCCTCTATAGCAAATAGGCATACTTATATAGCGATAGATAGGTGCCTGGCTATTGTTAGTAAAACAACGTTTTCAAACACAATATGCACCTTTTTATTTTTAAACATACAATAGTAGTTATTCATTAGATCTACCTATACACATTGCCGTGGTGTGTCCGGCCTAAGAATAGACCCCTCCATTTTCTCCCATGGATGTCGTAAAAGCCGACTAAGGGATTACCCGGACTTGTTAGTATGATTTGCTGGTATAAGATTTGTCCTGGCTGCTAGCTTATTATGAAATGTGTTAATACTGGAAGAAAGCGTTAGTTGAGTCAGTCGTAGGAAGCAATGGCGGCGATGAGCTCACCACTTGTCACGTCTATATTCCACGATGGTGCAACCCACTGTGAAAAGCGCCCATTGAGGCTCTGCATACCCCTTCAGGAAAAAGGCGTGTGTCTATGTATGTATGTAAATACATTATAATGACTTATTTCGTCTCGCTTGAGGGGCGAAATTATTATTTTTTGGTGTTTTTTGCTCATTACAGTTTATCAACACTTTTTCAGATAGAGAAAGTTGAATTCGCGAGCGCTAAGAGACATAACACACATGTTTTAATTGATAGTATCTCATAAATATCATCAGTTTTGCTAATTTGACCGTAAACAAACCCTTTTTATGTTTACAGTTAAAAAAATACCTTTAAGTATACATAGTTAACTTATTTTGCAGTTTTTCCACCATGCTTATGTACTTTTATTTTGCATACTATTGTATACAAAAAAATTGTATTAAGTATATCAGTTATCTAGTACCTACCTATAACACAGGCTCTGCTTATATTGGGGCTAGATAACATTGTGTGAACTAGCATTATGTATTTATTTATTTTATTGGTGTTAAGTACTCAGGTGGATGCTGTTGCCTATTCCCTAATTTCTACACGCAGTCGGCTGTTACGACATCCACGGGAGCGGTCTATTCTCAGGTCGGGCACAGCAAGTTACCTGTAAATATGTTAGTATTCTGTAAGTCAATGTCATTATTGAGGGGGCTCCAATGCGACGGTCTCTTCTCGCATATGTCGAAGAGCGGTTGAGTCTCGCGAGTCAAGTTTGTTGCGATCGTGCTGCATAGTTCGTCGAAATCATTTCTTGTCCGGCACAGGAAACACTGTAATCAAAGAATTACATTTGTTAGCAACTAGCCTTTTGCCCGCGGCTTCGCAAGCATGTTGTTGGGATAAAAAGCAGCCCCCCCCTACCGTCCTTCGCAAGCGTTCATCCACACACCAAAAATCAATAAATAAAAAACTTTATCATCATTTGCATGCTAGATACTTTTTAGTAGGTAGAGCTTTTTTGCGAGAGTTCGTTCAGAGGAAGTGCTCGCATTGCTGTGTTCCGGTTAGAAGGGTAGGTGCCAGTGAAATTACTGGCACGAGACTTTTCATTTTTGTCTCAGGGTGGTGGGCGCAGTGCAATGCCACATAGGGCGGGTCGTAGGTGGATGTTATTGTATTGATAAAGGCAGAGGTTGCCGCTTAACATCATCTCTCTGTGGGCCGTCTGCTTGTTCCGCCATTAATATAGTTAAAAATTTGTAACGTGTTGACCATTTACCTACACAAGAACAACTCAGTGTTTCCACATTTTTGCAAATAAATAAATAATCTAATCTTTCGGATTTTGATTTGATTAATCAAAATCCGCTCAACCTTTACGGAGTTGAATTGGAACTACACATATAACGCGAGCGTAGCTGCGGGCGAAAGCTAATAAAATAGAGCCTATGTCCACCCTCAAAGTAATTTCTAAATATTCAAGAACAGTTTTTTTTTTAAATCGGATATGTAGTCGTTTATTACCTCCTACATACAAACTTACGAACTATAATATAAGTGTAGGTAGATTAATTGAGGAGTTACGCTTCTACGCGTTCCTGTTAGTTATTATGCTGAAGGTAATACATACCACAGCTACCGAAGGATCCATCACAAGGATGGGTATCCTGGAAACGTATTTGCAGTGATATGTACAGTCCATTTCCTTCTGATCATCAGTTATTTTATTCTGCAAATAAATAAAATAAGATGAGGCGACATTGAGAGTATCTGTTTACATATTATATACGTATGTTGTGTACATACATAGGTAGTTAAATAAAATAAATAATGTTGGATAGTTCACACAACATTATCTAGCCCCTAGCTAAGCAGAGCTTGTGTTATGGGTGCTAGATAACTAATATACATACATACATACATACATAGACACACGCCTTTTTCCTGAAGGGGTAGGCAGAGCCTCAATGGGCCGCTTTTCACAGTGGGTTGCACCATCGTGGAATATAGAAGTGACAAGTGGTGAGCTCATCGCCGCCATTGCTTCCCACGACTGACTCAACTAACGCTTTCTTCCAGTATTAACACATTCCATAATAAGCTAGCAGCCAGGACAGATCTTATACCAACAAATCATACTAACAAGTCCGACTTAGTAAAATGCATTACATAGATATATATGTTTTATTATATAATAGAAGAATAGAAATAATTTATTTTGAACAGCACATACACACAGCTTGAATACACAAAACAAAAGTTACAGCGTCAAAAAATATTTGTTGCTGTGTGTATAGTGCCGTCAAAAAAGGTCCATGCTTAGCATATTGCTGCAGTGAACTGCAACGCTGTTTTTTTTTTTTTTTTTTTTTTTTTTTTTCTGTTTTTTAGTATTTGTTGTTACAGCGGCAACATAAATATATCATGTGTGAAAATTTCGACTGTCTAACTATCGCGGTTCATGAGATACAGCCTGGTGACAGAAATAATAAATAAAACAAAAATAAAATTTTGACAGCTGTCATCCAAAATGTAGATTTTGTCATCAGCTTTCATTTGAGCCATACAACGAAACTCTAGCAAAAGTAGTTTCCGAAATATGACTGTTTCAATTTTGACAGCTGTCATCAAAAATGTAGAGTTTGTCATCAGCTTTCATTTGAGCCATACAACGAAACTCTAGCTCGAGTAGTTTCCGAAATATGACTGTTTCAATTTTGACAGCTGTCATCCAAAATGTAGATTTTGTCATCAGCTTTCGTTTGAGCCATACAACGACACTCTAGCACGAGTAGTTTCTGAAATATGACTGTTTCAATTTTGACAGCTGTCATCAAAAATGTAGAGTTTGTCATCAGCTTTCATTTGAGCCATACAACGAAACTCTAGCTCGAGTAGTTTCCGAAATATGACTGTTTCAATTTTGACAGCTGTCATCCAAAATGTAGATTTTGTCATCAGCTTTCGTTTGAGCCATACAACGACACTCTAGCACGAGTAGTTTCTGAAATATGACTGTTTCAATTTTGACAGCTGTCATCAAAAATGTAGAGTTTGTCATCAGCTTTCATTTGAGCCATACAACGAAACTCTAGCTCGAGTAGTTTCCGAAATATGACTGTTTCAATTTTGACAGCTGTCATCCAAAATGTAGATTTTGTCATCAGCTTTCATTTGAGCCATACAGCGAAACTCTAGCAAGAGTATTTTCCGAAATATGACTGTTTCAATTTTGACAGCTGTCATACAAAATGTAGATTTTGTCATCAGCTTTCATTTGAGCCATACAACGAAACTCTAGCACGAGTAGTTTCCGAAATATGACTGAATCAATTTTGACAGCTGTCATCCAAAAAAACGGCTATAGTTGCGATTTGCCGGTTGCCGCAACTGAGAGTTCAACATTTTGTCGTGTTCTGAGCGCCTTATAGATTGATAAAACTATGTGATCCCAAAAAAGTCAACATTATAGGAACACAACTTTAAAATAATACAACACTAAAAAGAAACGGGAAATTATACATTTTGGAATTTCAAAATTTTGCAAAGTCAACCGAATGTTCCTAAAGGAACTTGTTTTTTGGTGAACATTCTATCCAAAAAACCATGTCAAACACAAACGCTAAATAAACAAATTTTTATGGCGAGAAAAGCAAGGTTAGTATGTTGTATCAAATTGAATGGTGCAAACGTAACTAACCAGTTACGTCTGCACCATTAAATGGGGCAAATCAATGGTGCAAACGTAACCGCGGGGCTTGGTCAACACATCACTAGGGTCACTTACTCGGTGGTACCGTTTAACTTTAAAAGTCCTACGGTACCGCCAGGGGTATGGCCAGGGGTACCGTGGGTCTGAAATGGTTTTGCCATAATCACCACGCTTGGCAGGCGGATTGCGAGCGGGTGATCGCAGTATTCGTGTTGAGCACTCAATAGGATGCTGCTGCCCATCCCCTTGTGTAACTACTAGTTATTAAATTAGCATTAAATATACATACCTGGTTCATCGATTCACGAACAGCCTGGGACACAGCATTTCATAAACGATATGTTTTTTATTTATCCGGCCAGTTGTGGCAAGCTATGGCGACGATGAGCTCACCACTTGTCACGTCTATATTCCGCGATAGTGGAAATTATCCAAATTAATGCAAATTAACTAATTATCAATGCAAATTTTTTACAATTTTGACTGGACTGACATATGCTATGAGTGCTGCCAACTCAATTTTTAAAAAACAGCCAGATCACTACAAAAAAAACAAAATCCTCCTTATGAAATTTATGTTCAAAAAGCAATTCTTGTCTGAACTTGTTAAGTAGTGCATTATAGCACCCTTACAGCAAAAGCTGTTTTAGCCTACTTTTGAATATACTTGGTCTATCAATTGTTTTTATGAATAACCAAAATTATTGTAGATGGAATAGAGCTAGGCTAGAGTGAATAGGTGCCTTCTAGACCTTTGTGCTCCATCTTCGGCTGCATCGTCACTTACCAACAGGTGAGATCGTGGTCAAACAAAGGTCTATGTTAAAAAAACAAACATTGTTAAAAAAAAAATGGAAGAAACTTTTTATTTTTTTTGTTAGTTTACGCAGTTACGTAGTACGTTTAGGTAGTCTAGTAGTACGCCAACCACTAGCTGTCACAAACCTGATTTTGCTGGTAGAAGATGCTGTTAGCATGAAGCCCACCTTTTTGTAACATTATTGTATGTGCAATAATGTATAAATAAATAAATTGATTGTACATATAAAATAATTTTGTGACGTTTTCTTTTGGATTACGACTTATAATATTTTAATAATATTTTTATTATTTAGAACAAAAAAACATAGTTTTATCATGTTACTAATTTACAGTAAGCATACGACCTTACTTTTTTTAGATATGTCAACCGAGACTTCTTCTCCACAGACAGACTGTCATTTTTTAGTAAATTTTCTGTTTTTCTTTGGGTTTAGATCGGTTTTTTTGTAGCTGATGATGTTAATTTACTGCTAGATCTAGCTATAACATTTCTGAATTGGCATCACTGGCGTCTAATCTGATACTTTCTGATTGGATGAACTGTAGAAACAAGATGGCTGATATTGTTTTTTATAATGGCCTGGATACTGGTCCGTGTTGACTAAGAAGCTTATTTTTGAAAATAGCGAAATCTATAATGTACATATTTCAACTCTGAGTACTCAATGAATTGGTAGTTGTACCTTGGTACTTGTTAAATGATTGACGACCCTGAGTCACACTCATATAAAATTTGTTTAGAGAGGTCACACTGGTTTTCGGTTCTGTTACCGTGTGTTTCTAGAAGTAATTTAGAGTTCAAATAATGGAAATCTCATTCAAGGGGAAGAGAATACTGGTTACAGGCGCAGGGCAAGGTGAGTGCATCGCGTGGAGTGACAATTGGGTTTATTTATTGCATACGGTACCTACACGACTGCGATGCTTCTTCTAGTTATTTGCTAAGCCGCCAACGTTTTACTTTATATTTACACCTTGCAGGCATCGGCCGGGGTATAGCTGTAGAATTATGGCGTGCTGGAGCGAATATAGTAGCACTATCTAGAACGAGGTCTCATTTAGAAACCCTTCACATGGAATATCCATCTATCGAGATCGTCGACGTTGATATCGCAGACTGGGAGAAGACCAGAAAAGTAGTTGAATCACTGGGACACTTCGATGCACTTGTCAATAATGCTGCTATAGCTGTTTGTGAACCTTTTCTAGAATGCAAGCCAGCTGACTTTGATAAGTATGTACAAATTTGTCTTTTCTTATTTATTAAAACTACATTTATTTACAGAAAGCATAATACAAGTAGGTAAGTACAACATTAAAAATATACATATGAAACAGTTGTGCTACCTGAAGACCGCTGCTAACGATCTAAAGTAGCTCAACTGATCCAAATCACTATCAGAAGGAAGGGTTGGAGTGTACATAAGGGGGCGCTGAGGAAAAAAGACTTAGACAAATTTCATCGAAAAACGACTTAGAAAAAATTCCCGTTCCGACTTCTGCCCCCTTATCTACACGGTTGAGGTGTAGATAAGGGGGCACTGAGTAAAACGAAAAAAACAAAACACGTGATGATCACTGTTCTCTAGTGTCACAAGTGTAGTGTAGTGTAGTGTGTATCCATGTCAGACTGTCAACATGGTTTTAAAACACTACAGAACAGATACATTTTTCAGACTTCATTCATATCTCAAAAACGGTAAATTGTATGGAAAAAATGCATTTAACATTAATTGATGCCTAAGAAAAACGCTACACAACAGGCTAAAAAAAAAAAAAAACAAGTCCAAATGTCTTTTTTCCTCAGTGCCCCTTATGCAACCTCTGGCCGGAACAACCTTTGTAAGCAGAGGACTCAAGCTCCCAAGCTGTAAATCCTATCAAAGGGCCGTTGTAAATATTAAGGCATACAAAACTTATTTTACATGTTTCAAACAAAACAGCAGAAATAATGTTCTGCAGAAGAAATGAATCTAACACACTCAACTATTTCATCGTTCATATTCCAGGACATTTGACGTCAATGTAAAAGCTGTGCTGAACATAAGTCAAGTCGTAGCTAGGAAAATGGTGGAGAGCAATACCCATGGTACCATAGTAAATATATCATCACAAGCCTCAAAGGTAAAATTATCTTCAACAACATCTACTGTATTGCTTTTGTTATCCGTACATGTGTAATCACTTTATCTATTACAAATATCAATACAATACAATGATTTGGTTTTAGGGTTCCGTACCCAAAGGGTAAAACGGGACCCTATTACTAAGACTGATGTCTGTCTGTCTGTCTGTCTATCACCAAGCTGTATCTCATGAACCACGATAGTTAGACAGTTGACATTTTCACAGATGATGTATTTCTGTTGCCGCTATTACAACAAATACTAAAAAATATAATAAAATAAATATTGAAGGGGGCTCCCATACAACAAACGTGATTTTTTTGCTCAATATTGATAACGGCAACAGGTAGATGCTTGAAATATTCACGGAATATTTAGTTATGTATTCACATTAAAAATAAATAATTAAATTAAAATAAAACAAATATTTAAGGGGGCTCCCCAACAAACGTGTTTTTTTATGCCGTTTTCATAGATAATGGTACGGAACCCTTCGTGCGCGAGTTCGACTCGCACTTGGCCGTTTTTATTTTTTAACTTTAATATGGGTACTTTTGTTTGGCACACGATCTCACCTGTTGAAACTCACCATTACTCTTTGTAGGCTGCACTCATCGACCATGCAATCTACAGCGCGTCGAAAGCCGCCCTGGATGCTCTCACTCGGGCTATGGCATTGGAACTGGGCCCGCATGGCATCAGAGTGAACGCTGTCAATCCTACCGTCATAATGACAGAAATGGCCAAAGTTGGCTGGTCTGACCCTGCCAAAGCCAATGAAATGCTTGCCAAAATACCATTGAGAAGGTATAGTCACACTTCCTGCTAATATTATCCTCTATCTATCTATTCAGTCGGTAACACCCACTACTGAGTGAAGGCCTCTTCTCTAGAACGCCACTCCTGACGGTCTTGTGCCAGCTGGATCCGCTCTCCTACTGCCTGCACAATGGGCAGGTGGTCTGTCTCGGGGCCATTCGGTGACTGCTTTGGTCCATCGGTACTCCTCTCGCCTTGCCAAGTGTCCCGCCCATCTCCACTTGAGGCTCGCAATCCGTATACCTACATCCTCGACCGTAGTTCGGCTTCGAATCTCGACGTTTGGTATACGGTCCAAGAGGTGGATACCTAGCAAATACAAAAGAAAAATTCTTATTTGTTCTCAAGCCCATGAGCGCAAACTGAACGAGAGTGTGGTACTGCCCGCATTCAATGGACCAACAAACCACACGGGGAGTCGTTGGATGGAGGCGGTTCAAGACCGTTCATAGCGGCATTATATCGGAGAGGCATCCTGCAGTACAGCGGTGGATGAACTGATGATGATGAAATGTTTGTTGCTCAAACACGCCGTAATAATTAATGCATTTAATCGTTTTTAGGGTTCCGTACCCAAAGGGTAAAACGGGACCCTATTACTAAAGCACGGCTGCCCGTCTGTCCGTCTGTCACCAGGCTGTAATCTCATGACCCGTGATAGTTAGACAGTTGAAATTTTCACATATAATATATTTATGTTGTCGCTATAACAAGAAATACTAAAAAACAGAATAAAATAAATATTTAAGGGGGCTCCCATACAACAAACGTGATTTTTTTGCCGTTTTTATAGATTTTGGTACGGAAACCTTCGTGCGCGAGTCCGACTCGCACTTGGCCGGTTTTTTTTTTAATTTGTTTTTGTACCTTTACGACACAAATGACAATAGCATTTCATGAATGTATTTGTTGTAACCGTAGGATATTTTAGTTTTTAAGCCAAAACAAGAAGAAAGTCCTTGCTGATAAGATATTGTATTTAAGAGAGTGAACAGTTTATCGCTAAACTGACACCTACATACACAAGATGTGACAACTCCTTACATTATCATTTCAATCATTTGCTTCATGTGACTATCTATCATTTACTTACATAACTCGTATCATAAAATGTATTTGCTTTTCGTGATTTCAATTTATTTACAGCCTTATTGATAAGATCAAGATAATTTGAGATGAGGCGACATAAGAACCAACATACTATCATTATTTTCGAAAAAAAAATTACTTCCAACTAGGAATTTATCCCCAATACAAGATTTTATAATATTACCGAAAACCAGAACCATGTGCTGATAACTATAAGCCTAAACACTGCAAGTCTACTATTATCCATCGAGGAGTTCCGTTGTCTACCGTTCCGTCTCCATCACCAGATCAGCTCGCTGTCACCATCATATTGTATTGTCATCGGAACCAGACAGGTATGGCAAATCGCCATCGCAAACCATCGCAATTAAGGCCAATCGAATATCGGAAAGTCACCCTTATCGCCACCCGTGAAATCCTTATCCTTATCCTTGCCGCTTTAACATCAAATAATAAAAAACAGAATAAAATAAATATTAAAGGGGGCTCCCATACAACAAACGGGATTATTTTGCCGTTTTTATAGATAATGGTACGGAACCCTTCGTGCGCGAGTCCGACTCACATTTGGCTGGTTTTATTTGTTTTTCTTTTTCTTTTTAGGTTCGGAGAAGTGTCAGAAGTTGTGAATGCTGTGGTATTCCTGCTGAGCGATCGATCAAGCATGATCACCGGCGTGGAACTGCCTATCGATGGAGGTTTCCTTGCTACATAAATACTTTTTAGTATTTACTGCTCTTAATCATCGGGCTCGAAGTGTAGGGTTGCAGAAAATTAAGCTAAGTTTTGTTAAGAATTATAGTAATTGATAGTATGTCTTAACCAAAGATCGGATTCGCTGAAAACTTGCTCGACGCGCCATATTTTGCCATTTAATACGATGTGATCCATTTTACGACGTTGTTTTTATAAACATCAGTGAGCATTTATATAACTTAAAATAATGTTTTGAGAAATGTTTGTATTTTGATAACCTTTAATTTGACCTGTAACTCAGTCGATAATAGTTTTCGGACTAATAATGTTATTAAAAGAGGTTTCTTACTTACAATGTTATTGTTATAACTTTTAAACCCTGACTAAAATGTAGGGGGTATTGAGGCCATTGTGTCTGTCTGTCTGTACGGCATGTTACTTTGTTGCCACGTAGCTCCGGAACAGGCGGATACCAATTTTTTTTTTTTATAAATATTGTTTTTGCAAAAGCGTTTTTAGCTATGTTTGATGGAAAATGGTGCAGCCGTTTCCAGGATCATCAGCTCGCAACAATTTTAATGAAGGGAAATAATGCATTTCTTGCGGCTCCATTTGATCACGGAGTCGGTACCTAGGTAGGTAAATACATAAATAATGCTGGACAGTTCACACAACAGTATCTAGCCCCAAGCTAAGCAGAGCTTGTGGTATGGGTACCTACTAGATAACTGATATGCAATACAATACATTACATAGCGAGGCGAGAATCGAACCCGCAACCTCCTGGGTCACAGGCGAACCTCCGCACGCCGCGCCACAGAGGTAATCAGAGGCAACTATTATTTATTCTGAGTCAGAGGTAGGACCGAGTGGCCACCTGGATTTGGTTTGAAGAATTATTAGCTCACTAGGTAAGAACAATTTCAAACAAAGACTTATGAACACTTCGGGTACCATGTTCATAGAAAAATACGCGCTATCGATCGAGTAAGTAGGTGTAATTTAAGTTGCTAACTGCCGTTCGTATCATAACAAATTTATTATCTCATTAAAAACTGGCGGCCTGTAGGTATTGAGATATCAACAAGTGAATGATAAACACTTGTAGTGTATTTTCTTCATAGTGCGTGGTTTGAATCGGCAAGTCAGGATGGACAGTGGATTTAAAGGCAAGAAGATACTAGTTACTGGAGGATGTCAAGGCAAGTGCATTCTAAACAGGACATATACCTTTTAAAGTAGGTAGGTATCTATGAAATTAATTTAGTATGAGCACAGAATAAATAATAGTAAAAGTATGACCTACCTATTTACATGTGTACCTAATAGGTTGCCTTACTGGATCCTGATAATTACCCGACTGCGCTAGAGGTAATGTTTCTCGAGCATAAACACGTATGTATATTTCTTTGGCACGCTCTTTAGCCTAAACGGCTTGATGGATTTTAGCTTGAGAGGTGTCGTTAGTTATGAGAGTGAAATATTTGTTTTTTAAATATTTTTTTAATTTTATTGACAACAATTTAATATTATTCAAGCATTCGTTTTTTTCCAATAATTGTTCAATAGTTGAAATCTGTAAATGTAAAGTGGGACTGGGATGGACACGTTAGCCGCATGCCCGGGGACCTCTGGGCTAGGGTAACTACAGAGTAGGTTCCGAACGCGCGGCGGCCACGTGGTAGACCCTGACAGCGATGACGGGATGAGCTCGACTCCCTCAACAAGGACTGGCCACAAATAGCTCAGGATAGAAACGTTTGGAAAGAGTGAAGGGAGGTCTTAGCCCTGCAGTGGGAAACTTCCGGCTTATAAATAAAATAATAATTGTCCCTAGGTACCTACTTGTTTTCATTGTGTATTCTGTCTGTAGGCATAGGAAAAGGCGTAGTGCTCGAACTATGGAGACAAGGCGCTAATGTGGTTACCATATCGAACCAACCAGAGAATCTAGAAAATCTCAAGAAAGAATACCCTTCGATACAAGTCGCGAATGTAGACCTTCGCGATTGGAACAAAACTAAAGAAGTTGTCGATTCCTTAGGAGTCTTCGATGCTCTTGTGAACAATGCCGGAATAGCCGTCATAGAGCCTTTTCTAGAATGCTCTGCTGCAAGTTTCGATGAGTAAGTAATAATGAACTCTATTTTTGCGTGGCTATACTTAGTGAAGTACCTACCTAGGTAGGTACCTATATTTTTAAATCATGTACCTAGGTTTTTTTTATCTGCGTGAATAACGGCAATGCATTAAGTATTTCATAGATCACATCCACCTAGGACGCATCCTATATATGTGGCATTGCACTGCGCCGTCAACCTGAGACATAAAGATGAAAAGTCTCATGTTCCTGTGATTTCACTGGCACCCACACCCTTCAAACCAGAACACAGCAATGCGAGCCTATTGCTTTGCGGCAGAAATAGGTATTAGGTACCTACCTACAAAGATTTGATTGATTGATATCTAAGTAGGTAGGTACAGCGAGCTATGCCAGAATCGAACCTACTACTTTGTATCTAGCTTTGTACCAGAAACGAAAATATAGGTTACCTTTCTAAATACTTAGGTAAGTGACCATGCCTATAACAACTTTTATCTTTTCAGGATAATTTCTGTAAACGTGAGAGCCATCTTAAACGTTAGTCAAGTTGTGGCCAAGAAAATGATACAAAATAACATCAAGGGTTCGATCGTCAATATATCGTCGCAAGCGTCTATGGTAATGTACCTACCTACCCGTTTAGTTCGCTTATCGCCTACCTACATTACGAATTTTAATGAACAAGTCATGTTTCAGGCGGCTCTCAAAGACCACGTTGCCTATTGCGCGTCCAAAGGCGCCGTGGACTCGATGACTAGAGTAATGGCGTTGGAACTGGGAGAGCACGGTATCAGGGTCAACACGGTCAATCCTACTGTCATAATGACAGAAATGGGGAGAAAGGTGTGGTCTGAACCCGCCAAGTCAAAAGGAATGCTGTCTAAAATACCTCTGGGAAGGTAAATATTTAACGGCAGGATAAATATACCGACGGTTTAAGAATCAATACATAGGTACCTACCATATGTAAATAGTTGCGAAATCTAATTTAGGGAAGTGTACCGTTAGGAGGCCGCTCCATACACAAGTCATTAATTTTGTAAAAATTAAAAAACCCCCAACTCAATGAAACGGCTGAACCGATTTTGATCAAACGTAGCTAAGAACACTCCCGACAAATTCATCTTTCAAACAAACAAAAAATCGAAATCGGTTTATCCGTTCGGGAGCTACGATGGGACAGACAGGCACACACACACACGAACAGACACGTCAAACTTATAACACCACTTCGTTTTTACGTCGGGGGTTAAAAACGAAGTCAATTATTTATTCTGTGACGAAATTTGATAGGTATACTCATTTGGATAATAGTTTAATAAATTAAAAGTCAATGTTTTTTTTTAGACAATCTGTAAATCACATTGTCAATCTATAGGTGGTTATAATATTTCCATAAGTACAAATCTTTAACTCAGTGTGATTTGGAAACCATATATTTTTATAAGAAACTGACAAACCACTTGTTTAGATATTAGTAGGTACAGATCATTATAATACATTTAAAATTAGGTAGTTAGGTGGTATTGATTCTTAACCTTCGATAAGATACATAATTAGCATGTGCTTATGCCCCGTCTCACCTCACAGCTGTCAAACACACAAGCTAGAGAGTGACAGTGCCATGCAGCACTGGAACGCGCTAAGAGTCACGGATTAGCAAAATTCCGTCACTTCCTAACTCATTGAAGTTCAGGTAGGTAAGTTAGAAAGTGACAGTATAAACGAAAAGTAAGTGAAAATCACGAAAAATAATTATTTGCCACGTGTATAATCTTCGCATCACAGAATTATACGTTCAACTTGAAGATAAAGTCTGCCGACATTTAAGTGAAAGAAAAAGTACAAAATTCTAAGTCGATTGGAAGTTGAAACAAATCAGTCGAAAACAGCTACACTGTTATTTTTTTCAGATGGTTAATGAACAGGTTGAACATTTTTGTTCGTTCACTTTACAGATAAAAGGGCAATGAATGGCATATATTTTTTCAGCACATAACATAAAAAGAAATGCTGGATAGTTCACACAACATTATCTAGCCCCAAGCTAAGCAGAGCTTGTGTTATGGGTACTAGACAACGTATATACTTTACAATATATTACATGGATAGATATTTTTTATTATATATAGAAGTTACCCAGAGCACCCTGAACAAATATATGTGGATCGCACAAATATTTGTTCCAAGGCGGGAATCGAACCCGCAATCTCCTGCGTCGCAGGCGAACGTTCGCCCGCCGCGCCACAGTGGCCGTCCAATTGACTCCTCTATGAGAAAGCCTCTAAATAAGAGCAATCAGCTGCTGCATACGCCTTAATTATCTCGTTCCTGCAACTAATGTTTCCCTTTTTCCTAGATTTGGCGAGGTTCCTGAAGTTGTGAATGCAGTCCTATTTCTCCTCAGCAGTGACGCCAGCATGATCTCAGGAGTTCAACTCCCAGTCGATGGAGGGTTTCTGGCTACATAGACATCTTCAAAATAAAATAAGGTGTATTTTACTCTGTTTATTGTGCCAAATGAATTAATTACATACTGGACATAGAAAAACAATGCAAGCATAACAATTTGTTTTAATGCTTATGCTAAGATAGGCGAGCATAAATGTACGATTAATGAGAAAGAATAGTTGTGTTAAAATTATAACTTGAATAGTATCATGAATATATATATGATTAAAATTTACTCGCATTTGAAGGGAACAAAACTCTGGCGTTTAAGGAACTAAACTTTTTTTTTTACTAACGTAACGTACAGTTGAGATACTTTTGGTTATTGATAATATATGTTAAGATAATGAAAAAGCTAATTTATTTCTTGCGTACAAGTTGTGGGAAAGTAATGAAGCTTGTTGCGTTTGGTTTCACGCAAATGCAATGAGTTGATTTATCTAATTATTTAGAAATAAACTTTTGTTTCCAAACTTCTAAAAATATACAAGTTCTTTATAAAAATTGGCCAAAAAACAACATATGGAACCATACAATTATTTCCATGAAGGGTTCCATGGTTCATTTATTTTTGACCCAGGTCAGCGGTTTCCCGCCTCCTTTGTAAAGTACAAAATTCATAAAAGCCACAAAAAAAACTAATCCTTTGCGCATCCTAAGACTACTTAGATTTAGTCCCTCCCTTTTAAACGCGAGTAAATATTGCGGAATGGCGATGGACGAGTTGTCGACTTCTCGACATGAAAAGCTAGATACATAAAATAAGGATAACAGCAAAATAATGAATGACTGTAATTCTACAACAGTTATGTTTGTATTTAATTTCGTTACCTTATGATATTGTAAAAAACAGTGTGTCTGCTTATTTAATATACCTTAAAATGTAATATGTACAAAATTAAGTCCTTAGTCTTTCGTCGTAGAGCGTACACTAATGTTTAGGAGCAAGCCACCTTTTCTCGCCTAAAGCATTATGGAGATATACAATGCGGCACCCCGCATATATAGAGATCCACATTGCGGTACTTCTCATATATCAAGGTCCACATTGCGGCACCCCGCATATATAGAGATCCACATTGCGGTACTTCGCATATATCAAGGTCCACATTGCGGCACCCCGCATATATAGAGATCCACATTGCGGTACTTCGCATATATCAAGGTCCACATTGCGGCACCCCGCATATATAGAGATCCACATTGCGGTACTTCTCATATATCAAGGTCCACATTGCGGCACCCCGCATATATAGAGATCCACTTTGCGGTACTTCGCATATATCAAGGTCCACATTGCGGCACCCCGCATATATAGAGATCCACATTGCGGTACTTCGCATATATCAAGATCCACATTGCGGCACTCCGCATATATAGAGATCCACATTGCGGTACTTCGCATATATCAAGATCCACATTGCGGCACTCCGCATATATAGAGATCCACATTGCGGCACTCCGCATATATCGAGACCCACATTGCGGCACTCCGCATATATCGAGACCCACATTGCGGCACTTCGCATATATCGAGATCCACATTGTGGCACTCCGTTTACATCGACATACCCATTGCGGCACTCCACACACTGACGACAAGCGCAGGACAACAACACTATCATCCACAATATCTTATTATACATCATATTATTCCATACACATGACAAATCATAGGCTAGCATACATTTCATTAAATAAACCTCGGAAGAATTACTAACAAAATATCATTTTATGGTTGGATACAGTGAAACCTACACGCAATAAACTAAAAGTAATAATAATGAGTGTGATCCGATGTAACATCATTAACCTCGGCACTGTACAATGAAACACGACAATGCGATGTCTTTAAAGGATGGCTGAACAAGGAAAGATAACGAAAAACCGATATACAAATGCTTAAAATACCCTGTAGACTAATCAACCTAATACATATTGAATTAAAATAAATTATAACTAAAACGTGCATTCTTACGATTCACTTTACATATTACAAGCTTACAAGGGGAAGGAATAAATCAAATCTAACTAATGTCGTCTTGTAAAACAGAGTACAGTTATTGTTACATAACAGGTGCCTGGCTCCAGGCAATCCATTATTTAATGTTCATCACTAAAACTCAAACCTTACACAATATCGAGATAACAGGATTTTAAATCTCCGCGTCTTCAACACCATGCCTTACCTTAAATTATATATTTACAATAAATTGAACCTAATCCCCAGTCATATTAGAGGCTGGTGGTCCGTAATAGTCAAAGATTTTGTAAAAATGTATCTTCTGAGAATTAAAAATTGTTCTTGTCTAAGATTTGATTACTCTTATAACCTTATTATCGAATCAATTGATTTAAAAGTAAACCAAGGTTTGTCAATAGATCTTTCCAGATTATACACTCGGCATCTCCCGTGGAATTATATTGGTAACCGATTTTGAACTTAGAAATTATGAAATAAGCAATTTGGTAATTTACATGAGATCATAGATTTTCATAAATATATAACTTGTAGAAGTAAATTTTACCTTTATTACGGGTGTAGCAAAATTTTGAAAATTATTCGAAACAGGATGTATGTCAACAAGCGAAGAGAAATCAACAAGGCTCATGCAGATAAAAAAAATAAAATAATTGTAGACGGATTCTGTGACATCTTCACGTGTCATGGACAGCAACGCTACGCCACCTATTGTAGCAAGGCGAGACCTCGGCAGATTGCTAGTGGCCATCAAGCTAGAAGCCTTACCATGGAATCTGGTGGCTCTAACTATGAAAAAAAAACTGTCGAAAGCCTCTGTTCCAAGAAGTTATACTGTTGGTTCTACTAGTAGAACCTTGTGGAAATTTTCTTCCAAGAAGTTCTACTTTAAGGTGAAGTAGAACTGTTTGGAATAGATTGAAAAACAATAGATTGATAAATAATAACGCAAAGCAGAGAAATAGTGACGAATTTAGGAGATATTTAGGTCATTCAACTTGATGTCAAGTTAGAAGCCCCAAGCCTCACCAAGAACGGCTGCACGTATCGGATTATTTATATAAGTACCAAAAAACTGTGAAGAAATACAGACGCCTTATGCAAATACTTTTCACTAGAAACGGGATTTTTACCATGATTTTCGAGTTTCGATTGTTCCCGATATTTCGGCATGGTTGCATGCGCCATGATCAAAACTCGTAAATCATGGTAAATATCCCGTTTCTAGTGAAAAGTACGTGCATTCAAAACCCTTATGCAAAGCTTATTGAAACTTCCTACTTGACGTCAAGTTCAAGCCAAGCAAGTCAGTTGAAGCCTCAGTGAATGATCCAAATATCTCCTGAACTACAGCGTCATTATTTCGACAGTTTTTTCTTCATAGTTCCACCAAATTCCATAATGAGGCTTTCAACTTGATATACACAATTGCTGAACTTATATAAATACTTCTGGCAGTGGATAGATTTTATATATAAGGCTTGTACATTTATATCCATCTTTATCTAGTCAGGCTCTCTTGCATCTCCCTCTTGCTTGTACCTTGGCTACCAATAAGATTGGCTATAGTAGTCAGTAGAGCTTTCAAATGGAGAATGCTATTAATACGATCTTTTCTAAAACCCCCGGCTATTAATAGTGTTCCATTAAAATTTGAAAAAGGAACACCTATGGACGCACATCTGTGTCTAGCACGCATAATGTAGGGCCCCGAAGCTAATACTCGATTCACAACAAGAATAGCGCGTTATTTTTTTTCCTACAAACTGCTGCACCAATTTCCACCAAACAGCTACGAACCATCTCGCAAAAACCATCTTTCATGAAGAGGAAACCGTATAAAAATCGGTCAAACCGTTCTGGAGATAAATGGAAACATTCTTTTCCACACACAAACAACCTCTCATCCTAGTACCTACCATCAGATTGTAATAGGAAATTCATAAAACATAAATAAACATGGAAGACTAATGCTACCATTAAGTAGCCTAGTAGGTACTGTATAATTATTTGCGAAAAAAACCGACTTCAATGCTAGGTTTTTTTTAACATTTATATACCTTTCACCACGAACTCACATGTTGGTAAGTGACTATGTGGCCGAAGATGGAGCACAAAGGTCTAGAAGTCACCTATTCACTCTAGCCTGGAAGAGACCCAGATTATAGTTTTCAGGAAAGACAGACGACGGTAGTGTATTCCACTTCTTAGCAGTTCGCATTATAAAGGTAGAACTGAAACGTTTAGTACGAATAGAGGGTATACTTATGAGATATGGATGGTACCGAGCCGTGCGTCTGCTCGTTCTATGATGAAAAGCAGATGGTGGGATCAGATCGTGAAGTTCCTGGGAGCATTCCCCGAAATGTAACAAATAAGACCGATCTGATCTGAACCAATCTGGAAGTATATCCATTCAAATAAAAAAATATGCTCCGAATTCGGTTCATAAATGAAGGAGATAATTATGTGGTAACAAACATACAAAAACATAGTCGAACGGAGAACCTCCTCCTTTTTTTGAAGTCGGTTAAAAATCATAATCAATATCTACTACATATTGCACAACTGTCCTAAACAATTATCCTAGACATATCCTAGGTAGGTATGAATACATGCAGGATTTGATTTAATTCAAAAACGTTACAACAAGGTCCTTTCTATTCGATCAATTCGGCTGGAGTGTGAATCAAATTGAAATAATAAGTATTTTGTTAGAAACAGATTATTCCTATAGGTACTTGGTTGGATTTTCATTATTTTTTCCAGTATGTATACTCCAATATTATATAGGCTATTGGGTATTGGCGAGCAGGGGTCGGTTCTGGTTCGCTGCGGGCCCTGCCGGGCCACGCACGCCTTCAGTTCGCTCGCAGATCACGTGGTATCAAAAAAAACTAATTTTACTAGATTTACATAAATAAACACACGCCTTTTTCCACTATTCCAAGTCTATTTCCCACGATGGTGAAACCCACAGTGAAAAGAGACCCATTTAAGGTTCTGCCTACCCTGTCAGGAAAAAAGGCGTGTGTTTATGTATGTATATCGTAAAAAATTAGCGCAATTGGGGCCCTGATCAGCTGTCACTACATTTTCAACTGGAACTGAGTCAAAATCGTCTGGCAAGATGTTATTGGTAATGAAGTTAAACATTACCCATAGCATAGTCACACTCCACCAATACATTTCTTATCACAAGAAACGTGACGTCATAATAGGTTTTTAAAATCTGCCAAGTATTATTTTATCAAAGTTTATTATTAAAATTAATTATTATTTAAATGTGACCCAAATTGAAACACCTGAAGATGGCTCCATCGGCACTAGCCGAGTTGATAGTGCCCACAAATTTCGTCTCCAGCGTCATAGCTCGTTCTATGGCCGAACTGGTGAAGGCATCGCCGATTAGAGGCGAAGATGCGGGTTCGAGTATCGCTGGAACGGCACTTTTGGGTCACATTTAAATATAAGTATTATTTTGTTATAAATGGAATTAATATAATCCCTTTATGCTTAATTCACATTTTTCTGCTAATATATTATTATAAGTAAACAAACATCCTTGAGTAGATCAACAGAAACATACTGTCATCCTTATAATAATTACGACACACATTGCCATGGATATTAACTAATATTTAACTGTCTGAAATGTAACTTCAATATCATACAATCAATAAGCAATTAGCCAGTATTTTACTTCTTCTTCTCTTCTTATAATGGCTTCTGAGGAGTGCTCCAAACAATTTAGCCAATGTCAAGTGATATAATTATATTATTTATAGTCAAGTCTTAAAGTCTCCGTCAAGTCATAACCCAGTTTAAATGGTGGCAGAAAAACTGTGTTTTTACAGGGAAAAAACCACCATTTCGAAAAGACAATACACTTAAATTTAACTACATCACACATGTGCTATTTATACAAGTTACTACGGTTAAAATGCCACCAAAATTACACGAAAAACTCGAAGAAACACATTAAAATGTAATAAAATAAAAATGACGACGTTTCTTTCAAAAATGGCAGATTGTATCCCAGTATTTTATTTTACTTATAAAAATCTGTCAGAAGTCAAACAATGGCAAAAAATATTGGCATCCCTTATTAACGGACAGTGTCAAACAAAGACATGACAAATTTTAAGCAATGTATAAATTTAAATAAAGTTTTGAAGGAAATTGTAATTAAACTTGGTCGGTAAACTTGCATTTGATGGAAAAAAATTGTAGCTTCAGAACGAATAATTTGGAACGGATTACTTGTAAATATAACTGAGCATAAAGTACTAGGGATGTATGGGTTAGGCCTAAAACGATTCTATGTTTAAATGAGTCACATTCAAACTGCAAGATGTTTATTACATACACGCCGCTCACATCGCGCTTAGCCTATTATTAAATAATTTACAATAATATGTATGAACGATAACATGAATGCATACAAAATTGTTTAAATCGATTCGTGAACGTCCAAAGAAGTTCACGGTCGCGTCTCGATTCATACCGAGCGAATCGACGACTGTTAAATACACCGTACATACGTGAATATATCGAGTCTGTAGTGGTGTTCCGCGGAACAGAACACACGGCTCACAATACGAACGTGCCCGGACGCAGCAGTGGTCACGGGGACCGGACGGCGCGGAGTGGTTACGTGGTCCGGACGGCGCAGTGGTCACGTGGTCCGGACGGCGCAGCGGTCGCGTGCTCCGGACGACGGGTGGTCACTGCACGCCCTCACCGCCACTCCGAGATAGCGGCCACCGTGGTGCTGGGCTGGCCCGCCGCGCCGGCCGCTGCAAACCAAAACACAACCATTACAATATATACCAAAATAAGGCCCAAATTAATAAATCAAACTCAACTAAGACCTATCCAGAGTGCATCAAAAATAACGAACTTTTAGGTAGAGGCCACAACACTGCGTTGCAACGTCGCATCGCAAAAACGATGTCGCATCGCAATATCCGCGATGTGTCGTACGACGCCGCAACGCTGTGTTGTGGGCTATCCCTTAGTAACTTTTCGCTGTGAATTTTGAAATTGGAACTCACTCAAGATCAGTGTTGAGTACTGTTTACTTTGGTCGAAGGAGGTGAGTTTGATTTATCAATACGGTGCCTAAACAGCAAGGTATCACTTTCTGGCCGTCAAACACCCAAATGGCAATATGACCAAGTCAGCATTGTGCAATAGCCATTACTAATAAATCAATCCTAGAAAGCAAAAATATAAGATCAAAATTTGTACACATACCTATGCCTAAGCCTTAGCTAGCACGAATAAAAAAAAAGATATTACATATCCATCACATAAGACATGTAAGACAACATTTAAATATTTAACAGATACGAAGGATGAGAGCATAGTGCGAGATCCGGTCGAACAGATGAGTACACTCATTTGGATTTCGATACCTTCAATGAAAAGGTATCTGTATCAAGTGGGGTCAAACTTTTGAGGTATGCAGTGTAAAATATTCAAAATATGCTAGCAGTCTCCCGCCAGCAATTATGCAAAGCATGTTACGAAAAACCCCAGCTAAAATAAACAGTATCATCATCAGCCATAGACGTCCGCTGCTGGACGAGGCCTGCAATAGAAGGCCTGCGAAAATGTTTGTGTTGAGAGCTATAAAGAAATTTAATAATTATGACTTTACAGAAAGGTAAATTTGATTAATCAAAAACATCTTAAGGTCATAACAGCCTTAGGGGAAGTGCAGCAGTTTAAACGAGTAAGTAATATTTCATTGAAAATAAATATGATCGAAATTCAGATGAGTGCAGTAATCTCTTACGCCGGATCTCGTGCTAGTATTTTATTTGATGGTGTATAGTTTGAACGAGCGCTTACTGGTTTCTTGTTCCGCCGGCTGTTCGTGGCGCCTCAGGGTGCGGTCAGCCGCGCCCGCCTGGTAGTTGCCGCGCGGCCCTCCTGGAACCATATTAACATTATTTTAATGTGCCTGCTCGTAATTCTTGTTTGGAACAACACTAGTTTATATTCAAGGTGACACTGTGAAACAAACAAGATGGGTGCATTTATCTCATCTATATGCAATTACAAATAGGTACGTTTTTTTTATACTACTTGAATGACGGAACAAGCAAATGGCCCACCTGATGTTAAACGGTAACCTCTGCCTATGAACAGTGCATTACCTTATAGGTCACGTCCACCTAGGACGCGCCCTATGTGGCATTGCACTGCGCCCGCCACCCTGAGACAAAGATGAAAAGTCTCATGTGCCTGTAATTTCACTGGCACCCTTACCCTTCAAACCGGAACACAGCAATGCGAGTACCTTACCCTTCAAACCGGAACACAGCAATGCGAGTACTACTGCTTTGCCGCAGAAATAGGTATGGTGGTAGTACTTCCCCGGACGAAGTCTTTCACAAAAATGCTCTACTACTAATTGATTGTGGTTGTTTGTTATTGTTGTTGTTGATTGTTATTTGATTGTTATTCAATCAGGCCATAACTACGAATGAAATTCGTAGTCAGGTAGATTTCGCTTGGATTTTACGATGCGATATCGAGTTTGTGGCAGCCTCGGTGTATAAAACAACTCGTGTAATGAGGTTTCACTCGGGCGAAGTCTCGAACAGCCATAGTTTATTTTTAACTGTTCATTTCATCGTCAACAAGCCTGTAGAAGTCCACTGCTAGACATAGGCCTCCATCGTAGTGTGCTACGCCAACTTGTCTTGAGCCGCCACAGTCCATTCTGCTACCAAATCATACCGTTTGTTTTTTTTTTTGTTCTGTGTCAATTGTTATTTTCCGTGACGTCACCAAATGGCTCTGCCGGAAGACCAGCGTTGGTTGCAACGTGTGTACAACTGGCTCATGCTGAGACAGAGACCATTTTGTGACTCAATGCAATTTATTTTTAGCTTTGTCTTATATTTTATTATGTTTTTGATTGAGTTACAAATAAAATATTTTCTTTCTTTCTTTCAATTCTGGTGAAATCGTCCATCGGGGCCTTCCAACATTGGATCATCGGGTTTGTGGTCGAGAATATTTATTCCCCAACGGTTGTCGGTTCTGCGAGGTATATCGCCTACCATTTGCCAGTTCAACTTGCTAATTACAGGAGCTAATAAGGTCTATAAGAGCGGTTTCAGATTATCCTTTTTCTGCGCGTTTTACACTCGTTGTCGGACGCGCGCGCACGCGCTTATTCCGGCGTGTAACCAATTGGTCAGTCAGTTGCATCTTTTTTGCGCGTATATACGAGTTTGTAGCCGCGTCTACGCTCGTACAAGGTGCACGTGTGGCAAAAGGCGACACAAACGCGTACAAAAACGAGCTGATACACAAAAAAAAACGCTTATCTGAAACTGCTTTAACGCTGGCATAAATAAATAGACGTTACTTAGCACGTAATAATGCTTAGCATTGTCTCTGTCCCTCTCTAGCTCGCTTGATTTGACATGTGTGTGAAAGTGACAGGTGACAGGGATAATGCTAAGCATTAGCACAGATAAAATAATGCTATGCTAGTAGCATTAGTACGTGCTTCCCTTTTTCAAAGACCAACCAATTTTCATACTCAGATCTCCAACGTCTTACCGTTTTATATCCTGTCGACATTCTCATTTTACAAAATAGTTAAATCTAAAGCCACAGTAGCCACCACAACCAAAATAAGAAGTAGATCTATTTATCTCAACATTTTTATTATACTAACTACTAACTTTACTGATCAAGCAGATGGCCCACCTGATGTTAAGTGGTACCTTCTGCCTATGAACATTGCATTATCACATAGGTCACGTCCAACTAGGACGCACCCTATGCGGCATTGCACTGTGCCCGCCGCCCTGAGACACAAAGATGAAAAGTCACATGTGCCTGTAATTTCACCGGCACCCATACCCTTCAAACCGGAACGCGGCAATGCGAGCACTACTGCTTTGCGGCAGAAATAGGTATGGTGGTAGTACTTCCCCAGAGGAACTCTTTCACAAAAAAAACTCTACTACTGCCAAATTCTTATTATTATTATGATTTCTTCTGTTATATCCGAATAATGATGAAATGTTGTTGTAATTATGGTTTCTGGTTACAATCACCAACTTTATAAACCCTCCGCTCCCATCTCCCCCACCGAACCCAATCAATACCCCTTCCGCCCTTTTCGCACAGGGTTCCCGAGATCCAAAACTTGAGAAAATGTTAATTAACTACCCCTGAACAACCTCCCAAAGTTTAATTAAGTTTTGACCTTTTTCTAGCTGAATCTACCTGACGACTGTACTACTAGTCTACTAATGATGAAGTGTTTAGTACATACCAAACTTAAGCATATTCCAGTCGAACACGTAGTCATAGGTGAACCCTTGTCTGTGGAAGAGAGTCCGAAACAGCTGACGGAGGTGGCTGTAGTCGGGTCTCTCCTCGAAGCGCAGCCGTCGGCAGTACTTCAGGTACAGTTGGAATTCAATTGGATGGTTCTGAAACAAAACATGTCGTCTACAGATTGAACAGAACCATAGAACATAGGCTCCCATAGAATATCACCGAGGACACCGTACAACAGTGTCAATAACTTAGACTATGGCCTCAGAGGTTGCATTCAAGAACACATGTACGGTGGAAATGGATGGAATAAATAATAATTAAAATTAATATTACACCAAAAATAATTGAATGACATGCGTAGCGTGCGTGACATGCGTAATTATGAAATATTTTCAAATAATATATGCGTGTTAGGTCTCCTAGTTTCCGCAAAATATATACGTGTAAGGTCTCCTAGTTTCCGCAAAATATATACGTGTAAGGTCTCCTAGTTTCTGCAAAATATATACGTGTAAGGTCTCCTAGTTTCTGCAAAATATATACGTGTAAGGTCTCCTAGTTTCCGCAAAATATATACGTGTAAGGTCTCCTAGTTTCTGCAAAATATATACGTGTAAGGTCTCCTAGTTTCTGCAAAATATATACGTGTAAGGTCTCCTAGTTTCCGCAAAATATATACGTGTAAGGTCTCCTAGTTTCCGCAAAATATATACGTGTAAGGTCTCCTAGTTTCTGCAAAATATATACGTGTAAGGTCTCCTAGTTTCCGCAAAATATATACGTGTAAGGTCTCCTAGTTTCCGCAAAATATATACGTGTAAGGTCTCCTAGTTTCCGCAAAATATATACGTGTAAGGTCTCCTAGTTTCCGCAAAATATATACGTGTAAGGTCTCCTAGTTTCCGCAAAATATATACGTGTAAGGTCTCCTAGTTTCCGCAAAATATATACGTGTAAGGTCTCCTAGTTTCTGCAAAATATATACGTGTAAGGTCTCCTAGTTTCTGCAAAATATATACGTGTAAGGTCTCCTAGTTTCTGCAAAATATATACGTGTAAGGTCTCCTAGTTTCTGCAAAATATATACGTGTAAGGTCTCCTAGTTTCTGCAAAATATATACGTGTAAGGTCTCCTAGTTTCTGCAAAATATATACGTGTAAGGTCTCCTAGTTTTCGCATAATCAGGTTTTAAAATTTTAATTATGCGCCTCAAACGAAACTTTACACCTTAAAAAAACTCCTCTACATTCTTCTAAGTAAAGTCAAATAACAAAGAATGTGCATGAAATTATAAATACCTCTCCCTGGGAACAAGTGACAGCATGACTAGGTCTGAAGTTAACTAGGCTGTGTCAAATTTCTTCCTCATCAATTAGTCACAGGATGACTCCGCAATAAAAAGCACTTCACCTTACACAGACATCTCTAGAGTGGAATTTTATTGATTTGTAAGGCTTTGATCTTTTTTTTCTTCAGTAATTTTTAATAATGATTATTAAACCACTACATCTATATCGGCATTGTTAATCTTTCGACAGAGAGCATAGCTGGAATGGGCTGCGCTCGGAAAACTAGATGACATTTTCTGGGACCCTAAAAAGCCACAATGCCTGAAAACCAAACTGTATAACCTGTCCTGCCCTAAATGACGTACGGCGCCAAAGCATGGACGCTCACTAAGGAAGCTGTGCATAGAATGAGAGTCGCCCAAAGGGCTATGGAGCATGCCATGCTTGGAATATATTTACTGGACCGTTTCCGCAACACGGAAATCCGAAGGAGGACAAAAGTAGCAGATATTGGAGACCGTATTGCGAGACCTAAGTGGCGCGCTGGGCAGGACACTTGGCCAGATTTGGTGACGGCAGGTGGTGTAAGGCCCTGACAGAGTGGTAGCCGAGAGGGAGCACTAGAGGCCATGGCAGACCATCAGCCAGATGGGTGGATGATATAGAGGCCGTAGAGGGAAAGACCTGGATGCGAATCGCACATAACCGTTTGGAATGGTGTTTGATGGAGGAGGCTTATACCCAGCAGTGGGCTATTATTTGAGCTGCCAATGACGATGATGATGATGATGAAACCACCATGAACCTGCACTTGGAAGTTTGCCCTCACTTACCTCGAGAACGACTTCACAGATTTTGACGCAGTTTTCAAACATAAATTGGTTTCCGAGAAAGTTTTTAATATGTAATCTATCTAGCTATGGCAAATAGGCGATGGATAGTGAGAGATTTTCTAAGCGAAGGGTCATGAAAAGGTCTGAGATTCAAATGAATCTGCAGCTTACTTTGCAAAGCTCATCAAAAGGCGTGGAGAGTTTCTTCTCGGATATCCTCTCGTACTTCTGCCGCTTGGTGGCGGCCTTAAGGCCCTGCCACGGCAGGCTGCCGCGGTTGAAGTACATCAGCACATAGCCCAGCGACTCTAGGTCGTCGCGGCGCGACTGCTCGATCCCTAAATGGGTGTTTATTGATGCGTATCTAGCTGTGCCTGAAATTTTAATAAAATATGTTAATTTCAAAGTTTGTTACTCTTTATTCAGAGCTGAGCCGAACTGACACAGACTTGGAAACAGCCCACATATGGGCTGTGGACAGTGAACTTGTTTTTTTTTTCTTTATAATTTGCGCCCCACGGCTTGTGCATTTGCCATTTTCAATTTATTTTTCATTTTAATTAGTGTATTTTCAATATAATTGCAACGTAGTCGCGTCAAAGTCGAGTCATGGTTTAGTAAAACGGTGGCCGTTGTTCTAAAACTTTGGTAGACAATTTCCACTAATTTTAAAAATCACGCAATTCGCTTCCAGTTCATTTCACTACACTAGTGCTCCATAAACGAGCTACATTGGTTAAAATGCCAGCAAAATAACACAAAATAACTCAAAAAAAACACTAGGAAAAGAAATAAACAAAAGTAGACGACGAGTCTTTTCGTAAATGGCGGGAAGAGTCATTGAACCTGTTAATGACACTAATGACCAGTACTAAAACAGACTACTTATTGTGCAAGTAAGTTTTTTTTATACAACTTGGCATGATGGAACTATCAGATGGTCCACCTGATTGATTTATAACAACGGTAACAATTGATGCCAGCAGAGAAAAATGTATTAGCTGATATCAATGACCACTGCCTTGTCTCACCAATAGCAAGGATTGTTCTTGCCTCGATTGACCAACTTGAGTAAAACAAGAATTAAAAAAAAAAATACTATAAAATAATAGTACTTACCGGTGAGATTTTTGTTTTCTCTGTACGGGATATGTTGCAGTGTGCGAGGATCTTTGTACTTCTTAGCTAACCCAAAGTCTATTATGTACACTAAATTTCCTTTTTTACCTAGGCCCATTAGGAAGTTGTCTGGCTTGATATCTCTGTAACAATATTAACAATTTAGTTAGTAATTTTATTGTATAGCTGATATTATTTTAAGGCTAGTCTCAGGTGTACCACTTTAAGCCCACATTAGAACCACAAAAAGTGGAGAGTAATGGTGAAGTATGGAATGTCGTGACAGCACTCAGACGGATGTTGTTGGAACTGTGGTTGACAGTTCAACCACTGTTTTGTGGGTGGAAAGTGGTACGTCTGAGCCTAGCCTTATGTTGAATACACTAGCAGCATAAGCTGATGTGTGTGTATCCTATCAGTGCACTGTCTTTAAAATATTTATCAAATTGGTTTTTAAAAGAGTTCACCGAGAGATCACTAATCACTGTCTCTGGTAGTCGGTTCCAAGCATTTGCTACACGGTTGGGCAAGAAGTGTTTCCTAGGAATGCTGGTTCCAGGCAGCTTTACGAGCGTTTGTGAGTGTCCCCTCAATTTGTGTTTACTAAAGGTAAATCAATTCCTCAAGTCGGGTATGTTATAAGGGACCATTCAATATCTTGTAGGTCTCTTTAAGGTCGCCACGTTGTCTATGCTGATATATACTGATTTCAGTAGCTCTAGTCAGCTAGACCATTTACTTTTCATTACCTACCAATGTCATTGGCAAGATTTAATTTTTTATATTTGATTGGGTAACAATCACATTACTTTGGGCTGGATGGACTCACTAACCTACTTGATAACATCAGAAACTTGTCATAAGGGTAGTGTGCCTTTCTGTATCAATCAGAAAATTCATATTTCACTGTCATTGGTGAATAAATTCCGGCAATGATGCACCACTGGTCACGTCCAGGTTTACTGTGTGACCCACAGAAGGTAACATTTATAAAAAAAAGGTACAATGAGTCTCAGTTTAACCCTTCGGGGAAAGGTGTGTGTCTGTGTTTCTATGTATAACTGTATGTCCAGCGGGAAAACAGTATCAATAGTATTTAAATGTAAAAGTGTCATACATGTACCATGTATACATATTTACCAGCAATATGACAGAGACAAATAAAAACTTTGTGGCCTGTTTCCGATTTGTAGTCCAGTTTCTGTGATATTAATGGTATATGAAACTGATTGTAAAAGCAGTTCAATTTTCATACTGAGCATACCATTGAAAACAACATCATCAGCCTGCAGATGTCCTATGCCGGATATCGGCCACCCTCTTAGAATGCCACAACAAATGATCTTGAGCTGCCATCAACCAAGGTCAGACTCCCAGTGCCAGGAATAGCAGAGGCTCCGGGGACTGCAGGGTGTCTTGTTATTGTTCACTATACATATAAGGAAGGTTTGACATAACCACATCATAATCAGCATTGCTGTGCAATCCCTTAGATGGCTTTAACAAAAATCCATCAGGAGAGGAAGAGGTAATTTTAGGCTAGAAACACGTTGACAAGAAGATTATACATTACCTATGGATAAAGTTTCTGTAGTGAATATCTTCAATGCGTGTAATGAGTTGGTCTGCCAGGAGCAGCACAGTCTTTAATGAGAACCGACGGGAGCAGAAGTTGAACAGGTCCTCCAACGATGGCCCCAGTAACTCCATTACCATCACATTGTAGTCTCCTTCCGAGCCACACCATTTTATTGCAGGGATGCCAACTGACAACAAGATAAAAAGTTTTTAGTGCATGATAGCTAAGTTAGTCAACAGGGCTTTATTTATTGAAAACACAAGGATCATTAAATATCATGACAACTCAGTAGCGCGGCGGGCGAGCAGCTGGCTGATGCAAAATGCTGCGAGTTTGATGCCTGCCGCGGGACTAAGTTTTTATATGATCTGCAAATATTTGTTCTGGGTCTGGGTGCTGTGATACCTTGGTACTCATTGTTCCTGACTTAGGGGATCCCAGTCTGGGATCAAGGCTATAAATGTGACTGTTGCGTGTTATGATGACATATTTGTTTGCAGTTTATGTCATTCATAGGTCTCTGGACTTTCCACTCTACAATGGTAACACATCAACTTCGAGTGCAGCTGCTCCCAAGCCCCTGGGTGTTACTCTAAGTGTCATCCTGCTGGCTCGAAGTTCGGCATCTCAGCAGGGTTACATTTGCAGTATACTCGGCTACGGCGATGGTCTTCTTCTAATTTTGACCGCTAAGTATTACATACTTGGTGGCCAGGCAATCATCTCGTAAACTATGCTAGGGATACATTCACAACTCCTTTTTGACAGTTACAATTTCATCAAGAACTTGAAAGTCAATCGAATAATTGTACAGTTTTTAAAAATTGATAAAAACTGACCATTTAAATAGTTCAATTCATAAAAGTAATGATATTTATTCATTTGTTGATTTATTGCCTTTATGTTTTTACAAAACTATGGAAGTTAATGTATCCCTAGCTTACATGAATGTACACTTGTTCCTCGCAAACAAACCTAAGAAATAAGGCAACACACAGCCTATTAAATACAGCCTAGTTTCTATGGCTTCTCGCCTGCAGTCACCTCTCTGGCAGTCTAATAGTTCATACAGATCTTTTCCCTGAAAAATGTTAAGTTATTTCAAGTAGTTCACGGTGACAGCATTCACCACACCCATACTTACAGATCAGCTAGCAGGGCCACCCTGAAGTAAGCCATTAGTGTGCATTCGATTTTCTAGGAACTAAATTGTGTAAAGACAAACTTCAGGGTGACTATATTTGTAGAACTTTACTAGTGCAAACCATCTTTAAGCTTGCGGTTGTACAAGTCTTTTGTATTATTATGTTTGTAAATATTTTGCATATAATGAAGAAATATGAATCTTTTTTACTCTTTAGAGGTAATGTGTGTATTAGAATAGTTTTTCATTCATGATAGCTAAATCATCATCATACCTGGGCCGGCAGCTAATATTAAAAGCCATTGCAGCGACCTATTGTAGCTTACAAGACTACTGATTATTCTAGTCTTGACAGAGATGGAGCTATGTATTTGTGTTTAGAAAATTGAAAGATAGATACTTACCGCCTCCTTGCATAAGTTTGTAAAATTTGCTTTCTATGTGTAACTGTGGGTGCCTTGTCTTTATGCATTCTAACTTTATCGCCACCTCTTCTTTCGTGACAATGTTTGTTCCTGCAATCATGGACAATGTTTAGGTATGAGAATGGTCATCTTGGCCAAATCTTTCTGGATAGAAATTGCTTCACGGTATGAGATAGATCATGCACATCAACGCCAATTTGAGGGTCACATGTCAGAATAGTATTACAATAATATAACTAAACTTTTCCATGAAAACGCTCACTCAAAATAACACAGTTCCTACAAATGAAAATGAAGCACAGCTGATGGCAAGGTTGATCACCAGCTATTTCGAAACGAAAAATTGCAGCTGGCCCTAGAGTCACCATTTTCCTTTGTTTACAAAGATTCTTGTGCTTACTCACCCAGGTAGATGTCTCCAAATGAACCTGAACCAATTTTACGACCAAGACGATATTTATTACCAACGCGAAGCTCCATTTTCGTATTGTACATCATACGAAATCACAACAATATCACTGACCACCGATTCATTACAGGACGGCCATATTGAGAGACGCAGTACTGGGTGAATTTGAAATGCAAAACTTGGCTCTAAACTAAATCTAACTATAGTTGATTATTAATTTTCCATTATTTTAGTCACTTTCCCGTAGGGATAAATAGTCAGAGAAATGAAATAACAGGAAAAAATTATAAATTTAACCTAGAATGTACGACAGTCCAGTCCATCCACAATCCATCCACCCAGTCCACAGACTATTTATTTTATGGAATAGAGATGGAAGATGGATGTATAGAAGGAACCGTCTCCTGACCGGGCTGATCCATCGTCCGTCCATCTTCCGTCTCCGTCAGTCCAGTATTATGAGAGGGAGATGTGTAGTTTGTAATACTACATCCACGCCAGAATGTGTTGATTGATAAATAGCACGCACTCGAATTTTGGCCCAGCTGGTCTGGGAGGCTATTTGCCCCACCCAGCTTGATGTGCTTGATGTCATCATGCGAACATCGATATCGATGAAAATAATATTTGCCCTTATTGAAGAGGGTTAATGTCTACCAATATTTCTGCAAGGTCTATTGGATAGTTCCCCTTCATTAGTGTTATTTCTCCAAGGATCCATCCCATCCACAGATAATATATCCATAGACTAAACCATGAAGTCCATCCAAAGGTTGTCTAGAAGAGCGATAAGACCGCCCATTGTACATTTATTTCTTGTTTAATTTTTGTGTGTTTATTTTTGCTAGTGTGTGTTGTGTTTTTTGCTAATCACCACTTCTTCAGATAGCGAAAACTATGTTGTAGGTTATTATATTACCTAACACATAAGTTTTAATGATATTTATGTGATAATTTATATTAAAATTTGTGTGTTAGGTCATATCATTACCGGCAACATAGTTTTCGCCACCATGTAAAAAAGTGTTGATGAGCTGTGATGAGCAAAAAACAAGTTTATTTTTTTAATTTCGCGCCACAAGCGAAGGCAACCTCCTCAAAATTAAAACTATCCATACAACCGTTAAGTGCAGTTTGTAGAGTCCGTGCAACCAAGAAGGTCTCAAAGAAAGACCATTTGAGGAATTAACAGATTTTTAGAGAAGCTTCGCATGTTTGAGCCTTGGTTTGAGCATATAAACTAGCGCTTAGTCACTTCTTTGGTTGCGCACGTAGTACATCTGATTGTCTGTGGTTGCTCGGATATTATCATGGACGGAGTATACAAAAGGACTGAGCGCTCTAAAAAATTATAATACCGAAATAAGATCTTATTTTATAAGGTTAAGGCTCAATTTCGATTACCGTCATAGATAGAGGAAAAAGGAGCCAAGAGAGATAGTTAGAATAGAGGCAGTTTGTCGCTTTCTAACACTTGAAATGATAGCTTTATGATAGCAAGGGTGACCATGACCATTGTATAGGTAAATACTAAGAGGTCATCGATACTACAAATTTAAAAGTTGGCCGTCGCGGGACGCCTGGCAGACGAGAAACATCACGGCATGGCTGCGTCACGAGACACGCCGTTTGCCGACACTGAACACTCGGTAAGTAATCACATAAGTGTCTATGGAAAAAGTCTCCTGGCCATGACTTTATTTTATGGTCACCGTATTAGAAGTAGACACACTGTCTCTATAGTACATGTCTTGCTCGGCTCGTTTTTCAGCTGGAGCGCTCAGTCCTTTTGTATATTACGTCCATGGATATTATAGACCATGGACCATCAAATCTCTTCAAGCAATATCACTTCAAACCTTTTCTATAAAAATATACGTAGAATAGCAACACAGTCTCTATGAACTACTAAGTCCATGCATGGTCCATGCTATGAACACATTAAACCACAGACCATAATATATCAATATAGGTCTGTCCATGGCATGGTCCATGGTCGGTCCTCGGAAGAAGATACTATTATACCTCCATGGGTCGGTCTTGTACTGCACAGACCTGTAGGTCTGTGCAGTAAACGGATCCGGAAACAGTTACCTTTTGATTAATTTAATTGGTGGATGTTTACGAAGGAAGAGAGTGGCATTAGGTTTGGCGGGAGTATTTGAGCATTTCGGGGCAACTTTTCTGTAGTTTTTCTTTATGTACTTACAATTACAATACATACAACGTAAAATATACTAATAGGATGAGTCGTCATTGTTAGTGAGAGCTATTAAAAAATACATACCTTTATAAAAAATCGATACCTACGTAGAAATTGATTTTACTGACGATAGAGTTAACAGGTATTGTTTGAAAAAAGTGTTTTAGCTTGGTTAATCTACATATCAACTTGTTAATCAAAGTCGCCGAAGTTATTCCTTTGTTTTTTGCTCATACGATGAACAACAATTCAATGCGAAGCTTATTGCGTGTTCTTTCATCAACGGCTAAATGAGTAACGGGCCTAGTTAGATAATTAGGTGTATATATTGGCCGTTTAATACACATGTAGCACGATGGTGCAACCCACAGTGAAAAGAGGCCCATAATGTAGCTCTGCCTACATACACACGCCTTTCTCCCGAATGGGTAGGCCTATCATGTATCTATGTAGTATGTGTAGGTATACCCCTCCGTCTCCTCCCGTGGATGTCTTAAATTCCGAATAAGGAATAACACCATGGCAGTATTGGCAGCTGCGTCCATCTCTACCCCTTCGAATGGACTCATCAGTGGACTCAATGATGTTTAAACGTTTATGTACTGTAAAGTACAAGTAGGATTGTTTTTTTTAAGCGGTAACTTCTGCCTTTAACAACGCATTACCACATAGGCCACGTCCACCTAGGACGCACCCTATGTGGAATTGCACTGCGCCCGCCACCCTGAGATATAAAGATGAAAAGTCTCATATGGCTGTAATTTCACCGGCACCCATACCCTTCAAACCGGAATACAGCAATGCGAGCACTACTGCTTTGCGGCAGAAATAGGTATAGAGGTAGTACTTTCCCGGACGAAATCTTTCACAAAAAAGCTCTACCACTACTAAAATTATTTACCAACCTACTTATCTATAATATGCATAATATGTATATAACAAATAAAATTGAACGACAATATTTACTTTCAATACTTTAATTATTCAATAATCGTACAGGTACACCTACTAATTCCTCGTTCGTAGGTTTAATTAGGATTTAGGCTTCAATTTTTACACAGAATCACGACAAATATGGTAACTACATGCCATTCAAAATATATCTATCATCTATTGACTATAAGTACTTAATTATAAAATATTGCAAGCAAAAAATGCGGCAAATAATATGGTAACTTAGTATGAGATTTTTTTAAATAATACCTACCTACCGTATATTTAAGTAGGTAAATATGTAATTAAAATACCCTTAATTAAAATGTATAGTGCCCAATACAGCGAATAAATTAATTATTTTTAAAATTTTATATAATCAAATCAATAATTTTCTTACAACTAAAATAGACTTTGAAATTGACTTTAATGGTAACAATGCATTTATAAAACGAATCTTCTTTATACAAATATTCAAAAGAACCTACCTAAATTAATATTAGATAGGTACATAGATGTAGTAGGTACCTAATTTTATCTCACAGCTAACTTTGATACGAAGTTTAGGTACCCGAATACCTATACAAATTTCTAGTTTGGCACCACTTACAACATGGAAGTTCATATTTTATTACACAACAAACAGAAAATTATTCATGCGCTCACAATATATAATTATTATACCTAATGGCTTCTGAGGAGTGCTCCAAACAATTTCGCTAATGTCAAGTGATATAGGTAATTATATTTTGTAAAGTCAAGTCGTCAAGAGTTTCCGTCGAGTCATAACCCAGTTTAAATGGTGGCAGAAGACCGAGTTTTTACAGGAAAAAAAACCACCATTTCGAAAAGACACGCATTACACTTATATTTATCTACATCACACATGTGCTATATATGCAAGTTACACCGGTTAACATGCCAACAAAATGTCACGAAATAACTTGAATAAAAAACACAATAAAATGTAATTAAATAAAAAGACGACCTTTCTTCAAAAATGGCAGATTGAATCCCTTTTTCAACAAGATGTAACTTTTCGTGAAAGGTTTTCCTCATGGAGGTTTTCCTATAGACTCTCTATGACAGCTAGTGTTGGTCATGCAAGTGACTATTGGAAAAAGAGTGGTCTACACTCGTTATTTACATCTAAACTATCTACACTAATATATACCTATTAAAAAGAGGAAAGATTTGTATTTTTGTGTGTGTGTATGTTTGTAATGAATAAAGTCAAAAACTACTGTGCCGAATTCATAAATTCTTTCACCATTGGAAAGCTACATTCCCCCTGAGTGACATACGCTACCAGGAGCGGGATAGGAGGGGGTACATGCGGGGGGGGGCTGTTTTTCATCCTGAAACTACCCGTGCGATGCCGGGACGAGTCGCTAGTTACTTAATAAAACACCTAATTTCTTCGTGTGAGACATGATGTCGTTCATGGGTCGGTAGTGACGGCTGGTGTAGTGGCGAGCCGAGCACTGCGCCTGCGTCAGGGATAGTCCTCGTGGCTGGTCTCCTCGAGGCCGGCCATGCTGTCGTCCTGCTCGATGCGCGGCAACACGTACACAGGCTCGATGCTGTCGTCGTCACTGTTAAAACTGATGCAACGAACAATTTTACAAATTATGATGACTGCGCCAACGCCAGGCCGAAATCTTCATACATAAAAAAACGCCTCGCGCCGCTCGAAAAAGCTGTTTTTAGTGAATATCTCGTAAAATATAGATAATTTTACAAAAACCCTCGGCTTAGTTGCATTGATTTTATTTATTTTTAACCCAATAATATGCACCATTTTAATAAACAATCGAATCTATAAAGCTAGAGGGAACTTTGGGTTTTTTTACTATCGAGAAAATATTGTCCTATGAAGTTTCTGGTACAGTGATTTCTCGGAATTATAATGTAGTATCCATGCATATTTTTAATTTGAATGTTGTATTTGACATAGTCAATTAAAAATCAAATCTATAAGATTGGTAAATTTGTGGCATACCCCACCGTGAGCAGGCTGCGCGACATACTTTCCATACAAACGCTCGTGCTCAGCTCGTACGTGATTATGAAGTTGTAACAATTTCTGGCAGGCAGGACATTCAAACCCATGCAGTGGCGTGTCCGGCTTAAGATTAGACCCCTCCGTCTGCCGTGGAAGTCGTAAAAGCCGACTAAGGGGGACATACACCATACACATATTACCTACACCAGGCAGCGGGGGCAGCAGCATCCACCTGCGTAATTAACACCAATACTCCAATCACCAATCCGCCTGCCAAGCGTAGTGATTATGCGGCAAATCCTCCATTGCACTCTTTCCAGCAGGCCGTGTCCAGCAGTGGACAACTAAAGGGTGTTGATGATGATGATGACCTGCCTACATAAAAGTGCTGTAATTTCCAAGTAGATTTGGCATTCAAGAATTTTCTTCGAGATTTGCCGTTTAAGATTTTGCGTTCAAGATTTTTCATTCGATAGCTGATGTTCATAATTTATAAATAATTTTTAATTCGAGAAAAAATATTCTTGATTTTTTAAGGTGAATTTCAAAATGACATTTGCTTTTTTTTTCTACCTACGTATTTCGAATACAAGATCGAATTATCAAATCAAGCTCTATGTATTTTATGAAACTTTATTCAAATATTGGGGCCAGGTAATGGTGTTGCAGAGACACTGCTGAATAAAGTTAAATACTAGCGCTACATAGTATAGACTAGTAAGACAATGAACAATGATGTTATATTTGAGAAAGCAATTCTGGCAATGGAGCAAAAATAATAATGCCCCATTGTAGGAGTTCCAAGTCTCTTAAACACTATTAGATTAGTAATTATTAATTATATAGGTACTTACTGGTATCGTCTATCTTTTCCTGTGAGATCACAAACTAAATTCGTTAAAGCCTTCACGTAGTTTTGCGCTAGCGTCAATGTTTCTATCTTAGAGAGACTTCTGTTGTCTTTCTTCACGTGAGGGATGACCCGACGGAGACTCTGAAAGTAATTACTTCAAATGAATAATACAAAATAATACTACAATAAGACAAGTAGTATGTACAACATTTTAAAAATATACAAATGAAATAGTTGATCTACCTAAAGACGTTGCAACCTATCTACAGGTAGGTAGCTGAACTGTTAGTACTAGTAGAGCTTGAGAAAGAGTTCGTCCGGGGAAGTACTACCTCCATACTTATTTCTGCCGCAAAGCAGTAATGCTCGCATTGCTGTGTTCTGGTTTGAAGGGTATGGGTGCCGATGAAATTTCAGGCACATGAGACTTTTCATCTTCATGTCTCAGGGTGGCGAGCGCGGTGCAATGCCGCATAGGGTGCGTCCTATAGGTGGACACCTATGTGTTAATCCGTTGTTAAAGGCAGAGGTGACCGCTTAACATCAGTTGGGCCATCTACTTGTTCCGTCATTCACGTAGTTAAAAAAACTGATCCAAATCACAACCAGACGGAAGCGTCACTATAAGTTGCTGGCTGCATTGCCACGCCGAATTACAATACTAATGCGTTGAGCCAGATGAGAACCAGCTCTCGGATCACGCGTTGCTTAGACTAGACGCCCTGAACCCCACGACCCAGATAAGAGTCTCGACCCCGAAATGCTCAAATACCTACGTAAGCTCTGTCAAGATTTGAAAATTTGTTCGCGCCTTTTGAGATCCTAATCCGAATCGGCCGCCGCACCGACCCTATTAACTGATGTCCCGGACAGATGAGATGGTGCAAGAGTATCCATGCATGTTCCATTCCACACCAAAGGCCTACCATTATACGGAACAAGACTCATGCCATCAAGCTGGTTTTTGTCACGTAGCAGACCAATCAGCTCTAGAATGGTTAGAACGTTGGCGCTGGTATAAAAGCCCAGCGAATAACGAAAATAGGTACCGCTTTGTGGTATTATAATCATCAAGCTGTAGAAGTCCACTGCTTAAAGACATTCAATCCATCAGCTTCCTACACCTTGTTGATCCATTCAGAAGGGTTCTTCCTACAGTATAGTATTATATTATCTGTGTTCCTATATTGCGTTCTGGCCCATGTTCGCCACTGGAGAACCTTTAACCCCCAATGGTTGTTAATTCTGCTATAAGGCCTGCCCATTGCCGCTTCAACTTTCTAATACTGGTGCTCTTGGTTCTTCTACGGGTCTCCTGTTTCGGGATTTGCCTAGTATCAGATTCATATAAAGCAAATGCTAAGAATTTGCCATCCTACTGAGTGTGTGCGTGTGTTTGTTACTTCTTCACGCTGAAACGGCTTGATGGATTTGGATGAAATTTGGAATGGAGATAGCTTGACTTCAGGAATAACACATCGGCACATTTTTATCCCGATATTCCCACGAAATCGAGAAATATGTGGGTAAAACCGCGGGGACTGCTAGTAACTAATAAAAATCAATGGATTTTCTCATTTCGGATTCTATCATGTAATGAAACTCCGAGCATAGCTCTCTCAATAGACCTACGGCATTTTAAAGGTCGCAGGAAGTTCGTGGATGGAGGTGGCTGAAGACCGTTCATTCTATGAGGAGTCCAAAGTCTAGCAATGTAGTTCTGTACTACATATGTCATGTTTACTTGGGGTCAAGCGAGAGCAGATACATACTTCGAAGGCCCTGTTCAGTGAGTGCATCCGCATTCGCTCCCTCTCGTTGCTCTCCAGTCGCCTGAGGTTCCGCTCCCGAGCTGACACACCGCTCCGTCGACGCCGACCGGGCCCCACGGGAGGGGTCCCAGTGCCACTACTCGTAGCGGAGGAGGAGGACCCTGCGGCATTGCGACGGGTCCGGCTTCCCCGCCGTGGAAGCACCTCATCACTCCCGCTGCCACTGTCGTAATAATCTGGAACACATTCATTGAATCAAATAAATAAATAAATAAGGCTGGACAGTTCACACAACATTATCTAGCCCCAAGCTAAGCAGAGCTTGTGTTATAGGTACTAGATAACTGATATACTTAATACAATATATTACATAGATAGATATTTTTTATTATACATAGAAAATACCCAGAACACCCTGAACAAATATCTGCAGATCGCACAAATATTTGTTCCGAGGCAGGAATCGAACCCGCAACCTCCTGCACCGATAGATATCTATCTATCGGTGCAGGAGAGGTGTTCCTTCGTAGCGGAAGATAAAACGTTTATTTGCATCTCCAATCACACACGTACATTCAAAACAAATAAAAGACAGTGCACTAAAAACTAGATTATACAACCATCGTTCACCGCAGGTGAACCTTCGCCCGCCGGACCACACAGGTAATCAAAGTTATGAATATGAATGTTAGTGGATGGAAGAGAACAGGAAGACCTAAGAAAACATGGATGGGTTGCGTGAGAGATGATATGAATGAGAAAGGAGTGAATGATGAGGTGACGGCTTGGTGGCCTAGTTGCGGAGAAGAGTCTGCTCTACAAGTGAGGTGACGGCTGACAGTGACTGAGAGTGGAAGAAAAAGACGTACTGTGCCGACCCCAAATTAATTGGGAAAAGAGCAAGACAACGAGGGTTCATTGAATCACTTTATGGCGGCTCTCTTGTGAGTCAGTATAAGTTTTTCGTCTATGGATTTGTTGATTGTTTTGGGTAGAGAGCAATACCTACAGAGCGTGGTTAAGTAATATTCATTTGAAGAGAAAAAGTACCTATATACTTTTCTTTCGCATTAAATTTCGCCTGCCCTGCTTTTTCTTAGCTAGTGGCAGATATGACGACCTCTGTGGCGCGGAGCGCAAGTAACCATATGAGAATTAAAAGATTGCTGGTTCGATTCCAGCTGCGGTATAAATGTTTGCATCATCTGCAATTACTTGTTCCGATCTGGTTGTACCATGGTGTACATAGTTACTGATAACCACGATACAAGGGATCCTAGTGAGGGATCAGGACTGTGTGTGTGACAGTTGGGTGCTATTACAATTTCGTGGGTCAGACCTTCAGTTATTATACTCTGTGCTCTCATGTGCCCGCGCGGGCTAGGAACAGAGAATCTACAGACCGGTCTGTAACTACTAAGTATGTGTATGTTTGTCTGTGTGGAATCCGGGTGGAATCTTGCAACTGAATTTTAAAGCAGTTATCCTCAACCGATTGAGCTTAAATTTGGCGTACCTGTCAAGTTCCGATGACAATACAATATTACGGTAACAGCAAGCTGATCTGACGGTGGAGATGGAAGGTGGACAACGGAACTCCACGATGGATAATAGTAGACTGGCCGTGTTTAGGCTTATTTTGATCAGCACATGGTTACAATCACTAATTTTATAAAAGCTTGTATTGAAAAAAATATTTTTCACAAAAAACCTTTGATCAAGAATACAACTGTATATAGTTGTATTCTTGATCGAAGCAAATAACTTATTATTCGTATCAGTTTTATATCTCTGGAATGCCTTCGTTGCTGTGCTCATCGTCACGAATCGTTGCCAACCGCAGCGCTAAGACGAGGCACGACGGCGAAATTTAATGAACATTTTGTGCAACAAGTCAGCTGCTCTGCGCTAAGCCTGCCAGTTACGTGACGGGACTGCACGCTTGATAAGTATTTGCGTAAGAACGCGAATGCAGACTAATCGATTTGTGCGCTCGGCTACGGGTGATTTTCGTAATTCCCTTATCTGAATCGTGCCTTTCGACGGCTCTATTATAAAAACATTTCCAGTTACACTTTTATGGACATGCATTTGTGATAGGTACAATTATAATTGAATAAAATGCTACTGAACAAGCAGATATCATTTATTTATTTTAAGACAATTTATATGGACAAACGCTCTAAAAAGGAGTTCATCTAGCATTGTTAATCAAATCAAATCAAATAAATTTATTTCGAGCGAGACTCATAAAGGAAGGTACATACTAACACAATAACAAGTAATTAATTTTGTAAAAATTAAAAACCCCCAACGCCAATACAAATACAATACCGACAAATAAACATTTCAAACAAAAAATAAATAACGAAATCGGTTCATCCGTTCGGGAGCTACGATGGGACAGACAGACACACACACACACATACACAGACACGTTAAACTTATAACACCCCTTCGTTTTTCGTCGGGTGTTAAAAACCTTAAAAACTAATTGGATTGCTGGGCAGGTGTCGCTCGCAGCAGTGCCTTGTATAAGGACAATCCACCCTAGCAGCAATCATTGCCAGCATAGATGCTAGATTAATGACAAATCTAGCATCTATACATACAAACATACATAGACACACGCCGTATTCCCCGAAAGGGTAGGCAGAGCCTCAAATGGGCCTCTTTTCACTGTGGGTTTAGATTGTGGTTTTCATCGTGGGAAATAGACGTGACAAGTGGTGAGCTCATCGCCGCCATTGCATCACACGTCTGACTATGCTAACGCTTTCTTCCAGTAATAACACATTCCTTATATAAGTTAGCAGCCAGGGCAAATCTTATACCAACGAATCTTACAAACAAGTCCGGGTTTATAGTCTAGCATGTATATTGTAAGGTTCGTCTATTCCCACCTGTTTTGTTGAGTAGTTCTGTCGGCAGAACTACTGGGTTTTTATTTCCCATTAGTTCTGTTCACAGAACAGATTTTGGTATATTAATTTGACTCACCAACTCCTGCTGCTTCAGTCTTTGTGTCTACTTCCTCTGTCCTGCCATTAAAGTAATCTGAACTCTCTTCATACTCCTCGGATCCCTCCTCCGTCGCCGCCGTCGCCCACCCAGGCATCGTGAAATCTGGAAATACAATAATATTGAACTATTAAAGTTAGTAAATCTAAAGTTTATACTTATCTACCATTTGATATGGTCTCAAAGTTTAAAACGCTACATACGTTAGGTTCAAGAAATATTTTACATAAAGTAATTGTACCATTATTAATTCCGTGCATAAAGACAGAATAAGTACCTAGGTACTTAACAGGCCGAGTATAAAACTTATTAAGTATGTACCTACCTACCTACTTTTCACTAGAAACGGGATATTTACAATGATAGTTGTGTTTTTTGTTTTTTGTTTTTGAGTTTTGAGTTGTGTTTTGTTTGTTTTGTTGTTTGTGGAACAATCAAAACTCAAAAATCATGGTAAATATTCCGTTTGTAGTGAAAAGTATGTACATAACCATGATAGTTTCAAAAGTTATTATGTACGTTTTGCGAAGTAAATTGGGATTTCCATTTCCTAATTCAATGTACCTAGACACATTCAAAAAAACAAAACGTGTATCAGTATTTTATCCAATAACGATAGGTATCTTTATGACAAGATAAAAACCATTGCAATTAAATTGTACACTATGACGAGGTAGGTAGGTAAGTAGGTATAGGTAGGTTATCAGTTATCAGGGAGTATATAAAGGTCATGGCCAGGGGCGGAGGTGGCGCCGCCGGTCTCTGGGCGGCATGGGGCGCCCACACGACGCCCTACGGCGCGACAAATGACGCAGGGAAGTTATATACATATAGAAACAAGTAAAACACCATCGCAGTGACAAATAATAATCTTCATCCTCCGCATTTTATATTAAAATTTTGCTGTCCAAATCAATGCTTGACTACAAAACGAAACGGACCATGGCCACAGAATAAATACCATGGCATTACTTTCTTGCATATAAATACTAAAAGTAAGGAAATTAATTCTCCTACGTTCTTTTTTTTTTTCTTTATTATTGGCGCCGTACGGCTTGTGCATTTACCATTTTCAAGTTATTTTTCATTTGTGTATTTTAAATATAAATTCCTCCTTCCAAGTCGTCAAAGTTAGAGTCAAGTCATGTTTTAGTAAAACGGTGGCCGTTTTACTAAAACTTTGGTAGAGAATTTCCACCAATTTGAAAAGTCACGCAACTCACTTCCATTTTATTTCACTACACCTGTTCTCATTAAACGAGCTACATTGGTTAAAATGAGGTTAAAATACAACCAAAATAAAGTAAAATAACTATAACAAAAAATGGCAGGAATAGTCTCGACTTTTCTTTCATAACTTAGAGCATTGCAGGCCACGTCACCAGAAACGGCAGCAAAGTGACAATGCACGGGTAAGCGTACCGCAAAATCGCTTAATTAAAGTATGGTGATGACATACCTAAGCGATCTATAACCGCCGAGCAACATTCCTTTCTTCCCGTTATCCCGTTTTTTTTGCTAAACTAGCGGCTAATACTGAAAAATTCTGTATGACCCCGGTTGCTACGAGAGCGCTACGCGTCTACGCATGTGCTACGCAACAACATCCAGACATTTCCCATCTATATTCATACCCATATTTCCCAGCAGAAAAAAGAGCACTATCTTTCACTGTAGAGTCCACTCCAGAGCTGAATTCTGGTAACTGGGGCGCTATTTTATCCTATTGATATTATAAACGCGAAAGTTTGTAAGGATGTATCTTTGTTACTCTTTCACGTAAAAACTACTGGATGGATTAGGATGAAATTTGGAATGGAGATAACTGGACTCCCGGAATAACACATAGGCACATTTTTATCCCGATATTCCCACGGGATCGCGACTTACGCGGGTGAAACCGCGGGGCGCTGCTTGTATACTTATAAGTGCCAAACTTTGAAGGTGCCAAAGGTAAAATCTACCTCTGTTATTCGTTAGTTCATTAAACTGTCGTCGGACTTCAGTCGTGGCGTGGACTCTACATCTTTACTTTGTTAGTTTGACGACCTAAGTGGCGCGGCGGGCGAATGTTCGCCTGTGACGCATGAGGTTGCGGGTTCGATTCCCTTCTCGGAACACGATCTGCAGATATTTTTTCAGGGTGTTGAAGAACTGGGTATATTTTATGTATAATTAAAAAAAAAAAAACTATGTAAGGTATTGTATTAAGTATTATTAAGTAGTATTATTGTATTTATCTAGTACACAAGCTCTGCTTAGCTTGGTGCTAGATAATGTTGTGTGAACTGTCCAGCATTATTAATTAATTTAGAACTTATCCCAATAGTTATTTCGTAGCCTAACTATACGATATCTGAAATTATAACTTGTAAGTAAATCTTGGGTTGCTAGGTATAATTCATTGTTACGGTTACTTCACAGAACTAAATTGCAAGAACACGTGTTTAATTATTACAGAACCACACCTCGGTATTACAGGCCTAGTTTCGAGATAAAATGGCATAGTTTATGCATTGAGCTAGTTAATAGCGTTTAGAAACCAGTTTTAGAGTAAACTGTTACACGGTGATAAGAAATTGTACACTACACTACTAAAGAAAGATTTCAGAGTTTTTAGGGTTCCGTACCCAAAGGCTAAAACGGGATCGGAACGGGAAAAGGGGGAATGGTGTCGCCAGGCTGTATCTTATGAACCGTGATAGTTAGACAGTTGAAAATTTCACAGATGATGTATTTCTGTTGCCGCTATAACAAAAAATACTAAAACACAGAATAAAATAAATATTTAAGGTGGCTCCCATACAACAAACGTGATTTTTTTGCCGTTTTTTTAGATAATGGTACGGAACCCTTCGTGCGCAAATCTGACTCGCACTTGGGCATTTTTTTTATTATCTGTGGTTGTTACTAGTGAACAGATAAAATGCAGCAGCATGATGCTTCGCGTGTCGAACGCACGTGTAACCTCGCTCAGCTATGTACAGACAGACACATTTTTCAGTTATTAGATGTTGTTAATAATAACTGCATACGTCCGTTTAAAATTGGTTAAACGCATTAAAACGAACGTAAAAAATTGATGAAACGCATTAAATAGTCTCGTCCTTTTAAAATTACCTACAGAGAAGGACTTTATATATCTTATAAGTATTATATCTTATAGTTATTACTTTATATAATAGTAAGGACTTTATACGGGTTCAATCGGTTCTTTGTAAGTTGCTATTATTATCTACCAATTTTGTACAAATATGTGTACGGATTCTTGCATAAATCAAATACAAACGCTACTCTAACCAACTAAAATAATAGACAACTAGGGTTAAACACAATGGTGCTACTAATAAACGTAAAATATTCTTCGCGCAGTTACACCGTGTTTTGTCTCTTTCAATCGAATTTGAAAATGCTGTGCAACTATTCCAAAGATAATTAAAATTGTATAAGTTGAGATCCAACAACATATCTGTAGATTTAAATGTATGTAGATGATAGAAAAATTTAGGTAAATGGGTTCTACAGATAAGTTGGTGGATCTATTAGTTTTTTTTGTTTATATTGTCTGTTTATGAATTACTGTGTTCGACCGTGGCTTCACTCGCGTTTTACTAGGAAAAAAGTAACCCATAGATAGCCAGGTCATAAATCTATGTACCAAATTTAATCGAAATCGGTTTAGGCGTTTCGGCGTGATTAATAAACAAATATACAAACATCCAGCATCGTAACTTTGACATTTATGATAATAGTAGGATCTTTATATAATATGGAATTAAAATAGTAGGTAGTTTATGCAACTGTCATATAAGAAGGAGTATTAAAACACGAGAGTCTGTTTATCGCATGAGGTGAAGCTGAATGCGATAATAGGTTGACTCGAGTGTTTTAATACCTAAGTTATATGCAGTTTCATACACTACTATATCTTCACTCATAGGAAAAATTGAAATTAAACAAAGAAAAACACGATCGGCAAAAAAATGTATGGGAAGCGCGGGAAATTAAGTTCAAACTACGCATGCGTGCGCCATTTTTTCACAGTTCGAACTGCGCATGCGTGCGCCTTTTTTTTCATATTCAGGCTGTAACCATATACTAGTTTAATGAATTAATAAAAAAAAAGATAGCGGTACTATAATGAGTTTTATGATACAGTTGGCGGTACTATAATGAGTTTTATTCTTAATTTTATGTATATGCGTCTATAAAGTGCGTCTGTATAGAACCGTCTTTGAAATAGTAATTCGAATTTTTCGATTTGAGTGTAGATAAAAACTGTTTTTGTGTACCCTTTTGGGGTAAAAGGCGTGTGTCTATGTTATGTAAAGTCTGTTCAGAAAGAGACTCGTCGTGGGATTTGAGGGCGCAGTTGTGCTTATTTACCTTTTATGTTTGGCGGGCAATACAATAGCGCGTCTGTTCCGTTTCAATCCTTTTACAACTGTAACTATTTCTTTAGTTTATGATTCAAAATCCGAGTTTTGGAATTATTAACAAAAAAAAATGTTAAATAAACCCAAGAAAACGTTAGTTCACAATTCGGCCACGACAGCTCTCTTTCTGAACAGACTATACATGCACGGGTTTGTAAAAAAAGATTTTTTTTAATTTCATCACCCATTGTTGTTACAGATAATAATTTATCGTTTTACACTTTAATACTGTATTTTTTCTAAAGTGTGCAATAAAGCGTTAAGTATTATTTTACCTGTATTGTAGTAAAAGTTGGTTGTTTAACAAACAATAAGTTATTTGTACGTGACGTAGAAGTGACGCTGATATTATTTACATACATAAACTTGAATAGATAAATCATAAAGCATATTGCAGCTGAAAAAACATGTGGAGGTTGCTCAGCTGGAAACGAACTGAATAAGCTTCAATACTCTGTTCAGTATTTTATGAAATTATATATTACTCTCTCAAACACTCTTCAGATCTCCTTCAGATCCTACTAAGTGGTAGTCAGCGCTAAATCCAAATTGTCTGTGTTAAGGTGGATGCTCTCGCTTGAGGAGCGAAATTAATAATTTTTTGGTGTTTTTTGCCCATTACAGCTCATCAACACTTTTTCATATAGCGAAAGTTGATTTCGCGAGAACTAGGAGACTTAACACACATGTTTTAATCGATGGCATCTCATAAATATTATCAGTTTAGCTACGACACACCTAAACACATTTTTACAGTGTTTTGTTTTTGTTTAGGGGTATCGTAGCTAAGCTGATGATATTTATGAGATGCCATCAATTATAAACATGTGTGTTAAGTCTCCTAGTTCTCGCGTAATCAACTTTCGCTATCTGAAAAAGTGTTGGTGAGCTGTAAATGTGAGGGTATATCGGATTCCTACGTAGTGTTCTAGCGATTGAAGCAGAAAATATGATGTGGATAATATAAACAACTCCAGCCAGTTCAGTGGTTTATTGAAAAGTCAAATCCATAACAGCACGGTTGCTATAGGAAACTCAAAAATACTTTTGGTTCATAAATTAAGTCATGAAAAAGTTCGTATTACTCACAAAAAAAACACCAAAAAAAATGTATTTCGCGCCTCAAGCGAGAGCATCCACCTTAAATCGCGGGTCGGCTTTCGTTATAGGTAAAAGGTGATTTGTTTGAAGATAACTAACCAATCACCATAAAACTTGGTAGGTAAGTTGGTGATATCAATACAATTAGGTAGCATGAGCATGGTATGTAAGCATAATCGGTAAAGAATTCGTTGAGGTCTCAGTTCGGGGCGAACTAATACTTTAATTGGCTTTTTTTAAAACGTGTTTACTGGGTCTATCGCTACGCTTATCGTGTTTAGTAAGTGTCTACTGTCTACCCCTCTAATGTCCGTATTCAGCCAGTATTGTCATTTGAATTTTCGAAATGTGAATTAGTTCGCTCCGCCGAGGAATATCAGACTATTCCATATTCTGTGACTGACACAAATTAGTGAATAGGGAAATTTAACTTTTTTATCAAAAATGAGACCTAATCGATTTTTCACCCCCAAAAACCCCCATATAGCAAATTTCATCGAAATCGAATGCGAAATTGAATGCGAAATATTGTGCCATACGATTTGTATAAAATGACGAATTGTTGGTGAGTTTTGAATCAACAAATACTTATAAAAAACCACTGTGAATTACGTCTCGCAGACGAAGTCGCTGAGAAAAGCTCGTTTTATTTATTTATAACTCGTGTCTGCCCGCGGCTTCCTTCGCATTTTACCAGGGTGAAAGTAGCCTAGCTCAATCCAGGTCAATCTATCTCTGTACCAAATTACTTCGAAATCAGTTCAACCGTTTCGGCGTGATTGAGTAACAAACACACAAACATCCAAACATCGTAACTGTGACATTTATGATTGTTTAGTCCTGTCGATGTCAATCCCATCATAGCGACAACTAGCTATTTTTGTTCGTTGTTGAAAATGGACACAACCGAAATCCAGACTAATGAAAAAAGTTAATAAAATCATAAGCTATCGTAAAATTGATCGCAAATAAAAGGAATCATTGTGTCGTTGTCGAAAGTGAGCTATAACCGTCGTGTGTGTTCGTGCGCCAAACGGGATTTTCACCAGCAGTCGCCACGTCTCCGTGCACAAAGTGGCGAAGTGTATTGTGAGTAACTCGAAGCAGGGCTGGTGGGTAAGTCGATTGAGCCTGTCACCTCGCCAAGGGAGCTCCACTGCACCCGCCACCCGCGCCGGAGGATCCCGGCACATGGGAAGTTGCCACGCAGGTCAGTGAAAACCCTATTTGCAGCTCGGCGCACACTTGTCTGTCGCTGTCGGTTATAGTTTATGCCCTGTTCTTCTTCTTTGTCCTCGCTCATTCCCGTTACTCGGGGTCGGCTTTCCTAATCATGCGGCGCCATGTATTATGTATTATGTTATTATGTTATTTTTATAAATTTCGTGTTAAAGCCTAGTTACATTCCACATTATCGAACAATGATATTAGTGGGATTGAAGTGTGACATTGGCTGCGGTGCTCGATTGGTCGGTGACTTTTAACGTGACATTTCGAACGGTAACGTGTCGACGACGCGTATGCGGCGAAGCCCGGGCTACGTCACGGACGGCGTAGTAACACCGAAACCAAGTAGCGCAACGCTACGCGTCCTTGAGTTACCTAATCGCCTACATTCGGTTACGTCTTAATCAATGTAATATTGATTGGCCATGTGCTACGTCTATAGTTTAATCACCTTGTTTGCACGTTAAGACTGCGCCAACCCGAGGCAGAAATCTTCATACAAAACCCCTACAGTAAACTCTCGGCTTTGATTTTATCAATCTAATTTGTAACTCAATAATATGCACCATTTTAATAAACAATCGAATCTAGTCAAAAAATAGACGTAATTTTCGTTTATTGTCTATCGAGAAAATATTGTCCTATCGTGTTTCTGGTACAATGATCCCTCGGAATTGTAATTTAGTGTCGTTGCATATTTTTAATTTGAATATTTTATTTGATTTATTCATATAACTTTTGAGACTACCATGGTACATACTTTTCACTAAAAACGGGATATTTACCATGATTTTCGAGTTCTGATTGTTCCTGGCACAGTTGCATGCGCCATGATCACGGTTTGATTTAGTCAGTTATAGATCAAATCTAAGATAGGTAATTTTGCGTTATATCCCACCTTAATGTGTGCTTCTGCGTGTAGGTACCGTATCTGTTAATGCATCACCGTATAGTTGTCTATACTGTGCCAACGGTGTGGAGCGCAGCGCGATTTGGCGGACGACCTTCGTGGGCCGGCCACTTGGTCGCTTTCACATCACCAGTATTTTAGCATTCTTATGTTTATAGCTATAATTATTCTTTACTAGAGCATTAATGCATAATTACTAATACAAGTTAAGCACATTGGTGTCTAGCACGCATGATGTAGCGAATTACTCAATTCACGACTAAATATCGCCACAAAAATAGAACGCGCTGTCGGCTGTCATACCATGCTTGCCTGATATCCCTACAGAAACATAATTGAGAGCAGCACCCTATTCGCTATGACCAAACGTGACATAACGCGGGCTCGTTACGATATCTGCGTGGAATCGTCGTTCAGAATACATTGTGACGTCACACGTTATTGTCAAGTAATCTCCTATGGTCATAGCGCAAAACCACCCAGGGCTGTTATGCTGATGACCCTGAAACGGCTGCACTTCTTTCTATCAATCATAGCTAAGAATAATCTTGATCAAGTCACCTTTCATACAAAAAAACTAAATCAAAGTCGGTTAATCCGTTTAGGAGCTATGATGCTACATAAGGTAGCTACACACACAAAAACACACGTCAAACTTATAACACCCCTCATTTTGGTAGGGGGTTCAAAAACGACCAATCGCTCGGTTTTCTTATATGCCAAAGATTGATTCTTTTCAATCCAGTCAGAGGAAGACGGCAGAGGACAGAGACAGCAGAGCAGACTCCGAGCAGAGGCTATAAATAAATAAAAAAATAAATAAATAAATAAATAAATAAATAAATAAATAAATAAATAAATAAATAAATAAATAAATAAATAAATAAATAAATAATGCTGGACAGTTTACACAACATTGTCTAGCCCCAAGCTAAGCAGAGCTTGTGTTATGGGTACTAGACAACTGATATACTTTATACAATATATTACATAGATATTTTTTTTAAATTATATATAGAAAATACCCAGAACACCCGGAACAAATATCTGCAGATCGCTCAAATATTTGTTCCGAGGCGGGAATCGAACCCGCAACCTATACATAATGTATACCCAACATTAATTCCTTTGCCTTTAAATTTCTGCACAGTAGTAGAGTACTTGCCTAGAAGAGGAATGGCAGAGAATCCACCAAAAAACTTGTAGTGAAGTTGAGAAAATAGGTATTGAAAAATGTTTCAGGTCTTGTTTCATCACAAATGTGCAGAACCCTAAAATTATATGTGTAGAAAATGTTTATCTGACCAAGTAGATTCAACTACCATTTGATTTTTTATAAAATTATTAAAAACAACGATGCTGTAAATATTTGAAATGTTCGTGTTGTATCCTGAAGAAGGTCGTAAACGCCGATTTGAAGTTATTGGAGCTAGAAAAGCTTTTTTGTGAGAGAGTTCTACCACCATCCGGAGAAGTCCTACCACTATTTCTACTGCAAAGCTACTCGCATTGCTGTGTTCCGGTTTGAAGGGTATGAAAGTGAAATTACTATTCAGCTCTGGGGTCACGCGTCGCTTCGACCAGACCACCCTGAAACAATTTTGAAATCGTAAAGGGACCCGGTACCCTTTTTTTTTAAATGAAACTAATAGACAAACTTGCTTACGGCCCACCTAATGTAAAGTGGTCACCGTCACTTAACACACGTCACGGCAAAACGGGGGGGGAGAGGTATTGTCGATGCGCTGCCTACCATGAAGGAATTTATGAGCATTTTGATGCGGGAAAACCTCTGATGGAAGGTCATTCCATAGTTTGTAGGTATGGGAAAGAAATGATCTCGAGAAACGAGTCGTACGAGAAACCCAGGGATCTATGATGTGTGGATGAGCTTTGTCACGGTGCCGGGAAGAGCGATGGTAAAATGTCAATGCGGGGATGAGATCGAAAAGCTCGTCGGAGCATTCCCCGTTGTAGAGGCGGTAGAACACGCAAAGAGATCCAATGGCTCTGCGTTGGCTAAGCGGTTTTAGAGTATCGGAGAGCTTAGGGTCGCCAATGCCGTATGTCTTGTTGTGAAACTGTAACCCGATAGCAAATGAATGTGTATTAATACTTTTATCCGCACCGATCGTCCCTATCTAGTTTGGTAATTTGAATTAATACCTATGTAATAAACTGACGCAGATAGATAGAACATGTACACAATGTCTACGCAATGTAAAACGTGTATGAATGTGTTTTAATTTGTGCAAACGCAAGCTGTTTTGATCGTCTTTCTTCAAACAAACTCATCAGCTGCTCAAACATGAAACAATTCACGTAATTTAAAAGTTGCGGCTATTGATTCAAGGTCCACATTTCATTTTCTCAAACCTATTTTTGAAAATACCGGCCAAGTGCGAGGGTTCGGTGCAAGTAGGCTATCACAATAACCACTAGACCGATGGAATTTATTAGTACTCGGCGATATTAAGCAATACATTTTAATTTTCTCTTCACCAATATTTTCCAATTCCGTAGCAATACATATAGGTATACCAGAATCTCATGGCATAATAAAAAACAAATAAAGATTTTCATATGGCAATACCAAACTATCATCTGTCTTCTGAATGTACGAGTTGTGTCAAATCTCTGAGCTTACGAGTCGTTTTCTTGAAAATACTATATAATTTCGTATAAATGTCGAAAAAACCACTTCGATCTCAAGCAAGAACTATTGTTTACAATGTTTATCAAAAAATTTGCGAAGAAACTGATGAAGATCAACCAAAATCTTCGATTTTGAAGCGCGTTTATAATGTTGACTGGTGAGTAGGACAGACTAGTTTTGGTAGTTTATTATGACTATATTTCTTTATAGTGTATGCTTTATTACGCCTTGTTCACAGGGGTTTCTGTTACTACTATACGACGAATTATTGGAGAAAGCCGATCTAATGGTGGTGTATTTTGTACGCCCGGGAAGAAGAGGAAAGGTGGAAAGAAAAAGATCAAACTGGATAGTTTAAAAGTTGAATATGATTACATCGAACAAGACAGATTAGTTGAGATGCAAGAAGAACGATTAATTATAAACACCTCCTTTCATCGTCATCCTCTTCGTCTGATGAAGAACCAATGCAGATTGTGTACTTTGAGTCAATTTCTAGTTCTGGATGAGGATCTTATTTACCTAAACAAATAAAATAACTGATTGATTGATTTTTTATTTTTCATGCGTAAAATTATAAATTGATGCAATATTCATTCACATAACATAAATAATAATATGATCATGTTTCATAAGTACTTGTTAAGTGCCAAAGGCCGGTGGATGCAAGTTGCACAGGACCGTTCACGGTGGAAACCTATGGGGGAGGCCTATGTTTAGCAGTGGACGTCTTCCGGCTGAAATTATGATGATAATGATGACTTGTTATATGATTGATATACCTATAGAAAGTATAAAGTATCAAGATGTTTAATCCAATTTCCCCAGTGTTGCTTACCACACAATTTAATTTCCTATTTTGCCATCAGATTCTGGTACACCTATACATACATACGCCTTTATCGCAGAAGGGGTAGGCAGAGCCTCAATGGGCCTCTTTTCACAGTGGGTTGCACCATCGTGGAATATAGACGTGACAAGTGGTGAGCTCATCACCGCCATTGCTTCCCACGACTGACGCTTTCTAACGCTTTCTTCCTGTAATAACACATTCTATAACAAGCTAGCAGCCAGGACAAATCTTATCAACAAGTCTGAGTAATCCCTTAATCAGCTTTTACGACATCCACAGGAGGAGACGGAAGGGTCTATTCTTATACACCGCGGTAAGCTTTATAATATTAGTGTAGATAATAGTGGCAATATAAAAGACCAAGGCCTAGACACAGAATATGCCTAGATAAATAGATCTTACTTAGCAAGTTAGCACATACTCTTAGCATATCCCTGTCACTTTCACGCACATGTCAAATTACGCGAGCTAGAGAGGGACAGAGACAATAAAAAGCATTAGTCCGTGCTAAGTAACGTCTATTTATTTCAACCTGAGGATTTATTTTACATTTTCCTGTAAACGATGAGAAAAGCCAAAAACTTAACGTTTTTTTCTAATAGGCTCAGTAGGTTCGGTGATAAGGGGAAAAAAGGTCAAAAAGCTAAGCTATAAATGACGGTGATATTCCCACGATGGTGCAACCCACAGTGAAAAGAGGCCCATTGAGGCTCTGCCTACCTTTTCGTGGAAAAGGCGTGTACCTATGTATTTCAGGTAGTTACTCATTACTCGTAGTTTCCCCAAAATCAGATTTCGCTATCTCAAGATGTGTTGAAGAGCTGTGATAAGCAAAAAACTCAATTAAATTTTAATTTCGCGCCACAAGCGAAACGAGCAATGTCACACACATAGGTACAGACACAAAATAGTGGTTCTACAATGGTTCCAATGGTGCCATTTAGAGGTACGGAACCCTAAAAATAAATTATTACGTTAGCTCTACTTAAACTCAGGGTTAACTATTATGAAGAAGGAATACATTACATGTAGGTAAGTAACAGAAACACTCAAATAGGTTTGATTTCGTAAACATTGTGACTGCATTCCTTTGCGTTAAACTATTTTCCTTTACCCCTATAAATGTTTGCTGTGGTCTACATATCACAATTCATCACTAAGTAAGTAAGATGCCAATGGTATGGGTACAAGTATAGTATTATTTTATCTGTGGTATGGATATCTTTAAGGCAACAGTTAATTACGTAGTACACTCTTGGTCTGTGGAATAGGTGCCTTCTAGACCTTCGTGCTCCGTCGGCCGCATCGTCAATTACCAACAGGTGAGATCGCGGTCAAACGAGGGCCTATATATGATACAAAAAATAAAAATAGGTGGAATTTTTTCTAAACTAGCATATGGGTAACAGTACCATTTGTTAAATTAGGTCATCTCTACCAAATTTCATCGAAATTGGTTCAGCCTTTATGCCGTGATTGAGTTACTAAACATACATACTGACATGCAAACTTTCGCATTATAATATTAGCAGGATACTGACAAGACCAGTTTTTTTGTAGTGATTGTCGTCTGCAACAGCATATACTCGAAATAGTAATTACTAGTTTTATTCTATAAGGTAGAGAGTAAACTCTACTAATTCTAAGTAGGTAACTGAGTACTACATCGTTTGGTTGTTACGGGAAAGTAGACCGTAGGTTCTAACAAAAAGAAACATTTTAGTTTGGTCCAAAATGCCTTTCTTTCTTACGTCACAATTTACGATCGAATAATAATTTCCTGTTTAATCTTTTTAAATGTGTAACAGCTTTCCTCTCTTTCCTGCAATCTGTGGGAGTGATATCGTGAAAAAGGACGAAAGTGTAAAAGGTTTTTTTTTCTTTATATTTGGCTCCGCACGGCTTGTTCATTTGCCATTTTCAAGTAAGTATCTGTATTTTTACTATATTGTATTTTCAATATATTTTGCAACGTAACACAAGACAAGTCGTCAAAGTCACAGTCGAGTCATGTTTTCGTAAAACGGTGGCCAATTTTATTAAAACTTTGGTAGACAATTTCCACCAATTTCAAAAGACACGCAATTCACTTCCATTTCATTTCACTACACTTGTGCTTTTTAAACGAGCTACATTAGTTAAAATGCCACCAAAATAACACAAAATAACTCAAGAAAACACTAGGAAAAGAAATAAAATAAAAGTAGTCAACGTCTCTTTTTGAAAATGGCGGGAAGCGCTGTTTGTAAAAGGGTTTTTCCGAGAGGTTGGTACTATCAGCCATGTTGCTTGTTACCAAGGAGGTGAGATGTCAGAAAGCCATCCATGCAGAAAGCGCGCATTTTTCCGAGAGGTCGGTACTATCAGCCGTGTTGCTTATTACTAAGGAGGTGAGATGTCAGATGTTAGCTATCATATGCGACCTTAGAGCAATGCGACCTCCGTACCGGAGTATTCGAGGAGATTCTACTAGAGGGTAATCAGAGGCAATTCCTAATTATGTATTTTTAGTACATGCTCCGCCTAGCTTCGACAGTTACGCCACAATGTACCTACGTACGTAGTAAATGTTAGATTGTTTGTCTATCCTCGGTTTCAAAAATGAAAGTCCTTAAGGTGGAACGTTTCGCTTCTGGCGCAAAATTAAAATTTTGTTGTGGTTTTTTCTAATTACAGCTCATCAACACATCCCATGATAGCGGAACCTGACTTTGCGGAAACTAAGACACCTAACACGTATATTTTGATTGAAAGTGTCTCATAAATAGCATTACTTTAACTAAGAATGTGAGTTAAGAATGTGAGTGAACAAAAAAATCACTGTAAAAATAGTTGAATGACATTCGTAACTAAACTAATGATATATTTAAAACTCTATCAATCAAAACATGTGTGTTAGTTCTCCTAGATTCCGCAAAATCAGGTTTCACTATCTCAAGATGCGTTGATGAGCTGTGATGAGCAAAAAACACAATAAAATTTGAATTTCGCGCCACTAGCGAAACGTTACACCTTAAATGTGTGTGCAATTTGGAACAGGAAAGTATTGGTACAATTACTGTTAACAAAAGCATAGGCGCTCGCTATGTAATATACGAGTAGGTAACTTAAAAGTGAATGTACCACTTTCGCTTGTATTCCGAGGCTGCGCTGAGTTTTTATTAGATGCCTACATTCAAGAATCACTTTCTATGGACTTAGGATTATTGGATATATAATTTAAAAAGTCTTTATTTATAGAAAGAATAATACTACTAATACACGTAGGTATATACAAAACTAGTGGAATGCCCGCTACTTAGTCCGCATGGAGTTTTTTCATACAAACTTTAACACTTCTTTAGAGGTTTTTGTTTTAATGTAATGGCTTGACAATCTGGCTTACCCCACCTGATGGTTAGCGGTTACCGTCGCCTATTGACATCTGCAGCACCAGAATTATTGCCAATGCGTTGCCTGCCCTGAAGGACTCTTTTTATTTTTTTTTCGGGAATTCCTTAGTGCACCCCTAGGCCACGCAATAGGCACGCGCCTAGGGGTGCAAGGCCACGCAATTGGACAATAACAACAAAATTAAAGGTCTCTAGGACTTACGGATTAGGCTGTGCGTTGATAGTCAGTCGGTGAGTGAGTCAGTCAGTCACGCAAAGATTGTATAGGAATAATATTTAAAAATATAAATAAAATAGTTGAGCTTCCTAAAGCCCTTGTATACGATTTAAAGATAGCTCGACTGATCAACACTAACAGACGGGAGTGTCCCTAAGATACTGGCTGCATTAGATAGATAGATACGTTTATTAATAAAAAGGTTCAAATACATGTTTTTTTTTTTTGTTGTAACCGCGTAAACCAGGGTAGGTTTGTGTACCACGTGTTACCACGCTGAATGGCAATACTAATGCGTTGAGCCACATAAGAGCCAGCTCATGGGTAACGCGACGCTTCGAACTGACACCGTGAAAGAATTTAGAAAACGCGAAGGGCCCTGATATCCCTTGGACCCAGAGGTTGACCCCGAAAGGAAAGGAAGCCTTGCATATTTGCGCATTCTGAGATCCCCAACCGAATCAGCCGCTGCACCGGCCCCAACTGATTTCTAGGACATATTATATAGGTACTTAGACTACCATTTTACCACCCTTCAACTATAGACACCTATAGAATAGGACTACCTAGCTAATAGATTGTGATGATAATTTATGAAGCTCGAATAATAATCTACATTTAATTATAGAAAGAATAATTTAACTACAAGTAGGTATGTAAAAAGTTTAAATAACAAATTAAACAGTTGAGCTGTCTGGAGACCGTTGTAAGAATCTAAAGGTAGCTTTCTGGTCCAAATCACTACGGTAATAATTAGTTAGGTATATATTTTAATGGTGTACTTTACTGGTATACCATCAATCACGAAGCCACACAAAACCATGATAAAATCGACTATCTATAAAAATTAAAAAGGGGTGACTCATCCTAAGATATCCGAAACTACAAAGCCTACAAACTTCAAATTTAGCCTTTCATCCTTTTTTGATGTTTCTTTTAATTTTTTTAGTGCTCACTTTGGTGCTAAATTACGATATTTTATACTGATATTTAAGATGGAAGCCGATGCAATTTTAAAAAGTCAAACAAACGTAATGAGTTTTCTTGAAAAATATATTTTTCAATACAAACTTTTATAAAATTAGATCGGAACCTGTGCTGATCGAAATGAGCCTAAACACGGCCAGTTTACTGTTATCCATCGAGGAGTTCCGTTGTCTCCATCATCAGATCAACTCGCTGTCATCATAATTTGTATTGTCATCGAAACTTGACAGGAATGCCAAATTTCAGCTCAATCGGATAACGAGAAGTAATCGAAAAATTGATCGCTAAATAAAAAAAAGGAGCGAGCCTTACAATAGTCGCTTATGATGTGAAACATCCATGGATTTTTGTGTAATAAATCCATGATAACATCCACACCTAGCCAGATCTAGCTATAGGTGCATGGAGCGACGACTTGCGCAGGGTGGCTGGCAGAAACTGGATGAGGAGAGTCAAAGACCGGGCTCAGTGGCGCGCCGTGGGAGAGACATGTATCCAGCAGTGGACTGCAGTAGGTTACTATCTGACATCTCACCTCCTTGGTAATAAGCAACATGGCTGATAGTACCAACAACTCGGAAAAATGCGCGATACAAAGGTAGGTTAGGTTGTTTTAGGTTTACCTCTCGCACTTCCTGTTACACACATCCCTTTTCACGAAATGACTCCCACAGATTGCAGGAACCGAGAGGAAAAATGTTACACATCAAAAAAACTGGTAAAATAGTTTTTTGTTCTTATTGGGTACCAAGAAATTCGGATGAGAAAGGATATTGAAAATCAAAATTGGTTAAAATGAAAATGACTCGCAGACGACGCGACGTCGCGGTCGGGACCAAGGTAACGCAATATTACCAATCTTAGATTATATTTTTAACTGACTAAATCAAGTACAAAATTCAATTTTAAAATATGCATGGATTCTACATTATAATATCGAGAGATCACCCAGACAGAAACACGATTGGACAAAAATTTCTCGATAAAAAAAAACACAAAGTTAGCTCTAACTTTTGGCTCGATTCGATTGTTTGTCAATATGGTACAGATTGATGGGTCAAAAATTGGATAACTAAAATCAATACAATAAAACGGAGAGTTCCACCAACGGGGCTTTTCAAAATTATCTATATTTCACGAGATATTCAATAAAAACCGCTTTTTCGAGCGGTGCGTGGCGTTTTTTTTGTATGAAGATTTCTGCCTGGTGGGAGCACAGTCTTAAAAGGTAAATTAAAATAACCTGTAATAATAACTTCGGTAATAATAAATATAACAGCGTTTGGGAATATCAAATTTAATAGGTAAGAGCTTCTGAATAATTGTTGAGAGTGGAGACCGCCCTAAGGCACTTTCACAATATGATATCGATAGAACCCGTTATTGTACTACAGCTCTATACTCTATAGACCAACTTATTAATATATATGTAGCAAGTTATTCTTGCGTCACGGAATTGATTTAATTGGAGTATGATTAATTTATATTTTTTCTAGTACTGTTCTCTAACAAAATTTATGTAGTAGTGATACGTAGTGATTTCACGAAAGGATTATTATTTAGTCACATTTATTTAAGCAAACCAATAGGAATTGTGTTCCTGATACTATTTTGCAAGGCTTTCGTAAGTAATGATAAATAACATACATTCTGTTTTTATTTCTACATTCTGTAAAATAACAAGAGGGCAAATAAAATATCTATATGGTTGCCTGGTAGAGATCGCTGTAAGGCCACCTTCTGTATTGCTCTAAGTTTAAAATTGTTTATTTTATTATATTTCTGTGTGGTGATTAATAAAGAGTTATATATCCATCTACAGTGAACTATAACATAACGTGATTAAATAACGTGGCTCGCTACGCTCGCCACTTCCCCTTCGCTTCAAGCCGGTCTCGTGAGTTTGTTTTTCTACAGGATCTTAGTGCAAATTCTGGCTCCACACAGATTTATAAAAAAACTTTATTTATTATTATATATTAGATAGATATTATATGAATTATATTAATCTAGTAGCTGTTTAATATCTTACTATACCATATTATATCTACTTTAAATAAGTACTCGTAAATACCTATAGTACATACATACGTAGGTATAATCGTATGTTGATTTACGACGTGAAATTAAATAAAACTGATAAGGTTTAACAACACATTTATCATTTAATGTTTTTATTTATGCTGAAAGAAGCCAGTAGCTGCAAACTCTGAAGGCTCGGATGCCAACTTTACGAACTCTTCAGGCTACGTACATGGAGTTAAGACTAGCCACATTAGTAATAATGAGACGTCCCGTCCAAGATAATGGCATCGCACCGAGAAAATATAAATACGGGGGTTTTACGTATTTTAAGTGACCATTATAGGATCACTTTGTTGCCCGTCTGTCTGTCTGTTTGTGTCTGTGTGACCCTTTTTCTCAGGAACGCCTTAAGGTACGAAACACAGTTGCGAAACTGAAAAATCGTAAATGCTTCCAGTAACTGCACAACTCTGACATTTGGAATGCTAGGAGGCTTTGGGACACAATTAAAAGAAAAAGGCTAAAATTGAGGAATTTCGACTTTTTACCCCTAAAATGGATTAGTGAAGTTTCTAGGCAAAAGTTGTTGGAACTCAAAAAGAGCTCTGACGATTTCGAAATAACTTACGGTCCGGGAACCTCGGAAGAGCGTGAGTCTCGCACGCACTTGTCCGTTTTTATTGTATAAAATGCCGATATAGTTTTGGTTTTTAAGTTGAATTTGCATTTATATGAGGTAACATATCCTCATTTGTCTCGTAGCAGTACTTGTTGCAGTACCAAGACCCTTTTAAGAAAATATAACATTCGTATATATAATTAGTATGCTATGTAATTTAATTTTAAGGTGAATGCAATAAAGAGTTATCTATCTATATCTATCTCTCAGTAAGACCCATTCAAAAACAGTCTTATATTGAACATACTTAGGAATGAAGCGATTTTGTTCTGGTATTTGGCCATAGTAGCTATTATTACCTAATGTGAAACTGTATTTTTACAACGTGTATGAATCCCATATCCTGGCTCCAGGTTCTCACCTCGGAATAATTTATTTATTGAATAGCTCAATTAATTAGCATTGATTAGTATGAACGGATTATAAAAAAAAATACATAAAAGTCCGTGTAAACTTCTACGACAATAGGCTATGTGCAAGTTTCAGACAGTTTCAATCCAAGTCGATGGAATCAGCTAGTAGAGTGGCTATCAAAATAATTATCAATGTTTACAAGCATATTTACTCAGATAAGTTTTGTTCCTTAGCAGTTTTCCTCCAAAATACCTGCTTATTTGCACTTCACATCAATTTAGAGCGAAAATAATCTCAATTCCCAATAACATATTCACCATAAATTACATTCGTTTACCATTTTTATGAAGTAGGTATAAGAAAACTTGAAAATAGGAAATTTATTGCGGAATAAAAATGTCAAGGACAGATAAGAATACTTGTTGAATCAATTCAGGCCAATGTAATAATAATAAAATTAATAAATCTTACTCTTAGATTACTTTTTAATCACAGTAAAAATGTAATGCAAAATTACAATAATTTCTGCACTAACTTAGCTGTTGCGAGCATCTAAATATAAAAAAATGTTACGAAGTGGTTCTTTGGCAAAAGCACGTTACATTTTCTACTATCTCGACATCAATAAACACTGATTAGTATTTTACCATGGCATACTAGCAATTTGACAGCCAATCCACGTAATTTAACAAAGAGTTCGCCTTTCACTCAGCACTCTGACACGTAGACTCGATTTGATTTCAAAGTTAATTATTGAAAATCTTACCTTTCAAAACTGCCGTTGTATAACGACCCATGGGGTACACTGCTCACTCCATGACACTGTTGTAATAAATATTTTTTTGCGTTTAAATCGCGTGTTTCTTTGATAGTGTGTTTTGTTCGCGTGGCGCTGTTTCTATGTTCTGAGGAGCGCTTGCACTCGCGTCGACGACTGTGCGCAGAGTGGCTCGACTGAGCGCAGGAGGCTGGCACGCTAGTCCGTGCTAGTCTCAGCTGCCGCCAAGCGCCGGCTTAGGGATGAAATTACACGTACTTTTTAGCGTACCTAGATTCCATAGTAAGCAATAATTAATCTAGTGAAAAAGTCCATGTCTCGCACGAACTGAAAACATACAAGATCGCTTCTGTTCTGATGATGGCTGAGGAACTAAAATATACTCCTCCGGCTTCTCCAATGGATATCGAAAAGCTGACGAAGGGATTACACCAGGTGATGAGCAACATCCACCTGAGTACTTAGCATCACTTTTAAGGACAACGGGGCTGGTTACTCTGATAGAGTTATGTTTAGTCCTAATATTTAGTACTACATGAGTGTAATTGTTAGTTGTCCTAAATAAATGAAGAAAAAATACACCGGCCAAGTGCGAGTCGGACTCGGGCACGAAGGGTTCCGTACCATTATCTATAAAAACGTCAACGGACCACGGTTAAGAAGGGAAAAAAAACAAGTTTGTTGTATGGGCGCCCCCCCTTAAATATTAGTTTTATTTTGATTTAATTACTTATTTTTAAAGTATATATTTAACTAAATATTCTGTGAATATTTCAAGCGTCTACCTGTTGCTGTTATCGATATGGAGCAAAAACATTACGTTGTTGTATGGGAGCCCCCTTAAATATTTATTTTATTCAGTTTTGTGTATTTGTTGTTATACCGGCAACAGAAATACATCATCTGTGAAAATTTCAACTGTCTAACTATCACGGTTCATGAGATACAGCCTGGTGACAGACGGACAGACAGACAGATAGATGGACGGACAGCGGAATCTTAGTAATAGGGTCCCGTTTTACCCTTTGGGTATGGAACCCTAAACAAACAATACTGCGTGTCCAACCCACCTGTCAAGCGTGGCGATTATGACAAACATATGACAAATCCCTCATTGCATTCGATGGGAGGTCTAGTCCAGCAGTGGACATAGGATGATGATTGAAAACCCGCTAGTACTGACGCGTTCTATCCAAATAATCCAACGCCGTACAATAGAAAAATATTAGAGCGAAGCCGTGGTGTATTCGCCCATAGACCCTTCCATCATAAGTACATAATAATTTGATTATTATTATTATACACGATTCGACGATGCTTTTGCTGAAATATATTGAGAATCATTATAGTTATAAAATGTAATCTAGACTTTAGGACATACTCTATATAATTTATTTGTTTTGATGACTTATCTAAGTATATGTGACTATGTCTATGGATGAATAAATAAATACAATACAATACAATGTCCTCCCGTGGATATCGAAAAAGCCGACTAAAGGATGACCCGGTCTTGTTTGTAAGATTCGTTAGTATAAGATTTGTCCTGGCTGCTAGCTTGGAATGGTTATTACTCGAAGAAAGCGTTAGCAGAGTCAGTCGTGGGAAGCAATGTCGGCGATGAGCTCACCACTTGTCACATCTATTTCCCACGATGCAACTGCCTACCTGTCAGGCAACACCAGTCTGTGGTGCTCCGATGTAATCTGTGGCGCATGTGCGGCCACGGCCATAATATAATCTATCTGTAGACTCAAGCAGTACGCTACAAGATGACTGTATACCAATCTGAGATAACGAATAAAATGTAGTTATTATTAATTACCGTGTTTAATTAACTACACGTTATACTACCCTTTCGGGTAAAAAGGCGTGTGTCTATGTATGTATGTATGTATGTAAGACCATAATTTGTAACGTCGGCCCAGTATATATTATTCAGCACCGTTCATTCTCATCTGTCCACGAGGCCGCCCCCATACAATAATTAATTTGCCATAATCACCACGCTTTGCAGGCGGATTGGTGATCGCAGTATTGGTTATGAGTACTCAGGTAGATGCTGCTGCCCATCCCTTGGAGTAGGTAATCCCTTAGTTGGCTTTTACATCCACGGGAGGAGAAGGAAGAGTATATTCTAGGCCGGACACACCACGGCATACCCTCTGATTTAATAACCGTACTTAATGTAAGAAAACTTGTACCTTTGACTTGTTTTTTTTTTACCAATAAAATACTATTAACTACTGTTGACTATCTATTCCATGACAACATGCGTCAAACAATCGCGCTAATTGTCATAGTATTGATAGGTAGGACGAATACGTAGGTGTTCCTGCAATTTTCATGAAGCCGCTTGAACCGTTATTTCTATCTGGGATTACAATGACGTCAAATCTGACCTATTTTAATGATGTGCCTACCTTTATACTGCTTTATACGATGATAAGTCCGTTAGGTTAGAGTTAGTATCAGTTAGTATAGACATTTTATCTGTGGTATAGATTTGAAACTGTCATAAGTGTACACGGTCAGGACACACATCCATGATACATCCGTACCTACCCTATCCTGTCTGTGATAAAAATATAATATTGATGAATAAATATATATTTATTCGTAAATATATAATATGACGACCGCGGATGTGTGTCATGACGCGTGTACACTTATGTATGACAGTAATTAATTATTTAATTATTTTTTTGAAACTAATAGGCAAGCTAGTTTACGGCCCACCTGATGTAAAGTGGTCACCGTCGCTTATAGACAGACACCACCCAAGTATCCTTCAGGGTAGGTAGCGCATCGACAATACCCCCGGTGTTGCCGGTGTCTGTCTATAAGCGACGGTGACCACTTTACTTCAGGTGGGCAGTAAACTAGCTTGCCTAATAGTTTCAAAAAATTTAATTAAAAAAAGGCAGGATTGGAGGACAGTAGGAGGACAGTAGTAGTAGAGCTTTTTTGTGAAAGAGTTCGTCCGGGGAAGTACTACCACCATGCCTATTTCTGCCGCAAAGCAGTAGTGCTTGCATTGCTGTGTTCCGGTTTGAAGGGTATGGGTGCCGGTGAAATTACAGGCACATGAGACTTTTCATCTTTATGTCTCAGGGTGGCGACGGCAGTGCAATGCCACATAGGGTATGTCCTAGGTGGACGTGACCTATGTGAGAATGCACTGTTCATAGGCAGAGGTTACCGCTTAACTTCAGGTGGCCCAACTGCTTGTTCCGTCATTCAAGTAGTATAAAAAAAAATAAAAAAAAATAAAAAAACAGTCACATAATATTCATAGTATTCAGTGTTACTAGGAAAATAAAGTGCCTCGGCAATCGTTTTTCGTGTCTCTGTCGCGTTTTCAATCACTTGTAATCATAATTATGTCTGCTCAAAAAGCCTATGTCGTAGTAGTATGTAATTAGTATCATATGTCTTTTTTTTATATACTACTAGAATGATGGAACAAGCAGATGGCCCACCTGATGTTAAGCGGTAACCTCTGCCTATGAACAGTGCATTACCTCATAGGTCACGCCCACCTAGGACGCGTCCTATGTGGCATTGCACTGCGCCCGCCACCCTGAGACATAAAGATGAAAAGTCTAATGTGCCTGTAATTTCACCGGCACCCTTATCCTTCAAAGCGGAACACAGCAATGCGAGCACTACTGCTTTGCGGCAGTAATCGGTACGGTGGCAGTACTTCCCCGGACGAACTCTTTCACAAAAAAGCTCTACTACTACTAAAACCATGTAGTGACTAAATATGCGCGTAATTGAAATGCTGGTACATTACTGACAATACTCAAATTTCCAATCCCAATTCTGTTTCAATGTATGTACTACATCATTTTTGTATACATGCTCCTTCTTCTGTAAATAAAGATATTTTGTTATCTTCTGGTACTAGTTTTTTTTACTAAAATGAAATAATAAAAGTGAGTGCTAAAGCTATAAAAATACTGTAGTTACCTAAGTTGACTATGTTTGTAAATATGTTTTTTTATACTGTCATCTTGTCACCTTCACAAAATACACTGGCACGAACAAACAAATACTTCAGCGTTTATTTCTGCGTTTGTTCTATTCAGTTTGCTCAGTTCAAAAACTAAGGCTTTTAACGAAGTATGTTTTACGATCATGATACTTTATTTTCAAGTCTTTTCACTTTTCAGGCAATAAATTAAACGCTTAGAAATAGTTTTAGACTCTTGAATCTAGAGCTTTCTGTGAAAGAGTTTGTCCGGGGAAGTACTAGCACACTTAGGCCGAGACACATAGACGTTACTAAACATGTAACTTAACATTGTCCCTGTCACAGTCTACCACACGTGTTTTAACATTTGTGTGACAAGGACAGCGACAGTGCTAAGCATTAGTACGTCCTAAGGACCTTATATTTATCTCTGCCTTAGTTTCCACCACGATTGCTATTTCTGCCCATTGCAATGTTCCAGTTTGAAGAGTATGGATGTCGCTGTTTTTTTTCTAACTTCGTGAATGACGGAACAAACATATGGCCCACCTGATGTTAAGCGGTAACCTCTGCCTTTAACAATGCATTACTTCATAGGTCACATGCACCTAGGAAGCGCCCTTTGCGGCATAGCACTGGCGCGCGCCACCCTGAGACATAAAGATAAAAAGTATCATGTGGCTGTAATTTCACCGGTAATTTTACCATTCAAACCGGAACACAGCAATGCGAGTACTACTGCTTTTTGGCAGAAATAGGTATGGTAGTGGTACTTCCCCGGAGGAACTCTTTCACAAAAAAGCTCTATACTATGACTGAAGGCTTTATTTTGTGGTAATCTAATCGATTTCCCTAACATTTTATCGAGCATCATGCACAAATATTTATCTCTTCTCTTCTTATAATAATAGCTTCTGAGGAGTGCTCTAAACAATTTCGCCAATCTCAATCTCAAGTGATATAATTATATTTTTGAATCTTTTCATACCACAGTTTAATTAAATGATGGCAGAAAAACAGAGATTTTACTGAAAAAAATCACCTCTTCGAAAAGACAAGCAATACACTTAAATTTCACTACATCACACATGTGCTATTTATCCAAGTTACATCGGGTAAAATACACGAAAAAACACATTCAAATGCATATTACGAATGTTAAAAATTACGACGATTCTTTCAAAAAAAGACAAAAGGCGTTTCTCGCTTGTATAGACCAAATTTTAAGAACAAGATTTTTTTCCCTAAAGCCCGTTTAGCAACGGTTACTAGAAATTCATTTTATATGTGTATAAAGATTTATAATAAATTGCCTATGGAGTATCGAGACTTGTCACAAAGAGCACTGAAGCCAAGATTAGTCAAACTTCTCTTGACTTGGTGTTTCTATTAATGAGTACCTGACATGTACACAAATTATAACAGACATTTTTTGAATTTATGATTAGTACTTTTATTATTGTTGTTTTTTTTTTTTTTATTTGTACTTGTTTAATGTTTTAATTATTTATTATATGCGAGATGTTTATTATTAACTATCTGGGGCCCCGCGCTTCGCGCAGTTTCTAGAACTTTCAGAAATTTCCCGAAGTTTCTCGATCTTTTTCAAACATTTTTCGAGGTTTTTGAAATTTTGGATTTTTTCGAAAGTTCTAGAACTTTCGGAAATTTATCGAAAGTTCTCGATCTTTGTCTAACCTTTATGGAGATTCTCGAACCTTCTAGAATTGCCTTGAACTTTCCAGAACCTCCCCGAAGTTTTCGAACTTCCTCGAACCTTCTAGAAGTTTTGGTTGAGTTTCAGGTCAAGTTGACCTCATTCTAAACCGTTTTTCTCTAAACCTTAACCGCGCAGCCCAAAACCCAAACCACAGATTACTTAATAGTTACTACGCCCAAACCTTCTAAACCGTTTTTCTCTAAACCTTAACCGCGCAGCCCAAAACCCGAACCTTCTTCATGGATGGGAGAGTTGGGGCTACCCTACGGTTAAACCTTTTTGGGCTGCATTGGTTCGGTTTTGAGTTTTATCGGAACATACCGACACCAACTTTCTGTTATAATATATATTGATTGAACAAATTGTATTATTGTTGAATTGAATTGAGGTATTTAAAGTAGATTGCGTTTTTCTGTCATTTTCTGGTGTCCCGTGTTAACTGTGTGAATTTATTAATAATAATTGTGTACCTACTTAAGTGAATTTCGTATGCCTGTATTGGCACAGAATAAATAATAGTACAAGGTATTGGTAGAATTTTAGTGTCAGAGTCCGCGCCTCGACTGCAGTCCGACGGCCTTTTGAGGAACTAATACGGATAACAGAGGTAGATTTTCGCTTTTGCACTTCTGCGCATATAAACTAGCGCTCCAGTCACCGGAATTCATTCGTGGCGCGGACTCTACGCTTATACTTAACATAAGAACTGTCATATTCCTACCTAAAATTCTGACGAAATAAATGTATATTTGTATTTATTTAATGGCAGATTGAAGTCTGCACAAACATTTGATTATTTCGACAAATGTAACCAATAACGTAAGTCAAAAACAAACCACGTTACCATAGATTGAATCAAAACTGGATTTAATAGGTGAATGTAGGTCATGCTCCATAATTAGTTTTTGGTTAATTTTTATTGAAACGTTTGGTTATCGATCGACTCTTTGCTCGCAGGGCAGTGCCACTTGTTGCGTTGTTCTACAAGTCAGTTCAACAAGTGAGTTGTACTTCCATCCCTCTGTCTCCCCATCTGTGTCACGCCACTGCCGCGACATCCTCTTTGCAAAACCAGAAACAAAACATATCAAGAGGGCAGGACCCCAGGAGGTGAGCAGGAGAACTGCTTCTTATTCCGACACCACGCGTGCAAAGCTACTCAATAATAGTAGATTGTATCATAAGGGAACAAAATAATATTTTTACGGCGAGGGCGCTTTTTTGAATCCTGAGCGAAGTGAGGGATTCTAGAGTAGGATCCCGAGCGTAGCGTGAGATTCTTTAGTAGAATCCTGAACGTAGCTAAGCATTCAAATTCAAATTCAAATTTAAATTAATTTATTGCGATATATGGGTTAGTAACTGGTGGTTAGTGCTACAATTAAATGTTCAGCCATAATCGGCGTTTAACGCATGCAAAATATACATAAATCAGTAAAAATAACACTAGATTAAAAATTAAAAATATGAAAATTAAATAATTTTAAGTACGTCGCCCGAGCCAAAAATATATTTTCATCCCATCTATTCGAAAAGGACGACTTGATTCGCCTTTAAGTGCGCCCAAAGGTGGTGTTTTCTATAAGAAACTTTTAGCGGGCAGTAGGTACTGAATTTTTAATCCTCTTTATAAGTGCGCCGCAATTATCTTTGCCACGCACGTTTTGAATTTGAAACATCTTAGTGTTCAGTGCCAAAGAAATCGAATGCAAATATTGTTTGAATAAATATTGGCTGGTACGACACGGCCCATAGTCGCGCCGGCTGAATAATAAAAAAAACGCACGAACTACACAGCCCGCGTTTTCGACAATTTTCACGGATTGTTAGAAATTCATGGTTTTGTTTTGAAAAATGAGTTCTTCAAGTGACAGTGAAAGTATAGAATTAACTACTAAAAGTATTAGAACTGACGCAAGAAATGTGATGGATTATAAGTTTTTAGTTGTTTTATTATTAGGTTAGGTTATTAACAACAATTATTAACAACAACTAAATTGAAACCTAATAAAGGTTTCAATTTAGTTGTTACTCTATGTTTTATTAAATAATAATATTACAATAAAATATGAGGTGCCTTTTATTTTCTCAGTGATGAAAGGTAGAGTATCATTCGGGCGCAAAATATATTTTCACACCACCTGCTCGAAAACCTCCAATTACTATCATGGAACCTCAACGTAAAAGTAAAGCATTATTTAAGGGATATAAAGTTATATGAAACTCCCTATGGACTTCCCTAGGGAATAAAGTGATTTGAATTTGGAACGTCAAATTCGTGTGGAAACTTGTGTAAAACTCTAAATAAAACAATGCCTAATGGCACTGTAAAGAGATTTGTTCGAAAATCGAACTGGCCACCATAAACAAAACTAAAAAAAATAAAAAAAACCTTTGCGAAGAATTTGAAACAAAAGACGGTGTTTGGTGCTGTTATTTTCAGTGAATTTAAATTGTCTCACAGAAAGTGTGAAAAGTAGAGTATACCTACTCCTCTGAAATAAAGCCTGTATCGTCTTGAGCAGCTTGCCCCTCGCTTTACTCAGGCAGGACTCTATAACTACCTCGCTACATACTATTTTATTTTGACCAAGTTTGAGCGTTGAACCACAGAATAAAGTATTAGGTTAGAAAGGCCTTTGAGACGACCTGTTGTTTTAAATGTAAGTAAAAATATGACTGAACTTGTTTATTGCAACCTTCATTATATAATCTAACGCACCTGACACCGATCTACTATACAACACACTTACTATGCATTGATTGGCATACAATGAACCTTTCCACCCCGCCACACAAAAAAAAGCGCCTGACAGTTAACGTCTGAGACGTTAAGTTTATTAGTAGAGTTATTAGGGCAAATATAATAGTATTTTACTTCATCGCTATGTAGTAGTATATTTTACATTTTTTTTTTTTTTTTTTTTTTTAACATTGATAGACCTTTGTTTGACCACGATCTCACCTGTTGGTAAGTGACGATGTGGCCGAAGATGAAGCACAAAGGTCTAGAAGGCACCTATTCACTCTTGACTTGAAGAGACCCAGATTATAGTTTTCAGGAAAGACAGACGACGGTAGTGTATTCCACTCCTTAGCAGTTCGCATTATAAAAAAATAAAAATATTATAACTATATAAAAAAAAAAATATAAAAAAAAATACGAAATAAAAAAAAAAAATATTATGTATTCGAGTTATGTAAGCGTTTTCTTATTCATCTATCATTATTATTATTGTTATTATTTATTTATTTATTTTACCCTGTGCTCCGCCGTTCGTTATTAATTCGCTCATTACCTAAGGTCATCCAAAGGTTGCCTGGAAGAAATCGCTTTCAGCGATAAGGCCGCCCATTGTACTATAATTTGATTTAGTTTTATAATACTTTTTTGTGTTTTATCTTTTGGTCTATCTATCTATCTATCTATCTATCTATCTTATATAACCACTCTGATAGACCCTTCCATCAGGACTTCTTATGGAAGGGTCCATCAGAGTTCCTATACATTATAAGTTGATTATATATCAGCATTGTAATCATTCTAATAATAACGTACTCAAAATTCCTGAATTATTTACGATATTTCACCTATAATCGAAGATTAATCAGCTAATACGGTCATTTGTCATGCACGATACAATCTATATTGAGTAAATTATCAGATATGAACAGTCAACAAGAACGGACCTACATGTTTCAAACTCATATCATTGCATTTAAAACCAGTATGACTGTATTGATTACAATCATTTCTATCAAAAACTAGCCAGGAAAAGGTTTAGACATTTTTTAGTCAATATTTTTATTTCGAAATGACTCCTTTTCTAATAATTGCCTTAGTTCTTTTGATAGTCAACTTATTGTTCCTCGCTATGGCTATAGCGCATTCATTGATGACAGGAAAGGACAAGGTAATGTTTTTACTATTATGTGCCTATCCCTAAATAAGTTTTTTTTTTTCGTCTAGTCGATGTGACGCGTGACCGGAAAGCTGGCTCTTATCTGTCTCAGGGTGGCGGGCGCAGTGCAATGCCACATAGGGTGCGTCCTAGATGGACTTGGCCTGTGAGGTAATGCACTGTTCATAGGCAGAGGTGACCGCTTCACACCAGGTGGGCCTTTTGCTTGTTCCGTCATCCAAGTAGTATAAAAATAAAAAATAAAAAAATTAGTATTGCCATTCAGCGTGGCAATGCAGCCAGCATCTTAGGGACTGGTAGTGATTTGGATCAGTTGAACTACCTTTAGATCGTTAGCAGCGGTCTTCAGGTAGCACAACTGTTTAATATGTATTTAATTTAATTATGTATATACCTACTTGTATTAGTTGTATTATTCTTTCTGTGAATAAATGTATTTAGGTTTTTGTGTTTTTTTTTTGTACAATTAAAGCTTGTATAAAATGTATATCTGACTTATGATGATAATGATAACGATGTGAAATAACTAAGTCGAACCACAAGCTAATCAAAATAAGCCCAACCACGGCTAGTCTAGTATTATCCACCGGGGAGCTCCGTTGTCCACCTTCCGTCTCCATCATGAGATCAGATCGCTGTCATTATCATATTGTATTGTCATCGGAACTTGACAGGTATGTTGGTAAATGTTCATAAATTCCTTCAGGGTAGGCAGCGCATCGACAATACCCCCGGTGTTGCCGGTGTCTATAAGCGACGGTGACCTCTTTACATCAGGTGGGCCGTAAGCAAGTTCGTCTATTAGTTTCATTAAAAAAAAGGAAAAAAAAAACATAAACTCGATCGAACGAGGCTAATCAAAATTCAGTTGCAAGATTTAACGGACACACATACATAGCAAATTAAATAAAGGCTTTTAAACATATCTTATTCATATTTAGCGTCCTGGAAGGTTAAAGTCCCATGTTCTTACATTATACTGATGTATTGGGGTACAGCTACAAAAGGATAGAGTTATAACAGTCACATGCATGTCGTGATCCCACACTAGGATACCCTGTGTGGTGGGTACCATGCTAACAACACCCGTTGAAACTTGAAAGGGTGTTTCAAAAATGACTGCTGGACAAGGCGAAGACTTGGCTTAAATTCAGCAACAACAACGGGTTCAGGATGCTGTTGGGGCTGCCGCGGTTCATCGCGCATCAGACATATTCGCGTTGATTATTTGTACGCGATCTTACGCAACAGAACTGCTTCCCTAATGAGTCGCGTCCGTGACAGTGCTAACAGCATGCTGGCCGTTGTGGCAGATCATTTTAATTTTAATTCCGGCATTATACCACACTTGGCTTCAAAACATCAGCCAGTCGCCCAGCTTGTGACTCAAAAAGTAGCTACTTGACTTATGTACGTACCTTTTGAGTTTTTATGATAACTGAATTTGAATCAATATGTAATGCTTAATTTGATAATTGTAATTTTGTATACTTACTAGCATTAATTATAAGATTTAATCATTATCAACAAAATGGATGACATGTGAATTTTTATTTTGTGAAATCTGAAATAAACAATTGTCTTATCTTATCTTGAATTTTCCAGGGTGCGTCTCCAAGGTTTTCGACCCCGTCGATGGTGTTCGACAGGCGGAATAATCCACGCGCAAGTACCCAGCCTCAAGTGATGCTTTTCGAGCTCATTCGCGTCAGCGCTGGTAGCTCCGCTTACGACAACCAAATCACACAAGGAAGCCTGACGGGACGAGCGTCCAGAGGACAGTAGTAAGACTTGTACTGAAAACTGAGTCAAATTCCTTACAACTAAGTATCAAAGAGGATATGCATTTACTGCCACAAAAGTCTTCCAGCATCACAATAAATCAGCGTCGGACTGGCCCGGTACGGAGGCCTACAATGCTCTAAGGGCTGGTCATTTATAGTCGAGGTGGCGGTTGCCAGCTGGGCCCTAGCCTGCGCGGGCCCCACGGACTTTATTTAGACGTGTAACACCTTAAAAATACTTTAGTAATACCTTAGAATATAGAGTAACACGAAATTTGAGATTGTTTATGAGACATTAAAAAAGGAAATGTTAGTTTTATGTATTCTTAAAATTTACTCGATAGATTCGTTTCCAAATTGTTATTCATCAATTCCTTTATTTTCTGATAGTATCCCGTCTACCACTATCCCGTCCCGGGCCCGGGCTTCTGGGAGCCACAGGGCCCTACCGGCCCAGTCAGACAGTGCAACAAATTGTACATTAATAATATATGAAGTAGTTTTAAACATGGCTTCTGTGTGAGACATTCATAAGTATGTCAGCCAGATCGAATTTACAGGCACTAGCCCAGTAACTACTAGTCCAGTAACTACTAGCCCAGTAACTACTAGCCCAGTAACTACTAGCCCAGTAACTACTAGCCCAGTAACTACTAGCTCATTAACTACTAGCCCAGTAACTTCTAGCCCCGTAAACTTTGTGATACTAGATATTATTTAATTCGTGTAAACATTTTCGAACAAACGAACAAGGCGTAGGTTATATAGGTATCTAATAGGCATAACCCCCTTATTTAAACGTTTTAGTTACAGTAAGTGGATAGCGCAGAACGCAATAAACTTCTGAAGGATCAGGCGTTTAAGTCCGATTAGTCTTTGTTTTATTTTTAAACTTTGTACTACCTACCTTGGTAGATTCCTTTCTCCCGTATTCATACTCATTATTCATTAATTGTTGACTCGTGCTATTATTCTCATAAACATGACTCATGTAAATTATAGGTACATAAGCGAGATTAGATACTTATGTTTAAGACATTCTTACGTCTCTAAAATTCAATAGGTTCATCATAATATAACAACATAAACATAAACACACATATTAGTATCTTAAATAGACCTTTCATAAATGAAATAAGACTAAGAAACGACCAAGTGTGTGTCGGGTCACGCACATTGTAGGGTTCCGTAGTTGCCCGTCACAATATGCGGACCTAGAAGGAGATTTTCCTTTTTTACACAACTAACAACTCCACCAAGTTATTTTAACGAAATTTTTAAGAAATTTTCGTTTATATTTTCCAAGTACATTTTATAAGGTGTTATACTTTTACTCATTAACTTGTAAAGCTGTGAAAGTTTTCCTTTTAACTTCGTTATATAGGTAAACTACTGCCGCGAATTTTTGCATATATCCAAAAACAACCATACTTATTTAACTGGCAATTGACACTTGGCTCTAACAAAAATTAGCATTTTCGCAAACTGATCCCTGAATCGAAAAATAGTTTTCAGACACCCGCAATATTTATGAACGACCTATCGAACGACACTCCGTGGGATCAGTGTCTCCATATGTAAATCGAGAAGTACCGTGTTGAAGGGTAAAAATACGGTGTTTTTAGAAAAATTACGGTGAATCTGCTAAAAGTGTACCGTGTAAATTACCGTGTAATTTTTCAAAGGAAAAAACAACATTATGAACCAAATCAAGTCTGAATATATTATTTGTTTATTAATTATTAACAAATAAAATTTAAATAACATGTGGAACTTAATATAATTATGAATCAGACTCTCGTTTTTCGTAAATATATTTATTAATTTTTGACATGTCGTTGTTGGCCTGAAATCCACACAGTTTTTTGCTGGGTGAAAACATTCCCTTTTATTGTTTTGGTTATAATTTGATTCCCCTGTGATTTTTGGCAACCAGGAGCAGTGTTGCCATTACAAAATTTGTTAAGTTGACTGACTGAGATTCGTTTTACACAGTACATATGGTAATACGGTGATGTATGACACGGTAATACACTATTACCTTGACGGTAGATTGAGACCAGATTACGGTGCATCTACGGTAATTACCGTGTATATGTATATGTATGATACACTGCGTGGGATAGACGAGATAAAAACATCCACACTCTGCGTGAAATCTCTAGGGGAAATACCATTTATTTTGTTTTACCAATTTCTGGAGCAACAGAGCTTTGCTCGGCTTTTAGAAATAAAAACAAAATTACACTCAAAAAGTGGTCACCCATCCAAAAACTGACCTCGCAGATCATTGCAAAACAAGTTGATGATGATGATTGATTGAATTTCAAATATTTCACATTCACGAAATGTTCAATATGCTTAGAATATGAAGGATTTATTAAGAGCTCATATCTTAGTTTGTATTTCCTGCAGGATAGGGAACTTGGCATAATTCAAAATAAAAATAAAATTAACGAGCCAGCAGTTACCTTGGCAATGATCCTGTTCGATCCCTTAAAAAATTCAGGCAACTCTCAAATTCCTGACACAGACAGTGTTCAACAAGTACCTAGTACATCATCCATAAACTATACGACATTTTGAATAGAAAAATCCTGCTCTATATATGAATAGGAGAAATTAACTGTTCAAAATATAGCGTTTCATACTACATACATAGACACACGCCATTTTCCCCGAAAGGGTAAGCAGAGCCTCAAATTTGCCTCTTTTCACCGTGAGATATAGACGTGACAATTGGTGAGCTCATCGCCGCCATTGCTTCCCACAACTAACTCTGCTAACGCTTTCTTCCAGTAATAATACATTCCTTAAGTAAGCTTAAGTAAATAAGCCAGGACAAATCTTATACCATCAAATCTTACAAACAAGTCCGGGTAATGCCTTAGTCGGCTTTTTCGACATCCACGGGAGGAGATGGATGGATCGAACAGGACAATGGATCGAACAGGAACTACTCTCCTATTCTTGAGCTGGACACATATTAATAGCGTTTCAATTTTCACAAATCTATAAATACTGAACCAAGATTGGTTGATAAAGTTATTAGTAAAGATTACGTTTGTTATCGTTAGCCTGGCTTCGCAACCGTCAAGAAATATTATCAGCCAGAATAACAGCGCGACACGAGTAAATCCCACTAATATCATTAAAATAAATAAAATCAAATAAAAAGAGCTTTATCAAATCAAATATCTTTATTTCAGGCTTATTGGAAAATGTATAAAAACCTAAACAATAAGCCCATAGCAACATAAATACCTTAAAAACTAACATACATATAAAAAAATACTTTTACACTAGAATATCATTTAGAAACGACTAGAATTATTCGTTTTTTTTTCATATTTTTTTTTTATTTCCACTCAAAAAATATACACTTACAAATAAAATAAACGTTTAAAATTAACTGGTTTTTAAGTATAGACCGCCCTTGGCGGTATAGCAAGGAACCAAGGAACTAATATTATTACGATGTTTAAATGTTTGTATGTTTGTAACTCAATCATACCGAAACAGCGGAACCAATTTCGATAAATTTTGATCAGCAAACGGTTACGATCACTAATTATATAAAAACTTGTATTGAACAAATAATTAATTATGTAAAAATTCAAAAAACCCTCAACGCAATGAAACGGCTGAACTGATTTTGATCAAACATAGCTAAGAACACTCCCGACTAATTCACCTTTCAAACAAAAAAAACAAAATCAAAATCGGTTCATCCTATCGGGAGCAACGATGCCACAGAGAGACACACACACAGACACACACTCAGACACGTCAAACTTATAATACCCCGTCGTTTTTGCGCCGGGGGTAAAAATATATTTTTCACAAAAAACCTGTTGAACTACGCGCGGACGAAATAACGGGTGAGACTACTAGTTATGTATCACATCACACTATCACACTTCACACTAATATTATAAATGCGAAAGTTTGTGTGTGAGTGTGTTTGTTACTTCTTCACGCTGATACGGCGGTACAGATTTGGATGAAATTTGGAATGGAGATAACTGGACTCCCGGAATAACACATAGGCACATTTTTATCCCGATATTCCCACGGGATCGACACTTACGCGGGTGAAACCGCGGGGCGCTGCTAGTAAAAGATATAAAGTAAAAAGTCTAATTTACAAATCATATTACCCTCAGGAATCAAGGATATCAGGAACTACGAGTACCATGTTACAACAACACCCAGACCCGGAACAAACATTTGTCCCGCAGCATGGGCATCGAACCTGCAACCTCTCGCATCTCAGCCGGCTACTCGCCCGCCGCGACACAAAGTTTGTCGTTTATCAGGATCTAATTTGTTTGATACGAATAATAATCTTTTGATAATGATTAGATAATCAGGCTCTACAAGTTAAACGGCTTTTAAGAGTCGGTATGTATATGCCGAGGTGGCTCCGCCGTCTCTTCCCGTGGATGTCGTTAAAGCCGACTAAGGGATAACACCAGGGGATGTGCAGTAGCATCCACCTGCTGAGTACTCACCAATACAGCGATCCAATCCGCCTGCCAACCGCGGTGATTTTAGCAAGATGACCTCTCGGCGGGCGAAGGTTCGCCTGCGACGCAGGAGGTTGCGGGTATGATTCCTGCCTCGGAACAATATATCTGTACCATCTGCAGATAATTGTTCAGGGTGTTCTGGGTATTTTCTATGTATAATAAAAAAATACTAGGTACCTATCTATGTAATGTATTGTGTTTCACAAGCTCATTTAGCTTGGGGCTAGATAATTTTTTGTGAACTATCCAGCATTATTTATTTATTGAATTCCCTCAAATCTTATTCTACTGGTAAGCCTCGTCCAGCAGTGGACGCCTCAGGCTGCTATGATGATGTATGTTGTGTAGACGATAACAGTTTTTTAAATGGCAACTTTGAGAGCGTGTTGCTATTAAGTTGTGTAAGGCGTGGGAAATTCCACTTTCTAATAAAAGTAATCTTTATTTGCCAACAAAATCATATAGTTACAGATTAACACTTTGCAACATTACTAATAATTTGTAAAGATTGTACTATTTATTATTAAGATTGTAACATAAATAAACTTAGACTTTTTTTATGTAGGTATGTTTTTAATGAGTTTCTCAACAAGTCCGCTGGGGGCGCTTATCATTTTCTGCATACAAAAACGACATTTTGACTCGCAATTCGGTTTTCGTTATTCTGAGTTGTATCAAATTACATACACCTGTGGTAGGTAGGACCTGTGTACGCTATCGCTCGCTGGCGATGCAAGGCTGTAGGTACAATCATGGCTGTAGGTACATATGCTGCACGCTGTGTGGAGGAAATCTTCGCTTTCGCTGCCTTACCCATGAATAAATGCGGACAATAGCCGAATGTCATTACGAGGCCTCGACTCGGCCCCTCGCAATCTGAGTCAAGCGAAAGTCTGATGAGCTACTAGCTACTAGACAGGACAATTTGTAAGTTGAAAAGGTAGAAAAGTCCTAAATTAACTGAAGTTCGCTTGATTCTGCGGACCGTTAAGGCCAAACTGGATTATCATTATAATGGTTATTTTTTATATTTGCTACTTTAGAAGAAAAACAAGGTTTTATAATTTGTCGCTTACAATACGTCAGTTACCTACATCAGAGTGGCAGAAATCTATACCTCATCTCTTCCCGGGTTCAAGAGAGTAATAACGCTGTCGCTGTCTTGCAGCCATTGTTTTCTTGATAGACTCCGCATATCCTCGGTCAATAGTACTGCAGCTTTCACTTTGTAACAAATATAATGATAAAGTTATAGACTAATGCATAAGCAAGTAGGTATGCTTATGCAAGGAAGGCGAAAACTAGATTCCATAAAAAAATCTTGTTTATTTATAAAAAAATAAAAAGTTTCCGAAAATTTTTATAATAAACCGCTAGTATTCAATGAATGTATTATTACTGAATGAAAGCGTTAGCAGAGTCAGCCGTGGGAAGCAATGGCGGCGAGGAGGTCACCACTTGTCACGTCTATACTCCCACGATGATGCAACCCACGGTGACATTTGAGGCTCTGCCTACCTTTTCAGTGAAAAAGGCATGTGTGTCTATGTATGTATTCAATTAATGATTTTTATAAAGTGTTGAGACTGCATGATAATTGAACTAGATACAAATAAGACAATTTGTTTATTATTATTTTTTAATTTTCGCAGAAGAAAAAAGAAACATAATTTTTGCGCACAACATCCGATAACGCGCGCGAGATAGCGCTCGGGTTTCCAGGTGGAGTTCACAGAGGGAGCCTTAATCGTCGTACTAAAAAATCTTAAGTAATAAGCTAAACCACAAAATAAATAATAGCACAAGTAGCTAAACCTATTTGCTAATGGGGCATAAGTTCATAGTTCATAGTTCCTATAATGATAACAGATTATTGATTAAGTTTTAGGTAAGGTAAAGTAGATAGTTACCCCACCAATTATATACACATTAGTAGGTAGCTAGTAGCAGAGCTTTTTCGTGAAAGACTTCGTCTGGGGAAGTACTACCACCATACCTATTTCTTCCGCAAAGTACAGCAGCTCGCATAGCTGTGTTCCGGTATAAAGTTTTTTTTTTTTTAAACATTGATAGATCTTTGTTTGTCCACGATCTCACCTGTTGGTAAGTGACGATGTGGCCGAAGATGGAGCACAAAGGTCTAGAAGGCACCTATTCACTCTAGACTTGATGAGACCCAGATTATAGTAGTATTAGGGTACCGGTGAATTTACAGGTACCTAGGTATATTAAGACTTTTCATCTTTATGTTATGTCTCAGGGTGGCGGGCGCAGTGCAATGCCACATAGTAGGGTGCGTCCTAAGTGGACGTGACCTGTGACGTAACGCATTGCTAGAGGCAGAGCTTAGGTTGGGCCATCAGATTGTTCTGTCAGACCGCAGTTCAAAAAATACAATTAAAAATATACTCCAGATCATCTTATCTTAGCCAATACTATTTGAATACCTAATATAATATATACCTATAAAACTTAATCCGCACTTTAAAACCGGTATAAAGAAGGACATGACCGACGCCTCTATACATTCTTTGGTAAACGTAAAGTGCGAAGTTGACTTCGATAAAAAATCAAGACAGCGGCATGTTGTAAGTAACTAGTGGGCGGTTTGCGTGCAGTTTTGCTTCAACTCCGACGGAGCGTGGTGTCATTGTAAACAAACCAAGCAAAATAAGCAGCGTCAAACATGAGCTACGCGTTTATAGTAGTGGTGTCTGTAGCGATCACTGTGAAGTTAATATTTCTAAGTTTCTCGTTGTATTACACTGTGAAATCAAGCGAAACACGAGAAAAGAAGGTAAGTGACGTGCCTCGTTTCATAACTAAAATTCGTTGAGGTGTTTGGCGCGCCTTGATGCCAAATGAACCAATAACAAAGAAATGAAAGAACTGATAAGTTGATTTACTTTGTGGAAATCATTAGCGACACAATCTAATCAATTGAAAATTATCTTAGTTTTTATCACAGAATATTGTATTATCTAAAATATTCTTCAACACAAATTGAGTTGGGATATAATTTAACAGCTGTATCAACAAATAGGTAGGTATTTGGAGAACAATCCATCGCCGTCGTAGCTTCACGGTGTGTTTGTTAGTAATTTCCTGCAGTCATCTTGTTTTGAAATTCTTGGTGGTGCATTATTGCAACTTTTGCAAAACATAATGTAGACCGGCTGTATGTGTACGTACATAACATAGGTAGTAGGTATTGTGCAACGTTTATGATGTGTAACATCTTTGAGGTGTTTGATGACCTCTGTGCCGCGACGTGCGAAGGTTCGCCTGCGACGCAGGAGGTTGCGGGTTCGATTCCTCGAAACAAATGTTTGTGCCATCTGCAGATATTTGTTCAGGGTGTTCTGGGTATTTTCTATACAGTATCATAAAAAATATCTATCTATGTAGGTACCTAATGTATATCAGTGGTACCCATAACACAAGCTCTGCTTAGCTTGGGGCTAGCTAATGTTGTGTGAACTGTCCTGTATTATTTATTTATTTATTTTATTTATCTTTCCTTCAATCTGTGGGAGTGATGTGAAAAGGGACTGAAGTGTGTAACAGGAAGCGCGCATTTTTCCGAGAGGTTGGTACTATCAGCCATGTTACTTAGTAGGTACCAATGAGGTGAGATGTCAGATGTTACACATCATATGTGACTACTGTAAGACACGCACTTTTTTTTTGTTTTGACGAACGAAAGTCCCATTTTTACAGACTCCATTCTCTTATGTATTTGCTAAGTAAGATTATAATTTCACGCCAGTGTCCCGGAGGAGTAGATAGATCACGGATTTACAATTACTACGATTTACCCACAATTATTGAAAAAAACAAAACACCCGACTGCGTGAATAATTTTGGTATAGGTACCCAATGTCACTCACACAATTAAGACGAATCTAACGACACCGCTCAAGCTAAACGTTTAGGCTACAGAGCGTGCCAAAAATATACCTACACTACAGAATTAATAATAGTACAAGTACCTACACATAAATAAATACACTCGAAAAACATAACCCTCCTTCTGGCGCAGTCGGGTAAAAATAAAAAATCTCATACACAAATAGGACGGTTTCCTGATGCAACACGTATGCACGGCTAGGACTACGGCAGTAGACACTTAGTACCTACAATTGTAACCCCCTGTCAGCTTCGATCACAGAACATCCAAGCCTGTCAGACATTATAATTATACTTACGTTATGGTATAATGGATATATAGTATAGTGTACACTATAGTATAGTGGCAATGGAGAGGTTGATGCTACGGCTATCCCTGCGAGATAAAGTACGAAATCAGGAGATTCGCAGGCGGTCCAAAGTCACGGACATTGGCAAACACATCTCACAATTGAAGTGGCAATGGGCTGGACACCTCATGCGCTGCACCGATAACAGATGGAGCCGCAGGATAGCCGAGGAGACCTTGGAGGAGGCCGAAGACTAGGCTGAAGGCACGATAGACCGGTGAAATGTAGCTGGCCGCCAGCCTAGTGGAGACGTGATACTGGGAACAGAGCCGACTGGAAGAAATTAGGGGAGGCGTCTATCCAAAATTGGACGGAAAGATGCTGATAAATGATGATGATGATGACGATGTTATAGTATACAAGCTGAATTTTATATATGTTACTTGAGGAACTATCAAAAGATGTTTTCTCAGTTATCAGACACAGTTTATTTCGATGGTTCTCACACACACACACACACACACACTTTATACACCTTTGATAACTGATCTTTCAAAGCCCCGTGATCCAAACTTCATAGTCGGGATCGTGTTTATCTGTACACAGAGAAACTTTCAGGTTTTATAAAGTAACGAAAGTATCATCACGGGATCTTGCCTATAAGATTTTTGTTAAAAAATATCATTTTCAAACCAAGCTTCTATAAAATTAGTGATCGTGTGTGATCAAAATGAGCCCACCCACTGCCAGTGTACCAATTATCCACCAGGGAGTTCCGTTCAGATCAGCTCGCTGTCACCTATTGTATCGTCATCGGAACTTGTCAGGTACTTATACAAAATTTCATCTCAATCGCTTAGGTGGAAGTGGTTTAAAATTCAGTTGGAAGATACGTCGCCCACATAAAGGCAGAAAGACAGGACAGCAAGTAAAAAATTTACTGGTCTAATGGAAATAGGAGAGAAGTAGAGAGAGAAGAGAGTTACCTATACGAAATGATGTAAAAAAAATATGGCCGCTCTTCACAAGGGTCAGCTGCCCTTCCCTACCCGTACCTCGCTACGCCCTTCTTAATGTTTTAATTTTAGACTGTTACGTAGCGTCCCTAGTTTTAAATGTGTTTAGTTTGGAATTACTACTTACTTACCTATTCTTATTGTATATAGGTACTTCATCACTAGTTCTTACTTACCAAATTAAGCAACTTATACCTAGATTTAATTTTATAATCTCATTAACTGTACCTATTGTTCTTATGAGGATAACAATAAACCGAACTATTTCAAGGATAATTCAAATTTTATAGAAACACGGCTAGAATAAATAATAGTACAAGTAGAATCACGGCTAGAATTTTCGCTCTTGTTATCCTGCTATAAGTGAGGCCTATATATTTTCCTCAGTTAGTTAGTTGGCTCATTACTTTGATGGGGCGGAAGGATGCTCCATTTTGTTTATTCTTTAACTAGTGCCCGCTCGCGGCTTCGCTTGCGTTTTACCAGGATAAATAGTACCATCCAGGTTATACCTAATCTACTAGATGATTCGCTAGCGACTTCGTCCGCGCGTAGTCAGAAAACTTACCCGGCGTTCAGTCTTTCGTCTATCTTTCCCTTTAAAACGACACCAAACTGAAGTTTTTCAAATTAGAATTCCTTTTTAACCTTGAGGTCCTCACAATAATTTATTCTTAACAACTATGCCGTGAAAGTAACTTTTACAACGTCGAAATACGTTGAAATCTGGCTAAAACTTAGTGTTCATTTTTTACAAAGTAAACGGTCCTGTGCCCTTTTTCAGGAAAATTTCAGGTACCACTGAAATCGGAATACTAACGGTTATGATAAAACCCCATTTTGAATCCCATAGGATGCGAATTTTCAAAATTCCGAGCTTAGTATAGTTAGTATGAATTTTTATCTGTGGTATAGATACAATAGGTAGTACAACCCTACGCATCGAGGTAGGTAAAAAGAGGTATAAAATTTCAAGTCTCTACGACCAGCGGTTTAGGCTGTGCGTTGTCACTCGGTCAGTGAGTCAGACAGGACATTGCCTTTTATTTATGAGATTCGTGTAGGTAAGTACCATAATTTCATCGAAATATTCGAATATTTCGGCGTGACCAAGCACACAAACATCCAAACAACACTCTCCAAATCCACAATACAATCTTTAACATTTAATGTTATTAGTGGGATTTCTTTTAACTTTACGTAGGTATGCATCATAAATAAGTTTTTTGTGAATAATATATCCCGCGGTTACGTTTGCACCTGGAGACGTAACTGGTTAGTTACGTTTGCACCATTAATGGTGCAGACGTAACTACATAGTTAACATTTGTCAGTACGTACAAGCTTTTATAAAATCTAGTGTTCGGAACCGTGTGCTGATCGAAATGAACCTAAACACGGCCCGTCTACTATTATCCAGCGAGGAGTTCCGTTGACCACCAGTGTTGTTCCAGTCTCCATCATCAGATCAGCTCGCTGTAACCATACCTATTTTCATAGGAACTGGGAAAAAATCATCTCATTCGGTTGAGGATAACTGCTTTAAAATTCAGTTGCAAGATTTTACCCGAATTAATATACATAAATTACATACAAACCACAGATAAAATAATACTATACATACAAACATAAAAACTTAAATAAAAGCTTTCCGTGGTGTGTCCGGCCCAAGAATAGACCCCTTCATCTCCTCCCGTGGATGTCGTAAAAGCTGACTTAGGGATTACCCGGACTTGTTTGTATGATTCGTTGGTATAAGATTTGTCCTGGCTGCTAGCTTATTTAAGGAATGTGATAATACTGGAAGAATGCGTTAGCTGAGTTAGTCGTTGGAAGCAATGGCGGCGATGAGCTCACCACTCGTCATGTCTATATTCCACGATGGTGCAACTCACTGTGAAAAGAGGCCCATTGAGGCTCTGCCTACCCCTTCGGGGAAAAAGGCGTGTGTCTATGAATGCATGTAAATAAAAGCTTGAAAAAAATATTGGCTCAGTTTTTCCTAGCCGTAGATTTACGTAATTTTGTACCATCCGTTGCATTAACAGGTTTGGCCTTGAGAACTCATTACTAACGCTAGTAGTTAGGTACGTGATTGGGTCACCTAACTCTTTACATATTATGTGCCAAATTTCTATTTTTTTGGAGTTTTTTTAAAAAAAAGAAGGACTTTGAAGATAAAACTGGGGAATTTATTATATTATTGATTGTATAATGTTAGTGATCGTAACCGTGTGCTGATCACATTGAGCCTAAACACGGCTAGTCTAATATTATCCATCGAGGAGTTCCGTTGTCCACCTTCCGTCTCCGTTATATCAGCTCGCTGTCACCATCATATTGTATTTTCATCGGAACTTGACAGGTATGCCAAATGTCAGCTCAATCGGATATCGGAAATCGCCACCCGTGAAATACTTATAGTAACAATGGCCATCCATCTATGGTCTTCTTCATCAGTTGCACTTCACCAAATGGCACTTTCTGAATGCACATGCTTGACATGTTGCTGAAAATACCGAAATCGCTATATGTGTGCCTATAGTAAAGAGTTGCATGATACTGGTAACCGTCGTACAGTATCTTCACTTGATTGCCAATTGAAAACTACTTAGGAAATATTTGAAGAGTTCCCTCAAATATTATAGGCACACATGGATCCTCATGGATCCCATCATCAACCATCAGAACCAGATTTTGATGAAAATGGGACCAATCTGGAAGTATCTTGTGACAACTAAAAACAAATTTTCAAATCCTTTCATAAGTGAGGGATATATGAGGCACAGTCATCGAGCAACGCAGGCCTCCGTACCGGAGGGGAGACGCCATAGAGCTGTCAACCAATACATATCTATTCAGAAATTTTGGGGGGGGGGGGGCTTCACGCACTCACTTACACTTTAATGCACACTTTTGTAACCAGTCGTTCTATCGCTATAGACGCAACATCTATAAACAGCAACACATCAAAAATCTTTATATACACACATAGATGCATTCTGTTTACAAACATCATGTTATGTCACAAAATTGACAGTAACACCCGTTCTAGGGACTTCCAGCACTCAAGTCGATAAATTAATAGTATCGATAACTTTTTGGTAGAAACTTACTTTGCCTACCATCAAGGGTCATTTAAGGGATTTAAGGGCGGCTAGGGATGGAGGGGAGGGGTTGAACGCTCTCTGTGTAGGGAGAGTTGCGGAACCGCCCCACTTTTCGAAGATAACATAGAGATAATTTTGTGGATAACTATGAAATTTTAGATTAGTAAAAGGTAGTTCAAAAGTTGGTAAAAGGCTTGAGAGAGAGGGGGTAAACGCGGAAACTTAGAGTATAGAGAAAAAATCAAGAATTTTTTGAGTATAACCATGAGATGAGATGATTAGTTCTTGGGAAAATTGCATTAGAATTTTGTTCAAAGCTTACAATAATTTCATAAAACTATGGGCTGGCAAGTCAAAAGAGACGAAACGAAAGAAAAGGAAAAAACGCTTTACTTAGCAAGTCCATCTTCCTAGACTTAGCTCCTGTCTTCCTTCTTACCTACATAATCCATGTCGGTTCTGGCCTCGAAATATACAATGTATTATATCTGTCAGTCACTGTTATTGTCAAAAACCAAAACTCATAATCCTAAGTGCCAAAAAACTACATTAGTCATTAATAAGTAAAAATTGTTTTTTTTTTTTTTTTAAATAGGCATAATTATCCCACCACACAGGGGATACTAGTGTGGGATCAGAACTATGTAGGTATGTGTTGGGTGTGTTAAGTTATGTTAATGTTAAACGTTGGTAGGTAAAGTAATACTAAGCGCTATATATAGTGGACAGAATATCGCGTTGCGAAAATTATATCCAGCTATTTTTGTTTTTTTTTCATTCTTTGCTCAATCAAATAGGATTTGAATAGGAAAATCCCACGACACAGGACGGACACTCATGACACAACTTTTGTTGAAAATGAGTAAACAAGTTCAAACTGGGAAATGCTTTTGTTATTTTATCGTGATCACGTATCCCACAACCTAGGTAGGCATGCAAATTTTTACGAAAAACTATCACACCTCTAGATTTGTAATATCACATAGTAACTTAAATTCATGTCTAGATAAGTTCACACATAAAAAAACTATTAAAAATAACTTGGAAGCCCTTGTAAGCCTAGCTAGTAATATCTTGCAGCAACACGGCCGCCGCTGGAGGTCACACGAGAGAGACACGAGGAGGTCGCTGCGGGGGGAGACATCAAGTAAAGGCGTTCCCCTCTGGCTATGCACAATTTCATTTGGGCATACGCGTTAGTAAAACTGTTTTCGCCCGATCATTAGGGCGAGCGAAGCGAGCATGGAATTGCATGGGATAGCTCTACTATCCCATGCAATTTTGTGGTACACTTAACGAAAAAACTATCCGTTGTAATTTAACATAGTAATTTAAATTCATGTCTGTGTTTGAATATAAAAAAGCAAGGAAAAAAAAGCTTGCTAGCCCTCACCAAGCATGTTTTGCTTTTGTATCAAAATGGGCCGATTGCTCGGTCAGACTGAATCGATCGTGTGACGCATAGAGTAAAAAAGTGTGACAGTGCTACAAATACTAAAATATAACTTTTGAAAAAAAAAAATACTAAAATGCCGAATCGTTAAATTTTCTGCTGTAAATCAAGGTCTGGAACATCGAATTTACGAAAAGATGGTGCTTTCTTTCACATTGTACCTAAGTGAATTTCATTATATATATATTTACATACATACATACATAGACACGCCTTTTTCCCCGAAAGGGTAGGCAGAGCCTTAAATGGGCCTCTTTTCACCTTGATTTTCACCGGTTTTCAATGTTATGTATTTATTTTAATTTTATTTTTTGATGCTGGACACAGTTCACACAAGATTATCTAGCCCCAAGCCAAGCAGAGCTTGTGTTATGGACTAGATAACTGATATCCCTAATACAGTACATTACATAGATATTTATTTTGTGTTAACATATAAAATACCCAGAACACCCTGAACAAATATCTGCAGATCGTACAAATATTTGTTCTGAGGCGAGAATCAAACCCGCAACCTCCTGCGTCACAGGCAAACCTTCGTCCACTGCACCACAGAGGTCGTCAATTTATGGCATTAAATGAATAATTTCAAATTAAAATCATAACAGTTACCTACCTTGTTACATACCAATACCTTCATGGTGATTGGATTAACGGTTAGAAAGTTAGGTTAGGTTAGGCTATGGCGTCTCCTAAATAATATAAATCAAATTTCAATTGTTTGTAAAACATAATAAACGAGAATTTATTTTATCGATAAAAAATCTACTTTATTATTGAGGCACATCACTCGTTTCGTTTCGTTTCGTATGAGGTAGTGCTGGCCTCTGGTGTCGGAGTTTGTCAAGCCGCCCGAGGGCCTCTGACATGGTTTATCGACTGCTATTAATAAATAACAGCCGGGACCGACAGCTTAACGTGCCCTCCGAAGCACAGAGCGATGGAAATCCGCACATAACTTAGAAAAGTCATTGGTGCGGAGCCTAGGATCGAACCCGGTATCGTTGGATTCTGAGTTGCACTGTTTAACCGTTAGGCTACCATCGCTAATTTAGTAGTATAAAAGACAACACGGGCAACTCACTTTCAGGAATTTTTGAGAAATAAAAAAAACTGTGCACAAAGCTATTTCAGTGTGCATTGAGGCTGTTATTGTTAGCAGTTCCTTATTTAATTACTTTTTTATTATGTTTACCAATAGTCTACACATGTATATATGAAGAGATACAAACTATATACCTATCATTAGCTACAGGAGAAACAAATGAGGGCTTTTCATTTTCGAATAAAAAAAATGTAGTTCTATTTGGCTCAATTGATGGCCCTGACTCAACTGTGGTTGTCAAAATTAACAAATGCATCGTCTGTTATGTGTATGATAGTAACAAAATACCACGATAATATATCACTACGTTGTCGACTTTTACATTTCACTTTATTTTTACAGCTAAGTACACAGCAGCGATATCTATTTTCAAGGGATTATAGATGATTTGATATGGCCGTGAAAACCCCTCATTATAGGCAAACACAACGTGCAAAGATTGTACAGTACACTAGGCGATCAACGATTTTTTTAAAGCATCTTTATTTACTTTTTACTGAAAAGAGTAAAGTTATTTAAGTATGATCAATATAGCCGATTTTGATCAAATTAACCACGTAGTTTTATTCTTATTATAAACTAGAAGCAACCCGCGGTTTCACTCGCATAAGTCTTGATCCTGTGGGAACATAAATAAATAAATAAATAATACTGGACAGTTCACACAACATTATCTAGCCCCAAGCTAAACAGAGCTTGTGTTATGGGTACTAGATAACTGATATACTTAATACAATATATTACACAGATAGTCCTTTTTTATTATACATAGAAAATACCCAGAACACCCTGAACAAATATCTGCGATCGCACAAATATTTGTTCCGAGGCGGGAATCGAACCCGCAACCTTCTACGTCGCAGGCCAACCTTCACCCGTCGCGCCACAGAGGTCAACCACCAAAATAAACACATCTAAATAAAATTTCAAACTATTCCAGTGGTCCAGCTATCGCCGTTCTAAATTTCATGCAACACTTAGAAAATTTAGCATTTTTAATATTACATATATACACATATACGTAAACTCACGCCTGTTTCCCAGAGAAGTAGGCAGAGACCATGAATTTCCACTTGCTACGATCCTCGCATACCTGTTTTGCTTCATTCACTCACATCACATTCTTCATATATGCTCATTGGCTAAGGGCGCTCTTGGCCTGACCGTTCTCCAGATCGACCCTGATCTAGTCTGAATACCTTCACCGAGGTCTCCCCCTTCCAACTGTCCCATTCATGCTCATCTTATGAACTAGTTTTGTCAATCTACTATCATTCATCCTTTATGTATACCCAAACCATCCAAGCATATCTTTCTCAATCCTTGTCACTATGTCACTATACACGTGCTCTTTAATTTTACAATGCTCTCTTAACACACAGTTTCTTATTCTATCTCTCAAAGTCCACCATACATACTTCTCAAACCTCTCATCTTCACTGCATTTGTTCTACTTTCATGTTTATTCTGCTTTAGCAACTTTCGCCTACCACCATATACATTAGTGTTGGCACTAACACTCCTCTATGCACATCCAGTCGCTCCTTTTTTTATACGTTCCGGCTGATAATAAGGCGTTAAGTTCACTTGCTTTCCAGTATTTACTCTCATTTAAATATCATTTTCATGCTTGCCATCTCTTGTAATCAAAGTTCCCAAGTATACAAACTTTTTCAAGTTACACTTGTTGTTAATAGTACTGTGATTTAATTTAATTTCTTTAAATATAGTTGCACATGACACTTACGTTGACATATCACATCATACACCTCTGTGAGGCACAATGAATCCTTTTACCACACTGGTTCTTTCACCATTGGTCAATAGGCCACTTTCAGGGACACTATATCTCAAGTTGGTCACTGAACCAAGAAAGAGCCCGTGACACGAAGTAGTAGTAGTTAGTAGTTACCGGTTAGTTAGTGTTTACATAGCCGTCAAATACGATACTCGTTATGCCACATATCACATGATGTCGAACGTGTTTAGTGAATGGTATTTAGTAATCAAGGATATTAAATAATCATCCACATATTGGCTTACTGACATTACACGTTATATAAAAAAACGTTTATTTATGACTATACAAACAAAGACACACACCAACAAAAAAGCAAACAGGATATGAACTATATAAAAACTAAAACAAAAACAATTGTGTGCGTGCCTGACGCAAGCCACAAAAGGGTCCTCAACTCAGCGTTTGCTAGGCCATATTGGCAACCCAGCGCTGATCTTCCGTTGAGGCCCAGAGTGAACCACGGATATCCGCCTAGACTCGGATTGATTGTATTATACAAATTTATATCTATGCTTTTGGTTACTTTTATGTCGCCCCTCTGTCACACGCTTAAGTGGAGCTCGGAGTGGGCAGGGCAGTCGTAAGGGAGTTGGCTTTCAGTGCGAATAAATCAAGTAACGTCATTTGAGAGTAATGAATGACCAGTGTACTGAAGTGCAGTCGTAGTGAAGAGTGAATCAGTGTTATTGAATAAAACATTCACGGTTTTTTATGTTCAGTTAAAAATTTAAAATTTTATTATTTTACCCCGAACACTAACTCAAAAATTACAAAATCTGAGATGGCCACTTTTGTTTTTACACGGCTTAATTTGACTTGGTCAATTTTTATGCAGTAAATTATAATAATTTAATTGAAATTCAGGTACATGTAAAAGGAAACACCATCTTCTTGTAAATTTGATTATCCAATAATTTTTTTACAGCATAAAACTGAACAATTCGGCGTTTTTTCTTGGAGCACTATCTCCCACGCGAGTGGATTCAGTCTGACAGAGCGATCGGCGACAGCTAGTTTTTTATAACTTGTATGCCCACGAGGGCATTAAATTTAGAGGGGAACAACAGAGGGGAATCCTTTGTATGGCGTCTCCTTTCCGTGTTGCTCGATGGGCACAGTATACTATATTAGTATATAAGGTAACAAACATTAAATTGAGAACCTCCTTTTTTTGAAGTCAGTTAAAAATAGGATGTGACACACAGACAGACACGAGAGAGATCATTTATTGTTCCGTTGGTACCTTTTGTGGGACGAAACCCTAAAAAAACCTACCAACTGGCCTACAGTACCTACCTACCTACTTACAGGTCTAGCGCTTAACTGAGTCAGTCCCTGAGGTAAGTTTGTATTTCACTGGAATAGGTACAACAAATCATAATTAACATTTGCATTAATATCAAAGATGTTCGTAATTACCTATATGAAATTAAGAGAACTTTGCCTTCCGTGCTAGTTGAAAAACTGTGTTACGGCAAGGTAACGCTTCTCACCCCATATAGAATATGGTATGGGAGTGGTACAGGAGGGGTGTTATCGTCTCTCAAATTATCAAATGACATTCATTTTGACGTAACGAAAACACCCCTCCCGTACCGCTCAGGGACTGACTCAGTTAAGCGCTAGACCTGTTGTAGTAGGTACGATAGAGTGCCTGAGAAGACAAGTAGGTATACGTATGTAAATGGTGCAATTTGATATCATCAAACTGTTTTTGCTGAATGCCCACTTCCTAGCTTATTTAGGTAATGTTTTCAAGGCTCTTCGTAAGTACGATGTTATTCATTTCTGTGGATCCGCGAAATGGTTTAGGAGGGTTTAAGTACCTACCTACTTGCGATCTCAGTTAGTCATTATAAATAAATAAATAAATAATGCTGGACAGTTCACACAACAATATCTAGCCCCAAGCTAAGCAGAGCTTGTGTTATGGGTACCTACTAGATAACTGATATACTTAATACAATATATTACATAGATAGATATTTTGTTATTATACATATAAAATACCCAGCACACCCTGAACAAATATTTTTTCCGAGGCGGGAATCGAACCCGCAACCTCCTGCGTCGCAGGCCAAGCTTCGCCCGCCGCGCCACAGAGGTCGTCATTAAAACTTCTTCAATAACTAGACCTAGTAAGCCACCTAGTAGTCGCGTTTGTTTGTTATGATGTAACACAGATAAAATAATAGTAAACTAGTCAACTATAACTACATGATACTAGTAGTATGGGTACCATCGAGCAACGCAGGCCTCCTCCGATGGGTACTAAAAAAGGGGTAGGGTTGGGTATAGTAAAGTATTATTTTATCTGTAAAAAATAATAAGTACTATCACAGAATAAATATTAGTACAACGTACTAGTAGTATGGGTACTAGTATAGTATTATTTTATCTGTAAAAAATAATAAGTACTATCACAGAATAAATATTAGTACAACGTACTAGTAGTATGGGTACTAGTATAGTATTATTTTATCTGTAAAAAATAATAAGTACTATCACAGAATAAATATTAGTACAACGTACTAGTAGTATGGGTACTAGTAAAGTATTATTTTATCTGTAAAAAATAATAAGTACTATCACAGTATAAATATTAGTACAACGTACTATACTAGTAGTATGGGTACTAGTATAGTATTATTTTATCTGTAAAAAATAATAAGTACTATCACAGAATAAATATTAGTACAACGTACTAGTAGTATGGGTACTAGTATAGTATTATTTTATCTGTAAAAAATAATAAGTACTATCACAGAATAAATATTAGTACAACGTACTAGTAGTATGGGTACTAGTATAGTATTATTTTATCTGTAAAAAATAATAAGTACTATCACAGAATAAATATTAGTACAACGTACTAGTAGTATGGGTACTAGTATAGTATTATTTTATCTGTAAAAAATAATAAGTACTATCACAGAATAAATATTAGTACAACGTACTAGTAGTATGGGTACTAGTATAGTATTATTTTATCTTTAAAAAATAATAAGTACTATCACAGAATAAATATTAGTACAACGTACTAGTAGTATGGGTACTAGTATAGTATTATTTTATCTGTAAAAAATAATAAGTACTATCACATAATAAATATTAGTACAACGTACTAGTAGTATGGGTACTAGTATAGTATTATTTTATCTGTAAAAAATAATAAGTACTATCACAGAATAAATATTAGTACAACGTACTATACTAGTAGTATGGGTACTAGTATAGTATTATTTTATCTGTGGTGTGGTTAACTAAATAAATAAATAATAATAAATAATACTGGACAGTTCACACAACATTATCTAGCCCCAAGCTAAGCAGAGCTTGTGTTATGGGTACTAGATAACTGATATACTTAATACAATATATTACATAGATAGGTATTTTTTATTATACATAGAAAATACCCAGAACACCCTGAACAAATATCTGCGATCGCACAAATATTTGTTCCGAGGCGGGAATCGAACCCGCAACCTCCTGCGTCGCAGGCCAAGCTTCGCCCGCCGCTACTTCTATATGGGTCTGTCTATACTTTTTTATTCAGATCGAAGCCTTATAGATATAGGTTCATTACTCACTTTATTCAAAGGCATTATTTTGGTTGCAGGTCGCTGATCGCTCTGGCTCCGATCACACCAAGCAGAATGCCAAGTCCCTGCTGATATCGTGGAAGCAGCTGCCGCGTATGTTCCTGCCTCGCTCGCTCTACTGCCCCGAGGTCACCGACAAGAATTACATCAATAAATAATCCTAAATCTCTTGCACTATAGGGAATACCTGCGGACCTCTTTTATAAAGTTCTTTTTATGCAGAGTTAGCCTAATACAGTTAAAAATAAAGAAGTTATGAATATTGGACAGAGCCTTATTTGGGTAACTTGGAGCTCCTAAAGATGATACTCTATGCCAGTGCCGGTTCTGAGGGGAGGGAGGGGGGACTTTTTCGAAAACGGTGAACTTCTCCAAACATACAATCCAAGTCAGACGACATACCTACAATGCAATAGCTTGCCATACCTACATACAATCAACACTTATACAAAATTCATTTATCCGTTTATTCCCAGTAGTCTCTTTTGACAGTGCCTTTGAAGGGACTAATGAGGCTTTTATTCACACTAGTTCCATTAAGTTTTTTGAGAAAAATATATTTTTCAATAGTTACAAGCTTTTATAAAAATAGGGATCGTGACCGTGTGCTGATCAAAATGAGCTTAAGGTGGATGCGCACGCTTGCGGCGCGAAATTCATTTTTTTTGGTGTTTTTTGCCCATTACAGCTCATGAACACTTCTTCAGATAACGAAAGTTGAGTTCGCGACAACTAGGAGACATAACACACATGTTTTAATTGATAGTAGGTATCTCATAAATATCATCAGTTTAGCTATAATACCCCTAAACACATTTTTACAGTGTTTTTGTTTGTTTAGGGGTATCGTAGCTAAACTGATGATATTTATGAGATACAATCAATTAAAACATGTGTGTTAGGTCTCCTAGTTGTCGCGAACTCAACTTTCGTCATCTGAAGAAGTGTTGATGACCTGTAAAGAGCAAAAAACACCAAAAAATTTGAATCTCGCGCCGCAAACGTGAGAATTCACCTTAAACACGGCCAGACTACTATTATCCATCGAGGAGTTCTGTTGCCCACCTTCCGTCTCCATCATCAGATCAGCTCGCTGTCACCATCATATTGTATTGTCATCGGAACTTGACAGGTATGTTAAATTTCAGCTCAATCGGTTAAGGATAACTGCTTTAAAATTCAGTTGCAAGATTCCACCCGGATTCCACCCAGACAAACATACAAAACGTTAAATAAAAGCTTGTAAAAAGGGACTAACTTGGACGTAATTTTGTCCGTTTAACCAATGCAATGTAAATTCAATGTAAAAATATATTTATTTTCCCCGATTCGTATATTATTTACATAACTAACTAAATTGATTTGTATATTATTTACATACCTAACTAAATTGATTTAATAAAATTAAACAATTATATAATTCAACATAAAATCTGGCTATTTAATTAAACTATAAATCACCTTATGGCGCAATAGATTCACAGCATGTCTATAATGAGCTCTAGAATTTTTAATATGAGTTCTTTTTTGTTAAGAGTTCTTACAGTTTTGAAGAAAAAATATACGGAATTCTTAAGCGTTTTATCTAGTGAAATCATAAATACTACTTGAATGCACTATTTGAATTACTTCACTCGATAAAAACATATATCAAAGATACCACCTTTTTAAAATTGAAATACCATTTTAGACTTACTTCTTACTCGTTCTTGAAACATTTGTTAACTTATTAATTATTATTAGACTTAGTGAACTCATCAACAAAATTTAACAAAACTTTGAAGGGCATTTTTATATTACATATTTTTTTATACACAAAAACACGGTATCAGAGCGTGCGCTCGCCTTCTTCGTCTCATACAAAAATGTTCGTTAAACCTATAGCGGCTTAACCTAGTACCCAACATCTTTTACCAATAAAAAACTAATTTCCCTTGTAATTTGCGGCCACACCACAGTACGCTTCTCTAGATCTAACTTCAAATTTCTATTTCTGTACTCAAACGCCTTTTGGACCACAAGCCGGTTGAACTTGTGTACGTGAGGATGCTTCGAGTACTCCTCAATGTCCATCCACTTGCAATCTTGCACTTCATTGATGATAATATCGTTAGTCAGTGCCTTCATCATGAGGAGTACGTATATGTCCGAGTTGCCGAACATCATGTTGTGCGTGTGACGGAAGGTGATCAATGAGAGGTAGGCAGCGTCCACGCCTGTTTCCTCCTTGACCTCTCTGACAGCGGCGTCGATTATATCTTCTCCTGAAATCAAAGGATATTCAAATTAAGACGATATGTTAAAAATTTGGAGTCGTTGCGTTACATGCTCACTCAGTAACAGTAAAGGTTACAAACTTGATGTTAATACAAGCCACGCCTCGTCGCCTATACCACAATGCCTGAAGACTAAAGTATTCAATCAGTGCGTCCTACCAGCAATGACCTATGGTGCCGAGACGTGAACACTCACAGTAGGGCTAATCCACCAGTTCAAGGTTGCACAGCGAGCTATGGAACGGGCTATGTTCGGAGTTTCTCTGAAAGATAAAATCTGAAATGATATTATCCGACAGAGAAATTTAGTCATTGGCATAGCCCACCGGATTAGCAATCTGGCTATGGGCTGGTCATATATGCCGAAGAACCGACAACCGTTGGGGTAAGCGTGTTCTTAATTGCAGACCGCGTCTTGGCAAACGTAGCGTGGGGCGCCCTCTGGCTAGGTGGAGCGATGACCAAAATGGCGGCGGGCAGAAAGTGGATGAGAAGAGCCGAACACCGGGCTCAGTGGCGCGTATTGGGAGAGGCCTATGTCCAGCAGTGGACTAGTGTGGGCTGATGATGATTTGACTATTGACGGGCACTAAGCTTGGTATAAATTTCAAACCTTTAGCTACCTTTAACTTTAGATACCTTCAGCCGTTCCTACGAAAAAGTGTCTTGACAGACAGACAGGCGGACAACAGGTACCCTATAATGGTTCCGTCGGTACCTTTTCAGGTACCTACAGAATCCAAAAATAGGTACCTATTTGTTTGCTATTGAAAATTGTAAGTAGGTTCCTAAACGTCCATTGTGCAACAAAACAATCAACAGCAAACACCTGCAATGTTCTGATAAACAACAGCCAATGCAATAACTTGAAAAACTACATTAAAAACTACGATGAACTCTGGGGCAAGGCGGGCGAGTTTTATACAACTTGGAATGACGGATCAAGCAGATAGCCCACCTGATGTTAAGCGGTACCCTCTGCCTATGAACAGTGCATTATCACATAGGTCACGTCCACCTAAGACGCGCCCTAAGTGGCATTGCACTGCGCCCGCCACCCTGAGACATAAAGATGAAAGCCTCATGTGCCTGTAATTTCACCGGCAACCATACCCTTCAAACCGGAACACAGCAATGCGAGCACTACTGCTTTCCGGCAGAAATAGATAATAATATGGTGGTAGTATTTCCCTGGACGAACTCTTTCACAAAAAAGGTCTACTACTACTAAAGTAGCCAGCTAAGATGCGTGCGACAGGTAACGGGTTCAATATTATAACCTAGATGTTGATTCAGTTAGTTCAGAAGGTTCATCGGACGCCTGACACGAGACACCGCGCAGTTGCGTCATACGTCGCCGTCTAAACGTGAGTATTAAAGTATGTATAATAAAGTGTTTTTATATGTATGATATTTATGTTGCTATGGGCTTATTGTTTAGGTTTTGTACATTTCCTAATAATTTTCACTAGAAACGGGATATTTACCATGATTTAAAAAAAAAAAAAAAACATGGTAAATATCCCGTTTCTAGTGAAAATTATGTACATAACCATGATAGTTTCAAAAGTTATTTCCTAATAAGCTTGAAATAAATATATTGATTGATTGATTGATGAATATCATAACGAGGTAAAGTTTATGAGTTTGGGATGTAGGAGGTAATCGCCGAAACTACTGAGGGCCTAGTACAGGTTTGTCTAAGTTTTGCATTCGGTATTACTATCGAATTGCGACTCGATATTTGTTTTTATGTATGGTTTTAACGAGTTTCCCAACAAGCCCGCTGGGCCACTTATCATTTTCTGCATACAAAAACGACATTTCGACTCGCAATTCGGTTTTCGTTATTCCGACGTTCCAAATCACAAACCTGTGGTAAGCCCTCCAAACCAATTCCGATAATTCTAAAACTGAAATGTAAATTATTCCCGAAGGCTAGGATATGTATTGTTAGCTTCCGTCTGCGACTGCGCTCGGTAGTTCCACTCAACTCTGTAACGGATGAGCTGATTTTGGTGATATTTGGGTGTGGGATGCTCAGCAGAAGCGAGGACGACTGGGCGAGAAGGGAGGGCGACTGCTTTTTATTCCGACATCACGCGTACGAAGCCGTGGACAAAAGGCTAGTGATTGTATGATCTATAAAAATATTTGTTGCGGGTCTGGGTGTTATGGTAGCATGATTACTCGTAGTTCCTGATACCCAAGACACAGGGAATCCTGTTGCAAGTTTCTTTTTTTTTTCTTTTTTCTACCATTTTAGCATACATGCTTACGGGTTGGTAAGCGGATATCGTAGCCTATGGACGCCTGCAATACCAGAGGCATCACAAGCGCATCGCCGACCCTTTAAAAAAATCCAAACACACCTTTAATGATATGTATTAGTTTATTTTATATTTTTGGCAGTAATTTAAGTACTTATTTATTATTATTATTATATTTTGTTAATTTTCTTAAACTCATTCAATATTTCCCTTCTTGTGCACTACCGATACATATTTTTCCGCAATACACCAAGGTAATCTGGAAGACAATGCTTTCTAGCATTAAGTTCGCATTTATACTTTTTTGTTTTATATGCAATAAAGAATTTTATATGTTATCTATCTACATTCTACATTTTGAAGAACCCTTAGAAATAAATTTCTTACCTTTCTCAGCGTATCCCCCAGGGAGCTTCCAATGAAGGGCTTCATTGTGTTTCTCCATTACGGTTAGTATTTGTTTCTGATCATTGAACACCAGAGCGCCGACTCCGAGGTTGGTATGACACGCCGGCGGTAAGTTAGGTTCCGAATCTTGTGGCAGCCATTTGTACATCATCACGAAACCATCTCTGGCATGATGAAAAGTAAAGCCTTTCTAAAGATACGAAGTCTATTTAAATTCATAACCCATTTTATGTTAACAACTATGAATTAACTGTGTGTTTGTAAAGCTGAGAGCCCACCGCGAGCAACGCTGTGCACGGACAAGTTTTAACCACACATGAGACATCCAGCGTGTTCGTGTGTGGGCCCCTCTTACATTTTGACACGAAGTGAAGTTAAGTGGAGATAAACCTTTCTAAAAATGCACATATTCTTTCTCTTTTCTTATAATAATGGCTTCTGCGGAATGCTTCGTAAAATTTTACCAATTCCAAGTGATAGAATTATATTTTTTATAGTCAAGTCGTCAAGAGTGACTGAAATAATTTAATTCTACAGTTAAGTTGGAGGATCTGTGCGTAACCACAAGGACCATTTCAAACGTCAAGCGTGTGTGAAGTGCTAAATAATAGAGATCGACTGGAGTGCAGTTTTAGATTGGTTTATTTCTACACGTGCGTAGCGCGTGCGGCGCAGTGGGTTGGCGGCCTTATATTCATACTATGGGCACTCAGTCAGGCTTCCCATAATCCCTTACTGACGATAAAAAGCTAGTAGGGATTACTGGAATGGTCTCTTGCTTGTGTGCTTATAATCCATCGCCCCACAAGTTAGATTTTCACACTCATTTTGAAACGTCACAGCCATGGACTTAAAATACGGACGTAACCTCGTCTAATCATAGGTGGAGCCTGCAAATGGCCGCCCACTAAGGCCCGTAATATCAATAGCAGTTTAAACCATGATTCCAAGTTTAAACTATTTTTGTTAATGGACGAAAATAGTTTAATCTGACAACTACAACTGCTATTATACGGGCCTAAATATGTGTAACTGGTAAATGTCACCGATTGTCGGATCTTGATGTGTATGTGGACGTGTAGCTCGCGTGTACTGACAAGCGAAATTGTTGTAGGTTCATTTTACTTTGGTCAAAGGTTGTAGGTACCTAGGTACCTACTAGGCTTCACACACTTTCTCTGCAACATTACGTCCGTATGTTTTTAAGGCCCGTGACCACAGCTGGGGATAGATCCATCTATACTTTCAATTCAATGCTTTTATTATCTTTTCACACCACCTGCTCGACAAAATGCCCAACCCACTCTACATTCCACAAAGGTTAGCTGGAAGAAAATGCTAACTAGCATTAAGTTCGCCTATGTACTACTCTTTTGTCTTGTGCAATAAATTTTTTTCTATTTATCTATCTAAAGCCTAATTAAATATGCAACCTCAACGTAAACGTTACTTATAGTGTTGAATAGTGTTGCTGTTTGTTGTAACAAATAAAAAAAAAAAACGTTGCATTATCTCTTAAGGGATATAAAGTTGTATGAAACTCCCTAGGGAATAAAGTGATTTGAATTTGGAACGTCAAATTCATGTGGAAACTCGTGAAAAACTCTTGAGTAAAAAAACCCATTATGGCATCGTAAAGAGGTTTGTTTGAAAATCGAACTGACCACCATAAGCAGAACTCAAAAAAAACAGGTGCATTTACAAATAATGTGAACTAAAGACGGTGTTTGGTGCTGTGATTTACAGAGAATTTTAATTGTATCGCAGAAGGTGTGAAAAGCAGAGTATGCTCTTCTGGAATAAAGTCTGTCTTCGTCTTGGGCAGCTTGAATCAATATGCAGCCCGCGACTGCTTTATTCCCTTAGTGCATAATCTACTATTTCCTGCTGTATATAGGATTATTAAAACAATATGACATACCTGTGCTAAGGCAGGAACAAAAAATGCATCCTTTATATTGACTTTAAACCAAATGCATCTGTTTCCATTACTGGACCATTTTTTGAGAGATTCTGAAAGAATTAAATACTACGTCATTTATTACAAAACTGGCAGATGCCAGCAAGACACTGAAGAATCGGCCGCCCACGTAGTCCTGGAATGTGTGGGAGTAGCAGCTCAACGTTAACAAATCCTCAACAACCCAAGGTCACTCCGCCAAGCCTGCGAAGACCCCAGGAAACTTCTGTACTTCTGGACGGAGTTAGGTTGGCTAACTACCTAGTCAGACAACTCTCACGCATAATGGACCACCCATAGAGTTTGAATGCGGAAAAGGGAGTTATTTAACATTAACATTAAAGTCGAAGCTTTATTTATAACATATCGCACTATTTTTTTTTTTTTTTTTATTCTACTGAATGACGGAACAAGCAGATGGCCCACCTGATGTTAAGCGGTAACCTCTGCCTATGAACAGGGCATTACCTCATAGGTCACGGCCACCTAGGACGCACCCTATGTGGCATTGCACTGCGCCCGCCACCCTGAGACATAAAGATGAAAAATCTCATGTGCCTGTAATTTCACCGGCACCCTTAACCCTTCAAACCGGAACACAGCAATGCGAGCACTACTGCTTTGCGGCAGAAATAGGTATGGTAGTAGTACTTCCCCGGACGAACTCTTTCACAAAAAGCTCTACTACTTCTAAATAACTACTAAGATCATAAATGTCAGTTTGGATTGCTCATTCACGCCCAAACATCTGAAAGGATTTCGGTGAAAGGTGTACAGATAGACACCAACCAAGACACTGACCAAGGGCTATGTCGGGGCTGCTTGCAAGAAGAAGATAGTGGAGCATGGCAAATTGTGCAGCCACAAGATGCCAGGGCCAAGACAGGCTTGCAGGAGCTACTTGGATCCTGAACTCCATCATCTATGCCTTCGCACGCACTTGCCATCAACCCAGTCCTGCTCCGTTACTTTAGGCAGCTGGGCTGGCTGGAATTGGGATAATACAGGGGCACAATGCACAATACACCCCACAGCGGGACGTCAGTGCACGTCCTAATACCCCCACTTAGAACCAGAATTAGAATTAGCGGTTGCCCACAGTTTGACCGACACTCTTCTTCAAAGGAACTGGATTTCAGGATACAAAGTATCCTATGAACCCTGTATGTATGTTGGTACTTGTGTCAAATTTCATCAAGATTGGTTCAGACGTTTCGGCGTGATTGAGTTTAGTAGTAGTAGAGCTTTTTTGTGAAAGAGTTTGTCCAGGGAAGTACTACCACCATACCTATTTGCAAAGTTGCAAAGCATTGCTGTGTTCCGGTTTGAAGGGTAAGGGTGTCGGTGAAATTACAGGCACATATGAGACTTTTCATCTTCATGTCTCAGGGTGGCGGGCGCAGTGCAATGCCACATAGGGCGCGTCCTAGGTGGACGTGACCTATGAGGTAATGCACTGTTTCATAGGCAGAGGTTACCGCTTAACATCAGGTTGGCCATTTGCTTGTTCCGTCATTCAAGTAGTATAAATAAAAAAAAAAAACATCCATACATCATAACTTATTATCAATATTATTTAAAATTATAGACGAGCAGCTTTCGCTGATAAGCCTATTTCAGAGTGTTGAAATGTTTTAGTTTCACTTGCTGCACTGATTACACTTTAATGTATTTTAATGTTACCAGTTTGTTCGTTCGCAACCAGTTATACAATTTGTTTTTGAAAGCATTTATTGATGTGGAAGTAACAACATCTTCAGGTAAATCAGGTAATTTGAAATTAGCAAAAGAGCTTGCATTGCTGTATTCCAGTTGCCGGTGAAATTACCGGCACATGTGACTTTTCGTCTTTGTGTCTTAGGGTGGCGGGCACAGTACAATGCCACATAGGGTGCGTCCTAGGTGGACGTGACCTGTGAGATAATGCATTGTTATAGACAGAGGTTACCGCTTAACATGAGGTGTATTTTAGGTGTAACAAGCAATAACTACCTATTATGAAACTGTAACACTTTAAGATAAATGTATTTTTCATGTACATGACATTTGTCTTGTTGAGACTAAACTTCTTTAAATTGCCTGGTCCATTCCCTCATACAGGAGTCTAGTTTGTCTCTCTATCTTCACCGCGGTCTGCCGCGTGGTCATCTTCTGTCTCCTGGTATCAGCCTTTGCCCAAATCACATCCGACATGCGGCAGTAGTGGCCTGCACAGTCACAATTAAATATGGATAGTTGCCCAAAAAAATTAAAACATACCTTCTAGTTTCACAGGAAATTTATCCTGGCTGCAGTTTTCAACAGCTGAATCCACTGTTATCCCCTTAAACTTGTCCAGCTCACCCCTGAATGTAGTTGAGTATTTGGCAGTCGGAAAAAACCTGGCAGTTAGAATTGTTGATAATTTTCACAATTATAGTAATAAAATGGGTGAAATCAGTCACAGAATTAGAGAAAACCGGCTAAGTGCGCGTCGGACCTCGCGCAGTCAGGGTTCCGTACCAAAAGTATAGGAAAATATTATTTTGGGCTGGCTGGGGTCAGGTTAACACGGGGACCATACACAATGCACTCCAATGCGAGACATCAGTGCAGATCTTATGTCCCCCTCTTTGAATTAGAAGGTCACAACGTTTTTACAGTTCTGCTGATATAAATCATCCACACTAGGGTTCCATGTCGTGTGCATCATGAACTATGATAACCTACCACAATAAAACATCCATCTGTCACATACATACTCCTTATCCCACACTAGGATCCCCTGTGTCGTGAGTATCAGAAACTAAGAGTACCGTGGTGTGGTACCTACCTACAAATATATGCAAATATTAACATTTGTCCAACAGCGGGACTCGAAACTGAACCTCCCACATCTCAGCCGGCTACTCGCCCGCCGCACCACGGAGGTCGTCAGAATGTTAGTAATAGTTGTAACGGAAAAAATAAATAACAATTTAACAACTAAGAAAAGTCAAACTGAGATTTACCTAGTCCATGTTTCTTTGGTTTTCAAAATCGACAATTGTAGACACTTCATATCGGCTTCTTGTCCCTCGACAATATAAATAAATTATTTAATATTAACTGTTTTGGTTCCTATGCTCGGAAGAAGAACTATTATACCTCCATGTTTTTATGTTATATATTCAGTAGTATCTGTATTCTTCTGTAGTATATTCTTTGTTTCACTATTGAATAGTGCTAATAAGTGTGAAGCCATTGAGTTGAGGAAGTAATCACTACGTTTTAAGAGTTGACGTCTTGACGTAGCAAAAAAATTCTACGTCTATGGAGTTGACACTTTCCTCCCAGCCCCTCGGCCAAGCCCCTGAATCGAATTATGAAAGCACTTTGTACCAACATTAAGAATCAACAGTTACACTAATTCTACATCTATAGTTACACTCATAGATCTAGTTGTACGAAAATTCTACGTCTATGGTTACACTATGGCATAAGCACAAACCGTGAGATGACAAAAAAAAAACTGTTACTCGTTTTTGCACTAGGGCTTGACAAACTCATATGATGTTATTATATCGATATCGATAAATGGGCGACTACGCGAGGCTACATTGAACCGTCAAATTTCAGTTGAATGGAATTTAAAATAAATAAATTTGCACTATAATAAACGTTTATTTATCTATATGTACAAGGCGTGAACACATCTAAACATAGTCATATAATGTTATTTTAGATTAATGTAAATATTTAAGGGTGTATTCTAGCTATGAAACTGAACTTGATGACCCCTGTGGCGCGGCGGGCGAAGCTTGGCCTTATACGCGATTCCCACCTCAGAACAAATATTTGTGCGATAACAAAGAATAACAAAGAAAACCTAATTGAGACCTATTCTGATGCAGATTGGGGAGGTAATCACAGCGACTGAAAGAGTATTAGTGGATCTGTTACTCTATTTAATGGACATGTGGTAGCATGGTTTTCAAGGAAACAAAATTGTGTAGCCTTATCTACAGCTGAGGCTGAGTATATTGCTGGAGCTACTAGTGCGTGTGACCTAATACATATAAAAGGATTATGCAAAGATTTCAACAGCAGCAGTGAAGTGAAGTGTATTATTTTAATGGACAATAAAGGAGCTATAGATATGACCAAAACTTTTGAAAATAGCAAGAGAGCGAAGCATATATTGATATTAAGTATCATTTTATAAAAGATCTAGTATGTAAAAAAGAGATTGTGATTGAATATGTGAGTACAGTTGAGAATTTAGCTGATATTTTTACACAGACATTAACTATTGAGAAGTTCAAACAATTATGTGAACGGTTAAAAGTTTATTTTGAATAATGGTAGGTAGTTAGTAGGAAATGTTTATTTTGTTTTAGTCAAAGTTTGACTAGTTTATTTCATGATTGTATAATTGTTGTAAGTTGTGAGGGTGTTAAGTTGTGAAATTGTTTGTTTTAATCTTAGAATATGGTTTTGTTAAAGTAGGTTGACCATGATAATTTTTGTTCGAGGAATAAAGGAGGTTGACCATAATAATTTTTGTACTAGGAATAAGTGCCTAATGTGACAATTTATTTTTGTTTTAGAATAGGTATTTAATGTGAGCGATTAAAAGTGTTTTATTTTCTTAAAAGCACTATTAATCGAGGTGGGGTGTTAAGTTTATTATTTCGTCTATTCCCAAGTTGTCTGTGGTAGATTACTACTCTGTGTATAAGTGTCTTGTGGTGTCAGGCAGTGCTAAAAAACTGAATAAATATGTTTATATAAAATTATGCTTTTAATAAAAAACCACTATCTTGTCTTTTTACATTACATAAAACCCCAAAATTTCCCTATTACGAAATGTTCTTCCCCAAGCTTTTCGTTTCCCCAAACGTTTTATTTTTCCCCCAATTATGCGAAAAAACCCTCGATCTGGAGACCCTTAACGTACGTCTTCCATAAAAATCTACTTATTCTTCTTCTTCTTCTTCAAATAATGGCTTCTGAGGAGTGCTCCAAAAATTTTCACCAATGCGTAGCGTTTTTTTTTTTTTTTTTTTTTTTTAATGTCTATTTAATATAATTATATTTTCCATATGTACATACAAGAGTCTCCATCAACGGTACGGAGGCCTGCAATGCTCTGAGACGATAGACGTACTGAGGGATGAGTCTGAGTTTTGCAAACACCATCGTAACGGTGAACGTAACACGATCGTACGTGTATAACATAATAACTAGCTATTAATCTGTGCCAAAAACGTCACAGATTATGGCTAGTTACTACGCAATACACGTACACTCGCCGTTACGATCATCGTTACGATGGTGTGTGTAAACTCGGACTTGCCCCTCAGATCGTTCACAAAAGCAAGGCACTTATTTTGTGTATTGGCAGCATTGCCTACGGTGCTGCCAACAATATATGTAGCATTTACCCCATTTGGTGATTGGTGGTCGCCGACAACATTATCTAAACTTGTATGTACGTACCACCGATTAATATGTTTTACTTGCCTATTTTTAAATAATATACAGTTACAAAACTAGTAAGGTTGTAAATGATGACACAATTTAAATTATAAACTATTTATTTATTTCTGACATTAATTATGGTCGAAAGGAACGATTCCAGACATATCACTGTCACTTAAAACGCATAAACTTCATCATCATCTGTCGTATCAGAATCTGTGCTGCTGTCATTTCCTAGTTCAATTATCAGTAATATAATCCATCCAACATCAAGTTCATAAAATTTGCCTTATACATTTTTTACGTGATCACTGTTTTTGCCAATCCTGAGGGATTATAGATGAAATAGCTTCTTCAGTTAACTTCACGATATTCCCAGCATCTTGGCCGACATTACTGCTAGTTACTCGTCTCTTTAGAAGACTCCACATATAAACTCAATTGCATTTAAGTCACAGTGGTAGGCGGTAGAGTAGAGTGGTAGAAGCAGCAACTTCACCTTCTTTAGATATGCTACTCACTCTTCTCTCCAAAATGCCTGAAATAGACACAAAATTTGTATCTTTTTATAAAATTAAATATTTATAAAAACACAAACAAGGACAATATCATAAATAAATTTATTAAATTCACTGAGATTATGTACTTCTTTATTTTAATTCGTTATGTTAGTAAGTTCGTTAATTACCCATACTAAAGACATTGTCTCGGAAGCTGTTATGCCTATTTTACTAACCTGTCCTATGATTGAGTGGAATTAATGGGGCTTTGTTTCCCTTTTCTCTCTTACAAAAGGCACGCACCTTCAACACAATCTCTCTTGCATTGCTTCCAAATGGCTTTGGCATGATTAATGCGAAAAATATTAAATATTATCACAAAAACGACCGGAGCAGTCTATGACAATCTGCCCATCTGACAATAACAGATTGACATGCTTATAGTGCCCACATCACGGCGAAAAAGGGCCTTGCTTCTGTGAACGATCCTAGGGACATTAATTTCTACCCACGGACTTATTATTGTTCAGACTTGGAAATCACAAATAGATTAGGAAATAAACCACAGAAGACAAAACAAAAAGAATTTCGGAATGAGAGCTTTTTACCGTTCACCGTTGTCACAGAAGAATGCACTTCATACATAACGTTGTATTACTTTGTCTGTGGTAAGATGGCACCTGCCTTGGAGTATTTTTTTTTCTATGGTTGGCACTATTCCCCATGATGGTAAATCTGGAGGCCACACTCTGTACTCTAAGTTGAAGCAAAGTACATTGACCTTTCGTTGGACTCCTGTGATGCTATCTCAGAAATCTAAATTCGCCCTTTGTTTACCTTTAAATTACAATTTTCATTGTTGTGGCAAAGAATTTCATAATTGGTAATTTAATATGGCGAATAATTATTACAACCTATGAGTAATTTGTAAAATAATATTTTACTGATCTAGCAAACCGATATAATTTAACGATCAATAGATATTTTTCAATTTTCCCATCTTTGTAGAAATCGGCATCCTGAAACTCAGGCAACACCGAATGCGTCTTTATGGCGAATTGTCAATAACATAAATATAATTTTGTCAACTTGGAATTTTATAATCAGATTATAACGTTACTCGTTATCAAAACACGAAAAATGGTTCTAAATTGTGGAAGTAATGGTATCCTGGATGTTAAACTTGATATTTCACAGGTGAGTAGTAAATTATCATAATAGATGAATATTTTCATCATAACAAAAATTTAGTTTTTTACATAGAAGTCTTTGTTTTTTCCAGCATCTAGTAATGTCTTGACACACGTGGTTTCCAACATATAACTCAAAAGGTTTACTAGTAGTTATTTTTCAGAATTTTACAAAATTTGCATTGTAAACAGAAACCAACTATAGTGACCATGATGCATAGTAAACTTTGTATCTTTCCCGTTTTAATCAGCAGTCTGATTTCCGACCAGCTAGCAGGGCTATGATATTATGCCATTAGACTAAAAGGCACTTAGGCGTCTCTTTCTGATCTTCTTTCTCGCTTAAACTACCTAGGTATATAGTTTTCGCTATATTGTTACTCAGTTATTTAAATTTATTTTATTCCTTTTTTAGCTTTCTTAGGGATCCAACAAGGAGAAGGCAATGGCTATCCAGAGTCAAATAAAAAAATCAATTTTATGAAACAGCAAAAATATGCAGTACGGTACAGATGCACCAACTTATCTGTAGAATGAAATGTATGTAGGGCTATCCAGAAACAAATAAAAAATAATTATTATGAAACAGCAAAAATATGCAGTACATATCCACCAACTTATCTGTAGAATGAAATGTATGTAGTTTTCTATCATCTACATACATTTCATTCTACAGATAAGTTGGTGGATCTCTAATCATTAAGAACCTAGCAGAGGGTTTCAAGAAAACGACCCTACTCAAAAAGCTGATACAAAAAAAGCTAAAAGCTAACGAAGATGTGAGAGACCATATTAATGAAATTATGGACCTCGTAGATAAACTAAAAGATGTGGAGATTATAATTTTCTTTTTAGACAACTTATTGACGTATTGACATGACATTAGCTTTTTAATAAAAACACTCGACCTCCTTCATTGTACTGAAGTAGGTATAGCGATGTCACTTTCCACACTCCTTCTAACAAGCTATGCCAGCATTATACTTTAATTCTTGCAGACGAGGTCCAGGTAAACCTTTCGTGAACATGTCTGCTTCCATCACATTGTTAGGTTTTCACCTATACCTATCGTTTTTGAACTTGTCTCTTTTAAATTGTAGTTGTGTGGACACCCTACTAGAAAAAGAGGAGGGGGACCAAGTGGAGCGAGATAGAATTCAGTCGATTTGCATCATATTGGTATAGACAGTGTGGCCTCCTGACTACCCAAATTCAAGCTTCTTGCTTATTATTAATTTTATTCATATTTTATTCTGTGCTAGTACGTAGTTTTTTTTTTATTTAACAGAGACATTCGTCGTTCATTTGTTTGAGACAGTTTCAGACAAATAGTGTACTACTCATATGTAGATTTTTTCTTGGTTTATTTATTTTATATACGTGTTGTATTCAACGTCGACGAGCGCGCTGAACACCGTCGAAATTATTTGAGAAATATAGTTGAGACAACTATTCTGTAGGTAGGTATCTGCCATATATAATTGTAGGTACCATGGTCTCGCTCAGCTTTTTACCTATTTAAACGCTTATTTCGGCGTTTTAGTAATTTTAATTAATATATAATATTCTTTTTTAGTTCTAGCTTCAGGATGGAACCTATTATATTTCAAGGTAGCACAGACAAATATAATGGTGTGACTGTAGACTCTAAAAAAGAAGCTTGTGAAATAGACTGTTTTACAAGCCGTCTAGCTGGTGAGTTTCAGCAGTGTACTTGAACGTATTTTTTTTTCTAGCTCGATATTTATGTACCTATTTATTTATTTTTTTAATTATTGTGTGGCATAGGTTATACTAATTTTATTCAACGTCTGAACCTCATCTGAACTATAACGTTTTTTTACAGAATCACTACAAAAATGGAAAAATGAAAATAAAAGATGCATCTGGTTTAAAGTTAATATCAAAGACGCAACCTGGGTGCCATTCTTAGCAAAGGTAAGTAATTAATTTAACTGCTTGTTTGCTGTCTTACAATTGGAGTTAGCTCAGTTACAACAGAGCACAAGATAAATAGTTTCTTTTTTCAGGCAGGTTTCAACTTCCACCATTCCAGAGATGACTTTGTGATGATGTACAAATGGCTGCCTGAAGATAGTTCTGCGAATTTGCCCCCAGCCTGCCACACAAACCTCGGCGTTGGGGGTATTGTGCTGAATCACAGAAACCAACTTTTGGTAGTAACTGAGAAACATACTGATTTTCAACACTGGAAACTCCCTGGAGGATATGTTGAAAGAGGTATGGTAAGAAGACAAGATGATAATAATAATAATAATGCTGGACAGTTCACACAACATTATCTAGCCCCAAGCTAAGCAGAGCTTGTGCAAGATCAGATCAAGCTAAGATCCTATTGATAACGTAATATACAGGCTGTTCCATAACATGTACCTATGCAATGCCAACAGGGATGATTCTAAACATGAAAACAACCCTACCCCGAAATAAGTTTTTGAATATACTTTTCAGTAAGCTTTTATAAAATTAGTGATCGGAACCATGTGCTGGTCAAAATTAGCCTAAACATGGCTGGTCTACTATTATTAATCAAGGAGTTCCATTGTCGACCTTCCATCTTCATCATCAAATCAGCTTAGTATCACCTTATTATTGTATTGTTTTCAGAACTTGACAGATTTGCAAAATTTCAGCTCAATTGGTCTAGGTTCAAAATTCAGTTTCAAGAGTTGAAACTGAACCTACTACATACTATCTATTATGGTCCATGGTGCGCGAGTTCTAATATAAAAGTGAAATTAAATAAAAACTTTTAAAAATAGTTAACATTTATGATGATTCTTAGATCACCTTACTTCTAGCATGTTATATTGTTCAACAAAGTTATATTCCAAAATTTTTTTGTTTCTACAACAGCACTTTTACTTATTCTAGGTAATAATCCAAGTTTCCTATAATAATAGAACAAGATCTTCCATGTTATGTGTAGAATTATCCCTTTTGTGATTGCATACATTTTAAATACATTGCATACATTTTGCATTTTGCATATGGGTGTATTTATAACCTGAAATAAATTAATAATAATAATATACATTTTGCATACATTGTAAAAGTACAATGTGCCATAGACTCTCAGTGAGCCCGATGAGACTACAAAATGTGCAAGTGTTAAGGAACTTAAAAACATCTTGTACATTTTTTAGGTGAGGACATGAAAGATGCAGCTATAAGAGAAATAAAAGAAGAAACTGGAATTGATGCTGAATTCGAATCCATGGTGACATTCAGGCATTCTCATAACTCAATGTTTGGTAACTCTGACATCTATGCCGTAGTATTATTGAAAGCCACTACAGACACTATTGATAAATCAGAAACAGAAATTGCTGCATGTAAATGGATGGATGTAGAGGACTTTTTAAATCACCCAAATGTTATAGACTTTAATCGTTTCATTGTGGAACAAGCTTTGGATATAAATAATCGGAAACTGAAGCTTGATCTTTGTAAAGGATCAGTAACAGTCGGAAATAGGACAAGGGACTTTACTTCACTCGTGCTAAAAGACTAAATTAATACCGCTTTTGTTGATATTAGAAAATTATATTTTGTTATCAATGATTAAACTGTGTAGTAACATAACACTCAAAAGATAAAGATATATTTCAAGGATTTAAGGTGCTGGTATGTTATGTAATGATAACCGTACAAACATAGTATTCAGAGTTTGATAAAAACATTTAAAACAGTTTAACTTACCCCGTGTCTAAGTTAAACCAGTGTAAATAATAAGTTCTATAACTTAATTAATCGCAAAACTATTGACTGTCCAAAACCAGATTGACTTCTTGCATACAAAATGTGATATAGATTATAAGAACAAGATTTACACATAATTTAACCAATTTGTAAGCTATTTAATTGAACTTGAGTTTTGACACAAATTGTTAACCAATTTTTTGTTTTAATATATTGTGGTGTAAAATGAAAACGTTTAATATGTTTATTGAAATGTTATATTATTTTACAGCCTTCCCTATTTTATTTCTAAAGAACCAAATTAAGTGAAATTGAAAAGTCACTAACACCTATAATAACCATTGAATAACTTATTTCAGTATTGGAAGTAAACCCAAATAAGTAGGTAAGTATCTACTGAAAAAATACATACATTATGCAAAATTTTAAACTTAACTCTTTGTTAGGAAATACATTTGTTTTTGAAACCATTACCAATAATATTAGATTCATAGCCTTTATTAGACATAATATAAAAGCATTGTGCATAACACAAAGTATGTAGATCCTATATACTTTCAACAATGGCATTCTATGAGGAGGCCTAACTGCTTGTGTTGATGTATGTATGACAGTGTAAGACCAACACAACAATCACAAACAAATTCACTCAAAAAACTTGTAATTATGTGATAAGTTTTGGTGAAAAATAAATTTTGCAATACAAGCTTTTATAAAATTTGTGATCGTAATTGTGTGCTGATCAAAATTCTACTATTATCCCTCGCGGAGTTCCGTTGTCCACCTTCTGTCTCCATAATCAGATCAGCTTGCTGTCACCATAATATTGCATAACTGCTTTAAAATTCAGTTGCAATATTCCACCCGGATTAACAATACATACATTACAAGTTAAATAAAAGCTTGTTAAAAGAGTACACAGCAAGAAATCTAGCACATAATTGTAACAGGCAACCAAGTTGTATTTCAGCAATTACTAAAATGGTCAAACAGATGGTAATATTAATATAGGTTTGTAACAATTTTTTATTCATAAAAGTCTATGATTCACATACAAATAAGAACAATACAAATGACTGATTTATTGATGACAAAAACACTGCTATGTACATACTCTTGTAAAATTAAAAGACATGACATTTATGTACTGTAAAACTTGTTATGAATCTTAGATTGAATGATATAAAATAGACTTTATCAATCTAATTCTAAAGCTGAGGGTGCATTTGCTGTGCCCCCTTCTTCATCTGAACTGTCTTCTTCACCAATAATAGACTTTATAAGGCCACCAAACATCGAGTTGCGACTCCGCATAGCTGGTTTTACTTGGATGCCGAACCATATATGGCCAATGTTATCTAAATATCCTGAATAGTTTGGGTCCCTATTTAAACTTATTGCATACCAAGTCCGTAACACTTTGAATTGGTTTGCATGCCTCCTGAAAAAACAGAAATAAACTCTATTAGTTGTTTTTTTAGTCCAGTCATTTTATAATGATGCAAAATTTATGAAGTCAAAATACAATAAATTGATTTACAGAAAGAATAGTACAACTAAGGAAAGTAGGTATATAAAAAATAACAAAAAAAAAAAAGAAACAGCTGTGTCACCTGGAGACTGCTGCTAACGATCTAAAGGTAGCTCAACTGATCCAAATCAATCAGTCATAAAATTTAAGACATTAGATATATCAGGCAAGAAAATGATATGCATATGTCATAATTGTAGTTTAACTTACTGTTCGATTGCTCGTAACAGAAACCAGAGGAAGTTCAACAATGGTAAAAAGTATGGAGGTCCTTTATCATTCAGTATAGTGGGGTGTGACTCTGTGTATTTAACAAAAGTATCCGATGCCATCTTAACATTTCTTAGACAGAGGAACTGGAAGACCGCTTGTGCAATGAACAAGTCAATCTCCGACTTAAGCCCCTTCGTTGTGTGCAGTTCAATCAGCATGTTTGCATACGCAGCTCCATTACTTGAATGCAAGAAGTGTTTGTGGGCTACTGTGTAGTTCTTTTCTCTCCAATAAACCTCAGCAATTCTCTGAAATGTAATGTTCTCATCATATTTCATGTTCAGTGATATTTATCAAAAAAGGCCTAGTAGAGCCTGATCATACAATTATAAATACTGCTGGTGCAATTTCAATAAAGCTTGGTCCAGAGATTAGATTGACACAGGCTCATTATCCTAGTACCACGCAAGTAGTCGGTGTAATTTTTTGGTTTAATGAAGAATCCAACTAACCTGGTGTAAAAATGGGTGTCCTTTTTTATTTGTATCCATGGACCACTTCACAGCATTCGTGAGGAAGGCCTCTCTCTCAGGTATACTAGGACTCATCAGTCCAAATAGATTCGCTAGTTTCTCAATCCATTCTGTACAAGGTTTGGTTTCGGATTTTGACAAAACATCTATGAGTAGATTGGCCAAATCAGCGCCACTGCCTTGTTGGTCGTGCTGGAGCAGCAATGTGGCACCCTTGTTTAGCAAAACTAATAGATCTGCATACTTTTTTTGACTTAGATACCTGAAATGTTAAAATATGTTATCATTTACGTGTAACTTTCAACTTTTCACTGAATATGTGGAACAACAAACATGCCTGAAGTACAATGTCCTGTACATCTGGTGCCCTTCATAGTATTGTCCTGAGTTAATTGAAGCCTCTAGTTTTTCTAATACTCTCCCTACACCTCTTTCACTTCGGCCAGCCATCATTTAGTTTCCAGAAATATCTATTTTCTTTGATTTATTCCACATTACATCAAATTTACGCCATGACATGAATAAATGAATGAATGAAATGAATGTAATTGAGTGAAAGAACGAAAGTATATTGTAGTTTTTGAATGAAAGTACAATTATAGGGTTGCCCCATGAATGTAGTAGTATGGGTTGCCCATGATACAAGTTATATATTTTTTTTAAATTATGTTTTGGCTTTGGAACTTTATCCTTTTGCCATGCCCAGTTTGATTAGAATAACATTATAGTCCAGTAACTTTATACATCACCAGTATGCGTCAAATCCGGTAGTTCTGATTTTTTGCAGACTTGTTTATGATGTTGGCCTTATGAATAATCCAAGTTTTTGACCTCGAGTGCCGAACGCAACCTTGTCAAAAATCGAAAAAAAAATTTTTTTCAAGTTTTGGCGATTATAACCCTAAAGGACTAGATTTTGAGAAAACTTTCTACGGACGTTTTTAAAGTAGACTAAATTTGCTACAATATGATACTAGAACTGAATCTGTATACCCAATAGTTTCTGAGATTAAGCCTTTCAAAGTGTATATTTTTATTCGAACTTCGCAATTTTTTGCATTTCAGATGGCATATCCCCCTAAGGGGATGGTGGTGAATCGTCGAAGTCTTTTGCCCACAAGTCATCCTCCATTTCGACATCGGACAGAACGTCGCCTTCTGGGATATCTACTACTACAACATCAGGTATATTATCACAAGAGGCCCCGCTGCAGTGCCTCCAGACTGATGAGCATTTTAATCCTGCCTTCCTGCAGCTGCACGCGTTCCCACAACCCTTCGTGCACCCGCAAGAAATCATCCGCAAGAGGTGTTGTGGGGCTGCATCTCTGGTCATAATTTTGGGGTCCACTTCATCCCGCTAGAGTCATTCGAGTAACGTATAAAATATTGCAAAAAATTGCGAAGTTCGAAAAAAATTATAAACTTTGAAAGGCTTAATCTCAGAAACTATTAGGTCTACAGATACAGTTCTAGTATCATATTTTAGAAAATATAGTCTACTTTGAAAAAGTCCGTAGAAAGTTTTCTCAAAAACTAGTCATTTAGGGTTATAATCGCCAAAACTTGAAAAAAAAACATTTTTTTTTGATTTTTGACAAGGTTGCGTTCGGCGCTCGAGGTCAAAAACTTGGATTATTCATTAGGCCAACATCATAAACAAGTCTGCAAAAAATAAGAACTACCGGATTTGATGCATACTACCCCATACTTTCAGACGACAAAGTTACTGGACTATTATTTGTCATGAGGGGGCTGCCACGATTGCGGTTTCCCAAGGATTAAACATCCGAATTTATCATCTTTTGTGACCACCCGACTGATGAAAATGGTTCCCTGAGGGGCAAGTCCGAGTTTACACATACCATCGTAACGATGATCGTAACGACGAGCGTACGTGTATTGCGTAGTAACTAGCCATTAATCTGTGACGTTTTTGGCACAGATTAATAGCTAGTTATTATGTTATACACGTACGATCGTCGTTACGTTCACCGTTACGATGGTGTTTGCAAAAATCCGACTAAGGCCTCTGGCTCTACAGCTCGTTCAAAATGGCACCTGCCTTGGTTGGCTAGTGGGTAACCTAAGATTGTTATTATTGCGATTACGTACCGGAACAAGATCGGAAAGCTTCATTGGTGCATCAAGCTTTGGCCAAGGCTGTATCAGTGAATTTCAACAGAAGTACCTAATCCTGGGCCTCAATCGCCCAATTTGTTTACATTCTAACCAAAGTGGTGGATCTGTACCGTTGGCGTTAACAATTATTTAGTCTGTGGCGACGCCGCCAAAATTGACCAATCAGACGTATATAAAGTTCGAGCGTTCGAACTTTTGAGCCGTTCAAAAATAAGGTGCAACCTAGGAAGATGGACTAAAGGCAAACGTATCGATTGCGGCGTGAAATTCAAAATTTATTGTGTGTTTTTAATCATCACAGCTCATCAACACATTTTGAGATAGCGAAACCTGATTTTGCGAAAACTAGGAGGTCTAATAATATTTTTATTGAAAGTGTCTCATAATTATCATTAGTTTAGCTAAGAATATAATTCAGTTATCTTTACAGCGATTTTTTTGTTCATTGACATTCATAGCTAAACTATTGATATTTATTACACAATTTTCAATCAAAATATGCGAGTTAGATCTCCTTGTTTCCACATAATCGGGTTCTGGCTATCTCAAGATGTGTTGATGAGCACACAACACAATAAATTTGAATTTCGCGCCTCAAGCGAAACGTTCCACCCACCTTGTGTGCAGGTGATCAGGGGAACCGATCAATCAAGACACTACCGATTGAAACTCAGTAATACATAAGACAGTTCGAAAATATTCCTAATTTCCAATAGTTTCTACAGCTTCAAAGTTTTTTAGACCAAGGAATAGTAGGTAGGTAGGTATGTAGGTACCTAACTTAGTTTACCCTAGTAAAGATAGAATATGCTGCGATGACAAGAATATGAGATGAAATATGGTTCTAAATTGTCTAAAATTGTATTTTAATAGATTTTCACTTGCTTTAATTATTGAAATACAAGAGTATGGCCGCGAAAAATTGTAAAATAACAGTCGTGAATTTGTAACACACGGTAACATACGTGAAGAAGGTAACACTAGTCAACTTTCTTAAGCTTAGTAATACACTGTAAGAAAATTCCTTGAATGTTTAGCAGATTTTTTTGATTGTAAAAATTTATGAAGTGTCCAGGCATAATTTAATGGTAAACTACATTGCAAATGTAATAAAACAAAATTATATCATAATGAAGTGTTTATTTTAGAATGTTTTTCATATGACCAAAAACAATAGGTAGTCAAAATCAGTCATCCTGACTTCTAAAGTTTTAGCTTTGTCAGCTTTCATAAATTGAACAAAAACAATAGTTAAGTACTTATCGTTTATTATTTTTCAAGTGTAAAACCACACTTAATGGATAAAATCGGCGCTATAGCCGAGTTAATAGTGCCCGCACAAATTTCGTCTTCAGCGTCATAGCTCGTTCTATGGCCGAATTGGTAAAGGCATCGCCGATCACAGGCGAGGTTGCGGGTTCGAGTCCCGTTGGAACGAAATTTTTGGGTTACATTTAAATTTAATAGTTACTTCGTATTTACTAATCAGACAAAAGTTTAACTCTCAACAAATTGTTAGTTTTATTAACAATTATCAGTTTCGCTAATCAAATTTTTTTTACATCACTTTCTAACTCGAGATTATTAGAAATTATATAACAATATTTATTTAAGTTTTGGAACTTCTTTGTAATGTACATTAACTTAGAAAATCACTTATTTAAAAAATACAAAAAAATTGTCTTCAAACACCTATTCGCTTTGTTCCTACAAAAAATATAGTAGTAGTGTGTACTCTTAACAATCGATCACGAATGTTACGTAACACATTTAGTAACACACGTATCATCCGTGAATCAAAACACATGCAGACACAACCTAAACAAAATTTGTCGTCGTAAGTTTTGAAGTAGTAGGACACCGCGTAGTTCGATTTTTTAAAGAAATAGTCTATCTACACACACAATTTAAATAATATAGTAAATTTGCATTCTTCCAGTGCATATTCTCGCTGGAAAATATTAAAAATTTCCCGAGACAAACACGTGTTGACTATCTTGAACAGCACTGTCACAGAAAACAATATGGTGATGCCTTTCCTCAAGTTGCACAACTTGAAGGTGGTGTTCCCATGACTCAAAAATATCTTTACTACCCGGGAATTCATATTAGTTTCGAGTTATTTATGGAAACATACGTGAGGTAACATTCGAGAATAAAAAGTGAAACACAATTTTTTTTTATTTTTTTTTTGTTATTTATGTAAATAATTTAAATTATATCGTAGCAAATTGACACAATAATTTAGAAATGCCAAAAAAATACAGGTTCCGAAACAATTGTGCGTTTTTATGACCTCAAAGTATGAGATGTCTTAGATGGGACACACTATTTTTGAACGGAAAAGAAAATGAACTCTTTCAAAAAAATTAAATTACGCGTTCGTTAGTTGCAACCAAAAAGAATTAAATTATTTTTATGAATTAACATTATTTTGCGCACCAAAATCCACTAAGTAACAACTATCACTAAATAAAGTAACATTATTGAGATTTTGTACTCTACAATAGGAGGACAGTTTTTATTTCCAAATTTACAATTTTACAATTTAAATTATATCGTAGCAAATTGACACAATAATTTAGAAATGCCAAAAAAATACAGGTTCCGAAACAATTGTGCGTTTTTATGACCTCAAAGTATGAGATGTCTTAGATGGGACACACTATTTTTGAACGGAAAAGAAAATCAACTCTTTCAAAAAAATTAAATTACGCGTTCGTTAGTTGCAACCAAAAAGAATTAAATTATTTTTATGAATTAACATTATTTTGCGCACCAAAATCCACTAAGTAACAACTATCACTAAATAAAGTAACATTATTGAGATTTTGTACTCTACAATAGGAGGACAGTTTTTATTTCCAAATTTACAATTTTTGGCGACCATACTCACAAATACCAACTGTAATTTTCTGTCTCCTCAGGATCGTCCTCATCCAATGAGTGGTCCAACCGAGTCAATTGGAAGCGTTTGGGCCACGAACGAATTATCTTGAGAATGTAGGTAATCGAAAAAATGTATAAACACCCAGTAAGTTTTAGAATAACTTAGGTACCTAATTATGATGTTTATGAATAACGCCTTATTTATGTGAACATGAGTAAAGTACAATGTAGGTACGTAGGTGAGAGCAACGCATAGGTACCGACGCGGACATTTTTTTTTAACATTGATAGGCCCTTGTTTAGCCACGCACGATCTCACCTGTTGGTAAGTGTAAGTGACGATGTGGCCGAAGAAGAGGGAGCACATAGGTCTAGAAGGCACCAATTTACTCTAGCCTTGAAGATACCCAGATTATAGTTTTCAGGAAAGACAGACGACGGTAGTGTATTCCACTCCTTAGCAGTTCGCATACAACATTCATAACATAACAGTCTGCCAAGTAGGTACTGCCTACCTACTCGTATGGTAAATCCATGTGAATAATAGATGCGCTAAGGATTTACGTAGGTGCAAAGAAAAGAACGACATGTTCTGGGACGAACGGGTCAAAGTAAAGGTGAATTTTATTTTATTCATGGATGAGTTCTCCATTTGCTAGTTACGAAAAAGCACGTAAAAGTGGCTAAATTTAAATAAGCAAGTAGGTACGTACATTAATATTATTACTATTGAAAAAAAAAAGTAAGTACTTTATGTTTTTTTTTTTAATTCTCAAAATCATTTATATCACAGCTTATAGTCCAGTTAGTTTGTCGTCTGAAAGTATGGGGTAGTATGTGTCAAATCCGGTAGTTCTGTTTTTTTGCAGACTTGTTTATGATGTTGGCCTATTGAATAATCCAAGATTTGACCTCGAGCGCCGAACGCAACCTTGTCAAAAATAAAAAAATAAACGTTTTTGTTTTCAAGTTTTGGCGATTATAACCCTAAAGGACTAGTTTTTGAGAAAACTTTCTGAGACGTTTAAAAAGTAGACTAAATTTTCTACAATATGATACTAGAACTGTATCTGTAGACCTAATAGTTTCTGAGATTAAGCCTTTCAAAGTTTGTCATTTTTTTCTAACTACGTAATTTTTTGCAATATTTTAGACGTTACTCGAATAACTCTAGCGGGATGAAGTGAACCCCAAAATGATGACCAGAGATGCAGCCCCACAACACCTCTTGCGGATGTTTTCTTGCTGGTGCTCGAAAGGTTGTGAGAACGCGTGCAGCTGCAGGAAGGCAGGATTAAAATGCTCATCAGTCTGCAGGCACTGCAGCGGGGCCTCTTGTGATAATATACCTGATGTTGCAGTAGCAGATATCCCAGAAGGCGACGATCTGTCCGATTTTGAAATGGAGGATGACTTGTGGGCAAAATACTTCGACGATTCACCACCATCCCCTTATGGGGATATGCAATCTGAATTGCAAAAAATTGCGAAGTCCGAAAAAAATTATACACTTTCTCAGAAACTATTGGGTCTACAGATAAAGTTCTAGTATCATATTGTAGCAAATTTAGTCTACTTTAAAAACGTCGTTATAAGTTTTCTCAAAAACTAGTCCTTTAGGGATATAATCACCAAAACTTGAAAAAAAAAAAAAAAACATTTTTGACAAGGTTGCGTTCGGCGCTCGAGGTCAAAAACTTGGATTATTGATAAGGCCAACAACATCATAAACAAGCCTGCAAAAAATCAGAACTACCGGATTTGACGCATACTGTGATGTATAAAGTTACTGGACTATTAGAGGAAAGTTCACAGTAATGTTTACGATATAACTATTATGTAATCTGTGGTAATGTCATGCAGGTAGTTTAAAAATTACAATATACCTATACTGGGGAAGGTAGTTATTACAGCGGAATCGCGGGTATCGGAATACACAATTAACAAAGTCAATTAGGCCCAAGTTCACGAACAAATAAATCAGTGGTTACCATAACCAATCATCAAAGTGACAGATAACGCATGAAAACATCTGTCAAAAAGAGTTGTTTAAGCTAAACACTTAAACAGTCATTTAAACGTCCGTTAATGTGTTGGTGAAGACCTACCTTTGCACTATTGCTTATTGTGAGGTAGGGCTGCACCATCATCGAAACCGAATAACTTGGCTATTGGCTTAAATTTATGCCTTGTGCCACGAATACACATGCTAGTGGCACGGATTATTGAGATGATGATTCTTGACCTTAGCCACAGAATATTATACCTTAGCCAACCCAACACTACACTTAAGGACCTATTCCAGTGGTCAGCGATTGCAACTCCAAGATGTTTAACAAAGGTAGACTTTGTTATTTTTTATTCATAAATTTTTATGAGGTTTTTGTGGCAGTTTTAGTTTTGCAGCTATGTCAGCCGATCAGCCCTGTTCGGTACCTACCTACATCTTGCAATGAAAACACACAAGGGGGACAAAAGTTTAGGTATGTTAGGTACTTACATTGATTGATATCCCATCTGTATTGGTTACGCATATGTGTTCACCTCAGAAGCCCAATTCTCGTAATAAAAAATAGTCACAAATTAAAGTTCGGATCATATTACGATCTAGTGTTGATGTCACAAACGTCACAAATGGTATTCTGCTCACCTGACAATACAACACGGAATGTGATTATAAAGACATGTGACTGTAACTTGAATGTTTCAAAGTTCTGAGAATTATCTCTTTCACTCTTTATAATTATTATATAGCACTATCCTACTCTAATATATGGTCGCAAGAACCGAAAGTAGATTATATTGTTGTTATGAGGGAGTAGAATACCAATTTCTCAGTCAATTTACAATAGGTAGAATCTCGTTTCGGTCAACTTGCAGTGTGGTTATAAAATAAATAAGAGAATTGGGCTTCTGAGCATTGCAGGATTTGCAGGCCTCCGTTACCTATTTACCAAATATGGGCGAACAGCGTATAAAAAAACAACACGTAAGTATAGCAAATATGGCGAATAATTTTACACTGAAATGACTGTTGTTGGCTTTTTTAATGATCATTAATTTGCGGCAAATCATATTTGGTTGAAGAAAATAGTCAATTAATAGCGAAAATAACATCAAAATTTTGTGTTCACACACGACTGGCTACGATCGAACTTGACTCTCTCCAATGTAGTTTTTTGATGTGTAACATCTTTCCTCTCTTTTTTCTGCAATCTGTGGGAGTAATTTCGTGAAAAGGCAAGGAAGTGTGTAACAGGAAGCGTGCATTTTTCGAGAGGTTGATACCTAGTATCAACCATGTTGCTTATTACCAAGGAGGTGAGATGTCAGATGCAGAGGATGTAATAGGTACTAGGTAACAGTCCGATGTTACACATCATATGCGACTCGCTTTCGCTCGCTAGGTAACATCTTTCCTCTCAGTTTCTTGCGATCTGTGGGAGTGATATTGTGAAAAGCGACGGGAGTGTGTAACAGGACGCGCGCATTGTTCCGAGAGGTTGGTAGGTACCTAGTACCTACTATCAACCATGTTGCTTATTACCAAGGAGGTGAGATTTTAGATGTTACACATCATAATGCCACTACTGTACAACGGTTTCGCACTACGTTTGATCCGAAACCGATCCGAATCCGTGAAAATACGGTCCGGAGTAGTCGTAGAACTCTTCGACCAAAATACGGTCCGAAGTAGTCGTAGAACTCTTCGACCAAAATACGGTCCGGAGTAGTCGTAGAACTCTTCGATTAAAATACGGTCCGGAGTAGTCGTAGAACTCTTCGACCAAAATACGGTCCGGCGTAGTCGTAGAACTTTTCGACCAAAATACGGTCCGGAGTAGTAGTGGAACTCTTCGACCAAAGTAAAGTAGAACTACATATTTGTATGGTAGTTTATGCACTAGATCCGATTTCCGTCATCCGATGTCAATACTCCGGACCGTATTTCACGGAATCGGATCGGATTCGGATTTATGTTCTGTTTTTTTCCAAATTAAATTCCAGTACAATCGAAATCAACTCCGTGGTACCTTAAGTATATCAAATTTACCGATAGGGGAGGGGTTCTTCAATCAATAAATCAATATTGTTGAGAAGTTAGCCTCAATGACCCTCGAAAAAAGTCACCATGTACGTACGTGCATGTACCTACGTACGGTAGGTAAGGTATAGGTACCAAAGTATTGCTCTAAAAATGTAGCTGGGTGGACAAAGGGCACTGTCGGACGAAAAAGTAGGGACCCGACAAACAACCCCAATAATGTGGTTCGGTTTGTCATACGTGATGTGAATGGAAAAACTAAGGACGAAAACCTTTAGAAAAAGCCCAAACATCAATTTGATAGATCAAACAACGCTGAACCTATAGCTCCCATAATCCACCTCAAAATCATTAAATCACAAAATCGCAAGAGCCGATGCATTGATAAACTAATATTTTAGGTTTTTGCAAGTATTGTTTTTTTCGAAAGTTTTTGGATTTTTTGAAACTCGCAATCATGCTCACTTTCGCTACTCTCACTCACTTGACCATCGTTGAGTCAAAGGTGTTGGTGCTCAGCTATGGTATTCGGGGTACCGTGAGTTGAGCCAATTCACTTTATATTTTGTGTCATCTAATTCACGCGTTGCGCAATACGCGTTACAGGCCGAACTTTACCGAGTGCAGATTTCTTACTACGCAAATCGTGAATATTCACGTGAGGCTTCACGCGGCCCCGAATACCACGGCTGAACGCACACAAACATACATAACACTAAACTAGTTATACCCACCCTCACCGAAGCGAGACATAACTTCACTCCGTGCTAAAGTAGTCGGGCAAAAATAAGAAACACAACAAGCTGACATGTTTTCAGCAACTATTTTTATACGCCTCAACATTCTATAGTACTAAGGTTCTTTTGTGAGTCGGGACGCAAGTTTCCACGCTTGTAATTTTAGAGGACTTCCTGCTCTGAAAACCGGAACACTGTTATTCAGACTTTGTTGGGTTACAGAAGTAGGCAAGGCCGGTAAACCGTAGTTTAGTAAAGTACCTACCACACTGTAAAATCTTCATGGAGCGAATTTGGAGAATAATGATTACCTATCTCGGACTCTTCCCGCCATTTTCGAAAAGAGACATCGTTTACTTTTATATAGTGTATTTTTTAGTTATTTTGTGTAATTTTTGAGGCATTTTAACCAATGTAGTTCGTCTATAGAGCACAAGTGTAGATAAATGGGAGTATATTGCGTGACTTTTCAAATTGGTGGAAATTGTCTACCTAAGTTTTTGTAAAACGGCCACCGTTTTACTAAAACATGACTTGACTGTGACTTAGAAGGATTGTAAAGTTGCAAAATACAATAATAAAATTATACTTGAAAATGGCAAGTCCACAAGCCGTATAAAGAAAAAAAAGTATCACACTGTAATATATTAATGTAAGGGAATTTAGAGAATTGGATAGGGTACCCATCTGAAAATAGCACCTTATCGACTAAATTTAATAAGCCGAAACTAGTATTTCCTATGTTATTTTTATCTCGATGTTTGGTATCGACAAAATGCAAACTTTGATAGGTATTACAAAGCATTTATTTCTCTTAATTACGGAAGTTTCTAATCTAAATAATATTGCTGCGTCACATAATCTCAGCCCCAAAGCTATGACATAGCTATTTTTGAAACTCATTAGTTCTAAAATGAAGTGTAATAAGTTTTTTGTGAAAAATATATTTTTCAATACAAGCTTTTATAAAATTAGTGATCGTAACCGTGTGCGAGCCTAAACACGGCCAGTCTACTATTATCCATCGAGGAGTTCCGTTGTCCACCTTCCGTCTTCATCATCAGATCAGCTCGCTGTCTCCATCATATTGTATTGTCATCGTAACTTGATGGTAGGTATACCAAATTTCAGCTTAATCGGTTGAGGATAACTGCTTCAAAATTCAGTTTCAAGATTCCATCCGGACAAACATATTCCACCCGGACATACATTCCAATTTAATATAAAGCGTAACTTGTAAAAAATAGGTTGCTCATCAATCCTATTCCAAATTACCATTAATTGCCCACTAATTAGTTAGTGGTTTCTCGGTAACTATGTCTTAGGACTCCCAGACCGCTGCAGCTACTGACCAGTTGGTCGCGACCATCGAGAGGCCGCAATGCTCTAAGGTCGCGTCGTCACAAAGCGCGTAGCAACACTTGCTAACGTCTACGCACGTTTCCGAGAGTCTAGCGATGTGAACTGAACAACCGACAATTGAGCAATTAAACTACCTACTTTCTGTTTATTTAAGAAAGTGAAGAGCATAGTAGTTCCCCAAGTTCCCCGTGGTCGTAGGGACTATACTAGCGACTCGCCCCGGCTTCACACGGGTAGCCCCCGGTGACCCCCCCCCCCCCCCCCCCCCCTCCTTATTACTTATTCTGTTATTCGAAGCGGAGAAGAATCCACCAAAAAAGAGATAACTAACATCGGTCCAGCCGATCTTGAGTTATAAGTGGTGTAGCTAACACGACTTTGTTTTATATATATATAGATATAGATACCAGTTATCTAGTACCCATAACACAGGCTATGCTTTAGCTTGGGGCTAGATAATGTTGTGTGACTGTCCAGCATTATTTATTTATTTAACGAACTGTCTCAAAACCGACTGCTACACGTAATAGTAGAGAGGCCACTTGTCAAAAAGTCGTCAAATGGCGATTCCCGTTGGACAGGCTATTTCCGCGCCGACAACCAGTATCATTGTGTTCAGCTAGTTCAGCATGATCTCCTGACCAAGAATAGACTAGTTGTCACATTCTAAAGTGGTGGAGGGGGGAGAGAGGGTAGGGGAAAAAAGCGAAAACCGGGTATAAGGTTTGGTTAATATCTCAATAACCGCTTGTCTGATTTAAACAAATAAGGTGTCATACGATAGGTCATAATTTTTTTGACATATCATCTCTAAAAATGGTTTTTGTATATATCATACTTTATTAAATATTTCAAAAAATGCAAATTTATAAAAAAAAGGTTTTGGTTTTGTTGAAAATGGCAGTAAATGACACCTAACTAAAAATTGATGTATGACGAAGAATTGGGCGATTTATTCAGCAGTATTCTGCTTTTTTAATTTTGTTATTTGGTTGAGAAACGACAAAACTGTGACAGGTTTTTTGCAAATACCATATTTTATTGTATATTCAACAAGTAATTAATTTTGTAAAAATTAAAACCCCCAACGCTGAACGGCTGAACCGATTTTGATCAAACAAAGCTAAGAACACACCCGACAAATACACCTTCCAAACAAACAAAAATAAACTAAATCGGTTCAGCCGTTTGGGAGCTACGTCGGGACAGACAGACACACACACACACACACAGACACGTAAAACTTATAACACCCCTTCGTTTTTCGTCGGGGGTTAAAAATAGGCCAATTTCAGACAAAATACGTTTTAGGGTTTCTTTATTTTAAACTTTATTTTACTTTTATTATGTTTTCTTGTAGAAACTACAGCAGTACTATTTTAGTACTTATTCTGTGAAAATTTCAAGCTTTTATCTATTACGGTTCAAAAGATACAACCCTTATTAAGAACGAGCAAGAACAAAAGTTTAAAGTAGCATAATTTTTAACTTTATTTTATTTTTATTATGTTTTCTTCCAACAACCACAGCAGTACTTATTCTGTGAAAATTTCAAGTTTCTAACTGTTACGGTTATAAAGATACAGCCATTATTAAGCAAAAACTTCAAGACATGTGAATAAAGCGCCCAACTCTTTGTCATACATTACTTTTGAGTTAGGTTTAATTTACACTATCATTTTCACCAAAGCCAAAAGCGTCTTTTGTTTGAAATTCGCCTTTTTCTAAATATTTAATAAACTAAATAAACTATGGTATTTACAAAAACCAGTCACAAATTTGTAGTATTACATCGAAATTAAAAAAAAACGGTAAGAAAGCTTAATAAAGCTCCCAATTTTTTGTGATACATTACATTTTAGTTAGATGCCATTTACTGTCATTTTCACTAAAGCCAAAATCATCTTTTGTTTGAAATTCGCCTTTTTTTAAAAATATTTAATAAACTATGACATTTACGAAAACCGTTGTTAGACATAGTATGTTGACCATTTAATTACCTATAGTATGACATCTTATTTATTGAAATCGGACAAGCGGTTATTGAGATATTAACCAAATCTGATACCCGGTTTTCGATTCTTTCCCCTCCCCTCTCTCCTCCCTCCACCACTTTAGAATGCGACAACCGGTCTATTCTTGTTCAGGAGATCACACTGAACACAATGATACTGGTTGTCGGCGCGGAACTCGTCTGTCCAACGGGAATTCAATTTCGGAGGCCTGGCTATAAACTAGAAGGGCTATTTTTCTGGATTAAAAGTATTATTTAGCCCAATACTGGTCGTATTCACATTATCTGTTTGCCACATTTTATCGATCCAGCAGATTGAGTAACAAGCATCTTAAATTAAATTAATTATAAAAAGAAAAATACACGTTTTCGGGCTATTAGGTACCTACTATCTACTTTACCCGTGTAGCAAGATGATGAAACCAGAGGTCTTGTTCATCACATGGACAATATAGCCCTCGCATCGACTTCTAATTCGCCTTCACTCCCGCTTTCCTAGATCAATTACGGTACCGGACCGCGGGCTGCATAGCTTGCCATCCGAGTGGTTGCTCTAACTGGCTGACACCATGATTTATCGAGCCACTTACTAGTACCCTACTTCAATGAAGCTATCTGAGGAATTGATGGAAACAAGAATCCTGATTCCGTCCGAAATAGCGAGTTAAACTTGTGTATTTGATGCACTACCTATGGTATTTATAATGACTATCGGTCTCTTGGTATCTATAATTTATTAATGCTGGACAGTTCAAGTGCTAGTGTTATGGGTACTAGATAACTGATATACTTAATACAATACATTAAATAGATTGATATTTTTTATTATACATATAAAATACCCAGTACACCCTGAACAAATATCTGAGATAGTACAAATATTTGTTCCGAGGCGGGAATCGAACCAGCAACCTCCTGCGTCGCAGGCGAACCTTCGCCCGCCGCGCCACAGATGTCGTAATGTTGTGTGAACTGTCCAGCATTATTTATGATTTATTTTTGGCTACTATGCAAGCACGTGAGCTTACAATGGAAACTCTTGACAAAAGTTTACAATATTTGAAATTTTAGTTTGTTACGTATAACCACTCGGCACCCTTTACGTCGAATTTAAAACCAAACCTCAACCATCATGATGTTTGTGCTACGAGTGCCTACGAGAAACGAGCATAATTGGTAATCCTAAAAACAAAACCATTTTCGGTTAACCTAATCCGACACCGCAAAAAGTTTAGAAAAGCCTAAGAAAACGTTAATAAAAGTGGTAGACAGTAAAAAAACGAATTTACGAGATTTCGTGAAATCTTTATTGGTTTGTAATTTTGGCACAGTCCCAGCTGCCAAGGAGAGATCTTACGATTGCGCAAATAAGGTGGTTTAATGCCAAATAGATAAGGACAAATAAATTTACAAAAGTGCACACTCAATTTATAGATCATCCTCATCGTCATCAGCAGCTTAGAAGTGGCCATTTCAAGAAGTGGTCATTGATGATTGAGATAATATTTGGCAGAAATAAACAGTAACTCCCATTTGTTTTAAGGGCTGTTACGTCATAGCATAAATAAAAAATAAATAAAATAGCCTTCATTTCCCAAATTAATATTTACATAAAATAATTAAATTTTCAATTGCAGTATTCATTATAAAAACTAACAATAATTACTATTTGTATTCTATAATCTAGGTACTTATTATTATAATACTAAAACTTGGGTACCCAAAAATGAGTGTAGGCCTCCTCCATGCGATTCCATTCCTTACGATCCTGAGCGTTACGTCATAGAACTGTTAAAACTTTTTTATCCCTGTAGTTCAATGGTTTGTTCTTAAACTTCGATTATGAGCAAATACTTAATGCTAAACAAGAACTTCGAATATGAGCAAAATCGGTCAAGAGGTTGTCAAGAGTTAGCGAGTTTGTTTCAGGGCTACTTAGGTGAAGTCTGAAACCGTGAGAGCTATCGAAAAGTGATGTTAGGATTTACAGGCTCGATTTTGAAAATAATAAGTTCTAAATTAAAAAAAAAGCGGCCAAGTGCGTGTCGGGCTCACCCATGAAGGGTTCCATAGCAGCAAGTAACATAATATAAAAGTTGTTAGATGGTTTACGATTTATGACGTATTAAAAAAAAATAGTTACGGGGTGGGGGGGGGGGGGGGCACATTTTAACACTTTGAAAGTGTCTCCCGCGCAAACTATTCAGTTTAGAAAAAAAAATACCTCAATATAATTTTTGAAGACCTATCTACAGATAAACCCACACGTATGGGTTTGAGAAGTATGTACAAAACTAAAAAAATACAAATGATACATATTATTAGGGACGCTTCCGTTTGAAAGTGATTTGGATTTGTTGAGCTACCTTTACATCGTTAGCAGCGGTCTTCATGTATAATGCGCGTCATGTAAAAAGAACGCTGGCGGTCAAGCTTCTACAGGCGTTCCAGCGTTCTTTTTGTACATTGTTATACTATAATTGTACATTATTTGTAGTAAACTAGGTAGGCACTCATTCAATGTATAGGTATACATCTCTTAAATAAGTAGGTATAGTACGCGTCATATAAAAAGAAAGCTGGAACGCCTGAAGAAGCTTGACCGCCAGCGTTCTTTTTACATGACGCGCATTATAGCACAACTGTTTCATATATAATATGTTATCAGTCATATTGCGACTTTTACTAGAAGCTATCGATCGCTGAAGATTTATTACATTTAAGCACATACATACTTATTACATACTTTTATTTAACTTGCAATGTATGTATGTTTGTCTGGGTGGAATCATGCAACTGAATTTTAAAGCAGTTATCCTCAACCGATTAAGCTGAAATTTGGCATACCTGTCAAGTTCCGATGACAATACAATATGATGGTGACAGCGAGCTAATCTGATGATGGAGACGGAAGGTGGACAACGGAACTCCTCGATGGATAATAGTAGTATGGCCGTGTTTAGGCTCATTTTGATCAGCACACGGTTACGATCACTAATTTTATAAAAGCTTGTAGGTATTGAAAAATATATATTTCACAAAAAACTTATTACAAATATAATCGCTACCGAATTCCATGAGTATTTCATTTGTATTTTAAAGTACAATTATGCATCCGTCTAATTTATACACAAATGGATACCAATGTTCATGTTAAATCCAGTGATTGATCCAGTTGGATCATAAAGAGCTTTGTGATCCCGTCATTGAGCTTTGTACTAAGTCCAGTTCCGGTCTCCGTTAGAGTCGTCCACTTCTCGGACACGCGATTATTCACTTGTCTGCGCGGCGCGACAAAGCGCAAAGCTCCAGCCTCAATTGAGGTTCAAATGTTAATTTAGCTGCTAGATTTATGAGCCCTCTGTAACCTCTATAAAACCTTTAGACAATTTATTATTTAGACAAGGAATATCTAACAAACTATGTTTCGCATGATTTTTTGTTGATTTTGTTTGGGCTTATTGGAATCGTCATGAGATGCGCTCTGGCTATAAATGATTTAAATGATAATCAAGCGCTCAAATTGAGCTAATATGTACTTGAGTCGTATTATGTGTGGCCTTGATTGTCTGAAGACAGATTTCGTAGTCTCGTTATTGTGTGTAATCTACTACAAGAGTGGTCTCATTTTAATTAGTAAATTTAGGATATGAATCCCGTTTAAGCTTAAAACGGAGGGCTTAACGGGTTTTTTTTGTAATTTTTTTTTTACAAACAAACCATTTTAAAAAAAAATATTTAACTACATTATAACAATTGAAGTTATAAAAACATTATTAAAAAACGGCCAAGGGCGAGTCGGACTCGCGCACGAAGTGTTCCGGACCATTATCTATAAAAACGGCAAAAAAATACGTTTGTTGTATGGGAGACCCCTTAAATGTATCCCCCCTTAATCCTTTGTCTTAGTATAATGTAATAAGTTTTATATATTTCTTATCGTATTTTACTATGTATCCCCTGTACTAAGCTGTTAATTGTTGTATTTCTTGCGCACGCTGTGATGCCCTATAATTACTGGAACACTAAGATTAAGACCTTGTTTTTTTTTTGAATGTGTTAGTGTAAACCTGGGTTGGCTGCCCTATTTAATAAAATAAAAATAAAAATAAATGAAATAAAATATTTATTTTATTCTGTTTTTTCGTATTTGTTGTTATAGTGGCAACAATAAATCATCTGTGGAAATTTCAATTGTCTAACTATAACGGTTCATGAGATACAGCCTGGTGACAGACGGACAGACAGACTGATGGACAGCGGAGGCTTAGTAATAGGGTCCCGCTTTACCCTTTGGGTACGGAACCCTAAAAAGTATTTCAAATACATAGTTGGAGAGTGTATCGATACGAGTTTTGTCGTATAGCTATTAGTGATATTTCACAGAATAATTTGGAAAACACAAGTTAAATAAAAATTAAATTAAAATATTGTGTGTGTATATATCTTATTATTGTTATTTATTTATTCACGGAACCTTCTACATAATCGGACGTAGGTTCGAGTACCTATGTTAGGTACAAAGTACCTATACACCGTGACTAAGCGTCGCAAAACGATCTAGGTACAAGAAGCCTCAGGCACTCACTTTTATTAGTGGACGGCTAAAATGAAACCTTAACAAAGGTTATTCTAGTTTCGGAAATAAAAGAAACAATCACAAAGTGCTACACAAGTTTAGTCTCAAGACGGATGTAGCCCGGAACTGGGGTAGATAGAGAGCCGCCATTTATATTGTTGTGTCTTTCCGTACAAGTACCTCAGTTGGTGGGATGCTATTAATGGGTGACAGATATTGCACTCGTATGAGCTATTTTATTCTGGGACTTTTGATCGTTGTTCGAGACATATTGCCTCGGCAACGATACATAGAAAAACCTTTATTAAACACCATAATTATAAAACTTATTCTCGTAAGCAATAAGTAGTTGAACGAGCGACGCGAGTTCTCTGTGTTATTTAGAGGCTGATGTATGGTTTATTAAACTTTGAACCGTCAATCCAATGCAATGAAATAACTATGGTAGCGAGGTTGATGATACCAATGGAACTGACGTGTTTTTATTAGCTCGAAGGTAAAGGATTGGATAGAACCCAGTGGATAGTGTTAGAGGAGGCCTATGTCAAGAGACACCGAACTGCGGGACTTCCTATACTTTAATCTGAACTCTCAATATTAAGTACCTATTAAAACATGTAACCCCAAAGTTTGGAATAAATGGCTTATTAACTTATACGGAGGCCTGCAATGCTCTAAGGTTGAGATAGACGAGTTCCCAGTTTAGGGCGGAACACTTAAGTACCTACCTAAGTAGTTAAGTAAAGTTTATTAAAATTGGTACCTACAAAAAATATGAAACAAGAGTTTTACAAATATAGTTTTAAGCTAAATACGTACTATATATAAGCTGTAACAGTAAGTTGTAAATTACTTACTTACTCACTTGTATTAACTATGTTATGTTATCATGTAACGGGCGGTCTGATCGTAGAGTAGCAATATAATATGCAAACTAAGATTAAGACAAAGCCTAGTTTAAGATCTAAGCCTAGAAATGAAGAAGCCTCAAAATGTTTCTAAGGCGCACTCAATACAGCCTACAACACTAACCAGAATAAATTAACACTTTATTTCCAGAAAGAATATTGCAACTACAAGAAAATTCTTATTTAGTGTCCGGCCTACGAATTGACCCCTCCGTCTCCTCCCGTGGATGTCGTAAAAGCCGACTAAGAGATTACCCGGACTTGTTGATAAGATTCGTTGGTATTAGAGTTGTCCTGGCTGCTAGCTTATTATGGAATGTGTTATTACTGGAAGAAAGCGTAAGCCGAGACAATCGTGAGAAGCAATTGCGGCGATGAGCTCACCACTTGTCACGTCTATATTCCACGATGATGCAACCGACTGTGAAAAGAGGCCCATTGAGACTCCGCCTAAAAAGGTGTGTGTCTATGTATGTATATATGTTTATTTTGTTGACATGTAACTATAATTATTTGTTATCAATAAAGAAACTATGAGCTATAAATGTTTTTAATGGTTTTCCTGCGTTCAAATTGCGCTACATGAGTCGTATGTTATGTGTGGCCTTGATTGTCAGAAGACAGATAGACCCACTGTGAAATGAGGTCCATTGAGGTCCTACCTCTCCAGGGAAAAAGGCGTGTTTATACCAACGAATCTTATCAACAAGTCTGGGTAAATCTTATTTATAGTAAGTAGTAGAGCTTTTTTGTGAAAGAGTTCGTCCGGGGAAGTACTACCACCATACCTATTTCTGCCGCAAAGCAGTAGTGCTCGCATTGCTGTGTTCCGGTTTGAAGGGTAAGGGTGCCGGTGAAATTACAGGCACATGAGACTTTTCATCTTTATGTCTCAGGGTGGCGGGCGCAGTGCAATGCCACATAGGTTGCGTCCTAGGTGGACGTGATCTATGAGGTAATGCACTGTTCATAGGCAGAGGTTACCGCTTAACATCAGGTGGGCCTCTTGCTTGATCCGTCATCCAAGTAGTATAAAAAATTATATATTAACAAAATGGGTAACAAACAAGACAAATTCTTAAATATAAAATACAAGAAGAACAATATTATTAATTAATTAATGTTATACAGAACACACTCAATTTAAAAAATTAAAATGTTGCAGTTGCTATCAAAAGACGATCTAATGATAACTCAACTGATCCAAATCACTACTATCGAAGCGTCCCTGTAGATGCTGGCTGCATTTCCACGCTGAATACAGAGCTTAAAATGATTAAAATGTCACACGAATAAGCACGGTATTTTATAATATGCAAAATTTATGGCGTAAACAAGACGTTATTCAGATTACGTATTCCAATTATGGACCGACGTTTTATTAACCCGGCTTTTTTCATTTGAGTGAACAACGACGCCGGAATCTTTCTGTCCAAAATAAATATACAAGCTTATTGTTAACGTTGAAAAATTTCCCTCGGGGTTTACGTATAGTTGCGATATATCTCCTTCGATGATGTCGGCTCGTCTCAAGGAAAACATGAATAAAGTTTGATGTTTGTTTGTTTAGTACCGAATCTCTAATGTTCCGAATTTCCGAATGTTCAGGAATCGCCGTTCTCATGATCAGTACCGTTTTCCAAGAGTGGAAATTCCACCGCTGTGCTCGCACCCTGAATCAAAGCAATAGGGTTTTAGGAACGGTAATAGTTTTATAGATTTAGATAGCGAGAAACGCTGATTATGGCTGTACATAATCTCTTTCAATAACCATTCAAACCAAGTGCTCCCAGTGTTCCGATGGTGAATAAATGACATGACTATGACTATGACTATTCTGTAAGAAACCCATATTACGCAATAAATGACTAAGATATGATTTGATTTTAAAAATTTGCTGTGAATTTTATGTTACGGACTTACCCATAATAATACTAAATTCACGGTAACTTCTATTTATTATCTCCGATAATGGCAACACCAAACAATAACGTATACTATAAAAAATGGGAATAAACTTGGATGAACTGCGCGGTCCCTACGAGTACCTAGTAGGTCCATGGGTCGGCCAGTTAATGTAAACACACACTTCTCTCGATCTTGCTGCAGAAGTATTTAGGGAATTATTGCAGCGTAAGTAAATGTGAAATTTACTGAATGTGAATCTAAAATGTGAAAAGTAAAAAGTGTAAATGTAGTATAAAACTCAATAAACATAATTCAGGTAACGTTAGTGCCACCTACTTGTTTACTTTTTTAATAACGACGGTATCCTTCACCTAATCCGGGTAGGGAAGACGACCCTGCTAACTGTTATTAAAAGTTTAGTGGATTTTCTGAGGTAATTATTAAAAAGGTCGGTATAATAAGTCACAGAAGTTGAGGAATTAGGTCATTACTTTCATAAATATGCAACTTTTTTGTTACGCTCTTGAAAGATGATTGTGTCGTCTTGTGAATGTTAATAGATCTTAATAGCGAGCTTAAGGTGGGGTAATAACGCAAAATTACCAATCTTAGATTAGATTTTTAACTGACTAAATCAAGTACAATATTCAAATTAAAAATATGCAAGGGATCACCCGGACAGAAATATGATAGGATAAAAATTTATCGATAAAAAATAATCACAATGTTTTACCTCTAACTTTTGGCTAGATTTGATTGTTTGTCAATATGGTACAGATTATTGGGTCAAAAATTGGATAAATAAAATCAATACAATAAAACAAAAGGTTCACCTACGGGTTTTTTATAAAAATTATCTTTGAATTTTTATTTGAAGATTTCTGCCTGCCGGGAGCGCAGTCTTAAGGATAATAACTATAGGTATTGGATAAAATTCACTGCACCAACACCAGGCAGAAATCTTCATACAAAAAAAACCCATCGCGACCTTTTATAAAATCTGTTTTTATTGAATATCTCGTAAAGTATAGATAATTTTACAAAACCCCTACAGTAAACCCGTGGTTTTGTTGTATTGATTTTATTTATTCATTTTATTTATTTTTTTATTTATTTATTTATTTATTCTAGCATTCTGTTTGTTCTGTTTGTTTTTTTTGTTTGTGCCAAATAAATGTTTTTCATTTCATTTTTTTTTTCATTTTATTTATCTAATTTTTAACCCAATATTATGCAAAATTTTAATAAACGGTCAAGTGTAGCCAAAAATTGGAGACAACTTTGAGTTTTTTTTCTATCCACAAAGGGTTTTTTTTTCTATCCACAAAATATTGTGATCCCTCGGAATTATCATGAAGTATCCATACATATTTTTAATTTGAATATTGTACTTGATTTATTCAGTTAAAAATCCAATCTATGATTAGGAACCTTACAGCATAATTCCTAATACAAACACACGCATCAACGTAATTGTGTTCACCTATGTAACTTTACATATTAGTACCTACCTATTAGCGTAGGTATGTTTTATCGGCAATCTGTATAATCCAGTATTCTATAGAATACCTATGTATTCTATATAATGCCTAAAACGTTAATGCAATGCATAAAATATCGTTTATTCCATATATTTCCCATATGCAACCCATATACCGACGCAAAAAGAGGGGTTGACTGCTACGTGTGTGTGTCTGTGGCACCGTAGCTCTTAAACGGGTGAACCGATTTGAATGTTTTTTTTTAATTTGAAAGCAGGTTTTCTAGTGTTGGTTCTTAGACATGTTTTATCAAAATCGATTCAATCGATAATCTGGGTCTCTTCAAGGCTAGAGTGAAAAGGTGCCTTCTAGACCTTCGTGCTCCATCTTCGGCCACATCGTCACTTACCAACAGGTGAGAACGTGGTCAAAAAAGGTCTATCAATAAAAAAAAAAAGTTGTTTTATTGTGTTGGGTTTTATTTTATTTTACTTATAAGGCATTCTATGGTACAATACCAAACTATAGCCCACCACAGTTTTTAATTGATGTTGGGAGTTGAATGGGGGTTCATCATTATTCACCCGCTAGAGCATTTAAAAGTTATAAGATCACTAGGTACTAATATAGGAATTTGCTAAATTCACCACTTATTGAGTGAATTTATTAATTTAAGGAGCGATTAATTTAATTTTCTGCTTGGTTGTAGCTATTCATACTACTACAATTATTTTAATTCAACAAACATTGCACGCCCTTAAAGGGTAGATTACATTGAATCCAACATATATATACTTTGACTTTGATTATGTGCGGTAGGATGCTGTTTGTACAGAAAAACTCCACTAGTCACTATTAAATAAAGTTGATTGTGTGTATGGCATCTTGAGAACGTCTGTCTCACTCCATTAACACCTTTAAATAAAGCACTAGCCAAGTGTATTTTATAAGTCGACTTCATTTGTAAGAATTATTATGCTGATCACCGCTATCTCAATACATATTCAGCGAACACATTAGCAATTTATGCCCTGACACTAACTTGGCCACGCAGACACCACGATTGCGCTTAGTTAGACATTCTGTTATGCATGTCTGTTACCATAAATTATACCTCTATGTAACATTTTATAGGTAGGTATTATAGACGGTCTAACTTAAAACGGAATTTCATGTTTTTATGGTTATTTTTATAATGCATTGTTAATTTAGCTTAGGTGTCAATTCACCGGGTAGGTGATTGAATAAGTACTACAGCTCGTTTACCGTAAGATGGCACCTGTAAATACTCCATGGCAGGTGCCAACTTACAGTGAACGGTCCGGCTCGTTCACCGTAAGACGGCACCTGTAAATACTCCATGGCAGGTGCCAACTTACGGTGAACGGTCCGGCTCGTTCACTGTAAGATGGCACCTGTAAATACTCCATGGCAGAAGCCAACTTATGGTGAACGGTCTGTAGTATTTGGTGGTTCACTAGTGTCTGACAGTCAGTCATTCAGTCACTCAGTGAGGACTTTGATGTTTTTAGGGTTCCGTACCCAAAGGGTAAAACGGGACCCTATTACTAAGACTCCGCTGTCCGTCCGTCCGTCTATCACTCTATCCGTCTATCTCATGAACCGTGATAGTCAGACAGTTGAACTTTTCACAGATGATGTATTTCTGTTGCCGCTATAACAAAAAATACTAAAAAACAGAATAAAATTAATATTTAAGGGGGCTCCCATACAAAAAATGAGTTTTTTTTGCCGGTTTTATAGATAATGGTACGGAACCCTTCATGCGCGAGTCCGAATTGCACTTGGCCGCTTTTTTTTTTTTACTTCGTTAATTGCGGTGCCATCAGATGACCCACCTGATGTTAAGCGATAACTTCCTCATAGGTCACGATTTTATCTGTGGTCACGTCCACTAAGGACGCACCCTATGTGGCATTTGATGTAGATAATGATGTTTCTCGTCCTGTTTTATTCAACAGTATAAATATTCACCAATACCTTAGGAAGCAGGCACAAGAAAATAATGTTAGGTACTCGTAACACGTGTATTATATTATGCACATTGGAGTACGAATGCACTAATGACCATTTTATAACATAAATTACGATACTCTAATTGAATCTCGACGATCGCTCGTAAACATTTATTCGCTTCCCTCTGCTCCCTTCAGACACGAGTTGAATATTATCGATTTGAATAAAGATAAAAGAGTTATCAAAACATCGTAAAACGTCGTAGAAATGTTTTTCGTGGAAAGTGCCCGAAACATGACTTACTCACTACTTTGCTATGTAAAATAAGTCCGTGGGGCTTTTATGACTATGTTTACAAGTAACAATGAATATATTTCCATTAACAGCCCGTGATTTTGTTTACTTGGCAATTTGATCGTTCATACGCAGACTAAATATTATATTTTGAACAGATTTATTCAATCATTAATTTTGAATAGATGTTTGTAAACTAGCATCTGCCCATGGCTTCGCTGACGTGGCAGACAAGCTAAACAGTTGCCTGTGGCAGACTCAGGTCATACCTTTAACAAACTTTTCTACCATATGCTAATTTTATAAAGACTTAAAAATATAGTGGTATGTTCAATTTGAGCATTACTACTACTTCTTGTCACCGGTTCCTTCTAGGTTATGTCATGCTTGAGGCATGGTGACCCTGAAAAGAGCCTAGCAAGAAATCGAAGCGCCTTACATCCTATTTGTCAAAGTATTTATATAATACCTTTCAACACAAATTCCTTATTAAATCTCTCGAAGTCACACCACACATACTTCTCAAAGCTCTCATCGCCACTGCATTTATTCAACTTTCATGTTTCTTCTGCCATACCCAACTTTCGCTACCATACTTTAGTGTCGGTACTAACACCCCTCTATGCACGGCCAGTCGTGCCTTTTTGGACACGTTCCGGCTGCTCATAAAGGCGTGAAGTGTCCCATTCACTTGGTTTCCAACAGTTACTCTCCTTCCAATAACATCTTCATGCTTGCCATCTCATCATCGCATATCATTGGAAAAACAGTTTTAACTTGTTTTAATTACAGAATTCTCGTAAAAATTCTCCGTTTCAGGCGGATGATTGAACTAATATTTGTCATTTTCACACCGGAAAATTATTCAGGTGAGAGCAAAGCTGTTTTTCTTGTGTAATTCCCCTTCAGGTCGGTAGGTGTGGAGCCGACTTTAATGCTAACAAATGGCCCAGCTAAATCAAGCTACTAACATTTTTCGCGCCGCTTAATCTCGCAATTATAGCGTAACTATAGCAGACGTGAGGTGAACAGACCCATTTTAGATGTGGTAATTTTTGTTAAACATTTATGACAAACTAGCTGTGCCCCGATTTCATACGCGCAAACGTATACCACCTAGTTACTGAATCGGCTCTATTTCTCATCAGGAATAATTTACCAAAAGTAACATACCAAATCAAATCGTGATATTGTAATGAAAAAGCGTAGGAAGTATATTTTTTATTAACAGAAAGACAATACAAGTAAAATAAAAATAAGTTTTAAATAACTTATCAAAATGAGCCTAACCACGCCTGTTTACTATAATCCATCGAGGAGTTCCGTTGTTCACCTTCCGTCTCCATCATCGTATCAGCTCGCTGTCACCATCATATTGTATTGCCATCGGAACTTGACAGGTATGCCAAATTTCAGCTCAATCGGTTGAGGATAACTGCTTTAAAATTCAGATACAAGATTCCATCCGGATTCCACCCAGACAAACATACATACATTGCTAGTTAAATAAAAGCTTGTAATAAAATACTAATGTTGAGCGTACTAATTAATGCTAACTAGATAATGCACAGTTAAGCTATCTAAAAACCGTTGCAGAAGCTGTAAAGATAGAAAGAAAGAAAGAAGAAAGAAAGAAATAGAATTAATTTATTCATGACAATGAAAAACGTAGTACACACAGCCACACAAAACATCGATGAAACCTTAACTAACCTATAAATGAATACACAAAAACTACAATACTTAAATAAAAACCCAATTAAAAAAATGTGTCTCCTAATACCGTTCCATTATGGGCTTCCAGCTCAGCATTTGTTATGTCAACAGATCCGCTCGCCGACATAATAATGTTTTCATCCCATCTATTCGAAAAGGACGACTGGGTTCGCCTTTAAGTGCACCCAACGGTGGTGTTTTCTATGAGAAACTTTTAGCGGGCAGTAATGAGTTTTGCGGCGCACTTATTAGGTTCCTAATTCAAAAAGTGCGCGGCAAAGATAATTGCGGCGCACTTATTGAATTTGGAACCAGCGCCAAATAATTCGAACGCAAATATTGTTTGAATAAATACTGGCTGGTACGACGGCCCAAAACCCAAAACAAAAAAACCCAAAACACACAAAAAACACAAAACACAAAACACAAAAACACAAAAAAACACAAAACACAAAAACACAAAAAAAAACACAATACACACAAAAAACACAAAACACAAAAAAAAACAAAAAAAAACACAAAAAACATAAAACACACAAAAAAACACAACACAAAAAACACAATACAAAAAAAACACAAAAAAGCACAATACACACAAAAAACACAAAACACAAAAAAAACACAAAAACACAAAAAAAAACACAAAAAATACAAACCACACAAAAAACACAAGACACAAAAAAAAACATAAAACACACAAAAAAACACAACACATAAAACACAATACAAAAAAAACACAAAAAAAGCACAATACACACAAAAAACACAAAACACAAAAAAAAAACACAAAAAAAACACAAAAAAGCACAAAACACAAAAAACACAAACACAAAAAAACACTTAAAAAAAACACACAAACACAACAAAAAAAACAAAAAAAAACAACAATTTGTTTTATTAAATAATAATATTACAATAACATATGAGGCGCCTTTTATTTTCTCATAGTGGGTGATGAAAAGCAGAGTGTATCACACGGGCGCAACATATATTTTTGGCTCGGGCGACGTACTTTGAATCCCTCGCTACGTTCAGGATTCTACTAAAGAATCCCTCGCTACGCTCGGGATTCTACTCTAGAATCCCTCACTTCGCTCTGGATTCAAAAAAGCGCCCTCGCCGTAAAAATATTATGTTGCTCCCTTATGATACAATCTACTATTTATTGTCATTGGAATGTATGCAAAAACATTTCAGCTCAATCTTATAACTACGTACCTACGTCAAAATCCTCTTGCTACAGGTCTAGCGCTTAACTGAGTCAGTCCCTGAGGTATAAGAGCGGTACGGGAGGGGTGTTTTCGTCGTCATCGTCAGTATGTCACATGTCATCTGATAATTTGAGAGACGAAAATACCCCACCCGTACCGCTCCCATACCTTAGGGACTGACTCAATTAAGCGCTAGAGCTGTAATTAGATTTGAAACATGCAAATAAATATACAAGGCAAGTTATATAAAAGCTCAAAATCAAAATGATTTGCAAATAAACGTAGTTTGTAGGTTTCTACAGTCAATTTGTATTGAATGCTGATGCTGAGTTGGAAATCGGCCAATTTATCGCCAAACAATTATTTTGATAGCGAAATCCTCAGAATATTACATTCAACGTTCAGAGCGCTTTTTTTTTAACTGCATGAATTACGGAACATTTATATGGCCCACCTGTTGTTAAGCGGTAACCTCTGCCTTTAACCATGCATTATCATATAAGTCACGTCACCGTCGTTCGTCGTCGTAGTTAGGACGCGCTCTATGTTGCACTGCACTGCGCCCGCCATCCTGAGACATAAACATGAAGTCTCTGCCTGAAGTGCCTGTAATTTCACTAGAATAGTGCAACGCCAGCACTACTGATTTTCGGCAAAATCAGGTATGTTGGTAGAAGTTACTTCCTCAGATTAACTCTTTTACAAAAAAACTCTACTACTACTAAGGCATATAGGCATATGGTTATCATCATATCATCATCATGGTGGTGATCATATCGTATTTTTGACGAGTTGGTGTCGAGTATGCTACTTTAGAGATAAGATATTATATTACATATTGAAAAGTAGATATGTTTAAAATGGTTGTTGTTTGGAACCACGGAGTGAATAATATCTACCAAAGGCTGAAACACGCTTGCCCGAGCATAAGCCGGAATGCGCATCTTGCTTGCTTTGCTCGGCCAGAAATATCGTAAGATCTGTTTCACATTGCACTGGGATAAGTGTTTATTTTTAAAGCAGACAAAAATTTATTAATCGTTTTTGTTTCGAAAAAAATCCAAGAAACGCATCAACGTTTGACGACCTCTGTGGCGCAGCGGGCGAAGTTTAAATAATATGTTGATCAAGTTTTGTAACTGACTTTAAGTTCCTGTTTACATTCCTAATGTTCAGTGAAACTAAAAAAGAAAATCTGATCACGTAAAACATTATCACCTAGTAACTAATGGATATCAATTAGTACGGACGTCACGATCCTGACAAAATAAAACACAAAACAACGCTCCCAACGACAAAGTTGAATTAAACCAGAGTACATTCATCATCAGCCATTATATACAAATCATCATAATATTCTATTGAACAACCTCTGTGGCACGGCGGGCCAAGGTTCACCTGCGACGCAGGAGCTTGCGGGTTCGATTCCGCCTCGGAACAAATATTTGTACGATCTGCAGATAATTGTTAAGGGTGTCTGTAAATAACACACCTGTAAGTAACAGTAAATACTTCAAAATACGTAACTAATCACAAAGATATTAATAACTACATAATTTTGCAGCTTCTTTTTTTTAACTATTTATATTGGCTGTTCTCTACTGCCATGATAAAATTTAAAATAAACAAAACTAAGTAGATTTGAACCTTTCTAAAATAAATTCATGTTAAAACATTTTATAGAACGATAAAAAGATATCAAAATAATTAAATTATTTGACTTTCTCACACATAAACTTTATTATTTACGTCGGAACGACGATATGTGAAAATTGCTTTGGAATTTATGAAATAATCTCTTTGTTAGACGAGAACGGTGCATTTCTTGCAAGACAGCTTGCGCTGAACTTAGGAAAGTTAATTAAAGTTGTGAATAAATTTTATATGCTTGAATCTCGTCTTTATTGCTTCTTTTTATGGGTACGGTCGGTGGAACAAGCTGTAAAATAAGCCTGGGCGGCTTCGATAAAGGAACTACCTGCGCGGGGTGTAGACGAGGCGTTAGTCCAGTCACGCCGGACTAGCGCCGCCGAGTTCGAATCGAACAGTGCTGGATTAAACTTAGTGACCTTTAGGCAAATGCTGTTGGACAAACAGAGGAACTTTTGAAGTTGCCGTACGCCCAAGATTATCGTAATTGAGCTTTTTGACATAGTTTTAATAATGTGGAGTAAATAGTTTCACATAATTATGAGTTATAAGTTTATAACCGACCACGCAGCGAATGTGTGATTATGCATTGTATGCACAAAATACGCATTCACTCGAATTACCCAAAATTGAGTTCCGTTCGCGTTCACCAGCCGTTAAGGCATCGCGTGCTCCCATACCAATACCAACCCATATACGATTAAAATCTAGTTTTATTGAATTAAGATACACATTTATTTACAGAAAGAATAATACAACTCATACTTAATTGAAAAATTATTGAATTATGTAAAACTGTACGAAGACGATCTTTATTATATTATACCTATTACCAACAAATACAAGACTTTTAACATTACAAGGAGAGTCTAGGGTCACCATAGAAACCCTAAGGCACTTCTTTGTCTCATGGAATTTCATATATATGAAATTCCACAAATTTACCGTAAATAATTATGTATTTCGTTCACAAAGGTAGAACTAAATTACATTTTGATACATCGACAAGATGCTCATTATTGTTGGCCTTTTAATTTAAGCAACTTCAGGTCTGTATTCAACAAGGTCCTTTCGTCCGTAAGAAGGCTTATAGTACGAGTGCGGTAGGTTGTTCGCATTTTCGCAAGTGATTATTATGAGCAATTTTTTATTCGTTAGTCATTTTATATTCTTTAATAAAAATATTTTTTTTCTGAAAACAACTGTGTGCTGATCAAAATGAGCCTATACACGGCCAGTCTACTATTATCCATCGAGGAGTTCCGTTATCCATCTTCCGTCTCCATCATCAGATCAACTCGCTGTCACCATCATATTTTATTGTAATCGGAACTTGGTATGCCAAATTTCAACTCAATCGGTTGAGGAATTTTAAAGCAGTTATTAAAATTCTGTTGCAAGATTCCATCCGGAATCCACCCAGACAATCATTGCAAGTTAAATGAAAGCTTGTAAAAAAGCTTGTATCTACTTCATCAAAACTAGTGCTTAATATAGTAAGTAAAAACCAGTCAAATGAGAGCTAGACTCGTGTGAAGAGGTTTCCGTACAAGTAAGCTACCATACTACTTAGTGACTTTGATTACGAGGGCATTGAGTCAATGATAGCCGATTTTTACTTCTAACACATTTACATAAATATCCATTATTTTATATAAAATATATATTTTTTAAGTATCTTATATATATGTATATATAAAAAATATATATAATTATATATATATTTTGTAACGATTTATATTTACCTACATATAAGTACAATTTAGTACGTTTATATTATTCATTCCTTTCATTGTTATTTATCTACTTAATACTATTTTTAGAGGGCTGGTTTTGTTTCAGTTTGGTTTTGTTTATTTTTAGTTTTAGGTTTTGTTTTTAGTTTTAGTTTTAGTTTTATAGCTTTTAGTTAACTAGGACATAATTTAATATTTTGTATAAGGTGGGAGAAGCCACTGGCTCCTGAAATACAGTTTTGAACTAGTTTGGGAGCCTATGGATTCATTATCATATAGAACATCGTATTATGTCAATAAAGTTTTTTGTATTTGTATTTGTATATACCAACTACTACACTTTACGTTATTTGCATGGCGCTCGTGCCCAAAAAACAAATTATCTGTTAAAATGTCAACTGGCTACCTCTAGAGATGCTCAGAAATAGCCCTGTGACAGAGTACAGACGGTCGGATGGCTTAGGCATAGTAATAGGGACTCAGCGGCATCCTATGGGTAACGGAACCCTAAAATAAAAATAGTTAGTCAGTTGATAGGAAATATTGACACGTATGGCAATAAGGAAATAGCGTAATTGAAATACCGACCAATATTTTTGGACTTGTGTTTTAGTTTTCACTAGAAACGGGATATTTACCATGATTTTTGAGTTTTATATGTTCCCGATATTTCGGCACAGTTGCATGCGCCATGATCACGGGAGAACTGACTAAAGTCTTTGCGAGTAGATGTTATTGGCAGATATATCGATCTACCCTCTTTCTCACTCTTTTATTACGAACGATACCACTACCATCGGTTTCATTGTCACAATTCACACCAACTCGACACACAACACTAACGGTGTCCGGACGCGTAGCAGGTACCACACTTTTTTGATTCTTACACATTCTTACCACAGGCTTCCAGGCTTTATATTGTGTTTTAGTGTACATACATACCATAGACACACGCATTTTCCCCCGAAAGGGTAGGCAGAGCCTCAATGATCCTCTTTTCACCGTGGGTTCCACCATCGTGATAATATAGACGTGACAAGTGGTGAGCTCATCGCCGTCATTACTTCCCAATGCTTTCTTCCAGTAAAACTTATGGAAGTAAGCTGGTATTTTTAATATACTATCAATTTAAACATGTGTGTTAAGTCTCATAGTTGTCGCGAAATCAACTTTCGCTATCTGAAGAAGTGTTCAAGAGCTGTAATGGGCAAAAAACACCAAAAAAAAAAGATTTTTGCGCCTCAAGTGACAGCATCTACCTTAAGTATATCAGTTATCTAGTACCCATAACACAAGCTCTGCTTAGCTTGGGGCTAGATAATGTTGTGTGAACTGTCCAGTACTATTTGTTTATTATTAATCTTACAAAAAAATCCGGGTAATCCCTTAGTCGGCTTTTATGACATCCACGGGAGGAGACGGAGGGATCTATTTTTAAGCCACACAGATCACGGAATAAAAGGCATACACTGTTTGCACGTGTTGTAGGTACAAATTGATCAAATGTGTTTGTATTCAAAATGGATTCAAAGATTTTACAATTAGATTATGGAAGGGCTTTCTGTAACTGGAAATGAAAATGGTGCCCAAATTTCCTGTATTGAATCGAATAAAAACCATCATGGACGTCGTGAAAACAAAAAGTACTTTTTGTACATCAAATAATTTTGGGGTGGATGCTCACGCTTGTGGCGCGAAATTCAAACTTTTTGGTGTTTTTTGCCCATTACAGCCCATCAACACTTCTTCAGATAGCGAAAGTTGAGTTCGCGAGAACTAGGAGACTTAACACACATGTTTCAATTGATAGTATCTCATAAATATCATCGGTTTAGCTACGATACCCATAAACACATTTTTACCGTGTTTTTTACTTTTTATGGGTATCGTAGCTAATCCGATGATATTTATGAGATACTATCAATTGAAACATGTGTGTTAAGTCTCCTAGTTCTCGCGAACTCAACTTTCGCTATCTGAAGAAGTGTTGATGGGCTGTAATGGGCAAAAAACACCAAAAAGTTTGAATTTCGCGCCACAAGCGTGAGCTTCCACCTTAAATCTTCAGTTCTATTTATGAGTATTTGTACAATTACGATTGTCAATAATAAGGTAAAAACACACTATAGATGCTTGGCATTTTTTTTTTTTTTGTATTCTTGTCTTTTTGTCGGCTATGTTATTTCCATTGTTCTCTCTCCCAAGTCACTCGTCCATTTTATTGAACGAGCCCATATGAAAAGGAAAATATAGCAACATATATTTTCCTCCGATATTTTTCCAAGCAGCAATAGTGTGTGTTTTCCTTATTATTGACACTCGTTATTGTACAAATTTCCCAAAAACCACCAATTCGATAGACAATTCGTACACGCTATCGTTAAATGTTATCGGAAGTCAATATCAAGATCATTAGTTCAATATCATGTCTCAGTATTGACTAGGTAGGTTGTAAGGTTTTTCAATACTTTCCCATGGAAGTGATCATCATCAGGAGTCACATCAGTAGTTTCGAGATTTAACAGTCACATCAACCTTTAAACGTCCACTGCAGAACGAGGCCTCCCCCATAGAAAGCAATGGAAGGATATGGTATAACTACCACGCTTGGAAGGTGGATTGGTGGTCGCAGTATTGGGTGTAGTACTCAGGTGAATGCAGCTGCTCATCCCTTGGTGTAATCTCTAAGTCGGCTTTTTTCGACATCCACGGGAGGTGATACAGGGGTCTATTCTTAAGCCAGACACACCTACACCATAGTCAAATTTATGTCATCGTATTGTACGATTTTCCCGGGCCCGGTAATTGCCGTAAGTACCAATAAAGTTATAGTATAGTGCTATCAGCTATAGAGTATATCAACCGGTCGCAGTTGCTTTATATTTGTAGCACCGTCGTGGCAGCCACTACAAATGTGGGTAGCAGTGTCTACAATGGCGTAGCAAGATGCTACGTGAGACATTGTGAGACATTATAACAGACGCACGTTGTATGAATATAATTCTTTTAAAAAAAACAACTTCGCAGCTACTATTTTTTCCCCAATACAAGATTTTGTAATATTTTATTTCATTTTATCCATCGAGAAGTTCCGTTGTTCACCTTCCGTCTCTATCATCATATCAGCTCGCTGTCACCATCATATTGTATTGTCATCGGAACATGACAGGTATGCCAAATATCACCTCATCTGGTCTTCTTCATCAGTTCCACTTCATCAAATGGAACTTTATGAATGCACATGCTTGTCTTGTTGCTAAAAATACCAAAATCGCTATATTTGTGCCTAAAATAGTTGAGTTCTCTCAATTCCTAATGGATCCCATCATCAGAACCAGATTTTGATGAAAATGAGACCAATCTAGAAGCATATCGAGTCAAATAAAAAAAAACAAATCGGTTCATAAATGACAGAGATACTCGAATGAGGTAACAAACATAAAAAAACACACGACTTGAGGACCTCCTCCTTTTTTGAAGTCGGTTAAAAAATCAGCCCCCCCCCCCCCTCTAGCTCCCCTTCTCCCCCTCCAGCATCCATCTAGACACCAAATATCATCAAAATCCGCTCAACCGTTGACCCAACAGACCTGGCCGGTCTAGAGTTCATACAAAAGGCCCATAGAAAAAAGCACTTTCAGCTTTCCCGTAGATTTAAAAAAAAACAGGGTGACCTATCCTATTTTTCTTTCCCTAAAAACTTTAAGTGGTCTATTACATACATTTTTAACACATTTCGGTCTAGTCGTTCTAAGGCACATGCGCTTACCAGTGCACAGCATTTAACTTTTATTTATATGGATTACTAGTGTTAGCCCGCGTTTTTGCTTGCATTATAACGAGATAAAAAATAACCCTATAGCTAAATACATGTCACAATCTATCGGTGTAACAAATTTCATCGAAATTCATTGACCCGTTTCGGCGTGATTGAACAACAAAAATACAAACATCCAAACATTGACATTTATGATATTAGTGTGATAACTTCTGGACATTATAATTCTAGTACATATGCTCACAGCCTGTGGTAGTATAAGTAAAAATTAGGTGAGTTCCTTTCAAGTAAAGGAAAAAGTGTTCATGTTCAGTGATCCGGTCGAGTCGTTCCAGTAATCCGGAGCTTTGTGAGCCATCTATCGGCTATCTGCCACCTCGCATCCTGCGATGGTTAAAGAATGCTAATCTGAATTTGTTGGGAAGTTTTCGTTGATATAATTACGATTTGTCCTGGCTGTTGGCTTATTTAGCTATGTGTTATGGCCTAAGAATATACCCCTCCATCTCCTCCCATGGATGTCGTTAAAGCTGACTAAGGGATTACCTGGACATATTTGTAAGGTTTGTTAGTAAGATAAGATTTGTCCTGGCTGCTAGCTTATTAGGGAATGTGTTATTTACTGGAAGAAAGTGTTAGCTGAGTTAGTCATGGGAAGCAATGGCGGCGATGAGCTCGATGACTTATCACGTCTATATACGCACGGTGAAAAGAGGCCTTTTGAGGCTCTGCCTACCCCTTCGGGGAAAAAGGCGTGTATCAAAATGCCCTTGTATGTTTTTATTTACGTTTTTTTTTTATGTTTTACTAATACAAAATTAATCATACTTATATCATAAAAGCTCATATCATAGATAAGTTTTTTGTGAAAAATATATTTCTCAATACAAGCTTTAATAAAATTATTGACCGTAACCGTGTGCTGATCAAAATGAGCCTAAACACGACCAGCCTACTTATATCCATCGAGGAGTTCCGTTGTCCACCTTCCGTCTCCATCATCAGATCATCTCGCTGTCATCATCATATTGTATTGTCATCAGAACTTGACAGGTATGACAAATTTCAGCTCAATCTGTTGAAGATAAATGCTTTAAAATTCAGTTGCAAGATTCCACCCGGATTCCACCCAGACAAACATACATACATACATTGCAAGTTAAATAAATGCTTATAAAAAAGATTGACTACAAACTCCCGTAGCATCATGCTACGCTGACGTAGACGCAGCTACGAACGCAAAAAATTCACTGCAATGTTTGTTGTTCACGTAATATCAGTCGTCTGTTTAATTATTCCTTCGTTACCACATTCCCGATAATGATGCGATCAGTTTATTTAAATTTGGATTGCATTTCAATTTAACCAGAGATCAGTTATCAATAAAATCATGCCTACATACAGCCTTTTAATTAAAACTGTCCAATTTACTGATATTTAAAACATTCTATCAACAAATTCACTATTAAAAATAAGGTCCGAAAATATAACCTTTTGATGAAAGGAACCTATTTAAACTTTGTTAAAAACATAACCCTCCTTCTGGGTCTTCGGATAATAATGTATAAGCACGTAATATATAATATAAGCTCTATCAATGTAACAAAATTTAAGAAATCTTGACTGAGACTGTTAAGCTAAGGCCAAACCAACGCGTTCAGCCCCCGTTCGCGGTGGCATGCACGGTGGTGATCAATGGCAAGACAATGGATCGCCATCGCGCACGCCACCGCAGACGCGGGCTGAATGCGTTGGTTAAGCCTTAGCTTTATTCAATGGTAATTACAGCTTTGAAAGGCAATTTCTTCACATAATGTCGCTGAGCAAGCTCTCTGAAGTTGCTACGAGGTTGATACCTCGTTTAATCATCTATACTAAATACACAATATAAGTTCCACTTTTATTCACATACCTTTAAGATACAAACCAAGCTCACTAAAGCCCTCGACAAGCACTTAAAACAGAACTATTTATTACATTGTTGCAGTGACATTTATTGGAACTACAATGTTGGAATCATAATTTTCTAAGAATGATACAACTGAAGCAAAGTGAGTATCTCGAATAAAGACTTTTAAGATTAGATTACATTGTATTCTAAAAGCTGCCCTGATCTAGATTTATTTTATTGACTAGGTACATTACAGAATCAGTGAATCGATCCAGCTTAGGCCTCAACATTGTGATTATGACTTTGCTACCAGAAACCAAAACTAGAATACGTTTCAGTCTGCTTACTTTCTTTTGTTTTTTCTTTCTCTGTGTTAATGAACGATTAGCGCCACAATTAAGTTTAATTGGAGGCGCGTGCAGAGTGCAAGCGGATGGCGGATGCAGATGGGAGGGCACGCACGGCTCGGCTGCGCGCGGAGTTGTCTGTGGGCGGGCGTGGGGTGGCGCGGGAGAGGCGCGGGGCGCGGGACAGTGCACCTGGGCGGCGGCCGGCCCGGCGCCCGGCGGCCACGTGCCCGGGCCGGGGCTCAGTCGCTCGCAAGCCGCCGCCGCGTCCGCGTGCCGCCCGGCCGCGCTCTCAGCGACAGGTGGCGCCGCCGCCCGCCGCCTGCGCGATCCGTTCTCGCCCGCACCGCCGCGCGCTGCGAGCTCCCGCCGCCACCACACAATACAATTTATACGGCCGGCTTTTACGTGAAACTTTAATATTACGTTTCTCCAGTAAATCACTGTACAGTGCTAATCTGTTCTCTGGACCGAAAATGAGCATTGCTTATTGGCTAACGTGCTGATGATTGTTAATGGAAATGCTACGAAACCGCTACGTCGTTTGAATAAAACGTTCACTGTTAAGAGGCTGTAAGTATGGGAAATTGAATCTCTCCGTTAATATTTTACAGTTGTTGTTGTTGTATAAATTCAAGTATTTATTGTATCTCAGTGTTTTGTTCCAGCATTCACTTGATTTAAAAGAAATCAAATTAATGCTGATTTGCTTATTGACCTTGTGTTTTTCATAACTTTAGGATAACTTTCGAAGAACTTGTTTTTAAAATGTTAGATTCAGATTAAGTTAATGCACAATACAGAGATTTAAAAATCTCTTTCTATATTATAGAGCTACTTATTTAACGAGCATCTACAAGAGAGTGATTGCTATATCTTATTCAGACGTATCTCGCTGCGTAGCCGAAGGAAAACGCTTGAAGCTAATAATTAATTAGGTGAAGAGAGGTACGAGCAATTTGCACAGCCATTATGTGAGCCTCGAGGTTTTTAAAACCATGTACAACGGTGAAGAGCCGTCTTTTATTTTTTTGCATTTTCTTGGAAGAAGAAGCGAGTAAACAGTTTTATCCTTAATCATCAACTAATTACTAAACAACACTAAAACAAGCCAAAGAATTTACATGCAGAAGACTTATTAAAAGAGGACTGTGAATAAAGGCATTGTAATCACTAGTTAACGGCCTTAAGGAGGGGTATGCCACAAAATTCCTAATCTTAGATTTGATTTTTAACAGACTAAATCAAATACTATATTAAAATTAAAATTATGCATGGATACTACATTAAAATTTCGAAGGATAACTGTACCAGAAACACGAAAGGATAATATTTTCTTAATAGAAAAAACAAACAAAAGTTACGACTATTTTTTGCCTAGATTCGATTCTTTGAGTATATTATATTATTGAGTAAAAAATTCGATAAATAAATTCAATACAACAAAGCCGAGGGCTTACTGTAGGATTTTTGTAAAATTATCTGTATTATACGAGATATTCAATAAAAACCGCGTGTTGGCGCAGTCTAAATTGTGGTTTTTCGTTTGTTACTCAATGACGATTGCATTTATCAAGCTTTTGCAATACAAATAGAAGTGTACGCAAACGAATACCCTATGCTTATATCTACTGATTAATGATGAGACTTTAATTACCCTTGTTATTATCGTTCCCACAACAGGGACTTGCTACTAAATAATGAGATAATTGAGGTATGAGGACTATGATCCTCTGAGGAGCAAGCTGTGTTTAAATGATCATGGGCAACTTTAACCTGACCTAAACTAGGCCGACTATAAGGGATTTCCCGGACTTGTTGATAAGATTCGTTGGTATAAGATTTGTCCTGGCTGCTAGCTTATTATGGAATGTGTTATTACTGGAAGAAAGCGTTAGCTGAGTCAGTCTTGGGAAGCAATGGCGGCGATGAGCTCACCACTTGTCACGTCTATATTCCACGATGGTGCAACCCACTGTGAAAAGAGGCCCATTAAGGCTCTGCCTACCCCTTCGGAGAAAAAGGCGTGTGTCTATGTATGTATGTATGTATGTAAACTAGGCCTTGTTTCTAAGTGAATAAATTATTCCCCATATTTTAGCTGAATTATTGCGTTTTATAAACTATTAACTGGATTTTAGGTTCTATTCTCACTATAGAAAAATATACCAAGAGCATGTTGGACCACGCCTAGTGTTGTTACTAGTGTTGTTTTAATGACGTGTTTTCATCATGGTATCATGACCACGGGGAATTAAAAATTTCTAAGTAAAACTATTTTAAATGGTACACTATATTGTACACGAGTTTGGCGTAGTATATTTCAGTACCTACTAGTTGAATACCTGTGCTTTGCTACGCATCACATCAATAAAAAAATAAAACTTTGTCACCCCCTTTTCCCCCTTTATATCGGCTATTTTGAAAAATCCTGAAATATGTTTTTTATGTAAAAAGGGGTAAGAAGGGGTGCCAAGTTTTAGTTTTTTAGTGATGTGATGAGAATTTATGAGAACTTTAACACCCGCTTTTGGGGGAAGTTCGTGTTTTTTTTACCCTTTTATGATTTGTATTGAAGCATACTTATAAAAAAAAACAAGTTTGTTAGTTCAAGAAATACGGTTTTTCATACAACGGTTTTCACCCCTTTTCATCCACTTAGGGGTTGAAGTTACAAAAAGCTCCAAGTTTCAGCTTTCTAGGTTCAGCGGTTTCGGCTCGGCGATGATGAATCAGTCAGACAGTCAGCTCTTATATGTAGGCACAGATAAAATAATACTATGCTAGTAATATAGGTATACTATAGATAGATTGGTACGGTACCTAAATCACACTAATTTCATAACAGTCAAAGTTACGATGTTTGGATGTTTGGATGTTTGTTACTCAATCACGTACAATCGGCTGAATTGATTTGGATGAAAAATACACAGATAGATTATGACCTGGATTGAGCCATAGATAGATAGATAGATAGATAGAAAATTATTTATTGCACAGGACTAAAAAAGCAGTACACAGGCGAACTTAATGCTAATTAGCATTTTCTTCCAGCTAACCTTTGTGTAGAGTGGGTGGTAGTGCTATTCAAAATAATTATAGGTTGAGATTAAATGATTAACATAATTAAATACCTACTCTAAAGAACTAGCTATCTAAATATCTAACATAATATAATATATATAAATAATTCAATAAATAACATAATCTCAATCACAGCCATACAACAGAATAAATATTAGATATGTTCCATTTTATCCTGGTAAAGCGGGAGTGAAGCCTCGGGCGGAAACTAGTAAATAATAAAATATTATCCATTTATTTCAGGCACAAATACCCATATCACACAGTAAATACAACACAATACTAGTTTTTGAAACAGATTTGAGACGGGCTGAGTGAGGTGTGGGATGAGTTGACTAAAGAATCATAATTAAAACACGAGTGTGAGCTTAAAAACTGAACCTTGGGTATCACACGAGTGTTTTAATGCCTGATAAGTGTAATTTCATACACTACTTTATCAACACTCGTGCAATAAAACTGTTACAGGACCAAAAAAGAACATGAAAAAATATAACGTAAATAAAAGGCGAAAAATACACGAAAAATATATAAAGGATTGGTCTACAGTGGCCCAAAATAGAGAGGACTGGAGAGAAGGAAGGGAGGCCTTTGCCCTGCAGTGGGACACCACAGGCTCTTAATAATAATAAAATAAAAGGCGTCAAATTAATAAGCAAAATAAAAGACACGATTCTACCGCGCACACCATGTATAGTGCCACCAACCATTTACCTAAATTTTTCTATCATCTATGTAAATTTCATTCTACAGATGATAGAAAAATGTAGGTTCTACAGATAAGTTGGTGTAACTCTAGCGCGCGTAACCTCAGAACATTTTAAAAAATATCGGAAAAGAGTATGAATCCTCCTTGATCTGGCCGTAGTAGTCAAGAAGTAGTCCGTGGAAGCTCCACCTGTCCCTAAAAGCCTATACGCCAACGAATTTATAATTAGAATCAAATAACGTTCACCTATTAGGACTGCGTCAACCCCAGGCAAAAATCTTCATACAAAAAATCGCCAAGCGCCGCTCGAAAAAGCTGTTTTTATTGAATATCTCGTGCAATAGAGATAATTTTAAAAACCCCTGAGGTGATCTCTCCGTTTTATTGAATTGATCTTATTTATCCAATTTTTGACCCAATAATCTGTACCATATCGACAAATAATCTAATCTAGCCAAAAGTTAGAGGTAACTTTCTGATTTACTTTTATCGAGAAAATTTTGTCCTATCGTGTTTCTGTCTGGGTAATCCCTTGGTATTATAATTTAATATCCATGCATATTTTCTATTTGAATATCATACTTGATTTAGTCAGTGAAAAATCTAATCTAAGATTGGTAATTTTGCGTTATACCCCACCTTAAATGTCTTGTAAGCCCCCGGCAGTTAACTACGATGGCTGGAATAGGAAAATTTGAGCTTGTTTATTAGATCGGATAGTAAGATTAGTAGGAAAACTTTGAAGACTTATATAAAATGGGTCATATGGCTCAAATGTAACAGCAAAGTTTCTAACACATCGGTTTTAGTGTGTAACACACCGGGATTATCCTAAAAATATATATGGGTTTTTTTTATTGCATTGACAAGCCGTTTCAAATTCAATCGAAAGAGAAAAAACGCGGTGTAACTACTCTAATGATATTTCGCACTTATTAGTAGCACGTTTATTCAAAAAGTGAAAAAAGAATAAAGTTAAATAAATAAATCCAAGCATTCTTATCAACGAAGAACACGTACTTACACTTATTTTATGAAGTTATATTTTTCCTTAACGGTGAAGAGATCAAATAAGTGTTTTTTCATGATAATATTCTTGGACCAGACAATACAACAGCCTTTCAAAGGAGCTATATTTCCTTTGTTGCGTCGGAGTATTCAGCACATAATTAATATACATTGGTAGAGTCACAGAGGGAAAAATAATTAATCATAACAGAAGTATTTAATATCAGTATCAAACAAATATTTAAATAAACAAAAGGGTATATTTATTCCTTACACTATCATTACTAACAAAGTTTTTATAATATTTAGGCTAGTGTAAGAGAAAAGGTCGAGGGCTCAGCCACGCTGTTTTTCAGCCTCGCCTTAGAATGCTACTGTCGTCACAGCAGCCATGATACTCGGTAGCTATCCCAAACAAAAGTGCAAATTATGTAACAATGATTGAAAAAATAAAACTAATTGCGAGCGGACTAATTGATATCCATTATATACTGGGTGGTAATGTTTTACGTGATCAGATTTTGTTTTCAGTTTCACTGAACATTAAGGAATTCTGATGGAATTTTAAAAACCAGCCAAATGCGGGTCAGACTCGCGCACGAAGGGTTCCGTACTATTATCTATAAAAACGGGAAAAAAACAAGTTTGTTGTATATTTATTTTATTCTGTTTTTTTGTATTTGTTGTTATAGCGGCAACAGAAATACATCATCTGTGAAAATTTAAACTGGGTAACTACCACGGTTCATAAGATACAGCCTGGTGACAGACGGACAGACAGACAGACGGACAGACATACAGACGGACGGACAGTGGAGTCTTAGTAATAGGGTCTCGTTTTACCAATTGGATACGGAACCCTAAAAAGGAAAAGCTGGACAACCACCGAGAACCAGAGCAAAAGAAAATTGGGCCACTTTAGACTTGTAAATTCCTGGAGTGTCTTCATATTGTCCATTTCATAGTAAATTCATAGATAACGTGCAACAAGTTCAGACAATTCCAACTCAATTAATTCGTAATGTGCAAAGGTGCAGTGGGAATTACCTTGCTACTCGTCGTCGTTTCGTATGAGGTAGTGCTGGCCTCTGGTGTCGGAATTTGTCTAGCCGCCCGAGGGCCTCTGACATGGCTTATCGACTGCTTTTAATCAATAACAGCCGGGACCGACAGCTTAACGTGCCCTCCGAAGCACAGAGCGATGGAAATCCACACATAACTTACAAAAGTCATTGGTGCGGAGTCTAGGATCGAACCCGGTATCGTTGGATTCTGAGTTGCACTATTGAACCGTTAGGCTACCATCGCTCTACCTTGCTACTGAATTACTTTTATAAATCACTAGTAGCACCCCGCGGTGTTACCCGCACAGGTCTCGATCCCGTGGGAATATCGGGATAAAAATGTCCCTATGTGTTATTCCGGGAGTCAACTTATCTCGATTTCAAATTTCATTCAAATCCGTCGAGCCGTTTCAGCGTGAAGAAGTAACAAACATACGCACACACTCACAAACTTTCGAATTTATAACACTAGTAGGATTAACTTTCCTTCAAAACTTGTCCAAAAAAATTCCCGGGAAACACCTAGTATTTTTTTATAGTAATGACTAGATTACAACCGCGGTTTTGCTCGTGTTTTACCAGGTTAAAAAGTAGGACATAATCTGTCTGTGTACCAAATGTCATCGAAATGAGTTCAGCCGTTTTGGCGTGATTGAGTAACAAACACACAAACATCCAAACATCGTAACTTTGACATTTATGATATTAGTGGGCTACGCACTGCATGTGCATACACACACTGCATCAATATATATATAAAATCATTGCTGATTTCCGAAATTGACCCTGTAAGGGCGAATTATGGAGCAGAAACCCCAGCAGGTGGTTGCAAATTGTGTGTTAGTGTGAAGTTTGTATGGAAAAAATGCACGCAGACGAAGTCACGGGCATTCCACTAGTGAGAATAATAAAATAATTTGAGTATACCCAATGGATTTACCCTACTTGATTTTAAATGTATTTTTTTATATTTTCTTGTATACTTGTTACAGCAAAGCATCCAGATATATTGTAACGGGCTATTATGTTTTGGGCAGATATTTCAAAAAAGTCATATTTGTGTTTTTTCTAAATATATGCTGATCTGTGGCATCATAGAAATTTAATTTATGTATCAGTCAAGTCCATGTTTTACAGTCCAGTGAAGTTCAATCTCGTAGAAAACTGTAGCCGTGTGAATTACCAGATGTTTTTAAACTTTGAAGAGGGTCTCTCCCTCGCTCAACTAAGGTGTAAGTAATGCATCCCAGAGCCACCGGTACTCAATAACCTGATGCAAATTGTACCCACTTTAATGCCTTTGGCAAGACTGACGATTTTTCATTTGATCGATGATATATCATTAAGTTAACGTTAGCTATTCTGGGCCACGACGACACCCGATCTCGCAATGTTTGATCTGACAAATACTTGTCTTTGTCTTAGCTGGTAGGGAGGCGTTCGGTTGTTCTTTTGTTTTCTATAATGAGCTCGTTAATCGTGACCCTCTACTGAACACATCCATCTTGGGCTGACGTCATACTTTCGCAAATAAATACTAAAGTCTTTTTCAAGCTATATCATTAAAAGTTCCAATATCAGAGTGACAGTTGCTATTTGCCTGGTGTAAGAGTATTTTTGCCTCATAAAATGGCAAATAGTATCAATACCTCAGTGAATGGCACTCATTAATTGTTATCAATGGGTGCCTCAGTGAATGCCACCCTTAAATTCGTATCAATGGTTACGATGAGTTCGCAAGCACGTGTCGTGTCATTCGTATTATGCTATATTCCTACATTTAAATAGATTTGCTTTCAATAATCTTGTTATGAATTGAAATCAAGAGGTTTTTTGCAAGCACTGATATATTTCACCTATTTCAATACAAATTGGAAAACCGATAAATAATTTGTATTTTTATATCCATTGTAATCCAAATGTCGAAACGCTTTTGAAATGACAATCCAATAATAACAATCGGCAGCTGTGAATATCAACTGTGCGCGTTTATTTATACAGCCGCGTTTGTTGATTCCGCGTAATAAAAATATTAGTACGATGACAAAACGGATTTTCGTAGCAGCGTAGTCTTTCGTAGGTATTATGCGTGTATCTGTGTTTTCGTAGCAGCGTAGTCTTTCGTAGGCATTATGCGTGTATCTGTGTTTTCGTAGCAGCGTAGTCTTTCGTAGGCATTATGCGTGTATCTGTGTTTTCTTAGCAGCGTAGTCTTTCGTAGGTATTATGCGTGTATCTGTGTTTTCGTAGCAGCGTAGTCTTTCGTAGGCATTATGCGTGTATCTGTGTTTTCGTAGCAGCGTAGTCTTTCGTAGGCATTATGCGTGTATCTGTGTTTTCGTAGCAGCGTAGTCTGTCGTAGGCATTATGCGTGTATCTGTGTTTTAGTAGCAGCGTAGTCTTTCGTAGGCATTATGCGTGTATCTTTGTTTTCGTAGCAGCGTAGTCTTTCGTAGGCATTATGCGTGTATCTGTGTTTTCGTAGCAGCGTAGTCTTTCGTAGGCATTATGCGTGGCTCTGTGTTTTCGTAGCAGCGTAGTCTGTCGTAGTCATTATGCGTGTATCTGTGTTTTCGTAGCAGCGTAGTCTTTCGTAGGCATTATGCGTGTATCTGTGTTTTAGTAGCAGCGTAGTCTTTCGTAGGCATTATGCGTGGCTCTGTGTTTTCGTAGCAGCGTAGTCTGTCGTAGGCATTATGCGTGTATCTGTGTTTTCGTAGCAGCGTAGTCTTTCGTAGGCATTATGCGTGTATCTGTGTTTTAGTAGCAGCGTAGTCTTTCGTAGGCATTATGCGTGTATCTGTGTTTTAGTAGCAGCGTAGTCTTTCGTAGGCATTATGCGTGGCTCTGTGTTTTCGTAGCAGCGTAGTCTGTCGTAGGCATTATGCGTGTATCTGTGTTTTAGTAGCAGCGTAGTCTTTCGTAGGCATTATGCGTGCATCTGTGTTATCGTAGCAGCGTAGGCTTCCGTAGGCATTATGCGTTTATCTGTGTTTTCGTAGCAGCGTAGGTTTTCGTAAGCATCATGTGTGTATCTGTGTATTTTCACAAGTTTTCTCCTAACATGGTAAAATAAACCCTTGTGGGTAAATAAATCTGGGATGTAGGAATTCTCCGGATATCATTGAGCGGATGTTTTGCAAACGTGACCCTTGTCAGAATTCGGAGCAAGCAGGCCGCTGCCAGTCTCCACTGGGAGCGGGAGGCGATGGTATTTCTTAGTTCTGGATATATAGTGTTACGTCTGCATGATAACATCTCTTGACTCGAGTGTCCGCCCTACGTGTGCTGCTTACAAGGAAGTAAGGGTTATTGCTCGATCTCAGGCTCGTAGAAACAACAACAGCTTGACTTGAGTACACAGAGACGCGCGTACACGGAAGTAAGAGTGAAGGGTATAAACATAGTGAGTGAAGGCATCGATTATTACAGATTTTGCGTTACGGGACATTTTATGTGTTTCTACATGTCAGCAAATCGTGATTTTTAGGGTTCCGTACCCAAAGGGTAAAACGGCACCCTATTACTAAGACTTCGCTGTCCGTATGTCACCAGGCTGTATCTCATGAACCGTGAAAGTTAGACAGTTGAAATTTTCACAGATGATGTATTTCTTTTGCCGCTATAACAACAAATACTTAAAAACAATAAAATAAATATTTAAGGGGGCTCCTATACAACAAACATGATTTTTAGCCGTTTTTATAGATGTAGGTACGAAACCCTTCGTGCGCGAGTTCGACTCGCACTTGGCCGGTTTTGTGGTTTGCACAGTCCATCGCTGTCAGTACGTCTGTAGCTTCATGAAGGTTTTACAAGTGTTGCATAGCTCAATTTCAGTTTTACTATGTCGATTGACCCGCGACATCTACTCACTATTTGAGCCACCCCCGCGTCTCGGTCAGACAGACAAATTAATTGTAGCCGAGCAATAGTCATTAAATATGGACCACCTGTTGTTCTTCCACTGTTTCCATAAGGCGACATTATCCAGCTCTGTAGTATTCAGAAATACGATAAAAGAATTAACTTATCCGTTTATTTATACCTACCTTTTTCATAGGTATATACCTTATAGGTACCTACATATTTACATTCGTAATGTTTTAATCGCCGACGCAAAAATGCAGGGCGTTATAAGTTTGACCGTTTTGTGTGTGTGTCTGTCTGTATGTGTGTCTTTCTGCGGCACCGTAGCTCTTAAACAGGTGAACCGATTTGAATGCAGTTTTTTTTATTTGAAAGCAGGTTCTCTAGCGATGGTTCTTAGCCATGTTTTATCAGAATTGGTTCAGTCGTTTCATTGCGTTGGGAGTTCTTATTTTTTATATTATCTTCTTGTTTTAGCTGCAGTAAATCATACCGTTTAGCCATGCCACTATCAGATAAAAATGGAATTTATTTGCACAAAATGTTTTGCATACTAAGTGAAAACTGCTATGGAGTTATTGCAATTTATGATATTACATTTGTTATTTTATTAGCGGCTAAAGTATTTTATTTGGGATCGTGAACTTAGTTTTGTGCAATACTCTATCTAAAATTTATCTTTTTTGTCTAAAAAGTCATTTATTAATTAGTTATGCGTCAAAAATACAATACAATAGTAGATAAAATGTAAGTAAGTATAGTACGCGTCATGTAAAAAGAACGCTGGCGGTCAAGCTTCTACAGGCGTTCCAGCGCTCTTTTTACATGACGCGTACTATAATTGTACATTATTTGTAGTAAACTAGGTAGGCACTTATTCAATGCATAGGTATACATCTCTTAAATAAGTAGGTATAGTATGCATCATGTAAAAAGAACGCTGGAACGCCTGAAGAAGCTTGACCGCCAGCGTTCCTTTTACATGACGCGCATTATAGGTACGTAAGCAAACACAACACTAAACACAAATTCAAATAAATATTTTATAACTGTATGGAGTCGTCGTATCTATAAAAAGTGTTGTCGATAACCCAGTAATTCAGTCTGGTTTTGGAAACGGTGCAGTTTGGTGCATCGTTGACCATCAATGATTAAATAAATAAATAAATAAATTACCAGTTAAATTCAAAATATAAACAGATGATCTAAACTGATCTTAATGACGTTTTAGAGAATCGCATTGCCCTGGTGTCTCCTGCATGCTAAGAATCTACTCCCGTGGATAACGTAACAGCCAACTGAAGGATTATACGAGGATGGGCAGCAGTGTCTTTCTTGCGAATCTGTCTTTTTGAGAATCTGTCCTTATGCAAACAAAGGTATCCCCCTTATGCGATCAAAAATCTGTCTGTCTGTTTTTAAAAATTTCTTTTTAAATTTAATTTTTACATGAGTAAGATTTCCCGTAAGCAAATTAATTCGTTGGCGCCTAAGAAAACACTGCTATAAAGCTAGCTATTATTAATCGTATTTGAAGCAATGAGACCCTTTGGGTATGTACAGACATGAATTAGGCTTGATTATAGATAATATTCTACAGATAAACAACAAATACTAGAACACTAATAGTTCTACTACAAATTTGTATTCGAGTTAAGTGCGTAACTTAGATTCATTAAGATAAACTATATTTAGAATATTATATTCTTATTATATGCTATATTCCTTCTGAAGCTACGGTCTCGCTATCATAACGCACAACGCTGCGGTACGCGGCTCCACCACGTCACGACTTACCCCTCACCGCTGACGCATACTCCGACGGAACAAGAGACCAGTCTAGACGTTTTTCATACAATTATGCGTCCGACACCGCATACAGCGTTGTGCGCTATGATCGCAACACCGAAGCTTGATGCTGAGTCAGTCGTATGTATACCGTTCAACAACATGTCTTTATGTCTCAGGGTGACATACACCAACCATTTTAAAATTAAATGTTGTAGTTCAAGTTGCGTCTTAGTCAAGTCATGTCCCAACAATAAAGAGGCGGCTGAATTTTAAACTATTCTGAGATCCTCAGAACAATAACTAAAGCTACTGAAGATCACATTAATATGTAATGGATATGTCAGTAGGGAATTTCCCTTTTCAACGAGTCAATTTGCAACATTGTCACCGATACTGCCTAATTACCGATTTGCGAGGATCTGTCATTCGGATGACAGATTCCGCTGGCAGGATGCTATTGAGACTGACAAAGGTCGTGTCATGTCATCTTGTTTGAGTGAAAATTGGAGAGCACGTTATCAAACGTAACATTGGCAAAATTGTGGTTTACTCCGCAAGGGCCACTTGTTCAAGAACTGAACTGAACTTTATCGTCAAAAATTGAATTTTCAAGTACTATATTATAAACCTGTGTACTATACTTATAAATCTGTGTACTACACTAATAAATCTGTGATTTTCAACCCCTACACTTATGTAAGAGTTGGTTACGTCTAAATCAAAAATTGAATTTTCAAGTACTATATTATAAATCTGTGTACTATACTTATAAATCTGTGTACTATACTAATAAATCTGTGATTTTCCACCCCTACACTTATGAAAGAGTTGGTTACGTCTAAATCATACAATAAATATTCGTACAAAAAAACAACCAAGCTCTTCCGCTTTAAAATGCATTTTATTTGTAAAAATTACACAGAAAAAAAACTAAATAGAAACAGTCCATTTGTCGAGAACTTGTAGTACTTAGCAAGACGCAGTGGCGCCGACGAACCTTTGTTGGCTGTCGACACTTCAGAGGACGGTCCACGTGGACTGCTAACCAACAACAAAGAGTTGCAATTTAACAATTTTTGTTAGTAAGGTTACGGATTTAGGTTACATGGGCGCCGGCTTTAAACTGAACAAAAACTAACCTTGTATAATTATCATTGTCCCAAGGTTGAGGTAACAGCGAGTACCAAGCGAGGGGTGTCGGCAGCACGCGCGGCATGTCGCGGCGATGACGCGGCCCGCATCGCGCGGCATGCCCTGCTGACATGGCACGCAGCCGCACCGCACTCCTATGGCTAGCAGCAGTCGCAGCATTCCTCGGTAAGTACCAAGCGAGGGGTGTCGGCAGCACGAGCGGTATGTCGCGGCGATGACACGGCTCGCATCGCGCGGCATGCCCTGCTGACATGGCACGCAGCCGCACCGCACTCCTATGGCTAGCAGCAGTCGCAGCATTCCTCGGTAAGTACTAAGCGAGGGGTGTCGGCAGCACGCGCGGCATGTCGCAGCGATGACGCGGCCCGCATCACGCAGCATGCCTTGCTGACATGGCACGCAGCCGCACCGCACTCCTATGGCTAGCAGCAGTCGCAGCATTCCTCGGTAAGTACTAAGCGAGGGGTGTCGGCAGCACGCGCGGCATGTCGCAGCGATGACGCGGCCCGCATCACGCAGCATGCCTTGCTGACATGGCACGCAGCCGCACCGCACTCCTATGGCTAGCAGCAGTCGCAGCATTCCTCGGTAAGTACTAAGCGAGGGGTGTCGGCAGCACGCGCGGCATGTCGCAGCGATGACGCGGCCCGCATCACGCAGCATGCCTTGCTGACATGGCACGCAGCCGCACCGCACTCCTATGGCTAGCAGCAGTCGCAGCATTCCTCGGTAAGTACTAAGCGAGGGGTGTCGGCAGCACGCGCGGCATGTCGCAGCGATGACGCGGCCCGCATCACGCAGCATGCCTTGCTGACATGGCACGCAGCCGCACCGCACTCCTATGGCTAGCAGCAGTCGCAGCATTCCTCGGTAAGTACTAAGCGAGGGGTGTCGGCAGCACGCGCGGCATGTCGCAGCGATGACGCGGCCCGCATCGCGCAGCATGCCTTGCTGACATGGCACGCAGCCGCACCGCACTCCTATGGCTAGCAGCAGTCGCAGCATTCCTCGGTAAGTACTAAGCGAGGGGTGTCGGCAGCACGCGCGGCATGTTGCAGCGATGACGCGGCCCGCATCACGCAGCATGCCTTGCTGACATGGCACGCAGCCGCACCGCACTCCTATGGCTAGCAGCAGTCGCAGCATTCCTCGGTAAGTACTAAGCGAGGGGTGTCGGCAGCACGCGCGGCATGTCGCAGCGATGACGCGGCCCGCATCACGCAGCATGCCATGCTGACATGGCACGCAGCCGCACCGCACTCCTATGGCTAGCAGCAGTCGCAGCATTCCTCGGTAAGTACTAAGCGAGGGGTGTCGGCAGCACGCGCGGCATGTCGCAGCGATGACGCGGCCCGCATCACGCAGCATGCCTTGCTGACATGGCACGCAGCCGCACCGCACTCCTATGGCTAGCAGCAGTCGCAGCATTCCTCGGTAAGTACTAAGCGAGGGGTGTCGGCAGCACGCGCGGCATGTCGCAGCGATGACGCGGCCCGCATCACGCAGCATGCCTTGCTGACATGGCACGCAGCCGCACCGCACTCCTATGGCTAGCAGCAGTCGCAGCATTCCTCGGTAAGTACTAAGCGAGGGGTGTCGGCAGCACGCGCGGCATGTCGCAGCGATGACGCGGCCCGCATCACGCAGCATGCCCTGCTGACATGGCACGCAGCCGCACCGCACTCCTATGGCTAGCAGCAGTCGCAGCATTCCTCGGTAAGTACTAAGCGAGGGGTGTCGGCAGCACGCGCGGCATGTCGCAGCGATGACGCGGCCCGCATCACGCAGCATGCCCTGCTGACATGGCACGCAGCCGCACCGCACTCCTATGGCTAGCAGCAGTCGCAGCATTCCTCGGTAAGTACTAAGCGAGGGGTGTCGGCAGCACGCGCGGCATGTCGCAGCGATGACGCGGCCCGCATCACGCAGCATGCCCTGCTGACATGGCACGCAGCCGCACCGCACTCCTATGGCTAGCAGCAGTCGCAGCATTCGTCGGTAAGATACTTTGTTATCACTTCATTCTGTATAATTAAAGCTTTGTGTGATGAATATTAATAGCAACCTTGATGGCCTTTCCCGCTGTAGTGTCTGAGCAGCACAATGAAAGTAATGTCTCTTGGCTCCCTCGTAAACGGCACACGGTATATACCATTACAATACCGTCACCACTGACTACTCCGTCTAGGCGGCCACCCTCGGCTGCCTCAATCCCATAGAGTAGTGTCAGTGTCTTTACCGTCTTAACTGGACATAGGAACTGATACTTATTTACTTATTTATGTTCGGGGTAAAATAATCACACTGAACACTGGTTACCAAAATTACACTTTTAATAAAGTTATCAGAAAACACTAGTTAACTATTCACTAAGCCTGTACTTTACTGTACTGTTCACAAATTATCACTTTCAAGGCACTTGAAAAATTATTCGAACTCAGAGTCAATTTACGACTGACACTCTTCGAGCGAGTCCTGTTTATATATGTGAACAAAAAACCAAAAACTTTAACTAGTAGTACTCTAGTACTAACGAGCATTCCGTAGAATTATCTCGAAACATCCAAAGTGCACAGATGATACATGCGTTCTGCTCTATAGAGCTAGCAATTCTACGATACTCGTCAACATATGGCACGAGCAACTCTACATTTACAGCCCGTCTATTTGTCAACAGATGGTCCTATGAGGCTCCAAATGCGTTTACGCCAGTCAGCCGGCGTAACAATACTACCAGACTTACATAATGATAATTACCCATAGATTATTTATACACCCGCCAATTGGGTTTCTACTTACTAGATTTGTACAAAAGGAACCAAGGATCACTTAGTTCTAAAGATACACTATTAGTTTATGTTGCTTCGACGCAACGCAAGTTACAAATTAGCAGAACAGCATCCTAAGTTCCCCATATCATAATGCAGGATTTGCTTTCACATTGTTCTATAGTAGGTATACCTTCGAGATTTGATGTGTTTGGAAAAACATCGTAGAATATCTGAGCCAAACACAGAAACTGGCAATTATTTTGCATGACCGTACCGACCGTACGTCTATCAAACTTATCGCACCACACTCCACTCTCAGAATTAATCCCCTTCAGTTCAGCCCATGACATATCGGGAATACATTCGCATACGAGAAATAACATTCATAGTATTCATATCAAAGTACATTTACATCTTCATTTGTTCCCGGAAAAAAACTTTTACCATAATACTTTCTCAGTTTCCCCTCCGATTTGGCAAGGAAATGTATTATTGTTATCGATCAACAGATAATAAAACGCCCCTACATTAGGATGAAACATAACTCATTCTGTACACTCGTAGGTATTTTATATCATTATGGTATGTGTATACCTGTTCCTTTATTATTTTATCCCTATTTTTATCCCCGTGCTGGGCACACCGATGCAAGGCCCGACCTTTATTCATATTTATACATAAATAAAGTTAGGCGTTTCAGTTTATTTAAAGCTAGTAAAGGTATGACGCACCTGGGCCCCTTTTATCTCGGAATAAACTTGACAATATTTTTATAAATAAGCATTGCCCATCATGTCATAAGTACCTTCAACTTCACGCTAGGATTGTCTTGTAACGGGATCTGACGCATTGGAAATTTTGGTGACAGAGATCTAAATTTTTCTCATTAATTACAAAAAATATGAAAGTGGTATTTGGTGACCTGATTCTTCATACCACCACTGCTATCCAGCATTATTTATTTATTTTATTTTATTTTTATTTACTGTCTGTTTTTTTGTAGTTAGCACTATTAGTTAATTTTTATGGCAGACAAGAAAATCTCAAAGACACCTCTTTTATACAACAGAGATTTACATTTTGCAGGCAAACAGGACCGATTTAAGCCTCTAAATTTTCTAGGTAGATATATCCAAACACAAACTTCAATATTATAGAAGTTTTTTTTTAATTCATCTTAGTTTTTAATTTAAATGTAAAAAACCGTTTTAGCGTATACGACCATATAAGAAACTATTCGAAATAATAGTTTAACAATGCGTCGCCTGTCTGAACAACAGATTTACTAGCAGGTAATGCATATACATTGTAGGTGCTCGGTAAGACATAACGCCATGTTCTGCAGCTAATACAGTTTCTCAGTTATGTGAGACTCTAAATCATGCTTAAGTTCGAGTATAATTGCATTAAATCAGAGGCTCTGCTGCTGGCAGCGGTGACACTAGGTTATTGATGATAAGACACTCTAGTCTCCGTACAGTTATTGAATTACGCGTACCTACGTCCATCGTTCGCCTTTCAAGTCGGACGCAGACAAGGACGGAATCCCACATTTATTTTAAAATGTTACAGTATTTTTTATTTGCTAGTCTGTGAAATAATTGCATCGACAGCAGAATATTTTTATCTTTACAAAATCTTTTTTGATTAAAACATAGGTTCTTTCTAATTCTATTAACATAACATAACATTACACCCAACAGTTACATACATAGTCCTGATCCCACACTAGGATTCCCTGTGTCATGGGTATCAGAAACTACGAGTACCATGGTACCATAGCCACAGAATAAATAATATAAGACCCAGACTCGGAACAAGTATTTGCAGATCATACAAACATTTGTCCCGCAGCGGGGATCGAACCCGCAACCTCTCGCATCTCAGCCGGCTACTCGCCCGCCGCGCTACAGAGGTCGTTAAACACAATATTTAATTCAATTAGTTTCTACTTTACTTTTTTTTGTACTCATTTGTAATATATGTAGTGTCCCTAGGTTAATTGTATACTAGTATCCACCCGCGGCTTCGCTCCCGTTTTACCAGGGTACAAAATAGCCTATACCTCAATCCACGTCTGTGTACCAGATTTCGTCGAATTCAGCCGTTTCGTCCTGATTGAGTAACAAACACGCAAACATCCAAGCATCGTAATTTTGACTTTTATGATATTAGTGGGGTCTAAATTCAGTACTAGGCGTTTTTGTATAAACGAATATTCTCTTAGCACCTGGTATAAATATGAATGACCTGATTTTTGCTTCTTTGTACAATTCAATGTAAGCACCTATAGAAATATAGGTGGCATTCCATTGAATCAGTTTTGAATGAAACAATGAAGACCAAACGCTCTGTTATGGTACCTACGGTGCTCGTTGAAAAGCGCTTTCATTGTGTCTCTCACTCTCCTTGTATCCATTCTCTCTGCCATCTCATAGTTATCGCTCGACGCAGCCTGCATTTAATCCCTTTCTAGCAAGAATCTTATTAGCGGAACTATTGTTCGGACCCGTATTAACGCCCGCATGCGAACATAGCGATGCCGCAAAATAAACCTCATGTAAGTCCAAAATAACGACAAGCATTTATCATCCCCAAAATCGTTTTTTATGCAGCGTGGGGTTGGTTTCGGAGCCAATCCCTTTGCATCTTAACCTTTTTGTGTTTGGGTATTATATTTCTTGTTAAGCATCAGTGTGGTCAAGAATTCGACCTCGGTAATGAGTACTTTTTACCACAGTGTCGGCTCCTCTTTACGATTGATATGAAATTATGTTGGTTTCATCCTTTTAATAAACACTTTTATATATTTATACGAGCAATATAAAGAAATTCGACGTTTATAGCATACAAATACCCCTTCTTAGGTACTTCAATATACAAACGTAGGCAGTGCCAGTAAAAATAGCGTAAAACTTTTTATTGCATCCCATAAAAGTTTACAATATGGCAATTTTATTTTTTATCTGAAACTGACCAACATTGAGACGGGATGTACGTGTCGTAAGTATCGGTGTTAAGCTTTAGAAACTGCGCGAACAAGTACCTACTTAATATTTCCTTTACCCACGTCATTTGACATCATTTCGTCTATTCTAGTGCCCCTAAAGGTATAACATAACCTAACCCCCAACAGTCACATACATAGTCTTGATCCCACAATAAGATACCCTGTGTCGTGAGTTACCTTGGTACCACAAAACCCAGGCCTGGAACACATATTTACAGATCATACAAACATTTGTCCAGCAGCGGGAATCGAACACTCAGCCTCTCGCATCTCAGACAGGCCTACCTAAAAAACTAAATTAAAGTCATTCAAAACGATTGCAAACAAACAGTTAAATAACAGATAGACACACAAACTAACTAATAGACCACAAGCACATGTCTCCGTCATCCATCGTGAGTAAAAAATAACTGTATGTTATTACACATATATATAAAACGGAACGATACGAAAAACCGTTCAGAATTTTTACTACCGGTACCGACCACTACTTTATGTAGGTATATTTGGTACTATTTGGGCTTCATCCAAAATAAAAAAGTATGGACGAGCCTTAAAAGTCAAAGTCAAAGCCAAAAAGTATTTTATTCATTGAAATTACAAGGATCATTTTGAATCGTCTTTAAAAACAAATTTACATTTACTCCTGTTCCAACGCAACCATACCTAGAAGAATCAGGCAACAAAAATTATCTGTTTTTTGTTGATGATCCTTCTTACTACTAGTTGGGGAGCGCCTGTGTGGTGCCTCGAGAACAAGTGGAAGGTGATTCAAAGAAAAAAGGAAAACCAACTTAAAAGCCTTAGGTAGGCAGTCAAAAGTAAGATGATAGAGAGAATCATCAAAAGTTCATAAGGCAGCACACTCTACACTTGATATACTCATAAATAACACATTAATAATAAATTATATGTAGGTACAGACATTGCAAATTGACATTGGTGTCGAGAGGCAGAGCGACATCAGGCCACGCGGCTTTATCATTAACATAGTCATGTAGAGTGTATTACGCTTTCTTAATTAGATTAAAAAGCTATTAGGTACTATGTTTTTGTGTTTGTTGTATTATACCAGTGTGTGTTGTAGCCCATAGTTACATTGCAAATAACTCCCGATCAGCAGTCATTATGAAACAACGAGCACTGTTTAACTTATTCTTTTTGTCCCGAGGGTACACCACGATACGTTTCCCGTGGTCTGAGTTAACGCTTTGTTAATGTTTATATTTCATTGGTACAACTTTCACGCGCGGCGGCCTAACCCTTCCTTTTAGTCGCTTATTATCATTGTGTGAGCTGTTTAGAGAGTGAGATTTTGTTAATGCATCTGCTACAAAATTATATAAATATTTTAACATTATATTGTAAATACTGTTAAAAATATTCATAACATTGAACATTGCTTTGTTTGTTTAACTGGTAGGGCTTACTTAGCTTAAAAGCTTTTTTACTTTGTGTGAAACGTTAATTTAAACATTGTAACAGTAGCAATGTCCGCTTATAGCAGTCATCTTAGCTCTGAAACGGAAAAATTGCATTACGGCACTTCTTCTCCTTTTTATTGCTTGGTAAACGATGACATCTTTTTGTTGAGTGCAGAGTCATCCTTTATTTTGTGTGTATTGCTTATGATTCAACATGCCCTAAGGTTGATCGAATTTCTATATCTACTTGGTTTTCAATTTTAGATCATTTTTAGAAGCTTTTATTTAACTTGCAATGTATGTCCGGGTGGAATCTTAAATTGCAACTGAATTTTAAAGCAGTTATCCTCAACCGATTGAGCTGAAATTCAGCATACCAGTCAAGTTCCGATGACAATACAATACGATGCTGACAGCAAACTGACCTGATGATGGAGATGGAAGGTGGACATCGGAACTCCTGGATGGATAATAGTAGACTGGCCGTGTTTATGCTCATTTTGATCAGCATACGGTTACGATCACTAATTTTATAAAAGGTTTTATTGAAAAATATTTTTTTCACAAAAAACTTATTGCCTATTGTTTAAGATTCAACATGCCCTAATTTATCGATTTTCCACATCTACTTGGTTTTCAATTGTAGATCTTTTTTATACGTTTTACCTGACTGATGGTGGGTTATATATTGGTGTACAGGATGTTGTGTAAGCGCGCCGCAGGGCAGCGTGCAGGGCGGCGTGCAAGGTGGTGCTCAGGTGCCGCCCGGCGTGCCGCACTCCACCGCGCCCCCCGCCGGCGTCGGCGGCGTCCGAAGGTACGCTTTAAGTTGATTCAATAACCCTCTAATTACCGGCAAACTTCCATAAGGTGGAAGGTCTGGCTTGAGGCGCGAAATATTTTTTTTTGTTTCTTTTGCCCATTACAGCTCATGAACACTTCTTCATATAGCGAAAGTTGATTTCGAAAGAACTAGGAGACTTTATACACATGTTTTAATTGATAGTATCTCATCAATATCATCAGTCTAGCTACGATCACCCTAAACTCATTTTTACTGTGTTTTTTTTTGGTTAGGGGTATCGTAGCTCAACTGATGATATTTATGAGATACTATCAATTAAAACATGTGTGTTAAGTCTCCTAGTTCTCGCGAAATCAACTTTCGCTATCTGAAGAAGTGTTGATGAGCTGTAATGGGCAAAAAACACCAATAAATAATAATTTCACGCCACAAACAAGAGCACCCACCACAAAACACGGCTGAATTAACATGCCACCTCACTGGGATGGGAGCCCCTTATAATGTTACTCTTTTAGAACAAGTGCAGAAAAAGGATCGTGTTATTTCCACTATGGAACGAGCTAAGAATAGCGACTTCGTGGGACACCTTCCTTGGTAACCTCGATAGCGCGAGTTAATTGAACCGAGTTGTACAAAAGGACCTTGCACACTATAACTACAATGACCACTGGATTTGATTTGTGAATAACATCATTTCTCGTTAGACATTTTCTAAAAGACTAGTATTTTTCTTTGATCGTGTTTCTATCATGACGTATAGAATAGAGATATTTTATCTCTTCTTGAAAACTAGAGGTTAAGCAAGAAAAGGCACTGGTCGGTTTGAATAGGGTGCAATGTCCATTGTTAATTCTATACAACATGCGGTCGGGTTTTCTTTGTATTTGATAATACTGATTTTACTTATTTTGTCTTAGAAGACGTGATATCGTCCTTTCTAGACTCCATGAACTTGTTCTAAATATTTTCTACGTGTTTCAGTTTCTGAATTGAATCAAAAAAGCCTGCGCTCTGTTTTCTTCGTCAGATTCTGAGAAATCCCAGCTGTATTGGGTTTGAGCTTTAGTCAATACAATATTAAGATGACAGCAAGCTGATCTAATGATGGAGATGGATGGTGGACAACGGAGCTCTTCGATGGATAGTAGTAGACTGGCCGTGTTTAGGCTCAGTTTGATCAGCTCACGGTTCTGCTTACAAATTTAATCATCATCAGTCGGATGTGAAATTACAGGCACATGAGACTTTTCATCTTTATGTCTCAGGGTGGCGGGCGCAGTGCAATGCCACATAGGGCGCGTCCTAGGTGGACGTGACCTATGAGGTAATGCACTGTTCATATGCAGAGGTTACCGCTTAACATCAAGTGGGCCATCTGCTTGCTCAGCCATTCCAGTAGTATTAAAAAAAAAATAATGTACTCTTCTTAAAAGGTTGTTAAGAAAAATATTTTTTGTGTTTAAGCATTCATGCAATTGTATACCAGTCTAGACATCATTAATTGCTTAAAAGTAAAGATTTAGATGGCTAACTTTCAAACTTCCCTACCTCCTTAATTTATCTGAAGACTGCGAGTGTCGCGTCCGTAATGTGCTACACACATATTTTTAGCTTCAAAAACGCCCAGCGCTATAATATTCTTTGTAAAGATTATAAATGACAACAATATTTTAAAAATGCTCTCACAGTCTAAGCAGAAAATGCAAATATTTTTTACACAAAATGAGCAACACTTTAAAAGTTGTGAGGCGAGTCACAGATTTCCTGAATTGCTTTTAATAAATTGGAAGGTAAACAAGGTAATTCAACGATAAATAAACATTTGAACATTCCCCTGGCGGAGGTTTCTTCGTTCCGTAAAATGGAATGAGGACATTCTTCCAGAAGTCTGAGTCTAGCCTCGGTCGGAGCAACTAGCCAAACGCACCAACGAATGCCAGTAAACCACTGAATCTAGACAACGGAAGTTCAATGTTACTTAGTACCTGGTGTTCAGTTCCGTGAAGAAAGATTGCACAAATAAAGAATTGGAACTCGTAGCAACGTTTCTTTCTTTTCTTTCTTTCATTGGAATTACCGACTTTTCCATCTGGTTGATTGTTCGTAACACTATCATTAAGACATATATTAGAATAAGCCACTAAACAGGGCTCAGAATAAATAGTGGCAAGTGAAAATCTAGAGGTAGCGTTACACGAATCACCCTATGTATTTTCTGCAATTTTATTTTGTTTATAATTTATATTAATATTAATTAATATTCTATGCTATTTTTGAACAGTTCCTAAGGAAAGTTATTTTCTTAGAATATTTTTTTTATGATAAAGCCGTTGAAATAGCCCTTTGAAATTAAATTTATCAAAACTAAAAAATACAATATTTTTAATCGACTTCAAAAAAGGAATCTCAATCCGTAGGATTATTTTTTTTGTATGTATGTTCCCCGATTACTCGAAGACGCCTGGACTGATTTGGAAAATTATTTTTTTGTTTGAAAGCGTATACTTCCCAGGTGATCCCTTGGTCATCAGGTGATGATGGGATCCTAGAGAAATCGAGGGAAATCTTCAAATTTTATAGGCACAATTGAAGCTATATTTCAAAAAGTATTATTTTTTGAAAACTTTATATTCGTTTGTTTTTTTTTATAAAAATGTATACTTGTTTTTCCCAAAATATGCCAGTGAGCCATTTGATGTGTGGTAGCCCCGAAAAGAGCCTTGAGACCAATGATGAAGTAAACAGTATAGTGAAAGGATTTGTAAAATGAAATGACTGTACATCAATTTTATTGTGTCAAAAAAAATACTATAGTATAAAAGAAACACGGCTATAAATAGTTTGTGTTTAATATTTGATCTTGGGATTGTTAACTGCCTATGTCGTCTATTTGTAAGTTTAAAAACTAAAACCTGACTGACTATGCCAAAGCTGAAAAATAGTATCAAAATAAGAGGAATGCCAAGTCCCAGGTTTCAGTTTATATACTTTTCTGTTACACACCCATCGGGGAGAAAGGTCTGTGAAATGATATACTGTCCCAAACTTAGAACATTTTTGAATTTTTCGTAATTTTATGTTGATGTTATAATCAAAAGTCAAGTACATGTATATTTTATTATCCGCTACGTAACTGGTGCGACGGGGTAAATAATGTAAGTAAATTATATAAAAGTATGAATGATGATATTTTCTCTGAGGTAGGAGCTGATTCAAAATAAAGATTTTTAAGCCATCAATTGTGTCCGATGGATGGCATAGATTCGCTGCATGGTACCATGATGACAAATACTATTACTTATATTAAATTCTGCACGTTAAGTTATAAGTAGTTAGTTTGTCCGAGTAGGATGACTTAGGGCCAATACATTAGAGAGGTTTAGCGTTTTCTTTCCCCGATATACCTTACCTACTATTTATAATTCAATTGTAGTGTATAATAAAAGGATTTCAACTTTTTACATATTTTTGTCAATTCTATTTTTCAAATACAATTAATTAATTAAAGATGGCATTCTATCCACCATCTTATTTTTTATTGCGAAATTGAATTGTTTTTTAGCGATGTTATCGCACTAAACAATTTTAAAGTATTAACAGACTTTTATCCGAGTAATATTGTCCCTCATAGCCAGTGTTTGTCACTCAAACTCGTATACAAACCGCTTGAGTAATCTCTCATTCATATCGTCAAGTTGTCACGGTAGTTATGATTGCATTCGCATGAAACACTTTTAGATATTTTGCACGATCCGCAGTTAAATATCCTAAAGACGGAAAACGGTAACAATTCAATTTCGCTTTTTGCTACAGTCCGTATCAAAGCCCGAGTTGAACGGGCAACGAGCTTCAGCATTGAAGGCTTGGCTTCACGCCAGTTTTTTTTGTGATCAAAGCATCTTCGGCGTTTTCGCTCTTTCAATAAAAGCGGTGCCATTGTGGTGTGATACCTATTATTTTCTTTAGTAGGTAGATAAGTAACCGTGTGATAGCTTCAGTATAATACTGAGTAGGTGGATTTGTTATGTTTATAGTAACAGACCCATGAACGACTCGCACAATACTAACATCTATTATTTGTTTATACAGATTCAACAACGAATATACCAGGGGGAGAGGATATCGCGACTGGAGGACGCGTGGCGACCCCACGCTTATCAATTCACTGTGGCGCAGTCGACAGCCGCTCGGCATACGGAAACAGCTTGGTTAGATCTCACGAATTATTCCTGAATGTTTTAACTTGATGTATTTTCTCCAGAATGTTGAACGATGTGTTTAATCTGTAACAGGGAACGCGGAGGTGTATATAGTGCTGGCGCTGTTGATCGGGTTCATAACGGTAGTGGTGGGGTGCTGGCTGTCGGACAACTGCTGGTCGCCGGAGCCCGAGGACATACTGGCGGGCGGCTGACCCGTGACGGCGGGCGCCTGCACGCACGTGTAGCGCCCGCCCTCGGCGTCGTCGGAGCGCGGCACGGAGGCCTCGCCGTCGCCGCCGCCGCCGCCGCCCGCCCGCCCTGCGACGCTGCTCCACGCCGCGCGGCACCTCTGCCGCGGCACCGGCTGCCTCAGCCTGCCCTGCGCTCCGCCCCCGCACCACCCTGTCTTCTGACGGGAGTCTCTCGCGCACTCCTGCCGTGTGCATGAAAAAACTAACGGAAACCATATTCCGATAATTGCTAACGGCGAAGTGCGCAAATGAATGTGTGTTTTTATTAATCTAAAGGTAATGTGGTTGTGTTTGTGGAACGTATTCTGTGACTATCTGTGAAACGGTGATAAAGTGCAGGTAAACATTTTAATAAACTGTACGAGCTTTGATGTAGATTTTTACCTATTATTATCACGATCACTATATGTGTATGTATGTATAGTTATAGGCGTTGTATGTATAATGTAAGTGTAGTATTGGTACCCACATGAAATGTGATGTCCGCGCGACTGCCGGGCGGTGCGTTAGGAACTGTGGGTTCGGTGTTATGATCTCTTGTCGTAGACTACGCTTCACCGGTAGCGACCGCTCGTCCTCGTAGGATATCCTCTGACGTAACCTTACCTGACGCGTGGTGCAGCTACTTGTGTGTCTTTCTCTGTACCACTATACTATGTTTTCTAAAAGTATGTGCCTTGGAAATGCTTTCCTCGACTTGACTCGTAGTTTAGAGCGTGTTTTGAACCATTTAGAAGAATTTCTTCTCTCTGTCTGTACGGACAGTATCTAATCCCCTAAGTGCAATACACATCATGACCGTGCCTTTACCGTTCTATAGACTTTGAGAGGGACGTAATTAACAATAGGTTTTAAAATACGCTTGCCCCGATGGGGGGTCACCACCGACGATTACTTTTGTATTTTTGTAAAATATCCAGCTTTTTTATTATTTTATAAATTTAAGACGCGGTAATAGAATTAAAAGAAAGTAAGTTAGAAGCAACATTCTAACTGAGCACACGTCAATTGGCTTATTATAACCATCGCAATAGGATAAGATTCAAAAGACAACGACTCTAAACGTTCTTAAATTAGATTTTGATTGCTCTTAGCTTAATTGATACGATTGGTAAATAGAAAATGAAAAATATTTATGACTGTGTCATTATTATTTGATGTTGAGCTGATGTTATCCCTGTTCTAACTTTATAAATTTGTGGATGGCTTCATACAAAATTACTTGTTAAAATTTGGAAGGAGTGTCTTAGCTTTTACTCCCGGGAAATAAATATATTTCAGCAATTAAACTACGGTATTATGAGGTCTCAAAAATCTCTCGACTAAAGATCCGTAGGCCTGCTAGGCTAATTACAAGAAAAAAAACTGTTAATTTAAATTAAAATAGATTTTACCAAATGTCTATGTAATCTTTTCTTACTGTGGTTCTAGTGCCAACTTTGATATCGTAACTATACACCTATATTTCCATTTCATTACTTACTACACTTTTGTTGCCTAGTTCCTCTAAGTAATGTTTATGGATATCAATTAAATTAATTAATCCGTGTACAGTAATGGTACTTATAAGTTAATATAGGTAACTTTAAGGCTATTTACATTGATCTACTGCGACCATTATGTTGCAACGTCCTTAAATCCTGGCGCTACCAAATATGTGTAAAGATAGAACTGTATGAAAGTTTAAAGACATTGTATTTAGCATTCAGTTATTTGAAAATGCTTCCGAAACAAAAGATCAGTTGAAATATTAAGTAGAATTTAGTAAAATTTAAATGGCAGGTGGAATTCCATCTGCCATTTTTGAAAAAAACGTCGTCATTTTTAATTAAATTACATTTTATCAAATTTAGAATGAGGTCTACATATTATGCATACGGAACTCCGGGAGCCTAGTCAAAGGATACAAACTAAAAGAACACTTAATAATTGGCTGATCTAATCAAATATTCAATGCCGGTTTTATACAGAGCAATACATTCACCAATATCGTTGCTCTAATCAAGCTATTTAAGTTTTTTTATTGTGTTGGTTCATTGTATTTCCAGTGATACAAACATCGCTATAAAAACAAATGTATATTACCTTACCTACTATACCGTTACTAAGCCTTACCGTTACCGTTAGGATATGTTGGATTTTATTTGTGTCCTCGAACATTCGAAGCGAATCCATCGAAATTTGCCGGTCATTTAATAAATGCCTCTTTTATACATTTCACTCTGTATCGATACAAATCGTATTCAAAATAGCAACACCTGAGTCCCCTTTTGTCGTTTTATTTCACACGGTATTTGGGTACAGGTAACCAAACAAATACACATGATTTATATCAATAAAGGTAAATGTTTTACAGTTTTATCCAAAATATACCTAAGTCCGATCGACTGTTTTCGTTTGCGCAGAAAAGTGCAAACTGATATCCGACAGTAGCCGAACGTATAGTATAGCTCTGACCCGCTGTAAAGCTCTGTCCTGCTCACATCTAAGAGTCAACTGGTGAACAAGATGGCGCACGACCGGCCGCAATTTTGCCGCGAAATCGATTAACCATTAACAGCGCAAGATTTTAGCGCGCGAGTGCTATTGGTAGAAAGAAGGTTCCCGCGCTATAGAAATTGGTCTACGGCGCAGGTACATCGGGGCGACTTATATTTAGGGTAAAACTGTACACAAGTGTCTAGAACAGTGAAAGGTCATAGAATTGAAATTACCGTGGCTTGGTAACATTTTAGAAAAATTACGACTATACACTACGACTGAAAACTACACAAACTGTACTGAAATGTCGTTTTTAATAAAACAAATATATTTATGTGATACTTTTCATATTTGTTCAAAAGCATCTTAGGAAATGAAAATAAATCTAATATTACCTAAAAAGAAATACCTATACAAAAACTAGAAATAGGAACATGAATAATTTGTTCTGAGGCTTGCTTTTAATGTTTCAGATGAACAAAATAACAGTGTTGTGAATCGAGAAAATAAATTCCTTCCTTTTGTACGGTCATTTTAAAAATACCTTAGAAGAAAAACTTGAACATTTACTAATGCAAGATATCTTGCTATGCTTTTGAAAAAACAATCCTTCCCATAATAAGTTTTACATGAGATATATATACAGGGCGTCCCACGGATATGCCACATGGAGGGAAAGTACCTTGAATATTTTAGATGGAACATTTTACTGAAATAAGACATTATTTGAATTTAAAAAACAATTTAAACTGCATTCATACATATTTAAATAATTACATGGTTGAGCCGGGAATCAAACCCGTTACACGAGAAAAATAATCAGCCTGTAGCTTTATCCTATCGATCGAAAGGCTTCATCATAATGATAATTTTTTGCAAAATAACATAGTGTCAGAAATAAAAGAAAGACCAAGAATTTTAACATTTGCTGTGAAATTTTGTTCAGAAAAATGAAAAGCTGACATTGCCGTAAGGACATACAACTGACATTGTCATAAGTACCTATTACTAATAAATGTTCCCACTTGAGAAGTACGCATCATTTCCCTATTAATAATTTAAGTTCATGATAAAATGATAAAGAGATACGTAATTAGTAAGTACCTGGTTGTATGCAACAAATACAGCCGTATGCTGAGCCGAAAGACGCGTAAATTATTTTGTATCAAAATCATTTTGATTTAATGGAAGCATACTTTTTGAACCACAAAAACATAACGTTAACCTTACAATGGCACCGCGAAAGATATCCTAATAGAAATACACCATCTCGATTTATTAATTAATTAATTTTGTATTAAAAATATTAAATTTCATGTTCTTCCTTTTATTTCTGACACTATGTTACTTAGCAAAAAATAATCCTTATGATGAAGCCTTTCGATCGGTATGATAAAGCTACAGGCTGATTATTTTTCTCGTGTAACGGGTTCGATTCCCGGTTCAACCATGTAATTATTTAAATATCTATGAATGCAGTTTAAATTGTTTTTTAAATTCAAATAATGTCTTCTTTCAGTAAAATGTTCCATCTACAATATTCAAGGTACTTTCCCTCCATGTGGCATATCCGTGGGACGCCCTGTATATGAGATACATGACATCAATATATATTCTAACCTACATACAACATATTCTATAATCTATACACCACTATTCCAAATATGACACTAAAAAAACCTGGATATTCGATAAAGATTCAATCTATGCAAAAAAAGTAAGCAAATAACAATTTCCAGGAATATCCATAAAAATGGGAACAATTGGTCAAAACTATTTAGTAATGCATGCGCCATAGATTACTACCGAGTTATTATTACAGGGCTCTGACACACGATTGTCAGAGCGCCGAGCGGTGCGTAACTCAAGCACGAGTATTATTTCCATAAATTTATTCGGATTTTATCAATAAATCAAATGTTAATAACATTTATAATTCCATTCGAAAAAAAATATTACACTGATTTAATTTGTGCCGAATACTTAATATCCAGTTTTTTTTAATGATATGTATATTTGGAATACGACAATTAAAAATCTGTAAATTTTTGTGCATGACGAAATCCAGTTTAATAATTATTTGATAGTGTTAAGGAACCCGACTGAATAGTCAAATTTTTTAAGCATTGTACATACATTATAATCAGTATTTAGGCATTAGATGGTCGTAGGTTACATTTTGATCGACTAGGACTGATATGGACTAGTGGCGAAGTATTGGCTAGGGTAAACCACTAAATAAACAGAAATAACACTTATTAGTTTATCTAATAAACAACACTTCTCCCTTAATTTTTATGCTATATCTAAATATAACAACTTTAGAGAATACAAATAACAATAATGAAGAAACATTATCAAAAACATAATAATATAATATTAATAACCTCGAGCCCAAATTGATGTAAACCTACCCAGATGATGCCCAGTATGACGACCTCTGTAGCGCGTCGGGCGAGTAGCCGGCTGAGATGTAAAAGGTTGCGGGTTCGATACCCGCTGCGGGACAAATGTTTGTATGATCTGCAAATATTTGTTCCGGGTCTGGGTGTTATGTTCCTGATACCCACGACACAGGGGATCCTAGTGTGGGATCAGGCCTATGTATGTGCCTGCTGGGTGTTATGTTATGTTCTGTCAATAGTATAATTTGCATTTTGACCTAAGTTTTAGTTGCACAATCTGAAACGATTATATCGTTACACCTGTAAAATAGAACTATTTTCAAAACTGTTTTTTTTTTCTTAAGGCGATATGTTAACATTTTGGAGTCGTTGCGCTACAAGCTACAAGCTCACACAATAACGGTAAAGGTTACAAACTTGATATTAACACAGTAATTACTTGAGGACGTAATCTAAATAAATCAAGAACAGAAACACAATTGGTAAACCTTTATTCAATAGATTTATATTTTAAATTGGCCCTCCCATAGGCCTACTTCGATTAGAGAAAATATTAAGCGTTAATTTTTATACTTCATTTTATATTCCACGATGGTGCAACCCACTGTGAAAAGCGGCCCATTGAGGCGTGTGTCTATGTATGTATGTATGTAATTTTTATACTATTCAGTAGGTAATCACATTACTTAGATTCAAGGAGAAGGATTTAGTTTTATATTTGCTACGTCAGTTACTTCGGAGCGGCAGAAATCTATACCTCATCTCTTCCCGGTTTCTTGGAGTTATAACGCTGACATTTTCTTGCGGCTTTTGTTTTCCTGCTAGACTCCGCCCATTCGATATTTTAACATATCGCCTTAAGAAACGTTGCCAATTTTAAATCAATAATATTAGTAGTATATGTTATTGATTCAGATGTACGACACGTGATACATGTTTGTGTTTGTAGAGTATTTGTAAATATCTGTTCGGAAGATTCACTGAGAGCTGTACATGTTTGGAAGTCGGATCGCTTGGCTGGTCTAGGAATTGAGAGAACTCATAAGCTCAAACTTATATAAGCATTTACATTATAATGTAGTTTAATATTGTCATCATTTGTCACGAATAATTAAATGTATTAACTTAAAATAATTTATTTTATTCACTCTATATAGGTAGAGATAGGCGTAAACTACGCTGATTTAACTTTTCTAAAAAGGAGATATTTTACCCGATTATTAGATTGTCATTCAACTATTTTTAGTGTATTTTTAACACGCTTTTATTAGCTTGGGTTGTATCTATGTATGTATGTATGTATGTATGTAACTGAATCTTTGAGCATAATTTTCACCAATTTCCAGAAGTCTGATTAATTTGAAACTTTGCATAGAGAGAGTGAGAGAGAGAGAGAGAGAGTTAGAGAGAGAGTTAGAGTTAGAGTTAGAGTTGGAGAGAGAGAGAGAGAGAGAAAAAAAATGAAAAATGAATAATTAATGAAAAATTTAAAAAAACACGCTTTTATAGCTAACCTAACTAAAAAATAGAAAATAATTTTCAATTTCAAAGCGTTTATATTACAGTAGTAGAAGATCGAACAAAAAATCAGTTTTTTTTTTAAAAAAAAGCGTGGGTTGCATTTTACTACTTTTCATAACTCTCCTCTCATAGATAGTTGCCAACAGAATGATTGTTATATTTACTTTATCAAGCACCCACGCTTTTTTAAATAAAAAAAACTGATTGATTGTTCGATCTTCTACTACTGTTATATAAACTCTTTGAAATTGAAAATTATTTTCTATTTTTTAGTTCGGTTAGCTATAAAAGCGTGTTTTTTTTTTAATATATTTTTTTTTGTTCATTGGCATTTGTAGATAAACTAATGACATTCATGAGAAGATATAAAATAAGCTTGCGTTTGGCTACAACTCTTCGATGGGAAGCGACGATGAGGCCTATATTTAAGCACGCTCGCCTAGAAGATGCTTATTCACTCTTCGTTTGAAAATACCCAAGTTATACAAAAGGGAATAAAGAAGCCGGAAGAGAGTTCTAGGCACCTTTGCTGTCTGCATGATGAAAGAGCTGGAAGACGGTTTGTATGCGACGGTGGTGTGTCGACAACAACAGGGTGAAACGACTCAAAAATCAAAATATGCGTGTTACGACTTAGTTTTAGCAAAATCAGGTTTCGCTATCTCAAAATGTGTTGATGAGCTTTGATTAGCAAAGAACACAATAAAAGTTGAATTTCGCTCCACGAGCGAAACGATGCACCTTAATTACAAGCTTTTATTTAACTTGCAATGTATGTATGTTTGTCTGGGTGGAGTCTTGCAACTGAATTTTCAAGCAGTTATCCTCAACCGATTGAGCTGAAATTTGGCATACCTGTCAAGTTTCGATGACAATACAATTTGATAGTGAAAGCAAGCTGATCTGATGATGGAGACGGAAGGTGGACAACGGAACTCCTCGATGGATAATAGTAGACTGGCCGTGTTTAAGCTCATTTTGATCAGCACACGGTTACGATCATTAATTTTTTAAAAGTTTGTATTGAAAAATATATTTTTCACAAAAAACTTATGTTATCCATAAGTGTGGTTTACACTTGAAAAATACAAACTTAATTCATTAATCATTAATGTTTATCGAAATAAAAATCTAGAAAATGTTTTCATAGAGAATATAGGGCATGAAGCCTTCGTCGCCGTGACACAGAAAGGCTTTTTCGCTTGATATAGTCCTATAGCTTTGCTAGAACGTATCTATACTTCCCACACGACAGCTATGAGACGAATAAAGCCGACCATAGATAAAATCTAACAGCCAACTCTCTTCAAGAAACGATGTAGCTAAGTAATGACATACATAGACACACGCCTTTTTCCCCGAAAGGGTAGGCACAGCCTCAAATGAGCCTCATTGTGGGTTGCACCATTGTGGGAAATAGACGTGACAAGTGGTGAGCTCAGCGCCGCTATTGCTCCCACGACTGACTCTGCTAACGCTTTCCTCCAGTAATAACATTCCTTACATAAGCTAGCAGCCAGGAAAAATCTTAAAAAAATAAAACAGCGATTCTTACAACAATTCCGGGTGCGAAACCAACAAAACCTATCAATAGTTTACCTAAAACTATATTTTCACATGCAATGTATCCCATTCGTTATTTTTTAACCCCCGACCAAAAAGAGGGGTGTTATCAGCTTGACGTGTGTTAATATGTGAATCTGGCTGTTATCTTCGACCAAAGTATTTATTTTGGTCGAAGGCTGTTATAGCATCGTAACTCCCAAACGGATGAACCTATTTTGATTTATTTTTTAGGGTTCCGTACCCAAAGGGTGAAACGGGACCCTATTACTAAGACTCCGCTGTCCGTCCTTCTGTCTGTCTATCTGTCTGTCCGTCTGCCACCAGACTGTATCTCATGAACCGTGATAGTTAGACAGTTCAAATTTTCCCAGATGATGTAATTATGTTGCCGCTATAACACCAAATAAAAAAAAAGGGAAAATAAATATTTAAGGGGGCTCCCATACAACAAACGGGATTGTTTTGCCGTTTTTATAGATAATGGTACGGAACCCTTCGTGCGCGAGTCTGACTCGCACTTGACTGGTTTTTTTTTATCGGTCAAACCGTTTTGAAGATAAATGGAAAGATGCATTTTTGCACGCACAACCTCTTACAAAAACCCGCTCCGATCCGTCGGGGGGGAAAATGTAAACTCAGTCACCGGACTAAACTGAGTGTATACTGTTTCATTCCAGCTTCCGTGTGTTTAGAGCCAGCCAATCTCTTTTCAAGCTGCGACTTCTCATTCAAAGAAGTAGTTTGGCTTTGAATCCATTTAGGAAAACTAGAACTCTCTAGGTCATGTTTGAAATCTTGTTAAAGCAATACAGTTCGTACGTTAGTATGTTGGTTTGAATGTTTATTTTCATCGTCAATCGTCAAAGGGTGGTTTGTGTGGATTCAGCCTTTATTAAACTTTTCGAGTCGATTTGCTGATGTAAAGACTGCTTTGTTTAACTTTTTATTTTGAGGTATTTGGGGAAGTGGAACTGATGAAGAAGACCAGAGATGGCCATTGGACTACTCAATAATAAGTATTCCACGGGTGGCGATAAGGGTGACTTTTCCATATCCAATGCATACTTGTCTAGTTTCGATAACAACAATATGATGGTGACAGCGAGCTGATGTGATGGTGGAGACGGAAGGTGGACAACGGAACTCCTCAATGGATAATAGTAGTCTGGCCGTGTTTAGGCTCAGTGTGATCAGCACACGGTCACAGAATAAATATTAGTACACGGTTCCGGTCACTAATATTATAAAATCTTGTATTGGGGATAAATTCCTAGTGTCAAAGTCGGTTTTTTCCGTAAAGAATTATCTAATAAATTGTAAGACTTTCTTTCTAAGATTTTCTGTACGGTGGACTTAAAATATAGCACTTTAGAAAATTCTAACGATGATAAATGAGTTCGATATACTGTCGCTGGTTCACACTTAAGTCGTTCAAATGTGTTCAATAGTCAAGCAGCAATGGACGGATAAAACTTGCGGTTTATCCCTCTTTTGGTTCGGACACTTTTTGAGCGCTGACCCGATGTCCATTTACTTTGAGGTGAATTCTTGAAGCGGATTTTTTTCTTGAAAATCTGCATAAATCCTTCTTGTCTTGAAAAATTTAATATTGAGCTCGCTGTCTCAAGTGAAGGGTCTCGAGTAGATTGCTCTAAACGATGAGGGCTTTTTACAAAGACAATACAATGGGGCTGACGTCAAAAGGAACAGTTTTAGAAGCTTTTATTTAGTTTTACCTGCCCCGGTGTAATCAAATCTTACAAGTTTTTGACCCACTTCCCGGTGTTTGATTGAGTTGAAATTTGGCATACCGACCTGCCAAATTCTGATGACAATATATTATTATGGTGACAGTGAGCTTATCTAATAAAGGGGACGAAAAATGGACAACGGAACTTCTTTTTTTTTTTTTTTTACTATTTTAATTACAGAACAAGCTGTTGGCCACATTGCATTGCGTCCACCTAGATATACAGATGAAAAGTCTCATATGCCTGTAATTTCACCGGCACCCATACCCTTCAAACCGGAACACAGAAATGCGAGCACTGCTGCTTTGCGGCAGAAATATGTATGGTGGTAGTACTTCCCCGGACGAAATCTTTCACAAAAAAGCTCTATTACTAAAAAAATCGTAGATAATAGTAGACTGGCAATGTTTGTGCTCATTTTGATCAGCACACCAACTAATTTCATAGCTTGGTTTGAAACAGATATTTTTCAACAAAGTGCTTGTTATTTGTTATAAAAATTGTTATTTGTTCAGCCAACAGTTTGTACAAAGCACAGCTGGCTCCTTGACCACAAATCTTGAAAAACTTTATCCTTTGTCTCCCCCTCTCCACACTTGTTCAGAACTAGGTATACGAACAACAGCTGCTGTTAACAGTTAATCTAAAATACGAATACACCAACTCTTGAGTAGTATGCAGTGAATGACGGTATGAGCTTTGAAGCTCATACCGAGTTTTAACTCTAAGAAATAGTTATAGGAGAAAAGTTTTATCGGAATTTTTATTTGAGCAGTTAAAGCTTAATATATAAAATCCCAAATAAATGAAATTGACCATAGTATAAAAAAATAAAAATGCTTGCCCATGAGACTTTTTTATATTTATGTCTCAAGGTGGCGGGCGCAGTGCAATGCCACATAGGGTGCGTCCTAGGTGGACGTGACCTATGAGGTAATGCATTGTTAAAGGCAGACTTGCCGCTTAACATCAGATAGGTCATCAGCTTGTCCAGTCATTCAAGAAGATCAAAAAAAGAAAAAAAAAACTGTGCCAAAGTGTTACATCGAGGTTAGGTGGTTACAAGTAAATTTTTAAGTGATACACCGTTTTCAAGATTTTAACAAGTAATTAATTATGTAAAAATTAAAAAAACCCTCAATGCAATGAAACGGTTGAACCGATTTTGATCAAACATAGCTAAGAACACTCCCGACAAATTCACGTTTCAAACAAACAAAAAAACGAAATCCGTTCATCCGTTAGGGAGCTACGATGCGACAGACACACACACACACACGCACAGACACGTCAACTCTTATAACACCCCGTCGTTTTTGCGTCGGGGGTTAAAAACTGCCAGAGAACTGCTCCATAATAATTTGAGAGAGGAGAACCATCGATACGAAAGAAGAAGAAGAACTTAAAGCCAAAAGCTACTACTGAATCTTCGAGTTACCGGTTTTTTCTTGGACAACCTGTGTAGGTCAGAGGTCAGCTTGAGGTATCGTGGCATTATATAGGGCTTACTGACTGATGGTGAAAGAACCAGTAATAATAATAAATAATACTGGACAGTTCACACAACATTATCTAGCCCCAAGCTAAGCAGAGCTTATGTTATGGGTACTAGATAACTGATATACTTAATACAATATATTACATAGATAGATATTTTTTATTATACATAGAAAATACCCAGAACATCCAGAACAAATATCTGCGATCGGACAATTATTTGTTCCGAGGCGGGAATCGAACCCGCAACCTCCTGCGTCGCAGGCCAAGCTTCGCCCGCCGCGCCACAGAGGTCGTCAGTGTGGTGAAAGGATTCATTATGCCTCGCAGATAATGTCGTGTATTCGAATTGTTGCTTCTAGGACATGTCTTGTGTCCCCACAACGTTTTTATTTTAAGCGTTTGAGAGGAAGTACTATACACTTACCTACGCACTTTCCAGTGGAAAAACCCATTGGTGCACGTCCGGGATTTGAACCCACGACTTCAAGATTGGAACTCAATTAAATACCATCAATGTTTTCTATAAAAAAGCTTACAAGAATCCTTTCCACTCAGGACCACTTTTTTAGTAGTAGTAGAGCTTTTTTGTGAAAGAGTTCGTCCGGGGAAGTACTACCATCATAAATATTTCTGCCGCAAAGCAGTACTGCTCGCATTGCTGTGTTCCGGTTTGAAGGGTAAGGGTGCCGGTGAGATTACAGGCACATGAGACTTTTCATCTATGTCTCAGGGTGGCGGGCGCAGTGCAATGCCACTTAGGGTGCTTCGTAGGTGGACGTAACTTATGAGGTAATGCACTGTTCATAGGCAGAGGTTACCGCTTAACATCAGGTGGGCATCTTGCTTGTTCCGTCATACAAGTAGTATAAAATAAAAAAAAACATTGTTCTCTATCAAAAGCCAAAATAAACCGCTGGATTCAAAGACAAATACCAGGCAGGCTTTCTTTAGTACCTACAAGATATAGGGTTGGTTTTTACTCGATTTATTTCTGCGTAAACCAGTATATTTTTCACAAAGCTCCATAGAAAAGCTTCTTTATTGAAACCTATAGCAACATAATTTATGACCTATAATGGACCTTTTGTCGTTTTACGTCCGTTATTTCGGGTTGGTAGGCTAAAATGTTTGATCCAACGGATGCCTTCTGTTTCTGCTTAGCTAATTTCTGTCCATCCAAAGGTAGCCTGGGAGAAACCGCTCTCAGCGATAAGGCCGCCCATTGTACTGTACTAATTGTTTATGTTTACTTTGTTATATTTTCGTTTTGTAAAATAAAGTGTTCAACTATCTATCTATCTATCTATGCCACGAAATGATGTGGAAAATCACGTTAAACGAAAATCTACAGATCCGCTATACTGAACCCATTTTTTGTATAATACACTATAAACTGAACTATTCTATGTAACTTCAAACGTTACCTATGAGGTACCTAACTGTGTATAGTTTTGATCAAATAAACGTTTACTCCATATTACTAGTAACCGTGCGCGGCTTAGCTCGCGTTTTACCAGGTTAAAAAGTACCCTATAGCTCAATCCAGGACATTATTTATCTGTTTACCAAATTTTATCGAAATCGGTTCAGCCGTTTCGGCGTGATTGAGTAACAAACATACAAATATCCTCAGAAGAAGAACTAAGACAAAAAACGAACCGGTATCGATTATACCAGTCTCATTCTTTTATATGAATGTATTCATGTATTGGAATGTGACAAGCATATATCTATCTGTTTTTATTTGTGTAACTCGTACCAGGCCAAATGTCGAACTAGGTACCAATTACTACTACATTCATGGTACCAATCTAGGGAGACGTACATTCTTGTTACCAGTATTCAGGGTACGGAACGGAAAAACGACTGTCGTGTGACAATATATTTGTTTCTCTCTAACATAGGATAGCAAGCTATCTTCTAGGATAGGAGTAAGAAGGAACACTCACATAGGACATAAGGTCAATCGTGTTGACATTACAAAATTCCTGGGATTAAACCTTGACTATAAACTGAATTGGAAAGCACATGCGGACACTATATGTAAGAAAGTTAATCAATTTTCATATGCGCTGTACATGCTTCGTAAAACTGTTAATATTTCTGCCGTAACCACTGCCTATCATGGATATGCTGAGTCTGTTTTGAGGTATGGAATTATATTCTGGTGCAATTCCACTTTAAAAGAGCGAGTATTTATTAGCCAAAAGAAGTGTATAAAAGCCATATGTAAAATTAAGAAAACTGATAGCTGTAGGCCATATACTTCACTGAACTTAAAATACTTACATTACCCTGCCTGGACGGGCCTTAGGGAACGATAGTTTTGAAGGTTCTAAACAGACCTAGCTAGTACACTTCGCTTCAGTCAGTCTTTGTCACGGCAACGAGTGACAGCTATGCTGAAAAATACCAAAATTAGATACCTTGGTGATACAATGCCTTCCTGTGCTTTTCTGCAAGTGCAAACAACACAAGAAATACAAATAAAGCTTCAGGCATCGCATTTCATTCGTAAGTAAAGGTTTTGTAATATAATTTTCATCAATTGATAAAAAACTTATAAATCGTCGTGTAGTAGGAAAACTACATAAGTAACACATTTTGCGAAATCGACTTTATTGCATGGTTATGATGGCCCATACATGTCCATGGACACGTCTTGCTCTAGAGGACGAGCGACAAGGAGGACTACGCCCCAGGACATTATCTCAATGTTCCCCAGTCTGAATGAAAGTAAACAGACACAAGTTTATACTCGTAGATAGTTTTAATTTTAGTCGACATACCTTTTTCTTTTTGATACTTAGAATTATTGTGTTCCACAAATTGATTTCATTTTGTTGATTTTATAAGCATTAGTCGTATGATAAGTTTGTTATGTCACTTACTTTGAATTTATAAGTCTGCTAAAATAATGTAGGTGTTTCAGTAGTTTTCTAATATTCAGTCTTGATAAAAAGAAATGATTATGAAGACGACCTCTGTGGCGCGGCGGGCGAACGTTCGCCTGCGACGTAGGAGGTTGCGGGTTCGATTCCCTCCTCGGAACAAATACTTGTGCGATCCGCAGATATTTGTTCAGGGTGTTCTGGGTATTTTCTATGTATAATAAAAAATATCTATCTATGTTAATATTGTATTAAGTGTATCAGTTGTCTAGTACCCATAACACAAGCTCTGCTTAGCTTGGGGCTAGATAATGTTGTGTGAACTGTCCAGAAATATTTATTTATTTATTTATTTATTATAAGTTGGTTTTATTTTAAAATGTATTTTAATATTATTTAAATCTATGCCCATGGATAGGATTGTCATATTCAAATAAGTAAATAATAGATCATTTCATGATTTCACTATTATGGGAAAATTAAAAGGAAGTAGTAGTTGTAAAATATTCCATGTCATTTGTTATCGCTCGTGTGTTGTATTGTAAGAGAACCTAGTATTTAGACAAACCTAACATAGGTTTTAAGATACTACTAACGAAAATATATTTAGATCAGTTTGTATGATAAATAAATAATGGCACTTATCATTAGCTTTTTGAACCTTAGTGGAGATCATCGACGAAGGAAAACTAAACAATTGACATGCAAAAATAAATAACTGCATCAATTATTCAAAACTTTGGCGAGGGAAAAATACATAGTCGTTTTTTTATTTTTTTCTCTTAATCAAAAGAACTAAAATGTATTATCATTAAATTCAAAAATAGATACAGTACCAATCTATAACATATCAAAACACGGACTGCAAAATTAGTTACGATAAAAAAGTTATTGCCATTTTTGACGCAATAAAACAGTAAATCGCGTTTTTCTCGCGATTTTGGTTTTGTTGTTGTTATTAGTTATTTAGTTTTCCAACTACAGCGACGAAATATTTGACAAGACTTCACGCATGACGGATGGTCCGGTACAGACTGCAAAAAAAATCTGATGCCTATCGATGGGTATCGTATTGATTTAGAATTGTAATTTGCATTATTTACGTCAAAACACTGCTAAGCACGTCGCTTTAGGTAATTGCATATCATATGTAATGGCATGTTAATTAACCTTATAGCTTTCCAAAAGAAATCTAAGGTAAACAAAAATGGATAGAAGTCATAAGACGAGCAAGAACAGACGACTTTTGGAAGTCGAATACATTTTCCCGTATATGCTCTGATAATTTTCTACACAATGAATTTAATACGCCAAAAAACGGTTAGTAGTAGTAGAGCTTTTTTGTGAAAGAGTTCGTCCGGGGAAGTACTACCACCATACCTGTTTCTGCCGCAAAGCAGTAGTGCTCGCATTGCTGTGTTCCGGTTTGAAGGGTAAGGGTGCCGATGAAATTACGGCCACATGGGACTTTTCATCTTTATGTTTCAGGGTGGCGGGCGCAGTGGAATGCCACATAGGGCGCGTCCTAGGTGGACGTGACCTGAGGTAATGCACTGTTCATAGGCAGAGGGTACCACTTAACATCAGGTGGGCCATCTTCTTGATCTGTCATTCCAAGTAGTATAAAAAAACTCATTGTGCAAAAGTCTTAAAACTGCACTCTGCAGTTTCTTAAATACTGGAATTTTTATACATTTATGTTTCCGTACGATTTTTATGATATTTTCTTAGTTTATTGAGTGATGAAAAATATATTTTTCACAAATTGATTGAGCTGAAGACCTTAGGTGGACTTGCTTTTCTATTGATTTATATTGTGTATGTTTGAGAGCTGAAAAATAGATACGTAACTACATAAAACAGAAGGGAACCATGTATTTTTGTAAAAGCTTCATTCAATAATTGCATTTTTATCGGCGATTTTTTGTACTATAAACCTACTGAAATAACTTTAGAAAACACATTGCATCTGTTAAAGTATTAAGTATTAAAAAAATACAGTTTTTAAGAAGTTCAATAATTTAATTTCACCTAGTTTATTTACAAGACCGCCAGGAGTGGCGCTATAGAGAAGAGGCCTTTACTCAGCAGTGGCTGGATAGATAGATAGATAGATAGATAGTCTATTTGTTGACCGTACCCTAAATCCGAATTGTCTTATTTTTCACGGACGTTTTGTATGGGTAAGACCAGTCCATTTATTTTACTTTGGTCGATTACATCTATGAAATTTCGACATTTGTAAAAAAGACCTTTTTATAAAGCGTAAAAGTAAACGGCACATCAATCAAATATGTTTTCCTCTCTGTATAGCAAGAGTGTAGTTTGTATGGCTGTGCGTGTTTATAATCATCTTCCTAAATCTGTACTAGATGCTCCCAGTCTTAATGTGTTCAAGGGAAGACTGAAAAAGATGCTAACAGGAAAAGCTTACTATAGTACACAAGAATTCCTTGGTGATAAAAATGTTAATGACTAGGAATAGGTGACTAAATAGGACTAATTACGTGATTTTTAATTTTTAATCAAGAGTTATTTTTACTGTTTTATGTATATTTTGCATGCGTTAAACGCCGATTATGGCTGAACATTTAATTGTAGCACTAACCACCAGTTACTAACCCATATATCGCAATAAATTAATTTGAATTTGAATTTGACTCTATGCTATTTTAGCACTCAATCCATGCAAATATCCAACCATCTAAACATCGTAACTTTTTTTATATATGATATTAGTGGGATGACGGTACTATACTATACTATAGTTATACATGAGTATAGACAATCTAGAGGTACGAGTATACTAGACATTTGTCCTAGTTACTTGTTTTTTTTTTGTTTATTGTTTATTGTTCTTATGGTTCCGTAACCAAAAATTACGGAACCCTTATTGATTCGTCATGTCTGTCTGTCCGTACGTGTATGTCACAGCCAGTTTTTTCCGAAACTATAAGAGCTAGGCTGTTGAAACTTGGTAAGTAGATGTATTCTGTGAACCGCATTAAGAATTTCACAAAAAAATTGAAAAAAAACAGTACATTTTTGGGGATCCCCATACCACGGAATAAATATTAGACACCCATACTTAGAACTGAAACTAAAAAAAAAAAACATCAAACCCAATACGTGTGGATATGGATAGGATATGGATATCCAATCTATGGATAGGTCTTCAAAAATGATATTGAGGTTTTTAATATCATTTTTTTCTAAACTGAATAGTTTGCGCGAGAGACACTTCCAAAGTGGTAAAATGCGCAAAGCTCATTTTAAAACATACAAAATATAACATCCGCGTAGCACTTCTCTGCGTCGTAGTCGTTCGTAGAGTCACTGCTACGGACAGCTACGAATTCGTAGCATTTCGCATTGATATTTCTTTTGAAATGGGATTGTAAAGTATTGCCATTCAGCGTGGCAATGCAGCCAGCATCTTAGGGACGCTTCCGTTTGGCAGTGATTTGTATCCGTGTTTCATTTGTAAATGTTTAATTTTGTATATACTTAAAAACTATTTTTTACGTATAAAATAATACAACTAATACAAGTAGTTATAAACATAATTTAAAAAAATACAAATTAAACATGTGGTTCCTTAAAGACCGTTGCAAACGATCCTATGATACCTGAACTAATCAAACTCACTATCTGACTGAATCGTCCCTATAACATAGATGAAAAAAAACTGGCCAAGTGTGAGTTGGACTCGCACACCAAGGGTTCCGTACCATCGCACAAGATTTAACACTATATACTTTTTAAGGCCGAGCAAAAAACATGTTTATTTCCCTTTATTTTTTTTATTATTATTTTTTTATGTGTTTAGCAGCAATAGAAATAGATACTCTGTGAAAATTTCAACTGTATCACGTTTCATCTCTATCATATATAATAATAATAAATAATAAATAATGCTGGACAGTTCACACAACATTATCTAGCCCCAAGCTAAGACAGAGCTTGTGTTATGGGTACTAGAATAACTGATATACTTAATACAATACATTACATAGTTAGATATTTTTATTTTGCATAGAAAACACCCAGAACACCCTGAACAAATATCTGCAGAACGCACAAATTATTTGTTCCGAGGCGGGAATCGAACCCGCAACCTCCTGCGTCGCAGGCGAACCATCGCCAGCCGCGCCACAGAGGTCGTCACGGTCGTTGTATATTACGGTTCATCTCATATATAAAAGGCAATGTCCTGACTGACTGACTGACCGAGGTCCAGCGCACAGCCTAAACCGCTGGTTGTAGAGACTTGAAATTTGGAGAGTGTAAAGGTGTACTTACTTTTAGGGTGTAAAGGTGTACTATGAAAGGATTTTGGAAAATTCACCCTGTAAGGGGTCCAAAACGGCTTTTAATGTAAAACGAAAATGCTTCGCATTTCGGAAACCCTTGGTAGTAGAAACTAGAAAATTCACAGGTAGATTCCTTAAATAAAAGTAGCAAACATATGTTTCAGCAGTACCTGAAATTTTACTGAAAAAAGGCATGGGAATGTTTTGTTTGTAAATAAATACACTTAACGTTTGAGCTAGATTTCAGTGTAAGTCGACGATTTAAAAGTTGGTTTCACGGTGTAGTTATTGAGATCAAAATATTTTCAGGACCTCAAAGTTAAAATGGGACCCCTAAATTGAAAAACTTGAGTATGGTGTCGTTGCAAAGTTCGTTTCACGGTATAGAGATTAAAATGTTTTCAGGACCTTAAGGTTAAAATAGGACCCCTTAATTGAAAAACTTGAGTATGGTGCCGTTTCCAAGGTCGTTTCACGGTGTTGTTGTAAAGATTAAAACATTTTCAGGACTTCAAGGTTTAACTATGAAGACAAAAAAAAAGATAAAAAAAAGGACCTCAACGTTAAAATGTAACTCCTAAATAGAAAAACTTGAGTGTGGTGTCGTTTCACAGGTCGTTTCACGGCGTGGTTGTTCATGTTAAAGTTATTGTCTGAACGCCGGGGCAGTTTTCTGAGTACGCGCGGACGAAGTCGCTCGCGGGCCCTCTAGTCAGATATAGCCCGATGACCGACAGACGGAAGGACAGCGGAGGCTTAGTAACAGGGTCATCCGTTGGCATCCTTTGAGTGCGGAACCCTAAAAAGTAAGGATTTCTAAAAAAAAAATGTTTTTATCATATCGAGCGGGATTTCAAATGAAAGAGGAAAAAAATCTGAGTTTATTGAGGTTTTTATTTACATTTTGGATACGATATACTGAATAAAAATATAGGACTTCAATAAGTACCTAATGTTATGGTTCACCGAAGTTTATGATAGTTTATGTTTTTATAACTTTTTACCAGTTAAGGGTCGATCTTGATGTAATCAGCGCTAAAGCTAGGCTATAAACGCGCGGGCCCATATCGCTATATCCGTCTTTAACTCCAGCGAGCGGCGCTAGGAACACGTGCTTACCTACTCCCCTGAATAATTTATAGCTTTATACCAGAGCCCTTCACGCGGAGTGGAGTGCTTTCAAACTTCGCCTCTAGCTGAAGCCTGCGTGAGACAAATCAATTGGACCACTGTACTACATTTGTTTTTGCTTTAGTTCACTATATCTATATATATATAAAACAAAGTCGTGTTAGTTACACCACTTATAACTCAAGAACGGGTGAACCAATTTGGCTGAAAATTGGTGGGGAGGTAGCTTAGAACCAGGAAATTAACATAGGGTGGTGGGGTCACCGGGGGCTACCCGTGCGAAGCCGGGGTGAGTCGCTAGTTAGTAATATAGTAATCATCTATTACTTAATGTATTATATTATTATTATTTATGTATATTATCTATTATTCTTAATGTATTTTTCACACCACCTGTTCGACAATGCCCAATTACATATCATGCAACCTCAGCGTAAAGTAAAGCATTATCTCCCTACTTCGTCTTAGGCAGCTTGATCCCTCGCTTCACTCAGGACTCTATATAATAATCACTCGCTACGCTCGGGAGTTAACCCTAAAGTCCCTCGTTACGCTCATGGTTCATCATGCCGCCCGCGACGTGAGACACTGCTTTATTCCCATAGTGCATAATCTACTATTTCAGCACATTTGCCCGTATTTTTAGGGTCATGATGCTATTTACATCTTTTTTTTATAATTTTCGTCGCATGGGTTGTGCATTTGCCAATTTAAGGTATAATTATTGTTTAGAATTGTATTTCCAATATAATTTCCAACGTTACACTCCTTCCAAGTCGTCAAAGTAACAGTCAAGTCATGTTTTAGTAAAACAATGGCCGTTTTACTAAAACTTAGGTAGACAATTTCCACTAATTTAAAAAGTCATGCAATTCACTTCCATTTCATTTCACTACACTTGTGCTCTTTAAACGAGCTACATTGGTTAAAATGCCACCAAAATAACAAAAAAAAAACACAATGAAAAGAAATAAAATAAAAATAGACGTGTCTTTTCAATAATGGCGAAAAGAGTCTTAATTTACACTATCGCTATAATTCGGTAAAGTAATTTCTTTCTTGAAGTCCGATAAAAAGTTTACTAGCAAGGAGTTTTATAAAATGATCTCGACTTTATTCGAAGAAAAATTAACCCTGAGATGGGTATTTGGCTGGATATTACTTACCTTTATCCTCGCAAGTGTGTAGAAAAACATCGTATGAAAAGCGTGAGCATTGCTCATTACAGCTCTTGGCTCCATTGCGCCTGCGCCTGTCGGCTCGAGCTGCAATCCCGCCTCGACTGTAATGACCAACCTAGGTCACTACGTATCAGAATGTACTATTATTATCGTAATACTATCGTAACAGACTTCTCTATCGCAACGGGAAATATGTATCAAAGGAAATTAACTCCGCAACACCGTTTTGTAACTTAACAAAATTATCTTGAATTCCCTTTTCTACAGACTTTCTTTTGACGGAAGAGAATAAGGCGCAGAGATGTAACGAAAGATTTATTGTAGTGTTGTTTTATTTTTTTAAACCGACCGAAGAGTTTGTGATAAATTCTTCAGCATTTTAGGAACGTACTTTTTAAGTTGTTTTAGGTGAAACGTTTCGCTTGAGGCGCGAAATTCAAATTGTTTTGTGTTTTTTTGCTCATCAACTCATTTTGAGATAGCGAAACCTGATTTTGCTGAAACTAGGAAACCTAACCAACATATTATATTGATTGAAAATGTCTCATATAGTTATCATTAGTTTAGCTACGAATGTCAATAACAAAAAAACACTTTATAAATAATTGAATGGCATTCGTAGCTAACCCAATGATAATTATGAGACATAATTGAAAAAACCGGTAATAACTCACTTAGGTACTTGTTCCGAGTCATCACCCGACTCGAGTTTCTGGGACTTAATACCCCCTTCCTCAAGGAGTATACGCGACGGCTTCCCGGCGATAACTGCGGGCGCGCGCCCGGAGCTCACGACTGGTAGGTACCGGAACTTCGGCAACGCTCGCACTCCCGTCATCACCCGAATGGCATGAATTATCGCCAGTACTGCGCCGATCATCGTAAAGGCGGGAACACACGTAACTCACAGTGTCCGGATTATTGACTATCGCAGTTAAAGACTTTGCAGGTCCGGTGCCAAAAATTGGTTTCCAAGCATGCGGCAACATCCATCCCTGGTCTCTGTTGAAATTCGAATGGCGGTGAATTTCTATAGCCTCGCGTATTTTCTTTGGCACCCAAAACTTCTCTCTTGCCAGTACAGAAGCTTGGTCAAACCTAATAAAATGAACCGCATCCGGGAGACAGGCATGTTCAGCTACAGCCGATTTTACCACATCCACATTCTTGAATTATTAGACATTTTCAATCAAAATATGCGTGTTAGGTCTCCTAGTTTTCGCAAAATCAGGTTTCGCATCTGAAAACGTAATGTGTTGATGAGCTGTGACGAGCAAAAAATGCAATAACATTTGGATTGCGCGCCACAAGCGAAACGTTGCACCAAAACAAATATTTTTAAATAAAATAGCTCTTTCCGCCATTTTTTAAAAGAGATGTCGTCTACTTCTATTTTTTTTCTTTTCCAATTGTATTTTTTTTTTGAGTAATTTTGAGTTATTTATTTTAACCAAAAAAAAAAAAATGCTCGTTTAAAGAGCACAAGCGTAGTGAAATGAAATGGAAGTGAATTGCGTTACTTTTTTAAAAAAATAGTGGAAATTTACTACCATAGTTTTAGTAAAACGGCCAACGTTTTACTAAAACATGACTTGACTTACTTTGACGACTTGGAAGGATTGTAACGTTGCAAATTATATTGAAAATACAGTAAATATACTTGAAAATGGCAAATGCACAAGCCGTGTGACGCCAACTATAAAGAACTAAAAAAAAAGAATCCTAAATATGAATAAACTTCTCTAACTCCTAACTCAAATAGATAAGTCATATCATATCCCAATTTACATCCTGTACACATACCTATATCAGTAGAAAAATAGCAGTTCTAATAGTGACCGAGCTACGATTAAAAAAAAACGCAAATCGATGTACAGGATAGCCATTTGGTACACGGGTACTTTTATACATATATTTAGAACCGGCTCATGAAGCCCTTTCATTTAAAAACACAAGATATAGGTATCTGAAAAAACTAAACCACTTCCCATACAAAAACGTGATGACGTCATTACTGCCCTCCCTATGGGAATATTTTTAAGATCTACCGCTCAAAATAATTGTTTTAACCTAAAGTACCCGTGTACCAAACGGCTATCCTGTACATCGATTTGCGGTTTTCTATCAATATTTGCTCTGTACACCGTCCACTAAGTACACGTACATAAGAGAGAAAGCTAAACAAAAGCACAGTCATAAAGCCTACAATGTCTTTAATAAAAGTACAGCGCTGGAGTAAACAGCTTATGAGTGTCGACAAGTGCACTGCAGGTTCACTAAACGCCTCTCTCCCTGCTTTTTAAACACCTAGTATACACATATCGAGCATACTTTTCAGTTCAAGTAGCTAAGCGACTAGCTAATGGTCTGACCATTGACCTTTGAGGTCAAGGCAATCTCCGTTCATATTATGAGAAGAGACAAGTAAATTATACTTTATCTGAGTTTCCTTACTTTTACGAATGTAAAAAGAGTTTTATCGGTTTGTGTCGTAAATTACGCAAAACCACTACGTACTTTACGATGCAGACTAAGAAAAAATCCTCTAATTTATCCACTGTAGGACACAGACCTCCTCCATATGTCACAATGGCTTAGAGCCACCTCCATCCTCGACTGTTAAGGTGGAGTATGCTGCAAAATTCCTAATCATGGATTTGATTTTTAATTGAATAAAACAAGTACAATATTTAAATTAAAAATATGTATGGATACTACATTATAATTACGAGGGATCACTGTACCAAAAACACGATAGGACAATATTTTCTTTATAGAAAAAAAAACAAAGTTACGTCTATTTTTTGCCTTTATTCGAGTGTTTATTAAAATGGTGCATGTTATTGGGTAAAAAATTAGATAAATACAATCAATACAACAAATCCGAGGGTTTACTGTAGGGGTTTTGTAAAATTAGCTATATTTTTGAGATTATTCACCCGGCGAGAGGCGTTTTTTTTGTATGAAGATTTCTGTCTGGTGTTAGCGCAGTCTTGATGTGTCATAAAGTAGGTTCTACAAGCAATGATTCCTTTCTATAATTTTAATAATCAATGTTTTAGTTGAATAATGCAGGCTCTCGTATGAATATCCAAGAGGGTATGATACATTCATTTGATTACCGATGCGCTACCCTGTCCGCCTTCAAATATGTAGGTTATGTTCATCCGACATTATGTAGCAAATTCTCCATTGCAATTCTGAAATGCTACCGGTCCTAATTTATTTACGTACTGTATGGAATACGAAGCATTTTGTGTCGATAATTAGGTTTTGTGACGTCAAACAACAAGAAATGATTGACTGATCGATAAAATTCGTCCAGTTTTTGACACACTTTTCTATAATAACAAGCTTTTATCTTAGCTTTTTGTAATTAACAAAAGATGTCTTATGGTATAAGACCAAACATGGTAAAAAAATAAATTTTTAACTAAGTACTAAATAGGTCGTTATTTAACAATAACCTCTTTCTGTCTTTCCTGGAAACTATAATCTGGGTCTCTTCAAAGTAAGAGTGAATAGGTGCCTTCTAGACTTTTATGCTCCATCGTCGACCACATTGTCACTTACCAACAGATGAAACTGCGGTAAAACGAAGGCCAGTAGATGTTAAAAAAATACAAAATTGTGCAAACTTTCAATCATGCACCTAGAGCTAAACGAATCTTAGAACTTAACTTTTAGTTCAACAAACTAATTTACACGAAAACTAAGGTAGCCACTAGATGTTCAAATGAGGTTATTATTAGCGTCAAACTATTTCAGCAGCGGGACGAAGCTTCCTAATATTTTTTTGTAATCGATTTCCTAATTTCATAACTATTTGCAACGATCCTTAGCTTTAACTGTATCAATTATATATATTTTTTGGTTATATTATCTACTTGTGTTCGTTATATAATTATATCTGTAAAAAACTGTTACTTCGATTATTACTTCACTTTAGTTATTTGAATACAGTAAGGTGATCTTAGACACAGAAAGTGTTCGTTTCCCTCACACTTGTGGATGAGTGTAAACGGAGTGGCAACTGGTAAGAACAGTATTTTAGTCACGTCACATGATAGATAAATATAGCGGCGGCTCCAACTAATAATTCAAGAAACTTGTAACAACTACCTACTGGAACTTTTGTTCACAGGTATGAAGAGCAACCTTTGTTATCTGCAGAGTTTTTATTATAGGCTTTTATTTAACTTGTATCATGTCTATAGGGGACAAATCTGGTCATTGAATTTTTGACCAGTTTCCGATATCCATTTGAGCTGTAGTATACCTGTCAAGTTCCGATGACAACAAAATATTAGGTATGGTAACAGCGACCTGATCTGATGATGGAGGCGGAAGGTAGCTAACGGAACTGTCTGTCTGATGGGGATCTAGGACAAACCTGGCAATCGAATTTTCAACCACTTTCCGATATCCGATTGAGCTGTAGCATACCTGTCAAGTTCTGATGACAATAAAATATTATGGTTACAGCGAGTTGATCTGATGATGGAGATTCCGTCTTCATTGGACGGTGGACAACGGAACTCCTTCATAATTAATAGTAAACTGGCATTACAAAAAAAAAAGTTTTGAAATAAATGATTTTTAACAAGAAACAATGTTTTTTAACTATTTTCTAGATTTATTTTTTAATGTATACCAATATATATACCTACTGAATATACGTTTAAATACGAGATTTTAAAGAACTCTAAATGTGCAGATATAATTAATTGGCCTTAATTCATTTAACAATAAGTTTTGAAGACTTTTGAGCTTAAAATGGCATAAAGTTTTGAATAGTCCATTTTGTCAGTGCTTGGAGGTCCCCTAAATGGAAAAACTTTTGCATGGGTAACTAATTAATTCCTTTGTGCGCATTACTGTGACGTTATTAGGAATTTTGGCTTTGAATCGTTTATGATGCCAGCCGTCTCAGGGAAACAATATTTAGCTAATATGTAATTAACCATTAACATGCAGTATGAAAGAGTGTTATGTTTTGGACAACATAATTGAGAGGGGTTGACCCCATCGAAATACAGAGATAGGTACCACAAAAGTAATATTACAGGCCTTACTCTCGCCAATGGACCCTGTGCTGCCACATTTGGAGGGAGTTGGCTTTTTGGCCAACCACGGGATGGGCCCTGTTGGGCGTCGTGCGAGATGGGCACCGGATTCAGCTACAGGCCCTGTGAGGGCCTTCTGCACCCTACATGTTCAGAGGAGCTGTCTGGACGTCTCCATCTTCGAGGCCGTCTTCGCCACCTGAGCTGCCCTCTTCAGACGGTCATCTTCTCCTGGCCGTCACCATCTTCGAGGCCGTCACACCATCTGAGCTGCCTCTTAGGGCGGTCGTCATCTCCTGGCCGTCACCATCTCCGGGTCTGCCTTCATCGTCTGAGCTGCCTTTATCAGTCTGCCGTCTTCACCTGTTTGTATCCACCATCAGGTTGACGACACATTCTACTACTTGTAATAAGCAATACTTATAGGTAGACTAGTGGTTTCAAAATTTATTTACACGCCCTAGGGATCAAATTAGGAAAATAACGTACCTAGGCTGATCTATCTGATCCGTAGCATGTCTACGAGCAACCTACTGTTTGTACGTAGACTAAGGAGGTCATAATACCTTTACACACCTCGTCGAGGTTATATTACCTTTACACACCTCGTCGAGGTTACCTTTTCTTATATTTTCGAGGTGAAAATACCTCTAACCTTTTAAAATAAGTTGTGGCTTGCGGTTCGTCTTAAAATCACATGACAGGCGAGCCGTAACGCTACAGTTTGGCGCCCACAGTCATATTACAGCCCAGTATACAGTTTGGCAGGTTTTTATTGGTTACCTAAACTGTTCTGCGCACAGCAGACTTTGCGAGCACATAGTTTTTTGGAGCAATTGTGTTCAGCTCACATCCACACACTTCTGAAAGTTTTATTAGCTTTTAACATAATTAGAAAGTTATCTATTCCAAAAACCAGCTTCAAAAAACCTCATGAGATATGTACAATTGTACAAACCGTTCCCTAAATAGTGGCGTAGCAAACTTCCTCCCTTCATGGGGGAAATACTCCTCCAATCAAAAATCGCCGACGACAAAGAACTATGAAACCTGTATATCAAGTTTCGTCAAGATTAGTTGAAAAATACCTATACGTGAGTACCACACATACATACTCCAGACAGATGAAAGCAAATTTTGTGAGTTGTTGCAAGCAAAGTTTATCGCTTTACTCGCTGGTCAATAAAACGCATTCGAGATTTCAGAGTACAGTGGGCAGAATAAAAAGCAGACAGAAATGAGTAATTTTGTTTCATAAAATTCGTAACGAAATTCGTAGTGACGCATGCAAACGAGGGACAAACCGCGGGACGCCTGAGATTGCGGGATTTATTTTATTTGCGGCTTATTCGCCACCAAGTGATTATTGCCAGCCTGACGTTTAGCGCCAAATTGTTCAAGCTACGGGACTAAACTCGGTATTTGTGGGTTTCAAGAGGAAAGTTGGAACTCAGACCAATTCTCGGCTAGCGCAAATCACTTTCGCTAGTGGAAAATTGGTTTGAAATCCAACCGAGAGAACGGGATGTTGACGAAGTTTATATTTTTTAGAGTATAGAAGCCTGCAAAGTAAATAAAACATCGATAGGGTGAGAGTTGATCGTCTATTTGGAGTATATGTTTCTTAGCAAACATGTTACTCAAGTATTATTAATAACACAACTCACTAGAGCGGTAGACCAGTGAACGGTGGGCCATCTTATCCTAGAAAATCTCGACTTTCATTTTTCGACAATGTCCAATGGGGAGGATTACCAAAAACTTTTCCGGCAGAGGGCGCTGTGTGTTTGTTACTTGACAAAATATCTTGGTAAAAAAAAAACATTGCTTTTAAGATTTTCTATGCATTGGTTTGGTTTTTGGCGAGCTTTTTAAAAGATTTTGTGATGGCGTACCTGGCGTATCACCCAGTTGAAAGAGGAGTTGAAAATAAGAGGTGCATCGCTCCAAGGAAAGAAAGCCGAACTAGTCGAAACGTACATTTTAATTACCATTATACTAAGTTTAAGCTGTTTTCAGGGCAACATTTTGGTAAAAATATGATTTTATTAATTCTAAAATACACTTATTCGTCAAATGTTAGTTCAATTTAGTGATAAAATTGATTAAAAAAATGATCTAAAACAATGGAGAATGTTCAGTAACATTGAAACTTCGCATATAATGGATTAAGTACCTACTTAGTAAGAGACATGTTTCACAGTAATACCTGTTATCTTAGAAGTGGTCTCATCGTCAGTTTCTGTGAAGTGTTTTCCACATAATCTCGAAAAATCACTTGATTTATAATAAAGTCTTCTCAATGGTTTTTCCCACTTTCTCCTTAATGCTAAATCACTTGGGAATTTGTGTACACCTATTTCTGCACATGCAAAAGCTACACAACGACCCATATTTCAAGTATTACGAGAAAACAAATTAAAAACCATATAATTTCACTGCAGATTGATAGTTCGTAGGTAACAAACATTTGGCGCCCTCTACATGGAACTAATTGACAGTGGTCTTCCCCATTACATATCATGCAATCTCAACGTAAAGTAAAACATTACGTCTTTGGGGAGGTAAAGTTGTACGAAACTTCTTAGGGAGCTAAAGTGATTTTAATTTGGAACGTCAATTTCATCTCAAAGTAAAAAAAAAACATATGGCATTGTAGAGGTTTGTTCGAAAATCGAAATGGCCACTCAATCAGAACTCAATTTAAAAAAATGTGAAACAAAAGACGATGTGATTTTCAGTCATCGAGCAACGCAGGCCTCCGTACCGGAGGGGAGACGCCATAGAGCTGTCAACCGATACATATTTATTCAGAAATATTTGGGGGGGGCTTCACGCACTCACTTACACTTTAATGCACACTTTTGTAACCAGTCGTTCTATCGCTATAAACGCACACATCTATAAACAGCAACACATCAAAAACCTTTATACACACATAGATGCTTTCTGTGTACAAACATCATGTTATGTCACAAAATTGACAGTAACATCCGTTCTAGGGACTTCCACCACTCAAGTCGATAAATGAATAGTATCGATAACTTTTTGGTAAGAACTTACTTTGCCTACCACCAAGGGTCATTTAAAGGATTTAAGGGCGGCTAGGGATGAGGGGAGGGGTTGAACGCTCTCTGTGAAGGGGGAGTTGCGGAACCGCCCCACTTTTCGAGGATAGCATAGAGATCATTTTGTGGATAACTATGATATTTTAGATTAGTAAAAGGTAGTAGTAGGCTGGAGAGAGAGGGGGTAAACGCGGAAACTTAGAGTATAGAGAAAAATCAAGAAAATTTTGAGTACCCAAGGTACAACCTTACTTTACAACAACTCATGAGATGATTAGTTCTTGGGAAAATTGAATTAGAATTTTGTTCAAAGCTTACAATAATTTCATAAAACTATGGGCTGGCAAGTCAAAAGAGACGAAAGGAAAGAAAAGGAAAAAACGCTTTACTTAGCTCCCGTCTTCCTACTAACCTACATAATCCATGACGGTTCTGGCCTCGAAATATACAATGTATTATATATATCTGTCATTCACTGTTATTGTCAAAAACCAAAAATCATGATCCTAAGTGCCAAAAAACTAGATTAGTCATTAAAATTTATAAATAGTTTTTTTTTTTATTTCAGGCATGATTATCCCACGACACAGGGGATCCTAGTGTGGGATCAGAACTATGTAGGTATATGTTGGGTGTGTTAAGTTATGTTGATGCTAAGCGATGGTAGATAAAGTAATACTTAGCGCTATTGTATATAGTGAACAGAATATCGCGTTGAAAAAATTATACCTAGCTATATTTTTTTTTCATTCTTTTGTCAATCAAATAGGATTTGAATAGGAAAATCCCACGACACAGGACGGACACTCATGACACGACTTTTCTTGAAAAGGAGTAAACGAGTTCAAACTGGGAAATGCTTTTGTTAATTTATCGTGATAACGTATCCCACAACCTAGGTAGGCATGCAACTTTTTACGAAAAACTATCACACCTCTAGATTTGTAATATCACATAATAATTTAAATTCATGTCTGTGTTTAAATATAAAAAATCAAGGAAAAGAAGCTTGCTAGCCCTCACCAAGCATGTTTTGCTTTTGCTAGTAATAAAATTGTATCATGATGGGCCGATTGCTCTGTCAGACTGAATCGATCATGTGACGCATAGAGTAAAATGTGTGACAGTGCTACAAATACTAAAATGCCGAATCGTTACATTTTCTGCTGTAAATCAAGGTTTGGAACATCGAATTTACGAAAAGATGGTGCTTTCTTTCACATTGTACCTAAGTGAATTTCATTATATATATATATATATATATACATACATACATACATACATACATACATACATACATAGACACACGCCTTTTTCCCCGAAAGGGTAGATTGAGCCTTAAATGGGCTTCTTTTCACCTTGGTTTTCACCAGTTCTCAATAATATATATTTATTTTTATTATATTTTTTGATGTTGGACACAGTTTACACATTATTATCTAGCCCCAAGCCAAGCAGAGCTTGTGTTATGGACTAGATAACTGATATCCCTAATACAGTACATTACATAGATATTTATTTTGTATTAACATAGAAAATATCCAGAACACCCTGAACAAATATCTGCAGATCGTACAAATATTTGTTCTGAGGCGGGAATAAAACCCGCAACCTCCTGCGTTACAGGCGAACCTTCGTCCACCGCGCCACAGAGGGCGTCAATTTATGGCATAAAATGAATAATTTCAAATTAAAATCATAACAGTTACCTACCTTGTTACATACCAATACCTTCATGGTGATTGGATTAACGGTTAGAAAGTTAGGTTAGGTTAGGCTCCCGAATAATATAAATCAAATTTCAATAGTTTGTAAAACATAATAAACGAGCATTTATTTTATCGATAAAAAAACTACTTTATTATTGAGGCACATCACTAATTTAGTAGTATATAAGAAAACACGGGCAACTTACTTTCAGGAATTTTTGAGAAATAAAAAAAAACTGTTAAATGAGCACAAAGCTATTTCAGTGTGCATTGAGGCTGTTATTGTTACATACATACATACAGACATACATAGACACACGCCTCGTTCCCCGAAGGGGTAGGCAGAGCCTTAGTGGGCCTCTTTTCACAGTGGGTTGCACCATCGTGGGAGATAGACGTGACAAATAGTGAGCTCATCCCTGCCATTGCTTCCCACGACTGACTCAGCTAACGTTATTGTTATTGTTAGCAGTTGCTTATTTAATTATTTTTTATTATGGTTACCAACAGTCTACACTTGTATATATGAGGTACAAACTATATACCTATCTTTAGCTACAGGCGAAACCAATAAAGGCCTTTCATTTTCAAATAAAAAAAATGTTTGATTTGGGTCAGTTAATGGCCCTGACTCAACTGTGGTTGTCAAAATTAACAAATGCATCGTCTGTTATTTTGTGTGATAGTAACAAAATACCACAAAAATATATCACTACGTTGTTGACTTTTACATGTCACTTTATTTATACAGTTAAGTACACAGCAGCGACATCTATTTTCAAGGGTTTATAGATGATTTGATATGGCCGTGAGAACCCCTCATTATAGGCAAACACAACGTGCGAAGATTGTACAGTAACCTAACAATTGGCGATCAACGATTTTTTTAGAGCATCTTTATTTACTTTTAACTGAAAAGAGTAAAGTTATTTAAGTATGATCAATATAATCGATTTTGATCAAATTAACCACGCAGTTTTATTCTTATTATAAACTAGAAGCAACCCGCGGTTTCACTCGCATAAGTCTTGATCCTGTGGGAACATCTGAATAAAATTTAAAACTATTCGAGTGGTCCAGCTATCGCCGTTCTTAAATTTCATCCAACCCTTAGAAAATTTTGCATTTATAATATTACATACATACACACATACGTAAACTCACGCCTGTTTCCCAGAGAAGTAGGCAGAGACCATGTATTTCCACTTGCTACGATCCTGGCATACCTGTTTTGCTTGATTCACTCACATCACATTCTTCATATATGCTCATTGGTTAAGGGCGCGCTCTTGGCCTGGCCATGCTCCAGATCGACCCTGATCTAGTCTGAATACCTTCACCGAGGTCTCCCCCTTCCAACTGTCCCATTCATGCTCATCTTATGAACTAGTTTCGTCAATCTACTATCATTCATCCTTTAACCAATAACCCAAACCATCCAAGCATATCTTTCTCAATCCTTGTCACTATACACGTGCTCTTTCATTTTACAATGCTTTCTTAACACAGAGTTTCTTATTATAAAAAATAAAAAAAAGTCCACCATACATACTTCTCAAACCTCTCATCTTCAGTGCATTTATTTTTCTTTCATGTTTATTCTGCCTTAGCAACTTTTGCTACCACCATACATTCGTTTTGGCACTAACACTCCTCTATGCACATCCAGTCATGCCTTTTTGGATACGTTCCGGCTGGTAATAAGGCGTTAAGTTCACCTGGTTTCCAGAATTTACTCTCATTTAAATAACATCTTCATGCTTGCCATCTCTTGTAATCAAAGTTCCCAAATGTACAAACTTTTTCATGTTACACTTGTTGTTAATAGTAGTGTGATTTAATTATATTTCTTTAAATATAGTTGCACATGACATTTACGTTGACATACTATCATACACCTCTGCGAGGCACAATTAATCCTTTTACCATACTGGTTCTTTCACCATTGGTCACTAGGCCCCTTTCAGGGACACTATATCTCAAGCTGGTCAGTGAACCAAGAAAGAGCCCGTGACACGAAGTAGTAGTAGTTAGTAGTTACCGGTTAGTTAGTGGTTACATAGCCATCAAATACAAATACACGTTATTCCACAGGTCACATGATGACGAACGTGTTTAATGAATAGTATTTAGTAATCAAGGATATTAAGTAATCATCCACATCTTGGCTTACTGACATTACACGTTATAGACATGTTTACGTCAGCAGAATAAATCCTGAAATGCAAATTGATGTATTATACACATTTATATCTACGCTTTTGGTCACTTTTATGTCGCCCCTGTGTCACACGATTAAGTGGAGCTCGATTGAAGAGCGAGCAGGGCAGTCGTAAGGGAATTGGCTTTCATTGCGAATAAATCACGTAACTTGGCAGTGATTTTAGAGTAATGAATGACCAGTGTACTGAAGTGCAGTCGCAGTGAAGAGTGAACCAGTGTTATTGAATAAAATATTCACGGTTTGTTTTGTTAAACCGTTCAGTTTTATTATTTTACCCCGAACACGAACTCAAAAATTACAAAATCTGAGATGGCCACTTTTGTTTTTATACGGCTTAATTTTACTTGGTCAATTTTCATGCAATAAGTTATAATAATTTAATTGAAATTCAGGTACATGTGAAAGGAAACACTATCTTTTTGTAAATTTGATGATCCAATCATTTTATTACAGCATAAATCTGAACAATTCGGCATTTTTCTTAGAGCACTATCTCCCACGCGAGTCGATTCAGTCTGACAGAGCGATCGGCGACAGCTAATTTTTAATAAGCTGTATGCCCTCGAGGGCATTCAATTTAGAGGGGAACTACAGCGGGGAATGCCTTTGATGGCGTCTCCATTCCGTGTTGCTCGATGTTTTCAGTGATATGTTATTGTCTCGCAGAAGGTGTGAAAACTAGAGTATGCTTCTCTGGGATAAAGCCTGTCTTCGTCTTAGGCAACTTGAACCCCTCGCTTCACTCAGGACTCTACATAACTCCGTCACTTGAGTCCCTCTCAGGGTTCAATATGCCGCGTTCGACGTAAGACTCTGCTTTATCCCCTCAATGCATAATCTACTATTCCAACTTTTCAAACATTATAACTGTATTAAATCGATCGCGCTTTGCTTGCACTTACGAATATTCTAAAACGAGGAGATAGCCGACCTCGTTTCGTATTCAATGAGTTTTGAATAGACATATCGCATTATTTTCTAAGATTATTTGAAAATTAAGCGATTAAAAACTCCATAGAACCTACAATCTGCAAATAGAACGTACTTACCTGTGGCTGGTTGTCTGCATAATTAGCTTTGTGGTCATAATTATAATCTCAGCTGGATTCATCTAATTCACTATGTAGGTACATTGACCATTCGATGTATCCTACGAGTATCATATATAGCATACTAGCAGTGACCCGCGGTTTTACCCGCGTAAGTCTCGATCCCGTGGGAATATCGGGATAAAAATGTGCCTATGTGTTATTCCGGGAGTCCAGTTATCTCCATTCTAAATTTCTTGCAAATCCGTTCGCCGTTTCAGCGTGAAGAAGTAACAAACTTTCACATCTATATCTATATATATAAAACAAAGTCGTGTTAGTTACACCGCTTATACTCAAGATCGGCTGAACCGATGTTAGTTATCTCTTTTTTGGTGGATTCTTCTCCGCGCCGAATAGCAGAATAAGTAATTAAATATCAGGGGGGGCTGTTTTTCACCGGGGGCTACCCGTGCGAAGCCGGGGCGAGTCGCTGGTATATATATATATAAAACAAAGCCGTGTTAGTTACACCACTTATAACTTACGAACGGGTGAACCGATTTGGCTGAAAATTGGTGTGGAGGTAGCTTAGAACCAGGAGATTGACATAGGGGGGGGAGGGGTTCACCGGGGGCTACCCGTGCGAAGCCGGGGCGAGTCACTAGTTTATAATATTAGAAGGATTATTACAAGCTTTTTTATTTTTAACTTGCAATGTTTATATGTTTAATGTTGCTAATTAGCATTAAGTTCGCCTATGTACTCTGATGATGGAGACGGAAGGTGAACAACGGAACTCGATGGCTAATAGTTTAGGCTCATTTTGATCAGCACACGGTTACGATCACTAACTTTATAAAAGCTTGTATTGAAAAATATATTTTTCACAAAAATCTTGTTTTAAAATAAACTTATGTGACATCATAAAAGTAATTGAACTAGAAATAAACTGATTCGGTTTATCGTGTGGACGACAGTGTCCATAAAATTCGATTGCCTTTTTCTCTCATCTCGCTTCTAAGTATAACAGTAGCCAGTCACGTAGTTATTGAGTAAGTTCACGGTGGGCTCCCGCAATGACAAAATACATAGTTTGTACCCACGCGAACTTGGACCACGTTTATTAGACGTACGTGGGTGTCTCTAGGAATTAGTGAGTCGTGTTTATACGTCAGATATCAACAAACAACTGTAGCTGTAACTGTTTTAGTAGTAGTAGGTATAGCTTTTTTGTGAAAGAGTTCGTCCGGGGAAGAACTACCACCATACCTATTTCTGCCGCAAAGCAGTAGTGCTCGCATTGCTGTGATCCAGTTTGAAGGGTAAGGGTGTCGGTCAAATTACAGGCACATGAGACTTTTCATCTTTATGTCTCAGGGTGGCGGGCGCAGTGCAATGCCACATAGGGTGCGTCCTAGGAGGACGTGACCTATGAGGTAATGCACTGTTCATAGGCAGAGGGTACCACTTAACATCAGGCGGGCGGGCCATATGCTTGAACCGACATGCCAAGTAGAATTAAAAAAAAACACTACAAAATATGTCCCAAAATAACTAGTGTGTAGTTTTTATTTTATTTTATGATGTTTATACAAATTATCCGGAATTGTTTGTAAAATTCGTTGGTACAAGATTTTTCCTGGCTGCTAGCTTATTTGTGAAATGTGTTATTACTGGAAGAAAGCGTTAGCAGAGTCAGTCGTGGGAAGCAATAGCGGCGATTAGCTCACCACTCGCCACGTCTATATTCCACGATGGTGCAACTCACTGTGGCCCATTGAGGCTCTGCCTACCCCTTCGGGGAAAATGGCGTGTTTATATGTATGTATGTCTATACAAATGCGACGCAACGCTTCGTTGGTACATGCATAATGTATGAAAGAACAGTTTTCGCTGTGAACGATCACGACGGGACAACCGGTGCGGCCGCCGGGGCACAAGTTTTATGACAGCTGCATCAGCTGTTCCCAGTATAACGTGTGTCAAGTTTGTTGCTTACGAGCTGAAATACTGCCTGCGGGCCATACTACACGGGCGGTTCTCCCGCCGCGGGAATCTGCTCCTGAACCGCACTAGAAACATATTAAAATATGGAATTTGTATGCTGAATAGGTACACACGCGTGCGTGTGCGTGCGTGTGGTTTGCACTGCGTGGTTTCCCATCGCGGTTCACGGGCCATTGTACATTTAGTTTTTGTTTAATTGTTGTGTATTTATTTTAACTAGTTTGTAAGGTGTGCAATAAAAGTATTTTAATCCATTCATTCATTCACAGGCGGGAGAAATACGACCGCCGGATGCAGCGTCAGACCGCCGCTGATAACCAGCGCTTCAAACTACACAGGTGGTTTCCCGCTATTGCGTCCACCCAAACATTGCGCTTTACTTTAATAACACCCGACGCAAAATTGACGGGATGTTATAAGTTTGACGTGTCTGAGTGTGTGTGTGTGTGCGTGTGTGTGTGTCTGTCTGTCCCATCGTAGCTCCCGAACGGATAAACCTTTTTTTTTTAAAGGTGAAATTGTCGTGAGTGTTCTTAGCTATGTTTGATCAAAATCGGTTCAGCCGTTTCATTGCGTTGAGGATTTTTTAATTTTTACATAATTAATTACTTTTTATTTATTCTATTAATAATAGAGCTGCAAGCACAGTTATTATTGGCGGATCTATGTTGAAATGAACAAAAGACAGCGATAACCGCGTTCCGTGTAGTTTGATTGTCTGCGGCAGCTTTGTCGAGCGGATTCCCGCGGCGGGAGAACCGCCCGTGTAGTATGGCCCAAATATCAAATTAATTAACGCCCACTACTTCTGAAAGTGAGCGAAACCTTTGTTGGCTCAACAATTTGACATTAAAATAGACTTAAAACATTTTACGTAGAATTTCACCCACGCCACCAATTTTGGGAAACAAATCTTTGTAAGACGACGCGGGCACGCGCCGCCCATGGCCACTGCCGGCGGCGACACCTCCTGCTTCCCTCATCCCAGAGCTTTTATCATTACACGGACTCGTATTATCTCCACCCGCACGCAAAATTGACATTCCCTTTTTGTGCTCACGCCACAAGTATAATAGAACATCGCGTTTCCCATTAGCTACTCACGTTTTTTGCTCGTAAACCCTTTGATTGCCGTTTCCTAATATACTCACGAAATGAAAAAAATAGTCAGTGCCCGTTGCCTGCGTGGAGTGCTTGAGTGGAATTTCTTCTAGGTTATTAATATTCAATGGGTACTATTTATAGGTAGGTACCAGTAGAGTGTAGTGTGCGTTTGTTTAGTAGGGTGGCAGGTATATAGCCGCGGTTCCGTTCGCTAGCGGCTATTCGCCTCGGGGTGCGTGGTGACTTGCGTTTGCATTTTGCATGAGAACCATTGTTTGAGTCACTGTATAAAACGTATACTTGTTTGACCGTCTCTACGCTTTTGATAACGTGGACACAGATTTAATTTGGTGTCACGTGAAACGAAGTAAGCGAGTTTCATGTGTATGTTATAATACCAGGACTTGTTTGTGGGATTCGTTGGTAGGTATAAGATTTTCCTGGCTGCTAGCTTATTATGGAACGTGTGAAAAGAAAGCGTTAGCAGAGTCAGTCGTGAGAAGCAACGGCAGCGATGAGCTCACCACTTGTCACGTCTACCCACAGTGAAAATAGACCCATTTGAAGTTCTGTCTACCCTTTCGGGGAGAAAGGCGTGTGTCTATGTATGTATGTTATATTACAAGCCTCCTATTTTATTTATACGTGAATGTATGTTTATTTTGAGCAGAATAGGCTGAAAATAACAGCTTATACCGAGGGATGAAATACCAACTTAAATAAGCTATCCTAGACCAACGCTGCTTATTTAAAATTCTGCTCGATGAACTAACCACACGAACAACAACATTTGTGTAGCCTATAATATTAATTTGGTAGGTAGTAACGTTTATGTTCAGATAAATACTAAAGACTTTAAAGTACCACCAGGTATTTTACAAGCTTTTACTTAATTTACTTTCCTCTCTGTCTCTGGGGAACAAATGTGGTGGTTGAATTTTCGACCACTTCTCGATATCCGATCACGCTGATGCACACACTTTTGATAATGAAGACAATATAATATAGTACTTACATTCAATATTATGGTAGGTACATCTAATATTTTCAAAAAAGCTCGTTTCCAAAAAGATATTTTTCAAACAAAAAGCTTATTTGATAAATCCTCACGCCCAACCCCAACCTTAACGATCGCTTACTGAATCCTGGATAGAGTTCTAAAACAAGATACTAAGGGATCGTTATTTCCTCCACAATCAAGCTGTTTATTTAAGGCTACCAACAACATTCTCGTGCGAAACTTAAACGTTGAGTTATAAATAATTGATTAACAGAGTAGGGTTGCAGCAAAAAGCGGCTGGGTCTCTCCCAAGTACCTACGACTACTTAGATTCACATGGCAAACGTAATGAAACGTCCAAACTAGTCAAAAGTAATAAAAAAGCAGCCAAGTGCGAGTCGGACTCGCCCATGAAGGGTTCCGTAGCAGCAAGTAACATAATATAAAAGTTCTTGGATGGATTACGATTTATGACGTATTAAAAAAAACTAATATTTAGATCTCGTTCAAAACAATTTTGGTTGGAAGTTTACATGGTAATGTACATCATATTTTTTTTTTAGTTTTATCATTCTCTTATTTTAGAAGTTATGGGGGGTGGGACACTTTTTACCACTTTGGAAGTGTCTCTCGGGCAAACTATTCAGTTTAGAAAAAAAAAATATTAGAAACCTCAATATCATTTTTGAAGACCTATCCATAGATAATCCACACGTATGGGTTTGATGTTTTTTTTTTTTTAATTTCAGTTCTAAGTATGGGGAACCCCAAAAATGTACTGTTTTTTTTTCTATTTTTTTGTGAAATTCTTAATGCGGTTCACAGAATATATCTACTTAAAAAGTTTCAACAGCCTAGCTCTTATAGTTTCGGAAAAAAGTGGCTGTGACATACACGGACAGACAGACAGACAGGCATGACGAATCTATGAGGGTTCCATATTTTTTAGTTACGGAACCCTAAAAAATACATATAAAAATCCTAACAGCTCGATCGTGTCGACGACGTATTTATAATTTTCCAATCATCATATAAACTGACCAAAAGACAAACCTGAGCTCAGAATAGGTCCAGTATGGCTAGTGTTCTACAAGTAGTACATCCTAGGTGGTGGGCGCAATGTAATGCCACATAGGGCGCGTCCTAGGTGGACGTGACCCATGTGGTAATGCGTTGTTAAAGGCAGAGGTTACCGCTTAACATCAGGTGGGCAATCTGTAGTACCAGACGTAGTTAAAAAAATACCTACTACCACCATACCTATTTCTGCCACAAAGCATTGCTCGCATTGTTGTGTTCCGGTTTAAAGATACCCTTCAAGTAGCTGGTGAAATTACAGGCACCTGAGACGAAGTTCTCGCCCCTAGGCTAAAAGCTGGGTAGGCCCATGGATACATGATATCCTTATCAAGAAAACACTTAATTTTAATGTGCCGATTATATTATTTCAAGATGTGGGTACTGTTTTCTGATGTAACTGTTTACTTAAGTTATCATAACAAAGTGAAAGTTTTCGAAGTATCAGATAACAATCATATACGCTAAAGTTTCGAAGTTGGGAAAATATTTCACCTCCGGGATGCCGGGATAACGTTTCGGAATCCATACAGACTTTGTTTGTTTAGAACAAAATAAATTCTAATGAGGTCTTTGTTTTAAATAAGTTTTTTATGAAAAATATGTTTCAATACAAGCTTTTATAAAATTAGTGATCGTAGCCGATGTGCTGATCCAAATGAGCCTAAACACGGCCAGTCTACTTATCCATCGTATCCATTGAGGAGTTCCGTTGTCCACCTTCCGTCTCCATCATCAGATCAGCTCGCTGATACCATCATATTGCATTGTCATTGGAACTTGACAGGTATGCAAAATATCATCTCAATCGGTTGATTAAAATGCAGTTGCAAGATTCCACCCGGACATACATTGCAAGTTAAATAAAGCTTGTAAAATACGGAGTGAAAACAACAGTAATCTATTTTTGAAAAGTTTTTATTTAACTTGTAACTTGTAACTTGTGTGTGTTGTGTCTTCGGACTTGAGTGTCCGTCAAATCTTGCAATTGAATTTTGAACCAGCTAGTGGATTACGTAATGCTGTTGCTATCAATTTCAATCAGTTTCAATGCTGTTTCTATCCAAAAGAACGCTCTTGCGATTACCCAAGTTATGCAGTTTACCCAGATTACCCAAGTTGTAAGTACAAAGCTTGATTGCAACTAGAATGCATAAATTAGGCAATCGCAAGAACGTCATTTCAAATAGAAACAGCATTGAAATCGATTGAAACCTATAGCAACAGAGTTACGTAATTGTGCCACAGTTAGCCTTATTCGATTAAAAGATTTTATAAGAGTATTCTACAAGTATTGAAACAAGACTAAGTATTCTATTGCAAATCGTAGAGGAGTTCAGTTGAGACCTTCCGATTCCATCATCAGACCTGGTCTTCACTAAAATAGATTACATTATATATCAAACACCAAAAAAAACTACTTACGAAAAGACACCACACTCGAGTTTTTAAAATTATGGGTCTTATATGATCCTGAAAATATCCAATTTCAAAATTCCTTTCGTAGTAGGTACAACTCTTCGCATCAAGAAAAACACATCCTCCAAATTTCAAGTCTCTACGACTAGCGGTTTGGGCTGTACGTTGTCTCTAGGTCAGTCAGTCAAGAATCTACGACTAGCGGTTTGAGCTGTACGTTGTCTCTCAGTCAGTCAGTCAAGACTCTAGACTAGCGGTTTGAGCTGTACGTTGTCTCTCGGTCAGTCAGTCAAGACTCTACGACTAGCGGTTTGAGCTGTACGTTGTCTCTCGGTCAGTCAGTCAAGACTCTACGACTAGCGGTTTGAGCTGTACGTTGTCTCTCGGTCAGTCAGTCAAGACTCTAGACTAGCGGTTTGGGCTGTACGTTGTCTCTAGGTCAGTCAGTCAAGACTCTACGACTAGCGGTTTGAGCTGTACGTTGTCTCTCGGTCAGTCAGTCAAGACTCTAGACTATCGGTTTGAGCTGTACGTTGTCTCTCGGTCAGTCAGTCAAGACTCTACGACTAGCGGTTTGAGCTGTACGTTGTCTCTCGGTCAGTCAGTCAAGACTCTACGACTAGCGGTTTGAGCTGTACGTTGTCTCTCGGTCAGTCAGTCAAGACTCTACGACTAGCGGTTAGGGCTGTACGTTGTCTCTCGGTCAGCCAGTCAAGACTCTACGACTAGCGGTTTGAGCTGTACGTTGTCTCTCGGTCAGTCAGTCAAGACTCTACGACTAGCGGTTAGGGCTGTACGTTGTCTCTCGGTCAGCCAGTCAAGACTCTACGACTAGCGGTTTGAGCTGTACGTTGTCTCTCGGTCAGCCAGTCAAGACTCTACGACTAGCGGTTAGGGCTGTACGTTGTCTCTCGGTCAGCCAGTCAAGACTTTGCCTTTTATATATTTGCTTAGCCAAGGATTGTTAACGTTATCATAGTATAGGAGTTTTGAAATGATGTTTTAATGTTTTAAATAGAAAAAACTTGGATAATTAGGTACATAGACGAGTAAAAAGCTACGACTCTTTCGTGTAGTTTATCCTAACGTAGACTACTCCAGGATAATAGCAAGCGCAAATGATTTCTTGAAATCTCAAATTAATTAATTTAGTACTTTATACTGATACTCTATGAATATCTTTATATAGTAATGCTAGAGCTTCATGGATGGAAAACCACTCATGTATATACTGAAAGGCACTCTCGGGTTTAGTTATAAACCAATTCGGCGCTGTTCACCAGAATGGAAGAGATCTATTTGCTAAACTTTGCTCCCAACTTCTGAATTGCAAATAAAACCCGCTATATTTAACTGCTACAGACTCCAAGTTTCGATAGATCGAATCCGGATTAATGGATCCTTTGAAATTTCCTAATTTTCTTAGAATCTCGATACGTTTGCTGTGGAAGAAACCCTTATCATAAAAATATAAATAAGTATGCCAGCCAATACTGCCAGAATTGAATAGGAACACTAACTCATTAAATTCTCGCAGTGTTATTTTTAAGCGGCCAAGTGTGTGTTGGGCCACGCACATTATAGTGATCCATTAGTTGTCAGTCGCAGCATGCGGACTTAAAGGGGGCTTTCCTGTTTTACACAACAACTTCATTTCAGTAATTTTTAATGGAATTTGTACGAAATTTTTCATTTTACATCTCAATAATCTCTTCATATTTTTCTCATCTGTTTTTACATTTCATTTTGTAAGTTGTTCGACTATTAATCGTTTACTTGTAAAGCCTACTTAGCTATGATAGTTTTCCCTTTAACTTCGATTATAGTACTGCCGTATTTTTTTTACATATCCAAAAATAACTGTTTAAATTGCCACACTTGACTCGAACAAAAATTACCACTTTAAACATTAATATTTCGCGGATCCCTGAATTGGAAAATGGTTTTCACACACCAGCAATATTATTGAACAACCTATCCAAGGACACCCAACAACATGGGATTCACGACAAAAAAAAACATCCCCAATTTACGTGTAGGGAAAGTACCCAAAAAAACATCGAAGATTTCATTTTACCATTTTGTCGCCGTGATTAATATACCCGTGCCAAATTACAGCTTTCTAGTACTAAGAGTCTCTGAGCCAAGCCGCGGACAGACAGACTGATGAACGGACATGGCGAAACTATTAGCTCCTTGTTGACTACGGAACCTTAAGGTGGAAACCGCCGCTTGAAGGCTGAAATTCTTTTTTTTTTTTAGTTTTTTGCTCATGAATACTTCTTCAGATAGCAAAAGTTGATTTCGCGAGAACTAGGAGACTTAACACACATGTTCTAATTGATAGTATCTCATAAATATCATTAGTTTAACTACGATCCCCCTAAACAAAAACAAAACACTGTAAAAATGTGTTTAGGGGGGTCGTAGCGAAACTGATGATATATGAGATACTATAAATTAAAACATGTGTGTTATGTCTCTTAGTTCTCGCGAAATCAACTATCGCTATCTGAAGAAAAGTTGTTGAGCTAAAATGGGCAAAAAACACCAAAAAACTTGAATTACGAGCTTCAAGCTAGAGCATCCACCTTCTTCTTCTTTTTTTGGCGGAGCATCCACCTTAAAAAAGTATGTAATTGTCGAGTGACGCTGCCAAATGCTTGGGAAGTTTATTATTTACCAATTTCGCTCTAAACTGGTTAATTCATAACTCATAATTTAGCCTTTGACCACTTTAGCTCTTAACTGAAATAAGATTGACACCTCAGGATCAATTAATAAAAGTCAAAAGTTTATAGCATGTTACGATAAAACTTGGATTATCCTTGGGATAAGTTACATAGTGTTTTGTCAAGCAGCTTCAAATTTGATTGCAAGACACAAAACACGGTGTAAGTACTCCAATGATATTCCTCGTCTATTAGTAGCACGGATAGAATACAGACTAGATGTAGGTTTATTAATTATGATACACGTGGAAAAGTATCCCTCTATTTTATTTTGTTGTTCGCCCGCGTGTCGGCTCAGACTGTCCGCGTCGACATGCTGTGGACGAGCTCGAATGAGCGCTGACACCTCATGACAGATTAATTATTCCGTTTGCTGCCTCTCACTCACTGCTAATTGCTATGTCCGACACCACTGGTGCTGGAACCTGGACCACTTGTTTTATATATTCAATTAAAAAACTATTTTACACTATAGAACTTGGTAGCTAGCCAGCTTTTCTGTTTGTTTTTTTCTCTACGCTATGTAGCTAAAAACTACTACTACTACTACTTACTATAAATTTCCTACCTACCTAACGGCACTAACTGACCTGTTTTAATTTTAAATAAATAACGTATGTACCTACATATCTAGTTACATAAAATCGTTTGTCTTTGATCTTGTATGTGTCTTTCGAATAGTTTATTTTTATTCTTTATACTACTTGGAATGACGGATCAAGCCGATGGCCCACCTGATGTTAAGCGGTACCCTCTGCCTATCAACAGTGCATTATCACATAGGTCACGTCCACATAGAGCACGCCCTATGTGGCTCTGCACTGCGCCCGCCACCCTGATACATAAAGATAAAAAATCTCATGTGCCTGTAATTTCACCGGCACCTATACCCTTCAAACCGGAACACAGCAATGCGAGCACTACTGCTTTGCGGCAGAAATAGGTATGGTGGTATTACTTCCCAGGACGAATTCTTTCACAAAAAAGCTCTACTACCAATAGTTCTAAGTTTCTTACTTTGTTAGAACTTCAAATATTATTACTAATAATTACTATTTACTAATAATGTCTACTTACTACCTACATACATACATACATAGACACACGCCTTTTTCCCCGAAGGGGTAGGCAGAGCCTCAATGGGCCTCTTTTCACAGTGGGTTGCACCATCGTGGAATATCGACGTGACGAGTGGTGAGCTCATCGCCGCCATTCCTTCCCTGACTCAGCTAACGCTTTCTTCCAGTATTAACACATTCCATAAATAAGCTAGCAGCCAGGACAAATCTTATACCAACGAATCGTACAAACAAGTCCGGGTTATTACTTAAAATATAACATAAGATAAGATAACCTTATCTTATGCTTAGATACTGTATAACGCACATCCTTGGTTAACTAACCGTACTCTCAGCACATCATATTGTAGTTACTATGGTTTAGGTTTCTTGATTAAACCGATTCTTGTCATGGTCACGACCATCATTTGGATCATCAAAAACTTTTAATCAGTTGCCAACATTGCACTATGTACGCACTAAAAACAGTATATTATGCGCTCAGCCAGTCTGTGCTCAGTTATTGAGTTTTTCTATGGGTCGGAGCGTGCAAAAAGTAGCTGATTAAAGTTGAGCGAACACAACGTTGCCTACTTAGCTACTCATGAGGTACAAGTATTTTCGTTATCCTACCACCGGTCACACAAGGTGACAAACCGTTTATGAAATTAGTATTGATCATTGAGGAGTTCCGTTGTCTCTATAATCAGATGAGTTGCTTTCACCCTTTCAATAAGCTTTCACCATAATATTATATTATCATCTACATTTGATAGGTACCTATTAAGTTTTAGCTCAATCGGTTAACTATGTTGAACTGGTTAGCAAGATTTGACGAATGTCAATTTGAAGAATATGTGATTGTTTGTGTTATATTGTCATATTTCTGGATTATTTGACTTCTGTTTTTATTTTTACATTTGATTTACGTACCTATCTTTGTAACTTTTTTATTTGTACAAAAATCTTTGACATATTTTTTTTTTTATTAATAACCTATCTAATTTATAGTTTATTTCATCAGAAAGGTCACAGGAAGTCGGGTGATGGAGGCGGCTCAGCACTGTTCATCGTGGCATTCTAAGAGGGAGGACTATGCCCAGCAATGGCCGTCACCAGCTGATAATACTGATTATGATAAAGCCAACATACGGTAGTTTGTCACGTCCTACGTAAGTAGCCTCGTAGGTGCACACGAAGAAAGCGTTTTTCGAAAACCAACCAAAACAAGTAAAAAAATTTGTAAAAATTAAAAAAACCCTCAACGCAATGAAACGGCTGAACCGATTTTGATCAAACATAGCTAAGAACACTCCCAACAAATTCACCTTTCAAACAAAAAAATAATAATCGAAATCGGTTCATCCGTTCGGGAGATACGTTGGGACAGACAGACACACACACACACACACGCACACACAGACACGTCAAACTTATAACACCCCTTCGTTTTTACGTCGGGGGTTAAAAAAGGAATAAATGGAAGTGTATAAGGGGAGAAAACACAGTTGAGTTTATAAATGCGAACTTGGCACGAATACCCTTAAAAGCAACAACATTTATTGGAACATTTATTTACCGATTTTCCGAAACTTTTCTCACAGGGAGGTGCAACAGGGTTATAAAGTTACTATGGGAAACACTTTTTCCTGGGTCTTGGCTACTAACTCATAGTTCATTCTATTTTGGGTAATACTGTTGCTAAACTGTGTTAAACAGCTTTTTTTTTACAACTTTGAATGACGGTAAAAGCAGATGCTCACCTGATGTTAAGCGGGACAATCTGCCTATGAACAGTGCATTATCTCATAGGTTACGTCCACCTAGAACGCGCACTAGGTATGCGGCACTGAACCGCGCCCACTATCCTGAAATATAAAGATGAAATGTCTCATGTGCCTGTACCTTCACCTGCAGAGATGCCTTTGAAACCGTAACACAGCAATGCAAACACTACTGCTTTGCGACAGAAATAGGTATGGTGGTGGTACTCCCCTTTAACGAACTCTTTCACAAAAAAGCTTTACGTATTAGATTGGAATTGTATACTACATGTGTATGATATATTCCTTTACTATTAAACAAGCAATATTTGTTGTTCTATATAAAAAAAACAAATGATCTCGAAAACGTCTCAAACTATTTCGATGAAATTAGCTATATGGGAGTTTTGGGGGCGATAAATCGATCTAGGTAGGTCTCATCTCCGGGAAAACGCGGTTTTACACAAGTAATTAATTTTGTAAAAATTAAAAAAACCCTCAACGCAATGAAACGGCTGAACCGATTTTGATTAAACATAGCTAAGAACACTCCCGACATATTTACCTTTCAAACAAATCAAAAAATATCTAAATCTGTTCATCCGTTCGGGAGCTACGATGCGACAGACAGACACAAACACAGACACGTCAAACTTATAACACCCCGTCGTTTTTTCGTCGGGGGTTAATAAAAAAATAACGCTGAGCGAACGTTGGTCGCCCAGGTCCTCAACATTATAAATATACAAAATTGTGTGTTGTATTTTAATAAATTTACTTCAAATTCAGCATATAGCAAACGATGGGTGATGGGTGGCGGTTGACCAATAGAATAACGTATGCCAAAACGCGATCACGTCACAAACGTGCGGTTTTTGATTCGAAGCTGAGGGGCGGGGATGAGAGGCTCACGGTCTATACAATTTTGCACAAACAAAATAATCAATTCCGTTTCCGAATCAAAGGATTAATTGCCATTCATTACCCAATTCCAAATTGAAAGCATTAAATTGGACAACAACCAAAGTTCATTCGAACAGTGCAAGATTAACGAAATTAATCTGAGTCGTCGTCTACATAAAGTGATTCAGCAACAGCCGTTACTAAGTTCCGCCTAGGTTTATTCAAGTGCTCTAATTGTATTCCTAGATACACCACATTGATATACATAATGATATAATATAACCTGCAGTGTCATGGCAGCCTGGTATTTACGCTCTCATATTCAAAGGTCGTTAGTATCTGGTATCCGCCATTTCTCGAAACAGAGGAAATTATCGTAAAAAACTAGAACATCCTAGAATCTAAATGTATACAGATATGTATAAATAAATAAATAAATTATGCTGGACAGTTCACACAACATTATCTAGCCCCAAGCTAAGTTGAGCTTGTGTTGTGGATATTAAATAACTGATATCTATATATATATATATAAAACAAAGTCGTGTTAGTTACACCACAGCGAACTCAAGATCGGCTGGACCGATGTTAATTATATCTTTTTTGGTGGATTGTTGTCCGCTTCGAATAGCAGAATAAGTAATAAAATATCGGGGGGAAACATAAACTTGGCTGTTTTTCACCGGGGGCTACCCGTGCGAAGCCGGGGCGATTCGCTAGTATTTAATACAATATTGAATAGTATTCCGATATTATAACTGCTGTAATAACTACCTACATGAGATTACTGTGAAATAAATGATTCTCAGTAACTAACTTGAAAAAATATACTTAATACCTTCGACCAAAGTATTCGTCGAAGCTTAATACAATACATTACATAGATAGATACTTTTTATTATACATTTAAAATACATAGAACACCCTGAACAAATATCTGCAGATCCTACAAATATTTGTTCCGAGGCGGGAATCGAAATTACAGGCACATGAGACTTTTCATCTTTATGTCTCAGGGTGGCGGGCGCAGTGCAATGCCACTTAGGGTGCGTCCTAGGTGGACGTGACCTATGAGGTAATGCACTGTTCATAGGCAGTGGTTACCGCTTAACATCAGGTGGGCCAACTGCTTGTTCCGTCATTCAAGTAGTATAAAAAAAAAAAAAAAACGATCCCGCAACCTACTGCGTCGCAGGTGAACCTTGGCCCGCCGTGCCACAGAGGTTGTTCAATAGAATATTATGATGATGTGTATATAATGGCTGATGATGAATGGTTTAATTCAACTTTGTCGTTGGGAGCGTTGTTTTGTGTTTTATTTTGTCAGGATCGTGACGTCCGTACTAATTGATATCCATTAGTTACTGGGTGATAATGTTTTACGTGATCAGATTTTCTTTTCAGTTTCACTGAACATAAGGAATGTAAACAGGAACTTAAAGTCGGTTACAAAACTTGATCAACATAATTTATTATAAGAATTTTATACTCAAATGCTTCGACCAAAGTAAAATAAATTATTTACGTCGATGCTCAAATGTAACGAAGTAACAGATGTCAATTTAAAATGGAAAGACTTCAATATTTTGTGACTACGCAAAGTATTTGAAACTATCATGGTTATCAACATAATTTCACTGAAACCGGATTTTCACCATGATTTTTTGAGTTTTGTGCCAAACAATAAAACTCAAAAATCAACATTCTGTTTTTTTTAGTGAATATTATACTCGTAATTGATACTATTAATACATCACATCACAAAAAAACTAAAACTTTGTTACCCCTTTTTAACCCTTTTTAAGGGTTATTTTGAAAAATCCTGAAATTTGTGTTTAATTTTTCTGTATTTTAAGTACCCATACCAACTTTTTTTTTTGTTTTTTTTTTTATACTACTGGAGTGGCGGAGCAAGCAGATGGCCCACCTGATGTTAAGCGGTAACCTCTGCCTATGAACAGTGCATTACCTCATAGGTCACGTCCACCTAGGACGCGCCCTATGTGGCATTGCACTGCGCCCGCCACCCTGCGACATAAAGATGAAAAGTCTCATTGCCTTTAATTTCACCGGCACCCTTACCCTTCAAACCGGAACACAGCAATGCGAGCACTACTGCTTTGCGGCAGAAATAGGTATGGTGGTAGTACTTCCCCGGAGGAACTCTTTCACAAAAAAGCTCTACTACTACTCAAGCAAAAGGCACCACGCGTTAAAAAGTTCTGTTACAACAACAGCAACAACAACAGCTTCCTGAGCACAGTGGCCGAGCGGGTAGATGGTCCGATCCTCAGTCACTGGACCAAAACGCATGTGCTGCCATGCCACTCAATGCGGTGTGACAAATAATTTTAATTTTGATTTAATTTAATAATTATAATTTTTAATTTTAGAAATACTGTGTGATAATGTCTACTTACAACTCTTTACTAACATAATATGGTGTGAAACCGAAATAAATGATATAATAATAATAATTGCACCCGCTTTTGGGAGTAGTTCAGGGAAAAAATATTTTACCCTTTTATGATTTGTATTGGAATCGAAGCATACTTATGCAAAGTTTCAAGTTTGTAAGTTTCAAGAAATACAATTTTTCATACAATGGTTTTCGCCCCTTTTCACCCCCTTAGGGGATGAATTTACAAAAATCCCTTCTTTGTTAGGTTTTGCTATAAACGGAACCTACGCTCTCAGATTCAGCTTTCTAAGTCCAGCGGTTTCAGCTCGGCGGTGATGAATCAATAAGTCAGTCAGTTAGGTTAAGCTCTTATACCATATAGGTATAAATTACCGCCGACCGGGACCGCTGGCCGCCAATAGATTTTCAAATAAAGATAACTTAATAAATTGCAGTTCAGGGCAGTTTCAAACCACATAACTCCGCTGTTAGCTGTGGATGTGCGTTCGTTTCTCTATAGTTTTCGTTTGCGCAATCAGGAAATTAAATAAAGTTCATGACACAACGTCTGCCCAACTTCCCACCCAAAACAGCTCGCTCTCAACTGAACTCACAAGATTTGATTACAAAGTTTTACATTGAGCAATCAAATAGAGAACAAGTTATAGTGCGCGTCATGTAAAAAGAACGCTGGCGGTCTAGCTTCTACAGGCGTTCCAGCGTTCTTTTTATAATTGTACTTACTATAATTGTACATTATTTGTAGTAAACTAGGTAGGCACTCATTCAATGCATAGGTATACATCTCTTAAATAAGTAGAAAAGTAAGTAATCTCTTAAAAAGAACGCTGGAACGCCTGAAGAAGCTTGACCGCCAGCGTTCTTTTTACATGACGTGCATTATATTATAATATTATACCTATTTTTAGGGTTACGTCTTTTTTATTTTGACCTTTTAATTTCTACTATTGCAGTGTCCTTTTGGCGACAGAATATTACAATTTCATAATAAATATAACTCTAATTTGTTAACATTATTTAATTACCTGTTTATTTGTATTTTGATATCTCTATAATGAATTATGTTATTGTGGAGGCTAATTTTAATATTTTATTATTTTATAACTCTTTATTTACAGATATATTATTACAACTAATACTAATATGTTAATAATTAACATATATTCTAACATGTCATTTATGTTAACATGTGTAGCTTATTATGGAATGTGTTATTACTGGAAGAAAGCGTTAGCCGAGTCAGTCATGGGAGGCAATGGTGGCGATGAGCTCACCACTTGTCACGTCTATATTCCACGACCCACTGTGAAAAAAGGCCCATTGAGGCTTTGCCTACCCTTTCGGTGAAAAAGGCGTGTTTCTATGTATGTATGTATGTTTCTAACATGTAGGTATCTCCAGCTTAGAGCAATACGCCCTCGTATTGCTCTATGATCTCAAGTAATAAAAATACTTTGACTTTGACTAAATCTGGTACCTGTGTGCGTGTGTCTTAGTAATCAGCGAAGTTAGAACATACAAAAAGAAATCGAACTTCAATCGCTGAGCCATGCTTGTTATAAATGGTACTTATAACAGACAAACACACAAAGAACCTCTTACCCCAAACACATTTAGCACTCGTACCGCGCGTGGGTAAAAATATAAATCACATCAATTACCTAGAACCGTGGAGCACGCCACGCCTGATCTGATCTAATCCTGAGGTCGCCGTGTTCTACAGGGTGAGAGGTTTGAGATGGGCATGAATCATAGTAGACACATAACCAAAAGATTTACTTTTGGGTAAACCACATAGGCAACGAATCTGTCGAGTAGCGAATCTGCCGAATTTCGAATCTGTCCAATCCAGAATCTGTCCTACACCGTAAAAGCGTTCAAAGTATATTTGAGCAAAAGTTAAAATTTCCCTAAAGTTATTTTGCGCGTTTCGATTATCTTATCTCACTAATCCCACTTATATCATAAATATCAAAGTTACGATGTTTGGATGTTTGTATGTTTGTTACTCAAGTTTGTTACTGCGGTTTGGTACATAGATAGATTATAATCTAGATTGCGCTATAGACTACTTTTTATCCTGGTAAAACGTGAGTGAAAACGCGGGCGGAAACTAGTCTATTAAATATATAAAAATGAATGTATGTAAGGTTTCTGAAGAAGAAACGGAAATACCACCGGGGAACACTGAGGCCACGTGAACAAAGTCGGGAGCGAGTCGCTAGAATACATATAAAAAAAGTTAAACAAAATGTATTCATTAGTTTAGCTACGAATTTCATTCAATTATTTTTACAGTGTTTTTTTTTGGTCATTGACTATCGTAGCTAACCTAATGATAATTATGAGACACTTTCCATCAATATTATGCGTGTTAGGTTAGGTTAACCCTACCACACCCTCAATGTGGTAGGGTATCTCGTAGCAGATTTTCACCTCGTCACAAAAAAAAAAAAGGTTTAGCTAACTCGCTGACCTGAGTTAGGTCGCTAACTCAAAATGTGTTGATGAGCTGCGTAAGCAAAATACATATAAAATTTGACTTTCGCGCCTCAAGCGTAACTTCATATTTCGTAGAGTTCGTAGACTTCGCCGTAGCGATCGTAGCAGCGCCGTAGACCTTTGGCATGGTTGCCTGCCATGATGAATCAATTAGAGGCAATTCCAGGCTTGATCTCGTATGAGTAGATTTTAATTGCTAACTATGGAGTGAGTATATGTATAGTGCAATCCGGAGCAACTAACATGATAAGTGTTAATTGCTCCGTAGATTTCTTTGATAATAAGCTGGATATAAATCCTTTTGGCTCGTATTATATTCTCTCTATAATATTTCCTAGTAATTCGCTAAGAGCGAGTCGGACTCGCGTCATAAGGGTTCCCTTAAATTTTACTTTTAAATCCTATAGTTAATGATGACTTTTTGCAGAAAATAAGTAAAAGATTACGGTACGGTTCAAAGAATTGTATTCTCGTAAGAACAATAGGTGTATGTACCTATTGTTCTTATTATATTATAAAGTTAAGTCTAGGTTAGGTTTAGATATTTTAATATATATATTTTTTTATTATTTTACTTGGACTTGATTGTAAGATTCGTTGGTATAAGATTTGTTCTGGCTGATAGCTTATTAGGGAATGTGTTATTACTGGGGGACAGTGTTAGCCGAGTCAGTCGTGGGAAGCAATGGTGGCGATGAGCTCACCACTTGTCATGTCTCCACGATGGCGGAACCCACGGTGAAAAGAGGCCAATTGAGGCTCTGCCTACCCTTTCGGGGAAAAAGGCATGTATCTATGTAAATTTAAAATGTATGTATGTAAATTTTTATATTTTGTGACTATAAATTTTACATGGCTCTGTCCACGTGGATCCTAAGTACGTACAGATTTACTGACACTCAAGTCTTCTTCGGTGAATACGCTACACGACAGTGTAAACCGCATCAAAACCAGTCCAGCAGAACTAGAGTTCTAAAAAAATTATAAAGATAAGACGAAATTTAAAAATTTAAAATCCCCAACTTTATGAAACGGCTTAACCGATTTTGATAAAACATGTCTGAGAACCAAAACCTGCTTTGAAATAAAATTAAACATTCAAATCGTTTCACCCGTTTAAGAGCTACGGTGCCACACACAGACACACACACATAGCGGTCAAACGTATAACACCCCTCTTTTGCGTCAGGGGTTACAAAATGCTCGAACCCGGCGGTAACCCATCTAAGTAATGACGTCAAGGTTGATTCCTTGGTTTTTTCTACAACCTTCAAAAAACTCGCAACCGTTTTTGATAAAGTTAACAAAACACGTCTAAAATCAACGGTCATTGATGGCTGAAACCCACTAAGTAGTATATATTTGGATTTCTTGCAAAGTTTTATAATTTTATTTAGTTTATATGTATGTTCTGTTTTTGTATTTTTAAAAAGCCTTTGATATTTTAATGCTAGCAACAATTCCGACTGTCATTGTATCTTTCAAAGCGAAGGCATACGTTATACCGAGTGACGGGGCCAAGGGTGGAGGCGAAGAAAACTGCCCCTTACCACAAACGGCGTAAATCCATTTGGACTTTTTATTCTTAGATGGATAACCTATTTATCGTCTTTTATCCGATGGTAATTCATTGTAAAGCTATCTTTATACTAGTATCTATCACCTTTGTTGAGAATTAACTGTTTCTCTAAAAATAGTAAAACATCTTTAAAAATAATTTTGTTTAGGACACGTATGGAATTCCATACGTATAGACTTCTCCGTCTCCTCCCGTGGATGTCGTAAAAGCCGACTAAGAGATTACCCGGACTTGTTGATAGGATTCGTTGATATAAGATTTGTCCTGGCTGCTAGCATATTAAGGAATGTGCTTACTGGAAGAAAGCGTTAGCAGAGTCAGTCGTGGGAATCAATGGCGGCGATGAGCTCACCACTTGTCACGCCTGTATTATATAAAGAGGCCCATTGAGCCTCTACCTACCCTCCTTCGGGGGAAAACGATGTATGTATGGCTCAGTCGCAAAACGTCCACTTCTCATAATGAACACCGCCCTTTTTCTCAATATGACCACTTCGCAAAACGTCCACTTTGCAAAATGTACACTCGATTTTTCAAACGTACACTGTGCGTTTTCTCAAAATAACCACTTTGCAAAATGTACACTTCACTTTTTCTAAAAACTATTTCGACAAATGTGTACATATCTATGTAATTTCATTTTAAACCCCATATGTTACCTAAGTGTAAATTAACAAAAAGTACTCAAACGAAGTAACGAATGGCTATACGCAAGCAGAGTCATGTAGCTTGCCTCTATCGCACCACAGCTAAAGCTAAAAGCCAGCCGGCAAGTGTTTTTGTAGCAGTCCCGCTCTTAAGGCTGCGCCAACACCAGGCAGAAATTTCATCCAAAAAAAAAACGCATCGCTTCGCTCGAAAAAGCGGTTTTTATTGAAAACCTCGTAAAATACAGATAGTTTTACAAAACCTCTACAGTAAACCCTCGGCTTTGTTGTATTGATTTTATTCATCGAATTTTTACCCAATAATATGCTCAATTTAAACATCGAATCTAGCCAAAAGTTATAGGTAAGTTTGTGTTTTTTCTATCAAGAAAATATTGTCCTATCGTGTTTCTGGTACAGTGATCCCACAATATTGTAATGTAGTATCCATGCATATTGTACTTGAAATAATAAAAAAAAATTTAGAATGAATACTTTTATTTTCAGAAAGAATAATTAAAAATCATTAATCAGTTAAAAATCAAATCTAAGACTGGTAAATTTGGGGCATGCCCCACCTTAAGAACCGAGCCCAGAACCATACCTACTTGTAATAACCACGCTTCTCTGTGCGAGAGTAGCTACTTCGAAACAATTTGCTCGCATTCTGTAGGTATTTTAGTCCCGTGCACAGCGTGCACGCTCATTAATAATGTACAATACGTGTTCCGTGGCCGCTGAAGACATTTTTTCATTGTACGTTGTATTTTCTCGGCAAACAGAGTGATTACCTTGTCCTTAATAATTTATTTGAGCCTCCACCAAGTAACACAAAGGCCAGTATTATCTTCTGAATAAAACATTATCTCTCTGCAACCGAGAGCAAATCGCTACTGTAGATTTTTTATGTTTGCATACTCAACTATAAACTTTAAAAATAGCTTAGTAAACTCTCAACTTGCTAGAATGCTTGAGCTGGATTAAAAATTAAGTTTGTGTGAGTACATTTTGTGCTATTTTTATAACATAACATGAAAGATTGTCACATATAGATTCCTGATCCCACACTAGGATTCCCTGTGCCGTGGGTCTCAGAAACTACGAGTACCATGTTACCATAACACCTATACCCGGAATAAATATTTGCAGATTATACAAACATTTGTTCCGCAGCGGTAAACGAACCCGCAACCTCTCGCATCTCAGAGAGGTTATATGGGTATGATATACCTGTGATTACTACTGCTTCGTCTCACCGGTTCTGTCTTGATCACTCTACGTAAGATTAGTGACCAATGGTGAAATAATGAGTACAGTTTTGCCTAAAATATGAGTGTTTTCGTTTGCGCAGAAAGCGCAGGCTGATATCCGACAGTAGCCGAACGAGTAGTATAGCTCTGACCCGCTGTACAGCTCTGTCCCACTCACATCAAAGAGTCGACCGGCCGCGATTTTGCCGCGAAATCGATTAACCATTAACAGCGCAAGATTTTAGCGCGCGAGTGCTATTGGTAGAAAGAAGGTTCCCGCGCTATAGAAATTGGTCTACAGCGCAGGTACATCGGGGCGACTTATATTTTGGATAAAATCTGTATATGTAATCTGTAATCTGTATCTTTATTGTGGGTATCTGTACCTATGATAGTAATCACTATTTAAATTCTGTCAATTCGTGTTAGGTGGTCCAATTAAACCTACCCTACAGACACTGTTGTTTGAAATTTTAAATCTAGAATGAATTCTGTATGTTCATACACACAAACATACTCTTACATAGACACTAAGCTCATAAACCTTTCATACTGAAGCGAAACATCTTCGCTTTACCTCATTAAACTAAAACTAGTCGGGCAAAAACAACCAACGGGGTCTCTTCTCGAACCACGTACTAATAGCATAACATTACAGTGTATCAAATTGTATTGACTATGCCAACTCCAGGCAGAAATCTTCATTCAAAAAAAAGCCTCGCGCCGCTCGAAAAAGCGGTGTTTATTGAATATCTTGTAAAATATAGATATTTTAACAAAAACTCTACTGTAAACCCTCGGCTTTGTTGTATTGATATTAATTATCGAATTTTTAACCCAATAATATGCAACATTTTATAAACAATCGAACCTAGGCAAAATATATACGTACCTTACTTTGTTTTTTTTTTCTATCGAGAAAATATTGTCCTATCGTGTTTCTGGTAAAGTGATGCATAATTTTAATTTGAATATTATACTTGATTTAGTCAGTTAACAATCTAATCTATGATTGTAATTTTGCTTTATACCCCACCTTAACTTCCTGTTGTAATTGCTATTTATTCTGATTCCTGTTACCTACATAAACACGCGCCTTTTTCACTGAAAATGAAACTGAGCTTGAACTGAGTTTTTACAGGGAAAAATCCACCATTTCGAAAAGACACGCAATACACTTAAATTTAACTACATCACATATGTGCTATTTATCCAAGTTACACCGGTTAAAATGCCACCAAAATTACACGAAATAACTCGAAAAAACATATTCAAATGTAATTAATAATAAGTTTATTGTGAAAAATATATTTTTCAATACAAGTTTTTATAAAATTTGTGATCGTAACCGTGTGCTGCCTAGGTATTCGGGGTACAAGTGAGGTGGTTAAGTGAAGTGAAGTGTCATCCATAGATAATGCTGTCATCAGACAGCCATAAGAGAGCATGAATTTTTGACACGCCGAACTTTAGTGAAGTCAAATATTATCTTACTGCGCAACGCGTCACTTTACCCCGTGACTCGCTCAGCGAGTTCACCGAGCCCCGAATACCACGGCTGATCAAAATGAGCCTAAACACGGCCAGTCTACTATTATCCATCGAGGAGTTCCGTTGTCCACTCCGTCTCTATAATCTGCCTAGGTATTCGGGGTACAAGTGAGGTGGTTAAGTGAAGTGAAGTGTCAACTTGCGGGCGTTAATAATGACATTATAGATAATGCTGTCATCGAGACAGCCATGAGAGCTCAGAAGAAGGACTAAAGCACATCCATGCATAAGAGAGCATGAATTTTTGACACACCGAACTTTACCGAAGTCAAATATTATCTTACAGCGCAACGCATGACTTCACCCCGTGAGTCGCTCAGCGAGTTCACCGAGCCCCGAATACCAGATCAGCTCGCTGTCACCATCATATTGTATTGTCATCGAAACTTGACAGGTATGCCAAATTTCAGCTCAATCGGTTGAGGATAACTGCTTTAAAATTCAGTTGCAAGATTCCACCCGGACAAACATATTCCAATTGGACATACATTGCAAGTTAATATAAAGCTTTTAAAAATTACGCTGTATCTTTTAAAAATGTCAGATTGAATCCGTAGAGTTTGTACATATTTTGCATATCATCTAAGGACGTCGGAAACGTTCCAAGGCGGTCCGTAAAGTATCTCTGCCCCTCCAGCATCTGGCCATGTGTCACGTTGTTTACATTTATCAGAATATAACACATTAGACGACATAATCTCGACTTATTCCCTCGACTCCACACAAGCACGAGAACGTATTTGGCAGAAGATAAAGTAGGTAAGTTTTATTACTTCGATAGGTAAGTAGTGGTGTTCATTGGGGACTTGGATGACAAGTTACCTAGAATCTAATAGTATCTAGGCAGCTTCTTTCAATATTTGAAGATTATCGACGAACGGTATGTCTGGGAGATGGCGTTTAGGGCTGCCGTTATCACCATGAGGTAGCCTACGTCTACCGCTACGGTGAATATTGTATGTACTTTATGGCATTATATTTTTCACAAAAAACATATTATGTTTGTCAGGGTGGAATGCGGGTGGAATCTTGCAAATGAATTTTAAAGCAATTTTAAATTTGGCATACCTGTCAAGAACCGATGACAATACAATATGATGGTAACAGCGAGCTGATCTGATGATGGACACGGAAGATGGACAACGGAGCTCCTCGATGGATAATAGTAGACTGGCCGTGTTTAGGCTCATTTTGATCAGCACACGGTTACGATCCATAATTTTATAAAAGCTTGTATTGAAAAATCAATTTTTCACATATAACTTATTATAGTATATTATTATTTATTGTTTCTGTGTGATGATCAATAAAGATTTAATCTATCTATCTATCTTACACACTACTTAAAAAAACACAACATTTAAATAAAAGTAAATGTACAATGGGCGGTCATATCGCTAAAACGCAATCTGTTTCAGACAACCTTTGGATGGAGAGGAGCTAAACCTATATGGAAGATTGGTTGGGTTGTACCTATATTAAAAAGGGAAGAAAATATAACCAGAATATAAAATAATTTAATATGGAAGTGATAGTTGTAAATAATTGATGAATAAAATCGGTAGAATGGTCGATAGTAAGTCGACAGTATGTTAGCGGACCGGCTGAATTCCCCGGGGGATGTGAGCGGCTGAGCTCACCTGCAAACTGATAGAGAAACAGTATCGCATCTTCGCCAACTTAAGACGATATGTTATAATTTTGGAGTCGTTGCGTTACGTTGCGTTACACGCTCACTCAATAACGGTAAAGGTTACAAACCACACATTAACACATTAATTACTTGAGGATGTAATCTAAATAGATCAAGATCAGAAACACGATTGGTAAACCTTTTCTCGACAGATTTATTTTTTGAAATTCTCCCAAATGTTTGAATTTTTTGAATTGAATTGTCACATGTGCCCACAAAGACCAGCGATCCTCAACCTTCTACTTCGCAGCTAACTTAAAAGTTGAATTTAATTGCAATTTGCAATTTCTTTCTTATTTCAATAGTACCATAAAGAATAATACCACCAATACAAAATAGCTAAGAACTCAATTCTAAATATAGTTATTTCGTAATATTGCACAATAAATTAGAATTTCAGAATTTCAGAATTTCACAATTTTATGTTCATAGTTTTGTTTCAGTAAATAATATAGACAAAAATGCATCAACTTGGCCCGCCTATATTTCCTTAGTAAATATTGGCACGCTAAGGAAAAAGTTTCCCCATCCCTGGTTTAGAGTATGGGATAATGCGATACAGGCATAATGCTGGCTCCACAATATCGTCCAACACTCGTACCTCCAAATATCCTCCGATCCCGGACAAACCTGATCGATCTCCAAACCGGCCCGCTACACATCCAGACCGAACTCCGAACTTTCAAAATCATGGCAGACGTCGAAACGATAGCAGCAGCTTCACTGTATCTCATTAGCGCTGACAGATATGCGTGTTTTGATGTGTGTAGGGCAGGTTTGTGCGAGTTCGCCAACTCATCCGATCTCCTTTTATTTGTGCAGAAATAACCGCTCCCGGAGCGATCTCGAACCAACTCGATCGAGCTCGACCGAACTCACCCGAACCACCACTCCACACATCGACGGTTGGACGATCAGTTCGGATGTTGTACGATAGTGTGGAGCCAGAATTACAAATGTAATGTTGGTATGTGTGAGTGAGCTGAGTCAGCTGCATGTAGCTAAGCTTCTGAGCGTCTATAGTCCGTGCATGTGGGTGCTGTGCCTGTGTGCTCCCGACCGCAACCCGGGACGCCCTCGGCCACGCTCTCCGTGTTTTGGATGGTCTGTGAGAACATTGTCACCTGTGTAAAGGCTGCCTTAATCATGAAATTAAGTAACAATTACCTACGCTTGAGAGTTTTATAACTGCTGAACACAATGTACTTTTTCTGGATACATTATGTTTTAAATTTAAATGTAACCCAAAAATTCCGTTCCAGCGGGACTCAACCCCGCAACCTTGCCTGTGATCGGCAATGCCTTTACCAGTTCGGCCATAGAACACTATGACGCTGAACACGAAATTTGTGGGCACTATCACATTATGTTTTTTCAACTTTCCTACCAAACTATTGCTAGTCTTCTTAAAACACTTTCTCTTCATCTGTACATAGAGAGCATTACAAATATAAACAAAAGTCATGATTATTCAGTTATCTTTTTCACGCAGGAAGTCAATTTCTCGTTATTATTTTAAATCCACACTGAAAGTTAGCCGGATCGAGACTGAATTATGAATTGACTGCATGTTTACAAGCTTTATTTTAACTTTCAATGTATGTCCGGGTGAAATATGTTTGTCCGGGTGGAATCTTGAATAAAGCAAGTTTTTCAACCGATTGGGCTGAAATTTGGCATACCTGTCAAAATACGACGACAATACAATATGAAAAAATAAAATTAAAAAAATGGTGACAGCGAGCTGATCTGATGATGGAGACGGAGAGTGGACAACGGAACTCCTCGATGGATAATAGTACACTGGCCGTGTTTAGGCTCATTTTGATCAGCACACGTATAAGATCACTAATTTTATAAAAGCTTGTATTGAAAAAAATATTTTCCACAAAACCTTATTTTATTCTACAATAACAATTTAGTCTAGGTACGTTCGATCACAGATTAGAGAAGGACAGTATTATTTAGGTATCATTGGAAAGATCGAAGAGAGACGCGTAAAATTTTAGCTAAAATTCCCGGAAAAACTATGAAGCATTCAAGTTTCAGTCACATAATCCGCGTCATATTGTCAAATGAGTAGAATATCTTTTAATTTTATGAATTAAAACATTTTCATTTTTATTTTAGTAGTAGTAGAGCTTTTTTGTGAAAGAGTTCGTCCGGGGAAGTAGTACCAGTATACCTATTTCTGCCACAAAGCAGTAGTGCTCGCAATGTTGTGTTCCGGTTTGAAGGGTATGGTGAAGTTACAGGCACATTAGACTCTTCATCTTTATGTCTCAGGGTGGCGGGCGCAGTGCAATGCCACATAGGGCGCGTCCTAGGTGAACGTGACCTATGAGGTAATGCACTGTTAAAGGAAGAGGTTACTGCTTAATATCAGGTGGGCCACCTGCTTCTTCCGTCATCCACAAAGTTAAAAAAAATAAACAAAAACATCGACTCTAGATCGTATCCCGATCCTAACTTTATTTTGACTATTTTTGTATTCTTCCGTGTATACGTAAACCAGACATTTTAAATTTAAATTCATTACTCATGTTGCCAAACCACGCAAAGCCCCGACTTCGACAGTTTCCCGGCTACACCTATACTAATAGAGCATATTTATTTGGAGCATCGTGCTACCCCTTCGGGCTTCGGTCGTAAAGACAGGGGCAAGGCAGTACGGTGAAAACTATAAAAAGCCGGATAAATCTGCAAGCAGGATAGCCGGAAAATAACTCCAACAAATAACAGGTTTATGTACCCAGGTTTGTATGTTATGTACCAACCACTTGAAAACTTGAATTTTAAATACCTATTTCTGCCACAAAGCAGTAATGCTCGCATTGCTGTATTCCGGTTTGAAGGGTATGGGTGCCGGTGAAATTACAAACACATAGACTTTTCATCTTTATGTCTCAGGGTGGCGGGCGCAGTGCAATGCTACATAGGGTGCGCCCTCGCTTTACGAGCCCTTGAGACAAATTGTGTTTCCTAGGTTTTTCAAAATAATAACAAATGAACGAATGAATGAATGAATACTTTATTTCACACCTTACAAACTAGTTAAAATAAAAACGCAAAAAAATAAAAAATTACAATGGGCATGACGACGTCTGGCGATGGTTCGCCTGCGACGCAGGAGGTTGCGGGTTCGATTCCTGCCTCGGAACAAATATTTGTGCGATCTGCAGATATTTGTTCTGCGGGGTGTTCTGGGTGTTTTCTATGTATAATAAAAAATATCTATCTATGTAATGTATTGTATTATCAGTTAACTAGTACCTACCCATAACACAAGCTCTGGCTTAGCTTGGGGCTAGATAATGTTGTGTGAACTTGTCCAGCATTATTTATTTATTTATTATTTATTTATTCTCATCGCAAAAAAGCGATCTCTTCCAGACAACCTTTGGATGGAGAGTATCTAAACTTATAAGGGATTGGAACAAAATTAACAGCTTTGAAAAAAATACTTAAAAGAGTCCTTCAGGGATGCTACCTATCCCTGCACACTAGAAGACAGTTGAACTACCTCTGTGGCGCGGCGGGCCAAGGTTGGCCTGCGACGCAGGAGGTTGCGGGTCCGATTCCCGCCTCGGAACAAATATTTGTGCGATCGCAGATATTTGTTCAGGGTGTACTGGGTATTTTCTATGTATAATAAATAAAAAAAACTATCTATGTATTATATTGTATTAAGTATATCAGTTGTCTAGTACCCATAACACAAGCTCTGCTTAGCTTGGGGCTAGATAATGTTGTGTGAACTGTCCAGCATTATTAATTTATTTATTTATTTACTAGAAGACACTAGAAGACAGACTGTACCCCTGTGCTGTAGATGTCAATCGACGTTAGGTTCCGGTTACCATCAGGGGCACCGTGAACGTTTAAAAAAGCGGGAGAAAGCAAGATCTGGTCGATTTTTTAAACATGGACCACCTTCTTCTTTTTGACTTCAATTCAATGAACGGATTCGGATTCGTGATTCGGAAGTCTGGTTGGGTGGGTTCCCGTAAAGCCGATTGCAATGTTTTTTTAACCTCTTAGCCTATTCTCTGTTTTTAACTTTATTTGCTTCGATGTTTGATGCATTCCTCACACTACTACTACTACTACTACTACTACTTATACTACCGCTCACAGTTAAAATGGCTCAAAATTCGATATCGTCGGGATACACACTTACTCTGTCTCTTTTACAACATCCTCCACAATCCTCTTTCACCAAACTATTTAAAAGAACGTTTCCCTCCCCTTTTTTCTCCTGACCATCTATCTCGATCCTCTCAACATCTTCTACTCATGACCCCTGCCCATAGGACCTCTTTTTACTCATACTCTTTTACGGTCACTTCGATCCGCTTGTGGAACTCTCTTCCAGTAGAAGTTAGGAAAGCCGCTTCCATGGGAGTCTTCAAGTCCAAACTGTACCAATACTTTTTGTCATTGCAAAATGTCCAACAAAATTGAGCTTATGTTATTTATTGAATTATTTATATATATTATATTATGTTAGGTATTTATATAGCTAGTTATTTAGAGTAGGTATTTAGTTATGTTTATCATTTAATCTCAACCTATAATTAATTTTAATAGCACTACCACCCACTCTACATTACACAAAGGTTAGCTGGAAGAAAATGCTAATTAGCATTAAGTTCGCCTATGTACTGCTTTTTGTCTTGTGCAATAAAGAATTTTCTATCTATCTATCTATTCCTCTTAGTATTCTTCGATTTAGGGCGCGCCATGGCTATTAGCGTAACATCAACGATTTTTAAATTTATTAATTATCTATAGATTTGGTATTTAATGCTCTTTATAACGATACCATTTTTATAACTGTAGCCCAATATTTAACAAAGTTATCTACGTTTGACCATTTTTTTATAACTGTAGCACAATATTTAACAAAGTTATCTGAGTTTGTTTTTTTTTCACAACGAATTTTTTTTATGTTTTTGTACGTTGTACCCGGTACTGAGGCCTGCGTTGCTCGATGGTTGTACCTATGCTATGACTAATTACGTGTGACGTCGCTGTCGTGTCGTGTACGAACTCAATTATACTTTGTGTGATTGCGCAACTGTCTTCTAGTGATAGACACCTTTGGCTCAGCCCGCGGGCTACTGAAGGGGACACGATCGCGCGGCGAACATATTTGGTGTCGGTTTTCGAGAGCGCGATCAGGCCAACCGAGCGTGGAATACAGGGTACCCTGTCAAAAAACTATTTTGGACACGGGGTTACGGGTGATCCCTGAAATCTGCTATGAAATGAACATACCTACCCTGCTAAACTCCACTGTACGTGTCCCGGGCTCACTACGCCTTGAAGCCCGAAGCGGTGGTGGAGTACCTCAAGCAGAAAACAGGTCTAACCATGAGGATTGAGCAGTTGGAGTCTCGGCATGACGTCAATTTTATTTCCTGGGTTCCGGCTGACCGTCTATTGACCTTCATGAATGAAGAGTTCTGGCTGAAAGGTGTCAAGTTCAGGAGGTTCTTCGGACGCCTGACACATGACACTGCAGTTGCGTCATAATTACGTCGCCGTCTACACGTGTGCATTAAAATAAAGTGTTTTTATATTATGTATGTTCGTTTTTAAGGTATTTATGTTGCTATGGAGTTATTGTTTAGGTTTGTTTTTTTATACTACTTGAATGGCGGAACAAGCAGATGGCCCACAACAACATAACATTTCTCAATAAGCCTGAAATAAAGATATTACTTACTTACTCACTTACTCAAAGCCGGACACCTGGCAGCTCTAACCTGTGGTGATATTTCGGTCCGAGGGCCATCGATTCTTCGGCTCCATTTATCCGATGTCTGGAAAGTAAGCACTTAAGGACGTACACGACATAAACATCATTTTGGAGATCAGAGAGATATACCGCCGGTTTTCCTTCATATCGATGAGGTAACTTGGTAAGGTATAAGCTCTCAAACTCATAGGGGAAGTTGTGGCTAGATGACCCACCTCAATATTACGAAAACTATTAAAGTAATACCAATATCATGGAAAGCTAACGAGTAAGAGGCGAACAACTTGTAAAATGTACTTGGAGAAGTAAAAAGGAAAATTTCGTACAAAATTCCATTGAAAATTACTTAGATGAAGTTTTTAGTTGTGTTAAATAGAAAAGCCCCCTTCCAAGTCCATATAATGTTGTGTGAACTGTCCAGCATTATTTATTTATGTATTTATATTGTGACGGTCAACTACGGAACTCTACAAAGCGCGTGCGGCGTGGCCCGACACGCGTTAGGCCGCTTCTATTTACATTGTTTTGAAAACATCAATAATTACATCTTGGATCAGTTGAGCTACCTTTAGAATCGTTAGCAGCTGTCTTCAGGTGGCACAACTGTTTCATTTGTTTTTTTTTAATCGTATTTACCTACCTACTTACTTGTATTAGTTGCAGGTATTATTATTTCTGTAAATAAATGTATTGTATCTTTGTTTGTCTGAGAATTGCTACCTTAAATTACCTATAATATATTTATTATTATAAACAGTGTCACTTAGAAGCCTCTAGTGGAGCTTTTTTATCTTTTCATGTAGTTTTGTATCTTGTGCTGTAAACTACTATGTGGATAATGCAGTGGGCTACAATATTGTTATATTTGTGTTAGGTACTTAACTCTTTCATATCCTAAGATTTATATTGTAGCTGTTTATTGTCCTTGAATAAATAAAATAAAATTAAACATACCGCGAGAAAACCGGCATGTCAAGAGTCAAGAATAAGAAAACATGTGACATGAGCATGCGAAAAGTCTCTGAGAGGCTCACTTAATCCTTTTACCACACTGGTTCTTTCACTTGCTCCTTTTCAGTGCCACTATACCTCAAGCTAGTGACTAACTTACGTGAGGTAGCCGAGACAGAACCAAGTACAATACTACACGAAGTAGTTGTATTGGACAGTACCAACTACAACGATACACAAATTACGACGAATTACGTCGAGTCTTCTCATCCCCTATACCACAAAGCCTGAAGATGAAAGTCTTCAATCAGTGCGTCCTACCCGTAATGACCTACGGTGCCAAGACGTGGGCACTCACGGTGCGTCTCTTCCATCAGTTCAAGGTTGCTCAGCGTGCTATGGAACGAGCTATGCTCGGAGTTTCTTTTAGTTATAAAATCCGCAATGAAGTTATCCGACAGAGAACTAAGGTCATCATTGTAGCTCAAAGAATTATCAAGCTGAAATGGCAATGGCCTGGGCATATGTCGAAGAACCGACAACCGCTGGGGTAAACGTGTAGAGTGGAGACCACGTCTTGGTAAACGTAGTGTGGGGCGCCCCCTGGCTAGGTGGAGCGACGATCTGCGTAAGGCGGCTGGTAGAAAGTGGATGGGAAGAGCCGGAAAGCGGTCTAAATGGCGCGCATTGGGAGAGGCCTATGTCCAGCAGTGGACTGATGCAGGCTGATGATGATGATGATGATGAACTTCAACGATAGCAGTACCTAGTCTAGTGGTAGGTATGTCTAATCTTAGGTAAGGCGAATATCTCCGAAATGTTAGTTATGTTGATGGTATTATCTTATTATCTTAGCTCTAGCTAGAAATATAATATCACATGAACATCGAGGCATTTACATTTTACCGAAGTTTGAGCTTCGAGTTTGCTATCGTAGGTAACTTGAGCTTTGACCTGGATACGTTTCCCTCCAGTATCTATTGTACTAGGTTAAAGGCCGCGAAATTGCAAACCGTAGATTACATTCAAAAAATTAAACTTACTTTATTTTTTCAATACAAGCTTTTACAAAATTAGTGATCGTACCCATGTGCTGATCAAAATGAGCCTAAACACGGCCAGTCTACTATTATCCATCGTGGAGTTCCGTTGTCCACCTTCCTTCTCCCTCATCAGATCAGCTCGCTGTCATCATAATATTGCATTATCATCGGAACTTGACACGTATGCAAAATATCATCTCAATCGGTTGAGGATAACTGCTTTAAAATTCAGTTGCATGATTCCACCCGGACATACATTGCAAGTTAATATAAAGGTTGTAAACATTGCAAGTTAATATAAAGCTTGTAAACATTGCAAGTTAAAATAAATCTTGTAATAATAACAAAATGCATGGATAGGTACTAAATTATAATTCTGATGAATTACTCTACCAAATACACGAGAGGATAATATATTCTCGATATAAAAACAACACAAAGTTACCTCTAAATTGTTTCTCAATAAGGGGCATATTATTGGGTCAAAAACTATTTAAAATAAAATCAATACAATAAAGCCGAAGGCTGTAGGGTTTTTCTAATTTTTTATCTAATAACTCTTACATTCTTATGGTATATGTACAAGTACTTATGACAGAGTGTCATCTTAGATACTGTACCCCGCATCGACGTAAATAAAATGTACCCCGGGAGGCTTTCATATGGGTATTTTATGCTGTCAATGGAATTCAAAGACCATTAATGGTCTATGAATTCCATAAAAGAAAACCAATAAACCATAGGTTTCGGTTTTAATGTACTAAATTATTTGTCAAATAAGGCGGGCGGTCGACTAGCGGGCGGCGTTACTGGCGACATAAAACTAGATACGTACATACTACACAAAAGATCACATGACCCAAACCCAAACATAGTTGATCCTACTTTTCTTTCGCTGTCCATGCATAAATAAGTTTAGTCCATTTTATTTGAAGGAGACGAAATAAATATCAAATAGTGTTTATCTCAGTTGGCGCAGACATACATTACATACATACATAGATACAAGTTCTTATTCCCCGAAGGGGTAGGCAGAGCCTCCTCCTCCTCGCGTCGTATTCCTCAATGCTGAGGGTCGTGACCCCCTCCATGGATCACCTTCTGCCAGACGATGTTGCGCCAATGACATCTGTTGCCAGCGAGCTGCACGGCTTCGTGGAATTTCGAGTCGAGAGTGGTGCGGCAGATCCGCACCACTCTCGACTCGAAATTCCGACCAACGTAATGGGGTACGGCCTCGTGGCCTCTTTCCCTGAATTTTTCCCGTAATAATCGGTTTCTCTAAGTTGTCGCTGCCTTTCCGTGCTATCCAAAATACTCAAGGACTCGCTGGAGGCAGATGGAAGAAAGCCTAGTAGTTATCTTGAGTTCCTTGAGTATTGACACGTTCGTCCTACGGGCTGTCCAGGGGATTCGCAGAGCAGAGCCTCAATGGGCCTCTTTTCACTGTGGAAATCCGCAAGTGGAAATCCGTGGTCTCTGCCTACCCCTCCGGGAAATAGGCGTGAGTTTATGTATGTATGTATATGTTACTAAAACTTGGCTCGCTCAGTCAATGTGTAAGTCCAGCTAAACGAATAGCAAAGCCGAAACAGTTATCAAAAGTGCGAGGGTCGGCGAGTGGCCACAAAATGTGTTTCCCTCCAGGTGTTCTTTTTGGAATGCAGCCAGGTCAGGGCCTGGAGCGTGTAATTCTGCTGCGGTAGTGTAAATTCACAATGTATTTGAGCTTTATTGAGGTGGCGGTTTGATATATTCTGAAAAGAACCTGCGTATTTCTAAGACCAGTAAATTGGGAGGTGGTAAGATAGTTAATAATGTATGTAGGTACGCTGTACGCCATTAGCCTGCCTGCCACGTATGAGACGGAAAAGATCGGCTTTGTTTGCGAAGTTGAAGGCATACAAAGTCTTGTCTCACTCTCTTAATGTATCTCCATGTATCTCTTTTGTGTGTTTTTATATCAATGGTGTGCAATAATGTTACAATCTATCTATGTACATCTCTAACCTTTTGGAGGTTTTTATGGTAGGTAAATTCAACTCTAACGTAAACTTTATAAGTTACAAGCTTTCACCCGCGGTCTCGCTTGCTTTGATTTCCTCAGGAAGAAAATAAAAAGTTTCCTAGGTATGGTCGTGACTTTATTCTCAAAAATATTTGTACCTAAGTACTTAAATAATTTCATGATGATCGGTTGAATAGTTGCGTGAAAGCGTAGCAAACAAACAAACTTACTTTCGCATTTATAATATTAAGTTAGGAAGTTAGGATATTATGTACAAAAAAAAGGAGCGAGCCTTACAATGCATAATATAATAATATAATATGCTAATGTAAGGCATATTCATAGACCTAAAATTCTAAAGAAATAAATATATTTGTATTTGTAGACCCTGGACAGAGCCTACAAATACAATGGTATGTTTGAGAACCTGAATAGACAAAATTTGATTGAACACAATTTCAGGATATTTTACATCACATCGCAGCTATCTACCTTGAGACCGCTTCATTGAGACCATTGAGACGGATCTCAGTGTAAACACTGAGCGCTATAGCGCGCACTAACACCTTTTAGAACAGCGTCAGTTAATGGTGACAAAAATTACAAAATTAAAAGCAACACTTTGTGTTCGTTGACGCATCTTTGTGTGTGGCACACACTCTAACATCTTGCAGCGTCAGTTATTGGTGACAACAATTACAAAATTAAAAGCAACACTTTGTGTTCGTTGACGCATCTTTGTGTTTGGCACACACTCTAACATCTTGCAGCGTCAGTTATTGGTGACAACAATTACAAAATTAAAAGCAACACTTTGTGTTCGTGGACGCATCTTTGTGTGTGGCACACACTCTAACATCTTGCAGCGTCAGTTATTGGTGACAACAATTACAAAATTAAAAGCAACACTTTGTGTTCGTGGACGCATCTTTGTGTGTGGCACACACTCTAACATCTTGCAGCGTCAGTTATTGGTGACAACAATTACAAAATTAAAAGCAACACTTTGTGTTCGTGGACGCATCTTTGTGTGTGGCACACACTCTAACATCTTGCAGCGTCAGTTATTGGTGCCAAAAACTACAAAATTAAATGCAACACTGCCATCATTCATCATCATGCTGATCATTCTTGACTTATTCTTATAGCGCCGTAGCAGCTGTAGAGTAGACTCTACGGCGTAGATGCTACTTTACAGCAAAAACTACAATATATTACTTACAGCTGCTACGGCGATAACCCTGGCCCCTGGACGGACAAGGCGAAGATTATCTGAAATGCTTAATTAAATTTAAGAAGCATTTTAGTTTGGCGCTCATGTTATTGGGGCAAAAAAATGCGGTTACGTTTATGACTTTTTATTAGCGAGAAAACTTTTGAGACAGGGTACCTAATGTAGATCATCATTAAAACAAAGTCAAGCCCGTGGTGGTTGAAGTTTCGATGTAAAAGTATCTAACTGGCCTATTTACTTAGTAACACACCCGTTTCTTTATAGGTAAGTAGGTTGGTAAAATGTATAGAGTACCTAGGTAGGTAAACATAAATTATTTATTGAAAGTTACCTTAACCCATTATTGGTTAAGGTTCTTACGGGGGGGATTAAGACACTGGGGCCCAAGGCTCTCATATGATTTATGAAAACCTTTCCGGTAAGGTAGGTACCTACTCCAATTACCTACTAACACACCTACTTACTAACTATTATTTATTCTGTGCTACTACCTACACCTATGAACTCATTGTAAGTAGGTAGATTGGTAGTATCTACCACAGAAGAACTACTACAACTACATCCATGGTATCTACAAAGCCTACAAATCGAACACCGCCAATTTTTCAAATTATTTTGATAACGCTATGTTGCTATGTAACGATATACCTACAGTGCTACAAGGACTATTTGGCAAGTATTGGGGCCGCCGGCGCCGCGCGCCGCGCCGCGCCGTTGTGGCGCTGTTTGATATTAGATTACAAGATAAGATGGCAGTGTTAGCACAGATTACTTAATAGTTACTACTGTGTTAGTTCAGATTTCGGCCACATCCTAAATGATCCTTGTAGCTCTGTAACAATCGTATTCAGCCACACATAGTACAAGTAATTCAGCCATAAAATGTTCTGTGATTTAGCCTTCCAGCAGGCTCATCGGCGGCCGAGAGCTCTTGTGTGCCTACATACGTGTAAAACAAAGACGCTGTGCCGCCTGTGGGCACCACCCACACAGTCATCACCTCTCGTTAGAGAGTATGTTCCTTGGTCAACACCACATTCATGGTTCAACATTCAACATGCGGTTCAGTTGTACTACATCTTCTGTGGGTTCAATATTCACAATCGTCACATCGTCACAAACCTATCAAACATTCAATGTCAAAGACAGTTAATTGTCAAGTCAACTGCCATGCCATCTCAATGCTTGTTTTGGTGAAATTGGTGATTGCGGCTTTTAGGTTATGTATGGTACTAAGATACATTCTTTGCTTGGGCACGATTTCGGAATTATTTAATTGATTGTATGAAAGCTTATTAGATTCTCCGACAATGGTTTCTTCCAAGAAAGTATCTCTTGCAAAAGTTCTTAAAAATAATCATAAAAAGTCAGTGAAAATAGAAAAAAAGGCGAAAAAGACAGATACGAAGGTGTCCCCTATTATACTCCCGAAAAATAAACCTCAACTCACGAAAACGAGTGACTCAGTAGCTGCTAAAAGTAAAGCAATTGAGAAGAAAATTAACTATGTGATGCCATCCAAATATATAACTGAAAATGTAGTCAACTCCAGCCTCAGTGCCCTAGAGCAATTGGCAGCACATCATAAAAAAAGTAATGCCTTATTTGACGATGAACAACCGATATTTGCTGAAATTCATTGCATAAAAATACAAAATGCCAGAGGAAATATAAAATTGTAAGTACTAAACACCTAGTATGCATAGTTAACTTAAATTTATTTGGAATAATAAATACATTATTGTTCTGCCATTTCAGTGTACTGCCACACAGCACAGTGGCAACAACTGGAGAGGTTTGCCTAATAACACCTGATTTAAAGAAGGGTAAAAAAATTGACCATGAACCTACAGTAGATCACTGGCAAGAACTTTTGAGGAAAGCGGGTGTTACAGAGGTAAGTAAAAAATATTTGATTGTTATCAACTTGTATATACATCATATAAAGGTTCCAGAAAGATAATTATTTATCATCCTCAGGTAAAAACTGTTCTACCAGTGCGACAGGTAAAAGTGGAGTATGACCAGTATGAATTAAAAAGGAGACTGCTTACACAACATGATTTCATCATGGTCGACACCAGAGTGCTCAGTCACGTGTCACACATCCTCGGAAAGATGTTCTTCAAAAAACACAACATGCTGATTCCAGTTCGAATCAAGAATGACGCGGACCTAAAGAAAGATATAAGCATTGGCCTGCGCACTGCTATGCTACGAGTGAGTGAAGGTCATACTTCCACTCTTCTCATCGGTCATACCGGCATGCCACAAGAAAAGCTCAGGGAAAATGTGCTATCTTTCATACAGCAAATACAGTCTAAATATCCAGGTGGAGAAGCCAATATCAGATCAATTTCAATAAAGCTGCCACTCTCAACATCTTTACCATTGTACATTACTTTGAGTAAGTATAAAACAAAAATCCAACCTGGTTTAAGTTTCTTTGTTCTTATACAAATAAAGAAGCTGTTTTGGCCAAGTGGGACTGCCATGACTAGACCATGTGATTTTTCCACCCGAAAAATATAGTGCACATTTCATGTTCAAAATAGTGAAACAAAAAAGTGAGGAAATCAGCATGAGTATGCTGATGAAACAAGTAGTAATTAATTTTGTAAAAATTAAAAAACCCTCAAACTTAATGAAACGACTGAACCGATTTTGATCAATCATGGCTAAGAACACTCCCGCCAAATTCAGCTTTCAAACAAACAAAAAACTATATTGGTTCATCCGTTCGGGAGCTACAACGCCACAGACAGACACACACACACACACACAGACACGTCAAACTAATAACACCCCTTCGTTTTTGCGTTGGGGATTAAAAAAGTGAGGAAATCAGCCTGGATATGCTGATTTCCTCACTTTTTTTGCTTCACCATTTTGAACATTAAATGTGCACTACATTTTTCAGGTTGAAAAATCACTCGGTCTAGTCAAGACTGTCCCACTGATATTTGTGAATGATATTTGGTCACTCTTTAAATATGTAATGCTGTATGTGTATGCAGCATTATTTGTTTAAACAACAAAAAATAAGGTATGCTCTGGCTTTACAAATAAACATTTTAATAATTGCAGGATCATCTGATACCATAAAGCCACCAAAACTGGTTCAGAAGAAACCCAAGAACTTCAGGGTTGTGGAAGATGAGTTGACAACTATGTCTAATGCCAAAGTCAGGGTGAACCCTGATGGCACAGTTCGTCTGCTGAAATCAGGAGACATGGATATGAGGTACTTACCAACTTTTATCACTAATTATGCTCTGAATGATGGGCTTTAGAGAAAACTATGCTCAGAGTTTCTCTATGTGAAATTAGGAGATTTGTAGAAGAGCTATGATCACTGACTCTCAGTATTAGCAAGTTGAAGTGGCAATAGGCAGACCATATAGCTCACAGCACTGACCATTTGTGGAATAAAGGATGACGCAGTAAAGGAATGCCTCCCGCTCAGGACCAAAGATATTTTAAAGGGTCAGAAAGTTGACTCACAACTGTTTGTTATGGCATTATATGGGTGGCCTAGGTCCAGTAGTGGACTTCTATAGGCTGATGATGCTATGAATGCTGTTCCTAGTAATTTTGAAAACTAGTGTTAAGTAGCTTTTACAGCCCTAGGCTGTATGTAAATTTGATATCAAATTACTCTTTTCCTATCATATGCTTGTAATGCAACATAAACTTCCATCTCTCTTATCAGTCATTGCACTCTTGAAGTGATTGTTATACTGATGTACTATGATTAGTAGCTGATATCTCGCCATTTAACTATTAGTGGACATCCTAGCTCACTAACATCTAGCTAGGCAATTTTTAAACTTAAAATAGCCTGCTCCGTAACGTGAGTAAGCAATACCTCGTAAACAATTGCACCCTAATATTCCCTTCCTTTTACTAATGGTTTACTTTTTATTTTCAGTGAAAGTGATGGAGAATATAATGAAGAACCTGCAAATTAAGTAATTACTCTGATTAAGGTTGTTTGTTGGATAATAAAATAATAACACGTTTCCAATAATATCATGAATTTTATTTATTGAACATAATGTATAATGAAATGAATGTTGCAATGATACAAGTTTTATTATAATAAAAAAGAAAATATAGATCATGCAACATTATTGGCCATGACAGAGTCTTGGAACCCTTCAGCAGTGATGGAGTGCATGGAAGATTTAGGAATGATTGTCACCTGCATTTTCAATGGCCAAACCTTTTTGAACTTTTTGAAATTCTTTACTCCAACGTCTTGCTCCTCAATTTCAAGTGGCTCCTTTTTAACAATCAATTCTTTCTTTATTGTCACAACGATAGAACCTATGTCTAGTAGGTTCATTTTCTCATTCAGTTGATCATCAAATTCTTTTTTGATATTGTTAGCATTTATAAAATTCAAATTATCTTTCTCCAGTTCTTCAAGTTTTGCACCCCTCATTGCAACTATATCCTGAGCCGAAATATTTGTTTCAGTTTTGATAGTCTTTGTTTCAACTGTTTTATTTTCTTGGAACATGCTACGCTTAGGAGTATTTTCAGAATTTTCCCCTTGCACAAAGTTGAACAAATCTTCATCTGCATCGAAATCAGCTTTTCTTTTCTGTGGCATTGCAAGATTCAGTTTATTTGCGGTATCATTAGTATCATTTTTAGAAGCTGGAGTGATAAAATTGAAGAAGTCTTCCTCTTGTCCTACCACAACCTTCTTACAAGGATTCAATGAGCCGTCTTCACCATCATCATCTTCGTCTGCATGCTTTCTTTTAGCACTCCTGTTGTCTTTCATAACATCTCCGGCCACTTTTTTGTTGGCACTTGATGTGGGTTCATCATCACTGATCTCACTCAACTTTCTTTTAGATGTATTGTCATCATTTGTTAAGCTTTCATTGATAACAACATGAGCTTTGTTACATTTCCCTCCAGCTTCATCTTGAGTTTCTTGAGCTAAGATCTTGTTGCTTGATTGAACTGGGGCCTGTTTTACTACTTCAGATGGGAAGTTGAAAGCAGGGTTGCAATATTTAGTAGTAGAGCAATACAATATTGCCAAACCAATCTCTGCATCAGCCACAACCCTCTTGCCTTTAGTTTTCAAATAGGTGATTATTTCAGTGATCTGATTCTTTTGTGCCTCTGTTTCCTGGCTAGTAGAAGTGATGTTGTACTGAATCATCACAACTTCTTCATTAGACAGCATAGATTTAGTGAATTGTGATTCACTCAACAACAAAGGAGTAGCAGAACTTTTCGCCAAAACATTTTTGTACATATCAAACTGCCTTTTCGAGAAGAAAATGAACTTTTTACCAGCAAATAAGTTTGATCGATTTTTATTTGGTAGAAATGATACAATATCTTTGTTCAGAGTTGACTCCAAAATCTCCGGTGTGTATTTCTTGGGATCCGGTAACGCTTCTTTATTGTTTATGGCTTCCACACATTTGTTCCAAAATTGTGTTGTGACAATGTAGGAACCTTGTACCAGAGCTAACACAACTTTGATTGTCAATGTGATAGCCGGCATGGTCAGATATTTGCAGGAATCTTCCCAGTCATTCTTCAATATTCCTCCAATCTTCGAAAGATTCTGTTTTACGGTTTGGAGATTCTCACCTTTCAAGGTAGATGTACACGTAACGAAGCTTACTTCGTTTACTTTCCAGACGCTAGTCATCTTGCCAAACTTTATCACATCAGTACTGGCTAGTTTTACTTTGTTGTTGACCTCTAACTTCGCAGAGTTGTTGACAGAGGTACCGTACCTTGAACCAAGATCTGTTAGGAATAATCCTTCATCGAGAGCCACCAAAGTAGCATGTTTCCTGCTGATGGATGGATCATCCTGGATGGCGAAATCACAAATCTGCGGATCCGGACTACGGCCAATTGTTAGTTCACTTTTATGCGGGATAATATAAAGAACTCTTTGATCATTGTCTGCAGTAATAAACCACATCGTGGGATATGTAATTGTGAGTTTATTTCCTTCTTTCTAGCTTCGATAACAGTAAATTTAAAAATCAACAAAAGTAAGACCGGGATAGACGCAGACGAAGTGATTGAGGGAGCATTAGAGTTTTTTTTTACAAGTCAAATGGAGAGTGAGTGCTTTATTTTACCGGCAAACACGGATACGTAGTTCCATAGATTTAGTATATGTACTAGATCTACAATCAGAGATCGAAGATGGAACCAAAAAAAATATGTGCACGTGTTGGTGAAAGTCTATGTCTGAGTTAAAAATAGTGTTGTCCTCGACCAACACTTTTACATTGTCGATAGAATTCGTCATCCGTCCGTGATGTGTATGGTAGATAAATACATGCAGATTAAGGCGCTATAGGGCCAACGAAAATTTTTATGTCAGGGTGTGAAGCACGCGGGGTCGCCCCGCCCACTGAGCGGGACGCAGGATGCGCCGAGTTCAATGACCCGAATTATATAGGCGGGTAAGAGCGTTTTCACACTTTCCGATCCGATATCCTTATCGGAACACATTTCCATACATTTTGTCGGTATCTGATATTCGAGACCGATAAAATGTATGAAAATTACGGCCGATAACGGTATCGCATCGGATAGTGTGGAAACGCTCTAAGGCGTCTTGCTATTATTTTCGCACATACGGTCATAAAGTAGTACAATATGCGCACAGAAAATAATAAGTTTTAGTGCTAGTAATAAATAAATAATAAAGAATTTTTACGTAAGTTTTTTTATTATTTCTGTTGGATATTTGGATAATTACATTACCTATAAAAATGGATCGTTAGGAAGGTATCTAATTGTGGCAGAAAATCAGATGTTCCATAAACAAAATAAGTACCTCATGATTAGATCCTAATAAATTACCTCTCCGTCTCCTCCAGTGGATGTGTGCAGTGGTCTGTCCTACCTAAGAGTAGGCCCTCCGTCTCTTTCTGAGGAAGAGTGCAGAGGTGTGTGTCCGGCCTAAGAAATTACCTCTCCGTCTACTCCAGTGGATGTGTGCAGTGGTCTGTCCGACCTAAGAGTAGGCCCTCCGTCTCTTTCTGAGGAAGAGTGCAGAGGTGTGTGTCCAGCCTAAGAAATTACCTCTCCGTCTCCTCCAGTGGATGTGTGCAGTGGTCTGTCCGACCTAACAGTATATCCTCCGTCTCTTCCCGTGTAAGAGTGCCGTGGTGTGTGTCTGGCCTAAAAAATTACCTCTCCGTCTCCTCCAGTGGATGTTTACAGTGGTCTGTCCGAACAAAGAGTAGCCCCTCCGTCTCTTCCCGTGAAAGAGTGTCGTGGTGTGTCTGGCCTAAAAAATTACCTCTCCGTCTCCTCCAGGTGGATGTTTACAGTGGTCTGTCCGACCTAACAGTCTACCCTCTATCTCTTCCCGTGGAAGAGTGTCGTGGTGTGTGTCTGTCCTAAAAAATTTACTCTCCGTCTCCTCCAGTGGATGTTTACAGTGGTCTGTCCGAACAAAGAGTAGCACCTATGTCTCTTCTTGTGAAAGAATGCCGTGATGTGTTTCTGGCCTCAGAAAATACTTCTCCGTCTCCTCACGTGGATGTGTGAAGTGGTATGTCCGGCCTAAGAGTTACCCTCCGGTTTTTCCTATGGAAGAGTGCTGTGGTGTTTGTCGGGCCTAAGAAGATACCTGTGCGTCACCTCACGTGGATGTGTGCAGTGCTCTGTCTGGCATATGAGTAGACCCTCCATTAGTTCCCGTGGAAGAGTGCCGTGATGTGTGTCCGCTCTAAGAAAATACCGGTCCGTCTCCTCAAGTGGATGTGTGAAGTGGTATGTCCGGCCTAAGAGTAACCCTCCGTTTTTTCCTATGAAAGAGTGCTGTGGTGTTTGTCCGGCCAAAGAAAATACCTGTGCGTCACCTCACGTGGATGTGTACAGTGGTCTGTCTGGCCTAAGGGAAGACTCTCCGTGTCTTTCCATGAAAGTGTGCCGAGGTGTGTGTCTGACCTAAGAAAATACCTGTGCGTCACCTCACGTGGATGTGTGCAGTGGTCTGTCTTGCCTAAGAGTAGACCCTCCGTCTGTTCCCGTGGAATAGTGCCGTGATGTGTGTCCGGCCTAAGAAAATACCAGTCCGTCTCCTTCCGTGGATGCATTGAGCATCACATCAATCTACGAATTCTACCTATATCATTCTACAATTTTCAATGTAATAACTACTCATTTTGATTTCTAGCACAGATATTGTATGGTAGTTAATGTGTTACTACCATATATAACATACATACCATACCACCATCCAAAGGGCGTCGACGATTTTGGCATAGTCGTCAACCGCCATTTAGTTTTATTTTTAAGTTAGAGGCGCACTTTAAAAAAATTACATTTGGCTAGAGGGTACGGGTCATTCGCAAAACATCCACTTCTCATAATGTACACCGCACTTTTCGAACAATTTTTTTTTTTCAAAAAAGCTGGATATGGGTTACTGGCTCACTGACTCATTGACATCGTTATTCTCCTAGAAGGAGTCGTTTTAGTGATGGGTCATGTTCTAGGAAAGTGTTTAGTTTTATAATCAGACTCGGGAAAAAATCTGTCATTTCAAAAATCCAAGCTGACCAAAACCGTTCTTCGAAATGGTGACCGATCGGATCCGTTCAAACGACGCATCCTACTGTTTTTTGGGATAGATTAAAGAAAATAAAAAAAAAAAAATAGATTGCTGCTCTAAAATGGGTTTTTTAAACAGACTTGTCCGACTAGACTTTGGTGAATTAAAGTTTTTTACCAAAGTTAACACTCGAAAATTTGGTTTATATAGAAATGTTGTAAGCATCTTGGTGTATATAGGGTGCAAAATCACAACTTTTTTTAAAACCATGATGGCGCATGGCGGATTGTTTGGTGGTCATTTAGTAGAATCGTAAACTTTTCAATTTTCAAATTGAAAAAAGAGACTGCGGGCAACACCGGAGCTTGATGACTAGTAAAGGGCTATCGTGTGGGAGAACAAGTGGTGGTGCCTAGTGGAAATTGCAACATTTTTACTTTTCGTTACATTTTACTTGTATTTATATTTTACTTTTAAAACCAAGAAGTAAAAATGTAATCATATGAAAAAAGTAAAAAATCTAAAATATAAAAAGTCAAAAAGTAAAAAAAAAAAATAAGTCATTTTATGAAAAGTCCTGTGTACATATTGCGAATAAAGGAGATGTCCAGAAGTGGTATAATATTCTGAGAAAATTCCAGAAGTTATAAAATATATCTAAAAAAAGCTTATTTACTGGGCTACTCGATTATATAAATTGTATATATTATAAAACCTCCATTTCCGAGAAAATAATAAAATTGTTCTTGAAGGGAAAACATAATGAAACAAACATACCAAATCCACACGTGTGTAATAAATAAATAAATAAATAATGCTGGACAGTTCACATTACACATTTCACATTTTTTATCTAGCCCCAAGCTAAGCAGACCTTGTGTTATGTGTACTAGATAACTGATATACTTAATACAATATATTACATAGATAGAAAATTTTTATGATACATAAAAATACCCAGAACACCCTAAACAAATATCTGCGATCGCACATAAAATAAATTATTCTATTTCGTCTTCTTGTGCCTGTGCCCAAAGATATGATGACTAAAATATTCTCTGACACGAAAATATGCTATTTCGTCTTCTTCTGCCTGTGCCCAAAGATATGATGACTAAAATATTCTTCATGAATGGAATACGTGCTAACACACAATTTACAATAAATTTATCTGTGCCCTGAGCTACCTGAAAAATACATATGTTTATAAGGAGGCGAGGAATATAGGCACCTATGCATATTGCTAAAGGTACTATTATCATTACAGGCAGCTATTAGTGAATTACTATCTATTAGTGAACTCTCCAACAGTGTAGGTAGGTATCTACTTAGAATGTATCCTGAACCTACACAGAACGGATAAACTAATAAGTGAAGTATTAGTAATAACACGACAACATGGAACGAAGGTAGGATAGTCGTATGAAAAGTTCTTTGTGGTTGTCTGTCTGCGGCCTGTCTCGCTAGCTAGAGAGTATCAAAATTCCTTAGTCTGCCTGCCAAAGAGCGTCAAGTTCACCTTTTGGGAGTGTTACAAGTTCTAACTTTATTTTGAAAAACACAACATTTGAATCAAGTTTAAAAAAATTGAGGTACATTTATTATTTTTCATTAGCTGAAAAATAGCCAAATAAATGCCCTTTCTCCGTAAATAACTATTATGTTGCTTAGAATTTCTAGTTATTTTTATACCGGCCTTCATATATTTTTTGAACATCTCCTTTAGTCTATTTGAGCAAAAAAATTGAGTGTATATTTTGCGAAGTGGAGGTTATGCGAAGTGGTCATATTGAGAATAAGTGCGGTGTACATTACAAGAAGTCGACGTTTTGCGAATGAGTTGTATCCTCTAGCCATAGCACAATAACTAGTGGGTCGGTGGTGCGTGAGGTGCGAGCAGCTGGCGTACAGTTTTCCTTTGCCGCTTACTCGCGTATATGCACAAACCTCTACAAACCCCTGCAAACCCTACCAACACTACAAACCCCAACAAAATCCTACAAACCCTACAAACTCCTTCCAACGCCTACGAACCTCTATAAATCTACTTTGATTTTGACCCTTAATTTTGACCTTGAGCTGTACCTGTACCTGTACCTGTACCTGTGTCTGTACCTGTACCTGTAATTATACCTGTACCTGTACATGCTCCTGCACCAATTAATACGAATGTCGCCTCTTCGTTTATCTCACTCACTCGACCATCGTTCCACTCAGTGGAATCGTTCCACTTCGTGTCACGCTGGTCTCGTTAGCTTGATAAACTACAGCAAAGTTAATTTGAAGAGAGAAAACTAACGTAATATTCGTAATCAGCACCCACAAATTACTTGAAAACGACACCCATATTAGTTTTTTTCTGATCTTACCATTTTATAGGGTTACCAGCTTACCTACTAACTTACCCACCCAACCGAAAAATTTAAGTAATATTCGTAATCTGCAACTACAAATTACTCAAAAACGACACCCATATTAGTTTTTTCTTATATTACCTTTACGCAGGGTTGCCAGGTTACCTTCCTACTCACTTACATACGTACCTGACTGCAAATTTGATGATGTATTCGCAATCAGCACCTCCAAATTTCTCGAAAACGCCACCCATATCGTTTTTTTCAGTCTCTCGATTATACAAGCACCGTTTCCTCCCAGGGTTACCAACAATATACAAATTTATATAGTCAAAGGTTATTTTTAAGGGCTTCCTTTATAATACCACATACATTTTATTATCAAAAACTTAATTTTTTATATATATATTTGGGGAAAATCTAAGAAATTGCCCTAAAAACGGGGAAAATATTTCCACCTGGCAACACCACTTGTCCTCCCACACAACAGCCCAATACAAGTCATCAAGCTCAGTGTTGCACGCAGTCTCTTTTTTTCAATTTGTAAATTTTATATTCCACCATTTAACTAAATGGCCGCCACACCATCCGCCATCGTGGTTTTGAAAAAAATTAGGATTTTCGTATATTCACCGAGATGCTGGCAACATTTCTGCATAAACAAAATTTTCGAGTGTTAACTTTGGTAAAAGTTCACCAAAGTCTAGTCGGACAAGTCTGTTTAAAAAAGCCATTATAGAGCAGCCTTCTATTTTTTTGTGTTTGTAACATTTTTCTTTAATCTTTCCCATAAAACAGTAGGATGCGTCGTTTGAACGGATCCGATCGGTCACCGTTTCAAAGAACTGTTTTGGTCAGGACCAAAAGTGCGGTGTACATTATGAAAAGTGGACGTTTTGCGAATAAGCCGTATCCTCTAGCCATTTATGTACAGTTTTCAAAGTGCGCCACTAACTTGAAAATAAAACTAAATGGTGGCTGACGACTATGCCAAAATCGTCGACGCCCTTTGGATGGTGGTAGCCGGTAACACATTTACTACCATACATTTTCTGTCCTAGTAATCAAAATGTAGTTAACATTGAAAATCGTATCCTAATGCAATAGGTAGAATTGGTACATTGATGTGATGCTCATTGCATCCATGGGAGGAGACGTAGAGGTTTTTTTTTTGGCTGGACACACACCACAGCCCTCTTCCATGGGAAAAAACGGAGGGTTACTCTTAGGCCGGACATACCACGTTACATATCCACGTGAGGTGACGGACAGGTATTTTCTTAGGCCGGACAAACACCACAGCACTCTTCCATAGGAAAAAACGCAGGGTTACTCTGAGGCCGGACATACCACTTCACATATCCACGTGAGGTGACGAAGAGGTATTTTCTTAGGCCAGACAAACACCACAGCACTCTTCCATAGGAAAAAACGGAGGGTTATTCTGAGGCCGGACATACCACTTCACATATCCAAGTGAGGTGACGGACATGTATTTTCTTAGGCCGGACAAACACCACAGCACTCTACCATAGGAAAACACGGAGAGTTACTCTTAGGCCGGACATACCACTTCACACATCCACTTGAGGAGACGGAGAGGTATTTTCTTAGGCCGGACACACATCACGGCACTCTTCCACGGGAACAGACGGAGGGTCTACTCCTAGGCCAGATAGACCACTGCGCACATCCACGTGAGGTGACGCACAGGTATTTTCTTATGCTGGACAAACAACACAGCACTCTTCCATAGGAAAAAACGGAGGGTTACTCTTAGGCCGGACATACCACTTCACACATCCACTTGAGGAGACGGAGAGGTATTTTCTTAAGCCAGACAAACACCAGAGCACTCTTCCATAGGAAAAAACGGAGGGTTACTCTGAGGCTGGACATACCACTTCACATATCCACGTGAGGTGACGGACATGTATTTTCTTAGGCCGGACAAACACCACAGCACTCTTCCATAGGAAAACACGGAGAGTTACTTTTAGGCCGGACATACCACTTCACACATCCACTTGAGGAGACGGAGAGGTATTTTCTTAGACCGGACACACATCACGGCACTCTTCCACGGGAACAGACGGAGGGTCTACTCCTAGGCCAGATAGACCACTGCGCACATCCACGTGAGGTGACGCACAGGTATTTTCTTAGGCTGGACAAACAACACAGCACTCTTCCATAGGAAAAAACGGAGGGTTACTCTTAGGCTGGACATACCACTTCACACATCCACTTGAGGAGACGGAGAGGTATTTTCTTAGGTCAGACAAACACCACAACACTCTTCCATAGGAAAAAAACGGAGGGTTACTCTTAGGCCGGACATACCACTTCACACATCCACTTGAGGAGACGGAGAGGTATTTTCTTAGGCCAGACAAACACCACAGCACTCTTCCATAGGAAAAAACGGAGGGTTACTCTTAGGCCGGACATACCACTTCACACATCCACTTGAGGAGACGGAGAGGTATTTTCTTAGGCCAGACAAACACCACAACACTCTTCCATAGGAAAAAACGGAGGGTTACTCTTAGGCCGAACATACCACTTCACACATCCACTTGAGGAGACGGAGAGGTATTTTCTTAGGCCAGACAAACACCACAGCTCTCTTCCACGGGAAGAAACGGAGGGTCAATTCTTTGGTCAGACAGACCACAGCACATCCCACATTCACTGGAGGGGACGGAGAGGTAATTTCTTAGGCCAGATCTCTACTCCTACTAGGTATGTAGCTATCTAAAGTAACAATATGAAGTCAGAGTTTATTTGCAAAACAAATCGGATAATGTATTTGTTACCTAGGTTTACTTTTACTTACCTTTGTTACAGAATAAATAATAGTACAAGTACCTATGTTGGCTCTTTTCATAATTATGATTTGCGAGTAGCCTGACTTGATAGTTTCCATTTCATCCGTAGTCACGTGACCGATGGCGGGAAAATTGACACAGATCCTGCCTCGATGCGGTCTGCGACCGGTCTGAGCAAGCCGAGCGCACGCTCTGGTACTTATATTTGTGTTTAAAAAATTATATAAAAAAATCCCTCTTAGTTTTGCTAAATTTTGTTAATGACTTCACTAATTTAAATAAAAATGAAAATGACACCAAGTGTTTCATAAGTTAAAACGTGAAAGAAGTAAGTCAAAAATATGATTTCAATTTTAAAAAGGTGGTATCTTTGTGTTTTTTTTTTATTGAGTGAAGTAATTCAAATAGTGTATTGAATTAATGATTTCACTAGATAAAATGATCAAGAATATCATATATTTTTTTCTTCATAGAAAACTATAAGAATTCTTATCAAAAACTTTAAAATTCTAGAGACATTTGAGAACCTATGGCGTCTTAAGTCTTTCATGAAGAACACAGCTTGGCAGATTTGACGTCATAAAGAGAATAAGGTTCTTATTCCAATTTTGAATACAGTTAATAAATAAACCTTTATTATTTATTGACCCCTAAATATTACGGTTTTATTTATAGGTGGGATCTTAGAGTTTCCCTTTTAAATTTAAACTTAAAATGTTTGCTGCATATACCTAGTGGAGTTCTTATTTGAGTCCATCCCACTCTTCTTATAACCGATAACCATTTTTCTCGTAGCAAAGGATTACTTGGAAATCTGAAAGCACAAAAACATTTTATATCAGCCGTGCTACGCCCATATAATTTTTCACTCTGTTACTTTATCTATAGACAATTTGTTACCCCAAAGTTTATTATTTTTCAAGTGTAAACCACGCTTTATGGATAACATTAAATTTAAATGTAACCCAAAAATTCCGTTCTAGCGGGACTCGAAACCAAACCCTCGCCTGTCATCGGCGATGCCTTAAAAAATTTAGCCATAGATCGAGCTATGACGCTGGAGACGAAATTTGTGGGCACTATCAACTCGGCTATAGCGCCAAGTTGATAGTGCTGTATCTACAGGTGTTTCATTGGAAACCTTCTATTCAAAGTTCGAAAGTAAAGGCATCGCTGATCACAGGCGAGGGTGCAGGTTCGAGTACCGCTGGAACAGAATTTTTGGGGTATATTTAAATTTAATTTGTTACCTATTATTTTATTAAGCAGAAATAAACAATATTTATTTATAAAAAATTCAAAATAAATATACCTTTTCGGGGAAAAAGGCGTGTGTAATAATCAACAACGTAAATATTTACTCCAAAATATCTACTACACAAACTGCAATAAAAACACCCGTGGTGCTTTAAAGTTACCTTTTCAATAGTCAATACAAAAACACACACCTCAATGTCCACCTGGTTATTATAGATTTAAAAAAAACGGTAAAATGTTAATAGAGCACACAAATTTACTCCAAACAAAGTAAACCTCCATTCTAGGATGGATAAAAATTTAATTTATAGGTAGGTATAGTGCGCGTCATGTAAAAAGAACGCTGGTGGTCAAGCTTCTACAGGCGTTCCAGCGTTCTTTTTACATGACGCGTACTATAATTGTACATTATTTGTAGTAAACAAGATAGGCACTCATTCAATGCATAGTTATACATCTCTCAAATAAGTAGAAAAGTAAGTAATCTCTTAAAAAGAACGCTGGAACGCCTGAAGAAGCTTGACCGCCAGCGTTCTTTTTACATGATGCGCATTATACAACGATATAGACTGCAACAGGACTATCGATATTTCTGACGTCATCACTTGGTCAAGCCCTATCGTAATCAAACATTTTTATATTTTACATAAAATATTGTTTATTTCTAGGTGCAGCAACGAAATATTATTAAAAAATATAAGGGAAAGTCCTAATCTACGAATGAAACTGGTTTTTAGGCCATTTACTAAAGCAGAATTGATAAAATAAGCAATACAATCGAACTACCAATAATCTCTTATTTACCTGTGAAACGTGTATTTTCCCGGATAATTACGTCTTGTATCTTCACAGTCACAAACTGAACACGACACCATTGTCATACAAAGTAATATTTATTATTTAATAGTAAGATTACTAAAATAATTACAAAATTAGTTAAACTGCACAAGAGACCGTCCGGTATGCGCATGTACTCAAGCAAAACATGTCAAATTCAATACATTGTTGCTGTCACTTTTCTTCTTGCACGGGGTACATTTAAAAATGACTTCTCTCTCCCACGCTTCGTTTGTCTATTTAGCGTAGCGAAAAAATTCTACGTCTATGCGTAGTTCACTGTTTGTCTTTTTAAACGGACGCCGGCGGGTGTTGCCAGCGCTCTCTAGTCTAGATCATGGACTTATACTACGTCCATGGTCTAGATAACTGAGAGATCAACCAAAGTAACAACAGATAAGAAAAGCATTTGCAAGAAAAGGCTTTTTTGCTTGATAAAAAATACCTTACAAATTCAAATTCAATTTTTATTTTATTAGACCAACATATTCGATCATTCTAGATCTAGGATTACACGATTACACATTACACACAGGTTACACACAATAATAACATAAACTATAGCGGCAGCACCATGGACCTAATATCTTCTATTCTATTGCAGCTTCGTAGCTGAGGTTTTGCAAGTCTTAGGCACTTATTAGGCACTATTTTGTTGAGCTATATAGCTAAGTCGTACGTGCTGTGGTTGCTGAGTTACAGGTGGGGGTCACTATCGTGACGTCAAGCGAGCGACCCCCCCATTATTGAGCTTATAACTTCTAAAGTTATGAGGCACTAATTATTTTAACTAAAGGCACTATTTGGCACTATTTATTGGCCGGGAAGAAAATCCTGAATTCGATTTGGGGGTCGCTAAGCTTGACGCATACTTATTAAGGTGGTTGCTTAAGCTTGTGGCACGAAATTCAAATTTTTTGAATGAGTGGTGTTCACGGCCGTTTCACATCATGCTTAAAATAGATGGCACCAGCTCTGTCAAAATAAAGTGAAATGTCAAAGTCAACAACGTAGTGATATATTTTCATGGTATTTTGTTAGTACCACACAAAAGCACAGACAATACATTTGTTAATTTTGGCAACCACATTTGAGTCAGCGCCATCTATAGAGCCAATGTTATTTTTATACCTACATCCCTTGTTATTTTTAAGTTTAGTGTAAAGAATAAATCCCCTTTTATTTTATTATTTTAAATCGAACTACTTTTTTTATATTATTTGAAAATGAAAAGCCCTCGTTTCAAGTCACAAGCGAAAGCAACCACCTTAGCCATAATAACCACCGCACTGACCAGACTTGACATTCCTGAGGAGTTGCCAGTTTATAGTAATTAGTTCCTCTTTATTAATTTTTACTCAAGAGTAGAAATTAAATAAAGGGGAACTCCAAAAGAGAACAGACCAAAGTCAGACTGTAATTATTCCTTTTATAATCTGTTATTGTCAAAGTTGTAATAATGAAATGACAGATCGCCAGACCGGTTGGTTTCTATGGCAACGAAAAAAACAAAACATGTTTGTGTACGAGAGAAGCTAAAATAGGCGAAATTGTGGTCTATTCCGCAAGGACGAGGTTTAAGAACTGAACTGAACTGAAGCTAAAATAAAATATCTCTTCTCTAGCTCGGCTTTCCTACGCTCAGTAGGTATATATATAACAGTTGAACCTTTATTATATTCAAACCCAATTGTAACTTTAGTCTATAATGACTTTGTACATTGATACTAAACTTAATTTTAATGACGGTAACGTAGTGTCTACGCTTGGTTCTTGGCATTCCTTGCTACCCCTTTTAGCTGTAGGCTCTTACAATCAGGAAAAAGGGGGATTTGTCACAATATTTCATGAAACTGTGAGTACATACAATGGGTACTTATTTTTATTGTTAGGTTACCTAAACTGTAACTTAGGTACTTATCGTTTAATTTCCAGGGTCTACCTCTAGAAGGATGTGAATGGCCAATATTAATATCAAATCAAGTGACCGCCTTAGCTTGGCATCCAACGAGAAGATTACTAGTGGTTGGATGGGATGGGGGTGAGCTTTATATATGGCTGGAATACGCGTGGGCACGCCTGGAGGCCCCACACAATGCCGCCCTCACCACTGTCGCCTTTAGCCTCGGAGGAGGGAGATTGCTCGCGGCAGACGCAGCGGGGTCTCTGTCTGGGTGGCAATCAAGCTCAGGTGCACCCTTGACTTCCTTTCATCATCAGCTTGGGGATGTCATCACCCATGTTACATTCTGCACTCCCCGCGCCAGCTCAGAATCCTCGATCAGAGGCTTAGCGCGGGCAGCAGTAGCAGGCGATGAGAACGCCCTGGATGCCCTAGCAGCCTGGAGGCCCAGAACCACAGCCAGAATGAGGGAAGGAGCCCAACCAGACAATCACTGTTGCTATGCAGCTCAAGACAATGGTATCATTCTATATATCGATCATGCTGGGGCTTGTTCAGAAGTCTTGAATGCTCCTGGTACTATAATGTTCATGGGCATGATCAGCAATATCTATCTACTGGTTGCTTGGGAATCTGGAGGAGGTCTCAGTTTGACGAGGTTCGTGACATCTGATGATGGATCTCTGATAACCGACACACATGTGAGAATGGCAGCAAGGAACGGCCAGTGCATGGTCTTAGCTGGCAACTTTTATGTGGCAGTTATCACAGGAGATAACATTATCCGAGTCTGGGATAGTGAGACAGGTGACAATGATGTATTGCCGAATGATAAAGAGGAGTTTGCCTCTGGGGATATATTCACTAGTATCAGTTATTGCAGTTTGAGTGATACTCTGTGTTGTGGAACATCTCTAGGCAACTTATATTTGTGGAGAAGAGATCACAGGAACAATTGGAAACTGATTAGTTCCACCTCTATCAAAGGTACAGTCAAGGAAGTAAGTTGGGGCTCTGAAGGCCTTATGAATCCGCTACTGCATGTCAACTGTATAACGAGTGCATTTGTACTGAGGGAGCAGCCTGTGTGCTGGGGGTACTCCCCTAATGTGTTCATGGTGCAGAAGTCCTCTAATGAAATTGCTGTGACTCATAAAAATGATGAACCAATTAGCATCAACACTTTTATCACAGTCCGCACACTGGCTTTCAAAGATCAATACATTGCAATGGGAGATGGCAAAGAAGTTCAGGTAATGACTAATCATAAAAAAAATATTATTCCTATTTTTTTTTTATACATCTTGGAATCAAGCAGATGGTCCACCTGTTGTTTAGCGGTACCCTCTGCCTATGAACAGTGCATGATCACATAGGTCACGACCACCTAGGACGCGTCCTATGTGGCATTGCACCGCGCCAGCCACCTTGAGACATAAATATGAAAAGTCTCATGTGCCTGTTGTGGTTTCACTGGCAACCATACCCTTCAATCCGGAACACAGCAATGCAAGCACTGCTGCTTTGCGGCAGAAATAGGTATGGTGGTAGTACTTCCCCGGACGAACTCTTTCACAAGAAAGCTCTTCTACTACTATTCTATTTCTACAGAACTTAAATAATAAAATGTTGCCTCAGTCATAATCATCAGCTAATAAATGTTTGTTGCTGGACGTAGGTCTCCCCTAGAGAAAGCCACTATGAACGTCTTGAGTCGCCTCCATTCACCTTCTTTCTGTGACCTATGAAATGTCGTCGGTCTATCGGTCGGTCGGTCTTGTTTCGGTCTGGGTCGTCATAGACTGCGTCGTCCGGTTAATTTAGTAAAAAGCAGTCAAGTGCGTGTTGGGCCACGCGCATTGTAGGATTCTGTACTTGCCCGTCACAATACGAGGACGTAGAAGGTGGCTTTCCTGTTTTACACAACTAACAACTTCATCTAAGTAATTTTCAATAGAGTTTGTACGAAATTTTCCTTTTTACTTCTCCAAGTACATTTTATAAGTTAACGTTAACTTGTAAAGCCTACTTAGCTGCGATAGTTTTCTTCAATGCCGTGAATTTTGCCACTTAGCTAAAAACAACCGTTTAGCTGGCAGGGGGAGGCACTTGTATCTAACTACTTGTTATTTATTCTGTGCTCTAACTAAATTTGGACTTAAAAATATTTCACTAACGAATCCCTGAATTAAAAAATGATTTACACACTCTCGCAATATTTTTGAAAGACCATCTATTAAAAGACACCCCTTGACACCCATGGGGAAAGACGAGAAAAACATCCCAATTTTACGTGTAGCGGAGGTACCTTAACTTTTTATTCCAGATTCTAGTTTACCTCTGTCCGCGTTATTAATTTGTATAGGTATCCATGCATATGTATTTGGCATGCCAAATTACAGCCTTCTGGTACTAAGAGTGTCTGAGCTCAGCCGCGAACAGACTACTATAAGGGTTCCTTGTCTTGTACCTACCAAAAATGGACTACCTACACCTACCTTTGAGAATATATTTGTGACTAATTTTCTATCGTTTCTCTTGCAGATTTGGATGGCTAGTAAAGAAATTGATGCCAAATTTTCTCACATCAGGACTTTTTCATGGAAAACTGACAGCCTGATAATATACAATGATGTCCTTGTGGGTGTGATCAGCCCCCATGTGGAATGTTACTCCATAACTGGAATTAATCTGGGATTTCTTCCCACCACTGAAGGCGAGGGTGAACCTATTGGTATCACAAACACAGGGAAATATATAGTCATTGCAACTATGGATGGCACCCTCAAGCTAGCTGAGATAACTAAGAAAGGGCTCCGGATGCCTTATCCCGCTAAAAACTGCTACCAAATGATAGAAGACTTTGGCGAAGTCATGAGAGCAAGCGTCAATTGCGTCGGCCGGTACATATGCCTCAGCATCGCCAATTCCGGACTAGCTCCGGATCCGAGGCTATATCTGTGGGATGCGGCCAATGACGTCATTACTAGCACCCTCCTAGCTGAAAACTCTGCTCCTCCGTACCAAAGTGTTCCCATAGCTATTTTATGGGACGCAAATGATCCGAGAATCGTGGCTGTCCACATGAGGTCAGCGGATTTAGACAGGGTCCATCTATTCTTTTGCAATGAGGGAAAACTGTTTGAATACAAAAACTGGTGTCCATCGGCCGACGAATATTGTATGGCAGATTTTATGCTATGCTTGCTCTATACTCCTTTCGTCATAATATTGTCGCAACAGTATGTTAAAAAAGTTCTCATGCACGAGTTTGCTGACTGCAGTGAGCATGACACGGCTAGCTTGAAGCAGATTCTGGATTTCGTATTTTACATGACGACGGGATATTTAGAAAAGGCAGTAGTCGTAGGAACCAATATTACAGGAACTAAGAACGCTGTCATCTGGGACAGCTTGGCTAAAGTATGCGTTTCTCTGAAAAGGCCCGACGTTGGAGCTGTGTGTTTGGGTAAAATGGGGAATATAAAGGGAGCGCTGATGATGCGCAAGGTAATGCAAGACAATGACGTGGACGATACGTGCAAAGTTGCCGTACTAGCTGTGAATCTAGGTATGACAGAAGAAGCTGAAAGATTGTTTCGGGAAGCTGAAAGACCGGACTTGGTGACGCGTCTGATATCGGCTAAAGAAGGGGGTTTGAACTCAATCACGAATGGCACAAATGAAGGAGAGAATATTCTTCTGACAAAGAGCGCTCAACACAAGCTGGCTAAAGTTCTATGGTCGAATGGTGAGACTGCAGAGTCATTGAAGTTATTTGAGAGCGCTGGCACCCTGGTTCCCCACGTTCCAAGAATGCTGACTGCCAACGGACAATCTGCTACTTTAGCGCAATACGTAGCTACATCCAACGACGCTAGTCTTCTGATCTGGTGGGGTCATTACTTAGAAAGTATTGGGGATCTAGAAGGTGCGTTAGAGGCGTACGCTCGGGCGAACGACTTTTCTGAACAGACTAGACTTCTGTGCCACATGGACAGAACAGACGAAGCGGAGAAGCTTTGTGTGAAGAATCGTGCATCTTTGTACCAGATGGCTCGGTATTTGGAGATGCAGCCGGATAAAACTGAGAGCGCTGTGAAGGTAAGTCTACGTCCGTTTGTCCGTACCTACCACCAGTTACCGGCTGGTGCTGTGGCACGTTGTGGACAGTTCGCAATGACTGCGTAGCTACGGTTTTGTAGAACTTTTGCTCAGTCGCTCAATCCCTGGTTGACTCCTCGATATTGATGGTGCTTCGCAGAACCAGGATGTGCCACATGAAATGTATTCCTCCTCCATATAATGCAATGGAGGGATTTGCCGTAATCACCACGCTTGGGAGGCCAATTGGTGATCACAGTATTGGTGTTGAGTACTTTAGGTGGTTCTGCTGCCCATCGTATGGTGTAATCCGGTAGTCGGCTTATACGACATCCACCGGAGGAGACGGAGTTTTTTTTTATATACAACTTTAGATGTAGGAATGAGCAGATGGTCCACCTGATGTTAAGCGGTACCCTCTGCCTATGAACAGTGCATTATCTCATAGGTCACGTCCACCCAGGACGCGCCCTATGTGGCATTGCACTGCGCCCGTCACCCTGAGATATACAGATGGAAAGTCTCATGTGTATGTAATGTCACTGGCACCCATACCCTTCAAACCGGAACACAGTAATGCGAGCACTACTGCTTTGCGGCAGAAATAAGTATGGTGGTAGCTAGGACCATAGATAAAATAATACTATACTGAGCGATGGTAGCCTAACAGTTCAATAGTGCAACTCAGAATCCAACGATACCGGGTTCGATCCTAGGCTCCGCACCAATGACTTTTCTAAGTTATGTGTGGATTTCCATCGCTCTGTGCTTCGGAGGGCACGTTAAGTTGTCGGTCCCGGCTGTTATTGATTAATAGCAGGTCATAAGCCATGTCAGAGGCCCTCGGGCGGCTTGACAAACTCTGACACCAGAGGCCAGCACTACCTCATACGAAACGACGACGATACTAGTACCCGGACGAACTCTTTCACATAAATGCTCTACTACTAACAAAACGTAAACGTACACGTTTACGTGTACGTAAAACGTAGGTCTATTCTTAGGCTGGACATACCACGGCTATGACATGCAGCTTTATTTCTACAATGGTGCAACCCACGGTGGAAAGAAGCCCATTGAGGCTCTGCCTACCCTTTCGGGGAAAAAGGCGTGTGTTTATGTATGTTTGAAGTATGCACCATTCTAATATTTAGTTACGAAGGTCTATCAATGTTTTTAGAGTTTTTTTATGGTTCAGGGATCTTCGTAGATCATTTATTCCTTCCGCATTCGTCAGTTTTTTACCTCTGACGAAACGGTAGGCTATCTTCATGATTCCTTATTCCACACACAGGTCCACAGGTCGGACACACCACAGCACTATTGTGTACTTGTACTTGTGTATTTTATACAGACTAACAAATACTGAGGCTTTTTTATTTTAGATGTACATAAAATGCGGTGCAATATCGTCAGCAATAAGGGTGGCAGCCGAAGCCAGCGCTTGGAGCTTGGTATGGCGCGCAGGGTCTACGTCGGCGACTCACGCTCTCCACGCCGCCTCGATCCTCGAGAACGCTGGACAAAACGAACAGGCTATATCTCTGTACCAAAAAGCTGGTGAGCTAATTTTGAAAGTATAAGTGCAACCCACTGTGAAAAGAGGCCCATTGAGGCTCTGCCAATCCTTTCGGGGAAAAAGGCGTGTGTACAATAACTGTATGCATGTATGTATACTTTTTATTTTCTGTTTGTGTACAGGGAAACTGCATATGGCATTGAAGCTTGCTCTCAGCTGCGGAGACACGAATGCTATCATCCCACTGGTGGAGTCTTTGGGCGACAAACTGGACCCCGAAGTAGCGCATGCGTTGGCCGCTCATCTACGGAAGGCGGAGTATCATTCACACGCCGCTGCCTTACTAGCCTCCGCTGGAAAGGTAATTCAGACTGACCATTACTGGCATAGCTCTCAAAGTTAGCAAGTTGACAATGGGCAGGCCATAGAATTAATAAATAATTCTTTATTTCAGACACAATGACCAATCGTACATTAAAAAAAAACTAAAAACTAAAACACTGGTTAAAACAATAAAAAAACAAATAAAATTATAAAATGTTCGTAGCTTAGGTGACAATCTCCACCCAGCGTCGGTACATTCTCGTCTGCATCATTCTATCTGCCAGACTCTTGATAATTGCATCATGACACGCGTCAACTCTGGACATAAACGAGGCGATCCTCTTACTCGAATCTGCTCGGGCGTCTACGTACATTTGTGAAGCGCTTCAGGCCCATAAGATGTCTAAAGGTGTTGTTAATATGCCACCCTAATACCATCGTGCAACTTCTTAGTATAATCGATCCAGAGTTGAAACGTGTAAAATGACTGGCAGAAAGATCTGAAAAGTGTAATTTTCACATCAGACGATGACCTGTAAAACTTCCTTGCTATCATATTGCCCACAACGCACAGAGCCCTACGTTGTCGCTCAATATCCGCGTCATCTTTTATAAGCTGGAAGTTACGATGTGGCCAAGGTACTTGAAATGCTCAATTATCCTTTCACGCTGTCCGTTAAGGCATACACATATATAGCATATAGGTAGCTCGTAGAACCGGGACCGCTGGTCAATACAGGATCTCGAGTGGCGACCACAAACCGGACGACGATGTATAGGATGGTCCTGCACTCGATGGACCCATGACATGTAATGGATGGAAGCGCTTCCAGACCGTTCATCCTGGCATTATATTGAGGAGTCCTATGTCCAGCAGTGGACTTATCACTTCTTAAATCCAATAACGATCACCAACCAGCTTGCCAAGCATGCCTGAGAAGATTACAAGTTTAAGTACAAGAAAAATAACTATGGAGATCAATTTTGACAGTCTTATCCAAAATTAAAAGTATAACTTTCCCTCATGCGCAAGAGGTGTGCGTCTATGAGGAGAAGGGTTCATGGAAGCTTTAGGCATCATGAATGCGTTGTTGGATTGACAAAATGATCGTAATATTGCGTTTCCATTCGCTGCATAACTGATGGGCTGATCGTGTTGTTGCGTGTTCAGTACGAGGAGGCTCTCGACATCGTGGAGCATTCGTCGGCGCCGCTCTCCGAGGCGCTGAGCGAGCGGCTGGCGGCGCCGGCCGGCACGAGCGGGCGCGACGCGCTGCTCCGGCGGCTGGCTGACGTGCTCGGCGCGCGGGGGCTGTACCACCAGGCGGCGAAGAGACTCGCGCACGCGGGTGATAAGGTCTGAAACGTTTCCAACTTCACCGTCCGGCAGTATGCGCTCGCATGTGCGGCTACGGAAGACCAGCGCTATGGCACTAACTCTGCCATAGCACATGCTGAGTGGTAGCCTTTTTTGTAACCTATTTTAACGCCTAAAATATTCCAATTTGTTTGGTGACAAAATAATTATCTTTTTATCTTTATCTTATATTATAATATATGTTGAACGAAGCTGAAAGATGTTTGGAATCGTATAACGGCACTAAAATGGAGTTGGGCAGGACACCTGGCAAGACGAGGTGACGATAGGTGGAGTAAGGCGCTAACTGAATGGCGCCCAAGAACTGGGTACAGAAACGTTGGTCGTCCAGCAGCGAGATGGGCAGACGGTATAACATGCGTCGCGGCCGAACCTGGATGAGACTGGCACGGGACTGATGATGATTGATGATGATGATTATTTTTTACAACCTTTATATTAACTTGCAATGTATGTCCGGGTGGAATCTTGCAACTGTATTTTTGTTAGAATATCTGTATCCCTTACATTACTTGTCTGTGGTTTAGGTGACAGCTGCGGTTCTTTTGTACTCTCTCTTGTTTGTGCGACAGCCCGGCACAATGGCTATTTTCTTGTGATCGTCCTATAATTAATTTAATCTCAATTTATCATGACAATCTAATATTGTAAACAATTTAATAATGGACAATATATAACCAGTACCTAAAGTGAAGTCGTTTAATTGATACCAGCTAGAGTTCTCCACGGCCAACGCAAACTGCACATGTAAGCTCTTCCAACAATTTTAAAGCAGTTATCCTCAACCGATTGAGAGGATGCAAAAGCATACCTGTCGAGTTCCGATGACAATGCAATATTATAGTGACAGCGAGCTGATCTGATGATGGAGACGGAAGGTGGAGAACGGAACACCTCAAGGGATAAGGGACTATTCACACGTATCACGACCACACCACATCGTAGCGATAAAAAGTGGTGAAGCAGTGGTTACGTGTGAATAGTGTCGCAGCAGCTTCTTGCAGTTGCGGTGTGGGTGGCGCGGCTAGTGCGCGGTGTCGCTGGTGGTCGAGTTGTGGTTGCGATGTGGTCGGTATAGACCACACGGTTGCATTTGAAGGCAAAATGTGGTGCGTATGAATTAACCTATTCATTTTCATACAAATCAACGCCCGCCCACGTGTTGAGGCCTATACTCAGCAGTGGGTGAAGTCAGGCTGTGGATGATGATGATGATATGTTGTTGCAGGCAGGTGCGATACGCTGGCTGATGCGCTCTGGCGACGCAGACCGCATCGCCACGTTCGCGGCGGCCACGCGCGACAAGCACGCGCAGCTCATGGCGGCCGACTACCTGCGCAGACACGCCGACTGGCGCTCGCGGCCCGACTTGATGCGGCACATCCTGCACTTCTACACGAGGGCGAAGGCGTACGGGAAGCTAGCAGCCTTCTATGCTGAGTCCGCCAAAATGGAGGTCGACGAGTATGAGGTTCGTTTGTTACTATTTCTAAGCCCTTTTTAGGGTTCCGTACCCAAAGGGTAAAACGGGATCCTATTACTAAAACTCCACATTTCTTCCGTCTGTCTGTCCGTCTGTCACCAGGCTGTATCTCATGAACCGTGATAGTTAGTACACAGTTGCAATTTTCACAGATGATGTATTTCTGTTGCCGCTATAACAACAAATCCTAAAACACAGGATAATATAAATATTTAAGAGGGCTCCCATACAGCAGACATGTTTTTTTTTGCCGTTTTTATAGATAATGGTACGGAACCAACCATTCGTGCGCGAGTCTGACTCGCACTTGGCCGGTTTTTACGTGTCCATTTAACACTTATGCACAGAATATTGAATGATACAGACATACAGAATGGCCATTCCGATTATACGCCCCGCGCAATGCGCGTCCCCGCAACCCCACCCCCGCAGTTCGGGATACAATCTGGGAGGTCCCCACTAGCTTAACTTTGTTTTGGTCGCGCACAGCTTATGTAATAGTTTATTAGGGTTCCGTACCAAGAGTCCCAAAGGGACCCTATTACTAAGCCACCGCTGTCCGTCTGTGACTGGGCTGTATCTCATGAACCGAATATCTAATGTTAATGAGGCGCTCGACACGATCGTAATCAATTATTAACCGATTAAATTACCTTTTTTTTTATACTATTTGAATGTCGGAACTAGCAGATGGCCCACCTGATGTTAAGCGGTAACCTCTGCCTATTAACAGTGCATTACCTCGTAGGTCACGTCCACCTAAGACGCGCCCTATTTGGCATTGCACTGCGCCCGCCACCCTGAGACATAAAGATGAAAAGTCTCATGTGCCTGTAATTTTACCGGCACCCTAACCCTTCAAACCGGAACACAGCAATGCGAGCACTGCTGCTTTGCGGCAGAAATAGGTATGGTGGTAGTACTTCCCCGGACGGACTCTTTCACAATAAAGCTCTACTACTACTACCATAGCGATTTCAGGCTACCCCGCTGTCATTGGCCCATGTTTGATATTTGCGATCGTCGTGCTAGCGTCTCGGTTACCACAGGAAAGCAGTAAAAGCAGGCACACGACAAAACTGAAACATAAATTACCTACTGTTTTTTACAGAACTATGAAAAAGCACTGGAAGCGCTCAAGGAGGCTCTCAAATGTCTTGCGAAATCATCAGATACAGAAGCAGGTCAGAACTATTCGAAACAGCTTTGTCAAAATTATAAATTTTATCAGAAACATTCATAGAGTTTACTCCTTAAGAATCGATTTTCAATAAGGCCCACGGTAAGCAAATAGATGGGGAGTAAAATCATAAAGTCGAACGTTAACAAAAAGTGAAGTTCACGCTTCTACGTGAACTTCACTTTTTGTTCATTTGACTTTCTAGTGGCTAAAATACGATGCAGCGTCAATGCAGACGCAAAATCGCTGATCGCCGAATCAAAACGTAGCTAGTGTGCTTTAAACCCAACGAGGGTGAAACCGCAGGCAACTGCTTGCAAAGAAAAATTATCTACAGTAACTTTTTTTTTTAACTTCCATGGTGGCAAGCAAGCATACGGCCTTGACAACCTTTGTAGCGCGTCGGGCGAGTAGCCAGCTGAAATGCGAAAGGTTGCGGGTTCTATTTCCTCTGCGGGACAAATGTTTGTATGATCTGCAAATATTTGTTTCGAATCTGGGTGTTATGGTAGCATGGTGTTGGTACTCGTAGTTTCTGATACCCGCGACACAGGGAATCCTAGTGTGGGATCAGGACTATGTATGTGACTGTTGGGGGATGTTATGGCCCACCTGTTGGTAAGCGGTTACCGTAGCATATGAATGCCTGCAATACCATCACACGCGCATCACACGCGCGTTGCCGACCCTTTAAACATTTCCAAACACCCCTTTTGAGGAACCCCATATACTATGGTCACTTGGGAAAACCTCAGCAGGGAGATCATTCCACAACCTGAGTGTTCGCGGCAGGAAGTTCCTCTGAAACCGCACAGTGCGGGACTTTCCTGGCTCTAAGGTGGGGGTGAATCCTCTGCCGATGGCGAGCGGTAAAAACGGTTGCTGTAGGCATCATGTCAAACAATTCCTCGGAACAAAACCCACTATACAAACGATAGAACATGCAGAGAGAGGCAAAGTCTCTCCTCAGACTTAAGAATGGCATGTAGTACTACATTCCCATACAAAACGAAGTTGCCGGTTATTTTGGAAACCACAAGCCTGATCTAAAAAATACTTGGTAACTATAATCGAATAGGGAATATCCAGACTTGGTATGTTTTACTTTTTCGAAAAACGGAATCAAAATCAAATTAGAGCGAAGTTAATTTTCAGTATTTTCACCACTTATAACGACCATTAAAACGAGTCTATTTCACCTCATTATATTTATATGTTAAACACTTTTAATCAAAAAACTGGCACACTAGCAAGCCTCGGTAATATAGTCAACTTCAAAATAACCAAAAATAATTAAGGCCGCTGTCCAAATCAGGCCATAATCGATATTAGCGCACTCATAAGCTTTATTTCTTAGGCTTTCGCTTAATCGGACCGCGCTAATATCGATTATGGTCGATTATGGTTTGATTCGGACCGCGGCCTAAAAGAACTATCGTAAACTCAAAATAAATCAAAAAGTACGAGAAACTATCTAAATTCGGTGAAATATTGAATAGTTTTAGTTGTCATTTGTCTCGCTTATTCTTGTATATTATTGTCTAGCTAGATGTGCTCTCTCGCTCTTTACGCGCCCCGTCTTGCTCGGGGTGAAACAGAAACAATATTTGCCGCGCCGCGCTCGAGCCAACGTCGAGTTTACAGAGTAGTAAATGGCAACCTGGGCTCAATACCGTTCGTGAGCTTGGGATTGCCTTAGAACCGAGTCAAAGGTCCAAGCTGGTATCAACTACATGCAAGCTGGTGTTTGTTACAGGCGCGCAAACGATGGCACTGCAGGAACAGAGTACTCTGGTGAAACGATTCCTGGAGGTCAAGAAGACTTTAGAGACTGGAGAAATCAATACAGGTAAAGTGTCACCTGTGTTCTTAAGTATTCGCTTCACTATGATAACGTCTTAGGCTGAGATAAATAGACGTTTATTAGCACGTATAGTGCGCGTCATGTAAAAAGAACGCTGGCGGTAAAGGTTCTACAGGCGTTCCAGCGATCTTTTTACATGACGCGTACTATAATTGTACATTATTTGTAGCAAACTAGGTAGGCACTCATTCAATGCATAGGTATACATCTCTTAAATAAGTAGAAAAGTAAGTAATCTCTTAAAAATAACGCTGGAACGCCTGAAGAAGCTTGACCGCCAGCGTTCTTTTTACATGACGTGCATTATACCAATGCTTAGCATTGTATCTGTCCCTCTCTAGCACGACTGATTTGATTTGGTTGCGGGTTCGATTCCCGCCTCGGAACAAATATTTGTACGATCTGCAGATATTTGTTCAGGGTGTTCTGGGTATTTTATATGTATAATAAAAAATATCTATCTATGTAATGTATTGTATTATGTATATCAGTCATCTAGTACCCATAACACAAGCTCTGCTTAGCTTGTGGCTAGATTATGTTGTGTGAACTGTCCAGCATTATATATTTATTTAGTATCCTATGTTACAGGGGTAACAGCCGGTCAGCAGTTGGTTCGAGCCATCAGCGGCCGCTCCGGACTCGTCACGGAAGAGAAAGTGCTACGACTCCTGTTACACCTCGCGCCGAACCATGCCGATGTTTCTAGTAGGTTATAATACAAATACTCACTAGCTCTGTATAATGCATGGACTCTGATAGTGATATTTGGTGCATTCAGGATAACTCTCAGAGTCGAGTTCGATTTATTAATAGGCGCCTAAGGCGCTGTCTCCACGAGCGTGAAAATCGCGGCGATATTCACGTCGTGCCATGTATTTCTATGAACGCGTCTCCACACGGCGATGTTATCGCGGCAATAATTTGTATGGGCGAGCGCGGACTCTTTGCGATTCTCTCGCTCGTGGAGACAGCGCCTAAGAGCCGAGTCAGGATAATGAATATAAAGCATTAGGAGACAGGCCTTAAAGGGACTCTCTAACCCATCACATCCTTTGTGTACATTATCCTGAATATGTTATACATAGGCCGCGTCCTAGGTGGACGTGACCTATGAGGTAATGCATTGTTAAAGGCAGAGGTTACCGCTTAACATCAGGTGGGCCATCAGCTTGTTCCGTCATTCACGTAGAAAAAAATCATCATCAAGTCACTGCAGCTCTGCTGACTCCATCTTCTACGTTCTGATTAGTTAGTCATCGTCAGCTGCTTTCAGCTGACGATCAGTGGACGTCTTACGTCCACTGCTGGACATAGTGTAGCTTCACACGTGTTGTGTGGATTTGTGCCGGTCGACAGCTTGCGACCCTTATCTCTCGTCGCATCGATGCTCTCCATAGACCGTAAACGCGATGCTTTGTGGCTCTTACATCGGCGTGCGACGGTGTCGCTGTCGCCAGAAAAGGGGAAAGCTTATATTGTGAAAAGAGGCTCCTACATGCTAAGGTGCAAGCCACATGGTATCTACGCATATATCTACTGTACATAACGCACGGAAATAAAGTCGCAATTTGAACACCTGAATGGTATTGCCTGATTCTTGCAAGTTTTGGTCGCGTTGGAACAGGAGTAAATTTTTTAAGACTATTCAAAATGGTCCTTGTGATTTCAATGAATAAAATACTTTTGACATTGATTTTGACTTTGTATGGAACGGCCGCTCGTATGGCCAAATTGCGGCATTATTACCGTGCGTTTTGTATGAAATTTGGATAGATTGGAAAGACGCCGGCGCGGACAGCTGTTGCCAGTGTGCTGCCAACTTCCAAGTTATCATCCTCAGCATCCTATAGACGTCCACTGATTGACGAGGCCTCCTCCATAGAATGCAATGCCACGCTTGTCAGGCGGATGGATGATCGCATACCTATTGGTGTTGATTACTCAGGTGTAGGTATGCTAATACCCATCCCATGGCGTAATCCCTAAGTCGGTTTTTACGGCATCCACAGGAAGAGACGGAGTGATCTATTCTAGGCCGGACACAACACGGCAAAATTGCCACGTGCTACCGACTAAATCAGCTAAAGAGTGCCAATGTGGAAACACTGAATGTCACCAGCTAAATGCATTCTCGGCACGTGTACACGCTTTAATACAACTGACTGAAAAACACCGAACTACTAAGGAGTGGAATAAACTACCGTCGTCTGTATTTCCTGAAAACTATAATTTGGGCCTCTTCAATGCTAGAGTGAATAGGTTCTTTCTATACTTTTATGCTCCATCTTCGGCCACATCGTCACTTACCAACTGGTGAGATCGTGGTCAAACAAAGCTCTATCAAACGTTATTAACAGAAGAATGATAATTTTGTTACAGAATTAGAACAACAATTGAATGCTTTGAAACTACAACCACTTGACGACAACCGCTCTTCAGACTCCCCAGATCAAAGTGTTGAAGAAGTGATCTAAACGGAGACATACGTACCTAACCTTCTACAAGTCTGCAATCAGAATCCGTCCATAAATGTGATAATGTTATGAATTAAGCTATGTATTCGCTCAGTTATGAATAAAACTTTGCGATATAAGTTGAAAGTGATTGCGACTGTTTTATTAATTTCCTAAAATAGACATCTACCGTGTTACTATAAAACGCGAAATAACCTTGGAACAGTTCAGTGGCGGTCCGAGGGGGGGGGGGGGGGGGGGGGGGGGGGAGTCACGGGGGTCATGACACCCCCCAAGGTATCATTTTCGGATAAATAAAAGATGGACAATCATTTTCTGAAACAAAAAAAACACCTTTATATACAAAAAAATTGAATTACCACCGAAATTCTAATTTTTTATGAACAATTTTTTGTTTCCTGTAACGATAAATTTCAAACGAGTAAAGATATCCGTTTAAAAAAAATATGGTTAAATAGCCACATTCATGCAAATTTCAAAACTATAAGATTTGTTGGAATTACTTATGAAAAAATGTGGGAATAAAATATTTAATGCAGCGCGGCCGAGCGCCGACTAAATTTTCTTGGAAAAATATTGACAAAAGAAACAGCTTTTATAGGCAGTATAGAGTACTGTCGATAGTAATAAAAGCTGGCCAAGTGCGAGTTGGACTCGCGCACGAAGGGTTCCGTACCATTATTTAGTATAACGGCAAAACAAACTCTTTTGCTGTATGGGAACCCCCCTTAAGTATTTGTTTTATTTTAATTTAATTATTTATTGTTAAAGTGAATATATAACCAAATATTCTGTGAATATTTCAAGCGTCTACCTATTGCCGTTATCAATATAAAGCATAAACGAGCAAAAAAAAACACGATTGTTGTATGGGAGCCACCTTAAATATTTATTTTATTCTGTTTTTAGTACTTTTTGTCATAGCAACAACATAAATACATCATCTGTGAAAATTTTAACTGTCTTATTATCACGCTTTATGAGATAAAGCCTTGTGACACCATTATCTATTAAAATAATGGTGACGGCTTCGTGGAGTTTTGAATCGACGGTGGTGCGGATCCGGTCTAAAAATACTCAAGGACTCGCTGGTGGCAGATGGAGGAAAGCCAAGTAGTTATCTTGAGTTCCTTGAGTATTAACACGTTCGTCCTACGGGCTGTCCAGAGGATTTGCAGCATCCGTCTCTAACACCACATCTCGAAAGCGTCTACGCGTCTGCAATCCTTCACTTTGAGAGTCTGGTTTCTGCACCGTACAGGAATATAGAAAAGACCGATGAGCTCCGCATGAGTCTAATTTTGGTCCTCTTGGTGATTTTCCTATCCTTCCATATTTACCCCAGCTAACTCATTGCGTTCTTGTCCATCCCAACCCTTCTTCGAACTTGCTGGAAAACATACCACCCATAGCAAGAGCTCTGCACCAGCATTTCCTGCGAGCCGTGTTTCAAGCAATCTATGTATGGGGTACCATTATTTTAATATATAATGGTGTCACCAGGATTTATCTAATAAACCGTGATAGTAAGACAATTAAAATTTGCACAGATGATGTATTTCTGTTGTTGCTATGACAAAAATAAGTATTAAAAAACAGAATAAAATAAATATTTAAGGTAGCTCCCACACAACAAACGTGTTTTTTTTTTGCTCGTTTTTGCTTTATTTTGATAACGGCAATAGCTTAAAATATTCACAGAATATTTGGTTATAAATAATTAAATTAAAATAAAACAATTATTTAAGGGAGGCTCCCATACAAAAAAAGAGATTTTTTGCCGCTATACTAGGTAATGGTACGGAACCCTACGTGCGCGAGTGAATAACTGAAATAACTGAAACTGAATCAAACTGAATGCTCCACGCTCCACGTACCTATTGCTCTATGCTTGAATCACAGAACAGCTCTATCTACCTCATAGAGGAATTTTTTATATATAAAAAATCTACCTATATACGCTTGAATGCAGCACAGGTTGGCCAGAGAACTTTTTTATGCTATAGGTACCACAGATTTATAAGTCTAGTAAAGTGCATAAGTAAGTAGGTACCTAATAAATTGTGCTATATTACCTTACGAATAGAAATCACGGCTCTCTTCCCTTCAATTTGGTTTTCTTTTGTCTTGCCTTGTTTTTGGTACCATAATGTTTGACTGAAAAAGCAGATAGCCCTACTCCTCATAGGTCACTCAACCTTGGATGCACCTTAAGTGGCATTGCTTGCACCCTTGGACATAAAGCTGAAAGTCTCATGTGCCTGTAATTTCACCGGCACCCTTCAAACTGGAACACATAAATGCGAGCACTATTGCTTTGCGGCAGAAATAGGTATGCAGGCTTAGAGCATTGCAGGCCTCCGAACCGGAGTGCTCGATGTATGCAGGTAGTATAGTACTTCCCCGGACGAACTCTTTCACAGAAAAGAACGACCAAAAAAAAAAACATTGTTGACACTTTGACAAGTTTGACATTTATCAGCTGTTTGTTACTCGCTTGTCTAAATAAATTCTTGTTGTTTGGTGAAAATGATTTTGTACTTTTAATCTAGTTACCTCTAGTAAATAAATAAAAATGGTTCGGTTGATTTGTAATATTAGATATTCTTATTTATTTCAGTCTCTATGGTTTCAACAAAGGTATGTATCATTTTCATACAAAAACTAACCATACAAATTTTAATGCTGGTTGATTCGTAAAAAATATGTTTTTGTGTTATGTTTCAGGAATATTCTACGTCGTAAGAGTAGCACTGATGCTTCCGAAGATCTATTAAAATTGAGGAAAATTCGGAATTTTAGTATAGTAGCACATGTGGACCATGGGAAAAGTACACTTGCAGACCGACTCTTAGAGATCACTGGTGTTATAAAACCAGGGGGAGAGAATACTCAAGTCCTAGACCAACTTCAGGTAGGTGCATCCATCGAATAGCTTATCCTCAAGCTTAGAATAGTTTATTCTATATTCTAAGTCCTCATATGGTCCTAATTCATATCTAGTGGCTTTACACTACTCCAAATAAATAATACTGGCTAGGTCACACAATATTATTATTATTTATTTATAATGCACAGGCAGCTCTCGGAGCTGATGGGTGTATATCTTAGTCCTTATCAGTGCACTTTAAATGTTTGTCAAGTCTATTTTGGAAAGAATTCACTGAGGGGCACTGATCACTGAGTCTGGTAGCCGGTTCCAAGTGTGCACGACGCGATTAGGCAATATGTGCATCCTCGGATTGCTGGTACTTGGCCCGCGTTGCAGCTTCAGCGAGTGTCCTCTGAGTCCTATATTATTCTGATTTATATTCCTATATAAATCTGGTAAACTGTAGTGGTTGTTTAGGATCTTGTAGGTCTCTATTAGGTCTCCACACTCTCTACGTTGCTGAAGGGTAGTAAATCCAAGTTTGTAAAGTATTTCCTCATATTAACTCCCTGTTAATGCATGTGAAAGCCTTCCTTATTATACATTATAGAGTTTGCTCTTTTCACAATCGCCACTATAGGTATATGGAATGGGGGTATGAAATATGGTACCTATAACTTGATAGTTCAGTAACTTGTCTTTGCAGGCTGTGCGCCTGTAAAGAATTCATTAGAATTTAGAGCCAGTGGGCTCTAAAGTTAAAAAGAGACTTAGTTTTATTTTTTATTTTCTTATAATACTGATCGATATTATAATAGCTGAGCTGATGCGTGTATATCTTAGTCCTTATCAGTGCACTTTAAATGTTTGTCAAATGTAATTCAATCTTGTTTTCCGATACACATAATTTTAGTGGTAAGATCAACCCATGTACTCAGATATCCCAGTTACAGTAATATATGCATAATTTTATCTTCAGGTGGAAAGAGAAAGAGGAATCACAGTGAAAGCAGTTACAGCATCTCTCAACTACACACACAACGGTGAAACATACCTTCTCAATCTGATTGACACCCCTGGACATGTAGACTTTTCAAATGAGGTATGTCAAACCACTTTATAGATTTATGAATGCTCAGCTGAACTATGAAACACCTTATAAAGCGCTTATTTCAGAGAATATACCATAAGAATAAATAACGCTATGGCCGAGATTAATAGATCTTACTTAGCTTATCCCTGTCACTTTCACGCACATGTCAAGTCACGCGTGCTAGAGAGGGACAGACAATGCTAAGCATTAGTCTGTTCTAAGTAATGTCTATTTATTCTAACCAACCTGGTGTCACACCCTCAGCCTCGCGGGCAAAGTAAGCCAAATAGTTTGTGTGCAGTAAGAACACACATTTTGCATTTTTGATATCTTTGTCCCAGTAACTAACAACCCTAATGAGTCAGGCAAGTTTAGGTATTTGCGGTGGGAGCGGCTATTCTGTGGTTATACACATAATAAAACAGTAGAACCTGGTTAGCACATTGAAGAAAAGTAATAAAAATGGAAAAGGGGTGACTAAAGAAGAATAGGGGGTGAATAGAACACAAATATGAGATTTGTAGCATTCTTTTCTGTCTGTTTGCTCATGCACATCTCCGAAACTACTGAATGGATTTTCATGTCGTTGTCACAGGTAGACATTGTTTTTTTTGATGAAACTAAGCTTAAATTCTACTCCAAATTAAGCTCTCTCCACCTGTGAAAACTACATGAAAACCCATCACTTTTCTACTGTTAGAAGTTAAATAGTAAATAACACATCGTAGCGAAGCACGGGTAACCAGCAGTTATACTATGGGTAACTAGTAGTAGTAGAGCTTCTTTGTGAAAGAGTTCATCCGGGGAAGTACTACTACCATACCTATTTCTCCCGCAAAGCAGTAGTGCTCGCATTGCTGTGTTCTGATTTGAAGGGTAAGGGTGCTGGTGAAATTACAGGCATATGAGACTTTTCATCTTTATTTCTCAGGGTGGCGGGCGCAGTGCAATGTCACACAGGGTGCGTCTTAGGTGGACGTGACCTATGTGGTAATGCACTGTTCATAGGCAGAGGGTACCGCTTAACATCAGGTGGGCCATCTGCTTGACCCGTCATTGCGTGGCGCGGCGGGCGAGTAGCCGGCTGACATGTGAGAGGTTGCGGGCTTGATTACCGCTGCGGGCATATGTTTTTGTGTTCTGCAAATATTTGCCTCTCTACGTGTTGTGGTAGCATGTAGTTCCTGTTACATGACACAGGGGATCCTAGTCTGGACTATGTCTGTGACTGTTGGGTGTGTTATGTTATGTTTTTTGTTTGTTATTTCTATTTGTTATTTATGTTCTTTTGTGTCCCACTGCTGGGCAAAGGTCTCCCCCAAAATTTTCCAGTCATCCCTGCCTTTGGCAGTCTCCCACCACTCCTTCTCGTTAGCTTCGAGATCGTCCCGCCAACGCCTTCTCGGCCGGCCCCGTCGTCGCCTTCCGTCTTCAGGCACCCAAGGTGTGGATGTATATGGCGTAAAATATATTTTCAGGTTGTAAGAAGTGTAACGGCATGCCAAGGTGTAATTATGCTAGTCGACGCAAACGAAGGAGTGCAAGCCCAAACAGTAGCAGTACATTCACTTTCCAAAAAGAACGACCTAGTTATAATACCTACATTAAACAAAGTTGATCTACCTCGAGCTGATCCTGAGAAGGTCAAAATGCAACTGCAATCTCTGTTCAACATCCACCCAGATTCGGTCATGAGTATATCTGCCAAAAAAGGGTGGGGAGTGAAGGAATTGCTACAAGAAGTCATTGAACGAATACCACCTCCTACAGTCGATCAAAGCCCTCACTTCCGAGCTCATATCATCGACACATGGCATGATAAATACAGAGGTGTGTTATGTCTAGCGTACATACACTCGGGGAAGGTCCAAGTGGGGCAAGCAGTCAGATGGAGCTCGGATTCTAAGCAGCAAACAATCAAGTTCTTGGCACTGCTGAGGCCGAGTGAGCAGCCCATTGAAGAAGCAATAGCCGGTCAAGTTGTGATGCTAGGTAAGTTGAGTGTCATTTTTCATCTCCAGTTCAGTTCTTGAATAAGTGGCTTTTGCTGAGTAGACCACAACTTCGCCAATGTCACGTTAGACAAGTTCAGCTTTGCATGAAAGAGATTCCGGGGTATGGAAAGGGAAAGGAGTGTTAATTTAAAAAAAAAAAACTGCCAAATTCGCGTCGGACTCGCGCACGAAGGGTTCCGTACCATTATCTATGAAAACAGCAAAAAAACACGTTTGTTTTGTATGGGAGCCACCTTAAAGATTTGTTTTATCCTGTTTTTTAACCCCCGACGCAAAAACGACGGGGTGTTATAAGTTTCACTTGTCTGTGTGTGTGTGTGTCTGTCTGTCTGGGGCATCGTAGCTCCCGAACGGATGAACAGATTTATTTATTTTTGTTTTTTTTGAAAGGTGTTTTTGTCGGGAGTGTTCTTAGCTATGTTTGATCAAAATCGGTTCAGCCGTTTCATAGCGTGAGGGTGTTTTAAATTTTTACAAAATTAATTACTTGTTAATTTAAGTACCTTGCGGCACCCCTGGCATACGCTCGCGGCACCCACTTTGGGAAGCCCTGCACTAGATAACGCAAGTGCACCTACTTTGCGTGTCACTTGTCACAAAGCTAGGAACACTCCCGACAAATACACCTTTCAAACAAAAAAAAAAACTAAATCTGTTCATCCGTTCATGAGCTACGATGGGACAAACAGACACACACACACACACATACACACACACACACACACACACACACACACACGTCAAAATTATAACACCCCTTCGTTTTTCTTCGGGGTTTAAAAATGCCTAATTGCGCCATAGTGAACTGTAAACATTCTTCGAAATCAGCTAGCCGTGTGAATAGAGATATTTCATAGCATATAGTAGGTACAAAATAATACGGCACGCTTGGTTTTATATAATCTTGATCTGGGGCCCATTGCTCAAAAGTTACCAGCTACAAATTACGAGTGTGTTGCCTTGGTAATGTTGTTGTGTTATATTTTTAACCCCCGACGCAAAAACGACGGGGTGTTATAAGTTTGAAGTGTCTGTTTGTGTGTCTGTCTGTGGCATCGTAGCTCCCGATCGGATGAACCGTTTTTTTTTGTTTGATAGGTGATTTAGTCTGAAGTTTTCTTACCTATGTTTGATCAAAATCGGTTCAGCCGTTTCATTGCGTTGAGGGTTTTTAATTTTTACAAAATTATTTACTTGTTTCAAGGGAAATCACGCGTTACCATAGCGTCTTAGTTAAATAATAAATAAATAAATATTACTGGACAGTTCACACAACATTATCTAGCCCCAAGCTAGATAACTACATTATCTAGATAACTCACATTATCTACATAATGTGAGTTTGATCAAAATCGTGTCTCATTTTCAGGGTGTGGCCCGAAAGGCGGCGGAGCGGTAGGCGAGGAGCTACTAGCCAAAGAACTAGCGGAAAGTAAGCACGCATCGACAGTCCCGCCCGTCAAGCACATGGTGTACGCCGGCATCTTCCCCGCCGACCAATCCCAGCACTTCATGCTGAGTGACGCTATCAAGAAGCTGGCTCTGAACGACTCCGCCGTGGCTGTTACTGCTGACTCTAGGTAGGCACTTTATCATCAGCCCACACTAGTCCACTGCTGGACATAGGCCTTTCCCAATACGCGGCACTGAGCCCGGTGTTCGGCTCTTCTCATCCACTTTCTGCCCGCCGCCTTTCGTAGGTCATCGCTCCACCTAGCCAGAGGGCGCCCCACGCTACGTTTGCCAAGACGCGGTCTCCACTAGGCACTCAGGCCACAGAATACATAATAGTACAGGTCATGGATGTATAATAGTATGGATTGAGTGCTAAAATAGCTTAGTGTTCCTTCTTACTCCTATCCTAGAAGATAGCTTGCTATCCTATGTTAGAGAGAAACAAATATATTGACACACGACAGTCGTTTTTCCGTTCCGTACCCTGAATATTGGTACCATGAATGTAGTAGTAATTGGTACCTAGTTTGACATTTGGCCTGGTACGAGTTACACAAATAAAAACAGATAGATATATGCTCAGTGGCGTAACTATACCATCTGGGGCCCGTGGCAAATTCGAAAAATTTAAAAAAAATTGTTGTTGGCCCGTGGCATATTCGAAAATTTAAAAAGAAATTGTTGTCTCACTTTGGATTTTAAGCAGAACTTATAAAAATATACTTTTCAAATAAAATAAAATACTCAGGTACAATGTAAAAAAAAAAATGAGCTCGCGGGCTCTTGGGTCGGGGGCCCGTGGCATTTTGCCAGCCCTGCCACCCTATTGCTACGCCACTGTATATGGTTGTCTCATTCCAACACATGAATACATTCATATCAAAGAATGAGACTGGTATAATCGATACCGATTTGTTTTTAGCATTACTTCCATGCTTTAGTTCTTCTTCCGAGGTACAGGTACAGAAGGTAGACTCCGCAAAATAGACTTAAATAAATAGCGACTCTTGCCCACACATAATAAAGTGCAATTCAGGTCGCGCTAATTACCTACAACAAAGTCACCTAGTAGTTCCTCTCTTTCTATCGCATAACTCTTATCTTGTTCCTCGGCCTATTCCTCTTAGTTTGCGGTTTGACGACCTCTGTGGCGAAGGTTCGCTTGTGACGTAGGACGTTGCGGGTTTGATTCCCGCCTTGGAACAAATATTTGTACAATCTGCAGATATTTGTTCAGGGTGTTCTGGGTATTTTTCTATGTACAATAAAAATATCTACTACCTATGTAATGTATTGTATTAAGTATATTAGTTATCTAGTACCCATAACACAACCTCTGCTTAGCTTGGTGCTAGATAATGTTGTGTGAACTGTCCAGCATTATTTATTTATTGATTATTTAGTTGTCATGTTTCAGCCCAGCGTTGGGTCAGGGATGGCGCATCGGGTTCTTAGGGCTGCTCCATCTAGATGTGTTCACACAGCGACTACTCCAGGAGTACAAGGCAGAGGCTATACTGACTGCACCCTCGGTACCTTATAAAATCAGGTTAGTTTTCATCATTATTGGGAACATTAATTTAATTAGTAGTAGTAGAAGAGCTTATTTGTGAAAGAGTTCGTCCGGGGAAGTACTACCACCATAGATAGATAGATAGATAGATAGATAGATAACACTTTATTGCACACCACAAAAATAAAAATAACATTAAAAACAATCAGAAAAATAAGTACCTATGGAAGTACAATGGGCGGTCTTATCGCTGAGAGCGATCTCTTCCAGACAACCTTGGGATACCTACCATACCATACCATACCATGCCATACCTATTTCTGCCGCAAAAAAGTAGTGCTCGCAATGCTGTGTTCCGGTTTTAAGGGTATGGTTGCCGGTGAAATTACAGGCACATGAGACTTTCATCTTTATGTCTCACGGTGGCGGGCGCAGTGAAATTCCAATTCCACCTAGGTGGACGTGACCTATGTGATAATGCACTGTTCATAGGTAGAGGGTACCGCTTAACATCAGGTGGGCCATCAACTAGACCCGTCAAACCAAGTTGTAAAAAAAACTACTCTCAAGTGATAAGTAAAACCGGTCATCATGCCTTAGATCTATTTGATGTCCTTTCTTATGAAATTGACAATTTTTAAACAGGCTAGAGTCAAGATCGATATCTTTCATTCTAATTAGGTACTTACTTATTTTATACCATTCCTCCTCTAAAAATCTCTAAAATTCACTGAAAACAGTGAATAAAAAGCACACTTAATATTAATTAATTTAATTTAATATTGTATAATTTGACTTGTCGTCATAGAGACGGTTTGTTTTTTGATACTAATAATTTTATTAGTAATTTTATTTTGACCAGAGATACTGTGCTTCTTAGTAGACATAGTAAACTGATAATTGCTAAATTGTTAGCATTTAATATTTTTGATCCCGTTATAAGTACTATAACGCAGTTAATCGACGTGCCTGTAGTTAGTAGTATTACTAATGGGGGCACACAAGCAGGAGGGTCAGCAGACAATATTTGTTTAAACTGACGAGTCCGACAATGAGAAAGCCTGGCACATTACATGTAGTACATCAAAATGTGCAAGGCCTTCCCAGCAAAATATTAGAATTAGAATTATTTTTAAACATGTTTAATATAGATATCATGTGTGTTACTGAACACTGGTTATTAAAATTTGATTTACTCCCTTATTATGAGAATTACAATATTGTAAGTTCATTCAAACGCAAGAACGCCATACGTGGTGGTTCCTTAATTGTTGCTCGAAATAATTTAAAATGCAAAGAACGTAAAGATGTTGCAAATCTCACTATTGAGAGGACTATTGAGCTGTCGTGTGTTGAGCTTGAGCGGCATATCATTGTGAGTGTTTACCGTCCCCCTGACGCGGACTTCGCGTTATTTGAATCCACTATGGAAGAAGTACTGCTTAACCCGTTGAGTGCCTTATGAGCGGCATATGCTCATAAGAAAAGTTCACACTGCGTGCCTTATGAGCAAGGTTTGCTCATAACAGATTTGTGTGATTGGTCAATATTTTTGGCTATGTTCGAATTCTTTGAGCTTTCCTATTGGCTGTACACAATATTGTTCATTCAGTGGAAGTTCACACGTGCCTTTTGATTGGTAGAAAACCGAAGCAAACATACAGAAAAAAATATTTGAAGCCACCGATGTGACTCGCGAGCGAGTGACCAGTAATTTCGCGCGTATCGACAGAGCCGGTCCGGTCCGGCCGGTCATGAAAAATGTCTTTCTGGAGGAATCAGTGACTGTTTTGGATATATTTTTGCATAAATTTACCAGAAAAACATTGTAGATTTAGTGTGTGTTCGTATTATTTCAAAAAGAGGTATAAATCAACGCGATAAATGGAACTAAGTTTTGACGACATGGAATTTCATGTCTTGTGGTCGCTCGGTGCAAATTGTATGGCGCGGCCGCGGGATGGTACCAAAATGGCGGTGCTTTTTTTTTCGAAGTTGTAAATTATCTTTTTCTTGTGTTTGTTTATTTTCAAAGTGATAAAGTTTTGTGAAATGATTACGTAAATATGTATGCTACATACTTACATGTGTAATTTTGGTGAAAGCTATTGTGAATGAGTGCAACGAGATAAAATATGTGTGTGAAATCACAATGTGTGTGTGTCTTCGAAAATAATAATTTACTACGAGGTCATGTAAGTTTTTCAAATATATTACTATGTATTATTAGGTAGGAAAATTCAATGCCATAACAATGATGTATAACACTTGTCATATAATTATGCGTAAACACTTGAAAATATTTTTTTCCGATAACATAAACAAAAAAAGAATTGCTAGAAAAAGTGCTGTCGCTTGGGGCCCATTTTTTTTTTGGGTATCTTCGCTTGACGGGTTAAAACTTTTGGACGTAGTAAAATGTTAATAGTCTGCGGAGATTTCAATATAGATATTCCTGTGAATCCTCTATCTGAGAGAATTCTTAACTTATTTAAATGTTTTAATTTACGTCACCTTTTCGAAGAACCTACAAGGGTGACACTTACATCAGGCACCTGTTTGGATAATATATATTGCAGTAGTGTTCCAATTGATAAAGCAGTAATTAAACATTTCACCTCGGATCATTACGGTCACAGTAACGGTCAGTATTTACTTGTAATTTGGTAGATGAACCTAAGGAATTCACTTATCGGCCTATCACAGGGAGTCGAATTATGAAGTTTCAGAGCAGTATTGAACTTAAAATACCCCTTTTACCATGCGTAGATGATCCAAATGACCTTTTTACCTCCTTGTCTAATTTGATAAATGAGCAACATACTGAGATATTTCAGTTAAAAACATGTATAGCTAAATCTAATGTCGGGTTAGCTGATTGGGCGACACCCGGTATCTATAGAAGTAGGAATAAATTATATGATCTCTATGCGGCTAGGGAATCCATGTTGCATGACCCAAAGTTTATTTTGTATATAAAGAACTATTCAAATACTTTTAAAAAAGTTTGTCGTGCAGCTAAATCATTACATTTGAGAAAAAATATAGAAAAATCATCGAATAAAATTAAGGCAACTTGGAAATTAATTAATAATGAAACAGGTAAATCTAAGCCACGCAATAAGCAGATCAAATTAAACATAAACAATACAATATTGACAAAAAAGATTGATGTCGCGAATGCCTTTGAATTTTTTTTCTCTAATATACCAGTTATTGTAACCCAGTCATTACAATCATCAGCCTCTGGAGCATCTACTTTATTGGAACTAAGTGTTGCTAAATGTGAGATCGCGTTTAGCTTTAGATACGTAAATGCCTATAGTATTGTTAAGACATTTAAGTCACTTAATATTAAAAATACTGAAGATCTTTGGGGAATATCCACAAAGGTGTTAGGTATTATAATTATTGATATTGCTCCATGCTTAGCCTACATTTTTAATAGATGTGTTGACGACGGAATCTTTCCAGATCTTATGAAACATAGTAAATTAATTCCATTGTTCAAGTCTGGAAATGCAAAAGATCCAGCTAATTATAGGCCGATTTCTATATTGCCCGCGTTAAGTAAAATCTTTGAAAAACTTTTTCTTACTCAATTATTGTCACACTTTAACTTCCACAGACTACTTCATAGTCATCAATTTGGATTTACCAAGGGTCGATCAACAGCTGATGCTGGTACCATGCTTTTGGAACACATATTTCAAGCATGGGAAAACTCGCAAGACGCGATCGGAGTATTCTGCGACCTATCCAAAGCATTCGACTGCGCGAGTCATGCTACTCTAATTTTGAAGTTAAAACATTATGGCATCCAAAATCAGGCAATTAACCTTGTAAATTCTTACTTATCCAATAGAGTACAAAAAGTTGACGTTGGTGGTGAAAGGTCTTCAGGATCGTCTATTGTTATGGGAGTGCCCCAGGGTTCAATACTAGGCCCATTTCTATTTTTAGTATACATTAACGATCTCCCTTTTTATGGTGATATAGTTTTATTTGCTGACGATACGTCTTTAATTTTCAAAGTTGATAAGTCTAAAGCTAATTACGATGATGTAAATAAATCACTATCGCGAGTTCTTGATTGGTTCACTGTAAATAATCTGTTGCTTAATGCTAAAAAAACTAAATGCATTAAATTCACTTTGCCAAATGTAAAACATTACCCAACTAATATTAAAGTAAATGGCGAGACACTCAATCTTGTAAACTCTACTGTTTTCTTAGGACTTAATATTGATGCAAGTTTGCAGTGGGGACCACAAATTGAGGCACTTGCTTGGTAGACTTAGTTCCGCTGCATATGCAGTTCGTACGATAAGGCAGCTTACTGAAGAAGTTACAGCTAGGCTAGTTTATTTTGGCTACTTCCATAGTGTTATGTCATATGGCATCATTCTGTGGGGGAAAGCAGCAGACATCCAAGCAATATTTGTTTTACAAAAACGGGCAATACGTGCCATTTATAAAATGAAGCCACGTGACTCCTTGAGGGAGCGTTTTAAGGAAATTAACATTCTCACGGTAATATCGCAATACATCTACGAAACCTTATTATATACACTTAAACACTTAGATAGATTTATGAAAAAAAGTGACGTGCATTGTTTTAACACGAGAAATAAAAATAAACTGAGTATTCCCAAATTTAGATTAAAAAAAGTAAGTGGGTCTTTTATGGGGAATTCTGTTCGGTTCTATAATAAACTTCCAGAAAGTGCTTCTAAACTTTCGATTCGAAGATTTAAATATTACATAAAGAATAATTTAATTAAGAAAGCAATTGACAAATTTGCAATGTCTGTACCTGCATATAATTTATTACTTATGTGTTATTTATGAGTATATCAAGCGTAGTGTGTGCTGCCTTATGAACTTTTGCTGATTCTTTCTATCATCTTACTTTTGACTGCCTACCTAAGTAAGGCTTTTAATTTGGTTTTCCTTTTTTCCTTGAATCAGCTTCCACTTGTTCTCGAGGCACCACACAGGCGCTCCCCACCTAGTAGTAAGAAGGATCATCAAAAGAAAAACAGACCGTGTTTGTTGCCTGATTCTTCTAGGTCTGGTTGCGTTGGAACAGGAGTAAATGTAAATTTATTTTTTAAGACGATTCAAAATGATCCTTGTGATTTCAATGAATAAAATACTTTTGACTTTGACTTTGACACTATTTTATCATTATTTTGGCAAGTTCATGATGAAATTATGTGTCAAAAACAATTGGTTAGAATAAACAGCCGTTAACCGCCCGTTTGTTGAAAATCATGTTTATTAACAGGGTTAAAGGCGCCAAAGCGATAAAACAGTTCCGAGGCGAAGAAGTGCTCATCACGAATCCCTTGCAGCTACCAGACGTGCAGAACATCGACGAGTGGTACGAACCTCTCGTTATTGGTAAGTGTTTCTGATGTTATTGTAAGAAGTGCTCATCACGAATCCCTTGCAGCTACCAGACGTGCAGAACATCGACGAGTGGTACGAACCTCTCGTTATTGGTAAGTGTTTCTGATGTTATTGTAAGAAGTGCTCATCACGAATCCCTTGCAGCTGTAACGCTATATTTTGTGACTCCTACCAGGGAGAGGCACGTAAATGAGTGTACAGCGTTCTGAGATTAGATAAGTTTATTATAACATTATTTACATGTAACACAGTAATCAGACTACAATTTGGGCGCCTTATCTAGCATGAAAGAAAGTATTTATCTCAGGGTCATGAGTTTGAACCTACGTTACAAGTTTCTTAGCAACCAGGTCAGTATCGGTGGGCTCTCCGGCCAGAAGGACCGAGGGGCCCCGTAAGATGTGTGACAACGTGTGGTGTCGAGTGTGAGGTGTCGGTTAGTTTGGACAGAACACTTAGAAGGTGAAACACAGCTCGGGGAGTGAAGACACTCCCAGACCGCGATACCGGTTACGCAGGCCCAAGGTGGCTGGCTACGAAAGAAGAGAGCACAGCCGGGTCCCCGGCACCTGGTCCGTAGGCGTCCGGACTGGAAGGCGTCCTCCTCCCACCACGTCGTTGTCGCTCGCTTGCTCCGGGTACGGAGCTGGCTCTAAAGCCTCCCCAAAGAACCTGTCAAATAGATATTCATCCTGTTATGTTCTATTCGGCCACGTTCTCGAGCGCGCCGATTCATGATCAATATTACTTACCCCAATGGGGTTTCTTCGAAGGATTAAGCGCTTCGGCTTCGCCGTTATAACCGCCTGGCCAGATGGCCGACACCCGTCCAACCGAGCTCTTAGGAACCGCTTTAACCGCGGGGAATTCGGGCGTCTCTAATTAGAGGCTTGAAAAGAGTCGCCCCACACGATGGCGGGATCGATTAGCGATTAGCGATGAGGGCAGATGTTAAGCGCCAACCTCACGTCCTCCGCCACGTGGCAGTCCTCCGCGTCAGCCTGGAGCCCTACAGAAAATCACTCATGAGTAGGAAACCTCGGCAACGAGACGTTGTCTAGACCAATCCTCCACTTTTTCCACTTACCAGTTGGACGGAACTCGATTTAGCAAAATAGATGTGCTTGCGACGATGAACCCAAGAAAAGAAAGAAAGATGGCTGTCTCTTGCCAGTCGCCAACTTAGATTCTACCAAAACGCATTTTGGTAGGATTAGTGGTCTCAAATGGTGAGTTTATTTAGATAAAAGTGGACGTCAAAAAGTGACGAAGACCTGAGTAGTTCCATGTTAAATTTAGAAAAGGTTATTTTATTTTTTATTTTTGTTTATTGAAAAGACCAACAGCTACAATAATAAAACAAAATCACTTAATTATATAAGTTATACAGCCAATTATAGGTCTCTCTAAATATTAAACTAAAACTATGATAATTTCCTACGATAATTATAATAAAATACATATATAGATAAACACATAAAAACAAAAAAATAAGGTTCACTACATTAAATTATTATATAAGAATATCTAATAAGTACATAAAAACAAATAGTTAAGGTTCACTACATTCAATTAATAAATAAGAATATCTAAAAAGTACAAAGAAACAAATATTTGGTTTCACATTACTAGGGCGTGTTTAAGGGTTTATCCACTACAACTGAAAATTATTGTTCTGGATTATAAAGTAAGTTTATTATCGCTTTTTTGAAGGAATTTTTACTGGTGTTGAACATGTCAACACCCGAGAAGCGCTTGTTATAATTGGAACAAATTCGATTGATTGGTGCATTCTTGGCATAATTAGTGCTATGATAAGGGAGTGAAAAAAGCTTCGTATGACGCGTCCGCGTTGAAGGCACATTTAAATTGATACAGGCGAGTAACGTCGGGGAATCCAAATTGCAATTTAATAAATTGTACAATAGCATATTGTCTAATAAGGTACGTCTATCTTCTAAAGACATTAAATTGTGACATGTGCAACCATCATTGTAATTGTAGAATACTCGTTTGCGGTAATTTAGATGTTTTATAAATTTCTTTTGAATTCTCTCAATTTTATGATTGTAAATAATATACTGAGGAGCCCAGATACTGCTAGCGTATTCCAAGACACTGCGGACATAAGCGTAATAAACTGTTTTAATGCAGGTAAGATCAGAGAAAGGTTTACAGGTACGGATAACGAAGCCAAGGTTCCTATAAGCTTTATCTGTAATATAGTCTACGTGTTCAGCCATGGTAAGTTTACAGTCTAGGATTACCCCAAGATCTCTTATAACACTGACTTTTTCAATAGGGATATTGTTTAATGTATATGTGAATGTTAACGGTTTGAGCTTGCGAGTAAACGAAATTTGCTGACATTTAGGTACGTTTACAGTAATTTTGTTGTTAGCATAGTAATTTGACAGAACATTGAGAGTATTCTGAAGATTGGCACAGTCTTGAACACTTTTAATTTTACAAAAAATCTTTTTATCATCTGCATATAACAGGTGATTACTAGAAGTGAAGCATTTATATATGTCAAATATGTAAGCATTATATAAAAGAGGCCCCAAATGGGATCCTTGAGGAATTCCTGAGGGAATGTCCACGAAGTCCGACCTAAATCCACCAATTACAACCGCTTGAGCCCTATTTGTAAGGTAAGATTTAACCCACCGCAAGAGATCGCCATGGATGCCAAGTATATCAAGTTTAGCAAGAAGGATGATATGGTCTACACGATCAAAAGCTTTTTCAAAGTCTGTGTACACCACATCAACCTGTCCTCCACCCTCCATACTTTCTAGGACAAACTGCATGAACTCGGCAAGATTAGTAATGGTAGACCTTCGTCTCAAGAAACCGTGCTGAGTATGACTGACCCCATTCACAATAGTGCTATAGATTTGGTCATAAACAATTTTTTCAAAAATCTTACTGGATATATTTAGAATCGATATGGGTCTATAATTTTCAATCTTTGATTTCTACGACTTTTTATGAATTGGTATAACATTAGCCTCTTTCCATTTTGAAGGGAATGTTCCCTCTGATAAAGATCTATTAAATATAATTTTTAGAGGCTCCACAAGAGATTCAGCACAGTTGTGAATGAAGATAGGGGGAATGTTATCAGTTCCGGCTGATTTATTAATGTCAATTTCCTTAAGCAACTTTAGTAATTGTTTTTCACAGACAACAACTTTACCAATGACATTGGACTCACTACAAGCTGGCAAGTCGAGATCTAATAAGTTATAGCTAGTTGAGGGTTTCATAAATACACTCTCGAAAAACTTATTAAAACCATTACAAATGTCTGGGCCGGTGTCGTAAGTATCAGAGCCCAATGATAAACATTTAGGATAATTAGATTTCCCTCTCATTAATTTTACATAAGTCCACATTTTTTTAGGACAAATTTTAATATCTTCCTGAATATGTGTAATGAAACTATTGTACAGTTCACCTTCTAACTTTTTAGCCCTTGCTCGTAATATAGAGAATTCTTTATAATCTAAGTAATTTTTAAACAGTTTCCATTTAGCATGTGCTTTTAATTTATCACGAATTATATTGTTAAGAGTTTTATTGTACCATAGCGGAAAGTATTTACCATTTTTAATTTTGCATTTAGGCACAAACAAATCAATACATATTTGTAGTTCATTATTAAAACAATTAACTGCACAATTTACAGAATCACACGATTCAAATGTTGTTTTCCAATAAAATTTATTTAGATAATCAGTAATTTTATCATACCTACAACCTCTAAAATTGTATTTTGTTCGAGGGCATTCTTCAAATGGAACAAGGGAAATATTGGTTGAATCAATAAATAAAGTAGGGTGAGCTGTATCTTCTTTTACTAGCGAGGTTTGTGTTATATCTGCTGAAGCGGAGAAGTTGCTAAATATCAAGTCTAAAGTGTTACCGTACGAATTTCTCGAATAATTACTTTGTTCAAAACCCAATAGATTGAATTCATCTAGTAACAACTGACCTGCCACTTGTGTTTCTACAGGGCCGCGCCTCAATTGTAACGGACCCAGATGGGGACTCCACTGAATATTTGGCAAGTTGAAATCGCCTAGTATCAGAAAATTATCATTTTTATATAAGTTAAAAACATGCAAAACACTTTTAATCACACTATTAACATATTGAGGTAAGCTATTATTGTCAGGTGAGATATAGACTAATGCTATGTGTAAGTTCTTACCAACAGAAGTATTAAAAGATTTAGCCGGTATAGTAATCCAAATCATATCTGTAGGGGGAGTTACATAACTATTTGAATTAGCGTATCGCCGGTCAGTTTCCTTATTCGTCAATTTTGTTGATTCAACAGTTTACCTTCTGGTAATTTTCACTAGGTTGACAATTTCGCTAGTGGGTCATTTTCCCAAACCTTCAGTTTACTCCTTCGCCAGTTTTGCTAGGCTTCAGTTTCGTAAATTTGCTAGTTTCCGTATGTGCTAATTTAATTATTCGTCAGTTTGGTCAAATGGTCATTTTCCCTAGATAATCAGTTTCTATATTCGCCTGTTTCACTAGTTGTCAGGGTCTTATAGTCGTGTTTCGGTGTATCAATATACAAGGTGATTTCAGGGTCGTGTGGCTAGTAGCAAGAGACCAAGTTTTAAAATATTAAACTTACATTTCGTGACTTTTAGCTGAGTACAAAATATGTCTTGTATCGCCTTAAGATCGCCTTAAAAACAGCTTGGTTCCTAGTTTACTACGAAACCCCAAAATTAGCAAATCATAAACATGACGAGATGGGAAAACTGACAAACTAAACTATCAGATGAACAAGGAAAGTAACGCATTAGGAAAATGACGAAATAGCAAAACTGACAACTTAAGATAATTGAGGAATAAGGAAGTTTGCGAGTCAAGAAACTGCCTTAATAGAGGCTCTGACAATTTAGTGAAACTGGCAAAACAGGAAATTGGCGAATTAAGAAACAGTCTAATCATTAAACTGTTGAATCAGCAAAATTGACGAATAAGGAAACTGACCGGCGATACGCTAATTCAACTATTTACTAGTAGAAAGGCTCCCAGTTCCCTTCGCGCAAGTACCATAACACCGCCCCCCCTAGTTGTATTAGTGAGTGCATAATTCCTGTCGAGCCGAAAAAGATCGTAACGTGGGTCAGAGACTTCACCATCCAAAATTCCACTATGTAACCAAGTCTCCGTTATTAAAACTATGTCAAAGTTATTTTTCAATAAATTCCTGTAAAATTCTATAGTTTAGGTACGGAGACCTCTTACATTTTGATAATAAATATCTAAGGTTTTTACAGCCATGACGACAGAACAACGACAATTACTATAAATACAACTGCTAATAACATAACACAACAATTATTAACATCCTTATTTGTGCCAAAAAGGCGGAACGTCGTCAAACAAAACTTTATGTAGGTATAGAAACGAAACAAGTTCTCGAGTGTGGATTACTATGAGCCAAGCGATGATAGGTGAATTCTTGTTTTGTAATATAGGCCTAAATAGCAGCGTTTTACCTGAAATAAAACGCATATTAAAATACTTACCTCACTGGAAGCTTTATATTGAGAAAGCATATCCGTTTCCGTCGTATTTCAACCAGTTTTCGTACTTTTAATCCGAGTATTTCCGATCCAGTGGCGACACCTGGCGGCCGCGCGCCATTTTAGTTTCATAAAATGAAGCGCGCCATCTTGACTTCATTGGCTTAATTCCACCAGGCAGAATTAAAAGTGAAAGCTTCTAGTGAGGTAAGTATTTTAATATGCGTTTTATTTCAGGTAAAACGCTGCTATTAAAAAACTAGACCGTCACTGGAAGCTTTATATTGAGATCTGTTTGTTATCGCCTGGTGACGCCACTTGCAAATTAGTAGAAAACTTAATTTAACGCCAATGTGATAAAACGTTATAAAATAACAACTGTAAGTATCATACTGTGTATCATAGTACATGTAATATTTTACAACCATAAAACTTAAATATATAAGTATTCTATCCAGCAATCAACATTCTTAATTAATTTAGTAACATTTTCAGAATGATTACTGTTGATTACTTCTCGTCTGTAAAACTACTGGAATGTATTAGCTGTTCACCAATTCCCTCGGGACAAGATTTCATGGAAGATCATCAAGGGGATGATTTTTCTAACCAACTTTTGGAAGCTACAGCAGATCGGACGCTTCCAAGAGCTGCCTGTAATGCCAGCTTCTTTGAAAGGTTTGACCCAGTCTGCTATAACTGTGCGCGAGGCGGGCATTGCCACACCTCTTACTGTTATCATCATAATCATCATGCACTTTCCGTTCAACATTACTGTATTTACTGTAATAAACAGATTAAATGATTTAGCCGTGTTACGTCTTTCATTTAATAATGCTTTAGTTTTTTCTATCCATAATATGGGATTTAAATACGATTTACTTGTAATCAAAAGTAGGTTTCAGACTGTATAATTACTGCTGACAGTCTTTGAACTGAACTGTGGCCAAAATATTATATTCGTATATCTAACACACTGGGTAGGATCTAACACTGTATGTAACTAAGTAAGGTCAGGACACTGTATGAGTCTTCCTGAACAAAGCAGTAATAACATTGCGGTCTGTTAGAAATGACGTAAGCTTACTAACTTCCCAGATGGGTGGTTTGGAAATCTTTGGATTTTTTAAGCCAATCGACTTTAAAATTATTATGTTTCACGAGAATGTGAGAACTTAAGCGACTGGATGTTTCAGCGTTACATAGCGTAGAAACGACAAACTCGTGCAAAAGAATATGAAAAGTGATAAATTATATGTAAATCAAATAGAAATTGAGCTAGTTGCGCACCCGAAGGATTTTCAGAGGTTAAAGTTTTTCGAATTGGACCAAGAAGTCCAACGTTTCCATGCCACCTCGTTTTCAGAGTAGACTTAAGCCAAGAATTTCTAAGCAAGGATAATTGTTCTGTGTTCCACGTTTCTACAACCTCGGACCACCCCCTCATTTCCACACTTCAAGGGTGATATTCTCGACCCCCGGAGGTGAGAGTCCCGTCGACGTGTCTATTAGATGTTTCTGTAGGATTTTTAGGGTTAACGGTGCTGTCAGCGAGCAGGCTTTGAGATCCTATCGCCAAAATACCATTTACCATCGGGGTACTACTATTAAGTATATTCCCGTCGACTGATTTAGGTGACTCATACTTTGGAATTAGGAACGGTGGTGGAAAACATCCACGCGAGCGGGTAGTTCCATGGAACACTGAACGCGTCGTAAAATAGAGCTTGACTGTCTATCAGGTCTCGAGATACATAATTGAAAACAACATGCGTGGTTTCTGAGGCAAACAAATTTATCATTGGGGTTCCCCACTTTGCAAACATTATGTCCACACAGTTGGGTAGAAGGTGCCACTCCGGCGGTCGGCGATGATGCAACAACGGCATGACTGTTGTATTTGCCTGGGAGATAGTGTATGCTGAAGTGTATTTCATGGTGATCTAGTAAACTCAGAATTTGACAAGTTATTTCCATCAGGGGTAATGATTTCGTACCTCCTTCTTTCCATAGATGAGCGACTGCGGTCCTGTTGTCACATTGTATGAGGATCGAACTGTGATGCAGTCGATGAGTTTTGCTCTGACAGGCATGAGTATGGCCAGCATCTCTTTTTGATTGCAGTGTAGTGCTTGCTCTTCTTGTGACCAAGTGCCCAAGAGGGCCAGATCGTTTAGTTTTGCCCCCCAAGCCAAGTCTGATGCATCTGTTGCCAGAAAGTTCGTTGGAGGAAGGTCATGACATTCATTACCCTCCTCCATGGATGTAGCATCGTTGAAAACTGTAAATTTCAAGTCCACCAACTCAGTTCTTCGGAAGGCAGTTGGTAAGCCTTTGATGAAAGGTCTGGTAGTGAATTCATGAATATTATTAACTTTCGATGACTGAGCCGTCCTCGAGGAACAACAAAGCTGGCGAAAATTAGGAGTGCTATTATACTTTGTAAATCTTTTAGAATCTCATTTTTCTGATCGAGCACCTGATTTACTTTTGTGATTATTGCCATCGACTTTTCTATTGGCAGGGATTTTAGATTGTCTTACGGTCTCCACAACACTCCCAAATAAATTATGCTTTTTTGAAGTTTGAGAACGGATTTCTCGAAATTTATTTTCCAAACCAGAGTTTGCAACTTATGTACTGTGAGTTAAACATGCTCGCGAAGCACATAGACACATGTGTACACTTTAATGTATTATAAGTTAATTGACGAGATAAACAAGGATTTTTACTTTCCATCTTTCTCGTAATGTTTGAGCCACCCAATTTGTCAGTATTGAAAAGGTTTTAGGCGCCGTGCTTAACCCGAATGAGAGCCAAGTCATCTCTAGCAATTCTCGGTACAAGGCGTAGGAACCGCCTGTGCGACTTTGTTATTTTTAGATGAAAATAACCTTGGGAAAGATCTACTTTGCACAGCCAGTCCTGTGGTTGCAAGAAATCCAGAATACGATACATGTTTATGAGGTGGAAGGGATCTGTCATGACATTGTCGTTTAGCGCTATGAGGTTGAATATAGGGCTGATTTGTCGGATTTTGGCACCAGAAACAGAGGGGATATGAAACTTTGCGAGAGTTGAGATACTTTTAAAATGCCTTGTATTTTTTTTTTTTTTTTTTCTACATTTACAGATATTTCCTCTAATACAGGAGTATGAAAGGGACCTCTGATCACATTTGGGTAAACAAAGCGAGGTTTTTAAAAGGATGGTAGGTATGCGACACCCCAGAATTAACCTTAACACAATATCTGGTGCTCTCATTTCCTTTCACTGCAAGTGGAAGTGCGCTAACTGATCTGCTTAAAATCGTTCAGAGTCATTGTTTGTATCTTTTTTTATTTCCTCTGAAACCTGTAAGCATTGGAGCGTCCTCGGTTACTTCCACGATCGGGCCGCGAGCCTCGGTTGTGAAATGACCCTCTTTCATTGAAACTGTGGTGCTCATACTGGATATTCGAGGGTTGACCTTTGTATAGGTGGTCGACATGGTGGTATCCACCCCGCGAGGGTGGGTTGATACAGGCATGCATGTGCATAAGTTATAGGGTAAGCCTGGTACTTGAAAATAATATCGAATTCCACGCGATGGAACTGCGGGTTTTCGTACGCCTTGCCCCCGCGAGGGGCGGCTGTTAGATTGATTGGATCTTGCTTGTATCAATCCCTTAGTTTTTGGTGGCCAAAAACTTTGCGGACTCCCCCGGCCTTTTCTAATGTATCTGTGATATGCTCAGACTCAAATATATAAGCATTCTGTTCAATGTCGCTTTTACTAAAGGGGCTCAAACTTGTTCGGCTTGTTATAGTTTCCCCGACGCATTTCTACTTTTCATTACATTTTCTTTCTTTCATTCTACTTTCGGCTTGGTGGCCACAAACTAATTGCAAGAAATCAGAGGAGATTATGTAAATTCCCTTTTTGAAAGAACTCATCAAATTTTCGCGCTTTATCTGTCATAATTAATGTCTGTATGCTTAGCCCAAGCAAGAAAGTTATGAATACTTACCTGCAAGCTGCAACGTTTCTTTTTATTTAATTTTGCAGTAGGTTATAGCTGCATAAGATCTATTAGCATGGGCAAGGTGACGTAAGGTTTCATATATTTTTACCTCCTCGTTTGTTTCCAGGCCCATCAAGCCTGGAGTATGATTATATGTAATTTTCACTAGAAACGGGATATTTACCATGATTTCAATTTGAAAATCATGGTAAATATCCCGTTTCTAGTGAAAATTATGTACATAACCATGATAGTTTCAAAAGTTATGATTATATGCTTTTTGTGTATCAGCGTATCTTACCTCTGACCAAGATGTAATACCTAAACGCTGGACTACGTGTAGCATTTTAAAAAATATATCGGATTTCTTGGAATAGCTGTTTCCTTTATTTTAATCTCGATATCAAAGGTGATATATAGATAGAAAACACTTTATTGCACAACACAGAAAATAAGCTATATAAAAAAAAATCATTAGGTCACGATTTAAATTTAAACTTCATCGTCAAGACATTGTTCATCAGCGACATCATGTTGTTCGTATAGCTCTCAGCTAATGTCTGAACAAAATGACGCCCCATCGGGACAAGCGGAATTGTTTGAGGTTATAAAATTGGTTACCGTATTTTAGAGCTCACCCATATCCTGGACTAGTTTATCCAGCCTAGCATCAGCAGGACGATGGGCGCGCTTTGCTTCCTGTCGGTGGCGGCAGCGCTGCCACTTCCTGCCGGTGGCATGTTCCACAGTCGGCGTGGACGAGCTCGATGAGCTGCTGCTGGAATTGGTTCGAACACACTTGCGTGCTTGCAGCCTGCGGCTTGGCAGCAGTGTTGGGCTCATTAGCATTCATTACTATAAGATAAATAACGTTAATCTATTGCATTACAAACTACGTGGTTCTGTAACCTCAAAAAATGCACGACCACTGTACGAATTAAAACTGGTAAATTTAAAACAATGTACGAGATCCGAACGGAAAACCGTTAAAGCAAATGATCAAGTACTAACAAGGTTAAATGTATATAGAGGGTACTTACAGTTCCCGGCACAATTTAACCACTTTAAATACTGCAAGCTTTTACTTACGTATTATCAACATCACTTATTCACTTTAGGATTATTATATATATAAGTATTTATACGCAACAGTGGTAGGGACGGAGCTGCTGCGCACAAGTTGCTTCGACGGAATACGAAACGCCAATGAAGTCAAGATGGCGCGCTTCATTTTATGAAACTAAAATGGCGCGCGGCCGCCAGGTGTCGCCACTGGATCGGAAATACTCGGATTAAAAGTACGAAAACTGGTTGAAATACGACGGAAACGGATATGCTTTCTCAATATAAAGCTTCCAGTGACGGTCTAGTTTTTTAATAGATATATAGGGCATGAACAATATATAGCACAATATATAGCAGTGTTTAATATAGTCATAATAAATATAATAATATAATATCGTAATAGTCTTTATCTTTGTAAATCTAGTATTAAAAAATTGTGTTTGTGTAGTGAGTAAGTAGTTAGGTTGAAGTAAAAAATACCACAAGCAATGTGAAAACAAAGGGAAGCTATCAGCACAACGGATAGGTACAATCAAATCCCCCCGCAGCAAGAAGACGACAAGTCATTTAATTTTAATGAGATCTTCTTCTTTGTTTATCGCAATTTTTGGCGACTTGTCATCTTTACGCACAAAAATCTTACAGTTACGTATCTAAATAAACTTATATGAATTCGAAGTAGCCAATTCACGACACTTTTTATACAAGTTTTTGTTTTCCAACGTAAGGTGTTCATTTACGAAGATGCGCTGAGTACCTTGCATACCGATGTCGCTGCGGGTGATACCGTGAAAGCGCCGGATGCCCGCCAGTAAGTTGTCCTTCACCACTCGGTTTCTCAATTTCACGATTATAGTACGGGGGGCACCTGGTTTCGGCTGCTTCGGTTGAATCCTGTTTGCGAACTCAATGTCGGTCGCTGTTAAGTTGACATCAAGAAACTTTGCTATAATGGCGAGTACTTTCACGAGGTCCTCATTGTTAGTCTCAGGAACTCCAATCACTTCCAGATTGAGTAATCTATCACAACAGCTCTTATCCTGGAACGAGGGAAAATAGTTTACCAAGCCATTATCTGAAACCAAGATGAAACTACTATTTTATTAGAAATTGAAAATGTAAGCAACATTACGAAATAAAGATGTCACTGTCAATTTTATGGCATCTCAAGGCGGAACGCCAGATGCGTTTCATGCCTACATCAAAATAACAGGGTTACACAGCTACCAGACGTGCAGAACATCGACGAGTGGTACGAACCTCTCGTTATTGGTAAGTGTTTCTGATGTTATTGTAAGAAGTGCTTATCACGAATCCATTGCAGCTACCAGACGTGCAGAACATCGACGAGTGGTACGAACCTCTCGTTATTGGTAAGTGTTTCTGATGTTATTGTAAGAAGTGCTCATCACGAATCCCTTGCAGCTACCAGACGTGCAGAACATCGACGAAAGGTACGAACCTCTCGTTATTGGTAAGTGTTTCTGATGTTATTGTAAGAAGTGCTCATCACGAATCCCTTGCAGCTACCCGACGTGCAGAACATCGACGAGTGGTACGAACCTCTCGTTATTGGTAAGTGTTTCTGATGTTATTGTAAGAAAGCGTTAGCAGAGTCGTGAGACGCATTGGCGACGATAAGCTCACCACTTGCTACGTCTATTTCCCACGATGAAAAGAGGCCCATTTGAGGCACTGACTACCCTTTCAGGGGAAAAGGCGTGTTTATGTATGTATGTTTGTCTGGGTGGAATCCAGGTGGAATCTTGCAACTGAATTTTAAAACAGTTATCCTCAAGCGATTGAGCTGAAATTTGGCATACCTGTCAAGTTTCGATGACAATACAATATGATGGTGACAGCGAGCAGATCTGATGATGGAGACGCAAGGTGGACAACGGAACTCCTCGATGGACAATAGTAGACTGGCCGTGTTTAGGGTCATTTTGATCAGGTTACGATCACTAATTTTATAAAAGCTTGTATTGAAAAAAATATTTTCCACAAAAAACTTAAAATATGTACACTCATCAACACGGTCTAGGGATATTTCATACTCAATTAAATAACTCGAAAAGTACTGGCCGCATTGGAATCTTTTATACACCGATTTGTTTGTAATTTATCTCAGACTAATTACAAATTCAAATTTTTGAAAATTCTTTTGTTTCGGTGGCATAAAAATGTCGATGTGTAGGAGAGGGAATTTTAATTTGTTCGAAATTTAGAAAACAATACGAATTACGTTTAGTTACAGTTTTTTTTCATTTTTAAACGAAAGATAAAGTTAAAATTGAGGTATTGTAGCCATGCAACGCCAACATTTGACGAGGGCGGAGATGTTACGAGCTGTGGGAATGCTGGAAGCTGAGTCTGTTCAGCGTAATGTTACTGAGGCCATAGGGATCCACCAAAATGTAATTTCAAGATTGTGGACACGCTATCGTGCCACAGGTGAAGTAGCGGAGAGGCACCGGGGGCCAAGTCGCATCACTACCCCCAGACAAGACCGATTTTTGCAAATTACTGCGCGAGCTCAACCAAATGCAACGGCGACTCAATTGGTCCAAAGGCTGCGACTGGAACACCAAGTGCTTGTGAGTGGCCAAACTGTAAGAAGGCGACTGCATGAAAGCAATCTACGCACTCGTAGACCACTCCGGGTTCCACCTTTACGGAGAGGCAATCGTGGACGACGATTAGAATGGGTTCGGAACCACGTGGACTGGGGCCGTGAGCAATGGTCCAATGTGCTGTTCTCGGATGAATCCAGGTTCGGCTTCCATCCAGATTCACGAAGGACGCGTGTTTGGCGAGTTCCTGGACGATGGAGCCGTCTTCAGAACCCTCAGGAAGTTCACCCATACCAAGGAGGAACAATTATGGTTTGGGCAGGAATTCGTCTTGGAGGACGGACGGATCTCGTTTGGGTGCGGGGCAATATGACCGCAGAACGATACGTCCAACAGGTGCTGGGGCCCGTAATCTTGCCCCACAGAACACAAATGGGGCAAGATTTCCTGCTCATGCACGACAATGCCCGGGCACACACGGCGAGAACGGTAGCAGCTTGGTTACATACACACAATGTTAGGGCCTTAGACTGGCCTGCTCAATCGCCAGATCTAAATCCCATTGAGCATGCGTGGGATATGCTGCAAAGAAGAGCTCTGAAGGAAGTTCCTGAAAATCTGGCTACAGAAGATCAACTTTTTGCGCACCTTAGAAGGACATAAATAAAATAAATAATGCTGGACAGTTTACACAACATTATCTAGCCCCAAGCTAAGCAGAGCTTGTGTTATGGGTACTAGATAACTGATATACTTAATACAATATATAACATAGATATTTTTTTTTATTATACATAGAAAATACCCAGAACACCCTGAACAAATATCTGCATATCGCACAAATATTTGTTCCGAGGCGGGAATCAAACCCGCAACCTCCGGCGTCGCAGGCGAACGTGCGCCCGCCCCGCCACAGAAGTCGTCATGGGACAATATTCCGCAGCAAGACATTGACAATCCTTGTTCTGAGCATGCCGAATCGTTGCTGATGTGTTATGAACATCATGGGCGCTTTCTCAGACTACTAACTTCAAGTTTATAAACACAAATTAAATGATTTTTCTATTTTTTTCAGTTTGTACTCATAAATTAAAAGTTAATTCATATACGGTTTCCGTCTATGCTTCATTTTTTTTCCATAAAATCCTGAAATTTTAATCGAAGCTTAACCATTATTAAAAAATGTTAGAATATTAATATAACGTATCTTTTAAATATATACATGTCATATAAATAATTAACACATTGATAGTAATTCGTTTTTTTAAAAATATCCCTAGACCGTGTTGATGTGTGTATTTTGTTGAAAATCTAATCACATAAGATTCACTACGGTCCTCTTATACTACTTATTACGAGAGCCTCTTATGACATGTCATTCAAATATGTTTCAGGCACCATCATAACACCAGTAGAATACATCGGAATGGTGACTGCGCTGTGCATCGACCGACGCGGGATTCCCCTACCGTCCAGCGCCGTCGACGACCAAATGACGCTCATGCAGTTTGTTCTACCGCTGTCGGAAGTCGTCGTAGACTTCCACGACACACTGAAGAGCGTCACTTCGGGATTTGCTAGCTTTGACTATCATGATCACGGGTTTCACCCTAGCGCTCTAGTCAGGGTATGTTGCAATATAGTCATTATTATCATAGGCAGAAACTACATTATATCTAAGCACAGTAGACGACCAAATGACTCTAATGCAGTTTGTTCTACCGCTGTCGGAAGTCGTCATAGACTTCCACGATACACTGAGGAGCGTCACTTCGGGATTCGCTAGCTTCGACTGTCATGATCACGGGTTTCACCCTAGCGCTCTAGTCAGGGTATGTTGCAATATAGTCATTATTATCATAGGCAGAAACTACATTATATCTAAGCACAGTAGACGACCAAATGACTCTAATGCAGTTTGTTCTACCGCTGTCGGGAGTCGTCATAGACTTCCACGATACACTGAGGAGCGTCACTTCGGGATTCGCTAGCTTCGACTATCATGATCACGGGTTTCACCCTAGCGCTCTAGTCAGGGTATGTTGCAATATAGTCATTATTATCATAGGCAGAAACTACATTATATCTAAGCACAGTAGAACAAATGAGTCTTATGCAATTTGTTCTACCTCTGTCGGAAGTCGTTAACGATACACTGAAAAGAGCGTCACTTCGGGATTCCCTAGCTTCGACTATCATGATCAAGGGTTTCACCCCAGCGCTCTAGTCAGGGTATTTTGCAGTACAGTCATTATTATCATAGGCAGAAAGTGCATTATAGCTAAGCACAGTAGACGACCAAATGACTCTCATGCAGTATGTTCTACATGTTTGTTCAGTTGTTTTGACCGAATGCAGTCTCACATATTTTGAATAAGCCCTGTACGTTTTTATTCCCTCAGATGGATATTCTGCTCAATGGCGTGTTGGTGGACGAGTTATCCACGATAGTGCACACGAGTCGATTGGAATTCACCGCCAGGAGATTAACGGAGAAGCTCAAAGTAATGATACCGCGTCAAATGGTTCAGGTAAATCATACTTTCTAGACGTCATTTTCCGGTATTACCTCTGAATACTTGGTAGCATATTCTCATTAATCTCATGATAACCACGTTTTTTATTATTGACCGGTATATGATACCATATAGTAATCGTAATTCCTACTAACCACGACACAGGGGATCCTAGTGTGGGATCAGGACTATGTATGTAACTGTTCAGTGTTATGTTATGTCACGGGGTCTCATCCCATAGAAAAAATATATTGTTCTATTGAAATTCAATAGATGGCGTAACAGGTATAGATTTGTTATTGAAGTATGTGAAAAATTAATATTAGGACCTGAAAAAAATATTTTCTAACATCAAAATATATCCATAACACGAGATAATTAAATAAATGCCGCTTCAATCAAGTTTAATTATTTTTAGAAAAATCTAATGATGTCGTTTTCCTAGTGGTAATCATTTGAACTAGGTTGAGGTTTGACACAGTTTGTTTGTAGTACCACAGGTAGAACTAACTTGATAGAGGGCGTTATTAAAAAAAAACAGATGACCCGCAAATGACGTCATGCCCGAAATGAAAGAGAAAACTAGTATTTCCGTTCTATTCTAAAATTTTCAAATAAAATGTCAGACCTGTTTACATATCATTGTAACCAAAGTCGAACTAGTTATATATAAAAGGCAATGTCCTGACTGACCGAGTGACAACGCACTAGGATTCTTTAGTCATTGCAACGCACAGCCTAAGCCGCTGGTCGTTGAGACTTGAAATTTAGAGGGTTTACCTTTTCCTTTTAGGGTGTAAAGGTCTACTTAGAAAGGAAAATGAAAAATTCGTATGCTAAGGGTTTCAAAATAGGGTTCACACGTAAAAACAAAAATGTTGTGTATTTCGGAAAACATTGGAAGAAGATACCTCCTTGAAATTTCCACTTCGGCCGTCATGGAAACCGGGGTTCCGTAACGGGTTCATAGGTAGTTTCCTCAAATAAAATTAACAAACATATGTTTCAGCAATATATGAAAATTGGCACGGGAACGTTGTGTTTGTAAAAAAATACACTTTACGATTTAGCCATATTTCAGCGTAATTTCGACGTTGTAGAATATAGTTTCACGATATAGGTAGTTGTTGGGATTCAAATATTTTCAGGAATGGATTTCTCATTTTGAAAACTTGAGTGTTCGTTCGTTTCAAAGGTCGTGTCACGGCGTGGTTAGTTAGTGTTATCACACGCCTGGAAAGTTTTCGGACTTGGCGCGGACGAAGTCGCGAGCGGGTCATCTAGGTGGTTAAAGTGGGGGGGTACTGCAAAATTACTAATCTTAGATTTAATTTTTAACAGGCTAAATCAAGTACACTATTTAAATTAAAAATATGCATGGATACTACATTATAATTCCGAGGGGTCACTGTACCAGAAACACGATAGGACAATATTTACTCCATATAAAAAAATCCAAAGTTATATCTGTTTCTTGTCTAGATTAGATTGTTTATTAAAATGGTACATATTATTAGGTAAAAAAATAGATAGATAAAATCAATTCAACAACGCCGAGGGTTCACTGTAGGAGTTTTGTAAAATTATCTTAATTTACGAGATCTTCAATAAAAACCGCTTTTTCGAGCGGCGGGTGAGATGCGTTTTTTGTGTATGAAGATTTGTGCCTAGTGTTGACGCAGTCTTAATAAAGATGTTGAGTTAAAAAAACCATAATCGTCATAAAGGCCCGTCGCACATGGAGCTACTCAAAAATTAAGGAACTAATCAGTAATTACAATTACAAACCACTTAGAAACTGTACCTCGCACACGATGACACGACGATATATAGATGCTCATGTTGTAAAGTTCAGTTCATCTTCAGCTTCAGCTCTCAATCTCAGAGATTATTAGGCAAACTATTTTATTACACCACATGCAGCATTACCGTGGCAATGGAATCATAATTAGGTAAAGCATTGTTAAAGGCAGAGGTTACCGCTTAACATCACCGTGGGCCATTTGATCTCGTTAGTATTTGAGTTTGTAACTAGTTCTTTTTGAGTAGCTCTATGTGCGACGGGCCTAAGTTTTTGAACAAACACCATCTATTGAGTGTGTGCGCGTTTTACGCGGTAATTACAGTTGCAATATGCTAGGTGGCTCTAGCTATCAATTGCGCTGCTAGCGACATCTAGCGCCCAGGTAAGGCAACCAAAATAGCCCGCACAATAGCCCGAGTTATGGCGGTCACGTTTTGTTGTATGGCATGAGGTATCTGTACTAGTATAGTATTATTTTATCTGTGGTTATGTTTATGTCCTCTTCTGAACACAGGAAATGATTTTATGAGTATAATTGATTAATCTAAACTTAAATCATCTAAATTATCTTGTGTCCGGCCTAAGAATAGACCCCTCCATCTCCTCCCGTGGATGTCTTAAAAGCCGACTAAGGGATTATCTGGACTTGTTTGTAAGATTCGTAAGCGTCAGCATTCAGTCGTGGGAAGCAATGACGGCGATGAGCTCACCACTTGTCACGTCTATTTCCAGCGATGGTGCAACCCATAGTGAAGAGGCCCATTTAGGCTCTGCCTACCCTATCGGGGAAAAAGGACTGTGTCTATGTATGTATGTAACTTTTATGTTGAAAAATAAAACAATTTTTCAATACAATGCTTTTATAAACTTAGTGATTGGAACCGTGTGCTGATCAAAATGAGCTTAAACACGGCCAGTCTATTACCATCGAGGAGTTCCGTTGTCCACCTTTCGTCTTCATCATCAGATCAGCTTGCTGTCACCATAATATTGTATCTGAAGTGGAAATGGGCATGCCATATATCTCGCAGAATAAACAGTCGCTGGGGATAAAGATTTTCGAGTGGCGACCACGCAAGGCCCCATCGGACGGTCGCAGGTGGATGGCGACTCGAGACCGTCGTGGGTTTCCTGCCTAGAAGGCATATGTCCATTACATGACGTCTATTGGCTGATCTCTGATACAATTTACGCTAGAGACGTTTTTTTTTTATGGAAACGAATAAGCAAACTAGCTTACGGCCCACCTGATGGAAAGCTGTCACCGTTGCCTATAGACACCGGCAACACCAGGGGTATTGTCGATGCGCTGCCTGCTGAAGGAATTTATGAGCATTTTTCTTGAAGCGACACATGTCGTAACCAAGCGGGAATACCTCAGATGGAAGCTCATTCCATAGTTTGAAGGTATGGGAAAGAAATGATCTTGAGAAACGAGTCGTACGAGAAACCCAGGGATCTATGATGTGATGGATGAGCTTTGATATTCAAATGTTAATTTTCAGATTGCCATACAAGCAGTTGTGTCGGGCAAGGTTTTCGCAAGAGAAACTATAAAGGCGTTCAGAAAAGATGTTACTGCAAAATTGGTAAGCTTTTTATTTGATTGAATAACGGAAAAAGCGGATGGCCCACCTGATGTTAAGACGGTTAAAAGGGTGGGCGCCGGCTTTAAACTGATCAAGAACTACAACGTCACATACAAAGTAAGAATCAGGAAATGGCTGATCGCACTTGACTATGACGACACAGAGTCAATATTGGTTGCCATCACATAATTTATACCATGTTTTTCCACACACCCACACTTTCACAAACTCCAACACACTCAACATTCCACATAGACACCCAAATACATACACATGGTGGCTACTCCTGTGATACCCAGACTCTTATGAGACTGGTGGTAGCAGGAGTGCCTCACACACGCGCTCACCCGCCCACACCCACCAATACACCCTCACCCACACTCTTACACGCAATTAATCTTCTTTCACTCGCCCATTTTTGTTATTTTGCTGTTCAAAATTTAGTTTTTCCAATGTTTTCCTCGCATATTGTTTTTCTGCATAAATAAACTTTCTTGTTAATCTTTAGTCTGAAGCCCAATTCTCTTATTTATTTTAAAGGCACACTGCAAGTTGACCGAATCGAGACTGTATTGTGAATTGACTGAAATATTGGTATTCTGCTCCCTCATAACAACAGTATTATCTACTTTCGATCTTGCGACCATATATTAGAGTAGGAGTAGAGTATTGGAGAGTTATTGGAGTAGTATTATGTTTTTGTATCTGTTTTTGTATGTTTTTGGTTGTTATTTTTTATTTATTTTTCTGTTTTTGTCCTACTTTTTCCTAGCATTCTGTTTGTTCTGTTTGTTTTTTTTGTTTGTGCCAAATAAATGTTTTTCATTTCATTTTTTTCATTTAGGATAGTGCTATATTATAATTGTAAAGAGTGAAAGAGAGAATTCTCAGAACTTTGAAACATTCAAGTTACAGTCGCATTTCGATATAATCACATTCCGCGTTGTATTGTCAGGTGAGCAGAATACCATTTTTGACGTTTGTGACATCAACACTAGATCGTAATATGATCCGAACTTTAATTTGACTATTTTTAATTACGAGAATTAGGCTTCTGGGTATTCGCGATACAGGCTTGTCCTAGTGCGGTGCTCATTGTAAATTATCAATAGCCACTATTATTTGTAAATAAAAACATTTGTATTTGTACTAACCGTATATAGAGATTATACAAATTGATATAATTTTCCGCAGTATGGCGGCGACATCACTCGCAGAAAGAAACTGCTGAAGCAACAATCTGAAGGCAAGAAGAAGATGCGAAGTGTAGCGAACATAAAAGTACCGAGAAATACGTTTATAGATGTTTTAAAAAGATAGTTATTAAAATTTTATTTACAGTTTACAGACGCGTTTTTTTTATCTACTGGTGTAGATTCTATATAGTATGCTCTTAAAAAAAACGGCCAAGTGCGAGTCGTTTATAAAAACACACCACCACCACCATTTAGCACCATTATAAAAACGGCAAAAAAACGCGTGTGTTGTATGGGAGCCTGCTTAAATATTTATTTTATTGTTTTTTAGTATTTGTTGTTATAGCGGCAACATAAATACTTACATCATCTGTGAAAATTTCAACTGTTTCGAAACGTTCCAAGAAAAAGTCCATATAAAAAATATATCTAATTTATTATACAAAATATTGATTACAATTAGGGACATCGCATGATTAACAAATATCACAAATCAATATGTAATCGTTAGAAGTAGGTAAATAATCTACAATTTTATATTCGTCTAACATGTCATAAGAGAACGAAGCTAAACAATCTCATAACCTATATCTAGACTGCATTTGTGTCTATGCGCTGCATTTTTAAACAGCGCTAAAACTATCGCGCCTTCCTACTGATAAGAAAGAGACCGCGATATTTTGTAGTGCGGGTTCTGCGGGTTAGAGGAGTGCACCGCTAGGACGCTCGAGCCATCTTCATACGAACTTTGCTCCTATTTTGGATATTGTCTCATCAAAACTATCTCTAATGATCAATTCATTTATATAACCAGTGGTTTGTCAGTTCCTTACACATTTACAGACCGTTCACCGTAAGATATACCTGTGGTTGGCACTATTCCCAAGCATGCATGTAGTAGTACATGGATTGTGTGCTAAAATAGCCACTAATTGTATAGTGTTCCTTCTTACTCCTATCCTAGAAGATAGCTTGCTATCCTATGTTAGACAGAAACAAATATATTGTCACACGACAGTCGTTTTTCCTTTCCGTACCCTGAATATTGGTACCATGAATGTCATCTTCCTAGATTGGTACCATGAATGTAGTAGTGTAATTGGTACCAAGTGTGACATTTGGCCTGGTACAAGTTACACAAATAAGAACAGATAGATATATGCTTGTCTCATTCCAACACATGAATACATTCATATAAAAGAATGAGACTGGTATAATCGAATCCGGTTTGTTTATAGCCTTATTTCCATGTAGTAGTTCATCTTCCTTGTTCCCAAGGCACATGTTACGGTGAACGGTCTGTATATGGTTTCCAAATCACACTGACAAAGATTTGTGTGGAAATCTTATAACCCATGCGAAACTGTAAAACCACAGGTCTATCCAAGCCTTTGGAGGTTTTTAAGGTACAATATTACAATTAACTTTGTAAGGTATATTGAGTATGAAATATTTTTTTAAAAAAAAGATACTCCATTGACTTGTTCTAATTAATACCCAAATAAGGATCGAAGTCGTTTTGTATGGAGCTGGCTAGCGGGACACTTCCCTTTTGCTTCACATAATCGACACCATTTAGTTTGGTACACACATAGTTTATAGTGATGAACACATTGGACGCTTTCACATTGGACGATAACGAAACGACACGATATCGCCGACGATACACACGCACACGAACGCAGCACTTCGCAGCATTTTTTTTTTGTATACTCCTTGAATGACGGAACAAGCAGATGGCCCACCGGATGTTAAGCGGTAACCTCTGCCTATGATCAGTTCATTACCTCATAGGTCACGTCTAGTTAGGACGCGCCCTATGTGGCATTGCACTGCGCCCGCCACCCTGAGACAAAGATGAAAAGTCTCATGTGCCTGTAATTTCACCGGCACCCTTACCCTTGAAACCGGAACATAGCAATGCGAGCACTACTGCTTTGCGGCAGAAATAGGTATGGTGGTAGTACTTCCCCGGACGAACTATTTTATTTACTTCGGGTGAATACAGCAGTGTATGGTGATGGTGCGGCGCGTCACCCCGCCCCGCTATTCTCCTTAACCCCGCACCGAGTCTTCGTCGATATCGTTGACGGTGTGAAAGCGTTTAGTAGTAAATGTGTATGCTACATGTCGTGTCGTGTCGTTATCGTCCAATGTGAAAGCGCCCATTCAAGTAGAAATATTAAAAAGGGAATTTTCAAGTAGCTGTCCATTGGTGAAGGCATCGAATTAGCAGAGTGGCATACCGGCGATGTCAATGTCAATGTCAAAATGGTAAGCAGTTTCGGGCCAGTTAGCCGCTGTCTCCACGAGCGAGAGAATCGCGACGATATTAACGTCGTGCCATGTATTTATATGAACGCGTCTCCACACGGCGATGTTATCGCGGCGTTAATTTGTATGGGCGAGCGCGGACTCGTCGCGATTCTCTCGCTCGTGGAGACATTGCCATAGTGTGCATTCACGTACGAAGCCGATCTATCCGCGCAAACTGTTATCCAGGGTGACCACATTCATAAGTCAGGGAAGAACGAAACATTTTAATTTCCATACCTCAAATGGTGGGTAGTGTACAGGTTTACCCAACTGGTATGGCGCGTCGTGAAACTTCGTTCGCGCAGAAAAGAAAGTATGGCTCCGAAGATTAACGAAAGAATACTCAAAACTTACAATCAACCTTAGACCATTATTATAAGGTTCATAATAAACTGCAGCTGTTAGTTCCGTCTCACTCGCAAGTCACGCCCCTCCGCACAATTACACTTCGGCGCGCGACCAATAGCGATACAGGAAAATTCCCGCGCTTTAAAAATTAATCTTCTGCGCAGGTACATCGGTAAGCCATATTAGTTGGGTAGTACTGTACCAGTTACAGGATAATTCTCTTGTCTGTCCGCCTGACAAGACCCTTTTTCTCAGGAACGGGTAGATGTGTCAAGTTGAAATTAATATCAAATACTACAGGTCTAGCGCCTAACTGAGGCAGGTACGGGAGGGGAAATAATATGGAAGTGTTTTCGTTACGTCGTTCGTACATTATGTCACATGTCATCTGATAACTTTGAGAGACGAAAACACCCCTCCCGTACCGCTCCCATGCCTCAGGGACTGCCTCAGTTAAGCGCTAGACCTGTAAGTACAGACCGTTCACCGTAAAATGTCACGCCAACCAATGCAGGGGACATCTTACGGTGAACGAGCTGTAGTCCTTACATGAATGCGCCCTAAGGTATAGTTTGTACTCAAAGCAAAGCCTCTGTCGGCAGCCATCTTGGAAAACTTAAAAGTAGGGAAATATATAGAAAGCTACAAAAAGATACAGGAATAACAAGCTCTCCTAATGGTCAGCCACGTACAAATGATTTACAAAAATTTACAAAGAATACAATAATTTATTAAAATTAGAAAAACATAGGAAAAGCCGCCATTTTGTATAGGCGTCCCTTTCTAACTTTTGATAAAAAAGAGAGATAGTGATAAAATGTTATAATTTTTGAGCCTGTGCTGTTTTTAACACCTTTTAGACGACTATACTATAAGGCCGTTACAACTCCGGCATCTATACCAGAACCGGCTTATGAGACTGAGGCCCAAGTCAGAGTTTTGCAAACGTCATCGTAACGACGATCTTGCTTGCATCGCGCAGTAACTAGCCATTAATCTGTGACGTTTCTGGCATAGATTAATAGCTAGTTATTACGTTATACACGGACGATCGTCGTTACGATGACGTTTGCCTCCGACTTGAGCCTCTGAGCTCACCGCTCTTCCCCAAAGCCAAGGTCGACCTTTTTTCCCTGGTTGCTGGGAACTTATGAGCTAGCTACCCCAATTCAATCACGTAAAGTATACCTGAGCTTTTTACTACTACATACCACGGCATCTCTTAGGCCGAATCTTGTACTACACGATGACACAAAATACATACAGGGCCTAAGCATATTCCATAAGCTTCGTGGTAAATCGATTGGTATCCAAAATCGTTTAGCGTCTGTTCTACTACGAAAGTAAGGTGCCTCGGCAATCTTCGTGACTGTCTCACTTTTTCACTCGCTTGCAATCATATTTCTGTTTCGCTACAGACGAAGATTGCCAAGAATCATTACTTTCGTTCTAGTTTTGCTTTTGCATTGGAAATTTTGGTGACAGTGATCTAGATTTTTATCAGCAATTACTAAACATATGAAAGTGATATTTGGTAATCTGATTCTTCATTATCATTACACGATTGGTTAATTTTATAACCGAGAAAAAATTATCAAGGAAACCTCTATTAAAACAGAGATACATATACATACATTTTACAGGCAAACGGGACCGATTTAAGCCTCTAAATGTTCTAGGTAGATTCGTCCAAACACACACTTCAATATTGTAGTTGTTTTTTTTATTTATATGGGAAAAAAACATTTATAGCGTACCTATACGACCTTATACGAAATAGTTTATCACAAACACACTAGGGTATTCAATCTATTTCCAAAACTGGTGATTTGAGAACTAGTCATGAGATCAAATTAAGACATTTCACTTTGGCATTTAAATAGTCAAATATTTTATTAATTGAAATCACAAGGATCATTTTAAATAAGCTGCATGTTATGGTGATGACGTTATAAATAATCGTAAAAAGTTAAAAACAATTTAATATGTCGAATAATATTAATGTACAGAGATTTTATTTTAAAATAATTCATCTACTTTGTATTCACCGAAAAAAATAAACGAAGCACACTGATGTAAGTACCTCAATCTTTAAAATTTATCATACAACATTGCATTAAATTCCAAATTAGGTAACAGTTTATTTAAATATCAGACTTTTAAAACATGTAAATACTATGGTAAATTCTAATCCCATCATCACGCAATGCAATGCATTTTCAATAATGTAGTGGATCGTACTAATAGGTAGTTTATTTTTAACAATCAACATAACATATATTTGTTTAAAGCATAATGTTGGTGCAACACAATTTAAATTAAGGCATAATTATTGCTACTCATATACTTGGTACATCAACTTGTAAAAATGAGTATTTTCATTAGTCTATACGAAACGACGCGCCGAATGCAAGGTATTCAGAGGGCCTATTCTAAGTTGTATCCCGACTGTCGAATTGCGCCCATCTCCTGGTGTTTGTTACATTTTGACTATAAAACAATTAATTAATTAAGTCTCAGGTACCGTGTCATTTTGAAATTGTGTTGAAATGGATTGTGTGTGGCAATAGAGGACAAAATCTGCTACAAATGTAATAATTACTCATTTTATTTAGACGTCATTGCGACGTCAGTGGATCCACGGGTGGATCGATGAGGCTGAAATTGTATCCAGAGATCCACATGTGAATGAATCACACAACACACAGCTTGAATGTGGATCCTAGTGAACGGGGCGGAATTGCGAGTCGAATAGTCGTTTTTGAATGGTGACAATAATGAACGCCCTTAGCGGACTTGTAACACCATACAAAAAAACTAATATCGAATCGCAATTCGGTAGTCGAGAGAACGAACGGCAAACCTAGACTCGGCCCTCTGTAAACGATCGAGCCTCGAGTCTGAGTTTACAAGCAACTGCACGCGCAAGCACCACAGTCAGCTACACGGATTTAACTATGGGATAACCAAAAGCGCCCCTAGCGAATACCTTGAGGACCTCAGTTTTGCAGCAACTATCGTAATGATGACGACGATCGTCCGTGATTTACGTAATAACTATCAACTAATAATACGCGCGTTCGTTGCACACGTTAATGGCTAAACGTAGGAACAAACTCCGTAATCACCATCGTTACGATTGTTGTTGCAAAATTTAGACTAGGGCCTCAGAGGGCCTAATACAGGTTTGTCTAACAATAAGTTTTGCATTCGATATCCCGACTATCGAATTGCGAGTTGATATTTGTTTTTATGCATGGTTTTAATGAGTTTCTCAACAAGTTCTCTAGGGGCGCTTAATCATTATCCCATACGAAACCTACATTTCAACTCGCAATTCGGTTTTCGTTATTTCGAATGGTTCCTAATTACAAACCTGTACTAAGCCCTCTGATATCTGTCGTAGGTATCCGGCGTTCGTTTGGTACCAACTAACAAAACGTACCATTTACCTTGCATTTTCAGCATATTCTGCATATTTGACAGAGACTTTGTTTTATGTACCTACTATTAAAATAAATATATGTCTTGGAGACAAATCAGGCATAACTAATATGTATAAGGAATATTTTATGTTCTATGAAGTTGTCTATATATATAATTTTAAACTATAAATATAATATAATCGGCTCGATAATTATTATCTTATGACGAACTTTGAATTCATAATAAGTTCATCAAAAATAACATTTAAATCCGACACAAAAATTCTAAGCCAACCTTCAACCTTGCACAGGATTTGACAGTGTCCATTAACTGCGCAGTCAGATCGATCCATGGCCTAATTGGTCAAGCAAGACATTGCCGATTAGACGAAGATGCGGGTTCGAGTCCGACTGGATGCTATTTTTAGGTCTCATTTTAATTTAATATATTAGTAATTTATTGAATTTCTATTGTGATCATCTCGTTTATTATCAGTTTCTAAAGGGTCAACCTCATACGTAATTTACACTTCAACAAAATGTATTGTTTGACATTTGATCCGGTACCAAGCCCACCATAGTTTACCTGTCTTCAGATGTCTCGAGGAATTGAGTATACACATCTCTTGTGCACTCGCCTTTTTCGTTGAACTTGTATTTGTAGTAGGATCCATCCGCACAGATCACTGAAATTACATATACAATAACTTATTGTCAAAAATATGTTTTTCAATACAAGCTTTTATAAAATTAGTTATCGTAACCATGTGCTTATCAAAATGAGCCTAAACACGGCCAGTCTACTATTATCCATCAAGGAGTTCAGTTGTCCATCATCAGATCAGCTCGCTGTCACCATCATATTGTATTGTCATTGGAACTTATGCCAAATTTTAGCTCAATCGGTTGAGGATAACTGGCTTGAAATTCATTCGCAAGATTCCACCCGGATTCCACTCTGACAAACGTACATATATTGCAAGTTAAATAAAAGCTCGTAAAATAGGTAAATCAGATGGTAAATGTCCATTGCTCGACATAGACCACACTCAGAATGCCACAACGACATACACTGATGTAGTGACAATGTCATTGGGCCATCGAGTCCGTCCCACACTGCGCCCTTTGGGGTCGTCGTCGCCACTCCACAACCGTTCTTCCCCAACGGCAAGGCTTGAGCCGGAAGGGTCCCGTGGCTCCCAGAAACCCGGGCCCGGGATGGGATAATCGTAGACGGGATACTATCAGAAAATATTGAAATTAATGAATAACAAATTAATAAATTTGGAACCGAATCTATCAAGTAAATTTTAAGGTATCCTAAGGTATTATGACTTTAAAATCGAGCCTGTGGGGCCCGCGCAGGCTTAGGGCCCGGCTAGCAAACGCCACCTCGACTATATGGCAAGTCCAAAGGTTCTGCATGCTATATGGCCTGCTCAATGTCATTTCAAGTTGCTGATTCTGAGAGCTGTCAAAACCTTGGTTCTTCTAAGGATCTCCTCGTTTCAAGCTGACTAAAAAACTCACCGATAATAGAACTCTTGTCCACCCCGAATGCGCAGATACACGGCGGGCCATTCGGTATAGTGAACTTACAGAAGCTCCAGTTGCTTGAGAAGTATTTCGGTAAAAAGTTAACTGTTGCCAAACTTGACTGTTTGTTCAATTTCTCATCTTCGAGACTGAATACGTGTACAGTCCCGTGATCAGACGTCACACACAGATTGGTGCTTGTGTGGTTGAAGTTTATGCAGTAAATTGTTGCCTGTGAAGGAAAATTACAAATGTTGTATATACTTAGTTCAGGCTATGTGCAATCTTTCAGGTTTTCCCTTATTTGTACAGTATGGTATGATTAATATATTTTTCCTTCTATTTTTTAAGGAAGTTTGCATTTTCGAAAGACCAGCCTTTAGAAATGCTGGACAGTTCACACAACATTATAGCTAAGCAGAGCTTGTGTTATGGGTACTAGATAACTGATATACTTAATACGATACATTACATAGATAGATATTTTTTATCATACATAGAAAATACCCAGAACACCCTGAACGTACAAATATTTGTTCCGATGCGGGAATCGAACACGCAACCTCCTGCGTCGCAGGCGAGTCTTGGCCCGCCGCGCCACAGAGGTAGTCAAATGTCGGTGTAGGATTCTATTCCAGATTACCATGGTTATGTCAACTCTCTCTAACGCTACGGGATACTAATCTGGTGTAGATGTGTCATTATAGAAAGTGCATTAAAAATTATAAAATAAAATTGTTTATGTCATTAATAATTAAAAAAAATATGTTTTTGTTTGAAGATGATGCAGCATGCAGGCCCTATTTTCGACATAACAAAAATTTGACTTTGACCACTATCTATATCCTTGATTTTCGTGTATTTATATATCTGCATAAAGACATATTTAAGCAAGCAAGTAGAAGTTACAATGAATAGCGTACAAATTCAATATAAGAATAAATTATTTAGACCACTAACTAGACTGAAATTATCCTCAAATAATAGTTATAACTATAATAGTTAGTCTATGTTATGTGGTTTAACTTTATTAAAAAATATGGAAATTAAATTTTTTAATAAAATTAATAAGAGCTTAGCAAAGATTAGCAGATTGGCAATATTTTTTTAGATTAGCTTGCAGATTAATGCTTTTTGTTAGCATTGGTGAATTTTTTGATAGTATAGTATTTAACGTAATTTTTGTTTTCAGTTAATGTTTTTTTTATTACCTCTTATATGACTATGTGACCCTGGCTTTTGTTGTTTGTCTTGATAGATTATGTTCAATTGAATTGAATCATTTGACATTACTTACTACTTTTCTACTAAATCAAATTAATTTCTTAGACATCTTTCAATATCTGTAAAGGCGGGTAGAGCAAAATAGATTGAAGACCAATTTGTACCGGAAACCTTGTTGAATAAATGATTATGAAGTCATATTTTTCATTTATTACTATTGTTTAAATATACATATTTTGCTTCTTGGCAGTCTGTTTAAATTAAATAATAATAATATAATTTGCTTTCTATTAGATCCAGTTTTTGTGGTGTATGGGTCCAGTGAGTCATCTCTCAATCTTTCGCTAGACTTTTAATACTGTCTTTACAGCCTGGAAAATTAATTGCTGCCTGTTCTTTTAAACTGAGAACTAGCTGCTCAGTAGATACTAAACAAAATGTAATGGTTTGAATTAACATTCTTCTGAATACATACCTGATGTGCACCTCTTCTCAACTCGGCCAGCTTCTGCCCAGTGACTGTATCAAACACTCTGATCAGTGTGCCTTTAGTGGAGGCTGTGGCAAGTCTGGTCCCTCCTACGTTCAGAGCAAGGCAACTTAAAGGAGCCTCATGTGCGGCAATCAGATGCCCTTCTGGAGCTGTGCTGGGCCCTGCATGGCTGCTCAATTCTACCAACTGCAAATACATGAAGACTTATAATCATGACAACTTTAGTTTTCAAAAACCAAACTATTCAACAACTTCTAAAACTTAATTAATTAATATTGTGTTATGAAAATTGTTTATAAGCTGTATTGTTATGATGCTGACTGTATCAACTGAAAAATCAAAGGAACCAAGTTTGGTAAATGGGTATCACAAAGAGTTCCAATTGTTGAAACTGATTGCTGTTAGATACAAGAAAGTTCACTTTCACTCCATTATTGTCTAACACAGACAGAAAGTAGAAATTACCATAAATAATCATAAATTTACTAATTCTATTATACATACTTGTACATGTCCTGTTTTTCGGCTTGGATATGCCAGCAGAGCGTTATTGCTGTTAGGACACACGACACACAGACCACGTGAGTTCTGACAAGTCTCAAACACATGCAACAATTGAGGCTGAGCCGTGAATGTATACACTTTTATCAAGTTTTCTGTAACAGTAAACATAGCTAATATAATCTAAATAATTGACACAGTCAAGTTATGTAAACAATGAATAAATCCTACTTACCCAGCACAACTACTATTCTGTCTCTCCTCAGTTTTACTCCTTTTACAGGACTGTTGAAATCAAGCGATATTGCAGAATCTTTTTTCAGATCATCCCATATAATAACTCTGTTCGGAGGATACACTGGCGTCTTGCCTCCGCCGACTAAGGCCATATAGTTACATCTGAACAGCATCTCGACGTAGGAAAGTCCACCCTCAGCAAAATTTAGACGCTCCTTCTCTTTAAGTGGGTCGCTGTTGAAGACACGAAATCCATTCTCCGTTCCGCAAGCAAAACAACCTGCAGTTGCAAAACAAATCGTCACAGTACATTTTTATCTACACTCGTAATGCTGTACAAAAACGAGCTGTTTAGATACCTTGGTCTTGATTGAATCCAACGTATAGAAGTCCATTTCCAAATGTATTTTCTTCGGATAAATTCATCACGGCGACTTAACGCGGACACAAAACAAAAAGCAAAACAACAAAAAATTATGTTCACATCACACCACAACAGGGCAAATACAGTACACACAGTATAAAAAACTACAATAACAGTACACGGTTTATCTGTGAACAGGGCCGTCAACGTCATAAACCGTCATATCTTTGGGGACGTCCATCCACAACCTATTTTAATTATATATTGATATTCTTTGGTTGGTCCACAAGTCCGACAAATCCATGGATGTAGGACAAATCCACAACAAGACCGTTCACCGCAAGTTCGAGGTAAGTTCACAACAAGACCGTACACTCTTGCTCTGTGCGGGAGACGGAGATGTCCCCTGCGTTACATCGTCTGTGACCCTAGGATGATGCACTTTATTCATGTCATGGGTAGCCCTACTGCCCCCCTATTCCCTATCTTGAAAGTGACTCAGTGACCAACGTTTGACAAGTAAAATTACCATCAATTGACAATTCTCAATAGTATTTTTTTTTAATTTATGATCATTCTTTTTGTTAAGCGTTAGTCACCGAGTGACTTTCAGTTAGGGAATAGGGGGGCTGATTTTGATTCAATTCCATTCCACGCTTAACTAATTATTCAGTTCAGTAACAGATAATTAATATTTATTTATAGTCTTTGATTCCATTCCAGCACAAATTTATTTAAGGTTGCTTTTTGCATATTTTTCCGTTTGTGAAATACCGCCACCGGTATTTTGTTTTTATTGTTTTGTAAAATATGATTTACAAACAGTGTACATAACACAACGTATACACAGTGTACGCGTACAAATAAAAATCACCGGTTTGCCCTTCTGTCTGTCTGCAAAGGTATTCAAAAAAACAGTTTTTCATTGTATTTAGTTCATTTAGAATTTTGAACGAATAATGAAACGAGGAGCCCTAATTGTGATTGAAGGTGTAGATAGGACTGGGAAATCTACACAGGCCAGAACACTAGGTAATTCTAGTCTACTCTCCAACATCAGATTTTTGTTTGATAAGATTAGTCACGCATGTAAATAATTAACTAATTATTAATTAATTAATTAACTATTCTGTGACCTTTTAGTGGAGAGTTTGAAGAAAAAGCATGTACAAGCAGAGTACACGAACTTCCCAGCACGAGACACGGATATAGGAAAGGTTATCAACGGCTATTTATCATCCAAAGTAAGAAAAATGTAATGTTAACTTATTAATTCAACTAAAGTTTGGCAGTAATCTTTAGATGCATAATTTATGTATGTTCTTTCTTTGTCTATGCATTCTTAAATTACCATGCCGATAGCGATGAAACTATGGTGAGTTGGGAAGTCTGTGAAGGTAACTCAATAAAAACAGGGTTTGTCAATGAAGTTGCGAGCGGGCTGCGAGTGTGTGTGTAATATATTTGTGGGCAGCCAACTAGACAACGGAAATGTACAAAAACAACAAAAACATTTACTTTTTACATGCTTTTTTTTAACTTGCAATGCATGTTAATGTAATGTATGTATGTTGTGTGTGTTATGTGTGTGTTGTTCTGAATTTTAAAGCAGTTATCCTCAACCGATTGAGCTGAAATTTGGCATACCTGTCAAGTTCCGATGACAATAAATAAATATGATGGTGACAGCGAGCCCATCTGGTGATGGAGAAGGAAGGTGGACAACGGCACTCCTCGATGGATAATAGTAGACTGGCTGTGTTTAGGCTCTTATTGATCAGCACATGGTTTCGATCACTAATTTTATAAAAGCTTTTATTGATAAACATATATTTCATAAAAAACTTATTATATATCTGCAATTGGTATTCTTTAAATCTGCAGTAATGTCCCGCATTGCGGTGTATTGTGGCATTGTTCCCTTGCTTACATGACCTGAGTTGAGCCGGCTTACTACACCATTGCGCTGACTAGCAGCTGGAGTTAACTCATTCCATTATTAAACTATGGTTTGGCTCAAAACTTCATCATCATTATCAGCAGCCTTTAAGATGTCCACTGGATGAGGCATCACCATGCTTGGCTTGCAGATTGGTGATTTCAGTATTGATGTTGAGTACTCAGGTGGATGCTGCTGCCCATCTCCTGGTGTAATCCTTTAGTCGGCTTTTATGACGTCCACACCCAAACCATGTGTCATTTACATACTCATTTCAGAATGACCTCTCCGATGAAGCTATTCATCTCCTTTTCTCTGCTAACCGGTGGGAAAGAGCCCAAGGCATCATTAAGAAACTGGAAGCTGGAACAACACTTATCGTAGACAGATATTGCTACTCCGGTGTCGCATTCTCAGCTTCTAAAGGTAATTACACAATATTAACTATGCTTATCCTTTTAAGTAATACATAAAATAAGAAACACCCTGCAGTCACATACATAGTCCTGATCCCTCACTAGGACCCCTGTGTCGCGGGTATTAGGAGCTATGAGTACTGTGGTACCACAACACACAGACCAGGAACACATAAGCTGATTATGCAAGCAACCAAACCTGCAACCTCTCAGATGTGACCTGTGAGGTAATGCACTGTTCACAGGAAGAGGGTACCGCTTAACATCAGGTAGGCCGTCTGCTTGTTATGACATACCAAGTTGTATAAAAAAAAAATTGCTCCTATCTCTGTTAATTTCAGGTTTAGATCTCAATTGGTGTAAATCCTCTGACGTGGGACTCCCACGCCCGGATAAGGTGTTCTTCCTCACTATGCCTTTTGATGATATCCTACAGCGAAATGGATTTGGAAAAGAAAGGTAGATATTATTATTATTATTATACCACTACCATTGTTAAGAAGGCGAATTCATTTCTGTATGGCATGCGAAGGTCCTTTCTAGCAATGACTGCTGATGTTTTTCGCAAGATTTATAAAACTTATAAAGGCCACTACTGGAGTACGGATTTCAGATATGGCACCCCTACTTCAAAAAAGACATAAGACGTTGCCACTGTGATACCGCAGGCTCTACGTCGCAAATCCTATAAGTAGGTACATATTACTCGCACTACGTCTCACTACTCTTGAGTAGATCCCTTCGAGGAGATCTTATCGAAACTTACAAGATTATGACCCATCATTACAGAACGCGCTATCAGTTGACGTCGTTACTGCTACTTCCGTCAATGCATGACATCTGGCTACGAACGAACAAATATATCAGTGCTCATTTTTTTTTACCAAAACTAAGAGACAATATTTCAACTAAATTTTAACACTGTGATGTAGACACATCACCGAAAGCGGCTCGTCTATAAATAAATAATAATAATAGCAATAAAAAATTATAGACGAGCAGCTTTCGCTGATTCAGAGTGTTGAAATGTCTTAGTTTTACTCGCTGCACTGATTTCAGTTTAATGTCTTCTAATATTAACCGGTTTGTTCATCCGCAACCAGTTATCTAATTTGTTTTTGAAAGCATTTATTGATGTGGCATTAACAACATCATCTAGTAAATGATTCCAATTATGGACCACTCTGTTACTAAGGAAGTACTGTGCAGTGTTTGTGTTGCATGGTCCACGTAATATTTTACAACTATGCCCCCTCTACGACATTGAGCTTTCTTTTAAAATATAGATTTTATGAAATTCAGGCAAATTGTAAGTGCCAGAGAGGATCTTGAAGGTCTCGATGAGGTCGCCACGCAGACGTGTTTCCTCTAGGGTGAGGCTTAATGCGCGGAGTCTCAATAATTCACATTTAGTAATGATTAAGTATTTACATAAGGAAATAAGATAAGATAAAGTTTATTTCACTTAGAATAGGTACAACAAAACATAATTAACATTAGCATTAATTTCTAAGATGTAAGTATATGAAAATAAGAGTACTTTGCCTTCCATGCTAATTAAAAAAACTGGCTAAATAAGGTTATAATGCGCGTCATGTAAAAAGAACGCTGGCGGTCATACTTCTTCATACGTTCCAGCGTTCTTTTTACATGACGCGTACTATAACAAGCTTTAACATAGTTGCTTTATCGTTAGAGTTTGTCCAGGGAAGTTCTACCACCATACCTATTTCTGCCGCAAAGCAGCAGTGCTCACATTGATGTGTTCCGGTTTGAAGGGTGAAATTACAGGCACAAGAGACTTTCATCTTTATGTCTCAAGAGTGGCGGGTGCAGTGCATTGCCACATAGGGTGGGTATGACCTATGTGGTAATGCATTGTTAAAGGCAGAGGTTACCGCTTAACATCAGGTGGGCCACCTGAAAGATCTGTAATCCAAGCAGAGAACAAAAAAAAAAAAGTAATCAGTACTGTGAGCCCAGTCACTCCAGTAAACTATTAATCATTGAGGAGTTCCATTGTCGACCTTCCGTCTCCATTGTCAGATCAGCTCAATGTCACCATAATATTGTATTGTCATCGGAACTTGACAGGTCTTCAATCAGGTATTTTCAGCTTCATAGGACATTATACACTGGGTCAAAGTCAGTTTGCAGGATTTTATCCATAAACATTATACAAAGATACACATAATAAATAAGAGCCTATCAAAAAAGTTGAGAGCTTGATCAGTTTTGTCAATTTGTTTATAGGTATGAAGTTTTGGAGTTTCAGAAGATAGTATCGGACACATACACAAAATTGAAAGATGATACTTGGGAAGTTCTTGATGCTAACAGGTATGTTCTATGTCCATAATAATTAAGAAGTTGTGGCGTAGTAACTATTAAGTAATCTGTGGTTGTGGAGTATTTATTAATCAAACAAATAAGTTCACGCCTACAAATAAGTTACAAATAAGTTGCCTAGGGGTTAGGCAAAGGTGACCACCAATTTCAAGGGATCCATCTCCAAACAGAAAAAAAAATATCACTTTTTTTTTATAACATTGATAGACTTTTGTTTGACCTCGATCTCACCTGTTGGTAAGTGACGATTTGGAAGAAGATGGAGCACAAAGGTCTAGAAGGCATTCTAACCTTGAAAAGACCCAGATTATAGTTTTAAGGAAAGATAGACGACGGTAGTTTATTCCACTCCTTGACAGTTCGCATTATAAAGGTAGAACTGAAACGTTTAGTATGAAGAGAGTGTATACTAATGAGGTAAGGATGGTACCGAGCCGTGCGCCTGCTCGTTCTATGATGAAAAGGAGATGGTGGGATCAGATCATGAAGTTCCTGGGAGCATTCCCCGAAATGTAACCTATAGAAGATCGAAAGGCACGTGACCTTACGGCGGTGCTCGAGACTCTGGATCTTAGTCTCCGCCATATGTTGCTCACCTATAAGCCTGTAAGCTCTGCGTTCGATTGAGTCCAAGGCAGTCCTTATGATTTGTCCTGTCCGTATGTCACAGGCATTTTTCTCATACACTATTGGTACAGATCAGCAACTTTGGGTGGCACCAGCAAACCGAGCGGCTGAGTGTCGGACCCGACTACGCTCGCGCGCCCGAACCCGCCCGCTGCCGTCGTTCGTGAAAAAACTTCATGCCTTCTACTAGTAGATTAGATGCGAAGTTTTAAGAACATACATACATAAACTCACGCCTGTTTCCCGGAGGGGTAGGCAGAGACCATGGATTTCCACTTGCTACTACCCTGACACACCTCTTTTGAGTCATTCACTCTCATCACATTCTTCATACATGCTCGTCGGTTAAGGAACATAATTTTTGTTTTAATTTTAAAAACAAAAATTAGGCTCCTCCGAAACATAGGGTACACAACGCAGATGAAGGTGGAAATTGCATAAAGCGTTGCCGAAGGCTTGGCGACGGTGGCATTGTACCACACCGGCTACGCCTCCTGGCTCCTCGATGATCAATCTCGGCATTTAAAGCAGCAGGTGATGAACAGCCGTGCAAGCTCTCCGCCTGACACAGATGTTGGAGTTGTAAATGGAAGAGGCAGCCAGCCTTGATCATGTATGCATGTACGAATTTTACGATTATAAGTTATTTGTTAAAATATATTTTTCAATACAAGCTTTTATAAAATTAGTGATCGTAACTGTGTGCTGATCAAAATGAGCCTTATGCACGTCAGTCTACTATTATCCACCGAGGAGTTCCGTTGTCCACCTTCCGTCTCCATCATCAGATCAGCTCGCTGTCACCATCATATTGTATTGTAATCAGAACTTGACAGGTATGCCAAATTTCAGCTCAATCGGTTGAGGATAACTGCTTTAAAGTTCACTTGCAAGATTCCACCCGGACATACATACATTGCAAGTTAAATAAAAGCTTGTAAAATTGAGGTTTCCAAGCGCAGCCGCAAACGTTTCCAGCGGTATCCTCCTTAGGTGTGTCAACTGGTAGGCCACGGATGGCCACCTTGTCAGTAGTTCGGAGGTCAAGGTATAGGAATACCATGAAATACCCAGGTATTTCATGGTAACCCAGGTTCGTCGATGGCCTCGACGAGGTGGCGCTTTACCACTCGGTATTCTTCTGGAGAGCGTGTCATAAAACGCACTACCTTCCCCGGGGGCGTGCGTTTGGGGTGTGTCCCAGATTCTGGCGTAGGATAGTAAAATGTTTCCGACTCGATGGACACTGATTCAATACCCACATATGAAGTTGAATCATGGATCTCTGGCTGTGAAGTGGCATCAGCGCTGGCGGCTGGCTCCTCGCCGTGTGGGGCCAGCATGCGCCTGGCCTCCGTCATAAGACGGTGAAAGAGGCTTTGGTGATCTCGGCTGCAGCTGGTGTCTGGGAATTTTATGACCTATTTGTACTATTAGTAGAACAAATATGAAATATTTTTCCTGGACGTTCTATTAGTAGAAAAAACAGTAGGGCAGATAGTAAGGACCCGGTGTAAACCCTCCGAGTGGCGTATGGATGATAATGAGGATTTCATTAGCGCCGAGCCACCGATCGCACCAATAGCAATAACAACCTTCGGTGGTGGCGGTGGTGAATGCAGCTTCAACTTAAGCCGTTCCTCGTCTCCGTGTTCCTGGTCTGAGAATCCACAGCGTCTGAGCTGTTCTGCACGCTTGCCAGTATGTTGGTCGGTTTCTGTACTAGGTAGCAGGCCCTTCGTCGTCCTCATCTTCTCTTACCAACAGGTGACATCGCGGTCAAGCGAAGGTCTCAATGTTAAGCAAAAGTTCCACCTACGCGTAATCCTTGAGCGCCTTCCGGAATGGGCACAGCTACTGCATCAGGGCGCACACTGACCAGTTAAGGACGGACCTGGGGCGGATCCGGCGGTTTCCATTCGTTCCCGGACATTGTATCCGTTCACTATTTCCGTTACTTCACTACTCTGGGTAGTTTAAACACCAGGTAGTGAAACAAGCGCATCTCGTACAAAAACAACCTCTCGCCACGAACACGCACACTTATCACGAAGTCGGTGGTTGGAGGCGACTCGAGACGGTCCGCGTGGCATTCTATGGGGGAAGCCTTCTATATTATTTTATTTTCTATAATCTTATAATCTATGGTTCTAGACAACGCTGGCGACGAAGTTTACATCTAAATCTGATTATCTTCAATGTTGTGCATCTTTGTTTCAGACCTATAGAAGTAATCCAAAAAGAATTGCTGGATAAATCATTAGATATTGTAGACGATAGCACAGGTAAGCCTATAGGGAAAGTATGGGTCGATGGCCAATAACACTCCGAAACTCATTTTATTGTAGATTAAATATTTCAAACAGGTTAGTGTAAGTATAACAATATAATTGTAAATGTAAGTATCTATATACTAGCTGTAACATAATGTTACAAGTGGGAAGTCGAGCAGAGTTAAACCCCATTTTAAACAAACACACCAAAAAATGTGCTTATCAGAGGCTGTAGACAAAGTAACATTCTACTAGCGATGTCGCTAGTAGAAAAGCCAACAATAAGCTATCGAAATATCACGTGGTCTATTGTATTAAATTAAGACTGTAGAAATGGAACCGCTTCGAAGCGAATGCCACAGTGTTACTAACATAATTATTGTAAGATTAATTATTTAAATTTTGTAAATGCTAGTAACACCCAGAATACCCATTACAATAGGATTCTGTCATTTTTTTACGGGTAATGGTCTAAGGCTGTTGATGATTTAAGGGGTTTTTAGAGTTTTTTTTGGGAGATTTTAATGGAAGGGTTTAATGATATAGTGAAACTGGGTTAAATAAAACCTATGAACCAAATGGTTTTAAGTTTGTATTATATTTGATTATTAATAAAAATAAAATAAGACTATGCGTATGAAAAAAATTGTTTTACTTTTTGTCTGTACCTAGGAGCCTAAGTATCAGGGAGTGATGCAGGGAACTACATACTTTTCACTAGAAACGGGATATTTACCATGATTTTCGAGTTTTGATTGTTCCCGATATTTCGGCACAGTTGCATGCTCCATCATCACGGGAGAAAAAATATCCTGTTTCCAGTGAAAAGTATGTGCACAACCATGATAGTTTCAAAAGGTATATCAGGGAGCTACAGTTTGTATGCTATGGGCTCGAGCGCCTACATAAAACTACATCCATTCCCTCTTCATTTCAGGACTTTTGCATGTCCGTGGTGTGTCCAACCTAAGAATAGACACCTTTCACCTCCCGTGCTACATTCACGCCAACAAAAGCCGACTGACTTCATTTGAGTACTTAGTTCAGTTCATTTATTAATAACGTTGTAGGTTAAGTACATGTCCGGTCTTAAATATTTGTATAAGTACATTAATACTTGGGTATTACAAAATAAAATACCTAGTAATAATAATTAAAAATTGATTTAAAAAATAATAATAATACATTGATTGTCCAATTAAATATCATATTCATAAAAATAAAATAAATTTTAATCAAATAATTCATCAAATTTGTAATATAAAAAAACAATAAGCCAGAACTAACAACCATTACTGCGATTAGCAATCTGCCTGCCAGGTGATATGATAAACAATTGGATTCTCTGTACGAGGCCTCACAACTGACTTCTACATGCTGTTTATGATGACTTACAGCTGAAAGGGGTTCAATTGTTGGCAAAGTAAAACAAATCATTGCAATTATAAAGCACAACTATATTTTCGACAGAACACTTTGTAATAACAGTTTAGCTCCTGGAGTAGTCTGCTGTTTCAGGAGACCAGCGTGTGGTTTGAGCTTCTTCCTGAGTGCGCTCGCTACTTGCTCGCTGTTACTCTCAATCAGTTTGAGAAGGAAGAAACAGCCTCTGTTGGTCGGCAGCCATGTTTTTAGCTGGAAAAGAAATAAAAAGTTAATTTTATAAAAATCTAAAACCCCTGGCTATTTTCAGTGTCCCAGTTTTCATCCAAATAAAACTGCATTTGAATCTGAGCACCCGTTGCCCCTAGATCCTGTTCATTGTCATCATCACCTGGGCACTTATTCTCTATGACCATACGAGATTACTTGCCAATAACGTTTAACGTCATAATGTATTCTGAACGATGATTCCAGAAATCGTAACGGGTGCCGCGTTATATCACGTTAGGTCATAGCGAATAAGGGCCCTAGAGTCTGCGTCGGGTTGTTATTTATTTAAATTAAAATGTGTCATTTTAATTTGAAGTTTGAGCTCAAACTTGAAGAATCAGCTGCAGTAGTATCGGGTCGTAAACACAATTGTTCAGCTCAACGTCTCGCTGTGTAGCCGCTCTAGCACCCGTGTAATTTATATTGATTATTTTCTATGGTATCAGACTGTGTTCATAGATAGATAGATTAACTCTTTATTGATCACCACACAGAAACAATACAAAAATAATAATAACATTCAAAAACAGGCAAAACAATGGGCGGCCTAATCGCTGAGAGCGATCTCTTCCATGCAACCTTTGGATGGATCTAAATGAGCAATGTACCTACAAACGATGGACGATGGACGGCGGTGTACCTACAAAGCAAAAATATTCAAAAGTAATAAAAGATAAAAGATATCTGTGGCGCGGCTGGCGAACGTTCGCCTGCGACGCATGAGGTTGAGGGTTCGATTCCCGCCTCGGAACAAATATTTGTGTGATCCGCAGATATTTGTTCAGGGTGTTCTGGGTATTTTCTATATATAATAAAAAATATCTATCTATGTAAATATATTGTATTAAGTATATCAGTTGTCTAGTACCCATAACACAAGCTCTGCTTAGCTTGGGGCTAGATAATGTTGTGTGAACTGTCCAGCAATATTTATTATTATTATTTAATATTATATCTAATAAACTATAACTTACATATTATGTATAATTCGAATACTTGTATACTTATAAAATAAACTAAAATATATACCAATATAACTTTAGCAACTGATCCAAATCACTACCAGACGGAAGCGTCCCTAAGATGCTGGCTGCATTGCCACGCTGAATGGCAATACTAATGCGTTGAGCCAGATAAGAGCCAGCTCTCGGGTCACGCGTCGCTTCGACCGGATGCCCTGAAAGAATTTTGAAAACGCGAAGGGCCCCGGAACCCCACGGACCCAGAGTCTCGACCCCGAAAGGCTCAAATAAGTAAGCTCTGTCGAGACCTGCATATTTGCGTCTTTTGAGGTCCTCGGCGGAATCTGCCGCCGCACCGGCCCTAACTGATGTCCCGGACAGATGAGATGGCGCAAGGGTATCAACGCATGTAGCGTCCCACACCAAAGGCCTACCCTTCTCCCACAGAACAAGAGTCATGCCGTCAGGCCGCTTACCATCGTCACGAAACAGACCATTCGGTTCTAGAATGCAGCCAGCATCTTAGGGACGCTTCCGTCTGGTAGTGATTTGGATCAGTTGAGCTACCTTTAGATCGCTTGCAGCGGTCTTCAGGTAGCACAACTGTTTCATATGTATTTTGTACATACCTTGTATTATTCTTTCTGTAAATAAATGTACTTTAGCAATAACTATAAAATAACAATATCAATTATAACGCTATGGAGATGTTACCGATAGGTAGTGCTGTTTCACCTTTATCTTGAAAGTGTGTTGTGAGGATGCCCGTCTCATTTCAAGAGGAAAAGCGTTACACAGCCGCACAGCTTGGTCTGTGACAGAACCGCTTGATACTTTGATAGGACCGCTCCACTGCATACAACAACACAAACGTTCAGCTCACCGTCTCGCCGTGTAGCCGCTCCTCCAGCGCGGCGCCGAGCGTGCCGTCAGCGCGCCCTTTGTCCAGCTGCGCCAGCTTCTTGAGGCACATGTGTATGTATGCCGGCCTCCTCCACCGCCAGCGCCACTCCGGCTTGTATCTCACCGTCTCGCCGTGTAGCCGCTCCGCCAGCGCGGCGCCGAGCGTGCCGTCAGCGCGCCCCTTGTCCAGCTGCGCCAGCTTCTTGAAGCACATGTGTATGTATGCCGGCCTCCTCCACCGCCAGCGCCACTCCGGCTTGTATCTCACCGTCTCGCCGTGTAGCCGCTCCGCCAGCGCGGCGCCGAGCGTGCCGTCAGCGCGCCCTTTGTCCAGCTGCGCCAGCTTCTTGAGGCACATGTGTATGTATGCCGGCCTCCTCCACCGCCAGCGCCACTCCGGCTTGTATCTCACCGTCTCGCCGTGTAGCCGCTCCGCCAGCGCGGCGCCGAGCGTGCCGTCAGCGCGCCCCTTGTCCAGCTGCGCCAGCTTCTTGAGGCACATGTGTATGTATGCCGGCCTCCTCCACCGCCAGCGCCACTCCGGCTTGTATCTCACCGTCTCGCCGTGTAGCCGCTCCGCCAGCGCGGCGCCGAGCGTGCCGTCAGCGCGCCCCATGTCCAGCTGCGCCAGCTTCTTGAGGCACATGTGTATGCCGGCCTCCTCCACCGCCAGCGCCACTCCGGCTTATATCTCACCGTCTCGCCGTGTAGCCGCTCCGCCAGCGCGGCGCCGAGCGTGCCGTCAGCGCGCCCCATGTCCAGCTGCGCCAGCTTCTTGAGGCACATGTGTATGCCGGCCTCCTCCACCGCCAGCGCCACTCCGGCTTATATCTCACCGTCTCGCCGTGTAGCCGCTCCGCCAGCGCGGCGCCGAGCGTGCCGTCAGCGCGCCCCATGTCCAGCTGCGCCAGCTTCTTGAGGCACATGTGTATGCCGGCCTCCTCCACCGCCAGCGCCTCGCCGCCCTCGGCCGACACGCGCCACTCCGGCTTGCTTATCTCTTCGGCGAGTGCTGATACTATTTCATTTGAAGATTCTGGAATAAAATATTTTTTTCATCACACTTATTCGAAAAACGACGGTTGGCTATAGAGGATAGCGGCAATAAAATTATATTTTGCTCCCTAGGGAGTTAGAGCTTTCTCTCGTCAGATTGGTTCACGTCCATGCTACTGATAGATTAGCGAAGATTGGAGGCGCTCGCGATAAGGTTTAATGTAAAAACACCTCGATGAAAAAAAATATATCACTAACTGACATTTAATTCTCTATGGTGATAAACAACTCTTTGTTGATTAGTATGTGAAGTTAACTAAAGAGGTCGAACACATAATATAATGTATGAAGAAGTTACTGGTTAGGCTTTGGCGGCAATACGCGCTGAAAGTTACTCGTAGCTTTTTCTTTTTCTCTTAGGTACAAAAATATTGTTCTCGTGCGGCGTATATTGAATACCTCGCTACGGTCAGGATTCTACTTTAGAATCCTTCGCTTCACTCTGAGTTCAAAATAATGCCCTCGAGGAACAAAATATTACTTTGTCCCTTGTTAACAAAGGGGACCACAAATAGTTGTGACAGTACCTCTATTAGAGCATGCAATACCGATACATCGTTACCGCAATTTCGCGAATTTCGCGCTGTTTTTCAGTACCGCAAAAGCGAGATTAGAAATGCGAATTTCGCGGTATTCAAAACGAACCGTGAAAGGGAAATGCACAGCACAGTGTTGTAGATATAGATGATGATGTACCTTTATCGACCTTCACGTCACGAACCAGAGAAAATCAACTTGCAATCTCGACATCATCTTTACTATCTCTGAAAGATGAACTTAATAATAAGCTGGTCAGAATTTACGACTCCACACAGAAACATCAATTCCAATTCTAAGTTAGATTTGATACTGAAAAAGGAGATGGCTTTATATGAAACTGGTGGGTCAAGAGGTAAATATCTGGGGACTGTATAATAACTATCTGCTAAGTAATTCCACCAACGAGTGTAGAAGTTTAGAGAGCATTTTTGACTGCTATATTTATAATATTTTTTTTGGATATATTAATAATAAAATTATAAGTTCTTTAAATGATGATACAATTGATATTTTATGCTTTTTACGTAAACTTTCCAAATAAAATATAAAGATGAACGTTGTGTGTGATTAATTTTAACTCATGGTAATTTTATTTTAACCCTTATTTAACGATTTATTAATTTCGCAATATCGCAAATTTTGCGGTATTACATGTCCGATACCGCAATATCGCGGTATTGAATATATACTGCGGTATTGCATGCTCTAGTACCTATAGACAAGACCGCAATAGCCAGCAGCATGTTAGTCTTGCTGCTGAGCCAGGAAGCGGGCTCCTCTTGTAGATCCTTCTTCAGCGGCGGCAGCACGGCTTCCCGCAGCTCGGCCACGCGGAGCTCGGCGTCCTTCTTGGAGGTGCCGCTTCGCGCGCCCTCTTCCAGGAACTTCGTGAAGGTGGGGTGGAAGGCTGCGGGGTCTCTGGGCTTTATTAGCCAGTGTAGAGTCTGTGGGGGGAGAAATAGGGTTCATTTCTAATTGAGCTGCTTTTTTTCCCAGTCTATTTATTTACATCATAGACACACACGCCTTTTTCCCCGAAAGATTAGGACAGAGCCTCAATGGGTCTTTTTTCACTGTTGGTTGCACCATCGTGGGAGTCTATCTGGCACAGAATAAATAATAATATATTCTGGTAATCTATACTATTGTACTGGTTGTATCATCCTCATGGATGACTGGCAGAAAATGCTGCTTAGCACTATCTTTATATGCGATTGGAGTTCTTTTATAAGAATACATTATACGTATTCTATGCTATACTATATATTGGTAAGAACTATAGGGCTTAATTGTGATACTTATGAAATTAAAAAATCGTGATCAGCATCCTGCATTAGCAATATGAAAAATCTATTATTGAAGGCGATATCTATTAGACTATCGCCTTCTTCAACAGCACCGTGTCGTCAACGGAGTCGAATATCGCGATCAGCAGGCGGTAGCCGGTTTTGTGCTTACCATGTTACCCCAATGGTCCTTAGCGATATCTTTCAAGTTGTCCGCGAGCGTCGAGACAATCGCCTTCTTCACCAGCACCTAACGGTTCAGTAGTGCAACTCAGAATCCAACGATACCGGGTTCGATCCTAGGCTCCGCACCAATGACTTTTCTAAGTTATGTGCGGATTTCCATCGCTCTGTGCTTCGGAGGGCACGTTAAGCTGTCGGTCCCGGCTGTTATTGATTAATAGCAGTCGATAAGCCATGTCAGAGGCCCTCGGGCGGCTTGACAAACTCCGACACCAGAGGCCAGCACTACCTCATACGAAACGAAACCAGCACCGTGTCGTCAACGGAATCGAATATCGCGATCAGCAGGCGGTAGCCGGTTTTGTGCTTACCATGTTACCCCAATGGTCCTTAGCGATATCTTTCAAGTTAGCCGCGAGCGTCGAGACTATCGCCTTCTTCACCAGCACCGTGTCGTCAACGGAGTCGAATATCGCGATCAGCAGGCGGTAGCCGGTTTTGTGCTTACTGAGCGGCACCGCGTGTTCCTTCACCACTTTTAGTATAGTCTGTGAATTGCAAACTTTAACTTATTATCATGTTTCAAAAATGATTTCTATTAATTTTCTTAACTTTAGAAAGCCCGCCTTTAGCACCTCTGTCTGGGAGATGTATATTTTTATAGGATCACGTAGTCAAAAAGACCGTCCGTTCATCCGTCTGTCTGTCCACGGCTTAGCTCAGAGACTCGTAGTACTAGAAAGCTTTAATTTGGCAGGAGTATACATATTAATCACGCCGACACAGTGGTAAAAAAATAAAATCTTGTCTTTTACAACACCACAGAAAATCTCTAGACTGAAATGGATAAGCAGTCACTGGCGCCAGTTTCGCTGGCAAAGTGTAAACAATTTGGCAATAATGGCACTTTGGCACTTTCGCATCCCCCGCGCCAGCTCGCCGAGTGGACGTCACAAGAATATCTCTCGACTGAACTGGATTCGTCACATGCCAGCGCTGGCATGCGTCGGCTCGTGACGGCTACGGGCGCCAACGACTGGCTACGCGTAAATTAGCCGGATTATAAAGGTGCAATGTTTTTTCCATATTGAATTCACTCACTGAAGCTGCAACGCGGGCCAAGTACCAGCAATCCGAGGATGCACATATTGCCTAATCGCATCGTGCGCACTTGGAACCGGCTACCAGACTCAGTGATCAGTGCCCCCTCAGTAAATTCTTTCAAAAATGACTTGACAAACATTTAAAGTGCACTGATAAGGACTAAGATATACATGCATCAGCTCCGAGAGCTGCCTGTGTATTATAAATAAATAAATAAATTGTAATGTGTACCTTCTTGTCCTTGTTAGTGGCTTGCCAGACACAGATGCTGGCCGCGTTGACGCCGGGCAGCGAGTTACTGAGCGGCACTATGAGCGGACTGAGCGTGCTGATCAGCTCTGCGCGCTGCTCCGGGCTGCACTCCCGGATGTAGTCGTACAGGACCGAGTGCAGGAGTCTGCCAAAATAAAACGTAGACTAAAACCGCCGAGATAAATATACGCTACGTAGTACATACTTTTCACTAGAAACGGGATATTTATCATGATTTTTGCGTGTTTGTGTTTTTGATTTTTCGTTCCTCATATTTCGGCTTTACTGTTAGCCTGAATCATCCCATAGTTGAGCAAAGAACTCCCCCCATATCCTCCAGTCACTACAATCTTGTGCTATTGTTTCACAGTTGCAAAAAAATAGAAATATCCCGTTTCTAGTGAAAAGTATGTACATAACTATTTTTAGAGGGCTGGTTTTGTTTCTGTTTGGTTTTGTTTACTTTTAGTTTTAGGTTTTGTTTTTAGTTTTAGTTTTATAGCTTTTAGTTAACTAGGACATAATTTAATATTTTGTATAAGGTGGGAGAAGCCACTGGCTCCTGAAATACAGTTTTGAACTAGTTTGGGAGCCTATATGGATTCATTATCATATAGAACATCGTATTATGTCAATAAAGTTTTTTTGTATTTTTTATTTTAATTTTATAACCATGATAATTATTTTATAAAAACGGGAAATTTCCACGTACCGTTAAATCGATGTAAGCACCGACATAGTTTCGACCGTTTTCGAGTATTTTTCGTTTTTTTTTTTTGTGAAAGTTGTTCTTTTTCGTTTTTATAAAATAATTGATATGATTCACGAAAGTTTTTATAGTAAAATAACCATGATAGTTTCAAAAGTTATATTACATAGTACGTACTAATGCTTAGTACTGCCCCTGTCACACAAATGTTCAAACACGAGTGCAAGATAGTGACACGGACAATGCTAACCATTAGTACATTCTCGTCTATTCATCTCGGCCTAAGACCACAACTACAGATTAATTAAAAGTTAGTTTGCAAGTTGTGACCCCGGAAAAGTCACCATTTACAAAAAACACTTTTTTTTAATGTATTTTGGTTATTTGCAGTATTTTCTAAATCACCCCAATTATCGTGGTCCTTTTCTTATGAATGAAGTTAAAAGGACCGCTGCTGTTGGTAATATTAATATAAAGGTTGCCTTTTAGCTTGAGAATGATGCATTTTTTTATATATGATTTTATGGGTTTTTTTGGGAATTTGGGGGGTTTGTAGGAGTTTTGGCAAATAACTTACTCTCCATCATGTAGATTCTTGTCCAGCATTTTCTGAATGTTAGCCTGGCAGGAGCTGAGGATGGCAGGCTTCATCTCGGGGCTAGTGCTGTAGCAGTCGCTCAGGGTCTTCACTTTGTTGTCCTTAGTCTGAAATGGTTAGATACTATATGTATTTGTGACTATATAAATTTATTAGTACACAAATAACTTAAAAATAGAATCAATCAACTGAGTCCATTCCCTTTGCTCATTCTATAAAGTCAACAATATTTAAATATTTTGATAACTAACCTTGGCAACACAGAGTAGTTTAAACATTTTTATTGACAATATGATTATTAAAGCATTCTCCACCAACTTTGTAGGATTCCATTGCAAAATCTGCTGACTGACACTACATTTTTTTTTTTTTTTTTATACTACTGAATGACGGATCAAGCCGAAAAAATAGGGCGCATAAACAAAATGTCCATGCAAAAGTTAACATAGCATCATTTACTAAAGTATCAAAAAACGCCATGTGCCATTTCTCCTTTTTAAAACGTTTTTATAGAGTCACTTTTTATTTTGTCTGTCGTTCCGGGTGGAATCTTGTAACTCAAATTTACAACTTATTAGCTATCGGGCTGAAATTTTCAGAACTCATTTAGCTAGATAGCACCTGAATAAATGTACATTTGTCTACATGGTGCCCTGGTTACCATAGTTTAGTAAACATATGAATTTGATTAAATTACATCATAGGCCTTGTGGAACTATGAACGATTATTTAATTAAACAGCGTCCATTGTCAAGCATTCACATAACTCAGAAAGTTTGTGGATGGAGGTGGCCCTAGATCATTTGTTGTGACATAATATGCATGCTGTGGTTACCTTTAATTGAAAAAACACTAGCTTTAAGTAGCTTTAGAATTGTATTTTTGCACGATTGTGCTTCTGTTGTTGGTGATAAATATAAATACATTATATGGGGGAGGCCTATATCTAGCAGTGGTGTTTTACAGGTTGTTTGTTTTAAATGCAATGGTTTAGTGGCAAATATACAAAATAATAGCCAGAATTGCTGTTACAAAAAGGACTCTAACTCAGCATATGTAGGTTATAAACAACCTGCGCTGGTCTTCTATGCATAACATACATCATTTGAAATACTCAATTAACTTACATTCCTGTATATATCTCCATAAAACTCCTGCTGCATGTGACACTTCTCTTTCTTAGTTGCAAACTCTCCATATGCATAATCAAGTACCGGGGCGCTTATGTTATGTGTCGCCAAGGACACAATATGGCCTAAGAACTTCTTAAGAACCTCATGGCGGATGTAATCTGTTCCATATTTCAGTATACGTTTGACAGCATGGTGACCGTACTTGGACTGAGCCATTTGGACCATTAGATCAAGTAGTTCCTCAGTAATTTGGGTCTTAATATCTTCAGAGCTGTGCTTCAGCAGTACTTGTATAACTCGGCTGAGATCGTGGGTAAGCGCTATCGACTTATATTGTCCTTTGAGGATTCCGTGTAGCTCTTTGCAAGAGTTTTCTCTGAATTCTGCTTTAACTGTTTTTCTGGAAAAAGATAAATCATTTAAACAAGGCCTGGCTACCTAGCCACATGTGAAAATGTAAGCATTCTGTTTTAAATGTCATAATGTTTCAAGATTATATTTTTATAGATAAGCATGAATAAAAGTGTATATATACTTCTGAATCTGTGCTGCCAGCAACTTTGCTTTGTGCGAGATCTCAAATACCTCTGCAGTAGCTTTGGCTTTCCGTCTGACAATCCTCAGCTCCTTCTTTTCCTTTTTCATCTCTGACCATACAGGCTTCTCGCCATTAGCTGCATCAGCACCAGGTTTACCTTGACCAGGCTTTCCAAATTTACCTTTGAACCCATCCTTTTTGTCACCAAATTTATTGTTCTTGGGCCAATCCTTCTTGAAATCCTTTTTATCACCAAATTTCTTATTCTTATCACCAAACTTGTTAAACTTGTTGGTTCTATCGCCAAAGTTCTTCCTATCAGCAAACTTATTTTTGTCACCAAAGTTCTTGGTTTTATCAATAAAGTTCTTCTTTTTATCAGCAAAGTTCTTGGGTTTGTCACCAAAGTTCTTGGTTTTGTCACCAAATTGCTTGGTTTTGTCTCCAAAGTTATTCTTCTTTTTCTCTTTGATATTCACCTTTTTTTCATCTCCATTGCCTTTGATGTCTGATTTTGGGTTAAACTTCTTTTTCTTTGGGGATCCCGCAGCATCCTCAATTTTTCTTTTTACTTTCTGCATCATTTCAGTTCTGGTTCACGAGGTTATGTGAATATATTTAAAGAAAAACTAGTATGGATCCAGAGTCCCTATGGACATGAATTCTATCAAAACGTTTCAAACTTATCTAGTTTAACTTTATTACTTTGATTTAATTCTCTACATAATCCAAATAATACACGTGTAGTCACAAGGGGAACATGGTGTTTTGATTTTTTTGATATTTTTCAGTGTTGCCAATACATTACTGCCATAGAGAAATTTGTTATATATAGAAAATTACTGCCAATACATTTGGTGATTGGATTTTGCCCAATGAATGAATGGATGGTGTGCGTATAGCTAGCGACCCCTTAGCAATACTTACTTAGCATCGAGCAACACGTACGGAGGCCTGCAATGCTCTAAGTTACTAATAAGCATGGACTTAGTAATCCCTTATTTATCCCCATAAGAGCATTGCAGGATTTGCAAACCTCCGTAAGCAACCCCCATTTCCGATAAGGGGGGGTCGTTCCTTAGCTATACGGACCTTAGACGTAGAATTTTTACGGACCTAGGCAGTATGTAGGCGCTGTGGTCGGCTAGAACATGGAGGAAAAAACAATATCCTTACTTAGTCTGTGGATTTATGGATTTGCGATGCGAGTGTTTGTCTGTTTGTTTTTGTTTTGAAACTTAAACCAAATTTTTCAATGTGCAGATCAATGTAAACATGGTTGATATCAATAAGTATCTCGAAAGCCAACTGGCACTAGCTAATCAAAGAGAAAACAAAGCAAGTAAGAAAGATAATGTCTCTCAGAAAAGTAAGTCTGCCGCCGAAAATATCTCTAAGAAACAAGCCAGAAGTCTCAATAAAAGTTCTCATAAAGACTCCTATAAAGCTTCCAAACAATGTGAAAAATTTTGTACTGAAAAACCAAGCACTTCCAATAATGTCGGCTCCGACGAAGATTGTGAATATTTGCCATCTGATGAAGATGAAACTGCTGACCTTCCATTGGTGGCCACCTCCCGAACTAAGCAGAATGTAAAAAGGATAATCGACGACGGCGACATAGACTCTTACAATGATAGAATAAGAAACTGGCGGGATGGCATAACAGCTGCTTCTTCAGGGAAATTCGAGGGAGACAATTTAAGTGCCGATATTAAGTACATACTAGATGGCAATAAGAACCCAGAAGAAAAACATGAGCTGCAGAATGGTCTTTGTATACCAAACTTTATTTGGAAGCAACTTTACAAGTTCCAAAGAACAGGTGTTAAGTGGCTATGGGAACTTCATCAGGTAGATGCAGGGGGATTGCTCGGGGATGAGATGGGTCTTGGCAAAACCATACAAATCATTGCATTTCTCTCCGGCCTTGCCAACTCAGACATAGGATCATGGGGTGGCCTCGGACCCAGCATCATCGTAGCACCAGCAACTGTGATATACCAATGGGTATCACATTTTCATTATTGGTGTCCTCATCTCAGAGTGGCTGTTCTCCATCACACAGGATCCCATGCCGGAAACCACAACCAATTAATTAGAGACCTACACGGGTCTCATGGAATAGTTTTGATTACGTATGCTGGTGTTGTTAAGTACAGCAAGGATTTAATGTCTCGGAAATGGCACTACATCATTTTAGATGAGGGTCATAAAATCCGGAATCCAGATACTCAAGTTAGTAAACTGATCAAGCAGTTTCAAACACCTCACAAGCTGATCGCCACTGGCTGTCCCATGCAGAACAGTTTGCAGGAGCTTTGGTCCTTATTTGACTTCATGAGGCCTGGCCTCTTAGGAACCTATGCTGCCTTTATGGAGCATTTTGCTCAGCCAATAACCCAGGGAGGGTACGCCAATGCCACGGAATTCCAAGAGGCCACAGCATTAGAGATAGCTAAGGCTCTTAAAAGTCTGATAACTCCCTACATGCTGAGAAGAACAAAGGCAGAAGTTCAAGATAATATTAACTTGCCGGAAAAGAATGAACAAGTATTATTTTGTGCACTGACTCAGGAACAAAGAGATCTGTACATGGGTTATTTGATGAGTGGTACTGTTAGAAGCATATTGGACAAGGATAATAAATATGGAGAACCTGTCAGAGCCCGCATGCTAGTGGCTTTAATGACACTGAGGAAGATGTGTAACCATCCAGACCTGTATCTCTATGAAGCACAGGACGATATAGAATCTATTGATGAAGAGAAGTTTGGACATTGGAAAAGATCTGGAAAAATGACTGTTGTAAATTCTCTACTGAAAATTTGGCAAAAACAGGGACACAGGACTTTGATTTTCTCGCAGTCCAGAGCTATGCTGTGTGTTTTGGAACAATACTTACTAAATCAGGGTTTCAAATACTTGAAAATGGATGGAAGTGTGGGTGTTGGCCAGAGACAGAGCCTGATCAAGACATTCAATGATAATTCTGAATATTTAGTATTTTTAGCCACTACAAGGGTAGGTGGCTTAGGAGTCAACCTGACTGGAGCTGACAGAGTAATAATTTATGATCCAGATTGGAATCCAGCCACCGATGATCAAGCTAAAGAAAGGGCATGGAGAATTGGCCAGCAGAGAAGTGTGACTGTGTATAGGTTGCTTTCTGCAGGGACTATTGAAGAGAAAATATATCAGAGACAAATTTTCAAACATTTTCTAAGCAATAAAATTCTTGTAGATCCTAATCAAAAGAATGTTCTCACAACAAGTACTCTACAAGGCCTTTTCACACTTGAAGAGCCAAATTGTGATGGTGATACTGAAACAGCTTCACTTTTTAAACATACAAAGGTAAACATTGATAGCGCTAAAGCAAAAAAAGATCACATGCAGTTAAAAAAAGATTTATCTACACAAAAAAAGAAGGTAGCAGCTATGAAAAGAATGGCTAAAGAAATAAGCAATAGGATTTCTAGAAATGCTAAAAAGGAGCCTGAGGTAGATCCAAGGGAAGAGTATAAAAAGAAAAGAGACTTGATGCTAAATCCGCCTGAGGTAGTGTTACCTGAAATTAATTTAGTCGATGATAACATAACAGAAGTTCCATTTGAGAATGTGCTATCTGAAATAGATATTGTCAATATGCACGTGAAAAAGGATTATGAAGAGAAACTACTCAAAGAGGTATTGAAAAAACGAGAAGAGGAAGAAGAAGGTGAAATCGTGGATGATGAAGATCAAACAGAAAAATTTGATAATAAAAGCAGTGATATAAATAATATTGATGGTGTGGAACCAATAACCAAAAATCCAGAACATATTCAAAATTCCAGGAGAGATCCAAAAGTAGACAAGCATAAGAATCCACGAAAACGTAAACATTCTAAATCAGAATCAGTCTCAGAAGCTGAAGTTGAAAACTTGGTAGCTATTAAAAAGGTAAAAAAGAAAAAGCATCAAAAAGAAAAAGACAAGGATGGGAAAAAACAAGGTGATGATGATTATGTGTTGAGCAAACTATTTGCCAAATCATCTGTGAAGAGTGCCTTGCATCACGACGAAGTAGTTGGACTGGCTGAGAAAGAGAAGAGGCATAGAATGAAAGAGGAAGCAACAAAAAGGGCAAAAGATGCTGTGAGAGCTATAAAATTTTCGTCAAAATAATTCCATGACAAAACATGAACTAGTTCTTAAGTCTAATTGATAATAAATATCGATTTAATTTATAAATTGCTAAATCCGGCTACTCGCCCGACGCGCTGCAGAGGTTGTGGTACCCAAGAAGTAGGTACCGAACCCACGAAACTGATTTTTTATGTGTAGGCTGCGTAGGAATCCTCCAAAATAAAAGTTCCACTGGTTCATTCTCAACAAAATATATTTAGTCTTTGGAAATGAGGCAGCACTGCAGCATCCGTACCATGTCATGGCTCATATTTATGCATACGGAGACCTGCTCTAAGATACCTAAATATCAGTATATTTGTTAGTAGTAGAGCTTCTTTGTGAAAGAGTTCGTCTGGGGAAGTACTACCACCATACCTATTTCTGCCGCAAAGCAGTATTGCTCGCATTATTATTCCGGTTTGAAGGGCATGGGTGCTAGTGAAATTACAGGCACGTGAGACTTTCCATCATTATGTCTCAGGGTGACGGGTGCAGTGCAATGCCACATACATAGGGTGCGTCCTAGGTGGACGTGCACTGTTCATAGGCAGAAGGTACTGGTTAACTTGTCCAGCATTATTTTATTTATTTATTTATAACATCAGGTGGTCCATCCGAACAGAGTACTCTGCATCCGATAGTCCCGTCTACGGTCTACTAAAGACACTAAAGTTGTATAACAAAAAACCTCCAATGTTACTAGTAAATATATTCTGTGCTAGTAACTAGAGTTCGCGCCACGATTGAAGTCCGACGGCCTTTTGAGGAACTAACGGATAACAGGTAGATTTTCGCTTTTGCAATTTTGCGCATAGAAACTAGCGCTCCAGTCACCGAACTTCAGTCGTGGCGTGGACTCTATTATTCACACCGTGCTACTATTAAACGTGGAATGCGTAGCATCCTAATAGTCTGTGCGTGGAATCATATTGTTTGCATGAAACTGCAAAGCCGTAAGATAACTCTACTGGGTAGACTGCCGTGTTGCTCTTTGGGTGCAGTCATTTCACAACCAAGGAATACACAGCCTAGCTGGGTGACCATTTCAAAAAGGGCGAATCTGCCTGACACTGGCAAAAAAATCTGCCAAACTCATCTCTAGAAAATGTCAAAAATATGCCATTTGGAGGTCCGAGCCTTCGCTTGACCCACCTTGAGAATACAACCTTGTTTTTCCCCCCTATAACAGTCCCTTCCGATATGTTATCTGTTGCATTTCCACAAAAGTGGCAACACCAACGTGATGTCACAGCCGTCACCGCGCGCCGGCTAGTTGTCTTTCAGTACGCTTTTGTTTTTCCCCGTTTAACGACGTGTGATCCCCAAGTAATATATTGTAGTCTTTGGTGTGATCGTTCATAAACGTAATCATAAAACATAAGTTATTCTATTCCCTTCCGAAGACTTTAGAGGTAAGTCTTTATTCATATTAAAATTTTACATAGATAAATCGAATTGGGTCGACGGTCTAACCTCACCTGATGATGAAACAAATCAAATAAAGGTTTGATTGAATCAAGGGATTCTAGATATTGTGTAAGCAATATACTTACATAGCAGCGTACTATACCTGCTAGACACACGGATCAAAACTTACTAATTTGATCTCAATGGTAACTGCGCATCAAAGGCCATTACCTGTCTAAATCAAGCCGACGGACCAATTCGACACGACGGCTCAACTCAGCCGACGGGTCAACACGGTACGATCACGCCTCGACCCGACCGATGCTCCGCGCGAGGGCTCGACTCGGCCGACGTATCGATTTGATCCGACGGACCATAGCAAAGTAGATTGACCCATCAGAACCGATTCTATGGGACTAAAAATTAAACCTCTCACTCTGCAGATGGTGATCATAAGAGACATACTTCTGTTCTCCTCAGCCACTGAAAACTATGAGAAAAACATCATTGAGAGGATTCTTGAAACAATCTCGCCATACATAACTCCCGACTGGAAAGATTGGCGAATTGAAGATTTCCAGCCACACCAGCTGTTGGGTGACCCTCCAGACACAAAGCTCATAAATAAACTACGATACGCAATACCAACATCATCAATAGCCAGCGCTTTCGGCCTGACGGAACTATCTGAGAAAACATACAGAGTTATTAAATTAAAAATGCTCAATGGCCGCTCACAAGAACTCTTATATATTCGCCCTACTCCATATCCGCTAAAATTCATGGAGATAACATAGATAACTGGCTAAAGGTGGTCAAGACCATGAAGCCGTTGTTATTATCTCGTACTGAGACTGACGATCGGCTCAAGAAAGACACGACAAAAACTCCTACACCTAGAAGTACTTCAACTCCTCGCAAAACTCCATCGAGGACAAGGAGCCTGCAAACTCCAGAAGATGATAATGGAAATAAGGCCATTGCTGCTGCTTTACAAAAACAAACAGAAATGTTCGAAACTATGATGCAAATGATGGAAACTACATCAAATACTATCACTCAAGTACTATTACTACTATTTAGTTAACTCAATTGGCACAGCAAGACCTACTCCATCGAGGCAGAGCCCTCCATTCCACCAGCAACTGACAATACACAAAGGTTAGCTGGTAGAGAATGCTTCTTAGCATTAAGTTCGCCTATGTACATTGTTTGTTTTGTGCAATAAAGAATATTCTATCTATTCTATCTAACTGACATAATGATCAAGAAAGGCACAGAGTGCCAACGCCTGGGCACTACAACCTGGAATAACTTGAAATACAGAGAGGTGGAGAAGGGCCTAGAAGCCTCCCCCATATTCACGGCGCTAAAAATCAACCCACATCTGGCAAACGCCACACCGAAATGGTGTAGCTCCGAAAACATCATCAAACTCGACCAAACCTGTGCGGTTTTTAAACATGTCCTCCTACTGCAAAGACAGGCTTTCGAGGAAGGCATTCAAAAGGTTGCTCAGGAGGCTGGAATGCCATCAGTGGCAGAGTCCATCCACCGAAATCTGCTCAGTAAAGAAAGCAAGTTCAGAAAGCTATCGGATAAAGCTATTCAATACGCATGCGGCCGACGTGCGGAAGCTATAGCTACCAAACGATCTTTTTACAAACCACCAAATATAGGCCTGGAGAGCTTACTTAAAAGTATACCACCTTCACTCACTCATCTCCTCGACGAAGAAAAACTTAACGAGTGCATACGACAGAATGGTGGTTATTACAAGTTTTTTCCGACTAAAAAATACGATAAACCAAAGAATACGTAAAAAAACAGCTTCGACCGCGCAAAGCGACGTAGCCAACAAACAAGTGCAAAAAAGCCCAATCCAAGCCGTCATCCATATACCAAAAAGAAATCCGATCCTAAAAAAGAAGCTACTCAAGGCAGAAAATTCTGACTATCGAGGATTCGTAGCTGGGGTCTTCGCTTCAAAACAAAAATTTGGGAAGAAATGGGTGCGGAGAGATCCCTACTCAATATTATAGGAGGCTACAGGATCCCCTTTATCAAAAAACCACCTGTAATAAACCTCTCCGAATTACCGAAACATCTGTGGGAAACCAACTTCAGCACCAAAATGCAATCGGAGATACAGGAGATGCAAACAATGGGGGCTATAGAGCAAGCAACGGCTCCATCGGGGTTCCTTTCACCCATGTTCCTAAAGAAAAAAGCCAAACGGCACCTTCAGACAGATATTCAACCTAAAAGTCCTCAACAAATACCTCAAACCCAAAAAAATCCGGCTAATAAACTGCGAAAAAATTCCCAATTTCATACAACCCAAGGACTTCATGATGAAAATAGATATATCGAAGGCATATTTTCATGTGCCCATAGACGAAAAACACCGCCGTTTTCTAATGTTAAAATTCAACGGTCAGCTATACCAAATGACCTGTCTACCTTTCGGCTTGGCCACGGCCCCTCAGACGTTCGCAAAATTAACCAATTGGTTAGCAAATGTTCTAAGAAACCAGGGAATATGGGTCGTGGTGTACTTGGACGACTTTCTGCTAGCAAACCAGAATCCAATAACCTTAAAGCAACAATACTTTCAAGCCAAGGAGCTTCTCTGTCATCTGGGTTGGCATCTGAACCAAGAAAAAACATCAAATACCCCATCCCAAGAACAAGAATACCTAGGAGTAGTCTCGAATACTCTGATCAACACAAAAACTATAAAAAAACCAGAAAAAAGAACAAACAAAGAAGCAGTTAATATGTATCATAAAAAGAAGTCAATGTACTTGGCTACAAGCGAAACGTCTGCTAGGACGACTAACTTTCGCATCCTTTGTGGTACCTCAGGGCAGACTCCACTGCCGCTTCTTACAAAGAGACAACAACCACATGAAAAGATACCCACAGTCAATAATGTACAAACTCTCGAAAGAGACCCTGGAGGCCTGCGAATGGTGGCTCCAACATCTTTCAGATGGCTCCCCAATTCACTTACAACCAACAACAGTATTCATCACCACCGATGCATCGGACATCGGATGGGGCGCATCCATAAACGGGCAAAACCTCAGCGGCACCTGGAACGCGAAACAACAAAAATGGCATTGCAACAGGAAATAATTATGGACGGTACTTATTGCCTTACGGAAAAAGATAGCGTTATTACATCAAACGACATGCTTAATACAGTCGGACAACAAAACGGTAGTGGCCTACATTCAGAGACAAGGCGGGACAAAATCGCTAATTCTTTTGAAACTGGTCAGAATCATCTTTGCTCTAGCAAATCATGTTCATCTCACAATCTTGGCCAGATACATTCCAGGACGTTACAATTCAACGGCAGACAAGCTATCTCGTCATCAGAGCCTCTCAGAATGGTAACTCTCGAACCAAATAGTAGAGACCATCTTCAACAAATGGGGCTCCCCCCAGGTGGACTTGTTCGCATCCAGAGACTCGGCCGTAGTACCAACGTACGTCACAGAAGACTATCGAGATCAAAAAGCTCTATTTGTAGACGCATTCTCAAGAGAGTGGACATGGGATCTAGCTTGGATATTCCCCCCGCCCTGTCTCATACCGAGAATTCTATCTAATCTGAATCGAGCTCGGGGCACATATCTGATAGTATGCCCGAGATGGAACAAAGTCTACTGGCGTCCCAACCTCAAGTCCAGAGCCATTGCACCCCCTTTCACAATACAGAATCTAGAACAAAATCTAATAGACCGACGAACAAACCTACCTACACCGTCAGTGAAACAACTGCAATTGGAAGTTTGGAAGGTACGGGGTGACCCAAAGACATAGACACCTGGCCAGCATCATAAAGAGATCTTTTAAATAATTCATGGAGAAAGAGTACCCTTAAAACTTACCACGCAGCGTGGAATAGGTGGAAAACATGGGCCAGAGAAAATACAAGTTCAATTAATGAGCCAAAGCCGGAACAAGTTGCACAATATCTGTGTTTCCTACATTCCACCGAATGCCTAGCTCCAGCAACAATACTAGTCCACAAATCAGTGATCTGCACCTTCGCAAACCCCCTTAGGTCAGAGATAATTTCCCAGAACCCACTAGTAAAGCACGTCATTCAAGGTATTTCAGTCGAAAAGCCCAAACTGAGAAAAAACATCTGGAGTCTAGATATGATTCTAGACTGGGTACAGCGACTGAACGTGACAGAAGACAACTTATATCAAGTTACAAGACACACTGCACTTCTAATCTTGTTACATTCCGGTAGAAGAATCCATGACTTAACACTGCTAAAAATTTCACCGGAGCAATTTCAAATCACAGAGAACTCTGTGACCTTCTGGCCTTCATTTGGATCTAAAACAGATTCAGATAATCACCATCAAGCAGGATGGCATCTTAAAAGAAACGAAACAAAAAATCTTAATGCCGTATTTTGGGTTAAGAAACTTCTAGAAACCTCACAATCTCGAAGATCCGCTAGACAAGACTTAGTTAGCCTATTTATAACCACTCGAGGAATTGTCCGTGATGCTAGCAGAGCAATAATAGCGGGGTGGATCAAATCCTGCTTCAAAGAAGCAGGAATTGGTGCCTCCCCAGGCAGCATTCGAGCTGCGGTGGCGACGGACCAATTCTCAATTCAGGGCCGAGACCTGGACGAAATCCTCCAAAAAGGAAATTGGCGCTCCAGACAAACCGTCTTCAAGCACTATTTCAAGGAAATTGCTATGCCTAAAGAGGATATACAACGACCATCTGATTATTTTCAATACATCTAATTGTTTTATAACGAATTATAATATTATTCAATCAGACAGCGAAGCTTTTATTTCTGATATTCATTGATCAAATCACAGTACGTACACCTCACACATAATATGCCGGCAGAATCCAAACACATCTCAAGGTGGGTCAAGCGAAGGCTCGGACCTCCAAATATAACCGTTTTCCCCCCGAAGGGATGAAAACGGATATTTTGAGTCCAGCCGAAGCTTGACCCACCAACGTTTAAATGCCTTGCCGTCAATTTAAAAGGTACTGAAAGACAACTAGCCGGCGCGCGGTGACGGCTGTGACATCACGTTGGTGTTGCCACTTTTGCGGAAATGCAACAGATAACATATCGGAAGGGACTGTTATAGGGGGGAAAAACAAGGTTGTATTCTCAAGGTGGGTCAAGCTTCGGCTGGACTCAAAATATCCGTTTTCATCCCTTCGGGGGGAAAACGGTTATATTATTATTAATGAACATGGAGATTGACGGGTATTAATAAAAAAAAAACATCAACCATCTATATGTCAGCATTTGCTTCAAACTCTTAATTTTTTTCATTTGATTGACAAGATTGATACAGTACGATTGATTTCACTAATCATTATCATAAACAATTATTATATCGACTAAGAATATTTACGATGACGCTATGTTCCCTTCACTATCGAAAACTTCAATTGTCTATGACCAATATTTAGCAGTATAGAAAGGAAAAACGACTGTCATGTGACAAAATGTTTGTTTCTCTCTAACATAGTGCCTTCTAGCATAGGAGTAAGAAGCAACACTCCATTAAATTAGTGGCTATTTTAGCATTATATCCATACATTACTACATCCATCGACAAAACAACAAACATTTATTTGAACCTCGATCAGCTATAATGGAGGTATTGTCAAGAAAATAAACTTTATAGCTTTTGAAACTATCATGGTTAAGTACATAATTTTCACTAGAAACGGGATAAAGCTCAAAAATCATGGTAAATATCTCGTTTCTAGTGAAAATAAACCTTATTACTAATTCATTACCGTTTTACCATTATTCATATGGCATACCTACATAAAAACAGGATAAACGGGAAATCCCCCTACTATCTGACATAGGACAATATAGTTGCCACCTCAGTAAATAGTTTCCTACCAAATAAATGCATAATAAAAATAAAAAATAAATTAAAGAATTTTTGTAATCTGCCACTTTTTTTAATCGACTCCTTAGTCTACCAGGGTTACAATTTAGGTGCTAAATCTGCCCAAATGGTAGAAATCTGCCACAAATGGTCACCCTGCAGCCTAGGAATTGAAGTACATCTATGGTCGCCAATTCCGTGGCTGCTCTTTCTCGGCTAGCGCTTTCGGTCGTGAAAAAAAATGTACACCTTTGGAATACACAGCCATGGAAAAAGTATCCAATTACTGGGCTGTACATTCCATAGTTGCACCCTTGGAATACACAGCCATGGAAAAAGTATCCAATTACTGGGATGTACATTCCATGGTTGTATTTTCTATGGTTGTACAATCCCGACACGTGCTGACAATGCAACCTCAACTAACTTAAAAAGCAGTGGTGCCCATATTGATGTGCTGTGCAGAAGGTTAGAGAGTGCGTGCTACGCACTAAGCCGGGTGGGACGAGTAGTATCCGTTGACGTGGTCCGGGCTTGTGACTTCGCCACGGTGCACTCGCTACTGCAGTACAGCACTGAGCTGTGGTTGCACGCTGCCGATTGGAAGCGTGCGTTCCGGATGCAGAAAAGGGCTGTACGGGCGATTGTGCGGATACGAAGCGTGAACAGTGAGACCGCATTTCAAAGAACTGGGTATTCTTACTCTGCCCTGTATTGCCATCTCACAAGTGGCACTATATGTAAGGAAAAACCTAAGTTCTTACGCGATTCACGGGGATTTCGCTTATCAGACTCGTAACCAGCACAAACTCGTGTCGATACTGTCACGGTGCAGCCGTGGACAGGTAGGTAGTCTAGGTTTTAGATTCCTATCCTACATGACAGAAGAGCTAGGAGTAGGTAGATAAACGAATAGGGTATTTTTATACATATATTAACTTAGAATACTAACAGGAAAATCACTTAAAGTTCGTTATATCACTTAGAGTCTTTAGTAGTTGATGCTGTATGATGCTGAAGGCAGAAGTGCAGGCAGAGGGCCAGAGTAGCAGGCAGAAGGCCAAACGGCTATGGGCCGGGGTTTGATTAAGGGTCTCAATCTCAGAAGTAGTTAGAGTCTCAAAAGGTCACGCTTGAATGAAAGAACACTTGGACAAGAGTGGAACGTGCGTAGTACGGAACCCAAGAACAGGTGTGGACTCTCCACGGTACTGTCCTGTGAGCTGTAGATCGGAGCCACGTGGACTAGACGCCATGATGGCGAGTGCGTCCCTCGTCTGTAAGGTAGTTCTGTGGCTGGCTGGTAGTAGCAGGTAGACAGCCGTGGCTGGAGACAGAAGGCAGCTTGTGAGTCCAGTTGGTGGCTGTGAGGCCATCAACCGTAAAGTTGGACCCGTAGAGTTGGACCCTGTAAAGATCACGTAGTTATAGTGGCTGGCCGTTAATATTCCCTCTGGTGCAGTTTAGTTGTAAGACGCGTCTAGGCGTAGCGACGTGGCCTGCAAGGAGTAGTCAGTACGTGGCTTTCAACCTTATTACACCGTACAACAGAGATTAATAACTAGTTAGACAGAAGGACAGACATGTAGGTGTCTTAGAGAGCATTTAAGACGAACGCAGACGTCCCTAAGTGGACGTGCCTCAAGTTAGATGCTAGAATTACAACATTAAGAAAAAATAAAGACAAAAAACATCAGACTAACAGTGCTAGCTAGAGCGTTTTATAATTTAATCAACTCACCAAAATTGGGCGTGTAGTCAGAGTTTGTAGTGTTAGTTTGCGCGTTGATGCAGTTGAATGAATACAGCCCTATGCGTGCGTTGAGTTTTATAGCAAGCCTAGTTGTAAACAACGTGTATGTGTGCGTGAGATGTAACCCCCATAGCTGGCTGTGTGCATGTGTGAGTAATGCTTGTCCCTTAGTTTTTGTAAACAACTTTCTATGGGTGAGTGTGGAATGTTCCAGAAAGTTCTATGGTGTTTTGCAATGCCACAATACCGCAGACTCTCGTGTGAAGTCATCGAGATTAACTCATATTATGGGCCCTGCAGTGTACAATAAGCTGCCAGAATCCATAAAAGATGCACCAAACTGCACCGTGTTCAAAACCAGACTAAATCGCTGGCTTATCGACAGCACTTTTTATAGATAAGTATGATGACTTCATACAGTCATAAAATAATTTATTTCAATTTGTGGTTAGTATTATTGGTATTTCTAACTATTTGCTATATGTTTGTACTTACGTAAGTACCTACTTACCTACAAATGTTGATATCGACATTTTATTGTTTTATGCTATGTTTTTGATGTATAATCGTTGTCGTTTCAAGAGGTAGTGCTGGCCTCTGGTGTCAGAGTTTGTCAAGCCGCCCGAGGGCCTCTGACATGGCTTATCGAATGCTATTAATCAATAACAGCCGGGACCGACAGCTTAACGTGCCCTCCGAAGCACAGAGCGATGGAAATCCACACATAACTTAGAAAAGTCATTGGTGCGGAGCCTAGGATCGAACCCGGTATCGTTGGATTCTGAGTTGCTCTATTGAACCGTTAGGCTACCATCGCTCTTGATATATAATGATAATTTATTAATAAATTACTACAAATGACTATAAATGCCCTACTGGAAATTACTATTATTCTTATTACGAGAGATGGCACTGTCCTGAAAGCAGTGGTGCCCTCTAGCTTTACTAAGCTAACCTAAAATCAGTGGTGCCATCTAGCTTCACTGGAATTACTATTATGTTCCAACTCTTTCACGAGAGATGGCACTGTCCTGAAAGCAGTGGTGCCCTCTAGCTTCAACTGCATGAACTAATGATGTTCCAACTCCTTCACGAAAGAGGGCGCTGTCCTGAAAGCAGTGGTGCCATCTAGATTTACTACAGTGAACTTATATGTTCAAACACTTTCACAAGAGATGGTGCTATCCTGAAAGCAGTGGTGCCCTCTAGCTTCACTAAAATGAACTAATATGTTCCAACACTTTCACGAGAGATGGTGCTGTCCTGAAAGCAGTAGTGCCATCTATTTTCACTAAAATTAACTTATAAGTTAATACGCTTTCACGAGAGAGGGCGCTTTCCTAAAAGTAGTGGTGCCCTCTAGATTCACTAACCTAACCTAACTTATGTTAGGTTAGCTGAACCAAAAAGTAGTGGTGCGCTCTAGCTTCACTGGAATAAACTTATATGTTCCAATTCTTACACGAGGTTGTTGTTTTAAAAGCAGTAGTGCTCTCTAGCTTCACCGGTATGAACTAATAGTTTACTACTCTTTCACAATAGAGGGCGCTGTCCTAAAAGCAGTGGTGTCATCCATCTTCACTAACCTAAGCTTACCTATTTTTCTCTTAAGGGGGGTATTTTCTTATAAAGACCGGCTATCTCTATTATATAGCAGAGTGCAGTAGATAAGTAAATAGCAAGAAAATAAAAGATATTTTATTTTCTTTGAATAGCATTTCGCACATAATGATGCCGCACATCTATGTGCTTTGTCCACTTATGCGTTGTGTGGTGTGACGCGATAGCCATTGCTGACTGGCTATCAGTTCTCATGACCACCGTGGAACTCATTCCTGAAACTTCCTTTACTTCACCATATACGAGCCTGTGATGAACCTCTATATCATCATTTCTATCTATTGGTTGCAGAGCCTCAGTAGACTCTTCTACATTTCTGTCGTCTGTTTGTTTATTGACATACTCAGTGCCATTATCAGTGCGTAAGATTTTCTTACCACTGACACTTTCACAGCAAGAGCTAAACGCTTAAGAAAATGGGATCCTAGAGAACACAGAGAAGAATCATACGAAGTGGATGAGTTTGAAGATTGTGAATAAGATACTACTTTAGACCAAAAAGAACTGCCAGTTAGTGGACGCAGGTACCCACTAAGAAACATCAAATCCAAACAATTTCATTTACGAATAAACTGGTCCGGGTGGGGACAGGAATAATGCCTACCTAACCTTACCTAACCAAACATAGGTTAGGTTAGGTAAGCCTAACCTGGGCGGGTCTGTGTTTATCCATTAATAGTTGCTGCGGCCTAGCTCCAGTTTGGGATAAATGCAGGCCTTCCTTGCCCGCTCAAGAGTGAGTTGGCTAGGAGGCGAATGGTCTTGGGAGGAGCGCGGGTCGCTTAGATCCCCAAGGCAAGTCTGATGGTCATCCTTCACGTGGTTTCTGCCTGTTTGTGGTCTATTTTTTCTGAAATAGACGTAACTGAAACCATCGGGCGCCTTCACGGTCCACTAAGGGCCGTGTTGGTGTAGGTGCCCACTGAACTGTTGATGAGGTGTCGTTTCGCTTAGATCCAGTAAGCCGGCTGTATGGATCAGTTTTCTTGCGGGATTCTGGGTGGGGCGGCGTCTCGTCGGTGTTTTGGTGGGTATGTAGGTAGGTAACCTTGTTTGCTTCTGGCAGTGAACTCATAACCCTCGTGAGTGTGCTTCTACTTGCAAACGGGGAGGCGTTTTCTTCGTATCCTCTAGGTGAACTCGGGTTACATCTGGAGGGTAACACGGAGGGAAGGCAGGCGGTCTCTCTCTCTCTCTCTCTCTCTCTCGGTCTCACTGCATGGCAGATCTCTGCAGTGATAGGGAAAGAGACCGCCAACGGGATGGTGTGTTGGGTTTGGGGAGGTGGTGGGTTGGCTCTCTAACTTGCGAGGAGTTGGAAAGCGGGCCAACCATCGCTGGCCCTCCGCGTGTCCCTCTGATTAGCAGAGGGCTGGTCAGAGGTGCCCGATGGGCGAGGTGGAGTACCCTTGTTTGCGACTGGCGGTACATTCGATCCATCGAGCGCGACGCCACTCGCAACGGGGAGGAGCTGCCCTCTCATCACCCAGGCGGAGTGGCTCCCTACTATGCCTGGATGATGAGACAGCAGGGAAAGGGCTGTTTGTTCCCTTGTTTGACTTTGGGTTAATCCAAACTCAAATGTGGGAATAAACGGCGAAAAGGTAGTTTGCCCTCTCTACCTTCCGAGCGTAGCTGTTGACGCTCCCGCCGAGCTATGTTCGGAAGATAGATGATGGCCAGGTAGGAAGTGACATCTCTCTCTCTTGCCACGATGACATGAGTTTTCTCGCGTTTTCTTGGTGGAAGAGAGAAATGTCACTGGGTTCACGTGGTGGTCGGAGTGAGGGCTCTGGCCACCCTCCTACGAACCCTTGGACGGTGGCAGCACAGAGTAGACCCTGTGCTGCCACATTTGGAGGGAGTGTTTGTGGTTCGCTTTTTGGCCAACTATGGGATGGGGCCTGTTGGGCGTCGCGCGAGATGGGCACCGATGCGTTCCGTAGGAGATCCCGGAGCCCATCGACATGCGCAGAGGATGGCCACCGGGGTTTTTTAGTGAGTCCACAAGTCCGTGAACCTCACATAACCGTATTGCACCCTCAATGCAATACGGTACTTGTTTGCAGATTTCAACATCGACAAAAAAAAAAACAACCCTAACCTAAAAAGCAGTGTTGCCTTCTAGCTTCACTGGAATGAACTATTATGTTCCAACGCTTTCACGTAAGATGGCGCTGTCCTGTAAGCAGTGGTGCCCTCTAGCTTCACTGGAGTGAACTAATATGTTACATTTCTTTCACGAGAGATGGCGCAGTCTTTAAAGCAGTTGTGCCCTCTACATTGATTTCAGTACTGTTTGGCATCGAACTCCCAGGCTGTGTGATCTCGGGCTGTGCAGTCTTAGCACGTGTCAGGAATGTGCAACCATGGATTTCATGTCCATTTGTATGAACACCCGCATTTGTAGGAACTAGTACATGAATTACGAGGCTGTGCAATCCTGGCTGCGCTTTCCATGGTCGTGAATTCCCAGGCTGTGCATTCCATGGTTGTACATTAACTGATTCAATTCAATTCAATTTTTTTATGAGTGGCTTGGAGTGGTGTTGCCACTAGTTCGCCAATGTCACGTAGTAAGTAAGGCTTGCAAACGATGGAGAATGACCGGTGATTAAAAAGATAGACGGTGAAAGATATGAAAACTCCGAGACATTCTAAGCATTTGTTTTATGAATCTGAAAATCTAAAACCAATGTAACAACAGAATACTAACTACACAAAAGACAGCACATATTTTTTACAATGTTAACAATTACAGATCTACAATTTTATTTTGTTAATATATATATATCTACAAAGTTTAACTACAAAAGGGGTAAATACAAGGGAGAGGAGACATTTTGAGGTAGTAGGACGAGGGATATCAGAGGGGATGATGTTATATAAAGATAGCCGGGTATTTTTACAACTAAACAGAATATGGTCCACACTTCCTTCATCGAGACCACACTCACATAGTGAGTGATCCCTAATCCGGAGTTTAGCAAGAAATACGGGGGTACAAACATGGCCGAGTCTTAAGCGACATATGGTGGAAGTGGTAGTTTTGTTAGCAGCGCGAAATTTGCAGAACCAGGGTTTGGTCGGAATGTCTTGTTGAACGTCGCAATAGTGCTTGCCTTTTAGGTTTCTGGAAATTTGCCATGCTTCGTTCCAAGAATTATTCAAATGTATTTTTGCAAGGCTGACAAGATCATGGGAGTAGACTTTGGAGTAATCTAGTGAGCCCACCTGTATGGCGTTTTTTGCACAGGAGTCTGCAGTTTCGTTTCCTGGTATACCGGAGTGACCTGGAACCCAGGCTAAGACAATTTCGATTCCAAGGCGATGACACTGGAATAAAGCTTCTCTTATTTGTAATATTGTGGGAAATCGAGATTTACTTTTAAATGGGTTGGAGAGTATAGCTTGGAGACAACTTTTTGAGTCTGTAAATATAATAGTTTTATTGAGGCTATGGGATTTTACATATAAAACAGCTTCTAAAATAGCAATAGATTCACCGGTGAATACAGAAGTATAAGTATTGAGGGGCATTTAAAGCTTAAAATTATTTTATACTTAGGGATCCAAACTGCAGATCCAACTGGGTTATCAATCGTGGTTTTCGAAGCATCAGTGTAAATATGGAGCCAATCGTTGAAGTTTGTGTTAGTCTTTTCTAAAAAAGTTTGACTGACTCCAAGTGTCGATTTGTAGATGCCAAAGTCTGTGATAACCTTGGGACTATAAACCAAAGCTGCATAGGATGTAGAATATAGCGGATTGAGTGGAAATTGTGCAACAGGGTGAGGCAGATGAGTAAATTTCAAGAAGCTTTGTAACATACATGGGAGTATATCATTTGACCTATCTCGCGCGTTAAAAATATTGGATAAAGTATTGAGTTTTGAAATTAAAGGGTGATTTGAATTTTGAAGGAGTTTAAACATAAATTTATCAGCCAGAAACTGTCTTCGTAATTTAAGGGGAGGGTCTACACACTCTTTTTGCATTGCATTGATGGGTGATGATTTCATAGCTCCTAAGATGATGCGTAGGCATTTAGATTGGACTTTGTCTATTTTTTGAAGAGCTGATTTGTTACAAGGATCTAAGAGGAATGAACCATAATCGAAATGGCTGCGAACTATCGCATTATAAAGTAATTTCTGTGTGAATGGGTGAGATCCCCACCACACACCAGAGAGAGATCTTAGAATGTTTACATTTCTTTCACATTTTTCAGATATGTAATCAAAGTGCGTGGTACCAGTCAACCTTGTGTCGAGCCAAATTCCCAAGAACTTGGCATTGTTTTCCTGAGGTATTATTTGATTTTCAACGCGAATTTCAAGAAAGGGGATAATACGTTTCTTTGTAAAGATAACTACCTTGCACTTGGGAACAGATAACGATAAACCATGTTCTGATAGCCAGTCTGACAAATACCCGAGGGCTGAATTTAAACGACTCGAGGCTTCTTCGATTACTTTTACAGAAACATAGAGAGCCAAGTCATCGGCATACTGGAGGACTGAACAAAATGAATCTACTGATTTATCGAGGTCTGAAGTATAAAGGCTATATAATAAAGGACTCAGAACCGATCCTTGCGGTAGACCCTTCCATACGGTTCTAGGTGGTAGAAAAGTGTTTACATTTTTGATGAGGATTGTCCGCTCCGACAATAAATTGCAAATGAAACGTACCATCTTCTCAGGAAACCTCAATCGAATAAGCTTCTTTCTGAGGATCGGAAGCTGAACATTATCATATGCAGACACGATATCCAAGAATACGGCTACCAAACATTCTTTGTTAAAGAATGAAACACGAATATCAGAAGTTAAGATGCCAAGACTGTCGTAAGTACTCATACCTTTTCTGAATCCATATTGAAATAAGGCTAACTGACTCTCGCTTTCCACGAACCATTCCAAACGATGTTTAATTAAGTGCTCCATAACTTTGGCAAACACCGTTGACAAAGCTATGGGTCGTCGACTGTTAGGGTCAGAAGGGCTTTTGCCGGGTTTAAGGATAGGGACTATGACCTGTGTTTTCCATGCTTCAGGAATGCTAGAATTTTCATAAAAGGAATTTATAATTTGGAGGAAGTATAATTTTGTTTTTTCAGACGATTTTTTTAAAAATGAATAGGTTATACCATCTTCACCAGGAGAGGAGTCTATCAGATCGTTCAGCGCAACATTGAGTTCTTCAAAAGATAAATTCGCATTTAAGCCATCTTGGATAGTGAGTGAACACGAAGGAGAAGGAAGTAAGTCAAGGTTGGGGACACTAGTCGGGGACAACTTATCTGAGAAAGCCTCAAGCCACGATGAAGGATCGTTTGACGTTATATTATCAACACCACATGAGCCTCTATAGCGTTTTATTTGTTTCCAAATAATAGCAGCAGGTGTTCTCGGGGATAAATTTTCACAATAATTAGACCAACCAGTTCTTTTTTTTTGCTAAAAGTGTCTTCTTTGTTTTGGCTGCAGTTTGTTCATATGATAGAAAATTTTCTTGAGTCATGGTAGAGTTATAATTTTTTTCAGCTTCTTTCCTATCTTTGATGGCTGCCGTACATTCCGCATCCCACCAGGGGGTAGAAACTCTAAATTTAAATGGTTACTTTAAAGGGAAGTGATCATCGGCAGATGAGGTTATAGCGTCAACAAATTTGGAATAACATTCAAAGGAATTAGAGTTATTGGGTCCAGGAAGATCATCAATTTTGCTATCCAGATTCGATGAGTATGATGTCCAGTCTGCGTCTGTCAGTCTATATTTGAGGGATGGGCTGAAGTTCACTGGTGGAGTGACTCTGTTACAAACTTTAATAACTATTGGGTAGTGATCACTTCCATAAGATGTGTTCAGAGTTTTCCAGGACAAACAAGATGAAAGAACTGGGGAACAGATAGTGAGATCTACTGCGCTTTGGTTCTGATTAGGGCGAACTCGGCGAGTTGGAGAGCCATCGTTGATTACGCAAAGATTAGCCTCATCTATAATTTCCAATAAGGAAAGGCCGAAAATGTCATTGTTACAAGAACCCCACGAGCGATGGTGAGCATTAAAATAGCCCATCAGAAGAACAGGGGTGGGGACTGATGATATAATACATAAAATATCTGGGATAAGAGCTGAGGAAGGATGAGGGATATAAATGGATAAGAAGGTAATGTTGAGAGATCGTACAGCTACTATATTAAAATCTAAGGAGTGGGAAGGAATAGGGACTTGGGAAAAGGGAAGAGAGCGCCTTATTAATAAGGCGCATCCAGCATACCCGTCAGCCCTGTCATCCCGGAGACAGGAGTAACCTGAAACCCGAAAGCGGGATCCAGGCACCAACCATGTCTCCGAGATGGCAATGACTGACGGGCTGAATTTTGAAATCAAGTGAATAAGATCAGATTTTTTCGGACGGAGGCTTGCGCTGTTCCACTGAAGAACAGACGTTTGATCCATTATTATTGCTGGATATCGCAATAGCTGACATAAGTTTTTGGGCGACGTTGGACGGTATGATGCTATTTTGACGTGTAATAATGTTGATAATCAACGTCAGAAGAAGATCCAGGAGACCATCCTCCTGAGAAACTTCAGACTGTGACTGATCGTTCATTAAAGTACATCCATTAGGCAAGGAAGATGGAATATTTCCAACTATAGCCTGATGGGCTTCGCGGTCGTATGATTTTCCAGAAAGAGCTCTAGGGCGAGGAGGGGTCTGGAGTGTTTTACGATATGACACTGATTGATTGGGTGTTATGTAGTTGGGGATGGGGGGCCTGGTAGGAGGCTGGTAGGTCGGGAAGGGATTTGAGTACATGTCTTGAGCAACTTCAGCAAACGAACGATTAGTTTTGGGGCATTGATTCGATGCATCTTCGTATGATATGCCCTCCTGGGACATCAAAAGCTTAATAGACCTTTGTCTCCCCTGCTCAGGACAATTCTTGCTCGAGGCAAAATGTTGGCCGGAACAGTAGAGGCAAGTCGCCTTACATTCTTCAACAGAACAACTATCTCCGGTGTGTGGTTGAGCGCACCTATAACATCTAGGCTTTGAGCGACACTGGGTTTTGATATGGCCAAATCTACAGCAAGACAAACATTGAATTGTAGGGTATTGATATATCTCTACAGGGAGGCTGGTGTGGAAGCTGAATATTATTGATGGTAGAAATTGACCATGGAAGGTCAAGACTACTGTCTGGGTTGGGACCCATGTGATTTTCCCTTCATCGATTGATTTTCTATTTAGTCGTCTTGCTTTCAACACCTCACCACATCCACTAGGAAGTTCCAAACTCTCAACAAATTCATCCATTGATAGGTCCACTGGGACCTGCCGCACAATACCCATTTTGGTTATATTATAGGAAGGGATGGAAGATTCATATTTATGCATGGGCAACACAGGGTTATCCAAGAACTTGTTCGCATCAGCAGCTGATCGGAACTCAACAGACAATTTATTCCGACCAACCTTCTTCACTCCACCAGGGCAGATATTTTGAACCTTGTTTTGGGCCAAAAATTGGCCAAACTTGATGGGTCTAATGGTTGTACCCGCCGAAGGGTCTGATTCAATTCGGGAAATGTGTACTAGGTAGGGACCCTTGTCCATTGACGTGTACGCTTTAATACCAATGACAATCGTGTTAGAAATGTACACATTTTGTATAGAAGCAGAAGCCAGCTCGGGACTAAGTATTGTTTTTTTTGCTACTGACTGTAAGACCTGCTGATTTTCTTCAACCAATCGTCGTTTATTGTTATTTGGAATTACTTGCCGTGGTTCACAAGTGTCCATCGTAATAGTGGGGTCTGGAGGGTCCGGCGGGTCCGGGAGAGGGGGATCCATCTTGGATGAAAGCCCCTTTAATTAGTAGGAACGATAAACAAGCGTTAAAACACTCAACTTACGGTTATTTTAACAAGCCACCACCAAAGAGGTAACAAAGATTAAAACTATGCTTAGAAGTCACGAAAATTTGACTAATAAACCTTAATTTTTTAAGAAAATCTCGAAAATCTCTCTGAAACGTGTGCTCACTTTACAGATGCGACGGCGAAAACCTGGACCCAGTATTATGGCAACTGACTGATTTGAAATGTCATATGTCAAACAAACACAGACTACTACCTACCTTACCTGTCGTCTGCCTACTTTTCTCTCAGTTTTGGAAATAATTTCATTTTCACTGAAAAAATAGCGTAAATTATACAGAAAAAACAATATATGATAGCATTCATGTAATCTAAACACTATAGAAGATTATGTTTTTGTGAAGAATTCAAGGTTTTTTGTAATTGCTGTTGGTTACGAAAACGAACTCTGTGATCAGATAACTGCTGCAAAATTGAATAAACTTGCGTATTGTGCTGTATTTAGCGTTAAATTAGTGGCGGTAACATGTCTGCCGGACGAAGAAAGCCACCGCCACCGGGCTTCAACTTTAAACCACCAGAGGAACAAGTTGTGTAAGTGCATATTTTCATAGTAACAAACGATATTTTGATTGCAATTTGATTGAAGAATCGTTATCGCCCTTCGCACTGAGAGTAATTATATCCAACATCAACAGTTCCTAGCGAAATTCTTGCATATATTTTGCAAAAAAAATTTTAACAAACCTTGGTTCATTTTACTGATATGTCTATCGTTTTTCAAAGATAGAACGCCGCCAGCAAACTTGGACAAACAGACCACCATCACTGTAGATGACAAGACATTCACAGTCCATGCAGATGACCTGGTTAAGATCTGTGACCTTGGTCGTGGGGCCTATGGGATTGTTGAGAAAATGCGCCATATACCAAGTGACACCGTCATGGCTGTGAAGGTAAGCCAAGTATCTTATCCCACTAACATTTTAAATGTGAAAGTTTGTGTGTATGTTACTACCACGCTGAAATGTCTGGACAGACTTGGATGAAATTTGGAATAAAGGTAGCTGGCTTTTTTTTATCCCAATATTCCCATGGGTTTGAGGCTTATTCAGGTAACACCGCGGGGCTCAGCTTGTATGTTTTATGTCATAAATTGTGTATTTGATACTCATTGTTGTGTAATGCCTTCCAGTTATATTTTTATTACAATAGTTTTTTGTTTTTCCCACAGAGGATCACAGCAACATTCAACAGCAGTCATTCTCTAGAACTGAAACGTCTGCTCATGGATTTAGATGTGTCCATGAGAGCTAGTGCCTGCCCATACACAGTTCACTTCTACGGTGCTATGTTCCGAGAGGGAGATGTTTGGATCTGCATGGAAGTCATGGATATGAGCCTCGACAAGTTTTACACCCAGGTTTTCAAAAACAACCGCACCATCCCAGAGAACATTTTGGGAAAAATTGCTTTCTCAGTAGTCAGTGCACTGCATTACCTACATTCTAAGCTGAAAGTTATACACAGAGATGTGAAACCATCCAACATACTGATCAACAGAAAAGGAGAAGTCAAAATGTGCGATTTTGGTATCTCCGGATACCTTGTGGACTCTGTAGCGAAAACTATAGACGCAGGATGCAAACCATACATGGCTCCAGAGAGGATCGATCCCACTGGCAACCCGGGACAGTATGATATCCGCAGCGATGTCTGGTCACTCGGCATTTCAATGATTGAGATAGCAACAGGGACTTTTCCCTATAACACATGGGGTACACCATTCGAGCAACTGAAGCAAGTTGTCAAAGATGATCCACCGAGACTGGCTACTGGTCAGTTTTCTTCTGATTTTGAAGATGTGATTGTGAAGTGCCTACAGAAAGACTACAAGCAGAGGCCTAACTACGATGCACTTCTGGCTCATAATTTCTTTAAAGAGCATAGTGAAAAAGATACCGATGTGGCCTCATTCGTCCAAGAAATATTAGACTTACCAGATGACTCCTAGTAAAAGGATTACTTATACTTTACGTACCTATAAGTACAATGTTTAGTTTACTAACCAATCATGTAGATCATATTAAAGTAATAATTATAAAATGTTGTAACCTAATTAATTGATGTATGTTGGTACGTTCGAAGAGTGGCAATTGATTTGTCTGGCATTTTCAGTTTAATTACATTACATTTGTAATGCATGCAGGGCCCCATAATATCAGAATTGCTGCACTCAAAATCTGATCAGTGCCATTTATCCGTGTAACAATAGTGACGTAAACTACATTTACTTTTAATTGACTAGAAACTAATACAATCTGTTACATCACAAGTTAATTTAGTCTTAATAAACAGCATACATAATTTGTTTCATTTTGATTTATTTTTCTTGATCCCACATTGTTTTAATCCAAAGATGGTCTAAGTTTACATTGTTATCTCAATGTTCCATTAAAAACTACTAAACCTAAAAATGGCTTATTAAATTTTAAATGTACAAACAAAAGAATGAAACAGCCCATGAGAATGTTTAAAAATATTTACTTAAAATCATCAAAACACTACTTTACCACAATAAATACTACAAAATACGTACATGATAAGTACATTGTCATTTTCTCTTACAATAGAATACAATTCTTGCAGACTAACGGCATCATAGGATACAACAAGGTGAACTTAAGGTTGTTTTATGATGCAGTTAGTAATAGAATATAAGTACAGACTCAAAGTGGATTGTGACTACAATATTATAGGTCAAAGGCTCTAATCTCTTGGCGCTAGACGAGTAGCTCGCGCGAAATATCAAATTCAGTCACAAGCTAAGTTAAAAGATACCATGTGAATTAACATACAAATCTATATACAGTGGTGGCCATATAATTAAGAACGCTGATATAATGGGAAGATTTCTTCCAACTAAGATGCAAAACTAATTGTATGCATTTGTTTTTATTTCTCTCGGTATCGTAAAACATTTCCATATTACCACTGTATTCATTGATACACATGATTGGCTAAACATCAATAGGCAAACTTTTTACACTACTTTTAAACAAAGTATTACTTATTACTGGCTGGTCACGTAATTAAGAACGCTAAGTAGTTTATACCTTTATTCAAATTTAAATAGAGAACACTGAGTCGATTTGTTACTGTTTGTATAATTTTGGCGCCATTACGTGCTGTAAAAGATTAAAGGTGATTGCTTCTTTAGAAAAAACAATGGGAAAAAATAAAAGTTGTGATAAATCTACAAGGGAAGTAATAATAAAACTTCGCCGGAAGAATTGGTCTTATAAAAAGATAGCCGACCATCTGCAATGTTCAAAAACGATGGTTTTCCACGCTTTAAAGCATTTTGCTACGTATCAAACTACTTCGAATGTTCCACGTGTACCTAAACAAAGAAAAACAACTCCTCGAGATGACCGAAACATCATTCGTATGGCAAAACAAAATCCTTTTAAAGGGTCCAATGAGCTTAGAAAATAATATTTTGGTGAAAACAACCCTTCAGCAATCTCAGCACGCACTATTCGAAGACGTTTGGTAGAAGAAAAATTGCACGGTAGGATAGCAAGAAAGGTACCCATGTTAAAACTTTGCCACAGGCAAGCCCGGCTTGCATTTGTGAGAAAGTATGAAAACTGGACTGTGCAACAGTGGAAAAAATGTACTTTTTTCTGACGAGACGAAAATAAACAGAGTATGTTCTGATGGAAAACGATATGTACGACGTCCCCCGAATACAGCATTCGACCCAAAGTACACGAAAGTTACGTTAAAGCACGGTGGTGGAAATGTGAAAATTTAGGGTTGCTTTTCTGGACATGGTGTAGGACCTGTAAAGTTGATAGAAGGTAACATGGATCAGTTCCAATACAAAAATATACTGTAAGAAACAATGTTACCATACGCTGAAGACGTTCTACCGGTCATTTGGACATTCCAGCATGACAATGATCCAAAGCACACTGCACGCACCGTAAAGGAATTTCTTACAGCGCAATTAGTTTCTGTCTTAGACTGGCCTGCTAACAGTCCAGATCTAAACCCAATAGAGAATCTGTGGTTTGAAGTAAAGAAAAAGGTTTCAAATACAAAGTGTGAAAATTTAAGAGAGCTGTATGACGTTTTTTAGAAGAATGGAACTCTATTTCTCTTGCGAAATGTCAAAAATTAATAGAGTCAATGCCTCGCCGGTGTAAAGCTGTAATTAAAAGCCGTGGATATGCTATTAACTATTAATTTTAGTTAAATATTTATTTAATTTCTTTTTATGTTTCCTGTGCTACATAATATTGTGATTTTTTAAATCTAAGTGTCATACAAAACAATTCCCGATCAGTTAAATAAATCGTTCTTAATTATTTGTCCAGTTTCAGTACTATTTGAATGTGTTACTTTGATAAAATCAATAAAATGTGCAAAAAATAGTTAGCGATTTCATACTTTATTCTTAAGTCAGGTTCCTCTATTAATGTGACTATTATATAACATAACTAGTTGCTTTTCAGAAGGTACACATCTCTGTGTATGATACGATTTAAATAAAAAACTTCTAGAACTTCAAATCGTTCTTAATTATGTGACCACAACTGTATATAAAACAAAGTCGTGTTAGTTACACCACTTATAACTCAAGAACGGGTGAACCGATTTGGCTGAAAATTTATGGGGAGGTAGCTTAGAACCAGGAGATTGACATAGGGGGGGAGGGGTAGGAGGGGGGGGGGGGGGGGGGGGTTCACCGGGGGCTACCCGTGCCAAGCCGGGTCGAGTCGCTAGTTAAGAATAAGATTAATGTATGTTGAACTTAATACTGCGTCAGCTCACACAGAGACGCGACGCGACAATGTGCGCACTTTTTTCGATACCCTATCTTGTTGACTACACAAAAAGGTACTGCACGAACACTAACTTGACGCGTGGCGAAACGCCTCATGAGGCCGCTCTGCGCTACGAAACGTCTCGCCGGTCAACGCGCAAGCTTAGGGTTTCAGTAGTTCCATGTGGAACTAGCTACATGGAACTACTGGGAACAATTGAAGCACCGATATGTGACGCGGTTTGAACTGACCCTTGCGGTCACCGCGCAAGCTTAGGGTTTCAGTAGTTCCATGTGGAACTAGCTACATGGAACTACTGGGAACAATTGAAGCACCGATATGTGACGCGGTGTGAACTGACCCTTGCGGTGTAGAGCCCATCTAATATTAAAAGCTGATATGTCAATTCCGAATCGGCTTGGACCGTATAGTAGGCTCTCAACCACAACCATACAGGGGCACTTCAACACAAAGTAAACAAATCAAAATATATTAAGCAAGTGAAACTTAAAACTAAAATAAAGCACCGGTTTGGCTGTAGCTTAATGAGCCAGAGAGATGTTACTGCAGGCTTCAAGACATTACATTCATTATAAAGAAATAAATATAAATAATGCTGTACAGTTCACACAACATTATATAGCCCCAAGCTAAACAGAGCTTGTGTTATGGCATACATAGAAAATACCCAGAACACCCTGATAATTGATCTGCAGAAATTAAATCATCATTTACGATGTATTAAAATACGTTCTGCTCAGAGCAGAAACAGGACATTGCTCACAGTATACAAAGTCTTACGGTAGGTCAGTATAAATAGTTAAGCGTAATTGACTAGAACACTAGGCCGTAGTGCTTAAAACGGTGAATTCATCCCCAGTTTTGTGCCGAAGTCCAGACGCGCGCGACGCTGATTGCGTACGTCCGCCCTGGAAAGGAAATATAAATAAAAAACCAATCCTAAGATTTGGAATTTTGCGACATGCCCCACATAAAAAACAGTATGTGAATAGCAGAAAGAAAGTTAAAGTCAAAAGTATTTTATTCATTGAAATCACAAGGATCATTTTTAATTGTCTTATAAAATAAATTTACTTCTGTTCCAACGCTACTAAACCTAAAAGAATCAGGCAACAGACACGGCTCGGCTTTATTTGTTTGAGGGCACAGAGCTGCCACTGTCGCAGTAGCTGTATGTACTCACTTGATCTCCTGCCACTTGATGAACTCTATCAGCGCGAAGCAGGCGAGCAGAGAGAGCGCGTAGCCGCTCGCTAGTCCGGCCGGCACGCTGTATGTGAGGGCACAGAGCTGCCACTTGTCGCAGTAGCCGTATGTACCGGACAACATCACGCCGCTGAATATGCTTTGGATTATTATTCTGTAATAAATAATCGTGGTTTAAAACTGCACGCTTTACATTCTCTTAGCGAGCGTAGGGAGCTCCCCTTCTTCGTGGGTACCGCTCCTTGTACTACACTGGGCCGCAATGTAAGCGGGTCAGTAACAGACACCTCAATAACTTCCAAAACTTTGAACATAGTATAAAGTATAGCGTTCATTATCATTGCCTAAGAATCACTTTAGTTACAGAAATGATAATACGACGAATACAAGAAGGTGTATACAACACTAGCTGCGCCCCGCGGTGTTACCCGCGTAAGTCTCGATCCCGTGGGAATATCGGGATAAATATTTGCCTATGTGTTATTCCGGGAGTCCAGTTATCTCCATTCCAAATTTCATCCAAATCCGTCCAACCGTTTCAGCGTGAAGAAGTAACAAACACACACACAAACATTCGCATTTATAATATTAGTGTGATTTAAAAACTCAATTGAATCAGTTGGTCTATCTAAAGACCGTTGCAGACAAGCTAAACTGAGCCAAATCTGTTGCATTGCACTCTGAATAGCAATACTAACGCATTTAGCCAGATAAGAGCCAGCTCTCGGGCCACGCGTCGCTTCGACCAGACGCCCTGAAATAATCACTAAAAAAATAAAGAAGAATAAATAGTCCTTATTGGTCGTTTTGGTTAAAAACTAACACTCTCATTTCACACATCTCACACACACACCTACATACCCACCTAACAGTCCTTGTAGTCAGATAAAATGAATTACCTTTTTATGATTTTAATCTTTGGAGCTTTTCATTTGTTGATATCAATAGTTAGTACAATAAATTAGAATCCCTTTTTTTTTTTTTTTTTTTGTATTTTATAAGAATGCTTTCTATTTTATTTATTTTTATTGTCTCGCATTGCTTCTCCATATTCCATTGTATTTAGTAAACTATTTCCGGATACCCGTGATACAGGCTAGTAGTGCGTAGTAGTAGGTAGTGCGGGATCCAATTGTTTGTAATCTGTTTTAGAAATAAACTTATTAGTATTTGTAATAAAATTATGCACTTACAAAAAGAGCACAGTCGCACACCACACTTTGTTCGACCAGAAGCCCCTCTGCCATATCGAGGATTGTCGGTGGACGAATGACAGTGATATAATGACTGAAACATAGAACACATATTTTTTAGTAGTAGTAAAGCTTCTTTGTGAATGAGTACGTGCGGGGAAGTACTGCCTCCATATTCTGCCGTAAAGCAGTAGTGCTCGCGTTGCTGTGTTCCGGTTTGAAGCATACCCTTCATTCAGGTGCCGGTGAAATTACAGGCACATGAGACTTTTCATTTTGTCTCAGGGTGGCGGGCGCAGTGCAATGCCACATAGCTTACATAGGGTGCATCCTAAGTGGACGTGACTTATGAGGTAATGCATTGTAAAAGGCAGAGGTTACCGCTTAAGGTGAATGCTCACACTTGCGGAGCGAGATTCATTTTTTTTGTGGTTTTTGCCTATTACAGCTCATCAACACTTCTTCAGATAGCAAAAGTTGTGTTCGCGAGAACTAGGAGACTTAACACACGTTTTAATTAATAGTATCTCATAAATATCATAAGTTTAGCTACGATAAAAAAAAAAAACTGTAAAAATGGGTATCAGGCATCATAGCTAAACTGATGATATTTATGAGATACTATCAATTAAAACATGTGTGTTAAGTCTCCTAGTTCTCGCGAACTCAACTTTTGCTACCTGAAGAAGTGTTGATGAGCTGTAATGGGCGAAAAACACCAAAAAATAATAATTTCGCGCCGCAATCGTGAGCATCCACCTTAACATCAAGTGGGCCACCAGAATGTTCGGTCATTTAGGAAGTAAAAAAAAAAAAATGTATACTTACTCAAATGCGAAGTAATCAACGCCAAAATGATATGTTGAGCTGCGTAAAATCCGTCGTAGAAATCATCTCCCCAGCCGTGCCAGCTTCTCTGCGTCAAGTCGTGCGTCTGCGAGAAGTTGCCCACGTTGACCGGATACACCAACCAACATGCGGTGCTGTTCGTAGCTGCTGATATCTGCTCGCAGAAACTGCGCAATGTATACCAGTACAGCACGAGTATCGATATGACGGAGGGTAGGAACTTGCACGCGTAGCACCAGAATATGAACAGCGCCATCTGTGAACAAAAAACGTCAGCTTTTGAATCAGATGATTACTTGCTCCGTTTTCCGCGTAAACTTAGCCATGAATGTAAAAGGTTATTTACAGGGTAAGGGGCAGATTTTGAACACCTGCCGGGGTATTGCGTAGTAGACTGACGTTTGATGTCGATTACCAGTTTGCTTTTCATTGCGCAGCGTGTTTTAGCTTTGTTACAAGAACAGGAATATTTAAAACACGCTGCGCAATGAATAGCAAACTGGACATCGAAATCAAACGTCAGTCTACTACGCAATAACCCCACTGGTCTAAGTGCCAGTCCGTGAGGTGTTTGTCAACGACTCGTACAATACAATTTGTTTCTGTGTTAATCAATAAATATTAATAATTTATTTATTTCGCACCACAAACGAGAGCATCCACGACCATTGTGGCGCGGCGGGCGAGTGAGCCGGCCGAGATGCTTGAGGTTGCGGGATCAATATCCACTGCGGAACAAATGTTTGTATGATCTTCAAATATTTGTTCCGGGTCAAGTGTCGTGTTAGGTACCATAGTACTCGTAGTTCCTGATACCCATGACACAGGGAATCCTAGTGTGGAATTAGGAGTATGTATGACATTGTTGGGTGTTATGTTATACGTTTGTCTTCAGTGTGGTGAAAAGTATCACCCACAAAGTCTGTGCCTTGGTAATGTCTTAGCGAATCCAGCTTTCATTCAGTGAAGTGATGGCAAATTGTCTGTGGCCTTTCGTGCAGGCCATAGGATCGGACGCGAGCACTGACGTGCCATGTAAGCATCCGCGCCAGATCCTATGTGGCTCGCGCGTAAAGCGGGAGAGGTACCTTGGCGTAGAGCGGGCGCATGGGGCGTGCGGGCGCGCGCTGCATGACGCCGGCGTCGAGCAGCGCGAAGGGGGGGGGGGGACTCAGTGGTACCTTGGCGTGGAGCGGGCGCATGGGGCGTGCGGCCGCGCGCTGCATGACGCCGGCGTCGAGCGGCGCGAAGGGTGGGGGGGACTCAGTGGTACCTTGGCGTGGAGCGGGCGCATGGGGCGTGCGGCCGCGCGCTGCATGACGCCGGCGTCGAGCGGCGCGAAGGGGGGGGGGGACTCAGTGGTACCTTGGCGTGGAGCGGGCGCATGGGGCGTGCGGCCGCGCGCTGCATGACGCCGGCGTCGAGCGGCGCGAAGGGGGAGGGGGGACTCAGTGGTACCTTGGCGTGGAGCGGGCGCATGGGGCGTGCGGCCACGCGCTGCATGACGCCGGCGTCGACCGGCGCGAAGGGGGGGGGGGGGACTCAGTGGTACCTTGGCGTGGAGCGGGCGCATGGGGCGTGCGGCCGCGCGCTGCATGACGCCGGCGTCGAGCAGCGAGAAAGGGGGGGGGGGGGGGACTCAGTGGTACGTTGGCGTGGAGCGGGCGCATGGGGCGTGCGGCCGCGCGCTGCTTGACGCCGGCGTCGACCAGCGCGAAGGGGGGGGGGGGACTCAGTGGTACCTTGGCGTGGAGCGGGCGCATGGGGCGTGCGGCCACGCGCTGCATGACGCCGGCGTCGAGCGGCGTGAAGGGAAGGGGACTCAGTGGTACCTTGGCGTGGAGCGGGCGCATGGGGCGTGCGGCCGCGCGCTGCATGAGACGCCGGCGTCGAGCGGCGCGAAGGCGAGCGCGTGCGCCAGCAGCGGGCACAGGCACACCGCGCACCACACCGCGGCGCCCGCGCTCAGCGCCAGCGGGAGGGGGGGGGACTCAGTGGTACCTTGGCGTGGAGCGGGCGCATGGGGCGTGCGGCCGCGCGCTGCATGACGCCGGCATCGAGCGGCGCGAAGGGGTGAGGGACTCAGTGGTACCTTGGCGTGGAGCGGGCGCATGGGGCGTGCGGCCGCGCGCTGCATGACGCCGGCGTCGAGCGGCGCGAAGGCGAGCGCGTGCGCCAGCAGCGGGCACACGCACACCGCGCACCACACCGCGCCGCCTGCGCTCAGCGCCAGCGGCAGGAATCCGCACAGCGACCCCACCTATCAAAACAAATACATACTGTTACTGTGACTGTTAGCCTGAATCATCACATTGATGGGCAAAGGCCTCCCCCCCATATCATCCAGTCACTACGATCCTGGCCAATCTTTGTTAAAAGAGTCTATTTCATGGCTCTATTTCATGGCGCCATCTCCTACGCGGTCTGACACCGTCTCGCTGTGTCACGGCTCCACAAAGTGGTTATTTTGGCCCACAGCTCATCAGGCATGCGACAGACATGTCCAGCCCAATTCCACTTCAGCTGGGCGGCTTTTTCTCCTACGTCGGCGAATTTAATTCTGGATCGCAGTATGGTGTTTCTAATCGGGTCGGTTAATTTAACTCCCAGAATACTGCGCTCCATCGCCCGTTGGCAAACCATGAGTTTGGATTTCTGAATATATGTCAAAGACCAAGTTTGCGAGCCTTGAGTGAGAACGGGAAGGATCATCATTATATATTTCACATCATTTATATATTTCATAGCTCTGAAACGGATGTCTGAATTCCACCAATCTGAATTTCTACTCCAATCTAAATACATAAACACGGCGTAAAATGGAGCCTCTATTGAAGCGCAAGCGCACACACACACGCATCTCGAATGCACACTACCTGCAACCGTCTATCGATGAGCTTGCACATCACCGGACGGGTTTTTGTGTTGACTGCACTGTGACATTGTTGTACCTACTATCTACATAGTTATTCTGAAACACTACCTAGGCCAGTCATTATGTTATGTACTAAAATGGAATAATTGCGGTAAACTTGCTTTTTTGGTATGTTGTTTGGGTCCACCTAGATAGTATTTTATCCAGATTTGCAGCATTCTAAAATTAAAGCGCGCTGAGTTATTGCTGCAAACACATTTTTTCCACTTCTTTTAGTTTTGTGCAAAATAACGACATAGGAAGGCTCTGACGAGAAAGGTCACTATTACTTTTTTAAAGTACTCAAAATTCCTGACCGTTTGAGACCTAATTCTAGGTCTAATAGCTCCGAAAATACAGGGTTCCAAATGTTCTCTATTTTTATACAAAAACCCAACCTCGTTCACCAGCTGGAAGTGTTCTTTCAGCCAGATTCCGACATAGGATGGCTCGGACGAGAAAGTTTTTTTTTTTTTTTTTAAAGTATTTACATTCTATATTCCTGACAGTTTGAGCCCTTATTCAATTTTATAGGTCAATAGCTCCCAAGATACAGGGTTCCAAATGTTCTCTATTTTTATACAAAACCCCAACCTCGTTCACCAGCTGGAAGTGTTCTAGCAGCCAGATTCCCTTCCAGAAGAGATCGAGAGTGCAGGCGAGGCATTTTTAATTGCTCTGTATGGCGGAGATGTCCAAGAAGCTCTCAACACTCTGCGCTATACCCTTTACATACTTTAACAAATAATTACTGGTATAACTATTATGGAACAAGTTGCCGTCGTCTGTCTTTCCTGAAAACTATAATATTGGTCTCTTTAAGGTAAGAGTGAATAGGGGCCTTCTAGACCTTCGTGCTCCAACGTCAGCCGCATCACTTACCAACAAGTGAGATCGTGGTCAATTAAGTGTCTACCACAGTTAAAAAAAAACATGTTAGTACCTAGCAGGAGAGCTTTTTTATAAAAGAGTTCGTCCGGGGAAGTACTACCATACCTATTTCTGCCGCAAAGCAGTATTGCTCGCATTGCTATGTTCCGGTCTGAAGGGTATGGGTGCTGGTGAATATACAGGCACATGAGACTTTTCGTGGCCAGTGGCCACCCTGAGAAATAATAGGGCACATAGGGTGCGTCCTAAGTGGACGTGACGTGGTGGTAATGCGTTGTTACCAGATTGTGCCCTCATTCACATAGTAAAAAAAAAACACTTTCGCATTTATAATTGACCAAGCGAGCGAAGTCCTTGCAACAACTGGCAAAATTTGCTTTCGACTATCCGGATGTATATATTTTAGCATGTATGTATGTTGGTACTCGCTTAAAGGTCGTATTTTTCAACTAAATCTTGACGAAACTTGATATACAAGTTCTCAAATTCCATAGTTTCTTTTTGTCAACTCTAGACAAGAATTCTGAGTGACAAGAATGTCTCACGCTAGACCGTGTCGGGTCCGAGCCTGATAGTGATTACATTACAAAGACGGGCCTCGACCGAGCAATTACTGTTGCGCCGTGATGCAGTATACTCGCCCGACCAAAAATACTGTTGTAACTAGACTACAACCATGTCATCACGACCGACTGCTCGGGCGCAGCTCAGCGGCACTGTATTCAACGGGCCGAGCCGAGCCGAGACGGGACCGAGTTGTTTCCGAGCGTTGTCCGTTGCTCGGCCATCACTCGGTTGCCGCTCGTTATAGCGTGAGTGTGTCCACACAAAATATGTTAGTTGACCGTGCTACAGCTGACACTCGGCTCGGACCCGACACGGTCTAGCGTGAGTCATCCATTACCTGGATGAGTGCAATGAAGCACTCGCTGCACATCCAGAACTGCGTGCTGTTCCACATGCACATTATGAAGTGTCGCGACATGGTGATCAGCGTGAACAGGGACACGTCGGCGTCTCGCGTCATCTACAAACACTTACCTGGATGAGTGCGATGAAGCACACGCTGCACATCCAGAACTGCGTGCTGTTCCACACGCACATCATGAAGTGTCGCGACATGGTGATCAGCGTGAACAGGGACACGTCGGCATCTCGCGTCATCTACAAACACGCAAACATATACAATTTACAAAGAAGCTAGGTTTCAAAGGTTAGGTTTAGAAGGCAGGATTAAGGACAACAAGTGGGTCTTTAGTGGGGAATTATCTACGGTTGTATAATAAACTTCCAGAAAGTTCATCTAAACTTCCTATATGAAGGTTTTAAATCCTACAAACTTTTATATAACTTATAATGAAAGGTACCCATCTGTCCGGCTCCGAGTTGATTTATTTTGATATATATATTAGAGAGTAGTCTAAAATAACAGACACGTTTTTTTAGCTGCCCTATCTGAAACTATTGCGAGTAATTGACTAAGCCCTCTAACTTCTGTCGCATGCCTTTCGATCTTGTATAGGTTACATTTTGGAGAATGCTCCCAGGAACTTCACGATCTGATCCCACCATATCCTTTCCATCATAGGACGAGCAGACGCACGGCTCGGTACCATTCCTTACCTCATTAGTATAACCCTCTATTCGTACTAAACGATTCAGTTCTACCTTTATAATGCGAACTCCTAAGGAGTGGAATACCCTGCCGTGCCGTCTTTCCTGAAAACTATAATCTGGGTCTCTTCAAGGCTAGAGTGAATAGGTGCCTTCTAGACCTTTGTGCTTCATCTTCGGCCACATCGTCACTTACCAACAGGTGAAATCGTGGCCAAACAAAGGTCTATTATAGTAAAAAAAAGAAGAGAGTTTTGTTCATTTCTCTCAATAGATACAGAGTGGGCAGCTAAAAAAATATAGGTACGTGTCTATTATTTTAGAGTACTCTCTAACATATCAAAATAAATCAAATCGGAGCCGAACAGTTGGGTAGTTTTCCTTGTTAGTTAAATGGGGGTATTCCGACGAGGCACAATGTGACTGTGGGTTCACTCCACAGACGATGCCTAACTTGCTGTCTGTCCACAGTGCACCAACACGTCCACCCTAAATGACCTGTGCGAAGCCACTAAAAATGCCGTCGTAACGCGTTGTTAAAGGCAGTGGTTACCGCTTAATACATCAGATGGGCCATCTGCTTGTTTCGTCATTTACAAAGTTAAAAAAGCCCTTTTGTATGCAACAAGTAGCTCCTATTTGTATAGATTAATAGGAGCTACTATAATAATTCTCATCAACCTCCATGAAATGTTGCACACATCATAAATCTAATATATAAAACAAAGTCGTGTTAGTTACACCACTTATAACTCAAGAACAGGTGAATCGATTTGGCTGAAAATTGGTGGGGAGGTAGCTTAGAACCAGGAGATTGTCATAGGCGGGAGGGGTAGGAGGGGGGGGGGGGGGGGGGGGGTCAAGGTCAACGGGGCTAACCGTGGTAAGCCGGGGCGAGTCGCTAGTACACTAATATTTAGATCCGTGCTTTGTAATGGCCATGTACTTTGATAAGATAACATCCAAAATAGGAGCTAGCTTCGTTCAAAAGGGCTAAGCCTAGCTACTCCTCTGAGTCCTCACACACGCGTGCGTCTAAATGCTTACATACCTGTTCTCTGCAGTAGTTCGTGTACGGTTGATTTTGCCATTTATTTTGTAACTAGGAGCAGCGTGTAAAAATATTTCAAAATTTATGATTACATTGAAAACAATGATGATAATTTAACTTCTAGAAAAATTTAAAATGGATAATTTTGGGTGTGCAAAGATTAATGCAAGAGTCTGTACTAGCTCACATTGCTTATCATGATCCTCTGATACATAAACAATACGGCAGCATTCACTTTGTAATAAATATAATATGGTAAAGTTGAGAACTTGCTAAGCATTATGTTACGGTGAAAGGTCACGCTTGCAGCGCGAAATTATATTTTTTGGTGTTTTTTGCCCATTACAGCTCATCAACACTTCTTCAGATAGCGGAAGTTGATTTCGCGAGAACTAGGAGACTTAACACACATGTTTTAATTGATAGTATCTCATAAATATCATCAGTTTAGCTACGATACCCATAAACAATAAAAAACACTGTAAAAACATGTTTAGGGGGATCGTAGCTAAACTGATGATGATATTTATTAGATACTATCAATTAAAATATGTTTGTTAAGTCTCCTAGTTCTCGCGAAATCAACTTCCGCTATCTCAAACAGTGTTGATGAGCTTTAATGGGCAAAAAACACCAAAAAAATAGAATTTCGCGCCGCAAGCGTGAGCATCCACCTTAAGCAAAAACAAGATTACACAAAATATTCTCGATATAACACAAAGTTGCCTCCAAATTGTACAATAAACCGCTAGTATTTAATGAACACTATAAATAAGATCTTGAGTCTTAGGTTGATAATTGGACTAGGTATAAAAAAGGCATTTTTTACTCCATATTTTTGGTGCTAGAAATAAAATGTACTACATTTTTATGCACGACATCCGCTAGCGCCAGTTGAAGTGAGAGCCTTAATCGTCGTCCTACAGACTCTTAAAAGTGTGCTTTGTGAGGTGAGGCATCTTAAAATTAAGTAAGACGTTACGAAAAAATGAAACTTACCGATAAGGAACAAGGTACAGAATTGAGTGCTCTCGCTAAGTCGATAGGTCCCATGCACGTGTCAGGCACTTTGTACGGGGGCATTTTTTGACACAACACTGGATATAGGGGCTCTACAGCTACGCTAAAAATAAATAAAAAATAAGATAAAATATATGTACTAATTAATAGTACCTACAATTTTAATTCAGTAGATCTCCCTGAGTTTACACAATCTATACTAGCTAGCGACTGTAGTTACAAATGAGTATGAAAACTTCTACAGCGCCTCTAGCGGATACTTTGCGAACTAAAATGCTTAGTACGATATAAACACATATAAACAATTTATTGATAATTTGTCAATTATACGTCACATTAGAAATGCATTATTACATTATTAGATGATTTAGGAAAAAACATCATTATAATAATGATTAGTAGGTCACGACGAGTCGGTCACGTGTTGTAAACTACACTGCAACAACTATAGTTTCATCATCAAGCTACTGCAGTCCACTGCTGGACGTAGGTCTCTCCCATGGCACGCCACTGAGCCCGGTTTTCGGCTCTCCTCATCCAGTTTCTGCCAGCTACCCCGCGCAAGTCGTCGCTCCACCTAGCCAGAGGGTTACCTACACTACGTTTGCCAAGACGCGGTCTCCACTCAGCGCTCACTCACTATAGTTTGCCCTTCTCATTTCCATAGAATACAGTTTTACCCAAAACATAAGTCGCCCCGATGTACCCGCGCCGTAGACCAATGTCTATAGCGCCTTTCTACGGGACCCTACTTTCTACCAATAGCAATCGCGCGCTAAAATCTTGCGCTGTTATTGGTTAATCGATTTCGCTACAAAATCGTGGCATCTTGTTCATCCAGTCGACTCTTAGATGTGAGCGGGACAGAGCTATACAGCGGGACATAGCTATACTATACGTTCGGCTACTGTCGGATATCAGTCTGCGATTTTCTGCGCAAACGAAAACAGTCGATCGGACTTATTTTTTGGGTAAAACTGTAGAGTAAGACGATTTAACTATGACAACTCATGGTAGACCTCCTGCTCGTACTTTTACGTAATTATAATAAGATTTTTCTACGTAAATATTTTTTACAATACAAGCTTTTATAACATTTGTTATTGGAACCGTGTGCTGATCAAAATGAGCCTATACACGGCCAGTCTAATTATCCACCGAGGAGTTCCCTTGTCCACCTTGCGTCTCCATCATCAGATCAGCTCGCTGTCACTATAATATTGTATTGTCATCGGAACTCGGCAGGTATGGAAGTTCGAACTGAATTGGTCTTTAAATCTACGATATTAAAATCATTGTTTCTTTAAAAACGCATTGGTCTGAAGGCCCTCGCCTTACCGACAATAGCCGAGGTCACATATTGAATGAATTGCGTTTTTGCCAGACTAATTTAGTGAGGCACAGCGAAGCGTTTTGTATGTTGGAAGAAAACTTTCACGAGGTTCTACTAGTAGAAACAACAGTAGAACCTCTTGGAACAGAGGTTTGTATGGATGAACCTTCAGAACTCAAAACCACTAAACTGTTTTTGACAAATGAGGTGTCAATCGCTAGGTCTTTTCCATGGGGTGGTTCTTAATATAACATAACACCCAACAGTCACATACATAGTCCTGATCCCACACTAGGATTTCCTGTGACGTGGGTATCAGAAACTACGAGTACCGTGGTACCATAACGACCTCTGTGGCGGGGCGTGCGAGCGTTCGCCTGCGGGAGGTTGCGGGTTCGATTCCCGCCTCAGAACAAATATTTGTGCGATCTGCAGATATTTGTTCAGGGTGTTCTGGGTATTTTCTATGCATAATAAAAAATATCTATCTATGTAATGTATTTTATTAAGTATATCAGTTTTCTAGTACCCATAACACAGGCTCTGCTTAGCTTGGGGCTAGATAATGTTGTGTTAACTGTCCAGCATTATTTATTTATTTTATTTATTATAACACCCAGACCCGGAACAAATATTTGCAGATCACGACATTTGTCCCGCAGCGGGAATCGAACCCGCATCGCAGCCGGCTACTCGCTCGACGTCGTCTTGGATTTACATATAAAAAAAAACAATATGGCGGCCGTGATATTATCTAAAAAGCCACGCCAATTTTTTAAGTTACTGTTATGTGCAAGGTCATATAATCAAAATTATATGGAAAGCTTTTAAACGCTACATACTACATAAACACACGCCTTTTTCCCCGAAAGGGCCACAAATGGTCCTCTTTTCACTGTGGGTTACACCATCGTGGGAAATAGACGTGAATAGCACACCACGCTCATCGCCGCCATTGCTTCCCAGGACTGACTTTGCTAACGCTTTCTTCCAGTAATAACACCAGCCAGGACAAATCTTATACCAACAAGTCCGGGTAATCCCTAAGTCGGCGTATACGACATCCACGGGAGGAGATGGAGACCCGTCCATCTTGGGCCTTTAATCATTAGTATAGTAGTTGAGTTGTAGGTAGTTACCTCGCGTCAGCTTGCATGAAAATCTCCATATTCGAGCAATTGGCCGCCGACCCCATCACGCAAACCACTTCACCGTAATCCTGTTAAAATAAATAGAGAAGCTAAGCACGAGAACAGCAGCCTATCCACTATTCGGCGGGCGAACGCACATATCTTTACAGTGTTTTTTTTGTTTAGGGGTATCGTAGCTAAACTGATGACATTTATGAGAAACTATCAATTAAAACACGTGTGTTAGGTCTCCTAGTTCTCGCGAAATCAACTTTCGCTATCTGAAGGAGTGTGCATGAGCTGTAATGGGCAAAAACACCACAAAAAATTGAGATAATGAATTTTAAAAGGCATTTTGACTTCCACGGGAAACTGAAAATATTAATCAAGAGAAAATGACGTACGGAACCCTCTCCACGCGAGCCCCACTCGCACTTAACCTTTTTTTACAAGCTTTATATTAACTTGCAATGTATGTCTGGGTGGAATCTTGCAACTGGATTTTAAAGCAGTTAATCCTCAACCGATTACGCTGAAATTTGGCATACCTGTCAAGTTTCGATGACAATACAATATGATGGTGACAGCGAGCTGATCTGATGATGGAGACAAGTGGAACGGTGGTGGACAACGGAACTCCTCGATGGATATAGTAGACTGGCCGTGTTTAAGCTCATTTAGATCAGCACACGGTTACAATCACTAATTTTATAATAGCTTGTATTGAAAAATATATTTTTGACAAAAAACTTATTTCTGTTGTGTACTCTGTGCTGTGTGTGGTATGTAGGTACCTGCATGATCTGTATCATGGCGCGCACGGAGCTCGCGCCGCAGTCCGTGAACAGCGACACGAGCAGCAGCACGTTGTAAACTCTGTGCTGTGTGTGGTATGTAGGTACCTGCATGATCTGTATCATGGCGCGCACGGAGCTCGCGCCGCAGTCCGTGAACAGCGACACGAGCAGCGGCACGTTGTAAACTCTGTGCTGTGTGTGGTATGTAGGTACCTGCATGATCTGTATCATGGCGCGCACGGAGCTCGCGCCGCAGTCCGTGAACAGCGACACGAGCAGCGGCACGTTGTGTACTCTGTGCTGTGTGTGGTATGTAGGTACCTGCATGATATGTATCATGGCGCGCACGGAGCTCGCGCCGCAGTCCGTGAACAGCGACACGAGCAGCGGCAAGTTGTGTACTCTGTGCTGTGTGTGGTATGTAGGTACCTGCATGATATGTATCATGGCGCGCACGGAGCTCGCGCCGCAGTCAGTGAACAGCGACACGAGCAGCGGCACGTTGTGTACTCTGTGCTGTGTGTGGCATGTAGGTACCTGCATGATCTGTATCATGGCGCGCACGGAGCTCGCGCCGCAGTCCGTGAACAGCGACACGAGCAGCGGCACGTTGTAAACTCTGTGCTGTGTGTGGTATGTAAGTACCTGCATGATCTGTATCATGGCGCGCACGGAGCTCGCGCCGCAGTCCGTGAACAGTGACACGAGCAGCGGCACGTTGTAAACTCTGTGCTGTGTGTGGTATGTAAGTACCTGCATGATCTGTATCATGGCGCGCACGGAGCTCGCGCCGCAGTCCGTGAACAGCGACACGAGCAGCGGCACGTTGTAAACTCTGTGCTGTGTGTGGTATGTAAGTACCTGCATGATCTGTATCATGGCGCGCACGGAGCTCGCGCCGCAGTCCGTGAACAGCGACACGAGCAGCGGCACGTTGTAAACTCTGTGCTGTGTGTGGTATGTAAGTACCTGCATGATCTGTATCATGGCGCGCACGGAGCTCGCGCCGCAGTCCGTGAACAGCGACACGAGCAGCGGCACGTTGTAAACTCTGTGCTGTGTGTGGTATGTAAGTACCTGCATGATCTGTATCATGGCGCGCACGGAGCTCGCGCCGCAGTCCGTGAATAGCGACACGAGCAGCGGCACGTTGTAAACTCTGTGCTGTGTGTGGTATGTAAGTACCTGCATGATCTGTATCATGGCGCGCACGGAGCTCGCGCCGCAGTCCGTGAACAGCGACACGAGCAGCGGCACGTTGTAAACTCTGTGCTGTGTGTGGTATGTAAGTACCTGCATGATCTGTATCATGGCGCGCACGGAGCTCGCGCCGCAGTCCGTGAACAGCGACACGAGCAGCGGCACGTTGTAAACTCTGTGCTGTGTGTGGTATGTAAGTACCTGCATGATCTGTATCATGGCGCGCACGGAGCTCGCGCCGCAGTCCGTGAACAGCGACACGAGCAGCGGCACGTTGTCTACCTGCTCGATGTGCGGGCGGATGTTCTCAATGCCGCGCGGCAGCTTAGCCTGCAACGACAACACGAATCACAACATAAAGTGAATACAGAGAAGCCAACCAAAAATAACAAGATAAACTAAAACCAGACAACGGAAAATCTTTACTGAAAGTATAAAAACGCTTGTGAGACCAATTGTTAAGAAGTTAGAAACATTTGCACATGAAATATAATGTACATTTATAATGTGATCATCAAGACATTTGTATTGAGACCACTCATGATATAATTAACCACAAAAAAAAGTTTTTACTCTTGCAACCTAACCTAACCTAATCCGCCATGTTTTTTTAAATGCTTTATATCCGATGACACGCGGAGTGATAGCACGAATCTAAGACACCGCATTTGTCAAAATCGATGGTTTATTAGGGGACGAGAATTTGATGGTATTCGAAACTATATGAAGTTTCGTTTCCTTCCATACATTTACTGACAGCGCCCTCAGTTTTATCCTCGGTTTCGCTAGGGGCGCTGCAAGTGAATGTATGGAAGGAAACGGAACTTCATATAGTTTCGAATACTATCAAATTCTCGTACATCCATGGCTTCGTACGACGGTTACAATCAGTATATCGATTGAGGGCAGTCTTAGGACTGGCGCTCACTGACGGCTTGGCACGCCGTTATAAAGTTATTTTAAATCTTATTTCAATGCGTTTAGAATTCATGTTACTTTATTTCGATACCACGATAAAACTAACAACTTTAAACTTGAACTCTGACACCAGAGGCCAGCACTACCTCATACGAAACGACGACGACGACGATACCACGATGCCGCAAAATGACGCGACGCGCCGCGGGATGCTGCGGTATGACGTGTCATGCCGTTTCATTCCACGGGTTGCCGCGGCGCGCCATTTTGTCCCGCGAGACGTATGGGTCACTTTATGTCGAGGAATTATGATTGCTAAGCTAGTTGAAATAATAGAATTGAAACTATCGTGGTTGGGAACCATTTTAAATAACAAACGGTTTATATGAACGGCTTATAGCTTACGGTGACGTAGATGAACTAGTTTTCGACGCACGCGCAACGAACCTACCGCCGCCGCCGCCGCCGCCGCCGCTGTCCCAGCGAGCGGAGCGCGCGGCCGCACGCAGTATTCACCGGTGCTCATGATGAAGAAGCTTCTGAATTCAGTGTCGAAACGTCAGCAAAGCGACGAAATACAGTGGTAATAAGCAGTTATTTATTTAAAATAAGGTTGAAACTTGTGCAGTCGCTTCAGCAGGCAGCCTGGGCTTTCAACAGGATGCCACGGCATGCCACGGAACGCCGCGGGCGGCACTGGGCGCCGGCCCTTATAGTGCTTACCCGATTGCTCATGTCGAAGTTGACGGGCGCCGAGTGGTCGGTAGAGTCCGTGAGGCAGGAGAGCGAGCGGCACCCGTCCGCCGGGGAGCCCGCGCCCTCGTCCTCTTCCTCGTCCAGTAGAGAGTCTGCGGACGGGTGAGTCGTGGCCACGCTGCCTCGCTGGAAACATACAGCTATTTGTTATTGTGAGAATCGGACGAGACGAAAAACAGTCAGCTATTTGTTATTGTTAGAATCTGACGGGACGAAAAGCAGTCAGCTATTTGTTATAGTGAGAATCTGACGGACGGAAAACCGTCAGCTATTTGTTAAACTGAGAATCTGACGGACGAAAACCAGTCAGCTATTTGTTATAGTGAGAATCTGACGGACGAAAAACCGTCAGCTATTTGTTAAACTGAGAATCTGACGGACGAAAACCAGTCAGCTATTTGTTATAGTGAGAATCTGACGGACGAAAAACAGTCAGCTATTTGTTAGTTTGAGAATCTGATGAGACGAAAACCAGTCAGCTATTTGTTATAGTGAGAATCTGACGGACGAAAAACAGTCAGCTATTTGTTATATTGAAAATCTCACGATTTGCTAAATAACATAACATAAAACCCATCAGTCACATACATAGTCCTGATCCCACACTAGGAATCCCTGGGTCGTGGGTATCAGACACTACGAGTACCGTGGTACCACAACACCCAGACCCAGAACAAATATTTGTAGATTTTACAAACATTTGTAAAAACCAATTCAAAAGCGCTCTGTTCACTAAGATCCACAATCAAGCTCCACATGTGGATCGGTGGATACATTGTACCCTTTCGGGCAAAAAGACGTTGGTCTATGTATGTACATTAATATTATGTTTGAGTTACCTTCAATCCAGTGTGCGTAGTGATAGAATGCCGCACTTTCTTTATCTCACTGTCGAACTTCACCGTGGTGTGTTCCAGGTTGATGGCACCTGGTGCAGACATCGACAGCGCTTTCGAGGATGTCATGTTGCTAATCACAAAATGGCCTATTATTGACTATTTGAATAATGCGAAGTCTTTAAGCAATGCGGACAAGAAAGGAAAACGGAGTAGACCGGTTCGTATTGACATAAAAACTGTTTTTCCATTTTTTAGTCCAACCACGATGGCCATCTACGACGACCACGGGGATTTTTTTTCCCCCATGGTCAACCAAAGCATATAGGCGTCCTGTAGATACTCATGCAAGCGTCGATAATTTCCACCATTTATGAATTATAAATAACTGTTGGAATTATATCAAACCGAACTCAAATTACTTGACAGTTGTGATAAAATTATCCAGATATTCGTCAATCAATTTTATGCAAACATCAGTCAAAACATTAGACGGTATAGACCGTTTTGCCGTTTTGTTTGACCCCATGCGAGTAGATTAGGGTTGATATAAAAAACTGTAGTTACGAGTACAATCGGATAAGACTACAAGGTAAGCAGGGTTCTAGATTATTGAAATAATGAACCAGAAAAAAAAAATTGAGTTGAAGTGCATTTCACGCGAAAAGTTCAGCGAGGTTACTTGGAAACCTTATGCTGGCTCCACACTATGGTGGAGTGTGGAGCCGTCGATGTGTGGAGGGGTGGTTCGGGTGAGTTCGGTCGAGTTCGAGATCGCTCCGGGAGCGGTAATTACTTCCCAAATCAAAGGAGTTCGGATGAGTTGGCGAACTCGCACAAACCTGCCCTCCACACATCAGAACACGCATGGCTGTCAGCGCTAATGAGATACAGTGAAGCTGCTCGACGTCTGCCATGATTATGAAAGTTCGGAGTGCGGTCTCGGTGTGTAGCGGGCCGGTTTGGAGATTGATCGAGTTTGCCCGGGATCGGAGGATATTTGGAGGTTCGAGTGTCGGACGATAGTGTGGAGCCCGAATTACACTACTCTCTACATGTACAGTCTAATAATCTTGTTAACTACTGTCTACTTCTACAAGGTTGTTCTCTATGTGTAGTACTCAATGCTACCATACCATCATATAATATCTGACCTACTTTACTTTGGTCAGTTAAAGCAGTGTTAAAAAACATGATGTTAATAACATGTTAAAAACTTTTCACTAGAAACGGGATATTTACAATGATTTTGGAGTTTTGATTGTTCCTGATATTTCTGCATAGTTGCATGAGCAATGATCACGGGAGAACTAACAGTGTTTGCGAAACAATATAAAAACTCAAAAATCATGGTAAATATCCCCTTTCTAGTGAAAAGTATGCACATAACGAAGATAGTTTCAAAAGTTATAACATGTTAAGTGGCAATCGTGATGTACGTAAAAGCAATTAGATCATTCAATCTAAACCACAAAACCGAGCATTTCCTAAGGAAGATCGAAGAAGATCTCTACAAAGCTCAGACGAATAGAGAAAGTTAAGACGGAACATTGCCTTATAGAAATTGACGCTAGTTTTCTATGTGTGTGTGCGTATGTCACAAATAACACACACACATTCTAATAGCAATGTCGCTAGTAGAAAAGCCAACAATGTATGAGATTGACGTAAGCTGTCGAAATATCACGTGGTCTATTGTATTGTATTACGACTGTAGAAATGGAATCGCTTCGAAGCGAACGCCACGTGGCTAGGCCGGCTGGACTTGTCGATAAGATTCGTTGGTATAAGATTTGTCGTGGTTGCTAGCTTATTATAGAATGTGTTATTACTGGAACAAAGCTTTAGCCGAGTCAGTCGTGGGAAGCAATGTTGGCGATGAGCTCACTACATGTCACTTCTATATTCCGCGATGGTGCAACCCACTGTGAAGAGGCCCAATGAGGCTCTGTCTACCCCTTCGGGGAAAGAGGCGTGTGTCTATGTATGTATGTAAGTATGTATGCGAGTATGTATGTATGTAAGTATGTATGTAAGTATGTATGTAAGTATGTATGTAAGTATGTATGTAAGTATGTATGTAAGTATGTATGTAAGTATGTATGTAAGTATGTATGTAAGTATGTATGTAAGTATGTATGTAAGTATGTATGTAAGTATGTATGTAAGTATGTATGTAAGTATGTATGTAAGTATGTATGTAAGTATGTATGTATGTATGTATGTATGTATGTATGGACATCCTACACTAATACAGCGACACAGACTAAACAGAGTGAAGAGCGTAGTTTGGATGCATTGTATGTGTGAGTGCGTTTATTGATGTGTAGTATAATAAGTACTATACGTTATTGTGTGAGCGTAGTTATCGGCTCCACTTGTTACGTACGTCGTGTTCTGTCTGAACTTCTCTATTCGTCTGAGCTAAAAGCCAAAACATTGCTACAGTGCAAAGCTCACATTTAAGGTGGATGCTCAAGCTTGAGGCGCGAAGTTCAAATTTTTTGGTGTTTTTTGCCCATTACAGCTCATCAACACTTCTTCAGATAGCGAAAGTGGATTTCGCGAGAACTAGGAGACTTAACACTCATGTTTTAATTGATAGTATCTTATAAATACTTTCAGTTTAGCTAAGATAACCCTAAACAAAACAAAACACTATCGTTGCTAATCTGCTGATATTTATGAGATACTACCAATTAAAACATGTGTGTTAAGGCTCCTAGTTCTCGCGAACTCAACTTTCGCTATCTCAAGAAGTAGTGATGAGCTGAAATGGGCAAAAAACAAATTTCGAATTGAATTGAATTTGAATTTCGCGCTGCAAGCGTGAGCATCCACCTTAAGTATTCTTAAGGTCAATTCAGACTGGATCAACAACACATGGATTTAACAATATTCGATTGTGCTATCAGACAAATATCTGCCTCTGTGGCTTATAGTGGCGTCTCAGTCTGAATCAGACCTAAGGAAATACCATTCTGACAAAAAGAAAGGGTGAACATAGTGAAAGAGAGGTTAAATTAAATAAGCAAATGAAATGTCACATCTCTGTCTTAGCTAATTACAAGTTCCTTGTGAGGTATATTGGTAAGAATAGTTTATGTATTTATACTAAGTAGGTAGCATACTTATAATGGTAAATAGGTCTAAACAAATTGCAGATATAGATTTTCAAAGCTACCTATTATTTTAACTATTTAATACTATGCTTCACGTTAAATAAATAAATAAATAATGCTGGACAGTTCACACAAAATTATCTAGCCCCAAGCTAAGCAGAGTTTGTGATTTGAGTAGTAGATAACTGACATACTTTACAATACATTACATAGATAGATATTTTTTATTATGCATAGAAAATACCCAGAACACCCTGAACAACATCGTACAAATATTTGTTCCGAGGCGGGAATCAAACCCAGCCTCATGCGTCGCAGGCGAACCTTCGCCCGCCGCGCCACAGAGGTCGTCAACGTAGATAGTCGTGTTTCGTAGATATTGCGAGTACCATTGCGACCACGGACCACCTATATGTGCTCACTTGGCACACTGCGAGCATTCAGAATAAGGAATTATACACTGCAGCAGATAGCTAGATATATAAATATTTATAGGCCGATAGATCATATATTAACTGTACGTATATCATGAAAACGAATTACTTAAATGCATAGAAATTCGAAGTAAGGAGAATTGATAAGCTGGTGTGGCGCGTGTCGCGAGGGTTTGAGCAAATTGCTCAAACTCTTTCACACGTGGTCTAATGCGTTTATTGTCCATTATTTACGACGTTAAATCAATAACTCAGACACAGAATTTCATGATAAAATTGTAAGGATATGTCTGTCTGAATATTCAGTTATTTTCAAAAGCAGAAAAAACGGAATAAACAGCTTCGGACCGCGATTTCTCATGGTAGCGGCTAAATGCCGTCTTGTGCAACGATACCTTGCAGAACACGAAGTTAAAAGATAAAATACAGGACACATGGAATCACATAATAACACACGAAAGTAAAATAATTCAAGTGTAAGTGTTTAAAGTAGTGCTGCAAAAAACGACGACATAGGTTTCAATACAAAACAACCCGGATAACAGTTCTCCTTACTTCAGATTTCTAAGCGTTAGATAAGTAACATTTACTAACAATTTGGTTTTGTAATAACTACGAGTAAAATACGCTTAAATAAAGTCGTGATTATAATATAATGCGTCAGACAGAGATGTGTCAAGCGAAAGAGTGAGAAAGAGCTGAGAACAAACCTATAAAAGCCGTGTGCAGGCGAGCCATAAGTTTCGGTGTCCCTAGTGACAGCGGTCTTCGCAGCCAGGGTCTGAGAGGACAGCGGGGAGGCACCCTTGCTGTCGAAAACACCCTTCGGTCACGGACTAAGTCCATTTGCACCCCCCATCACACGCTGAAGTCGGCCGAAGCCACATCGAGTGGTGCGTTTTGCTATTTAATAATACGCCACGTAATTTTCAAGAACATTCCAGGAGTAGTAGTAGAGCTTTTTTATGAGAATTCGTCCGGGGAAGTACTATCTCCATACCTATTTCTGCCGCAAAGCAGAAAATTGCTGGATTGCTGTGTTCCGGTGCCGGTGAAATTACAGGCACATGAGACTTGTCATTTTAATGTCTCAGGGTGACGGGCGCCGTGCAATGCCACATAGGACGCGTCCTAGGTGGACGTGACCTGTGAGGTAAAGCATTGTTAAAGGCAGAGGTTACCGCTTAACATCAGGTGGGTCATCTGCTTGTTCCGTCATTCACGTAGTAAAATATTTGACAAGACTATTGGTGAACTTTCCCCAGTTATATTCCACTCCGCTTAGGTAGATCGGCTGCCTCCGATTAGGCCATAGGCTATGTCGCATTGACGCCGGTGTTTGCGGAACTGATATACTGAATACATTTATTGCTTTCACTACAATTAGTCGTTATATAATAATAGGTACAGGTCTAGAGCTTAACTGAGGCAGTCCCTGAGGTATGGGAGCGGTACGGGAGGGGTGTTTTCGTCGTCGTTGTCTTCATTATGTCACATGTCATCTGATACATTTAATTCACGTCATTTGAGAGACGAAAACACCCCTCCCTTACCGCTCCCATACCTTAGGGGCTGCGTCAGTTAAGCGCTAGACCATCTCACATGAACCTGTACACAAAATTTATAGGGACAAATTTATTTTTATAACCCACACATCGCAATAAATTAATTTGAATAACTGGATTTAATTTGAATAACAGGATAAATGTTCAGTACTAAGAATTAATCATATTTTGATAAAATTCCCCATTCAGTATAAAATAACCAAATACGTCAACTGACAAGTTTCCGCCGATAAGTAATCACTAATTCAACTGTATTCATTGTAAAACGTGATTAATACATTATTAGTCACGGTATTTCGCATGTAAACATGTTATGTATTGGTATACCATAAATACTTTTAGTAATATATATCTATCTATATACAGTGGTGGCCATATAATTAAGAACGCTGATGTAAAGGGAAGATTTTTTCCAACTAAGATGCAAAACTAATTGTATGCATTTGTTTTTATTTCTCTCGGTATCGTAAAACATTTCCATATTACCACTGTATTCATTGATACACATGATTGGCTAAAAATCAATAGGCAAACTTTTTACACTACTTTTAAACAAAGTATTCCTTATTACTGGCTGGTCACGTAATTAAGAACGCTAAGTAGTTTATACCTTTATACAAATTTAAATAGAGAACACTCAGTCGATTTGTTACTGTTTGTATAATTTTGGCGTCATTACGTGCTGTAAAAGATTAAAGGTGATTGCTTCTTTAGAAAAAAACAATGGGAAAAAATAAAAGTTGTGATAAATCTACAAGGGAAGTAATAATAAAACTTCGCCGTAAGAATTGGTCTTATAAAGAGATAGCCGACCATCTGCAATGTTCAAAAACGATGGTCTTCCACGCTGTAAAGCATTTTGCTACGTATCAAACTACTTAGAATGTTCCACGTGTACCTAAACAGAGAAAAACAACTCCTCGAGATGACCGATACATCGTTCGTATGGCAAAACAAAATCCTTTTAAAGGGTCCAATGAGCTTAGAAAAGAATATTTTGGTGAAAACAACCCTTCAGCAATCTCAGCACGCACTATTCGAAGACGTTTGGTAGAAGAAAAATTGCACGGTAGGATAGCAAGAAAGGTACCCATGTTAAAACTTTGCCACAGGCAAGCCCGGCTTGCATTTGCGAGAAAGTATGAAAACTGGACTGTGCAACAGTGGAAAAATGTACTTTTTTCTGACGAGACGAAAATAAACAGAGTATGTTCTGATGGAAAACGATATGTACGACGTCCCCCGAATACAGCATTCGACCCAAAGTACACGAAAGTTACATTAAAACACAGTGGTGGAAATGTGAAAATTTGGGGTTGCTTTTCTGGACATGGTGTAGGACCTGTAAAGTTGATAGAAGGTAACATGGATCAGTTCCAATACAAAAATATACTGGAAGAAACAATGTTACCATACGCTGAAGACGTTCTGCCGGTCATTTGGACATTCCAGCATGACAATGATCCAAAGCACACTGCACGCACCGTAAAGGAATTTCTTACAGCGCAATTAGTTTCTGTCTTAGACAGACAGCTAACAGTCCAGATCTAAACCCAATAGAGAATCTGTGGTTTGAAGTAAAGAAAAAGGTTTCAAATACAAAGTGTGGAAATTTAAGAGAGCTGTATGACGTTTTTTTATAAGAATGGAACTCTATTTCTCTTGCGAAATGTCAAAAATTAATAGAGTCAATGCCTCGCCGGTGTAAAGCTGTAATTAAAAGCCGTGGATATGCTATTAACTATTAATTTTAGTTAAATATTTATTAAATTTCTTTTTATGTTTCCTGTGCTACATAATATTGTGATTTTTTAAATCTAAGTGTCATACAAAACAATTCCCGAGCAGTTAAATAAATCGTTCTTAATTATTTGTCCAGTTTCAGTACTATTTGAATGTGTTACTTTGATAAAATCAATAAAATGTGCAAAAATAGTTAGCGATTTCATACTTTATTCTTAAGTCAGGTTGCTCTATTAATGTGACTATTATATAACATAACTAGTTGCTTCTCAGAAGGTACACATCTCTGTGTATGATACGATTTAAATAAAAAACTTCTAGAACTTCAAATCGTTCTTAATTATATGACCACAACAGTATATAAAACAAAGTCGTGTTAGTTACACCACTTATAACTCAAGATCGGCTGGACCGATGTTCGTTATCTCTTTTTTGGTGGATTCTTCTCCGCTCCGAATAGCAGAATAAGTAATAAGGAGGGAGGAGGGGGGGGGGGGGGCTTCACCGGGGGCTACCCGAGCGAAGCCGGGGCGAGTCGCTAGTAAAGAATAAAAATATGACCTACGTCTGGATAAAAACATATTAAAACATCAAGATTAAAATATCAGATAAGAAGGACAGAGACACAAGATTCATAAAATCTACTTGAATACATTGAAGTTTTCTACACATCGAAATTTAAAAGTATCAATAAAACACCGAAACTATGCCACTACCTAGTTATGGTTACTTAAATACATAAAAAATCTATAAAAACTCAATATTATTAATTAAAATAAGCTTATATTAGTGTCATTTTAATGAGGTGATGATATAATTTTGTTAAAAAACAACGCCATAAGCATTATTGAAAACATATTAGGTATATGCAAAACTGGAGTGCCGAATCCGTGTGTAGTTTTATTCTTCATACAAACTATGAAGCTAAGGCCAAACCAACGCGTTCAGCCCGCGTCCTCAGTGGATCGTCATGTCCATTGATCGCCACCGTGCACGCCACCGCGGACTGAACGCGTTGGTTTAGCTTTAGCTTAAGACCCTACTGCGTTCCCTTAGGGGTTGAATTTCTGCAATTATTTTCTTAGTGCACCTCTACAAAAGGAACAAACCCTTCAAGTTGTACGTCTCTAGGACTTTTGGATGTGCGTTGATAGTCTGTCAGTCACACAACGATTTTATATTATTGATCTAAGCATAATGCCTGGCTTTTTTTATTTCATCTTGGACTGACGTCCGGGGCGGACTAGCAGCCGGCTGAGAAGCGAGAGGTTGCGGATTAAATTTCCGCTGCGGGACAAATTGTTGTATTTTCTGCAAATATTAGTTTCTAGTCTGGGTGTTGGTACAATCGAATCGCTTAGTACGAATAGAGGGTATACTAGTAGAAGGTAGGGATGGTACTGAGCCGTGCGCCTGCTTGTTCTATAAGGTGGAATCAGATCGTGAAGTTCCTGGGCACATTCTCCGTAATGTCATGATGGTAAAGCTAAGGTCAGACCGACGCGTTCAGCCCGCGTCCACGATGGCGGTCCATTGTCTTACCATTGCACGCCACTGAGGACGCGGGCTGAACGCGTTGGTCTGACCATAGCCTAGTGTTGTGTTGTGAATGCAGCGTGTGGCTCACCTGTGCACGTCGTCGCTCATGAGCGATATGTGGCAGTTCCATCCGGACTCGAGGCCCATCTTCTCGCTGAAGACGCGCGACCGCAGCTCGTTCTCCTTGCTGAAGTGCACGAAGCGGATGCAGGCGCGCTCCAGCCGCTCGACCAGCTCGACCATGTCGCTCTGCGCCTGGTACTGCATCGTCACCATGCCTATGAACACCTGCGGAATGTTAGACTTTCTAATACTACTATAATGTTGTGTGAACTTGTCCAGCATTATTTATTATTTATTATATGGGCATATGTGTAGGAATAATTTTACTTAAGGTCCAGTATGCACCATTCTATTTGTATATGGGATGAGAAGCGTTACCTTGCCGTAACACAGTTTTTTTTACTAGCACGGACGGAAGTTCTCTTATTTTCATATACTTACGAACATCTTTAATTATGTTTTGTTGTACCTATTCTAAGTGAAATAAACTTATCTCACTTATCTTTTTTTTCTTATTTTTTTTTATACTACTGGATGACGGAATAAGCATATGGCCCACCTGATGTTAAGCGGTAACCTCTGCCTATAAACAGTGCATTACCTCATAGGACACGTCCACCTAGGACGCGCCCTATGTGACATTGCACTGCGCCCGCCACCCTGAGACATAAAGATTGAAAAGTCTCATGTGCCTGTAATTTCATCTCATCTCACTATGAACTGGCATTCCATATACTAAATACGCCAAAATATGGCACCTTTGAAAATTTGAACGATGACAATATAACCTTTCCGTTGATGAGTTCTCCCGTGATGATGGCGCATGCAACTGTGCCGAAATATCGGGAATAATCAAAACTCAAAAATCATGGTAAATATCCCGTTTCTAGTGAAAAGGATGACAAATGAGTTCGATACACTGCCGGTTCACACTCTAGCCCATAAAATTTGTTCAATAATCAAGCAGCAATGGCCGGATAAAAGTTAAAATGATTGTTTATTTTTATGCGGTGACCCGAAGTCCACCAGTGGTTAGCAACGGCATTCGTAATACTGCTTCTTGTTAACCTCACTAACAAGTTAATTATATACTTGGCAAAACCTCTGCAGGTTATAAGTTTAACTTGTGTATCTGTGTATAATACTATATAATAACTATGCCGTAGGGTGTGCGGCCTAAGAATTAAACTCCTCCGTCACCTCCCATGGATGTCTTAAAAGCCGACAGGACTGCACCAACGGATAGGTAGCAACGTCCACCTGAGTACTCAACAGTAATACTGCGATCACCATTCTGCCTGCCAAGTGTGGTGATAATGACAAATCCCCAATTGGGACTGGACGTCTTCCGGCTGATTATGATGAAAGGTTGGTAACAGTGGGCATAAGATGTGTAAATTTAATTACCTGATTACATTGCATGTCAAAATATCCTTCCGTGTCCTTGACTTCTTCTTCTGTCACTTCGTTAAATAGCAACGAATCTGAAACGTAATAGTCCTTTTGAGTTTCTGTGTCTGTCAGCCATTGATACAATGCCGTCTCTACCATAAGGGCACACGGGCCCGTGCCCAGGGCCCCTGACCTCACGGGGGCCCGGAAGGCCGATGCAACGCTTGCGATCAATAGCACATTTTTCGAAGCTGAAGTTGCATAATTTTTCGCGGCTCGTTCCGCTCGCCGTTTTTTATTTTTTTATGCAACTTGGTTTGACCGATCAAGCCGATAGCCCAGTTGATATTACGCGGTACCCTCTGCCTATGAACAGTGCATTATCACATAGGTTACGTGCACCTAGGTCGCACCCTATGAGGCATTGCACTGCGCCGGCCACCCTGAGACATAAAGATGAAAAGTCTCATGTGCCTGTAATTTCACCGGCACCCTTACCCTTCAAACCGGAACACAGCAATGCGAGCACTACTGCTTTGCGGAAGAAATAGTTATGGTGGTAGTACTTCCCCGGACGTACTCTTATACTCGTTATATATCACCGTTCTTCTTATTTTTTTTTATTTTGTAATAGGAAATTATTTTTATTAATAACACATTCATTTTGGCGGCGCTGCATTGATATGTGTGAGCAGGACAGAAATGTTAAACTCAACTCCATGTAAAATATCACACAGAACATTTTATTTAAAACATATTTAATTGTAACGCTTTCGATATTGCGTGTTGATGCTGGTGAGATTATAATTTCTGGGAATCCGCTATTATATTTAACAATACGACAACTTAGGCACACAAACAACATTATTGTTTTTTTTTTAATAATTGGCCAAAAATTTTAAGTTGTTACTGGTCCCATTGGGTTAGAAAAGAACGAAAGAGAGAAAAACAATTATTATTTTTTGTGTCAACGAACGCAGGTACAATACGAAAATTGAATATTTTCAGGGATAAGCTTTAAATTACAAATTTATAATGGTGACACACACACACACATACACACACACACATACACATACACACACACATACACACACACACACACACACACACACATACACAGAAACAAAGAATGATAAAACTAATTTGTGCGCCTCTCAGTACCAGTCACGCATCACTGACACAAATTGGCGTCTAGCTCAGCATTTGCTGTGTTGTAGTAACACAACGCTGATCTTCCGCTGGAACCATCTAAGTGAAACACACGGATGTCTGGTTAGAAGATCGTGGTACGCACCAGTTGAATGGAAATGCAGCGCCGGCGCGTCCGCCCAGGGCTGAGAGAGCGGCGCGTACAGCTGTCTGCTGTCAGCGGGTAGCGAGAGGGACGGAGGCTTATACGCACGAGTTGAATGGAAATGCAGCGCCGGCGCGTCCGCCCAGGGCTGAGAGAGCGGCGCGTACAGCTGTCTGCTGTCAGCGGGTAGCGAGAGGGACGGAGGCTTATACGCACCAGTTGAATGGAAATGCAGCGCCGGCGCGTCCGCCCAGGGCTGAGAGAGCGGCGCGTACAGCTGTCTGCTGTCAGCGGGTAGCGAGAGGGACGGAGGCTTATACGCACCAGTTGAATGGAAATGCAGCGCCGGCGCGTCCGCCCAGGGCTGAGAGAGCGGCGCGTACAGCTGTCTGCTGTCAGCGGGCAGCTCCAGGTACAGGGGCGAGAGGGACGGAGATATGCCGCGAGTCAAAGGTCTACAACAACACAAAACATAGTTTATTCATTATCATGGATCATTTTCCATCGTCATCTATACTAATTAACCCCGACGTTGAGGGTTTTTATAATTTTTACAAAATTAATTACTTGTTTTAGTATTTAATAATATCATTGACCGAGCGAGCAATCTCTTTGCAATAAAGAAGAAATTTAAAAACCACAAACATTTGAAAATCTGACTATCTCTTCTAATTTGACTAATTTGATGAACTCTGTGGCGCGGCGGGCGAAGGTTCGCCTGCGACGCAGGAGGTTGCGGGTTGAATTCCCGCCTCGGAACAAATATTTGGACGATCTGCAGACATATGTTCAAGGTGTTCTAGGTATTTTCTATGTATAATCAAAAATATCTATCTATCGACCAGACGCACAGCTCAGTACCATCCTCCTCGATAGTATAAGCCTAATATAGAAAAATGGTTCTCTGTTAATAATTTATTGTTAAATATTGATAAAACACATGTAATTGAATTTTGGTTAGGAACTAGCATATCATCCCATGCATCGGTACAAGATACACTAAGAAATTTGTCTTTGCCCAGTACCAATAGTATGAAGTTTTTAGGAGTGTGGCTAGATACAAAATTGACTTGGGCAGTCCATATAGACCAGTTGACAAAGAAGTTGGGATCAGCAACATATGCTATCAAAAAAATAAAGGAACTGGGCGGTATAAAAGCAGCTAGGGATGTATATTTCGCCTACTTTCATTCATTAATGACATACGGAATAATGTTTTGGTGTACAGCTGCTGAGTCAAATAGGATATTTGTACTACAAAAGCGTTCGATCAGGTATATTTTAGGTATGAAAAGATTAGATTCTTGTAGAGATAGATTTAGAGAGTTAGGTATAATGACTATGACATGTGAATTTATTTACCAAAACATGGTATATGTACGAGAAAACTTAAGTCACATGCCTCTAAAACAGGACTGTCATTGCTACAACACGAGGCACAGCAAAAACATTTTAGCGCCCTGTTTACGACTAGCAAAAACTAAAAAAAGTTTCATTTTTGTATCTATTACATTGATAATTAATTTCATTTATTTTTTTTCATTTATTTATTTATCTATAGGCACAATATATGCACTTAGACATGTCAAAAAACAACTCTCTTTAGACTAAAGGTAATAATTAATAATAATTAATTATTAATTAATTTTCATTCCAATTGATATAAGAAATAAAAGTGACATTGAGTTTTTTAATTACGTAAAAAAATCATTATTATTTAAAAGTTATTATAAAATTGACGAAGCCTTGGCTGATAAATCCATATTTTGTGATGTTCTTAAGATTTAAGCAAATTACTATTTCGTATTGAATGCTGTTATTTTCATTAAAAAATATTTTATGTTTCTAGAATTTATTATTAATTAATTAATGAAATTAATGTAATCAATGTAATTTATTTATTATTACATATTTAATTTAATTTTGTATCATATTACATATATGATTACTTATATAAATTGTTTAATGACGTACCTAAGTACATGTATGGTGTCAAAAGGGAAATAAAGATTATCATTATCATTATCATTATACCCCTCTGTTCGTACTAAACGTTTCAGTTCTACCTTTATAATGCGAACTGCTAAGGAGTAGAATACACTATCGTCATCTGTCTTTCCTGAAAACTATAATCTGTGTCTCTTCAAGGCTGAGTGAATAGGTGCCTTCTGGACCTTTGTGCTCCATCTTCGGCCACATCGTCGCTTACCAACAGGTGAGATCGTGGTCAAAGGTCTATCAATAAATAAATAAATAAATAAATAATGCTGGACAAGTTCACACTACATTATCTAGCCTCAAGCTAAGCAGAGCTTGTGTTATGGGTACTAGATAACTGATATACTTAATAGAATATATTACATAGTTTTTTTTAAATTATATATTGAAAACACCCAGAAGGGATCCGGTTTGAAGGGTATGGGTGCCGGTGAAATTACAGGCACATGAGACTTTTCATCTTTATGTTTCAGGGTGGCGGGCGCAGTGCAATGTCACATAGGGCGCGTCCTAGGTGGAGGTGACCTATGTGAGAATGCACTGTTCATAGGCAGAGGTTACCGCTTAACATCAGGTGGGCCATCTGCTTGTTCCGTCATTCAAGTAGTAAAAAAAAAAAAACCCCTGATCAAATATCTGCGATCGCACAAATATTTGTTCCGAGGCGGGAATCGAACACGCAATCTCCTGCGTCGCAGGCCAACCTTCGTCGTCACTTAGGTCAAAGGTCTATCAATGTTAAAAAAATAGTTACTTGTAAGCAAACGCGGTGCAATATGCGGTGAGCGAGTTCCGCTGGTAGAAGTCGATGATCTTCTTGCGGTCGGACGCCGCTATGGGCGACAGGTCCTTCCCGTTCCAGTAGTCCACGCACGAGTCTAGCACGATGTCCGCGGTGCCCTGCAATTTAGAAGGGTATGGTTACCGGTGAAATTACAGGCACATGATACTTTTCATCTTTCAGGATGGCGGGCGCAGTGCAATGCCACATAGGGCGCGTCCTAGGTGGACGTGGAGGTAATGCATTGTTAAAGGCAGAGGTTATCGCTTAACATCAGGTGGGCCATCTGCTAGTTCCACCATTCACGAAGTTAACAAAAAAAATGTGATATAAAAAAAACTGATTCTGCCCACGTAATTTTTGGAGTTCGTATTCTTCCCACATAGAACATTTATTTTTTTATTCCCGGGATAAATGTTTGTGTGATCTGCAATGATGTGTTCCGGATCTGTGTTGTGGTACCCACACACGCTTAGTTTTTGTATAGATAGAACGTCTCTGATGGTTTGAATACGTTCGCCGAGGTCTCCCTCTTCCCACTGTCCCATTGGTCTAGATATTACAGGCCTAGCGTTTAACTGAGTCAATCCCTGAGGTGTGGGAACGGAATGGGAGGGGTGTTTTCGTCTCTCAAATTATCAGATGACATGTGACATAATGTGATGGAAACACCCCTCCCGTACCGCTCCCATACCTCACGGACTGACTCAGTTAAGCGCTAGACCTGTAATGTGCGGTATACTTGTATTGCTATACTAATGTACTCCTTATATTACGAGAACATCGTGTGAATAAACCAGTTAAACGTCAGCCACCGCGTTGTTACTTGCTCCTGTAGTTAGCGCCCGCATATAGAACATTATGTTTAGATTACTCCACGTGGCAGAGTAGTCTGGTAACTAACCTGAGTGAGCATCTGCAGCTGATGCGCTCGCTCGCTGACAAGCACGGCGAGCATGTGCGGCAGCGGGACCTTCACCCGCGTGCTCAGTTGCAGCGAGCGGACGAACTTCGTCTCACGGCGGATTGAGTCCGCTTGCTGAAAACACACCGTCAACAATCAGAAGCTTCCTCGAGGTGGTTGCTTTCGCTTGTGGCGCGAAATTCAATTTATTTCGTGTTTTTTGCTCATCACAGCTCATCAACACTTCTTCAGATAGCGAAAACTTATTTGCCGGTAATTATACACACAAGTTTTACTTCATAGTATCACATAATTATCATTAGTTATTTGCCGGTAATTATACACACAAGTTTTACTTCATAGTATCACATAATTATCATTAGTTATTTGCCGGTAATTATACACACAAGTTTTACTTCATAGTATCATATAATTATCATTAGTTGAGGAGTGTACCGCCAGGGGGAATAAAACCCTCTGCATACAAACCCAGAGTCACGAACACCGCCATAAAGTCGCATGCCTTTCGATCTTCTATAGGTTAAATTTCGGGGAATGCCCCCAGGAACTTCACGATCTGATCCCACCGAAGTTCGCTCCTATTTTTAACCCCCGACGCAAAAACGACAGGGTGTTAGTAGTTTGACGTGTCTGTGTGTCTGTGTGTGTGTCTGTCTGTGGCATCGTAGCTCTCGAATGGATGAACCGATTTAGATTATTTGTTTGTTTGAAAGATGAATTTGTCGGGAGTGTTCTTAGCTATGTTTGAACAATATCGGTTCAGCCGTTTCAATGCGTTGAGGGTTTTTTTAATTTTTACAAAATTAATTACTTGTGGATACACTATCTCATCAAACCTCATGACATCTTGTACATCATCAATACACTATTATCAAGACCCGTGCTTTGTCAGTTTTTTTTTAAATAATAATTTGAAAGAAAGTAATAGAACTGCACTTCACTGCGGGGCAAAGGCTACTTCTCTATAAGTCGCAAGTCCGGCCTCACATGGAGTACTGCTGTCACCTCTGGGCAGGAGCACCTGGCTACCAGCTTGGACCTTTGGACTCGGTTCAAAGGCGTGCAATGAGAATTGTCGACAATCCCAAGCTCACGAACGGTATTGACTCCTTAAGTCTGAGGAGAGACTTTGTCTCTCTCTGCGTGTTCTACCGTTTATTATAATGGGTTTTGTTCAGAGGAATTGTTTGAAATGATGCCTATATAAACCTTTTTCCACCGTACTGATCGGCAGTGGATACACCCCACAACCATCTTAAAGCCAGGGTGGTCCCGGACTGTGCAGTTTCAGAGGAACTTCCTCGCGCGAACACTCAGGTTGTGGAATGATCTCCCTGCTGAGGTTTTCCCAAGTGACTACAGTATGGGGTTCTTCAAAAGGGGTGTTTGGACATTTATAAAGAGTCGGCAACGCGCGTGCGACGCTTCTGGTATTGCAGGCGTCCATAGGCTAAGGTAACTGCTTACCAACAGGTGGGCCGTATGCTAATTTGCTATTCTGGTAGTATAAAATAAATACAATCCACATGTGTATTTATAGTGTATCAATCATGTGTACAAAATTTGATGGTGTAAATAGGAAAATAGGAGTAAACTTCGTTGGTATGCAGAATGCTCAAGCAAGGGCCATATAGCAGTACTTTAGATTGTCAGATGAACACTTTATTGTACACAAGGAATACATTACAAAAAAAACATTTTTTGCTCGACCTTAAACAGTACAAAATCTTGTACGCTAAGAAACCATTGTCCGACTCGCCCTTAGCCGGTATTTCACTCTTCCGTCACAAAAAGTTTCTTGGATGCTCATGCTAGGTATGCAGGTGAGGATGTGGACAAAGGTTAGTTCATGAAAAAATAACTCACCAAATGTCTAAAAACCGCCAAACAGTCTTGCACCTTGTACGAGTCCGCGACCGCGTCGTTGAAGCCGATCTGCTTCGCCAACTCGCACAGGCAGCGCCTGTTGGTCACTGGAACTAGGTCCTCGCTGGAAACAACATACATAGGTACTATGCAACATACGTAGGCATTGTTCATAGGCAGAGGGTACTACTTAACATCAGTGGGCCATCTGCTTGACCCGTCACTACAAGTAGTTTTTTTTTCTTATCCTTTATTGTCCCACTGCTTGGCAAAGGTCTCCTCCACTTGTCCCTGTACCTGGCAGTCTCCCACCACTCCTTTTCAAAACCAACAAGAACGTGCCGCCAACACTTTCTCGGCCGACCTCGAGGTCGCGGTCCTTCAGATATCCAGTATTCCAAGTAGTATAATAAAAAAAAAACTAACAGCGACAAATTTGACCTCTGATGACCTCTGTGGCGCGGCGGGTGAAGGTTTCGTCTGCGGCGCAGGAGGTTGCGGGTTCAATTCCCGCCTCGGAACAAATATTTGTGCAACCTACAGATATTTGTTCAGGGTGTTCTGGGTATTTTCTATGTATAATAAAAAATATCTATCTATGTAATGTATTGTATTGAGTATATCAGTTATCTAGTACCCATAACACAAGCTCTGCTTAGCTTGGGGCTAGATAATGTTGTGTGAACTGTCCAGCATTATTTATTTCAAGTCCCTGACCCTGCTAGGGTGAATTTGGTGTGAAAAGTGATTAGTCGTAGTGACTTCAGCCCCGCCCTAATGCCTTTTGAACACCAATAGAAACTTACTATTTCGGGGCACACCATATTTTTTTAATGTTAGGTGTTTTGTTAATAGTTTTATTATAGCTATAATATAACTATTATATTATAACTACTAACAAAACACCCAATATTTGGTCATTGCACCGCCGTTTATGACAGCATCGCACCGGCTGCACATAGAGTTTGCGAGGGTTTCGCAGAGATTTTGACGCAAATCTCTATAGAATCTAATAGAATTTCTAAAAGTCATAAAACAAAGGACTTTCTTAGACAACGGACATCATGTCTTTTTGGTCAAAAACAAACAACAAAAAAAGAGGCCGTGTTTGTTTACGGTCATCGCTGCAAGCGAAAATGTTTTGAAACTGGGCAGGAAGGGGTATAGGCTCATCGCCGCTATTGCTTCCCACGACTGACTCGGCTAACGCTGAAAACAAGCCAATTATAAAATACAAGAACGTGATGGTGTCATCGTTAGCTTGTGGGAGTCACGAAAAACGGTGCTTTGCCGTCTCCATCCACTGACCTCCTGCGACCTTTATAATGTCCTTCCTCTACTACAAGAAATGGCGACTTTCAGTTTTTTTTTAATTCTCCTTAATTTCTTGTAATCTTGAGGGCAGGCATTGAGCAAGAGTTTTGTGCCTCTCGTGCTTGACATGAAAGGTATACGCCCAGTTGCATATCCAGCACTCTAATTAATTCAGTACATATTTTTTACGTATTAGATGAGGTCTTGAGGGGCCCATTGTGATAATATTTGAAGTCATAAAATAAAGAAAAAACGTTTATTCGTGACTACACAACAAAGACACACACAAACAAAAAAAAAAACAAAACAAGATAAATAAATAAAAAAAAAAAAAGTTCTGTTACACAGAAACAAAAAAAAGTCCCCAACTTACCGTTTGCTGCCGCGTTGGCAACCCAGCGCTGATCTTCTTATAGAGAGAGAACTCACCTGAAGTGCGCCTCGCAAGTGAGATGCGCGCAGAAGTGTGCGTAAGTGTGCCTCGCGGCAGGCGCGCACGTGTTCAGCAAGGCCGCGAGACCGAGCGGCTTGAGGAGGGCCAAGTGTTGGCGCCATCGTTGGTCGTCGAACTCCACGCAGAACGGCGCGTTCTGGTCGTGTGTGAGGTCCAACACCTAGAATTACCAAATCAATCACATTAATCTTACGCACATAGGACAAGATAAATAGACCTTACTCAGCACGCATTGATGCTTCGCATTGTCGCTGTCACTGTCTGCCCCGCGTGTTTGAACATTTACATGACAGGGACAGAGCTACGCAGAACAAACTTACCGTAAAACTATTAGCTACGCTCATTCCAAATAAAATCAACATCCAAAAATAAGTCAATAAATATCTCTCCAAATTGAAAACTTTTACGGCATAGTTGAAGAAAATTGCATACCTACCTCAACAATGGTGGAAGGTTCGTTCTGTCTCCCTTCGCCTATTTGAATACCTCAACAATGGTAGAAGGTTCGTTCTGCGTCCCTTCGCCTATTTTAATACCTCAACATTGGTGGAAGGTTCGTTCTTCTTCCCTTCGCCCATTTGAATAACTCAATAATTGTGGAAGGTTCGTTCTTCTTCCCGTCGCCCATTAGAATACCTCAACAATGGTGGAAGGTTCGTTCTTCTTCCCATCGCCCATTTGAATACCTCAACAATGGTGGAAGGTTCGTTCTTCTTCCCGTCGCCCATTTGAATACCTCAACAATGGTGGAAGGTTCGTTCTTCTTCCCTGCGCCCATTTGAATACCTCAACAATTGTGGAAGGTTCGTTCTTCTTCCCTGCGCCCATTTGAATACCTCAACAATGGTGGAAGGTTCATTCTTCTTCCCGTCGCCCATTTGAATACCTCAACAATGGTGGAAGGTTCGTTCTTCTTCCTGTCGCCCATTTGAATACCTCAACAATGGTGGAAGGTTCGTTCTTCTTCCCTTCGTCAATTTGAATACCTCAACAATGGTGGAAGGTTCGTTCTTCTTCCCTTCGCCCATTTGAATACCTCAACAATTGTGGAAGGTTCGTTCTTCGTCCCTTCGCCCATTTGAGTACCTCAACAATGGTGGAAGGTTCGTTCTTCTTCCCTTCGCCCATTTGAATACCTCAACAATGGTGGAAGGTTCGTTCTTCTTCCCGTCGCCCATTTGAATACCTCAACAATGGTGGAAGGTTCGTTCTTCTTCCCGTCGCCCATTTGAATACCTCAACAATTCTGGAAGGTTCGTTCTTCTTCCCTGCGCCCATTTGAATACCTCAACAATGGTGGAAGGTTCGTTCTTCTTCCCGTCGTCCATTTGAATACCTCAACACTGGTGGAAGGTTCGTTCTTCTTCCCTTCGCCCATTTGAATACCTCAACAATGGTGGAAGGTTCGTTCTTCTTCCCTTCGCCCATTTGAATACATACCTCAACAATAGTGGAAGGTTCGTTCTGCTTGCCGTCGCCCATTTGATCCATGTTTTCGCTCTGGTGCTCCATGGAGACGATCAGGCTCGTTTTGCTGGAGCTATTCGAAGCTGGACTGGAATTGCGCAGAAAGAACACCTTCTCCGCAGTCGGGTTAGGCCAGGATAGTATGCCTTTCTTATCAACGCAACACAGTGCCTGTAAAGAGATTTATTTTCTTCAATGAATTTGTAATGTGTTTACAACCACAGAATAAATAATAGTACAAGTACAGAAGGCCAACTGCGCGTTTTTTTTATCTAATAAGCGAATCTAGTTAGGACGCAACAAAGTGCAATTCAGCTCGCATAAGCGTTTACTGCTAACGCGATATTCCATTGCCGCTCTCTTCTAACGAGTAACTCTGTCGCTGTCTGGCGATTCATCGTTCCGTAACATAGGGTCAACACTTTGAAATTAAAACAATAAAAGTACTCTTTTTATTCTATTTTATCGTCAAAAGTTGGTTGTTAAAAACATCAGTAGGTTTATCAAAACAATTTTTTATGAACTGAACTCTATCGCTCTAAATAACCTAAATACGTACCTCGTACATTATACTTATATAAGTATATAATTCTACTAATGTACATAATTCGTATGTACGTAAAAGATTTACTTTTTGTTAGCGTAAGGCGCATAAGAAGCGTCAGGTCGAGCGCGCGCGCAACACCTTACTGAATCAACCCCGCGTGCGGGGCGGCGCGGTGTTGGTACATTTATATATCCCTATACGCGGAGTACGCCAGGCCTGCTATAACGAGGAATAAGTTTATTTTTATCAATTTTTAGGGCTCTGTACCTCAAAAGGTAAAACGGAACCATTATAGGATCACTTTGTTGTCCGTCTGCCTGTCAAGACCCTTTTTCTCAGGAACGCGTGGAGATATCAAGCTGGAATTCATACCAAATACTCAGGTCCAAGCCAAACTTCTAAGACAACTCAATCAAAAGATACAGCCGTTTATGCTGCAAATTTTCGACACTCGCAAGGGAATCAAAACCTACAGGGTAATTCCCGTGAACTCAGAACCTTGAAATTTGGTACAAAGCAACGTCTTATAGCACAGAAATAAAGGAAAAATTGCGAAAAGCATATTTTTTTGTTACATCATATAATAAAAATATTTTTAATAATTTTAAACTTACTATCCCTTTCCTCATTATGATTTCATTTAGCAATAAAAATACCAAAAAATTTACTTATATACCTACAGGTTTGTACGGAACCCTCGGTGTGCGAATCCGACTCGCACTTGGCCGGTTTTTTTTTTACATAACACCCAACAGTCACATACATAGTCCTGAATAGTCCTGGGCCCAAGCGCAGGTTCACACCAACCGTTAAAAAAACTCACCGATAAAGAGCCCAGTACATGCACTATGTTCGCCGTCCTGACCACCATATCCTCTCTCCCCGTGGCTATGTTGAAGAACGTCTTCCAGAATGACTTGAGGTCTTCTGGTTTCAAGTTGGACTCGCTCAGGGCTTGGATGAGTGGGTCGCTGGCGTCTTCAGATATTGAACAGGACTTTGGGCGGACGTATTTTTGACGGGTCTCGGAAAGAAGCTTGAATCTGCAATAGATATGATGGTAGTAATAAAATACCAATGAAATTATTTATTTAAAAATGAAAATAATAAAATACAATTTAAAAAAAAAAAAAACTGCATCAGCAAGGCTGGATTAGATAACAGAAACTACGCTGGCTTTTTTTTGTTAACAAAATGGTGATGTCACAAGCAGACACCATAATACCAGCGAGCGTTTTGACGCAACATGCAGTGGCATATGCTGAGCTGAGCTGGAGGCCCTTTCACCACCACACAGTGCTTATACAAGTATGATTGTATGATGTTCATTATAGTTTTGATTTGTAATTTTCTTTTGTTTTGTATGTGTCAATAAACATATAAGCAGAGTTTGGATTAAAATTATTAATCCTATTGAAACTGGATGACTTAAAAATATTATATATATTTTTTATGGTACACTGAAAAAAAAAACAGTTCGAGTAACCCGAAAACCGATTAAAGTTACCGTTCTGCGACGTTAAAATGGAGCCAACACATTAAACACGTTAGCATAACTGAAAAAAAACAGTTAAAGTAAAACAGTTAATTTTACTGTCTTATCCGGACTGATGTTTAACCGTTACTAACAGTAATGTTTACTGTTCAAACAGTTACTTTCAAAACAGTTGTTTATACTGTCCAAGGGATCAGTAGTAATAACTGTGCTCTCACAGTACCCGTTACCTATTGACACAGTAACCTGTACTGTAAGGGATCAGTAGTAATAACTGTGTTCTCACAGTACCCGTTACCTATTGACACAGTAACGTGTACTGTAAGAGATCAGTAGTAAGAACTGTGCTCCCACAGTACCGGTTACCTATTGTCACAGTAACGTGTACTGTAAGAGATCAGTAGTAATAACTGTGTTCTAACAGTACCCGTTACCTATTGTCACAGTAACGTGTACTGTAACAGATCAGTAGTAAGAACTGTGTTCTCACAGTACCCGTTACCTATTATCACAGTAACGTGTACTGTAAGAGATCAGTAGTAATAACTGTGCTATCACAGTACCCGTTACCTATTGTCACAGTAACGTGTACTGTAAGAGATCAGTAGTAAAAACTGTGCTCACAGTACCCGTTACCTATTGTCACAGTAACGTGTACTGTAAGAGATCAGTAGTAAGAACTGTGCTCACAGTACCCGTTACCTATTGTCACAGTAACGTGTACTGTAAGAGATCAGTAGTAAGAACTGTGCTCACAGTACCCGTTACCTATTGTCACAGTAACGTGTACTGTAAGAGATCAGTAGTAAGAACTGTGCTCACAGTACTCGTTACCTATTGACACAGTAACGTGTACTGTAAGAGATCAGTAGTAAGAACTGTGCTCCCACAGTACCGGTTACCTATTGTCACAGTAACGTGTACTGTAAGAGATCAGTAGTAATAACTGTGTTCTAACAGTACCCGTAACCTATTGTCACAGTAACGTGTACTGTAACAGATCAGTAGTAAGAACTGTGCTCACAGTACTCGTTACCTATTGTCACAGTAACGTGTACTGTCGGCACACATTAGCATCTACTGTGAGGTTCATTTATAGGTACTGTAAGTGGACATTATTAGGAACTGTTTCCTCACAGTAACGACTACTTATTACGTCACATTAACGTCCACAGTACCTGCTACGTTCTGTACTGTACTGTACTGAGGGGCGAGTCCGAGTTTACACACACCATCGTAACGATGATCGTAACGACGAGTGTACGTGTATTGCGTAGTAACTAGCCATTAATCTGTGACGTTTTTGGCACAGATTAATAGCTAGCTATTATGTCATACACGTGCGATCATCGTTACGTTCATCGTTACGATGGTGTGTGTAAACTCGGACTCGCCCCTCTGTACCCTGTAGTCCTGAGCAATGTCCCGAGTACAGTGCAGCACCTACAATAGCAGGAACTGTGAGGCGTAGTAAAGCCCACAGGACCTTACGACTGAAATATTGTTCCCGTTACTATGACGTAAAAGTAAAAGTGATACTTTGAAGAAAAAGTTCCTGAAATCTGTACACTCACAGTCCTTTAAATATGAAGGAAGTGATCCTATGAATTAAAAAAATATTTAATAATTTACATGTATTTATTGTACCGCGAAACATAAACATAGATCAGTGCATTGCAGGCATAGTGGTATTTGAAATGTGCTTTGCATTAACCTAATCATAATTACAAAACCAGCGTAAATATAGTGCTCTTTAAACAAAGATACCTAAGTGGTATTTTAATATCTACACGTGAAACAGAATCATCAGAACTCAAAATAATAAGTAAGTACTCTTTGTAACAACTGCCAGACTGGTAAACATTCAATAGGGAGCTCAAATTATTTTGAAACTTGTGTCAACAGCGTTAACTATGGTTTGCACTTCATATACAACAACGTACCTAAGCTGTGATTTTTTGTAGAGGTCCCGCAATTATAATGTATGGCTGAATATTAAGTCCAAGTTCCACATAAGTCTACTGTGGCCTTTGTTTTCTTCCTTGAAGCTGACGTTCCTCTTCGATGTGTAGAACAAAATTCTGACGCAGGTCCAAGCAGATGTGGCATACGAAGTATGGTGGCAAGATGGCTCGTCTTGGGGTTCAGGTCTGTTGAGGAGAAATAAATAATATCAGTATTTAGCATGCGCATTAAGATTACAAAACATCACTAAGTACTCAGTCAGGCTTGTTTCTAATAGAACAATTTAAAATATTTTTTTAAATTTATATATGTTAATATTGATTTATATTTCATTATTTGTTTCAGTATGTTTGACCCAAAAATTTACCCCCCAGCTCCTCCCATGGATGTCATAAAAGCTGACTAAGGAATTACACTAGGGGATGGGCAGCAGCATCCACCTAAATATTCAACGCGAACGCTGCTATCATATCTAATGGCTGATGATTATATGTTCATTTTAATATTATCCGCAAAAACCACTCACCACGTGAAAGTTTTTTCAATTTTGTGAGGAATGTACTTTTTCTTGAAATTTTACTATATGTAGCAGCAACTTGACCATGACATGAGGAAATTTACTATCGAACGCGTTTTCGTTTCCAGGATACCACTTGTTAAATTCCGCTGTGAGCTGCAATCAAACAAGATTTATACAATTAAGATTACTTTCCAGACAGTTATAAATAATGATTATTATTAATTTTAAGTAGTTAATTTAATAAATTATGTGCATACCAATGTATATCCACAAGAGCGTTGAATACAGGGAAATTCCTGGAGGTACGTTTTATTTTCATTTGACAAAATACGTTGCAGACGTTGCTTATTAGTTGTACCCAATTTTTCAAAACATACATTGTAATTATCGACATTGCTTTTCAGCAATTCCAACATTTCCTCCTACACAGGTGGGTACAGGTGTCGTCAAACTGAAAAAAAAAAGAAATTTCATGAATACCGGATTAACGGTTCGCAAATTATCCTTGGACAAACATACATACATATATTTAGTAGTAGTAGAGCTTCTTTGTGAAAGATTTTGTCAGGGGAAGTACTACCACCATACCTATTTCTGCCGCAAAGCAGTAGTGCTCGCATTGCTGTGTTCCGGTTTGAAGTTACATTGAACTTACATGGGGTGTTTTCAATTACACCTGGGTGTGAGGTATTTAGTAGGACCAGCCTGTATACTAATATATTAATATAAATAAAAAATCCTTTGATAAGTTTTTTTTAGTTCTACTTAGAATGACGGAACAAGCAGATGGCCCATATGATGATAAGCGGTACCATCTACATATGAATAGTGCATTATCACATAGGTCACGTCCACCTAGGACGCGCCCTATGTGGCATTGCACTGCGCCCACCACCCTGAGACATAAAGATGAAAAGTCTCATGTGCCTGTAATTTCACCGGCAACCACACCCTTCCAACCGGAACACTGCAATGCAAGCACTACTGCTTTGCGGCAAAAATAGGTATGGCGGTAGTACTTTCCCGGACGAACTCTTTCACAAAAAAGCTCTACTACTACTAAAATCAAGTACTTAATCACTTACTTTGTCTTGTGAATTTCGTTTCCAGTCCAAAACTGCCTTTTTGAATTTGGCCTGTGGTCCAATGATAGGTAGGTATGAACGCTTTGATTTGGTCACTGTCCAACAATCAGAGAGCGCATATGTCAATTTCGTTTGCTGAAAAATTACAAAGAAAAAATTTAAGAATTAATTAATGGAGGGGGCACTGATGAAAAAAAAAATCTAGCCTTTCGTGTAGCGTTTCTCTTAGCCGTCAATTAACGTGCAGAGCATTTTTTCCATACGACTTTGAGATATGAACTCTGAAAAGTTTTCAAGTAGCCTTACGGAAAAAAGTCATAGGATACATAATTACGACGAAAAGAAACTCGACATGATACGCATACAAAAACCTTTTTTTTTTTTCATAATTTGTCAGAGTGTTGCGCCACTTGCGCCCCCTCATATAAAATACACGGCGAAGAAAGACTTTATCAAAAAAAAATGGAAAGTCGGAACAGAATGTTTCGAAGTCATAGCTTAGAATTTAGATTACGTTATGACGTCACTCACATGGTTTTGGTATGAAATCCCTCGGTTATAGCGAATTAGAGACATTATCATGGCACACAATGCCATTATCACGATGCACTTTAGAAATAGGTACTGATTACGGCACACACATACCAATAAAAATATCTATGTATTTTTCAAAGCCCCAAACACATAACAACTGTTCCGTTATTTCGAAATTTGTTTGGTTGGACTGACCGCAGCGACTGAGCACATAGCTAATGACTGAGCGAGCAAATGGCTGGCAGTGGGCGCCGCGCGCGCGCGCACGCATCCCTACCCCCCGCACCCTGCAGTGGGGAGTGGGGCCCCCGGCAGTATCAAGCTTGTCGCACGCAACCAACAGTCATCACAGTAGAAATGACTGAATTCACTCACATAACAATTATATTTACCTACCTATACACGGTTAACGCCATCTCATAATAATACATAGTTATTATAGGAGTTTACTTAATGAACCATTGGTTTTAATGTCTATAAACAACAACATTCTGCCTGAAGCTAACCGAAATAAGTAGATACCAACCTACCTAGTAAACATAGGTACATTAGGGAGCTAAAGAAGTTAAACTAATTTAATAATGAGTAGGTGACAAATATTTGTAGATGTTTGTAGGTAGGTATGTTTGTTACTCGATCACGCCAAAGCTGCTGAACCAATTTTAATGAAATTTCATGCACAAATGTAGGTATAGTACGCGTCATGTAAAAAGAACGCTGGAACGTATGAAGAAGTATGACGGCCAGCGTTCTTTTTACATGACGCGCATTATTGTATACCTCTGGATTGAGTTTTTGCTCATTCATACAACGTTCCTCTAAATTACCACAAAATATGAATCCAACCGTTCGAAATGTTACCTACAGAACTAAAGAGCCTCATCTACTATACTATAATAGTAGATTATGCACTATGGGAATAAAGCAGTGTCTTACGTCGCGGGTGGTATATTGAACCCTGAGCGTAACGAGGGACTCTAAAGTTAACTCCCGAGTTAAGCGACGGGTTCAAGCTGCCCAAGACGAAGACAGGCTTTATTTCAGAGAAGCATACTCTACTTTTGATACCTGCACTAAACACCGTCTCTTGTTTCACATTCTTTGTAAAAACCTTTATCTTTTTTTGTTGAGCTCTGCTTATGGTGGCCAGTTCGATTTTCGAACAAACCTCTTTAGAATGCCATATGGGCATTTTTTACTCAGAATTTTCCGCGAGTTTCCACACGAATTTGACGTTCCAAATTAAAATCACTTTATACCCTAGGGAGTTTCATACAACTTCATATCCCTTATAAGAGATAATGCTTTACTTTACGTTGAGGTTGCATGATTATGTAAGTAATTGGATATTGTCGAGCAGGTGGTGTGAAAATACATTTACAAGCTGTTGCCCGCGGTTTCACCCTCGTTATTCTCCTCTTAGAGCAGGTTTTAATATACCTGTAAATACCTACCTACATACCTACTAAATTTCATAAAAAATTGTATATAATTACAGTCGTTTTAACGTAAAAGCAAGACGTACATCTTAGGTACGTACATGGAATAAATACTGAATAGGTGGTACCTGCACAATGAATACCCACCAGACAGCAATTGCCCCCAATTCACCTATCCAGATATCCGGTAAACACAGATTACTTCTTAAAGATAACCAGAAAATGAATACTGAATAGCCGTTGCCCTCTGTTACAAACTTATCTAAGTATTATTTTCCCCGATAAACATACAGAAATCCGTTTAGCCGTTTTGGCGCTATTAAGTAACAAAATTATCGCATTTATAATAGGTAAAAAAAACGCATATCAGTAGTGCTCCCATTACTGCGTTCTGGTTTGAAGGGTAAGGGTGCCAGTGAAATTACAGGCACATGAGTCTTTTCATCTCAGGGTGGCGGGCGCAGTGCAATTCCACATAGGGTGCGTACTAGGTGGACGTGGCGTATGTGATAATACACTGTTTATATGCAGTGGGTACCGCTTAACATCAGGTGGGCCATCTGCTTGACCCGTCATTCCAAGTAGAATAAAAAAAATGAAAAAAAGGTAGGTACTAAGTAAAAACGTTGTACTAACTGCAACAAAACTAATTATACTGGTAGGTCATGCATTTGAAGGAATTTTTTAAATCAGTGTATGTTAATGTTATAACCAGTAAAAATACACTGCTTCTACTGTAACTGAGTGAAAACGTAGAATTAACGGTAATTAAACGTTATTTTTACTGATCCTTCATAATGCATACAAAGTATACAATTTTTTTTTTTTTTTTATTAGCGATCGTTTTTGTTTTATCTCTTAATAAGTAGAAACGCTATCGCGCTAGTAGTAACTGCAAAAAACTTTAACTTTAGTGATAACTCATTTGGAGGTTTGTTAGTAAATTAGTTGATTTAAATGTTTTTAAACAGTAAGAATACACTTGTCCTACTATAATTGAGTGAAAACGTAGAAATAACTGTAATTAAACGTTATTTTTACCAATCATTCATTATGCATACAAAATATACAAACATTAAAATAAATGTTTTAAACAGTGGTCATTATTTTTTGACCTCTGACTAAGTAAAAATGTTGAAGTAACTTCAACAAAACTTAAATTTTACTGATCATTCATTTGGAGGTTTATTTTAAAATCAGTTAATTTAAAGGTTTTAACACTAAAAGCAGTTTCTTTAGCTATAAATTAGTGAAAACATTGAATTACCTGCAACAAAACGGAATTTTTACTGATTATGAATTTGTAGATAACCGTTTTAAAGAATTAAAGAAAATGTTGAAGCAGTAAAAGTAATAATTTATACTGAAGGTAAATGGAAACGTAAAAATAGCTGCAACAATAGGTTATATCTACTGTTCATTCATTTGCAGGTACTGCAGGTACCAAGTAAAAGTAAATGTGTAAAACATTGTTAATAATTGTTGTTACTGTAACTGAGTGAAATTGTAAAAATTACTGCCAGGATACGTTGTTATAATTGACCAAAAAGTTCCTGTAACTGTTTATACATATTTATTTACTGTTTGCTTCCTAACTGTTTTTTTGCAGTTGCCCCAACGGTGTAAATTAATTAGATCTCAATGAAAAATATGTTGTAGCAACTGTGTAAATTTTAACTGTGCACTTTTTGCACACAGTTAGATATTTTTTTTTTCAGTGTAGGAGACACATTTTCGTTTTTCGTGTTTTTTTGTTTAGGGGGATCGTAGCTAAACTGATGAAATTTATGAGATACTATCAATTAAAACATGTCTCCTAGTTCTCGCGAAATCAGCTTTTGCTATCTGAATAAGTGATGAGCTGATGCAATGCTGATGCTGAAGCATGAGCTGTAACAAGCAAAAAACACAAAAATAAGAAAAAAATGCGCCACAAGCGAGAACGTCCACCTTAAATCATATTTTTAGTGCGGTGGCTTCTTTCAAATTCAAAGTGGTTTAAAAAATGCAAGATGCTGCTACTAAACTTAAGATATTTTTTAGCAATTGTAGACCAATAAGTACATTATAGTATAGTTTTTCAAAATCTGCCATTATGCCTACTACGTCATGGCGGTTTTTTAACGAGTTTTACGTGCTTGTAACTTCATTCATTCAATGCAAGTCGGTTGACTTCGGTTTTCTGAAACCGAAATATATGAAAGCAAGTGAGTGCGAACGGAACATAAATAAACGTTTTTAGGCTTCCGTAGATTTCATTTCATTTATTTAATTTCTATTTAGATCGCCTAACACTTCATTCTGTAGATCAACAGCATCAACAGTACCAAGACACATTTGATAGCCAAATTGGCGTTCGTTAATAATCTTGTTTAAATTTAAATGTAATACTATCCTATCTTTTAAGAGTTTTTCGTAAATTTTAGATAAAACGGGTAGCAACGATATTGGTCTATAATTCTTAGGATCATTCTTTTTACCTTTTTTGTAGATAGGAATAACTCTTGCAATTTTTAATTGATCAGGAAAGATACCTTCAGTGATACAATTATTAAGAAATTCTTATAGTGGTTCAGCAAGGAGGTCAATATTTTCTTTTATTACTGTGATCGGTAAGATTTTTTTATTTGCATCCTATTCTTCTTCTTCTTTTTTTTGGCGTGTTCAGCGGACCGGTAGTGGTGCCACAAAAGTTTGCCAATTGCATCCTCTTTATGATGAATTTAATCTGTCAGTATGTCTCATTTCCATGTCAGTAACAACTCTATTAGAGTATTCTGTCAAAAATTTAAACAATTAATGTCATTAGAATAGTATAGAATAGAAAATACTTTATTGTACATCTTAATAGCTAATAAAACGAACAAAAAGAAACAAAACTTAACTATATAATTAAAAGTACAATGGGCGGTCTTATCGCTTAGCAGCGATAAGACCACCAAACCAAAAATAAAAAAGATCAAAGATTACTACCAAAATCAAAATGTTTCGCAAAAATGACAGTTATTTCTTGAGTGTCATCAATAATTTTATCATTCAGTTTCAGTAAATAATTGTTATTAGTTCTAATATTACCCTTATTCCTATGTCTATTAAATATATTCCAAATTTGTTTCGACTTGTTTTTAGCTTTATCTACCTCTTTTTTAACTGCCTTCGATATATAGATGGATATAAGATAGAATCTCCCGGGAATCTCTGGCCAAGATTAGCAAGAGAAAGAGATAAATGGAGGCAGTTGGAGGAGGCTTTCACCGCCACGGGCGGTCCGTACACATTAAGTACCTAATAATCTATTATCTATTTTTAAATTAGTGTTAAAGTTTCTTACTTGTTTTGTTGGGTTATTGTACCTCATTTACTTTTTTTTTATGTGTATAGGAATAATAAAGCTACTTTTATTTTATTTTTATAAGAAAGAAAATACTTTATTGCACACCATAAAGCACCCATTTCCACCAAACATATCTAAGTACCATCTAGAAAACACCATCTTTCATATTGTATTGTATAAAAAAAACCGCATTGAAATCAGAGCACTGAAAATTAAATGCAACGGCTGGACAGAATTTAATATTTTTTCTTTTAAATGATCGTTATAGTCCGAGAAAGGTTGTCAGGGAATGAAAAATTCAAAACAATGAGCGAAATATTAATAAAAATCAGGAAAAACTGAAAGTGCTTTAATAGGATTTTTGAATGAACTCAAGACCGTAGGACATGACGTCTGTCTATTTCACTATTTCAACGTTAGCAGATATAGATGATGTGTGGTGTGTGGATGGATGTTAGGGGGCAGAAGGGGGGAGCAGGAGAGGGGGGGAGTTTGCTTCTGACCCTGACTCCACCGGTGCGAAGCCGCGAGCAAAAGGATAGTAATCAATATTTCCTGTTATTGAATCATCAACTTCATTACGCACCATAATTTAATATCCCATAAACATCGTGTCCACAGCATTTCGATCAACACACCAAACAAGGAAAGTAACGAGCGAGCGGCCGAACTGTCCATTTATTTATTTTAAAATCGAAGTATGAAGTGGTTGTGGATCTGGTGCATAACTATACTGTGGGTGACATTATTACCAAGCGTTTTCTCGAGATGTCTAGGAGTCGAGTTGTCGCTGTCAGTTCACCCCGAGGGGATGATAAATGTGCCGTATGGACAGCCGCTGGAGATACTCTGCTCGGACGACATATATACGGCCGAGAACCTCCAGTTTGGGAACGGTGGGATAACAATCGCATCAGAAAAAGTGAATTCTACTACTAGAAGACTATCCATGGAGATCCATAAAAAAGGAGGTTTTACTTATTATTGCCGCAACACAGTTACAAACAAAAGGTGCACCAGCCGAGTGCTGGTGGACTCTGCACCGCTGGATGTCACCGACTTTGCCTGCAAATCTCAAAATCTAGACGTTATAAACTGCACCTGGTCAAACCCAGGTTTCAGTGCGACTAACTACACATTTCGTTCACTGGTTTCTGACAATTATGAGGATATATGTACCACTGAAAGAAGCGGTAGAGCCAGATATTGCACCTGGAACACCAGCGGTCAGCCTCGATACAGACAGCATGAAAAAGAGTTTTTCTTCTATATAACATTTTGCAATGTTTTTGGATGTAATGAACAAAATTTCACTATTAATCACTTTGCTATTGTCAAGCCTGATCCACCAAAGAATCTAAAGGTTTTAGGTAACGGCACTCATAGTGTACTACTCCAATGGAGTATTCCTAACAACATGTTTGATATTTTGCCTAATGGAGTTGATCATAAAATTGAATATCAAATAGCTAAAATTGATAAAACATCTTATTTCCGCACGGTGGATACATCTGGGCTACCTGCCAAAAACAAAACCTACAAGTTCCAGCTGTCCGATTTACCCTATGCTCATATGCAGTATGAAGTAAGGATATACATTAGAACGAAAGAAGCTGACAAAGATGAGTTCTGGTCAGATTTTACATACCTAGTATTTTACACAGCCAGTGAAAGGCCTCAAAGACCACCAGATACAGTAGCAGGAGCGTTTGAACAAAATTCGTTTGTGACTACAAGGCGCATTTATGTTTACTGGAAACAATTGGAAGAATATGAAGAAGCAGGAGCTAATTTCACTTATAAAGTTGAAGCTCACCAAGGCACAGAGAACACAAAAACGCTATTAGCTGATAACATAAAGAGTTTAAGTTATATTGTCCTTGATAATGCATCTCTGGGAGCCATCAATGTTGAGATTTGGTCAATCAATGACAAGGGATCATCATTTAATAAAAGCTATCTCTACATCCCTCCTAACATTGATACTTTAGATTTAAAAGTACCATCATTTACAAATCTAGGATATGCGAATGGCACTCACAAATTATCATGGGTTTCTATAAATAACGTTGATAACTACACTGTTTTTTGGTGTCAACACAATACTACAAAGATATGTTCCGGTCGGATGAACTTCACTGTTTTGGAAGCAAATAAAACAAACCATGTTATTGATTTACCAAGAGAGAACAGATATCAATTCGCTATATCCGCTAATGTTGGAACTAAAACCAGTGGAATGGTTTGGGCTACTTGTGACATTTCCAAAGATGGCATTCCAATGTATGGGTTTCCTGTAGAACTGCATCATGATATCCCTGGAAAGTCGTTTGTCACTATTACATGGACTATGGCCTGTACATTGCAAGAAGGCATTATTACCGGTTATAACATTACTTATTGCCCAGTTATAAACACTAGTAATGTGTGTGATACATCATTTACCAATTCTTCAGTCTACGTATCGGACCCAAAACAGATGGAAATAAATATAACAGACCTAAAACCTTACAGAACTTATCAATTTGCAATAGCTCTAAACACTATTTATGGATTAAAAACAATAGATAATGCTTCAACTGGAGTCACTACCACTGAGGACACTCCAACAAGTCCAAGAAATGTCAGCATAACTGAAGTTGAAAGTAATTCAATAGTGATATCATGGGATCCTCCACTAGAGAAAAACGGAATAATCGGGAAATATGTCATATACAACTACAGTGAAGAATATACGTTTGACAAAGTTCCTCATAACAACAGTGACTCTGTGTTGAGAAGGAGTTTCAAAATTGAAGGACTTCATGGATTCTCCAATTATTCATGGTCAGTTGTGGCTTGCAATACAGCAATCAGAAGCTGTTCTCAAAAGAGCCCTCCAAATGGCATATTTCATAGGACTAGAATTGGGCCCCCTAGTAAATTAAAAAAACCTACTATTTTCTACAACCCCGATGTTATAAAATGGGAAAAGCCCGTAACACCAGGAGGAACTGTTAACCTCTATCAATTATTGAGAGTCAAAGATAAGAAACCTGGAGAAATATTAAATACAACCAATTTATCATACTCCCTTCTCTACTGTGAAGGAACTGTAGCAGTAGAAAAGTACCAAGTCAGAGCAGTGAACTTTGATAAGGATCTAAATCACGGTGTCTTATCAGCCACGGACGTAGGCTTACCTAAAAGCAAACAGGAATACCCGGGTGAATGGAGTGATTCTACTCTACTGGCATGTGGAAGTGAACATGGCACCTCATTAATTTTTATTCTAACGGCAGTTTTTGCGCTTGCCGCATGTGTTGTTGTAGTAGTGTATGAATTGATAAAATGTTACAAGATAAGGAAAACTTAACTTAACTTAACCACAGATAAAATAATACTATACCAGACTTAACTAACAGAACTTTTACAGATGGAATTGTAATGGTATGTAGTTTTACGTCAAAATTCTTCCAATGAACTAGATCAGGGATGGGCAGATGGCGGCCCGCGGACCAAGTCCGGCCTCCGACATGATTCAATCCGGCCCGCGATCAAAACCCGTCATCTATATTAAATCGAATATTCGCGCTAAAAACTAAAGGAGATTGCAGCCGGTTAACAACTTGAACTAATTGAGCAGCTTTATAAAAATAACACAAAGCTTGAATTCTAAAAAAAAAAAAAAAACTAAATTCCCCAATTTAATTAACACGCTCATAAAGTTATTTCTATGTTCGCGTCTTCATATATCTGTGAACAAGTATTTTCAACAATGAAACTTCGTAAAATCAAATTATGAAATAGGATGACTGACGAACATCTCGAGTGCGTTTTAAGAGTTAAGTACTTCTAGTCCTCCTCGCGTCGTATTCCTCAATGCTGAGGGTCGTGACCCCCTCCATGGATCACCTTCTGCCGGACGGTGTTGCGCCAATGTGATCTTACTTCTAGTAAGTAACTATAATTAATGAAGATTCAAAGTTTCAACTGTCACACCGGGTGTGACCCAATAAATGTTGTCTTGACGACTTGACTAAACTTGACTATCACTTTAAATTGGCGAAGTTATTTGGAGCACTCCTCAGAAGCCATTATATGAAGAAGAAGAAGAAGAAGTCGGTTAGAATAGTAAAAAAAAGTAGGTAACCTACCTACATCGCGTGTATTCGCTAGGCCTCAGTTCGGGGCGAACCATCAGTTATTATTGTTACATATAATAAATGCTCTTTGGCCCGCGTAAATGTTGTAATTATTTTATTCGGCCCTCCTCTAAATCTATTTCCCCATCCCTGAACTAGATTGTAAGACTACCAGTACCAGAGATATAACTTAAGTGAACACTAAATTCAAGTCAGATCCCAATTACATAAATAACATCTAACAGTCACATACACAGCCCTGGGGCCTTATTCTCGAAATCGTGAGATCGATCAAAACGGCGTGATGACGTTATATCTCGCTTAAAAAACTTACTTTACTTTTCCCAGCATCTCGCAGACAAACGTGTGGTATTTACCATGTGGGACAAGTTTTATCATTCGTGATGCATCGAGTCAAAATTGCTTCTTTCGATTTGGTGTATGTAACAAAATAAAATTAGCACTAAACCAATCAATTACAATTTAAAACAATCTCATAATTTCGATCTCGCATGTTTCTTGCCCATCTCAAATGCAAAAATCTCGCTCATTCGGATAAATCTCGTTACTTGACGTGAAAGAATGTCAATTGATTACATAGTTTTTACATAAGTTCTAACACCACACAAAATCAAAACACAATTGTCACAATGCTATCTACAAATCTGTCTATTTTTTTGTGAAAAGTTTACGGCTCATATCACAAATCTGTGTTATTGTCATTTCACTTCACACCACACGTTAACTTTATTTCGCACACAAACACAGAATAAATAATAGTACAAGTAACACAACACAACACACTAATTTCAGTTGATTGACTGACGGAGTAAGTACGGACTTTGAATGATAGACAGAACTCGCATGATTTTTAGATCTCACATGCTAAAGACCACACGTTGTATCTCGTACGAAATTCGTTCGAGATATAAAACTGTGAGATGCCTAGAATATATGTGACGTCATCAAGTTGATTAGGTCGATCTCACGATTTCGAGAATGAGGTGATTAGTGGTTGATTTAGTCAGGAAACTAGTGGTTGATTTAGTCAGGAAACTAGCACTTGATTAAAACTATGAATTTATTTATGCTATTAAACCTTATGTTCAAAATAATAATGCCCTGTTTTTGAAAAAAATAATAATAATTGCGAATAGTTTTCTCCCGATTAATCGATGATCGTAGCCATCTTGCTTGAAAAAACGCGTGAATGGAATGAGCGAGATTTTGCACTCGAGATTTCCAAGAATCAAGAGAGATGAAAACTGCGAGACGTTAAACATCTCGCTTGAAACGAGAATTAGGCCCCTGATCACACACTAGGATCCCCTGTGTCGTGGGTATCAGGAACTACGAGTACCATGCTACCAAACACCTTCGACCAAAGTAAAAAGTACCACACACAATACCCTGACGCGGAACAAATATTTGCAGAACATGTAAACATTTACACCGCAGCGGGAATTGAACCAGCACCTATAGCATCGCAAAATAAGCAACATTGAGAGAGTCTAGAAAATGTGTACGAGGAAAAACAACAAATACTAATAACGTTTTTCAGTGTTTGTTTGCTTTCCTTAAGGGGCCCCAATTCGATTTGAACTAAAATCTTGTAGGTTCGTACAATTCAATTTTTGAAACAGAGGCACTGTGTAAAATGAGAGCTAGTGCCAGATCCTGTGATTGGAATTCGGAAAATTCCGCTACTTACTTGCGAAACGGCAATAAACGCGCAAAATATTCTAAAACTTGTTCCAGCACGTACGTTTTTTTGAAAAAGTCTTTCAAGTTTGTGAAAAAAATGTTTGTAATTTAGATTCTACACAACATGGGCTAGATACCTGATCTTTTTTTTTTTTACTTTTACAGTTTGTAAGAACATTATGAACATACAAAGTTCAGGTAAAATTGTGCAAATATGCTGATTTTTGAAGGCTTACACAGAATTTAGAGGTAAACAAAAAAAAACAAAAAAAGATCACGTACGTAGATATATTCTTCAAAATACATATTTGTACAAAACATCTGACGAAAAAATTGTTACAACTTTATAATCACGTACGAGCTGAGCACCAGCGTTTTTATCGAAAGTACTGGAATTGACTGCTCTTAAATAATCCCGACGAATACGGCTTTGCCATTTTTTAAAATCTTTTCAGAAATTATTGAGAGCTCGAACACGCCGAATTATTCAAGAAAGGACTGCATTAGATGGAGCTGGTAGGACTCTCAGTCAACAAGTCAAGTTATAGTCGTGCGAGATGTCAAAAGCGTGTCAAAATAACACACACAATTCCTGTACGGCTCCATGTCCTAACAAAAATCAGTTTTATGGTCCCATCCTGAAGAAAGCATGAAACTTGGCATGAATGTAGTTGTCATATATGTGTTTTAATGTTGATATGGAAGTACGTCGAGAAATTATTTTTTCCCCCCTTTCCCCCCCGTTTTATCTCCCTCATTCTGGTTTTCTGAATTTTCTACAATAACGATACGACTGAGGAGTTTACTCTTCAGAGACCAAATCATCGTCGATAAATTGCCTACAAAACGATACTACATTTTATAGTGGCAAGATTAATATATTTCTATATACAGCCATCAACGTATTATGAAATTGTAAAAACAGGCACAACTTTTTGTTTCTAGCTTCATTAATAGGAAAACGACAAGAGTAGTGATAAATAGGCTAAAGAAGTTAAATACCTTATACATTCAGCTACAAAATGACACTTATTTCATAGTCGTAGAGGCATTACTTCCATGTCAATACTATACAATAATGCCATGTCCGTCCTGTCTGTCTGTCTGCGGCTTATCTAAGACCCTTAATACTAGAAAGGTGTAATTAAGCATGGGTATACATATTAATCAAGAGGTAAAATAAAATATTAAAAAAATACATCTTATCCCATGGTGTAGGGTGTCGTTGGATAGGTCACTCAAAAATATAGTCGGTGTGTGAGGCCCATTTTTCGATTCAGGGATCCGTTTGCGAAATATTAAGCTTTAAATTGCTGATTTTTGTTAGAGTCATGTGTGCCCCTACCCTGCCAGCTACGAACAATAAATAAATAAATAAATAATGCTGGACAGTTCACACAACATTATCTAGCCCCAAGCTAACTAGAGCTTGTGTTATGGGTACTAGATAACTGATAAACTTAATACAATATATTACATAGATAGATATTTTTTATTATACATAGAAAATACCCAGAACACCCTGAACAAATATCTGCGATCGCACAAATATTTGTTCCGAGGCGGGAATCGAACCCACAACCTCATGCGTCGCAGGCCAAGCTTCGCCCGCCGCGCCACAGAGGTCGTCGAAATAGCCGGACAACTTTAAGAATTGATGCGTAAACGTCTAAACTATTGTCAGGGGCTAGTTTCAAATCTTAGCGACAAATAGCTAGTGCGACAACGCCCCAGAAATTGCTGTTTTTTGTAATCAAAATTATTCGTTTTTTTTTTATGTTATGTATTCATAAAGGCGCTTACGGTCCCGCCTGTTAAATTAAGAAACAGGTAAAATCAGTGGTAGGTATAGTGTTTTCCTGTTTGTTTTCCTGTAGACAGGCACGAATAACAAGGACACATTGTTAGCATACATGCAAAATGATGATTATATTTTTTATAAAATGTTCCATGATCAAATTATTTTACTGCATTATTTCCCCAACCATCGTGCCGGACTGATTGAACTAACGACGCACCCAATATTCATGTAATTGATTCCTTAATACAGTGAAGTTTATCAATTTTAATCATTGAAATCGAAGAATGAAGTTCAGTTTGTTGTTTTGGTGCATTACAATTCAGTGGTTGATAGCTATACCGCGCGTTTTCTCGAGATGTCTAGGAGTCGATTTGTCGCTGTCAGTTCACCCCGAGGGAATGATAAGTGTGCCGTATGGACAGCCGTTGGAGATACTCTGCTCGGACGACAGATATACGGCCGACAACCTCCAGTTTGAGAACGGTGGGGAACCAATCCCATCAATCAAAGTGAATACTACCACTAGAAGACTATCCATGGAGAACCATAAAAAAGGAGTTTTTACTTATTATTGTCGCAACACAGTTACAAACAAAGTGTGCGCCAGCCGAGTGGTGGTGGACTCTGCACCGCTGGATGTCACCGACTTTGCCTGCAAATCTCAAAATCTAGACGTTATAAACTGCACCTGGTCAAACCCAGGTTTCAGTGCGACTAACTACACATTTAGTTCACTAGTTTCTGACAATTATGAGGATATATGTACCACTGAAAGAAGCGGTAGAGCCAGATATTGCACCTGGAACACCAGCGGTCAGCCTCGATACAGACAGCTAGAAAAAGAGTTTTTCTTCTATATAACATTTTGCAATGTTTTTGGATGTAATGAACAAAATTTCACTATAAATCACTTTGCTATTGTCAAGCCCGATCCACCAAAGAATCTAAAGGTTTTAAGTAATGGCACTAATAGTGTAATACTCCAATGGAGTATTCCTAACAACATGTTTGATTTTTTGCCTAATGGAGTTGATCATAAAATTGAATATCAAATAGCTAAAATTGATAAAACATCTTATTTCCGCAAGGTGGATACATCTGGGCTACCTGCGAAAAACGGAACCTACAAGTTCCAGCTGTCCGATTTACCCTATGCTCATATGCAGTATGAAGTAAGGATATACATTAGACCGAAAGAAGCTGACAAAGATGAGTTCTGGTCTGATTTTACACACCTAGTATTTTACACAGCCAGTGAAAGGCCTCAAAGACCACCAGATACAGTAGTTGGAGCTTTTGAACAAAGTTCGTTTGTGACTACAAGGCGCATATATGTTTACTGGAAACAATTGGAAGAATATGAAGAAGCAGGAGCTAATTTCACTTATAAAGTTGTGACTCACCAAGGCACAGAGAACACAAAAAGGCTATTAGCTGATAACAAAAAGAGTTTAAGTTATATTGTCCTTGATAATGCATCTCTGGGAGCCATCAATGTTGAGATTTGGTCAATCAATGACAAGGGATCATCATTTAATAAAAGCCATCTCTACATCCCTCCTAACATTGATACTTTAGCTTTAAGAGTACCATCATTTACAAAGCTAGGATATGAAAATGGCACTCACAAATTATCATGGGTTTCTATAAATACCGTCGATAACTACACTGTGTTTTGGTGTCAACACAATACTGCAAAGATATGTTCCGGTCGGATAAACTTCACTGTTTTGGAAGCAAATAAAACAAACCATGTTATTGATTTACCAAGAGAGAACAGATATCAATTCGCTATATCCGCTAATGTTGGAAGTAAAACCAGTGGAATGGTTTGGACTACTTGTGACATTTCCAAAGATGACATTCCAATGTATAGGTTTCCTGTAGAATTACATCATGGTATCCCTGGAAAGTCGTTTGTTACGATTGCATGGGATATGGCCTGTACATTGCAAGAAGGCATTATTACCGGTTATAACATTACTTATTGGCCAGTTATAAACACTAGTAATGTGTGTGATACATCATTTACCAATTCTTCTGTCTACGTATCGGACCCAAAACAGATGGAAATAAATATAACAGACCTAAATCCAAACACAACGTATGTGTTTGCATTAACTCTAAACACTACTTATGGATTGAAAGTGATCGAAAATGCTTTGACTGAAATCACTACAACTGAGGACACTCCAACAGGTCCAAGAAATGTCAACATAGCTAAAGATGAAGCGATATCATGGGATTCTCCACTAAAGAAAAATGGAATAATCAGAAAATCTGACGTCATATACAACTACACTGAAGAATATTCTTTTAACAACGGCTCTGTGTTGAGAAGGAGTTTCAAAATTGAAGAACATATAAGGATGAATGTGTGAAAGACACATTGCTCACATTGACTAACTACGTATTCAATCAAATTAGCAGTAGAATTTCATGTATTTTTTTTTTTTTTGTAATTCTTACCTAAAATTTACTTGTCAATATTTTGCATGCGTTAAACGCCGATTACCGCTGTACATTTAACTGTAGCACTAACTAGTGCTGTTCATCCTGTTACCCATGTATCGCAATAAATTAATTGGAATTTTATGGATTTTCCAATTATTTATGGTCAGTTGTGGCTTGCAATACAGCAATCAATAGCTGTTCTAGAAGAGCCCTCCAAATGGCATCTTTCTTAGGACCAGAATTAGTCTCCATAGTGACTAAAAATCACCAACGATTTTCAATAGCCAAGATCTAATGAAATAGGAAAAGCCTAAACAACCTGGAGGAACCACTCAACGCGATTGCAAAAAAATTTAGTTCTAGAATAAGTTTTAGTACTCTAGCGTAGCGTGTTCTTGTTATTGTGATGTATTTAATCGATCCAATTTTACTCGAGAAGGTAAACTTCTGAAGGACTGTAAAGGTGGGATTGCAATACAATGTAACACTTTACAAAATAAATTAAGGAAAGACAATGTTTTTGATTTTGCGTTGACCTTTATTTAAATTTATTCAGTTACTGCATAGTTACTGTTCAGAGGACTTTGAACTAACTGATAGCACAAATTCACTAAAATGTTCTGCAAGTTTAGCATGAGTACCCAAGACAAGAGTTTGTCGACAGAACTATAGAAAAATATTACATTTGGATGTAGGAAGGCAATATTTCTACACATTCGAGCAGGGCAATCTCAAGAATGAAGTGAAAGAGAAGTTTCTATGCTATTCCCTCGCGATAAGTCTTGTAAATATGTACCCCTAAACACATTTTTAGTGTTTTTTTTTTGTTTAGGGGTAACTCAGCTAAAATTATGATATTTATGAGATACTATCAATTAAAACATGTGTGTGTGTTAAGTCTCCTAGTTCTCGCGAAACTCACTTTTCGCTATCTGAAGAAGTGTTCACGAGCTGTAATGGGCAAAAACACCAAAAAAAAAAAACACACACCTCAAGCGTGAGCATCCACCTTAAGTTGTATATTTAATTTTATTAGTACACAATTCCAAACATTTGTTTTTTAATAGAATTATCTCAGATTTACGTCATTCCGTTAATGTTGCAGTAAAGTGCCAACTGGATAGTGACGCCATCTGGTGTTACTCTCTTGAGTAGCTGACCTTGGTTTCTTGGATCATGGCACGGCCATGCTTGTTTGCTCACAGACTATAATCACGGCAGGGTGTTAGTTGGTGATGTTGCGTTACCTGGCTAGTCCGTAGCAGTTGAAGGCCGCCCATGCGATCGGGAACACGATCTGCAGCAACGGCAGTGACGCAGCTAAAACAGACAGATTAAAAAAAAACTGTTACATAATACTACCAACTCGTACAAACTACAGCCTTCACACGGGTAGGTTCAGGATGAAAAACAGACCCCCCCTTCCCCCGATCCTACCGCCATCCATCCATCCACATACCAAATACCATCAAAATCCGCTTAACCGTTATGGAGTGGAACCACAAATAACGCGAGCGTAGCCGCGGGCGTCAGCTAATAAACCGTATCCTACAGCACTCAACGATAAGTAGTGTCTTTTTTGTTTATCCATTATTATTTTATTCTATCATCAATACTTTTCGCAGCCCACGCGATGTAAAGAATATTTTAGGTATTTTTTTTTTCACCTTGGGTTACATAATTGGAGTCTTAGTAAGGATCCCAAATTATTTTGAAAATATAATATAGCCAATGTCACCCGAGGACTTCCCAACAGTGAAATATTTTTTCAAATCGGTTCAGTAGTTTCGGATCTTGTTCAATGCAAACAAACAATCAAATCTTCCCACAACACTCACAACAACACTCACACAACAACAAACAATCACTCATTACACAGATAAAATAATACTATAATCTTTATAATATTAGTATAGATACTAGTATAGTATTCTTTTATCTGTGGTATAGACAAGTAATTAATTTGTAAAAATAAAAAAACCCTCAACGCTATAAAAGGGCTGAACCGATTTTGATCAAACATAGCTAAGAACACTCCAGACAAAATCACTTTTAAAAAAAACACGAAATCGGTTCATCCGTTCGGGAGCTATGATGCCACAGACGGACAAACACATACACACACACACGCACTCACACTCACACAAACACACACATAGACACGTCAAACTTATAACACCCCGTCGTTTTTGCGTCGGGGGTTAAAAAGGAGTTATATCACATAGTGACCACTGACACTCCCGTACAGGGAATATACATCATGTTTAAAGTACTACATGGATTGAGTGCTAAAATAGCAACAACATACTTACATATATTATGAAGGCACACATAACACACGACTCAAGTAGCGTGAACATTCCAATAAGCGCAAACACGGCTAGGATACATTATTTTATGACGGTGTTCCTATTCCTGAGTGTTCCTTCTTACTCCTATCCTAGAAGATAGCTTGCTATCCTATAGAGAGAAACAAATATATTGTCACACGACAGACGTTTTTCCGTTCCGTACCCTGAACATTGGTAACATGAATGTACATCTTCCTAGATTGGTACCATGAATGTAGTAGTAATTGGTACCAAGTGTGACATTTGGCCTGGTACAAGTTACACAAATAAGAACAGCTCTGCTTGTCTCATTCCAACACATGAATACATTCCTATGAAAGAATGAGACTGGTATAATCGAATCAGGTTTGTTTATAGCCTTATTTCCATGTACTACTACTTCTGTGATACACATATACGTTTGAGGAGCATGTCACTTTCTCGGAAAGCGAGGAAGCCATGACACCGTTACACCATACCTATTTCAGCCGCAAAGCAGTGGTAGCTAGTGGTAGCAAAGCTGATCTCTGACCTAACGCGGTGACCAAGAAAGAACCGATAACACGAAGTAGTAGTAGCTATAAGTAGATACCCATGATTTTCACTAGAAACGGGATATTTACCATTATTTTCGAGTTTTGTTTATTCCCGATATTTGGGCACAGTTGCATGCAAATCATGAAGTTGCATGAAATATCGGGAACAATGAAAACTCGAACATCATGGTAAATATCCCGTTTCTAGTGAAAAGTATGTGCATAGCCATGATAGTTTCAAAAGTTAGATAAAAAAAAACAATGCTGGACAGTTCACACAACATTATCTAGCCACAAGCTAAGCAGAGCTTGTGTTATGGGTACTAGATAACTAATATACTTAATAAAATATATTACATAGATAGATGTTTTTATTATGCATAGAAAATACCCAGAACAACCTGAACAAATATCTGCGATCGCACAAATATTTGTTCCGAGGCGGGAATCGAACCCGCAACCTCCTGCGTCGCAGGCCAACCTTCGCCAGCCGCGCCACAGAGGTCGTCACACGTTCATACATAGGTATCTAACTTTTGAAACTGAACTTTTGAGACGCACTGGACCGTAGGTCTCGGTCCAGTGCGTCACGCCAGGCAGCTGGTACACGTGGCGCACGAAGGAAGCGATCACCACGATCGATATCACCACCGGCAGCACTATGCCTTCCATTATTAGATACCTATGGTCTGCAGAAAGTAGGTCTCGGTCCAGTGCGTCACGCCAGGCAGCTGGTACACGTGACGCACGAAGGAAGCGATCACCACGATCGATATCACTACCGGCAGCACTATGCCTTCCATTATTAGATACCTATGGTCTGCAGAAAGTAGGTATCGGTCCAGTGCGTCACGCCAGGCAGCTGGTACACAAGACGCACGAAGGAAGCTATCACCACGATCGATATCACTACCGGCAGCACTATGCCTTCCATTATTAGATACCTATGGTCTGCAGAAAGTAGGTCTCGGTCCAGTGCGTCACGCCAGGCAGCTGGTACACGTGACGCACGAAGGAAGCGATCACCACGATCGATATCACCACCGGCAGCACTATGCCTTCCATTATTTTCACTGTGCACTGGAAAACAAAAATAGTTTTTAACACACAATGAATTAAACTTCCTTCTATTTCAGTGACGCTTCCACTCTGCGTCAATCATGGTTACCGCTTGCGTATCGAGAAAGGAGTTCACATACATGGCTGTATACATACATACGCAAGACTCCAGGACTGGGCCCCAATGAAGAATATCGGCAGACTTCACCCAGACTCTCTGTTCATAGGCAGAAGGTACCGCTTAATATCAGGTGGGCCATCTGCGTAATCCGTCATTCCAAATTGTATAAAATAAAAATAAAATATCTATCACTTTTCGCGTGTAATTGTTGCATTATATTGGGGATGCCTCTACCAGAAAACGTCTAAAGCTTGCAGATGACAGTCCGTATATGATGCAAGTATGATGCACGTTTTAGCAGTAGTAGAGTTTTTTTGTGAAAGAGTTCGTCCGGGGAAGTACTACCTCCATACTTATTTCTGCCTCAAAGCAGTAATGCCACATAATAAATATTAGTGCAAGAATGCTCGCATTGCTGTGTTCCGGTTTGAAGGTTATGGGTGGGTATCTTTATGTCTCAGGGTGGCAATGCCACATAGGATGCGTCCTAGGTGGTCGTGACCTATGAGGTAACGCATTCGTTTCGTTTCGTTTCGTATGAGGTAGTGCTGGCCTCTGGTGTCGGAGTTTGTCAAGCCGCCCGAGGGCCTCTGACATGGCTTATCGACTGCTATTAATCAATAACAGCCGGGACCGACAGCTTAACGTGCCCTCCGAAGCACAGAGAATGCATTGTTAAAGGCAGAGGGTACCGCTTAACACCAGGTGGGCGAACTGCTTGTTCCGTCATTCAAGTAGCTAAAAAAGAAAAACGGTCAAGTGCGAGTCGAACTCGCCCATGAAGGATTCTGTAGCAGCAAGTAACATAATATAAAAGTTCATAATATATAATTGCGGTTTACGATTTATGAAGTATTAAAAAAAACTACTTATAAGATCTCGATTAAACCAATTTTCGGTGGAAGTTTACACGGTAATTACAACATATATTTTTTTTAGTTTTATCATTCTCTTATTTTAGAAGTTACAGGGAGGGGGGGGGGGGGACACATTTTACCACTTTGGAAGTATCTCTTGCGCAAACTATTCAGTTTAGGAAAAAAAAAAAATAGAAATCTCGTAACATTTTTGAAGACCTACCCATAGATAAACCACAAATTTGATAAAAAAAAATAGTTTCAGTTCTAAGTAAGGGAAACCCCCATAATTTATTGTTTTTTTTTCTATTTTTGTGTGAAATTATTAATGCGGTTCACAGAATACATCTACTTACCAAGTTACAACAGCATAGTTCTTATAGTTTCGGAATAAAGTGGCTGTGACATACGGACGGACAGACAGACAGACAGACATGACGAATCCATAAGGGTTCCGTTTTTTGCCATTTGGCTACAGAACCATAAAAAAGGAGTGTTACTTACCAAGTACCTCTGCTTGTCAATCACGGTAACAGGACGGGACGTGGCCTTGTTCAGCGCTAGCTTCAGATTCGTCAAGTAAGGCGTCTCGCACATTCTGTAGGCCTTGTTCTGATGCGGCGTGCGCACGCGCGGTGTGCTGAAATTGTCTTTGTACTGAAACCACAGTTCGCTTTTACAACGATGGCATAACACGAAATGCAGAAGGGGGGACATCACATAACACCCAGCAGACACATACATAATATAACATAACATAGCACCCAACAGTCACTTACATAGTCTTGATCCCACACTAGGATTCCCTGTGTCGTGGGTATCAGAAACTACGAGCATAGACTAACTAAACACAATAGACTGCTAATCTCACACAAGAAAACGTGCATCGATAAATGATTGCCTACAATGACGCTAGATGTCGCTGTTTTGAATCTGCTATAAACGATTGAAATCATTTTTACATGTATTTCGAATAGATCGATAAAACATGTTTTGCGACCATAGTTCCATAATTAAAAAATAAATTAAATGTTTATTTTTAAAGAGATTAGGTAATTGGTTTAAAATGCTGATTGAATGAATTTGCCAGCGCCATCTAGAAATAGCCTGAAATTTTGCCAGCGCCATCTAGAAATAGCCTGGAATTGACCTTTTTTGAGTCACGTTTTCTTGTATGAGATTTATTTAGTTATGTTGTTTAGTTAGTCTATACTACGAGTACTATGGTACCATTACACCCAAACCCGGAACAAATATTTGCAGATCATACAAACATTTGTCCCGCAGCGGGAATCGGACCCGCAACATTTCGCGTCTGAGCCGGCTACTCGCCCGACGCGCTACAGAGACCAATACATAGTCCTGATCCCAAACTAGCGTCCCTGTGTCGTGGGTATCAGGAACTACGGGTACCCTGATTCTTGAACGAGCGAAGCGAGTTCTCTTATTCAACTTGGACGAACTAACCGTAACCGTCCATCTAGGCGTGGTTGTTCGGTTGGTAATATACGGAATCGGCGATTGTATGTATATTTGTCCAAGGATAACTTTCTAATAGTTGATCCAATCTTCATGAAAGGTAGAAGGACATTGGTACAATTGGTAGATAAGTTTATAAGCGGTCGGGAGTTGTTGAGATATTGAGTAGCAAATATCTTTTATTTTTTGAAGTCGGTTACAAAGCTAAATATATTACCTAGGTAACCTACATCGCATGTATTCGTGAGTTCTAAGTTTGGGGCGAACCACTAGGCCTTAGTACCAGTTTTGGTAGTTATCGAAACTAGATGAAGTTTCATTTTAAACTATGATGGTTACATACTTATCACTAGAAACGGGATATTTACCATGATTTTTGAGTTTTAATTGTTCCCGATATTTCGGCACAATTGCATGCTCAAAAACTCAAAAATCATGGTAAATATCCCGTTTCTAGTGATAAGTATATATGAAGTTTCGTTTCCATCCATACGCGCCCGTTAGTTCCTTGACGTTTTCGCTAGGAGCACCGCTAATGGAAGGAAACGAAACTTCATATGGTTTCGAAAACTATCCAAACTCGTACTAAGGGTAGGTAATGCACTAGTGAATAGTTATGATAAGTAAGAGTTACCTGAGAAGTGGGCTGGAAGGTCTGTCCCGCGAACAGCTCGGGGTCACCGTCCTGCAGCCCCTTGCAGTGTCCCGGCACGTCCTGTCCCGGCCGCAGCACCACCACATCGCCCTCCACCAGCAACGCCCAAGGTAAGTTTACTATGGTAGCTGTCAAGCAAAATATATTATAAAATACAAGCTTTTATAAAATTAGTGATTTATGAAATTAGTGAACTTTGATAGACCTTTGTTTGACCACGATCTCGCCTGTTGGTAAGTGACGATGTGGCCGAAGATGGAGCACAAAGGTCTAGAAGGCACTTATTCACTCTAGCCTTGAAGAGACCCAGATTATAGTTTTCAGGAAAGACAGACGACGGTAGTGTGCTGATCAAAATGAGCCTAAACACGGCTAGTCTACTATTATCCATCGAGAAGTTCCGTTGTCCACCTTCCGTCTCCATCATCAGATGTTCGCTATCAACATTATATTGTATTGTCATCGGAACTTAACAGGTATGCCAAATTTCAGCTCAATCGGTTGAAAATTGAGGTTGCTTTAAAATTCAGTTGCTAGATTCCACCTGGATTACACCCAGACAAATATACATTACATACAGCCTAGTGTGGGGCCATAGCTATATTATAACTCCGACAGTGTCTTAATCTAAATCTAAATTGTTTAATATCTTTTCTCGGTGTTTTATGTATTAGTTGTGTTTTTTTTGTAAATAAATAAATAAATAAAATAAATAAATACATTGCAAGTTAAATAAAAGCTTGTAAAATACACAAGCTATTATAAAATTAGTGATCGGAACCGTCTACTGATCGAAATGCGCCTAAACACGGCCAGTCTACTATTATCCATCGAGGAGTTCCGTTACGCGTACGGCCTAAGACTAGACCCCTCCGTCTGCTCCTGTGGGCCGACTAAGGGATTAAAAAACCGACTAAGGGATTACCCAAACTTGTTGATACGATTCGTTGTTATTACATTTGTCCTGGCTGCTAGCTTATTATGGAATGTATTATTACTGGAAGAAAGCGTTAGCAAAGTCAGTCGTGGGAATAAATGGCGGGATGAGCTCACCACTTGTCACGTCCATTTTCCACGATGGTGCAACCCTCATTGAAGAGGCCCATATCAGGCTCTGCCTACCCTTTCGGGGAAAAAGGCGTGTGTCTGTGTATACACGTCTATGTATAAAATATACATGCATACATGTATATTTTTCAATACAAGCTTTTATAAAATTAATTATCGGAACCGTGTACGTGTGGAAATAAGCCTAAACACGGACAGTCTAACCATCAAGGAGTTCTGTTGTTCACCATCCGTCTCCATCAGCAGACCACCCTGTCACCATAATATAGTATTGTCATCGGAACTTCACAGGTATGCAAAATTTAATCTCAATCGGTTGAGGATAACTGCTTTGCTTGTAAAAAAAAACCCGCGAAATTCAAATTTTATTGTGGTTTTTGCTGATCACAGCTCTTCAACACATCTTGAGATAGCGAAACCTGATTTTTCGAAAGTTAGGAGAACTAACACACATGTTTTCATTGAAAATGTCTCATAACTATGATTAGTTTAGCTAAGAATGTCATTCAATTATTTTTAGTGTTTTTTATTGTTCATTGACATTCGTAACTAAACTATTGATATTTACGAGATACTTTCAATCAAAATATGCGTCTTAGTTCTGCTAGATTCCGCAAAATCAGGTTTCGCTATCTCAAGATGTGTTGATGAGCTGTGATCAGCAAAAACCACAATACATACATACATAGACACACGCCTCTTTCCCCGAAGGGGTAGGCAGAGCCTCAATGGGCCTCTTTTCACTGTGGGTTGCACCATCGTGGGATATAGACGTGACAAGTGGTGAGCTCATCGCCGCCATTGCTTCCAACGACTGACTCACCTAACACTTTCTTCCAGTAATAACACATTCTACAATTATCTAGCACGACGCCCGAGCGGCAGACCACCACGGAGATGGCGTGACGAGTTTAATGTGCACCTACCAGACTGGCCCACTGCAACAAGGGACAGAGAGAACTGGAAAAAAGGGAGGGAGGCCTTTGCCCTGCAGTGGGACAATATAGGCAAAAATAAATAAATCTGTCAATAAGGTTGGGTAAGCTATGATCCACTTATAAGAAGTTGGTGAGAAGAACCCTATGTGGGAACCCCTTCTAACGATCTCTGGATAATGCTGACTTTGTAAAAGTAATTAGGTATTTCTTTTTTCACCTCAAAGAGATTAAATCCATTCAAGCTTTACAAAATAGTGACCCCAAGCTGTTATAGAACTCCTCAATCGCTAATATTGGACTGATTGATAGACAAGATTCCGATGGAAACGGCGCTTAGTTATTTCATTTCATTATCATCATCAGCCCACAGAAGTCCATGATGATTTACCATCTCGATAAGTCCACTGTAAGATCACGCACGGTGAAAACGGGGCACACAGATGTGGATAGTGTTCTTCCTTCCATTTTGAGTTCCTTATGGATTTGTCCAATGTCTCTAAAATTAAAAATATTTATTTGCCAATTTCCATGAAGACTAGAAATGCTATAAACAGGTTTGGCAACAAACTGTGTTATTTTTTGTGGTGTGGAAATGATTTACATTTACATAAATGTAATTTTGATGCCTAATAATTGTAGGTAAGGTACTCCTTGGGAAACAATACTATACAACATGATAATGCACGCCCTGTTATTGTAAAGCCTGACGTTGTACACCCCAATCATTGGAAGCCAGTGGCACCAATCTAGTCTGTAATTTGCTTCACTTATTCTTATTAAAAACAAAACATAATCCCACTTAACATAAATGTCGAACTTACAAGCTTTGGATGTTTGTTACTCTAATCATGCAGAAATAGCTGAACCAATTTAAATGAAATTTAATACACATGTAGACTATATTGTGTACTAAGTATATATAACCTAGATTGAGCTTTATGCTATTTTTTATTCTGGTAAATCAGGTGAAAAGCTGCATGTGGACACATTTCTTCCATAAAAATCAACACATTTCGGACCTATTAAGGCTATTAAACAAATAAATAAATAATGCTGGACAGTTCACACAAAATTAACTAGCCCTAAGCTAAGCAGAGCTTGTGTTATGGGTACTAGATAACTGATATACCAAACTTTATTGAACCAAACTTTAGTCATTAGTTCTTATGAACACAGATATTTAGGAAAATTCTCATCTTAGTAGTATTACTATTCCATAGCATTTCCATCAAACACAACAAACTAATAAATAACGAACAAGATAATTTACCAACTACCAACTGACTTTGACTTTTGACTTTGACTTTGATACTAAAGTTTTCCAGGGGTCACATGGGTGGCTTGCGTCACCTATATACTTTGTAACAGACTTTAGTCTCTTTTTAGATGTACTGTGCAGAAGCCCAATTCTCGTAATAAAAAATAGTCAAATTAAAGTTCGGATCATGTTACGATCTAGTGCCGATGTCACAAACGTCAAAAATGGTATTCTGCTCACCTGACAATACAACGCGGAGTGTGATTATATCGAAATGTGACTGTAACTTTAATGTTTCAAAGTTCTGAGAATTCTCTCTTTCACTCTTAACAATTATTATATAGCACTATCCTACTCTAACATACGGTCGCTAGAACCGAAAGTATAGTATATTGTTGTTATGAGGGAGCAGAATACCAATTTCTCAGTCAATTTACAATAGAATCTCGTTTCGGTCAACTTGCAGTGTGGTTATAATATAAATAAGAGAATTGGGCTTCTGGTCATCGATTGTAGTGCCTACAAAATGGCCAATGCTCAAACAAAGGTTTATCATCTTTGACACTTTATAGGTACATTCCAGCCTCTGTAGCTAGGCTAGGCGGCTGAGATGCAAAAGGTTGCGGGTTCGATTACCACTGCGGGACAAATGTTTATGTGGTGTATTGCATATCTATGGCTTATGTGTGAAATAGTGTTATGTGATTGACTATAATTAATGAGCAAATGTGAGGGTACCTGCTGAAGATGTTTTCTAAAACTACCTCAATCTTCAGTCTTGAATAGCCAAGTAAGTTCATAACAGTGGCGAATGCGGAAAAATCGGTAAAAATTGTGTAAAACCAGTGAAAACTTGGTGATATGAGTGTGCATACAATGGCTGATAAAAGATTCGAAACTTTTGATGTAAAAAAGGGGGACTGGGAGTCCTATAAGGAAAGATTTGGTTATTTTCTAACAGCACAGGGGGTGACTGATCCAGAAAAACGAAAAGCCGTATTTTTTGCTTCTTGTGGCAGTGATCTGTATAATTTAGTGAAATCATTGGTTTTCCCAAAGACTGTGAGTGAGGCTAGTTTAGTTGAAATAGAAACAAAACTAGACAATCATTTTAGTCCGCGGCCAAATGAGATAGTAGAATCATTCAAATTCCACACTAGAAAGCAGGGTAAAAATGAATCTATGCAAGATTACATTGCAGCACTGAGGAAAATGTGTAGATTCTGCAACTTTGCTGATTTGGCAAGGACTTTGAGAGATAGGCTTGTATGTGGAGTAAATGATGTCAAACTGCAAGAAAGTTTACTGAAGAAGGCCAACCTCACTTATTCAACAGCAGTTCAGTTGGCATTGCAAGCTGAAAAATGTATGGAAGACCTGAAAGCACTGAAAGTACCAGACATTGGAGGTTCATCAAGCTTCAACCCAGCGAGTGAAAGCAGGGACAGCGAGGAAGTGGAGCCAATGGAGGTAAATGCAGTGGGAGACGATAAAAAGAAGAAGATGCAGAGGAAGCCACATGTATCACAAATGCAAGTTTGTTTCTGCTAAATGCAACGCGTGCAGCAAAATAGGCCACAAGGCAAAAATGTGCAGGAAAAACAATATTAGTACTGGTGATGTTAAAGAGATTCAAGAGAGGGAAGAGGATTTCATGAACGGATTATATTGTGTGGGAGGAACATATTGTGAACCTGCAATATGGATGGAACTGAAAATTAATAAAAAAAAAGTCAAGTTTGAGGTTGATTCGGGCTGCTCATACACCATCATGTCACGGGAACAAGCAGAAATAATTTGGACCAATGGACTGCATTTGCAGGAGTGTGATCTGAATTTGCACACCTGGACTGATGGTAAGGTGCAGGTGCATGGCAGGACCGAAGTTTTTATTGAATATAAAAACTTTAAAGGTTACTTGCATATCCTCATCGGACAGGGGCGAGGTAACCTCCTAGGAAGGAACTGGTTCAAACCCTTGGGGATTTCAGTTCAAGGTATTGATAAAATATATTCCCACCAAAATGAAAACAATGAATCTCTGAAAGAAATGCTAAAAAAATATGAAGAAGTTTTTGAAGGACTTGGCGAATACAAAGGACCACAAGTAATAATCAGTTGCAAGAAAGATGTTCAGCCGAAATTCATAAGGAGCCGGCCGGTACCATTTGCAATAAGAGACAGAGTATGTGATGAAATACACAGGCTGGTCAGTGTTGGGGTACTGGAGCCGATAGCATATTCAGAGTCGGCTACACCTGTGGTTCCAGTGGTAAAAAAAATGGAAGTATTCGACTATGTGGGGACTACCGATGGACTGTAAATACAGCAACAGAAACAGATACATATCCCCAGCCAACAATCAACGAGTCACTATCTGAAATTGCAGGTGGAATTGTGTTTACCAAGCTGGATTTGAAAGAGGCGTACACACAACTGAAAGTATCGGATGAAACGGGAATGCTCCTGACGATAAATACTCTGAAGGGATTATATAAAATGAAGAGATTACCCTATGGCTTAAAGGCATGTCCGGGGATATTTCAACGAGTCATGTCAACAACATTGGCTGGTATTAGAGGAGTGACCGTTCTGTTGGATGACATATTAATAAGTGGTGATGAAATACAGCATATGGCAAGCAAGACTGGAAAAAGTATTGGCCTGTCTAAAACATGTTGGACTCAGACTAAACCGAAGCAAATGTGAAATTGCTACAAACAAAGTTGAGTTCCTGGGGTATGTGGTAGATAAACACGGTATTCACCCAAGTGAACAGAAAGTAAAATTGATAACCAATGCAAAGAGTCCACAGAATGTTAAAGAGCTCCAAGCTTTTTTGGGATTGCTGCATTTTTATGAAAGGTTTATGAAGGACAAAGCTACAAGATTAGAACCACTTCACAGACTCTTGGATAAAGATGCCGAATGGAAATGGGGAAAGATAGAAGAAGAAACTTTGCTTAAGGCCAAATCGATATTGTCTAGCGAAGATACCCTAGTACATTTCGACATTAACAGAAAGGTTACATTAACTTGTGATGTTTCAGAATATGGGGTAGGCGCCGTATTGTCTCACACAATGGATGATGGATCAGAGAAACCTATTGCCATGGGATCTAGAATGTTATCGAAACCGGAGCGTAACTATGCTCAGATAGATAAAGAAGCGGCGGCGATCATGTTCGGTTTGGATAAATTCAATCAGTATGTATATGGAAGACATGTGGTAATATACACTGATCACAAGCCGTTGCTTGGGATATTTAGTCCCAATAAAGCTATACCAAAGGTTCTGTCCCCGAGAATTATGCGATGGGCTTTGAAGCTAAATTCACATGACTATGAATTAAAATATAAATGTGGTACCAGTATTGGTAACGCCGACGCCCTAAGTAGATGGATTGAGGCTGAAGATTGGAAGCCCAATACTGAAAACATTGAAGATATATTGTTGCTGTCAGAAACACCGAGCGCTGTTCAGTATTCAGCGAAAGATATTGCGGAACAAACTGGGCGAGATGAAATTTTATCTAAAGTGATGTTCTGGATATTGCATGGATGGCCTGATACCGTTAACGACGGAAATATGAAACTATATTGGCTAAAAAGAAAAGAGCTGTCCATCACCCATGATTGTATAATATGGGGTACTCGAGTGGTCATACCGCCTCTGATGCGAGAGCATATGCTGCAGGCTTTACATGAGACACATGATGGCATAGTGATATCGAAATCAATTGCACGAAGCTACTTTTGGTGGCCTGGGCTTGATCACGAGATAGAAGCTTTGGTGGCGAATTGTGAAAGCTGCCAGGTAAATAGGAACATGCCAGCAAGTACTGCACATTCCTGGGTCACCCCGACTAACCCATGGCAGCGCTTACACATAGACTTTGCAGGGCCTGTGTTGATCCACACTCAAAATGGCCGGAAGTAAAGATAGTACGATCTACGTCGAGTCAGTGTGCAATTAAAGCATTAAGAGAAATTTTTGCCGAGCAAGGGTTGCCAGAAGTGTTGGTATCGGATAATGGAACGGCCTTCACATCCGAAGATTTCAAGAGTTTTATAAAAAGTAATGGAATTAAACATGTTCTGACGCCGCCGTGGAGCCCGTCCACAAATGGCCAAGCTGAAAGATTTGTGCAAACAGTAAAGAATTAATTGAAAAGCTTGGCCGGGTCTGACATGGATATTAAATTGCCACGCATTCTCTTTGGTTTGAGAGTGGCACCAAGTTCTGTCGCCGGAAAATCGCCGGCAGAAATACTGAATAAACGTCGATTCAGAACACGTTTTGATATCATACATCCCTTCTCCACAAAACCGGTTGCTGAAAGACAGATTGAAAGAAATACAGAAGTACGAGTATTTAGACTGAAGGATAAGGTGTGGCTGCGCAATTATGCAAGAGGTGAGAAGTGGGTCAAAGGAGAAATATTCAGAATCAAAGGTCCTGTTCGATTCTTAGTGAAGATGGAGGATGGACCAATAGTCACCAGACATGTAAATAAGCTACGTCGACGCGATTCTGATGAAGTTCCCGGCCCTAGTAATGAATCTCGTGACATACTCGGCATACCGAGCCATGCAACAGTAACATGCGAAGGAGACATGTTACAACGAAACTAAATAAAACAAAATGTATCGGATTGTAAATAATAATATAGTTATGATAGTAGTGAACTGTTGATTATAATGATTAAGTGACTATGGGGGAAGGTATGTGGTGTATTGCATATCTATGGCTTATGTGTGAACAAGTGTTATGTGATTGACTATAATTAATGAGCAAATGTGAGGGTACCTGCTGAAGATAAAAAGTCATACCGTCATCCAAGTAGTAAAAAAAAAAAAAAAATTTTTTCTGCAACTACCTCAATCTTCAGTCTTGAAAAGCCAAGTAAGTTCATAACAGTTTATATGATCTGGAAATATTTGTTCTGGGTCTGGGTGTTATGGTACCATAGTACACATAGTTTCTGATACCCATGACACAGAGAATCCTAGTGTGGGATCAGGACTATGTATGTGACTGTTGGGTCTTATGTTGTTATTCAACCGATGCCCTATTATCAGCATCAGTGATAATGGGTCATCATAAAGTGGGTTATGCTAGACCCACTTTTATAAACAAAACTTTTTAGTTCTTGATATCCATTTGTCTAGAGTAGGGTAGCAATGAGCAAAAAAAAAAAACAAATCGTATATCATCACTGATTATGTTAGTCGACTTAATAAATTGTGACATACTAGTTATTCAAACTACTACATTTTTCCAATAATATTTTTACAATACACAGCAGCCAGCGGTAACAAATTACAAAGTGGATGGTGTTGAATGAACTCATTCAACGGCATCGATAGTTTATCTACTTCAGTCGCACTGAACGTTGACTCATGTTAAAGAACTCTTTTTTCCGCATTCAAACTCTATTCAGTCGACGTTGACTAGTTCCAATACTTTTATTCTCAGTCATCACTAGAGTAGGACAGGTTTAAAGCCGACTCACCTAACACTTTCCTTACTCTATGAGGTATCTCATTCCTGTACAAGTATTCTTCATTGAAGGCAACTAGAAAGTTTATAACCAGAATGATGAATAGAAAAAGAGCTTCCCAAAGCAGGTATTCATGAGCCTGCACTGATTCTCCAAGCAAATATGTCAATATCAAACAGATTATGTACAAGAGAGTTATTGTATATGCTACTCCAGACAAAAGCACTTTTTCAGACGAAAATGATATCACATCTCGGATGAGTCTATATCTGAAACAAATACAATAATGTTATGTATATGTGATAGAAGACAATAATAAATACAAGTTCACTGACATACATGTCATGAGTAAGGCCCCCAGTCCTTTGGACCGCAGTTTGGCTGCCGCAGCCAGGCTGCCCAGTGCGCGGGGGCCTTAAATATATGATTTATATATCACATTACAAATACAAGAGCTTTGTCAGATACAAAATAAATTGTCGGTCTTTGAAGTTTGTTTCGTAGCAATGACTAACAATACCGGCTACTTTTCTCTAGCAATGTATAAAAAACTGTGACTAGATTAGATAGGTATATACACATCAAAGATAACTCAGGAGCCGAGTAGTTTAAAAAAATTAAATTAAACAAACTTAGATACTTTACCCTGCAGGATTTCTTGCGCTATGTTCGTCGATCTCAACACTTATTCCATCACGTAATTTTATCAGAGCCTCTTTTGTAGTATAGCCCAGAATTTGCTCTTTCATGCCATCCATTTTATATCGTGCTATTCACAATTTCACATAATTGTAAAGGAAGGAAGTAATAATAGTCATGTATATTTCTCGAAAATAAAAATCAATCAAAAATCAAAATAGACCGTACCTATATGAGTATATATGCCAAATATATTGAAGAAACAATCACTACGGACGACAGACAATCATAGAAAAAATAATGCAGACCGGGGCTGTCTGGCTGAGGCTAGGAAGTTGTCCCGTCTACGATGCAGACTTAGAATTTCCCTAGGAATTTTGTGTACGCTATGCAGACAATCATCAATCATCACGCGCGCGCGCAGCCATGAAGTTATAGGTAAAATAGGTAAATCCTATAAATAACGTATATACCAGAGTACTCTGTGCCTATAACCACAGAATAAATATTAGTACTGCTATAACTTCATGCGCGCAGCGCTAACAACTACAGAACCACACAGAAGTTCACAGATCTACAGACCACGTACAGCATGGAGGTAGACGTACAGATAGTTCATCGTTAGTGGGCACCTGCCATGGAGTATTTACAGGTGCCACAGTGAAAGAGATTTCTTCTTCCTAATGTGTATATTCCTTAGAAGCCATTATAAGAAGAGAAGAAGAAACCACAAGGTAGGTACTGTCATGGAGCAACACGGTCACCGTGTAACTACATACTTTTTTTAAAATATAACTTGGTATGACTGGTAAAGCATAAATGAACAGTGCATTATCACATAGGTCACGTCCACCTAGGTCGCGCCCTATGTGGCATTGCACTGCGCCCGCAACCCTGAGACATAAAGATGAAAAGTCTCATATGTCTGTAATTTCATCGGCACCCATACACTTCAAACCGGAACATAGCAATGCGAGCACTACTGCTTTGCGGCAGAAATAGGTATGGTATATGATCGTGGAAACGGCTGCACCGATATCCACCAAACATAGCGAAGAACCGTCTCGCAAAAAAAACACATTGAAATCAGAGTACCGGAATCTTAGAGCATTGCAGGCCATGACCGGAATATTATAATAATACTTAGATAATCAGATATCTAAGTAATAATAGTATAATAGTGATCCGCTAGCTTATTACGTATCTTGCAATAGCAATGCGATAGCAAGAATTGCGCGATTATCGCATCCAAATCGCAAATTCGTATTACGTATCAGCGATTCCTAATAAGAATTTGCGGTTAGGATGCGATAATCGCGCAATTTTTGCTATCGCAATGCTATCGCATTGCTATTGCAAGATACGTAATAAGCTAGCCGGAATAGTGAACGACTCGAGTTAGGATTTTCACAAACAATCGATAACTTTTAATTCGAATCGTCGTAGTGAGCGCTCGTACGCATCACGTTTTTCCCTTCCCTCAGCAGTAGAGTGAAGTTGGCGTTTCTCAGAATTCTCAGAATTTCTTCGGTTTCTATAAGTAAGTAAGGAAGGTACTTACGCCGTAAACAGGCGTATAAATTATTCTCCCTCCAGGCTAATAGATCCTCCAGGATGCTAGTCTTGCCGTTCTTACAATTATCAAGTTCTCGATGGAACCATAACGCCGGCGGTGTAGATAAATAAATGTGCAGTGCACCCTGCAACCGTATTCAGTCAGTCAGTGTGTTGTGTGTCATCGTGTCGGGATCATTGGTGCGCCATTTACTCAGTGTCACAAAAAAAACACGGAATGTTTCGTTGGACTTGCTGAACTAAATTGTACTTGTGATTATTTCGTAATGGAGTGATAATTAGTTTTCAACAGTTATGGCAATTATCACTAATAACACTCTGAACAGGAAGTGTAGTTTGCCGAGTGCTCCACAGTTCAGACTTTGGTTTTGGTGCATTACAATCCAGTGGTTGATAGCTTTACCATGCATTTTTTCGAGATGTCTAGGAGTCGAGTTGTCGCTGGCAGTTCACCCCGAGGGGATGATAAATGTGCCGTATGGACAGCCGTTGGAGATACTCTGCTCGGACGACAAATATACGGCCGAGAACCTACAGTTCGAGATCGGTGGGACACCAATCCCATCAAACAAACTGAACACTACCACTAGAAGATTATCCATGGAGAACCATAAAAAAGGAGTTTTTACTTATTATTGTCGCAACACAGTTACAAACAAAGTGTGCGCCAGCCGAGTGCTGGTGGACTCTGCACCGCTGGATGTCACCGACTTTGCCTGCAAATCTCAAAATCTAGACGTTTTAAACTGCACCTGGTCAAACCCGGAAAGTTTCAGTATCACTAACTACACATTTACTTCTTTGGGATTCAATTCTGTGGATGTATGTACCACTGAAAAAATTGGTAAAACCAGATATTGCGCTTGGAACACCAGCGGTCAGCCTCGATATAGACAGCAAGAAAAGGAGTTTGTCTTTTATCTAACATTTTGCAATGTTTTTGGATGTAATGAACAAAATTTCACTATTAATCACTTTGCTATAGTCAAGCCCGATCCACCAAAGAACCTAAAGGTTTTAGGTAACGGCACTCATTGTGTGCTTCTGCATTGGAGTATTCCTAACAATATGTTTGATTTTTTGCCTAATGGAGTTGATCATAAAATTGAATATCAAATAGCTAAAATTGATAATACATCTTATTTCCGCACGGTGGATACATCTGGGCTACCTGCCAAAAACAAAACCTACAAGTTCCAGCTGTCTGATTTACCCTATGCTCATATGCAGTATGAAGTAAGGATATACATTAGACCAAAAGAAGCTGTCAAAGATGAGTTCTGGTCAGATTTTACATACCTAGTATTTTACACAGCCAGTGAAAGGCCTCATAGACCACCAGATACAGTAGTTGGAGCTTTTGAACAAAGTTCGTTTGTGACTACAAGGCGCATATATGTTTACTGGAAACAATTGGAAGAATATGAAGAAGCAGGAGCTAATTTCACTTATAAAGTTGTGACTCACCAAGGAACAGAGAATCCAAAAACGCTATTAGCTGATAATAAAAAGAGTTTAAGTTATATTGTCCTTGATAATGCATCTCTGGGAGCCATCAGTGTTGAGATTTGGTCAATCAATGACAAGGGATCATCACTCAATAAAAGCCATCTCTACATCCCTCCTAAAACGGATACTTTAGCTTTAAGAGTACCTTCATTTACAAAGCTAGGATATGAAAATGGCACTTACAAATTATCATGGGTTTCTATAAATAACGTTGATAACTACACTGTTTTTTGGTGTCAACACAATACTACAAAGATATGTTCCGGTCGGATGAACTTCACTGTTTTGGAAGCAAATAAAACAAACCATGTTATTGATTTACCAAGAGAGAACAGATATCAATTCGCTATATCCGCTAATGTTGGAACTAAAACCAGTGGAATGGTTTGGGCTACTTGTGACATTTCCAAAGATGGCATTCCAATGTATGGGTTTCCTGTAGAACTGCATCATGATATCCCTGGAAAGTCGTTTGTCACAATTACATGGACTATGGCCTGTACATTGCAAGAAGGCATTATTACCGGTTATAACATTACTTATTGCCCAGTTATAAACACTAGTAATGTGTGTGATACATCATTTACCAATTCTTCAGTGTACGTATCGGACCCAAAACAAATGGAAATAAATATAACAGACCTAAAACCTTACAGAACTTATCAATTTGCAATAGCTCTAAACACTATTTATGGATTAAAAACAATAGATAATGCTTCAACTGGAGTCACTACCACTGAGGACACTCCAACAAGTCCAAGAAATGTCAGCATAACTGAAGTTGAAAGTAATTCAATAGTGATATCATGGGATCCTCCACTAGAGAAAAACGGAATAATCGGGAAATATGTCATATACAACTACAGTGAAGAATATACTTTTGACAAAGTTCCTCATAACAACAGTGACTCTGTGTTGAGAAGGAGTTTCAAAATTGAAGGACTTGATGGATTCTCCAATTATTCATGGTCAGTTGTGGCTTGCAATACAGCAATCAGAAGTTGCTCTCAAAAGAGCCCTCCAAATGGCATCTTTGTTAGAACCAAAATTGGGCCCCCTAGTAAATTGAAACCACCAACAATTTCTCACCCAGATCTTATAAAATGGGAGGAGCCTGAAAAACCAGGAGGAACTGTTGATCGCTATCAAATATTGAGAATAAAGGATGAAAAACCTGGCGAGATATTCAATACAACCAAATTATCATACTCCCTTCTCAACTGTGAAGGAGGTGTATCAGTAGAAAAGTACCAAGTCCGTGCAGTGAACTTTGATGAGGATCCAAATCATGGCGTCTTGTCAGACATGGACGTCGGCTTCCCTAAAAGCAAACAAAAGTTTTATTTGGAATACCCTGGTGAATGGAGTGATCCAAGTCAACTGGCATGCAGAAATAGAGATGGCCTTACTATGACTTTTATTCTCATGGCAGTTTTTGCACTGGTGGCTATTATGTATGGATCTATAAAATTTTACAAAAAATATCGAAAAATGGAGGACATAAAACCAGTCCTCCCTAATGGTTTGGGTATACCTGAAAAAGACAAATACGCTTTCGGTGGCTGGAATCCAACCAGCAAGGATGAGAAGCCACCATCTGATGAAATGTTATTGCTGCCTAACAGCAGACCTACAGTGTCCACTGATACCAAACAGAAAGACGAGACTAACTGTGGCGCTAGCGATCACACGGATAGCACGGTGCTATCGGATGCTTCACGAGGCCCAGTCGAAAGACAAGCCTCCACATCCGACGACGGCTCGGACTCATCGATGCATTTGGAGACCGAACCCGTCAGAGCTGAAGGTAGCGACGCACCGCGAGACGAAGAGGATTGTTCTAGCTCGGACGCGGAAGAATCCCACGAAAGCTCTCCATACTTTAGTAATGAAGATTTCAAGAAAAATCCCACTAGTGGCTATTTGCAGCAACCAGTCGTGAACCCCGCTTCGGGCTATGTGCAGTCGGCTGCAGCGCCTTTGAAGAGTCCTCCGCCGATGGTTGCGCCGCAGCCGGCGAGCTCGAGCTACGTCATGGCCGCGTTGTCGCCGCCGATCTTCACGACCGGCGTAGCGCCACCTAGTCTGCTCAGGAACCCTCCGGCGTCGTCGGGATACGTGCGCCCTGAAGACGCTCAAGCGAGATCGATGCTCCATTTCTCTAATAACAAATCTTCACCGGCTAAAATGTTCGGTCCGGAAAGCTTGCCGATCATGCCTACCTTGCCAGCGCCGACTAAACACGGCGCCGACAGCAGCTACATCCAGCTGCAGTCCTTGCCTAGTCATAAACAGTCTGTACAGAACAATGTGCCATTAAAGGCGGCCGCGTCCAGCGGTTACGTCAGTCCCGGGGACGCCGTGATCAACAAACATCTGAACAACATGCTGTCTGCCGGACAGCTGGCCGAGGAGTCTGCCATATTGGACCCGATGATGTCCCCCGACGCGTATTGCCGATTCTCGTGGAGCACCGACCCGGCTAACGACAACTTACACTCATTGCTCGCCAATTCACCAACGTTGAAAACTACTAAGCATTGAATCTATAGGTTTATTTATGTAGCGAGTTTGTGTTAATAGACTATTTGTGACTGAACTTTAAATAATAGTGGACTAAAGCTTTGCAAATTGCAAATATAATACAGATGGACAAAAAATAACACAAATTACCTATGATGTGTTATCTAGTGATAATTCTTGTGCCTTATTAATTTATTTTAGGTGATTCTAAGAAGCTAAGTAGGTAAGAGTTAGATGATAAATCTATATCTATACTATATACGCTATACTCCAACTGATCCTATTTCGAAAATTATTACACTAACAGGATGCTACATTATCCCTGATTGCTATATTTTATTAACTTTTGCCTGCGTCTACGCTCGCGTTATATGTGTAGTTCCACTCAACTCCACTAATGTTCCAATGATCTCATTTATCTAAATCCATTCTACAAGCTCTTGTCTAACTTGTCTTAATTTTGTGTGTTGTATTGTATTATACCTATTATATATGTAGCGTTTAAATGTTGGAAACTCATTTAGACCCAGTTTCGATAAAATGTTGCATAGACAAGTTAAGACTACAATATCTTCAATATTATGGTAACAGCAAGCTGATCGGACTACTATTAGTCTGTCAGTTTTTGTGCCTTCTAAGTTTGGGCCCATTTTGAGGTTGCTTTCCGAGTTTAATCTGATAAAAGCATAAAAAAATCTTTTATGACAAACTCTCTGTCTACCATAATATTTGACGGCCTCTGTGGCGCGTCGGGCGGCTGAGATGCGAGAGGTTGTGGATTCGATTCCCGCTGAGTAACAAATGTTTGTATGATCTGCAAATATTTGTTCCGGGTCTGTGTATTGTACAGAAATACTGAATAAACGTCGATTCAGAACACGTTTTGATATCATACATCCCTTCTCCACAAAACCGGTTGCTGAAAGACAGATTGAAAGAAATACAGAAGTACGAGTATTTAGACTGAAGGATAAGGTGTGGCTGCGCAATTATGCAAGAGGTGAGAAGTGGGTCAAAGGAGAAATATTCAGAATCAAAGGTCCTGTTCGATTCTTAGTGAAGATGGAGGATGGACCAATAGTCACCAGACATGTAAATAAGCTACGTCGACGCGATTCTGATGAAGTTCCCGGCCCTAGTAATGAATCTCGTGACATACTCGGCATACCGAGCCATGCAACAGTAACATGCGAAGGAGACATGTTACAACGAAACTAAATAAAACAAAATGTATCGGATTGTAAATAATAATATAGTTATGATAGTAGTGAACTGTTGATTATAATGATTAAGTGACTATGGGGGAAGGTATGTGGTGTATTGCATATCTATGGCTTATGTGTGAACAAGTGTTATGTGATTGACTATAATTAATGAGCAAATGTGAGGGTACCTGCTGAAGATAAAAAGTCATACCGTCATCCAAGTAGTAAAAAAAAAAAAAAAATTTTTTCTGCAACTACCTCAATCTTCAGTCTTGAAAAGCCAAGTAAGTTCATAACAGTTTATATGATCTGGAAATATTTGTTCTGGGTCTGGGTGTTATGGTACCATAGTACACATAGTTTCTGATACCCATGACACAGAGAATCCTAGTGTGGGATCAGGACTATGTATGTGACTGTTGGGTCTTATGTTGTTATTCAACCGATGCCCTATTATCAGCATCAGTGATAATGGGTCATCATAAAGTGGGTTATGCTAGACCCACTTTTATAAACAAAACTTTTTAGTTCTTGATATCCATTTGTCTAGAGTAGGGTAGCAATGAGCAAAAAAAAAAAACAAATCGTATATCATCACTGATTATGTTAGTCGACTTAATAAATTGTGACATACTAGTTATTCAAACTACTACATTTTTCCAATAATATTTTTACAATACACAGCAGCCAGCGGTAACAAATTACAAAGTGGATGGTGTTGAATGAACTCATTCAACGGCATCGATAGTTTATCTACTTCAGTCGCACTGAACGTTGACTCATGTTAAAGAACTCTTTTTTCCGCATTCAAACTCTATTCAGTCGACGTTGACTAGTTCCAATACTTTTATTCTCAGTCATCACTAGAGTAGGACAGGTTTAAAGCCGACTCACCTAACACTTTCCTTACTCTATGAGGTATCTCATTCCTGTACAAGTATTCTTCATTGAAGGCAACTAGAAAGTTTATAACCAGAATGATGAATAGAAAAAGAGCTTCCCAAAGCAGGTATTCATGAGCCTGCACTGATTCTCCAAGCAAATATGTCAATATCAAACAGATTATGTACAAGAGAGTTATTGTATATGCTACTCCAGACAAAAGCACTTTTTCAGACGAAAATGATATCACATCTCGGATGAGTCTATATCTGAAACAAATACAATAATGTTATGTATATGTGATAGAAGACAATAATAAATACAAGTTCACTGACATACATGTCATGAGTAAGGCCCCCAGTCCTTTGGACCGCAGTTTGGCTGCCGCAGCCAGGCTGCCCAGTGCGCGGGGGCCTTAAATATATGATTTATATATCACATTACAAATACAAGAGCTTTGTCAGATACAAAATAAATTGTCGGTCTTTGAAGTTTGTTTCGTAGCAATGACTAACAATACCGGCTACTTTTCTCTAGCAATGTATAAAAAACTGTGACTAGATTAGATAGGTATATACACATCAAAGATAACTCAGGAGCCGAGTAGTTTAAAAAAATTAAATTAAACAAACTTAGATACTTTACCCTGCAGGATTTCTTGCGCTATGTTCGTCGATCTCAACACTTATTCCATCACGTAATTTTATCAGAGCCTCTTTTGTAGTATAGCCCAGAATTTGCTCTTTCATGCCATCCATTTTATATCGTGCTATTCACAATTTCACATAATTGTAAAGGAAGGAAGTAATAATAGTCATGTATATTTCTCGAAAATAAAAATCAATCAAAAATCAAAATAGACCGTACCTATATGAGTATATATGCCAAATATATTGAAGAAACAATCACTACGGACGACAGACAATCATAGAAAAAATAATGCAGACCGGGGCTGTCTGGCTGAGGCTAGGAAGTTGTCCCGTCTACGATGCAGACTTAGAATTTCCCTAGGAATTTTGTGTACGCTATGCAGACAATCATCAATCATCACGCGCGCGCGCAGCCATGAAGTTATAGGTAAAATAGGTAAATCCTATAAATAACGTATATACCAGAGTACTCTGTGCCTATAACCACAGAATAAATATTAGTACTGCTATAACTTCATGCGCGCAGCGCTAACAACTACAGAACCACACAGAAGTTCACAGATCTACAGACCACGTACAGCATGGAGGTAGACGTACAGATAGTTCATCGTTAGTGGGCACCTGCCATGGAGTATTTACAGGTGCCACAGTGAAAGAGATTTCTTCTTCCTAATGTGTATATTCCTTAGAAGCCATTATAAGAAGAGAAGAAGAAACCACAAGGTAGGTACTGTCATGGAGCAACACGGTCACCGTGTAACTACATACTTTTTTTAAAATATAACTTGGTATGACTGGTAAAGCATAAATGAACAGTGCATTATCACATAGGTCACGTCCACCTAGGTCGCGCCCTATGTGGCATTGCACTGCGCCCGCAACCCTGAGACATAAAGATGAAAAGTCTCATATGTCTGTAATTTCATCGGCACCCATACACTTCAAACCGGAACATAGCAATGCGAGCACTACTGCTTTGCGGCAGAAATAGGTATGGTATATGATCGTGGAAACGGCTGCACCGATATCCACCAAACATAGCGAAGAACCGTCTCGCAAAAAAAACACATTGAAATCAGAGTACCGGAATCTTAGAGCATTGCAGGCCATGACCGGAATATTATAATAATACTTAGATAATCAGATATCTAAGTAATAATAGTATAATAGTGATCCGCTAGCTTATTACGTATCTTGCAATAGCAATGCGATAGCAAGAATTGCGCGATTATCGCATCCAAATCGCAAATTCGTATTACGTATCAGCGATTCCTAATAAGAATTTGCGGTTAGGATGCGATAATCGCGCAATTTTTGCTATCGCAATGCTATCGCATTGCTATTGCAAGATACGTAATAAGCTAGCCGGAATAGTGAACGACTCGAGTTAGGATTTTCACAAACAATCGATAACTTTTAATTCGAATCGTCGTAGTGAGCGCTCGTACGCATCACGTTTTTCCCTTCCCTCAGCAGTAGAGTGAAGTTGGCGTTTCTCAGAATTCTCAGAATTTCTTCGGTTTCTATAAGTAAGTAAGGAAGGTACTTACGCCGTAAACAGGCGTATAAATTATTCTCCCTCCAGGCTAATAGATCCTCCAGGATGCTAGTCTTGCCGTTCTTACAATTATCAAGTTCTCGATGGAACCATAACGCCGGCGGTGTAGATAAATAAATGTGCAGTGCACCCTGCAACCGTATTCAGTCAGTCAGTGTGTTGTGTGTCATCGTGTCGGGATCATTGGTGCGCCATTTACTCAGTGTCACAAAAAAAACACGGAATGTTTCGTTGGACTTGCTGAACTAAATTGTACTTGTGATTATTTCGTAATGGAGTGATAATTAGTTTTCAACAGTTATGGCAATTATCACTAATAACACTCTGAACAGGAAGTGTAGTTTGCCGAGTGCTCCACAGTTCAGACTTTGGTTTTGGTGCATTACAATCCAGTGGTTGATAGCTTTACCATGCATTTTTTCGAGATGTCTAGGAGTCGAGTTGTCGCTGGCAGTTCACCCCGAGGGGATGATAAATGTGCCGTATGGACAGCCGTTGGAGATACTCTGCTCGGACGACAAATATACGGCCGAGAACCTACAGTTCGAGATCGGTGGGACACCAATCCCATCAAACAAACTGAACACTACCACTAGAAGATTATCCATGGAGAACCATAAAAAAGGAGTTTTTACTTATTATTGTCGCAACACAGTTACAAACAAAGTGTGCGCCAGCCGAGTGCTGGTGGACTCTGCACCGCTGGATGTCACCGACTTTGCCTGCAAATCTCAAAATCTAGACGTTTTAAACTGCACCTGGTCAAACCCGGAAAGTTTCAGTATCACTAACTACACATTTACTTCTTTGGGATTCAATTCTGTGGATGTATGTACCACTGAAAAAATTGGTAAAACCAGATATTGCGCTTGGAACACCAGCGGTCAGCCTCGATATAGACAGCAAGAAAAGGAGTTTGTCTTTTATCTAACATTTTGCAATGTTTTTGGATGTAATGAACAAAATTTCACTATTAATCACTTTGCTATAGTCAAGCCCGATCCACCAAAGAACCTAAAGGTTTTAGGTAACGGCACTCATTGTGTGCTTCTGCATTGGAGTATTCCTAACAATATGTTTGATTTTTTGCCTAATGGAGTTGATCATAAAATTGAATATCAAATAGCTAAAATTGATAATACATCTTATTTCCGCACGGTGGATACATCTGGGCTACCTGCCAAAAACAAAACCTACAAGTTCCAGCTGTCTGATTTACCCTATGCTCATATGCAGTATGAAGTAAGGATATACATTAGACCAAAAGAAGCTGTCAAAGATGAGTTCTGGTCAGATTTTACATACCTAGTATTTTACACAGCCAGTGAAAGGCCTCATAGACCACCAGATACAGTAGTTGGAGCTTTTGAACAAAGTTCGTTTGTGACTACAAGGCGCATATATGTTTACTGGAAACAATTGGAAGAATATGAAGAAGCAGGAGCTAATTTCACTTATAAAGTTGTGACTCACCAAGGAACAGAGAATCCAAAAACGCTATTAGCTGATAATAAAAAGAGTTTAAGTTATATTGTCCTTGATAATGCATCTCTGGGAGCCATCAGTGTTGAGATTTGGTCAATCAATGACAAGGGATCATCACTCAATAAAAGCCATCTCTACATCCCTCCTAAAACGGATACTTTAGCTTTAAGAGTACCTTCATTTACAAAGCTAGGATATGAAAATGGCACTTACAAATTATCATGGGTTTCTATAAATAACGTTGATAACTACACTGTTTTTTGGTGTCAACACAATACTACAAAGATATGTTCCGGTCGGATGAACTTCACTGTTTTGGAAGCAAATAAAACAAACCATGTTATTGATTTACCAAGAGAGAACAGATATCAATTCGCTATATCCGCTAATGTTGGAACTAAAACCAGTGGAATGGTTTGGGCTACTTGTGACATTTCCAAAGATGGCATTCCAATGTATGGGTTTCCTGTAGAACTGCATCATGATATCCCTGGAAAGTCGTTTGTCACAATTACATGGACTATGGCCTGTACATTGCAAGAAGGCATTATTACCGGTTATAACATTACTTATTGCCCAGTTATAAACACTAGTAATGTGTGTGATACATCATTTACCAATTCTTCAGTGTACGTATCGGACCCAAAACAAATGGAAATAAATATAACAGACCTAAAACCTTACAGAACTTATCAATTTGCAATAGCTCTAAACACTATTTATGGATTAAAAACAATAGATAATGCTTCAACTGGAGTCACTACCACTGAGGACACTCCAACAAGTCCAAGAAATGTCAGCATAACTGAAGTTGAAAGTAATTCAATAGTGATATCATGGGATCCTCCACTAGAGAAAAACGGAATAATCGGGAAATATGTCATATACAACTACAGTGAAGAATATACTTTTGACAAAGTTCCTCATAACAACAGTGACTCTGTGTTGAGAAGGAGTTTCAAAATTGAAGGACTTGATGGATTCTCCAATTATTCATGGTCAGTTGTGGCTTGCAATACAGCAATCAGAAGTTGCTCTCAAAAGAGCCCTCCAAATGGCATCTTTGTTAGAACCAAAATTGGGCCCCCTAGTAAATTGAAACCACCAACAATTTCTCACCCAGATCTTATAAAATGGGAGGAGCCTGAAAAACCAGGAGGAACTGTTGATCGCTATCAAATATTGAGAATAAAGGATGAAAAACCTGGCGAGATATTCAATACAACCAAATTATCATACTCCCTTCTCAACTGTGAAGGAGGTGTATCAGTAGAAAAGTACCAAGTCCGTGCAGTGAACTTTGATGAGGATCCAAATCATGGCGTCTTGTCAGACATGGACGTCGGCTTCCCTAAAAGCAAACAAAAGTTTTATTTGGAATACCCTGGTGAATGGAGTGATCCAAGTCAACTGGCATGCAGAAATAGAGATGGCCTTACTATGACTTTTATTCTCATGGCAGTTTTTGCACTGGTGGCTATTATGTATGGATCTATAAAATTTTACAAAAAATATCGAAAAATGGAGGACATAAAACCAGTCCTCCCTAATGGTTTGGGTATACCTGAAAAAGACAAATACGCTTTCGGTGGCTGGAATCCAACCAGCAAGGATGAGAAGCCACCATCTGATGAAATGTTATTGCTGCCTAACAGCAGACCTACAGTGTCCACTGATACCAAACAGAAAGACGAGACTAACTGTGGCGCTAGCGATCACACGGATAGCACGGTGCTATCGGATGCTTCACGAGGCCCAGTCGAAAGACAAGCCTCCACATCCGACGACGGCTCGGACTCATCGATGCATTTGGAGACCGAACCCGTCAGAGCTGAAGGTAGCGACGCACCGCGAGACGAAGAGGATTGTTCTAGCTCGGACGCGGAAGAATCCCACGAAAGCTCTCCATACTTTAGTAATGAAGATTTCAAGAAAAATCCCACTAGTGGCTATTTGCAGCAACCAGTCGTGAACCCCGCTTCGGGCTATGTGCAGTCGGCTGCAGCGCCTTTGAAGAGTCCTCCGCCGATGGTTGCGCCGCAGCCGGCGAGCTCGAGCTACGTCATGGCCGCGTTGTCGCCGCCGATCTTCACGACCGGCGTAGCGCCACCTAGTCTGCTCAGGAACCCTCCGGCGTCGTCGGGATACGTGCGCCCTGAAGACGCTCAAGCGAGATCGATGCTCCATTTCTCTAATAACAAATCTTCACCGGCTAAAATGTTCGGTCCGGAAAGCTTGCCGATCATGCCTACCTTGCCAGCGCCGACTAAACACGGCGCCGACAGCAGCTACATCCAGCTGCAGTCCTTGCCTAGTCATAAACAGTCTGTACAGAACAATGTGCCATTAAAGGCGGCCGCGTCCAGCGGTTACGTCAGTCCCGGGGACGCCGTGATCAACAAACATCTGAACAACATGCTGTCTGCCGGACAGCTGGCCGAGGAGTCTGCCATATTGGACCCGATGATGTCCCCCGACGCGTATTGCCGATTCTCGTGGAGCACCGACCCGGCTAACGACAACTTACACTCATTGCTCGCCAATTCACCAACGTTGAAAACTACTAAGCATTGAATCTATAGGTTTATTTATGTAGCGAGTTTGTGTTAATAGACTATTTGTGACTGAACTTTAAATAATAGTGGACTAAAGCTTTGCAAATTGCAAATATAATACAGATGGACAAAAAATAACACAAATTACCTATGATGTGTTATCTAGTGATAATTCTTGTGCCTTATTAATTTATTTTAGGTGATTCTAAGAAGCTAAGTAGGTAAGAGTTAGATGATAAATCTATATCTATACTATATACGCTATACTCCAACTGATCCTATTTCGAAAATTATTACACTAACAGGATGCTACATTATCCCTGATTGCTATATTTTATTAACTTTTGCCTGCGTCTACGCTCGCGTTATATGTGTAGTTCCACTCAACTCCACTAATGTTCCAATGATCTCATTTATCTAAATCCATTCTACAAGCTCTTGTCTAACTTGTCTTAATTTTGTGTGTTGTATTGTATTATACCTATTATATATGTAGCGTTTAAATGTTGGAAACTCATTTAGACCCAGTTTCGATAAAATGTTGCATAGACAAGTTAAGACTACAATATCTTCAATATTATGGTAACAGCAAGCTGATCGGACTACTATTAGTCTGTCAGTTTTTGTGCCTTCTAAGTTTGGGCCCATTTTGAGGTTGCTTTCCGAGTTTAATCTGATAAAAGCATAAAAAAATCTTTTATGACAAACTCTCTGTCTACCATAATATTTGACGGCCTCTGTGGCGCGTCGGGCGGCTGAGATGCGAGAGGTTGTGGATTCGATTCCCGCTGAGTAACAAATGTTTGTATGATCTGCAAATATTTGTTCCGGGTCTGTGTATTGTGATACCGTGGTACTGTAGTGCCTGACACCCATGATACAGGGAGTCCTAGTGTGGGATCAGGACTATGTATTTGACTGTGTGTTATTATTATTTGAGGTTAAAAATAGCAATGTCGTACAAATTGCCCTTTTGTTTCAGAATCTACGCGAAAAAGCTTTTGAGTCATGGAGGGTATTTATAAAGTGAACCTTATTGCTAGCGATCTAAGCACAGAGGAAACTATACTCCAGATCGCAGATACGCTAGACAATCTCAACGGGATAGTGGATGATGTGTTTGCGCGTATACTTAATAGAATACAGCAGAATGTGCATAAAACAAATAAACTCAATGAAAGGATCGACGTCTCGCGATCCAAGGTCGAGAGATTGACCGGCATGCAGAAAGCAATCAAAGTATTTTCGAGTGCGAAATATCCAGCGTCTATAAAGCACGAACATTACCAATCCGTATTCGATTTAGACGGATTCAAACATGAACCAAGAAAGATTACCCTGAGCGGGAAGGCTCAGGGGCTGTCAACTGAAAAATCCTTACAGGTAGCTTGCAGAGTTATTATTTTCTTCTATAGCACAGGCTCGGCCTAGTCGTACTAGTGATTACGTATATCTAACTAATGGTACCGATTTGAAGTTGTATTATCTAAAGCTAAAGCTAACTAAACGTATCGCCATCCTTTTCTTTTATATATAAAAAGCAAAGGACAGGGATTCTATTTTAGTTTTAACTTTAGAGAATACAATCTCAAACCGCTACCATTATGTACCTATCATAAAGGTATAAAAAGACCTTCGATGCTGTCCTTGGTTAATATTTCATGATGAATAAAAAAAAAACAACTGTTTTGGCTCCAGGCTCCATATTGCAAATAAACTAAAATTTTAATTATTTTTAGGAGAAACTACACTTTTACCACGTCAAAGTGGCGGAGTATAATGCCCCTAAACCGAAACGTGACTTCAACTTGAACGCAGTGATCGACAACATAGAGAGTATAAGTGAACTCCTGGTCTTCAATACAAACGAGAGTCCCTATTTAGGCACACTGTCCAAGACGGCCGCTTACTCCGCTCCGGTCACTTCCAAGGTTGTCAGCAAAAGTTTATTGGAAGATGCACCTTCTTCTATTATGAATAGAGACGTGCTGAAACGAGAGGCCGACGAGTATATGTACGCTCCGGGCATCGGGATGGTGAGTAATACCAATAACTATTTTTTTTATGTTAATTCAATTGAATAAGTAATATGATTACTGCATTGGGTTTTCCAATCGTGCAAATGTGATTTCGTGGATTAACCACGTAATGCTTGAACTGTTTCTTGCGATTCCATGAAATTTATAACCTTACACATCTTGACAAGTCTTAAGACAATATAAATAAATTAAAAAAAAAAAAAAAAAAAAAAAATTAATAATAAATAATATAAAATAATATATAATTTTTGTAGTCGTTACAAACTTGATGTTAATACAGTAATTACTTGAGGATGTAATCTAAATAAATCATAGACAAGAAACACGATTGGTGAAACTTTTATCGATAGCTTTATTTTTTGAAATTGGCCCTTAAACCCGTTTTAGGTACCTCCTTCGATTAGAGAAAATAATAAGCGTAAATTTGTATAATTCAGTAGGTAATCACATTACTTAGATTAATATAAGAGAATTTATTTTGTATATTTGCTATTTTAAAAGCCAAACGAAGTTTTATCATTTTTAGCTTACGTCAGTTAGGTACTTCTGAGCGGCAGAAATCTATACCTCCTCTCTTCCCGGATTCAAGTGGGCAATAGCGCTGTCACTTTCTTGCAGCTATTGTTTTCTTGCTAGACTCTCCCATTCTGTATTTTAACATATCGCCTTAAATGGTTGTCATGTAATATATGTTCAGATCTCAAATCTCTAAAGTACGTTCAATGCTGGTACAGCCATCGCACACGTTCGTTCATAATGCCATTCCCGCCAGGTACCAGAGCTGGAGATGCCTCTAGACCTGCCCAACCTGGCAGGCATAGCCGGCGACGTCCAGTTCTCGATCACCACTGACGGCTCCATCGCGCCTTCAGTCGTCACCTCTCCCGTCGCTCCGTCCGTGCCCGAATGCGAGCTGCCAGAGCTACCAGAGCTGAGTCTGCCTGTGCTGAGTCTGCCTGATGTGAGCTTGAGACTCACAGAAGCTAAGAGGGCAGAAGAGAGGTCTGATATGCCCGATGCTCCGCCACCGATGGATGTCAGCGTACCATCGCTACCGCCCCCGCCTCCGCCTCCGCCCCCGCCCCCGCCAATGGAGGCTGCACCACCTATTGAAGTTAATCGGTAAGTGCTCTGTTTGTTACGTACTTTGTGTGTTTTATCTAGTAGATGGTGTTCTATTTCCTATTCTTCTAGCGTGTCTTTGGTTTACCAGTTTACTAGGCAGGTACATTATTTTGGAACACAATTTGGCCATTTCTCTTGCATTGTTTATGGCATGTTAAGAGGCAGACAACAGAAAAATTACGTCACTATCTAACTCAGTAAAATTCAGGTAAGTTAGAAAATGACAGAATAGCGCCCGCGCAGAAAGTGAACGAAAATCACGAAAAAAGTACTATAATAAATATGTAATATCAGTTAACTGAAAACGTAAGATTGGTTTTAAGAGAAATGAAAACTGGGATCATATACTAATTGCCCAGTCTATGTAGTCTTTTGTGTACCGATAAATCTTTTTGAATAGACTGATGACGTTTTGGGCCGTTAAAAAAGTTGTGAATGTTTTTTTATAGTCAGCAAAAACAGAAACTGATAACCCTCACAAATTCCCGAACATATGTCGACCACGCCACGCACACAGCGATCTCACATTTCAATGGTTACCTGATTTTTTGTTCAGTCTCAAAGAACCCTTCGCATATGTGGTACAAACCTCTGGGACAGTACGCAGCGCAAACTACAAAGTCAATCTTACTACAAACAAGGTATTAAGCTCGAACATGGGCTTTGCGCCTCGATAACACTCCGCTTTTAACCCAACGAGGTACTTTTACGGAGGAAGGACCTTCGCGATAATGAGCAGCAGACCTAAAGTAGCAACGAGGTGTGCAGCAAAACTTGTCGCAGACAAAATTGTATGATAGTACAAAAAAGACTAGGGATTCACTGATTGACTATTGGATTTTACGTAATTAAGCGTTTTAAACAGGCAATTATCGTGAGGATGCCCTAAACAGGGTGTGCCGTAATTGGTCGCTTTATTAACGCACGCGGTATGTCTAGCCTTGAATAATCATTCAATTCAAACATAATCAAGTTAATGAAAAACTCGTCTAGAATAAGCTGCTTTGAAATAAAGTAATTAGGATAGCTTTTTCTGTAAACTGCTTTGCTAACTTCAATAAATTAATAACGACCATAGGGTGGGAGCAGATCATGCGAACTACATTGTTATCGTCGAATATCTTTAACATCGTTCTTCTTCTTCAGCCAGTAGACGTCCACTGCTGGACGAGGCCTCCCATAGAATAAGGGGGGATTTGGTGTTTTTTCCGCAGTTTTGGTCTACTGCTATGCGGCAGAAATAGGTATGGAGGTAGTACTTCCCTGGACGAACTCTCACAAAAAAGCTCTACTACTACTAAAAGTAATAGTTCATAGTTCATAGTTAGGCCGAGACCACCACGGCCAAAACGTTCTTAGTAACAGCATTTTGCCCGAATCTCTGTCGAAATCTGAAAGTCGCCACACAGACGAGAATAGAGTAGCTTCAGAATTTCCACTATGACTTGTTTTGGTCCGTAACTTATTCCATGTACTGAATCACATGAATCTTAATCAGTCCCTCTACAAAAGAAAGGTGTTTAAATTCAAACTGTTTCGTAGAAAAATGTAAATTTGTGTTTTCCACTTGGCTTTATAAACCGGGATCAGAGTTATGGGTATTTGACCCCAGTTTACTCCTTCGATGGAATATTAAATAGCGGTTACGACAGATAAGCAAGCTTTAATGTGCTTTAAGCGCAACGTTGCGCAATGGAAGCGCGCCTGATACAATATTTGTATTACCCTGGAGCCTCGAACCCGCACCCGTGCCGTGTAATGTGATGATTTTTTATTTTTATAACATTTTCTTCAAATTCAATTTTTGATAGTTGATGTCTTATGAGTCTGTAGTACGACGATTTAGGCTCCCTCTTCAACGCACTTGGCATCTCGCTCGAAAGTATTCATTGAATTCGAGCGGTTTGGGTCTGACAAACGTTTTTTATATTACATGCCAAATTAATCTACAAAAAATTAAGAGAAAAACTGTGTTTTTACTTTTTTAATATCTCAAAAAATGCCTGAGATATTTACGATCAAAGTGCGTATTTCCAGCCGATGATTTTTAAAAACGCGGGCGGGCGCTCACTGGTTTATGACGTCACACCCTCGGCCATTCGACAGTCGCGCTTTCGTTCGCACGCCGCTGCGCAGTAAAAGTCTAAATTATACAGTTCTCAGTGGTAAAAATGGGAAAAAAATACTGTATTGTGCCTTGGTGCTTCAATTCAACAGTCAAAACACCTAATAAACTCTTTTTTTATTTGCCTGAGGACCCGAAAATGAGGAAATAAATAACCAATAAAAATGTAAGAAAAAATTTGCGGCCCGCAAGTTGATCAGCACTGATTTCTTAACTATTAATTTTATTTAAAAAACTGTAAATTAAAAACGAAAGCGGACATAAGACAAAAATAATCCGGTAAATATCTGGTTTAGTATAAAAATATAATAATAGGTAGGTATTTGCCTACTTAGAAAACTGTTAACTACGTAAATACCTACTAGGACTTACCTATATTCTGTACATGGGTAAATAGTGACATTTTCTTTAAGTTTATACTAATAAAACACATAAAATAATCATAGACAACCTCGAGATGTTGATTGCGAGTACCAATTTTTTATCGCGGCCCATAATAGGAAACCTAACTGAAAGTGTGTGTTAGTAGGTACTTTAGTAGTAGGTACCTACTACCACACACTTTCAGTTAGGTTTAAGTTGGAACAAATACCTACACAAGAGTACCTAGGCAATGTTTACTTAGAACATACATACCTTTTCATCTTTATTCCACGAATTTCGGCAGCCGTAAAATCCTGATTCTTCATGAAATATTGTGCCACCATCAAACTATCTACTCTTGGCAGATTGTCCGACTGACCTTTCAGAAAACCTTCTTCCATTCTACACACTACACGTTTCACTTTAGTGTAATCGGATATAAAAGATAATTTAATAGGTAATAGGAAAACGAAAAAGATCGAAACAAAATGAAACGAGACGCGCGTCAACGCACCGGACTACCGCGCCGTGTCGCGGTCGCCGGCTGAACGAGGGTGTGACGTCATAGTATGAGCGCGCGTAATCTCGGAAATTCAAAAAAGGGCTTAAACATCTCGTCTTTATAACTTCGGAAATACTGCATGTATTGAAGTGAAATAAAAACTAATGTAATGTAAATGATCTATGCTCCGATTTTAGGTATATTTGAAAGTAATATTTTGACCCTTTTGTGTTCCCCTTTTTTTTTTGTGGAATCGTGTTTTTGGCCATCATACGTAATGCTTAGCAATTATCCTCAACTCGGTAAAATATTTATAACAAAATGCAGTATTGTTGATGCATGTTAAGCAAGCAGATAGGTAGTGTTTTTTTGATAACAAAGTTTTTGTTGTTTTTTGGTATCACAGGCAAACAGATGGCCTGTATTGTATTTTATTTGTGTAATTATAATGATTTTTAGCTGGGTCAATAGTTATCTGACAAGGCTTTCGTGCGGTCCGCTAAATGTATGTACCTAATCAAAACCAAGTGCTCCCAGTGAATAAATGATATGACTATGAACATACAAAGTCTCCCGACAAAAAAATATTGTATCTACCTTGATAGGGGGTTTATCTGATTATATTAACAAAATTTGATGAAGATTTGACTTTTATTTTTGAATTAAGTTCGGAACGAAAAATAATTTATTTTGGAGTCGTTGCATTACAGGCTCACTCAGTAACAGTTAAGGTTACAAACTTGATTTTAATACAGTAATTACTTGAGGATGTAATCAAAATAAATCATAGACAAGAAACACGATTGGTGAAACTTTTCTCGATAGCTTTATTTTTTTAAATTGGCCCTCCTTATACCCGTTTTAGGTCCCTCCTTCGATTAGAGAAAATATTAAGCGTCAATCTGTATACTATTCAGTAAGTAATCACATTACTGTGTAGCGAGGTTGCATTCTGCTAACTGCCGTAATAAATGCATGTGAGTGAAGTCAACTAAAAATGAAATAAATTAAAATAGTCGTCGTGTCTCCTACCAAACTAGGTGGTCGCCAATGTTGGTATTAACACATGAGGGGAAAAGGGCACAAAAAGTACAGGATTCTCTGCTAATGACTTGATGCTTCACAATGAACTGGTCCACAGATCGCGCGCGGAGCCATACTCGCTGTATTCGCCAAGAAAATAACAATTAGCATCTTTATGCATATGCATACTTAGATTATTCTCATCAGTACCAACTTCCATATCTGAAACTTTTGACAAAAAACCCATCTGTGTAGCTACTTACCTAAGTTATGGAAAAACATACGGATCGAATAAAAACCGGCCAAGTGTGAGTCGGACTCGCGCACGAGGGGTTCCGTACCATTATCTATAAAAACGGCAAAAGAATTACGTTTGTAAAAAAACAAAAATAAAATTGTACGCAAAAATTGGTCCCCCATCCAAAAACGGACCTCGCAGATAATTGCTTAACCTACATTTGGAAAAATCACGTTTGTTGTATCCCATACATAAATAATATTTGTTGCCCCCTTAAATATTTACTTTTATTCTATTTTTTTGTATTTGTTGTTATAGCGGCAACAGAAACTGAGAATGTTTCAACTGTCTAACTATCACGGTTCATGAGATACAGCCTGGTGACAGACAGAAGACAGACGAACAACCGAGCCTTAGTAATAGGGTCCTGTTTTAACCTTTGGGTACGGAACTCTAAAAATTAAATACTTGACGATTCCCAGTACTTTTTATGGGTTGTGATGGTATCTATATAGACATCTACTACTCGGTATTAATTTTATGTTTGTTTGTATTGAATTGCCAAGTGCCGAATGACTGGGTTGTCGAAGTGTTAAGAACAGGGATCTATTTACAAACCGATCGGCTTCTCCGTACCGTGTTAATAAGTAGAAACAGTCGTTTTGAAAACAAAGCGCGTGCGCATGTTCCTTAGAACACTGTATTGTACAAATAGCTAATAGTGTTTCTTGATACAACGTAGGATTTATTCTCCCATATCACTTTAATGAACCAAATACTACAAGTTAACCTTTAAAATGTTGACTTCATTTGACTTATGACGAATTTACCCTATATATTTGCGATGACGATATTACTCTACATTTAAAAACACTATGAAATCGCGTAATTTGTTAAGTAAGTGCTGTGGTGTGTCCAGTCTAAGAATATACCCGTCTCCTCTCGTGGATGTCGTAAAAGCCGACTAAGGGATTACCCGCACTTGTTGATAAGATTCGTTGGTATAAGATTTGTCCTGGCTGCTAGCTTGTTTTGTTGTTGCCTCGTTTCTGCAGCGCCTCTGGCATGTTTGCGGAAAGCAGAGTTGATGGCTTCCTGCGTTGATGCATCACGCGCAAGAGGTGTGCGTCAATGAGGGGAAGGGTCCGTGAACGCGTTGTCTGACATGTGGGACTGTCTGTGTGGTTTGCTATAGAACAAACCACCTGGATGCGCCTGCATGTTGGGTTTGCGATAAATGTTTTTATTTAATTTTATAATTGCAAATGTTCCTCCCTACTAATATTATCATAAGCGCAACTAACAAAATATGGACAATGTCTGTAATAAATTAATTTAATTGGAATTTGTTAACTGGAAGAAAGCGTTAGCAGAGTCAGTCGTGGGAAGCAATGGCGGCGATGAGCTCACCACTTGTCACGTCTATATTCCATCATGGTGCAACCAAAGACTTCTATTTGAATAAAGTCTTTGGGTGCAACCCACTGTGAAAAGAGGCCCATTGAGGCTCTGCCTACCCCTTCGGGAAAAAGGCGTGTGTCTATATATGTATGTATATTGTAGGTAATAATCTTGGCGCAGCTTCTATTAAAATTATGTAACGGATAATTTCTTAGTTGCCTAGTACGGAACAAAAGCCGGCCAGGAATAATTAAATTTTCCAAGAAAATGCTAAGAGAGACTTCTCAGAAATTACGCCTGCCGTACTCATGAGGACCTACAGCTGCAGTAGATTTTTGTCTAAGTCGAGTTACATTGATTAATTAAATAAATTTACAAGTCTCTACCTTATCTGCCCGATTTGCAAACAGAACGCAGTCTAGGGATATACGTTGTTTTTTGTTGTCCAACGGCCAGTTTTTGTCTGATCTATCTAGGTACTTAATTATAAAATCTTTACAAAGTATGGTCATGAATCGCTTGCAGGCTTTACATAACTGCGCATTACCTTTAATAACTACTCAGATAGTATCGGGATTCTCGCAGATAAGCTCAGAACACGACCACAAATAAAACTTTAATCGAAGCTGGCAAGAATAGATTATTTGTTCATTTTACAAGCTTTTTAACCCCCGACACTGTTATAAGTTTGACGTGTCTGTGTGTGTGTGTCTGTCTGTTGCATCGTAGCTCCCGAACGGATGAACCGATTTCGTTTTTTTTTGTTTGATTGGTGAATTTGTCGGGAGTGTTCTTTGCTATGTTTGATCAAAATCGGTTCAGCCGTTTCATTACGTTGAGGGTTTTTTTAATTTTCAAAATTAATTACTTGTTTTAACTTGCAATGTATGTTGTTGTTGCAATAATGTATGTTTGTCTGGGTAGAATCTTGCAACTGAATTTTAAAGCAGTTATCCTCAATCGATTAAGCTGAAATTTTGGCATACCTGTCAAGTTCCGATGACAATACAATATGATGGTGACAGCGAACTGATCTGGTGATGGAGGCGGAAGATGAAAAACGGAACTCCTCGATGGATAATAGTAGACTGGCCTTGTTTAGGCTCATTTTGATCAGCACACGGTTATGATCACTAATTTTATAAAAGCTTTTATTGAAAAATATATTTTTCACAAAAAACTTAGAATTCACTCATCTGCAACTGCAAGTAACTTAGTCATTGTAATCAAATCTTCAGTGTGGAAGGATAAATACAATCTTAATAAAACTATGAAGTTGTCAGCCAGTGTGGCTTTTACCATCAACGTTATGTTGTAAAGATATAACTAAAGGTGGGGTGTGCCGCAAAATTACTAATTTTAGATTTGATTTTTACCTGACTAAATCAAGTACAGTAATTAAAATTATGCATGGATACTACAATATAATTCCGAGGAATCACTGTATCAGACCAGAAATACGATAGAACAGTATTTTCTCGATTTAAAAAAAAAACAAAGTTACCTCTAACTTTTGGCTAGATTCGATTTTTAAATGGGCATATTATTGGGTAAAACATTAAATAAATAAAATCAATACAACAAAACCGAGGGTTTACTGTAGGGGTTTGTAAAATTATCTATATTTTACGAGATATTCAATAAAAACTGCTTTTCGTGCGGCGCGAGTAATTTTTTTGTATGAACATTTGTGATTGCTGTTGGCGCAACCCCATCGCTAGGGCCTCAACATGTCTTAATTGAATAAACGGAGTGCTGTGGCCTGCGTTATTGAATGTGGTCAGACAGGACACCTACGTCCGTTGGCCACGAAATAAAGCTCAAATCGTAGCAATTGATGCCCCTTCGTGCGGATTCCTTGAACCCATTTGATGGTCCTTCTATATTGGATAAGTGAGTAATTTGTTAATAATATCCGATGTTGCTACAAGTTTCTTTGAAAACATACGCTCAATTTACATCAGTTTTTTGCATCCTGATCAGAAAGTCTAATTTGCAAAATGCCTAGGAAGTAAAATGCCTAAAATGTAAATGATTATTTTGCAGAAAACCTAAACAGAAAAATGACTAAAGTTCCATTGTGCCTAAAATATAAAAGGTCTAAAATGCGTGATGCCATAACTGCCAAAGGCCTAAAGGGGTATACCTAAAAATATTTTTGCCTACCTAGAAAGCAAATTGCCTAAACTGTCAAAGCTCTCTCTATTACAGAAGTAGGTATATTAACGCCTACATTTTTTTTACGCATGGTATATTCATTTTTCTTTGTAGTTGTATTGCATTTTAGACTATTTGCTTCATAGGAAGTTTCACATTTTCTACAATTTTCTTTTCAGGCATACTACCGCTTTAGGTATCCTGAATCTTAGGCATTTTGCTTTTTAGACATGACATTTAGGCATTTTACTTCTTAGGCAACTTAAAAATTAGACTTTCTGATCAGGAAGCAGTTTTTTCATTCGTCTCATCTTTATGTCAAAGTCTAATTCAACAAAAAATTATTCATTTAAATCACAAGGATCATTTTGAATCGTCTTATAAAAAATAAAGTTAAAAAAACATTTATTTGTGTTAATAAACAATATTCCACACAAAATTACACACACACACACATACACACACACACAAAGAAACAAAGAAAAATAAAACTAATTTGTGCCTCTTAGTACCAGTCACGCATCACTGACACAAATTGGCGTCCAGCTCAGCATTTGTTGTGTTGCTACAACACAACGCTGATCTTCCGCTGGAACCATGTGACTGAAACACACGGATGTCTGCTTCACAATAAATAATTATACATAATTAATGATCAAATAATAATAATGAAGTATTTAATAAAATAAAAGACGCGACTATTAAAATTGTATTTAAAGTAAACTAAAATTCCTATTCCAACGCGACCAAACCTTGCAGAATCGGGCAACAAACACGGCGTGCGCTTAATTTGATGATCCTTCTTACTACTAGGTGGGAAGCGCCTGTGTGGTGCCTCGAGAACAAGGAGAACCTGATTCGAAGAAAAAAGAGAACTAACTTATAAACCAAGAAAGTATACAAGTACGGGTTGCAAGTTGCACCGGACATTGTATGTTGATTCTTCCAATCATATACGCAATTATTCCAATCATACATACATACATACATACATACATAGACACAGGCCATTTTCCCCGAAGGGGTAGGCAGAGCCTCAATGGGCCTCTTTTCTCAGTGGGTTGCACCATCGTGGAATATAGACGTGACGAGTGGTGAGCTCATCGCCACCATTGCTTCCCACGACATACTCAGCTAACGCTTTCTTCCAGTATTATCACATTTCATAAATAAGCTAGCAGCCAGGACAAATCGTATACCAACAAATCTTACAAACAAGTCCGGGTAATACCTAAGTCGGCTTTTACTACATCCACGGGAGGAGATGGAGGGGTCTATTCTTGGGCCGGACACACCACGGTATACGAGCCAATCATATACAAGCGTGAATGGGACAGTGGGAAGCGGAAGACCTCGGCGAACGTATTCAGACCAGATCGGAGACGTTCTGGAAAAAGGCTAGGTCAAGAGTACCCTTAACCAACGAGTATGTATGAATAATGTGATAAGAGTGAACGAAGGAAAAGAGGTGTGTCAGGATCGTAGCCTATTTCTGCCGCAAAGCAGTAGTGCTCGCATTGCTGTGTTCCGGTTTGATTTGAAGGATAAGGGTGCCGGTGAAATTACAGGCACATGAGACTTTTCATCTTTATGTCTCAGGGTGGCGGGCGCAGTGCAATGCCACATAGGGTGCGACCTAGGTGGACGTCACCTATGAGTTAATACACTGTTCATAGGCAGAGGTAATCAAGTAATAAAAAAAAAGGTGGAAATCCTTTGTCACTGCCTACCCCTCCGGGAAACAGGCGTGAGTTACTGTATGTTTGTATATACGCAATAGCTGATTCTAGCGGTTATTACTTACAGTTTAGCGTTAGGTAATTCATCTTAGGAATCATAAATATTGTGATGGTTCTGAGAATCCTTTTGGTTTTTTCCTCGGTTGTCGGTTATGTTCAATCATTGTAAAGGCGTTAACGCATTCAACCATGTACGTAGATGAATAACAGTATTGCAAAATTGTATACTTAGCCGGACTTGTTTGTAAGATTCGTTGGTATATGATTTGTCCTGGCGGCTACTGCTAGCTTACGTATTACTGGAAGAAAGCGTTAGCAGAGTAGTCAGTCGTGGGAAGCAATGGCGGCAATGAGTTCACCACTTTTCACGTCTATATCCCACGATGGTACAACCCACGGTGAAAAGAGACCCATTTGGGGCTCTGCCTACCCTTTTGGGCACAAAGCGTGTATCTATGTACCTAAGTTGCCTTTTTGTCCTCCGAAGTTTGATTCATCATCTCGTAATTTTTTGTAGTAGTAGAGCTTTTTAGAGTACGCCCGGGGAAGTACTGCGTTCATACATATTTCTGCCATAAACAGTAGTTCTCGCATTGCTGTGTTCCGGTTTGAAGGGTATGTATGGGTGCTGATGAAATTATAGGCACATGAGACTTTTCATCCTTATGGGTGGCGGGCGCAGTACAATGCCACATAGGGCGCGTCCTAGGTGGCCGTGATCTATGTGGTAATGCATTGCTAAAGGCAGAGGTTACCGCTTAACATCAGGTGGGCCATTAGCTGGTTCCCTCATTAACGTATAAAAAATAAACCATATAATAATTATCATTCGTTAGCTATGAATTTCAATGAAAAAAAAATACACTGTAAAGATAATTGAATGATACTCGTAGCTAAACTAATGATAATTATGATACATTTTCAATCAAAATATGCGTCCTAGTTTCTGCAAAATCAGGCTTCGCTATCTCAAAATGTGTTGATGAGCTGTGATGAGTAAACAAGTAATTGATTTTGTAAAAATAAAAAAAACCTTCAACGTTATGAAACGGCTGAACCGATTTTGATCAAACATAGCTAAGAACACCCCCGACAAATTCACCTTTCAAACAAAAAAAAAACGAAATCGGTTCATCCGTTCGGGAGCTACGAGACGACATACACACACACACACACACACACACACACACACACACACACAGACACGTCAAACTTATAACACCCCGTCGTTTTTGCCTCGGGGGTTAAAAACACAAAAAAATGAGAATTTCGTTTAACCTTCAATAATGTCACAAATAACCTTGTTATTCATAAGTATTGTTTTGGATCGCTCCATGCTAATATCTGTCTACCTCTATTTGGGAGTCGTAAATTTAAAGATACATTTGAATACAATCTAATGCTAAGTATGTACACTAATAAAGTTTTCCTGGTACGTAGTAGGTACGCAGTTTAAATAATAGTAAAGCCGATCGTACACCGCCAGCTAAACTAACTACTCAACTAACTAACCTCAGTGAACTAAGCTTAACTAAACTAGGAATTAAATAATAGTAAAGCCGATCGTACACCGCCAGCTAAACTAACTACTCAACTAACTAACCTCAGTGAACTAAGCTTAACTAAACTAGGAATTAGTTGTCCGTCCACTGAATGAAAAATAAGTTTCACTGCCTGCGCACGATCACATACTACAAAACAACACTAGCGAAATGCACCAGAGGAGTAACGTAAGGGGGTGAGTGATAGGGGCTTAGCTTAGTTAGCGTAGCTTCGGATTGGCCTACACAACAAAGTTAGTTTGACTTAGTTGGTCGATTTTAGTTAGCTTAGCTGGTATAGTTTGCGGTGGACGCATAAGTATGAAAAACTTTTTATTCTTACTACTTGGTATGACGTATCAAGCAGATGGCCCACCTGATGTTAAGCGGTACCCTCTGCCTATGAACAGTGCATTATTACATAAGTCACGTCCACCTAGGACGTACCCTATGTGGCATTGCACTGCGCCCGCCACCCTGAGACATAAAGATGAAAAGTCTCATGGGCCTGTAATTTCACCGGCAACCATACCCTTCAATCCGGAACACAGCAATGCAAGCACTAGTGCTTTGCGGCAGAAATAGGTATGGTGGTAGTACTTCCCCGGACGAACTCTTTCACAAGAAACCTCTACTACTGCTATGCTAAACTATGCTAAACTGAACTAACTTAGTTTAGCTGGCGGTGGACGATCGGCTTTATTCGTACAAACTCAGTGGCGTCAGTTTATTTATAGGTTTCCTGAGAACAACAGTGTCGGATGCTTTCTACGTTTACTCGTAGATTTAGAAACCGTTGGTACTAAGTAAAAATATTGTGTACATAGTACATTTACGCCGCGGGTCTACCTGCTCTGCAAAAACCTCCCCTATAACTACCCTACCTCACAAGACAGTGATATCTCTACTATATTTACTACCCTACCTCACAAGACAGTGATATCTCTACTATCTTTACTACCCTACCTCTCAAGACAGTGGTATCTCTACTATCTTTACTACCCTACCTCACAAGACAGTGATATCTCTACTATCTTTACTACCCTACCTCTCAAGACAGTGGTATCTCTACTATCTTTACTACCCTACCTCTCAAGACAGTGGTATCTCTACTATCTTTACTACCCTACCTCACAAGACAGTGATATCTCTACTATCTTTACTACCCTACCTCTCAAGACAGTGGTATCTCTACTATCTTTACTACCCTACCTCTCAAGACAGTGGTATCTCTACTATCTTTACTACCCTACCTCACAAGACAGTGATATCTCTACTATCTTTACTACCCTACCTCTCAAGACAGTGGTATCTCTACTATCTTTACTACCCTACCTCACAAGACAGTGATATCTCTACTATCTTTACTACCCTACCTCTCAAGACAGTGGTATCTCTACTATCTTTACTACCCTACCTCTCAAGACAGTGGTATCTCTACTATCTTTACTACCCTACCTCACAAGACAGTGGTATCTCTACTATCTTTACTACCCTACTTCACAAGACAGTGATATCTCTACTATCTTTACTACCCTACCTCTCAAGACAGTGGTATCTCTACTATCTTTACTACCCTACCTCACAAGACAGTGATATCTCTACTATCTTTACTACCCTACCTCTCAAGACAGTGGTATCTCTACTATCTTTACTACCCTACTTCACAAGACAGTGATATCTCTACTATCTTTACTACCCTACCTCACAAGACAGTGGTATCTCTACTATCTTTACTACCCTACCTCTCAAGACAGTGGTATCTCTACTATCTTTGCTACCCTACCTCACAAGACAGTGATATCTCTACTATCTTTACTACCCTACCTCTCAAGACAGTGGTATCTCTACTATCTTTACTACCCTACCTCTCAAGACAGTGGTATCTCTACTATCTTTACTACCCTACCTCACAAGACAGTGGTATCTCTACTATCTTTACTACCCTACCTCTCAAGACAGTGGTATCTCTACTATCTTTACTACCCTACCTCACAAGACAGTGATATCTCTACTATCTTTACTACCCTACCTCTCAAGACAGTGGTATCTCTACTATCTTTACTACCCTACCTCTCAAGACAGTGGTATCTCTACTATCTTTACTACCCTACCTCACAAGACAGTGGTATCTCTACTATCTTTACTACCCTACCTCTCAAGACAGTGGTATCTCTACTATCTTTACTACCCTACCTCACAAGACAGTGGTATCTCTACTATCTTTGCTACACTACCTCACAAGACAGTGGTATCTCTACTATCTTTGCTACCCTACCTCACAAGACAGTGGTATCTCTACTATCTTTACTACCCTACCTCTCAAGACAGTGGTATCTCTACTATCTTTACTACCCTACCTCTCAAGACAGTGGTATCTCTACTATCTTTACTACCCTACCTCACAAGACAGTGGTATCTTTACTACCCTACCTCACAAGACAGTGGTATCTCTACTATCTTTACTACCCTACCTCACAAGACAGTGGTATCTCTACTATCTTTACTACCCTACCTCTCAAGACAGTGGTATCTCTACTATCTTTGCTACCCTACCTCACAAGACAGTGGTATCTCTACTATCTTTGCTACCCTACCTCACAAGACAGTGGTATCTCTACTATCTTTACTACCCTACCTCACAAGACAGTGGTATCTTTACTACCCTACCTCACAAGACAGTGGTATCTCTACTATCTTTACTACCCTACCTCACAAGACAGTGGTATATCTACTATCTTACTACCCTACCTCACAAGACAGTGGTATCTCTACTATCTTACTACCCTACCTCACAAGACAGTGGTATCTCTACTATCTTTACTACCCTACCTCACAAGACAGTGGTATCTTTACTACCCTACCTCACAAGACATTGGTATCTCTACTATCTTTACTACCCTACCTCACAAGACAGTGGTATCTCTACTATCTTTACTACCCTACCTCTCAAGACAGTGGTATCTCTACTATCTTTGCTACCCTACCTCACAAGACAGTGGTATCTCTACTATCTTTGCTACCCTACCTCACAAGACAGTGGTATCTCTACTATCTTTACTACCCTACCTCACAAGACAGTGGTATCTTTACTACCCTACCTCACAAGACAGTGGTATCTCTACTATCTTTACTACCCTACCTCACAAGACAGTGGTATATCTACTATCTTTACTACCCTACCTCACAAGACAGTGGTATCTTTACTACCCTACCTCACAAGACAGTGGTATCTCTACTATCTTTACTACCCTACTTCACAAGACAGTGGTATCTCTACTATCTTTACTACCCTACCTCTCAAGACAGTGGTATCTCTACTATCTTTGCTACCCTACCTCACAAGACAGTGGTATCTCTACTATCTTTGCTACCCTACCTCACAAGACAGTGGTATCTCTACTATCTTTACTACCCTACTTCACAAGACAGTGGTATCTCTACTATCTTTACTACCCTACCTCTCAAGACAGTGGTATCTCTACTATCTTTACTACCCTACTTCACAAGACAGTGATATCTCTACTATCTTTACTACCCTACCTCACAAGACAGTGGTATCTCTACTATATTTACTACCCTACCTCTCAAGACAGTGGTATCTCTACTATCTTTACTACCCTACCTCTCAAGACAGTGGTATCTCTACTATCTTTACTACCCTACCTCACAAGACAGTGGTATCTCTACTATCTTTACTACCCTACCTCACAAGACAGTGGTATCTTTACTACCCTACCTCACAAGACAGTGGTATCTCTACTATCTTTACTACCCTACCTCACAAGACAGTGGTATCTCTACTATCTTTACTACCCTACCTCACAAGACAGTGGTATCTTTACTACCCTACCTCACAAGACAGTGGTATCTCTACTATCTTTACTACCCTACTTCACAAGACAGTGGTATCTCTACTATCTTTGTATCTCAGTATTTCATCGTGTATGTTGATAACCAAAAAGATAATTGAAAAATCTTAGAAAATAAGTCAAAGTTGTTTGAATTAACAAAAATCCGGTCAAGTTTCAATCGGACTCGCTTAGAGAGGGTTCCGTACAAGTACTAACCAATTGAGCTTATTGTCCTCGGTGACAACATATTTTAGTATCATTTTATCTTCACGAATATTTTTCGTTTTCCGTGGGAATTTAAAGATTAAATTTTCGTTTAGGTTATCCTGTAAAATATGAGTAAAGACTAATTTTTTTTTTTTTTTGTTCGAAGTTAGTCTGTTTTTGGAGGCAAGGTGGAAGAGGCATCTGGGTCTTTGCGAATGCTAGACTACGTATATTTTATTTATCTTTTAAACCATGTACTTTATAAAATATTTCTTTTAACAAGTCCTTTCATTTTTCATGACAAAAGTTGACATGACAAAAGTATATTTTTTTTTAAATTTCTTGTTTGTCCCCCGAAATTAACCCCCCTAAATCAGAATTCCTTCATTTACGCTATACGTCCGTATAGCGGGTCACCTAACTCCTGGTAAGTACCAATTTTTTTCGACAAATAGACGCGAGAGTGATTCTGTAATGATTCCGTTGGTACCTTTTGAGACGCGGAACCCTAAAAACGACTAAAATAATAGACACAAAAAATTAACACCCTTCTCCTATCTTCTTTCTTAGAAACTATTTTGCCTTTGCTTGTTTTGATGTTAGATAAGTTTAGCTATCGACAGATTGGGAGGCATTAGCTAGAAGTGATAAGGTGATTGATGATAGGTCATTTGCCTCTGTCAATCACACACCGGTGGGTGGGGGCGAGGATAATATCTGAAATATCCATAGACGTAGAATTTTTTCGCTACGCTAAATAGACAAACGAAGCGTGGGAGAGAGAAGTCATTTTTAAATGTACCCCGTGCAAGAAGAAAAGTGACAGCAACAATGTATTGAATTTGACATGTTTTGCTTGAGTACATGCCCATACCGGACGGTCTCTTGTGCAGTTTAACTAATTTCGTAATTTTTTTAGTAATCTTACTATTAAATAACAAATATTACTTTGTATGACAATGGTGTCATGTTCAGTTTGTGACTGTGAATATACAAGACGTAATTATCCGGGAAAATACACGTTTCACAGGTAAATAAGAGATTATTGGTAGTTCGATTGTATTGCTTATTTTATCAATTCTGCTTTAGTAAATGGCCTAAAAACCAGTTTCATTCGTAGATTAGGACTTTCCCTTATATTTTTTAATAATATTTCGTTGCTGCACCTAGAAATAAACAATATTTTATGTAAAATATAAAAATGTTTGATTACGATAGGGCTTGACCAAGTGATGACGTCAGAAATATCGATAGTCCTGTTACAGTCTATATCGTAGTATAATGCGCATCATGTAAAAAGAACGCTGGCGGTCAAGCTTCTTCAGGCGTTCCAGCGTTCGTTTTAAGAGATTACTTACTTTTCTACTTATTTAACAGATGTATACCTATGCATTCAATGAGTGCCTACCTAGTTTACTACTTTTTACATGAAGCGCACTATACCTAACTATAAATTAAATTTTTGTCCATCCTAGAATGGAGGTTTACTTTGTTTGGAGTAAATATGTGTGCTCTGTTAACATTTTACCGTTTTTTTAAAAATCTTTAATAACCAGGTGGACATTGAGGTGTGTGTTTTGGTATTGACTATTGAAAAGGTAACTTTAAAGCACCACGGGTGTTTTATTGCAGTTTGTGTAGTAGATATTTTGGAGTAAATATTTACGTTGTTGTACACACGCCTTTTTCCCGAAAGGGTGTATTTATTTTTTATTTTTTAAAAATAAATATTGTTTATTTCTGCTTAATAAAATAATAGGTAACAAATTAAATTTAAATATACCCCAGAAATTCCGTTCCAGCGGGACTCGAACCTGCACCCTCGCCTGTGATCAGCGATGCCTTTACTTTCGAACTTTGAACAGAAGGTTTCCAATGAAACACCTGTAGATACAGCACTATCAACTTGGCGCTATAGCCGAGTTGATAGTGCCCACAAATTTCGTCTCCAGCGTCATAGCTCGATCTATGGCTAAATTGTTTAAGGCATCGCCGATGACAGGCGAGGGTGCGGGTTCGAGTCCCACTGGAACGGAATTTTTGGGTTACATTTAAATTTAATGTTATCCATAAAGCGTGGTTTACACTTGAAAAATAATAAACTTTGGGGTAACAAATTGTCTATAGATAAAGTAACAGAGTGAAAAATTATATGGGCGTAGCACGGCTGATATAAAATGTTTTTGTGCTTTCAGATTTCCAAGTAATCCTTTGCTACGAGAAAAATGGTTATCGGTTATAAGAAGAGTGGGATGGACTCAAATAAGAACTCCACTAGGTATATGCAGCAAACATTTTAAGTTTAAATTTAAAAGGGAAACTCTAAGATCCCACCTATAAATAAAACTGTAATATTTAGGGGTCAATAAATAATAAAGGTTTATTTATTAACTGTATTCAAAATTCTCTTTATGACGTCAAATCTGCCAAACTGTGTTATTCATGAAAGACTTAATCTGCATTAAGATGTATTTATCTACCATACACATCACGGACGGATGATGAATTCTATCGACAATGTAAAAGTGTTGGTCGAGGACAACACTATTTTTAACTCGGACATAGACTTTCACCAACACGTGCACATATTTTTTTTGGTTCCATCTTCGATCTCTGATTGTAGATCTAGTACATATACTAAATCTATGGAAATATCACCATTTTTTTTTCTTTATAATTGGCGCCGCACGCCTTGTGCATTTGCCATTTTCGAGTTATTTGAAATTTTTCGTATTTTCAATATAATTTGCAACTTTACACTCCTTCCAAGTCGTCAAAGTCAAGTCATGGCATGTTTTAGTTGAACGTTGGCCGTTTTACAAATCCACCAACTTATTTGTAGAATGAAATGTATGTAGATGATAGAAAATTACATACATTTCATTCTACAGATAAGTTGGTGGATCTGTACTAAAACTTTGGTAGACAATTTCCACCAATTTGAAAAGTCACGCAGTCACTTCCATAATTCATTTCACTACAGTCATTGGTTAAAGTGCCACCAAAATAACACAAAATAACTCAAAAAACACTAGGAAAATAAATAAAATAACAGTAGATGATGTCTCTTTTCAAAAATGGCGGAAAGAGTCAATTACACCGTTTCGATAATGATTTACGAGACGAAGTTTATTATCCTTGGTAAAAAATATATCGCATCATTAAAATTATAGGAAAAGATGGAATTTATGGGTTACCCGACGCAAAAACGACGGGGTGTTATAAGTTTGACGTGTCTGTGTGTGTGTGTGTGTGTGTGTCTGTCTGTCTGTGGCATCGTAGCTCCCGAACGGATGAACCGATTTTTTTTTGTTTGACTGGTGTTTTAGTCGGTAGAGTTCTTAGCTATGTTTGATCAAAATCGGTTCAGCCGTTTCATTGCGTTGAGGTTTTTTTGAATATTTACGAAATTTATTAGGTACTTGTTTTCTGTTTGTGTGCTATGGTAGTTTTATACTGGGGACATAATTTATGATAGTAAGCAGTATTCACTTTATTTTTACCCGACTACGGCAAAAACATTCAAGCAATATCTCAACAAGCCAAGCATGTGTATTTGGAAAATATCGTTTGTTGAAGTGGAACTGATGAAGAAGACCTTAGATGGCCAGCGGAACTCCTCAATGATGCTAAGTATTTCATGGGTGGCGATAAGGGTGACTTTCCGATATTCCATTGAGCTGATATTTTGCACACCTGTCAAGTTGTGATGACAAATACAATATTATGGTGACATCGAGCTGATCTGATGATGGAGACGGAAGGTGGACAACGGAACTCATCGGTGGACTGGCCGAGTTTAGGCACATTTCGATCAGCACACGGTTCCGATCACAAATTTTATAAAAGCTTATATTGAAAAAAATATTTTTCACAAAAAACTTTTGCAGTTGGATAATCATCATCATCATCCTATAGAAAATCACTGCTAGACCACAGAATATATAAAAGTGTAAGGGTAGACATAGATATCCGTAATAAAATTCAAAGACGAACGGTCTTGAGCCGCCTCCATCCACCCTTTTCCTGCCTCCTCAATAATGGGACAATAACGGATGAAAAAAGGTTAAAAAAGTAATTCCCTGAGTAATAAAGCTAATAATGCTGTTCAAAGTTACGAAAGAAGTAATTGAATGCTAATTGCGTTTTGTTTTGCAAAATATTCCTGCTACCTCATTCCACCGTTTCGTGACCTCATAGCAACAATATTTATGAACTTTCGATACCTATCGAAATATTATTCCAATGATTGATAACAAGCGGGTGCTAATAGCAATGTAACGTTTTAGAATCATGCTGATTTGTGCCTAACATTCCCCTTGCTCCCAGCTGACTGACAGGTCAGCCCGGGTGTTTCGCGCGTATCTTTGTATGTACCTATATGTCTAAAATATATATTACCGCGTAGAACCCTGGATGAATTTTGATGTATGAGGTATCATGAAAATCTTCTTGATCCGGACAAAGTACTAAAAATGTTGGAAAATCTATTATAGTGGCTAACAAAACAAAAAACAACTTTATAAAAAAGAATCTATGACAAAATCAGAAATTGATTTGGAGGTTTCACATATGTGTACATCTTAGGTAAAAGCAAATAATCTATTTATTTAAATAAATTTTATTTAAAAAAAACTTCGTTTCCTGCACTATATCTGACTTTTATATATATATATATATATATATATATATATATATATGTATATTATGTATCTAAGAAATTTATTTGAGGTCGTACTAATTTATTACAAAAAACTAGTTTAAGAACGCCCAGAGCTTTTTTTTTTTTTTAAACTTATAATAACATAATCAACTTTGTTTGAGCCAGTTTGGAGGTACAATCGAATAAATAAATACAAATATTTTTAGTTCAGTCAATCGAGTTTTTTTGGTTTTGTAATTAATTGGGTACTTGTTTAACTTGTTTGTTGTACCTACTTTCAAACGATTCCAAGATATCTATGGTAGGGGGTTTCCCGCCTTTTTTACGTCATCGTCATGTGGTTAGCAAATACTATCAGATTTCGTGAGAATTCGTCTGATATTATTACAAGGGTAAACCTTCTTACAGAACTTGTTAAACGGGCGATTAAAATAGAGCAACATAACAGTCATCCATTTTGACGTCCACGAGAAGGAACAAACACATATTCGGCCACTTCGACGTGGACGAGATATCGTGGACATCGGGAATAAACCGTCACATTCAGTCATTCACATCAGTTCGCCTTTGTAGGCGCAATAAATAATTTCCGATATCTATCTTTCTTTCTGCACCGCAGTTCAAGGGGCGTCAAAAGTGATCTTATAATAAAACAGTTTACACCGAGGTACGGAACCCCTTAAAATTAAGAAATCATTTCTAGGTAGGGTATACACAAAGTACACAAACACACTATACAATGTACAATATATACTATACAATGTAATACTATAGTATATATTGTGACTATACTATTGACAGTAACTCAAAAACTAAATAATATCCGTTCAGGTTGCTTCTCCAACCGTACCACAGCACCTTCGGCGATTATCGCCCTGCAATGAATTGCTGTGAAAATTGCCCGTTTAACCTTTTGATTTGCATATTAATATGTAACTCTTGCAGACATTGGTTTTCCTACTTTGAATAATGAATCGATTTGTATAACGCAACACAAGCTCATATGAATGAATGTACATACTTATAATCATACGTACATATAGGTATACCTACAAATGTATTATATTAAGGACTATGATTTATTGATTTATTGATTCAAGAGGATTGTACCGCTATGGCGTTTGAGCCCTTTTGTATGCAAACGCCGTTTTCTATTTTGGTTGTTATCTAATCATCCATGTAGCTTGCGGGATGTATTTCTGGGATCAATACGGATGAACCCAATTTTCTACCAGTCGTGGTGTGTCAGTTTTTTTTAACCCCCTACGCAAAAACGTCATGGTGTTATAAGTTTGACGTGTCTGTGTGTGTGTGTGTGTGTGTGTCTGTCTGTCTGTGACATCGTAGCTCCCGAACGGATGAACCGATTTCTTTTTTTTTGTTTGTTTGGAAGGTGAATGTGCGGGAGTGTATTCTATGTTAGCTATGTTTGATCAAAATTGGTTCAGCCGTTTCGTTGCGTTGAGGGTTTTTTTAATTTTTACAAAATTAATTACTTGTTACGAGCTTTATTTAATTTCGGTCTGAAGGGTATATGAGTGCCGGTGAAGTTGACACATGAGACTTTTTATCTTTATGTCTCAGGGTGGCGGGCGCAGCGCAATGCCGTCGTAGGTGAGGTGAGGTACCTGTGCATTGTTATAGGCAAGGGTTGTCGCATCAGGTGGGCTATTTGCTTGTTCCTTCATTCATATGAATAATTAAAACAAGTGTTTTTTATGCGGAGGTCTAAGAATGCGTATCGCGTGATAACATACAATTATTTACCAGAACGGCAAATAAAGCTGCGATCTTGCACTCGCTGAGCGATAAGCGGAACGAGCTTCTTTGATTTTACTGTACCAAAACATTTAATCCGTCAATACATTCTCCGAATACCACCGGATTAGAAAATATACTACAGGACAACAACAATATCGTATTCGAATCCCTCAACAAGAAAATATCCTCTGGCTCATTCCGCCATTTTTGAAAAGAGTCGTCTTCTAATTTTATTTCCTAGTGATTTCTTGAGTTATTTTGTGTAAATATGGTGGCATTTTAACCAACGTAGCTCGTCTATAGAGCACAAGTGCAGTGAAATAAAATGGACTTTTCAAATTGGTGGAAATTGCCTACCAAAGTTTTTGTAAAACGGCCACCGACTTGACATGACTGTGACTTTGACGACTTGGAACGATTGTAACGTTGCAAAGTAATGCAAATCTATGGATCAAATCAATTCATATCAATTCTATGGTTGAAAATTATATTGAAAATACAATAATTATTGATTGATTTATTTATTTTATTTTAGGAAGACTAACAGCACAAGAAACGTCATAAATATAAATAAATTTAGAATCAAAAGGCTAATGACAAGTCTTCACTCTTAGAAAACATAGTAACAGAGCAAGTTATAAGCAAAAGTTAAACAAACATAAAACGAAGTTAACAAAAAAGCAAATAATTAAATATTTATAGATTAATAAAAAGAAATGAAATACACACAGAAAGAAAAAGGAACAGCTAAACTAATGACCGACAAACAGTACCTACACACCAATCATAACCACACATAAAATAATACTATATGGTGTTAACCAAAGAACTCTGAGCACAACAAATTATGCTTGAAATTGTAAATGCATAAGCGACGCCAATTATAGAGGAAAATAAAACCCCCAACAAGGTAATCGACAGCCTACACGTGGTACCTACGTAGCCACAGAATAAATTACGTAACACTAACAGAATACGTGAATGGTAATAACGCCTCAATGTCTGGCTGCGGCCATTAGTAACTCGCACCACTCACACGCTGCATCAGAATACTAATTTACTAATAAAGTTCCCTGCTTGTAAACGCGAGTGTTTACTTCGAGCCGAGTCAAATCTGATGATGGATGCCTCGAGCCACGACGCTCCGCATTTGAAGAGACGAAGCCAGATGCCTCACGTGGCCCTGATCCCTCTAACAAAGGTTGCGTAACCACTCTAATTTGTGTTGTCTTTCCATTGATTTACTAACGGCCCGCTCGCGTCTCTGTTGCGTGTTCCCGGTAGTCCTAGTTTAACTAAACACTTATTTTTAATATCAAACTAATAAACGTGCGTACTCCCAATCACACACAACTAACAGACCGAATTAGAAATTCAATGATGTTCTCACAAACAAAGGTTTACGATGTCAGCAAAAAATCAGCCCAGCTCAAGAGAGATTGGGCCGGCCACGTCTGCTGCATGGCCGCATGTCACAAGATCTATGAGCAAAATCCACTACTGATTGGGTTCCTAACGCAAAACGCCCGCGCGGCAGACCACCACGGAGATGCGTGACGAGTTGGATGTGCGCCTACCAGACTGGCCCACTGCAGCAAGGGACAGAGAGAAATGGAAAAAAGGGAGGGAGGCCTTTGCCCTGCAATGGGACAATATGGGCTGAAAATAAAATAATAAATAAATAACTAATAAGTTTGTGAGTGTGTCTTACTTCTTCAAGCTGAAACGGCTGGACGTATCCTACTAATATTATAAATGCGAAAGTTTGTGAGTGTGTGTGTGTGTGTGTGTGTGTGTGTGTGAGTGTGGTGCGTGTGTTTGATACTTCTTCACGCTGAAACTGTTTGACGGATTCGGATGAAATTTGAAATGGAGATAGCTTGACTCCAGGAATAACACATAGGCACATTTTATCCCGATATTCCCACAAGATCGAGACTTATGCGGGTAACACCGCGGGGCGCTGCTAGTAGCCTATATTGGTCAGGTCTGTAAGTGTTCTCTAATATTACTAAGAGGCAAAATGTGTTAGTATGAAGTTATGAACTGATTCCAAAAATTATTTCATTGATAGAATGCTAAATTATCCCTTACGAATATAGGCTTTCGTGTAAACAAACTGGGACCACGCGAATCTGGCCGCGAGTATACCATAAACAAAATAATGGCCATGCCTATCGCTTTATAAAGCAAGGCGTTAGGCATGGCGGTGACGACCAAGATCATGTGTATTAACACCATTAGGTAATTTATGCACAATCGATCCGGACAGTCGTCAGCCTCGCCCAAGGGTAGGCTCCGAGCGTGCTAGCTCAGTTTCCTCGCCGATTCTCAAAACATCTTTCATCTAGCTCAAGGCAGTAATTACAGTGATCTTATTCCGAGATAGCATCGCGCTGATATCGCTCGAGAATGGCTTTCGAGAATTTAGCCCAGGAGCCTTTACAACGTACCTAGACTACCTAAGTTTATTTGAATAATCGTATTTTTAATCAAATCCATTTTATCCCGTTAATTCAGAATTACTACACATTACTAGTTGGTTGACACCACTGTTTGAGCAAATAAGCTCCGAGCAAGTATAGAGTTTAATTTTTTAACCTCCAACCCCAAGTCCCAACACATAATTATGGTTTTGTAAGTTGACGTGTGTATATCTGTGTCTGCTGTCTTCGTAGCTCCCAAACGGGTGAACCGATTTTAGAATAGAATAGAACATATTTTGATTTGCAACAACTAACTGTGGGGCGTGGTTAAATTTTCATAAAATTAGTTAACCTGTGTAAACTGTAGGAAAAATTAAACTAAGCTTTTGTTAGTAGCAAATTTTCGAGAGAAAACTTCATCAAACTGCTTGCCATCAAACGAATAATGTCAAGAACTATGGTCGTCGGAACTACGTGAATGACGGAACTAGCAGATGGCCTACTTGATGTTAAACGATAACCTCTGCCATTAACAACGCATTACCACATAGGTCACGTCCACCTAGGACAACATTATTTCTTTTACATGTATTTACTAAAGATTTTCTGCGTAACCGCAGCTTCCAAGCTCCAGCCTGTGGTTTTAGGAGTTATCGCGAAAACAAAAACATGGCAGTTTTTTTGCGAATGAACTCATCGCGTTTGACTGGATTGACGTGTTTGGTCACAACAGCCGAACACAACTTCCAACATCCTCCACAAAGTTATCGACCTTAACTCATTAGCGATAATGATTGCTATCCTTTGGACGTAGGGGCTCGTAATTGATCATCAATATAATGCATAAAGAGGCAGATAAGAGCTAAATTCCGTCACTATCTAACTCGGTAAAGTTCAGATAAGTTAAAAAGTGACAGAACAGCGCTCGCGCTGTGAAAAGTGAACGAAAATCACGAAAAACGGTATTTAAACAAATATTTCCTGCGTAATCGAAAATATAAATCGACAGTACCCTCTAAAATAATATTATTTGTTACTCTTATTGGATTGGATGGATGGATGGATTGGATGGGATTGGGCGGGGCACGTCAGTCGAATGCTTCCCAACAGGTGGGCGAACATCAGCACACCCTGGATACCTGAAGGACGGCGACCTCGGGGTCGGCCGAGAAAGCGTTGTCGGGACGATCTTGTTGGTTTTGAGAAGGAGTGGTGGGAGACTGCCAGAGACAGGGACAAGTGGAGGAATTTGGGGGAGACCTTTGCCCAGCAGTGGGACAATAAAGGTTAAGAAAAAAAAAACTCTTATTAATTGTATCAATGTACGCTGATAGGTAATACAGATATTTACGATATAAGCTCATTTTAGCGGTAAGTTCACGATTTTTTATGAACGATAAAATTTATCGAAATTGTGTTTTGGGCTCGATCATGCCCTTGTGAATATGATGAGGATTAACATATATATTTTTTGTGTTGTCTTAAACTTTGTAGATTTTGCTAAAAAATACGTTTAAAAAAGCCTCTTTGACTCTTGACAGCCTTTGACGTACAGAATCAATAAAAACTCTTTTTGTGCTAGTTATTTTCATTAACTGCGAGCTAGCACATACATTACAGCATAGTGTAGCAGTCTAGACGCAGAACTTGGTAATTGGCAGCGACGACGGATCGATGGAGCGCTTCTCACAGCAAGTACTAGGCACCTACATTCTGCGCTCAAAGGTTGGGAACTTGGGCATCTCTGCCCAGGCTGAGACGTTCCGCCAACTATTGGTACGATATGAAGTCATTAGCTATTTCGTATTGCCCTTCATGGCTTTGCTTCTATTCGGAAAAAGATTTCTATTCGATTTTTTCTTCTATTTTTCTGTCGTAATTCGGAATAATGTAATTAAAATACTTTACGGCCCGATGAAAAAACTAACCTAAATTGACAGAATGCTTCTAAAAACAACTCTGGGATAGGTTCGTCGTAACTTAGTTTTATTTATAACTATTTATTTATACGTTACTAGCTGAATAACAGTGCTTTGCTACGCAGCATATCATAAAAAAACTACTTTAATACATCTTTACAATACCTACAGTTGAAATAAAAAAAAAAAAAAACAATTGTGTTAATTTTTTAAATACTGTTGCAATAAAATAAAAAAGCCTTTTATTCCTTGCATTACATTGCATTTTTACATAATTACTTATTACTAGCAGGTATGTTGTTTTGTTAGTTAAACTTAAGATTATTATTGTTAGTTTCTTCTTATGCAAGAACCCCAAATTGGGTGAAGGCCTCCTCCAAAGATACCCATTTGTGTCTGGCTTGTGCTAATTGGTCCCAGTTTGGGCCAGATGTTCTTTTGATGTCGTCTTCTCATCGTGTCAGTTGTCTCCCTCTGCCTCTTTTGCCTTGCGGGCCTCTCCACATGGTTGCTTTCATGGTCTACTGTCACTGTTGCAAAATATGCATCAAAATAAAAAGCTATAAGTACCTACGTCAGGTATTATCGAAAACGAATAAAGCTGTAAGACATTTTCCCAATTTTTGGTTTACGAACCTCAAGGTTGACCTGACACGTACACTGAACGCATGCTTCATTAAAATGCTTTTAGGGATCTCTCGAACACTCCATACTACAAAGGCATGGGAGGAAGACAAACTTTATCTCGCTTGATCTTTACACGAAATCTGTAGATATTTGGACCTTTATGCGATACTAGTGGAAAACCCGTGACTACGTCCGCGTGTACTTTTCCATATAAACTTACCCCCTTCGGGGTTGAATTTATGGAATTCCTTTCTTAGTGCACCTGTAGACCATAAAAAGAACGTACCCTCCAAATTTCTGGTCTCTAGGACTTATGGTTTAGGCTGTGCGTTGATAGTCAGTCAGTCAGTCAGTCACACAACGATTTTATATATATATTGATATGTAGCTAGATCAAATATAGGATAAACTCCCAAATACCTACGGATCTCGTAGATAAGATAAACTTGGAATCAATGTATGTTCATCCTGTGCAAGCCAGCCTGCTATTGATAGAGATTGTTCATTCTGTGCAAGCCAGCCTGCTATTGATAGAGATGCTCTACCTTAGACTCATTTTTTAGGACATTCTGTATAATAATAATGACAAGAACACAGATAAAATAATACTAAAAGAATGACGCAGTGGTATTCTCGCTACTAGAGATAAATATGTTATTCGCTCTCTGAAGATAATTTTAGTACATTTCTATGAAACAACTTTTTACGATACATCTTTTTATAAATAATTTTAGATGGATGCTGTCTTTGCGGCTTCATGAACTGATTGCCCCCTGCAGCTTTGCGCGCCCTCTAACGATGTCAGCGACGATACTCAAAAACAATAAAGCTGAAATAAAAGGGTGTACCGAGTCCGACAGACTCGTTAAAAATAGCAAGCTAACTGATCTGATTGTGTCCCGATACGGGAATCGGACCCACAGGACATCATTTCACTGCCAATCTACGTCTATCTATTCCACTGTCACTGTCCAATTTGATACAATAAATTATGGATGAGTTCCCCTTATAGCACAGCAAAATATATTGCGTTATTGATGCGATGCTGAAACTAGTATAAAATCAAGAAGTTGTTTGTAAGGTCAAGGCGAGAATTCCTAAAGTTGTCATTTTTAATCGCGTTTCCGAGAAACACTGACAATCGGGTTATCGGGTCATGTCTCTTAGATAATGGAGATCACTGTTTCAATTATGCCGTGCGTGTTTTCATTTAATTAAATGCCTACTGGGATATTAACATCGACTCTCTCTTAGTTCGTTTACTCGAGATATGGTAGATTTTAAGTATTCACTTCTCATGCCCTTACGCGATAATAGACCCCAAACTGCAATAAATACCTCTTTTTGAAAGCCTACTTCATACAAACGGATTATCCAAATACTGTAAAAAAGAGGCTCATTGAGGGTCTACCTATCCCCCTTTGGGGAAAAAGACGTGTGTCTATGTATGTATGTATGTATAAAAAATATACAATAATATACCTAGTCAAAAATATTTACATATGTTTACTTTAAGTAATTGGTACTTTGACACGAAAAAAAAACCTAAGTTTCCTATGGTTTACAGTAACACAAAAAAATCCTACTGATTCCAAACGCCATTTTTGGGATCAATACGGATGCAACCCAAACGCCTGAAGCGTATTTAATGATTCTTTCACAATATTAAAGGTAATTTATAGGTTTATAAGTTTAGATTTTTGAAAATAGTCATTTACTTGAGACAGTTGCTATTTTTCGTGATTTTCGCTCACTATTTGTTTCGCGTCCTCTGTTCTGCCCCGTTCTTACTTACCTGAACTTTACTGAGTTAGATAGTGACAGATTTTGGGGTGACTAATCACCTGAACTTCTCTATTGTCTGAGGGCACTGTTGTTTTTTTTGGATTCACGATCATAACCAATAGGTCAGAAAACTTATGCCTTTATTTGTCGAACAGGCAAGAGAAGGTCAAGCAGGCCCCGGCTCCAGTCGGCGATGCTCACGCGAACCTGATGGAAGCCATCCGGAGCGCCGGCGGTGCTGGCCGAGCCAAGCTGCGATCGGCAGACACCGCGACTGAAAAAGTAAGTGTTGCCCAACATATTTAGTTTAGAGATTTAGTAGTAGTAGAGCTTTTTTGTGAAAGAGTTCGTCCGGGGAAGTACTTCGTCCGGGGAAGTACTTCCACCATACCTATTTCTGCCGTAAAGCAGTACAGTAGTGCTCGCATTGCTGTGTTCCGGTTTGAAGGGTAAGGGTGCCGGTGAAATTACAGGCACATGAGACTTCATCTTTATGTCTCAGGGTGGCGGGCGCAGTGTAATGCCAGATAGGGCGCGTCCTAGGTGGACGTGACCTATGAGGTAATGCACTGTCCATAGGCAGAGGTTACCGCTTAACATCAGGTGGGCCATCAGCTTGTTCCGACATTCAAGTAGAATAAAAAAAAAACATTGCTGTCAGTAATCTGGTAACTACGTTAATAAAACATTCGCAATAATTGTTCAATAATGGCCTCCCTCTTGCTGTACACAGGTATGGGCATAGTTTATTATTTTTCAAGTGTAAACCAGGCGAGGTTGCGGGTTCGAGTCCCGCTGGAACGAAATTTTTGGGTTACATTTAAATTTAAGGTATGGGCATGTTTCAGAATACCTTTAGTGGCCCAGGATGTGTGGTGAATGTTGTTTAAATGAAAAAGGACTTCATGTTTTAACTCTTGTACGGTATTGTATCGAGACTCATAAAGTCATAACATCTTTGTCTAAGGCCATTAGAGGTGTTCTGAAACGTGCCAGTAACTGTATACAGCAAGAGGGAAGCCACATTGAACATTTATTGAGTTTTATTAACGTATGTACAAGATTACTTACCAATTGTATGAGAAAACATTTTATAAAATTTTACTTTTATTGCTCTGTTTGTTTTTCTTCCAGTACTATGAAACAATCCCTACATGATACTGAGTCGATAAGCACTAAAAAAAACTTTATCAAAACAACTCATTATTAAGGAAAACTCACGCTTGACCAAAAAAATTACTACGTCAAAATGGTTTTCATACAAAATGAGTAAATGGTTCCAAAGACAGTTTTCTCTGTGCCCAAACTGCCCAAGTTAAAAAAAACACTATATATAGTCGCAAGAATTGAAAGTAGATTATATTGTTGTTATGAGGGAGCAGAATACCAATTTTTCAGTCAATTCACAATACTGTCTCGATTCGATCAACTTGCAGTCAGTTGCAGTGCAAGAGTAAGATAATTGGGCTTTAGTTCAAGCGCATCGGGTGCGTCCGTATTGATCCCATGGATTCGAGTAGTTCCTGTTCGATCCCTTCTCTATGATTCTGTGGACTTTGATAGTCCTGTTCGATCCCTTAACATTTTTAGGCAACTTTCCAATTCCTGATGGGATCCCTTGTCGATTTTGTTAGTGAAGTATAGTCGGCGTAAAATAATAATTCTCTATAGCTATTTAAGCTAATAAAAACTTTGATGAATTTATTTTGATGAAAAATCACGTAAGAAAAATCTCGAATGAAAAATCTCAAACGAAAAATCTCAGCTCACGGATATTTATTTCCGGATTCTGACCAAGTCACTTGTGTCGCGTCGCTACCGCTCCTCGCAAGATGTACGACAGGCTACTGCGTAATTGTAAGATCCTTGAACCCTTATGTCTGATCTTCTCATTTCACATGAATTGCTTACACAAGCCTTCACAAGATGCAAGCCCTCAACTTGAGAACCTGTCAACCTGTCCATCCTGTTAGATCGATGTCACGATATGTTAGAATTAAAAATAAAACTTTCCAATCATTCTTGATTTATGTCAGTCAATAAAAATATGGACATGAGAAGAGATGCGTTAAAAAAAAAAAAGAGTTGTTTATTTAAAAAAAGGTTCATGTTCTAAGCAGCTCGTGATTCGACGAAGAGCTATCGTATGCCGTATTGATGGGCAATTAGCATTTTATAGCTAACTAGCTAGATAAAGATTCAATCCACGCAAAAAAAGTATCCAAATAACAATTATAGAATTGAAATAACAATTTCCAGGAATATCCATAAAAAATGGGAACAATTGGTCATCAAAACAATTTTAGTGCATGCGCCATAGATTACTACCAAGTTATTATTACACCGCTCTGACACACGATTGACAGAGCGGTGCGTAATTCAAGTACGAATATTATGTCCATTTTATTCGGATTTTGTCAAGAAATCAAATGATAATAACTTTTTTAATTCCATTCGAAAAAAAAATACACAGATTGATTTTGTCCCGAATACTTAACATCTAGTTTATTTTTTATTTGGAATAGTGGTTTATATAATATAAACCTTTCGTGAAAAATTATCTAACTGATGGCCGCATCTAAATCCGTCCGTGGTTTAGGAGGAATTAGTTAGCGGATACATACAGACAGACGCGGAAAGCGACTTTGTTTTATACTATGTATTGAAATCACTAATCTATGGTTGCCAGTTGCCACGAATCGAAAGTAGACAAAATTGATATTATGAGGGAGCAGAATATCAATTTTCAGTTAATTCACAATACAATCTCAATTAGTTCAACTTTCAGTATGGTTTAAAAAAAAAAGAGATAATTTGCCTTCTGAAATCAGTGGGAGCTACGATTGAAGTATGCGTTAACCATATCATTAAAAACGTACGATTATCAAATTCTAGGAAAATTAATAACTTAATCTAATGTTATACGTAGCGTGAACTCGATTTTAGCATAATTAAGAGAAGGTCAAGACGTAAATTAATTTGATCTTCAGTGCCGACAAAGTTGAGATTGCTACTCCTTATTTGCTGAACTAATTAAATACCGAGGAATGTCTCTAGGTATTGAAGAGAAAACTAATTAAAACTAGCCTTGCTTTATAAATCAGTTTTTATCTTATTTTCACAAAATCTCAATCAATTTATACTGAAAGTTATGATACCTTTTGACTCAGGGACGCCTGTTAAGAAATTGCAGGCACATGTGCTTTTCTTCTTTATGTCTCAGGGTGGCGGGCGCAGTGCAATGCCATATAGGTGCGTCCTAGGTGGACGTGACCTATGAGGTAATGCACTGTTCATAGGCAGAGGTTACCGCTTAACATCAGGAGGCCTATAAGCATGACCCGTCATTCACGAAGTTAAAAAATAAAAACCGGCCAATTGCGAGTCGGACTCGCGCACGAAGGGTTCCGTAACATTGTCTACAAAAACGGCAAAAAATAACTTTTATATTATGTTACTTGCTGCTACGGAACCCTTCATGAGCGAGTCCGACTCGCACTTGGACGCTTTTTAGTATTTGTTGTAATAGCAGTAACAGAAATACAGCATCTGTGAACATTTCAACTGTCTAACTATCACGGTTCATGAGATACAGCCTGGTCTATAAAAACGGCAATAAAATCACGTTTGTTGTATGGGAGCCCCCTTAAATATTTACTTTATTCTGTTTTTTAGTATTTGGTTGTAATAACGGCAACAGAAATACATCATCTGTGAAAATTTCAACTGTCTAACTGTCACGGTTCATGAGATACAGCCTGGTTACAGACAGAAGCCCAATTCTCATAATAAAAAATAGTCAAATTAAAGTTCGGATCGTGTTACGATCTAGTGTCGATGTCACAAACGTCAGAAATGGTATTCTGCTCACCTGACAATACAACGCGGAATATGATTATATCGAAATGTGACTGTAACTTGAATGTTTCAAAGTTCTGAGAATTCTCTCTTTCACTCTTTACAATTACTATATAGCACTATCCTACTTTAATATATGGTCGCGAGAACCGAAAGTAGATTATATTGTTGTTATGAGGGAGCAGAATACCAATTTCTCAGAAAATTACAACTTGCAGTGCGGTTATAAAATAATGAAGAGAATTGGGCTTCTGATAGACGGACAGCCGAGCCTTAGTAATAGGGTACCGTTTACCCTTCGGGTACGAAACCATAAAAATTAAAAAAAGATCAATGTCCACAGGGTCATAGCCAAGGGATCTATTAGGAACTACTCGAACGTGTTCGTCTCATTTGTTAGAAAATAGTTTTTATCTGCAACAACCTTCTTTGAAAACGTCAAAGCACAGCCGTATAATTACGAACAGAGAAACAGTCTGACGCTTCTGTGAAGCGGCGATAATTGTATGCTTGCTACTCGTAGCTCGGTCCGCTTCTTGGAACTGCCATTATAATAGTCCACGATAACGAGTGATAATGGTATCACTGATTGTCATCCACGTGGAGCGCTTCATTCACATTGTTTACTAAATTTTTCCTCATTCCTTGAAATTTCGTCAGTGATGACGTTCTATGTATTTTAGATCCGGAGTCTTATGTATATAAGCCATACCCACACCAACAATGTTGTGTACACCAATGTTGGTGTATTCACATTCAAGAATTATAGATAATAAATAAATAAATAATGCTGGACAGTTCATAAAACATTATCTAGCCCCAAGCTAAGCAGAGCTTTAGTTGTGTATACAAAATAACTGATATACTTAATACAATATATTACATAGATAGATATTTTTTATTATACATATAGAAAATACCCAGAACAACCTGAACAAATATCGGCAGATCGTACAAATATTTTTTCTGAGGCGGGAATCGAACCCGCGACCTGCTGCGTCGCAGGCGAACCTTCGCCCGCCGCTCCACAGAGGTCGTCAAAAACAGACCGTAGTTAATCAAGCGTTGCGTAGAACGCAACGCACAAAATATAGAGTAAATTGTCAGAAAAAAACGTTTATCGTTCGAAACATCTCCCTAGTTGATAAGTCATTTTAAAGTTGTCTGCAGGACAGATACCACCGTTGTTTCTGGAAACTTTACGACTTGAGTCGGCAATTCATGTTTAAGAATTACGAGAATTAAAAACAAACCGTAGATAATGAAGTGTTGCGTAGAGCGCGTGCCCACGCACAACTTATAGAGCAAATTGTCAGAAATAAACGGATTTTCTCGTAATTTATCGTTCGAAGCATCTTCATGTTGATAAGAATAATTTTACAGTTGTGTGCAGTTGTAATGATACCGTCGACGTTTCCAGTTAAATGGAGGCTGGAAACTTTACGTAGTTACTCTGTTTTTTGCGTTTGTACAAAAGTATATTCCTTGATTTCGACGCGTCATCGCGTCTGTCGTCGGATATCAGCAGGCCATTTCTATTAGAAATGGCTGTTTATTTTAATTTATGTGATTTGTTGTGCTCGTTCTAGACTTGATAAACCTTCGAAACTATAGAATTTTCACGCGTATCATGTTCAGTTTCTTACGATTATTGTTTGTAGAATATTTAAAGGTTGCAAAATGACTGAACTTAATTGGATCGAGAGGATAGTATTTTTTTAAATAAATAAAAACTTGTGTTGTATTTAAAATTTTGCGATAATTCGAAAAAATAAAGTTCATACCAGTACCAGAATTTAAATTCTGCACAAAGTCCCTGGTATTTTTTTTCAATGGTTTCCTATACCTCAAAAATCTGTTGTTTTCTTCAAGACGTTTTCCCTGCTAAGACCGTAATCAACAGAGACCTTTTCCAATCATGGCATATTCAATATAAGATCATTTACCCCGTTTTATCCAGTTTTATCTATGTAGACTGTTTCCTCCCAGACGTTTTGCTTACACAGACGTCCTACAATCTAGGCTATATGACCCAAACATTTAAGTATATAGTCTAAAACTACGTTAATCGATGATGCAAACTGAACGTACATGAAGTTGAAAAAGTAAAATGTAAATGCATGCGTATTTATTGGAAGGCACAACTCGATCAGCTTACAGTTTAACAGAATCCGTGATTCTCATGATTTGGCTTTGTTGCCGGTTCCAGCTAACGTCCACATTTCTTGTGAAACTACTTATACACTCGCTGCCACTTTTTGTTCCGTCCACCTAGGGTTACCATCTGACCGGATAAATCCGGTCTTAGACCGGATTTTAAGGGTATAGACCGGACTCCGTCCGGATTTCATTCGAGACCGGATTTTTAGTCATGTCAATATATAATAGGGTTTTTTCACTAATTACTTAACAGTGGACGAAGGAGAGGAACAGATTGTCTTTCGATTCAATAAAAACAATACTACTCAAACAATATAAATTTCAAACATCTGACATGTGAAGAATTTTACAATGAAAATTTCCATAAAAAAAGATTTTAAGAAAGCTGTTGGTAGTGGACAGTAATATAAGTACTAACTGTAAAAATAATATTACATTAAATGATAATAAAACGTAGTTATTACCTACTGAGCTTTATTTTCAGCAAAATACCGTTTTTTTTCACAGAAATCAGGATTGTTTAACACTTGCAACCGGCTTTTCGATTTAAACCCTTGGTAACTTCCATTCCCTGAAATAACGAACATAAATTGTTTAAAATATAATATTTATTCTGCAGCTCAAGTGCGCGAGAAATGACATACTGACATGAGCACGCTCTAAAAACAAACTGTGTTTGCTAATTTTATAAGTAAACAAAGGCTCGATAAACTACGGTCGTGATGCAAAGATATTCTATTTATTTATATTATTAGCTATATGGAATTTCGGAGTATTGTATTTGCAGATGCACATCCAAAATATACGTGACCGTTTGTATTGAAATGTAACATGGGTGTGCGGGCAAATCGAATCGGCCGTATTGTTCGATTTTTGTTCTCAAAACATAGGAGCAAGGTAGGAATTCCACTCTATTTCGTTGCTTGGCCATTGTTGTTTGGAGAACATTTCTCTGTGGTTCTGTACCAAGCTTGTTAACAAATATTGGACGATGTTTATACTGTGGTTGGTTGGGTGGTTATAGCATAGCGTGATGAATTACATATGAGATACGTGTCTGGTTCGGCTACCGGAAAATCAATAGGGGGCTACGAGCTATTACTATTGCATAAGATATTAGCTCTCTGACATTATTGGTTGGTAACATTTGAGACTTCAGTATATTTGAAGTACGCCATATGTATACGTATACCGTGTTAATAAAAAACGCGAATTATCTTTGGAATACTTACACAGTGTTTTGTCTTTTGCCTTGACAAGCAATTTCAAATTCGATATATTCAGCGTTTATTAGTAGCACAGATACAGTTCTCGCTGTAACTCGTTATCACAAAAAATACCAACATCAAGTCCTTACTTTTACTCAACGCAGTACCTTACCAGGTTAAAGGTAGGGCACAGGGAGATGGCATACGTCGATGAGTATAAATCCATAGGACAAATAGTGTCCTTCCATACAGACAAGGCGCCGAAGTTCCCATAAAAAAATGCCTGGAAGAGCTAGTGGGCTATGAAAAACTTAATGAAGGGTCACCTTCCTCTCACACTCAAACGAAAACTCATAGACGTGTGTATTACGGCGCACAAAACTGCTCGAAGAAAAATCTGCTAAATCCCAAACTCTGAGTTTGCCAGCGAGCTATGGAACCCAGTATACAGTAACAGAGCATTAGAAATAGTGAACTGCATCCCAGAACGGCCAAACAAATCGTGGACGTTGGGCAACAAGTGGACAAATTAAAGTGGGACTGGGCAGGTCACGTCTGCCGCTTGTTGGATGACATGTGGGCAAAAGCTGCCACGGAATGGATACCTTGAGACAGAAAACCACACACCAACACGCGGCAGACCACGGCGAAGATGTAGAGACGATTAGACTCCCATGTGAAGAACTGGCCAACACAGGTACTGAATAGAGAGGAGTGGAAGGAAGAAACTACAGTAGGACGATATAGACTCATTAAAAAAGTATCTTACTTGCCCTTTTTTATGTATTTGAATGAATGACGGAACAAGCAGATAGCCCACCTGAGGTTAAGCGGTTACCTCTGCCTATAACAATGCATTACCTCACACGTCACGCCCACCTAGAACGCGCCCTACGTGGCATTGCACTGCGCCCGCGACCCTGAGACATAAAATGAAAGTCTCATATGTCTGTTATTTCACCGGCACCCTTCAAACCGGAATACAGCAATGCGAACACTATTGCTTTGCGACAGGAATAGGTTTGGTGGTTGTAGTTATCCGGACGAACTCTTTTACAAAAAAATAAACTCTAATACTAACAAAATACTTAGAGGCATGAAGTTCATTCAGGATTAAAACGTTGGCCCCAGCCATTGCTGGCCTATTAGTGCTTACCCAATGCTCTCACCCACAAGCACAAGCTATGGCGACATTGTAGAAGGTGCCAAAACAATGATGGACATGAGATGTTATCATTAGCTCCCCAGCTTGTTTGACTGGCGCGCCAACTGCCAGCCGACCTTACGCGGAATGTATTCCGACAATCTCATGAATTTATTCCCAGTAAAATATCTCAGCAATGATACAAGGTTGACAATGATACAAGAAAGGAGAACGGTTCCACGAAGATGTTTCTTTTTAAGGCAATGAGCGAGATAAGGTGATTATGTGTACATATATCATTAGTCAGATTAAGCGCCCAATAAAATCGTAGCTCATATAATAAATACTTCTCTTATGGCGACCTTTGTCGAGTGAATTTATATATAAAGAGCGGAATTGTTTTGTTATTTGTTTAAAAAGCTGCTCAATGTCAGCAAGATCCTTGCGGTTGTATTTATGTATTGCAAAATTCTGTGAATAATAATGATGATGTTGGATCTTTACATTTGGTAGAAATTAATATGCAAAATATTTATGCATCATAAAATTTTAAGTGATATTTTAATTAAAATTACATTTTTAAATTTAGTATTAAGTGTTTAATTATCAAAATAATATAGCCTTCCTGATGTTAAGCGGTAACCTCTGCCTAATAGCAATGCATTACCTCATAGGTTAAGTCCACCTAGGGCGCGCCCCACGCGGCATTGCCCTGCACCCACAGCCCTGAGACATAAAGATGAAAAGTCTCATGTGCCTGTAATTTCACCGGCACCCATATCCTTCAAACCAGAAGACAGCAATGCGAGCACTTAGTACTCCGCGGACGAACTCTTTCACAAAACAGATCTACTATTACTAAAAAGTTTTTTTTTAGTATAGACTTATTGCATAATTAATTATGACTGGAAAGTGTAAACAGTTGTGCAAGTACCTCTTCATTCAAGCTATAAAATTGTATATAACATTGAAATTATAATGATGTCCTTCCTACTATGATTCATGATGAAATTCAATGAAACTCAATACACTATCAGTTCACAATAACAAAAATAGCTATAATAAGATAAACGCATCGTTTGTAGTTTAGAAAGGCGTCGATGGTCGCCAAATGCGATGCCACTATCTAACTCATTAAAGTTCAGGTAAGTTAGAAAGTGACACAATAGCGCTCGCGAAACGAAAAGTGAGTGAAAATCACGTTTATTTTTTAATTAACAAATCATTAAGAAAGTAATTTAAAAAATAAAAGAAGGTCCTCTCGGCGGCGTTGTGTTATATTTAATAATACTGAAGGCAAAAAAACATCTTATGATTGATAGTGTAGGTGAGAAATGGTTGTAAGTACGAAAACAGAGGCTACTTTGAAAATTTATTTCTTATGATTTAAGACGTTTAAAAAAAAAGGAGATCATGCTTTATATGATGTAGATTAACATGGTTTTTTATAGATTTTTCTATAAATATTGTGGAGAAAAAGGTTTTAATGCAACACATTTCACATATATCCACGCCTTAAGTTGTTCGTAAATAAATCTGCCATTAACCTTTTCTGTGTATTGGTTGTACTGATAACTTACGCGTGAATTGATAGAATAATGTATTCTGCGAACTAAACACATCAATATTTTTATTTTGCTTTGATAACATACTTACCTTATCGAAAACTCTTTAAAAGGTTAGCAACATACATACATTTTTTTATACTACTTGGTTTGTTTGACATATCAAGCAGATGGCCCATCTGATGTTAAGCGGTACCCTCTGCCTCGGAACAGTGCATTACCACATAAGTCACGTCCACCTAGGTTGCACCCTATGTGGCATTGCACTGCGCTCGCCACCCTGATACATAAAGATAAAAAGTCTCATGTGCCTGTAATTTCACCGGCACCCATACCCTTCAAACCGGAACACAGCAATGCGATTGACCTCCAAACTACACTCATTCAGGTTGTGGAATGAAATCCCTGCAGAGGTTTTCGCAAGTGACTACAGTATGGGATTCTTCAAATGGGGTGTTTGGAAATTGAAGTTGGACTCTCGTCATAATGTGGGCTTTAGCTCATTTATGGTGAGGGTCCCTACGGAGGATCTGAAGATCTACTTGAGCCCTGACTTCTGGCCGAAAGGGGTGAAGTTCCGGCGGTTCAAGGGCCGTCTATCACGTGATCCCCCGGGCCGCGACGCGTCGGCGATCACACGTGTGTTAGATTAAGTTATTAATATCTTTATATGTATGTTAGTTGTAATGTATATATTACTATGGGCCTTTGTCTAGGTACAATGTACATTTTTCAATGTTGCCTGAAATAAAAGAATTGAATTGAATTGAATTGAATTGAAATGTTTAAAGGGTCGGCAACGCGCGTGTGATGCCTCTGGTATTGCAGGCGTCCATAGGCTACGGTAACTGCTTACCAACAGATGCTTGTTTGCTAAATTGGTACTATAAAAAAAACTGCTCTCCTTGGCAGTTTATTACCTTCGGCATGTGGGGTCCAATAGCGAGTGCTGTTTCAACCCAATAACGTTCAATACAACCCATTTAGTTATTTATATCGTTTCAACCCATTTTACTGAATTTAGATTTTTGTTTCATCTGACAGGTTCAATTCACCCAGAAAATGATTACCAAATAGTTTCTATGCGCGAAATCTATGGTATTTACTATTTACAAATCCTACTAATATTATAAACGTGAGAGTTTGTAAATATGGATGGATGGATGTTTGTTACTCTTTCACGTAAAAACTACCGGACGGATTTGGATGAAATTTGGAATGGAGATAACTGGACTCCCGGAATAACACATGGGCACATTTTTATCCCGATATTCCCACGGGACCGAGACTTACGCGGATGAAACCGCGGGGCGCTGCTTGTACTTAATACTTCGGTAGTTTATTGTCATTGCATAACCGAAGTGGAAGCAGCATGTCTAGTTTTAGCATTTTTATGTTAGATAGACTCTCGCCACAGTTAAAAAAATAAACTGTGAATGCAGTTATTTTTTTTTTTTAAATAATAGAACGTTCGTTGAACTAAAATTTGTTATCTTCGATATTTCATGTACTTTCCCTCCATGTCCCGTTCGTTTCTTTCATACTGTATATCGATTCCCACAGTGGAAATCAATATACAGTGGAAACTCCACTCCTATTTCCCATCCATATCAAAAAATAGTAGAGTAGTCCCGGGTTGGCACGATGCAAGCGGTATCATTCGCCAAATGCACCTGTGATTCTGCTTAGTACATAAATATCTCATGGTCTACGATGTTTCGCGTTCCAATTACACTGACTGTGTTCTAGTAAAACATTAAAAACCGGCCAAGTGCGAGTCGAACTCGCGCACGAAGGGTTCCGTACCCATTATCTATAAAAACTGTAAAAAAACACATTTGTAATTAAATATTTGTTTTATTTTAATTTAGTTATTTATTTTAGAGTATTTATAATTATATCGAAATATTCTGTGAATATTTCAAGCGTGTTGCCGTTATCAATATCGAGGAAAAACGAGCAAAAAAAATTACGTTTGTTGTATGGAGGGGTTTATTCTTAAGCTGGACACATAACACAATTGTTATATAAGAAATTAACGTATCAAGGTATTTCGGGTCCTAAACCGTCCACCCACCTGTCCGTGTCAGACTTAGCCACGGCACGCATTAATCTAAAAAAAAAAAAAAAAAGAAATGAAATATATTTATTTGACAATCACACAAAAAACACAGAACAGACAGAATATAATCTGTACTTTTCTCCCGCAGGACTCCAAAGCGCCCACGGGAGACCTGATGGCCGATCTGCACGCCAAGCTGCTGATGCGCCGGCGCGGCATCTCGGGCGCCGAGCGCGCCGGCGGCACCGTGCTCCACACTCTCGCCTCCGTCATACCGGAGCCGGAGTCTGCGTCCCAGCGGTCTTCCAGCGACGAAGATTGGGAGTAAGGTATATTCTGAGGTTTCTCTTCGATGTTACACTCCCGGCAGAGTGGTCGTGGTCGTCACTTCAGGGTCTGTGGCTCGCTTCACTCATCTCGCACCGCAGCTTTCCTGGTGCATACATTGCAGTGGACCGTCCAAAGCTGCCTTGATTTGGTCAGCCCATCTCATGGGCAATATGCCCCGTGCTCGTCGTCGACTTTGAGTTTAAGACAAGATGTTTCTATCAGATGTAGACTCTGCTGTGAATGTGAATACCCTGTACATATAGAGTTCAACGATTGCGGAGGTGCTTAAGGCATGCTAATTGCGATTGCAACTCCTTAAGGTGGTCGCTTTTCCATACAAACGTATTAGCACAAATATGGGCAAACAGAGTATAATTTTACACTGAAATGACTGTTGTTGGCTTTTATATTGGTCATTATTTGCGTCAACACATATTTGGTTGAAGAAAACAGTGGATTAATAGCGAAAATAACATCGAAATTTTAGTTCATTTATGTCAGTGTGTGGGTGTACACTGACAGTGTAACACACATAGCCGCAGATTAGACAACAGTTACAAGTCTCTTACACGCGACGTTGTCAGCTCGTGACTTACGCCGGCTAAGCGCTGTTGCCGCTTCGATCTGTCATATCATAATTAGCTCGGATAGAAAATATTAGAAAAACAAACATTTAGGATTGGACATGTGTATGCGAATCAGCCAGACAGCCGGAGGCCGCAATGCATTGCAAGGTCTCTACATATGAACTTTGTATAAATAATGGGAGAAAATTAAATTACAAACAACTAGACAGAAATTACAGACACATATATTATTATCTTAATTACGTAAAAATTAAATTAAATACTACTAGCTGATCATAATTACCTATATATTTACGCACAAGGTTCTTTGAACTGAGACCTCACGAATACACACGGTTTAGGTAGGTTACCTTATTTATTTCGAAAAAATATCTATGTACATCCACATGTGGTTCGAAAAGTTAGACCTTCAACGTCGTTCAAATTCCTAGAAACGGGAGGTCAACAAAGAATGTTATACACTGGTTGTTATTTTATAGAGTATAGGTACCTACAAGTTTCAAGATTCATAAATTTTAGACTTTTCCCAGTATTTGTATCATAAAATCTACAAACGTAAAAAAAACAGCGTTGTAGGATTAGTGGAAGTACCCTAGAGGTTTTGTTTTTTTACATTTTTGATTTACCCTAACATCTCAAAAACTAAAAAAGTTTTGAAATGTCGAAGCGAGGAACTTTCATATGACACCACATTTGATCTGATATTCTCACTTTTTTTTACCTCCTCTTGGACCCCAATATCTCAACAACCCCCCGACCGATATAGCTCATAACCTTACCAACAAATTGTACCAATACTATCACCTCCCAATCAAATTTCATGAAGATCGGATTAACGGTTCGGAAGTTATGCTCGGACAAACATACATACATACATACATACAAATGCCAATTCTTCCAAGTTGAATCAGAGAACTCGCTTCGCTCATTCAATATTTAAAAAAAAAAAAAAATTGCCTTGTTTCAGTCGAAGTCAGTTCTGTGTAGGTAGGTGAAACTACAATCTTCAAACAAATTCGTTGAAATGATTCCTAGGGGTATTATTCATTATAATTGCGAGTTAGGGTCTTCGGAAGATTCAGATATGCAGGCCCAGGGTGGGTATTGAACATTTTGCCTCCTGCTTAGAAGACAAGAGTTCATCTTACTATGACATGTTATGTCTGTCCGTGTATGTCACAGCCACTTTTTTCCGAAACTATAGGATCTATGCTGTTGAAACTTGGTAAGTAGATGTATTCTGTGAACCGCATTCAGATTTTCACAAAAAAAATTAAAAAAACAAAAAAAAATGGGGGTTCAGTTCTAAGTATTAGTACTTAGAACTGAAACTCATTTTTTTTTTCATCATTCCTGTTGGTGTGGGGTATCTATGTATAGGTCTTCAAAAATGATATTGAGGTTTCTAATATAACTTTTTTCTAAACTAAATAGTTTGCGCGACAGACACTTCCAAAGTGGTAAAAAGTCCCCCCCCCAACCCCGTAACTTCTAAAATAAGAGAATGATAAAACTAAAAAAAAAATGTACATTACCATGTAAACTTCCAACGAAAATTGGTTTGAACGATATCTAGTTAGTAGTTTTTTTTAATACGTCATAAATCGTAAACCATCCAAGAACTTTGATATTATGTTACTTGCTGCTACGGAACCCTTCATGGGCGAGTCCAACTCGCACTTGGCCACTTTTTTTTTTAATTTCCATAATATTATTTGCATGCAATGCATATCAGCCGGCCTAGCCAAATGACATTCGCTTCGAAGCGATTCCATTCCTTTCTAGGCGCTAGTCCAGATGGTACGTTCCTAAGCACTAATTTATTACTAGTAGGTAATTGTGTTTATACTGTACTAGCCATTTCACCGCAGCTTGGCAAACAAACAAACAAACAAAACAACAAAGTTTACATATTTACAGGGAATTAATTTTGTAAAATTTAAAAAAAACCCGAACGTAATAAAACGGCTGAACCGATTTTGATCCAACTAAGCTAAGAACACTCCCGACAAATACACCTATCAAACAAAAACAAAAAACGATTTCGGTTCATCCGTTCGGGAGCCACGTTGGGACATACAGACACACACACACACACACACACACAGACACGTCAAACTTATAACACCCCTTCGTTTTTCGTCGGGGGTTAAAAAATACAAAATAATAGTGAAGATAAATAAAAAAACATAAAAAAGATAAATATTTTATACATAGTGTAATACAAATTAACAATCTTTTTTTTAAGGAGAATTAGCCTTTTTGAAATACAATCCTTTCCCTCATTGTCTCGCAAGTTGCAAAGGCCTCGAAATTAAAAATAATATAATTAATTTTTATTGAATGGGTTATCCTCTTTTTTAACCCCCGACGAAAAACGAAGGGGTATTATAAGTTTGACGTGTCTGTGTGTGTGTGTGTGTCTGTCTGTCCCATCGTAGCTCCCAAACGGATGAACCGAAATCGTTTTTTTTTGTTTGAAAGGTGTATTTTTCGGGAGTGTTCTTAGCTTTGTTTGATCAAAATCGGTTCAGCCGTTCAGCGTTGGGTTTATTTTTTTATTTTTACAAAATTAATTACTAACTCAACTATAATCTGGACCTCTTCAAGGCTAGAGTGAATAGGTGCCTTCTAGACCTTTGTGCTCCATCTTCGGCCGCATCGTCACTTACCAACAGGTGAGATCGTGCACAAACAAAGGTCTATAAATGTTTAAAAAAAAAAAAAAAAATTGTTGAAAATAGGGTCAACTGCGGATTTCCTCAATGAAGAATTGTTACTTCGTCGGCTTTATTTCTCAAACTCAAGACATCACAATAATGGAAATGGAGCGCGACGAATTATTCCCATTTGTCACACTGATCTGTCCCCCCTAAGGTGACAGTTAGAACAAAAAAGTTGGATCTGTCCCCCTGTTGCGTGATTGGGTGATGGCTGGTACATTTGCGTGTAATTTTTATTTTTATTTTAGGTTATTGTATGGAACCCTTCGTGCTAGAGTCCGACTAGCACTTGGCAGTTTTTTTTTATTTTTTATGATACGAATTGGCAAACTAGCATACGGCCTGAAGCCCAATTCTCTTAATTATTTTATAACCACACTGCAAGTTGACCGAAACGAGATTGTATTGTAAATTGACTGAGAAATTGGTATTCTGCTCCCTCACAATAACAAGATAATCTACTTTCGGTTCTTGCGACCATATATTAGAGTAGGATAGTGCTATATAATAATTGTAAAGAGTGAAAGAGAGAATTCTCAGAACTTTGAAACATTCAAGTTACAGTCACATTTCGATATAATCACATTCCGTGTTGTATTGTCAGGTGAGCAGAATACCATTTTTGACGTTTGTGACATCGACACTCGATCGTAACATGATCCGAACTTTAATTTGACTATTTTTTATTACGAGAATTGGCTTTCTGATGTGAAGTGGTCACCGTCGCTTATAGACACCGGCAACACCGGGGGTAATTGTCGATGCGCTGCCTACCCTGAAGGAATTTATGACCATTTTTCATGAAATAAAACATGTCGTACGTAACCAAGCGTTAAAACCTCAGATGGAAGCTCATTCCATAGTTTGTAGGCACAGAATAAATAATAGTACTTTATGGGGAAGAAATGATCTCGAGAAACGACTCGTTCGAGAAACCCAGGGTTCTATGATGTGCGGATGAGCTTTGTCACGGTGCCGGGAAGAGCGATGGTAAAATCTCGATGCGAGGATGAGATCGGAAAGCTCGTCAGAACATTCCCCGTTGTAGAGGCGGTAGAACACGCAAAGAGATCCGATAGCTCTGCGTTGGCTAAGCGGTTCTAGAGTATCGGAGAGCTTGGGGTCACCGATGATGCTAATGGCTCTTCTCTGTAAGGAGTCAAAACGAAGCAGCTGGTACTTGGGTGCCCCGTGCCATAGATGGGAACAGTTTCTACGTGCGGCCTTACTTGTGCTTTGTAAAGCAATAGCCATTGATGCGGCGTAAAATAAAGTTTCTATGTGCATTATATTATGGGGGAGGCCTATGCCCAGCCGTGGACTTCAGTTGATGATCTATCAATAAAAGCTGAAAGTAACTAAATCTTTAGAAAAAAAAGCGGCCAAGTGCGAGTCGGACTCGCCCATGAAGGGTTCCGTAGCAGCAAGTAACATAACATAAAAGTTCTTGGATGGTTTACAACTTATGATATATTAAAAAAAACTACGTACTAGATCTCTTTCAAAACAATTTTCGTTGGAAGTTTACATGGTAATGTACACCATATTTTTTTTTTTAGTTTTATCATTCTCTCTCTCGCAAACTATTCAGTTTAGAAAAAAATGATATTAGAAACCTCAATATCATTTTTGAAGACCTATCCATTGATACCCCACACAGGTTTGATGAAAAAAAAATGTGTTTCAGTTTTAAGTATGGGGAACCCCAAAAACTTATTGTTTTTTTCTATTTTTGTGTGAAAATTAGTTTCGGAAAAAAGTGGCTGTGACATACACGGACAGACAGACATACATGACGAATCCATAAGGGTTCCGTATTTTTTTTTTCGGAACCCTGAAAAACGACTTCATAGCTAGGAGTTTATACCCAATACAACATAAATACATACATAGACACACGCCTTTTTCCCCGAAAGAGTAAGCAGAGCCTCTCATGTGCCTCTTTTCACTGTGGGTTGCACCATCGTGGGAAATACACGTGACAAGTGGTGAGCTCATCGCCGCCATTGCTTCCCACGACTGACTCTGCTAATGCTTTCTTCCAGTATAATACATTCCTGAAATAAGCTAGCAGTCAGGAACTACAAGCTAACTACAAGTCCGGGTATAAGACTTAATAAAATTAGTGTGCTGATGAAAATGAGCCTAAACACGGCCAGTCTACTATTATCCATCGAGGAGTTCCGCTGTCCACGTTCCGTCTCCATCATCAGATCAGCTCGCTTTCACCATAGTATTGTACTGTCATCGGAACTAGATAGGTACGAGTATGCCAAATTTCAGCTCAATCGGATATCGCAGGAGACACCATTGTTGCCACCCATGAAATATAGTAGTAGTAGAGCTTTTTTGTGTAAGAGTTCGTCCGGGGAAGTACTACCACCATACCTATTTCTGCCGCAAAGCAGTAGTCCTCGCATTGCTGTGTTCCGGTTTGAAGGGTAAGGGTGCCGGTGAAATTACAGGCACATGAGACGTTTCACCTTTATGTCTCAGGGTGGCGGGCGCAGTGCTATGCCACATAGGGCGCGTCCTAGGTGGACGTGACCTATGAGGTAATGCACTGTTCATAGGCAGAGGTTACCGCTTAACATCAGGTGGGCCATCAGCATGTTCCGTCATTCTAGTAGTATAAAAAAAAAATACATTCTGAATGCAAATGCTTGACTTGTTGCTGAAAATACCGAAATTGATATATGTGTGCCTATAATATTTGAGGAGTTCCCTCAATCTTCATGGATTCCATCATCAGAAAAACATTTTAATGAAAATGGCACCAATCTGGAAGTATATCATGTAATTTTTTTTCCTAATCGTTACGTAAATGGTATGAGGTAACAAACATAATAAAAAACTCTGGAATTGATAACCTCCTCCATTTTTTGAGGTCGGTTAAGAATCGAGTACCTACTTTTTGATTTGAAATAAGGACACACCACAACACTCACTTCACAAACATAATATTGGCTGAAGCAGAATCAGTGTATTTTGTAGATCATTACAAAAACATTTATAAAAAAAAATAGTCTGGTATCGAACCCAGTACTGTGGTTTTAGTGTCGAGAGATCTAGTCACTGGTTACAAAAAAAAAAGTAAAAAAAAAAAAGTAAAAAAAAAAAAGGCAGTATAGAATCGAACGCAGTAACGTGGGTTCAGAAGTTCTGAGTCGACAGTCCAAGCCGCTAATCCAACTATTTTGAAATTCGCGCGCCGAAATTAGCTTATAGTTCTAATACAATAATATCCTTGACTGTGTGCGTGAGTAGGCTTTCATATTGCTCGGAATTTGCTCGGCACAAGTATGTTAAAACTAGAGACTAAAATAACCTGAAATATAGCTAGGTACATAGCAAATGAACCACCATTTGCGTGAACGTTAGTGTTATGACATAATATGCACATTTTAATTCATAAATACATAAAATACTTCAAAATTTGGCAACAGCGCCATCTATTGACGTTGTCGTGCCTAGCTGACCACGAGGAACAACCTTAACGGCCCTTTTACATGCTGGCCCAACTAGTTTTGGCGTTGGTGGCCGACGTCGGTACACCAGCGTGCCGTGTCGTCAACCTTTTTTACCTTAGCAAAAGTTTTGCCACCCATTGGCCCAGCCAGTGACCGTTTAGTTGGGCCAAATTAAACGGTATCACCAATGCTGGCCCAACTAATGAGCCAGCGTGTATAAGGCCGTTTAGAGCAGAGAGCCTAGTCTAGAAATGTAACAAGCAGCTACACGGGCGTGTGGTTTGCACTACACGGATTTTTGTATGGAAATTGAGGTTCTCAAGGTGTCCGCTAGGGGCGCTTTTCAGTTTTTCCATACTAAAATCCTTGTAGTGTACGCCAAAAGCTCGTGTAGTTGCTTTTTAAATTTGCAGATTTGAGTCTCTGGTAAAAGATGCTGGGTCGCTTTCACGGCGAGTTCTCGGTTGAGGTTAGAACTAATTTCGTTCTACAGACCGTTCACCGTAAGATGACCCAGAGGTCATCCAGGGGTCAAAAAATAAATACTCCATGGCCTGAATCTATTCTATTGTTGTCACTTGGCACTATTCCCAAGGCAATACACAGACTAGCGCCCGTTTGCACTAAACATAAGTTAGGCTTGTCCTAGTTAAGATATACCTAAGCCTGAGAACAGTCTAGCCTAAGTGGACTAAGGAATGGCTTAGGGTTAGTGCAAGCAAATTTATCGTTAGGAGTAGTCTAAATAAGTTAGGAAAGAACTTAGGCGATTATTGCAAACGGGTGTAAGAGTGTAGCGCAGGGGACATCGTTTGGTGAACGGTCTGTAGTGACGGTTACGAAGTGCATGACGTATGGCATTGACATTGACATTGACATACATTTTGTAACCTAATGCTAAAACTATACCTACATGGAAACACTTGTATAAAAATTAGGTCATTTCTAATTTGATAGTGGTAGTGTTTGACTGTACGATAGATGTATCATGCATTTGTGGGCCAAAATTTATAAGTTTTATAAGTATTAGTAATGTTATTCTAGGCATCCAAATTGTATCCTGAGACTAGATCCATCTATTTGACCCCCCGCACATTGCAGGCTCAGCTGTAGACCTGCTGCTACTAATATTCCTAATAAAATGAAATGTATTTATGCGGTTGGGAGTCAAACAATTCATCTATAATCCGTTGCTAAATGCTTGGCCTGCAATATGCTGAGAAGGCTTCTTGTATTCTGCTGTAAGTGTAATCGAAAATTACTGTAATTTTCATAGTACGTAAGACAAATGGCAATAACTTGAATCATATTAAAAAGATTGAAATTGTATGTGTAATTGAATACACCACTATTTATTACGAAAGTAACTTTTCCCGGAGACTTTAATTAAGATCGAGTTTTCCTGGTACGCGCCGGCTGTAAGTTCTAAGAAAAAACGTTAATTTATTCTCCGAAAACTGGTATTGATTGTTTAGCTTAGGTATAAACTACACTTAAATTAATGCTGTAACACGAATCTGGACTTTTATGTGACTATCTCATACGCTTCTCGGAAACGCTTTTAAATCGATTAAGTTACCGTCATTATGAACGGCGCTTCCGAAAAGTTTTTACGATTATCTCACAAGTAGGCACGTAATTTAATCGTTTATTCGAAAAGCACTTGAAAAATCCGGTTATTAAATAATTTTTCATCTAGATTATATCATAGTAATTTTGTTTTGATGGTCGGGTTTACCAAGAAATAGATGCGTAGTTTGGCTTTAGAAATCGTGTAACGGATGGATTTTCCTGCGCGATTTATTTTGTTGTGGCAATGAGCTTGCAACGTGGTGTTGACTATTAACTACAATATGTGTACTAACAGATATCTTCAGTTTCCTGGATTTTGATCAGATAGTACATATATCTTCAATAAAAGCTAGAAGTATTCTTTACACGATAGAATTAGTATGCAACATCCAGAAACGTTAATACTAGAGGCTGAAGACATCTTTTACCACGGACCATCCATTTTACCATCTTTTACGCAAAAAGTGAGCATCTGCCTAATACTTTGCTTAGACTTGCACCAGCCTTCCCTATTAGCTCTCGACGCTCACTTTAATCTTGAGGACAACCTCAGAGGGCCTAGTACAGGTTTGTCTATGTTTTGCATTCGGTATCCCGTCTATCGAGTTGGGAGTCGATATTTGTTTTATGTATGGTTTTAAATTTTAATGAATTGTCAAGAAGTCCGCTTATAATTTTCTGCATACAAAAACGGCATTTTGACTCGCAATTTCGCTTTTCATTATTCCAAGTTGTAACAAACTACAAACCTGTGGTAGGCCCTCAGATGGGCATGAAGTCGTGAGCCGAGGCTTCGTATTTAAATTAGATTTTCCTTGTTTTCTGGTGGTAATTAAGTGCGCCGTTATAATGGAAGTAGGATACCATAAGTTGGCTGGTAAACTCGCCTCAGTGGAATACAAAACAAGGATGTTATGTCGACCAAAATAAAGTAAATCATAAAAATACATCGCGAGTTTCACGTCGTTAATTGGTGTGTTGACACGATTCCGTTTCTAAAATACTACCGCGCGGCGAACATCTGTTTATAAGTACTTAGTGCTTTCTATTTACAAAACAAATGTATCGGAGATAGGCCTTCTCGTTCCGGGAGGTTATTACGATAATCGCATTTCTCGAGAGCTGTCTCGCTTTCGTTTCTCGGAAGGAGTACGGAGTTACGACTCTTACTCCTCCCCACGAACTGTCAACTGGTTTGGCTGATTAGCATTTCCAGAATTGAGAAAAAGTTCGAGCCGAGAAATTAATCTGCTTGCGCGTCTAGCGAATAGGGATGGGCAATAATAACAATATATCGAAAAAAAATAGTCTATATTTTTAATACCGATATTTGAATATTCGATATTTATTTTAGAGTACTTATCAATTTCTTTTTTTTTAAGGAATTTTCACCGAATTCACTTTAAAAAGTCTGGTTCTTCTAATTCCCAACAAAAATAAAAAATACTATTTTATACCCATGTATTATTTTTTACAAATATTTAATGTATTGGGAATATGAACTCATAATCACGCTTGGGAAAAAATTACGATATATCGATATTTTTTACTCGATAATTATTGATACTGTTTAAAAATATCGATTCGATAAATATACTTGCCCATCCCTACTAGCGAAGAGCGTCTCACGGATGCTGACCATCGATACGATTTCTGTTCGATCTTCTGAGTGTTGGTCTTTAGATATTAGATTACGTATTCGTGTTTTTATCTCTTTATTAAATCTTTATTTTGACAGGTTATTTATAAGAGTTTTAAGTAAAATTCCTAGAGTTATAAAAGGTAATAGATATTCAAAAATATTAAACTATCTACATATAACTGTGTCTTGTACGATGAACGAACTATTACCGCACACTGGATAGGTAATTAAAAAATATAAAACGTAATTATTCGTGTTAGCCATGACTATTAGAATTATGCTAAATTTTATTTAAAAAGTATGTTACTGTCGGTTCTAATGAATTTAAACGTATTGTGAGATCTGAGTAGTTTTTATAAGGATTCATTTATACAGATGTTTGTCAGGAATTAAATTATTAATTAATAATTATCCTCGTGTCACGGTATGGTCGCTGATTTGATGACTAGAAGTAGGGCGGGATAGGTACAGATAAAATGTGATGATTGTGCCTATAAGTAGTGGTTCTACCGAGGTGCTAAATTTACATCTGTTTAGAAAGGTTTTTCACTCACAAGCTATAAAAATTTAAAACTAGGAGTGTAGAAAAGACATTGATATTGTGATAGTCAACTAATGTCGTATGTAACGAATCTTGATGTTTGGTTGAGTCACAGATAAAATAACACTATTAAGTTATTTGCGTCTGAACGTTTATTCACGTTAAGGTGGTTGCTTTTTCATACTAATATATTTTACCAATATTTGGTTGAAGAAAACAGTGGATTAGTAGCGAAAATTACATCGTCATTTTAGTACATACAAGTCATTTCGATGTCATTTTCGCTCCAGTATTTTCTGTAACCAAATATGATTTGCTGCAAATAATGGCCAATATAAAACTCAACAACAGTAATTTCAGTGTAAAATCATACTCTGTTCGCCCATATAAAATACATTACTATGGAAAAGCAACCACCTTGACCTATAGTTGCATCAAAAGTAATGTCTACTCTAACCGCTGTTATTGTGTAAGGGTGAGGGAGGAAGGCGTTAAAATGTTATGTACGATAAAGCGGAACGCCACAACAAGGTTACGTAAATAAAACGACCGATGTGGACGTTTTGTTTAGAAAAAATAACGAAAAGCGCTGCCGAGTACTTAGCGTACAATTTAAAATGTATAAAGACCGTTTATAGGGGAATTATTGCGCGTGTCAAATACAAATGCTTCGCGGACGTGACGGGATTTCGTAGCAAGGGAATTAGGGAAATAGGTGGACGGTATGTTCCTTTTCGTCGAGTTTGGTCGCATTTGTATGCCGCACAGCGGGCGTCCGCGGGACACAGTTATTCCGATGAAATAGCTGTAAGACTCGGATTAACCGCGACTAATACCCATACATAGGATAACTAGGATGTTGTTATAAATCTCAGCGGGCCATCAAATATATCATTGCCAAGTTTGGTAAGAAGTGCGCTTCTTATACGCCCGTAGGCTGCCGCCTCGCGGGCGGGTTAATGTGATACGGTGGCAAACTGCTCCATCGAAGCCGGAACATTAATTGTGTAGCTCTGTCCTAGCTTCAGACGCTATAAACCTTCCGGAATAAATTCTCTAAATAATAATAAAAACCGCAACAAAATAAGTTGCGTAGTTTAGAAGAACTAAGCGGGCAAACAGACACGCGGATAGCGACTTTGGTTTATACTGTGTTGATATTCTTTCATACTTAAAGCAGGGCTGATGGGAGGTGGGAGGGCAATATGTGTTAAAAAATCTCAAGTTTTGTTGAATGAAAACCATTTATAATCTGACACTTGAAAAACATTTCTTGAAATATATACTAGCTTTTACAAAATTTGTGATCGGAACCGTGTGCTGATCAAAATGAGCCTAAACACGGCCAGTCTACTATTATCTATCGAGGAGTTCCGTTCTCCACCTTCAGTCTCCATTATCAGCTTGCTGTCACCATAGTAGTGTATTGTCATCGAAACTTGACAGGTATGCAAAATTTCAGCTCAATTGGACGAGGTTAACTGGTTCAAAATTCAGTTTCAAGATTTGTCCCAAAGTAAATAAACAGATCAATTAAATAAAAGCTTGAGCCACTTAAAAATTCAACGTGGGTAAGCGCATTGTTACCTGTCATACTGCCTGCCTACAGTTATTTGTTGCTTGAAGCATTATCTTTCGTCTTTCAAGAAATATAATACTAATACTATCTTAGAATCAGTTCCATTCAAAGTTGCCTATTAATATCACTAGAGACTTGTAAATATTAATGAATCGATTTAGAAATAGAATACTTTTGTGAAACTTTATAACGATTGTTAATAACGACTGAAATACTCTCAAATATTTCGAATAGTTTTGTCCAGTTATTCATTTAAATTAATGATAATTATATTCGTGTATAGTAATGCGTGTTAAACCTTTTTCCTAGTACTTCGCTACGGTTCATTAAACATACTTGTTTTTGAGGCATTATGTCTATAAAGTATATAAACTTAAACAAATAGTCGTTAGTATTTTGTCCGTTCTGATTCTACCTCCCTTCTAAATCATCCCATAATCGTTTCCTTAAATATCACTATCAATACTAATAAATTAAACATATTAATGTTATAAGATAACGTTCTTGATAATTCTAGCTTAAATTGCGGAGTGAGTTTGCTTAGCGTGTTCTGTTTAAGTTAATATTTGCGCTTAACAAACATACGTCAAGTTGTAGAGTGTCTTGCGCCTGCGCCTGGCCTTATCGAGCTCCAACGAGATAACCTCTTATATCTCAACATTAAGAGCCTATTATCTTTAATAGTCGTCTAACGACCTCTCAGTAGCTCCTATTTTTAACCGAAACTGCATTTGTAGATCAGAAATATTAAGATATTTTTCTACCTAATACTGAACGAATGTTTTTTTTTCTTTATAATTGGCGTCGCAAGGCTAGTTGTCAAAGTCACAGTAAAAACATGTTTTAGTAAAAAGCTGGCCGTTTTATAAAAACTTTGGTATTATAGACAATTTCCACCAATTTGAAAAGTCACGCAATACAGCTCCATTTCATTTCACTACATTTGTGCTCTTAGACGAGCTACTTTGCACAAAAAACACTAGGAAATGAAAGAAAATAAAAGTAAACGACGTCTCTTTTCGGAAATGACGGAAAGAGCCGAATGTTGCAACATTTGGCGTATTCGTTTACACGTAAAATGTTGCAACATTCCAGCTGACATGACAGAAAAGTGTTTCTAATCTGCAAGCCGTTTCGGCGTCGGTAATGGGAGCAACCGAACAAAGCAATCCTGCAAACTAGTATAATTAGCCCGGTCTTGCCTGCGATGTACAAACTGACCTCAGAAACTGTAGTTGTTGCTGTTTCCTATAGCTTAGAACTAGCTACGTAATACCGGATATTGCCCTCGAGGATAAACTCCATCGGAAATTATACTTTTGTTACATGAAATTGCAGTTACTCTAGGGTATCTACGAGCTAGTATAGCAGCTGTCAGCTGTTTTGTTTCCTATACCTAGTTTAAAACTGGTGACGCTATACCGAATTACCCTTTAGGGGAAACATCGGAAATTCAACTTTTGTTGACCACCCTCGCATGTGGTGCGAAATTAAATTTTCTTGGTGTTTGTTGCTCATAACAGCTCATAAACACTTCTTCAGATAGCAAAAGTTGATTTCGCGAGAACTAAGAAAATTAACACACATGTTTTATGATAGTATCTTATAAATATCATCAGTTTAGCTACGATCACCCTAAACACATTTTGACACTGTTTTTTTTCTCATGTTTTACTATCAATTAAAACATGTGTTTAGTCTCCTAGTTCTCGCGAAATTAACTTAAGCTATCTGACGAAGTGTTGATGAGCTGTAATGGGCAAAACTTGAATTTCGCTCCTCAAGCGAGAGCGTCCACCTTAAATTACAGTTACTCTGGAGATTATCTATGATCTAGGCAGCTGGCAGCTGTCTCCTATAGTTTAGAACTACGCAATACTGGATATTGCCCTAACGAGAAACAAGGTTGGAAATGAAACCTTGTTTTAGACGAAATTTCACAGTTACTCTGGAGATTATCTATGATCAAATAAAGCAGCTGTCTGTGTGTGGGTGCTCTAAGTAATGCCATTGTTTAACTTAGAATTACGTACAAGTTTAAGTTTATAATCCGCCAATATAATGCACTTTTAATATAAGAAAACAGGTTTATTATTGATCGAATCGCGAGCGAGCAGACACACTTTTTGTTTGTTTTTCTGCCTGATCGCTCGCTGGTCATGCCTTAAACTCTGAATAGCTGTAAGCTTATTACTATCAGCTGAATAAATTAGAATTATGTTGATATTATTATGAATTTGTTAACTAAATTATGTAAATAAATAGCAATTAATTAGATTAATTGTATATAAAACTGTTAGCCCTCGTTATATGTAATTATAATTATTAGTAATACTTGCCTTTTATAGATGTATTTAAGTTTTTGACTGATTGATTTAAATGATCTACATATTATGTGTTTTTTTACAATCAATGCATTTCTTTTTTAAGTCAATGCAAATATTTTTACATTTAGGTAGGTACAACAAACAATAGTCAACATAATTATGTTAGGGATGGATAAGTGTGAACACTTTTAAACGCTCTATTTATTTGCATTGCAGGATGTATTGCAAAAACTACAGGTCTAGCGCTTAACTGAGTCAGTCCCAGAGGTATGGGAGCGGTACGGGAGGGGTGCTTTCGTTACGTCAAAATGAAGCGAATGAACATTATGTCACATGTCATCTGATAATTTGATAGACGAAAACACCCCTCCCATACCGCTCCCATACCTCAGGGACTGACTCAGTTAAGCGCTAGACATGTAGTATAAGTATATAATCTATCTCTGTCACTGTTCTTATGTATGCTGAAGTGTAAATATATTGCCGATTGAACTGTTTTGTCGTCGGTACCTACTTATACCTATTCATGTAACTGCGTTGTACGATTGTAGTTTAAATGTCGCGATGTATGTACGGTATGTCATTCATTCAATAAATGAATTTATAAACGATTTGCTATTTTATTGTACAACTAGCTGCACCCCGCGGTTTTTCCGCATAAACTTTTCACAAGAAACAGGATATTTACCATGATTTTCGAGTTTATAAACAAAACTATGTGTGAAGTTTACTGTAAAGTATGTCTTGTTGTTCCTTCAATTCAAATTCGGGGACAAACGGGAACTACTCGTGCATAACCATCATAGTTTCAAAAGTTACATTCTCCGGCATAAGTCTCGATCCTGTGGGAATATCATAATAAAAATTAACTATATATTATTCCAATTTCATCCAAATCCGTCCAGCCGATTCAGCGGTTTTGCATTTATAATATTGAAAAGTGTGATGTAATCATTATTTTCATCCCATCTATTCGAAAAGGACGACTGGGTTCGCCTTTAAGTGCACCCAACGGTGGTGTTTTCTATGAGAAACTTTTAGCTGGCAGTAATGAGTTTTGCGGCGCACTTATTAAATTCCTAATTCAAAAAGTGCGCGGCAAAGATAATTGCGGCGCACTTATTGAATTTGGAACCAGCGCCAAATAATTCGAACGCAAATATTGTTTGAATAAATACTGGCTGGTACGACGGCCCAAAACCCAAAACAAAAAAACCAAAAACACACAAAAAACACAAAACACAAAAAAACACAATACACACAAAAAAAACAAAAAATACAAAACACAAAAAACACAAAACACAAAAAAACAAAAAAACATAAAACACCCAAAAAAACACAAAAAAAGCACAATACACACAAAAAACACAAAAAAACAAAAAAAACACAAAAAAGCACAAAACACAAAAAAACACCCAAAAAAAAACCACAAACACTACAAAAAAACACAAAAACAAAAAAACAACCATTTGTTTTAATAAATAATAATATTACAATAACATATGAGGCGCCTTTTATTTTCTCATAGTGGGTGATGAAAAGCAGAGTGTATCACACGGGCGCAACATATATTTTTGGCTCGGGCGACGTACTTTGAATCCCTCGCTACGTTCAGGATTCTACTAAAGAATACCTCGCTACGCTCGGGATTCTACTCTAGAATCCCTCACTTCGCTCTGGATTCAAAAAAGCGCCCTCGCCGTAAAAATATGTTGCTCCCTTATGATACAATCTATACTATTATTAGCAGCCTGCGTAAGTAAATGAGTTCAATCTATAATTTAATGTTAAGGCGCATATAACAGCTACATTCCGTCACTTTCTAACTCAAGTTCAGGTAAGTTAGAAAGTGACAGAATAGCGCTCGCAGAACGAAGTAAGTGAAAATCAGGATAACAATTATTTGCCACGTGAAAAACTGTCGCATCACAGAATCATACGTTCAGCTTGAAGATAGTCTTAGGTGAAAGCACAGATAAAAGAATACTATACTAGCAGGTGAAAGTAAAAGGACAAAATTCTAAGTCGTTTAGAAGTTATTCAAATTTTCAGTCGAAAACAGCTGCACTTTGTTATGTTTTTTCAAATGTTTAATGAACAGGTAGAACATTTTTGTACGTTCACTTAACAGATAAAAGGTTAATGAATGATATATATTTTTTTCACCACATAACATTGACTCTTCTATGAGTAAAAACCCTCCAAATACGACTAATCAGCTGCTGTATACGCCTTAATCTCTAAACGCTTGTTGATCCGACGGTACACCGCCTTATTATCATTCCCAGTAGTTTGGAGTGCATTTCGCCACTTGCTTGCATAGTACAAGAGCAATTCTCATTCTTCGAAAAATAAATCAGCATCTAGTAACAAAAAGAGGAGCGGATTCCAAGAGTCATGGTCGTAATTGCGGGTCACCGGCACCGACTCGTTTGCGCATTCTGATTATTATAACGGCCGTACGTAAGGCAGCACCAAGTCGCTAGAAAGCGTGTTTCGGGTTTTACAAGCATCGCCCCAGAATAACGCGAGTCGACAGTTCCAGGTATCACTGCGGCAAGTATTTCGGAATCGGAAATAAGTATTCTCGGAAATCGCTGGCCTCGCGGACGCACTCCGCGGACGAGCAGCGTGTACTAACTGTGTCGCAACCTGTGGCGCGTGGCGGCCGGCTTTGGGTGGATGTTTCCTAAATATGGTGTAGGTTCAAATAGCTGGGGACAGCAGATGATGGATTTACATCTTTATAAAATTGTATAAGCTAGCAGAGGAGACAAGAAGTAGTACGGGCTTTTTTTTTCTTTATAATTGGTGTCGCACGTCTTGTGCATTAGCCATTTTAAAGTTATTTTTCATTTTCACTAGTGCATTTTCAATATAATTTCCAACGTTACACTCCTTCCAAGTCGTCTAAGATTTAGTCAAGTCATGTTTTAGTAAAACGGTGGCCGTTTTATTTATTTTTTGACAAACTGTGGTAGGTGTGTTTGTGTGTGGACTTCTGTAGGTAGGTTTATGATGACCAGTATTAGAGTAATACTAGTTGTACCTTAGTAGTACCCGGGCAATAAACGACCATGTATCTACCTACCTACATGTAAGCCAATCAAATGCTACCTTAGGCAGGTAACTTACTGTTGGAAGAGCTTACATTGTGCAGTTTGCGTTGGCCGTGGAGAACTCTAGCTGGTATCAATTAAACGACTTCACTTTAGGTACTGGTTATATATTGTCCATTATTAAATTGTTTACAATATTAGATTGTCATGATAAATTGAGATTAAATTAATTATAGGACGATCACAAGAAAATAGCCATTGTGCCGGGCTGTCGCACAAACAAGAGAGAATACAAAAGAACCGCAGCTGTCACCTAAACCACAGACAAGTAATGTAAGGGATACAGATAATCTAACACTCCTCCTTATTCCTTACATTCCTCACTAGATTTATAAGAAGAATGACTCTACCCACATTTCATGACTCTACTATACAATGACTCTATTATACAATGTCTCTACTATACAATTATACATCACAAATAAGAGATTGATCTAGGTAGGTAAGCACACTGACTACACTAAAACAACAAAACAAAACAAGTAGCACAATTTCAGTTTATACATTTTAGTTGTAGATTATTCACAAAAGTATCATGTTTCTGTCTACATAACGGTTTCGTGAACACATCAGCTGTCATCTGATCAGTAGGTAAATATTTTACATTCATATGTTTTTCCTGTATGAGGTTTTTCACAAAATGATATCGCAAATCTATGTGTTTAGTTCTTTTATGGGAGTATTCCTTCACAAGTAACAATTTCTGAGCACTTTGATTATCGTTGAATACAGTGACATCAAAATGTTTGTCAATTATTTCTGACAAGAAATTCTTAACAAAACAGATGTCCTTGCACACATCGCCAATAGCAAGATATTCTGCTTCTGTGCTAGATAAAGCTATACAATGTTGCTTTCTAGCCTCCCAATTGATGACGTTTTCACCAATTTTTATAACAAACCCTGTATAAGATTTGCGATCAGACAAATCATTGGCCCAGTCTGCATCAGCATAAGCATTTATGTTATAGTGGCTTCCTTTGACATAATGAAGACCATAATTTATAGTTCCTGCTAAATAACGCAAGACTCGCTTTGCAGCGCACCAATGACTCATATCAAAGCAAGTGCTGTATTGACTTAGTTGACTACAAGCGTATGAAATATCTGGACGTGTACACACATACAAGTACATGAATGATCCTAATAATTGTCAATACTGATAAATATTATCATCTAGACAATTTTTGTCGGAGTTGTCCAATTTACAATTGACTGGTAACGGTGTAGATACAGGCTTGCAATCAGCCATTTTATATTTGACTAATAGTCGCTTTACATAATCAGATTTGTCAAGGGTAATTTTACCTTTGTTTGAAGTTACATTAATACCTAAACAACTTTGTAATTTCCCTAGATGACGAACCTCGAAATACTGTTTTAACATCGACAGAACATTTGTTATACATCCATTATGAAATACATAAAAATCATCGACATACAGCGCTAATATTACATAGTCATCCTTGGTCTTTTTGACATACACACAAGGCTCACATTTGCTTTGCTTGTACCCATTTTCAGATAATACATTGTGAATTTTAATGTTCCATACACGGCTTGCCTGTTTAAGGCCATACAAGCATTTTCTAAGTAAACATACTTCAGCATTATCTTTGTCAGATTTAAAACCAGTTGGCTGCTCCATATAGATAACTTCATCTAGTTCACCATTTAAAAAGGCTATGGTAACATCTATGTGATCCATACACAGGTCCAACTGATTTGATATACTAAATAAAATTCTAAGGGTTGAATGTCTAACAACAGGTGAAAAAGTATCAGCATAATCAATGCCTTCTTTTTGGCTGTAACCGCAGGCAACTAACCTAGCTTTATGTTTTACAAATTTACCGGTTGCATCGTACTTTTTCTTAAAAACCCATTTATTTTTGACGATATTTTGACTCTCAGGACGGTCGACCAGGTTCCATACATTATTTTTAATCATAGAGCCGTACTCACCTTTCATTGCCTCGAGCCATTCATCCTTTTCAGGTGAATTCATAACATCATTAAATGTTAGTGGTTCGTCTGACGAACTTGCTTGTGCCAATAAAGATGACAAGTCAAAGTCTTTTAGATTTGCAGGTAATTTACCTCGAGTACTACGAACGGGGCGAGAGATTGACACGTCAGTACCTACTGACGTAATCGGCTCTCCTCCTCCAGATGAAGAGGCCGGCAGAGAAGACACAGCGCCCAAAGGGTCATCATCTTCATCACGGCAAACATCATCAGATGCATCTTCTGTAGTACGGTACAGGTCAGACAGTGGCGAACACACAGACGGTGATATGTCCACATCTGAAACCAATAGATCCCTGTTAGCAATATCTAAAGACTTATCTGCAACACTATCACTAGATTGTGCAGATATTTCATCATTAATAAAATTATAATTACTATGTACATGGTCATCATTATTGAATATATCATTATTGGCATTATTATTTGAATTTTTATTATTAGTGTCATTGTTTAAAAACATTTGGTCATAAATAATAAAATTGTTTTTGCTCATTTGCTCAGCCCTCACTGCTTCATTTCCATAAAATTTATCCTCATGAAAAACAACATTCCTTGAATAAATAACTTTCTGAGGATTAACAGGATCGACAAGGCGGTAACCTTTACATGTTTCACCATATCCAACAAAAATATGTTGTTGTGCCTTGGCATCGAGCTTTCGTCGTCGCTGATCAGGTATGTGTGAATAAGACACACAGCCAAAAACGCGCAGATGACTGAGATCAATTTTAGATCCAGTCCACTCACACTCAGGTATGCTATCTGACAACGCACTGGTAGGCGACCTATTTTTAAGGTAAATAGCCGTCATAACAGCTTCACCCCAAAAACGATTATTCAGACACGCTTCCTGCAACATGGCCCTAGCCTTCTCAAATATAGTGCGATTGACACGCTCTGCCACCCCGTTTTGTTCAGGGCAAAAACGCACAGTTGTTTGATGAACAATACCTTCCTTTTTCAGGAAATTGGATAAATTGCTATTGCAATATTCAGTACCATTGTCAGTACGTAAGATTTTAATTTGCAAACCAGTTTGTTTTTCAGTCATAGATTTAAAAGCAATAAAATGGGAACTCACCTCCGATTTATTCTTCATAAGGTAACCAAAAGTCTTCCTTGTACAGTCATCGGTAAAAGTTAGCAAGTATCTGGCTCCACCCCAGCTGCTCACTTGCATCGGCCCACAAACATCAGAGTGGATAAGGTCCAGTGTGTGTACAGCACGTCTTGCACCTGTCCGAGGAAACGATGAAACATGCATCTTCCCCGTAAGACATGAGACACAGCTGCTTGGCACGCCGTCTTCATTCTGAAAAACAACACCAACACACTGATTTCCACCACCCAGTACAGACATACCTTTTTGATGTAGATGGCCTAGACGCTTGTGCCATAAGCTCATAGGCACACACGAAGCAGCATTGGCACTCACTGTTCCCTGCATAGATTGAAGGGACATGGAATGACCTACATGAGAGGTGTGTAAACCTTGCACTTTTATTTTATAGAGCCCATTACTTCTACTAGCTTCTAAAATCTGGTTGCCTTTGATTTTACAATCATTATAAATCCTACACTTATCCTTATGGAATGCGACAATATAACCTTTGTCAGTAATCTGACTGACAGACAACAAATTATTCGATAGAGAAGGGACATAAAGAACATTTTCCAAATTAATGTTGCACTTCAAAGGAACCTTACCTAGACATTTACTTATTAATTGTTCTCCATTTGCGACAGAAATCGCACACTTCTTCTGAACTGTGTGCTGAACCAAGTCAGGATTAGCACACATATGAGACGTAGCGCCGCTGTCCACGATGAACTCATCCATACTACAGGCTGAGAAGGATGTAGCTAACATCGTATGTCCTTCGGATGTGTTGCCTTTCTCGTCCCTCTTCTTTTTGAAGCATCGCTTGGCGACATGTCCAGTTTTCTTACAGTAGGAGCAAGTAAGCTTACTGTCGGGTTTCCTCTTACTCGCAACATAAGCCGAGCTGACTTCATTTCCATTGCGACGATGATCTTCCTGTAGAAGTCTAGTCCGCACAACCTCGCTTGTTAATGCATTCGCAATACTCGCCGTCTCCAAGCCAGTGACCAGCACGTTGAATTGCTCGGGTAGTCCTGACAATAGTATTTCACCTATCTCACCGTCATCTATGACTTTCCCTATGTCAGCAAGCTGCGCCACGAGACTCATGACTCCTTCAATGTACTCAGACATATTGGCGTAGTTATTGTAGTCGGTGCGATGAAGCTGGCGAAGCAACAAGACTTTTCTATAAAGTCCTTTGTCTTCAAACGTGTCGGACAATTTCTTCCAGGCATCCTTCGCAGATTTGGCATTCCGGACGAGCTGGTATAGGTTGGGCTGAATCGCAAGACAGATCCGCGCCAGCGCTCGTTTATCGCGCGCAGGATCAGCATCAGTCCCATCCACAGTATCCCAAACTCCATCCAATGTAAGCAGCATACGGATGGAAAATTTCCAGTTGAGGTAGTTGCTTATTCCCTTTAGCTTTTCGATATTTTGATTGGTTATATTTTGTGATCCGTCCATTTTGTACAACGGTGATTCGTCGGAGCACACTCAGAAAAATGATAGCTCTCAATTGATTAGAGTCTCCGAATCCAGCATTAGCTTATTTCGGCCTTCTGGGCATCATAACCTGTTGGAAGAGCTTACATTGTGCAGTTTGCGTTGGCCGTGGAGAACTCTAGCTGGTATCAATTAAACGACTTCACTTTAGGTACTGGTTATATATTGTCCATTATTAAATTGTTTACAATATTAGATTGTCATGATAAATTGAGATTAAATTAATTATAGGACGATCACAAGAAAATAGCCATTGTGCCGGGCTGTCGCACAAACAAGAGAGAGTACAAAAGAACCGCAGCTGTCACCTAAACCACAGACAAGTAATGTAAGGGATACAGATAATCTAACACTTACACAATCGATAAAATCCTATTACAACCTTTAGAATATATCTAACAACGTTATCAACCCAGCTATCTAAGACTATCATCTAAAGTAAAAGGTCTTGTCGAGCTGTAATGACGAGACAGGGTTGCTGACCATTCAAAATCATTTTTGGAGCCTATGAATAGGCGTGCTCTGATAACTAATCGAAAAACACAAAAAAAAAGCGGCCAAGTGCGCCCATGAAGGGTTCCTTAGCAGCAAGTAACATAATATAAAAGTTCTTGGATGGATTTCGATTAATGACGTTTTAAAAAAAAACTACTTACTAGATCTCGTTCAAACCAATTTTGAGTCAAAGCTTACATGGTTAATGTACATTATATATTTTTTTTAGTTTTATCATTCTCTTATTTTAGAAGTTATGGGGGGGGGGGGGGGGGGGACACTTTTTACCACTTTGGAAGTGTCTCTCGCGCAAACTATTCAGTTTAGAAAAAAATGATATTAGTAACCTCAATATCATTTTTAAAGACCTATCCATAGATAACCCACATGTACAGGTTTGATGAAAAAAAAATTTTTGAGTTTCAGTTCTAAGTATTGGGGACCCCAAAAATAAAAAACTAGTTACTAGATCTCGTTCAAACCAATTTTGACTGAAAGTTTATATGGTATTTACATCATATATTTTTTTTAGTTTTATCATTCTCTTATTTTAGAAGTTACGGGGGGGGGGGGGGGGGACACACTTTTTACCACTTTGGAAGTGTCTCTCGCGCAAACTATTCAGTTTAGAAAAAAATTATATTAGAAACCTCAACATCATTTTTGAAGACCTATCCATAGATACCACACACGTACAGGTTTGATGGAAAAAAAAATTGAGTTTAATTTCTAAGTATAACCCCAAAAATAATTGTTTTTTATTAATTTTTGTGTAAAAATCTTAATGCGGTTCACAGAATACATCTACGTACCAAGTTTCAACAGTATAGCTCTTATAGATTCGGAAAAAAAAAGGCTGTGACATACACGGACAGACAGACAGACATGACGAATCCATAAAGGTTCCTTGTCTTTGACTACGGAACCCTAAAAAGGGACAACATCGAGCAACACGCGGAGGCTTGCGATGCTATGAGGGACAAGCTCAAATCACAAATTGCCACCATTCATTGTTTACCAATCCAAGAGAATTTATACTTACAATACGTAATTGTTTACTAAAAATATCTCGATACAAAATCGATTGTTGAAGTTTGATCATTTCGAATGGTCTTCTTCTTTATCATTTTTTTAATGGTTTCTGAGGAATACTGTATACAATTTTGCCAGCGTCAGTGATTTGCCGATTTTTTTTTCTAATGTCTGACACTGACAGCGCAGCAGCAAGTGTCAACTGACAGACAGATTATTCACCAAGTAGCCACAAACACGCCAAAAAAAGAAGAAGAAGAAGATCATAGAAATCTAAATAAAATAATAAGAATTTTCTAAACAATCGATCGAGTTGTTATATATTTTATAATAATAACTTTGTTTGTTTTTTTTATTATAGTGGGTCTAAAGTGTATAAAAATAATAATTATGTTTGTTATTTGTGATATTTTCCTTGTTTAGTTTGGTTTTAATTTTTATTAAAGGGTTGTTTTCCTAGATAAATTTGTGAAAACGCAGTAGAAACTATTCAATAATGGCTGCTGCGTTCCAGCAACAAATCTTTGCCCTAGATGCTCGTTTCAATGCCTACAGGGCACCGAACAACCCAAACTTTAGTAAGTATACAATTTCTTTATTACTATGAGAAACCTCTGCAATGATCAGATGAGCAGACATGTCCATAATTTCTCGACTTATAAAGAATTGTATGTGTACAAACACTTGAATCTTACACTCAGAATAAAAGTTGCAAGAGAAATCAAATAAGTACCTACCAAATGCACATATAATTTATTCCACTTACCTATAAAAATAAATAAATATTGCTGGACAGTCACACAACATTATCAAGCCCCACGCTAAGCAGAGCTTGTGTTATGGTTACTAGACAACTGATATACTTTATACAATATATTACATAGATATTATTATTATTATTTTTAAATACCCAGAACACCCTGACCAAATGTCTGCGGATCGCACAAATATTTGTTCCGAGGCGGGAATCGAACCCGCAACCTCCTGCGTCGCAAGAGGTTGTCAACCTACCTATGTGTACCTACCGAGCAGAGTACAGTGTTCTGTGGTAGAGGACCATTTTAGAAACATCCTACCTTAACTCAAATGCACCTAGCACCTTAAAAGTGTATCGTCTATATTTCACGATGGTGCAACCCATTGTGAAAAGAGGCCCATTGAAGCTCTGCCTACCCCTTTGGTGAAAAAGGCGAGTGTCTATGTATGTATGTATTGCAGAGTGAAGGTAGACTGATAAAACAACCCAAAATAAGATAAAATTATTTTGATTATTAGAAAAAATAAAAACCCTTAGAACAACATGCACCACGCTGTGTTGCTCTATGAAGAAATCCGACTATAAAATTTGTCTTAAAAGTGGTAAAATAGCTTTAGAATTGACGACCTCTGTAGCGCGGCGGGCGTAGGTTCGCCTGCGACGCAGGAGGTCGCGGGTTCGATTGCCGCCTTTGAAAAAATATTTGTGCAATCTGCAGATATTTGTTTAGGGTGTTCTGGGTATTTTCTATGTAAGTATAATTAAAAATCAAATCAAATCATTTATTTGCTAAATAGGGGGGGAGGGGGGTTATATATATATTTATTTTTTTATTTTTTAAATATCTATCTATGTAATGTATTGTATTAAGTCTATCAGTTATCTAGTACCCATAACACAAGCTCTGCATAGCTTGGGGCTAGTTAATGTTGTGTTAACTGTCCAGCATTATTTATTTATTGATTAGAATTCAGATTATTGGAGAAATTAAAAATATAAGTAGAACCTGCTGCCATCTTGCTTCAAGAAAAGAAGGTTACAATCTCTCAGTAAGACGAATAATCATCAACTTCACTTCATCACTTTCTTAAACTATCATAAAATACTTGTTTTAGAAACATTATACATCAGGCGCCGAAGTCAACTTCTAAGGGAAAATGCTAAATTTAAGGTAAACATCAAAGCTTTTTTAAACCTCTATATACTATATCCTTTATATATTAATTAAAACAATTCCAGGATATAGACACCATAAAGAAATACTTAAATGTGAGAAGTCAGTTGCTACAGCGTCGGTATGGAGTCCAGGATAACATTTCTATTAGTTCATCATCATCAAGAGCCAGGTCTAGCAGTAAAGTAAGTCATGTATAAAATTTCATTATTCATCTTGTGTGGATGACTCTAGCTAGATGGTTTATGAGTGAGAAGCAAATATATGTCTCTCGCTATTGAAGATATTTTTCTTCTAGCTCTGAGGCCGTAGACAAAGTAACATTCTAATAGCGATGTCGCTAAGATTGACGTAAGCTATCGAAATATCACGTGGCCTATTGTATTGTATTACGACTGTAGAAATGGAATCGGTTCGAAGCGAATGCCACTTGGCTAGGCCGGCTGATCTATGTTGATAAAACACCAAATTAGTTAATTAGCGCTAAGTAAAGGACTTTAGAGATAATCATTAATTATCATCAAGCGACTATGAGAGGAGAACATAGAGAATTGAAATATTTTTTTTAAAATTTTAGGCCAGCTTAGCAGTTGAGGACAGCCCATCAAACACTAACACAAAGAGGAAAAATGACATGACAATATCTGAGAATTACGCGTTCACTGGAGTGCACCACATATTTGATCAGGTAATTAAAATACTCACTTCTGTATTTCTTTCTATAACACTATAATAGTGTTGCATTAAATTGAGTAATTGTTGCTCATAATTATCTGCTCAAAATACCTCACACTATTTTTGAGGGCACTAAAATGAGTATAAGTTTATAATTGAGGGCATTCAAATGAGAATAGGCTCATAATTGTCTGCACAAAATACCTCTCACTTTTTTCGAGGGCATTAAAATGAGTATAAACTCATAATTGTCTGCTCAAAATACCTCACACTATTTTTGAGGGAATTAAAATGAGTATAAGTTCATAATTGAGTATAAACTCATAATTGAGGGCATTCAAATGAGAATAAGCTCATAATTGTGTGCACAAAATACCTCGCACTATTTTTGAACTCATAATTGTCTGCTCAAAATACCTCACACTGTTTTGAGAGCATTAAAATGCAATTCAGGAATCCGTTCTCGCAGCACGCAGAGCAGGTGAGCGTGGTGAAGTTCGCGAACAACGACCGCTCGAAGCTGGCGTGCGCGTCCGACGACGGCTCCGTGTCCATATGTGACGTCACGGCCTCTCCGCCGCGCGTCAGCTTCATCATTGAAGCGCACACCAAAGCTGTTACTGGTAAGAAGTGAAATTTGCTATTTTTTAACCCCTGACGAAAAACGAAGGGGTGTTATAAGTTTGACGTGTCTATGTGTGTGTGTGTCTGTCTGTCCCATCGTAGCTCCCGAACGGATGAACCGATTTAGTTTTTTTGTTTGTTTTAAAGGTGTATTTGTCGGGATTGTTCTTAGCTTTGTTTGATCAACATCGGTTCAGCCGTTTCATTGCGTTGGGGTTTTTTTAATTTTTACAAAATTAATTACTTGTTTTTATATTATTGTGCAATCACCCTTATCCAATCCTATCTATCCACATCTTCATCAGCCGGTAGCCCACTACTAGACGAGGTCTTCCTCCATAGAATGCAATAGTGGGGATGTGCTATAATCACCATGCTTGGCAGGCGGATTGGTATTGAGTACTCAGGTTGATGCTGCTGTTCATCCCCTGGTGTAATCGCTTACTCGGCTTTTATGCCACCCAAACACAAGAGAAGACGGAGGGGTCTATTCCTAAGACGAACACACCACTGCAGCCTTGATAAAGATAGATAGATAGATAGAAGATAGAAAACACTTTATTGCACAACACAGAAAATAAGCTAATTAAGAATTAATATTAAACTAAACACGGAAGTACAATGGGCGGTCTTATCGCTATAAGCGATCTCTGCCAGACAACCTTGGGATGGACTGGAATTATTTGCACGACATAGAACGGTGGCTTAAAATCTGGAATACAATCTCTTAAATAAAAAATAAATAAATATAACAAATTACTACCTAATTTATAAATTTAAACAATGGCTACACAAATTTATATATACCTACCTAAGTATTTATACAATTTATATTATTAAAATATACAACTAAAAAAAGGAATATCATAACTTGATAAAATATAATACTTATACATAAATTTATACATACTATACCTACCAAATAAAAATAAATAAATATAAAATAAATATAATCATATATGGAACTAGGACAGAAAGTGACTATGAAGCAGTTTTTTAAAGATAGGAAGGGATTTCGCCCGCCTGACATTCTCAGGTAAAGCATTCCAAGTCGTACAGCTTGAGCAGTGAAAGAATATTCGTAGAATGTAGTAGTCTGCACAGGTATATTTAGCTTCAATGTTTCAGAGGAGCGTAACAAACGTGGATTGGAATCATGAAGGAATTCAAAGCGCTCCTTGAGATAAGTAGGAGTGGAAGGATTGAATAAGATACTATATAAGAGAGAAAGAATGTGAGTACTCCTGCGTAGGCGGATGGGAAGCCACTTAAGCCTAGTGCGGTATTCGGAAACGTGGTCAAATTTTCGTAGGCCAAATATAAACCTGATACCAAAGTTCTGAAGGCGATCAAGCTTATCGAGTTGGTCTTCAGTAAGATCCGGATAGCAAACGTCAGCATAGTCAAGAATAGGAAGTAAGAGAGATTGAGCAAGCATAACTTTTGTGGCAATTGGAAGAAAGTTTCGCAGACGCCTCAAAGAAGCTGCCGATGCGAACATTCTCCGTCTTAGCTCTGACAACTGCGGTCCCCATGACAACTCTTTGTCAATTAATATACCCAAGTTCTTAACTGTGTCACTGAAAGGTATAGAAACACTATCAAAAAATATTTGAGGCAGGACAGACCAATCAATCCTCCGAATCATCCTCGAGCTGCCAACGATAATTACTTGAGTTTTTTTAGGATTCACTTTAAGGCCATACGCTTCACTCCAGGCAAGAATCCGCGCAAGGTCACCGTTAACACTTTGAATAGCTATATTCAGCTCACTAACTGGTGCGCGTTTATAAATTTGGAGGTCATCTGCATAAAGGTGGTAGGAACTTGACAATGTATTTGAGATAGAATTAATAAAGACAGCAAAAAGAAGAGGAGATAAAACGCCCTGCGGCACACCGGCAGTCAAATCACACCAAGATGAGTATGTGTCATCAATACGGATACGTTGCCGGCGACCAAACAGGTAACTACGAAACCAGTCAATAACCGTTGGAGATATGTTAAGAGAACCAAGTACACCCAGAAGAATTTCAAAATCCACATTGTTGAAGGCGCTACTGAAATCCAACAATGACAGCACAGTCACATGTCCGCAGTCCATACCCTGGCGAATGTCATCCATGATCTTGGACAGGGCCGTCACGGTGCTGTGACCAGAGCGAAAACCAGATTGGAAAGGATTCATGAGGGAGTAACTAATAAGAAATCTGGTCAATTGATTGTGGACAAGGCGCTCTAGAACTTTGGAAAGGAATGGGTGAATGGAAATGGGACGATATTCAGAAAAGGAGGAAGGACGAGATTTTTTGGGCAGAGGAATAATTTGTGCATCTTTCCACGCAGTAGGAAAACAACCACTAGAAATGGAATAGTTAAGGATGTGGACTAGGATAGGGATGACCTCGTCGATAATGGGCAGTAACATATTGCGACTAATGCTGTCATTGCCGACTGCATTGGAAGTTATGGACATAACACTTCTCTTAACATCACAATCGGAAAATTGACGAAGAAGAAATGGAGAAAACCAAGGGGTGGTGTTGATGAAAGACTTTTTAAAGATACAACAAGATCAGGGGTTCCCAAAGTGGGCGATAACGCCAGGCCTAAAGGGGGGCGGTAAGAGACCCAGAAAAAAATGGGGGCGTCAAATCAGACACACTTTTGCATTTTAATAGTTATTAGTATTCCTAGATAGGTCATTTTCGTAAATAAACAGATTTGTGCATGTTTATTCTCCGCTAATATAGCTCACAATAATTAATTTAGTTTGAAGTTATAGTGGTTTTTAAGTAGGTGAAAAAATGGGGGCGCTAAAAAATAATTTATTCTCAAAGTGGGCAGTAGACAAAATAAGTTTGGGAACCCCTGAACAAGATAAAGTATGATCTGCAGATATTTGTTCTGGGTGCTTTCTATGTATAATAAAAAATATTATCTATGTAATGTATTGTATTAAGTGTATCAGTTATCTAGTACCCATAACACAGGCTTGGGGCTAGATAATAAAATAAATAAATAATACTAGAATAATGTTGTGTGAACTGTCCAGCATTATTTATTATTATTATTATTCTTATATACAACCACAGGCCTAATAGTTTGTTCACCATAAATTTTTCACCTAGCCTTAGTCTACTGCGACGTGGCACCGGTTCTTTCATGGTCAGAAACCACTTTGAGGCTAGTGGTGAAAGATTCAGTGCACAAAAAGTCAAATTTGGTGTCGGTTGCAGACTGCGACTGGTCTGCGTCGAACGAGCTGCTGGTGACGTGCGGCTTGGACGGGTGCCTCGCGCTGTGGAACGTGGGCGCGCGCTCGCGTCTGCGCCTCGTGCGCGACCAGCTCGCCGCGCCGCTGCTGTGCTGCGTCTTCCAGCCGGCGAACAACAACATGGTCATTGTATCCTTTACACTCAACAACTGGGATATAGGTAACGACCGAACCCGGTGGGCCCGCCGCGCCGAGAGCGGCCAACCCGTCATACTTTCCATACAAACGCTCGTACGTGATTATAACGGTGTAACAAAATTATTTTTTTTATTAACAAATTTAATTTACGGCGCGTTCACATAGAAAGTCCGTTTAAACGTATATGTTATTAGCGTATGTAGTTGTATGAGCGAGTTCACACAGAATACAGTATTCCGGATCCAGTAATCGACAGCAATTGACAACTACACACGCTAATAACATATACGTTTAAACAGCGTAGCGAACATTCTATGTCTATGGTTTAAACGGACCTGTAAAACGGGCGTTCTATGTGAACGCGCCCTTATGATTTTAATTTCAATTTGATTTTGTGGAAGAATTAGGGGGAGACCAAAAAAAAAAGGAAAAGCCCCCAAAAATCAGCTTTTTGCCACAAATTTTACCTGAACTTTGGCCGTTCATAATGCACCCATAACTAACAAAAAGTTAAGAAAACATTTGATTAATAACCTCGCACATGTAAAGGAGATTCTAAACAATAAACATGTTTTCACAAACTACTAAGGCTTTATAAAAAACATGTATTTCCTGGAACAAGTTTTTTAAAATTTTTGCTCATTGCCGTTTCGAAAGTAAGCAGCGGAATTTTCCCATTTACAACCGATGGCTCTGATGCTGTCTCTCATTTTTCTCAGTGTCTCTCTTTCAAACATCGCATTAGACAAACCAACATAATTTTAGCCCAAATCGGTAAGTGCCCTCTTAACCTAATGTTCTATCGAACTACACACAAAAATACACTTAGTCCAAGTATCACCTGAACTAACGACTTGCAATATAAATTTATACAAAAAAAAAGTTTCGTTTGTTCCCTTACTACATCCAACGTACAGGCTGGAAATGCAAGAGGGATGGTAGCAGTACTCAATATCTCTACTGGAATCTATCCTAGAGGTGAGTTTCTATCCACTCTACAGGTAATATGAGATCCCAATAGTAGAATTGGGTGGATTATTCCAACAAAAGTACTGCTATCTAATTGATGTTCACTCACAGGTGGGAGCAGTGTTTTAGGAGGAAGAGTGATGTCTATAGCGTGCGAGTCCAGCGGAAGAATGTTTTGGGCTGCAAATGACAAGGTAACATACTCGTGCAAAGCTAATCTTCTCATATACATACGACATAGACACACGCCTTAAACCCCGAAAGGGTAGGCAGAGCCTCGAATGGGCCTCTTTTCACCGTGGGTTGCACCACCGTGGAAAATAGACGTGTCAAGTGGTGAGCTCATCGCCGCCATTGCTTACCACGACTGACTCTGCTAACGCTTTCTTCCAGTAATAATACATTCCATAAATAACCTAGCAGCCAGGATAAATCTTATACCAACGAATCTTACAAACAAGTCCGGGTTATCCCTTAGTCGGCTTTTACGACATCCACGGGAGGAGATGGAGGGGTCTATTCTAGGGCCGGAAACACCGCAGATATTTATATAAATAAATTGCTTCTTCTTCATCGTGTCGTTGGTTCACATAATAGATAATTATATTGTTTTAGACCAAAATTTATCCACATCGACAGCATTTTCAGTGGCTTCGCACAGGTCATTTAAGGTGCAGGTGTTGGTGCACAGTGGACAGGACAGCAAGTGAGGCATCGTCTGTGGAGTGAACCCACAGTCACACAATAAATTGCTGTTCGTTAGTCTTGCTAAAACTCAGAAACAGCTTGACCGATTTTGTAGAAATTTTTTAGTATATTTGAGTGGGTCCCTGGATGGTTTAGATTCACAACTGGACCCTGTTGGTGGCGCTACAGTCGGGTCACCGGGATCACGCGAACGAAGTCGCGAGCGGGCCGCTAGTATGTTAATAAATCTTTGACAAGATAATCACAAGCAATTTTTGTAAAAACGTGCGTGTTCATAGAGCCATGACTGCCATGGTAACATCAAGTGCCACCAAGTGGTTGAGAGAACCCATTTCCTGGATAACCGGATAATAATGAGGGAAGAACTGATGAGTCTGGATTCTAAACGTCATGCACCTATCCACGCGATCGACTCACCGTCACACCGCTCTATCACACTGATGTGATGGTTAGGAATCCATCCACAACTACTAGAAAGGGAGACGACAGCACCCAGCCGAGGCGCCATGCCATCGCGGCAGCCAGTCAGTCACAGACCGTTCACCGTAAGATAGCACCTGCCATGGAGTATTTATTTTTCTATAGTTGGCACTATTCCCAAGGCAGGGGGACACAGACTAAGAGTATAACGCAGGTGCCGTCTTACGGTGAACGAGCCACACGTCCGCCTGTAGTCCACCAACTGATTGCGGATACCAAATAGGTAAAAAAAAATGTATCCTGTCAATGCAGAGCCTCAAGATGAATGTAGTGCGTCTTGCCCTACAAACCAGACGACGCAAAAGATAAATGCCCCCCTTTCGATGGTCCAAAGACATTATAGAGGTCGCAGGAAGTCGGTGGATGGAGGTGGCACACGACCGTTTTTCATGGCATTCTATGGGGGAGGCCTATGTTCAGCACTCAGGGCCATCTTTAACTTATTGGAGGCCCTGGTTACTTTAACAAAGTTAAAAAGTTTAAAGTTTAAGTAGCAAAGTTTTGGAATTTAAATTTCAGAGTATTAGGTCGAAAAGATTGCAGCAAATAATTATATTTAACGTCTCAATATGTAAAAGCAGGCGGAGCGAACCGCTTCAAATTCAGTGATTTTAGCTCAAAAATAGTGCAGCAAAAATGATACTTAAATGTGTAACGATGGTGGGAGACTGCCAGGGACAGGGACACGTGGAGGAATTTGGGGGAGACCTTTGCCCAGCAGTGGGACAATATAGGTTAGAAAAAAAAAAAAACATATATAACGGCGAACGGAGCAAGCTGCAAAAAAATTTCAAATAATATTAATAAGAAGAAAAAAGTACCCTGATATACAACGGCGAGCGGAGCGAGCCGCGAAACATTATGTGACAACAGCTCGAAAAAATGCGCTATTGAGCGCAAGCGTTGTATCGTGCCTCGGGACCCCGTGTGCCCTTATGGTAAAGACGGCATTGTCAGTAGTCGACTTTTGCAGGCTGACGATATGATCATGTTGTGTGCACCAGGGTGTGATCGTGAGCTACCGGCTGGAAGGCGCGGGCTCGCTCAGCAAGCTGCGGCGCTGCTGCGTGGGCGGCGGCGTCACGTGCCTCAGCTGGTCGCCGTGGCTGGCGCGGCACCCGGCCCTGCTCGCGAGCTCGCAGCACAACGCGCTCTATCTGTTCAGGTGAGGGCTCAGGCACCACTCGCGCGCTGCGGCGCTGCTGCGTGGGTGGCGGCGTCACGTGCCTCAGCTGGTCGCCGTGGCTCGCGCGGCACCCGGCCCTGCTCGCGAGCGTGCAGCACAACGCGCTCTATCTGTTCAGGTGAGGGCTCAGGCACCACTCGCGCGCTGCGGCGCTGCTGCGTGGGTGGCGGCGTCACGTGCCTCAGCTGGTCACCGTGGCTGGCGCGGCACCCGGCCCTGCTCACGAGCGCGCAGCACAACGCGCTCTATCTGTTCAGGTGAGGGCTCAGGCACCACTCGCGCGCTGCGGCGCTGCTGCGTGGGCGGCGGCGTCACGTGCCTCAGCTGGTCGCCGTTGCTGGCGCGGCACCCGGCCCTGCTCACGAGCGCGCAGCACAACGCGCTCTATCTGTTCAGGTGAGAGCTCCCCGAGTGCTTCTCAGGAACCACTCGGGCGCTGCGTCGAAGCGCGGTGCATCCTGTGTATCGCCTGCCTCCACTGACGTGTTGCATAGCTTCACCATGGACTTAGGATCCGCACTCAAAAGTGACCGGAAAAAAGAGAAGCAAAACTCTGCCCCTCGACAGCTAACATGCCAATTTGCAATTTCTGTATCTGCAAATCATTATCAGGTTGTTACTTATAAATATATCGTAGCGTGTGCTGTCTTATGAACTTTTGCTGATTCTCTTTACATCTTACTTTTGACTTCGTACCTAAGGTTTTAAGTTAGTTCTATTTTTTTTTAAATCAACTTCTTGTTCTCGAGGCACTACACAGGTGCTTCCCTTCCCACCCAGTAGTAAGAAGGATAATCAAATAAAGCTAAGCCGTGTTGGTTTCCTGATTCTGCTAGGTTCGGGTGCGTTGGAAACAGGAGTCAATTTAGATTATAAGACGGTTCAAAATGAAACCTTTAGCCCTGTCAAACTAGCAACAAAACTAAAACAGTCACCCTTAGACCACTCTCATGTCTGTATGTCTGTTTATACCTGCCGTCTTTAACCACCAGGATCTCAGACCGCGAGGGAAGCCTGACCCTGAAGAAGCGTTTTGACGTGTCCCACACGCAATGCAGCGTTAAGTCCACCTTCTGTCCCATCATGTCCTTCCGGCGCGGAGTGTGCGTGGTCTCAGGCTCCGAGGACTCTTGCGTCTACTTCCTGGACATCGAGGGTCATGCTGAGCATCCCGTCGTCAACAAACTGCAAGGTGAATACAGCTTTATTGTAATGTCGCAGCACACACAATGCAGTGTCCCATCAGGTAATTCCGCCTGCTTCTTGGATATAGTGTAGATTTTATATTAAAACCACTCATTGAAAAGCTGTGGTGTTCCTTTCAGAAAAGCCTGCCATGATACCTTAGAATAAGCATGATACATGTTCTCGATGGGTTGTTGCAGGGCATGCGTCGCCCGTGCTCGGTGTGAGCTTCAGCTACGACGAGAGCCTGCTGGCCACCAGCGACCTATCGGGACTCGTCATCATCTGGCGCCGCAGCTGACGCAGCCGCAGCACGCGGCATGTGAACACATGGTGCAGGGCACGCGTCGCTCATGCTCGGCGTGAGCTTCAGCTACGACGAGAGCCTGCTGGCCACCAGCGACCTGTCGGGACTCTTCATCATCTGGCGCCGCAGCTGACGCGGCCGCAGCACGCGGCATGTGAACACATGGTGCATGGCACGCGTCGCCCGTGCTCGGCGTGAGCTTCAGCTACGACGAGAGCCTGCTGGCCACCAGCGACCTGTCGGGGCTCGTCATCATCTGGCGCCGCAGCTGTCGCGGCCGCAGCACGCGGCATGTGAACACATGGTGCAGGGCACGCGTCGCCCGTGCTCGGCGTGAGCTTCAGCTACGACGAGAGCCTGCTGGCCACCAGCGACCTGTCGGGACTCTTCATCATCTGGCGCCGCAGCTGTCGCGGCCGCAGCACGCGGCATGTGAACACATGGTGCAGGGCACGCGTCGCCCGTGCTCGGCGTGAGCTTCAGCTACGACGAGAGCCTCCTGGCCACCAGTGACCTGTCGGGGCTCGTCATCATCTGGCGCCGAAGCTGACGCGGCCGCAGCACAAGGCATGTGAACACATGGTTGGCACCTGAACAAATCTGCAGATCGTACCCGATGAATCGAACCCGCAACCTCGCAGGCGAACCTTCGCCCGGCGCGCCACAGACATCGTCCTGTCGTCGGCACCAAGGCATAATGGATTCTTTTATTGATAACTTTAACATAGGGTTATGGTGACAGCCCATCCGTGATCATCATCAGTCTACTGTTGGTTGAGACCTCCACAGTAGAATGCAATGGTGGATTTTCCATAATCATCACGCTGGGCAGGTGGATTGGAGTACTCTAGTGGGTGTTGCTGCTCATCGCCTGGTGTAATTTCTTAGACGAGCATTTACTAAATCTACAAATAGAGCGAAGAATGTATTCTCAGGCCAGACACCATTGTAAATAACCCACGTGAATAACTGAAAAGTGACATTATTAAGGAAAGGATGTAAGATTAAATACTGTTAGAGTAATTATGTGTAAATTTTAAGAATCATGTAAATAAAAAAAGCTTAAATTGAGTCACATATTTTATTTTTCATAGAAATACTTTAAAAGACTCGAGAAAGTCGCAATATGAAGGACTTTGATGCGTTCACATTCATTACTAAATACTGTTGACATATAAATCAAATCAATTTATATTTTTATACGATAATTATTGGACAATTCATTCAAATAAATTCCTTGTTTTTGAATATCTTTAGAAGGGACCATTCAATTAACATTCTATTAATAAATCATAAAAAACTTGAATAATAATATTTTATAAACTCATGCGCTACACAAGATCTACATAGATTTAAACCCTAAATATTTCGAGTTGCCTTTCTTACATCATAACAAAATGAACATCTATTACTTATTTACATCTGTACATTAACGAAAACCTCTAAAACTGTAAAAAATAATATTCAGAACAATAAACACGTAGTACAATTAATAAATTTTAATATTCAAAAAGATTTGCTTCCATACAATAATAACGTTTAAATTATATTTACAGCAATAACTAAATAACTAAAACGCGATGATATGGAAATGAGAAGAATTGCACATCAGGTTACACAATGGACGTTATACAATGTTGTGGCATACGGAGTGGCGCGCGCGCCGCGGCACGCAGCAACAGTACACTTTACACGCGTCATCGATGGTTTATAATAACTGGGAACGATGAGTGACTATAGTCTATACCTAACATCCTGTTGCTGCAGCGCGATACGCTATCGATCTATCACCACATATCGTTACATCTAACTCTACACTTATCTAAATATAAACTTTCACTTAACTAACAATTGGCTTCGTAACCTCGATACACAGAAACATTGGAAGATGCGACTCATTTGTGCGTAATAGTAGACCGTCACAAATACTATAGACACTGATTCTTCAATAAGTTACATAGCGCTCGGGTACATGGCCAGTTACAAACATTGATAAATAAAAAATGTCATGGTGGAATCAGAACCTTGCATAAACGTGGCACTGGAACATGCACCCAACATGGCATACAATCTAGACCACTACAACATTATGAGTAAAAAGTTTACGTATGAAAACTAGCAAATACGTAACATATGGGTGGTTTAATAATACGACCAATATACCATTTCTAGCAAGGCTGAAATGTGTGGCTAACTAAGCGTTAAAATTGGGTTTAGCTCACAAAATATTTATATCTATGTTAGCCGAAGTAGTATTAAGCTACAGCAAAAATTATACTACTAATGGTGTTCTGGCCATACTAGTGTCAAACGGCGACTAGAGGGCATTGGGTCGGGTACCAATCGTGTAGACAGCGGAGAGTACTGTAATCGCATACCACCGTCGGAAACGCACGCGTACAAGAAGGCGGGAAGAATTAAGATAGGTTCATATTGCTGTGTCGAGGTGTGTCGGGCGCGCCAGAATGTAATCGGTGACTAGATTCACATTAGTAGGTTGTGTACAAACCTACTAATGTTAATCTAGTCATAGGTAATAAACGTAACTGATTACGTTCTGGCGCGCCCGACACACTTCGACACAGCAATATGAACCTATCTTAATTCTTCTCGCCTTCTTGTACGCGTGCGTTCGCGTTTCAAATAGACGGACAGGTCACACTTTTAATAGGCAATTCATAAGTGGAGCAAGAGTTACAGCTTGGTATCCAAGGATTGGAAAAAGTAAGACAATACAAACGATGGACAGACGATATGGACCAAACTGCAAAGGATGGAGAAAAATGGATGGAATTGGAGGAGGCTTAAGCCAGCTTTGCTGTTATCTGTGTACCCACAGACAAAAGCAACCAAGGAGCCGGTGTCGAATCACTCAATTCATGTGTTGAAGATCATATTTTGAGTATTTCTAGCAGATAGTTTTTTATTGAGGCGACGTATAAACCCATAGATATACTAGATCTATGAACCAAGAAACGAGTCTACATGTAAAATTAATATACATAGACTGAATTTAGAATAATCTATTTATATAATTATATTAATTCACGGTTATTTGTACCTTAGTTGAGTAAGACACCTAAAACGATCACTGTCTCTGTAGATCTAAAATGAATTAATTTCCATACAAATGCAATTTAGATGTCATGACGCGAAATCCGTACCAATCCGATATGTTAAGAGGTCTACAAAAATCTAGCGGTATCCTTACAAGATTAAAATGGTATACACTATTAGCTATTGTAATGGCATTACTGCTCGACGGACGCTAACCATCGGCTTGTTAATTGAAACACTAACACCCGCACATGTTTCATTTTCTTGACGGGAAGGATTGTTTATATCATCTATCCGCAATCCTCTGATCATTCATAGAGATATCAGCGGTACCTCACGTAATGATAGATCATAAACCACCGCTAACAGTTTGTTATTGCAAGACGTTCGTCTTCCGTTCGAGCGTGGCCTTGGAACTGCTTTCAATGCCCGAGTCTTCGTCTCCGCTGTCGAGGACTGTGCCCTCGCCCTTCACGGGTTCAACCACCTTCGGACTCTCGTCTTTCACCTCTGTTTGCTCGACTTCGTCTAAGATGATCTTCTGTTCGGGTTCCAGTTTTTGGGCACTCTTTCCGAAAGTCGAGAAGGTTGGCTCCGGGACGGGTAGTTCCTCGTCCTTCGGTAGAGGCAGGGCGGTGACTATTGGGGTTTCGTCGGTCATCACTAGAGGCGGTGTGGTGATATCGCCCGTGCGCTCCTCCTGTCTGCGTTTGGGCTTCTCGAGCACGAAGTTGAAGACTCGGTTGTGTCTAGGCGAGGGCACGTGAGGGCTGGGCGGTAGGTCCAGTTTGAGTTTGTCGCGCGTGTGTCGCAGGCCGCCCAGGGCTTCGCCCCCTGGCGAGCTCGGGCTGACGGACTCGGAGGAACTGCCGCTGTCGAGCGGTCGCCACGTGAGCTCGTTCTCGGGCAGCTTCTTTTTGAATTCATCGTCGGTGGTGGAGCCGGGCGTTATGTCCTCGACCCCTGAGTCCGGGGTGGTGAAGTCCAGGGACGGGGTCCGCGACTGCAGCAGCGTGGTGGTCGGCAGGGGGGAGGGGGGCGGCGGGTACTCGTCGAGCTCGTCGGGCGAGGCGCGCTCGAGCGCGGGCTTGTGCATGCCCGGGAAGAACTGGCTCGTCGTGGACATGACGCCGAGGCTCTCGAACGGACGCGCTGATGACGATATGAAGAAATCGTCGTCGTAATCTGTGGAAGATATGTGTTAAGATTAGATAAGTTACTTAGAATAGGTACAACAAATCATAATTAACATTTGCATTAATTTCAAAGATGTTCGTAGGTATATGAAATTAAGAAAACTTTGCCTTCCGTGCTTGTTACAAAACTGTGTTACGGCACAGATAAAATAATACTGGTTTCGGCAAGATCACCCCATATAGAAAGGTTCATATTGGACATTATTGATGTTAACACAACACTGGCCTTCTTGTGGTGTTCATACACATACTTAGATCGTTGGAGTAGGTAATTCAGCATTTTAAAGTGGCAATATATACAATTATTGATCGCCCGCGTGGAGTTTTTTTTCCATAAAAACTGCAACACCCGCGGTGGGGGCTGACATAAGGAACTTACCCTCCAAATTGCAGAGGGCCTACCACAGGTTTGTCTTTGTTTTGGATTCGGTATCCCGAATATCGAATTCCGAGTCGTTTGTTTTTATGTATGGTTTTCATGAGTTTCTGAACAAGTCCGCTAGGGGCGCTCATCATTTTCTCACCTTCGCCCGCCTGGCCACAGAGGTCGTCATGCACTGTTCATAGGCAGAGGGTACCGTTTAATACCTGCCCCCTTATTTGATGTGACCAAACGTGACATAACGCGGGCTTGTTACGATATCTGCGTGGAATCATCGTTCAGAATACATTGTGACGTCACACGTTAATGTCAAGTAATCTCCTATGGTCATAGCGAATAACAGCCCAGGTGGGCCATCTGCTTGAACGTCATACTAAGTAGTATACAAATAAGTAATAAATTTTGTAAAAATTAAAAAAACCCTCAACGCAATGAAACGTTTGAACCGATTTTGATCAAACATAGCTAAGAACACTCCCGACAAATTCACCTTTCAAACAAAACAAAAAAAAAACGGTTCATCCGTTCGGGAGCTACGAGCGGACAGACAGACACACACACACAGACACGTAAAACTTATAACACCCGTCGTTTTTGCGTCGGAGGTTAAAAATGACAGATCCAGTGAGAACACAGATGTGATGTTGGAACACACCTGATCCGATGGCGATGCCGGCGCGCAGCGGATACCCGGGCATGGAGAACAGATGTCCGTAGCACAGTTCAGCCTCCTCCACACTGCTCGGGTCCCACTCTGTTGCAAACAACTACTATTATAAACACCATACAGATACGGAAGAATAAATATATCTAGTTCATTACTTTTATATTTACAGAAATAATAATACAACTAATACAAGTAGGTATGTAAAAAAAACAGCTGTGCTAACTGAAGACCGTTGCTAACGATCTAAAGGTAGCTCAACTGATCCAAATCACTACCAGACGGAAGATCTAGTTAATTTAGTTGATGTAAAAGAATATGTAGAAAAACAAAATAAATAAATATAACAGCCACATAAATATCCTATAATATATAAAACCCTTTTGAAACCCGTAATCGGCGTGTAATGAAGGAAAAAATGCTTATTTTCCGTGTATTTATTTTAAGTCAGCGAATGGTGCATCAGTTTTGATATGATATCATAATTATATTTAAAAGTTTACCATATTATTTATAAGTAGGTACGCTTCGTAAATAGGTGGCCAAGTGCGCGTCATAAATAGAAAAGTTGACCATGCATAGAAAATCTACCTCTGTGGCGCGGCGAGCGAGTAGCCGGATGAGACGCGAAAAGTTGCGGGTTAGATTCCCGCTCGGGAATAATGTTTGTATAATCTATAAATATTTGTTCCGGGTCTGGATGTTATGGTACCATGGTAGGTGCTAGTAGTTCCTGATACCCACGACACAGGGAATCCTAGTGTGGAAGGACTATGTATGTGACTGTTGGGTGTTATGTTTCTATTTTCAGCAGAACCAACAACACTGCTAACTGCTAAGGAGTGGAATATACTGCCATCGTCTGTCTTCCCTAAAAACTATAATCTGGGTGTCTTCAAGGCTGAGTGAATAGGTGCATTCTAGACCTTTGTGCTTCATCTTCGGCCACATCGGCACATCATCGGAGATCGTGGTCAAACAAAGGTCTATCAAAGTTAAAGTTAGTTGTGAAGAGCGTGTTATTTACCTGAATAGGTAGACAGGTCGGGCAGGTACGCGGGCGAGTTAGCATCCAAGTCGAGAGCTTCACGCGGGTACTCGTACACGCAGTGGTACTTCTGTCGCTTGAACACCACGCGCTTCTTCTCACCGGCGACGCCGTCCTGACAACAAAACTACTTGTTACGGACCACGAGCCCCAAGGTAGAACATAGCAAACTTTAAAGAAATAAACCGAACAATGTAAAATAGGCGCTTGTCCGGCGGCCGCTAGGCGCGGGACACATGAATGTATATTATAAGAGCCATTTTTAATAAATGATGGGTATTCAAATACAAATACAAATCATTTATTGATAACGCCAAGTTACAGGTCAGAAACAACAGATTCTGACAGATTCAACAGTCGTCTGCCTTTCCTGAAAACTAAAATCTGGGTATCTTCAAGGCTAGAGTGAATAGGTGCCTTCTAGACCTTTGTGCTCCATCTTAGGCCACATCGTCACTTACCAACAGGTGAGATCGTGGCCAAAGGTCTACCAATGTTAAAAAAACGACCAGATCAAATTGTGAAACCTTCATTCAACCTAAGAACTTGTTAATCAGTAGAACAATGCAGTCCATTTTATACTACACGAAGACCAGAGTTTACCTTCAAAACACCGAGAATACCCAGATAGGCCATAGGAACAACACACTACTATCATTCATCTTTCTTATAGACTGACTCGGTAGCGCGGCGGCCGAGTAGCCGGCTGAGATGCGAGAGGTCGCTGGTTTGATTCCCGCTGCGGAACAAATGTTTGTATGATCCCTCTTTTTTTTCATTTGACGACGTCTTTGGCGCGGCGGGCGAAGGTTCGCCTGCGACGCAAAAGGTTGCGGATTCGATTCCCGCCTCGGAACAAATATTTGTACGATCTGCAAATATTTGTTCAGGCTGTTCTGGGTATTTTCTATGTATAATAAAAAATATCTATCTATGTAATGTAATAGACAAGTTTCTCAAAAAGTCCTCTCATTAGTTTGACCACAACATACAAAAGCAACGTAAACTCCTCGATAATAGCAGCATGCCAGTCCGCGGGCTCATTTTGATCAGCACACGGTTCCGATCACTCATTTCATAAAAGGTTGTCTTGGGAAATATGTTTTTTCAATAAAAAACTTATTCCCACCATCACTTGCAATCATATTTATGTTTCGAAAAGCCTATGCTTGCATGTATACTCGTACTATGGTATGGTGTAGTGCAACACGGATTGTGTATGGAGACACTGTTGAGTCTCTTTGCGAACCCCAATGTCCATAGAGAATCCGTGTTAACTACACCGACAGATGATACATACCAAGGAGGCCTGCTCGAGGCTCCGCAGCGAGCTCTTGGCGGGCGCGGCCTGGCAGTCCCACGAGGACGGCACGAACTCCACCTCGTCGCCCTCCGAGCCCGAGCAGGAGTCGCCGGACGCGTCGGAGCCGCGCTCGGAGCCCGCGCCCGGCCCGCCGCCGGCGCCCGGGGCCGGGGGCGCGCCATTACTGCTACGGTGCTACACACATAGTAAATACAAATCAGCTCAAGAAGAGTGTACCGCGAGGGCGCTCGAGCCTTTTGCATACAAAGTTTTATCCTATAATTACTAGTAGTTCCGCGAACAGTAGACCTCGCGAGCACAAACTACGTTCAGCGTCTGACGCTTACCAGCAAAAAATAGGGATAGATGCGCGTGGCGTTTGTCGATTGTATATGTATTCTTCATACTGACGACCTCTGTGGCGCGGCGGGCGACGGTTGGCCTGCGACGCAGGAGGTTGCGGGTTCGATTCCCGCCTCGGAACAAATATTTGTGCGATCGCAGATATTTGTTCAGGGTGTTCTGGGTATTTTCTATGTATAATAAAAAATATCTATCTATGTAATATATTGTATTAAGTATATCAGTTATCTAGTACCCATAACACAAGCTCTGCTTAGCTTGGGGCTAGATAATGTTGTGTGAACTGGCCAGCATTATTTATTTATTTATTTATTTATTTACTTGTCAGCGTAAACTTTCGAATCGAGGGGAAAAAATCTGTCATTTTTGAAAGAAACGTCGTCATTTTTATTTTATTACATTTTATTGTGTTTTTTCGAGTTATTTCGTGTAATTTTTTTTCTGCCACTATTTAAACTGGATTAGGACTTGACGACTTGACTATAAAACTATAATAATTATATCACTTGACATTGGCTAAATTGTTGCAAATAATGCACAGAAGCCATTACCTAAGCTAAGAAGAAGAACTTTCTAATCGTCACTTGTCACCCTGCATTAGGTCAGTTACTACGATGAGGTATGGTGACATTGAAAAGGGCTTGTGGCCTAAATGGTGAAAGGACCAGAGGCCTTAGAGACAAAGTAACATTCTATTAGCGATGAGCCTAAGAGAAAAGTCCAACAATGTATGAGATTGACGTAATCTATCGAATGTTATACGTTTGTATTGTATTACGACTATAGAAATAGACTCGCTTCGAAGCGAACACGCTTGTCTAGGGCTTGTGACAGGAATCAATGGGCTTCGCGAAGGCTTCTTTCTTGCACATTTCACATGTCTCCGCATCTGAGAACATGCCCTCACTATGTTTTTCTTCACCGTTTGAAAACATTGATTCAATGGTCTTTTACGTGCAAGTATGTAAATTCTATGGAAGAATTTGGTTTACTTTGCGAAATTATCTACTCTAGTATGTTATGACCGTGAGTTTTCATAGCAAACAATGGATGTTTTGGCAATGAGATGTTTCTAGTTGAGAATTTGTTGGCATGGAATGGTAAACTTATGAGAAATGTCCGTGAAAGTAAATAATACTAAAACTAGCTACTTGCATACACAATACCACACTACCACTAATGAAGGAGCAAACATGGCACACCAAATGAACTACGGGAGTTTGCACAGAGAGTAAGCAACTTAAATCTACATACGACCGGCGAAATTAAGTTGAGACTTCGGATAATACCGTCATAACTAAAAGATGAATTATTGAAGCGCAAGCCAGAGAGAAAAAAGAACCCCAGAGGTGGTGGCGCTAACCCCAGGTAGAAATCTTCATACAAAAAAAAACGCCTCGCACCGCACGAAAAAGCAGTTTTTATTGAATATCTCAATATCTCAGATAATTTTACAAAACCCCTAAGTTATAACACATGAAAACAAAAAACTAAAATCTAAACTAGATTTTTGTTTTTTGTTTTCATGTGTCGGCTTTTTTGTTGTGCTTAGTACTAGATTTTAGTTTTTGTTTTCATGTGTTATGTGTGTGTTGTGTCCTCTTGGGGGAAAATAAACAAATTTTCTTTCTCTTCTTCGCCTCGTACTCCCTCTACCTAGCTTCCATTACCACATGAGATAGGTAATCAAAGTCGTAAAAAAAAGTTAAATAACTCTCTAGCGTAAAGTTTACACATACGGTCTCAATTTAACTTCACCGGTCTGTATAATGAACCAATGATGGTAATAAATGGTGAAACTTACATGGTCGAAGTGCGTGGTCGGCACGAGCGCGGTCTCTTGTCCGTCGCCGTCCTACGCCGTCACACACACAAGGAAACATTTACATGCAAGCACACCCACACCGATACTACGGTTTAAACACATGAGAAGAGAAGTGGACAACGGGTACATGTTTTCCAGTGGAACATATGCAAGGATAGGGAAGGAAATGGGAGGATAGACGTTTGAATATACAGCCAAAAAAGTTATCTTTGTTGGAACAGGAAACCACTATATTTAGGGACATAAAAGCATACACATGGCTAAGACAGAACAGCAAGATAAACGGTATTTGACTTGCACATGAATGAAATAGAGAATGAACAAAATACTTTAATTTGTCTCCGCATATGCTGCACCAGACTTGACAGAGGTTGGTCAGAACAAGACATACGACGACCTCTGTAAAGCGTCGGGCGATTAGCCGGCTGAGACGTGAAAGGTTGCGGGTTCGATTCCCGCTGCGGGACAAATGCTTGTATGATCTGCAATTATTTGTTCCGGGTCTGGGTGTCATGGTACCATAGTACTCGTAGTTTCTGATACCCACGACACTGAGAACCCTAGTGTGGGATCAGGACTATTGGGGACTGTTGGGTGTTATGTTATATTATACACCGAATGGGATAAAGCCCAAATGTAGCTTTATATCTGTCTCTAGTTCATTCATGTTCATTCGATTTCGTTCTTGTACTTTTCAACTGGCGACTGTGTGCAAAGGCCAAAGAGTTGTCAGACCCAGAGTAAATGAGCCTAGAATAAACATGGTGCTACAGCTTTTGGGTTCGGGAAAGGAATTTGAAAGGCTATTGGGTCGACCACAAATAAGATAGAAAGGATCTACGCCAGTCAACTGATAGATAATAACTGAAAATAAGAAGATTATGTTTTACATAAAATAGTCATGTCAATTATAATTTTATCTACCCAAAATTCCCTAACATTTTCATTGAAAAACAGTTGTCCACTTCTTTTTCATAAAAGCATATTACACATTAGAATTTTCATTCATACAGGGTGTATCATAATGCCCCTATAAGCCCGGGGAAGGATATTCTACACATCATGACAAATCACTTTAGTTCTACTACTTTTTAAATTTCGAAGTTTTACATTCAAGAAATGCCTGGTAAAAATCCTGAAATGTTGTCCTGAAATTCCTCCAGAAATGTTCCTAACACAACATGTGGACGTTACGGTACGTTAAGTTGATTACTTTCGCTTATGGCGCGAAATTCAAGAAATTTTTTCTTGTTTTTTGCACATCACAACAGCTTATCAACACTTATTCAGGCAGCAATAACTAATTTTCCGGTAATATGACCATATGACCTAACACACAAGTTTTAATTTATAAGTATCACATAAATATCATTAGTTTGGCTATGAATGTGCTTGAAACAAAAAAAACACTGTAAAAACCAATGAAGCACAATCGTAGCTAAACTAATGATATTTATGTGATGCAATAAATTAAAACTTGTGTGTTAACGAAGTAAGTAAGTAAAAAGTTTATTTTAGGTTTTTTTTTTTTTTTTTTGTTAGGTCATATAATTACCAGCAAATCAGTTTTCGTTATCTGGATAAGTGTTGATGAGCAGTGATGTGCAAAAAACACGAAACAATTTGAATTTCGCGCCACAAGCTAAAGCAACCACCCACGGTTTAAGGTACTTTCTGTAGGGCTGCCTCATGTTGTGTTAGGTACATTTCTGGAGTAATTTCAGGATTTTTACGAGGCATTTCATGAATGAAAAACTTCGTATTTAACAAGTCTTAGAACTAAAGTGTATAAGAAGCCATGATGTGTAGAATGCCCCCTCCCTGGGCTTATAGGGATATTATGTTACTTACACCCTGTAGTTTTGGAAAGTCGTAGGGGATTCTTTAAAAGCAATACCAGGAAAGTACTACTCTGTACCTATTCATACCCTAGCATTTAGCACAGACAATATATTCTTGTCGTGTGGGCATTGCTGCGGAAGGAAAGCGTCAATTTTGCACACACATAGCGTTTTGAACTTTATCTACATTGAGTAAAGTCGTCGTTCATTGAGTAAATGCTCGGGAATTCTTGAGAAAATGCGCTACCCGTTTAACTCGTCCGTCTACCGAGATAAAGTTAAAAATGCTCTGTTTATGTGCGAAATTGAAGCTTGCTTTCCACGGCAATGTCAATGTGAATTGACTTTGAAATAAACATTGAGTTATTATGTAATGTGGGGCAAGCACGAATAATTAACGTTAGCGAGTCGTTGGTCAATGTCAAATATTGGCCAATGACATCGGGGAGACTAGAAATCTTGATAATTTGATTGGTTAATATTTGACATACGCTAGCGTCTCACTATAGGTATAGCGTTTAACTTAGTAGCCTCCTGAGGTATGGCAGCGGCACGGGAGGGTGGTGATTTTCTTATATCAAATGTCGCGAGGCGTCACCGGCCTCTTTAGACAAGACGCACACGAGATTAGCAACCGAAGATGGGTCCTCGGATTAGAGCTCAAACTAAAGATGTTGTTTATAATGTATATAATTTTTTCAAGGTTAGGAAATCTGATTCAAATTCTGCCGAGCATGAAAACGACATAAATAAAAATATGTATAAACGACTCAGATAACGAAAGTGATTCCAGTCTTACTGACAGTGATTCGAGTAGCGATATGGACATAAGCTAATAAATTGAAAGTTCAGTTGAAAATATTGATATTAGTATTATATATAATAATTATTTGAACAAGTATTTTATTCTCTTTCGCAATGATTTAGGTACTTATTTGTAAATATCGTAAGATATATCTTCACTAATTTTCATCACGTGTGTAGCCCGACAGTTCTTTGCGTCACATGTCACCCCTCCCGTGCCGCTGCCATACCTCAGCAGGCTACTAAGTTAAACGCTAGGCCTATAACGTTAATTATTCGTGATTACCCCACAGTACTTTAGTACATAATAACAACTCAATGGAAATAAACCCATTATTTATAAAACATACTGTGTTATTAACATGTTCTCAGCGCAGCTCATTGATATTTAATTTGAAGGATATATATTAAAAAAAACATTTTTGTTGAGGAGCATCAACGATAGAGAGGTTGCGCTTAGAACACGAAATATAAGACACGCAGGGCCTGTTTCACCAATTAAATATCATTGTGGACAAAAAAACTCCCTATATCTTTTTCATATAAGCGGTTTAGGCTTTATGTGTCAGATATCTGTCAATAAGATTTACTTGGTGAGAAATGCCCTAAACCGAATGCTCTAGTAATTTAGATGTCTCCGGATATCATTATAAAACCGAAGTACGAATTACAAGAAGTTCACCCAACCAATCATTATTTACAAGTCTCTAGGAAGCCCAAACCAAACCAACAGTATTATGCAGTATATTCGCCAGCTATATCTGCAGGTGTGAATATAGTCACTTTACATACACTTGCAGTTAATGTCACACCCGCACAGTTATTTGGCGCGTACTTTACTAATTATTACAGAATACCAATACCCAACTGGACTCACCTTCCAAATGAATTCGCCGCTGGAAGAGTTGCTGGAATGCGAGTCACTATCGCTGTCCCACTCCTTCAGTATCTCAGCGACGGTGTTCGGTTTACTGTCCTGCTCGCACTCGGGGGATGTAGGTTCGGTGGGCGAGTCTTGAGAGAATGAGGTGCTCATGATTTCTGTCGCTGGTCCTAGACACGGCAAAAAATAGATATGTTTTTCACACGATGATAAGCTATTTAACATTATGTATTTAAATTTAGTCCAGTGGGTTTGAATCCGGTATCGGAATTGAAAAGAAACAAGTGAAAAGTAAAAAAACACTTAAGGCGACGCATTGATAAACTATTATTTCGAAGGTCGTATACGCTAAAAACTTTTTTTTGCCTTTAAATTAAAAACTACGATTAATTTTAATAAATCCTATTATAATATTGAAAAATTACAGAAAATTTAGTTAGAGGCTTAATTTCGTCCCGTTTGCCTATAACATGCAAATCTCTGTTTTATAAGAGGGATCTTTGATAACTTTTTCTCTACTACAAATTAACCAATCGTAAAATGCTACTACAACAACAGTCAGTGATATGAAAAATCAAGGGGATTGAAGGGCATGGGTACAAGTCAAATTACAGACACATGAGACTTTCACCATGGCTCAGGGTGGCGGACACAGTGCAATGCTACGTAGGGCGCGTCCTAGGTGACGTACCTTGTGAGGTAATGCATTGTTAGGCCGCGTCCTAGGTGACGTGACCTGTGAGGTAATACATTGTTATAGGCAGAGGTTACCGCTTAACATCAGGTGGACCATCTGCTTGTTCCATCATTAAGAGTGTGTCATCTATCTATCTATGACTCGTTCCCAAGTTGAGTACGTTGGCCCAAAGCCAAGCTCTGTGAATATTGAATATAAGACAGGATTACTTACCAGTGAATCTGATATCACTCAGCAAAGGAAGGTAAGAGTCGAGCTGAGAGAATCTCTTTTCATTCCGTAAAAAATCCTCTGTCACCACTTTGTGTGACACAGACTCTCCATTTGTTTTGACTTCGCTCAAACTCTCAGTTAGTTTAGATACATCTGTAGACTTATCTTCAATAGGACTTATATTTTCATGTATAGCAGATTTTTGGGATGTATCTTCAGTGGGACTGCCTACCTCATCGGTTTGTGTTTCTGATTTTTGATCTTCAGTTGTGTCGTCTTTACAATCGCCGTCGTCTACATTGCTTTCAAGAAGTTCTTCAAAAGTCTCACTGATAAAGTTAACTGTAGCTATGTTCACTCCATTGCCATTGACTTTAATATCATTGGTAACTTTTTCTATAGTTTTAGTTATTTCTTTGGAAACATTTTCTTTAGACGCAGTATGGGGCAATGATCCATTTGGTAGGTATTGACTTTCTGTCGACCCAGTAATGCCTAGCGTGTACAAGTGGCAAGAATCTCTAGCGTTTTTCGACGGTTCTTTTTCCGTCAGCGATAAATCAGTGGCGGATTTTGATGGTACTGTTTCGGTTAGAGATAAAACAGTGGCGGATTTTGACGGTGCTCTTTCTGTTAGCGATAAATCAGTGGTGGATTTTGACGGCACTTCTTTTGTGAGCGATAAATCTGTGAAGGATTTTGTAGGCACATTTTCTGTGAGCGATAAATCAGCGACGGATTGTGTCGGTACTGTTTCTGTTAGCGATAAATCTGTGGTGGTTTTTGTCGGCACTTCTTTTGTAAGCGATAAATCTGTGGCGGATTTTGTAGCCACATTTTCTGTAAGCGATAAATCAGTGGCGGATTGTGTCGGTACTGTTTCTGTTAGCGATAAATCAGTGGTGGATTTTGACGGCACTTCTTTAGTAAGCGATATATCTGTGGCGGATTTTGAAGGTACATTTTTTGTAAGCGATAAATCTGTGGCGGATTTTGACGGTGTTGTTTCTGTTAGCGATAAATCAATGGCAAATTTTGACTGTACTTGTACGGTTTCTACATTTTCGCTCTTCGAACTCTGTTCGAAACTTTCGATTTCATTATTTGTCACTTCACCGTTGATTTTCGGTTGTTCAAAATTTTTATTGGGCTTGGTTACTCGACTGTTCTGATGTGAATCGTAAGTCTGGTTGAAATGCGACTCACTATGCGAGTCGTAAATATTATTAGGGCTGATTATAGACGCACTAATTGGAACTTCAGTCACTATGATCGAATGAGGCTGTTCGGTTTCGTCTTCAGGGCCAAAGTTTATCAGCAAGTTTGGTGGATCCATTATGTGAACTAAGTCGTGAGATTCTATTAAATTCGTAACAGTAGGCGGACTTAGGGGTAGAGATTGTGCGCGTTCACTAAGCTTGCTGGTATCACTAGTCTGACTATCGATGCTGTTAGACTGACTAGACTGATTGTCGACGCTGCTAGTCTGAATAGTCCGATTGAGGACGCCGTTAGTCAGACTAGTCTGATTGTGGACGCTGTTAGACGGACTAGTTTGATTGTGGACGCTGTTAAACGGACTAGTCTGATTGTAAATTCCGGAAATAGAGCTTATAGCTAGCTCACCAGATATCCTTTCACTGTTCAGTAACAGCGAGCTAGCGTCGATCAAAGATGATAAATCTTGTGGACAGTTCCTCACCGAGTTTTCAAATCTCGTGAACTCTTCAGAACTAATACTAGTTGCGGTATTTTGCGGTTTCGTGTTGGCTGAGATTTCAAAGTCTGAATAGTGACTGCTATCAGCAAGCATGCTGTAGCTATTTACATTGAGCGTTTTGCTATCCCCTTCGAGCAAAACCTCGGTATCTTCATTCTTATCGCTTACACCTGCCGCGTTTGAGTACAAATCCTGAGGACTATTTTCAGCCGAGAGCTGAAATCTCTGGAAGTTAGACAAATTTCCCACAACTGTGTCTGTAACTTCAGGCAGTTGCATCGGAATAGCTTCAGCATTCTCACCATCGACAGTGACTTCGAGAATAGGCGTGCTAGTAAGATATGGTGTCATATTTCTGTAGGTGTCATTTGGGCTATCATTGGTGACGATCATATCTTGATTTTCCTCAGGATTATCGCCAGTACCAGGCAAGGTGTCTTGCAAGCATGATATTTCAACACTATCCATTTTCTTCAGGTTGTGATCAGAGGTTTTCGGGCTGCATTCATCGCTGCACTCTATATTTTCTTGATGTTTCGGGGGTGATAGGGTGACGTTGTCTCTGTTAGGGCTCCTACGGATCAGCTCTGGTTGCTTCCAAGCGTCTTCAAGTCCGGACGCGATTTCTGTAATACAGTTAGAGAATGACGGCATTCCAGACATAAGTGTCCCATACGCTAGGTCCTTTGTAGAATGTTTCGTCGAATCGTTCACATCGGTTGCTGAAGGCGTGTTCAACATCTCGGTTTTCACTTTCGTGTAAGTATGGTTATCGTTCGCTGTGATCGAGTCTGGTGAGAACGTCTCGCAGTTTTCTGATTTGCTATCGTGAACAATGTACGTCGAGCAATGGCTGAGGTCTTGGGCCTCGTCGTTATGGGTTAGCGTGTCAGTGCTATCGCTGTTGCCTTCGTCCTTTTCGAACTCAACTGGGCAGTCCGGGTCGGAAGCTAGATCATCGAAGTTTTCCTCTACGTTGTAGAGAGTATCGTTCGAGCACCATGAATCGATGCTCGTTGCTTTGGACAGGCATTGCGTTTCGGGTTTGGAGTGTTTCGCGTCGGTCGGTAGCGTCGTCTTAGAAGTGGATACCCGAGTGTCGACGGTGTCGGATGTGTCGGGCGCCGACGTGTCGGTGGTCGGACTGACGAGGTAGGGCGACACTTGCGATATCCGCTCACAGTTCGATTCTTTGTCGTCCTCTCTATTGTAGGTTCGGTCGTCGATCGGCGATAATATAGTTTCTTGAATTTTCAGCGGGCTGGCGTTCAAACTGTCTGCGCTCATTGTTAGACTGAAATTGAAAGGAAACGTAGTAGAAACTTAATATGTAATACTTCCTAATGTATGTACGGAATGTTGCAATACATTGTCGAGAATCATTAGTGAGTTCTTTGCGTGTTTTACTTGGAGGATAACCGGTAATGTACTACTTACTTCACACTTGCATCATTAGTTGCTACTCAGTTTTATTAATTTGCACTTGTCAACGTTGTCACTCCTCCTGGGCCCTTATTCGCTATGACCATAGGAGATTCCTTACGAATAACGTGTGACGTCAATCATAACAATAATGTTTTATTGAAATTATTCACATAATACAATGCGGGTTGAAGCACTGGCTCCTGAACTAGCGTTAGCTGTGTGTCAGGAGTCAGTTCATTCCCATTTTCTATGGTAAAATAAATTTACGTTACAAAAGACAGGGTATAAGAAAACATAACAAAAAATAAGATTAGAAAAAGTGGATATGTGTGTGAGTATGCGGGTTCTCCTGATAACACCAGTCTCTTAACGAGTCTGGGTTACACAGGAGAAACCCATATTGTTATTGTGTTTGTGGGTATGTGCGCATGTGTATTTAGGTATGTGTGGGTGTGTGTGCGTGTGAGTGTGTGTATTCTGAATGATGCATATGCAAGTGTAAGTGACAGATATTCCTACAGTCATTTACTGGATAACCGTTAGGAGGGTTTCTGTATCATTATATGTTTTATTTTTTAACCATTCTCTAAGCTTATATTTCATTTGAAAACAAAAAGGTCTTTGCTATTATATACTGTGTTAAAATACTTGCATAATGCATTCTTAACGATGATTCCACGCAGATATCGTAACGAGCCCGCGTTATGTTACGTTTGGTCATAACGAATAAGGGGGCTGTTCTCATTTTGTATTTTTTTTAATCATTGTTTCATCTTTTTCTTTGGTATATAACTTAGCAAAACCTGCATTTAAAAAGTTTTAAAAGTTTATTTCAGTGACAACAAAAACATATGAAACGCAATTTTTACAAAAACAAGGTAGGTAGTAGGTATAGGTACACTATAAAGAAACTTAAATAATATAATATAATACTTAACAAAAAATAATACCATCTAAAGAACAATAATTTAATTAAACTAAATTAAGACTGAACTAGTGGTGCATGTGAGGCTTTATATCTGAGCAGTTTAACGCTTGACTACTAAATATAAATAAGTATTTTGTGAAATATATTTTTTTCAATACAAGATTTTATAAAATTAGTGACCATGTGCTGATCAAAATGGGCCTAAACACGGCCAGTCTACTATTATCCATCGAGGAGTTCCACTGTCTCCATCATCAGATCAGCTCGCTGTCCCCATCATATTGTATTGCCATCGGAACTTGACAGGTATGCCAAATTTTAGCTCAATCGGTTGAGGATAAAAGCTTTAAAATTCAGTTGCAAGATTCCACCCGGACATACATTGCAAGTTAAATAAAAGCTTGTAAAAAGGCTACTTTTGGTTGGTCCTTCTATATTTTCATGTTGTAGCCTAGGTACACATTACACATTGTTTTGGAACTCGTTCTGTTTGCTATCGATGGGTTATGGCTGAAAATCGTTTTTTTTGCTTCTTGAGCAAAATATCTCGCCAAGCCATGGTCTTTTTGACGTACTGCAGCACACACAGACATTTTACTTGGATTTTGTATATATTATTGTTTGTTTTTATTAGTATACTGTATTTTATTGTTTATTTTTACTTGTGCACTGCACAATTTGTTGTAATTTGTATGTGTGTGTCTGAAGTTGCAAATAAAGACTTTATCTATGTATCTATCCATTGATTTAGCGACTCACTCTCGACTGCTGGCCACGGTCTCCTTACACACGGTGTAGGTGTTGTTCTGCGAGTGTGAGTTGTCCTGCGAGGGCACGGTGTAGGTGTGCTCGTGGTTGCCGGTCGGTAGCTCCGTGGCTTCGTCCGTGGAGTTGTTGCACGGCTCCGGGTAGCTCTCCGATGAGTCGGTGCGGGTGGACGGGTTCCCTGGAAATGTGTTCATACAGTTATAGTTTCTTAGTTGTGCTACACACATTCGGGCCGGCATAATACGGGCATACCCAGGCTTACAAAAAAACTGATTATGTGTGGATATACGTTTGAAAATCAAGCCACCAGACCATATTTTTTATAAACCTATAAATTGCCTTTAATATTGAAAAAAAAAGAAAAAAAAAGTGTAAGAATCATTAAAATAGATTTAGGCGTTTGGAACCCGTAGGCTTTCTTTGTGTAAACCATAGGACACTTTGGATTTTTTCCTATCAAAAGTAACAGCAAATTAAAAAAAAAACTAAACTTATTTTTCTATACCTACTATATGTTTTTTTTTTATTTTTTGGGTCATCCGTTTCGGTGAAGTAGGCTTTCTAAGATAGATCTATATTGCAGTTTTGGGTCTATAATCGCCTTAACTCTGCGTTTTCGGTTGTGTAAAAAAAGACGCGTCGAATGAGCCACATTCAGGTCAGCACGTTCGATGCGCTTTAGCATGGAAACGAATGTCTTTTGATTTACAACTCCTACATCGAAAAAGATTGTGATCAGAAGTTATGTTCATAACATACGTCCTGTTATCAGAGTCTCGCGAAATCACTTTAAAAAAAAAATGAATATATTTAATTTGATGAAAGTCTATATTTAGTTAGAAAAACCTTAATTTAAAACCTTAATTTAATATTCTGAAAGAACAAGTGTTCAAGTTCGAAGCCGGCCGCAGACTGGCTTTCTTTATAGTAACTGCTAATGTCTAGACATCAAAATGTGCTGATATTGCATTACGTGTGCCATATTTCTATAATAACTCAGGGATGTAACAGTCCGACACTGGTCAAAGATACGATATTATGATAAACTGAGGAGATAAGACTGGTAGACAGAATAATCCAAGACTGAGACATAATGTGTGAAAAATGTACTCTCAACGGCTGTCTTTCTCGAATGCCAAAAAAACTGATTCTCCTCTTGAAATAATTAGTTCGGGCGGGATGGTCTCCGTTGCCCACTAATTAAGATTCTATTGGCCATAGACCTACATCCATAGACCTACTTGTACTTACATTGGATATCATTGTCGTATGCAGATAGTTGCTGGCCAGTTTCCTCTTGAATAGGACTCAGAGCGCCCGGGTAGGTGACCACAAGCTCGGGAGGCGGCGGTAACTCCGACGACCACTCGCCGTCGCCTTCCAACTGCGGCTCTATCGAAGCCACCTACAAATAAACGTACTATTAACTCGCCTTATGAGCAATTATCAACTATCAAATAAAACTGGTAATATAAACGTGTGTTACTGTACATTAGTGGTTAAATTCGAATTTGTTCGTCGTGGATGCGTTATCTTTCATATAGAGAACATGTGCGACGGAAAAAACGCTCTACAAAATTTGGATCGCAAATTTCAGCGATTTCTCGCCATGAAAAGTTTAGTTACTTACTTGTGCCAAGGGTAGCTTCAACTCTAGTTCGTTCCGTAGAGCCTTTACGCATTCTTCGTCCAGCGACAGGTTCTCCCTCAAGTCCTCCAAAGACTCTCCGTTCCCCGCCAAAAAAGACTCTGGAATCTCGTCGTTTTCGCGCATCATACCGCCTTCTTCGATCAACCCTTCAACAGTTAGTGGTCCAGAGTATTCTATGTTTAAGTTATTTTCATTCTCTGCTATTGCCATTTTAGACGTTATTTGCAACTCGATTTGGTTTAGCTCGATTTCGTCGCGCAAGGAGCTAGAGTCAGGTTCGGGCGCGGCCTCGTTCAAGTCGATATCGACTACGTATTTCGGTTCGGAGGTCGACGCGAAAATTCCTGGCGAATTAGGCGGTGTAGATGGCGATACGCGTCTTTCAGTGCCAGACGGCCCACTGCCGTCCGTGTCACTTGGAGGTTCCTCTCTCGGCTCAGAGATGGAAATTAGATCATCGAAAACGTTATCATCAGCCATTATATCCGGAACTTCGTTCAGAAAATTTACATCGCGTAACGGAGATGGCGTCTCTAAGTTTATCTCGCTGAAGTTTGACGAGAACGCCAGTAGCTCTTCCCTGGGTATTTCGACGGACTTTACTCCTTTGAATAGTTCTAGGGAGCAGTTTTCGAACGAGCCTAAAACTACGGAGCTGTTTTCGTCAAACGTGTCTGTATGGTGGCTTTTTGTTGGTGAGTCGAACGGGCTCATACTCTCTGGGACATATCTTTGCTCAGACTTTGTGAAGGTCACTCCTGGACCGTCGTCGGGAGCTTTTGAGTCTGAGAGAACTAGAGTTTCGTTTTCTTTTTCTAGAGCATCCAAAGTATTAACGGAATTATCGCTTGCAATCGGCGTGCTTGCGATTATATTCTCATCAAAATCGTTTCGCAGTTTTTCTGAATTTATAAAATCATCCGTTCTTTTTATAACTTCGAAACTAGGCAGGTCCATGTAAACTGTTGATTCGTTTCTGGAAGTGCTGTCGTAACAAGGAGTTGCAATAAACTCTCGATGTTTATTATCCTTAAAAACTTCACTATTATCTACGGTGCTATTCAGTATTTGACTATTAGTATTACAAATGAGATCCATATACACAGTGCTGTCGTCAGACCACTCATTCATCTTGATCACTACAGTACTATCAGATCTAGACATGGCTTTATCATCCTTACAATCTATTTTCTCATTGAAAGTTTCATTATCAACTAAGTTTTCTGTTTTATTTGTATTTTGTACTAATTCAGGTGGCAAATCTGTGGGCGTTGTTGATTCAAAGTTTTTCGATATATTTGAATCGCGTTCCCTTTCCTTAGAATCAATAACTTCTTGATTCTTATCTATTTCCTTATTTGAATCAATAGGTTCTTTATTGACCCCTATTGAAATAACCTTTGAACCAACCTGTTCCTGACTTTGATCCATTGAATCTACTTTTTCAGTTACGTCTGAATCAAAAGGTTCTTGAGTAATTGAAACAACAATTTCTTCCTTTAAATCAATAGGTTCATGATTCACAACCATTGAATAATAATTTTCCTCCTTTGAATCAGTGTGTTCTTGATTAGCTATTTGATCAAGATGTTCCTCCTTTGAATTAATATTCTCTTGCTTATTATCTATTGAATCAATATAGTCTTGATTAACATCTACTGTATCAACTTTTTCAGTTTCTTTTAATTCAGTCAGTTTTGATTCAATATTTTCTAATGAATAATATTTTTTTTCCTTTGAATCAATCGGTTTTTTATCATCTATAAGTTTTTGTACTATTTCAGGCATCAGTTTTTGGGCTATGGTTATATCTAATTTAGATTCGGGTTTGTTATCTTGTGGATCCTTAGAACTATCGGTTACAATATCAATGAGATCACTTACTAATATTGTTTCATCCTTACTATAATTATTTTCACTTTCAGTTGTTTCAGGTTCATCGAACGAATCTAGCTTTAGTTGAGAAGCTTCAGTTGCGTTGGAAACCTCTTCAGTGACTGAAGGTAGGGTATCAATCTCTTCATTTATACGTTCTTTATTTACAGGCAAGATGGCGTCCTCTTCTGGTAAGAATTCATCACTTTGTGGTGGAACTTCATACGTTTCGGTAAGTATTTCATCAGTTGCTGTTTCTATTTCGTCTGTCTCGGTTCGTAAATCTTCGCTTTTTGTTTGAGTTTCATCAACTTTCGTTTGTTCTTCGTTTTTTGTTCGTAATTCATCGGTTTCGGTTTTCAGTTCATCAGTTTCAGTTCTTGATTCATCTATTTCTGGTCGAATATCTTCGCTTATTGTTTGTGTAACTTCTTCACTTTTGGATGTTCCTTCACCAGTATGTGTTTGTACATCGATTATCACTTGCATTTCTTTATTTATTTGTTCTTGTACAGAATCATTTATCTCTATTTCCTCAAGAGGTATACTTTCTGTATTTACTACATCAACTAATGACTTAGTTCCTTCATTATCAGTTCTTATGCTATCACATGATGTTTCACAGTCTTTTACTATTAATTGTTCTTTAACAGGTTCACTTAAACTAGGTTTCGAGACTACACATAATTCCTTTAGTTTCGGCACTTTACTATCAACTATTTCTTTTGGCAATTCATCATTTTTTTCTATAGATTTTTCCACTACGCTGCCTTGAACAGCTATTTCATTTTCAACTTCGAAAGCAATTTCAAAGTCTTTCATAGGCGTATCGGGAGTAAGATTCTCAAGGGTATGTTGGCTCGCAGTATCACTATGACGTTCAAACGAGTGACTGAGCGTGCCGATCGTATCGCGATCCAACTCATCGTCATTCTCAGTTTCATCATCCTTCGAAGCGAATCCCGCATCGAGAAGATTCTGGAAGTTGGTTATACCCGGAGACTTGACCATGCTCGATTGGACTGGATAGTCTTTCTTGCAATCGAGGCTTAGATTATCTCTGGATGGACTGGCCTGGTGACTGGACTCTGAGCTCGACGTTTTCTCCGAGTTTAGGATATTATCGAGATTCTTTATAACATCGCTTACGTCTCTATAGTAGCTCACATCATCTTGACTGCCGGCTATGATCTCCTTCAGCCAGGGATCGACCGAGCTATCCGAGCGATCATTCTCTTTCTCGCGAGCTTCTTCTAGAAAGTTTCCTTGGTTGCATTCGAGGGTGGCCGTTTCGTTGTGCGTTAGGTAGATATTCCCTACGTCTTCTAAGGAGCCGTGTAGGTTTGTTAGGCTTTCGGATTTGATCTGGCTCTCAAGGGGATCTTTGTCGGACATGATACTGCTGGACCGAGAGACTGCTGTGTCCATGTCGACGCTCAGTGTGTTGTCGAAACCGTGGTCCGACTCAGTGAAGTGTGCGGCGGAGGTGGAGGGGGCGTGGACTATCGCGATGTGCTCGTCCACCTTCAAATTAAATGTTGTATATTACTTTGTGTTTCAAACGAGTTAAATAACGATATTTTTATCTTCGTATTATGTATTACATTTGTTTGAAGAAATAGAAAAAGAGTGAGTGAGAGAGAGAGAGTGTGTGTGTGTGTGTGTGAGAGAGAGAGAGAGAGAGAGAGAGAGAGAGAGAGAGAGAGAGAGAGAGATAGGAACAAGCAAAATGGCGTCGAATTATCATTGATCATTATTTTGTTTCGATTTGAAACGAAATAATGATCTACACTAATATTATAAAGAGGTAAAACTTGTTCATTCACAGGGACCACGCGAAGGAAGTCACGAGTGGGCCGCTACTCAAAGATATGCAGAGTTATGTCAAAATAGCCGCTCCCTAACAGACGTAGTAAAACATTATAACGAAGAGTGCCACAGTGTAGGATCATCAAAATTCATCAAATAAAGCCGATCCGTGTTTGTTGCCTGATTCTTCTGTTTGGTCGCGTTGGAACAGGAGTAAATTTATTTTATAAGACGATTCAAAATGATCCTTGTGATTTCAATGAATAAAATACTTTTGACTTTGACTTAGGCTTGACACAGTATATTATATCGATGCTTGACACAGTTATCAAGATAGAGATAGCAGGATTGGATATAGGATTATGCACTCCCATTTCTTAGCTGTGCTACCTTGAGTAATATAACCCGATTCCCCGTAGAAGGCACATTAATATTGTGTTTTGTACCTTGGGTATAGAGTTGGGTTTGAGTCGCTGCCAGCGGTCCTCGAAGTCGGAGCTGGCGTAGAGGTCGCTGTGCGCGTCGTCCGTCGCGTGCGCGCGCACGAGCGCGTGCGTGGTGCGCAGGTGGTCGATGAGCGCGTGCACCTGCGCCGCCGTCGGCCGCTCCTCCGGGGACAGGTTCCAGCAGAGCTGCATTACTTGGTACCTGAAGAATAAATTAAACCATTTCTTCACTCGTCTTGCTCAAAAAACCGTCATTGTGGCGTACCAGAACGAAGAAAAAATTGCATTTCTTCATCTAGTGGAATAAGTTATTTTTTTAATATTTGTCTGTCAAATTACGATGAGCCTATAAAAACGAAAAAGTCTTTAGTTATTAGCAGAATAATCATGACTCGACTTATTACTTCATAAAAAAAAACATAAAAAAGAACAACATTTTATTTTTGAAAATGGAACTAATTTCGGCGATCCCTTCGGTAGAATGCATGCAATGCGTTGAGGCTACAGAAGAAATAAAAAAAGACATTGGCGCGAAATCTTTAGAATTTTTCTCTAATTGCAAATTGAATAGTGGCCGTAATTAATTTTTCATATTGTATTGGATTATTTTATTTTCTCGCAATCGTAGTGAAAAGTAGAGTGTATGTAACACACGGCGCTAAAGACCCATTAAAACTCGGTTTCTATTTACTTCCTCGCTAACGTATACAATTCTCAATTTTTTTTTTTTTTTGAATTCTCAATTTTTGAGGTCAACAATATTGGTTATTATTTTTAGAGTACAAGTTTCGAAATTCTTCAATTTTAGACTTTTCCCAGTATTTGTCTCATAAAAGCTACACACATACCAAATTTCAGCGTTGTAGGATTAGTGGAAGTACCCTAGAGGTTTTGGTTTATTACATTTTTTGATTTACCCTAATATCTCAAAAACTAAATAAGTAAAAGAAATATAAAAAATATTTTTGAAATGTGGAAACGAGGGGCTTTCATATGACACCCCATTTGATCTGATATTCTCACCTTTTTCTTTTTCCCTCTCTTGTACCCCAATATCTCAACAAGCCCCTTTGAAATTCTTTAATTTTAGACTTTTCTCAGTATTTGTGTCATAACAGCTACACACATGCCAAATTTCAGCGTTGTAGGATTAGTGGAAGTACCCGAGGTACGGTAGGGTTAGGTTAGGTTTTGAATTTTTGAATTTTTTGATTTACCCTAATATCTCAAAAACTGAATAATTTACAAAATTCTAAAAAATAGTTTTGAAATGCCCCAGCAAGTAGCTTTCATATGACACCCCACTTCATCTGATATTCTCACTTTTTTTTTTTACCCCCCTCTTGGACCCCAATATCTCAACAACCCCCAAGCCGATATAGCTCATAACCTTACCAACAAATTGTACCAATATTATCTACCCCCCAATTAAATTCCATGAAGATCGGATTAACGGTTCGCAAGTTATGCTCGGACAAACATACATACATACATACATAAAAACGCCGATTCTTCCAAGTTGACTCAGAGAACTCGCTTCGCTCGTTCAACTATTTGGGGAGCGCCTGTGTGGTGCCTCGAGAACAAGTGGGAGCTGATACAAATACTCACAGATGGTTCTTGTATGGACAGGGTAGTTCCGGCGGGGGGGAGGGGCGGCCGCCTGTGGGGATCGAGCCCCACGAGCACACCTCCCATATCAGCGTGCCGAGAGACCAAATCTCACTGTTTGGCTGCAACGGGAACATACGAACACAAGTTAAAAAAGGTTTTGTTGGAAAATATATTCACCAAGACCAGCTTTTATGAAATTAGTAATCCAAACTGTGTGCTGATCAACATGAGCCCAAACAAGGCCAGAGTGTTATTAATAGTGTAGTATTAATCTACAGAAGACAGGGGCCTCGCGCAGTGCACTGTGTCGCAGCTGTCTTCAAGTTAAATAATAAATAAATAATGCTGCACAGCTCACACAACATTATCTAGCCCCAAGCTAAGCAGAGCTTGTGTTATGGCTGATATACCTACTTAGTACGTTCTTTTCATTAGAAACGGGATATTTACCATGATTTTTGAGGTTTGATTGTTACCGATATTTCGGTACAGTTGCATGCGCCATGAACACGGAAAATCATGGTAAATATCCCGTTTCTAGTGAAAAGTATGTACATAACCATGATAGTTTCAAAAGTTATACTTATTACAATACATTATATAGATAGATATTTTTTGATGATACATTGAAAATATCCAGAAAACCCTGAACCAATATCTGCAGATCGTACAAATATTTGTTTATATTTGTTCCAAGGCAGGAATCGAACCGGCAACCTCCTGCGTCGCAGGCGAACCTTCGCCCGCTGGGCCACAGAGGTCGTCGAAGAAACGCTGGAGCATGCACAGCCACAAATGACGCCAGAGAAAAAACAGGACCCCAGGATCTGATCCAGTCCTGATTCACTTCATTTATAACTCCCTCGGGACTAGAACAGTGCTGCCATCAACCCAAAAACCTTCTCCGTTATTATAAGGAGTTGTGCTAGCTGGGGTCAGCTTCTCTCCTCGCGTCGTATTCCTCAATGCTGAGGGTCGTGACCCCCTCCATGGATCACTTTCTGGAGGCACGGCTTTGTGGAGTTTTGAATCGAGAGTGGTGCGGATCTGGTCTGACCAACGTAATGGGCTACGGCCTCGTGGACTCTTTCCTTCAATTTTGCCAGTGACAATCAGCTCCTCTAAGTTGTCACTGCCTTTCTGTGCTATATGACCAAAAATGACTACTCAAGGACTCTTAGGAGGCAGATGGAAGAAAGCCTAGTAGTAGTTATCTTGAGTTCCTTGAGTATTGATACGTTCATCCTACGGGCTGACCAGGGGATTCGCAGCATCCGTCTCCAACACCACATCTCGAAACATCTCATCTCTTCGGGTCAGCTTAGCAGGGGGACAATGCACGATACATCCCAATACTGGACGTCAGTGCAGATCTTATGTCTCCCACTTTGAATTAGAATTCATCATCATCATCTCAAACCGGAATAACCCTGGGTATAGTCCTCCTTTATCTTTTGCCAGCCTCCTTTGTCTCCCAACCATGTATTACCCGCATCAATTCAATTCAATTAGGTACACACTTGGATTAGTCAACACACAAATTGTTGAGTAGCGGCTGTACATGGGCCTTGTCAAAGAAATTAGTGTAAATAATAATACGATTCACATTACATACAATACAAAACACAAGCAACGATACACAAAAACACATCGACGGATACGATGTCGTCGACCCATCTCGCTTTAGCCAGGATTACTTCGACCACCACTCGTGATTACTTTGAGGCTTTACTCCGCCGGCCGTCGCCACGTCTGGCCAGGTGTCCTGCCCAGCTCCACTTGAGGTTATCGCTCTGTCTCCGACGTCATAGACTTTTGTCCGTCCGAAGTCCGTTCGACGTCTGAAGACGTCATAGAATTATAATTAGCATATGTACCGTGTAGAGGGCGCCGCGACGCAGCACCTCGGGCGCGAAGCAGTCGTGCTGCGGCTCCACAAGCTCGTAGCGGCCGAGCACCGCACGCGCCTCCTCCGGGCGCCCGCGCACCAGCACCGACCCGCCCCACAGGTACCTGCGAACCAGGCACAACGCGTTTTATACAAGAACACATACTACACAGTTAAGAACTTGGGTATATTAATTGACAAAGAGTTGTCATGGGGACCGCAGTTGTCAGAGCTAAGCCGGAGAATGTTCGCATCGGCAGCTTCTTTGAGGCGTCTGCGAAACTTTCTTCCAATTGCCACCAAAGTTATGCTTGCTCAATCTCTCTTACTTCCTATTCTTGACTATGCTGACGTTTGCTATCCGGATCTTACTGAAGACCAACTCGATAAGCTTGATCGCCTTCAGAACTTTGGTATCAGGTTTATATTTGGCCTACGAAAATTTGACCACGTTTCCGAATACCGCACTAGGCTTAAATGGCTTCCCATCCGCCTACGCAGGAGTACTCACATTCTTTCTCTCTTATATAGTATCTTATTCAATCCTTCCACTCCTACTTATCTCAAGGAGCGCTTTGAATTCCTTCATGATTCCAATCCACGTTTGTTACGCTCCTCTGAAACATTGAAGCTAAATATACCTGTGCAGACTACTACATTCTACGAATATTCTTTCACTGCTCAAGCTGTACGACTGTGGAATGCTTTACCTAAGAATGTCAGGCGGGCGAAATACCTTCCTATCTTTAAAAAACTGCTTCATAGTCACTTTCTGTCCTAGTTCCATATATGATTATATTTATTTTATATTTACTTATTTTTATTTGGTAGGTATAGTATGTATACATTTATGTATAAGTATTATATTTTATCAAGTTATGATATTCCTTTTTTTAGTTGTATATTTTAATAATATAAATTGTATAAATACTTAGGTAGGTATATATAAATTTGTGTAGCCATAGTTTAAATTTATAAATTAGGTAGTAATTTGTTATATTTATTTATTTTTAATTTAAGAGATTGTATTCCAGATTTTAAGCCACCGTTCTATGTCGTGCAAATAATTCCAGTCCATCCCAAGGTTGTCTGGCAGAGATCGCTTATAGCGATAAGACCGCCCATTGTACTTCCGTGTTTAGTTTAATATTAATTCTTAATTAGCTTATTTTCTGTGTTGTGCAATAAAGTGTTTTCTATCTATCTATCTACACCAGCACCTTACACTCCATTACACTTAGGCCGAGATAAATCGATCTAGCTTAGGACGTACTCGTTCGTTTCGTTTCGTATGAGGTAGTGCTGGCCTCTGGTGTCGGAGTTTGTCAAGCCGCCCGAGGGCCTCTGACATGGCTTAGGACGTACTAATGCTTAGCATTATCCCCGTCACTTTCACACACATGTCAAATCACGCATGCTAGAGAGGGACAGAGACAAGCATTAGTACGTGCTAAGTAACGTCTATTTATCTCAACCTTACTCTTCCCGCCATTTCGGAAAAGAGACGTCGTCTACTTTTATTTTATTTCTTTTCCTACTATTTTGTTTGAGTTATTTTGTGTTACTTTGGTGGCAGCTTAACCAATGTAGCTCGTTTAAAGAGCATAAGTGTAGTGAAATGAAATGGAAGTGAATTGTGTGACTTTTCAAATTGGTGGAAATTGTCTACCAGAGCTTTAGTAAAACGGCCACCGTTTTACTAAAACATAACTTGACTTTGACGAGTTGGAAGGAGTGTGAAGGAGTGTAACGTTGCAAATTATATTGAAAATACACAAGTGAAAAAAAAACTTGAAAATGGCAAATGCACAAGCCGTGGGGCGCCAATTATAAAGAAAAAAAAACACTCCTTACAGAACGCTCTAGAGGCAACAAGCATTACACAAGAAGACTGGTTTTTTTCAGAGTCGCCACGACTCAACCTCATCATTGAACTAATACTGGCTGACCAAGAATGAACCAGTGACACGAGCAACTAACGAATCTATTTGACTCACCCATAAGTGAATCCTTGTGAGTGCATGTAGGCGAGCGCAGAGCTGACGTCACTCATAAGCTGTAGCGGCACTCCGCTCTCGTTCAGGATCGCCATCCGGGGCCGGTTTAATACCAGGTACCTTTGGAGATCCTACAAATAACATTGGGATATTGGTAACTGGAGTATTCGGTCAAATTCAAACTCAAGTCCTTGCTTTATTTGGAAATCTCCATACTCCTCAACCATGCCAAAGATCTAACACAGGGTGACCAAGAAAGAACAAGGCTTCCACTTGTTCTCGAGGCACCACACAGGCACTCCCCACCTAGTGGAAGGATCATCAAATAAAGCCGAGCCGTGTTTGTTGCCTGATTCTTCTATGTTTGGTCGCGTCGGAACAGGAGTAAATTTATTTTATAAGACGATTAAAAATGATCATTGTTATTTCAATGAATAAAATAATTTTGACTTTGAATTTGACCAGTGTCACGATGAACAATTATAATGACAACATTAACTCTTATTTATCATCATGCTATTGTTAAGAGCTAGGGTACGGGACAAAATAATCACACTGAACTCTGGTTTAACCAACATTAAACATTTTCAAAATTATCATCTATCGGTTCGTAGTCACCTACATATAATCTTTATTCCCCAGCGATTCTCGGTCGTTCGATTTGTATATTGAGCCGTTTGAGCCTACTTACCATTGTACAGAGCTCAAATAAGAGTAGCCACGGCTCTTCCTCGAGACATTTTCCCAGAAACTGCAGTATCTGGTCATGTCTCAGCTCCCTGTAGATCCTGGTCTCTTCGAGGAACCTCGCCTTGTCTTCTAAGGAGGCGTTTTGGTTGAGGATCTTGACTGCTACTGTTTGAGTGGCGCCTTCATTCTCTATCTCGCCTACTACCACCTGTCAGAAAGAGGAAAAGGATTAAAATACAAAACATGAGGCGCTTCAAAAAAATTAAAAAATAGTCCTTCAGGGCAGGCAACGCATTTGCAATGCCCCTGGTGTTGCAGATGTCAATAGGTGACGGTAACCGCTTACCATAAGGCGGGCCGTATGCCAGTTTGTCAAGCCATTATATAAAAAAACTTTGTAGATTCCAAGTCTATTGCAGTTTTCTCAAGAGAAAAAATCACAAAGTTACCTTTGTACATACAAACATACATTCGTTGTTACTCAATATGGCGCAGATTAAAGGGTCAAAAATTTGTGCCGACATATCGGTAAACAACAATACAACTCACAAATCACCCCTGGAAGTATGTAGTTTAGCAATCAAACTCACCCTGCCGAACCAGCCGCGACCCACCTCCCTCAGGTACTGCAGATTGTTGCGCGGAAAGTGTTCGCTGGCTGCAATAACAAACAATTGCTAATTCAAGTCAATCAAAATCATGTTGTTGTGGTGTGCCCGGTCTAACTATTGTGGGGTGTCTGGCTGAAGACCATATATCAAGATAGACACCTCAAACACGTAAATTCATATGAAACCAAGCGTGCCGTTTTATTTTGTACCTACTATGCTCCACTGTCCACTGCATGAATGCACCAGGAAAGCTGCGGTGCGAGATGAGTGTCGAAGGATTGTGAAGCGATCCACAGACCCTGAAGTGACGACCACGACCACTCTGCCAAGAGTGTAACGACTAAGAAGAGATGCTAACGAAATATCTCCATTTGCACCATTGGACGTCTAATGATGCTGATGATAATGAGGAAGTCAATCAATTGCCACAGTACTTGTATATTCTAAGTTAGAGGATCATTGTCCTAGAAAGCGGCACATGCGGAGCGATGCCACATCTCGCAATCGGACGACTTGGCAGTCTCGTTAATTTGAATGGCGTCGCATGTTATCGCCTAGCTTTTTTAATTTACCGCTCACCTAGGACACCTGGTAAGCGGCCGACCCATGATTCATGGGAACTTAATGGTCCAATGATCACAATGGTTACGGTAATAAGGCAAAAACGTTGTCATTGAGGTATTGAACACTTTGAACAGGTAGTTCATTCATGAGGTTAGATGTCAACAGTGTCTCAAATAGATTACATGGACTAGCACCACAGGGGGGGAAGACAGGCCCACTATGCGAGTTGCTAAGGAGTGGAATACACTACCGTCGTCTGTCTTTCCTGAAAACTATAATCTGGGTTTCTTCAAGGCTAGAGTAAATAGGTGCCTTCTAGACCTTTGTGCTCCATCTTCGGCCACATCGTCACTTACCAACAGGAGAGATCGTGGTCAAACAAAGGTTTATCAAAGTTATGAAAAAAAAACGGCAATTTGGTATAGCTCTTTCTCAGAGCATTAAATGGTCGTGCGGTATGGACGGAATCAGAGAATATTCAATCCGTACACGCTTTGTACGCTATCTGTATACGTGGCATGTCTGGCCTAAGAATAGACCAGTCATCTCCTCGCGTGGATGTCGTAAGAGCCGACTAAGGGATAACACCAGGGATGGGCAGCTCCACCTTGGGCTCAACCCGAATACTGCGATGAAAAATTCTCCTACAAAGCATGGTGATTACAAATCCCTAGTGGAAGCGTGGTGGCGGTGGTGATCATGGTATTGTATTTTACGGGGGAGGCCTCGTCCAGCAGAGGACGTCTAAGGCGGCTGATGATGAAAATTATGAAAAAACAAGAAAGTAAAATACTCACTGAACCACTCAGAGTATGGCTCCAAAGGGTCCTCAACATGGATTTCGACCGGTAGCGGGTCAAAAAGTACTATAGATTCCCGACTATTCGTAAATCTGTTCGCGTTTCGTTCCTCGTTTTCGTTGAAGATGTATCCTCCGGCGTTGTTGTTGGCAATGTTTTGCATCTCCCGCAGCGATATCGGCCCATTGTTGTTGTCTTCGCCGCTGACGTTGTTGTTGACGGGTTCAGAGAAACCAGAGTCTGGAGGTTGAAGGCGTTGCGGGGTGTGGATGTGTGACGCGCTTGCCGTGAACAACTGCAAATTTAAACGTAATTTGTAGGGTATATTACTAAATGTCCATGAATTATTAAAACGCACACAAATTCAAAACAAAAACGAAGCTTTTAAACATGCTTTTATTAGCTCCACTTGTAACTAACAAACAATGTTATCAAATATTGGAATCTAATTTTCGACCACTTTCCGATATTCGATGGACCTGAAATTTGGCGTGCCTGTCAAGTTCTGATGACAATACAATATTATGGAGACAGCGAGCTGATCTAATGATCGAGACGGAAGGTGGACAACGGAACTCCTCGATGATAAATAGTAGCCTGGCAGAGTTTGGGCTGATTTAAAACAGCTCACGGTTCTGATTACTAATTTTAGAAAAGAGAGAATTGAATTTTAAAAAAACAAAACTCGCCAGTTATTCTTAATAACAACAAAGTTTTATCAGTTGTTAGAAATGACCCAGTTACAAATATGTCAAATGACAATGTTATGCATGAACTCCCCAGAAATAACGTTATCAACAAAACTGTTTGCGTATCAACCAACCGCAAAGTAACACACACCAACACATAACAATAAACAGAGAGACGCACACAACTACAAAACAACGTATAAGCTACCTGATTGTCCGCTCCTTCGTTTGGCTGGAGACAAGAGAAAACAATGCATGTGAGATATTATAAATAATCTTACTATCTCGTTTACATCAGATAGTACAAACAAGGAGCTAAGCTAATTGGATATCATAAACTTCATGCGATTGCCGATTCCTCTGGTTATTTATTCCGCTAAGTTCATAGAGTTGAGGCACGCAACAGATTAATTCCGTCAGTATAAAGATAAGTGTAAAGTAAAGGTAAAGTAAGCTGTAGAAAGTGACAGAACAGCGGTCTCCGCTTCAAAAAGTGAACGAAAATCACGAAAAACGGTATTTAAACAAATATTTGCTGCGTAATCGAAAATATAAATCGACAATGCCCTCTAAATTAATATTATTTGTTACTCTTATTAATGTTATCAATGTACGCTGAGGTAATAGAGATATTTACGTTATAAGCGCATTGTAGAAGTTCACAATTTTTTTTATCGAGAATTTTTTATCGACTTCGTGTTTTGGGCTCAATCATGCCGTTGGAAATATGACTAAGATAAACATACCCATATATATTTTTAGTTGCCTTAAACTACGTAGATTTTAGATTTTGCTAAAAATACTTTTAAAAAAGCCTATTTGACTCTTGACAGCATTTTCCTACGCGGCGCACGGGGTCCTCTCACCACACTGGACACGGTCACAGTCAAAGACAGTTGTCGGAGGCACATACCGCAGGCTGGTAGACCAATAAGAAGTAGATTCATATAATCGATGAGTTACTATGTGCCTCGTGATACATGGACGATTTGGTGGTACCAAACAAAACCTCGGAAAATTAGTTTCTAATCTTAAAAGTTAATGGTCGTTTAGTGAATTAGTTTCATATAACTTAGTACGTTAAGTTGTGTAAATTATAAACTTTTACTAACCCAACCCATGTTAATTTTAATACAGTTATGGGAATGCGAAATTGGACAGAGCACTTTGCTTAATATCATATCGCGTGTAGGAGTCGCTGTTATTATAATTCAGTAGTCCGCGTAGTAGTTTTTAGAAAGACTGCATTCAGATAGATAGAGGTTTCATTTGTTTCGTGCAAGTTTATGTTCTCATTTGAATACATACTGTTTTGACTAGAACATTGTGGTCTATCTAGGGCAGGGTTTCCCAACATTACTAGTATTCACCTCACGCCTCCTTAATTCATATTAAAAACTTCCAGGCATAGAAGTAGTAGTAGGCATCTCCAGAGTATTATAAAATAAAAGATTAACAGAAACTGAGTGTTATTTATTTATCATTTACCTATACAATATAATATGTACTTTAGTGGTAAAGAATACAAATTGAACAGTATCAAAGTCGAAGTCAAAAGTATTTTATTCATTGAAATCACAAGGATCATCGTGTGCATCCGTATTGATCCCATGGATTCATCCCACGAATATTTATTTCCGGATTCATGCCAAATCATTTTGAATCGTCTTATAAAATAAATTTATTCCTGTTCCAACGCGATCAATCCTAGACCACCAAAAGTGCTAGTGACATACTTGAGTTTGCATATTTTGAACTAGCTGGTCGATATTAGGTTCAGATTTTGCCAGAGCTATTGTCAAGTCGCTATCGATGTTTTTTTTTCATAACTTTGATAGATCTTTGTTTGAGCACGATCTCACCTGTTGGTAAGACACGATGTGGCCGAAGATGGAGCACAATGGTCTAGAAGGCACCTATTCACTCTAGCCTTGAAGCGCGAGAAAATCACTGTTTGCTCGAGGAAAGTGCAGCAATAATGATATCTATTATTATACTATATAAAGGCGAGCGGAGCAGTGAAAAATTCAATGTATTTAGCTCGAAGAGAGCGCAGCGCAAATGATATCTGCATTTTCTATTGAAAGTACTAGCGCTTCACGACCCCTTACGCCCCCCACCGGTTGGGAAAGCCTGATCTAGGGCAAATGGTAGGAAATTAGACTGGGGAGCTATCACAACGGAGACAAGTTCCATTTAAGTTGTATAACTTCTGCGAATATTATCGTTCTTTTATTGTTATTGTTTGTTCATGTTTTTGTTCCAAATAAATATATATTTGATTTGTTTTTTTGATTTAGGAGGATTACACCCAACAGGCTCATACATAGTCCCGATCCCACCTAGGATCCCGTGTCGGTATCAGGAACTACGAGTACCAAGTTACCGCAACGCACACCCGGAACAAATACTTGCAGATCATAAAAACATTTATCCCGCAGCGGGAATTGAACCTGCAACCTCTCGCATCTCGGCCAGCTTCTCCGCCGCGCCACAGAGGTCGACAACAGCATCACCTGCCAGTCCCATCTTCAACCCAACATCACCAGGGATATGCAAATTCCTAATATTAGATTTGATTTTTATCAGACTAAATCAAGTACCTACAATATTCAAATTATAAATATGCATGGATCCTACATTATAATTCCGAGGGATCACTGTACCAGAAACAAGATAGGAAAATATTTATATGCCGTGGTGGGTCCGGCCTAAGAATAGACCCCTCCGTCTCCTCCCGTGGATGTCGTAAAAGCCGACTTAGGGATTACCCGGACTTGTTGATAAGATTCGTTGGTATAAGATCTGTCCTGGCTGCTAGCTTATTATGGAATGTGTTATTACTGGAAGAAAGCGTTAGCTGAGTCAGTCGTGGGAAGCAATGGCGGCGATAAGCTCACCATTTGTCACGTCTATATCCCACGATGGTGCAACCCACTGCGAAAAGAGGCCCTCTAAGGCTCTGCCTACCGCTTCGGGGAAGGAGGCGTGTGTCTATGTATGTATGTAAAAAAAAAACAAAGTTACTTTTATTTTTTGCCTAGATTCGATTATATATTCAAATGGTGCATAGATTGGGTAAAAAATTAGATATTTAAAATCAAGACAACAATGGCGAGGGTTTTTATAAAATTATCTATATTTTACGAGATATTCAATAAAAACAGCTTTTTCGAGCGGCGCGAAGCATTTTTGTGTATAAAGATTACTGCCTGGGGTTGGCGCAGTCTAAAAACTAAATTCTCCAGCAACAAATTAATTTAGAGTACCGTACCGAGTCATATTTCGAGAGCTATATACCGCATCCGTTGGTTATTTAAACCACATTATTTAACCTTTATACAACCTCGTCTAACTCCAATGCATTCTGCACATGTTTGAAATGACGTAACCGACGCTCTGAATGAGTCTGATCATAGGCTCTCAATGGATAATGACAACAAAACATTTTTATGGCATTGTGGTGGCTGAAGGACATACGCCATCAATGCCTGTATTTGCGCATGCCTAGATTTAAAACGAGTATAAACAGATGATGGTCGCTTTCAGAAATCCTTAACCTTGTTTTGGTAGCTTTGTTTAAACAATATTTAAAGGGGGCATTACTGAAAACATGATTAGACGCTTAAAAGTTTAGAAACTCAGAACTAAGTAAAAAAAAAAAAAATAGTGCTGGACAGTTCACACGACATTATTTAGCGCCAAGCTAAGCAGAGCTTGAGTTATGGGTACTACAAAACTGATATACTGAATACAATACATTAAATATACATAGATATTTTTATTATACAAAGAAAATACTCAGAACACCCTGAACGAATATCTGCAGATCGTACAATTATTTGTTTCGAGCTGGAATCGAACCCGCAACCTCCTGCGTCGCAGGCGAACCTTTGCCCGCCGCGCCACAGAGGTCGTCAAATGATTTAAAAACGTATTTATTGGAATTTAAAAAGAAGCTTCATCAACAAGTAATTAATTTTGTAAAAATTAAAAAAAAACCTCAACGCAATGAAACGGCTGAACCAATTTTGATCAAACATAGCTAAGAACACTCCCGACAAACTAACCTTTAAAAAAAAAACAAAGAAATCAGTTCATCCGTTCGGGAGCTACGATGCCACACACACACACCCACCCACACACACACACACACACACAGAGAGAGAGAGAGAGAGAGACAGACACGTCAAACTAATAACACTCCGTCGTTTTTGCGTAGGGGGTTAAAAAAGTAAAAGTTTTCAACTGTAAATGTCGATACAGTTACAGTAGAAAGTGTTATCGAGGAGGGACAGTCAAGCACTGCCCCTATCAGCTGCAAGTTTAAATATCATTCACCCGGCAACGTTTACTTACAGTATGACTATTTACTATGAATCTAGTATTATCCTTGGAAAAATTACAGTGTTTTGTCTTTTTCATTGACAAGCAGTTTCATATTCGATCGAAGGAGACAAAACACGGTGTAACTATTCTAAGGATATTCCGTCTAGCGCGGTTATAATAATTTATCTGTACTATACCAGGACTTGTTAGTAATATACGTTGATTTGTCCTGGCTGCTAGCTTAGTTATTACTGGAGGAAAGCGTTAACCGAGCCAGTCGTGGGAAGCGATGGCGGCGATGAGCTCAACCCTTGTCACGTCTATATTCCCACGATGGTGCAACCCACGGTGAAAAGAGGCTTATTGAGGTTCTGCCTACACCAACGGGGAAAAAGGCGTGTGTCTATGTATGATGCACAACATAATACTTTGGTTTGGTATAAGGCTTGGCTTGTGGGCTGGGCAGCGGTCGGGGAAATTTCACCTAGAATGTTTGAAGCGCGGCGATAGACAAACAGCACCCCCCCCCCCCTGATATAAACAAATCATAATATGAAAGGCGTGTTCAAGGAAACGCCAACTGCACAATCAAATGACAAAACGTATGAATGGACATAAAAACTGTTCTATGCCTCGCTGTCAACAATGGATGGCAATTCAGTTGAAGTAGTTCGATCGAGTGACAACTCAACGTAACGATCAAGTACAACGAACAATGAAGTACTCAAATATTTTATAGTTTCTTGTATCCTGGCTAGCAACGACGTTTATTAAGGTGGTTGCTTTCACCTGGGCCCTAAATTCAATTATTTTTCGTGTTTTTTGCTCATCTGAAGAAGTGTTCTCATCAACACTTCTTCAGATAGCCAAAACTAATTTGCCGGTAATTATATGAACTAAAACACAAGTTTTAATTTATAGTATCACATAAATATCATTAATTTGGCTATAAATGTGCTTGAAACAAAAAACACTATAAAACCATTGAAGCACAGTCGTAGCTAAACTAATGATATTTATGTGATACTATCAATTAAAACTTGTGGGTTAGGTCATATCGTTACCGGCAAATTAGTTTTCGCTATCTGAAGAAGTATTGATGAGCTGTTATGAGCAAAAAACACGAAAAAATTAGAATTTCTGCCATTTTTGAAGGAAACGTTGTCATTTTTTTAGTTGTAGTTTTTTTTTGTTTGTAATTGTATCACTTGACATTGGCGAAATTGTTTGGAGCACTCTTCAGAAACCATAAATATAACGAAGAAGAACGACGTTTATTGACGATCATATTTGAAATCAAGGAACTACTGATAGACTGATTCGGGGTCTCCTCCCGTGGATGTAGTAATAGCCGACTAAGGGATTACCCGGACTTGTTAGTAAGATTCGTTGGTATTAGATTTTTCCTGGCTGCTAGCTTGTATTACTGGCTGTAATGAAGTGCTGTAATGCTGTAGCTGTAGCTGTAATGAAATTTTTAATTAGGTAAGTACCTAGGTAGTCCTTCCTCGACTTGTAAGAACTTTTATAACCTGTGTATAAGGTATTGAAATTGTAACTTTATGGGACCCTTTATAAAAACAGTGGAAGGACCTCTAAAACGCATTTTCACTAACACATTAACGGACGTTTAAACGGCTGTTTCGCTTAAACAACTCTTTTTGACAGGTGTTTTCATGCATTATCTGTCACTTTGACGATTGGTTACGGTAACCACCGATTTATTTGTTCGTGAACTTGGGCCTAAATGGTCAGCGAAACGTCATCAGGAGAATAGTAAAGTACCCACGTGGTGTACTCGTAATTTTTTCTAAAATGATACCAAGCCACGTTAATTTAAATTCTATTCATGTGACACTAGTAACTCTTTCACAGGGAGATCAACTAGGTACTAAACTAGGCTAGCTAATAAGCTAGGCTACTACATAACATTACAGACTAACAAGGTGTGAAATGTGTGAATCGATGACGTAGGCACATAGTGAAAACTGAAACAGGGATAAATAGTGAACCATCTAACGACGTTTCAATAGCAATTGGATCTTGAAAATGTACTCTCAATCAATCAAATTATTTATTTGCTACAAATAGGGTTACATGGATGTTAATTATTAAGGCGCTATAGGTTCAACGAACATTTTTGTATGAGGCGAAGAAGGCGAGCGCACGCTCTGATAGCGTGTTTTTATGTATAAAAAAATTATATAAAAATGTCGTTCAAAGTTTTGTTTAATTTTGTTGATGAATTCACTAACTCAAATAATAACTAACATGTAACCAAATGTTTCAAAAATTAAAACGTGAGAGAAGTGAGTGAAAAATAGCATTTAAATTTTAAAAAGGAGGTATCTTTGTTATTTTTTTTTATCGAGTGAAGTAATTCAAATATTGTATTGAGTTATTGACTTCACTAGATAAAAAGCTCAAGAATATCATATATTTTTTTCTTCATAGAAAACTATGAAATATCATATCAAAAACTTTAAAATTCTAAAGACATTTGAGAACCTATCGCGCCTTAAAAAGTACCAACTATTTCTACCATTTTAGGCATGCAAGAATTACATTTAAAAATACATTATTAAATCACACTAATGTTATACATGCGAAAGTTTGTTTGTTACTTCTTCACGCTGAAACGGCTGAACGGACTTGGATGTAATTTGTAATGGAGATAACTAGACTCCTGGAATAACACACAGGCACATTTTTGTCCCGATATTCCCACGGGATCGAGACTTACGCGGGTGAAACCGTGGGGCGCTGCTAGTTCCTAATAAATTAATTATTTTACTGTTATATTGCTATTGTTTACTGTACTTTTTATTTACTAAGATAATTACATTATAACAACAATATAAGTATAAAAAACATTAAACTCTGAATTTTGTAGGTTCAATAAGTTATGAAACGGACGCAAGCCAATGGAAACACAAGTAATTAATTTTGTAAAAATTAAAAAAACCCTCAACGCAATGAAACGGCATAACCGATTTTGATTCAAACCATAGCTAAGAACACTCCCGACAAATTCAACTTCCAAACAAAAAAAAATAAAAAATTTGTTCATCCGTACGGGAGCTTCGTTTTTGCGTCGGGTGTTAAAAATGAATTTAATTTTCTTTAGCTTAATTAATATCACAATACAGCTATCAGAGTTTACATCTCACTACCTAACTGTACGCTATTTTTTTTCTTTTCTTCAATATTTTACAACCTAAACAAATACTTTGAATACTACAAACCCACTAATATCATAAACGTCAAGGTTACGATGTTTGTTACTCAATCACGCCGAATCGACTGAACCGATTTCGATGAAATTTGGTATACAGATAGATTATGACCTGAATTGAGCTATAGGCACAGAATAAATAATAGTACACGTACTATAGGGTACAGAAGGACATGATATGTCTAACTAATAAACACAGGGTTCACTGAGGAGGGAAGTGGGAAAACTAAATATCAACCACAGCAGGGTTAATTGAGGAAGGAAGTGGGAAAACTAAATATCACTGTTTATTTGTGGTCCACAGACTTCGAATTTTCGCTACGCTGTCTGAACAGACATACAGTGTCAAAAGAACAATGATAGAAGTTTTGGACCATTGAATTAATTGACAGAAAAATGTCATATAATTTATGTTCAAATAAATTGACCGCCTACAAAGACCGCATTGCATGCAATCACTTTTTTGATGTATACATTCGGAATACCGAACGAAAATAGATTTAAAATGAATGACACTGTTTACTTGCCAAAATAATCGGAATAGCAATGTGGGCATTGACATTCTTTTTCGAATTAAATGTACATAAAATACAGGCTACACGGTGTAGTGTGCAACTCCATGTCAGCTAAAAAATCGCATGGTAACAGTGTTAAGTCAGTTATAAAATTGTACCTATCTATCTACAAATTGGATCTTAGAATTTCATAGACTAGTCAAAATGAAAGTTATTATCTTGAACGGCTAGATCAGTTTCATCATCATCATCAGGCTGCATCAGTCCACTGCTGGACATAGCTCTCCCCCAATGCGCGCCATTTAGACCGATTTCCAGCTCTTCCCATCCATTTTCTACCAGCCGCCTTACGCAGATCGTCGCTCCACCTAGCCAGAGCGCCCCACACTACGTTTACCAAGACGTAGTCTCCATTCTAGAACACGTTTACTCCAGCGGTTGTCGGTTCTTCGACATAATATTTGCCCAGCCCATTGCCATTTCAGCTTGATAATTATCTGAGATATGTCGATGACCTTAGTTCTCTGTCGGATAACTTCATTAGCTAAATCTCTTTAGATGGATATAATGTGCAATATATTACCAGCATATTTTATTCATATTGGGTCATATTGCTAGCCTTGCCTGAAGGCTTGACGGAAGTAGCTGGACGAGACGGATCCTTGAATGGTTACCGTGGGAAAACAGAAGACCCTGAGGTTATCCACCGAAACGATAGGTGGACGACATAAAAGGATACGCAGGCTATCACTGGATGGCGAAGGCAACTGATCGGCTCGAGTGTAAGAAATTGGGAGAGGCCTACGTCCAAAAATGGGCCTTTAATGGCTCGTGATGATGATTATGATGATGATATTACCAGCATTCATCTGTATACTGCATGCTGTGTACACAGGTACACAACACGCAATATTCGATTCCCACAAACAGTACGAGCTACGAGTCATACAAAACAAGAAGCGCTCATTAACTAGACTTATCAACAGCTCAAGGCAAGCACGTGTGATGAGTTTTTATTTTTAATTCTAGACTTTATGTCTAGAGCAGTAAGGTTTAAAGAGCTAAAGAGCATGGCTTTGTAATTAGTGCGACGAGCGTGAGTCACAGCGATGATGCACTCGCATAAAACTACGCTTTTATCAAGAGACGAGCCGCATAACAGGAGCCGGTAGACTTTTAATTAGTCTAACAACTCGTTAAGGCGATATGTGTAATGAGTGGAATACCCTACCGTCGTCTGTCTTTCCTGAAAACTATGATCTCGGTGTCTTCAAGGCTAGAGTGAATAGGTGCCTTCTAGACCTTTGTGCTCCATCTTCGGCCACATCGTCACTTACCAACAGGTGAGATAGTGGTCAAACAGAGGTCAATGATAGTTAAAAAAAAAACTCGTTATATCTCACTTGAACCCGGGAAGAGATGAGGTATAATTTCTGCCGCACAGAAGCAACTGACGTAAGCGACAAATGATAAAACTTCCTTTTTTGCTTCTAAAGTAGCAAATATAAAAATAAATTATCTTTAATTAATCTACGTAATGTGATTACCTACTGAATAGTATCAAAATTTACGCTTAATATTTTCTTTAGCCGAAGGCGGGACCTTAAATGGGTTTTAGGAGTGCCAATTTCAAAAAATAAAGCTATCTAGAAAAGTTTCACCAATCGTGTTTCTTGTCGATGATTTATTTAGATTACATCAGGGGTTCCCAAACTTATTTTGTTTACTGCCCACTTTGAGAATAAATTATTTTTTAGCGCCCCCTTTTTTTTCCTACTTAAAAACCACTAAAACTTCAATTAAATTAATTATTGTGAGCTATATTAGCGCATATTAAACATGCACGAATCGGGTTATTTAACAAAAACTTGTTAAAACATTATTGCCCGCAGTCTATTATCTACGAAAATGACCTTCCCAGGAATACCTACTAATAACTATTAAAATGCGAAAGTGTGTCTGATTTGCCGCTCCCATTTTTTCTGTTTCTCTTACCGCCCCCCTTTAGGCCTGCAGCGCCAAGGGGGCGTTATCGCCCACTTTGGGAACCCCTGGATTACATCCTCAAGTAATTACTGTATTAACATCAAGTTTGTAACCTTTACTGTTACTGTGTGAGCATGTAACGCAACGACTCCATAATTTTAACAAGCGCCTTCAGACATTACGATAAGAAATGTAGTAAATTATGATATACTCTAAAGTCAGGACACATATACCGTCAGAGACAGACACGCAGACAGAAATAGAAACTAGAGTATATAATGAAAAGCTACATAACGTAAGATCAGATTTCAATATGGAGACGGCAAATTGGCAACTAATTTCGCCGGTTACTGCTAATTGATTGTGAGTCATAATACCTACCGCACACAGTTGTAAATAAACATGCATGCACATGCATCGGTACTTAACACTAATTACCACGTAGGTATTGTAGGTAGCAGCGATAAAATATATACCTTCATTGTATAGTAGTACTAGCGACTCGCCCCGGCTTTGCACGGGTAGCCCCCAGGGACCCCCCCCCCCCCCTCCTTATTACTTATTCTGCTATTCGGAGCGGAGAAGAATCCACCAAAAAAGAGATAACTAACATCTGTCCAGCCGATCTTGAGTTATAAGTGGTGTAACTAACACGACTTTATTGGATGCTGGTTTGATGTGGTGCTGAGAATGTTGTGCATCCCGTGGACGGCGAAAAGAACCAATAAGTGTATACTTGACCAGCTGGCCATCAAGACCAGACTCTCCACCATCTGCTACCAGCGAGTTCTCAGTTATTTTGGACACATAGCCCGAAGACAGACAGATAACCTTGAAAAACTGGTTGTAGTGGGAAAAATAGATGGAAAAAGATCGCGCGGCCGATCACCTAGTCGGTGGTCTGATCAAGTCACTGGCCTCCGTATCACCGCTGCCCTGAGACAAGCCGAGGATAGAATCAGCGTGGAAGAAGCTCGTTAGCATCTCTACTAAATCCTTTCAAGACGGGCACGACCTTCAGTAATAAAGAATACGACGAAGAAGAAGAAGAGAAGAATTATTGGATAATGATAAACAGTGACAGGAATAATTCTAAGCATGTATTTATGTCATGACAGAAAAATCAGCCCAGCTCAAGTGGGATTGGGCCGGCCACGTCTGCCGCATGTCGGAAGATCTATGGGCGAAATCCACTACTGATTGGGTTCCAAACCCAAGGCGCCCCCGCGCGGCAGACCACCACGGTGATGGTGTGACGAGTTGGATGTGCACCTACCAGACTGGCCCACTGCAGCAAGGGACAAAGATAACTGGAAAAAAGGGAGGGAGACCTTTGCCACGCAGTGGGACCATATGGGCTGAAAATAAATAAAATAAAAATAAATTTATGTCAAGTTTCAGACTCTTGGCCTTTTTACTTATTTGTAGTTTCACAGTGTGCACTAGCCTAGCAAGTACACATCTGTTGAACAAGTTGACACTCATTACCACGGTATGCTTTGCGGTGATGTCAGCCAATGATCAGCACAATCCATACTAAACGCAGCACGACTGTTTAGTAATATGACAGTACATTGCCGGGTTTACATCCGTATATTGTTTCGGGGCATGAATCAGAGCAGCAACGGGGAGGTGTGAAGCGATGGCAGCGTGGGAGGGGCACGACAGTGGGGTGTGCCTGCCCTGGGCTCTATGCCAACTAGAAGCGCCACTGCATTGTTATATTGTTATTACTCGGCTACAAAGTCATTCAATTCTAGTCCTAATCCCGTAAACATGAGGTCTAGTCAAAGCTTTTGCACATGCCGATAATAATGTTGTTATGTTTTCATGTGAATGTCTCGCGCGTAGTCTAGCATTTTTATGTAAGCATCTCAAAGTCCGCGGCCGTGCAAAGAATTCGCTCAGAATCGTTTTGGAGTAGCGTGAGAAATGTTCACACGGTGTATTTTTGGCGAGTTTCTGTATTTTACAGGTTTATTTAAGTTTGCTGTGTGTCCGGCCTAAGAATATCCCCCTTCCGTCTCCTCCCGTGGGGGATTACCCTGGACTTGTTGATAAGATTCGTTGGTATAAGATTTGCCTGGCTGCAAGCTTATTATTGGAAAAAGCGTTAGCCGTGTCAGTCGTGGGAAACAATGGCGGCAACGAGCTCACCACCTGCCACATCTATATCCCACGATGGTGCCGTACAACCCACTGTAAAAAGAGGCCCATTGAGGCTCTGCCTACCCTTTCGGGGAACAAGGTGTGTGTCTATGTATGTATGTTTTTAAGTTTGGGAAGCAAAGCAACTGATATTTTATGGGCTTCGTAACCCAAGTATGTAAAGTTGGGTGCCAAGGATTAGTTTATAACGTGGATGCAATAAACTACAAGCAATAAAATTACACAGCAAATACCGGTTAACTATTTCGGATCGTTGACGTAGCTTCATGTTGCAATGTATACATGTTTACTTGGAGAGGTTGTCATCTGCAGGTGGGCGAGCTGACTCACAGATAAGACTATCAGACGGTCTCAGTTTACGTTTTTTTCTAGAGATTACACGCGTGAATAACGCTGTTTACGTTCAATGAACGCAATTCTTGAATGTGGGACATTACGATTGAGAATTGCAAGGTCAGCCTGCTGATGACTATAGACGTGCCCTTTTTTTAACCCCCGACGTAAAAACGAATGGATGTTATAAGTTTGACGTGTCTGTGTGTCTGTCTGTGGCATCGTAGCTCCAGAACGGATGAACCGATATTGTTTTTTTTCTTTGGTTGAAAGGTGAATTTGTCGGGAGTGTTCTTAGCTATGTTTGATCAAAATCGGTTCAGCCATTTCATTGCGTTGAGGGTTTTTTAATTTTTGCAAAATTAATTACTTGTTTAACATTGATAGACCTTTGACCGCGACCTCACCTGTTGGTAAGTGACGATGTGGCCGAAGATGGACCACAAAGGTCTAGAAGGCACCTATTCACTCTAGCCTTGAAGAGACCCAGATTATAGTTTCCAGGAAAGACAGACGACGGTATCCTCTACTTAGCAGTTCGCATTATAAAGGTAGAACTGAAACGTTTAGTGCGAAGAGAGGGTATACTAATTAGGTAAGGATGGCACCGAGCCGTACTTCTGCTCGTCCTATGATAAAAAGGAGATGGTGGGATCAGATCGTGAAGTTCCTGGGAGCATTCCCCGAAATGTATTATAAAAGATCGAAAGGCATGCGACTTCACGGCGGTGCTCGAGACTCTGGATCTTAGTCTCCACCATATGTTGCTCACCAATAAGCCTGAAAGCTCTGCTTTCATTATTTTTTAGGGTAATGAGTGCCAAAACAAACACGTGAGATGTTTAGAATGTTTTGTGAAGATCCATAGAAGATCCAAGGTCACCAATATAGCTTTATTAGCTAGTTGGAGTGGCAACGGGCAGACCCAGACCATATAGCTCGCAGAAATAATAACCGTTGGGGAATAAAGGTTCTGGAGTAGCAAACAAAAACCAACAAAAACAGAATGTACTAAAGCCAGACAAAGAAAGTACAAACAGCGCATATTAGACGGTTCCAAGGGATTGACCAGAAAATCCAAATCATTAGACTAATTGATTACAAATTTTCCTAGACCGATACCTAAACAAAAAGGTGTAACAAAGGTTAGGTTTAACCGATTAGTCGAACCGACTCATTACAATAAGTGCTCGAGACCAAATTATGAAAACACTATCAGCGGCGGATAATAAGGTCAAATCTACGTACCGTTCACCGTAAGTTAACCTGCCATGGAGTATTTACAGGTACCATCTTACAGTGAACGAACTGTAGTGTCAAGATTTGACTGACCAGACATTTTCACGAGTGAATAAAATGACAAGCAGCTTACAAACCAATGAGAGAAACCGACATAAACCAACTTTTGTAGATAGCAATAACTGTTGAGTTCAATAGGTATTCAGACAGTATCACAGAGCAAACATGAATAAACCGTGCCTGCCTAATTGAGCACTTTGGGCTATGATATCAAACGCTGTCGGTTGCAAATCATATCAAAGCTACATCCACCAATTGGAGTAACTCAGGCCGCATTTCAGAACTTTCAGATTAAATTAACCATAGGAAAATACCTCTTTGTCATCCCAACTAGCAAATGACTATACCAATGCACTTATAAGTATGTTATAAGCTTGATAGACTTATAATCTTTTGTTATAAGTTTGATAGACTTATAATCTTTTGTTATAAGATTACTTTAAAGCTACTAACAAACGTTACACTATGTGTTACATGTTACGTTAGTTTTTTACTTTTTACTTATAAGCGATAAGACCGCCTATTGTACATTTCTGTTGTTTTTTTGTTATTGAGTTATGTTTTGTATAATTCTGTGTGTTATTTGTGTACAATAAAGAGTTAATCTATCTATCTATCTACTTTGCTAGTTTGGGATACAATCAAAAGCCTATAGTTACAGCGCTGCGCAATCATAAAACTATGAGGATCTCCACGCATGCAAGGGAAATGACATCAAAAGGATGAAAATAACAAGAAAACGTTCATAGCTCAATGATACCATTTATGTATAGAAGCCATACAAAACTAGGAATAAACACGTGTGCAGAGAATAACAACCATAAAACTGTTGGTCTAAATGTATGTACCTATATATAGTTAATGAGTGGCGCATCAGAACAGAGAATAGAAACGCAATAGATGCCAAATGGGATGTGCTGATGAGTAATTGCCGCTGGTCCGAAGAATAGTAGATCTAAAAGATAATTTTATTTAAAAAAAAAAAATATTTGCAGTGTTCCAACACCAGTTTTCAAACAAAACAAAAAACGGCCAAGTACGAGTCAGACTCGCGCACGAAGGGTTCCGTACCATTATCTATAAAACAGAAAAAAAAACATGTCTGTTGTATGGGAGCCCCCTTAAATATATATTTTATTCTGTATTTTTGTATTTGTTATTATAGCGGCAACATAAATACATCATCTGTGAAAAATTAAACTGTCTAACTATCACGGTTCATATGAGATACAGCCTGGTGACAGACGGACGGACAGCGGAGTCTTAGTAATAGGGTCCCGTTTTACCCTTTGGGTACGGAACCCAAAAATGAGCTAAAACTCATTTTAACAAGCGAAAAATGTTTATTGCAGCTCCCCCTGGCGAATTAACACCTGTACACCATAACACCTATCTAAGGACCATCGCCAATACAAACCCTTTACAAAAAACCCGTGCCTAAATCGGTCAAACCGTGTTGGAGATAATTGGGAAAATTCGTGTGCACACACAAACATCTCTCATCCTAAACGCATACACCTTCTCCATTCCGCCGTGGGTAAAAAGCATGTATCGCAAAACTGTCGAACAGAAGATCTTTATTCCGAAAACGATAGAGACAATATGGTAAGGGTTACAAAAAGGTTGCATTGCAGGCTAAACATCATCGAAAGATCGAACACTCCAACAGTTCTGCCAACCCAAAGTACCTAAGTAGTAGTTTATTACAAAAAACAGCTCATTACAGTACCTTAGAAAGAGATATTTAAATGTTTTGAGTAAGCGTTGGGCTAACTGGATGATACTATTATATGGTTCAGGGGGCTTAGTATGAGAATTTGATAGTATTCGAAACTACAGCTAGTTCAACGTAAGAGTTGGCGTGCCAACCAAGGCAGGTGCCATCTTACGGTGAACGAGCTATTTACGAAGTTTCGTTTCCTTCAACACATTTACTGACAGCGTCCTTAGTTTTCTCCTCATTTTCGCTAGGGGCGCTGCAAGTAAATTTATGGAAAGAAACGAAACTTCATATAGTGTCGAATACTATCAAATTCTCGTACTAAGCCCCCAGCTAAAGCGCCTATAAACTGACTGCGGGATTTCAGAGTGCGTCGGCTATTTCCATGAAGATACAATACAGTGTCAACACGCAAAGTTTGCCGTTCATAACTCATTAGTGTTGGCAATTAGCTAATGGCAGTGGGTTACTGGTATAACTGTTGTTTGGCGACAAGTTTTCGGCCGTGACAATGAATTACGGTTTATTGACGTCAAAGAGAGACTGCTGTGATCGATGTGTCGCTTCTCGAGGCTTCATGGTCTAGATTAGTAATCCGTTACGAGAGAACGACACTATGCATCATTGGTGGATTACGTCTGTCGTAGATAGGCGTCTAACCAGAGTCACCAGTAAGAATTAAAAACTTTTTAGTTTTTGCCATTTTTCTGTTAGGCACAAGTCAGCACCATAAACAAAAACAGATTATTTATGCACCCACTGGGCAACTACGTTTATTCACACATATTCGGTTTTGTTTGTTTACGTTTAACCATAGATAAAAAAAACTACGTATCGTAGATCTGATAGAAAACCATATTAGAGCAACCATAAAACAAAAGTCATAGTCATAAGGCGTGGATATTATGTGAAATGTGGAGCATTCAAACCTTTTTTCTCCACCATCTTTATCGAAAAATCTACAAAAAATATATGTTAATCTACATAATAATAAGGCATGCCCACTTGTTTTCAAAAACGGATTTTCGCTCATTTTTCCTGTTGGGCTAGTGCTATTCTGTCACTTTCTAACTTACCAGAACTTTAATGAGTTAGATAGTGACAGAGTTTGGCGACCATCTACGCCGTATGTCATAAAGAGTTTGCTTCTATGGAGATCCCAACAATAATTCCATTGCCTCTGAATTTTAGCACAGCGCTAAGGTGGGGAATGTCAAAAAAATCTATGAAAGTTGGATAAAATAGGTATTGAAAAAAGGTTATTTAATCACACATGGACGGCAGACAGAGGAATGATTGGACTAATCCAAGCATTCCTCTGTCTGCCGTCCATGTGTCCATAGCGAAAAATTGTAGTACCTACTATTTTTCTCGCACAAATTGTACATTTGTGCTTTGGTTGAAAATAACAAAACATCGAACAGAAGGGCCACGTGAAAACATCAAGTCACGGTGACATTTAGGAAGCAAATCTAACTCATCATGATGCTTGAAGCTATTTGAAGAGTGTGACGTCACAATAGGGAGTTGAGGCCTTGAGTGCTGAGATTGACGTCATTGACGGCCGCCCGGCGAAATGGACCTATTCGCACCCCTCTCCGTCTTCACTTGAAAGGGAATCTTCAATTTGGTCTTGTTTGTTCGTAGATCAAGTAACACGAAGCTGGTAAACATTGACAGAACTAGTGCCGCTCTCGGAAGAGTATTGATGCTATCGTTTAGTGGAATTTTATTCTAAAGTTCTTTTTGGTGAAATGTTATGTTTCCTAATCACACTATCACACCACACTCGTATAAATGCGGAAGTTGGTGAGTACACACTCAACCACTCGACTCACGCGCGTGTATGTATATTTGTTTCTTCTTCACGCAAAAACAACTGAACAAATTGCGATGAAGTCCTACGGGAGTTTTTTTACCCGTGGTATATTAGCACCACGCGCAACAACATACAATGAATGGAATGGCTAAACAGATAGACACATTTTTATTCCAAAATTCCACCAGGATCGAGACTTTTGCGGGTAGTAATCTAATACATTCGAAAGTTTGGATGATTATTTAGATGATTTTCATGTTTGTATGAACAAAAATGTGAAGTGTTGTGCGATCGATCCTTTGAATCGAATTAAGCTTATATGTAGATTGGAGATGTGCGCCCAGTCAATTGAATTTATGAACGGGCCATATTTTCGCAGCAATATGTGGCTGCGAATTCAGCCACTAGCCCCGACCAAGACTTCGTTTGGGTACCAACTACCAACCAAGAAACAAGCACGTAACAATACCCTACAAATGGGAAGCCACCTGCCTGAAGCCCGATTCTCCTGCAAGTTGACCGAACCGAGACTGTATTGCGAATTAACTGAAAAATTGGTATCCTGCTCCCTCAGCATAACAATATAATCTACTTTATATTCTTGCGGCCACAGGTATTTGGAGTAGGATGGTGCTATATAATAATATGGTCGATTTTCATATATTTTGATTAATATATTTTGATTTTGAGCAACGTATTTTAAAACTATACAAAAAAAATGTATTCATTGTACCGAGCCCTTTCATTAGATAAGTCACAAAACTTATATTTTTATTTTCTAGTTTACCCCGCGAAATTAACCCCCCAAAATCTGAATTCATTTATTTACGCTACACGTACGTGTTCAGGTCGCCTAGTCTTTTTATTTACCAAATTTAAACCTTTTTTCCAGTAGTTTCTGATAAAATAGGCTGTGACAGACGGACAGACAGACACGAGAGTGATCCTATAATGGTTCCGTTGGTACGTTTTGAGGTACGGAACCCTAAAAACTACCCTGAGGTGGTTGCTTTTTCATACAAACGTATTTTACAATAATATGGGCTATAACAGAGTATAATTTTACACTGAAAAGACTGTTGTTGGCTTTTATATTGGTAATCACTTGCGGCAAATCAAATTTGGTTGACGAAAATACTGGATTAATAGCGAAAATAACATCGCTGTTCGAAATAAATAATTTTTCTTTCTTTCTTTCTTTCAAAATGATTAGTACAAACTAAAACTTCGATGCTATTTTCGCTATTAATCGACTGTTTTCTACAATCAAATATGATTTGCAGCAAATAATGACCAATTTAGCAAATAATGGCCAACAACAGTAATTTCAGTGTAAAATTATACTCTGTTCGGCCATATTTGGTAAAATAGGTTTGTATGAAAAAGCAACCACCTTAACGCTTATAACGACACAAGCTACACTCAGGCTTATAATCATGGTTGGTAATTGTAACCTAATGGGGCTGGGTAGACACCACGACAGTGATCTGTGTCACGGCCTCCATTAAAATTGATAGATGACACAATAGCTCCCGTTTTCCATAGCATCTATACTCTATAGGCAAGGGCGTGCCGGGTGCGACGACCCGCCCGTCCGCTGATTACATATACAACTGCAACTTCTACTGACATGCCTAGGGATGTCACCTGCGTCATCGCTTACTTTTAGTAGTAGAGCTTTTTTGTGAAAAAGTTCGTCCGGGGAAGTACTACCACCGTAGAGAGCTTTGACAGTTTAGACAATTTTCTTTCCAGGTATAATAAGTTTGGCAAAAATCTTTTTAGGTATACTCCTTCTTAGACCTTTGGCAGTTAAGGCATCACACATTTTAGACCTTTTATATTTTAGGCACAATGGAACTTTAGTAATTTTCCTGTTGGTTTTCTGCAAACTAATCATTTTACATTTTAGGCATTTTACTTCCTAGACGTTTTGGAAATTAGAGTTCCTGATCAGGATGCCCTATTTCTGCCGCAAAGCAGTAATGCTCGCATTGCTGTGTTCTGGACGAAACTGAGAAGCTGTCCCGGTGTGAAGTAACGCTTTACCTTTTTCAGGAGGCCAAAATTCATAGTAGCTGCTTAATAAGTCCGGATGGTTCCCTAGAGATATCGCGCTTCTTCACGAGGTCCAAACTATAGCAAACTATATGCCTCACATATCACGACTCCTATCAAATAGGGCACAGCCCAAACATAATATTACAGCTTCCTAACCTTCACGCCAGTGCATTATTTAATTGATCACTTGACATTTCACGAAGTTTTATACATTAAATGGCGTCATTATTTCTAGGCCAAAAAAACTACATTTATTTACGTAGGTATTGTAGTTTGTACAATATTCACTTTAATGCTTACTTTAAGTTTTTTCTAGTATTAGATTAATTTAAATCAGTTCATCTATTTAAACGCCACCCAATATTTTCGAACAAGTTGAAATCGAACCCACACCTCCCAATCAGGAACTACTCGTCGTACTTAGGTCGTATTCATAGATGGAATTCTGAGAACGAACTTGAGTCCACTAGAAATGTAATTTTTGTATGGAAATTATGACATTGGAACACACAAGCTCGTTCTTAGACTTTAGTTTGACTTATTAAGAGGCTGTCAAGAGTCAAATTCTCTTAAACGTATTATTAGCAAAATGTACGCAGTTTAAGAAAAAAAAATTACTATAGTATGTTATATCTTCATCACGTTTCCAAGGGAAATAGAGAGAGTCTAAAACAAGAACTCAATAAATTTTATTAAAAAAAGATGTGGCTAACTTTAACAATGCGCATATAACGTAAATATCTTTGTTACCTATCAATAAACATTGATAAAATTAATAAGAGTAACAAATAATATTATTTTAGAGAGCATAGTAGATTTATATTTTCGATTACGCAGCAAATATTGGTTTAAATACTGTTTTTTGTGATGTTTGTTCACGTTTCGTTGCGCGAGCGCTATTCTGTAAATTTCTAACTTACCTGAACTTTACTGAGTAAGATAGTAGCGGAATTTGGCTGATGTTTGCCTCAAACATTCATCACAGGATGTGCGCGATCTGACAACCCTAGACATAGAAGATTATGATGACGCGTGCGCTTCTACGCGACAGGAGGATGAATAACAGATAACTAAAAGTTGCTTTTCATAGACGCTGCCAAAATAGTTTGAGACTGACTGGTTTTAGTTATATACAGTATCTCGTGGGAGGCTGTCCGCGTATCGAATTCACGGGGGCTGGCAGTGTCCATTTGGTACAAAGGGTTTTATTACCTACTAATGCTATAACAGTGAGCCAGAGGACGCCCACCGCTGGGTCAACGATGTAACCGCAGCCGGCAAAAACTGGATAGATAGAGCGCAGGATAGGGATGTATGGAAAAATTTGGATGAGGCCTATACCCGAAAGGGGCCTTAACTAAGGAATATACAATAGGATAAAATATTTAATACTAGCGCGGCCCACTCGCGACTTCGTTCTTATGGTCCCAGTGACCCGAATGCAGCGCCAACAACCGGGTTTTTTAGAAATTTTCTTTTATAGGAACCTTTTTCTGATAATAACAAACACAACAAAAAAGAATTAGCGAAATAGGTCCGCTCATTCTTGAGTTATAGCGTGACCAGGAGAAATAGGGGTTCATTTTATATATATAGATTTTTTTATGTGTAATTTTGTTTATCTTTTATTAGTGTCCGCGACTCGCGATGATGATTAGATGATCTTAGCAAGTAATTCTAAGACAAACATGAATAGGTATCATAACTTAAAATAGTTGGCTGAAATAAACGATTCTCTTTATTATTAGCAATAGGCAGGCTTTAGTTACTTAGAACATTGTGAATAAAGGACGTTGGTGCCACCATAGGTTAGGGGTAGGCAGGTAGATACGTTTCTTTAACCTCACCTTCCTGTAGGGGTATGAACCGCCCGGTATACCAGACAGGTAACCAGACGCGAAGGTCTGGAGGTAAGTCTGGGGGCGAGGTTCTGGTCAAGGTGCCAGAGTACCACAGGTAGTACCTACTGGTACACAGGTACCAGCAGGTAAAAGGTAAAGTAGGTACTTAGGTAACTAAAGGTAATTGGCACAGACTTGGTAAAGGATTCTCAGCTGGTGGTACGTGGGCACGTCAAGGGTAAAGACCTGGTGAGCTGCTAAGCCCAGGATAGCTGGTCTCCGTCAGTAGTGGCACGCGCGAAGGTCTGGCGCATACTGAGCGGAGACACGGCGGACCGCTGCTAATATTTATAAACTCGGTCCGGCGCGCCCACTGTACTAAGGTCGCATCATTAAAATCCTTCTACCAAGGCCAATTATCGTCTAGACAGCATCACGCTAGTGTCGACGCGTGCGCAAGAGTAGGCAGCGTCTTGTTGACCGGATAAACCGAAAGGCAAGTCCGGCCAACAAGAAATATAAGGCTTTCTAAGTACATTTACTATGTAACAATGTAAAACTAGCGGATAAGAATCGATATAGCCACCTAACGAGGGACCTATGTACAAAGATTAAACATATGGTAGGTAGCTATACCTAATAGGTACGTAAAAATAGTAACCAATGTACTTAGATGTAAGAAAATAAAGAGATATGGTCAGAAAGGTTGGCATACTGAGGTCCAAGGGACAGCGAAGATAAGGCTGTTTACGTTCAACTTTCACCGCTCTCGTTGCGGTAACGCCCAGGGGTTCCTAAGTAAATTGGCTTGTGGGAGCATCAATGAGTGTTTTCCTATATGCGAGAAGAAGAAAGAAATAGTCTGGAAGAGCGAAACAGTATGAGGTGCAGCCCATTGAACGCTTCCACAAGTCATCCAGTACTACGAACAGGAACGGACCCGACGAATGCACGGTCTGCCAGCCTCGCTAAGCACCATTCAACCAACGGAAGTATCGTTTCAATTCGGAAGAATCCCACACCCCAATCGACTGTAGGCAGGACGAGGCATCACGGCTCGGGGCGATACAGGCTCCCTGAAGGTCATCTACCTTCCTGTCTCCCATCATCTACTCCGGACAGCGGAACGGGACCAGCCAAAACTAGGCAGGCGCCATCACCATCTACGCCTGGAGCACGTACCTACGGCAAGCAATATAGGTATCGTAGCTCGGCGCTACCCTGCCGCCCCACATCATATATATCTGGTCCTTCGAGCGCCGGATACCGTACTGCTGGAAACCAGAGCGGAACCAGGAGCTGCTGTGACAACCACATCGAGGGGAAGCGGATCTTCTGACCAGCTAGTACTGTCCAAGTGGATCACACCACGACCGAAGTACTGGCGCTGCGTATCTAATCGAAACTCATTCGATTACTGTTCAATTTCAGTTACCTACGGGTGCTCCCTGATAGCGGACCACTGGACCACTGGACCACTGGACCAACGGAGCAAACCGGATCGGACCGAAGCGGATCGGACTGAAGCGGATCAAGCCTGAAGCGGATCAAGCCTGAAGCGGATCGAGCCAAAGCGGATCGAGCCAAAGCGGATCAAGTCAAAGCGGATCAAGCCAAAGCGGATCGAACCGAACCGGATCAAAGCGGACCGAACCGGATCATCGACCTGGGCCATCGGAACATCGGACCTGGACTGACGTACTGGCGTTTATGTAAGTCGTTGCTGATACAGACACACCAGTCACGGGATGCCAGTAACCAGGAGCCAAGCAGGAACATCACGTCGACCACCGATGGAGGAGCCAGTGGTACCCCAGCCAACCCCGACGGAGGCGTCGAGGCCTACACCAGCCCGACCGGAGGTTCCGGTCCGACCAGCTGTGGGTCAGGGACTGATGTCCGAGGACTCGGACTTCAGAATCTCAGGGGTAGCCAGTAGCTCGGATACTACTAAAGGTACGATGACAAAAACGACAGGTACCACTGATAAAACCATGGAAGCGCAGCCAAGTGAGAGGAGAACGAGAACAGTTGGTAAGTCCAAGGCCCGCCCTGCCTCAAAGAGTGCCTCGCTGGCGGAGAAGGCGAGGAAGAGACGTGAGGTAGAGCTGCGAGCAGAACTCAACCGCCAGGTGCTTAGACAAGCCCAGGCCGCCGCCGACCTAGCGAGGACGGACATGGAGCTGTTGAGATTGGACGAGGAGGACGCGGCAGACTTGGACTCTGCTGTGGACGAACCTGAAGGTAGATCTGAAGGTGTCCGAGATTGGGTGGAAGCTACGGTAGGCAGGATGTCTGGTGGAGGACATCTAGGGGAAGAAGGGACGTCCGCGGAGGGGCGACCAGGTGACGTACTCGCGAAGGAGTGCGCCATAAAACTTCAGGATCCAACTGCCACCGTCGGCGTGAAGCCAGAGGACACAGCACCTAAAGGTATGGAGGCTAGTGGCACTGATGCTCTAGCCGAAGCGATCGTGAGGGCCATCACATCCGCGCCGAGATCAGGGACTGCACATCAACCGGTGTACATGCATGAACTTCCAGTCTTTGACGGCAGCTGTGGGGAATGGTTGGCCTTCAGAACGGTGTACGAAGACACCGCGCCGCTATTCAGTTCCGTGCAGAATATGGCACGGCTGAGGAAGGCGATCAGAGGACCGGCCAAAGAAGCGGTAAGGAGTATTTTATATTCTGAGTGCGCACCTAGTGAGGTGCTAGAGTCACTACGCCGCAGGTATGGGAGGCCGGACGCCCTAGTTCTAGCAGAATTGGAAAAGGTAAAAAACCTGCCAAGAACAACGGAGAACGCGCGAGATGTGTGTGTGTTTGCCAGCGTGATCAACAACACCGTCGCGACGATCAATGGGCTAAAGAAACCGCATTATCTGAAATCACCGGAAATGATCAAGGTAATAATTGATAAATTACCCATGGTACTGAAGTACCGGTGGTACGACTTCGCAGCAGAGCACGAGGACCCGGACTTATCGCTGATATCACAGTTCCTGAGCAGGGAAGCTGAGAGATGCGGCCCGTATGCCTCCCAGGAGGCCACAGCTAAGAAGGTAATACACCCTCAGCGTCAAAGCGCACATGCCGCTAAGGAGAGAGAGACGCAGCTACATACGTGCCCGCATTGCGAAGGAAGTCACTCACTAGAGGAGTGTAAGAAGTTCCGGCAAGCTAGCGTGAATGACAGGTGGGTCATAGTGAAGAAAGCTAGTCTGTGCTTTAAGTGTCTGAGAACCAGACACAGGAAGGAGAGCTGTCGAAGGCCACCGTGTAAGCAATGTAGAAGATGGCATCATCACCTACTGCACGAAGAGGGTAAGCAGCCAGACCATGGGCCCAAGGATCAGAGCAGTTCAGATAATAGCAAGGAAGGGGCCAAGGAAGTGGCCAACAACGTTCATCTAAGCCAGGTGAACGCTACGAAGGGCGCGAGAGCGTATTTAAAGATGGTGCCTGTAGAGATATACGGGCCCAGGGGGACGGCCAAGGTAATGGCCCTTTTGGACGAGGGTTCAACAGTGACCCTTCTCGACTCGGCGGTGGCAGAGGAAATTGGACTTCACGGACCCAAGGAAGCTCTCTCAATAGAGACAGTCGGCGGTAGAGTCATCAAGAAGGACGACTCTATGCGGGTGAACTTGAAGCTTAGAGGCCTCCACCAGAGTCAACGGCGTAAGATCTGCGGGGCTCGCACTATAGATCGGTTGCGACTGACGCCTCAACGGATCGACAAGTCAAGGTTAGAAGAGTGTATGCATCTGCAGAAACTGGTAAGCAGGCTACACTACGCAGAGGAAGCTCCGAGACTGCTCATCGGGCAGGACAACTGGGAGCTGATAGTATCACGAGCGACACGTAAAGGTAAACGTAATCAGCCAGCTGCCTCACTGACGCACCTAGGATGGGTGCTTCACGGTCTGGACGGAGGAGCGGCTCAGAAGATGAACTACCTTACCTGCGCACACGTCTCTACTCGTGATGATGAGCTGGACCAGCTCATCAAGGAACACTTCGCGATTGAATCATTGGGGGTTCAACCGCGTCGACCGAGCACGGACTCTGAAGAACGAGCCGTGCAGATACTACTGAGGAATACTCGAAGGTTAGAGAACGGACGCTTCGAAACAGGTTTGCTCTGGAAGAGCGATCTAGAGTCGATGCCGGACAACTATGAGTCCGCGCTCAGCAGACTTCGGAACATAGAGCGGAAACTTGACAAGGATCTAGAGCTGAAATCGGAGTACCAAAGGCAGGTAGAGAACCTCTTCAACAGCGGATATGCCGAGGAGGTGACTCACGAGTCGTCGTCAACAAGGAAATGGTACCTACCTCACTTCGCCGTGACGCATCCCACTAAGAAAAAGAAAAGGTTAGTCTTTGATGCGGCGGCTAAGTTCAAAGGGAAGAGTCTCAACGACGCTCTACTAGCGGGACCGGACTTGCTTCAGTCACTGTTTGGAGTGCTTCTTCGCTTCAGGCAGAGACCGGTCGCCGTGGTATCCGATATTAAAGAAATGTTCCTTCAAGTCAAAATCAGGTATGAAGATAGAGACAGCTTGCGTTTCCTCTGGAGAGGAGCGGAGCGAACCGGAGCGCCGAAAGAGTATCGTTTGACGTCGGTCATCTTCGGCGCCGCTTGTTCACCGAGTCTAGCTATCTACGTGAAGAACCTGAACGCCCGAGAGTTCCAGGAAAGATACCCCGAAGCAGGTAGAGCAGTGGTAAGAAACCATTACATGGACGATTATCTTCACTGCTTTGAAACGGAGGTAGAGGCGCTTCGAGTATCGAAAGAGGTAGAGACCATCCACCAAAAGGCCGGGTTCCAGCTGAGGGGATGGGCATCGAACAGAGAGAGAGTCCAGAAAGGACTCACCACAGAGGTAACCACGCAGGTAGAGCTCGGGTCGAAAGAGGAAAGAACCCTCGGGCTGCGTTGGTTCACAGAAAAGGACGAGATGGGATTCAGGACCCATCTAAGAAACGTAAGAGAGGTCGTCGATCAAATGGAGACTCCGACGAAGCGTCAAGTCACGAGCGCCGTAATGTCAACCTTCGATCCCTTGGGCTTAGCGTCGCCTGTGCTAATCCAAGGGAAGAGACTGCTACAAGACATCTGGAGGAGCGGCGTCGGTTGGGACGAAAAGGTAAAGCAGACGGACTAGTCTTCATGGCAAACGTATCTTCAGAATTTACACCTACTCGACGATCTACGAGTCCCTAGATGCGTCTCGCCTTACCAAACGGAGGGAGATCTACATGTCTTCACAGACGCTAGTGAGGTAGCTTACGCGTGTGCAGTCTACTGGAGACAGAGAAACCAAGAAGGTCAGTATACGGTGACTCTACTAGCCGGGAAGGCTAGAGTCACTCCGTTGAAACCAGTCTCTATACCACGACTAGAGCTGCAGGCTGCACTGTTGGGAGCGAGGTTAGCGCACTCTATCGACCGGGAAATGGACTTAAAGGCGACAAGTAAGACTTATTGGACAGACTCTAGCACGGTGCTCTCTTGGATCAAAACGGATCCAAGAACCTTCAAGTCTTTCGTGGCACATCGTCTGGCGGAAATCGAAGATACGACAAGACCTCAACAATGGCGCTGGGTACCTACAGGTCAGAACCCAGCGGATGACTCTACTAGAGACATCCCTAAGGACTTCAACGGGGGGCATCGATGGTTCATTGGCCCGGAGTTCTTAGGAAAGGAAGAAGAAGAATGGCCGGCAGTACGCTCGTTCAAGCGAGAGCAATCAGGAGAGGAAAGAGAGCTGCACATCACTGCGGCAGCTCGGGTCTGTGAGTACTCTACCCCTGACCCTACTAGATTCTCGAGGTGGACGAGACTCCTGAGAGCGACTGCCCGGATATACCAGTTTATCGACTTATGCCGCTGTAAGGTAGAGCTCGTGCAAGCTGCAAAGGAACAGGACCCTACTTGGAAAAGGGTCTCTAAGAAAAAGAGAGAGCAGCTCTACAAGAGGCCTACAGAAAAGAAAACTGGTAAGAAGTTTCTGTCTCTAGACGCTACCTACGTAGAGAGAGCCGAACGGGAACTTCTAATGAGAAGTCAACGAGAGAGCTGCCTTGAGGACTCAGGCAAGTTAAAGAAATTGGATATCGTCAAGGAAGGGGGACTCCTGCGAATACGGGGGAGGATCGACGCAGCGGTGGGGTTAGATCGCGACTACAAGCGACCTATCATACTGGATAGTAAGAACTACTTGACTCGATTGCTCATCACTCATTTTCATGAAAAATTCAATCATGGAAATCACGCCACAGTAATAAACGAGGTACGTCAAAGGTACTGGGTGCTGGGGCTTCGGTCGGCGGTGAGAGCAACGAGACATGGCTGCCAATGGTGTCGAGTCCACAGAGAGGGGCCTCAACGACTTCCGACGGGGGACTTGCCTAGAGAGCGACTTAAGGTGGGAGAGCCGCCCTTCACTAATACGGGTGTGGACTACTTCGGCCCCATGACAGTGACGGTGGGACGCCGCCACGAGAAGAGATGGGGGGCCTTGTTTACCTGCTTAGCTACAAGGGCAGTGCACTTGGAGCTGGCTGCTTCTCTGTCCACAGACTCAATGTTATTAGCACTACGAAGGATGGCGGCCAGACGGGGGATGCCGCGTACCATGTTCAGCGACAACGGGACGAACTTCGTCGGCGCTGACAGGGAGCTACGGGGGGCTGTCGAAGAACTCAATTCCGACAGCGGCCTCGCGGGAGAGGCCAAAACCATGGGCCTGCGCTGGAAGTACATCAGCCCGGGGGCCCCGAATCAAGGGGGAGCATGGGAGCGTCTTGTTCGATCAGTCAAGACGGCTCTAGCGGTGACACTGAGAGAGCGTCACCCCAAGGAAGAGGTCTTACATACGCTACTGCTAGAGGCCGAGCACGTGATCAATTCGCGACCACTCATCACCACTGATGACACAGAAGAGGAGGCGCTTACACCAAATCACTTCCTCATGGGGAAATCCTGCGGAGCTCTAAAGATGGGGGCTTACACCGAAGCGGACCTCAGCGGCCGGCGCTCATGGCGGACGGCGCAGAGACTAGCCGACCACTTTTGGGCTAGATGGGTGCGAGAGTACCTACCAACTCTCGTACCTAGACGAAACAACCACAACATCACTGAACGAGACTTGCAGTGTGGGGACACGATCCTCATAGTGGACCCCACACTCCCAAGAAACACCTGGCCTCGAGGCATCGTGGTCCGTACCTACCCTGGACCCGATGGCCGAACGAGGAACATCGAGGCACGCACGTCGCATGGGACGTTCAAGCGACCCTGCTCCAAGGCGATACTCCTGGTCCCTGGAGACAACCCTCATGTCTCTCAGGGAGCCAGTGAGACAGCAGACACCGGTCATCGTGTACCCCGAGCTAGGACTTCACTTCACTCCGGGGGGCTGAGCGACGGTCTTCCCACTACAACGACGCCTCTACATATCGAGAGCCAGAGCGACGGTCATCCCACCACGACTCTACCGAGCAGCGAGTAAGCGGCCAGAGGACAATGCCGCGCATCGGGGGGAGGATGTCCGCGACTCGCGATGATGATTAGATGATCTTAGCAAGTAATTCTAAGACAAACATGAATAGGTATCATAACTTAAAATAGTTGGCTGAAATAAACGATTCTCTTTATTATTAGCAATAGGCAGGCTTTAGTTACTTAGAACATTGTGAATAAAGGACGTTGGTGCCACCATAGGTTAGGGGTAGGCAGGTAGATACGTTTCTTTAACCTCACCTTCCTGTAGGGGTATGAACCGCCCGGTATACCAGACAGGTAACCAGACGCGAAGGTCTGGAGGTAAGTCTGGGGGCGAGGTTCTGGTCAAGGTGCCAGAGTACCACAGGTAGTACCTACTGGTACACAGGTACCAGCAGGTAAAAGGTAAAGTAGGTACTTAGGTAACTAAAGGTAATTGGCACAGACTTGGTAAAGGATTCTCAGCTGGTGGTACGTGGGCACGTCAAGGGTAAAGACCTGGTGAGCTGCTAAGCCCAGGATAGCTGGTCTCCGTCAGTAGTGGCACGCGCGAAGGTCTGGCGCATACTGAGCGGAGACACGGCGGACCGCTGCTAATATTTATAAACTCGGTCCGGCGCGCCCACTGTACTAAGGTCGCATCATTAAAATCCTTCTACCAAGGCCAATTATCGTCTAGACAGCATCACGCTAGTGTCGACGCGTGCGCAAGAGTAGGCAGCGTCTTGTTGACCGGATAAACCGAAAGGCAAGTCCGGCCAACAAGAAATATAAGGCTTTCTAAGTACATTTACTATGTAACAATGTAAAACTAGCGGATAAGAATCGATATAGCCACCTAACGAGGGACCTATGTACAAAGATTAAACATATGGTAGGTAGCTATACCTAATAGGTACGTAAAAATAGTAACCAATGTACTTAGATGTAAGAAAATAAAGAGATATGGTCAGAAAGGTTGGCATACTGAGGTCCAAGGGACAGCGAAGATAAGGCTGTTTACGTTCAACTTTCACCGCTCTCGTTGCGGTAACGCCCAGGGGTTCCTAAGTAAATTGGCTTGTGGGAGCATCAATGAGTGTTTTCCTATATGCGAGAAGAAGAAAGAAATAGTCTGGAAGAGCGAAACAGTATGAGGTGCAGCCCATTGAACGCTTCCACAAGTCATCCAGTACTACGAACAGGAACGGACCCGACGAATGCACGGTCTGCCAGCCTCGCTAAGCACCATTCAACCAACGGAAGTATCGTTTCAATTCGGAAGAATCCCACACCCCAATCGACTGTAGGCAGGACGAGGCATCACGGCTCGGGGCGATACAGGCTCCCTGAAGGTCATCTACCTTCCTGTCTCCCATCATCTACTCCGGACAGCGGAACGGGACCAGCCAAAACTAGGCAGGCGCCATCACCATCTACGCCTGGAGCACGTACCTACGGCAAGCAATATAGGTATCGTAGCTCGGCGCTACCCTGCCGCCCCACATCATATATAATTAGGGAAATAAAAAAAGCCTTTTTATTTTTTATTTATTTTATAACGCTATAACAATATCGAACCAATAACGGTTCGATTCTCGCTGCGCGACAAATGTTTGTATAAACTGCAAATGTTAGTACCGGGTCTAAGTGGTATTGTACCAGGTACTCGTAGTACCATACCTACGACACGGGGGATCCTAGTGTGGGATCAGTACTATGTAGGTGACTAGTGGGTGTTATTTGATGTATTTTTTTATACAACTTGACGTAACAAACTTATTTTACACCTGAAGTTAAACGGTACCTTCTGCCTACCAACAGTGCATTATGTCATAGGTCACGTCCATGTACGACGCGCGTTCGGTATTGCACTGAAACTCTGAGATATAAAGATGAAGTCTCATACGCCTGTAATTCCACCGGCACCCATACCCTTTAAATCGGAACACAGCAATGCAAGCACCACTGCTTTACGGCAGAATTTGTGCTTGGTGGTACTTCGCTGGAAGAACTCTCAAATACAAATACAAATGTATTTATTTATAAATAATAGTGGCTCTTTCAAATACAGGAAATAGGAGAATACAGCTTGGGTGGGCAGCATTCGGCAAACTTGAAGATGTTTCAAAAAAGATCCCACAGTGCCTGAAGACCCGTCTCTATAATCAGTATGTCCTGCTGCCAACTATGACTTACGGTGCCGAGACATGGACGCTCACTAAGGAGACTGTGTACCGAGTACATGTTGCACAACGGGCCATGGAGCGAGCTATGCTTGGCATTACACTTTTAGACAGAGTCCGCAACACGAGATCCTGTTACCACGAGACGCGAGACGGATGAGAAGACCGAGGAGAAGGTGGTGTGGTGGTGGTGGTGGACATCGTGGAGGTGGCCGGGAAGTCCACTCGCACAAGATCGAGCACAATGGAACCGTGTATGGAGGAGGCCTACACCCAATTTTGGGTGCCAAAGTAAATTTCCATAGATGGAATAACATAATGTACATAGATTAAGTTTGGAAATAAAGGAACCTACCTATTATTACCTACTTTACCTATTATTATTATATTTCTGTTTATGTTATGAATAATTTCATCTCAGCTTCAAGAAGCCGGTAATAATGAGCATTTACGGGCCTAGGCCAAGTGAGTGTCATGGTTGTGGGTTGTTTGTTGTTGTTCCTGTTGAGAAGTGGCATAAAGTTGGTCGGTTTGAAAAAATCTCCTAGGTATCCGGCATTATTTAAAATAACTGCTTTTTAGTAGGTAAGTCTTGGAAAGTTTAGGGTGCGAAGAGACTGATTATAGTAATCTATTGTGTTAGATAGAATAATAACTCACCTTGCAGTCTTTATGTCTGTAACACCAAGTGCAGCCGAGGAGGAAGGCGACCGCCACGAAAACCAGCGCCAGCGCCGGTATCGCAGCATACACCCCGCCCTCTGACGTCCATCCCTCCAGTGTTGACTGCCCATCTGGAAGTATATATAAAAAGTATATATAAAATACTAGCCATTTGCTTCGCACGCGTGGTGTGACAGAGTGGATATCATAAAAAGCTTCTCCATTAAGGTTGTGTGTGTCTTTGACGACCCCTGTGGCGCGGCTGGCGATGGTTCGCCTGTGACGTAGGAGGTTGCGGGTTCAATTCCCGCCTCGGAACAAATATTTGTGCGATCTGCAAATATTTGTTCAGGGTGTTCTGGGTATTTTCTATGTATAATAAAAAATATCTATCTATGTAATTTATTGTATTAAGTATATCAGTTAACTAGTAAGCTCTGGCTTATCTTGGGGCTAGATAAAGTTGTGTGAACTTGTCCAGCATTCTTAAAAAAAAATCGTAGCTCCCGAGCGGATAAACCGATTAGGTTTTGTTTTTTTTCGAAAGGTGAATTTGTCAGGAGTGTTTTTAGCTATGTTTGATCAAAATCGGTTCAGCCATTTTGGTTTTTTTTCTTTTCCTTTTTTTTTTCGGTTTTTTTTAATTTTTACAAAAATAATTACTTATTAATACAAGCTTTTATAAAATTTGTGATCTTAACCGTGTGCTGATCAAAATGAGCCTAAACACGGCTCATAGTCGACTATGATCCATCGAGGAGGTCCGTTGTCCACCTTCCTTGTCCATCATCAGATCAGCTCGCTGTCACCATCATATTGTATTGTCATCGGAACTTGACGGGTATGCCAAATTTCAGCTCAATCGGTTGTGGATAACTGCTTTAAAATTCAGTTGCAAGATTCCAACCATACATACATTGCAAGCTTGTAAAAAGCTTTTCCCATTAACGTGAGGAATGCCACAAAATTCCTAATTTTCGATTTGTTTTTAACTGACTAAATCAAGTACAATATTCAAATTAAAAATATGCATGGATACTAAATTAATATAGTTCCGAGGAACCACTGTACCATAAAAAACGATAGGACAATATTTTTTCGATAGAAAAAAATACAAAGTTACCTCTAACTTTTTGCTAGATTAAAATGGTGCATATTATTGGCTAAAAAAACGATAAATAAAATCAATACAATAAAGCCGAGGGTTTACTGTAGGGGTTTTGTAAAATTATCTATATTTTACGGGATATTCAGTATAAAAGTCTTTTAAGAGACGCGCGAGGCGTTTTTTGTATGAAGATTTCGCCTAGGGTTGGCGCAGTCTTCAAGATCTTAAGGTTGTTGTTTTAGTATACAACAGTATATATATCACAAGGCATAGCCGAGATATGCACAAAAATCATGGATGCTATGAAAATGTAAAAGGCCGCCTGAACAGACGAAGGATGATGTTGGATGAGGTGATGATTAGTGGAGTTAGGCGAGACACATCGCAAGGAGTGGTGACGAGAGGTGGAGTAAGGTGATGACTGAATGGTGGCAGAGGTCTGGTAGGACAAGCACCAGATGTTCAGTTGCAAGCTTGCAAGATGGATTGACTACATTGCAGGCGTCGCGGGCCGAAGATGGATGGGACTAGCTCAGGATCATAGTAAATGACACAAACTAAAAGAGGCCTAGACTCAGCAGTGGGTAAAGTAGGGCTGTGGATGATGATGATTATTAAACAGATGTTTAGTATTATTCTTAGATTGTAAAATGGGGGGTTCATCATCCTTAAACTAGTGTGATTTTTTTCATAAAGGTTGCTGCCCTGACATATTGCTTAATAACTTGACTCATGTTTGGCTTAAAGGGATGCTTTTAGTTTCCTGGAGTTTAGTAAATCCTAAAATTAAATGAGGTTTATCCTGCACACTGATTTGGCCTCTATTTAGAACTGGAATCACGTTTTTTAGCACAACAAGTGGTTCTGACGGAAGACCAGCGTTGGTTGCTAGCTCGCTAGTCAACCAACTCATGCTGAGGCAGAGCCATTTTGTTACTTGAGTTACACTTCGTTCCTTCAAATCAGTTTCCTCTTAGTCTATGTTTTTTATGTGTTTCTGTGTAACTCTTGTATACAAATAAATATAAATTCTTTCTTTTTTCTTCTTTCTTATATAAGTATGAAGTGATTTTTGATGGCATTACAATAAAGAAGAAGAAGGCCTATGTACACAATAAGTGACGACTAGTAACAATTTTAGAGTTCCTAGTCGGATAAGAGGTTGTAGACAAAGTAACATTCTATTAGCGATGTCGCTAGTAGAAAAGCCAACAATATAGGTATCGTCGTCGTCGTTTCGTATGAGGTAGTGCTGGCGTCTGGTGTCAGAGTTTGTCAAGCCGCCCGAGGGCCTCTGACATGGCTTATCGACTGCTATTAATCAATAACAGCCGGGACCGACAGCTTAACGTGCCCTCCGAAGCACAGCTAGGTATGTGATTGACGTACGCTATCGAAATATCACGTGCGACTGTAGAAATGGAATCGCTTAGAAGCGAATGCCACTTGGCTAGGCCGGCTGGATTATTAGATCCGATCCACACATTGTTAGAGAAAATAAATGTTTAGTTTATTTAATTTTTATTTATCTATTCAGTATGTCACAGCATCATAGCTTCCACAGATATTAACCGAAATGCATACAATTTGGTACAAGGATACATACATACATAGACACACACAACTTTTTCCCCGAAAGGGTAGGCAGAGGTATAGGGAAACTTTAGACATAAATCTCAATTTTAAGAGCCCCCTTCCCAGTTTAGTTTAAAAGCTTGTTGGTTTGTCTAATGCAATGCTTGAAAGAGAGGCACTGTGAAAAATGAGAGACAGCGCCAGAGAGCCCTAGGTTTAAATTTGGTACATTTAGCTGCTTACTTGTGAAACTGCAATGAATGTGCAAAAATTTCATAAAACTTGTTCCAGGAAATACGTGTTTTTTATAAAAGTACCAACCCCAAAGTACCTACTAAATATTCTGTGGTTTTAGTTTGTGAAAAAAATGCTAATTAAGGTGAATGCTCAAGTTTGCGGCACGAGATTCTTTTTTTTTTGTGTTTTTTGCCCATTACTGCTCTTCAACACTTCTTCAGACAGAGAAAGTTAAGTTTGCGAGAACTAGGAGACTTAACACACATGTTTTAATTGATAGTATCTCATAAATATCATCAGTTAAGCTACAATACCCTTAAACAAAAACACTGTAAAAATTTGTTTATTTATGAGATACTATCAATTAAAATATGTGTGTTAAGTCTCCTAGTTCTCGCAAACTCAACTTTCGCTATCTGAAGAAGTGTTGATCGGCAAAAAACACCAAAAAATTAGAATTTGGCGCCGCAAGCGTGCGCATCAGCCTTAAGAATCCCCAATACATGTGCATGGTTTTCATAGAGATGCTTTCTTTACTATTACAATTTATGAGTACATTATGAATGGCAAAGTTCAGGTAATACTGATTTATTACAATGCCATAATTACATACGAGGTACGTACAAGCTTTTTATGGAAAGTATGAACGGGATGACCATTATTAAGATAATAAAATTTATATTTAAAAAAAATCATACTTTTAAAGTTAAGGTGTTTTTTTAATGCAAATATGTCTTCCTTCATTTAGGCAGTGTTTTCCTACACCATTTTTTATCAGCCCTTTTGTCAGAGAATATGCTGCCAAAGTGATAAATGTGGCCTCCCTTTACTAAACAGTTTTTTTAAAAACTTTAAATTCATCAAGCGGCTCACCGTAAAACTTTTTTCAAAAATTATGGGAGAAGAACTGTAACTTGTTTTTGGAACCCACACAATGCATGGTCCGACCTGCACTTGGTTAGTTATATTAGACAAGTGTAGGTGCAAAATTACATTGATCTACAAAAACATTAAAAAATATATTTTGTATCCTTCATTGTTATTGTTTACTCCACCTTTGAGTTGGTATTGCTATCACAATATCCAAGGTTTGTCAATATCCAGAATGATTAAAACATGTATAGGTACCTACTTAAAAATTTTACATGACTAAATAAATTTCATTTTCATTCTAAATATCGCTGTTCTATTGCATTTTTTTCTCCATTTGATCTATGATGTATCTAAAGATGCAACATCTGTAAATTTATCTAACTTTAACTTATTATTTATATGAAGTCCTCGTCATGCTAGGAACTCCAGGAATTTATTTAGTCAGCACATGGCTCGATGTGCACATTTAAACATAGATGTGTTGTATAGGTACCACTACCTCAGGTTCATGAAAAATTATGAAAATTGCCCTAAGTACTACAGTTATGAATCTGGCGACGTAATTCCTGTCAATTTAGACCTTACATTCAGTGAAAAACATGCATTTTTTTGGTCAAAATGACTCACCGTGAGGGTAGGTTTGCGGCGTTGGTCGCACAGGCAATCCGTATCCCAAATGCGAGCCGGTCACGGCCACGAACAACACCACCCATAGCAAACTCATCATTGTCACATTATTTGCACAGCTTTATTATTTTTCTTCTCATTATTTATCGTTTTCATACATCACCACAACAAAAAATACACGGTCCATGACGGGCTTGCACTAATTGAAATTTTACCACACCTTGTGATTATTCCACTAAATTTTTACGTAACTAGAACTTAGACACACGCGAGAATATTTTGTTGTGATTTAGGTAGGGGTTTTTAGTAAATTCCATGGACATTTACATAGAAATTGCGCAACCCACAGCTGTACAAAACGCCATTTTTATTTCTTTGAATTTAATTGCAATATAAAAATATAACATGTCTCATTTTGTAACTCATTTAGATTTTTTAGTACAGCAACCCTAATATTCTACACAAAAACTATTTGCAAAAGTAAACCAGCCATGAACCGTCGAATAATAGTGTGCGTCAAGCTAGCGACCCCCAAATCGAATTCAGGGTTTTCTTCCCGGCCAATAAATAGTGCATAAATAGTGCCAAATAGTGCCTTTAGTTAAATAATTAGTGCCTCAATAGTTTAGAAGTTATAAGCTAATGAATGGGGGGTCGCCAGCTTGACGTCACGATAGCGACCCCCACCTGTAACTCAGCAACCACAGCACGTACGACTTAGCTTTATATCTCAAAAAATAGTGCCTAATTAGTGCCTAAGACCTGCAAAACCTCAGCAACGAGGCTGCAACAGAATAGAAGATATTTGATATTCTTTCTGAGACTATTGGCTTCATGGCGTCGGTCTTCGCTGCCCTCACTGCCGCGCCAATACGGCAACTGACAAAATTAATTTCTTTAATTTTGACGTTTTTCTATAGCTCAAAAAATAGTGCCTAATTAGTGCCTTAGACCAGCAAACCCTCAGCTACGAGGCTGCAACAGAAAAGAAGATATTTGATATTCTTTCTGAGATTATTGGCTTCATCGCGTCGGTTTTTGCTGCCCTCACTGCTGCGCCAATACGGTAACTGACATGACAACATTCTTTTCTCTACATTCCGCGACGCATTGCATTGGTCGGCAGGTAATTGAACAGAAAATAAAGGCTCGTTCACACTAATACAACACAGTCATCATCAACATTATCAGCCTGCAGAAGTTCACTGCTAGACATGTATGTAACTGTTGTGTGTTATGTTTTGTTATGATAAAGGCCTGTATATGATATAATATGATGACATGACAAAAATGATTGACTTAGTACATATGTCAATCCACATAAAGTGCTGATTTAAATAAGTATTTTCCCATTATTTTGGTGAAACATTCTCTAGTTGGCAAACTTTAATGTTTGCATAGCAATGAAACTGTTTTTTTCTTATGTAGGTAAATGCATTACATGTAGTGCAGGTATAATAAGTAGGTAGGCCATAGGTACTGACCTAGGTAATCTAATTTTCTTTACCCGTCTAGCCCGGAACCAATTAATGGAAATCTTGTCAAATTCTTACCATTAGCTGGAAATGTTAGAAAATTAAGATAAATATGTGTTGATTTGGTATGAGTATCCACAGAAATGAGACAATAAAATATACTTGATAAAAAACATGTTTTGAAGATTTTAAATTTTACACGAGAACGATGAAAATCTTGTTTTTTTTTCTTGGATTAGTCACTTCTTTTCTAATAGGTACAGAATCTATATCCAATCATATATTTGAATCGCACATATAATTATCCATAAATATGGACCTATTTTTTACAAATACCAACATTTTTATTTATACTCGACAAAATAATTTCAGGCTCCTACAAAAGATGTAGGAAAATATACATGCATGATACTGCATTACATGTAGGTAAGTCGGGACACATGTGTTTATTTAGTATGAGTACCTATCCACAGAAATAAGACAAGAAAATATACTTGATAAAAACATGTTTTTAATATTTTAAGATTTTACACGAGAACGATGAAAATCTAGTTTTTTTTTCTTATATTGGTCACTTCTTTTCTGAAAGGTTCAGAATCTTAATCCAATAACATATTTGTACCGAAAATATAATTATCCAAAATATCAACATTTTTATTTATACTCGACAAAAAAAAGATGTAGGAAAATATACATGCATGAAACTGCAGACATGTAGGTAAGTCGGGACTTAATGTAGTAAGTTGGTAGGTAGAGTAAAAGCAAGTTTTCATGTTTGGTAAAAATTTATTTAAGAACGATGAAAACCTTGAAACTTTTTCAAAATATTAGGTATCACTTTCATAAAAGTACCAAACCATTTTTGAAAAAATCCGATCTCCTTTGTTTGTTTTCAAGTTTTTAGTACCTACCTACAAAGTTACTAAACAAAACCGAACTTAGACTTGCCAGGTACCTACCTAATTATAATCATCATGGCTTAGACTAAGTAGTATAACATATAATCGGTCATAACTCACTTTAAGGTCAGAGTGTACGTACGGGGCACTGAGGAAAAAAGGCTCAGGTAATTAGTAATAATGTTACTCTAAAACGCGGGTTATCTTCAGAATTGTTACACGCACAGTGTATTCATTACAGTTACACAGTCTAGCGTCTTTTGCATCAGCAAGCAGTTAAAAATTCGATAAAATAGACAATACTTCGTGTAAGTAACTATCCAAAGGTAATTTTTAATTTATAGGAACATGCTAAGAAATGGTCAAATGGACGGAAACCATTGTCTTGATCTCAAATCACTAGGTAGATAGGTACTAGTATTAGGTAGGTACTAAATAAATAAATAAATAACTTACTTACTACTTAATGTAAGTACTTACTTAATTCACTTAAATTCACCAACAAAAATTTGACTTTAGGTACTAAAAGTCCAACGGTTTTTACAGCTTCACCTTTAAGACCCAAAAAACCACAGTTCATAAAAACCAGCCAAGTGCGAGTCGGACTCGCATTATCAATATCGAGCAAAAACGAACAAAAAAGTCACGTGTTTTTTATATGGGAGCCCCTTTCAATATTTATTTTATTCTATTTATTCGTATTTGTTTCTATAGTGACAACAGAAATACTTACCTACATCATCTGTCAAAATTTAAACAGTCACAGTTTATGAGATACAGCTTGGTGACAGACTGACAGACAGACAGGCAGACAGACGGACGGACAGCGGAGTCTTAGTAATAGGGTCCCGTTTTACCGTTTGGATACGGAACCCTAAATATTACCAGTTTTCCCCACAGTCAACACTATCTATCCTACAGGAACCCTTTCGTTTTTCTTAAATAGTTTAGGCGATAATTCCATAGTATATGGTATAACTATACCAAGAATCACTAAAATCCGTCAAGTAGTTCCAGCGTGATGATTTTTCAAGGATACAATATACAGGCAGAGAGACATAAATTAAAAAAAAAACCATAGATAGGTACTATTTGAGTTTGTGTTTACCTCAATTCACATTTAGATTTCTGGTAGATGCAGGCGGGCCAAGACTGTTCTTCGTGGCATCATATTATGGGGAGGCCTTTATCATAACATAACATAACACCCAACAGTTACATACATGTCTAGCAGTGAACTTCTGCAGGCTGATAATGTTGATGATGACTGTTGTATTAGTGTAAACGAGCCTTTATTTTCTGTTCAATTACCTGCCGACCAATGCAATGCGTCGCGGAATGTAGAGAAAAGAATGTTGTCATGTCAGTTACCGTATTGGCGCGGCAGTGAGGGCAGCGAAAACCGACGCGATGAAGCCAATAGTCTCAGAAAGAATATCAAATATCTTCTATTCTGTTGCAGCCTCGTTGCTGAGGTTTTGCAGGTCTTGGGCACTAATTAGGCACTATTTATTGAGCTATAGAAAAACGACGAATTTTAAGAAATTAATGTTGTCAGTTGCCTTAATGGCGCGGCAGTGAGGGCAGCGAAGACCGACGCCATGAAGCCAATAGTCTCAGAAAGAATACCAAATATCTTATTTTATGTTGCAGCCTCGATGCTGAGGTTTTGCAGGTCTTAGGCACTAATTAGGCACTATTTTTTGAGATATAAAGCTAAGTCGTACGTGCTGTGGTTGCTGAGTTACAGGTGGGGGTCGCTATCGTGACGTCAAGCTGGCGACCCCCCATTCTTTAGCTTATAACTTGTAAAGTATTGAGGCACTAATTATTTAACTAAAGGCACTATTTGGCACTATTTATGCACTATTTATTGGCCGGGAAGAAATCCCTGAATTCGATTTGGGGGTCGCTAGCTTGACGCACACGAATAATAATAGAGCCGCGGACACACAGGCCGCGGAGGCGGGTGCGGCGTGTGCGTCAAGCTAAAGACCGTTCACCGTAACTTGGCACCTGCCATGGAGTATTTACAGTTGCCATTTTACGGTGAACAAGCCGAACCGTTTACCTTAAGTTGGCACCTGCCATGGAGTATTTCCAGGTGCCATCTTACGGTAAACGAGCTGTAGCGACCTCCATATCGAATTCAGGGTTTTCTTCTTGGCCAGTAAATAGTGCCAAATAGAGCCTTTAGTTAAGTAATTATATAGTGGCTCAATACTTTAGAAGTTATAAGCTAAAAAAGAACGGGGGGACGCTAGCGTGACGTTTTTATAGTGACCCCCACCTAGCCCCGCACCCATGGACTTATATTTGTATACTAAGTCCATGCCTCAGACCAATGACTAAAGAATCGTATGGACTTGACATACCTACAGAAAAAACGTGTGTATACATAAACTGCATGAGAAACTAATATGGCGGATTGTTATAGTGCTGGCCGTATAGCAATTGATATTTTGTCATCGATAAAGCTATAAAAATATATATGTACATGTCTTCACGCTTAGGGAGTAGGTAGACACAACGTAGGGTCAATGAGGGCTTTTCATTACCAAATAATAATAAAAAAGTAGTTCGATTTGGCTCGATGGATGGCGCTGACTCAAGTATACTTGTCAAAATAACAAATGCCTTGTCTGTGCTTTTGTGAGAATATCACGAATATATATCTATACGTTGTTGACGTTGTCATTTCACTTTATTTTGACAGAGCTACTTTAGCTTGCGCAGAGCTGACGCCATCTATTTTCAAGGCTATAGACATGATGTGAAACGTCCGTGAAAACACCTCAAGGTCCATATTATTGTGTCGGGGAGTGTCGTGGCGCGCCAAAACGCAATCGGTAACGTTTATTACCTATGACTAGATTCACATTAGTAGGTTAACGTAGGGCCAATTATCGCCAGCTCACGGCCTACCCGATCTAAAGTGGTCACCGTTGCTTACGTCAACACCAGGGGCTTTGTTTATGCGCTGCCCACCCCGAAGGAACCCATGAACGTCTTTTTTTTGAAGCGACACGTTTCGCAACTAAGCGGGAAAACCTCAGATGGAAGCTCATTTCATAGTTTGTAGGTATGGGGAAGAAACGATCTCGAGAAACGAGTCGTACGAGAAACCCAGGGCTCCATGATATGTGGATGCGCCTTGTCACGGTGCCGGGAAGAGTGAGGGCAAAATGCCGAAGCGGGGACGAGATCGAAAAGCCGATGATTCTAAGAGCTCTTTTCCTGAGGGAGTCAAAGCGAAACAGCTGGCATTTGGGTGCTCCGTGCCATAGATGGGAACAGCACTCAACGTGCGGCCCAAATTGTGCTTTGTAAAGCAACAGCCGCCGACTCAGCGTAAAACACTGCTTAGCAAGCTTAAAATATCGATATTTATCATATTTTTTTAAGCGCTAAGCATGGCCGCCCGGCCGCAAGTGGGCACAAGCGTGACGTCCCAACGTGCCAAGTCCATTGGTTTCTTTAGTCATTGCCTCAGACTAACAGCACTTTTATGGTTTTATGTCAAGTTAATCATCTGTCATTGGGAAACTCTTGTGGCACCACTACGGTCCGCTGAACAAGCCATAACAAGAAAAAGAAGAAGAAGAAGAAGACGATAGAGATTGAAAAGTCAACTGTTGACTTGTGAAGTCAGTCAACTAATCAATGTCAACCTGATTGAAGCCGATAAATTGAAAAACTGAAAATTCATGAAATTCTCTATTCCAAATCTGAAAATGTGACACAAGTTTCAAATAAAATAAACTCAGATAATGTTTTATGTCAACAATATAAATCACAACTGAAATCTGGGTCTTCTGCTCGTAAACTTAGCTTGAAATAGAACTAACCTAAAACACACATGTACGGTAGCAGTGTTTTGCTTAGCCGAGTAGTTAGATGTAGTTTACGTTTCTACTCGAGAAACAGTACTAAGAAATTGTTGGAATTTCTAGCCGAAATGCCGAAAGCACATACATCCCGAATCAACGATGCACAGCGTCAAAGGCTGACCATATCCAAAAATTCTGACAGATATCCACCTTCCACTGTATACCTACAAGTTTTAGGGTCTGGGGCTACTGGAGCTCCAAACACATTGTATCTCTTCACTGACCAAAAACGGTACGTGCATTTAAATAGTTTGTGTTTGGTTATAAGTGCATTTACTTGGAATGATGGTCCCTGTTCATGACTACCTATGTTAATGTTCAGAACATCTATGCAGTTTTACAAACTTTATACTTTATAACTCTTCAGGTATCTATTCAACTGCGGTGAATGCACACAGCGCCTTGCTCATGAGCACAAAGTGAAGCTTTCAAGACTCAACCACATCTTTATCACCAGCAAAAGTTGGAGGAATATTGGAGGTCTCCCAGGACTTTCTCTGACATTACAGGATGTCGGCGTTCCAAATATCACACTGCATGGGCCTCAAGGGCTGGTTAGTATAAAAAAAATGTACCTATTTCACAACAAATGCACATTAAACATCCCAGGAGACTAACACCTTGAATCATGAAAAAAGCAGGCCTAGTTACACCTGTCCAGGCCAAACATGAGATTACATACATAAACACACACCATTTCACCCAAAAGGATGGGCACAGCCTCAAATGGGCCTCTTCACCATGGGTTGCATCAACCCATCGGGGGAAAAAGATGTGACAAGCGGTGAGCTCATCACCGCTATTGCATCCCACAACTGACTCTGCTAACGTATTTTTTCAGTAACAACACATGCCCTAAATAAGCTAGCAGTCAGGACAAATATTTTACCGACGAATCTTACAATCAAGATAGATAGATAACATTATTTCACACCACAAAAAAAGAAATTAACACACTAAAAACAATCAGAAAAATAAAGTATGGAAGTACAATGGGCGGTCTTATCGCTTAGAGTGATCTCTTCCAGATAACCTTGGGATGGACTGGAATTGACGAGAACAATAACAGACGGTGGTGTAGATCAAATAAATAAAAGTATATGTATACATACAATCTAACTTATAATACATAAATATAGTCTGGTCAATCAAGTCAAGTCAAGTCAAACAGTTGTAATCGTCAAGTCTGGGTAATAGAGATTATCATAGAATGATAAACAGTTTTCAGTAAACTCGGTAGTTTTTTAGGGTTCCGTAGTCAAAGACAAGGAACCCTTATGGATTCGTCATGTCTGTCTGTCTGTCTGTCTGTCCGTGTATGTCACAGCCTTTTTTTTCCGAAACTATAAGAGCTATACTGTTGAAACTTGGTAGGTAGATGTATTCTGTGAACCGCATTAAGATTTTTACACAAAAATTTAAAAAAAAAACAATTATTTTTGGGGTTCCCCATACTTAGAACTGAAACTCAAAAAAAAATTTTTCATCAAACCTATACGTGTGGGGTATCTATGGATAGGTCTTCAAAAATGATGTTGAGGTTTCTAATATCATTTTTTTCTAAACTGAATAGTTTTCGCGAGAGACACTTCCAAAGTGGTAAAAAGTGTCCCCCCCCCCCGTAACTTCTAAAATAAGAGAATGATAAAACTAAAAAAAATATATGATGTACATTACCATGTAAACTTTCACTCAAAATTGGTTTGAACGAGATCAAGTTAGTAGTTTTTTATTTTTAGGGTTCCCCATACTTAGAACTGAAACTGAAAAAAAAAAAAAACATCAAACCTATACGTGTGGGATATCTATGGATAGGTCTTCAAAAATGATATTGAGGTTTCTAATATCATTTTTTTCTAAACTGAATAGTTTGCGCGAGAGAGACTTCCAAAGTGGTAAAAAGTGTTGCCCCATAACTTCTAAAATAAGAGAATGATAAAACTAATTAAAAAAAATGTACATTACCATGTAAACTTTCACTCAAAATTGGTTTGAACGTGATCTAGTTAGTAGTTACGTCATTAATCGTAATCCATCCAAGAACTTTTATATTATGTTACTTGCTGCTACGGAACCCTTCATGGGCGAGTCCGACACGCACTTGGCCGCTTTTTTCTAACTTGTTTCATCCCACTGTTGGACAAATTTTCGCCTCCAAATCCTTTGAACCATCTCTTTTCTTTAAGAGCAGTCAATTCCAGTACTTTCGATAAAAACGCTGGTGCTCAGCTCGTACGTGATTATAAAGTTGTAAAAATTTTTTCGTCAGATGTTTTGCACAAATATATATCTTGAAGAATATATCTACGTACGTGATCTTTTTTTGTTTTTTTTTGTTTACCTTTAAATTCTGTATAAGCCTTCAAAAATCAGCTTATTTGCACAATTTTACCTGAACTTTGTATGTTCATAATGTTCTTACAAACTGTAAAAGTAAAAAAAAAAAAAGATCAGGTATCTAGCCCATGTTGTGTAGAATCTAAATTACAAACATTTATTTCACAAACTTGAAAGACTTTTTCAAAAAAACGTACGTGCTGGAACAAGTTTTAGAATATTTTGCGCGTTTCTTGCCGTTTCGCAAAAAAGTAGCGGAATTTTCCGAATTCCAACCACAGGATCTGGCACTAGCTATCATTTTACACAGTGCCTCTCTTTCAAAAATTGAATTGTACGAACCTACAAGATATTCGTTCAAATCGAATTGGGGCGCCTTAAAGTCACCTAGAATTCAAAATTAGTATTAACTGATTTTGATTCAGTTTGAGAGAGCTAACTCGTATCTGGCCCAATGCATCCACATTGCCTCTCAGAGTGGCAATTCAGCATCTTAATAATTCTTCCGTCTGGTAGTGATTGTATCTTAAGTTTTATTTATATATTTTAAATTTTGTTTATGGTTGAAAATGTGGTCCACCCTAAGAATAGACCCCTCCATCTCCTCCCGTGGATGTCGTAAAAACTGATTAAGGCATTACACCAGGGGATGGGCTGCAGCATCCACCTGAATACTCAATACCAATATTGGGATCACCAATCTGCCTGCCAAGTGTGTGGTGATTATTGCAAATCCCCTATTGCATTCATGTACGAGGAATCAGGTTCATCCAGGAGTGGAGGTGTAAAGGCTGCTGATGACGATGATATAATTAAATAAATAATGCTGGACAGTTCACACAACATTATCTAGCCCCAAGCTAAGCAGAGCTTGTGTTCTGGGTACTAGATAACTGATATACTTAATACAATACTTTACATTGATAGATATTTTTTATGGTACATAGTAAATACCCAGAACACCCTCAACAATTATCTCTAGACCGTACAAATATTTGTTCCGAGGCGGGAATCGAACCCGCACGCAACCTGCTGCGTCGCAGGCGAACCTTCGCCCGCCGCGCCACAGAGGTCGTCAAGTTACATGCACTTGTAACTGTTGTATTATCCTTTTTGTAAATATAGACATTCGTTTCCCGTATTCTCAGAAACAAAAATATGTTAAAAGATTCAGCAGAGTTTTTTTTGTATATAACTTTAATTAATATTTCAGGATGAACTATACAAAGCAACCAAACGGTTCGTTATAATGAAGGAGATGAATGTGACCATGGCAAAATGTACTGCAAGTGAGGACTTTGAAGACAATACTATGACTGTTAAATATGTATTTCTGTAAGTAGATAGATAGATAACTCTTTTTGATCACCACACTGAAATAAACAGAAAATAGTAATTTTAGGGTTCAGCGTTAGCTGAGTCAGTCGTGGGAAAAAATGGCGGCGATGGGCTCACTACTTGTCACGTCTATATCCCACTATGGTGCAACCCACTGAAAAGAGGCCCATTAAAGCTCTGCCTACCCCTTCGGGGCAAGAGGCATGTGTCTATGTATGTATGTATGTATGTATGTATGTATAACTCAAAATGTACTAATGGAAACATTGTAGGGTCACTTGTATGTGTCCATCTGTCTGTCCGTCCGTTCAAAACAGACTTTTTTTCTCTGAATCTAAAGGAAGAAAGAAGTTGTAATTTGGTACATATACACTGTTAAAAACCAGATCACGGGCATATAGCATAAATAAACTAATTCTGATTTTTGGGGCCAAATTAATAAATAAATAAATAAATATTGTTGGACAGTTCACACAACATTATCTAGCCCAAGCTAAGCAGAGCTTGTGTTGTGGATACTAGATAAGTAATATAATTAATACAATAGGTATATAACATAGATAGATATATTTTATTATACATAGAAAGTACCCAGAACACCCTGAACAAATATCTGCGATCGCACAAATATTTGTTCCGGGGCGGGAATCGAACCCGCAACCTCCTGCGTCGCAGGCGAACATTCGGCCGCCGCGCCACAGAGGTCGTCGAGAATTAAGAGAAGGAGGTTGCCAATTTAAAAAGAATCAAGTGTTTCATGTCAAATCGAATGAAGGGGGTCGTTTTAGGGAAACGTTGTTATTAAAAAAATTGTCCCTTTTAATTTGAAATTCCTCCTTGATCTTGATGACGAAAGGAACTTCATGCTTAAGGCGATATGTTAAAATACCGAATGGGCGGAGTCTAGCAAGAAAACAATAGCTGCAAGAAAGTGACAGCGCTATTACTCACTTGAACCCGGGAAGAGATAAGGTATAGATTTCTGCAGCTCGAAAGTAACTGAAGTAAGCGACAAATGATAAAACTTAGTTTTGCTTGTAAAGTAGCAAATATAAAAAAAAAACTCTTATATTATTGTAAGTCATGTGATTACCAACTGAATAGTATAAAAAATTACGCTTAATATTTTCTCTAATGAAGCTGTCGAGAAAAGTTTCGCTAATAGTGTTTCTGGTCTATGATTTATTTAGATTACATCCTCAAGTAATTACTGTATTAACATCGATGTTTGTAACCTTTACTGTAACTTAGTGAGCATGTACTCGTAACGCAGCGACAACGAAATTTTAACATATCGTCTTAATTTCAAGTTTGTAGGCTATATAATTGTTGGAGATTTGAGGATGAGTTAATGCTCTTTCGTTTTGCTTATATATATATATATATATATATACTAGTGACTCGCCCCGGCTTCGCACGGGTAGCCCCCAGTGAACCCCCCCCCCTCCTACCCTCCCCAGTCAATCTCCTGGTTCTAAGCTACCTCCCCACCAATTTTCTGCCAAATCGGTTCACCCGTTCTTGATTAATAAGTGGTGTAACTAACGCGACTTTGTTTGATATTTATATTATAGATATATATACATAGATTGACTAGTATAAGTGGCTATAAGCCTTTGTAAGTTAGGGGATGTATCAAGCAAACAGCTTTGAACTTTGATGTCTACATCTTAATTTTGTAACTTTTTAACCCCCGACGCAAAAACGCCGGGGTATTAAAGTTTGACGTGTCTGTGTGTGTGTGTGTGTGTCTGTGCGTGTGGCTGTGTGTGTGTCTGTCTGTGGCATCGCAGCTCCCGAAAGGATAAAACGTTTTTTGTTTTTTTTGTTTGATAGTTAAATTAGTCTGGTGTTTTCTTAGATGTTTGTTCAAAATTGGTTCAGCCGTTTCATTGCGTTGAGGGTTGATTTTTATAAAATTAATTACTTGTTAGTTATTAAGGGGCTAGTCCTTGAAAATGACACTTCGAATTTTGACACTATTCCATTATCTGTGACCTCCACCTTGCGGTGGGATTTGGAACTATTTAGGTAAACAAATCTCTCAACCGTACAATTGTGTAGAAAACGCATTACTTGTTTTGTCAATAACATCATTGAATTTTTGTTCTGTACGTAATCAGCTAAATGTAATAATAAAATAAATGTATACTACCTATACAATCGTTGCTTGACTGACTGACTCGGTCACTGACTATCAACGCGAAGTCTAAACCCTAGGTCATAGAGACCTGAAATTCACATAGGTACATTTCTTTTGTGGTACAGCGGTGCACTAAGAAAGGAATTTCCGAAATACACACCCTAAAGTGGTACAGCGGGATGTTGAAGTTTGAATAGTAAAAACTGCACGCGGGCGAAGTCCCAGGCGTTCCACTACTGGATACTTGAGGAATCTCTGTGCACATGTTGTGTTTTACATATTATGCTGTGTCAGGTTTCGTTATATTTTATAACAGTTTTATTCGTTTTATTTTACCCCAAATAGACAAAGTGGTCAACAAATTCAATAACTGTACCAATATGGGTGCAAAGTTAGTATTTCAAAACCATCATAACCGAATCGCAAATGAACATGGTCAAGAAACGAACAAACACACAAAAACAACCAAAAAATACAGGACCACAAAAAAACAAAATTAAATCAAAAACAACCTAAAAACTCTCACAACCTAAGAAGGATTGTACCTCTAAAAAACCCCTTCCAACTCCTAAAAACATAGGGTTTAGCCTATTCTACCTCCCTAGAGTTCATACAAGTCTTAAACTTTAAGAAACTATTAAAACCTCGTACAAACCCATACAACCCAATTTAAACCAGTATTGAACGACGGACCTTGCTCAGGAAAATATCTTAGGAATCGGGATTTTTCCCAGCAAGGCCCAAATTAGATCTTTTTCTCCGCCTCAAAACTCACTATTCTGCCAAACTTCCTGCTGATGTTTTTTTCCAATGAACTTTCATCCACTAATATACCTACCTTGTTTGTTTATATTAATTTGAATGTGTATGTGCGCCTACTTTTTGTCGATTGTACCTATTCAACCTTTGGAGGTTTTTAAGGTACAATATTATAATTAAATGTGTAAAATAAATTGAGTATGAAATACATGAAAATGAAAAAACCTACACGTTTAGGGCTGTTTAAAAAAACGCTCATGCAGTGATTTTATTATTTAAAACTATGAATTTAATCCTATTTCGTCAAAATACATAGTTACAGTTTTTCGAGTTATTTTGTACAGAAAGACGGATAAAGAAACAAATAAATTATATAGGTACCTACAAACTATGTTGGAAGAAATACACGTAAATGAAACATACTGACCACCTAAAAAAAAAACGGCGCGGCGAGGACGTTGCATTTGACATGCCTAGTAAGATAATTTTCAAACATTTATCGTCTTCTAAATTCTAATTTCCAGTACTACCACAGTATAAATAATAGTACCTACTTCTTGAAACATGCAATGAATTTGTTTGGCGTCTTTATGAAAGGATTATAGGAAATTCAAACCCTAAAATCAATGGTGTTGACGACCTCTGTGGCGCGGCGGGCGAAGGTTGGCCTGCGACGCAGGAGGTTGCGAATTCGATTCCCGCCTCGAAACAAATATTTGTGCGATGGCAGATATTTGTTCAGGGTGTTCTGGGTATTTTCTATGTTTAATAAAAAATATCTATCTATGTATTATATTGTATTAAATATATCAATTATCTAGTACCCATAACACAAGCTCTGCTTAGCTTGGGGCTAGATAATGTTGTGTGAACTGTACAGCATTATTTATTTATTGTTTCGATATCAAATTGAAGTACCAGTATTATAATTAGTAACAAACAGCCAAACATAGATAAAAATTGAATGATAGTATAAATAAAAAATAAAAAAACATACCCTTCCTCACTAGTAAGTCGTGAGTATACTACCGTAGAATTGCACCGAGCAACTACGGAGGCCTGCAATGTTCTAAGTAGAGATCCACCAACTTATCTGTAGAATGAAATGTATGTAGATGATAGAAAACGACATACATTTCATTCTACTGATAAGTTGGTGGATCTTTAGAATTGGTTTGTGTTCACGACTGTATGATTGAACTGTCAAACCATGTCAGTCCCGTTAATTTTCACAAACCTCAAATAAATAGGTATTTGGATGGGTTTCCTATTACCCGAATTACAATTATAACAACGAAAACCAACAATTTTCAGTAAAATAATACAAGTTTTTGTAATGATATATCGAAGTATCCGGTTGCCCGTTTTCACCTGTGAATGAAAAATTTAACAAGGCCCACCCTTCCAGAGCCGTGGATAACCACGGAATGACAGAAAATGGCGTAGAAATCGTGTAGATACGGCGAATTGAAAATGTTTTCGTGTTTTTACACATCTTTTGTATGAAAAGATCAAAAACCCCAACTTACTTTTAAAACCAAGTGTATAGACATAATACTAAAGTGTTTTATTTCTCAGAAATAGCTGTAATTCCGTTGCTGTAGCTCATATGTAGATGCTCTATTTTGATCAATTTTGTGAAAATGGGTAGGTAGTTTTTCAATTTACACAAAATCTAGAAATAATTTTAGAAAACCCCTACTTACTTTTATTCAGCCTGAAGTGTTCTTTCTTCTGATCTAAATATTGTTAGGAATAAAGCTAAATTCGGGAAGTTCTTGGCTTTTCAAAACACCACTTTTCAAGGATTTTCAAGGACGTGTCCCTTAAGACCTCTATGTATTGTTGTTTCAGGGGACCATATGACGACATTTTATTAAAAGACCCCGCCGCTAAGAAGCCCAGGCAGGGTTCGGCAGGCAGGGAATTCGAGGAGTTCACTCACGACGTCACAGACTACTACAATCGTGACAATCGAAGCCCAGGTTCTAAGGCGAAGGAGAAGCCGAAGCCTAAACTTACAGCCAATTTAGGTACGTACCTACAATACTTAGGTATTATCTTCGATCGAGAATACGAGTACAACTAGATGACAGGTCGGCGCAAAAAATACGTCTCAGTGAATAAGAGCTCACTTGAGTGAAAGTTGTAACTTCAACTATCTGCCGTCTCAGACTAGGATTCACATGTACTCCAGTATTTCTAGCAAAACTAAGGATCCGGGATCACTCAATGTGTGAATGCGGGCTTGAAGAATGAAATGTGGATCACATTTTCTTCAATTGCCCAAAATTGCAATGCTCCCTCTATGACCTCCTCCCCCCTGAAATCCTTCGTCCTACTTCTTTCAAAATTCTATTATCCCTAACCTTTTCCCCCCTAGTAAACTTTTTACTTTGTAAATTTGTAAAAATTAATGGAATTAGGTTATAATAATGTGTATATATTCATGTAAACATATAAATAAATAAATAAATAAATAATGATTGACACAGTTCACACAACATTATCTAGCCCCAAGCTAAGCAGAGCTTGTGTTATGGGTACTAGATAACTGATATACTTAATACATAGATAGATATTTTTTATTATACATAGAAAATACCCAGAACACCCTGAACAAATATCTGCGATCGCACAAATATTTGTTCCGAGGCGGGAATCGAACCCGCAACCTCCTGCGTCGCAGGCCAACCTTGGCCCGCCGCGCCACAGAGGTCGGTATATTTGTATATAATAATTATTTCGCCTTAATCATTATGCTTTTCATATTGTTTTGTCTTTTTGTTTTAGCAAAATCATTTTGTTGCTATGTATAAAAGATTCAGCGTTTAACCGAACATATTTTTATTTTTTTAAATATTTTTTTTAAGTTTACGGCACTCTTTGACTTTGACACTGGCAGAGTCGTAGCAAAAAGCAAGCGCGGCGCCATAAAACAATAAGTTGAAATGGGGAGACACACTGCTTATTTATGACGCTAGGTGGCGCATAATCGCTGGTGTTGTTTCGTAGCCAAACTAAGGTCCATCAATGTTTAAAAAAAAACTGTCAAAAGTGGACAGTATTAGTTATGTCAAAAATGGATAATTTTTGTATGAGAAAAATCACCAGCGATGGTGGCGCCATCTGAGATTAGTTTTGCCTGTGGCTCCCCATTGAGTGAGCACTAATAATAGATGTATCACTGTTTACAGAAACACATAAAAAGAAAACCGAGAAGTTCCTTCATGACCTACAAAATCCCACCAACTGTACCGTGGCCTACATTTGTACACTCAAAAAGCGAATGGGTACCCTGGACTTGGCGAAATGCGTTGAGCTCGGTGTAAAACCAGGCCCTCTCCTGGGGCAGTTGAAGAATGGCCAAGATGTTTTGCTGCCTGATGGCAGACTGGTACGGTCTAGTGATGTGAAGACCCCTGATGACCCTGGACCGGTATTTATTGGTATGTATTGTATGTGAACACACTGAATTCTCGATTCAATTCAAGTCAATTCTTTATTGCCTTCACAATTTAGTTTTTTAATATGATTATTATAATAAGTAGAAACATGTCTAAGTATAACTTTTGAAACTATCATGGTTATGTACAATAGTATTGGGAACAATTAAAACTCAAAAATCATGGTAAATATCCCGTTTCTAGTGAAAAGTATGAAATAAGTAGTTTAGTAGTAGTAGAGCTTTTTTGTGACAGTTCGTCCAGGGAAGTACTACCTACCTTCATACCTAATCCTGCCGCAAATCAGTAGTGCCTGCATTTTTTTTTATACTTCTTGAGTGACGGAATAAGCAGATGGCCCACCTGATGTTAAGCGGTAACCTCTGCCTATGAACAGTGCATGAATGTGGCATTGCACTGCGCCCGCCACCCTGATACAAAGGTGGCAGGCATTACTGTGTTCCGGATAAAGGGTATGGGTGCCGGTGAAATTACAGGCATATGATACTTTTCATCTTTATGTCTCAAGGTGGCGGGCGCAGTGCAATGCCAAATAGGGTGCGTCCTAGATGGACGTGACCTATGAGGTAATGTATTGTTAAAGGCAGAGGTTACCGCTTAACAACAGGTGGCCCATCTGCTTGCTCAATCAACAATGCCAGCTGGCCAGAAATTAAACAGATTTGTGTACAAAAACCACCGCAAATGCAACCAAACTCACGCAAACACCCTATCCTCACGTTTGAGTTTGTATACATTTACCTTGGTTTGCCAAACATGTACCGGCACCTTTACCTTCCGACTTTTACAAACCCGTTTTTGACCCCCGAAGCACTAAAAACTAATTGGATTGCTGGGCAGGTGTCGCTCGCAGCAGTTCCTAGTATAAGGACAATCCACCCTAGCAGCAATCATTGCCAGTACGGTGTTGGATGTCAGTGATCTTGGTTCTTCTACGGATCTCCTCATTTCGGATTATATCACATAGTGAAACTCCGAGCACAGCTCTCTTCATAGCCCGCTACGCAACTTTGAGCTTTTGTAAGCGGGTAATAAATAGCGGCCTCGTCTCAGTGTCGTAAATCATCACTGAGGGCACTAGTTACTTTCGTCTTGAGACTGCATTGACATGATACATTTTGTAACCCCCGACGCAAAAACGACGGGGTGTTATAAGTTTGACGTGTTTGTGTGTGTGTGTGTGTGTGTGTGTGTGTGTGTCTGATTGTGGCATCGTAGCTCCTTAACGGATGACCCGATTTAGTTTTTTTTTAGTTTGAAATTTGAATTTGCGGGAGTGTTCTTAGCTATGTTTGATTAAAATCGGTTCAGCAGTTTCATTGCATTGAGGGTTTTATTTAATTTTTACAAAATTAATTACTTGTTATTTCAGTCTTGGAAGTACCAGACCTGTCATACCTCAAGGAGAGTGAATTCTCGGAGCATTTCGACAATAACGAAAACCCCCCAGAAAAAGTTCCCGCCCTTGTCGTACACTACACACCGCCGAATGTTTTAAACCAACCAAAGTAAGTATCAATCTTGGTACAATGCTACGAGCTTGTCCAGACTCTAGACTAGGCGGTTTGCGCGCGATTCGAGTCGAAGCGATTGTGAGATCTAGAGCTTCATACATTCCGTCCACATGCAGTCGCGCGTTTTGCCGCTCGCGCGTAAATCGCGTGCAATACGCGAGACGAGACTCGCGCGTCTGAAGCGCGTTCGACGCGCGAGTCGAGATACTAGGGACCCCATTGCTCCGTCCAGGACGCGCGCGATAGTTGGCGATATTTGCTGTGTAGGTAGTTATTTTTCTATAAAAACTTTCGTGAATCATATCAATTATTTTATAAAAACGGGAAATTTTCACGTACCGTTAACGGGGCGAAACAATGTCGGTGCTTACATCGATTTAACGGTACGTGAAAATTTCCCGTTTTTATAAAATAATTAATATGATTCACGAAAGTTTTTATAGAAAAATATCCTATATATCCTAGAATGTTTTATAGAACCTACACAGCAAATATCGCCAACTATCGCGCCCGTTTCGAGAGTCTTTTTCAAAAAAAAAAGACTCGAAACGGGTCGAAACAATGTCGGTGCTTACATCGATTTAACGGTACGTGAAAATTTCCCGTTTTTATAAAATTATTAGTTATTTTTCGTTTATTTTGAACCTTGCTTTGTTCTGGTCCCTTGAATATGATATCTCGTAAATTTTCGCCGTCGGAGAGAATGGCGGAATGTTCTCGTTTTTCGGCATCCCATCACTTTTCGAAGTATTTCGGACTGAGTAGCGGCCATTTCCTGTCCGATATTATTTTTCAAACTTTAAATAACCCCAAAGGGAGAAATAAGTCCGGCAATAGCGGCGGCCCACCCCTGTGTTTGAGCACAATGCATCTTGAATATGGATGACCAATCTAAAAAATAAATCAGTAATAAGCAATCTAAAAATCACGGAGATAACGCAACACCCTATTATTTTTCAAAATATAGTTCGTATACTTAGGTCGTTCTAATTGAGAACTGAATCTGCAATGACAATAGCAAATCAGCTACGCAGTGGCATATAGATTTTGGTTCATATATATTTTCCACGACAACCGTTTTTTTGGCATTATACTAAGTAATTATTGGCTTAAAAAATTCTTTCTTATGAAGTGTGTCGCAACTCATTCTGATGCTGGTTTATCAATATAGATACCGCAACTTCATGGCAATGTTCGGGCCGAACACACAGCACCTCGTGCTGAACTCTCAGAACGCGTGCCTCGGGTCCGAAGCCGTGCACCGAACACAGCACAAGCTACATCTCCTCGATGGGGATATATTCCCGATGCTGCGAGACGCGAGCGTGCCCGCCGTGTGGAACTCCCACCCTGCGCCTGGCAAGGACAGCCCGGCGAGACGCGGCTTAGAGGACCTGAAGAATAAAGTACGAGTACACCGACTCTGATTATCCTTGGAATACGCAGTGTTTTGTCTTTTGCATTGATAAGCAGTTTCAATTAACTACTTCCGCCACCCTATAGTGAATTGAAAATGTTATCGGCCATTTGGAAGATAAGAAGGCAGCAGGCATTTTCCTCGATTTGCCTAAGGCCTTTGATTCCGTAAACCATGAGCTTCTTTTAGAGAAACTTAAGGTTTACGGAATAATAATAATAACATATAAAAATAATAATTATTAAAATACATACATATGTTATTTAAATACAATTATTGTATTCTATACAATTTAATGAGAAACTGACAAATCACAAGTCTAGATTTGTGTCTAGTTTGAAGTCTCTAAATTGTGGTTACAAAATTTTACTGTCTTGCATTAATTAATAGATATAACTGAGGAGCAAACTGCGGTTTGTGTGGAGCAGATTGTATTTTTTTAAATATTTTGTTTACAATTTACGGTTTCGTATGCACAACAATTGCTCACGGTGCAGGGGATGAAACTAAAAACTAATTTTTAGATTGCCCTCGCGCAGTTCCAGAAAATAATAGCAATAGAGGGCTCTAAGGAGGACGGGCAGGCGGCCAAGGAAGAAAAAGGAGCCAAGCTGGAAGTGCTCGCCGGTCGGACTCTCACTATGTTCCATCTACGACCCAAGATACATCTCGACAGGTACGCTACCAACCAGCAGCACCATAATATAACAATGACGCATAAGCTTGAAAGTCCACTGCTGGACATTGAGCTCCCCCATAGAATGCCAAAACGAATTGAGCCGCCTTTCCTGCGTCGTCCAGTTCGTGGGTTCCATTCGAGAACCTTTATCCCCCAACGTTTGTCGGTTCTGCGAGCTATATGGCCTGCTCATTGCCACTTGAACTTGCTAATTTTGAGAGCTATTTCGGTGATCTTGGTTCTTCTACGGATGTCCACATTTCGGATTCAACTTGTTAGTTATATATCTGTGTTATAGTTATTATAGTGGTATATATCAAAAGACATCTGTGGTGTGTCCGGCCTAAGAATAGACCCCTCCGTCTCCTCCCGTGGATGTCGTAAAAGCCGACTAAGGGATAACCCGGACTTTTTGATAAGATTCGTTGGTATAAGATTTGTCCTGGATGCTAGCTTATTACAGAATGTGTTTTTACTGGAAGAAAGCGTTAGTAGAGTCAGTCGTGGGAAGCAATGGTGGCGATAACCTCACCACTTGTCACGTCTATATTGCACGATGGTACAACCTACTGTGAACAGAGACCTATTGAGGCTCTGCCTACCCCTTCGGGTTAAAAGGCGTGTGTCTATGTATGTATCATGTCATGATCTTTCTCTCGTCGTAAAAAGGACAGTAAAATAATCAGTCTGGTAAAAACATGGCCCTAATAATCATTTTCTCTTGCATGCTTGGATATTCATAAATTTTTTCGAAGACCTTAGAGATTAATCGGCCTTGCCAGTCTAGACCGGCCTTAGTATTTAAAACTCCAGCAGGCATATTATGAGCTCTTATTTCCATTCAGTTCAAAAACTATTCAGTACAAAATATCGGTTCATCGTTGACATCCGCGTCGTTGAATAAATTTAATCGCAGATGTCTATAGACTCTCTGCAACTGTGCCTTTAAATATAGTTGCGGATATCACGGAACCGATATTTTGTACTGAATAGTTTTTGAACTGAATGGAAATAAGAGCTCATAATATGCCTGCTGTAAGACGCAAGTGATGATAGTTGATAGTTAGCTACTACATAATATATCCAGACTACCTTCCAGTGAAATACAATAACTTCGCACTATAGTTCTGCACAGAGGTCAAAAAACTTGTGTCTATACATCACCAAAAATCTATCGTGGGACCATCGATCAGTAAGAGAATGCATGGAAACATGCAAAGGAAGGATCAATCTGATGAAGAACTCATTGCACCAACCTACAAGGTTGACACCAGTGAACCCGTTGGTTTTTCTGAAACTTTACATGACAGAACATGCGGATGGCCCACCTGATGTTAAGCCATAACCTCTGCCTATGAACAGTGCATTATCTCATAGGTCACGTCCAACAAGTACGCGTCCTATGTAACACTGCGCCCGCGCCACCCTGAGACATAAAGATGGAAAGTCTCATGTGCTTGTAATTTCACCGGCACCCAAACTCCAAACCCACCCGGAACACAGTAATGCGAGCACTACTTCTTTGCGGCAGAAATAGGTATAGTTTTAGTACTTCCCCGGACGAATTCTTTCACAAAAAAGCTCTACTACCATATTCTCGGGGCCGTCCATAACCGGCGTAACTTGCCGGCCGTGGTAGTAATGTAACATTATTTCTGCCAATCAGATCAGCAGAACCAAAACTACACATTCAAGACTACATCCAAGAGACGATGGATGTGGACGGTTTCGTCGACAGCTTGGAGTCGTTCCGGCGGCTGACGGACGATGTGCGTTACTCGAAAAGCGACTCTCACAAGGAGTATCCGAAAGTCGTTTTTCTTGGAACCGGGTCGTGTATACCGAGCAAGACTAGGAATACTAGTGGCATCGCTTTACTCATCGAGTGAGTATAACGCAAGCTTTCATTAAACTAGTGATGGAGACCGTGAGTTGTAACCTCGGAATGGATATCCGAGTTTTGTTCCTTTCGATCGAATTTGAAACTGTCTACGCCAACGACAAAACGCCCTCCTTGGTTTATAAATAAATAATGCTGGACAGTTCCACACAACATTATCTAGCGCCAAGCTAAGCAGAGCTTGTGTTATGGGTACAAGACAACTGATATACTTTATACAACATATTACAGAGATATTTTTTATTATATATAGAAAATACCCAGAACACCCTGAACAAATATCTGAAAATCTCACAAATATTTGTTCCGAGGTGGGAATCGAACCCGCAACCTCCTGCGTCGCAGGCGAACGTTCGCCCGCCGCGCCACAGAGGTCGTCAAGAGGTTATTTAAGTTAGTTCTCTTTTGAATCAGCTTCTCCTTGTTCTCGAGGCACCACACAGATGCTTCACACCTAGTAGTAAGAAGGATCATCAAATAAAGCCAAGCCATGTTGTTGCCTGATTGTACTAGGTTTGGTTGAGTTGGAACAGCAGTAAATTTCGTTTATAAGACAAATGATCCTTGTCATTTCAATAAATAAAATATTTTTGACTTTGGATGACGCCATGTTTTGTAAGTAACAGCCTTAGGCTGCGTTTCCACCTGAGATGAGCGAGGATGCGTAGCGAGGGATGTGTTTGTTAAGAACCAATAGAATCACTTCATTTACCATCCTGGCTCAGCGCAGCTCTGGTGGAAACGGCTTAGCAGAGCGAGGTTTTTATACGTACAAAACAAGCTAGGGATGTTGTGTGCGAGTGATGTGTGCGAGAGATGTGTGCGAGGGATGTGTGCAAAGGATGGACGCGAGCTTTCGCGTTTGGAGTTTTCGCTCGCATCTGAAAAGAGCCGCCCGCTACACATCCTCGCACCGCTCATCTGCGCACCGTTTCACAGCGTCGCTACACATCTTTGCACCGGTCAGCTGCCTAGCACATCTCTATGGTGGAAACACTCACATCGTTCCACAGCCTCGCTACGCATCCTCGCACCGCTCATCTACCTCGCACATCTCTGGTGGAAACGCAGCCTAATGATGTCATTATGACGTTTCAGTGAGCATAGATCAATGATATTGGACTGCGGAGAGGGTACGTTCGGTCAGCTGGTGCGTTTCTTCGGGCCGAAGAAAGTGAATGCCTTCCTGATGACTGTCAAAGCTATTTATGTGTCGCATTTGCACGCCGACCATCATATTGGTTAGTATCGAGCGATATAAATAAAAAACTATATAAAGTTTCGCGTTCTAGATTCTTTCATGGAATAGGATAAATAATGAAGAGCTGGGTCACCAAATTTTGTAAAATAGATTATTTTACAAGATGTTTGTATGTAAGTATGTATGTATGGGACAAATCCTGCAACTGAATTTTAAAGCAGTTCTCCTAAACCGATTGAGATGAAATTTTGCATACTTGTCAAGTTCCGATGACAGTACATTTTTATGCGTATGGGTCCCTTCAAACCGGAACACAGCAATGCGAGCACTACCGCTTTGCGGCAGTAATATGGTGGTGGTACTTCCCCGGACGAACTCTTTCACAAAAAAGCTCTGCTTTACTTACCTCTGTAGCGCGTCGGGCGAGAAGCCGGCTGAGATGCGTAAGGTGGCGGGTTCGATTCCCGCTGCGGGGGACAAATGTGCGTATGATCTGCAAATATTTATTCCGGGTCTGGGTGTTATGGTACCATGGTACTCGTAGTTTTTTGTATCTAAAATAGTCTTGCGTTTGGCTACATCTCATCTGATGGAAAGCAACGATGAGGCATATTTAAGCACGCTCGCCTAGAAGATGCTTATTCACTCTTCGTTTGAAAATACCCAAGTTGTATGATAAAGGGAATAAAGAAGCCGGAAGAGATTTCCAGGCTTTTGCTGTCCGCATGATGAAAGAGCTCGAGAAACGGTTTGTACGCGACGGTGGCATGTCGACAACAAAAGGGTGAAACGACTCTCCACGTCTGGTCGCCAGGTGGCGACGTTTTTTTTTTTGGTGTTTTTTGCCCATTACAGCTCATGAACACTTCTTCAGATAGCGAAAGTTGATTTCGCGAGAACTAGGAGACTTAACACTCATGTTTTAATTGATAGTATCTTATAAATATCATCAGTTCAGCTACGATCCCCCTAAACAAAACAAAACACTGTAAAAATGATTTTAGGGGGATCGTAGCTGAACTGATGATATTTATAAGATACTATCAATTAAAACGTGCAGCCACTCACCGAAATACATGCGGTAGAAGATCATAATCATTTATTCATTTACAAACATGGGTAGATATCAAACAGGTGACAAAATAAAATAGTATGGTAGATCCAGCCATGCTTTACCAATGTTGGCATGCAAAATAGTTACACATTAATAACTAGAATAAATGATTCATAATTAGATAGACAACACGCAACTTTTCGACGATGTTCTAAGCTCTGCAACCTTTGTGTGTTATGCGTTATCTGGTAGTAACAGCTGTATCTATTTGCAGGGCTCATCGGAGTGCTGCAGGCGCGCCGCGCCGCGTTCGAGTCGGCTGGCCTGCCGCCCGAGCCCGCGTACCTGCTCGCGCCCGGACAGATCTTCACGTGGCTCTCCATGTACGACCAGCAGTTCGAGAAGCTCAAGCGAGACTTCACCCTCATACCCAATCAGAGCTTGGTGAGTGTACTAACAGTTGGGTAGCACCCACTTTTTTTGCGAGGATCAATCAATCTATCATATATTTTGCGAAACATGGGTACATAAGATGATAATAAAGATTTAAAAAACAGGACATGATCAACTTTACAGCATGCAAAGTTTAAAAATAAGTACATTGTTACAAGTTAAAAGATAAGTCACAGACTCACAATAATTACAATTATTGTGAGTCATAAAAATATAAATAATATATACTCAAACGCTAGATCAGTTAATAAATTAATAATCAATAAAATAGAGTCTCTACATATCATGATACTATGATGTTCATTGATACTATAGTAAAATTTTTGCGAAATAAAATGTTTTAATTTGAATTTGAATATATTAATTGGACATATTTCTAAAATGACAGTAGGCAGATGATTAAAAATACATCTTGCGAGGCCTCTATTTTTTTACAAGCTTTATAATTAACTTGCAACGTATGTCCGGGTGGAATCTTGCAACTGAATTTTAAAGCAGTTATCCTCAACCGATTGAGCTGAAATTTAGCATACCCGTCAAGTTCCGATGACAATACAATATGATGGTGACAGCGAGCTGATCTGATGATGGAGACGGAAGGTGGACAACGGAACTACTCGATGGATAATTGTAGACTGGCCGTGTTTAGGCTCATTTTGATCAGCACACGGTTACGATCACTAATTTTATAAAAGCTGATGGGCTTTGCAAAAAGGTTGTATTGAAAAATATATTTTTCACAAAAAAAAAATATTTCACAAGTGTCACTTTGTGCTAGCACAATTGAGGGGAGACTCGCAAGCAAAATTGAGGGAGGAGACCGCGAGGCTCGCGAGTTGACATTGACACGCACCTGTGTGGTGTGTTCTGTGCGACAAACTGCCTCGCCTCGCTTGCCGCCTGTCTCCCTCTCACAAGCACATGAAATTAGACTTTATAACATATAGAATAAAGACATTACACATCAAAATCGACGGCACAGTGAATGGGTTTGCCTGCATACTGTGTTAGCACGACTAGAATAATTGAGCGAGGGCCTCTTTTGAGAAAGTTTGTTAGCACAATTGTGCTAGTACACGTGCGGGGGACCCACCACTAGAGTTCTCACATCTAATGCCACTACGAATAGTTTGAGCCGCTTCCACCCACTGAGTTCCTGCGACCGTTATAATGACATCAGTCGTTCTATGTGGCGTGACAGGCAAAGGTTCGCCTGCGTGCGACGCAGGAGGTTGCGGGTTCGAAAACGAATTATTTGTACGATCTGCAGATATTTGTTCAGGGTGTTCTGGGTATTTTCTATGTATAATAAAAAATATTTATCCATGTAATATATTGTATATCAGTTATCTGCTCTGCTTAGCTTGGGGCTAGATAATGCTGTGTGAACTGTCCAGAATTTTAATTTTAATTTTGAATAAATAAATAAATAATGCTGGACAGTTCACACATTTTTTTTATTTTTTTTATTTTTTTTTTATACTACTTGGATGACGGATCTAGCAAGAGGCCCACCTGATGTTAAGCGGTAACCTCTGCCTATGAACAGTGCATTACCTCATAGATCATGTCCACCTAGGACGCAACCTATGTGGCATTGCACTGCGCCCGCCACCCTGAGACATAAAGATGAAAAGTCTCATGTGCCTGTAATTTCACCGGCACCCTTAACCCTTCAAACCGGAACACAGCAATGCGAGCACTACTGCTTTGCGGCAGAAATAAGTATGGTAGTAGTACTTCCCCGGACGAACTCTTTCACAAAAAAGCTCTACTACTACTACAACATTATCTAGCCCCAAACTAAGCAGAGCTTGTGTTATGGGTACTAGACAACTGATATACTTAATACAATACATTACCTAGATAGGTAAATATTTTTTATTAAACATAGAAAATACCCAGAACACTCTGAAAAAATATCTGCGGATCGCACAAATATTTGTTCCGAGGCGGGAATCGCACCCGGAACCTCCTGCGTCGGAAGCGAAAGTTCGCTCGCCGCGCCACAGAGGTCGTCATTAAAGAGGCCTATCTCCAGTGGACGTCGGACGTCTGATGATGACCTTGCTTGTAGGTAGATGACGAGCACCAGGACGAGGGAATGACGGCCGCCGTGCTGGCCTGCATCGGCGCCCGGCGCGTGCAGACGTGCCTGGTCTCGCACTGCCCCAACGCGTTTGGCGTGGCCATACAAGTGGACGGCGACCACAAGCTCACCTACTCCGGAGACACCATCCCGTGTCCGGCGCTCGTCGCCATCGGTATGATTGTAGCTTCAATATAGAGTCTGTGTCGACCTCTGTGGCGAAGGTTCGCCTGCGACGCTGGAGGTTGCGGGTTCGATTCCCGCCTCGGAACAAATATTTGTACGATCTGCAGATATTTGTTCAGGGTGTTCTGGGTATTTTCTATGTATAATACAAAATATCTACCTAGATATTGTATTGTATTAAGTACGAGTATATCAGTTATTTAGTACCCATAACACAAGCTCTGCTTAGTTATCAACATCACCAAACCCTTACTGATTGGAAGTATGATAGGCGCGGGGGGAGGCATTGGGTTTTGGCGACACAGCGCCCCGTACTAATAGCATCGTACGTACCTTCTGGTTTATTCTATATTCTAATGTTCATTTGCCGCGCGAGCCGATATGTTGTTAGAATTTAGTAGAACGCGGCTGCCGCGTGCGGCAAGTAATCCAGTTCGAACAGCCCGCGGCGGCGGATAGCCAGCCAGAACCAGTTAATTCTTGTAAACCTGCGAGTATGGACGCGCCTGCTCGGGCGGCTGCCGCTTTCATTGTGATCCATAATCATATTTTTCAAAACAATTAACGAAAAAGGCGTTGGTGAATGAAGAAACTATATTCAAATAGATTGCAATATGGCGTGAAACTTATGGAAGACTTGAGATATGAATCCATTGTAGACACAATACAAAATTTCATTAAATCATTAGCGCCATACAATTGTTTAAGTAGACGGCCTTTTTCGTTGTCCATTCTACGTATGTGCCGCGCGAGCCAATTCACTAAAACGACAACCGTCCTAACTGCGCGCGAGCGGACGACCGAAGCTCTTTGATGCGGTCTTAAAAAGCAACACCGAGGCGATCTTCGAGCACGGCAATGTTCGAGTGTTTGCCGCGCGTAATTTGTACGCACCTTTAGAATAACGTGAAATACTTGCTATTGCAGTTGGTAGGGGTACAAACACATAACCGTTGTTTGGACGTTGTTTTTTTAAATCTGCAGGCGAAAACTCAACCCTGCTGATCCATGAGGCGACCATGGAGGACGAGCTAGCGCAGGAGGCGCGGACCAAGATGCACTCCACAACGTCGCAAGCCATCGATATCGGCAGGCAGATGAACGCGCGCTACACGCTCCTTACGCACTTCAGCCAGAGGTAATCACAAGATGCACTCCACAACGTCGCAAGCCATCGACATCGGCAGGCAGATGAACGCGCGCTACACGCTCCTAACGCACTTCAGCCAGAGGTAATCACAAGATGCACTCCACAACGTCGCAAGCCATCGACATCGGCAGGCAGATGAACGCGTGCTACACGCTCCTAACGCACTTCAGCCAGAGGTAATCACAAGATGCACTCCACAACGTCGCAAGCCATCGACATCGGCAGGCAGATGAACGCGCGCTACACGCTCCTAACGCACTTCAGCCAGAGGTAATCACAAGATGCACTCCACAACGTCGCAAGCCATCGACATCGGCAGGCAGATGAACGCGCGCTACACGCTCCTAACGCACTTCAGCCAGAGGTAATCACAAGATGCACTCCACAACGCCGCAAGCCATCGACATCGGCAGGCAGATGAACGCGCGCTACACGCTCCTAACGCACTTCAGCCAGAGGTAATCACAAGATGCACTCCACAACGTCGCAAGCCATCGACATCGGCAGGCAGATGAACGCGTGCTACACGCTCCTAACGCACTTCAGCCAGAGGTAATCACAAGATGCACTCCACAACGTCGCAAGCCATCGACATCGGAAGGCAGATGAACGCGCGCTACACGCTCCTAACGCACTTCTTCTCCTTACGTGATAAAGCTCATCCGCACATCATAGATCCCTGGGTTTCTCGTACGAGTCGTTTCTCGAGATCATTTCTTCCCTATACCTACAAACTATGGAATGAGCTTCCATCTGAGGTTTTCCCCCTTAGTTACGACATGTATTATCGCTGTTTTCGTTCTAGGTCCTCCTACGAGGAGCTTCTTAGTAAATTCAATTTGCACACCTTAAAGATGAGAAGATTGGTCCTTGACCAATTGAGTGTAAGTAAATTCGACTGTAGTAAACTAGTTAATCAAGTATACATACATATACCTTACCGCTCTTATAATCGTGAGGCTCGGAAACAATATTTGTTCGCACGTATCCCTTGTAAGACGATCGCTGGTGAGCGCGCACCGCTTAATAGAATAATGAAACTATTTAATAACCATTTTTCAAATATCGAATTTTTCGCTAACTCGCCTGGTCTGTTCATAAAAAGTGTAGTCGACACGTTAATGTCGATTACACTGGATGAGCTATATTCACAATAATTTGATTAGTAGGTGCCTACCTACTCCTGTATCTTGTCCTACATTACTATGCATTAACACTTAGCATTTACTGAGCTCTCTAAATACTGTCTGACTGGCTGGCGCCTTGGCTGGGTGCTGTCCTCTGTCTCTTTCTAGCTGTAGTTGTGGGTGGATCGCTTGAGGGGACAGTGCTTTGTCGAAGGGTCAATCAGGACTGGCAGATATAATACCTATCTTTCCACACTAAACTAAGTTATTGTAATAAGTTTTCTTTATATTTGTCCTATAATGTTAACATACCTAACTCGTGGACAACGGGGCTGGTTACTCTTATAGAACTTGTTATTTCGTTCTATTTTTAGTACTACATGAGTGTTATTGTTTGTTGTCCTTAATAAATGAAAAAAGTTTCATAAAAAAAAAATAACTACGCTTTCCACAAGGTTCCGTAAATTTTTGTCGTTAGTAGTTTTTTTTTTTTTATGAAACTTTTTTCATTTATTAAGGATGCTATGAGTGCTCGTCCAGGGTGAACGTGGTGAGTTGTGCTGGTGCGGCCACGGTGGAAACAGCTCTCCGGCAAAAATTTACGGAACCTTGTGAGATGACCAGCACAACTCACCACGTTCACCCTGGACGAGCACTCATAGCACCATAAAGCGAAAAAATTATATCCACATTTCTAATTATAAATAAGGTTTTACGGATTAGGAAGCGTATTGCGTCGTGCTTATTTTACAAGCTTTTTATTAACTTGCAATGTATGTCCGGGGGGAATATGTTTGTCCGGCTGGAATCTTGCAACTGAATTTTAAAGCAGTTACCCTCAACAGATGAAATTGACATACCTGTGAAGTTCCGATGACAATACAATATGATGGTGACAGCGAGCCGATCTGATGATGGAGAGAAAGGTGGACAACGAACAGTAGACTGGCCGTATTTAGGCTCATTTTGATCAGCACACGGTTACGATCACTAATTTTATAAAAGTTTGTGGTGAAAAATATATTTTATACAAATAACTTATGTCTCTAAAATTATTGCGTCTTGTTATGACAGGTACGCGCGGCTGCCTCGACTCAACTCGCAGATTCTCAACGATAACGACAGCGTTGGCATCGCTTTTGACAATATGCAAGTGAGTGTTTTAAATTTATTTTTTACTAGTGTTCCCTCGCGTCTTTTCTCGCGTTTTACCCGGATAAAAGTAGCTTTTAGCTCTATCCAGTTGGGCAAGTACGAATAATTAACGTTAGCGAGACGCTAGTGAGTCGATAGTCAATGTCAAATATTGGTCAATGATATCATGGTAAGTAGAAATCTTAATTATTTTATTGGTTAATATTTGAAAATTAGATAGATAGATAGATAGAAAATTCTTTATTACACATAAAACAAAGAAGTACAAAGGCGAACTTAATGCTAGAAAGCATTCTCTATCTTCATTTTCTCTAAAATTGCTATCGACTCGCTAGCGTCTCGCTAACGTTAACTATTCGTGCTTACTCCACAGGTGTATTTATCTGTGTGACAAATTTCACCGAAATCGAGAACCGAGTAAATGGTTCCAAAGACAGTTTTTCTGTTTTTCTGGATTCGGATATCCCCATACTGTCAAAGTTATAAAAACGGCCACGTGCGAGTCTGACTCGCGCACTAAGGGTTCCGTACCATTGTTCAATCAAGTGTTTTTTATATGTATGTTAGTTTCTAAGGTATTTATGTTGCTATGGGCTTATTGTTTAGCTTTAGTGCAATTCTCAATAAACCTGAAATAAAGATTTTGAATTTGAATTTGAATTATCTACAATAACGGCCTACCTATGACGGTTCATGAGATACAGCCTGGTGACAGGCGGACAGACGGACAGCGGAGCCTTAGTAATAGGGTCCCGTTTTACCCTTTGGATACAGAACCCTAAAGAACACTGTATAGCACAATGATCCCGGCGTTGTACTATCCCAATGATCCACAGTATCATTATAATTATAAGTATGAACATTATTGTTCATGTATTAACCATTTTTATGCTACACCTACTGGGAAGAAACTAACTCCTGACATACAGGTAGCTAGTTTAGGAGTCAGAGCTTCATTTTAATATGTACATTGGTTTATTCTTCGATCAAGAATACAACTAGATTTCGGGTCACGTACAAAATCAAAGCTAAATACCGTCCGCGTGGGTATATATACTTATACAGCTATATTTGTTAAATAACGAACTGAAACAAAAGTTTTAAAACAGTTCCAAGTTCAACCTAATTACAACCATGACCCCTAGCAATAAAGTAGCAAATCTTCAAAATATTATCTTATACTTACGATCATTCTTCACAAAAAACGAGCAAAGTAATAAATTACTCCTGTCACTTAGAAATGAAAAGACATCAACATTTAGTGTGAAATCAACCTGTGTGAGAGCTACAAATAAAGTTCTCACTAATACAAATAAAAAATAAAAGCTCACTTTTTAAGTGAGCTGTTATCCACCGAGACGTATTTTTGGCGCCGACCTGACATCTAGTTGTATTCTTGATCGAAGGGTTTATTCAATAAATGCTTAACTTACTTTACTTACTTTACTCACTTTACTCACTTTACTCACTTTACTCACTTTACTTTACTTACTTTACTTACTTTACTTACTTTACTTACTTTACTTACTTTACTTACTTTACTTACTTTACTTACTTTACTTACTTTACTTACTTTACTTACTTTACTTACTTTACTTACTTTACTTACTTTACTTACTTTACTTACTTTACTTACTTTACATACTTTACTTACTTCCAGATAACAATGAGTGACCTAGAGCTACTCCCTCATATGTACGCTCCGCTACAGCTGATGTTCGCGGAGCACTGCGTCGAGATGGAGCTGAAGGCCGCGCACAGAGTGAGGCAGAAGACGCGCGAGGCGGAGCGTGCCTCCTCGCCCAGCCTACCCTCCTCCGGTAATATCACGCTACCGAGACATGTCTTAGAGGATGTAGCTAGCCCAGATAGTGTAGACGTAAAGAAACGGAAAATGGATGAGACGTAATCAAGGGCGTAGCGAGGTGCGGGCAGGGAGAGGCAGCTGTCCCCCCTTAGAAGAGCGGTCGTTCGCTGGTAAACTGTAATTCTGACGAGCTTCATAGCTTGCGACGCTTCTTATAAGACCATAGAAACTAACAGGCTTGAAGGTTGGCTTGTGAAATACAACAATACGGGATGTGATCTATGTTTTTTTTACATCATTTCATACTCTAATAAATGACGACAAGGGTAGTGTATAACTTTTGAAACTATCATGGTTATGTACATAATTTTCACTAGAAACGGGATATTTACCATGATTTTTGAGTTTTATTCGTGGTTTTTTTTTTAGTGGTATCGTTCGTAATAAAAGAGTGAGAAAGAGGGTAGATCGATATATCTGCCAATAACATCTACTCGCAAAGACTTTAGTTAGTTCTCCCGTGATCATGGCGCATGTAACTGTGCCGAAATATCGGGAACATATAAAACTCAAAAATCATGGTAAATATCCCGTTTCTAGTGAAAATTAAGGGTAGTGTAGTTTTTTTGTTATAGAAAAATGAATCGTATAACGTTTAGTGAAAACAAAAAAGAACTTTTTTTTTTTTAATTACTACCTCCGCTCATGTTAAACTCGTATGTTAAAAACAACGATCAAATCAATATAATCCAGGATTTTCTTTGGGTGCCCCCCTCCTATATACAATCCTGGCTACGCCCTAGGACGTAATGTTTTAAAGGGGTTCCGGAATTTGGTTTGCTTATCTGAAAGGGAGTGTACCGCTAGGGTGCTCGAGCCCTCTGCATTTAAGCGAAATTTGCTCCTATTTTGGATATTACGTCACCAAACTGAATGACGTACAGTTTTACCCAAAATATAAGTCGCCCTGATGTACCTGCGCCGTAGACCAAATTCTATACCGTGGGAACCTGGGAAAATTCTTTCTACCAATAGCAATCGCGCGCTAAAATCTTGCGCTGTTATTGGTTAATCGATTTCGCGGCAAAATCGCGGCCGGTCGACTTCTACATGTTAGCGGGCAGAGCTATTCAGCGGGTCAGAGCTATACTATACGTTCGGCTACTGTCGGATATCAGTATGCGCTTTTCTGCGCAAACGAAAACAGTCGATTGGACTTATGTTTTGGGTAAAACAGTACACATGCTGAAACTCTCTAAAACTCTTACGTTTCGCTTGTGAAGCGAAAATTTTATTGTGTTCGTCACCACATCTTGAGATAGCGAAACCTGATTTTGAGGAAACTATGAGAACTAACACGCATGTTTCTAGTTTTCTTCGTACAGAATGACCATCGTGATAGTCACACCAATTCTGGGACACCTTTTAGTGTAGACGTAGTTACTGGTAGATTGTATACTCGGTTCCAGTAACGCAAGTTTTAAGGCGCTATAGGTTCAACCAGTTTTAACGAACATTTTTGTACGAGGCGAAGAAGGCGAGCGCTCGCTCTGATACCGTGTTTTTGTGTATAAAATAATAATATAAAATGCCCTTCAGAGTTTTGTTAAATTTTGTTGATGACTCACTAACTCAAATAATAAATAATAAGTTACCAAATGTTTCAAAAATTAAAACATGTAAAAGTAATTCTAAAATGGTATTTAAATTTAAAAAGGTGGTATCTTTAATTAAAAAAATATCTAGTGAAGTAATTCAAATAGTGTATTGAATTTATGATTTAACTAGATAAAAAGATTAAGAATACCATATATATTTTTTTTCTATTTGAAAACTGTGAGTTCTCCTAGCAAAAACATAAAAATTCTAGAACTCATTATAGACATGCTGTGAACCTATTGCGCCTTAAACCATCTAACTTGCTGGTAGTTTTTATTAGTAATAGTAGAGTTTCCTGGAATTAGTTCGTCCGGGAAAGTACTACCACCTATTTCTGCCGCAAAGCAGTAGTGCTCGCTTTGCTGTGTTCCGGTTTGTAGGGTAGGTGCCGGTAAAATAACAGGCACATTAACGGGGCATTCCACTAGTGCTTAAATATGAAAAGATGCAGTTATTGGACCGGGCAGAAATGAAATGTAGATAGCTAGCTTCTACTATAGAGACGGTGCTGTGAGATTTAGTAAATGTTACAATCTCATTCGCGTTCTATATCATTTGTATGGAGATGTGAACGTTTCGTACAACTCCACTGTTCACGTCACCATAACCGTATTATATATTATTTATTGAGGCTGTGGTGTGTCTGTGGCCTTAGAATAGACCCCTCCGTCTCCTCCCGTGGGTGTCGTAAACCCGACTAAGGGATTTACTCCAGTTCAGAAAATATAACGACTTCTCTTTGTGTTCAGGCTGTGACACATAACAACTTCACTTTTTGTTAACACTTGATTTTTCGATGTTACACCCCCCCCCCCCCCCCCCTCCATCTATTTGCATGGGCCTCTTATTGGAAATTGGAGTAAACTCCCAACAAAATTAAAGTTCATTAATTTCAGCAAAATACGAATTTTCGTTAGTTGTGCAAAACTTACTTTTTTATAAGTGTAATTTAAAGTTAGCGCGTAACTACTTGGTTACTATCAGATAGTAACCATAACAATCTAACGACCACACGAGCCATCTGTTATTGCTATTTATTTAAATAGATATAAAAAAGTTTAGGTTGAGTTTCTTAAATAAACGTATTTTGGAGCTATGTAGCTCCCGGAGTGACGGCCGAGCTTTTCAGAAGAACACGCTCAATATGTTTTGCTTCATTGTTTCAAACAAAAGTTGAATTCATGCAAAAGAGCCACTTGTACGAATCAAACCGGCCAATTAATTAGGGCTCGCACACTAGCCTGCATTCAAATGTATGTGAGATACTTGGCGGCGACTAGTCTCCGAGACTTGCAGGATACTTGAATCGCCTGTGCGTGTCGTAATGGGAGAAGGGCTTTAGGGTTCCGTTTTCAAGTTACAGCAGGCGTGGGGCACTCCACACTTAGGCGCAAGCCAGATAGAAGAGACGTAAGGCGAGGACGCGTCGCGGACATTTGTCTCTTCCGCGTCCCTTTCCTACAAAATGTATATAAGCGTCGCGACGCAAAACATACAGAATAGACGGGGCGCGGGCGCGACGCTTTTACGTCCGCGCCTTTGTTTAAAACACACAGGAGAGACGGGGAGCGGAGTGGCATGCCTGCCGGGCGGGTCTCGCTCGCTCGCACAGTCAACGTGTACCGTCGCGTCTGCGCCCCGTCTCTTCTATATAATTTAAAAAGGTGCGTCCGCGTCTCGTCTCCGCCCTGTCCGCGACGCGTCCTCGTCTTATGGCTCTTCTATCTGGCTCGCGCCTTAGGTATGAAGCTACAAGTACCCGGCGGGCTCGACTTGTCGAATCATTTCAGTGAGTCGGACAAGATAAGAGTTACGCGATAGAGAGGTATCTTGTAGTTTAATTTAGTTGTAGGTATTCAGCGCTGTGCGATCTGAATTGCACTTTATTGTGTGGGGGTAAGAGTCGCTATTTATTTAAATGATTTTGCGGAGTCAACCTTCTGTACATGTACTATTATGTACTCTGTGGCTATAGTGTCCACTACGTTACCACAAAATACATGTCATGTTACGGCGCTTACACATAGGACATCCGTTTTACAGGTCCGGTTAAAGGTATATGTTATTAGCGTATGTAGTTGTATGAGCGAGTTCACACAGAATACAATATTCCGGATCCATTAAAAAATACCGATCCGACAAAATAAGCAGCAATCCGTTTTACTGGTCCGTTTAAACGTATATGTTATTAGCGTATGTAGTTGTATGAGCCAGTTCACACACATGACAGTATTCCGGATCCAGTCAAAAATACCGATCCGACAAAATAAGCAGCAATCCGTTTTACTGGTCCGTTTAAACGTATATGTTATTAGCGTATGTAGTTGTATGAGCCAGTTCACACACATGACAGTATTCCGGATCCAGTCAAAAATACCGATCCGACAAAATAAGCAGCAATCCGTTTTACTGGTCCGTTTAAACGTATATGTTATTAGCGTATGTAGTTGTATGAGCCAGTTCACACACATGACAGTATTCCGGATCCAGTAAAAAATCCCACACACAACGGAAATACTGATCCGTTCTATCGGAAGAACGAAAGTCCAGTAGCGTCGGATATGTTAAAATCTGCCCTGTAAATGCTGCGTGAATATTACCTCCAGCAGCGACGGATCAGTTAAAAAGGATCCTGTAAAATCGGACGTTCTATGTGATCGGGCCCTTACTCTAAAGATGGACAAACGGACGGCGTATGCTTAGTAATAGGGTCCCGTTGGCACCTTTTGGGTACGGAACATTAAAAGTTGACTGAATTGAGACTGAATTGTAACTGAAAATCGGTATTCTGCTCCTCGTAATTAGTCTACTTTCGATCATGTTTCTCGATCAACTTACAAACTAGTTTTGACATGTACTCTAGACATGTAGACCTTTCGAGCCTAGTCAAATTTTGTGGAAATAATTTGCTAAGACTTTATTCATGAGTTTAACTTTTACTTTGAAACAATGAGCTAGAAAATATTGAAGAACACTTTTACGCAAAGCAATGTAAGGCAAATACATTTTTAAGAATATCGAATAGTTGTTGAGTTAACATTGATAGACTGTTGTTAATTGTAGGTATTACATAAATGTAATGTTAAATATATTTTTAATAAACTTTGTTAAAATAACTTTTTGTTTTATTACCTGTAAAACTGAAAAGTTGAATCTCTTTAATTTATATGAGGAAAGGCGAGGAGATGTCACTTTATTACTTGGCGCAGCTATTACTTGGCGCAGCCGGAGTACATCAATTAATACAAATCGTTTTAAAAAAAAAACATGTTTTTTTTTAATTGAACGGGCAGTTTGTCCGCTCCGTTTTTCTGTTGTATTAGGCCCTGTTTATATTACCTATGAAATTGGCGTTTTGTATGGGTAAAACAAAATACACGAAAAAAAAAGATATAATATATTTAATCAATCAAAGTATGTTCCCTTGCTATCTACGCACTTCTGCCATCTACTAGATTGATTCCTTTGCTGAAGAAACTATGGGAGCGAGAATCAACAAAATCTTTGAAGGCAGTTTGGACTGACTTTCCGCTGTTGTTTTTTTTTCTTTGCAAGAATTTATCTAAATTCCGGAAAAAGTGGTAATCTGTTGGAGCAAGATCCGGGGAGTATGGTGAATCTCAACTTGTCATCACAGGTAACTATACGATTAAAAATTCCTTCATTATTGGTCGACGCGTGTGTGTCGGTTTGCTTCACTCAATTCATGCGGTCCATCTTTCGAGCTTTTTCACTTTTCCAATTTGTTTCAAGTGAAGAAAAACAGTTTTATCACTTACACCGTAGCCTGCAGCTAGCTCTGACGTGGTTTGCGATGGATCTGTTTCCACGATTTCTGCCTGTAATTCTTCATTACCAACTTGAGTCTCCGGCCGTCCACGCGGCTTGTACTGTAGGTCAAAATTTCCAGAAATAAAAAGTTGGAACCAAAAACGTACCGTGTTTTCTCTTGCAGTACCTGCGCCGTACACATCATTAGTCCTTCGAGCTGTTTCTGCAGCGCTGGTGCCACGATGGAACTCGTATTCTTAAATAACGCGATATTTTCAATTTTCAATTTTGCGAAGAAATCAATGTCAAAGAAAAATCAAATTAGGCTAAAACAAATGAATCACCAAATTCGAAACACAAATAAACGAGCTTTAATGTGAAATAAATTTGAATTTGGAATTCTGCAAAGAGCAGATATTTGGGATCAAAGTGGCCAGTTCGACATATTGCCAATTTCATAGGTAAGGAAAGGACCTAATATCATTTCTAGTAACTAATGGACGTCCGTTACCTCTCTTTTCCGGCCATATTTTCCATCAGGCCTAATACATAAGAAGCTTACAGATAAACAGGGCCACAATGGGAGTTATATAACGCCCAGCTGTCGCGTAGCACACTCAGTGTCCGTGGCGCCAGCAAGTTACAGAGAGAGTAACTCCTCAAGTGAGTGTGTTTGTATATTCTTCCCAGAAACACTATATCGTCTAAGATTACATCTCCGGCTAAAAATGATATCTACAAAAATGGAAATAGGATAATTAAATCTGCGAAATATATCTTTCACTTTGCATTAAAGAACAGTTTCAAATTCGATTGAAAGACAAAACGGTTATCGTAAGGGTATTCCGCGTTCATTGTAGCTCAGAGTCCGTTCGGGCCGTCTGTACGATATATCACTCACACACAGGCACACAGCGTCATAAATTTTGACCTATTACCAAACTGCATGTACCTAATCAATTTATATAAAATCGTTGCGTGATTGGCTGACTGATTCACTCACTCGTTCATTCACTCACTAACTCACTGACTGACTATCAACGCACAGCCTAAACACGTAAGTTCTGGAGACCTGAAATTTAAAGGGTGTTCACCTATTTATTTTAAAATGTGGGACAAACTGTGACTTGACTTTACAACCCTACACTACGCGTGTACCATCACTCATTTGGTCAGTATATATTATAATATATTTTAGGACTCCGGCAACAGTTAAAAGGGATGGCAATAACAGGGACCGTAAGAAATGGACGGCGCAGCACACCTATGAAGCTGTCACCAAATTCCAGCCCAACTCGTATGTAAATATTGACTAGATTTGTATACTTTGTTTTATATTTGTCAGCTGCGCCATACGCCAGTTCGATTCCGTATCGTGTAAGTATGACCCGTTGTGAATAATAGCACTGTGAGACAGTATTTTCAGTATAGGTAATCTTATTAGCTTTCTATATCAATATAACATCACTAACTTTCTTTAAGGTTCACAAAATAGCAACAGTTCATATACAAGGAGACAGAATTCGCAGAAGACGACAGACCCAGTCAGTAATAGTAAGTTTTATTTTACTTAAGGTGAATGCTCACGCTTGAGGCGTGACATTCAATTGTTTTAGTGTTTTTTGTAAATATCGTCAGTTTAGCTACGATACCCCTAAACAAAAAAAAACACTGTAAAAATGTGTTTAGGGCTAAACTGATGATATTAATGAGATACTATCAATTAAATCATGTGTGTTAAGTCTCCTAGTTCTCGTTAACTCAACTTTCGGTATCTGAAGAAGTGTTGATGAGCTGTACTGGGCAAAAAACACCAAAAAAAATGAATTTCGCGCCACAAGCGTGAGCTTCCACCTTAATAAAGTTTAGTTTTGGATAATAGCACTATGGAACTTTGTTTTCTGTAATCTTATTAGCTTTCGATATCAATATAACATCACTCACTGTCTTTAAGGTTCACAAAATAGCGAAAGTTCATATACAAGGAGACAGAATTCGCAGAAGACGACAGACCCAGTCAGTAACAGTAAGTTTTATTTGACTTTATAAGGTTTAGTTTTTAATAATACTACGACCTCTGTAGCGCTTCGGGCGAGTAGCCGGCTGAGACGCGAAAGGTTGCGCGTTCGATTCCCGCTGCGGGACAAATGTTTGTACGATCTGCAAATATTTGTTCCGGGTCTGGGTGTAATGGTACCATAGTAGGTAGGTAGGTACTCGTAGTTTCTGATACCCACAACACAGGGAATCCTAGTGTGGGATCAGGACTATGTATGTTACTGTTGGGTGTCATGTTATGTTATGTTATAATAGCGCTGTGGGACTGTGTTTTCTGTAATCTTATTAGCTTTGGATATCAATATAACATCACTAACTTTCTTTAAGGTTCACAAAATAGCGACAGTTCATATACAAGGAGACAGAATTCGCAGAAGACGACAGACCCAGTCTGTAATAGTAAGTTTTATTTGACTTAATAAAGATTAGCTTTGAGTAATAGCGCTATGAAACATTGTTTTCTGTAATCTTATTAGCTTTGGATATCAATATAACTTCACTTACTGTCTTTAAGGTTCACAAAATAGAGACAGTGTATTTACAAAGAGACGGGATTCGGAGAAGACGACAGACCTAGTCAGTAAAAGTAAGTTTTATTTTACTTAATAAGGTTTAGCTTCGAATAATATCACTGTAGGACTGTGTTTTCTGTAATCTTATAACCCTTGATATCAATATAACAGCAATAACTTTCTTTAAGGTTCACAAAATAGTGACAGTTCATGTACAAAGAGACGGGATTCGGAGAAGACGACAGACCCAGTCAGTATAAGTAAGTTTTATTTAACTATAAGGTTTAATTTCGAAAAATAGCACTGTTGGACTGTGTTTTCTGTAATATTTGATAAGCTTTGGTATCAATATAACAGCAATAACTTTCTCTATAAGGTTCACAAAATAGTGATTGCTCAGTTACAAGGAGACGGGATTTGGAGAAGACGGCAAACCCAGTCAGTAATAGTAAGTGTTATTTTACTTAGGGTTTAGTTTTTAATAATAGCGCTGTGGGACTGTGTTTTCTGTGATCTTATTAGCTTTGGATACCAATATAAATTCACTAACTTTCTTTAAGGTTCACATAATACTGACAGTTCATATACAAGGAGACAGGATTCGGGGAAGGAGAAAGATCCAGCCAGTATTAGTAAGATAATGTTTAGTTTTTGATAATAGCACTGTAGGACTGTATTTTTTGTAATCTTATTAGCTTTGGATACCAATATAAATTCACTAACTTTCTTTAAGGTTCACATAATACTGACAGTTCATATACAAGGAGACGGGATTCGGGGAAGGAGAAAGATCCAGCCAGTATTAGTAAGATAATGTTTAGTTTTTGATAATAGCACTGTAGGACTGTATTTTTTGTAATCTTATTAGCTTTGGATACCAATATAAATTCACTAACTTTCTTTAAGGTTCACATAATACTGACAGTTCATATACAAGGAGACGGGATTCGGGGAAGGAGAAAGATCCAGCCAGTATTAGTAAGATAATGTTTAGTTTTTGATAATAGCACTGTAGGACTGTATTTTTTGTAATCTTATTAGCTTTGGATATTAATATAACATCATTAACTTTTTTTAAGGTTCACATAATAGTGACAGTTCATATACAAGGAAACGGGATTCGGAGAAGACGACAAACCCAGTCAGTAAAAGTAAGTTTTATTTTAATAAGGTTAAAATTATGGTTTGTTTTTTACTATGTAATGTTTAATTATAAATTACATACCTACCTATCTTCTCTTCACAGGTCCACGTTTAAGTGATTCATCCAGTACCATAAAATATACAGACCGGTACAAAGTAACGCCCTGCGCTCCCGTTGGATATGTTGTCGATAGTTAGTTTCCTCTTTGCATGCATAGATTTAGCGGGATGACACGCATGTATGTCTACCTATTACGATACTAAGAAATGGTGGACAATTAAAAAGAGTTGATCTATTTTCAGCACGTCCCAAAATCACAGTTCATCCAATCCATCGGGCGAACTCTATGAACGAGGAGAAAATTGGTAGAAAAAAGAAGCACGAAAGCACATTTAACGAAGGTAATTGTGTCCTAAGGTGGTTGCTTTTCCATACTAATGTATTTTACCAAATATGTGCGAAGAGAGTATAATTTTACACTGAAATTATTGTTGTTGGCTTTTATATTGGTCATTATTTGCGGCAAATCATATTTGGTTGAAGAAAACAGTGGATTAATAGCGGAAATAACACTAAAATTGTAGTCCATACAAGTCATTTCGATGTTATTTTCGCTATTAATCCTGTGGTACATTCAAACCTTAGTTCTCCACAATCTTTATCGAAAATCTACAAGGTGCAACCCAAGGTGAAAAGAGGCTCATTGAGGCTCTGCCTACCCCTTCGGGAAAAAGGCGTGTGTCTATGTATGTATTATGTATGTATGGCCTTCGCTTTTCTCATAGTCTGAATTTGAACGCTTCCCTAACCAAAGAACAAACAGTTACCTATTATATTATGGCGGAAATGAGATAAGTCTCGAGCACCGCCGTAAGGTTGCATGCCTTTCGATCTTCTATAGGTTACATTTCGGGGAATGCTCCCAGGAACTGCACGATCTGATCCCACCATCTCTTTTTCATCATAGGACAAGCAGACGCACGGCTCGGTGCCATCCTTACCTCATTAGTAAACCCTCAATTCATACTAAACGGTTCAGTTCTACCTTTATACTGCGGACTGCTAAGGAGTGGAATACACTACCGTCGTTCTGTCTTTCCTGAAAACTATAATCTAGGTTCAAGGCTAGAGTGAATAGGTGCCTTCTAGACCTTTGTGCTCCATCTTCGGCCACATCGTCACTTACCAACAGGTGAGATCGTGGTGAAACAAAGGTCTATCAATGTTAAAAAATCGAGACGGCTCTCTTCGCTCCTCAATGACAAGTATCGTCAAGATTGGTATACTTAGCTACTTTCACACATTTAAAAAGTACAATTGGTTGCAGTTGCAGGGTCAGTCTTTGCCGGTGGATATGGAAAGCCTCTCGTCACACCTGTTAAAAAGAAGCTCTGTATAAGAAGAGTTTCACCCGAATCTCCCAGTAAGAACCTCATGATTTGACCATTAAATTGCACTCTAAATAGGTAGTAGATAGACTTTAGTAGTAGTAGAGCTTTTTTGTGAAAGAAAAGCAGTAGTTCTCAGAGTTAACTTTCACGAATCTGTGTTTGTATGTATGTTTCTTTGAGGATACCTTCCGAACCGTTAATCCGATATTCATCATAGGTATAGAAGGTATTGGTACTTGTACTAATATTTATTCTGTGGTATTGGTACATTTGTAGGTAAGGTTATGAGCTAAATCGGTCAGGGAGTTGATAAACGATTTTGAATTTTATTTTAGGCTTAGTAGATTTAAGTATGTTTTTTTTTTTTTTAAACTTGGGAGGTTTTTCCAGTAATGCTAAAATGATGAATTCGGCATGCTAGTAGCTTTTGTGACATAAACAGGGAAAAGACCAAAAAATAAGAATTTTGAGATTCAACAAGGTTAACAAGGATTTGACAAGGTTAACTAATAAAAAATTATAAAACCCTATAACCCTGACAATTTCCAGTGTTCCACAAATAAAACTGCATTGAAATCCGAGCACCCGTTTCACTCTAGATTATATTCCTCGTGCTGATATCCTTTGAGTCCAAACTCTTCTAGCTTCAAAAATGCCTTTATTCCCTGAGTGGTTATCGTTTAATTCGGCAGCTTTGTTCCCATTATTAGGTGATTATGTAGTACTAACAGCGCCCCGCGGTGCTACCCGCATAGGTCTCGATCCCGTAGAAATATCGGGATAAAAATGTGCCTACGTGTTATTCCGGGGGTCAAGCTATATCCATTCCAAATGTCATCAAAATCCGTTGAGCCGATTCTGCGTGAAGAAGAAACAAACACACGCACACACCAAACTTTCGGAATTTATATTATTAGTAGGATTAATGCCCCGCCCGTGTGTTTAGACCGATTCGAATGGTTCTTTCGATGCTGGAAATGAAGTATCTCGAGGTGGTCTTTAAGGTAAAACTACATCGAGTGTATTCGCGAGGTCTCAGTTCGGGGCAGACCACTAGTAAAACCTTGTTTTTAAATATATATATTTCAACAAAAAATCTTATATTCCACAGCTACACAAGCAAAGCGCTCTAAAATATACCGTCCTAGATCGCCAGTGGAGTCAGCGACAGGTAAGGCAGAAGAAACAAGTGAGTGAAATAGATGAAAAGAACTTACGATTCATAATTTCCTACTAACTTATTTCCCTGCTAGTATACCCGTCGACTGTAGTCATAGTATCTATCCGGCATGTTTTTCAGAGTGAATTGGACCTAACCCGTCAAAACGTAGGAGTAACTTATACCTTGCCTTACTTGTTAGTAGTAGAGCTTTTTTATGAAAAAGTTCGTCCGGGGAAGTACTACCTCCATACCATTTTCTACCGCAAAGCAGTAGTGCTCGCATTGCTGTGTTCCGGTGTTGCCGGTGAAATTACATTCACATGAGACTTTTCATCTTTGTCTCAGGGTGGCGGGCGCAGTGTAATGCCACATAGGGTGCGGCCTAGGTGGACGTAACCACCTAGGACGCACCCTATGTGGCATTGCGGTAGAAATAGGGTATGGAGGTAGTACTTCCCCGGGCCAACTCTTTCACAAAAAAAGCTCTACTTTCACTAAAAACGAGTAGGTACAGTCGATAGTACGAGGTTTTGTAATTTTTGACATAACTTCGGTCGGACTGTCTAGCTCGAGAGTTGATTTTGGAAAACAAACCCTCTGCTTTATACCTACCAACGGCTGATATTTAAGCCTGGACTAGGCCTTGTCTAAACCCAAATTTAAAACATCTTTCGCAATGAGGCCAATTAAACGGAAAAAAAACATAGTTTAGTCGTAAACTTCAAAAGTAGAATAGGTATTTTTTTTCACACCAAATATCATAAAAATCCGCTAATTTCCACAATAACTAATTAATTCGTAATAAAATTAGGGAACACTAATAAAATTACGCAATTGTAACTTTCACTTGGCTGGTTTTTTTATTGATTCCTATTTGTTCCAAGTGGAATATAGAAGGCCGTCTTCAACATTTGGCGAAGGTCTTGAAAAGGCGAAATCTAGATTACGTGAGTATTGCCTTTCCCATAGAAATCTGAAGGGTCTGATATACTCCCTTCAGCTTTCTATGGCCTTTCCATTTTTAACCGAATTTCTCGATTCGTTTATTTTTTTGTTTAATGTTTGATACCTCATTTGGAAAATTCTATTTTTAACCCCCGACGCAATAACGACTGTGTGTTCTAAGTTTGACGTGTCTGTGTGTGTGTGTGTGTGTGTGTGTGTCTGTCCGCTCGCAGCTCCCGAACAGATGAAACGATTTCGTTTTTTTTCTGTTTGAAAGTTCATTTGTCGGGATTGTTCTTAGCTATGCCGTTTCATTGCGTTGAGGGTTTTTGTTTATTTTTACAAAATGAATTACTATGTTATTTAAAAAAACTTTAGGTTTTTTTTTCAATATCTGGTTAAGATGATGGGATCCATGAAGAATTGAGGTAACTCCTCAAATATTATATAGCGATTTTGGTATTTTCAGCACCACGATTTGCATTCAGAAAGTAGGTATTATTTGGCATAGGTACTTGTCAAGTTCCGATGACAATACAATATGGTGACAGCGTGCTGATCTGATGATGGAGACAACGGAACTCCTCGATGGATAATAGTAGACTGGCCGTGTTTAGGCTCATTTTGATCAGCACACAGTTACGATCACTAATTTTATAGAAGCCTGTATTGAAAATTTTATTTTTCACAAGAAACTTAGGTACTTACCTATTATTTTAACATTCCACTTGTTGCTATCGAAGACATTTCGCTGCTGCTTTTACGTTAGGTTCCCGACAATGTGCTTCTCTGGACTACTTTGTCTGGCCTTGAAAAATACACCCATCGTAGATGCTACCCATAGTATCCATTTCTCTTTCAGTAAATGCCAAACAACATGATATAACCAGTACTAGTATTATCGTCCAGTTCATGCTAATCCACATTATGCTGTGGAGGCTCGCGCATATAGCCTCCTGCCTATTGTCGACACCCTGGCACTGGGCCGTAGCAATTACAGTTGGTGTTTTGTTTTGGACAGCCACTAAGGAGACCTCGCCTGGGAAAGCTTTGCGCCAATCCTTCACCAGTCCGAATGTAAGGCGCGAGAGGACGCCTAGCACCGTCTTTGACGTTGATGGTGCTAAACGTTAGTTTTTAACCTTATTAAGAGGAAACACAAGGGCCGTTTTCCCATACAAACGTAGTCCCCTGTTTTCTCCCTGGATAATGCCAGTAAAAAAAAAAAAAATTCTAAGAAATCTATGGCCACCGTTGGCATGTCCCTATGTTTTCCTTTTTTTATAAATTAATTATTAAAAGAAATAGGAACAGTCCTAAAAAATATGGTAACCTAAAAAAATGGTCAGATTTTCCGCTGTGTTCAAACATCCTGAAAACAAATTTGACTAGATTATATAAAAAAATGAAATCATAGGAACACGGCTAAAACTTTATTTTATTTTTAATAAAAAATAATAGTTACATAGGTTAAGTTTTGGAGAAGGAATCAGGGGACTACGAATCGTTGATTTTATGTACTTTTAATAGGTATTGTCTATCCAAGCTGCAGTTGTCTCTATCACGCTCTGCGGGAGGAGATTTAAGGTCTGCGCGACAGCAATAGATTTTACAAATACCTATTTTTAATTCTCTAGCCCTTGGTGTTTCCTCTTAAGGCGTGTACAGCAGCTGATTGGTCTTATTAGGAGGCTTTCTCCTCATATATTTTTTGTAACTTCATGAATGGCGAAACTTGTTGATGGCCCACCTGATGTTAAGTGGTAACCTCTGCCTATAACAATGCATTACCTCATAGGTCACGTCCACCTAGGAGTGCGTGTAGTAGGTACGTGCTATTAGGTAGTTACACTATGGATATGAGCTTAGTTTTCGGCTTCACTTGCATCGTGCACCGTTTGTCTGAGCTTATATTTGAGTTTTGACAGGCAGTGAAGACGGAGAGGCCTACTCATATTATGCCGGACACACCACTGCACAAGAGTCAAAGGGATATTCAACATAATCTCAACTAAGTATATGAATGCTAAACCACCGGACACAGCACTGCACAAGAGTCAAAGGGATATCCAACATAATCTCAACTATGCTGAATGAACTATATGAGTTTTTGAGTTGAGATTATGTTGGATATCCCTTTGACTCTTGTGCAGTGGTGTGTCCGGCATATGAGTAGGCCTCTCCGTCTCCACTCGTGGATGCTGTAAAAGCCGACTAACCGAGAAACCGATCCACCCGAGTAGACTCAGCACCAATACCTACTGCTATTACCAATCCGCCTGCCAAGCGTGGTGATTATGGCAAACAAACCCGACTTTATAACCGTGTGTTCTGAACTTCTGACTACCGTGACCATGACTCATGGTGCCGAGATATGGACGCTCACGCAGGAGGCTGTGTACAGGATGAGAGTTGCACAGAGAGCAATGGAACGCACCATGCTCGGCATCAAGCTTATAGACCGTGTTCCCAACGTCGAGATACGAAGTTGAACGAAGCTAAAAGATGTTGGGAATCGTATATAATGGAACTAAAATGGAGTTGGGCAAAACACCTGGCAAGGCGAGGTGCCGATAGGTGGAGTAAGGCACTAACTGAATGGCGCCCAAGAACAGGGTACAGAAACATTGGTCGCCCAGCTGCGAGATGGGCAGACGATATTGCATGCATCGCGGGTCGAACCCTGGATGAGACTGGCACGGGACCGTGAGGAATGGCACTGGCAAAGAGAGGCCTGTAGCCTGTAGGTACTCAGCAGTTGGTGAAGTCAGGCTGTGAATGGTGACGTCGTAGGTATACCACCCATCTTCCATCATGCATCCTGAGTCCTGATCCTTATAGAAAGGACTACCACGATTGAATAATTAAAATAAGTATTGAATTGTTCGTTTTGTTTTATCTATAAGACCAACACAAATACCTTACAGAAGTCCCACGAAAGCAGCTGTTTCTGTGGAAAAACTTCCAGGTAACTTTCAGAATAAAAATAAATAAATAAATGCTTGAAAGTTTGCACAACATTATCTAGCCCCAAGCTAAGCAGAGCTTGTATTATGGGTACTAGATAACTGATATACTTAATATAATATAATAGCATAGATAGATATTTTTATTATGCATAGAAAATACCCAGAACACCCTGAACAAATATCTGAAATCGCACAGATATTTGTTCCGAGACGGGAATCGAACCCGCAACCTCCTGCGTCGCAGGCCAACCTTCGCCCGCCGCGCCACAGAGGTCGTCAGAGCATAACTACTTATAAGTGTACCATCTGGTCTCATCCCAATTGTTGTTTTTTGGTCTTGTTGGGGTGTGACCGGTTTTTTCTTTGTCGAGCTTGAAGTATGGTGGCCCTGAAAAGGGCCAAGTGACCAATGGTGAAAGAGTAACCAGTGTGGTGAAAGGTTCAGTGCGGGTCGCAGATGCTCCCACCGGTGGGTGAAGCCAGTGGGTGCACGGGTCGCGGGTCCTCCTTTCATGCACATAAATAAATAATGCTGGGCAGTTCACAACTTTATCTAGCCCCTAAGCTAAGCAGAGTTTGTGTTATGGGTACTAGATAACTGATATACTTAATACAATACATTACATAGATAGATATTTTTTATTATACATAGAAAATACCCAGAACACCCTGAATAAATATCTGCAGATCGTACAAATATTTGTTCCGAGGCGGGAATCGAACTCGCAACCTCCTGCGTCGCCGGCGAAACTTCGCCCGCCGCGCCACAAAGGTCGTAATTTCTTGGAATTGTTGGTTCTAGGTTGTACATAATTGCGATGTTCGATTCTCACGATGTTTTCCTTCCCGTTTGAGGGCACATAATATTACGCCAATAAACTCGAATGGAAAAATCAATTGATTCACGACTGGGATTTGAACCCACGACTTTAGGTTTATTTATATTTTACTTTAATTAGAACGACAAACGTGTCCCTCACACAGTAGGTAGGTATGGGTCACACTAGATCGTGCTTTTGTTGAGGTGTATACCTTGCCTATTGTCAACCTAAATATCGGACAAAGAACGTTATATTCAAGTTGAACGTATGATTATTTATTTATTTATTTAAAAACTTTCATACAAGACAATAGTGCAAGGAGGACTTAATGCTAACAGCATTATCATCAGTCATTCTGGACGTGCAGAAAGATGGTGAGGCGTGCCTTACAAACAAGTACCACAGAAAATAATAATAACAATACAAGTTAAAATATAAAACTTACAAATACCCAAACAAAACATAAACAAAAATAAAAACAGTTTCACAAAATAATAATAATATATATAAATAAATTACCGTGACAATAAAACTCATACTTAGATGATTCTCTGTTGCGACGGTTTTTCACGTGGCAAATAATTGTTTTTCACTTACTTTTCGTTCCGCGAGCGCTATTCTGTCCCTTTCTAACTTACCTAAACTATAATGAGTTAGAAAGTGACTTAAATTGGCTGTTGAATGCGCCTTAAAGTAAAAAAAAAATCAATCATTCTCCATGTTTGAATAATTAATTAAATACCTACCTAATGGTCAAGCGGCGTATGGCGATTTCTAGGTCCGCCATGGATAAGCTGAGGAAGATATGGAAAAATCGTAGCATAACCAAATCCACTGAGATCCGTCTCGTTAGAGCGTTGGTGTTTCCCATATTCCTCTATGCTGCAGAAACATGGACTCTTAGGGAGAGCGAGAAAAAGAGGATAGATGCTCTCGAGATGTGGTGCTGGAAAATAATGCATGGGGTTTCGTGGACTAAGTTTCGTACCAATCAGTCCATACTCAAAGAACTCGGCAAGCAGCGGCTATCAGCTACTGTGCAATCTCGCATCCTCACTTTCTTCATTCCATTGAACGCCTTATTGTAGGTAGTACAGGGTAGAGTTGATGGCACACGAGCATGGGGCAGATCGCCCATGAGATGGACTGACCACATCAAGGCAGCTTTGGACGGTCCACGGCATGAATGCACCAGGAAAGCTGTGGTGCGAGATGAGTGGCGAAGGATTGTGAAGCGAGCCACAGACCCTGAAGTGACGACCACGACCACTCTGTCGAGACTGTAACGAAGAAGAAGAAGAATGGTACTTGTACTGTTATTTGTTCTGTGCTAATGGTTCATTTTGTTTCAGCTAAAAACCCGTTACCATTCTCAATACAAAGAGTTAACAGAAGCCCTACAAAAGAAAATAAATCAATGGAAGAACAACGACGTAGGTACCTTCTACAACGTAATTATAAAGCTAAGGCCGAACAAACGCGTTTAGCCCGTGTCCTCAGTGCCTTGCACGGTGGCGATCAATGGTAACACAATAAATAATGCCGGACACAGTTCACACAACATTATCTAGCCCCAAGCTAAGGAGAGCTATGGATCGCTACCGCGCATGCCGCGCCACCGCGGACGCGGGCTGAACGCGTTGGTTTGAACTTAGCTTTAGTGTAACATATGCTCTCGTCTCATTTGTTTATTTTTGTCTCGTTGTATTACTACCTATTTAGGGTTCTGTACCCAAAGGGTAAAACGGGACCCTATTATTAAGGCTCGGCTGTCCGTCCGTCTGTCTGTCACCAAGCTGAATCTCATGAACCGTGATATTTAGACAGTTGAAATTTTCACAGATGATGTATTTCTGTTGCCGCTATAACAACAAATACTAAAAACAGAGTAAAATAAATATTTAAGGGGCCTCCCATACAACAAACGTGTTTTTTTTTGCGTTTTTTTTAGATAATGGTGTCTCCAAGCTGTATCTCATGAACCGTGATAGTTAGACAGTTGAATTTTTCACAGATGATGTATTTCTGTTGCCGCTTTATCAACAAATACTAAAAAACAGAATTAAATAAATACGAGTATTTAAGGGGGCTCCCATACAACAAACGTGTTTTCTCCAAATGTAGGTTAAGCGATGCTCTGCGGTTGCAGTTTTTGGATGATGGTCTGTGACCGACCACTTTTTGCGTGCATTTTTTTTTTTTTTGCCGTTTTTGTAGTTAATGGTACGCGTAACCCTTCGTGCGCGATTCCGACTCGCACTCGGCCGGTTTTTTTTACAATAAGAAGGCTGCTCTGGCACTGTACAAAATTTCGGAGGCAGAGTATTTCATTTTGGGATTCCTTCTACTAACTGGACTAATGCTTTTCAGATAAAAATAAGCAACTACCAGATACCAGATCCAAGAACCTGAAAACGGGCACAATAAATGGTACCTATATCTTGAAACTAACTATATTTTTAATACCTCTGTGAAAAGGAAGTGGTCCTAATAGATAACTCTGAGGAACACCATTAAAAACGTTAGTCCAGCTAACAATCTTTATTTCTCCTCAAATTCTCAATATTGTGTTTTCAGGTCCAAATTGTTCCCTGTCTTCACCGAGGCTCAGTAAGATACCGAGGGCACTCACGAATCCATCAACGGAAAAACTAAAGCAACAGTTTTGTAGAGACATGCCAGCGTATGCCAATGTGCGCCCTAATTGTAAGTAGTAGTAGAGCTTTTTTGTAAGAGTTCGTCCGGGGAAGTACTACCACCGTACCTATTTCTGCCGCAAAGCAATAGTGCTCGCATTGCTGTGTTCCGGTCGCAGTGCAATGCCACATAGGGCGCGTCCTAGGTGGACGTGACCTATGAGGTAATGCACTGTTCATAGGCAGAGTTCATATGTTGCGTTGGAACAGGAGTAAATGTAAATTTATTTTTTAAGACGATTCAAAATGATCCTTGTGATTTCAATGAATAAAATACTTTTTGACTTTGACTTTGACTTGAGAGGTTACCGCTTAACATCAGGTGGGCCATCTGCTAGTTCCGTCATTCAAGTAGTATAAAAAAAAGAGAAAAGTAGTGTCATGGTAACTTCCACCATATAAAAAAAAAAAAAAAAAAAATATCTTCTGAGCTTGCTCGTGCAGCAGAAAGCAGGGAAGCCGAAGGACCCTACTCCATCGCTGCCTTCTGCTGTAAGCAGCAGCGGTTCAAACGAATCTCGGTAAAGAAGTTGATCATTTTTGTATGGAGGGTGGCATCGCTATCATCAGAGCCATATGCACTTGTTAGGTACCATTATAGATACGAACAAAACATTATTTGGAGGCTAAGATAGATAGGTAGGTATATACCTACACTACGAAAGTACCTACAAAAACTGAGATTTTGTTTTCTTTAAAAATAATCTCATGATAAACGTCTCAGAAAGGCAGTGAGATTTTGTTTTCTTAAAAATAATCTCATGATAAACGTCTCAGAAAGGCAGAGTTTTCGAAATTCCTTTCATAGGAATTCCTCATTCCTTTCCTTTCATTTCCCCTAAACGCTCAAAGAAATACACCCTCCCAATTTCAAGGCTCCTCCAGGTCCTAGTGTTTTGGGCTGTGCGTTGCCTGTCAGCGAGACAGGACTTCGATTTTGTATATTTTATGACATACAGATGGACGGCATAGGCTTGGATCAACCCAGTGTCAAGTTGAGGCGCATACATAATATAACAAAACATAACACCCAATAGTCACATACATAGTCCAGATCCCACACTAGGATTCCCTGTGTCGTGGGTATCAGAAACTATGAGTACCAAGTACCATGGTACCATAACACCCAGACTCGGAACAAATATTTGCAGATCATACAAACATTTGACCCGCAGCGGGAATCGAACCCGCAACCTTTCGCATCTCAGCCGGCTAATCGCCTGACGCGCTAGAGGTCTTCGGTATAAGTACCTACTAAAATAAGTATTAAAATAAAAATACGTTCCTCGTTTTTACACCTGTATTCTTTTCAGCAAATATAAACAGCAGTGCCAGAAGTTTTAAGCCCCAGTTAGAAGACATCAAAAGTTCATATTTACTATTAAATAAAAAACCAGTTGAAGCTCCAAAAGCAGCAGTCAAAACCGGTAATGCTCTTTAATGCTCAGCGCATACTGCCAAGAAGCAGCAGCGAAGCGTTATAGAATAAAGTAGCTTCGCTGCAACTCCAATAGTGGGCGCCCTAACTAATACCCAATTAACAAATTCAATTGGTTATGTAACTTGTTCATATTATTTTAGTGGAAAATGGGCCGGGTCTACATTCAATCCAGTTTTCAAGAATAACAGACTACTCTAATTAATGCAAGTTAAAAACTAAAGTGGACCAGGCCAATTTTCACAAGAGGTACCTCAACATTCAAATATATTTCTGTAATGCTAATGAACTGTGAAGTATTTTTGTATGTAATTGTTTTAGATATGATGCCCAAACCACTTCCTAGAGGAATAGATGAAAACCAAAGGAAAGAAATGCTGTTACAAGTGAAGAAAAAGTTTCAGAGTAGAGACTTTCGGACTGAAGAAAGTATGTTGTTGCTGTTTACCGTGAAACTGGTATGAGTGCCTGTTGGATGAAAATATTGTTTGATTTTCTGTTTCAGAATATGACAAGATTGAAGGACTGAATTGGATCTCATGGAACTAGAAACACAAAATCACAATAGAATCTGTATTATTAAATCTAAAGTTAATTAAACACTTCAATGTGGTGTAAGGTTTACGAGCATATTGTTACAATAAAAAAATTGAAAAACATGAATTATTTTAAGAGCTTCCACTTGGCCCTTTGCCATCCTTGTCTTTTCCATCCTTATCTTTTCCATCCTTATCCTTCTGTTCTTTGTCATCTTTTTCATTCTTGTCCTTTTTAATGGTGGACATGGCATTACGGATGGCCTCACTCTGCGGGTCCACACCGGGAAGGTTCTCTAGAACGCTCTGGAGGAAAGCTGGGTCATTCATGACTTCTGCATACTCCTCTGCAACGTCCATGCTCTCTGCTGCCGGTGCATCCTGCTGCATACTCATCTGCATAGCTAGTGCAATCTGCTCCTCCTCGGACAGCTCCATAGCCTCGCGACCCAGAGACATAGCTAGAGCTCTTTCTACACCTGTGTTTTCAGTATCTGCAGGCTTCGCTTCTCCTTCAGTTGTAGTGGCTTGGCGGCGAGACTCTTCTTCCTGCCGCTGCCGTTGCTCCTCCATAGACACACGTAGAGCCAAAGCCAATTCTGGATCTTCATTAGGATCCACTCCGAATTCAAATGATGCCAAGCCAGAGCCTGATGGGCCTGCCCCATCGCCACCCATCAGTGGGCTCGTGACTAAAGCTTCAGAAAGTACAACATGGGCTCCTGTGGGCACAGTTACTAAGTGGCTGCCTCCAGTAGTGCTGTCTTTACCGTTTAAGGTGTTGACGAATGTGGTCAGTAGGGGGTTGTTCTCGGTATCCTCACCAAACGAGACAATATCGCATGTCACCTTCTCTTTCTTCAGTCGTTTAGCGAGTTTGACCAGCTCCTTCTCATCAGAGTTTATTGGGGAACCCACGAACACTATGATACGCATTTTGTGGTTCTTTCCTTGACGGTGTTTCAGCGCCAGATGAGCGATTCTGATTCCGGTCAAAAGGTTGATATTACCTTTTGGCGTTACACGGTGCAGCTTGGAGAGTATGCGCCCGACATCGCTGGTCAACGTAGCAAGCACTTCTACGTCGGCTAAAGTCATTAAACCGACATTATTCTCAGGATTTGCCCTTGTTTTGGAATGACACACCAAGTTTACGGCATCCTGCTGAGCTTGCAGCCGCGTAGGAATGAAGTCTCCATTTCTCATGAAATCACTGTTGTCGACGCAGATCATAGTACTCTCTAACACCATTTTGACGGATATATTTCTAGACTTTCACGAAATTACCGACTCGTCGCATGCCACACAATAGAATATTTTCATTGAAAAATGAAAACTGCTGTCTAATCATAGACAAGAATATTGACAGATAATTTTACAACAGAATTCAAGAAGAATGAACGTTATGGATTGCTATACTTTTTTTTTATAAAGGGGCTTTCGCTCATTGATTGCATAGACAAAGGAAATGGGCAGGTCTTGCATTCCATGGTTGTACAATAACCGGACCCTTTCATTTCATTTTTTTGTCTGTGGTCGTTCAGCTCAAGCTGTCAAAAGAAGCGACCGAATAAATTAACACACAATCATCGAAAATTCGGTGAATTTTCACTAAAATCATGGCGTTCGGTGATTATCCGAAAGAATACAAGCCAGATGTCCATGGACCGTACGACCCAGCTCGTTTCTATGGCAAGAGTAAGTGCTTTCGTGATGAACAACAGCCGCCCTTCAACCGCAATGTACTCGGTTATGTAATTTTCTGTTCGTGTTTTCAGCCGATACCCCTTTCGGTCAGGTGAAGATAAACGAGCTAGGAGCATGGTTCGGTCGCAGGAACAAGTCTCCTAGTGCTGTTATGGGCACTGTCAGCCGTGGTGAGTGTTGATACTGAACACATTTTAGGTTATGCTAAGTCGTCAGTGGAGGTAGATATTCATATTTATTATGTCTTTAAAAGCAGCCCAAGCTTTACAGGGTTATCTAAAAGTTCAATTTGTCCTAGATCTTGTGTGTATATATAGTTATGTTTGTAGCCTGGTGGAGATGGCAGCACAAGTATGTGCAGCCTAAGAAAGTGGGCATGGCTCCTTTCTTCCAGCTGCTGGTTGGCAGCATGACCTTCTTCTACTTTATCAACTACGGAAAAATGAGTAAGTGGTCCAGGTTTTCACATCTTTTGAGTAACTATTATCCAACCTGCATCCTGTAGCTTCAATCGCATGGTGCAGGATAAGAAGTGGTCTAAGTTTCTATGACTAACTGGATCGTTTAACTCTGTAGAAAATTTCATCAAAAATTGTTAAGCTGTTGCTACATGATTGGGTAACAATGATCAAAACTTTTGCTTTTTTAATATTAGTATGTTTGACATTCAGTCATACAGCTGATTGGGACTTGATACCCTTAAAATGTTGTTTAAATGTATGTATGTGACACAACAAAGAAGTTAGTTATACTGTCACTGATTCCTTCTTGCTATTCCTGTTTTAGATCAGTTACTGACTTGAGGTAGCACAGAAAATTGTCTGTTCACTTACTATTGTCTAACATCAAATCTGAAATAGGTTAAATTTCAGTTTGTCATTGCTATCAAGGATCAAAGAAAGATCTCTACAGTACTTTTAAACTAAATGATAATATTTCTATTTCAGAGCACCACAGGAACTACAAATACCACTAAAGATGTCTACATACACTCCCAACACCTATTTATGTATGCATTCAAAGAGAACTGACTCTGTAAAGTGGTAGGGAAAACATTTGATTGTTGCAATAAATTATTAGTCACCTATTTTATGTTTTATTTACAAGAACCTTCACATTTCCTTTACTTAAGTTGCTCTTTGATGCTGCGCTTGTCAATGCTGGTTGGATGAATTGGCTCATGATGAAGTCTTAGCAATAAGACAGCATTGTGTTGATATCAAATAAATTAACAGAAAGAATAACACAGTTTAATAAAAGTTAATGTAAAAAATCCCAACGAAATGTTGAGCTTTCTAAAGACTGTTGCAAGTAATATAAAAATAGCTTCATCACTAATAATCACTAAGATGCTGGCTGTTAGGCGGTTGTGTATTCCTTTTAAGATTATAACTAAATGGATGAACTCAATCCAAAATAATCGGATCTGTTTAGTTATATTGCTCAGTATAACTATTCGGTTTGTTTTTGTTCATTTTGTTATATCGTATAACTAGATGGACTAACCCCACTGATTGAATGGCAATACCAATACTATGAGCCAATGATTAACCAACCAATACTAAATGAGACAAATAAGAGCTCTCTCGGGTCATACATTGCTTTGACCATAGACACCCTGAACCGATTCTGAAAATGCAATAGGCTCCTGTAACTCACAAACCCAGTCTTGATCCTGAACTGCTAAAATACAGACTCGGTTGAGAATTGTAATAATTTGCTCTTGTCTCTGATCCTGAGGATATTCTCCATCTGGATTAAAGTTAGGAGCCTACTAATAATAAATAATAATTATTATGATGTATAATCATACCAGTTGGTTAATAAAGTAGACTTTAATTGATCTTTCATTCCTGCCTTATACCTACAGATGTTTGAATAAAAAAAATATAAATATCGAAAAATTATTTACTTAATACATATACATAATTTATTCCAATACATACACACATTCTCACACTAATACTCATACTGTTTGTAAAATGCAATTACTAGGAGTTCTGGATGGTTCACCACAGGGTTGTATCACATAGATGTCCCAAGTGTTCAAAATTTATCTGAAAAAGAAGTAAAACCATTAGTTTATTAATTTATACCATAATAAAATTGTAAATGGGCAGAATCTATAAAAAAAAACGCTCATTAAAACAATATAAGAGGCTAAACAAGTACCGGGCTTTTTTATCATGGCTACACACATGTGACAATGCGGGCAAAAGGCAAACAAAATCTGATAACATTTATAATGGTTTTGGTCAGCCAGGTTCACATCTATTCATCGAAAGGGAGTCTGGAAGAGGTTGCAAAAGACTTTAAAATGTTTTTTCGTCTTTAGTTTTTTATTTGCTGTGCAATAAAGAGTTTATGTATCTAACAACTCTACAGTGAGAAGCAAGTTGAAGCAAGGAACTCTTGAATCCAGGTGACAGAACTGGCATATGGCACACCTGAAGTTAAGCAGTAATCCCTGCATTTCTCAACTACAATAATTAACGTGACGCCCACCTAAAATGTGCCCTATGTGGTGCAGTACAGCACATGCCACCCTGAGACAACCATTGAAACTCCGAGAGCTACCTGTGTATAATAAATAAATGTGCCTGCAATTTCACTGCATTTCAAACCGGAACACAGTAATGTGAGCATTGCTGCTTGGCTTCCTACATTACACATTTGCTAATGAATAATCGAAGTAGCTAGTTTGACATTCCCTACTTTCTGAATCAAGGTAAACAGAAATGAAACCAGTGGGCTGACAGTGGTGACATGAGTACACTCCATCAGAATTACCTTATGCAGGTCTTTATATCCGAAATAAGATTGACAGCTTCACATTTCCTATACAGAAAAGAGTGGTGTTACAAGAATCAGTAAGCCATGGTATTTTACACTAACATGACAGAAGAGAGGAATTTAGGTAATTTAAAAGTTCCTTACCTAATACATTTTGCTACTTTACAAGTCAGATCTACCCATATATTTGGGTTTTAGCTCTTCTATTCTCTTGATGAAGTCGGTCTTCTCGAGGCAGCCATCGCAGACCTCATCCCAGTCATTCAGAATCTTTTTGAGGTCACGTACTTTCAACTTCTTCAGATCAACATTTTTCAGGTCGATTTGCTTGTCGAATCTTAGATCGCAGATTTGTGCGTCCTTTTTCCTCAACTTCTCGCAGATTTTGTCAGCGGGCATAGACCAGCTCAGTGGCTTCGATAGCTCGCCCAGTATGCCGGTAGCCGACTCCTCTAGACCGCCTAGGTAGTAACAGAATCTATTCTCCTTGCTCTTGGAGTTTTTACAGTACTTCTTGAACTCAGCCTCGATCAATTTTGGGTCCTTCTTCACGTCATCTGCTAACGTGGCCGCGAATTTCTCGATAGTCTTCACACAAACCTCACACTCTCCTTCCTTCAGCGAGAGGGCTACTTGCGCCACTGCAGCCAGCAACAATAAATGAAACACCCCTAATTTATACATCTTGAGTTAATTTGTACAAAGATCGTTTTAAATATTAATACAGATGTTAGCACCACAAGTGAAATTGAAAATTTGTAATTTTGTACAACTATGAATGAAGAAATGAGGAGAGGAATGTAGATTATTTGTTGACGTTGACACTTGACAGCTTTAATACTTGTCGAATTGTGATTGGTGCACGTTGACGGGTCCGGTTATTGTACAACCATGGAATAAACGACCTGGGAATTCACGACCATGGAAAGCACAGCCAGGATTGCACAGCCCGGGAATTCAAGTACAAATGGACACGTAATCCATGGCTGTGCATTCCCAACACGTGCTGAAATTGCGCAGCCTGGGATTACACAGCCTTGGAATGCACAGCCTGGGAATTGGTGGCCAAACAGTACTGAAATCAATGTACACCAATTCCATGGTTGCGCATTCCCAGCACGTGTCAGGAATGTACAGCCATGGAAAGCACAACCATGGAATTGGTGTACATTGATTCTGATTGGTCGAAATCCTATGCTTCGTTTAGATGGAACTACAGAGTAAAAATTGTACTATCCCGTTTCATGATTATAGATACCACAGATTATAGATGAAATAATTAAACCCAGAAACACACTGGTACACTGGTTCGAAAGCAATAAACTTGTTTCATCCTTAAATGCTGGATTTTATTACACAGGCTATTTGACAACATTGAAAATATACTAGAAATTGTGGTCATCCTATCAGATAATAGCGTAATAAAACATATTTCAGTTTATTTTTAACTAAAATAAGTATATTTTTTGCAAATGACACGAATAAAAATACAATTATTTTTGAAATTTAATCTGTGACGGGACGCCCTGTGAATTGTTGCAACCATAGATCTAGAATGTACAAGATACATAATGAGAGATCGAAGATGAAACCAAAAAAAATATGTGCACGTGTTGATGATAGTCTATGTGTAAGTTAAAAATAGTGTTGTCCTCGATCAACACTTTTACATTATCGATAGAATTCATCATCCGTCCGTGATGTGTAGAGTAGGGTAGGTAGATAAATACATCTTAATGCAGGTTAAGTCTTTCATGAATAACACAGTTTGGCAGATTTGACGTCATAAAGAGAATAAGGTACTTATTCCAATTTTGAAAAAACTAATTTATATTCTTATTTTTAAGGGATCGTTTGGAGAAATAAAACAGTTAATAAATAAAACTTTATTATTTATGGACTCCTAAATATTATGGTTTTAGTTAGGTGGGATCGTCTATAGCGTCAAGTTGATAGTACCGAATCTACAGGTATTTCATTGGAAACCTTCTGTTCGAAGTCCGAAAGTAAAGGCATCGCCGAAGGTGCGGGTTCGAGTCCCGCTGAAACGGAATTTTTGGTGTATACCTAAAGTTAATTTGTTACCTATTACTTTATTAAGCAGAAATAAACAATATTAACATTTAAAAAAAGTATACCCTTTCGGGGAAAAAGGTGTGTGTCCACAATGTAAATATTTACTCCAAAATATCTACTACTGTGGTGTGTCCGGCCTAAGAATAGACCCCTCCGTCTCCTCCCGTGGATGTCGTAAAAGCCGACTAAGGGATTACCCGGACTTGTTGATAAGATTCGTTGGTATAAGTTTTGTCCTGGCTGGTAGCTTATTATGGAATGTGTTATTACTGGAAGAAAGCGTTAGCTGAGTCAGTCGTGGGAAGCAATGGCGGCGATGAGCTCACCACTTGTCACGTCTATATTCCACGATGGTGCAACCCACTGTGAAAAGAGGCCTATTGTGGCTCTGCCTACCCCTTCGGGGAAAAAGGCGTGTGTCTATGTATGTATGTATGTATCTACTACATAAACTGCAATAAAAACACCCGTGGTGCTTTAAAGTTACCTTTTCAATAGTCAATACAAAAACACACACCTCAATGTCAACCTGGTTATTTTAGATTTAAAAAAAACGGTAAAATGTTAACAGAGCACACATATTTACTCCAAACAAAATTAAACCTACATTCTAGGATGGACGAAAATTTAATTCATAGGTAGGTACTACGATATAGACTGCAACAGACAGGACTATCGATATTTCTGACGTCATCACTTGGTCAAGGACTATCGTAATCAAACATTTTTATATTTTACTTATAATATTGTTTATTTGTAGGTGCAGCAACGAAATATTATTAAAAGTTATATGGGAAAGTCCTAATCTAAGAATGAAACTGGTTTTTAGGCCATTCACTAAAGCAGAATTGATAAAATAAACAATATAACCGAACTACCAATAATAACTTACTTACCTGTAAAACGCGTATTTTCCCGGATTATTACGTCTTGTATCTTCACAGTCACAAACTGAACACGAAACCATTGTTATACAAAGAAATATCTGTTACTTAATAGTATGATTACTAAAAAAAAAAATAGTTTTGACGCACAAGATACCGGGACGCTATGGCCTCTTACTCGCGCAAAAACATGTCACGTTCAATACGATTGTTGCTGTCGCTTTACTTCTTGCACGGGGTACATTTAAAAATTAATTCTCTCTCCCACGCTTCGTTTGTCTATTCAGCGATTCAGCGTAGCGAAAATTGTCTATGTCTATGGTTGCAATTGCAACATATCCTGTCTGTGGTTGCAACTCTGGTGACGTCACGTCACACGCAAGTAAAAATAAGTAAATTAGTAGCTGCCTTGACTCGACTGACTGATTTTAGTTCACGTTCCATGTTTTTGGTTGTTATAATGATCATTTGATCTTTGAGATAATTCTGAAACAGTTTTTCTGATAATTCTTTTAACTAGCGTAGCGTTATAAATATTAGTTAAATATCACAAAATGGAGTCAAACTTTGTGCGAGCTGATAACAGCAACCTACAACATAGACGCCAGACGCATTTATGGTTGCACTTTTCTTTATTACTATGCTGCGGAACTTAAGAATGTAAAAACAGCAATGTAAGTACGATGCAGGAATTATTGGTTGGAGTGTACATAAGGGGGCGCTTAGGAAAAAAGACTTAGAAAAATTTCATCGAAAAACGACTTAGAAAAAATTCCCGTTCCGACTTCCGCCCCCTTATCTACACCAACGGTAAGTCGTATAGAAAAAATGCATTGAACATTAATTGACGACTGAAAGAAATGCTAATTTTTTTTTTGACAAATCTTCTAAGTCTTTCTACGCCGTGCTATTTTACATGAAGGGGCGCAAAAAAAACTTGTTTTTATATGCGCATCGTGTAGAGTTGCTTTTTGTCGTAACTATGTCACTTATGACTTTTTTCCGTACGGCAACTTGAAAACTTTTCAGAGTTCATATCTCAAAAACGGTAGGTTGTATAGAAAAAATGCATTGAACATTAATTGACCACTGAAAGAAAAGCTAAACGATAGGCAAAAAAAAAAAAATTTTTTTTGACAAATTTTCTAAGTCTTTCGTCGCCGTGCTGTTTTACATGAGGGTGCTTGACAAATTTTGCAAAAAAAAATAAACTTGTTTTTATATGCGCATCATATCTAGTTGCTTTTCGTCGTAATTATGTATTTTATGACTTTTTTCCGTACGGCAACTTGAAAACTTTTCAGAGTTCATATCTCAAAAACGGTAAGTCGTATGGAAAAAATGCATTGAACATTAATTGACGGCTGAAAGAAATGCTAAACGATAGGCAAAAAAAAAAATGTGGAAAAAATTCAGTCTTTTTTTCCCTCAGCGCCCCCTTATGTCTATATAATAATATGAATTCGCAAGCTAGCAATTATTTTAGTTTGTCGAACTTTTGTTTTTGATATAATTTTGGCCTTAATACCTAGTGTCATGCCCTTCTCATGAAGTATCTGTTCAAGGTGCTTGAAGCCTCTGTCAGCTAAGATGCAAGTTCCCTCCGCCCATCTAAAAAATTAGTTTTCTACTACTATAGTAAAATCACTCGTTCTACCCCCGAACCCTTGAGAAACAAAATTAACCATACCATTAGGTGTGCATGATACTAAATACTTCACAGTAGGTATTCCCTTTTCGTACTCCGACCATGTCAGCGCCTGATAGTTTTTGTAGGCCTTTGCTAGTTTTTGTATGTCGATTTCTATACAATCGTTGATGCAGCTGACATAATGCTAGTTTTATCTAAATGCAATAGGAAGATTCCTTTTTTATTAAATTTTAGTTTAAGTTTACAATTAATGGTCTTAAAAAACTACTTATTATTGGTATGTTTCTTTACTGGCATAAGATACCTACCTAATGATACTTACCTATACCAAAATTATCCTCTAGTTCAGAAAATGTGCTGTTAAATCGAATTTTTTTTCAAGCATAGCAAGATGTGTTCTGTTTTTATATTTGTGTTTTTATGCAACAAATTAATTAATAAATAACATTATTTTTAGATTACCTACCAGCATACATCAAAGGTTTCTTGTTAATTAAACGCATACCTAGTAGGTACCTACCCAGGTAGGTACCTACTTTTGAGGCACTGCAATTTTTCAATATTTTCATTGGTAGGTAGGTTGTATCATAAATATCGGAGTCAGTAACCCTTGATGATGATGTAGCTAGGTATAAAAGGTGATAAATTACCACTTTCAAATCAAGAAAAATCACTAGGTATCTGATTTTTCATCTTCGAGGACAATATTTCTCTTAAGGCGTATACAGCAGCTGATTGGTCTTATTTGGAGGATTTCTCCTCATTGTCGAGTCAATATTATGTGCTGAAAAAAAAATATGTCATTCATTGACCTTTAATCTGAAAGTGAACGTACAAAAATGCTCTACCTGCTCAATTACAATGTGAAAAAAAAATAACAAAGTGCAGCTGTTTTCAACTGAAAATTTGATTCAACTTCTAAACGACTTAGAATTTCATACTTTTACTTTCACCTAAATATCGACAAAGACTTTATCTTCAAATTGAACGCATGATTCTGTGATGCAACGGTACTTCTCGTGGCAAATCATTGTTTTTCGTAATTTTTTCTTACTTTTCGTTCCGCGAGCGCTATTCTGTCACTATCTAACTTACTTACCTGAACTTTAATGAGTTAGAAAGTGATGTAATTTGGCTCTGGTATGCACCTTAACTAGATACTTTAACAACTCCTGACTGTGACAGTTGAAGACGGCATGGTTCAATCTTAGGATGAAGTGAAACGAGATGTTCTAGAAACTTTCAATGGTGATGTTGGTAGGTACCTAGAAATACTTTTAGTTGTACACATACTTACATCTTGTTTGCACAGCCTTACTCCTTAATATGCACTGTTGTTGTTAAATTGAACAGATTTTCCTACATTTATGATACCTAGATGATCGTTTCTCTGTTTTGTGGTAATTCTGAAAAGACAAAAATACAAAATGAATTAGGTAGGTAGGCAGGTACTTACTTCATTTGAATGAGAATAACATAGTAATCTTAATTTTATTAGGTATGACATTATAAACAGTTAACGTTTCATTGCACGCATTTTTAAATCATAAATCATTTATTGCTTATGAATCTAGGTAAAATACAATTGCATTAGATGTTAGGTTGTTAGGTGGGTATAGGTATCGCTAGATTCTGCTTTTCAGCGTGCAAACATTAGACAGGTAAGTCAGATTAGCCAATTTATAAAACAGATCGGCAGATTTAACCCCCGCCTAAAGGAGGGGCGCAATCCTATTACCTAGTCTGTAAGTTTGGGGTTAAGTTTGAGGCCCCTAGACCTACAATAACATTGTACAATAGGTACTTTTTATTGTAGGTACAATTACATTGCAAGGCGCTCTGAATCCAAACGAACCTTAGTTTATATTAAGTCTTCTGTTAGTATAGTATACCTACTAATTGTAGGTAGGTATTTACCCATGTCTGGTATCATGTTTCTTTGTTGTCACGTAGCTCCGGAACGAGTGCTCTGAATTCAATGCGATCTTTTTTCTAACAAAGCTGGTGTTTGTGAGATGATTCTTAACTATGTTTAATGGAAATTGAATTGGTGCAGCTGTTTCCAGAATAATCCACTCTCCTGTTATTTAATGTTCATTTTCAACGAAATCAGGCTCCAGGGTCTGGTGATAATCAGCATAAGACTTGGCCCTCAGATACGGGCGCCATGACGGAGGATTGTAGGTAGGCACTTATTTGGTAGAGAAATGTAAAATAAGGGGCAACAGTAACGGCAAAAATATTAGGTAGGTAGGTACCTACCTGGTAGGTGATAGATAAATGACCGGTCAAGTGCGAGTCAGACTCACGTGGACGCAGGGTTCCATACAAGTAGCCTACCCTATTAACTATAAGTAGGTAGGTACCTACCAACTAGACCAATTCGTCTATTCCGATTTGTAAACACAAGATTGTCCCCCACTAACGGCATTCACCACTACTGACAATCGCTATTAAAAATATTAACAATCATTTATTGAATCATAGGTCAAGTCAACTATTATTTTTTCTGTGGTAATGTAGAATTTAGACTCTTCATAGTTACATTAGAATTAGATTCTTATGGTGTGGTAGCGGTAGCTGCGGTTTGGTCATGCTCTGCCAACATGTTCGCTGATGACCTGTGCACGCTCCGAGCTGGCACTGACCTCGCTGAGACGTGTCACCTTGTCCCCTGGTGCAGCAGGATGTAGATGCAGTTTGATCGGGGGGAAGATAGTGCTGGTACATTTTGTTGCTAAGGTTATGAGCATATTATATATGTGGGGGTGGGTTGTTGAGACAATTAGGTCCAAGAGGGGGTACAAAAAATAAAAGTGAGAATATCAGATCAATTGGGGTGTCATATGAAAGCTCCTTGCTTCGACATTTCAAAAATATTTTTTTATAATTTTTGAACTTACTTGGAGATATTAGGGTAAATCGAAAAAGTAAAAAACCAAAACCTCTAGGGTACCTACTTCCATTAATTCTACAACGCTGAAATTTGGTATGTTTGTAGCTTTCATGACACAAATACTAGGAAAAGTCTAAAATTTAAGAATTATGAAACTTGTACCCTAAAAAAAAATAACCAATATTGTTGACCTCCCGTTTCGAGTAATTTGAACGACGTTGTAGGTCTAACTTTTCAACCCACTTAACTATTTCATCTCAGTAAATGTTTTAAGTAGTAGTTTATTTTTAACTATATTATAGAGCTATGTTTGACCACGAGCTCACCTGCTGGTAAGTGATGATGTGGCCGAAGATGGAGCACAAAGGTCTAGAAGGCATCTATTCACTCTAGCCTTGAAGAGACCCAGATTATAGTTTTCAGGAAAGACAGACGACTATATGGTATTCCACTCCTTAGCAGTTCACATTATAAAGGTAGAACTGAGACGTTTAGTACGAATAGAGGATATACTGATGAGGTAAGGATGGTACCTACCGAGCCGTGCGTCTGCTCGTCCTAGGATGAAAAGGATATGGTGGGATCAGATCATGAAGTTCCTGGGAGCATTCCCCGAAATGTAACCTATAGAAGATCGAAAGACATGTGACTTTATGCCGGTGCGATATGCAGATATTTGTTCAGGGTATTCTGGGTATTTTCTAAGTATAATAAAAAATATCTATCTATGTTATATATTGTGTATTAAGTATATCAGTTATCTAGTACCCATAACACAAGCTCTGCTTAGCTTGGGGCTAGATAATGTTGTGTTAACTGTCCAGCATTATTTATTTATTTATATGTAGCTCACCTATAAGCCTGAAAGCTCTGCGTTCAATCGAGTCCAAGGCTGGTGTTTGGCCGAGCCATCCCAAACATCGCAGCAGTACCTACTCCATACAAGCTCGGACTTGAGCTTTATATAGACTCAGAAGCTGTCCTCGCATGAAGTAACGCTTTACCTTATTTAGGATGCATATAGCTTCATGGCAGCTGTTTTTGCCTTAGACTCGATTTAGGAGCCAAAGTTGTGAGTAGGCGTAAGCAGTAGTGCTCGCATTGCCGTGTTCCGGTTTGAAGGGTATGTGTGCCGGTGAAATTAGAGGCACATGAGACTTTCATCTTTATGTCTTTATGTCTTGATCAAACTATTTACTTGCACTTGTTTCAGAAATAATTGGACCGTGGGTACGCGATGCTGAAGTATCGTCGAACAACAGCACAGACCAGATAGAACTCAAAGGCAACTATTTCTCCATGAAAGAGAGTGGCTCCATGTTGTAATCGCGTGGAAGTTTTAGCTGAATTTCAAGCTACTTTACGTGCAAATCTGAAACAAAATAAATGGGCAGTGTTTGTTAGTCTATTTTATTCAATATTGTCTTTACTATTATCCTTTGGAATTGTTTGTAGTTTAATAATTAAAAAAGTTAAAATATAAAGTAATTGTATGGATCTATTTTGTTATTGAATTACTTAATAAAGCCTTAGTAATATCTATCTCACTTTTAAAAAATCATGTTTGGCGAGTAAACCATACGCCGCAAAATCGGAATGCCCCCTTTTGATGGACCAAAGACATAATAGAGGTTGCAGTAAGGCAGAGGATGCAGGCTGCACAATGCGGTTCGTCATGTGATTCTATGGGGGCGACCTATGTCCAGCAGTGGACTTCTGGAGGCTGATGCTGGTGTATAATAGGCAGATGAAACTGCGATCACCAGTGGAGGGGTGGGCCTGTACATAGGCCTGCGCAATGAGAGCCACAACATTTTACATACAAACTCTACCTGCAGCTATTGAGGTATACTGTATTAATGATAGTACCTAGCTCAATGCATCAGCCGGAAGATTTTTGCATTGTGATGCGGTTTGACCCAGCCTCCCTGGTGGGTGAGTATTCAAAGTTGTAACTTCAATAATTTTCAGGTATTTTGTTAGGTAGGTATCCATGTTCCATACTAGTGGAGACTCCTGAGTTTTTCACTGCAAAATCAGTGAACAACTCAGGAGTCTGCACACACATCAGACATGGTAAGTTTTCCAACAATTTGACCGAGGGAGGCATCAGGCTAGGGTATCCTGGTGACCCAGTCCCCCAATATGAAGAGTTACAACACACCAACAAGCAAGCACAATGCACCTGTAGGTACATTGTACATTGTGTGTGGACGGTAGACAGACCATCCGAAATTTTCTAGCAGAATATCCGCTCATAACTCCCTTACCCATGCATCCTAGCTGCTTTATTATCGGTCTACAGGGAAAGAGAATTTGTCTCTGTACATGTACAGAATCTCAAATGTAGGTATGCACAGAGCGTCTTGCGACGCTTTTTTTCGTTTCTTCTAATCTTCGTGTGTCTTAAACATAGAACATCATCATGACTCAGCAGGCAGGAAATCCCAAACCAACCAAAATAATAACTTTTACGTTTGTTTGAGGATTATTGCAGAGGTACACTAGCACAGAACAATAATACTCCTATACACTAGTCATGTACCAGTTCAGAGTAATTCGCGAACGAACTAGTTCAGTGAACTTTATCTGTTGCTATACATCTTTCAATCAGTCGTTCACCTGCACCTAAAATGTATCAGTCGTCGTTTCGTATGAGGTAGTGCTGGCCTCTGGTGTCAGAGTTTGCCAAGCCGCCCGAGGGCCTCTGACATGGCTTATCGACTGCTATTAATCAATAACAGCCGGGACCGACAGCTTAACGTGCCCTCCGAAGCACACGCATTAGTATCTATATCTATTTGATATCTCAATATTCTATATCATGAGCTGTGATGGTTACGCAGCTCCCGCAGTTCATTGGAACCGTTGGAGCTACACTGGAAAGTTTGAGCCGTTTTGAGCTGTTTGAGCTGCAGTTCAGCTCAGGCTCTATGAAATTAGACTGAGTTACCTATCTCTAGCCGTGACTCATTAAATAAACTTATAGACATGCCGTAAAAATTATGTATGAATTTTATCTATTTTTTTAGATTTCATATATAATATGTAGGTACATTTTTCGACTAATCGAGCCTCGTAGTAATTACTAAAGCAAAGATAATTAAAATTAGTGAACGCACATCAAACGATGAGCAATACATATTTCATTTCATAATCCTCCCAAACCAGAATCAGTCAGAAACTGAACGAAAACAAAATTCCTACCTAGGTCTGAGAAAATTCCAAAGGATTGATTCCATATCTTTTCGTTGTATTCGGATAGTAGTTAACGAAATTAACTAGAAATACAAAAGATAGATACGTATCTTGTCGATCAATCGATATATGACATCTCTCTTTTCTTTTCAGTGATCCATTTTGCGCATGTCTATAATCTACAGACCAATACTAAGAGACATAAACATACATTGATAATGACATTTTCATTCTACGCACTCCGTTTTGACAACTGGTACCAGCTCGACTGAAGTTCAATTCAAGTGAGTGTAAACGAAGCATAGGTTATGACGTATCCGTGGCATCCAATTCCCAGGTTGTACATTCCATGGCTGTGCATTCCTAGCACGTGTTGGGATTGCCCAACCATGGAAAACACAGCCAAGGACTTTACAGCCTGGGAATTGGAAGCCAATTGGACGCCTATTCCATGGTTGTGTATTCCAAGGCTGTACATTACTTTGCACGGCCTGGAAAGCACAACCCGGGAAAACACAGCCATGGAATTGGCGACCATCGATGTACATCAATTCCATGGCTGTGCATTCCAGGGTTGTGCATTCCATGGTTGTGAAATCACGTCTCCCCACGTTGACTGGCAGGCAAAAGTGGAATCATAGTGGAATCTAATGATGTACGGAGGCCTGCGTTGCTCGATGAATGATGTACTTACAACTACAGACCGTTGGTTGGATGGTTGGCAAGTTGGCACCTGCCATGGATTACAGACCGCCCCTGCCTTGGGAATAGTGCCAACCATAGAAAAAATCAATACTCCACAACAGGGGACAACCATGGACTTATCTAACGGTGAACCTCAGAAGAAGAACTGACTTCATCTGTGCGGTGAACGGTCTAATCTGCCATTTATGAAAGAAACATCATCATTTTTTTATTCTAAAAAACTAGGGACAACGCCTTTTATAATAGTACGAGCCGCGACCGTCTGTCCGATCCTCCCAACCTGGCAACAGCCCAAGCCGAGGTTCGTACATAAGTGGTGCTCGTTGCCCAAAACCTAACTTTACAGGTTGAGCGCCATCTGCGCTCACCAAAAGCCCGGTAAAGCAGTCATGGCCCCAGGCGGTCAACTGCATATAAATCCTTCCAAACTAAAAAAAAAAAAGAGCCGCGACCATATGATCCTCTTCGTCAATTGATACAAAGATAAGACACATGGCACATGATTAAAAAAGTGATGCTTAGTTTAGAAAAAAATGGGTCAAAAATTAGAATTGGCCGAAAGTACAAAAAAAGTGTTGGAATGACACGAGCCCCACATTATGGTCAGACGGAAGTGTCGCATCTCTACAGAGCAACCAAAAACAAATTCCAACTTCCGCCCTGTTTATTGATTTCGATGCCCGCTTGTTATTTTTCTCCTGTCGACCGCTGTGCAAGTGAATTTAATAAAGATATACTATCCGTCCTCTAATAAAATAAATTGAAGTGATGTGCAAATCTTTCAAACAGTCATATAACCATTTTGATCCAACAATTGGTAGCAGAGCGTGGTTAGTTAAAATATGACTTCGGCTACTTCTCAGTATCGAATAGAGTTGCTTAGCCGCAACAACTACCTCTTTGACGACCTCTGTGGCGCGGCGGACGAAGCTTGGCCTGGGACGCAGGAGGTTGCGGGTTCGATTCCCGCCTCGGAACAAATATTTGTGCGTTCGCAGATATTTGTTCAGGGTGTTCTGGGTATTTTCTATGTATAATAAAAAATATCTATCTATTTAATATATTATATTAAGTATACCCGTAACACAAGCTCTGCTTAGCTTGGGGCTAGATAATGTTGTGTGAACTGTCCAGCATTATTTATTTATTATTATTTATTTAACTACGATACTTGGGTCATACAAGCTCAAGCGGTCCTTGCGAAAAATGGACCATGGAAAACGATCGATGACCCAAAACCCGATGAGGAGAAAGATATGCTTGCGCGTTCCGAACTTTTCCTGTTGATATCGCCGACGGAATTGCTGCAAATAAAATGTTGCACATCAGCATCCGAAATATGGAAAAAACTTAAATCGATATATCAAAGTGAAGGTCCCGCCAGGAAGGCGGCATTGCTCAAGCAATTGATCCTAAAGAAAATGTCCGATGGGGATGATATCCTGGATCACATGTTAGCCATTTTTGATTGTGTTGATAGACTTCAAAATATGGATGTAAAAGTAAACGATGATTTACTTAGTATTATCATTCTCTACAGCCTGCCGATCTCGTACGAAAATTTCAGGATAGCTATAGAAACACGGGATAAACTGCCTTCACGGGAAAAGTTAAAAATAAAAATAACAGAGGAGAGCCAAGCAAGGACAATAAATAGTAATCACAATGCACCGGCCGAAAGCGCCTATTATTTTAACAAGAAAAAGCTAAAGTGCACAGTATGTGATAAAGTTGAACACCAAGCGTCCAAGTGCTGGTCTCGAAACAAGAACCAAAGTTCATGAAATGATAAAAAGAAGAACAAATTCAAAAACTTCTTCATTTCAGAGCACTCAGCTAACATGGTGCATACTGATGCGGGTGATGTGTGGTGTCTGGATAGTGGGAGCACATCTCACATGACTGGATCCGCTGAAATATTTCATAGCATCGAGCCCAAGCAAGGAAAATTTAAATTAGCATCAGATCATAGCGCAAAAATAAAAGGTACAGGAACGGTTCAAGTAAATTGCAAAAACTCTGAAATAAATTTATATGATACCCTTTATGTACCAGAGCTATCAACAAATTTGCTATCGGTTGCTAGAATAAATGAGCGAGACCATACAGTCTTATTCATAAAGAATAAAGTCTATTAAAAGATGATGATGGAAAAACTGTATTGACAGCAAATAATAAGGATGGCCTTTATCTGACATAGTTTCAAACTTTGCAAACAACCGAACAAGCAAATAATGTTTCAGAAAATGAATGGCATAAAAATTGGCTCATTTGAATGAAAAAGATATCAAAATGCTATCATCAAGCAACCTAGTGTCAGGTTTGGATTTGAATAAAAATGATGTATTAGTATTAGACAATTGTGAAAGCTGCATTCAAGGAAAAAATGTCACGATTGCCCTTTCCTAAACATGAAGGAATAAAAACAAAACAACTTTTGTAGATTATACACACTGATTTATGTGGACCCATGCCGCAGCAAACCATTGGTGGTTCAAGCTACATCCTAACCTTTATTGATGACTTTAGCCGATATTGCTATGTGTATTTTTTGCAGAAAAAAACTGAAACTTTGGAAAAATTCTAAGAATTCAAAGAAAAGGTTGAAAAACTTACTGAATATAAAATGAAATATCTACAGTCAGATAATGGTACCGAATATTGCAACAAAGATTTCGATAACTATTTAAAAGAAAATGGCATTCAAAGGAGGTTGACTGTCATATATACAGCCCAACAAAATGGCCTGGTGGAAAGGAAAAATAGAACCTTAGTTGAAAAAGCCAGATGTATGATGATTGAGTCAAAAGTTCCGGAAACATTGTGGGCAGGAGCTATAGCTACAACAAATTATATTGTGAACAGATGTCCCGCAAAGGCTTAATACTTTTTCTTAGTATGACCTTCTGTCTATCTTACAACCAGCCCAGTCAGCATCAGCCATGCCATACATGTTTTCATGTGACTTGGTGTAGCAGATACCAACATCTATTGTACCTTTCAGGTACCTTAAAATGCGCTTTGCATATTTAAAGTGTTTTTCACTGTAAGCATTATTGTACTGCGACAGGTAGCTCACTGAATAAGCTATATCTGCCGTAGTATTCAGGGCTCGGTGAACTCGCTGAGCGAGTCACGGGGTGAAGTCACGCGTTGCGCATTAAACATGTTTGACTTTGGTAACGTTTCTGATTTTGCTAGCTTCAAGTATGGGTCAATTGGTGTACTTATTGGTTTACAGCTTTCCATATTACATTTTTTCAATGAAAGGTTTTTATATAATTGAAAGGTATTCCTGGGCTGAGACTCCTGACGCTACGAGGATATCTTGGCCTATCATGAGCGCAGTGTGCTCGTGAGGAGGAGTGTCGGAATGACACGAGCCCCACATTATGGTCAGACGGATGTGTCGCATCTCTACAGAGCAACCAAAAACAAATTCCAACTCCGCCCTGTTTATTGATTTCGATGCCCGCTTGTATATTTTCTCCTGTCGACCGCTGTGCAAGTAAATTTAATAAAGATGTACTATTCGTCCTCTAATAAAATAAATTGAAGTGATGTGCAAATCTTTCAGTCAGTCATATAACCATTTTGATCCAACAATTGGTAGCAGAGCTATCAACAAATTTGCTATCGGTTGCTAGAATAACTGAGCGAGACCATACAGTCTTATTCACAAAGAATAAAGCCTATGTAAAAGATGATGATGGAAAAACTGTATTGACAGCAAATAAAAAGGATGGCCCTTATCTGACAATTTCAGATAAAGGCCATCCTTTTTATTTCGTCAGAAGTGATGTGCAAATCTTTCAGTCAGTCATATAACCATTTTGATCCAACAAAAAGCTATCACTTCCGGTGATTTTTTTAATGGTATTTACGTCATTCTCGTCACAGAGATGAGTCTTGTGGCATCAAATAGCATTATATAGGTAGTTACAGAAAAACCTAGTCTGCCAGTTCCTGTGTGGCCGGAAGTGCTCGGCAGACTCTTTCAAAGGACCCAATTTTTGTTCAAACAAAAAGTTTGGCCAATGTAGAAGTTTGCCTCTCTTACTGAAATATATGGAAAAACTTTTTCGCGATTTCTGAAATTTATAGTACTCAAACCTTAGTTGGTCCCATAGAGACTTTTGATCCTTATAAGAAACAGGATCCATTGGCATTAAAAAAAGTTTTTGTGTAAAATTACCATTTTCTTGCTGACTGTACATGTTTTGCAAAATCTGTGAATGCAGACCAGAATATATCAAAAAGTTATGGATTGTCTTTATGGAACGTTTTCCTGTAACAATAACGGTTAAGGTGCCTGACCTCACAGTCCCGTCTCAAAAATCCACCAAACGGGGGGAGCGGTTTCGGCCAGAATACCTTTGGCAGACTGGTGCATAACTAAATGTAGGATTAATATCTAACAATTGCGACTAACTTCATCTTTGTATCAAATGACGTAAATTTTGGGTCCGGATCGTTACCTTTGAAAGAGTCTGCCGAGCACTTCCGGCCACACAGGAACTAGCAGACTAGGTTTTTCTGTAACTACCAATATAATGCTATTTGATGCCTCAAGACTCATCTCTGTGTCAAATTACGTAAATACCACTAATAAAAATCATCGGAAGTGATAGGTTTTTTTGTACTTTCGGCCAATTATAATTTTTGTACCATATTTTACTAAACTAAGCATCAGTTTTATAATCATGTGCCATGTGTCTTATCTTTGTATCAACTGACGAATTTGCCGAAGAGGATCATACGGTCGCCGCTCGTACTATAATAACACACAACACATTTTTGTGTCAGTCAATGACACTGTCACTGTCATTTGATTGATTTACGTCGCCATGGAAACACAACTTGTTTATCAATAATGTAATTCATTTGTTCGGCATTATTTTGTCGATATTTCAGGTTTCTGCTCAAAAACTGCATTCTACTTTACGATTTGCTGAAAGTGTTATTTCACAAGTGCAACAAAATGTCAGAAGCGAAGCCAAAGCTCAAGGACAACCCTCGAGGGTCTCTAGAACCGTACCTAACCGCTTTACAAAGCGAGTCAAAACTGTCTCGAAAAAAGGCACTGGATGATATAAACGCGGAGATCTTTGAAAACGAAGAGAACGGAGATTGTGATCTTACAGCAATTTTCCCGGAGGTGTACGCATACGTGTTGAAAAGCTTCTCTGATCCTTCGGAGCTTTGCCGCGATGCCTCTGCGACGATCGTGTCGAATTTCATCGAAAAATTGCCGCTTAATGACTACTACTTGACGTACATACTTCCTGTGATAGTTCGCCGTATCGGCTGCCCTGAAATAATCGAGGAATCAGAAGAGATCCGCCTGGTTTTGATTGGTCTTGTGCGAAAAGTATTAGACAAGTACAAAGTTACTCATCTTCTATCGCCGTTTATCAATGACTTTACCAGTATTTTGACTAAGACGAGCACTGATCCATACCCGAAAGTGAAGCTAGAGGCTTGTGAGTGTATAATCCAGTTGACGAAGATCCTGCAAAGAGATTTCCACTTCCAATCTGAGAGTTACGTGAAGCCCGTGCTCTCCAACTTTGCGCACCAACACTTTCGAGTGAGAGTTGCAGCTGTTAGAGCAATTGGTAATTAAACGTTTCTTAATAGTAAACTTGCTCCAGTAACTAGCAAGTGAAAGCAGCATTGGGCATGCTTGCAAAACCAACCATTGCTGGGGAATTATGGTTCTCGAGTTGCAACCACAAACCAGAAAATGCACTGCAAGTCGGACAGTCAATGGACCGATCCCGCTATAACCGTCACAGAGATTCGGTGTATGGAGGCGGCTCAAAATCTTTTGTCATGGCATTCTAAGTGGAAAGCTTAATATATGTCCAGCAATGGATGTTTACTAGCAGAAGATGATTAGAGTAGTCACCATTATAAATCAATTAACAAAAAATCTATGTGTCACTTTCAGGGGCCATTGTTTTAGCCGGGGATGCAAAATCTTTCGAACTGTCCATCTCCCCAATGGCTGAAAAGCTATTTGACGAGAACGCACAAGTACGCATGCAGGTAACCTTGGAAGTTGGAAACTGGATGCTGAATTACAGAGACCGATATTCTTTCTGGCATCGCATGATACCATTGCTGCTGACCAGGTATGATCTTTTGGTTTTACTGCGATACTACCTACCCACCTGAGGTACCAGATTCCAGGAACCTGAATGGAGTCTGTTCTGTGCAGCATTCTCTAAACATTTCTGGAAGACGCCATTGTAAATGATTAATTAGTTGTTTGCTGGCTACAATCTACGATCAACGATCTGAAGTAGCATTCACCATTCCAAGTAAAATTTGGCGCTAGAGATGCTTGCATATCTTGCTGATGAGCACTGATGGTCTCACTAACAGCACTGATGGTATTATTGAGAGCACTGCTGCTCTTAAACAATAGAAAAGTCTCACTCTAATTGATGAGCTTTAAAAATAATACCCCTCGTGTAGGGGTATTAGGATTTTTTTTCACGCCCCCGTTTACATGTACGAGTTCCCACCACACAAAAATTTCAAAATATTTTTTTTATCAAATAATTAGGTTTTGGGTCTTTGCAGAGCAGAATATTCTACGCACGCAACTAGGCCACCAATGGGCTCTTCTTGCGTGATGCTTGGCTTTGGGTCAATAGGATACAAAAATAGTGTAAATATGAAGACCGTAGCTTCAACGGTTTAGCCGCTAGAGCCTTGTGACAGAGGGACGGACGGACGGATGAGCGAGAGCAATAGGGCTCCGTTTGGACCCTCTGGGTCCCTAAAAAAGCTGTGTCAGCTCCTACGCGTGACTGGAGTTTACTCTAATCTAAAAACTATTCACATTTAAATATTCTTAAACGACAGTGTTGCATGACGCCCGCTAGCGTGATCTAGATGGTGCGCGTGTTACGACTGCATTTATTATTTATTTATTTATAATACACAGGCAGCTCTCGGAGCTGATGCGTGTATATATTAGTCCTTATCAGTGCACTTTAAATGTTTGCCAAGTCTATTTTTGAAAGAATTCACTGAGGGGGCTCTGATCACTGAGTCTGGTAGCCGGTTCCAAGAGCGCACGACGCGATTAGGCAATATGTGCATACTCGGATTGCTGGTACTTGGCCCGCGTTGCAGCTTCAGTGAGTGTCCTCTGAGTCCTATATTATTGAAGAGGGAAGGCTCATAAGTAAGTCTTCAATTTTCAGTCTAAGCGATGTAATGGACGATATCCGCGAGACGGCCAGCAAGCTGTGGGCGGACGTCGGTCTACAATACATGGAGGAGAATGAGGAAGACCTCAAGAAGAAGACTGACTTCCTGAAAGATGTGCCGACCCACTACCCGGATGTGAAGCGACCCAATTTAGGCTGTCGGACCCTTGTTATGAGCAACATTGGGAAGATTGTCCCTGCTATATGTAGAGGTAGGCATTTGTGCATGTGTGCCTTATGTGAATAGACTCCGTAGTCTCCTCCCCTGGTTTTTTACATTTGGCATTAGCACTATGCCTTGGCAGGTAGATTTGTGTAAAGTACTCAAATGGGTGCTGCTGCATCCTCAGGCGTAATCCCTTAGATCCCATCTTTGTTAGTAGTAGACCTTTTTTGTGAAAGAGTTCGTCCGGAGAAGTACTAACAACATACCTATTTCTGCCGCTAAGCAGTAGTGCTCGCATGGCTGTGTTCCGGTTTGAAGGGTATGGGTGCCGGTGAAATTACACGCACATGAGCTTTTTCATCTTTATGTCTCAGGGTGGCGGGCAGTGCAATGCCACATAGGGCTCGTCATAGGTGGACGTGACCTATGTGGTAATGCGTTGTTCATAGGCAGAGGGTACGTACCGCTTAACATCAGGTGGGCCATCTGATTGTACAGTCAACACTGCAGTCCTACAGCTTGATCAGTCATTCCAAGTAGTATAAATAATAAGTACGGGACCATATTATTTTGCAGAAATGGAGGGGTGGCAGGCGGACGCGCGTCTCCGCGTGGCACAGCTGCTGTGCTGGCTGGTGCTCTGCGCGGAGGAGGGCGGCACGCAGCACGCGCAGAGTGTGGTGCGCAGCATGCTGCGCGGCGCCGGCGACGACGACGACAGGGTCGTCAGTGAGGTACCTACCTTAGAATTAGAGATGGAGGGGTGGCAGGCGGACGCGCGTCTCCGCGTGGCACAGCTGCTGTGCTGGCTCAGTTTGCTGGTTCGATTCTTGCTGCGTGACAAATGTTTGTATGATCCGCTAGGGTCTGTCTAGCTACATTCGTAGCTACACTGATGGTATTGACGACCTCTGTGGCGCGGCGAGCGAAGGTTCGCCTGCGACGCAGGAGGTTGCGGGTTCGATTCGCGCCTCGGAACAAATATTTGTGCAATCTGCAGATATTTGTTCAGAGTGTTTTGGGAATTTTCTGTCTTATAAAAAAAAAAAAATGTATTGTGTTATGTATATCAGTTATCTAGTACCCAAACACAAGCTTTGCTTGGGGCTAGATAATGTTGTACCGTTGGTGGGGTATAACGCAAATTTACCAATATTAGATATCCGGGCGGAGCATCAAGGCTGTTGTTGATGGATCATGTTCAGATCCGAAGTCTATCAATGCTGGTGTTCCGCAAGGATCAGTGCTTTCCCCCACGCTATTCATTATGCACATCAATGACATGCTGCAAATTATTGGTCTTCATTGTTATGCAGATGATAGCACGGGTGGCACCTTTTATTCTGGCCGTGCTAATGCCTCTCGTTCTGAGGTTGATGAGAACAGGCGAAAACTTGTGTCCGAAGTTGAGAACTCCTTAGAGCAAGTTTCCGATTGGGGTGACCGGAACTTAGTCACCTTTAACCCTACGAAGACACAGGTTTGTGCGTTCTCGTCTAAGAAGGCCCCGTTTGATTTGTCGCCGCGATTCCAAGACATTTCCTTATCCATCTCGGCAAGTATTGGGATTCTCGGGGTCGAGATATCTAATGAGGTCCAATATGGGAGTCATCTCGAAGCAAAAGCTGCACTGACTTCCAAAAAGCTTGGTGTGCTAAACCGTGCTAAACAGTATTTTACGCCGAATCAACGGGTATTGCTTTACAAAGCACAAGTTAGGCCGCACGTAGAATACTGTTCCCATATATGGCATGGGGCACCCAAGTACCAGCTGCTTCGTTTTGATTCCCTACAGAGAAGAGCCATTAGAATCATCGGTGACCCAAAACTCTCAGATACTCTAGAACCGCTTAGCCAACGCAGAGCCATCGGATCTCTTTGCGTGTTCTACCGCCTCTACAACGGGGAATGTTCCGACGAGCTTTTCGATCTCATCCCGGCATCGAGATTTTACTATCGCTCTTCCCGACACCGTGACAAGGCTCATCCGCACATCATATATCCCTGGGTTTCTCGAACGACTCGTTTCTCGAGATCATTTCTTCCCCAGACCTACAAACTATGGAATGAGCTTCCATCTGAGGTTTTCCCGCTTGGTTACGACATGTGTCGCTTCAAGAAAAATGTTCATAAATTCCTTCAGGGTAGGCAGCGCATCGACAATACCTTGGGTGTTGCCGGTGTCTATAAGTGACGGTGACCACTTCACATCAGGTGGGCCGTATGCTAGTTTGCCTATTTATTTAATAAAAAAAAAAAAAAATAACTAAATCAAGTACAATATTCGAGTTATAAATATGCAACTTCGATAAAATAAATTTTATCGAAGATATGCATGGATACTACATTATAATTCCGAGGAATCACTGTACTGTAAACACGATAGGACAATATTTTCTCGATAGAAAAAAATTCTAAAATTACCTCTAACTTTTGACTAGATTCAATTGTTATTATTTGAAAAAATATATATAAATGAAATCAATACAATAAAGCCTAGGGTTTACTGAAGGGATTTTGTAAAATTATCTATATTTTACGAGATGTTCAATAAAAACAACTTTTTCCTGCGGCGCGAGACGTTTCTTTTTTGTATGAAGATTTCTGCCTGGGGTTGGTGCAACCTTAATTTAGTTTTTTTTAGCTTCTTAAATGACGGAACATGCAGATGGCCTACCTGATGTTAAGCGGTAACCTCTGCTTTTAAACGCTAAAATCACGTTTTTGGTTAGGAACGCTGAAAAACAAAACTAACAATTAATTGCAGGTGAAGCGCGCCGCTGAATTATTCGGATACTTCATAACCCCCGACACGTGGTGGCCGCTGCTCGAGGCGGAGATGGACTCGTGGCCGGCGCTGCTGGTGCTCGCGAACATCCTCAAGGGCTCCAAGGCGGCCCTCGTCACACAGAGAGCCATGGCCGAGATCTGCCAGGAACTATCCGATCCGGACAGATGCCGCACTAGGAAAGTGAGTCATAGATACAATAGAATCATTTATTCCAACTTATTAACTTATTTATTTTTTGACGACCTCTGTAGCGTCGGGCGAGTAGCCGGCTGAGATGCGAAAGGTTGTGGGTTCGATTCCCGCTGCGGGACAAATGTTTGATCTGCAAATATTTGTTCCGGGTCTTGGTGTTATGGTACCACTCGTAGTTCCTGATCCCCACGACACAGGTGATCCTAGTGTGGGGTCAGGACTATGTATGTGTCTGTTGGGTGTTATGTATGTTATGTTATGTTATTGGCATAGAAGTAACACATTAACAAGATTTATAAAGTTATAAGAACTAAATTAAGTGCTACGTACTACGACTCGTCAATTCAACAGGTTTTTTTTTTGTGAATAATATATTCTCCAATACATCTTTTAAAAAAATTAGTTATCGTAACCTTGTGCTGATCAAAATGAGCCTAAACACGGCCAGTCTACTATTATCCATCCAGGAGTTCCGTTGTCCATCATCCGTTGTTCTGGTCTCCATCATCAGATCAGCACGCTTTCACCATAATATTGCATTGTCATCGGAACTTGACAGGTATGCCAAATTTCAACTCAATCAGATATCGAAAAGTCACCCTTATTGCCACCCGAGAAATACTTATCACTGAGTAGTTCCAATCTTCACCAAATGGCACTTTGGTTACATATGTGGTAACAAACATAGAACAAATTCGTGATGTGTTTATAGATTATTTCCAATATCCTCAGCCGAAGTATCAGAGGAGTCTGCTCCACGTGTGCGAGGCCCTCATGGACCTGTGCTGCGAGGACATCGCCCCGGTCGCGGAACAACTCTTCATCATCAACTTCACGGTCTACTCCATACCGGTCGACGATAAGATATCGTTCATGGCTTTGTGTAAGTACCCGCTGGAATTTATTGCTCTTCACATACATACACACACGCCTTTTTCCCCGAAAGGGTAAGCAGCTGCCTTCGGTGAAAAGAGGACTATTGAGGCCTGTTTTCATCGTGGGTTGTACCATCGTGGAATACAGACGTGACAAGTGGTGAGCTAATCGCCGCCATTGCTTTCCACGACTGACGCCTCAGTCTAGTAGTGATACGGATCAGTTGAGCTACCTTTAGATCTTTAGTGAAAATTATGTACATAACCATGATAGTTTCAAAAGTTATACCTTTAGATCGTTTGCAACTCCCTTCAGGTAGATCAACTGTTTTTATGTCCGGGTGGAATATGTTTGTCCGGGTGGAATCTTGCAACTGAATTTTAAAGTAGTTATCCTCAACCGATTGAGCTGAAATTTGGCATACCTGTCAAATTCCGATGACAATTCAATATGATGGTGACAGCGAGCTGATCTGATGTTGGAGACGGAAGGTGGACAACAGAACTCCTCGAGGTAGACTGGCCATGTTTAGTCTCATTTTGATCAGCACACGGTTGCGATCACTAATTTTATAAAAGCTTGTGTTGAAAAATATATTTTTAAAAAAACTTATCAAATTTTGTACTTACCTGCTTGTATTGCTTGTATTATTTTTTCTGTTAATTAATGTAATTATTTTGTCGATACAGCAAACTTAGACAAACTGCGGTTCCACGAGAAATGTGGGCGGACTCTAACGACGCTGTACGCAAAGCACATAGGGAAGGTGCTAGCTGGCATCACGAGCGACGCCGTCACGTGGACCCTGCTCACCCCCGACCGATGTCTGCTTGAATGTGCCTTACTACACTCTGGTATGTAAAATAAGACTTCAAAACTTGACAGTGTGTTGTGATGTAAGCTTATTATGGATACGCACACGCCAGCTTGCAATATGGCATAATATACTGGGGACCAATACAGAGGCCCTAGTCGGAGTTTTGCAAACACCATCGTAACGATGAACGTAACGACGATCGTACGTGTATAACCTAATAACTAGCTATTAATCTGTGCCAAAAACGTCACAGATTAATGGCTAGTTACTACGCAATACACGTACACTCGTCGTTACGATGATCGTTACGATGGTGTGTGTAAACTCGGACTTGCCCCTCAGGAGGGCAAAAACTTGACAGCGTGTCGTGATGTGTCTGGCCTTAGAATAGCTCACTATGCTTACGCACACGCCAGATTGCAATATGGCATAATATACTGGGGACGTGAGGACCAATACAGGAGGGCAAAAACTTGACAGCGTGTCGTGATGTGTCTAACCTTAGAATAGTTCACTATGCTTACGCACACGCCAGCTTGCAATATGGCATAATATACTGGGGATCAATACAGGAGGGCAATTGCGATAGCAAATGGCAATGGGGAACCAAATGAATTAGGATCATTAAGACAGTCTATTTTCAAATCTTTAGAAACGGAGAAAGGTTATATGCCAAGAAGTTTTGCCTTTGCAAGTTTCAAAATATATTGATAGCATGATCTCCATTTGTTGCGCCCCCTTATAACTTTTCGTACATACATTTTGGAGGAGGGGGGGGGGGGGGGGGGGGTGCATATTGCGAGTACTTTTATTACGGCATATGTTCCGGAGGAATATTAGCGTGTACAGTAAAACTTGGTTATTTTAAGTTTTAAATTTTCAGGGTCTGCAATGGGGGCCCAGCTGCACCTGATAGCGCCTCTCCTGAAGGAATGCCTGGCGACGCCCAAAGTGGATCCCGAGGTGAAGCTGAAGATATTCACCACACTATCCACTGTGCTGTTGAAGCGCCAGGAGAACTTCATCAAGTGTGAAACTGACAAGTTGGAAGCTTTCTTGAAGATTGTCATTGAAGGTAAGGCCATGGAAAATATAAAGCTACCCTGATCTAGAATATACCACTCCGTCTCCTCCCGTGGATGTCGTAAAAGCCCGTGACAATATCCTATTATGGTGACAGCGAGCTGATCTGATGATGGAGACTAAAGGTGGACAACAGCACTCCTCGATGGATAATAGTAGACTGGCAGTGTTTGACTGGCACTCATTTTGATCAGCACACCGTTCCGATCACTATTTCATAAAAGCCATGGTGTGTCCGGCCTAAGAATAGACCCTCTGTCTCCTCCCGTGGATGTCGCAAAAGCCGACTAAGGGATTAGTCGGACTTGTTGATAAGATTCGTTGGTATAAGATTTGTCCTGGCTGCCAGCTTATTTATGAAATGTGTTATTACTGTAAGAAAGAGTTAGCCGAGTCAGTCGTGGGAAGCAATGGCTGCCATGTGCTCACCACTTGTCACGTCTTTATTACACGATGGTGCAACCCGCTGTGAAAAGAGGCCTATTGAGGCTCTGCCTACCCCTCCTTCGGGGGAAAAGGCGTGTGTTTATGTATGTGCATATGTATGCTAGTTCCATGCAGTTTTCTAAAATGGGTTTCTATAATCTGTTGAGCTGTGATGAGCTAAAAACAAAATGTATTTTGCGTCTCAAGCTAGACGATTCACCTTAGGCTTCCTTAGCGAGTATAGGCCTCCTACAAAAGTTGACAATCCTTTCTTTTCTTCGCTTTATTCATCCATGAGCTTCCTGGTATCAGAGATGTTAAAGAACTCCCTTTTCCGCATTCGAGCTCTATGGGCGGTCCATTGTGCGTGAGAGTTGTCTGACTATAGGTAGTTAGCCAGCCTAACTCCGTCCAGAAGTACAGAAGTTTCCTGGGATCTTCGCAGGCTTGGCGAAGTGACCTCGGGTTGTTGAGGATTTGTTTACGTTGAGCTGCTACTCCCACACATTCCAGGACTACGTGGGCCGCTGATTCTTCTTCGGTCAGACACCCTCTGCAGAGTGGGCTGTCTGTGGCTCCGTTGTTGAAGAGGTGTTTGTTCAGGGGACAGTGTCCTGTGAGTGTCGCCACGATGGTGCGAAGGTTATCAGAGTTGTTAATGTTAATGAACTCCATTTTCCGCATTCGAGCTCTATGGGTGGTCCTTTATGGGTGAGAGTTGTCTGACTAGGTAGTTAGCCAGCCTAACTCCGTCCAGAAGCACAGAAGTTTCCTGGGGCCTTCGCAGGCTTGGCGGAGTGACCTCGGGTTGTTGAGGATTTGTTTACGTTGAGCTGCTACTCCCACACATTCCAGGACTACGTGGGCAGCCGATTCTTCTTCGGTCAGACACCCTCTGCAGAGTGGGCTGTCTGTGGCTCCGTTGTTGAAGAGGTGTTTGTTCAGGGGACAGTGTCCTGAGAGTGTCCCCACGATGGTGCGAAGGTTATCAGAGTTGTAACCGCTTACAGAAGTGATCATGACGAACCTGGTGTGGACGGCGGGGCGCACGGCGGAGGCGATCCGCACGGCGGCGGTCGCGTGCCTCAGCGCCGCGCTGCAGGAGAGACCGGAGGAGGACATGGAGACCGGCGGCCACGGGGACACGGGCGATAAGGTGACCAATACGCACATTTTTTTTTCTTACTATATGCATCTTGATATGACTGATCAAGCAGATGGCCCACCTGATGTTAAGCGGTACCCTCAGCTTATGAACAGTGCATTATCACATAGGTCACGTCCACGTAGGACGCACCCTATGTGCGAAATAAATATTTAAGGGGGGGCTCCCATATAACAAAGAGTTTTTTTTTTGCCGTTTTTATAGATAATGGTACGGAACCCTTCGTGCGCGACTCCGACTCGCACTTGGCCTGTTTTTTAAATGTATGTTAGTTTCTGAGGTATTATGTTGCTATGGGCTTATTGTTTAGGTTTAGTGCAATTCTAAATAAGCCTGAAATAAAGATTTTGAATTTGAATTACTCCACAGTGTCTAATATGCATGTTGTTGTCGTAGGAAGTGAATCTGTTCCCTTGTAAAGAGTCGCTGGAGCCGTTCTTGGAGCGGATGGTGCCGCTGCTGGCGGCGCTGGTGGACGACAACTCTGCGCTGACGCGCCAGCACACGCTGCGCGCCGTGTGCTGCCTCGCCAGCCTCGCCAGGCGACGCGGCTGCTTCACTACTGACATACTGCATAAGATTTACTTTGGTAAGTGCTTACAGCCTTACATACAACTCTGCGCTGACGCGTCAGCACACGCTGCACGCCGTGTGCTGCCTCGCCAGCCTCGCCAGGCGACGCGGCTGCTTCACTACTGACATACTGCATAAGATTTACTATGGTAAGTGCTTACAGCCTTACATACAACTCTGCGCTGACGCGCCAGCCCACGCTGCACGCCGTGAGCTGCCTCGCCAGCCTCGCCTGGCGACGCGGCTGCTTCACTACTGACATACTGCATAAGATTTACTTTGGTAAGTGGTTACAGCCTTACATACAACTCTGCGCTGACGCGCCAGCACACGCTGCACGCCGTGTGCTGCCTCGCCAGCCTCGCCAGGCGACGCGGCTGCTTCACTACTGACATACTGCATAAGATTTACTTTGGTAAGTGCTTACAGCCTCACATACAAGTGCTGCACAACACTTTTACTATGGTCCAAGGCACAACACACCCTCTGTATTACATAACCTCTACTGCTATCAGTATCAACCAGTTACAATCATTAATATATAATATATAAGTTTTTTGTTGAAAAATATATTTTTCAATACAAGTTTCTATAAAATTAGTGATCGTAACCGTATGCTGATCAAAATGAGCCTAAACACGGCCAGTTTATACAGACGGCACATTCGAGGAAGAAGATAGTTAAATGAGGTGTTGTTTTGGCCACAGACCAAGAGTGTACCACATAGAGCTAGAACTATCTAGGGCGAGGGGATAACGCTACGACAGGTACGGGGGTTACCGATAACACTGTTTGTTTGTTTGTTTGATAACACTGTTTTTTTTAAACTACTTGAAAGACGGAACTAGCAGATGGCCCACCTGATGTTAAGCGGTAACCTCTGCCTATGAACAGTGCATTACCTCATAGGTCACGTCCACCTAGGACGTGCTCTATGTGGCAATGCATTGCGCCCGCCAGCCTGAGACATAAAGGTGAAAAGTCTCATGTGCCTGTAATTTCACCGGCACCCTTACCCTTCAAACCGGAACACAGCAATGCGAGCACTACTGCTTTGCGGCAGAAATAGGTATGGTGGTAGTACTTCCCCGGACGAACTCTTTCACAGAGAAGCTCTACTACTTCTAAATACTACACTTACAATAATTATCCTTTCCACTTGCAAGCATCTTCAGATCCACCAGCTCGGGATACCTGCCAGTGATCCACGCTAGCCACTCGCCTAGCAGCGTGGACGCCGAACTCTTTCACAAAAAACCTCACATATTACTACTAATATTTGTCAGTGGTCCTGAAACGTCTGGACGACAGCAGCGACCGCGTGCGCTCGGGCGCCGTGCACACGCTCTGCACGCTGTTCAGGTGCCGGCCGGAGCCCTACGACACGGTCGTGTTCGGAGCGCACATCGACGCGGTGTACGCTGCGATGCTCATACACTTGGACGACCCCGAAGAGGCGTTCCGGAATGAAATGCTCGGTGAGTTTTACTGTCTGCTTATGTATGCCAGCGACATTGCTCGCGTTTTATCAGGTTAAAAAGTAGCCTATAGCTCACTAGCTGAACAATACTAGTATGACTAAAATGGGAAATTAAAAAACTGCATCGCTCATATGTATAAATTTTATTTCAACGCATTGATCATCACAAGAATAAAACAAAAATTTCTAAAAACAATAAGTACCTAAAACTATACTCTACTATACTTACACATACCTACATTTGTAACACTCCACACTGCACCCACACCCACACATATATGCACACACCCACGAACATACACATAGATTCATACACACATACACATACATACTCATGCACCCGCACCCTCTTATCATCGTGATCAATCTGTTTGTAGCCACTAGTAAGTTTTGTTTGATATATCGTACTAAGTAGAATCTTTTGTTAATTTTAAGCTGTGTAGACCTTTTTTGGCCATAATTTTGTTAATGTTAAACATAAATAATATTGCATAAATCGCTGTTGGTTTACCAAAATAAAATAAAATAAATGTCGACCTCTGTGGTGCGGCGGGCGAAGGTTCGCATGTGAAGCAGGAGGTTGCGGGTTCGATTCCCGCCTCGGAACAAATATTTGTGCGATATGCAGATATTTCTTCAGGGTGTACTGGGTATTTTCTATGTATAATTAAAAATATCTATATTATGTATGTATTGTATTAAGTATATCAGTTATCTAGTACCTATAACACAAGCTCTGCTTAGCTTGGGACTAGATAATTTTGTGTGAACTGTCCAGCATTATTTATTTACTTTATTATTTAATAGTGTTCAGTAGTCTATCTGTGTATCAAATGTCATCGACCAAAAACTTAATTCAAATTCAAAATCTTTATTTGAGGCTTGTTGAGGCAGCACTAAACCTAAACAATAAGCCCATAGCAACATAAATACCTTAGAAACTAACATACTAACTTAATTTAACTAATTTAATAATATCTGTAATATTGCAGATGCGTTGATCCTGCTCGCCGACCTAGACCCGAAGGTTCTCATGAAGAAGGTGAAGGCGAACATACACCTCTACCGGAACAAGTCTGCCTACGAAAAACTCTCTACGCGTATCGAGAAATTACTATAACTTAGCGACAGACTCTGCGTTGATCCTGCTCGCCGACCTAGACCCGAAGGTTCTCATGAAGAAGGTGAAGGCGAACATACACCTCTACCGGAACAAGTCTGCCTGCGAAAAACTCTCTACGCGTATCGAGAAATTACTATAACTTAGCGACAGACTCGGTGTCTGAGGTTCGTTCGCCAGTTGGCCAGTAAGACAATGGAACAATATGCTTGGGTGAGGCAGTAGTGGTGGGTCCTCAACACGTGTGCTAGCACAATTGTGTCTACACACGTAGGTGGTATCGTTCGTAATAAAAGAGTGAGAAAGAGGGTAGATCGATACATCTGCCAATATCATCTGCTCGCAAAGAATTTAGTTAGTTCTCCCGTGATCATGGCGCAAGCAACTGTGCCGAAATATCGGGAACAATTAAAACTCAAAAATCATGGTATATATCCCGTTTTTTGTGAAAAGTGTGTCTACACATTTTCACAAATGAGACTCTCACTCAGTTATTCAGTTCAACGTGCTACCATAGTTTGATGTGTAATTGAGGTGAGTGAACAGGCAGCCTCACTGTGCGTGCGTGCTTGTTGCGAGAGAAAGACGGCGAGGCGGCGGCACACGAGACAGTCGCAGAGAACAACACACGTGCGTGTCATGCTCGCGAGCCTCGCTCGCAAGCTCGGTCGCTCGGGTCGCAACGTATACGGACACCAGGCAGACTACATGTTGGCGAAAGACCAAGTTTTATATCTGTCTCGCTCTAGTTCATTCTATGTTCATTATATTTCGTTGTTTTACTGCCCAACTGGCGTACGAGTCGATTAGTAGGCCTGGGAGCTAGTACTGATATTCTTACTTCATATTCATACCCTGGATTGTAACATTGATGTATTAGTACTATTGTCCTGTATTGTATTGTAAGGCATCACCGAGCTTAGTTTCAATATCGCGAACTTGTTGGTCAGTTTCCGTTTGCATAAGATTTGTTCAGGCTGATAGCTTGCTGGTTAAATAAGCCATTAGCCAGGGAGAAACCGTTAACCGAGTTAGGAGTGCTCGTTGGAAAGCAATGGCGGTAATGAGGTCACCACTGACCACGTGTATATTCCTACGATTGTGCGACCCACGGTGAAAAGAGGTCCATTGAAGCTCTGCCTACCCTTACGGGTAAAAAGCGTGTGACTATGTATGAATTATCGTACACGTGCGTTTTGTTTGACGTGTATAACTTTTTTCTGTAATGTGCGTCCAATTTACATATCCGGTATTATGTTCGTGGCCACGGCTTTGGTAGTTATTTTATAAGGTACCTAGTCATACTGTGGTAGTTATTGAATAAGATACCTAGTTATATACTGTGGTAGTGATCTAATAAGGTACCTAGTTATATACTGTGGTAGTGATCTAATAAGGTACCTAGTTATATACTGTGGTAGTGATCTAATAAGGTACCTACTTATAAACGGTAGTAGCAGAATAATAAGTTACCTTAATAAGAACTGTGGTAGTTATTTTTATATTTAGTACGGTTATTTATTTTGTGTTACGGAAAACAGAACCACCTAAAGCGAACAGGTTAGTCAGTTCAGCGGAATTCCCAGTGAGTAATGTATTTTTATAAAATGTAATTTAAAATAGCCGGTAGCTAGTGATGCTTTTCTTACATCATGCATGACGTAAGAAAGTTATCACTAGCTATTGGCTGTGTTTAATAATAATTAAACGAAAGTTATGTTTGTAATTCTAATTTGTTGTGTGCATGGTACAATTATATACCATGCCGTTGTGTGTTTGTATGGGCTCGATGCTGAATCATACGATGATGTGTAGCTTGACCCTGACGGCCACGCTTTGCAAGTGCTTGGTCGGGTGTTAATGCAAAATAAATACCTACTTCAAAAAATACATTGTTTCTTTATTAAGTATGGACATAAACCATATTTTCATAAACAACTGTAAATGGCAACACAGGCCATTATTGTCTTATTCTATTAGACTACTGGTAGCTAACTTCGTAGTAGAATTACTGGTAAGGGCATATAGGACAAACATGCACAGATATTTGTATACTGGGTGTATTTATAGCATGGGTGTCCCTGGTTCAGAATTTGAGATATTTTTTGTAAACAAACAAATGTCACCGTCAAAGAGACAAGCCAGTGGTAAAAACCTTTTTTTGCGTGGATCATGTTTTACTAGTACTGACCCGCGACTTTTCCACCGGTATTAAATTTTTGTAATATCTGCCAGTAGGTTCGTTCGCGCGGTATATACCTTCAATTTGCGGCAAATAAACACAAACCCACTAGGTATCTACCTAAGTTTATCTGACGAGTCAATGTGTAAACGGCAAAATGTTATATATAACTCTTACCTATTGATCAGTATGACCATTCCATAGAAAAACTGTGCGAAAAGCACATTCGTATTCGGCAAATGAGGAGAAACTAATGAAATTTACAAAATGGGGACCGGCTTTCAAAACAAAGCCCATTGTTTTGAATCTCTGCAGTGTTCCAAGTAACATGAAATATTTTCTGCTAACAAATATATTTTTGCTTGATAACTTTGTTAATAACCAAAATAACGATATTATTATATTTATATTTATTTATTAGAGTCACCAACATAGTATACACCGAAAAAAGTAAATACACACAAGATAGTTAAGTTATACATGCCAAGTGCTACCACAATTATAGATGACTAACAACATGCTATTAATAATAAAGAGCGAGAACAGATTAAAAAATTCAAAATAAAACATTATCACAAATTAATTAAAAAATGGAGCAGAAAAGCGAAGAGAAGCCAGCAACTCCGGGGCTTCCAAGACGTTATTAACAAGCTTAAAGAGGAAAACGTTATCAAGCAAGTGCCTTCGATCCGCTAACGATCTTATCTTGAAATAATCAAGTCGTTCTTCATATATATAACTCAAAAATATATACTACAAAATATTGATTACTTACTAGTTTATCAGATCTGAGTTAGAATAACATGCCTAGCCTGTTTATTGGCCTAATTTAATAAACTACCATAGAACACCTATTTTTTGCTATGGTATCCCCTTTGTTTACAAAAAATATCTCTATTTCTGAACCAAGGTTATAGTAGATCTTCTGTGATTTATAGTTAGGTACCTAGTCCTACCTACCTTTTTCCATACAAGTATTATACCTACAGCTCGTTCATCGTAAGGTAAAATTCTACATGGCAGGTGCCAACTAACGGAGAACGGTCTTTAGTTAATATGCTGGCCATTGTATGTAGGACCATGCTGACAACTGCCAACCTGAATGAACACCAAGGAATACGCGCACGGCCTATAGAATACCGTAAACCTTGGCGCCCACTCCCCGGGAACTGGAATTACAGACCTCACCGGACGGCTAGGTTGGTGACGAAGCGTAACGAGAAGGCCAATATAGCGCCAAGACGCGGCATCCTACCTTGAAAATTTACAGGCGAAGTGCTCCAAGAACGTGGCTCCACCCTGGGCCCTGGGAAAGCATCATAAAAGTAGCTAGCTAGAGCATTATATATTCTGTGCTAGAGTATATTATTATAAGCCAAGGAGAGTATTAGGCCTATTACGCACTGTCGACTAGTCGCCGGCGACTCAGGTTGTCGACGACTGTAATATTGTATAGTTTAAATAGGTGTTTACGCACTAGCCACGGCGCGGCGACTCGCCGCGCCGTGGCGACGCACAGGCAACTGCCGGTCGCCGGCAACTAGTCGACAGTGCGTAATAGCCCTTAGTGTTCTGTGGCCAAGTGATTTAGTAGTAGTAGAGCTTTTTTGTGAAAGAGTTCGTCCGGGGAAGTACTACCACCATACCTATTTCTGCCGCAAAGCAGTAGTGCTCGCATTGCTGTGTGCCGGTTTAAAGGGTAAGGGTGCCGGTGAAATTACTGGCACATGAGACTTTTCATCTTTATGTCTCAGGGTGGCCGGCGCAGGGCAATGCAACATAGGGTGCGTCCTAGGTGCACGTGACCTATGAGGTAATGCACTGTTCATAGGCAGAGGTTACCGCTTAACACCAGGTGGGACATCTGCTTGTTCCGTCATTCAGTAGTATAAAAAAAAAGAAAAAAAAAGTGACCCTAGGATGTACCACCACTCTTCGGTACGGAGGCATGAGGCCCTAGTCGGAGTTTTGCAAACACCATCGTAACGAAGAACGTATGTGTATAACATAATAACTAGCTATATACTGTGCCAAAAAAGTCACAGATTAATGGCTAGTCACTACGCAATACACGTACGATCGTCGTTACGATGGTGTGTGTAAACTCAGACTTGCCCCTCTGCAATGCTCTAAGCCACCACTGATTGTGCGTACAGACTGACTTAGTAGCACTAGGTAGTACCTAATGAGCGCGCTTGGCTTTTGACCTTCAGAATAAGACACACTACCTAGTCAAGGTTAAATCTTAAATGCTCAAAGGGGTACTTCTAGTTAATAATTTATTATTGTATTTTTAATAATTTGCAACGGTACAAACCTTCTGAACAAGCTGTATTATGTACATCTCGTTCACCAAAGTATGTGTGGTAGGCAAGAAGCTTGAATTTGGGTAGAGTAGATTTACCTATAACTTCATGGTGGTAGGGCCTCTGTTTGTGGACAGAGGTACTAGTATAGTATTCTTTTATCTGTGGCAGAGGTATCTTTCTATTCGTAACGTTGTATTCTCCTCTCTCTTTGACTTATGATTGAAGTTTAGAATGAAAGCAAATGAATGAAAACGGTGGTTTTTTGTACATCTGTCTGCTTGTCTGTGGTGTGGTTTTGTTTTTGTGTGTTGAGTTGAGTAGTTTTATAATTTTGATTGTAAGTCAACTATTCAATTATTTTAGCTCACTGTGTTGTAGGTAATCAATAATATTCTATGATTAAAAGTAGTTGTGCTATCTAAAAACCATGGAGGTTGTTCGACAGAGTAAGTATTTGCTATACATTTGGTGGCACCAACATCGCCGTTCAGTGTCTTATTTATTTTGTTTGGTTCCAGATTTCAAAGAGACTTTGCCCCTAATCGAAGCATCAATTAAAAAGGCGGATTTCTTAGTGATCGATGCCGAGTTCACGGGGCTTATTAACGGGCGGGACGTGTCTGTATTCGATTTGCCAAGAGACTACTACAAATGCTTGTTCAAAGGCTCAACGGAGTTTTTAGTTATTCAATTTGGTCTCTGCGCGTTCCATTGGGACGAGGAAAAGAAGCATTATATGAACGATGCGTTTAACTTTCATTTGTTTCCCCGGGGGAAGCCCGGTACTGAGAAAATCTTTTTGTGCCAGAGTTCCAGCTTAGATTTCTTGAGCGCTCAAGGATTTGACTTCAATAAGATGATACGGGACGGTAAGTAATCTATACTAATAATAAAGAGGATAGATTTGATTGTTTGTTTGCATAGAATAGGCTCCGAAACTACTGAACCAATTTGAAAAAATCTTTCACTATGTCCGGGTGACATAGGCAGTATTATATTTTCAAAAAATTAGGGATCCTTACTAAAACTCCGACCCAAGCTGTAAAAAAATTTAACATAGGGGGAATGGCTTTAGCAAGTTTTGTATCTGGTGTGTGGATAGATGGGCGGTTGGGAAGGGGGAGGATGATCCTGACACGACGGGGCGAGTTTCTAGTAATAAATATAATCTTTCAGGGATATCATTCATGACAGAGCCTGTAGAAACGAAGCTTCGTGAACAACTCACGGAGAGACAGAAATCTGTAAAAGAGAAGGATATAATCCCTATTCCTGAGGAACACAAGAGTTACATTGATGAAACATGGTACGGTTATCTGACGTTCATTGTTTTTTAGCTTATTCTAATTTGAATTATTTGTGTAGGGTTGTTCAGGTGATTTGTTAGCCGTTCGTCCTACATGCAGTTACTGCACTGAAGCATTTATTTATTTCCGATGTAGGCTGCCAACCTACTTATCAATTTTACTGAGAGTTGCCTGAACACTGATGGCTGTCATTTAAAATCAATCACAATTATTAATTTTCAAGAACAAATACAATACGCAAATTGGATATACAATAAGATATAAATATACAAAAAAATACACACAACTCAACCGGCTTATTATTTGCACCATGATCTTATTGTATATCCAATATACGTATTGTATTTGTTCTTGAAAATTAATAATTGTGATTGATTTTAAATGACAGCCATCAGTGTTCAGGCAACTCTCAGTAAAACTGATAAGTAGGTTGGCAGCCTAAATCGGAAATAAAGAAATGCTGTTCATTCTCAACAGCATTCTCCAAAGTTAGTTTACATTAAAATTATAACAAGCTCTTTACAAATGACTGACTGAATACATAGAACCACCATAATTAAATTAAGTAGAATTCTGCATAGACCTATGCATACATACATAGACACACACCTTTTTCCCTGAAAGGGTATACAGAGCCTCAATGGGCCCCTTTTCACCGTGGGTTGCACCATTGTGGGAATATAACGTGACAAGTGGTAAGCTCTTCGCCCCCATTGCTTCCCACAACTGATTTGGCTAACACTTTCTTCAAGTAATACCACATTTCCTATACTATGGTAGCAGACAGGACAAATCTTACTGACAAGTCCGGGTAATCCCTTAGTCGGCTTTTACGACATCTACTGGAGGAGACGGAGGGGTCTATTCTTAAGCCGGACACACAATGGACCAATGTATAGTAACAGAGTGGTCCATAGGTAACTGGAATGATTTAGCAGAAGATGTTGTGACTGCCATTTCAATAAATGCTTTCAAAAACAAATTGGATTACTGGTTGTTAACAAACAAACTGTTACCAATAAAAGTAATTAAAGTATAATCAGTGCAGCAAGTGAAACTAAGACATTTCAACACTATGAAATAGACACATCAGCAAAAGCTGCTCGTCTATAATTTTAAATAACAATAATATGCTACTAGCCATATTATTTACCTGTAAGAGGTCCCTTGTTTTATAGTGAGCTAACTGTATAGCACTATATCCCATCTATTGGAATATAGTTAGTTTTTTAAGAGGCAATTGTGAGGCCACAAAAGTTGCCAGGGCCAAGTTAGGTTTACAGGAGCTGCTAGGATCCTGCTCTGATGCCTTCAGATACACTACAGCAGTGTTGCCGTCAACCAAATGACCCAAAGTCCACCTCCTTACTTCAATAAGCCCAGGCTGGCTCGAGTGGGTAACCCCACGCACAGGGGGACAGTGAACAATACACCCCCAGCAGGACATCACTGCAGGTGATGCATCCCCACTTAGTATTAGAAGTGGCTAAAGTATGCATTTCTTTCAGCAAAAAAGTAAGAAAGTTCTTAGATGACGGCAAGGAAGATGAAATGCTGATAGACAGGTGCAACTCCTTCGTACGTCTGCTGCTTTATCAAGAGCTGAAGATGAGATGCAAGGACGAAATTTTGTTGGAGACACTTATTCTGGAAAATAAAAATAGGTGAGTGTGATATACTAAGGAGAGAGGAGGCGTATTGGAAGCATAGTCTTACGTCAGTGCAACGTACATCAGGAAAGGGACGCGCTAGGTGATACTATAGGTGCGTTTAAGGCCATACTACACGGGCGGTTCTCCCGCCGCGGGAATCCGCTCGACAAAGCTGCCGCAGACCATCAAACTACACGGAACGCGGTTTATCGCTGTCTTTTGTTCATTTTAACATGGATCCGCCAATGAGAACTGCGATTGCAGCTCTATTATTAATAGAATTATTCAAAAGTAATCTTCTGGGCCTAAATCAGCCTAATGAGCCACCACTTCCTGTCCTATCTCCATCCATAATTTCGCTTTTAGTTCCCGATTGGCGTAACCCTTGGACTTCACATCATACAAAGCAGGTCGATCTAAAATTTCAAAAATAAAACGCTCCGTATCGAACACGACACTAGCCACGCACGTGCACGCACGACGAACGAGCGACCTCGCACAAGGTCCTGTGAAGAATGACGCAATAGCGGGAAACCGCCCGTGTAGTTTGAAGCGCCGGATATCAGCGGCGGTTTGACGCTGCATGCGGCGGTCGCATTTCTCCCGCCTGTGAACCGCGATGGGAAACCGCGCAGTGTAGTATGCAGCATACAACTACCATATTAAATTGTGTCTAGTGTGGTTCAGAAGCGGATTCCCGCGGCGGAAGAACGGCCCGTGTAGTATGACCATTAATGTGGCGCGGACGCAGGACTCGATCGGATGTGATTGCGTACTATTGCGTAGAAATGTCCATCATCGGTACGTAGTAAGTACATTGTTCAGTGTTGGAACACTGAATGCCAAAAGCCGACTGACGATCGGTGAGTATCTCACGCACAGACCGCCGTTCTGACTGTAGGGAGAAGACTAAATACGGCCGAATCCCTTATTTCTAGAACCTTGCTCAAGCATGAAACGAAAATAGGATTTTTCGAGAATACAAAAAAAAAAAACCTATTAATTACATTTCCTTAATTAGAACCTAGTTTTTTTTTACAAAAACTGTCTCAAAGTACCTTCGACGCATTCTCACCGTCACATATTGGCCTATACGGTGAATGAGGGCCTTAGTAATATAGATCAACTACTGGGCTGGGACTTTGATGTGTGCAATGTTACATATTCTTTCAAATTAAAAAACTTGACTGGCTAACGCGGAAATATAGCGACACCAATAAAACTGCGTCTATGTTATTTTCAGGGTTTTAAAAGTAGTGAGGATGAAGTCGCAGAATGACGAAAGCAACCAAACGGCTCAGAAGAAGGAGAGGGAGTGGGAGGAATTGGAGGACGCTGTCGGATTCTCAAAGGTGGCCCGGATGATCAGCCAGTCTGTAAGTTTTTGGAATTATTCAGTAAATTATTTTTATTTATTTTGGAACGCAATAGAAGAAGGCTCAATATCGATGGAACAAAGATATTATAAAGGTCGGAGGAAGTCGGTGGATAGAGGTGGCTCAATACCGTTCGTTCTGACATTTTATGGAGACACCTATGTCCAGCAGTGGACTGATGAGTATGATGAGTCATTTATTGCTCTACTACTCTCTAACTACTATTAATACTCTTACAATTAGGTGTTACATATAATAGGTAGCATCTCACATGAACTTAGGGTATAGTAACAGAGAGGCAGACTGGAAAAAAGGACATAAAGGAGTAGAAGCGACGCTGGCGCTAGTTTCGTATGCTGAGATGAATGGTTAATTGGTGCGGGCCGACAGCACGCAATGAGTTCACGCACGTCGCGTGAAGAGCCCTTGTAGAATCAGAAGCTAGTAAACGGCCACTGAATATCCTCAAACATCAGTTCCTGTAATCAGGAGAAGCTATTAATTGGTCACAACATGCTCATATACAGTTTCTGTAATTTCAGGAGAAACTAGTAATTTGCCACAACATGCTCATACAGTTCCTGTAATTTCAGGAGAAGCTAGTAATTGGCCACAACATGCTCATATAGTTCCTGTAATTACAGGAGAAGCTAGTTATTGGCCAGAACATGCTCATACAGTTCCTGTATTTTCAGGAGAAGCTAGTAATTGTTCACAACATGCTCATACAGTTCCTGTAATTTCAGGAGAAGCTAGTAATTGGTCACAACATGCTCATACAGTTCCTGTAATTTCAGGAGAAGCTAGTAATTAATGATTAAACGAACTTACCTGTACGTGAAGTTCTATCATAATTATACGAGGGCTTTGTCCGAAGAGATTAGCATTGGTTTACATGTAGTAGACACACGGTGTCGCCAATCTGCACTGTATTTGAGATATATATTGTTTTTTTTTGCTTGTGGGTAGGGTATCCTACAACCTTCATTTAGTTTAGAGCAATACGTAATTCTTTGTAAATGTTGATATTTGAACGTACAATGTAAGGTAAATTGATAGGTACTTAAATCTACGTTACAGTAAATGTTAGTTCATAATTTGGGTAATGTTAAATGGGTTGGGTGGGATGCTAATCTCTTCGGACAAAGCCCTCGTATAATTATGATAGAACTTCACGTACAGGTAAGTTCGTTTAATCATTAATTATACTCAGCTTTGTCCTCGAGATTAGCATTGGTTTACATGTAGATGTTGAGAGTGAAGGTATCAACTTTTCAAAGAAAAAATAGTTTTATCAATTGAACACTGATGAAATATACCATACCATGATGTATGGTACATTATAATCATTATTCTAAATTAACAACTTATTATCTATCTTGTATCTAATCATCGAATTAATCATTCATGATATTTCTTGCGAAAGAACCATCTTGATTTACTTATTTGAGTTAAATTTTCGGGAGCTATCACTCCACCCTGCAGTTTTTCTTACAATGTCCAAATTAAAACAAAGCTCGTGAGCCTTAGAAGTAGCACCATGTGTTGTGCTATGGGCGGTAAAGATGGACACATCTATTCCAAAACTACTTATTTATATTTGTTTTGATCCATCTGCACGAAGTCTCAGAAGTTATGGATTTGTGAGGTGTCTCTTCTAATACAAAATAAAAAGATTATCATCCCTGCATAAAGTTTGTGTTATACCTACTTAGATAACAGCGCAATGTAGCAAAAGGACATATTGCAGGTCGTTCATGCAAAATAGGTTGAATCAGCGCTGGCTGTATCCCGGCTGATCGAGGACGGGATGATTTTATCAAATCTAGTATCTTAATGTTAATTTTATCTTAAAGAAATTCAATATTTTTTATGTCAGCCTCAGTTTTAGGAGTCGTACCCCAGATGTCTAGAGATTTGAGTACTATAATTTATGTGTACCATGTATACTTGGGTAATAGCAGACGCAGTCTAATAAAATCTAGTCTAAGAAACACTTGATTTGATCATTATTGGCTATTTCTTGACCAGGAATAAAATATAGAGCTGAGACCTACTGCTATTCAAAGTTCCATATTTTTCACCCAATTCATATACATAATTGTGTTTAAAAACATAGTAGGTAGGTATACAATTCACATGTATGAATTAATTTTAATAGATTGTCAAAATTTTACCACTTTTTCAAGCATGTGTTTTACTGCTTTAACATTTTGAAAGTGATGCTAATGTAATGTTATAGGTATGGAAGCTAAGGGTACACCACACTTTTTTTCAATAGAGACGTCCTGATAACTTCCAGGCTACCAGGGTAACCTTCCGATGCACATCTCGATTGATGGAATGGGAGATAATCAACGTGTCAGAGGGCTTAAAGACTAATAGTTCTGAAACTAAGATAATCTTAAATAAAATAGGTACCATGTTTGTGTGGGCCAAAATGGGACTACCCTGATTCCTTTAGCTTTGTCATTATTTGTTTCCCCAATGCCTTCAATCTAACGGCAAATGTTAGAAAAACTATAAAGATCCGACCACGGAATCGTAAGATTATCTATTATAAAGGCGTTTGGGTATCTATGCCAAGATATGTAGGTATTTGATATACTTTCTGTTAAACCTCTGACAAATAGGTATATCAAATTAATGACTCCCAAACCGTTGCAGAAAATTTTGAAATACGAAATCATACTGCTCCCACTCGATGTCTGGATGGACACGTCGTAATTCTGCATCCAAAACATCATTCTCGAGTGAGCTAATGTAGGAAGCAAGAACATACAGATTGCGTTCCTCACACCACTGCTAGAGTCCTCGGGTGACGTTTAAAGTGAGGGAACTGCACACCTCCCACGAGATTTAAAGGTATATGAAATAATCGAGATGTTGTCAACCCGTAAACGAATTTTGGCAGTCGTGATAAGATTTCGCGAAGATTTTGAGTGCAAAAAAGGCAGCTAACATTTCTAACTAATAAATATGTACGTGTTAAACATGAATTTTTCTTTCATATCCAACTTGCGCGTTCTCCACTTCAAACCGCTCGCCCCATCCCAAAGTTGAGGCATCGCTATAAATTTATAAATGAAACTTGGTTTGTTTCTTCATAGATTTGGTGGTTGCTTTTTCCATATATTTTCCATATATATTCCATATTTTTCCATATATGGGCGGATAGAGTACAATTTTACACCGTAATTCCTATTGTTGGCTTTTATGTTATTTTTATTTTTATACGCATTACATTACATTCTTCGCCTCGAACAAAAATTTTCGTTGGACCTATAGCGCCTTAACACGTTCGCTGTGGATTTAATTTTCAATTCAAAACGTATAGTTTAAAACACATACTTGTGTGTTTCCCAGCAGCAAACGTATGCAGTTTATAGGATGAATGATCGTATGAGACCACCACTCAAGATCTGGAAATATTGACGATGTTATGCTCATGTGTTTGTCATAATTTTATTGTCGTCATCTTTCAGGGTCAAATATTTGCATCGCTTATGCATCGCTTCATTGTTTTTGTATAAAGCCAACTGTATTTGATGGCTGGGTAGGCAGGTAAGTAGGCCCACTAAACTTTATTTTTTATTTTTATTGGTTTCAGATTTGATTATTGATCTCTTTTCGTCGGGTGACGTGACTTGTAAATTATAAGAGTCGATTATGAAGCCCAGGAATTTACATAATGGTATCATGTAGTGGCAAAGATTACTATTTTCGAAGTTAGGTAGTAATAAAGCCTAAGGCTTCTAAAAGCCTAGTTGTCATCAAATTGAAAGCTAAGAACGGTCATGTACCTACGCGTATCAAAAAATATGCGTTTATTAGGTCTAGGTTGTAGGTACTCATAAAAAATTATCTGGAAACATGTTTTAAGGCCGTTTACAGCTTTTCCAGCTAAATTTACCGTTAGGGTTTGGTAGGCATACAAAATATAGGAGATCAATTGAGTCCTGGCAGAATTGACATTCCGTGATGGCTCCTATTGTTAAAAGCTTACGAATCAAACATTCGTATTTTAGTTGTACCATAGCAGAAAGCATTTTTGCTGCCGGTACGTTAGTTTTAAAGGACGAGAAAAAAGGTATTTGATACCATTCTACAACGTTTGATAAATATAACAGTATGATTATAGTACAGTCGTTATGACTGACCATTGATGTCGAAAGTATGACAGTCTACTGGCATATTTTACCAGCGACAGTTGCAGCTGCGATGATATGCTGGAAGACACGACGGATTCGATGAGCTAGCGAGGCAATCCTTAAAGGCTGGCTGTTTCATCCTCGGATTCCCTTTTGGCCTGTATGGTTTTGGGGAGGAGCGCGCCAGCTTAAATGTTTTTTTTTTTTTTTTTACAGGAGCAAAGAAACATGGTTTTGCAGGTGCTGGTTTCATATCCGCTTCGAATTTAGATATGGCTTTGGAATTCTTTAAATGTCTCAGTTTTTTTTTTTTTTTTTTTTTTTTTTTAACATTTGTTTGACCACAATCTTACCTGTTGGTAAGTGACGATGTGGCCGAAATGATGATGGAGCACAAAGGCTTAAAACAATAAAAAGGTTTAAACATTTTTATCGCTTGAAATTGATCTTTAAGATCTTTTCTCAGAGTATGAAGTAGGTATGAAGTTTCTGCGTATACTCGAAACAGTATTCTGACGCACATGGCGCTGTATCGCACATGAGCTTAATTGCGTCTATCAATATTTGGATAAGGGCAGTATTTTTTGGCTCTGATGACATTAGTGATGTAAGAGCTTCAGCTACGCTTGATATTGTGGAGGTGCGATGTTTTTGCCTTTACATACAGCCTGGGGAACAGCAGCTCTCACCTCTGGATTGGGTGTGGGTGCTTCAATCAGATTGCAGTTTGCCGGCGGTAACTTACTCGTATCCATAAGCTCCTTGTGGGTTTCCTTCGGCAAACCCGTCCTGGCTATATTATGCTCTAGCTAGCTAGACGAAAGGCAAGGCCTGGTTGAATGTGTTCGCCGTAAGACTTACCCTATGAGGGATCAACTCCAAGTATTAAAAGGAGTTAATTATCAAGAGCCGGTGTCGAATCTGTAGGGGTTGGCTGCAGATTGATTTCGACGCTGGTGTCGAATGCTGATGTACCCACTTGGGGGGACAAAACTCTAGCTGAGGTCAGCTCGGTGGCAGCAGCACCACTGGTGGAAGGTAATGGCGCGGCGGCGGAAGTAGCACTGGTGGACGGTATTGGCACACCTGGAGTGACAGCCCCTAAGACTGATCGTATTGCCAAATTAGGTAATACTTTTGCAAATATTAATAAAGTGACAGCCCTAATTAGCTGACCGCATTAGTAATTTATTGCTGCAGGTGTAATATACCTAAGTATAGCAATGAAGTGACATTCCCAGAGAATGACCGCATCACCACTTTTTTACTTACTACGTTACTATTATAGTAAAGTGATAGTCCCACAGACTAACCGCAGCACTATATTATAACGTAAAAACCAAACACGTCCGTGTATCAATAAAGTGATAACCCCATAGGTTAACCGCAGTATTGATTTAAAACGAATATGTCGGTTAACCTTCAATGCATAACATGTCCAGCGGCATCGGCTATCCCCGCCGGCGCCGACACTGTGGCGCCGGCCGGCGCCGACATCGTGGCGCCGCCGGCGCAATGCGTCGTCGCGTCTCCAGGCTGGCGACGACCGCAAACGCGAAGTGGAGCTCGAACGTGACGAAGATCTCGATGTGACCGACGATGAAGACGATGACAGCCTCCTCGACGATCTCGATGTTCTATCACTGCGTCGTGTGCGCATCAGCTTTTGTTTTAACCGAACAATGAGATGCGCAGCACAATTTGACGCGTGCGAACTGGCGGAGCACTAAATGTGTAATGAAGGTTGTAGGATACCCTACCCACAAGCAAAAAAAACAATATATATCTCAAATACAGTGCAGATTGGCGACACCGTGTGTCTACTACATGTAAACCAATGCTAATCTCGAGGACAAAGCTGAGTATAATTGGTCACAACATGCTCATACAGTTCCTGTAATTTCAGGAGAAGCTAGTAATTGGTCACAACATGCTCATACAGTTCCTGTAATTTCAGGAGAAGCTAGTAATTGGCCACAACATGCTCATATAGTTCCTGTAATTACAGGAGAAGCTAGTTATTGGCCAGAACATGCTCATACAGTTCCTGTATTTTCAGGAGAAGCTAGTAATTGGTCACAACATGCTCATACAGTTCCTGTAATTTCAGGAGAAGCTAGTAATTGGCCACAACATGCTCATATAGTTCCTGTAATTACAGGAGAAGCTAGTTATTGGCCAGAACATGCTCATACAGTACCTGTATTTTCAGGAGAAGCTAGTAATTGGTCACAACATGCTCATACAGTTCCTGTAATTTCAGGAGAAGCTAGTAATTGGCCACAACATGCTCATATAGTTCCTGTAATTACAGGAGAAGCTAGTTATTGGCCAGAACATGCTCATACAGTTCCTGTAATTTCAGGAGAAACTAGTAATTGGTCACAACATGCTGCTGGACGTGATGCACACACTCAACAACTTCTTCCAGCCGCTGCCTGATGACTATCACGCCTTCAAGGAGTTCGCGCATTGCATGTTTCCTAGGTGAGTTGAGTTATGAGTCTTTGATGTATGGCTGATGGCCTGATGGAGGTTTCCTATGGAATTTTGAGTGGTAATTGGTCCATTACAACTGCATTACCACGAGCTATACGTGTTAAAGCCCGGGCTCCGGCGCTCGCTCCACGCGATAAATGCCTATCCTTGCTTAATACAAATACAAATACAAATATATTTATTTTGCCAATGACACAAAAACTTACAACTAAAACATTATCCAATTATTAAATTAGCAAAAATGGTCGTCACTCAGCGTATGCTGCGACAGCGCAAACGCTGTGCAGCGCTGGTTTTACGTGACGCCAGTGTGTTGGGCAGCACTGCGACACACGTTTTACACAGAAAAGAAAAGATGAAATATTATTAAATGCAATCGTGGTAGAGCTATGATTCTATAACTATTATATTATATAAAATAAACAAATAACAAAACAAACAAAAGAGAAGAGAGACCATTGTGAAACTTATGCTGTATTAAACTAAACTAAATTTAGGCCCAGAACGACTACCTGTGGATGGTAAAAATTGTGAATGTAATAAATGTTTCTTAAGTGTGTTTTTAAAGGAGTGAATAGATTTTGAATTTCTAATTGGTGGCGGCAAATTGTTCCAACATTTCGTGGCAGCATACCGGAAGCTGCCACGAAAGGCAGTCGTTCTGTGGTGTGGACAAATTAAGCGAGTGGCATAACGTATATGTCGATTTGAAAAGTCGAGCTTATCGTATAGATACAAAGGCTGCTGATTTTTAACAATACCAAAAAGCAAAGTCGCAAAATGAAGATATCGGCGCGATGACATGTTCAATAAACCGTTCTGATTGATGTAAGGGGAGATGTGAGCTCGTCGCGGGATCGGAAAACAAAATCGCACACAGGCGTTTTGTATACGCTGAGTTAATTTTAGTGAACGAGCTAGCAAGCACTCACCAAATACGTTGTCAACATAATTAAGTTTAGACAAAATGAGCGAATCACACAACTTGATACGTAGATCAGTGCTGAGGAACTCCTGCATCCGATACAAAACAAATTAATTAATTGGCCTGAGAATTTAAGAATTCTTTGTTTAAATTTAAAGTTTTGTTTTTCTAGATGATGATATAAATTATAACATTCAATCAATCTGAAAATCCAAACAAGGAGGTTTAGTAGTCAATGGTTCAACCGTTCAGAAAATAGCGCGATAGCATTTTTTTTTGTGCGGCTAAGCTATACCTAAACAAAATACGATACGTTTGAACGTTTGAAAAGTTTTAAAATAGCGTTATTGTGCTATAGGTAAGACACTGTTTTCCTTGATATATCTCAGTAACAATAAGTTTTTAGTGAAAAATATATTTTTAATTACTAGCTTTTATTAAATTTGTGATCATAACCGTGTGCTGATCAAAATGAGCCTAAACACGGCCAGCTCTCAAGGAGTTCCATTGTCCACCTTCCGCCTCCATCATCAGATAAGGTCGCTGTCACCATAATATTGCATTGTCATCGGAACTGGACAGGTATGCATAATATCATCTCAATCGGTTGAGCATAACTGCTTTAAAATTCAGTTGCAAGATTCCACCCGGACGCGTATTTCCATTTCCGTATTCATTAGGAGGCAGTACTGCCTCGAAACACGGACGAGTTTGTCGCGCTAACTGCCTTTAAAAATCGTGTTCAATTCAAGGTACGTGTCCTCCAATCGATTTGCAAGGAGTATGCGCCACAAATCCGTGTGTGTTTGAATGTATTTTTGTGTTCAAGGAATGAATTTGTGTTTTACATTTTAACTTTTTATTAAGACCAAAACACAAGGCGGAACGGTAGGCTAGGCGGTAGGTTAGGTTAGGTTTTATATTAGAAAAAAACAAACGAATGCTACGAGTAAGTGGCGAGACGCGAGTGAAGTTGTTTACGCGCGAACTTCATGGCTAAGTTCCATGCATCGCCTTGAACACGTGTTTGGAAGAAGACATGTTCTTGCAAATCCGTGCGCAATTGGAGGGCATGTGCCTTGAATTGAACACGATTTTTTAAAGGCAGTTAGCGTGACAAATCCGTGCGTGTTTCGAGGCAGTACTGCCTCCTAATGAACACGGAAACGGAAATACGCCACCCGGACAAACTTAGGTACATACATTTATACATTTTTATATTAAATAAAAGTTTGTAAAATACATAACTTATCATTACGTTTTCAGTTTGCTGGACACGAAGTACATGTCCTTTTTGCCGCCCTTCAAGGACAAAGTGAACTCCAGTGTGCTGCATCATTTGCTGGCTACCCTCTCGGAGCCTCCGTTCTCGCTGCCAAAAGTTGGTATGTATTCCACAGACCGATAACTAAATTAACCTTGTCAGAGTCAAGACCAAAAGTTGTAAAAGTGTGTTAAGGCGTTAGTCACCCCAAACTTTGTCACTATCTAACTCGTTAAAGTTCAGGTAAGTAAGAACGGGGCAGAACAGAGCAAGCGAAAGAAATAGTGAGCGAAAATCACTAAAAACCGCAACAGTCTCAAGTAAATGATTATTTCTAAAAATCTTATTTTTTTTATAAACCTATAAATTGCCTTTAATATTGTGAAAGAATCATTAAATTTGCTTCAGGCGTTTGGAAGCAGTAGGCTTTTTTTCTGTAAACCATAGGAAACTTTGGATTTTTTTCCTGTCAAAAGCAACAGCATATTAAAAAATGTAAACATATTTTTTGATTCTTGACTATGTTATACCTATTATATGTATTTTTTTATAATTATTTGGGCCATCCGTTTAGGAGAAGTAGGCTTTCTAAGGCCTGTATTATCAATAGCACTTTCATCTGTAGAGATCCACCAACTTATCTGTAGAATGAAATTTAAGTAGATGATAGAAAAATGTAGGTGAATGGTTCTATAGATAAGTTATTGGATCTATAATTGTCAGTTTAAACCATTTCAGACCATGGACAGAAATAGTTTAAAACTTAGAATCATGGGTTTAACTGCTATTGATATTACGGACCTTAGATATTGCCTATTGGTTTTTTTTCATATTGGGACGGGCCTATATTTCAGTTTTGGGTCTATTATCGCCTTAAAGTCGAGGAATAATAGATATGTCATTAGATAGATAGATAAAACGTTTATTTGTATCTCCAATCACACACGTACATTCAAAACAAATAAAAGACAGTGCACTAGAATCTAGATAATAAAACCATCCAATAGAAAATAACCCCATCGTTACACAAAAACAAAGCAGTGCACTAAAATAAACATTTAAACCATATAAAAACTATAACTAAAAGTACGTGTGTGTCATTAATAACTTGTCCATTCCGCACAGGGTCGTATGAAGGCCGAGGCTACAAAAAGGCTGACGAAAAGCACCACGAGGCCGGATTCGACGCCTACATCACCGGCCTCTGCTTCCTGTCCATGCACTCTCATCTCACCCAGATGAGGGGCGAGGAACATGTACGCCCGTCGCCCACCTCGCCCGTCCTGAAGCCATTCCTCAACAAGCTGTTTCTAGCGAAGACTGCGCACCAGGACTCGCCCTATATGAACCTGAGCGGCGCCGAACGTGAGTAGACCGAGACTGCGCACCAGGACTCGCCCTATATGAACCTGCGCGGTGCCGAACGTGAGTAGACCAAGACTGCGCACCAGGACTCGCCCTATATGAACCTGTGCGGCGCCGAACGTGAGTAGACCAAGACTGCGCACTAGGACTCGCCCTATATGAACCTGTGCGGCGCCGAACGTGAGTAGACTAAGACTGCGCACCAGGACTCGCGCTATATGAACCCGTGCGGCGCGACCGTGAGTATAACAAGACTGCGCACCAGGACTCGCCCTATATGAACCTGTGTGGCGCCGACCGTGAGTATAACAAGACTGTGCATCAGGACTGTGCGGCCGATCGTCGGCGTGAGTGACGATGTATCGTGCCGAGACTTGTTCAAAGAGCTGAAGGTCATGCCCCTCCCCTGTGAACTCATATATCAAGTTGCAGTTTTCACTTACATCAACATTGATAAGTTCCAGAGGAGAGGTGTGAACACCGCCTGCGCCCTGCGTAGCAACAAGCTCGCTCACGTGCTCGTCACGCCCGCGCACCGGCTGCGCAAGTCGGAGAGGTCCGTGTATATATTAGTAGTAGTAGAGCTTTTTTGTGAAAGAGTTCGTCCGGGGAAGTACTACCACCATACCTATTTCTGCCGCAAAGCAGTAGTGCTCGCATTGCTGTGTTCCGGTTTGAAGGGTAAGGGTGCCGGTGAAATTACAGGCACATGAGACTTTTCATCTTCATGTCTCAGGGTGGCGGGCGCAGTGCAATGCCACATAGGTTTTTTTTTTTTTTTTTTTTTTTTTTTTTTAACATTGATAGACCTTTGTTTGACCACGATCTCACCTGTTGGTAAGTGACGATGTGGCCGAAGATGAAGCACAAAGGTCTAGAAGGCACCTATTCACTCTTGACTTGAAGAGACCCAGACTATAGTTTTCAGGAAAGACAGACGACGGTAGTGTAGGTTGCGTCCTAGGTGGACGTGATCTATGAGGTAATGCACTGTTCATAGGCAGAGGTTACCGCTTAACATCAGGTGGGCCCCTTGCTTGATCCGTCATCAAAGTAGTATAAAAAAAAAAAAATATAATGGTTCCCTCGGTCTACAACAGGCTGCCGGACACGATTAAGGATGCAACTTCCACAATTGTTTTTAAAAATCGACTGTAGAAATGGCTTCTTGACAGTATATTTTATTCTGTAGCAGAGTTCTACGAATCGCCAATTATTTAATTTATATCAAATACTATTAATATTATGCAATTCTAATTTTATTTATTATAACCTTTATATTAAGTCAATATATGAATTTTTATATTGACCTTTTCTGACCTGTAACTTGGCGTTATCAATAAATGATTTGTATTTGTATTTGTATTTGACTCGCGCTATATGAACCTGTGCGGTGTCGACCGTGAGTATAACAAGACTGCGCACCAGGACTCGCCCTATATGAACCTGTGTGGCGCCGAACGTGAGTAGACCATGACTGCGCACCAGGACTCGTCCTATATGAACCTGTGCGGCGCCGACCGTGAGTATAACAAAACTGCGCAACAGGACTCGCCCTATATGAACCTGTGCGGCACCGACCGTGAGGATAACAAGACTGCGCACCAGGACTCGCCCTATATGAACCTGTGCGGCGCCGAACGTCAGTAGACCAAGACTGCGCACCAGGACTCGCCCTATATGAACCTGTGCGGCGCCGAACGTGAGTAGACCAAGACTGCGCACTAGGACTCGCCCTATATGAACCTGTGCGGCGCCGAACGTGAGTAGACTAAGACTGCGCACCAGGACTCGCGCTATATGAACCTGTGCGGCGCGACCGTGAGTATAACAAGACTGCGCACCAGGACTCGCCCTATATGAACCTGTGTGGCGCCGAACGTGAGTATAACAAGACTGCGCACCAGGACTCGCCCTATATGAACCTGTGTGGCGCCGAACGTGAGTAGACCAAGACTGCGCACCAGGACTCGCCCTATATGAATCTGTGCGTCGCCGACCGTGAGGATAACAAGACTGCGCAACAGGACTCGCCCCATATGACCCTGTGCGGCGCCGACCGTGAGTAGACCGAGACTGCGCACCAGGACTCGCCTTATATGAACCTGTGTGGCGCCGAGCGTGAGTATAACAAGACTGTGCACCAGGACTCGCGCTATATGAACCTGTGCGGTGTCGACTGTGAGTATAACAAGACTGCGCACCAGGACTCGCCCTATATGGACCTGTGTGGCGCCGAACGTGAGTAGACCGTGACTGCGCACCAGGACTCGCCCTATATGAATTTGTGCGTCGCCGACCGTGAGGATAACAAGACTGCGCAACAGGACTCGCCCCATATGACCCTGTGCGGCGCCGAACGTGAGTAGACCGAGACTGCGCACCAGGACTCGCCCTATATGACCCTGTGCGGCGCCGAACGTGAGTAGACCGAGACTGCGCACCAGGACTCGCCCTATATGAACCTGTGTGGCGCCGAGCGTGAGTAGACCGAGACTGCGCACCAGGACTCGCCCTATATGAACCTGTGTGGCGCCGAACGTGAGAAGACCGAGACTGCGCACCAGGACTCGCCCTATATAAACCTATGCGGCGCCGAACGTGAGTAGACCGAGTCTGCGCACCAGGACTCGCCCTATATGAACCTGTCTATATAAACGGGCTATTATTATTTGACACCACTCTATGGCAGATAGTGTATGAAAATAATGCTTTGGTTTGGCTAAACTCCCGATCAACCGCTCCTTTATGTAAATAAGAAATGAAATACTTAAACCTTGTTAAACTATATTGACCTCGTGTGCGTCGCTTTTTAGGGTTCCGTACCCATAGGGTAAAACGCGGGACCCTATTACTAAGACTCCGCTGTCCGTCCGTCTGTCTGTCCGTCTGTCACTGGGCTGTATCTCATGAACCGTGGTAGTGAGACAGTTGAAATATTCACAGATGATTTATTTATGTTGCCGCTATAACAACAAATACTAAATAAACTGAATAAAATAAGTATTTAAGGGGGCTCCCATACAACAAACGTGATTTTTTGCCGTTTTTATAGATCCTTCGTGCGCGAGTCCGACTCGCACTTGGCCATTTTTTTGATGTATCGCTCTTTATTTCAGCGACGCCTTCGAGGGAGCACGTGTTCCACCTCACTTTCCCCAAGGAATGGACCAGGAATGACGTCAACCTACTTTTCAGTCCTTACGGTAAGCCTCACTGTGTCCCACTATTATTATACGTGCGCAAGTTTGGATGTCCTACAGAGAAGAGCCGTTAGAATTGTTTCGTAGAACCTGCATTAAAGAGCTACCTTAGGCCAATAACGCGGATAAAACCGCGGGCGACAGCTTGTATTTTATAATCCCTAAAAATAGTAATGTGAAAATATAATCTTTCTTTTTTTAGGCAGGCGGTAAAAAGTAATTTTCATGACAAACATTAACACACAACTTATAACTTTTACTTTGTGAGGAATAATAAGTTTTAAAATATATTTTGCAATACAGGCTTTTATAAAATTAGTGATCGTAACCGTGTGCGGATCAAAACGAGCCAAAACACGGCCTTTCTACTATTATCCATCGAGGAGTTCCGTTGTCCACCTTTTGTCTCTATCATCAGATCAGCTCGCTGTCACCATCATATTGTATTGTTATCGGAACTTGACAGGTATGCCAAATTTCAGCTCAATCGGTTGAGGACTCTGCTTTAAAATTCAGTTGCAAGATTCCTCCCGGATTCCACCTAGATAAACATACATACATTGCAAGTACCTAAGATTACTAATCATCAAACGATAATGTTTGCAGATGATAGTACAGTCATATTTACTAGTAAAAGTAAGTCATTGCTGGAAAAAGATATTGACCGTACTCTAAGTGACATAATTTTATGGTTAACATCAATAAATTTAAAGATAAATTTAACTAAAACTAATGTAATGATTTTTAGAAATAGGACTATAAGAATTAATGACATTAACTTAAATTACTCAGGTCATCAAATACAGCATATTGACACCACATTTTTTTTAGGAATAAGCATTGACTGCAATTTTAGCTGGAAATCGCATGTGGAATCCTTATGTTTAAAACTTAGTCAACAATCCTATGCACTTTATATGCTCTCTAAAGTTGCTAACATTTCAACAGTTGTCACTTCATATCACGGTTATGTGGCATCTGTTCTGAGGTATGGTGTTATTTTCTGGGGTAATTCAGCTGGCAAAGAAACAGTTTTTAAAGCTCAAAAAAAATGCATCAGGGCTATTTTTTAACTTAAACAAACCGACAGATGCAGACCATATTTTTGTCAATTAAATATTTTAACATTACCCTGCATATACATTTATGAGATGGCTTTATTTGTTAGAAGCAATATGTTCTTGTTTAGTAACTTTAAAAGTAAACGTCAGGAAAATAAAATATGCTGCCACCGAGCAAGTCTGCAATGTTCAACAATAGTGTTTTTTGCATGGCACCGCGTATTTTTAATAATCTATGCATACTGACATTTTAGAAATATGTACAATTCATATATTCAAATTCAAATTAAAATATTTTCTTTTGCAAAAGGTTTACTATAGTATCAATGAATATCTTAATGATTTTTAGAGACGCAATTTTATTGATTATTAATTTATTAACTGCCTTAGCGTTTGAGTATATTATATTATTGTAATTTTTTATGACATTTGAATTATCTGTGATTTGTCTTTTAACTTGTAACGATGTACTTATTTTTTTTAACTTTGCATGCTGTAAAGCTGATCATGGCCTGTATCTTTTTATTGTTATTATCATCTTATGTACCCATGTTTCGCAAAAGAAATGATTGATTGATTGAAGTTAAATAAAACCATGTAAAAGAAAAGATTTTTAGTAAAAAAAAATGGTGTAAATTTATCTATAACTTTACCTTATTATGGCATTTTTGTTGATGTGTGGTTATTATAGCATCATTATCATAAGCTCATTTGTTTTGCAGGTCCAGTGGTGTGTCAGTTCGTGGACGACACTCGCGCTATAGTCGCTCTGACGCGGCGCGACCAGGCGCGCGCAGTGACGCGAGGGGTGACTAGCAACATGCGTATCTCACTCGTATCCTACGACCTCTACATGGCCAAGGTGAGCACATAACATACACATCGTAGCCGCGTACGGACTGCGCGTTCCAGTGTACGCGTATCCGGGGACGCGTACACTGGAACGCGCGGTCCGTAACTGCAGCCACGCGTACACATTATCTAGCTCAAACCTAAGCAGAGCTTGTGTTATGGGTACTAGATAACTGATAAACTTAATACAATAAATTACATAGTTGTTTTTTAATTATACATACAAAATACCCAGAACACCCTGAATCTGCAGATCGTAAAAATATTTGTTCCAAGGCGGTAATCAAAACCGCAAAAAAAAACTAAAAAAAAAAAAAAAAAAAAATGGTCTATATCTTTAGACTAAGCGTGTCGCGCGAGTCGGGCTCGCGAATATCCACCGGGAGTCTGTTTTTTTTGCGCGTCATAGGGGACGAGTACGCTCTATTTGGACGGCAAAATGGATCACGCGTTCCCGCCGACTTTAAATAATGTCAATTGCACGCAATACTGACTGACGAGCGAGTTGGAATGGATCGATTCACCTCGCGTTCAAACTCGCCGCAGTCCATACAGGTGCTGTACGCGTATCCATTTGTACGCGTGTGATAGCGTACCTTGATTACGCGTACATTGGAACGCGCAGTCCGTACGCGGCTTAATACTAAAACTTGGATGTAAATCCGCGTATCCTAGAGCTGTTGAATCCCAGGGAAATATACGTCTAGATTACATGATAGGAATGCCATTATCACTCTCTATTACGCGTTCGTAAGGAGTAAGTTTATAGCTCTTGTATGGGACCCGCACGAACAAAAAATATACCATCATAGCAGGGTAAATAAATAAATAAATAATGCTGGACAGTTCAAACAACATTATCTAGCCCCAAGATAAGCAGAGCTTGTTTTATGGGTACTAGATAACTGTACTTAATATAATACATTACATAGATTATATTTTATTATTCATATAAAATACCCAGAACATTCTGATCAATTATTTGCAGATCGTACAAATATTTTTTGTTTGACGACCTCTGTGGTGCGGCTGGCGATAGTTCGCCTGCGACGCAGGAGGTTGCGTGTTTGATTCCCGCCTCAGAACAAATATTTGTACGATCTGCAGATATTTGTTCAGGGTGTTCTGGGTATTTTCTATGTACTTATAATACAAAATATCTATCTATGTAATGTATTGTATTAAGTATATCAGTTATCTAGTACCCATAACACAAGCTCTGCTTAGCTAGCTTGGGCCTAGATAATGTTGTGTGAACTGTCTAGCATTATTTATTTTATTTATTTATTTATTTGTTCCGAGGCGGGAATCGAACTCGCAACCGCCTGGGTCGTAGGCGAACCTTCACCCGCCGCGCCACGGAGGTCTTCAAACTTGTGATTTCATTGGGTTATTTTTGTCCGCAGACGCAGCCCCGGTCCGGACAGCAGGTGGCGCCGTCTGGCGGCGGCGGCGACAAACTCAAGCAGGATCTCATTGCCATGTGCGCCATTGCAATTATGTTGCTCTGTATTTTGTCCTTTATAGGTTTAATTATCTGCGGTTGCGTTCTAATTGGTATGTATATCGCTGAGATCTGCGCCGGTATTTATGACGATTATTTAGACGGACAGTTGAACAGTGTCTCGGGGTGTCTCGATGTTGTTTTAAAAAGAATTTTCCATTGCAGAGCGATCGATTACTATTTTATTCGATGATACTTTTTGGTTTGCGCGATGACGTTCGCCATTTTACCTACGATTTTGTTAGTTTTTATCTTGAGCGCCGTTAGGGGAGGCCACAACACTGCGTTGCGATGTCGCATTGCAATATGCGTAACAGGCGCAGCATTCGCGATGCGTCATATGAAGTCGTGTTTTTTTTTTTAATTTGTGGATGACGGAATTGGCATGTGGCCCACCTTATGTGAAGCGGTAACCTCTGCCTTTAACAATGCATAACCTCATAGGTCACGTCCACCTAGGACGCGCCCTATGTGGCATTGCACTGCGCCCGCCATCCTGAAACAATGATGGAAAGTCTCATGTGCCTGTAATTGCACCGGCATCCATACCCTTCAAACTGAAACACAGCAATGCGAGCACTAATGCTTTGCGGAAAAAATAGGTATGGCGGTAGTACTTCCCCGGCCGAACTTATCTCACAAAAAAGCTCTACTACTACTAAAATACTCTAGTAGAGTAGATAGACTAGAATGATTACTAGATTTCTACGATGCGACGCCGTAACGCAGTGTTGTGGCCTCTCCCTTATGTTCGTCAATTGCGTTGACTTTACGGGATAAGAGGTATCGTATTTTCAATCCAGGTTTAAACCTATCTCTATACTGAATTTAATTCAAAATGGCCTAGCGGTTTTTAAAAACGGTTTTACCGTTTTAACGGAACGTTTTTGGTTTCGGTGATAGCTAAGCTGATAACAAAAAAAAATAGCTTTTGTTAACGATTTAATTGTTGACGTTATTCGATCTCAAAAAAAAAAAGTTACTTTTATTAAAAAACTTTGGTTGCCAGCGGAATAGACCGAGAGCTGAGGGAAACGCTTGGTTTTAAACATCATCATCTTCATTAAGGTGGTTGCTTTTTCATATAAACGTATTTGCACAAATATGGGCGAACAGAGTATAATTTTACACTGAAATGAATGTTGAATGAATAATTGGTTTTTATATTAGTCATTATTTGCGGAAAATCATAGAAAACAGTGGACTAATAGCGAAAATAACATCGAAACTATTTGTATGGACTGAAATTTCGATGTTATTAACGCTATTAGTCCACTGTTTTCTTCAACCAAATATGATTTGCCGCAAATAATGACCAATATAAAAGCCAACAACAGTCATTTCAGTGTAAAATTATACTCTGTTAGCCCATATTTGTGCAAATACGTTTGTATGAAAAAGCAACCACCTTAATTGAGATTTTACCATCACTCTTCGCCGCGCCGTGACAAAGCTCATCCGCACATCATAAAGCTCTGGGTATCTCGAACGACTCGTTTCTCGAGATCATTTCTTCCCCATACCTACAAAATATGGAATGAGCTTCCATCTGAGGTTTTCCTGCTTGGTTACGAACGAAAACACCCCTCCCGTACCGCTTCCATACCTCAGGGACTGGCTCAGTTAAGGTGGTTGCTTTCGCTTGCGGCGCGTTTGTTTTTTCGTGTTTTTGCTCATCACTGTTAATTTACACTTCTTCAGATAGCGAAAACTATGTTGCCGGTAATTATATGACCTAACACACAAGTTTTAATTTATAGTATTACATAAATATCATTAGTTTAGCTACGATTGTGCTTCAATGGTATTTACCGTGTTTTTTTGTTTCAAGCACATTCATAGCCAAACTAATGATATTTATGTGATTATATAAATTAAAACTTTTGTGGTCATGTAATTACCGGCAACATAGTTATCGCTATCTGAAGAAGTGTTGAAGAGCTGAGATGAGCAAAAAACACGAAAAAAAATTAATTTCGCGCCACAAGCGAAAGCAACCACCTTAAGCGCTAGACCTGTATGTAGTAGGTAATTTTACTTTTATGTCATTCATCCCTCAAGGGCGTTATACTAGATTGTCCTTCTGATATGGACCGCTATTATATTAGCTCGTGTTATTGCATTATGATTTTGCCTGTTCGCCTGTATAATCCTTATTTGCATTGTTTTTATGCTTTGTCTGTTTATAGAGTATGTTAACGGTTTTCGAAATCAGTTTTTAATCAAAAATATGCTGCATGTTTCCGTCGTGAAAGCTAGGCTTAAATGATCTCTATTGCGACGGGATAGAGTGCTTTTTGTTGGATGAGAGGAGTGGTCTATGGCCGACAGATGGTGTATTCGACCTATGGAGAATTAATCTTAAATTGAATATTGATAACCAAGAAAAAACAGTGATAGTTAGACTGCCATTTAGGTTTTTAGGGGTTTGTATCGAAAGGTTGCCAAGGGGACCCTATAATAAAAGCCCACGCCGCCCGTCTGTTTGTCTGTTTCCTGTAACATGGGTATATCTCGGCAGCCAAAAGTGGTATTCAGTTGAAATTCGAGGTTTTATTTGTATGAAAACTGGTGGAGAACACTAATAAAAAAATAAGTAGAAGCTTACAAAACAATATATAGCACCCAGGGACAACGTAGTAAAAAAAAAAAAGTAAAAAAAAAGGATGTGTTTCTTGAGATTACTTACTACAAATTTTACCTTTCTATAATAAAAGTGTAGAACAAAAGTCAAGTTTATTTTGCCTACTTACCTTCTGTAATTTTAAGTACAAGCAGGCGTTTTAGATTCGTTTCTCTATTGACGCGGGTTATGTAAGCAACCGGAGAGGCTCATGTATTGACTGACTTGTATTCCGATGGGATACAATAGGCTAAGGAATGTGACCCTGACTGTACTAGATAAGTATGTAAAAATGATCTTATAGCGATCTTATAATCGTAATTTAAAAGTTGCATTTACCCTCTTATAAAATCTTAAGGAGGAGGATGCTCACGCATGTGGTGCGTTTTTTTTTGTTGTGTTTTTTGCCCATTACATCTCATCAACACTTCTTCAGATAGCGAAAGTTGATTTCGCGAGAACAAGGAGACTTACACACATGTTTTAATTGATAGTATCACATAAATATCATCAGTTTAGCTGCGATCCCCATAAACACATTATTAGTGTTTTTTTTTGTTTAGAGGGATCGTAGCTAAACTGATGATATTTATGTGATACTATCAATTAAAACATGTGTGTTAAGTCTCCTAGTTCTCGTGAAATCAACTTTCGCTATCTGAAGAAGTGTTGATGAGCTGTAATGGGCAAAAGACACCAAAAAATTAGAATGTCGCGCCTCAAGCGAGAGCAATCCACCTCAATAATAGTTTAAAATAATTCCCGTCACTAATTGAGATAGTGACAACATTATAGCTTGGTAGATAATAATTATACCACATAGTTATTAAGTTTTTTTTTGATAAATTTGTTTTGTTTCGATACATCGAATAAAGATTTTTCGGATATTTCTGTTTTTATTTTGCACCTACTTATAAGGTCGGTTGGAGTCACATTCCTAAATTCGATTCAATTTGAAAAAGTATACCTTCTAGTTGTTTTGCACGATTTCGGTTTTATTTATTTTATTAAGTAACTCCAACTTATGCCTTTTTGTCTGTGCTCAAAAGAGGGTTTTTTTTTGACTCACTTGTTTTAAGGATGGAATACACCATAAATAATCATGCCGAAACTGAGAACATATATTCTGGGTAAAACTGTACCCAACATTTTAAATAGAGTACACCACTGGTCATCAGGTACTTTTACCGTCATCAGTTTTTGTACAAAACTAAGGGAAAAATCTAATTATTTTTTGTAAAAGCTCTGTAATGGGCTGGGCTGATATCCGCTATGACCATAGAAGATTACTTGACAATAGCGTGAGACGTCACAATGTATTATGAACGATGATTCCACGCAGATATCGTAACGAGCCCGCGTTGTGTCACGTTTGGTCACAGCAAATAAGGGGCCCGATAAATATTTTCGAAAATTAATTAGTTTTTTCCACGTGGTTACATGGAAAATGTAATGTTGGAAGTTTATTAAGCTATTCTCGTGATATCTAAGGATATTCGTTTTACGTAGTTTCGCAAGCGCGGGTACGCTTTCGCCATGACTCTTTGTGACGTACAGTAATTCAACTCATGTTGATTTTATAAATACCTGAATGGGTTGTACGTTATTGGGTACAAATAAGAAGCACCCTGATTTTTTCCTTATAATTTCTAAATTAGAGTGGTAATATTTGTTATACATACCTACTCTAACGGGAATACTGAGAAATTTTAAACATGAATGTCACAATAACCTGAAAATCCACCTGAGACTCTCTAACCAATCGCTCCTAGTTAGTTTTGAAGTTATTGAGACATTTATGTTTTAATGTGGCGTATTTCTCAGTATTCCCGTTAGACGAGGTACCTATATCTTATAGTACTATTGTAATCTAGTGATTATAAGGGTTAAACCAATATAAGTCTCATTACTAGAAGCCACAAACAAGAGGTAGGCTTAATCAACTCCATACAAAAAAAAAACTCCTTTAGGTACGACATAAATCCATTTAAAAATATTACAACATCACAAACTTCTAACTCTACAATGTGCGACTACCGGCTACGTGGCGCGTGCGAGCTCATAGACTAGTTAGTTAGTGTACAGAACTGACATGAACTACTTCGCCTGATGGCATCTCTCGGCTATCAACATCACGAGCTCCTAACTACTATATGTGGCTAGGTATCGGGTACGTGGCGCGTGCGACCTTATAGACTAGTTAGTTAGTGTACAGAACTGACATGAAGTCGTCATCATCATCATCATTACCAGCCTTTAGACGGTCACTGCTGGAAGAGGCTTCCCCCATATAATGTGTGGGGATTTTGCCGTAATCACCACGCTTGGCTGGCGGATTGGTGATCGCAGTCTTGTTGTTAACTACCTACTGAGGTATAAGTTGCTGCCTGTCCTCTAGTGACGTAGTCGACTAAACCCTTAGTTAATCCGTAGTTGGATTTTACAACATCCAAAGGAGAATTCAAGAGGTTTATTCTTAGGCCGGACACACCACAGCACTGACATGAAGCACTTTTGTATGAACGTCTTCCGTCTATTACTACTATTACTACTAACATCACAAGACCCTAAACCCCTTCTCCCATTACGATACGCACAGGTGATTCAAGTATCCTGAAGGTATCCTGCAAGTGTCGGAGACTAGTCCGCCAAGTATCTCACATACATTTGAATGCAGGCTCGCACACTAGCATGCATTCAAATGCATGTGATATACTTGGCGGTGACTAGTCTCCGAGACTTGCAGGATACTTGAATCGCCTGTGCGTATCGTAATGGGAGAAGGGCTTAACTCTACAATGTGCGAGTGGCGCGTGCGAGTTCATAGGCTGATGTTACTTAGACGCGTTTGCATGAGAGTCTAGAAATAAAACAATCTAGAAATAAGCAACTACACGGATTTTTGTTTAGAAATTGAGGTTCTCGAAGTGTCCGCTATAGTTGTGTTTTTCGGTATTTCCATACAAAAAACTGTGTACCTATCATACACCCGTGATAATTATTACATTTCTAGGCTCATACAAAAATACATACATACTTCCACCAAAGTAAAATGAACTTTAGTCGAAGCCATCGACCATTTACTTTGGTCGAAGCATACATAGACACATGCCTTTTTCCCCGAAAGGGTAGGCAGAGTCTCAAATGGGCCTCTTTTCACTGTGGGTTCCACCATCGTGGGATATAGACGTGACAGGTGGTGAGCTCATCGCCGCAATTGCTACCCACGACTGACTCTGCTAACGCTTTCTTCCAGTTATAACACATTCCATAAAAAGCTAGCAGCCAGGACAAATCTGATACCAACAAGTCCGGGTAATCCCTTAGTCGGCTTTTACGACATCCTGGGGAGGAGACGGAGGGGTCTATTCTTGGGTCGGACGCACCACATTGTCTTATCATTTCTAGGCTCAAGGCGTTATAAACTAGATTTAGTAAGCAGGCATTCGAAAAATTCGAAAAGAAAAGACCACTCTGTGCAGTGCGTGGTCTATTGGCGTGGGTACGTAACTCAATGCAGTGGAGATACGATCGGCACGAGCGATGAACGCGACTGTTTACGAGCTGACGCGATGACTGTTATTGTTTATTTAGCAACTCACCGTTAGTTGCTCACGACCGCTCTCCAACAAGATATAATGAAATTCAGCAATGTCGAGTGTACAATGCGATAATAGCTACGTTCAATTTGATAGCTGCAAGACTTGCGGGACTTGCACCATAGCTTTGCGTCTGTTATTTCGGGTTGATTTTTAACTCCCGACGCAAAAACGAAGGGGTGTTATAAGTTTGACGTGTCTGTGTTGTTGTTGTTGTTGTTTATTTATTCATCTCAAAAATTTAATACAAATTGACACTTATTTAAATACCATAAAACCCTGCAAGGTTTGTCTTGGTACTTGATTCACTAGAGCTTATTACACACTATCACTTAAATAAAAGTAAAAATAAAAATAAAAAGTCACGTGTGTGTGTGTGTGTTTGTGTCTGTCTGTCTGTTCCATCGTAGCTCCCGAACGGATGAACTGATTTTGATGTTTTTTTTTGTTTTAAAGGTGAATTAGTCGGGAGTGTTCTTAGCTATGTTTGATCAAAATCGGTTCAGCCGTTTCATTGCGTTGAGGGTTTTTGTCATTTTTACAAAATTAATTACTTGTCTTCTGTCTTTTCTTCATTACTGAAGGTCGTGTCCGTCTTGAAAGGCTTTGGTAGAGGAATTGACGAGCTGCTTTCATACCAGCCTTTTTTGGCTTGTCTTAGGGTGATAGGGACCGGAGGCCCGTTAATGCCTTGACTTGGTCAAACCAGCGGCGAGGATCGGCCACGTGGTCTTTTCCCCTCTATTTTTCTTACCACAATCAGTTTGTCTAGGTTATCTGAGCGATGTGACCAAAGTAACTCAACACTCGTTGGTAGCAAATAAGAGTTGGTAGCCAGCCCAGGCCAACAATTTTGATGCAAAGGACGCTAGGAAATCACGTTTAAAACGAACCACGCATAGCTTTTAAGTAATTAATTTTGTAAAAAATTAAAAAACGCAATTAAACGGCTGAACCGATTTTGATCAAACATAGCTACGAACACTCCCGACTAATTCAACTTACAAAAGAAAAAAAAAAAAAACTTTTCATCCGTTCGGGAGCTACTATGACACAGACAGACACACACACAGACACACTTACAGACACAGAGACACAGACACAGACACACACACACACACACACACACACACACACACACACACACACACACACACACACACACACACACACACACACACACACACACACACACACACACACACACACACACTCACGTCAAACTTATAACACCCCGTCGTTTTTGAGTCGGGGGTTATAAATATAAATTCGAAAAATAAATTGTAGCTGGTTTGTCTTACACATGAAGATTATTGTAAATTGGATTGTATTAAAATATAACGCGCTTGTCATAGTGTTCATATTATATTCATTACATACTTGTACCTATATCTTAGGCTGAGATAAATAGACGTAACTCAGCACGTACTAGCCTTATCATTGTATCTGTCCCTCTGTCTCTGTCTCTGTGTGTCCCTCTCTAGCACGCGTGATTTGGCATGTGTGTGAAAGTGACAGGGATAATGCTAAGCATTGTTTTTTTTATTATTTATTTTATTTATAACATTGATATACCTTTTTTTGACCACGAGTACGTTACTTACGTCAATTAGTACGTGCTAAGTAAGATCTATTGAACTCGGCCTTACTTCAATATTGTATTTACATCCAAGAGCCCTTCCCCCTTATTCGCTATGACCAAACGTGACATAACGCGGGCTCGTTACGATATCTGCGTGGAATCATCGTTCAGAATACATTGCGACGTCACACGTTATTGGCTTTGAATTTTCGACGGTCATAGAGAATAAGGGCCCTTGTCAGTTCCGTGTAAACCAATCCCAATGAGAGATTTTTATTCATCATCACCATCAGCCTACAGAAGTTCACTGCTGGACATAGCCCTACCTAATATAATGACACGAAGAACTGTCTTGAGCCCCCTCCACTCACATACTTCTGTAATCTTAAAAATGCCATCGACAAGCAGGCATTTCCACACTACGTTTTCTGACACTGTAGGTTTTTATTATCAAAGAAATTGTCTGACCATCGCAAAGAACAATAGCATTAAGCATAGGGAAATTCTCGAACATTTTGTGAGTACGATTCGACGTCTCTCTGAGAGAACTAGGCACCGCTATGTACACGGCGATTTAGCGGATCGTGGACGATACCCCTGGGCTAGGGTGACCGTGCCGTGGGGAGGCTTTGGAGATAATCTGAAGTAAGGCGAATTTTATTTTATTTTATTTATTTTTGTAAACCAACAGCGATTTATACAATATATTTATGTTTAACATTACAAAATTATGGCCAAAAATGGTCTACACAGCTTAAAGTTAACAAAAGATTCTACTTAGTACGATATATCAAACAAAACTTACTAGTGGCTACAAACAGATTGATCACGATGATAAAAGTGAATTAGTAAGGAGGCGTGAGCCATATACCAACCTAGGAAGATTAACTACATTATTTATGATACCAACGGACATTTAAATCATCATATTTTGACATTGATATCCTTATGTATGTGAGGCTGATCGTGTCGGTAATCAATGTACAAACTCGGCCGATTCAATCTGCCATTTTTGAAAGGAACGTCATTTTGATTTAATTACATTTTAATGTGTTTTTTCAAGTTATTTCGTGCAATTTTGGTGGCATTTTAACCGGTGTAACTTGAATAAATAGCACATGTGTGATGTAGTTAAATTTAAGTGTATTGCGTTGCGTGTCTTTTCGAAATGGTGTTTTTTTTTCCTGCAAAAACTCTGTTTTTCTGCAACCACTGAAACTGGGTTATGACTTCACGGAGACTCTTGACTTGACGACTTGACTAAAATATAATTATATCACTTGACATTGCCGAAATTGTTTGGAGCTCTCCTCGGAAGCCTTGATTAGAAGGAGAGAGAGAGAGAGAGAGAGAGAGAGAGAGAGAGAGAGAGAGAGAGAGAGAGAGAGATAAAGAGAGAGAGAGTATAGAACTTGGGGAGTAGGTTCTAAAAATATTTAGTCCAAGTTCTCAAGAAAAAACTTTTGAATTAGTAAGGAGGTGTGAGCCATAAACCAACGGACATTTAAATCATCATATTTTGACAATGACATCCTTATGTATGCCTTATATATTGGCATTTGGCATACACTTAAATTTGGTGGTTTTTTTCCTGCAATAACTCTGTTTTTCTGCCACCACTGAAACTGGGTTATGACTTCACGGAGACTCTTGACGACTTGACTATACAAAATATAATTATATCACTTGACATTGTTGGCGAAATTGTATGGAGCTCTCATCAGAAGCCATTATTAGAAGAAGAAGAAGAGAGAGAGAGAGAGAGAGAGAGAGAGAGAGAGAGAGAGAGAGAGAGAGAGAGAGAGAGATTATAGAACTTGGGGAGTAGGTTCTAAAAATATTTAGTCCACGTTCTCAAGAAAAAACCTTTTTAATTATTATTTCAATACGAAACATGACAGTCGTGTTTAATTAATGTACTTTTTATGTTTTTTATTTTTATGAAAAATCTCTTACTTGTTCAATATTCGTCACATGCTTCATGATTGGTCGAGATATAGACTAAACTAAACCATAAACTAATAGACTATCTAGTCGGAAGCGCCGTCAGATTGTTTCCGACACGACTGACACACTGTATAAGTCGCGACTGTTAATATGTTTCAGGGGGCTTATACGAGAATTTGATAGTATTCGAAACTATATGTAGTTTCGTTTCCTTCAATATATTTACTGAGAGCGTCCTTAGTATCCTCCTCGTTTTCGCTAGGGGCGCTGCAAGTAAATGTATGGAAGGAAACGAAACTTCATTTAGTTTCGAAAACTATCAAAACTCGTATTAAGCCCCAGGTTTAAAAGTATCCCAAGTTGTCCGGTCTCGTGGTGGTACGTCTCGGAAGCCCGGACAATGGCGCGTGGCGATAGGGCACCCCGTGACCTCGCGTGTGCTTCTACCATCTCGCATTTTAATGCGCCCACATTTGCATTCGGCCTCGTGCGATTATATTCTGCTCTCATTTATTTCGAGTACGTAGCGTTTGAGGATTCTTTCCGCCATAATAGAAAAGAGACGTCGTCTACTTTTGTTTTATTTCATTTCCTAGTGTTTTTTAAAGTTATTTTGTGTAATTTTGGTGGCATTTTAACCAATGTGTTTTTAACCCCCGACGCAAAAACGACGGAGTGTTATAAGTTTGACGTGTCTGTGTGTGTGTGTGTGTGTGTGTGTTTGTCTGTCTGTGGTATCGTAGCTCCCGAACGGATGAACCGATTTCGTTTTTTTTTGTTTGATAGGTGAATTTGTCTGGAGGATTCTTAGCTATGTTTGATCAAAATCGGTAAAGCCGTTTCATTGCGTTGAGGTTTTTTTTAATTTTTACAAAATCAATTACTTGTAATTTAATTTTTTTCTTACGTTTTTGTATGACAGATCAGCCCTGATGTTAAGCGGTCCCCCACTGCCTATGAACAGTGCATTCCTCATAGGTCACGTCCACCTAGGACGCACCCTATGTGGTATTGAACTGCGCCCGCCACCCTGAGACATAAAGATGAAAAGTCTCCTGCCTGAAAGTTGCCTGTAATACCTACAACCATACCCTTCAAACCGGAACACAGCAATGCGAGCACTACTGCTTTACGGCAGAAATAGGTATGGTGGTAGTACTTCCCCGGACGAACTCTTTCACAAAAAAGCTCTACTGCTACTAAAGCGTAGGTACTGTAATGTACGTAGCGTTTGAGGACTCCCCGCCATTTTCGAAAACAGACTTCTACTTTTATTTTATTTTAATTCCTAGTGTTTTTTTGAGTTATTTTGTTAATTTTGTTTTTTCACCAATGTAGTTCGTCTATAGAGCACAAGTGTAGTGAAATAAAATGGAAGTGTATTTCGTGATTTTTCAAATTGGTGGAAATTGTATACCAAAGTTTTTGCAAAACGGCCGCCGTTTTACTAAAACATGACTTGACTGTGACTTTGACGACTTTGGAGGATTGTAACGTTGCAAAATAAATAAATAAATAGTGCTGGACAGACCACAAAACATTATCTAGCCCCAAGCTAAGCAGAGCTTGTGTTATGGGTACTAGAAAACTGATATACTTAATACATTAGGTTAGTACATAGATATAGTTTTTTTATAATACATAGAAAATACCCAGAACACCCTGAATAAATATCTGTAGATCGCACAAATATTTGTTCCGAGGCGGGAATCGAACCCGCTACCTCCGTCGCAGGCGAAACTTCGCCCGCCGCGCCACAGAGGTCGTCAAATTTAATAATAAAATTATATTTGATTAATTAATTATTAATTAATGGCAAATGCACAAGCCATGCGACGCCTACTTATTTTGAACAACAGAGGGCTTAGTACGAGTTTTGATAGTTTTCGAAACTATATGAAGTTTCGTTTCCTTCCATACATTTACTGACAGCGTCCTTAGTTCCTTGACGTTTCCGCTAGGCGCGCTGTTTTATCAACAATCAAAACACTTTATACCACAATACAAAATCCAGCAACTACTAGACCCCAGATCTCGCTATTTGTAAAGAGCTTGACAAAACTGATGTCAAGTCGTTACGGCGCCGTGTCGGACGATAAATCGCGGGCGTCGTCGGGTGGCTTCATTAGTTCAACGTCAGGATAAAGAAGGCTTGCTCCCGGGTAGGCTTTGTCTAGTTTAAGTAGTACGTCTAGAAAGTAAGATAGTTGTGTGATTTAGATTTCATTTGAATACGAGACCCTAATATTCACTAACATAAATTCACTAAGTCACTCAATGACTAACGTATGACTTGACACCAACGATTGTTACACTCTAACAGCAATAAATGATTTATCATTTAAATTTCAGGTATGACTAGGTAGGGACTTGTGGTTTAGGCTGTGCGTTGATAGTCAGTTAGTCAGTCAGTCAGTCACGCAACGATTTTATATATATTGATGATAATTCTCCAATCTTCAGCAAGTTTGAACAGCTGTCCAGCTGTCTCAATCCTGCCCCCGTTTCAAATGAAACCAACCTTTTAATTAAGTATTTAATTGATGTATTTATTAGACAACTATTAGATAGCGCTTATCGAAACGCCCTTACAGAACCGGCACTTACATAAAGACTGACAGCTTCATTCTATTGTAATCGATCGGCGGAAATAGCAAGTTTGCCATAACAGTCGGCGACTTGTATCGCGATCAGATCAGTTCGCACATGTACTATCTCGCATCTAGACAAGTGACACCAAGTTAAATCCGTCTTGCCGCCTGCGGCCTGTCATCGGCAGGCACCTAACGGGCGCTCTGGACATCGGCGTTCAATCGGCTTTGCGCCGACCGATGCTATCGATCTCATTAGCTAATGGCGGCTAACGGCCAATTACCTTGAGTGACGTGTCCGGGGCAAATTGGCCGCATGTCATGTGATATTTGGACACGGGACGCGCCTGTGCAATACCATTTTCGCCTTGGATAACGAGTCGGTCCAAAAGATTGGTCCCTTGTCGCTGAACAAAGATTTCTTGAGTGACGTGTCCAGGGCACGTGTAATGTGGAAGGATTTAGACCAATGGTTCCCAAAGTGGGCGATAACGCCCCCTTGTGGGCGCTGCAGGTCTAAAGGGGGGCGGTAAGAGACCCAGAAAAAAAATGGCGGCGTCTAATCAGACATACTTTCGCATTTTAATAGTTATTAGTATTCCTAGATAGGTCATTTTCGTAGATAATTGACTGCGGGCAATCATGTTTTAACAAGTTTTTGTTAAATAACCCGATTTGTGCATGTTTAATTTGAAGTTAGTGGTTTTTAAACAGGTGCAAAAATGGGGGCGCTAAAAAATAAAAAAGGGGGCGCTTAAATAAAATGTATTCTCAAAGTGGGCAGCAGACAAAATAAGTTTGGGAACCCCTGATTTAGACTTGACATGCCTGCGCGGTAACATGTCTCCTCGGGGAGTGAGACTCGCGCCCTGAGGGTTCCAATCCGTAAATTGTTTAGAAATCGAGTGAATTCGAGAATTTGTTTCGGGGTCGTGAATTCGATCACTAGAGTTTCAGCGACTTTTTACTAAACTTCATCAAGCCAATTTAGGGGTAAAAAAGTCGATCTAAATTTTAGACTTTTTCTTTTTTTTGTGTCAGTTCGCCGACTTGTGTGGCGCATCGAGCGAGTAGCCAGCTGAGATGCGAGAGTTTGCGGGTTTGGTTCCCGCTGCGGGATAAATGTTTGTACGATCTGCAGATAGTTGTTCCGGGTCTGGGTGTTGAACCATGGTACTCGTAGTTCCTGATACCTACGACACAGGGGATCATAGTGTGGGATCAGGACTATGTATGTGACTGTTCAGTGTTATTTGTTAAAGTCTCCGAGCATTCAAAATTTAAGAAATATGAGGTTACTTGATGTTTATCATTACAAAATTAGACATTCCTTGCTATTTCAGTATATCAGTATATCAGTTATCTAGTACCCATAACACAAGCTCTGCTTAGCTTGGGGCTAGATAATGTTGTGTGAACTGTCCAGTTTTTTTTTCTTTCTTTTTTTTTCTTCTTAATGCTAATTAGCATTAAGTTCGCCTATGTACTGCTTTTTGTCTTGTGGAATAAATAATTTTCTATCTATCTATCTATCTATCTATCTTTTCAATGCATTGGCTTGGCTTTTCATTTTATTATTGCACCATCATTTCACATGCCTTAAAGTTGATACCTTTAGCTGTTACTGAGAAAAAAGGGTCTTGACAGACAGACGGACAACAAAGTGATCCTATAGGGGTCCCGTTTTTTCATGTTGAGGAACTTCTTCGTCGTATTCTTCATTACTGAAGGTCGCGCCAGTCTTGAAAGGATTTAGTAGAGATGCTGACGACCGTCTTCCCGCTGTTCTATCCTCGGCTTGTCTCAGGGCAGCGGTGATAGGGAGGCCAGGCCAGTGTCTTGATCAGATCAGCGACTAGGTGATCGCGGCCGTGCGGTCTTTTTTCATCCACTTTTCCCACTACAACCAGTTTTTCAAGGTTATCTGGCTGTCTCCGGGCTATGTGTCCAAAATAACTGAGAGCTCGCTCGTAGCAGATGGTGGAGAGTCTGGTATTGATGGCCAGCTGGTCAAGTATAGAGTTATTGGTTCTTTTCGCCGTCCACGGGATGCGCAACATTCTCCTCCAGCCAGGGCCACCTTTCAAAAGCGTCTATCTTTCTTATCTATCTTTTTCCTTTACAGAAATATGGAGAAGACCAATGTAGAGGTACGGAATCCTAAAATCTGAAGTAATGGCTTCTGTGCATTATTTGATGTATCGAAGGTTTTTTTGACCGAACACATGTGTCGTTTACTTCACTTGCAACATTGTTATTTGTCATTTTATTGCGTGCGTGTTGTGTTGTAGAAATTTAGTCCTATTTGACGTGTGTTGACCTTTCTACTATCGGTGCCAATGTTCCACGGTCATGTTGTGTCTCACGTCTATGTGTTATGTCTCACGTCTGTTTTGACATTCGAAAAGGGCTGCGGTGCGGTTAACTTTTGCGACACCAAACTCGACCGCGTACGGACCAAGTCATAGACTAGCTGTCGTTGGTGTCTAAAATACGATTTTGTCACCGAAAAACTGACCGTAATTTTATACGTCTTCCACCCTGTCCTTATGCTAGTATTATATTATACGCCTGACCTATATTTATTTTATTTACACTGGATCACTAGCCCTTATCCCGTTCTTCGCACGCGTGGAGTGGAGTCATGATAAAAAGCAGTCCCCATCCCTCCAGTATCCATCCACACACCAAATACCATAGAAATACACATAACGCGAGCGTAGCCACGGGCGGAAGCTAATAAAACATAGCCTCGAGCACTCGGGGATAATGTAGCTGCCTGTTAGTGAAAGAATTATCGAAATCGAATCAGTAAATAATCACTGAAATTAATCGCGGGTTTTTTTTACCCGGACTTGTTTGTAAAATTTGATATTATAAGATTTTTCCTGGCTGCTAGCTTACTTAAGGAATGTATTATTACTGGAAGAAAACGTTAGCAGAGTCAGTCGTGGTAAGCAATGGCGGCGATGAACTCACCACTTGACACGTCTATATCCCGCGGTGGTGCAACCCACGGTGAAAACAGGCCCATTTGAGGCTTTGCCTACCCTTTCGGGGAAAAAGGCATGTGTGTATGTTTATTTTTTATTTTTATTATAGGTATATGTTTATTACAGGATGGCATGCATCAGTCGCGCGGGATGCTGATGAAAATTCATTTAAAAATCACTTTCTGTATAAGCACAGTGCTGCTGCAGTTTACCGATGTAGTCCAACCCTTAGCTGTATTAGGTACATCAAGGGAGCAAAAATGTACAAAGTAGGTACAGCTACCTCTACGAATTCGCAATTCAGATTTACGTTAGTTCTTGTAGATCCCAAACAGGTGTATTACGAAAGCAACACTTAACTGGTGCTTTTTAAAGAGTCCTATCACCTGTGTAAGCTTAAAAAGGGTATAATATGTTTTCTAGACACTACATAAACTATTTAATGGGCTTGCGCGTGCGATGTTAAGTGTAGCAAGAAGATACTAGTTAAAACTAATCAGCTTAAGGTGGTGTATGCCGCCAAATTACAAGTTTTAGATTAGATTTTTAACTGACTAAATCAAGTACAATATTCAAATTATAAATATGTATGGATAAAACATTATAATTCCGATGGGTCACTGTACCAGAAACACGATTGGACAATATTTTCTCGATAGAAATAAAGTCTAAAGTTACCTCTAACTTTTGGCTAGATTCGATTTTTTATTAAAATGGAGCATATTACTGGGTAAAAAATTAGATACATAAAATTAACACAACATAACGCCGAGGGTTTACTGTAGGGGTTTTGGAAAATTATCTATATATTACTAGATATTCCATAAAAACTCTGTTGTTTTTTTTTGTATGAAGATTTTGTGCCTGAGTTGGTGCAATCACGGCGATTTGGTCAAAGTTTTGTGGTCGTTGCGTTACGTTCTAACTCAGACGGTAAAGGTTACAAACTTGATGTTAATATAGTAATTATTTGAGAATGTAATTAAATAAATCAAGAACAGAAACATGATTGGTGAAACTTTTCTCGATAGATTTGCTTTTTGAAATCGGGCCTCACAAAACCCGTTTTAGAAAAATCCAAAAAGCACCCCTATTGGACACCTTGGGAACTTCAATTTCAACAAAAATCCTTGTAATGTATGTATAACACACTCCCATGTAATTGTTTGTGACATTTTCAGACTAGCCCCTCAGTAAAACAGACTAATACCTGAGGGTTTGTGCCCCCGTCGAGCCTAAAATAAACTAACGTTGACATAATGCAAAATTAAAATGAAAAATATATTTATTTGCTGCACAAACCTTCGACCAAAATTTAATATATAGGTTAATAAATAAAACTAGGTACTAAAAAAATTTGTGTGTAAAGGTTATATAGTCTAATTCAATCTATTTCTAATGATCTTCACACTAAATGAAATTAAATGAAATAATATTCAATTGATGAAATTAGAACTTAAAAAATTAGGTATTTTAGAACTTTACAATTTTCATGCCGATGTTTTTGGTGAAACATGTAAACATAATTACTTGTAAGAACTTTTTAACCATGTTTGAAGCAAATAAACCATTTCATTTCATTGTATCGTGGAGATCTGTTACCGGTTTACGGAAAACATTTTGGTAGGACTTTTAATTGTCTGATGATACAAATATTGAGTCACAACAGGTTACTACTAAAATTATGTGAAAATTTAAAAAGTAAAATAAACTAAACTATGTTAGACGAGCAAGAATTTCTTTAGTTTCTGAATATGACTGTATGTATATACATGTTCAGTTATGTATATACATTGTACATAACTGTTCAATCTCCCGCTGTGGAACTTTTTGTCGACATTCTAGATTTATTAGATCGGTCCGAGCGAACCATGTACGACACACATCATATTCAATTACTCTGACTTTTAGATTATAATTATGGCCTTTTTCGAAAAGAATTCTAGCAGTAGTTTTAAACTATCCCACGGGATATATGACCGCATTCCCGTGTAAAATAGATCACGCTTCACGCTTTTACAGTGGACGATAACGACACGACATCATACGATACGATACTACTGATACTACATTTACTACGGAATGCATTCACACTGTAAACGATATCGTTGTAAATGTAGTATACCTGTCCGATGATATCGTGTCGTGTTGACGGTACAAGCAGATGGCCCACCATGTTAAGCGGTAACCTCTGCCTTTAATAACGCATTGCCACATAGGTCACGTCCACCTAGGACGCACCCTATGTTTCATTGCACTGCGCCCGCCACCCTGAAACAAAAAGATGAAAAGTCTCATGTGCCTATAATTTCACCGCCACCTTTCAAACCGGAAAGCAGCAATGCGAGCACTACTGCTTTGCGGCAGAAATAGGTTCTAGCAGGTAGTACTTCCACGGACGAAATCTTTCACAAAAAAGCTCTACTACTACTAAACTACTTACTATAGCTTGGACTTGTTCGCGTATCCATACCAATAGATGGACGTCAGTTAATCTTCTTTCTATGTGCCTATGTAAAGTCTTCAAAAGAGCTTCAGTCATAGCCCACGACACAGGGGGGATCTTAGTATGGGATCAGGATGTATAGTGACTGTTGGTGGTTATATAAGCTATGTTATGCTACAGCCATTTACTAAACCTGCATTGTATGTTATGTAGATTATTTGCGTAGGCTCTCCGTGCCCAAGTATTATTTTACTATCAATTTCAAATGGTCATACCAAAGCGGTATAACACGAACACTTTGTTCTATGAGCGTTTTGTGCGCGTTGCTGCGCTCCCAAAAGGGCAATGCGCCTTGTAGGTACCATAGCAGTTGACAGGCTTTTGTGGCTAGATTCGTCGCTAAAGTGGTTAGATTTCGAAAACTGGCACCTATTATTAGGAACAAAACGGTTCCTGTTTTTGAAAATTATGGGTGCGCTGTTTAACTTTAACCTATGACAAACGAAAATTCTTCGGTTTCGACGATGGAGCAGCTCTACTTCACAAACCATATAGTCCAAACTCCCATGTACTTGTAATTGATTTTGTTAATTGTAAAATTTCCTTATGAAAGATATAAATATTTAAAACAAGTAATTAATTTGGTAAACATTAAAAAAACCCTCAACGCAATGACACGGCTGAACCGATTTTGACCAAACATAGCTAAGAACACTCCCGACTAATTGACCTTTGAAACAAACAAAAAAAACAAAATCGGTTCATCCTTTCGGGAGCTACGATGCCACAGACAGACACAAACACACACACACACAGACACGTCAAACTTATAATACCCCGTCGTTTTTGCGTCGGGGATTAAAAAAGAAGCTTTAGAAACTACCTACTCATTGCTGGTACTCTAGCCTACTATTGGTTAATTATAGGATTCAATTGTATGATGACTTTTTAACAGAAGGATGCCTTTTTTCTCCACCCTCGTATACGTATCCGTATTTAATAACCCTATCTGGCTGAAAAATCTGTCCACAATTGTTTAAAAGTGGCTTACTTCACCAAAAGCGGCTAAATCTAACGAAGTTCGCTAACTTGGCAACACCATGCACCTACAGCCAGGTGATTTACCCACCGCGTTGCCTTGTCCTCCGGCACAGACTATAAATACTGGTAGCTTTACGTGTCGTCGCAGACTGTTCGACACCCTGACCGGAACACTTTACAACTGAACACCACAAAAACAAATGCCGCTCAATAAAGTACTGAGATTCATATTGTAGTTTATTTAATAAGATAAGATAAGATAAGTAAGATAAGATAAGTTTATTTCACTTAGAATAGGTACAACAAAACATAGTTAAGGTGTTCGGAAGTATATAAAAAAAGAGACCTTTTTTTTTACACATCATTTTCTAGCCCCAATCTAAGCAGAGCTTGTGTTACTGGTACTAGATAACTGATATACTTAATACAATATATTACATAGATAAATATATTTTATTATACATAGAAAATACCCAGAACACCCTGAACAAATATCTGCGATTACACAAATATTTGTTCCGAGGCGGGAATCGAACCCGCAACCTCCTGCGTCGCTGGCCAAGCTTCGCCCGCCGCGCCATAGAGGTCGTCAAGAGGAATTTGCCTTACGTGCTAGTTAAAAAAACTAGTTATTAATTTATTTATTACATGAGTGTATATAAAGTAGTGTATGAAACTGCACATAACTAGGTACTCAAACACTCGTGTGATACTATTAAAAACCTCGCCAAGGCTCGGTTAGCCCCACAGTTGTGGCAGTTTCTTATACTACTATTACTAAATTATTTGACGTCGATTGACGAGATCATAGTACATTATGGTACTAGTGTGTAATATTGGTGATTACCACCGAGGCGCTTAAGAGAGCCGAGGATGGTAATCATCAATACACACGTGTATCGTACGACGTTTTTCAACACAATTGTGAAGAAAATAATAATAAAACAGAAATACACACTCTGTGTAAATGTCCAACTGTCTCTATAACTCACTAGTGAATAATAGCAATGAAAAAGTCACAGTTTGATTACAGGTGTCATTATGTGCCTAATTGAAATTAGAGCCACTTTATGAGCAAGTATGTTGAAAAGTTTTTGCGTTAGTTAGATCTGTATTGGTTATTAGTTTCGCATTGAGTTGTGTCTCACTGGTGTCGTCATTCTGTGACCCGGGGTCTGCGTACTTATTGCATTACTACACTCATTTATTTTTACCTCCTTCCCTTCCTGGTTGTTCGGCTTGTTTAGGGCCCGTCTAGGCCATTATTTAAAGTGTCTCTCGCCTTAACTATATACTACATCTATTTTAGGCAGGACCGTATTCATTAAGAATCTCTACATATTAAAAATGGTTAGGGTTAATTGGAAAAGTTTTAGTTATTTTTTTCGAAATATCTCATGAATTTGTCGAAAACTGTGGGACAAATGTTTGTATGATGTACAAACATTTATTTCCGGTCTGCGTGTTGTGGTACCATGGTACTCGTAGTTTCTGATACTCACGCCTAAGGGTTTGTGATTATTATTGATCTAAGATTTTTGTTTGATTGTGTGACTGTTGGGTGTTACGTGTAATAATTTCGTACGAAAGGTATTGAACTTCAAATGCGATTTTCATAGTTTCTACCTTACCGTAGAAGTTTCCTATAATATGCTTTCGTATCCTGATATCTGCAATAATTTTGTGTTACTCAAAGTACATGGTTCACTCATAATAAGCTTAAAAACTATGATAACTAACTATTCGTTATAGTTATATTCCAGAGATCTGGTGGTTGCTTGAAAAATATTATCAAATACATATTTTCTTAACTTGTTTTTAAATAAAAATAAGGATTTAAAAGTTTTAATATCATCAGGTAAGTTGTTGAATAATTGTGCACCCTCGCACATAATGTTTCTTTTTCCATAATTGGTTCTATGTTTTCTTAATTTAGCTTGTTTGTATTTGTTAGCTTAATGCTGTAAGACCTTTTTGTAAATGTTATTTGTGTATATTTTGCCAGTCAATATCTTTTTTACCAGGATGCATGATGTTTAAACGTAAAGCTGTTGTAGGTTAAATATTTTAGTTTTTTCATATACGTGTGTTGGTCAAGTAGTCTTAGTTGAACAGTGTTTTTACTAGCTTATTTTGTAAGATTTTAATTACTTTCATTTACCTTAATTGTTGGTATTTTTGAAAGCGATCTAGAACTCTGGTTCGTAGCTAGACCTCCCTGGCGTCGTATCGCCATTAGATGTAATTGGTGAAATCGCTGAGACATGTTGCCCAGCTGTTTTAAATGTAGCCGCGTCCGATACCGAGTGAACCCGACCTCAGGACACAGCCGAGCTGAACAGCTGGTTCAATCACTTAAGGTGGCGCTGCGTGACGCACCGAAGTACATCGCAGGCGTGGTCTAAAAGCTAGTTGACTCATCAAAATAAATGTTAGAAAGATGCCTCTCTTGAAAGAGAGGCACTGTGAAAAATGACAGCCAGTGCCAGATGCCTTGGTTGGAATTCTGAAAATTCCGCTACTTACTTGCGAAACGCCAATAAATGCGCAAAATATTCAAAAAACTTGTTCCAGGACGTACGTGTTTTTGAGAAAACCTTACTAGTTTGTGACAAAAATGTCTATCATTTGATGATAGACATTTTTGTCTAAAAATACTAAATAGTATCTACATAATACGGGCAAGGTCTCCCAAAAGCCTTTTTTTTACTTTTACTGTTTATAAGTACATTACGAACATCTAAAGTTCAGGTAAAAAAAAACCATTAACCTAGATATATTCTTCAAGATACATATTTGTTCAAAACATCTAACGAAGAAATTGTTACAACTTCAAAATCACGTACGAGCTGAGCACGAGCATTTGTATCGAAAGTATGTCGTGCAGCCTGCTCTTAACTACAGGTCTAGCGCTTAACTGAGTCAGTCCCTGAGGTACGGGAGGGGTGTTTTCGTCTCTCAAATTATCAGGAGGCTTAGTACAAGCTTTGACAGTTTTCGAAACTAAATTAAGTTTCGTTTCCTTCCATACATTTAGTTGCAGCGCCTGTTCACTGTTTTAGTTCACTGTTTTTAGTGAAGCAGCGTTTTTTTCTACTTAGAATGACGGAACTTGCAGATGGCCCACCTGATGATAAGCGGTACCCTCTGCTAGTCACGTCCAACTGGGACGCGCCCTATGTGACATTGCACTGCGCCCGCCACCCTGAGACATAAAGATGAAAACTCATCGCCTCAGCGGTCTTTTCTAGCCTGTGACCCACAGGTACAAGACTAGCGAGAGATACCGTCTTGTTGTGTTAATTTACCTGAGACTACGTTTATAGGCAGTTAACAGTTCTTTGTGGGTATTGCTGTGCCGATCGTTTCGACCTCCACCGTGATATTGTTTAATCGCTGCTAGTTAGCGTACGTACCTACTGTGAAAACTTAGATAGCTGGGAATATATCGTATGCTTTAATGTTATCAATCTGTGGTGTGTCCGGCCTAAGAATAGACCCCTCCGTCTCCTCCCGTGGATGTCGTAAAAGCCAACTAAGGGATTACCTGGACTTGTTGATAAGATTCCTGGCTGCTAGCTTATTATAGAATGTGTTATTACTGGAAGAAAGCGTTAGCCGAGTCAGTCGTGGGAAGCAATGGCGGCGATGAGCTAACCACTTGTCACGTCTATATTCCACGATGGTGCAACCCACTGTGAAAAGAGGCCCATTGAGGCTTTGCCTACCCTTCGGAGAAAAAGGCGTGTGTGTGTGTGTGTGTCGTATGTAGTATGAAAATCTACTCATAGAATAGATTTACTTGTACATAAAAAGTTATCACCACCCACTTAAGATCTCCCCTTCGTTTCGCTTGAGGCGTGAAATTCAAATGTAATTGTGTTTTTTGCTAATCACAGCTCATCAACACATCTTGACTTGAGATAGTGAAACCTAATTTTGCGAAATCTGGGATACCTAAAACGCATATTTTTTCATAACGCATTACCATTACCTCATAGGTCAGGACCACCTAGGACGCACCCTATGTGACATTGCACTGCGCCCGCCACCCTGAGACATAAAGATGAAAAGTCTCATGTGCCTGTAATTTCACCGGCACCCTTACCCTTCAAACCGGAACACAGTAATGCGAGCACTACTGCTTTGCGGCAGAAATAGGTATGGTGGTAGGACTTCCCCGGAAGAACTCTTTTACAAAAAAGCTCTACTACTACTGAAATCCACTCCTCTACTGTATCCATCCACATTCATATTCATCAGTCTTTTAGTAAATGGCTTTCTTCCCTCAATGTATTTGTTCATCTAACGACATACCTAGTATCAATTGGCAGCGAGCTGTACGCGTATGACGCGGTCCGACAGACGGCCAGTTAGACGCTGGCAGTGTAAAGTAAGTCCTTGTACGGCGGTTTCTCTACGCATTACCATCGATAGGGAATATTGTTAGATCACAGTCTAGGTTAGAGCACACACCGGAAGATCAAGTAATAGCGGGCTGCGTTTTGGCTGCTTCTTAAAAAGCAAGGATTGTTGGGCGCGTGATTTATTTGAAATAAGTTTTCATAAAAAACAGCTTTTCAGCTTTTATAAAATTAGTGATCGTAACCGTGTGCTGATCAAAATGAGCCTAAACACGGCCTGTCTACTATTATCCCTCGAGGAGTTCCGTTGTCCACCTTCCGTCTCCATCATCAGATCAGCTCGCTGTCACCATCATATTGTATTGTCATCGGAACTTGACATGTATGCCAAATTTCAGCTCAATCAGTTGAGGATAACTGCTTTAAAATTCAGTTGCAAGATTCCACCCAGACAAACATACCTACCTACATTGCAAGTTGATAAAAAGCTTGTAAAAAATCGGTGGGGTTATGGGTAAAAGAGTGCAAACTTTTAGTTTCTTTAATAAAAACTTTACTGAGGCTTATGCGCATCGCCGCAAGTGATTTTCAACTTTATTTATTTATTTATAAGCCGGAAGTTTCCCACTGCAGGGCAAACGCCCTGAAACGCCTCTTAGTTTCAACTTTACAGCCTGATAAAACTTAGAATCAGTATTTAATTCAATATAATCCTGGTTTTATTTAACTGTAATTTTACATCACAATTACATGATTACTACGAAAGTAATGGGCCTCGGCAATCAGCTGTTTTTCTAAACAGAAATATGATTGCAAGTGATCGAAAAAGCAATAGTTAGACAAGAATGACGATTGCCGAGGCACATTATGTTCCTTGTAGTTTTTGTACTATTATATATTCTGTGGTAGTACGTTAATAGGGTTGGGATCTCTTCTGAGCTGTTACGTTGTGTTAGAAAAGTCCCCTCTTTTCTGTGGTTGGTGAAGAACGGGTGCATCAGTATTTATCTCAGGAATTCATTCCACAAACTAAAAGTAATAACAATTATTCCGGATTCTGCCCACGTAATTTTTGGAGTCCGTTTTTTTCCCACCTGGGGTACGTAGGTATTATCTAAAATGAGTAGAGCACTTGTAGATGGAAAAGTACATACTTAATTGTGTCAGGACGTAAATGTAACTATTAAATAATTATAATGTAGGTAACGTAAATCTACCTAACTGGAACCATTATTAAGATTATTTGCGATCGTTCAAATAAAAAATATATAGTTACAAGTCAATCAGTCTCGTACAGTGTCACAGTCTCAGGCGCGCCGCTTGCCATATATGGCCCAGCGGTAAGATAAATGTACCGCGTACAAGCTCCAACTTTAGTTAACGTAAACTTTACACAGCAATTTTAATAAAAACCTTATAATTTTATGCCGACAGACGTTCCCAGGGCATATTTCCCGCGCTTGTGCGGCTGTTTTTTTTTAATATTCCCCTATTGCGCTATCTCGTTAAAATTGATTTATTTATGAAATTATATTTTTTGCCAACCGTTCAGGATACCTACAGTATTTTTTCTTGAAAAAAGGCAGGTACTTTTTTTTTTGTTGCAAACGTACATACATAAGTACACACGGCTTTTTCCCCGAAAGGGTAGGCAGAGCGTCAATGGGCCTCTTTTCACAGTGGGTTGCACCAACGTGGAATATAGACGTGACAAGTGGTGAGCTCATCGCCGCCATTGCCTCCCACGACTGGCTCGGCTAACGCTTTCTTTCTGTAATAACACATTCCATAATAAGCTAGCAGCCAGGACAAATTTTATACCAACGAATCTTATCAACAAGTCCGGGTAATCCCTTAGTCGGCTTTTAGGACATCCACGGGAGGAGACGGAGGGGTATATTCTTAGGCCGGACACACAACAGCACAACATAATTAAATAATATTAATTAATACCCGCTGTTAACAAAAATAGCCATGTAAAAAATTGTTTAGAAATTGTTAAGTTTTTTTAACAAAAAACATAAAAATTAACAATTCTGTCAAGTTTTATCGGTCCACAATGGACCGATAAAACATGACAGAATTGTTAATTTTTGTTACTTGCTTGATTATTGAAAACATTTGAAGGACTAGAGTGTGAACCGGTAGTGTATCGAACTCATTTGCAATGGAATTTTCAATGTACCCATACTTTGGCGTAGAGAGTGTATGGAATGCTGAGTCCATAGTAGAGTTATTAGAAAGTCTTTGCATTTAAAGCCAATATTTTTACCTAAAATCCAGAATTAACCGTACACGTGCGAAAAAGTAGAGTCAGTCTCAAACGGTCTCAGTCGTGATCTCGACGTAATGCACGGGTTGTATACCTTTCCACAGACAGGTGAATACGGACCGTATCACACCTACAATTAGGCATAGTCGACACCAATTAAACGGACACGACACGACACGGCCCTGGCGAATAAAAAGTAGCAGGCTTGTATTTAAACTAAGCTTAAAACTAAACGAGCGCCAATGTTTACCTTCAAGAATAAAGTTTCAAAGACTTATCCGCGTGGATAGACCTTAGAACTCGCAGAACTGACAACCGTTGGAGATTAACGAACCGGACGACGCAGTGAAGAAGTTTATCTCGATGGACAGATGACATTAAACTGAGGCTGTCAAGAGTCAAATAGGCTTTTTAAACGTATTTCTAGCAAAATCTACACAGTGAGGATTCAATCTGCAATGTTTTAAAGAATTTTCGTAATTTTTATTTAATTAAATTTTAATGTGTTTTTAACCCCCGACGCAAAAATGACGGGGTGTTATAAATTTGACGTGTCTGTGTGTGTGTGTGTGTCTGTGTTTGTGTGTGTCTGGGTGTGTGTGTCTGTGTGTGTCTGTTTGTGTCTGTGTGTGTCTGTGTGTGTGTGGCTGTGTGTGTGTCTGCGTGTGTGTCTGTCTGTGGCATTGTAGCTCCCGAACGGATGAACCGATTTTGTAAAAATTTTAAAACCCCCAACGCTATGAAACGGCTGAACTGAATTTGATCAAACAAAGCTAAGAACACTCCCGACAAATACACCTTTCAAACAAAAAAACAAAAAACGAAATCGGTTCATCCGTTCGGGAGCTACGATGGGACAGACAGACACACACACACACACACAGACACGTCAAACTTATAACACCCCTTCGTTTATCGTCGGGGGTTCAAAAATTGCACATAGTGAAATTTAAGTGTATTGCGTGTCTTTTTGAAATGGTGGACTTTTTCCTGTAAAAACTCTGTTTTTCTGCCACTACTGAAACTGGGTTATGACTTCACGGAGACTCTCGACGACTTGACTATACAAAATATAATTATATCACTTGACATTGTTGGCGAAATTGTTTGGAGCACTCCTCAGAAGCCATTATTATAATAAGAGGAGAGAAGAAAGATCTACACAGTTTAGACAACATTTTTTTTGATCTTCATATTTGTAAGGGCATGCTCGAGCCCAAAACAAGACTTCGATAAATTTTCTCGATAAAAAAATATCGTGAACTCTACAATGCACTTATAACGTAAATATCTCTATAAGCTATCAGCGTACATTGATAACATTAATAAGAGTAACAAATAATATTATTTTAGAGGGCGCGATCGATTTATATTTTCGATTACGCATCACATTATATTTGTTTTATTACCGGTTTTCGTGATTTTCGTTCACTTATTGTAGCGCCAGCGCTGTTCTGTCACTTTCTAACTTACATGAACTTTACTGAGTTAGATAGTGACGAAATTTAGCTGTTGTCTCCCTCTTAAACGCAGGAAGTCGCTGAAACCGTTGTTCGTACATTCTTTCGAGGAAGCCTATGTTCAGCAGTGGTTTTTATTTTTTATTTTTAGACCTTTGTTTGACCACTTTTTCACCCTGTAGATAAGTGACGACTTTTTTTTTATACTACTTTAATGACGGAACGAGCAGATGGCCCACCTGATGTTAAGCGGTAACCTCTGCATAGGCAGAGGTTACCTGCATAGGCAGAGGTTACCGCTTAACATCAGGTGGACTGTTCATAGGAACAGTGCATTACCTCATAGGTCACGTCCACCTAGGACGCGCCCTATGTGGCATTGCACTGCGCCCGCCACCCTGAGACATAAAGATGAAAAGTCTCATGTGCCTGTAATTTCACCGGCACCCATACCCTTCAAACCGGTGCTATGCGAGCACTACTGCTTTGCGGCAGAAATAGGTATGGTGGTAGTACTTCCCCGGACGAACTCTTACACAAAAAAGCTCTACTACTACTAACGATGTGGCCGAAGATGAAGCACAAAGGTCTAGAAGGCACCTATTCACTGTAGCCTTGGACTTGTACAGTTTGATAATGATGGTCCGCGTGGAAATACAGCGTATACAAATCTAAAGTTTTTGTTTTGTTTCAGGAGGGTTCCTGATTTCAAGAGTCATCCAGGTATGTAAATTGCCTTCTAAGGACAATGCTTGAACTTGAATGAACTTATTCATTCATTTCATTTATTTCAATAACAATTTACAATGGTGTCTGAAATTACATGATAAAATAACATACAATAAGGACTTTTGAAACTATCATGGTTATGTAAATAATTTTCACTAGAAACGGGATATTTACCATGATTTTTGAGTTTTAAATGTGCATGGCGCATGCAACTGTGCCGAAATATCGGGAACATTTAAAACTCAAAAATCATGGTAAATATCCCGTTTCTAGTGAAAATTATAATAAGGACTTTATACAATTCAATTTTAAAGATAGTTAATGATTCTTTTCAAAATGTCATATAAATTCTCAAAAAAGTCAGAATAATAATTAAAGTCAGAATAATAAAAATATAATGTCAGGTGCTATCAATATTTACATTAGTTAGGACAAGGTCATCTAAAGAATAATAGCATCCTTCCTACAAAAGTTTTTTTTAGTCTATTTTTGAATACGCTTTGACTATCAATGGTCTTCATGACAACAGGTAGCGAGTTATATAATTTAACTGCCTGATACCGACATCCATGCATTGCAACTCCTAATCTAGGACACAGTGGGTCCTCTAAATCTTTCCTTCTTGTTTTTGATCTAAGTTCTCTTTGTACTGGCGTTTCATACTTAGAAGGATGCCGGACAACATCCACAAGAACCACTAAAATGTAGAGGGTGGGAAGTGTTAAAATGTTTAAGTTTATTGGAAATAAACTTCACCATAATGCCCTTATGCCTTGGTTTTGATGTTATTTTTTGTGTCTACTCCTTAGTAATGAGTCTTAGTTATGAAGAGTGAGCAAAGTGCCAAGTTTTTTGTTTTTTTTTGTATTTAGTGTTCGGAGTGCGGCAAGGTACCCTTATAAGGTCTATCGGGCTGTCCGTCCGTTTGTCATATAGAGGAATTCCCGTGGTCGATGGAACTTATTTTCCCATCCGCCCCGGTGATTGGTATACAAGTCCCATCGGCACCGGTGATTGGTATACAAGTCCCATCGGCCCTGGTTATTGGTATACAAGTCCCATCGGCCCCGGTGTTTGGTATACGTATGTCCTATCGAGTGTTCTTGAGTGGAGACCGCGTCTTGGAAAACGTAGCGTGAGGCGCCCTCTGGCTAGGTGGAGTGATGACCTACGAAAGGCGGCGGGCAGAAAGTGGATGTGAAGAGCCGAACACCGGGCTTAGAGGCGCGTATTGGGAGAGGCCTATGTCCAGCAGTGGACTAGTGTGGGCTGATGATGATGACAGCCTATCGGTCCCGGTAATTTGTTGAGCGGGGCAGATGACGCTTTGTGCGTCATTGGTCCTAGAAGCAGACGCTCCACAGACTCTTACGAGACTGGTAGTAGCAACTCACACCTACACCCTCACAAAACAAAAACATACTTACCTCTGCACCCACTTAATCACTTACACACAATGTCTGCTCCTGTGATACCCAGTCTCCTTGAGACCGTTGGTAGCGGAAGAGCCACACTCACACAAACACACACGCACAAACACTCACGCAAACATCACATCTACACACACCCACCACACACTTCCCTCACAACTCTGTTTAATTCTTTTATTCTTAGATTTAATTGTTTGTTCTTTCTTATTTTTTTTATTCTTACGTACATAGGTTAAGGAGTTAGGCGCTGACGCTGCCACACAGTTTTACAACGTTTAAATGTGTATCTTGCTTACAATGTAAATTTACTCCGAATAAATAATTATTACTTTACTTTAAAAAAATGAACAATATGTAATGCTATATAACTTTTGAAACTATCATGGTTATGTACATAATTTTCACTAGAAACGGGATATTTACCATGATTTTTGAGTTTTAAGGTGGATGCGCACGCTTGCGGCGCGAAATTCAATTTTTTTGGTGTTTTTTGCCCATTACAGCTCGTCAACACTTCTTCAGATAACGAAAGTTGAGTTCGCGACAACTAGGAGACTTAACACAAATTTTTTAATTGATAGTATCTCATAAATATCATCAGTTTAGCTATGATACCCCTAAACACATTTTTACAGTGTTTTTGTTTGTTTAGGGGTATCCTAGCTAAACTGATGATATTTATGAGATGCAATCAATTAAAACATGTGTGTTAGGTCTCCTAGTTGTCGCGAACTCAACTTTCGTCATCTGAAGAAGTGTTGATGACCTGTAAAGGGCAAAAAACACCAAAAAATTTGAATCTCGCGCCGCAAACGTGAGCATTCACCTTAAATCTACTGATTCGGCACAGTTGCATAACATAACATCTACTAGCAAAGACTTTAGTTAGTTCTCCCGTGATCATGGCGCATGCAACTGTGCCGAAATATCGGGAAGATTTAAAACTCAAAAATCATGGTAAATATTCCGTTTCTAGTGAAAATTAATATGTAATGCTGATTTACTCTTCTAGCGGCTGTAGCGAGTAGCGCCCCCTACGTGCCGGAGAAGGTGCCGCGCGTGCGCACGAGCAGCGTGACGGCGGTGACGTCACCGCCCGTCGTGCACACCCGGAAGAGGACCTCCTCGGGCGTGTTTCAGGTACTAGCACACATTTCAGACTAGCACTCGCCCGCGGCACTACCCGCGTGCTACCTATAGTTTAAACGGCTCATTCGCAAAACGTCCACTTCTCACAATGTACACCGCACTTTGTCTCAACTCTCATTATGACCACTTCGAATTTACAATACACTGGAATTTTTCTCAAAATGTACATTAAAATTAGCAAAATGAACACTAGACTTTTCATTAAATACTTCTCGTTTTTTTTTACTTTATTTACTAAGTTTAGTTTTTTAAAACATTGTTTATTCCTGTGACACCTGTCGTTGAAATCACACCTATCAAGTTCCATATTGTGTGACGGCATAGAGTACGCGAGATTATCCTACAAGACAATTATAATCCCATGTGTGTCCCTACTGTAGAACTCAAGTACTACTGAGAGACAAACATTGGAAATAAATATCGAGATTGACGAGTCTGTCTAAGGCCCTAGTCTGAGTCTTAACGAGCAAATGGCATGGTGTGGTGTATGTAGCACGTAATTTTGTATTGAAAATGAGAACCACTGATAAACCATAATCACTGATAATGCATTGTTCATAGGCAGAGGGTACCTCTTATCATCTGGTGGGCCATCGGCTTGTTCCGTCATTCTAAGTACTATATCAAAAAAAATGCATATTTCGCCGTTTCGCTCAAAACTTTGATATGGTGATTTTTAGAAAAATAAGCTGTAAAAACTATATTCCTTTGCTTGATGATTACATCATGTGATTTGCAATTAGTTTCATCTTAAATCGCATTAAAAAGATTGACATGTAGAAATCTTTCTATGCTTTAGATATGGCCGTCATTGGATTTAGTTTTTGATGTGTAACATCTTTCCTCTGGCTTTTCTGCAATCTGTGGGAGTGATTTCGTGAACAAGGACGGAAGTATGTAACAGGAAGCGCGTATTTTTCCTAGAGGTTGGGTACTATCAGCCATGTTGCTTATTACCAAGGAGGTGAGATGTCAGATGTTACACATCATATGCCACTACCTACTGTAAGGCTCGCTCGTTTCTTTACATATAAATACTTCTATGCTCATAGTTACATAGTTTTTTTCTCATTTGATCTTCGCTCACGAAGTTTGGCCGGATAGGTGAGTTCCAATGTACTATAATGTAGTACTTTACTTTCTAGAAAAATAATATTTGAAAAATTACAATTAAAACATTGCATTGTCTAGATTTTTAGCTGTATTTTATTTCTCGCAATCGAAGTGAAAAGTAGAGTGTTTAACTCGGGACTAAAACCCATTCATACTCGATTCTATAGCCTCCTTCGCTGTATGAAATGGCTCGGTTTAGTCCCTTGTTGAACAATCTACTATTGTGAATTAGATGTAGGAAGTTTCAACTTAAATAAATACGTCTTCTACAATGCATCATATTCACAGGTTGATGAAACCGAACCGCCGCCGAAAAAGACCGAACTCACCCGATCGAACTCTGACGAAGCTCTGAAGAAGCCGAAGACAGTGACGAATGGACGGCGGAAAGTCACGGAAACATCCGAAAGCGAAGGGGAAGGAAAGAAGGAGAAAAAACATAAAATCATAGGTGACGGGGAAGGAAAGAAAGAGAAAATAATAGACAAGGGAAAAGGAAAGAAGGAAAAAAAAGATAAAAGCCATGAGAAAGGGAAAAGAGATAAAACCATAGAACATTTCGACAGTGAAGCGAAACCAAAATGCGTGTCTGCTTTCAAAGAAAGCGATACGTGGGATTGAGTTAAATAAAAGTTAATGTTCTTTGAAAAAGTAGTTTTATTAAATTGTCCTGTCCATTACTTGAATATCTGAAGTTCATCTCGTTCGATGCACAAATGGAGCTCTACTACAGTGTAGATAGAGTACATAGTTAGATAGTTAGCATCATAACACAACATGATCATTCAACAAGTTTCAGGTACAAATAGTTCACTCAAAACCGGCACAGGTGTATGAATATTGAATGTTGGCAAATTGAGACAATTCAATTAAAGTGGAACGTTCTGCTTGAGTCGTCAAATTCAAATTGTATTGTGTTTTTTGCTAATCACAGCTCATCAAAACAATTTGAGCTAGCGAACCCTAATTTGTCGGAAATTACGAGACCTAGTATTTTGATTTTTAACGTGTCTCATAAATATCATTAGTCAATGAACAAAATAATTTCTGTAAAATCATGGACTGACATTCGTAGCTAAACTAATAATATTTATGAGACACTATCAATCAAAACATGTTTTCTCCTAATTATCGCAAAATCAGGTTTCGCTATCTCAAGATGTTTTGATGAGCTGTGATTAGCAAAAAAACTATAAAATTTTAATTTCACGCCTTAAGCGAAATGTAATCCTTAAACAATCAAAAATTAATCAAGAAAAGTAACAAAAGCTACAGGTAAGAAACAAAATAAGTACTTATACAATAAAATAAATTCTTGATTCTCGTCGCATTGTCGTCGCCAGCATGTTTGGGATTTCCAAGGGCATTGCATGACAGAAGGCACATGCCGCTTCGAAACCCCAGCTCTACGGCGACACTGTTCTTCGATGTCCCCTAAAGCTAACCGTCCACTAGCTCGTTCCGGCCGTAAGCCACGCAGCGGTTTTCGATTTGTTTGAAAAAAAAAAAAAAAACTGCCAATTAATAAATAGCCGCCGTGGTTTATAGGAGGAGTAAATCGAAATCCGTTCCGTTGTATGTGTTACTATAAACCAATTAACGTTTATAGTCTACGTTAATTATATTACAGATTATTTTTAAATTAAAACCACAGGCTATTCTATAGTATTTCGTATTACCTACCATATCGAAATTAATAAACTAGGTTATATACGATATTTTTTTTACGACTTTTGTAAATAAGTGATAGGTTTTTGTAAATAAGTAATATCAAGAAAAAAAATGCTAAATTATGCTGTTTTAGACCACTATTCTTAATAACCTAGTTTAAACAAAACTAAAAGAAAATACTAAATTAATAAATGATATGATATTCTTAAACCTGAATCTCATTTTAAGTCAGTATCGATCGAGATAACATTTTAGGACATTCCATATGCACTTAAACATTTGTTCATGAGCTCGTGATCAAAAACAATGAGCACGTCTCCATTTAACTTCACTAGGAGCTCGTCTCGTCAAGCTTAATTAACTTGAATGGCATTGTATGGAACAATTAGCGATATTTGTAAGGTAGGTATCCAAACCTATCTTATTACAAAGTATAAGCACAGGTGTAGGTAAAGGTGCCTGTCCACCATAGGAAAGGAGCTTGCTCCTGTACTCGTTGGTGGACAGACAGCTTTAGGTAACATTTTTAGGATCATAGCTAGGTTAGGTACACAAAGAAACCAGTTTTTTATAAAAAAAAAAACGGATTTCTACTAATAACTAAGTTCACAATGACTTAGTTGTAGTTAAGGTGGTTGCTTTCGCTCGTGGCGTGAAATTCAAAAACTTTCGTGTTATTTGCTCATCACAGCTCATCAACACTTCTTCAGATAGCGAAAACTATGTTGCCGGTAATTATATGACCAAACCACAGATAAAATAATACTAAACTAGACCAAACACATAAGTTTAAATTTATAGTATCACATAAATATCATTAGTTTGGCTATGAATGTGCTTGAAACAAAAAAATATTGAAGCACAATCGTAGCCAAACTATTGATGTTTATGTGATACTATAAATTAAAACTTGTGTGTTAGGTCATATAATTACCGGCAACATAGTTTTCGCTATCTGAAGAAGTGTTGATGAGCTGCGATGAGCAAAAAATACGAAAAAAAAAACATTTCGCGCCACAAGCCAAAGCCACCACATTAAATTGAAAAAGTTTTATTTTTTGTAACCTTACATTATTTCTCATTTAATTTTTGTTTATAGTTCGTCTTTCTTATGATCTCGAATCACTTAAAACTCTATAAAGCTGAACACACATGTTCCCTGCAAAACACCTAAGGCCTATTACAAAAAACTAAATTAGTCCTAGTCTAAACCCGAACTACGTAGTCTTCTAGGTTTGTCACAGTATTCAAGTTATGTACAACTTTAAGGTGGAACGTTTAGCTTGTGGCGCGAAATCCAAATTTTCTTGTGTTTTTTGCTAATCACAGCTCATCAACACATCTTGAGATAGCGAAACCTGATTTTGCGGAAACTATAAGGCGTATGACATATGTTTTGGTTGAAAGAGTCAATATATCATTAGTGTACCTACGAAAGTCAATGAAACAAAAAAATCACTGTAAAAATCATTTATGAGACACTATCAATCAAAACATGTGTGTTTGTTCTCATATCCGTGGTTCACTCTGAGCCTCAACGGAAGATCAGCGCTGGGTTGCCAACGTGGCCTAGCAAACGCTAAGTTGAGGACCCTTTTGTGGCTTGCGTCAGGCACACACACAAATTGCCTTATTTTTTTATATCTGTGTAATTTGTTTTTGTTTTAGTTTTTATTTAGTTTATATCTTGTTTGCTTTTTTGTTGGTGTGTGTCTTTGTTTGTACAGTCATATATAAACGTTTATTTATATAATTTTCACAAAATCAAGTTTCGCTATCTCAAGAAGTGTTGATGAGACGTGATTGGAAAAAAAAACGTGCCACAAGCGAAACGTTGAACCTTAATACAAAAGCAGACGGTTTGTTTTCCGAAGTCAACTCCCAAGCTGGATAGTCCGATGTTACCTATATATCAAAAATGTCAAAGCCTCGGATCATCTTTAGTTTTTCTTAAACCAGGCAGCCCCCTATATAGCTACAAATTGACAGTTGATTGTTGGAGAAGAAGTTCGTCATCTCGATTGTGATGTAATTGATGTAACACTCTCATACAAGATCCGTCAGTTTGAAACGTCGGAAAATTTGTAGGCGTGCGAGATCACGCCAAAAAAAGAAGAAGAAGATTGATTTCAGAAAACAAACCATCGGCTTTTATAATAAAGTTGTTTATAACTTGAATACCGTGACAAACCTAGACTACGTAGATCAGGTTTAAACCTTGTTTTTTGTAATAAGGCCGATTAACTTTGATAACGTAGTTTAATTGTGAATAATGTAAGGCCCTAAACACTAGATCTTCATTGATGGGTACCTCGATGTGTTGGCACGGCCCACCGCAGCTTGGGACTTAGCAGGCCAGTAAGAAACGGAACACTGACCAGACCGCCAAGACCCTGACCGCGGGTGGGAACCTTCGATACGAGGGTCCACAATAAACTGGATAACTGAAGAAACTTTAGACCAGATCGTGAAGACCCTTACCGCTCAAACTCCTCATCCAAACGAAGGTCCAATGTGAGCTGGTTCTTATCATTGAAAAACTAGAGAGCTAGGTCGTTTAGGCATCGAATCTCTTCTGAATTCGGGTCAGGTTGAGCTAGACGTAATTTCGGAAGTTCGCCAAGACCCTGATCGCGAATGGGACTCGTATCGGAACCGAGGGTCCAAGTTAAGCTAGACATTGCTTAGTGATCTTGTAGTGAAATGTTTCGGTGGCCTGAAACCTGAAACAAAAGAGAAAAGGGATTACATACATACCTATACCTACAGGTAATTTATTTTAGTATCTAAAACTACTTATCACCTCATGCTCGAAATCGTGAGATCGATCGAATGGACGTGCTGACGTCACATATAGCTCCCTAATTTTTCCTATTCTCGGCATCTCACAGTTTTATATTTCGAACGAAATTCGTACGAGATACAACGACCACATCTTAAGCATGCGAGATCTTAAAATTCGAACAAACGAACGATCTAATAAATGAATAAATTAATGGATGTATGAATGTATGAATGTATGAATGTATGAATGTATGACTGTATGAATGAATGAATGAATGAATGAATGAATGTATGAATGAATGAATAATTGCCTTTTTTGTCCCCTATTTTTCAATGTAGATTTGTTTGTAGATGTTCCTGATCAGTAATAAGTGACTGAAGAAATTTCTCACCACGGATCTCGTATTCTAATTCTAGGGAACAGTGGAGCGGTAGAGATAGTGCCTTTCGTAAGTATCAGAATTTTATCATGATTGATTTCCCTTCTATCGATCCTACCTTATCTATTAGACACCCGGTGACTAGATACCATACGAAGATACGAACCTACAACACGACTTATAAATCGAACTCGAGTCGAGCAATCTTGTTGTAATTCAATTTAAAATTACCATCCACAATTCTTATCAGGTATACTAGCTTTTATAAAACTTGCAAATTACTATGTACTATATGTATGTTTAGGTAAAGTCTTGCAAGCTGAATTAGAACCACTTCTTGACATCCGATTGAGCTGAAACTTTGCATACTTACAAGTAGGGAATGCAAATATTCGATAATTTTTGGAATTCAAATATTCGAATATTTTTGCAGTCATATTCGAATATTCGAATAATATTCGAATATTTCAGAAAAATCAAAGATGTACATAATTTTACACATTTTTAGTGCCTTGCAAACTAGTAACATATTTTGATGTAAGTAGAGGCCTAAACATCCCAATCACAACCAATATTTTAACATGAAACTCTTATTCAATTAAAAAAATATACCAAAAAGGCATTTTTTTATACAAACTTTCTTTTTCAGATAAACTAAAAACTAATTTCTACTCTTTTGAATGCAGAATTTATTGTTTTAAAAACCTATCCTGTAACTCCTAACATCACTTTTCAATAACTCTCACTGTCTCACTCACGTTTTCAGACTTCGCCTAAGTGGCTCATCCTGCATATCTAGACAACCTCTTGACCGATATGGCTCATATTCGAAGCTTTTGTTTGAAATTGACTACCGAATGTTTCAGATTCAGATTAATTATTTATTGCGAAAATGGGTACAAGGATAGCTGTCAAATTAAAATAAATATCCACCATTATCTGCTTCACAGCATGCAATATAACTTAGTACTAAATTAAACAAAAAAATATATTTAAGTACCTACTTATCTCTTTAGAAAACACAACAAGCACAATTTACTGTATATACCAACGAATGAACACAAAAAACAACATAATATGACACAAAATTAATAATATTTACTTAAACATGTCGAAACAGATTAAATGTAAAATAGGTATCAATAATAAATCATTAGTTCCAAGATGATGTCAATTAAAATATAGGCATCAGAAAATGTGTTCAAACTTGAATAGTAATCAACACTATAGTAAACTTTTTCAAAAAAACATTTCATTATTTAATTCCATTTTTTCTGACAAATATTATCCAAAATCGGCCGGTAAATGGCACCGCAGCAAAGTTCCCCCTTTTTGAGGGAAATACCCCTCCAATCAAAAATCCCCGTCAATAAAAAAACTATGAAAAGTTAGATCCCGTATACCAAGTTTTGTCTTGATCGTTTGTAAAATACGACTAGAGGAGTAAGTAGTACAAACTGAAACTAACAGAGGAAAGCAAAATTGAAAACGCAAAATTGGAAAGCACTTGCTCCGTCACGAATTCGTAATAAAATTGAAAGTAAAAATAACCAGAAAACAAAATGCAAATAAACATACATATTTTAAAAAACTATCAAATTGACAACCAAATTTCGTTGTAATTTCGTTTTATGTTCGTATAATATAAACCACTAGCCCAAAATCTCTTCACAAAATAACAAAATGCACCGCTGTGTTGTAAGAAATTGTGTCTTGTCTTGTGCTTGTGAGTGAAATATACTCAAAATGGCGGCAAGCGCCCAGCGAGTGGCAGTCAGCAGAGGAATGTAGGCCGTTGATTGGTTTATTTAGTATTTATTCATTGTTATGGTAATATTCGAATATTTAAAATTTACTATTCGAATATTAATTTCAAACTGATATTCGAATAATTCGAATATTCAAATATTCGATTGCAATCCCTACTTACAAGTTAAGATGACAATAAAATTATGGTGACAGCGAGCTGATCTGATGGTGGACAACGGAACTCCTCGAGGGATAACAGTAGACTGGTCGTGTTTAGGCTCATTTTGATCAGCACTAATTTGTAATTATACTAATTTTATAAAAGCTTGTATTGTAATGAAAAACATATTTTGCCCAAAAAACTTATTTATTCGGTATTTAATGGCTGAAATGTCGAGCAATGCGACACGAAGACGACATGTTGTACGAGTCTGTACTTTTTTTTTCCACTCAGTGACGCCTTATAAGCCCATCTCCCATTACGATACTTGTAGGATACGATACTCGAGTAGAATACTAGTTGGATACTTGATCGCTACCCGACAGTCGCATATTATGCTACTGAAAAATTACTTAAATTCATCATTTGTCAAACTCGTTTACTGTGGACGGACGTTATGTCCAGCGATTCCAGTGACGAAGAAGCACTTGCAGTTTTTGTGTTTTATAGAAACAGAAGGCGTCGACGCAAGAGTAGAAAATACTGGATTCATTCATACATATTGAAAGAAACATTAATTGTTTATTCCCAATTTCTGCCCTAGTCTATTGTATTTTCCCGCATGTATTCCGGTAATTTGTAGCTATATAAGCAAGCATGTTTTTCAACTTCTTGTTATTTATTTCTTGCTTCGTTGCCATCTTGTCGAGACGTGCAAGCGCGCATCTGACGCGACGCACAAGCGACTAACACGGCGAATCGTGCGATACCAGTCGCAGGCGCGTAGGATACCAGTAGCGTAGTGTGCGAGCCTGCATTCAAATGTATGTGAGATACTTGGCGGCGACTAGTCTCCGAGACTTGCAGGATACTTGAATCGCCTGTGCGTATCGTAATGGGAGAAGGGCTTTAGTAGACAGTGTGCTTTACTAGAGATACTGCTATATCTATATATACCTACTGTGCTACGGTCTAATGTGCTAAGAAACTTGCATTCAATTGACATGTAAATTCGAACGGCCAGCTTATTTGCTGAATAAATTATTCGAATTGAATCCTAATACAATAGTTTCTTTGTTGCCACGAAGAAGCTCCTTCCTGGACAGTGCAGATTACCCTTGGCCCGTTATATCGGCACATAAATAATGCATCAGATACATAGGATACAGGGTGGCCAAAAATAGAGTGAATTTGAATCAGATACCAGTGTCCAACGCTATGACGCCAGAGAGGTTTGAAGTGCAGCAGGGAAGTCTCTACAAAAACGAAGACAGTTCTTAATAATAATAAATAATAAATAAATAATGCTGGACAGTTCACACAACATTATCTAGCCCCAAGCTAAGCAGAGCTTGTGCTATGGGTAATTATAGATAACTGATATACTTAATACAATACATTACATAGTTTTTTTTTTAATTATACATAGAAAATACCCAGAACACCCTGAACAAATATCTGCAAATCGTACAGATATTTGTTCCGAGGCGGGAATCGGACCCGCAACCTTCTGCGTCGCAGGCGAACCTAAGCCTACTGCGCCACAGAGGTCGTCAAAAATTATTAATGATTAGAAAGCTGAAGTAGCAGTGGGCAGGCCATTCGTCTAACGCAGAACCAATAACCAAGCCTTCCTTCATGCCTTCATCTGCTGGAGAGCGCCTTACACGTCTGCCACTGCATGCATCTGCCTAGACGTGGTCTCCACTCCAGAACTCATTTACTTAGTGGAGTAAACGAGTTCTGGAGTGGAGACCGCGGTTAGGCAGACGTGTAAGGCGCCCTCGTTCGCCTGCGGCGCAGGAGGTTGCGGGTTCGATTCCCGTCTCGGAACAAATATTTGTGCGATCTGCAGATATTTGTTCAGGGTGTTCTGGGTATTTTCTGTATATAATAAAAAATATCTATCTATGTTAATGTATTGTATTAGTATATCAGTTGTCTAGTACCCATAACACAAGCTCTGCTTAGCTTGGGGCTAGATAATGTTGTGTGAACTGTCCAGCATTATTTATTTATTTAATCTGATTCCAGTATGTGTGTGCCGCTCTATTCAAATGTATGGAATTACGCGCGTTATGAATTCATAACCTTAAATATTCCGTTCAGGAATTCAGAACGCTCGTCAGTTCATTCTTACAGATCGATCTGAGAAATTAATAATATGAAAAATCTAAATGTGTGTGGGACATTTACAGTATGGAATTCCGAGCTTTCTGAATTAATAATATAAATTCAGATTATTAGGCTGGCCTCAGACGTCCGGAATGTCTTTCTGGTTTCAGAAACGGAATTCAGAATCTGACTTCAGAAAGCCCAGAATCCATACAATTTATACATTCTCCACACACATTCTGATTTTTTAAGATTCTGTATTTATCAGATCGATATGTAAGAATGATACTGACGAGCGTTCTGAATTCCTGATCGGAATATTAAGATTCTGAATTCAGAATGCGCGTAGTTCCATACATTTGAATAGAGTGGCACACACATACTGAAATCAGATTCTGAATATTCAGTTGACAAAAGCCAAAAGTAGTGCGTTTAGCATTAATTCTTCTTACTACTCTTCTTTTCTTTTCTTCACGTTTGCATGTGCTGTGATCCACGAGACCACTGATAAATCTGAATTTTTAAGATATATGTGAGGCAAGGTGCCGGAATTCAGATTCTGAATTCCGTTTCTGAAATCAGAAAGACATTCCGGATGTCTGTGGCCAGCCTTAATTCAGAGAGACATTCCGGCTGTATGAGGCCAGCCTAAAGGTCGCGGGAAGTCGAATGGGGCAACGGAAGACCATTGGTCGTGGCCTATGTCCAGCAGTGGACATAGGGCACTTTAGTAGTAGTAGAGCTTTTTTGTGAAAGAGTTCGTCCGGGGAAGTACTACCACCATACCTATTTCTGCCGCAAAGCAGTAGTGCTCGCATTGCTGTGTTCCGGTTTGAAGGGTAAGGGTGCCGGTGAAATTACAGGCACATGAGACTTTCATCTTTATGTCTCAGGGTGGCGGGCGCAGTGCAATGCCACATAAGGCGCGTCCTAGGTGGACGTGACCTATGAGGTAATGTACTGTTCATAGGCAGAGGTTACCGCTTAACACCAGGTGGGCCATATGCTTGTACCGTCATTCTAGAAGTATATAAAAAAAAAATTACATGTGCTGTGATCCACGAGACTACCGATCAATCTGAATTTTTAAGATATGTGTGAGGCAAGGTGCCGGAATTATGATTCTGAATTCCGTTTCTGAAATCAGAAAGACATTCCGGATGTCTGAGGCCAGCCTTAATTCAGAGAGACATTCCGTCTGTATGAGGCCAGCCTAAAGGTCGCGGAAAGTCGAATAGGGCGATTGAAACCCCTTGGTCGTGGCCTATGTCCAGCAGTGGACTTCTGTAGGCTGATGATGATGACGTTAGACGTTAATCTCTTGGAACACCCTGTACATGTTGCACTGTTTTAATGATAACAAGACTTCGGCATGCCTGGGCTTTTGTTAAGTGATATTATTTAAATAGACTCTGCCATTGTTCCTACTACCTACTAATGGTGGTTGGCTTTCCTTGAATAAAATGTGGTCGATGGTATCGTGAGATATGGGGTCATACCTGTTTATGTAACCCACCTAGCGGTTAGTGGGGTCTTTGCATTAATAATATGCTATTTGCAAGATTTACGTTGGTCATTTAGTGCGGGTTGTGCAAAATGTGCAATTTGTAGGCAGACCTATATTATATTACCAAGCTATTAAATATTATTTAGTTATAATATGATATTTTAACTATTATTTTATTTTAGATTAGTATCTGATAAAGCTCCTATACAGCTGCAAAAAAAGATGTACTAGCTACCTAATTATATTTTTCCATGTATTATCAAATTGACGAAACTAAGTGTTCTCAAGGTCACTATGGTTTGAAATAAATAAATATAAATATGAATGCTATACTATAACTCTTACACGTGGCTGGTTCTTTCTTGGTCACCGTTCAGTTCAGTTCAGTTTTTTATTTGTAAGAAAAACTCTTACACGTCCATAAAGTTAAAAATAGATAGGACTATGAACCTACTTAAGTACCTACTATGGTCAGTCGGGGCAAGTGCGTTATACTTTTAACAAAGGTTCATTTCATCGCAAATATTTAGGTTTCTATGCTAGTTTGGCTGTCAAATTAAGTATGAACTGGTAATATGTTTCATTGGCACGAACATAATGTATCGCTTATGGAATTTGGACCAGCTTTTGTAAGGTATTTACTAGTTACTTCACTAGATGCACTTACCCTACCAAATGAGGCAAGTGCGTCCGTTCTATAAAAACCTTCCAGAATGTTCGTTTGAACATTGGTACTAATTGTAGCAATATACGTATACGAGTTCTACTAAATTATGCATTTTAACCTTTAATACTATCAATACTGGGTCTAAAATAATAAAAACAAAAAAAATGGGGCAAGTGCGCCATACGTTTTCATTTCAAGGGTCGAATACCTTTTTTCTACTCTAGTAGTGTATGTACTTAAATTTTACTATTTTCTAGTATAGTCCCACATGAAAAAAAGCAGTAATTATTACACTAGTTTGAAATCTGTTATCAATCCTGAAACTCCCAATATAGGTAAAGGTCAAAGTTACGATGTTTGGATGTTTTTTACTCATGTGATCATTCCTATTCTTGTTGAGATCTAAATATTTTCAGGACGTCAAGGTTATAATGGAACCATTAAATTAAAAAAATTGAATGTTGTGTTGTTTCAAGGTTGTTGCCCGGTATGGTTGCTTGGATTAAAACACTTTATACACGGACGAAGTCGCGCGTGGGTCGGCCAAAATAATACATATAATACCTATACTACATATAATGCATGTATTATATGCATAAAAATAGTTTTCTTTTTGATGTTTTTTTTTACTGCTACCTTTCTTTAAAATTAGTCCTAGAATGGAACCGTGTGCTGTTAAAAATGAAACTAAACACGCCCATTCTACTATTATCCATCGAGAAGTTCCGTTGTCCACCTTCTGTCACCAACATCAGATCAGCTAGCTGTCAGACACCATAACGTTGTATTGTCATCGGATCTTGACAGGTATGCAAAATTTCAGCTCAATCGGATATCAAGTGGCTCTAATTCAGCTTGCATGATTTGTTCCACGATAACATACGAACTAAGTAACATATTAACAGGTCAATTTAAACAAAAGTAATTTTCCAAAAAATAGGTGTGCATCAAACACCGCCATTACCCACATAAGTAGGTACTGACAAACCGAAACATACAAAATATAGATTGATATGAACTTTACCAAAAATGTTTGCAGTTTCTGACTTGAGGCAAATGCGTTATAGTGACGCGCTTGCCCCATCAAGGTATGGCGCACTTTCCTCTTTGCATTATTAATAAGTTACAATTTTTTAATTGCCAAATAATCCTTTATTTCGCGTAATATTAGAAAAATAAGTACTGAAGTGTGAAGCATAACATTTTTATAATAACTTTATCTCAATTTTTTCACGAACAACACCAAAAATCCAAATATTTTTCCATTTTTATTGCGGGTCGCTCATATGCGAAGCTTAGTCAAAATTACATTGGAAACAATATGGCGACCTGTGTTGAGCCAAAACGAGACACGCCATCTAGGATTTTATTTTAAAACTGAATTTGGACCGGGCTTTATGGAGAGATGGCAGTTTAGTGAAATACTTAATTAGTTTCTGAGATATTGATGGTGGAGGCACTAGCCCAGTAGAGGCACTTGCCCCGACTGACCTTACATAATTAAAATGCCATTCTTTCAAAATCAAAATGTTTATAGAGCCAAATATCAGGAAATATACTTAAAAGTCAGGGATTCTGCCAGAAAATTTAAGTTTTTGGGTTCCGTACCCGAAGGGTAAAACGGCACCCTATTCGCTGTCCTTCCGTCTGTCACCAGGCTGTAGCTTATGAACCGTGATAGTTAGACAGTTAAAATTTTCACACACGATGTATTTCTATTGCCGCTATAACAACAAATACTAAAAAATAGAATAATATAAATATTTAAGGGGGCTCCCATACAACAGGCATATTTTTTATGCCGTAAGCATCCCTTCGTGCGCGAGTCCGACTCGCACTTGGCCGGTTTTTATATCTAGTTTAACCCTCCGGTACGGAGGCCTGCGTTGCTCGATGGGTTTAACCCTATGCACGTGTCACCTGTTTTCGAATAATAGTTACGAGCTAAGTACGTACCTGGATCTACTCTATTCACTAAGTTCATCCAGTTGAACTAATTCGACAAAAATATTCCAATTATTTCAACTAAGTTATTTGTTTTATAAGTTGAACTTCCTGTACAAAATTGATCCTATTAGCTTAACTTTCTAATTACCTATGACGATCATACCTAGGGCGTACTACTCGTATGTACAGTATAAAGCCTCCGCAGACCATTATAAAAATAAATAATAGAATATCTCGCGGATACAAACCCACCTGGTTTATTTACAAAGGCCGCGAGCGAGGCATTAGTTACACTCGAATAATCGATTCAGCACTCAATTCCAGTCAGCGATGGATTTCATAACAAATGTATCTCCTACCTACCTATCGGCTGTGGAATAATGCAGACGGACTTGAGTAGCTATTTTGACGAGTGTGGTAGGTACACAGGGCCGTCACCATATCTTGTCGCCGGGGTGCGACCCATCTCAGGTGCCCCCTAGCATTTCAGATTCGCAGGGGGATCAGGTGCCCCCTAGCATTTCAGATTCGCGGGGGGATGCGCGGATTGGATGCCGTTGAGACAGAAATAAACCTGATAAACCTCTTTGAAAATCTTCGAATTCACGAATAGCGGTAATAGCCCGACCTCTACATACCTCGTTTTTTAGGGTTCCGTACCTAAGGGGTAAAATGGGACCCTGTTACTAAGACTCCGCTGTCCGTCCGTCTGTCTGTCTGTTCGTCTGTCACAAGGCTGTATCTCATGAACCGTGAAGTTAGACAGTTGTCACAGATGATGTATTTCTGTTGCTGCTATAACAAAACATACTAAAAAACAGAATAAACTAAATATTTAAGGGGCTCCTATACAACAAACGTGAGTTGTTGCCGTTTTTATAGATAATGGTACGAAGTATGACTCGCACTTGGCCGGTTTTTTTTAAATAAATTTATATGAATTATGGAATAAGCAGGTGTCCCACGTGATGTAAAGCAGTAAACTCTGCCTTGACAATGCATTACCAGACGTCGAAAAACATGAAAAGTCGCATGTTCCAATAATTTCACCAGCACCCATACCATCAACCCGGACCGCAATAATGCGAGCGAGCACTACTGCTTTGCGGCAAAAATAGGTATGGTGGCAGTACTTCCCTGGACGAACTCAGTCACAAAAAGATCTACTAAATATAGGTAGGTACCTACTATGTATCTGGAGTAATGCGTGATAATCTTAGGCCGAGATAAATAAATAAATAAATAATACTGGACAGTTCACACAACATTATATATCCCCAAGCTAAGCAGAGCTTGTGTTATGGGTACTAGATAACTGATATACTTAATACAATATACATTACATAGATAAATATTTGTTATTATACATAGAAATTACCCAGTACACCCTGAACAAATATCTGCAGATTGCACAAATATTTGTTCTGAGGCGGGAATCGAACCCACAACCTCCTGCGTCGCGGGTGAATCTTCGCCCACCGCGCCACAGAGGTCGTCAGATAAATAGATCTTACTTAGCACGAACTAATGCTTAGCATTATCTCTGTCACTTTCACACACATGTCAAATAACGAGTGCTAGAGAGGGACAGAGACAATGCTAAGCATTAGTTTGAGCTAAGTTACGTCTATTCATCTCACCCTCAAAGATGCTGTTACCCTGACTACGTCCTCGTCAAAACCGCATCATAGTGACTGGACGATGAGGACGGCCTTCTATTATTCGAATACTGGCGTCTTATTCGAATAGAATAGGCATCTGTTCGATTCGATTGTATCGATTTGCCGCGGGTAACGATGCGACAGTTATTGTTCTCGGCTCTCGGAGAGAATGAATTTATTTAGTTTCAGACATGCCTTGATTGTAGGATTGAATAAATCATTACGGAAGGCGGCGGGCGACTGTTGATAGGTGGGGTATAACGCAAAATTACCAATCTTCTATTTATTTTTAACCGCCGACGTAAAACGAAGGGGTGTTATAAGTTTGACGTGTCTGTGTGTGTGTGTGTGTGTGTTTGTGTGTCTGTCTGTCCCATCGTAGCTCCTGAACGGATGAACCGATTTCGTATTTATTTTGTTGAAAGGTTTATTTGTCAGGAGTGTTCTCAGCTTTGTTTGATCAAAATCGGTTCAGCCGTTCAGCGTTGGGGGTTTTTTAATTTTTACAAATCAATTACTTGTTAAACTGACTAATTGCTAGAATTTTGTTGTGAGTTCACTGAAAAAACCTTTCCACTACGCGACCCTGAATCCGGACTACATTTTGGGATTAAAACGGACAAAAATAAAATTTTATTTTTGGTGGTATGAATACGGCCTTCGTTTTGGTATGAATCCGGAAATAAATATTCGTGGGATGAATCCATGGGGTCAATACGGATGCACCCAACCCGGTTCGTCTAGGCTATTTCTTGGTTCTTAGATACCTATTTATTGCCGGCTTCGTATCTAATCTAGTACAGTAGGTAAGTATTTATTTGCCGGTTTCGGACATTATCATTTTCTTCGTCATATTTTAATGTTTGATTTGTTAAGTCAGTGTAAACTTGCAGAGTACCCCATTTGTCAAACCATTCGACTCAAACTCAAGACCATTTATTTCTTATATTCCCTCATTTCCAAGTATTAATGTCTGCTGAACCGGCGTATTGTGTAATCATGGATCAGGGCTTCGGGCCGCCACGACGCAATTGCTTCTTAGTCCAGGGAGTTAGAGGTCTGGACGCAAAATAGGCAAAAAGGAAATGACTCTACTAGAGAGAGAATTTTCCTAATTCCTTTCTTATTACACCCCTAAACCCTAAAAGAGTTATACCTTCCAAACTTCAAGTCTCTAGGAGCTGGTGATTTGGGCTGTGCCTTGTCAGTCAGGACTTTGATTCATATACATTTCATACTAGCACCGCCCCGCGGTGTTACCCGTATAGGTCTCGATCCCGTAGGAATATCGGAATAAAAATGTACTTATGTGCTTATTCCGGGAGTCAAGCTATCTCCATTCCAAATTTCATCCAAATCCGTCGAGCAGTTTCAGCGTGAAGAAGTAACAAACACGCACATACTCACACACTCACAAGCATTTATAATATTAGTAGGATTCGAGTGTACTTTTATCATCAAAGACAATTTGACCACGGGTAAAATATTCCTGCTGGTCAAACTACAGCTCGTTCACCGTAAGATGGCACCTGTAAATACTCCATGGCAGGTGCCAAATTACGGTAAACGCAGTGTAGTTGGCAAGAAGCTTGAATTTGGGTAGTCCTATAACTTCATGGTAGTTTGACGACAAAGTGTTACCACGAGGAAGAACCCCTGACTATTAGGAGGCTCCATGCTGAGGACAGATGCCATAGCTTTCTTGTGGCATTGCGTTTTCACCAATCCTATTTTGGCTTGCCTGTTCGGCTAGGTGTAAACAGTAGCTCATAGGCATTTCTCGTTCTCGTCTCACAGGTAAACCGTCCGACGCGGGGTGATTTATCTAAGCCCCGGGCAGAGAGGTGCAGATTGAACCAATTTAACTGATGCCGGGATTTAGCACGCGTTCCAAATAATTGCGGTTTGGGTGTTGATGATTTCTATCCTATCTACTTTGTAGATCATAGAAATAAAGCTTATTTCTTTGTTTAGTCTGGCGCTTTTTTATGACGCCAAATAGTTTGTTTAGTTTGTTTTTATGACGCCAAATAGTTTGTTTAGTTTGTTTTTATGACGCCAAATAGTTTGTTTAGTTTGTTTTTATGACGCCAAATAGTTTGTTTAGTTTGTTTTTATGACGCCAAATAGTTTGTTTAGTTTGTTTTTATGACGCCAAATAGTTTGTTTAGTTTGTTTTTATGACGCCAAATAGTTTGTTTAGTTTGTTTTTATGACGCCAAATAGTTTGTTTAGTTTGTTTTTATGACGCCAAATAGTTTGTTTAGTTTGTTTTTATGACGCCAAATAGTTTGTTTAGTTTGTTTTTATGACGCCAAATAGTTTGTTTAGTTTGTTTTTATGACGCCAAATAGTTTGTTTAGTTTGTTTTTATGACGCCAAATAGTTTGTTTAGTTTGTTTTTTGGTAATCCCGCCAACATTAATGCTCCAATCGTCATAGTTACCTATAGTTAAAATCAGCGCTGCGCTGGTCATTTTTTGACAGCACTATACACAGCAAAAACGCTGTCAAAGCCTGTTTTCCTTTTTTTTTTTATACTACTTGAATGACGGAACAAGCTGATGGCCCACCTGATGTTAAGCGGTAACCTCTGCCTATGAACAGTGCATTACCTCATAGGTCACGTCCACTTAGGACGCGACCTATGTGGCATTGCACAGCGCCCGCCACCCTGAGACATAAAGATGAAATGTCTCATGTGCCTGTAATTTCACCGGCACCCTTACCCTTCAAACCGGAACACAGCAATGCGAGCACTACTGCTTTGCGGCAGAAATAGGTATGGTGGTAGTACTTCCCCGGACGAACTCTTTCACAAAAAAGCTCTACTACTACATAAATACTTAAGTACTTATGTGTGTTGTGTATAGTTTTTTGTTAAAATAAAAGTTTTACTTACTTACTTACTTACTTCTCACTACCTTTTAACTTTGGAACGTTAGCAATATACAGCTCGTTCACCGTAAGATGGCACCTGTAAATACTCTATGGCAGGTGCCAACTTACGGTGAACGTTCAGTAGTTCGACTTCATTTTTAAACACTTTTATCACAGCACAGTTCTTTTTTAACACTTATAAATTAGTCTGGGCCCATAACCTAATAAAACGTCTTGACTACACATAACATACTAACTTTATTACGTGACGTTTAGATTACATAGATGGCGCTAGGTATACGTTATAGGCTGATATTTGCTCGGATATTTGTTACAAACTAACAATTTGTAGTAGCCAAGTGAGGAGGAAATATGGTAGTTTTATTCTTAGGTACCTAGCACTAACATCGCTTCTCACTCATATAACTCACTGGCTCGAAGGTGAAAGAGGTAAAAACAATTACTAAAACAGTACTTATATTTTTTGGCCCTCTCTCAAAAGCCATAACCAAACTAAAAGAAAAAGTCTAACTACAATAGTATAACAAAATCGCAGCTATCTAATCCGGTTAAGTGGAGGCTAATGCCGCTCGTGACAAGCGCAGTATTTATTCAGCAGCACTATCTGCGCCTTAATGGGCGAGCTGTAAGAGCATGATTATCGATGTATTGAATGACTGCTGTGCTCTAAATCTGGGGACTTGTCGTTGTGCAGTTAAGGATTTGTTTGATCCTCCTCCTTGCGTTGATATCCTCACGGCTGAGGGTCGTGCGTGACCTTCTTAACCCCCGACGCAAAAACGACGGGGTGTTATAAGTTTGACGTGTCTGTGTGTGTGTGTTTGTGTGTGTGTCTGTCTGTCGCCTCGTAGCTCCCAAACGGATGAAACGATTTAGTTTTTTTTTGTTTGAAAAGTGAATTTGTCGGGAGTGTTTTTAGCTATGTTTGATCAAAATCGGTTCAGCCGTTTCATAGCGTTGAGGGTTTTTTGAATTTTTACAAAATTAATTACTTGTTTTAAGACGGACTGTGGATTGGTATGTGTTTTTTTAATTTATTTTATTTATACTACGAAGGTAGCTAACAAGCATACGGCCCACCTGTTGGTAAGCGGTTACCGTAGCCTATGGACGCCTGCAATACCAGTAGCATCACACGCGCGTTGCCGACCCTTTAAAAATGTCCAAACTCCCCTTTTGAAGAAACCCATACTGTAGTCACTTGGGAAAACCTCTGCAGGGAGATCATTCCACAACCTGAGTGTTCGCGGGAGGAAGTTCCTCGGAAACAGCAAAAGTCCGGGAGCACCCTGGCTCTAAGGTTTGCGGATGAATTCTCTGCCGATGGCGAGCGGTGCGGTAAATAAAGTTTGCTGTAGGCATCGTGTAAACTCCAAAAAAACTATTATTCTCCATACCAGTAATGTCCCATCGATGGACGTAGTCTATTGACTCAAGTTCTAACTCTCGGTAGCTCCACTACGCGAGCTTTAAAGTAGCAGCTAGATATCTGTATCTGTGCTTCGGTTAATTTTAACCGTCGATTGCCAATAGGTGCATCGTGTACGCAATAAATTGAGGAGTATACCTATCTCACATTGTTGCTAGCTATATCGTGTTGCTACTGCATTCAAGGGCTTTCCAATGGCTCTTGAGAACGTTTCCGTATGTCGCTCTGGGAGATGTGTACGGCGTATTGAGTTCAAGTTTGGCCATTGAGTTGGTCGCCATGCAAGAAGAATTTCGTACACGTCTATGTTTGCCTCTGTCGTTCACGCAATTTTACGCATCTCGTCAGCAGATGGCGTTTAGCATTTTAATATAGCCGGTAGAGTATAGCGCGTCTATTTGTCAACAGATGGCGTTATGAGGCTCTACATACGTTTACGCCGTTTACGTTGTGTTAGTAGTAGAGCTTTTTTGTGAAAGAGTTCTTCCGGGGAAGTATTACCACCATACCTACTTCTGCCACAAATCATTAGTGCTTGCATTGCTGTGTTCCGGTTTGAAGGGCATGGGTGCCGGTGAAATTACAGGCACATGAGACTTTTCATCTTTATGCCTCAGTGCAATGCCACATAGGGCGCGTCCTAGGTGGACGTGACCTTTGAGGTAATGCACTTTAAAAGGCGGAGGTTACCGCTCAACATCAGGTGGGCCATCTGCTTGTTCTGTCATTCAAATAGTATTAAAAAAAACGCCAGTCAGCCGGTAATGATTCCACCACATCATCACTAACACCGACTAACCCGTCTAGGCGGCCGTCTTCGACTTCCTACTAGTAGCGGTGACTTTACCATCCTAACCGGAAATAGGAACTAGGAATAGCTATGCGCTGTGTAGACACATAATATCACATCACACACACATAATATCACTCACAGATTATCCCTATGATGTGGTGTGTGTTTGGTGTTTCCGGCCGGGGAATAGACCCCTTCGTCTCTACCCGTGGATTTCGTAAAAGCCTACTAAGGGATTACCCGGACTTGTTGATAAGATTCGTTGGTATAAGATTTGTCCTGGCTGCTAGCTTGTTATGGAATATGTTATTACTGGAAGAAAGCGTTAGCAGAGTCAGTTGTGGGAAGCAATGGCGTCGATGAGCTCACCACTTGTCACTTCAATATTCCACGATGGTGCAACCCACTGTGAAAAGAGGCCCATTGAGGCTCTGCCCACCCCTTCGAGGAAAAAGTAGGTATGTAGTATGTATCCCTATAAATTCTTCTTCTACCAAGTCAAAGGTTCATTAAATTGTAATTGTGGATCAGATGTGTTAGGCCCATTATATTGCAACCACTAAAGCGGCATCCAAAGCGGTGTTGACGTTAGAACGAGAGCAAGTGAGCAAGTGTAATATACCTACTAGATAGTAGGCTTCGACCAAAGTTTATTTACGTCGATGATAGTAGGTATATTATTAGATAGATTGATAGATAGAAATTAGTCAAAAAGCGTTTTGGTCATTATGCGTCAGAACAGATAACTTTTTATTGTATTGACCTTACAATAAAATAACAGTATATTTATATTATCTTACAAACATGTTCACGGTGGTACAATGGGCTAATCGCGAAGAGCGATCTCTTCCAGGCAACCTTTAGATGTACAGGATTGTAAATAACGTGAAGGGAACGGTACAATCAAAAGAAAATAACAAAAGTAATAAAATAAACGTCCATAAACAATATGCAAAAAAAAAAAAAAAAACAATACAAAATGCGCGTCATGTAAGAAGAACGCTGGCGGTCATACTTCTTCAGGCGTTCCAGCGTTCTTTTTACATGACGCGTACTCTACCTAGTAGAATTGAAAGGAAAGAGTAAACGCATTCACTCTAGACATGCAACGAGATACAATTTGAAGATCTCATTTTAAAAATTGGAAAAGTTTTGGTATGCCTGATGTGAACAGGCAAGTCATTGCACAGATGAACAGCCACCATTGACCATTGTCTAGCAAGAGACACCTTCACAGTTAAACTACACTCGGGATGCCAATGTAGTAAGCATTCCACCCTGACACGTTGCAAGCGCATCGATCTAGACAGGAATGTATTTGATAAATAGGAAAGTTCCTATGTACCAGTGATTGCACCTGTTGGCTCAAGGCGGGCACAGAGTTCAAGCTGCGACGGCGGATGGCGGATGCGAACACCGCCTCGGGAGGCTCTCTGTATCTGTTTACTCGTTCATCTCAACTATTACAAGCTGTGTATTTTCTATCGGCTTGTTTTAAGCAATGAACTGCGTGGGTCCGCCGACGACATGTCTGGGAAAATAGGAAAGTTTTGGATAGGAATAGGGCATCAAATTCATGAGCAGTTGGGTCATTCAGAATCATCATCACACCCGCCATCATTATCATCATCATCATCAATCGGTCACTTCGATCCGCTTGTGAACTCTCTTCCAGTAGAAATCAGGAAAGCCGCTTACATGGGAGTCTTCAAGTCCAAACTGTACCAATACTTTTTGTCATTGCAAATGTCATACAAAATTGAGCGCTTATGTTATTTATTGAGTAGGTAATTTTACTTTTATGTCGTTCATCCCACAAGGACGTTATGCTAGATTGACCTTCTGATACGGACAGATTTTTATATATTATGATATGTTAGGTATTTATATACCTAGTTATTTAGAGTTGTTATTTAATTTAATTATGTTAATAATTTAATCTCGATCTATAATGACTCGCAATAGCACTACCACCCACTCTACATTACACAAAGGTTAGCTGGAAGAAAATGCTAATTAGCATTAAGTTCGCCTATGTACTGCATTTTTGTCTTGGGCAATAAATAATTTTCTGTCTATCTATCTATCTATCATCAGCTTGTAAAAGTCCACTGCTGAAGATAGGCTTACCCTACCTTTCATTTAAAAGGTATTTCACCATGAAAGGTTTCGTCGGTCCATCGATATAGAGGATGGGCATCTATGTATGACGTGCATGGTCCCCACTCGAAAACGTTTATTCCCAACGGTTGTTGGTTCTGCGATCTTTATAGCCTGCCCATTGTCACTTCAACTTCACTTCAAATTAGCCGTTACAGCGTGGGTTATGCCTATCGTTATTGTCGTGGCGTATCCACGGCTTGTCCGGTGTTTCTCCCTCCCTTCCTATGGCTGTCGTAAAAACCGACCAGGGGAGAAGCAGTAGCTCTACCTGAGTAGGTATTCCACACTAACCCACCGGCACTGCAATCACAAATCCGCCTGCCAAGCGTGGTGATAATGGCTAATGATAATAATAATGAAGTACCCATTGATGTCTACTCAATGGCCTATAAAGCAGTAACATTTAGCAAAAAAGATACTGCAAAAGGGACTGACTTTCTGGGTAAATATCGTTTTTGAAACTATTATCATAATTTTTACTAAAACAGGATATTTACTATGATTTTTGATTTTTGTTTGTTCCCGATATTTTGGCGAAGTTGCATGCTGATGGGATCATGGGAGAGCAGGAAGTCTTTGCGAGCAGAGTACCTAGTTATGGGTACGGATGCGTTTAGTGTCGAGATGGAGTTGAGTGTGAGAGTGAAACCGATGGCATTAAATAATAGTAATTTTGTACCGATGGTAAGTGGTATTGTTCGTAATAATAGAGTCAGAAAGAGGGTAGATCGACATACCAATAATATCTACTTGCAAAGACTCCCGTGATCATGGAGCATGCAACTGTGCAGAAATATCGGGAACGGAACTAACAAACCTCAAAAATCATAGTCTAAATACGCTTCCGTCTGGTAGTGATTTGGATCAGTTGAGATACCTTTAGATCGTTAGCAGCTGTCTTTAGGTAGCACAACTGTACCATTTGTATTTTTAAAAAAATTATACATACTTATTTGTATTAGTTGTATTATTATTTCTGTAAATAAAAGACATACCCAGCATCGTCAAAAAAAAAATGGTATCTCTTACGTTTTTAGAGAAAATTATGTTACTGCGTAAAATTAAGTTTATCGACTTGGGGATTTTGCGTAAGGAATATTATGCAACTGAGCCTCTTAAAGGTGGATGCGCTGGCCTAGTATTGTGCTTATGGATACGTAAAATAGAATATCAATGTATTTTATTTATTTGCCAGCGGTACCGAACAGATGGCGAGTGAACAGCACAAGTGCAGCAAATAAAACGTCTCTCTAGTCGTGACTGCGGACTGACGACTGAACAAAGCGCACTCTACTATACCTATTATAGTGGAGATATTCAGCCGGTAACGATCCTATAAATCCTACGCGTTTGCTACAAACTCTACAAAGTCAGGAGGTAGAATTGAGTATTTTAGCGTGAGTGATGCCGTGTTTGGTTAGGCAGGTCAATACTATGCAACAATAAGTACCAGCTTGGTAATATTTCGGTACTCTTTTAAGAAAGAAAGAAAGAAAGAAAATTTATTTATTTTACCACACGCACAACACACACATAAAACAAGAAGACAAAAACAAAAATCTACTAAGTATAGGTATAGGTATTACAAGATCAAGATAAATAAAAACTGTTATAACCTGAATTGGTAAGATGATAGGTTGTGGGGTTTAAGGCTAAGTGGTACGCGGGGCTGTAATATAGTCCTCTATCTAAGTACTATAAAGTTTTCTCGATACAGGCCTAGCCTAGTGAGGAAACTGACAGATATAACCGTCAATATTAATTCGAAGCAACGCGTTACCCGAGAGATGGCTCTTATCTGGCTCAATGCATTAGTATTGCCATTCAGCGTGGCAATGCAGCCAGTATCTTAGGGAAGCTTCCGTCTTGTAGTGATTTGGATCAGTTAGGAGCGGTCATCGGGTAGCGCAACTATTTCATTATTATTTAAAATTTCTCACATACCTTCTTGTATTTTTCGGTGTAAACGTAATTTTCTATGTAATTTTTGCATCCGTGGCAACAAACATTTTGGCCTGGCCATAGATTAGGGTAATGTTACTTCGTAATCCTGGCTATATCATCCCGAAATGACAGACTGAATTACCTATTAACAGGTAGGTAGGTAATGCTAACGACATTATTCTCAAACCATTGAGCATTGCAGTCCTCCGTACCGGAGTCTCAAACAATTGAATGTAGGGTTATTTGAAATTGTTTAATTGAATCACTGAATCCCAGTTACGAACAAAGCGAGCGGGGGCGTGAGCCCACGCGGCTTCTCTAATTAACTACAGCGCAATTAATGCGCGACACGACACCGATTGTGTTGCTGACTGTACCGCCATATTTGCGGAGACATTCCGCTTGTGATAGTATACGTTGGGCCGTCTTTGGTATTGTAACTGGCAACACAGATTGGTTGCCGAGCGATTTCTATTCATCTTAAGGTGGGGCATGCCGCAAAATTATAAATGGTAGATTTAATTTTTCATCAGAAGTCCAATTCTCTTATTTATTTTAAAGGCACACTGCAAGTTTAGTGGTAGTAGAGCTTTTTTGTGAAAGAGTTCGTCCAGGGAGTGGTACCACACCTATTTCTGCCATAAAGCAGTAGTGCTCGCATTGCTGTGTTCCGGTTTAAAGGGTATGGTTGCTGGTGAAATTACAGGCACATGAGACTTTTCATCTTTATGTCTCAGGGTGGCGGGCGCAGTGCATTGTCACATAAGATGCGTCTTAGGTGGACGTGACCTATGTGATAATGCACTTTTCATAGGCAGAGGGTACCGTTTAACATCAGGTGGGCCATCTGCTTGATCCGTCATTCTAAGTAGTAAAAAAAAGTTTTATTTATTGACAACATTGAATTGACTTAAACTGACTTTATTGTGAATTGACTGAAAAGCTTCCTCATAACAACAATATAATCTACTTTCGATTTTTGCGACTATGTTATATTAGAGTAGGATAGTGCTATTTAATAATTGTAAAGAGTGAAAGAGAGAATTCTCAGATCTTTGAAACATTCAAGATACAGCTACATTTTGATTATTATCACATTCCGCGTTGTAGTCAGGTAAGCAGAATAATATTTTTGACATTTGTGATATCGACATTAGATCGTACCGTGATCCGAACTTTAATTTGACTATTTTTTATTATGAGAATAGGGCTTCGGTAAAAAATCAACACGATTGTAATTTTGCGCTAGGTGCAGCCTTAAGGTTAAGCCAACACCAGGCAGAAATCTTCATACAAAACAAAACCGCCTCGAAATAGCAGTCTTTATTGAATATCGTGTAAAATATAGATAATTTTACATAAACCCTACAATAAACCCTCAGCGTTGTTGTATTTATTTTATTAAAAAAACAAATCTAAGATTAGGAATTTTGCGGAATACCCCTCCTTAAGCTTTCTTTTAAGCCACGTTTCGCCAAAATCCAGATGAAAGCTATCTCTTAGGATGAATATCTTACTAAACCTAGTCAGCGATACCTGCACCACATAAACGCGTGTACTTGATATCGGTATCGCTATCGCATCGCCCCTGACCCCGATGTAGCGATAGCAAGACGCGATATCATAGCGATAGCAGGTGTCAGTGGAGAAATGCAGGAATGAGCTTAGAACATTGCATGTTTTGATACTTTAGCCTTATAAGAACTTGAATGCGTATATACAAAGTATTTATGAAATCTGAATATGGTGAAGTTCTAGGGATGTTCTGATAAATTAAACTGTCAAAGCAATGCGAGCACTACCGCTTTGCGGCAGAAATAAGTATGGAGGTAGTACTTCCCCGGACGAACTCTTTCACAACAAAGCTCTACTACTACTACTAACTGAACAAGGGATATCAGTTTGATTATAATGTCTTCTTAGATACCTTTTAAACGTTCCGCATACTTGTTTGTGAAGAAATATGACCAATTCTCGTACTCATTTATTTAATTGTAAAGTTTACAGCACACTGGTTTAATATCTCTGTGACGCGGCGGGCGAACGTTCGCCTGCGACGCAGGAGGTTGCGGGTTCGATTCCCGCCTCGGAACAAATATTTGTGCGATCTGCAGATATTTGTTCAGGGTGTTCTGGGTGTTTTCTATATATAATAAAAAATATCTATCTGTGTAATATATTGTATTAAGTAATATCAGTTGTCTAGTACCCATAACCACAAGCTCTGCTTAGCTTGGGGCTAGACAATGTTGTGTGAACTGTCCAGCATTATTTATTTAATTAATTCACAGTCACTCCAGATTGCACCTACCGTTTGTCCAAAACGGCAGAAGCCGTATCTACCTATTGAATGATGAATAGGTAGGAATTTTACGGTAGGAAATAAGTACCATGAGGTTTTCAGGCCTAACTTAGACAGGGTGTATAAAATGAGAGAAGAAGAAGAAAAGGTTATTATGTGTTTTTAATTTACACAATTTTGTCATCACAAGTCTTGTCGAAAATATTATTGCCACTTGCAACCTGCATCCAAGACTGGCTTAAAAGTAGCATATCGGCAGTATTTCACTCCAGAACTGCACCAGAAATCATATTTCGCACCACGCACGTAGGTATTCGACACGAACCGTAAACCAACACTTCGTAGACTACTTTACAACGACAGTGGGCAACGTGTGGGGAACGTCCGGCTTTTAAACACCAGTCCGACCGGAATTCCGGCTTTTAAGCAGAAAGATGCTATGGCTTACAATGTATAGTCCGGCTTTTTGAATCACGGCCCGTTCATATCTTCATTGTAAAAAATAAGTGCTAAGTCTTATCTATAAATGCCAGGATATTGGTAAATATACATCAATATAAGGAGGTAATTTTTGGTTATGTAGCCGGCAATCCTCGTAACCGTTATATAGTATATTACTGTTGTATTCGGCGAATAAGGCGTTGCTCGACAGACACAATAATGAATCCTATACCAACTATACCACTATTGACAAACTCTGTGGCGTGTTGGCGAGTAGCCAGTTATGATACGAGAGGTTGCGCGTTCGATTGCCGCTACAACTCAATGTTTGTATGATATGCAAATATTTGTTCCGGGTCTGGGTGTGGTCCAATGGTAGGTTCACGTAGTTCCTGATACTCACGATACAGGGGATCCTAGTATGGAATCAGAACTATGTATGTGACTATTGGGTATTATGTTATGTTATTATCATAATGGAAGAGCATAGATGAGCAAAGGATGGGCAATGGAGCGAGCGTATCCTGCATTGGTGCCATCGAGGCGTGACACGAACACGAGGTAGAACGAGGAGAAGGTGGTGCGACGACGCGGTAGAGGTTGACTGAACTGGACTCAACTCGCTCAGGGTCGTCAGGATTGGAATAGCATGGAGGAGGCCTACACTCATTTTTGGGTGCCCAACTAATAGTATTATAATAAGTACCTAGATAGAAATAATAATTTATATAATTAATACTGTAATTGAAAAGTATATAAATAAATAATATGTATTTTATATAAATAAGTATTAAATTGGGAAATAAAGGCTTTATTATTATAAATTATTATCACAATATTCGTAAATGCTGTCCGGTTTTTTGAGAAGTTCGCAGAATATCCGTCTTTTATTTCCTTGCTTGCAAGTTACCAACCCTAAGGTTCGAGGTACCTCTCCTAACATATGTTGCAAGCATTATCTTGTCGAGATCGCGCTATCGCAGTATCTGATAACTATCGAGTCGAAGAATGGATTCTTGTAACTAGGTATTACGCGAAATAAATTGTAGAACATCGTTATTTCTTCTTATAGCACTAGGATTTTATAAAATTGTCCTGAGAGACATTAAGCTACATCAAAATTCGCTTTGCCAAATTTCTATAGGGTGATCGCTACCAAACCTTCACAAGATCACCCGCTAGGCTAATCCGAAGGAATAGTCTGAAAAATCCATCAGAATCAGTGTAGCTATTTTGGAGTCCATAGGAAACATACTATGACTACCATAGGCTCCAACATACCATAAACATACATACAGACATAAATAGACATAGACATACCATAACGAAAATCCTACGGCTCACGAATGACCAACATTTTTTTTGCTATACATAAAAACACCATAAAAAACTAAATATTAACTTAACCTAAACTATATTTCTATAGTTAAGTAAAGTTTTTTTTATTACAAGGTTTTATTTAACTTGCAAATGTAAGTACCTACCTACACTTGCAACTGAATTTTAAAGAGGTAAGTATCCTAAACCGATCGAGATGAAATTTTGCATAGCTGTCAAATTCTGATGACAATACAATATTATGATGACAATGAGCTGATCTGATGGACACGAAAGGTGGAAAATGAAACACCTCGATGGATAATAATCGCCTTAAAATAGTAGACTGGCCGTGTTTAGGCTCAGTTCGATCAGCACACGGTTCTGATAACTAATTTTATAATAGCTTGTATTGAAAAATAGATTTTTCCCAAAAAAACTTAGTAGGTACATCTTGTAACACTTATTTTTTAAATTGGCTTAGCACGGCTTGTGCATTTCCCATTTTCAAGTATAATTATTGTATTTCCAATATAATTTGCAACGTTACAATCCTTCCGAGTCGTCGTCGTTCATGTCATGTTTTAGAAAGCGGTGGCCTTTTTACTAAGACTTTGAAAGACTTTCTATTCTACCAATTTTAAAAGTCACGCAATACACTTCCATTTCATTTCACTACACTTGTGCTCTATAGACGAGCTACATTGGTAAAAACGCCACCAAAGTTACACAAAATAACCCAAAAAAACACAAGGAAATTATATAAAACAAAAATAGACGAACGTCTCTTTTTGAAAATGGCGGGAAGAGTCCTTTGTACCTTTTAATTCAAGCGATTGATTTTTAGGTTAAGTATGGGCACCTTGTTTACTTACAATCCTCATTCAAAATGGATGGACTATAAATCAGAATGTCACTGTGTGACTGTTTCTTGTATAATTCGAGTTTTATAGTAAGACGGTAGGTCGGCAATGCTAGTGGGAAAGAGAGTCAGTCAGTCAGCAGTAAGTCACCACTTACCTCATTAGTATACCCTCTATTCGTACTAAACGATTCAGTTCTACCTTTATAATGCGAACTGCTAAGGAGTGGAATACACTACCGTCGTCTGTCTTTCCTGAAAACTATAATCTGGGTCTCTTCAAGGCTAGAGTGAATAAGTGCCTTCTAGACCTTTGTGCTCCATCTTCGGCCACATCGTCACTCACCAACAGATGAGATCGTGGTTAAACAAAGGTCTATCAAAGTAAAAAAAGTCACGCAACGAATGATTACCTACAGAAATACTTAACTATTAAGACTTTATTCAAACAACGTAAAAGCTCGTCCATACCAGACTGGGTGTCTGTGTAGGCGGGGCCTGTGACAAGTGGCGACTCGCGTGGGTACGACAGAATGACTGATGTTACGTCATTTGAATATGGAAACGCGTTCAAATTACGTGAAAGCTGTCAATTTTAGAATTAAACACGTTTGTTTTACGATAGATAGAGTAGATGTGTATTTGATAACTAAACCGGGATTCAATCTGCCATTTTTGAACGAAACGTTGTAATTTTTATTTAATAGTAGTTGAGTAGCCAAGGGCTGTAAGGCATCAATTGCAGCCCGAGATATTTAGGCGCACGAGCGCAGCGAGGGCGCCTATAGTTCGAGGGTGCCATTGATGCTTACACCCGAGCTAACTACTCTGCTTTACATCTCGATTGTGAGGTAAGTAGGTCCATATTACCCCGAAATGGGGCTTGTAGGTGACCAATTAGCGCTCTAGGGTAATAATGTAGCTAGAAAAGCCCTAGGGCGGTAAGTAATTTAAAAAAAAACTTCACTCTTTAAAAAAGTTCGCGTACATCTAACCATCATACTGGCAATAGACATCATGCATTCAGTTTTTTAATTACTTACCGCCCTAGGGCTTTTCTAGCTACATTATTACCCTAGAGCGCGAATTGGTCATCTACAAGCCCCATTTGGGGGTAATATGGACCTACTTACCTCTATGAGAGATGTAAATACATTTTAATGTGTTTTTTCGAGTTATTTCGTGTAATTTTGGTGGAGTTTTAACCAGTGTAACTTGGATAAATAACACATGTGTGATGTAGTTAAATTTCCCTGTATAAACTTGGTTTTTCTGCCACCGTTTAAACTGGGTTATGACTTGACGGAGACTCTTGACGACTTGACTATAAAAAATATAATTATATCACTTGACATTGGCGAAATTATTTGGAGCTCTCCTCAGAAGCCATTATAAGAACAAGAAGTACTGTAAACCAGCTGTTAGTAAATCTCAAAGAAGTGCTCCGTTCCTAAATGAAAAAATTACAGAATCTTCTTCTCGTTGTAAACGTCTTTAACTTCCAATTAGCCGTGGTGAATAGACCCCTCTGTCTCCTTCCGTGAATGTCGTAAACGCCGACTAAGTGATTACACCAGGAGATGGGCAGCAGCATCCACCTGAGTATTCAACAGCAGTACTGCTGCCATGCGTGGTGATTATAGCATATCCCTCTATCGCCGTTACTATTTTGAGGGGCTTGGGAGGACTGGTTCTGTCTTAGTCACCTTTTAGGTCGGTGATCAGCTTCTATGTAAGTTGGTATTAAGGTGGGCTAAAACGCAAAATTAATAATCTTAGATTTGATTTTTAACTGACTAAATCAAGTACAATATTCAAATTATAAATATGCATGGATACTACATTATAATACCGAGGGATCACTGTACCAGAAACACGATAGGACAATATTTTCTCAATAGAAAATAAACCATCAACCCTCTAAAAAATATTGTATTGTTTATTAAATGGAGCATAATATTGGTTAAAAAATTAGATACCTACATAAAGTCAATATAAAAGGTTTTGTAAAATTATCTATATTTTATGAGATAATCAACAAAAACTGCGTTTTCGGGCGGCGCGAGGCGTTTTTTTGATTCAACGATGAATGTGATTGTGCGACCCACAACTGTCTACCCCTTCAGTGAAAAAGTCTTGTGTTGTATAATAATCGTTTGCTTTATTCTCACAAGACAACAGTAATTAAAAGGCCACAATTTGCAAAGTAATCAAACACGTATAAAATGTGTCAGTCCAGGAATGGAACCTGCGAACACGCGAGCCCCGACTAATACTCTAATATCAATAAATAACTTACTAAATAGGATCGTCGTTTGGTTAGGCACAGTATAAATAATTGACTACGCGACACACGGGCGTTCAGTTTAGATTTATTAACCTAATTAATAATCATAACTATTTTTTTTATATCACAATGTAATAGGACGAGGAAGTGGTCTCAATTTGTCCAAGCCATAGATTTTTCGTTTTGAACGTAATTTTCTTGCAGTCGTTGCATTCAAAATGTAAGTCTTGCTACCAACCCGAAATTAAAAAGATGTATAAAATGTCAAATAAAAAAAAGAGCGAAACTAATATGATGTGTCTGACATCGCACCTCCTTGGTAATAATATAAGCAACATGGCTGATGTGCCACCCTCTCCTGTACCAGTATTATAGTTTTCAGGAAAGACAGATGACGGCAACGAGTTCCATTCCTTTGCTGTTCGCATTACAAAGGTGGAACCGAAACGCTTAGTGCGAATTGCGGATATACTAATGAGGTAAGGATGGTACTGACCCGTGCGTCTGCTTGTACTATGATGAAAAGGAGATGGTGAGATCAGATCATGTAGCTCCTGGGCACATTCCCCGAAATGTAACCTATAGAAGATTAAACAGCATGCGACTTTACGGCGGTGCTCGAGATTCTGGATTCTAGTCTCCGCCATATGTTGCTCTCCAATAAGCCTGAAAGCTCTGCATTCGATCAAGTCTAAGGCAGCGAGCTAGTGTTTGGCCGAGCCATCCCAAACATGGCAGCAGTATTCCATACCAGACCGGACTTGCGCTTTGTACAAACAGAGCAGTGGGGTAATTGCGCAAAACCATTGAACTACACTGAACATCGGAAAACTTCAAATTTGACATTTATAGGCTAGTCTTGACACTTTTCTGTCAGTTTCGTATTATGACGGTAGACCAGGTAAAACGGGTAAGTTAAGGTTGGAAGCCAAAAAAAACAGGTTCTTGATATTTATCAAACTACTAGCTGTAACCCGCGACTTCGTACGAGTAATATTATTTTATCCATTTATTATATTATCCATGTGTGCGTAATAGCACAGACTATATTATGTTTATAAACATTCCACTGATTCGCTGCTAAATCACTCTTTCCTATCGTACGTTTTCCGAATGTACGTGTGTGATTGGAGATGCAAATAAACGTTTTATCTATCTATCTATCTATTGAGAAAGCCAGATGATTTATTCCCACTGGTCCATTTTGGCAGTCCCTTTAGAGGAAGTAATCAGGTAAATCAGGAAGTTCTTTTTTTAACTTCGTGAATTACGGAACCAGCTGATATTAAGCGGTAACCTCTGCCTTCAACAGTGCATTACCTCACAGATCACGTCCACCTAGGACGCACCCTATGTGGCATTGCACTGCGCCCGCCACCCTGAGACATAAAGGTGAAGTCTCAATTGCCTGTTATTTCACCGGCAACCATACCCTTCAAATCGGTACACAGCTACTTGTGCTATAATTTATTCTGTGACACAGTAATGTGAGAATAGAATAGAATAGAAATAATTTATTTTGAACAGCAGCATACACACAGTCAAAGAAATAAAATATTTGTTGCTGTGTGTATAGTGCCGTCAAAAAAGGTCCGTGCTCAGCATAATGCTGCAGTGAACTGCAACGCTGATTTTCAGCACGGACCTCGGTTGACGCACGGACACGGCACACACACACACCTTGCTATGATAGGTTATAAATTAAACAATGCAAGTCGTGTAGGCAAAGCAGGATATAAAATAAAAAAATCGAGTATTTGATGTAATAGGTAACGGATGAGGGAGGCATATCATAATGTGAACAATAAGTAGGTTGGTACCACCCCAAGTGAGAAGTTTGCTCGTAACTAATCCTACCTACACGTTTTAAAACGATCACTATGCCACTATGCTTTGCGGCAGAAATAGGTATGGTGGACTTCCCCGGACGAAATCTTTCACAAAAAAGCTCTACTACTACTAAATTACTACTTTCTATACAGATAATGAATACTTTATATTCATCAAATGTAGTTCCATCGGGAGAATAAAAACTCAGTAGAGAAGACTTCAACGCGCTCCTCTACGTTGCAAGAATCTTACAGATTTTTTTTCTTCGTTAAAAACGTCTGTTTAGTAGCGGTAGTAGAGCTTTATTGTGGAAACTTTTGAAACTATCATGGTTATGTACATAATTTTCACTAGAAACGGGATATTTTTCGGGGGTTCTCCCGTGATCATGGCGCATGCAACTGTGCCGAAATATCGGGAACATTTAAAACTCAAAAATCATGGTAAATATCCCGTTTCTAGTGCAAATTACTGTGGAAAGTTCGTCCGGGGAAGTACTACTACCATACCTTATGTTCTTATAGCGCCCATTATACTTCCGTGTTTAGTTTATTTATTAATTTTTAAATAAGTTATTTTCTGTGATGTACAATAAAGTGTTTTCTATCTATTACGAGAAAAAAAAGAAGATTTAAGTGAAGATAAACATTTAATGAACATTTAAAGTTAAATTAATTAAAATGCACGCGCAAGGAGGTTGTATAGCATCGAGATGGAGGTCGAATATATTGTTGTGTTCTAAATTCAAACACCAAAATAGCTGCTTTTTACTCAATGTTTTCTGTAAATAAAATAAGCTTTTTAGAGAGGTAATGCTATAATTGTACATTATGGTACAAGTGTGTAATGTTGGTGATTACCGTTGAGGCGCCATTGAGACCCGAGCCGTTAGGTAAGGGTCTTAAGAGAGCCGAGGATGGTAATCATCAATACACACGTGTATCATACGACGTTTTTCAACACACTTGTGAAGAAAATAATAATAAAACAGAACTACATACTCTGTGTAAATGTTCAACTGTCTCTATAACTCACTAGTGAATAATAGCAATGATAAAGTCACAGTTTGATTACAGGTGTCCTTATGTGCCTAATTGCGGTGAAATTAGAGCCACTTTATGAGCAAGTGTGTTGAAAAATAATTTCTTAGCACTAATATCGATTCGAAAATATCCATAAATATTAATAATGTAGCTACTTACTCGTTCGTGAAACAGTTCGCCTGTGTGTTTATTCACGTAGGTATAGGTCTGTATTGTAATGTACTCATAGATACTTTACGAGGCACATTTAGTACTATAAACACATTATAGTGTTGCTTCTGTTTACTGCAAAAAGTACAATATATTACTGGGGAAGTTTACTGCTTCAAGTTCCTAGGAGAAAGATTTAATTGGAAAATGAGTGATGTTATAAAAAGATGATACGATATGATATAGATGTTATGCGCATTACGCCTCTCTACCCTAGAGGAAAGAGGTCTGCGTGGCGACCTTCAAGATCCTCTCTGGCCATTCTCTGGCATTTACAATTTACCTGAATTTAATGAAGTCTTTTTTTTTTTTTTTAACGTTGATAGGCCATTGTTTGGCCTCGATCTCACCTGTTGGTAAGTGACGATGTGGCCGAAGATGAAGCACAAAGGTCTAGAAGGCACCTATTCACTCAAGCCTTGAAGAGACCCAGATTATAGATCCAATTCTATGTCGTTGAGAGGGCATAGTTGTAAAATATCCTTGAACCATCCAACACGAACACTACACAGCTCCACCTTAGTAACAGAGTGGTCCATAAATGAATAGAATAGAAAAGAATAGCAGTATTTTTATTTGTAACAACACAGAAATAAACAAAATAAAAAATGAAAATAGGTACACAAAATGATAGTTACATTTGCTGTAACAAAAAGGTCTCAGGTCTGTTACAAAAACTCAGCATATGCAGGTTGTAAACAACCTGCGCTGGTCTTCCGTTAGAGCCTTTTTCTAACCAAGAGAACAACAAAAACAGCAGACGTGTACTATCAGAATGATACGAACACCTGAATGATACGAATATGTCTGTGGCGCGGCGGGCGAAGGTTGGCCTGCGACGCAGGAGGTTGCGGGTTCAATTCCCTCCTCGTAAAAAATATTTGTGCAATCTGCAGATTGGGAGTTCTGGGTATTTTCTATGTATAATAAAAAATATCTATCTATGTAATGTATTGTATTAAGTATATCAGTTATCTGGTACCCATAACACAAGCTCTGCTTAGCTAAGGGGCTAGATAGGTAATGTTGTGTGAACTGTCCAGGATTAGAGTTGTAAAATATCCCGTGGACCATCTAACACAAACACTGCACAGCACCACCTTAGTAACAGAGTGGTCCATAATTGGAATCATTGCCCAGATGATGTGATTATGAAGAGATGCTGCTATATCCAGGTCCTTACGTACCATCTCAGCAATTACCTAACTGTTACATCAAGGTAATTCCCGTATTTGCATAATACATTGCGCTGGACACATTATGTTTTCTTAGTAACGCGTCAGGATGTCGAGATAATTTCTGGATAGTTAACAGGATAATTTAGATTTGAGTTGTAGTAAACTGGACGGGTGGTCTACCGCTAATCCGGCTAAGACCACGGTCACAACAGATCTATAGTTAAAATAAATAAATAATGCTGGACAGTTCACACAACATTATCTAGCCCCAAGCTAAGCAGAGCTTATGTTATAGGTACTAGATAACTGATATACTTAATACAATATATTACATAGATAGATATTTTTTATTATACATAGAAAATACACAGGACACCCTGAACAAATATCTTCAGATCGTACAAATATTTGTTGCGAGGCGGGAATCGAACCCGCAACTTCCTGCGTCGCAGGCGAACCTTCACCCACCGCGCCACAGAGGTCTTAAAGGTTTATACAATATGTTATATGTTTAGGTTTTTGGAAATAATCATTTAATTGAGACAGTTACTTTTTGTCATGATTTTCGTTCACTATTTGTTTTGCGTATTCTATTCTGTCCCTTTCTTACTTGCCTGAACTTTACTGAGTTAGATAGTGACATAATTTAGGGTGACTAATCACCTTAACCTAATGATGCCCTTCATTGATTTTTACAATGTATTTCATTCATTGAAGGAAATTCGTAGCTAAACTAATGATATTTAATTATCAATCAAAACCTTAGAGCATTGCAGGCCTATCAAAACCTTCGATTTTGGTCGAAGATTGCATTTGAAGTTTTTTCATTATTCTCTAATCTGTGTCAGTCACAGAATATTGAATATTGAAATCTATTCCTCGGCGGAGCCACAGATAACATAATACTATACTAGAAGCGGAGCGAAAGAATTCGAATTACATAAATTCAAATGACAATACCACTGTAAATAAAATACTGTCTGAAGACGGGCATTAAAGTTTGCAAGGGTAGACACTTACTAAACACGATTCACTGATTGTCAGTAAACAAGAATTTAAAAAAATAAAAAAACGCCCTGCGAATCTCGGTCACCCCAGGTAGGTACTATCCAAAATAGTAGCTTACTTGTTTTGTACGCAGACTTAGAGCATTACTGGCCTCCACACCACTCCACTCCTCAAAGGTTTTTGATTTTAGAACATGGTAGATTCCTCGCAATGATGTTTTACCGTGCGCACGTAGCGCGCACATAAGTACCTACATGTTGGTGTTCCGAGTGCAAAATCCAAGCATTCAATGCGAAGCTATTTATTTGTGGTATTTCCTCATTTGCTCTGATAATAACATAGAAGCTGGATGAAATATCGATCGCAAGGTGGATCTAGTTAACAAAGAGTGGCCCGAGGCAGCAAGCACCGAGCTGTAATGATATAGGCACTGCAATCTGTGCCAAGCAACTCTGACCTTTGCTATCAGAAAAAGATCTTAAAAGAAGATTGGACAAAATGTTTGGTGAACTCGCCCAAAACACCTTGTAAGCAATTCTTCTAAACCAATTGTATTTAAGATGGATGGTCTGGAATGAGGCGCAAAATTAAATTTTTTTGCTGTCTTTTGCGTATTACAGCTCATGAACACTTCTTCAGATAGCGAAAGTTGTTTTTGCGAGAACTAGGAGACTTAACACACATCTTTTAATTGATAGTATCTCATAAATATAACCGGTTTAGATACGATACCCCTAAAAAAACACTGTAAAAATGTGTTTAGTGGTATCGTAGCTAAACTGATGATATTTATGAGATAGTATCAATTAAAACATGTGTGTTAAGTCTCCTAGTTCTCGCGAATCAAATTTCGCTATCTGAAGAAGTGTTCATGAGCCGTAATGGGTAAAAATACCAAACAATTTGAATTTCGCGCCACAAGCGAGACCATCCGCCCTTTTTCTGTATGTTTTTTTTGTATACTACTTGAATGACGGAACAAGCTGATGGCCCACCTGATGTTAAACGGTTACCTCTGCCTATGAACAGTGCATTACCTCATAGGTTACGTTCACCTAGGACGCACCCATAATTTAATATGATTGCGTAATTTTTAACTTTCGAACTATTTATACAGGCTTCGTAAGTGCAGTTTTAGAGAAAATGTGTTAAAAATATTTATTCGCTGAAATAATATAAAAGACTTAGGGCATGCAGTCTTACGAAACAGGAAAACCCTTTTCCTTTTAAAATCTACGTTACTATGATTTGTTTGATATGTATAAAAACGTAGATAAAAGCATGATCGTTAAAATAATTCTCCCAACAAGGACTTAAAGTTATAATCAGATATAACAAATAAACTACAGCAGGCTTCACTGCTTACACTTGCAACATCCTTAAATACAGCGTTTTCCTATATCACGCATTTTATTATAAATGTTTAAAATATACAATTTGACGGCAAACATCACGTAAATTCAACTTTATTTCTAAAGATATAAGGCTGCAAATAAGTGGGAACTTATTTAATGATTGTTCCGTATCCAGGAACGATGCGGAGAGCGTGTTAGGTTTTTTATAAAGTCGACTTTAACTGACACATAAGGCAATTTACTCACTGGTACAGGAACGATGAAGCTGTTGAGGCAACGTAAAAAACCTTGTAAATAACATGGCTAGGATCCAGATCCTAGTGCAGGAGCTGAGTTCATAAAATTAAATATGGTATAAATATATATAAAACAAAGTCGTGTCAGTTATAACTCAAGAATGGGTGAACCGATTTGGCTGAAAATTGGTGGGGAGGTAGCTTAGAACCAGGAAATTGACATAGGGGGGGAAGGGAAGGAGAGGGGGAGGAGTTCACCGGTGGCTACCCGTGCGAAGCCGGGCGAGTCGCTAGTATGGTATAAATATGGTAACCGTATTTGGGTAAGACGAAAGTATTATCTGGACTGTACCCTTCGACCAAAATAAACTTTGGTCGAAGACTGTACTGACAAGGGAACAACAATTAAAGGAGGAACACCACTTAGGTACAAATTAACAAAAGTACCTACCGTGGGGTAAAAGTTCTAAAGTTGGGGTATGCCGCAAAATTCCTAATCTTAGATATGATTTTTAACCGACTAAATCAAGTTTAATATTCAAATTAAAACATATGCATGGATACTGCATTATAATTCCGAGGGATCACTGTACCAGAAACACGATAGGACAATATTTTCTTGGTAGAAAAAAAAACAAAGTTACGTCTATTTTTTGCCATTATTCGATTGTTTATTAAAATGGTACACACTATTGGGTAATAAATTAGATAAATAAAATCAATAAAACAAAACCAAGACTTTATATGTTTTTGTAAAATTATCTATTGTTTTTTTTCGAAATATTCAATAAAAAATGCTTTTACGAGCGGCGCGTGGCGTTTTTTTTGTATGAAGGTTTCTGCCTGGGGTTGACGCAGTCTTCAAATGAATTGTTATTGTTGTCTTGGAATATGGTAATATTGCCATGCGCTGTGTTATTATTGCCATGCGCTGTGTTATTTCACTTAATTAACCCCCGACGCAAAAACTAAACGATTTCGTTTTTTTTTGTTTGAAATGTGAATTTATCGGGAGTGTTCTTAGCTATGTTTGTTTAAAATCGGTTCAGATGTTTCATTGCGTTGGGGTTTTTTTAAATTTTTACAAAATTTGTTACATGTTATTTATTGTAACCAATTCAAAATATAAAAACAGTGCTTTTTACGAGTTCCTTGGAGTACGTTATTTAATAAAGCGGAACGGTTTTTACCGCTCGGCTGGGACTCTTGCTCTATACTTTACCGATTTAAAAAGCTAAATGTTTTAAAGACAAAGTAAGGATTCTAGGAATGTTTGTGAAGGTAAACTTGCGGCAATCAATTACGTATAATTGATTGATCTAATTGGCAATTTGTTTTTTCAGCTGCATTTTGCTGCTTGAAAGTAATAAATCAAATGAGAAAATCACATAAATACAGGTCTAGCGCTTAACTGAGTCAGTCCCTGAGACATGGGAGCGTTACGTGTGCTTTCGTTACGTCAAAATGAAGCGTAGCTTCATGTCATCTGATCATTTGAGAGGTGAAAACACCCCTCTCGTACCGCCCCCATACCTCAGGGACTGACTCAGTTAAGCGCTAGACCTGTTGTAAGAGATGGGGTATTAACTGTTCTGGTTTTGAAACCTCGTCAAACTGAATTCTAGGGCATTTTGGTGTAGAAACATATACTTACTTACACACATAGACACACGCTTTTTTTCCCGAAAGGGTAGGCAGAGCCTCAAATGGGCCTCTTTTAATTACTAAATAAATGCGCATTATTTACTAGAGTCGAAGGTAGGTCTATACATACATAAGCTAACGCCTGTTTCCCCGAGGGGTAGGCAAAGACCATGGATTTGCACTTGCTACGACCCTGACATAATGACATAACCTCTTTTGCTTCATTCACTCTCATCACATTCTTCATACATGCTCGTTGGTTAAGGGTACTCTTGACCTGGCCTTTTTCCAGAACGTCTCCGATGTAGTCTATTTTTTTTTGTCATATTACTGAATGACGGAACAATCTGATGGCCCACCTGGTGTTAAGCGGTAACCTCTGCCTATGAACAGTGCATTAACATGAAAGTATAATAAATGCAGTTGAGTTTTATTTTATATTATTTTTTATACAGCTTGGAATGACGGATCAACAGTGCATTATCACATCGGTCACGTCCACCTAGGACGCACCCTATGTTGCATTGCCTTGCGCCCGCCACCCTGAGACATAAAGAGTTAGTGTTTGAATATAGGTAGGTAGGTATATAATGTCTCTATATTTTACATTTAATCAATCTACGAGATGTATCACGAAGAAACGAATTGTACCATTTCAAACCAATGTCCTTTATTTTAATTGGTAGATAGCATAAACCTCATTTGGCTTCGCCGTATTCGGTTAAAAATAGTGACGTGCCAAGGTCAATTAATTAAAAACATATCCCTCATTCAAAAGCCGGATTCAGGCAGGATATAAAACGATTCATCAGCCAGGAATTCTGCAGGTGTCGAGTACATTCCGGCGGGTGCGTGTCCGCAATGAATTTCAAATTTGTTCAATTTATAGATCCGATGCAAATGCCGTCACAGGCCGGTCAATTTATTCATTGGAAAATCTCGTATAATAGGGTTGTGTTGAAATCAAACTATTTTACCAAAAGCCGGATACCTGCCGGATACGCGGATATTTTATGTAAAAATCGGGACACCGGATAGTTGGATATTTTACAGTAATATTATTTTATTTAAAAACAATAAAAAATCTGGTCATTTTACCATACATTTGGTGACATCGAATTCTTCAGCTCAGTGGTACGATATTTGTATGTGACTCGTGATTACCTCTATTGCAGGGATAGGTACAAATCGTTAGAAAGGCCCTACAGTACTCGATATTTCGTAACATTAAAAGATGTGACGTCATACCATTTTAATCAGTGCGTGGGAACAAAGCATTGCATATTTTTTAAAATCAATATATATAAAATATTTACGTGACTGACTGACTGACTGACTGACTATCGACGCACAGCCTAAACCATAAATCCTAGATACCTGAAATTTTAAGTGTGCGTTCCTTTTGTGGTATAGGGGTGTACTAAGAAAGGAATTCCAGGAACGCTGGGTGCGATAAGTCAGGGTGAAGTGAAAGAACCAGTGTGGTGAAAGGGTTAATTGTGCCTCGCAGAGGTCCCTTTTATGCACATGTCACATATCTTTGATTTTTTGTTTCTAGGACATTCCGGTTTCCTCACGATGTTTTCCTGAACTGTTTGAAAGCACGTAATATTGAACACATACATTTTTGGAATGGAAAAAAAAACCATTGTTGCACGACCTGTATTTGAACCCACAACCTCAGGATCGAAAGTCGGGGTCACTAGACCGTCAGTGCTCTATCAAACTTCGGTTTTACATGGTCTTACTGCATAAAATAATTACATATTTTTGAGTCAGGGCTGTCTAACGATATAACCTTTTTATTTTATTATTATTTGAATATAAATCTTTGTTCTATCGATTGAATAGGATTGAACAGTATTATGCTCACAACTCTTTCATCATGCGGACAGCAAAGGCCTGGAACTCTCTTGCGGCTTCTTTGTTCCTATTATCATACAACTTGGGCGTCTTCAAACGAAGAGTTAATAGGCATCTTCTAGGCGAGCGTGCTTAAATAGGCCTCATCGTCGCTTCCCATCAGGCGAGATGTAGCCAAACGCAAGCCGGTAAAAGAAAAAAAAAATTAGGTAAAAAAAAAAAAAATTACATAAGTGTCATAAAAATACTTTCTTTCCGCTATTTTCAAAAGGAGACATCGTGTATTTTTATTTTATTTATTTTGGTTGGTTTCGTGCGGGACAGACCCTATCGTAAGGTATAATCTTGTGACTTACCACCATTAATTGGTAAAATGTCACATCTGGCCGCACAAAGACAGACCTGAAAAAAAGAAACACCCATTTAAAACAAAGGTTAAAATTAATAGTCGGAAAAGTATGGAAACTTTAGCCGGTAAAAGATCACACCATTGTGTCTAGTGATTATTGTAATGCACAGTATTGCAGATAAAATATAAATTAATTTTAATGGCTGCGTAATAGACGTTTTGATTGTAGATGGCGGTGCTGGAACATCGCAGGACGATTGATATTGTGGGCAGAGAATGTAGCTTACGGGGGGGCTATTAACATAAACGCATGGGGTTTGAAAAATGGATTAAGTAATATTATTTTGAATAACTATTTCGATAATGATTTTTGTGAGCAGGAAAGTAGCATATTCTGCAGTTTTTTTTAGGTATATATATATATAAAATGTAATATATATATATTATTATATATATATATATATATAATATTTAATATTTAATATTTTAATAATATTAATATTTTACAGATTATTGGTACAAAAAATAGATAAATACAATCAATACAATAAATTCGAAGGCATTCTGCGACGGTTTTGTAAATTTATCTATATTTTACGAGATATTCAATTAAAAAGCCTTTTCAGTAGTTCAACTGTTAAGACTACTCGGTAAAACTACCGGGAATAGCCCTTTTTTTTTTGGCAGAAAAGACCTCATCTTTTTTGTATGAAGATTTCTGCCTGGTGTTGGCGCAGCGTTAACATGTCTTGACTGTACATACAAACAGACTTGACTGTGACTTTGGCGACATGGAAGGAGTGTAACGTTGCAAATTATATCGAAAATACAACAAAATTATATTGAAAATATAATAAACTTGAAAATGGAAAACACACAAGCCGTGCGACACCAATTATAAAAACCGGCCAAGTGCGAGTCAGACTCGCGCACGATGGGTTTCGTACCATTATCTATAAAAACGGCAAAAAAATTACGTTTGTATAAAAATAAAAATAAAATTTGCACGAAAAAAGCGGTCACCCATCCAAAAACTGACCTCGCAGATCATTGCTTACCCTACATTTTGAAAAATCACGTTGTTGTATGGGAGCCCCTTAAATATTTATTTTATTCTGTTTTTTATTATTTGTTGTTATAGCGGCAACAGAAATACATCATCTGTGAAAATTTCAACTGCCTAAATATAACGGTTCATGAGATACAGCCCGGTGACAGACGGACGGTCAGACAGACAGACAGACGGACAGCCGAGCCTTAGTAATAGGGTCCCGTTTTATCCTTTGGGTCCCCTAAAAAAGCAAGTGTAGTAAAGTGGTAATATTAAGTGGTTTTCAAAACTTGCTAATCTACATTCTCCTGTCGCGTACTGTGTTAAGAGAATAATAATGATATTTTATTCCACGTACCAAATGCTTTAACGGCGCGATCTCTACAATATTACCCACGAACCTTAAATCTGCAATATAAATTAAATTGGACGGCAATTTTCCATAGACCATAAACAGTATAGATACAGTGGTTTATTCAAATCCCATCATTTGCGGAAAAAAGTCTGCTCAACAAGTAGGTAGGTACAGGAACAAGTCGTATTATTAGCAGTAAGAAACTCTATATTTTAGTAACAAAGTCAACCATTAAACGTAAGGATTAAACGTGGGTAATTCCAAACAGGCGTAGAAATAGCCATACAAGGCGCGACATTCAGCGCGAACAATGCTAAAATCGCTGCGACAGAATCAGTCGCGTGGTCGCGCGACAATGAGCTGTAATGAAACAATTTGGCGACAATGCACGCGCCGATCGCGATGATAATGGTGAACTATCGCTTTGTATGTTGTGTGGGGTGCAGTTTGTACACTTTCAACGGACCCCTATGCCTCTTAAACTGGTGTGTATCGCCAAGCAAGCTTTGTCTAAGGTACGTATTTGTTACATTTGTAGCTACCCTACCCTAACTTCATTGCTGATCATTCAGGCCAATTTCAGCCACGGCGACTGTTTATCTGCATCATACGGAAGAGCTTCGCTGGTGTGCTCTTATATGACTTACATACTCTATTTTAGCTGTAAACGTGCGTTCGCAGTAGTTGCACGGGAGGATATTGTTTTCGTAATGGTACACTATGTTAGAAGGCGGTCTACTTTTCAGATCATCGCGCTTTAAACCAAGATCGCGCCTTCTGTCGTGTTTAAATGCCCAGACCTTCTGCTGTACCAGCCTTCTGCACTCCGGGCGCTTTTCTGCCATAGACTCCCAATGAGGAGGGCTCAGTGTTGCTTCATTACCCTATCATTAGCTATATTCGACTAAAATAAAAAAGTATGGACAGGCATTACCCATACAAAACGTCCGTGTTTAAAAATAAGTCAAAATTACAACACACGTACGTTACGTCACTCGTTGCCATCACAAAGACCGACTGAAGCGAAGTGAGTGAGCTCACTCACTTTATAAGCTTCAAAACTATCGCTCCCTAAGGCTCGTCTATACTTGTTTATTTTGTTCAAAGGCTGGTTATAGCTCTCTCAACTGAGAACCGCTGGGGAAAAATGCTACCACGAACCAAACGACGTAGTGTAGAAGAGCCTCTCTCGATGGACTAATAGTAGATTAGTAGCCAAGGGCTGTAAGGCATCAATTGCAGCCCGAGATATTTAGGCGCACGAGCGCGCGATTTTAACTTTCTGAAGGGGTGATGTTCCGGCGGTTCAAGGGCTGCTTGTCACGTGATCCCGGGCCGCGATGCATCGGCGATCACACGTGTGTTAGATTAAGTTATAAATAAGGTGTTTTTATATGTATTTATGTTGTTATGGGCTTATTGTTTAGGTTTAGTGCAATTCTCAATAAGCCTAAAATAAAGATTTTGAATTTGAATTAATTCTTGTGCCTTGCACCAATCATTACTCACCATTTTGTGCGTGTATTTACGCAGTGATGCGGCCTATTGTGCATTAGTTGGAGCAGTCCGGCCGGCTGGATTCTAGGCGTTATGGACATAATTTCGAGAGATATTTCTAGGAAGTGGTCCGACTATTTTATTGGTACTGGAACAATTTACTGTATTGTGTGGGTTTAAAAATAATAGAGAAAGGAAAGATTCTCAGGATTCGCCTTGAGCTATTTTGTTGACTTGTTCAAGGAATATCTTGGAAAAAGTGAAAAAAAAATCATTAGATTAATATTAAAGAAAGAAAGAAAGAAAGAAAGAAAAATTATTTATTTGAAACGGCACACATGGATAGAAAAAATTACACTCAACGAATAAAATAAAAAATATATAACATAAAAGGTAATACCTACAAAAGGCAAAAACTAAGTACTTATTACATGAATAGATTGATATTACTAAAAGAAAGCGTAAGCGGGTTCAGTCGTGGGAAGCAATGGCGGCGATGAGCTCACCACTTGTCACTTATATTTCCCACGATGGTGCAACCCACAGTGAAAAGAGGCCCATTTGAGGCTCTGTCTACCCTTTCGGGGAAAAAGGCGTTTGTCTATGTATGTAATATTACATGAAACAGAGAACAGAGAGAACTAAAGTCATCGACATACCCACCGGATTAGCTAGCTGAAATGGCAATGGGCTGGCTATATATGCCAAAGAGCTGACAACCGTTTGGGTAACTTGTTGGGGTTCTTGAGTGGAGACCGCGTCTTGGCAAACGTAGCGTGGGACACCCTCTTACTTTACTTGGTGGAGAAATGATTAACTAAAGGCGGCAGCAGGAAGTGGATGAAAATACCGGGCTCCATAACGCGTTTTGGGAAGGCCTATGTCCAGCAGTAGACTAGCGTGAGATTGCGGGTTACAATCTCGCTGCGGACAAATAAATAAATAAATAATAAATAATGCTGGACAGTTCACACAACATTATCTAGCCCCAAGCTAAGCAGTGCTTGTGTTATGGGAACTAGACAACTGATATACTTAATACAATATATTACATAGATAGATATTTTTTATTATACATAGAAAATACACAGAACACCCTGAACAGCAGATCGCACAAATATTTGTTCTGAGGCGGGAATCGAACCAGCAACCTCCTGCGTCGCAGGCGAACGTTCGCCCGCCGCGCCACAGAGGTCGTCAATAATGTTTGTATGATCTGTAAATATTTGTTCTAGGTGTCTAGGTGTTGTGGTAGGTACTATAGTACTCGTAGTTCCTGAGACCCACGACACAGGGGATCCTAATGTGGGATCTGGACTATGTATATGAATGACTGTTGGATGTTATATTTAGGGTATAATTTAAACGGTCACCAAAAATATTTTTAAGACTCTAAGCCTAGGCGCTAAATAAAATAAACACCGCTCAAAAAAGTACTAACCTGCCACCAAAATGGACAAATGGTCACCAAATTACGATGGATTAACGGTGACCAAATTCTGTTAGGTTAGGTTAGGTTAAGTAAATGTATAATATTTAATCTAACGAGTATTTTAAAGGCGTCCATATATTTTTATGGCAGTCAATAATACGAAAAAAAGGATTTATTTCATAATATTTTATGAAATAATTTGGTGACCATTTATCCATTTTGGTAACCGTTTAGTACTTTTTTGGGCGTTTATTAAACACAAGCCTTATATTTATTCTCATTTATTTTATTAACTGATTGACCCTGGATTGACCGCGATCTCACCTGTTGGTAAGTGATGCGGCTGACGTTGGATCACGAAGGTCTAGAAGGCACCTATTCACTCTTGCCTAAATGAGACCCATATTATAGTTTTCAGGAAAGACAGACGACGTCAACGAGTTCCATTCCTTATAAGTTCGCATTACAAAGGTGGAACCGAAACGCTTAGTGCGAATTGCGGATATACTGATGAGGTAAGGATGGTACTGAGCCGTGCGCCTGCTTGTCGTATGATGAAAAGGAGATGGTGGAATCAGTTTTTTTTTTAACTATTATGAATGACGGATCAAGTAGATTGCCCACCCGATGTTAAGTGGTACCCTCTGCCTATGAACAGTGCATTACCTTATAGGTGACGTCCACCTAGGACGCATCCTATGTGGCATTGCACTGCGCCCGCCACCCTGAGACATAAAGATGAAACAGTGCATTACCTTATAAGTGACGTCCACCTAGGACGCACCCTATGTGGCATTGCATTGCGCCCGCCACCCTGAGACATAAAGATGAAAAGTATCATGTGCCTGTAATTTCACCGGTACCCTTACCCTTCGAAGCGGAACACAGCAATGCGAGCGCTACTGCTTTGTGACAGAAATAGATAAAAACATCATCACATCATCTTATGTTACCCATGTAAATAAACATTGTTGTATATTTTTCTTGGTGTCGTTACAGTGTCTCGATGATCGAGAGCATAGTTTAACCACAGCGCAGTCCCGCGTTGTTTATCTTGCGGGAACTGGCAGGATTGTCCGCATTACTGCTATTACGACCCTGTCGGAAATTAAGGGTATTTGCATGCATTACATTGAATATGCGCGATTTAGGACCACACAGGGTGCCCAGGGTTACCAACTTTTCCAGCCACCATAACCGGACAAATTAATACCGCGGCGTGTCCGGCCCAAGAAAAGACCCCTCCATCACCTCCCGTGGATGTATTAAAAGCCGACTAAGGGATTACCCGGACTTATTTGTAAGATTCGTTGGTATAGGATTTAACCTGGCTGCTAGCTTTTATTACTGGAAAAAAGCGTTAGGAGAGTCAGTCGTGGGAAGCAATGGTGGCGATAAGCTCATCACTTGTCACGACTATATCCCATGATGGTGCAACACACGGTGAAAAGACGCCCATTTGAGGCTCCGCCTATACTGTTTCGGGGGGAAAGGCGTGTGTATATGTATGTATGCATGTATTAAGCTAAAATCGGAAAAAAAACACAATCTTGTAATAAATAGCTATGATAATGCTTTACACCGTGATAGGTTAGTATCACAGCTCAGTAAACGCGACTCTTTCTTCTTAATGCACTACCAATCTTAATGAAGAATTTACTTAGATAAGTGAAGACTGACTGGCTGATTGGCACTTTCGAGCATGACCCTCGGTCTGCTGACGGTGTTAGAGCCGGCTGCGGCCCCGCGCATCCAGCGCTCTGCCGCCTTACACCGCCGTCACCGGCGAAGGCAACGTCGCGTCATTCTATCTGACCGGACAAAATGCGTCCAGTCAGAAGTTAGCAACCTGACCCCAACACCCAGGGTTCCCGGACGGTTGGGAACCCTGACTGTGCCCCTAGGTGCCCAAGATTTGTAGAGGCTAATGAAGTCTGAGAGACTAAAGAGGCTGCAATGAGTCAAACAGACTTCTCTTGAACGTATTTATAGCAAAATCTAGGTACACAATTTATGAAAACAACAAATATATAATCATCTGAGATTAGCTTTGCCTGTGGCTCCCCATTAACACCTATTATGAATTCAGATTATTTATTCAGAGAGACATTCTAGCTGTATGATTAATCTGTCTAAAAGCTACTGGCGTCAGAACATTAGCCTAATACCACTCAGTCGAATGTCCCACAAATCAACACCGACAGGCTCAACGTCCTATTGTTTATCGTCTCGCAAGCCACGGTCGTGCCGCCTCCATGCACTACCTGCGTCAATACAAATCAGCTTTGTTTAAAAAATGAGCTCTATCACTCTGCCTTTTGCTTGAATATAGCACAAATGACGACCTCTGTGGCGCGGCCTGAGACGCTGGAGGTTGCGAGTTCGATTCCCGCCTCGGAACAAATATTTGTGCGATCGCAGATATTTTTTCAGGGTGTTCTGGGTATTTTCTATGTATAATAAAAAATATCTTTCTATGTAATATATTGTATTTAGTATATCAGTTATCTAGTACCCATAGTAGCTCTGCTTAGCTTGGGGCTAGATAATGTTGTGTGAACTGTCCACCATTATTTATTTATATATTTATATTTATTTATTATATAAGAAAATTCTGAATCCGGACAAAATTGGATGACTAAAAACGGCGCCAATGGTTCGTTCAAATTGGTTAGGGTTCTTTCGTCATCGGGTAAATTCGTCACCGAAAAAGTGTAGGGTAAATTCGTCATCGCTTGAGGGTCAAAGGGTTTTGTTTGTTATTTATACAAAAATAAGATGTGTCCTGGCTGCTAGCTTATTAAGTCAAGTCAATAATGTAGGTATAGTGCGCGTCATGTAAAAAGAACGCTGGCAGTCTAGCTTCTACAGGCGTTCCAGCGTTCTTTTTACATGACGCGTACTATAATTGTACATTATTTGTAGTAAACTAGGTAGGCACTCATTCAATGCATAGGTATACATTTCTTAAATAAGTAGGTATAGTACGCGTCATGTAAAAAGACGCGCATTATATACAGGTAGATATTTGTTGCTTGACTGTACTAAACTTCTTTGAAACATCCTAAATGGATCCATCAGAACAAAAAACTAATTAAAATAATCATTTTGAAATGATCCATTGGAGACAGGATCGATCAGAAACAAAATTATAGGTATAATGCATCGAACTGGACAATGGATCGATCTCAATGGAACAGGAACTACTCAGTCAGTAGTGGGAAGCAATGGCGGCGATGAGCTCCCCCTTGTCACGTCTATATTTCTGCGATGGTGCAACCCACGGTGAAAAGTGGCCCATTGATGCTCTGCCTACCCTTTAGGGGAAAAAAGGCGTGTGTATATATGTATGTATGTATGTTGTCATTGGAGCTCTGTCATAACACTGGTTCTGTCTAGGTCAACCTGCGTTAGGGACGATACTGTTTATTTATTTTTAGGAAAATCAACACAGCGGTAACATAAACTGATAAGTAGGTACCTATCCGTATCAATATCAATACATAAAACAAAATTGCCTTCCTCGTCTGTCTGTCTGTATATTCGCTAACTCCTCCTAAACCACGCAACGGATTTTGATGCGGTTTTAACCATCAATTAGATAATTTTTAACGGAAGGTTTATATAAGCAGCCCGCCGCGGCTTCGCATGGGCAGTACCATATTTTTTTTTTCTAAATTAGTCCCGTTCTAGGCCGGGTTTTGACTAGTATAGTATATAGAAGTATATATTATATAGTAGTTATCAGTTTAAGGTAAGTAAACTGATAACAAGTAATTAATTTTGTAAAAATTCAAAAAACCCTTTACCCAATGAAACGGCTGAACCGATTTTGATCAAACATAGGTAAGAACACACCCGACTAATACACCTTTCAAACAAAAAAATCAAAATCAAAATCGGTTCATCTATTCGGGAGCTACGATGCCACAGCAGACACACACACACACACACACACACACACACACACACACAGACACGTCAAACTTATCACCCCGTCGTTTTTGCGTCGGGGGTTAAAAAGGAAAGTCTTCGGAGTGAATTAGATATTACCTACCTCATGATAGAAGTTCGTATCTTAGAACAAGGACTAGCATCTTATTCTGTGGTTCGAATAATGCACATACAAACTTAAAATTAATCAAATTGCGTCTCTATTCTCAAGACTGGAAAGTCTATTTACGAAGGGTAATGGTAATATTTTGGGCCATGTGGGTTGAGACAGTTTGACGCGTCATGTTTTCGTTACGTGCTCAGAATAAGTAGGTACTCTTAAAAAGTTTAAATATTACTTATAAATCGTTTTAAAATACAAACTTTTTTCAATTCGCCATCGCATAAACTATGCATTCTACCAGTGTCAGACAAACAAAGGAATTTAATTTTAAGCAGAATGATGGCTTTTATATTTCGAATTTAAAAAAAAAGTAGTTTGATTTGGCTCGATAGATGGCGCTGACTCAAATGTGGTTGCCAAAATTAATAAATGCATTGTCTGTGCTCTTGTGTGATAGTAACAAAATACAACGAAAATATATTACTACGTTGTTGACTTTGACATCTCACTTTATTTTGACAGTTAAGTACAGAGCTGGCGCCATCTATTTTCAAGCATGATGTGAAACGGCCGTGAAAACCCCTCATTACCGTCATGTAGAGGAATGTACCTAAAGCAGCCGTCACTTTACTAAAACACGATGGCCTTATTATCTCTTTATCCGCCCTCTTTATTTCATGTAACTGGTCAACGTTACGTTTAGTTTTACTATGGCGTGAGCAAAACGCAGCCTTCATAGCGTGATCTCGAGCCTTTTACGTTTCAGCTCGAATACAAACACACAAAAGGAGTTTTGAAACTGGAAGATATACGAATTTCGGATTATTATAAAGCTATATAAGGTTGGAACTTCCTTGGTGGTGTTGCAAAGTGATGATTGTATTGCTAAGATAACCTGTCATGTTGCGCTTTGCAGGACAAAGGGTTTGATTGTCTAGCTCCCTTGCTAGCTTAATTACGAATGTATACCGGATTGGACTCATTGTGAAGTCAAATGTTAGACTCGGCGTAACAAGCTATGCACTCATATTACATTCGTTGTTTAGTGTCGTTTTATTGCAAGTTAAAAGTCTTAAAACATGAAGAAATAATCTATCAGCTATGCGATGATAAAAACCTTGCTCTTAGATAAGTACCTAGTTTAATAGTTATAAGTATAGTTTGAGTATAGTATACTATGATAAGATACTGATAAAATCAGTGCAGAATATCTCTAGCGAAAAACCTGCGGTGATATTTAACAAGCTCTCGGCAGTGTCCGTCAGATCTTGTCAATAGTGTCTTTATTGGAACCCGTTAGCGTCTAATTTGATGTAAATCTATTAGACAAAACGAGCAAAAAGCTCAAAAAGAATACTAATAAATAAAATATGTTACTGTAACTAGACACATTACAATAATATATTCCGCAAATGATGTATAACATGTATGAGAGTAGCACGCGTTGTCGTAACGAATGCTATCCCCTGAATATCAAGCGTAGATTTGACTGATGTAGTCACGATCGAGACACGCGCTTCTAACGTTTTTCATGTAAGTACATGTGAGCCGGCTGCGCTCGTTTGCATCGGCTTATGGCTAGCCGTAGCGACCGCAGCGCTATTAATTAATCCCATAACGGGCCAAAGACCAGTCCCGACGATTTTGAATGACAAAATTGCAGACTTTGAGGGAAGATTGACGGATGGTGTGATTGAGGCTTGAAATATTATTGTTGCGATGTTGCGTGAAACAGAACGTTTTTTTGCGTGGAAATTAAACATGGCGCCGCGGCCGCTTGTTTCCCGCGCAAACCACTGTGTTTGATAGTAATCGCGCGTGAAGTTCTGGATTTCGAATAGATTACCGTGATTGGCTAGCGAGGTGTTAGAGGTGTGGGCGGGTCGCGGGGTGCTAATAAAGGCGCCTTCCGTACGTACCGTCGCGCGTAAATGGCGGTGTACGTTTTTGCGGTGCAATTGGCGAGTAGAAATCTTGGCAACTCGCGTGAACGTGCCGAATCAATTGTAGAATGCTTACGCACGCACGCAAACACGGAAAAAGTGATGCATAGCTTAGGATAATTGCACGTCATGTCTATGTGGTGCTGTGAAACACGGTCGGTTGAGAAAGAAAAGGATAATTATTAAAGATGTACTCGTCTACGTGTTCTGCGTACTTTAGATGTGTACCCTGCTTGATCTATTGGTCCGGCTCACACGATATAGGTACGGTAGCTTGTATGCATAGCAAGCAAGCAAGCATATTTAAATAAGGAATAATCAATGATGCAATGAAGACAAATGTGGATCATATTCAAATATGAGTGGAGCTTGAATAAACCGTGTATCAATCAATATGGCATTCAGTAGCCAAATCATTTAAACATGACATGACGAATTTTGAATGACAAGTTTGCTATTTACTTTGTTTTATTTTTTCTTGTTTCAAAACATAAATAAAAATCTCTCAAGATGTTTTTTCTTGAAAGTCTTTACGATATTTATTTGATTTAAATTTATTTTATATCTTTGTTATTCAGAGAGTGCCGATAAAGTAGGCATATACCTAGTAGGTAAATAAACCACACGTACAAATCTTCATACAATGGATATTGATTGGTTTAAGGAATACTCGGGCAATGGCAGTATTGGAACCCGCTTCTGAACCTACTACTTAAAAAAAAAAAAAAAAACTATGGATATAGAAGAGTGGTATCTCCTAACACAAGCATTTTTTTTGCTTAAAAGGAGTGTCCAAACCCTGTTAAATTGTAGACTTTAAGTTAATGAAATAAACATTTGTATTTGTATTTGTATTCTGGTTGTTTACACATTAACGACGTCCAATTTCGGCTACGGCAACTGCAAACACTGTTAGGCAACTATTATCCATCCAGGTGTTCCTTTCTCTACCTTCCGTCTACATCATTAGTCACCATGATATTGTATTGTTATTGGAACTTTACAGGTACGTATGCCAAATTTCAGATCACTCGGATGTAGGGAAGTGGTTGAAATTTCGATTCCAAGATTTAACTACCTAGGTACATTGTTTGTTGGTTATAAGTGAAGCTAATAAAGAAACTGAATGGGCGAACCGAGCGAGCGCGATTAAGTCTTTTGTTTTTACTTGAATGTAAAAAAATCATCTCATTGCAAAAAATGTGTAATAGGTAGGTACTGTCAAGTAGTTTTTTTTAAAGTTATTGTTACTTTTGTCATGAAATACGCCATAGTTTCCTATGATTTATTTTAAAAAAACTACTGCTTTCAAGCGCCTGAAGCGATTTTAATGACTCTTTTATCATTTATTAAAGGCCTTTTATAGATTTATTAAAAACAGTTTCAGATTTGCCAAAATAATCATTAATATTTTACTTGGGACAGTTGCTGTTTTTCAGTTGCAGTTGTGATTTTGTTCACTTTTCGTTTCGCGAGCGCTATGGTGCCACTTTGTAACTAACCTCAAGTAAGTTAAATAGTGATAGAATTTGATGTAACTAATCTCGTTAAGACTGCGCCACCGCCAGGCAGAAATCTTAATACAAAAAAAACACCACGCGGCGCTCGAAAAAGCGGTTTTTATTGAATATCTCGTAAAATATAGATAATTTAAAAAAAACCCGTCTGTGAACCTTCCGCTTTATTGTATTGATCTTATTTATTTATTTTTTGATCCAATAATCTGTATCAGATTGACAAACAATCGAATCTAGCCAAAAGTTAGAGATAACGTTGTGTTTTTTTATCGATTTTTTTTTTAATTGTGTTTCTGTCTGAGTTATCCCTTGTTATTATAATTTAGTATCCATGCATATTTTTAATTTGATTATTGTACTTGATTTAGTCAGTTAAAAATCTAATCTAAGATTGGTAATTTTGCGTTATACCCAATTTCATAACATCCGTAGCATCACACATGTTGGCCTGGCTACCAATCCGTAATTATAACAGATTAAAACGTCAAAAAACTTAGATAAGATAAGTTTATTTCACTTATTTTACAGCAAATCATAATTAACAAAACAGATGCACTTATTAGAAGAAAAAAAAGGTGATACAGAAAGTTTTGCATTAATTTGAAAGATGTTCGTAAGTACTTGCCTTTTATTATTATTATTATTATTTATACCTTATTGCACATAAAATAATGTTCCAAAAAGGTGGGCTATAAAGGTGCCTTTCGTGCTAGTAAAAAAACTGTGTTACAGCAAGGTAACGCTTCTCACCCCTTAAAGAATGGTCCTTTGGATATTATTGAGTACAATAGATATATGCAATACTAACTTGATTTAGTACAACCAGAGTAAACAACTGTTTTCTGATAAGGATAGTCCATTTTTAGCCCCCGATGCAAAAACGACGGGGTGTTATAAGTTTGAAGTGTCTGTGTGTGTGTGTGTGTGTGTGTGTGTGTGTCTGTCTGTCTGTCGCCTCGTAGCTCCCCAACGGATGAACCGATTTAGTTTTTGTTTTGATTGACATGTGAGTTCTTAGCTATGTTTGATCAAAATCGGTTCAGCCGTTTCATTGCGTTGAGGGTTATTTAAAATTTTGACAAAATTAATTACTTGTTATAGACGAGTTTTTATAGTTGCAATAACTATGTATGTAGGTTTATGGAAAAAACAACTTTGCGTTCTGTTTCACGTTTTAAAGAGAACATTTGTCATAATTTGAATGTCCATCAAACTTAATATGGTTTGTCAGTTCTCGTTAGCGATAAACGGTATGCGCGCGATGACGCTGTCAACGCATCTTAGTTTATTACTTCACAACGCGCGTCATCACTCATCATGGTTGTCATGTAGCATAAATTATGGGGAGTGTACTGCCGTGGTATAAGGCGTATTCAATAACTGTACCATGAGTATATGGCGATTGAAAGAACTAAAGAGTCATGGCGACCGCGTACCTGCGCTGCGACATTCCATAAAAACAATACCCTTGGATAGTATGAGAATAGCCAATGAAATTCCCATCATTACATTTTTTATAAAACTACGTGAAAAAATCAAATAATTTTTTGAAAATATTGATCTGATCTAGTAAAAACAGCCCGGCATCCATTAGAGCATTGTCGATCGGTGCATTTGAAATTGACATCCTATGCTTTGCGCTGTCACTGTCATTTTTATAGTTATTCTGTGCTCGGTCAACGCAGCGCAGTGTACGTACAGAACAGACCCACAAGGATCGTTTGGCACGACGCCGAAATCAGAACTAACGCCGCCATCTTGTAAATCTAATATCAAACAATTCAAACAGCACCACAATGGCGGCTACAAGACGTGCCAAATGATCCTTGTAGGTCTGTATAAGTGAAGAAACGTAAACAAAAAAATGTGATATTAGTTTTAAAAATATTTTCAGATTATCGACAATTGTTTTTGTTAAAAATTGCATGCCTTGACAGTTTTGTATAGTATTTAGCCAGAACTCTCAACTCAATGCGTGCGACCTCCTCATTTTCCAACAAAACAAACCAATTTTGGATTGGAATGAATCAGTTCCATGAGAAGTCTTTGCGATTCTAATGTGAGTATTGTACTTCTTTCAATGTAAGTGCCTTGATATGGTAGCTCCTTACGAACAGTGGTAGGTACCTATTTATATTTAAATACCTATATTGGTACACTAACCGAAAACCTACAGCTATCCTGCTAAGTCAATTCCTTAGAAAACCTACCTACAGCCTGGTTACTATCTTTTATCTCCCTACAAACTGGGCTATTATTGGTATTTAATGTAGGAATCATTTATCCATGCTGCTGATATATTTCTGAGATTTGTTACCATGCAATGGTTTATATTAAGTATATCAGTTATCTAGTACCCATAACACAAGCTCTGGCTTAGCTTGGGGCTAGATAATGTTGTGTGAACTTGTCCAGCATTATTTATTTATTTATTTATATGCTAATTTCTGTTTGGGCAGATATTTTAAACTCCACTTTGGGCTATGTAGTATGTGAACATAAGTTTGGGTCAGGCTCGTGGTACCTTCTAATGAGTCAGAATAATTGAAAGATAATTTGACAGTAATTTGGATGTAAATTGAAGGATTACATAACTATAATACCTTTATTATATTAGCCTACCCGTTTACAGAAAATGTAGAGTACCTATATTATTATGTCTACAATATCTGAATCGGTCCCCTGGACACTCCAAATCCCGTTTGCACTGATGCTATTGCTAGTAGCCGAGTGTATGTATACTCATACTTTTTATGTCCCCCAGGTCTCAGATGGAAGAAATGTACTATGACTCTAGTAACTAGACAGCAAACATAGATGTTGGCCGAACACACAATGCTGAGAACATTAGTTAACCAAACATGATTATGGCACCAAAATAACTTGCAAAACTTATGATGTATTTTTTCATACCAACCATGTGTATAAGCTGGATCACTTTGGAATACGTGAAAAGTTGCTCAAATGGATAGAGAACTATTTAATAGGCAGAACGTTCCAAGTTCGTGTCCTATCTCAACAGAAGCGGGTGGCAAGCGGGGTACCGCAGGGATCGGTGCTCGCTCCCCAATGGTTCGGCATATTTATCACGGACTTGGTTGATTTGATAGGTTATGAAACTACATTTTTTGCAGAAGATGGTAAGTTTTTTGCAAACCCACTTATGAACTCTGAACAACTACAAGAAGATCTAAACCGTATACAAGACTGAACCAAAAGCTGGGTAATTAAATTAAATGCATCTAAATGCAATATACTGCACGTAGGCAATAATAATCTCAGAGTCACATATAGCCTGGATGGAAACACCAAAGATCCAGTCAACCTTCAAAAAGATCTAGGGATCAACATTGCATCTCATTTAAAATGGCAGGAGCACATCACGTGTATGGTCAAGAAAGCTAGTTCCTTTATCTATGTCATACACAGATCCTTTCAACCAATGACAGTGGATGTCTTCCGCAAGATCTACAAATCTTACATCAGGCCTCTTTTGGAGTCAGGATTTCAAGTGTGGAGCCCGTATTTCCGAAAAGATATTAAGTTACTTGAAAGCAGAGAAAGGCAACCAAGATACCACAGGCTCTACGTCGCAAATCTTATGAAGAGAGATTACATGCCTTAGGCCTTACTACCCTTGAAGAATGACGCCTTCGCGGTGACCTCATAAAGACATATAAAATCCTGACCTACCAATACAACCTGCCAGACCCACATGATAACTTTGTGAAGAAAGAAAGATCATCTCGTGGCCACCAATTTAAACTGGGTCGAGATCCTGCCAACACACATGTTGCACATCACTTCTTCAATAACAGAGTGGTCCACCATTGGAACATACTACCAGACGATGTTGTTTCTGCTGAGTCTGTACCTACCTAATGCATTCAAAAACAAGCTCGACAAACCAGCTACGAAAGGACAATTCAGAATTTTTAAAAAGTGACTTAAAATTGGACATTCCACACAGTTTTGATGTAGACATATCAGCGAAAGCTGCTCGTCTATAAATAAATAAATGTTATTGTTTATTTAATCAAATGAATACAAATAAAAATGTTTTTATTTACAAATACCTAATAATGGCTACCTATATGATAACATTACAATGGGCTCCGCACTAGGACAAGCATGTATCGCGGATACCCGGACTAAGATTGTCAAAAAAAGTTTAGTAAATGACCAATGTGTATGATACCTGCGTGCATGCAACATTCAACACAGTGTTAAGCAGATAAGTAGGTAGTTAGGATGATACCTACTTACTAATAAAACAAAATAATACATATACAAATGTTTTTATTTACAAATAATAGAGGCTATATGATAACATTACAATGGGCTCCGCACTAGGACAAGCCTGTATCGCGGATACCCGGATTAAGATTGACCAAAAAAGTTTTAGTAAATGACCAATGTGTATGATACTTACATCCTTGCACGCGTGCAAGGATCAACGCAGTCTTAAGCAGATTGGTAGGTAGTTAGGAAGACACTTACTAAAAAGCGGCTAAGTGCGAGTCAGACTCGCCCATGAAGGGTTCCGTAGCAGCAAGTAACATAATATAAAAGTTCCTGGATGGATTACGATTTATGACGTATTAAAAAAAATCTACTTGCTAGATCTCGTTCAAACCAATTTTGGTTGGAAGTTTACATGGTAATGTACATCATATATTTTTTTAGTTAAATAATTCTCTTATTTTAGAAGTTATGGGGGAGGGATACACTTTTTACCACTTTGGAAGTGCCTCACGCGCAAACTATTCAGTTTAGAAAAAAAAAATATTAGAAACAGCAATATCATTTTTGAAGACCTATCCATAGATACCCCACACGTATGGGTTTGATGTTTTTTTTTTTTTAGTTTAAGTTCTAAGTATGGGGAACCCCAAAAATAAGAAACTACTTACTAGATCTCGTTCAAACCAATTTTGAGTGAAAGTTTACATGGTAATGTACATCATATATTCACGACGACACTCTTTTTACCACTTTGGAAATGACTCTCGCGCAAACTATTCAGTTTAGAAAAAAAAAAATATTAGAAACCTCAACATCATTTTTGAAGACCTACACAGAGATCCACCACACGTATACGTTTAATGAAAAAAAAAAAAAATGAGTTTCATTTCTAAGTATGGGGAACCCCAAAAATAATTGTTTTTTTTTAATTTTTGTGTAATAATCTTAATGCGGTTCACAGAATACATCTACCTTCCAAGTTTCAACAGTATAGATCTTATAGTTTCGGTAAAAAAGGGCTGTGACATACACGGACAGACAGACAGACAGACAGACATGACGAATCCATAAGGGTTCCTTGTCTTTGACTACGGAACCCTAATAAAAGAAAGCAATAAAATAGTGGTTTCACAAAGTTATATGATTCAGTACCTATCATTTAATAGTTACATTTTAACTATTAAATGACAACCTCTGTGGCGCGGCGGGCGACGGTTCGCCTGCGAAGCACGAGGTTGCGGGTTCGATTCCCGCCTCGGAACAAATATTTGTTCTGCAGATCTGCAGATATTTGTTCCGGGTGTTCTGGGTATTTTCTATGTATAATAAAAAATATCTATCTATGTAATATATTGTATGAAGAGTATATCAATTGTCTAGTACCCATAACACAAGCTTTGCTTAGCTTGATGCTATTTTTTTTTTTTATTTATTTATAATACACAGGCAGCTCTCGGAGCTGATGCGTGTATATCTTAGTCCTTATCAGTGCACTTTAAATGTTTGTCAAGTCTATTTTTGAAAGAATTCACTGAGGGGGCACTGATCACTGAGTCTGGTAGCCGGTTCCAAGTGCGCACGACGCGATTAGGCAATATGTGCATCTTCGGATTGCTGGTACTTGGCCCGCGTTGCAGCTTCAGCGAGTGTCCTCTGAGTCCTATATTATTGTTCATGGTATATAGTGTCTGTGATAAATCTGGTATACTGTAGTTGTTGTTTAGGATCTTGTAGGTCTCTATTAGGTCTCCACGCTCTCTACGTTGCTGAAGGGTAGTTAATCCAATGTTGTGTGAACTGTCCAGCATTATTTATTTATTTATTTAAACATTTCCAACAATATGAGATTAAGGTCCGGGTGTCATGGAGAATTGGTCAAGGTTGGTCATCTTGCTGGTGTGTATCATGGAGAATTGGTTCAGGTTGATCATCTTGCTGGTGTGCGTCATGGAGAGTTGGTTCAGGTTGGTCATATTGCTGGTGTGCGTCATGGAGAATTGGTTCAGCTTGGTCATCTTGCTTGTGGGTGTCACGGAGAATAGGTTCAGGTTGATCATCTTGCTGGTGGGTATCAGAAAAGATGTTGCTGTTCAGCTGTTTTTTTTCTTATTCTTCGGGCTCGCAACCACCACGGCTGACACACTTTATCTTGGACAGTGACCTCTCGTGGTCTTAAAAAATCCCATATGTATGACATTAAGTAATTGTTCTTGAATTAGTGGTGGATTATCACGTAGGACGACAAAGCTCGGTCTCCTCAATATGGACCGTCCACACACAGGCAATACACTAGGGTGTGACCAAGTGGACGAGTTACACATGCCGTCTGAGTTAGCCCACTTGTACTTATTTGCGAAACAGCAAGGGCGCAGCATGCCCGGCAAATGTAGTCAGCTTCTGTTATCTACAAAATAATTTTACTGGTTAGCAAAATATTCAGATGTCAGCCAGCTACTCGCCTGCCATGCGTAAACATTATAACAACATAGAAACAGATAACTATGTAGACCATGGGTACACCTTGATTTTCTGAATAATATTGGAAAATTGTAGGTAGGTACTTACAATTTGAGAAGAAACCCATTGAGCATTAATGGAGATTATATTTGTACTTTCTTCGAATACAAGGCTTCCCACATCTTGTCTAAACATATTTCACAATTTATACAATGCAGAGATCCTGCCATTATCCGAGAATAAACGATGAAATGCTCCGTAATTAATGTTTTTAGTTTGTAAGTATCATAGAAAAAATAATCACTACGTTTTACCGCCACTTATTGCTCTGATGCCGCACAGGCTGTAAATCACCTACGAAAACGTAGTATTCTTTTTTCTACTTTTACGACTACGACCACAGATCACGGTACTGCCGTAATCGGTGCAGACCATGGACTTAGTATACAAGTCCATGGTGCAACCAAGGACGAATGTAATGAATAAAAAAAAAAAATTACTTCTTAAAAATCTATAAAAGTGGCTTAGCACGGATATGTATTCTGCAAACCTGAGAGTTATAAAAAAAAATTTGATTTTTTTACGTAGTGTTGAACAAAAACTGGTGATGGACAACCATTAAGATAATCTCAAAGTACCTGATCAGCAGTGGTGTACTCTATGTCGAATTTTGGGTACACCAATGTTCGTCGTTTCGCCACCATCCTTTAGCCATTTTCACCCCAGACGCAAAAACGACGGGGTGTTATAAGTTTGACGTGTCTCTCTCTGTGTGTGTGTGTGTGTGTGTGTGTATCTGCCTGTAGCATCGTAGCTCCGGAATGGATGAATCATTTTTTTTTGTTTGAAAGGTGAGTTTGTAGTGTTTGTTCTTACCTATGTTTGATCAAAATCGGTTCAGCCGTTTCATTGCCTTGAAGGTTAATTATTTTTTACAAAATTAATTAATTGTTGAAAAGAGACGTCGTCTACTTTTATTTTATTTCTTTTCAGTGTTTTTTTCTTCTGTTATTTGGTGTTATTTTGGTGCGCAGGTAGCGGGTCAGCTCCAACACGGTGCTGGCAATGATCGCTGCTAGGGGGGATTGTCCTTGTACAAGGCATAGATGTGAGCGACACCTGTCTACCAATCCATTTTGTTTTTAAGGTATAAATTAACAATTGTGTGTTAGGTCTTATAATTACCGGCAACATTGTTTTCGGTATCTGTAGAAGTGTTGATGAGCAGTGATGAGCAAAAACATGAAAAAAATTGAATTTCGCGCTACAAGCGAAAGCAACCTTAGCGTCTTTTATTGTGTAAAGTAACGTCCTTTACGAGTTTTGTTCGAAATAAATGTACCTACTTGATTTAATTTGATTTGATTTGAATAACCTCACAATTCTGAAAATCCGAATTCAAGGAGGCTCTATGCAACAAATAAAGGAAGCCTATAATTAAGGAGTTTAATTTTTTTTTACCCCTGAAATGGACTGGTGTAGTTTGTATGAAAAAGTTAAACCCTCAGGGCACGGGTCTCGCTCGTACTTGTCTATTTTATTTTCAAAGAACTTGCTGTCTTATAAGTTCTTAACTCACAGAGATAAATTACTATTAATTAAATACTTAATTAACATCATATATTAAGTCTGAGCACGCGACTTATATATTGGTTGCTTACATCTCCTATAAGGACATAGAGCAGCATTGTGAAGAGGGAACCCTTTCGCTAAATAACCTGTTTAAACATCCTTATATCAATGGATTAAGGTTGCAAATAGCGTGAAGTTCTGGCCCTGATTCGGTCCATACATTTGGTAAAGCTGGATCATCTTTATGTCCTCGGCATAAAGTTAAGAATGGCGTAAAGCTGAAGGAAAAGGACTCGAAAGCTGCAGTTAAATCCAAACATCTTTATGCCAACGGAACAAGGTTCTAAGTATCGTAAGTTTTGCTTTATAAATATTGTAGTAAAGACTACTAAAACTGCAATGATTTTCGATCATTATCATTATTCGATCAATTAAGTCGATACAGATAGTCGTAAATCACGGAACTGGACTCTGATGAGCGCCACCAGTAATGAGCGCCATCGTAATATGATGGATATCAACTGTCGAGTATAAATAAATAAATGATGTTTGGAGTAAAAAGTAGTCACGTCTATTAGGTAACAATAACGAGTTATTAAGATATAAAGTCTAGTACCATTTCACACAAAGATGGAAACTCACTCCAAACTCTGTCACTGTCTAACTCAGTAATGTTAGATAAGTAAGAACGGGGCAGAACAGAGCACGCAAAACAAATAGTGAGCGAAAATCACGAAAAACCGCAACAGACTCTAGTAAATGAATATTAAAAAAAAAAAACTTAGGATTTATAAACCTATAAATTTATTGCCTTTAATATTGTGAAATAATTATTAAAATAGTTTCAGGCGTTTGGAAGCAGAAGGCTTTTTTCCTATAAACCATAGGAAACTTTGGATGTTTTTCCTGTCAAAAGCAACAGCAAATAAAAAAAGTTAACTTATTTTTCTATTCTTGACTCATGTCTTGACTATATTATACCTATTACATGTTTTTTTAAATTATCTGGGCCATCGGGCCATCCTAATAGGAGAAGTATGCGTTCTAAGATTTTGGGTCTATTATCGCGGTAGTTTCTCTTGCGCTTAGTCCTGAATCATTCGCTGTCACATTCCATATTCCTGCTTGTTTAATACCTCACGAAGTACTCAAACAAAGCGTCCGACTTTGAATAAGCTCTAATGAACACGTTGTCACAGCTGTTTCTCGAAAGCATTCATAAATAACAAAACTGAGCCAGAATTCTGAATTACTTGTGTTCACAACAAACATAACCACACAAAATGAGAATTTAGTATTACCCGGGTAAGATTGGTTGGTATAAGATTTGTCCTTGCTGCTAGCTTATTATGGAATGTGTTATAACTGGAAGAAAGCGTTAGCCGAGTCAGTCGTGGGAAGCAATGGCGGCGATGAGCTCACCACTTGTCACGTCTATATTCCCACGACGGTGCAACCCACATTTTTTAAGGCCAATTTACACATATCAGTGAAGTCACAATTCCGGTACAGTACTGCCACCGTGATAATACGTTCTCTATGAACGCGTCCATCAGTGTCAGTGACGAGAAAGTGCTCTCAGTGTCATTCAAATAATAATAATAAAATGGTAATATAATAATAATAATTAATATTTTGTTTGGGTATTGTTAGTTTGTATTTAAGACGATTCAAAATGATCCTTGTGATTTCAATGAATAAAATACTTTTGACTTTTGACTTGACTAACAAATATCAGTCTGTACATACCTAGCGCCATCTATGTAAGCATAAACGTGAAACAATAAAGTCAGTCTGTTATGTGTAGCCAAGTCGTTTCATTAGGTTATGGGCCCAGCACGCTTCCACTGCGCAAAAAAAAAAAAAAAAAAAATCGTCAACAAATAATGCTATGATGATTTTAACATTTCCTTCGAATTTAGTAAATAAACATGGTTCATACTTTAATTTTAAATAATCCAAATTTACTAAGTAATCATTCACTCTCTGATACCAAGCCCTTGACGATTGTTTTAACCCATAAATGGCACGTTTTAATTTTAAAACTTTGTTATCATTACTTTTACATTCATATGTAACAGGTTTTTTCATGTAAACTGTTTCATGCAAGAAACCATTTAAAAACGCTGTGGTAACAACAGAACGGCTTATGTGAAAGAATGAACAGGTCAGTTGTAGAAAAGGCCAGATGTTTAATTTTTGATGCCAGTTTAGATAAGAAATTTTGGGCTGAGGCAGTTAATACTGCAGTATACTTGAGAAACAGATCTGTCGTTACGGGACTGAATAAAGAGACACCATATGAGGTCTGGACAGGCCAGAAACCAGACTTAGGACATCTGCGTATATTTGGAAGTACGGTTATGGTGCACATTCCAAAGGAACGACGTTTAAAGTGGGACAGGAAGGCAAATAAATTGATTCTTGTCGGCTACTCTGAAAGTGTGAAGGGCTACAGAGTTTACAATCCAGAAAACAACTCTGTAAGCACCAGTAGAGACATAGTTGTCATGGAGACTCCGGATGAAAGCTTAGTTGGCATACCAGTGGAATGTAAGGCTTCAGCGCAGGAAGTTCATCCAGATGAGAGTACAAATACAGAAGAAGAGAAAGAAAATGATAGTACATACGTGATGTCTGAACCTTCTTCGGTGAGTACTTCGGATGATAGTTTCTGTGATACAATGTCAGACATCACTCTAGTTGATTCGACTGAACAGGAGGCAACAAAGCGAGCAAGAAAAAGAACTGATAGGTTTGCCTACAACAATTTGTGTCTTGCAGAGTGTGAAGAAACCAATGGCAGGGAGATCACGCTCGAAGAAGCTCTGAATGGACCCGAGAGCAAGTTCTGGCAAGCAAGCATGAAGGAGGAATTGAACTCGTTTGAAGAGAATGATGCGTGGGAACTCGTTGATTATCCTCAAGACAGTACGGTTGTTCAGTGCAAGTGGGTCTATAAAAAGAAATATGACAGTTCCAATAATGTGCGGTATCGGGCAAGATTAGTGGCAAAAGGCTTCACACAGAAAGCCGGTGTAGACTTTCATGAGACCTTTTCTCCTGTGCTTAGATATTCCACATTAAGACTATTGTTTGCTTTAGCAGCAAAACTAGATTTGGACATAAGTCATCTTGATGTTACCACAGCGTTTTTAAATGGTTTCTTGCATGAAACAGTTTACATGAAAAAACCTGTTACATATGAATGTAAAAGTAATGATAACAAAGTTTTAAAATTAAAACGTGCCATTTATGGGTTAAAACAATCGTCAAGGGCTTGGTATCAGAGAGTGAATGATTACTTAGTAAATTTGGATTATTTAAAATCAAAGTATGAACCATGTTTATTTACTAAATTCGAAGGAAATGTTAAAATCATCATAGCATTATTTGTTGACGATTTTTTTGTTTTTTCTAATTGTAAAATTGCCACCGAGAAATTAGTAAAACATTTGAGTAGTCAATTTAAGATTAAAAACTTAGGTGAGATAAAGCAATGTTTGGGCATGAGAGTAAAAATAAATAAAAATGTTATAAGTATTGATCAAGAACAATATGTTGATAATGTATTGAAAATATTTAACATGTTGCAATGTAAAACTGCTGAAACTCCTATGGAGATGAATTTAAAGTTAGAAAAATCTCAGAATGTTTGTAATAATTACCCATATCAACAACTTATAGGTAGTTTGATGTATTTGGCAGTTATGACCCGACCAGATATTGCATACAGTGTTGGATTTCTTAGTCAGTTTAATAACTCGTATGATGAGACACACTGGAATCATGCCAAAAGGGTGCTAAAATACCTAAAAAAGACTAAGAATTATGGTCTTGTATTTTGTAAAGATAATTCTTCTATTGAAGGTTTTGTAGATGCTGACTGGGGCTCTAACCCCATTGATAGAAAATCTTACACAGGATATTGTTTTAAATTATCAAATACAGTAATTTCTTTTGAATGTAGAAAACAAAGAAATGTTGCCTTATCCAGTACTGAAGCTGAATATATTTCCATGTCAGAAGCGAGTAAAGAGGCAATCTATTTGAAGAATTTATTGTGTGAAATTCTTGGAAAATCAGAACCGATTGTATTATATAACGATAGTCAAAGTGCTCAAAAACTGGTTCTGAATCCAATTTTCCATCGAAGGTCCAAACATATTGATATACGATATCATTTTGTGAGAGAAGCTGTTACTAATAACTTCATAAAAATATCATATTTGGAAACAGCTGAAATGCCAGCAGATATGTTGACCAAAAGTTTAGGGTCTATTAAACATAATTATTTCATGAAAAAGCTAGGTATTTTACCTGTATGCTAGTAGATTATTGTTTGATGAATTTGATTTTGTTAAGCGGAGGTGTTAGTTTGTAACAAATATCAGTCTGTACATACCTAGCGCCATCTATGTAAGCATAAACGTGAAACAATAAAGTCAGTCTGTTATGTGTAGCCAAGTCGTTTCATTAGGTATGTGGGTATTTAGTTTATAAATATTAATTAATTAGAATTTTAATGATATTATAAATTGGATCATGTTGTCTGAATAAATGAAATTATAATAATAATAATAATAATTGCCGACCGCGTTCATACAGAATGTGCGAAAGAATAATTATCACTGTGCCGGAAAAGTGATTTCACTGATATGTGTGAAACGGCCTTTATACATCACCGTCAATCAATCAACTCAATTTCAATTTTGTTAGTAGTAGAGCTTTTTTGTGAGAGTTCGTCCGGGGAAGTACTACCACCATACCTATTTCTGCTCGCATTGCTTTGTTCCGGTTTGAAGGGTATGGATGCCGGTGAAATTACAGGCATATGAGACTTTTCATCTTTATGTCTCAGGGTGGCGGGCGCACTAATGCCACATAGGGCGCGTCTGAGGTGGACGTGACCTATGAGGTAATGCACTGTTGATAGGCAGAGGGTGGACCATCTGCTTGACATGTCATACAAAATTGTAAAAAAAATTAGTAGTAGTAGAGCTTTTTTGTGAAAGAGTTATTTATTTATTTATCATACAAACTGATCTAAATATATTTTGGTTAGTAGTATCTTAAAACCTATGTTAGGTTTGTCTAAATACTAGGTTCTCTTACAATACAACACACGAGCGATAACAAATGACATGGAATATTTTACAACTACTACGGCGAAGTACCGGGTACGGTAGAAGTTCGTCCGGGGAAGTACTACCACCATACCTATTTCTGCCGCAAAGCAGTAGTGCTCGCATTGCTGTGTTCCGGTTTGAAGGGTGAGGGTGCCGGTGAAATTACAGGCACAGGAGACTTTTCATCTTTATGTCTCAGGGTGGCGGGCGCAGTGCAATGCCACATAGGGCGCGTCCTAGTTGGACGTGACCTATGAGGTAGTGCACTGTTCATAGGCAGAGGTTACCGCTTAACATCAGGTGCGTTATCGGCTAGTTCCGTCATTCAAGTAGTATAAAAAAAAAAAAAAAAAAAAGTAGCGTGCGAAACGCACGTCTATCGAATCAAGTTAACTTTGCGATGGCTTGTTGAAATGACGACGCTGATGCAGGGTGTCATTACGAGGACATGACAAACTGACACTGACCATGTGATATCTAGTTAGTTGATGGGATTGTTGCCGAAGGCGCGATGCTCAGACTCTATAAATTCATACATAGCTTCTCTGAATACGCTAGCATCTGGCCGCGGAGAACGCAAATATGTTTTTTAGGGTTCCGTATCCAAAGGGTAAAATGGGACCCTTTTTAATATGGCTCCGCTGTCCATCTGTCTATCTGTCTGCCTTTCACCAGGCTGTATCTCATGAGATACAGCCTGACTACGCGGCTACTATCAGGCTGACTATCACGGTTCATGAACCATGTTAGTTAGACAGTTCAAGTTTTCACAGATGATGTATTTCTGTTGCCACTATAACAACAAATACTAAAAAACAGAATAAAGTAAATATTGAAGGGGCTACGATACAAAAAACGTGTTTTTTCAGCCGTTTTTATAGATAATGGTACGGAACCCTTCGTGCGCAAGTCCGACTCGCACTTGGCGGTTTTTTATACATCACCGTCAATCAGAAAGTTGCGTGCGAAAGGCAAGTATAACGGTCAATCGAATCAAATTGACTGTAGGACTCTTCCCGCCATTTTCGAAAAGAGACGTTGTCTACTTTTATTTTATTTATTTTCCTAGTGTTTTCTTGAGTTATTTTGTATTATTTTGGTGAAATTTTAACTAATGTAGCTCGTTTAAAAAGCACAAGTGTAGTGAAATGAAATGGAAGTGAATTGCGTGACTTTTAAATTGGTGGAAATTGTCTACCAAAGTTTTAGTAAAATTGGCCACCGTTTTACTAAAACATGACTCGACTGTGACTTTGACGACTTGGAAGGAGTGTAACGTTGCAAAATATATTGAAAATACAATATAGTGAAAATACAGATACTTGAAAATGGCAAATGCACAAGCCGTGCGGCGCCAATTATAAAAAAAAGAAAAAAAGTTGACTGTACAATGGCTCGTTAAAATGACGACGCTGACGGGTGTCATTACGAGGACATGACAAACTGACACTGACCATGGGAATGGTTATATCTAGTCTATGATAGACCTCTGTTTGAGCACGATCTCACCTGTTGGTAAGTGACGATGTGGCCGAAGATGGAGCACAAAGGTCTAGAAGGCACCACCTATTCACTCTAGCCTTGAAGAGATCCAGATTATAGTTTTCAGGGGAAGACAGACGATGGTAGTGTATTCCACTCCTTAGCAGTTAATCGATAGGATTGTTGCCGAAGGCGCGATGCTCAGACTCTAAAAATTCATACAGTAGATTCCCTCAACACGGTAGCATCTGGCCGCAGAGAATGCATATATGGGGAGATCATTTTGGCATAACTTTTGAAACTATCATGGCTATGTACATACTTTTCACTAGAAACGGAATATTTACCATGATTTGTTAGTTTTGATAGTTCCCGATATTACGGCACATTTGCATGCGCAATGACCACGGGTGAACATAATATAACGTGGCCTCTGGACGAAGCGACGCGTGACCCGAGAGCTGGCTCTTATCTAGCTAAGATTACTTAGCAGTTAATCGATAGGATTGTTGCCGAAGGCGCGATGCTCAGACTCTAAAAATTCATACAGTAGATTCCCTCAACACGGTAGCATCTGGCCGCAGAGAATGCATATATGGGGAGATCATTTTGGCATAACTTTTGAAACTATCATGGCTATGTACATACTTTTCACTAGAAACGGAATATTTACCATGATTTGTTAGTTTTGATAGTTCCCGATATTACGGCACATTTGCATGCGCAATGACCACGGGTGAACATAATATAACGTGGCCTCTGGACGAAGCGACGCGTGACCCGAGAGCTGGCTCTTATCTAGCTCAACGCATTAGTACTGCCATTCAGCGTGGCAATGAAGCCAGCATCTTAGGGACGCTTCCATCTGATAGTGATTTGGATCAGTTATTTTTTTTTTTTTTTTTTTTTTAATTCTACTTTGAATGACTGGTCAAGCAGATAGCCCACCTGATGCCCTCTGCCTATGAACAGTGCATTACCTCACAGGTCACGCCCACCTAGGACGCACCTTATGTGGCATTGCACTGCGCCCGCCACCCTGAGACATAAAGATGAAAAGTCTCATGTGCCTGTAATTTCACCGGCACCCTTACCCTTCAAACCGAAACACAGCAATTCGAGCACTACTGCTTTGCGGCAGAAATAGGTATGGTGGTAGTACTTCCCCAGACGAACTCTTTCACAAAGAAGCTCTACTACTACTACCATTATATCGTTTTTTTTTACTATGTGAATGACGGAACAAGCAGATGGCACACCTGATGTTAAGCGGTACCCTCTGACTTTAACAATTCATTACCATTTGGTCACGTCCACCTAGGACGCGCCCTATGTGGCATTGCACTGCGCCCGCCACCCTGAGACACAATTACGAAAAGTGTCATGTGCCTGTAATTTCGCCGGCACCACAGAATAAATAATAGTACAAGTACCGGCTCCCATAAAACCCAGAAAAACCAGCACCCTTCATACCGAAACACAGCAATGCAAGCACTACTGCTTTGCGACAAAAATAGGTATGGATGTAGTAATTCTCCGTACGAACCCTTTCACAAAAAAGCTCTACTACTACTAAAAACATTTGCAGCGAAACGTTGCTGTCTGCATTGCCACGCTGATTTGTATATGTTTTGTGTTATACTGTAAATAACATATCTGAAAGAAAGAAAGAAGAAAGAAAGAAAGTTTTTAATAGCACACACACACACTCACTTAATAGAAATAACAAATAAAATATAATAGATTGTAAACAAAAAAAAAAAATATTTCATAAAAAAGGAATAAAACACAAATATACCCATAGGGTTTTAAACTTAAAGATAAAACTAGACACTATGCGTAATGGAATGGGTAAAATTGGTCCTTCCCTACGTCTTTATCTGCACATTACGATTATGTTTTTCTATACCTCCTGTAGCGCTAGTGTCGTGTACAACCATCCTGTGTAAGCTCCCTCATCAGTATCATACACACATCTCATGGCTGAGATACTGATATGACACACTACATCATCTTAACTGTCAAGTCGTAACTTCGCGACGATACAGGGTGTCCGAACGTGCGACTCTCACGCGACCGCCTCATTACTCAACCCGTAACGTTCTATCTATAATTGATCAACCTGTACAATTATAGTACAATTATCTCACAAAAATATACACACTATGTAAAAGTCCAACTTTATAGTTAGGGGTGGCAAATTGCCACCCCTAAAGGTTTTGGCCAGTGGCAATCCAAAAACTTTGAATTAATTTGGATCAGTTGAGCTACCTTTAGATCATTTGCAACGGTCTTCTGGTAGCTCAACTGTTTCATTTGTATTTTTTATCAGTAGAGTTTAATTTTGCGGGAAAAATCATCAAAAAATCCAATCAAAGTGGCTCCAAAATTATCAGTCACTCGTTTTTATAATACCTATCTCAACCTCCGGTACGGAGGCCTGCAATGCTCTAAGATCTCTACATACCTACCTCCATCAATTTTTTTATAACAAGTAATTAAATAGTAAAAATTAAAGAAAACCCTCAACGCAATGAAACGGCTTAACCGATTTTGATCAAACATAGCTGAGAACACTCCGATTTAGTTTTTTTTTTCAAACAAAACAATTCAAAACAAAACAACGATGGAACAGACCATCGAGCAACACGGAAAGGCCTGCAATTCTCTAAGGGACAGACAGACACACACACACACACACAGACACGTCAAACTTATAACACCCCGTCGTTTTTGCGTCGGGGGTTAAAAATTACCAATTTGAAAGAGTTTCATATGAACCGTTCGATATTCGAATCAAGTTTAAACAGGTGTAAAGTAGCTATCGGCCGCATTTGCTTACTGTTCCTAAATAAAGACGTTTTAGCATATCAGAGGAATACAGAGAGCGCATAATGCACCCATTTCTACAGAAACTTGATTACCTACATGCCTACTGTTACTGAGAGTATACTGAAAGTATGAAATAAGTTATAAAAATAGTAGATTATGAAAATGTCACATAACAGGGGTAATTCAAACACGAGTCTGAGTTTAAAAACCTAGCCTTGGCAAGGTTTTTATTAGTATCACAGGCAAGGTTTTTATTAGTATCACACGAGTGTTTTAATACCTAGTTATGTGCAGTTTCATACACTACTTTATATACACTCATGTAATAAAACTGTTACTTCACCAACAAAGCACATGAAAATTAATAACGCAAATAAATGCAAAAACTACAATATATACTAATAAATGGCATCAAATTAATAAGCAAAAGAAAAGGCAAGGTTCTACCGCGCTTACCATGTCGCACGCGTAACCACAGACTATTTATAAAATACGAAAAAGAGTAAAAATCCTCCTTGCTCTGGCCGTATTTAAAAATGGAAAAATAAGTTATTTTCATTATTTTGTTGGAGAAAAAGTGTTATAATACGATTCTTTTTTTAAATTTCAGTATTGTGTTTGTAAAGTATGAATATTATCTCGTTTTGAAGTTTATAGTTCGAATTTTACGATATGAGAGTAGATAAAAATATTACCAAGTACAAGCACACTAGTCCCGTCCCACTACAGCTGGGCGCAACATTGTTGCCAAAACATGTTGATAAACGGGTTGACTGAACATTCTGTCTGCTGCAACATCCAAGCGTACAATAATGTTCAACTAGAACAAGTATTAGTTGTTTTTTAAAATTAGTGATCGGAGCGGTCGGTGCGCGGCTTTCGTGCAAAGCTATACATAGGATGTATCTTTATGTAAATCAACTGCAGTTTGTTCACACCTGTGTTTATTGTTCATACTACACTGTTACATCGTTCCTATTATTCCTCCGATACATTGTACAGTAGGTACTGTACTGTAATAAGTAATAGACCTAGTAGGCACTGTCATAGTTTATAGAACCTGTAATGTTATATCTCGCATAGTAAGTTAGTTATTTTATGTATAGCTGTACATTTCTTTATTTGCTTTACTGTTTAAATGGCTGTAATCATTTTGATATTGCAATCATAATGTCGTGAATCGTCCATATTAAGTGGAATTTATTTTAGAACATAATTTCTCCATTGGTGGAATCGAGTAGTTCCTGTTCGATCCCTTGAGATCGAATTGTCCTTTTAGATCCCTTATGCCTATAATTTTGTTCCTTCTAGTTAGGTTGGTACTGTGCTGTAAGTTTGAGTTAGTAATGTTCATAGTGATAGGCGCTTATCTTTACTTCATGGCATTCATTATTAAATAGTTGTGGTCGTCCTGTATTTCACCTGTGAACTCCCAAGGGAACAGAATGTAGGGATTAAAAAAAGGAAAAAGCATCCAATGTTTTAAACCAGTTTTTTCGGATCACCAAGTTGTGGATCACATGTTATGTTATGTTATCATTCATAAAACATCAAATATATTTAATTTAAATTAATAAGGAACTCAAACAGATATTAGACCGGTATGATACACATCTAATCTAAATAAATCAGCCACCGTAAGCTTAATTCGTGTTTGACATGAAGGCGCGTCAAGCCGCATCAAGCCCGCACTGAAACTGGACTATCCACATATTTCAACATTAGGCGAGCATGCTCATTGAGCGGACATCCTGCAGCGGAAACGGCTTTCTGTGTCAGGCATCAGCGGTTGTCCTTGATATAGGTATTTTCGTTCATAAACTTGAGTCTGACAATGGTATTCTAACTCGTTCGTCCTTCTTTCCTCGACTCGGCTCATGACTGTAGTTGTACCTACTTCTTCTGTGACTCGGCTCATCGTAGTATTCCATTTTCGAAAATTGGCATACAAATAGAATTCCAGGTCGAGTGCAGTTGAGGAAGGATCGAGGAACGACTAAGAATATGGTTATGAGTTTTGACAAGGACCTACGGTGTAGTGTAACACGGATTTTTGTATGGATATTGAGGTTCACAAAATATACGCTAGAGGCGCTTTTCAGTATCTCTATACAAAATCAATGTTACGCTACGTCCATGAGACTCATCAGTCACTTCACGTGTGGTTCACGGCTCACCAACCAGACATAGCAAGCGGAAACCAGAGATGTATGCTCTTATGCAGAAAAACTCAGCTCAGCATAGTTTCTATAAGTCGAGGCCTTCTCTGTATTTTTTTGTATGTTTCCCTGCAACTCTTCATTTTGTTTTTCCACTGTACATCACAGGACATCTGTACATCTGTCTTTCACAGATCATAATGTACGTGGCCAAAAGAGGAACTTACTTTGTCATCTTTTATATACCGAGTTATATTTATGTATAAACTCCTTAGTTTTAATTATGCATGTATCTGTAGTATATAATTTATATTTATTTATGTAATGTTTCTACACTTGTTCAGTGAACCTACTAAGATCACTATTTTTAGTATTATAAATATAATTTTAGCCATCTGTAATGTTTTTTAAACTATAGGTAGGTAGTAAACTTTAATTTTAACTTTAACCGTCGGCCGAGGTTAATGCTAACCCGTATTGTAAATCGGCTCTTTGGTGTTCGCGATACAGGCTTGCCTAGTGCAAACACCACAGGATAGTTTTAAGTGTTTTTAAACCTATTTCGGCAATTAAACTTTTTTTTTTGTTTTCTTTTCATCTTCTGAATCTTGATATTTGTACATTATTTGAGCACGACGAAAACTGCGAAAAACTGCGTTTAGTTCACGATGAACTGAGTTTTATTGTTTTAAACACAACTAAGATGCACCAACTAAAATCTACTAAAGCATAGCCAAAGAGTGGGAGTAGGCATCGAGTGGAGACTGTTCACCGTAAGATGGCACCTGCCATGGAGTATTTATTTTTCTATGGTTGGCACTATTCCCAAGGCAGGAGAACACAGACTAAGAGTATAACGCAGGTGCCATCTTACGGTGAACGTGCTAGTCGCATATCATGTCGTAACATCTGACATCTCACTTCGTAATAAAAAACATGGCTGATAGTACCAAACCCTCGGAAAAATGTGCGCTTCCTGATAAAAACTTACGTCCCTTTTTACGAAATCACTCCCACATACAGGAAAGCGAGAGGGAAGATGTTTCAGATCATAAAAATACAAATGGAATAGTTGAGTTTTCTTTAGATCACTTGCAACAGTCTTTAGGTAGGTCTTTAGGTCTCAACAGTTCCAAATCGCTACGAGACGGAAGCGTCCCTAAGATGCTGGCTGCATTGCCGCGCTGAAAGACTAATGGGTTGAGCCAGATAAGAGCCAGCTCTCGGGTCACTCGTCGAGTTTATGGAAGTTTTTACTGTTTATAGTCCGCTGAGTGGTCATAGAGCCTCCGCGTATCACACATAAGATCAAACAGTCGGACCATACTCATGAGAAATGTGCATAGCGTAAAGGTCAAACATTATATCGATACATCAAACATTCCCAGACGACAAGTGCGCTATTTATTAGCAGTTATTTATTAGAAACTCCGAAACGCAAAATGTAGTATCGGATTGGTACGTGTCTGCCATTTATGTAAAAAGGTCCGATGGGTAGAGGGTAAAGTTAATAACTTATGGACGCTGTCACATTTTGAATGCGTCACATCACATGACACACATTTTCCACGCCTACGTCCGAGCGCGGAATGCCAAGCCGGGCAGAGGTACATTATTTTCCATATAAAATTGTATGGAGAAATTATGGTGTGTTTTGTACTGTCTATTCTTTCTCATATATGAAAAAGTTATTTATTTGGGCACTAGATAATAAGCTAGACGTATAAAGGTATATAAAAGTGACTATTTATTATTATTTTAACATTAAAATATGCAGTGGATTTAGCTATACTTACTGGTACCTAAACAGACCCCATTTTTCGTCATTTGTAGCGATTCTTACGATGGTAAAAACGTATTTAAGTGTTTTTTTTTATGAAACTGCCTAGTTTTTATTAGCTATCTCAAAAGACTAATATATTATTTATAATTTTGTACCATAATATCATCACGATGTGATTCCTGTTATTTTTAAAGATAATTATTAGTAGCGTAGCGCAACCGTTGCGTTATTGTGTAAAAACAAAAGTGTCAAATTGTCTATGGAGTAGGGTTACCAGATGTGTCACTGGAAATCCTGACAAGAAGCCTTATTTCTATAAAAAATGTCCTGACATTATTGCCGCGAGCGCGCGCGATGTAATGTTTACGTAATAATATTTGATTAAATTTTGCACCATTTACTTAAATTGCACGGTGATAAATTGAATGGGGAATTAATGAAATAGGTACGAAATAAGTTAGTATTTTTTTAAGGTATAAGTATATGATAATTTCTTATAAATAAAACAATAGGTCCTACCTCCTAACATATTTCGTATTATCATTATTTTACCAAAAAACAACATTTTAAAAAACCCCCGGAATCCAGACCAATGCCTAAAAATCTTGACATGTCAGGACAAATCCTGATTTCTGGCTCTTGAAAAAATAAAAAAATAAAAACTTTAACCTACTATTGTTTAGTTTTAAAGTTAAACTAACAATTATTCAAGACCGAATGGCACAATCGCCCTGGGATCGGAACAGCAACGCCTTAACATTAATGCTTCATATCTACTATTGTTATCTTGACAATCAACAGATGGTATCTATTGAATACATCGGGAGGGCGGTATGCGAATACAGACTGGATAAACTTTGAACTTGACCACAACTTTTGACCACGATCTCACCTGCCGGTAAGTGACGATGTGGCCGAAGATGGAGCACAAAGATCTAGAAGGCACCTATTCACTCTAGCCTTGAAGAAACCCACATTATAGTTTTCAGGAAAGACTGACGACCGTGGGGTATTCCACTCCTTAGCGGTTTGCATTATAAAGGTAGAACTGAAACGTTTATTACGAATAGTGGGTACGTATACTAATGAGGTAAGGATGGTATCGAGCCGTGCGTCTGCTCGTTCTATGATGAAAAGGAGATGGTGGGATCAGATCGTGAAGTTCCTGGGAACATTCCCCGAAATGTAACCTATAGAAGATCGAAACTATGGTGGATTTAGACTCGAACTCTTTTAGGATTATTGTACATGTCCTTTATGTAAGTTGTTTTTCTTCTCTAGGTTTGTATGTACAATAAGGAATTATGAGTAAAGAGTAAAGAACTTTGACCAGAATTTAATTTTAATTACTTTACTAATCCAAAGCGATAAGTTAAAATACTAAATGGGTGGAGACGAGTAAGAAAACTAGAACTTCAAGAAAGTGATGGCGCTATTACTCATTTCAACCCGGGAAGAGGTAAACATAAATAATAAATAAATAACGCTGGACAGTTTACACAACATTATCTAGCCCCAAGCTAAGCAGAGCTTGTGTTATGGGTACTAGATAACTGATATACTTAATACATACTTATTACATAGATAGATATTTTTTATTATGCATAGAAAATACCCTAAACAAATTATCTGCAGATCGCACAAATATTTGTTCCGAGGCGGGAATCGAACCCGCAACCTCCTGCGTCCTGGCGAACCAACGCCCGCCGTGCCACAGAGGTAGTCAGTATATATTTCAAACATAGTCAAATGTTACAAGTTAAATTTAACCCACTCCCCGGTATTCTGCTAAAAATTGGCATACCTGCCAAGTTCCACCGACAAAACAATATTATGGTGACAGCGAGCTGATCCTATCCACTCTAGCAAGAATAACATGATTAACAACTTGAAGTAGATTTATTTTCTATTAAAATAAAAACTGTTAATTTTGGGCGTTAGGTTATCAATAACAGAGGCGGTGTCACACGTAATTAACATATGGGTTAAAATGTAATAGTTAAAAGTATTATTTTTGTGGCAAGTCCGAATTTATAGTGGTCTCGCATTGTATCCCTTGTAAACGGTACTCGAACAGAATATATTGTGTGTTAATGTATTCGGATGTTGGTTAACGCGTCCGCCTGAATAATTGGACCAGCGCGATCGAATCTTGCTTTATCTTCTGCACTGATAAAACCAGTCACTGGATTATTTCACGACTGAAGGCCTATACCCACCAAAGTGGATCTTCTCAGTCGTTGCACTCTTGACAGAGCGGTCGTGGTCGTCATGTTGTAGGTAATGAAGTTAGGGGATATTTAAAAAAAAAAAAAACATCTTGGTATGACGGATTAAGCAGATGGCCCACCTGATATTAAGCGGTACCATCTGCCTATGAACAGTGCATTATCACATAGGTCACGTCCACCTAGGACGCGTCCTATGCGGCATTGCACTGCGCCCGCCACCCTGAGACAAAGATGAAAAGTCTCATGTGCCTGTAATTTCACCGGCAACCATACCCTTCAAACCAGAACACAGCAATGCAAGCACTACTGCTTTGCGGCAGAAATAGGTATGTTAGTAGTACTTTCCCGGACGAACTCATTCACAAAAAAGCTCTACTACTACTAAGTTATGATGTTGCTCGCCTCACGATATCTTGCCATTTATTCGTGGACATCTTTGTGCATTCATACAGGTTGCCACCCACTGCAGTTTTGATCTGGTCGGTCCAACGCATGGGCGACCTTCCGCGCGGTCTGGTGCCTTCTACTCGTCCTTGTACGACAAGACGCTCAATGGAGTCAGTGTTCCGTCTCGAGACGTGTCTGAAAAACTTAAGGATGCTAGTTTTAACTAGATCGGATAGTTGCTGCTTAATGCCAGGTTCTTGATGTATCGACATATTAGTACGAAACTCTGTCCACGTGTCCACTGCTTAAGAGCAGCAAACACCAGTACATTCGATAAAAACGCTGGTGCTCAAGTTGTAACAATATTTTTGTCAGATTTTTTGGACAAATATATATCTTGAAGAATATATCTAGACACGTGGAGTTTTTTATTTTTTTTACCACAAATTTTTGTATCCCTTCAATCCTATCTATCCCTTCCTTTGTAAGCCTTCAAAAATCAGCTTATTTGCACAATTTTACCTAAACTTTGGATGTTCATAATGTACTTATAAACTATAAAAGTAAAAAAAGGCTTCCGGGGTATCTTGCCCATGTTGTGTAGAATCTAAATTAAGTACAAACATTTTTGTCACAAACTATAAGGCTTTCTTTCTCAAAAGCACGTAGTACGTCCGGGAACAAGTTTAAAGAATCGTTTGCGCATTTATTGCCGTTTCGCAAGTAAGTAGCGGAATTTTCCGAATTCCAACCAAGGGATCTGGCACTGGCATTGGCATTGGCATTTTTCACAGTGCCTCTAATTCAAACATTGACTTGGACGAACCTACAATATTTTAGTTCAAATCGGGAGGGGCGCTCTTAACAAAGTGGATAGGATAGGAGACGGTATAGTATTAAGAATGCGCCAACTCCAGGCAGAAATCTACATACAAAAAAAACGTCTCGCGCCGCTTGAAAAAGCGGTTATTATTGAATACCCCGTAAAATATAGATAATTTTACAAAAGCCCTAGAGTAAACTCTCGGTTTTGTTGTATTGACTTTATTTCTCTAATTTTTTACCCAATATTATGGACCATTTTAATAAACAATCGAATAAAGGCATAAAGTAGACATAACTTTGGAAAATATTTTTCAATCGAGAACATAGATAGGAAAATCTATCGTGTTTCTGTCTGGGTGATCCCTCGGTATTATATTAATCTGTGCATATTTTTAATTTGAATATTAAAACAGATATAGTCAGGATTGGTAATTTTGCGTAGTAGTTGAGCTTTTCGGTGAAAGAGTTCGTCCGGGAAAGTACTACCTCCATACCTATTTCTGCCACAAAGCAGTAGTGCTCGCATTGCTGTATTCCGGTTTAAAGGGTATGTAAGATGAAAGTCTCATGTGCCGGTGAAATTGCAGGCACATGAGACTTTCATCTTTGTCTCAGGGTGGCGGGCGCAGTGCAATGCCACATAGGATGCATCCTGGTGGACGTGACCTATGTGGTAATGCACTGTTCATAGGCAGAGGGTACCGCTTAACATCAACTGCTTGATCCGTCATACCAAGTTGTAAAAAAAAAACCTTTGTTCCGTTCCATTCAGCTATGGTCGATACCAGCCTTAAGATTCGTTAAAAATCCAATCTAACAGTCCTACGTAGCAACAGTAATAATGAACACGTTCCAGAATGCTTTTCTAAACAAAATATCTCAATAAGTTTCTCCAAAGAATGTTAAGGAAGGTGTACTTTACTCGCAAGTAAAGTAAACGATTCTGTATTTGTGAATCAGTCTCTAAGACACGATCAACGCCGAGCTGCGGCTATTTCATTTATGCTGTGAATGAATTGCAAAATGGTCCACATTTCTTTCTACAATTATTTTTAACCCCCGACGCAAAAACGACGGGGTGTTGTAAGTTTGACGTGTCTGTGTGTGTGTGTCTGTGTGTGTGTGTCTGTCTGTGGCATCGTAGCAACCGAACGAATGAACCGTTTTTTTTTAAATAGTTTGGAAGTTGAATTGGTCGGGAGTGTTCTTAGCTATGTTTGATAAAAATCGGTTCAAAGGTTTCATTGCGCTGAGGGTTTTTTTAATTTTACAAAATTAATTACTTGTATACTAGAAAGTCGCCCCGGCTTCGTGTGCGTCAAGCTAGCGACCCCCCAAATCGAATTCAGGGTTTTCTTCCCGGCCAATAAATAGTGCATAAATAGTGCCAAATAGTGCCTTTAGTTAAATAATTAGTGCCTCAATACTTTAGAAGTTATAAGCTAAAGAATGGGGGGTCGCCAGCTTGACGTCACGATAGCGACCCCCACCTGTAACTCAGCAACCACAGCACGTACGACTTAGCTTTATATCTCAAAAAATAGTGCCTAATTAGTGCCTAAGACCTGCAAAACCTCAGCAACGAGACTGCAACAGAATAGAAGATATTTGATATTCTTTCTGAGACTATTGGCTTCATGGCGTCGGTCTTCGCTGCCCTCACTGCCGCGCCAATACGGCAACTGAAAAATTAATTTCTTAAATTCCGACGTTTTTCCATAGCTCAAAAAATAGTGCCTAATTAGTGCCTTAGACCTGAAAACCCTCAGCTACGAGGCTGCAACAGAACAGAAGATATTTGATATTCTTTCTGAGACTATTGGCTTCTTCGCGTCGGTTGTCGCTGCCCTCACTGCCGCCCCAATACGGTAACTGACAAGACAACATTGTTTCTTCTACATTCTGCGACGCATTTCATTGGTCGGCAGGTAATTGAACAGAAAATAAAGGCTCGTTTACACTAATACAACAGTCATCACCAACATTATCAGCCTGCAGAAGTTCACTGCTAGACATGTATGTAACTGTTGGGTGTTATGTTTTGCTATGATAAAGGCCTCCCCCGTAATATGATGCCACGAAGAACAGTCTTGGCCCGCCTGCATCTACCAGAAATCTAAATGTGAATTGAGGTAAACACAAAGTCAAAAAGTACCTATCTAACGATTTAACGGTACGTGAAAATTTCCCGTTTTTATAATATAATTAAGTACCTATCTATGGTTTTTTTTTTAATTTCTGTCTCTCTGCCTGTATCTGTCTTTGAAAAATCATCACGCTGAAACTACTTGACGGATTTTAATGATTCTTGGTATAGTTATACCATATATGAAGTTAATGCCTAAAATATTTAAGAAAAAACGAAAGAGTTCTTGATGTAGAATAGATAGTGTTGTCTGTAGGGGAAAACTCCGGTACTCCGGAACTACCGAAACGATTCCAAAAGTTATTTCACTTACAGGAAGCTATATTATCGCCAAGTGCTACATTTCAGTAGCTTCCGTCTGCGGCTGCGCTCGCGTTATGGGTAGTTCCATTCAAATCCGTGTTTTAAGCATACCTTATAGTGTGGTATGGTATTTGAAAGATATAATCTATTGTCAGAATTGGAAAAACCAGCCACATTTTTATTTTCTTTTTTCAAAATCTTTATCTGAAGTTTCCTGTGATCACTGAATAAGAATCTGCTGTTGAAATGAAAAAGTGGGCACCATTTTGAACTTTTTGGTTTCCTAACCGTGTGCTTTCAAAATTGATATTTGAGGGTCCCTGCCCTGTTATAACTGAACAAGAATCTGCTGTCAGAAATGAAAAAAAAAACTATTTTGAACTTGCTTTTTATTCCCATCCAAATGCTTTCAAAATCAATATCTGGAGGTCCCTGGAGTAAGAGAACACAAAGATCTGGGTTTGATATATTAATCAGGCTCCAGGATGTGATGTTGACCAACCAGCATGCTAATGAACAGGTTCTAGGATACTTCTAAAGCCGAATCATCAAATTTTGAGTTCTAACTTTACATTAAGACTGACATGACAATGTGTCTTTCTGCTCTAGATTCCAAGGTCTGATAATGATCAGAACAGGATGAATATAATCTAGGGTGAATGCAACGATGCATAAATTCCATAAGTGTTCCGTATGTTAAAATCCCACGGTAGGTACGGTTTTTTTTTTGTTTTTTTTGAATGCTGTGAAAATCGATGTCTGAGTTACCTGGGTTAACTTATCTCACTTACTTTTGAAATACCCCTACCGGTAGTTCATGGGACCCTCTTTCAACGGCTTTCTGTGAATGACAATGACTACATGAAAAATTACAACCAGATCCTACATAAGTACTAAAAATTAAGAAAAATAGATTTGTGTTCGTTACTCAATCACGCCATAACCACAGTTTTTTTAATTTATTTTTATACAACTTGATGGTCAGCGGTACCCTCTGCCTATGAACAGTGCATTATCACATAGGTCACGTCCACGTAAGACGCACCCTATGTGGCATTTCATCGCACCCGCCACCCTGAGACATAAAGATGAAAAGTCTCATGTGCCTCTAATTTCACCGGCAACCATACCCTTCCAACCAGAACACAGGAATGGGAGCACTACTGACTGCTTTGTGGCAGAAATTGGTATGGTGGTAGTACTTCCCCGGCTGAACTCTTACACAAAAAGATCTACTACTACTACTAAAAACTACTACTGACTGAATCAATTTCGATAAAATTTCTTATTGAATAATACAGCTTAGTGACAGCCTGACAGACAGATAGGCAAACAGACGGACGGACAGCGCAGTCTTAGTAATAGGGTCCTGTTTTACCCTTTGGATACGGAACCCTAAAAATTACCAGTTTCCCCCACAGACAACACTATCTATCCTACAGGAACCCTTTCGTTTTTCTTAAATATTTTAGGCGTTAATTCTATAGTATATGGTATAACTATACCAAGAATCATTAAAATCCGTCAAGTAGTTTCAGCGTGATGATTTTTCAAGGATACATATAGGCAGAGAGACAGAAATAAAAATAAACCATAGATTGGTTTTATTTGAGTTTGTGTTTAACTCAATTCACATTTAGATTTCTGGTAGATGCAGGCGGGCCAAGACTGTTCTTTGTGGCATCATATTATGGGGGAGGCCTTTATCATAACAAAACATAACACCCAACAGTTACATACATGTCTAGCAGTGAACTTCTGCAGGCTGATAATGTTGATGATGACTGTTGTATTAGTGTAAACGAGCCTTTATTTTCTGTTCAATTACCTACCGACCACTGAAATGCGTCGCGGAATGTAGAAGAAAGAATGTTGTCTTGTCAGTTACCGTATTGGCGCGGCAGTGAGGGCAGCGAAAACCAACGCGATGAAGCCAATAGTCTCAGAAAGAATATCAAATTTCTTCTGTTCTGTTGCAGCCTCGTTGCTGAGGTTTTGAAGGTCTTAGGCACTAATTAGGCACTATTTTTTGAGATATAAAACTAAGTCGTACGTGCTGTGGTTGCTGAGGTCGCTATCGTGACGTCAAGCTGGCGACCCCCCATTCTTTAGCTTATAACTTCTAAAGTATTGAGGCACTAATTATTTAACTAAAGGCACTATTTGGCACTATTTATGCACTATTTATTGGTCGGGAAGAAAACCCTGAATTCGATTTGCGAGCTTGACGCACACCCGGCTTCGCATGAGTAGTGTCGGGATCCCCCCTCCCTCCCGTCCCCCCTATCCCTCCCTCCTTCCCAACCCCCCATCTATCCACACACCAGATAGAACAATTGTAGGTAATTTTTTTACACCTTGGATTACATTGGAGTTTTAGTAAGGATCCCTAATTTTTTTGAAAATATAATATAGCCTATATCACCCGGGGATAGAGTAGCTTCCCAATAGTGAAATAATTTTTCAAATCGGTTCAGTAGTTTCGTAGCATATTCAATGCAAACAAACAATTAAATCAGTCCTCTTTATAATTAGTATAGACTAGTGTTCGTCCACGGCTTCGCTCGCGCTTGACCAGGATAGAAACTAGACTGTAGCTTAATCCAGATCATAATCTATGTGTGTACTAAATTTCATCAAAATAGGTTCAACCGTTGTTTCAATGCCAAAATAAAAATTGCTTAAGGTTAGCTAGTGTGCTTCGATAAAGTTTGTTTCTTAATTCCATCTCTAGCGTGGTGGGTTCATGGGCAAAAGAAAACCGTGGACCCGTATTTTTAATATAATTTACAATTGCAACGTTACACTCCTTCCAAGTAGTCAAAGTCACAGTCAAGTCATGTTTAATTAAAACAGTGAACGTTTTACAAAAACTTTGATAGACAACTTACATCGATTTGAAAAGTCACGCAATACACTTCCATTTCATTTCACTACACTTGTGCTCTTTAAACGAGCTACATTGGTTAAAATGCCACCAAAATAACACAAAATAACAAAAAAAACTCTAGGAAATAAAATAAAATACAAGTAAATGACGTTCTAAATTCGAAAATGGCGGAAAGAGCCTTCGATAAAACTTTTATCGAAGGAAAGAGCCCAAAAACTGGTGTTCTTCTTCTGTCGAGTCAAAGTTTCACCTTTATTATTTTTAAGACAGTATTGGAATACAATTTGGCCACTATTCCATGATGGTGCAACCCACTGTGAAAAGAGGCCCATTGAGGCTCTGCCTACCCCTTCGGGGAATAAGGCGTGTGTCTATGTATGTATGTATGTAATTGCGTTCTCTGCGGCTTTATTGAGGTTGGAAAACTGGTGTTGGAACACTGAAAAGTCAGAAGTTTTTAATTTTGCATAAAATTAACATGTTCGTCTTTATTGTACTATTATTTATTCTGTGGTCTTTCTCCTAACGAGACGCCAGCGCCAGCCGCCTAGCCCGTTCGGCTAAAACTTGTAGCCCTACTAAAAGAATAAAAAAGTTTTTGAAAATAGAACATACGTAAGCCATGCACGTAATGTTGCCAGCTAGAACAAAAACAAAAATTATATTCCATAAAATCTGATATCACCTGACATTTTATATCCAACACTGCTTCCTTTCGCGAACAAAAAGAGAAATTATTGACGGCGAGTGCTAGCGAGCTGATCATTCATCATCTTATGATGAATTTACCTCGCGGCAGAATGGCAGCTGCTGCCGCCGTCAACACTCCACAGATAAAAAACAACATGGCGTCTATCATATGCCATTCAAGTCAATTGGTTACTATACAATTAATGGTTGGACAAAAGTTTGATTTGGAGTTGATTTTTAGTTATATTTTATGAATATTTGCTATAACGACAGTGAAATAATGACTGTAATTAAGTACTTTTTGCAATTGGGGTGCCCTGTTATTTGTAAAGAACTTTGAGAAAACGCTGTCGAACTTTCATATGGGTTAAAACGATATGAATACCTAAATCGTAGATCGTTATTTGGTTGAAACAAGACGAACTCAAATAATAATAACATACTAATAACTGTACCTACTATTTTAATAATGTTATTATCAAGCAAATAATAAGTAGGTATGTAAAACATGAAACATGATTAACCCCGGGAGCGTTATACTTAGACAACATTGTCGTATTCATAGCACCTGAGAAAAGAAAACTAAGTGAATTTAAGTGAATTTTAAATAGGGTAAAGGCTATAATAAAATATTACCTGTGATAATGGTGTCACGCATGACGTGTTCATTCAAACTTCTATCAAAATGTACATGTGTTTTTAAATTTCGAACTTCTTACACTGACTGTTGTTAACGGTTTTATTTTTCCTGTGCCGACAGTCTTCTAATGCAATAAATTAATAATACCATAAGTAGGATGAAGGAATTATTAAAATGAATAACGATGTCACCACTTACTTGAACTCACCAGTGGTAGTTATTCAGTACAAATGGCGTGCGTTATTCAGCGTCCGCCACGCAGCGTGGCGTCGCAGTTATTATACTCTGTGCCCGCTAATGCCTAAACGGAGATCCATTCTCAGATGGCAACATTTATCAAATGGTTTGTAATGTAATAAGACTATGTAAATTACGTTGATTTATAGATGATTTATAGAGGTAGGTACTGATTCTTAGATCTATTTTTCATGCATGCTACGACGTTGAAAGGTAAGCTGAATGAAGGTAAGGCACCATTTTCGAAGATATAATTTTTAGTCTGTGATTGTAGAAGAGAAAAGTTAAAAAATACTCTTTTTAATTATTGTTCAAAAATTAATACTAGGTACCTACCTACCTATCCCTAATCTATAATTAATAATATGTCCGGTCTAAGAATAGAACCCTCCGTCTCCTCCCGTGGATGTCGTAAAAGCCGACTAAGGGATTAGCCGGACTTGTTGATAAGATTCGTTGGTACCTATAAGATTTGTCCTGGCTGCTGTGTGAAGAAAGCGAAGAAAGCGTTAGCGAGTCAGTCGTGAGAAGCGAATGGCGGCGATGAGCTCACCACTTGTCACGTCTATATTCCACGATGGTGCTACCCACTGTGAAAAGAGGCCCATTGAGGTTCTGCCTAAAATGCAAAAAGCAAAAAGGCATAGTCTATTTCGATAAAATTTGGGCAGGAGATAGTTTCAAAACATGACTTTTACAAATTATTCTATTCTTTTCCGACATCCACATTTAAAAACCAATTAGTTCAAACTTCAGTGTGGCAAAGGCACGCGCCTAATTTCTGATTTTTATTGGTCCTTATTGTTTGGTCGCTGTTGTCCAAAAAAAAACTCTATGGTATAATGCCTCGAAATATGGTGAATATGTTTTTTTTTATACTACTTGAATTACGGTACAAGCAGATAGCCCACCCGATGTTAAGATGTAACCTCTGCCTATGAACAGTGCATTAGGTCACGTTCACCTAGGACGCGCCCTATGTGGCATTGCACTGCCCCCGCCAACCTGAGACATAAAGGTGAAAAGTCTCATGTGCCTGTAATTTCACCGGCACCCTTCAAACCGGAACACAGCAATGCGAGCACTACTGCTTTGCGGCAGAAATAGGTATGGTGATAGTACTTCCCCGGACGAACTCTTTCACAAAAAAGCTCTACTACTACGGTATGCTTCTATTGGTGGTTTTTACCACCAATAGAAGCATACCGTAATAAGCATTAGGCACCTAATAGGCATTAGGGTGGGTTGTCGTCACTACGACTAGCCACTTTTCACACTAAATTCTCCCTAAGCATGGTCAGGCAGAAACGTTAGTAACTGTAAGTGGATATTGTAGTTATTCCTGGATTTCCTGGCACCACTTCCTACAGCAAGGACAGGATGTTACAGATATTTTACAAAATAGTAGAAAAAGTATTAGACTGAAGTGATACATCAACAAAGAAACAATTAAAGTTTTTCTGTCTCACCGTAGAATGCGGCGCGAGCCACATCCGCAAATACCCACATAAATATTTACTAAGTCCAAGGAAGTAGCTTGGTTTCTTAGATGCCAGGAAAAATGTCATATGGCGAGGATTTAAGTGAAATGTGGTGCAAAATATTTGTTTTCCTCTACGATCTTTGTCGAAAAGTCTACAAAAAATATATGTTAATCTAAGCATGCACTCTTGAATTGAAAAAAAAAAAAATACTTTCACTAGAAACGGGATATTTACTTAGTAATAGAGTAATAGTAGATTTGAATTAAAATCTTGTAGGTTCGCCCAATTGAATGTTTGAAAGAGAGGCACTGAAAAATGAGAGCCAGTGCCAGATCCCTTGGTGGAATTCGGAAAATTCGGCTACTACCTGCGAAACGGCAATAAATGCGCAAAATATTCATAAAACTTGTACCAGGTTAACTGGTCGAGTCGCGCGACAGTTGCGCGACTGACGATTTTGCTCATACGGTCAAGTACTGCAACTGTCGCGCGACAGACTCCACAGATGGTTTAGTACTTTGTCTATCATTCAATTGTTAGCAACCGGATGTTAGATATTGTAACACTATGCTATAGATAAATAGTTATAGGAACGGAAAAAAGCAAAAATACACTTCCTGTGAGTTCAGTTTCGATGAAAATAAATATTGTTAGGTCGCCATGTTTTTGCTGTGTCATGGCGGTGCTCACTAGTTTTTATGAAATAAAGAAAATTGTGTGTTTTATGGTTATTTGAGTGTAAATGAGTGCAAAAATAACGTTTTTTAGGATATAGATAGACCATGTGTGCCAATAAACTACTAGAAAGTGCTTTGTGAAGATGTTTATTGTGATCTCAAAGTTAGTGGTAGTTTTCTGACAGTGTAGCCGTAGTAAGGAAATGTTTATTTTAATTTTATTTCAACAAAACGGTAAGTTTTTATAATATAGTTGCTTATAAAGAAATTTCATCACAATTCTAGTAGTGGTATTAGTTTTATGATCCGTCCATTCATTAGGCCACAATTAACGATTTAGTGATGAGTCGCCGATCCACCATCTTTTGCCGTGATCACCCCGCGACTCAAGGGATAATTCACTAGCGACATCGCGCGACTCAACCGGTGAAAACCTTACTAATTTGTGACAAAAAAAAAATGTCGTTTAAAATCTACATAACATGGGCGAGGTACCTCGGACGTTTTTTTTTACTTTTACCGTTTATAAGTACATTTTGAATATTGTGCAAATAAGCTTACAAGTCTTTGAAGACTTACAATGTATTTAGTAGTAAAAAAATATATTGTTTCTCCACGAACCTAGATATATTCTTCAAGATACACATATTTATTTGTTTATTTATTTATAATATATGGCACACAAAACAGAATACATCCGAATATTATTATAAAAGTACATTACAGATATTTTTAACTAGGTTATATTCCAAAACACGTGTACACTTCACGATATTTGTACAAAACATCTAACGAATAAATAGTTACGTACGACTTCATAATCACGTACGAGCTGAGCACGAGCGTTTTTATGGAAAGTATTGGGGTTGGCCGCTCTTAAAGGGTAGATTACATTGAATCCAGCATTATAACTGCAATACATTTTTAACATGTAATTCAGCAATAAATATACTTTGACTTTGACTTTGACCGAGGTTGAACTATTTCGGGAATAAAATTAGTCGCAAGTGAGACTGAATCGTAAATCGTCCAGCTTTCACAAACAAACTCTCTGGTCATGCGTGCACAAACAGCGCGCTCGTGTGACCGATACGTATCGAGCTAATGATGGATGTACTCGCCCATTTGCCAGACTCGTTCTATCTCAAACACGGAGCTACCAAACTAGCGGGCTATCGTAGCTGGTAGACATCCATTGCTGGGAATATACCTCCTCATTGAATAGACTAGCGGTCTCCCACTGGTATCCACAGATTGTTACAATGTCAGAAGAAACATTAAAGTAAAATAAATGCAGTGGAGATGAAGGCTTTGAGAAGTATATGAGTGGCGTGACTTTGAGAGATGAAATGAGGAATAGTGTGATAAGAGCGCGTTGTGATATTAAAGAAGACGTAGTGACTAGGATTGAGAAAGGTATGCTTAGATGGTTTGGGCATTTAGAAAGGATGGACGATAGTAGATTGACGAAACGGGTACATAAGGCGAGCGTGAATGGGACAGTGGGAAGAGGAAGTCCTCGGCTAACGTATTCAGACCAGATCGCAGACCAGGTCAAGAGTACCGACGAGCATGTATGAAGAATGTGATGAGAGTGAATGATGGAGCAAAAGAGGTGTGTCAGTGACGTGGCAAGTGGAAATCCGAGGTCTCTGCCTACCCATCCGGGAAACAGGCGGGAGCTTATGCATGTATGTTACATGCCATAATCCATCGAGAGTGGGCTCCACACTCGGTTTGTGGTCGCTATTCGAGAACCTTCGTTTCCCCAACGGTTGAAGGCTTCCTCATAGTGGTGTTTAATTTTAATTTTTAGCGACGCGTAACCCGTTATTTAGTTATAAAGGCATTCCTGGTAAATTCTAATATTAATCCTCCTCCTCGCGTCGTACCTATTCCTCAATGCCGTCGTGGCATTGATGGTAATTCGTGGCAAGGGTCGTATTCTCCTCCATGGATCACTTTCTGCCGGACGATGTTGTGCAAATGAGATCTGTTGCAAGCGAGCTGCACGGCTTCGTGGAGTTTTTAATGGAGAGTGGTGCGGATCTGGTCTGAGCAACGTAACAGGCTACTGCCTCTTGGCCTAATATTAGTAGAGTAAATTAAAAGTTTATTTTGATTAAAACCGATTTAGTTTTTCAGCACAGACCTCAGTTGAAGCACGGACATGGCACGATTAACAACAACAAAAAATGTACAGTATGTATTCTTGACACAGAGAATTATGATTGTGGGTCATGAATACTTACTAAATACCTTAGAAGAGGGTAAAGGGTAGGCTATATTGGTGGAATCAGCATGCGTGCAATGTTAAAGAGACATGGCGGATTTACCTAAATTATTCTAGTCTCACTCGTTGTATTACGTCCAAAAATTACTGACGTCACAGCTTTATCACAAAAAGGAAAAATTACAAGCAAGACTCACGTTTGATATGGTGTCTCGTTTGCTCTCATATGAAGATACGCCGCAAAAACGGAGGGTATGAAGTAAATCTGAAAACAAGAAATAAATTGAGTATGTGTTGAAAAAGAGCCGCTGTGGCCAAATTGTGAACTAACGTTCCTATTTCTGGTTGTTTCTCATTGTTCAGCTGGTTTATTTGTGTCGGAATTTTGAATCATAAACTAAATAAATAGTTACAGTAGTAAAACGGAACAGACTCGCTACTGTATTGCCCACTAAACAAAAAAAGGTAAATATGCCAAATCACAGCTGTCTAAGTAATAAGGGTTTGGGCGGCAGCCGAACAGTCAGACATGGTCATGGATGGACATGGTGAAACTATAAGGGTTCCTAGTCTAAAAAGTATAACTTGCGCGTAATTTCACCAGCACCCTGGCTTGCTGGTTTAGTGGCCTCTCGATGGTAACCACCGATGCGCACTGCCTACTGCCCGCTCGGCTCAAATAGTGATTAATGTGACATCCACAGATCTTAACTCTCCCGGAACTGCACACTTCACGATTATTTATTTTCGGTTCAGAATGTCTAATGAGGACAATGCTTCAAGAGGCCCTATGTAACGTTAGAAAGATATTTCATAAAGATGAAGAAGTCCACTGTTGGACATAGGCCTCACAAGGAATGCCACGATGAACTTCATGAGCCGCCTCAGGAGCCGCCTCCATGCAACGAATTCTCTGTGAACGTAGCACATGAACTGCATATGCATTGTCGTCGTTCATGAATGGAGAGTTCTGGCCGAGAGGTGTCAAGTTCAGGAGGTTCTTCGGACGCCTGACACGAGACACTGCGCAGTTACGTCATACGTCGCCGTCTACACGAATAAAGTGTTTTTATATGTATGTTAGTTTTAAGGTATTTATGTTGATATGGGCTTATTGTTTAGGTTTTGTACAGTTCCCAATAAGCCTGAAATAAATATATTGATTGATTGTAGCAATCTACGTGTGGAAACTATCAGAACTAAAGGCACCGAGATGCCATGGCGAGACGTCGGCGTCGCCGACTACGTATTTAAACAATTCATATATAAATTTATGACAGTTAACACACTTTGCAACAGTTTGGCAACGTCGCCTATTTGGAAACGTAGCCACAACCAACAGGTCACTTTGTGGAGACTGGATACGCTGGTGACGCGACGTAGCCAATAAAATGTACACGAGCAAACTGCGTCCCACTCACTCGGTGTCCAACCGGTGGTCAAGACGGACGCACAGCGCAAACGTGTTTTGTGGAAAAAATGAGATTTGATACCGAAATATTTACTGTGGAAATTCGAAATCGTCCACGTTTATGGAATACCTACTGCTATATCAGATTATTCTGACCGTAATAAAGCACGTAGCGTCCATTCTCGATACGAGAACTGAGACAATTAGCCACTGGCTACCCCATTTGGCAACCGAAGGTAGCCAGAGGTAGCCATGGATAGTAGCCGGCGACGTCGCCATGGCATCTCGGTGAGTTAGGGCCCTAAGTCGCAGACGTGACCTTGGGTGAACTTTGGTGCTCGGACGTCCGACTTACGAGTATAACGCCACACGGCCACTACGGCAAACCAGAAGATATATCAAAGTTATAAAATGTACTTGGAGAAGTAATAAGGAAAATTACATAGAAATTCCATTGAAAATTACTTAGATAAAGTTGTTAGTTGTGCAAAACAGAAAAGCCCCATTCTAAGTCCGCATATTGTGACGGGTAACAACGGGACCCTAAAATGCACGAGGCCCGACTCGCACTTGTTTGCTTTTTTAAATAGAACTTTCTACAAGATTTTCTTTGAGTGTTATGAGCAGCAAGATTTAAAAACACCCATTATCTAGCAAATATATTAACAAGAAAGAAACTGCCTTCCTGGAGAAATTTATATAACTAACACTCAACAATCACATACATAGTCCTGATCCCACACTAGGATACCGTGTGTCGTGGGTATCAGAAACTACGAGTACCATGGCACCATAAAACCCAGGCCCGAAACAAATATTTGCAGATCATACAAAGATTGGTCCCGCAGCGGGAACCGGGCTACTCACCCGACGCGCTACAGAGGTCGTCATAAGAGAATTCCTTAAACATTTTTCAAGTGATCAGATAACTTTTTACAAGTTATCTATTATTTCATTAGGCAACTATTTACTTCAAGACTTGCTTTTTCATCTGCCATACTGAGTTATTAGCGATAGTACTCTGTTAACAACCTAGTGCTATAATAGTCCAAGACTGCATTTACATAGGAAGCAGTTCACCGGTACCTGTCTTTTAGCGCTTGCCGGCACGAAAACGACTACTTTGTCACTGAGCGCATCACCGTGCCGGTAAGTGTCGCCAGCGTGCCGGTGCAGAGTATGCGGTAGCTCCTTAGAAAAACGTCCAACTTACCGAAAGTGCTTTGCGCAAACCAGCAAAAGCGCTAAGTAATTGTAAGGCAACGGTTTACCTTGGTGGGGTTTGTTGATCGCTTACCAACTTTCACATGGAATGAAACACGTCCACCTGTTAGCGCAACTGTTTTACGCTATCTAATAAATTGTACGAAAAGTACTAAGACAGTTTCATTTCACGCAGTTCACTTGTGCTATGGTGGACGTTATTACTTCTATTGGAACTTTAGTGCTATGCGAAAGCGCTAAAGGTAAGCGATCAACAAACGCTAACCTGATCATGGACCATGATAGCTTATATCAGCACTGGAGATGAGATGACTAACATTAAAATGCAAGGAAAAACGTCCACCCTAGCGCAAGATAGATAGATAGATTAACACTTTGTACATCAAAATATGAAACACAAGAAAAAGAATTAACTGAATCAAATTATAGCACAACGGGCGGCCTTATCGCTGTTAGCGCAAGTATATTGTGCTAACCAGCAAAAACGCTATGTACTTGTAAAGAAATGGTTGACTGCACGATGGCGTTAGTTGATCCTTTATCAACTAACAGTGTGTAGGGCAGTAGTGTAGAGTAAGTACCCTCTGGCTAGGTGGAGCGACGACTAGCGCGAGGTGGCTGGCAGAAACTGGATGAGGAGAGCCGTAGACTGGGCTCAGAGGCGAGCCATGGGGAGACCTAGGTCCAGCCGTCGAATGCAGTAGGTTGATGATGATGATGATCGTTTATCATACACATCTGCTTTAGCGTTTACGCATAGCGCTAACTTTCGCACGAAATACGATACGCTTAATACCTGTTAACTATCTGAATGCGCTTTTATGTGACATTGCGTCGCATATATTGAGATATATCCCATTGATATGCTTATACAGAAACCTTTTTCTGCAAATTTCTAAACACGGCTAATACGATACAAATGACTTCGGTATTAGTGCTTTTTGATGACTTCTGCGTAATCTAGGACTTTTTTAAGGCTGTTATTGTAATTTATATTAGCTGCGACTAATATTTTATAGCCTTACAAGGCTGATTAGGTTATAGGATTAGCTGAGTGACCAGGCCACAGATAATGGCCGGATGGCCAGGGATTTATACAGGTTTTCGCACATGTTTAAAGTGTTTGTAGAACGAGGATTTAGGCTCCTTGTCCAACGCATGCGGTTAGCCGCGCGCCATCTCCACGAGCGGGCGTTGAGCACAAAATATGGATTTTTGAGAGGGTAAAAATTAAAGACGAAAAAAAAAAGAATGTCTTCTTTTTATATTATTCATCCTATTTCGAATATTCTTTGAATAAGAGTACTAGCGGTTTATTGTATAATTTGGAGGCAACTTTGTGATTTTTTCTATAGAGATATTTTAGATATTATGGATTCAGGTTTTCGTCTTACTTTATCTTCAACTTTAATTTACATTTATTATAAAGTCAATGCCGCAGTTTAGTAATAGAGGATCATGTCAAACAATGTGAGGAAGGTGACACTTAAACGTAGTACACAATGTTTAAATTGTTGCATCAGTACCATTGAAAAAATAACTAGTTCTTTATTGATAACTTCGAGAATACACTGCTTTTAGTTAAGAATGACTGAAATCTCGTTGTATTGCACGACAACATTGTATCTCGTTTTTTCACACAAAAACGTGTGTAAAAAATTATACCCTATTATTTATTTAGATTTTGGATAATGTTTCTATCAAAGTGTTCAATAATTTCGAAAATAACCGGTCTTGTGTGAATCAGTCTCGCGTTGAGAGTGTTCCGTGCAAGTATTCTACCACAGTAACCACAAGACCAATTAGACTTAAAATAAAATTTTAAACGAATTTTGACTCCACCAATATTTTCGTTTCCCGTGGGAATTTTAAGGATTTTGACCAAATCCCTATATATTGTAATTAAACAAAATTGTAAGCTCTGTAGTTCTCGTTCCTTGTCTGTGTTCGATTATAGTTATATTTTCTAATAATAATTAAAATATTTTAAGCTACGTACGCATTTTAAAATTATAAAAAAACCGTTTAACCCTTTAATTTTACCCTTTCATTTGAATTTAATTTGTCACGCAAAACACTTGACATTAGATTGTTTTATTGTTTGGTAACAAAATAAATCTATAAATCAGGATTTTTTTATTTACGCTATTCAACCGTTAGACATTGTTTGTCCTTTGGCCAACACTCTCAGGCAAAGGAGATTGCTAGACGTAGGTATCCAGCTAGGGTGGTCTGCCTTCAGAAACCTGGAAGACGTTTTTAAGTCAAAAATTCCACAAAGCCTGAAGACCAAGGTTTATACTCGTAACCAATGTGTCCTGCCCGTATGGGCCACGTTTCGGTTGCGTATGTTAATACTAACATACGCAACCGAAACGTGGCCACTCACAAAGGAGTTCATGCAAAAGATAAGAGTAGCACGAAGGGCAATGGATCGCGCCATGCTCGGTATATCCCTCCTTGATCACATACCCAACGTCGAGATACGTCAACGTAAGAAAGTCGTAGACGCAGGTATGCGGATCACGTCTTAAGTGGCGATTGGCAGGACACTTGGCTAGAAGGAATGACGGAAGATGGACCACGGCTATAACGGAATGGTGGCCAAGAGATGCTCGACGACCAAGGGGCCGACCACCCGCCCGATGGTCTGATGACATCGTTAAAGTAGTTGGACGAGAATTGATGAGAAAAGCACAGCATCGGAGAAAGTGGCGTATTAGAGAGGAGACCCATACCACAGATAAAATGATACTATACTAGTCCTATACCCAGCAGTGGGTGCACACAGGCTAAATAGATAGATAAATAGATAATACAACCGTATCTTTACCACAATTATTGATGTACCAAGTTTCAACTTATTTCGAAGAAAATAGATAAATAAACAGACGAAGATGTGATCCCATAATAGTTCCGTTGATACTTTTTGAAGTACGGAACCCTGAAACTGGTCTTATAAACGTATCGGTTTATTTTGTATATCGTATCGAAGAGTATATCAACGCAAACACATAGTAAACTAATTAATTCAAGTAGGTTTACACAGCGATAAAAGTAAGTAGCGTTGTGGAGCGCTATTATATCTTGAATCTTACAATATAGTGGTACACTTCTGCATTCCATCAAGATAGATCCTGGTTCCTGTAGTCGTCCCATTAAATACGAGACAGGCTGGATCCTTAGGCCTAAGCCACACAGGCAGGTGCTTCGCTTGAAAGAAAGAAAGAAAGAAAAAACAACAGCATCCTGAGCGCGTTCTCGGATCAGTTCGATTGTCCTCTGGTTTGGAAGCTCGACAAGAGGACTAAATCATTGTTAATTATTAAGTACTAACCTAGTTTTAAGTTGTGTTACTAAAAGTTGGACTCTTGTTGTCTTAATAAATAAATATTCTATTCTATTCTATTTGTGTCAGCAAACAGTATTCCACACAAAATGACACACGCACACACACAGAAACAAAGAAAGATAAAACTAATTTTTGCCTCTTAGTACCAGTCACGCATCACTGACACAAATTGGAGCTTGGAGCTTAGAGCTACGTGATAGTGACATACCCTGGCCACGTAGGCTTAGGTTCTATTGCAATGGCCCCACTGATGTTTGGAGACGCATTGCATATCTAATCCCACTACTCAATTCTATTCAGTGTTGTTCTGTTCTGTTCAGTTCTATTTAGTTTTAGTTTTTGATTGAGTAACAAATAAAATATTTTCTTTCTTTCTTCTTTCTATTCCTTCAATTCCATAATACTACTAACTTCGATTACTTCAAACTTTAATACGTCTGGATTGGTCAAGTCGCTAATCTTCAACCAATCCAGACGCAGTAAAAGTCGAACGTTGAACGTTTGAATTTTGGTAAAAACGTTGAGAATTAGCGCGAGATTGGCCCTCTTGAACATGCCCTCTAGAAGCCAGTTTTTTTGCCTTTGTGTGTGTTCCATAGATAAGACACTAACACATCGACGAATACTCTTTGTTCCGTCTGTACGAATACTGCTGTGTCGGGGTGTGTTGGGGCGCCTTGTACAGTTGATAGAGCGTGACGCAACACAACAGAACCTACTAATGTGAATCTAGTCATAGGTAATAAACGTAACCGATTGCGTTCTGGCGCGCCCCGACACACCCCGACACAGCAATATGAACCTAGTTTTATCTTTATGTATTTCTCTGATGTTTACCATGCGACCTTTCGCACTTCGAGGCACGCGCCACGCTACCAACCAAACGTGGCCCCAAGCGCCTGCCTGTGTGGCGGGGCCTTAGGAACGTGTAATTATAAAATTAACTTAAGATATAGATTAATGACAAGATATACAAGATATTGATCGCGCTACGTTGTAATCAAACGTAATCTTTGATCTCTTAAGGATCGGCAAATGTTTATTAGAGCTTCTTACAATTGCACTTAGCATTAATGTTATTAGATAGTTTTAATGAAGCTGATGCAAGGTTTTGTGTTATGCGGAAAAAAACAAACACACGAAAAGGTATAACGAATATGAATAATTCTGATACTTCCAGATTTGGTCGCGTTGGAACAGTAGTGTCTAAATTTATGTTATAAGACGATTCAAAATGATATTAAAATTAAATTAAATTTTATTCAGGTCGCAGGAAGTCAGTGGATCGAGACAGCTCAAGAATAGTCGTCGTTTCATTCTATGAAGGACGCAGGCTTCTACTGTCTGATGATGATGAGGGTGCAAGAACAGATGAAACCTTCCTAATTGAATGATCTTGCATAAGCTTCAGCTCATTACTGTGTAACTTCAACTCTATCTGGCATTTATCTTGCCATCGGAATCGGAACAAGGCGTGCGTGTGCCGAGAATGCAAATAACAGATCTACGCACAGATACGGTTACATATAATAAAACCAATGTGCTTCTTATTATCTGTTACCCCGGTTTAACTTTGTCAAAAACTGTTTACCATACTAACTTTGAGGAACCAATGTTGATGATAGAATAGATATCAATTCATCACCAGTGTTTTATTTTAAGTAAAACTAATTAGAAAATAACAATTACATAGTTTTATTACAAAAAAACAAGTGAGCCTTACAGTTGTCGCATATTATGATGTGTAACATCTGACATCTCCCCTCCTTGGTAATAAGCAACATTGTGATAGTACCAACATATCGGAAAAATTTGCGCTTCCTGTTACAAAATTCCATCGCTTTTCAGCAGCTTCAACCTGAGTACTCAACATCCATATCGCGATCACTACCTCACGCAAGCCCTTCCATCCATTTTAATAATAATAAAATAGTAATAGTAGAGCTTTTTTGTGAAAGAGTTCGCCCGGGGAAGTTCTACCACCATACCTATATCTGCCGCAAAGCAGTAGTGCTCGCATTGCTGTGTTCCGGTTTGAAGGGTGAGGGTGCCGGTGAAATTACAGGCACATGAGACTTTTCATCTTTATGTCTCAGGGTGGCGAGCGCAGTGCAATGCCACATAGGGCGCGTCCTAGGTGGACGTGACCTATGATGTATTGCACTGTTCATAGGCAGAGGTTACCGCTTAACACCAGGTAGGCCATCAGCTTGATCCGTCATTCCAGTAGAAAAAAAAAAAACAAGCAAGATGATTATGGCAAATGCCTTTTATAAATAAATAAACAGTACGCACAACATTATCTAGCCCCAAGCTAAGCAGAGCTTGTATTATGGGTACTAGATAACTGAAATACTTTAGTAAAATACATTACATAGATAGATATTTTTTATTATACATAGAAAATACCCAGAACACCCTGAACAAATATCTGCTTATTGTACAAATATTTGTTCCGAGGCGGGAATCGAACCCGCAACCTCCTGCATCGCAGAGCTCGTCAATGGGGATGCTTTGGGGGAGGCTTTGTCCAACAGTGGACGTCTTACGGCTGATTATGATAGGTAATGATTATGTCTCAATACAAGTTGGTCGTGACATTCTAAAGGGGAGCCCTATTAAATTATATGCAGCAAAGGACTTCTACACGATGATGATGAAGAAAAGCTCCCTTCGGGACATGAACTGCCATGGTCCACCTGGAAATCTCTGAACCGTCTCCGGAGTCAGGTGGGCCGCTGCAGGTATAACTTAGTTAAATGGGGGTATTCCAACGAGGCACAATGTGACTGTGGGTCCCCCTTCAGACGATGCCTCACTTGCTGTCCTGTCCATTGTGCACCAACACCTGCACCCTAAATGAACTGTGCAAAGCCACTGAAAATGCGGTCGACGTGGCTAAATTTTGGTCTAAAACAATTTAATTATCTCTGGGAACCAACAACACGAAGAACCAGAAGGATGATGATGATGATAAAAACCTCGTAAGTACGTCGTCCCGGTAGAGCAGGGGGTCCCAAACTTATTTTGTCTACTGCCCACTTTGAGAATAAATAATTTTTTAGCGCCCCCATAATTATTTTTGTGAAAAAATGGGGGCATTTTTTCACCTACTTTAAAATCACTATAACTTCTAATTAAATTAATTATTGTGAGCTTTATTAGCAGAGTTTAAACATGCACAAATCGGATTATTTGACAAAAACTTGTTAAAACATGATTGCCCGCGGTCTATTATCTACGAAAATGACCTATCTAGGAATACTAATAACTATTAAAATGCGAAAGTGTGTCTGCTTTGACGCCCGCATTTTCTTTCTGGGTCTCTTACCGCACCCCTTTAGGCCTGCAGCGCCCACAAGGGGGCGTTATCGCCCACTTTGGGAACCTCTGCGGTAGAGTGACCAGGTAAGGACAATTGAAAACAGTTCTATTTTTATCCCGCTGTAAAGGCAGGCCTCCAATCTTTAGATAACAATCCAAAGGTTTGATAAACTAACTCCCGTTTATTATTACGTCCATGTGCTATCATAATATGGATCATAATGACGTTAGGGCTGGTACACACGTAGTCACGATTACAGCTGTAATGGAAAGGTGTCACTTAATGCCAGGTGGCCACCTGCCATTATCAATAGGCTTGCTGTCGCTAAATAGGTATCTGGGTGCTTACTACTTATACATATTTACGACCTCTGTGGCGCGGCTGGCGATGGTTCGCCTGCGACGCAGGAGGTTGCGGGTTCGATTCCCGCCTCGGAACAAATATTTGTGTGTTCTGCAGATATTTTTTTCAGGGTGTTCTGGGTGTATTCTAAAAATATCTATCTATGTAATGTATTATATTAAGTATATCAGTTATCTAGTACCCATAACACAAGCTCTGCTTAGCTTGGGGCCAGATAATGTTGTGTGAACATCATTATTTATTTATTTATTTATTTAGCAACATTTCTTGACTTGAATACTTCCCCGGACTAACTATTTAAAAAAAACAAACATTTTTTTTACCTATGTTTTAAATAATAAATATAAATAAATAAATAATGCTGGACAGTTCACACAAAATTATCTAGCCCCAAGTTAAGCAGAGCTTGTGTTATGGGTACTAAGATAACTGATACAGTGGTGGCCATATAATTAAGAACGCTGATATAAAGGGAAGATTTTTTCCAACTAAGATGCAAAACTAATTGTATGCATTTGTTTTTATTTCTCTCGGTATCGTAATACATTTCCATATTACCACTGTATTCATTGATACACATGATTGGCTAAAAATCAATAGGCAAACTTTTTACACTACTTTTAAACAAAGCATTCCTTATTACTGGCTGGTCACGTAATTAAGAACGCTAAGTAGTTTATACCTTTATTCAAATTTAAATAGAGAACACTCAGTCGATTTGTTACTGTTTGTATAATTTTGGCGCCATTACGTGCTGTAAAAGATTAAAGGTGATTGCTTCTTTAGAAAAAACAATGGGAAAAAATAAAAGTTGTGATAAATCTACAAGGGAAGTAATAATAAAACTTCGCCGGAAGAATTGGTCTTATAAAAAGATAGCCGACCATCTGCAATGTTCAAAAACGATGGTTTTCCACGCTGTAAAGCATTTTGCTACGTATCAAACTACTTCGAATGTTCCACGTGTACCTAAACAGAGAAAACAACTCCTCGAGATGACCGAAACATCGTTCGTATGGCAAAACAAAATCCTTTTAAAGGGTCCAATGAGCTTAGAAAATAATATTTTGGTGAAAACAACCCTTCAGCAATCTCAGCACGCACTATTCGAAGACGTTTGGTAGAAGAAAAATTGCAAGGTAGGATAGCAAGAAAGGTACCCATGTTAAAACTTTGCCACAGGCAAGCCCGGCTTGCATTTGCGAGAAAGTATGAAAACTGGACTGTGCAACAGTGGAAAAATGTACTTTTTTCTGACGAGACGCAAAAAAACAGAGTATGTTCTGATGGAAAACGATATGTACGACGTCCCCCGAATACAGCATTCGACCCAAAGTACACGAAAGTTACATTAAAGCACGGTGGTGGAAATGTGAAAATTTGGGGTTGCTTTTCTGGACATGGTGTAGGACCTGTAAAGTTGATAGAAGGTAACATGGATCAGTTCCAATACAAAAATATACTGGAAGAAACAATGTTACCATACGCTGAAGACGTTCTACCGGTCATTTGGACATTCCAGCATTACAATGATCCAAAGCACACTGCACGCACCGTAAAGGAATTTCTTACAGCGCAATTAGTTTCTGTCTTAGACTGGCCTGCTACCAGTCCATATCTAAACCCAATAGAGAATCTGTGGTTTGAAGTAAAGAAAAAGGTTTCAAATACAAAGTGTGGAAATTTAAGAGAGCTGTATGACGTTTTTTTAGAAGAATGGAACTCTATTTCTCTTGCGAAATATCAAAAATTAATAGAGGCAATGCCTCGCCGGTGTAAAGCTGTAATTAAAAGCCGTGGATATGCTATTAACTATTAACTTTAGTTAAATATTTATTAAATTTCTTTTTATGTTTCCTGTGCTACATAATATTGTGATTTTTTAAATCTAAGTGTCATACAAAACAATTCCCGAGCAGTTAAATAAATCGTTCTTAATTATTTGTCCAGTTTCAGTACTATTTGAATGTGTTACTTTGATAAAAACAATAAAATGTGCAAAAAATAGTTAGCGATTTCATACTTTATTCTTAAGTCAGGTTGCTCTATTAATGTGACTATTATATAACATAACTAGTTGCTTCTCAGAAGGTACACATCTCTGTGTATGATACGATTTAAATAAAAAACTTCTAGAACTTCAAATCGTTCTTAATTATATGACCACAACTGTATATAATACAATACATTCCATAGAAAGATATATTTTTATTATACATAGAAAATATCCAGAAAACCCTGAACAAATATCTGCAGATCGTACAAATATTTGTTTCGAGGCGGGAATCGAACCCGCAACCTCCTGCGTTGCAGGCGAACCTTCACCAGCCGCGCCACAGAGGTCGTCTGTTTATGACGGAACATGCAGATGGCCCACCTGTTAAGCAGTATCACGGTAATACTAATAGCGTCGTACGCACCTTCTGCTTTATTCTATATTCTAAGGGTTCAAATAGAGTTTTGTTCTGGTGCCTAGGTGTACTAGATCACAAATCCATACTGGGTGTAAGCGTGATACTTGATACTCTGGATATAATTTAGTATTTGGATCTGCACAAACATAAGAGTAATTCTATGGGAATCTAAATTATGGTTATCCTTTGTAGATACGTTTCAGTCCAGTCGTAAAGTACACTCGCGCCTATTATGATTCACTCAGGCCGTCTCTTGTTACATACTAGCATTATCCCGCGACTCTGCCTGCGTGGGACCTATGTTTTAACATGGACACTGAATTATATCTCTTTCAATATCCTATAGACAGTGAAACTCACATGTGAATCCCTCCAGTAATCCCTCATTTTACACTTTCCTTATAATGGTTTTGTATCTATGTATTTATTTTTACATACTAGTTATTTATTGCTATTCCCCCTCACCTCCCTTCCATAGTTTATTGATGTCCATGGCATCACTTACCTAGGCCCTGTCTGAAAACCAGCGCTGCACTAAACCTAGGTTTGGTGCAGCTTATCCTGAGACAGGGACCTATTTGACCCCATTCATCACACAACGCCAACCTACGTTCTTCTGCCAGTTATTTTTTTCATTTTGTGTGTGTTTTTTTTTTTTTTTTTTTTTTTTTTTTAATACTACTGTATGGCGGAACAAGCAGATGGCCCACCTGATGATAAGCGGTAACCTCTGCCTATGAACAGTGCACAGTGAACAGTTACCTCATAGGTCACGTCCACCTAGGACGCACCCTATGTGGCATTGCCCTGCGCCCGCCACCCTGAGACATAAAGATGAAAAGTCACATGTGCCTGTAATTTCTGTTTTGTTTTCTTGTGTTAAGTTTATGTGTGTGTGTTGTGTCCTCTTCGGGAAAAATAAATATATTTGATTTCTTTCTTTCTGCAGTAAATTTTTTATGTGTAAAATTTTTCCTCTCGCTTTCCTGAAATCTGTGGGAGTGATTTCGTAAAAAAGGACAGAAGTGTGTAACAGGACGCGCATTTTTCCGAGAGGATGGCACTACCAGCCAGTTCGAACAAAATAAAAAAATCAGCCATGAGGTGATTAACAACGAGGTGAGATGTCAGATGTATAACATCATCATAGGAGAATACTGTAAGGCTCGATCGTTTTTTTGATTTTGGTTTTATTTGAATGATAACGAAACAAGCAGATGGCTCCACCTGGGGTGCATCCGTATTGATCCCAGAAATTCATCCCACGACTGATGTTAAACGGTAGCCTCTTCTTATAACAATGCATTACAACATACGTTACGTCCACCTAGGTCGCGCCCTACGCCAATTGCACTGCGCCCGCCACCGTAAGACATATCTTCCGTCTGGTGATTGCATCTCGGTTGAGCTATCATTAGATCGTTTGAAACGGTCTTTAGATAGCTGTTAATTTGTATGAGTAGGAACTGTTTCATTTGTATGTAACGACTCCTGTGGCGCGGCTGGCGATGGTTCGCTTGCGACGCAGGAGGTTGCGGGTTCGATTCCCGCCTCAGAACAAATATTTGTGCGATCTGCAGATATTTGTTCAGGGTGTTCTGGGTGTTTTCTATGTATAATAAAAATATCTATCTATGTAATGTATTGTATTAAGTACTAGCGACTCGCCCCGGCTTCGCACGGGTAGCCCCTGGTGATAAACAGCCCCCTCTTCCCCCCCCCTCCCCCTTTATGTGCTTCTACTGGTTCTAAGCTACCTCCCCACCAATTTTCAGCCAAATCGGTTCACCCGTTCTTGAGTTATGAGTCGTGTAACTAACACGACTTTGTTTTATATATATTATATACATATATCAGTTAACCCTAGCTAGATTGATTTTTCGTCCCCGAAAACCCCCATAGCAAAATTAATCGATATAGTCAGAGCCGTTTTCGAGAAATTGTTTTTTTTTTTCTTTTTACTCGGCGTCGCACGGTTTGTGCATACCCATAAAACAAGCTCTGGGTTAGCTTGGGGCTAGATAATGTTGTGTGAACTTGTCCAGCACTATTTATTTATTTTTTATGTTTACATTTTGTTTATATACCTACTTGTATTCGTTGTTATATCTACTAGATAATTGGTCTTAGCAATTAACCTATTAGGTACTGCTACTAAAATCTCTAACTAGATTGCGATGAAACAGAGCTCCTATAAATAGGACTCCAACTAACAAGGCGTAGGTAATCAACTAGCCTATCTACTTACCTCTTTAATTGATTTATTTAGAATCGTTAAATAAATAAAATAAGGAATTTAATTTATTTATCTACCAACCGTCGGCAATCGTATCTTCACCATAAAAAGCACATAAATGTTTTGATTGCTGTGATAGCCATTAGAGGCATATTGTCGACACTAATATATCCGAGGGTTCATTATAAATACCTCAATTATGTCATTAATCTTAGCTTAGGCAGAATGGAACGGTAAAAAAACAAGGCCGAAAGGAGCCGTGCTTAGACTCATTTTGATCAGCACACTGTTATAATCACTAATTTTATAAAAGTTTCTATTAAAAATATATTTTTCACAAAAAAAAAAATGTCAATGCTTGTTTCGCTTGCATGAAGATTATGTAAGAGTTATTACAGCGCTATTTGAAAGTTATAATTAAGGAAGATGTTACTTTATAAAAAGGTGATGACGAGAGATGGGATTAGAACTAGGTTTCAGTTATTGATCATTAATTATCTACTTATGAAAACAAGCAAGGATTGAATATGGCATGAGAAGGTCAACTCGCGCAACAACATCCTCCAATGCCTAACTTCCACTACCTGGGGTGCTTCACCCCAGGTACTGTGAACCACAGGCTTAGCACTCTGCTTCTCTGCAGGTGAATATGCATGTCCAGTGTGGCATCGATCTGCCCATGCACGAGAAGTAGACATTGCTCTGAACGAGACCTGTCGGACCATTACTGGTTGCCTTAAGCCAACACCGCTTATCCTGTGGTACCCCACAGCCGGCATAGCCCCACCTCGTATCCGCAGACAGGTCGCGTGTGCCACCGAGAAACACAAACAGGAGTCTGACGTGAGACATCCACTCTTTGGCGCTCAACTACCGAAGCAATGCTTAAAAAGCCGCCACAGCTTCCTTAAATCCACAGTTGCTATTGCCCCATCGAGTGACCCATCTCAAGCCCAACGCAAGCTATGGTTGGAGAAACACCCTCCCCCCTAAACTATATCGAGCCTGCAGAAAAACTCCCGCCAGGTAAAGACCTCCCCTGGCGCACGTGGAAGTCACTTAACCGACTTCGAACACAGGTGGGCCGCTGCAAGCTCAATATGAGTAAATGGGGCTACTCAGAAGAGAAAGCTACAACTTGTCCTTGCTGCGGAAATGATCCTCAAACAATGGCACACCTAATGCCCAATGTGCCCCAACATCTTGAGTTACACATATACGGCATCTGACAACGCCATAGAAGTGCCAAAATTCTGGCAAAACAAGATATAAAAATAGAAAAAACGAAGATCCACCATCGACTCAACGAAGAAGAAGAATATGGCATTCGGCACATATGATAAGCTAATTACGATTCGAGTTTTCAGTCCTAGTATAAATGACTATAGATGGGTAGAGCCGAACATATTGAATCTCCATTTAGCATTGTTAGTTAGAGATATTACAATATCGCACACATCGCTGTCTTGACTAAAATTTCGGCTTGGGCATGAGTTCGTCTTCGGCTAAGTAAAGCCGAAATGAATCAATGCCAACGCTTCCGCACACTATTGGCTAGCTGGCAACACAGGTGATCAATCGAACTTTACCGATCAATCGGCGCGCACTGCAGGAGGTAAATTATAGTTGCCAGTAAAAATAGTTAAGTAGTGTCGTGAGGTATAGTGCGGCAAGAGGGTTTATAGCTCTTTTGTAGTGTTCCGAAGACAAATGGTGAAAACAGAACCTTTATTTTCTCATGTTCGTCTGTCTGTTCGTCCGTGTTTTAAGCCCCGAAGCAGTCTGACTTTTAGAGAAAATTTTGGAGTTGTTGCGTTACATGCTCACTCAGTAACAGTAAAGGTTAAAAATTTGATGTTTACAGCTGCGAGTTGTATCTGTGATCGAAGGTTTACAGTTATGACTTGCGGATGTAATCTAAATAAATCATAGAGAAGAAACACGATTGGTAAAACTTAAATCGATAGCTTTATTTTTTGAAGTTGGCCCGCTCCTTCGATTAGAGAAAATGTTAAGCGTAAATTTGAATAGGTACTATTCAAAGTTTATTATTATTCAAGTGTAAACCACACTTTACCACACGCTGGAACGAAATTTTTGGGTTACATTTAAATTTAAGGTACTATTCAGTACGTAATCACATTACTTAGATTAATTAAAGATAATTCATTTTTATATTTGCTACTTTAGAAGCTAAACTACTTGTACTATTATTTATTCTGTGGCAAAACGAAGTTTTATTTTATCAATTGTCGCTTACGTCACTTACTTCCGAGCGGCAGAAATTTATATCTCATATCTTCCCGGGTTATAGTGAGAATGACGCCGTCACTGTCTTGCAGCTATTGTTTTCTTGGTAGACTCCACCCGTTCCATATTTTAGTATCTTTAGGAGATGAGGCTTACAACTTCGGGTCTCGGGACCATGGAACCCGGATGTACCTAGTACACTCGGGACCCTGACGTAGCGTGACTCGACATGTCTTGCGCAGTTAGGTACGTTTAGTGCTGCTTCTATTAATTTATCTTCAACAAAAGCCTCTTTAATACAAGCCTTGATTAACTTTTTAAAGGTTGGGTCCGAAAGAAGACACACCGTTAGCCGAATGATAAGTATTTCTGACGACCTCTGTGTCGCGGCGGGCGACGGTTCGCCTGCGACGCAGGAGGTTGCGGCTTCTATTCCCGCCTCGGAACAAATATTTCTGTTATCTGCAGATATTTGTTCAGGGTGTTCTGGGTATTATCTATGTATAAAAAAAAAAATATCTACGTAATGTATTGTATTAAGTATATCAGTTATCTAGTACCCATAACACAAGCTCTGATCTAGATAATGTTGTGTGAACTGTCCAGAATTATTTAATTATTTATTTCTGATGTTTTACTCTACAACCTAATCGTGAAACATTCTGGACCTATGAGGTAATGCATTGTTAAAGGCAGAGTTTTTTTTTATATTGATAGACCTTTGTTTCACGACGATCTCACCTGGTGGCAAGTGACGATGTGGCCGAAATCCATTTTCGGTCTACAAAGGTCAAAGGACAAAGGTCTAGAAGGCACCTATTGAAGAAGAAGAGAGAAGAAAAGGTTGAAAAAAGCCTTGAAGAGACCCAGATTATAGTTTTCAGGAAAGACAGACGACAGTAATGTATTCCACTCCTTAGCAGTTCACATTATATAGGTAGAACTGAAACGTTTAGTACGCTACGAATAGAAGGTATACTAATGAGGTATGGATGGTACCGAGCCGTGCGCCTGCTCGTCCCATGATGAAAATGAGATGGTGGGATCAGATAATGAAGTTCCTGGGAGCACTGCCCGAAATGTAACCTATGTTCTAACCTATAGAAGATCGAAAGGCATGCGAGCTTACGACGGTGCTCGAGACTCTGGATCTTAGTCTCCGCCATATGTTGCTCACCAATAAGCCTGAAAGCTCTGCGTTACATCAGGATTCATCATAAACGCAGTTAATAAATACTTAAATGCGGAAGTTTGATGTTTGTTAGTTACTCAATCATGCCGTAACGGCTGAACCATTTTCGATAAAATTTATTATTATGATATAATAAGACATCGACTGAGAGATAGCAACACCCCACCCCGTTTCCACGCGAGGGAAGCCGCGGGCGAGAGATAGTATTCCATAAATTGTGGCCCATGTTCAAAGTGTGCCTTGTCCCCGTTTTAAGGCATGCGTTTTATTGGTCGCATTGTGGCTTGAATCGCACGGGCGTATCATTTTACTATCTTGGGCATTTGTCTTCTATTGCGAATAGTAATGCCGTGGACAGACAAGCGAGAAATACTCGGCTGATCTAAAAAGTTCACAAGCTGCTCTAAAAAGGATTAGGTTTGTAGACAACTTTAGTCACATACATTGCAGGGAATCCAATTTTTTTTGTTTAAATACTTATGTTTTCCTCCAGAGGGCTGGGCTAGTGAATCCTAGTAGACTCACTCATTAAGGAGGCAGACAACAGCTAAATTCCATCACTATCTAACTCAGTAAAGTTTAGGTAAGTTAGAAAGTGACAGAACAGCGCTCGCGCCACGAAATGTAAACGAAAATCACGAAAAACGGTATTTAAACAAGTATTTGCTGCGTAATCGAATATATAAATCGACCAAGCGGTATAAAATAATATTATTTGTTACTATTATAAATGTTATCAATGTACGCTGATAGTTAACAAAGATATTTACGTTATAAGCGCATTGTAGACACAACAATGCACACAACAATTTTAGTTTTACTAAAAATTTTGCAGTCAATTTCCACCAAATTGAAAATTTGATTCCCAGACGAAGCAAGTAATGTTTAGGAATTCTATAGACGCAGTATTACTAAATTTTAAAAATAAAAGAAAGTCTTCTTGCTGCAAAATATCCTATCTACAATATTTAAAGTAGTTTCCCTTCATGTTGCATAGTCGGGACGCAAAAAATCTCAAACATGAACGTATGAATACCTAACGCCGCGGCGCCGTTTCAATTTTCCACATTTACCGCGTAGAAATAGCAACGAAGTTCAATCTGCGATATCTACACACATAAGTCTGCGATTACCGTGACCGGCGGATCCCATCACTCCTCCGTGACCGGTCCTTATCTGTGATTGATTATCGGACTGATCCCGCGGAGTATAGAAACAAGACAGGTGTTCCATTCAAGCCATGTTTTATTTGCTTGAGGTCATTTAGAACGATTACATCAAAAATGTTTGACAAGAAAAATCGATTCCTAAGTGCACTTATGCCAAAAAAGACAAAAACAAAACATACAATATATATTTGTTTTTTTAAATGATTTTAGAAAAATCCCAATTTTACCAATTTCAAGTTTATTAGACTCTTAGTCTTGTAGTCTTAGATTATGTATACTGTAGTACTCAGCAAGTGATGTCCCAGCAATACGGAGCCAGCTTTGACAAGACTGACAGAAAAATACCATACATTAAAAAAAAAAAAAAAAACTTTTATTTTTGTTATTATTATATGTCATTAGATATTCAAGATTGTAATATGATTGTATTGACATGTTTTTTTTTAATGGAAAACTTAAGCTACTTTGTGTACAATATTAATTACAGATTGACTGATTGACGACCTCTGTGGCGCGGCGGGCGAAGATTCGCCTGCGACGCAGGAGGTTACAGATTTGATTCCCGCCTCGGAACAAATGTTTTTGCAATCTGCAGATATTTGTACGGGGTGTACTGGGTATTTTCTATGTATAATAAAAAATATCTATCTATGTAATGTATTGTATTAAGTATATCAGTTGTCTAGTACCCATAACACAAGCTCTGCTTAGCTTGGGGCTAGTTAATGTTGTGTGAACTGTCCAGTATTATTTATTTATTTTATTTATTTATTTTAATGCGAAAGTTTGGATGTCTGTTTCTATAACGCCGTAACGACTTCAGGTGGGGTAAGTTACTTCTAATTTTTGTCTAGATTAGATTGTTTCTTAAAACCGTGAATGTTATTGGGTAAACAATTAGATTAAAAAGAACAATACAACATAGACGAGGGTTTACTGTATCGGTTTTGTAAAATTATCCATATTTTACTAGATATTCAATAAAAACGGCTTATTAGAGCGACGCGGGGCGTTTTTTTTTGTATGAACATTTCTGCCGGGGGTTTGCGCAGTCTTAACTGATTTCGATAAACTTCTACGATAGCTTGTGACCCATAGGCTACTCCTTACCAAGGTCATGAGCATACGTACATACATACATAGACACACGCCTTTTTCCGCGAAAGGGTAGGCAGAGCCTCCACGGGCCTCTTTTCACTGTGGGTTGCACCATCGTGCAAAATAGACGTGACAAGGGGTGAGCTCATTGCCGCCATTGCTTCCCACGACTGACTCAGCTAACGCTTTGCTCCAACAATACATTCTAAGCTAGCAGCCAGGACAAATCCTATACCAACGAATCTTACTAACAGTCCGGGTAATCCCTTAGTCGGCTTTTACGACATTCTCGGGAGGATACGGAGGGGTCTATTCTTAAGCTGGATACACCACGGACATGAGCCACATGAGGACATGATGCCATGAGCTGGGACTAATTAATAAATATAATTTATGTAGGTAACATGCTTAATATGAATTTACCTAGATAAAATGCCCAAGTTTAATACTTTAATAATAACCCATCTGTTCGATTATTGTGCATGTTGTGTTTACCTATAATTGGTTTCGCATGTAGGTAATTACATTAAAGTTCGTAATCTTATTTGGTATTCATGTGTAAACTGTTGGTAAAGCTAATAAATAAAATAATAATAATAACTTCACCACGCCTTATATCTTCTGAATTCCATGTTATCAGATAACGCGCGCCGTCAACTCGCACGCGTCACCGCGGCCTAATCCAACCACTCCCCTACAAGGCCCTGCCAATTTCTGACACTATTCCCGCCATTATTTCCCGCCAAAGCCTTAAATCAAAGGAGCCGCGGTTCGCATTCGCACTTCCGTTGTCATAGCAACCCAAAATGGCGTATCAGATTTCGCGCCTATGATGTGAGGTTGGCGGTCTCTAACTATGGTACTTTCTATAGTTTTATCTTTGTATTTCTATTGAATGGAAGGCGTGGTCATACCGATACGTTTAGGTGCTAATTGTTGACTTATTGAGCTAATGGGGTTATTGTTTAGGTCACACCTACCTTGCTAAATGTTAGGTATCTAAAGGCTGTTATAACAATCAAATAGGTATATATCCATAGTATATAAAAGTAGTAGTAGAGCTGTTTTGTGATAGATCTCGTCCGGGGAAGTACTACCACCATACCTATTTCTGCCTTTTTTATTTTTTATTTTTTATACTACTTGAATGACGGAACAAGCAGATGGCCCACCTGATGTTAAGCGGTAACCTCTGTCTATGAACAGTACATTACCTCATAGGTCACGTCCACGTAGGACGCGCCCTATGTGGCATTGCACTGCGCCCGCCACCCTGAGACATAAAGATTAAAAGTCTCATGTGCCTGTAATTTCACCGGCACCCTTACCCTTCAAACCGGAACACAGCAATGCGAGTACTACTGCTTTGCGGCAGAAATAGGTATGGTGGTAGTACTTCCCCGGATGAACTCTTTCACAAAAAAGCTCTACTACTACTAAAATACTGCCTCAAAGCATTGCTCGTATTACTGTGTTCCGGTTTGAAGGATATGCGTACCGGTGAAATTACAGGCACATTAGAGTTTTAATCTTTATGTCTTAGGGTGGTGGCTGCAGTGCAATGCCACACAGGGTGCGTCATAGGTGGACGGGACCTATGTGGTAATACATTGTTAAAGGCGGGCCCCACCAACTTGTACCGTAATAAATGCAGTTAAAAAAAAAACAGATGATAATAATAATAAAGCCTCCGAAAAACAAATTAAATCCCAGCGAACTGCTTGCACACTACTTATCTATTTGAGCTACGGTAAAATTAGTAACCGAAAAAATACTAATTTAACTGTGTAATATATACCGACAAAATAAATCAAAAATAGCATACTAAAATTTACCACCTGGTTTAAATAATGAACCCCGAATAAATTACTGAACTTCCAAAAGAAATACTTACTTTCCGAAAACTAAACTGAGTTAGCGAAATCATACTTCTGACAAATAAAACAAATTTAACGTACTGTAGGTATCTGCTTTAATACTTAATAATGGTTATAGAAATATTTTTTTAACTCTCAGTTTAACTGAAAATAACGACATCAAACGCCCGAAGTTTGCACTACGGGTGATGTCGGCTGTTTCGTGATTGGTCATTGCGCTCAACGCTGCACTCATTATGTTCATTCAGTCAGTGTGGGTGTACCGCCATCGCAATACTGCACGCAAATATACAATAGCCTATGTAATATTGATGACTCATACTTCAAAATGAGTGACCAACATGGATTTGGTCCAACATGGATTGATTTAAAACACTATCGAAAAAGGATCACCACGAGAGCTGCGAGCAAGCCGAAGGCAAGTGTGGCCTGGCAGGGCCCGCAGCGAACCAGAACCAACACACCTGCACACCAATACTCAATAGCCTTTGTAATATAGGGAGATTTAAGCAAACTAAAATCAATATTTAAGGTAGACGCTCTCGCTTGTGGCGCAAAATTATGATTTTTTGGTGTTTTTTGCCCATTACTGGTTATCAAAACATCTTCAGATAGCGAAAGTTGATTTTGCGAAAACTAGGAGACTTAACACACATGTTTTATTTAATTTAAGTATCACAGAAATATCATCAGTTTAGCTACGATCCCCCTAAACACATTTTTACAGTGTTTTTTTTCTCGCAAAATCAACTTTTGCTATCTGAAGAAGTGTTAATGACGAGCAAACAACACCAAAACAAATTTACTTCTTGTCACAAGCGATTTTATTTACAACCTCTAAAGACAACAAACTATTAGTTAAATTATAATAAATAATACTAGATATCGCTCACTACAGTATTATTATAGTAATGGCGTTTTAGTTTAATGGAAACCCCAATTTGGTAAAAGAGTAACCTAAACTTCAAATTTAAAGAACCAAAATTATGGTAAAAATGTCGAACCTGAATTGTCGTCATAATAGAAATTGAATAGTAACAAAGTATTAATCCTAGTAGAGTGTGTATTTTATTTTCGGAAGGTTTGGTATATTTATTCGGAACACATTTGTCAGTAACTTAGTATAAATTGCAGTAAAAAAAATATTTTTGACGCAGGTATATTGTGATTCTCTTTCGGTGGTTTTATTACGAGCCAAAAAAACGCTATTTGGAGATTCACCAACTCGCTCAAACTTCTTATGCTTTTTATAGCATTTTTTTTGTGTTTATTGATTCGGGTAAAGACGCTTCTAAAGATATCTCATTTGTCAAATTATGATACGTACTTTAGAAGTTATGAGGGAACAGATGCACATACATACATACCGGTCAAAATCATAACCCTCCTCTTTTGCTTCGCCGTAATCGAATAAAAGGTAAAGTTAAATAAAGCTCCTATAAGTTTTAAAAACAGTGGAGCTAAAGATACGTCATTGTACGTACACAGAAGCAGCACTCATGCCTCTAACTAACATGTAACAAGCGACAGGTTTTTAATTGAAATAGAGCTAATCACAGCATTCAGTAAAAAGCGCAGCCCGGTGTGGACACCTCGCCTTAAATAGACGAAATTATTTAATACATACAATATGGCTAGGCAGTAGAGAGCAGCAAGAACACTTTTCAAAATATGTTTATTAAAAACTGTGGCTCAGGAGACTACTCACCCACTAAACATGTCACCTATAGGTTAGTTCACCACTTTCTAGATAGTTTCAACCAATAGGGTGAGTTTACCGCTCTATAGATTAGTGGTAGTTTCAAAACCGATAGTCAAAGTAGATAGTTATTCATAAAATTAAAAAAATATAATATAAACTTATTGTTTTGACGTGAATTCGATGAACTTCAGACACCGACGTCAGACACTCCCGAAAAATTTTGAAACTTAAAACAGGTATGTTCATGTGAAATATAAGTTTAAAAGTTAGTTATATCTAGTATAGTATTATTTTATCTGTGGTTATATCATTGTAATTGATGAAGATCCATCTAACGGCTACTCAAAAGTATATACGTTTCAATGATAAATTTGAATAATCAGACGTCATACACTACGTAAAGTTAGTCTAGGCACGGTCTGCGTTAAGACGCGACCTAGCGACCAAATTATTTGTCCGTTTGGGACAGTTTAAACTGCATAGCAAAATTGCCAATATGCGGGCTAATAAAATAATTTGCAACACAAATATATTTGTGGCACTAATTAGAAAATATAACGCCTAGACCTAACAAGGAACACCAAAATAAAAAGTTAAAGAGAGTGAGTGAGTTAAGTGAATGAGTGCCCTATTCGCAAATAACCAAAATCACTCTTGGGTGCGGAGAGAGATCGTCGCTACCGTTAACAGAAGAAAGAAGCCCAAGCAAATCAAACCAACTTGAATCAGATTGACTGAGATGTTCAGCGCCGACTAAGAAATTCGACGTCAGCACTCTACTCAGGCCCAGACGCTTCCGATCGAGTCGAATGTGGTGGTGATTATGGGCGAGGACAATCCCGAGAAGATGGAAAATACACAGTTGATAAGTGCCAACACCAACAGAGGGCAAACTACCAGAAAAAATCCCTGTGAATTTCCGGGACAAATAAGACAAAGAACAAGGAAGACGAAAGGCAACAAATGACAGCCAATAGCGCATTCTACCTTTTCATGTCGCGACATCTAGCCGTGAATTTCGTAACTAACTTATAAATCTTCCATTAGGTATGCGTGGTTTGCAGCGCATGTCAGGTTTTTTATTTTTATTTAGATATGAGCTTACGAAAAACACTAGCGGTAGTAGCCCAACTTCTACACACCCCGATTTTTTTAATTGATTAAATTTTTAGTCTAGGTATGACGAATGAGCTGGCTATCCCCAAGTAGTGATAACTTAAGGATATTGTTAAAGTGCCTCAGAAAAATTCTCGCATTAATTACGTAAATAATTATCGTCGCCATCTTGGTTCGCGACACGTTTTTGCTGCCCTCCGATAGATGTCGCGGAATTCAATAATTGCGACCAGAACGTGCCCCGCTTCTGTATTCAAGGATTATTAAAATGTCCGTGATAGGACAGATGAATTATAAGTCATACACTAACAGATGTGTCACTCTGATAACAGTACCTACAAACTTACCTATTTATGAATATTTGTGGAATTGCATGACCTATATTGAATCTGTCACACGGACGTTTTCGGACATTTAATAAAATAATCTATTTCTATATAATTTCAATTTCTAGTGTTTTTTGTAATATCGTGTAATTTTGGTGGCATATAGGTGGCGCGATAGGTTAACAGCATGTCTATAATGAGCTTTTGTTTTTTTTTGTTTTTGATAAGAGTTCTTACAGTTTTCAAGAAAAAAAAATATGGTATTGTATCTAGTGAAATCTTAAATTCAAAACAGTATTTGAATTACTTCACTCGATAACAAAATATGTCAAATATTTTTAAAATTGAAATACCATTCTCGTACTTCTTACACGTTTGAATTTTTGAAACCATTTGTAACTTATTAATTATGTACTAGCGACTCGCCCCGGCTTCGCACGGGTAGCCCCAAGTGAAAAAGAGCCCCCTCCCACGATATTTTATTACTTATTCTGCTATTTGGAGCGGAGAAGAATCCACCAAATAAGAGATAACTAACATCGGTCCAGCCGATCTTGAGTTACAAGTGGTGTAACTAACACGACTTTGTTTTTTATATATAGATTATTGAGTTAAGTCATGCACAAAATTTAACAAAACTCTAAAGAGTATTTGTATATTATTACTTTTACACAAAATCACGGTATCAGAGCGTACACTCGCCATCTTCGCGTCACACAAAAATATTCGTTGAAACTGGTTGAACCTTGGTAGCCAAGGAACACAAGTGTAGTGTAATTCAATATTAGTGTATTATCAGTTTTCTTCATATTTCTACCTACTTGTTAATCTTTTGCTGAGCGTGCGATTGAAGAAGTGACACAAGCCTAGTGATGTGCCTCATTAGGAGTATGCTGGCTTAATAATCTTGACAGCTTCCGTTTTTGTGTCTCTCAAGTAGGAATGGCTATACGGAGCCATCTTAATAGATGCTGTATTTCTTTTTGGGTCTTTGACTCCGTACACGTTTGAGACGTACTTTTGTTAGAATCAAAGATTTAAAAGGAAATAGGGCAATTATAATGACTGTCTTATCCAAAACAACGTTGACCCCTGTTCACGTTCTAAGGTTTTTACTTTGCTTAAACTAGTATGTTATTAAACTTTCGCGATCAGAACACAAAAACTAACACTAAACTAAAAACTATCCAGTTAAACGAGTTATTGCCTAAACTAATTCCAAACTAACTAGTTCTAGTTGCCAAACTTCCCCTCTTTTTGGTGGAAATAACCCTCTAAACAAAATTGCCAACGACAAAACACACATGAAATTGTAGAAACCTGTATAGGTATACCGTATCAAGGCATAATTAGTTGAAACATAGATAAAATAATACTACTTTTAAATAGGTTTTTGTGGAAAAAAAAACAATACTAGCTTTTATAAGATTAGTGATCTGAACAGCGTGCTGATCGGAATGAGCCTAAACTCGGCCAGTCTTCTATTATCCATCAAGGAGTTCCGTTATCTTCCGTCTCCATTATCAGATCAGCTTGCTGTCACCATAATATAGTATTGTCATCGGAACTTGACAGGTATGCAAAATTTTATCTCAATCGGTTGGTGATAACTGCTTTAAGGTGGTTGCTATCGCTTGTGGCGCGAAATTCAATTTTTTTCGTGTTTTTTGCTCATCACTGCTCATCAACATATCAAATTAATTTCGCGCCACAAGCGAAAGCAACCGCCTTGATTGGGTTGCAAGATTTGACCCGAACATACACTGCCTGTTGTAGCCTATGTCACCGGACCATAATAACGAATCTATTGACACCCTTCATCTCTTCTTATAATGACTTCTGAGGAGTGCGGTCTTGTTTTCTAACAGACTGAAATTAGATTTTGATTACCATTTTGATAGAATTGAAACTATCGTGGTTGGGAATCATATTAAAAGATTATTGTATTCGCTGGTCCACCGTCGAACGCGGTCGCGGGCGGTGCTCATGATGAAGAGGCTTCTGAACTCAGTCTCGAAACGTCAGCAAAGTGACGAATAATAGTGGTAATTAGCCGTTTATCTTTTAATACCATTTTGATGTTCATTGCGCTGAGTGTTTCAAATATTTTCGCTCTTGTAAAAAAGCTAGAACATGCAGCGCAAAAGGTACCTATTTAGTCAATTACCTAGACTTAATGTTTCCTATAAGTACGACTCACACTTTAAGAATAACGATTTGATAAAACTTATTTAACTAACCACAATCAACTAAGCTAAGTGCTAAGTGCTCCAGATCTTTCCTTAATCGTTTTAATCATAATGAATCTGTAGAAATGACTGTATAAATATTAATTGATGCAATATTTTCTAACGAGGTAGGTACCTGTATTTTAAGTGTTTAGTCATTTATATGCAGTGATAAATACAATTATTATATACATCCGATGCGATAACGATACGATTCACAGGCTGTCGAAATAAGAGCAGAGGCTTTAGTACTAATTTTGGTAGTTTTAGAAACTATATGAAATTTCGTTTCCTTCTTTACATTTATAGCGCCCCTTAGTTCCTCGAAGCTTTCGCTAGGGGCGCTGCAAGTAAATAATAATAATAATCTAGAAAAAATGCTGGACAGTTCGCACAACATTATCGAGCCCCAAAATAAGCAGAACTTGTGTTATAGGAACTAGATAACTGATATACTTAATACCACCATCCCTATTTCTGCCTCAAAGCAGTAGTGCTCGCATTGCTGTGTTCCGGTTTGAAGGGTATGGGTGCCGGTGAAATTACAGGCACATGAGACTTTCTATCGTTATGTCTCAGGGTGGCGGGCACAGGGCAATACAACATAGGGTGCGTCCTAGGTGGACGTGACCTATGAGGTATTGCACTGTTCATAGGCAGAGGTTACCGCTTAACACCAGGTGGGCCATCTGCTTGTTCCGTCATACAGTAGTATAAAAAAAAAAAAAAACATCATGGATAGATATTTTTTATTACACATCAAAAATACCCTGAACAAATATCTGCAGATCGTACAAATATTTGACCGGGAACCGAACCCGAAACCTCCTGCGTTACAGGTAAACCTTCACCCGCCGCGCTACAGAGGTCGATAAATGTATGGAAGGAAACGAAATATTATTATAGTTTCGAAAACTATCAAACTAGTACTAAACGTATTGTTATCTGGCTCACCACTTGTCACGTCTATATTCCCACGATGGTGCAACCCACGGTGAATGAGGGCCATAGAGGCTCTGCCTACCCTTTCGGGGAAAAAGGCGAGTGTCTATGTATGTATGTATGTATGTTATATGGAACCGGCCGTCCCGTTCTTGGAATTGTTTGTGTTGCGAGATTTGGGATTTATTTTTCTAGTCTTGCTTTATCTTTAATGTAACAGTTTGGTAGTTTTTGAATCTTATTTTAAAATTTAAAAAGGTTAAGATTGCACTGAAAGCATATCTTCTTTTCGAATTTTCTCGAAGTTATTTGCATAAACCCGGGGCTGCGCCAACACCAGGAAGAAATCTTCATACAAAAAAGCCGTTTTTATTGAATATCTCGTAAAATATAAATAATTTTACAAAATCCCTGCAGTAGCTTTATTGTATTGATTTTATTTATCATATTTTTTATCGAATAATAAATGCACCATTTTAATAAAGAATCGAATCTATAACCAAAAGTTAGAGGTTTTTTTAAACTAACAAAACTTTATAGGTTTGGATAAAGTAGTCTAAGAAACTGCAAATAACTAGGTATTGAAACACTCGTTTGAGACTATTAGACACCTCGTCAAGACTTGGTTTTTAAGCTTACAATCATGTTTTAATAACCCCTGTTAAGTACCAGTTTCAGAAACTACTATTATCAGACGTATGCTCTTGCAAACTGTCTTGTCTAATACCCCATCAGTTGCATTCCTCGTTTTGTAGGATGATATCACGTGGTTCACTGTAATGTGAGCCTTAATGAACCTATCACTAAGGAACATATAACTACCGCTTATTGCGCAAGTGCGATAATATTAGAATTGTTTATTTCATTTTATGCGTACGAGGTACGAGTTACGAGTTTACTGACACTTTTTATTGTGTCATCTAATTCTTAAATTGATTATGAAGGTATGCTAATAAATAAATAAATAATGCTGGACAGTTCACACAGCATTATCTAGCCCCAAGCTAAGCAGAGCTTGTGTTATGGGTACTAGATAACTGATATACTTAATACAATATATTACATAGATAGATATTTTTTATTATACATAAAAAATATAAATAAAATAATAATATAAATATACATAGCTTGTGTTATGGGTACTAGATAACTGATATACTTAATACCATCGACGTAAATAAAATGAATGGACGGGCCTTAGGGAACGATAGTTTTGAAGCTTCTAAACAGACCTAGCTAGTATACTTCGCTTCAGTCAGTCTTTGTCACGGCAACGAGTGACAGCTATGCTGAAAAATACCAAAATTAGATACCTTGGTGATACAATGCCTTCCTGTGCTTTTCTGCAAGTGCAAACAACACAAGAAATACAAATAAAGCTTCAGGCATCGCATTTCATTCGTAAGTAAAGGTTTTGTAATATAATTTTCATCAATTGATAAAAAACTTATAAATTGTCGTGTAGTAGGAAAACTACATAAGTAACACATTTTGCGAAATCGACTTTATTGCATGGTTATGATGGCCCATACATGTCGATGGACACGTCTTGCTCTAGAGGACGAGCGACAAGGAGGACTACGCCCCAGGACATTATCTCAATGTTCCCCACTCTGAATGAAAGTTAACAGACACAAGTTTATACTCGTAGATAGTTTTAATTTTAGTCGACATACCTTTTTCTTTTTGATACTTAGAATTATTGTGTTCCACAAATTTATTTCATTTTGTTGATTTTATAAGCAAAAGATGTATGATAAGTTTGTTATGTCACTTACTTTGAATTTAAAAGTCTGCTAAAATAATGTAGGTGTTTCAGTATTTTTCTAATATTCAGACTTGATAAAAAGAAATGATTATGAAGACGACCTCTGTGGCGCGGCGGGCGAACGTTCGCCTGCGACGCAGGAGGTTGCGGGTTCGATTCCCGCCTCGGAACAAATACTTGTGCGATCCGCAGATTTGTTCAGGGTGTTCTGGGTATTTTCTATATATAATAAAAAATATCTATCTATGTTGATATTGTATTAAGTGTATCAGTTGTCTAGTACCCATAACACAAGCACTCTGCTTTATTTATTTATTTATTTATTATTATAAGTTGGTTTTATTTTAAAATGTATTTTAATATTATTTTTAATCTATACCCATGGATAGGATTGTCATATTCAAATAAGTAAATAATAGATCATTTCATGATTTCACTATTATGGGAAAATTAAATAATGGCACTTATCATTAGCTTTTTGAACCTCAGTGGAGATTATTGACGAAGGAAAACTAAACAATTGACATGCAAAAATAAATAACTGCATCAATTATTCAAAACTTTGGCGAGGGAAAAATACATAGTCGTTTTTTTTTCTCTTAATCAAAAGAACGAAAATATATTATCATTAAATTCAAAAATAGATACAGTACCAATCTATAACATATCAAAACACGGACTGCAAAATTAGTTACGATAAAAAAGTTATTGCCATTTTTGACGCAATAAAACAGTAAATCGCGTTTTTCTCGCGATTTTGGTTTTGTTGTTGTTATTACTTATTTAGTTTTCCAACTACAGCGACGAAATATTTGACAAGACTTCACGTATGACGGATGGTCCGGTACAGACTGCAAAAAAATCTGATGCCTAAGGGGTATCGTATTGATTTAGAATTGTAATTTGCATTATTTACGTCAAAACATTGCTAAGCACGTCGCTTTAGGTAATTGCATATAATATGTAATGGCATGTTAATTAACCTTATAGCTTTCCAAAAGAAATCTAAGGTAAACAAAAATGGATAGAAGTCATAAGACGAGCAAGAACAGACGACTTTTGGAAGTGGAATACATTTTCCCGTATTTGCTCTGATAATTTTCTACACAATGAATTTAATACGCCAAAAAACGGTTAGTAGTAGTAGAGCTTTTTTGTGAAAGAGTTCGTCCGGGGAAGTACTACCACCATACCTGTTTCTGCCGCAAAGCAGTAGTGCTCGCATTGCTGTGTTCCGGTTTGAAGGGTAAGGGTGCCGATGAAATTACGGCCACATGGGACTTTTCATCTTTATGTTTCAGGGTGGCGGGCGCAGTGGAATGCCATATAGGGCGCGTCCTAGGTGGACGTGACCTGAGGTAATGCACTGTTCATAGGCAGAGGGTACCACTTAACATCAGGTGGGCCATCTTCTTGATCTGTCATTCCAAGTAGTATAAAAAAACTCATTGTGCAAAAGTCTTAAAACTGCACTCTGCAGTTTCCTAAATACTGGAATTTTTATACATTTATGTTTCCGTACGATTTTTATGATATTTTCTTAGTTTATTGAGTGATGAAAAATATATTTTTCACAAATTGATTGAGCTGAAGACCTTAGGTGGACTTGCTTTTCTATTGATTTATATTGTGTATGTTTGAGAGCTGAAAAATAGATACGTAACTACATGAAACAGAAGGGAACCATGTATTTTTGTAAAAGCTTCATTCAATAATTGCATTTTTTTCAGCGATTTTTTGTACTATAAACCTACTGAAATAACTTTAGAAAACACATTGCATCTGTTAAAGTATTAAGTATTAAAAAAAATACAGTTTTTAAGAAGTTCAATAATTTAATTTCACCTAGTTTATTTACAAGACTGCCAGGAGTGGCGCTATAGAGAAGAGGCCTTTACTCAGCAGTGGCTGGATAGATAGATAGATAGATAGATAGTTTATTTGTTGACCGTACCCTAAATCCGAATTGTCTTATTTTTCACGGACGTTTTGTATGGGTAAGGCCAGTCCATTTATTTTACTTTGGTCGAAGCTTAATACTATATATTACATAGATAGATATTTTTTATTATACATAGAAAATATAATATTATACATAGCTTGTGTTATGGGTACTAGATAACTGATATTCTTAATACAATATATTACATAGATAGATATTTTTTATTTTACATAGAAAATATTTGTTCCGAGGCGGGAATCGAACCCGCAACCTCCTGCGTCGCAGGCCAAGCTTCGCCCGCCGCGCCACAGAGGTCGTACGCGTAATAAGTACGCATAAGTAGGGCAGTTGGCGGTTAATGATGTCTTTATAAATAATTCTGGAATCCAACACTCAAAAAAGTCTATGACTTTTCCTAAATTCTATTAAAAGTTATAATACAAGTAGGTTTGTACAAAAATAAAATAAAACATATGAGACAGTTGTGGTACCTGAAGACCACTGCAACCATCTAAAGGTAGCTCAACTGATCCAAATCACTACCAGACGGAAGGGTCCCTAAGATACTGGCTTAATTGCCACGCTGAATGGCCATACTAATGCGTTGAGCCAGATAAGAGCCAACTCTCGGGTCGCGTAATGTCGCTTCGACCAGATACCCTGAAATAATTTTGAAAATGCGAAGGGCCCCGGTAGCCCACGGACCCAGAGTCTCGACCCCGAAAGGCTCAAATATTTAAGCTCTGTCGATACTTGCATTTTTGCTTCTTTTGAGGTCCTCAGTGGAATCTACCGCCGCACCGGCCCTAACTGATGTACTGGACAGATGAGATGGCGCAAGGGTATCATATCAACGCATGTAGCGTCCCACACCAAAAGTTTTCATCTTTATGTCTCAGGGTGGCGGGCGCAGTGCATTGCCACATAAGGCGCGTCCTAGGTGGACGTGACCTATATGATAATGCACTGTTCATAGGCAGAGGTTGCATGCCTTTCGATCTTCTATAGGTTACATTTCGGGGAATGCTCCCAGGAACTGCACGATCTGATCCCACCATCTCCTTTTCATCACAGGACGAGCAGACGTACGGCTCAGTACCATCCTTACCTCATTGGTATACCTTCTATTCGCACAAAACGTTTTGGTTCTACCTTTATAATGCGATCTGCTAAGGAGTGGAATACACTACCGTCGTCTGTCTTTCCTGAAAACTATAATCTGGGTCTCTTCAAGTCTAGAGTGAATAGGTGCCTTCTAGACTTTTGTGCTTCATCTTCGGCCACATCGTCACTTACCAAAAGGTGAGATCGTGGTCAAACAAAGGTCTATCAAAAAAAAAAAGAAGGGTTACCGCTTATCATCAGGTGAGCCATCTGCTTGTTCCGTAATTCTTAGTATAAATAAAAAACCTACCTCGGATCAAGAGTCATGCCGTCAGGCCGCTTACCATCGTCACGTAGGAGACCATTCGGTTCTAAAATGGCTGGAATGTTAACGCTGGTAAAGGCCCGGCGAATGATATCATTAAGGCTAGCGTGGCGAGAAATCCTACCGGCAGCCCTGGTGCACGATAATCCGTGGTGACCAAGCTGATCAACAGCAGTACCGCACCCAACCGTAAAGAAAAAAGAAGTTGCAATATCGAAATAAACTGGTGCTATTAAAGTACCAGTATTGTGTGATGAAAGTGCATGCAACCAAAAAAAAAAAGTACTAAGCATTTTTCTAGTAATTGCTGTCAAAGACTCAATTTCAAGAATTGAACAAATAGGCACCTACCAGAAGTTAGGTCCGATAAAATAGGCGGTAAACGTATACTAAGCTTCAATATCATCTACTTTGTTAGCTAATAAGTCCCGCATTATTATATTCTATCAAACTCAATACAATAGGCCGTAATAGTTGAATAATCAATAGCATAAAGGCCGCCAGGTATGTAAGAGGCCGTAAAAAGGCACATTGAAAGTGTGAGCTGCTCCAAATTGGGATCCAAAGGGCCCAATTTAGCTAGTTTATCTTATTGTTATGGATTTGCGCGTAGGAACAACGATGTTGGAATATAGGAAATGTCTAATTGAAAGGGCATCGTAAGGTAGATCAGCTTACCTACATTCGTACAACAGGCTAAGTAGCGTTTCGAAATAGATGTGCGATATGTTTTCATAATAGATTGTTTACCTTTAGAGAATTTCAATTATGTACCTATATAAAGCGATGTGGTGTGTTCGGCCTAAGAAAAGACCCCTCCGTCTCCTCACTTGGATGTGGTAAAAGCCGAATAAGGGATTACCTGGACTTGTTATTAACATTTGTTGGTATAAGATTTGTCCAGGCTGCTGTAAACAATGGGACCACGAGCAATACTACGTCTCCTTGGTCCCATTAACGGGGCGAAGTTCTGGGACCACGAGAAAAAAGCCAATTATGGCAACATCCATTTAAAAAAATGAGGACTTTCATTTGAGGATCTTATCACATCACACTAATGTTATAAATGCAAAAGTTTGTGAATGTGTGCATAGATTTGGGTGAAATTTGGCATGAAGATGACTGGATTCGAAAATACATTTCGGGGAATGCTCCCAGGAACTGCGCGATCTGATCCCACCATCTCCTTTTCATCACAGGACGAGCAGGCGTACGGCTCGGTGCCATCCTTACCTCATCACCTTCTATTCGCACAAAACATTTCAGTTCTACCAATAAACTACCGTCGTCTGTTTTTCCTAAAAACTATAATCAAGTGAGAGTCTCAAGTGAATAGGTGCCTTCTAGACCTTTGTGCTCCATCTTCGGCCACATCGTCACTTACCAACTGATGAGATCGTGGTCAAACAAAGTTATATCAATGTTAAAAAAAAAGAAGTTCATGGTAGGTAGGTACATATTAATTGTTTCATTATAGCAGGCATTATGCAAAGCTCAGACGAAAATTTCACTAACCACGTGCCATATTCAGCGGGTCGTGTAGGCCACAATACCGGGTCGAGGTGGTCTGACACTAAATAAAGCTCCGAGCTGTTATAACTCCGGCTAATGCGCCATTTTCAGTTAAATTGAAATGTATTGCAACTGAGCTGGAATGCATTGTCGCCGTGTCAGGCAGGGGTGTCACAAAATTAAAAATTTGCATTAAAATCTATGCAGTGCATCTCATGAGTAATTAAAACTAGCTAAGAGCGTGTAAGGCCACGCGCATTGTAAGGTTTCGTTGTTGTTTTACACAACTAACAACTTCATATAAGTAATTTTCAATGAAATTTGTAAAAAAAAACATAGGTCACGTCCACCTAGAACACGCCCTATGTGGCATTGCACTGCGCCCGCCACCCTGAGACAAAGATGAAAAGTCTCATGTGCCTGTAATTTCACCGGCACCCATACCCTTCTAACAGGAACACAGCAATGCGAGCACTACTGATTTGTGGCAGAAATAGGTATGAAGGTATACCTTTTAGGTTTTTAGGTATGCTTTATGGCAGTGCTTGATGAACTCTTTCACAATAAAAGCTCTACTACTACTAACCAACCATATTAAGGCAATAATACACCCCAAACTGCAATAAAGACATCTCCTTGAAAGCCTACTTCTCACAAACGGATTATCCAAATACTACATAAAATAATACAATGGTCGTCTAATATAGTCAAAAATCTGTTTCTTTTTTTTAAGTAATTGGTACTTGTGGCAGAAAAAACAACCAAAGTTTCCTATGATTTACGCAAAAAATCCTATTGCTTCCAAAAGCATGAAGTAATTTTAATGATTTTTAGTATTCATATTATTTCTATTAATCGTAAAGTTAAATCGGAGACATAACGGTGAAGAAGCGCGTTGATGTCTTTTGTAATAAAATGTGTACAGATGATAGTTCTAGATGTGCACTTACACTTCTCGTACACATTTGCGGAGTTGTGCAACTATGTTGTATGAAGGGCATAGTACGGACACGAACTAATCATGTATTTTATGGTCACAGCTCGCTCCTCAGGCTGGTATCGTCTGTGTATCCCTTATAAAACAAACAAATTATATAATATATAAAGATCGTTGCGTGACTGACTGACTATCAACGCGCACCCTAAACCGTAAGTCCTAGAGACCTGAAATTTGGAGGGTACAATCCTTTTGTGGTTTTTTGTGGTCTAGGGCTGCACTAAGAAAGGATTTTCCAATTGCAGGGGGGTGTTCGAATTTATATGGAAAAACTAAGCAGACGAAGTTGCATGTTCCCCTAATAAAATATACTTTTATAATGGGGCGACTCAACTCAAGACGACTGAGACATACGATTCTGGAAAACTATAGAACTCGCTACGAAAAAACTAAATATGAGGTATCTAATTTATGGTTAAAACACATTAACAAAATTACGCAAAAACCCACGAGTTTTTCATATTACGACAATGGTTTTTGTAAAACACAGATCTTTCTATAAATGGGAGTTTGTAACCCGTTTGTAAGCGGTTTGACAACCCTGCTCACATTATAGTGCGACAGGCGACTAAATCACGCTAGTTCAGTTAGCGCGCGTCACTCGCCCGCTGAGTTATACACCCTGTATGTCCGACACGGAATATTTGCTTACACATTTTTCACTTTTACAACCATTTCTTACTCTTCACAGTTGTCGATCGAAATCTATTATACGTTTAGCTTGAAAAACACTGATGACCTTTCAATGGAGGCATTAGTAACAATATCTAGCGAGCTACTGTACCTATAAGCTGTCAGTAACTAGTGCGGCTAGTACTTGATTATAGGGTTAACACTATTAACATTCAAATACCAATTCCTTTTTATTCCAAGCTTTTCATTAACTTGCAATGTAGGTCCGGGTGGAATCTTACAACTGCATTTTAAAGCAGTTATCCTCAACCGATTGAGATGATATTTTGCATACCTGTCAAGTTCCGATGACAATACAATATTATGGTGACAGCGAGCTGATCTGATGATGGAGACGGACAATGGACATGTGAAGGTGGACAACTGAACTACTCGAGAGATAATAGTAGACTGGCCGTTTTTAGGCTCATTTTGATCAGCACATGGTTACAATCACTAATTTTATAAAAGCTTGTATTGACAAAAATCTTTTTCACAAAAAACTTATTGTTTTTATTCCTACTTTATTTATTAAAATCTTTTTAACACGCTTTTGCTTAACTTGTAAGTAACAAATAAAGAATGCATTTATTTACAGACGGAATAATACAACTAATACAAGTAAAGACCGCTGCTGACTATCTAAAGGTAGCTCAACTGATAATTTAAATCAAATATTGTAATCTAATTTTCGGCCACTTCATGATATCCGAAACCCTCGGCTTTGTTGTATTGATTTTATTTATCTAATTTTTGAACCAATAATATGCACCATTTTAATATCATTTGAATCTAGGCAAAATATAAAGGTAACTTTGGTTTATTTTTCTATCGAGAAAATATTGTCCTATCGTGTTTCTGGTACAGTGATCCCTCGGAATTATAATGTAGTATCCATGCATATTTTTAATTTGAATATTGTACTTATTTAGTCAGTTAAAAATCTAAACTAAGATTGGTCATTTTGCGTTGTACCCCACCTATCTTGATCCTATCTACGTAACTGCCTGTCGCTAATATCGGGGACACCCTATTCAATTGTCTCGATGGCAGATACCTGCCACAAACATCAACAATTATAAAAGCATTATTATTTCCGAGATTATTATTAAGGTAATTATGAAATGCCCACAATTTAGTTGTCAACGTGTAAATGCCTATAATTAAATCTGTTGCCTATTATCAAGTCTTGCAATGGAATGATTTACTACAAGCCCGATTTGAAAATAATGTACCTACTCACAACCAAAGATTTAAATCGTTATATACGCCCAGACACCGAAAACTGTTGCATTGTATTTGAAGTGAATAGTTAAAAATCGTGATTTTGTCTATAAACTTAACTGTTGATATTACAATTTATTGTGCAATCATATTGACAAAAAAATTTGAAAAAATTAACGTTCTCTAAGTCCTGTGACTAGATGTGCACTGATTCCAAATGAGCGAGCTATCTTATTTCACGTGGAAAACTTACGGCGCGGTCACTCAACGGTAAAGGCGTATCTAACGATATAAATCTTTGCTCACAACGTGATTTTTAGTACTGTAGTGTGTCTGGCCTAAGAATAGACCCCCTGTCTCCTCACATGGATGTAGTTAAAGTCGATTATGGGATTAAACAAGGGGATGGGCAGTAGCATCCATCTCAGTACTGCAATACTGCGATCACCAATCCGACTGCCGAGCGTGGTGCTTATGGCAAATCATTACATCGGGGATGGCTCGTCCAACAGTGGACGTCTCAGGCTGATGATGATGATGATGATAATGATGAGTCACAGCGGAATGGCTCAACAAACTGAGAAAAACAAAATAGATAGATTGATTACCTCTTTATTGATCACCACACAGAAACAAAACAAATAAATAAAATAAATAAAAAAGTTAAAAAAAAAGCGCCCAAGTGCGAGTCGGACTCGCCCATGAAGGGTTCCGTAGCAGCAAGTAACATAATATAAAAGTTCTTGTAGTTTGTTGTAACTTTGATCGATGTTTGAATAATAGTGTATTAAAAAAAAACTACTTACTAGATTTCGTTCAAACCAATTTTCAGTGGAAGTTTACATGGTAATGTACATCATATATATTTTTTAGTTTTATCATTCTCTTATTTTAGAAGTTACGGAGGGGGGGGGGGGAGGGACACTCAGGTATGGGTGTCAGTTCTAGGTATGGGAAACCCCAAAAAATACACGGACAGACAGACAGACATGACGAATCTATAAGGGTTCCGTAATTTTTGGTTACGGAACCCTAAAAATGGGCGGCTTTATCGCTGAGTTCGATCTATTCGACAACCTCTGCGGCGCGGCGGGCCAAGGTTGGCCTGCGACGCAGGAGGTTGCGGGTTCGATTCCCGCCTCGGAACAAATATTTGTGCAATCGCAGATATTTGTTCAGGGTGTTCTGGGAATTTTCTATGTATAATAAAAATATCTATCTATGTATTATATTGCATTAAGTATATCAGTTATCTAGTATCCATAACACAAGCTCTGCTTAGCTTGGGGCTAGATAATGTTGTGTGAACTGTGTCCAGCATTATTATTTATTATTTATTCTTATCGCTTTTAGCGATAAGACCGCCTGTTGTACATTACTGTTATTGTTTTTTTTTATTTTATCTTTTTTTTTCTATTTGGTGTGCAATAAAGTGTTTATCTATCTATCTATCTATCTTCCAAGCAACCTTTGGATGGAACGAAATGAGTAAAGCTATAATGGACGGCGGTGTACTTACAAAGCAAAAAGAAACAATGTTATGGGCACCTAAAAATTACCATAAGAGATAGGCTTACCCCATAGTATGCCATGAGGTAAAGTCTTGAGCCGCCTCCACCCCCCGACTCCCGTGTCAATGTCATTGTTCTATTGGAGTTGGGCATTTGTTTTGTTTTTTTTACTTCGTGATTTACGGAACAATCAGATGTTGTTAAGCAGTAACCTCTGCCTTTAACAATGCATTACCTCATAGGGCGCCTCACAGGTCTACCTAGGACGCACCCTATGTGGCATTGCACTGAGCCCGCCACCTTGAGACAAAAGATGAAAAGTCTCATGTGCCTATAATTTTACCGGCAACCATTCAGTGTCGGGCTCGCAACTTGAGAACTTATCGAATATTGTTGTGAAAATACTATGGTCAAATACCTATAAAGACTATAATATTTTTTATGCGTTGCGCTGGTACGTCTATGAACCTCATCGGTGGGGGCATAGCCTGAGGGGCTGAATACCGCTTACTAATTGCTCTGAGGTAGGTACGACCAGCCTTAAAGCCACACCTCTTGTAGGCTTGAACTAGTCTTGTGTCACTTCAAATTCGCTTGCGCTTTATCAAACTGGATCTAGATTAAATATTGCACAGATACAAGTAAGTTGAGACATGAAACTGCCGATAGGGTGGGGAATGCCTCAAAATTACCAATATTAGAATTAATTTTTAACTGATTAAATAAAAGAATTGAAACTATCGTGGTTGGGAATCATATTAAAAGATAAACGGCTAATTACCACTTTTATTCATCACTTTGCTGACTTGGCTGGCGAATACCCCACCGGTCCACCGTCGAACGCGGTCGCAGGCGATGCTCATGATGAAGAGGCTTCTGAACTCAGTCTCGAAACGTCAGCAAAGTGACGAAAAATAGTGGTAATTAGCCGTTTATCTTTTAATATGATTAAATCAAGTACAATATACAATTTACAAATATACATGGATACTACATTTATATCCACAGGATCACTGTACAGATCGTTCACCGTAAGATATCCCCCTGCCTTGGTTGGCACGCCATTACAAGGCAGGAGACATATCTTACGGGGAACGAGCTTTACCAGAAACACGATAGGACAATATTTTCTCGACAGAATAAAAAAACTTACCTCTAACTTTTCTCACCGACAAAGTCCTTTAAATAAATAAAAAAAAAAACACTTATTTTTGCCTAGATTCAATTGTTTATTAAAATGGTACATATTTAAGGGTGAAAAATTAGATACATAAAATTAATGCACCAAAGCCGAGGGTTTACTGTAGGGGTTTTGTAAAATTCTCTATATTTTACGAGATATTCAACAAAAACTGCTTTTTCGTGAGGCGCGAGGCGTTTTTTTTGTATGAAGATTTCTTCATACAAGGGGTCTGGGGTTGGCGCAGTCTTAAGAGGCTGACAGTTGTCAAATTCCGTCACTGTCTTACTCAGTAAAGTTCAGGTAATTCAGAAAGCGACAGAATAGCGCAACGAAAATAAAACCGTCCCAAGAAATATTACAGCAAGTCGTGATTTCAAGAGATAACGAGGTTTTTAAGTTTTGTAAAATTTATTTGGGACCACCTCGGAATTATTCTCACCTATAGATACATCATCAAAACGGATAACAATTGACGGAGATATCGATGAACATACATACAAAAAATACAGAAGACTTGAGAACTTCCTCCTTCTTTCCTTTTTTCGTTCGGGGAAAAAGGCGTGTGTATATGTATGTACGCCAAATCCACTTCAGATCAATCAGAGCAGGTTCATAATAATATATCCACAGGAGGCACTGTAACAGCTGGGATCCAATTCTCAGACACATATGGAAAAAACAGTTTATTTGGAAGCAATATTCCGCATTCAAAAAATAAACAAGATTTTGCGTTCGATATCCTTTTTGAAATCCGGGACAAGGTGGTGCCTCCTGCCAAGTCGAGCCGTACTAACGTAATACCCTTTCCTTGGACAATAGCTTTATTGCTAATTTCCCCCAACAAAAGCAACAGAAAGCAATGCGGATGCGATAAGAAGTGTGGGTTAAATTATTCAATGTAAATCTCCGCCCGCGCCGTCCTTGCCAGCCCTATCGATGCATTTTTATTCGCTCCTGTTGTATGGCCACAATGTCTGGGGCAACGGACAATGGACCGCGGATTTGATTTTACTTGTAGCTCGTGTCAAATTACCATTTCTTTATCAAAATAAGTTTGTATAGTATTATTTTATCTGTGGTTTGGCCAAGTACGAGTAAGACACGCGTATTTAGGGTTTCTCTGTCACATCATCATCAACACCAAAAGCCGTATCATTTAATAAAAAAATGTGGCCTAGCTAGAATAAGAATAAGAAAATCTTTATTGATCAGCTGCGTACATGGAGATGTTTAAAAGTAAGTAGTTCCAACAGCCTGCCCATTTCGAGCATAAATATGTGCGAAGTTTAAATATAACAATTATTAGATAAAGTTATAATCTTAAACTAGGTACCTAAAGATTAATTAAGTTGAAAGCAATCAGGCGCGGTCGCAGCTCAAGATTTTGGGGGGGTCATCTTGGCTCTAGTACAAAAATCAAAAATACCCACTTTATTCATTGAAATCACAAGGATCACTTTGAATTGTCTTATATACTCCTGTTCCAACGCAATCTTTCGATCGCGATATAAAAATTCAATATTTTTAGCTCGAGGAGAAGTACTAAAGAGAACATACAACGGCGAGCGGAGAGAGCCGCGAAAATTTCTGTACATTTAGCTCGAGGAGAGTGCAGTAATAAAGATATCCATTATCTGAACATATAGCGAATTTTTTGTATTTTTTGCTCGAAGTAAGTGCAGTAATAAAGATAGTAATTGTTCGAACACATAACGGCGAGCAGAGAGAGCCGCGAAAAATTCTGTGTATTTAGCTCGAGGAGAGTGCAGTAACAAAGAAATCCAATACGGCGAGTGGGCGATCCGCGAAAATTCTGTTTTTATAGCTCGAGCAAAGTGCAGTAACTAATAAAGATAGCGATTACTAGAACATTAAAGGCGAACGGAGCGAGCCGCGAAAAAAATTCTGCTTTTTGTAGCTTTTTTTAGTTTTAGGAGATTTTGCAAGTTGTCGTGAATGCTTTTGGGGGGGGGGGGGGGGGGGGGGGGGTCGTGACCCCCCCCTGCGACCGCCACTGAAAGCAATTAATTTTGATGGCCATGGCGTGTGCACTATTAGTATACATACTGTTGTAAAACTGTAAAGGAGTATGACAGGGTGGGAATTAATGCATCTTTATATTTAGAGACATTGGCTAAATTGTTGCAAATAATGCACAGAAGCCATTACCTAAGCTAAGAAGAAAATACTTCTATAGCGCGTCGGACGAGTAGCAACCTGGGATGCGAAAGGTTGCGGGTTCGATTCCCGCTGGGGGACAAATATTATCTGCAAATATTTGTTCCGGGTCTGGGTGTTATGGTACCATAGTACTAGTAGTTTCTGATACCCACAAAACATGAAATCCTAGTGTAGGATCAGGACTATGTATGTTACTGTTGGGTGTTATGCTATGTTATGTTATTTCAGAACTACCAACAGTCCTGATCTCACACTGAAATTCCGTGATTGTCTTAGGAACTACGAGTTCCATAGTACCACAACACCCGGACCCGGAACAAATACTTGTAGATCATAGGAAAAATATGTACCGCTGCGAGAATCAAATCCTGCATCTCAGCTGGCTACACGCTCGCTACGCCACAGAGGTATTTTTTTTCAATAATATTGTATAATTTTTCCTATAAATTAAATAAAGCCCTGTAATTACCGGAGTGCTGAAGCCGTGTTGTGTCCAAAGCTAAGGTTTCTAAGAATATACCGTTCCGTCTCCTCCCATAGACTCTGTGGCGCGGCGGGCGAAGCTTGGGCTGCGACGCAGGTGGTTGCGGGTTCGATTCCCGCCTCGGAACAAATATTTGTGCGATCGCAGATATTTGTTCAGGGTGTTCTGGGTATTTTCTATATATAATAAAAAATATCTATCTATGTAATATATTGTATTAAGTATATCAGTTATCTAGTACCCATAACACAAGCTCTGCTTAGCTTGGGGCTATATAATGTTGTGTGAACTGTCCAGCATTATTTATTTATTTATTTATTTATTTATAGATGTAGTAAAAGCTGACTGAGGGTTTAACCCAGAGGATGGCTAGCCACATCCACCTGAGTACTAAACGCCAGTACCACGATCACCAACCACCAATCGCTGGCAGGTCGATTAAAATAGCCTCTATTTTCGTAGTTACAACCATTTTTCTCCTAAACTATCAATCATAAGAGGTTTTTATTGCCTTCAGTATATTAAATAACATAACGCCGAGACCTTGTTTTTATTTTTGAAAATTATTTTCATAATTTTATCTATCTATGTATGTAATGTATTGTATTAAGTATAGTAGTTATCTAGTACCCATAACACAAGCTCTGCTTAGCTTGGTGCTAGATAATGTTGTGTGAACTGTCCAGCATTATTATGATAATTATTAATAATTTTTAAATTAAAAAAAAACGTGACTATCCCTCTCTTTTCGTATTCTATTGTGTCATTTTCTAACTTACCTGAACTTTAATGAGTTAGATAGTGACAGAGTTTGGCGACCATCGACGCCATATTTGTCTTCATGCACATTGGTCTTTGCCAATTATTCAATACCCGACTTGACTTGATAATTTTTGCTACTCCAATCAATAAATCATTTCTAACGACAACAACAAGATTGTGATAAATCGCCGTGAATTTTAATTACAATTGAGATCTACCAGATAGGTTTATTAGGTCTCAGCGGCCAGACCACCTGACCGAGCCGGGAAGCGAACCCGCGCTGTTAATCACTGACGACAAGTGCCTGTGGCAAGCACTTACTCACTAGCACCGGTGGTGTAAGACTGCATTTACACTAAAAGCAGATTACCGGCGCTGGCATCAAAATACCGGTAACGCACAGGCGGCGTCGGCGGAGGCATAATTTTGCGCAGTGCCACAGATTGTGAGCTAGTAACAGGAAGCTTTGGTGAAAAGTTCCCATCTGAAGGAATCCTCAATAACTCTCTAAATCAAATCACATCGAATATTTCAAGGTGATTAGTCACTACAAACTATGTCACTATCTAACTCAATAAAGTTCAGGTAAATAAGAACGAGCAAAAATCACGAAAAACCGCAACTGCTTCAAGTAAGTTACTATTTTCAAAAATCCAAACTTATTTTATATATACCTATAAATTGCCTTTAATATTGTGAAAGAATCATCAAAATAGCTTCAGGCGTTTGGAAGCAGTAGGCTTTTTTTGTGTAAACCATATAATATTTTTTTCCCTGTTAAAAACAACAGCAAGTTCAAAAAAGTAACTTCTGTTACTATTCTTGACTGCATATTTATACATATTCGGTGTTTTTTTTTAAATTATTTAATGCATCCTTTTAGGAAAAGTAGGCTTTCTAAGATATTGCAGTTTTGCGTCTATTATCGCCTTAAAAAGAAACACACTATTTTGCAAAATCCTGGTTTCTATGTGGATGTGTCCATACTCAATCGCACCTTCGTATAAATCTAGCCGAATGATTAAACCTCGACTAACAATGACGGCTGATTGCGGCGGTGCTTCTGAAGTGTGTAATTCTTCCGGCTGTTATCATTTGAGTAATTCTTCTGGTCATGTGTAATGCCCAGTCCATCTGAGCTGAGTGTGTAAAATTAATAACACTATATCCGCAACCTAACCCTGTTACCAAGGAGGCTAGTTTAAACTCCTTTGAAGTAGTCAGTCTCAGTCAAGTCATGTTTTAATAAAATGTGGCAGTTTTACTTTGGTAGTCAATATCCACCAATTTGAAAAGTCATGCAATGCACTTCCATATCATTTCACTTCACTTGTTTTCTTCAAAATTACACCAAAATTACACAAAAAAAAAACACAGCCAAGTGCGAGTCCGAGTCACGCACGAAGGTTTCCGTACATTATCTGTAAAACCGGCAAAAAATCACGTTTGTTGTATGGGAGCCGCCTCAAATATTTATTTTAATCTGTTTTTTTTGTATTTTTTGTATTTGTTGTTATAGCGGCAACAGAAATACATCATTGTGACTAACTATCACGGGTCATGAGACACAGCCTGGTGACAGGCGGACAGATGGACAGCAGAGCCTTAGAATTGGGTCCCGTTTTACCCTATGGGTACGGAACATAAAAACACTACGAAAATAAAATAAAACAAACGAAGTCTCTTTTCTGTGTTCCAACATACACATAATAAACTCTCCGGCTATATTCTTATAGCAGACGTGTTCTGTGCTATCGCACACGACTCGCTCCGACTAGACGCCCTGAAATAAAGAGGGCTTTTCATTTTCGAATAAAAAAAAGTAGTTCAATTTGCCTCGATAGATAGCGCTGACTCAACTGTGGTTGCCAAAATTAAGGTATAGGTACGCGTACACCGTAGTAATCCTATAGTAGTATATTCTTTGCTCGTAACGATTTATTCGTTTTCAGGAACGATTTTTAACTAGCGATTTGTTTGTTTTGTGAGATAGTAACAAAATACCACGAAAATATATCTCTACGTTTTTGACGTTGACATTTCACTTTAATTTGACAGTTAAGTACAGAGCAGCGCCATCTATTTTCAAGGGTGCATGCATGATTTGAAACGGCCGTGAAAACACTTCAATTTCTGATTTTGGAGTCAATCGTGACATTAAATGGCATGTGCAAGTTCATCTCTTATTATTATTATTATTATTTATTTATCATACAAACTGATCTAAATATATTTTGGTTAGTAGTATCTTAAAACCTATGTTAGGTTTGTCTAAATACTAGGTTCTCTTACAATACTGCCGCCATAAGAAAAAAGGACGTGTCTACCAAAACTTAGAAAGTGAGAAAAAAATTGCTTAGTATTTTTTAAACCAAAAAATTCGCTGCGAGAAACAGAATTATTAAATAAAAAAAATGTTTATGCTAAAGTGTGAATTAAAGTAAGATCTATTGAAATACAGATTCAAATTTGAATAAAACCAATTCTATTTATTAAATAAATAACATTTTCTTTTTCATTTTAGTAAAAAAATACTGGAAAATACTGAATACTGCAATGAAAAGACGTTTCTGGCTAGATGCTTCTATTCAACTTAGTAATCAACGAAACATCTTTCTTACTTAGTAATTATGAGTTATCAGGCTATCGTTACCTAAATAAAAAAGCAATTTTTAACCATTAACTGCTTTTCAACTTAGTAATACATACCTAATTTCAGTGAACTTAAAATATTACCGTAAGAAACGCCCATGTTGCATATTTTAAGGTTCAGATACCTTATCAATCCTTAACTATATTTAAACTAAAATCATTTTTTTCAAACATATTAATAATTTTTCTTCAAAAAAACCACAAAGTATTAGAATCAGACTTATATTTATAAGGAAAACAAAATTAAATAAGCAACTTAAACTTCTATGGCACACTTTTTCAACATAAAATTAATAATATCAAACTAAATATTATCAAAGTTGGTACATTTTTTTTTCAAACATATGTATTTATCATTTTTCTTGAGAAAATACCACAAAGTATGAGTTTCAGACTAAAATTTTTAAGAAAAACAAAACTAAATTAGCAACCTCAAACTTCAAGGGCACGCTTTTTCAACATAAAATAAACTCTTTCTGAAACATGTAATCTTCTTTAAACTGGGTATGACATTTTTTTTACAGATTTCAGTATTACAGTGTAGAACCCGCCTCGCAAAACTCAAGGCAATACTCTTAATAAAATACAAATAAATTGCCGCCGAAACCGAAAATAATTTATAGGTACGAGTTATGTATAAGGCAATTAAACCAAAATTCATTAAACTGGCTGGCCACCATCGAGCAGAAGAAGGCGGTTGAATTGCCGCCGCCTTCTTCCGGTCCTCTTACGGCGGAGTATGTCTGCTTGAGGGTCCTCCTTCCTGACCCGCTCCGCAGCCTCCTTCAGCGACATGACCTCCTCGCAGAAGGAGACCATAGCCTCCCAGGATCTATCACTGTCAAGCATGGGGATTTAACCACGCTCGAGAGCGAGAGATCCTGGCCTATCACTGCTTCCAGCAATTGCCGCTGCGACGCCCAGGCGCTGCACACTTCAAGTGTGTGATGCGCCGTATCCTCAACGTTACTGCAGTGATGGCAGATTGGGCTTACCTCCCTGCGAGCTATTTTGTGCAGATACCGTCCAAAACATCCATGTCCGGATAGCATCTGCCTGGGCGCAACTGAACGTACAGCTCCAACCGCGTGCCCCACCACACCTCGCACGACTAGCAATACTTCGTAGAAAAGACGCAACTGCCACTTGCGACTGGCTATTTTTTAAAATACTAAAATGAAAAGGCTTTTCTACACAGAACCGTTTTTTCTTCTTATTACCAAGCATAACAATAGTGTAAATAAATAAGACGGTTCTACCTAAATGCGTTTTTTCAACCTAGTTAACGTCAGAAATGGCTTTCCTATTTCGTAAATATTATGACGTAGTTTCAAATGCGTCTTATTTAACAGTAAGATTTTTAGGGTTGTGTTTGTTTTAGCCGAATTAAAAAACACTGGTAGATGCGTCTTTTTTTACTGATTCCGATGATGTATATAACTCAATTTTGAAAAAAATGTCAGAAGCGTCTTTTTTCCTTATGACGGCAGAATACAACACACGAGCGATAACAAATGACATGGACAATCTTAATTCCATACAATGTAAGGAAACGTAATAACTATCCCGTTAAATACCGTTTTCACCGCAAACCATAGGTATTATTTGCTCTGTGGTGACCGAAGATGAAAATAATAGAGAGAGCATTGTATTGTACGTAGGTGCAAACATAAAGAATAGTTGAGGGATTTCGCAAAAAAAAGTGAGTCCAGAAGTTGTTATTACAATTACTAAGCCGCGGACAGACATACAGACTGACAGACAGACGGACATGTCGTAATTATAAGGGGTTCCTTGTCTTGTTGGGTATGGACCCTAAAAAACCAGTGAAATTATTGATTTAAATATAGAAAAGAATTCCATTTTTTTTTCTCTGTTTCATATTAAAAGCGAAATTATTATGATTTTTTATAAAATAGAATACAAAATACGGCTTTCCGTCATCTTATGCGAAACGCCAATTAGAGCACAGTTAGAGGCGTGACGTAAACTACCAAAAGACTAAAAAAAAGTACCGCATTGCCAACGCCAGCACAGATTAAATAATAGTGATTAAATACTAGTAAAAAATAACTACGCTGGCTTCATTTTTTTGACAAACATTTCTTCTTCTTATCTTGGCTTCTGTGCATTATTTGCAACAATTTAGCTAATGTCAAGTGATATAATAATATATTTTTATAGTCAAGTCGTCAAGAGTCTCCATCAAGTCATAATCCAGTTAATATAGTGGCAGAAAAACTGAATTTTTACGGGGAAAAATCCACCATTTCCCAAAGACGTCACAAGCAAACGACATACACCTGCGAGCGTTTTGACGCGAAATTTTAATTTGTTTTAATAGATATTTTTTTGCCAATAGTAGACCCGTTAGATGTAGATAATCGTAAGTATATTAGAATAGTTTTCAAAATCAGTCATCGTGCTTATAAACCAGAACCGCGTAATAACTGTCACCACGCAACCTGGTCTCAATGAGAATAGTTTCACCCAGTCCGTCTGTGGTCAGCCGTGCGGCTAGTCGTAAGATTTTCTTGTGAATATGCCATCGTGTGTCGTTCACACATGTAAAAATTCTGCTAGGCGTAAAAATAAAAGGATAGAATCACGTTTCATATGTAAGTATTACATATAAATATCTTTTTGGTTTAAATAATGAATTTTGTATACCATTCATTCTTTCGAAAAAAACAAGCGTTTTTTGTCATTGTTGCCAACATCTGCATCACCAAAACATTACCCCTTACTGGTTGGAAGTATAAAGGCGCGCGGGAGGCATTGTGTTTTGGCGACACAGTGCCTCGTAGGTACTATAATAGCCTCGTACGCACCTTATGGTTTATTCTATATTCTAAGCATGCCTATTGCACGATCTTCTCCCACTTTGGTGGTCGCGAGACTGTATGGGCTATCTGGTATATATTCCCTCTTCTCTATGGTGACATTTTTTGCATGTCTTGAAACCTATATAATAGGCACCTACCTAGGTGGGTGTAATAGCAGAATTATAGGCTTGAGTAAATATTGCTTGTCACGCCTGGGGGTAGCAACTAGAGTAAATAGTGTGCATTTATCTTGACCGGCTTGTTCCGTGCATTTGTTAGTGGTGAATTTACTTAAGACTACGCACCCGCCAGGCAGAAATGTTCATAAAAAAAAAAACGCCACGCACCGCTCGAAAAAGCGTTTTTTATTAAATATCTCGTGAAAAATAGATAATTATAAAAAACCCTGTGGGTGAACCCTCCGTTTTATTGTATTGATCTTATTTATTCAATTTTTGACCCAATAATCAGTACCATATTGACAAACAATCGAATTTAGCCAAAAGTTAGAGGTAACTTTGGTTTTATTTTTTATCATGTTGTTTTAAATTTGAATATTGTACATGATGTAGTCAGTTAAAATGTCTGGTTGTAATTTCTGTTGGTAATTTTGCGTATACCCCACCTTAAGGCGCTCCTATTTAAGAACTTTAGGCATGTTGCGCCTCCAATACGTTCCACTCGGGACTGAATCCGCGGCAAGAACGTTCGTAGGTCATAAAATCATTTTCACTCCACCTGCTTCACAATGTCCAATTACATATGCAACATCAACGAAAAGTAAAGCATTATCTCTTAAGGGATATAAAGTTGTATGAAACTCCCCAGGGAATTAAGTGATTTGAATTTGGAACGTCAAATTCGTGTGGAAACTCCTGGAAAACTCTGAGTAAAAAAATTACCATACGGCATTGTAAAGAGGTTTGTTCGAAAATCGAACTGGCCACCATAAACAGAACTCAACAAAAAAATGAAAAAGGTGCGTTTACAAAGAATGTGAAACAAAAGATGGTAACTGGTGCTGTGATTTTCAGTAAATTTTAATTGTCTCGCAGAAGGTGAGAAAAGTAGTGTATGCTCCTCTGGAAGACACTGCTTTTTTACCCCAGTGCATAATCTACTATTAATTTTGGAAAAGGAGGGATGTATTTTTTTAAATTCACATTCTAGTCCTTCACACGAACACAACCAAAATGCATTACTTGAAATGGCATTATTCATCCAATAACATTTCCTTTTTTTTAATTATGTATTAACAATAGTATACCTTCTTTTAAGCTTAAGGAAAATTATATTCATGGTAAAAAACGATGATTAATATTTTTTTTGTGTTTTTAATGTTGCACCCTATAAACCTAAGAAGATTTGTCTGGGTACTCACAATTATACGTGCGCTGTACAACAAATAGACAAAAGTAAAACAAAATAAATCAATGGGCTATTATAAACTAGCTTCCAATCAGCGGTTTCGGTAGGTAGGTAAGAATACCTAAACGAAAGTGCGCGCGCGCACCCAGCTGAGACGCATCATACAGGTTTACGGAAACTATACATAGGTATTTGGCGCTACCTTCAAAATTACGAGCTAAAAGGTACACATAAGTGAATAGGTACAAATATTACACTAACACTCTAGTAGTAGGTAGTAGGCTTCCCGTAGCTTATAATTTTGATAATTTAATATTTTTATATGAAGGTAGGTAGGTAGTTAGTCTACATACAAACTGAACAGGTAGGTACATTATCAAAGTCTTAATAAATAAACGTTTAGGAGATGCGATGAAAACACACACACACACACACACACACACAATTATATATTTTAAAGCCTATGATAGCATTTTAGAAATGTCCTCAAGGCACCAAAGCAACGCAGCTTTAGGTTTCTTATTGTCGTCTTTCCGCGCCAGCACTTTTCCATTTTGGAACTAAACGTACTTGTATGCAAGTCGTAGATCTTGCTGTGCCCTACAGAGAAGAGTTTTGTTGGCTTTGGTGAGGGCGCGCCGAATCAGAACCTTTGTTTTGGCAGCTTCGTGTGGGATTTTTAGGGCAACTTTCTCGGCGACGATAGTATTCTTTTTTGATGCTTGTAACCATAACGGTATTTGCTCGGCATCATTCAGCTCCACTAGTAGAAGTCCATCGGAACCACTCCTACGCTTTTCACCGTCTTACGCTTCGTACCTTAGTGTAATCGACCACCAACTCCTTCGCTACATTATTGATGATTTTTGATAAATCTTCATTCTTTGTCTTCGGAACTCCTATTATTTCAATCTTGCTATCCAAACTGCTTTGTTCAAAGCTTTGAATGTGACGCTCAAGAAAGCATATCCTTGATTCCAGATGATTGTTTTTACTTTCCAAAACTTTTAACTTTTTGTTAAATACATCCATAACTTTAGTAAAATCATCAATTTTTGTGGAAAAATAGTTTAAAGATTTCTCTTGGTCGCTTTGTGTTTTTATAATCGTTTTCATTTGTATAAATTAAGGACGCTGTCAAATTTTTAATGCGTCACATCACTCGACCGCGAAATAGGTGGAAACGGCTTCAGCAGATTTTGATGGTATTTGGTGTGTGGATAGATGAGGGGTTGGGAGGGGGGGGGGGATCCCGACTTTACCCGTACGATGCCGGGGCGAGTTTCTACTCTGACATATTTGGAATTTAAATTTAATAACATAATAATAATACATCACTCGACAGTACAATAATGTTTTAAAATTAATTCATTATGCCCTAGAAAGGCATCCCAGCTTCTCTACGAAAGCGTATATTGTATAATTTAGTTGTTTATGGTCTGTTGCGTTAATTTAAATTACTTATTTTAAAGTGTTTTAATCGTTTTCCTTTTTCATTTGAAGAGGCAATGCAGTTAATAATTTAATTAAAGTATCAGTATGAATTTTTTGTTATTTTATTTATGTACTACACGAGCTTATGATACATGACATGAAAATAAGTTGTTGTGACATCTAAATGAGTGTAAAAAATATACAGGCCGTCCCAAAACAATGCAACATAAAGGGAAAGCACCATAAATATTGTAGATAGGAAATTTTGCTGAAAGGAGACTTTTTTATTTTAAACTACTTGAATGAAGGATCTAGCAGATGGCCCATCTGATGTTAATCGGTAACCTGTGCCTATGAACAGTGCATTATCACATTGGTCACGTCCACCTAGGACGCGCCCTATGTGGCATTGCACTGCGCCCGCCACCCTGAGACAAAGATGAAAAGTCTCATGTGCCTGTAATTTCACCGGCACTCTTACCCTTCAAATCGGAACACAGCAATATGAACACTACTGCTTTGCGGCAGAAATAAATACCATGGTAATTATTTAAGGTAAGGTATGGTATTAATTCTTAGTAATATTGCATTTACAGATTTTCTAAAAATTAATTAATAAACTAATTTCAAGTATGTTTTTAATTAGATTAAAATAATGAATTTTTCGTTATTCCTTTGTTTAAAACAAATACTACCAAGTTAACTGAGAGGAATTATTATTTTTGCCCATCCTTTTGATTGGCGTTAATAAATACAGGAGTTTTTTTTCACATTTCGGTTCGATTCCTAGATAAAGCAAGTAATTTTTAGAATATCTTTGAATATTACTAACTTTTAAAAATAAAATAAAGTCTCCTTTCCGTAAAATATCATATTGTCTTGGGACGTCCTGTATATTTGATGACTTGCGCTATTTACGCATAGGCTGTCGAAGCGAGTAGTTCCTGTTTGATCCATTGCGATTGATCCATTGTCCTGTTTGATCCATTATACCTATAATTTTGTTCCTGATTGATCCATTTTCCAATGGTTCATTTTAAAAGGTTTTTTTTAATCAGGTTTTTGTTCCTGTTGGATCCATTAAGGCGACCTCTGTGACGCGGCGGGCGAAGGTTGGCCTGCGACGCAGGAGGTTGCGGGTTCGATTCCCGCCTCGGAACAAATATTTGTGCGATCGCAGATATTTGTTCAGGGTGTTCTGGGTATTTTTCTATGTATATAATAAAAAAATATCTATCTATGTAATATATTGTATTAAGTATATCAGTTATCTAGTACTCATAACACAAGCTCTGCTTAGCTTGGGGCTAGATAATGTTGTGTGAACTGTCCAGCATTATTTATTTATTTATTAACGATTTACTTGGGCTAGTTACAACCATATAGGTAAATCAAATATACATACATACATAGACACACAACTTTTTCCCCGAAAGGGTAGGCAGCGACTCATGAATAGTCGTATTTTCATCATGAGTTACCATGATGAGTTACCATCACCATTGTGACAAGTGGTGACTCATCGCCACCATTGCTTCCACGATTGACTTCGCTAACGCTTTCTTCCATAATAAGACATTCCTTATTAAGACTGCGCCATCCCAGGCAGAAATCTTCATACAAAAAAACGGTTTTTATTGAGTATCTCGTAAAATATAGATAATTTTTCAAACCCCCTAGTAATCCCACAGTTTTATTGTCTTGAGTTTATTTATCGATTTTTGAAGCAATTATATACTCCATTTTAAACAATCGAATCTAGCCAAAAAATACACGTCAATTTTGTTTTTTTTTATCGAGAAAATATCTAAAATCTAAATCTAAATCTAATAGTAATCTCTCGGAATTAACTAAATAATATAAATAAATAATGCTGGACAGTTCACACAACATTATCTAGCCCCAAGCTAAGCAGAGCTTGTGTTATGGTTGTGTTACAAAGTCGTTCTAGTTACCCCACTTATAACTCAAGATCTGCTGGACCGATGTTAGTTATCTCTTTTTTGGTGGATTCTTCTCCGCTCGGAATAGCAGAATAAGTAATAAGAAGGGGAGAGGGGGGGGGGGGGGGTCACCGGGGGCTACCCGTGCGAAGCCGGGGCGAGTCGCTAGTACTTAATACAATACATTACATATATAGTATTTTTTTATTATACATAGGAAATGCCCAGAACACCTTCGATCAAAGGTCGAAGCAGAACACCCTGAATAAATATCTGCAGGTCGTACAAATATTTGTTCTGAGGCGGGAATCGAACCCGTAACCTCCTGCGTCGCATGCAAACCTTCGCCTCTCGCGCCACAGAGGTTGTCATATTTTAATGTACTATCCATGCATATTTATAGTACGAATATTGGGTACTTGATAAAGTATGTTAAAAATCTAATCAAGATTGGTAGTTTTCCGTTATACCCAAGCCTTCCTGTCGCCATTGGGCCTTATAATAATTGCTGCTCAAATGAAGCCGTCAAAGATCACCGCCATTACCGTTAGCTAATAATTGAGCGACGCCGAAAAGATGCTCATTACCGATAGCCGGTAAATAACATGCCATTTAAATTAGGTTGAGTTGACGATCATATCGCTACTGGTGTTATAATTATGGACCCTCAGGGGCAAAACGCTCCAAGAGCTACTTCACCGATAATCATCATCACTGGCTATTCTTCAGTTTCAAGCCCAGTGATTAGTGTCATTCGTACCAAAACCAAAGCTCAGTCTGACGTCACTAGACATCGAAAAAATCCTTCGGCAATTCCTCGAGATGGTAGTCTGGCATGAACACTTCGATTTGAGTACTCTGACGGTTGAAATCTGCCATTTTTGAAAGAAACGTCGTCATTTTTATTTTATTACATTTTAATGTGTTTTTTCGAGTTATTTCGTGTAATTTTAGTGGCATTTTAACCGGTGTAACTTGGATAAATGGCACATGTGTGATGTAGTGAAATTTGAGTGTATTGCGAGTCTTTTCGAAATGGTGGATTTTTTCCTGTAAAAACTCAGTTTTTCTGCCACAATTTAAACTGGGTTAGGACTAGACGGAGACTCTTGACGACTTGACTATAAAACTATAATAATTATATCACTTGACATTGGCTAAATTGTAGCAAATAATGCACAGAAGCCATTACCTAAGATAGAAGAAGAAGTAGAGTACTCTGACAGTAGGTTTGGAATTACGCAATAAAGGTCAGCGCTCAAAATGTGTCCAAACCAAAGTAGAGACATAACGCGTAAAGAGGGACAATTCTGACAAGTTTTATTCATCCATTGCTGCTTGATTATTGAACACATAAGAAGGACTAGAGTGTGAACCGGCAGTGTATCGAACTCCTTTGTCATCGTTCGAATTTTCAAAGGTGCCATATTTCGGCGTGCATAAGTCCATAGAGTTTTTAGATAGTCTTTGGTGAATTGTGTGGGTGGAAAATATCTACCAAAGTTTTAGTAAGACTGCCACTGTTTTACTAAAACATGACTTGACTGAGACTGACGAGTTGGAATGAGTGTTACGTTGCAAATTATATTTAATTTATTAAATGATACGGGCAAATGCACACTTGCTCCGTTGCTCCATCATTAAGCCGTATAAAAATATGACTTATTTAAGTACCAAGTGCATTGTCTAGCGAGGTGTTTTTAATAGTGCCAAGTCCTGTTAACGACTTAAAAAACTTGCTGAAATTAATGATTTTATTACTTACATGTTTTACTCCCTAAGTGCCGATACAGCTCGTAATTATGTTGTTTCTCTGCGCCCGGGGCCGTGTCTCTTAATGTACTATGTTTAATATAAATACCTATTATAATAGTAGAAACTTTATAAGAAGTTTATGTATGAATAAGTACAGGTTGTATTATAAGTAAATTATCGTTATCGTGATGATACGAATGGGACGAAACTACAGTGACCGCTTTACAGGCATAAGGTGGGGCGCATAATTACTTAACAATCTTACATTTGTTTTTTAACTGACTAAATCATGTATAATATTAAAATTATAAATATGCATGGGTACTATATTATAATTCCGATGGATCCCTGAACCTGAAACACGATAGGACAATATTTTTTCGATCGAAAAAAAACTAAAGATTACTCAAAATTTTGGCTAGATTCAATTGTTTATTCAAATGGAGCATATTATTGGGTAAAAAAGATAAATAAAATCAATACAACAAAGCCGAGGGTTTTAGTAGGAGTTTTGTAAAATTACCTATATACTAGCAGTGCCCCGTGGTTTCACCCGCGCAAGTCTCGATCCCGTGGGAATATCGGGATAAAAATATACTTTTGTGTTATTCCGGGAGTCTAGTTATCTCCATTCCAAATTTCATCCAAATCCGTCCAGCCGTTTCAGCGTGAAGAAGTAACAATCACACACAGAAACTTTGGCATTTATAATATTAGTGGGATTATGAGATATTCAATAGAAACTGTTTTTTCGAGCGGCGCCAGGCGTTTTTTTAGTATGAAAATTTCTACCTGGGGTTGGCGCAGTCTTAAGCTGTCATAAATCTACGTCTTAGGCCCTTCTCCCATTACGATACGCATAGGCGATTCAAGTATACTAAAGGTATCCTGCAAGTCTCGGAGACTAGTCGCCGCCAAGTATCTCACATACATTTGAATGCAGGCTAGTGTGCGAGCCTGCATTCAAAAACGTCTCCGAGACTTGCAGGATACTTGAATCACCTGTGCGTATCTTTTTCCACTCGAAAAATGTATGTGCGCGATATTACGTGCTCTCAAACAAATCATTCAAATTTCATGATGTCTGATAAGATTTTAGCCAAAATAGGAGCAAACTTAGTTTGTACGTAGAGGGAGGGCACAAACGCCGTATTGAGGAAACAAATCAGGAATTCAAGTAAGTGAATACCAGCCCTAACTTTGCATTATTTTAGCCCTTTCGTTAAATACTCACTCAGAAACGTATAATTACAATCGTTCGTGTTAAACAAGACTGGTAGCCATTAGAAATTTAATACTACAGAATAGAGCCATTTCGTCTATCTCTACACAATTACATTTATTATAGTAATTCCATGTTTGTACGTATCTTACAATCCATTTAATAATAAAAAAATATGTAGAGGGAGTCTGTATATAGGTAGGAAGTGAATCCTAGGGTAATCATTATATCCAGCATAGGATGATGAGTTTTACAAAATGTACATACATAAACTCTTCATATAAATTTTATGTAATTTTTTGAATTGTCTGAGGTCAAATCAAAGTAACCAAAGTAAAAAAAGGCAGTAGCCTTGCATCATATGCGATATGTAACATCTGACATCTTACTTCCTTGGTAAGACACTCGTAAGCAACATGCCTCATAGTACCAACCTCTCGAAAAATGCACGCTTTCTGATATCTCACCTCCTTGGTAATAAGCAAAATGGCTGATAGTACCAACCTCTGAGAAAAATGCGCGCTTCCTGTTACACACTTCCGTCCCTTTTCACGAAATACGCCCAGATCGCAGAAAAGCAAGAGTAAAGATGTTACACATCAAAAAGTAGGTGAGACAAAGTCAGCGGCTAATTCTAGTCGAATCCCATTGCGTGTTCGTTTAATAACAATAACAGCAGCAGATACAAGCTAAGCACTTTATAATTACGCTGCCAATTTAAGAAAAACAGCTTTCATTATGAAATTCAATCGGAACTAGCCTACCTAAATTAATTGGTTATTAAATTGGATAATACACCTATTATTATAGGTACTGATGATAATTGTACTACGTTTCATTAGGCTGCGTTTCCATTGACGCGGAGCTGGGCGGAGCGGAGCTTAGCGGTGCATGAATTGACCAATCACTATGCTCGAAATCTCTGCTCCGCTTCAATGGAAACAGCACGAGCGGAGCGGGGCAGAGCTGAACGGATATTCATATAAAATAAGCGAGGTGATGCGGAGCGGAGGACAGCGGAGCGGTGCGTAGCGAGGTGATGCGGAGCGGAGGACAGCGGAGCGGTGCGTAGCGAGGTGATGCGGAGCGGAGGACAGCGGGGCGGTGCGTGATTCGTTATCTTTGTCGTCAAGTAAGGAAAAATATAAAAGGATTGCTTTTTTCTTTTTAAGCGACAACATGACATATGCTCTTTCTGAAAGATGGAGACAAACTGAGCTCAAAATTGCGCAATTCTAAAGTTAGCTCCACTCCGCTCCGCTCCTCTCCTCTCCGCTCCGCTCCGCTCCGCTCCGCTCCTCTCCTCTCTGCTTCAGTGGAAACACTTACCACTTTTCACCGCTATTCTCCGCTCATCTCCGCACAGCTCCGCGTCAATGGAAACGCAGCCTTAAGTTGCTGTATTAGTGATATTGTTGGGATCTTTTAAAGTGCGTGTTTGTTAAATGCCCGTTCCAGATATACAAATACAAATACAAATACAAATAATTAGAGAGTAGAGTATGACATGCCCGTTCCAGATATAGGCCTCGTTTTAACGACTTTGCAAGTATGCAAGCTTTTATTTAACTTGCAATGATTGTATGTAATATTATGTAAGTTCGGGTCAAATCTTGCTACTTGAATTATAAAGAAGTTATTTTTTTATTTGTGTTTTTTTTAATTACTAAAAAAGCAGGTTGCCCTCCTCATGTTAAGCGGTAACCTCTGCCTTTAACAATGCATTATCTCATAGGTCACGTCCACCTAGGAAGCGCCCTATGTGGCATTGCACTGCGCCCGCCACCCTGAGACATAAAGATGTAAAGTCTCATGTGCCTGTAATTTCACCATACCCTTCAAACCGGAACACAGCAAAGCGAGCACTTATGGTTTGCGGCAGAAATAGGTATGATGGTAGTTCTTCCCCGGACTCTCTCTCTCTCACAAAAAAGCTCTACTACTCCTAACTTGAACTATACTATCCGATTGAGATGAAATTTTGCATACCTTTTAAGTTGGTGTATTCCCGATGTCCACGTTATTTATTTTGTCGTTCCGATAACAAAACAATGTTATGGTGGTAGCTAGCTTATCTGATGATGGAGACGGATGGTGGACAACGGAACTCCTAGATGGATGATCGTAGACTGGCCTTGTTTAGGCTCATTTCGATCAGCACACGGTTCCGATCACTAATTTTATAAAAGCTTGTACTTATTGAAAAATATACTTTTCTAAAACAAAAACTTATTTTATGAATGTCTTGTCGTTAGTGTTTTTGACATAATAACAATAAATACATACATACATAGACACACGCCTTATTCCCCGGAAGGGTAGGCAGAGCCTCAAATGGGCTGAATTGGGCTGGCCTCAAATTACAATGTGGGTTGCACCATCATGGGCAATAGACGTGACAAGTGGTGAGCTCATCGCCACCATTGCTTCCCACGACTGACTCTTCTAACGCTTTCTTCCAGTAATAACACATTCCTTAAATCTATATCATAATCTCAGTCATAAATGTGAGAAGTTTAATATAAAACATAGGTACCAACCAACCTTTCGCGCGTGGCTTCTCACGCTTGGTGTCGGGATAAAAATCAGTACCCCTCCTGCTTTCTGCCCAAAAAACCATCCTCTCACCAAACATCATCACACTCCACTCATCCGTTGACTCAACAACGTTGCCCTGTCCAACGCTTTTGAATTCATACAAAAATTCCATGATAATGTTAATGTTTTAGAAGATTTCAAAAACATTTATTTTTGACGACCTCTTTGTCGCGGCGGGCGAAGATTCGCCTGGGACGCAGGAAGTTGCGGGTTCAATTCCCGCCACGGAACAAATATTTGTACAATCTGCAAATATTTTTTCAGGGTGTTCTGGGTATTTTCTATGTATGTAATGGATTGTATTAAGTATATCAATTATCTAGTACCCATAACACAAGCTCTGCTTAGCTTGGGGCTAGACAATGTTGTGTGAACTGCCCAGCATTATTTATTCATTAATTTCAGTCTGCTCCGAAGGATTCATCTACTATGAAGCAAAATATGGGCCATAATGTCGTAAGCTCTACATTATTGGACTATTTGTGAAGTTCAGACTGTTCCATTTAGCTTTGATGTCCTCAATAAATAAATAAATAAATAAATAATGCTGCACAGTTCAACACAACATTATCTAGCCCCAAGCTAAGCAGAGCTTGTGTTATGGGTACTAGATAACTGATGTAATTAATACAATATGTTACATAGATAGTTTTTTTTAATTATGCATAGAAAATACCCAGAACACCCGGAACAAATAACTGCGATCGCACAAATATTTGTACCGAGGCGGGAATCGAACCCGCAACCTCCTGCGTCGTAGGCCAACCTTCGCCCGACGCGCCACAGAGGTCGTCAAATCCTTTTTTTTTTTTTTTTTTTTGTCGAGGTGAAATCTGCAAACTGGTACCGCATTGCATTGAGGGTGCAATACGGTTATGTGAGGTTCACGGACTCGTGGACTCACTAAAACACCCCGGTGGCCATCCTCTGCGCATGTCGATGGGCTCCGGGATCTCCTACGGAACGCACCGGTGCCCATCTCGCGCGACGCCCAACAGGGCCCATCCCGTGGTTGGCCAAAAAGCCAAGCACAAACACTCCCTCCAAATGTGGCAGCACAGGGTCCACTACGTTTTGTATGGGTAAGGACCATCCATATTTTTTTATTTTGGTCGAAGAAGGAATGTGTTATTACTGGAAGAAAGCGTTAGCCGAGGCAGTCGTGGGAAGCAATGGCGGCAATGAGCTCACCACTTGTCATGTCTATATTCTACGATGGTGCAACCCACTTTGAAAAGAATGCCTACCCTTCCGGGGAAAAAGGCGTGTGTCTATGTATGTATGTATGTATGTATGTATGTATGGCTATATATATATATATATATATCTTTCAAAACACTCCTTTAGGGAGACGTCATGTTGTGGCCCAACGCCTGCTGATAACTCAGGTTCATACATTGAATTTGGGCATGTTGACTTTGTGCCCCACATTTTTTGACCCAGCGCCACTACGCCCCATTTCTTCGTTATAAAAATTTACTAGAGACGGTATACGTTGCGTCTCAACACCTGCAGTGCTGGTTGATACAGACTTTGGTTTTAAGCTATCAGGTTCTCTTGATGGAAACTATTATGGGTCGTTTTATTCACTGAAAAACGCCGTTACTTTTGTAGAAAACTATAAAATGTACTGTCGTTTCCTACAATCTACGTCTGCGTTCATTTCACGCAAATCAATGATGGAGACCACCAGAGGGTGAATCACTGATTGAATAACCTCATCACTGTTCAGGAAGCGCTTTAGTGCCTACTCAATGAACTAAATCTTTTATTTGGTGACTCACTCATGAATCATTCCCAATAAATCACTCATAGGTATAATATTTTTTTCATAATGAGTCATTTTATAGATACGGTACATACTGCACTTGATAAAAGTTTTGCTTATTTTCTAATTTGTCCCCCAAAACCTCCAAAATGAAAATTAGTTTATTTATGCTATACGTAATACGTGATTAATTAGAGCAAATTGGCTGTGACAAATGGACAGACAGTCAAACACGAGAGTGAGTCCTTTAATTCAAATTCAAACTCAAAATCTTTATTTCCAGGCTTATTGAGAATTGCTCTATATTCATATTCATATATTTATTCAAGCTGTAGGATCTCAGGGAACACTTAGTTACGTCAATTCATTTACACATCAAACTAAACCTAAACAAAGGCTTTAACAACATAAATACCTAAGAAACTAACATACAAATACAGACACTTTATTAATAACTTAATCTAACACACGTTATTGGTTCCGTTGGTAACTTATGCTAAAAAGATACAGTGATTCATATTTCCATGTGATACGAATCCTTCATATCTTTCGCCCATGAATCTTGAAGCCTATGAGTCTCTCACCAGCATTCATCAGGTTAACAGACAAGCAGGTATAAATTGAAATTACGGCCAGAATGTGAATTTATCATCGTTTGTGGCTCAGATTAAAGGCAGCCATATTAATTTTATTCAAAGTCCGTGGCGCTTCGAGCCTCGGGCACGCGAGGGTGGTACCCATTATTTTGTAGAAATATATGGATTGGTTTATTAAAATTACAAGAGAGAATGAAGATAAATACCTATTTTTACAAGCTTTTATTTAATTTGCAATGTATGTATGTTTGTCCGGGTGGAATCCGGGTGCAATTGAATTTTAAAGCCGTTATCCTCAACCAATTGAGCTGAAAGGCATACCTGTCAAGTTTCGATGACAATACAATATTATGGTGACCGTGTTGGAGACGAAAAGTGGATAACGGAACTCCTCGATGGATAATAGTAGTCTGGCTGTGTTTAAGCTTATTTTTATGACCACACGATTCAGATTTCTAATTTTATATTATTAAAGACATAGGTTTATTTTTAGTAGAACTAGCATACTACTTATACTAGGTCAGAAACAGATAGGATTATGTATTATATAATACACTAGCGACTCGCCCCGGCTTCGCACGGGTAGCCCCCGGTGAACCCCCCGTCCCCCGTCCTACCCCTCCCACTATGTCCTATCTCCTGGTTCTAAGCTACCTCCCTACCAATTTTCAGCCAAATCGGTTCACCCATTCTTGAGTTATAAGTGGTGTAACTAACAAGATTTAAAAAAAAAAAAAACCTATAAATCTCACGGAGCCCGAGACCTTTCCAACGAATGCAAAACCGTGGAATCGTTCTGGAGTTACAGCGTCAGGAAGGAAAACCCGACTTATTTTTATATATTAGAGATAACCACTACCTACTTTGGCGATCGCTTATTTAGTGATAAGACCCCGTTATACATTTAGTTTTATATAATTGTGTGTAATTAATTTTTAAGTAGGTACCTAGTTTGTACCTAAGGTGTGCAATAATAGTATATAGTTGCACCGAGCGCAAAGTGCACTCGAGTGCAACAAGAATCTACCTGAGCAAGGTTCGCAATCTACTTTTACATTGTACAGCGAGAAAAGATAAAGAAAATAAAGAAATTGAGTCGAAATAAATTGATTGTGGAAACGTCACAAAGCTCACCTATACATCATAAAACCCTGGGTTTCTCGAACGTCTCGTTTCTCGAGATCATTTCTTCTCCATACGTACAAACTAACTAGACTAAGATCGAAGCACTCTCTCCTTAAGTCTCGAGCACCGCCGTAAGGTTGCATGCCTTTCGATCTTCTATAGGTTACATTTCGGGGAATGCTCCCAGGAACTGCACGATCTGATCCCACCATCTCCTTTTCACCATAGGACGAGCAGGCGTATGGCTCAGTACTATCCTTACCTCATTGGTATAACTTCTATTCGCATAAAACGTTTCGGTTCTACCTTTATAATGCGAACTGCTAAGGAGTGGAATACACTTCCGTCGTCTGTCTTTCCTGAAAACTATAATCTGGGTCTCTTCAAGTCTTCCACCTTTGTACTCCATCTTTGGCCACATCGTCACTTACCAACAGGTGAGATCGTGGTCAAACAAAGGTATACGAGTATCAAAATTAAAAAAAAAAAAAAACTATGGATTTAGCTTCCATCCGAGTTTTTCCCGCATGGTTACGACATGTGCCGCTTTAAGAAAAAAACTTTGATAGAACTTTCCACCAATTTGAAAAGTCACGCAATTCACTTGCATTTCATTTCATCACACTTGTGCTTTTTAAACGAGCTACATTGGTTAAAATGCCACCAAAATAATACAAAATTACTAAAATAATAGGAAAATAAATAAAATATAGATAGACGCCGGCTCTTTTTGAAAATGGCGGGAAGAGTCACCCCCGTTGTTACCGGTGTCTATAAGTAACGGTGAACACTTTACATGGGCCGTAAGCTAGTTTACCTATTAGTTCCAAAAAATAAGTAAAATTAATTAACAACATAGTTTTTACTAGAGACGGTTGCATAGCGCTTGCAACTGTGCTGAAATATCGGGAACAACAAAAACTCAAAAACAATGGTAAATCTAGTGAAAAGTATGTACATAAACATGATAGTTTCAAAAGTTATATCAACAAAGTAGCTCAGAATGAGGACTTTTCATTTTCGAATAAAAAAGAAAAATAAGTTCTATTTGGCTCGATAGATGACGCTGACTCAAATGTGCTTGTCAAAATTAACAAATGCATTGTCTGTGCCTTTGTGTGATAGTAACAAAATCTCAGTTCTTATTCTGAGAACAAAATACCACGAAAATATATCACTACGTTGTTGACTTTGACATTTCACTTTAATTTGAAAGTTACGTACAGAGCTGGCGCCATCTATTTTCAAGGGTTTAAGCATGATGTGAAACGGCCGTGAAAACACCTTTAGCAAGTTGAAGTGGCAATGGGCAGACCGTTGTAATGGATTAGTGTAGACCTTCTCCATGAACCAACGACATTATAATGGCCGTAGGAAGTCCATTAGTCGTCGTATTCTTTGGAGTATGCCTATCTCCAGCTGTGGAGTGTCAACGTGTTGTTGAGACAACTTGAACAAATATGGCGCATTTTATGTTGGCTAGAGGATCCGAATCTATGGTCACACCACAAACAGCAGGAGCCAAAGGCCACAGCACATTGCTGCCAACTTTATAACGCGTACATAATGCAGTTCCTATGTAAATAGCACTTCGTGACTCTACAAATCCGTAATTAGACAGAGTAATTAAAATGGTTCGGTGAAAATAAACGTGACCACTTCTAAGTGTAATTTTTAGTTGCGCAGTAAATACTTTCAGTAAGCTATAGTATGTGGACTAGATAGTAGGTACCCGGACTTGTTGATAAGATTCGTTGTTATAAGATTTGTCCTGGCTGCTAGCTTATTATAGAATGTGTTATTACTGGAAGAAAGCGTTAGCTGAGTCAGTCGTGGGAAGCAATGGCGGCGATAAGCTCACCACTTGACACTTCAATGTTCCACGATGGTGCAACCCACTGTGAAAAGAGGCCCATTGAGGTTCTGCCTACCCCCCTTTGGGAAAAAAGGCGTGTGTCTATGTATGTATGTATAGTATGTGGACAAGATCAATATGGCGCCGTTGCATCGTCGTTTCTCCATGTCTTTGTAGAAAAGCATCTACATATTTACAAACATATTTTTACACAGGGTTTTTTGAGCCGTTTGGCGTGGAAACTCCAGGCCCGTAACCAGGGGCACATTTATAACATTTTCAAATAACTTGCGGGTTAGGGGGGTTGTTTTTCATCGGGGGCTACCCATGCGAAGCCGGGGCGAATCGTTAGTAGCTTATATTAACTAATTTGCCTTAAAACCTTATACCTACCACAGTGAATCTTACTAACAGGCTGCGTCGCTAAACAAGTAGTTACTAATTATGAGTCAGTTCAATTCGACTACTAATCAAATTAACTCGCAAATCGCACAGAAATGTAACAAGTTCAATTAGTCATTGCCCAACTGGTCGAGGCTTTATCTACAGTCAGGAGTTACCAACTTCATCTGATAAACTGGTTTACGGGTATAGTGATGCAAACTTACCTTTACCTAAGCTTAACATCATGCTGTTATATTACTTCTGTCTTCGTTTTTTATTTGTTTGTGTTAGAAGTTAATTGTTCAAATTTTTTTTATTTCTTCAGTGTCCATACCTCAAAAAGCAGCAAAGGAACTATTATAGGATCACCTTGTCCGTTCGTCGGTTGAAACCCTTTTTTTAACTTGCAATGTATGTTTGTCTGGGTGGAATCTTGCAATTGAATTTTAAAGCAGTTATCCTCAACCGATTGAGATGAGATTTTGCATATCTGTCAAGTTCCGATGAGAATAAAATATTATGGTGACAGCGAGCTGATCTGATGATGGAGACGGAAGGTGGACAACGGAACTCTTCGAGGGATAATAGTAGACTAGCCGTGTTCATGCTCATTTTGATCAGCACATGGTTACGATCGCTAATTCTGTAAAAACTTGTATCGAAAAATATATACAAAAAACTTAACTCAGTTACGGTTTGAAGTTGAAATAAATATCAAATACTTATAATCTTCGGTTCCTTGGAGTTTAAAAAATTACAAGCTTCTAGCTCAATGCAATCAAGTTATTTTTTTAACTACTTGAATGATGGATCAATGCGGCTTCATACTCTGACTCCTTCTCAGTTACTGCAATTCGTCTGTGGAACCATATCCCTCTCAATTATCGCAAGTCTACTTCAGTGGAGGTGTTCAGGTCTAGAATCTTTAATCATTTCCTCAGTAAGATCGATTAGTTCGCTATTTTATTTTATACATTTCATTTTAGAATTATATTAATGGTATGTTTTATAATATTAATGATATGTAGGTATTAGTTTATTTTATATTTTAGGCAGTAATTTAAGTACGTATTTATTATTACCTCACTTATTTATTCAAAATCTCGTAAAAAAAAATATATTTTTCACAATAAAGGAATACTATCTACAAAAAATAAATAGTCTAAAAAAAATAGTAAAAAAGATAAATCAAAACGGGGAACCACCGACCGCGGAGCGAGGCCCAAACGGTCGGGGGCTAGGGCTGCAGAGAGAGGAACCTCCTGACTATGCGTGCCGAGTCAAGGAGTCCTTAATTATTATTATTATAATTATATTTTGTTAATTTTCTTAAACTTATCCAATATTTCCCTTCTAGTGCACTAGTACCTACCAATACATATTTTTTCCGCAATACGCCAAGGTTATCTGGAAGAGAATGCTTACTAGCATCAAGTTCACCTTTGTACTTCTTTGTTTTATGTGCAATAAAGAATTTTCTATCTATCTATGGAACTAGCATTTGGCCCACCTGATGTTAAGCGGTAACCTCTGCCTTTACCAGTGCATTACCTCATAGATCACGCCCACCTAGGACGCACCCTATGTGGCACTGCACTGCGCACGCCACCCTGAGACATAAAGATGAAAAGTCTCATGTGCCTGTAATTTCACCGGCACCTTCAAACCAGAACACAGCATTGGAGCACTACTTCTTTGCGGCAGAAATAGATATGGAGCTAGTACTTCCCACTTAAAGCTCTACAACTACTTTATACCAAGTTGAAATGAATATTAAATACTATATTCTTCGGTTCATTGAAGTTTTCAAAATTTCAAGTTTCTAGCTCAATGCAATCAAAAGATACGGGCATTTGTGTCTCATTTTATGATAATCGCAAATTCACACATAGAAAAAAAACCTATAGAATAAAATCCATCGTACCATTTTGGTGCAACAAGCTAATAAAGACACCCAAATATGCGATAAACTAACCCTCCTTTGAGTCGGGAAAAAACAATTAAATTGCACATAATAATGTTGTAAGTGTTATTTTAGTGCTTAATAGGTAGTACTTACCTTTAACTTAATAGCCTATAAAGTGAAGGTTGGGTAAGTGTGGGCAAAATGAGGTACAACTTTTGAAACTATCATGGTTATGGACATACTTTTCACTAGAAACGGAATATTTACCACGATTTTTGAGTTTTGATTGTTCCCGATATTATGGCCCAGTTGCATGCGCCATGATCACGGGAGAACTAACTAAATCATGGTAAATATCCCGTTTCTAGTGAAAAGTATAAAATGAGGTACGTGTCAAAAACATTCAGAATCCTAATATTGTACTTGTTGCTTGGGTTTATGGACCAAAATGATATCAGGCCTACATACAAAATTCTTTCAGGGCATCTGGTCGAAGCGACGCGTGACCCGAGAGCTGGCTCTTATCTGGCTCAACGCATTAGTATTGCCATTTAGCGTGGCAATGAGCGATGCGAGGCGAGTGAGTGAGTCATCGAACGGCCAGCAAGCACGTTTGCGTGTGTCTATTGTTGTGTGTGTTTATTGTTATCCGTCACTCTCACTGTTTTATTATTTAGTTGTTGCCTTGAATTAAGTACATATGATTCGTTGATATGCTTGTGTTTATGTATACCTATGTAATTAAGGATGTAATTGTATGTCTAGTTTAAGTATGAGGAATCTTTTTTGCGTCTTAGACAAGCCTCTAAGGTTTTATAGACGTTTTAGTTAAATAAAGGAAATGTTTGTGAATAAATAAATAAAAAAAAAAATGCAGCCAGCATCTTAGGGACGCTTCCGTCTTGTAGTGATTTGGATCAGTTGAGCTACCTTTAGATCGCTAGCAGCGGTCTTCAGGTATAGCACAACTATACCTATTATATTTCGGTACCTTGTATTAGTATTAGTTGTATTACTTTTTCTGTAAATAAATGTATTTTACATACAAACTATTTTAAACATAGTAATACTTATCTAGGTATATCATTATGTTATCTGTGGTATGACACAACATAGAAATAGCATCGAAAAAATACACCAATCTGATGTTTTCTAATAACTTAATACTAGATATCTAGTTGCAAAGATAGATGGATAGATTTAGATTGATAGATATATGTATATAGATAGATATATCTAGATTGATAGATCCCGATAGACCTAGAAAAATAGATCTCGCTACATCGAGCTAGACAGAAGATGGATCTAGTTTGCTAAATTCCTGCGAGATTATAAGTATATATAGAAGTCGTTTGCCGATGCAACTTTGCTGATTCAAATATGATGTTTTGATTTGAACTCTCTAAAAATCTGTGTGAATATAAATAAGGAGTACCTTCTTTTATAGAATTCTCAGGCCTTTATAAACGTCTAGCCCTGATGTTTCACTAGCTTGTATAATTTTACCACTTCCAACAAATCCCCACCTCCTCTAAAATACAAGAATGTCAGCCTAAAATGGTAAGGTGACCGCCAATTACTTTGAATATCAAATTTATTGCATGTTTCTGTAGATAGGGACAATAGCAGCTTGTTAAGACTGTTTTTTGATGGCATTAAGTAAGTATCTACGGTAGATCAAGGGGCATTAAATAGGAACTGGAAGGGTAATAAAACCTTAGCTTTACAGCACGGACAGGTGTGGTACGACACGATTTTTTAGTACGCAGTCCATCCATAGCATAATAAAAATAATTATATTCTATTCTATTCAGAGGGCCTATGCTAGATTTTTCACTCGTCATCCGACTCCCGAATTTCGAATTTAAATGAGGTTTTTGTACGGTGAAAATGGTAAGCGCCTCCTAGCGGACTTGTTAAGAAACTCGGTACCAACCTATAACCCTATATATAACAAACCAGACATGCCTTTGATCTCGAATGACGTATAATTGTACTATTATTTATTCTGTGGCATAGTGCAGGTTTCGGAAATCGTAGTCCCTCCAAAATTCCACAATTAGTATTTATTCATCACATAATATCATCACAGGATATTAAAGATATTTTTTAACGAAACCACAACATTTTGTCTAATGTAAGTTCATTGCTTATTTAATTAATATACCTATTAATTCAAATTGACAACGACCGTAGTAAATGAAAAAAAAAAACATTATCGATTAAAATAAAAGAAATAGAAAAATATTATATAATTTTAAACTAGTGATTCGCCCGAAATTAAGACTCGCCACGGAACGATTTTATATATATTGATTCAAATGTCCGTATTTATTAATGTATTTATTTATTATTATTATGTATTATATTTATTATATTATATTATATTATTTATGTATTATTTAATTTATAGTTATCCGTTTAAACCATGTCCGTCCATTGACAGACATAGGTTAAACTTAGAATCAGAGGTGAAACTGCTATTGATATTACGGGCCTGTCTTGCATTTCGTGGGTGCCCAAAACAGTACTATCTGACATCTAGTCTCCGGTCTCCGAGGGCCTCCGTCCCACGTAGTTTGGCTATGGCTTTATTTCTTTGTTTGTAAGCGAGCCGATAACTAACGGACAGATAAAGTAGCTGGTTTTTTGCAAATGTTGTTTAATATAAACTTATTTTTTACAAAGAGCCGCAAAGTTATTATTTTTGATAATTCTTGTATATATCATCGCAGACACGAGATAAGAATATAATGTTAATATTGTCGTGTTTGGGGCCCGTTTAATTAACAACGACTATTTATTTTACTGGAAATTAAGATTCGTGTTCTCATGAGAATTAAGTATGAGTTATCGGGCTTAACTTTTAAAAACAAGTACTTATACATAAAAAAAAACAGACCTAGCTTTCAATATAAATAATACCCAAGTAGTTTCAAGTGTGTCTATAAAATTTGAAGATTACCTTCGATTTCTCGAGGATTCCATCATCAGATCCAGACCAGTTGACCACGGTCGAACCAAAAAATAATTGTCCAAATCGGTCCAGGCGTCTCCGAGCAATCGGGGAACATACATAAAAAAGAAAGATTCCGATGAATTGACACTTGCCTCCTTTGTTAAAGTTGGTTAAAAAGATTTATTCTTAGGGTTCTGTAGTCTAACAAAGAATACCTAAGATTTTTCCGGCCGTCGACCAAAATAAATACTTTTGATTTTGGTCGAAGGCCTGAAAAATCAGGCATCCCAATCTGTCATAACTCATCACAAATAATGAAAGGTATAGGTATATTTTAAATACCAAAAAAAACTTTTTTTTTTTAACGTGTTCTGTTTGTGTTATTATTGTATTGTATTCCATTATTGTGTGTGTATTTGCTATTCAAAATAAACTATTTCTATTCTATTCTATTCTATTCTATATATCTGAGTCCTTTCACCATACTGGTTATTTCACTTCAGGACTAATACTATACCTCAACCTGGACTGACCTGACGCAACCAAGAAAGAACCAGTGAACAACGAGCGAACGATCCAATAATCATAATAACGTGAATGGTTGCATACATTTATATTTGAAGAAAGTTAAATATCACATTGTAAGATAATGGGGGAGACCATTGCCCAGCAAAGTGATAGAAAAGAGTTAGAAAAAAAATCGTAGTTAAAAAAACTAGGGAGCTTTACAGTAGGTAGTTATAATGATGTGTAGTATCTGACATCTCACCTCCTTGGTAATAAGCAACATAGAATTTAAACTGTCGTAGTTGGGAAAAAACAGTGGTAATAAGCCGTTTATTCCACGTACTCCACATCATACCACCGACTCGTACCACTGGTGGTACGAGAAGGAATGTTGCATCCTCTTCGTACCACTAGTCTAATTTAATATTTTAAAATAAGCAACATGGCTGATAGTTCCAATGTCTCGGAAAAATGCGCACTTCGTCCCTTTTCACGAAATGCATATACAGGAAAACGATGGTACACAACAAAAACAAATGAAAAAAAAAGTACTACACACTTTTTTCCAATACTTAATATTATGGTTCGACGTGTAAATTGACCTACAACAGATAAAATCAAAACTGCAACTGAACTTTAGTTAAAGTGGTGTTGCCAGCGGGTAAACCTGAAACAGAGTAATACCAGGTAAAACGGGGTAATACCATACTAAACGGGGTAATACCTGATAATTTTCTCGCTAAGAAAGTGGAAGAGTTGGGCTAAATTAGGCGATAACGATTGATCAGTAAACTATGTCTGCAGGCATTCTGGACTACATAGACTACGGTGGCACAGCTGGTTTAGTTCATACTAGCGGTTGCCCTTGGTTTCTACTGCGATTTTCTCCACAGGGAACTGCGAATTGCAGGATAAACGGTGGGATAAAAAATTAGATAAAAAAAATCAATACAACAAAGCCGAGGGTTCACTGTAGGGGTTTTATAAAATTACTAGCGATTCACCCCGGCTTCGCACGGGTAGCCCCCGGTGAACCGGGGGAAGCACATAGGGGCTATGTGCTTCTCCTGGTTCTAAGCTCCCCACCAATTTTCAGTCAAATCGGTTCACCCGTTCTTGAGTTATAAGTGGTATAACTAACACGACTTTGTTTTATATATATAGATTTATATTTTACGAGATATTCAGTAAAAACTGTAGACTTAAATATTCTCCACTGTAGATATTGGTACGACACGGTTTAGTACAGAGAGTTAGGAAGCGTTTAGAAGTTCCTCATAAGTTATAGATGGCCCTAGGAAAACTGACAGTATCAATTGATCAGCAAACTATGCTGGACGGCATCCTGGCTTAGTGCAGTGAGTTAAGAAGTGTTTAGAATAACAAACCTCTTATTTATTTGACTTCTAACCAATGAGATTCTTTTATCTTTTTACAAGCTTTATATTAAGGTGGTTGCTTTCGCTGGTGGCGCGAAATTATTATTTTTTCGTGTTTTTTGCTTATCACAGCTCATCAACACTTCTTCAGATAGCGAAAACTATGTTGCCGGTAATTATATGACCAAACACAAGTTTTAATTTATAGTATCACATAAATATAATTAGTTTGGTCACATAAATATCATTAGTTTGGCTATGAATGTCCTTGACACAAAAAACACTGTAAAAATCATTGAAGTACAATCGTAGAACTAATGATATTTATGTGATACTATAAATTTAAACTTGCGTGTTAGGTCATATAATTACCGGCAACATAGTTTTCGCTATCTGAAGAGTGTTGATGGAGCTGCGATGAGCAAAAAACAGGTTTTTTTTTAATTTCTTGCCACAAGCGAAAGCAACCACCTTCACTATATTTATTTGACTTCTAACCAACGATAATCTTTTATCTTTTTACAAGATTTATATTAACTTGCAATGTATGTCCGGGTGGAATTTTGCAACTGAATTTTATAGCAATACAATATGATGGTGACAGCGAGCTGATCAGATGATGGAGACGACAGGTGGACAACGGAACTCCTTGATAGATAATAGTATACTGGCCGTGTTTAAGCTCATGTTGATCAGCACACGGTTACGATCACTAAGTTTATAAAAGCTTGTAATGAAAAATATTTTCTTTACAAAAAACTTATTTATGTACTTTAATGACGGCGATCAAGCAAATGCCCCACCTGATGTTAAGCGGTAATCTTTGCCTTTAACAATGCATACCTCATAGGTCATGTCCACCTAGGACGCATTCTATGTGGCGTTGCACTGCGAACGCCAGCCTCAGACATAAAACGATCAAAATACTTATATGGCTGTAATTTAACCGGCGTCCATACTCTTCGAACTGGGACACAGCAATACGAGCACTACTGATTTGCGGCAGAAATAGGTATGGTGGTAGTACGTACGAACTCTTTCACAAAAACGCTCTACTACTACTAAAATATGCATGAAAAACTACTACTAAAATATATCTTTCTTTCTTTCTTTCTTTTATGAGTATTCATAAAGCAGTGTGTACTCGGTCTAAGTAGGTCCGCTACAGCGTATCCTCACTCAGCTCCTGAAACATAAACCTGGCTCTATTAGAGATATAATGGGCCCAAGATAACGTCTAAACGCACAGTTTAAGGAGAAAGCTTTATAATGCCCTGCAGACGGCGTAAATGACAGATTTAATGCCTACTAATTAAGTGATTCCAGATATAGCTTCGCTTTATGTCGTTTATCTGATTTTTAGAGTTATTTAGTGCTTGTTAGTCTTTAAATGGCTATTGGGATAAATTTGATCACGGAATATTAAGCTCATTCCCTACACAGAGGAATCGGCAGTGTGACTATTATGTATTCTGTGGTGCGTGTGCGTTTCGGAGTGATACATTCCTGAAAAAACCGTACAAAAATCCTGAAATTTGGTTGATGGGAATTATTCTGTAGTATTCTGTAGTAACACCAAGTTTCAAAGCAAAGCAAACCACGTGTTAAAAAGTTTCCGAACAAACTTTAACACCCCATTGCACCCTCTTTTGGGGGGGTTCTGGGTAAATTATTTTATACTTTTATAATTAGTATTGAAGCATTCTTAAGCAAAGTTTCAAGTTTGTAAGTCGAAAATACGATATTTCGTCGAATGGTTTTCAACCCTTTCCACCTCATTAAGGGTTGAATTTATAGACCATCTTAGAGAGTTGGTTTTGCTATAAAAGAAACGTACAATTCAAATTTCAAAAAAATATATTTTCCCAAAGACCACAGTATATTATATCAACATAGTTTAGTAGTCATAGTACGAGTAAACAAAAAATTAACATTATATATTTTTTCCCTAAGTTTTACCCAAACTATTGGGTTTTAACAAAACCCAAACATTTGAAACTTCATCGTAATTTTACTGACTTTGAGTCGCAAAATAATACATTAGTTGTAGTGTGCCCTGTATTTTCTCAAATTATAAAGTCAATAACTGTATTTGGAGTTCTAAAACAGTAACCAACCCCACCAACCCCTTATGATAATATGGGTTACGTAGAAACTTCTCAGTTCGACATGCGTAAAGGGTCCAGTAATTTTTTGGTGAACATGGACACAAAAATATACATTTCTACTAGTTTCTCTATTCTATGGTTTATTTAAGACTGCGTTTGCGATAAGATGATGTTCTGCATTGATAGGTTGGCCCTGTTTGAGTCATCTTAGTGATAAGTTAATTAATCAATTTATCTTACGAATGCGTCTATCCTAGTTGGTCACGGCTGATTGGTTGATATGAACTACACAACCAACTCTCTCAGATACCAACTATGGTTCGAGTCATTTCATTTATACAGGCCGTCCCAAGACTATGCGACATGAAGGGAAAGTACCTTAAATGTTGTAGATAGGATATTTTTTGGCAAGGAGAATTTAATTTATTTTTAAAAGTAAGTAATACTGCATTCAATGATTTTCTAAAAACAAAAGAATAACGTAAAATTAATCATTTTTACTTTAATATTTAATTTAAGTTGGTTCCATTCCCAGACGAAGCGAGTAATTTTTAGAAAATCATTAAATGCAGTATTACTGACTTTTAAAAATAAACAAAGTCTTCTTTCAGCAAAATATCCTATCTACAATATTTAAGGTACTTTCCCTTCATGTCGCATAGTCTTGGGACGCCCTGTATAGTAGCTGATATCATTGTGAAATAGTTCGTCCGGGGAAGTATCTGGTATCTTTTTCTGCCGCAAAGCAGTAACGGGACTGTTTCCGCCATTTTTGAAAAGAGACGTCATTTACTTTTGTTTTATTTTTTCTCCAGTGTTTTTTGATTTATTTTGTGTAATTTTGGTAGCATTTTAACCAATGTAGCTCGTTTAAAGAGCAATGTGTAGTGAAATGAAATGGTAGTGAATTTCATGACTTTTCAAATTGGTGGAAATTGTCTACCAACATTTTACTAACACGGCCATCATTTTACTAAAACATGATGACTTGGAAAGGAGTGTAACGTTGCAAATTATATTACAAATACAATAAATTTTACTTGAAAATGCTGATTGAGTTGAAATTTGGCATACCTGTCTAGTTCCGATGACAATGCAATATGGTGGTGACAGTGAGCTGATCTGATGATAGAGATGGAAGGTGGACAACGGAACTCCGCGATGGATAATAGTAGACTAGCCGTATATAGGCTCATTCAATCAGCACACGGTTCCGATCACTAATATTATAAAATCTTGTATTTGGGTTAAATTCCTAGCTTCGCAGTCGGTCTATGTAATATATTGTATTAAGTATATCAGTTATCTAGTACCCACAACACAAGCTCTGCTTAGCTTGGGGCTAGATAATGTTGTGTGAACTGTCCAGCATTATTTATGTATTTATACAATTTGTAAGTACAATTGTTCTGATTCTGAAAATTCTGTGTAATTTGTGTTCTGGCAGGGCGAGCGCGTTGATGTCTTTTGTATGAAAATGTTGTCAAACACGAGTTCGTTACTTCTAAATTCGTACTAACTTGCACGGTGTTTTCGACGTTGGTAGACATGCGCTAATCGCTCTAATTTACAAAAAAAAACAACCATAACCGTTACGTTGTGCACAATTGAACGTTAACTTTTTAATTTTTTCTTGGTAGATACCAACGTAAGCAACGTTACCAACGTAATTGTTGTATTAACGTTGTAATGTTACGTTGTTGTAATGTTGTGTGTTCTGTCCAGCATTATTTATTTATTTATTTATTTATTATTATCACAGCTCGCATAAATGCTTTTGGAAGTTAATCTGGTCAGGTAATTTGTTTTTTAGCTGATGCTAGAAATGTTATAGCGTTTTTTTTTTATACTACTTGGATGACGGATCAAGCAAGAGGCCCACCTGATGTTAAGCGGTAACCTCTGCCTATGAACAGTGCATTACCTCATAGATCACGTCCACCTACGACGCAACCTATGTGGCATTGCACTGCGCCCGCCACCCTGAGACATAAAGATGAAAAGTCTCATGTGCTTGTAATTTCACCGGCACCCTTACCCTTCAAACTGGAACACAGCAATGCGAGCACTACTGCTTTGCGGCAGAAATAGGTATGGTGGTAATTATTTAAGGTAAGGTATGGTATTAATTCTTAGTAATATTGCATTTAAAGATTTTCTAAAAATTAATTAATAAACTAATAGGAATGGTGGTAGTACTTCCCCGGACGAACTCTTTCACAAAAAAGCTCTACTACTACTGTTAGCGTTATTTAATAGGTAGTGAAAAGTTTGACCGATCGTAACACCAACGTGTTACGATCAATCAAACTTCCAGATTAACTTCAAAGAGCATTTTTGCGAGCTGTGATAATCCTGGAGACGCTTCACCAATTTAACCAAAATAGCTAAGAACGCTCTCACAAACACCATCTGTCATACAAAAACCGTATTGAAATCAGAGCATCTGTTCTTGAGCTACGGTGTTACAGACAGACACACAGATACACCATGCTAAACATACAACACGCCTTTGTTTGCGTCGGGGGTTAATAACACGATTTTTTTATACCTTGGTGGCAAACAATTGTACGGCCCACCTCTTGGTAAGCGGTTAACGTAGCCTATGGACGCCTCCAATACCAGAGGCAACACACGCGCGTTGCTGACCTTTTAAACATTTCTAAACACCCCTTTTGAAGAACTCTATACTGTAGTCACTTGAGAAAACCTCAGAGATCATTCACAACCTGAGTGTTCACGGGAGGAAGGTCCTCTGAAACCGCACAGTCCGGGACCACCCTCAATCGTCACTCAATTTCGTAATGTTGCACCTTAAGGTGAATGCTCATGCTTACGGCGCGAAATTATTATTTTTTGTGTTTTTTAGCGAAATTTGAGTTTCCGAGACGATACCCCTTACAAAAAAAAACACTGTAAAAATGTGTTTATCATAGCTAAACTGATGATATTTATGAGATACTATCAATTAAAACATGTGTGTTAGGTCTCCTAGTTCTCGCGAACTCAACTTTTGCTATCTGAAGAAGTGTAAGTGCAAGTAGTAGTAGAGCTTTTTTGTGAAAGAGTTCGTCCGGGGAAGTACTACCACCATACCTATTTCTGCCGCAAAGCAGTAGTGCTTGCATTGCTGTGTTCCGGTTTGAAGGGTAAGGCTGCCGGTGAAATTACAGGTACATGAGACTTTACATCTTTATGTCTCAGGGTGGCGGGCACAGTGCAATGCCACATAGGGCGCGTCCTAGGTGGACGTGACCTATGAGGTAGTGCTGCACTGTTCATAGGCAGCGGTTACCGCTTAACATCAGGTGAGCCATCAGATTGATCCGTCATTCAAGTAGTATAAAAAAAAAAAAAATTGATGAGCTGTAATGGGCAAAACCACCACAAAACTTTGAATTTCGCACCGCAAGCATGAGCTTGCGGTGCGAAATTCAAAGTTTTTTGGTGATCATTGCGCCAAACCCACGCAGAAATCTTCATACAAAAAAAAAGCCCGGCGCCGCAGGAAAAAACAATTTTTATTGAATATATCGTAAAATATAGAGAATTTCACAAAACCCCTACAGTAAACCCTTTGCTGCATTGGTTTTATTTATCTAGTTTTTAACCCACAAATATGCACCATTCGAATAAACAATCGAATCTAGCCAAATGTTAAATGTAAATTTGTTTTTTTTGCAATCGTGAAAATATTGTCCTATCGTTTTTCTGGAACAGTGATTCTTCCGAATTATAATGTAGTATCCATGCATATTTATAATTTGAATATTGACTTGATTAAGTTAGTTAACAATCAAGTCTATGATTGGTAATTTAGCGGCACACCCCACCCAAAAGCAAACATTTTTGCATTAACAATATTAGTAAGATTTGTGGTAACCCATAACTCTATTTAAATATATTATTTTGTTCCAACAACAATTATAAATGTTAATTTCTCAAACGCTAAATGCCAGTATAGCTTGCGCAAGTAGAAATGCCAGCCGAACTACAATAGCATGATAGATCTCAACCTTTCGGCCAACTACTATTGAAAGTAGCCAGGTATTCTCGCGGGAAGCTATCACAGAGATGTGCTAATATTTGGAAAAGATTCTTATGGTTTTATTGTATCTGTGACTTTTATACACATGGTTACTTACTACGTGATTGTTATGGCCAAAGGTTAAAATCTATATAATTACACCACTTATAACTCAGGATCGGCTGGACCGATGTTAGTTATCTCTTTTTTGGTGGATTCTTCTCCACTCCGAATAGCAGAATAAGTAGTAAAATATGGGGGGGGGGGGGGCTGTTTTTCATCGGGGGCTAGCCGTGCGAAGCCGGGGCGAGTCGCTAGTATAGAATAAAACAGAAGGTGCGTACGATGCTTTTAGTACGGGGCGATGTGTCGCCAAAACACAATGCCTCCTATCATACTTCCCACCAATATTTTGGTGATGTTGGCAACAACGACAAAATGAACGCTTGACTTTTTTCCAAGGAATTAATGGTAAAAAAAAAACTTTATTTAAACCAAAAATATTTTTAAATGTAATACTTACTTATAAAATATGATTTTATCCTTTTTCTTTTTACTCCTAGCGAATTTTTACTTGTGCGAACGACACACGACGGTGTATTCACAAGAAAATCTTTCGAATTCAACACGGCCGACCACAGACAGACTAGGTGAAACTATTCTCATTGAGGCTAGTTTGCGTGGTGACAGTTTTTACGCGTGATACAGGTTCTGGTTTGTTCTATATTCTAAGGGCCAAAGAGAAGCCTTGACGTTATCTGGACTAGCGATGCATGTAATTAAATTTGAAAATCAAATAATACATCACCACTGATGTTTTCCATCACCTTTAAGAGCACCGTTACCGCTTAACATCAAGTGGGCCATCTGTTTGGTCCGTCATTCACACAATTAAAAAAAAGAAATATGATGTTAGATAACATCAATTCCTGATAAATTATAAAAATAACCACCGACACACCCAATAATTGTTTCCTGAAGGAATATATTACTTGTACGTGTCTGGTGGCGGTGATGACATTTAAATAAAGTTATTATAGCAAAATTAATTCATAGCAATTTGTCCTCGTCGAAAAGTAGCTAAACAAAATATACAGTCATTTTTCATAGCACAATTTTCTATTTGTTTTGCTTCGGGGTACCATCTACCTCCAAGGGATTGTAACCATTACAATTATAGATATAAAGTTGTTTTTAATATAGCATTTGAAAATTGCTTTCTTAAAGCGTGTTGGTTTTGTTTGTACCATTAACTACGAGTTGTTAGATAATGTTAATATAACTGATTAATTGAACCCTAATCATAAATACAATAACGTGGTTAATTTGATTAGAAAGATAAGTACGATATTTGAATGAATGTAATTAATAAAATTATATACTGAATTATCGATGCTACACATGTTGGCTTAAGATGTTATACAGGCACATGTTTTTTGAATATTTATATTGTAAATTACAATAATATTAAATAAATCCAGCGCTGTCTTGAAAGACAGCCGATCTATACCCCTTTCAATTGATTTACCTTAAACGCGAGATGCTAATGAAGGCATGAGATTTGCCTAAAAAGCTGTTGTTGCTAAATGAAAGATGCATCTATACCTACGTGTCAAACCAATCAATGTTTTTATTAGACTTTTGGGCAATAGAGGTACCCATTCCCAAAAAAAACTTTTTTTCTTCATATGTTGAATGCGTCACATCATACGACACACACATTTTCCACGACCGCGTCCAAGCGCGGAATGCCAAGCCGAGCCGAGGTAGCCGTGCAACCCGTCACTTCCATAGAAAAATGTATGGAGAAATTATAGTGTGTTTTATACTGTTTATTCTTTATCATAAATGAAAAAGTGATTTATTTGGGCTAAAGATAATAAGATAGACGTATAGAGGAATATAAATGCATTTTATTTTTATTTCTTTTATTTTTTATATGCAGTGAATTAAGCGATACTGGAACACCTAAACAAACCCCATTTTCCGTCATTTTAGTGATTCTTACGATGGTAAAAACGCATTAATGTAAAAAAATATATTTTGTACCATTATCTTATCACAATGTGATTCCTGGTTAATTATTTTGGTAAATGAAAAACTTTTTTTTTAATACTTCCTTTATAACACTCTTGCTAAACATCGCTATATATAAATCTCGTAAGTGACAACGAGGGCTTTTTCCTAGCACAAAGTATTTCTTTGGCCATTCAACGTGGAAATGCTGTCAGTGTTCTTGGCACCTTGAACCAAATTGATTGTATAGGTAACTAGTTTTTTTAATTTTATATGTAAGTATTTTTTGTGTTTTTACCCATTCTTTTTTTTTATACTACTTGGTTGACGGAACAAGCAAGAGGCCCATCTGATGTTAAGCGGCAACCTCTGCCTATGAACAGTGCATTACCTCATAGGTCACGTCCACCTAGGACGCACCCTATGTGGCATTGCACTGCGCCCGCCACCCTGAGACATAAAGATGAAAAGTCTCAAGTGCCTGTAATTTCACCGGCACCCTTACCCTTCAAACCGGAACACAGCAATGCGAGCACTACTGCTTTGCGGCAGAAATAGGTATGGTGGTAGTACTTCCCCGGACAAACTCTTTCACAAAAAAGCTCTACTACTACTACTCATTCTGTGATATATGCAAAAAATATGAGTGTAAATATTTTCTGTGTATAAAAAAGAAACCTCCTTGTTACCATAATTAATTTCTCTTTCATTTATTTTTTGATATTGAAGTCATGACTAAAGCCTATATTGTATTGTTTTCTCGTCTCACAAAAAAAAACAGTCGCAATATTGACGCAAAAGCCAGGTTTTAAACTCTACAAGAAAATAAATAAAAGCAGAGTTTTGATTTTCTTTGAATGATTGATAAAACTCAAATAAAACCATATTTCTAGCTTCATTGTTCAGTCTTATTAATTGCCTCGTAGATCTGTTAAGATTTGCATGAACTATGGGTGGTACTTACCCAGTATCTGTATAGTCCATCGCAGCTTCAACAATCTGGAATCAAATGAGAGTAGGTAAAATATCTTAGCGGTGGAATAAAACAGCACAGATAACGTAGAAAAACAATTTAAAAAAAATGCTGGACAGTTCACACAACATCATTTAGCCCCAAGCTAAACAAAGCTTGTGTTACTAGATAACTGATATACTTAATACAATACATTACCTAGATAGATATTTTTTATTATACATAGAAAATACCAAAAACACCCTGAACAAATATCTGCTGAACGTACAAATATTTGTTCCGAGGCGGGAATCGAGCCCGCAACCTCCTGCGTCGCAGGCGAACCTTCGCCCGCCGCACCACAGAGGTCGTCACCAAAATAATAACCCATAAATAACACCCAACAGTCACATAAACAGTCATGGTCCCACACATAACTCCTTGCGTCGGCGGGCCCACCTAATGTTAAACGGTAACCTCTGCCTTTAACAATGCATTAACTCATAGATCACTTCCACCTAGGACGCGCCCTATGCGGCATTGCACTGCTCCTGCCACCCTAAAACAAAAAAATGAAAAGTCTCATATGCCTGTAATTTCACCGGCACCCCCTTCAAACCGGAACATTGCAATGCGAGCACTACTCCTTTCTGGCATAAATAGGTAGAACTTCCCCGAACGAACTCTTTCACAAAAAAGCTCTACTACTACTAAAAGTATTAGTAACTATGAGTACCATGGTTACTATAACACCAAAGAACAAATATTAGTATTTGTATTCATGACAAATATTATTATGTCATGAATACATTTGTTTCGCAGCGGGAATCGAACCCGCACCTCTTGCGTCTCAACCGGTTATTCTCCCACCGCACAGTGGAGCACATTATTACATTGGAGGATAAAGAGACGGGCTAATGCTTGTCTAGATATAAAATGATCAATTTCCCGCTGAACACAATAGGGTTTCTACAGAGCTTCATATCTTGATTGTTAATTTATGAATTTATGACTGGCATTTATAATATAAATAGGTGTAGTAACCTGGATTAGTAAGCTTGCAAAAGCTTATGAACTTAGATCGCATATCCCTGTGTCTAACTGCAAGTGTGAGACGCGGGCAAAGTCTATACAAATATTACAAATGACTTTTAAACACTTACAAGCTTACAAGACGTGGGAGCGCGTTGAAGTCTTTTGTATCTAGAATCTTGTAGAACGAGGGCTTTTCATTTTGAATTTTAAAAAATGTTATTGGATTTGGCTCGATAGATGGCACTGACTCAACTGTGCTCGTCAAAATTAACAAATGCATTGTCTGTGCTTTTGCGTAATAGTAACCAAGAAGTTTGAATTTATAACTTCATGACAGTAACAAAATACCACGAAAATATATCACTACTTTGTTGACGTTGGACATTTCACTTTTTTTTTACAGTTAAGTACAGAGCTGGCGCCATCTATTTTGAAGGCTTTAAGCATGATGTGAAACTGCCGTGGAAACCCCTCATTACGTATTCAATGTTTGTTAAGATGACGCATTGGACATTTTGGTGGCAGGGATCTAGATTTTTCTCAGCAATATAAAACATATGAAAGTGATATTTTGTACCTGATACTAGGTATTGTGATACCTGATTCTTCATATTACTGACTTTTTTTGTAGTAGCATTTCACGTTTGGTTAAGTTTTACACTTAGCAGAGAAAAAAATATCAAAGACATTCCTTTTAAAAGCGAGATTTAAATTTTACAGGCAAACCGGACCGATTTAAGCCTCTTAGTTTTCTAGGAAGATTTATCCAAACACACACTTCAATATTAAAGTAGGATTTTTTTAAATTAATCGTTGTTTAAAATTAAAAGACAAAAAAGTTTGTACGAAAACATTCGATATAATGTTTATCAATGCGTGCGTGATTTAAAATCATGTTTTATTTCACAAATATAGGGATTTCAATTGTGAGCAAAAACCGGCCATACGGGTAGGGTTTCTATACCATTCTCTATAAACACGGCAAAAAAACATGTTTGTTGTATGGGAGCCCCCTTAAATATTTATTTTATTCTGCTTTTTAGTATTTGTTGTTATAGCGGCAACAGATATACATAATTTATGTGAAAATTTCAACTGTCTAACTATCACGGTTCATGAGATACAGCCTGGTGACAGACGGACACACAGACAGACGGACGGAAAGCGGAGTCTTAGTAATAGGGTCCCGTTTTACTCTTTGGGTACGGAACCCTAAAAATAACATAGAAGTTCAGGATATTATCTAATGCTTATAATCCTCGTCAGTTCAGATTTGTACTTCTTGAGATAATATTAAAACCAGGTAATAATGCAAAAAAAATTGCTGAAAAAGAATATTATTTAGTATCTTTCCCGTGGCACAGATAAAAGAATACTGCCCGTGGTGTAACCAATATTGCACGCTCTGTAAACAGTCTGCAAAATGTAATTTCACCAGCTATTTACTGAAACAAGCTAATCTGGCACCCCATTAAAGATAGCCGATATACCTCACCAGATGTCGCGGGGAGCACTGGTTAATGGTGGTTTGTCACGAAGCTCGGGTTCTTAGGGAAACAGCTAGTTTACTCCATAGAAACGATTATTTTCAAGCGATATAGCGCTAGAACCGTCTTTAAATAGGTTTATGTTGATCTCCAAGAACTATCTGGAAGAGATCGCTTTTTACAAGCTTTTATTTAATTTGCAATGTATGTATTTTTGTCTGGGTGGAATCCGGGTGGAAACTTGCAACTGAATTTTAAAGCAGTTATCCTCAACCGATTAAGATGAAATTTGGCATGACTTCCGATGACAATACAATATTATGGTGCTGTCATCATAATAGCTGATCGTGATCTGATGATGCAGACGGAATATGGAAAATGGAACTCCTCGGTGGATAATAGTAGACTGGCCGTTTTTAGGCTCATTTTGATCAGCACACGGTTCCGTCGATAATTTAATAAAAGCTTGTATTGAAAAATATATTTTCCAACAAAAAATTATAGCAATAAGACATTATGTATTCGTTTCGTTTCGTATGAGGTAGTGCTGGCCTCTGGTGTCGGAGTTTGTCAAGCCGCCCGAGGGCCTCTGACATGGCTTATCGACTGCTATTAATCAATAACAGCCGGGACCGACAGCTTAACGTATTATTAACTTATGTATTAAGTTTTATTTTCATTGACATTGAACACATACATCGACACACGCCTTTTTCCCCGAAAAGGACATTTTAAAAATCAGGATGAAGTGCAGGATAGATAGATAGATAGATAGAAAATTCTTTATTGCACAAGACAAAAAAACAATACATAGACGAACTTAATGCTAATTAGCATTTTCTTCCAGCTAACCTTTGTGTAATGTAAAGTGGGTGGGAGTGCTATCCAAAAATAATTATAGGTTGAGATTAAATGATTAACATAATTAAATACCTACTCTAAATAACTAGCTATATAAATACCTAATAGAATATACTAGGGGCTCGCCCCGGCTTCGCACGGGTAGCCCCCGGTGAACCCCCCTTTCCTACCCTACCCCCTATGTCAATGTCCGGCAATGACACAAAGTAATGTAGGTTTGTATATATTTAATGATATGTGTATTTGTCAAGGTGATAACACCACTGTCCCATTCTTCCATATAGTCCTCTCCATTCTAAGGTTGTCTGGAAGAAATCGCTATAAGCGATAAGATCACCCATTGTACATTTCTGTTTTTTTTATTGAGTTATGTTTTGTGTTTCTGTGTGTTATTTGTGTAATACAGAGTTAATCTATCTATCTATTGGTACAGTTGGGACTTGAAGACTCCCATGGAAGTTGGTGTCAGTGCAGGATCTCAGTGGGTGGAAGAGACTCAAGACCATTCATAAAGGAATTTTATGGGAAAACCTATGTCCAGCACTAGACTACAGTGGTCTACAGGTTAATGAAAGGATAAACAGCCAGAAATCGCATAATATTTAATTTGCCCTCAAAATTATTTTCTCTCTCCGGCTTTATTCACGAAATCTTTGACTTAGTAAGTTCTAAAGGAAGTATTTATTTATTTACTACAACAACATACATACTTATATTTTAAAAAATGGGTTCCGTGTTCTGTAAACGTCGATTTTTCGTTTTAAACTTAATTTTCTGCGTAATTTCCTTCAAAATATAATTTTTCTTCATCAAAATCACTACCGTCGTCTGTCTTTCCTGAAACCTGTAAACTGTAATCTGGGTCTCATCAAGGCTACAGTGAATAAAGTGCCTTCTAGACCTTTGTGCCCTATCGTCGGCCACATCGTCACTTACCAACAGGTGAGATCGTGGTTAAACAAAAGTGTAAAAATAAAAATAAAAACTCTACTTTGGCAAACGGTTTTCCGCTTGGTTTTAACATATTGTGACGCTTCAATAAAAAATATCATAAATTCCTGCAGGGTAGGCAGCGCATCAACAATACCCCCAAGGTATCCCGGTGTCTATAACCAGGTTTTTTGACGGTGACCACTTTACATTAGATGGGCCCGCTAGTTTGCCCATATGTTTCACATATTTCTGCCGCAAAGCAGTAGTGCTCGCATTGCTGTGTTCTGATTTGAAGGGTATGGTTGCCGGTGAAATTACAGGCACATGAGACTTTTCATCTTTATGTCTCAGGGTGGCGGGTGCGGTGCAATGCCACATAGGGTGCGTCCTACGTGGACGTGACCTGTGATAACGCTCTGTTCATAGGCAGAGGGTACCGCTTAACATCAGGTGGGTTATCTGCTTGATCCGTCATTCCAAGTAGTATAAATAATAAAAATAATATGATCCATAAAAAAACCTTTGTTTGAACTAGCTATTAATTCCTATAAGCTGTGACCAGACGGAGTTTATGATTGTCTGCCACCAATTGGGTGTTTGAGATCGCGGCAGGCAGATACCACGACACTGCACGCTGTACTAATAAAATCAGGTGCCGCCGTCGCTGCTAATTGCACCAACCCAACAAATCTAGAGGTATATACTACAAAACTGTGCGTACCATCATTGTTTAACTGTTTATTAACCCCCGACGCAAAAACGACGGGGTGTTATAAGTTTGACAGTTTATTAACCCCCGACGCAAAAACGACGGGGTGTTATAAGTTGGACGTGTCTGTGTGTGTATGTGTGTGTGTAGGTGTGTGTGTGTGTGTGTCTGTGTGTGTGTGTGTCTGGCTGTGGCATCGTAGCTCCCGAATGGAAGAACCGTTTTTTTTTGTTTGAATGTTGACGTAGTCGGGAGTGTTCTTAGCTATGTTTGATGAAAATCGCTTCAGCCGTTTCATAGCGTTGAGGTTTACTTGTTTTACATTATTTAAAAGAATTCTCCTCCCGTAGATGTCGTAAGAGCCGAGGGATTACCCGGACTTGTTTGTAAGATTCGTTGGTGTAAGATTTGTCCTAATTTAAGGAATGTGTTTATTACTGGAAGACACCGTTAGCAGAGTCAGTCGTGGGAAGCAATGGCGGCGATAAGCTCACGACTTGTCACGTCTATTTCCCACGATGGTGCGTGCACCCACGGTGAAAAGAGGAACTTTGAGGCTCTGTAAATGGAGTAAGTAAATATGTATGGAGGTAGTCCTTCCCCGGACGAACTCTTTCACAAAAAGCTCTGCTACTTCTAAATCTCATGTCATTTAATAATTCGTCACATTGAATCATAGTTTTTTATCCTATTTTTTGCAGTACCTACCTACACTCTCTGTCACAACAAAGGACGGTCTGTCGCGTCTTCTGGTTCTAGGAACTTCAGATTGTCCAAGATCCGGGTTCAGCAAAAACTTGTGATCGATTTTAACCAATCTATTTATTGAATGTAAAAACGCCTACATCAATAGAGAGACGTTTTGTGCTTCTACATTTTAATTTTTAATGTGGTTTCTGATTTTGTATATCTTTTTTTGTATTTTACATAGAAATCTGAAGTAGAGAGAAGTGTTTTTTGGAGACGTGGGGGTCTATTCTTAGGCCGGACACACCACGGGTTTAGTATAGAGTATAGATTGTATAAAATGAACCAGTTACAGTTAGTCCAATTTAGCAGCTCGTAGCTTCGCGCCAGATAGAAGAGATCTCAATAATGATCCCGGCAAATTGTTTGACTAGAATGTATTGTAGGGCTTCGCTCTAAGTATTCGTTCAATTTGGTAAATGTGATACAATGGGCCCGTTACTGTTAGTCCAATTTAGAAACTAGCACCTTCTCGCCAGATAGAACAGATCTTAATGTGATCGCCGCAAATTGTTTCAAGAGAATGCAGGGCTTCACCTTGAGCTATTTACTAACCAACTTCAAAAAAGGGAGGTTACCAAACATGTCATTAAACTATTTGTATATATATGTTACCCGACTTCAAAAACAGGAGCTTATCAATCCGATCGTTGTTTTATATGTGTAACATCTTTCCCCTCGCTTTCCTGCAATCTCTGGGAGTGGTTTCGTGAAAAGGAACGGTAGTGTGTAACAGAAAACAGGAAGTGTGCATTTTTCCGAGATGTTGATGGAGCACATTTTTCAGAGAGGTAGGTGGAGCACATTTTTCCGAGATGTCGGTGGAGCACATTTTTCCGAGAGGTTGGTGGAGCACATTTTTCCGAGAGGTTGGTGGAGCACATTTTTCCGAGAGGTTGGTGGAGCACATTTTTCCGAGAGGTTGGTGGAGCACATTTTTCCGAGAGGTTGGTAGAGCAAATTTTTCCGAGAGGTTGGTGTAGCACATTTTTCCGAGAGGTTGTACTACCAGCCATGTTGTTTATCAACAAGGAGGTGAGATGTCAGATGTTACACATAACATAACACAACACCCAACAGTCCCATAATTAGTCCTGATCCCACACTAAGATTCCCTGAGTCGTGGGTATCAGGAACTACGAGTACCATGGTACCGTAACACCCAGACTCGGAACAAATACTTGCAGATCATACATACATATGTCCCGCAGCGGGAATCAAACCCGCGTCCTTTCGCATCTCAGCCGGCTACTCGCCCGACGCGCTACAGAGTTCGTCATGAATGTACAGAATTTTATAAAGAACTAGCGACTCGCCCCGGCTTCGCACGGGTAGCCCCCGGTGAAATACAGCCCCCCTACCCCCTCCCACTATGTGCTTCTCCTGGTTCTAAGCTACCTCCCCACCAATTTTAAGCCGTTATTCAGAGTTATAAGTGGTGTAACCCACGACTTTGTTTTATATATATAGATTTATTTTTATTTGAGTAGACAACCCTAGATCTCAAGGGCATGGAGATGATGTCGAGGATAGGAGAAATAATTTAATTTGGCCTTGCAGCCGTTAATCTAGGTAGCGGGCTCACGATCGACCTGTGTGTAAATTGGGGAGTTATAGAACTGATATATTTGTCTGACTTGTATGGTCTAATTCGTAAAAACATTAGATTTCTTGAATTACAACATTAAATATACTAAAAGTCACACAAAATCTACAGTTTCTTACCGTGCTACTAATGAACGCTGATTTCCCGCCATATTTGAAAAGAGACGTTGACTACTTTTATTTTGTTACATATTCTAGTGTCTTTTTTGAGTTATTTTGTGTAATTTTGGTGGCATTTAAACCAATTTAGCTCGTCTATAGAGCACAAGTGTAGTGAAATGAAACGGAATTGTATTTCGTGACTTTTAAAATAGGTGGCCTACCAAAGTTTTGTAAAACGGCCACCGTTTTACTAAAATATGAATTGACTATGATTTTGGTAGGATTGTAAAGTTGCAAATTATATTGAAAATACAATATAAATATATAGCATTGATTTACAGAAAGAATAATACAACTAATACAAGGTATGTACAAAATACATATTAAATTGTACAAGCCGTGCGACGCCAATGAGGAGTTTTCACGGAAGTTTCAAATCATGCGCTAATAGACCGCTGCTTTGAACCTAGCTTTCAAAATAAATTGAAATGTCAAAGTCAACAACGTAGTGATATATTTTCGTGGTATTTTGTTACTATCACACAAAAGCACAAACAATGCATTTGTTAATTTTTACAAGCATACTTGAGTCAGCGCCATCTATCGAGTTAAATTGAAATACTTTTTTATTTCGAAAAAAATGAAAAGCCCTTGTTATAAAGAAAGAAAAAAAACCGCCTATACTCTGGTTCAGAATTCGAGATATTTTTTGTAAACAAAGGGGATACCATAGCAAAAAAATAGGAGCTCTATGGTAGTTTATTAAATTAGGCCAATAAACAGGTTATTCTATGTTATTCTAACTCAGATCTGATAAACTATAAAGTAATCAATATTTTGTCGTATATATTTTTGAGTTATTTCGGTTATGAACAAAGTTATCAAGCAAAAATATATTTGTTAGTAGAAAATATTTCATGTTACTTGGAACACTGCAGAGATTCTAAACAATGGGCTTTGTTCTGAAAGCCGGTCCCCATTTTGTTTTCTGTTTTAATTGCAATTTAAAAAAGTTTGTTATTGCAAAAGACATACATCTTACTAGGATAATACGAGTTTTATAGTACACGGTTAAACTGTTTTTTTTTTCTTTACTTTTATGTTTGCCTGGTACCAACATAGTACAACATCTCTATCCGCGAGTGGGCGCCACCGGCGCATCGCTTAAAGGTCGAATCGATTTGTTTAGTAGACATCTGCTCTGCCTCTGCGCTCCTGGTACTGCTCGTATTAAATCGTTACAATTTATAATATTAATCGGTTATTTTGTACGTAAACGGTTGGCTATAAATACACGTTTTGTGGGAAGGCCTCAGGATTAATGGGTGCGGCTTAGAGTAAGCAAGCTGTGGAGATTGAAAGAGCAGCATTTAATATAATGCGATATAGTTGGATCTTTTGATATACCACTTCTAGGTTTAAGAGCCTTTTTGTGAAAGAGTTCGTCCGGGGAAGTACTACCTCCGTACCTATTTCTGCCGCAAAGCTTGCTGTGTTCCGTTTTGAAGCATCAAGCATATGGCCCACCTGATGTTAAGTGGCACCCTCTGCCTAAACAGTGTATTACCTCATAGGTCACGCCCACCTAGGACGCACCCTATGTGGCATTGCACTGCGCCTGCCACCCTGAGACGTAAAGATGAAAAGTCTCATGTGCCTGTAATTTCACCGGCACCCTTACCCTTCAAACTGGAATACAGCAATGCGAGCACTACTGCTTTGGGGCAGAAATAGGTATGGTCACAGATAAAATAGTACCGTATCGTGAATGTTCTAGTACTATCGAGCATTCAGTAGAATTATCTCTAAACATCCAAAGAGGACAGATGTTTCCTTGCATCCTGCTCTACAGCAGATAACACTAGCAATTTTACGTTGGAGTGAAGGAGCTAAAGGAGATGTAGAATTACTAGCGCCATCTGTTGACTACATCTTCTATAGCAACCTCCACTCCTCAACAGATGGCGCTAACATGCCTTTTATGCGCTCACGCCAATCGGTCGGCGTAACATTAGATAGATGTACAAAAAAAAACACAACAGGATTATTCAATTAGTTTTGTTTTGTTTCATAACAGTTTTTTTTTTAAACTTTGGTAGACCTTTGTTTGACCACGATCTCACCTGTTGGTAAGTGACGATGTGGCCGAAGATGGAGCACAAAGGTCTAGAAGGCACCTATTCACCTATTAGAAGGAGCCTTGAAGAGACTCAGATTATAGTCTTCAGAAAAGACAGACGACGGAAGCGTATTCCACTCCTTAGCAGTACGCATTACAAAGGTAGAACTGAAACATTTATTAGGAATAGATGGTATACTAATGAGGTAAGGGTGGTACCGAGCCGTGCGGCTGCTCGTCCTATGATGAAAAGGAAATGGTGGAATCAGATCATGAAGTTCCTGGGAGCATTCCCCGAAATGTAACCTATGGAAGATCGAAAGGCAAGCGACCTTACGGCGGTGCTCGAGACTCTGGATCTTAGTCTCCGCCATATGTTGCTCACCTATTATAAGCCTGAACGCTCTGCGTTCAATCGAATCCAAGGCAGCATGCTGGTGTTTGGCCAAGCCATCACAAACGTGGCAGCAGTACTCCATACCAGCCCGGACTTGACTACTAGTCATCATCATTAGTCGGTAGACGTCCAGTACTCATTAAGTGTCTCTCTCATAAAAGGCCACGATGAAGATCCAAGGACTTCCTGCGACGCTCAGGGCACCAAGCGAATAACATGAACAATTTCGTCTACTCATTTTGTTTTATGTCATTATTGTATTATTTTTGCGTGTGTGTGATAACTTCTGCGAATGCAAAAGTGCCAAATGCTCGGGGTTCAACGCATTTTCGACCCCTTTGGCGCGGTGGGCGGTTCGATTCCCGCCTCAGAACAAATATTTGTACGATCTACAGATAATTGTTCAAGGTGTTCTGGGTATTTCCTATGTCTAATAAAAAATATCTATCTATGTAATGTATTGTAAAAACTTGTTTGTAAGATTCGTTGATATAAGATTTGTCCTGGCTGCTGAAGAAAGCGTTAGCAGAGTCAGTTGTGGGAAGCAATGGCGGCGATAAGCTCACAAATTGTCACGTCTATATCCTATGATGCTACTATCCACGGTGAAAAGAGGCCCATTTAAGGCTCTGCCTATCCTTTTGGGGAAAAAGGTGTATGTATGTAAGTATATCAGTTGATACCCATAACACATGCTCTGCTAAGCTTGGGGCTAGATAATGTGTGAACTGTCCAGCACTCTTCTTCTTTTTTTTATCGTCCATTCACGTTTATACGTTTTCTAAGTGTGCCCTAACTGCGTCTTTCAATTCTTAGCCAGCACCGCGAACCTTTACTGCCGACGTTTCATTATTCTTATCTTGGTAATTTTCACTGTGAGGATTAATGTCTGTTGCGAATGCACGCAGAAGCGGTGGTTTGAGGTGCTTAGATCGTGTTTGTGGATCGAATCAGTTTGGTAAGGGGGTTATATTTAGTCTGTGGTAAAGAGCAGCTTGCGTAAACTGTCTGGTCATAGAGCTAGTTGGTTCAAATTGCGCGAAGATTAACAACTAGATATTTGATACTTACTTCAGGTCACCTGTTATTTCTTGGTCACACTGGAGCACATGACCTAGTCTAAATTTGCCATTCGTTCTCTTTACTAGATACCGAATTGCGTTTTTTTATGAATTACTGAGTTTTGTATGCCTGCGTTCAGCGGTTTGGCAACGTCGCGTGCCATGCACGGCGCGTGTACCTGCCAGATATTCTCGTCGACTATTGTTGACGCTCCGTGCACGTCACGTGACGGTGTTGGTCGTGACAGAACGGTCCAGTGGGAATAGTGTCATACTTTTCAATACAAACAATATGTGTCGGACCGATTGCTGTCATGGTATGGTACGGTGTAAGACCTTTATACTGAAATTTAGTTCTGTGGGATAAAAATACAGGTGAAAACGCGTGACCGCTAGTATTAAAATGAAGCCTGTTTTTTATGTGTCTTGGAATGACGGGTCAAGCAGATGACCATCTGTTTAAAAAAGTGGTACCAACACAGAGCAACAAAAAATCATTTTTTTTATAATTCTTGGCATGACGTTTCAAGCATTTGGCTCACTTGATGTTAAGTGGTAACCTCTGCCTATGAACAGTGCATTACCTCACAGGTCACGCCCACCTAGAACGCACCCTATGTGGCATCGCACTGCGCCCGCCACCCTGAGACATAAAGATGAAAAGTCACATGTGCCTGTAATTTCACCGGCACCCTTACCCTTCCATCTGGAACACAGCAATGCGAGCACTACTGCTTTGCGGCAGAAATAGGTATGGTGGTAGTACTTCCCCGGACGAACTCTTTCACAAAGACGCTCTACTACTACTGAATTAGCTAAATGGTATTTTGACAGTGAAAGAGAGATGAAAATTGCCGAGCTTTTATTTTAAGAATCCTGGTCACTCAGGTGTTGTAAAGGTGACATTTTATAGGTAATTGGTAATTAAACAACTTACTTACTTAACTTAATTAACAGGTTACTGCTTAACTTAATAAGGTATATTTTTATTGTAGCTTGTGGTAATTGCAGATGTTTCAGCCCGTGTAGAGTTAACATAACTTAATATAACACTCAACAGTCACATACATAATCCTAACCCCACACTAGGATTCCCTGTGTCGTGTGTATCAGTAACTACGAGTACCATGGTACTATAACACCCAGACCTGGATCAAATATTTGAAGATCACAGAAACATTTGTCCCGTAGCGGGAATCGAACCCGGAACCTTTCGCATCTCAGCCGGCCATTCGCCCGACGTGCTACAGAGGTCTATAGGTATACAATCCAATAACGGACACTTTAATCCGCGTACGGACTGCGCGTGACAATGTACGCCTAGTCGGTTACGCGTACCCTGGAACGCCATGTCCATACCTGCAGCTACGCGTACCCTCTTGGGGAACGAGTGCCGCGCGAGCCACCGTCAATCGGTTTTTGGTCGCGTGTCAAAGGGGACGCGCACGCCCGGATACGCTATATTTGGACGGTAAAATGGATAGAGACGCGTGTCGGAGTCATGGCGGATGACTGGCGGGGTACGTGTAGCGCTATGGATCAATTGAGCTCGCGTACAGGTTCGCGGCGGTCGGTACAGGACCTGTACGCGTATACAATGTACGCGTGGACAGCGAGTTCTGACTACGCGTACCTTTGGAACGCGCAGTCCGTACGCAGCTTCAAAGTTACCAATGGCCTCATGGATGTCATGAAATTCATACATTTTGTTTTCAGTGACATTTCACATCACACCAATCACGCCCAGTTACGCCCCATAAAGTTATACTTTAAGCGTTGCCTAAAACTAATTACTAAATTAGTTTCTTGTCGCTGTAAAGTATCTATTTGGGCTTAGTCGGTAATCTTGGTTCTTCAATCAACAATTTTTTTTCTTTGTAATTTTTTCGCACGCACAACTTGTGCATTTGCCATTTTCAAGTAGGTATAATTATTGTATTTTCAATATAATTTGTAACTTTACAATCCCTCTTAAGACATGAGAGTCTCCAAGTCATGTTTTAGTAAAACGGTGGTCGTTTTACAAAAACTTTGATAGACAGTTAGTTTCCACCAATTTGAAAAGTCACGCAATACACTTCCATTTCATTTAACTACACTTGTGCGCTATAGACGATCTACATTGGTTAAAATGCCACTAAAATAACACAAAATGACTCAAAAAACACTAGGAGAAGAAATAAAATATAGTAGACTTAATATTTTTCGAAAATGGCGGCAAGAGTTCTTCTACTTCTTTAACTGGCCCTGAGAATAAGGACTGACCTACTACCACAGATTTAAAAAAAACATGCTACTGTTTTTTTAATAATATTATATCATTTTCAAGTATATTTATTGTATTTTCAATACAATTTGCAACGTTACACTCCTTCCAAGTCGTCAAACGTAAGTAGTAAAACGGTGACCGTTATATAAACATGTTTCGAGATGGCCAGCCGTGAAAATCCTACATGCTGTTCAATATTGTTGAACTCCTTAGAATATATTTTTAGCTCTGCCACATTAAGTTTAGTAGTTCACATAGAAAACTATCAATTATCTTTACTTTTGACTGCAAATTACTGTCGCTGGTGACATTTTGTCACAACAATTATGTTACTTCATTTGTATGTAATCCTTTAACGTCCTCACACAACGATAATAGGTGGTTATGAACGTTGTGTTCAATTAGAATGGACTGCGATGTCACTTCATCACATGTACACATGAGCAAATTAATTACAGAGAGACAGCTCCGAGCAATGAAACGTAAGTAGGTACAGTAAAACTGTAGGTATTTTTTTTGTTAAGTAGCCATTCACCATTTTCATGTGTTAACCAATTTTTCATGCAATTTTGTCACTATCCGATGCTATGGACAAAACGCTGAAATTCCTGATTCCTGACTTTTCCTTTGTTTGTGTTACAAAGCCTCCTAGCATCCCAAATATTAGAATTGTGAAGTACCCGGGTTTTCATGTTTGCAATTTCCATACAAACATTAGACATTAATTTCCATATCTCTATTTAATTAATTCAAATTATTGGCTTGATTTTTCTATGGCACTATTGTATTGTATGGTTCAGTATTTTGTATTTAGTTTACAAGTTGAAACCTTTAGTGGTTCCTGAGAAAAGGGGTCTTGACAGATAGACAGACTTACAAACAGACACACGAACAACAACAGCCCGTTGTTTTCTGTTGTAGTACGAAACCGTACAAAATTATCTGCTTCTATCCTGACAGCACCCGTGCGAAGCCGGGGCGAGTAGCTAGTTGCATATAATAATCACGAAACGTAATTTTTTCTACAAACTTTTGTAGGTGCCTTAAGGTGGAACTAAACTATATCGAGCCTGCAGAAAAACTCCCGCCGGGTAAAGACCTCCCCTGGTGAACGTGGAAGTAGCTTAACCGACTTCGGACCAGGTGGGCCGCTGCAAGCTCAATATAAGTAAATGGGGCTACTCAGAAGAGTCAGCGACAACTTTTCCTGGCGGAACAGATCCTCAAACAATGGCACACCTAATGACTTGCCCAATGTGCCCCAACACCTGTACCTTGAGTGACACATACACTGCATCTGACAACGCCGTAGAAGTGCCAAATATCTGGCAAACCAAGATGTAATAGAAAAAACAATGATCCACCATTGACACGACGAAGATTGTATTTTTTGCTAATCACAGCTCATCAAAATATATTGAGATAGCGAAAACTGATTTTCCGGAAACTATGAGGCATAAGACATGTTTTGATTGAAAGTGTCTCATAAGTATAATTAGTGTAGCTTCGAATGTCAATGAACAAAAAACACTGTAAAAAAAATCCTTAAATGACATTCGTAGCTAACTAATGATATTTATGAGACTAAAACATGTGTGTTAGATCTCTTAATTTCCGCAAAATTCGGTTTTGCTATCTCAAGATGTGCTGATGAGCTGAGATGAGCAAAAAACACAATCAAATTTGAATTTCACGCCTCAAGCAAACCGTTGCTTGAGGCCTTATCCTGCTTCTTAATTAAGCTGTATTTTACTAAACTGTGTTTTCATTTAATCAGTTGTGTATTTTATAAGTAGGTAATAAAGACGTTATTATTTGTGAAAAGGCTACCTGATTAACCATATTTTGACTAAATTGTCACGTCGCACCGAAATGGTCTTGAAAGCTTATACTCTGTATGCTATTTGCTCGTGTGCTCTGTTACAATATAGCGAGTTGACATTAAATATCCTTTCTGTCACTATTTGCGTACACTATAATTATTGTAACAGTGGGAGTTGGGAGGTAGCTACTGTCATAAGATAATTACATAATAGTTATTAACTAGACTTTGAGTACTGTTACTTCGTGGCACCGGTTTCTTCCTTGGTCGAAGAAGAAGGTTCCCAAAAAATTTATGAAGATCCATGCATGTATGAGAAAACTAATTATACTGTGTCCCATGGCCATCCTACATAGGGCATAAGTGCTTCAAATATTTAATTTAGGAAGTTTTACATAGTCGAGCCTTTACTTTATTTCCTTCCTTTATATTTAAAAATTTTGGAGTCCTTGCGTTACATGCTCACTCAGCAGTAAAGGTTATGTTGATTGAAAATATATTGCATAATATTGGTACAATATTGTAAACTTGATGTTAATACAGTAATTACATGAGGGTGTAATCTAAATAAATCTATTGACAAAAAACAACATTGGGAAAACTTTTCTCGATAACTTTATTTTTTTAAATTGGCCCTCCAAACATCCGTTGTATGTCCCTCCTTCTTACTAGAGAAATTTCGTAAATTTGTATACTATTCAGTAGCTATTCAGTAGGTACTCACATTGCTTAGATTAATTATAGATAATTATTTATTTTATTTGCTACTTTAGAAGTAAAACGAAGTTTTATCATATGTCGCTTACGTCAGTTACTTCCGAGCGGCAGAAATCTATACCTCATCGCTTCTCCTTATTTAGGTAATGGCTTCTGTGCATTATTTTCAACAATTTAGCCAATGTCAAGTGATTTATTTAATTATATTTTTATAGTCAAGTCGTCAAGAGTCTCCGTCAAGTTATACCCCATTTTAAATAGTGGCAGAAAAACTGAGTTTTTACAGGGAAAAATCCACCATTTCGAAATACACGCTATACACTTATTTCCGGGTTCAAGTGAGAAATAACGCTGTCACTGTCTTGCAGCTATTGTTTTCTTGATAGACTCGGCCTATTCGATACCTGATTGCCTTTAAGGCGATATGTTAAAATATCGTGGCACTATATAGTAATAAGGCAATATAAACTATAGAACGTCATCTAACTTTAATTATAAGATTAAATGCAAAGATTAAATACAGGCTTGCCTAGTGCGAACACCACAGGAAAGTTTCAAGTGTTTGTAAATCTTTTTCGGCAAATAAACTATTTTTTTTTTTCAATGCGTATCAAACATCTCGGCCGTACAAAAACAGATGAAGTGGATAGAGTAGCCATTTAATTTAAAACATGTGGCTCTTAGTAGGTAAGTACAAGTTCTTATACAAAAAGCGATTTTACACCGTTCGTCGTGTCTCAACACAAAAATGGTTCGTACGTTCGAGTGATTGAAATTTGAGTTCGTTGGCATTGCATTTTTGTTCTTAATTTATGATAGACCCTCGATTGACCGTGATCTCACCTGTTGGTAAGTGACAATGTGGCCGACGTTGGAGCACGAAGGTCTAGAAGGCACCTATTCACTAAGAGACCCATATTATAGTTTTCACGAAAGACAGACGACGGCAACTTCTTCCATTCCTTTGCTGTTCGCATAACAAAGGTGGAACTGAAACGCTTAGTGCAAATTGCAGGTATACTGATGAGGTAAGGATGGTACTGAACCGTGCGCCTGCTTGTAGTATGATGAAAAGGAGATGGTGGAATCAGATAATGTAGCTTCTGGGCACATTCGCCGAAATGTAACCTATAGAAGATCGAAAGGCATGCGACTTTACGGCGGTGCTCGAGACTCTGGATCTTAGTCTCCGCCATACGTTGCTCTCCTATAAGCCTGAAAGCTCTGCGTTCCATCGAGTCTAAGGCAGCGAGCTGATGTTACTATCTGTTATTTGGCTGTTCTTACGAGGACAGTGCTCACCGTGTGCTCGTCATCAGACCCTGGAGTCTACAGGCTTTAGTAGTACCCTAGATCCAGTTCATATTCTGCTGGTAATCATCAGCCTGTTCTCAAATTGAGGGTTCTAGCTGCAAAAATGTCTGAACTCTCTTCAAGATAATTGTTTTCGTGATAGTTTTTTTTTCGATTTATCTTGGCTACGATCTTATTAAGGCGTGGATATATGTGAAATGTGGTGCAATATAACCTTTTTTCTCTACTTTTTTAATAGAAAAATCTACAAAAAGAAACATGTTAATCTACATCATATACAGCAGGGGTCGGCAACCGGCGGCCCGCGGGCCGCATGCGGCCCGCGGACTATCTTGGTGCGGCCCGCAAGCCTGAGGTCCGTAAGAAAAAAATACCAATACAAAAGGCCATATAAAATTCACTAGAATTTAGAAAAGGCAGCGTAATTAGTTATTAAATAGGTCAAGTGTTAATAGTATCTTGCAGTGTAACCTACCTTGTACCTACATGTGTGTACTTCATGTTAATACAGTTACCTAGGTACTTACCTAGATCAGAATCTGCATTAAAACATAGCTAGGACCAGAGAATTGCCATGCAAGCCGCCAAGGACCCACACGCGCGCGGTGTCTTTTAGCGGCACTTATCGGCAAAGCAGAAAGGCGGGCATCCTTTGAAAAAAAAACCGCCAAGGAACCGCGCGCGCGCAGTGTGTTTTAGCGGCTCGCTTTTGCAAATGTCGCTCGGTAATAACTATGTACTATTCTGTATTTTGAAATCTTAAAACTCGGATTTTACTTACTTTTAACAGCAGCACGTTAAAAACCTTGCAATTCAAATGCAGCCGCAAAAATCTCACTAGTTCTTGCTTTTATGTTAGTATAGTAATTCAATTTGAATAGACATGAATGTATGAATATATATGCGTTTTATTTCAAATATTAAAAATACATGTCCGAACATATAAAAATATGTACGGCCCGCACTGATACTCTGGCAACATATTATGTGGCCCTGCTATAGCAAAAGGTTGCCGACCCCTGATATACAGCATGGTTTTTTTGTTTTAAAAATTTGAAAAAATATCTTAAAATGTAAGAAATATATTTGCAAAGTAGCCTCAGTTTTCGTAGTTACAACCATTTTAGTAGTAGTAGAGCTTTTTTGTGAAAGAGTTCGCCCGGGGAAGTACTACTACCATACCTATTTCTGCCGCAAAGCAGTAGTGCTCGCATTGCTGTATTCCGGTTTGAAGGGTAAGGGTGCCGGTGAAATTACAGGCACATGAGACTTTTCATCTTTATGTCTCAGGGTGGCGGGCGCAGTGCAATGCCACATAGGGCATATCCTAGGTGGACGTGACCTATGAGGTAATGCACTGTTCATAGGCAGAGGTTACCGCTTAACATCAGGTGGGCCATCCGCCTGTGACGTCATTCAAGTAGTATAAAAAAAAAAAACTTCGCAAATATCGATCATAAGATGTTATTATTGCCTTCAGTATATTATCAGTTTTAGTACGACCTCTGTGGCGCGGCGGGCTAAGGTTGGCCTGCGACGCAGGAGGTAGCGGGTTCGATTCCCGCCTCGGAATAAATATTTGTGCGATCGCAGATATTTGTTCTGGGTATTTTCTATGTATAATAAAAAAAACTATCTATTTAATATAATTGTATTAAGTATATTAGTTATCTAGTACCCATAAAACAAGCTCTGCTTAGCTTGGGGCTAGATAATGTTGTGTGAACTGTCCAGCATTATTTATTTATCTTATTTATTATTAAATAACACAACGTCGAGGGAACTGATTTATTTTTCGAAAATAGTATCCAAATGATTTTTAAATAAAAAGAAACGCCAGTTTCTGTCACTTTTCGTTTCGCGAGCGCTATTGTGTCACTCACTTATCTGAACTTTAATGAGTTAGATAGTGACAGAACTTGACGCCCATCTACGCCTTATGGAATGTGTTATTACCTACTTGTTGTTTGAGGAATCATTATCAATGTTATAGTTGTGTTGTATCCGGCCTAAGAATAGACCCCTCCGTCTCTTCCCGTGGATGTCGTAAGAAACGACTATGAGATTACCCGGACTTGTTTGTAAGATTCGTTGGTTGATTTGTTCTGGCTGCTGGAATGTGTTATTACTGGAAGAAAGCGTTAGCAGTCAGTCATGGGAAGCAATGGCGGCGATGAGCTCACCACTTGTCACGTCTGTATTCCCACGATCGTGCAACCCATTTTAGTAGTAGTAGAGCTTTTTTGTGAAAGAGTTCGTCCGGGGAACTACTACCACCATACCTATTTCTGCTGCAAAGCAGTAGTGCTCGCATTGCTGTGTTCCGGTTTGAAGGGTAAGGGTGCCGGTGAAATTACAGGCAGATGAGACTTTTCATCTTTATGTCTCAGGGTGGCGGGCGCAGTGCAATGCCACATAGGACGCGTCCTAGGTGGACGTGACCTATGAGATAATGCATTGTTAAAGAGGAGATTACCGCTTAACATCAGGTGGGCCAAATGCTTGATCAGTCATATAGTAGTATAAAAAAGAAATAAAAAAAAAACCACGTTGAAAAGAGGCCCATTGAGGATCTGCCTATACCATTTCGGGAGAAAAGGCGTGTGTCTAGGCTGAGTTTTAACTACGTGCTATTTACGAACTCCCATAAGGTGTTACGCAGGTTTGTGTATAGCCAAAATGGATTGCCGAAACAGTCCACCAGAGGCATTTTTTTTTATCTTTGATAGACCTTTGTTTGACCACGATCTCACCTGTTGGTAAGTGACGATGTGGCCGAAGATGGAGCACAAAGGTCTAGAAAGCACCTATTCACTCTATAGCCTTGAAGAGACCCAGATCATAGTTTTCAGGAAAAACAGACGACGGTAGTGTATTCCACTCCTTAACAGCTGACATTACGTGCTGTTTCAGTTTCCATAAAAAAACACGTCAAGCACGCGCACGAGTGTAGGTGCCATGTGCAGTGCGAACTCAGACGAGGTTCTCAGACAACTTGTATTATAAAAGCCATAAAAGAGCCGATCTAGCACCAGTCTCCACAGATTATGCGCTGCATTGGCAATTTGCTACAGTGTGGCGTGTCGCGCTGGCATTAAGATACCATGCCATCTCAGTAATTATGTTAATATCTCATGTTAATCTGATGATTCGACGAGCGCTCATATTGTGAAGGCTCTTACACACCCAATAGAATACGTAAGCGAATAATATATGAGGTTTTCCCATGTGACTATCAGGCTTGATGGCGCGTATTGGGAGAGGTCTGATGCCTACAGCAACCTTTTTTCACCGCACCGCTTGCCATCGGCAGAGGATTCATCCCCACACCTTAAAGCCAGGGTGGTCCCGGACTGTGCGGTTTCAGAGGAGTTTCCTCCCTCGAACACTCAGATTGTGGAATGATCTCCCTGCTGATGTTTTCCCGAGCGACTACAGTATGGGGTGTTTGAAAATGTTTAAAGCATCGGCAACGCGCGTGTGAGGTCTCTGGTATTGCAGGCGTCCTTAGGCTGCTTACCAACAGGTGGGCCGTATGCTTGTTTGCTACCTTCGTGGTATAAAAAAAAAGGGTTCGAATCAGCTTCTCCTTGTTCTCGAGCCACCACACAGGCGCTTCCCACCCAGTAGTAAGAAGGATCAAGCCAAGCCGTGTTTATTGCCGGATTCTTCTATAGTCCAGCCATTTTGTATATGTGGAATGTTAGTAAACAAAGAGCCCATACCTAACCTAAAAATCATTCGCTTAAATTAAAAGATACAAAGCAAAGACTTTCTAATAACTCTACTATGGACTTAACATTCCATACACTGTCAACGCCAAAGTATTGCCTTTTAAATTTCCAACTATGAGAAATGTATTCAATAATCAAGCAGCAATGAAATAATAAAACTTCTCAGATAATAATAATAAAACTTTTTAAATACTTTAGACTTTGACTTTGAATTTGATGCTGGTTTTCCTAATAAGCAACTGAGTCCGTTGGTGTAAAGTAAAAGCTAAGTGTGTATGAACTCTTATGCGAAGTAATTAAATTATGCTTCGATGTCTTGACTGCTAATTCAGTCTTAAATCTTACAAATAAGGGTGGTTCAACCCGATCCTATTTTAGATTTGACATGGATTCCACTTTGCTTTTTATAAGCTTTATATTAACTTGCAATGTATGTCCGGGTGAAATCTTGCAACTGAATTTTAAAGCAGTTATCCTCAACCGATTGAGCTGAAGTTTGGAATACCTGTCAAGTTCCGATGACAATACAATATGATGGTAATAGCAAGCTGATCTGATGATGGAGACGGAAAGTGGACAACGAAACTCATCGATGGATAATATTGCTTGCTTGCTTAAAGAAGCTTGTATTGAAAAATATATTTTTCACAAAAAACTTATCTATTCTATATATATAAAAATTAACCACTATTTCTCCTGGTCACTCGGGAATGGCCGAACCGATTTCGCTAATTATTTTTTTGTTGTGTTTGTTATTGTCGGGAGAAGGTTCTTAAAATAATATTTCAAAAAACCCCGGTTGGTGGCGCTACATTAGTGGGCCGATACTACTAAATGTTACTAAATAAATCCTAATAATATTATAAATGTCAAATAAAGTTGAGTCCTTCAGGGCAGGCAACGCATTGGCAATACCTCTGGTGTTGCAGATGTCAATAGGCGATGGTAACCGCTTACCATCAGGCGAGACGTATGTCAGTTTGTCAAACCATTACATAAATAAAAAAAAAATAAAAAAAAATGGAAGGGTTTTTTGCATTCAGTATCCCGACTATCGAATTGCGAGTCGATATTTGTTTTTAGTTATGGTTTTAACGAGTTTCAAAACAAGCCCGCTGGGGCGCTTACCATTTTCTGCTTAGAAACGACATTTCGACTCGTAATTCAGTTTTCTTTATTTTGAGTGGTTCCAAATTACAGACCTGTACTAAACCCTCAGGTCATAATCTATCTGTATACCAAATTTTATCGAAATCGGTTCAGCTGTTTCTGCGTTATTGCGAAATAAACATTATAAACATCCAACATTTGTAATATTATATTGAGATTCTTATACATTAGGTATCAATCTAAAATTAACGCTGGGGTAAACGTGTTCTAGAGTGGAGGTACGTCTTGGTAAACGTAGTGTGGGGCGCCCCCTGGCGAGGTGGAGCGACGATCTGCGTAAGGCGGCTAGTAGAAAGTGGATGGGAAGAGTTGGAAATCGGTCTAAATGGCGCGCATTGGGAGAGGCCTATGTCCAGCAGTGGACTGATTGGCTGATAATGATGATGATTTATCTATAAAATCATTTATAAGTCGTGTAGTAGATTTTTTACAGAATTAATAATACAACAATAATACAAGTAGGTAAGCTTAGTATTAAAAAAATTACATATGAAACAGTTGAGATAACGGAAGTTATTTAATTTTCACTCCCTTATTTTTTCTTTAACTTTCACTACTTTTAGTAGTATTGGAGCTTTTTTGTGAAAGAGTTCGTCCGGGGAAGTACTACCTCCATATTTATTTCTGCCGCAAAGCAGTAGTGCTCGCATTGCTGTGTTCCGGTTTGAAGGTTATTGAACCAGTGTTTGTATTGTATAGGTAATTGACAAGGTTGATGAGGTAATGCGTTGTTAAAGGCAGAGGTTACCGCTTAACATCAGGTGGGCCATCTGCTTGTTCCGACATTCAGGTAGTTTACAAAAAAACACAATTTATAGTTTGTGAGTAAACAATTTGCACATATTTTATGGTATTTCATTATTGTACATTGCTGGTTAAGTAAACACGATTATGCGATCAATCAATCAATTCGACAGCAGTCGCGTGCAAACAACAATTATAGTACCTAACTACCTCTAACCACTAAATAAATAATTACCATGCCTATACAAGAACCAGAGCCCCCATTCGAGGAACGTCGTGCTAGTCTGTGTACATTCATTCAGTTTGGCCAAGTAATGAGATCTAACACCCCACTGTACGCGGCCCATTGACAGCGCGTACCATTTTTCATTATGTTCGTTGACGACGTGGCCCACGACACTGGGACAGGATATGTATAACCAAAATAAGTAGTTTTTAGTTGACAACCTGCCCATACCATTTTGTGGGAAAAACGTGCATTGTAAGTACAGTCAGAGCAAAAAGTTCATACAAATCTACTTAATTTTATTGATTGCTTCTATAAAATGTCTACATACATAGATACACGCCTTTTTAACATTGATAGATAAAAGACCTTTGTTTGACCACGACCTCACCTGTTGGTAAGTGACGATGTGGCCGAAGATTGAGCGCAAAGGTCTAGAAGGCACCTATTCACTATAGCCCTGAAGAGACCCAGATTATAGTTTTCAGGAAAGACAGAAGACGGTAGTTTATTCCACTCATTAGCAGTTCGCTGTATAAAGGTAGAACTGAAACGTTTACTGCGAATAGAAGGTATACTAATGAGGTAAGGATGGTACTGAGCCGTACGCCTGCTCGTCCTATGACGAAAAGGAGATGGTAGGATCTGTTCGTGCCGTTCCTGGGAGCATTCTCCGAAATGTAACCTATAGAAGATCGAAAGGCATGCAACCTTACGGCGGTGCTTGAGACTCTGGATCTTAGTCTCCACCATAGTATAAGCCTGAAAGCTCTACGTTCGATCGAATCCAAGGCAGCAAGCTGGTGTTTGGCCGAGCCATCCCAAACATGACTACAGTACTCCATACCAGCCCGGACTTGTGCTTTATATAAACTGAACTGCCTTTTTCCACGAAAGGGTAGGCAGAGCCTCAAATAGGCCAAAGTCCCCCAACTCGATGGACCAATGGCATAACAAAAAGATCGTAGGAATACGGTGGATGGAGACGGCACAAAAACTTCAGTCGTAGTCTATGGAGGACGCCTATGTCCAGCAGTGGACTTTGAAATGATAATTTAATTTGTAAACCTCCTAGGAAAGCAGTTACTTATAGTGAAGTTTATTGAGACGTTCATCGAATGGGTCCCAGCGTTTATTCCTGATTGGTACCATTGTATTATTGTAGAGTTGTTCATCAAATAGGCCGTTTGTTTTCCAATTAAAGCTTCTATGCTTGTAATTTGTTAAGCTAAGGAGGTACACGTTTTCAGTAGTGCAGGCTATTAATCTTGAATAGTAAATGACGTGGCTTCCAGTGCTATTTGCTTAAAGGTCCCATTCATAATGAAGGCTAGATGACCTTAAGATAGGCCAGTACACTTTCGAGCTCTTACTGTGCTCGCGCTATATCAATAACAGAAATTATTTATTAGTAAATGTTAAGTACTACAAACACGAATCTTCAAATCGGGTGCATCCGTCTCAAATCAGTATTAAGGGGCTAGTCTGTGAAAACCCTTGAAAAGTGGTGTTTTGAAAAGCCTAGAACTTTCCAAATTTAGCTTTATTCTTAACAATATTTAGATCAGAAGAAAGAACACTTCAGGCTGAATAAAAATATGTTGGGGTTTTCTAAAGTTATTTCTAGATTTTGTGTAAATTGAAAAACTACCTACCCATTTTCACGAAATTGATCAAAATAGAGCATCTACATATGAGCCTAAATCTACGGAATTACAGCTATTTCTGAGAAATAAAACACTTTAGTATCATGTATATACACATAGTTTTAAAAGTATGTTGGGGTTTTTAATCTTTTCATATAAAAGATGTGTAAAAACACGAAAACATTTTCAATTCGCCGTATCTACACGATTTCTACGCCATTTTCTGTCATTCCGTGGTTATCCACGGCGCTGGAAGGAAGGCCCTCGTTCACTTTTTTATTCACAGGTGAAAACGGACAACCGGTTACTTCGATATATCATTACAAAAACTTGTATTATTTTACTGAAAATTGTTGGTTTTCGTTGTTATAATTGTAATTCGGGTAATAAGAAACCAATGCAAATTCTTATTTATTTGAGGTTTGTGAAAATTTACCGGACTGACATGGTTTGACAGTTTAATCATACAGTCGTGAACACAAACCAATTCTAGAGATCCACCAACTTATCTGCAGAATGAAATGTATGTAGCTGATAGAAAAATGTAGGTAAATGGTTCTAGAGATAAGTTGGTGGATCTATACTTATAACATTGCAGGCCTCCGTAGTCGCTCGATGCAATTCTACGGTAGCATACTCACGAAGGAGTTTATATTGTGACCAAAAGAGTTTCGATTAGCGATTTCCTCAGAATATGCCTAGCTCTTTATACTAAGTGATTATCGTTTTTTTACAAAAATGTACTTGCTTATTTCCCGACTTACTAGTGAGAAACGGTATGTTTTTTTTTTTTTATTTATACTATCATTCAATTTTTATCTATGTTTGACTGTTTGTTACTAATAATAATACTGGTACTTCAAATTTTGATATCGAAACAATAAATAAATAAATAATGCTGGACAGTTCGCACAACATTATCTAGCCCCAAGCTAAGCAGAGCTTGTGTTATGGGTACTAGATAACTGATATACTAAATACAATATATTACATAGATAGATACTTTGCTGATACAATGCTGCTATTCAAAAAATCTCCATTAAAGTCCATGCTTTATTGGAGGCGGAAGATGAATAAACTGGTCAAGTGCGAGTCGGACTCGCGTGTAGAGTGCTCCGTACAAGTATGCTACCATATAAATAACTCTGTCAACATAGTAACAACTAGACCAATGGAACTTAGTATAGTCCTCGATAAGTCCTCGGTGAAACGTAGCCACACATTTTGTACATATTTTCTCTTCACGAATATTTTCGTTTCCCGTCGGAATTTAAAAACGTATAGCACAAAGTAATTAATTTTGTAAAAATTTAAATAACCTCCAACGTTGAACGGCTGGACTGATTTTGATCAAACAAAGCTAAGAAAACTCCCCACAAAAACAATTAAAAAAAAAAAAAACGGTTGATCCTTTCGGGAGCTACGATGGGACAGACACACAGACACGCCAAACTTATAACACCCTCTTCGTTTTTCGTCAGGGGTTAAAAATAAACGAATTCAGATTTTGGGTACCTACTAATTTTGGACGAAATTTATAATATAAAATACAAGCTAGGTATAGGTACCTACTGTCACCCGCGACTTAATTTGGACGCGTTATATTATTTGTAGTAGGTACAACTGTAATAACTGGGTTATCTGTGACATACTAGTTCCTCATAGATAATCCAGTTGATCAATATTAATTTTATTGTAAGTTAGGTATGAGGTATGAGGTTGACGTGTTTGTATGAGCTTGATCATGTAACAAAAATGTATCCTAAATATAATCACCGTAACATATTATACGGTGGATATCTAAACAATTATTTTTATTATGTGGTACTAAATACTACACATATGAATAGTAACATCATACATTACATATACGGTGCTTAAGACTAGTGTTGATATTCTTTATTGCACTTAACTACTTCTGAAAACAAAGGAATCGAATCTTATCATCGTCGCTTCTTATCGTCGTGCTTGTACTATTATTTATTCTGTGTCATCGTCTTGCTTAGTAAACGAAAACTGTACGAAAAAGTAATCGTAGACATTACAATCGCATTATATCGTAGTTTAGTAGTAGTAGAGTTTTTTTTTGTGAAAGAGTTCGTTCGGTAATGTACTACCAACCACAACTACTACCAGTAGTATTTCTGCCGCAAAGCACTAGTGCTTGTATTACTGTGTTTTAGTATGAAAGGTATAGTTGCCGGTGAATGCAGTGCAATGCCACAAGGGGTGGACGTGACATATGAGGTAATGGATTATTAAAGGCAGACGTTACCGCTCAAGATCAGGTGGGCCATCTGATTGTTCCACGTCATTCACGAAGATAAAAAGTGGGGGATTGGTGCCAGTCAGTCAGTGGGAGCTCAACAAACAGTGACTCACCAAAGCTGAAAAGTGGGTAGGTCGTGTGTGGCGAGTTATGCAAAGGCGATACTCGCGACGAAAAGTACGCATGTGAACGCTCTAGAAAATGCAAAATGGCTAATACAAAGTAAATAAGTACCCAAAAGAAAAGTTTCTTCCAACTACTTAGTTATACCTAGTAATTTTGAACAAACTGAGGTGTGTATAACCTTTTTCCTTACAAATATTAGCTGTTAACCTACAAACGACACATAGGCCAGTCATCTTAAACATTCCAGGTCGTAAAAAAATTGCAAAGTTCGCACAGCTCTATCGAAGTTGCAAACTTGGTTTTACACAATTGGTATTTATCCTAACAACATCCCAAAAAAACAGAACCTTGCAACTTTTTGCGATCTTACACGATTTTAGTGTCTACGGTGACTGGCCTAACAAGACTGAAGGGGATTCTGAAAAAAAGGACTGGTTGCCTACAAGATAACAAAATCAGCAAATCAAATCTATGATTTTCAGGATTTTATAAATTGTGTCAATTCAAACAATACCTGTGTAAAGGTTCTGGAAACATGGGATTTTTATAATTATCGAGATCACGAATCACACACATGCTCCAGTTTTTTTACATCAAACGTACCTGAGAGAGATTTTGCTGTAAAAGTAGATAGGGAGGATTGAACCCCAAAATATAAACTAGTCACGGTGTTGAGTTAAAATCACAATATATTAACTAGTTTTTTTTAACACATTGTTTTCTAGAAGCCGTACCAAAAGTTATGGCAAGATGTATAACTGCAGAAATAAAAGAAGAAATCATAATTAGTGCTATTTATACCAGAAAGTAGTAGTAGTAGAGCTTTTTTGTGAAAGAGTTCGTCCGGGGAAGTACTACCACCATACCTATTTCTGCCGCAAAGTAGTAGTGCTCGCATTTCTGTGTTCCGGTTTGAAGGTGCCGGTGAAATTACAGGCACATGAGACTTTTCATCTTTATGTCGCAGGGTGGCGGGCGCATTGCAATGCCACATAGGGTGCGTCCTAGGTGAACGTGTCCTATGAGGTAATGCACTGTTCATAGGCAGAGGTTACCGCTTAACATCAGGTGGGCCATCTGCTTGTTCCGTCATTCATTAGTATAAAAAAAAATAAAAAAAAAATAGGAGATACTTGTAGCAATATTTACCAACTTATAACTTCATCGTTAGGATGATTTAACTGACTGGTATAAAATAAGGTATACACCACTATTCCAAATACAACAAAAAAAACATGGATAGTCAGTATTCTAAAAAAAATGTACAAAATAACAATTTCCAAAAATAACCATAAAAAAAGCGGCCAAGTGCGAGTCGGACTCGCCCATGAAGGGTTCCGTAGCAGCAAGTAACATAATATAAAAGTTCTTGGATGGATTACGATTAATGACGTATTAAAAAAAAACTACTTACTAGATCTCATTCAAACCAATTTTGAGTGAATGTTTACATGGTAATGTACATCATATATTTTCTTTAGTTTTATAATTCTCTTATTTTAGAAGTTATGGGGGGGGGGGGGGCACACTTTTTACCACTTTGGAAGTGTCTCTCGCGCAAACTATTCAGTTTAGAAAAAAATTATATTAGAAACCTCAACATCATTTTTGAAGACCTATCCACAGATAACCCACATTGATGAAAAAATAAATTTGAGTTTCAGTTCTAAGTATGGGGAACCCCAAAAATAATTGTTTTTTTTAAATTTTTGTGTAAAATTCTAAATGCGGTTCACAGAATACATCTACCTACCAAGTTTCAACAGTATAGCTCTTATAGTTTCGGAAAAAAAAGGCTGTGACATACACGGACAGACAGACAGACAGACAGACATGACGAAAGATAAAAAATAAAGATAAAGATAAAGATAAAGATAATTTATTTGCTTAAACATATGTACAAATTGATGGTATAAATATTAGTAGGACACAATATGAAAATCCAAAGGGAATCCATAAGGGTTCCTTGTCTTTGAGTATGGAACCCTAAAAATGGGAACATTTGGTCAAAACAATTTAATAGTGCATGCGCCATGGAAAGCTACCAAGTTATTATTTCGACGCGTCACGTGTCATCGTACAAAGTCAAAAACAAGTATTATATCCATAAATTTATTCGGATTTTGTCAAGAAAACAAAAGTTTAAATCTTTTTAATTCCATTCGAAAAAAAAACACTACGCAGATTAAATTTGTACCGAATATACTTGGAATAGTCATTTAATTTAAATTTAATTTGTGTTTAAAATTCAAAAATACAAAGAATGTTAAAAGGTATCTTACTAATATTATAAACGTGAAAGTTTGTAAGTATGGATGGATGGAAGGATGGATGGATGGATGGATGTATCTTTGTTACTCTTTCACGTAAAAATTGCTTGATGGATTTGGATGAATCTTGGAACGGAGATAACTGGACTCCCGGAATAACATATAGGCACATTTTATCCCGATATTCCCACGGAATCGAGACCTATGCGGAAAACACCGCAGGGCGCAGCAGCAATGCGAATACTTTTCATCCAATGTTTTATTTATCTTTGTTTCTGTGTGTGTGTGTGTGTGTGTGTGTGTGTGTATTTTTGTGTGGAATATTGTTTGTTGACTGTTACTACTACATCCATGTTGGTGACACAAATAAATGTTTTTCTTTCTTTCTTTCTTTCTTTTCAATGTACCAGGCGAGCAGCAGAATGCAGTAGTAATTTGGTAACCGAATATCCTATCCTAATTACTCTTTCACGTAAAAACTACGGGATGGATTTGGATGAAATTTGGAATAAAGATAACTAGACTCGCGGAATAACACAGGCACATTTTTATCCCGATATTCCCACGGGATCGAGACTTACGCGGGTGAAAAATACTTCACCAGCGTAAGTCTAATAATACTAGCTTTATAATACTCCGCTGCTTAATAATCCTGCGCAGACGAAGTCGCAGGTTACAGCTAGTAAAATTATAAATTGAGTACTAAACAAAAATATAATACACAAATAAAAAGATTCAAACATTTACAAGAGAGCGCCAATGTTTAGGTGAATAAGGGTGGTGGGTGTTTAGGGTGTTAAGGTGGTTTTGGCGCTAGGCACTAAGCACTTATGCGAACTGAAATGCACTTTGTTGCGTCCCAGCAAGGTTCGTTATTTTTTTTTCACGATGTGAACCTTTTGTTCTTGCTATTATTTATTCTGTGGTCTTACTTACAGTTTTTTTTTTCTCCCAGCTCAATAAAGTGTATAACTGAGTTAGTAGTTATGTTACCGCACATAAGATTAGTAAATCTTGAGCATATTCCGTTTGTTGAACACCATAACAAAATCCCTAGACATGCGAACAGTAACTATGTTACATACGGCGCACATGCTTAGGTAAAGCACGTTCTAAAATAATGTTACACTAAACAAGTATTATTTACTAAATAATAAAAAAGCATTAATGTTATCACGATATAATAAACACAGTTTTAAAGGGAATGATCGTAGCGATCGTACAGATCAAAATCATAACAGATAAATATTTACAAAGACATTGATCACTAATATAAGATAAAAAACTTTAGGCGCGAATATCTCGTAACAATATTTCTTGTAGTTACGGTTGTCGCAGACTACGTATTTGTACACTGATGGTAATAGCATAGCTCTCTCCATGCATAGCCCGCTGTGATACTTTGAGCTTTTGTGTGTGTGATAGTTAGCGATCACGTCTCAGTCACGTAAGTCATCTCTGGCAACACGCACTTATTAAGATGACTGAAATAAAGTCCTCGAGTGGCGACCAACAACCGGACGACGCAGTGTGGGAGGGGAACTTCCAATGTACCAAACTTTATAAAGGTCGCGGGAAGTCTGTGGACGGAGGCGGCTCAAGACCAGTCGTCGTGGCATTCTATGGAAATGTTATATTTCCAGCTGGGCGGATGATGATAATTAATAAAAATAAGGCAAGTAAATATAAACATGTTTGTTTTCCCCTAGGTAGGTACATACCTACTTATAACTCACTTTTTTTATTTTTTGTTGTGTCTAGCTATTGCGGATCAAGAGATACAGCGTTTGTCAAAATCACTTTTTTTGTATGGGGGCCCGCTTTAATTTTTAATATTAATAGAATAACAAACAATACTTCCAAACTTTATGACCCTAATTAATAATAAATAATAATAATAATGTTGGACATTTCATTATCTAGCCCCAAGCTAAGCAGAGCTTGTGTTATGGGTACTTGATAATTGATATACTTAATACAATATAATACATAGATAGATATTTTTTATTATACACAGAAAATACCCAGAACACCTGAACAAATATCTGCGATCGCACAAATATTTGTTCCGAGGCGGGAATCGAACCCGCAACCTCCTGCGTCGCAGGCCAACCTTCGCCCGCCGCGCTACAGAGGTCTTCAACACAATTGATTTTAGGGTTTGAATTTCCTATAATCCTTTCATAAAGACGCCAAACCAATTCATGGCATGTTTCAAGAAGTAGGTACTATTATTTATTCTGTGGTTGTACATGGAAATTAGAATTTAGAAGCCGATAAATGTTTGAAAATGTCTTACTAGTCATGTCAAATGCAACGTCCTCGCCGCGCCGTTTTTTTATGCCAATTTGTGGTCAGTATGTTTCAATTACGTGAATTTCTTCCAACATAGTTTGTAGGTACCTATATAATTTATTTGTTTCTTTATCCGTCTTTCTGTACAAAATAACTCGAAAAACTGTTACTATTTTGACGAAATAGGATTAAATTAATAGTTTTAAATAATAAAATCACTGTATGAGCGTTTTTTTAAACAGCCCTACACGTGTAGGTTTTTTTTGTTTTTTATTTATTTCATTCACAATAATATTTTACACATTTAATTATAATATTGTACCTTAAAAACCTCCAAAGGTTGACTAGGTACAATCGCCAAAAAGTAGGCGCACATACACATTCAAATTAATATAAACAAACAAGGTAGGTATATTAGTGGATGAAAGTTAATGGAAAAAAAAACATCAGCAGGAAGTTTGGCAGAATAGTGAGTTTTGAGGCGGAGAAAATGATCTAATTTGGGCCCTGCTGGGAAAAATCCTGATTCCCAAGATATTTTTCTGAGCAAGGTCCGTCGTTCAATACCGGTTTAAATTGGGTTGTATGGGTTTGTACGAGGTTTTAATTGATTCTTAAAGTTTAAGACTTGTATGAACTCAAGGGAGGTAGGGTAGGCTAAACCCTCTGTTTTTAGGAGTTGGAAGGGTTTTTTTAAAGGTTTGTAGGGCTTCTTAGGTTGTGAGAGTTTTTAGGGCGTTTTTGATTTAATTTTGTTTTTTTTGGTCCTGTATTTTTTGGTTATTTTTGTGGGTTTGTTCATTTCTTGCCCATGTTCATTTGCGATTCGGTTATGATGGTTTTTATATACTAACTTTGCACCCATATTGGTACAGTTATTGAAGTTGTTGACCACTTTGTCTATTTGGGGTAAAATAAAACGAATAAAACTGTTATAAAATATAACGAAACCTGAAGCACACAGCATAATATGTAAAACACAACATGTGCACAGAGATTTCTCAAGTATCCAGTAGTGGAACGCCTGGGACTTCGCCCGCGTGCAGTTTTTGCTATACAAACTTCAACATCCCGCTGCACCACTTTAGGGTGTGTATTTAGGAAATTCCTTTCTTAGTGCACCGCTATACCACAAAAGAAATGTACCTATGTGAATTTCAGGTCCTATGACCTAGGGTTTAGACTTCGCGTTGATAGTCAGTGACTGAGTCAGTCAGTCACGCAACGATTGTATAGGTGGTATACATTGATTTTATTTTCACATTTATCTGATTACGTACAGAACAAAAATTCAATGAAGTAATTGACAAAACAAGTAATGTGTTTTCTACACAATTGTACGGTTGAGAGGTTTGTTTACCTAATTAGTTCCAAATCCCACCGCAAGGTGGAGGTCACAGGTAATGGAATAGTGTCAAAACTCGATGTGTCATTTTCACAGACCACTCTCTTAAGTAAGTAAGTAAGTAATAGCACAGATAAAATAATACTACACCTAATAGTAATATCTTTATTTGAGGCTCAATGGCAAATGTAGTATCATAAAATAAGCCCATAACAACATAAATACATTAAAAACTAAAATACGACGACCTCTGTGGCGCGGCGGGCGTAGGTTGGCCTGCGACGGAGGAGGTTGCGGGTTCGATTCCCGCCTCGGAATAAATATTTGTGCGATCGCAGTTATTTGTTCAGGGTATTCTGGGTATTTTCTATGTATAATACCTAAAACATATCTGTTTATGTATTATATCTAATACATTTATTTACAGAAATAATAATACAAGGTATGTACCAAATACATATGAAACAGTTAAATTGTATTAAGTATATCAGTTATCTAGTACCCATAACACAAGCTCTGCTTAGCTTGGGGCTAGATAATGTTGTGTGAACTGTCCAACATTATTTATTTACATAATTTTCACTAGAAACGGGATATTTACGATGTTTTTTTTTTTTTTTTTTATGTACATAACCATGATAGTTTCAAAAGTTATATATTATTTATTTATTTATACATCTATATATATAAAACAAAGTCGTGTTGGTTACACCACTTATAACTCAATAACGGCTGAACCGATTTGGCTGAAAATTGGTGGGGAGGTAGCTTAGAACCAGGAGAAGTACATAAGGAGGGAGTGGGGGAAGGAGGGCTGTTTTTCAACGGGGGCTACCCGTGCGAAGCCGGGGCGAGTCGCTAGTATTGTATATAAACACGTGTAGACGGCGAGGCGACGCCTTACGTATGACGCAACTGCACGGTGTCTCGTGTCAGGCGTCCTAAGAACCTCCAGGAACTGAACACCTTTCGGCCAGAACTCCACTTTCATGAAGGTTCCATCATGATACTATTATAATATGAATAATTTATTAAGCCCTGAATTTAAACAAAAATAATACCTAAACCTTAAGTAAATCTAAAACTAAATTAAAGACCTACCTAGCCGATCAGCAAGCCGTCACCCGACGGCAGCGTGCCCAGAATGCTGGCTGCATTGCCACGCTGTATAGCAATGTTTATTCCTTGACCAAAATAAAAACCATCATTCCGGTCACGCGTGGACTCGAAAAGTCGGTCCGTAAGTTCTTTGAAAATTGTATGTGCCCCTGGTCCCCACGGGCCTAGAGTCTCCACGCCAAACGGCTCAAATATGGACCCTCTGTTAAGTAAAGCTAAGGCCAAACCAACGCGTTCAGAACGCGTCCTCAGTGGCGTGCACGTTGGCGATCAATGGTACCTAAGACAATGGATCGCAACCGTGCACGCCACCGCAGACGCGGGCTGAACGCGTTGGTTTGACCTTAGCATTATGCATACTTGCGCCGTTTGAGGGTACTAACAATAAATACATTTTCAATATGCCGGTACTTGCCCAACGTAGGTATGTCAGGATTTGGCCTATCTGTGTCCCACTAGTAGCGCCTTCATGGTGCAAAGTAGAAACACCCTTAGTTTACCTGCTTGAAACAGGAGTTTCATCAGTATACGATTATTGCAACATTCTCTCTCAATCTGAACCAATTTCGATACATTTTCTCACCAATAAATTGATCGACCACTTTCACAAGTACCAGACGTCATAAGCAACAGAATGCCTGTGTCACTTCTACTAGGTTTTTGAGTGAATCTGAACTCTATTGCACAGATCTAACATTCAGAGACCGCCGTAAAGTTGATTTTCTATAGGTTACATTTCAGGGAATGCTCCCAGGAACTTCACGATCTGATCCCACCATCGCCTTTTCATCATAGGACGAGCAGACGCACGGCTCGGTACCATCCTTACCTCCTTCTATTCCTACTAAACACTTCAGTTCTACCTTTATAATGCAAGCTGCTAAGGAGTGGAATATACTACAGACGAGTGCCTTTCCTGAAAACTATAATCTGGGTCTTTTCAAGGCTAGAGGGAATATGTGTCTTCTAGACGTTTGTGATCCATCTTCAGCCACGTCGTCACTTACCAACCGGTGAGATCTTGGTCAATTAACTATTATCTATTTTTAACAAAGGTTAAAAAAACATCTCCTCCTGAATACTAGGTACTAGTTCTAGGTGGTTGGAGATAACCCAAAAACAGAGTTCATGGAGTTAAAACTAACTTGTTTAAACTACATAACCATGGCTTCTCTTACTTCTGAATGAATCAAATTTAAGGATATACAGAATCCTATATTTTAATCTGTGTACAAAATATCATCAAAATTGGCAAAGCCGTTATGCACACTTCATAATTTGTAGGTATGTGGGGATGGGATATTATTTTGTTTCTGATTTTTCGGGCAGCTTGGCATCTAGTAGCGCCACGGTTGGGCATATTAGTTCACCAATTTGTGAACACAAGAAGTATGCTAATACTAATTTGCATGAAGGATCGCTTTCGGGTGTGCCACGGTTTCTGCTTAGTGTAAGCTATAGTGAACGAGTTCAGCATATGATATAGCTATACTCTTTGATCTGTGGAAGGTCGTTTGCGCGGTGGGCGTGTAAACTCACGAGGTTCCCGGTAGTCCGTGTGGAAGCCGCGGGCACTACCGCGGTTATAATTATCGTAAAATATCCATACTGGGAGAATAGCCGAGAAATTAAACAATTAATATTATCTTGGAGTTATCTGAAGCCGTGCAAATTGGAAATGTGAAAAGTAGAACATATGTGAGCATGTTTTAAAGGCCTCAAGGTGCTCCTAATTATTGTATGTTCCGAAGCGCAATTCAGATATTTTTTAGGGACCAACCAATACGTATGGGTCAAAAATTCTTACAAAAAAAAACTGTATGGATCGATTTTGGAAACTCCCCCCCCCCACTTTTTTTTTTTATACTACTGGAATGGCGGAGCAAGCACATGGCCCATCTGATGTTAAGCGGTAACCTCTGCCTATGAACAGTGCATTACCTCATAGGTCACGTCCACCTAGGACGCGCCCTATGTGGCATTGCACTGCGCCCGCCACCCTGAGACATAAAGATGAAAAGTCTCATGTGCCTGTAATTTCACCGGCACCCTTACCCTTCAAACCGGAACACAGCAATGCGAGCACTACTGCTTTGCGGCAGAAATAGGTATGGTGGTAGTACTTCCCCGGACGAACTCGCCTTTTCGAAGAGAGACTTTAAGACGTCAGTCGTCTACTTTTTCTTTTTTCTTATAATCTAAGTGATGTTTTTGGATGTAAAGTTATTAAAATATGAATAAATATGTAAATACCTAATCCAAAAAAGCTGTGATCATCAAGGCGGACGTGACAATTGTCAATTATATTATTAATAATATTATATTATTCAAATCAAATCAAATAAAAAAAATATTATTATTATCACACTCGTTTATTCAAAATCTCGTAAAAAATATATCGGACTATCTACAAAAAATAAATAACATAAAAACATTATCGTAAAAATTATAAATCTAAACGGGGAACCACCGACCGCGGAGCAATGCCCAAACGATCGGGGGCTAGGGCTGCAGAGAGAGGAACCTCCTGACTATGCGTGCCGAGTCCAGGAGTACCGCCTTCTGAATCTTTCCCTTGATCCAACTATTTAGCGAGAGCTTCTTATGGTATTGGTCGAAGCTCTTCGCTATCAGTCCATTCACTGAAACGACTATCGGGATGATAATCGTTGAATCCACATCCATTATTATTATTGTTATTATTGTTTTTAGTGTCCAGTATGGACCATTCTATATACTAAAGTGAAAGTAGCTTCCTCTCGACAAACAACAAATATAACACTCAGTATCTACCTACCTACCTACCTAATCAGTTATATTTTGAGAGTGTTGCGTAGTTTTTGTTTGTAAATTTAGATACTAGTTCCTACTACGTCCCTAGTTTTTAAATGGTTTTTATTTTGTAATTAATTCTTACATACCTATTCTTATTGTAATGCATAGCTTCATCACTAGTTCTTACTCATCAAATTAAGCAAATTACATACCTAGATTTAATACCTAGATTTAATTTTGTATAATCTCATTTAAGTGAACTGGATCTGTTCTTATGAGAATAAATTCTTTAAACCGATATAAGGGCAGAAGTGATACCTTGCCGTTACACAGTTTTTTAACTAGCACGTAAGGCAATTTCTCTTAATTTCATATAATTACGAACATGTTTGAAAATAATGCAAATGTTAATTATGATTTGTTGTACCTATTCTATGTGAAATAAACTTATCTTATCTTATCTTATCTTAACATTCTCCTCTATTTTACGGCTGTCATACGACATTGCCCGCTTTGTTGGAAAACAGCTCAACTCTCATAATGATTAATAGCATTTTTTGAACCTTAGGTTTTATTAGTTCTTGCTTAAACCGCATAGTTTCATAACGAGTTAAATGGATTCAATAATTAGTTTAACAATCGTAACATTAGCAAACCAAATTCATTCAACATTCCACAGTATAGTTAGGTTAATAATTATTGTTAATATTAATTAACAGACCAATCACAGTTGAGTACCAGTTTGTCGACATCTTAATTCCCAACATCACTTACACTGTCCGTAAGAGCTTATTCACACGAGAACGATTCGTGTTTTTTTCCGTATCGTAGTTTTTCCCAATTAGTGCTTTTTAAAATGGCCGTGTTCACACTATCACGTCATCATGATTTTTTCACGATCGTGTGAAAAACATTCACGATTCGTGATAGTGTGAACACGGATATTTTAAAACCATTGCAGCCGTCAGAAAATCACAAATTGTGAAAAACACGTTATTATTATATATCAAATCGTTGCGTGACTGACTGACTGCTGACTGACTATCAACGCTCAGCCTAAACCATAATTCCTAGAGACCTGAAATTTGGAGGGTACGTTTTTTTTATGGGGTGCACTAAGAGAGGAATTCCAGAAATTCAACCCCTAAGGGGGTGCAGCGGGGTGTTTAAGTTTGTATGGAAAAGTGCACGCGGACGAAGTTACGGATAAAAACCCCATAAAAACACGAATCGTCCTCGTGTGAATAAGCTCTATCGGATGCGACACGACTAACATTTATAGTTCCGACACGATCACGATAAGTTCTAGTAACTAGTGCTACTCTAATTAGTAAGGCCGAATATACATTTCGGCAAACAGTACAAGCACGAACACAACCACTGTGCCTGCCTATTAAATAAAATCTATGTAATCTCACCAGCAACCAAACCTTCCAAACCCGAACACAGTAATGCGAACACTGCGAAAACTGCTTTGCGGCATAAATAGGTATGGTGGTAGTACTTCCCCGGAAGAACTCTTTCACAAAAAAAGCTACTACTACTACTAAAATTATGTTGATCTCTTTCCGCAAAACTTTTATCCAATTCGGACCAAGAAGCCTACCGTGCTAGTTCGCCGAAGATTACTACATTTTATGTATGTGCGGATTTCCATCGGTCTGTGCTTCGGAGGGCACGTTAAGCTGTCGGTCCCGGCTGTTATTGATTAATAGCAGTCGATAAGCCATGTCAGAGGCCCTTGGGCGGCTTGACAAACTCCGACACCAGATGCCAGCACTACCTCATACGAAACGAAACGACTACATTTGGCCGAAGCTAATGCCGAATCTTGCAATCACTATAACGATTAGTGTCAGTCCGCGTAATCAGAAGGAATTTTCTTGATAGCAGATAATCTGCTGAGAAACTCCGTTTACTTTCGAATTTAAAGCATTTCAGCCGTATTGAGATATATAAACCATTAAAGTGCTTGAATTAACGGTTATTATGTGGTGGAATTGTGCGTTTCCTGTAAGCAGCTGGCTGAGTGTGATTATTACTTACTTATTACAAATAGTAAACTTAATTTAGTCCATTTCTCGTTTTATATATCTCTACTTTCAAGCCCAGTGAGTGTCTGCCGTATAAATAAAGGCAGCAATAAGGAGAATACACGCGACTAGTGTATTTCGCGCAACGATTAATGAGCGCTCGGCGAAAGTGATGGCATTGATTGCGCATGAGTACATTCGCACATTCCCTATATAGAACCAAAAAATTACTACTGCGCATGCGCATTGAAGGTCAGCGCATGAGCGCTGTTTCAACGAGTTATGAAACTCGTTGCGCGACCTGTGAATGCATGAATATGTTCTGCCTCCTTATAATGCGCGTCATGTAAAAAGAACGCTGGCGGTCATACTTCTTCATACGTTCCAGCGTTCTTTTTACATGACGCGTACTCTACCACGCAAACTACATCAACGCCGTCTAAGGCAGCTACACACAGCAAAAAAACAACACACACACACACACACACACACACACACACACACACATACATGTGTAGCTATACACAAAGCAACAAATATTTTATTTTTTTGACTGTGTGTATGCTGCTGTGCAAAATAAATTATTTCTATTCTTTCTTCTTTCTAAGGATATTTCGGATTTTCTCAATTTACTCAAAATTTGTTATTAATATCCCTATAGACTGAGTTGATGTGTGTATAAGAAATATCTTGAGAGCATAAAAGAGACATAATAAAGGCGCAAGCTGCGTAAAATTCTATGTTTTAATCTTGAAGATAGCAACAAAATATGTTTTTTTGTGAAAAGTATATTTTTCAATAGAAGATTTTATAAAGTTAGTGATCGTTACCGTGTGCTGATCAAAATGAGCCTAAACACGGCCAGTCTACTATTTATCGATTGAGGAGTTCCGTTGTCCACCTTCCGTCTCCATCATCAGATCAGTTTGCTGTTATCATCGGAACTTGACAGGTATGCCAAATTTCAGCTCAATTGGTTGAGGATAACTGCTTTAAAATTCAGTTGCTAGATTCCACCCGGCTTCCACCCAGACAAACATACATGCAAGTTAAATAAAAGCTTGTAACAAGACGCGTTCTGTTACCTAAGACCTGTCTATCTATCACAATTCACAAGTAAATTGTTTGAATGTACTTGCTATTAAAGAAACACGATGATGCAAACCCACAGTGAGAAGAGGCCCATTTGCAGCTCTGCCAACCCTTTCGGGGAAAAAGGAGTGTGTATGTATGTATGTAAAAATAAAGTAGCAATAGTATATTGCTATTGCAGCACGCTGGTCACTATTTTTTATTCTTAATAAATTAAATAAAATTCGTGCTCGGGTTCCCGCAATATCTTTATGCAAAGTAAGCAGATAAGAATACAATTTTGTTTTCGATAATGCCCTAGTTCATTGTGAGAATAAATTATCAAAAAAAAACATTGTTTTCAACTTGAAAGGCAATTTCATCTAATGCTCAGAAGCCTGTAGATTGAAATTAGGCCTGTATAGAGTAAATTAGTCCTACCTATACACAGCAGTAGAATGAGGCCCGCTAGAGGCGTGTTGGGCTTAATTAAAGAAGATTACCCTCAGGACGGGGAAATTGGTACATCAGAGATGCTGTAATAGAAGATTAGATTTTCTTAAGTAATACAAAGTATAGTAACTAAAATTGGGTTTGTTTGAGATAGTCTTAGGTATCACAAAAGAAATATTTTACAGTAGAAAATTATGTTTTTCAAAACATGTTTTTATTAAATTAGTGATCAGAAGCGTATGCTGATCAAAATGAGGCCAAAAACGTCCATTTTATGATATCGGAAAGTGGTCGAAAATTCAATTGCCAGACTGCTCTGTAGAAAGTTAAAAGTTGTTAAAAACATCGAAATTCTGTGTTTTTGCCATGAAATGAAAACACTCGCGCATAATGCAGAACAGAACAGGAGTAAAATCCAGTCGCGCGTCGGAGCACACAACACAATATAACAGAATAACATAACATAACACCCAACTGTCACATACCTACGTAGTCCTGACCCCAAACTAGGATTCCCTGTGTCGTGGGTATCAGGAAATACGAGTACCCACATGGTACCACAACACCTAGACCCGGAACAAATATCTGCATATCGTACAAATATAGTACTTGTTTAGTAATAGTAGAGCTTTTTTGTGAAAGAGTTCGTCCGGGGAAGTTCTACCACCATACCTATTTCTGCCACAGTAGTGCTCACATTGCTGCATTCCGGTTTAAAAGGTAAGGGTGCCGGTGAAATTACAGGCACATGAGACTTTTCATCTTTATGTCTTAGGGTGGCGGGCGCAGTGCAATGCCACATAGAGTGCGTCCTACGTGGACGTGACCTATGATATAATACACTGTGCAGAGGTTAACGCTTTACAACAGGTGGGCCATCTGCCTGTTCCGTCATTCAAGTACTTGGTATATAAAAAAAAAAAAAACCGAGGCGGGAATCGAAGCCGCAACTTCCTGCAGGCGAACCTTCGCCCACCGCGCCACAGAGGTCGTCAAATGAATGCTGATGATATAATAACGTTCATTGAATGATTTGAACTCTGTTCACAGCACTCCAAAGACTACATTATCTTCAATCGCCGACATTCAGTATCTAGGCGCGGTGTATCGCACTGATTACATTAAAAGGCAGCACCGCCTTCTAGTCGCCTCGTACTTCACAGAGGAAAGAGGGGCCTACCTCACTTAATGGGTGGGAGGTGTCACAAATCGCGTTATAGTGGGGAGTGCGTGCGCGCTGATTTGGTGCTTGAACCGAGTATAAGGCGCTGAGCGAATTCCAAAAATATTTAGTATCCTGATTTTTGTAATAGTAGTATGATTTGACGAGGATTGAGAAAGGTATGTTTAGATGGTTTGGGCATTTAGAAAGGATGGACGGTAGTAGATTGACGAAACGGGTACAGTGGGAATGGAAATGGGGAATGAATGAATGAATGAAAATACTTTATTGCACACCTTAAAAACTAGTTAAAACAAACACACAACAATTAAACAAAAACTAAATGTACAATGGGTGATCTTATCACACCAAGGGGGGAATGGGATAGTGGAAAGGGTAAGACCTCGGCGAACGTATTCAGACCAGATTGGAAACGTTCTGGAATAAGGCCAGGTCAAGAGTACCGTTAACCGACGAGCATGTATGAAGAATGTGATGAGAGTGAATGAAGCGAAAGAGGTGTGTCAGGATCGTAGTAAGTGGAAATTAGTGGTCTCTGCCTACCCCTCCGGGAAACAGGTGTGAGTTTATGTTTGTGTGATTTTTGTGTGTCTTCCAATACCACAAAACCAACACTTCAGGAAATACAGCCTGTATAAGCAGGTATATACCATTAGCCCAAGTTTCTTTAATCGATACAACTAAAAATACGTGAAAACAAATACCAGTATTCACCGATCTACCGTTGCACGTGGTCGCGGTCGGTGAAGCTTTTGAACTCAGTCTCGAAACGTCAGCGAAACCATGAAAAACAGTAGTTTAGTATATATTTATCAGTACATATTTTATCAATCAGTAGTTTAGTATATATTTTACATAAAATTTCACCAATAGTTGACGTAGAGACTCTAATTATTGCATACCATGGTCTCATTGCTTCTAATATTAGATATGGTATAATATTTTGGGGAAACTCTACGGATGTTATAAAAATTTTTAAACATCAGAAACGATGTATTAGAGCCATGTTCCACCTTAAAATGATTGATTCATGTAAACCTTTCTTCTATAAATATAACATTTTGACCATTCCCTCGCTGTATATTTTTGAAACTGCTATGTTTGTCAAGGATAATCCTGATATATTTATCCGGCTATCTGATGTTGACGATCGGAACAGACGAGATAAAAGTAAAGTATGCTTACGTAACTCCAAGACCGCCATGATGCGCAAAAGTATCTTCTGTATGGCTCCTTTTATATTCAATAATTTACCTGAGTCACTGAGACAACTACCCTGTTCGTTGTTTCGGCGAAAGTTAAAAACTCTACTGACAAATAAATGTTATTACACTATAGAGGAATTTATGAGCGACAAAGTTATTACAATTTGAATTAGTTTATATACATAACTATAAATTGTTAATATTAATTATTTAGCTATTTATTTGGATTTTGACATTTTAATAATTAATTAATTCTTGTTTTTTTTTTTTTTTATGATTGTATTGTTAATAAAAATATTGCATGCCTCAGGTAGGAATACATTGATACTTATAATAATATTTGACATCTTTTATAACATGTATTTCAAGTAATAAAAATACTTTGACTTTGACTTTGACTTTGACTTTGACTTTGACAACAAGCCGCTTAAGTCCGTTTATTCAAAACGCTAAAATTTTTATATATTCTAAGCAGTTTCAAATTTAGCCGTAGATAGATAGAAAATTATTTATTGCACAAGACAAAAAAGCAGTACATAGGCGAACTTTATGCTAATTAGCATTTTCTTCCAGCTAACCTTTGTGTAATTTAGTCATGTGGTCGTGGTGTGTCCGGCCCAAGAAAAAGCCCCTCCAGCTCCTCCCGTTAATGTCGTAAAATCTGACTAAGGGATTACCCGGACTTCTTGTTAGATTCGTTGGTATACGATTTGTCCTGGCTGCTAGCTTATATAAGGAATGTGTTATTACTGGAAGAAAGCTTTAGCAAAGTCAGTCATGGGAAGCAATGGCGGCGATGAGCTCATCACTTGTAACTTCTATTTCCCACGACGGTGCACCCCGTACCCACAGTAAAAACAGTCCCACTTGAGGCTCTGCCTACCTTTTCGTGGAAAAAGGCGTGTATCTATGCAGTTTTACAATTAATAGGTGTTTTATCTTCATGTTATTTAAACTAGTAACCTCGGTTGTACGGTCGCTGCTCGCCTGTGACTTGGATGCATATTAATGAACATGAGTACTAAGCGTCGCCGTTATCGCTAGAGATGTAATTTTCGATGCGACTCTAGTGGGTGCAGTCAGCAACAAATTAAATTAGATAACTTGAAGCCAATACACTATTTATAAATGGTTTTACCGTTTTAAATGGAACGTTTTTGGTTTCAGTGTAGATTAATGTAAAAAAACGGGCGTATAAGCACGATCGGGTCGTGCCTCAATTTTTTTAAACAGGGAACCCTTCTTTTTGATGTGAATTCGATTTCGGATTCGTGATTCGGAGGTGGGTTCCCGTAAGCCGATTGCAATGATTTTTGACTTAATCGATGCCTCATAACATGTTCTCTGTTTTTAACAGTTGTGTTTGTCCGCAAGAGGTTGCGAGTTCGATTCCAGCCTTGGAACAAATATTTGTGCAATCACAGATATTTGTTCAGGGTGTTCTGGGTATTTTCTATGTATAATAAAAAATATGTATCTATGTAATGTATTGTATTAAGTATATCAGTTATCTAGTACCCATAACACAAGCTCTGCTTAGCTTGGGGCTAGATAATGTTGTGTGCACTGTCCAGCATTATTTATTTTATTTATTTTTATTTAACTTTATTTGCTTGGATTTTTGATGCATACCTCTTAGTAGGTATTCTTCCATTTAGGGCGCGCCATGGCTATTAGAGAAACTACAACGACACATAGTTCCCAAAGTTCAAGAAAAAAAGAAAAAAATATTTTGAATAGATTCACGATTTAACGCACTTTACAGCGATACCATATTCATAACTGTAGCACAATATTTAACAAAGTTATCTGAGTTTGTTTATTTTTCATAATTTTATTTTTTTTCAAATTTGAAAAGTTACGTTATGCACACCCATTTCATTAATTTCACTACACTTGTGCTCTTTAAACGAGCTAAATTGGTTCAAATGCCACCAAAATAAAACAAAATAACCCAAAAAAACACGAGGAAAATATATAAAATGAAAATGTCTATTTTTGAAAATTGAATTATTGACTACGAGTTTAGAATTAATTTTTTACATAATTTTTCGTAAGAAATGTTATTTGTGTTATAATTGTTATTTGTCTGACCTGTTTTATATTTACAAATAAATTGATTATTCCTTGATAATTCCTTAAAAATTGCGGAAAGAGTCTACAGATTATTCGAAGCCATGAATAAACAGACAAGCATATAGTAATGCTACACCATTTTTTTAATGTTGCTCATATAAAAAAACCACACACGTGTGAGTCTGACTCGCACGTGTAGGGCTCCGTACCATCGTACAAGATTTAACACTACGATTGTAAAAACCGTAAAACCTTCCGTTTGACAACGGAATAACGTTCAAAACCGAATAAGCACTACACACCAGTACATTATCGAGAAATATGTATTATTTCTATTGTCTAACACTAATGTATTTAAATGCCATAAATCAGGCTTGTACTTACGCGAAATGAAGTGATAATATGCGCGAAAGGACAGTGCTAGTGATGTACCTTTATCAATATAAATCATCGACTCGGTGCTTGAACCACAGAAGTAATAGTGCACAGATGTTTCACTTCGACGGCACTCAAAATGGCACTACACGAATCTGTGGCACGCAAACCTACAGTGCTACAACGATCAATTGGCACGTGGCGCTTTTGAGGAACTAAATCTATAAGCATCATAATATGTATCAAACAGCGCCATAACGGCGCGGCGGCCACAAGTTGCGCCAAGACCCGCCAAGTTATACTGGTCACACTGTACTGGCATACAATGAGGTAAGACAACGATTTGCCAACAAAAGAACAGTGATAGCCACCAGACGTGTCAAGCCGTACGATATAATTCACTTGCATTCACCGTTGCATCAAAAATGTTAGCTTGGCTGTCAAACTGAAATTAATAGACGTTTAAAACGTCAAAAATGCAAAAGAACGTCAGACTACGAAGATCAAAAATAATATATCACTTTTTTTATCACTTATATGTGTAGTTAGTATTGTGTTGTTTCAATGCTTAGAATGTCTTGAAGTTTTCAAATCTTTCACCGACTATCTTTTTAATCACCGATCATTCTCCATCGTTTGTTGCAAGCCTTACTTATTAAGTGACATTGGCGAACTAGTGGCAAAACCACTCCAAGCCAGTGGCGGATTTGCCCTAAGGCCCAGTAGGCCCGGGCCTAGGGCGGCCAGATATCAGGGGCGGCAAATCGTGACAAAAAAATCACTGATGATAGCAAGAAATAAATCAAATGCAAGGTACCTAAATATTTAAAAGGCTGTGCATATTGTGACCTCCCCAAAAGCGTTAAAGACAAATCTCCTAAAACTTGACGGTTACGAACATTTCAAACAAATTACTCTCTACTTGCTAAAGTCTGAGTCAGAAATATTCAAAATAACTTTATAAAAAGTAGGTAATCCAACATTTTGAAAAATGCGCTGAAGGACACCCGGTTAAAACTAAAATATAAAAAGTCCGCGGAATCAGGCGGCCGCCGACGACCGACTACTTAGCTTAGCAAAGCAAAGCTATGCCTCGTTTCAGTGAGGAAGGGTAATGAGATTAGCGCTTATTTATTTTTGTATGGATTAACCTTCTGAATTCTTCTTCTCTTCTTGGAATACTCACAATAGCAATTTCGCCGATGTCAAGTAATATTATTATTTTTTCTTTACGAAAACAAACCGACTTCAAAGCTATTACGAACTTATCCCCAATACAATATGTTATATTATATGTTCTGATAATGGATATCTTTATTACTGCACCCTCCTCGAGCTAAAAAACCAGAATGTTTCGCGGCTCGCTCCGCTCGCCGTTATATGTTTTGGTAATGGATAGCTATCTTTATTACTGCACTCTCTTCGAGCTAAAATAATCAGAATTTTTCATGGCTATTTCTGCTCGCGGTTATATGTACTGATAATGGATGTCTTTATAACTGCACTCTCCTCGAGCTAAATAAACATAATTCTTCGCGGCTCGCTCCACTCGCCCTTGTATGTTCTGGATGATAGTTTTTTTTTACTGCACTCTTCTCGAGCTTAATATACAGAAATTATCGCGGCTCGCTCCGCCGTTGTATGTTCTAGTAATGAATATCATTAGTACTTCTCTTCGAGCTAAAAATATTGAATTTTTAGATCGCGATCGATTAAGGTCGCGTTGGAACAGGAGTAAATTAAGTTTAAAGTAACCCTTAAACCTCGGAATAAATAAAAATAAAATTTAAAATAAAATAAATTCATTATGTACCTAGTCTATATGATGGGTGCTGAGAAAGGGGCGGCACATGGCTTGGGGCCTAGAGCGGCCAAGACTGCAAATCCGCCACTGCTCCAAGCCATTCATTTTTATTTATTGAATTAATATATCACTTGACATTGCCAAAATTGTTTGGAGCACTCCTCAGAAGCCATTATAAGAAGAGAAGAAGGAGAAGTGAAAGAGCAGAAACTCAACGGTTTGAAAGTCTGATTAGGAGTGAGACGCCTGGCGAGGTGCTAGTGATGTGCCTTTATCGATATAAATCATCGACTTGGAACTTGAACCGCGTGTAATAAATCAAGAGATTGTGACTCATAATCCTATGATTAACGATGAACAATTTCATGTCTCTGCCAGACTAAAAATGTCTATTTGCAACACTAGACGTCATCAGTGGGTGGCACCCATGGATGGTGGCACCATCATTATGTCCATAGCAATAACTAATTATCTTTACTTTAGAAAAGTGTAGTATTTCGTTTTTTTTACGACGAAGGTGGATTTATTTTTATATTAGTTTTATTAATTCTAATAAATACAAAAAAACTTATATGGTATTTTGTATGCTATCTAGGTAGACCGTTGAAATTTTATTGCTGCAATGCTAATACACTCTGAAAATTTCATTAGGTATTATTATTAGCATTAAATATTTACAAATTAGTATTATAATTATAATAACGCAATTTACAATAAAAATAAAAGGCCCCCCCTTACAAAAACGTGTTTTTTTCGGCTTATTCCGGTTGTCCGATGGTAAGGAACCCTTTGTGTGCGAGTCTGATTCGCACTTGGCTGGTTTTTCATTAATTTATATAGAATCAAACTACCGTCTATTTTCATACATAAATCTTTAAGTCAGTGTGATTAGGTACCTAACAATATTATTTTATAAGAAACTGACAAAGCACGGATATAATAATAATAAATAAAATAAGTAAATAATGCTGGACAGTTCACACAACATTATCTAGCCCCAAGCTAAGCAGAGCTTGTGTTATGAGTACTAGATAACTGTTATATTTAATACAATATATTACATAGATAGATATTTGTTTATTATACATGGAAAATACCCAGAACACCCTGAACAAATATCTGCGATCGAACAAATAGTTGTTCTGAGGCGGGAATCGAACTCGCAATTTTACGTCGATGATTGAATCAAACAAACACTAACAAAACTTCATGAAGTTTGATAAGTTTTTTGAGCACACTACGTTTGTTTGAATTCAAGCACCTGACGGTATACTCATCTTAAGGCTGCGCCAACGCCAGGCAGAAATCTTTATTTAAAACAAACGCCTCGCGCCTCTAATAAAAGATGTTTTTATTGAATATCTCGTAATATATAGAGAATTTCACAAAACCCGTACAGGAAACCCTCGGCTTTGTTGTGTTGATTTTATTTATTTAATTTTTTGCCTGATAATATGCTCCATTTTAATAAACAATCGAATCTGGCCAAGACATAGACGTAACTTTGATATTTTTCTATAAAAAAAATATTGTCCTATCTTGTTTCTGGTACAGTGATCTCCCGGAATTATAATGTGTATCCACGCATATTTTTAATTTGAATATTGTACTTGATTTAGTCAGATATCAAACCTAAGATTGTCAATTTTGCTGCATACCCCACCTTAAGTTTATTTGACTCTTGCTAACGTCTTAAATTGACGCGTGGCAGTTTACGAGGCAATAACTCATCAGCGTGGTTCGAAGAGACATTAACAGCACTAGCTCAGTCAATAACGAATGTCGAACGAAATAAACGGGATATTATTGACGTGGCTTTGTGTGGTTTAATCGCTTTGATAAGCCGATGTAGTAACTGGGTTAGGACTAGACGGAGACTCTTGACGACTTGACTATAAAACTATAATAATTATATCACTTGACATTGGCTAAATTGTTGCAAATAATGCACAGAAGCCATTACCTAAGATAAGAAGAAGAGCGCGCTGAGCATCAGAGGATTAGACAATTTAGACATCTGATAGAGCTAGTAAACAAACCTATGATTCGTGAACCTAGCACCTTAAATCTTACAAGGGGCAAGGAGAAATTATTTTTTTAAATTTTAGTCCTATTTAGAAACAAGGTTATTAAAAAAACCTTCCAAGTGCGAGTCAGACTCGCGCATGAAGGGTACCGAACCATTATCTATAAAAACGGCAAAAAACACGTTTGTTGTATGGAAACCCCCTTAAATATTTGTTTTTTTTTTCATTTAATTACTTATTTTTAATGAGAATATATAACTAAATATTCTGTGTATATTTCAAGCGTCTACCTGTAGCCGTTATCAATATTGAGCAAAAAACGGGCAAAAAAAACACGTTTGTTATATGGGGGCCTTAAATATTTATTTTATTCTGTTTTTTAGTATTTGTTATTGTAACGGCAACATAAATACATCATCTGTAAAAATTTAAACTGTCGAACTATCACGGTTCATGAGATACAGCCTGGTGATAGACGGACAGACAAGACGTACGGACAGCGGAGTCTTAGTAATAGGGTCCCATTTGACACTTTGGGTACGGAACCCTAAAAGCAGCGTTTTAATCTTGTATGCTGTTGTCTGTGTAGCTATGTAATTAGCAATCAGAACTGTTAGCAACATGAGACTAAATACGACCAGTCTACTATTCTCTATCAATCGTCTTCATCATCAGATCAAGTCACTGTCACTATTATTTTGTGTTGTCATTAAAACCAAGCAGGTATGCAAAATTTTAGCTCGATCCGTTAGAAGGAACTGGTTTAAAAATCGATTGCAAAATTTGTATGGAACAGATAGACAACGCGTGGTAAACATACAGACTAGAAAGCAAAAGAACAAAAAAATAACAAGTTAGGTAATAAAAACTTGTTAAAATCATTAAATTCAGAGGATTTTTATAAAACCAGTACTTAGGTATAAGATTTGTCCTGGCTGCTAGGAATATGTTATTACTGGAAGAAAGCATTAGCAGAGTCAGTCGTGGGAAGCAATGGCGGCGATGAGCTCACCACTTGTTACGTCTATATCTATATATATATATATATATATCTGTGCTTCGGAGGGCACGTTAAGCTGTCGGTCCCGGCTGTTATTGATTAATAGCAGTCGATAAGCCTTGTCAGAGGCCCTCGGGCGGCTTGACAAACTCTGACACCAGAGGCCAGCACTACCTCATACGAAACGACGACGACGACGTCTATATCCCATGATGGTGCAACCGCGGTGAAAAGAGGGCCATTTGAGGCTCTGCCTTCCCTTTCGGGGGAAAAGGCGTGTGTCTATGTATGCATATATGTATGTAAATAATTGAATACCTAAATATACTCATGCAATAAAACTGATACTTAAGACGCCATAGGTTCTCAAATGTGTCTAGAATTTTAAAGTTTTTGATATGAATTCTTATAGTTTTCTATGAAAAAAAAAATATATGATATTCTTGATCATTTTATCTAGTGAAATCATTAATTCAATACACTATTTGAATTACTTCACTCAATAAAAAAAAAAACACAAAGATACCACCTTTTTAAAATTGAAATCATGTTTTTGACTTAATTCTTTCACGTTTTAACTTATGAAACACTTGGTGTCATGTTCATTTTTATTTAAATTAGTGAAGTCAATAACAAAATTTAGCAAAACTAAAAGGGATTTTTTTATATAATTTTTTAAACACAAATATAAGTACCAGAGCGTGCGCTCGGCTTGCTCAGACCGGTCGCAGACCGCATCGAGGCAGGATCTGTGTCAATTTTCCCGCCATCGGTCACGTGACTACGGATGAAATGGAAACTATCAAGTCAGGCTACTCGCAAATCATAATTATGAAAAGAGCCAACATAGGTACTTGTACTATTATTTATTCTGTGACAAAGGTAAGTAAAAGTAAACCTAGGTAAACAAATACATTATCCGATTTGTTTTGCGAATAAACTCTGACTTCATACTGTTACTTTAGATAGCTACATACCTAGTAGGAGTAGAGATCTGGCCAAAGAAATTACCACTCCGTCCCCTCTAGTGGATGTGGGATGTGCTGTGGTCTGTCTGACCAAAGAGTTGACCCTCCGTTTCTTCCCGTGGAAGAGAGCTGTGGTGTTTGTCTGGCCTAAGAAAATACCTCTCCGTCTCCTCAAGTGGATGTGTGAAGTGGTATGTCTGGCCTAAGAGTAACCCTCCGTTTTTTACAATGGAAGAGTGTTGTGGTGTTTTTCTGGCCTAAGAAAATACCTCTCCGTCTCCTCAAGTGGATGTGTGAAGTGGTATGTCCGGCCTAAGAGTAACCCTCCGTTTTTTCCTATGGAAGAGTGCTGTGGTGTTTGTCTGGCCAAAGAAAATACCTCTCCGTCTCCTCAAGTGGATGTGTGAAGTGGTATGTCCGGACTAAGAGTAACCCTCCGTTTTTTCCTATGGAAGAGTATTGTGGTGTTTGTCTGGCCTAAGAAAATACCTCTCCGTCTCCTCAAGTGGATGTGTGAAGTGGTATGTCCGGCTTAAGAGTAACCCTCCGTTTTTTCCTATGGAAGAGTGCTGTGTTGTTTGTCCAGCCTAAGAAAATACCTGTGCGTCACCTCACGTGGATGTGTGCAATGGTCTATCTGGCCTAGGAGTAGACCCTCCGTCTGTTCCCGTGGAAGAGTGCCGTGATGTGTGTCCGGCCTAAGAAAATACCTCTCCGTCTCCTCAAGTGGATGTGTGAAGTGGTATGTCCGGCCTAAGAGTAACCCTCCGTTTTTTCCTATGGAAGAGTGCTGTGTTGTTTGTCCAGCCTAAGAAAATACCTGTGCGTCACCTCACGTGGATGTGTGCAATGGTCTATCTGGCCTAGGAGTAGACCCTCCGTCTGTTCCCGTGGAAGAGTGCCGTGATGTGTGTCCGGCCTAAGAAAATACCTCTCCGTCTCCTCAAGTGGATGTGTGAAGTGGTATGTCCGGCCTAAGAGTAACCCTCCGTTTTTTCCTATGGAAGAGTGCTGTGTTGTTTGTCCAGCCTAAGAAAATACCTGTGCGTCACCTCACGTGGATGTATGCAGTGGTCTATCTGGCCTAGGAGTAGACCCTCCGTCTGTTCCCGTGGAAGAGTGCCGTGATGTGTGTCCGGCCTAAGAAAATACCTCTCCGTCTCCTCAAGTGGATGTGTGAAGTGGTATGTCCGGCCTAAGAGTAACCCTCCGTTTTTTCCTATGGAAGAGTGTTGTGGTGTTTGTCTGGCCTAAGAAATAACCTCTCCGTCTCCTCAAGTGGATGTGTGAAGTGGTATGTCCAGCCTAAGATTAACCCTCCGTTTTTTCCCATGGAAGAGGGCTGTGGTGTGTGTCCAGCCAAAAAAAAACCTCTACGTCTCCTCCCGTGGATGCAATGAGCATCACATCAATGGACTAATTCCACCTATTGCATTAGGATACGATTTTCAATGTTAACTGCATTTTGATTACTAGGACAGAAAATGTATGGTAGTAAATGTGTTACCGGCTACCACCATCCAAAGGGCGTCGACGATTTTGGCATAGTCGTCAGCCACCATTTAGTTTTATTATCAAGTTAGTGGCGCACTTTGAAAACTGTACATAAATGGCTAGAGGATACGGCTTATTCGCAAAACGTCCACTTTTCATAATGTACACCGCACTTTTGGTCCTGACCAAAACAGTTCTTTGAAACGGTGACCGATCGGATCCGTTCAAACGACGCGTCCAACTGTTTTATGGGAAAGATTAAAGAAAAATGTTACAAACAAAAAAAAATAGAAGGCTGCTCTATAATGGCTTTTTTAAACAGACTTGTCCGACTAGACTTTGGTTAATTAAAGTCTTTTACCAAAGTTAACACTCGAAAATTTTGTTTATGCAGAAATGTTGCCAGCATCTCGGTGAATATACGAAAATCCTAACTTTTTTCAAAACCAAGATGGCAGATGGTGTGGCGGCCATTTTGTTAAATGGTGGAATATAAAATTTACAAATTGAAAAAAAGAGACTGTGTGCAACACTTAGCTTGATGACTTGTATAGGGCTGTTGTGTGGGAGGACAAGTGGTGTTGCCAGGTGGAAATATTTTCCCCGTTTTTAGGGCAATTTCTTAGATTTTCTCCAAATATATATAAATAATTAAGTTTTTGATAATAAAATGTATGTGGTATTATGAAGGAAGCCCTTAAAAATAACCTTTGACTATATAAATTTGTATATTGTTGGTAACCCTGGGAGGAAACGGTGCTTGTATAATCGAGAGACTGAAAAAAACGATAGTAACGTTCGATTGCGAATAAATCATCAAATTTGCAGTCAGGTACGTATGTAAGTGAGTAGGATGGTAACCTGGCAACCCTGCGTAAAGGTAATATAAGAAAAAACTAATATGGGTGTCGTTTTTGAGTAATTTGTAGTTGCTGATTACGAATATTACTTAAATTTTTTGGTTACGTGGGTAAGTTAGTAGGTAAGCTGGTAACCCTATAAAATGGTAAGATCAGAAAAAACTAATATGGGTGTCGTTTTCAAGTAATTTGTGGGTGCTGATTACGAATATTACGTTAGTTTTCTCTCTTCAAATTAACTTTGCTGTAGCTTATCGAGCTAACGAGACCAGCGTGACACGAAGTGGAACGATTCCACTGAGTGGAACGATGGTCGAGTGAGTGAGATAAACGAAGAGGCGACATTCGTATTAATTAATGCAGGAGCATGTACAGGTACAGGTATAATTACAGGTACAGGTACAGGTACAGGTACAGGTCAAGGTCAAGGTTAAGGGTCAAAATCAAAGTAGATTTATAGAGGTTCGTAGGCGTTGGAAGGAGTTTGTAGGGTTTGTAGGATTTTGTAGGGGTTTGTAGTGTTGGTAGGGTTTGCAGGGGTTTGTAGAGGTTTGTGCATACACGCGAGTAAGCGGCAAAGGAAAACTGTACGCCAGCTGCAGCACCTCACGCACCACCGACCCACTAGTTATTGTGCTATGGCTAGAGGATACAACTCATTCGCAAAACGTCCACTTCTTGTAATGTACATCGCACTTATTCTCAATATGTACACTTCGCATAACCTCCACTTCGCAAAATATACACTCAATTTTTTTGCTCAAATAGACTAAAGGAGATGTCCAAAAAATATATGAAGGCCGTTATAAAAATAACTAGAAATTCTAAGCAACATAATAGTTATTTACGGAGAAAGGGCATTAATTATTTGGCTATTTTGCAGCTAATGAAAAATAATAAATGTACCTCAGTTTTTTTAAACTTGATTCAAATGTTGTTTTTTTTTCAAAATAAAGTTAGAACTTGTAACACTCCCAAAAGGTGAACTTGACGCTCTTTGGCAGGCAGACTAAGGAATTTTGATACTCTCTAGCTAGCGAGACAGGCCGCAGACAGACAACCACAAAGAACTTTTCATACGACTATCCTACCTTCGTTCCATGTTGTCGCGTTATTACTAATACTTCACTTATTAGTTTATCTGTTCTGTGTAGGTTCAGGATACATTCTAAGTAGATACCTACCTACACTGTTGTAGAGTTCACTAATAGATAGGAGCTGCCTGTAATGATAATAGTACCTTTAGCAATATGCATAGGTACCTACATTCCTCGCCTCCTTATAAACATATGTATTTTTCAGGTAGCTCAGGGCACAGATAAATTTATTGTAAATTGTGTGTTAGCACGTATTCCATTCAAGAAGAATATTTTAGTCATCATATCTTTGGGCACAGGCAGAAGAAGACGAAATAGCATATTTATTTTATGTGCGATCGCAGATATTTGTTTAGGGTGTTCTGGGTATTTTTATGTATAATAAAAAATATCTATCTATGTAATATATTGTATTAAGTATATCAGTTATCTAGTACACATAACACAAGCTCTGCTTAGCTTGGGGCTAGATAAAAAATGTGAAATGTGTTATTTGAACTGTCCAGCATTATTTATTTATTTATTTATTACACACGTGTGGTTTTGGCATGTTTGTTTCATTATGTTTTCCCTTCAAGAACAATTTTATTATTTTCTCGGAAACGGAGGTTTTATAATATATAAAATTTATATAATCGAGTAGCCCAATAAATAAGCTTTTTTTAGATTTTTTTCATAACTTCTGAAATTTTCTCAGAATATTATACCACTTCTGGACATCTCCTTTATTCGCAATATGTACACTGGACTTTTCATAAAATGACTTCAATTTTTTTTTTTTTTGAGTTTTTTTATTTTAGACTTTTTACTTTTTTCATATGATTACATTTTTACTTCTTGGTTTTAAAAGTAAAATATAAATACAAGTAAAATGTAACGAAAAGTAAAAAAGTTGCAATTTCCACCAGGCAACACCACTTGTTCTCCCACACGATAGCCCTTTACTAGTCATCAAGCTCCGGTGTAGCCCGCAGTCTCTTTTTTCAATTTGAAAATTGAAAACTTTACGATTCTACAAAATGACCACCAAACAATACGCCATGCGCCATCATGGTTTTTAAAAAAGTTGTGATTTTGCACCCTATATACACCAAGATGCTTACAACATTTCTATATAAACCAAATTTTCGAGTGTTAACTTTAGTAAAAAACTTTAATTCACCAAAGTCTAGTCGGACAAGTCTGTTTGAAAAACCCATTTTAGAGCAGCAATCTAATTTTTTATTTTTTTTATTTTTTTCTTCTATCTTTCCCAAAAAACAGTAGGATGCGTCGTTTGAACGGATCCGATCGGTCACCATTTCGAAGAAAGGTTTTGGTCAGCTTGGATTTTTGAAATGACAGATTTTACAGACGGACTAAACACTTTCCTAGAACATGACCCATCACTAAAACGACTCCTTCTAGGAGAATAACGATGTCAATGAGTCAGTGAGCCATTAACCCATATCCAGCTTTTTTGAAAAAAAAAATAGTTTGAAAAGTGCGGTGTACATTATGAGAAGTGGATGTTTTGCGAATGACCCGTACCCTCTAGAAAATGTAATTTTTTTAAAGTGCGCCTCTAACTTAAAAATAAAAGTAAATGGCGGCTGACGACTATGCCAAAATCGTCGACGCCCTTTGGATGGTGGTATGGTATGTATGTTATGTATGGTAGTAACACATTTACTACCATACATTATCTGTGCTAGAAATCAAAATGAGTAGTTATTACATTGAAAATTGTAGAATGATATAGGTAGAATTTGTAGATTGATGTGATGCTCAATGCATCCACGGAAGGAGACGGACAGGTATTTTCTTAGGCCGGATACACATCACGGCACTATTCCACGGGAACAGACGGAGGGTCTACTCTTAGGCAAGACAGACCACTGCACACATCCACGTGAGGTGACGCACAGATATTTTCTTAGGTCGGACACACACCACGACACTCTTCCACGGGAAGACACGAAGGGTATTCCCTTAGGCCAGACAGACCACTGTACACATCCACGTGAGGTGACGGACAGGTATTTTCTTAGGCCGGACACACACCTCGGCACACTTTCATGGAAAGACACGGAGAGTCTTCCCTTAGGCCAGACAGACCACTGCACACATCCACGTGAGGTGACGCACAGGTATTTTCTTAGGCCGGACAAACACCACAGCACTCTTCCATAGGAAAAAACGGAGGGTTACTCTTAGGCCGGACATACCACTTCACACATCCACTTGAGGAGACGGACAGGTATTTTCTTAGCGCGGACACACATCACGGCACTCTTCCACGGGAACTAATGGAGGGTCTACTCTTAGGCCAGACAGACCATTGCACACATCCACGTGAGGTGACGCACAGGTATCTTCTTAGGCCCGACAAACACCACAGCACTCTTCCATAGGAAAAACCGGAGGGTAACTCTTAGGCCGGACATACCACTTCACACATCCACGTGAGGAGACGGAGAAGTATTTTCTGAGGCCGGAAACACATCACGGCATTCTTTCACAGGAAGAGACGTAGGTGCTACTCTTTGTTCGGACAGACCACTGTAAACATCCACTGGAGGAGACGGAGAGGTAATTTTTTAGGCCAGACACCACGACACTCTTCCACGGGAAGAGATAGAGGGTATACTGTTAGGTCGGACAGACCACTGTAAACATCCACTGGAGGAGACAGAGAGGTAATTTTTTAGGCCAGACACACCACGACACTCTTCCACGGGAAGAGACGGAGGGGCTACTCTTTGTTCGGACAGACCACTGTAAACATCCACTGGAGGAGACGGAGAGGTAATTTTTTAAGCTAGACACACACCACGACACTCTTCCACGGGAAGAGACGGAGGGTATACTGTTAGGTCGGACAGACCACTGCACACATCCACTGGAGGAGACGGAGAGGTAATTTCTTAGGCTGGACACACACCTCTGCACTCTTCCTCAGAAAGAGACGGAGGGCCTACTCTTAGGTCGGACAGACCACTGCACACATCCACTGGAGGAGACGGAGAGGTAATTTCTTAGGCTGGACACACACCTCTGCACTCTTCCTCAGAAAGAGACGGAGGGCCTACTCTTAGGTCGGACAGACCACTGCACACATCCACTGGAGTAGACGGAGAGGTAATTTCTTAGGCCGGACACACACCTCTGCACTCTTCCTCAGAAAGAGTCGGAGGGCCTAGTCTTAGGTCGGACAGACCACTGCACACATCCACTGGAGGAGACGGAGAGGTAATTTCTTAGGATCGAATCATGAGGTACTTATTTTGTTTATGGAACATCTGATTTTCTGCCACAATTAGATACCTTCCTTACGATCCATTTTTATAGGTAATGTGATGTGATTATCCAAATATCCAACAGAAATAATAAAAAAACTTACGTAAAAATTCTTTATTATTTATTTATTACTAGCACTAAAACTTATTATTTTTTGTGCGCATATTGTACTACTTTATGACCGTATGTGCGAAAATAATAGCAAGGCGCCTTAGAGAGTTTCCACACTATCCGATGCGATACCGTTATCGGCCGTAATTTTCATACATTTTATCGGTCTCCAATATCAGATACCGACAAAATGTATGGAAACGTGTTCCGATAAGGATATCGGATCGGAAAGTGTGAAAACGCTCTTACCCGCCGATAGAATTCGGGTCATTGAACTCGGCGCATCCTGCGTCCCGCTCAGTGGGCGGGGTGACCCCGCGTGCTTCACACCCTGACATAAAAATTTTCGTTGGCCCTATAGCGCCTTAACCAACACATGAAGAACATGAAAAACAATAACGTAAATAAAACGCCGTGGTGTGTCCGGCCTAAGAATAGATCCCTCCGTCACCTCCCGTGGATGTCGTAAAAGCCGACTAAGGGATTACCCGGACTTGTTGATAAGATTCGTTGGTATAAGATTTGTCCTGGCTGCTAGCTTATTATGGAATGTGTTATTACTGGAAGAAATCGTTAGCAGAGTCAGTCGTGGGAAGCAATGGTGGCGATTAGCTCAACACTTGTCACGTCTATATCTCACGATGGTGCAACCCACGATGAAAAGAGGCACATTTGAGGCTCTGCCTAACTTTTCGAGGAAAAAGGCGTGTGTTTATGTATGTATGTATGTAAATAATTGAATACACATGCGTACTCCCATAAAAATTATAAAACAAAGACAACGCGTGGTAAACAGACAGAAAAGAAAGCAAAACAAAAAAAAATATCACAAGTTAGGTAATAAACGTGTTAAATCATTCAATGTAGAGGATTTTTTGAAACCAATACTAAATAATTGAATAAACATACTCTCGTGAATATTATATAACTTTTATCCCTAAAACTGCTTTCATAGTGTAGTTTAAATTGCAATAGAAAATTAAAGCCATAATTCAGAGCATCCAACCAGAGATAAGATTTATATCGAGGCAAGACGTTTAGCCTACTATAATTTGCTCTTGCGTTTTATGGCTTCAACTGTTGCGTTAAGAGGTACTTTTGCGTATCAGTGTGTATGGGATGAAGAAGCTGTACTTGCAAGAATCCCTCTTATTTGACCGGAAACTTAAAGGTGACACAAATTGCTAAACCACTCAATTTTTCAGCATAGAAGCTTGCTGCACGGAGCAACTGTTTCAATGCAGATTAAATTCCGGCTAAAAAGGGGCCAGTTATATCAGTCCCTACCCTTGGTCCACCCACATAGTTCACCTGGCTGTACCAGGGGCAGTACGCATTTTTTGACATACTACAGATTAAATAATAGTAAAGTACACCTACAAAATATTTCACAGGGCAACACCGACACCTATCGGCCGCCATACTTGCGCTGCACTGTTTCACTGTTGTTTCTAACAATGGCTTCTCAAAAAACAAGTTTAGGCTTTGAGCTAATCAGACGTGTTTTTTTTGTGCTGTGGATCCCAGTCGAACACGATATTCGGCTGCGTTTCCACCAAATATGTGCGAGGTAGATGAGCGGTGCGAGGATGCTTAGCGAGGCTGTGGAACGATGTGAGTGTTTCCACCAGAGATGCGCTAGGCAGCTGAGCGGTACGAAGATGCGTAGCGAGGCTGTGGAACGATGTGAGTATTTCCACTAGAGATGTGCTAGGCAGCTGAGCGGTACGAAGATGCGTAGCGAGGCTGTGGAACGATGTGAGTGTTTCCACCAGAGATGCGCTAGGCAGCTGAGCGGTACGAAGATGCGTAGCGAGGCTGTGGAACGATGTGAGTATTTCCACTAGAGATGTGCTAGGCAGATGAGCGGTGCGAAGATGCGTAGCGAGGCTGTGGAACGATGTGAGTGTTTCCACTAGAGATGTGCTAGGCAGATGAGCGGTGCGAAGATACGTAGCGAGGCTGTGGAACGATGTGAGTGTTTCCACTAGAGATGTGCTAGGCAGATGAGCGGTGCGAAGATACGTAGCGAGGCTGTGGAACGATGTGAGTGTTTCCACTAGAGATGTGCTAGGCAGATGAGCGGTGCGAAGATACGTAGCGAGGCTGTGGAACGATGTGAGTGTTTCCACTAGAGATGTGCTAGGCAGATGAGCGGTGCGAAGATACGTAGCGAGGCTGTGGAACGATGTGAGTGTTTCCACTAGAGATGTGCTAGGCAGATGAGCGGTGCGAAGATGCGTAGCGAGGCTGTGGAACGATGTGAGTGTTTCCACTAGAGATGTGCTAGGCAGATGAGCGGTGCGAAGATGCGTAGCGACGCTGACTCCGTCTAGTGACTGCTTGTAGTTTCTCACTTGCGTCCATCCTTTGCACACATCCCTCGCACACATCCCTCGTTTGTTTAAGCCTTTTCGATCAGAGCTGCGCTGAGCGAGGCTAGGTAAATGAAGTGATTATGGTTCTTAACAAAAACATCCCTCGCTGCGCATCCTCGCTCATCTCTGGTGGAAACGCAGCCTAATAATGAAGACACAAGATCAACCAGATACGAGTACAATAGAGATACGGCTTATCTAAAATATGACACAGTCTGCTACTGTAAAAGCTATGGCACTTTCAGCCTTATCGACTAAGAATAGGCTTTATAATGATGTAGGTAGATTGTTTTGGTACTTAATGATGTATGGTCACGACATACCGATATTGAGGTCCAAGCTTTGGAGTGGGTTTGAGTTGTTGCACGTACGGGAAGATTATTATTAAAGAAGGTACTTATAGCTATAAGACCATTGGGCATTTCTTTTATTTAAGTCTTTGTATTTTGCTATATTATTTCTGGTGTTAATACCTACGTACTTACAATAATGAGTTAGATAGGTTCTTTTGTAGAGAATTTCGAACATACATACATACACACCTTTTTCCCCGAAGGGGAAAGCAGAGCCTTTTCACTGTGGGTATAATATAATAATCAACATAATATACAGAAATAACATACATAACATCAAACATAATATAAATAGCGCATTCAGCAATTTTTTTTTTAACGTCGATATACCTTTTTTTGAGCACGATCTCACCTGTTGGTAAGTGACGATGTGGCCGAAGATGGAGCACAAAGGTCTAGAAGGCACCTATTACTATTACTCTAGCCATTAGACAGAAATAGACAGTTTTTTTTTTTCTTGACATTTATTTGGAACTCAAGCTTATATATTTTGCTGTATCATAGTTACAATGGATCTGAAGGATATCTGAGGATATCCTATAGATGGATTTTAATCGATCATGATTTAAAAGTTGAGAGCATTTTTTTATGTGATTGAATTACGAAACGAGTATATGGCCCATCGTATCCTCTGCCTATAACAATGCATTACGTCACATATCACATCCACCTAGGACGCGCCCTACGTGGCATTGCACCGTGCCATCTGCCTATTATTACACCGGCACCATACCCTTCAAACCGGAACACAGCAATGCGAGCACTACTGCTTTGCAGCAGAAATCGCGGTATGGTGGTAGTACTTCCCGGGCGAACTCTTTCACAAAATGCTGTATTACTAACAAAATGTAAGTAGGTACTTACCAAAGCTTTATTTAAGTAATTAATACAACTAATACAAGTAGGTATGTAAAAAATAAAAAAAATACATGCGAAACAGTATAACTGACTAACTGAGGTCTGCTGCTAACGATTTAAAGGTAGCTCAACTGATCCAAATCACTACCAGACGGAAGCGTCCCTAAGATGCTGCGCTGCATTGCCACTCTGAATGGTAATACTTATGCGTTGAGCCAGATAAGAGCCAGCTCTCGGGTCACGCGTCGCTTCGACCAGACGCCCTGAAAGAATTTTGAAAACCGGTACCCCCACGGAACCGGAGTCTCGACCCCGAATGGCTCAAATAAGTAAGCTCTGTCAGGACTTGCATATTTGCGTAGGTACCTATAATGTGAAAATACCAAGATGCCATCTGCAAGCATACGACGTTACCTGTAGTTAGTTTAACTCTGGTTTCCTAACCCTTCGTTGACGTGATAATGCAGCTATAAATATCATATAGATGAGTTATATGCGCGCTACACAATGGCGATACCTATCCGACCAGATTCACTTTTACTCTAATCCCAAGGAAATATGCTTAGTTTTCTCACTCTATTCAGGTACCATACAAAATTGCATATTTTTTACGCGATAAATCATTTTTGATGCAATGAAATTATGCCCAATTTCGTGACGCGATAACACTGTGTAGTACGAATCTAAGAGTTTTTTTTAACATTGATAGACCTTTGTTTGACCACGATCTCACCTGTTCGTAAGTGTCGATTTGGCCAGAGATGGAGCACAAATGTCTAGAAGGCGCCTATTCACTCAGCCTTGAAGAGACCCAGATTATAGTTTTCACGACAGACAGACGACGGTAGTGTTTTCCACTCCTTAGCAGAATAGCGGCGGTGAGACTGACATTTAGAAACTATAGCTGTACCCGCATCTTTGTTCACGCAGTACATTAATACCTTTTAAAGCCTGCAAAAAAACAATAAAAACATAAACGAAAAGTTCACTTAAATTTTATTTTTAATTAACCCCCGACGCAAAAACGATGGGTGTTATAAGTTTGACGTGTCTGTGTGTGTGTGTGTGTGTGTGTATCTGTGGCATCGTAGCTCCGGAACGGATGAACCGATTTCTTTTTTTTTGTTGGAAAGTATGATTTGTCGGGAGTAGTTTTTAGCTATGTTTGATCAAAATCGGTTCAGCCGTTTCATTGCGTTGAGGGTTTTTTAATTATTACAAAATTATTACTTGTTCACTAAATCGTTTTAGCCATTTCCGCGTGATTGAGTTACAAACATCTAAACACCGTAACTTTGACATTTATTGTAACAAGTGGGAGTATTCACAGTAGAGGCGAGTCAAGTGGCAGTAAATAAGTGTTTCAAAACCTTCAACAAACTTTTCACAATAGTAGATTATACACTATGGGAATAAAGCAGTGTCGTACGGCGCGGGCGGCATCAATATGCCTTCAGGGTTCAATAACCCTGAGCGTAAAGAGGGACTCTATTATATAGAGTCCTGACTCAGGCAGCTTGACCCCTCGCTTCACTCAGGACTCCTGAGTGAAGCGAGGGGTCAAGTTGTACAAGACGAAGACAGTCTTTATTCCAGAGGAGCATACTCTACTTTTCACACCTTCTACGAGACAATTCAAATTAACTGAAATCACACCACCAAACACCGTCTTTTGTTTCACTTTCTTTGTAAACGGAGCTTTTTAGGATTCCGTAAAAAAACACGGAACCCTTATGGATTCATCATGTCTGTCTGTCTGTCTGTCTGTCTGTCTGTCCGGGTATGTCACAGCCACTTTTTTCCTAAACTTTAAGAGCTATGCTGTTGAAACTTGGTAAGTAGATATATTCTGTAAACCGCATTAAGATTTTAACACAAAAATAGAAAAAAAACAATAAAGTTTGGGGTTCCCCATACATAGAACTGGAACTCATTTTTTTTTCATAAAACTTATACGTGTAGGGTATCTATGGATAGGTCTTCCAAAATGATATTGAGGTTTCTAATATCATTTTTTTCTAAACTGAATAGTTAGCGAGAGAGACACTTCCAAAGTGGTAAAAAGTGTACCCCCCTTAACTTGTAAAATAAGATAATGATAAATCTACAAAAAAAATATGATGTAAGAATGTAAACTTCCAACGAAAATTGGTTTGAACGAGATCTATTGAGTAGTTTTTTTTTAAATACCAACGTCATAAATCGTAAACCATCCAAGAACTTTTATATTATGTTACTTGCTGCTACGGAACCCTTCATGGGCGAGTCCGACTCGCACTTGGCCGCTTTTTCTTTATTATTGAGTTCTGCTTATGGTTGCCTGTTCGATTTTCTAACAAACCTCTTTACAATGCAATATGGGACATTTATTTACTCAGAGTTTTCCACGAATTTCCACATGAATTTGACGTTCCAAATTCAAATCACTTTATTCCCTAGGAAGTTTCACACAACTTTACATCCGTTAAGGGATAATGCTTTACTTTACGTTGAGATTGCATGATATGTAATTTGACATTGTCAAGCAGAGGTAGTGTGAATAAAAAATAAGATTTGATGGTGGAATGGTTCTTGCTTGAACCGCGTTATTACCGTGCTGTGGGTTAAACAAGCAACACTTACCTACCTACTCATAGCTTAGGTACAGAAATTGTTGTTTATGAAACTGTTACATAACCAAATATTTCTTTGTAATAGTATCACACGAGTGTTTTAATACCTAGTTATGTGCAGTTTCATACACTACTTTATCTACACTCATGCAATAAAACTGTTACTTGACCAACAAAGAACATGAAAAATAATAACGTAAATAGAAGGCGTCAAATTTATAAGCAAAAGAAAAAGACACAATTCTACCGCGCAAACAATGTAGCGCGCGCGCCTGACCATAGACTATTTCAAAAAATATTCGGAAAAGAGTATATGAATCGTCCTTGGCCATAAGTAAGTTATTTTATAAAATTATTTAATTAGAGAAAAAGTATTTTATTAAGATTCTATTTTTAAATTTCAGTATTGTGTATTATAAAGTGTGTCAATATAAACCCGTTTTACAGTTTAAAATTCGAATTTTACGATATGAGAGAACCTATTATTATGATTTGATGGTGGACAGTGAATAGTTCAATGATGGTGGATTGGTTCTTGCTTGAGCCGCGTTATTACACCGTTCTGTGGATAAACAAGCAACACTTACCTACCTACTCATAGGTACAGAATAAGGGTCTAATAACAGTTCGCGTTCGCAATATAATTGAAACATCGAACGTACCGGAATATTGCAAGAATGAAGTGCAGAAGAAACCTTCATTTTAACAGATTTAAAAAAAAGGAAGAGGTTTTCAAGTCATTTCTATTTTTTGTTTAATGATTGTTACCTCATATCTCCTTCATTTATGAACCGATTTGTTTTTTTTGTTAGCTCAATATACTTCCAGATTGGTCCCATTTTCATCATAATCTGGTTCTGATAATGGGATCCATGAGGAATTGAGGGAACTCCTCAAATATAGAGTATCTTAGTGGTCAGTAGTTTAATTTTTTGATAAGTAATTAGTTTCTAAGTACTGTTTGTTTTCCTAAGAAAATAAAATAGATAAATTGGCACACACACATATAGCGATTTCGGTATTTCCAGGAACAAGTCATATATGGACGTTCAGGGAGTGCCATTTGGTAACGTGGAACTGACCAAGAAGACCAGAGATGACCATTGGATCTACTCAATGATAAGTATTTCACGGGTGGTTATAAGGGTGACTTTCCGATATCCGATTGAGCTGAAATTTGGTAAACCTGTCAAGTCCCGATGATAATACAATATGATGGCGATACCGAGCTAATCTGATGATGGAGACGGAAGGTAGACAAAGGAACTCCTCTGTAGATAATAGTAGACTGGCCGTGTTTAGGCTAATTGTGATCAGCACACGGTTCCGATCACTAATATTATAAAATCTTGTAATGTGGATAAATTAGTTAATTAGCTTGGGGCTAGATAATGTTGTGTGAACTGTCCAGTTAAAAAAAAAAAAAAAAAAAAACCTAACATCGAAGTCGGTTTTTTTTCGAAAAGGATTATATACAAACTTTCTTATTATGGAACTTTATGAAAATTGCAGTTTTAAATAGTTGTAACCACTTTGGGACACGCTTAGGGTTCCGTACCCAAAGGGCGACAACAAGACCTTTTTTTTTTTTATTACTAAGCCCCTGCTGTACGTCCGTCCATATGTCAGTCAGCGAGCTGTCTCTCGTGAACCGTAATAACTACATACATACAAACATACATAGACACACGCCTTTTTCCCCAAAGAGGAGTAGGCAGAGCCTCAATCGGCCTTTCACTCACTGTGTTTTGCTCCACCGTGAAATATAGACGTGACAAGTGGTGAGGTCATCGCCGCTATTGCTTCCCACGCCTGACTCGGCTAACCCTTCCTTCTAGTAATAACAAATTCCATAATAAGCTAGCAGCCACGACAAATCTTATACCAACGAATCTTACAAATAATTCCGGTAAATAAGTAATGCTGGAAAGTTCACACAACATTATCTAGCCCCAAGCTAAGCAGAGCTTGTGTTATGAGTAGGTACTAGATAACTGATATACTTAATACAATAAGAAAATACATAATTAGTAACATTACATAAAAAGTTATTTTTTATTATTACATAGAAAATACCCAGAACACCCTGAATAAATATTTGCATATCGTACAAATATTTGTTCCGAGGCGGGAATCGAACCCGCAACCTCCTGCGTCACAGGCGAACCTTCGCCCGCCGCGCCAAAGAAGTCGTCAATCAATTTTCTATTACGTGTGGTGTAATGATATCGTGACTGTATGCCTGGGGAGAGAACACGCAATAATCTTTACGGAAGAACTTACTAAGGAAAGTGTTCATTAATTTAATGAAAATATAGAGTGAGTTTCGCAATGGCAATGGCGGCGATGAGCTCACCGCTTGTCGCGTCTATATTACCACGATGGTGCAATCCACAGTGAAAAGAGGCATATTGAGGCTCTGCCTACCCTTTCGGGGAAAAAGGCGTGTGTCTATGTACGTAAAAATAGATAAATGGAAGATAAAACTTTAGCAGTCAACCCGTCAAGAATCATGCTCATTATTTTTTGTCTCTCTTTAATTATCGTAACGTAACCAACTTAGCACTTTTTTGCAAAAAAAATGCTACACCAAGCTCTATCGTGCTGTGATGGCTGAAAGGCTGGGTACCCGGAACTGGCTACCCTGTTATTACTTACTGTTTGCGAACGAACGCATAGCCACACTTCTGCACGTGTCTTAACTTTTTTTTTGTCCAAACTACTACCGTATCCACTATTCTTAAGGTCGCCTTTCTAGAAAGCCAATGTGCAAAGAGCAAGAGAATAGTTTTAAGAAACTAATTACCACATAATGATATCCTCCCTCAACAAAAAATGGGTAAGAACGAGGGACCAAGCGAAATTCGCAGTATCACGTACCACAACAAACTCTTGGAAACAACGTCTTGGTATGTTCACGGTGCAAAGCAAATGTTACTGAATGAAAAATAGACTTTATACAGACGTCATATATTTCATTTTGAATAAAAGAATGCTTGCGTTTAAGAATGCAGTAAAGAATGAGCAAGAAAATAGCCACTACGGTTTCAGCTCACTGGTTGTTTCAAAATTCAATTGAAAGGCTTGTATCAGGGCCACTAATCCACTATACCTCAATCTTTTCATCACACGACAAGCAGGCTCACGGCTCAATACCATCCTTACCTCATCAGTATACCCACAATTCGCACTAACCGTTTTGGTTTCAGGTTTGTAATGCGAACTGCTAAGGTATGGAACAAGTTGCCATCGTCTGTCTTTCCTGAAAACTATATGGAGTGAATAGGTGCCTTCTAGACCTTCGTGCTCCAACGTCGGCCGCATCGTCACTTACCAACAGGTGAGATCGAGGTAAAACGAGGGCCTCATAGTAAAAATAACTGTTCACTGATAGTTTATGAATTTAGGTCTCTTGCTCATTACAGCTCATTATCACTTCTTCAGATAGTGAAAGTTGATTTTGTGGAAACAAGGAGACTTAACACACATGTTTTAATTGATAGTATCTCATAAATATCATCAGTTTAGCTACGAATACCCCAATAAAAAAACACGTTATTTTTTCACACAGATACTCGTATTCTTCTTATTATTTTTTTCCTATGATAAAAACCTTCGTTTTTATTACAAGCAAGGATATCAGAAGAATTTAACTTGCAATGTATGTATGTTTGTCTGGGTGGAATCCAGGTGGAATCTTGCAACTGAATTTTAAAGCAGTTATTCTCAACCGATTGGGCTGAAATTTGGCATACTTGTCAAGTTCCGATGACAATAGAATATAATGGTGAGAGCGAGCTGATCTGATGATCAAGACGGAAGGTGGACAACGGAACTCCTCGATGGATAATAGTAGACTGACCATGTTTAGGCTCATTTTGATCAACACACGGTTACGATCACTAATTATATAAAAGCTTGTATTGAAATAGTATATTATGCAATTATACAGAAAAAATAACTGTAATAGTAATTTTCTGGTAGTTCCATATAGTTCTAAGTATCCACTATCCATTCTAGTAATAAACGCTGAATATCCTTGTAATAGTTACAAGTCTTTTGTCGCTTTCGACACAGAATAAATAACTTACAACAACTTATAACAAGGTACTTTCGATCGAAATTGTAACTGCTTGTCATTGCAAAATACAAAACCCTGTGTAAGTTTTCCAAGGAGAATAGACGTTATATGTAAGACGGTTAGGGTTTGAAAATAGCATCCGACATTTTGACTAGGCTTTACTAATGATATATTCTTTTAAAACGGCGTCAGTTGCACTTTACAATTAATGCATCGTTATAAATTTAACCAAAACCATCTTAAATTCAATACTTTGCTATTAATTAAGAACTGCCTCTATTTATCTAATTAATTTGTAATTTTTGCAATTAATTCTGCACATAATTCGTTTTAAAACTATTTATGTCAAACCCAGTTTATTGAGTTACTTTGCTCTATTTTGGTCGCTGCATGTCTTTTTTAGAGTTCTGTAGCCCAACAGGAAAAAATGGTACCCTCATTGATCATTCTTAGTCCGTCTGTCTGTCAAGATTATTTTTCTCAGAAACGCATGTAGGTATCAACTTGAAGTTTTTAGTGTAAGCTCAAGTATCTATAAAAAAGCTCTACAGCTGTGTGTAAGCTCTCAATGCTTCAAATTGATATGGTAATTAATGTATAATTTTAGTACTTATGGAATTCCTAAAAATTCAAAACATCTAGGCTACTTGCAGTGGTCATACAATTCTGAAATTTGGAATGCAACTATGATGAATAGGTAGAGACTTTGTAATATAAATAAAGGAAAAGTGTAGTATTTTGGAATTTTTGATCCTTTGTACCCTCCGGTACGGAGGCCTGCAATGCTCTAAGTTTGTACCCCTATGTTTTACATTTGTTGGAAAAAGCTCTACAAAGTCACTGTAATTTGCCATGGTAGGACATTAAAATAACGGTACGGAACCCTCAGGGCGCAAGTCTTGTCCGTATTTGTTGTATACTAGCTGTGCCCGCGACTTCGTTCACGCGGTACCGTCGTCTGTCTTACCACTGTCTTGTCACTTACCAACAGGTGAGATCGTGGTCAAACAAAGGTCTATCATTGTTAAAAAAAAAAAAAAAAAAAAAAAAAAAAAAACATTCATTTTTCTGAACCCTGCAACATATCAAAATGGAACATACATGAAAATTTAATTTACAATTCCCGTTGTAATCCCTAAAATGTACAACGAAATCTGTCAAACCGTTTCGGAGCATATTCGACACTAACTTTCAGAAAGTACAAAGTAGTCAAACCCTAAAATATTTTTCTCGATAAATAACTCTCCACTTTTAACCGTCGCAGACAACAGAAACCGGCGTAATACTTTAATTCTAGGATATTAAAATCTAAATACCTACAGTATTTTCTTTAATTTTTATAACAGAAATCTCATTATTAATTCCCAAAAGTAAAAATTCATCCCCTTTCCTACATAAAATCTTCATAGATATAAATTAACCATTCAAATGTAAAGTAAACTAAATTTTTTTCATCAGTTCTTATCTACATTAAAAGATATTATGTTCCCAAAAGTAAAAAAACCCTTCCTATTCTTTTGTACAAATCTCTAATTGCAGGAATAAAATTAAAATCAAAAGCTACCCCTACAATAATTTGCTCACTAGGCTGAACAATTTTTATTAGTTTCTTGAAAGAATCACATTAATTTTACGCAGTCGAGCAAATGCAAACCTTAGTTTCCAGGATAAAATTATTTCTTAAAAGAATAATCTACCTTATCACAAAAAAATACTCTACAAAAACCCCTTTTTCCATTTCTCAAATCAAGACCGTAATAAAACAATCAATTCTTAAAATATAAAACAAAAAATAATCCAGTAAATATAAAAGCACATCTAAAATTATTTCTCAAAAGAATAATCTACGTGATCACAAAATACTACTCTACAAAAACCCCCTTTTCCATTTCTCAAATCAAGGCAGTAATAAAACAATCAATTCTTAAAATATAAAACAAAAAACCATTCTGAAAATATAAAAGCACATCCCTTTTCCCTTGAAAATTATAATTGAGTATGTCATGGTGATTAATATTTTAACTTCTAGGATTAAATGGTTCTCAAAAGTAAAATCACATTAATTCTTCAAGTTACAAACGTCTAGAAAAAAACAACCCTTTGCGATGCGTTTTCGTGTTGCAAGCTTTTCGATATAAACCTTTTTTCCAGGTTACAGGAGTTCCAAAAAAAAGTATCTATATCTGCTTAATCACAAAAAAAAACTACTAAACCCTTTTCCATTGTACAAATCAAGACACCAATAAAACAGTAAATTCCCAAAACATTAACAAAAAATAATAATGAAAATGTAAGAAAACATCCCTTGTGTTGTCGTGTTGTCATGTGAATTATGTGCTAACTTCTAGAAATAAACTGATTCTCAAAAGTAAAATCACTTGAATTCTTCAAGATGCTCTTCAGCAACTGTAAAAAAACAACCCCATGTGATGCGTTCTCGCCGTTAAACTTTTTCTGCCAAGTAAATTATTTTTCAAGACTTACTGGCTGTTACACTTTTCAAGAACTTGTGAACTGTGAATGAATAAATTGCTTGTCCAAAAAACCTTTGTGTAGGTTATATTTACAAGTTAAAATGTAAGGGCGTTGTTATTTGGTACAGTCAGCGACAGAATTGTATTTGTTTTAATAAAAGCAGACTTCATGGAAGGTATAAATATTATTTACGGGTCGAGACATTCATTGCATTTAGTTTTATCTTTTGTCGATAGTTTTTGAAGGTTTTCATAATATATTGCTCCTTAAAAACAAATTTAATCTGCTCAGTACTTCTGCAAATACATTCCTGTGTTCAACTTTGGATAACGCATATTCATATATTTTTTGGGAATTGAGTTAAATAATATACATACGAAAGGGTAGGCAGAGCCTCCAATGGGCCTCTTTTCACAGTGGTTTGCACCATCGTGGGAAATAGACGTGACAAGTGGTGAGCTCATCGCTGCCATTACTTCCCACAATTGACTCTGCTAACGCTTTCTTCCAGTAATAACACATTCCTTAAATAAACTAGCAGCCAGGACAAATCTTATACCAATGAATCTCACAAACAAGTACGGGTAAAACCAAACAATAACGGCAAACAACCTTTAAAACTGAAACGAAAGTAAAAAGGTTAAATAAAAATGTGCTAATTAGAATTATAAGAATTATTTATTTTCAGAAAGATACTCTCACATTTAAATTTAAATGAAACACAAAAATTTCGTTCCAGCGGGACTCAAACCCGCAGCCTTGCCTGAGATCGGCGATGCCTTTACCAATTCGGCCAAAGAACGAGCTATGACGCTGAAGAAGAAATTTGTGGGCACTATCAACTCGGCTATAGTGCCGATGGGAGCCATCTACATGTGTTTCATTAGAAACCTTCTGTTCAAATTTCGAAATTAGTTCGAAACATTGACAAGAGATGACACCACTGCTATTTCATCATAGTTTATTATTTGATACGCTTACATCAAAATTAAAAAAATACTCATAATGAGTTGAATAAATGGTATTGTAGACAAGATACAAGACTAGAAATGTCGAATGGAATTTCATTCGAAACGTCTAAATCTAGAAACTCTACGAGCATTATATCGCCGACAGTACTGGTCGTTTTATCGTACCAGGAACTTTGGCTGCTTTCTAAATGGGCTGTGAACCTAAGCTAAGGGTTGTTTTTCAAATTTCTGAGTATGCAATATGCTTTTGATCTAAAGATCCCCCTTCAATGCCTACTTTCAATTTGCCGTAGTCGGTCGGTATAATAACGACGCTTTTTTACATATTGCTAGTGTTATTCCGGGGAGCCATTAAATCCATTATTAGTTCTAAGTCTGTTATTATTAAGTAGTTTGTGATAATTTAATTGCCATAAACTCGCGAAAAGAACGTACTTACTTATATCGGGTTTTGCTATCTTCTCACTTTTTTAGTTTTCTGGTATTTAAATTAGGTTTAAATTATATTTTTTGCATTTGAAAGTCGCTGATTGGTTTTCAGATACTTAGTTTGTAATGACACAAAGCCCTATCTTTATAATCATGGTTTGAAATTCTTAAATCACTTAAACAAAATATATTCTCAATCAAAACTAAATCAAAATCGGTTTATCGGTTTAGGAGCTAAAATGCCGCAGACAGATATAAAGGTACAGTTTTACCCAAAATATAAGTCGCCCCGATGTACCTGCACCGTAAACCAATTTCTATAGCGCGGGAAACTTCTTTCTACCAGTTAGCAACCACGCCCTAAAATCTTGCGCTGTTATTGGTTAATCGATTTCGCTGCAAAATCGCGACCAGTTGTGCGCCACCTTGTTCATCAGATTACACGCGGAGCAAATATTTGGGCTCAAATCAAGGGTCATGTCAGCAAATTCAACGTCAGTATGAATCTTACGGAAGTGAGAAGACTTTTAGAGGAAAAAATGTCATCTAACTCTTCAGAAGATTGCCGCAAAGTTGTCGATCACGCCATAGAATGTGAGAAGGAATTTTTAACGAGAAAAAGAAGCGCTTGATTTCGTCTGGATGAATTTATTATTATTACAAACGAGTCGTCATCATCATCATCAATCGATTCAAATGACGACAGCACGAGCGATAGGGAACTGGAAGACGTTGTGATGGAACCCTGGTCTCCACGTATGCTGCCAACATCTGGTAACACTTTTGACATACCTACACTATATTCTGAGAACAAAGTTTCTCAGAATAACGTCAATGCAGGAAAAAAAACTTAAGCCCAGAAATATTTGCTTATAAACTTACCAAATTCTACAGAAACTATTAAAAACTAAGGGGAATCTTGTGCTGAGCATATAAGGTTCAAAATAGAAACTACTTGGTAAATTTGTTGATTTCAGATATTGTGGAAAAGAGGCGATGTCTCGTCTCTATCTAACAAGGCAGAACTACAATGGCAGCTACCTCGCTCGCACCCGTGGGAAGCAAGCCCTTACTCGACAACTGTATATTTCGGCGCGTAGATAGACACCACGTACAACGATGAAAACGGAACCTTACGGCCTAGATATTAAGAGCGATTATATAATAAGCGATAGTATTGTATTCAACTATGTAATTATTTGAGACTTGTATCTCACTCGAATTTTGGCTACGAAACTGAATAGTCGTTACAGTTGAGGCTTGGATTAAAAATAAACTCAACAAGGAATTGATAAATAAACACTGGTTGGGCGATTTTAGCAAAAACGCCAATCAGTTAAAAATAAGTCTTGTGAATAAGCAATATCCAAGTTAAAAGTTCTAAGGACACAAGCAGTGATTGTTGCGTACAAAAGTACGATTTTAAATTCGGAACGTATGGCAGGAACCAGAATACATAAGTTAAGTCTTATCTATAATTAAATAATGTGTCTTCTATAACCTAGATATCGATATAGATTTCTAGACCCTACAGGTGACCTGACTCGAGACCTAAACATCTGCAAAAAGATATCTAAGTGCATCGCATTTTGATAACTCGCAGATTAATTTAGCTCGCTGACCAGACGACGCGATGCTCTGTATATAAATATACAGGACTGAATTATGCATTATGGGTAATTAGCATTTGACTAATTCAACGATACTGTTCTAGCCAAAAGCACATAATTACAACAGCTATATCACAGGGGAGAAACGACAAATTGATTTGGACTTATCAATTGTTTGAAGCGGAATTTCTAATACATTAAGGTGTTAGTTGTATCTAGACTAAGCTAGCTTTAATCAATCCGAGGGGGGTTTTTTATTTTGCCTTGATTCAATTTTTACCTCCTCATAGGATGGGTTAGGAACTTAAATCAAGGGGTGAAGATCTTGCTTTATCAGTAAGTCTTAATCAAAATAATCGAGTGTTTCGTTAGACTTTTATGCGAGTTTTAAAAATACAAAATCACATGAATTCGCTAACAGAGATTTATTGAAACTTTCTACATCGCCCCATTATCTCATAGGTAGGTAAATCATTAATGCTTTACCAACCAACATTAAATACAGATTTATCTCAACTAGGCTTAAGCCAAAACACACCTTGGTTCTAGACTAACCCAGGACTAAGTACCTCTGATTGTTAATGAATTTAACTCGCTTGTTAAGTTTGTGGAATTGGCCCTATGGCGTTCCGCTAAAAACTTTGATAACTGAAAGGTAAAAGGTGCCTGTACCGTATGAGACAGATTATGCCTGAAACTTGAAAGGAATCAATAGCAGTGTTGTTGAGAAGTTAATAATCTGAGATACCTAACTCTTGATTAGAATTGAAACAAGTTGGCCTATAAATATTTATTACACACTGATTAAATCAATACAGTTGGTTGGCACATGTATTACTACTTGCTAGACTCTTAAACATACATAGCAATGTATGAGATTAGTGCGGCCCTCACAAGGCTATGAAAGCACAATCGATCTAATTAAAATATTATCAATCTACGCTAGAAAGAGCGAAACGAAGCGATGAAAGAGGGAGACAACGCAAGGCGAATCCATTATATATGGTGCCAGTAATACAGCGTTTATAATACCGCTTCAGAATTGCTATACGCAGTTCTTAAGTCCAGGTTAAATACCTGAGACTCCAGGCTTTCATCAGCCGAATACATTATACATGGTGTTGAACAATGCAGACAGATATACATGTCATGCATTTTAGCGTTGGATAAGCAGACTTGACATTTATTGTTGGGTGCTTTTAACACTCCAAGCAGAGCAGACTTGACGAAATAGTTGGGTGTTCAGTATAAAAACGCATATCATCTCATCTAAGCGTGACGTAGCAATAATAGACTCATCATCTATTATCTCCACACTCATAAAGAGATCTACACACATGCTCCACATAGCGCGACCAAGAGAGAGAGAGAGCTAGCTAGCTAGTCCGAGAGACCGAGTACAAGAGAGAGACAGGGGGGGGGGGCATCACAACGTTCATCCTTTAAATTGATAATTCTATTTTTGATTTAATTTTGTATGTTTCCTAATATTATCATTACAAGTCTGCGGTGTCAAATAATAAAAATAATAAAAATATGTGAAAGTCTTTAGTTTTTCTCTAAAAAATAAAGGCCACACTAACTAAAGAAATAACCCGTTAAAATGTCCGACAGTGTACGAACCATGTGTCGTTCGGCTACTGTCGGATATCAGTCTGTGCTTTTCTGGGCAAACAAAAACAGTCGATCGTACTTATATTTTGGGTAAAACTGTATAAAAATGACAACTTATAACACCCTTCTCGTTGGTAGGCGGTTTAAAAAACATTTTCAATTATAAAAAAAATTACTCAGTTGTTTGATTAACTCATCTCCACTACGCTCATCTTTGGCATTCATAAGTACCTACTACTTTAATATTCCAATTTAGTCATGGAATCATAAACAGACCACCAGCAGTCGACTCCTTGTCGTATTTCCCGGCTTTATATCTATCAATATCCGCGATACCCGGCACCATTAAATTTATTCTAAGGCCTAATAGTCAAAGAGACAAAACCTTATGGTTTTTGACGTTCTATATATGTCTATAAATTCGGTTTGGTAGCCAGGCCAAAATGTTTTATGCAACGGTGATGCAACGGTAAATGACGTTTAAAACTAATAAGTTTTTTATGAAAAACATATTTACAAAACAAGCTTTTATAAAATTAGTGATCGTAACCGTGTGCTGATCAAAATGTGCCTAAACAAAGCAGTCTACTATTATCCATCGAGGAGTTCCGTTGTCTACCTTCCATCTCCATCATCAGATCAGCTTGTTGTCACCATCATATTGTATTGTCATCGGAACTTGACAGATATGCCAAATTTCAGCTCAATCGGTTGCCCACTGGTGTGTTAGGTTAACAATAAGATCACCAGCAGACCTGCCATGGCGAAAACCGTATTGGCGGTATGCCAAATTTCAGCTCAATCGGTTGAGGATAACTGCTTTAAAATTCAGTTGCAAGATTCCACCCAGCCAAACATACATACCTACATTGCAAGTTAAATAAAAGCTTGTAAAAATCCTACGGCTTGGACACGACTGAGCCACTTTTTAAGGTTACGTACCCATATGGTCCAAGCGGGGCCCTATTGCTTATGGTATCCTTGTATAACGGTATTCAAATTGTTGCTCTTTTACTATTGACAGCTTAGGTCAATTCTCTCTTGATTTCAAGCCAAACAAATATATAAATTAGTGGATAGAGGGTAAGATTTATGAAACTTATAATTTGATTGTTAACTCTTTATGTTGTAACCAGAGCGGCATCATCGCTTATGCGAAAAAGCCATTTTCCTTTTATATGATTAAAAAAAAAAAAATTGAGGGACTTTCCAGGCTACGTTTTTTTTAAATCAAATATATGGCGCTGTGCAACGTTAGCTGTATATTCATGAAACTTAACCTGATCAACGAAGAAAAACGTAAAAAACTAATGATTTTGACATTTAGTTTTCTCTAAATTCGTTTTGCGTTTTTGTTGTCGTCGTCGTTTCGTATGAGGTAGTGCTTGTTGTGATCGTGCGTGATAAATATTTCCCAATAACGAATTCAGAGAAAACAATATGTCAAAATCATAAGTTTTTACGTTGCGTTAGTCCTCTTTGGTCAGGCTGAGCGTCAACGTAGCATAGCGCCATCTATGCAACGTTATTACGTATTAATTATAATCCTGATTTAGTTCAAAATATTATAAAACTTACTCGTTGTTTGACTTGTCAGGTAGAGCCATAGATTTAGTATATGTACTAGATCTACAATCAGAGATCGAAGATGGAACCAAAAAAAATATGTGCACGTGTTGGTGAAAGTCTATGTCTGAGTTAAAAATAGTGTTTTCCTCGACCAACACTTTTACATTGTCGATAGAATTCGTCATCCGTCCGTGATGTGTATGGTAGATAAATATATCTTAATGCAGATTAAGTCTTTCATGAAGAACACAGCTTGGCAGATTTGACGTCATAAAGAGAATAAGGTTCTTATTCCAATTGTGAATACAGTTAATAAATAAACCTTTATTATTTATTGACCCCTAAATATTACGGTTTTATTTATAGGTGGGATCTTAGAGTTTCCCTTTTAAATGTAAACTTAAAATGTTTGCTGCATATACCTAGTGGAGTTCTTATTTGAGTCCATCCCACTCTTCTTATAACCGATAACCATTTTTCTCGTAGCAAAGGATTACTTGGAAATCTGAAAGCACAAAAACATTTTATATCAGCCGTGCTACGCCCATATAATTTTTCACTCTGTTACTTTATCTATAGACAATTTGTTACCCCAAAGTTTATTATTTTTCAAGTGTAAACCACGCTTTATGGATAACATTAAATTTAAATGTAACCCAAAAATTCCGTTCTAGCGGGACTCGAACCCGCACCCTCGTCTGTCATCGGCGATGCCTTAAACAATTTAGCCATAGATCGAGCTATGACGCTGGAGACTAAATTTGTGGGCACTATCAACTCGGCTATAGCGCCAAGTTGATAGTGCTGTATCTACAGGTGTTTCATTGGAAACCTTCTATTCAAAGTTCGAAAGTAAAGGCATCGCTGATCACAGGCGAGGGTGCAGGTTCGAGTACCGCTGGAACAGAGTTTTTGGGGTATATTTAAATTTAATTTGTTACCTATTATTTTATTTAGCAGAAATAAACAATATTAATTTATACAAAATTAAAAATAAATATACCCTTTCGGGGAAAAAGGCGCGTGTAATAATCAACAACGTAAATATTTACTCCAAAATATCTACTACACAAACTGCAATAAAAACACCCGTGGTGCTTTAAAGTTACCTTTTCAATAGTCAATACAAAAACACACACCTCAATGTCCACCTGGTTATTATAGATTTAAAAAAAACGGTAAAATGTTAATAGACCACACAAATTTACTCCAAACAAAGTAAACCTCCATTCTAGGATGGATAAAAATTTAATTTATAGGTAGGTATAGTGCGCGTCATGTAAAAAGAACGCTGGTGGTCAAGCTTCTACAGGTGTTCCAGCGTTCTTTTTACATGACGCGTACTATAATTGTACATTATTTGTAGTAAACTAGGTAGGCACTCATTCAATGCATAGTTATACATCTCTCAAATAAGTAGAAAAGTAAGTAATCTCTTAAAAAGAACGCTGGAACGCCTGAAGAAGCTTGACCGCCAGCGTTCTTTTTACATGATGCGCATTATACAACGATATAGACTGCAACAGGACTATCGATATTTCTGACGTCATCACTTGGTCAAGCCCTATCGTAATCAAACATTTTTATATTTTACATAAAATATTGTTTATTTCTAGGTGCAGCAACGAAATATTATTAAAAAATATAAGGGAAAGTCGTAATCTACGAATGAAACTGGTTTTTAGGCCATTTACTAAAGCAGAATTGATAAAATAAGCAATACAATCGAACTACCAATAATCTCTTATTTACCTGTAAAACGTGTATTTTCCCGGATAATTACGTCTTGTATCTTCACAGTCACAAACTGAACACGACACCATTGTCATACAAAGTAATATTTATTATTTAATAGTAAGATTACTAAAATAATTACAAAATTAGTTAAACTGCACAAGAGACCGTCCGGTATGCGCATGTACTCAAGCAAAACATGTCACATTCAATACTTTGTTGCTGTCACTTTTCTTCTTGCACGGGGTACATTTAAAAATGACTTCTCTCTCCCACGCTTCGTTTGTCTATTTAGCGTAGCGAAAAAATTCTACGTCTATGGGTAGAGCAGTCATTTTAATATTTTTTTTTTTTTAATTCTTTCTTGTTTGTCTTTCCTCTTATATGATGTTCAGTACCGAAACCTGATTAAAATGAGCCTTAAACAGCCAGTCTCTTATATTATCTATCAAGGTGTTAATCTTCCGTCTCCATCGTCAGAAAACTCACTGTTACTTTAATATAGGGTCAATAATATTTGACACTCCTTGAATTATACATAATATATGGTCAAAGCAGTAAAATAGGTAAAATTAGGCAACTAGCGTCACTATTCTTGAGTACTTTGGCTATGCGATAGCCGATAACGCATTGGCTCCTAGCTCCTACACTACATTGTAGAAATATCATCGTTACGTTTAGGTATTTCAATGTCTCAGTAACGAAGGCTCTGGCGGTATGCAGATCCAACTTTGATTTACATCCCGGTTCGTAACACGGCTAGGAAAAAACATTACCTTCTGTGGTACAGTCAGCCTCACATTAAGTAGCTAAAATATGGGACACTTTCAAAACAACATAAATAATTTTTCACACCACCTGCTCGACAATGTCCAATTACATATCATGCAACCTCAACGTAAAGTAAAGCATTATCTCTTAAGGGATATACAGTTATATGAAACTCCCTAGGGAATAAAGTGATTTGAATTTGGAACGTCAATTTTGTATGGAAACTCGTGGAAAACTCTGAGTAAAAAAATGCCCATATGGCATTTGTTCGATAATTGAACTGGCCACCATAAGCAGAACTCAAAAAAAAGGTGCGTGTCACTGATAAAATAATACTATACGTGCGTGTACAAAGAATGTGAAACAAAAGACAGTGTTTGGTGCTGTGATTTTCAGTGAATTTTAATTGTCTCGCAGAAGGTGTGAAACGTGAGTAGGTATGCTCCTCTGGAATAACGCCTGTCTTCGTCTTGGGCAGCTTCAATCCCTCGCTTCACTCAGGACTCACTTCCTCGCTACGCTCGGGAGTTAACTCTAGAGTCCCTCGTTACGCTCAGGTTTCAATATGCCACCTGTGACGTAAGACACTGCTGTATTCCCTTAGTGCATAATCTACTATTATTCCCTGTGCTATTTTGGTTCACATCAGTGTATTTAGACTAGTAAATCAAGAATTAATGTTTTTTTTTTTCATAATAACTTAAACCAAGTATTCTACTTAGGTATAAGCCTTATACTACTACAGGTGAGATCGCGGTCATACTAGGGTCTATCAAAGTTAAAAAAAAAACACCTCGAGGCTTGCCCTGCTCAGATATTGGAGCATCGTCTCTAGCTCAGCTGCTGTTGAGGAAAGTAAGACAATATCATCGGCGAATCAAAGATAGTTAACCTCTTTTCGCCGACTATTTTATAAGCTTTTATTTAACTTGCATTTGTCTGGGTGGAATCTGGGTGGAATCTTTCAACTGAATATTAAAGCAGTTATCCTCAACCGATCGAGCTGAAATTCGGCATAGGTACCTGTAAAGTTCCGATGATAATACAATATGATGGTAGCAACGAGCTGATCTGATGGAGACGGAATGTGGACAACGGATGAATAATAGTAGACTGGCCGTGTAGGCTCATTTTGATCAGCACACGGTTACGATCACTAATTTTATAAAAGCTTGTATAGAAAAATATATTTTTCCCAAAAAACTTATTATATCTTAGAGAAGAAATATTATTATGTATGTTATTATTTTTAATGTTCTTATTAGAATAATATAGACCAAAATACGAGACTGAGTACCGAAGCGTACTTTACTAGTACAGTACCACCAAACCGCTAAGATAGAGACATACATATCTTTTGCCGCGAGTTATGGGAGCCAGCCCAGATATTTATAGTTTAGCTATTAAATAGGGTTGGACTTGCCTCTCAGAGGTTCCGCCATTTTTAGGGTTCTATATCTCAACACGAAAAAACAGAACCCATAGAGGATCACATTGTTTGTCTGTCTGTCTGCCAGTCAATACTCTTTTTCTCAGGAACGGCTAAAGGTAAATAATTTTACCGTCTTTTTTAAAATTTATACCAATGTAGTGGAATGCCTGCGACTAAGTCCACGTGGAGTTTTTTCCATACAAACTTTAACACCCCGCTACACCCCTTTTGGGTTGAATTTAGAAAATTACTTCACAAGTGCTCACTTTCAGATGGGGTATAACGCAACATTACCAATCTTGATTTTTAAATATATATCAAGTACAATATTCAAATTAAAAATATGCATGGATACTACGTTATAATTCCAAGGGATCATAGGACAATATTTTCTCGATAGAAAATGAAAACAAAATTACGTCTACTTTTTGCCTAGATTCGATTGTTTTCTAAAATGGTGCATATTATTGGGTAAAAAAATAGATAAATAAATTCAATATAACTAAGCCGACGGTTTACTGTAGGAATTTTGTATAATTATCTATATTTTACGAGATATTCAATAAAAACAACTTTTTCGAGCGGCGCGAGGTGATTTTTGTATGAAGATTTCGGCCACAAAAGGAATATACCCTCTAAATTTCAGGTTTTTAGGAAGTACGGTTTAGGCTGTGAGTTGATAGTCAGGCAGTGATTCAGATTGTATATAGTTAGTCAGATAAAGGTCTGTGAGCATATAATGCTGTAAAATTTAAGCTTCTAACTCAATCTACATCTATCTATGAGCTTAACCTGACTGACTGACTGACTGACTTAGGCCGGGACTCCACCAAAGCGGAGACGAGACGAGCGGAGAGGAGATGTTTTTTAAACAACCAATAGAATTGTGTTATTGACACATCTCCTCTCCGCTCAGTTTCAGTGGAGATCGCTGTGGAGATTTGTAAGATTTGTATGGCGCGATGGAAGCGGAGATGTGAGCTGTGCCCGGACGACGCGCAGTGGAGACGAGAGATGTGAGCGGCGTGCAGTGAGCGATGTCACCCGATGTCAAGCACACAGTACACCGCACACATCTCCGCTTTGGTGGGTCCCCCGAGCTGAAAGACATCTCTTCTCGCACAGCACACAGCACACGGCACACATTTCTGCTTTGGTGGAGCCCTGGCCTTATTGATTCATCATTGCCGAGCCGAAACCGCTGGATATAGAAAGCTGAAACTTGGAGCGTAGTTTTCTTTTATAGCAAAATCACCCACTAAGAAGAGATTTTAATAAATTCAACCGCTAAGGGGGTGAAAAGGGGTGAAATCCAGGTGAGATCGCGGTCAAACAATGTAAAAAAAAACGTATGAAAAACCGTATTTCTTGAACTCACAAGCTTGAAACTTTGCATATGTATGCTTCAATACAAATCATAAAAGGATTACAAAAAAAACGAACGACCCTTAAAAGCGGGTGCAATAGAGTGGTAAAGTTGTATAGGAACTTTTTATCGCGTGATTACTTTTGCTTGAAACTTGGTATGGGTACTTAAAATACAGAATACTTGAACACATATTTCAGGATTTTTCAAAATAACCCTTAAAAAGGGGTAAAAAGGGGTGACAAAGTTTTTTTTTGTGATATGATGCATAGCAAAGCACGGGTATTCAGCTAGTACATTATAAACATACGCCAGTGAATAAATAATAATAAATAAATAAATAATGCTGGACAGTTCACACAACATTATCTAGCCCCAAGCTAAGCCAGAGCTTGTGTTATGGGTACTAGATAACTGATATACTTAATACAATATATTACATAGATAGATATTTTTATTATATATAGAAAATACCCAGAACACCCGGAACAAATATCTGCAGATCGCACAAATATTTGTTCTGAGGCGGGAATCGAACCCGCAACCGCCTGCGTCGCAAGCGAACGTTCGCCCGCCGCACCACAGAGGTCGTCATGTCTAAGTTTAGCATGGAAATAGCTCAATTTGTTAGCCAGTAATCTCTGAATTCTAAAATTTGGTACACTAGGAGAGTTTATGACACGGTCAAAGCACGTGAGTCCTAGAATGGAATGGTCAAGTTTGAAGGAAAATGTTCCAGTATGGAATCCACAAGTAGGTACATCTTGTGGCATACCAAAAATTTATGAGAATTAAATTGATATTTAAACGATTTTTTCAACTACTCTTTGTAAACCCTCTTATAAAACCAATATCTTCAAAAGACCAAGCCCAAACCTCAAAGCCCAGTCTAGACAGCTCATTGTACCTTCAATTATGTAGTTATGTTTTGTTTCTTTTTTATTTATTTAATAAGGTTAATTCCCTGAGCTGGCTTTTACGACATCCACGGGAGGAGACGGAGGAGTCTATTCTTAGACCGGACACACTACGGCCTTATTTTACAATATGTGGTCATATTTGTACACTATAGCAATTGAGAAAAATTTATGGAATCGTTACTACTGGAAGAAAGCGTTAGCCGAGTCCGTTGTGGGAAGCAATGGTGTCGATGAGCTCACCACTTGTCACGTCTTTATTCTCACGATGGTGCAACCCACTGTGAAAAGAGGCCCATTGAGGCTCTGCCCATCTTTTCGGGGAAAAAGGTGTGTGTCTATGTATGTATGTACGTATTATGGTGGGGTATAACGCAAAATTTACAATTTTAGATTAGATATTTAACTGACTCAATACTATAATCAAATTAAAAATATGCATGGATACTACAGTATAATACCCAAGGATCTTCTTGAAAAAAAACACAATTGGACAAAATTTTCTCAATAAAAAAAAATCACGAAATTATCTCTAACTTTTGGCTAGATTCGATTGTTTGTTACTATGGTACAGATTATTGGGTCAAATATTGGATAAATAAAATCAATGCAATAAAACGGAGGGTCCAACCAAGAGCTTTTTTAAAATTATTTATATTTTACGAGATATTCAATATAACAGTTTTTTCGAGCGGCGTTTTTTTTTATGAAGATTTCTGACGCATTGGTGGCGCAAATCTTAAAGCATTTTCTATTCTAAAAGCAGTACAAAATTAATTGAACTCAAGAACTTGCAAAGGAAATTAGCAATAAAACAAACCTTCGCGTAAAGTAATTCTTGTATAAACTTAGCTATCATATAATTTACTGTTATTTTCCTATTTAAATGATCATAATTTACCTATATAGCACTATCTGTTTATGTACTGTTCGTACAGTTATTTATACTGGTTTCGAGGCCGGATTATTTGCAAGTTACTGCTTCAAATAAGACTCAATTAAATGCCAAATATGCAAAATACACAACAATTGCTTGATTAGGTACTTAAGTAATAGAAAAAAAATCGCTTAAAAATATTGGTGCGTGGGACCGATACCCCGTCACCGAAAACTAAGAGCGAAAACTTTTTATTCACTGAAAACAGTGAATAAAAAGCACTTTAATCACTTAGAACACACCAATGTACTCGAACCTCCATCTCAATGCAACACCCTCCAATAACAACTCCTATACAACCACGTTTTGCATAAAATACTCGATACAAAATCCATGTGCAAAGAAAACTCGCCATACAAATTTCTTGTGCAAATAACTCCTCGAGATTTGATTGGTCGACATTTTCGACAAGAAGAAAGAACGGTACGGAGGCCTGCGTTGCTCGATGAGAAAGAAAGAGGAGGAGGCATTAGAATAAAAACTATTTTATGTTCTTTGCTGTGATTAGTAAATCTTTTTTGAATACTCTAAGTTGTACGAACACAAAGTTTAGGGGTACTTATTATTAAATCGATTGAAAATGTATTCAACTGATGAAGTAGATGTATATTTTCGCTTAAATCTTTGTTTTTCTCGTAGTCTTGGTATAAAGTATAGTATGCAACTCTTGAATAAAACGGATTTATATCGAGGGCCATGAATCCCTCGATTCGCACAGGATTCTAACACTTGAACCACGAGCGTAGCGAGTGATTCCATCATCATGAATCACTCCTTACGGTCGTGATTCAGTCGTTAAAATCCTTCACTTGCTCGTGATTCATCTATGGCCCTCGCTTTAAATTCGTCCTTTATTCACTAATTGCATAATATACTATTTGTAAACAACGCCAGCTAGCGCGGCCGTCGAAGATGGAACCTAAATTGTTATCTTACAAATTCTTACGTTTTCCAATACTATGCGTGCTCCTACACTTAGCTGGTTTTTACACATATGATTTTCCTACTAGTTAAAATGTATACTTCCACTATACATAACTAGGTACCTAATTTTATACCAGTCGGTTCCTTACATGGTCATATATTTTAATGAGGCGATTGGCACACAACGTTTATACAAGCGGTTACAAAAACACAATTCATGAAAATTACCAACGGATAGTGTTTTACAATCATCAATTAACATTCATTAATCAAAAAGTAATAATTACTTACAGTGCGAGCCATATAATGTTTCCGCTAAAACAGAAAACTGTTAAGTGCAACAAATGCTTTCGACACCGAAAATGGTATGAGCTAATAGTTTTATTAAAACGAATTATTCATTTATTTATAAGGACACCTTTGATGCTTTGTCGGTAAATTAATTTTATGCATAAAAGTGGTCTTTTGCGGTGCCGCCGATTGGCTCAATGGAGTCTAACCGACTTTAGTCATTCTTATATTTATTTTATTGTTATGTATTTCTAGCTATATATCTGTTTTAATGCCAATATTTTACTAAGCTAAATAATTAATTTACAATATAAATATTTATATATATTTATATTTATTTATAATTATATTTATTTTATTGTTATGTATTTTTAGCTATATATCTGTTTTAATGCCAATATTTTACTACGCTAAATAATTAATAAGTAATATGTAAACCTACAGTTTACAAAATAATAATAGTAATGTAAATAGTAATCTTGTCTGCCTTCTTTGTAAGATAAAAGTGTCAATGTTGTGTTCGCCTGTAATTGGTGTATGTATCGGCTCGAAACTAAGTGAATTATTTTTGTAAAGGTGTTTATATATATTATGCTGTTGGCGTTCCTTTTTATGAATAATTAAATAAATAAAATAGGAGTGTATTAACAGGTGTTTAACAATTTGCTCTTTAAAAACAATGTGTTATTTACAGGTGGCATCAATGGTAACTGCCCTTAGCAAATCTCACAGGATATGCATTATCTGTAATCTATGTTATGCAGGAACTAATATCTAATTTTAAGGCGCTATAGGTTCAACCAGGTTCAACGAACATTTTTATATAAGGCGAAGAAGGCGAGCACACGCTCTGATACCGTGTGTTGTGTAAATAATAATAATAATATAAAATGCCCTTAAGAGCATTTTTTTTTATGACTTCACCAAATCATTCGTTTCAAAAATTAAAACGTGTTACTATAAAGTCTAAAAAGGTATTTCAATTTTAAAAAGTGGTAGCTTTTGTAAAAAATATATCGAGTGAAGTAATTCAAACAAATAGTGTATTGAATTTATGTTTTTCCTGGATATAAAATTATGAATACCAATATTTTTTTTGAGAACTGTTAGAACCCGTAAGAAAAACTAAAAAATTCTATAGCTCATTATAGACATGCTCTGAACCTATTTGGCCTTAACGGCATCGCATAACCTCATAAAGGGAGTCAATCTACCTACAAGAGTAAAAACAAGCATAGATCATTTTAATATCAAAACGAGACACCAATGGCAGGCGATAATAAATAAATAATGCCTCAATATACCTCTAATAATATGGCTCTTATTTTCTGTTAATAATTTGGCCCGTAGTTATATGGTAGCTGTTTATAACCTGCCTTTGTAAAAGTCAACAGATGACGCTGTGCTTCGGTTAACATCAAACATAACTCACAAGGAGAAAAATGAGTTGGTGTGTTCCTAGACTTGCAGAAAGCGTTCGATACAGTGTACAGTGTGTGTGTATGTGTGTATCAATTTGTACATGTTTAAAAAAAAAAAAAAAAAAAGAAAAGCAAATAAATTATCTTTATCTTTATCTATTACCATACTCTTGAGACACGACTAGAGAACGCTGGCGTGAGAGGAACAGTTTTTCATCATTATGTATTAATGTTATTAAAGATCACTAATAAGGCTGTGTTTCCAACAGAGATGAGCGAGGATGCGTAGCGACGGATGCGTTTGCTAAGAACTAATAGAATCACTTCATGTACCCAGCTTCGCTCAGCGCAGTTCTGGTGGAAACGGCTTTACAGAGCGAGGTTTTTATACGTACAAAATAAGCGAGGGATGTGTGCGAGGGATGTGTGCAAGGGATGCGTGCGAGAGATTTGTGCGAGGGATGTGCGCGATGGATGTTTGCAAAAGATGGACGCGAGCGAGAAACTACTATTTAGCAGTCACTAGACGGAGTCAGCGTCGCTAAGCATCTTCGCACCCCTCAGCTGCCTAGCACATCTCTGGTGGAAACACTCACATCGTTCCACAGCCTCACTACGCATCCTCGCACCGCTCATCTACCTGCACAACTTTGGTGGAAACGCAGTCTAGGTTACTAATGAAATGCATAAATCCAAAAGGAAACACCTAATTTCGTTTTATTTGAACAGTTATATTTGAGAAACCTAATTTTAAATTTATGTAAGGCCTAGCTGACGAAACCTGGGTGGCTATTCTTTATGATTGAAAACCGTTGCGTTTTATGCGACGACTGCACATGCAAACTCGTTACAAAAATGGAATGAAAAAGGAATTCTACGTAAAACTGTGTGGTCTCTAGCCCGTTGAAATCTCATAATTATATTTCCCCACAAGAGTTCTCGAAAATATGTATCACTTGAAGTGAATGAAGTAAAAACGATACGGTATGTCAGAGTTGTGAAAATTGAAAAACTACGCACGTACACCTTAGTTATTCAAAACGATCATCGCAAACGAGCTCTTTTTTGGATTCTACGGTTGTACACTGAGAAGCTCAATGAACGAAATAACTTGACAAATTACTTCGAATAAAATAGACAAAGAAATCCAAAGTGACACTTTACTATTAGTTTCTCGGTACGAACTTCTACATGCTTCTTTATTTTACTGGAATTGGAGACTGTTGTTGATTAATAATTGAACCCACGTGACTCTTTAAGGGAGCGTTTTAAGGAATTTAACATACTCACTTTTATATCGCAATATATCTATGAACCTTATTATAGACACAAACACTTTGATAGGTGTGAAAAAAGTGACGTGCATTGTTTAAACGCGTAGCGAACTTAATTATATCACTTAATAATGGCAAAATTGTTTGGAGCACTCCTCGGCCATCAATTAATTATAAGAAGAAGAAAAAAAGTTGCACCTTAAAGGTGTAAAGTTAAAAGTTATTTAGTTTCGCTTTGACCAATTCTATTTGAGATCAGAAACTAAGAACTCATTAGATAATCGTCTGGTAGAGATTTGGATCAGTTGTGCTACCTTTAGATCGTTAGCAGCGGTCTTCAGGTAGCACAACAGTTTCACATGTTTTTTTTAATTTCGTACATACTTTGTATTCTTCGATAAAAGAGTTCTTTGTATTTTATCGAAGCTTGTATTAGTTGTATTATTCTTTCTGTAAATAAATTAATCGTAAAACAATAGTTTTCAAACTCCACTAATGAATGTTTCGAAGAAATATTTGTACTCGTTCACAGGTCCTTTGTTAGTGTATCAAAATTAAATTGTTTGCAATTGTGATGTTTTTTCTTCTCCGAATAGCTAAAATACCTTTGGGCACTTACATTCAAAGAAGCTTTTTAAAGGTCACTATAGATCATAGTCATCATCAGCCTACAGAAGTCCACTGCTGGACAAAGGCCTCCCCAAAGTTTTTGTTTTATACATCTTGGTATGTCGGATCAAGCAGATGATGACCCACGTGATTTTAAGCGGTACCCTCTGCCTATGAGCAGTGCATTATCACACAGGTCACGTCCACCTAGTACGCTCCCTATGTGGCATTGCAACACGCCCGCCACCCTGAGACATAAAGATGAAAAGTCTCAAAGCCTGTCATTTCACTGGCAACCATACCCTTCAAATCGGAACACAGCAATACATGCCTACTGCTTTGCAGCAGAAATAAAGTAGAAAGAATGCCACGATGAACAGTTTTAAGCCGCACCATCCACCGCCTTTCTGCAACCTCTATAATGTATTTGATCCGTCGAAAGGGGTCATTCTTCTCCTCCTTCGTCTAGTTTGTGGTCACCACTCGTGGAACTTTCTTCCCCAACGGTTCCACTTCCATTGCCACTTCAACTTGTTAATTCTGAGAGCTATGTAGGTGTAGGTTCTTCTACGAATCTCCTTATTTCCGATTCTATCACGTGGTTAAACTCTGAGCATAGCTCTCTCCATATATCCATATCCATATCCATATATCTTCCTTCTCTCTCTCTCTCTCTCTCTCTCTCTTTATATTCTTATATTTTTATTATTTACTTTCACTTAGTCATATTTTTCCTTTTTTTTGAAATTAGCGTAAGCATTTTTGTTAGTATCCATAATTTTTGTAATATTTGTGTAATAACCCTTTTTTGGCCTTATTGTTGTGTATTTTGTTATTTGGACTATATATATTGTAACGCTGTTGGTTTACCTCAATAAAATAAAATAAAATAAAATAGCCATCCTATGAGGCCAATAGTTAGCGGCCACGTCTCAGTGCCGGTATTCATCACTGGCAACACGCACTGAATTTCGTCTTGAGACATTGCGGTATCCGTGACGACAAGATATGACGTAGTTTCCCGAACGCTGCCCATCATCCGAGAATAAGAATAAGAATATTTTATTTGCTCAAAATATAGGCAACTTATTTCGAAGAAGTGTTACAATACAATTATGTCACTAAATATTCTACCATATACATCATGAGCAAAGGTCAGTGTGATTTAATAAAAAAATTGCTCATTAAAATACAAAATTTAATGTCACAAATTATTGGAAAAGTTCATAAATTTTTAAATAATTATCATAAAAACAATGATCAGCTAGACATTTCTTCAGCTTGCTTTTACACATAGTAAATGGCAAATCCTTTTATGAATTTCATAATTTATTATAGACCCGTATGGCATTTACGAATACATTTGTCTGCAGTAAGATTGGGTAAATAAAGTTTAAATGGATTTTTAGGCTCAACATTCTTTACAACTACATCTGATTGCTTCCTAAAGTATTCTGGGTTGTTTCACAAGAATACACAATATGCAAGGCTGGAAGTCACTGAAGTTCTAGAAAATATCGTATAGAGGTGACTCAACAGCGAAATGGTTCTTTTCATTCCATATTATGGTTTCCAGCACTGCCGCCTCAATTTCCCGATCAGTACGCGAACTTATTATTGCTGCGTAGTCATTGGGAAAAACTATGTGTAACTATCTAAGTGTTGTGATCCGTACGTGTAGTGTTTGACGAAGTGGCATAGTATTTATTTCACATATTAACTACTTAAATTAATTGTTTTTATTTAATGTAAATTTCAAAAAGGGTAATTCATGCCTCTGTGTAATTTAATAAGCTGTATGGTATTTATGCATAGCCTTTCGGATCGCTGAAATGTTAGCAAACTCAACTTTTTAACTTTGATATAGGCATGCAATCATCAGACTATCAGGGCACAAACAAATAGGTACAAAACATATATAAATTTTCTACAATTATTACAAACATAGGTACATTAAAAAAAAAAAAACTTCTTGCTATTTGCGTGTAGTCCAGCGCAGTTAAACACTGTTTCTCCTACAAAAATGTATAAATAATTAAGGTTTAGTTACTATAAGTGTTTAATTCTAAGAATAATCCAATGAATTTTTGTAATTGATGTTCGTTTTATTTGCTTTTAAAATGGTGAAGGAACTGGCAGTTGTACAAAAATATACCGTTATTCAATAATAAAACTTCACTCGAGACAAAGGTCTCTAGTCTAAAAGGTAAAAATACCAACTGTCAGGTGTAGAATGAAGTGAATGAAGGATATTCTATCGCAAATACAACATTTTCTGTTCATAATTAGAAACCAGTAGCTACAACAGTTTAAAAGGGTAATCTAAAAATAATTAAAATATACAAATTGACCGTTATTCTACAACATTGAAAGTTAACAATTGGTTTAGTTGGATGCTACTCAATCTCGCCGTAATTAAAACCAATTTTGATTAAATTTGGTTCAAGAAAAACGTAGGATACTTTTTGTTTGGTTATCACGCAAGCGATGTTGGGTTCATAACTAGTATATAACTCGAAAACCATACGAGTATTGAGTCATCAAACAGTATTAATATGTTTATTATAATTACATATATTTTACCATCTGTACAATGACTCCCCCATTTTCTATGGCTTACATTTTACGCTACTAAAGGTTAATTATTTATAGATATAAAAAACGGCCACCTGTCAATTAGTTATTTAGCCCTCGATACTAGGTGCGTGTCAAAGAGAGAGGCTACATTGTCTGTAATTGGCACCAAAGCTATTAGCATCAAAACTTGAGCCTTAAAGACACCTTCTGCCAAGAATGACATAGTCATAATAACGACCATGTTCGCCGATAAATGATAGTATTTTAATATTAATTAATCATTTCCTATAGTATTATAAGTTCATACCTGTCAATGAAGGTTAATGAATTTGCTTTTAAACTGCGATTAAAAAAGGGTCTTACAAGTTTGTGTTTGTCTGTAAATCTGTATCTCTGTTTGTATGTATACATGCATGTTTCTTTGTTACCACATAGCTCTGGAACGAGTGCTCTGATTTCAATGCGGTGAAATTTTCTATGAAAGATGGTGTTTGCGAGATAGGTCTTAGCTATGTTTGGTTAAAATTGGTGCAGCTGTTTCTAGCACAACAAGCTAGCAAAAATTTTTTTTTAAGGTACCCCAGCTTTTTTCTTGCTAGAACCTTCAGTTTGAGCTGAAATTTTAATTTTCGACGATTTTAGGCTCCAGGATTTGATGGTGACCAGTATAGGATGAACAAGACAATTATGGTGCCGTGGGTGTTTCACTGCTGTTTTATTTGTATGAAAACTGGTGTAGGACTGAAAAAGTCAAATGTTTTTTTTTATTTATAAAATTGACTTGCAGAAAAACAAAGATAAATATTTCTTTAACAATCTTACCATTTAACACAACAAAATTAACGCATGTGCCACTAATACGTTGCAAACAGACGTTCTTCAATCACAAGTCATAAATAAAGAACGTGTGTAGAAAAATAAGTTGTTTGACATTAACATGCAAGGTGTAATTTGTGGTTAACGTAATTTATTTATTCATAAGTCGTGGTAAACACTATTTGTCACTAAACGGGTCAAAAATTATAATTTTTCCAGAGATATCAAGTAACATTCGCTGCATTTGTATTACTATCCTCTTATTATTTTAAATTAAAATGATTGGTGTTGAACCATTGAGCCTAAGGAGGGACTCTTCCTCCCTTTGTGTTGTTTACCGCTTATATGGTGTATTGTGTTGAGAATAATTGTTTGAACTGGTGCCTGTGCCCACCATATCACCGCTCGCCATCACCAGGGGATTTATACTCACACTTGGGGGCTTAAACTTTGGAGCCAATATGGTCAAGTTGTAGAATGATCTCCCAGCTGAGATTTTCTCTAGAGTACGTGGTTCTTTAAAAAAGGCGTTTTATAATTATTAAAGAGCCGACAACCCACGTGTTATGTCTCCAGTATTACAGGCGTCCATGGCCACGGTAACCACTTTATATCAGGTGGGACGTACGCTTGTTTGCTTACCCAGCTGTGTTTTTTGACCCAGTCCTTGTTGCACCACTTTTTCAGCTTTAATTAAAGTGCATGCCAACATATATAATAATAAAGCAAGCTGATGTCTTCTTCAAGCCTAAAGTTTCATTATAAATACAGATAATTGTAGAGTTCCTTATCAAATGGAAAATAAACGGAACGCATATGAGATCACTCCACTCCAGACGGAACGTCCATCTATCACATCCAGTGATTTTCTTCAAATCTTTTTTGCGTTGAAACTTGTAGTGCAAGTAAGTCTTTGACGTGAAACCATTTATTTCATGCCAAAATTATATTTTAACCTAAAAACACGCACCTTTTCATAAACTCAAAACATTGTAGTATAGAAACGTAACTGTTGGGCCTAAAAAGGCAGCGGCCACGTCTGATGGGAATTTGACCTTCATACGACAGCACTATCGACGTTGTCATTGGGAATTTAACGAGGGAAGATAAAGACAGCATGATACGTGCCATGGAAAAAAACAGCATTGTATTATCAACACCGCCATTCGCTCAATAATACACGCTTGCATTTAAAATAATACAATCTTTTTTCGGCAAAGCGTGTTTCCAGTTTTGTGATGAAAATACATTTCTATATAATTTTTGCAGTGTTTATGTGATGCACTCAACGTGCCACCTCGTAATGAGTGTCTGTTGCTTCAAAGCAAAATTTATTTCTGCTCTAGTTTCTTAATATTGTAAAAGGTTATAGTCATAAGAAATTTCGTAAATGAGTTTTTAACCCGTTAAACACCGAATGACCGAATGAAAATCAATACTGTTCCGTTCAGGCTGTAACGACGCACCTTTTCGCCGCGTTCCGGGTATCGGGACGCATGTAATCTGCCGTAGTCTGAAGGGAACATCCCCTTCAGACCACGGCAGATTACATGCGTCCCACTAAACTAAAGATAAAGCTATCATACTACAAATAATATTCGGATAAGTTGGGAATAAAAATATTTCATATAATCATAATAATATTTATCATGTAATCTGCCGTAGTCTGAAGGGAACATCCCCTTCAGACCACGGCAGATTACATGCGTCCCACTAAACTAAAGATAAAGCTATCATACTACAAATAATATTCGGATAAGTTGGGAATAAAAATATTTCATATAATCATAATAATATTTATCATGTAATCTGCCGTAGTCTGAAGGGAACATCCCCTTCAGACCACGGCAGATTACATGCGTCCCACTAAACTAAAGATAAAGCTATCATACTACAAATAATATTCGGATAAGTTGGGAATAAAAATAACAAATATTTTGAATGTCCCATCTCGTATCATTTCGCACTAGTTTTTAACCCCCGACGCAAAAACGACGAGGTGTTATAAATTTGACGTGCCTGTGTGTGTGTCTGTGTGTGTCTGTCTGTGGCATCGTAGCTCCCGAACGGATGAACCGTTTTTTTTTCGTTTGAAAGGTGAATTAATCGGGAGTGATCTTAGCTATGTTTGATCAAGATCGGTTCAGTAGTTTCATTGCGCTGAGGGTTTTTTTAATTTTACAAAATGAATTACTTTTATTTGGACCTGTTGGGAACTACTCAGTAGTTCGGCCTGAACTACCTTTGAGAAAATAAAATTGGAACTGTGATATATTGTTACATGATGGGAATATTGCGGTGAACTATAGGCAACATTGTAAAGTTTAGTGACTCGAAGAAATAAGCGTCGAATGCCAACAAATGGGAGATCATATTAAATCGGGTTTTTCTATAGGGTTATGTGTATAAATTTCGAATTCTTGAATTTTATGGTTTTCCTTGGTCACAAAATCTCTAGCATGCAAAACTAGTACACATATCTTTTTTCACACCACCTGCTCGACCAATGCTGCTGTAATGTCCAGTTACATATCATGCAACCTCAACGTAAAGTAAAGCATTATCTCCCTAGGGATATAAAGTTGTATGAAACTCGCTAGGGAAGGGAATAAATTGATTTGAATTTGGAACGTCAAATTCTTCTGGAAACTCGTGGAAAACTCTAAGAAAAAAGAAGCCCATATAGCATTGTAAAGAGGTTTGTTCGAAAAATCGAACTGGCCACCATAAGCAGAACTCAAAAAAAAAGGTACGTTTACAAAGAACACAGACCGAGAGTGTACTAAAAAAAATTCGCTGTACTCCGCTAGACGTCCGTCTTTTTTTAACTTCTTGTATGACGAATCATGTAGATGGCCCACCAGTGTAGCGCTTATATAGCTTTAACAATGCATTACCTCATAGGTTACGTCCACCTAGGACGCACCCTATGTGGCATTGCACTGCGCTCGCCACCCTGAGACAAAGATGAAAAGTCTCATGTGCCTGTAGTTTTTTCAACACATCAACAACTTCTTCAGATAGCGAAAGTTGATTTCGCGAGAACTAGGAGAATTAACACACATGTTTTAATTTATAGTATCTCATAAATATCGTAGCTTAACTAATGATATTTATGAGATACTATCAATTAAAACATGTGTGTTAAGTCTCCTAGTTCTCGCGAAATCAACTTTCGCTATCTAAAGAAGTGTTGATGAGCTGTAATAGACAAAAACACAAAAAAAAAAAAAAAATGCGCTACAAGCGTGAGCATCCACCTTTACATACTATTATATATTCTGTGCCTTAACTTGCTCAACACGCGCAGCCCTATCTGTATAGGCGTATAAAACCTACGTGGTTTTATTTTGGGATGCTCGTATTTATAATTTTTTATATCTATTGAAGTGTTGTAACTTGTAAGTAATTTTGAATCATTTATATTAAATTATTTATAGGATTTCTTTACATTAACGAATTGGGAAATAGTTTCTCTCTAGTGTATAAAAACTCGATTTATTCTGAAAGTGCGGTTGGCGATGCGTTGAAGTAGCGTGACCCACGTGGCTTCCGCCTGAGAGAATTACGAAAATCCTTCCGCCAAGGCCATGACGGATACCTTGTTTCCGTCAGGAGCTAGTTTAATCATTTATGATTTCGTTTACTAATATTGATTTCAGTCATGATTTTATTCATTTTATGATCTAAATAAAACACTGCATCGAAAACCATTCTCGTTTTTCAAGGGGACCGAATGGAAAATTTAATTTGATGGGCACGGGGTGTGTCCCCGTGGCATTCAACGTGTTAAAACCTTCGTTTTGGGTGACTGAGAGCTTTTGCTCATTAATACTTGTCTTGTTTTTAATCCAGTTTATTTCAATGTAACTTTATTACGATATACAAAGTGTTATTTCAACAAATGATTATACGCGTTCTTAAGAAGTAATTTATTACAAGCTACAGTATGTTAATGTTTATTGATATGTCCGGTGCCGTGGGGTGTCCGACTTAAGAATAAACCCCTCTGTCTCCTCTCTGGGATGTATTTATAGCTGATAGATAGGGAGTATACCGCAAAATTCCTAATCGTAGATTTGATTTTTAACTAACTCAAGTAGGTACAAAATTCAAATTAAAAATATATATGGAAAATACAATACAATTCCAAGGGATCACTGTACTAGAAACACGATAGGAAAATATTTTTAATCCCCCCCCCCCCCCCCCCCCCCCTCTCCAAAAGAGAACTTTTGCACTTCGATATCTGAGTGTAGAAGACATTTTTATCCACGAAAGGTAAAAATTGTAGAAAAAATTGAAGTAAAATTGAATTTAGAACATGTGAATTCAAAACATCATTAAACCTATTTACTTCTACCTCCATGGTGCCAAATTTATCATACAACCTTTTTTTAACCCCCGACGCAAAAACGAAGGGGAGTTATAAGTTTGACGCGTCTGTGTGAGTGTGTGTGTGTGTGTGTGTGTGTGTGTGTGTGTGTATGTCTGGCTGTCGCCTCGTAGCTCCCGGACGGTTCAAACGTATCATTGCGTTGAGGGTTTTCTTAATTTAAAAAAAAAAAAAAACTTGTTGTATGAAGATTTCTGCCTGAGGTTGGCGCAGTCCTAACACTAAAACTGCCCGCCAGCAGTGGACATCAAACTGATGACGATAATAATGATGGGTTAATAATCTTCGAGATGTAGCTCTACCACTGCTCTGCGTATTTACAGGTAACCTGTAATAATTTATTATTATTATTATTTAAAATTGTAGACGAGCAGCTTTCGCTGAATTTCAGAGTGTTGAAATGTCTTAGTTTCACTCCCTGCACTGATTACACTTTAATGTCTTTAATTGTTAACAGTTGGTTCGTTCGCAACCAGTTACCCAATTTGTTCTTGAAAGCGTTTATTGATGTGGCAGTAACAACATCTTCAGGTAAATCATTCCAATTATGGACCACTCTGTTACTAAGGAAGTGCTGTGCAGTGTTTGTGTTAGATGGTCCACGTAATATTTTACGACTATGCTCTCTCAACGACATTGAGCTTTCTTCTAAAATGTAGATTTCATGAAATTCAGGCAAATTGTAAGTGCCAGAGAGGATCTTAAAGGTCTCAATGAGGTCGCCACGCAGACGTCTTTCCTCTAGGGTAGTGAGGCGTAATGCGCGGAGTCTCTCTGTGTATGACATACGACGCAGGGCTTGTGGAGACTTGGTGGCTTTTCTGTGTACGCTCTCAAGTAAGTCTATATCTTTCCGAAAGTAGGGGCCCCAGACTTGAAAACCATACTCCAGCAAGGGCCTTATATAAGTTTTGTATATTCTTCGAAAGACTTCCACCGTCATAGTTTGAAACGATCTTCGAATGACATAAATAAAAGAGTTGGCTCGTTTAACTATTCCGGTAATATGAGCTTAGTTTATTTTGAGCTTATGAGCAATAATTTATGCAGATATTATAATGAAGCTGTTAGCAAAGCACTTACTTTTTTGCATTTAGTGATATTATTGTCCGTTAGAACTTAACTTCTAAAGACATTGCAGAAAAAATTCCTTCTGTTTAGCTCCTTTTAATAGAGTGTTGCCATCTGTCTCTATCTGGAAGAGAAAAGATGCCATTAGAAATAAAATAAGTTTTATGTGAAAAAACTATTTTTCTATACACCACGAATTCATCACAATCACATTCGGCTCAGTGGCGCGTATTGGGAGAGGCCTATGTCCAGCAGAGGACTAATAATAATTATGAGAGATTTTCAATAAAATGTGTGTTAGGTCTCCTAGTTTTCGCAAAATCAGGTTTTTCTATCTCGTTGATGAGCTGTGATGAGCAAAAAATACAATTAAATTTGAATTTCGCGCGACAAGAGAAATATTTTCAGCGTAGAGAATATTCTAAGTCTATGGTTGCACCTTAAGGTACGTAAGATTGATTGTTTAGTAACTAGTATCGTAAAAAGAAGTTTTTTTCTTCTACCTCAACTGGTTACGAATCTTCGGTTTCGTACGCGGCCGAAAGGGAAATGGAAGTGTTGGAAGTTTTTACGAAAATATCCAAGACAAATTGAATCTTTCTACACGCGTCGAAGCGAGTGTTAGACATTGGTATTATTAACGTTCATAACTCAATGACATTAAAAAATATTTTAAATAGTTTTTTTTAACACGATGCTATTTTGAAAAGTGTCTGCGAAATTTATATTTTTTGTACTGGGTTAACAGAACTTAATAACTTATTGAATGTAAGAAGAAGAAGAAGAAGAAGAAGAACTTATTGAATGTAATTTTTTAAATGTCATAATTGAATTGTGTAAACTAATAATTATATTGGAACTTTCGAAAATGACTCGCAGAAGTTGCGGGATAGCTAGTGACTGTATAAGGTTACACAGATGTAGGTATCCCAACAGTTAACATCTGAAGTAAACAAAGGTATCTATATACATATATTATATACGGTGAAATTACAGGCACATGAGACTTTTCATCTTTATGTCTCAGGGTGGCGGGCGCAGTGCAATGCCACATAGGGTGCGTCCTAGGTGGACGTCACATAGGCAGAGGGTACCACTGAATATCAGGTGGGCCATCAGCTTGTTCCATCATTCAAGTAGTATAAAAAAAATAAAAAACAGGTTTTTCATATTCATATATTTCATTTTCATATTTATTTATTCAAACCCGAGTGTAAAAAACACGTAACGTCAAAGAAACGTTTGCTAATTGAGTGGATTTGCTATTATTTTACTTGGGGATGCTGAATATGTGTCTTACTAATTTGAGTCCCATATTCTTGATGCAACACTGCGGTCTGTAATAAAAATGTTAGGTTATTTTTATTTATAAGCAAATAATTAGTATTTTATTAGTTTAACCTAAATCCCTAAGGAATCAGTTAAAGTAATTATTTCCTTAGTTTGGTAGGTAGGTTGGTAAAAGCAATTGGCTAGTTAGTATATGAGCTCAAGGTGGATGCTCTCGCTTCCAAAACAAAAACAAAAAACACTGTTAAACTGTTTTATCGTAGCTAAACTGATGATATTTATAAGATACTATCAATTTTACTATAAAAAACATTATTACATTCGCATTTATTACATTTATTGTAACATTTTATTTCAATCTCTAAAGCAAAGCTTATCAAAATCCCGTTCTCCATAAGAAACCTTGTTTGGTAGAATAAATATTCAAAGGTTTGTTAGACAATTCCTAATTTGACAAATCTAATTGGACAAGTAGACAAGCAAGTCAAATACATTGTTGTTAACATTATGCGATCGGCTAGTCTTATAGTGCTACAAGGATCATTTGGCACGTCTTGTTGCCGCCGTTGTGGCGCTGTTTGATATTAGATTATAAGCTGGCGGTGTTGTTCTGATTTCGGCCACGTGCCAAATGATCCTTGTAGCACTGTACCGGGGATTATTCCGACATGTGACATTATTAGACAAGAGTTTTTTTAATCTGTGACAAGTGATTTTTCTTGTTTTTCATACGTCTTTACTATACGAGTATGTTAATGACTTGAAATTAGCTGCAGGGTAGCTTGTATATAAATCCTTCATTAGGTAACCATCAAAAACATGTCTGTACATCAGTCTATTTACGGTGATTGACAACACTAAAGTGCCAAGTAGTTATAAACAGGGAACTAAACTGATCTACAAAAGATTAAAAACTGCAGACCGTTCACCGTAAGTTGGCACCTGCCATGGCGTATTTACAGGTACCATCTTACGGTGAACGAGCTGAAGATAGAAGTCTTAAAAACTAAAACACGACTACGGAAAATCTTTACTGAAAAGTATGAAAACGCTTGTACGAGCATTTTTTTTGTCCTGGCTACCCGAATTTACTGGCAAATAGTTTAAACTGCTATTGATATTACGGGTCTAAGGCCCGTAATATCAATAGAAGTTAGTCAATAGTTGTTAGTTTAAACCATTTATGTCCATTGACAGAAATAGTTTTAACTTAAAATCAAAAGATAAACTTGATATCACGGATTTATGTCCCGTAATATCAATAAAAGTTACAGACCGTTCACCGTTAGTTGGCACCTGCCATGGAGTATTTACAGATGCCATCTTACGGTGAACGAGCTGTAGTCAATATAGTTGTCAGTTTAAACCATTTCCGTCCATTGACAGAAATACACTGGGTCAAAAATTTTAAACGGTCAGTCCTCTAGATAAAATCTACAAAGATATAATTGCATCTGTTTGAATAAAAATGCAAGAAAATGTGTAGATGCGTCGTTTATCGAAATATCATCGCTTAGATAAGCCTCAATGTGGCGATATCACTATAGATAATCTTTAAAGATAATTATGAACATTTTTGAGATAAGTAATGCTTTAGAAAAATACTGTGACATTTAAGTAGTTATGGAATTTTAACTAATCATCGAATTCCACAGTCATTTATTTATCTGCCTTGAAAATAATTATTGAATTATAAAGGTACCAGAATGGACAACTTTTTTTAAAATATTTAATAGAGTTACAAGCAGAGTACCATTGTAATTGAATTGTATTTGCATAGTATAAGAATGCTTTTTCTTTAAAAATTGAGCCCCTGTATAGTATAAATTTTAACCATCAAATTTTTCTCTATTTAAAGGAAGTTTTACGATTTTGCAAAAAATATGATCAAGAATTGACGTGATCAAATACAAGAATGCAATCACGAAATAATAATAAGATCTAAATATAATACAACGGACCAATGTATATCCTGTCATACCCCATCCAACAAAAAGTATTAAATGTGAGCATTAAAATCATAATACTTATGAAACATTAAAAAAAAACCCGTGTACTTAACATTGTACGTGCAATTCTCATACGTAATGCAGTGAATTCAATGGTGGACGCATTACTAGCATTGAACGTCCGATCGGACAAGAGTTTTGCTGACATACGGCTCGAAAAAACGATGAACAAACCTGTGCACCATAATTTTTCACAAGGTTATTTGGTAGAAAAAACGATAATAGAACACTTCAGAAACAATTGTCATAAATTGCCTTTAGTTTAAATCAAACTTGTCCACTAAATCAAACGAAGTAAAATAATCAACATTAGCTACTAAAGTTGATTGTTTTGCTTGACTGCTGTAGTTGATATTCTGTTGGCAATTCTTCGAAGAGCTCTTAACCTTAAACTGTCCTGCTGGCCTAGCCAAACGGCATTCGCTTCGAAGCGATTCCATTTCTACTGTCGTAATACAATACAATTAACCACGTGACATTTCGATAGCTTACGTCAATCTCATACATTTTTGGCTTTTCTACTAGCGTCATCGCTATTAAAAAGTATCTTTGTCTACGGCCACTGAAGTACTTATTTATTTATTTCGTTATTTTATTAGACACAAACGTTTAGGTTTTCTATGTTTAAAGGACGGGATGCTCGGCTTCTCATTCCGCGCTCGGACGCGCTCGTGGAAGTGTGTCGTGTGATGTGACGCATTGAAAATGTGACAGCGTCTGTATGGTAAAGTGACTATTACATAAACGAGGTACACTTGACTTTAAAGACATCCCCTGATGGAGTATACCGCAAAATTCCAAATCCTAGATTTAATTTTTAACTGACTAAATCAAGTACAATAAGTATATAAATTAAAAACATGCATGAATACATTATGATTCCGAGGGATCACTGTACCAAAAACAAGATAGGACAATATTTTCTCGACAGAAAAAAAACCCAAAGTTAACTTTAACTTTTGACTAGATTAGATTTTTTCTCAATATAGTGCATATTATTGGATCAAAAATAAGATAAAACAATACAATATAATCAAACCGAGGGCTTCCTGTAGGGGTTTTGTAAAATTATCTAAGTTATTGAGCCATTTCGTTACTTGAGTCATTTTTTATGTGTTTCTCTTGTGTACAAATAAATATTTATTCTTTCTATTCTTGCTTCTTTCTTTGTACCTACGTGATATTCAATTAAAATGTTTTTTTCGAGCGGAGCGTGTTTTTTTTTTAATTCACTGGAGGAATAAATGCATTACCTACTGACATAATTAGCTCTCAGATTACTGTACGTACTAACTAGTACCTAGTTTATGAAACTGTCACATAGGCGAGGTTTTTATTAGTATCACACGAGTGTTTTCATACCTAGTTATGTGCAGTTTCATACACTACTTTATCTGCACTCATGCAATATAAAACTGTTACTTGGCCAACAACATGAAAAACAATAACGTAAATAAAAGGCGTCAAACTAATAAGCAAAAGAAAAGCCACGATTCTACCGCGCATACCATATAGAGCGCGTAACCACAGACTACAAAAAATCGGAAAATAGTATGAATCCACCTTGGTCTGGCCGTAGTGTAGGTATTATATTGGAAAAAAAAGTTAAAAGTTTACTTCTGTGGCAAAAACTTTTGAAACGCAATTAAGGTAGGTAGCATATTTTACGATATGAGAGTTAACTTCAACTTTAAGATTTAAACTATAGATGAATCACGAGCAAGTGAAGGATTCTAACGATTGAATCATGAGCGTTGCGAGTGGTATTCAAGTGTTAGAATCCTGAGCAACGCGAGTGATTCATGGCCCTCGATATAAATCCGTTTTATTCAAGAGTTGCATACTATACTTTATACAATGACTAAGAAAAAAAGGAAAAATTTAAGCGAAAATAGACATCTTCTTCATGACTTAAATGCATTTTCAATCGATTTATTCCTCGCGCAAAGAAAACTCGACATACAAACTTTTTGTGCAAATTACTACACAAATGTTACTAGTGTTATAAGTAACACTAGTAACATTTGTGTTCGTACAACTTACAGTATTTAAAATAGCGCCAATTTACTAATGACAGCAAAGAACACAAAACTGTTTTTATTCTAATGCTAAACTCCTTGTCGAAAATGTCGACCAATCAAATCTCGAGGAGATATTTGCACAAAAAGTTTGTATGTCGAGTTTTCTTTGCGCGAGGATTTTGTATCGAGTATTTTTTGCGCAAGGAGGTTGCATCTGTTGTTATTGGAGGGTGTTGCATTGAGATGGAGGTCAAATATATTGGTGTGCTCTAAATTCAAACACCAAAAAAGTGCTTCACTGTTTTCAGTGAATAATATAAGCTTTTTAGAGGGGGAATGGTATAAAATAGTATATTTGTGTGACTGGCAGCTATGCGTTATCAAGATAATGTAACCACAGACCAAGAGTGTATGTACTACGTAATGTAACTTGGTAGGTACTTCGACTAACAAGCATGTCGTCCAATATTTCAAGCTGTGTGTTGTCATCGTCATGTAGGCGACGAGACTTTTAATTCCCCGTCAGTTGGAATCCTGATATAATAACATGTGTTATGTCTTTTTACCCTCGACGGAATGGAGAAGGTACATGCGTTTAGGATGAGAGTTTGTGTGTTTATTTTGAGTGCAAACCAATGTTCCTATTTATCTCCAAAACAGTTTGCTCGATTTAGTTACATATTTCATTATTACAAGCTTTTATTTAACTTTCAATGTATGTCTGTTTGTCTGGGTGGAATCCGGGTGGAATCTTGCAACTGAATTTTAAAGCAGCTATCCTCAACCGATTGAGCTGAAATTTGGCATACCTATCAAGTTCCAATGACAATGAATCGTATCTGATGATGGAGACGGAAGGTGGACAACGGAACTCCTCGATGGATAACAGTAGACTGGCCATGTTTAGACTCCTTTTTATCAGCACACTATTACGGTCACTAATTTTATAAAAGCTTGCAAATGAAAAATATATTTTTCACAAAAAACTTGTTCCTTTATTAATAGAACACTGAACTTAGCCAGGGTATTCAATTTTTATGAAATTAAGTTGTATGTAGTTGACCTCAGATAGTTCATGGCTGCTTTGCCAAGCTTTTTGCGAGCGCAGATGGCGCTCAACCGGTAGAGTAGCTGAATGACCCTGTGAAAGGGCCTCGTGACCTATGTGCAAAGATTCAATGCGTCTCACAGAAGCACTTTATATACCTACACACTCCGTTAGACAAATAAAACTGCCCAAGACGTCTCAACGTATGCCATATAACAACTTTTCCGGCTTTTGGGTATTAGAAAACATTTCGACGACCTCTGTGGTGCGGCGGGCGAAGGTTCGCCTGCGACGCAGGAGGTTGCGGGTTCGACTCCCGCCTCGGCTAAAATATTTGTGCGATCTGCAGATATTTGTTCAGGGTACTTTCTTTCCTGAAAACTACAATCTGGGTCTCTTCAAGGCTAGAGTGAACAGGTGCCTTCTAGACCTTTGTGCTTCATCTTCGGCCACATCGTCACTTAGCAATACCTGTTGGTGAGATCGTGGTCAAACAGAGGTCTATCATTGTAAAATAAAAAATATCTATTTATTTAATTTATTGTATTAGGTATATCAGTAATCTTGTACTCATAACACAACATCTGCTTAGCTTGGGGCTAGATAATGTTGTGTGAACTGTCCAGCATTATTTATTTATTATTTATTTATTTATTTGTATATTTGGTACCTATAACGACGTCGGAAGATTACAATGGTTCCAGTATTTGTCATTTGGCGTAGGAAAAACATGTTAAAATACCGAATGGGCGGAGTCTAGCAATAAAACAATAGCTGCAAGAAAGTGACAGCGCTATTGCTCAATTGAACCCGGGAAGAGATGAGGTATAGATTTCTTCAGCTCGGAACTCGGAAGTAACTGAAAAAAAGCAACTAATGATAAATTTTGTTTTACTTCTAAAGTGGCAAATATAACAAATAAATTATCTTAATCCAAGTAATGTGATTACCTGCTGAATAGTATAAAAATTTACGCTTAATATTTTCTCTAATCGAAGGAGGGACCTAAAACACCAAAAAAAACCACCACCAAACACGAAAAAAAAACACCAATCGTGTTTCTTGTCTATGATTTATTTAGATAACATCCTCAAGTAATTACTGTACTTACATCAACTAAGTGAGCACGTAACGCAGTGACTTGAAAATAAAATTTAAAATTAGGAATGTTGCGGCTTACCCCCCCTTAATAGGCTTTTACGACATCCACAGGAGGAGATGAAGGGGTCTTAGCACAGACACACTAACGTACTTGCATTAAATTTGAGTCATATCTCTGAAATAACCCGCCGCTACTTATCGCCATATACATCCATGTACTGTCCATCCATGGTCATAGCAATGTTCAAGAACTTATAATGTGTCAGCTACTTCTCACGGGAAAGTCTCGGCTCAACATGCGGCAACATTTATACTTAACTTACTTAACTTAAGTTATACTTAGTAGTAGTAGAGCTTTTTTGTGAAAGAGTTCGCCCGGGGAAGTACTGCCTCCATACCTATTTCTGCCACAAAACTGTAGTGCTCGCGTTTCAGTGTTCCGGTTTGAAGGGTACGGGTGCCGGTGAAACTACAGCCACATGAGACTTTTCATCTTTTTGTCTCAGGGTGGCAGGCGCAGTGCAGTGCTATATAGGGTGCGTCCTATGTGGTAATGCATTGTTAAAGGCAGAGGTTACCGCTTAACATCAGGTGGGCCACCAGCTTGTTCCGCCATAGAAGTAACTAAAAAAAAAACTCAAATAGTAGAGCAGCCTATGGCACATGGCGCCGGGCGCAGACTGGGAATTGTAGCTGCTTTAATTATCTTATTTCATCACTGGTTCAATCAACCACAATACTATCGCCATGTAAATAAACGAATGGTTCTGAAAACAGTAGCCCTCGCGAGCTCACCCTTTATTGCAACATTTTTTTATGTGTAACATCTTTCCTCTCGCTTTCCTGCAATCTGTAGGACTGATTTCGTGAAAAGGGAAGGAAGATTTATTCGGCCATTTTTGAAAAGACACGTCGTCTACTTTTATTTTATTTCTTTTCCTAGTATTTTTTGTGTGCATCTGTATTGATTCCATGGATTCATCCCACGAATATTTATTTCCGGATTCATACCAAAATGTAGGCCGTATTCATCCCTTGTGTAATTTATGGAAGTGATAGTGTGACTTTTAAAATTGGTGGATATTATCTACCAAAGTTTTAGTAAAACGGCCACTGTTTTACTAAAACATGACTTGACAGGAGATTGTAACTATCAGCCATGTTGCTTATTACCAAGGAGGTGAGATATCAGAAAGTGCGCATTTTTCCGTGAGGTTGGTACTATCAGCCATGTCAAATATGAAACAATTTACAAATAAAATTAAAACTAGTACCTATATTGTACAGTAGGTCTTATCGCTTTGTAGCGATTTCTACCACACAACCTTTGGATGGAATGGACTTTGTATATTTACATGGGGTACTTAATAAATATAGAAAGGTCACAATGTCTTTTACGTTGTTAAAAATAAAATAAATGTTTAAGTTTCACATCACAAAGAATGCAACCTTAAATAACGGTAAATTCAAGTAGTTAATTTAATTCCGATCGAATCTATAATAAGCGTGCCGTGACCAGCTTCAGAAAAAAAACAAGTGTTGTGATTGGTCCGAATTGTTGGATGACTTGTATATTATTCGTGTGGACGAGTTTTGTCGCCTGGCTTCGCTTGAACGGGTTTTTATTCCAGTAGGTCATTTCATTCGATTCTTTTGTAATTTTTTTACCGACTTCAACCAAAAGGCGCATTATATTACTCAATTTAGGTATTCGTATGATTATTTTTTTGAAATAATTTTTTGAAAAGCCAACAGGCTATCACGTTTTTTAGATACGTTATTTGGCGAAATTTATTTTTAATCTGTTTTTTTAGTATTTTGTTGTTATAGCGGCAACAGAAATACATCATCTGTGAAAATTTCAACTGTCTAACTATCACGGTTCATGAGATACAGCCTGGTGACAGACGTACAGACAAACAGACGGATGGACAGCGGAGCCTAAATAATAGGGTCCTGTTTTACTCTTTGGGTACGGAACCCTAATGAATTTTTCTCTAATCTAAACGGGATTTAGGAGGGCCAATTTAGAAAAATAAATCTATCGAGTAAAGGTTTACCAATCGTGTTTCTGTTCTTGATGTATTTAGTACATCCTGAAGTACAATTAATGTGATAATATCTAGTTTACAAATTAATATTAATATAATTTTATAATAAAGTTTTTTTTTTGTTAATATTTTATCCTTATCCGTTATTGATTGAGCGTGTGACGCAACGACTCCAACATTTTAACATATCGTAAGATCGTAACATTCGTTGGTATAAGATTTGTCCTGGATGCTAGCTTAAAGGTAAGTACGTGTTTTTAGTGGAAGAAATCGTTAGCCGAGTCAGACGTGGAAAATAACGGCGGCGTTGAGCTCACCCCTTGTCACGTCTATATTCCCAAGATGGTGTAACCCACGGTGAAAGGAGGCCTATTGAGGCTCTGCCTACCCATTCGGGGAAAAAGGCGTTTGTATGTATGTATTTTGGCAATTCGGTATTATCGGCTAGGTATATTAATTTGCAGGATTCATTAATTCACCAGTTTTTGCAATTCTTAACGTAACTTTGTTATATTAATTAGTGAGTTGGCTATTTTTTTATGATTCTAGAATTGGAGATAATGGCGTACACCTATTAGTTATCTATACTAATTGGACAAGGCTTCTTAACCTGAGATCCATTGACATGTAGGGTTCCACGTCACGAGTGCCGGGTCCATGGCTGGCTTACCTATATAACATCACTAGCTGGGGCCCCGCGCTACGCGCAGGTTCTAGAACTTTCAGATTTTTCCCGAAGGTTCTCGATCTTTTTCAATTTTTATTGAGGTTTTTAAATTTTTAGAAATTTCTCGAAGGTTCTACAACTTTTGGAAATTTCTTGTAAGTTCTTGAACTTTTTCAAACTTTTTTAGAGGTTTTTGAACTTTCAGAAATTTCCGCAAGATTCTAGAACTTTTGCAAATTTCTCGAAAGTTCTCTAACTTTTTCTAACCTTTCTGGAGATTCTCGAACCTTCTAGAATTGCCTTGAACTTTCCATAACCTCCCCGAAGTTTTCGAACTTCCTCGAACCTTCTAGAAGTTTTGGTTGAGTTTCAGGTCAAGTTGACCTCATTCTAAACCGTTTTTCTCTAAACCTTAACCGCGCAGCCCAAAACCCAAACCACAGATTACTTAATAGTTACTACGCCCAAACCTTCTCAACCGTTTTTCTCTAAACCATAACCGCGCACCCCAAAACCCGAACCTTCTTCATGGATGGGAGGTTTGGGGCTACACTACCTACAAACTTCTACAAACTACTACAAACCTCTTTTGGGCTGCATTTGTTAGTTTTTGAGTTTTATCGGAACATACCGACATGCGACATACGAACTTTCTTTTATAATATATATTGATTTATTACAAGCTTTTATTTAACCTGCAATATATGTAGAGTAGTAGTAGAGCTTTTATGTGAAAGAGTCTGTCCGGGTAAGTACTATACCACCATACCTACTTCTGACGCAAAGATGTAGTGCTCGCATTGCTGTGAAATTACACGCACAGGAGACTTTTCATCTTTATGTCTCAGGGTGGCGGGTGCAGTGCAATGCCACATAGGGTGCGTCCTAGGTGGACGTGACCTATGAGGTAATGCACTCTTCATAGGCAGAGGTTACCACTTAACATCAGGCGGGCCATCTGCTTGATCCGCCAATCCAAGATGTATGTTTGTCTGGGTGGAGGATGGAATCTTTTATTCTCAACCGATTGAGCTGAAATTTGGCATACTGGACAAGTTCCGATGACAATACAATATGATGTTGACAGCAAGCTAATCTGATGATAGAGACGAAAGGTGGACAGGGACAGTGGAACTCTTAGATAGATAATAGTAAACTGGCCGTGTTTAGGCTCATTTTGATCAGCACACGGTTATGATCACTAATCTTTAGATCACCATAATATTGTATTGTCATCGGAACTTGACAGGTAAGCAAAATATCAGCTCTATCGGTTGAGGATAACTGCTTTAAAATGCAGTTGCAAGATTTCACCCGGAAAAACATTGCAAGTTAATGAAAAGCTTGTAATCATCATCATCATCATCATCATCATCAGTAATCAGCATCATTCCGTCCAATATTGAAAGAAAAGAAAGAAAGAAACAACATTCATTTTTGTCAACAACATGGATGGTCAACAAACAATATTCCACACAAAAAGTCACACAGAAACAAAGAAAAATAAAACTAATTTGTGCCTTTTAGTACCAGCCTTGTACCAGCCATGCTTCAACTGGTTGAACAGATAGTTGAACATATTGGAGTAGAGGTTCACTGACACATTGGATATATGCCTCCCCTAATTTCTTCCAGTGGGCTCTGTTCCCAGTTTCACGACTCCACTGGCAGCCAGCTACGCTTGTATACTCCTAAAAACGTAATTATCATAATTTAGCAGCAGCAGCAACCTCCTCACTAACTAACTGATTGTTAAACAAGTTATTTTTATCCTCCAGGATAGGTATTTTTAAATTCTCTTTTTTCCTACAATTTTATTAGAAAAGGGCCCATGAGATGCGTGAATTTTTGCAAGTGGACCGCGACTACAAAAATGTTAAGAACCTCTGCCCTAGAGCTTATACAAATACAGCTTTAACATAACATGTGTAAAAAACTTCTATATAGGTTTCTTACATTTTCCCATATTTAGGCCGCATTAATAAGGATATTTTTTTGGGTTCCATACCCCAAGGTTAAAACGGAGCATCCAGTGCATTTTTGTGAATTATAAATTAAGTATTTATCAGTGATTTTCGTTAGATTTGGAATAATAGAGTGCTTAAGAATTATGATCGAAGATTCCGACAGCGATGTCGAAGAATAAAGAATACATACCGAGACGTCCGCGATGGATTAGGGAAAGGAATAATCACTTCGATAATTATGATGACCATGATTTTGTCGTGAGGTATCGATTGTCCAAACAAGCTACTTTATGTTTGCAAGCTAAAAAAGAACATCTTATACCCTACCCAAGAGAGTTTGTGCTGTGTTAAGTAAGGCAACTATTATAATGCAGCAGAATTCAGTAGCCATACAATTTCACTTTGCACTCTTTTTGTGAAAGACATTTTATTCTAAACAAGCTTTTATAAAATTAGTGATAGGAACCGTGTGCTGATCAAAATGAGCCTAAACACGGCCATTCTACTATTATCCATCGAGGAGTTCCGTTGTCCGCCTTCCATCTCCATCATCGGATCAGCTCGCTATCACTATAATATTGTATTATAAATAAACAAAATAAATAAATAATGATGAACAAGTTCACACAACATTATTTAGCCCCAAGCTAAGCCAAAGCTTGTGTTATGGGTACTAGATAACTGATATACTTAATATAATAACATTACATAGATAGATATTTTTAATTATACATGGAAAACACCCAGAACACCCTGAACAAATATCTGCAGAACGCACAAATATTTGTTCCGAGGCGGGAATCGAACCCGCAACCTCCTGCGTCGCAGGCGAACCATCGCCAGCCGCGCCACAGAGGTCGTCAATTATCATGTGAGGTGTATTATCATCAGAACTTGACAGGTATGTCAAATTTCAGCTCAAAATCAAATTTAACTTGTAAGATTTCATTACACCAGGACAGGTGAAACTAAATAAATGCTTGACTCTTCCCGCCATTTTCAAAAAGACACGTCGTCTGCTTTTATTTGCTTTCTTTTCCTAGTGTTTTTTTTAGTTATTTTGTGTTACTTTGGTGGCTTTTTAACCAATGTAGCTCGTTTAAAGAGCACATCTGTAGTGAAATTAAATGGAATTAAATTGCGTGCCTTTTCAAATTAGTGGAAATTGATCAAAGTTTTAGTAAAACGGCCACCGTTTTACTAAAACACGACTTGACTTTGACTTTGACGACTTGGAAGGAGTGTAACGTTGCATATTATATTGAAAATACACTAATGAAAATGAAAAATAACTTGAAAATGGCAAATACACAAGCCGGGCCGCGACAATTATCAAGAAAAAAAACTTGAGATCAAACGTTTTGTATGGAGTGGGCTGACGGAACTCTATCTAATAATTAGGTACATACAACTAAAATTAAAACATCGTTGCGCACATTTTATTAATATCACAAAAACCCTCATAGTTATATTAAAATCCAGCGGCACGCGACATTCAGATTATTTATCAAGCTAACAAATCTATAGTCGCTATTCACAGAATCGATTGAGGCGAGATAAAAAATCGAGAAGAAATAAAATGTGGCAAAAAAGAAGCATGGCGTCTTGTCACGCACGGATGGCTTCGAGTATCAAATCTCGATTGATGTCAGAGACATCGGTCAGCCTGATTCACGGCTCATTGTCACTTGTGACACTTTGTTGCCTGTTTTATTGAAGCTAGCTTCGGGGAACAGTCCGCGTCATAATGTTATAATTGAGTTATAATTATATAGTTATAATTATAATTATAATTATTATAGTTATAATTGTCTTTTGGAAATGGTGGATTTTTCCCTAAAAAAACTCAGTTTTTCTGCCACTATTTAAACTGGGTTATGACTTAATGGAGACTCTTGACGACTTGTTGCAAATAATGCACAGAAGCCATTAGCTAAGATAAGAAGAAGAAGTTATAATAGAGTGCTTCTTGTTTCTACCTAATAATTTTCTACCCATTTAGGTATTGTATCGTTTCAACCCATTCTGCCTAAATTTCTATTATTTTTTCAACCCAGTCCTAAAATTTGAGTCACAGTGAATATGCAGTGGTATTAAAACTATAACCATCATCATCACCAGCCTATAGAAGTCCACTGCTGGACATGGAGTGGGGGATTCAATCTGCCATTTTTGAAAGAAGCGTCGTCGTTTTCATTTTCATACATACATAGACACACGCCTTTTTCTCACGAGCCTCAATGGGCCTCTTTTCAGAGTGGGTTGCATGTAGAGGTGACGAGTGGTGAGCTCATCGCCACCATTGCTTCCCACGACTGACTCGGCTAACGCTTTCTTGCAGTAATAACACATTCCATAATAAGCTAGCAGCCAGGACAAATCTTATACCAACGAATCTTATCAACAAGTCCAGGTAATCCCTTAGTCGGCTTTTACGACATCCACGGGAGGAGACAGAGGAGTTTATTCTTAGGCTGGACTCACAAACTACATTTAAATATGTTTTTTCCAGTTATTTCGTGTAATTTTGGTGGAATTTTAACCGGTGTAACTTGGATAACGATGTAGATGACGGCACACGAGCACGGGGCAGATTGCCCATGAGATGGACTGACCAAATCAAGGCAGCTTTGGACGGTCCACTGCATGAATGCACCAGGAAAGCTGCGGTGCGAGATGAGTGGCGAAGGATTGTGAAGCGAGCCACAGACCCTGAAGTGACGACCACGACCACTCTGCCAAGAGTGTAACGACTAAGAAGAACTTGGATAAATAGCACATGTGTTATGTAGTTCAATTGAAGTGTATTGCGTGTCTTTTCGAAATGGTGGATTTTTCCTGTAAAAGCTCGGTTTTTTGCCACCATTTAAACTGGGTTATGACTTGACGGAGACTCTTGACGATTTGACTATAAAAAAATATAATTATATTACTTGACATTGGTGAAATTGTTTGGAGCACTCCTCAGAAGACATAATAACACGAGAAGAAGAAAGCGTTAGCAAAGTCAGTCGTGGGACGCAATGGTGGTGATGAGCTCACCACTTGTCACGTCTTTTTCCCACGGTGAAAAGTGGCCCATTTGGGGCTCTGCCTACCCTTTCGTGGAAAAAGGCGTATGTCTTTGTATGTATGCAGATAAAAAACGTTGGAAAAACGTTGGTACAAATCGTTAGAATAAAAACGTAACAAGTGGTGAACTCATCGCCACCATTGCTTCTCAAAATCAAATATCTCGGAAAATAAGAACGCTATCTTATTGAAATAAAAAGATTTACTTAGATCATTTATTTTAGACGACGCAAAAGAAGAATGCCCCTTTCCATGGATCAAAGACATTATAGAGGTCACAGGAAGGCAGTGGATGGAGGCGGCTTGACCTTTTGTGGTGGCATTATATGGGGGAGGCCTATGTCCATCAGTGGACTTCTCGAGGCTGATGATGACGATAAATGATGATATCTCATAGAGATGTCCATAAGGCATTGAATATCATAAGCTAATATTTTTTCCTCTACTGTGTTACCCGTAGAGTCAGTGAAAATTAACTTTTTGCACCTAATAATATATAGCGCAAGTTTGCAGTAAGTAGGTACTTGTATGTTTGCATAATATAAGTAAGATATTCAGTATTTTCTGGTGTAATTAAAGCACCTCCACAGTGAGTGGAGAACAGCTGGCCAACTACGAACCTTATGATCTATAAGCTCATCACAGACGTGGAGTGGAAAAGATAATAGTAAAAGTATATATACAACAGACTGCATCTCCCCACCATCCATGATTATAGAATAGAATATTCTTTATTGCACAAAAAAAAGGCGAACTTAATGCTAAGAAGCATTCTCCAGCAGCAGCTAACCACTGTGTATTGTGGAAACATTTATGTAGGTGGTGCACAAACACGTAATATGGAGAAGAAAAAAAGTACTTTAAAGCGAATTTATGAATAAACGAAGATTACGAATATTATACGTTGGATACGGTGTGTCAAACTAAGCACACAGCAGAAAATTGGGTCCATATTGATCCCATGGATTCAAACCACGAATATTTTTATCCAGATTCCGCCCAAGATATAGGCCATATTCATCCCACAAAAAAATCTCTTAGGTGCTTTAAAAACACACTGAAAGTTAACCGAATCGAGACTATATTGTGAATAAACAGAAAATGGGTATTCCGCTTCGTCGTAGTAGCAATTTAGTCTACTTTCGATTAATGGCGACCATCGATTAGAGTAGGATAGTGTTATGTATCATTGGAAAGAGTGAAAGACAGACGTTCTTTAATTAACAAGTAATTAATTTTGGAAAAATTAAAAATCCCTCAACGCAATGAAACGGCTGAACCGATTTTGGTCAAACATAGCTAAGAACACTCCCGGCAAATTCACCATTCAAACAAAAAAAAACGAAATCGGTTCATCCGTTTGGGAGCTACGATGGGACAGACAGACACACACACAGACACGTCAAACTTATAACGCCCCGTCGTTTTTGCGACGGGGGCTAAAAATAAGTTTCTTAATTTTTTTGAATTCTTGTTTTTCGATGGCGCGTGGGGAAGAGGGAGGCTCAATCGTCCACCTACAGACTTTTAAGGTATATGTATCCCGAAATGGGCCTAGTTTGGTTTGGTCAAAGGATTGTGGATACCTCTCAGAGTCTTTCATGTCTAACCGTCCAAACTCTTGAGGAAATTTAGTAATAGACCTCAAATTAAGAGACTGAGCCAGCTATTCACATCAAACTGTGACCAGCATGTAAATGGACCTTACTACATAATCGTAAGGATGGATTAAGAGTATACCAGCTTTTTAAACTTGTTTTAAATAATATCCTGGCCGTAACGGTTTTGAAATGAGATTATAATAGTATTTTAAATGGACGAGACACAGAAAGAGGTGCCACAAGTCAGTCGAGTAAGAAATTGTACTACCTAACTATTAATAAAACGTCTATGTGACTATTTAATCCTCATCGAAAATACTAGAACTTAATCTTAAATGACAACAAGTCTTTACCACGTCGAAATCGTGTTTTTTTTATACAGATCCGTCCTAGGTTCACCGGTTGGAGTTTTTGTGATATTTGTAGCCAAGCCACGCCACAGATGCGATTACAATGAATAAAATAAAAAGCAAAGATTAAATAAAACTTGTATCTTATGAAACTAGGTGTCTCTGCATATAGGTACTTTTTTTTGAACTACTTGAATGATGGAACAAGCTTATGGCCCACCTGATGAACCTCTGCCTTTTACAACGCATTACTACGTATATTTTCTGTCCACGGGGGCAACCACATTTCATAAAAAACATATGCCACCCAAACTGGCAGGCAAGTTGGAAAGATAAAAAAATTTTCATTCAAATTGCTTCTATCATCCTCATAATCAGCCTCTAGAAGTCCACTGCTCGACATAGGCCTCCCCCGATAGAATGCCGCGACGAACGATCTTATTCCGCCTCCATCCACCGAATTTAAACGAACTTTAAAAACTTGTTAGATCGTCGAGAGGGCCTTCCCAGCCTACTTCTACGTCATCCGGTTTGTGGTCGAACCTTTATTCCCCAACAGTTGTTAGCTTGAGCTATGTGGCCAGCCTATTGCCACTTCAACTTGATATCTTAAGGTCATCGAGCAACACGCAATACTCTGAGCTTAAGGTCAAGTAAGGTAAGTCATCCCAAATTCTGTCACTATAAAACTCAGTAAAGTTCAGGTAAGAAAGAAAGGGACAGAATAAAACACGCGAAACAAAAAGTGAGCGAAAATCACGAAAAACCACAACTGTCTCACGTAAATGATTGTTTCCCTAAAATCTATGCATATTTTTTTATAAAACTATAAATTGCGTTTAATATTGTGAAAGGATTAAATCAGCAAAATCTATTTGGAAGCAGTAGGAAGTTGTTTTTTTTTGCGTATGTCTTATGAAACTGCATTATTTTGCTGTCAAAAGTTAACAAAAAATTATTATATTAAACGTCCATTGTATATTTTTCATAGTACGCGAAACACCCACGACTACCCGTTTTTTTTTAATACAACCAATGTAGCCCACAAGCGTACGGCCCACCTGCTGGAAAGCGGTTACCGTAGCCTATGGACGCCTGCAATACCAGAGGCATAACACGCGCGTTGCCAACCCTTTAAAAATTTACAAACACCTTTTTTGAAGAATCCCATGCTGTAGTTTATTAGAAAAAGGCTTCCAAATAGAGGTCTTTATTGCAGTTTGAGGTCTATTATCGCCTTAACTTGTCTCCCTGTGCCCTAGTGTGGACGAGACTTCGACCATTTCCTTTGGTCGAAGGGACAAGAAATATATTCTGTGGAAAAGGTAATAAACCCATTGTGGCAGGTCGTTAAAGGAGATTCACGCTGTTTTATGTGTAAAAAAAATACGTGAACATTTATTGTATTATTTTATTAATAATCGGCAGATGTTTATTGTTGACATTGTTTTATTTATTGCGTCGGTATACGAAGTGCATCAGGTAACACACATGGTTTAATTAAGTCATTTTAGTCGTTGTGAGTGGTTAGCTGTAACGCTAACAAGTGGTTCTGACGGAAGACCAGCGTTGGTTGCTAGCTTGCTAGTCAACCAACTCATGCTGAGGCGAGCCATTTTGTTACTTGAGTTATACTTATCTGTTTCTTCTTAGTCTAAGTTTTTATGTGTTTCTGTGTAGCTCATGTATACAAATAAATATATATTCTTTCATTCCTTCTTTCTAATAGTGTCTCATAATTATCATTAGTTCCACCTTTATGCAAATTATGTGGATATTAAATCTCTGAATAAAATAAGAAAAATAGATTAAAAGAGATCATGTTTGCTGAATCATTAAAAACATACTGTACAGAGTATTTCTTGATATATATAGTCTGTATGTTATCTTATTGAGATGGGTCAGTGAGTGAGGGGAAACCCTAAACGGTAAGAGATATAAAAAAATGCTGAAAGTATAACGTCACTGATATTAAAAAACATGAAAACTGCATTTATAGATATTGTACAAATATTATACAGACCTTAAAACTTTTTAGGGAAATCATTATTGCTTGATTTATTAAAGAGTATTTCTTGTAAAGATATTATTATCGTATTTGTGGGATACACAAAACAATACAGTTATCAAAATCTTTGTATATTTTGTTTGTGATTTCGGCGCCTGGCTAACTTGCTAATCTGCACTTTACTTTCATAGTTACTTGGCTGGCACCTCGAAATCTTGTTTAAAAGCTTACCTTGTACTTACCTAAAAGAATAAAAAGCAACAAAAAATATTTATTTTATAAGGAGTTCGTAGCCATTTTCAATGGTAGCCATTATCAAGCATACAATAATAAATTATTTTATTTAATGACTTAATCGCGTTCTGGCCATGAAACCGTTCGTCTGCAAATTCTGCAGTACAATGTTCTCCAAAGCTGCTCAGTTCATTCAAGCTTTCACAGCTACTTTTGCACAATGTATCTTTGACGAAACCCCAAAAGATGTAGTCTAGAGGAGTTCGGTCAGGTGAACTAGCTGGTCATTTTTGTGGCCCGTAACTTCTGACTGCATTTTTGTGGCCCGTAAGTTCTGACTGTATTGTTGTGGCCCGTAAGTTCTGATTGTATTTTTGTGGCCAGTAAGTCCTGACTGTATTTTGTGGCCCATAAGTTCTGAATCTATTTTTGTGGCCAGTAAGTCCTGACTGTATTTGTGGCCCGTAAGTAGCGACAGTATTTGTTGCGTTTTCTTTGAATTTTACAAATAACATCGTTACAAAAAAATATTATTATGACGATGTTTCAGAATATATTATATTAGTATTTAATAGTCTACAGTTCATTCCCGTAACAAAACAATTTTTTATTTTATTTATTTTTGAAAAGAAAGGGTATGGCTGTTTTTTTTTAAATCTTTGAATGCATTTTTCATTTTCTTCAAAATCAGTGACGACCTTTTAGCATTTTTGATATCTCTTACCGTTCACGATTTGTCCTCACTGACCCATCTCAATGACCCATCCCTATAATTATAACCTAGGCAAATATAAATCACATAATATCTTCGTGGTATCTCCCATAAACTAGCTTTATCAACTAATATACATTTCCGGCATTTAATATATCAATTCGTAAATAAAAAGTATAAGTGTAAGTATTATTTGTATTATAATAAATTAATTAAACGTAACAACCTGTTTTTTAATTTTTTTGAACTAAATGCCAAAACAATATATATTCTTGTCTTTTCAGACGAAAGGATAGTGAGTTGTGCAAATGTAGAGTCAAAACTGTCAAGAAATTAATTCGACGTTTGCTAGTGTTAACAAAACTATATAAGAAACTTACCTCTTCCTTCAGGAAGAATGAGCTTAATGGACCACTACACTATTTTTAACACACCACTAAAACGCGCACTTCACAAAAAAAAACACAAACTTTAATATTTTTAAGTAACGCACGCTGATTTTTCTGGCAGTCAGCTGTTCGAGCCATTGGCAAGGACGTAGCGTTAAGAAATAAAAAGCCAGTATGATATAATCTGAGGTCGTTACACTCAAAAAGCTCCACAGTTGGCGGACCGTGAATGAACAGGTATATCGTATTTTGTTTTATTTTTAATACCTAATGGTCCAAACGCGCGCGCACAGCCCGCGTTCTTCGCAACGAATGAGGAGTCAAAGAACTATTTCAAACATCTTTTCTCTAATCCTTTTCTGCGCGTGCACAAGTGTGCTATCTGTAGCAAGTGCCGTGGTGTGCCCGGAGCGGAAGTGGGGCTATCAACTTCAGATTTGATTCAGTTTTCGGACGAGTTATATGAGTTTTTTGTGAAAAATATATTTTTCAATACAAGCTTTTATAAAATTAGTGATCGTAACCGTGTGATCAAAATGAGCCTAAACACGGCCAGTCTAATATTGTCCATCGAGGAGTTCCGTTGTCCACCTTCCGTCTCCATCATCAGATCAGCTCGCTGCTACCATCGTATTGTATTGTCATCGGAACTTGACAGGTATACCAAACTTCAGCTCAATCGGTTGAGGATAAATGCTCTAAAATTCAGTTGCAAGATTCCACCCGGACATACATTGGTATAAAGCTTGTAATAACTGATCGGTGGTCATCAAATAAGTTTCAAACTTGTAATAATGATTTACGAGCCATTAACCAAAAAATATTTAGTTATTAATTATTTAAAGAAGAAGAAGAAGTAAAGAAAAGAGCCTATTTGTAATAAAATCAGAAACGTAGATGAGCTCGTTGAAGTCTTTCGTACTGGGATTTTATGCGTTTCGTTCGGTGAGTCTTTCACTCGCCTGATTATGTTTTTTTACTGACTCATTGATCTGGGAAATTAATAAAAATAACATATTTGGATTGCCTCTCCTTTTTTACAATTGTTACGTGTTTTGTGTAAATTACAGGCACATGAGACTTCTCATCTTTATATCATCATCAGGATGGCGAGAGCGCCGTGCAATACCACGTATGGAACGTCCTAGGTGGACATGACTTAGGCTATAATAGTTGTAATAAGCAGAGGTTACCGCGTAATACCAGTGACCAGGTGGAAGATCAGTCAGTTCGGTTTTTTTTGTTCAAAATATTGTTTAGTCGACCGATTGGAGTAAGCGAATTTAGAGCCTCTCAGCGCCATCTTTTGTCGAGTAGACCCGCTATTGGGAATATAGAATTACTGGCGCCCGGTGTCGAGTAAACGCACTAGTGTTATAGGTAGTAGGATTTCAAGAATGTTCTACGAAAATCTCGAAAGCTCCAGAAAATCTAACCCGGAATTATCTACGGTGATTCAGAACATTCCACACACATCTCGAGTCTTCTGCCTAGAATATTCAATAGCTCTACTGACCGATTTAGTTGAACATTCTAGGCTCAGGTATATAAGCGGAGTTCGCTCGAACAGCAGTTCGGCTTTCAGTGCGAATCAATCAAGTGACTTGAAAGTGATGTCTGAATATTTACTACCAGTTTTTATTTTAGTATTTATTTTTGTATGCCAGTTGCCTAAAGTACTATTTTTTTTCTTGTGTTATGTGTGTGTTGTGTATATAAGTATTCAATCAAATGGACAAGTGCGAGTGAGACTCGCGCCCTGTCGGTTCCCATCCGTAAATTATATCATAATCGTCAGAGCTCTTTTCTAGTTTCAGCCACGTTTTTCTAATAAAATTCACCAATTCATTAAAAAGTTATGGGATAAAAAGTTGAAATTCCTCAATTTTAGACTTTTTCCTTTACTTGTGTCACAAAGTCTCCTAGCGTGCCTAACTTCAGTATTGTGAGGTTACTGGAAGTACCCTAGAAGTTTATAATTTCCGCGATTACCTTACGAAAATTAGACATTTACTTAATTTTTTAATACTTTTAGTTGGAGGCTTGTTTTTTTTGGGACACTATAAGCTTACAGTCCTTTATCATCATAAGATCACGAATAGCGTCCTTCTGGAGTGGGTTGAGGAGTTCCAAAAACGGCATTCCTAAGTGCATGTCTGAAGGCATATATACCCTATGTACAGATTTTGGATCTCTGTGCACCAGAGCGGGAACCGGAAATAATAGGTATTTTTTATTGTATTTGTATTGTTTTTTATTTGTTTACCTATTTTAATTTTAATTTGGCTGAATTGCTATTTATCTTTTTTTGTAATTTTTTTTTTTTTTTTTTGCCTGATTTAAAGAAATATTTATTGTATTACGAGTAAATTTGGTATTTTCAACTTCAGCCGATTCTGAGTAAAAGGTTCTTGACAGACAGACAAAATAGTTCCGATTTTAACTTTTCCGGAAGGGAATACTAAAATAACAACACATTATGTATATTATGCTCTGTCGACAACATGTGTGGCGCGGCGGGCGAGTAGCCGGCTAAGATGCGAGAGATTGCGGGTTCGATGACAAATGTTTTTACTGCAAATATTTGTTCCAAGTCTGGGTCTATTGTGGTACACGTAGTTCCTGATAACCACGACTCATGATCTTAGTGTGGGATCAGGACTATGTATTTAGCTGTTGAATGTTATGTTACGAGTATGAGATGATGTTATCTATGTACTAATGTTTATTAATTTTTTGTTAGGAATATTTAAATTATAAGTATGTTGTATGTTATAGGTATGTATTAATTTTAAGGCAAATTAGTTTCTAAGCTATGTTATATTATCTTTCTTTTGTAATTAGTTTAGAGCACGCCAACCTTTATGTATTATCCTCATGGATGACTGGCAGAAAATGTTGCTTAGCATTAAGTCCTCCGTTTGTACAATTTCCTTGTGTTTTTTTGTGCAATAAAGAATTAAATAAAAATAAAAATAAATGCCTGTGTAAAAATGTGTAAAAATAATTGAATGTATTTTTTTATGTGTAAAATCTTTCTTCTCGCTTTCCTGCAATCTGTGGGAGTGATTTCGGGACGGAAGTGTGTAACAGGAAGCGCGCATTTTCCCGAGAGGTTGGTACAATCAGCCATGTTAATAATTGCCAAGGAGGTGAGATGTCAGATGTTACTATGTTACTATGTTACACATCATATGCGACTACTGTTAGGCTCGTTAGTTTTATACCGCTTGTATTGCGAGTCTTATCTAAACTATTACATCCATCGAGTTATTAATTTCAAATAAATTGTTGTAACAATTATTTGTTCGCAGGAAACATCATTTAAAAAGCTACCGACAAAGATGACTGCATAAATGAACCTTTAAAAATGTAGACACCAAGTTATTAAGTGGCGCCAAGCTTGTACTATTCTATACAGATTCAGCGAAGTCTTACAAATTATTCTTTATTGAAATTGTTGCAAGTTATGAAATTCCTTGAACGAGCAAGGAATCGTCTACACTGAATAAGCCTGATTTTAATTTAGTTGATACCACCTATCTTTATTTTGACAACCTTTGTGGCATGGCGGGCGAAGGTTCGCCTGCGACGCAGGAGGTTTTGGGTTCGATTGCCGCTTCTGAACAAATATTACGATTTGCAGATATTTGTTCAGGGTAATCTGGGTATTTTCTATCTTTAATAAAAAATATCATCGAAGCGACGCGTGACCCGAGAGCTGGCTCTTATCTGGCTCAACGCCATTAGTATTGTCATTCAAGGTGACAATGCAGCCCGCATCTTAGGGTCGCTAGGTAGTGATTTGGATCAGTTGTGCTACCTTTAGATCGTTAGCAGCGGTCTTCAGGTAGCACAACTGATTCATATGTTTTTTTTTTTAATTCCTTTCGTAGCCAGTTTTCGAGCTTGTTTTTGAATGCATTTACAGATGTGGCAGATACAACATCGTCTGGGAGTATGAGTATGTTCCAATTGATTCCATTGTTTCTGTTACTGAAGAAGTGATATGCAACAAGTGCGTTGGCAGGATCTCGAGCCAGTAATTATTACACAATTAATTATTACAGCGATTAGTAATTATTAAAGTAATAGGTTAGCAAAAGAAGAGAAGGAAATACAAGAAAATTACTTTGTTTTTCCCCAGACACACACACACACACACACCCATCCTGACACATGAAAATAAAGACAAACATGAAAGAAAAAAAAACAGCCTAGTGCAAGTCGGACTTGCACACAAAGGGTTCCGTACAACCGTACAATATTTAGTACAATGCAAATTTTTGGAATTCTTTACCCAAAGGACGGACAGCGAAGGCTTAGTAATAGTTAACACGCTGTTTTTTATTTTTTATGCTACTTGGAATGACGGATCAAGCAGATAGCCCACTTAACATCAGGTAAATAGACATTCAGAGCTTTCGCATTTAGGTAGTTGAACTGTTTTATAAGTTTTTTTTTTAAATTGTACTTACCTGCTTGTATTAGTTGTATTATTATTTCTGTAAATATTTCTTACCTTTATTTGTAATATTAAGTTTTAATGTCTTCTTTTTCATGTTTCAGGGTAGGTGTGTTGTGAGTTTTTTTTTTTAAAACATTTATAGTCCTTTGACCACGATCTCACCTGTTGGTAAGTGACGATGTGGCCGAAGATGGAATTCTGAATTGTGGATGAATTTCCTTCTCTTCTTTTGTTATCCTACTCTAATAACTATCAATTATAAATGCAAAAGAGTCCCATTGAGGATCTGCCTACCCTCCCCTTCGGGGAAAAAGGCCTGTGTCTATGTATGTATATATTAATGCAAAATTTTAGAATATTTATTTATTGCTCAATCACGGCGTAGTAGCTGAACCAATTTCGATAAAATAGAGAACAGATTTAGATTATGGCCTGCTTTTTAACCCCCTACGCAAAAACGAAGGGGAGTTATAAGTTTGACTTGTCTGTGTGTGTGTGTGTGTGTGTCTGTCTGTCCCAATGTAGCTCCCGAACGGATGAACCGATTTCATTCTTTTTTTTTTTTTTTTAAAGGTGAATTTGTCGGGAGTGTTCTTAGCTATGTTTGATCAAAATCGGTTCAGCCGTTTCATTGCGTTGGGGTTTTTTTAATTTTTACAACATTAATTACTTGTTCTTGTTTTACTAACCAAGCGAGTGAATCCGTGGCCAGATGCTAGTATTATAATACACTAGTGAGTAATGTCAGCCTCAGACGTAAAATATGCGTTGGTATGAGATATCGGATTAGGTTCATCAACTGGAGACTGCAAGCAATGTCAAGTGCTTATTTCAATGTCAATACTGCCTTTCAAACGAGTAAATAATAGCCGACATTGCTCCTTATTGACAGGCAAGTGCAGGCGGGTACAGGCGGGTCAGGCAGCTTGATGTTAGCTCTCAGTCGAACTCACGGACAGACATCGTTTGAATTATTACTTCTAGTGCAGTGTGCACAAACCCTTATAATTATAATACAATTTCTCGATAGAAGATTATGAATGCTTAAATATTCCAACGTTTTTAAACGTTAATTAATGCATACATACATACATAGACCCACGCCTTTTTCCCCGAAAGACTACGAATAGGTAAGGCAGTATGATGTCGTGATGTCGTTATAAATATTTCTCGAACCCATCAGTCAAAAAGTCGTCGACTTTTCCTAAACCGACGTATTTTTTTAATGTACAGTGGCGGAATGAAAAGGTTCGTCAGTTTTCAAAGAAATCCCCTTAGCTTGTTGCGAGCACATATTACCTTTTCCAACTATCCTACGGAGCAGACTGCTGTATAGAAAACCATAATTTAAATGTTTATTATAAAGATCAAAATTCTTTTGAAGGGTGGCTCCCGTACAAGTTAAAGTGGGGAGAGAAAAATAAATCTGTCAAAATCTGTAAAAAATTAGCATGTGAAGTAACATTTTAGAGATTATTAAGTAGAATAAGACTGTATTTTTGTTACTAAGTTCAATTTATTTAACACAGGAAGTAGTTTTTTTAAAAAAATACCTATGCTGCTTATTATGAATATTTTACCAAAAATTATAATATTTTTGATTTAATTTTGCGTATGGATTAACTAAACTTATGCAATTTATAAATTCTACATTTGTTACGGAACCACAGATAATATAAAAGTTACTACGACGGAACCCTGAATGCGCGATGTCCGATGCGCATTTGGCCAGTTTTTTATTGAGTTAGGCAGAAGTTTTGACATTTTATTCGTAGACTGTCTGTCATTCAATCGCTGCTAATATCAGTTGTCATGGTAACTTCAGTTACCATTAGGGCATCAGGTTATTTTCGTAATATTGACACATCGCAGTTCCGATACAACACTATGTCGTTAAAACAGTACCTATGCAATACTATGTCGGTAAAACAGTACTTATGCTTTTTGCATTGAACAATCAAAAATAGGCCCTAAGGTGACGAATGTTTTCATTCCACCACTGTACACAGTGGCCTAAAAGTAATGTCACTTTAGAAAATACACACATACATACACGACTTTTCCCCGAAAGGGTAGGCAGAGCTTCAAATGGGCCTCTTTTCACCGTGGGTTGCATCATCGTGGGATATAGACGTGACAAGTGGTGAGCTCATCGCTGCCATTGCTTCCCACGGCTGACTTTGCTTATTCCACCAAAAACAGATTCTATAATAAGCTAGCAGCCAGGACAAAATATGTTATACCAACATGTCCGGGTAATCCAAATTAAACAATCTCTATATGTGACTTGTTTTAAAGCTTTAAGCCGGAATTACATTACGAAATTAGTGGCATATAATTAATTTCAACAATTATATTTTTATAGTAAAGTCGTCAAGAGTCTCCGTCAAGTCATAACCCAGTTTAAATAGTTGCAGAAAAACAAATTGCAAATTAAGTAAATTACATACCTAGATTTAATACCTAGATTTAATTTTGTATAATCTCATTTAAGTGAACTGTATTTGTTCTTATGAGAATAAATTCTTTAAACCGAACCGAAAACAGAGTTTCTACTGGAAAAATACCACCATTTCGTAAAGACACCCAAACCACTTAAATTACACCACATCACACATGTACTATTTATCCAAGTTACACCGGTTAAAAAAGTTGCCACCAAAATTACACGAAATAACTCGAAAAAACACATTAAAATGTAATTTAATAAAAATGTCGCTATTTCTTTCAAAAATGACAGATTGAATCCTCTTAAATCTTGATATTAAGACGCTATGTTAAAATTTTGGAGTCGTTTCGTTTCATGCTCACTCACTATCAGTAAAGGTTACAAACTTGATGTTAATACAGTAATTACTTGAGGATGTAATCTAAATAAATTATAGACTAGAAACACGATTCGCGAAACTTTTCTCGATAGCTTTATTTTTTGAAATTGGCTCTTCTAAAGCCCTTTTTAGGTCTCTCCTTCGACTAGAGAAAGTATTAAGCATATTTTTTTATATTATTCAGTAGGTAATCACATTACTTACATTAATTATAGATAATTTATTTTTATATTTGCTACTTTAGAAGCTAAACGAAGTTTTGTCATTTGTCGCTTACGTCAGTTACTTCCGAGTGGCAAAAGTCTATACCTCACCTTTTCCCGGGTTCAAGTGACCAATAGCGCTGTCACTGTCATACAGCTATTGTTTTCTGGCTAGACTCCGCCCATTCGGTATTTTAACATATCGCCTTAAATAAAATTCTCCAGACTTCAGCGGCCGTTTGACATATCAATCAAATGTCAATGTCATGTGCCAATTAGAAATGTTTAATTAATAAAAGTTTTAATCAATTTAAATTAAGAACGGACAGGAAGCTCGTTAGGCAGTAGTTTAAATAATTGTTTTCACATTATCCTACCTAGTGCATGTGCCTCGTACGAGTTGGAGTCTTGTTTTTTTTATTTGTATTGAATAGATCTCTAATCTAGCAGCTGTTAAGCGGTAGCCTCTGCTTATAGCAATGTATTACCTTACAGGTCACGTCCACCTATGTCGCGCCCTACGTGGCATTTCACTGCACCCTAAGACATAAAGATCAAAAGTCTCGTAAGACTTCGCGGCAACTTACCTACCCGGATTTGTAAGATTCGTTGGTACAAGATTTGTCCTGGCTTAGGAATGTGTTATTACTAGAAGAAATTCTTAGCCGAGTGGGAAACAACGGCGGCGATGAGCTCACCACCTGTCAAGTGTATATTCCCACGATGGTGCAACCCACGGTAAAAAGAGGCCCATTGAGGCTCTGGCTACGCTTTCGGGGAAAAAAGCGTATGTATGTCTATGTATACATTTTATTTTGTAATGTATTACGTAAACGATAAAGTTCCTTAATTTCCTTAGAAAATAATCTCTGAGTAAATAAACCCATATCTTTGCCATTTAGGACGATCTCTGTGGCGCGGCGGGCGAAGGTTCGCCTTTGATTCAGGAGGTTGCGAGTTCGATTCCTGCCTCGGAACAAATATTTTTACGATCTGTAGATAATTGTTCAGGATGTTCTGGGTATTTTCTATATATAATAAAAAATATCTATCTATGTATATATCAGTTATCTAGTACCCATAACACAAGCTCTGCTTAGCTTGCAGCTAGATAATGTTGTGTGAACTGTCTAGCATTATTTATTCATTTATTTTATTTATTCTCTTACAAAATAATGTGCGTATGAGAACACAGGTCACCTATCAGGCGTCAGTAGTAGGTTCGCGTGCCAAGCGCAGGTAAATCAGTGCAACACCGGTACCTATACTTAGTTCGAGTTCAACTGCCGATGCCCAGATATTTCTGCCCTCTCCATTACTATCACTAGGTTAGTTACGTTGTAAATACATAAAAATATAGACACACGTCTTTTTCCCCGAAGGGCAAGCCCAGAGAGCCTCTTTTCAGTGGGTTGCACCATCGTGGAATATAGGCGGGACAAGTGGTGAGCTCATCGCTGCCATTGCTTCCCACGACTGATATCATAGTGATTCCATAGTCGGCTTTAACGACATCTACGGGAGGAGACGGAGTAGTATATCCTTAGGCCGGAACCACAGCAATGAAGGAACTATTTTTGACAGATTAGATCCTTGGTGCTATCAGCCTTATAAGTAATTACGTGATATTCGAAATGTTTGATAGATATACAAAAATAAAACGCCTATAGGCCAATTTTTTTAAACAATTTTAAAATCACACTGGAAGACATTGACGACGATTGATTTTTGATTGACGAGAACTTGATATTCTGGTCCCTCGTTGAAAAAGCGAAGATAGTTTTCTGACTCTTGGGTGAATCGGTATTTGTATGTCTGTATGTACGTAGTTTGAGGATGATCAAAGTCCAATGGATCATTCTTAATGGATCGAACAGGAACTACTCAACTTTTAAACCGTTTTATCTGATTTTCATGAAATTTGGTAGATGGATAAATAATCCTGGTGTGTACAATTAGCAAGTACCTACAAGATACAAGATACAAGATATTTATTTGCATAAATAAGTGTTACAATTTGGTCTTATAAAATAGTGAGCACTTATGACTTATTTGCCCTCTGCAGGCATCGCAAATTTTTCGAGGGCGTAAACTGCTACTTAGTTTACTAAGTATATCTAGTTTACCTTTGTTTTACCTATAGGTAAAACAACTAACTACTAAAATGTTAACTAATACAACAAATAAAACATCCAAAGTTACTAACATTACAGAGTTACTAGGTACATTCATCAATTTGGAAATTTAAGAATAGGTATAAAAGGTAATTTAGGTAGCTAAAGTTGGCAAATGGTCATTTTTATTCTATTAAATATTCGTCAACAGTATAGAAACACCTTTGAATAAGGAATGTTTTTAGCTTTCCGATAAACAACCTTATTTTAGTTTCATTTTTTATATGAATTAAAGGCTATTAGCTAAAAAAAAATTGGTTTATCTTCTTGAATGGTGGAACACGCCTATGACCCACCTGATGTTAAACGGTAACCTGCCTTTAACAATACATTATCAAACAGGTCACGTCCACCTAGGACGCGCCCTATGTGGCATTGCACTTCGCCTGCACCCTGAGACGTAAAGATGGGATAATAATAAAGCATCCGAAAAACAAATTAAATCCCAGCGAACTGCTTGCACACTGTTATACCTACTACCTGCTTGCACACTGTAATACCTACTACCTGCTTGCACACTGTAATACCTACTACCTGCTTGCACACTGTAATACCTACTACCTGCTTGCACACTGTTATACCTACTACTTGCTTGCACACTGTAATACCTACTACCTGCTTGCACACTGTAATACCTACTACCTGCTTGCACACTGTAATACCTACTACCTGCTTGCACACTGTAATACCTACTACCTGCTGGCACACTGTAATACCTACTTTCTGAGCAGCGGTAATATTAGTTACCGAAAAATATACAAATTTAAGGTGGATGCTCACGCTTGTGGCGCGAAATTAAATTTTTTTGGTGTTTTTTGCTCATTACAGCTCATGAACACTTCTTCAGATAGCGGAAGTTGATTTCGCGAGAACTAGGAGACATGTTTTAATGATACACACATGTTTTAATTGATAGTCTCTCATAAATATCATCAGTTTATCGACTTTAGCAATGTTCAGTAAACAAAGTTGAAAACGTCTTCCTGCGTCAAAATCTAACATAAAATGAACAATTCCCCGCCCGCAGACGAACGCGGGGGATGTTTTCCACAAACAGGCAAACACGTTCAAGTGTATTTGCTCGACAAAACATTTAGCCCACGCCCCTATTTTATGTTTTCGATCAATGTTATGTTTAAAACAAGGCGCAGCGGGCACGGCTTTACTCTGCTTTTACGACATTCACGAGAGGAGACGGAGAAATCCGTTTTTAAGCCGGACATACCACAGTAGCACACAGGCTCTTATCTAGGTGTATCTAATCTACCATTAAACTTATGTCTGGGTTTCCTAAGAAACACCGTCCGTCATATGAGACGTGGATGACCTAAAATTATTGAACGGGCTAAACGAATTCTCTGTGGTAACTAGAGGCTTTCATATAGAATTATATCATCTAAGTTTGATCAGTTTTTTTTAACTTCTTGAGTGACTGACCAAGCATATGGCCCATCAGTAACTTCTGCCTTTAACAATGCATTACCTACCTCATAGGTCACGTCAACGTCCACCTAGGATGCACTCTATGTGGCATTGCCTGCACCCACCACCCTGAGACATAAAGATGAAAAGTCTCATGTGCCTGTAATTTCACCGGCATCCATACCCTTCAAACCGGAACACAGCAATGAGAGCTCTACTGCAACTCAAATAGGAGGATAGTACTTTCCCGGACGAAATCTTTCACAAAAAAGCTCTAAAAATTAAAAATATGTATGAAAATGTATTTAGGAAAAAAGTTACGTATAGATAGATGTTTGTTCAAAGATAACTTCCGAACCGTTAAATCAAAATGAAATTTTATAGGTAAGTTGATGATAATCAATTCATTTAACCATTTAATTGAACATATTTTGATATGAGCTTAATCTGTAAAGGATTTGTTGACATAGGTGAGTGTTCAGTTCAAGGCGCAGATGGCCCACCTGATGATAAGTGGTAACCTCTGCCTATGAACAGAGGTCACGTCCACCTAGGACGCACCCTATGTGGTATTGCACTGCGCCCGCCACCCTGAGACATAAAGATGAAAAGTCTCATGTGCCTGTAATTTCACCGGCACCCTTACCCTTCAAACCGGAACACAGCAATGCGAGCACTACTGCTTTGCGGCAGAAATAAGTATAGTGGTAGTACTTCCCCGGACGAACTCTTTCACAAAAAAGCTCTACTACTACTGAACTGAGTTGAACTGAACTGAACTGTTTACTATCATTGATATTACACATTCTCATCGCAATATCATCAATATATATATATAATAAAACAGTAGAACAAGTGTCTATCGAAAGGGACTATCGAAAAGAACACAAATCATCGATTTTTAGACTTATTTTGCTCTCTATCTATTTATTCGCGCACATCTCCGAAACTGCTGAATATATTTTCATGTAGTTTTCAGAAAAGTATTGAAATGTACTTAATTAGTTTTTTTCCTTCATCTGGTATTTATTTCCGCTTATTTTCTGCTCCAAATTAAGCTCCGTCCACTTGTAAAAACTTCATGAAAATTTGTTACTTTTCTGCTGTTAGAAGTTAAAAGTTACGTACTCGTTAACCTAACTTTTAAAAGTTTGCAAATAACTTCACACATATGTACCTATTATATTATAATGCATCGACGTAAATAAAATGAATGGATGGGCCTTAGGGAACGATAGTTTTGAAGCTTCTAAACAGACCTAGCTAGTACACTTCGCTTCAGTCAGTCTTTGTCACGGCAACGAGTGACAGCTATGCTGAAAAATACCAAAATTAGATACCTTGGTGATACAATGCCTTCCTGTGCTTTTCTGCAAGTGCAAACAACACAAGAAATACAAATAAAGCTTCAGGTATCGCATTTCATTCGTAAGTAAAGGTTTTGTAATATAATTTTCATCAATTGATAAAAAACTTATAAATCGTCGTGTAGTAGGAAAACTACATAACTAACACATTTTGCGAAATCGACTTTATTGCATGGTTATGATGGCCCATACATGTCGATGGACACGTCTTGCTCTAGAGGACGAGCGACAAGGAGGACTACGCACCAGGACATTATCTCAATGTTCCCCACTCTGAATGAAAGTTAACAGACACAAGTTTATACTCGTAGATAGTTTTAATTTTAGTCGACATACCTTTTTTTTTGATACTTTGAATTATTGTGTTCCACAAATTGATTTCATTTTGTTGATTTTATAAGCATTAGTCGTATGATAAGTTTGTTATGTCACTTACTTTGAATTTATAAGTCTGCTAAAATAATGTAGGTGTTTCAGTAGTTTTCTAATATTCAGTCTTGATAAAAATAAATGATTATGAAGACGACCTCTGTGGCGCGGCGGGCGAACTTTCGCCTGCAACGCAGGAGGTTGCGGGTTCGATTCCCGCCTCGGAACAAATACTTGTGCGATCCGCAGATATTTGTTCAGGGTGTTCTGGGTAATTTCTATATATAATAAAAAATATCTATCTAATAATATATTGTATTAAGTGTATCAGTTGTCGAGTACCCATAACATAGCTCTGCTTAGCTTGGGGCTAGATAATGTTGCGTGAACTGTCCAGAAATATTTATTTATTTATTTATTTATTATAAGTTGGTTTTATTTTAAAATGTATTTTAATATTATTTATATCTATACACATGGATAGGATTGTCATATTCAAATAAGTAAATAATAGATCATTTCATGATTTCACTATTATGGGAAAATTAAATAATGGCACTTATCATTAGCTTTTTGAACCTCAGTGGAGATCATTGACGAAGGAAATCTAAACAATTGACATGCAAAAATAAATAACTGCATCAATTATTCAAAACTTTGGCGAGGGAAAATACATAGTCGTTTTTTTATTTTTTTCTCTTAATCAAAAGAACTAAAATGTATTATCATTAAATTCAAAAATAGATACAGTACCAATCTATAACATATCAAAACACGGACTGCAAAATTAGTTACGATAAAAAAGTTATTGCCATTTTCGACGCAATAAAACAGTAAATCGCGTTTTTCTCGCGATTTTGGTTTTGTTGTTGTTATTAGTTATTTAGTTTTCCAACTACAGCGACGAAATATTTGACAAGACTTCACGCATGACGGATGGTCCGGTACAGACTGCAAAAAAATCTGATGCCTAAGGGGTATCGTATTGATTTAGAATTGTAATTTGCATTATTTACGTCAAAACATTGCTAAACACGTCGCCTTAGGTAATTGCATATAATATGTAATGGCATGTTAATTAACCTTATAGCTTTCGAAAAGAAATCTAAGGTAATCAAAAATGGATGGAAGTCATAAGACGAGCAAGAACAGACGACTTTTGGAAGTGGAATACATTTTCCCGTATTTGCTCTGATCATTTTCTACACAATGAATTTTGTACGCCAAAAAACGGTTAGTAGTAGTAGAGCTTTTTTGTAAAAGAGTTCGTCCGGGGAAGTACTACCACCATACCTGTTTCTGCCGCAAAGCAGTAGTGCTCGCATTGCTGTGTTCCGGTTTGAAGGGTAAGGGTGCCGATTAAATTACGGCCACATGGGACTTTTCATCTTTATGTTTCAGGGTGGCGGGCGCAGTGGAATGCCACATAGGGCGCGTCCTAGGTGGACGTGACCTGAGGTAATGCACTGTTCATAGGCAGGGGGTACCACTTAACATCAGGTGGGCCATCTTCTTGATCTGTCATTCCAAGTAGTATAAAAAAACTCATTATGCAAAATTCTTAAAACTGCACTCTGCAGTTTCTTAAATACTGGAATTTTTATACATTTATGTTTCCGTACGATTTTTATGATATTTTCTTAATTTATTGAGTGATGAAAAATATATTTTTCACAAATTGATTGAGCGGACTTAGGCGCACTTTAGGTGGACTTGCTTTTCTATTGATTTATATTGTGTTACATGTTTGAGAGCTGAAAAATAGATACGTAACTACATAAAACAGAAGGGAACCATGTATTTTTGTAAAAGTTTCATTGAATAATTGCATTTTTTCGGCGATTTTTGTACTATAAACCTACTGAAATAACTTTAGAAAACACATTGCTTCTGTTAAAGTATTAAGTATTAAAAAAATACAGTTTTTAAGAAGTTCAATAATTTAATTTCACCTAGTTTATTTACAAGACCGCCAGGAGTGGCGCTTTAGAGAAGAGGCCTTTACTCAGCAGTGGCTGGATAGATAGATAGATAGTTTATTTGTTGACCGTACCCTAAATCCGAATTGTCCTATTTTTCACGGACGTTTTGTATGGGTAAGGCCAGTCCATTTATTTTACTTTGGTCGAAGTTATAATGTATGAAGTTATATATCGCCGTCATATGACGGTCACCATTTTGTTGAACACCCGTCTTGATCTAATCACACCTAACGAATATCGCCTACTTATCGTATGCACTCATCCATGTAAATCATAGATTTGATTTCTCTGCGCAAAAACCTGCATTGTTTCGAGATCTCTCTAGAAACTAATGTTTTATGTATATCTGATAACGATAAGAACCAGATTCATGAAATAATTACCTATTTAGTCATTCTGTTGCGTGCGATATCAGATGATGTTTCTTTAAATTAATCTTTTTATATTGTAAGCGAGCAGCCCACCCAAGACGTATCCCGCGTAAAATAAGCTTTTTATTGTTTTTTTTTTTTCAATACATACATACATACATACATACCACGCGCCTTTTACCCTGAAAGAGTACGGCAGCATGGGCCTCTTTTAACTGTAGGTTGCTTTTTTAAAATGTGTCTGACCAATTTTGCCAATAACTCATAACACAGTTTATATGATGGCAGAAAACCCGAATTTTTACAGGGAAATATCCACCATTTCGAAAAGATACTCAATATACTTAAATTTCACTACATTACACATGTGCTAGGTATTTATCCAAGTTACACCGGTTAAAATGCTACCAAAATTACACGAAATAACTCGAAAAAACACATTAAAATGTACCTAAACATATAAAAATTCAATTAAATTTTTAAATTAAATTAATTTAAATTAAATTAAAAATTAAATTAACAACCATATCAACCAAAAAGTTGAAAATATTGATATTTTCAACGATAATACCAAAAGCTTTAAAAAGAAAATGCTTGAACACTTTCGTCAACAACAAAACGATACTGAGTGCAATTGTTATAGTCATGGTAGGATTTAAAGAGGTAATGTATTTTTTTATACTTTATATTAAGTAGTGTATTCAAGAAAGTAAAATTATGTTCAATAGGTGCTTATATTTTTATATATATTTTTTGTTATGTATTTCTAGCTATATATCTGTTTTAATGCCAATATTTTACTAAGCTAAATAATTAAAAGTAATATGTAAATCTTTAGTTTACAGAATAATAATACGATTACTAATAGTAATGTTGTCTGCCTTGTTTGTAAGATAAAAGTGTCAATGTTGTGTTCGCCTGTAATTGGTGTATGTATCAGCTCGAAACTAAGTGAATGATTTTTGGAGGCCTGCGTTGCTCGATGGATTTTTGTAAATGTGTTTATATATATGCTGTTGGCGTTCCTTTTATGAATAAATAAATAAATAAATAAAAATAACGACGTTTCTTTCAAAAATGGAAGATTGAATCTCAACCATAGACGTAGTTTTTTTTTTTTTCAACTAACCTAAGTCCATGCAACTAACACTCATTTTACATTGAAAGTCGGAACTAGTCGGAAGACAGACTCGCTGCTGTCACATATGGTACCAAATTTCCGCAACGCGTGTCTGGCGTCTCTAATGCGTATGCGTAATGTACATTCCACCAGTAAGTACGACATGACTAGTTGCTTCGCGTGCTACCAGCACAATGCGCATGCGCTACGCACTCGACCGTGCTGTAGGACGTGACCGAGTAGGGATGGGACTGAGGTAATTACACAAATAGCAAGCAAACGCCATGCACAAGATATTCACACTGTTTATGTTGAAATATAGTTGTCTCTCTCACTCGTATTGTAAGATTCTTCCAGACACTACGAATGACAGACTGGTGACCTTTTTGATCCGGTCTAAGGTATAACGATGGTTCTACACCATATTTATTATCATCAGCCGTTAGATGGAGTAGTTCCTGTTTGATCAATTGAATGATCCGTTATGTCCACTGCTGGACGGAGCCTCCCCTCACAGAATGCTATGGGGGGATTTATCACCACAGACGACACAGGAATTGGTTGGCAGGCGGATTGGTGATCGCTGTTGGTAATTGTGTTGATTTCTCAAATGGGTGCTGCTGCCCATCCCCTGGTGTAGGTACCTAATTCTTTAGTTGGCTTTTACGACATCCTTTGGAGGAGACGGAGGGGTTTATTCTTAGGCCAGACAAACCAAGGCACTACATATATAAGCACTTTAAATTTTGCGCCTATTTAAATGAAACTTGGTGTCAAACGAGTGCTGAAAACCCAAGCTAGAAACGAGAAACAAATAAAAACCCTTCTACTTATTCTACTTACGGGTACCTCGCGGTAGATAGCTAACGGCTTATCTCATTTTGTAGTGTATCGTTGAACAGGTCTTTTGAAAATGAGTATTTAGGCTTCAAAATTTTCATAACTTGTGTCCTAGTTAATGAAAATAAAGAGGATAAAATAACCAATAAAAAAATTACGAAAATTGACGATAAAGCATAATATGTCAATGACGTTTGAATGTGTTTTTTTTAACCTATCAACCCATTTTCAACTTTGGAATCAAACCCAGGCGTGGCTCGACATACAGCTCGTTCACCGTACGATGACACCTGTAAATACTCCATAGCAGGTGCCAAATTACGATGAACGGTCTGCACAATATCTTCGGCTGTTTTTTTATCAATTAGGTACGTAGTTACCTTTTTTCTACATTTATGTAAACTTGTTAAATATTCACTGACCATTCTAGTAGTGCCATCTAGTGGAAAACAGTCGAAGCACTGAGCATGTAATCATGAATCGAACAAGAAAAGTTGCAACTATGTTGCATTTATTTATTCGTATACTACCCAGTTTACTCGTACTAGAATGTTTCGATAAGAGGCAAATACCGACGACGTAAGTTTTTTACATACGATGTAGACATCTACCTACCTTCTGCTTTTCTTTTTATGGCTTCTGAGAAAGATTTTGCCAATGTCAAATGATTTGTACAATTGCCACCATCTTATCTGTAGAATGAAATGTATGTAGATGATAGAAAAATATAGGTATGTAAATGGTTCTACAGATAAGGGTGGCTACCCTTGACAACAGTTTCAATCCCAATCCAATCCCAATCCCAATCCAGTTTTCACAAAATTTGGCACTCTTGAACAAAATCGAGATTGAAATTGAAATCGAGTATGCGATCGACATCGCACGGTGACTTTGGAAGAACAACACTACGAAGGTGTGGTCATACCCAACGCAACAAAGAAATACCATTCATTAAATTTGAAAATAACATGGCTAATCCATAATATTTCACCAATTATTATTTGTTTTCCCGAAACTCCTTACTTTTTATAATGTTTAAACATTTAAAAGTAAATAAAAGCGTTCATCTATCGACGATCATTAACAAAATGGGAGAATGAAAAAGATAGTCATAGCTTTAAAAAAAAAAAAACTTCCCGCCTTTATTCATACTTTTAAAACTGCATTTTGTTTCAAAATTAAAATACTTACTTGAAGTCTCCTCAACTTGAACTCCTGTCTTGGACCGGTTTGCAGACTTTGCAGCTATTGAAGCACAGCGGGTTGAGGCAGAGACTATCTGCGAGGGCCCCTCTCTCAAGCTGTGGAGCAGATGTCAAACCTCACTACAGCAGTAGTGGGTTTGTCCACAGCAACAAGACAAGGTGCCCAGGCTATAGCCGATGCCCTCAATAGGATTGCTGCTTCTGCTCTTCTACTTAGTAGGCGCGATCAAGAGTAGTTTTTTTTAGTTTTAATACCTACTTTAAGCCTCAGGGCTTGAGTCATATGTATAATAGTTTATATAGGTAGTCTCATACTTGCCCATCTTTATTTATTTATTACTAGCAACTCGCCCCGGTTTCGCACGGGTACTGTTGGGATGAAGAGCAGTTCCCCTACCCCCCCTTAATCCACGCACTCGACCATAATGTAGTTTCCTACATGTGAAATACTTTTTTAAATCTGTTAAGTAGTTTCGGAGCCTATTCAATGCAAACAAACAAACAATCAATTCTTTTACCTTGGGTTACGTTACTTTAGTAAGGATCCCTAATCTTTTCTAGCAATAAATATAGCCTATGCCACTCAGGGTGAACGTAGCTTTCGAATGCTGAAATATTTTAAAAAACGGCACTGTAGTTTTTGAGTTTATTCATTACAATCATATACACACACATAAAAATAGAAATCTTTCCTCTTTATAATATTAGTATTAGTATAGAAGATTAGTATTACACTTTAGAAACTGGTTGTGCATAAGGATTAAAATTTAAATAAATAGGTACATTATAAAATAGCATTAGTAGGTAGGTATATAACAAAGATTTGTTTTATAAAAAAAAAACATTAAATAATACACCTATGAAGTTTTATTTATCTGCGTGACTTTTATGATAAATGCAAATCATTGAAGCTGCCGTGCTGTCCACATTTCTTGAGTAGGCCTTGGCATTAGAGGCTCCAAATCACCACGTATTACCTCAAATAGCTCTTTGCCAACATTTTTTGAACTCGGCGTCGTTCATGGCAAAAGCTTTTTCGGTGTACCGCGACATTCTTCTTAGGTTTCGCATTTGCCTTATATCTACTCCATGAGCATTGTCCAAAATATCAAAGACAAGAGCCAAACGTGCCATATTTTCTTAAAAATCACAAAAACCCAAGCAAAAATCATACACTCGAACACAAAAAAGCTGACTTTTGTAGACTGTTAAATCACGATCTCAAGCTCTACTCTAATCTCGAAACAAAACGTCAAAATCGCGTCAAGAGTACCAAAAGATCGAGTAGTCGATTTCATTTAGTTCCATAAAATTCCACCAGGTTCGCATCCAAGCGTGTGGCAGGATTGGATTCAAGAGTACCAAATGGCACGATTTGACAGCAAATCCCAAATTAGGATTGCGATCGAGTGTCAAGGATAGCCACCCTGCTCTCAGAATAACATTTAGTTGTTATTCTGCGGTACAGCTCGTTCACCGTAAGATGGCACCTGTAAATACTCCATGGCAGGTGCCAACTTACGGTGAACGGTCCGGCTCGTTCACCGTTAGATGGCACCTGTAAATACTCTATGGCAGGTGCCAACTTACAGTGAACGTTCTGTAGGTAGTCAAGTCGTCAAGAGTCTCCGCCATATAATTATATCATTTGACATTGGCGAAATTGTTTGGAGCACTCTTCAGAAGCCATTTTATGAAGGGAAGAAGAAGTTGAAACCCAGTTTAAAAGGTGGCAGAAAAACCAAGTTTTTGGGGGGGAAAATCCACCAATGCGAAAAGACACGCAATACTCGTATTTATTGTCTCTTTGCCGTACCCTTAGAGCACTGGAGGCCTCAGCGATGTATACACCATACATACATACATGTGCTCTTTATCTAAGTTACACCAGTCAAAATGCTACCAAAATTACAAGAAGTAACTCGAAATAACACATTAAAATTAATAACATAAAAATGACGACTATACACTAACTAATAATTAATTTAACAAACATTAAATAAATTATTCATTAATTAAACACAAACTTTCTAAAAAAGCGTAGGTACTTTATAAGAAAGTTTTTAGAAAGTTTCACTATTTCTCCCACATACAAACTAACTAACAAACAACGAACAGGTCAAGTTTAATAAAAGATTTTAAAAACAAAAAAATACAAATTCAATTTAAAATTAAAAGTTGTTAAATTGTGTAAGTCCGCAAATTGTGACGGTCAACTACGAAACTACACGTCCGACACGCATTTGGCCAGTTTTAATCTATTCTTCCAAAGACAAAGCCATAGGCATTGGTGATATAAATGCGAGGCCATCATTGAATATGGAGGGTAGTTATGAAAACATCTGTTTATTCAATCTGGTGAATTTGTTTTTGATTCTGTGTTTTGTTTTCTCTTAAAATTTTTGTTTTATTATATTTGTGGTAATCATTGTTAGTGATTTAAGCAATGGACCGTAATATGGATAGGATGACGTTTGGGAGAAAAACAGTGAGTAGATTTATCAGCAAAGGCACTGCACATGCAGTATGTGAGTATTTAACAGTAAATGTTAAATTTTATGCTAAATTTTAGCATAGCTAACATCGTTCTGCGCTGGGTAGCATATCAAACTACCTAGTTATGTCGTATATTTACTTACAAATAAGTATTTTGTGCAAAATATATTTTTCAATACAAGCTTTTATTAAATTAGTGATCGTAACCGTGTGCCTATGAGCCTATCGGCCAGTCTACTATTATCCATTATTATTTATTCATTTTATCCATCGAGGAGTTCCGTTGTCCACCTTCCGTCTCCATCATCAGATCAGCTCGCTGTTACCATCATATTGTCGTCGGTCAAATTTCAGCTCAATCGGTTGAGGATAACTGCTTTAAAATTCAGTTGCAAGATTCCACCCGGACAAACATATTTCTACCGGACATACATTGCAAGTTAATATACCTAAAGCTTGTAAAAAATAATACAACTAGTTTAAGTATAATATACTTGTGTATACAAAATTATGTGTTATTTATCATAATTTGATACTTATTATAGGTACTATCAAACCGAATAAATTTTGTAATACGATTATTTAGCAACATATTAAAAATTTTACTTCGTCTGAGTAGTTTCATTTAGCATTTGTGTCGCGTGTGATAAATTATGATACCTAACCTTACTCAGTGCCTCTAAGGTTGGCCTACTTAATCTCATCTAATAGTCTATTTTACGAGATAATTGTCTAGTAACCAGTCTTTAAAGGAAACATACCCCCAGAATACTACACTGTGCTAAGGTTATTTAATTGCTAGAAGACACAAAGCGAAGTATTAAACCCCAAGGCCATACCAGTTTTTAAAATAGATAGGGTAGGTGGTATTTTACTAAGAAATAAGAAATAGATGATTTGAATTACCTACTTTATTTCACAATCATTCACACATTAAACCATTTAATGAAGTATATAGATATTAAACAACAAAAACATGGATAAATCAAGCTTACAAAAATACCAAAAGTAACTATTATATGCCATACCTGTTTTTGTTGCTCGGCCCCAGACAAAACTCGCCAATATTTTTGTCTCTCGTGGTTGTCAACAAATTCAGGAAGTCCTATCAATGCTACCAACATTAACAACATTAAATAATTTTGTAATTATCACTATTGCAATACATTATGCTTCAAATATTCATTATTGAATTTAGATATGATTATACTAGGGATTTTAAAAGGTACCACCTTATTTAGATCTAAACTTAACAACACTAAAATAATGTCCACTTAACTTTATATTAAAATATAATTCTACACATACAAATGCTTATTGCAGAAAATATGATAAATTACATCATAAATTATAACCATAATATTAACAAATAAAGTTCTTATTTTACGATAACATTAGTCCAATCGAATATAATCTGTAACCATTTCACCAACAGACTATAAACTGTTTTGATGAACATAATTATCGCACATAGGTACTATAAGTTATACATACCATGGACTTACTAAGTCCATGATACATACATAGGTAGATACGTATGTACTTTTTTTGTTATTATAACAGGTTGATATTTTTATTATTATCTATCACGGCCATACTGACAAGTACTTCGCTCTCGAAGTACATTAAAAATAAAAGTATTTCTTATTAATTGAGCTTCCGAGAGCTACGTCTGGTCCGGAGAATTGTTGTACCTCAGCCCAAAAACTCACGTTGGCTCAATACAAAACTATTTAAGTACTCACTATATGCAAACAAAACCCATTGATTACAAAAACATCTTTCTTTTACATTCTACACTACGATATTCTATAATATCGGTACACTTTCTTATCATGAACGTTAAATAGTGCTTAGGCAATAGGTACAGATCGAAATAAAACATATACTAAAAACAAATGCGAAAGTGATTGATTTCAAATTAATTTATAATCCAATTTACGTTTTCATAAATCATAACAATCCCATTCTGTCAGTTGCGTAGACATGCTAATCCGCTCCACCTGCTGATGGTGGCATAGATTAACACCAATCAAACAGATAGCAGCTTTTTCACAGTTCCGTCAGTTGCCTAGTCTAGCTAATCCGCTCCACCTGCTGCCGGTGACATAGATTAACATAGAACAAAAGACGTAGCAGCCCTATAGACTTATTATGACCGATTACCTAGACATATATTCTAGTCCGCTCCTTTTTCACAATTCCGTCAGTTGCCTAGTCTAGCTAATCCGCTCCACCTGCTGCCGGTGACATAGATTAACATAGAACAAAAGACGTAGCAGCCCTATATACTTATTATGACTGATTACCTAACTAGACATATATGCTAGTCCGCTCATTTTTCACAATTCCGTCAGTTGCCTAGTCTAGCTAATCCGCTCCACCTGCTGCCGGTGACATAGATTAACATAGAACAAAAGACGTAGCAGCCCTATAGACTCATTATGACCGATTACCTAGACATGCTAGTCCGCTCCACCCGCTGCCAGTGGCATAGACTATACACTTAGTTAAGCGGCCGACCAGCGGAACACCAATAATTGTCTGAACATACTAACTTCCTCCACTCGCTGCTATACCAGTACGATAAACTACTACCATTAATCAACAGCTATTTTTTGATTGTTATTATCTTCATGATTTATAATATTATACATATATTTAATCAATCAATCACTATCACATAACATCCAAAAAAAGAAATAAAAAAAAATTATGTTATGGCATTTTCAACAGCTACGTTTTCTTCGACTAATTCACCCGGCCAATATCTTAATTTTTCCTTAGCAATGATAATGTTTCTTAGGTTACCTGTACCTCTCAGAGCAAAACGATCGTTAGGAAGAAGAGATGAGATTTCATAAGGACCTCTAAATTTTGGCTTTAATTTATCATTACGTCGATGGTCCTGATTTACAAATACCAAGTCGCCTATCGCATAAGTTACATTATTACGTCGTGTATTTTTCAGCTACTACCCTTAGGCGCTGTTCGGCTAAAGCTCGGTCATTTTGTATATTAATAGGGGGTCTCTCAGCGTAACCGTCAATAACCTCATTTTAACGAGCCTGGATAGACGGTATATTAGCCTCTACGCCAATCAGCAACCGAAGTGGTGAGAACCCGGTCGATTTTTGAATAGTGGTATTAACTGATTGCTGGACTTTCCACAAGTCGTTCGGCCAATCTGACGAATCATTACAAATGGTACTGAGCATATCAGTTATCGTAGACACATAACGCTCTACCTGACCATTACTTCTTGGAGTGCCTGTAGCAATCAAATGGTGCTGAATTTGCAACTCCCTAAATAGAGACTGAATTTGATTAGAACTAAAATTTGTACCTCGGTCGGTAATTACTAACGAAGGAGTGCCATATGTAGTTATTGTTTCACGTATTATCGGTATTAATTCTTGAGCATTTAATGTTTTCAGGGGCTTGAGTATGCAAAATTTTGTAAAACCATCTACGATTAGTAAAATATGTTTGTATCCGTCATTCGATTGAGCGAACGGTCCTGTACAGTCCAAATGAATGGTATGAAAAGGAATAGCAGTTTTTGCTATAGGGTGTAGTAGTCCCCTGTTTAGGACCATGATGTGCCTTTTTTTCAATGCAAACTTTACAATGACGAAGATATTTTTTAACAAATGCTGCCATACCTGGAAACCAAAAATGCTCACTAATTTTACTCAATGTTTTATCAAACCCTGCATGGCAATTATCGTCATGAAATAGATGAAGAATACCAAACCTAGTACTTTTTGGTATATATAATTTGGGGTCACTGTTGGGGTTTATTCTATAATGTAGTAGATTGTTTATAATGATATATTGATTTTGGTCAAGTTCCCCTGTTTGTACTTGATCTATTAATGACTGTGTCTCAGAATCATTATGCTGTGCTAATTGTAACCAAGACTGAGGATCATTCGTGGCATTAACTGTACACGGCAAAGTGCACCCACTTTGCCGTGTACAGTTAATGCCACGTATGGCAGCTTCAACAGGATTACGGCTGAGAAAGTCAACATGGGCTATATATTTTCCTTTTTTATAAATAATGTCGAACTGAAAATCTTGTAAGTATGTCCACCAACGGGCTACTCGTGGTGATAAATCCTTTTTATTCATTGTGGCTTTAATGGAATTACAATCAGTAAAAATTTTGAAGTTAATTCCTAGAAGGTACACCCGAAAGTGTTTTAGAGCATTGTAAATGGCCAAAGTTTCTAGATCGTAAGAACAATATTTTGACTCAGCTGGTGACACTCTTCTACTAAAATAGGCTATAACTTTTGTGTCATTTATATTTTTTTGTATCAAAATAGCACCGTAGTCTAATGAGCTAGCATCGGTGTATAATTCTGTGTTAAGAGTTGGATCAAAAATGGAAAGAGGAGGAGAAGATGTTAGGTGATCAATAACGTATTTTCTTGCCGTATCCTGTTCAGGTCCCCACACCCATATTTGGTTGACTTTTGTTAATTTAGTAATACAAGCTGTTCGTGTAGCAAAATTCGGGATAAATTTGCGAAAATAACTAGCGAGACCCATAAATTGACGCACCTGTTTAACGGAACGTGGAATAGGTGAATTTGCTAATGCAACGATTTTCGTTTCGCTTGGTCTAACTCCCTCTCGTGATATTTCTCGACCTAAGTATTCAATACTATCAACAAAAAATTTGCATTTTTTAAGGTTTATCACAAAACCAGCAGAGGTTAGTGCTAACACAGTTTGTTCCAAGTATTGGAAACCTTCTTCGATGGTTGAAAAGGGTATCAAAATATCATCGATATAAACTAACAAAAAGGCTAAATGTTTCACGGCCTTGGTAATAGCACGTTGGAATACAGATGGCCCATTACAAATTCCGAAAGGCATCTTTAAAAATTCATAATGGCCATCTGGCGTGATGAAAGCTGTATATTTAATGGATTCAGTTGAAACAGGAATCTGGTAAAACCCATTTTTCATATCAATTGAAATAAAATATTTAGCTTTACCTAGTCTATCGATTTGGTCCTCTATAAGAGGGAGAGGGTATCTATCTTTTTCAAGAATTTTATTCAATGACCTGTAGTCAATGCATAATATATCACTTCCATCTTTTTTTTTTACTAGTAGAACTGGACTAGCAAACGAGGAGTCACTTTCTCGTATAATTTTGTTATCTAGTAAATTTTGGACTATTTCTTTTACCTTCTCTCTCTCGTGTGGGGACAAACGATAAGGTCTATAATAAACGTTATTGTTACTTTTTAATCTTAATTTTAATTCTCCTGTCTTAACTGCTCCAATACTACCAAGTTCATCAAAATGCTTTTGGAAAATACCTATGATACGTTCTTGCAAATGTTCATCTAAATGTTCAACTTTACCCATCAATTCTGTCATATCAATTTCACTCTGATTTTGTAAAAAAATAACTTCTACTTTAGTATCTAAGTATTGTTTTCGGACTATATTGCTGCCATTAACATCTGTTATTATTTCAATATCAGGGTGTTGGATAGCATTTCTACCTATCAACAGATTGTAACTAAAATCTTTATCTCTTACAACATAAATATCAAGTTCTAGGCATACGCAATCGAACATAACAGGGATGGTAATTTTTCCAGATGTCTCTAAAACTCCACTACCAATTCCACTTAGCCGGGTTGTGTGTGGTAAAATAGGACAATCGAGATGCTTTGCAATAGATTCTTTGATTAAGCTACAATTAGCTCCAGTGTCTATAAGACATTCAATATTTAAACCATTAACCATCACGTTGGACAGCTTTAATTCTGTTCTAAAAAATTAATGTCGTCACTGTTTGTCTTATTTTTGTTGGCATTAGCACGTGCTTTATGAAAGCACACTGTCTCATTGTGCCCATTTTTTTGCAAAAAGTGCAAAATTTTACGTCTTCTTTATTCTCCGGTAATGTGGTCTTGTTTTTAATGCCATTTGACATATTCCTATTTCTAAAGCATTGCAACTTATAATGACCGGCCTTTCCACACGTGAAACAATATTTTTTCTCACTTAAATCAATTTTAGGGCGTTTAGATCTATTGGGACCTGTCGTACTATCATAAACGTTTTGCTCCAATGGCCTTTTGTTAGGTTTCACGTAGGAAGTGAATAACGAAATAAGTTCGGATGTAGTCTTAACGCTGTTGTTGAAAGATGCCAATTTTACATTTACATCACTAATACTACCACAAACTAACTCTATCAACTGATTTTCAGTAAATGCTATCTTAGTATTTCGCAATAACCTAACTTTTTCTCTCGCGTACTCGCAGTAGGAATCCGCCGATTCTGAAGAGTACAGGACGGCTTTAGATAGCTTCGCAGACAGATTTCGTTTTTCGGGGTATAAATCGGTAAGATCATTTCGAAAATTCTCCCAAGATCGACCACTAGCTGGGTCCCAAGATTCAAACCATATTAACGCAGAGCCCTTCAGGGATTTACCGGCTTTGGCAACGGTGGCGACGCTGCTCCATCCAAACTCCTTGGAGAGCACGTCGATGTTGTTACACCAACCCTCCGCGCCGTTGTCGCTCGTTGCTGGATCGAAGACTGGCAGAGCTACGTCGTCATCTGCACGACGATGAGCCGAGACTGCATCGCGGATTGCTTTGAGAAGACCCTCCACGATACTTGGATCCATCCTCTGAAACTTGTACAAAATGCATTAGAATAGGTACATCGTTAACCACTTCTGATGATAAATTATGATACCTAACCTTACTCAGTGCCTCTAAGGTTGGCCTACTTAATCTCATCTAATAGTCTATTTTACGAGATAATTGTCTAGTAACCAGTCTTTAAAGGAAACATACCCCCAGAATACTACACTGTGCTAAGGTTATTTAATTGCTAGAAGACACAAAGCGAAGTATTAAACCCCAAGGCCATACCAGTTTTTAAAATAGATAGGGTAGGTGGTATTTTACTAAGAAATAAGAAATAGATGATTTGAATTACCTACTTTATTTCACAATCATTCACACATTAAACCATTTAATGAAGTATATAGATATTAAACAACAAAAACATGGATAAATCAAGCTTACAAAAATACCAAAAGTAACTATTATATGCCATACCTGTTTTTGTTGCTCGGCCCCAGACAAAACTCGCCAATATTTTTGTCTCTCGTGGTTTTCAACAAATTCAGGAAGTCCTATCAATGCTACCAACATTAACAACATTAAATAATTTTGTAATTATTACTTTAAAAGGTAATTATTGCAATACATTATGCTTCAAATATTCATTATTGAATTTAGATATGATTATACTAGGGATTTTAAAAGGTACCACCTTATTTAGATCTAAACTTAACAACACTAAAATAATGTCCACTTAACTTTATATTAAAATATAATTCTACACATACAAATGCTTATTGCAGAAAATATGATAAATTACATCATAAATTATAACCATAATATTAACAAATAAAGTTCTTATTTTACGATAACATTAGTCCAATCGAATATAATCTGTAACCATTTCACCAACAGACTATAAACTGTTTTGATGAACATAATTATCGCACATAGGTACTATAAGTTATACATACCATGGACTTACTAAGTCCATGATACATACATAGGTAGATACGTATGTACTTTTTTTTATTTTTATAACAGGTTGATATTTTTATTATTATCTATCACGTGCAACCCTCGTTGAAAAGAGGCATCTTGAGGCTCGGCCTACCCCTAAGGGGAAAAAGCCGTTTATCTTTGTATGTATGTACGCTCGCGGCCTCGTTTGCGATATATAACCAGAATATATAATACAAGTCATCATCTATCTGTTTCCTAAATTTCATCGAAATTGGTTCAGTAGTTAAGGCATAATCGAGGAAAAAACAAACATCTAAGCGTCCAAACTCTGTTTTTCGTTTGTTTTTCAGCGGGGCCTACCCCTGCGAAGCGGGGGCGAGTCACTAGTTAATCAATAACAAAAACATCAATCAATGACTACTACAAAATACTGGATAAAAATCCTAACAATTACCTACTAAATTCATGATCGCTGAGCATTCGCATATTGTATTTCACGTACCTATATATAACGTACGTTCCCTATGTTTTACGAACCATGTAAAAATTATTATAAAACTAATCTCGTACAAGAACCATAATTGACTCCCATCAAAGTCTAAATACTGCTAAGTATGCACATAATAACGAGATGTGATTGGTGGGGAAAAAATATCGCGTTTATTTAATTTTATGGGTTATTCTAGGAAGCCCTCATAGGAATATCAGGGATCCGTAAATTCAATTAATTAGAAAAACCCAGTCTTTTTACCCCCGACGAAAAACGAAGGGGTGTTATAAGTTTGACGTGTCTGTATGTGTGTGTGTCTGTCTGTCCAATCGTAGCTCCCGAACGGATAAACCGATTTCGTTTTTTTTGGTTTGAAAGGTGTGTTTGTCGGGAATGTTCTTAGCTTTGTTTGATCAAAATCGGTTCAGGCGTTTCATTTCGTTGGGGGTTTTTTTTTATTTTTACAAAATTAATTACTTGTTGAAATGTTTTATTGGTGTAATTTATCAATGTAACGACCTCTGTGGCGCGGCGGGCGATTAGTCGGCTGAGACGCGAGAGGTTGCGGGTTCGATTCCAGCTACGGAACAAATGATTGTACGATCTGCAAGTATTTGTTACTTACCTGTGTGTTGTGGTAGCATGGTACTGTTGTTGTAGTTCCTGATACCCACGACACAGGGTATCCTAGTGTGGGATCAGGACTATGTATGTGACCGTTGGGTATGTTATGTTATGTTGTTATGTGGATCATCATAATCATCATCAGCCTACAGAAGTCACTGCTGGACAAGGCCTCCGTCATAGAATGTCACGACAAATCTATATTCTCATTATGCGCGTGCCCCCACTTGTAATTGAACTTTTTTCACCTATACAAGTAATCGAGACTGGACTAAAGGACTTACGGATGAAACTGGACTTTTCATCCGTAAGAAAACTGCCTCATTGCTCAGCAGAGTGCGGAGCAGTTCCAACGGCATCCAGCAGCGCATTCCTTATCGCTATGACCTGCCAGTAATGAGAGCTTTTATCCGGGTCCTGATCAGGTAGGTAGTCTCGCTAGAGGCGTTGGTCGGGATTCGGATGGGAGTTTACTCTTAACTTACACCTTGAGCTGATGTATTTATAACATAGATTTTAAGTTTTTTTATTTTTTTTATTTTTTTATTTTTTAGGAAAGCGTTTTCCTATCTTTAATACTAGTGTTACGTGGAGGAAATTTTCTTCCTAACCATCACACCAGTGTCACAAAGCGGTGTGAAGGGGAGTCGGTCGTCCAAATAATGGACCTGTAATGTCTGACTTAATAAATTAATTGTATTATACATATGTAATTATAAGCCAGCAGATGTCCACTGCTGGACGAGGCCTCCACATAGAATAAGGGGTGCTGGATGGGAATTGATAAGGCATTTTCGGGCAAAGCTGAGAAGTGTGCCCGGAAAAAAATAAAAAATTGTCTGTATACATACATAACGTTTTCCTATAAAGAGGTAAGATTTGTTTTTTGGAATAGAGAAGAATAGAATAGAAATAATTTATTGAGTTTTTTTTTTTTTTTATATATGGTATAATCTCCAGAACTACTGATCCGATTCTGAAAATTATTTAATTAACAGGAAACTTCAATATTCCCGAGGGCATTTGCGATGTGTATTTCCACTGAACTCCGTAACAGTTGAGCGGATTTTGATAATATTTGGTTTGTGGATGCATGCTGGAGGGGTGGACAGGGGGCGAGGGGGTGGACAAGAGGTGGGGGGGTGCTTTTTATCACAACAATATGCGTGTGAAGCCGCGGTCAAAAGGCAATAGTGTATTAGATAAATAGATGTAATGTAATATTACAATTTAATAATATACTTTACCGTCACAGATAAAATAATAATATAGTTTACCGTACACCAAAAAAAAAACCATTAAAAAAACATGCAGTACAATGGGCGGCTTTATTGCTGAAAGCGATTTCTTCCAGGCAAACTTTGGATGGATAGTAATGTGCGAAACAATAACGAACGGCGTTGCACAGAGTAAAAATAATATCAATAATAATAAATAAGTAAAAAAATAAATAATGCTGGACAGTTCACACAACATTATCTAGTCCCAAGCTAAGCAGAGCTTGTGTTATGGGTACTAGATAACTGATAAACTTAATACAATACATTACATAGATAGATATTTTTTATTATACATTTAAAATACCCAGAACACCCTGAAACAAGAACCTGCAGATCGTACAAATATTTGTTCCGCGGCGGGAATCGAACCCACAACCTCCAGTGTCGCAAGGGAACCTTCGCCCACTGCGCCAGAATCATTATTTGGTTATCAAAATAATGATATAGATGAATCAACGTTTACATAACTCGAATACAGAATATAATATATTAAAATACATTAATACATAGCAATGAAGTTAAATACTACTAGAAGAAAAAAAGAAACAATTCTACTAATATATTGAAACTTAAAACGTGGACAGGACAGGATAATGATTTTTGAGCTTTAGCTTGAATGTGTGCAGTGAAGATGCTTGCCTGTGTTCCACCGGCAAAGTGTTCCACAGACGCACATCTTGAATGTGTGCAGTGAAGATGCTCGCCTGTGTTCCACCGGCAAAGTGTTCCACAGACGCACATCTTGAATGTGTGCAGTGAAGATGCTTGCCTATGTTCCACCGGCAAAGTGTTCCACAGACGCACATGTGTGCAGTGAAGATGCTTGCCTGATTTCCACAGACGCACATCTTGGACTGCGAAAGAATTACCCGTAAACTTTTCGCTCTAAATGCCTATTTGATGACCTAAGAGAATAGGAATTGTAGGAATAAAGATACTTAAACCTTGCCTTAAGATAGCAAGGGGAGAAAGGATTAAATAGAACATACTCGTAGTAGTGAAGGCGAATAGGGCGATTATGGCAAATCCCCCCATTGTATTCTATGGTGTAGGCTTCGTCCACCAGTGGAAATCTAATGGCAGCTGATGATGATGTTTTATGTATTTTGGCAGGTATAGGTATAGGTGTATCTGGAAAATCACCTATTTTCATTTAATTAAGTATTTTATTCTGTCAAGTGCCTGGTCCTTTCTTGATCACTGGTCCTGAAGTACGGTGGCCTTAAAAAGGGCAAATTATGCCTATTGTAAAGGCACCAGTGTGGTGAAAGAATTGAGTACGCCAGGCTTGTATCACACACATATCGCATGTCTTCGAATTTTTGTTTATATCCCACAAGTATCATGAATTTTAAAGTTTGGACGTTTGCATGTTTGTTACTCGGAATGGCGGAACAGATTTCGGTCAAACATGGCATACAGTTAGATTATGACCTGCATTGAGCTACAGATAAATTTACATCTCAGTAAACTGCGAGCAAGGCCACGAGGACACTAGTAGTTCATAAAACTGCGAGCAAGGCCACGAGGACACTAGTAGTTCATAAAACTGCGAGCAAGGCCAAGGGGACACTAGTAGTTCATAAAACTGCGAGCAAGGCCAAGGGGACACTAGTAGTTCATAAAACTGCGAGCAAGGCCAAGGGGACACTAGTAGTTCATAAAACTGCGAGCAAGGCCACGGGGGCACTAGTAGTTCATAAAACTGCGAGCAAGGCCACGGGGGCACTAGTAGTTCATAAAACTGCGAGCAAGGCCAAGGGGACACAAGTAGTTCATAAAACTGCGAGCAAGGCCAAGGGGACACTAGTAGTTCATAAAACTGCGAGCAAGGCCAAGGGGACACTAGTAGTTCATAAACTGCGAGCAAGGCCAAGGGGACACTAGTAGTTCATAAAACTGCGAGCAAGGCCAAGGGGACACTAGTAGTTCATAAAACTACGAGCAAGGCCAAGGGGACACTAGTAGTTCATAAAACTGCGAGCAAGGCCAAGGGGACACTAGTAGTTCATAAAACTGCGAGCAAGGCCAAGGGGACACTAGTAGTTCATAAAACTGCGAGCAAGGCCAAGGGGACACTAGTAGTTCATAAAACTGCGAGCAAGGCCACGGGGGCACTAGTAGTTCATAAAACTGCGAGCAAGGCCTCGGGGACACTAGTAGTTCATAAAACTGCGAGCAAGGCCACGGGGACACTAGTAGTTCATAAAACTGCGAACAAGGCCACGGGGACACTAGTAGTTCATAAAACATAGCTTGACTCCTATCTTAGCTTGATTGTCTAACACCCCGCTACACTGCTTCCGGTTGTGTTGCCAACTTGACAATACTAACGAGCTGAAAATCCACTTCCGGTGGGAAAGTTTCGCTCGATGCGCTTTCAGTGTTAGGTTGACCATCCTTGTTTGAAACTTTTGAAACTTGAAAAGGAGAAAGCAAGCAGTTTTTTTTTTTTACAAGGAGAATGTTGATGCTGTTAAAATTATCAAAATAACAACTGCCATAGGATTTATTGCTAGTGGGTTGGATCTATCGTGGGTACTATCATCATTGTCTTGCCCTTTTCCCAATTTATTTGGGGCCGGCGCAGTACGTCTTTTTCTTCCACTCTCCCCTGTCAGCCGTCACCTCATCATTCACTCCCTTCTCATTCATATCATCTCTCACGCAATCCATCCATATTTTCTTATGTCTTCATCTTCCTTTCCGTCCACTAATATTCATATTCATATATTCATATCGTGGGTACTTATATTCATTTTATTTACGTCGATGCTTATATCCTACTAATATAACAAATGCAATTTTTTTGATAAATCAGCTCATTGGATTTTCGTGAAACAAAACGCAACAAGCTTCATTACTTTCCCACAACTTCTACGCAAGAAATTAAATTAAGTTTTTCATTATCTTAACATATATTATCAATAACCAAAAGTACCTAAACAGTACGTTACGTTACTCAAAAATGTTGGGTCAAACAATGTATGGGGAGTTGCCCATGTTCTTTTCAACTGATTATGACGGATTGTTTTATATCCCGGAAAAACGTGAGTGATGCCACGGGCGATGGACGATAGTAGATTGACGAAACGGGTACATAAGATGAGCGTGAATGGGACAGTTGGAAGGGGAAGACCTCGGCGAACGTATTCAGACCCAGATCGGATACGTTCTGGAAAGAGGCCAAAGATTAGGTCAAGAGTACCCTTAACCGACGAGCATAGTACGAGTATGTATGAAGAATGTGATGAGAGTGAATGTAGCAAACGAGGTAGCAAGTGGAAATACGTGGTATCTGCCTACCCCTCCGGGAAACAACGTGAGTGTATGTATGTATGTAGGTATGTTTGTATGTAGGTATGTATGTATGCCACGGGCGGATACTAGTAAAGTACAATTCATTCGACGTCAAAAAACATTTTCCTAATGTACATACTCGTATTGTCGTAACTATTTCATATTTAGTAGGTGAAAAGAGAAATACACGGTTATCAACTTAGGTATAGACAATTGATTTTAAGTTTGGTTGTGTATGGTGCAAATTTGGAGACTACTTACTTGGGGCTCGTTTTTATGACACTAGGCTTTATATGGGAACTTAAATTCATAGCTTTTCGATGAAAACTCTAGAAGAAAATTGCCACCACAAAACACTTAGGCTCCTATTGCTCTATCGAATATGTTACGGTTTAGGCTATGCGTTGCGTCAATCGTGAGTTAGTCACGCAACGATTTTATATTATACTAGCGACTCGCCCCGGCGTCGCACGGGTAGCCCCCGGTGAAAAACAGCAACCGATATTTTATTACTTATTCTGCTATTCGGAGCGGAGAATAATCCACCAAAAAGAGATAACTAACATCGGTCCAGCCGATCTTGAGTTATAAGTGGTGTAACAAACACGACTTTGTTTTTTATATATATAGATAGATATATAGGTATTGTCGATTTGGCTTACCAGACGTTATAACATAACACACTAACATAACACCTAACAGTCACATACATAGTCCAGATCCCACACTAGGATCCCCTGTGTTGTGGGTATCAGGAACTCTACAGGTATTAGTTCCGGGTCTGAGTGTTGTGGTACCATGGTATCACAACCCACAGACTCCGAACAAATGTTCCCAGAGCATACAAACATTTGCCTCGAATCAAACCTGCAACCTTTCGCATCTCAGCCGGCTACTTGCCTGTTGCGCCACCGAGGTCGTCATGTAACTAGGTACCCGTGATTTCTGGGGGTTGTACTGGAGTAAAATATTTTATATGATGGTAAAATTGCCTTTATCTGGCTTAATTATAATACTCATCCTCATCATCAGCCTACAGAAGTCCACTGCTAGACATAGGCCTCTCCTATAGAATGCAACGACGAGCTTGAGCCGCGTCCATCCACCGCCTTCCTGCGACCTCTATAATATATTTGGTCCATCCAAAGGGGCCCCCATTTTTGCGTCGTCCGGTTGACTTATTACCCACGATTTAAAGGACAAACAATTTGCATGGTTTAAAATTTGAATGATAATTTTCAAATGGTCGTAACAGAACCCTTGATAAAATATGCATCTCACTCTTGGCCGGTACTTTTTACAGTACAATTATAAACACCAGAAATTTATAATTATTAATGTTCACGCGTTTTGAGTCTAAACGATTCGTACTCAGTCCAGTGCTCAGATTCTGAGAACGCTGCAGAGCTGAGTGAGCAACTTCGGAGAACACAGTCGCTGGTCCGAGGAACGTGCATTAGCAGCCATTGCGATGTTTTTCCACTGTTCCAGGCATTTCGAGTAGTGTTGCTAGAAAACTAGTTGTGTTTCACAGTATCCCCTCGCCGATTCCGTATAATCTGATTGTTAGTGCTAGCCTGGTAAAAACTCTGTTTCAGTTGAATGCCCCGCGACCCCGAGTGGATCGGTTCGTGGCACCGCGGGAATCTTTCCCAGAAATGAGCCGGCATTTTGTGTGGGGAGCCCGATGCAATCTAGGCAACGATGAACTTTGGGTAATCCCTTTCAATTGTTATTACAAATTACACAACAATATCCCAAAAATGCTTCACTCACTTCTTTGACTGAAGCTTTATTGGTGTTAGATGATAAGAAATTGTGCAATTTCTTATACATTTAACTAGAAAGTGAAATGTGTCTAAGGCATTACGCCAGAGTTTTTTTTAAATAGGTACTACTTGGAGTTACGGATCAAGCAGATGGCCCACCTGATGCCCACTGCCGAACAGTGCATTATCACATAGGTCACGTCTACCTAGGACGTGCCCTAAGCGATATTGCACTGCGCCCGCCACCCTGAGACATAAATATGAAAAGTCTCATGAGCCTGTAATTTCACCGGCACCCATACCCTTCAGACCGGAACACAGCAATGCGAGCACTACTACTTTTCGGCAGAAATAGGTATGGTGGTAGTACTAGGTATGGTGGAGTTATGCGCTAACAAACATTTTGAACAATTCAGTATTCATTCCGCGCTGAGTTCGAATGGTCGTCCAGTACCAACCGTTGTATTCTATGATTGCACTTTTGAATTTAAATCTGTACCTATAGTAGAGAAACGTTATTAAGGTTTATTGTTTGACGTTTACTGTTGTTTCTACATACGTAAAAAAATTATATCTTTGGAAATTAATCTAACAAATACCAATTCCATTTATTTTATGGATTAAAGTGGTCCTTAAATTATCTTATGATTAAATGGTGAATGTATTCAGTTCTTGATAAAATTATACGTAGGTGAAAAATTAGGTTTTCTTTCTCGATTGCCACCAGAGCGGATCGAGATAGTTGTGACAACTGGGAATAGATGGTCAGAAAGGAAATGATAGCGTATTCTTACTGTGTGTATGATAAATTGCTGATGCATATTGATTTTATATATGGCTTTTTCCATGCATTGGGAACGCCAGGACTAAAAAAATTAATAAGTCCTAGAACCAAAGGACCATATATCATCTTTCTGACCCTATCCCACATTACGTGGGGCACAGCGTCATATCGTGAAAATCAAAAACAAACTGTTTCAATTACACGTTAGACTCTGGGTCCGTGGAGTACCGGGGCCCTTCGCGTTTTTAAAATTCTTTCAGGGCGTCTGGTCAAAGCAACGCGTGACCCGAGAGCTAACTCTTATTTGGCTCAACGCATTAGTATTGACATTCAGCGTGGCAATGCAGCCAGCATCTTAAGGACACTTCCGTCTGGTAGTGGTTTGGATCAGTTGAGCTACCTTTAGATCGTTAGCAGCGGTCTTCAGGTAGCACAGCTGTTTCATATATATTTTGTACATACCTTGTATTAGTTACCTTGTATTGTTATTCTTTCTGTAAATAAATGTATTTTTATTACGTCTGATACATTTCAGTTTACAAAATACCGAAAACAGCAGCAATACATGAACTATTTGGATGAAGCTTTTGGGTTGGAGTCACTGAAGATCCAAGACACGAAAGAGGAGCCCCAAGGCAGGTGTATTCCACCCTGGCCTTGCATCCCTCGGAAGAAGTGCTATCTATCTTCAGCTGACAGCATTCTGGATCTGCCTACTTATAGTTATGCTGCTTGTGAGTGATTTATAACATAATCTTCGTTACCTGAAGGTAACGATGGGTCTAACGAGAAACTTCAGGGCGTAGGCGAGAAACGTAGGGAACTAACCCAGGGAAAATTAGATGGGTCCACATCTATCGAAATATGAATAATTGTATTACTTGTACGATCATTTTAAAAATAAAAATGAAACAGTTATTTATTTGAGAGACGAAACCTCCTTTGAACCCCGATATCTCAACAACCCCCAGACCGATATAGCTCATAACATTACATACAAATTTTACCAATACTATCAACCCCCCTACCAAATTTCATTAAGATCATATTAATGGTACGGAAGTTTTCATCGAACAAACATACATACATACAAAAGCCGATTCTTTCAAGGTGACTCCGAGTACTCGCTACAGTGCCGTAAATAGGGCGAGGCCACCGGTGCCCAGGCACAGGGCGTAGATCTGGGGGCGCAAGAATGGCCAGACCAGGCAGGACTACTATTTTTTCGGTTTACCTGATAAGTTCCCGCTGCGCCCTTAGTGCTCGAACTTGCGTTTGAGTTTTAGTGAGTGAGACACAGTGGGTGGTATAATAGGCGAAGGGTCCAGTTAACATCAGATGGCTAGTCTGCTTGTTTGCCCACACCAGTTTAAAAAAAAGTTTTTTTTTTGTTCCAAAATATTAGATAATTGGTCCACCAACACCAAGTTCCTTGTGCTTTATTTTATCACCCTGACTGAATGAAACAAAGTAGACTTATACATAGCATTGCTCTAGGGTACCTGTTCCGTATTCTCAAGTTTGAATTTACCGCTTGATTGCACAACAGATTCATCTCTTATTAGCTAAACTTGCATCCAATCTGAAGCTCGGTTTGGACCCCGAACGTGCGCCGGCCTCAACGACGCTTCTCCAAAACAAGATGGAAATTATCACTTGGAATTGAGTTCGAACGATTCAACATTTTAACTGCAATATTTTCAAAACTAGCCCAAACCATCCAATTTTCTACCAGTGCGTGTTACATTCAGTGGGGCGCCCCCTGTTACCCAGTGGTGCCTACAAGCAGAAAACCAGGTTAGTCCATTCCGCTATTCTTCAGTTTTGGATGTAATACAATAATATTAACAAAGTGTAACTTCCCGCTACAGTACCTATAATATCTAATAAAAAACCAGGGCGCAGTTATAGAAGCTCGCACAGGGCGCAGAAAAGGCTATTTACAGCAGTGACTCGCTACCCTCGTTCAATTATTAGCTTGCCGTTCGCCTGATGATTTATTCTGTCAGTTCCAGAGCTGCTGGACTGGAGTAAAGGGAACATCCTCGTAGCGGCTCTAGGGCGGAACTACCACAAATGGAGCTGGGGCACTCAGAACCTCATCAGCGAGGGCTTCACAGAGTACGACATACAGTGCTGCAAGTTCGACCCTCGAGGCGAGCTGTTGGCCGTGAGTTGCTTGGAAAATATAATTATTTTCGAAATAAAACCCGACCTTGAAGAGGTACAAGATTTTGTAATATTAGTGATCGGAACCGTGTGCTGATCACAATGAGCCTAAACACGGCTAGTCTATCCAGTCTATGAGCCTATCCATCGATGAGTTCCGTTGTCCACCTTCCCTCTCCACCATCAGATCAGCTCGCTGTCACCATCATATTGTATTGACATCGGAACTTATCAGGTATGCCAAATTTCAGCTCAATCGGATATCGGAAAGTTACACTTATCACCAACCGTGAAATACTTATCACTGAGTAGTTCCAATGGCCATCTCTAGTCTTTTTCATAAGGTCCACTTCACTAAATGGCACTTTGACTCTTCCCGCCATTTTCGAAAAGAGACGTTGTCTACTTTTATTTTATTTCTTTTCCTAGTGTTTTCTTGAGTTATTTTGTGTTATTTTGGTGGCATTTTAACTAATGTAGCTCGTTTAAAAAGCACAAGTGTAGTGAAATGAAATGGAAGTGAATTGCGTGACTTTTGAAATTGGTGGAAATTGTCTACCAAAGTTTTGGTAAAATTGGCCACCGTTTTACTAAAACATGACTCGACTGTGACTTTGACGACTTGGAAGGAGTGTAACGTTGCAAAATATATTGAAAATACAATTAGTGAAAATAGAGATACTTGAACATGGCAAATGCACAAGCCCTGCGGCGCCAATTATAAAGGAAAAAAAAATGGCACTTTTTGAATGATCATGCTTGACTTGTTACTGAAAATACCAAAATCGCTATATGTGTGCCTTAAATATTTGAACTATCATCATTAGAACCAGATTTTGATGTAAATGGGACCAAACTGGAAGTATAAAGTATCAACTAAAAATTACGGAGATGTGAGAGGTAACATATAAAAACATACTGCTTAAGAACCTCCTCCTTTTTTTGAAGTCGGTTAAAAAACGGCTGGCTGCCTCGATTGTGGCGTTCGTCATAACCTTCACCGAGGCTTATGGTTACCACGTCATGCTACTGTTAAATTAAAATCAGCGTGCCTCCAAAGGGCAGCAAAGCATGCCCGCAAATAAGCCGATGGCAACATTGTAAGGCTTCGCACATCAGCTGCCGGTCGAATTTATGTATGAATGGATGAATAAATGAATGAATGATTTATTTCGCAGAAACAGGGATTACAAAATGTTGATCTTATTCATATTTATCCAGTTCCAATAATCCGACCTAATAAGTATGCTAATGTTTCAAGGTTTTACAGTAATAACACATTACTTGAAATTATCATGGTTATTTACATAAATAAATAAATAAATAAATAAATAATGCTGGACAGTTCACACAACATTATCTAGCCCCAAGCTAAGCAGAGCTTGTGTTATGGGTACTAAGATAACTGATATACTTAATACAATATATTACATTACATAGATAGATATTTTTTATTATACATAGAAAATACCCAGAACACCCTGACAAATATCTGCGATCGCACAAATATTTGTTCCGAGGCAGGAATCGAACCCGCAACCTCCTGCGTCACAGGCCAAGCTTCGCCCGCCGCGCCACAGAGGTCGTCATACTTACATACTTTTCACTCATTAGTATCTATTTTTCACTTTTATAAACTTTTTTACTTTTTTGGTATTATTATCGTTTGTAATAAAAGAGTGAGAAAAGGTTAGATCGATATATCTGCCAATAACATCTACTCGCAGACTTTAGTTAGTTCTCCCGTGATCATTTCGCATGCAACTGTGCCGAAATATCGGGAACAATCAAAACTCCAAAATCATGGTAAATATCCTGTTTCTAGTGAAAAGCATTCGCTAGCAGCCAGGACAAATCTTATACCCAAGAATCGCCGTGTAATCCCTTAGTCGGCTTTTACGACATCCACGGGAGGAGACGAGGGGTATTAATGTGAAATAATTTGTGTCCTACACGACACCACTAACGCCGTCAATATTCTAAAACTTTAAAAAATGTAGATCTTCTCTTTCCAGCTAGGAACGAACATGAAGATGGTGGAGATCCACGACAACGCGCTCAGCAAATGGATAACTGGCAGCACGTGTCCGTGCGATAAGAATGACCAGCTCTGCTCCATCACAGCCGTGGACTGGAGCCCTACGGGGAACTCGTTTATTACGTATGTGATTCGACTTACCTTTACACTCTTTACGTGAATTCGATTAACGTGTACGTTTGGTTCGGGGACCATTCCAGGAAAACTGCGGCATGAAAAACATGTTCTTTGAAAACATTGTGCTAACAAACCTTAGTTTGTGCGTGCACGTGCGTGTATTACTAAGTGCATACATTTATTTTTAGAAAGAATAATACAAATAACACAAGTAGGTATGTACAAAATTCAAAAAACACAAATGAATTACCTGAATACCGCTGCTAACGATCTAAAAGTAGCTCAACTGATCCAAACACTACCAGACGGAAGCGTCCCTAAGATGCTGGCTGCAGATAATTGGATCAAAAACTAGATAAATAAAATTAATACAATAAAACCGAAGGTTTACAGTGAGGGTTTTGTAAAATTATCTATATTTTTCGATGTAAGTTATTATTATTTATATTATTTATTATGAGCCTGGGACACCACAGGGCAAAGGCCTCCCTTCCTTCCTTCCATTCGTCTCTTTTGTTGGCTATTTGGGACCAATCCTTCACGTAGGAGTCTAGCTCATCCCGCCATTATTTATTTTGCGTTATTTGCATTATTACTTATTTTGCGATAAAAAAAAAAAAAAAAACAATTAAAATAAGTTTTTCGAGCGGTGCGAGGCGTTTTTTACAAGCTTTTATTTAACTTGCAAATCTTGCAATGTATGTCCGAGTGGAACCTTGCAACTGAATTTTAAAGCAGTTATCCTCAACCGATTGAGATTATATTTTGCATACCTGTCAAGTTCCAATTACAATGCAATTTTATGGTGACAGCGAGCTGATCTGATGATGGTGGACAACGGAACTCTTCGAGGGATAATAGTAGACTAGCCGTGTTTAGGCTCATTTTGATCAGCACACTGTTACGATCACTAATTTTATAAAAGCTTGTATAATTTTTTTTTTTCACAAAAAACTTATTATGAATGAAGATGTCTGTTTGTGATTGGCACAGCCAATATAAGACGAACGTTCACGCGAGCATAATATCTACGTTGAATGCGCTGTTCATGACCTTGGACGATTGTACATGCATTGTTTCCTAAGAGTGGGTCTATTGCCACCCTCAGGAACCCTTACGAATCTTACTTGCCTTGACCCACTTGTTCCACAGAGGCTGTTCCCGAGGCATGCTAGTTTCCCGAACGCGCAAAGCTCACATCATACGGTGGTACCAGGCCGTGCACGCAGCCATCATGGTGGTGAGGGTTTCTCCTGATGCAAGATACGTGGTCGCTGCTGCCGTCAATGGACACGCCGTAATGCTGCTCTCCTGGCCTTCCTTGGGGCTGTATTCAAGCCTCAAGTCAGATTGGACAGTCAAGGTAAGAAGTTTAAATGTGACCCAAAAATTCCGTTCCAGCGGGACACGAACCCGCATCTTCGCCTATGTAATCGGCAATGCCTTAACCAGTTCAGCCATAGAACGAGCTATGACGCTGAAGATGAAATTTGTGGGCACTATCAACTCAAATGTAGCGCCGATGGGAGCCATCTACAGGTGTTTTATTTAGAAATCTTATTGTTCAATGTCCGAAATTAGTTCGAACCATTGACAAGAGATGACACCACTGCTATTTCACCAAGTTTATTATTATTCAAGTGTAAACCACTCTTTATGGATAGCATTAAAATTAAATGAGACCCAAAAATTCCGTTCCAGCGTTCCAGATATTTTTATGTTCACCCTTGCCACTAACGTCAATACGTATGTATTGACTGCTGCTGACGTACCTACAGAGGTCATCATCATGGTCATGATCAGTCAGAAGACATCCTCAGCTGGGCATTAGGCCTGCCTCATACAATTTCTTGAGCCTCCATCCACTGCTTCCTGCAATCGATGACAAAGTTTAAATTATCGTGGCTTGGTATCATATTAGGATATACTCGTAGTACCTGGGTGACCGAGCTTTGCTCAGCGTTTTTTTCCAGAGATGAGACCTATAAACATCGTTTTTCCCTCAAATACCACCTAAAGGGGTTATAACGCAAAATTAACTATCTTAGATTTGATTTTTAACTAACTAATTCAAGTACAATAATCAAACTATAAATATGCATGGATACTAAATTAATAATTCCGAGGGATCACTGTACCAGAAACAAGATACGACATTTTTATCTCGATAGAAAAAAAAAACAAAGTTACCTCTAAGTTTTGGCTAGATTCGATTGTTTATTAAAATGGAGCATTGGGTAAACATTTTTATAAATAAAATCAATAAAACAAAGCCGTAGGTTTACTGTAGGCTAGTATAGTATTATTTTATCTGTGCTGTAGGGGTTTGTAAAATTATCTGTCATTTACGAGATATTAAATAAAAACTGATTTTTTGCGAGGTGTGAGGCATTTTTTTTGTATGAAGATTTCTGCCTGGTGTTGGCGCAGCCTCGAAATCTTTATAGCTGTTTCCGAGATCACTAAATATATATTTTACACAAATATTTCAAGGAATACGACTATTTACCACTACAATATAAACGTATTAACGTAATATTTACGTACTTTAATAGTCTCCTGACTTGTGACAATTCAAACGAAACATCACCAGGAGATAAAGTGCGTGGTGTAAGGTGGAGGGCACCCAGAACAAATATCTGCAGATCGTACAAATATTTGTTCCGAGGCGGGAATCAAACCCACAACCTTCTTGGTTGCAGGCGAATTTTCGCCGGACGCGCCACAGAGGTCGTCATTTGATCGTTAATACATTTGAACAGCAAATAACTAGCATTAAAAATCTTTTATTTTTCTGAATTCCAGGCTTTGACGTGGCACCCCTGGCGAAGCGCCCTCCTGGGCATCGGGACAGTGACCTCCACCCTCCACGCTCGCTTCGCTCTCTGGAACGCCCCCTCAGACGCGGTCAAGGAGACCACGTTAAGCCGGACCCCGTATAGCCTCGACGCCATGCTCTTCAGCCATCGAACTGGGGAGCTGGTGTTGAGTCTGTGGAATGCAGGTACCTGGAGAAACACCATTTTAGGGTTCTGTACCCAAAGGGTAAAACGGGACCCTATTACTAAGACTCGGCTGTCCGTCTGTCTGTCTGTCTGTCCGCCTGTCACCAGGGAGTATATCATGAACCGTGATAGTTAGACAGTTGAAATTTTCACTGATGATGTATCTCTGTTGCCGCTATAACAGCAAATAGTAAAAAATGGAATAAAATAAATATTGAACGGGGCTTCCATACAACAAACGTGAGTTTTTTGCCGTTTTTATAGATAATGGTACGGAACCCTTCGTGCGCGAGTCCAACTCGCACTTGAGCGTTTTTTTTTTTTTTTTAATATATATATATATATATAAATGTGTGTACTAACAAGGTAGCAAACATGCATACGGCCCACCAAGGTAAGCGGTTACCATAGGCTATGAACGCCTGAAATACCAGGAGGCCAATTCTCGGATTGTAGAGATTATCTCTAAATTAGAGATAATGTCGAAGCATGAATGTCTACAAAAAATGTCACGAAAATGTCACAATAACCATCAAAACGTATTCGATTTGAAAGATTTTGGTTGACTCATGTCTATTTGTGACATCACGAGAATAGCAAATTAAGATTTTATTCGACATTCACCATCTTTTTTCGACATATGTCTAATTCGACTTAATGTCTATAGCACGAGAATTGCCCTCCAGAGGCATCACAAGCGAATTACCGACCCTTTAAAAAAATTCCAAACACCCTTTTGAAGAACCCTTTATAGTCCCCTGCTTCTGTTTAGAAGAACCTTTTTAGTCTCTTGTGAAAACCATCATCATCCATCAGCCTGCAGAAGGCCACTGTTGGACATAGGCCTCCGACATAGAATGCCGCAATGAACGGTCCTGAGCCGCCTCCATCCACCGACTTCTTACGACCTCTATAATATCTTTGGTCCATTGAGGAGGGCCTACCTCTTCTGCACCGTCCGATTTGTGGTCGCTACTCGTGTGGGTTCTTTTTTTTGGGGATCGCTATCAAAAAAACCGCTCGCGTTAGCCCCAGTTAACTACTCAGACTTAAGTTTATGGAAAAGTTTTGTCTCTAACTCTGATTTCATCTTAAAAGAAAAGAAAGCAAGAAATAAAATTTATTTATATTAAAATCGAAGCTGCCATTTAAATTAAAGAAAAAAGTGATGGATTCATGGCTCTTGCCCTGCCTGTCATATGGAGCCCAAACCTGGATCTTCAACAACAACACAAAAACTAAAATACAATCATGCCAGCGTGCTATGGAGAGGAGCATCTTGGGTATTAAGCTTAAAGACAGACAGAAGAGCAAAGATATAAGAGGAAAAACTAAAATAATAGATGCTCTACAACATTCACAGCGCCTGAAGTGGAAATGGGCGGGGCATCTAGCCCGCATTCCGGACGATGCGGATGGACTAAGCGAGTTACTCAGTGGATGGGTCCAGGGGGTAAAAGAGCTAGAGGAAGACCCAGAGAACGCTGGACTGAGGAAATACGAGAAAGAGCTGGTGAAAACTGGATGGAGAAAGCAGAAGCCAGAGGAAAATGGAGACAGTTGGAGGAGGCCTGTACCCGAAATGGGGCCTGACTTTAATAAAGTTTAATACAGAATGTTTTTATAGTGAATGTAAGAAAAGTTACGGAAATAAAGGCTAAATAATAATAATAATAATAATAATATTCCCCCAAGACACACACACACACACACACACACACACACACACACACACACACACACACACACACACACACACACATACATAACACATGAAAACAAAACACAAAAATCTAGTACTAAGCAACTGGTATACAAAACTAAAAAGGAAGTAAAAACTAATATAAAAACTGGTAGTAGTAGGTTGATAAGTAGAAAGGCATCGATGTGTGTTGTGTGGGGTCAAACAGGTCCCTGTCTCAGGATATGCTGCACCAGACCTAGGTTTAGTGCAGCGCTGGTTTTCAGACCAGGACCTAGCTAGGTGATGCCACGAACATCAATAAACTACGGGGGGATAAGCAATAAATATGTTAGTATGTAAATACAAATACTTAGGTGGATGGATGATCTCGCTTGTGGAGCGAAATCCTGTTTTTTTTTTAATTTTTTGGTCGTTACAGCTCATGAATACTTCTTCAGATAGCGAAAGTTGATTTCGTGAGAACTAGAACACTAAACACTCATGTTGTAATTGATTATCACATAAATATCATCATTGTTTGTTTTTGTTTAGGGGTATCGTAGCTAAACTGATGATATTTATGAGCTACTATCAATTAAAACATGTGTGTTAAGTCTCCTAGTTCTCGCTAAATCAACTTTCGCTATCTGAAGAAGTGTTCATGAGCAGTAATGAGCAAAAAACACCAAATAATAATAATTTCGCGCCACAAGCGTCATCATCCACCTTAAATGCAAAAATATTATTAGGCAACTGCAAAATAATGAGGCAGGTGGCCATAATAATTTAATCTTGCAACTCCTGATCCGTGTTTGTCGTTGTATTTGACGACCTCTGTGGCGCGGCTGGCGAACGTTCGCCTGCGACGCAGGAGGTTGCGGATTCGATTCCCGCCTCGGAACAAATATTTGTGCTATTTGCAGATATTTGTTCAGTGTTCTGGGTATTTTCTATATATAATTTAAAAAAACTATCTATGTAATGTATTACGTTGTCTAGTACCCATATCACAAGCTCTGCTTAGCTTGTTGCTAGATAATGTTGTGTGAACTGTCCAGCATTATTTTTATTTATTTATTTATTCCAGACAGAGCCTTATCTGGCAAGGCTTGTTCCCAACTCGTGGTGATGTCCGACCCTGACACGGTGGTGGACCAATGGGGAGAGGGGCGGTATGGCTTGGACCGAGTGAGGACTATGATCTTCAGCCCAGATGGGACAAAACTTGGTAAGTTAGTTAGTTACCTAGTTGGTTTTTGAAATTGAAATTGAAATTGAAATTTATTTAAATCAACATACATTACAAAAATCAGTATACAAACATAAAGTTATATTAAAATTATCTTGTAGTACAATTCATTGTTTGACAGCATTGGTACCCAAACTAGGATTACCTGTGTTATGGCGTACCAATACTCTCCGCCGGGTGATTTACAAAAGTATATAATGCAAGTAGTAGAGCATTTTTGTGAAAGAGTTCGTCCGGGGAAGTACTACCATCGTACCTATTTCTGCCGCAAAGCAGTAGTTGTGCTCGCATTGCTGTGTTCCAGATTGAAGGTTTCCGTTTTTTTTTATTTGAACATTGATATTCCGTTGTTTAAAGACAGACGACGGTAGTGTATTCCACTCCTTAGCTCCTTAAATTACAGGCACATGAGACTTTTCATCTTTATGTCTCAGGGTGGCGGGCGCGGTGCAATGCCACATAGGGTGCGTCCTAGGCGGACGTGACCTATGTGATAATGCACTGTTCATAGGCAGACGGTACCGCTTAACATCAGGTGAGCCATCTGCTTGATCCGTCATTCCAAGTTGTATAAAAACGGGTCCAGGGTCCAGGTCCACCGTACAGGAATATTGAAAAGACTATGTAGATACACGACTTTTTCCCGAAGGTGTAGGCAGAGCCTCAATGGGCCTCTTTTCACAGTGGGTTGCACCATCGTAGAATATAGACGTGACAAGTGGTGAGCTCATGGCAGCCATTGCTTCCCACGACTGACTCTGCTAACGCTTTCTTCCATTAGTAACACATTCCATAATAAGCTAACAGTCAGGACAAATCTTATACCAACGAACCTTACAACCGAACTAATAACAGTAAAATTATATTTCTAGCAACAGCAACAGCAGACGAAGACCTTATAATCTGGAACTTTCTGCCAGAAGATGGCAAGAAAAAGAAAAAGAACTGTAAAAGGTTCTCTGCTATCCCTGTCTACCTCGACGAAGCATCTAATGGTGTCTCACTTAGATAGACTTATGTAAACTATACTGCTTTACGTTATAAACATAGCTTATCTATATGTAACGTAGTTTATAACATATTAATATAGATAAACTATGTTACTAACGTATGGTAATATAGATAAACTATTTTACTAACGTATGGTGATATAGATAAACTATGTTACTAACGTATGGTGATATAGATAAACTATGTTACTAACGTATACTACTATAGATAAACTATGTTACTAACGTATACTTATACAGATAAACTATGTTACTGACGTATACTAACATAGATAAACTATGTTACTGGCGTATGCTAATATAGATAAACTATGTTACTAACGTATACTAATATAAATAAACTATGTTACTAACGTATAGTAATATAACGTTAGTAACATAGTTTACCAATATTACCTACTATTCGTATGTAATATCCTTTACTATATGTTTGTATTTTCATCTACGTCGACGTAGCATCTAACGGTGTCTCACTTAGATAGACTATGTAAACTATATTACTATACGTTAGTATCATAGTTTATCTATATTACTATTTTATTATTCGTTTGTAATGTCGTTTATCTATGGCATAGTTAGCTTTTAAAATAATTGTAAGTCAAATTTTAAATTATTTTAACTTGTATAAAATATTAAGTTAAATTTTAAATTCATTTATAAAATAATTGAAGTTTTATATTATGCTGGGAGTAATATGTCTATAATAAATTATTTATTTTTGGAAAAAAATATTTTAATTATGTCATGTTATATCATCAATACACAAATCTAGAGCAGAGGTTTGTCAGTTTCTTTACTTTAAAATTATATGGTTTTCAAATCGCACTGTTTCATAAAATTTGTATGGAAATGTTTGATTCCTTTTATTATATTTAGCGCCATACAATATTTTGTAATTCTCTAAGTACAGAATCAACTGTACAACTTACAGGGAAACTGACAAACCACAGGTGAGGTTTATATCTATTTTCTAGATTATGCCTACAACATTGAATACATACACACATTAGACACATGCCTCTTTCCCCGAAGGGGTAGGCAGAGCCTCAATGGGCCTCCTTTCAAAGTGGGTTGCACCATCGTGGGATATATACGTGACAAGTGGTGAGCTCATCGCCGCCATTGCTTCCCACGACTGACTCAGCTTTCTTCCAGTATTAACCTATTCTATAATAAGCTAGCAACCAGGACAAATCTTATATCAACAAGCCTAAGTAATCCCTTAGTCGGCTTTTACGACATCTACGGGAGGAGATCGAGGGGTATATTCTTAGGCCAGACATACCACGGCTAATCAAACTTGGTTTTGTATAGAGTGGGCAAGCGGTACTTCCTCTTCCCTTAAGACTTTAAAAAATGAATGACAAACAAACAGACGAACTCAAACATTTATCCATACATACTCTTAAAACAGTCGACACGGTTGAACAGGGCCGGCGGCGTGCGCTAATCACTTGAATACAATGCAAAGTTAAACTATACCGGTGCGTAACTGCCGCTGTTTTAATGACTGACCTAATTGTAGTGGAGTTACCTTGCATTTGAGAGAAACCGTCGGGAGAGGATAGACATCATCACCAGCCGAAAGAAGGACAATATAGTGATATTCTTTAGGCCTCTCCTATAAGAATACCACCACAACTACCTGTTCAAGTCATTAACGTTCCATTTTTATTGTTATTATTGGACTATGGTCTAATAATTGATCTGTGTAAAATGGAACGGTTTTTGGCTCTGTATTCTCTGTGACAGGTAGGATGTCATAGAGAAATTTGTATATAATATTAGGATGTGCAGTGCGTGCGGTGCGAACTAGACCGATAATAATCGTGGAAATACAGAAAAATGTGCAGTTAACATTTCAAGATATCCAACATCGTAACTTAAACATTACCCACACTACCACTAGAAGAAATAATTCTACTGGTGGGCATAGTCCTCCCTGAGGCATACTACGATGCAGGATCTTGAGTCAATCTCCGTCATTTATGATATGAACCGATTTGTAGTTTTTTTTAGTTGGCACGATATTCTTCGTGATTTGTCCCATTTTCATCAAAATGATGGGATCCATGAGAAATTGAGGGAACTCCTCAAATATTATAGGCACACTCGGTATTTTCAACAACAACTCAAGCATGTGCATTCAAAAAGTGCAATAGTGCTATAATTTAAAAAAAAACGCATATAAAATATTTTTCTACGATATTTCCATTTTCCAAGGCGACATCTCCATCGGTTCTTCGGAGCTCATAAATCTATGGGCGCACTCACACCGTACGGGCGTTCAATCGGTCGGTAAATCAAGGGAGGCACGCGTGCCATTGTGTGCACAATGTATACGGTGTGACAGCACAGGTGCCGAGCTTAGTTGGTATAGGTTGGGATTTTTATTTATATGAAAGTAGTATTGAGCCGTGGGAGTGGATAGATAGATAGATAAGACTTTATTGCACACTACATAAAAAATAACACAATAAAAACAATCAGAAAAATAAGTATGGAAGTACAATGGACGGTCTTATCGCTGAGAGCTATCTCTTCCAGGCAACCTTGTTATAGACTGGAATTGTCGAGAACGATAAAGGACGGTGGTGTAGATCAAATGTATAAATAAATAAAAGTATACGTATACATACATACTAACTTATAATATATATATAAATAAATAAATAAAACATAATATTACTAAAATTAACAGCTTTACGAGATGGACAAAAAGTGATTGAGCAACAGGTTTTTGAAGAGAGGAAGAGATGTAGCGGTTGTGATAACTAGAGGAAGATCATTTCTTATGCGGATAGCATATACAGTAAAGGAATATCCGTAGAAAGTGGAAGTGTGCTCAGGAGTGGATCCCAAAGAGTAAGGGCTCGTGGATCCCAAAGGGTAAGGGCTCCCTAAGGCGTCTGAGTTTCACTGCTTACAACAATGTGGCTACACAATAATGGTTACACGTTTTTTTTAAATATAAATTACAGAATTGCGATTTAATTGAATTATTTGAATAACTGAACAACAACTTGGGCATCTTCAAACGAAGAGTTAATAGGCATCTTCTAGGCGAGCGTGCTTAAATAGGCCTCATCGTCGTTTCCCATCAGGTGAGATGCAGCAAGCAGCATGAAACGCAATCCTATTTTAGATTTTTAAAAAAAAACTGATTATTTTATAATGTACAGAAAGAATAATACAACTAATAAAAGAAGGCACATACAAAATTTTAAAAAATACATATGAAACAGTTTTGCTACCTGATGACCGCTGCTAACGATCTAAAGGTAAAACTGTAAAAAAGTGTACCTTGAATTTACTTATTATATATAAGCACGTGGCTGGGATCGGATCGCCCAAATGATGCAAGTGTGGACGAGGCTTTATATGCTCTCTTTGACCGACTATAAACTTGAATGTCAACTTTATGCGACGAAAATCTATCTCGTATATTTCAGTTGACTTTATTATTCGTTTGTAAGTAGATAGTTTATGTTTACGAGTGTTATATCTAGGGTTTTAATTGGATAAGATTACTGGGCGAGATTCCCTTTAATTCTTGTCATAAATAGTCGACTGCTGTACCGCTAGCCCGCTCCATATAAAACGTAGTTACGAATTATATTATCAATTGTATATTCACTAATTCAAGCCAAATAAAGGCGGTGGACAACCGCTGACCCAGGTCAAAAACAAATGAACCAGGGAACCTTCATGGAAGTAATTAGTACGGTTCTAAATTTTTTTTTTGTCTAATTTTTTCTAAAGTACCTACTTGTATATTTTTAGAAGTTGGGAAGCAAAAGTTGTTTTTCTTAATAATTAGATAAATCAACTTATTGCATTTAAATGAAACAAAACGCAACAAGCTTCATTACTTTCCCACAACTTGTACGCAAGAAATTAAATTAGCTTTTTCACTATCTTAACATATCAATAACCAAAAGTATCTCAACTGTACGTTAAGTTAGTCAAAAAAAATTGGGTCAAGCCATGTATGGGGAATTGCCCATGTTCTTTGTAGACACAAGAAAAAATAGAACGCGCTATCAGCTGTCATTTCTTGCAGTTGTCTTCTTTATTTTTAAGGGCTAATGACCCTAGAATGGGAAAATCAATCTGCCATATTTGAAAGAAACTTCCTAATTTTATTTAAATTTTAATGTGTTTATTCCAGTTATTTCGTGTAATTTTGGTGGCATTTTAACCGGTGTAACTTGGATAAATAGCAAATGTGTGATGTAGTTAAATTTATATGCATTGCGTGTCTTTTCGGAATGTTCGTTTTTATCCCGTAAATACTCTGTTTTTCTGTCACCATTTAAGCTGGGTTATGACTTGACGAAGACTCTTGAGAGAGAGAGAGACTGGAATGGAAGCGGCTGCACCAATTTCTACAAAACATAGTTAAGAACCATCACGCAAACACCGTCTTTATAAAGAACTGGAAGCAGGTCATCCAAACTAAATTGGAGATAAATGAGAACATTTGTAACCTCTCACGTTAAACCATATCAGCCACCATGTTAACCATGTTAGCAGTGGTGGAGTACCTCAAGCAGAAGACAGGGCTAACCATGAGGGTCGAGCAGTTGGAGTGTCGCCATGATGTCAATTTTATTTCCTTTATGCTGAGGGTGCTGACTGACCGTCTATCGACCTTCATGAATGGAGAGTTCTGGCCGAGAGGTGTCAAGTTCAGTACCCTTAGTACGAGAATTTGTCAGTATTCGAAACTATATGAAGTTTCGTTTCCATCAATACATTTTGTGACAGTGTCCTTAGTTTTCTACTCGTTTTCGCTAGGGGCGCTGCTAGTAAATGTATGGAAGGAAACGAAACTTCATGTAATTTCGAATACTGTCAAATTCTCGTACTAACCCCCCAGGAGGTTCTTCGGACGCTTGACACGAGACACTGCGCAGTTGCGTCATACGTCGCCGTCTACACGTGTGCATTAAAGTAGAATAAAAGTGTTTTTATATGTATGTTAGTTTTTAAGGTATTTATGTTGCTATGGGCTTATTGTTTAGGTTTTTGTACATTTTCCAATAAGCCTGAAATAAATATATTTGATTTTGATATTTGATTTGATATATCCGCTCCGTTCCGTCGGGTCAAAATAGAACCAATGGTTGGAATGGTTGTTTCTACGAATTTAGTGACAAAATTGAAGTTAACATTTTGAGATAGGTTTCCTTATCATTTCTCATTCTCATTTTCCTTATTAGTTAGTTTACTGAGAATGCTGAAATAGACTTTCACTCGTCTCAAGTTTAACAAAACCGCAGTTTAGTGTTTGATTTCCTCATTTCTCAAACGAAAACCTTTGTTATAGTTTTTTGGGTATCTAATTCGCTCTATACACGGCTCTTATAGTTTTATTTGGTTCGCCAAAGTATGTGGTTACCAAATAGTTTCAATCGTACTCCAATTAGAAACGAACTTAAGGTGGGGTATAAGTTATACCGTATAACGCAAAATTACCAACTTTAACATTGATTTTTAACTCCCGACGCAAAAACGACGGGGTGTTAGAAGTTTGACGTGTCTTTGTATGTGTGTGTGTGTGTGTGTGTGTGTGCCTATCGTAGCTCCCGAACGGGGGAAACTATTTCAATTTTTTGTTTTGTTTGAAAAGTTAATTTGTCGGGAGTGTTCTTAGCTATGTTTGATCAAAATCGGTTCAGCCGTTTCATTGCATAGAGGGTTTTTTTTTTCAAAATTAATTTCTTGTCTACTTACAACATCAAGTACAATACTCGAATTATAAATATGCATGGATAATATAAGGACAAAGTTGTTTGGTGTTTTTTTTTAAGCATACACTCAATAGTCATTTTCATAGTCCTGATCCCACACTAGGATCCTCTGTGTCGTGGGTATCAGAAACTACGAGTACCATGGTATCATAACGTCAGTTCACCCAGACCATAACACCCAGACCCGGAACAAATATTTGCAGATCACACAAACATGTGTCCTGCAGCGGGAATCGAACCCGCAACCTATCGCAACTCAGCTAGCTACTCGCCCGACGTGCTACAGAGGTCGTCCAGGTCTTCCAATTATCCTGTAAGGGCTCCGTAGGCATATGTACTAATCAACTTCGATACGAACCCGATATTTAAGTTAGCAGACGTGGCTTATTCCTATGACCTTTAACGGAACTCCAATAAAACAGAAACAAAATTGTATCATAATCTCATACAAAGATGACCTAACAAATCATTCAGGAATTTCTCCATTGATACGGTATAGCCCAGTCTGTTCCACATAGTTCAATCCAGGCATTAAGTCGTCGACGTCGCTATAAGCAGTTGTCTAATTTATACGCTCATTGTGAACACGAGGAGCCATTCATGAGCGCCTAGGACTTTTAGGACACGACATTTATAGAACTTGCTCTTGTCAATATTATTGAACGGTCAAAGAAGCGAGGTCAAAGAGTCTATTGTAGGATGCGGCGTTTGTACCTACCTATCTAATATACAGACCGTTCAAAGTTGGCACCTGCCTTGGAGTATTTACAGGTGCCATCTTTACGGTGAACGTGCTGTAAACCGCTGGTCTCAAGTCATTTTAAGGCTGCGATAACACCAAGCAGAAATCTGCATACTAAAAAAATGCCCCGCGCCACACTAAAAAGCAATTTTTATTGAATATCCCTTAATAATTAATAAATAAATAAATTAAAAAAACCCTCGGCTTTGTGGTATTGATTTTATATGTCTAACTTTTTACCCAGTAATATTCACCATTTTAATAAACAATCGAATCTAGGCAAAAAATAGACGTAACTTTGTTTATTTTTCTATCGATAAAATATTGTCCTATCGTGTTTCTGGTACAGTGATTCCTCGGAATTATAATGTAGTATCCATGCATATTTTTAATTTGAATATTGTACTATAATTTCCTCAGTTAAAAATCAAATCTAAGATTGGTAATTTTGCTTTATAGCCCACTTTTAGAGAATTGGCCTTCAGGGCATTGCTAGCTTACTCCATAGGTAATCTATTCCATCGATCACTTAACTACTTAGCCAATACTGGACACAAAATGGCACCTTAATGTGATTTTACCTTTGTCTCGGAGATCGTCCGGCCTTCGGTTTATTGTCTCAAATTCTTGGATAGGAAATTGGGAGGCGGGCAGTCAACTGGAGACATGGTACCTATTATCCTCGATTACAGTGCTGCTATAATTTATGAACTCTAAGAGAAATTCGGAGAGGCCATCGCGATAGAACGATGATTTTCTGGTACTTCTTATCCTAGTATTTTTGTTCTTTTTCATTACCATTTTACCCATAAGTACAATTTTTTTTATATTTTTTTTTTTTTTTTTTTCTACTGCTGAATTAATAGATTGTTATATTGTTTGTATCATTCAGATACACGTCTGCTGTTTTTGTTGTTCTCTTGGTTAGAAAAAGGCTCTAACGGAAGACCAGCGCAGAGTTAGAGACCTTTTTGTAACATTAACTTTGGTTATTATTTTGTATATTTTTGTTTTTTTTTATCTAAGACATTGTTAGAGTCTCAGAAAGCCGGTAATTGTGATTTTTATTTTATTATAATTTTTTGACATGTACATCTGTTTTACGAATAAATAACTGCGGGCGCAGGTTCACCTGCGATGCAGGAGGTTGCGGGTTCGATTCCCGCCTCGGAACAAATATTTGTAAGATCTGCAGATATTTGTTTAGGGTGTTCTGGGTACTTCCTATGTATAATAAAAAATATTTATCTATGTAATGAATTGTATTAAGTATATCAGTTATCTGGTACCCATAACACAAGTTCTGCTTAGCTTGGGGCTAGATAATGTTGTGTGAACTGTCCAGCATTATTTATTTATTTATTTATTTAATTGTAATTCCGTATTTCTGAAAGGTGGCAGCTCAAGACCAATCTTCGTGGCATGGGGGAGGTCTATGCCCAGCAGTGGATACATATCATGAGAAGTTTGGATAGAAGGATAATACTCGTAATTATTTTAAATCGACACTGAAAGTTGACCGAATTGAGACTGAAACATAGGGCGTGTCTTTGATGGATGTGACCTATGTGGTAATGCATTGTTAAAGGCAGAGGTTACCGCTTGAAATCAGGTGGGTCATCTGCTCGTTCCGTCATTCATGCAGTTAAAAAAAACCTTTATTTACACCATTATTACAAAGAACACAAAAAACATAGAGACACAATGTTTCAGATGACATATACCTACAATGGGTTTGTCTTAGCGCTGACGCAAATAGTTTTTTTAACTGTTTGATTGACGTTACAATCTGATGGCCCATCTGATGTTAATTGGTAACTCTGCCTTTAAAAATGCATTGCCTCATAGGTCACATCCACCTAGGACGCATCCTATTTAGCATTTTATTTTAGCGCCCGCCACCCTGAGGCATAAAGATGAAAAGTCTCGTGTGCCTGTAATTTCAACGGCACCCTTACCCTTCAAACCGGAACACAGCAATGCGAGCTTTACTGCTTTATTATTATTTATTTATTTCTGGTCATATTAACCCATATACATAACACATTATTACACACAGACTTAAAACTAAAGATTTAAATCGGTAGATACGCCCTTACCGTTGAGTGACCGCGACGTAATAAACGCCATGTAAAATAAGATAGCTCGCTCATTTTGAATCAGACACAGTGTCAGTTGGTCGTTTATGTTTTCCCAAAATTTCGTGCAATATTATTGCACAATAAATGGTAATATAATTAATTAGTAAGTATCTATCTCTGTGTAAACGTCATTATAATTAGGCATTAAATTTTATTGTGTTATTGTGCTATACGTAATTATAGATAGTTAATAAAATAAAAGTCTAAATATCAACACTTAAGTTTATAGAGAAAGCCACGATTTCGAACTATTCACTAGTGTGCGTGCGTCAGACCTTAGATTCAAAAACAATGCAACAGTTTTCGGTGTCTAACGATTTAAATCTTTCCTTAAAACTACTACATACTACATAATAAATCAGAAGTACTAAGTAAGTACTAAGTACTAAGTAGTAGAAGTACTTTGCGGCAGCTTTTGGATTTTGTTTTGATTACGCAAATAATTTTCAGTAGTTTAGCACCACACCGGTCCCGTGTGTGGGCTCATACACAGCTTATCGTTTATAATATAACTTAGCTCATAAATAAGCTTTAATAATAATTAATAATAAATATTTAATCATTCTAGACAGTTCACACAACATTATCTAGCCCCAAGCTAAGCAGAGCTTGTGTTATGGGTACTAGATAACTGATATACTCAATACAATATATTACTTAGATAGATATTTTTTTATTATACATAGAAAACTCCCAGAACACCCTGAACAAATATCTGCAGATCGCACATATATTTGTACCGAGGCGGGAATTGAACCCGCAACCTCCTACGTCGCAGGCGGACTATTGCCAGCCGCACCACAGAGGTCGTCAATAATAGATAATTAGCTTAGCTCATAAAATAATGAGCTCTGATACAGTATACATGCGTTCGGGGCGAACCACGAGTTTAATCTGTGTCAGTACGAAGATTACGTAGCTGCTGTTCATCTCCTAACTTGGACGGCATCATAAATTGGTGCAGCTGTGCACATTGGTGTCGGATTAACTTCAGTTATCAGCCCATCAATTTGATGTTGTTGGTTTACTATGATTAAGTATTTAACTATGTAGTTTTTGCATCCATTTATTATTTGTTTATAACTTTATGATGTGAAAATTGTTTTGTAACGTGAGCCTATTAAATTGCAGCTTTTATGACTAATTTATGCGAAGAATAAATAGCTATTTCTATTAATAATTTGTTATTATTAAGAGGCAGAAAAGAGCCCAATTCGGTTCCGTCAGTATCTAACTCAGTAAATTTAATTCACAGAATAGCGCTCGCGCAAAGTTTTTTTTTTTTTTTATACTACTTGGAATGACTGGAAAATCAAATGGCCCACCTGATGTTAAGTGGTACCCTCTGCCTATGAACAGTGCATTACCTCAAAGGTCACGCCCACCAAGGACGCACCCTATGTGGCATTGCAATGCGCCCACCACCCTGAGACATAAAGATGAGAAGTCTCATGTGCCTGTAATTTCACCAGCACCCTTACCCTTCAAACCGGAACACAGCAATGCGAGCACGACTACGGAAATAGGTATGGTGGTAGTCCTTCCTCGGACGAACTCTTTCACAAAGAAGCTCTACAACTACTAAAAAGTGAACGAAAATCACGAAACACAGTATATTTTAAACAAATAAATCTACTATGCCGACTAAAATAATATTATTTGGCACTTTTATCCATTTTATCAATGTACGTTGTTAGTTAACAGAGATATTACAAAAAAAAACCTATGTGCCATTGCACTGTGCCCGCCACCTAGAGACATAAATTTCCATGGCTCTGGGCTTCGGAGGGCACGTTAAACTGTCGGTCCCGGCTGTTATTGATTAATAGCAGTCGATAAGCCATGTCAGAGGCCCTCGGGCGGCTTGACAAACTCTGACACCAGAGGCCAGCACTACCTCATACGAAACGACGACGAGAGACATAAAGATGAAAAATCTCATGTGCCTGTAACTGTTTGTATGACCTGCAAATGCGTATGGTAGAGGTTAGCTCACGACGTTTTTCTATAGAGATTTATAGAAATCGTGAGACGGGCTCTACCATTCCCTTGTAAATATGATGAAGATTATTTGTTTGTTGTCATAAATAGAGTAGATTTTGGTTAAAATATGTTTAAGAGAACCCGTTTGTAACCCGTGGTCCCTCCCGTAGGCCCCGGAAGGTATCACGGGTATTTTTTTTAATTTCGGTCCCTCCGAGAAATACGATGCTACCGAATTAAAATTCTACCTAAACAGTCAAAGGTATTATTCATATCTAGCGACTCGCCCCGGCTTGGATGGAAGCCCCCCCCCCCCCTTCTCCCACATCTATCCACTTACAAAATAGAAGAATACATATAAGATACAACTTTTGAAACTATCATGGTTATGCACATACTTTTCACTAGAAACGTTGAATAAAATTGTTGTTCCATAGTAACTTCTTTTTTTTGCTGTCATTACTTCCACTCATTTTAGATGTAGGTACTTTAAGTTGGGATAAATACGGACTCTAAAAAGGAAATGAATATGAATGGTATGAATCCGGAATAATTATTATTACCTTTAGCTCTTGGGATGAATTTCTGGGATCAATACGGATGCACCCGAGACATGGGATCAAAACTCGAAAATCATGGTAAATATCCGTTTCTAGTGAAACGTAAATACATAATAATGTTCGAAAAATACTCAAAAGAAAAATAGTCTATCCGACTCCTATAGGATCTTAATAATTGTGATATGTAGTATGGATCTATGAACTTCTGCTCTCCTGGTACTTCGAAAGGAACACAAAGGAATGCCTGTACTTTACTCAGGCACAATTATAATTCGGCCGCATAGTATTTCGCGTTGGGACCACGGCACGGGTAACCAACGAGAAAAGACTTTTTGACTCTTTTGAACGACATGACTGGCCTTTTTTTTACGATTGGAAATTCATTACGCATGTCCATCAGCTCGGGGAGAGCTGAGGGGGTCTGTCGAGCTCTCCGTTGTTTAGCACCCAACGGCATACTGACTAAAAACCCATCGATATTCCTTCCTTCACCTTATTGCTAGTGCATCATCAAACCACTCACCATCTGACGAGTGGTTTAGAGATGCACTTACACTTGACAGGGTCACGGGGTCCCGATTGGATTCTACAGCGGCCCTGTCGGAATTATTTCTAAAAAAATATTAACGTACCACATGTCGTTTTACTGCGTTTTTTGAAAAAATATTAAAACAATTACTCAATGTAACCTTAACTTCTTTTATTTAATTTGCATGTATGTGCTGTTAGTTTTCCTTGTAATAAATATAAATATAAATAAAAATGTATAAACCTATAGTAAACCATTATTTATTGAACACTCCAAAAGCCGAGTATTTTGTTCATGCTGACCGATTTTGTTTGCACGTAGGTACACGTGCCAAATAATCAAGCTTGCAACAATGCTAAACTGGTAACGCATACTAAAATTTTCAAGTTCAACGGCATTTTGTGAGCCATTTTGGCAACGTGACTTTTCCGATGTAAAAAAGCCTGCTGAATTCGGTTCTGAATGTTGAAAATCCCAATTTTGGCTCCTTTGCTTAAAATTCAAGATGGCGGCCAAAATGGAACCTTAACTTAAAAGCCATATTATAACTCGATTCTAGTCGTGTGAGGCGTCCTGGCATAGGCTTTGGATGTAGCTGAACTCAATTTTGATAACCGGAAGTCCGTCCGGGTACCTGAAGTGGTCAAAAACAAGATGGCGGCAATTTAGGTAATTTAAATAATTTTCTTTTACGACTGAATTCCATGGAGTCGTGTCAACTCCAATCGACACCGGAAGTACCTCCGGCTCGTTATCTTCACTTACGGTTAAAGTGAAGTCTGTAACGTGTTTGGTTTGTGAGCAATATCTTCCCAAGCATTTTTTTTTTTTAATTTTGATATATTTTTTAAGTTTGGCCATTTTGGCCGCCATCTTGAAGCACTGGAGCCAAAATTGGGATTGTCAACATTCAGAATCGAATTCAGCAGGCTTTTTTACTTCGATAAAGTCACGTTGCCAAAATGGCACACAAAATGCCGTTGAATTTGAAAATGTTATTGTTTATGAAAATTATAAAAAAAACATGAAGTTCCGGAAGATACTCGTATTGCTCACAAACCATATGCCCTACCAAAAAAGTTTATGCACCATGTTATAGAAAATGTTATAGAAATCCTTTTTGTCATTGACACTTTTTTTCTAACAGCAACACTTTTTGGTTATTATCGTAAAAACCGCGGTTGGAGACATATTTCGAGGAAAAAAGGGGGATAGGGGGGAGGCGAGCCATAATTCGTCTTGGCAACATTCAGAACCGAATTCAGCAGGCTTTTTTGCATAGGAAAAGTCATGTTGCCAAAATGGCTCACAAAATGCCGTTGAAACGAAAACGAAGCCGATTTTTAGAATTTTTTACCAATCTATGACAATGACGTCCTCTGTGGCGCGTCGGGCGAGAAGCCGGCTGAGATGCGAGAGGTTGCGGGTACGATCCCCGCTGCGGGACAAATGTTTATGTGATCTGCTAATATTTGTTTCGGGTCTAAGCATTGTGGTATTATGATACTCGTAGTTCCCGATACCCACGATGCAGGGAATATGGGATCAAGACCTTCGTAGATGGCGGAACAAGTAGATGGCCCACCTGATGTTAAGCAGTAAACTCTGCCTTTAATAACAATGCATTACCACATAGGTCACGTCCACCTAGGGTGCACCCTATGACGACCTCTGTGGCGTGGCGGGCGATGGTTCGCCTGCGACGCAGGAGGTTGCGGGTTCGATTCCCGCCTCGGAACAAATATTTGTACTATCTGCAGATATTTGTTCAGGGTGTTCTGGGTATTTTCTATGTATAAATCGATATAATACTGGTATATTATATCGATGTATGTATAATAAAAATATCTATTTATGTAATGTATTGTATTAAGTATATCACTTATCTAGTACCCATAACACAAGCTCTGCTTAGCTTGGGGCTAGATAATGTTGTGTGAACTGTCCAGCATTATTTATTTATTTATTTATTGATTTATGTGGCATTGCACTGCGCCCGCCACCCTTAGACATAAAGGTGATAAGTCTTATGTGCCTGTAATTTCACCGGCACTCATACCCTTCAAATTAGAACACAGCAATGGGAGCAGTACTGCTGTGCGGCAGAAATAGGTATGGTGGTAGACCCCCGGACTGGCTAGACTGGGTAGACTGGCTTCCCCGGACGAACTCTCTCACAAACAAACTCTTCTACTACTAAAAAACTATGTAACCTATGTGACTGTTGGTTGTTATGTATTTGATGTACGTATATAATAAATAAATAAATAAATAATGCCGGACACAGTTCACACAACATTATCTAGCCCCAAGCTAAGCAGAGCTTGTGTTATGGGTACTAGATAACTAATATACTTAATTTTTTTTTTATTATAAATAGAAAAAACCCAGAACACCCTGAACAAATAGCTGCGACCGCACAAATATTTGTTCCGAGGCGGGAATCGAACCTGCAACCTGCTGCGTTTAAGACTAACCTTCGCCCGCCGCGCCACAGAGGTCGTCAAAACAAACAATAATGAAACAAATTCAAATCGGTTCAGCGGTTTGCAATGATTTATGAATACTTAGTACCTCTCATTACTTAATATCGAAATTAATCGCAAGAGAACTGCTCAAAACATTTCAGTCTTGTTCAGTGAGAATAACAATAAAATTTAAAGACTCGAGTATGCCCGGGGCTAGATACTGCGTTGATACTACAGCGTTGAGCCGTCCTATCTAAAATATTGTTTGTGAATTTATTGAGAAAGTGAGGCTCAATATCCAGGTACTCAACTAGTTAGATAGATAGATAGATAGATGATAGATTAATATTCATATTCATATTCATTTTCATTTATTTCACCTTATAACAATGGCTGTTACACTAGGCAAGTCAGTTTTATAAAATATCATCATTTCAAAAAAAACTAAAAATACATTAAATAAAATTTTAACAATCAAACTCTTTCTTGTACTCAAATAACACACAGAAATACAAAACATAACTCAATAACAAAATAAATAACAGAAATGTACAATGGGCGGTCTTATCGCTTATAGCGATTTCTTCCAGACATCCTTAGGATGGAGAGGACTATATGGAAGAATGGGACAGTGGTGTTATCACATATTATCAACTATGTGAACTTAGTGGAATAGAGGCTATAGATATTCATCCCCCCAGCTATCCCCCTGCGCCAGTAAGACGTGCTTGACATAGACAATTCATAATAATTGGAGAAACAATAATTATTTAGTCAGTCTTCGACCAAAGTAGTCAGTAGTAGTTCTTCCCCGGACGTTCTTTCACAAAAAAACTCTACTACTAAACATTGCACTGCACCCACCACCCTGAGACAAAGGTGAAAAGTCTAATGTGCCTGTAATTTCATAATTTCGTAACATCCTATCCTTCTTCCTACTATCCTATCCTGCTTGTGTAACATAAATTAGTAAGAATAGTAGTATACTGACTACATGAAATAAATTTATTTACAGAAACAATAATACAACTAACACAAGGTATGTACAAAATACATATGAAACAGTTGTGCTACCTGAAGACTGCTGCTAACGATCTAAAGATAGCTCAACTGATCCAAATCACTAGCAGACGGAAGCTTCCCTAAGATGCTGGCTGCATTGCCACGCTGAATGGCAATGCGTTGAGCCAGATAAGAGCCAGCTCTCGGGTCGCTCAACTAGTAAGTTCAACTAGTTGAACTTAGTGGGATAGATGCTAGACCTTCATCCCCCCAGCTTTTCCCCTTGCGCTGGTAGACGAGCTTGAAATAGGCCATAACCACGAGAAGGATGACTCTCAGGCTTGCCTTGGGGATCAGCGACCGGGACTATAGGTACTTACCTGTGCTGACATTTCACTGTTTTTCTGTTAATTATAGTGTTTACCAATAATTCAATGAAAATAAAAAATCAATAACTATCTCCATTTATTTACCTGAATCCGAATTAGGTAATTTGTTTTTGGGATGTATTGGGCACATGTACTTGTTAGCCATAAGATATACAGTTAGTATTAAACGAGCCCTTGATACGATCACTCGTGTTTATTATAAAGCTACCTACTTCCCCCCTTCCTTCCAAATCACAGGGACAAGTTAGAAGAATTCATAATAATTGGGGGAATTAAGTGTTAAGTTTTTTTTTTTTTTTTAAATATTCAAATAATGACTGAACTAGCATATTATGGCTCACCTGATGTTAACCGGTAGCCTCTGCCTATAACAGTGCTTCACCCCACAGGTCGCGTTCACATAGGACGGGCCCTACGTGGCATTGCATTGCACCCGCCACCCTGAGACATAAAGATGAAAGTATCATGTGCCTGTAATTTCACCGGCAACCATATACCCTTCAAACCAGAACACAGCAATGCGAGCACTTCTGGCAGTAATAGGTATGGTGGTAGTACTTCCCCGAACGAACTATTTTATAAAGCACTCCCCCCCCCCCCCTCTTTCCTCCCTCCCACGAAAAGTAGTGGTTGCAAAAGATCAGTGCATGGCAGTGGCACAAAACCATTTGTGGCATTCTTTGGGAAGGCCTATGTTCAGCAATGAGGCTTTAACACAAAAATGCTCTACTACCTTCGACCAATACTTTTTATTTTGGTCGAAGTCTACTACTACTAAAACTGACTGACCTAACGCAGGGTGACCGAGAAAGGCCCAGTAAGATAGTACATTAACATTACAGTACATTTAGTAGTAGTAGAGCTTTTTTTTATTTTTTTTTTCGTCCGTGGAATTGTACCTTAAGGTTAAGTATACACCATACCTATTTCTGCCGCAAAGCAGTAGTGCTTGCCAATGCAACCATATCCTTCAAACTGGAACACAGCAATCTGTGTTCCAGTTTGAAGGGTATGGTTGCCGGTGAAATTACAGGCACATGAGACTTTTCATCTTTATGTCTCAGGGTGGCGGGCGCAGTGCAATGCCACATAGGGCGCGTCCTATGTAGACGTGTCCTATGAGGTAATGCACTGTTCATAGGCAGAGGGTACCGCTTAACATCAGGTGGGCCATCTGCTTTATCCGCCATTCCTTGTTGTATAATAAAAAAAAAAAAAAAAAAACATGAAGTAGTACGAGTAGTAGTATACTGACTACATCATTTGAAGACACATATTGAAGAGCCATACACAACTGCACAAGCCGCTTCGTCCTCCAATGCAGGGAGGGGCCTAGAGGACATGCATTCCGGGGACACGAGCTCACGATCTGTCCTCGCAATAACTCCGGTAATTGACGTCAGCCACCCAGTCAGCGAAACCATTCCTGGCAGAAACAAGTAAGTACAGATTCGGGAATTTACTTAGCAACAAGTAAAAAAATTATTAAAGGAATAATACTGGCAGTTCACACATTATCTAGCCCCAAGCTAAGCAGAGCTTGTGTTATGGATACTAGATAACTTATATACTTAATACGATACATTTCATTACATTACGAAGATAGATATTTTTTATTAAACAGAAAATACCCAGAACACCCTGATCTGATCTGATCTAAACCCTGATCTGCAGATCGTACAAATACTTGTTCCGAGGCGGAAATCGAACCCGCAACCTCGTGCGTCGCAGGCAAACCTTCGCCCACCGCGACACAGAGGTCGATAAGTACCAATACATTTTTACAAAAAATCCGCCTTCAAAGCTTTCCGTAAAAATCCTCATGCGCATTTTTGTCTGTTATAATTCAGTCTGAAATACAGTATTATCACCTAACTCCTAATCGATAAGGAGTGCTGTGACTTCCATCATCAGCTCACGAGCATGAGATGATGACATCCACACGCAAACACATGAAAAGTTATAAAAAATTAACTAACACACTGTTTTGTCATGAATTTTTGAGGGTTTTCCTCGATTTCACCAGGATCCCATCATCAGATTCTGACCTGATGACCGCGGGACCACCGCTCGATTACCAGTTTGCAGCACATTGCGCCACGAGTTTTATAGCTTCTTTCTTAGAATATAAATATTCCAAACATACAGTGCAATGTACTGCAAACTGGTAATTGAAATCGATTACCAGTTTGATAGGCAATAGAGCGGCCGGTCGGCGTTATCGCGACAGTATTATAGCTGGTATTACAGGTCAATATTCCAGCCAAGTCTTCCGTCGCCTATACCACAATGCCTAAAGACTAAAGTCTTCAATCAGTGCGTCCTACTAGTAATGGTACCGATGGACCTATGGTACCGAGACGTGGACACTCACGGTAGGGCTAATACACCAGTTCAATTTTGCACAGCAAGCTATGAAACGGGCTATGCTCGGAGTTTCTCTGAACGATAAAATCCATACCTAATGAGATTATCCGACAGAGAACTAAAGTCATTGAAATAGCCCACCGGATTAGCAAGCTGAAGTGTTTATGGGCTGATCATATATGCCGAAAAACCGACAACCGGGTAAGAGAATTCTTGAGTGGAGACCGCGTCTTGGCAAACGTAGCGTGGGGCGCCCTCTGGCTAGGTGGAGCGATGACCTACGAAAGGCGGCGGGCAAAAAGTGGACGAGAAGAGCCGAACACCGAGCTCAGTGGCGAGTATTGGGAGAGGCATATGTCCAGCAGTAGACTACTGCGGGCAGATTATTTCAGCCAGAAGGTTACACCTGTGTGGAAGAGCCTGTAAGACCATTTACTAGCTGAATATACAAAAATAGTAATTTAAATACTCTTTTGTTTCTTGCATACTGATGAAAACCCGATTTCCTCATAGTCCATTGAGTAGGACTTTGAGAATTCGTGATTCCTTTTTGTTCCATGAGTCGAACCATGGGTACCCGTATTTCCCTTAAGGCGCGATAGGTTCTCAAATGTCTCTAGAATTTTAAAGTTTTTGTTAAGAATTTTCATAGTTTTCTATGAAGAAAAAATATATGATATTCTTGAGCTTTTTATCTAGTGAAATCAATAATTCAATACAATATTTGAATTACTTCACTCGATAAAAAAAAATAACAAAGATACCTCCTTTTTAAAATGTAAATGCTACTTTCCACTCACTTCTCTCACGTTTTAATTTTTGAAACATTTGGTTACATGTCATTTATTATTTGAGTTAGTGAATTCATCAACAAAATTAAACAAAACTTTGAACGACATTTTTATATAATTTTTTTATACATAAAAACACGGTATCAGAGCATGCGCTCGCCTTCTTCGCCTCATACAAAAATGTTCATTGAACCTATAGCGCCTTAAGTCCGACGAGTCGGAATATGAGAATTAGTAATTCCTCGCTGTCCGATTCGTTTCGTTTCGTATGAGGTAGTGCTGGTCTCTGGTGTCAGAGTTTGTCAAGCCGCCCGAGGCTTATCGACTGCTATTAATCAATAACAGCCGGGACCGACAGCTTAACGTGCCCTCCGAAGCACAGAGCGATGGAAATCCGCACATAACTTAGAAAAGTCATTGGTGCCGATCCTAGGATCGAGCCCGGTATCGTTGGATTCTGAGTTGCACTATTGAACCGTTAGGCTACCATCGCTGTCCGATGAATGGGACCAACAAGAAAAAAAAGTTCACGTCGTCCGATCGAGCGGACTATGCTGTCGGACCACGCTTTCACAGCCTGATTTTCACATTAATTCTCGACCCGCCCTAAATCTGTCCAAACGTGACTTGTACCCTTTCTCCGCCGGCTCTCGATATCGACTCGTCCCTATAACTCAGCGGTCGCGTGCGGGACTTCCCTATGATAATTTAATTGTTGTGCGTGCACTAGAACATATATTTATAGGAGCATCGAGCCTTACGAACCTTTAGATATAGCAACATGTTTTATGGGAAGCCGGTGGACTCCTGCAGTTCAAGTGATTCAGCGTCGTACGTATTGTATGGGCTTTTTAAACGTAACTCATGCGGAAATGAGGTTGCATACCTACATCCTGAACTATAGCCTATTTTTATTTCAACGCTAGGTATTTGGTAACCACGACACAGGGGGATCCTAGTGTGGGAGCAGGACTATGAATACAAGGAATTAATTTAAAAAAATTAAAAAACCCTCAACGCTATGTAACGGCTGAACCTATTTTGATCAAACATAGCTAAGAACACTCCCGACAAATTCACATTTCAAACAAAAAAAAACAGTATCGGTTCATCTGTTCGGGAGCTACGAGGCCACAGACAGACACACACACAGACACGTCAAACTTATAACACCCTGTCGTTTTTGCGTCGGGGGTTAACAATACAAAAATACAAATCACCTACCATGTCAGAGGCCCTCGGGCAGCTTGACAAACTCCGACACCAGACGCCAGCACTACCTCATACGAAACGAAACTAAACGAACCTACGAGTACCGTGGTACCACAACACATTCATTCAACACGATAATTTTTATTGAAAAATTGTGATAGAGTTAATACTGATATGGATTTGAGACTTACCAATAGGAACGAGATTAGAATTATTGTTAAAAGGATGGTTCTAAAACGATCATTCGGATATGATGAAATACCTATCACAATAATTAGAGATAATATTGATATTCTTGCTGATCCTCTGGCAAACTTTTTTGACAACTGTATTAGTTCTAGCATTTTCCCAGAACAACTAAAAATTGCTAGAGTTCTACCGATCTATAAAAGAGGGAAAAAAAACGATCCAAAAAACTATAGGCCGATTTCATTACTGCCTATTATATCTAAGATCTATGAAAAGCTCATTAAGAATAGGTTAGTATCACATCTATATTTAAATAAGATTTTAAATGAACGGCAATTTGGGTATCAATTTCGTGTTGGAACTATTGATGCAATTGATCTGTTATTAAATGATGTGCTTAGCAATCTTAATAATAAAAAGAAGGTAGCAGGTCTGTTTTTGGACCTTTCTTCTGCTTTTGATACTATTGACCATAGCATTCTTCTTGCCAAGCTTGAACATTATGGAGTGAGAGGCGATGCGTTGAGTCTTATCACATCGTACCTTAGTAATAGAAAACAATTCGTGGAAGTTAATATTTTTTTTTTTTTTTTTAACATTGATAGACCTTTGTTTGACCACGATCTCACCTGTTGGTAAGTGACGATGTGGCCGAAGATGAAGCACAAAGGTCTAGAAGGCACCTATTCACTCTTGACTTGAAGAGACCCAGATTATAGTTTTCAGGAAAGACAGACGACGGTAGTGTATTCCACTCCTTAGCAGTTCGCATTATAAAGGTAGAACTGAAACGTTTTGTGCGAATAGAAGGTATACCAATGAGGTAAGGATGGTACTGAGCCGTACGCCTGCTCGTCCTATGATGAACAGGAGATGGTGGGATCAGATCGTGCAGTTCCTGGGAACATTCACCGAAATGTAACCTATAGAAGATCGCAAGGCATGCAACCTTACGGCGGTGCTCGAGACTCTGGATCTTAGTCTCCGCCATATGTTGCTCACCTATAAGCCTGAAAGCTCTACGTTCGATCGAGTCCAAGGCAGCAAGCTGGTGTTTGGCCGAGCCATCCCAAACATGGCAGCAGTTCTCCATACCAGCCCGGACTTGTGCTTTATATAAACTGAGAAGCTGTCCTGGTGTGAAGTAACGCTTTACCTTATTCAGGATGCCTAGCTTCATGGCAGCTGTTTTTGCCTTAGACTCGATGTAGGAGCCAAAGTTAAGAGTAGGCGTGAGCGAAACACCTAAGAGCTCGAGGTGATCTCCTATAGCTACAGGTACATCTCGGAATACAGGAACTTGGAGAAACGGACTTTTTTTCGCCGAGAAGAGACAAGCCTGCGTTTTAGAGGCGTTGAACTTGACTAGATTGGCATCGCCCCAGTCGGATACAGCCATGAGAGTCAAATTCAGACGCTGCAGCATCTCATCTCTTAACTCCTGAATTTCATTCTGCCTAGCTCGCGCAGTGGAAACATATCTCTCCACAACTGTGCTGTCGTCTGCATACCCAATGATACCGGGCATTAGCAGATCATTAATGTGCAGCAGAAACAGTGTGGCAGATAGCACTGACCCCTGAGGTACCCCGGCATTAATAGCCAATTGATCCGACGAGCAGCCGTCAATAACTACTCGAATGGATCTTTCCCTCAGAAAGTCTGCGAGCCAGGAGCAGAATTTAACTGGCAGTCCGTAGGCAGGAAGCTTGCCAATAAGGCTAGCGTGCCAAACCCTATCAAAAGCCTTCGAGACGTCTAATGAAACAGCCAGTGCTTCACCATATTTCTCGATGGCCTCGCTCCAAATGTGCGTTGCATACACAAGAAGGTCCCCAGTAGACCGGTTTTGGCGAAACCCGTATTGGCGATCACTGAGGAGGTCGTTACCTTCGAGGTATGCAAGGAGCTTCCTATTCAGTACACGCTCCATACATTTACAAAGTAGGGAGGTGACTGAAATAGGGCGATAGTTAGAAGGGTCAGCACGACTGCCTTTCTTGGGTACAGGCTGCACGTTAGCGAGCTTCCAAGATTTAGGGACTTCACCAGTTTTCAAAGAAAGGCGGAAAAGTCGCGTTAATACTGGAGACAACTCAGGGGCACAGGTTTTCAACACTATGGCCGAGATACCATCCGGACCGCTAGCTTTATTCACGTCGAGACTACGTAGCGTTCTGAGCACTTCCTTTTGCTGGATGCGAATTTCCTGCATTGAAGCTTCGCACCGAGGAAGGCTGGGTGGAGTTTCGCCAGAGGTGTCAAGACGCGAAGCCTCTGCAAATTGAGTGGCAAATAAATTTGCTTTCTCAACCGCAGCGTGAGCTAGGGACCCATCCGGTTTCAGTAGTGGAGGGAGTGAAGGGCGGCTGAAGTTCGCTTCCACCGACTTAGCCAGAGACCAGAAAGCTTTACTTCCCGCAGGGTACGCGGCAAGTTTAGCCCCCAGACGGCCAATCCGATCGAAGCGAGCCTTCCGTATCACCTTCTTGCAAGACTTGGCGGCTTCGTTAAAGGCTTTCTTCTTAATCCGTGCATCCGAGGTTTTACCGTTTCTTGCTTCGACCCAGGCTAGGTAAGCCGCATGTTTAAGCGCTTCTGCGCTAGCACACGCGGGACTAAACCATGGGCGAGCATTGCCTGAAGGTGAATCATCGGAGAATGGAATAAAATACTGCATTGCTCTTTTGATCACCTCCGAAACAGCATCAGCACAGACCGTCGGGTCACAAGAAGAAAAACAGGTATAAGCCGCCAAGTATAAGAAGCGAAGAAATGTCGCATCTCATCCCAATCTGCCGACTTGTAACGCCACACTCGCCTACTTCCTCTGGGTGAGGGATCGGGTGGCGAGTATGACGATACAGACCTCACCACACAGTGATCTGATGTACCCAAAGGAGGCAACACTGATACTGAGTGGTGATCCGGCCCGTTCGTCAGCAGAAGGTCCAAGCAGTTGGCTGTGTGGTCCTCAACGTCAGGAATTCTGGTTGCCTCATTGACCAGCTGAGTGAGATTTAACGTGAGTGCAAGTTTACACGCCTCTCTCCCAGCATGGTCGGTGAACTGGTATGGGAACAGCCACTGTTGGTGATGGGCGTTAAAGTCCCCCAGAATCACCAGTTGGGCACCAGGATAACGTTGTTGGGCCACATCCGCCGCTTCACAGATGTAGTTGAACAACCTGGTTGTCTCGGAGTCTCCAGAGTGAGACCGATATAAACCAGCATAGATAATTTTATCTAAGCCGGTGTCCACCAAAGTCCATAAAACGGAAAAATCGGGTTCTTCAAGGTCACGAAGACGCAGACAGCAAATGTCCTCCCGGACAAATAGACAAATACCAGCTTTGGGTTTAAAGTTGTGCTCCAGGGCATAGCCTGGGTATGTAAGGTAAGCTGTATCGGGAGGACATTGAATCTGCGTCTCCGTGAGGAATAATAAGTGTGGCTTAGTGGTCTCTAGGTGGTGGTGGACCGGATCGAGATTGGAGTGCAGTCCTCGAATATTGGAGAAGTGCACTTGAAGCGAGAGGAAGTGCTTCCGCTGTAAAGACAACTTATTATTTCTGGACTTTTTCATATTGTTTTTTGAGTGTTAGGTTTGTGGGAAAAACGGCTGTTGAGCGAGGCACTGACCAGCGAAAACTTAGAGACTTACAGCAGGCTCTTGCGCCAGTGGGAGACTAGACTGGAGACTGCGGGGACGCCCGAACCCCCCCAGGAATGGCCATCGGGTCCTCTCATCCGGTCGCCAACCGGCACGATGGAGCATTCTGGGATTTTTCGCGAGGCGGCGGGGCAGCCTTTCATGAGTGGCTAACTCACTAGTTGGGCCCCCTACAACCTGCAGTCGGCCAGCGGAGAACCGTGCTTCGGATCCCGCTACCCTCCAAGCCTAGCCTTCCGGCACACTTGCACCACTGCGGTCTCTAAACCGCACATGCTGAATCAAGTGCACGAACTGCTCAAACCCGTCACTTCCACGATGGCTACACTGGACATCAGTCCGAAACACGACAATGTCGCTTCACGGACTGGCTTTGTCCAGTGGGTGGTGACAAGCCACGGCCGAAGCCTACCACCAGAAATGTTGTTACCCGTTTGGCACCACCCAGAGATCACGTGTAGGGACGCAAGGGTATTTTCCTACGGACGCGGGTAACTTCGATCTCGAATATTGTAAATGGGCAGGAAGTGGTAGCGAAGTCTAAAGTAATCAACGTTAGACGAGGAGTTCCTCAAGGCTCCATTCTTGGGCCCATATTTTTTGTTATTTTCCTTAATGACCTTATTGATTATGTAAGCACCTCCATTCTTGATATAAAATTAGTAGTATATGCAGACGATACTAATGCGGTCATCCCGGCATCGTCCTTATACGATCTCAAAATTAAAACGGAGAATGCTCTTGTTGTTTTTAATCGATGGTTTGAGGTAAATTATTTAAAGCTAAACGTAAAGAAGACGCAAGCTGTTCTGTTCAGATCGACAGCGCATACGTATGAACCAGTTGAGATTCTACGTAATGGTGTGAAGATTGATTTTGCCGAGAGTGTCAAATTTCTGGGAGTTCATATCGACCAGTTCTTGAACTGGAAAAATGAGTTAGAGTCGATTGAAAATCATATTAGTTCAGCTTGTTACGCGATTAGAAGTCTTAGAGAATAGGTGACTATCTCACAGCTTAAAATGGTTTACTTTGCTCTTGTAGAATCTAAAATAAGATATAGTGTGAAGTTTTGGGGAAGGAGTTATGAATATAATATGCACAAGGCGTTTGTTATGCAAAAAAGAGCCATTCGTACCATAGTGCGCATTCCACAATGGGAATCATGCAAAGAATATTTTCAGAATCTTAACATTTTGACCGTTCCATGTCTGTACATTTTGGTACTTCTTATGGACATTGTAAAAAATCCCTTCAAATATGAAACGATGGAACAAAGGAAAAATAGGTTAATTACAAGACGTAAAGATCTTGAGGCACCTTTGCACCCGAGGTTGAATGTTGTAAAGCATGGCTCCCGGTATCAAGCTGTAAAACTTTTTAACATACTTCCTACAGAGTTGAAAGTTATTGACAGTGTTAACGTATTTAAAGTAAGTCTTACAAAGCTACTGTTGAAAGGGTGTTTCTACTCAGTTGACGAATTCTTGACATGTGATAATTTTAAATAGGGTTTATTATATTATTTTATTTCTTCTGACATTATGAATTTTTGTAAACGCGTTTTAATGATCTTGTGTAATTTTGTTATTTATTTAAATTGTTCCTAATTTCCGACACGATTTTTAATTGTTTGTGAATAAATGAAATGACAAGAAAAATGACACAAAAATTTCATTATTTGCAGATCATACAAAACATTTGTCCCGCAGCGGGAATCGAAACCGCAACCTCTCGCATCACAATATCTTAGCTATTCACACCACAGAGGTCGACAATCATCGATAACTTCATGACAGCAATAAGTCAAAGTCAAAAAGTATTTTATTCATTGAAATCACAAGGATAATTTTGAATCGTCTTAAAAAATAAATTTACGTTTATTCCTGTTCCAACGCAACCAGACCTAGAAGAACCAGACAACAAACACATACTGGTATTTTTAATAAATAAATAACGATATATACTCTCCAAAATATTTCCCCAGTGTTATGGGTGGGTATATCCTTAAATGATATGATTTTAAAACACTTTTCAGAATGTACTTACAGGTGTACTATTGCCAAAAAATATCTTATTTTTGTTTTAGCATTTTTTAAACAAAACGGTCGCATGTGTCGTCTGCTTGTGACGTCATTTTGTCAACAAATTCAAATTCAATTTTTTTATTTCATGCTTATTGAGAAATGCACTAAACCTAAACAATAAGCCCATATACATAAATACCTTAGAAACTAACATACATATAAAAACACTTTGTTTATATCTTAATCTAACACACGTGTGATCGCCGACGCGTCGCGGCCCTTGAACTGCCGGAACTTCACCCCTTTCGACCAGAAGTCAGGGCTCAAATAAGTCTTCATACTTTCCGTAGGGAACCACCATAAATTAGCTAAAGCTCACATTATGACGAGAGTCCAACTTCATGACCCTCAATCCCACTCCGGCTTTCTTCCTGATGTGTTCCATCACCTCTGCGGCCTTCACGTCGAAGTAGACGCGGGACACGTAGGTCTGCGTAGTGGGTACCTCCAGTGCTGCTCACTGGATAGATCAGTACCACACTGGTTCCGGCTAGAAGGCTTCCGTTTCTTCCTTATCACCTCGATAAAGCCCTCTTCATCACAGGGCACACACATTCACTAAACATTCACTTTTAGTAGTAGTAGAGCTTTTTTGTGAAAGAGTTCGTCCGGGGAAGTACTACCACCATACCTATTTCTGCTCCAAAGCAGTAGTGCTCGCATGGCTGTGTTCCGGTTTGAAGGGTAAGGGTGCCGGTGAAATTACAGGCACATGAGACTTTTCATCTTTATGTCTCAGGGTGGCGGGCGCGGTGGTGCAATGCCACATAGGGTGCGTCCTAGGTGGACGTGTCCTATGAGGTAATGCACTGTTCATAGGCAGAGGTTACCGCTTAACATCAGGTGGGCCATCTGCTTCTTCCGTGATTCAGCAGTATAAAAAAAAAAAAAAAAAAAGCATTCTTTACAAAGAGTGCCCAGATTATTTCTTTATGAAAAATCATAATATTCTCTCGTTTAATATGAAATTAAGGAAACATTGTGGAATTCCTTTTACCCATTTTGTGGACTGAAGAAGAGCACACTAATGTATTAATTTGCCATATCTGCAACAATGTCAGGTCCACGAACAGAAACAAAGGACGTCTGGTATCGAATTCACGGGCAGGGCTGGCAATGACTTCGATACTGCGGTATTTTTGTATACCTTTCTCAAGCTTCTTGATTGTAAGGCGCGCCTCACCATCTTTCTGCACGTCCAGGATGACTGGCAGATAATACTGTTAACATTAAGTCCTCCTAACACTCTTGATTTTGTGCGAAAGTTTTAAGAAACAAGTAATTAATTTTGTAAAAATTAATTAAAATCCCTTAACGCAATGAAACGGCTGAACTGATTTTGACCAAACATAGCTAAGAACACTCCCGACAAATTCACATTTCAAACAAAAAAAAAATACGAAATCGTTCATCCGTTCGGGAGCTACGATGCCACAGCCAGACAGACGCACACACACACACACACACACACACACAGACAGACACGTGAAACTTATAACACCCCGTCGTTTTTGCATCGGGGGTTAATAAGTCTCCAGACGGTATATTTGTTGTGTATTTCAAGGAACAAATTAGACAACGCCATCCTACTAGTATCATAATTTACAAGGTTAGGTGCTGCCGTGGTATGTCGGCCTAAGTATAGACCCCTCCGTCTCCTCCCGTGGATGTCGTAACAGCTGACTTTTACGACATAGTATTTAGTATTTTACGATCTTAACGACGTAGTCCCTACTACCCGGGCTTGTTGATAAGATTCGTTGGTATAAGATTTGTCCTGGATGCTAGCTTATTATGGAATGTTTTATTACTGGAAGAAAACGTAAGCTGGGTCAGCCGTGGGAAGCAATGGTGGCGATGAGCTCACCAATTGTTACGTCTATATTCCACGATGGTGCAACCCACTATGAAAAGAGGCCCAATTGATGCTCTGCCTACCCCTTCGGGGAAAAATGCTATGTATTTTGTATGTATGTAAATTAGACATGATAATCTGAATAATAGTTTCCGATTTTCACGCCATTCTGTTAGAAGGCTGATGTCTGGCAGTGGCCTTTTATAGGCTGATGAGACGGTTAGCTGGGGCTCACTACAGTGCATTGGTATCAGCAAACAGCTGAACTAATATAAGCTCCTGTATAGTTGACAAACACTCTAGGCAACATTTTTGCACGAGCCGTTAGATTTGATTCGTAAAACTCATTCTAAAGAGAAAAGGTCCTATCAATAAATATTTGCAATCTTACTATCCCACAAATATTTTCAATGCGAAAGTTTGGTGTTTAGATTACCAATTTGCATGATTGGATGTTTCTTCGTCATTCAATCAAGTAGTAACTACAGAACCGAATTCAATAATACTTGGTACACAGTCCTGGATAGAGCTATATATACTTTTTACCCCAGTACAACGCAAGGAAAACAACGGGCGGCCACTAGTGTAAAATAAAGCGTCGATACCCCAGGTATTCCATTAAATCAGACCAGGTGATAACCCTAATTCATCGCGGCATCACAAAGAGAAAGCCTAGGTCTTACCGAAGATCGCGCTATACATCCTTGACTAGCATTCGAACATACCTCGACAATAGCAGGACACACAACTCACAAGGCATAACCACCCATAACTTGCCAGAGTAAAGTCCATAATTGCATACAGTTTATGGGACATAACGTTTCGTTGTTGTATGTTATGCAGACTAATGATATTAGTTCGACGTTAATTTGGGCATTTACCAGTCACAAGACGCATTGATTTATGAAGGTGGTACGGCGTGGGTCGCGTGCGAACAAAACGCCACCTTTACTAGAAACCGGGCGGCCAGCGCCTATCTACCGGTACATTGGTTAAAATGCCACCAAAATTTCACAAAATAACTCAAAAAAACACTAGGAAATGAAATAAAATAAAAGTAGACGACGTCTCTATTCGAAAATGGTGGAAAGACTATTTATTAGAGTTTTTTATTAGTTATTTTGTGTAATTTTGGTGGCATTTAAACCAATGTAGCTCGTCTATAGAGCACAAGTGTAGTGAAATTAAATGTAAGTGTATTGCGTGACTTTTCAAGTTGGTGGAAATTGTCTACCAAACTTTTGTAAAACGGCTAATACATGACATGACTGTGAGTTTACTGACTTGGAAGGATTGTAAATTTGTAACTTTGCAAATTATATTGAATTTACAATAATTATACTTGAAAATGGCAAATGCAAAAGCCGTGCGACACCAATTATAAAGAAAAATATATATACAAACCTTTATAAAACCTTCGTCAAAGTTTGCAGCCACTCTTTGAAGCAAGCAATCATTTTGAAGATTGATGTGTAACATTTTTCCTGCCGCTTTCCGCGTCTTTTCTTTTTTGTCGCTTTCCTGCAATCTGTGGAAGAGATTTCTTGAATAGGGACGGAAGTGTGTAACGGGAAGCGCGCATTTTTCCCAGTGGTTGGTACTATTATGCTCTCATAAATATCATTAGATTAGCTACGAATGTCATTCAAAAATCAGAAATTGCACTCCTTTAACACGCATTTACCCATTTTGTTAGACTTGTTTTTCGTTAGACGTATAATGTAAAGTCATCTTGAATGGCACGAAGGTTGACGTAGGTATATCCTGGAACAATTTTTGTGATTTTTCGCATTAATTGTTGGTTTTCCAAGTAAGCAGCGGAATTTTGCGAATTCCAAAAGAGGGTTCTGGCGCTGTGTTTAATTTTTCACAGTGCCTCTCTTTTAAACATTGCATTGGACGAACCAACAAGGTTTTAGCCCAAACAGAGAAGGAACCAGGTAGATAGGCGCCGGCATTCCTGCTTTCTACATAAATGCGGTCTTGTGCAAGGTATTATTTGGACAAGCCGTGGGGCCTGCCTTAATAATTGTAGATAATAAAATAGGCTTTCAGTAGGTAATTGAAAATGGATAAGCAATCAGATATTTCCTGGGCCTCGTTAGATATATAAGATGTTGAAATACCTAATATAGTTACAGCCTTTTGAATTGAACACTCGCCATATTTACGGAGGCCTGCCCAAGATACTGAACAATAGTACTTTCTGGTTTGACGCCTAACCGTATACCTATTGAAAATTGATACTACAGACCGGTCGCCGTAAGTTGGCACCTGCCATGGAGTATTTACAGGTGCCATCTTACGGTAAACGAGCCGGAACATTCACCGTAAGTTGGCACCTGCCATGGAGTATTTACAGGTGCCATCTTACGGTAAACGAGCCGGAACATTCACCGTAAGTTGGCACCTGCCATGGAGTATTTACAGGTGCCATCTTACGGTAAACGAGCCGGAACATTCACCGTAAGTTGGCACCTGCTATGGAGCATTTACAGATGCCATCTTACGGTGAACGTGCTGTACAGGTCTAGCGCTTAACTGAGGCAGTCCCTGAGGTATGGGAACGGTACGAGAGGGGCGTTTTCGTTTCTCAAATGACATGAAATGTATCAAATTACATGTGACATAATGACGACAACGACGACGACGAAAACTCCCCTCCCGTACCGCTCCTATACCTCAGGGACTGCCTAGACCAGTAAGTAATGATAAGTTTTCCTTATGCAACGAATTTTTAAATAAAACCAGAAAGAAACCGTTATTAGAAAAGGACAAAACGTCACGAAAAAAGTAATAAAAAAAATACTGCAGTACCTGTGCAAAATATTGATCACACCATAAAAACATCAATCCCCTAATGAAAGAAATAACAAAGAACCCAAAAATACATTATTTATATAAACATTTGTACCTGTGCATTTGTTTTTGCCCAATAGTATTCACAGTTCTTAATATGCATGCTGTGGACTGTGATTACCTATAATTGAAGGAACTAAGACTAATTTAAGTAACTTTAGAATTATATTTTTGCACGATTGCGCTTCTTTCGTTGGAGATCAAAATACATATTTTGTTGTAAAAAAAAAACATTTTCACGAAAACTAAAAATAAGTTTTAATGCAGAACAAATGTAACGAGCCTGTAACATTACTTTTCGCTAACTCTCACCGTTTCAGACTTCGCCTGAAAAAACTCACCCGTATATGACAGGATTTTGACCAATTTTGCTAATATTCTAAATTCTTGCCGAATGTTTCTGCCAAATATTATCAAAATCGTCCGGTAAATGGCCCTCCAATCAAAAGCGCCAATTTCAGAACCTGTATACCAAGTTTCGTACAGATTGGTTGTAATATACGACCTGTAAAAAAACTATCTACAAATTTTTGGTTGTTCCCGATATTTCGGCACAGTTGCATACGCCATTGATCAAGGGAGAACGGAACTCCAAACTCAAAAATCATGGTTAATATCCTGTTTCTAGTGGAAAGTAATAACATAACCATGATAGTTTCAAAAGTTATACTAACAAACAGACAGAGAAAAGCAAATTAAACATGAAGGAGAGACGCTTCGCTTTGTACTTCCGTGTTTAGTTTAATATTAATTTTTAATTAGCTTATTTTCTGTGTTGTGCAATAAAGTGTTTTCTATCTATCTATCTTCAGTCGCTCTGTTAACTACATCGTGTTAATGTAATATTAATTTAACAATCGGAGAACTAAAACATTTAGGTACTAAACAATAACTCAGAATAATATCGCTACGCGGATGGCCCGCGGCGTCTGGCGAACTCCTGACGTTCAGCCGATGTTCGGAGACTCGATAGAGAGAAATAACTTGCTAAAACCCTTGCGGTAGTACTGTGTTGAGCACCGATTTGGAGAGCACTGATTATAAGGGTGCCGATTTGAAAAGCACAGATTTTAAGAGTGCTGATTTGAAGAGCGCCATTTGAAAAGCATGGATTTGGAGAGCACCGGTTTGAAGAGCATCGGTTTGAAGAGCACGACTTTGAAGAGCGCTGATTTCAAGAGCATCGGTTTGAAGAGCACGGCTTTGAAGAGCGCTGATTTCAAGAGCATCGGTTTGAAGAGCACGGCTTTGAAGAGCGCTGATTTCAAGAGCATCGGTTTGAAGAGCACGGCTTTGAAGAGCGCTGATTTGAAGAGCACCGATTTGAAAAGCACCGATTTGAAGAGCGCTGATTTGAAGAGCACCGATTTGAAAAGCACCGATTTGAAGAGCAAAGATTTGAAGAGCAATTATTTGAAAAGCACCGATTTGAAAAGCACCGATTTAAAAGAGTGCTAATTTGAAGAGCGCCATTTGAAGAGCACCTATTTGAAGAGCTTTGGTTTGAAGAGCACGACTTTGAAGAGCGCTGATTTGAAGAGCACCGATTTGAAGAGCAAAGATTTGAAGAGCACCGATTTGAAGAGCTTTGGTTTGAAGAGCACGACTTTGAAGAGCGCTGATTTGAAGAGCGCTTATTTGAAGAGCACCGATTTGAAGAGCTTTGGTTTGAAGAGCACGACTTTGAAGAGCGCTGATTTGAAGAGCACCGATTTGAAGAGCAAAGATTTGAAGAGCACCGATTTGAAGAGCTTTGGTTTGAAGAGCACGACTTTGAAGAGCGCTGATTTGAAGAGCACCGATTTGAAGAGCAAAGATTTGAAGAGCACCTATTTGAAGAGCTTCGGTTTGAAGTGCATGACTTTGAAGAGCGCTGATTTGAAGAGCACCGATTTTAGGAGCACCGATTTGAAACGCCCCGATTTTTAAGAGCATCAATTTGGTGTGATAAATTCCTTTCTTAGTGCCCCCTAAATCGCAAATATAATGTAATCTCCAAATTCCAGGTCTCCAGGACTTACGGCTTAGGCTGTGCGTTGATAGTCAGTCAGTCAGTCAGTCCGTCAGTCAGTCAATCAATCAGTCACAAAACAATTTTTTAATCGCTATGAGAGGATTATCCTCTGATGACCTCATTCAGATCCGATAAAAGAGTTTTTTTATTTATTATAGTTATTGGTCTCTGCTACAAGTCACAAACAATAATTTATTCTCAAACAAATTAAAATGATCTAGGTACTTACCTACCTACATCCGGGTACACTTGTATGGCAAGTGTCCATCTGTCTGTCACAGTTATCTACCATCACTAAGAGTTATAAAAACTACCAATTATGATAGTGTGTGTAAGTGTAGCTCATATAGCGATTATAGGAAAGGCCACATTTGGAGCAAGAAAACTTTTAATTTAAATAAGGAGCATTTTAAGTTTGATAATAAAGCTTAGTCCAATTGTTACGAAGTTATTAAGAACTAGAAACTCGCCCCGGCTTCGCACGGGTATAGTGCCAGGATCCCCCTCCCTCCCCCCTTATCAACCCCCCCATCTATCCACACGCGATGTAAAGAATATTGTAGGTAACTTTTTACACCTTGGGTTACATTATTGGAGTTTTAGAAAGGATCCCTAATTTTTTGAAAATGTAATTATGGCCTAGTGTATCTTCCCAACAGTAAAATAATTTTTCAAATCGGTTCAGTAGTTTCAGAGCCTATTCAATCCAAACAAACAATCAAATCTTTCCTCTTTATAATTACTATAGATAGAAAAATTCTACTAAAGTAATTTTATTAATTTTTGACGGGATGAGATTTAGACACAGAACGTTTTAGACAAGTTGCATTATTGACGTGTAGCGTTTTAGACCAGATGCATGATGATGATTTTAGTAGTAGTAGAGCTTTTTTGTGAAAGAGTTCGTCCGGGGAAGTACTACCACCATACCTATTTCTGCCGCAAAGCAGTAGTGCTAGCATTGCTGTGTTCCGGTTTGAAGGGTAAGGGTGCCGGTGAAATTACAGGCACATGAGACTTTTCATCTTTATGTCTCAGGGTGGCGGGCGCAGTGCAATGCCACATAGGTTGCGTCGTAGGTGGACGTGATCTATGAGGTAATGCACTGTTCATAGGCAGAGGTTACCGCTTAACATCAGGTGGGCCTCTTGCTTGATCCGTCATCCAAGTAGTATAAAAAAAAAAAAAAAAAAAAAAAAAAGATGCGTTTTATTCGAGATATATTTTTAGACCAGTTGCATTTCAGGCGAGAAGCGTTTTAGACCATCTGCCAGTTGCGTTTTAGACCAGTTTGTACTAGCACCAGCTACTTTTTAGACCAATTGCTTTTTAGACGAAATTATACTAACGCATTAACTTGCATGTGGGTGACATTTCTGACACCCTAGATCTTGTCAATTTGAACCTTAATGGACTCAATCCACCATTTTTAAAAAGAAACGTCGAGAATCCTAAGTATAGACCCCTCCATCTCTTCCCGTGGATGTCGTAAAATCCGACTAAGGGATTACCCAGACTTGTTGATAAAGTTCGTTGGTATAAGATTTGTTCTGGCTGCTAGCTTATTATGGAATGTATTATTACCAGAACAAAGCGTTAGCCGAGTCAGTCGTGGGAAGCAATGGCAGCGAAGAGCTCACCACTTGTCACGTCTATATTCCACGATGGCGCAACCCACTGTTAACAGAGGCCCATTGAGGCTCTGTCTACTTGAGGCTGTGCTTTGACGACTTGGAAAGAGTGTAACGTTGCAAACGTTGAGTGTAGAGTTGTATTTTCAATGTAATTTGCAATGTTACACTCTTTGCAAGTCATTAAAGTCACAGTCAAGTCAAGTTTTAGTAAAACGGCTTTCATTTTACTAAAACGTGACTTGACTGTGACTTTTGGTAGACAATTTCCACCAATTTTAATAGTCACGCAATTTCCTTCATTAATTCATTTAATTTCACTACACTTGTTTTGTACTCTATAGACGAGCTATATTGGTTAAAATGCCACCAAAATAACACAATAACTCAAAAAAACACTAGGAAATAAATAAAATAAAAGTAAACGACGTCTCTTTTTGAAACTGGCGGAAAAAGTCGATGATAGTTTATCGAAAAGAGTTTAGTGAAAAGAGTTCTAGTTAGGTACTTAGAATAATCTCCTTTAGGAATAACATTCTTGCATTCCCTGTATGGCATAGAGACAGTGTATGCGATCAATGCGCGCGCACGCGAATCGGAAGCCAACAATGCTAAACAATTTATTTTAATGGGCATTTATTAAGTTGGCTCTATAATATCTATGGTTGCACTGCGGGTGGTTTAGATTATCTATGTCATGCGCGCGCGGGCGATGCGTATCGGGAGTATTCGGCCGCATTCGGCTTTATTCGGATGGTATCGGCTCCGATGACAATGGTCAAACAAATCCGATCACGCTTGCTCGTATATTTGTGTGATATACGATTTTCACGTTCTGCTTTAATGGTTGAACAGTGCTAGTAATTAATTGAATTTATTTATGCATGTTCATTGAAATACAACCGCTTGTAAGTGCTTATTATGTCGTTGCCTTCTATAGAAGGCTGTGCTTGGACCATTTTGTCTAATATTTTGTGTTATTTCAGTTCTGTAGGTACCTATTAACCTAACTTTGAATTACACAAAAGAAGCAACTGAAGTAAAACACGCTTAAGACACTATAGGTTAAACGAACATTTTTGTATGAGGCGAAGAAGGCGAGGACACGCTCTGATACCGTGTTTTTATGTATAAAAAAATTATATAAAAATGTCGTTCAAAGTTTTGTTTAATTTTGTTGATGAATTCACTAACTCAAATAATAACTAACATGTAAGTAACCAAATATTTCAAAAATTAAAACGTGAGAGAAGTGAGTGAAAAATAGCATTAAAATTTTAAAAAGGAGGTATCTTTGTTATTTTTTTTTATCGAGTGAAGTAATTTAAATATTGTATTGAATTATTGATTTCACTAGATAAAAAGCTCAAGAATATCATATATTTTTTTCTTCATAGAAAATTATGAAAATTCTTATCAAAAATTTTAAAATTCTAGAGACATTTGAGAACCAATCGCGCCTTAAAAACCTTACAAGTGAAAAGGTGTCACATATACTCGGTTTTTGACTCTTCCCGCCATTTTTTAAAAGAGACAACCTCTTTTTTTGTTTTATTTCATTTCCTAGTGTTCTTTTTAGTTATGTTGTGTAATTTTGGTGGCATTTTAACCAATGTAGCTCGTTTATAGCGCACAAGTGCACAAGCCTTTTTAAATTGGTGGAATTTGTCTACCAAAGTTTTTGTAAAACGGCTACCGTTTTTCTAAAACATGACTTGACTGTGACTTTAAAGACTTGGAAGGAGTGTAACGTTGCAAATTATATTGAAATAACTCTAATGGGTCCCCGAAACGATCAAGTGCACTTGACAAGTCTACGAGCTTGACGATTTTACTTGACTAGACGTGACTTGAAGGTGCCGTCAAGTCCACGTGCTGCAGTCGTACCGACCAGTGCCCAGAAAAGTGCCGTCAATCAATTTTTTTGTCAAGTATGGTCCAGCCCGTAGATACTTGACGGGACTTGTCAAGTCAACGCTGTAAACGATCAATATTCACTTCAAGCACGTAGACTTGTCAAGTGCACTTGATCGTTTCGGGGACCCATAATGACCATGAAAAATAACTTGAAAATGGCAACTGCACAAGACGAAAAATATATGTATAGGTACCCGGTTGTAGACATGTTAAATATATGTAGGTACCCGGTTGTAGACATGTGAAATGTATATATATAGGTACCCGGTTGTAGACATGTGAAATATATATAGGTACCCGGTTGTAGACAAGTTAAATATGTATAGGTACCCGGTTGTAGACATGTGAAATCCAATGAACTTTAGTTGAATGGTTGAATATCTTAACTATTAGTTACCTAATTACTTCTACTACTTCTACCAAGTTATAGCAGGTCAAAATGGCCCGTCTGTGACGATAATAACGACATGTGTAAGTTCACAGCTTTGTATGGAACATTATAGTATTATATGTGTATATAGTATAGTATTATAGAGGAATGCGCGAGGAATGTGTGTAGCGGTTTCTTAAACATCTCGCGATCTGAGGAATGCGCGAGGAATGTGTGTAGCGGTTTGTTAAACATCTCGCGAACTGAGGAATGCGCGAAGAATGTGTGTAGCTGTTTGTTTAACATCTCGTGAACTGAGGAATGCGCGAGGAATGTGTGTAGTGGTTTGTTTAACATCTCGTAAACTGAGGAATGCGCGATGAATGTGTGTAGTGGTTTGTTTAACATCTCACGAACTGAGGAATGCGCGAGGAATGTGTGTAGCGGTTTGTTAAACATCTCGCGAACTGAGGAATGCGCGAAGAATGTGTGTAGCGGTTTGTTTAACATCTCGTGAACTGAGGAATGCGCGAGGAATGTGTGTAGTGGTTTGTTTAAGGGCCACGTCCTTGAAAATCCTTGAAAAGTGGTGTTTTGAAAAGCCAAGAACTTCCCGAATTTAGCTTTATTCCTAACAATATTTAGATCAGAAGAAGGAACACTTCAGGCTGAATAAAAGTAAGGAGGGGTTTTCTAAAATTCTTTTTAGATTTTGTGTAAATTGAAAAACTACCTACCCATTTTCACAAAATTGATCAAAATAGAGCATCTACATATGAGCTAAAATCTACGGAATTACAGCTATTTCTGAGAAATAAAACACTTTAGTATCATGTCTATACACTTGGTTTTAAAAGTAAGTTGGGGTTTTTGATCTTTTCATACAAAAGATGTGTAAAAACACGAAAACATTTTCAATTCGCCGTATCTACACGATTTCTACGCCATTTTCTGTCATTCCGTGGCTATCCACGGCGCTGGAAGGAAGGCCCTCGTTCACTTTTTTATTCACAGGTGAAAACGGACAACCGGATACTTCGATATATCATTACAAAAACTTGTATTATTTTACTGAAAATTGTTGGTTTTCGTTGTTATAATTGTAATTCGGGTAATAGGAAACCCATCCAAATACCTATTTATTTGAGGTTTGTGAAAATTAACGGGACGGACATGGTTTGACAGTTCAATCATACAGTCGTGAACACAAACCAATTCTACAGATCCACCAACTTATCAGTAGAATGAAATGTATGTAGTTTTCTATCATCTACATACATTTCATTCTACAGATAAGTTGGTGGATCTCTACTTAGAACATTGCAGGCCTCCGTAGTTGCTCGGTGCAATTCTACGGTAGTATACTCACGAAGGAGTTTATATTGTGATTTGTGACCAAAAGAGTTTCGCTTAGCGATTTTCCTCAGAATATACCAAGCTCTTTATACTTGCTTATTTCCCGACTTACTAGTGAGGAAGGGTATGTTTTTTTTATTTTTTATTTATAGGTACTATCATTCAATTTTTATCTATGTTTGGCTGTTTGTTACTAATAATAATACTGGTACTTCAATTTGATATAGAAACAATAAATAAATAAATAATGCTGTACAGTTCACACAACATTATCTAGCCCCAAGCTAAGCAGAGCTTGTTTTATGGGTACTAGATAACTGATAAACTTAATACAATATATTACATAGATAGTTACTTTGATGATACAATGCTGCTATTAAAAAAATCTCCATTAAAGTCCATGCTTTATTGGAGGCCAAAGATAAATAAACTGGTCAAGTGCGAGTCGGACTCGCGTGTAGAGGGTTCCGTACAATACATTTATAAATAACTCTGTCAACATAGTAACAACTAGACCAATGGAACTTAGTATAGTCCTCGATAAGTCCTCGGTGAAATGAAGCCACACATTTTGTACATATTTTCTCTTCACGAATATTTTCGTTTCCCGTCGGAATTTAAAAACGTATAGCAAAAATAAACGAATTCTGATTTTGGGTAAGTACCTACTAACTTTGGACGATTATAATATAAAATAGATACTAGCTAGGTATAGGTACTGTAACCCGCGACTTGATTCGGACGCGTAATATTATTTGTAGTACAACTATATTGTCTGGGTTATCTATGACATACTAGTTTCGCATAGATAATCCAGTTGATCAATATAATGTTTATTGTAAGTTAGGTATGAGGTATGAGGTTGACGTGTTTGTATGAGCTTGATCATGCATCAAAAATGTATCCTAAATATAATCACCGTAACATATTATACGGTGGATATCTGAACTATTTTTTTTATTATGTTAGACTAAATACTACACATAAGAATAGTAACGTCATACATAACATATATGGTGCTTAAGACTAGTGTTGATATTATAGTACCCGGCGGACTCATCTAGACGAGTCAATCCATTCAGAGGGCTGCCGCGCGCCAGCCGGATCGCACGTGAAGTTAGTTTGGTAAACTCACTCAAGCGCCGCGTCACGTCGTCCGTCAACTAAAGTCTTCTACTATTATTTATTCTATGCTTAAATGAAGATAAATGCATATTGCATCGCATTCGGCCGCCTGAATTATAACAAGGATCCGAACCTCACGTTTTTCCAAGGGACATCGAAAGGTGTAGAAATGCACGTCTACATTATAGGTAATTAGGTACACCTACCTAACAAATGTAGACTTTTGCTACCTATCCTTAAATTGTATGTCTCCGGATTTATTTATGTAGTTAGATAGGACTTACAAGAACAAAAATAGAAAAAAAACCAATACATTTTTGGGATTCCCCATACTTAGAACTGAAACTCAATAGTTTTTTTCATCAAACCCATACGTGTGGGTTATCTATAGATAGGTCGTCAAAAATGATTTTGAGGTTTCTAATAAAAAAAAAACTAAACTGAATAGTTTGCGCGAGAGACAGTTCCAAAGTGGTAAAATGTGTCCCCCCACCCCTTAACATGTTAAATAAGAGAATGATATAACAAAAAAAAGATGTACATGTAAACTTCCACCGATAATTGGTTTGAACAACATCTAGTTAGCAGTTTTTTTTATACGTCATAAATCGTAAACCATCCAAGAACTTTTATATTATGTTACTTGCTGCTACAGAACCCTTCATGGGCGAGTCCGACTCGCACTTGGCCGCTTTTTTTTATTTGCCCAATTACGAAGGTACAAATCACCCGGCCAGCTTCTACTACACTATAATACGATAATCAATCAGTTAAATATCAACTATAGGTAGGTATTATATATATAGTTTGAGCTAATCAAGATAGGTACATGCCTAGCGCTTAACTCAGTAGCCTCGTGAGGAATGGGAGCGGCACGGGAGGGGTGACATGTGACGTAAAGAACTGTCGGGCTACACACGTGATGAAAATTAGTGAAGATAGATCTTACGATATATACAAATAAGTACCTAAGTCATTGCGAAAGTGAATAATATACTTGTTCAAATAATTATTATACTTAATACTAATATCAATATTTTCAACTAAACTTTCAATTTATTAGCTTATGTCCATATCGCTACTCGAATCACTGTCAGTATGACTGGAATCACTTTCGTTATCTGAGTCTTCATCTCGTAATCTTATTATAAATTGATCCATTATATCAAATACTCTTCCTCAACTTTCTTTACGTGACCATCACAGTTTTGCCATTTCTCAAATGAAAAATTAGCAAATAACTCTTCTAGTGCTCGCTTTTTCTAAGTTAAATTTGAGTTAATATGTTTTCGTGCCAGCTCGCCCTTGATATCTCCCCATACTAATTCGATTGGGCTTAAATCCGGATGGTACGGTGGCAAATAAAGTACTGTATGACCATTTTCTTTTAATATGGCATCAATTTTAAATTGTTTTTCTGGTTTATTTCGTTTTATTAATTTTAACAAATCCCTCTTTTTCATAACTATTGTTGACTGCAGCGCCATCTCTGCATCAACAGTCAAACCACGAAGACAAATCCATGTCCACCTGACTACACAAGCAAATGGTACCGATGATCGCCGTTGTGCGGCGCTTTTTTTGTTCCTATATAAGCTAAGCATCGCACTGTTGCGAGCTCTTTTTTTACGATATTGCGGTCACTTGTACGCACCGCTATTTAATTATATTCTTTTATTCCAAAGCTTGCTGTTTCCTCTGCTCCCAATTTTACATGGTGACCCCGACGTGATCCATGGTGACCCCGACGAAGACTGGAAAGAAAGGAGAAGGACCCACAGAAAGAAGCCTGGAATTCACGACACGCAGCGGCGAGCGGCGTACCTACGAGCGGTCCTTGGGTCGACACAAGGACGCGTGGAGGGCAACGCGTGACCGCATGGTGAAGATCCTGTCTGGTGTTCAAGCATCTACCTATCTGGGGAGCAGTATTGAAGGAGGTTATCAGCAACAAAGAGCAACATTTCGAGATCCGAGATCCGAAAAGACCGAACAATCTTCAAGCGGCATTGGCACCTAAGTATACCTACCTAGTAATCAAGTAAGTGAGCTTGGCATACCTATCTAAGAACATTTTTTTCAGTTATTCAAAAGTGTACCTATACCTAAGTAATTTTTTCATTCGCAACGTGCATACCTACCTAGATTTTTTAAATTGCCACGTGCACACCTAGTTTTTTTTCAGTTATTCAAAAGTGTACCTATACCCAAGTAATTTTTTCACTCGCTACGTGCATACCTACCTAGATTCTTTAAATTGCCACGTGCACACCTAGTTTTTTTTTTCACTTGCCACTTGCACAGCTATAAAAGCTTTGTAAAATGGATGATAAACCTATCATAGAAAGTAAAGAATTAAAGATATTAATAAAAAAACGGGGGATTCTCAAAGGGAAATTAACATTATTTAAAAAATATGTAACTAGCATCACTGAACCAGTCTCTGCAGAGCTATGTATAGACCTGGAATACAGATTAGAAAAAATTAAATCAGCCTTTGATGAATTTGAGACGGTCCAAGATACAATAGAAACCTTGTGCACCGACTTCGATTCACAATTACTAGAAAGAGAATCCACCCAAAATGCTTATTTTGCCAACATGGCTGTGGCTAGGAAATATGTAAATGAATTTGTATCAGAGAACTCCAGCCTACCGGCTAATGTGTCATCTTTGGAGCATTCATCAGCAGAAAGCAACGATTCAATTAAGTTTCCAGACATTGCGTTGCCGTCATTTAATGGGGAGGTCACACAGTGGCTTGAGTTCAGAGACACATTTGATGCCCTTATAAATCAAAGTAATTTGAAACAAATTCAGAAATTTAAATATCTGAGGAGTTGTCTAAAAGATAGTGCACTCAATGTAATAGGTTCTTTAGAGTTTTGTGAGGAAAGTTATGCGATTGCATGGAAACTTCTATGCGAACGCTTTAATAACCCAAGGAAGCTTGTCACTAATCATCTCAAATCACTTCTTAGTGTAGAACCGTTAACCTCAAATGCAGGTGCATTGCGGGGATTAATTGATAATATGAACAAGCACTTAAGAGTCCTAAACAATCTGAATATTTCTACCGACAATTGGGACGTACTTCTAATATTTATTCTAGCTCCAAAATTAGACTCTCAAACACTACGAAAATGGGAGGAAAGATCAATCTCAAATGAATTGCCTTCATTACAGGACTTCAAGTCATTTCTACGTAAACGAGCGGATCTATTGGAAGCTCTTAGCTCCTCGGATCAGCCGAGCGAGCAAGGACAAACGAGGAAAGCCTTGCTAACCACGTCCAACTCAAGCCCAAATCACAAGGTACCTAACAAAAATACCTATAATAATCAATGCCCGTATTGTGAAAACTCACACTACATCAACCAGTGCCCAAAATTCCTAGCATTGAACGTGAGGTCTCGAATCCAAGCGGTAAGAAACCTACGTCTGTGTAACAACTGCTTAAGGTCCGGTCACATCGTACCTAATTGCCGCGCGACCAACTGCAGAACGTGTAAAGGTAAGCATCACACACTATTACACATAACACATACACCGACAGATACTATACCTACTAATACCAATACATCGTCAATCAGCTCGCAACCAACAACTTTAAATCCGCAACCAGTGGCTTCCGAGCCGAGACAGTTGGTCAACCTACATACTAATCAAAAAGTAGCCGATGCTACACTTAACCAAGTTTTATCTCAGCCGAGTCTGTCATTAAACCTACATACTAATCAAAAAGTAGCCGGTGCTACACTTAACCAAGTTTTATCCCAGCCGAGTCTGTCAGGAAAACTACATACTAATAATCAAGTAGCCGATGCTACACCTACCAACATTATTCGATCTACACGACCGAACCAAACCAAGGTAGTCATACTATCCACTGCCCTGGTGAACGTGATCGACACTGATAATCGATCACACACTCTAAGGGCCCTGTTAGATTCAGGTTCACAATCTAATTTCATTACCGAAAGCGCATTCAAAAAGCTTAATTTACAAAAAACACAAACGCACATGCAGGTGGTGGGTTTCAACGAAAATGTTACCCCCATCAGTCATTCAAGTAGCTTAATTATTCAGTCAAAAATAAGCACATATTCTGCCACGATATCTTGCCTCATTGTACCTACTATTTGCAATCTAACGCCACATGCAACTAATCTCGATAAAATAAAATTTCCAAAAAAATATCAATTAGCGGATACCTACTTTTACGAGCCAAACGAAATCGATCTTCTTTTAGGAGCAGAGTTATTTTACGAAGTACTCTGCACCGGTCAATATAGACTTGGTAAGGGGCTACCTATCTTACAAAATACTCGATTTGGATGGGTAGTTTCCGGCTCAATCACAACATCATACCTACATACGAACAAAACTCATTGTAATTTTGTCCAATAAAATGAGCTGCGAAGCTTTTGGGGAGAAATAAATGACACGAAGATTCCACATGATGAAATCAAAGAGTGTGAAAAGATATTACAAAATCACACTCGCAGCTCTGACGGTAACTTCGTTCCTCTTAAGGCCTCTCCATCAGTTCTTGGACAGTCTAGGCATATAGTGTATAAAAGATTTAAAGCTTTAGAATCAAAGTTTACGAAAGATCCTAATTATAGACAACAATATGTTAGCTTCATGAGGGAATTTGAACAAGCAGGGCATATGATTAGACGAGATACCTATGAGCCCTGCAATTATCTCCCTCACCACGCTGTGGTAACTCCACAAAAAACATCTACACCCCTAAGGGTGGTTATTGACGCGACGTTTAAAACGAGTACCGGAATTTCTTTAAACGATATTCAATATAAAGGTACAATCAGTCAAGATAAACTAACAAATATTCTTCTAAGATTTCGTAAAAATACATTTGTAATTAATGCTGATGTAGAAAAACTTTATCGTTTTATATACCTAAATCCCAATCAACATAACCTACAATGCATATTATGGCGCGAAACACCTACCGACATACTACATACCTACACTTTTACAACAATAAGTGTTTGGGTTGCCTCAGGAGAAAATCCCGCGGATTTTATCACCAGAGGTATTCCAGCAAATAAAATTGCAAATAAAAAAATGTGGTGGCAAGGCCCTGACTGGCTTTCGAAACCAAAAGCCGACTGGCCATCACAGCAGATACCTAATGTCTTAATTTCAGAATTAAAAAATGAAACAATGTGTCATATTTCGAATATTATTCCAGTAAATGAATTTTATACTAATTTATTTCAAAAATGGTCTAATGCAAATAAACTCGTGCGAGTTTTTGCATTTGTACACAGGTTCATACAAAATCTTAAGGGAAAAATAAATAAATTGCCCTTAAATGTAACTGAATTAAATAATTCACTACATATTCTAGTAAAAAATGCTCAAATTGAGTCATTTCCCGTAGAGTACAATTTACTTAAAAATAATAAATCACTGCCACAATCATCACATATATTGTGTTTAAATCCGTTCATGCAGAACGATATAATAAGGGTGGGAGGTCGCTTAGCACTTTCACCTAACTGCCACGATAAAAAACACCCAATGATCTTGCATCACAAACACTCACTCACAAGGCTCATCATGCATACCGAGCACGTCAAATTATTGCATGCGGGACCCCATTTATTGTTATCTACAATAAGAGAAAGATTCTGGCCGACTCAGGGTAAGTCTCTCGCCTCTAAGATAGTACACGAGTGTGTCACCTGTTTTAGAGTTAAACCAAACACTTATAATCCTATAATGGGTAATCTACCTACAACAAGAGTAACCCCGTCACCCCCCTTCCTCAATACGGGCATCGATTATGCAGGACCCTTTGTGATAAGGAGCGGGAGAGGACGTGGATATAATACTTCGAAGTGTTACGTATCTATTTTTGTTTGCTTCGCGGCGAAGGCAGTTCATATTGAGTTGGTTACAGATCTAGAATCACAAAAATTCATAGCCGCGCTACGGAGATTCATATCCAGGCGAGGTAAACCCCGAGAGATGGTGAGTGACAATGCTACAACATTTCATGGGGCAAATAATGAGTTAAATTAACTTTATAAATTTTTACACGAAAGCTCTGATGAACTTACGTCATCATTTGCAGACGAGGGCATTCTATATAAACATAAGTACCTGCCCGCGTACACACCTCCTATAGGGGGTCTACACGAGGCAGCTGTTAAAAGCTGTAAATATCACCTAAAGCAGAGTTCTAGGTAAAGCTCTGTTAACTTACGAGGAATTTTCTACTATTTTAATTCAGGTAGAAGGAATTTTAAACTCCCGACCTATATGTCCACTTTCTAGTAATGATACCGATTTCTCTGTCTTGACGCCAGCTCACTTTTTGATTGGTAGGTCTATACAGTCATTGCCTGACTATGAATACCAAGATGTACCTATTCACAGATTGACTCATTTCCAACAACTACAACAAATTCAACAAGATTTCTGGAGAAGATGGGCGAAGGACTACATCGGACACCTCCAACAGCGGACCAAGTGGCGGAGCTCCAAGGGACCTAGCCTGGCAGCCGGGACGTTGGTGTTGGTGAAGGACGACCATCTACAGTCTTGCCATTGGAAGATGGGAAGAATTATCAAGACCCATGACGGGAAAGACAACGAGACTAGAATAGTTTCAATCCAAACTGCGAAGAATATAATAAAACGCGCATTTAATACTATTTGTCCATTACCTATAACTTATACCTAAGTTTATTAATAAGTAGGTATGTTTATATATGTAAGATAAGATACCGTTTAATAATATGTTATGTTTCTTTAAGTAAGTACCGAATTAAATTGGTTACTCCCTGTCGTTTTAATCACTTAGAGAAATAATAGATAGGTATAACCAAGTAATAAATAGTTACTTTCGATTTAACTTTTGGTTCTAAGGATCAAGATGCCTTAGAACCTAGGATTGGATTGAAAATATAAGAAATCACTAGATTCACACAAGTAGGTAGGTAATTCCTACTGGTATGTCACCGTAGTCACAGAATATATACAGTAGTAGCCGTAGTATTATCAAGCTACTTGGAAGCATATCACTCAGTGGCAAGTACCTACCTACCTAACTTGAGAACCTGGTATCAAGTAATACCTATTCCTAAGCATAGAATAGATTGTGTATATCTAACCTATGGTAGTCAAGATAGATTCTGTTAGGTACCTAAATTGTGAAGGTAGGCAGGTGGACATGACAATACCTACTCAAATCATTTTCGCGGTGGCAATATGTTGACTGCAGCGTCATCTCTGCATCAACAGTCAAACCACGAAGACAAATCCATGTCCACCTGACTACACAAGCAAATGGTACCGATGATCGCCGTTGTGCGGCGCTTTTTTTGTTCCTATATAAGCTAAGCATCGCACTGTTGCGAGCTCTTTTTTTACGATATTGCGGTCACTTGTACGCACCGCTATTTAATTATATTCTTTTATTCCAAAGCTTGCTGTTTCCTCTGGCTCCCAATTTTACAACTATAGATTATATTGTGTGATTATACTGTGTAGATTTATATCGTTTTCATGCTCGGCAGAATTTGGATCAGATTTACTAACCTTGAAAAAAATATATACATTATAAACAACATCTTTAGTTTGAGCTCTAATCTGAGGATCCATCTTCGGTTGCTAATCTCGTGTGCGTCTTGTCTAAAGCGGCCGGTCCAAATAACACTTATTGACGGCAGCGAGATCGCCGCCCGACTGACGTCAAGTGACGTCTCACGACACTTGACATAAGAAAATCACCACTCTCCCGTGCCGCTCCCATACCTCAGGAGGCTACTTAGCTAAACACTAAACCTGTAGTTGGGAACCGATATTATGAATATTGGATGTTGGCTCTTGGACTATTTTGTTAGCGTCGTATGTCATTCCATAAAATAATTATCTAATGGCATAGGTACGTTAGTATGTACCTTGTCACTACCTACACCTAAAAGAGATATTTAGTTTCATTGACAAGGTACAAACTAACGTACCTTTGCCATTAGATAACTATGTTATCGTAAGCGACCAGTCGTCAACCCTTACGAGCAACGTCACTCCGCGCCAGATAGCGACGCAGTTACGCGTTAGAAGAGAGAGGAAATGTTTAGGTAAAAATCACGATAGGCATTGAGCACTAATGCAAGCTGAATTGCACTTTCTTGCATCCCAGCAAGAGTCGCTATTTATATAAATTTGTTCGTGAAGTGAGCCTTCTGTACTTGTTCTATTATTTATTCTGTGCCATCGTCTTGCTAAGTAAACGAAAACTGTACGAAACAGTAATCGTAGACATTTCAATCGTAGGTATAATATATTTACGGCTGTTTTGCGTAGTACTACTATTGGTTTTGAGGAGGGCGAAGTATGTGTAAGTTTTTAGTAGTACTTAGTAGAGTTGTTTTTTGTGAAATAGTTCGTTCGGGAAAGTACTACCAACCACCACTACTACCAGTACTATTTCTGCCGCAAAGCAGTAGTGCTTGCATTACTATGTTCCAGTATGAAAGGTATAGTTGCCGGTAGACGCAGTGCAATGCCACAAGGGGTGGACGTGACATATGAGGTAATGCATTGTTAAAGGCAGACGTTACCACTCAAGATCAGGTGAGCCATCTGATTGTTCCGTCATTCGCTAAGATAAAAGTGGGGGATTGGTGCTAGTCAGTCAGTGGGAGCTCAACAAACGGTGACTCAGCAAAGCTGAAGTGGGTAGGTCGTGTGTGGCGAGTTATGCAAAGGCGATACTCGCGACGATAAGTACGCATGTTAAAGCTTTAGAAAATGCAAAATAGCTAGTACAAAGTAAAGAAGTACCCAGAAGAAAAGTCTCTTCCAACTACTTAATTAAACCTAGTAATTTTGAACAAACTGAGGTGTGTATAACCTTTCTCCTAACAAATATTAATCTACAAATGACACATAGGCCCAGTCATCTAAAAAATTTAAGGTCGCAAAAAATTGCAAAGATTGCACAGCTCTATCGAAGTTGCAAACTTGGTTTTATACAATTGGTATTTATCCTAACAACATCCCAAAAAAACAGAACCCTGCAACTTTTTGCGACCTAACACGATTTTTGTGTCTACGGTGACTGGCCTAACAAGACTGATGGGGATTCTGAAAAACAGCAATTGGTTGCCTACAAAATAAGCTCAGATCATATGAAATACCTAATAAAATTATTAAAGAAGTTATAAAATAACGTCATGATATACACAACCCGTGTGTATCACACTACTGATAAGAACACGTATCCAAAAAACTTTATCTTCCCAGGGACTTAACTATTTAAGCATATAAGCATGTATTTCTGTGGTTAGATATCACAATTCACAACAACAACTTTTGGTACAAAAACTGGGTTTTCATGTTATTCTTTGTTAATAGTATCAACAGCAATATGGCTAGCACTTGCTTATTAACTATCAAATGTTCAATAGCTTCATGTCTACAAATTAATTTCACCATCAAGTGAAACTTGCTATGAAAACAAAATCAGCAAATCAAATCTATGATTTTCAGGATTTTATAAATTGTGTCAATTCAAACAATACCTATGTAAAGGTTCTAGAAACACGGGATTTTTATAATTATCGAGATCACGCATCACAAACATGCTCCAGTTTTTTTTACATCAAACGTACCTGAGAGAGATTATACTGTTAAAGTAGATAGGGGGATTGAACCCCAAAATATAAAACTAGTCTCGGTGTTAAGTTAAAATCACAATGGATTTACCACAAATATTTTTTTTTCAACTCTTTGTTTTCTAGAAGCTATGCCTAATTTTATGGCAAGAGGTATAACTGCAGAAATAAAAGAAGCAATCATAAGCAAATTAGTGCCATTTATACCATAAAATAGGAGATACTTCTAGCAAAATTTACCAAATTATAACTTCACCGTTAGAATGATTTAACTGACTGGTATAAAATAAGGTATACACCACTATTCCAAATACACTACAAAAAAAACTTGGATAGTCAGTATTCGATAAAGATTGAATCTACGCAAAAATAAGGTACCAATTAACAATTTCCAAAAATAACCATTAAAAAAAAGCGGCCAAGTGCGAGTTGGACTCGCCAATGAAGGGTTCCGTAGCAGCAAGTAACATAATATAAAAGTTCTTGGATGGATTACGATTTATGACGTATTAAAAAAAAAACTTACTAGATCTCGTTCAAACCAATTTTTGTTGGAAGTTTACATGGTAATCATATTTTTTTTTTAGTTTTTAATTCTCTTATTTTAGAAGTTATGGGGGACACACTTTTTACCACTTTGGAAGTGTCTCTCGCGCAAACTATTCAGTTTAGAAAAAAATTATATTAAAAACCTCAATATCATTTTTAAAGACCTATCCATAGTACCCCACACGTATGGGTTTTATGTTTTTTTTAAATTTGGTTTTCAGTTCTAAGTATGGGGAACCCCAAAAATAATTGTTTCATTTCAATTTTTGTGTAAAAATCTTAATGCGGTTTACAGAATACATCTACCTATTAAGTTTCAACAGTATAGCTCTTATAGTTTTGGAAAAAAAAGGCTGTGACATACACCGACAGACAGACAGACATGACGAATCCATAAGGGTTCCTTGTCTTTGACTACGGAACCCTAAAAATGGGAACATTTGGTCAAAACAATTTAATAGTGCATGCGCCATAGAAAGTTACCAAGTTATTATTTCGACGCGTCACGCCTCACCGTACAAAGTCAATAACAAGTATTATGTCCATAAATTTATTCGGATTTTGTCAAGAAAACAAAAGTTTAAATCTTTTTAATTTTATTCGAAAAAAAAACATTACGCAGATTAAATTTGTACCGAATATACTTGGAATAGTCATTTAATTTTAATTTAATTTGTGTTTAAAATTCAAAAATACAAAGAATATTAAAAGGTATAAAATTATTAAAAAAAAAATATATACAATAAAATGCATACACAAATAAAAAGATTCAAACATCAGAAGAATGCGGGAATGTTTAGGTGAATATCCCGCTAGGCACTAAGCACTTATGCAAACTGAAATGCACTTTGTTGCGTCCCAGCAAGGTTCGTAATTTTTTTTTCACGATGTGAGCCTTCTGTTCTTTTTTGTTATTTATTCTGTGGTCTTACTTACGGTTATTTTATTTTTCTCCCAGCTTAATTAGGTGTATAACTGAGTTAGTAGCTATGATACCGCACATAAGATTGGTAAAGCTTGAGCATATTCCGTTTGCTGAACACCGTAACAAAATCTCTAGACATGCGAACAGTAACTATGTTACATACGGCGCACATGCTTAGGTTAAGCACGTTCTAAAATAATGTTGCACTAGACAACTATTATTTACTAAATAATAAAAAATCATTAATGTTATCACGATATAACAAACACTGTTTTAAAGGGAATGATCGTAGCGATCGTACAGATCAAAATCATAACAGATAAATATTTACAAAATCACTGACTGATCACTAATTTAAGATAAAAAACTTTAGGCGCGAATATCTAGTAACAATACTTCTTGTAGTTACGGTTGTCGCAGACTACGCATTTGTACACTGATGGTAATAGCATAGCTCTCTCCATGCATAACCCGATGTGATACTTTGAGCTTTTGTGTGTGTAATAGTTAGCGATCACGTCTCAGTCACGTAAGTCATCTCTGGCAACACGCACTAATTAAGATGACTGAAATAAAGTCCTCGAGTGGCGACCAACAACCGGACGACGCAGTGTAGGAGGGGAACTTCCGATGTACCAAACATTATAAAGGTCGCGGGAAGTCTGTGGACGGACGCGGCTCAAGACCAGTTGTCGTGCCATTCTATGGACATGTTCTATTTCCAGCTGGGCTGATGATGATGATTAATAAAAATAAGGCAAGTAAATATAAACATGTTTGTTTTCCCCTAGGTACATACCTACTTATAACACACTTTTTGTATTTTTTTTTGTGTCTACCTATTACGGACCAAGGGATACCGCGTTTGTTAAAATCACTTTTCTTGTGGCCCGCTTTAATTTTAAATTTTAATAGAATAACAAACAATACATCCAAACTTTATGACCCCAATTAATAATAAATAATAGTAATGATAATAATAATGGACATTTCACACAACTTTATCTAGCCCCAAGCTAAGCAGAGCTTGTGTTATGGGTACTAGATAATTGATATATTTAGTACAATATAATACATAGATAGATATTTTTTATTAAACATAGAAAATACCCAGAACACCCTGAACACATATCTGCGATCGCACAAATATTTGTTCCGAGGCGGGAATCGAACCCGCAACCTCCTGCGTCGCAGGCCAACCTTCGCCCGCCGCGCCACAGAGGTCGTCAACACCATTGATTTTATGGTTTGAATTTCCTATAATCCTTTCATAAAGACGCCAAACAAATTCATGGCATGTTTCAAGAAGTAGGTACTATTATTTATACTGTGGTAGTACTGGAAATTAGAATTTAGAAGACGATAAATGTTTGAAAATTATCTTACTAGGCATGTCAAATGCAACGTCCTCGCCGCGCCGTTTTTTTTTGTAGGTGGTCAGTATGTTTCAATTACGTGTATTTCTTCCAACATAGTTTGTAGGTACCTATATAATTTATTTGTTTCTTTATCCGTCTTTCTGTACAAAATAACTCGAAAAACTGTTACTATGTATTTTGACGAAATAGGATTAAATTAATAGTTTTAAATAATAAAATCACTGCATGAGCGTTTTTTTAAACAGCCCTAAACGTGTAGGTTTTTTTATTTTTATGTATTTCATACTCAATATATTTTACACATTTAATTATAATATTGTACCTTAAAAACCTCCAAAGGTTGAATAGGTACAATCGACAAAAAGTAGGCGCACATATACACATTCAAATTAATATAAACAAACAAGGTAGGTATGTTAGTGGATGAAAGTTCATATGGAAAAAAACATCAGCAGGAAGTTTGGCAGAATAGTGAGTTTTGAGGCGGAGAAAACGATCTAATTTGGGCCTTGCTGGGAAAAATCCCGATTTCCAAGATATTTTCCTGAGCAAGGTCCGTCGTTCAATACCGGTTTAAATTGGGTTGTATGAGTTTGTACGAGGTTTTAATTGTTTCTTAAAGTTTAAGACTTGTATGAACTCTAGGGAGGTAGAATAGGCTAAACCCTATGTTTTTAGGAATTGGAAGGGGTTTTTTAGAGGTACAAACCTTCTTAGGTTGTGAGAGTTTTTAGGGTGTTTATGATTTAATTTTGTTTTTTTGTGGTCCTGTATTTTTTGGTTGTTTTTGTGGGTTTGTTCGTTTCTTGACCATGTTCATTTGCGATTCGGTTATGATGGTTTTGAAATACTAACTTTGCACCCATATTGGTACAGTTATTGAAGTTGTTGACCACTTTGTCTATTTGGGGTAAAATAAAACGAATAAAACTGTTATAAAATATAACGAAACCTGACACAGCATAATATGTAAACCACAATATGTGCACAGAGATTCCTCAAGTATCCAGTAGTGGAACGCCTGGGACTTCGCCCGCGTGTAGTTTTTGCTATTCAAACTTCAACATCCCGCTGCACCACTTTAGGGTGTGTATTTCGGAAATTCCTTGCTTAGAGCACCGCTGTACCACAAAAGAAATGTACCTATGTGAATTTCAGGTCTCTATGACCTAGTGTTTAGACTTCGCGTTGATAGTCAGTGACCGAGTCAGTCAGTCAAGCAACGATTGTATAGGTAGTATACATTTATTTTATTTTTACATTTATCTGATTACGTACAGAACAAAAATTCAATGATGTTATTGACAAAACAAGTAATGCGTTTTCTACACAATTGTACGGTTGAGAGATTTGTTTACCTAATTAGTTTCAAATCCCACCGCAAGGTGGAGGTCACAGATAATGGAATAGTGTCAAAATTCGAAGTGTCATTTTCAAGGACTAGCCCCTTAACATCTCGTGAACTGAGAATGCGCGAGGAATGTGTGTAGTGGTTTGTTTAACATCTCGCGAACTAAGGAATACGCTTTGAATTTCTGTATCGGTATGTTTGTTTGTTGCTGTCATGGCTTTCGAGGGAAAATGTATTAATTTGTTTTTCTTACTCGTTATGCAGTTATTTCATCAACAGCCTTTAGACGTCAACTGCTGTAGGAGGCCAGCCCCGAGGATTCGCCATAATAATTACGCTTTGCAGGTGGATTGGTGGTTGCAATATTGGTGTTAAGTACTCAGGAGGATTCTGCTGCTGCTGTCCTTTAGTTATCTTTTACGATATCTACGTGAGGAAACCGAAGGGTCTATTTCCATTTTAGTTAGGGCCGTTCCTGAGATAAACGGGCCATAGCAGAAAAAAGGAAATAAAAATGAGACTAGGTTCAAGTACAATTTTTTTCCTATTGAGTTAAGGAAGGAAGCCTATAAGAGTAACTACATTGTAAAAATTAGATATTATAAACTTCGATATTACACGTTCAATAATGAACGAATAACCCATTGTTTCCTTTAGATATCATTTGAAATGAGATTCCCGAATCACTCAATCCAGTTGCAGCAAATTTAAATATTACCATTTAAATCAAAGTACAATCATTCCACTCCATTGTGGTAATTGAGTTCCAAGCTCCATTTAAGGAGGTCAATAATTGAGTATTATAGCTCTGAGGCACACGCCCTAGCTACTGCAGAGCGGCGGGCGGTAGCGTTCAAAAGAACGATAGATACTCTACAGTTAGCATCACAAAAAGATACCACATCCATCATAAGGATTAGAAACATTGACATAAGGTTTACATTTTGTTAGTAGTAGAGCTGTTTTGTGAAAGAGTTCGTCCGGGGAAGTACTACCACCATACCTATTTTTGCCGCGAAGCAGTAGTACTCGCATTACTGTGTTCCGGTTTGAAGGGTATGGGTGCCGGTGAAATTACAGGCACATGAGACTTTCCATCTTTATGTTTCTGGCTGACGGGCGCAGTGCAATGCCACATAGGGCGCGTACTTGCTGGACGTGACTTATGAGATATGCACTGTTCATAGGCAGAGGGTACGGCACATCAGATGGGCCATATGTTTGTTCCGTCATCTAAAGTTGTAAAAAAAACACGCTGCACAGCACGGGACACATGCCTGCAGGGGGCGCGTGCGTCGTGAATTCACGAGCGCTGAGCTAGGTTGGAGGGGCCACCTGCGTGACTGTTCCGCTGACTAGATGGAACCGTCGGCTTATTGCCAGGGCCAAAGAAGAATGTCGACAAATGGAGATACTGCTGGACCAAGGGCGCCTATACTACTTGTACTAATATTTATTCTGTGCCTATACCTGCAAGTAAGAAGGCTCGCCAGCAGTCCTAGTCGCATAATAGAGGATATAGCGAAGGCTTTAACACATTATTTTATTTTATTTTTGTATCTTAGGAAAACTTACAGCTAGGTAGGTACACGTAGGTAGGTAACAAAAAAAAAGAATACTTTTAAGAGTAAAAAAAACTCACGACTTGAGAACCTTTTTTTAAAGTCGGTTTTTACAATACAGTTACAAGGGACGTACAAAAGAAGATATAAAAAAAACAAGTTATTAAAGAATATTTTCATAATCTAGAAAAAAAAGATCACTAAGTAAGCGTTTAAGCCTACTGGTTAAAGAATTAAATAATTAAATATCAACATCTACTTTGGCCCAAAGTATTTTCTTTAAAAGTGTTTGTAAATGTCTGTCTTCCTCATAGTTAGCACCATTAGCACCTACTTCCTTTTTTTTGTGTAATATCTCATACTGGCATACGGCCCGCCTGATGGTAAGCGGTTACCGTCACCTAAGATTTTGACATCTGCAATACCCTTTGATTATATTGGCGCCAGACAAACATTTTTAATTATCTGAGGCAACACCAGAGGCATTGCCAATCTGTTGCCTGTCCTGAAGGACTCTTTTTTTTTTAAAGCGGCTCTTGTTTTAGCTTAGCGGAAACACCTCAGGAGGGAGCTCATTCCACAACTTGCAGGTATGGGGGAGAAAAGATTTCGTAAAGCGAGCTGTACGAGATACCCACATGTCAATGATGTGTAGATTGGCATGTGTGTCATTGGCAAAATAAATATATTTGTATTTGTATTTGTAGATGAGCTCCCTTGCGTTGTCGAGAAGTGCGATGATACTTTAATGTCTCGGGGTACCTATAACTTCTCTCTAGGTACCCAGTCCACTGTACGCCTCTGTTCAGTCTCGTTATTCTGTGACGTGTCTCTCCGCTCATGCGAGGTCTCGGCCTAAGCCAACTAATTGACAGAGCGGCCGGTCTGACGCTGAGGCGTGAAACGACACTTCCTGAGACATCCTGATATGGAAGGACGGTATTATTCAGTAATAATGGCCTGAAGATGGCGCTGTGACAATCCAATTTACTCTCCGATACTCTTGAACCGCTTAGCCAACGCAGAACTATTGGATCTCTTTGCGTGTCCTACCGCCTACCTACAACGGAGAAAGCTTTGACGAGATTCTCAATCTCATCCCCGCATCCAAATTTTACCATCAGTCTTCCCGCGCCGTGACAGAGCTCATCCACACATCATAGAACCCTGGGTTTCTCGTACGACTCGTTTCTCTAGATCATAATATCTTTCCCATACCTACAATCTATGGAATGAGTTTCCATCTTAGGGTTTCCCGTTTGGTTGCTGTGTCGCTTCAAGCAAAATGTTCATAAATTCCTTCAGGGTAGGCAGCGCATCTACCATACCCTCGGTGTTGCTCGTGTCTATAAGCACTTTACATCAGGTGGGCCGTAAGCTAGTTTGCCAACATATTCGTTTCATTAAAAAAATGCAAATTATAGGATGGACAATTGATTTAGAACAGAAGTCCAGTAGTCAAAATATAGTTCGGATCATGCTTATATTGTTGTCTAAATTTGAATAAAAAAAATGGACGCGGTATAGATGGGGAATACAGACCTATAATTACACTAGATAACGCAAGTAGTAGTAAAAGTTTTACGCCAGTTTTAGTAGTAGTAGAGCTTTTTTGTGAAAGAGTTAGTCCGGGGAAGTACTACCACCATCTGTATTTCTGCCGCAAAGCAGTAGTGCTCGCATTGCTGTGTTCCGGTTTGAAGGGTAAGGGTGCCGGTGAAATTACAGGCACATGAGACTTTTCATCTTTATGTCTCAGGGTGGCGAGCGCAGTGCAATGCCACATAGGGTGCGTCCTAGGTGGACGTGACCTATGAGGTAATGCACTGTTCATAGGCAGAGGTTACCGCTTAACAACAGGTGGGCCATCTGCTTGTACCGTCATCCAAGTAGTATTAAAAAAAAAGAAAAAAAAAAGAAAAAAAATTGCACCAACCTGTCCAAATTTGGTGCAATGTAGTACCTATTAGCAAACCTCAAATCAGTTCACTTATGTCCGTCTCCGCGATAACACGTCGGATGTCAATAGAAAAATGCCTAATTGCGCCAAAGTGAACTGTAAAATTCTTTGAAATCTGCTAGCTGAACTAATGGAGATAATTCGCGAATCGCGACGTGGTGGAATTCTACGACAAGGGAACCAATCGATATTTCGTAGCATAGTAGTAGGTACAAATGTGGCACGCTTGGTTTCATACAAATTTACGTTGGTCTTTGGATGGCGAATTAAAATAGTATTGAAGTAGTTCCATATTTTAGTCGATTCTATCCTATACTAGTACTATTATCTATTATTACTAATAATAGTACTATTATTTATTCTTTGCCTATGTGGTCAATCCAATGATTTTCTAACTAGAATATCATTGGTTTTATTGGGTGCATCCGTATTGATCCCAGAAATTCATCCCACGAGCTAAAAGTAATAATAATTATTCCGGATTCATACCATTCATATTCATTAAATTTTTAGAGTTCATATTTATCCCAAAGTACCTACATCTAAAAAACAGGTACTTTATCAGTAGGTATGTGTAATACTGGTTTACACTAACCGATAAGAAATCTATCCAGGTCCTAAGGTAGTCTTAACGAACAGTTTATTTAAACCCTTGCCCTACCGCAGCTGAGTTGTCGAGACATCGGAGGACCCACAAACGAGTGCCTATGATGGATGTGGACCATTTCAATGGTACACTGCCAGTTGTGATTAACTGGGCACGAGCACTACTTGTAGCTCGTAAATATATCTAGCTCTCAGATCGCATTACGGAATTTGCATTAGTCACCTGAGTTCTATCATTTCTATGATTCTACAAACTTTTGGAGATAATGCTGATTGCGCTAGCCGTATCATAGACATTGTGTTTTTGTGAGTGGTTCCTTTGGCGTAGAAGTTTCGTATCATGGCAGCCGCGACACGGACAGGCGACCGTCACTGCTCTATACAGGTTTTTATGCAGAATCTGCATAAAAATCCATACGATAGACCACAGTACCGAAAAAAAACCATGGAACCTCGTAATATTTTTGAAAGGTCCTAAGTAAATGATACCCGTAACAATGGAGTATGCAATTTAGTGGGCGTCATCAATAGCGTAAGTAACTAAAGTATATATATGAGTATAACATAGGGTAACTTTGTAAGATATTTTGTGTATGAAATAAATATAAAAAACAGCCAAGTGCGAGGCAGACTCGCGCACGAAGGGTTCCGTACCATTTTCTATAAAAAAGCGGCCAAGTGCGAGTCGGACTCGCCCATGAAGGGATCCGTAACAGCAAGTAACATAATATAAAAGTTCTGGGATGGATTACGAATTATGACGTATTTAAAAAAAACTACTAACAAGATCTCGTTCAAACTAATTTTCGTTGGAAGTTTACATCATATTTTTTTTTTGTTTTATCATTCTCTTATTTTAGAAGTTACGGGGGCGGGGACACATTTTACCACTTTGGAAGTGTCTCTTGCGCAAACTGTTTAGATTAGGAAAAAATGATATTAGAAACCTCAATATAATTTTTGGTGACCTATCCATAGGTACGCGTACACGTATGGGTTTGATGAAAAAAAATTGAGTTTCAGTTCTAAGTATGGGGAACCCCAAAAATTACTTGTTTAATGTGTGAAAATCTTAATGCGGTTCACAGAATACATCTACTTACCAAGTTTCAACAGCATAGCTTTTATAGTTTCGGAAAAAAGTGGCTGTGACATACACGAACAGACAGACAGACAGACAGACAGACATGACGAATCTATAAGGGTGCCGTAGTTTGGTTATGGAACCATAAAAACGGCAAAAAAAATGGTCTGAGGAAATGAATGTGATGGCGAAACTTTATGCATTCCTTGCAGTACTTCGGAACCCTAAGAATCCTGAAACACAACACCAATAAAATACCACGTAATAAAAACAGATTTAGAAAAGCCATTTTACGAACAACTGGAATTCATTGTGCATTTAGGATATAATACGGTATGTTTATTGTACTGCAGACGTTGGTGCGAAGTAAAATGTCACATATATCGGAGCGTTGGAGGTAACACACTAAACATAGCTGTTCCCCTAAGTGCAAATTCTTGACTGTCTCTAATTAAGACGTAAATGAGATCGTAAATGTTGCACTCCTACGCCTACCTAGGATATGTTTGCCGATATCAATGTACGCGTTTATATTAAGTAAACATTTGAAACTGATCCCTTGGAGACAAGATCTATTAGGAACAAATTATAGGTATAAGGGATTTATTAGGATAAGGGATCAAAGTCAAGGGATCCATCAGAAACTACTAATTTTTACAGCGTTGTTGTAAATCTAAGCTTTGTTAATAACGGACATAAGGACAATTTTATCCTATCCTGTCCTGGTGTGAAATAACGCTTCACCTTATTCAGGATGCCTAGCTTCATGGTTGCTGTTTTTGCCTTAGACTCGATGAAGGAGCCCAAGTTGAGAGGAGGCTGGAGCGAAACACTAAGAACTAAGAGTAATACAAAAATTCACATACAAAATTGTGTAGGCTGTTGTTTTTCAGACGAAAACGGAATTCCTTCTACGTCAGATTCCTTTTTGATTAGGTAGGTTTTTTAAATGGCTTATGTTAGGCCGAATTGGAACTCTGGTAGAGGTATTAATTTATAGAGATCCACCAACTTATCCGTAGAATGAAACGTATGTAGATGATAGAAAAATGTAGGTAAATGGCTCTACAGATAAGTTGGTGGATCTTTAAAACTTCTTTAGGCATTTCTGTACAAATAGGAAAAAAAACTCAGTTCTCATTCGTCAGAAAAATAACAGCCTAATATTTTATTCTGACGAAAGTGGAATCTGCCTCAGTGAACCAAATCTTTTCTGTAACATGAGTTCCAAAAGAATAGATAAAAGGCAGTTTCTGAGATGCTGACTATGGCGAGTTCATCACTTGCTGACATCGACGTAAATAAAATGAATGGACGGGCCTTAGGGAACGATAGTTTTGAAGCTTCTAAACAGACCTAGCTAGTATACTTCGCTTCAGTCAGTCTTTGTCACGGCAACGAGTGACAGCTATGCTGAAAAATACCAAAATTAGATACCTTGGTAATACAATGCCTTCCTGTGCTTTTCTGCAAGTGCAAACAACACAAGAAATACAAATAAAGCTTCAGGCATCGCATTTAATTCGTAAGTAAAGGTTTTGTAATATAATTTTCATCAATTGATAAAAAACTTATAAATCGTCGTGTGGTAGGAAAACTACATAAGTAACACATTTTGCGAAATCGACTTTATTGCATGGTTATGATGGCCCATACATGTCGATGGACACGTCTTGCACTAGAGGACGAGCGACAAGGAGGACTACGCCCCAGGACATTATCTCAATGTTCCCCACTCTGAATGAAAGTTAACAGACACAAGTTTATACTCGTAGATAGTTTTAATTTTATTCGACATACCTTTTTCTTTTTGATACTTAGAATTATTGTGTTCCACAATTTTTTTTCATTTTGTTGATTTTATAAGCATTAGTCGTATGATAAGTTTGTTATGTCACTTACTTTGAATTTATAAGTCTGCTAAAATAATGTAGGTGTTTCAGTAGTTTTCTAATATTCAGTCTTGATAAAAAGAAATGATTATAAGTTGGTTTTATTTTAAAATGTATTTTAATATTATTTAAATCTATACCCATGGATAGGATTGTCATATTCAAATAAGTAAATAATAGATCATTTCAATTATTCAAAACTTTGGCGAGGGAAAAATACATAGTCGTTTTTTTATTTTTTTCTCTTAATCAAAAGAACTAAAATGTATTATCATTAAATTCGAAAATAGATACAGTACCAATCTATAACATATCAAAACACGGACTGAAAAATTAGTTACGATAAAAAAGCTATTGCCATTTTTGACGCAATAAAACAGTAAATCGCGTTTTTCTCGCGATGTTGGTTTTGTTGTTGTTATTACTTATTTAGTTTTCCAACTACAGCGACGAAATATTTGACAAGACTTCACGCATGACGGATGGTCCGGTACAGACTGCAAAAAAATCTGATGCCTAAGGGGTATCGTATTGATTTAGAATTGTAATTTGCATTATTTACGTCAAAACATTGCTAAGCACGTCGCTTTAGGTAATTGCATATAATATGTAATGGCATGTTAATTAACCTTATAGCTTTCCAAAAAAAATCTAAGGTAAACAAAAATGGATAGAAGTCATAAGACGAGCAAGAACAGACGACTTTTGGAAGTGGAATACATTTTCCCGTATTTGCTCTGATCATTTTCTACACAATGAATTCTATACGCCAAAAAACGGTTAGTAGTAGTAGAGCGTTTTTGTAAAAGAGTTCGTCCGGGGAAGTACTACCACCATACCTGTTTCTGCCGCAAAGCAGTAGTGCTCGCATTGCTGTGTTCCGGTTTGAAGGGTAAGGGTGCCGATGAAATTACGGCCACATGGGACTTTTCATCTTTATGTTTCAGGGTGGCGGGCGCAGTGGAATGCCACATAGGGCGCGTCCTAGGTGGACGTGACCTGAGGTAATGCACTGTTCATAGGCAGAGGGTACCACTTAACATCACGTGGGCCATCTTCTTGATCTGTCATTCCAAGTAGTATAAAAAAACTCATTGTGCAAAATTCTTAAAACTGCACTCTGCAGTTTCTTAAATACTGGAATTTTTATACATTTATGTTTCCGTACGATTTTTATGATATTTTCTTAGTTTATTGAGTGATGAAAAATATATTTTTCACAAATTGATTGAGCTGAAGACCTTAGGTGGACTTACTTTTCTATTGATTTATATTGTGTATGTTTGAGAGCTGAAAAATAGATACGTAACTACATAAAACAGAAGGGAACCATGTATTTTTGTAAAAGTTTCATTGAATAATTGCATTTTTTTCGGCGATTTTTTGTACTATAAACCTACTGAAATAACTTTAGTAAACACATTGCATCTGTTAAAGTATTAAGTATTAAAAAAATACAGTTTTTAAGAAGTTCAATAATTTAATTTCACCTAGTTTATTTACAAGACTGCCAGGAGTGGCGCTATAGAGAAGAGGCCTTTACTCAGCAGTGGCTGGATAGATAGATAGATAGATAGATAGATAGTTTATTTGTTGACCGTACCCTAAATCCGAATTGTCTTATTTTTCACGGACGTTTTCTATGGGTAAGGCCAGTCCATTTATTTTACTTTGGTCGAAGCTTGCTGAGATACAATCCAAACAAATCTGATCTTATAGCTCACGAGGAAGTAATTATTACATTTAATAGCCTCATTCTAGATCGCATTACAGATTCCCACTTTCTATTAGTAAGTCCTACCTAACTAAATCACGTTCGCTAATTACTCTATGGACTTTATCTTGTTTTAATGAATTCCAGAAATTAGACCTATTCAATCAGCTTATTGTGTGGCCGGCCTAACAATAGACCCTTCCGTCTCCTCCCGTGGATGTAGTAAAAGCCGACTAAGGGATTACCGAAACTTGTCAGTAAGATTCATTATAACATTTGTCCTGGTTGCGTTATTAAAGGAACTTTTTTCTTTTAACTTCCTATGCGTATGACTGAACAAGCCCACCTGATGTTAAGCGGGTAACCTCTGCCTTTAACTATGCATTAACTCATAGGTCTCGACCATTGCACTGCGCCCGCCATCCTGAGACAAAGATAAAAAGTCTCATGTACCTGTAATTTCACCGGCACCCATACCATCCAAACCGGAACACAGCAATGCGAGCACTACTGCTTAGCGGCAGAAATAGGTATATAGGTAGTATTTCCCCGGACAAACTCTTTCACAAAAAAGCTCTACTACGACCAAAATTAGCCGACTTCCCTCATTATTTTACCCTTACCGAATGTTTTTGTATTTAAGTATTTATCTTACATATTAACATATTTAATTATTACTTATCCCCCGTAGTTCATTGATATTCGTGGCATCACCTAGGCCCTGTCTGACAATCACTAAACCTAGGTCTGGTGCAGCTTTTCCTGAGACTGGGACCTATTTGACCCCACACAACACATATTGGTGCCTACCTACCTACCTACCTACAACTACAACCTTTTTTTGTAGTTTTTTTTGTATACCTAGCTATTGTCAAGTACTAGTTTTTTTAAGAAAGAACCAGTGTGGTAAAAATATTGTTCGATTCCCGCTGCGGAACAAATATTTGTATGATCTGCAAATATTTGTTCCAGGTCTGGGTGTTATGGTACCATGGTACTCGTAGTTTCTGATACCCACGACACAGGGAATCCTAGTGTAGGATCAGAGGGCCTAGTCTGCAAATTTGACAAGCAACTTACACGGCCGTGTGGTGTACACTACACGGATTTTAGTATGGAGAAATCGAAGAGCGCCTCTAGCGGGCACCTTGAGAATCTCAAATTCCATACAAAAATCCGTGTAGTGTACACCTCACGCCCGTGTAAGTTTCTTGTCAAATTTGCAGACTAGCCCCTCAGGACTATGTGTGTGACTGTTGGGGTGTTGTGTGTTACTCTAATTCTTTTTTTTTTTTTATGCTACTTGAATTACGGAACAAGCAGATGACTCACCTGATGTGAAGCGGTAACCTCTGCTTATGAACAGTGCATTACCTCATAGGTCACGTCCGCCTAGGACGCACCCTATGTGGCATTGCACTACGCCCGCCACCCTGAGACATAAAGATGAAAAGTCTCATGTGCCTGTAATTTCACCAGCACCCTTACCCTTCAAACTGGAACACAGCAATGCGAGCACTACTGCTTTGCGGCAGAAATAGGTATGGTGGTTGTACTTCCCCGGACGAACTTTTACAAAAAAGCTCTACTAACTACTTAAATACAAAATAGTTCAACTGCTTATAGACCGTTGCAAGCGATCTAAAGCTAGCTCAACTGATCCAGACCCAAGGTCTCGACCCCGAAAGGCACAAATACTCTGCTCTTTCAAGACTGGCATATTTGCGCCTTTTGAGGTACTCAACGTGGCGGTTATTTATTCACATATATACAAAATGGTTCGGTTTGTCTGTAAGTGTTATTGCCATTAGTCACCGACCAATTAAGACTTTCGGAAACAACGGTTCAATTAAACGAATACCTAACTAAAACAGAGTAATAATAAGCAAGGCATACAGGGCTTACTGCTTACTGTGCATACCTTCGTAAGAGGTATGAACAGTAATCACGGTTAGAATAGTGTGATAAATCGCAGAGACTATGCTAAGTGAGAATAATTGGCCCATGAGCCTAAAACCGGTGGGGTAGCGGGTACGGTAGTACGGTGGGACAACCTGGGTGGGCAGCCTGGTGGCTGGGTTTTTTTTTTGACGAGCCTTTTAAATTTTTGTAGCTGTCACGTATTGACCGGTCAATATCTGAGTAGATCCATAGTGGATCTAGTGAGATATTTTTTTCTCTGTAGATCCAATTTTTGACAGTGTGGATCTACTGAACAGTATTATTCTCGCTAGATCCGTTAACCAGCTCCAGTTACGAAAGTGTGGGTGTACGAGAAATGTATTTCTCACTAGATCCAGTAATGGATCTAATAAGACCTTTTCGTCGCAGTAGATCCAATGTTTTGCTATTGAGACTCAGAGACGAGCCTACAGAAGCCATCTGAGGTCTTAGTACTGGTTTGTAATTTGGAACCACTCGGAATAACGAAAACCGAATTGCGAGTCTAAATGTCGTTTTTCTACGCAGAAAATGATAAGCGACCCTCGCGGACCTAAGAAACTCATTAAAACTATACATAAAGACAAATATTGGTTGGCAATTCGATAGTCGGTGTAACGAATGCAAAACTTAGGCTAACCTGTACTTGGCCCTCAGAAGGGCCTTTGTCATCATCACAGTTCTCTAAACGTATAGATGTGCTCCTGCGAACCAATTCATTATTTGTTATTTTCATTTACAATGTTATGTTAAGACGAATTGTAAGAACCTATTGCTTTATATTCAACTTTTCGGTTTGGGCAAATATTTAAATTACCTAAATATTTGCCTAAACCTTTTTGTTATACAACCAAAACATTAAAATTAGGTATTAAAACAAATTAATAATTATTCATACCAGTCAAGCTTTTTTTTTATTCATACTTTGTTTGGGGCGTTTACCTACAATGGTATGCCAGCGTTTCGATTTAAGGTAGGACCGCACTAGGCGGAACTGCACCGCAGCGGAACTGAGCGACACGACGCGTCAAAATATTTTTTATATGAAATTATTATACCGTGGTGTGTCCGGCCTATGAATAGACCCCTCCGTCTCCTCCCATGGATGTCTTAAAAGCCGACTAAGGGAATACCCGGAATTGTTAGTAAGATTCGTCGGTATAAGATTTGTCTTGGTTGCTATATTGGTTGCTATAGCTTATTATGGAATGTGTTATTACTGGAAGAAAGCGTTAGTTGAGTCAGTCATGGGAATCAATGGCGGCGATGAGCTCACCACTTGTCACGTCTATATTCCACGATGGTGCAACCCACTGTGAAAAGCGGCCCAATGAGGCTCTGCCTACCTCTTCGGGGAAAAAGGCGGGTGTCTATGTATATATGTATGTATATGAGACAATACACACTAAGCGGCAACGGAACTACACTGCAGCAGAACTGCGCGGCAAAGTTAAACAACTGACAACTCAGTTCGCTCAGTTCCGCTGCGATGCAGTTCCGCCTAGTGACGTCCTACCTTTACAAAGTTAACAACTGACAACTCAGTTCGCTCAGTTCCGCTGCGATGCAGTTCTGCCTAGTGACGTCCTACCTTTACAAAGTTAATCAACTGACAACTCAGTTCGCTCAGTTCCGCTGCGATGCAGTTCCGCCTAGTGACGTCCTACCTTTACAAAGTTAATCAACTGACAACTCAGTTCGCTCAGTTCCGCTGCGATGCAGTTCCGCTGCGATGCAGTTCCGCTGCGATGCAGTTCCGCCTAGTGACGTCTTACCTTTACAAAGGTAGGCGACCGTGCTTATTTCTACTCTGAACTAACCACCAATTATGTCGTTCAGCGGCTGTACAAATTGACAAGCAATTCGTGTTCTGCCATCTATTCTGATCCGAAGCAACCACGATTTATACCTAATGAATGCTGATATTAATTGCTCAAAAATAATCAAGGAATAAATCATTTCATTCCTAATTTAAATCTAATACAGTTAAGACTGGTTAAGACAGATTCCACAGGTTGGGGGCATAAACACTTTTTTTTATATAAAATGGCTCGACTATCTGGCATACCTATAGTACCTACCTATGCATACCAACATCGACGTAAATAAAATGAATGGACGGGCCTTAGGGAACGATAGTTTTGAAGCTTCTAAACAGACCTAGCTAGTATACTTCGCTTCAGTCAGTCTTTGTCACGGCAACGAGTGACAGCTATGCTGAAAAATACCAAAATTAGATACCTTGGTGATACAATGCCTTCCTGTGCTTTTCTGCAAGTGCAAACAACACAAGAAATACAAATAAAGCTTCAGGCATCGCATTTAATTCGTAAGTAAAGGTTTTGTAATATAATTTTCATCAATTGATAAAAAACTTATAAATCGTCGTGTGGTAGGAAAACTACATAAGTAACACATTTTGCGAAATCGACTTTATTGCATGGTTATGATGGCCCATACATGTCGATGGACACGTCTTGCTCTAGAGGACGAGCGACAAGGAGGACTACGCCCCAGGACATTATCTCAATGTTCCCCACTCTGAATGAAAGTTAACAGACACAAGTTTATACTCGTAGATAGTTTTAATTTTAGTCGACATACCTTTTTCTTTTTGATACTTAGAATTATTGTGTTCCACAATTTTTTTTCATTTTGTTGATTTTATAAGCATTAGTCGTATGATAAGTTTGTTATGTCACTTACTTTGAATTTATAAGTCTGCTAAAATAATGTAGGTGTTTCAGTAGTTTTCTAATATTCAGTCTTGATAAAAAGAAATGAATATAAGTTGGTTTTATTTTAAAATGTATTTTAATATTATATAAATCTATACCCATGGATAGGATTGTCATATTCAAATAAGTAAATAATAGATCATTACAATTATTCAAAACTTTGGCGAGGGAAAAATACATAGTCGTTTTTTTTTTTTTTTCTCTTAATCACGAGAACTAAAATGTATTATCATTAAATTCGAAAATAGATACAGTACCAATCTATAACATATCAAAACACGGACTGAAAAATTAGTTACGATAAAAAAGTTATTGCCATTTTTGACGCAATAAAACAGTAAATCGCGTTTTTCTCGCGATGTTGGTTTTGTTGTTGTTATTACTTATTTAGTTTTCCAACTACAGCGACGAAATATTTGACAAGACTTCACGCATGACGGATGGTCCGGTACAGACTGCAAAAAAATCTGATGCCTAAGGGGTATCGTATTGATTTAGAATTGTAATTTGCATTATTTACGCCAAAACATTGCTAAGCACGTCGCTTTAGGTAATTGCATATAATATGTAATGGCATGTAAATTAACCTTATAGCTTTCCAAAAGAAATCTAAGGTAAACAAAAATGGATAGAAGTCATAAGACGAGCAAGAACAGACGACTTTTGGAAGTGGAATACATTTTCCCGTATTAGCTCTGATCATTTTCTACACAATGAATTCTATACGCCAAAAAACGGTTAGTAGTAGTAGAGCTCTTTTGTGAAAGAGTTCGTCCGGGGAAGTACTACCACCATACCTGTTTCTGCCGCAAAGCAGTAGTGCTCGCATTGCTGTGTTCCGGTTTGAAGGGTAAGGGTGCCGATGAAATTACGGCCACATGGGACTTTTCATCTTTATGTTTCAGGGTGGCGGGCGCAGTGGAATGCCACATAGGGCGCGTCGTAGGTGGACGTGACCTGAGGTAATGCACTGTTCATAGGCAGAGGGTAACACTTAACATCAGGTGGGCCATCTTCTTGATCTGTCATTCCAAGTAGTATAAAAAAACTCATTGTGCAAAATTCTTAAAACTGCAATTTTTATACATTTATGTTTCCGTACGATTTTTATGATATTTTCTTAGTTTATTGAGTGATGAAAAATATATTTTTCACAAATTGATTGAGCTGAAGACCTTAGGTGGACTTGCTTTTCTATTGATTTATATTGTGTATGTTTGAGAGCTGAAAAATAGATACGTAACTACATAAAACAGAAGGGAACCATGTATTTTTGTAAAAGTTTCATTCAATAATTGCATTTTTTTTGGCGATTTTTTGTACTATAAACCTACTGAAATAACTTTAGAAAACACATTGCATCTGTTAAAGTATTAAGTATTTTTTTTTTTTTTTTTTTTTTTTTATTAGCTGATTGTGGCTTTGATATCACTGCGACCAGTTAGGCCTATTGTGATCGCCACTTGTTACATACCGCCCCTGGAGAGGGCGTTTACAGTTCACCGCTAAGCCCTACAGCTGCTAGGAACTGTAAGATTTTCTTAGGGGTAATTTCTTTCAGTTCATCCGGGCAGAGGATGTGTTTGCCCAGATGAATGCTGCGTTTGTGCATTAGTGGTCCACACTCACCTAGCAGATGAAGAGGCGTTTCATCCGCCTCATCACAGAATCTGCAGGATTGCGTTTCGCATAACCTTAACTTGAACATGTGCTTGTTAAGGCGACAGTGTCCAGTTAAGGCTCTGACCATAATGCGAAGGTTGCTCCTACTCAGCGCTAAGATACGGTTGGTGTTCCGCTTATCGAAGGCTTTAATAAGAGCTTTGGAATGGGTCAAGCCAGTGGACTCAAACCACAGCTTGACCGATTCTTCGAAACAGGAGTTCATCAGGGTTCTTTGAGCCAGGCTTTTTGGTATACCACAGAACGGCTCAGGCCCCACCTGTATACCACTAGCCCCAGCTCGCGCAAGCTCGTCAGCACATTCATTACCGTCAACGCCTGCGTGTCCCGGAACCCATCTTAGAACAACTCTGTTCCTTAGTCCCAGAGAGTTCAAACGTGACAGACAGTCCTCAACTAGTCTGGACGTGATAACCTTCGAATCCAGAGCAAGAAGTGCTGCCTGACTGTCGGAGTTGATATATATTGTGTGATTGATGTAGCGCTTTTGAAGGTTAACTGCCGCACATTCGAGAATGGCGTAAACCTCAGCCTGGAAGATGGAGGCGTGATTTCCTAAGTTTATACTCCTATTGAACTTAGGTCGCTCTCCATAAACTCCACAGCCTACATCCAGTCCCATTTTGGAACCATCCGTGTACCATATTAGGCATCCGGCCTCGCAGATTAACTGGCTGTTCAACCAGTCTTCTCTAGAGGGCATTTCCACGGTGTATTGTTTTTCAAATACATGCTTTGTAAGCATAACATCAGATGTCATGCTCAATGTAGGTGATTCCAGAATTGAGTCTTGCAAAGATCTCAACTTCTGGGAAAGCCAATTCCTCCTACCTTGGATATAAGCCCTGTACATGCTGGCTTTCGCCTCTTTCTGTATAAATACATGGAGAGGCGGTAGTCCTAGCAATGCATTCAGGGCCAGTCCAGGAGAGGTAGACATAGCACCTGAGGCCATAAGGCATGCAGTCCTCTGTAGACTGCCTAGCCTGTTGATAGCAGTCGACTGAAAGGCTTTGTCGTACCAAACCATGGCGGTGTATGCAATCATCGGCCTCACAATGGCAGTATACAGCCATAGGGCAATCCTAGGGTTAACACCCCAGTTCTTACCCATCAGCCGACCACTAGCCCCCAGAGCCATCTTAGCCTTTAGTAAGACATTGGCTAAGTGTGAATTCCACGTCAGTTTTTGGTCGATTGTCACGCCCAAATACTTTACTTTTGTGGAAAAGGTGATTACCTTACCATTAAGCCTAGGCTTTACAAGCATGTCCAACCTTCGCTTGTTAGTAAATGTAGTAGTATTAAGTATTAAAAAAATACAGTTTTTAAGAAGTTCAATAATTTAATTTCACCTAGTTTATTTACAAGACCGCCAGGAGTGGCGCTATAGAGAAGAGGCCTTTACTCAGCAGTGGCTGGATAGATAGATAGAAAGATAGATAGTTTATTTGTTGACCGTACCCTAAATCCGAATTGTCTTATTTTTCACGGACGTTTTGTATGGGTAAGGCCAGTCCATTTATTTTACTTTGGTCGAAGCATACCAATAAACTTTTTTGTATCCGCGATACAGGCTTGTCCTAGTGCGGTACCCATTGTTAATTATCAATAGCCAATGGTGCAAACGTAACTAACCAGTTACGTCTGCACCATTAATGGGGCAAATCAATGGTGTAAACGTTACCGCGGGACTATTATTTGTAAATAAAACTTTTTTTTTTGTATACCTGCCTGATGGTAATCGGTTACCGTCGCCTATTGACATCTGCAACACCAGAAGCATTCCCAATGCGTTGCCTGCCCTGAAGGACTATTTTAACTTTTTTATTTAAAGCGGCTCATGTTGTAGTTTATCGGAAACACCTCAAGAGGGAGTTCATTCCACAACTTGCACATATAGGGGTATCTTTCAGGGGTGCCATGGGTCCAGAATGGTATGGGTACTAGTATAGTATTAATTTATCTGTGGTATGGGGGAGAAAAGATCTCGTAAAGCGAGCTGTACGAGATACCCACGTCTCGATGTGTGGACCCCGCGGTTACGTTTGCATGAGCTCCCTTGCGTTGTCGAGAAGTGCCATGATAGAACCTGGAGTAGTGTGTATCAGTAGTAGTATACTGCTGATTGTTTCAGTGAGTCAGTGGAGTATATTTTGTGTAATATAGTTTTTTATAATTTCAGTTATCGGAACCGTGTGCTGATCACAATGAGCCTAAACACGGCCAGTCTACTATTATCCATCAGAGATCCGTTGTCCACCTTCCGTCTTCATCATCAGATCAGCTCGTTGTCACCACCATATTTTATTGTCATCGGAACTAGACATGTATACCAAATTTAAACTCAATCGGATATCGGAATGTCACCCTTATCGCCACCTGTGAAATACATAACATTTGAGTAGTTCCAATGGCCATCTCTGGTCTTCTAAATCAGTTCCACTCTAGGAAGATGTACTACTACATTCATGGTTCCACTTCACCAGCTCGCACTTTATGAATGCTTATGCTTGACTTGTTGAAAATACCGAAATCGCTATATATTGTATACTACTTGAATGACGGAACAAGCAGATGGCCCACCTGATGTTAAGCGGTAACCTCTGCCTATGAACAGTGCATTACCTCATAGGTCACGTCCTCCTAAGACGCGCCCTATGTGGCATTGCACTGCGCCCGCCACCCTGAGACATAAAAATGAAAAGTCTCATGTGCCTGTAATTTCACCGGCACCCTTACCCTTCAAACCGGAACACTGCAATGCGAGCACTACTGCTTTGCGGCAGAAATAGGTATGGTGGTAGTACTTCCCCGGACGAACTCTTTCACAAAAAAGCTCTACTACTACTAAATGTGCTACGCTTTATGTGTGCCTCATAGACCTAGAATTTTAAACTTCCTCGAGATTCTACTAGTAGAACCAACATTAGAACCTCTTGGAACAGACAGTTGAGAACCTCCTCCTTTTTTTGAAGTCACTTAAAAATTAAATTAACCTTAAACAATACGAATAGATGATGATGATGGTAGTAATGTTAAGTTAAGTAATGTGATGATATTATTTAAGTGATTTATTATGATTATGAATGACTTGATAAAGGTGTAATCAAAAATACCATAATGTTGTTTAATGTTTATAAGTACGGAATCAATTAATTTCACACACAATTGTACACATATAATTTTCACAATTTTCATCAAAAATACATAATATCACGCCTTCTGCATATGTTTTTGTAGAAGTGTAGCCGTATGCAGAAGGCGTGATATTGTGTATTTTTAAAAATAAATAATAAATAAATAAATAATGCAGGATAAAATAAATAGGTATCCTAATATTATTGGCCATAATATTTTCGGTGTTTCGTCGTAGTCATCCAGTCTTATAACCTATCCATAATATATAGATCCTAACTTGTATATCCCAATCTTTATATTAAATCTTTATGTTATATTAAAATGGATAGTATTTAAATGAGCGGTAAACAATTAAGTTATAATATTTTTTTAGAATAATTACCACCGGGTAATGAATGGTAGAATACATATTTTGTTATTAATCTATCATATTAATCTACGAGTTATATGTAGCTGCCTAGAGTCTGGTTAACTAATGTTGGCACTGCAAAAGGGCAGCAAATTTAAATAAAAAAAACAAAATTACTATGATGAAATTGGTATAACCTAATTTGATACTTGTTAATTAAGTATTACTAGCTGTGCCCGCGACTATGTGCGCGTGGAATTCCATTCAAGTAGGTATTTAGTGATAAACTATTTTTTTAAAACCCTTCCTTCTCCAGTGCCAGCGTTTGATAGCAAGACTCCACCATTGAATACCCCGTGGAAATGAATGGTAGAAAGATACATTCACTTGTAATTAATGTAAACAATAATAACCGCTTATTTTTTACCGCTCATTTAAATAGTATCCACCATAAGTAGTGTTACAGATTGTTTGACGCAGTTTTGTTGACCTCTGACAACAAAACTGCGTAAAACAATCTGTAACAAGTCCGGTTTTGACTCCTCAATCGGCGGTGTTATCCAAGTATACAACGTTAGTACATAGGTTAGTCTTCTGGCACACAGGACAGCGCGATGACACCAATATGGCTTGCAGGAAGCAACTACGGCAAAATACGTGGCCACATTTATTGCCCACCGAAGTCTTATTATGCAAGTTGTCAAGGCACATTGGGCATCTGATCGTTATGAACTTTTTAGCAACACTCGACTGAAACAAGTAAAAATTTATAAAAACTATAGTCCGACTACATTTAATCACAAAATAGGTATCCTATCTGATGACCGACATTCACTGTATGGCGCTGTTCCACCAAAAAAGCTCTTAAGGTGGTTGCTTTTTCATAGTAACGTATTTTACCAAATATGGGCAAACAGGGTACCTACAACTTGACACTGAAATGACTGTTGTTGGCTTTATATTGATAATTATTCACGGCAACTCTTATTTGGTTGAAAAACACACTGGATTAATAGCGACATCAACATCTAAATGACTTGTATGGACCAAAATTTCGATATTATTTTCGCTATTAATCCACTGTTTTCTTCAACAAAATATGATTTACCGTAAATAATGACCTATTTAAAAGTCAACCTTGTTTGTAAGATTCGTTGGTATAGGATTTGTCTGTAAGATTTGTAGTAGGTATCCATAAGGTTTGATTCTTCTAGGTTTGGTCGAGTTTTTTTTTTTTTTTGTACTACTTGAATGACGGAACAAGCAAGAGGCCCACCTGATGTTAAGCGGTAACCTCTGCCTATGAACAGTGCATTACTTCATAGGTCACGTCCACCTAGGACGCACCCTATGTGGCATTGCACTGCGCCCGCCACCCTGAGACATAGATGAAAATTCTCATGTGCCTGTAATTTCACCGGCACCCTTACCCTACAAACCGGAACACAGCAATGCGAGCACTACTGCTTTGCGGCAGAAATAGGTATGGTGGTAGTACTTCCCCGGACGAACTCTTTCACAAAAAAGCTCTACTACTACTAAAACGTACGCACGTATCTGGTTAGCCTCACCGTGCACTCGCGCGCGGCACGGCACCGTGCCGTCTGCTAACCAACACAGGAGCACACGAGACAGCGTATGTTGCCTAAAGCATACACTCTAAAATCATCATCATCATCATTTGACGACCTCTGTACCGCGTCGGGCGAGTAGCCGGCTGAGGTGCGAAAGGTTGCGAGTTCGATTCCCGCTGCGGGACAAATGTTTGTATGATCTGCAAATATTTGTTCCTGGTCTGGGTGTTATGGTTAAGGTAATCGTAGTTTCTGATACCTACGACACAGGGAGTCCCAGTGTGGGATCAAGACTATGTATGTTACTGTTGGGTGCTATGTTATATATGTATAATTTATGTTGTGTTATTTGTTATCATAATCATCGATGATAAGTAGCGTCGTTCACTCATAGAAACACGAAACATACCTTAGATGTTTGAGATTTTACTTTTTTTGCTCCAGTTGGCTTACTCCGCCTCGCATTTCGGGACCTGGACCTTCTATTATAGACTTGCGCGCGCTGCCGAGCAGGCACCCTTTCCTGTGGCAAGGGCTGGACGGCATCCCTCGCCGCGGGCTGGACATTCCTTGCGCCGGGCTGGACATTTCTCGCCCTGGGCTGGCTGACATCCCTCGCCCCAGGCTGGACATTCCTCGCTCCGGGCTGGCTGACATCCCTCGCCGCGGGCTGGACATTCCTTGCGCCGGGCTGGACATTCCTTGCCCTGGGCTGGCTGACATCCCTCGCCCCAGGCAGGACATTCCTCGCTCCGGGCTGGCTGACATCCCTCGCCGCGCGCTGGACATTCCTCACCCTGGGCTGGCTGAAATCCCTGGCCCCGGGCTGGACATCCCTCGTCCCGGGCTGGACGACATCACCCGCCCCGGGCTGGCCGACATCCCTCACCCCGGGCAGACTCCCCACGGGCTGCATCTCGCCCTATCCTACACGGTTACTTTACTGGAAGGTTATTGAAAACAAATTTAACATCACTTGAAATTAATTTAGAAAACGTGTAGACTGTTTTATTTTTATATTCATGCAATTGTTTTTGCATAAGATGACATGGATGAGTGCTGTCATAGAAAAAAACAATACTCCACCGTTGATTCGTTGATTCTGTTTAGACTGGCTGCCAATAGTCCGTTCAAACTTCTTTGAGAAATAAGACGACAATTCTCTTCCGTTTATGCAGCTTGTCTCTGGTTTATGCGTTCTGTCCATGGAGGTATAATAGTAAAGGAGTGAGTGCTAAAATAGCATAGAGTGTTCCTTCTTACTCCTATCATAGAAGATAGCTTGCTATCCTATGTTAGAGAGAAACAAATATATTGTCACACGACAGTCGTTTTTCCTTTCCGTACCCATAGACGTAGATTTTTTTCGCTGTACATATACTAAATCTATGTCCGTACCACTGAATATTGGTCATAGACAATTGAAGTTTTCGATAGTGAAGGGAACATATAGAGCGTCATCGTAAATATTCTTAGTCTAGTCTAGTTAAATAATTGTCGATGATGAAGCATTTGTCACACTGGATGCATCTGCGGTCAGGTCAAAGCGAACGCAGCCCGCATCATGTATGAACAACGTTGTCGGTCAGGGCAGAGCAATCGGTCAGCGATCTGGGCAGGGCAACCCGTAAGCGGTCCGGGCAGGCTAAAAACCGGCCTTCTTATTTCAGTTATTTGTCTGCGTGTATCAGTGGTGATCAGTTCTTTTATTGGGTTTTGATCGAGGAAAATGATTACCGTGGAAGAAGAAAATATTGTGTTATTATGGTTGCATAGCAAAAGGCGCCCGTTGCCCTCCTGCCTGCACCCGTTGTCAGCCACCCGCTGCCCGTCTGCCCGCAGCCAACCGGTGTGCGTTCTTTGCTTGTGCTCGCACGGTCAGATCGCATTCTATACAATATATATTGAGACCGACAATGTTGTTCATACATGATGCGGGCTGCGTTTGCTTAGACCTGTCCGCAGAACGCAGAACGCATCTAGTGTGACAAATCCTTAATGATTAGTGAAATCAATCGTACTGTATATCACTTGCATAATCCGAGTCAGAATAACCAATCAACTCTACATTGCCTTTGTACTCTATACCCATGTGTTTTGTTGCAATCAAATATCTAATAACATGCTTTACAGCTTGTACATGCTCAGGACTTGGATTATTTACAAATCGACTAACCAAATTCACAGCAAATGAAATATCAGGACGAGATGCTGAAGCTAAAAACAATAATGATCCTACTGCTTCTCTATAAGGAAAGTTTACAATCTCAGTGTAATTACAGCTTGTCAAAGTAACATTGCAGTCCACAGGTGTAGAGCATGAATTAGCATCAGACATATTGAACTTAATTATTATTTGTTCTATATAATTTTTCTGTGTAATATAAATAGAATCTTCTGTTTTATTAATTTCCAAACCAACAAAATAATTCAGATCTAAAACTTTTACATTGAAGTTTGTTTTTAGAGCATTAATGATCAATTTCAAAGACTCCTTGTTTGAACCAAATATCAGGCCATCATCTACATACAATATCAATAGTTTTTTTTTATTATTATGATGACTACTAAATACACAGTGGTCAGATTCTGACTGAGCAAAACCATATGACTTCAGGAAGTTGGTAAACTTTGTGTTCCAACAACGAGAGGCCGGTTAAAAACCGTAAAAAGACTAAAAACTATAAAGACGTATAAAGACTTATTGAGCTTGCATAATTTTCCACTTTCATCGAGTACTCCTTTGGGAACTTCCATGACAATTTCTTCTTCAAGCTCTCCATATAAAAATGCAGTCTTGACATCAAACTGTAATATCTCGTATTTGTATTTTGCAGCCAAACTCAGTAAAATCCTGATTGAGTCATACCTGGTCGTCGGAGCAAATGTCTCAGTATAGTCTATATCTTTCACCTGAGTGAAGCCCCGGGCACACAGCCGTGCTTTGAATCGTTCAACTTCACCATCTTTGTTTCTTTTTATTTTGAACACCCATTTTGAAGTGACTGGCTTTTTGTCAATAAAACTTTCCTTGTCAATAATAGACCATGTCTTGTTTTCTTCATGAGCCTTCAGTTCCTCTTCTATTGCTATCTTCCATTTTATAGACTCTGGACAACTTATAGCTTCTTCATAAGAAGATGGTTCATAATACTCGGTCAAGTAAGCATCAAAATGTCTGTCTAAGCCAATGTGTTAAAACTGTTAGTTGTATACTTTAGAACATTAAATTAAAATTAGTTCAAATAAATATAACTAGATGTCGCGATTAAAAGTGCCCGAATGCTGAAACGCGCTATCGATGCGTTCTGGGTTTTTGTATGGACAGATTGAGTGCAAGCATTATGTGAGCTTGAGCCTATATTACGGTATCTTTAAAGACATACAATAAAGCAACTTTGTATAAATCTGAAAGTGCCTTTTGATTTTGGAAGCTCCCGCAGATTTGACCTTTTCATGGTCCTTCGAGCCGGATTACACTAGCCCTAGTGCTAGCCGCCGATTTTTGTATGGCATAGAAACCAGTGGTGGATCGTCACTGAAGTGCCAATAATCACACCAAGCTGTGTGTGGTTCCCGCTGCTGGCAGGCCAGCCAGACCAAACGCGCACGCAGCTGAAGTGCCCTGTGGACGCGCTAGAGGGCGCTGCTGCAGTTGGAAAATCGTTGGATTTGAGGCAATCACTGGACGGATTGAAGTTTGTGGTTTGTGAAGTGCAATCAATCGTGAGTACATTTAACTATTTGGAGTGCTGTGTGGTGAAATATAGAGCAAGAAAGATAGAGTTTTTCGTTAGAGGTTTTGGACTTTAACTTTTCATTGATTATGTGAGATTTAGGACTTGTAATAATTGTGTGCATGTTAGTTAAGCAAATCAAACTCTGTCGAGACGGGGAATCCATGCCCAATTTTAGAATTTTGGTAAATTTCTCAAAGACTTGTAAATTTTTGGAAAGTTGACTTTTGTAAAATGCCTTCAAATATGGAATCTTTATACAAATTACAAAACGACACAAAGTTGCGCATAGACAAGGCGAGAAGTAACACTAAAAAGTCGCCTAAAGAACGGATTACTCGGTCTTACGTCGAAATTAGATTAGAAACACTAGAAAGTTTGTGGAACAGTTTTGTAAGGTTTCATGAAGACATTGTGCAAGAGATCACAGATTTAAACAAAGAAGACAAATATTTTAAAAATGATATATATATAAACACCGAAGAATTACATGTTTCATATAAATGTGATCTAAAAGAAATGTTGTGTGAGTTTACTAAAGAGAATACAAGTGGAGAAAAATCAAATGAAAATGTTAATAAACCCAAAAATGATATCCTAAAACTGCCGAAAATAACAATACCCACGTTTACGGGCGATTATGCCCAGTGGACCTCATTTAAAGATTTGTTTGTTTCACTCATACACGAAAACGAAACTTTAGACAATGTGCAAAAAATGTACTATTTAAAAGGCTTGTTGTCGGGCGAGGCTGAGCAGTTAGTGAGAAATATTCCAATTACAGCAGCTAATTATATAGAATGTTGGACAATGCTCAGCAGTCGATTCGATAATAAAAGGTTCACATCGAATTGTTTATTAAAACGGTTGATGAGCCAAATTAACGCAGCGGAAAGCTCGAGTGCCATTAAAGGTCTGTTAGACACTACAATGGAGTTTTTAAACGGTCTACAAAATCTTGGTGTTGATGTAGAGTCGTGGGACATCATAGTTATTTACATTGTTAGCTCTAAGTTAGATGTTGAATCCCGGAAATTATGGGAGACAAAAATTAGCGCACATGATAAACTGCCCACACTCTTAGAATTTAAAGAATTTTTAGAAGCCAGATCTCGTGCATTAGACTTTTTAGATTCAAAGTCTACTAAACCTAGAGCGCCTATAAGTAAGCCAAAGGTTCATCACATAGTCAGCACCGACAACAAAGCTAAAGTGAATATGTCATGTCCATATTGTAAAGAAAGCCACAAGATTGCAAATTGTAAGCAGTTTGCAAAAGAGAGTTACGAGTCTCGCCATGACTTTGTTCAAACCAAAGGGTTATGTTTCAACTGTTTAGGTTCCAACCACTCCATAAAGTATTGCCGTCATAATTCAAGTTGTCAGGTTTGCAAGCGAAGGCATCATTCGCTATTACATCCAAAATCAAGCTCCAATCCAGCCGTATCTAATAAGAACTCAATTGCAACGGCTGAAGTCAAATCAGCAGTCTCTGCTATTCAGACAGCGTTATCAGAGGGCGAACCATCTTCGCCAAATATAGCTGCACATTTCTCTCAAGGGTCAGTACCTACACAAGTTTTCTTCGGGTCTACACAACTGTTGAGGGTGTTATTGGATCAGGGATCCCAGGCATCATTCATAACTGAATCAACAGTACAGCTACTTGGACTAAAGAAAACTCCGGCCAGAACGGTCATTTCAGGGATAGGTGGCGAGAAGAGCAGTTTTGCTTCTAGGTTTACAGTCTCAGTGACTATTCACTCGCGCCTTGATCCCAATTTTAGTGTCCAAGTAGAAGCATACGTGTTAGGTACAATTACATCGCTTTTACCTTCTGAGAAACTTGCGGAATTCTACTGGCCTGAGCTAAAGTTTACTTTAGCGGATTCAGAATACCATACACCAAACAAGATCGATATCTTGCTGAAGTGTAAGGCCAGGTACTTAGAGAAGGATTGACCCAAGGTCCACCAGGCTTCCCAGTTGCCCAAAATACAGCCCTGGGTTGGATCTTGTCTGGTCAAATTCCATCGAGGTCAGACTCGAAAACACATTGTCATCATGTTATTCTTAGCGCGTCAGATCAGGTTGATGACAATGCACTCCTGAAACAGTTTTGGGAGATAGAATCGATTATTCCCGGATCACCGAAGATACTTTCTGAAGATGAGCAGCGATGTGTAGATATTTACACTCAAACAACTTCCAAAGATGAAAGTGGTAGATATGTAGTTCATCTTCCGTTTCGTAGTGATGATCAACAGTCTCAGCATGGCAGTTCCAGAACCATCGCAATAAAAAGATTTCAGCTTCTTGAAAATAAGTTCAAGAAGCATCCAGAAGTGAAGAAGCAATACTCTGAAGTGTTTCACTAATACATCGACCTTGGTCATATGGAGCGCGTACAAGGTGATGATCCTAAAAGATCTACAGCGGTTTACTTACCACATCAGTTAGCCGGTAGGCGGCAGACCATACACACGCAAGTAGCCACGTTATTGCACTGCCCGTACTTCAGTGTTTCCCAATCTTTTTGCGTATTTTTTATTTGTCTATCTTCTGAACATGTTCAAGTGCAAGCGTTGTGACGGTGAATTTAGGGATGGAGTTCAATGCTCCCTGTGTCAGGGACGATTTGACTTCCCCTGTTCGGGGGTAACTGAATCGGGCTATCGCAAACTCGGGGACCGGAAGAACCACTGGAAGTGCACTTACTGCAAGTCGTCCGCGTTGGGATCTGCGAGCCCGCGCATCACACATGGCAGCGGCTCCGCTCCGGTTTCCCCAACCCCACCGCCTACGGACATGGATGGCGTGCTACTGGAGCTCAAGCGTCTCTCTGCCCAAATGACTCCGCTCTCGGACATCGTAGCGGATATCAAGTCAATCAAGGCGGATCTTGCTGACCTCAAGTCGATGAAATCAGAGATGACCGATGTGAAGAACTCGGTTGAATTCGTGCATCAAGCTGTCGAGACTCTTGCAAGTAAGATATCGGAGATGGATTGTGAGATACAAGGTCTTCTCAAAACAAAAGAGGAGCTTAGATATCTGCATCAACGCGTAGAAAAGCTTGAAAGCGCCGTCTTGGAAAATGATCAGCGGTCTCGTTTGAATAATATTGAAATCAAGGGAGTGCCTGTATCCTCAACTGAGAACCTCTTCTCGATCGTCTCCAAAATTGGTGACCATATTAAGTGCCCAATATCAAAAGAGCACATAAACTATGTGGCAAGAGTCCCCATGCGTAACGATAAATCGAAGAAGACAATTATAGTCTCGGTACACAATAGGTATCTGAAAGATGACTTTGTTACGGCTGGGAAGAAGTGTACCATCACACCCGGAGTTCTCAACCTCCAAGGCAGTGACCGGATTTTCATCAACGATCACCTGACTTTGGAGAATAAGTTGCTGCTGAATAAAACCAAGGCACTGGCGAAGGAGCGTGGCTTCGCGTTCACCTGGGTGAAAGGGTGCAAGATTTTTGTCAGGAAAAATCCTGCCTCGCCCGCCGTGAACATAAGGTCGAATTCCGATCTAAAAAACTTACTTCTGTAAGGTATTTTCTTTTAGTAATATTAGTTGTGGTGAAATTTTTATTAAATTGTTACTCTAACTTCATCTGCTCACAAAGTTTGAGAATCGCAGCCGCCGGCGCATCGGAATGCGCTTGCCTGGCGCAGCGCTGCCTGCGCGCGCACTGCGCTGATGGCTGCGGTACTGTACACTTGTCGCTCGGGCCGGTCGCGCCGGCCGCTTGCTACCGCTTTTTTAAAATATTTATTATTTTTCGATGTGCTAATGAATTACTCGTGTCGCTACTACCCAGCGCTATTATGAATGCTTCTCTAAATTGTATCAATGGTTTGTTTTGTGGAATGCCTTTTGTCTGTTTACGGTTTGTTATACCCTCGCAGTGCATAGTAACTTTACCGGTTAACAGAGCTCTCGTTTAACATTTTTTATCAAAACGTACGGGGTTTGCGCACAAAAACTGCTCATTTTTATAGAAATATCTGTAATAATGCGTATGATGTGGTCTGTTTAACAGAAACCTGGCTAATGGATGGTATAAATGACAGCGAACTTTTTGATGATCGTTATCTCGTTTGGAGGCGTGATAGGAACTATGGGCAGACAAATCAAAGCTTGGGGGGCGGTGTACTTATAGCGGTGCGCCGTGAACTTGTCGCCGAGGGTCGTACTGAGTGGTGCTCCTCTGCTGAGGATTTATGGGTGACACTTACACTACATAACAAAAAACCTAAAATTGCTTATAAAATGCATCTATGTGTGGTATATATGTGTAACCAAAAAATGGGTAACTCGTTTATTTCACAAATTAATAATTTCTCTAGTAGTTTGACTGATATATTCCTGGAGCATCCGTCAGATAAATTTATTGTTTTGGGTGATTTTAACCTACCCAATATAACCTGGTCCGTGTCGGGCGATGGGGTCTCTTCCCAGCCCAATAACATAGTTGGTTCTTATCAGTTGGATTTATTTGATAATTTTGATATTTGCCACTTACTACAATTCAACTCTTTTTCAAACGTAAACAATAGAATATTGGATCTTATTTTTTCTAGCAGCTTAATCACAGTTTCACATTGTAGTAGTCCGCTGGTACCAGAAGACCCGCATCATAAGGCACTTTGCATATCCGCTGATTTTGTAGAATTAGACAAGCTTACACCGAGGCCATACAGTAAGTATTTGTACGACCTTGGTGACTATACAGCAATTTCCTCTAAATTAGATGCTTTTAACTGGCAACATGAACTTCACAATAAATCTTTTAATGATGCTGTTTCATTTCTTTATGATGTATTAACTGACCTCCGCAATAGTTATATACCGTCTAAAGTAGTAAATTTCTCAACTAAATATCCCCTATGGTACAAAACCCCTCTAATTAAAATTTTAAAAGAAAAATCTAAGTTTCATTCCAAATTTAAGAGGTACAGGAATCGTGCAGACTACGAATCGTTTGTTATCCTACGCGAACGTGCTAAAACTTTAGAATTAGAATTATTTAATGACTACATTGCTTCTGTTGAAGAAAGAATTAAAGAAAACCCCCGGGCTTTTTGGTCATACGTTAAATGCAAAAACCAATCTAACTCATATCCTTCTGTATTAAAATTTGGCCAGTGCTCATCTGACAAAGGAGTTGAAATTTGTGAAATGTTTAGCGATTACTTTCATTCTACTTTCCTAAATAACACCTCATCTAATACCACAAATGACAACGCTCTTGACGTAACCCTATCTTCATCAGATATATCGTCAATCGAAATTTTTGAATCGGATGTCGCTAAATTGTTCAAATCACTTGATTTAAAAAAATCTGCTGGACCGGACCACATTCCTCCTGTCTTTATTTTCAGATGTGCATCTAGCTTGGCAGTTCCGCTTTCCCTACTATATAAAAGATCCCTTGATGATGGTATAGTCCCTAAAATTTGGAAGTCTGCATATATTACACCTATTCATAAAAAGGGGGCTAAAAATATGGTAGAAAACTATCGGCCAATTTCAAAACTATGTGTCTTTGCTAAGGTTCTTGAGCGGTTGGTGTATAATCAGCTATATCCTGCATTGAAGCACACGTTCTCAGATTCTCAACATGGTTTTCTGAAGGGGAAGTCAACTACCTCAAATCTAATTCTTTGCAGTGACTACCTATCACACCATATGTCTGAACCTGCTCAAGTTGACGTCATTTATACCGACTATAGCAAGGCGTTCGACCGAATAGACCACATCATCTTACTGCGCAAGCTGCACATTGCAGGTATAAGGGGTAACCTATTCAGGTGGTTTTCCTCCTACGTCCGGAATAGATCTCAGACTGTAGTACTGAATGGGTATACGTCTTCGGCCTTGTGCATTCCGTCGGGTGTACCACAAGGTTCCTTGCTGGGGCCACTCCTCTTTATTATTTTTATCAACGATATCTCGTCTAGCTTTCTTCATTCTAAGTTCCTGCTTTATGCTGATGACATGAAAATCTTATGCCCTGTAAAAACCAGTGAAGACGTAGTTAAACTTCAAGGTGATCTCGATAGGTTTCAGAATTACTGCATTGCTAATAAATTAGACCTTAATGTCTCTAAATGCTATATTTGCTCCTTTACACGCAAACCGCAGCCGTTAGTTTTTAACTATATGCTTAAAGATACCCCTGTCGAGAGAGTATTTTCTATTAGGGATCTTGGTATCACATTTGACTCTAAGTTGCTGTTCGACATTCATATTGACAATATTATCAAGAAAGCTTCTAGAGCTTTAGGTTTTGTAATAAGGATGTCGTCTGAATTTGAGCAGGTAAAGACTTTTAAGATACTATATTGCGCCTATGTTAGGAGTCATCTTGAATACGTGTCTCAGGTTTGGAACCCTCGCTATGACATATACATAGCCCGTATCGAAAGAATACAGAAACGTTTTCTTAGATATTTACAGTTCAGGTCGAAGACGTTTATACCCAATTATTCCGCGCGTTGTAGGAAATTCCATATCCTCCCATTAAAAGAGAGAAGGCGTATCGCTGACTTATCCTATCTTCTAAATATTGAAAGCGGCTTGGTCGACTGTCCTGAGCTACTCGGCCAATTGGGGCTTCGAACTCCTAAACTACCATTGAGAAGTTCTAACCTTCTTAGCATTCCATTAGTTAATTCCAACTATAGGCAAAACTCATATTTAATAAGAGCGTGCAGTTGTTTTAATGCAGTGGCGCGAGAGGTCGATATTGACTTATTCAATACCTCCTCCACAACATTAAAGCGTGTGCTTAATAATATTTACTTTACTTTTATACCTAAATTATAGATTGTTGTTTAATATGTGTATTAGTTATTTGTCTGTCTACTTGTTATTTTCTATTTCTTGTTAAATTCTGTAATATGTGTGGAAACTTTTAATTGGCTTTCTATTTTATATTTACTTGTTTATTTGTGTACCTAGCTGTAAGTTTTCCTAAAAGAACAAAATAAAATAAATAATAAAATAAATCACGCTGTTGTACGTGAAGACAAGACCACAACCAAGGTTCGAATTGTGTTCGACGCTTCAATGAAGGGGTTGAACGGGGTCTCTTTAAACGACGACCTTATGGTTGGTCCTACATTGCAACCGCCATTGCGTCACATCATTATGAAGTGGAGAATGCACCCTATAAGTATATGTTCTGACATTATAAAAATGTATAGACAAGTGAAAGTCTTACCTGAGCACACAGATTTCCAGAGAGTAGTATGGCGCAATGATCCTGAAGATGAAATTGAAGACTTTCGCATGCTAAGAATTACCTTTTGTGAAGAGCTAAATAAACTTTATACTTTATACTTTATACCTTTGGAACATCTTCTGCTCCATACCTTGCGGTGAAGACATTGCAGCAGTCGATGAATGTTCACATGATCCTGAAGTAGCTGAAAGAATAAATCGTGAATTCTACGTAGATGATCTGATGACAGGCTGTCAGACATTGGAAGAAGGATTAATGCTAAAAAATAAAATTACAGATGTACTTACCAAGGGTGGCTTCCAGTTGCAAAAGTGGGTTAGTAGTTGCAAGGAATTAAATGAGTTAATTTCGGATAACGGAAAGGATCGGAAGGAAGAAAATGATCAGGATCAAGGAATAAAGGAAAAGGATATTAAAATGGATGAGGTTATGAAAATTTCGTCACAGCAGGCTCCTATCACAAAGCGGCGAGTCATCTCTGACATCTCCTGCCTATTTGACCCGTTGGGATGGGCAGTACCTTGTGTTGTCACATCAAAAATATTCATTCAAAAGCTTTGGCTTTCAGGAACAGGCTGGGACGAAGAGTTGCCGTCAGAGTTATTGTTGGAGTAGCAAACTTACCGACAAAATCTGTTAGATACAAGTAAGTTTAGCGTTCCCAGATGGGTTGATACGTCAGCTGATAACTTGTGCGTAGAGTTGCACGGATTCTCCGATGCGTCTGTTGTTGCTTACGCGGCAGTGGTGTATGTCAGAGTTATGAACGCGGACACATCCATCACAACTGGTTTAATCACTGCCCGAACGAAAGTCTCCCCAGTAAAACAGCAATCAATTCCTAGGCTTGAGTTGATGGGAGCGGCACTTTTGGCCGATTTAATAACCGAAGTATCGGAAGTTATGAAAATCCCGCAAACTCATGTTCATGCTTGGACCGATTCATCCGTGGTTTTAGCATGGCTTAGCAGCCATCCTAGCCGCTGGACCACCTTTGTTGCTAATCGAGTTTCTGCCATTCTATCTCAGTTTGACAATTCACACTGGGCACATGTCCAGTCCTCTCAAAACCCAGCAGATATTGCTTCAAGAGGATTAACACCACATGAACTTTCTTGCAATGTTTTGTTGACTCAGGGCCCACTATGGCTACGAAATGATATTATCGAATACTCAAGACCGAAAGCGATCTCCACAAATATGGAACAGAAATCAGTCAACGCTCATGTTGCCACTGAGAACAAACCAGAAGATCCTTTGTGGACAAAATATTCAACATTGCAGAAATTAGTGAGGGTCATTGCTTACTGCCGAAGGGTTTTGAGATGGAAGAAACCAGGACCAAGTGATAGAAAGTGTGAAGCGTATTTAACGAAATAAGAGATAGAAGAAGCAACGAAGGTGTGCATTCGACAGGTTCAGAAGCAAGTGTTTAGTGAAGAGATTGGAGATACCAGGAAAACTAAAATAGTTAAGGCAAGAAGTAAATTAAAATCACTTTGCCCTATGTTGGATAGGGATGGGATCTTGCGCGTTAGTGGTCGCATTCAAAACGCTAAGTTGGATGCAACCATGAAACATCCCATCATTCTACCACAAGACAATCATTTCTCCAATCTAGTGATTCGGGAAGCCCACAAAATCACTCTACATGGAGGACCTATGTTGGTCTTGAATCATTTACGTACCAAGTATTGGTAATTTCAGCCAAAACTCTAGTATTTGTACTACTAGTAATAGTACTCTAGGCATTTGTACGTAAATGTGTCACATGTAAACGGTATTCGAGAGCTGCTCGAACCCAGCTAATGGGTCAGCTACCGTCAAGTAGAGTGACACCAGCAAGACCATTCCGACACAGCGGGGTTGACTTCGCTGGTCCTGTCAACATCCGAGCGTCTAAAGGTCGTGGCCATCAATCCTATAAAGGATATATCTGCCTGTTTATCTGTATGGTCTCTAAAGCCATACATTTAGAAGCCATAAGCGATTTGTCATCTCAAGGCTTCATTGCAGGATTTAAAAGATTCGTTGGTCGCAGAGGTGTTGTCAGTGACATTTGGAGCGATAACGGCACCAATTTTGTTGGTGCCTCCAAAGAACTACATCATCTTGTCGCCGCAGAGAAGTCGTCTGCGGCTGTAGATATCAGAGAGTGGTTAGGCAACAACGGTACTACGTGGCACTTCATTCCCCCTCATGCTCCGAATTTTGGAGGTCTCTGGGAGGCAGGAGTGAAGTCCACAAAGTTTCATTTAAAACGGGTGATAGGAAATTCTACTCTCACCTATGAAGAGATGTCCACTGTGCTGATACAAGTAGAAGCATGTCTCAATTCAAGACCGTTGTCTATGATGCCTGACAGTCCCAACGATCCTACCCCTTTAACACCTGGCCATTTTCTTATTGGCGAGCCACTATTAACGGTGCCTGATCGCAATTACGAAGACAGTAACATGAGTACTTTGAAGCGTTGGCAGCTTCCTCAGCGTATAGTGCAAGAATTTTGGCGGAGATGGTCTGAAGAATATTTAGTTCATTTGTTGCAACGTCATAAGTGGAACAAGATTGTTCCAGAACCAAATATTGGAGATGTTGTTCTAATAAAAGAGGATAACTTGCCTCCTGCTCGTTGGTTGTTAGGTAGAATAGTAGAAAAGCACTCTGGTTTGGACAATGTCACGCGAGTCGTGACCCTAAAGTATAAGGGTTCGTTATGTAAACGTCCCATGTCAAGGTTATGTGTTCTACCTGTGACTGATTAGTGTTAAGTAGTGTTCCATGTGTTATGATTAGTGTTAAGTAGTGTTCCATGTGTTACTTATAAGAAAATTGTTAGTTAAGTTTGATTTATAGTTTTATGTCAAAATCATTTAGTTTTTGTTGAGTTTGTTATACAGTCCACGTTTATTGAGCTTTGTTAAAGCTATTGAAGTTCTCACTTTGTAATGCTTATTTAGTACGTTATGTTTATTTCACAGTTTTATTATGAAGAACATAAACAGATGTTCTTTGCGGGCGGTATGTCTAAGCCAATGTGTTAAAACTGTTAGTTGTATACTTTAGAACATTAAATTAAAATTAGTTCAAATAAATATAACTAGATGTCGCGATTAAAAGTGTCCGAATGCTGAAACGCGCTATCGATGCGTTCTGGGTTTTTGTATGGACAGATTGAGTGCAAGCATTATGTGAGCTTGAGCCTATATTACGGTATCTTTAAAGACATACAATAAAGCAACTTTGTATAAGTCTGAAAGTGCCTTTTGATTTTGGAAGCTCCCGCAGATTTGACCTTTTCAATGTCTGTGTCTATTAACTTTAGGTCTCAAATTCATAGTTGTTATCTCTGAAGTTTCATTGATTTCCTGCGATGGTTCATAAGTAATATCTTGATCATCACAGCTTCTCAAACTTTCATCACTATGTGTATCTACTGCCTGTGACTGAGGGGATGTTGGTGTAGATGTTGTCATCGGGGTCTGAGATTGATCAAAATTTGTTTCATTGGTTTCAATCACAGCAGAATATCTAGAAACAGGCCCACTTTCATCAAACACAACATCCCGTGATATTTTGATTTTCTTTGTGTCCAAATCATACATTCTGTAGTTTTGATTTTCATAGCCAACTAAAATCATTTTGTTACTTTTTCTTTCAAGTTTAGTTCTACATACATCAGGCACATGAACATAGCCATAGGATCCAAATATCTTGAGGTGTTGGAGTTTTGGTTTTTCGCCAGACCAGATTTCAAGCGGAGATTTACTTGGAGTTTGACTTGAAGTTGTTCTGTTAAGCAGATATACTGCACACCCAACTGCCTCTGCCCACAAGTTCAATGGCAGATCGCACCCATGAATCATAGAGCGTGCACTTTCAACTGTGCGTAATTCTCTTTCTGCTCTTCCATTCTGCTGCGATGTATAGGGCGCAGTGCACTCATGTATAGAACCATCGTGATTCAGGAATTCCTTAAAACTTTTGTTGACATACTCTGTGCCATTATCTGTATGTAAAATACCAACGTTACGACCAAATTTGTTTTGCACAGTGGCATTAGATGTCTTAAAGTGATCTAAGACTTCACTTTTATGCCGCATAAAGAACACAATAGGACAAAATACTTCATACCTTGGATCGAAGACTCACTCTATGGCCCACAGACATCGCTATAGACCAGATCTCCAGGGCTCAGCTCGCCCCGGTGTGAAGTATGGAACGGAAGTAAACTTTGTTTTCCATACATGCAGGCTTCACACACAAATTTGTCTATATCACAGTCTGCACTCTTTATTAGTCCACTTTTAGCCATATTTTTAACTTCTTTTATATTCAAGTGTCCAAGCCTCTCATGCCACATTCTCAAACTGTTCTCAGGTATTTGCACTGCATTACAAGCCACACTTATAACTGTTTTATAGTTCATTTCATACAAATTATTTGGTTTTTGTGTAGCACTTAATACCACTTTATTGTCTTTATAAATTAGAGCAGTAGTATTTCTTTTATTATCACATAACCTAAACGCATAATGGCACCTTCAGAGAACAAGTTTCTGCATAGTTCAGGCACATAAATAACATCATTTAGTATGTTTTCTTCCCACTGTCCAACTTTTTAATCATTACTGTACCCATTCCACACACTTTTACATTTTGTTGATTTCCTAACTTCACTAGTCTTTCACCACCATCACTGAATAGTTCTAAATTCAAGAAAAAGTCTTTTCTGAATGTCATGTGCACGGACGCCCCACTGTCCAGTAGCCAAACATCATCATAGGACTCTGCAGTATTTGCAACTTCTTCTACATGGAATGCCAACATATTACTGTGCTCATTCGAAATGGGTTTCTTAGCACGACAGTCTCTTGCAAAGTGTCCACGCTTGTTACACTTATAGCATATAAAGCGGTGACCCTTATATTTACTCTGAGTAGAACTTTTTACAGGCTTTTCTTTCTCTTTGGCCGCTGTGAGTGCCACTTCATTCGGTTCTTCGTTTGACAAACTGGCTTCTTCATCCATTAGTCGAGCTGTCAGATTATGAATGGTTTGCTGAGATGGGTCAAGTGACATCCAAGCTTGTCGCAAGGAGCGGTACTTTGATGGTAATGTACTGATTATTTTGGTGATCAGAGCCGTGTCGCTGATCACTTCACCACTGTCTCTCAGCTGTTGGGCCAAGCTCTCGACTTTGGAAATATGTTGCGCCATACTGACTGATGGATTCATTTTATACTGGTAAAATCTTTCATGGATTAGCATTTTATTGAATTCTGACTTCTGCTCATATATTGAAAAAGAAAAGAAGAAAGAATATATATTTATTTGTATACAAGAGCTACACAGAAACACAGAACACACTAAGAAGAAACAGATATGAAGGTACTAGGTGTAACTCAAGTAACAAAATGGTGATATTGATTCTAGTTTATCCATGATCTTCGCAGCACTTTCACAGTTTTCTATCAAGGCAATTTGCCTGTACTCCATGGCTGCCGTGATTATAAACATTGCCATGCCATCGTTCTTTAGCCATTCTGTATTATCTTTATCTGGTTTTGGCAAAGATATATCGATGCCCTTTGCTCTAAGGGCACATTTAATCTGGAACTTCCATTGGCGGAAATTATTTCCATCAAAACGCTCAACCACGCTTGGACGAACCTCCATTTTGAGGTTAGGTACCGGCCTGTCCGGCAAAACACTAATCTTTGTTTTGTACCTAGTTCACTCACTGCTCTTTACTACTTTATTAAATACTGGGCCTCATAACCTGTTAGTTTTAGGGTTTTGATAGTTAGATTGAATAAAATAGCAAGAATTCAAAAACTGGTAAAACGCTTTACTTCACTTAGGAACATAGAAGAAGGAGGCTACATCAGCGCCTCTACCGTGAGAACTTAACACTTTTGTAAGATATAAATTCTAAACTCAACAGATGTGTTGGGAAGACTCATAAATAAAGTCGAACTGTCGTTTGATGTTTCAGACAGGGAATTTGATAACTGCTGCGGTTTTCGTATTGTTATGTTATCCGTATCCGTATCTATTTTTCTAGATAATTATTCCTCTGAAAATCATCCAGCACTTATTCGATTTATGACCTAAATCGATTAGATTACAGAATGGCAGAATCGTAGTTTTAGAATGGCAGCACTCACTCATTCATGTGGCTGTCAGTGTCATTGATGATTGACTGCGTGCGCCAGTTATTGTCACCTGACTGGCCGGCCGGCGCCGGTCTTCAGTAAATATTTATAACCAAACAAAAATAAACAGTGAGACGGTATTTTAAGTCAAAATAATTTATTAGATTCTTGCAACAGAACGTATCATATGTTTAACTTTTCGAAGTGGATTTTTTGATTAGAAAACCGTTATTCAGATTAGTGGATACCTGTTTTAGATGACTTCTTCAATGATCTTCAAAATTCTTCCATTTCCATCAAGGTTTTTCACATTTATCTATTATTTACTCTCACATAATGTACAGAGAAGTTAAAAATTATCCTTAGGTACTTTTCCACTCACACACACACACACATGCACAACATGGTCACAAATGCTTACGACTACCAGCGTATCACTGTGACCTAAATCCCATAGAGATGATTATGGAGTTCCATGAAAAAGGAAAGCAGCGGACGTAAACATAGAGCACAAAAAAAAATATGCCGCAACTAGTAACCAAAACGTTAACCACAAAAAAACAACAAATTACAATTTCGTCAGGCCCGTGTACAACCATGTTTATTTATACCGATTGCTGCAAAATATTTAATAGGTGGCCACCCTTTTCGATGGTGGTGCCATCAAATCATTCTACAGATAAGTTGGTGGCACTGTACATAATATTTTACCCCTAGAATATGCTATAGTCCTTACTCTGCTTAGAGCAATGCGGCATCCAGACCGGAGTATTCGATGCTTAGAGAATTAAAAAAAATTGTCTGGCGCCAAAGGAGTAGCGACGCTGGGCCTACAAAACGTTCACAAAAGCAAGGCCCTTTTTCGCCGTGATGTTGGCACTATACGTTTGTCAATCTGTGCGAAATCGCTGTGCGAAGCGAAGTCGCAGTGGTAGGGGGTAGAGAGGAGTGGTAGAGGCAGCAACTTCAAACTTATCCCTATTTTACTAACCTGTCATATGATTGAGTGGAATTAACGGGACTTTGTTTCCCTTTTCTCTCTTACAAAAGGCACGCACCTTCAACACAATCTCTCTTGCATTGCTTCCAAATGGCTTTGGCATGATCAATGCGAAAAATATTAAATATTATCACAAAAAGGACCGGAGAAGTCTATGACAATCTGCCCAACTGACAATAACAGATTGAGTGCACAAAGCCATTTGGAAGCAATGCAAGAGAGATTGTGTTGAAGGTGCGTGCCTTTTGTAAGAGAGAAAAGGGAAACAAAGTCCCGTTAATTCCACTCAATCATATGACAGGTTAGTAAAATAGGAATAAGTTTGAAGTTGCTGCCTCTACCACTCCTCTCTACCCCCTACCACTGCGACTTAAATGCAATTGAGTTTTTATGTGGAGTCTTCTGAAGAGACGAGTAGCTAGCAATAATGTCGGCCAAGAAGCTGGGAATATCGTGAAGTTAACTGAAGAAGCTATTTCATTTATAACCCCTCAGGATTGGCAAAAACAGAGTGAACACGTAAAAAATTTAGAAGAAAATTTTTATGAACTTGATGTCTGCATGGATTATATTACTGATAATTGTACTAGGAAATGACAGCAGCACATATTCGGATACGACAGATGATGATGACGTTTATGCAAGTGACAGTGATAATTCTGGAATCGATCCTTTCGACCATATTTACTGTCAGAAAAAATAAATAGTTTAAAATTTTTTTTTTTTTTTTTGTGATCATCATTTACAACCTTACTAGTCTTATAACTGTATATTATTTAAAAACAGGCAAGTAAAACCATATTAATCTGTGGAAGGTACATAAAAGCTTAGATAATGTTGTCGGTGACCACCAATCACCAAGTGGGGTAAATGCTGCATATATTGTTGGCAGCACCGTAGGCAATGCTGCCAATACATTAAATAATTGCCTTGCTTTTGTGAACGACCTGTACCCCTCTCGCCAAAGGAATTTGGGGTGACATCCACCATTCAACAAATGACTTGGCCGCGGAAAGACTTCGAACAAAAATGCCGAGTTCTAATATTTATTGGTACAAAGAAGAGTCCAAAAACTCAAACCGCCAAAAGGATGATACCACTTTTCACCTGTAAGTATTTTTGCATCTAAATAATGCTCTAGATTAGCAATATTTGTATTTTTTTTTACAATCACATGGCCTCTGAATCATGCCATATAGCCACAGTAGCTAAATATTTGGGAGCCTGGCTTTTGCCTTACGCAGATAAGTCTAGAACCATAGATTTAGTATATGTACTAGATATACAATCAGAGATCGAAGATGGAACCAAAAAAAATATGTGCACGTGTTGGTGAAAGTCTATGTCTGAGTTAAAAATAGTGTTGTCCTCGACCAACACTTTTACATTGTCGATAGAATTCATCATCCGTCCGTGATGTGTATGGTAGATAAATACATATTAATGCAGATTAAGTCTTTCATGAAGAACACAAATTGGCAGATTTGACGTCATAAAGAGAATAAGGTTCTTATTCCAATTTTGAATACAGTTAATAAATAAACCTTTATTATTTATTGACCCCTAAATATTACGGTTTTATTTATAGGTGGGATCTTAGAGTTTCCCTTTTAAATTTAAACTTAAAATGTTTGCTGCATATACCTAGTGGAGTTCTTATTTGAGTCCATCCCACTCTTCTTATAACCGATAACCATTTTTCTCGTAGCAAAGGATTACTTGGAAATCTAAAAGCACAAAAACATTTTATATAAGCCGTGCTACGCCCATATAATTTTTCACTCTGTTACTTTATCTATAGACAATTTGTTACCCCAAAGTTTATTATTTTTCAAGTGTAAACCACGCTTTGGATAACATTAAATTTAAATGTAACCCAAAAATTCCGTTCTAGCGGGACTCGAACCCGCACCCTCGCCTGTCATCGGCGATGCCTTAAACAATTTAGCCATAGATCGAGCTATGACGCTGGAGACGAAATTTGTGGGCACTATCAACTCGGCTATAGCGCCAAGTTGATAGTGCTGTATCTACAGGTGTTTCATTGGAAACCTTCTATTCAAAGTTCGAAAGTAAAGGCATCGCTGATCACAGGCGAGGGTGCAGGTTCGAGTCCCGCTGGAACGGAATTTTTGGGGTATATTTAAATTTAATTTGTTACCTATTATTTTATTAAGCAGAAATAAACAATATTTATTTATAAAAAATAAAAAATAAATATACCCTTTCGGGGAAAAAGGCGTGTGTAATAATCAACAACGTAAATATTTACTCCAAAATATATACTACACAAACTGCAATAAAAACACCCGTGGTGCTTTAAAGTTACCTTTTCAATAGTCAATACAAAAACACACCTCAATGTCCACCTGGTTATTATAGATTTAAAAAAATCGGTAAAATGTTAACAGAGCACACAAATTTACTCCAAACAAAGTAAACCTCCATTCTAGGATGGACAAAAATTTAATTTATAGGTAGGTATAGTGCGCGTCATGTAAAAAGAACGCTGGTGGTCAAGCTTCTACAGGCGTTCCAGCGTTCTTTTTACATCACGCGTACTATAATTGTACATTATTTGTAGTAAACTAGATAGGCACTCATTGAATGCATAGTTATACATCTCTCAAATAAGTAGAAAAGTAAGTTATCTCTTAAAAAGAACGCTGGAACGCCTGAAGAAGCTTGACCGCCAGCGTTCTTTTTACATGATGCGCATTATGCAACGATATAGACTGCAACAGGACTATCGATATTTCTGACGTCATCATTTGGTCAAGAACTATCGTAATCAAACATTTTTATATTTTACATAAAATATTGTTTATTTCTAGGTGCAGCAACGAAATATTATTAAAACATATAAGGGAAAGTCCTAATCTACGAATGAAACTGGTTTTTAGGCCATTTACTAAAGCAGAATTGATAAAATAAGCAATACAATCGAACTACCAATAATCTCTTATTTACCTGTGAAACGTGTATTTTCCCGGATAATTACGTCTTGTATCTTCACAGTCACAAACTGAACACGACACCATTGTCATACAAAGTAATATTTGTTATTTAATAGTAAGATTACTAAAATAATTACAAAATTAGTTAAACTGCACAAGAGACCGTCCGGTATGCGCATGTACTCAAGCAAAACATGTCACATTCAATACATTGTTGCTGTCACTTTTCTTCTTGCACGGGGTACATTTAAAAATGACTTCTCTCTCCCACGCTTCGTTTGTCTATTTAGCGTAGCGAAAAAATTCTACGTCTATGTCTAGAACCAATTTACAAACTACAGACTACTTAGAGATTGCAGGTACAATATCTACAGATAATAAAACTTAATAAAACAAAGTGGAAGACGACATATCACCCCCCATACGGAGCAAAATATAGCCGGGGATAAAAACATACAAAATAAAAAAAATATGACCAATCCCTTTCACAGATTCGGTCTTAAAGATCTAGGCTGTAACGGAACTTAACCCTGTGATCAGTGCATGTAACGACTGGGGGTGTAGCGAGGGGACAGGTTGTGGGAGGTGCAGGCAATGCGGGAGTCGTAATGACAGGAGCGGGAGCAATGCCAGGGGCTGGAGTGGAAGGAACTGTGATTAGCGCTTGTGGGACTTGTTCCACTTCCAGGGATGCTGGTTTCACGCAATCGCCTCGTGATTCCTGCCTGCTACTTCCTAGGTTATGGTCTTGAGACTTCTGGCCAAGATCTTATAGGGCCTATTTGGCCCGGTGTAGGGTGAATACTTACAGATAATATACGCCACAGATTATTGTTTGTATATTCAGTTGTTTTCATAGACGTAGAATTTTTTCGCTACGCTAAATAGACAAACGAAGCGTGGGAGAGAGAAGTCATTTTTAAATGTACCCCGTGCAAGAAGAAAAGTGACAGCAACAATGTATTGAATGTGACATATTTTGCTTGAGTACATGCGCATACCGGACGGTCTCTTGTGCAGTTTAACTAATTTTGTAATTATTTTAGTAATCTTACTATTAAATAACAAATATTACTTTGTATGACAATGGTGTCGTGTTCAGTTTGTGACTGTGAAGATAAAAGACGTAATTATCCGGGAAAATACACGTTTCACAGGTAAATAAGAGATTATTGGTAGTTCGATTGCATTGCTTATTTTATCAATTCTGCTTTAGTAAATGGCCTAAAAACCAGTTTCATTCGTAGATTAGGACTTTCCCTTATATTTTTTAATAATATTTCGTTGCTGCACCTAGAAATAAACAATATTTTATGTAAAATATAAAAATGTTTGATTACGATAGGGCTTGACCAAGTGATGACGTCAGAAATATCGATAGTCCTGTTGCAGTCTATATCGTTGTATAATGCGCATCATGTAAAAAGAACGCTGGCGGTCAAGCTTCTTCAGGCGTTCCAGCGTTCTTTTTAAGAGATTACTGCGATGGTAGTCTAACGGTTCAATAGTGCAACTCAGAATCCAACTATACCGGGTTCGATCCTAGGCTCCGCCACCAATGACTTTTTCTAAGTTATGTGCGGATTTCCATCGCTCTGTGCTTCGGAGGGCACGTTAAGCTGTCGGTCCCGGCTGTTATTGATTAATAGCAGTCGATAAGCCATGTCAGAGGCCCTCGGGCGGCTTGACAAACTCCGACACCAGAGGCCAGCACTACCTCTTACGAAACGAAACGAAGAGATTACTTACTTTTATACTTATTTAAGAGATGTATACCTATGCATTGAATGAGTGCCTACCTAGTTTACTACAATTAATGTACAATTATAGTACGCGTCATGTAAAAAGAACGCTGGAACGCCTGTTGAAGCTTGACCACCAGCGTTCTTTTTACATGACGCGCACTATACCTACCTATAAATTAAATTTTTGTCCATCGTAGAATGGAGGTTTACTTTGTTTGGAGTAAATATGTATGCTCTGTTAACATTTTACCGTTTTTTTTAAAATCTATAATAACCAGGTGGACATTGAGGTGTGTGTTTTTGTATTGACTATTGAAAAGGTAACTTTAAAGCACCACGGGTGTTTTTATTGCAGTTTGTGTAGTAGATATTTTGGAGTAAATATTTACGTTGTTGATTATTAAAAAATAAAAAATAAATAAATATTGTTTATTTCTTAATAAAATAATAGGTAACAAGTTAAATTTAAATATACCCCAAAAATTCCGTTCCAGCGGGACTCGAACCTGCACCCTCGCTTGTGATCAGCGATGCCTTTACTTTCGAACTTTGAACAGAAGGTTTCCAATGAAACACCTGTGGATACAGCACTATCAACTTTGCGCTATAGCCGAGTTGATAGTGCCCACAAATTTCGTCTCCAGCGTCATAGCTCGATCTATGGATAAATTGTTTAAGGCATCGCCGACGACAGGCGAGGGTGCGGGTTCGAGTCCCGCTAGAACGGCATTTTTGGGTTACATTTAAATTTAATGTTATCCATAAAGCGTGGTTTACACTTGAAAAATAATAAACTTTGGGGTAACAAATTGTCTATAGATAAAGTAACAGAGTGAAAAATTATATGGGCGTAGCACGGCCGATATAAAATGTTTTTGTGCTTTCAGATTTCCAAGTAATCCTTTGCTACGAGAAAAATGGTTATCGGTTATAAGAAGAGTGGGATGGACTCAAATAAGAACTCCACTAGGTATATGCAGCAAACTTTTTAAGTTTAAATTTAAAAGGGAAACTCTAAGATCCCACCTATAAATAAAACCGTAATATTTAGGGGTCTATAAATAATAAAGGTTTATTTATTAACTGTATTCAAAATTGGAATAAGAACCTTATTCTCTTTATGACGTCAAATCTGCCAAACTGTGTTATTCATGAAAGACTTAATCTGCATTAAGATGTATTTATCTACCATACACATCACGGACGGATGATGAATTCTATCGACAATGTAAAAGTGTTGGTCGAGGACAACACTATTTTGAACTCAGACATAGACTTTCACCAACACGTGCACATATTTTTTTTGGTTCCATCTTCGATCTCTGATTGTAGATCTAGTACATATACTAAATCTATGGTTGTTTTTAATGTTTGTTTTTTAAAGGCAAAAACCGTCATTAGCGTTGGTATACGACCTTATACGAAATCCTATACGAAAACGCCGTGAAGCCCGAAGCGGTGGTGGAGTACCTCATGCATAAGACAGGGCTAACCATGAGGGTCGAGCAGTTGGAATCTCGCCATGATGTCAATTTTATTTCCTTTATGGTGAGGGTGCCGACTGACCGTCTATCGATCTTCATGAATGGGGAGTTCTGGCCGAAAGGTGTCAAGTTCAGGAGGTTCTTCGGACGCCTGACACGAGACACCGCGGAGTTGCGTCATAGGTTGCCGTCTAAATGTGTGCACTAAAATAAAGTATTTTATATATGTATGTTAGTTTTAAGGTATTTATTATATATTCACATATTACTCCAAAGTTATTTGAAATACATAGTATAAATATATAGCATCGACACGATAATAAGAAGGTATTTATTGCTATGGGCTTATTGTTTAGTTTTAGTACATTTTCCATTAAAAAAAAACCTGAAATAAAAGTATTGATTGATTGATTGATTGAAAACCATTCGAAACAATGGTTTAAGGTACCTTTCAATATAGTTTTTTTGCGATTTCTCGGTTCGTGTCGAACCACTAGTAAAAAGTTAATAGTTAGTGTAGGAAGTCCACTGCATCCAATTCTAAGATGACATCTCTGGCGTGAAGCCCGTTTATAACTGCTATCTTCACTTCGTTAGTCTAACACTACCACCACTAGCAAAACCTTTAACGACCACTATTCTATGTACTGACTCGTATTTCTCCTTCAAATTGAACTTCGAATTTCCTCAAACTTTCAAGGAATTATGTTCCTTATGCGCTGAGAATTATTCAATTGTTTGACATGTCCAATAGTTACTGCGGTCCAATATCTATTCATTATTCAAAGTTATAGCTGCTGCAAACACACACAGATTCGTTCTATTATAGTCTCTATTACTTTGGGATTAGGATTAACGTTAACTTAATGCATATATTTTTGTTTTGGGCAAAGAATGCCACCCGCAATCCGCATTCTTATGGTATTTGATAGGTCGACTCGATTCGACAAAGTACCTATACCTTACTTTATTTGATTTTCAGTACATTTTGCAATAAGCACCTCTAAGTACTTTGATACCACTGTAAAACGGGGATATGCTACTTCGCTATTATCATAACACCCAACAGTCTCATACATAGTCCTGATCCCTCACTAGGATACCCTGAGTCGTGGGTATCAGAAACTACGAGTACCATGGTACCATAACACCCAGACCCGGAACAAATATTTGCAGATCATACAAACATTTGTCCCGCAGCGGGAATCGAACCCACAACCTTTTGCATCTCAGCCGGCTACTCGCCCGACACGCTACAGAGGTCGTCGATGTCAAAGTTACGATGTTTGGATGTTTGTTACTCAATAATTCCGAAACAGCTGAACCTATTTCGGTGGAATTTGGTATGCACATAGAGTATGAGCTAGATTGACCTATAGGTTACTTTTATCCCGGTAAAATGCGAGCGAAGCCGCGGGCGGACACTAGTAAGTTACAATAAAAACAGCGATAAAGTGTACCGAAATCATAGCATTATTTATCTCTCGCTAGATGGCGTTGGGGACAGTTTTGAAACAGTAAATTTTTCAAAATACTTAACTATCACAAAGATATTAACTAAAACATAATTTTACAGGATTTTGTATTTTTTTAAACTATTTTCGTTGCTGAACGAAGTCTCCACTGCCATGATACAATTTAAGAAAGAAAGAAAGAAAGAAAGAAAATTTATTTATTTTACCACACGCACAACACACACATAAAACAAGAACACAAAAACAAAAATCTACTAAGTATAGGTATAGGCATCGACGTAAATAAAATGAATGGACGGGCCTTAGGGAACGATAGTTTTGAAGCTTCTAAACAGACCTAGCTAGTATACTTTGCTTCAGTCAGTCTTTGTCACGGCAACGAGTGACAGCTATGCTGAAAAATACCAAAATTAGATACCTTTGTAATACAATGCCTTCCTGTGCTTTTCTGCAAGTGCAAACAACACAAGAAATACAAATAAAGCTTCAGGCATCGCATTTAATTCGTAAGTAAAGGTTTTGTAATATAATTTTCATCAATTGATAAAAAACTTATAAATCGTCGTGTGGTAGGAAAACTACATAACTAACACATTTTGCGAAATTGACTTTATTGCATGGTTATGATGGCCCATACATGTCGATGGACACGTCTTGCTCTAGAGGACGAGCGACAAGGAGGACTACGCCCCAGGACATTATCTCAATGTTCCCCACTCTGAATGAAAGTTAACAGACACAAGTTTATACTCGTAGATAGTTTTAATTTTAGTCGACATACCTTTTTCTTTTTGATACTTAGAATTATTGTGTTCCACAATTTTTTTTCATTTTGTTGATTTTATAAGCATTAGTCGTATGATAAGTTTGTTATGTCACTTACTTTGAATTTATAAGTCTGCTAAAATAATGTAGGTGTTTCAGTAGTTTTCTAATATTCAGTCTTGATAAAAAGAAATGATTATAAGTTGTTTTTTTTTTTTTAAATGTATTTTAATATTATATAAATCTATACCCATGGATAGGATTGTCATATTCAAATAAGTAAATAATAGATCATTTCAATTATTCAAAACTTTGGCGAGGGAAAAATACATTGTCGTTTTTTTATTTTTTTCTCTTAATCAAAAGAACTAAAATGTATTATCATTAAATTCGAAAATAGATACAGTACCAATCTATAACATATCAAAACACGGACTGAAAAATTAGTTACGATAAAAAAGTTATTGCCATTTTTGACGCAATAAAACAGTAAAACCCCTTTTTTCCCGCGATGTTGGTTTTGTTGTTGTTATTACTTATTTAGTTTTCCAACTACAGCGACGAAATATTTGACAAGACTTCACGCATGACGGATGGTCCGGTACAGACTGCAAAAAAATCTGATGCCTAAGGGGTATCGTATTGATTTAGAATTGTAATTTGCATTATTTACGTCAAAACATTGCTAAGCATGTCGCTTTAGGTAATTGCATATAATATGCAATGGCATGTTAATTAACCTTATAGCTTTCAAAAAAAAAACTAAGGTAAACAAAAATGGATAGAAGTCATAAGACGAGCAAGAACAGACGACTTTTGGAAGTGGAATACATTTTCCCGTATTTGCTCCGATCATTTTCTACACAATGAATTCTATACGCCAAAAAACGGTTAGTAGTAGTAGAGCTTTTTTGTGAAAGAGTTCGTCCGGGGAAGTACTACCACCATACCTGTTTCTGCCGCAAAGCAGTAGTGCTCGCATTGCTGTGTTCCGGTTTGAAGGGTAAGGGTGCCGATGAAATTACGGCCACATGGGACTTTTCATCTTTATGTTTCAGGGTGGCGGGCGCAGTGGAATGCCACATAGGGCGCGTCCTAGGTGGACGTGACCTGAGGTAATGCACTGTTCATAGGCAGAGGGTACCACTTAACATCAGGTGGGCCATCTTCTTGATCTGTCATTCCAAGTAGTATAAAAAAACTCATTGTGCAAAATTCTTAAAACTGCACTCTGCAGTTTCTTAAATACTGGAATTTTTATACATTTATGTTTCCGTACGATTTTTATGATATTTTCTTAGTTTATTGAGTGATGAAAAATATATTTTTCACAAATTGATTGAGCTGAAGACCTTAGGTGGACTTGCTTTTCTATTGATTTATATTGTGTATGTTTGAGAGCTGAAAAATAGATACGTAACTACATAAAACTGAAGGGAACCATGTATTTTGTAAAAGTTTCATTCAATAATTGCATTTTTTTCGGCGATTTTTTGTACTATAAACCTACTGAAATAACTTTAGAAAACACATTGCATCTGTTAAAGTATTAAGTATTAAAAAAATACAGTTTTTAAGAAGTTCAATAATTTAATTTCACCTAGTTTATTTAAAAGACCGCCAGGAGTGGCCCTATAAAGAGGCCTTTACTCAGCAGTGGCTGGATAGATAGATAGATAGATAGATAGTTTATTTGTTGACCGTACCCTAAATCCGAATTGTCGGGCGACGACCCGTGCACCCACTGGCTTCACCCACCAGTGGGTGTAGGGGTAATTCCTGTTTACCCGTGTACCCACTGCGATATGGTTGGAATTAATTATCGATGAAAAAAATAAAAAAATATATGAAGAGAAATGAATGAAAATGACAGAATATGACAGAGCATGACATAGAATGACGGATAATGACAGAGAATGACAGAGCATGACAGATAATGACAGATAATGACAGAGAATGACAGAGCATGACATCTTCGCATTAACTGCTGCGCCCGCGTTGTTTCCCGCATAGGTTTAAATCCCGTGGGAATATAATCGTTTATCAAATTACTCCTGCATTCTGCTGCTCCCCTGGCACATTCGATAAAAATTCATTGCATTGCTGCTGCGCCTCGCGGTGTTATCCACATAAGTCTCGATTACTCCTGCATTTTTCTGCTAGCCTGGTACATTGGATAAACTTTCGCCCCCATTTCACCGGTATTCTAGATATTCGGTTACCTAATTACTCCTGCATTCTGCTGCTCGCCTGGTACATTTGATGAAAAGTCTTCGCATTGCTGCTGCGCGCCGCGTTGGTAGGTAGGTACATAGGTCTCGATTACTACTGCATGTAGCAAATGAGATATGTATAAATAGGTCTAATAGTATATAATGAGGTTTAAAACTTTTTGTATTATTTTTCTCTTTAACATGGAACTTATCGTATTATTATTTTATTTTTTCATCGATAATTAATTCCAACCATATCGCAGTGGGTACACGGGTAAACAGGAATTACCCCTACACCCACCGGTGGGTGAAGCCAGTGGGTGCACGGGTCGTCGCCCGAATTGTCTTATTTTTCACGGACGTTTTGTATGGGTAAGGCCAGTCCATTTATTTTACATTGGTCGAAGGGTATAGGTACTTACTACAAGATCAAGATAAATAAAAACTGTTATAACCTGATTGGTAAGATGATAGGTTGTGTGTGTTATGTGGGGTCAAACAGGTCCCTGTCTCAGAATATGCTGCACCAGACCTAGGTTTAGTGCAGCGCTGGTTTTCAGACAGGGTATAATTAAATGATGCCACAAACATCAATAAACCACATTAGGGGAAGGATAGGCAATAAATAAATAAATATGTTAGTGCGTAAAAACAAATAAGTAGGTACAAAAATATTATAAGGCAACTGCAAAATAATGAGGCAGTAATTTAATTCATTGTCTGTGGGGTCCGGTACGGACATGGTAAGGAGGCCTACAATGCTATAAGTCTGTGGCAGAAAGTATTCTCCAAGCCATAGACCCAAGACACAAACACGCAAACAAAAAAAGAAGAAGTAAATAAACCACATTGGGGGAAGGATAGGCAATAAATAAATAAATATGTTAGTGCATAAAAACAAATAAGTAGGTACAAAAATATTATGAGGCAACTGCAAAATAATGAGGCAGTAATTTAATTCATTGTCTGTGGGGTCCGGTACGGACATGGTACGGAGGCCTGCAATGCTCTAAGTCTGTGGCAGAAAGTACCCTCCAAGCCATAGACCCAAGACACAAACAAGCAAACAAAAAAAAAAGAAGAAGAAATCAAGTGAAGTCATTGTCATCTGTTACTGTCAGTCTGTGGATATAAATTATTTAATCAAACCGGTTTTCAGAAGAGATATAGTGCAACAAACAGGTTATATAAGAGTTAGGTTATTTAGTTTAAAGTGAGAAATTGCAAAAAGAAGAAGAAATACTTGCCGAATTCAGATGCACGAGACAGGGAGTCAGGCAGGCCAGACAAGAGTGAACTGGATGGAACACCAAGCGGCCCTCCTAGCCTTGACGTGCGTACTACGAAGGTGAGTAGAGGCGAGAACTGCATGCATTTTAAAATTGGCACAACTGCTCTGTTAGGAGCTGAGATTTCAGCCTTTTTCTGAAAACGTTAACTGTTTTCAGAGCACGTACTGGCGGGGGAAGATCGTTCCAGCACCGAGAGGCGGCGAATTTGAAAGAACCGCGGAATGCCATAGACTTGTGCGTCGGTGTCGCAAACACAAAGGTGCATGCTCTGCTTGGGTACCTGGATCAAAAAGTAGATAAAAAATCTGGATTTGAAAAGTAGGTTAAACCCAAAAGTTACGCGAGTGTCATCTCTTCTTCTTCTTATCTTAGGTAATGGCTTCTGTGCGTTATTTGCAACAATTTAGCCAATGTGAAGTGATATAATTATTATATTTTTATAGTCAAGTCGTCAAGAGTCTCCGTCAAGTCATACCTAACCCAGTTAAAATAGTGGCAAAAAAACTGAGTTCCGTCAAGTCATAACCCAGTTCATCTCATGACTATGAAATAACTTGATAAGTTCAGACACGAACCTCTTCCTGCCATTTTCGAAAAGAGACGTCTTCTACTTTTATTTTATTACCTAGTGTTTTATTGAGTTGTTTTCTGTAATTTTGGTGGCATTTTAACCAATTTAGCTCGTCTATAGAGCACAAGAAAAGTGAAATTAAATGGAAGTGGTTTAATGCGTGGTTTTTCAAATTGGTGGAAATTGTCTACCAAAGTTATTGTAAAACGGCCACCGTTTTACTAAAACATGGCTTGACTTTGCCGACTTGTAAGGATTTTAACGTTGCAAAATACAATAATAAAATTATACTTGAAAATGGCAAATGCACAATATACGTGCGCATCATGTAAAAAGAACGCTGGCGGTCAAGTTTCTACAGGCGTTCCAACGTTCTTTTTACATGACGCGTACTGTAATTGTACATTATTTGTAGTAAACTAGGTAGGCACTCTTTCAATGCATAGGTATACATCTCTTAAATAAGTAGGTATAGTACGCGTCATTTATACGTGCGACGCCATCGAGCAACACGGAATGGAGACGCCATCAAAGGCATTCCCCTCTGTAGTTTCCCTCTGAATTTAATGCCCTCGAGGGCATACAGCTTATAAAAAACTAGCTGTCGCCGATCGCTCTGTCAGACTGAATCGACTCGCGTGGGAGATAGTGCTCCGAGAAAAATGCCGAATTGTTCAGTTTTATGCTGTAAAAAAATGATTGGATCATCAAATTTACAAAGAGATGGTGTTTCCTTTCACATGTACCTGAATTTCAATTAAATTATTATAACTTATTGCATAAAAATTGACCAAGTAAAATTAAGCCGTATAAAAACAAAAGTGGCCATCTCAGATTTTGTAATTTTTGAGTTAGTGTTCGGGGTAAAATAATAAAACTGAACGGTTTAACAAAACAAACCGTGAATGTTTTATTCAATAACACTGGTTCAATCTTCACTGCGACTACACTTCAGTACACTGGTCATTCATTACTCTAAAATCACTGCCAAGTTACGTGATTTATTCGCAATGAAAGCCAATTCCCACACGACTGCCCTGCTCGCTCTTCAATCGAGCTCCACTTAATCGTGTGACACAGGGGCGACATAAAAGTGACCAAAAACGTAGATATAAATGTGTATAATACATCAATGTGCATGTCAGGATTTATTCTGCTGACGTAAACATGTATATAACGAGTAATGTCAGTAAGCCAAGATGTGGATGATTACTTAATATCCTTGATTACTACCATTCGTTAAACACGTTCGACATCATGTGACATGTGGAATAAAGTGTATTTGTATTTGATGGCTATGTAACCACTAACTAACCGGTAACTACTAACTACTACTACTTCGTGTCACGGGCTCTTTCTTGGTTCAGTGACCAGCTTGAGATATAGTGTCCCTGAAAGGGGCCTAGTGACCAATGTTTTTGTGTTGTAGTGTTTTTTGTCATATCCATGTGTGCCGTTACAAATAAAGAATTTTTTCTTTCATTCTTTCTTTCTTTCAATGGTGAAAGAACCAGTATGGTCAACGTAAATGTCATGTGCAACTATATTTAAAGAAATATAATTAAATCACACTACTATTAACAACAAGTGTAACATGAAAAAGTTTGTACATTTGGAAACTTTGATTACAAGAGATGGCAAGCATGAAGATGATATTTAAATGAGAGTAAATTCTGGAAACCAGGTAAACTTAACGCCTTATTATCAGCCGGAACGTATCCAAAAAGGCACGACTGGATGTGCATAGAGGAGTGTTAGTGCCAAAACTAATGTATGGTGGTAGCGAAAGTTGCTAAGGCAGAACAAACATGAAAGTAGAATAAATGCACTGAAGATGAGAGGTTTGAGAAGTATGTATGGTGGACTTTGAGAGAAACTGTGTGTTAAGAAAGCATTGCAAAATGAAAGAGCACGTGTATAGTGACAAGGATTGAGAAAGATATGCTTGGATGGTTTGGGTTATTGGTTAAAGGATGAATGATAGTAGATTGACGAAACTAGTTCATAAGATGAGCATGAATGGGACAGTTGGAAGGGGGAGAACCCGGTGAAGGTATTCAGACTAGATCAGGGTCGATCTGGAGAATGGCCAGGACAAGATTGCCCTTAACCAATGAGCATATATGAAGAATGTGATGTGAGTGAATCAAGCAAAACAGGTATGCCAGGATCGTAGCAAGTGGAAATTCATGGTCTCTGCCTACTTCTCTGGGAAACAGGCGTGAGTTTACGTATGTGTGTATGTATGTAATATTATAAATGCAAAATTTTCTAAGGGTTGGATGAAATTTAGATCGGCGATAGCTGGACCACTGGAATAGTTTTAAATTTTATTTAGATGTTCCCACGGATCAAGACTTATGCGAGTGAAACTGCGGGTTGCTTCTAGTTTATAATAAGAATAAAACTGCGTGGTTAATTTGATCAAAATCGGTTATATTGATCATACTTAAATAACTTTAGTCTATTCAGTTAAAAGTAAATAAATATGCTTTAAAAAAAATCGTTGATAGCCAATTGTTAGGTTACTGTACAATCTTCGCACGTTGTGTTTGCCTATAATGAGGGGTTTTCACGGCCATATCAAATCATCTATAAACCCTTGAAAATAGATGTCGCTGCTGTGTACTTAACTGTATAAATAAAGTTACATGTAAAAGTCAACAACGTAGTGATATATTTTCGTGGTATTTTGTTACTATCACATAAAATAACAGATGATGTATTTGTTAATTTTGACGACCACAGTTGAGTCAGGGCCATCAATTTACCCAAATCACACTACATTTTTTTTATTTGAAAATGAAAGGCCCTTATTGGTTTCTCCTGTAGCTAAAGATAGGTATATAGTTTATACCTCTTCATATATACATGTTTAGACTGTTGGTAACCATCATAAAAAATAATTAAATAAGCAACTGCTAACAATAACAATAACGTTAGCTGAGTCAGTCGTGGGAAGCAATGGCAGGGATGAGCTCACTACTTGTCACGTCTATCTCCCACGATGGTGCAACCCACTGTGAAAAGAGGCCCATTAAGGCTCTGCCTACCCCTTCGGGGAAAGAGGCGTGTGTCTATGTATGTATGTATGTAACAATAACAGCCTCAATGCACACTGAAATAGCTTTGTGTTCATTTAACAGTTTTTTTTATTTCTCAAATATTCCTGAAAGTAAGTTGCCCGTGTTTTCTTATATACTACTAAATTAGTGATGTGCCTCAATAATAAAGTAGATTTTTTATCGATAAAATAAATGCTCGTTTATTATGTTTTACAAACCATTTAAATTTGATTTATATGATTCGGGAGACGCCATAGCCTAACTTAACCTAACTTTCTAACCGTTAATCCAATCACCATGAAGGTATTGGTATGTAACAAGGTAGGTAACTGTTATGATTTTAATTTGAAATTATTAATTTTATGCCATAAATTGACGACCTCTGTGGCGCAGTGGACGAAGGTTCGCCTGTAACGCAGGAGGTTGCGGGTTTGATTCCCGCTTCAGAAAAAATATTTGTACGATCTGCAGATATTTGTTCAGGGTGTTCTGGATATTTTCTATGTTAATACAAAATAAATATCTATGTATTGCACTGTTGTACTATGTCCTATGTATTGTACTGTATGTTGTTGTACTGTATTAGGGATATCAGTTATCTAGTCCATAACACAAGCTCTGCTTGGCTTGGGGCTAGATAATAAAGTGTAAACTGTGTCCAACATCAAAAAATAAAATAAAAATAAATATATATTATTGAGAACTGGTGAAAACCAAGGTGAAAAGAGGCCCATTTAAGGCTCTGTCTACCCTTTCGGGGAAAAAGGCATGTGTCTATGTATGTATGTATGTAAATATATATATATATATATATATAGAGATCCCTTTACGGTAAATGTTGATCAGGCGCGACTTCACGCGAGCACTTTGTTGATCCAAAAACACAAGTTGATCCAGGAGACTTTTGTTGATCCAATATGTATCTCCATTAACTAATGTGGCTCCAACAGGATCAACATGTGCGATCATGTGGCACTGAAATCACGTAGCCACTTGTTGATCCAATATACAAATCCACCTTGCGGTGATTACGTAATATGTTGATCTGATTCAAATGGGCCAATCAGGTTGCAGCAAACTCTGTGATTGGCTAATGACGGCTGCGACGTTGCCGCTCTGAACCTTTCTAGGTGCGCTATTACAAATTAATCATTTAAATGGGTTTTAGTCCGACAAGTTGTACGTAATGTGTTTTGCTCATTTTTTCAAAGAGATTGATTTCACTTTGTTTTAAAAAAAAACGTAGGGACTTACTAACTTCCCTACTTGATGAAGATCCAGAAATGATATAGCACTCAGTATTTCTAGCTTTCAATTCAAAGAATATTCCTGTTTAAAGTGAGAAGTGGTTATTTTTTTAAAAAGGAGTTGTTATTTTTTGTAATTTAAATTTCAAACCCTGGTTAAATCTAGGTTAAGGTCTAAGGTTAGATAATGTTATCTTGTTTAGGTTAAGGTTTAGGTCAATTTGAAATCTATAATAGTTACAGCCTTCTCGGGCCATTACACATGTTGCTAGGGGTAGTTGCTTTTTAAACATTGCCATGCCTCTATTTAGCATAGTGCTTATTTGTACCTACGCGCATCCTTAGCTAATTAAGGATTTATTTTAGTAACTTGCTAGCTAGGCTATATTATATTTAGTATTTGCATGTTTTTATGTTTTTGTATCTATCTACCTGGTAGACGCCCAGACGTAAACAGAAAAACACCCTGCAAAATAAAACGGCAGACCATACAAAGTTTTTAATACTTTAGGTATTTGTAATTATTGATATGTGTACCATTTCATTTATAAAATCGTGAATCATCTAGGAGCCACATTAGTTAATAGATCAACATATTGGATCAACAAAAGTCGCCTGGATAAATTTGTTTTTTTGGATCAACAAAGTGTACGCGTGAAGTCGCGCCTGATCAACAATTACCGTAATAAATAATAATAATAAATAATGCTGGACAGTTCACACAACATTATCTAGCCCCAAGTTAAGCAGAGCTTGTGTTATGGGTACTAGATAACTGATATATTTAATACAATATACTACATAGTTTTTTATTATTATAAATAGAAAAAACCCAGAACACCCTGAACAAATATCTGCGATCGCACAAATATTTGTTCCGAGGCGGGAATCGAACCCGCAACCTCCTGCGTCGCAGGCCAACCTTCGCCCGCCGCGCCACAGAGGTCGTCCTAGAACTCCTAGACCGTAAAGGGATCGATGTTATGAAACATGTTAATTTGGTTTAAATGGGCCATTTTTAAATTTACTATAAAATACAGAGACAAAAACATTTTAATTATTGCATGGCTACCGAAACTTTGAAACAAAATTACTTTCGTCAACAAACATAGCACATAAAATCAAACATAGAGGTGGGTAGCCAATGTAAACAAATTCATTTAAAAAATCGTAAATCATCTAAGATCCACATATATATTTTTTATACTACCGATTGCCGAAACAAGAAGATGTCCCACCTGATGTTAAGCAGTAACCTCTGCCTATGAACAGTGCATTACCTCATAGGTCACGTCCACCTAGGACACACCCTATGTGGTATTGCACTGCGACCGCCACCCTGAGACATAAAGATGAAAAATCTCTTGTGCCTTTAATTTCACCGGCACCCTTACCCTTCAAACCGGAACACAGCAATGCGAGCACTACTGCTTTACGGCAGAAATAGGTATGGTGCTAGTACTTCCTTGGACGAACTCTTTTACAAAAAAGCTCTACTACTACTAAAACACATACACATTACATTAGTTAATGGAGATACATATTGGATCGACAAAAGTCGCCTGGATCAACTTGTGTTTTTGGATCAACAAAGTGCTCGCGTGAAGTCGCGCCTGATCAACATTTACCGTAAAGGGATCGATGTTATGGAATATGTTAATTTGGTTTATATGGGCCATTTTTTAATTTACTATAAAATACAGAGACAAAAACCATCTTAATTATTGCATGGCTACTGAAACTTTGTAACTAAATTACTTTCGTCACTAAACATAACACATAAAATCAAACATAGAGGTAGGTAGCCAATGTAATCAATTTCATTTAAAAAATCGTGAATCATCTAGAAGCCACATTAGTTAATGGAGATACATATTGGATCAACAAAAGTCACCTGGATCAACTTGTGTTTTTGGATCAACAAAGTGCTCGCGTGAAGTCACGCCAGATCAACATTTACCGTAGAGGGATCGATGTTATGTAATATGTTAATTTGGATTAAATGGGCCATTTTTAAATTTATTATATAATACAGAGACAAAAACCATCTTAGTTATTGCATGGCTACCAAAACTTTGTAACAAAATTACTTTCGTCAACAAACATAACACATAAAGTCAAACATAGAGGTGGGTAGCCAATGTAAACAAATTCATTTAAAAAATCGTGAAACATCTAAGATCCACATTTTTTTTATACAACCGATTGCCGAAACAAGCTGATTGCCCACCAGATGTTAAGCAGTAACCTCTGCCTATGAACAGTGCATTACCTCATAGGTCACGTCCACCTAGGACGCACCCTATGTGGTATTGCACTGCGACCGCCACCCTGAGACATAAAGATGAAAAGTCTCTTGTGCCTGTAACTTCACCGACACCCTTACCTTTCAAACCGGAACACAGCAATGCGAGCACTACTGCTTTGCGGCAGAAATAGGTATGGTGGTAGTACTTCCCCGGACGAACTCTTTCACAAAAAAGCTCTACTACTACTAAAACATACACACACATTACATTAGTTAATGGAGATACATATTGGATCTACAAAAGTCGCCTGAATCAACTTGTGTTTTTGGATCAACAACGTGCTCGCGTGAAGTCGCGCCTGATCAACATTTACCGTAAAGGGATCGATGTTATGGAATATGTTAATTTGGTTTAAATGGGCCTTTTTTAATTTACTATAAAATACAGAGACAAAAAACCATCTCAATTATTGCATGGCTACTGAAACTTTGTAACAAAATAACTTTCGTCAACAAACATAACACATAAAATCAAACAAAGAGGTGGGTAGCCAATGTAATCAATTACATTTAAAAAATCGTGAATCATCTAGAAGCCACATTAGTTAATGGAGATACATATTGGATCAACAAAAGTCACCTGGATCAACTTGTGTTTTTGGATCAACAAAGTGCTCGCGTGAAGTCACGCCAGATCAACATTTACCGTAAAGGGATCGATGTTATGGAATATGTTAATTTGGTTTAAATGGGCCATTTTTAAATTTATTTTAAAATACAGAGACAAAAACCATCTTAATTATTGCATAGCTACCGAAACTTTGTAACAAAATTACTTTCGTCAACAAACATAACACATAAAGTCAAACATAGGGGTGGGTAGCCAATGTAAACAAATTCATTTAAAAAATCGTGAAACATCTAAGATCCACATTTTTTGTATACTACCGATTGCCGAAACAAGCTGATTGCCCACCTGATGTTAATCAGTAACCTCTGCCTATGAACAGTGCATTACCTCATAGGTCACGTCCACCTAGGACACACCCTATGTGGTATTGCACTGCGACCGCCACCCTGAGACATAAAGATGAAAAGTCTCTTGTGCCTGTAACTTCACCGGCACCCTTACCCTTCAAACCGGAACACAGCAATGCGAGCACTACAGCTTTGCGGCAGAAATAGGTATGGTGGTAGTACTTCCCCGGACGAACTCTTTCACAAAAAAGCTCTACTACTACTAAAACATACACACACATTACATTAGTTAATGGAGATACATATTGGATCTACAAAAGTCGCCTGGATCAACTTGTGTTTTTGGATCAACAAAGTGCTCGCGTGAAGTCGCGCCTGATCAACATTTACCGTAAAGGGATCGATGTTATGGAATATGTTAATTTGGTTTAAATGGGCCTTTTTTAATTTACTATAAAATACAGAGACAAAAAACCATCTCAATTATTGCATGGCTACTGAAACTTTGTAACAAAATAACTTTCGTCAACAAACATAACACATAAAATCAAACATAGAGGTGGGGTAGCCAATGTAATCAATACCATTTAAAAAATCGTGAATCATCTAGAAGCCACATTAGTTAATGGAGATACATATTGGATCAACAAAAGTCACCTGGATCAACTTGTGTTTTTGGATCAACAAAGTGCTCGCGTGAAGTCACGCCAGATCAACATTTACCGTAAAGGGATCGATGTTATGTAATATGTTAATTTGGATTAAATGGGCCATTTTTAAATTTATTATATAATACAGAGACAAAAACCATCTTAATTATTGCATGGCTACCAAAACTTTGTAACAAAATTACTTTCGTCAACAAACATAACACATAAAGTCAAACATAGAGGTGGGTAGCCAATGTAAACAAATTCATTTAAAAAATCGTGAAACATCTAAGATCCACATTTTTTTTATACAACCGATTGCCGAAACAAGCTGATTGCCCACCAGATGTTAAGCAGTAACCTCTGCCTATGAACAGTGCATTACCTCAAAGGTCACGTCCACCTAGGACGCACCCTATGTGGTATTGCACTGCGACCGCCACCCTGAGACATAAAGATGAAAAGTCTCTTGTGCCTGTAACTTCACCGACACCCTTACCTTTCAAACCGGAACACAGCAATGCGAGCACTACTGCTTTGCGGCAGAAATAGGTATGGTGGTAGTACTTCCCCGGACGAACTCTTTCACAAAAAAGCTCTACTACTACTAAAACATACACACACATTACATTAGTTAATGGAGATACATATTGGATCTACAAAAGTCGCCTGAATCAACTTGTGTTTTTGGATCAACAACGTGCTCGCGTGAAGTCGCGCCTGATCAACATTTACCGTAAAGGGATCGATGTTATGGAATATGTTAATTTGGTTTAAATGGGCCATTTTTTAATTTACTATAAAATACAGAGACAAAAACCATCTGAATTATTGCATGGCTACTGAAACTTTGTAACTAAATCACTTTCGTCACCAAACATAACACATAAAATCAAACATAGAGGTAGGTAGCCAATGTAATCAATTTCATTTAAAAAATCGTGAATCATATAGAAGCCACATTAGTTAATGGAGATACAAAATGGATCAACAAAAGTCACCTGGATCAACTTGTGTTTTTGGATTAACAAAGTGCTCGCGTGAAGTCACGCCTGATCAACATTTACCGTAAAGTGATCGATGTTATGGAACATGTTAATTTGGTTTAAATAAGCCATTTTTAAATAACATCACACTAACATTATAAAGGCGAAAGTTTGTGTGTGAGTGTGTTAGTGTGTTTGTTGTGACACCGATATTACATTGGTTATTGGGTATTGGCGTGCAGGTGTCGGTTCAGGTTCGCTGCGGGCCCTACCGGGCCACGCTCGCCTTCGGCTCGCTCGCAGCTCACGTGGTGATCACTGTTCTCAAGTGTTATAAATCCATGTCGGACTGTCACTCATTTTGAAGTATGAGACACCGATATTACATAGGAAAGAAAGAAAAAGAAAAGAAAGAATATATATTTATTTGTATACAAGAGCTACACAGAAAGGCTAGCTAGCACAGCTAGGCTTATATAGGCTTACGATGACAACAAAACCCCCCTTTCTTATCACGGCAGACAGAGGGAGTAGTGGGAAACAACGTTTGTATAGACTATTTTTGTGTCAAACAACCCCTTCCCACCACTTAATATGTTAAAGGAATTTTATTTTTATCTTTTATAAAATTCTGGAGCGGAGTTTCACGAAAAATTTGTCTATAAAAACGTTGTTCTCCTCCACCTCTTCTGTCTAATGCCACGATAAAAAAGAGGGGTCATGTTCATATTGCATAATGAAAACATTTTCTTGTTTTTGGATCAACAAAGTGCTCGCGTGAAGTCACGCCAGATCAACATTTACCGTAAAGGTATCGATGTTATGGAATATATTAATTTGGTTCAAATGGGCCATTTTTAAATAATCTATAAAATCTATCTATCTATCTATTCAGCCGGTAACACCCACTGCTGAGTAAAGGCCTCTTCTCTAGAACGCCACTCCTGGCGATCTTGTGCCAGCCGGATCCACTGCTCTCCTACTGCCTGCAAAATATCGTCTGACCATCGGGCAGGTGGTCTGCCTCGAGGCCGCCGCATATATCTCTCTTATAGCCTTTCTTATAGATCAACATTTACCGTAAAGTGATCGATGTTATGGGACATGTTAATTTGGTTTAAATGGGCCATTTTTTAATTTACTATAAAATACAGAGACAAAAACCATCTTATTAATTGCATGGCTACTGAAACTTGGTAACAAAATTACTTTCGTCAACAAACATAACACAAAACATAAAATAAAACATAGACGTGGGTAGCCAAAGTTAAATTAAAACTGGGGGGGACCAGTAGCTCAGGCTTACTAAAATGATCTGAATGAATTCCACTTTTGGGCCTAGGTTTTTTATACAAACGCAAACGCCACCGTTGTAATTTGTAGGTACTATTTGGTATGGCAACTGGCTCTGAAATAATCTGGGCGTTGAGTTTGGGTTTTATAATTGAGGACAAATTTTATTGTAGTTTTACATAAAACAAAACAAAGTGGTTTTCTTAAAAAATATCTTGAACACCTTGTGATGAATACTTTTCTGGTAACTACGGGATTGTGAATTGACTACGGAACTATTACACTGTCCTTGGTTCAAGAGGAGACACACATGACTGGTTCATTTCGCTACTTCACGCATGCGATGTAGTACCTACCTACTTTGGTTGATCCAACATGTATCTTCATTAACAAATGTAGCTCACACTGAATAGACTTAAAGATCGAGTGAAGCGAGTTCTCCGATTAAACTTGGATGAATAGTTTTTTGTGATATATCTTTCCTAGAATAACTTACGAACAGTTAATTAAATTACCATGAAATTGGGTGAGTTTTTTCAGTGCCAGCCAAGTGAACCTACACGCTTATCATGTTGGAGCCACATTAACTAATGGAGATACGAATTAGATCACCAAAAGTCCATACCATTTACCTTGCGTTTGCTACGGAACATGTGTATCCAATTCAAATGGGCCATTTTTAGGGTTCCTTACTTCAAAAAGTATCAATAGAACATAGGACATACTACAACTCAACTCAATTCTATTCTTTATTTATCCTTTGACAAGTTACATGTATTAAGGACGCTCTCACAAAATAATACAAATTCAAATTTGGAATACCTATTTCAGTCCAATAAAAACGACATGGCGTTTGACGGCAGAATGGCAGACTCGTGGAAATTTTGGATGGAAATTTTGGAACGATAAAATGGTTTTGTAATTATCACAATATTTTTATACCAAGAGCCTGAAAACTGAATCTGCTCTTTGTTCTTTCATTTATTGACATTGATATTATTACCTCTAATAAGTAACACATATATTTATTTATTTATTCTTGCGTTGGTTAAAACATATTCATGTGAAAATTTTGTATGAAACTCCCCAGTTTTTATTCACTATCTCTAAAGATGAATGTATCATCCTTAATTTTGTACTATGACATTGTCACAATTGTGATTCCTGGTTCATTAAATGGTACATGAAAAACATTGATATTTGTGAGAGCGTTCAGCTAAAAGACGGTAAAAATATTACATGTTAATCTTTATCATATTGCCAAGGGCATTATAGCACCTAAAACACGAATCAGATAAATTTTCTCGATTACAAATCGAGAACAATACAATTACCTTTGATAGGGTTTAGCACGCTAGCCTTATTGGCAAGCTTCCTGCCTACGGACTGCCAGTTCAATTCTGCTCCTGGCTCGCAGACTTTCTGATGGAAAGATCCATTCGAGTAGTTATTGACGGCTGCTCGTCGGATCAATTGGCTATTAAAGCCGGGGTACCTCAGGGGTCAGTGCTATCTGCCACACTGTTCTTGTTGCACATTAATGATCTGCTAATGCCCGGTATCATTGGGTATGCAGACGACAGCACAGTTGTGGAGAGGTATATTTCCACTGCGCGAGCTAGGCAGAATGAAATTCAGGAGTTAAGAGATGAGATGCTGAAGCGTCTGAATTTGACTCTCAAGGCTGTATCTGACTGGGGCGATGCCAATCTAGTCAAGTTCAACGCCTCTAAAACGCAGGCTTGTCTCTTCTCGGCGATAAAATATCTGTTTCTCCAAGTTCCTGTATTCCGAGATGTACCTGTAGCTATAAGAGATCACCTCGAGCTCTTAGGTGTTTCGCTCACGCTTACTCTCAAATTTGGCTCCTACATCGAGTCAAAAAAAGGCAAAAACAGCTGCTATGAGCTTAGACATCCTGTATAAAGTAAAGCGTTACTTCACACCTGGACAGCTTCTCAGTTTATATAAAGCACAATTCCGGGCTGGTAAGGAGTACTGCTGCCATGTTTGGGATGGATCGGCCAAATACCAGCTTACTGCCTTGGACTCGATCGAACGTAGAGCTTCCAGGCTTATAGGTGAGCAACATATGGCGGAGACTAAGATCCAGAGTCTCGAGCAACGCCGTAAGGTTGCATGCCTTTTGATCTTCTATAGGTTACATTTCGGGGAATGCTCCCAGGAACTGCACGATCTGATCCCACCATCTCCTTTTCATCATAGGACGAACAGGCGTAGATAGATAGATAGAAAATTCTTTATTGCACAAGACAAAAAGCAGTACATAGGCGAACTTAATGCTAATTAGCATTTTCTTCCAGCTAACCTTTGTGTAATGTAGAGTGGGTGGTAGTGCTATTAAAATTAATTATAGGTTGAGATTAAATAATAAACATAACTAAATACCTACTCTAAATAACTAGCTACATAAATACCTAACATAATATAATATATATAAATAATTCAATAAATAACATAAGCTCAATTTTGTTGGACATTTTGCAATGACAAAAAGTATTGGTTTTGACTTGAAGACTCCCATGGAAGCGGTTTATGGAGGCGTACGGCTCAGTACCATCTTTACTTCATTAGTATACCTTCTATTCGCACAAAACGTTTCAGTTCTACCTTTATAATGCAAAAAAAACTGCTAAGGAGTGGAATACACTACCGTCGTCTGTCTTTCCTGAAAACTATAATCTGGGTATCTTCAAAGCTAGAGTGAATAGGTGCCTTCTAGACCTTTGTGCTCCATCTTTGGCCACATCGTCACTTAACAACAGGTGAGATCGTGGTGAAACAAAGGACTATCAAAGATTAAAAAAATGAACAATTTCATTTAAAAAATCGTGAATCATCTAGAAGCCACATTAGTTAATGGAGATACATTTTGGATCAACAAAAGTCGCCCGGATCAACTTGTGTTTTTGGATCAACAAAGAGCTCGCGTGAAGTCGCGCCTGATCAACATTTACCGTAAGGGATCGATGTTATGGAACATGTTAATTTAGTTTAAACGGGCCATTTTTAAATTTACTATAAAATACAGAGACAAAAACCATCTTAATTATTGCATGGCTACCGAAACTTGGAAACAAAATTACTTTCGTCAACAAACATTACCTACACATAAAATCAAACATAGAGGTGGGTAGCCAAAGTAAAATTAAAACTGGGGGACACCAGTAGCTCAGGCTAACTAAAATGCTCTGATTGAAACCCACTTTTGGGCATAGGTTTTTTATGCTAACGCGAACGCCACCGTTGTAATTTGTACTAATTGGTATGGCAACTGGCTCTGAAGGAATCTGGGCGTTGAGCTTGGGTTTTATAATTGAGGATGAGGACAAATTTTATTGTAGTTTTACATAAAACAAACAAAGTGGTTTTTAAAAAAAATATCTTGAACAGCCTGTGATGAATACTTTTATGGTTACTATGGGATTGTGAATTGACTACGGAACCCTTACACTGTCCTTGGTTCAAGAGGAGACACACATGACTGGTTCATTTCGCTACTTCATGCATGCGATGTAGTACCTACCTACTTTGGTTGATCCAACATGTATCTTCATTAACAAATGTAGTTCACACTGAATAGACTTAATGATCGAGTGAAGCGAGTTCTCCGATTAAACTTGGATGAATAGTTTTTTGTGGTATGTCTTTCCTAGAATAACTTACGAACAGTTAATTAAATTACCATGAATTTGGGTGAGTTTTTTCAGTGCCAGCCAAGTGAACCTACACGCTTATCATGTTGGAGCCACATTAACTAATGGAGATACGAATTAGATCACCAAAAGTCCATACCATTTACCTTGCGTTTGCTACGGAATCTTAAAGCTAAAGAAGTTACATACGATTGAATTTCAATACCAATAAATCTAACCCTGTTCGACGGTAGGTGGTACATGCCTGAAATATATGAACCGAGCTTTTTTCATTTAGAGCTTTTAGAGAAAATAGGCTGTGAAAGATGGACAAACAGACAGCCAGACAGACATGAGAGTGATCCTATATTGGTTCCGTTGGTAACTTTTGAGGTAGGTACGGTATCCTAAAACTTACTCTTTAGAATTGGATCAACATGTTTCGTAACATTGGCAAGTTGATGACTTTTGTTGATCCAATATGTACTCGTATTTCCATTAACTAAGTTACCCCCTGTGTGAGGTAGGATTTTGTAGATATTTATCAAATAGGTACCTAACATAATAGGAATAGAAATAGCCTAATGTAATGAAACGGTATGATCTGCCGTTTTGTGTTGAAGTTTATAATAACGTAATATATTTGAACACCACATTACAAGCAACAAGACCTTTTGTTTGATTTGTCACACGATACATTTACAATTTGCACCCAAAATCAGAATTTGTTATTGACGCTATAGTAAGTGATTGGTTCATTTAGGAGCAGCCAACCCGGTCATTCTTGACCCACTGTTCATGTAACCTCTGCTTTTAACAATCCATTAAATCACAGGTTACGACTACCTAGGACTTACCTATTTGGCACCCACCTCCCTGAGACATAAAGATGAAAAGTCTCATGTACCTATAATTTCACCGGCACCTTCAACCGAAACACAGCAATGAGAGCACTAATGTTTTTTGTCAGAAATATGTATTTTGGTAGGACTAGGGTTTAATGCACCGTGTAAGTACTTCCCCAGGCAAACATTTTCATATTAAAGCTCTCTAACAATAAGAACTATAACTATTTGAAGCAAGTTGTCATTTTGCCTGAATGCGTACACTAAGCCTCAAATACCTAACTAACCCGAGCACACTGCAGTAGAAAAATACTACCATAGCGTCAGCCATCTTTATTCACAGTAGAACCCTAGCTCGACATGTACCAGAAGCGGTCAGACCCAGTTACCATACCAATAGTACAAGTTACTACACCGGGGGAGTTGGAGTTTGGAGTGCATAAGATGGAAAAGACTTATTCCCAACAGTGGCTTTCATTCATATCATCTTAGTTAGTATGATTACTTAATTCATCATCTTCATCAGCCTGCAGAAGTCCACTGCTGGACACAGGCACCCCCCATAGAATGCCACGACGAATGGTCTTGTGCTGCCTTATCCATCGATTACCTGCGAGTTTGTTAATATAATATGTGATGCCATGAGCTTCCCCTCTTTTTCGGGTTTTTGGTTGCCACTCGAGAACGTTTATTCCCCTCTGGTTGGTCTCCTCATTTCATATTATATCACGTAGATCCTTTAAACCCACCCTTCACTCACCCTTATTTCTTATAAGCGAGAGTTACGGGCAGAAGCTGATAGGAATTATTTGCTATTCTAAGAAAATAAAACACATATTTGATGAGGTGACAAGAGTATTTTAAATGGAGGTACTATATATTGGATCAATAAAAGTAAAAAACAATAAAAACTATACATTAGTAGGTAGGTAACCTTATACCTTACACAAATGTGGCTCCAACTGGATCAAGATACAATGTATTTTCGGTCTCAAATGAGCCTAGACGTTGATCAAATAAAATATTTAAAAAAAAAACATGTGACTCCAATCAACGTAACGTAATCTGGGTCTCTTCAAGGCTAGAGTGAATAGGTGCCTTCTAGACCTTTGTGCTCCATCTTCGGCCACATCGACACTTACCAACAGGTGAGATCGTGGTCAAACAAAGGTCTATCAATGTTAAAAAAATAAAAATAAAACGTGTTCTGTAACAATCGCAAAGTACATAATTTTACTAGTCCAATACCTATGTATCTCCATTAACTTACGTGGCTCCACCAGTGAAAGTCCTTGCTTTTTACCTTGCGATTGTTACGGAACATGGTGCTTTAATTCCAATTGGCCCTATTTTATTAAATATCTTTTATGAAATACTTAATTAAAAACACATCTCATTTACCTATTCCTCTCGGGCAAGAACTAAGTTACATAATTATTTACCACAATCAACAAACATATCAAATTAAAACTAATACATATGTAGGTAGGTAAGACGCGAGAAAGGACAGCCCGCGCGCGGCTTGTTGATTGATGTCCGTCCGTCCATTATGCTATCTCTTTTTATCAAGTTTCGTACTTGTCACACAAAATGCGACGTTGCCGCTTTGCCTTTTAGCACCCACAATGCATTTGTGGCTCCAGATCAACTTTATATAGGCCAACTTCGCGTATAAATTATATATGATATGGATCTAAAAATGACGCTTCAGTATAATTTTTTTGGCCGTTAGTGGATCAACGATAGTTGGACGATTCGAAAACGAGTATCTTGAAAACCAATCAATTCAGATCCAGTGTTTCCTCGCGCACTATAACGTCAGATCAAAGTATATCGGTTAGCTCGATAGGGAGTAAAGTATACATGAGAAATATGTGGATCAACATTTGTTCAGACTTCATACTGGATCAACATTTACCGTAAAGGGTTCAATATATATATATATATATATAATGAAATTCACTTAGGTACAATGTGTAAGAAAGCACCATCTTTTCGTAAATTCGATGTTCCAGACCTTGATTTACAGCAGAAAATGTAACGATTCGGCATTTTAGTATTTGTAGCACTGTCACACTTTTTACTCTATGCGTCACACGATCGGTTCAGTCTGACAGAGCAATCGGCCCATCATGATACAATTTTATTACTAGCAAAAGCAAAACATGCTTGGTGAGGGCTAGCAAGCTTCTTTTCCTTGATTTTTTATATTTAAACACAGAGATGAATTTAAATTACTATGTTAAATTACAACGGATAGTTTTTAAAACAGTTAGTAAAACAGTTTTACTAACGCGTATGCCCAAATGAAATTGTGCATAGCCAGAGGGGAACGCCTTTACTTGATGTCGCCCCCCGCCGCGACCTCCTCGTGTCTCTCTCGTGTGACCTCCAGCGGCGGCCTTGTTGCTCCAAGATATTACTAGCTAGGCTTGCAAGGGCTTCCAAGTTATTTTTACTAGTTTTTTATGTGTGAACTTATCTAGACATGAATTTAAATTACTATGTGATATTACAAATCTAGAGGTGTGATAGTTTTTCATAAAAAGTTGCATGCCTACCTAGGTTGTTGGATACGTGATCACGATAAATTAACAAAAGCATTTCCCAGTTTGAACTCGTTTACTCATTTTCAAGAAAAGTCGTGTCATGAATGTCCGTCCTGTGTCGTGGGATTTTCCTATTCAAATCCTATTTGATTGACAAAAGAATGAAAAAAAAAATATAGCTAGGTATTATTTTTTCAACGCGATATTCTGTTCACTATATATAGCGCTAAGTATTACTTTACCTACCATCGTTTAGCATCAACATAACTTAACACACCCAACACACACCTACATAGTTCTGATCCCACACTAGGATCACCTGTGTCGTGGGATAATTATGCCTGAAATCAAAAAAAAACTATTTATACATTTTAATGACTAATCTAGTTTTTTGGCACTTAGGATCATGATTTTTGGTTTTTGACAATAACAGTGACTGACAGATATAATACATTGTATATTTCGAGGCCAGAACCGACATGGATTATGTAGGTTAGTAGGAAGACGGGAGCTAAGTAAAGCGTTTTTTCCTTTTCTTTCCTTTCGTCTCTTTTGACTTGCCAGCCCATAGTTTTATGAAATTAATGTAAGCTTTGAACAAAATTCTAATTCAATTTTCCCAAGAACTAATCATCTCATGAGTTAGTGGTTGTACCTGGGGTACTCAAAATTTTCTTTATTTTTTCTCTATACTCTAAGTTTCCGCGTTTACCCCCTCTCTCTCCAGCCTACTACTACCTTTTACTAATCTAAAATATCATAGTTATCCACAAAATTATCTCTATGCTATCCTCGAAAAGTGGGGCGGTTCCGCAACTCCCCCTTCACAGAGAGCGTTCAACCCCTCCCCTCATCCCTAGCCGCCCTTAAATCCCTTAAATGACCCTTGATGGTAGGCAAAGTAAGTTCCTACCAAAAAGTTATCGATACTATTCATTTATCGACTTGAGTGCTGGAAGTCCCTAGAACGGGTGTTACTGTCAATTTTGTGACATAACATGATGTTTGTACACAGAAAGCATCTATGTGTGTATAAAGATTTTTGATGTGTTGCTGTTTATAGATGTTTGCGTTTATAGCGATAGAACGACTGGTTACAAAAGTGTGCATTAAAGTGTAAATGAGTGCGTGAAGCCCCCCCCCCAAAAATTTCTGAATAAATATGTATCGGTTGACAGCTCTATGACGCCTCCCCTCCGGTACGGAGGCCTGCGTTGCTCGATGTGCGACGCCAATGAGGGGTTTTCACGGCCATTTCACATCATGTTTATAGCCTTGAAAATAGATGGCGCCAGCTCTGTACAAGCTAAAGTACCTCTGTCAAAATAAAGTGAAATTGTCAACGTCAACAACGTAGTGATATATTTTCGTGATTTTCACAAAAAAGCACAGACAATGCATTTGTTATTTTGACAAGTAGGTATATTTGAGTCAGGGTCATCTATCGAGCCAAATCGAATGAAATGTTTTTTTTTATTCGTTAATGAAAAGCCATCATTATAAAGGAAATAAAAATAGACAGTTTGTTTTTATTTTCTCTCAGTCGGTTATTGGTATTGTATCCTCATCAGCATGTCATCAGCAATCTCTATAGTCTTTCGCCTCTAATAGAAGCCGTCCTATCTTCAATACGACATCACATAAAACTATATCGTCCAAATAATCAGCTGTATTTGCCCACGCTCTCCAATAAGGAACTCCATTTGTATTGCTACTAGCTTTTTGAACGTGAAAATCGTTCGTAGATATCTTACCGGTTCCTATCTAGACGCTGAATTTTCTCTAAGAGGAGTTTAACGCTCCTGTTATACATATAATCTCATAAAACTAGCAAAATCTACACAGTTTAAAACAACAAAAAATATAAGTTGCCTACCTGTATTTGCTTAGAATCTTCGACCAAAATAAAAAAGTATGAACGGGCCGAGCCGTAGGGAACGATAGTTTTGAAGCTTTTAAAGTGAGTGACTTCACTTCGCTTCAGTCGGTCTTTGTGACGGCAAACAGTGACGTAACGTACGTGTGTTATAATTGTGACTTATTTTTCACAGACGTTTTATATGGGGTCTATACTTTTTTATTTTGGTCGAAGCTCAGAATATAGAATATATTCTAAGGGTACCTACATATGTTAATCTTCATCATATTTCCAAGGGCATGATAGTGCCCAAAACAATATTTCGAAGAAAATTCTAGATAAAAATAAATCGTGACAATATTGACAATAAAAAAACCAAAGTACCAAAGTTACGGCAATTTTTTGCCTAGATTAAATTGTTTATTAAAATAGTGCATAAATTATTGGGTAAACATTTTATAAATAAAATCAATACAACGAAGCCGAGGGTTTTCTGTATTATTTGAGGGTTTTGTAAAATTATCTATATTTAACGGGATATTCAATTAAAAACTGCTTTTTGGTGCGGAGTGCGTTTTTTTTAACGCAGTTTTAAGCGCAGAATTTCCAGTCTATTCTTTTTATTTGCTCTGAGATTGCAAGCCTGATCATTTAGAATGAAAATTTCTTAATCGAAAACCAATAAGACAGTACTGACTTCTGCACGTTTTCTTTTGATTATGATTAGAACTAAAACCAGAACTCGTTCGAGACCTAAGTCACGAGCATGAAGTGATAAAACCACCGTACAAACATCCGGAAATCTCACTCGTATTACTATACAGAAAGAGCCCGCCTAATTAATTTAGTTCTATTGACTCGCCGGTCGTAAATGCACTATTTATTGGCCATGAATGTTATAAAGATTATTTGTGAGTTTACACTAGTCGAGTAGCTAAAAGAGAAAATTACAGCAAACCGTATAAATAAGACAGTGATTAGACGGTCACATCATTATTGCAACTTTCGTAGGAGTCACTAACCTAAGGCAGAGTGATCAAGAAAGAACCAGTGCAACAAGAACGAACTGTGAAATGACGTTAAAAGTGTCAGGAATAATTTAATTTTGTCTTACTATCTTCTTCGTCGTAACCATCGAGCAACGCAGGCCTCCGTACCGTGCTCGATGGTCGTAACCATAGATCTAGCGAAAATTCTAAGTCTATGGTCGTTACACTCTTGGCAGAGTGGTTGCGGTCGTCACTTCAGGGTCTGTGACTCGCTTTACAATCCTTCGCCACTCATCTAGCACCTCAGTTTTCCTGGTGCATTCATGCAGTGGACCGTCCAAAGCTGCCTTGATTTGGTCAGTCCATCTCATGGGCGATCTGCCCCGTGCTCGTGTGCCGTCAACTCTACCCTTTACAACAAGGCGTTCAATGGACACCTCTCCGCGTTGCGACACTTGTCCTAAGAAAGTGAGGATGCGAGATTGCACAGTAGCTGATAGTCGCTGCTTGATGCCGAGTTCTTGGAGTTTGGACTGATTGGTACGAAACTCAGTCCACGAAACCCCAATCACGAAACCCCGAGTCTACTTCTGGCTTACCTTTAGACTTGGTTTAAAGTTTAAAAACCATCTCACGTGATGAGAGGTATACTACTACTACTACTACTTGGTAGCACTGGCTCTTTCTCGGTCACCCTGCAATAGGTAAGAGACCACCTTGAGGTAGGTAAAAAGAACACAAACCTGAAAACAGCCTAGTGACCGATGGCAAGAGAGCCAGTGTGTTGATAGGATTCATTGCGCCTTGCAGATGCTCCTTTCACGCGCATGTCATATATCTTCTAATTTTCGGTTCTAGGACATGCCGGTTTCCTCACGACATATTCTTTCACCATTTGAGAGCATTTAATTGCGTACCTAAATTTTTTGAGTTGAAAATTCCATTTTCGTATTACCTTCTCGACAATGTCCAATTAAATATCATGCAACCTCAACGTAATGTAAAGCATTATCTCTAGGGAAATAATGTTGTATGAAACTCCCTAGGGAATAAAGTGATTTGAATGTGGAACGTCAAATTCGTGTGGAAACTCGTGAAAAACTCTAAGTAAAAAATGCCCATTATGGCATTGTGAAGAGGTTTGTTCGAAAATTGAACTGGCCACCATAAGCAGAACTCGAAAGAAAAAGGTGCGTTCACAAAGAATATGAAACAAAAGACGGTGTTTGGTTTGTACTAATATTTATTCTGTGGTTTGGTGCTGTGATTTTCAGTGAATTTTAATTTTCTCGCAGAAGGTTTAATAAGTAGAGTTTGCTCCTCTGGAATAAAGCCTGTTTTCGTCTTGGGCAGCTTGACCCCTCGCTTCAATCAGGCAGGCCTGAGCGTAGCTCGTTACGCTCAGTGTTCAATATGCCGCCTGCGACGTAAGACACTGCTTTATAACCTTAGTACATAATCTACTATTGTACACGACCAGGATTTGAACTCACGACCCTAGGAACGGAAGTCCCACAAGACACGAGAGACGAGAGGAATATAAACGTGTACTGCAGCCACTGAATTCGAATTTTGAATTCAGAGGAATTCGAGGTCCAAAGTGCAAGTAGATAAGACTCATATAGGCGAACCGAACCAAGTTACTTGCCTCTAGTTACTCGACTATTGTCAACTTGACACACCGAGCCAGTAGACCGGCTCGGCGAGTAAACAATAGTTGTGTCAGTTGAAATGAATTGCGTCTGCCGAAACATTCTACATGGAAGTACGAATAAGATAATGGAAAGCATTTATAGCTTGATCGAAGCATTTATATGACTTTAAAAAACAAATACAGGATTCATAATCTTTATAAAAGTGAGAAGAGCGAGCACATGTAGGTAGAGTCCGCGCCACGACTGAAGTCCGGTGACTGGAGCGCTAGTTTCTATGCTCAAAAGTGCAAAAGCGAAAATCTACCTCTGTTATCCGTTAGTTCCTCAAAAGGCCGTCGGACTTCAGTCGTGGCGCGGACTCTACGAACTATGCAGCAAAATACCAAATCTTAGAATTTATTTTGAACTGAATAAATCAATTACCACCAATATTCAAATTTAAAATTATGCCTGGATAATCTATACTAATATTACAAGATATTTAAAAAACCCCAACGCAATAAAATAAATGAAATAAATAAAAATTGCATGTTTATTAATTGTTTTTTTTTTTTATAAATAAATCAATACAACAAAGCTGAGGGTTTACTGTAGGGGTTTTGTAAAATTATCGATGTTTTCAATAAATGTTATGTAATGTTAAAATAATGTTATGTTAATGTTAATGTTATGTTGTTTATGTTTTTTATTGTTGATATTCAATAAAAACTGCTTTTTCATGCGGCGCGAGGTGTTTATTTTGTATGAAGATTTCTGCCAGGGGTTGGCGTAACCTTAATCAATTGTATTTATTTTAGTAGCTTCATGTACATTCTATAATTCGCTAGTAATGATTTGTTTTCGCGGTAGCGACCAATAATTGCTTCAAAATTGATATTTTCATCTTTACAGCCCATTTATCTATGTCTGTCTAGTTTTATGGGCCTTAAGTAAAGCCGCAGGTAAGTGAATGGAATTTAAATTATGCAACTAATTTACAACAAAGCTGGGCCGTGAAGAAAGATGAAAGAAGATTTCATGTAGCAGAGATGAGAATGTAGAGATGGATGTGTGGAGTGACAAGAATAGACACAAGTAATTAATTTTGTAAAAATTAAAAAAAAAACCCAACGCAATGAAACGGCTGAACCGATTTTGATCAAACAAAGCTAAGAAAAATACAGACAAATTCACCTTTCAAACAATAAAAATGTATCGAAATCGGTTAATCCGTTCGGGAGCTACGATGCGACAGACAGACACAGACACACACACACACACACAGACACGTCAAACTTATAACACCTCGTCGTTTTTGCGTCGGGGGTTAAAAATAAGGAATGAGTATTTGAAGATTGCACCAGTGACAGGAAAGTTGAAAAGAAATCATTTACAATAAATAGCGTTTATAATATATGGTATAGGCACAGAAAAAATTATAGTACAAGTAATAGGCACAGATAAAAAAATACTAAACACCATATTCCAAATATACCATTAAATAAAACCTGGATAATCAGTATTCGATACAGAGTGAATCTACGCAAAACAAGTTATCAAATAACAATTTCTAGGAATGTCCGTAAAAAATGGGAACAATTGGTCAAACCTATTTAATTAGACGTTACTAGTTAGTTGTGTGCATGCGCCATACATTACTACCAAGTTAAAGTTTCGACGCGTCCCGCGTCACCGCACAAACTCAAGCACGAGTATTATGTCCATTATTCGGATTTTGTCAAGAAAACAAATATATGTTAATATCTTTTATAATTCCATTCGAAAAAAAAAACATTGCGCAGATTAAATTTGTGCCGAATAATTAATATCCAGTTATTTTTTAACCCCCGACGCAAAAACGAATGGGTGTTATAATTTTGACGTGTCTGTGTGTGTGTGTGTCTGTCTGTCCCATCTTAGCTCCCGAACGAATGAACTGATTTCGTATTTTTTTTGTTTAAAGTTGAATTTTTCGGGAGTTTTCTTAGCTATGTTTGATCAAAATCGGTTCAGCCGTTTCATTGCGTTGAGGGTTTTTTAATTTTTACGTTATTAATATTTGGAATAATATAGGCATACGCATGTCATGAGTTCTTGACTACACAGTGATTGTCTGACTTAAAAAACCCTTATCGACGTTTTCATAGCCAATTTGAAGCTTGTTAATATTGATTGGGCTGTGAATTGGTTCAATGTTTCCAAGATTGATTAGGTGTTCGCAGGGATTTCGTTTTTATAGCTGTTGCGATGAAGAAGCTGTGTGTTTGTGCGCTGTTGTGTCTCTCTCATCATGTAGGATGGACGGAGAGCTACGTCGTTGGAGCTGGATGTAAGGCTGCTTATATAAACTACTTATTTTGGCTAGTGACATTATGTCCCTACTTTTTGGGCCACAATGTCAACGAATATAATGCTAAATGGGACGCAATGTCAGTGGGCAATAAAGTCAACCTCTCATCACATATGGCGGGAGCCTGTCGCGATGACACGCTGGGTGTGCGGATAGATAGTACAACAACCTGTTTTTTTTTTTTTTGCTCTATGACGTAACAAGCAAATGGCCCACTTCTGCCTAAAAATGCATCACATCGCAGGTCACGTCCACCTGGCACGCGCTCTACGTGGCATCGCAATGAGTACCAAATGTCGTAAAAGTGGGTTAAACCTCCTCTGCGACCTCTGTGGCGCGGCGGGCGAAGCTAAGCCTGCGACGCAGGAGGTTGCGGGTTCGACTTCCGCCTCGGAACAAATATTTTTGCGATCGCAGATGTTTGTTCAGGGTGTTCTGGGTATTTTATATGTATAATAAAAATATCTATCTATGTAATATATTGTATTAAGTATATCAGTTATCTAGTACCCATAATACAAACTCTGCTTAGCTTGGGGCTAGATAATGTTGTGTGAACTGTCCAGCATTATTTATTCATTTGTTTATCTCATAATCACATACGTCAGAGTATGCGTACAGATAGTACGAAAACATGTTTTTTTTTTGTATGCTTGCTAAATGAGCCACCTAAAGGCAATGGCCCACCTATTGTTAAGCGTTATCCTTTGCCTAAAAATGCATCATATCACAGGTCATGTCCACCTGGGACGCGTGCTATGTGGCATCGCACTGAGCACCCCTGAGACATATAGATGACAGTTTTATGAGCTTGTAATTTCACCGGCACCCTTACCCAGGGCAGAGCTGTGTACTCAACATTAATACTGCTGTCACCAGTCCGCCTGCCAAGTGTGGTGGTTATAGCAAATCCTCCATTACATTCTATGGGGGAGGCCTCCAGGAGGTTTAAAGGCAGCTGATGATGATGATGATGATGATGAGTTAGAAGCCCTGACTTATCCTTTAAGCGACAGTATATGAAACTAATTAACATACATACATAGTCACACGCCTTTTTCCCCGAAGGGGTAGGCAGAGCCTCAATGGACCTCTTTTCACAGTGGTCAGCACCATTGCCGCCATTGCATCCCACGACTGACTCGGCTAACGCTTTCTTCCAGTAATAACACATTCCATAACAAGGTAGCAGCCAGGACAAATCTTATACCAGCGAATCTTATAAACAAGTCCGGGTAATCCCTTAGATGGCCTTTACAACATCCACTGGAGGATATAGGGGCCTATTCTTAGGCCGGACACACTACGGCTATCCACGGAAGGAGACGGAGGGGTCTATTAGGCCGGACACACCACGGCATCCATGGGAGGAGACGGAGGGGTCTATTCTTAGGCCGGACACACCACGGCACATCTAAATAACATCTCAACCTTTCACAGTAAACGTCCGTTACGCCCAAATGCTGTTCACTGACAGTAAATACCAGGTCCTCAGAGAAGACATGGTCAAAACCAACACCAAGAACCTAGTCTATCACTGCAGGGCTGACAAGAGCGACTGCGATGCAGCACTGGCCAAGATGCGGTACAAGGCCAGCAAGCATTTTTACGCGCTGGCCAAGGCCGTTGTAGACTATGTGAAGAATATGCGGCAAGCTAGACCCACTGGCTATGTTGGTAAGTTTGCTTATTGACAGCATATTATAGTAGTTATCATTTTGTTAGTAGTAGAGCTTTTATGTGAAAGAGTTCGTCCGGGGAAGTACTACCACAATACCTATTTCTGCTGCAAAGCAGTAGTGCTCGCATTACTGTGTTCCGGTTTGAAGGGTGGGGTGAAATTACATGCACATGAGACTTTCCATCTGTATGTCTCAGGGTGACGGGCGCTGTGCAATGCCACATAGGGCGCGTCCTAGGTGAACGCGACCTATGAGATAATGCACTGTTCAAAGGCAGAGGGTACCGCTTAACATCAGGCGTGCCATCTGCTTGTCCTGTCATCTAAAGTTGTTAAAAAAAAACGGTGTAAAACGGCGTTTGCTCAGCTGAACGATTTAATCCCCTCGTCTCCATTCCGGCACCTGACGACCAGACGTCGTTTCACCCTTTTGTGGTCAACATACCACCGTCGCGTACAAACCGTTTCTCGAGCTCTTTCATCATGCGGACAGCAAAAGCCTGGAACTCTCTTCCGGCTTCTTTATTCCCTTTATCATACAACTTAGGCATCTTCAAACGAGGAGTTAATAAGCATCTTCTAGGCGAGCGTGCCATCGTCGCTTGCCATCAGGTGAGATGTAGACAAACGCAAGCCTATTTTTTTTTTATACACTCACTTTCACAGATGTTATTTACGTCCCTAGCTGGGATTGAAGCTAACATCCTTTCCGGGGTGCCGGTGGTGAGCGACCATAACGGCTGCTAAGGAGCAGAATACACTGCCGTCGTCTCTCTTTCCTGAAAACTATAATCTGGGTCTCTTCAAGGCTAGAGTGAATAGGTGCCTTCTAGACCTTTGTGCTCCATCTTCGGCCACATCGTCACTTACCAACAGGTGAGATCGTGGTCAAACAAAGGCCAATCAATGTTAAAAAAACGCCTCTTGCATCATGTTGGATAAATGGTAGTGTTCTGTTTGGTTCACTCGCCACTCGCATGAGTACCCGGATTGTAAGTCTCTATATCTGGGCTGGAAGACCTAGCGGTACTGATTCCGGTCAGATAAAGTGCGCTTCCACGTATAGCCGCAAGGTTGGTCGGGCAGCCAAAACACGTAGGTTGTTGGGTTTGCCGTAGAAGTTGTGGATATCAGATGCGCGGTGGGTTGATGACATCATGAAAGTCGTTGCATGAAGCACATGACCGAAGCCATACACAAATGGAGCCCCAAAGGGGTGGGTTTTTTAAACAAGCTTTTATTTAACTTGACCTGGCGGTCATGTGCTATGACCATAGGAGATTACTTGACAATAACGTGTGACGTCACAATGTATTCTGAACGATGATTCCACGAAGAAATCGTAACGAGCCCACGTTATGTCACGTTTGATCATAGCGAAAGTATGTATGTTAGTTAGTATATTAGTGTGGGACAAATCTTGAAACTGAATTTTAAACCTAGACCGATTGATCTGAAATTTTGCATACCTGTCAAGTTCCGATGACAATACAATATTATAGTGGCAGCGAGCTGATCTGATGATGGAGACGGAAGGTGGACATCGGAACTCCTCGATGGATACTAGTGATTAGCAGTTTTTAGGCTCATTTTGATGAGCATACGGTTCCGATCACTAATTTCATAAAAGCATAATGAAAAATATTTTTTCACTAAAACTTACTATTGAATATAATTAAGATTGATGGAACAAGCAGATGTTAAGGCGCATACAACAGCCAAATTCCATTACTTTATAAATCATAAAATTTCAGGTAACTTAGAAAGTGACAGAATAGCGCTCGCGGAACGAAGGTTAAGTAAAAATCACGAAAAACAATTATTACCGACATGAAAAACAGTCGAATTACAGAATCATACGTTTGATTTGAAGATAAGGGCTTTGCCAACATTTATGTGAAATAAAAAGTACAAAATTCTTAGTAGTTTAGAAGTTTAACAAAATTTTCAGTCGAAAACAGGTGTTTTTTTATGTTATAAATAGGCAAACTATCTTACGGCCCACCTGATGTGAAGTGGTCACCGTCGCTTATAAACACCGGCAACACCCGGGTATTGTCGATGCGCTGCCGACCTCGAAGGAATTTATGAATGTTTTTCTTGAAGCGACACAAGTCGTGACCGAGCCGGAAAACCTGCCTGTTGTTATTTTTTTCACATGGTTAATGAACAGGTAGAACTTTTTTGTACGTTCACTTTACAGATAAAAGTCAATGAATGACATATTTTTTTTCGTTGACTCATCTATGAGCCAAATAAAAGCAACCAGCTGCTGTATACGCCTTAAGCGGTACCTTACCTCGGCCTAACTAGCCTGCCTATAACGAATTTAGTTTTAGAGCCCTGCCACCTGCCTCTGGAGAGTTCTGCTCATAGAGGTACAATAACTAGTTCTGTGACGTCTACATTTCAGGAACTGCAACGTTCTGCCAAGACAACATCTGCGTGCCGGACACAGACCCCCCCATCGTGTTTGGGGGGTGCTACACACTCGTCGCCTGCGGCGGCAACCAGACCTGGCATCTCAACCCTGTCGTATACAAGAAGAATCGAGGCAGATTCCAATGAGTTTTTACGTGATATCATATCATTAGTTAGCATGAAAATATCTGATATAAAATTTAATAAACTCTTGGTTCCGTTTTTTTTTCTTTCTTTATTATGTTTGGCGTCGCACGGCTTGTGCATTTTCTATTATCTGTAATGATCCACCAACTCATCTGTAGAACCATTTACCTTCATTTTTCTATCATTTTTCTAATACATTTCATTCTACAGTTATGTTGGTGGATCTCTATAATTTATTATTGTGTTTTCAATATAATTTGCAACGTTACAATCCTTCTAAGTCGTCAAAGTCACAGTCAAGTCATGTTTTGGTAAAACGGTGGCCGTTTTACTAAAACTTTGGTAGATATTTTCCACCAATTACAAGTAATTAATTTTGTAAAAATTTTAAAAACCCCAACGCAACGAAACGGCTGAACCGATTTTGATCAAACATAGCTAAGAACACTCCCAACAAATTCAACTTTTAAACAAAACAAAAAGAAGTCGGTTCATCCGTTCGGGAGCTACGTTGGGACAGACAGACACACACACACAGACACGTCAAACTTATAACTCCACTTCTTTTTTGCGTCGGGGATTAAAAAGTCACGCAATTGACTTCCATTTCATTTCACTACACTTTTGCTCTATAGACGAGCTACATTGGTTAAAATGCCAACAAAATAACAAAAAATAACTCAAAAAAACAATAGGAAACGAAATAAAATAAAAGTAGACGACGTCTCTTTTCTAAAATGGCGGGAGGAGTCCTTGGTTCCATTTTCGTACATATATAGACACACGCCTTTTTCCCCGAAAGGGTAGGCAGAGCCTCAATGGGCCTCTTGTCACAGTGGGTTGCACCATCGTGGGAATATAGACGTGACAAGTGGTGAGCTCATTACGTGTTCATGATTCAAATTTATAGCTTTATAGTGCAACAAGGATATAAATTAACATACCCGAATTAGAATCTAATGTCGCCATCTTCAACAAAACATTGCATTACCTAGAATTACCTTTTTCTACAAGAATCCGCCTCGCAATCTCACGAAGTAGGTAACCAATTAGCAGCAAGAGAAAAACGACTTTGCCCACCTGTTTCATTGTGCTATAACAATGCCCTAGTATTGTTAACACTATCAGATAGGGAGTGGTTTAGGTTTAAAAGACTCGTTGTGCTCTGCTCGGGGCTCAGTGGATACACAATGGTACAGTCGTGGTATTGAATGGAAGGTCTAGATATGAAGATCATTGTGATAGTGCTCTTTGGATGTGTGATGGCTGAAATTAGGGATAGTGTCATCATGAACAAGTGAGTATTCCACTTATAGGTTCCTTTAAAGTTTAAAGGTATATCCGAATCCATACGGCCAAGGGGTGCAGACGAGGCACGGATAGTAATGTCTATCTATCTATCTATTCAGCCGGTAACACCCACTGCTGAGTAAAGGCCTCTTCTCTAGAACGCCACTCCTGGCGATCTTTTGGCAGCCGGATCCACTGCTCTCCAAATGCCTGCACAATATCATCTGACCATCCGGCAGGTGGTCTACCTCGAGGCCGCCGCATATCTCTCGGCCTCCATTCGGTGACTGCTCTGGTCCATCGGCAATCCTCTCGCCTTGCCAAGTGTCCCGCCCATCTCCACTTGAGCCTCGCAATCCGTACACCTACATCTTCGACCTTAGTCCGGCGTCGAAACTCGACGTTTGGTATACGGTCCACGAGGTGGATACCTAGCATGGCCCGCTCCATGGCCCTTTGAGCAACTCTTATAGTATACAAGCAGCGCCCCGCGGTTTCACCCGCGTAAAGTCTCGATCCCGTGGGAATATCAGGATAAAATGTGCCTATGTGTTATTCCGGGAGTCCAGCTAACTCCATTCCAAATTTCATCCAAATCCGTTAAGCCGTTTCAGCGTGAAGAAGTAACAAACACACTCACACACTCACAAACTTTCGCATTTATAATATTAGTGTGATGTGATATGATGTTATACGTGATGGTAATATACTTTATGTAAAACTAGTAGAATGCGCGTGACTTCGTCCGCCTGGAAAATATTTTAATCTCAACAACCACACCTTTGAAACAACAACACACTCAAGTTTTTCAATTTAGGGGTCCCATTTTGACGACCTCTATGGCGCGGCGGGCAATAGTTCGCCTGCGACGCAGGAGGTTGCGGGTTCGATTACCGCCTCGGAACAAATATTAGTGCGATCGTAGATATTTTTTCAGGGTGTTCTGGGTATTTTCTATGTATAATAAAAATATATATCTATGTAATGTATTGTATTAAGTATATCAGTTATCTAGTACCCATAACACAAGCTCTGTTTAGCTTGGGGCTGGATAATGTTGTGTGAACTGTCCAGCATTATTTATTTATTATTTATTATTTTAACCTGGTGTCCTGAAAATATTTTAATTTCAACAACTTGTAACGCTTACAAAATAAAAGGGTTACAAACTACACCGTGAATCGACATTTGAAACGACACCGCAATATTGTTTTTTTTTATCAATTTTGGTGTTCCATTTTAACCTTGAGGTCCGGAAAATGTTTTATTCTCAACAACTACACCGTGAAATTAGCTTTTACCACGTCGAAATACACTGAAATCTGGCTAAAACGTAAAGTTTAAGTTTTTCCAAAATAAAACGTTCCCATGCCTTTTTTTCAGAAAATTTTCTGGAACCTAGGAGTACCGAATTATAATAAATAATATTTTAAAACAATTAAAAAACTCGCTTTTATAGCTAACCGAACTAAAAAATAGAAAATCATTTTCAATTTCAATGAGTTTATATTACAGTAGTAGAAGATCGAACAACCAATAAGATATTTTTTTTTTAAAAGCGTGGGGTGTTTGGTAAAGTAAATATAACAATCATTCTGTTGGCAACTATCTATGAGAGGAGAGTTATGAAAAGTAGTAAAATGCACCCCACGTTTTTAAAAAAAAAAAAAACTGATTGGTTGTTCGATCTTCTACTACTGTAATACAAACTCTCTGAAATTGAAAATTGTTTAAAATTGTTTAGATCGGTTAGCTATAAAAGCGTGTTTTTTGAATTTTTCTAAAATATTATTTATTTTTAATTTTTTAGTTTGATTTTTGTTTTTGTTTTTGTTTTTGTTGTTGTTGTTGTTGTTGTTCTTTTGTTTTTGGAAATAAATTATCATTATCATTATCATCTCTCTCTCTCTCTCTCTCTCTCTCTCTCTCTCTCTCTCTCTCTCTCTCTCTCTAACTCTAACTCTAAATCTAACTCTAACTCTAACTCTCTCTTTCTCTCTCTATGCAAAGTTTCAAATTAATCAGACTTCTGGAAATTGGAAATTGGTGAAAATTATGCTCAAAGATTCAGTTACATACATACATACATACATACATAGATACAAGCCAAGCTAACAAAAGCGTGTTAAAAAAATACATATTAAACAGCTGTGCTACCTGAAGACCTCTGCTAACGTTCTAAAGCCATCTCAACTGATCCAAATCACTACCAGACGGAAGCGTCCCTAAGATGCTGGCTGCATTGCCACGCTGAATGGCAATACGTTGAGCCAGATAAGAGCCAGCTCTCGGGTCACGCGTCGCTTCGACAAGACGCCTCGAAAGAATTTTGAAAACGTGAAGGCCCCGTTACCCCACGGACCCAGAGTCTCGACCCCGAAAGGCTCAAATATGTAAGCTCTGTCGAGACTTGCATATTTGCGTCTTTTGAGGTCCTCAGCGGAATCTGCAAAGATGTACAAAATTATAATAAATTGTGTTTTCTTTCCAGGCTTTTGAAAGTGAAGCCAGTTGGCGGTGTCCTGCAGAACAGATTCGTCCCCCTGACAGAGATTCCACCCCCCTACGTGCCACACATCCACTCCGGCAGACGACATCTGGAGCCAGGCGACTGCACGGAGAAGTACGTAGGACATGAGGTGATCGAAGGAGGGAAACTCATGATAGCTGGCGAGGATTACCTGGATGGCGTGGTGAAGACTGTGGCAACTGTCATCATTCCTGATCATATTGACCGTAAGTCAACATTTTCCCTTATTAGGGTTCCGTACCCAAAGTACCCTATTACTAAGGCTCGGCTGTCCGTCTGTCCGTCCGTCTGTCACCAGGCTGTATCTCATGAACCGTAATAGTAAGACAGTTGAAATTTACACAGATGATGTATTTCTGTTGCCACTATAACAACAAATACTAAAAAACAGAATTAAATAAATATTTCAGGGGGCTCCCATACCACAAACGTGATTTCTCCAAATGTAGGTTAAGCGATGCTCTGCGGGGTCAGTTTTTGGATGGGTGCAATTTTATTACAAACCTGTTTTTTGCCGTTTTGTTAGTACGGAAACTAAGATGTACGGAACACTTCGTGCGCGAGTCTGACTTGCACTTGGCCGGTTTTTTTATTTTACAAGCTTTCATTTAACTTGCAATGTATGTATGTTTGTCTGGGTGGAATCTTGCAAAAGTTTGTCAGGGTGGAATCTTGCAACTGAATTTTAAAATAGTTATCCTCAACCGATTGAGCTGAAATTTGACATACCTGTCAAGTTCCGATGATAATACAATATGATGGGGACAGTTAGCTGATCTGATGGAGACGGAAGGTGGACAACGGAACTCCTCGATGGACAATAGTAGACTGGTCGTGTTTAGTCATTTTGATCAGCACACGGATACGACCACTAATTTTATAAAAGCTTGCATGAAAAATTTTTTAGCTAAAAAAGCTCTACTACTAACAGATCTAGAACTAGTATAGTACGCATTATATCTTTGGGGTATGTCAGGATCTTCGTAAGTCGAAATCCGGGGGCTCTTCCTTCGGGAGATAGGTGCGAGTTTGTGTATGACAACAACATACGTAACGGATAACGTTTTAAGTAGTAGTAGAGCTTTTTTGTGTAAGAGTTCGTCCGGGGAAGTACTACATACATATTTCTGCCGCAAAGCAATATGATCGCATTGCTATGTTCCGGTTTGAAGGATATGGGTGCTGGTGAAATTACAAGCACATGAGACTTTATCTTTATGTCTCAGGGTGGCGGGCGCAGTGCAATGCCACGTAGGGTGCGTCCTAGGTGGACGTGACCTATGTGATAATGCACTGATCATAGGCAGAGGTTACCGCTTATCATCAGGTGGGCCATCAGCTAGTTCCGTCAATTATAGTATTAAAAAAAACTTGCAGCGCCCCCTAGCGAAAACGTCAAGGAACTAAGGGGCGCTGTCAAAAAATATATGGATCGAAACGAAAGGTCATATAAGGTCAGAAACTATCAAAATGATCAAAACCCAAACCACAGATAAAATAATACTATCCCAAACTAAGCACTCAGTTTGTTCCGAAATTCACGAAAAAAAAATGTTCTAATTCTTATTGCTTTCACCACCACAGACATGCACTTCGGCGTGAGCACCCAAGTGCCGTATCTGACCCTGGGCCCTATCGAGGGCATCGGCTACCACCCCACCACGAAGAAGGGGGACCACCCGCCAGAGTGCGAGAAAATCTACCAGGACCACCTGGATGAGCTGTACTCAGACGAGGACACGGACTACTCGGAGGAGTCCTTGGAAATGGCCAGAATGCCACTCTTCCCTGCCAATATGCCCCATAACTTCTCAGATACCAAGTTAGACGATCTGTATAATGATATAGATTTAGATACATAGAAGTTAGGTATGATTTGTATTTTTGTACGCACTTTTTAATTTAATAAATAAAATCCAACTAATCTTTTATATTTTTTTAACCCCTAACGCAAAAACGACGGGGTTTTATAAGTTTGACGTGTGTGTGTGTGTGTGTGTGTGTGTGTGTGTGTGTGTGTGTGTGTGTCTGCTGTCGCATCGTAGCTCCCGAACGGATGAACCGATTTAGTTTTTTTTTAGTAGGGGCGCAGTGCAACGCACAGAACAATAATACTCTTTAGCGAGAGGTGCAATGCCACATAGGGTGCGTCCTAGGTGGACATGACCTTTGACGTAATGCATTGTTAAAGGCAGAGGTTACCGCTTAACATCAGGTGGGCCATATGCTTATTACGTCATTCAAGCTGTTAAAAAAAAAAGTGCTGGAGTCTCGCGACGTTGCGCTACTTATACCAATCAAAACACAGTGCTTTTGTTATTTGTTTATTTCTACTAGCTTGTATGCTAGAATTAATTGTACACTATCATTACAAGAAGTTGGTATCTTACTGGGTACATAATATGTCCATTTCTATACTAGCCCCGTTTGTAGGTTGAATTTGTTGGGCAGTTTCACATCTTTGTCCTTGTCGTCGAACATCTCCTCCGTATCGTCATCATCAAAGTCTTCAATGTCCAGAGGATTCCTAATAATAAATAATACGTATAAATACATTTATTTACAGTAAGAATAATACTAGGTATGTACAAAATACATATAAAACAGTTGTGCTACCTGAAGACCACTGCAAGCGATCTAAAGGTAGCTCAACTGATCCAAATCACTACCAGACAGAAGCGTCCCTAAGATGCTGGCTGCATTGCCACGCTGAATGGCAATAATAATACGTTAGATTTATTCATTCAATATTCAACAGATTGTTAACTAACATCACTCGTGGTACCATGGAACTGGTAGTTCCTGATACCCACACCCGAGTAAATAGTACATTATGGTACAAGTGTGTAATGCTGGTGATTACCGCTGAGGCGCGACTCTTAAGAAAGCCGAAGACGGTAATCATCAATACACACGTGTATCATACGACGTTTTTCAACACACTTGTGAAGAAAATAATAATAAAACAGAAATACACACGTTACAAAATGTTCAACTGTCTCTATAACTCACTAGTGAATAATAGCAATGAAAAAGTCACAGTTTGATTACAGGTGTCATTATGTGCATAACTGCTGTGAAATTAGAGCCACTTTACGACCAAATGTGTTGAAAAACTCATTTCTTTTCATATTAAAGAAAGAAAAGAAAGAAAGAATATATATTTATTTGTATACAAGAGCTACACAGAAACACGTATTAAACTAAGAAGAAACAGATATGAAGGTACGAGATGTAACTCAAGTATCAAAATGGCTCTGCCTCAGCATGAATTGGTTGACAGCAAGCTAGCAACCAACGCTGGTCTTCCGGCAGAACCACTTGTTGGCGTTACGGCTAACCACTCACAACGACTATACAACAACACACTAACATAATCCAATATTGCCAATAATTACTAAGTGAGAAAATGACCACATTACTACTAGGACAATAATGTGCCTCGGCAAACGTCGTTTGTGTATAACTGTTGCTTTTTCACTCACTTGCAATCACATTCATTCAAGTTTGAATAGCCGATGATTGCCGAGCCCCGTTGCTGTTGTACTATATTACCTACCATGAATGAAAAGGCGGGAGCATTTTAAAGCATTTTTTTTAAGGGGGTCTTGCTGATCGAGCTTTTAAAATATCGTAGGTAGAGCATTTTATTTTGTCAAGGTAGTTGTATATCAGTACTTTAGTAAGTGCCTTGTTCGATTTTCAAATATCCTTTCAACCGAAAACTGTGTTGGAATATATAATATAATCTATATATATAAAAGAGAAGTCCACACACTCACTCACTCACTGACCACTCATCACGAAATCTCGGAAACTACTGGGCCGAGAGGTCTGAAATCTGGCACAAGCTTTCTTAAAGGGGTGCTGGCGCGCACTAAGAAACGATTTTTGAAAATTCGCACCCGAAGGGTTTGAAAAAGGGTGTTAAAGTTTGTATGAAAGTCTACGCGTTGACGAAGTCGCGAGCGGGTCAGCTAGTAGACATATTATACTTTTAAGAGCATGGCTGGAAACCCAATTTTTTGTGCCAGCACATCGAGTACAGACTCGCTTATCTAGGCGATTAGTTTGGGGCCACGAAAGGAGTTCTGGATTTAAAAAGTTATACTGTGTTTTTTTAAATAATTACTTAGACTTATTTATTGAACGAGCGAAGCGATTTCTCTGAGTCAACTTGGAAGAATCGGCGTTTGTATGTATGTATGTATGTATGTTTGTCCAAGCATAACTTGCGAACCGTTAATCCGATCTTCATGAAATTTGATTGGGGGTAGATATTATTAGTACAATTTGTTGGTAAGGTTATGAGCTATATCAGTCGGGGGGTTGTTGAGATATTGGGGTCCAAGAGGGGGTAAAAAAATAAAAGAGAGAACATCAGATCAAGTGGGATGTCATATGAAAGCTCCTTGCTTCGACATTTCAAAACTATTTTTTATAATTCTTTAACTTATGTGGTTTTTGAGATATTAGCGTACATCAAAAATGTAAAAAACCAAAACCTCCAGGGTACTTCCACTAATCCTACATCGCTTAAATTTGGTATGTTTGTAACTGTTATGACACAAATACTGAGAAAAGTCTAAAATTGAAGAATTTCGAGGGGGGTTGTTGAGATATTGGGGTACAAGAGGGGTTAAAAAATAAAAAATAAAAGAGAGAATATCAGATCATGTAGGGTGTCATATGAAAGCCCCTTGCTTCGAAATTTCAAGACTATTTTTTATAATTTTTTTGCTCATTTAGTTTCTGAGATATTAGGGTAAATCAAAAAATTTAATAAACCAAAACCTCTAGGGTACTTCCACTAATCCTACAACGCTGAAATTTGGTATGTTTGTAGCTTTTATGACACAAATACTGGAAAAAGTCTAAAATTGAAGAATTTCGTAACTTGTACTCTATAAAACGATAACCAGTATAACATTCACATTGTTTCAAGAACAAGATTGTTTTTGTTTGTTTTTGATTTTTGTTTGTTTTTGTTTGTTTCGTTTCTAGGAACTTGAACGACGTTGTAGGTCTAACTTTTCGAAGCGACTAGAACGTTAATTTTTTGTGAATGTACTCACTTAGGTACATAGATATTTTATCGAAAGAAATAAGGTAATCTACCCAAATTGCATGAATTCGCGAGGTCTCAGTTCGGGGCGAACCACTAGATTATTAAGATCATAGAGAGCCCTCCATTTTTTGTTTTAATAACTGTTATGTACCGAATTTGACCTGTTACACTTTTATTATAAGTATAGATAAGACGCCATAGATCTCGCATCCCAAGCCAAAATGTTCTAATTCGTATTTTTATTCAGTTTAAAGTTATTTATTTGTTTTTATTTCATTATATATAGACTTAGCTAAACATCTCACATGATGAGATGAGACTGATTGAGTTGCCAGAAATACAAATTCAGGCAGCTAGATCGAATCAGTGCCTTTTTAAAATACAAATTCAGGCAGCTAGATCGAATCAGTGCCTTTTTAAAATACAAATTCAGGCAGCTAGATCGAATCAGTGCCTTTTTAAAATACAAATTCAGGCAGCTAGATCGAATCAGTGCCTTTTTAAAATACAAATTCAGGCAGCTAGATCGAATCAGTGCCTTTTTAAAATACAAATTCAGGCAGCTAGATCGAATCAGTGCCTTTTTAAAATACAAATTCAGGCAGCTAGATCGAATCAGTGCCTTTTTAAAATACAAATTCAGGCAGCTAGATCGAATCAGTGCCTTTTTAAAATACAAATTCAGGCAGCTAGATCGAATCAGTGCCTTTTTAAAATACAAATTCAGGCAGCTAGATCGAATCAGTGCCTTTTTAAAATACAAATTCAGGCAGCTAGATCGAATCAGTGCCTTTTTAAAATACAAATTCAGGCAGCTAGATCGAATCAGTGCCTTTTTAAAATACAAATTCAGGCAGCTAGATCGAATCAGTGCCTTTTTAAAATACAAATTCAGGCAGCTAGATCGAATCAGTGCCTTTTTAAAATACCACCGCATTGCTAGATGATACTAGCGAAATTTCAACAGGCGCATTGAACAATTTGTAAAAATTTTTTTTGTTTTTTTTTGTTAACCTATTTTGTACCACTGCTGGGCAAAGGTCTCCCCCAAAATTTAACTAATATTGAACGAAAAAACTTACTTATTCCAATTAATTTTGTGTCTTTTCCTGAAACAAAAATACATTATCGAATTATTATAAATGCTATTACAGGTAAGTATTGCGGAATTATTATGAGGTTACTATAAAGGTTGTCCCAGAATACGTATACAATCCTGAATTCTTCACATAATAAGAAAGAACATATTTATGACGATCTCTGTGGCGCGGCGGGCGAAGGTTCGCCTGCGACGCAGGAGGTGGCGGATTCGTTTCCCGCGTTGAAACAAATATTTGTGCGATCTGCAGATATATGTTAAGGATGTTCTGTTCTGGGTATTTTCTGTGTATATGTATGTAATGTATTGTATTAAGTATATCAGTTATCTAGTACCCATCACACAGGCTCTGCTTAGCTTGGGGCTAGATAATGTTGTTTGAACTGTCCAGCATTATTTATTTATTTTATATTTCATCTTTAACTCGCGTCTAAATTGAGATCGCTAGGATGATGTTTAGTAACAAAACTTGAACTAGGCTCACCTGTTAGTAGTTATGTAATGAACTTGAACTAGGCTCACCTGTTAGTAGCTATGTAATGAACTTGAACTAGGCTCACCTGTTAGTAGCTATGTAATGAACTTGAACTAGGCTCACCTGTTAGTAGCTATGTAATGAACTTGAACTAGGCTCACCTGTTAGTAGCTATGTAATGAACTTGAACTAGGCTCACCTGTTAGTAGCTATGTAATCCTGGTCCATGTATTCTTCTGACATTTCCACCGAAAGGGGCTGGCCGCGGTGATCCTGCAGGATACCAAAGTACCGAGGAGGTCGCGTCACAGAGAATAAAATAGCTGAAAAGATGACGATTATACTTACCATCATTTTACAATCTCTCATTATGTTGGTTTCTCAGTTAGTATGGTTCAAAATAAAGAATTTTGATCCAAATCTTGCGAGATGCTGTAGCAGCAATTTCTTAATTAATAAAAAAATGTGTACCACAAATATTCATAAATAAATAATCAATAATTTCTAAATAATACAACTAATACAAGTAGATATGTACAAAATTAAAAAAATACATATGAAACAGTTGTTAACCTGGAGACCGCTGCTAACGATCTAAAGGTAGCTCAACTGATCCAAATCACTATCAGACGAAAGCGTCCCTAATTTGCTGGCTGCATTGCCACGCTGAATGGCAATACTAATGCGTTGAGCCTAAGAGCCAGCTCTCGGGTCACGCGTCGCTTCAACCAGACACCCTGATAGAATTTTGAAAACGCAAAGGGTCCGGTACCCCACGGATGCAGAGTCTCGACCCCGAAAGGCTCAAATAAGTAAGCTCTCTCAAGACTTGCATATTTGCTTCTTTTGAGATCATCAGCGGAATCGGTCGCTGCACCGGCCCTATGATGTCCCGGACAGATGAGGTGGCGCAATGGTATCAAAATATAATTTCATTTATATATCTTGAAGACTTCGCAATGTGGGTACATACATACCGTCGTCTGTCTTTCTTGAAAACTATAATCTGGATCTCTTCAAGGCTAGAGTGAATAGGTGCCTTCTAGACTTTTGTGCTTCATCTTCGGCCACATCGTCACTTACCAACAGGTAAGATCGTGGCCGAACAGAGGTCTACCACAGTTAAAAAATAAAAAAGTTGAATTAGTGGTACTAGCTAATTAACGAATATTTATATTAGTGTATGGTTATAATGAGGTTCTCAAAAAGTCCGCAGGGGTTAACATTTTCTGCATACTAAAATGAAATTTCGACTTGCAAATCGGTTTTAGTTTTTCAGAGTGGTTCCAAATTAAAAACCTGTACTAAGCCTTCTGTACTCTTACAGAAGCTTTCACCCTACGCATGAAGTGGTACAGCCTATTTAAGATTAGTGGTAGTTTTCAGTTTTTGGGAGCTTACCACACTAGTAGTACAAGTAGTATTTGTAGTAGTAGTAGAGCTTTTTTGTGAAAGAGTTCGTCCGGGGAAGTACTACCACCATACCTATTTCTGCCGCAAAGCAGTACTAGGTTTCATCTTTATGTCTCAGGGTGACGAGCGCAGTGCAATGCCACATAGGGCGCGTCCTAGGTGGACGTGACCTATGTGATAATGCACGGTTCATAGGCAGAGGGTACCTAGCGCTTACCAACAGGTGGGCTATATGCTTGATTCGTCATACGTATGGTATGGGGAAAAAACCACCATATATAGGTACTTACAGTCATCAACAGCGCGAATTTCTCTTAAAACGATGGCTAAAATTATAAATACTAAATGTAGCTTTATTTCACACATCCTAGCCTTTTTTAAGATTATCTAGACTGAATACTTTTAAATAACAACAGCTAAGAGCCAACTGAAATCGCGTTTCTTAAAATCAAGTTAACATTATTATTTTTTAACTTTAGTTCGAAGAAAGTCTGCCTTTTGTTACTGGCGGAATGCCCGGACGTTATGAAGCCAATAACGTTAAAAAAAGTTGCCAAAATAGTGTTTCACTTGAGATCTTATTGTGCATTACAAGAATGGAGTAAGTAACCGTGGTTGAGTGCTCAACTTATCAACTTCCCGTTTATGTACGATGTTTACTAATTGAGTAATGTTTGGGCAAGCAGCACTGTTGTTTGCCTACCAACGTAGGTACGTCATTCTTGTAAACAATGAGCTTTTGCTGAAATTGAATATTTAAACCTACCAAGATATCTTTCATCACAAGTAATTCATTTTGTAATTTTTTTAAAAAAAACCTCAACGCAATGAAACGGCTGAACCGATTTTGATCAAACATAGGTAAGAACATACATACATACATACATAGACACACGCCTTTTTCCCCGAAGGGGTAGGCAGAGCCACAATAGGCCTCTTTTCACAGTGGGTTGCACCATCGTGGAATATAGACACCCCGACAAATTCAACTTCCAAACAAAAAAAAATTTAATCGGTTCATCCGTTCGGGAGCTACGATTCCACAGACAGACACACACACAGATACGTCAAACTTACAACACCCCGTCGTTTTTGGGCCGGGTTAAAAATAAACTCATCCAAGTTTTTATTGGCAAATACTATAGAGATTTATTATTTATACGCCGAATGTACTTCACTAACAAAATCAATCATTCTCAATGAATCGAACAGGAACTACTCACCTGGCCTTTTTTTTCTTTATACTTAGTTAGTTGGTGCTGCACGGCTTGTGCATTTGCCATTTTCAAGTTATTTTTCATTTTCATTAGTGTATTCAATATAATTTGCAACGTTACACTCCTTCCAAGTCGTCAAAGTCAAAGTTTAGTCATGTTTTAGTAAAACGGTGGCCGTTTTACTAAAACTTTGGTAGACACTACCACCAATCTAAAAAGTCACGCAATTCACTTCCATTTAATTTCACTACACTTGTGCTCTTTAAACGAGCTACATTGGTTAAAATGCCACCAACATAACTCCAAAATAAAACCACCCAAGTGCGAGTTGGACTCGCGCACCGAGGGTTCCGTACAAACCTGTAGGTATATAAGTAAAGGTTATGGTATTTTTATTGCTAAATGAAATCATCATGAGGAAAGGGGAGGTAAGTTTATAATTACTAAAAATATTTTTATTGTAACTAAAAATTTATGTTTTTCGCAAATTTTCCTTTATCTGTGCTATAAGACGTTCAAGATTCTGAGTTCACGGGAATTACCCTGTAGGTTTTGATTCCCTTGCGAGTGTCGAAAATTTGCAGCATAAACGGTTGTTCTTTTGATTGCGTTGGCTTAGAAGTTTGATTTTTTACAGCTCCAAGTGACAGTAGACCTGAGTATTTGATATAAAGGACCATGCCCATATTAGTATGGAGCTGAAAGTCAGCAATGCCCAGCAATGCCATGCAATGCCCAAATTGCAGCTCTATGTCATATGATAACTTTTTAACAGTATTTATACGATATCTAGATTTAATGTCATATAAAGCACCGGTTCAAAATATATTAACTTCCAACTGATTTTTTATACATTTTATCGTTTACAGACAGTGTAGTTTTTCACTAGGAACTTCATGATCATCACATAAGCTAAACCAGATCAGTGTTCTTTTATATACTTATCTGTATGTTATCAGATAAACATGTATCTTTATCTGGGCATTTCTGGGGCACAGATTGTCCTTTCAGCTTGATACCTCCACGCGTTTCTGCGAAAAAGGGTATTGACAGACAGACAGACGGACAACAAAGTGATCCTATGATGGTTCCATTTTACCTTTTGAGGTACGGAACCCTAAAAAGACTTGGAAAAGCAGCCTACCTTTTTTTAGGTATCGAATAGTAGTTGCTATCTAGATATATAAATAAGAGGGTTCTTGAAGGACTCCGTAGAGCAGGGTTTCACAAAGTGGGCGATAAGCCTTGGGCCTTGTGGGCACTGCAGGCCTAAAGGGGGGTGGTAAGAGACCCAGAAAAAAATGGGGGTGTCTAATCAGACAACATAGTTATTACTATTCCTAGATAGGTCATTTTCATAGACCGCGGGCAATCATGTTTTAACAAGTTTTTGTTAAATAACCCGATTTGTGCATGTTTAATTTGAAGTTATAGTGGTTTTAAAGTAGGTGAAAAAATGGAAGCGCTAAAAAATAATTTATTCTCAAAGTGGGCAAGTAGACAAAATAAGTTTGCCGTAGTCCTCTACGCGGCTTGTTTGCCGTAGTCCTCTACGCGGCTTGTTTGGCTGTAGACGTCGTAGAGCTGCAATGTCTCTGTAGAAAAGACATCAACGCGCTCATCGCTCATATTTACCCAACTGCGGCGATGCCAAAAAAGAGAATTATGGATTTGACATGTATGTATGTATGTATCTCCGTCCGTATGTTCCCTCGTACGTAACTACTAAACGACTGAACCGATTTTGATGAATGATATGTCGTTAGATTAGTCTTTATTGCGCGAGTGTCTATGGCGTTTATGGATTGTTTATGGCGACTGTGTTTTTTTAGACATTCTTATCATGTTTATTATCAAAAAAATAGTCTTGATGAACACATTTTTAATATATTATAAATTTATGGTAATTTATATTCTCCCGATGACCCACCCCCCATATTACTTATTCTGCTATTCGGAGCGGAGAAGAATCCACCAAAAAAGAGATAACTAACATCGGTCCAGCCGATCTTGATCTTGAGTTTTAAGTGGTGTAACTAACACGACTTTGTTGTATATATATAGATATCAGCTATCTAGTACCCATAACGCAAGCTCAGCTTAGCTAGATAATTTTGTGTGAATTGTCCAGCATTATTATTTATTTATAACTAATAATAGTTTCAACAAATAAATTTAATTTAAACTTTTATTGTAAACATCGGAGTAGTTCCTGTTGCATCCCTTGGTTATGATCGGGTGGAATTTGATCGTCCTGTTCGATTCCTTAAAATTCGCGGGGAAACTGCGAGCCTTAGGACCAAAAATACAGCCATGTGTAAGAAAGAAGCCTTCAGCACTGAAACCTCTCACCAAGGCCCTTTCATTACAGCCTACATCAGTCCACTGCAGGACCCACAATGCGCGCCATTTAGACCGATTTCCAGCTCTTCCCATCCACTTTCTACTAGCCGCCTTACGCAGATCGTCGCTCCACCTAGCCAGGGGGCGCCCCACGCTACGTTTACCAAGACGTGGTCTCAACTCTAGAACACGTTTACCCCGGCGGTTGTCGGTTCTTCAGCAATATGCCCAGCCCATTGCCATTTCAGCTTGCTAATTCTCTGAGCTATGCTGATGACCTTAGTTCTCTGTCGGATAACTTTATTGCGGACTAGCTGTCACCCGCGGTTTCACCCGCGTTATTCTCCTTTACAGTAGGTTAGGTTAGATGTTAGGTTATGGGGAGATGGGCCTCGTCAGCATTGGTCTGCAGCCTGTCTAGGAGAAGGAAAACTCCGAAATCAAACCCGGGGAGATGGGCCTCGTCAGCATTGGTCTGCAGCCTGTCTAGGAGAAGGAAAACTCCGAAATCAAACCACCACTCAGGGAGCATACCCGAAAAAAAAAACCCCGATCTAAGGTGTAAACCGACCCGTGCCGAGGGATTCGTAGCCAGAGGGCAGTCTGGTTGTTAACGGAGGGTGCCTGTGTTGGCGGTCACAGGGCACAGCGGAGATCTGCCTTACCCCCGTAAAGGGCTCTGCGGGGGTGGACCTTTAGATCCCTTCTACTCGTGGGAACGCAATGGAGATATATAATTATAATAATCATCCGCATGGCAGCGACGCGGTCCGCCACCCGTCACGTCTCGTTTCCCGCGGGGGCGAAAAGCGGTCTACGGAGAGCCGTTTCGCTACGTTGAATGTTGGAGGAGGAATGGAAGAAAAGTTGAATGAGGTGTGTCAGATGATGGATGAAAGAAAGATTGATGTTCTATGTGTAAACGAGACGAAGCGGAAAGGCTGTGACACCACCAAGCACGGACCCTACACGGCATATTGGTCTGGAGTACCTAGTACCGCCAGAGCTTGCCAGGGAGTTGGTGTTATACTTTCCGCGCGAATGGCTGAGTGTGTGAATGAGTTTGAATGTGTAAATGCGAGATTGCTTTGGTTAAGAATGAAAGTCGGCCTCACTCGTATCTTTGTCGTAGGGGTATATGCTCCTGTTGACAACGGTACAGGTGGGTCTCAGCGGGCACAGGGAGAAAGAGATAAGTTTTGGGAGAGTTTGAGAGATGTTCTGAGAATACGCAAGGATAATGAAAGGTTAGTAATGTTAGGTGATTTTAATGGTTGGGTGGGGGTAAAGCGGGATGGATTTGATAGTGTTCTAGGAATGTTTGGTGACGAAAGGGTAAATGAGAATGGTAAAAGTTTGCTTGAGTTATGTTTGGAATGGAACCTTTGTGTGACAAACACCATGTTTAACCACAAAAGGATCCATATGTATACGCGAGAGGCGAAGAATGTGAGAAAAAGTATGATTGATTTTGTTATAGTGGATGAAAGAATCAGAAAGAAAGTTTTAGACACTAGGGTGTACCGTGGGACCAGCATTCATACAGACCACTTCCTGGTAATGAGCCGAATAAGTGGTCTGTTTCAAGGATGGCGACATCGGGTGCGTGAGCCTACAAGTGTTTTAGAAAGAATAAAAGTAGAAAACTTGCAAGAGGAAGAAGTGATAGATGAGTATAAAAATAAGTTGATTGAAAGGTTTGATAGGTTCGATGACATTTCTGAGATTGAAGAATTGTGGAAGTCATTTAAAGAAGAAGTAGTGAGTGTTGCTATTGAAGTATGTGGGGTGATTAAGAGGAGGAAAGGAAAAAAGGTGAAGAATGTGTGGTGGGATAAAGATGTACAGAAGGTAGTAAGTGAGAAGAAGAAAGCGTGGATGGATTGGCTAGCTGTCAGAGCTAACGAAAGAATGCAGAAGGCAACGAATGCGGATGTAGATGAAGCTAAGAAAGAGTTTAAGAGACTGAAAGGCAGAGTCAAAGAATTGGTTAAAAGAAAGAAGAATGCGCAGGAAGATGAGTTTGATAAAAGGTTATCTGAAGATTTCCGAACGAACATAAAGTTTTTCTGGAAATCTGTTCGTTCAGTTAGAGGTAAAACTCAAGGCTCTGAGCTGAACTCGATCAGAGATCAGAATGGAAGTATAGTGAAAGGAGAAGAATGCGTATTAAGTAGATGGAAAGAGTATTTTGAAAGTTTGTTTGAAAGAGAGGATCGTCAGGCACCTACCTCAGTTATGAATGTAAGCGATAACCATAATGAAAGTAGTATAAGCATGGATGAAATCGTGAAAGCATTGCGAAGTATGAAATCAGGGAAGTCTGCAGGGTATGATAGGATAACAGTTGAGATGCTGAAGGCTGGACATGGTATCGTAGCGAGTCAGCTGTACCGCCTTTTCAATTTGTGCTGGAACACCGGTCAAGTACCAAGGGATTGGAGCAAAGCTGTCATCGTACCTCTTTACAAGGGAAAAGGTTCACAGCAAGACTGTAAGAACTACAGAGGTATTAGCCTACTCAGCATCGTCGGCAAACTGTATGCAAAGGTGTTGATTGAAAGAGTTGTGAAAGAAACCGATGAGAAAATATGGGACGTACAAGCGGGATTTCGAAAGGGTATGGGATGTACGGATCAGGTTTTTTCCTTGCGATGCATAACCGAAAAATTTTTGGCTAAGGGTCGAAAAGTCTATTGCGCTTTCGTGGATTTGGAAAAGGCCTACGATAAAGTAATGAGGAATGAACTATGGTCGGTACTGTCGATGTATGGGGTAGACAGGAACCTCATTCGAGCTCTGAAATCTCTCTACGAGGATTCCAGTGCTTGCGTAAGAATACACGGGTCATACACTGAATGGTTTAGCATCGAAAAGGGTGTTAGACAGGGATGTGTAGCGTCACCGTGGCTGTTTAACCTATTCATGGACAGTTGTTTGCGAGATTTGAAAGATAGTGAATGTGGGTTAAGAATGAATGAGTTACTCGTCAAATGTCTTCTCTACGCTTAGTAATACTTGTGCCGTCCGCGGATGAGTTACAAGAGATGGTAACAATTGCGCATGAATGTTTTGAGAGGAAAGGAATGAAAGTAAACGTAAGTAAGACGAAAGTAATGGTTTTTGAAAGAGATGAACTAATGACGAAATGTGATGTTTTGATTGGTGGAGAAAGAGTGGAACAAGTAAAAAAGTTTGTATATTTGGGAACTTTGTTCACAAGAGACGGCAAGCATGAAGATGATATTGAAAGGAGAGTAAATGCTGGAAACCAAGTGAATGGGGCACTTCACGCCTTTATGAGTAGTCGGAATGTGTCCAAGAAGGCACGACTGGCCGTGCATAGAGGGGTGTTAGTACCGACATTAATGTATGGTAGCGAAAGTTGGGTATGGCAGAAGAAACATGAAAGTAGAATAAATGCAGTGGAGATGAGAGCTTTGAGAAGTATGTGTGGTGTGACTTTGAGAGATAGAATAAGGAATAGTGTGATAAGAGAGCGTTGTGAAATTAAAGAAGACGTAGTGACTAGGATTGAGAAAGGTATGCTTAGATGGTTTGGGCATTTAGAAAGGATGGACGATAGTAGATTGACGAAACGGGTACACAAGACGAGCGTGAATGGGACAGTGGGAAGGGGAAGACCTCGGCGAACGTATTCAGACCAGATCGGAGACGTTCTGGAAAAAGGCCAGGTCAAGAGTACCCTTAACCGACGAGCATGTATGAAGAATGTGATGAGAGTGAATGAAGCAAAAGAGGTGTGTCAGGATCGTAGCAAGTGGAAATCCGTGGTCTCTGCCTACCCCTCCGGGAAACAGGCGTGAGTTTATGTATGTATGTATGTACAGTAGGTTATATTCTGTTACCAAATTACTCCTGCATTCTGCTGCTCGCCTGGTACATTGGATAAAAAACCTTCGCATTGCTGCTGGGCCCTCGGTGTTATCCGCATAGGTCTCGATCCCGTGGGAATATCGGGATAAAAATATGCCTATGTTATTCCGGTAGTCCCGTTTCAGCGTGAAGAAGTAACAAACACACTAACACACAAACTTTCGCATTTATTAGTGTGATTTTATCCCTCAGAGAAACTCCGAGCATAGCTCGTTCCATAGCACGCTGAGCGACCTTGAACTGATGGGTCAGGCGCACCGTGAGTGTCCACGAGAGTCCATGTGAGTTTTAAGGCCCTTTACAGAGCCAAGACATCTTTTTGACCTAATGCAGAGTGACGTTTACTACATCAATACAAGCTGTTATTTTTCTTAATGTTTATATCTACAACTATCTCCTATAGAAAAGGTTCCCCTCCCCGCCCCACAGCCGCCGCCCCCCATAGCCGATGAGTTCCTGGCGTAGCCCGTTGTACTTCTTGAAGAACAGTTTCTTGAGGATCCGTTTCCGACGCTTGTCTTCTTTCAGGCAGGATTCCAGTTTGTCCATGCACACATCCTCTCTGGAAATAAAACAAAATTGTTAACCAAAAGTAGAAAAAACAGCAAAACCAAAAGTGTTAGGTAGTCTGGATGAGACCGCTCTTAAATTTAAAGTGGTTGCTTTCGCTTGTAGCGCGAAATTCAAATTGTTTCGTGTTTTTTGCACATCACTGCTCATTAACACTTATTCAGATAACGAAAACTGATTTGCCGGTAATTATATGACCTAACACACAAGTTTTAATTTATAGTATCTCATAAATATCATTAGTTTAGCTAAGATTGTGCTTCATTGGTTTTTATAGTGTTTTTTTTTGTTTGAAGCACATTCATAGCCAAACTAATGATATTTATGTAATAATATAAATTAAAACTTGTGTGTTAGGTCATATAATTACCGGCAAATAAGTTTTCGCTACCTGAACAAGTTTTGATGAGCTGTGACGTGAAAAAAAAAACGCTCCACAAGCGAAAGCAACCACCCTAAGTGAATTGCGTGTCTTTTCGAAATGGTGGATTTTTTCTTGGAAATACCTGGTTTTTCTGCCACCATTTAAACTGGGCTATGACTTGACGGAGACTCTTGAAGACATGACTACATTTAAAATTACTTGTTATTCATTAAAAATTGCATTCATTATTCAAAAAAGTCAAAAGTCAAAAGTATTTTATTCATTGAAATCACAAGGATCATTTTATTAATACTTGACACTGGCTAAATTGTTGCTAATAAAGCACAGAAGCCATTAACAAAAAAAATACAGTCGTGTCCTGTGGCAAGTGTTTCATTCGAGATTTTCCATTCGAGATTTTTCATTCGAGATTTTACATTTGACATTTTACATTCGAGATTTTTCATTTGAGATTTTCATTCGAGTTTTTTCATTAGAGATTTTCCATTCGAGGTTTTTAATTTCGAGATTATTTATTCGAGATTTCTATTCGTTCTGATGTCCGCGTATCATAATTTTACCGAGCTGACTGTATAAAAGCAAGCGATGTCGAACAGTTCGACTATCGAACTACTGGTAGGACTGGATGGAATAAACCGAATTTACGCTACATTTTTTCGGTGACGAATTTACCCGATTATGAAAGACCCCTAACCCATTTTGATCGCTGGCCAAAAGTTTTGAAACTTGAAAGCTTTATAGGTTAGGAAGTTTCCTCTTTCAAAGTTTCAAAACTTTTGGACAGACAAAACCTAAGGACAGATAAATTATCCCATATCACAGATAAAATAATAAGTTTGTAGGAGCTTACTTATAGTTCTGATCGAAGAGTAGTTTCACTGGCTCTGTCTTGGTGTACTTGTCGGGCAGGCGCGCGCCCGGCGGCATCTTGGCGAGGTCCTTCATGATGCCCATGATGGTGTTCTCGAGCTGAGCCAGCTTCGGCACCATCAGCCTTTTTATAACCTGGAGACCAACATGCATTGAGGAGGGACCGACGTCACTTATAGCCTGAACCTTTGTTAGTAGTAGAGCTTTTTAGGGTTCCGTAAAAAAAATACGGAACCCTTATGGATTCGTCATGTCTGTCTGTCTGTCCGTGTATGTCACAGCCACTTTTTTCCGAAACTATTAGAGCTATGCTGTTGAAACTTGGTAAGTTGATGTATTCTGTGAACCGCATTAAGATTTTCAAACAAAAAAAGAAAAAAAATGTTAGTTTAGTTAGATTTAAAAAAAAAACAATACATTTTGGGGTTCCCCATACATAGAACTGAAACTCATTTTTTTTTTCATCAAACTCATACGTTTGGGGTATCTATGGATAGGTCTTTAAAAATGATATTGAGGTTTCTAATATCATTTTTTTCTTAACTGAATAGTTTGCGCGAGTGACACTTCCAAATTGGTAAAATGTGTGTCCCCCCCCCCCCCCCCCCCCTTAACTTCTAAAATAAGAGAATGATAAATCTAAAAAAAATATATGATGTACATTACCATGTAAACTTCCAACGAAAATTGGTTTGAACGAGATCTAGTAAGTAGTTTTTTTTTTATACGTCATAAATCGTAAACCATCCAAGAACTTTTATATTATGTTACTTGCTGCTACGGAACCCTTCATGGGCGAGTCCGACTCGCACTTGGCCGCTTTTTATTTGTGAAAGAGTTCGTCCGGGGAAGTACCTACTACCATCATACCTATTTCTGCCGCAAAGCAGTAGTGCTCGCATTGCTGTGCTCCGATTTGAAGGGTATGGATGCCGGTGAAATTACAGGCACATGAGACTTTTCATCTTTATGTCTCAGGGTGGCGGGCGCAGTGCAATGTCACATAGGGCGCGTCCTAGGTGGACGTGACCTATGAGATAATGCACTGTTCATAGGCAGAGGCGGGGGCCATCTACATGATCCGTCATACCAATTGTTATTTTTAAAAAAAGAACCTTCTCGTGTTAGTTACCTAGGCTACGAGTATGTAGGTATATACAGTTGTGGTCATATAATTAAGAACGATTTGAAGTTCTAGAAGTTTTTTATTTAAATCGTATCATACACAGAGATGTGTACCTTCTGAGAAGCAACTAGTTATGTTATATAATAGTCACATTAATAGAGCCACCTGACTTAAGAATAAAGTATGAAATCGCTAACTATTTTTTGCACAAATTTATTGATTTTATCAAAGTAACACATTCAAATAGTACTGAAACTGGACAAATAATTAAGAACGATTTATTTAAATGCTCGGGAATTGTTTTGTATGACACTTAGATTTAAAAAATCACAATATTATGTAGCACAGGAAACATAAAAAGAAATTTAATAAATATTTAACTAAAATTAATAGTTAATAGCATATCCACGGCTTTTAATTACAGCTTTACACCGGCGAGGCATTGACTCTATTAATTTTTGACATTTCGCAAGAGAAATAGAGTACCATTCTTCTAAAAAAACGTCATACAGCTCTCTTAAATTTCCACACTTTGTATTTGAAACCTTTTTCTTTACTTCAAACCACAGATTCTCTATTGGGTTTAGATCTGGACTGTTAGCAGGCCAGTCTAAGACAGAAACTAATTGCGCTGTAAGAAATTCCTTTACGGTGCGTGCAGTGTGCTTTGGATCATTGTCATGCTGGAATGTCCAAATGACTGGTAGAACGTCTTCAGCGTATGGTAACATTGTTTCTTCCAGTACATTTTTGTATTGGAACTGATCCATGTTACCTTCTATCAACTTTACAGGTCCTACACCATGTCCAGAAAAGCAACCCCAAATTTTCACATTTCCACCACCGTGCTTTAATGTAACTTTCGTGTACTTTGGGTCGAATGCTGTATTCGGGGGACGTCGTACATATCGTTTTCCATCAGAACATACTCTGTTTATTTTCGTCTCGTCAGAAAAAAGTACATTTTTCCACTGTTGCACAGTCCAGTTTTCATACTATCTCGCAAATGCAAGCCGGGCTTGCCTGTGGCAAAGTTTTAACATGGGTACCTTTCTTGCTATCCTACCGTGCAATTTTTCTTCTACCAAACGTCTTCGATTAGTGCGTGCTGAGATTGCTGAAGGGTTGTTTTCACCAAAATATTATTTTCTAATCTCATTGAGGATTTTGTTTTGCCATACGAACGATGTTTCGGTCATCTCGAGGAGTTGTTTTTCTCTGTTTAGGTACACGTGGAACATTCGAAGTAGTTTGATACGTAGCAAAATGCTTTACAGCGTGGAAAACCATCGTTTTTGAACATTGCAGATGGTCGGCTATCTTTTTATAAGACCAATTCTTCCGGCGAAGTTTTATTATTACTTCCCTTGTAGATTTATCACAACTTTTATTTTTCCCATTGTTTTTTCTAAAGAAGCAATCACCTTTAATCTTTTACAGCACGTACACGTAATGGCGCCAAAATTATACAAACAGTAACAAATCGACTGAGTGTTCTCTATTTAAATTTGAATAAAGGTATAAACTACTTAGCGTTCTTAATTACGTGACCAGCCAGTAATAAGGAATACTTTGTTTAAAAGTAGTGTAAAAAGTTTGCCTATTGATTTTTAGCCAATCATGTGTATCAATGAATACAGTGGTAATATGGAAATGTTTTACGATACCGAGAGAAATAAAAACAAATGCATACAATTAGTTTTGCATCTTAGTTGGAAAAAATCTTCCCTTTATATCAGCGTTCTTAATTATATGGCCACCACTGTAGGTATAACAGTTTTCAAACAAATAATTTGGTACATTCACACATACATACATACATACATACATAGACACACGCCTTTTTCCCCGAAAGGGTAGGCAGTGCCTCAAATGGGCCTCTTTCCACTGTGGGTTCCACCATCGTGGGAAAGACGTGATAAGTGGTGAGCTCATCGCCGCCATTGCTTCCCACGACTGACTCTGCTAACGCTTTCTTCCAGTAATAACACATTCCTTAAATAAGCTAGCAACCAGGACAAAACTTATATCAGGACAAATTTTATAACAAATTTTCAAACTCTCAATAATTTTCAGTGTTCCAACTTTTAAACAAATGAAACATCCGCGTTTCATTCATCGTGTGCTGGTCATCATAAGACCCTGAACTCAGAGGGTGTTTTTTTTTTTGTGTCTACGTGATGGACGGAACAAGCAGATAGCCCACAAGATGTTAAGCGGTAATCTCTGCCTTTAACAATGCATTACCACATAAATCACGTCCACGTAGGACGCGCCCTATGCGGCCCTATATAGCATTGCGCCTGCCACCCTGAGACATAAAGATGAAAAGTCAGAAATCGTAAACCTACACACATTTTCCTGTATCTTACTTTTCCACATTTGTTCCCAGTCTTGCACGGCGTCCTGAATCGTCTCCCGAGGTCCATAGTCGGCAGGTTCTGTACCTGGGTTATCACGTTGGACAATGAGCCTGTAGCCGTCTTTTGAGCTAAAAATTATAGGGACGTTAAGTTTATACATACTCAGATTCAATGCTCCCAAAAATAAAACTTGCTCGCAATACCAGGCAGACCAAGTCAGTAGATAGGACTAGGTACATAATAATGTCTAGATTGTAAATCACTTACTTACTAGAAATAAGTGATTGAATTGTATTGAATTGACTTGAAACCGGTTACCAGACTCAGTGATCAGTGCCCCCTCAGTGAATTCTTTCACAAATAGACTTAACAAACATTTAAAGTGCACTGACAAGGACTAAGATATACCTACACGCATCAGCTCTGAGAGCTGACTGTGTATTATAAATAAAATGAAATGCCTCAGCTGACTAGGTACCTAGTGGCTCCTGGCCCGGCATATTTCCAAGCATTCATAAATGATGGAGTAGGTAGGAAAATTGTGTTCTTACCCATTTTAGCCTTCTTAGTTTTGCCTAGTCGTGCTATTTCAGGCTTGAATTCCTCCGAATTTTTGCCTCCATAAGCTAAAGACATTAAAACTATAGCGGAGCCTGCAAATAGGTACTTTTTCAGAATCATTTTGTAACACTACCGTTGGTTTCCGCGGCTAGTGTAGAAAGAGGGGTACTTTTTGTTGTTATCGATCATGTTTTCAAAATAATTGCCATTGTACTGTAGGAAGGAGGCTGTACGTAGGAACCTGGGTACTTTCTGTAACTACTTCCGTTATAAACAATGAAGCCAAAACCGGCCAAAGCATTACGTAATTAACTCATGCTTTCCTGCGTAGGTAGGTACCTAGTTATGTATGATTTTTACAACTTTACTATTACCTATACATGTACCTATACCTACCTGCTCAGTTACCTACACTATCTAAAACCTGTACCTACCACCTGCCATGCCTGCCTCACAGTTCCCTGGTCAATGGTACCTACCCATGGACCTAAATAGTTAGGTAGATAGTTATGTAGTAAGTACCTAAAGCTTTTAGGTAAATATTAGATCCATGCTTAACTAGTTAGTACTAAAAATGTATTAGTAATTACTCAACATCATCATCGTCAGCCCGCAGAAGTCCACTGCTGGACATAGGCCTGCCCCATGGAATGCCACGACAAACGGTCTTGAGCCGCCTCCGTCCACCGCCTTCCTGTCACGCCGGTCTCGTGAGTGTAAGTGATTCTCCAAAAAAACTCCTACTTAGGTATATTTTACGATATATTCAATAAAAACTGTTTTTCGAGCGGTGCGAGGCGTTTAAATTTTATCGTATGAAGATTTCTGCCTCAGGTTCGCAGCCCTCAGTGTAGGGTACGTCGTTTTCCGTACAAATCTCATCATTGATAATGTGCAAAACATCTTGAGATTTGGCCACACACACACATCTTACTACCTTTTGCTCTAGCAAAAGGTAGTAAAATGTGGCCATTTTCACTACTTGCACAGAATAAATAATATTAGGTGCAAGATAGCACTTGCCTTGTATGGCGTGCCAACCAAGGCAGAGGGCTGAGTCGCAGTTTTGCACACGATGACACCAATCGTCCGTCGTACTTACACTACGCTTACACCATACACCGGTGTGTGTGGACATAAGTGAGTCTTAGTGGTTCAACACCGTCGTATACCACCCATCGTAGGGACACGATCGTATAACACCGGAAGACGCCAAAATTGGCTATGATATGTTGTCGAAATGAATTTAAAACTGATAAAAAGGTATTTGTCTATGGAATTTGATTGTTGAATGTGTCAGTTGTCACTGTAAAGATGTCAAAGTCAAATTGTATTTTGATTTTTGAAGTTGAAGTTGAAGTTGGTTTTCGCCATTATGAAGAAGAAGAAGGTGTAGTAGTCAAATTCAAGTATTTTCATTAATTTCCAAACAAAGAAAGTATTCAAAGATTTATAAGTAACAAACCTCTTCGTGCAAACATGGATGCAACTCCGCAACACTAATAAACACAATGAACGCTGGGCACGGACCACGGGCTGCATACAGTCAAGAGCTGCCCTACCGGCTGGCTTCGCTTACCTACAACAACTGATACGTCGCCTGCTCAACTTTCAAAGAATAACCCTTCGCACCATCGTGGGTTCGTGGGGACACTCATAGGACACAGTCTCAACGCCTCTTCAACATCGGAGCCACATACAGCCCACTCTGCAGAGGGTGTCTGACCGAAGAAGAATCGGCTGCCCACTTAATCCTGGAATGTGTGGAAATAGCAGCTCAACGTAAACAAATCCTCAACAACCCGAGAAGCCTGCGAAGACCCCAGTAAACTTTTGTGCTTGTGGAGTGATTGTACCTTGTGATTTCAATGAATAAAATACTTTTGACTTACTTTGGTGGTAATTTCAATGACTGAATTTTTCGTATTGGGCAGGAGCGCATAACTTTCTAGTATCACTTAGATTTCCCCCCTAGTTTAGGCCATTGGGAGAAGTGTTGTTTTTTAAGAATATTTTTGGTAAACACATTCATATAAGGCCCGAAACCAAAAATCATCTAGATAAATCTATAAAATATAAATATAGATATATAGATCTAGTAAAGTCATGGTAGCAGCGACCTAACTGACAAGTCCAAGAAATTAGATCTTGTTTATTTACACATGGTAACAGGACAGGTAAGTTGCCTATATTATTTCACTATGATCATAATCGCAGATACCTTAAACCTTACATTAACCTTACTGAGATCATTAACTTTTTTCATCCGGTTCCTAAGAATAAGAATATTTTACTAGCTCGAATACAGGTAACTTATTTCTAAGAGGTGTTACAATACAATTATAACACCTCTTTCGCTAGCTTGCTTTTAAACATAAGAACATAAATAAATAAATAATGCTGGAAAGTTCACACAACATTATCTAGCCCCAAGCTAAGCAGAGCTTGTGTTATGGGTACTAGATAACTGATATACTTAATGGCAAATCCATGAATTTGGTATTTTATTATAGACCCGTATGGCATTTACATTTATTATATATATTTCTCTTATAAGTCTGCAGTTTAAGTTTGGGTAAATAAAGTATAAATGGATTTCTAGGCTCAACATTTTTTACAACTAGGTAGGTATATCTGATTGCTATGAAGCAATCAGATAAAGTATTCTGGGTGTTGTTTCACAAGAATACACAATTCTCTTATGTACAGGTACATGCAAGCCAAGGGTAAGATAATTGTAGTCCTATATGCTCTTGATTTAGTTATGTATCTACCTATCCGCAATGAAACCACGTTTTGGACAACCAGATGTTTATTTTTATGCAAAGAATTTAGAATTTGTATGATATCTTATCCTCTACTAGTTGTATCCGTAGGGTTTGATGACTGATGTGAGGCTTACGGCCACCTTTTCTCCGGAGTCCTTCGTGATTTTCTGAAACAAGAAATACATACCTAAGTTATAAACATTGCTAAAGTAAAATTTTCTAGGAATGATTTTTGATTTTTTGATCTAACATGACTCCCAAGTACTTAGTTGAGGAGACTTTGTTAATTATGAGACAGTTACACTGGTCGTCATGTATGTTTTCATAATTATGTATCCGTATGTTGAAATCCCTTCCAGGTTGGGTTCTATTATATATTGTATAGCACATATAGTTAGTTTTTTGAGCATTAAGTACCTAAGTAGGTAATTTGTATCATCAAAGAAGAATCTTTCACCACGCTAGGTCTTTGAAACGAACCAGAGATAGGGGTAAAGAAAGAAACCACAATCTACAAGCAAAATAAGGCCTAGAGCAGGTAAATCGTAGAGCGTACCTCTATACTCTGTCTACGAGGTAAATTATTGACAAAAGTAATATAGGTACTCACTTTTACTTCAAGGCTCACACGCTGCTTAGGCCTTTGGTCGGTCGGTCGGTACGCTGTCGCAGCTCTTCGCATAGGAATACGAAGGCTTCTTTCGACAGCCGGTATTCCTAAATTCGGTCTCCGGGAGATCTTCGACAGGATCAAAGGATGCCCGAAGACTGTCTCGCATTTCCCGTAGCTCACGAGCCCGTTCTTCTTCATCAACATCTATGCAAGAAAATATCTCGCAGACATTCTCAATAACAAAGAACCCCACAAAAGTCCACAATTACACAGAAAAATAAACACTACCGTGTAGCGCTCACCTCTCACCGCCAAAAACACAAGTGTTGAGCGTAACGCTCATCGTCGCCGTCGTGTCATCGTATTCCAAGCGTGAAGCTGTCAAATTTGGCACTCGGACTCAGAAATAAATGAAAAACCGTTAAAAACGGTACGTAAGTGTGTACGATACGACGGCCGTGGCTCGGCTTATACGATCGGTGTTTGGTGTAACGACGATGATCGTAAGCATGGCAGCTGGGACTCAGAATATAAGTTCTCAAAGTGTACGCTAGGGGCGCTTATCATATTCCCATACAAAAATGCGTGTTACACTACACCATACACCCGTGTCAAATGGTTGGTAAAAAGCCAGACTCAGCACACAGGTGCCATCTTACGGTGAATGGTATGTAGTTATTACAGACCTTAGAGCTTTGCAGGCCTCCGTATTGTTACAGACCGTTCATTGTAAGATGTCCCTGCCTTGGGAACTTAGACCATTTGCCAGGCCTCTTGGGAATAGTGCTAAACAAGGCAGGGGGATATATCGGTGACCGGACTGCAAAAAATTCAAAAAATTCAAAAATTCAAACTTCATTTATTCAATACGATTTTTAGAAAAATCTCTTTGACACGTCGCTAATTATAGATTGCAATCTTATTATTAGATATATACATTTGTTTTGGCTGAGTTGGAGAAAGTTCAGTCCCAAGCTTTATTATCATCTAAATAATCTGAGATTTTATAGTACCTACGCTTTTATAGAAAGTTTATTTTTAATTAAGTTTTTTATTTTGTTTATCGACAACTTTAGCAAGTCGCTTGGGATCTTGTTATAGAAGCGTACACATTGTCCTTTAAACGATTTACTAACTTTATGAAGCCTGATAGTGGGAACAGCGAGTTTATCTTTGTTCCTAGTATTTACATTATGATTGTCGCTTTTTTTACTAAACAAGTTTATATTTTTGCGAACATAGATACCTACCTACATCAGGTTTTCATAAATATATTGACATGGAAAAGTCAAGGTGTTTATTTCTTTAAATTTTTCTCGAAGTGATTCTCTGGGGACCATATTATAAATTGCACGAACAGCCCTCTTCTGCAACACAAATATGGTGTTTATATCTGCAGCACTCCCCCACAACAATATGCCGTAAGACTTATTGCTGTGAAAGTAGCTGAAGCAGCTTTCTTCAGTCTTGCCAATTTAGCTCCAGAGCTAAATTCAGCTCAATTTTAACATTCTTAGCTCCAAAAACACTGTTTTTGGCTCTAAAGTAAATTCGAATTTATTTTGCAAATTGAATGAAACAATTAATAATCCCGCCAACCACGTTTTCTCGTACAATGAGGGCTTTACATCATGAAGTTATAGGTAAATCATGCTTTACATATTCAAATTTTAAAAAAAGTAGTTCGATTTGGCTCGATAGATGGCGCTGACTCAAATACGGTTGGTCAAACAAAATATAAAAAAAAAACAATCAGGTGCAAGTGATCTTTAGCATATTTAAATTGGACATGGCAAAAGAATAAGATTCCAACGCCAAAAAAAAAGAAAAAAAAAAATCCTAGGCAAACACAAATTAAAAAAAAAAAAAACCTTCTAACAAGAGTCATGCCCCAAAAAGGCCAAAAACTAAATAAAAAAGAAGAATAATTAAATTATAGGGTTTTTTTTTTTGTTTTTCTTACGTCTATCTTGTTAACTTTCCGTAGTTATTAAAGTTGTTTTGGAATGGAAGAAGCTGGTAAAAAAACACACAGTCAAAAATTAAATGGTGCTACAAAAGAAATAACTATCGACAAACCGAATATTTTTTCGTGGCACATAAATATCACCGTAATTGACTTATCCGGGAGAAATATTGATTCTCTTGATGATAAAGTTCAATTACCAGAAAATTTATTGGAACTGAACCTGTCGCATAATAAATTAGTCGAAGTTCCCACCGTTGTTACAAATCTACAAAAATTAAAGAACTTATATATCTCTCACAATTCGGTCGAGTTTTTTGACGAAACTCCAAACTTTTGTCACACTCTGGAACGACTGGATCTCTCTACAAACAACCTACTGGGACCCCCTTACTGGATATGGACTGAACAACCAAAGCGGCTATCCTGGATAAACCTTAGCTGTAATACAAAAATTACCAATTCATTTGTCCATGGTTACTTAGAAGAATTATTGCAGCACCAAACTCTAGTCTCAGAAGTAGACCTCAACAATTGTGGATTTATAAATAAGAATACAGAACTCTTGGCAACATTTACAAAAGCAAAGACGATACATTTCGGTAATGCCGACTACAGCTACCATGGGTCCAACGTTATTAGTGAAGTGCCTAGTAAAGGCTTAGAAAAATGCTGTGATATAGAAATACTGAATTTGAGTAACACACATATCTACACTATTAACCCAAGCATAGACATGCTCAAGAACCTAAGCGAATTGAATTTAGCATGCAACAACATTGGAGAAATACCAAATGAGTTCTGCAGTCTGGCGAATTTAGAAACATGTGTACTCTCTAGTAATATAATTTTATATTTGCCCGACGACATGCACAAACTAAAAAAACTAGTAAGGTTGTATTTAGACAGCAATAAACTATGTATGCTGCCGGAAAGATTAATTGAATTACCAAACTTAAAAGTATTAGATCTATATGACAATCACTTGACTGAAGTTTTAGAAGGTTACTCACATTTGGAAGAGTTTGATGTGGCGCAAAACTATCTGGATGAGCCTCTTGATGTAGATTATTTAGAGAAGAAGGAAAAGTTAAGACTGCTGCATGAAAATAGAGGAGATAGAAGGTATTCATCTTGTTTATTAGGATTCCATTTAAAGTAAATAAACCGGTCAAGGGCTTATTATGGTGGTGCAGCAGACTAAGGTTCTATCTGCAAGTCACAGTTTACAATAAATCTTAATATTCTCATCACAACAAATAATCAGTGGCAATTTTAACTGGCTACCTCTTATGTTTGCCAACATATACTTTCCTTGTGACAGAATATGGATGACAGATGGACGGATATAACTTTTGAAACTATCATGGTTAAGCACATACTTTTCAAAAAACTTATCAAAACTCGAAAATCATGGTAAATATCCCGTTTCTAGTGAAAAGTAGATGGACAGATGGTGTAGGCTAAGTATTAGTACCTACTGAAAAGTCGAACTGATACCCTTTTCCTTAATTGCAGAAAACATGAAGTGGTACACCCAGAGACTGAATACTCGTCAAAAGAGAGTGATGAGGAATACTACAGCGCTTTTTTAAATGAAGAAGTTCCGGAACAAGGTATACACCTATTTTACTGACTTCAACATTATCCATCTGGCGCTAAAAACGGCCTCGCTGTTGAGCAGGCTTCGCGCGAGCAGCAACAGCATCCTAAGCGCGTTCTCTTATCGGTTCGATTGTCCTCTGGTTTGGAAGCTTGTCCAGAGGACTAAATCATTGTTAATTATTAAGTACTAACCTAGATGGGAAGCCAAACGCAAGCCTATTTTAGATTTAAAAATAAAATGGAATCTTATCTGAATAAATAATTATTCTATTATCATCCGCAGGCTGTGAAATCAGACCACTGCTGCATACAGGCTTCCTTTAGTTGGTGCCATCCACTACAAGTCTCACCCATATACGGCTATGCTATCCACCCATTTTGCTGCGGGACAACGTCTATAATCAGACCTGGCCCACAATTTGGTCATAACCCTACTCCTCCTACCACCACCGCCCCTCCATGTTTATCGGGGGGACTGCGTTTTTTTTTTGTTCTAAACTCCCTCTGCTTAACTCTTTTGTGTCCCACTGCTGGGCAAAGGTCTCCCCCAAAATTTTCCAATCATCCTGGCCTTCAGTTTCCCACCACTCCTTCTCGTGAGCTTCGAGATCGTCCCGCCAACGCCTTCTCGGCCGGCTCCGTCGTCGCCTTCCGTCTTCAGGCACCCAAGGAGTTACTACGTTCGCCCACTTCTCGGGGTGCATCCGACTGACTTGGCCAGCCCATTCCCACTTGAGCTTTGCTGTTCTGCTCCCCACATCGTCAATGCCAGTTATCGAACGCAGCATGGTGTTCCGCACTCGGTCGATGCGTTTAAGGCCGATAATGCTGCGTTCCATTGCTCTCTGGCAAATCTTGAGCCTGGACTACTGTAACTCGGTCAGCGACCATGTCTGCGCACCGTAGGTTAGGACGGGCAGGATACACATGTCGATGAGTTGGCGCTTTAGTGTAAGTGGAAGGTCACCCTTCATGTGCTCTTTCATGGACCAGTAGCTCTTCGAGACATAATCGATGCGGCGGTCAATTTCCTTGTCCTGCCTGTTTTCGAAGGATGCTAACTGGCCTAAGTATATGTATTCATCGACATAGTGTAGATCCTGCCCATCTACCTCGACCCTACGCTTCGTGCTGTTGGTCATAATTTGCGTCTTCGGCCGGTTCATATGAAGCCCAACCTCAAGACTCGCCAAGCTCAGATCTCGGAGCAGTTCCTGGATGTAGTTCCTGTGGTGTTGGGGCAAAAAGTGCAATGTCGTCCGCAAATCGCAAATTTGTCAGTCGTTTACCTCCTAGGACAATGCCTTTTGTAGCCCATGAATCAGCCAGTGTTTTGAAGACTTCCTCCAAGGCGCTTGTAAATAGTAAAGGGGAGAGCGGATCGCCTCGTTTCACTCCCTTTTGAATTGTGAATGATGGGCCATTCGAGTTAAGCTATATACTAGTTTGATTAAATCTATGTAGGTTTTTTCTATTTGTTGATTTTCTAAAGCTTGAAATATTGCAGAATGTTTTATGCTATCAAACTCCTTTTCGTAGTTTTATAATATAAATAAATAAATAATTAATGCTGGACAGTTCACACAACATTATCTAGCCCCAACCTAAGAAGAGCTTGTGTTATGGGTAGGTACTAGATAACTGATATACATAGTACAATACATTACATAGATAGATATTTTTTATTATACATAGAAAATACCCAGAACACCTTAAACAAATATCTGCAATCTTACAAATATTTGTTCCAAGGCGGGAATCAACCCACAACCTCCTGAGTCGCAGGCGAACCTTCGCCCGCCGCGCCACAGAGGTCGTCACAGAGAATATGTAGTGATAATCTGTCTTCTCAATTCACAGAACCTCCAAAACCTGACAAAGCCGATTCAGAGCGGTCAAGTTCACCAGAGGACTGGGATTCCGACACCCATTGGATACCACACGACATCAAATACTCCACACCGCCTCAGAACTGGATCAACTTCATCAAGCGGAAAATGAAAGAAGGAAACTTCTGTCCGGTAGACGCTCATGTGGTCTCGATAAGTGAGCAAGTTATGTATGATAAGAAACTGAACCCACGAGTTGATGTTGAATGTGTGGGACAATTTGATGACTACTCCAGTGACGACTCTTGATATACAATTATTAAGTAAGTTACTATTTATTTCAATTGATCGAAAAAGTGCCATTATCACCCTCTCTCGCGTTAGTCATTACTCAAGCCGAGAACTCAGTGAACGCAGTCTTTTACAATAAAATGATCATCAAATGGCTGGGGTTTTATTAATCGCTATAAAGTTACGACTATTTTTTGTCTAGATTCGATTGTTTATTAAAATGGAGCATATTATTGGGTAAAAAATCCTATAAATAAAATCAATACAACAAAGCCGTGGGTTTACCATAGGGGTTTTGTAATATTATATATATTTTACGTGATACTCAATAAAAACCGCTGTTTCGAGCGCCGCGAGGCGTTTTTTTTGTATGAAGATTACTGCCTGCGGGTTGGTGCAGTCTTAATATGGTTTGTCTTATTAAATTGTATAAATTAGTAAGTCTGCCATACCTGCGATATCTCGGCACTAATGCGAGACTCGGACAAATAGAGTATCCAACCCATGCTAATCATGTGTAGCATGGGCTGGATGCGTTTACTTTTTTATTTGCGTGTATTTACTTGAAGTACTATTAGTTATTCTATGCTCATAGCATAGTTTTTTTCGGCTACACGCGTGGCGTGCGCCGGCTGTCCGAGAGCTTCTACTAGTCTGAGGTGCGAGATGAGTGGACCACTAATAGCAGTTTATGCAACTGTCATATAAGAAGGGCCATTTTTTCACAGTCCGAAATGCGCATGCGTGCGCCTTTTTTTCATATTCAGGCTATAACCATAGACTAGTTTAATGAATTAATAAAAAAAAAGATAGCGGTACTATAATGAGTTTTATGATACAGTTGGCGGTACTATAATGAGTTTTATTCTTAATTTTATGTATATGCGTGTATAAAGTGCGTCTGTATAGAACCGTCTTTGAATTCGTAATTCGAATTTTTCGATTTGAGTGTAGATAAAATATTTCAAAGGGTAGTTCGCACTGTATTCTCGGCCATGAGAGCACAAAATACATAGTACAGAATGTCAGCTCAGTGTAACCTATATACGCGTATGTATACACGACGATGTCGATGAACTCGGTCAAATGCCAGTCGCGAGTGCCCGCGCTTTGGCGATAGCGTGTTTATTTAGGTAGGTACTATAAATTTTGTGTTGTGATTCAGGTATTGTTCTTATTTTCTGACTGTGAATTGTGCAATGAATAAACAATCGTACATGAATTGCTCTGTGTTTGGTTGTAACACAACAATGAACACAAAATAATTGTCTTTTTTAGCCAGCCCTAGTGCTTCGGTTGACCGTATGTGAAACGTCTATAATTGACGTTCCGAAATCTAAACTTTAGCCTTTGCCAGCCCTAGCGTTACGGCCGAGCGTAGTTTAATTAAAATCAAATTCGGCCAGAAATGACCTTCTTTACTATGTATTTTGTGATGATAGTTTGAGTTAGTGTGGCTAGCGCCTAAGTATGTAAAATGGAGCATTATTTTGAAGGCGCTTATCATGTACCTATTCTGTAGATTATTATCAACCTCAGCTCAGCTTATTGTAATTTGTAATTTTGTTATTTTGTTAACTAGTGATAATACATGTTTTTTGTTTGTATAAATTTGTTCTTAAATCCTAATAATATTATAAATAAGAAAGTTTGGATGCATATGCTCAATCATGCCTTACCAGCTGAACCAATTTATATGTCATGCATGTCTCATGTGGACTAGATAGGTATTGTTTGTGATGAGGGAGGACACAGGTTATTTTATCCGTGTAGGTACCTCGGTAAAAGCTAAAACCATCGAGCACAGAACTAAAAGAGTGGAAATGTCGTTTATTTTGTACGACATGTCACGTGACATCACTGCGGCAATCCTAGGCTCCGCCCAATGACTTTTCTAAGTTATGTGTGGATTTCCATCGCTCTGTGCTTCGGAGGGCACGTTAAGCTGTCGGTCCCGGCTGTTATTGATTAATAGCAGTCGATAAGCCATGTCAGAGGCCCTCGGGCGGCTTGACAAACTCTGACACCAGAGGCCAGCACTATACCTCATGCGAAACGACGACGACGACTGCGGCAATCGGTACAGACCGTTCACCGTAAGTTGGCACCTGCCATGGAGTATTTACAGGTGCCATCACGGTGAACGAGCTGTAGCCGACAAGAGCCGATGACAGGTACGCCCATAAACAAATATCAATTGGCAAATTGGTCATTTATCAGGTGGCAATTTACGTGAGGATAAATCTGGACTCTAGTGAGCCACAGTCAAATGCACGCATCTCGCAATCGGCACAGACTAGGAAACTGAAACTCATCTAAGCTGACGAATGTTATGGGCCCAGCTGGGTGTAACAAGCTTCCTGACACCATCACAGAGACTCCTAGCACGCGGGCTTATCTAGCAAAATTTCTATACCTATGACGAGTTCATAGTGTAGTCTGTTCAAAAATAGTTCCGTCGTGGGATTCAAAGGCGCACCTGTGCTTATTTACCGTTTTTGCTAAGCGGGCAATACAATAGCGCCTGTTCCCTATTCATCCTATTACAACTGTAACTATTTCTTTAGTTTATGATTCAAAATGCCGACAATTTGAATCATAAACTAAAGAAATTGTTATTTTAAACTAAAGAAAACGTTAGTTCACAATTTGGCCACGAGGAACTCTTTTTGAACAGACTCTACCTCTACCTATAAATGAAATAAACATGTACAAAGCACCTACCTACTAATAGTATTATGACATGATTTTTTTAATATAATTGTAATATAATATTGTATATATTATAATTGTACTATTTAGCATTGTACTGAAACTAGATTATAAATTTATATATATTACTAGCAGCGCCCCGCGGTGTTACCTACCCGCGTAGGTCTCGATCCCGTGGGAATATCGAGATAAAAATGTGCCTATGTGTTATTCCGGGAGACAAGCTATCTCCATTCCAAATTTCATCCAAAACCGTCCGTTTCAGCGTGAAGAAGTACACACGCACACACATACACACAAACTTTCGCATTTATAATATTAGTGTGATAGTAGGATAAAATTGTAACTGTGTGTGCTACTTTTCAAGTATTTGTACTTTACTTAAATCTGTAGGTTATCTATAGGTAAATAACTATTATGATTAGAATGAGATGAGTCCTGAGGGACTACCGGAGCATGCTGGGCATGCTGCCAATCAGCGAGTACGGCTACAAAGACCCCATCGCGTTCCTGAGGGAGTGTTGCCAAGACCAATTTGTAGTGAGTAGTAGTTGGAACTGGTGTCCCTGAGACAGTCGCTGAGGGCGCTGGTGGTGTCGAATACCGGCACGATGACCGTCAGCACACTCCTGGATGACGTTATGGAGGTTGCACTTGATGAAAGCAAGACGCGTACCTACATACCCGGTAGTCGTGTTATCTCACTTGACTGATTTAACTTGAGCTGCGATTAAACGGAAGCTAAATTGAAAAATTACATAATTCTATACCGATGAAATGTGATTCCGTCTGTTTTATAGAGATTTTTTTACTGTTTTTCTCACGGTAGCTAATAGTACAAACTATTAGCTAATACGACGCAGGGAATCCTAGTGTGGGCAGGCGTGGCGCACTCCGCACTTTAGGTACGAAGCTACAAGTACCCGGCAGGCTCGACTTATCGAGTCGTTTCAGTCAGACAAGATAAGAGTTAGGTACGCGATAGAAAGAGGTATTTTTGGTGCTTTACCTTTCAGACGAAGCTAGAGTTGATATTTATTAGTGGAAATAAACTGATCAGTTGTTTTTTTTTTTTTTTTTTTTTTTTAACATTGATACACCTTTGTTTGACCACGATCTCATCTGTTGGTAAGTGACGATGTGGCCGAAGATGAAGCACAAAGGTCTAGAAGGCACCTATTCACTCTTGACTTGAAGAGACCCAGATAGGAGGAGGAGATTAAGATTGTGGAGTAGGATTGCCGGTATTACTGCTCTATTTACCTCTGTGGCGCGGCGCGCGAAGGTTCGCCAGCGACGCAGGTGGTTGCAGGTTCGATTCCCGCCTCTGAACAAATATTTATACGATCTGCAGATATTTGTTGAGGGTGTTCTGGGTAATTTCTATGTATAATACAAAATATCTATCTATGTCATATATTGTATTAAGGCGATATGTTAAAATACCGAATGGGCGGAGTCTAGCCAGAAAACAATAGCTGTAAGACAGTGACAGCGCTATTGCTCACTTGAACCCGGGAAAGGGTGAGGTATAGATTTTTGCCACTCGGAAGTAACTGACGTAAGCGACAAATGATAAAACTTCGTTTAGCTTCTAAAGTAGCAAATATAAAACTAAATTATCTATAATTAATGTAAGTAATGTGATTACCTACTGAATAATATAAAAAAATATGCTTAATACTTTCGAAGGAGGGACCTAAAATGGGCTTTAGAAGAGCCAATTTCAAAAAATAAAGCTATCGAGAAAAGTTTCGCGAATCGTGTTTCTAGTCTATAATTTATTTAGATTACATCCTCAAGTAATTACTGTATTAACACGAAGTTTGTAACCTTTACTGTTACTGAGTAAGCATGAAACGAAACGACTCCAAAATTTTAACATAGCGTCTTAAGTATATCAGTTATCTAGTACCCATAACACAAGCTCTGCTTAGCTTGGAGGTAGATAATGTGTGAATTGTCCAGCATTATTTATTTATTATTTAGTGGTTCTGTGCTCGATGGCTAGATAGAAGCAACATCGAATAAAATCTGTGCAGAAGAAAACCTTAGCATTGGTATTGTTATTTACTGTTTAGGTATTATTATTTTGTTTGAGTTGGATTATGTCTTTATAAAAATAGCATAAATTTATTAATAGCAATCAACAGAAAAATCTGTTTTTTCTGTAATGTTCAATGTCACTTTAATTTCTCTCAATAAATCTTCCTGGATGTTATTTCTGTTTTCTCTTGTTACCTGGAATTAAAACATTCTTAATTTTAAACACATTTAGGTATACTGTTTTTACAAGGTTTTTATTTAACTTCCACGGCCACCTCTTAGTTTGTTGGTATGTTTGGAATAAATCTTGCAACTGAATATTGAACCGTTTCCTCTCACTCAACCGATTTTGCTGAAATTTTGCATACACCTTTAGTTTTGGTGCCAATACAATATTACAGTGACAGTGAGCTGATCTGATGATGGAGACGGAAGGTAGAGCACGTAACTCCTCGATGGATAATAGTAAGCTGGCCGTGTTTGGGCTCGTTTTGACCAACACACAGTTCTGATCACTAATTTCATAAAAGCTTGTTTTGAAAAAGATGTTTTTCAACAAAAAATATTTTATAAGTCACTTCCGAAGTCACTGCAAGTTTTCGAACGCTAATCACAATACAGGTGCTTCTCAGTAGAAGAATCATCAACAAATATTTGTTCCGTCCTCTGTAGCGCGTCCGGCGTCCGCTGACATGTGAAAGGTTGCGGGTTCGATTCCCGCTGCGGGACAAATGTTTGTGTGGTCTGCAAATATTTGTTCCGGGTCTGGGTGTTGTGGTACCATGGTACTCGTAGTTTCTGATACCCACGACTCAGGGAATCCGCGCGGCGGGCTAAGGTTCGCCTGCGACGCAGGAAGTTGCTGGTTCGATTCCCGCCTCGGAACAAATATTTGTACGATCTGCAGATATTTGTTCATAGTTTTCTGGGTATTTTCTATGTATAATAAAAATATCTATCTATGTAATGTATTGTATTAAGTATATCAGTTATCTAGTACCCATAACACAAGCTCTGCTTAGCTTGGGGCTAGATAATGTTGTGTGAACTGTGTCCAGCATTATTGTTTAATGTTTGTTTCGGGTTATAGATTGTTTTGTTTATTTATTTGAATGGTACTTACAACCAAAACTTTAGTAGTAGTAGCATCAGCATTCCTGATTTTCTCAATGAGTGGATCACTACGTCTCATGGGAATTGTAGCCAGAACTATGTTATTTGATGTTTTAGTAAAAATGTCCTTTATTTTAGATTTGAATGGTGCGCTGAAGAACTCCATTTTCCCAATTTCATCAATCACTAGTATGTGAGACTGTGTGTTGACTGTCTAAAAGAAGAATTCAACAAGCATTCAAGAATTAAAGTAGTAAGGAATTTTGGACATGGAAGGTCTACCATGAATTTACACTTCACATCTCTATAGTGTCTTTATAAACTGTGTAAATAAAATCCATATTAAAAAAACTCAACGTTGTTGAGAGGGCATATTTTTAAAATATCCCGTGGACCGTCCAATACAAACACTGCAAAGCACTTCCTTAGTAACAGAGTGGTCCATAATTGGAATCATTTACCAGAAGACTGCCACATCAATAAATGAAAAAAAAAACAAAAACAAATTAGATAACTGGTAAATAAACAAACTGTTAACATTATAAAACATTCAAGTGTAATCAGTTCAGCAAGTGAAACCAAAACATTCCAACACCAAAATAGACACATCAGCGAAAGCTGCTCCTCTATAATTTTAAATAATAATAATAAATATGTATGAAAACTCTACAGTGCCTCTGGTGGATCCACTGTAGAGGTACCTACTAAAAGTTTTCATGCATACACATAGACTACAGTAGTCAATATAAAAAGTATAAGGAAACTCATGGTAGGCCTACAGCATGTTGTACCTGTGGTGTGAAGATATCTAAACCAACCTTTTCCAAGCAAGGTAATGCAACCGTTTCAAACTCCTGGACCAATACACCATACTTTCCCACTTTGCATTTGGAAGGGCCACTCAATAGAGCTTGGTCTCGGGCTAAGCGGCCTCTGACCCCATTCAAAGTGACAACATCGAAGCCTTCTCTTGTACCGTTCCTACGAACTTCTTCAGTATAAAAACCACAAGATTTAACACCTTCATTTGATAAAGAAGTTGCCAACTTCTTGATGAGAGTTGTCTTTCCGACACCTGTAATGTATTTGTTGTTTTATTGAAGATGCCGTGACTCGTGTAATGAATAAATTGTTGGATTTAAACATCTCTAACCAGGGTCGCCGGTAAGAATGAAAAACTTTTTAGTATTTGCCATTTTTGTTAGACACAAGTTGGGCAGCAAGTATAGTTTTGTCATCACACCAGTCACCTCACAAAAACAGACTAGGGACCATGTATCATGTAATGCCCACCCAGTGTGGGCTAGGGCAAAAACCAGCAAAAACTACAATTACAATTCCACAAACAGCACAACACAAATAGTTTTGTTTGTGTTGCGTGTTTATGTTTGTTTTGTTTACGTATTTTTTTAAGAAAACTTTTTTTTTATTGCTTCTGAGGAATATTGTCAATATCATGTGCCTATTTTTAAGGTAAGAGTTTCTTATTTCTATTATTTAGAGCCTATTTGGAGCCATTGCAGACCTCCGAATCACAGCATAATAGCGCGGTTGTATGCAGTGTCTGCTGCCACCATCCATTATAGGATCCACAGACTTGAGACTACTAGGATGCTACGCATGATAGGATCACTCTCGTGTCTGTTCAATTTATCACCTTGTGACCTAAATTAGAATAAAGAAAGAAATAGCATTTATTTGTGTCAACAACATGAGTTAACAAACAATATTGCACACTAAAAGACACACACACACACACACAGCACAGAAACAAAGAAAAATAAAACTATTTAGGTGTTCGAGCCTATGCTTGAACCACGTTTGAGATTACCTTCTAATATTCGTCATAAACATTTGCTATCTCTTTCTATCTTAGGATGTTTTACTGGTTTACACTGCACCTATCCTTTTCACACACTAACAGCAGCGCGCGGCGGCCATTTGCTTGTTTCAGTACGCTTTTAATATTCGTCTGACGAACACGTGTACAATGAGAGTAAAGAACGTGGATTCCAAATAACGAACCTCCAATTCGAGGTAAGAATGAGGATTAATATCATTTAATATCCCACTCGGCGCTTTCGAGTCCAGTGACGATTTATATTCCGCTCGGCGCCTTACGGCCCAGCGACGATTCATATTCCGCTCGGCGCCTTACGGCCCAGCGACGATTCATATTCCGCTCGGCGCCTTACGGCCCAGCGACGTCATATCAAGACATGCTTACAGCAAGTCTCAACCCAGATCTTGTCGCCTCACGAGACGACATTGATTGAAACGACACCCGGATCTTGTCGCCTCACGAGACGACATTGAGATCTTGTCGCCTCACGAGACGACATTAATTGAAACGACAAGTAGGTACTACCTTCTTACATACTACCTACTGTAGTTGAGACGACACGACGCATCGCGTGTTGTCCGGAATGAGGCGACATACCCCGACGCCTTAAGGCGAAGCGACGCATCGCTTTTGTTATCTGTTCATGTCTAGACGACAAGACGATTTTATTAAATTGATGAGACGACATCTCTTTATTGTATTTAAGGCGACATCACTCCTTTTTACAACAACCATTGGTTTGTTTGTTCACAGAGATGCCGGAATTAACGTCTATGGAAAATCTTGCATCCGCATACCCCGAAGAAAAAGTAGCAGCGTTCGAAGCACTAGTTGCTTCATTAGACAGGAACTATCCAGATGATTGGCGAGAATGGAAGGTCTACAATTACTCTTTCAAGAATTATTTGGAAGCAACCAAATACCGTCTGCAGTCGAGGTAAAACTCAGATTTGCAATACCTACAGTAGAAATGGCTAGGGCCTTTGACCCGGGAACATCATCATTGTCGGAGCGGGGTTATAAAGCTATAAGATCTACCATGTTGAGATGGCCTTTGGGCAGAGCACTCTTGTATGCCCCCCATAATATTATGGAGAAAATCCATGAACCCATGTACAATTCTTTTGTGGACACGGTGGCGGCCCTCAAGTCCAAGTTAACAAAGAGATCCGAGGCGTCGCATGAACTTAAGGACAACCTACGAGGGAGAAAGAGATCTAGAAGTGTCGAAACTGAATTCCATCAACCAAAGCGCTTCGCGCCGACTCCATCTTCTAGTATTGAACATACTGAAATACGTTCAACGCCAGCTCAAAGCAGTGACGAGCACTTGCTAGCTACCGTGCTAAGCCAACAGATGTCTCTTTTTAACACAATGATAAAAATGCAGTCCGAACAGAATGAAAATGTAAAACGACTTCTACATCAAAGCCCGACAACATCCTATATGGCAGAATCACTTAATACGACGCAAGAGGACTTAAACAGGTCTTTTGAATCCCATCCAGACAGCACCGTCTCAGATGAGGAGAATCGTCCTTCATAGCATTCAAAGGAGACCAAATTGCGAGCTAAAATTGCTGAAGCTCAAAGGCAACTTGTAGAACTACAAGAATTGGAAGACTCTGGCAACGAACCGGTGTTTGACTTCATGCCAACCATTGTGGTACAAGAGCCTAAAATTTCTAAGGCCGACCCAACAGCGCTAGAACATGGTATAAAATGCCAAAAATTTCGTGATGCCGAATGGCGTAATGTTCGGTATGCTGAAACGCAGAAGCTTTCTCAGGCCACTCCTGCTTTTACCGCTTTAAAACCAAACAACCTCCTGGCGGGAGTTGCCCCCGAATGGAAATCAACAAGTATATTGGAACGATTTGACCTCGTTTTGGGGGCAATCACTAACGGATTGTTTCAACAAAGAATAATCTTCCAAAATCTCCTCGACAGTTTGCCCACACAGATGAAAAGGAAAGTAGGGAAAGACTTTATTGCTGTAGATTCTAACTTCCGAAAAACCTCCGATTCGCTTATACAATACATCTGTGGTCGACGAGCGGAGGTCATACAACAGCGCAGGGAAATCTACAAACCCCAAAATAAGGCTCTTAAAAATATCTTATATGATATCCCGCCTTCCGAAACCCATCTTTTTGAAGAGAAAGCTTTCACAGAAGCAGTTAAGGAACAAGGTGGCATACATAAGTTTTTTCCTGCAAAGAAGAGGCAAAATATCCCTGCAAAGTCATCAATCAAACCACAGCCGAATTATAAGGGCAGAAATAATTTTCACCAAAGTTCCCAATACCGAAATCGCGATTCAAGAAACCCAAAGCGAACCAATTACTACAACCCCCGCACCACCCACACCAAAGGAAGCGAACCGACCGACCGCGTTCAGAAATCATTCAACCCAAATGCACAGTCTAAGGGAAAAAAGTGGGGGGAGGGGCGTAAATGACTATTTCTCGGCGGGCTGCCTCGCATTCCATACAAACAAATGGAGAAACGCCCCCACAAACATCCTAAAAATCATAAGCGGTTACCGGATTCCGTTCAAAAAATCTCCTCCTCCTACAAAACTTTCGGAGATAAATGCTCAAAGGTTCCAGACCAAGGACTCTCCCGAAATTACTGTAGAAATAAAGAAGCTTATAGATTCAAAAGCCATAAAGCCAACCATGCATCAGACGGGCTTTCTCTAAACTCTGTTTTTGAGAAAGAAAATAAACGGAGAAAATCGTCCTATATTCAATCTCAAGAGACTGAACGATTTCGTTTTCACTCCAACATTTCGTCTAATAAATCAACAGCAAATACCTTCACACATAAAGAAGGGAGATCACATGATGAAGATAGACATCTCGCAGGCGTATTTTCACGTCCCAATAATGCCGAGCCACCGACGTTTTCTCTGCCTCGCGTATCAGGGAACTATTTACGAGATGACTTGTCTCCCCTTCGGTCTGGCAAGTGCACCGTCAGCGTTCGCGAAAATAACAAATTGGATCGCACAACAACTAAGACAGGAAAACCTGGGGATTTTATGGGACACAAAAGAAAATACCAAAAGCCTGTCAGAAGCCAAAGTTCTTCAACTGAAGAGTTGCATAATGGAGCTCCAAGAGAAAATGCTGTGGAGTTGGTGGGATGCGAAAGTAATTCTGGGCAGGTTGCACTTTGCATCACTGGCAGTGCCACTAGGACGACTCCATTGCCGTATCCTTCAACGAGCTGCAAAGCTCTAACCGGTCAGAAGTCCTCATCGAAGATTCCCCATAACGGGACCTGTAAAGAAAGAACTAGATTGGTGGTTAAGGAACGTTCACAGAGGCACCCATATTCATTATGCCAATCCATCGATCTTCATCACCACCGATGCAGCAGGCGAGGGCTGGGGAGCCATAGCGAACAGCCGCCTGTTTTGGAACAAATGGACGCTGAGTCAAAGAGACTGGCACAGCAACATGAAAGAATTATGGGCCGTTTTCGAGGTTCTCCAATGTCTTGGTCGCGAAGTATTCGAGAAAACTGTCATATTACAATCCGACAACCGCACAACTGTGGCGTATATCAACAAACAGGGCGGGATGAAATCAATGACGTTGTTGAGAGCGACGATGAAGATTCTTCTGCACTGCGAGACCATGCGATGTCATCTAGTTGCCCGCCATATTCCGGGAGTATACAATGGATTGGCAGACAGCCTATCACGAGAGAAGACTCTCCCGGAATGGCATCTCAGCAAACCAATTCTATCAATATTATTCAAAAAATTCGGCAAGCCGTATATAGATCTGTTTGCGTCAAGGAAATCTGCCGTGGTACCAAACTATGTCAGCGAAGATGTTTCCGATTGCCAGAGCCAATTCACAGATGCATTCAGCAGAACATGGCAATACCAACTGGGGTGGATTTTTCCTCCTCCGGCGTTGATTCCGCGTGTGCTAAGTCATTTAGAGATTTCAGAGGGACGATACATCGTCATCGCTCCAGTGTGGGACAAGGCGTTTTGGAAACCCGATCTCCAACGACGGGCAGAAGGACCCCCATTCTTGATCCCGGACCTTCGCAGCAACTTAACCGATCTGCGCACGAATCTTCCCCCACCGGGTGTAGAGCACCTAAAATTGGGGGTTTGGATGGTTCAGGCTGGTCCAAACAAGTGAAGAATTGGTCTGATCATGAAATAAAATTATTAGAAGCATCTTGGAGGACATCCTCTTTAAAAACATACAGACCGATTTGGACAAGGTGGCGCCATTGGGCATTATCCAAAAACATTCCAGTAGATAACCCAGAACCCGAAGATCTGGCCAAGTACCTGTGCTACCTTTATATGGATATAAAGCTTGCCCCCAGAACTATAGCTCTACACAAGTCGGTTGTAGCAAACTTTAGTAATCCGCTTAGAGCAGAAGAGCTAAGCTCTCATCCAACCGTAAAGCGGATTGTAAAGGGTACCTTTGCAGATAGCCCTCCTACAAACAAAGTCTTATCGTGGAAGGTAGAAGACCTTCTTTCATACCTGAAGACGTATACATTCACGGAAAACAGCCTTTTCGCTGTATCCAGACATACCTGCATTCTCCTGCTCTTAGCTACAGGTAGAAGAGTTCATGATCTAACCCTCCTTAGCATTGAAAATGGAGCGTATGAAGACAAAGGAAACGAAGTAATTTTCTGGCCTAAATTTGGATCCAAAACTGATAATAACTCATACAGACAGTCTGGATGGCTCTTGAGTAAGCCACCGGAAATTTCAAACAAACAACTTGACCTAGTATTTTGGATTAAAAAACTCATCTTAGTCTCCTCAGATCGGCGCAATCCACGATCTCTGCAGAATCTCCTCATCACGACACGAGGTGTAGCAAAAAATGCTTCTCGCACAGTCATCGCAGGCTGGATCAGAACTTTATTCAAGGAAGCTGGCATTTCAGCGTCGGCTGGCAGCTTTAGATCAGCAGTTTCATCACACAATTGGGTCAATGGCCAACATAATATTGACGAAATCCTCAGAAGAGGAAACTGGAGATCAAAAAACACTTTTTTTTTTAAACATTATTTTAAGGAGTTAAAATACGTCCCGAGGTCAAACTCGAATGAACTTAGTACGAGTTTCTCGCCTATAAGGTAATTTGGGTCTTCAAGATGATTTGAATAAGTTAAACTTGAGTGTTATTAGATAAATATGTTATATAATTATGTAAAGTTTTGATACTTACTTAATATAATTTTGTTGTTTATGATTCCTACCTAATTATTTGTTTTTATTTTCAATTTCCCAAACAGTTTCACAGTACGCATATTTAAGCAGCGCCGGCAGATAGTAAACACGTCTCAAACGTGGTTCAAGCATAGGCTCGAACACCTAAATAGAACTGTTTTCCCCCCGAAGGGTAGAAAACAGATATTTAGGTTTCAGCCGTAGCTTGAACCACCCCTTAAGTGCCTTGCCGGCTCAAGGTACTGAAACAAGCAAATGGCCGCCGCGCGCTGCTGTTAGTGTGTGAAAAGGATAGGTGCAGTGTAAACCAGTAAAACATCCTAAGATAGAAAGAGATAGCAAATGTTTATGACGAATATTAGAAGGTAATCTCAAACGTGGTTCAAGCTACGGCTGAAACCTAAATATCTGTTTTCTACCCTTCGGGGGGAAAACAGTTCTAATTTGTGCCTCTTAGTACTAGCCATGCATCACTGACACAAATTGGCGGCGTCTCAGCATTTAGGGCATAGCAAAATAGTAAACAATGCAACGGCATTATGTACATAAAAAAAGCCAGTGACACAGAAGTACACACACAACCCACAGACTACTAGCTATGAGGATTTAAATACTACGTACCTACTAGGACGCTACTATACCACAGAACACTAATACTCTCTAGGTACTATCCAGGAAGATGAACTAATGCCGCTTGCACACGTACGCCGATTCGACAGTCGGGAAGTTGGGCAGTTCGATTTTGGGCACAATTCGCGTGCACACACATGCCGATTGGCCTACGGCAATAGGATGGTTAAAATGTGCAGTGTTTCCAATTAACAGTTTTCTTGTTAAATCTATCACGTTTTTACTATATTATCTTACACAATATATTCAGTATGAAAAAAAAACACCATTTCTATTTCAAACATATTTACCAAGCTAACGTATGCGTGGAAAGAGTGGGAGTGGTGACAGTCAAAGTATGTTCTTTTAAAAAAAACAAGAAAAAAATGAAAAATGTTTGCATTAATATTTGAGGTAGACATTTGTTAAGACCAAGTGGTCACCCATCTAAATACCTACCTCGCAGATCATTGCTTAACCTAAACTTAGATAGTTATGGTGGATGCTCACGATAGGATGACTCTCGTGTCTGTAGGTCACAGCTGATTTTCTCTGAACCTCCTGGACGGAGTACATACATATAGATAGATAGACAGAAAAAGTCTTTATTTGCAAATTCAACACACACACACATACAAATTACAACAAATTGTACTATGCACAAGTAAAAATAAACAATAAAATATAATATACTAATAAAAACAAACAATAATATATACAAAATCCAAGTAAAATGTCTGTGTGTGCTGCAGTACGTCAAAAAGGCCATGGCTCAGCGAGATATTTTGCTCATGAAGCAAAAACACTGATTTTCAGCCATAATCCATCGATAGCAAGCAGAACGAGTTACAAAACAATGTGTAATGTGTACCTAGGCTACAAAATGTTGGTGCTTGTGCAGTAATACACGAGTCCTTATAATATTGGAGTTTGCTACCTAGGTGATGTACATACATGACAACACATGCGAATGCAAGCGATAACAGACGGTAGTATTATTTTTGGCAAACGAAGTGCCTATGACGCTAAACGTAACTATGTGCCTAAAGGCTGAGTTGAAGACCCTTTTGTGGCTTACGTCAGGCACCCACACAAATTGCCTTATTTTTTATATCTGTTTTTTTTGTATTTATTTTTATATCATTTTTGCTTTTGCATGTTGCATGTGTGTGTCTTTGATTGTTTAGTCATAAATAAACGTTTCTTTCTTTTTTTCTTTCTTTCTTTCTTCTATGAATACCTGCAATTAGTATCTGTTACAAAAACTACTTAAAATGTATTTTAAAGGTGTACTTGGTTTTAACTTTACGGATCGGGGGAGGAATATAATGTTCCAGCACTTTGTTGCCGAATATCTAAAACTTCCTCTGAAGGCTGCAGTTTTGTGATTGTGATAGAGAAGTGCAGAACTGATAGAGCGCAACGACCAATTATCAGAAACGAAATTAAGTTTATACTTAATACATTTGGCAAACCTGTTTAGAGGCCAACATACTAACACATATCAGAATATTGTGCAATTCAAACAATATTGCATACGTACCTACATTTGGAAAACCTGTTTAGAGGCCAACATCATATCAGAATATTGTGCAATTCCAACAACTTGCATACGTACCTAACCGATTACCTAATTTTTTTAAAGTCGTTTGTTCACCAAACCCAAAATCCCACGTCTTTGAATTCCTACGGAAAACAGTGAATATTCTTGAAGGGAAAAGTTTTCCTTAATTTCACCGAAGACTAATAAGTTCAACTAGTCTATTGGCTACTATAGTAGCCTACTTGTACGGAACCCTCTCCACGCGAATCTGACACGCATTTGACCGGTTTTCTTTTAAATTTATTATTCAAAAAATATACGAACACGCATGCTGGTAGTAATAACGGTAAAATATTTGTCTTTTGCTGGCAGCCCGATTTCAGACATCTGCTTGACCATCTGATTAGTTCTACTTAGTACTTTGGAAATTCTTAATAACGAAGAAAGCATGAAGAAATTTAATGAAAAATGCCAATCAATTCATGGAATGTATTTACATTAAATCAGTTCCTCTTCTAGCTTATATTTTAATTCAGCTTAAACAAAAAGACACTACTAACTTTCCGGAAGCCACGTCATTCTATGATATATGCGCCTCTTTCTATCTTGCTATGAGTCTCCCATATCTTTCTCTGTCTTACGTTATATGAATGAACCACGAAACTCTATGAACGAACTGGTTGTCGAATTGTGCCCAGCAAACTACCTATTGTGTGTAGGCGTTCACACGGACACCAATTGCCATCAATTCCATAGAATTGTCTATGGAATTCCAATTTTCCAAAGACAATTCTATAATCCCGATTGGCGCCATGAGTTGCCTAGCCGACACAATGTACTGTGTACAATCAAAGCACAATCCACCCACGTGGGAGCCAAATGACCAACCCGTAGACAGAGGACCAAACGAATATGACTTCCGTGGCGCGGCGCGCGGGTCGGTGCAAGGTAGGTAGCAGGATAGCTATATAAATAAATAATAAACATTTATTTACAGAAAGAATAATACAGGGTATGTACAAAATACATATGAAACAGTTCACAGTGATCCAAATCACTACCAGACGGAAGCGTCCCTAAGATGCTGGCTGCATTGCCACGCTGAATGGCAATACTAATGCGTTGAGCCAGATAAGAGCCAGCTCTCGGGTCACGCGTCGCTTCGACCAGATGCCCTGAAAGAATTTTGAAAACGTGAAGGGCCCCGGAACCCCACGGACCCAGAGTCTCGACCCCGAAAGGCTTAAATAAGTAAGCTCTATCGAGACTTGAATATTTGCGTCTTTTGAGGTCCTCAGCGGAATCTGCCGCCGCACCGGCCCTAACTGATGTCCCGGACAGATGAGATGGCGCAAGGGTATCAACATATGTAGCGTCCCACACCAAAGGCCTACCCTTCTCCCACGGAACAAGAGTCATGCCGTCAGGCCGCTTACCATCGTCACGTAACAGACCATTCGGTTCTAGAATGGCTGGAATGTTAATGCTGTTAAGGGCCCGGCGAATGATATCATTAAGGCTAGCGTGGCGGGAAATCCTACTGGCAGCCCTGGTGCACGATAATCCGTGGTGACCAAGCTGATCAACAGCAGTACCGCACTTGCAGTGATGAGGGGCACAGCACCCTGCACCCAACCGTAAAGAAGTTGCAATACGGAAAGAAACTGGATCCATTAAAGTACCAGTATTATGTGATGGGAGTGCTTGCAACCAAAACCCTGACTCCCATTTGGAAACGGCCAGGAGACGAGCACGATCTGTGGAGCTTGAGCACGTTTGTAACAGACAATTCCGCGTCAGCTCGCACAGAGGCCCGTCCCATTGCCGTTGAGACGAAAGAGATTTGGGGGGAGTAGTATTGGGGCAAGCACTATGCCAAGCATTTCGAGCCTCGTCTAAGTATGAAATTTTGAGAGTGTTGCCAGAAAGAGCCACAAGAGAAGGAGATAGAATTTTATTAACCAAAGAACAAGTGCTATAGACGGAAGGAAGACAAGAACGCTGGTATGGCTACACTTGAAATTTTACGAATACCTAATAATAAATGAATGCTGGATAGTTCACACAACATTAGCAGTAGTAGAGCTTTTTTGTGAAAGAGTTCGTCCGGGGAAGTACTACTACAATACCTATTTCTGCCGCAAAGCAGTAGTGCTCGCATTGCTGTGTTCCGGTTTGAAGGGTAAGGGTGCCGGTGAAATTACAGGCAAATGAGACTTTTCATATTTATGTCTCAGGGTGGCGGGCGCAGTGCAATGCCACATAGGGCGCGTCCTAGGTGGATGTGACCTATGAGGTAATGCACTGTTCAGAGGCAGAGGTTACCGCTTACATCTGCTTGATCCGTCATTCTAGAAGTAAAAAAAATAAAACATTATTTAGTCCCAAGCTAAGCAGAGCTTGTGTAATGGTTACTTGTGTAATTGTGGGTCGGTAATAGATAGTTTATTTTTTATTTTTTTATAGAAAATACCCAGAACACCCTGAACAAATATCTGCAGATCGCACAAATATTTGTTCCGAGGCGGGAATCGAACCCGCAACCTCCTGCGTCGCAGACGAAACTTCGCCCGCTGCGCCACAGAGGTCGCACATATGGAAAAGTACATACTGGCTCCGGCACTTTTTAAAATTTAGGTAGGTACACAAATGATCAGCCCAGCACTTCGCTAACACATCGCTACCTCTGTCGATGCTGACGACCTAGCACTGGCCGCCTCAACCGATAGTTTTGAAGGGGCCGAAGAGACGGACGAGAGTGTCGGTGGCACTAGATGAACTAGGGAAGTACTATCGACGAAAATTCCCTTCGACAAAATCTTGCATCTTGCACCTTCGCAACCGGCACTCTAAACGGACCCTCTATATTACTACCTATATACTTGGAAAGGTGAAAGCATTGACCACTGCTCATTCCCTTGCTACCCGGGTATTACGCTCGATAGGGCCTTACTGCGGCGCCTAACTTCTACCTAACTTGGGCGCCTAACTTGGGGGGCATCACCTCATGTGCTACGGACAACTGGCTTGTCACTCTCCTTTTCGGCGGGTGAATTTGCAAGTCCAGTGTGGCACCAGTCTGCCCACGCGATGGAGGTATTAGATATCGCCCTCAACGACACATGCAAAATTATTACAGGCTGCCTAAAACGCACCCCCCTTAAAATGCTATACCTATCCACTGGCAGCTTGCTGGCAGCCACCAAGCGTTCGCCGTGAGGTTGGTTGCAGCGTTGAAACGAGCAAGCAAGAAGCTGATAACTGGCATCCTCTTCACGGCCACAAGCTACCTCCCGTCCGCTTAAAGAGCCGCAAGAGCTTCCTACGATCAACGAAGCCCACTGATAAAGAGCCCAACAGACGCAAGATGTGAGTTGTGGTCTTCCCAATACCCAGCCCCCTCTGATTTTATTTCATCCGTAGAACATCTGCCTTCCGGCCACGAGCAGCAGTGGCCAACTTCGAAGTACCTTAAGTTATATTTCGTTGGAAATATAATTAACTTATTTTTGGGAATTCGGCACAAAGAACATAATACGTAGTGTACCTGTAATATATTGTAGTTTTTGGTGTACCTGTTTGTTAACATGCCGAGAGGGTATGGCAGCTTCAACAGCCTACTACCTCTATTCTTTGACTAGGCCTGCGACCGTAGACAGAGAATACTCTTGTCTTCTTCTCTTCTCTGTTTCTCCATAGACTACACTAAGTCCATGGTTTTCTTTGCTTCTCTTTTGCGTCATCAGTGAATTCTATATTAAAAAAAACTCTATGCTCAGTGCTACTACATCCATAGATTATTGACCAGTACCTCGGAAGACAGTGTAGAGATCCACCAACTTATCTGTAGAATGAAATGTATGTAGATGATAGAAAAAGTTAGGTAAATGGTTCTACAGATAAGTTGGTGGATCTATATGTCTTGATCGCATCGAATAATATCATCATATTTATATAGAGTGGATAATACAAATTTTCATATAGGTACCTACGCCATATTTGTCAATATTTTTTTTAGACAAATTACTAAAGTTTAATAGCCATGCCAAAAACGTTCGGAAATGATAAACGCATTGCGCTACAAGCCCGCGAAATCGTATTCAATCTCTTCCGGTAATTTTTATCCGAAAGTCAATAATAAAAAAAAACTACATACATACATACATAAACTCACGCCTGTTTCCCGGAGGGGTAGGCAGAGACCACGGATTTCCACTTGCTACGATCCTGACACACTTCTTTTGCTTCATTCACTCTCATCACATTCTTTATACATGCTCGTCAGTTAAGGGTACTCTTGACCTGGCCTTTTTCCAGAACGTCTCCGATCTGGTCTGAAAAAAGTCTAGGCTGAATATATTAATAAAATACATAACTGGAATTTCTCGAACAACTGTTAACAAAATACTGAGAGAAGATGAGTCTAAGAAAAAAGATATGAGTGACCCAAAACCAAAACATGATTTTGATTATACAATGATTCGTAGAATGGTATACAATTTTCATTTGGTTTAATTATTACTTTCTTGTTTTTGTTTGTTTTTGTATATAATTTTTTTTTATTTGTTTTACCTACTATTTTATAGAAGTTCCAATAATTAAGGCCTTAAAGTCAAAATAACTCGTAGAAATAAATATATTTTATTTCATTAATTTAAACATGCGTTATGTAGCTCTATATAGATATTCAAAGTTTGCTTGTTATCATTTTGACATAAACTAATAAAGTCCATAAAATTTTGTATTAAGTTGTCTTAGGACGTCATTAAATAAAAACGATTATTGATAGATCAGCGTTCGGGATTTTCCATAGACGTAGAATTTTTGCTACTAGATCTATGGGATTTTAAAGTTGGTGGAAATATTGTACCAACGTTTTAGTAAAACGGCCACCGTTTTACTAAAACATGACTTGACTATTACTTTGACGACTTGGAAGGAGTGTAAAGTTGCAAGTACATACATACATACATAGACACACGCCTTAACCCCGGAAGGGTAGGCAGAGCATCAAATGGGCCTCTTTTCACTGTGGGTTGCACCGTCGTGGGAAAAAGACATGACAAGTGGTGAGCTCATCGTCGCCATTGCTTCCCACGACTGACTCTTCTAACGCGTCTTCCAGTAAGCAAGGACAAATTGTATACCAACGAATATTACTAACAAGTCCGGGTAATCCCTTAGTCGGCTTTTACGACATCCACGGCAGGAGATGGAGGGGTCTATTCTTGGGCCAGACACACAATGATAGTGAAAATACAATAAATATAATTGAAAATGGCAAATGCTCTAGCCGTGCGACTTCAACTTAAAGAAAGAAAAAGACAGCGAGCTAATATGATGATGGACACGGAAGGTGGACAACTGAACTCCTCAGTAGATAATAGTAGACTGGCCGTGCTTAGGCTCATTTTAATCAGCACATGGATCCGATCACTTATTTTACAACTAGCTGGTCTGATGATGGAGACGGAAGGTGGCGAACGGAACTTCTTGATGGATAATAATAGACTGGCCGTGTTTAGGCTCATTTTGATCAGCACATGGTTCCGATCACAAATTTTACAACTAGCTGGTCTGATGATGGACACGGAAGGTGGACAACGGAACTCCTCAGTGGATAATAGTAGACTGGCCGTGTTTAGGCTCATTTTGATCAGCACATGGTTCCGATCACAAATTTTACAACTAGCTGGTCTGATGATGGACACGGAAGGTGGACAACGGAACTCCTCAGTGGATAATAGTAGACTGGCCGTGTTTAGGCTCACTTTTGCGTCATCAGTGAATTCTATATTAAAAAAAACACACACACACACACATGGTTCCGATCACTTAAAATCTTATATTAGGGATAAATTCCTAGCTTTGAAGTTTTTTTTTTTTTTGAAAAGCATTATTGTGATGAGCTAGCCTTGCTTTGCTTCAGGAGAGGTCTATCAGTCCAGTGTCTCCTACCCTGCCTGCCTGTTCTGTTCATTGTGGTGGTGCATGGCGATGGGGCTTCCATTCCATGATTCCATATAATTAATTATGTTTTAGTGTACCTCATGGCACTTTATGGCAGCTTCCTTCCTTCGATAATAATGCGTAAACGAACGCTCTAAGGGTGATCATTATAAATATACTTTGTGGGGTGAACTGGACACGCATCTAATCACATTCTTAGACTACTATGGGGTACTAAGTTATAACAAATTAACAAATTACAAACTAGAAAATTAAATGGAAGTGGGCTATGTGGTGTGCCTAAAATGTGGGTAAATTATAATCAATTTCTAGCGGTCTCACATTACCTTTGGGAAATTGTGACCAACCAACTCATCTTTTTGAGTTGGTAACATTGTATTTTTGGTGGTGGGGGAACCTCTTGTGCACAGCTAATGACAGCTATTATCCCTGTTTGAAAATGGCTGGCGGCAATCGATGATTGAATGATTTTATTGAATTGAACGAATGTATTGTCGAATTGCTAAGCACAATCGCGTGCACACGGTGACAATTGATCGTCCGTTTGTCGAATTGGCGTACGTGTGCAAGGGCTATAAGGGTGTATGAAAATACAATACAATACAAATACAATACATTGTGTATGAAAATTATTATTAAAAAAAATACAACGTATTCTTTGTTAAGAAAGCAGGGCGTACCTATCTATGACTGGTTTCTAGGTTACCGTTCTTGTTTATCTGTCACACAAATATATATGGATTCCTATGGATTCTCAACGTAATGTTTGTTTTGTAACTAGCGCTGTAGTTTCTTTAACATGGTAGCAGAGCGTAGTTATTCTGAGTTTACTCATATCTCGAAGCATCCTACGTAATTTTTGAAGGGCTGGGAAAGAATCGAAAAGTTCGACGAGCGAAACCAACATCGGCTAACAACATGAACAAATTGTTAAAAGGAGCCAGCAAGATGCAGGTAGGCCACCTAGACCCCAAAAATTGGAAAACGTGGAAATGTAAAATTCAAGTCGTGCTAAGAGCCATGCCAGGGGCGGTGGATGTCGTAGAAGGACGACGTCACAGGCCTACCCTCACTGCATCGCCTGGTGCTGACAAAAGTGAGTTTGAGAAACAGCTTCAAGAATACATCAATATAGACAGCGCTATCTTAATACTCTTGATGACTAACATGTCAGATGAAATTCTACAATTAGTTATGCGCTTTACTTCGTCAAAGGAAATGTGGGATGAACTTAACCGTTTGTACGATGGAGCTACTGAGGATAGAAGCTATGACTCATTGATTAAATGGTTGATGACTTTAAATTACAAGGAAACAGAAGAGTTGTTAAAAATAATAAAATAAAATAAAATAATTAGATTATAGTGGCATACTAAATATACGCACTTATTAATTCCCTCACATACATACACTCACCCTCACAACATACCCACATAGCACCCAGAAAACACATCAATACTCAAGGAACCCTCTTCAGATAAAGACACATGTTCGCATCAATAACACTCATCTCACCCATTCATTCATAAGTTGTGTGATTGATTGATTTAATTTCAACCAACTAAATAATTGTTATTAAATGTTATTATGGTTAATAATTATTTATTTGTTATTTAAATGTATCCAAAGTTCAAAATTCATGAATTTGATTTGTTTTGATTAGATTTTTGTTTTTGTTTGATCATCATTTAATAAAGTTAGGTATTTTAATAGTTATGGCTACATAATACTAAGTCCCTGGAAGGTAAGCAGAACCTACAACACAAGTCGACTCGACTTAGTGTAGGTTCTGTCTAACATACTTTAATAATATACAAGCCATTAATTTATGATTAATTATTATTATGATTTATTATTTGTAATTTATATAATTTGTATGTGCTTGAAATGAAAATAAATTACTATTCTATTCTATTCTATTCTATTCTATTCTATCTCTGTTTGCGCTTCTTCAGATACCAGAAAGAAGACCAATGCGATATGGCGACACATATATCTGTTTTAAAGAGTATTTGGCATGAATTGAACAGCCAACTGGATACGGTAGAGAACCTGCCCGATATTTTATTGATCTGTAAAATTTTGGACACACTCCCAGCAGATTATTTCAGTTTCAAGTCGAGTTGGCTTCTGATATCAAAGAAAGATCGGACCATAGAAAATCTGACCACTTAGTTATGTGCCCACGAACGAGCCTTGACAGGTAAAGATGAAGGCGGAAATAGCAGTGTAGAGGCATTATACATGAAACCTAATAACAAGAAGTATAATAAGAAGGTTACATGTCCTTACTGCAGAGTACCAGGACATAAAATCAAACAGTGTCAGAAATGGATCAAGGATGGAAGGCCACCCAAACCTAACACTAACGTAGGTTCGAGCTCTCCATCCAGCCAAGTCCAAAGCGTCACCTTGATGACAGTCAATGCTTGGAGCATGCAGCACCATCCAGAAAGAGAAATATGGTATGTAGATAACGGAGCAACTACTCACGTCACAATTAGAAATGATATATTTCAAACCTTTGAGCATTTTGATTCAGAACATACAGTGACAACTGCTGATGGGAAAACTGTTCCTGCAGAAGGGATTGGCTCTGTATTAGTACAGTCAAAAGTCAACGGAAAAATTTAATTAATTTCTTTAATGAATGTGTGGTATGTACCGTCACTAACTAAAAATCTTTTTTCTGTGCTGGCGGCACAAGATAAACTTCCGAGAAGCATATTTACATCCACTATAAGAGAATGTAAGCTAGAAACGGATGGAATTACAAAATTAGTCGGGAAAAGAGCCCCTGGTGGTGGTTTGTACAAACTAGACTTCAAAGTTGTAATACCGAATAAGTCACCAATGGTAAGCGTTTTGAACTCGTCTGATAAGTTGCAACTTTATCATGAAAGATTCAGAACAAAAGACACGTTAAGAAGATAATAGAAAGAGAACTTGATTTAGATTTGGGCCCAATAAAAAACGAACTATGTGAAGGCTGCATTTATGGGAAAGCACATAGAAAAAGTTTTGGGACTCGTCCAACATCTAGTAAGCCAGGAGAACTTATGCACACAGATGTATGTGGACCTTTCCTTTATTCTATGAAGAAGTATAGATACTTTGTACTATTTAAAGATGAATTTACCAAATTTCGATACATTTACTTTCTGAGAGAGAAATCAGAAGTGCACGAGAAACTTAAGCTGATGCTGGCAGAAGCAAAGACGACTGGGCATACAGTAAAAGAGATTCTCAGTGACAATGGTGGTGAATTTGACAGTCAAAAAGTCAGAGATATACTTCAGGAACAAGGAATTAAGCAAAGACTGGTGATGCCTTATACACCTGAACAAAATGGCTGTGCCGAAAGAGAAAATAGAACTGTTGTGGAAACCAAACGTGCAATGATGCATGCACATGTTGAATTACCCCAAGGACTGTGGGAAGAATTAGCAAACACAGCTGTCTATATCCTCAATCGCACTGGTCCTAGTAGAGTTTCTGGAAAATCACCATTTGAGCTATGGTATGGAAAGAAATCTAGCATTAAACATCTAAGAGTAATTGGAAGCACATGCTATGCCCATGTTCCTAAAGTGAAGAGAAAGAAACTAGAGAAAAAGGCAATTAAAGGAATCTTAATTGGATATGACAACGATGATGGTTATAGAATTTGGAATGAAGAGAAGAATACACTCATTAGATCTAGGGATGTGGTTTTTGAGGAGAAAACTTTTACTTCTGACATTGATATAAATCACGATGATCAAATTCCTACACTGCAGCAAGAAACTCACCACGATGATGAGAAACTTACAACTCTGAAAGAATTTCCAAAGTTGACATCTCAAGTACCTTCCTTTGGCATACCTGCTGAACCAACTACTGGATCATCACCACGTGGATATCTTTACGAATCCAGTGATTCTAGCAATGAACAGTCTGCAGACACAACGTCTTTCAATGATTCTCGTGAAGGAACCGATCAAATCTGTGACCAGCAAGATGAAACTGGTTTAGTTCCAGATATTGAAGGAGATGTTTTAGAAGAGCAAGACCCTCTTACGGAACAACCTGTAGAAATTGAGACTGAGTCTGGAAGTGAGGAATACCTATCACCTGAAGAAATTTTAAATGAAAGTCAAATGACGTTAAGACATCGATCAACTTAACCCAAGTCGATTCAAGGATTACATTATGAATATTAATAATGAAACAACTGATATTGTCATACCTAAAACATTCAAAGAAGTTCTGCAGAGTCATGAAAAGGATAAATGGCTTAAAGCTATGGATAGCGAAATAAAATCCTTAAAAGAAAACGAGACATGGGAAATGGCTAATTTACCGAAAGGTAAGAAGGCTTTACCATGTAAATGGATTTTCAAGGTAAAATACAATCCAAATGGAAGTATTGACAAATACAAGGCTAGACTTGTTATTAAAGGACATGCACAAAGAAAAGGCCTAGACTATAACGAAACCTTTAGTCCTGAGTCCTGTTGCAAGAGCAAACACTATCAGAGCAGTCCTTAGTGTTGCAGCTAAAGAAAAGATGTCACTAACACAGTTTGACGTATCAACGGCTTTCTTGTATGGCACGTTAAATGAAGAAATCTATATGCAAACACCAGAAGGATATGATGATGATACTAACAGAGTCTGTAAATTAAAACGGAGCTTATATGGACTTAAACAGGCACCCAAGTGTTGGAATACATGTATAACCCAATACATAGTCAAGATTGATTTTTCGAGTTCATGTCCCCGGCCGAGGTTCGGAAGGCCATTCTCCGACTTCATGGGCGTAATTAAGGCGCCGGGCTGCGACGGGATAACAAACCTGGCATTACGACATCTGCCGAGAAGAGGAGTGGTAGTCCTGACGCGGCTGTTCAATTGTATCCTGAGAACAACTCACTTCCCGGAGCTCTGGAAAACTGGGAGGGTGATAGTGCTCCCCAAGCCTGGCAAGGACCGTCGCCTGCCCGGGAACTATCGGCCTATCACCCTTCTCCCATCGATCGCCAAACTCTTCGAGCGCCTATTCCTCGTTAGACTGCGGCCGACCATTGAACCTCGGCTGGAACAGTTCGGCTTCAGGAGTCGCCACAGCACGATTCTCCAGCTGGTGCGCGTGTTGAGCCACTGCGCGGAGGAGCTCAACACCAGGCGCAGCACCGCCGCTGTCTTTCTGGACGTGGAGAAGGCATTTGACCGCGTGTGGCACCCCGGCCTGCTCTTCAAGCTCCTGAGTACCAGCACTCCACCAGCCTACATCCGGATCGTGGCGACCTTCCTGGCTGACCACAGGTTCTTTGTGGCGGTCGAGAACACCGTCTCCAGCACCCGGACCATCTGTGCTGGAGTACCCCAAGGGAGCTGCCTGTCGCCCGCCCGTTACGCGCTCTATACCGGCGACATCCCTACCCTGGAAGGACACCTCCTCCCCGGGGAGAAGGATGTGACGCTAGCGCTGTTTGCGGACGACAGCGCGTACCTCGCCTCCGCGCGAAGTGCGGACATCGCCGCGAGTCAGATGCAGCACCTCCTGGATCTCCTACCTCTGTGGCTCGACAAGTGGCGGAAGGCAGTCAATGTCGGCAAGACGGCCGCTTTCCTTGTCTCAAGCCGCCGGCGTCCACCTCAGCCTATGTTGCTCCGGGGCCAGTGCATCGAGTGGAAGCCGAACGTCCGGTACATCGGCGTAGAAATCGACAGGTCGTTGAGGATGGTCCCACAGGCGAACCACGCGGTCAAGCGCAGGCGCGTGCCGCCGGCGCCATGTCCTCCGATCCCACCTGCCGCTGAGGACCAAGGTGCGGATCTATAAGATGCACGTACGGTCTCGGCTCACTTACGACGCCCCGGCATGGTACGCGCTTTTCTCCGCGTCCAGCCGAAGAAGACTACAGGTAGTCCAGAACGCCGCGTTGCGGGTATGTACGGGAGCGGGCCGCTACGTCCGCAATGATGTGATCGCGCGCGATGTGCGAATCGAGAGCGGCGAGGACTTCGTGGTGATGTCGGCGCCTCGGATGTTCGACAGCGCCGACAACTGCCGCCACGTCCACTTCAATGCCTTCGCGCCCCACAAACCGTCCCGGACCGTGGAGGCCGGTCCCAGAGACCTGAAAGCTTCGGACTCCGCGTCGAGCGGAGTGTAAACGACGCTCTTCCCCTCACAGAGAACCTCCGCATATAGTGCGTACCTCCGTGTTACGGCAAAACCCTTTGACCCAGGGGCGGCCGCCCCTGGAGTTGAAGCTAGGGTAGAGAAAGATGTTTCAAGGCCCTTTCCTAACGCCCCCAAGGGGGTAGTTGAAGATCACAGACACTACGACACGTACGTAACAGACGTCATAACTAACTAGCCATAAAGAAAAAAGTAAGTACATTTGTTTTTGACAGTTCCTTGACTTGACCTTCGTTCCATCCTCGGAATAAGATCTAAAGCATGGAACTGAGGCTAAAAACGAAACGTTAGTGATTATACCAGTCTCATTCTTTTATATGAATGTATTCATATATTGGAATGAGACAAGCATAAATCTATCTGTTGTTATTTGTGTTAGTCGTACCAGGCCAAATGTCAAATTACTAGTACATTCATGGTAACAATCTAGGGAGATGTATATGCATGATACCAAAATTCAGGGTACGGAACGGAAAGACGACTGTCATGTGACAATATATTTGTTTCTCTCTAACATAGGATAGCAAGCTATATTCTTGGATAGGAGTAAGAAGGAACACTCAATGCTATTTTTAGCACTCACTCCATTACTATTATACCTCCATGGTTCCATCATGACTTCCATGGCAAAAATTGAATTAGTTCCATCCATTTCAGACCCACGGTACCCCATCCACGTATATAAGATGGAGACACCATGCCACACTTCAGACAAAAAATATTTTCTAATCTTTATTGAAATGGTACATCAAATTCCCTGACTGAGCTGAGGTTGAGTGGAGTGGAGGGAGGTTTGAGGAACGACTGATTACGTGAGTTAGTCCATCGTAGAGTAGTAGAGTTAAATAAATTAATAACTTACCTGGAACCAACTGCAATTTATTGAAATCAACAAACATTACAAAAATCAGTACCTATACAAACATAAAGTTATAAATTAACTTATACATAGCAGGTACTTCATAGTTTGAAGCATTGGTACCCAAACTAGGATTACCTGTGTTATGACGTAACCAATACCAGGCATGGCGCACTCCGCGCTGTAGGTATGAAGCTACAAGTACTTGGCAGACTCGTCTAGACGAGTCAATCCATTCAGGGGGCTGCGGCGCGTTAGTTAGTTCGGTAAACTCACTCAAGCGCCACGTCGTGTCGTCCAAAAACTAAAATTTTGTAGTATTATTTATTCTGTGCTAAAATGAAGATAAACGCATAACTACCTATTGCATCGCATTCTGCTGCCTAAATACTAACAAGGATCCGAACCTCACGTTTTTCACACTTCCAAGGGGCATTGAAAGGTATAGAAATACACGTCTACATTATAGGTACCTAATTAAGTAGGTATACCTACCTAACAAATGTAAACTTTTGTTACCTATCCTTAAATTGTATGTCTCCCGTATTTACGTAGTAGTTAGATCGGTAGGTACTTACAACATCTGCTTACAAGGTCAGGATTAGCTTTGATATGTAGGTATATAGGTAGAGCTGTTCTGTGGCTTTGATGAATGAAGACAGGCAGGTAAGTATCTAGTGCCTATTTAATTGTGTTTAAGTATTTTTGTTTTTGGTAGGTAGGTAATCTAGGTACCATGGACTAAATATTATGTAGGTAGGTAGTAATATTTTGATTATTCTACACAACAGGGTGCGCGTTCATACTTTTTTATTTGCCCAATTAGGTAGGTAGGTACGTTTAGTACCTAATCTACCTGCTATAATATAAAGCTGAACAGTTGTTTTGTTTGATTGTTTGTTTGTAGGTATTGTAGGTAGACTGAGAGCTAATAGGTTTTGCCCTAACTATCTACTTAAAATAATCATAAAACACATATACATATTACATAATAGACCAAGAGCCAGGGATTGGAATATTTATGCATTTATATACATAATATGCTAGCTACCCATACTTACCATGGCTACAATCAAGTAGGTATTATATTATATTATATTATAGGTAGTACAATCAATCAACTACAATCAATTTTATTTAAAATTATTTTAAATAAATAAAATAAAATAAAATAAAATATTATTACATTACTGTCTTTAGGTTAAATACAAATCCCCCGGCCAGCTTCTACTACACTATAATACCATAATCATTCAAGGAAATATAAACTATAGGTAGGTATTATATTTTACATAGTTTGCGCGAATCAAGATAGGTAGTTGAAAACCAATATTACGATTTTTGGGTGTTGGCTCTTGGACTATTTTGTTAGCGTCGTATGTCATTCCATATTTGATACCTACCTACACTTAAAAGAGATATTTAGTTTCATTGACAATATACAGACTAGCGTACCTATGGCATTAGATATCATGTTATAAGTAAGCGACAAGTCGTCAACCCTTACGAGCGCCGTCACTCTGCGCCAGACAGCGACAGAGTTACGCGTTAGAGAGAGAGAGAAATGATTAGGTGAATATCGCGATAGGCATTGAGCGCTAATGCGAGCTGAATTGCACTTTGTTGCGTCCCAGCAAGAGTCGGTATTTATATAAATTTATTCGTGAAGTGAGCCGTCTGTACTGTATATATTCTGTGCCAATACTCTCCGCCGGGTGATTTGAAAAAGTGTATAGGTACTTAATAAAAAAAAAATAGTTTCTCGGAATAAAATAGAATTACTTAAATTAAGACTTGATACATTAGATACCAACATAATCACGCGCTATTTAATTAACTGGGATTATATAGCGCCCTAATCGCGCCTTTGCGTTACGGCGCGTATAATGAAAGTCAGATTATAATTAGCTTTTTATTTTTAATTTATTATTGCAATAACAAGGCATCCATAGAGATCCTTAGACCTTAACCTTAGAGAATTTAAAAAAATTGTCTGGCGCCAAATCCAGGCTGGATATGCAGGGCGTCCCAAGACAATGCAACATGAAGGGAAAGTACCTTAAATACTGTAGATAGGATATTTTGCTGAAAGGAGACTTTATTTTAGTTTTAAAAGTTAGTAATACTGCATTCAAAGATTTTCTAAAATCTTCTTGCTTTTTCTGGGAATAGAACCGATGTGAAAAAAAACATCCCGTATTTTTATGATCCCAACCGAAAGAATGAATAAAAATTAAGGCGTTAAGTAACATAGTATCTTGTATATGTATAATAAGAGATTTTTATTTATACTAAAAAAACCTTTCTAAGTGCAATTTGTATGCTATAGAGAACAAAACTTGAATTGAATTGTTGGTTGTAACCTTAGGGTACGGGACCTATAACTAAACCTGAGTTACGAAATACGGCAGAGAATCGAATGACTTGAATTTAGTGCTCCGGCTACGGTCGTGCGGCAACCGGCATGTGTCAGGATATTCGAAGACATGTGCATTCAATGAGCCTCTGCGAGACGCATTGAATCCTTTCACAAGACTCTTTTCAGGGGCACCATTGTCTGAACTCTCACCCAGGACGTGTCAATTTGAAAGCTTATAACCTTTATTCCGTGCAGCAGTGTGTGTTTTAATGTGTCGTATTATATGACCAGCTTGAGTAAATGCTTTACTACATATATTGCAGACATGTGGTTTTTATCCAGTGTGTGTTTTAATATGTTCTCTTAAATAACCAGCTTGAGTAAATCCTTTACTGCATATATTGCAGACATATGGCTTTTCTCCAGTGTGTGTTTTAATATGTTCTCTTAAATGACCAGCTTGAGTAAATGCTTTACTGCATATATTGCAGACGTATGGCTTTTCTCCAGTGTGAATTTTAATGTGTCGTATTAAATTAGCAGCTTGACTAAATGCTTTACAGCATATATCGCAGGCATATGGCTTTTCTCCAGTGTGTGTTTTAATATGGTCTCTTAAAGTACCAGCTAGAGTAAATCCTTTACTACATATATTGCAGACATATGGCTTTTCTCCAGTATGTGTTTTAATATGGTCTCCTAAATTACAAGCTTTAGTATATGCTTTACTGCATATATTGCAGACATGTGGTTTTTCTCCAGTGTGTGTTTTAATATGGTCTCTTAAATGACCAGCTTGAGTAAATCCTTTACTGCATATATTGCAGACATGTGGCTTTTCTCCAGTGTGTGTTTTAATGTGTCGTTTTAAATTACAAGCTTTCGTAAATGCTTTACTGCATATATTGCAGATATATGGCTTTTCTCCAGTGTGAGTTCTGAAATGTGCCACCAGATGATATTTTGAGTCAAATTTTTTGTTGCATGTATCACAATAGACGTAAAAGCCCATGCCATTGTTAGTATTTGTGTCATTTAATAAAGACTGTTCTATATTCTTTGAAACATTTTTCAAATGTGCACTCTCCTCGGTATCATACAACTCATCTTCGACTGTTGTTTCTTCATCTAATGACGACCGTTCTATATTCATTGAATTATCAACATATTCACAACACGTACTCTCTGCAATATCATACAACCCTTCTTCAGCTGTTGTTACTTCATCTAATGACGACTGTTCTATATTCATTGAATTATCAACATGTTCACAACACGTACTCTCTTCAATATCATACAACCCTTCTTCAGCTGTTGTTATTTCATCTAATGACGACGGTTCTATATCCATTGAATTATCAACATGTTCACAACACGTACTCTCTGCAATATCATACAACCCTTCTTCAGCTGTTGTTTCTTCTTTCACTACTTGTTCTACCTTGACAGTAACCGGAGTGCTATTGTGCAAATGATCATTAAAAGACATGAATTGTATATCAGTCATTGATAAGCGATGTTTGATTCCCAGTTTCAGCATTACGCTTTCATGTGTTATCTGAAATGAATAAACAGTAAATAAATAAATAATGCTGGACAGTTCACACAACATTATGTTGCCCCAAGCTAAGCAGAGCTTGTGTTATGGGTACTAGATAACTGATATACTTAATACAATATATTACATAGATAGATATTTTTTATTATACATAGAAAATACCCAGAACACCCTGAACAAATATCTGCGATCGCACAAATATTTGTTCCGAGGTGGGAATCGAACTCGCAACCTCCTGCGTCGCAGGTCAACCTTCGCCCGCCGCGCCACAAAGGTCGGCGAACAGTGCTACTAATGTGGTCTAAAATGTACCAAGAACATGTGATACCAGTACCAGCACTAAACCTAGGTCTGGTGCAGCTTATTCTGAGACAGGAACCTATTGACCCCACACAACACACATCGATGCCTTCCTACTTAAGGTGAATGCTCTCGCTTGCGGCGCAAAATTCATTTTTTTTGTGTTTTTTGCCCATTACAGCTCATCAACACTTCTTCAGATAGCGAAAGTTGAGTTCGCGAGAACTATAGGAGACTTTACACACATGTTTTAATTGAAGTATCTCATAAATATCATTAGTTTAGCTACAATACCCCCTAGCTACGAAACACATTTTTACAGGGTTTTTTTTTTGTTTAGGGGTTTTGTAGGTAAACTGATGATATTTATGAGATACCATAAATTAAAACATGTGTGTTAAGTCTCCTAGTTCTCGCGAACTCAACTTTCGCTATCAGAAGGAGTGTTGATGAGCTGTAATGGGCAAAAAACACCAAATTTGAATTTCGCGCCACAAGCGAGAGCATCCACCTTAAAAACCTACTTTCTACTACCAGTTTTTATTTTTATTTCATTTGATGTTTGTATACAATCTAATTTTTACCTATAATTGTCCTATAATACTTGATTTTTGTTTTGTTGTGTTATGTTAGTGTGTGTTGTATCCTCTTGGGGAAAAATAAATAAATTCTCTTTCTTTCTTTTCCTTCTGATACTAATGTTGATGTGGCCTAAATTGAATCAATGTTGTGGCCTCCGGTCAGAGTATTGATAAGGGGGCACTGAGAAAAATATTCAGAGAACAGATTTTTTTTACACTTCATATCTCAAAAACGGTAATTGAACTATGAAAAAATGCATTTTACATTACTTAGTTGGCGGCTAAGAAAAACACTACATGATAGGTAAAAAAATAACCCCCTAACTACACCCGAAATCAAAAATAACTTTTCAAAAATAATTATTAGATATGGAGATGGGATTGTTGAATTCCTCCACTTCCCTCCCCGTTGAGCATGACCTTAAGGTCGGGTATAACGCAAAATTACCTATCTTAGATTAGATTTTTAACTGACTAAATAAAGTACAATATTCAAAATAAAAATATTCACGGATACTACATTATAATACCGAAGGATCACCCAGACAGAAACACGATAGAACAACATTTTCTCGATAAAAAAAAAACAAAGTTACCTCTATTTTTGGCTAGATTCAATATGCTACAATATGGTACAGATTATTTGGTCAAAAATTGGATAAATAAAATCAATACAATAAAAAAGAGGGTTTACCTACGGGGTCTTTTAAAATTATCTATACTTCATGAGATATTCAATAAAAACCGCTTTTTCAAGCGGCGCGTGGTGTGTTTTGTATGAAGATTTATGCCTGGCGGGAGCGCAGTCTTAACTCAAACATCAAGTTATGTTTACCTCGATTCCATTGTGCAATAGATCTCTAAGGATTTGTTCTGATTTGTGTGCGATGTCAGAGAACCTGGTGCATTTCTGCAGCTGAGAGAGACACAAGTAGCATATCGTGTGAGGCATCCCGCTGTCTGCATTGAGCTGAAACAAACGCAATAGTACTGCTGTGAGTACCTAACTAGCTAGTTCAATGTGTCAACACAACTCACACTCAAATAGTACTGCTGTGAGTACCTAACTAACCTAGTTCAATGTGTCAACACAACTCACACTCAAATAGTACTGCTGTGAGTACCTAACTAGCTAGTTCAATGTGTCAACACAACTCACACACAAATAGTACTGCTGTGAGTACCTAACTAGCTATTTCAATATGTCAACACAACTCACACACAAATAGTACTGCTGTGAGTACCTAACTAGCTAGTTCAATGTGTCAACCCAACTCACACACAAATAGTACTGCTGTGAGTACCTAACTAGCTAGTTCAATGTGTCAACACAACTCACACACAAATAGTACTGCTGTGAGTACCTAACTAGCTAGTTCAATGTGTCAACACAACTCACACACAAATAGTACTGCTGTGAGTACCTAACTAGCTAGTTCAATGTGTCAACACAACTCACACACAAATAGTACTGCTGTGAGTACCTAACTAGCTAGTTCAATATGTCAACACAACTCACACACAAATAGTACTGCTGTGAGTACCTAACTAGCTAGTTCAATGTGTCAACACAACTCACACACAAATAGTACTGCTGTGAGTACCTAACTAGCTAGTTCAATGTGTCAACACAACTCACACACAAATAGTACTGCTGTGAGTACCTAACTAGCTAGTTCAATGTGTCAACACAACTCACACACAAATAGGTAGGTACTTACCTATAAGTAAATACAAGTTTGGACATTGTTTGTTATATGCACTGCGAGAGCTGGACCAATTTAGATACAATTTGATACACAGATAGATTATGATCTCCTATGCTACCTTTACTAGTAGTAGAGCTTCTTTGTGTAAGAGTTCATTCGGGGAAGTACTACCACTATACATGTTTCTGCCGCAAAGCAGTAGTGCTTGCATTGCTGTGTTCTAGTTTGAAGGGTATGGTTGCCGGTGAAATTACAGGCACATGAAACTTTTCATCATTATGTCTCAGGGAGGCGGGCGCAGTGCAATGCCACGTAGAGTGCGTCCTAGGTGGACGTGACCTATGAGGTAATGCATTGTTCATAGGCAGAGGGTACCATCACTTAACATCAGGTGTGCCGTCTGCTTCATCCGTCGTTACAAGTTGTATAATAAACAAAACAAAAAAACACTGCTAGAGCTGGATCAATTTAGATAATATTTGATACACAGATAGATTATGATGTCCTACACTACCTTTTACCCCAGTAACCTGGGAGCTAAGCCGCAGGCGGACGCTAGAATTGCATAAAAGGAGTTTCTGTGAGGCACACTGGATCCTATCACTATAGGTACTTCAGGCAGTACCTACTTCATGGCAGAACCCGTGAACCGCGAAGATAGAGTGTATTTACCTTATTACTTGTAAGTTTCTCGTACACTTCTAGGAGTTTGATGTGTCCAATGCTAAACATTCTGACATTGGTGATTAAACACACTCTGCACACAGAAGTAGACATTTCAACAAAAACGAATTAATTTACTTCACGAAACCTCGTAGAAATTTAAAAAAAACTCTGATAATACGCTGCTCCAACCACAAACAAACCAAATAATTCACTAAATAATCAAAGAGAAATATCTTGACATGGATGTAGTAATAATATAGTATTACTTCTTCTGTGCATCTACAATAAATACGTAGTACATCTGTTTGTACATTATTATGATCCTGACATTGGTGATTAAACGATTAAACACACTCTACACACAGAAGTAGACATTTAAATAAATAAATAAATAATGCTGGACAGTTTACACAACATTATCTAGCCCCAAGCTAAGCAGAGCTTGTGTTATGGGTACTAGATAACTGATATACTTAATACAATATATAACATAGATAGATATTTTTATTATACATAGAAAATACCCAGAACACCCTGAACAAATACCTGCATATCGCACAAATATTTGTTCCGAGGCGGGAATCGAACCCGCAACCTCCGGCGTCGCAGGCGAACGTTCGCCCGCCCCGCCACAGAGGTCGTCAATTCAACAAAAACTAATTAATTTCACTTCACGAAACCTCGTACAAATGTAAAATAACGTTGTCTGTTACGCTCCAACTCCAACCGGCAACCACATACAAAGCAAACAATTCAATAAATAATCAAATCAAAGAAAAACTAACAATCCAACCACAAACAAACCAAGTAATTCACTAACAGACTCTGCCCGCCATTTTCGAAAAGAGACGTTGTCTACTTTTTTTTTTTTTTTGTCCTAGTGTTTTCTTGAGTTATTTTGTGTTATTTTGGTGGCATTATAACTAATGTAGCTCGTTTAAAAAACACAAGTGTAGTGAAATGAAATGGAAGTGAATTGCGTGACTTTTGAAATTGGTGGAAATTGTCTACCAAAGTTTTAGTAAAATTGGTCACCGTTTTACTAAAATATGACTCGACTGTGACTTTGACGACTTGGAAGGAGTGTAACGTTGCAAAATATATTTAAAATACAATATAGTGAAAATACAGATACTTGAAAATGCCAAATGCACAAGCCGTGCGGCGCCAATTAAAAAAAAAAAAAAAAACAGCCAGTGACAAACCCATGGGACACAACCTAGGAAGATGGACTAAAGGCACCTCCATGGACACAAGACACAACAGTGACACAGACACAGAACTCTCTAGCGAGGCCAGTGATAAGTTGGAAACACTTGTTACTTGTTGCGTTAATAATGACATACACATAGGCCAAAGTTCACTTTAAGTTTATTTTCGCCGGTAGTCTGTACTCTCGGTACGTACGGGGTCGTCATATCTAATCTACTAAACCTACATAACAGTCAGTGAGTGTGATAGATAAGATAACAGCACTTACTGCTGTAACCTACCTATCATTAAAATATCATTTTGATTTTGGAGTCCGGCGGCGTGTTACGTGTCATTCAATTTGAATTGAATAAAATGGCTTCTGTTGGCTCCGTAACCCGTGCTTTGCTGGGCAAGAATGCGATCAGCAAAGGCAGGCTGGCTGTCTCGAAAACTGGTTTCAATAAATTTTACAGCACTGGTAAGTAAAAGATGATAAAAGTTTGTTACTTTCCCATTGCATGTTGAGAATAATACAGGCACCTTACACAGACTTACTACAACACCTGCCTTTATTATTGGTCTAAACTCTGCACCTAGTGTTTGGTTCGGACTAAAATTAGGGCTCGCTCAAAGTAGATCATGTTTTGTTTTCTTTCTATAGGAAGTTATCAACCTCTTTCCTACGTCAAGATAGAAGATTAGAAATATTCTACCTATAATCATGAAACTTTATAGTTAGTACAGGCAAATTAGCAAAAAGTGTTGCCCTAAGTCGAGTAGTCGTGGATTCTTATGGAATCGATAGATGACACGAAAAGAAGCTTATCCCAGGTTTGCACCGTTTCTGGCGCATACGGAAGGCTTTTAAATATTAGGTACAAACTTTGAAAAATTGTAACTTTTGAAAAAACAAAAAAGTGTTAAGTTTAAGTTCAATTACTTATAGAGACAGTCTTAGTGCGTTATGGATTTTGATTAAAACTACGTGCATAGTGGGAAACACTGTGAATTTGTTTTTTTTAGTTTGCGGCTCGGGGGAAATTTATGTACTCGGTGCAAACTTACATAAGGTTTCTATAAGTATTATAAACACTATATTAGTTTTGCACACCTCAGCGATTTACGGAACATAGTTTTTTTTATTTTTTTGTAAATAGTACTTCGGGGGAAACTTATGTAGTCGTGCAAATTTTATTATAGTATATACTATCAGTTTACCACATTCGCACGTAAAAAAAAACACAAATTTCGTACCGGAAGTACTTCTTAATAATATATCTTAATAAGAAATCAACGGCGTGGGTGGGGTGCAGATTCACACCAAAATGTAGCCCGTATTCATCCCACGAATAATAAAATTGTATATTTGTCCATATTAATCGCAAAATGTAGTCCGGATTCATACCAAGCCACGACCTTGAACAATGGATATTAGTACGGTCAGACAGAAAAATGTCTTACTATCATTTTCATATATTTTTGTTGGATGCAAATTATTAATAATTGGCATTCGTATGTTTGTATGTTTGTCTGAAGATAACTTGCGAACTGTTGATATATTCTTTATAAAACTAGTATTCTTTATACAATATGGTAGATGGGTATATAGTATTAGTACAATTTGTGTAAGGTTATGAGCTAAATTGGTTCGAGGGTTGTAGAAGATATTGGGGCCAAAGAAAGGGTAAAAAAGTGAAACAATCATAGACGTTTCAAAACTAGTTTTAATTTTATTTTGGACTGTGTAACTTTTGGGATATAAACAAAGAAGTAAAAATAAATAACCTCTACAGTTTTTCCAGTAATCTACTATCATCCATCGAGGAGTTCCGTTGTCCACCTTCCGTCTCCATCATCAGATCAGCTCGCTATCACCATCATAAATAAATATTTAATAAATAAATAATTCTGGACAGTTCACACAACATTATCTAGCCCCAAGCTAAGCAGAGCTTGTTATAGGTTCTAGATAACTGATATACTTTAATACAATACATGACATAGATAGATATTTTTTATTATACATAGAAAATAACCAACGAAAACATATAACATAACATTAATAACATCCTGAATAAATATCTGCAGATAGTACAAATATTTATAAATTATACACTATGGGTAAATTCAAGAGAAATATCAATAGGGCTCTTAATGGTAGGCAGCGCGTTTGCAATACCGTGGGTGTTGTCCATAGGCGGCGGTGACTGCTTTACATCAGGCGGGCCGTCTGCTTGTTTGTCACGTTTAGGGCATGTAATATCGGAAGGTTTTCAATTCCTATACTGATTTCCGATATTAAATCTCAATATTGGCATTCCGATATTAATATCGGAATTTCGTTATTTATTTAGAAATTGCACATTTTATTTATAAATTGCACAAATTCGGTATTAGGTTGGATTAAGTGCAATAAAAAATATTTTTAAAGCGTAGAAAAGCGATTCTGTTGCTTTTGAATTGTTGCTTCTGCCTGGGTCAACCTTTTTCGCAATTCTTCCACATTTCGGCACTCTCGAGAGTAAACAATCTCTTTATAATATCCCCAAACAAAAAAGTCAATGGGGTTTAAGTAGAGAGATCGTGGGGGCCATGCGATATGCCCGCCTCGGCCAATCCATTTATCACCAAGTATCGCATTTTGTTAGTAGTAGTAGAGCTTTTTTGTGAAATACTTCGTCCGGGAACGTACTACCACCATACCTATTTCTGCCGCAAAGCAGTAGTGCTCGCATTGCTGTGTTACGGTTTGAAGGGTATGGGTGCGTGCCGGTGAAGTTAAAGTCACATGAGACTTTTCATCTTTATGTCTCAGGGTGACGGGCGCAGTGCAATGTCACATAGGGCGCGTCCTAGGAGGGCGTGACCTATGTGATAATGCACTGTTCATAGGAAGAGAGTACCGCTTATCATCAGGTGGACCATCTGCTTGTTCAGTCATTCTTAGTAGTATTAAAAAAAACCTGTCATTAAGATGTTGTGTAACTACTGATGCAAAGCGACATGGTGCGCCGTCATTTTGAAAAATCATGTTTCGGCGTGTTAGTAAAATGGTGTCTGTGGATTATCCATTTAAATCTTCTCTTAAAAAGTTAAAGTATGACTCGCCATTTAGACGATCTGGCAGTTGGAATGGGCCCACAATCTGTCGCAGGTTTCTGCCTCGTAGGAAGAAAATAATGTCCTTGAACAACAAAAATGGGTTATTTTACTATTGCTTATGTGTAATACAATCTTCAGACTGCAAGATATCTTTTTAATCTTGACTTGCAGAACATTTTCAAAAACTCGTTTTTGAACTAACTCTTATTAAATTGAGTGTTTTTTATGATCCTGTGCAAGAATCTGGAACAAAGTTACATGACTAATAGCTGACACATCAGCCATGTTTCTAAGATAGGTTTGGATGAAAAAGATTATGTTACTTTTTTTTTAAAAAGTTCATTGAATTAAGAGATTAAACAAAAAATAATATATCTTCATATTATTATTTTTATTTTAATGCAATAGTAGATGCTTTTGATTTAAATGCTATCAGACAAGGTAGCCCTAGTATTTATCTTATTTACAACAACAAAAACAGGCCTCTACCTCAACTAATCGAGTCCCAATGGCCAAAAAAGTGTAAGAGCTCCGATTGTCTTAAAAACACATAACTCGAAAACTACTAAAAATCGCGAAATGGGGGTGATTCGGGTATCTCTGGGGGTAACCTTTCTTTGGACTTCGGCTTGACACTACTTTTTGGGACACACTGTATATATTATTACTTTGTTGATTATTTTATACCAACAATTTTATGAAATAAATAGATGTTCCATAATAACATATTTTTTTGCTGACGTTACTTTCACTCGTTTTAGGTGTAAGTATTTCTAGGTGGGATAAATACGGACTCTAAAAATGAAATGAATATTAATTGTATGAATCCGGAATAATTATTATTACTTTCAGCTCGTGGGATGATTTTCTGGGATCAATACGGATGCACCCCGCGGTCGGGGGACAGTGTTAGCAGTGTAGCGCCACAGTATATATATTAGTTTCTTAGCACCGCACTGAACTTACATATATAATACTTAAAAAATGCATGTTCCGTATATAAATTCCAGTATTAAATGGCTGGCGAATGTAGTACTAATCAAATGAATAAGTTTAAGTGAAATTCCAGAATTGCCTGAAATTTCCCCGAAGTAGAGCGACAATCAAATATGGAAAAAGTGACTTCCGTGTGAGGTACTCAGGTGCAAACCTGGTAATTTATTTGGCCCATTTTTCTGGTAATTCTGTCAATTTGCACCGACTACTTCAATTTCCCCCGAGCCGCAATACAGAAAAAAAGATTTTTTTATAAATGTTTTTTTTTTCGTATGTTCCGTAAGTCAGATTAAAAAAATACTTGGTGCAAATGTAGATCATAACGGTCTTAAGTGTATGCCAAATTGCACCGACTACATCTATTTTCCCCATTAAGTTACGGGTATTATAAGGTTTTCACCCTATTTCACCCTGTTCCGGGGGGGAGAATTTGCTGAAAGTTATATTAGAGGTGATTTTCAAGCCAAACAAAACAATTAGAAAAGGTTTTGTGACTACATCTAATTACTTCCACACTTTTGCTAAAAATCACCTAATTTGCCTGTACTAAGTAGGTAATGTAGGTACCTAAGTTGTAGGTAACTCCATATTCAAATTAGGATTTAATCTAGTTAAAAAAATAAACAAAATTGATGAAAATTAAGGAACTTTCTACTGATGTATGGTGGAACAGGTGGCCCTTTGAATAGTTTATTTGTTAGTTAGGAACTGTGATTCTTAACTTACAAAATATTACTGTAGCTGGTGTGTAGTATAATTTTGCGGTCCATTTTAATAATACATTATCTAGCTTTAAAGACTATCCAGGAAGAGTTAGGGCCGAGGACCAGCTGTGTTCCACCGGAGCACAAGACATATTAGGTGGTACATTTTCAGTGCCCTACCACTCCACACAGCGAGAATAACAGTCATACAGGCAATCACCTGAAAATGAATAGGTATAACTGTAATTTGTATGAACTTGTTTACAAACATCCATGTTATGGCCAGGCCTCTGTCCTTCAGGTGAAACACAGACCATTCCTGTCCCCGATGTGTGATGTGGATAGACCTTAATGAGTCCTAACTAGGGTGTAGTGTGAGGGAGTTATCTTCTAATCACAGTACGGACTGTAAGTGTGCTAACTAGGTAGCTTGGTTGATTTGCAATGGTGGTTATTGAGGATAATAGTTAGGACCAATGTGCAAGAGATAGGTTTAGACTGAAGCACACAGATAAATTGATAGTTACTATGATAGGGTACTGATAATCAATAAGAAAGGGAGCTAGTCATTGTAGTGTGATCAAACCTTGCTTCTTTACTAGCTCACTAGTTAGGGACTTTGAAATTGTATAGTGTAACACTTTATCCACATACATAGTATGTTTGGTATGTGCAAGTGTATTTGCTTACTACATCATTGAAGCACTATCGAATATGTTACTATCTGTTAGGCAAGTTCACCAAAGTAGTTCAATTTTGGCGGTTTATAAATGGGTTTAAATTTCAGGGTACTGATAATCATTAGGAAGCTAGTCATTGTAGTGTGATCAAATCTTACTTGCTTCTTTACTAGCTCAGTAGTTATGGACTTTGAAATTGTATAGTGTAATATGCACTTTATCCACATACGTACATAGTAGGTATATTTGGTATGCACAAGTTTATTTGCTTACTACATCATTGATAACTACCTATCTAATATGTTACTATCATTTAGGTAAGTTCACCAAAGTTTTGCAATTTTGTCGGTATATAAATGGCTTTCAATTTTCGTAATTCATTGATAAGATATCAAGAAACATGTTGGTTCAGTCAGTCAAGGTCAGATTAAACTGAGCATATTATTATCATAATTTATTTGTTAGTAGGTAGAATAAATTTCGGCCCGCGGGCTAAGTGAGGTGTGGGAAAAAGAATTGGTTGTTACAGCAGTTATTTAACTTATTTAGATAACTTTATTCTATTTATTTTTAAATATTAGTAATTTATTCGTATTAATAAATATTATGAGGTAAACCTAAGTAGTTAAGGAGCTTAATTAATGTTAAACCTTTGCACAGCTAGGAATGAGACTATATTAAATTATTTGACGACCTCTGTGGCGCGGCGGGCGAAGGTTTGCCTGCGACGCAGGAGGTTGCGGGTTCGATTCCCGGCATGGAACAAATATTTGTACGATTTGCAGATATTTGTTCAGGGTGTTCTGGGTATTTTCTATGTTTATTCAAAAATATCTATGTAATGTATGTTATCTAGTACCCATAACACAATCTCTGCTTAGCTTGGGGTCCAGCATTATTTATTTTATTTTATTTTTTATTTAATGAAGATTTTGAAATCGTAATACAATATTTCCTTGAATGAGACTAAGTGAGAAGAAGAAAGTTGAAGGACCAATTTAGAATAACGGTGTAAGCCCCGAGCTAAGCAGAGCTTGTGTTATGGGTACTAGATAACTGATATACCTAATACAATACATTACATAGATAGATATTTTATATTATACCGATCGATACCGAGGCGGGGATCGAACCCACAACCTGTGTCCTGTGTCACAGGCGAACCTTCACCCGCCGCGCCACAGAGGTCGTCACTTATATATGGTTATATTCATTGCGTGAAAGGGAGACAAAGAGAGAGACGAACAGAGCTACTTTCCAATTTATAATATTAGTGTGATGTCACGGTTCCTGTAATTTCAGCATATAGAAAGAGCTTACGATTTTTTGCGCGGTTTTTCTTAAGACTTAAGATGCTATGTTAAAATTTTGGAGTCGTTGCGTTACACGCTCACTAAATAACAGTAAAGGTAACAAACTTGATGTTAATACAGTAATACTTGTGGATGTAATCTAAATAAATCATAGACAAGAAACACGATTGGTAAAACTTTTTTAGTTTTTGAAATTGGCCCTCCTGAAACCTGTTTTAGGTCCCCCCTTCGACTAGAGAAAATATTAAGCGTTCATTTGTATACTATTCAGTAGGTTATCACATTACTTAGATTAATTAAAGATAATTTATTTTTATATTTGCTACTTTAGAAACAAAACGAAGTTTTATAATTTGTCGCTTACGTCAGTTACTTCCGAGCGGCAGAAATATATACCTCGTCTCTTCCCGGGTTCAAGTGAGTAATAGCGCTGTCACTGTCTTGCAGCTATTGTTTTCTTGATAGACTCCGTCCATTCGATATTTTAACATATCACCTTAATACTTAAACTGGTTTTTCCAGCCCCAGCATACGAGAACATCAAGATAGACGTAGCCGGCGCCAAGAAGAATGTAGGCATCATCCAGCTGAACCGGCCCAAAGCCCTGAATGCGCTGTGCAAGCCCCTGTTCGTGGAGCTAGGCAAGGCCGTGCGAGACTTCGACGCCGATGACTCCATCTCCGCCATCATCATTACTGGTATGGACCAACCCTGAACTTGGAACCCCCCCTCCCCCCCCCGCCTCCTACCCCTCCCCCTATGTCAATTTCCTGGTTCTAAGCTACCTCCCCACCAATTTTCAGCCAAATCGGTTCACCCGTTCTTGAGTTATAAGTGGTGTAACTAACACGACTTTGTTTTATATATATACAACTTGGTATGACGGGTATGCAAATGGCCCACCTGATGTTAAGCGGTACCCTCTGCCTAAGAACAGTGCGTTATCATATAGGTCACGTCCAGCTAGGACGCAACGTATGTGGTATTTCACCGCGCCAACCTGAGACAAAGATGAAGTCTTGTGTGCCTGTAATTTCACCGGCAACCATACCCTTCCACCGGAACACAGCAATGCGAGCGTTACTGCTTTGCGGCAGAAATAGGTATGGTGGTAGTACTTCCCCGGACGAACTCTAACAAAAAAGCTTAACTACTGCTAAAATACTAAAAATGGTGCTTAGGCATCTCTTTGCTGCTGTATGGTAAAAGTTGCTGCGTTACATGGCAACGTTGAATCTTAAGTTTGAATAGCTTACTTATTGATTGATAACACCATACAGTGTGACCACGAGTAAAATAAATAACTGTTAGTCACACCAGTGTGACAACTGGGAACAGCAGTGTAACAACAATCTGGTGTGACCACGAGTCGGTACCCGCATGTTTCACTTAGTAACGGTAAAGTAGACTTAATTTGGAAAGTGGAAATTATGGGAAATTTGTCTTTTTTGGGAATGTGGTCATTATGGGAAAGTAGACATTTGGATTGATTAGATTAGTTTTTTTTTAATTTGTAACGACTCAGATATCACATCACACTAATATTAGAAATGCGAAAGTTTGTGAGTGTGTTAGTGTGTGTGTTTGTTAGTGTGTGTGTTTGTTACTTCTTCAGGATAACACAGGCACATTTTTATCCCGATATTCCCACGGGATCGAGACTTACGCGGGTGAAACCGCGGGGTGCAGCTAGTATTCAATATAAAACTAGAATTGCTGTTACAAAAAGGTCTCTAACTCAGCATATGCAGGTTGTAATAAACATTTGGGGTAGAGTCATTTTGGTATAGTAATCTTCCGTCTGCTCCATAAAATGTTTTTAAGAAGTGGTTGCATATATCGATGTCGTCCTTTAATCGCACAAACCTCGTTGGCGGCCAACCAACCTTCCAGGGCCTGCAAGGCGCCTCTCAAATCATGAAACTTATGCACCTAATCGGTTACAAACTTGATGTTAATACAGTAATTATCGCCCATTCGGTATTTTAACATATAGCCCGCCATTACGCCTTTTTAAGGCGATATTTTAACATATCGCCTTAAAAAGGCGTAATGGCGGGCTATATAGTCACTACGACTAGGTAGTCACTCAGACACCAAATTAACCCTTAGCATGGTCAGGCAGAATCGTCAGTGAATGTACAGTGGCGGAATGAAAAGGTTCGTCACCTTAGGGCCTATTTTTGGTTGTTCAATGCAAAAAGCATAGGTACTGCTTTACCGACATGGTATTGCATTGGTACTGTTTTATCGACACAGTATTGTCAATATTACGAAAATAACCTTCAGTTACCATGACAACGGATATTAGCGGCGATTGAATGACAGATAGTCTACGAATAAAATGACAAAACTTTTGGCTAACTCAATAAAAAACTGGCCAAGTGCGCATCGGACCTCGCGCATTCAGGTTTCCGTTGTAGAAACTATTATATAATTTGTGGTTCCGTAACAAATGTAGAAGTTATAAATTGCCTAAGTTTAGTTAATCCACACGCAAAATTAAATCTGTTTGCAATAGAACTATGAGAAAATTCTCAAAAAATTTCTAATTTCTAAAATACTTATTATATTTTTTTTTGTAAAATATTCATAATAAACATGTAGAATATCTGAAATAAAAAACTAGTTCCTGGTTTAAATGGAAATTAAATTGAACTTAGTAACAAAAATACAGTCTTATTCTACTTAATAAGCTCTAAAATTATACTCCACGTGCTAGGGTACGACAGATTTATTTTTCCCTCCCCACTTTAACTTGTACGGGAACCATACTTCAAAATATTTTTTGGGTTTGGGTCAGTAAGATACATAAATAGTACAAATATTATGAATACTTCAATCGTTTAGCCGCTATAGACCCGTGTGATAGAGAGACGGACAGATGGATGAGCGAGGGCAATAGGGCTTCGTTTGGCCCCTTTAGGTACGGGACCCTAAAAAAGTCGTTCTAAACTTAAACAAGCAACTGATCAAAGGTGTGCGATTTTGATCTTTATAATAAACATTTAAGTTATAGTTTTCTATACAGCAGTCTGCTGCGTAGAATAGTTGGAAAAGGTAATATGTGCTCGCGACAAGCTAAGGGGATTCCTTTGAAAACTGACGAACGTTTTCATTCCGCCACTGTACCTACATTTGGTAAAAATTACACGTTTCCTACCGAGATTTGAAACGGGAATTCATACCTATCTAGACCTAGTTTACTTACGAGTATACATTTGAAATGTTATTCCAGGCAACGAAAAGGCGTTCGCAGCCGGCGCCGACATCAAGGAGATGCAGAATAACACTTACAGCACCAATCAAAAAGGAGGCTTCCTCAAGGAGTGGGAAGACGTCTCCAACTGTGGGAAGCCAGTCATAGCGGCCGTCAATGGATTCGCTGTAAGTTCAAACCATCGTCACGTAACGTCTCTCTAAACATGCTGTTCATTTCGCTTGCCTAAAAATTCTACCAGTTTATATTCCAGTGACTGCACTATAGAGTGAAAAATTGTAAAGGGGAATTACCAAACGTATGAACGACTGGGCATGAGTAACTGGATATAAGGTGTCAGGTGCTTTGTGGAAAAGCGTATTGAGTATGTGCAGAATGCCTATGTTACTATGTAGTATATTATTTGGCAAAAAGAGAACAGACTTAGCGAAAAATGGAACGATCAATAAGCGCTCAGTCAGGGATCCCTTTTTAGGGTTCCGTAGCCAAATGGCAAATTACGGAACCCTTATAGATTCGTCATGTTTGTCTGTCTGTCCGTGTATGTCACAGCCACTTTTTTCCGAAACTATAAGAGCTATGCTTTTGAAACTTGGTAAGTAGATGTATTCTGTGAACCGCATTAAGATTTTCACACAAAAACAGAAAAAAAAAACAATAATTTTTTGGGGTTCCCAATACTTGAACTGAAACTCAATTTCTTTTTTCATCAAACCCATTCGTTTGTGGTATCTGTGGATAGGTCTTCAAAAATGATATTAACGTTTCTAATATAATTTTGTTCTAAACTGAATAGTTTGCGCGTGATTCACTTCCAAAGTGGTAAAATGTGTCCCCCCCGTAACTTCTAAAATAAGAGAATGATAAAACTAAAAAAAATATATGATGTACCATGTAATCTTCCAACGAAAATTGGTTTGAACGAGATCTAGTAAGTAGTTTTTTTTTAATACGTCAAATCGTAATCCATCCAAGAACTTTTATATTATGTTACTTGCTGCTACGGAACCCTTCATGGGCGAGTCCGACTCGCACTTGGCCGCTTTTATTTTTAATAAGTTTACCTCAAATCACAAAATGTCCCGATAGAGCCTTCACGCGGTGCTCTCACTGCCCTGCTCTGTGCCCCGGGCGGTACCACCGGCCACAGAGTTTATATTTAGTGGTATATGAGTATGTATAGTTAGAATTGTGTTTATTGTAGCTTGAAGCTTATCTACACTAATATTATAAAGAGGAAAAATTTGTATTTTTGTGTGTGTGTAAGTTTGTAATGAATAAAACTACTGTGCCGATTTCAAAATTAGTACAAGTAGTAGTAGAGCTTTTTTGTGAAAGAGTTCGTCCGGGGAAGTACTACCACCATACCTATTTCTGCCGCAAAGCAGTAGTGCTCGCATTGCTGTGTTCCGGTTTGAAGGGTAAGGGTGCCGGTGAAATTACAGGCACATGAGACTTTTCATCTTTATGTCTCAGGGTGGCGGGCGCAGTTCAATGCCACATAGGGCGCGTCCTAGGTGGACGTAACCTATGTCGTAATGAACTGTTCATAGGCAGAGGTTACCGCTTAACATCAGGTGGGCCATCTGCTTGATCAGTCATTCAAATAGTATTAAAAAAAAAAAAAAACAACATGGGTGAAATGAAACGAAACACCTGAGTAAAGAAGCTAGACAAAGTGAGAAGTAGCATAATAAGGGAAAAAATAAAGTAGTTGATATAAATACCCGAGTAGACCAACATAAGTGGAGATGGACAGGCCACATGATCCAAGATCCTCAGAACAAGATGGTAAGCGTAATAGAAGGCATCAACAAACAAGACGGGAAGACGACCTAAAACTTACAGCTGGACAACACTGGAGAAGGGTAGCACTGGATAGAGCCCAGTGGAACGTGTTAGAAGAGGCCTATGCCAAGAGGCACGCACACTGCGGGACTTGCTATAATTTAATCTGAACTCTCAATATTACGACCTTTGACGACCTCTGTGGCGCGGCTGGCGAACGTTCGCCTGCGACGCAGGAGGTTGCGGGTTCGATTCCCGCCTCGGAACAAATATTTGTGCGATCTGCAGATATTTGTTCAGGGTGTTCTGGGTATTTTCTATGTATAATAAAAAAATATCTATCTATGTAATATTATTGTATTAAGTATATCAGTTGTCTAGTAACCATAACACAAGCTCTGCTTAGCTTGGGGCTAGATAACGTTGTGTGAACTGTCACACAACAAACAGTAGCATTATTTATTTATTTATAATATTAATTACCTAGAATTGGATTGCCACTGGAACCAGCAGTGCAAGTACGTAGGACTCGATAGGCCTCGATTAGATAAATTTGACAGTTATTCTCGAAAAAAATAGCTTTTTACCGAATCGAATCGATGTCGAAAGTACTTTACCGTCGGTAAATAAACTCTAAAATTTTAACGAATAGAAAATGCATGGTCCAAACGTCATATTGGCAGTTGAAATCGATAGCGAATTCTATAAGATTGTGGGCCCAATCGAGTCAGTAGGGGGCTTATTCTCTATGATATGACCAAACGTAACAGAACGAGGGCTTGTTACGATATCGGCGTGGAATCGTCGTTTAATCGTATTCTTTATGCCAATGTCAGATTTCATAAACGCGACTAGGCGCGTCACAAGCGTGTTACGAACTGCCATAATAACAAGCTTCAATCTTCCGCGTTTTGTAAAACATGGACGAAACGTGGTTTAGTTTTTTCATAAAAAAAGGTAAGCAATAACAATAAGCACCAAATTTGTGTTGAAATATCATATTTAATACTGTATCTCTACAATTAATATAGTACCTATGACTATTGCTTTGGGTTGAGGATAATTTGCTGCCATTGCAATGACAAAAAAAATAATTTGCTGCAAATCCCCTGGACAGCCAGGACGTAGGACGAACGTGTCAATACTCAAGGAACTCAAGATAACTACTAGGCTTTCCTCCATCTGCCTCCAGCGAGTCCATGAGTATTTTGCTCATATAGTACGGAAAGGCAGAGACAACTTATAGAAGCTCATTATCACTGGCAAAATCGAGGGAAAGAGGCGACAAGGCCGTTGCCCGTTGCGTTGGTCGATTCAAAACTCCACAAAGTCATGCAGCTCGCTGGCGACAGATTTCATTGGCGCAACATCATCCGGCAGAAAGTGATCCATGGATCACGACCCTCAGCATTCAGGAATAAGACGCGAGGAGGATCTCTAATTTAATTCCTAATAATAAGCCGAACAATTCATTCAGGGTGTTCTCAATATTCACAAATTCCTCTATGCAGCGACCATAGAAAACAATACTACGTATGCAGCGATCTAGAGTCTGCGGCTGAGAGTACAAAGTACGTTATATATTGGCTGAGCGCAGAGTACATTATATGTTGGCTAAGCAATCCTAATTTGATGATGTACTAAGAGTCGTTCAGAAACTATTCATGTGTGATTTGGTTTATCTTACCTATATATCTTTTTACTCTAAGTTTTATATAAAATGAAATTTGTAAAAGATATGGTTGAGCAATTCTATAATTCAAAATATACATACTTATGTTGAAGATTAGAAACAAAAAATTAAAATCGTTTAAACCAATAATTTTCCGAAAGGAACGGATGCATGATTTCGAATCACGTGAAATCAAGTATAAAGTCAAAGTATTTTTCTGGTGTAGGGCTTAGACAACCTATTATTATGTCATACGGAATACAATTTTTCACTTTCTTAACGTGGTTTGTTTACAAACCACGTTTGCGTTTAGAACATGTTATGACGTCACACGTTATTGGCAAGGAATCTCTTAGGTCAGCGAATAACCACCCTATCGCTTGTCAAATGACAACTCTGACGTCCATTGACATAAACATTTAAGGCGCTTTAAGTTCACAAAGTTTCTACGAACATTTTTGTATGAGGCGAAGAAGGCAAGCGCACGCTCTGATACCGTGTTTTTGTGTATAAAATAAAACCAGCCAAGTGCGAGTCAGACTCGCGCACTGAGGGTATCGCAGAAACCTGTAGGTATACACATTTAGATCGGTCAGTATGGGAAAGTCTGAAACTCTACAACCACGAACGAACGAACCATTTCATCGATTTAAGTAACAAGAAAAACTGCATTCATACATATAAAAAAAAACTTGTACTCAGCAAGGGAATCAAACACGGACGTTTGAAAAATAAAACTTACACTATTTATTAGATATCGATTGTGTAGGTTAAAAAGCAGTAAATTTTACTATGAAATTATGTTGTTTTTTTACTAATATCGGTGATAATATAGTTCCTAAGAAGAGATCTTCGCATGTCTTATAGTTTCAGACTTTCCAATACTGACCGATCTAAATGTGCCACCCTGTTTAAGTTAAAGTTATGGTATTTTTATTGCTAAATGAAATTATCATGAGGAAAAGGGTAATAAGTTTAAATTATTAAAATTATCTTTATTATATGATGTAACTAAAAAATTATGCTTTTCGCAATTTTTCCTTTATATGTGCAATAAGACGTTGCTTTGTACCAAATTTCAAGATTCTGAGTCCACGGGCAGTACCCTGTAGGTTTTGATTCCCTTGCGAGTGTCGAAAATTTGCAGCATAAACGGCTGTATCTTTTGATTGCGTTGGCTTAGATTCTAAGCCTTAGAAGTTTGATTTTTTCACAGCTCTCAGGGACAGTAACCAGTATTTGATATGAATTTAGTCTGATACCTTTACGCGTTCCTGAAAAAAAAGTCTTGACAGACAGACGGACAACAAAGTGATCCTAGTTTTGCCTTTTGAGGTACGGAACCCTAAAACTTATATAAAAATGCCCTTTAGAGATTTGTTAAATTTTGTTGATGATTTCACTTACCTAATAATTAATAAGTTGCCAAATGCTTTCAAAATTAAGACGTGTAAGAAGTAGGTAAGTCTAAAATAGAATTTTAATTTTAAAAAGGTTCTTTTATATGTTTTTTAATCATGTGAAGAAATTCAAATAGTTTACAGTAGTAGAATACAATACATTACACACACATTACACACACATTACACATTAATTGAATACATTTTTTTCTTTTTGCAAACTGTAAGAACTCATAACAAAAACTTAAAAATTCTGGAGCTAAATACTTGACATGCTGTATCTATTAAATATCATGACATGCTGTGAACCTATTGCGCCTTAAGCTGGGAATGTCAGAGTTTTTTGAATGTCATGTTTTTTTTTAGTTGTTTGAATGTCAGAGAATCACGGTCAGATGTGCCGTCATCTTTTTCTTCTTCTTTTCTTCATAAAATAGTTTCTGAGGAGTGCTCCAAAATCAGATTACACGCCGAGCAAATATTTATGCGCAAGCCAAGGGTCATGTCAGAAAATTCGACGTCAGTTTGAATCTTACGGAAGTTTGACGACTTGACTATGTATAAAAATATAATTAAATAAATCACTTGACCTTGGCTAAATTGTTGCAAATAATGCACAAAAGCCATTACCTAAGTTAAGAAGAAAAGGAGACTTTTAGAGGAAAAATTGTTATCTATCTCTTCAGAAGATTGGCGCAAAGATGTCAATTACGCCATATAATATGAGAAGGAGTTTTTAACGAGAGAAGAAGCAATTGACCGCCCTCTGGATGAATTTATTATTAACACAAATGAGTCGTCTTATCATTATTACTAATCTGCGGTGTCAAAATAATATAAATTTGTGTAAGACTATAATTTTACTCTGAAAAATAGTGTCCTTACTAAAACTAAAGAAATAACCCGTTCAAATGTACGACAGTGTACGAATCATTATGACGTGCGGCTACTGTCGGATATCAGTTGCGCTCTTCTAGGCAAACGAAAACAGTCGATCGGACTTATATTTTGGGTACAACTGTACCTACATAGATAGATATTTTTTATTATACTTACCGTATAAAAAGCCCAGAACACTCTGAACAAATATCTGCAAATCATAAATATATTTGTTCTGAGGCGGGAATCGAACCCGCAACCTCCTGTGTCACCGGCGAACCTTCACCCGCCGCGCTACAGAGGTCACCAAAATCGCAAAAATATGGGCTTCTTTTGTACGGGAGCCTATCTTTTTATTCGACCTCTGTGGCGCGGCGGGTGAAGCTTGGCCCGCGACGCAGGAGGTTGCAGGTTCGATTCCCGCCTCGGAACAAATATTTGTGCGATCGCAGATATTTGTTCAGGGTGTTCTGGGTATTTTATATGGATAATAAAAAATATCTATCTATGTACCTAAAATATTGTATTAAGTATATCAGTTATCTAGTACCCATAATACAAGCTCTGCTTAGCTTGGGGCTACATAGATAGATAGATAGATAGATTAACTCTTTATTGTACACAAATAACACACAGAAATACAAAACATAACTCAATAACAAAAGAAATAACAGAAATGTACAAATGTAGATAAGGTTGTGTGAACTGTCCAGCAATATTTATTTATTTATTTTATTTTATTCGAGGAGGTTGCCGAGTGAAAATACGATGCGGTTGTCTAATATATTTTAATGGGATCACAGTACAAATTCTTCGTTAGATTCACGGTTAGTAAGAACAGATCATTTAGATTTCAGATTACTTTTTCATCTAGAACCTTCGTAGGGCTTGTTCAACTTCCGGGTGTCCTGGTTTCACATGATCGACGCTAATCTCGTGATTCCTGCCTGCCAAGGTTATGGTCGTGGGTCTTCTGGCCAAGATCTTATAGGGCCCAGTGTAAGGTGGTTGAAGGGAGCGTCTTACCGTGTTGTCTCTCAGGAATGCATGTGTAGCCGTCGGCTAATGAAAAGATAGGTTCCCGTACAAGAAGAGCCGATATTGGTGACCCCGACGAGATATCGGAGTACTCAGCGAGCAGCTGCTCGAAACGTTAGTTCCCACAGGTAATTACCACGATATGGCTAGTGAATGGTGTCCTCCGTACATCTACCTCTATCCCTTCTATTAAAATAACAGCCACTTCTCGAGTCACCCGAAAGAGACGAACAAAATCTTCTTCTGGAAGTTCCAGGGGACAGTTTGTGTCTCTGAGACGCCGCGTCCGAATACGCATCACATTGTGATGCTGTTGCCGTTCTTCCTCATCACCCAGCAATAAAATTATATGTCCTAAATCCATTTTTGGTAATGATCGATAGCTTATCGGGCTTTTTAGAGGTGTCGGTAAATAGATGAGCTCGACAGCGAAAATTAGCGATCTCAACTGTCAAAATTACGTTTCGTGCTTGCTTTTTTTTAATTTTTTGGCATCGGTCTTTAATTTCATTCTACCAACGGTTAAGGTGAAGTTACGTACTTGCGACATCGATTTAAAATTATCCTTGTGATTTCAATGAATAAAATATTTTTGACTTTATTCAATTCGATATAAACTGATTTCATCGAGAATAACTCGATAATTCTTAATAGAGTTCTTTGGCTTGGTAGCGAAACTCATTGGTTACCAGCCGTTTTGATAAAATAAAAAGGTGAACTGTCAGTCTGTGAAATACGTATCAAAGAATATACGAGTACTATCTATTAACAGGAAAATATATTCTTTCGTTATTGTTTTTCAGAGGATGTAAGACAAAAAGCTAAGAAGAAATAGAAGAGGATATTTTTAATAGTATAATCCGTTTGAGAAGCAGGCTACCAGAGGCATACAAAAATTAGTAGATATGAATTAACTTTTCTTTATTAAATATAATTTTATAAAATTTATTTAAAGAAAGAATACTTAATACAACTAATATAAGAAGGTTTTTTTTTAACATTGATAGACCTTTGTTTGACCACGATCTCACCAAGTGCACAAAGGGCTAGAAGGCACCTATTCACTCTAGTCTTGAAGAGACCCAGATTATGGTTTTCAGGAAAGACAGACGACGGTAGTGTATTCCACTCCTTAGCAGTTCGCATTATAAAGGTAGAACTGAAACGTTTTGTGCGAATAGAAGGTATATATACTAATGTGGTAAGGATGGTATTACTGAGCCGTACGCCTGCTCGTCCTATGATGAAAAGGAGATGGTGGGATCAGATCGTGCAGTTCCTGGGAGTATTTCCCGAAATGTAACCTATAGAAAATCGAAAGGCACGCAACCTTGCGGCGGTGCTCGAGACTCTGAATCTTAGTCTCTGCCATATGTTGCTCACCTATAATCTTGAAAGCTCTACGTTCCATCGAGTCCAAGGCAGCAAGCTGGTGTGTACAAAATTAAAAATTGTGCTACCTGAATACCGCTGCTAACGATCTAAAGGTAGCTCAACTGATCCAAATCATAACTTAAAAAGATATTTTTTAAATATCAAAAAAGGACAACTTATTTTTTTTTGTCAAAGGTTTAGAAAGATGCGCGCTTAGATAGAAACAACGCTTTAGAAAGATGGCATATATTTTCAATATGTTTACTAAAACAAATGGCAATATTGGTAAACACTGAAAGTATATCCGAAATAAACCCTAAAACGTTGTTTACAATGCTAAAAATCGATGAAACAAAGGATTTTTCTAAATACCCCACTTCAACTTTCCACTACGCAGATCTACGTGTCCCGCGTCTACTTCGACGTGAAGGCCGCAGAAGTGGTGGAGTACCAAGAGGAAAGCCGGAGTGGGATTTAGGGTCATGAAGTTGGGACTCTCGTCATAATGTGAGCTTTAGCTCATTTATGGTGAGGGTTTTGGAAAATGTAAAGATTTACTTGAGCCCTGACTTCTGGCCAAAAGGGGTGAAGTTCCGGCGGTTCAAGGGCCGCCTGTCACGTGATCTCCCGGGCCGCGACGCGTCGGCGATCACACTTGTGTTAGATTAAGTTATAAATAAAGTGTTTTTATGTGTATGTTAGTTTCTAAGGTATTTATGTTGTATGGGCTTACTGTTTAGTTTTAGTGCATTTCTCAGTAGGTGAGCCTGAAATAACGTTTTTTTTTTAATTTTGAATTTGAATTAAATACTTATATCGGGCATTAGTCGCACCACAGAAATCCCACCTTAAATCCTTATCGAAGCAACTTACGTACTTCCAAATTCGTTAACAAGATCGATAACAATCGAAACCTTCGCGATCTCGATGTCATATCGATGCAAAGTTCGTACTTGCAGTGCAGGTTCGTTTGGCGTGACCCGAAGCTGCGGCGTCGCTGACTATCACAACTTAGTTGATCGGTTGAAAAGGACTTTAATATAATAATAGACTTCACTTGGTGTTAGTGATTTTAATTATAGAAATAAACTTTTGGAAGACGTGCACTGAACAGGCTTTGGAATCGAATGAGGTCGTGGAGACGCAGCTCCACTTTTATACTAAGAGGTTTCTAAGCCTAGGGAAGGGCTTTTCGTAGAAACGGTGTGATAAATCAGGGTTTTTTTTTAAATAAAAAAACCACACACAAAGATCTTGTTACGATCTTTACAAAGTAACATATGAAAAGCTCATAAAATCTATGATTTACTATTTGTTCGTGGAAAAATAGTAAGAATTATGTCAACATTGTTGCTGATTGCTAAGCTCCATCACTGTGACTTAATGAGGTTTGGTTGCGTTATACACAACTTCATCCCCCTTAAGAGTGAAATTATCTGAAGAACTAAAGTGAATTAATATAATTTCACTTTTAAAAAAACTGTGCTAATAAATGATTTTATTTAATCAAGAGTTTTCTTTTTGAATTTCCATGAGTTAGTACATTGAAGTATTATATAAGATTAAAATTTATGGTTAGTAGTACAACAATCATGAATCTAATTCTAAAAATTATGTAGTCCTTATGAGTAACACCGTTTATTGTTTTAAGACTGCGAGAGTCTTCTCTTTCACTGTGACACTGTATTTAATACGTTATTATTTGTTACGCGAGACCCTGTTCGTAGCGTTTCGTAGCGTTCATGAAACTTTATAGTTTGTAGCGTTTCTACAGCTTTCCGTAGCTCCGTAGGCTTTCATAGCTTTATGTAGAGGTCTGCTTTCTTTGTCTTCTATACAATCTGTGTGTAATTTCCTTCGGTCATTTAAAAGGATTGGGATAGGTGGGGTGTTATAAGGTTACAACAATCTTTCTTATTTCTAGTACAATAAAATGAAAGTTAAACATTATTGCAAAGTGCAAAACAAAGTAAAAATTTAATGAATTGGAATATAAAACTAATGATAGTGAACTGGTATATAAAATTAAAGTAATACTTAAACATTAAAGTACTTAAAACCAATTATTTTTAACTATTACTTATTGATGTTTAATTGTGTCAAGCGTATATAATATTTTAGAAAAAGTGAATCATAAGATTAAATCTCTTTCTCGACTCTTACGACATCCATGGAGATTAATGGAGAAAATCCTATTCTTACTCCGGGAATTATCACAGATTTCCTATGATCGTTGTCATAGTTAGCGTATCTCATAGTCGCCTCCTACGACTTCCAAATTCAGAAGAAACTCTGACAGCTTCAGGCTCTGAAAGTATGAACATCGAAGACTTAGAAGATAATAAAATCTCAATAATTCCAACAATTGAAGAAGCCGTTGATCATAAATCCAATCGAATAATTGTATACCAACGGTATAAAAATTAATAAAAAATAAAAAAGATACCAAATGAGAAACGAAACATTACGGAAGTTTATACACCAGCGGATCCGAAATTAATAAAATATTTTTTAAAGAATAATATTATAAATAAAAAGATATATTATTTTTATTTCGAAACACCTAAATTGAAAGAATTATTTAAAGAAGTCGTAGCACAACTATTTGAAATAGAATATATCCAAATCATAGAATGCACTAAAAGACTAACAATTTTAGAAAATAAAGAGGAAAACAAAGATATCATTCAGAAATACCACACAGGAAAAACTTGTCATAGATGAATAAATTAAACTTTAACTAGACTTAAAAGAATATAATTATTGGTCCGGTATGAAAGAAACCGTATCAGCAATAATAAATTCATGAAAACTTTGTAAACGCATGAAATACGATAGACAACCTTTAAAACCCAAACTACAATTAACTTATACACAGAATAAACCTTTTGAAGAATTATTCACAGATTTATTCTCTATTGAAGGAAAAAAATATTTAACAATCATAGATGCATTTTCAAAATTAGGACAAGCAATAGAAATTCTAAATAAATCTACACCAGAAGTAGTTAAAGCTCCAATAAAATATTTTTCATACTATGGAACATCCAATAAAATTAGTAGCGATCCTGGATCAGAATTTAACAACACTCTATTAAAAGAATTGTTGTCCTTTTATAAAATTGAACTACACATAGGAACACCAAATAATCTAAATTCAATGGGAATCATTGAAAGATTTCATTCAACCATAATCGAAATCTACAGATTAGCTAAATATGAGCATATAACAAGTGATGACATACGCTGTTATGGCATATAACAACACCGTTCATTCCGTAACTAATTTAACACCATTTGATGTTGTATTTGGACATACAGACTCGAATAATACTTTAGAAATATAGATTTTCAAAGAAATTACATGCAACATCTAATGAAAGATCATGCAAAACGAACTTCATATTTATATAAATATTTAACCGACAAGACAATTATTGATAAAAAAAACGTAATGGTAATAATACCGAAGACATCGTAACCTTTAAAGAAGGAGACACAGTTTACAGTAAATTAGTTAACAAACGAAGAGCAAAGGATACGTCACGAGGATAGGCCACGTTTCGAAAACGTTATTGTTACAGGAGAAACATCCAGAAATGTAGTTCCGGTTCAAATAAGAAACCGCGAAACTATTGTACCAGTTAAAAACATAAGAAATCCCACGAAAATCAATCTTACCAGCATAATTAATAAACTTTATAAAAATTCATCACAATATTAATTTAAAAAATAATCAATGAAATGAATTAAAGTATAATAAAATACTTCCCCAATTCCGTGTTACCCCCGGATTGAGAATAGGGTATCTCCATTTATGTAGCACATCATTTAAAATTTTAAATGTTCAAAATGTAGAATCGAATGAACCGCAAGATCCTATTTCATCATCGCATTATAACGAAACACCTCCACCTTCTTATACCCCAATCGATAATATTTGACTAGGGGAGCGCATCCTCTTACAATTCAAGATTTAAGATCAAACGAACCGCAACCGCAAGTTCCGATTTTACCATCGCATTTCGACGAAACACCTCCACCTTCGTACACTTTAACTCATCATAATGTAGGGCGTGACGAAGTAAATCTTCCAAATCATCCCACAATCACTCCAATTTCTCCAACTATTATTAAATTAATACCCTACTTTGACGGAAATACGAAACAATTAAATCTATTTATCAAAAAGGCAGAATACGTCATTAACATGTATGAGTCAAGAAATTTTATGAAAAATACTTACATAATGCAAATAGTGACTAGTAAACTAATCGGTAAAGCCGCAAACTTCATAAGCGAAAACGATTACGCTTCAGCAGACTGGGAACAATTAAAAGTTTTGCTTAACCAACACTTTGGTGACCAAAAAACGGAAAAATGTCTGATACTTGAATTAGCATGACTATGCGAAGTAGCGAAACTTATCTAGAATTCTGTAACCGAATACAGTCAGCAAAAAGTAATTTATTCTCGGAGATCATAGCAAATAACGATGGTCATACTTTACAAACAAAAAAGGCAATTTATAATATAACTTACCACAAGATTTATTACGAACTGTTAGTTAGAATAAAATACCCTTCAACGTTAGAAGAGGCATTGCAAATCGTAACAGAAGAAACAAACTTTCAGAAGCAGTACAAAATGCGTAACGAATTAAATTTAGAAGCCAGGACCAAAAATATACAACATATCATGTATCAACCGTGAAAGAATTATAATGACAGACCTCAAAACTTAACGAGACAACCATTTGTGAGACCAACATTCCAGAAAACTTATAATTCAGGAACATTCAATAATATGAATGAAAATGTTAACAGGTATAATAATACAACCCCTTGGACAAATCAAAACAGAGTTTTTAACTCGTACCAAAATCGTGGTCAAACTCAGTATAAAAATAATTACCAAACCCCTGATCAAAATCGTGCTCAGAACCAATATCAAAATACGTATCAAAATCAAGAACCAAGTCGTGAACAAAATAACTACCGAAATACAAATCAATTCTCGTCTAACCCAAGACGCAGTCATGTCAATTTTCATACAACCGATACACAGACCGGTTCATCGCATAACTCAGAACAAAGCAACACGCAAAGCTTAACACAGTCTCAACCGTCTACGTCACAAAGCACGGACGATTATTCCCACCGCGCTAACAATACAAATTTTCGAGTAGTCGCCTCAAGACGTAACAATCTAAAGTAAAAGACGAAACATCACTACCATATATCCGAATACCAGAAGTTAACGGTAAATTTTTAATAGATACAGGTAACACACGTTCTTTCATAAGCTCAGATTAAACGAACTTTCACTTTCATAAGTATAAATTATTTGAACCATTCAAAGTAGTAAGCACTCATGCATAAGTCGACACGATCAAGTGATTTATATACCAATATTTAAAATCTTCCAACAAAAATTCCCTCACAAATTTTACGTTTACAATATCGATAAATCATTCGACGGATTAATAGGAACTGACAAACTAAAAAAATTCAACGCAAGCATTGACAAAGAACACCAACTTTTTACGACACCACTCGTAAAAATCCCCATTACTAATCCACGCACGGAACATAGAGTTATAATTCCAACTGAGCTCACTAAAGGAGAAGGCATATTAGATTATGTTGAATTCTGCAAAGATAATTTCGCCGAAACTATTATACAAAATACTACAGATAATTTCATAAATATCGAAATAATGAAACCTTTTCAAATTACCCAATTTAATGGAACTCTTTGTCATTTAAATTATTTAATGGAAAATAACGAAAATTACGTAATGAAAACTTAAATAAACTACGTACGGAACATATGAGTATCGAAGAAGGAGATGCCATATCCGAAATATGTTACGAGTACAGGGATATTTTCTATCACGAAGAAATACCATTGACTTTCACTCACGAAATAAAACATCATATTAGAACGGAAAATGACAACCCAATTTATATTAAGCCATATCGTCAGTCACCTTCGCAAGCAGAAGAAATAAAAAATCAACTAAATAAACTATTAAAGGATAATGTAATCAAACCAAGTTTTTCACCTTGGAGCGCACCCGTTCATCTAGTACCCAAGAAAATAGATGCTTCAAATGAACAAAAATATAGAATGGTTATCGATTACAGGAAATTAAATGAAATTACTACTTACATAAATATCCACTTCCAAATATTTCCGATATTTTTGACAAATTAGGAAATAGTACTTATTTTACAACTTTGGACTTAGCTTCAGGATATCATCAAATAGATATATTTGAAACTGATCGAGCCAAAACCGAAATCCGAATTTGGACATTATGAGTTTTTTAGAATGCCTTTTGGATTAAAAACATGCTACTTTCCAAAGAGCAATGGATAATATTCTAAAAAGATTATAAGGCATACACAGTATGATTTACCTTGATGACATCATTATTTTCTCGTCTACTCTACAAGAACATGTTAACAAACTAATAAAAGTTTTCCAAATATTAAGAAAAACTAACATATAAATCCAGTTAGATATCCGAATTTCTTACAAAATAAGTACTTTATTTGGTTCATACTATCACAAAAGAAGGATTCAAACCAAACGAAGATAAAATTATTTCAGTTTTACAATATCCTCTGCCAAAAAATCAAAGGGAAATAAAATCATTTTTAGGACTAGTAGGATAGCAATAACGATTTATAGACGTTTACAATAGACGTTTTATACCAGACTTTGCTAAAATTACTAAATCAATGACAAATCTTTTAAAGAAAGATATAAAATTCGAAATCACAAAAGAATATAAAGAAGCGTTCGAAACCTGTAAAAGTTTATTAACAAATGCACCACTTTTACAATACCCAGACTTTTCAAAACCATTTATTTTAACAACAGAGGCATTAAATATTGCATTAGGAGCAGTTCTATAAGACAAGATACTACTAGAACTATAGGACAAGATAAACCAATTGCTTATGCTAGTAGAACCTATATTAAAACCTGAAGAAAATTATAGTACAATCGAAAAAGAACTTCTAGCCGTCCTCTGGGCCGTTAGACATTTCAGACCATATTTATACGGAAAAAAATTCTTCATATGCACTGATCATAGACCATTAGCATGGCTATATTCACTCAAAGTATCAAACAGCAAGTTAACTCGATGGAGACTTAGATTACCAGAATTTGATTTTGAAATAATTTATAAAGAAGGAAAACAAAATTCCAATGCTGATTTCACGAATTAAACTAACCACCCTAGCGACAAATGAAGCACATTCATCATCAATTAGTTAAATTGACTTGCAGCATTTTCGGCTTCTTGTCGGGCTGTTTCTGCTGCCACTTGTTGCGCGACATGTTCGGCAACTTGAGATAAGAAAATCATTATAAATATTTTTTTATATTCTTTTAAAACTTGGAAAAAATAGACAGTCTTTCCTATCCAGTTATACCTTGGTGAATAAACGATTTTTATTAAGAATACTCGAAAGTATTTAGGAAATTGTTTTGTATTGTAAGAGCTACAATTTCGTAAGAATAGATGAGTAAAGTCAAATGATATTACTATAAAAATTTAAAGGCTTGATTCAAAGATAATAAAAGTTGCTTTAATAAACAATGAATTTTGTTCAAACAATTCAAATAGAGTAGAGAGTAGAGAGTGTAGTAGAGTTTTATATTAATTTTTTTCAGCAACAAATATGTTTTTTTTTAAATTTATTGCTTCGATTTCAGTCAGAACATACCAAAGCACAAGCAACGACAATTGTTTCGTTGCAAGAGTCTCCCGACTAAGTTGCTGGAGTTTTCTTGAAAGAAAACGCACTTTTTAAACTATTTGTGTGACTCAAATTAAATTAGAAGAATTTAGTAAAATACGTGATTTATTTAATTCTTTTCGAATTTTTATGCGTTAAATTAAATTGAATACGTTATGTCAACGTGAAACGTTTTATTTATTTTTTATACGATAACCACAGTACCGGTTTTAGTATTTGATTTTTAGCAAAATAAATTGGTTTAATTTTAATTCATCACAATATTTAGTATATAATTATTATGTAATTGATCAGACCACACTATAATTATTATTTAAATCGCTTTTTAGCGTTTATTATTTCAATCGCTATTTAGCGTTAAAAAAATATATAATTCGCTTTTAGCGTTTATAACAATATTCTTTCATTCGCCTTGCCAACGGGCCTTGATGTTTATTATGCGCGCTTTAAATTAAATTCACTCATATTCGAAGTTTATCCCTTAATTCGGGTCAATAATTATTATTGTAGAGGAGCTCCTAAAATTAAATTAAACTTAACCGGTGCAAATGTATTAAAATACAATGCACACAAAAAAAATACACAGAAATAAAGACACAAAATAATGACACAATTAAACAATAAGTATTGTTAAAGGATTTTTTAAGGAAGGAACGTCGTTGACCTTCTTATGAAGCGTCCCGATTCGACACAGTTGTTCTTGATGTTAGGTTTTAGTGCAGTAAAGAGAAATGTTTGATAGTTGTAGTGATGAGAGTCGGACAGTTTCGGCGATCAACTTGTCCAAGTTTGTCCGCATGAATCCTTTAAAAAGGACACGACGATGATGTCTCCGGCAAGAGGTAAAGGGTACTTAACTGGGTATATCGTCGCTCGTTGCTGATCCTACCGGCTGTGCCAGAATTGGATTGCCACTGGGTAGTGGATCCTGGTTTGTTTGGGGTGGACTCTGCGTGATCCGAAGCTGCGGCGTCGCTGACTATCACAACTTAGTTGATCGGTTGAAAAGGACTTTGATAATAATTGACTTCACTTGGTGTCAGTGATTTTAATTATAGAAATAAACTTTTGGAAGACGTGCACTGAACAGGCTTAGGAATCGAATGAGGTCGTGGAGACGCAGCTCCACTTTTATACTAAGAGGTTTCTAAGCCTAGGGAAGGGCTTTTCGTAGAAACGGTGTGATAAATCAGGTTTACGATCTCTTTTACAAAGTAACATGAAAAGCTCATAAAATTTATGATTTACGATTTGTTCGTGGAAAAATAGTAAGAATTATGTCAACATTGTTGCTGATTGCTAAGCTCCAAGAATTATATAAATCACTGTGACTTAATGCGGTTTGGTTGCGTTATACATAACTACCTACTAAAAACATGTAAACCCAAAGTTTGGAATAAATCGCTTATTATCTTATGTTATTATTGTAGCTGGGTGGCGGCTGCGAGCTCGCCATGCTGTGCGACATCATCTACGCGGGCGAGAAGGCCAAGTTCGGCCAGCCAGAGATCAACATCGGCACCATCCCCGGCGCCGGCGGCACACAGCGCCTGCCGCGCTACGTCGGCAAGTCCAAAGCCATGGAGATCGTGCTCACCGGCAACTTTATAGACGCGCACGACGCCGAGAAGATGGGTGAGCGACTCTTAGATATTTTGAGTAGTAGTAGTAGAGCTTTTTTATAGGCAAACTAGCATACGCCGTGAAGCCCGAAGCGGTGGTGGAGTACCTCAAGCAGAAGACAGGGCTAACCATGAGGGTCGAGCAGTTGGAATCTCGCCATAACGTCAATTTTATTTCCTTTATGGTGAGGGTGCCGACTGACCGTCTATCGACCTTCATGAATGGAGAGTTCTGGCCGAAAGGTGTCAAGTTCAGGAGGTTCTTCGGACGCCTGACACGAGACACCGCGGAGTTGCGTCATACGTCGCCGTCTAAACGTGTGCACTAAAATAAAGTATTTTATATACTATTATTATACCTTAAAACTAATATATTATTATTATATTAGTTTTAAGGTATTTATTGCTATGGGCTTATTGTTTAGGTTTAGTACATTTTCCATTAAGCCTGAAATAAAAGTATTGATTGATTGATTGATACGGCCTCCCTGATGTGAAGTGGTCACCGTCGCTAATAGACACCGGCAACATTATGGGTATTGTCCGATGCGCTTCCTACCCTGAAGGAATTTATGATCATTTTTCTTGAAGCGACACATGTCGTAACCAAGCGGGATAACCTCAGATGGAAGCTCATTCCATAGTTTGTAGGTATGGAGAAGAAATGATCTCGAGAAACGAGTCGTTTGAGCTTTTTTGTGAAAGATTTTGTGCGGGTAAGTACTACCTCCATTGATCGAAGACCTCCATACATAATTTTCACTAGAAACGGGATATTTACCATGATTTTTGAGTAAAAAAAAAAAAAACATATAAAACTCAAAAATCATGGTAAATATCCCGTTTCTAGTGAAAATTATGTACATAACCATGATAGTTTCAAAAGTTATACCTCCATACATATTTCTGCAGTAGTGCCCGCATTGCTGTGTTCCTGTTTTATGGGTATGATTGCCGGTGAAATGACAGGCACATGAGACTTTAGGTCTCAGGTGGCGGGTGGAGTGGAATTATTATTATTTATTTTCATTTATTTCAGATCATATTAATCCATAGAACATATAACACATGTTACATATTACACACACACTTGAATCTACTACATACAGCATAATAAATCAGAAGTACTAAAATTTAATAAATGAATGTCACAGAATGCCATGTCACCTAGGATGCGTCCTAGGTGAACGTGACCTATGTGTTAATACTCAGACACTAACACTGTTCATAAGCAGAGGGTACCACTTAATATCAGGTGGGTCATATGCTTGATAGGTCATTCCAAGAAAAAAAAACACCCTAGGGTATATAATATCATCATCATCATCCTACCTAGCAATCCCCTATAGAATGCCACGTGTTTAGCCGCCTCCTACACCTGTGACTGTTATAATGTCTTTGGTCCATCGAGAGCCAAGCTTTTCTCTACTCTGCTCCGTTGGTGTATACGTACTTAGATTAAATTATCTTCAAATAGGTACAGGAAACCGCTTTAGGTCTTGGACAGGAACTTTCTTGTAGTTACATTTAAATGTAGAGTTCTTGGAAGACAGAGAGGTCACTAAAGCCCTTTTCATTGACAGACACTTGCATTTTGTTGGACATAATATTATAAAGTGAAAAAATAAAAACTCTTTTCTCACAGGACTTGTAAGCAAAGTGTTCCCCGTCGAGAAGCTTCTAGAAGAGACCATCAAGCTAGCTGAGCGCATCGGCACACACTCGCCGCTCATTGTGAAGATGGCCAAGCAAGCCGTGAACCAGGCCTACGAGACCACGCTAAAGAGTGGCTTGCAGTTTGAGAAGTCTGTCTTCTACGGCACCTTCGCCACGGTAAGATAATAACCACAATATAACTTCTAAAAGACATCAAGCTAGCTGAGCGCATCGGCACACACTCGCCGCTCATTGTGAAGATGGCCAAGCAAGCCGTGAACCAGGCGCTTGGTTCACGGCTTACGAGACTCGCTGCAGAACCGAGCCTGCAGTTTGAAAAGCATGTTTTCAATTCGGTACTAGCCACTGTATTTTATTTTGGTTGAAGGTAATCCAACATTTTTGAGGTAGAGCTATGTCTACTGCTGGACATACGCGGTATTGAGCTTGGGCCCCAAACGCGCTATTTTGAATATGCGATCAAACATAACTTTTTGTTTTTGTTTAGCTGATGTAAGAAATGGTATTGTGCTATTCGATATATAGTGAAAACTTTCAAAACAAAGCTAAAATGGTTAGCGTGATACAAGATGTGAACAACGTAACGGTTTTGGTTGTGGTTTTGCTTTAGTAAATTAGCGCATATCTTCTGACCAGACCTAGTTACTGCCAGTATAGTTGGCGCAGCTTGTTCTTGTTCTTTATTTTAACTATATTTATGTCAAACAATAGTATATTATGCAATTAGTGAATAAAGGACGGATTTAAAGCGAAGGCCATAGATGAATCACGAGCAAGTGAAGGATTCTAACGACTGAATCACAACCGACTGATTCATGGCCCTCGCTTTAAATCCGTCCATATCCGTTGCATACTATACTTTATACCATAACTACGAAAAAAAGAAACATTTAAGCGAAAATAGACATTTAATAAAGAAAAAAGAAAGGGTATATTAATTAAAATACACCCCGCCAGTAGGTTGTTAATAGCTTTGAGATGGAGGTTAGATATATTGGTGTGTTCAAAATTCAAACACCAAAATAGTGATTAAAAGTTATTTTTATTTACCGTTTTCAGTGAATATAATAAGCTTTTTAGAGGGTATGGTATTAAAGCATTTTTCTAATTAGTTTACATTGTTGTTTCCAGGAGGACCGCAAAGAAGGCATGACTGCATTTATCGACAAGAGGCCGCCCGTCTTCAAGAACGAATAAATACACACATTTTACAGTAGCTAGGTTTACGTATAAGTTCAAGATTTTATACAAGTTTTATTTCCCAAAAATCATAGGAATCATGTATAACTGTAAGCTCAAAGTGCAATTATTATAATATTGTTACACTTATAAATCAATTATATTGTTACATAAATAAACGAATTTATTTTCTCAGTCGTGTTGTTTCCCTGGCTCTATGTTGAGCTAGCTAGAAGAGGGTCGGGAACAACCACAGAGGGCCCATCTCCATTCCTCCCTCTGGTCCTTCTCTCAGCTACGCACATGGATGCGGCTCCGCACCATTAACCAACACAATGAACGCTGGGCACGGATTACGGACTGCAGACAGTCAAGAGCAGCCCTACCGGCTGCCTTACCACAACTGACACGTCGCCTGCTCAACCTTCAAAGAATAGACCTTCGCACCATCGTGGCGACACTCACAGGACACTGTCTCCTGAACAAACACCTCTTCAACATCGGAGCCACAGACAGCCCACTCTGCAGAGGGTGTCTGACCGAAGAAGAATCGGCTGCCCACGTAGTCCTGGAATGTGTGGGAGTAGCAGCTCAACGAAAACAAATCCTCAACGACCTGAGGTCACTCCGCCAAGCCTGCGAAGACCCCAGGAAACTTCTGTGCTTCTGGACGGAGTTAGGCTGGCTAACTACCTCGTCAGACAACTCTCACGCACAATGGACCGCCCATAGAGTTCGAATGCGGAAAAGGGAGTTCTTTAACATTAACCTGGCTTTATGTTCGTAATTTGGCCTGATATTATAGCCAGAATAGCTTTTCACGAGAATCAAGAAGCTTCTAAATAAATAGAATCTAGTTTTTTGTTAGTAGTAGAGCTTTTTAATGAAAGAGTTCGTCCGGGGAAGTACTACCACTATTTCTGCCGCAAAGGAGTAGTGCTCGCATTGCTGTGTTCCGGTTTGAAAGGTATGGGTGCCGGTGAAATTACAGGCACATGAGACTTTTTATCTTTATGTCTCAGGGTGGCGGGCGCAGTGCAATGCCACATAGGGTGCGTCCTAGGTGGACGTGACCTATGAGGTAATGCACTGTTCATAGGCAGAGGGTGCCGCTTAACATCAGGTGGGCCATCTGCTTGTTCCGTCATTCAAGAAGTATAAAAAATTTGTTGGTCCTTAAATTCTGATAATTAACCCAACGAAGGCTGACGAGCAGAGTACGCTACAGAATTTAGTAATAATTTGGGTATAATCGGAACGAAGCACGGGTATTAAATTCAGCTAGTTACTTAGATTACCGTAATTCCAGTATTAATAAAGAAACCAAAAATTCCGGTTTTGCGACCTTTATCCTATCCTGTCCCCAATAAATACAAATAAATAATGCTGGACAGTTCAGACAACATTATCTAGCTCCAAGCTAAGCAGAGCTTGTGTTATGTGATATACTTAATAATACAATACCTACATTAGATAAATAGCTATTGTTTATTTACATAGAAAATACCCATAATACCCTGAAAAAATAACTTAACTAACATTAGGTACTTAATAAATGTATAAAATAGTAAACTAACTCAGACTGGAAGCAACACTAAACTATGGATAAATAAGTCTGACTATGCACCGGAGTACCGGACGGAATATTCCTTCCTAGATTCCTACATACAGTAGAGTAGCAGTAGATTATTAAGATAGCATAGATAGACATACTAGCCATTTAATAGCTCATTTACACTCGCGTACGAGTCGCGAGGCGAGGTGCGAGTGTGAACAGACGCTCGTGGCTCGCCTCGTCCCTCGCCTCGTCATTCGCGGCGCTCGCGTCCGGAGCGGTTTTTGGGGCACGAGTCAAAGGACCTCGCGTCGCACGCGAGTGGATGTTTACATTCGCCCTCCCGCTTCATTCTGGCTTCTACATCGTGCCGCGCAGGTTGTGTTTAGTTTTAACAAATACGCAAAAACAAAAACGCAGTAATCGTATAATGGATTGGTCGCAAGACGAAACATTTAAGTTCATAGAACTATTTCAAAAAGAATGAATAATTTGGGACCCTTAACATAAATGCCACAAGAACAGCCAAAAAGTAAGCGATGCATGGGCGAGATTGTCCGAACAAATGGGAAGATCTCAAACAGAATTAAAAAATAAGAAAAATTATCTCATGGCTACATTTCGCCAGCTACTCCGGCGCAAAAAACAATCAGTAAGATCCGGCGCAGGAGAAGATGATATTTACAAGCCAGTGTGGTTGTATTACGATGCTATGGAAACATTTTTGGCATCCATTTACGAGTGTAAATTGTTGTTGCTGCTAAGACTTCGACGTCCTCCATTGTTGCTAGCTCAAAGACGACTGAATTCAGCACGCGAGTGTAAACAGGCAACTCATTTACCATCGATCAACACGAGCCTCGCACGAGGGACGAGGCGAGCCACGAGGCGAGGGACGAAGCGCGAGTGTAAAGCCCGTATAAGAGTAGCAGTAGATTATTAAGATAGCAGATTTAGACATACTAGACATTTAAGAGTAGCAGTAGATTATTAAGATAGCATAGATAGATTTAATTAATATAAAATATTTAATGAGGGGGACGGCGCGAACGCAGTCCCCACTACCAAAAATAACGCACCCGAGTTATCCACATTAGGGATAATCGCAGAGGTCAACCCGTTCGCAGTGCAATGAACAGGCCTCGCTCTGGGGGAACCGCCTTTTTGATCACGGTGTCCCCTGTGCCAGGTAAGTATGATTACACAACGAAACTGCGGGATGGTCATCTAGAGCCGTGAGTAATCGTCAGCGCGATTCAGAAAATGGCACGTTTTACCAGCGACATCTAGTTTTGTATTCGTACAATACTGTACGGACGTCAACGTCACAGTGACGTATGCGGATGTATGATAATAATAATTATGATAACGTGTTCTCGTTTCCATGAAACCTTGGTAAATGGTACTTTTGCACCTTTTTATCAAAAATAATATGTTCCTTATAAAAAAACCTAATATGTAGCTAATAAAAAACCTAGGGGTGATTGATTGGCAGCACTGGGATAAAGAAAGCGCTTGTTTACATCAAAAATTGACAATGACATTGACATTACGTGACAATCAAGTCGTTCAGAGCCTCTCCCTAGAGCGTAGAAAACAAGAACAACACCAACCAACACCCAACTACAGCATAAATATTAGTACAAGTTACCCAACCAAGTACCAACAACACACCCATAGAGAAAATTTGAACACACACACCCTAATTTCACAATTTTGTTTTGTTTGTTTGTGTAATTAAAAAAATACCTATTTATTTTTATTCAATAATAATAAACTGTTTGACACGTCAGTATAATCTTTAATTTATAATAATTGAAATTTTAGAGGTTTATTTACATATAATTGGACCGTGTTTGTTTTGTTTGAGCAAATTCAGTCCCAAACAATTTAATTATTCTGAGATTTTTCATTACTCTTTTCATGAAAGTTTATCTACAATTGTAGCAGGTTGCTTGGGGTCCTGTTATAGAAGCGTTTACTTGAACTCGCTCGCCGCTCCAATGTTTTGGGATCATGTCTATCGTACTCGTCACCTCATGCAGGAGTTTGAGGACATAGAAGTGCATAAAACCAGTGTTTCAGTGTTCGTAGCGTTGTTTTATTTGGAAATGCTGTATGTTCTAATCATGACTCTGTCTATTTTGAACCGCTTGAACCAAAATCTACCAGCGTGAATAAACCACAAGTGTACAACCCGGTAAAAAGTCAGTATACCTACTCACTGTTAAATGTTTACAGTTTTTCCTCCACACACAATTCAGAGAGTAATGAGCAAAGATACATGCTTGTGTTTTCCGTTAACATAGAGCAAGCAATCAATGCACTCACATTACCTATAGTACCTATATCAGTTACAAGTCTGGACCACTTTGGATTACCTAGATACAATCAAAGTTAGCAAATAGGAATTTCATTTAGGAAACTTATTCATGAAACTCCATGATGTTTTATTTATAACTACATGATCAATACACTTATCTCAATACCTATGATCTGACAGTTTCTTATAAAATTATATGTTGTCCAAAAAACACAAACCTAAAAAATAACTAGCTGCTAGCTGTACAGTTCTCTTAATAGCCATATAGCAAAAGATGACATCCTATTATCTATTACAGAATTTAAAGAAGATGGAGCATTCTTTTGAATGGCTGTATCTTGCCAAGGGTGCAACTAAGGAACAAGACATCTATGTAGAAAGATGTCCGGTCATACAACATCAGGTGGATGGCATAAGGTTTCTGTTTAGAGCCTTGAAGAAGGTGAGATTTTTTAAATATAATCCTCTATAATTTGTATTCTGCTCTAAATAGGGTTGATGGAATGAAGCAATTTTCACCTCAAAATTGTTGTTGATATTAAAAAAACTAAATAGTCAAAATGGCGGCCTATGGCGCAAGACACACCGAAGCGGCGCGCATTGGACACTCAACTCACGATGAGACGGTGTGCCCGCGTCCAATGTTCTTTCATACAAAATGTAGGAGAGCGACGTGGTGAAATCAGATAGAAGAGGTGCGCTGTTGGTGCGCCGTTTCTATCTGGCTTGCGCCTAAGGGTTCTGTACCACAAAAGGTATCGTATTATTCCTGAAAAAACTATCCTTTGGCATACATACATACACACTATAAATTTGCAAAATTTCATCAAGACCGGTTCAGCCGTTTAGTTGTGAATAGGTAGCAAACAGACAGGGCTTACTTCTGAATTTATTATATAAGTGTGTTTTAATGATAATAAATTGTGAGATTTTCACACGCAAATTTTTGACTAAAACATGTACAGTACCTACTACTAAGAAAAATAATGTGCCTCTTCAATCGTCGTTGCTGTGTGTTCTTAAGTGTCTCTATTTTAATCACTTGGAATCACTATGTTTAAGAGCAAGCTGACGAAATGGCTCGCCGATCATTGTTTTTATGATATTAATGAATTTATGAACTTTTTCAATAATTTGTGACATGACATTTTGTATTTTATTTAGTGAGCAATTTAAGTGTATAATTTTTAATGAAATCACACTGACATTTGCACACCATCTAGATAGATAGATAGATAGATAACACTTTATTGCACACCACAAAAATAAAAATAACATTAAAAACAATCAGAAAAATAAGTACCTATGGAAGTACAATGGGCGGTCTTATCGCTGAGACTATCTCTTCCAGACAACCTTGGGATGGACTGGAATTGACGAGAACGATAAAGGACGGCGGTGTAGATCAAATAAATAAATAAATAAAAGTATACGTATACATACAATCTAACTTATAATAACATAAATATATAATATAACTACACAAAATATACTAAATAAAAAAATAAAAATATCTAAACATATTACTAGAATTTACAGCTTTACGACATGGACAAAAAATTATTAAACAACAGCTTTTTGAAAATAGGAAGAGTTAAAATAAAAATAAAAATAATAGTAATAGGAAGAAATAGATAGTAGAATATATAAGGGACATAATTGTATTGTAACACCTCTTAGAAATAAGTTACCTATATTTGAGCAAATAAAATATTCGTATATTCTTATAATCATATTTCTGTTTCGAAACGCCAATGTTTTTGTCGATAAACAATATTTATTCTGCAGTACTGTACCTTATCAAAGAACACTTGTATACACATGATAACTATTTGTTTGATATGTCTGCAATCAAAAGTAAACGTAAAACCAGCTAATAAATATAGGGACTTCAGAGGCTGTCAAACAGGCTTTTTAAACGTATTTTTAGCAAAATTTACGTAGTTTAAGACAACAAAAAATATATATTATGTTAATCTTCATCATATTTCCAACGGCATGATCGAGACCAAAAAACGACTTCGATAAATTTTCTCGATAAAAAAAAATTACTTACCTACTATGCGCTTATAACGTAAATATCTCTATTACCTATCAGCGTACATTGATACAATTAATAAGAGTAACAAATAATATTATTTAAGAGGGCATGGTCGATATATATATTCGATTACACAGCAAATATTTGTTTTCGTGATTTTCGTTCACTTTTTGAAGCGCGAGCGCTGTTCTGTCACTTTCTATCTTACGAGAACTTTACTGAGTTAGATAGTGACGGTTAAAACCAATATCTGCTATCGCCGTCGTCGTTTCGTATGAGGTAGTGCTGGCCTCTGGTGTCAGAGTTTGTCAAGCCGCCCGAGGGCCTCTGACATGGCATGACATGGGACCGACAGCTTAACGTGCCCTCCGAAGCACAGAGCGATGGAAATCCGCCCATAACTTAGAAAAGTAATTGGTGCGGAGCCTAGGATCGAACCCGGTATCGTTGGATTCTGAGTTGCACTATTGAACCGTTAGGCTACCATCGCTCTTATATTATCTGCTATAATTTGAAATGTTCATTCGTTAATTGCAGAAGAAACATGGAGTCATTCTAAATGACCCATCAGGGTACGGGAAGAGGGTACAAACGGCTTTGTTCCTGGGCGCTATCCTCCCAACATTGGACAAGCCCGTGTTGATCTTATGCAGCGAAGGCATGGAGCAACGTTGGATGGAACATTTCCAAGAGTGGACTCAAGTTTCTGATGGTAATTTGAGCATTATATAAGCACCATGGTGTGTCCGGTCTCCATGCATTTTTTATCACCAATCCGCCTGCCAAGTGTGGTAATTACAGCGAATTTCCTCCCCCCCCCCCCCCCCCCCCCCCCCCAAATTAAATAATTAAATAAATAATAAATAATTACACAAAATAACTCAAAAAATACACTAGGAAATAAAAGTCTTCCTATTCTTCTTTTTTTGGCGTGATAAAAGTGTTCAGTTTCTTTTCGAAAATGGCGGGAAAAGTGATGCTGATTTTCTTAACTGTCTTGTAAGGATGATGATTTACTCAACTGTCATTTTCAGATGTCAGAATAGAGCTGTCGAACCCTTCTGCAAAGAAGAAGGTGCTCATCAGCACGACATACGGCGCCGCCGCGTTTGCGAAACGCGCGTGGAGCGTGCTAGTGGTGGATGCTGAGCTCCTCTCCAAGGATGTGCTCAAAGCCTCGCTCGGAGCTGAGCTGAGGGTTTGGATCACCTCATCCAATATCAAGGTACCGCATTATATTTATTACTAGCAGCGCCCCGCGGTTTTTCACCCGCGTAAGTCACGATCCCGTGGGAATATCGGGATAAAAATGTGCCTATGTGTTATTCCGGGAGTCCAGAATAACTCAATTCCAAATTTCATGCAAATCCGTCAAGCCGTTTCAGCGTGAAGAAGTAACAAACACACACACACAAACTTTCGCATTTATAATTGTACAACTTCCTAACAATAGGTACTAATAGGTAGGTACCGGTTGGTAGATCCGGTTAAATAAAATAACCGTCTGTATCGTGGAAGTGTGAAGCTCTTTTATTAAAGTCAAGATTTTAATCATCTGCAAATCCCAAAACGCATCGATAGCGCGTTCTAGGAATCCTTCTGGCACTATACGTCCTATTACCGGAATGTCAACTCAGTATTTCTCCGAACGTCCTATTGCCCGAAAGTCACATTCCGCGAACGTCATTTTCCCTGTATTTCCCTTTCCTTGAATGTCGCTTTCCCGGTCCTTCCCTTTCCTTGAATGTCACTTTTTCTGAGCGTCCATTTCAGTAATTAGCCGATTTTGCAAAAATTACCTTTGAAAAAAAAAAGTACTGAAGATCTTAGAAACAAAAGACGGTAGTGGAACTTATAAAAATGTTTTATTACATAACATTTTGAACTCAATATTTCCTTCTAGATAGATTCCAATTTCGCCCTGTTAGTGGTTTAAGTACCGAGCCGTGATCTCAGGGGTCCTGGGTTCGATTCCCGGGTCGAGCAAAAAGTATGTTTCGAATTTGTCGAACATAGCTTGGGTTTGTGATCACTAATCCGCATTTGGCAAGCGTGGTGATTAAGCCTTATCCCATCATAGTAGCGATGACTTGATTTCTATGCCCTGCAGTGGGACATTGTATAGGCTGATACTTTACTTTCTTTACTTACCAATTTCGCCGCAAACGTTTTAATTAGTGGACTTTCAGGGAAATGGACAATTTAGGAAGGTGGTAGTTCAAGGAAGTGGGCGTTAAGAAAAGTAGGACGTAAACAGAATAAACGTTTAGAAAACTGGACTTTCAGGGCAGTGGACGTCGAGTGTAAATAGACCTAAAATACCGACTTTACATTCCGGTAATAAGACGCATAGTGCCAGAAGGCTAGGAATGTGCATCGCTTAGTAGCGCCATCTAGTTATAAATAGTTAAAACTCAGTGAACAATAATATTAGTGGGATTAAGAGCCTGTGGTGTTCCACTGCAAGGCAAAGGCCTCCCTTCTCTCCAGTCCTCTCTATTTTGGGCCACTGTATAGTAGACATAGTGATAAATTCTTAGAACGCCTTTGCTATAAACTCCAAGTTCCAAACACAAGATGTACTATGTCCTTTGTAGGTGCAAGAACCAACTAAGAATATCTAAGTCCAAAACAAACCTTGAAAATTTTACAATTTTACAAATCGGGCATAGGTTCCCCGTCGGTTACGATTTTAGCAAATTATTCTAAGTCTACTTTTACAAACTTTACTTATGAACAAACAAATACAAAATTAAAGTTCCAAATTATCTTCATTAAATTTTTAAAGTTACTGAACACTAAATAAAGTCAATTCACTCACGATTTTACTTCACTACTTGCCGTCGTCTCCTTCCGCCTGTGACGTATCCTCCCACGTCACTGTCGTGACGTCGGTAGCGCGCGTCTGTCACTCCTGTGACTCCGCCGCTTGCTCGTCCTCTCCGGATGTGCTGCGCCTTGTAGCACGCACTGCTCGGCAAGTCCGCGCCAACAATAGCAATTGTTGCTGCGCGTGGGGCTTCACTTGTGTTTCCCTTCCTCGGTTGGATTGATTGTGGATGTCGCACAACACTAGTACACAACACACCACAGTACTTGACTTCCAACCACCCGTGACAGGTGTCCTAGCTATCAAGCTGAGACACTGCCCGGTGGGCTTCACTTGTGTTTCCCTTCCTCGGTTGGATTGATTGTGGATGTCGCACAACACTAGTACACAACACACCACAGTACTTGACTTCCAACCACCCGTGACAGGTGTCCTAGCTATCAAGCTGAGACACTGCCCGGTGAGCACTGAGTGGCGATCCACCACTTATTTCTAGTGCTTTGGTGCAAAAACACCGCGGAACTTTTTCCACGTGATTAATTCACTTCCGGCTCAGTAGGACCATGTACAACTTCCTAACATTAGGTAAATACCGGTTGGTAGATCCGGTTAAATAAAATAACCGTCTGTATCGTGGAAGTGTGAAGCTCATTTATTAAAGTCAAGATTTTAATCATCTGCAAATCCCAAAACGCATCGATAGCGCGTTCTAGGAATGTGCATCGCTTAGTAGCGCCATCTAGTTATAAATAGTTAAAACTCAGTGAACAATAATATTAGTGGGATTAAGAGCCTGTGGTGTTCCACTGCAAGGCAAAGGCCTCCCTTCTCTCCAGTCCTCTCTATTTTGGGCCACTGTAGACCAGATTGTACAAATATATGTTTCGAAGCGTGAATCGAACCCACAACCACCTGCGTCGCAGGTGAACCTTTGCCCGCCGCGCCACAGAGGTCGTCTTAGGAGCCCTACTGCTCTTGCTAATCCGTCCATCCCTCTGTCACAAGCTGATGCTTAGAGGTGGCTACATTTTACTATAAAATCGTTTAAACAAAAACAAGGCAAACCATTGATACGCTAGAAGAAGAATGAATAAAATACTTTTGACTTTGACTTTGGTAGTCAATAGGACAGCCGGTTGGCCGGTCTTAAGGGGTTTAGGTAATAGCAACGCTTAGCTCACGTGCAAGTATTTTTGTTAATTTCAGGAGGATCTAACAAAGTTGTCCACATTCTGCTCGTGGCTTAAAGAACCGTTCGACGCCGAGAGGTTCAAGGCCAACCCTCGCGACTTGAGGGACGTGCTCAGTAAAGCGGCCATGCTGGACGCGTTCCTCGAGGACACGCTCAAGAGGAGAGACTGTGGCGAGCCGCCGTTTACAACTACACAGGTAGATACATACCTACAGTACAGTACCCTTACCACAAGTTCCAACCCTCGCAACTTGAGGGACGTGCTCAGTAAAGCGGCCATGCTGGACGCGTTCCTCGAGGACACGCTCTAGAGGAGAGACTGTGGCGAGCCGCCGTTTACAACTACACAGGTAGATACATACCTACAGTACAGTACCCTTACCACAAGTTCCAACCCTCGCGACTTGAGGGACGTGCTCAGTAAAGCGGCCATGCTGGACGCGTTCCTCGAGGACACGCTCTAGAGGAGAGACTGTGGCGAGCCGCGGTTTACAACTACACAGGTAGATACATACCTACAGTACAGTACCCTTACCACAAGTTCCAACCCTCGCGACTTGAGGGACGTGCTCAGTAAAGCGGCCATGCTGGACGCGTTCCTCGAGAACAACACACAAGAAGACAGAACTACACACAACACTTATTATTATTATTAGGTTATTAGAGGTTTTTGGGTTTGTAGGGCTGCTGGTGTTTAAGTATTTAAGGAGTTTGACCCCAGTTACCGAGCAAAGCTTTGGTTGCCCACTAGTTTAAAATTGCAGAATAAACTTAAGTGTGGACTGAGGCATGCCCAGACAATGTATTTGGATGCCTACACATGAAAGGAGCACAGGTTCCTCACTGAGGTGACGCGCACTATCCTTTCTTTACACTGGTTTTTTCACCATCAGCCATAAGGTGGTCATTGGGCTAAAATCAGAACCAAGAAGAAACCAGTGTCGTGAGATCATAATGCCTACTTTTTGGATTTCATTTAATTTTGTGACTAACTCCAAGTCTATCATTGCATTATTTTCAATTTTTTTTACAGGTCGCAATCACTAACACTGGACCTAAATCCAAGCCTATAACTATGAAAAACAAAGATGCCACTGGTACGAAAATAAAGCGCTCCAAGAAAACTATAGATTCTGATAATAATAAAGAACAAAGAAAAGTAGCCACGTATAAAAATAGAGATACTGAAGAATTTGAAATAGGAAATATTTGTGAAGAAAAACTAATAAAAGAAGATAAACCTACTATAAACACAAACAATACTGAATTTACAATGATTGAAATCAGTGCATGCAGTGTAGACGAGGATTTTGCACCATCAACATATAAAAGGACAAAAAAATCCAGAGTTCTACAATGGGACAGTGATTCTGGTTCAGAAAAAAAACCCATAGTTCTACAATCGGACAGTGATTCTGGTTCAGAAAAAAAACCCATAGTTCTACAATCGGACAGTGATTCTGGTTCAGAAACTGCTGAAATACATGAGACAATTAATTCGCAGTTCGTTGAAAATCAAGGTCACAAACATTCAGAATTAGATTCAAGTGGCGAGTCGCTAGTTCTTCGATGGGATAGTGAAACGTGCTCTGATAATGGTCACAAAGATACTTCGCGATTAGATATCAATTACAAATCAAAGGAGCAGATTCCAAAACTACTTACTGGTAATGATGTAGTTGCTGATGCTAAAGATGATTTAAAAAATAGTGGCAGTCTGTTAGTGGATCCTCAAATGTCAGTTCAGATGTTGCATGAAAATGATAACGAGAATGAAATCATGTATATAGACTCTGTAGAAAACAATAATAACGCCAACGACGATATGTACGAGACAAATATGAATGTAGAGGACAAACTAGCCACAAACCCAAATGACATAATAGTTGAAAAGGTTAATGAGAACAATCAAAGTACAGAAAGTAATAAACAAGATGTGTTAGATAAGAAGCCACCAGAAAATGCAAATCTAAGCAGTTTCGAGTTGAAGATTAAACAATTGGAAGAGCTTACATTAAAAAAGTTCAAGGGCTCTTTCTTAGATAGTATATTTTGAAGAATTAGTGTAGCGCCACATCTGCGGAACGTACGGCGCCGATCGTTTGGTTCAATTCGCTCGCAGTGTTATTCAAGTGCTATGACACATCAGCCGAAATTACGTCGCGTTCAGCTTAGCGCCGAACCTCCCTTCGAGCGATTATTTAAGCCAAAACGCATTCAATGTATTTTGCAACACTGCGAGCGTATCGAACCGAACGATAGGCGCCGTACGTTCCACAGATGTGGTGCTACACTTAGAGTATTATTATGGTAATATTAATTACGTGCTACACACATTCGGGCCGCCCTGATTCAGCGTACCCCAATAACCGAAACTTGTAAAGTTTCATCGGCGCATACAAACAGAAAAACGTTAGTAGTAAAGCTATTTTGTGAAAGAGTTCGTCCGGGGAAGTTACTACTATAACTATTTCTACCGCAAAGCAGTAGTGCTCGCATTGCTGTGTTCCGGTTTGAAGGGTATTGGTGCCGGTGAAATTACAGGCACATGAGACTTTTCATCTTTGTCTCAGGGTGGCGGGCGCAGTGCAATGCCACATAGGGTGTGTCCTAGGTGGACGTGACCTAAGAGGTAATGCACTGTTAAAGACAGAGGTTACCAACCAACATCAGGTGGGTCATCTGCTTGTTCTGTTATTCGCCTGGCTAGGCAATCATTTTATGCCGAACAATGTTGATCAGGTTTTCCACGTTAAGGTGGTTGCTTTCGCTTGTGGCGCGAAATTATTTTTTTTCGGGTTATTTTCTCATCACAGCTCATTAACACTTTTTCAGATAGCGAAAACTATGTTGACGGTAATTATATGACATAACACACAAGTTTTAATTTATAGTATCACATAAATATCATTAGTTTGGCTATGAATTGAATGTGCTTGAAACAAAAAAACGCTGTAAATACCATTGAAGCACAACCGTAGCTAAACGAATGATATTTATGTGATACTATAAATTCAAACTTGTCTGTTAGGTCCATAGACATAGAATTTTCGCTACGCTGAATAGATAGGTCATATAATTACCGTCAACATAGTTTTCGGTATTTGAAGAAATGTTGACGAGCTGTGATGAGCAAAAAACCCGAAAAAATAATAATTTCGTGCCACAATCGAAAGCAACCTTACTGTTATTTAGCCGAACGAACCCTTATCACTAACAGCGATCTCTACCAATTTTACTTCTTTTTGGTTCGTCAAAAATGCGTCGAACGCGCCGACTCGAATATGTGTGACACTAATGTGATGTATTTATAGTGTATAAGTAATTTCAAATATGATTTGAAGTATGTGAACTGATAGTCGTTAATGTTGCTAAAATATACAGGCGAGATTTTAGAGTAGCCGTGGTACTAAGAAACGCGGAATATCCCTTGAATAATAAAATAATAAATAATGCTGGACAGTTCACACAACATTGTCTAGCCCCAAGCTAAGCAGAGCTTGTGTTATGGGTACTAGACAACTGATATACTTAATACAATATATTACATAGATAGATATTTTTTATTATATATAGAAAATACCCAGAACACCCGGAACAAATATCTGCAGATCGCACAAATATTTGTTCCGAGGCGGGAATCGAACCCGCAACCTCCTGCGTCGCAGGCGAACGTTCGCCCGCCGCACCACAGAGGTCGTCAAAATAATTACACCAGGGGTCCTTATTCTACTAAACCAATTGTATTTAAATTGTTAATGAATTGTCTCATAACTGTCACTTTTGACACTTTTGGTATTCTTTGTAACCTCAATGGTTTTTCAATTGCATTATAATAGTGAACATTTCTATACAATCGTAAAATCTACATACAATTTATGATACAATCATAAATTTAGCAGAATAACATTTTTAATGACAATTATAATTGAATTGTGATTGCATGGTATAAGAATGGTTTTTCCATGTTTTGTCTCATTCGATCGAAAAGGCAAAACACTAACTATTACAAGGATAATTCGCGTTTTATAGCAGCACTGTAAGAGTAAGAATTTTAATTAGGTACACTAGATTTTAGAACACTCTAGTTATGGTGCTAATCCTATGACAAAGTCATTGACGACCTCTGTGGCGTGGCGGGCGAAGGTTCACCTGCGACGCAGGAGGTCGCGGGTTTGATTTCCGCCTCGGAACAAATATTTGTACGATCTGCAGATATTTGTTCAGGGTGTTCTGGGTTTATTCATGGTACAATAAAAAATATCTATCTATGTAATGTATTGTAATTATATCAGTTATCTAGTACCCATAACACAAGCTCTGCTTAGCTTGGGGCTAGATAGTGTTGTGTGAACTGTCCAGCATTATTCATTATTATATCTATCAATGTATTGTATGAAGTAAATCAGTTATCTAGTACCCGTACACAAGCTCTGCTTAGCTTGAGGCTAAATAATGTTGTGTGAACTGTCCAGCATTATTTATTTCAAGTACTTGCGACGATACTAGATCGTTAATATTTATTTCATAGCAAACACAGTCCTGAAATGTGTGGAAATATGTAAAACTGAAACGAGTGGTTTGGCGAATAGTAAGGCTAAGGTCAGACTGACGCGATCAGCCCGCGTTCGCGGTGGCAATGGTAAGACGATGGATCGCACCGTGCACGCCACCGCAGACGCGGGCTGAACGCGCTGGTTTGGCCTTAGCTTAAGAGACGCGCGGAGAATACTCCGCTGGTGTACAGGATCGAAATAAGTATCAAAATGTTTATCGTTATTTTGCACAGTATTTGTTTTTTTGTTGGCAAAACTAATATAGCAAAGGTATAATCGCTTTATAAATGATACTGTTTTAATTTAAGCAATGCAACGCAGCCAGCATTTTAGGGAAGCTTCCGTGTTGTAGTGATTTGGATCAGTTGAGCTACCTTTAGATCGTTAGCAGCAGTCTTCAGGTAGCACAGCTGTTTCATTTGTACATACCTACTTGTATTAGTTGTATTATTCTTTCCGTAAATAAAGGTGAAAAGTTAGACTAGGTAATTGATAAATATATAAATTATTAAATAATACAATACATTAAATTTAAGTTCGTAGTATTGTGTAAATAGTTAAGTCAGAGATTAGTTGTTAGGTAAGGGAGGGAAATTAAATTATGATATATTTTTTCCCACTTGCTAACTATTACTTGTTATTTTATACTGAGGAGAATATAATTCATGGATGGTCTCAAATAAAATGAGGAAAAAACAAATCGCCTGTAGTAAAACAATGAATTGATAATCCATACATAATATAATTAAGGTGGTCGCTTTTCCATACAAACGTATTAGCACAAATATGGGCAAACAGAGTATAATTTTACACTGAAATGACTGTTGTTGGCTTTTATATTGGTCATTATTTGCGTCAACACATATTTGGTTGAAGAAAACAGTGGATTAATAGCGAAAATAACATCGAAATTTTAGTTCATTTATGTCAGTGTGTGGGTGTACACTGACAGTGTAACACACATAGCCGCAGATTAGACAACAGTTACAAGTCTCTTACACGCGACGTTGTCAGCTCGTGACTTACGCCGGCTAAGCGCTGTTGCCGCTTCGATCTGTCATATCATAATTAGCTCGGATAGAAAATATTAGAAAAACAAACATTTAGGATTGGACATGTGTATGCGAATCAGCCAGACAGCCGGAGGCCGCAATGCATTGCAAGGTCTCTACATATGAACTTTGTATAAATAATGGGAGAAAATTAAATTACAAACAACTAGACAGAAATTACAGACACATATAATATTATCTTAATTACGTAAAAATTAAATTAAATACTACTAGCTGATCATAATTACCTATATATTTACGCACAAGGTTTTTTGAACTGAGACCTCACGAATACACACGGTTTAGGAAGGTTACCTTATTTATTTCGAAAAAAATATCTATGTACATCCACATGTGGTTCGAAAAGTTAGACCTTCAACGTCGTTCAAATTCCTAGAAACGGGAGGTCAACAAAGAATGTTATACACTGGTTGTTATTTTATAGAGTATAGGTACCTACAAGTTTCAAGATTCATAAATTTTAGACTTTTCCCAGTATTTGTATCATAAAATCTACAAACGTAAAAAAAACAGCGTTGTAGGATTAGTGGAAGTACCCTAGAGGTTTTGTTTTTTTACATTTTTGATTTACCCTAACATCTCAAAAACTAAAAAAGTTTTGAAATGTCGAAGCGAGGAACTTTCATATGACACCACATTTGATCTGATATTCTCACTTTTTTTTACCTCCTCTTGGACCCCAATATCTCAACAACCCCCCGACCGATATAGCTCATAACCTTACCAACAAATTGTACCAATACTATCACCTCCCAATCAAATTTCATGAAGATCGGATTAACGGTTCGGAAGTTATGCTCGGACAAACATACATACATACATACATACATACAAATGCCAATTCTTCCAAGTTGAATCAGAGAACTCGCTTCGCTCATTCAATATTTAAAAAAAAAAAAAAAAATTGCCTTGTTTCAGTCGAAGTCAGTTCTGTGTAGGTAGGTGAAACTACAATCTTCAAACAAATTCGTTGAAATGATTCCTAGGGGTATTATTCATTATAATTGCGAGTTAGGGTCTTCGGAAGATTCAGATATGCAGGCCCAGGGTGGGTATTGAACATTTTGCCTCCTGCTTAGAAGACAAGAGTTCATCTTACTATGACATGTTATGTCTGTCCGTGTATGTCACAGCCACTTTTTTCCGAAACTATAGGATCTATGCTGTTGAAACTTGGTAAGTAGATGTATTCTGTGAACCGCATTCAGATTTTCACAAAAAAAAATAAAAAAACAAAAAAAAATGGGGGTTCAGTTCTAAGTATTAGTACTTAGAACTGAAACTCATTTTTTTTTTCATCATTCCTGTTGGTGTGGGGTATCTATGTATAGGTCTTCAAAAATGATATTGAGGTTTCTAATATAACTTTTTTCTAAACTAAATAGTTTGCGCGACAGACACTTCCAAAGTGGTAAAAAGTCCCCCCCCCCCAACCCCGTAACTTCTAAAATAAGAGAATGATAAAACTAAAAAAAAAATGTACATTACCATGTAAACTTCCAACGAAAATTGGTTTGAACGATATCTAGTTAGTAGTTTTTTTTAATACGTCATAAATCGTAAACCATCCAAGAACTTTGATATTATGTTACTTGCTGCTACGGAACCCTTCATGGGCGAGTCCGACTCGCACTTGGCCACTTTTTTTTTTAATTTCCATAATATTATTTGCATGCAATGCATATCAGCCGGCCTAGCCAAATGACATTCGCTTCGAAGCGATTCCATTCCTTTCTAGGCGCTAGTCCAGATGGTACGTTCCTAAGCACTAATTTATTACTAGTAGGTAATTGTGTTTATACTGTACTAGCCATTTCACCGCAGCTTGGCAAACAAACAAACAAACAAAACAACAAAGTTTACATATTTACAGGGAATTAATTTTGTAAAAATTAAAAAAAACCCGAACGAAATAAAACGGCTGAACCGATTTTGATCCAACTAAGCTAAGAACACTCCCGACAAATACACCTATCAAACAAAAACAAAAAACGATTTCGGTTCATCCGTTCGGGAGCCACGTTGGGACATACAGACACACACACACACACACACAGACACGTCAAACTTATAACACCCCTTCGTTTTTCGTCGGGGGTTAAAAAATACAAAATAATAGTGAAGATAAATAAAAAAACATAAAAAAGATAAATATTTTATACATAGTGTAATACAAATTAACAATCTTTTTTTTAAGGAGAATTAGCCTTTTTGAAATGCAATCCTTTCCCTCATTGTCTCGCAAGTCGCAAAGGCCTCGAAATTAAAAATAATATAATTAATTTTTATTGAATGGGTTATCCTCTTTTTTAACCCCCGACGAAAAACGAAGGGGTATTATAAGTTTGACGTGTCTGTGTGTGTGTGTGTCTGTCTGTCCCATCGTAGCTCCCAAACGGATGAACCGAAATCGTTTTTTTTTGTTTGAAAGGTGTATTTTTCGGGAGTGTTCTTAGCTTTGTTTGATCAAAATCGGTTCAGCCGTTCAGCGTTGGGTTTATTTTTTTATTTTTACAAAATTAATTACTAACTCAACTATAATCTGGACCTCTTCAAGGCTAGAGTGAATAGGTGCCTTCTAGACCTTTGTGCTCCATCTTCGGCCGCATCGTCACTTACCAACAGGTGAGATCGTGCACAAACAAAGGTCTATAAATGTTTAAAAAAAAAAAAAAAAACTTGTTGAAAATAGGGTCAACTGCGGATTTCCTCAATGAAGAATTGTTACTTCGTCGGCTTTATTTCTCAAACTCAAGACATCACAATAATGGAAATGGAGCGCGACGAATTATTCCCATTTGTCACACTGATCTGTCCCCCCTAAGGTGACAGTTAGAACAAAAAAGTTGGATCTGTCCCCCTGTTGCGTGATTGGGTGATGGCTGGTACATTTGCGTGTAATTTTTATTTTTATTTTAGGTTATTGTATGGAACCCTTCGTGCTAGAGTCCGACTAGCACTTGGCAGTTTTTTTTTATTTTTTATGATACGAATTGGCAAACTAGCATACGGCCTGAAGCCCAATTCTCTTAATTATTTTATAACCACACTGCAAGTTGACCGAAACGAGATTGTATTGTAAATTGACTGAGAAATTGGTATTCTGCTCCCTCACAATAACAAGATAATCTACTTTCGGTTCTTGCGACCATATATTAGAGTAGGATAGTGCTATATAATAATTGTAAAGAGTGAAAGAGAGAATTCTCAGAACTTTGAAACATTCAAGTTACAGTCACATTTCGATATAATCACATTCCGTGTTGTATTGTCAGGTGAGCAGAATACCATTTTTGACGTTTGTGACATCGACACTCGATCGTAACATGATCCGAACTTTAATTTGACTATTTTTTATTACGAGAATTGGCTTTCTGATGTGAAGTGGTCACCGTCGCTTATAGACACCGGCAACACCGGGGGTAATTGTCGATGCGCTGCCTACCCTGAAGGAATTTATGACCATTTTTCATGAAATAAAACATGTCGTACGTAACCAAGCGTTAAAACCTCAGATGGAAGCTCATTCCATAGTTTGTAGGCACAGAATAAATAATAGTACTTTATGGGGAAGAAATGATCTCGAGAAACGACTCGTTCGAGAAACCCAGGGTTCTATGATGTGCGGATGAGCTTTGTCACGGTGCCGGGAAGAGCGATGGTAAAATCTCGATGCGAGGATGAGATCGGAAAGCTCGTCAGAACATTCCCCGTTGTAGAGGCGGTAGAACACGCAAAGAGATCCGATAGCTCTGCGTTGGCTAAGCGGTTCTAGAGTATCGGAGAGCTTGGGGTCACCGATGATGCTAATGGCTCTTCTCTGTAAGGAGTCAAAACGAAGCAGCTGGTACTTGGTTGCCCCGTGCCATAGATGGGAACAGTTTCTACGTGCGGCCTTACTTGTGCTTTGTAAAGCAATAGCCATTGATGCGGCGTAAAATAAAGTTTCTATGTGCATTATATTATGGGGGAGGCCTATGCCCAGCCGTGGACTTCAGTTGATGATCTATCAATAAAAGCTGAAAGTAACTAAATCTTTAGAAAAAAAAGCGGCCAAGTGCGAGTCGGACTCGCCCATGAAGGGTTCCGTAGCAGCAAGTAACATAACATAAAAGTTCTTGGATGGTTTACAACTTATGATATATTAAAAAAAACTACGTACTAGATCTCTTTCAAAACAATTTTCGTTGGAAGTTTACATGGTAATGTACACCATATTTTTTTTTTTAGTTTTATCATTCTCTCTCTCGCAAACTATTCAGTTTAGAAAAAAATGATATTAGAAACCTCAATATCATTTTTGAAGACCTATCCATTGATACCCCACACAGGTTTGATGAAAAAAAAATGTGTTTCAGTTTTAAGTATGGGGAACCCCAAAAACTTATTGTTTTTTTCTATTTTTGTGTGAAAATTAGTTTCGGAAAAAAGTGGCTGTGACATACACGGACAGACAGACATACATGACGAATCCATAAGGGTTCCGTATTTTTTTTTTCGGAACCCTGATAAACGACTTCATAGCTAGGAGTTTATACCCAATACAACATAAATACATACATAGACACACGCCTTTTTCCCCGAAAGAGTAAGCAGAGCCTCTCATGTGCCTCTTTTCACTGTGGGTTGCACCATCGTGGGAAATACACGTGACAAGTGGTGAGCTCATCGCCGCCATTGCTTCCCACGACTGACTCTGCTAATGCTTTCTTCCAGTATAATACATTCCTGAAATAAGCTAGCAGTCAGGAACTACAAGCTAACTACAAGTCCGGGTATAAGACTTAATAAAATTAGTGTGCTGATGAAAATGAGCCTAAACACGGCCAGTCTACTATTATCCATCGAGGAGTTCCGCTGTCCACGTTCCGTCTCCATCGTCAGATCAGCTCGCTTTCACCATAGTATTGTACTGTCATCGGAACTAGATAGGTACGAGTATGCCAAATTTCAGCTCAATCGGATATCGCAGGAGACACCATTGTTGCCACCCATGAAATATAGTAGTAGTAGAGCTTTTTTGTGTAAGAGTTCGTCCGGGGAAGTACTACCACCATACCTATTTCTGCCGCAAAGCAGTAGTCCTCGCATTGCTGTGTTCCGGTTTGAAGGGTAAGGGTGCCGGTGAAATTACAGGCACATGAGACGTTTCACCTTTATGTCTCAGGGTGGCGGGCGCAGTGCTATGCCACATAGGGCGCGTCCTAGGTGGACGTGACCTATGAGGTAATGCACTGTTCATAGGCAGAGGTTACCGCTTAACATCAGGTGGGCCATCAGCATGTTCCGTCATTCTAGTAGTATAAAAAAAAAAACATTCTGAATGCAAATGCTTGACTTGTTGCTGAAAATACCGAAATTGATATATGTGTGCCTATAATATTTGAGGAGTTCCCTCAATCTTCATGGATTCCATCATCAGAAAAACATTTTAATGAAAATGGCACCAATCTGGAAGTATATCATGTAATTTTTTTTCCTAATCGTTACGTAAATGGTATGAGGTAACAAACATAATAAAAAACTCTGGAATTGATAACCTCCTCCATTTTTTGAGGTCGGTTAAGAATCGAGTACCTACTTTTTGATTTGAAATAAGGACACACCACAACACTCACTTCACAAACATAATATTGGCTGAAGCAGAATCAGTGTATTTTGTAGATCATTACAAAAACATTTATAAAAAAAAATAGTCTGGTATCGAACCCAGTACTGTGGTTTTAGTGTCGAGAGATCTAGTCACTGGTTACAAAAAAAAAAGTAAAAAAAAAAAATACAAAAAATAAAGGCAGTATAGAATCGAACGCAGTAACGTGGGTTCAGAAGTTCTGAGTCGACAGTCCAAGCCGCTAATCCAACTATTTTGAAATTCGCGCGCCGAAATTAGCTTATAGTTCTAATACAATAATATCCTTGACTGTGTGCGTGAGTAGGCTTTCATATTGCTCGGAATTTGCTCGGCACAAGTATGTTAAAACTAGAGACTAAAATAACCTGAAATATAGCTAGGTACATAGCAAATAAACCACCATTTGCGTGAACGTTAGTGTTATGACATAATATGCACATTTTAATTCATAAATACATAAAATACTTCAAAATTTGGCAACAGCGCCATCTATTGACGTTGTCGTGCCTAGCTGACCACGAGGAACAACCTTAATATCAATAAATTCATTTATAATCGTTGTCTATACAAGCTACTTTGAACTATATTGTATATAATTTTCTCTATACACAGGCTAATTACAAATTTATTAGCCTCTTTTACATTAAATATTTTTACACAGATGTATAAAGAATACGCTTTAAATATTTATTACATGATATAAATCACGATAGTTATATTAATAAATTTTGTGACATTATAATTATCATCATTATTTTTAAGTACATTACAATAATGGAATGTTTATTTAAATACATTTTTTATAATATATGTTTCAACGATTCCAATAAACTAAAAACATAATTGTTCTATGTTATTATAAAGTCCTATATAACACCGTTCAAAAATGTACCTAGTCTTCAGGTAAGTAGGTACACTTTTGTGTAATCTCTAAACAATCAATAAATCAGAGTGATAAAAGTTACGGGGTGGCGTACGTGACCGATACTACGCGATGCGACGCGAGCGATAACGCGACGTACGCGATCTAAACAACGGCGTTCCCTACTTGCGCCCTACGTAGCACTCTGCAGCGAGAGACAACGTACGCATACCTCTTTGTGTACGATACTACTACTTCGTGTCACTGGTCCTGTCTTGGTCACCAGCTTGAGGGATAGTGACCTGAAATGGGCCTAGTAACCATTTAATTTATTCAGGATCAATTTTTTAACAAATCATGTTAATAAATTTCACATAGAATTTAATATACACAAACAAATTAAACCAAAACAGAAAAAAAAAAAAAATATAACACAAGGAATGGTTAAGAAACCAGTGTGGTGAAAGGACCCAGGGCGCCTCACAGAGGCCCCTTTTAAGCATAACTATTTTGTGGTACGCCTAGATGATAGAATTCTACAACTTGTTTCTTTTTAAAAGAGTTTATCGCAATATACTGTCGATAATCAAAATGGAGGAGTCTTCAAAAAACATGACTCTAAAATAAAATAAAAACTACTAGTGTTATTATTAAATTTTGTAGAAAACCAAAAAAGTTTAGGTGATTAATTCGATAAAAATCTTCACTTTGGTGGATACTGGCTCAGACCCGCCCATAAATTGCGCAACCGGAATTGGTTAGTGAATGGGCTTTGACGTTTCTATAAGATAAAATTAATTCCAATACTAGAAATTATTTTAGTAAAAATTAAAAAACCGTCAACGCAATGAAACGGCTGAACCGATTTTGATCAAACATAGCTAAGAACAATACCGACAAATTCACCTTTCAAACAAAAAAAAAACTAAATCGGTTCATCCGTTCGGGAGCTGCGAGGTGACAGACAGAAACACACAGACACGTCAAACTTATAACACCCCTTCGTTTTTCGTCGGGGTTAAAAAGGAGGTGGTTCACAATTCGTGTGTTTTTTTTATGGTAAACATTTGGCGAACATCTATTATGGTCATTAAGATAACCGCTTTCATTTAGTCTTTGTTGGGTTTATGAAATCCCTTTATCTGTTTTTTATGCATTTAGTCTAATTTATGCTTTTTTCTTTATGTATGTTTTTTCAAGCAAAATCGCACTACCATGGTCGTGAAATAATTACCAAAATTACGTAGAAACATATGTATTTCAATTGTAGTATCGCGTCGTGTAGCATCGCGTCGCGTATATCGCTTACGCAGGACACCCGTTAGAGAATGGTTGACACAATAAAAATCTCAGAAAATATAATATTTACTTACAGAAAATATTTGTATATCTCCACAACCCTTTTATAGGAACGCTATATGTTATTTGAATACATAGTATACGTATAGGTTGTACCTTTAATCTCAATAATAAATAATATCAAAGAAATGTGTTACAGAATCATTATTCTAAGGATAAACGAAATCAAAGATAAGAAACAGACCACAGACTAAGCTAGAATAAATAAATAACAAAAATAAAGCTTATCTGTGCTACTAATAAATGAGTTTCATCCTTGAAATAGTTAGTGTTTTGTCTCTTTCGATCGAATTTAAAACTGCCTGTCCAATAAAAAAGACAAAACATTGTGCCCAAAGATAATTCGAATGTTAATAGTAGCACGGTGTTTTAAGGCGATATGTTAATGGGCGGAGTCTAGCAAGAAAACAATAGGTGCAAGAAAGTGACAGCGCTATTGCTCACTTGAACCCGGGAAGAGATGAGGAATAGATTTCTTCAGCTCGGAAGTAACTGTCGTAAGCGACAAATGATAAAACTTCGTTTTGCTTCTAAAGTAGCAAATATAAAAAATAAATGATCTATAATTAATCTAAGTAATGTGATTACCTACTGAATAGTATACAAACTGACGCTGAATATTTTCTCTAATAAGGAGAGACCTAAAACGGAATCTAGAAGCGCCAATTTCAAAAAATAAATCTATAGTGAAAAGTTTCGCCAATCGTGTTTCTTGTCTATGATTTATTTAGTTTACATCCTCAAGTAATTACTGTATTAACATCAAGTTTGTAACCTTAACCTTTACTGTTACTGAGAGAGCATGTAATGTAACGCGACGACTCCAAAATTTTAACATATCGTCTTAACGCATTGGTATTACCATTCAGTGTGACAATGCACTCAGCGTCTGAGACGCTTCCTTCTGGTAGATTTGGATCAGTAGAACTATCTTCAGATCATTTGCAACAGTCTTAGATAGGTCAACAGTTTCATGTATATTTTTAAAACTGTGAAAAATTGTTTTTGAAAAAATACTTTTGCACTAATGTCACAACGAAATAGGTCTATAATTGTTTTAAACTTATACTAGTCTTTTGTCATGAATGTGGACATGAATGTCGCACGAGCCGCCAAGCCATAGATAGGTACATAGTAGGTAAGATAGGTACATAATAGACAATATCAAATTATAAATATATAATCTCTTTTAAGTACACGCTTTTGCATGTATGTATGTTTGTAAGTATGTGTGTTTGTCCAACGGTAACTGTAGAACCGTGGATCCAATCTTAATTAGACTTTGTGGAACTTTTTAAAATTACAACATGAGCGGTACAGGGGTTTTTGAGCAAGGGTCTAAAATAGTCGACAGTGCACTTCACAATGACCTTCGCCGGTAGCCATGGTCGGTGATGGAAGAGTCGAGAGTGCACGTCACTATGACCGTCGACGTTAGCCATGGTCGGTGATGGTAGAGTCGAGAGTGCAGGTCGCTATGACCGGCGCCGGTAGCCATGGTCGGTGATGGTAGAGTCGAGAGTGCAGGTCGCTATGACCGGCGCCGGTAGCCATGATCGGTGGTGGTAGAGTCGAGAGTGCAGGTCACTATGACCAGCGCCGGTGGCCATGGTCGGTGGTGGTAGAGTCGAGAGTGCAGGTCGCTATGACCGGCGCCGGTAGCCATGGTCGGTGGTGGTAGAGTCGAGAGTGCAGGTCGCTATGACCGGCTCCAGTAGCCATGGTTGGTGGTGGTAGAGTCGAGAGTGCAGGTCGCTATGACCGGCGCCGGTTGCCATGGTCGGTGGTGGTAGAGTCGAGAGTGCAGGTCGCTATGACCGGCGCCGGTAGCCATGGTCGGTGATGGTAGAGTCGAGAGTGCAGGTCGCTATGACCGGCTCCAGTAGCCATGGTTGGTGGTGGTAGAGTCGAGAGTGCAGGTCGCTATGACCGGTGCCGGTAGCCATGGTCGGTGGTGGTAGAGTCGAGAGTGCAGGGCGCTATGACCGGCGCCGGTAGCCATGGTCGGTGATGGTAGAGTCGAGAGTGCAGGTCGCTATGACCGGCGCCGGTAGCCATGGTCGGTGGTGGTAGAGTCGAGAGTGCAGGTCGCTATGACCGGCTCCAGTAGCCATGGTTGGTGGTGGTAGAGTCGAGAGTGCAGGTCGCTATGACCGGCGCCGGTTGCCATGGTCGGTGGTGGTAGAGTCGAGAGTGCAGGTCGCTATGACCGGCGCCGGTAGCCATGGTCGGTGATGGTAGAGTCGAGAGTGCAGGTCGCTATGACCGGCTCCAGTAGCCATGGTTGGTGGTGGTAGAGTCGAGAGTGCAGGTCGCTATGACCGGTGCCGGTAGCCATGGTCGGTGGTGGTAGAGTCGAGAGTGCAGGGCGCTATGACCGGCGCCGGTAGCCATGGTCGGTGATGGTAGAGTCGAGAGTACAGGTCGCTATGACCGACAGTGCAGGTACTCGGCTACGAACACGCGGAAGATCTTGTTGAGGTTCTCGATGGTCCTGAAGTCGAGCGCCGACGCGTCATCGCCCGCCGTGTGCCACACGCTCGGGAATGGAGACGGAATCACGTGCAGTATATCCACGTCTGAAAACAAGTAATTATTTTGCAAAATTCAAAAAACCCCCAACGCAATGCAACGGCTGTACTGATTTTGATCAAACATAGCTAAGAACGCTCCAGACAAAAACAACTTTCAAACAAACAAAAAAAAAAACGAAATCGGTTCATGCGTTCGGGAGCTACGATGGGACAGACAGACACAGACACGTCAAACTTATAACACCCCTTCGTTTTTACGTCGGGGGTTAATAATACGAAACTTATCAATGTATATAAAACCGTTGCGTGACTGACCCCATTGGCTGACAATGAGTCCTAGAAAACTCAAAATTAAATAAGATCATTTTTATGCATTCAAAAGTATAGTATAGTACAAGTAGTACAGTTGCACAATAAACCGCTAGCACTTGAACTAGACATAAAGAATGCATTATGTTTCTTAATTTGATCGGCAACCCTTCAAACTTGACGCGAGTACCACTGCTTTGCGGTAGAAATAGGTATGGTAGTACTTCCCCGGACGAACACTTTCTTTCTTCATATTACACTAGCGACTCGTCCCGGCTTCGCACGGGTAGTTTCAGGATGAAAAACAGCCCCCCCCCTGTGGTAGCCTATGTCACTCAGGTCGAACGTAGCTTTCCAGTAGTTTTTGAGTTTATTCATTACAAACATACACACACACAAAAATACAAATCTTTCCTCTTTATAATATTAGCGTAGACTAAAAGTATAGATTCACTTACTTCTGTTCATAAAGGGGATGTGGTCGTCTTCGATCATGGACCCCGAACTCCTCAGTCTGAAGTAAGTTTGCTCGGCTTTGCCTCTGTAAACGTTAAATTAATAGGCTATCAAGAGTCAAATAGGCTTTTTTAAACGTATTTTTAGCAAAATCTACACATTTTAACAAAACAAAATATATATATACATGTTAATCTTCATCATATTTCCCAGGCATGATAGAGCTCAAAACAAGATTACGATAAATATTCTCGATAAAAAAAACGTGAACTCTCCAATGAGTTTATAACGTAAATATCTCTATTATCTATCAGCGTACATTGAAAAAAAAAATAAGAGAAACAAATAATATTATTTTACAGGGCAATTTATTTAAATACCTTTTTTTGTGATTTTCGTAGCTCGAGCGCTGTTCTGTCACTTTCTAACTTACCTAAACTTTTCTGAGTTAGCTAGTGACGGAATACAAAAATACAAAAAATACAAATGTTTATTTCATTAACTTAAAGTCTACAATTTAACAGGGTTTGGACACTCCTTTTAAGCAAAAAATAAGCTTGTGTTAGGAGATACCGCTCTTCTATATCCATCGTTTTTTTTTTGTAAGTAGTAATTGTACATAAACATAACAATAAACATTTTTAGGAACAAAACAGAGACAATGTAAAAATGACAATGACAATGTATGGGGGAATGTAGCTGTTGTCTGCCTCTTATAAAATAGGTACCCAACATCATGTCAAATGCCCACGTCACACCCATGCAGGTCTCGGAACGATATCATCAAAGAACATGGGCAACTCCTCATGCATTATTTGACACAACTTTTTTGACTAACGTAAAGCCGGCTGTACACATTGGGCCAAGGTGTTGGGCCAACATGTCGGGCCAAAATGATGCATCCCCAAGGTTGCTGTTTACACATTGGCTTACTGATCATTCTGCATTGGCGATTCGATGAAAGATGGACGTAGAAGTTCTTGCAGCCGCGGCTATTTATTTATATAGTGCGTTTAATTATTACGTATTTGTGCCCCAAAGTAGGGTAACTAAAAATAAATGGCGCAAAAGAGTAACAACGAACAGAACAAGACGCCAACGTGTGAACGCTGTTTGCGGAGCGCGCCAAGATCCTTTGATGTGTGCACAAAAAACCGACACTATTCGGTTGGCCTGCCAATGTTGGCGCCAACGAGACCAATTAGATTAGCATATCGCCAAGTAGCTCTCTACACTTTGGCCCAACACCTTGGCCCAATGTGTACAGCCGGCTTAACGTACAGTTGAGATTCTTTTGGCTATGGATAATATATGTTAAGATAATGAAAAAGCTAATTTCTTTATCTTAACATATATTCATTATAAAACATATATAAGGCCACTACTGGAGCACGGATATCAATTATGGCACCCCTACTTAAAAAAGACACAGACCTTCTTGAAAGTGTCCAAAGGAGGGCCACTAAGATACCGCAGGCTCTACGTCGCAAATCCTATGAGGACAGATTACTCGCACTACGTCTGACTACTCTTGAGGATAGACGTCTTCGAGAAGATCTTATCGAAACTTACAAGATTATGACCCATCATTACAACCTGCCAAACTTTCATGACATTTTTATAAGAAAAGAAGATCTAAGATGCACACGTGGTCACCAGCTGAAGTTAAACCGTGACCCCGCCGTCTCACTTGCCGCTCATCACTGCTTCAGCAATAGAGTGGTTCACAATTGGAACGCACTATCAGATGACGTTGTTACTGCTACTTCCGTCAATGCATTCAAAAATAAACTCGACATCTGGCTTCGAACAAATAAATCAGTGCTCAAAAAAATCTACTAAAACTAAGAGACAATATTTCGACTAAATTTTAAATTCTAATACTGTGACATAGACACATCAGCGAAAGCTGCTCGTCCATAAATTAACAATAATAATAATAATAATTTAATTTCTTGTGTAGAAGTTGTGGGAAAGTAATAAAGCTTGTTGCGTTTTGTTTCATGCAAATGCAATGAGTTGATTTATATAATTAAAAAGAAATACGACTTTTGCTTCCCATCTTCTAAAAATAGAAAAGTTGGACAAAAAATAACAGTTAGTACCGTACTAATTACATCCTCCATGAAGGGGCCCTGGTTCATTTATTTTTGACCTGGTTCAGCGGTTGCCCACCTCCTTTGTTGACCACTATGTTTATTTGGGTCAAGCACTTGGGCAGGTTCTTGGATTTCAATATTATGAAGGTAGCTAGTTGGTACGAACCTGGAGTAGCCCTCCAGCGAGTCTAGCTCCGCCAGCCTCTGCTCGGCGGCCGCGAGGCGCACGTACCACTTCTATATATGAAGGTAGCTAGTTGGTACGAACCTGGAGTAGCCCTCCAGCGAGTCTAGCTCCGCCAGCCTCTGCTCGGCGGCCGCGAGGCGCACGTACCACTTCTCCGTGGAGTGGAAGTAGCTGAAGAACACGGGGTCCGGAGCGCCCAGCAGGTCCAACAGCACCAGCACATCCTGAGGACACACACACCACTTTGTGTTAGCTTAAAGGTGCGTTCAAATTACGCAAGCCAGTGTTCGACCGGAGAAGACGTTCGTTTGCCGCGCAAGCCATATGTTGATATTAATTTTAGTAGTAGTAGAGCTTTTTTGTGAAAGAGTTCGTCCGGGGAAGTTCTACCACCATACCTATTTCTGCCGCAAAGCCGTAGTGCTAGCATTGCTGTGTTCCGGTTTGAAGGGTAAGGGTGCCAGTGAAATAACAGGCACATGAGACTTTTCATCTCTAGGACGCGCCCTATTTTGACGTAACTAAGTGTTCCTTGTGTGATCCTATGGTGGAAATAAATTAAATGAAATTAGGTACGAAATACGAAAGCAATAGCTTCGATGTTGTTACTCAATCACGATGTAACTACAGTACTACCAGTGTTATCTACCATGAAGTTTAGTAACCTGTTCATGTCAAAAATTTCAAAACCACCTCGTAATAACATAATACCCTACTGTCACGTACAGTCCATCCCACACTAGGATCCCGGGCCTTGTGTCCAGGGTATCATGAAATAAGACCTGTGGTTCCGCATTTTAGGTATGAAGCTACAAGTACCCGGCGGGCTCGACTTGTCGAGTCAATTCAATGAGTCAGAGAAGATAAGAGTTACGCGATAGAAAGAGAGGTAACTACTAGGTGACTTTAGCTAGCGGTAATTAGCGCAGTGCGACCTGAATTGCACTTTATTGTGTGGGAGCAAGAGTCGCTATTTATTTAAATGATTTTACGGAGTCAACCTTCATACTTCATAGTCATTGATTTATTTAGCAAATGTTTTATTCATATAGAATCCTTATTAAAACAAGTTTTTCTAACGATTCTATTTCTGAAGTGGCCTTCATGGCTTCATCACTTCATCACACAAGTAACTCTGTCTGTTCTAACTAAATGGTTAAACCAATCTTGATGAAATTTTACAAAGTTATAGTGTGTATCATGGATGAGAAAGGACAGGATGAGCAGAGTGCGCCACAGGATAGAATATAGTAATCATTTGGATTTCACTGTCACATGGGCATTCTCATTCATGAATAAAATATTTTACTATTTTAATATTTGATTAGATGATATATTCAACTAATTATATTAAAAAAGGAAATATAGGTATACAAAATATATACAAAAAGGGAAACTCAAACACGGTGGTTCTTACCACAGATTCAAGGATGTTCAGATAAGAAATATGAAAAAATGCAACATTGGGCAATCTCATTGGGAGTCTAGCAGAAAAGCGCCCGGAGTGGAGAAGGCTGGTACAAAGTCAAAGTCAAAAGTATTTTATTCATTGAAGCGATTTCAAGGATCATTTTGAATCGTCTTAAAAAATAAATTTACTTTTACTCCTGTTCCAACGCAACCAGACCTAGAAGAATCAGTCAACAAACACGGTCTGTTTTTCTTTTGATGATCCTTCTTACTACTAGGTGGGGAGCGCCTGTGTGGTGCCTCGAGAACAAGTGGAAGCTGATTCAAGGAAAAAAGGAAAACCAAATTAAAAGCCTTACTTAGGTAGGCAGTCAAAAGTAAGATGATAGAGAGAATCAGCAAAAGTTCATAAGGCAGCACACACTACGCTTGATATACTCATAAATAACACATCAGTAATAAATTATATGCAGGTACAGAAATTGCAAATTGACAAATTAGGTGTCGAGGGGCAGAGCGTCAGAGCATCAGGCCACGCGGCTTTATCATTAACATAGTCATGTAATGTGTAATACGCTTTCCTAATTAAATTATTCTTTATGTTAGATTTAAATCTTCGAATCTAAAGTTTAGAAGCACTTTCTGGAAGTTTATTATAGAACCGAACAGAATTCCCCATAAAAGACCCACTTACTTTTTTTAATCTAAATTTGGGAATACTCGTTTTATTTTTATTTCTCGTGTTAAAACAATGCACGTCACTTTTTTTAATAAATCTATCTAAGTGTTTATGTGTATATAATAAGGTTTCGTAGATGTATTGCGATATTACCGTGAGAATGTTAATTTCCTTAAAACGCTCCCTCAAGGAGTCACGTGGCTTCATTTTATAAATGGCACGTATTGCCCGTTTTTGTAAAACAAATATTGCTTGGATGTCTGCTGCTTTCCCCCACAGTATGATGCCATATGACATAACACTATGGAAGTAGCCAAAATAAACTAGCCTAGCTGTAGCTTCATCAGTAAGCTGCCTTATCGTACGAACTGCATATGCAGCGGAACTAAGTATACCCGCAAGTGCCTCAATTTGTCCCACTGCAAACTTGCATCAATATTAAGTCCTAAGAAAACAGTAGAGTTTACATGATTGAGTGTCTCGCCATTTACTTTAATATTAGTTGGGTAATGTTTTACATTTGGCAAAGTGAATTTAATGCATTTTAATGCAATTTATTACAGCAGAAGGTCTGGGCATTTGAAGATGATAGAAGGCGCGATCTTGATTTAAAGCGCGACGATCTGATTAGTAGACCGCCTTCTAACATAGTGTATCATTCAACGATCGGCGATATTGAAATCTTTGGTATCATTACGAAAATAATACCCTCACGTGCAACTACTGCAAACGCACGTTTACAGACAAAATAGGGTATGTAAGTCATATAAGAGCACACCAGATAAGCTCTTCCGTCTGTCGCAGATAAACAGTCGCCGTGGCCGAAATCGGCTTGGATGACAACATCATTATCATCGTCACATATTAATCTGTGGCAACCGCCTCCTCCAACTTTGCCATACATATTCAAAAAACTATCATAGCTTTAAAGTCTTACCATTCTCTGGAGATTATTGGCCCCATCTTTGTACGGGGTGTCCTCCCATTTCTTAGCGAGATGCCGGGCTCCATATATGGAGTCTGTGGGGCCCCACTGTCGGAACGCCTCCTCTCCATCAAAGAAGATGAACATAAGGCTCAGATTGGCGTCTTTCAGTGGGGTTAGTCGGGACGACATCACCTTTGCTAAGTTTATCATCATGGCACATGGCACTGCTGAATCTGTGGCTCCTGTGTAGTACAAACAATTACATTAAATAATTTGAATTTATTAAAATCCTACTAATATTTAACTTCAATAAAACGACTTGGCATTCAAAGTATAATGGAGACTTGCAGAGACAGATTGAGAGATGACTGGGTAAGCTTTAGAAACGGGCCTTGCGATTATGAGCAGAGAAACGTGGAAACTAGTTTCCTAGAAGAAGACTAGTACTTTTTTAAGACGATATGTTAATATACCGAATGGGCGGACGCTAGCAAGAAAACCATAGCTGCAAGAATGTGACAGCGCTAATTGAACCCGGGAAGAGATGAGGTATAGATTTCTTCAGCTCAGAAGTAACTGATGAAAGTGATACATGATAAAACTTCGTTTTGATTCTAAAGTAGCAAATATACAAAATAAATTCTCTACCATTAATCTAAGTAATGTGATTACCGGCTGAATAGTATAAAATTTACGTTTAATATTTTTTCTAATCGAAGGAGTGACCTAAAACAAGTTTGAGGGAGGCCAATTTAAAAAAAAAGCTGTCACGAAAACTTTCACCAATCGTGTTTCTTGGGTTACATCCTCAAGTAATTACTGTATTAACATCAAGTTTGTAACCTTTACTATTACAAGTGAGCATGTAATGTAATAACGTATGTAAGTATGTTTAAAGTTTAAAAGTTTAAAAAGTTTATTTCAGTGACAACCAAAGATATGAAACGCAATTTTTACAAAATTAAGGTAGGTAGTAGGTATAGGTACACTATAAAGAAACTTAAATAATATAAAATAATACTTAACAAAAAATAATACCATCTAAAGAACAATAATTGGAACAATGCAAATGTTGACAAATAATTAATTTGCAAGTGCGCTAGCTCCCACCCTAGGAATACCTGTGTTGTGGGTAGCTAGCCTCTTTCGAACATTGTGACCGTACATTGATAGATGCGGTTATACGCATAATGAATACCTGTGTTGTGGGTAGCTAGCCTCTTTCGAACATTGTGACCGTACATTGATAGATGCGGTTATACGCATAATGAATACCTGTGTTGTGGGTAGCTAGCCTCTTTCGAACATTGTGACCGTACATTGATAGATGCGGTTATACGCATAATGAATACCTGTGTTGTGGGTAGCTAGCCTCTTTCGAACATTGTGACCGTACATTGATAGATGCGGTTATACGCATAATGAATACCTGTGTTGTGGGTAGCTAGCCTCTTTCGAACATTGTGACCGTACATTGATAGATGCGGTTATACGCATAATGAATACCTGTGTTGTGGGTAGCTAGCCTCTTTCGAACATTGTGACCGTACATTGATAGATGCGGTTATACGCATAATGAATACCTGTGTTGTGGGTAGCTAGCCTCTTTCGAACATTGTGACCGTACATTGATAGATGCGGTTATACGCATAATGAATACCTGTGTTGTGGGTAGCTAGCCTCTTTCGAACATTGTGACCGTACATTGATAGATGCGGTTATACGCATAATGAATACCTGTGTTGTGGGTAGCTAGCCTCTTTCGAACATTGTGACCGTACATTGATAGATGCGGTTATACGCATAATGAATACCTGTGTTGTGGGTAGCTAGCCTCTTTCGAACATTGTGACCGTACATTGATAGATGCGGTTATACGCATAATGAGAGTACCACCACTTTTACCTTAGAAATTTATGTAACAAAAATCGGAGTATTAAAGATTATTATAATTTCGTATGTATATATATACAGTTGTGGTCATATAATTAAGAACGATTTGAAGTTCTAGAAGTTTTTTATTTAAATCGTATCATACACAGAGATGTGTACCTTCTGAGAAGCAACTAGTTATGTTATATAATAGTCACATTAATAGAGCAACCTGACTTAAGAATAAAGTATGAAATCGCTAACTATTTTTTGCACATTTTATTGATTTTATCAAAGTAACACATTCAAATAGTACTGAAACTGGACAAATAATTAAGAACGATTTATTTAACTGCTCGGGAATTGTTTTGTATGACACTTAGATTTAAAAAATCACAATATTATGTAGCACAGGAAACATAAAAAGAAATTTAATAAATATTTAACTAAAATTAATAGTTAATAGCATATCCACGGCTTTTAATTACAGCTTTACACCAGCGAGGCATTGACTCTATTAATTTTTGACATTTCGCAAGAGAAATTGAGTTCCATTCTTCTAAAAAAACGTCATGCAGCTCTCTTAAATTTCCACACTTTGTATTTGAAACCTTTTTCTTTACTTCAAACCACAGATTCTCTATTGGGTTTAGATCTGGACTGTTAGCAGGCCAGTCTAAGACAGAAACTAATTGCGCTGTAAGAAATTCCTTTACGGTGCGTGCAGTGTGCTTTGGATCATTGTCATGCTGGAATGTCCAAATGACCGGTAGAACGTCTTCAGCGTATGGTAACATTGTTTCTTCCAGTATATTTTTGTATTGGAACTGATCCATGTTACCTTCTATCAACTTTACAGGTCCTACACCATGTCCAGAAAAGCAACTTCAAATTTTCACATTTCCACCACCGTGCTTTAATGTAACTTTCGTGTACTTTGGGTCGAATGCTGTATTCGGGGGACGTCGTACATATCGTTTTCCATCAGAACGTACTCTGTTTATTTTCGTCTCGTCAGAAAAAAGTACATTTTTCCACTGTTGCACAGTCCAGTTTTCATAATTTCTCGCAAATGCAAGCCGGGCTTGCCTGTGGCAAAGTTTTAACATGGTTACCTTTCTTGCTATCCTACTGTGCAATTTTTCTTCTACCAAACGTCTTCGAATAGTGCGTGCTGAGATTGCTGAAGGGTTGTTTTCACCAAAATATTCTTTTCTAAGCTCATTGGACCCTTTAAAAGGATTTTGTTTTGCCATACGAACGATGTTTCGGTCATCTCGAGGAGTTGTTTTTCTCTGTTTAGGTACACGTGGAACATTCGAAGTAGTTTGATACGTAGCAAAATGCTTTACAGCGTGGAAAACCATCGTTTTTGAACATTGCAGATGGTCGGCTATCTTTTTATAAGACCAATTCTTCCGGCGAAGTTTTATTATTACTTCCCTTGTAGATTTATCACAACTTTTATTTTTTACCATTGTTTTTTCTAAAGAAGCAATCACCTTTAATCTTTTACAGCACGTAATGGCGCCAAAATTATACAAACAGTAACAAATCGACTGAGTGTTCTGTATTTAAATTTGAATAAAGGTATAAACTACTTAGCGTTCTTAATTACGTGACCAGCCAGTAATAAGGAATACTTTGTTTAAAAGTAGTGTAAAAAGTTTGCCTATTGATTTTTAGCCAATCATGTGTATCAATGAATACAGTGGTAATATGGAAATGTTTTACGATACCGAGAGAAATAAAAACAAATGCATACAATTAGTTTTGCATCTTAGTTGGAAAACATCTTCCCTTTATATCAGCGTTCTTAATTATATGGCCACCACTGTATATATATATTGGAAGTGTTGGATTATGGGAATAATAGTTTTAGGAAAAAAATTAGGTCTCTGCTCACTAGGGAGGGTGCCCCTCCCCTCGAAACACCCTCCCACCCTCGGGACATTTCCAAACTTTTGCGATTTCAAAAATACGAAAGAAATAAAAAAACTATAACATTCAACAGGCCCATTTCTAAAGTTTTACTGATAACTCACTGGACGCATCTCTGTCAACAAGTGAGAGACACTCACACAACACTTTTAGAACAAGTAAAAAGTTAAAAAACTATATTATAACTACTGGGAACCACAACAGTACCTATTTATAATTCTTTATTGCACACTAACGATTACACACAGAGAAATACAAAACAAAACTAAATAACAAAAAATAACAGAAATGCACAATGGTCAGTCCTGTAGGTACTCATTCCCACCACAATAAATGACTGAACAAATTTCAATTGAATTTGTTCATACATAAATTATGAATGACCTGAATTGAGACATCTGCAAACATAGATTAGTAAAATTCAGTACATACCAATAAACACATGCTCCCTCGTATATTTACTATCATAATGGCATGCCAGCACCAAATACCGGTCGGCATTGGGATTTAGCTTTGCTATAATATTTTTAAAGTTCAGAGTCCCGAACACAGGTGTCTGGTCCGGGAAGACGTTCTCAGTGACATCCCAACCCAAGCCTCGCATCTGTGTCACAATGTAGTTGCCAACTTTCTCATGGTTTGGTGTACCAACCACTCTCGGTATCAAGATCTCATCCAAGGTGTTTCTGAAGTGTTGCATGTCAGACAAATTTGCTAAATCTTTTACATTTTGATCAGTTAGGTCCTGAGCTTCGTGAAAATTCTGAAAATTAAATACACTATGTAAGGATGACACAGGAAGTTCTACAAGTAAAAGGAGTTATGGAATGATTGGAGATAGACCTTTGCCTAACTATAGATAATTTAAATAAATAACAAGGATATGGTGTAATATCACAGTAGAAGAGCAGTAGTAGAGGTGTTAGTAGTAGAGCTTTTTTGTGAAAGAGTTCGTCCGGGGAAGTACTACCACCATACCTATTTCAGCTGCAAAGCAGTAGTGGTCGCATTACTGTGTTCCGGTTTGAAGGGTATGGGTGCCGATGAAATTACAGGCACATGAGACTTTCCATCATTATGTCTCAGGGTGACAAGTGCAGTGCAATGCCACTTAGGGTGCGTCCATGGTGGACGTGAGGCAATGCACTGTTCATAGACAGAGGGTACCGAACCAGTGGGCCAACTGCTCGTTCTGTCTCCAAAGTTGTATAAACAAAAAAAAATAAGACTGATGGTAATCAATAATATGTTTGTAGCTTGTAGTTCTGTGAGGTCACTAAGGTCAATTGTGGATGCCTTGGTAGCTACATAAGTGTAGATAAACAGGTCCCAGCTGTTTGATTCGAAAGGTCAACGAAGAAAGTAAATCCATAGGTCAAACTTATGGCAAAGTTAGTGTATTTATGCTCACCTTTTCCTGGTAAAACTTTAAACTTTTATCACTTTGGCCACTGTTTGCAAAGGCTAGGCACAGGCTGGCCAGTGAGAGGTACACAATAGTTCTATACATCTTCACGTGATTACGGTATCCCAATCCTATTAGCTGTTCAACCACGATCGTGGGCTCACTTCCAAAGTGATAAAGCACGGTACTCCAGCCAGAATTTCCAAAGTGAAAGGAAAAAATCACAAATACTCCAAGGAACCTACCTATCCTAGTTAGATTCGATTTAATTTTTTAAAGGCATATAAACTTGACGTGACGTCACGAACCCTAGCCACAGACCCTAACCAAACCACCTAAATGTTTCTGACGTCTGTCATGCCAAAGTCAAATCATGTGTTTTCTCTAGGTTTTCTAGCAAGAGCGTATCGTATGGTTGTTCCGTCCTTATTACGTATCTTGCAATAGCAATGCCACCACAACAAGAAAAAAAACATCCAAATTGCAATTACGTTTACGTAATACAAATTTGCAATTTGGATGCGATAATCGCGTAATTCTTGCTACCTATCGCATTGCTATTGCAAGATACGTAATAAGCTAGCCCACCGCGTTCGGTTAGCATCATGCCCTTAATTTTTTAACTGCGTGAATGACGGAACAAGCAAAGCGGTAACCTCTACCTTTAACAATGCATTACCTCATAGGTCACGTCCACCTAGGACGCACTCTATGAGGCATTGCACTGCGCCCGCCACTCTGAGACATAAAGATGAAGTCTCATGTGCCTGTAATTTCACCGGCACCCATACCCTTCAAATCGGAACACAGCAATGCGAGCACTACTACTTTGCGGCAGATATAGGTATGGTGGTAGTAGGTAGGTACTTCCCCGGACGAACTCTTTCACAAAAAATCCCTTCTACTATATTGTGTTACTTAGGTACACCATATACCTACTAGGAACTAACATGTGGAATAGGTATGGCTTCACGTAAGATAGGCGATTTTATCTATGTGGAGGCTATTTTTGGAACTGCCGTTCTGAATCTAAAAACTCTCACTTACAGGAAAAGATATTCAATAATTATTTAAAATTGAATCTCTTATTAAGCTACATTATCACTGAGGGCTTCGTTTTGTTAGCGTCCGCCCGTGGTATGTGTAGTTCCACTCAACTCCGTAACGGCTTAGCGGATTTTGATGGTATTTAGGAGGGGTGAGGGGGGCGGTTTTTCATCCCTATACCAAGCGCACGAAGCCGCTGGCAAAGGCTAGTTACCTATATCACATTTGTTGGTACCTACTGTGGTGGAATAATGGTCTAACTAACTGGTCCAACACGTCTACCAATCAACCTGCATCTAGTACCTCCACCACCTATAGGCACTATATACCTACTCTATAAAGACTCTAATAGGTGCAGCAGAAATAATAAAGCCGTTTTATTTGAAAAGCCAACTCTTTATTGAAGTAGACGTTAAAATAAAAATAAAAATTAGAATAGATGGTAATAGGCGGCCTTCTCGCTAACAGCCATCTCTGCCAGGCAAAGAAAATAATAAAGGTATAAGTAGGTACACAATTATAGAGTTCCTGAATTAGTTTCGACTGATTAGTGTTTTACCAAGTTCCTGCGATAAGGCGCACACGAGCCTCCACATCACCGATGGCCGCTGGTAGGAAGTTGAAGTAGTTGCTAGGTTGCCAATTGACGTTCGAGGGCACGGCGGCGAAGGCGCTGTTTAAAAACAGGTTCACGACATTCACCAGATTGCCGATAGGGTTCGGCACTCCGTCCGGGTGTGTCCAGGCGTTGCGAGTGTTCCAGAACACGTTCCTCTCGGCGTAGATCGACGCCCCAGCACCAACGCCGATACCGTAGCTACCCATATCGGTATACAAGTTGTTTACTATGTGCACTTCTCCGTATCTAACCCTCGGGTTGCGCTGAGTCGTACCCATGAACCAGTTGGCAATGATAGACGTCTTCAGTTTGCCAACATCCTGAGCGGCGTTGTTGTCCGCGTGTCCGATGAGCATGTTCTTATTGTGGTTTCTGAAGATGTTATGTGAGACGGTGATCCAGTTGGAGGCGCGCTTGATGTCGACCAGACCGTCGTGACGCATCCTGCCGTTGGCGATATTGTTGGCGACCCACGGGTCGTCGGCGAACTCGTTGTGGTCAATCCACACGTACTCAGCTTCTTCGCAAAGAATCGCGTCCACATCTGTGAATTCCCCAGATACCTGATTTGAGATAAAACCGTTTCCGTTTGGCTGCTCACCTGGGGCGTAGCTGATAGCGTTGTGGAATTTAATGTTTTGGATGATGACTTGCTGATTTTGTTTGATTCTGAATCCTCCGCCGTAAATCATAGCATTAGCGTCTCCACCGATGATGGTCTTCCAGGAACCGACGTCTAAGACAACACCCGGGGAACCGGTGAAGAGTACGGTGAGGTCGATGCGTCCGCGGACGTAGATGATCCTAGCGGCGTTCCCGGTGATGGCGTCACGCAGCGCCCAGGCGTCCCACACCGTCCAGACCGCGCCGCCGGCCCCGCCGCGGGTGCCACCGCCGAATCCGGCGAAACCGAAGCTTCTCTCAGACCGGGCAGAGAAAAGAGTCGCGTTGTTAGCTTTCTCTAACTCAGCCGGCGCGATCGGTGTCGGAAATGCCTCTGCACAGAGCACCACAGCAGCCAGTGCGATGAATAACTTCATTTTGGAGCCTATTTTGGTTCGTTATATCTGCAACCCGGTCTGACCGTCAATCTGACGACTGGAAAAAACCCACATTTATATATAGGTACCTAGGTACCTACTTAGAATTGATAAGGAATCTTGATAAATTAATTAGAAAGATTGTTACGAAAATACCAAACCTACGTACCTATACCTACCTACCGTGTGGAACCTAATTATCTACCTACCTAGGTAAGGTAGTTACCTACAGACGGTTCACCGTAAGATGGCTCCTGCCTTGGTTGGCACGCCATACAAGGCAGGTGACATTAAGATGTCGGTGAACGAGCTGTACTTATATGGATGTTCTAGCTAGGCAATCAAAGTCAAAGTACTTATTTTATCCATTTAAATAACAAGGATAATTTTGAATCGTATTCTAAAATAAATTTAAAACTCCTGTTCCTACGCGACCAAGCCTAGAAGTATCAGGCAACGAACAAGGCTTGTTTTTTTTTGATGATCCTTCTTACTATCAAAGAAACATCCCTCCAAACAGAACACTACTACCCTACAGAACCCCTACTACTACCCCAGAACACTTAACACCTACTCTCTGTATGGTACATAACTTTGCTGTAATTCATTCTCCGCGATTGGTAGGGTATCCTTTTGTACCGATCAAAGGACTGCAAAGACAAGGATCTTGAAACATTTAATTCCAGAATCGCGCCAAACTATTTTCTGATAACGCTGATGGTCTATATATGTACGAAAATCTGCCGGAACATCTTCTTTATGTCTGCCGTATATGCAATTATCATAGTCGGATCAACCTAAAAGTACATGGGACCTGCAACGAGCAAAACCCACCCTGCTAAACCTATCTACGTGGCTGAACACCTATCAGTGGAAAATAAAGCCCTCCACGCTCCTGCACGTGTAAAGCTAGGTTATATTGCTGTGTCGGGGTGTGTCGTGGCGCGCCAGAACGCAATTGGTTACGTTATAACCTTTATTAATAGGTTGTGTTGTGGCGCGTGAATCTAGTCATAGGTAATAAACGTATATAACCGATTGCATTCTGGCGCGCCACGACACACCCCGACACAACAATATGAACCTAGCTTAAGGGCCAGTGAGTGACTTTAAATTCGTGTGGGTGCGTAACGGCCGTGTATTCATAAAAAAAACAGATAACATCGGAAAATTGAAGTAACATGCACTAATCTCTGTCGGTAATCTAATAATAGTATTATCTAACAAATTGTAGGTATATTCTCTTCCTGTTATTTCTTTTGAACGTATCACGGTCGATAACGTCGAAAAACTATTTGCACTTATTTATATCAGTAGATATCTCTAACAATAGTAATATCAATCAATCAAAGTTCTAAAATACAACACAATGTAAAAACAATTAAGTACAATATATTTTGTTAGAATAGGCCTTCAACAAAGCAAATTTAGTCGAAGGAATAGGCGGTCTTATCGGTGAAACGATTTCTTCCAGACGACCTAAGAAAGACAAAAGCTAGGGAAAGACAAAAGCTGTGCTCTTGACCACAGTGCTTGGTGCATGCATTAGACATTCACCGTCCCCCGAACTAGTGTAAAGCTGAATCTCGGGGCAGTGTTTATACATTCGGCAAAAATTAGAAAGCATTATAAAGGACGTGCCAAATAGATACGTACTACGTAAGATTAAGATACATTCAAAAACAAAAATTTTGAAACAATTATTAAATTTAAAAAAAAAGATGGAGCGGCTGAACCCGTTTTGATAAAACATGTTTAAGAACCACCGCCAAATAATCTGCTTTCAAATAAAAAATAACCGCATTCATATCGGTTCACCCGTTTAAGAGGTACGGTGCCACACACATAGCGGTCAAACTTATAACACCCCTCTATTTGCGTCGGTGGTTAAAAATATGTAGGTAAGTAGGTAATAATGTTCTTTGTCATGACTCGAATGTGCCATGTGTCCTTTGCCACTCTGACTCTCTGGATCCATGGTCACTGAAACTGAATCTACCTGTATACCGACCGAGTCATTATTTAGTCATATTTAAAATGTCTTTCTTTATATATTCTGTCACCTTCTGATCGTATCCGATACTTGGTTCGAGTCCGTACTGCGTGAAGTGCAGCTGCGACTGGCCCGCTATCCTCACCAGCACCTTCCCGCGCGGGTAGATGCGCGACGAGAACACCACCTCGCCGGCCCCGCAGAACACTTCCACCGAGCTGCGGTCCACGAAGATGCGCAGGCGCAGGTGGCCCGCCGGCGCCCAGTCCGCGCGCCGCACGCCGTCCACGCCGCCCCTGTCCACGCTGAGCACGCCGCGCGCCGCCCTGTACGAGATCACGTAGTCACCTCCATCCCACTGCAGCGCCAGCCCCACGTCCTGTTCCGCTGAGGTCGCGTTCACCAGCAGCTCGAAGCCCTTCGCGCCCGCCGGGAACGACTCCCCCGGCGAGTACCACGCGTTCTCTATCAACTTGGAACGCAGCCCCGCCATCTCCCGCACCGGCGCCTGTAGCAGCCGGCCGTGCCTGCCGAGGCGCAGCTCGCGCACCAACGTCATGCAGCCCATCCACCCGTTGCGCGCCTCCGCGAACTGCCCGTTCCACATGCCGAGCCACGCCACCAGCAGCCGCCGCCCGTCAACGGCACGCATCGTCTTCGCCGCATAGAAATCGTGACCTCGATCCAGCTCCTCGAACGTAGCCGTTGACACTTCCAAGTCGCCTAAGCGCACCGAGAGGCAGTCGTAATTACCCAGAACGTAGCCCGTCTGCATCAGGTTGCGAAAGCGGTCGCCGTCCTCGCGAACCCCCTGCGCCGATAGCAGCAGCACGCACAGACCTTCCAGCTCGAACAGGTCGGGGCTCTCCCACGCGTAGCCCATATCACCGACGGAGCGCGCCACGGTGCCGTTGTATTGCCACGAGTACAGATCGGGCGAGGTATAGAGCAGCAGCTGTCCGCTGCGCTCGCGCGACGCGCCCACGAGCATGTACCACACGTTGCGGTGGCGCCACACCTTGGGGTTGCGCGCGCCGTCGGCGATCGTGGGCGCGGCGCGCACCAGCGGGTTGAACATGTACTTGCGGAAGAGCACTGCGTCCGCGCTGACGGCGAGGCTGTGCGTGTGCACGGTGTCGTTGCCGCTCCGCGCGCGCCCCGTGTAGAACAGCAGCAGGCCGTTGTGGCGCACGGCCGAGCCGGCCAGGCAACCCTGCCGGTCGTACGCGTCGCGCGGCAGCAGCGCCGGCGGGTAGTGCGCCCAGTGCACGAGGTCCGCGGTCGCCGCGTGCTCCCACCGCATGGGCCCCCACGACCCGTCGTACGGGTGACACTGATAGAACAGGTGGTACTGCCGCTTGTAGAACACGAACGCCGCGGGGTCGTTGAACCAGCCGTACGGCGCCGACAGGTGGTACAACGGGCGGTATCTCTTCCGGAACCAGTGCTCGGTGCCGGCGAGGAACGCCTCTAAATGACAGAGGTCTAGAGGCGGCACCGCCTTCACGCTCGTCATCAAAACTATTGCAAACGCGAGCTCCATTTGAGCTCAAACTCGAGCTGACAATGCCGCGCGTGCTACTACTATGGCCGCTCAATGGTTACAGCACAATATTAACAGTTTACAAATATTGTGAAAGCGGATTGTTCAGTCATAGATCTAGGAGTTGTATGTAGTAACAATCGGATTGACAGCATCTAGTAGTACAGATGATCTCATTGTTTGCATAAAATAATAGTCAATAGCTACGTTTTTGATTATGTCATTCCGTCTTGTTTGAGTGGTTCGTGTAGATATCGCAGTTTAAAGAAAACCTTTTGCTTTAGCGCAGAAAAGTAGTGAGATATATCAGATTTAAGAGATTCTGCACTCGTCTGGGTTTCGATGAGGCGTGGCTGGACAGAAAGCTGGTAGTGTTTGTCTGCACGGTAGGTAGAATAAGCTGCCTCACTTGATGCAGACAGGAATTTAACTTTTCCTTGGCTGTTGGGATCTTTTGAGCAGGCGGCGACTCTACTCTATCATGTAAAAAATACTTAAGTAATATAATTAAAATGAGTGTGTCATACATACCGAGCGTATACTAATGTAAGCCATCATTATAGGTAGGTATGCATACCAACCACCCTACCAACGAAAATTATCGTCGTGTGAAGGAGCACCTAAGCTAAATATACCTACACGGTTAGTTTTTGGCCAGTTTTAGCCAAAATAACATTATTTATAATTAACAATAACACGAAACATAGTCCATTTATCGAGAACTTGTAGTAAGCGCCACGCCTTGCTGGCTTCAGTCAGTACTTCGTCGTTGGGAGTCGGGATTATTAAAAGAGATATGAACATTCAAAATTCTAAAAAAATGGTCAGATTTTCCGCTGAGTTCAAACATCCTGAAAACAAATTTGACTAGTTTATATAAAAAAATGAAATCATAGGAACATGGCTAAAACTTTATTTTATTTTAATTAAAATAAAAATAAAATTGGTTAAGTTTTGGAGAAGGAATCAGGGGACTACGAATCGTTGATTTTATGTACTTTTAATAGGTATTGTCGATCTAAGCTGCAGTTGTCTCTATCACGCTCTGCGGGGGGAGGTTTGAGGTCTGCGCGACAGCAATAGATTTTACAAATACCTATTTTTTAATTCTCTAGCCCTTGGTATTTCCTCTTAAAAAGAGATTAAATAATTTTGTGCGTAAAGTTACGTATTTATATTACGTGGGCGCCGGCTAAAAACTGACCGTATGCGGTATTTATAACAGTTTGACCATAGAACTAAGTGTTCAATAATAGAAGCATATGCAATATTTCCAATAAAGACATTTTAACAGTATATGAATATATTTATTTATTTTATTAATCTAGGATTCATCAGTTTTACACTATTAAATAAAATAGTATTTCGTAATATACTGACAACAAGAAATTAATTTTGTAAAAATTAAAAACCCCCAACGCAATGAAACGGCTGAACCGATTTTGATCAAACATAGCTAAGTACAATCCCGACAAATTCAACTTTCAAACAAAAAAAAACTAAATCGGTTCATCCGTTCGGGAGCTACGATGCCACAGCCCGAGACACACGCACACACGAACACACAGCCACGTCAAGCTTATAACACCCCGTAGTTTTTGCGTCGGGGGTTAAAAATGAAAGGGGTTTGTAAAGCTTGTATTATGTTTATCGCGTCCACCTAGGACGCAACCTATGTGGCATCGCACTGCGCCCGCCGCGCTGAGTCATAAAGATGAAAAGTCTCATGTGCCTGTAATTTCACCGGCACCCATACCCTTCAAACAAGAACACAGCAATACGAGCACTACTGCTTTGCGGCAGAAATCTGTAGATAGATCTTCCCCGGACGAACTCATACTCAAAAAAGCTCTACATACTACTACATTTTTTTTAATTATATAACTATTAATAGTTTTCTATTTTAGTGTAATTCTGTTTGTTTGGAGTAACAGCCATTTGGTTACTACGAAATAATCTGTACCCTTACCACAAGTTTCTGACGTTAAGAAACGACGACGGTTCAAAGCGCACGTGACGTTCGGTTGCGTTTCGTTATCGAATCGCTAGCGAAACGATAGTCAGTGTCAAATATTGGCCAATGACATCGGGGTGACTAGAAATCTTAATAACTTGATTGGTTAATATTTGACATTGACTATCGTCTCGCTAGCGATTCGATAACGTCATAAACTTGTGGTAAGGGTACAGTACATGCTGTTCTAAAACGAATTGTTAGGCTGCGTTTCCACCAGAGGTTTTTATACGTACAAAACAAGCGAGGGATGTGTGCGAGGGATATGTGCGAGAGATGTACGCGAGGGATGTGCGCGAGGAATGTCTGCGAGAGATGTATACGAGAGATGTGTGCGAGGGATGTTTGCGAGGGATGTGTGCGAGGAATGTGTGCGACAGATGTGCGCGAGGGATGTGTGGAAATAACACTCAGATCGTTCCACAGCCTCGCTACGCATCCTCGCACCGCTCAGCTGCCTAGCACATTTCTGGTGGAAACACTCACATCGTTACACAGCCTCGCTACGTGTCCTCGCACCGCTCAGCTGCCTAGCACATTTCTGGTGGAAACACTCACATCGTTACACAGCCTCGCTACGTGTCCTCGCACCGCTCAGCTGCCTAGCACATTTCTGGTGGAAACACTCACATCGTTCCACAGCCTCGCTACGCATCCTCGCACCGCTCAGCTGCCTAGCACATCTCTGGTGGAAACACTTATATCGTTCCACAGCCTCGCTACGCATCCTGGCACCTCTCAGCTGCCTAGCACATCTCTGGTGGAAACACTCACATCGTTCCACAGCCTCGCTACGCATCCTCGCACCGCTCAGCTGCCTAGCACATCTCTGGTGGAAACACTTATATCGTTCCACAGCCTCGCTACGCATCCTGGCACCTCTCAGCTGCCTAGCACATCTCTGGTGGAAACACTCACATCGTTCCACAGCCTCGCTACGCATCCTCGCACCGCTCATCTACCTAGCACATCTCTGGTGGAAACACTCACATGGTTCCACAGCCTCGCTACGCATCCTCGCACCGCTCAGCTGCCTAGCACGTATTTGGTGGAAACGCAGCCTAATCGACTTTTTAATGTTCAGATCATTAATAACGTATAGGTTTGTACGCATGCAAAGTAACAGAACGGCAAGAAAGCCGGGTATGGTAAACACTAGGTTATTACTAGGTCCTTATAACAATTCTTTATATAAAAATATATTGCCAACATGGTACTGCATGTCTATCACAGAAATATAATATTTATTATGACATGCAAAGTTTCGCTTAAGGCGCGAAATTATAATTTCATTGTATTTTTTGCTAATCATACCTCATCAGCACATCTTGAGAAAGCGAAACCTAATTTTTCGGAAACTGTGAGAACTAACACGCATATTTTAATTAATAGTGTCTCATAAATATCGTGGTGTATTCGGCCCAAGAAGACCCCTCCATCTCCTCCCGTAGATGTCGTAAGAGCCGACTAAGGGATTACCCGGGCTTGTTTGTAAGATTTGTTGGTGTAAGATTTGTCCTGGCTGCAAGCTTATTTAAGGAATGTGTTAGAAGAAAGAAAGGAAGAACTGGAAGAAAGCGTTAGCAGAGTCAGTCGTGGGAAGCAATGGCGGCGATGAGCTCACCACTTGTCACATCTACTTCCCACGATGGTGCAACCCACTTTTTTGTTCATTGACATTCGTAGGTCGTACTAATGATGTTTATGAGACACTTTCAATCAAAGCATGTGATTATGGTCATCTAGATTTAGCAAAATCAGGTTTCGCTATCTCAAGATGTGTTGATGAGCTGTGATTAGCAATTTAAATTTCGCGCCTGAAGCGAAACGTTCCTCCTTAATCAATCCCCCTTAAAAATATAATCCTATACAAGAAGTGATGGAATGTTTAAAATAGCTATTTATCTGCTTATATTATAAAGCAGCGTCTATTAATACTATACCAACGATATAAAGACATATAACTTTTGAAATAGAGCTACCATAACTAAAATTTATATAAATTTGTAGCTGACTTATCCTAAAAGAAAATCCAAAACGGTACAGTTTTATCCAAAATATAAGTCGCCCCGATGTACCTGCGTCGTAGACCAATTTCTATAGCGCGGGAACCTTCTTTCTACCAATAGCAATCGCGCGCTAAAATCTTGCGCTGTTATTGGTTAATCGATTTCGCGGCAAAATCGCGGCAGGTCGTGCGCCATCGTGTTCATCAGTCTACTCTTAGATGTGAGCGGGACAGACATAGATCTAGAATGTACCGAAAATTCTATGTCTATGGGGACAGAGCTATACTATACGTTCGGCTACTGTCAGATATCAGTCTGCGTTTTTCTGCGCGAACGAAAACAGTCGATCGGACTTATATTTTGGGTAAAACTGTATATATAAGGCAACTGGAACTGGCGGGTAGCGAGAGCGGGGATATCGCACAGGTACACAAAGCGCACAATAATTATTGTCGGTGCGACAAGGATAGAAATAGTTTTGTATAGCTCCATCCCGATTTTGTATAGAATTGAATTTAGTTATTCTATGTATAATAAAAAATATCTATCTATGTAATGTATTATATTAAGTATATCAGTTATCTAGTACCCATAACACAAGCTCTGCTTAGCTTGGGGCTAGATAACGTTGTGTAAACTGTCCAGCATTATTTATTATTATTATTTATTTTTATTATTTAATTTAATTCTTTAAAGAATTAGAGTACTGCTAAAATAAAGAAATAATATTTAGGCGATATTTAAAAACTAACAAGTAACTATTTAACTAACTGCAATTAATCTAGTAGCAAGGACCTTTTTTATTGTGTACTGAGTGAAAATTGTACCAGTGCTTATTTTTATTCGATTATATCAGGGATTCGTTTGTGTAAATGGAATATAACCTACGCGTAATGGAATTGAGCTGTATCGCGTTGACTTTGAGTCACACGGTACTGTTAGTCAAATGGAATTGAGCTGTCTCGACATGGAACTTACTGTTAGTCAAATGGAATTGTGCTGTCTCGCGTTGAATTTGAGTCACACGGTACTGTTACTCAAATGGAATTGTGCTGTCTCGCGTTGAATTTGAGTCACACGGTACTGTTAGTCAAATGGAATTGAGCTGTCTCGTGCTGACTTTGAGTCACACGGTACTGTTAGGCAAATGGAATTGAGCTACCTCGCGCTGACTTTGAGCCACACGGTACTGTTAGTAAAATGGAATTGAGCTGTCTCACGCCGACTTTGAGTCACACGGTACTGTTAGTTAAATGGAATTGAGCTGTCTCGCGCTGACTTTGAGTCACACGGTACTGTTAGTCAAATGGAATTGGGCTGTCTTGCGTTGACTTTGAGTCACATGGAACTTACTGGTTAGTCAAAAGGAATTGAGCTGTCACGCGTCTACTTTCAGACACATGGTCTGTTCATTTAATTTTTCGATTTACTTAATTTTATAACAATATTGTGTGCGGAAATAATTAATTAATCTTAAATCTAAAAACCGAAATATTCAAACTATTAATAGTTTATTTTTTATTTTTATTTTATAATTAAATTAATTTATAAATAAGTTAGTCAAATGGAATTGAGCTGTCACGCTTTTACTTTGAGTCACACGGTATTGTTGGTAAATTGGAATACTAGCAAAACGCAATTGAGCTGTCACATGTTGATTTCATATTTTCATAGTGTCATTGCAGAGTCTTGCTATGTGAATATTTATTTCGGTATCCGCTTTAATATAAGCAGATGTGGGTGGAGGCAATAGCACCACGGGCCAATATTGAAGTGCGCTAAAGGTCTCGCGTGCGCGGCTAGCACGGGCGCGCGGCGGCGTGCAGGCGCGCCCACAGCTCGGCCAGGCGCGCGTGCGCGGCGCCGCGCGCGCCGAACGCCTCCCCCGCCGCGTCCACCGCCGCCAGCGCGTACGCGCGCGCCACGCCGCCCTCCTGGGGACAAACAACCATATTATAATAATAAGCTGTGTTCTGTATTAAACACTTCCTTCAGAGCTGTGGATGAAGGCCTCTAACGGACTGACGCTTGTTACACTGGCAGCCCCGTGGGTCCCTCTCATGGTACACAGCGCGGTCCGGTTGGCACCTACCTGCGCGGCGGCGCGGAGTGCGTAGCGGTGTCTCGCGCGCAGCGCGGCGGCGGCGGGCTCGGTGCGCGCGGCGGCGGCGCGTTCGGCGTGCAGGCCGCGCGTCAGGCGCGCGCACAGCTCGCGGTGCGCGCCAAGCGCGTCGAGCGCGTCCGTGAGCGCGCCGGGGCCGCCGCTGTCAGCGCGCTCCTCCTCCGCGGCGGCCGCCAGTCTGCACACACACAGTTATATTTTAAAGACACTTTCAACATGACAAGCCAATGACAAAACAGATGGCCCAACGCCCAAAGCTATGAGTGAGCCCAGCTCGCGGCTGTCGGCGCGCTCGCTCTACGCGTGTCTACATACTCACTGCGCGGCGGCGTGCAGCGGGCGGCGCGACGCGGCGGGCGCGCTGAGTGCGGCCAGGCCGGCGCCCAGCTCGTGGATGTCGGCGCGTGTCTACATACTCACTGCGCGGCGGCGTGCAGCGGGCGGCGCGACGCGGCGGGCGCGCTGAGTGCGGCCAGGCCGGCGCCCAGGTCGCGGATGTCGGCGCGTGTCTACATACTCACTGCGCGGCGGCGTGCAGCGGGCGGCGCGACGCGGCGGGCGCGCTGAGTGCGGCCAGGCCGGCGCCCAGCTCGCGGATGTCGGCGCGTGTCTACATACTCACTGCGCGGCGGCGTGCAGCGGGCGGCGCGACGCGGCGGGCGCGCTGAGTGCGGCCAGGCCGGCGCCCAGCTCGCGGATGTCGGCGCGTGTCTACATACTCACTGCGCGGCGGCGTGCAGCGGACGGCGCGACGCGGCGGGCGCGCTGAGTGCGGCCAGGCCGGCGCCCAGCTCGCGGATGTCGGCGCGTGTCTACATACTCACTGCGCGGCGGCGTGCAGCGGGCGGCGCGACGCGGCGGGCGCGCTGAGTGCGGCCAGGCCGGCGCCCAGCTCGCGGATATCAGCGCGTGTCTACATACTCACTGCGCGGCTGCGTGCAGCGGGCGGCGCGACGCGGCGGGCGCGCTGAGTGCGGCCAGGCCGGCGCCCAGCTCGCGGATGTCGGCGCGCTCGCTCTCGATGCGTCTCGAGGCTGTAACAAGCCACTGAATATGATCTATGCTGGTAAGTGCGGCCCCGCTAGATGGCACCTCGCAAGGGACGGGCGCAGCTCTCGAGGCGTGGCCGGCGGAGGTTGCATGGTACCGACCTCTCTCGAATATCTGCGCCAGGCGCGTCAGCCCTAGTTGCAGCAGGCGCAGTTCCTCCTGCTCCAAGTGGAAAGCTGATTCCATCTCCTCGGTGGAAGCCTCGTCCTGAAATATACACAAATACCACTATTATTTAAATGAGCAACTTAAATAAATAAATAAGTAAATGTTTGTTTTTCTGTACAATAGAGAATAACGAAACTATTTTCTTGTATTTAAAAAGATATTAAGTCTGCTACCAAGCACGACTGTGATGCTGACAACGTACTATAAAAACGGTACTTACGTACACAATCCCTCGTTGTGAGCTTGTAAATCAAAGCAAAAACTGGTTACAGGGACCTTCACATATATATTTTGAAAGCAATCCATCCACTTACAAAAAAAATATATGGCCACGTTTTTACAAGCTTTTATTTAACTTGCAATTTATATATGTTTGTCCAGGTGGAATCCTGCAACTGAATTCTCAACCGTATGAGCTGAAATTTTTGCATACCTGTCAAGTTCCGATGACAATGCAATATTATGATGATAGCGAGCTGATCCGATGATGGGAGCCTTGGTAGTATGAATACTCACGTAGAGCTCGGTGGTGCCTGCGAGGAGGAACTCGTCATGTCTCGGCCGGTCCAGCTTGAGCGCGGCCTCGCACAAGAAGGCGCGCAGGTCGGCGTCGTGCGCCAGCACGGGGTGGCGCGCCGTCAGCGTCAGCCAGCGCTGCAGCGCCTCGCGCCTGCGCTGCAGGAAGTATGAATACTCACGTAGAGCTCGGTGGTGCCTGCGAGGAGGAACTCGTCATGTCTCGGCCGGTCCAGCTTGAGCGCGGCCTCGCACAGGAAGTCGCACAGGAAGGCGCTCAGGTCGGCGTCGTGCGCCAGCACGGGGTCGCGCGCCGTCAGCGTCAGCCAGCGCTGCAGCGCCTCGCGCCTGCGCTGCAGGAAGTATGAATACTCACGTATAGAGCTCGGTGGTGCCTGCGAGGAGGAACTCGTCATGTCTCGGCCGGTCCAGCTTGAGCGCGGCCTCGCACAGGAAGGTGCGCAGGTCGGCGTCGTGCGCCAGCACGGGGTGGCGCGCCGTCAGCGTCAGCCAGCGCTGCAGCGCCTCGCGCCTGCGCTGCAGGAAGTATGAATACTCACGTAGAGCTCGGTGGTGCCTGCGAGGAGGAACTCGTCATGTCTCGGCCGGTCCAGCTTGAGCGCGGCCTCGCACAGGAAGGCGCGCAGGTCGGCGTCGTGCGCCAGCACGGGGTGGCGCGCCGTCAGCGTCAGCCAGCGCTGCAGCGCCTCACGCCTGCGCTGCAGGAAGTCCTCGCTGCCGCCGCCGACCACCACTCGCTTCGGCGGCAAGCGGCACACGGCGCTACAATGCATTGTACTCATTTATTGGTATACAAGTAGCACATACCCAAAATACCATAGAATTATGAGAACCTTATGATGCTGCTATCTACGATGCCACAGAATGTATATAGTAGCTCCGTAAAGAACGGCCACTCTCCGCACCGCGCGATCCGCGTCCCCGCAGCCCGGTCCGCATATCTGTGGCTGAATATCGGGTTAATTATACTAGCAAAGTCTGATTGTATTGAGAGACGAGACACATTGCCACACCACAGACACTGAGTGCTATCGCATACTCTCGTACTCTTACATAATCTGTGCGCGGCCTAAACATAGGTAATACGACTCGGCTAGTATGAGGAACCAGACATTCAGTGACAGATGCGGGGATGCGGATAGCGCGGCCCGGAGAATGGCCATTCAGTACGTAGGTACATTCATACAGGCTGTGGCAAGATAATGGGATTCTCAGAGTATCCTTGCTGTTGTAGTTCGAGAGGTTTGTTCTTAGGAAACAGGTGAATTTCGAAGAAAACTAAAACTGCGTACTGATTTTGGAAAAATTGTACAGTCAGCCTGATAAATGTAATTTCTCAAATAAATAAGTTGGGCTTAATCTATTTCTCATCAGAAATAATTTACTAAAAGTGACTAACCAAATCAGATCGTAATATTTTGAGAAAATTAAAATAAAATTAAATCCCATATATTTTCTATACAGTGACCTTTGTATCCGTACCAACGGGTTTTTCCTCAGTGGCGCGGCGGGCGAGCATCCGGCTGAGATGCGAGATGTTGCGCGTTCGATTCCCGCGGTACTGTGTACGGAACGAGTGTATCAAAGTAGTACAATTCTAATAAGAAGTGTATATGTTATGATAATGAAAAAGCTAATTTAATTTCTTGCGTAGAGCTTGCGGGAAAGTAATGAAGCTTGTTGCGTTTTGTTTCACGCAAATGCAATGAGTTGATTTATCTAATTATTTAGAAATACAACTTTTGCTTCCCAACTTCTAAAAATATACAAGTTCTTTAGAAAAATTGGACAAAAAACACAATATTTAGAACCATACTAATTACTTCCATGAATGGGCCCTGGTTCATTTATTTTTGACCTGGGTCAGGGGTTGCCCTCCTTCTTTAACATATTTTTACATATAAAATTTCTCACCGATATGGATATTTTGCAAATAGGACATCATACAGCTGTGCAAAGTCATTGTATCTGCGTGTGACAGTGGTGCCGTGCCGTCTCGAGCTCACATAGTATTCACAATGCTTGATGATGAGCCCTTTCCTCTCGGGCACCAGCTCCACACTGAGCACATCCGTTGATTCAAGCTCTGCATATGTTACAACATCTAAGGTTGACATATTCACTGAAAATAATGTTATTGCAATTACATCAAAAATATTAATAGTGTAATTCAAATAGGATATGTCCCTTCTGGTATAGGGGAAGTTTTTTAAAATGTAGTATAGTTTATTTTTTATAATATATATTTTGCTTCTTGGCGATCTGTTTTAATAACAAAAAACGGATCGAATCGGATAAAAATAATAAATAAATAAATAATGCTGGACAGTTCACACAACATTATCTAGCCCCAAGCTAAGTAGAGCATGTGTTATGTTGTTATGGGTACTAGATAACTGATATACTTTATACTATACATTACATAGATAGATATTTTTATTATACATAGAAAATACTCAGAACACCCTCAACAATTATCTGCAGATCATACAAATATTTGTTCCGAGGCGGGAATCGAACCCGCAACCTCCTGTGTCGCAGGTGAACCTTCGCCCACCGCGCCACAGAGGTCCCCAAAAAATGTATGTTTGTATGTTTTTAGGATAGGGAAATAGGATTATGTCCCCTCTAGTATTTGGCCCGGCAGGGACGAAACAGGAAGTTTTTAACTTTAGTATGTATTTAGGATAGGGAGGGAATAAATAAATAAATAAATAAATAAATAAATAAATAATGCTGGACAGTTCACACAACATTATCTAGCCCCAAGCTAAGCAGAGCTTGTGTTATGGGTACTAGATAACTGATATACTTAATATAATATTATACATAGATAGATATTTTTTTATTATACATAGAAAATACCCAGAACACCCTGAACAAATATCTGCGATCACACAAATATTTGTTCCGAGGCGGGAATCGAACCCGCAACCTCCTGCGTCGAAGGCCAAGCTTTGCCCGCCGCGCCACAGAGGTCGGAATAACCTTGATCCGGAGTTTTGGCCAGCTGGCATTGTTAACCGACGCTATAGGGAAGCGTTATCGAAACCAAATCCCTCTATTGACATTAAGTGATAGTTTTAAGTATATCTTTATATGTATGTTAGTTGTTGTAAGGTATATATTACTATGGCCCTTTGTCTAGGTACAATGTACATTTTTCACTGTTGCCCGAAATAAATAAATGAATTGAATTGAATTGATCAGTGCAGCTAATAATGTTACCAATGTAGAATAGTAGGTATAATCAAATGTTGTATGAGGCCTCTCCCATAGAAGTAAAAGGGGGGAATTACCAAAATCACTAAGCTTGTCAGGCGGATTGGCGACTGCAGTATTGGTGTTGATTACTCAGGTGGATGCTGCTGTCCACCCCCTGGTGTAATCCCTTAGCCGGCATTTACAACCTCCATGGAAAGAGGCACAAGAGGTCTACTCTTCAAGCTGTGGAATTCTCTTCCCCACTCTATCCGCGCCAGTTCATCGCTCAGCATTTTTAAGCGAAAAGTTAAAGAGCACTATCTCTCCTTGTAATTTACATGTATCTACAGTATAATCTCACTAATCCGGCACTTCGATAGATCGGCACGTCCAATAATCCGGCACCCTCCGCCCACGTTAATTTAATACATTACATACATACATTTATTCCCTCTATGAAATGACTTTTTATTTTAATAATTACCTATGACTTTTTCACTATAATCCAGTAATCCGAACATTCCAATAATCCGGCACCCTCCGGTTTTTAATAGTGCCGGATTAGTGAGATTGCACTGTATATATATATTTATAGTATGTATTATTGTAGCTATTATTTATTTTTTATGTATTTTAGTGCTGTAGGTGTATGTATTATATTTTATATATTTACGGATTTAGTTTAGGTATATATCATTTGTATTTTAATTTCAATGTAGGTTAGTTTATAACGTTCTATATTTGTAGGTATCTAACTCGTTGTTTTTAAGCATTTACGTATATTTTTATAATTTCTGCACACGTACCCACCACTATTAATCAGTTACAAAGGTTTGCTGGAACAAAACTCTTTTAGGGTTAAGCTCGCCTTTGTACATGTCCTATATGTGAGTTGTTTTTCTTCTCTTTTGTGTGTAAAATAAAAAATAAAAAAAAGAATAAAGAAACTCTTAGGCCCAGCACACCATGGCTCTAGCTCTACCACTGATATTCCTTGTCTTGTGGGTATAGTACAGGCAAATTAGCAAAAAGTGTTGCCCTAAGTCGAGTAGTCGTGGATTCTTATGGAATCGATAGATGACACGAAAAGAAGCTTATCCCAGGTTTGCACCGTTTCTGGCGCATACGGAAGGCTTTTAAATATTAGGTACAAACTTTGAAAAATTGTAACTTTTGAAAAAACAAAAAAGTGTTAAGTGCAATTTCAATTACTTATAGAGACAGTCTTAGTGCGTTATGGATTTTAATTTAAACTACGTGCATAGTGGGAAACACTGTGAATTTGTTTTTTTTAGTTTGCGGCTCGGGGGAAATTTATGTACTCGGTGCAAACTTACATAAGGTTTCTATAAGTATTATACACACTATATTAGTTTTGCACACCTCAGCGATTTACGGAACATAGTTTTTTTTCTTTTTTTGTAAATAGTACTTCGGGGGAAACTTATGTAGTCGTGCAAATTTTATTATGGTATATACTATAAGTTTACCACATTCGCACGTAAAAAAATACACAAATTTCGTACCGGAAGTACTTCTTAATAATATATCTTAATAAGAAATCAACGGCGTGGGTGGGGTGCAGATTCATACCAAAATGTAGCCCGTATTCATCCCACGAATAATAAAATTGTATATTTGTCCATATTAATCGCAAAATGTAGTCCGGATTCATACCAAGCCACGACCTTTAACAATGGATATTAGTACGGTCAGACACAAAAATGCCTTACTATCATTTTCATATATTTTTGTTGGATGCAATTTATTAATAATTGGCGTTCGTATGTTTGTATGTTTGTCTGAAGATAACTTGCGAACTGTTGATATATTCTTTATAAAACTAGTATTCTTTATAAAATTTGGTAGATGGGTATATATTATTAGTACAATTTGTGTAAGGTTATGAGCTAAATTGGTTCGGGGGTTGTAGAAGATATTGGGGCCAAAGAAATGGTAAAAAAGTGAAACAATCATAGACGTTTCAAAACTAGTTTTAATTTTATTTTAGACTGTGTAACTTTTGGGATATAAGCAAAGAAGTCAAAATAAATAACCTCTACAGTTTTTCCAGTGATCTACTATCATCCATCGAGGAGTTCCGTTGTCCACCTTTAGTCTCCATCATCAGATCAGCTCGCTGTCACCATCATAAATAAATATTTAATAAATAAATAATGCTGGACAGTTCACACAACATTATCTAGCCCCAAGCTAAGCAGAGCTTGTGTTATAGGTTCTAGATAACTGATATACTTTAATACAATACATTACATAGATAGATATTTTTTATTATACATAGAAAATAACCAACGAAAACATATAACATAACATTAATAACATCCTGAACAAATATCTGCAGATGGGTAAATTCAAGAGAAATATCAATAGGGATCTTAATGGTAGGCAGCGCGTTTGCAATACCGTGGGTGTTTTCCATAGGCGGCGGTGACTGCTTTACATCAGGCGGGCGGTCTGCTTGTTTGTCACGTTTAGGGCATGTAATATCGGAAGGTTTTCAATTCCTATACTGATTTCCGATATTAAATATCAATATTGGCATTCCGATATTAATATCGGAATTTCGTTATTTATTTAGAAATTGCACATTTTATTTATAAATTGCACAAATTCGGTATTAGGTTGGATTAAGTGCAATAAAAACTATTTTTAAATCATATTCTAATCGTATCTGATCACGGGAGAACTAACTAATGTCTTTGCGAGTAGATGATATTGGCAGATATATCAATCTACCCTCTTTCTCACTCTTTTATTATGAACGATACCACTACCATCGGTTTCTTTGTCACACTTCACACCAACTCGACACACAACACTATCGGTATCCGGTCGCGTAGCAGGTACCACACTTTTTTGATTTTTACACATTCTCACCACAGGCTTCCATACTCCAGATAATTGAAAACCATCTTCTCTATTGAAATTTCTGTATATAGTAATCACAATTGCCTCTCGTGCCATTACAAATATTTATACAATATACGAATCTTTGCTCGTTGTATAGGATATTGATGTTACCTAAAAGCTTATGTTATAAATAATTGTATAATTCTGATTCTCTGAAACGATCTCTACACTAGTCCGTGATTTTCCTTAAAAAATATTTTAAAAATGGCTTCCTCTTTTTTTAAACGTTTTATACTTATTTTTGTTTGTGATGACAGTAAACCTCAGATATCGGTTTTTAAAGTAATCGAAACAGTAACAAAACAAAAGCATTTACATCCACAGCACGAACCATTGCATTGAAATAAAAATAAAAATATGGAAAAATTAAAAATTCTGTTTAGTCCCTTACATTCTAAGGACATTTTAAAAGTAAAGTCACATAAACTTTTTCTTCCAAACCTATCTTAAAAACTTGTTCATTATGTCAGCTATTTATCATGTAAATTTGATTGAGATTCTTTTACGGGATCATTCATGATATTCAATTTAAACAGTTGAATGCGAAATTCTGGTTTTTTAAGATTAAGTTAAATCTTAAATAAAACTAAATAATAACTTTCAGCATTGCATGTATTCAGTGAATCATCACAGTAAATTTTCGAAATGGCGACCTTCTTGCACAATACATAATCAGCATCGTCTAAAAAAATTATCTTTAAAGCGTAGAAAAGCGATTCTGTTGCTTTTGAATTGTTGCTTCTGCCTGGGTCAACCTTTTTCGCAATTCTTCCACATTTCGGCACTCTCGAGAGTAAACAATCTCTTTATAATATCCCCAAACAAAAAAGTCAATGGGGTTTAAGTCGAGAGATCGTGGGGGCCATGCGATATGCCCGCCTCGGCCAATCCATTTATCACCAAGTATCGCATTTTGTTAGTAGTAGTAGAGCTTTTTTGTGAAATACTTCGTCCGGGAAAGCACTACCACCATACCTATTTCTGCCGCAAAGCAGTAGTGCTCGCATTGCTGTGTTCCGGTTTGAAGGGTATGGGTGCGTGCCAGTGAAGTTACAGTCACATGAGACTTTTCATCTTTATGTCTCAGGGTGGCGGGCGCAGTGCAATGTCACATAGGGCGCGTCCTAGGAGGACGTGACCTATGTGATAATGCACTGTTCATAGGAAGAGAGTACCGCTTATCATCAGGTGGACCATCTGCTTGTTCAGTCATTCTTAGTAGTATTAAAAAAAACCTGTCATTAAGATATTGTCTAACTTTTGACGCAAAGTGACATGGTGCGCCGTCGTTTTAAAAAGTCATGTTTCGGCGTGTTAGTAAAATGATGTCTGTGGATTATCCATTTAAATCTTCTCTTAAAAAGTTCAAGTATGACTCGCCATTTAGGCGATCTGGCAGTTGGAATGGGCCCACCATCTGTCGCAGGTTTCTGCCTCGTATGTAGAAAATAATGTCCTTGAACAACAAAGATGGGTTGTTTTACTATTGCTTATGTGCAATACAATCTTCAGATTGTCACATTTCTTTTTAATTCCGACTTGCAGAACATTTTCTTAAATTGAACTAACTTTTATTAAATTGAGTGTTTTTATGATCCTGTGCAAGAATCTGGAACAAGGTTACATGACTAATAGCTGTCACATCAGCCATGTTTTTAAGATAGGTTTGGATGAAAAAGATTATGTGACTTTTTTTTTAAACGTTCATTGAAAGTAAGAGTTTAGGCAACAAAAAAAATATATCTTCATATTATTATTTTAATTTTAATGCAATAGTAGGTGCTATTGATGTAAATGCTATCAGACAAGGTAGCCCTAGTATTTAGCTTATTTACAACAAAAAAACAGGACTCTACCTCAACGAATCGAGTCCCAATGGCCAAAAAAGTGTAAGAGCTCCGATTGTCTTAAAAACACATAACTCGAAAACTACTAAAAATCGCGAAATGGGGGTGATTCGGGTATCTCTGGGGGTAACCTTTCTTTGGACTTCGGCTTGAGACTACTTTTTGGGACACACTGTATATATTATTACTTTGTTGATTATTTGATACCAACAATTTTATGAAATAAATAGATGTTCCATAATAACATATTTTTTTGCTGACGTTACTTTTCTCGTTTTAGGTGTAGGTATTTCTAGGTGGGATAAATACGGACTCTAAAAATGAAATGAATATTAATTGTATGAATCCGGAATAATAATTATTACTTTCAGCTCGTGGGATGATTTTCTGGGATCAATACGGATGCACCCCGCGGTCGGGGGACAGTGTTAGCAGTGTAGCGCCACAGTATATATATAAGTTTCTTAGCACCGCACTGAACTTACATATATAATACTTAAAAAATGCATGTTCCGTATATAAATTCCAGTATTAAATGGCTGGCGAATGTAGTACTAATCAAATGAATAAGTTTAAGTAAAATTCCAGAATTGCCTGAAATTTCCCCGAAGTAGAGCGACAATAAAATATGGAAAAAGTGACTTCCGTGTGAGGTACCCAGGTGCAAACCTGGTAATTTATTCGGCCCATTTTTCTGGTAATTCTGTCAATTTGCACCGACTACTTCAATTTCCCCCGAGCCAAAATACAGAAAACAAGATTTTTTTAGAAATGTTTTTTTTTTCGTATGTTCCGTAAGTCAGATTAAAAAAATACTTGGTGCAAATGTAGATCATAACGGTCTTAAGTGTATGCCAAATTTCACCGACTACATCTATTTTCCCCATTAAGTTACGGGTATTATAAGGTTTTCACCCTATTTCACCCTGTTCCGGGGGGGTGAATTTGCTGAAAGTTATATTAGAGGTGATTTTCAAGCCAAACAAAACAATTAGAAAAGGTTTTGTGACTACATCTAATTACTTCCACACTTTTGCTAAAAATCACCTAATTTGCCTGTACTAGTACTGTTTATAGATCAACCACTCACCTGTGACATTAAATACTTTTTTTTCTAAAGCAAGTTAGCTCTGAGTAGTGCATTTGCAACCTGAAGATCATAATGTGTGTCAATTTCCAAACTCTCAATGGATGAAATTTCCCATACAGAGCAACTGAAAATAAAAATACATTGGTGAGCAAAAACTTTCTAATAACTCTACAATGGACATATGGTGCCAAATTGACAAATGAGTTTGATACACTGCCGGTCACACTCTAGTTTTTTAAATGTGTTCAATAATTAGGCAGCAATGGAGGGATAAAAGAATTGTATATTTTGCGTTTTGTTTTTTTGGTTCAGACACTTTTTAAGAGCTGACACAAAGTCCGTTTACTTTGAGGTCAGTGTTGGTGGGTAAAAATACGTGTAATTGAATTGTAACTAACACAACAACTAACTAACTAACTTGTAAAGTTGTAACTAAGACATTTCAACACTCTGAAATAGACACATCAGCGAAAGCTGCTCGTCTATAATTTTAAATAATAATACAAATAGTATCTTAACAAGAATAATACCAAAAGATACATTTTTTAAAGCAATTATGTACTTAATCTCATGAAGATTATGTGCCTACTTATTTGCTCCAGTAGAAATTAAACTAAACCCTATATTTAATAGATTTCATGGCATGCTGGGGGCGTAACATTTCCCATTTGTATAGTTGCCTTAGCCCTAGTGCCGACGAACTTACGAGCGGCAACTAGGCAGGTACCTATGGCTAGTTTATATTGTGGTACCTATTGAATAAAATCAAGTAGAAAGTACTTACAGTACAGAATTTCATTTCCAAGGTAATCGAGAGATTTTATTAAATTTTTAAATCTTTGAAGAATACTACGTGTCTACTGTCTTGTGTTTGTTTTGTAAATAGAAAAAATTAATACTACGTCGTCGTCGTCCCATGAATCTTCTTAATCCTTAATTCTTAATTCGTAAATATTTGGTATATATTGTAGTTTTTGACTACGTCTGTGCAATACGTATTGTACAGATCCACCAACTTATATGTAGAACCCATGTAGAACCATTTACCTACATTTTTCTATCATCTAGATACATTTCATTCTACTTATAAGTTGGTTGGTGGATCTCTAGTTTGCAACGTTACACTCTTTCCAAGTCGTCAAAGTCACAGTCAAGTCAAGTCATGTTTTAGTAAAACGGTGGCCGTTTTACTCCGAAATACTACGGACTTGGAGCATTGCAGATTAGATTGCAGACTAATGCAGACGATGAACCAAGAAATAAGGTTTTCTACTCAGAGACTACAGACTACCGAGCACAGCTAAGCTTACTATACGCTACCACGGAGGCCTGCAATGCTCTAAGGCTAACACCAGCCAGATGGTGATGCCCATAGACCTAGAATTTTCTTATGGTGATGCCACGATTCAGTTGGCACTTTACGCCAACAATAACAGCCAGAACTACCTACTCTTGCCGCCATAAATGAAAAGGGACGTCGTCTAGGTACATCGAGCAACGCAGGCCTCCGTACCGGAGTCTAGGTACTTTTATTTTATTTCATTTCCTAGTGTTTTTTGAGTTATTTTGTGTAATTTTGGTGGCATTTTAACCAATGTAGCTCGTCTTTAGAGCACAAGGTGTAGTGAAATGAAATGGAAGTGAATTGCGTGACTTTTCAAATTGGTGTAAATTGACTACCAAAGTTTTTTGTAAAACGGCCACCAGTTTACTAAAACATGGCTTGACTGTGACTTTAACGACTTGGAAGGATTGTAACGTTGCAAATTATAAATTATAATTACAATAATAAATTATAATGGCAAATGTACAAGCCGTGCGACGCCAATCATAAAGTGCGTGAATTATGTTATACCACGCTTAGGATACAAGTGAAGGTAATAGGTATGTATATGGGGGTCGGGGAGTTAGATTACCTACACTGATTAAACTCTACTGGTTGCACGGCAATTTGCAATTTGTAGTTTTTGGTCTCAATTATCATTGGTGATGGATGACGTAGGCTGGTGTTTAACCACGTGACCATCATTTCACGGAATAACATATAGGCATGGACATAGGTCACGCAACAAGTTATGAGCGCTCGGAGAAAGTGGTGGGGTTGATTCTCAGAAGAATAACTGGTTGTTTGCGCATGTGTACTTACATTCGAGCATTCTAAACAGACCCAAAAAACTACTACTGCGCACTGTACTAGGGTCAGGGGGGCATCAGTGGCTCAGTCGGATACAGTGACTCATTCATGTTTTTACCCGAAAAACGCGCGATATATTTATGTCCTTGTCACACAATACTAGCATGTGGACCCCAAACAAGCTCTAACCAGTCGGTCGGCGGGTCAAGCGTCGTACGGTGGTGTGACGGCGTGTTTTTGTTTTCGTGCTCACAAAATTACTTTTTGAGGTGAGTTTCTTTTGTTTTTCATACATTAAGCTGTGACAATTTGTATTGCCTGTTATATTTACCCATTAGTTAATACTATAGTGCTCTCATTCATGTAGTTGTTTATCGTAATTATTATTTGACTCGAATGCTGTGATCAGATTTATTCAAAATGGCGTGGTCGTGCACAGTGGCTCAAATCTAAGAAGTACACAGTGACTCTGAGTCACTGTGTACTACATGTTATTGATTCTTAATTAGTATTTTTTTTTTGAATAACCAAATATAGACAACACTTAAAAATTAAATAATTTGTCCTTTTAATTTTGTTTGTAGTATGCCGCGACCACAAACTGCGCAAAAAATTGGAAATACTCCCCACGAAAACATTAAAGAGGGCTTGAAATTAATCAGGAATGGGGAATCTATGCGAAAGGCGTCAAAGAGAGCTAATGTTCCTTTTGCTACACTCAAGAGATATTATTGGAAAACCAAAGACAGTCCTTCGCTTGAGGAGTTGTTACCCTCACAGCTGCAACCCAACTATTCAGTCAACAGAATTTTTACAGCCGAACAAGAGACTGTCCTTGAAGTTTAACATCGTTGATTAAATGTGTAGTAACTGTTGATCTCTATAAATGATAAATAGCTTTGTAAGAACCAAAAGTGAACTGATTAGAGGGTAGATATCCTAAGTTTTTGATTTTGATAAAAGATATATAACTGTCTTTTGGTTTTCAATATAAATATAATTTTTAAAATACCACTTTGAGCCACTGTGTACACCTAGGTGTATACAGTGGCTCAATTCCCGATGCTTAGTTTTTGCACTCTCATTTTATTTTAGTTATATTTAGTGTAATTATAATAATGCAGAATTAAACTAGAATACCTAACCAACAATCAATGCATGATTCAGATTAAACCAATAATGATTATCAACATTTTTAGCCGTTTGAAAAAATCCGAGCCACTGTAGCCTCCTTGGCCTATATATTCTGTGACTGCGCATAGGTATTATCACTATTATTAATTCTGTGGTATTATTAAACCATGACACAGAATAAATAATAGTACAAATCATGATAGAATGCTACGGAGGACTTTGAAAGCTTAGAGATGAGATTCTGAGCAGAATTCTGTGGCAGAACTGCAGAAGTAAAAGTGGGCGAGATAAACTTACTTGTCATTCTGAAACCGACCATCGTTTACAAGTTGTTTTCGAGCAATATAAAATGAACCTGTTTCCAAAAACTCCCCATTCCAGTCCTGTCTTCTTGGTCTTTTAGCAGCATCAAAATTAATAGGACGAAGGCGACCTTCATTTATCTGCCAGCGAAGTTTATGACTTCTGAAATTGGTATAATTCATCTATTTATACCTGTAAGACCCCTATAACATAATACCCAACAGTCACACACATAGTCCTGACCCCACACTAGGATTCCCTGTGTCGTGGGTATCAGGAACTACGAGTAGGTACCTACTATGTTATCTTACACCCAGACCCGTAACAAATATTTGCAGATCATACAAACATTTGTCCCGCAGCGGGAATCGAACCCGCAACCTTTCGCATCTCAGGCAGCTGCTCGCCCGACGCGCTACAGAGGTTTTCAAATCAGAACTATTGTCTATCGAGAAAAGATCGAGAACCACATTATAATATTTTTTGCATAATTCGCACACGCTTTTGAAAGACGCCGCAGGCGAATACTAATAAGGAATATGACCTCTGTGGCGCGGCGGTCGAGCAGCCGGCTGAGATTCGAAAGGTTGCGTTGCGGGTTTGATTCCCGCTGCAGGACCAATGCTTGTATGATCTGCAAATTTTTGTTCCGGGTCTAGGTGTAATGGTACCATAGTACTCGTAGTTTCTGATACCCACGAAACAGGGAATTCTAAGGACTAACGTGACTGTTGGGTGTTATAATATGTTATTATTAGATTATATGTATTTTGACGTGACTAATTTACGATTTCTGACTACCTCAGTGGCGCGGCGGGCGCAGGTTCACCTGCGACGCAGGAGGTTGCGGGTTCGATTCCCACCTCAGAATAAATATTTGTACGATCTGCAGATATTTGTTCAGGGTGTTCTCTAAAAAATATATAATATATAAAAATTCTTTACAACAAATGTCAAAGTTGCGATGTTTGTTACTCAATCACGCCGAAACGGCTGTACCGTTTTTGATGAAATTTGCTACACAGATAGATTACTTTTAAAGCGCAAGCGAAGCCGCGGGTGGACACTAGTTAGGAATATTTTATTTTGATGTTGCTAATGCTTTTATGGTAAGTGTCCCTGTTTTGTAAAATTTCCAATGTAGATCTAGAATCACAAAAAAAAAATTATTTGTTTTCTCCGCTCTCCATTACCATTCCTGTAGCACGATAGATCGCGTACAGCTCCGCCGCGGTTAGGTTAGGTTAGGTTATTTTAAAATTCATAGGTAGACCTTTGTTTGAGCACGATCTCACCTGTTGGTAAGTGACGATGTGGCCGAAGATGGAGCACAAAGGTCTAGAAGGCACGTATTCACTCCAGCCTTGAAGAGACCCAGATTATAGTTTTCAGGAAAGACAGACGACGGTAGTATAATTCAAACCTTAGCAGTTCGCATTAAGTATAAAGGTAGAACTGAAACGTTTAGTAATGTAATATCTTCTACTTACCTCGTGATGGAAAAAATGCAGTCATATGGTGTTGGGTCCTGCAACCTATTGACAGCCCCCCGTAGATGCGAGGGCTTCACAAACGGTGACGTGACTTGCATCAAAATCAATATTTCGACGTCAGATCTATGCGACATGAACTCCATCGCTCCCCATATCGATGGTGCCCAATCACTAGCGGTTACAGCACTACGGTGAAATACGGACACATTACCTGAAATGGACATAGGTACAGACGGTAAAGCTAATTAGCTACCCCCGCGTACAGATTAAATAATAGCTACTACGTCTCGTGTGCCCTATAGGACCTATAGGTTCGATTATTTATTATGTGCTATAGGTTATTCAGTTCTTTATTGCGTGGGCAGACTTCGTAGCCTACTGTTCCCAGACGCACATCACGCACCCCCAAGCTGAATCATCATCTATCTTTAAGAGCAAAGTAAAAGAGCTATCTTTCAATGTAAATACATACTTTTTTTGTATTATGTTTTAATTTATGTAGGTACAGTAACTTGACTAACTTGTATATATAAAGAGTGTACATAATATTCCTATAAGCCCGTTGAGGGGGTATTCTACACATCATGGTGAGTAACTTTAGTTCTACGACTTTTTAAATTTTAAAGTTTTTCATTCATACCTACGTGTTGTACATTTCTGGTGGAATTTCATGATTTTAACGAATGAAAAACTTCGAAATTTAAAAAGTCGTAGAACTAAACATATTCGCCATGTTGTGTAGAATACACCGGGATATTATGACACATCCTGTATATATTATACTAGCGATTCGTCCCGGCTTCGCACGGGTAGTTTCAGATGAAAAACAGCCTCCCCCTCGTATCCCCCCCCCCCCCCCCCCTGGTAGCCTATGTCACTCAGGGTGAACGTAGCTTTCCAATGGTGAAAGAATTTTTTAAATCGGCCCAGTACTTTTTGAGCCTATTCATTACAAACATACAAACATACAAAAATAGGTACAAATACATACATACATAGACACACGCCTTTTTCCCCGAAGGGGTAGTTTATTTTACCTTATAGTTATCTTTACCAATGTTGTTTAATTTGTTTTGTTTTGTGTCTCACTTTAGTTTAAGTGCACGAACCTACTCTATAATCACCTCTCTAGCCTCAGAGGTTTGCTGGAAGAAAACTCTTTTTAGGGTTAAGCTCGCCTTTGTACACTTTTCATTCTGCCTTTTGTATTTGTGTATTTTGTATGTACAATCCTACTTCCTACTAATATTATAAATGCGAAAGTTTGTGTGTGTGTGGGTGTGTTCCTTACTTCTTCACGCTGAAACGGCTGGACGGATTTGCATGAAATTTGGAATGGAAATAACTGGACTTCTAGAATAACACATAGGCACATTTTCATAAGTCATAATTTTGTTTATTTGCTTCATATTTTAATTCTGATATTCCCAAGGGATCGAGACTTAGGTACGCGGGTGAAACCCCGGGGCGCTGCTAGTAAAGAATAAAGGAATAAAGGATGGTTTTGATGGGATCATCATGCCCTTTGCACTGCGTGGTTTGGGAATATCCGTCGATAAAAAGATACTAACACTTAAGTGCTTCTAACGCAATCAGCGGATGATCCGTAGAAACTGTGATATCGTCAATCCCCGCGTCTCGAGCTGTCTCCACTGTATTTCTTATCAAAGTCCGTCCTCCTACTTTCTGTAGGTTTTTCAGGCGAACGCCCTTTGAGCCTCCTCTGGCTAGAATGAGAACCGCTGATGAGGTCGTGTCGCCAATTATGATGCAGAAACTAACGTAGCTAAAGAAAGAACAAAATTCAGTACAGACAGAGCAGTTTGACGACCTCCGTGGTGCGGCGGGCGAACGTTCGCCTGCGACGCAGGAGGTTGCGGGTTCGATTCCCGCCTCGGAACAAATATTTGTGCGATCTGCAGATATTTGTTCCGGGTGTTCTGGGTATTTCCTATATATAATAAAAAATATCTATTTATGTAATATATTGTATTAAGTATATCAGTTGTCTAGTACCCATAACACAAGCTCTGCTTAGCTTGGGGCTAGAGAATGTTGTGTGAACTGTCCAGTATTATTTATTAAAAAAAATAAAAAAAAAAAAAAAAAAAAAAGTTAAATCCCGATCCCCGAAATGGTACCGCTAGGGCACTTGAGACCTTTTGTATACAAACAATGTTTGCTCCTATTTTGTATTATCTCGTCAAACTCCACGATAACAGTAAAAAGAGGTACATTTGAGGCTCTGCCTACCCTTTTGGGGAGAAAGGCGTGTATGTATGTAAACTACATGAAATTTTGTACACATGTCCAATACACTAATGTTTGTCAGTTTCTTATGACAATACTAGCTGAGTGCTCACGACTTCGTCCGCGGTGAAACTATTTTAATCTCAACAACTTCCACATGAACCTAAGTTTTACTACGTCTAAATACCTGCACTGAAATCTGGCTAAATTGCAGTGTTTTTTTTACAAAGAAAAGGTGCCTATGCCTTTTTTCATGGAAATTTCAGGTACACCCTGAAACACGTGTTTATTAGTTTTATTTGAAGAATCTCCATGTAAAATTTCAAGGTTCTTCTACCAACGGTTACCAAAATACAGAGCATTTTTTTTTACGTTAGAACCCCATTTTATACCTATCAGGATTCAAATAAAAAAAAAACATTTCTTCGTTTTAACCTACGCATCGACGAGTAGGGGACAAACAAACACACTCTCCAAATTTAAAATCTCTACGACCAGCGGTTTATGCTAGAATATGCGTTGTCACTCGGTCAGTTAGTCAGTCAGTCAGGACATTGCCTTTTATATTATAACAATATATGGTTTCCATACATATATAGAAACACGCCTTTTTCCCGAAAGGGTAGGCAGAGCCTCAATTGGACCTCATCACCGCGGTTGCACCATCGTGGGTTGTAGACGTGACACTGGTTTCTAAATCATACAAAACACGGGTCTAGATATTAAAGTATTGATCAAGCGTACAACATTTTACTGTGTTTTATTAGATAATATCAAAAATAGGAGCATACAAATGGACTCCAGCACCTTAGAGGTACAAAACTTTTTTTAATGACGTTTCTAGCATATGGTTCTCCTGATGTTAAGCAGTAACCTCCGCCTTTTACAATGCAATAAGGTCACGTCCACCTAGTACGCGCACCCTATGTGGCATTGCACTGCGCCCGCCGCCACTCTGAGACATAAAGATAAAAAGTTTCATGTGTCTTTAATTTCACCGGCAACCATAGGTACCCTTCAAACTGGAACACAGCAATGCGAGCAGTACTGCTTTATGGCAGGAATAGGTACGGTGGTAGTACTTCCCCAGACTACTACTACTTCTTACATTGTTAAACAATTATAAAATACACACTTAAAAAAATAGGTAGGTACCTAAGTAGTATCTAGCCATCTACATAAATAAATCTATTCATATAAAAAGTAACTTACATGATCAGCGAAATTAAAATCCACATAGTTTTAGGTACCTTTGTAACAAAGTAGGAATCTTCGTTTTGTTACTTCTAGGTCAAATAACACAATGCACTCTCAACCTCACAGGACGCAATGAAGGGGGACAGACACAAGTGTCGGTTTGGGACGGACAATGGGATCAGCTAACATCATAGATCATAATAGATTCGAGATGACCCTTCACTTCCCACTATAGGTAGTAGGTACTAACAACGCCCCGGATTGGACTATGCAAACATACCTAAACTACTTAAATAGGTATCATTATCCCGCAGATAATGTACATAGACCCAGACGGCTAAAACAACAGGTCAAGTGCGTGTCGACCCCGCGTGGAGAGGGTTCCGAAAAAACTACTCAAAAACCAGAAAGTCCTCGGCAAGACATTTTAAATGCATTTTCTCTTTTTTCGTTTCCCATAGAATTTTAATGACTAGGTTTTTTTGTAACCTTTCTTGAGGCCCTATTTTACCTACGTAATTTTATGATTTAGGCTCATTAGTTTGCTTCGATAAAGTTGTATCTTTTATCGAAGTTAGTTTGGGAGATAGGTAAGGCTAGGGGATGCTCATTTTTCGTATATTTTCTAATCTTTTAAAATCATAAAGTTGTATAATGCATACGTATCTCATAACGAGCCCTTTTACTTGTACTAATATTTATTCTGTGCCCTTTCATTCGAGACATCGCACTTGACAAAAGTATTTTGTAATTTTCTAGTTTGCCGCTCAAAATTAATTTCCAAAATCCAAACTATTAGGTGACTCAATCACGGACATAGGGTCCTTACCTACCACCTGTTCTACTATTTGTTCTATAAATGAAAAATGTATTTTTTTATTAAAGCTTTTATATAATTTACCTACATACCAACATCTGACTTCAAACAGTATTGTCATCGGAATTTGACAGGTACCTTTTCAGCTCAATCGAACGAAGTTAACAGGCGCAAAACTCAGTTGCAAGATTTGACGGACACAAGCTTTTAAAAAAAGCTTTTTTACATCCAACACATTAGATTCGGAGAAAATGGGCTGTGACTGACACGAGAGTGATCATATTATAATGGTGCGTTGGTACCTTTTGTGGTGCGGAACACTAAAACATCGAACAAAAGTATATTTAAGTTTATTTAAATAGAATTGATCAAGAATTTGTCTGAGCTCAGACGCGGCGTCTCGGTGAATAGCCCAAAGGAGAGAGCTGGTTGTAAGCGGCGACGCTCTCTACGACCGGACCCCTTCCCGTAAACCGTGGTTTGGTGCCACTGCTCTGTTTACCCAACGACTGCCCAGACAGAGGGATATTACCCTCGCGCTTCATTGATCTCTTGCTGGAAGCATTCGAACGTTCTGGAAAACGAATAAAATTTTTAGAATGAGGGGTTTTCACGGCCGTTTCACATCATGCTTAAGGTGAATGCTCAAGCTTGCGGCGCGAATATCTTTTTTTTTTGTGTTTTTTGCACATTAGGTACATACAGCTCATCAACACTTCTTCAGATAGCGAAAGTTGAGTTCGCGAGAACTAGGAGACTTAACACACATGTTTTTAAACTGATGATATTTAATTTGAATTTCGCGCTGCAAGCGTGAGCATCCACCTTAAAACCTTGAAAATAGATGGCGCCAGCTCTGTACTTAACTGTCAAAATAAAGTGAAACGTCAAAGTCAACAACGTAGTGATATATTTTCGTAGTATTTTGTTACTATCACACAAAAGCACAGACAATGCTTTTTTTTTTGTATCGAGCCAAGTCGAACTAGGTACTTTTTTTTAAATTCAAAAATGAAAAGCCCTCATTGAAATTCCCGAGGCTTCGTATTTTCGACTTACCCACGTACTTTACTATACTCCTGCTGACGTTGCTGGAAAATTCTAGGCACGCACGGGCTTAAGTTTTTAGGCTATGAAAATTGATAATCCTTACCTGAAGCTAGTTTTTCAACTGGTGCCACATTGTAGATTTTCTCCCTGCTCCGGGTGGTGCTGAAGCCGGAGATATCAGACCTGGGGGTTACGAATTAGATTTGATTTAAACGGTTGATATTTACGGTTTGATTACGAATACATGTGAACAGCGGAGGGTTAGTAAAGGAAAGTATACGGTATAGATAGGTACCGAGCGGTCCGAGCCGTGGGCACGTAGTTACGACGCATGGACGAGGCACGGATTTAACTTTGGCCAGACTTTGTAACTTTGGCCAGACTTGGTAACTTTGGCCAGACCTAGCAACTCTGGCCGACTTGGTAACTCTGACCATACTTGGTATCTTTTGCCAGTTGCACACAACCCTAATATCCAAAACAGAATAGTCGAGGCATTTCATCAATTTTACGGACTTTGACCACTCGATGGACCGATAACTTGTATAGGCCGTAAAATGTCGGTCTATGTGTAGCAATTATATTCTAGTCCCGTTCTTTTGAATTGGGAAAGAACGGGACGGAACTTTCAGTCACCCACCTGATGTTACCATCATCATTCATAGTTCAAAAACCAACGCAGTACAGATATTCTTTTGCGATGCGCGTCGCCCTTAGTAATGAACTAGCCGACCTGGCGCTGGAGCACTGGCTGTCAATCCCCAGACAGTCGAGGGCGCGCATCCGCTCGGCTTACTGCTGGCTGATGGTCTCGCGATGTGCGTCGCCCTACCGACCTGGCGCTGGAATACTGGCTGTCGATCCCCAGACAGTCGAGGGCGCGCATCCACTCGGCTATCTGCTGGCTGATGGTCTCGCGATGCGCGTCGCCCTACCGACCTGGCACTGGAGCACTGGCTGTCGATCCCCAGACAGTCGAGAGCGCACATCCACTCGGCTATCTGTTGGCTGATGATCTCGCGATGCGCGTTGCCCTACCGACCTGGCGCTGGAGCACTGGCTGTCGATCCCCAGACAGTCGAAAGCGCGCATCCGCTCGGCTATCTGCTGGCTGATGGTCTTGCGATGCGCGTCGCCCTACCGACCTGGCGCTGGAACACTGGCTGGCGATCCCCAGACAGTCGAGGGCGCGCATCCGCTCGGCTATCTGCTGGCTGATGGTCTTGCGATGCGCGTCGTCCTACCGACCTGGCGCTGGAGCACTGGCTGTCGATCCCCAGACAGTCAAGGGCGCACATCTGTTCAGCTATCTGCTGGCTGATGGTCTTGCGATGCGCGTCGCCCTACCGACCTGGCGCTGGAGCACTGGCTGTCGATCCCCAGACAGTCAAAAGCGCGCATCCGCTCGGTTATCTGCTGGCTGATGGTATCGCGATGCGCGTCGCCCTACCGACCTGGCGCTGGGGCACTGGCTGTCGATCCCCAGACAGTCGAGGGCGCGCATCCACTCGGCTATCTGCTGGCTAATGGTCTAGCGATGTACGTCACCCTACCGACCTGGCACTGGAGCACTGGCTGTCAATCCCCAAACAGTCGAGGGCACGCATCCGCTCGGCTATCTGCTGGCTGATGGTCTCGCGGTGCGCGTCGCCCTACCGACCTTGTGCTGGAGCACAGGCTGTCGATCCCCAGACAGTCAAGGGCACGCATCCACTCGGCTATCTGCTGGATGATGGTCTCGCGATGCGCGTCACCCCACCGACCTGGCACTGGAGCACTGGCTGTCAATCCCCAAGCAGTCGAGGATACGCATACGCTCTGCTATCTGTTGGTTGATGGTCTCGCGATGCGCGTCGCCCTACCGACCTGGCGCTGGAGCACTGGCTGTCGATCCCCAGACAGTCGAGGGCACGCATCCGCTCGGCTATCTGCTGGTTGATGGTCTCGCGATGCGCGTCGCCCTACCGACCTGGCGCTGGAGCACTGGCTGTCGATCCCCAGACAGTCGAGGGCGAGCATCCACTCGGCTATCTGCTGGCTGATGGTCTCGCGATGCACGTTGCCCTACCGACCTGGCGCTGGAGCACTGGCTGTCGATCCCCAGACAGTCGAGGGCGCGCATCCGCTCGGCTATCTGCTGGTTGATGGTCTCGCGATGCGCGTCGCCTTCGCCGAGGTACTCCATCTCAGCTAGCCACTCGGCGCGCTCACGGATCTGACCCACCACTGTAACGTGTTATTAAGAATATATCTGGCTGATGGTGATTAAATTATTAAGCAGACCGTGAGCTGATTAAAATATGCCCAAACACAGCCGGTCTACTAGATTTTTCCACTCGATCAATGTAATATTACGTCCTCAGACGGTGAAGGAAACACCGTGAAAAAACCAACCAGCGCATGAACTAGAACCAAAAATTCAAGACATGTGCATGGAATGAGCCTTAGGTGTAGCCTTTTAGCCTCTAAATCCTGGTTTTTACTAACTTTTATTCAACTTGCAATGTACCTAATGTAGGTATTTTTTCTGGGTGGAATCCGGGTGGAATCTTGCAACTGGATTTTAAAGCAGTTATCCTCAACCGATTGAGCTGAAATTTGGCATACCTGTCAAGTTCCGATGACAATACAATATGATGGTGACAGCGAGCTGATCTGATGATGGAGACGGAAGGTGGACAACGGAACTCCTCAATGGATAATAGTAGACTGGCCGTGTTTGGGCTCATTTTGATCAGCACACGGTTAATCACTAATTTTATAAAAGCTTGTATTGAATAATATTTTTCACAAAATACTTATTTTGCCTTCCACGAGGCCGCTCAAGCTAGTCTTTAACCGAACTCTTTCACAATAAAGCTCTACTACTACCTACTCAACTTACATTCATTCCACTTCTGTTTTTCAGTTGGCAGTTTCTTTTGAGCAGTGTCCTTGATCGGGCGACCGGCCATCGGCGCCGGAATCGCTTGCTCGGGACACTCGCCGTACGCCATGGCCTTAACTAATTTATCTTTTAGTTTCTCTCTATCTTCGCCTTTCTTTATTGGACAGTATCTAAACAAAATTGGTTACAAGTATATTTTTTTATTTTTAATGCTGGACAGTTCATTTAACATTATCTAGCCCAAGCTAAGCAGAGCTTGAGTTATGGGTAGGTACTAGATAACTGATATACATAGAAAATACCCAGAACCCCCTGAACAAATATCGGCAAATCGTGCAAATATTTGTTCCGAGGCTGGAATCGAACCCGCAACCTCCTGCGTCGCAGGCGAACCTTCGCCCGCCGCGCCGCAGAGTTTTTAACCCTTGGCTAGAAAGAGTAAGTTTGAGGCAGATACAAACAAATATTTGCTATCTGCAGATATTTGTTCAGGGTGTTCTGGGTATTTTCTATGTATAATAAAAAATATATATGTACTTACGTACTCAATACATACATAGGTATGTAAAATACACGCCGTTTTCCCCGAAACATTAGAATTTTTAACCCCCGACGGAAAAACGATGGGGTGTTATAAGTTTGACGTGTCTGTGTGTGTGTCTGCGTGTATGTGTGTGTGTGTGTGTGTGTGTCTGCGTGTAGGTGTGTGTGTGTGTGTGTGTGTGTGTGTGTGTCTGTCTGTGGCATCGTAGCTCCCGAACGGATGAACAGTTTATTTTTATTTTTTTATTGTGAATTAGTCGTGTGATCTTAGCTATGTTTGATCAAAATTGGTTCAGCCGTTTCATTGCGTTGAGGGTTTTTTAATTTTTAGAAATTAGAGGTAGGTTAGTAGGTATTAAAGGATCTTACTAACAAGATCCGCTGGCTTATTACGTATCTTGCAATTGTATATTGCGATAGCAAAAATTGCGCGATTATCGCATCCAAATTGCTATTGCAAGATACGTAATAAGCTAGCGGGTTATCCCTAGTCCGCTTTTACGACATCCACGTGAGGAGACGAATGGCCGGATACACCACGGCAAAACCACAACAATGTCAGCGGAACTCACGAGTCTGCATCAAGGAGAGTGGACAGGCGGATGGCGGACAGCGAGCGGCGGCGCGAGGTGCGCGGGCGCACCGTCGTCGTCTGCGCCTGCGCCGGCGGCGGCGGCGGGCTCCGCTCTGCGCGCCGCAACCCGTACCCGCTCTCATGGCGCAACTTTATATCTAGCCTCGATTCCTCCACCAATACTGTAAAAATAGATCAGTCATTATAATAATGAACGCTACACAAAGTGCGCATAACAATGTTCAAAAGGGACTTAGTAGACTATATATTTAAAAAGTACAAATCGTGTAGACAAACAAAATCTAAATTTTATTTGTCTAATGAATCAAATTATTTAATTATTTTTTTATAGAATGTTCAAAGGTTTTTCGGGTTCCGTACCCAAAGGATAAAACGGGACCCTATTACTACGACTCCGCTGTCCGTCCGTCTGTCCGTCTGCCACCAGGCTGTATATCATGAACCGTGATAGTTAGTTGAAATGTTCACAGATAATGTATTTATATTGCCGCTATAACAACAAATACTAAACAAGTAATAAATATCAAACATAGCTAAACATAAACACTCCCGACAAATTCACCTTTCAAATAAAAAAAAACTAAATCGGTTCATCCGTTCGGGAGCTAGGTGCCACAGCCAGACACACACACACACACACACACACACACACACACACACACACACACACACCACAGACACGTCAAACTTATAACACCCCGTCATTTTTGCGTCGGGGGTTAAAACAGAATAAAATAGGGCTCCCATACAACAGACTGAATTTCGCGCCACAAGCGAAAGCAACCACCTTAAATAGGAGCACCGATTGTTGCAAAGTGGCAACTGGATAGTGACGTCATCTGGAGTTAGTCTCGGAGTTGCAGACCTTCTTTAAATTTACCTTTCAAAAACTGCTGCTGTTCGGTTGAGCTGTTCGCAATGCGTGTGTGAAAAATACCACCATGAGGTACGTTTTTGCTGGGCCACGTTATGTTTACAAAACCACTGGCGTCTGGGGCTTCCATAATTATTTAATTCCTAGTAGTAGCCACCTGTAGTAGGTAGGTAGGACCAATCTAAAACTTTTATTTTCAGAAACCACTTGACAGAACCACACACGATGACGATACACCCAAAATCTAAAAAATATTTTAAAAAATCGAGCTAAAATTGAAATTATTTGGAAGAAATTTTTAGGCAAAATAACCAAGGAATATAATATTTTACTTATTATTTTACCTCCAAGATTTAACTAATTTTAAACTCTAAAGATAGAGAGTACGCTTTAGTCTTGTGCCGGTGAAAAATATACCAATGTTTTTGATACCAATCAATTCAATTTTTTAATGAATGACTTTATTAAATGTACCAAAGAATGTGAAAAATATACCAATGTTTTTGATACCAATCAATTAATTTTTTTAATGAATGACTTGGATTAAATGTACCAAAGAATTGATCATGACAAAATAAACAGCTTTTTGTTGCTATGGCAACCACTATGGGCACCTCGGATTAATAGCCCTTGCACACGTACGCCAATTCGACAAACGGACGATCAATTGTCACCGTGTGCACGCGATTGTGCTTAGCAATTCGACAATACATTCGTTCAATTCAATAAAATCATTCAATCATCGATTGCCGCCAGCCATTTTCAAACAGGGATAATAGCTGTCATTAGCTGTGCACAAGAGGTTCCCCCACCACCAAAAATACAATGTTACCAACTCAAAAAGATGAGTTGGTTGGTCACAATTTCCCAAAGGTAATGTCAGATCGCTAGAAATCGATTATAATTTACCCACATTTTAGGCACACCACATAACCCACCACCATTTAATTTTCTAGTTTGGAATTCGTTCATTTGTTATAACTTAGTACCCCATATTAGTCTAAGAATGTGATTAGATGCGTGTCCAGTTCACCCCACAAAGTACATTTATAATGATCACCCTTAGAGCGTTAGTTTACGCATTATTATCGAAGGAAGGAAGCTGCCATAAAGTGCCATGGTAGGTACACTAAAACATAATTAATTATATGGAATCATGGAATGGAAGCCCCATCGCCATGCACCACCACAACCACAGGCAGGCAGGGTAGGAGACACTGGACTGATAGACCTCTCCTGAAGCAAAGCAAGGCAAGCTCATCACAATAATGCTTTCCAAAAAAAAAAAAAAAACAAAGCTAGTAATTTATCCCTAATATAAGATTATAAGTGATCAGAACCATGTGTTGATGAAAGTGAGCCTAAACACGGCCAGTCTACTATTATCCACTGAGGAGTTCCGTTGTCCACCTTCCGTGTCCATCATCAGACCAGGTAGTTGTAAAATTTGTGATCGGAACCATGTGCTTATCAAAATGAGCCTAAACACGGCCAGTCTACTATTATCCACTGAGGAGTTCCGTTGTCCACCTTCCGTGTCCATCATCAGACCAGCTAGTTGTAAAATTTGTGATCGGAACCATGTGCTGATCAAAATGAGCCTAAACACGGCCAGTCTACTATTATCCACTGAGGAGTTCCGTTGTCCACCTTCCGTGTCCATCATCAGACCAGCTAGTTGTAAAATTTGTGATCGGAACCATGTGCTGATCAAAATGAGCCTAAACACGGCCAGTCTACTATTATCCACTGAGGAGTTCCGTTGTCCACCTTACGTGTCCATCATCAGACCAGCTAGTTGTAAAATTTGTGATCGGAACCATGTGCTGATCAAAATGAGCCTAAACACGGCCAGTCTACTATTATCCACTGAGGAGTTCCGTTGTCCACCTTCCGTGTCCATCATCAGACCAGCTAGTTGTAAAATTTGTGATCGGAACCATGTGCTGATCAAAATGAGCCTAAACATGGCCAGTCTACTATTATCCACTGAGGAGTTCCGTTGTCCACCTTCCGTGTCCATCATCAGACCAGCTAGTTGTAAAATTTGTGATCGGAACCATGTGCTGATCAAAATGAGCCTAAACACGGCCAGTCTACTATTATCCACTGAGGAGTTCCGTTGTCCACCTTCCGTCTCCATCATCATATTAGCTCGCTGTCTTTTTCTTTCTTTAAGTTGAAGTCGCACGGCTTGAGCATTTGCCATTTTCAATTATATTTATTGTATTTTCACTATCATGGTGTGTCTGGCCCAAGAATAGACCCCTCCATCTCCTCCCGTGGATGTCGTAAAAGCCGACTAAGGGATTACCCGGACTTGTTAGTAAGATTCGTTGGTATAAAATTTGTCCTGGCTTACTGGAAGACGCGTTAGAAGAGTCAGTCGTGGGAAGCAATGGCGACGATGAGCTCACCACTTGTCATGTCTTTTACCCACGACGGTGCAACCCACAGTGAAAAGAGGCCCATTTGATGCTCTGCCTACCCTTTCGGGGGAAAAGGCGTGTGTCTATGTAGGTACCTATATGAAAATTGGTATTATCCACTCTACATAAATATGATGATATTATTCAATGCGATCAAGACATATAGATCCACCAACTTATCTGTAGAACCATTTACCTAAATTGTTCTATCATCTACATACATTTCATTCTACAGATAAGTTGGTGGATCTCTACACTGTCTTCCGAGGCACTGGTCCATAATCTATGGATGTAGTAGCACTGAGCATAGAGTTTTTTTTAATATAGAATTCACTGATGACGCAAAAGAGAAGCAAAGAAAACCATGGACTTAGTGTAGTCCATGGAGAAACAGAGAAGAGAAGAAGACAAGAGTATTCTCTGTCTACGGTCGCAGGCCTAGTCAAAGAATAGAGGTAGTAGGCTGTTGCTGCTGCCATACCCTCTCGGTATGTTAACAAACAGGTACACTACGTATTATGTTCTTTGTGCCGAATTCCCAAAAATAAGTTAATTATATTTCCAACGAAATAGAACTTAAGGTACTTCGAAGTTGGCCACTGCTGCTCGTGGCCGGAAGGCAGATGTTCTACGGATGAAATAAAATCAGAGGGTGCTGGGAAGACCACAACTCACATCTTGCGTCTGTTGGGCTCTTTATCAGTGGGCTTCGTTGATCGTAGGAAGCTCTTGCGGCTCTTTAAGCAGACGGGAGGTAGCTTGTGGCCGTGAAGAGGATGCCAGTTATCAGCTTCCTCTTGGTCTTTTCAACGCTGCAACTAACCTCACGGCGAACGCTTGGTGGCTGCCAGTGGATAGGTATAGCATTTTAAGGGGGGTGCGTTTTAGGCAGCCTGTAATAATTTTGCATGTGTCGTTGAGGGCGATATCTAATACCTCCTTCGCGTGGGCAGACTGGTGCCACTGGGTGCCACACTGGACATGCAAATTCGCCCGCCGAAAAGGAGAGTGATAAGCCAGTTGTCCGTAGCACATGAGGTGATGCCCCCCAAGTTAGGCGCCCAAGTTAGGTAGAAGTTAGGCGCCGCAGTAAGGCCCTATCGAGCGTAATACCCAGGTAGCAAGGGAATGAGCAGTGGTCAATGCTTTCACCTTTCCAAGTAGGTAGTAATATAGAGGGTCCGTTTAGAGTGCCGGTTGCGAAGGTGCAAGATGCAAGATTTTGTCGAAGGGAATTTTCGTCGATAGTACTTCCCTAGTTCTTCTAGTGCCACCGACACTCTCGTCCGTCTCTTCGGCCCCTTCAAAACTATCGGTTGAGGCGGCCATTGCTAGATCGTCAGCATCGACAGAGGTAGCGATGTGTTAGCGAAGTGCTGGGCTGATCATTTGTGTACCTACCTAAATTTTAAAAAGTGCCGGAGCCAGTATGTACTTTTCCATATGTGCGACCTCTGTGGCGCAGCGGGCGAAGTTTCGTCTGCGACGCAGGAGGTTGCGGGTTCGATTCCCGCCTCGGAACAAATATTTGTGCGATCTGCAGATATTTGTTCAGGGTGTTCTGGGTATTTTCTATAAAAAAATAAAAAATAAACTATTTATTACCGACCCACAATTACACAAGTAACCATTACACAAGCTCTGCTTAGCTTGGGACTAAATAATGTTTTATTTTTTTTACTTCTAGAATGACGGATCAAGCAGATGTAAGCGGTAACCTCTGCCTCTGAACAGTGCATTACCTCATAGGTCACATCCACCTAGGACGAGCCCTATGTGGCATTGCACTGCGCCCGCCACCCTGAGACATAAATATGAAAAGTCTCATTTGCCTGTAATTTCACTGGCACCCTTACCCTTCAAACCGGAACACAGCAATGCGAGCACTACTGCTTTACGGCAGAAATAGGTATTGTAGTAGTACTTCCCCGGACGAACTCTTTCACAAAAAAGCTCTACTACTGCTAATGTTGTGTGAACTATCCAGCATTAATTTATTATTAGGTATTCGTAAAATTTCAAGTGTAGCCCTACCAGCGTTCTTGTCTTCCTTCCGTCTATAGCACTTGTTCTTTGGTTAATAAAATTCTATCTCCTTCTCTTGTGGCTCTTTCTGGCAACACTCTCAAAATTTCATACTTAGACGAGGCTCGAAATGCTTCGCATAGTGCTTGCCCCAATACTACTCCCCCCAAATCTCTTTCGTCTCAACGGCAATGGGACGGGCCTCTGTGCGAGCTGACGCGGAATTGTCTGTTACAAACGTGCTCAAGCTCCACAGATCGTGCTCGTCTCCTGGCCGTTTCCAAATGGGAGTCAGGGTTTTGGTTGCAAGCACTTCCATCACATAATACTGGTACTTTAATGGATCCAGTTTCTTTCCGTATTGCAACTTCTTTACGGTTGGGTGCAGGGTGCTGTGCCCCTCATCACTGCAAGTGCGGTACTGCTGTTGATCAGCTTGGTCACCACGGATTATCGTGCACCAGGGCTGCCAGTAGGATTTCCCGCCACGCTAGCCTTAATGATATCATTCGCCGGGCCCTTAACAGCGTTAACATTCCAGCCATTCTAGAACCGAATGGTCTGTTACGTGACGATGGTAAGCGGCCTGACGGCATGACTCTTGTTCCGTGGGAGAAGGGTAGGCCTTTGGTGTGGGACGCTACATATGTTGATACCCTTGCGCCATCTCATCTGTCCGGGACATCAGTTAGGGCCGGTGCGGCGGCAGATTCCGCTGAGGACCTCAAAAGACGCAAATATTCAAGTCTCGATAGAGCTTACTTATTTAAGCCTTTCGGGGTCGAGACTCTGGGTCCGTGGGGTTCCGGGGCCCTTCACGTTTTCAAAATTCTTTCAGGGCATCTGGTCGAAGCGACGCGTGAACCGAGAGCTGGCTCTTATCTGGCTCAACGCATTAGTATTGCCATTCAGCGTGGCAATGCAGCCAGCATCTTAGGGACGCTTCCGTCTGGTAGTGATTTGGATCACTGTGAACTGTTTCATATGTATTTTGTACATACCCTGTATTATTCTTTCTGTAAATAAATGTTTATTATTTATTTACATAGCTATCCTGCTACCTACCTTGCACCGACCCGCGCGCCGCGCCACGGATGTCATATTCGTTTGGTCCTCTGTCTACGGGTTGGTCATTTGGCTCCCACGTGGGTGGATTGTGCTTTGATTGTACACAGTACATTGTGTCGGCTAGGCAACTCATGGCGCCAATCGGGATTATAGAATTGTCTTTGGAAAATTAGAATTCCATAGACAATTCTATGGAATTGATGGCAATTGGTGTCCGTGTGAACGCCTACACACAATAGGTAGTTTGCTGGGCACAATTCGACAATCAGTTCGTTCATAGAGTTTCGTGGTTCATTCATATAACGTAAGACAGAGAAAGATATGGGAGACTTATAGCAAGATAGAAAGAGGCGCATATATCATAGAATGACGTGGCTTCCGGAAAGTTAGTAGTGTCTTTTTGTTTAAGCTGAATTAAAATATAAGCTAGAAGAGGAACTGATTTAATGTAAATACATTCCATGAATTGATTGGCATTTTTCATTAAATTTCTTCATGCTTTCTTCGTTATTAAGAATTTCCAAAGTACTAAGTAGAACTAATCAGATGGTCAAGCAGATGTCTGAAATCGGGCTGCCAGCAAAAGACAAATATTTTACCGTTATTACTACCAGCATGCGTGTTCGTATATTTTTTGAATAATAAATTTAAAAGAAAACCGGTCAAATGCGTGTCAGATTCGCGTGGAGAGGGTTCCGTACAAGTAGGCTACTATAGTAGCCAATAGACTAGTTGAACTTATTAGTCTTCGGTGAAATTAAGGAAAACTTTTCCCTTCAAGAATATTCACTGTTTTCCGTAGGAATTTAAAGACGTGGGATTTTGGGTTTGGTGAACAAACGACTTTAAAAAAATTAGGTAATCGGTTAGGTACGTATGCAAGTTGTTGGAATTGCACAATATTCTGATATGATGTTGGCCTCTAAACAGGTTTTCCAAATGTAGGTACGTATGCAATATTGTTTGAATTGCACAATATTCTGATATGTGTTAGTATGTTGGCCTCTAAACAGGTTTGCCAAATGTATTAAGTATAAACTTAATTTCGTTTCTGATAATTGGTCGTTGCGCTCTATCAGTTCTGCACTTCTCTATCACAATCACAAAACTGCAGCCTTCAGAGGAAGTTTTAGATATTCGGCAACAAAGTGCTGGAACATTATATTCCTCCCCCGATCCGTAAAGTTAAAACCAAGTACACTTTTAAAATACATTTTAAGTAGTTTTTGTAACAGATACAAATTGCAGGTATTCATTTATTTATTTATTTATTTATTTTACAATATAAAATTTTCAATGTTTTGATATTATTGAAGTCTTTTGAAGTCCTTATAATAAACCCCAGAGCTTTATATGCTTTAGAGATTATAGAATCAATATGGTTGTCAAACAGCAACTTACAATCATGGATGACCCCGAGATCACGAACAGAGGAGTCTCTAGCGAGAGTGTGGCCTTTAAGACTGTAATCAAAATCCAAAGTTTTTAACTTTCTAGTGAATGTGATACACGAACATTTAAGAGGGTTCAGGTCCAACTTATTACATTTACAATAATTATCTAAACGTTGAAGATCCTCCTGTAGTAATACAGCATCATCAACGTTTTTGATGGCTCTAAAAATTTTCATATCGTCTGCAAAAATTAGGACATTAGAATTAATAAAACATTTATTTATATCAGATATAAAAATTATGAAGAGTAGAGGACCTAAAATGGATCCCTGGGGCACACCACTTGGAACCTGGACCCAGCTGGACATGTAATTACTGACCACAACGGCTTGCGATCGATTTCTAATATAGGAGTTGAACCAACGAAGTAAGTCACCACGAATCCCTGATAGCTGTAGTTTAATAAGCAGTAGATCATGGTCAATTCTATCAAACGCTTTGCTGTAGTCAGTATAAATGACATCAACAGAAAGACTGTTGTCCATACTACTGGTTAAATAGTCATTAAACAGGATTAAATTAGAAACTGTGGAGCGCCCCTTAACAAAGCCATGCTGAGATTGGTGAAAGGAATCTTTCAAAACAGAATAGAGCTGATCATGAACGATAGTCTCCAATACCTTTGCAATAACACAGAGTTTAGAGATGGGTCTATAGTTTGTGACATCGGTTTTTAACCCTTTTTTATGTACTGGGGTCACAAAAGCAGACTTCCACAGGCCTGGTACAGTGCCCAGAGAAAAAGATTTAGTAAATAGCAATGCCAAAGGGATAGAAATATAACGAGCACACCTAATGAGCAAAATAGGTGGAATTTGGTCAGGGCCTGCAGATTTATTAGAATCAAGCTTGCGAAGTTTACTATAGACTGTGCTTTGATTAATTTCAATTGAGAAAATGTCACCATTAAGAATAGATTCATCATTGATTTGAGATAATGAACACGAGCTATTCTGGGTTGGATCAGAAAAAGTCGAGTAAAAGTAGTCAGAAAACAGCTTGCAAATATCATCACCGGTTACAGCAGTTTGACCCGATAAAGTCATGTTTCGAGGCAAAGAATTAGAGTTAGATTTACTTTTAACATACGCCCAAAACGATTTTGGATTATGTTTAATAGATGCTTCAATATTAGATATATAATTCTGAAAACATTCATTTTCAACTTTTTTTGTTTTGTTACGAAGAAAAGCAAAAGATAGATAGTCAGATTTGTTCTTGTAAGTTTTATACTTACGTAGATATTTGAACTTCTCTTTGATTACTTTCCTCAAAACTGACGAGTACCATGGCGGGTAGCTGTTTGGTGAGACAAGTTTTGATGGTACATACTTATTACGAAGGTCATAAAGCGTCTGATAAAACAAATTAAGGCTTTCATCAAAGGACTCAGATGCAAGCAAAGAGCCCCAGTCAATGTTACCTAATTCAGTATTCATACCATCGAAATTAGCACGGTGATATAAAAACTTAGTTCGCTTAGCAGGCTGTAGAATTTTATAATCAAAAAATGTAAGTGAAATAATAATAGGTAAATGATGCTCATCGACTGCAACCATGGGTTGAGAACACTTTATGATCTCAAGTGCCTCATTACATAGTACCAAATCTAGAAATCGACCATGGACGTTACATACACCATTATACTGACAGAGACTATGCATGTTCATTAGGTTGAAGAGTTCATGCTCATCATTTGAATGAACATTAACTGGTAGAAAGGATTTACTGTTTTGGTTAAAGTACCATTGTAATTTACTTAGATTAAAATCACCTAAAATGATGAACTTATTAATAGAGACCGGCTATCTCCATTATATAGCAGAGTGCAGTGGATAAGCAAATAGCAGGAAAATAAAAGATATTTTATTTTCTTTATAACACAAAGCACAGGAATGTCCAGACAATCCGAAGCAGAGAAAGGAAGCCATGCAAGCTTTTAACTATCAGCAATGTTACGTATGTTCCTAATTTAGTATCAAATCTACTGAGTGTGTATGAGATTGCTAAAAAGGGACATGTGATAGTGTTCACACAAAAAGGTTGCGATATCTTCAAGAGTGATGAATGTGAGGTTAAAGGTAAGGCTGTTATGAAAGGTGTGCAAGAATGTGGCATATATAAAATCAAATACTGTTCACAGGGTTCTGCACTTAGTACATCAGCAATTAAAGGAGACGAGTTGATGCTGTGGCATCGACGGATGGGACACCTTGGTATTAAAAACCTCAAAATTCTAAGAGATAAGATGGCAACAGGGGTAAGTTTTCCCAATGCTTTAACTAAACTTGAATGCATACCCTGTCTTATGGGAAAACAAACCAAACAACCATTCAGCAAGAGTAATGCTACAAGAGCCAAGGAAGTGCTAGGTTTGGTGCACTCTGACGTATGCGGACCTATGGAGGAGCCTTCCGTAGGAAAATGTCGATATTTCTTAACGTTTATTGATGACTGTACGCGTAAAACTTTTATATATTTTTTAAAACAAAAGAGCGATGTTTTTAAAAAGTTTATAGAGTTTAAACAGTTAGCAGAAAATGTCAGTGGCAAGAAATTGAAAATCTTACGCACTGATAATGGCACTGAGTATGTCAATAAACAAATGGACGATTATCTGCAAAATTTCGGCATCCAGCATCAGTTGACGGTTGAGTACACGCCAGAACAGAACGGAGTTGCAGAACGCGCTAACCGAACAATCTGCGAGAAAGCAAGGAGTATGCTTCAAGAATCTGGGTTGGCTAAACGATTCTGGGCAGAAGCAGTCCATCATGCAGTGTTCTTGAAAAATAGATCACCAACGCTTGCAGTGAAGGGGATGACACCAGAAGAGAAATGGTCAGGAAGGAAATGTGACCTGAGCCTAGTGAAGACTTTCGGATGCAAAGCCTTCATGCACATTCCTCAACAAAAGAGAAGAAAATGGGATCCTAAGAGCAGAGAATTAGTTTACACAGGTTTTTGCGATGATGCCAAAGCTTACAGACTTTTGGACCCAACTAACGCAAACATTTTCAAAGCGAGAAATGTAATTTTTTTTGAAAATCAAAAACATCTGGACTTATCTAAGTCAGAAGAAAGCACAGAGGAGATGCTCCAACTGACTGAATACAGTGTGGAGCGTCATGGTCAGGCAAACTCTGAGAATCATTCAGAAGAGATAGAAACAGACGATAGAACTGTAGAAGAGTCTACTGAGGTTCTGCAACCAATGGATAGAAATGATGATACAGAGAATCATCATAGGCTCGAATATGGTGAAGCAGAGGATGTTTCTAGAGTGGTACAGGATAAACCTAGAGAACACATAGAAGAATCAAACGAAGTGGATGAGTTTGAAGATTGTGAATCAGATACTACTGTAGACCAAGAAGAACTGCCAGTAAGTGGACGGAGGTACCCACTAAGAAACAGAAAATCCAAACAGTTCCCGGATTATGTCCTGTATCAAGCAGCTGAACAGGATTTAGAACAGGATCCAATTACTGTTCAGGAAGCACTGTCTAGGCGAGATAGTTCAAAATGGAGAGAGGCTATCCAAGAAGAGCTAAACGCTTTCGAAAAGAATAAGATCTGGACACTTGTCAAACCGCCGCCTGGAGCTAACATTGTAGATTCTAAATGGATATTTAAAATCAAAAATGAGGCGGGGAATAAAAAACGCTACAAGGCGCGTTTGGTTGCCAGAGGATTTAGTCAGAGGCGGGGAATCGACTATCATGAAACATTTTCACCGGTCGTTAGGCACGAATCTCTGAGAACGCTATTAGCTCTTGCTGTGATAAACGACATGAATGTGGATCACATGGATGTTAAGACGGCTTTCCTTAATGGAGAACTGGAAGAAAGAGTTTTTATGAAGCAACCAGAAGGTTTTGAAGTAAAAGGAAAAGAAGACTATATCTGTCTACTTCAAAAATCGCTGTATGGGTTGAAGCAAGCTTCAAGAGCTTGGAACACCAAACTGGACACAGAACTTAAAAACTTGGAATTTCAACAGTTGGAAAGTGAGCCATGTATCTACAAACGCAAACGAGGCAATCATGATAAAAACTTAATCATCATTGCAGTATATGTTGATGACTTGCTCATTTTCTGGAGAGACGAAGATGAAATGATAGCTATGAAGAAACAGCTTATGTCAAAATTTGATATGAAAGATTTGGGAAAAGCTGAATTGATCTTAGGAATAAGAGTTACTCAAAGAGATGGATCTATTAAGCTAGATCAGGAGGCTTTCATTGAAAAGATGTTAAAGAAATTTAACATGAGTGACTGCAAGACAGCAAATACTCCACTGGTAACCGGACAACAGCTCGAAAGAGGAATTGAGCAGATGCAGAGCTTTCCTTATCGTGAATTAATTGGCTCGCTCATGTATGCAGCTGTATGTACCAGGCCGGATATAGCATTCGCAGTTAGCTATCTGTCGCAATTTAACAATTGCTTTAATGAAGAGCACTGGAGATCTGCGAAATATGTACTACGGTATCTCAAGGGTACCAAGAACATTGGACTGGTTTACACAAAAACTAGTAGTTTCCTGGAAGGATTTGCAGATGCAAGTCATGGAGGAGACATATGTGACAGGAAATCGTACACTGGCTACGTTTTTACACTGGCTGGAAGTGCTATCTCGTGGGAAAGCAGAAAGCAGCAAGTTGTGGCACTGTCATCTGCAGAGGCAGAATATGTCAGTTTGTCTGAAGCAACTAGAGAAGCCGTATTCCTGCGAAAACTCATAAAGGAAGTTTCAGGAATTAGTTCCACGGTGGTCATGAGAACTGATAGCCAGTCAGCAATGGCTATCGCGTCACACCACACAACGCATAAGCGGACAAAGCACATAGATGTGCGGCATCATTATGTGCGAAATGCAATCCAAAACAAAATCATACGATTGAGCTACCTGGATACAAAGAGAATGCCAGCTGATTGCCTAACAAAGGCACTGGCGAAAACAAAGTTTAGCGTGTGTGTTACTGGTATGGGTGTGAGAGTATAAGAATGTGTGCATGCTTGAATAAAAGGGTGTGTGCGTTTTTTTTTTTTGATGAGATTCAAAATTATGGAGGAGTGTTGAAATGAGGATGGTTTCGGACTCTTTGTCAAGTGTTTATAAAAAGTAATTTTGAATCGAATGTCAATCGAGAAAGTTTTTAGAATAAAAACTAATTGAGCAGATGCAGAGCTTTCCTTATCGTGAATTAATTGGCTCGCTCATGTATGCAGCTGTATGTACCAGGCCGGATATAGCATTCGCAGTTAGCTATCTGTCGCAATTTAACAATTGCTTTAATGAAGAGCACTGGAGATCTGCGAAATATGTACTACGGTATCTCAAGGGTACCAAGAACATTGGACTGGTTTACACAAAAACTAGTAGTTTCCTGGAAGGATTTGCAGATGCAAGTCATGGAGGAGACATATGTGACAGGAAATCGTACACTGGCTACGTTTTTACACTGGCTGGAAGTGCTATCTCGTGGGAAAGCAGAAAGCAGCAAGTTGTGGCACTGTCATCTGCAGAGGCAGAATATGTCAGTTTGTCTGAAGCAACTAGAGAAGCCGTATTCCTGTGCTTTGTGGGGTCCATCACAAATAAAACACTTTATCTTCCTTTTGGCCTTTCTCGTTGTACTCTTGCCCTTATGCTTGTTTGATAATAGTGCTGAAGTCGGCTGACTTGCACTTGTGCTTGCCGAATAGGTATCCTCCATTTGAAAAAGCTTCATCTTTACATAGTCGGTAGTAAGAACAACGTTACTATTTTCTATGGCTAGTCTCATTGGTTGGAACTCTATGGTAAGGCCTTGAAGCAGTAAGGCAGCCAACAGTTCATCGTCAACCTCCTTTCCTAGGTCTTGAAGTTCCTGAGATACCATCATCACAGATGTGACATATTCCCTAACTGATGGGAATTGCTCCAACTTCATGCTTACCATCTTTGAAAGCAACCTACAACGGTTATTTAGCCCTTTGTCCTCAAATGCTAACCTCAAAGCTTCCCATACTTCCTTGGCTGTTATTGCCTTACGAACATGGACCAGACAATGGGGTTTGACCATTAGGCAAATCTTAGCTCGGGCTCTCTGGTCTCTTTTTATACCTTGTGTATCCTTCTCTTGCGGTGATACCATCGTGTATTCCCAGAGATCATCATGAACTAAGTACAATTCCATCATGAACTTCCATGTGCTGTAGTTAGTATTACCATCTAGTTTATCTATGGATGGCAAGCTGTTACTGCCCGAAATTACCGTTTCATGTGACATCGTTGTGTTTTTCTCGATAGGTGCTGCTATCGCCTCTTGCATCGTCCATAACCTAATAGAGACCGGCTATCTCCATTATATAGCAGAGTGCAGTGGATAAGCAAATAGCAGGAAAATAAAAGATATTTTATTTTCTTTATAACACAAAAGTTTATCAGAGAAAAGAATTGACAGTTTTTATTCTAAAAACTTTCTCGATTGACATTCGATTCAAAATTACTTTTTATAAACACTTGACAAAGAGTCCGAAACCATCCTCATTTCAACACTTATCCTCCGGATTAGATATTATAATTTCATTTGCATTATCAAGAAAATTACTAAGTTGTTGGGAAAATGAGTTACCATGGTTCTCACCACAAAGATACAATAACCCAATATGGAGTTTATTAAATGGTTGAGATCTCGTACTACTCAAATTAATGGTGACCCATACATCTTCCGCAGAAGAGGCCCAGCCAGGCCGCGGCACCACATGGAGATCCTGACGCGTAGCTATAAAAACTCCCCCACCAAATATTTGATGTGTTTTGACATAGTCACGGTCACGACGCCATACCATGTACCTACTATCAAAGAGCTCGGAGTCTTTGATAGCCTCCAGCAACCACGATTCAGTGATGCACAAAACTTCATAGTTATTCAAAGACACATTCCTATAAAACTCGGAAGTCTTGGTACGCAAGCCTCGCGCATTCTGGTAGTAAATACTAAAATTATTAGAAACCATCATTGTAACAGTAGGTAAATAGCAACACAATAAAAAACATATTATTAACGTAATTTACTACCATCACGCCAGAGGCCAATGCGACAGGGTAGGTAATTAATTAAAATATAGACACACATACATAATTTCACGCCTAACACCCATAGGGGTAGGCAGAGAAACAGGATTATAAATAAGGCGAAAAGCTTATAGAAGTTTACGCTATAAATCAATAGTACAGAAATAATATTGTTATACGATGTGTCATTAACTAACGAACGGTCATGATAGGATAGCACAAATCCACATTCCAAGCATGAAAGAGTATGATAGGCATTCAAATATAGCGTACGCGTGACAAAGATAGCAATAGTAATAGGTAGATAGTGCAACCGTAGCCGCACGGCCGAGCGAGGCGTAGTTGGCAAGTGAGTCAATGCACGGTAAATGCAACAACATAATGGCAATTTTATACAAAGTTTTCGGTTATTTATATGTAGATAATGAATGAGTACACTAATGAATAAAGAAAAAGAAAAACCGCACTTCAAAGAACAAAAACGAATTATACACCATATTATGATAGTTTGTTTAAATCCAGTACCGAATGGATAGTAATGATGTGTGATGAATCATTTTTACGTACATGAATTTTCGCGTACCGGACCCAAACATAACTATAATTCTTATCCTTAGCAACAGATTTAACTTCATTTAAAAGTTTCTTATTTTGAGGTGTAAGGTGATCGTTCACGTACACTCGGCGATCATCACTGGAATAACCTAGGTCAGACGCACTGAGCTTCTTCATAGCTCGAGCGGCAGCCACGAAGTCCTCCTTCACGTACCGGTTCACGAAGCTGAGGAGGATCGTCTTTTCCTTGGAGTTATATGTAGGAATCCGAGAGATATAATTGATTTGGGTTTTCGGAACTTCGTAAGTAATGGACTTGCCAAGTTTTTCAATCACTTTAAATAAGTTTTCATCCTTTTTCATTGGGACACCCTTAATCTCAACATTATTCATCCTGGTCCACTGATCTTGATTGTAAAATTGAGATTTTATGGATTCTACCGATGTACTGGCCGCTTGTGCTTCATTCATTGCGGTCTCCAGAACTGAAACACGGTCTCCTATGTCCTTCAACTTTGTAGAAAACTCATCGATCCTGCTGCTTGTGAATTCACACGTATTTTTAACCTCTTGTAAATCAGATTTCAATTCACGAATATCAGCTGACAGTACGGGAAGACAGCCTATCGTACGCGTCACTTCATTTAATTTTTTCATAATATCTTCCAATGAAATATCCTTGTTCGGTTCCAAATCATCTGGGGCTGGTACAATACTCTTTGAGGTGGCAGGTGACGCGGCACGGCATGCCTGGCACCTCCAATTGGCTTTGCGCTCCGGCCGAAGTTTCCTGTATGAGGCCTCAGATACGTTCCCACAGGAGAAACAGAAGTGGCCCTTGCAGGCCCCACAATAAGCTCCATCATTAGCTGGAGCTTTACAGGTAGCACAAATCATCGAAGTAAACAGAATGCACGCGAGTATTTACAATAGGGTTTCGTTAATTGATATAAGGTAGCGGCAACGTATAGCTTGCACAAGCGCTCACGCGTGACTCGTTCATAGAAGAAAGAAAGAAAGAAAAAAAGAAAGAAACGTTTATTTATGACTAAACAATCAAAGACACACACATGCAACATGCAAAAGCAAAAATGATATAAAAATAAATACAAAAAAAAACAGATATAAAAAATAAGGCAATTTGTGTGGGTGCCTGACGTAAGCCACAAAAGGGTCTTCAACTCAGCCTTTAGGCACATAGTTACGTTTAGCGTCATAGGCACTTCGTTTGCCAAAAATAATACTACCGTCTGTTATCGCTTGCATTCGCATGTGTTGTCATGTATGTACATCACCTAGGTAGCAAACTCCAATATTATAAGGACTCCTGTATTACTGCGCTTGTGCAGTAATACAACATTTTGTAGCCTAGGTACACATTACACATTGTTTTGTAACTCGTTCTGCTTGCTATCGATGGATTATGTCTGAAAATCAGTGTTTTTGCTTCATGAGCAAAATATCTCGCTGAGCCATGGCTTTTTTGACGTACTGCAGCACACACAGACATTTTACTTGGATTTTGTATATATTATTGTTTGTTTTTATTAGTATATTATATTTTATTGTTTATTTTTACTTGTGCATAGTACAATTTGTTGTAATTTGTATGTGTGTGTGTGTCTGAATTTGCAAATAAAGACTTTTTCTGTCTATCTATCTATATGTATGTACTCCGTCCAGGAGGTTCAGAGAAAATCAGCTGTGACCTACAGACACGAGAGTCATCCTATCGTGAGCATCCACCATAACTATCTAAGTTTAGGTTAAGCAATGATCTGCGAGGTAGGTATTTAGATGGGTGACCACTTGGTCTTAACAAATGTCTACCTCAAATATTAATGCAAACATTTTTCATTTTTTTCTTGTTTTTTTTAAAAGAACATACTTTGGCTGTCACCACTCCCTCTCTTTCCACGCATACGTTAGCTTGGTAAATATGTTTGAAATAGAAATGGTGTTTTTTTTTCATACTGAATATTTTGTGTACGATAATATAGTAAAAACGTGATAGATTTAACAAGAAAACTGTTAATTGGAAACACTGCACATTTTAACCATCCTATTGCCGTAGGCCAATCGGCATGTGTGTGCACGCGAATTGTGCTCAAAATCGAACTGCCCAACTTCCCGACTGTCGAATCGGCGTACGTGTGCAAGCGGCATAAGATTATACCTCCATGATGGGCACAGAAATTTGAATATATTTGGCGACAGACAAAAAAACACTATCACATGGAACAGCGTAGCGAAAAAATTCTACGTCTATCATCGAGCAACACGGAATGGAGACGCCATCAAAGGCATTCCCCGCTGTAGTTCCCCTCTAATTTTAATGCCCTCGAGGGCATACAGCTTATAAAAAACTAGCTGTCGCCGATTGCTCTGTCAGACTGAATCGACTCGCGTGGGAGATAGTGCTCCAAGAAAAATGCCGAGTTGTTCAGTTTTATGCTGTATAAAAATGATTGGATCATCAAATTTACAAGAAGATGGTGTTTCCTTTCACATGTACCTGAATTTCAATTAAATTATTATAATTTATTGCATAAAAATTGACCAAGTCAAATTAAGCCGTATAAAAACAAAAGTGGCCATCTTAGATTTTGTAATTTTTGAGTTAGTGTTCGGGGTAAAATAATAAAACTGAACGGTTTAACAAAACAAAACCGTGAATATTTTATTCAATAACACTGATTCACTCTTTTGTACGACTGCACTTCAGTACACTAGTCATTCATTACTCTAAAATCACTCCCAAGTTACTTGATTTATTCGTACTGAAAGCCAATTCCCTTACGACTACCCTGCCCACTCTTAAACCGAGCTCCACTTAAGCGTGTGATAGAGGGGCGACATAAAAGTGACCAAAATAATAGATATAAATGTGTATAATACATCAATGTGCATGTCAGGATGTATTCTGCTGACGTAAACATGTATATAACGTGTAATGTCAGTAAGCCAAGAGGTGGATGATTACTTAATATCCTTGATTACTAAATACCATTTATTAAACACGTTCGACATCATGTGACATGTGGCATTAACGAATATCGTATTTGACGGCTATGTAACCACTAACTAACCGGTAACTACTAACTACTACTACTTCGTGTCACAGGCTCTTTCTTGGTTCAGTGACCAACTTGAGATATAGTGTCCCTGAAAGTGGCCTGTGACCAATGGTGAAAGAACCAGTGTGGTAAAAGGATTAAATGTACCTCGCAGAGGTGTATTATATGATATATAGAGATGTTTTAGTTATTTTTTAGCTTTAGTTTTTAGTTCTTATTTTAATTTAGTGTTTCTTACTGTTATTTTATTTTATTTTCCCTTTGTGTACAATGTTTGTGGTAAATGTTATAGAACACCATTATTGTTGTACATATCAGAACTTATTTTGTCCTTGTAATTTTTTTGAATGTGTAATATGTATGATGTGTGTGTTTTTTAAATAAATAAAGTATAAAGTATATGATATGTCAACGTAAGTGTCATGTGAAACTATATTTAAAGAAATAAAATTAAATCACACTACTATTAACAACAAGTGTAACATCAAAAAGTTTGTACATTTGAGAACTTTGATTACAAGAGATGGCAAGCATGAAGATGATATTTAAATGAGTGTAAATTCTGGAAATCAAGTGAACTTAACGCCTTATTATCAGCCGGAACGTATCCAAAAAGGCACGACGACTGGATGTGCATAGAGGGGTGTTAGTGCCAACACTAATGTATCTGGTGGTAGCGAAAGTTGCTAAGGCAGAATAAACATGAAAGTAGAATAAATGCAGTGAAGATGAGGTTTGAGAAGTATGTATGGTGGACTTTGAGAGAGAATAAGAAACTGTGTGTTAAGAGAGCATTGTAAAATGAAAGAGCACGTGTATAGTGACAAGGATTGAGAAAGGTATGCTTGGATGGTTTGGGTATATATAAAGGATGATTAACGAAACTAGTTCATAAGATGAGCATGAATGGGACAGTTGGAAGGGGGAGACCTCGGTGAAGGTATTCAGAATAGATCAGGGTCGATCTGGAGAATGGCCAGGCTAAGAGCGCCCTTAACCAATGAGCATATATGAAGAATGTGATGTGTGAATGAAGCGAAACAGGTATGCCAGGATCGTAGCAAGTGGAAATTCATGGTCTCTGCCTACTTCTCTGGGAAACAGGCGTGAGTATGTGTGTATGTTTGTAATATTATAAATGCTAAATTTTCTAAGGATTGGATGAAATTTAGAACAGCGATAGCTGGACCACTGGAATAGTTTTAAATTTTATTTAGATGTTCCCATAGAATCAAAACTTATGCGAGTGAAATCGCGGGTTGCTTCTAGTTTATAATAAGAATAAAACTACGTGGTTAATTTTATCGAAATCGGCAATATTGATCATACTTAAATAACTTTACTCTTTTCAGTTAAAAGTAAATAAAGATGCTTGAAAAAAATCGTTGATCGCCCATTGTGAGGTTACTGTACAATCTTTGCACGTTGTGTTTGCCTATAATGAGGGGTTTTCACGGCCATACCAAATCATCTATAAACCCTTGAAAATAGATGTCGCTGCTGTGTACTTAACTGTAAAAATAAAGTGAAATGTAAAAGTCAACAACGAAGTGATATATTTTCGTGGTATTTTGTTACTATCACACAAAATAACATAGGTACGATGCATTTGTTGATTTTGACAACCACAGTTGAGTCAGGGCCATCAATTGAGCCAAATTGAATTTTAAAAAAAAAACTAATATGAAAAGCCCCCATTGGTTTCTTCTGTAGCTAAAGATAGGTATATAGTTTGTACCTCTTCATATATGCATGTCGGATCCTCAAGATCCCTCCGAGCGGCAAAAGGCAACTTAGGGGCTTTCCAGTGGGTCTCGTGCAAATAAGGAAAATTCAAAAGAGGTTTTACTAAGATTTTATTCAAACTGACTTTGAACTTGATTTTGTATTTTGTTGATTAAATCGTGTGCACTCTGCCAACGCCGATGTAATAATGAGCTCTGGCGCTTTCGTACGCTCCTTTTATATCCGAGCGTCGATCGCTTTGCGTCTTTGCGTAAACAAGACTCGGGCGCATTCGTTTGGGTGGCGCGACACGACAGAATACAATTGTTCGCAGCCGTACACGTGGTGTTTATAAGCCTTCAATCTCAGTAGATCTATTCTCCAGATTCATCATATGACTTCTCTCTCCGACATACATGTGTAGACTGTTGGTAAACCTAATATTTTTTTTATTAAATAAGCAACTGCTAACAATAACAGCCTCAATGCACACTGAAATAGCTTTATGTTCATTTAACAGTTTTTTTTATTTCTCAAAAAATCCTGTATGTGAGTTGCCCGTGTTTTCTTTTATACTACTAAATTAGTGATGTGCCTCAATAATAAAGTAGATTTTTTATCGATAAAATAAATGCTCGTTTAAAATGTTTTACAAGCTATTGAAATTTGATTTATATTATTCGGGAGCCATAGCCTAGCCTAACCTAACTTTCTAACCGTTAATCCAATCACCATGAAGGTATTGGTATGTAACAAGGAAGGTAACTGTTATGATTTTAATTTGAAATTATTCATTTTATGCCATAAGTTGACGACCTCTGTGGCGCGGTGGACGAAGGTTCGCCTGTGACGCAGGAGGTTGCGGGTTTGATTCCCGCCTCAGAACAAATATTTGTACGATCTTCAGATATTTGTTCAGGGTGTTCTGGGTATTTTCTATGTTAATGCAAAATAAATATCTATGTAATGTACTGTACTAGGGATATCAGTTATCTAGTCCATATCACAAGCTGTGCTTGGCTTGGGGCTGGATAATCTTGAGTGAACTGTGTCCAGTATCAAAAAATAAAATAAAAATAAATATATATATATAATGAAATTCACTTAGGTACAATGTGAAAGAAAACACCATCTTTTCGTAAATACGATGTTCCAGACCTTGATTTACAGCTGAAAATGTAACGATTCGGCATTTCAGTATTTGTAGCACTGTCACACTGTTTTACTCTGTGCGTCACACGATCGGTTCAGTCTGACAGAGCAATCGGCCCATCATGATACAATTTTATTACTAGCAAAAGCAAAACATGCTTGGTGAGGGCTAGCAAGCTTTTTTTCCGTGATTATTTATATTTAAACAAAGACATGAATTTAAATTACTATGCTAAATTACAACGGATAGTTTTTTCGTTAAGTGTACCACAAAATTGCATGGGATAGTAGAGGACTCGCTTCGCTCGCCCTAATGATCGGGCGAAAACAGTTTTACTAACGCGTATGCCCAAATGAAATTGTGCATAGCCAGAGGGGAACGACATCTTGACATGAATTTAAATTACTATGTGATATTACAAATCTAGAGGTGTGATAGTTTTTCGTAAAAAGTTGCGTTAACAAAAGCATTTCCCAGTTTGAACTCATTTACTCATTTTCAAGAAAAGTCGTGTCATGAGTGTCTGTTCTGTGTCGTGGGATTTTCCTATTTAAATCCTATTCTTTTATTGACCAAAGAATTAAAAAAAAAATTGCTAGGTATAATTTTTTCAACGCGATATTCTGTTCACTAGATAAAGTGCTAAGTATTACTTTACCTACCATTGTTTAACATTAACATAACTTAACACACCCAACACATACCTACATAGTTGTGATCCCACACTAGGATCCCATGTGACGTGGGATAATTATGCCTGAAATTTTTAAAAAAAACTATTTTACATTTTAATGACTAATGTAGTTTTTTGGCACTTAGGATCATGATTTTTGGTTTTTGACAATAACAGTGACTGACAGATATAATACATCGTATATTTCGTGGCCAGAACCGACATGGATTATGTAGGTTAGAAGGATGACGGCAGCTAAGTAAAGCGTTTTTTCCTTTCCTTTCCTTTCGTCTCTTTTGACTTGCCGACCCATAGTTTTATGAAATTATTGTATGCATTGAACAAAATTCTAATTAAATTTTCCCAAGAACTAATCATCTCATGAGCTAGTGGTTGTACCTGGGGTACTCAAAATTTTCTTGATTTTTTCTCTATACTCTAAGTTTCCACGTTTAAGAGAGAGGGGGTAAACGCCCTACCTTTTACTAATCTAAAATTTCATAGTGATCCACAAAATGATCTGTATGTTATCCTCGATAATAACTCCGGAACAACACCTTCACAGAGAGCGTTCAACCCTTCCCCCATACCTAGCCGCCCTTAAATCCCTTCATTGACCCTTGATGGTAGCACAGAATATTATACAGTAGGCAAAGTAAGTTCCTACCAAAAAGTTATCGATACTATTAATTTATCGACTTGAGTGCTGGAAGTCCCTAGAACGGGTGTTACTGTCAATTTTGTGACATAACATGATGTTTGTACACAGAAAGCATCTATGTGTGTATAAAGATTTTTGATGTGTTGCTGTTTATAGATGTGTGCGTTTATAGCGATAGAACGACTGGTTACAAAAGTGTGCATTAAACTGTAAGTGAGTGCGTGAAGCCCCCCCCAAAAATTTCTGAATAAATATGTATCGGTTGACAGCTCTAAGGCGTCTCCCCTCCGGTACGGAGGCCTGCGTTGCTCGATGACGTCTATGCATGGAACCATGGACTTAGTATACAAAAGTTCATGCATGGAACAGCCGTGGCATTCGGGTTATCCATTGGGTTATCCCATTATCCTAATGTTCTGGATGATATCCACCATTCAATCTGTATTATCTAGATAAAACTAGTTAAAATTATTAATCAAGTAGGTATATACATCATAATAATTCAAATGCAAATTGATTTAATTTAATTTATAATTACAAAAATTTTCATTACACAGATGATTACGATCTAAAGTTCAGTTAATTTCATTAATTTATACGTAAATATGTATCTGTTTATGATGAAATTTGTAGGTATTTGTTATAATTTGTTAACCAATTTTGTTAATTTAAATATTATTGTAACCAGGTACTTACTAGACAGTACTTGGGTTTAAATAGTGAAACCTCATAATGGCTACCCAATAGTACCTAATATGGAAGGTTACGCAGTGTCTACAACACAAGTCTAGCACTTAGTGTAGATACTGTAACTAATATCTACGTAGTACAAGCCATTATAATGTGAGTCTTATTATAATTAGAATATATTTTGTATTGCTTGTTTATTTTTGGGAATAAATAAATTTTAATTTTAATTTTAATTTAATTTAATTTTAATCCTCGCCCAGGCTTCCGTACCGTCCTCGCCCGTAGAGTTTTTTTTAAAATATTAGTTCTCGCCTTGGAGAATTAATTAACTACTAAAATACCTATCACCAACTATCAAGAGGAAAGGCTCAACAAACCGCACTTGTCCAATAGCGGCAATATCAGTATTTCCGCAAAAACTAGGTAGGTACTAGGTTATAGTCATAGACGAAGAATTTTTTCGCTACGCTAAAAATCTATAGTTATAGTGCTCCGTGACCGTGACCAAAGGTATATTCATGGTTGCGAGACGCGAGTGTTAAAGATCCAATAGTACGCGTAGGGAGGCAACCACCAAAAAACATCGGAGGCTGCAATGCTCTAAGCCAAACAACCTTAGAGCATTGCAGGATTTGCAGGCCTCCGACAAGATGCAAAAACCATCCATGGCAAAAAACAATAAAAACACAGACTTCAAAAAAATGTGGATAGGTCACGGATAGGTATGGCCGTGCTTGGTAGAATACAAAAGCCGCGCGATGTTAAAACAAAAGACAAACAAAAAAGGGCGCCAAACTCACTAAAACTAAAATTCTACGTCTGTCTATGCTAAAACTTTAGATAAGCTAGCAAAGTGTGTGCGTTGCCACAAAAATCACTCCAAAGTAACTATCCTACTTATAATGGAAAGCTCCATCGAATCAATTAAAGAAAAAATTAAACTTCAGGAACGGGATACGGAGGCTAAACTAAAGGAAAAACGTACATGTAAGTTTCGTTGGATAATTTGTGGGTTTTACCATCGACGTAAATAAAATGAATGGACGGGCCTTAGGGAACGATAGTTTTGAAGCTTCTAAACAGACCTAGCTAGTACACTTCGCTTCAGTCAGTCTTTGTCACGGCAACGAGTGACAGCTATGCTGAAAAATACTAAAATTAGATACCTTGGTGATACAATGCCTTCCTGTGCTTTTCTGCAAGTGCAAACAACACAAGAAATACAAATAAAGCTTCAGGCATCGCATTTCATTCGTAAGTAAAGGTTTTGTAATATAATTTTCATCAATTGATAAAAAACTTATAAATCGTCGTGTAGTAGGAAAACTACATAAGTAACACATTTTGCGAAATCGACTTTATTGCATGGTTATGATGGCCCATACATGTCGATGGACACGTCTTGCTCTAGAGGACGAGCGACAAGGAGGACTACGCCCCAGGACATTATCTCAATGTTCCCCACTCTGAATGAAAGTTAACAGACACAAGTTTATACTCGTAGATAGTTTTAATTTTAGTCGACATACCTTTTTCTTTTTGATACTTAGAATTATTGTGTTCCACAAATTGATTTCATTTTGTTGATTTTATAAGCATTAGTCGTATGATAAGTTTGTTATGTCACTTACTTTGAATTTATAAGTCTGCTAAAATAATGTAGGTGTTTCGGTAGTTTTCTAATATTCAGTCTTGATAAAAAGAAATGATTATGAAGACGACCTCTGTGGCGCGGCGGGCGAACGTTCGCCTGCGACGCAGGAGGTTGCGGGTTCGATTCCCGCCTCGGAACAAATACTTGTGCGATCCGCAGATATTTGTTCAGGGTGTTCTGGGTATTTTCTATGTATAATAAAAAATATCTATCTATGTTAATATTGTATTAAGTGTATCAGTTGTCTAGTACCCATAACACAAGCTCTGCTTAGCTTGGGGCTAGATAATGTTGTGTGAACTGTCCAGAAATATATATTTATTTATTTATTTATTATAAGTTGGTATTATTTTAAAATGTATTTTAATATTATTTAAATCTATACCCATGGATAGGATTGTCATATTCAAATAAGTAAATAATAGATCATTTCATGATTTCACTATTATGGGAAAATTAATTAATGGCACTTATCATTAGCTTTTTGAACCTTAGTGGAGATCATTGACGAAGGAAAACTAAACAATTGACATGCAAAAATAAATAACTGCATCAATTATTCAAAACTTTGGCGAGGGAAAAATACATAGTCGTTTTTATATTTTTTTCTCTTAATCAAAAGAACTATATTATCATTAAATTCAAAAATAGATACAGTACCAATCTATAACATATCAAAACACGGACTGCAAAATTAGTTACGATAAAAAAGTTATTGCCGTTTTTGACGCAATAAAACAGTAAATCGCGTTTTTCTCGCGATTTTGGTTTTGTTGCTGTTATTAGTTATTTAGTTTTCCAACTACAGCGACGAAATATTTGACAAGACTTCACGCATGACGGATGGTCCGGTACAGACTGCAAAAAAATCTGATGCCTATCGTTGGGTATCGTATTGATTTAGAATTGTAATTTGCATTATTTACGTCAAAACATTGCTAAGCACGTCGCTTTAGGTATTTGCATATAATATGTAATGGCATGTTAATTAACCTTATAGCTTTCCAAAAGAAATCACAATAGGCCTCCTTTCACAGTGGGTTGTTCCATCGTGGAATATAGACGATATAAAGATATAAAGAAATCTAAGGTAAACAAAAATGGATAGAAGTCATAAGACGAGCAAGAACAGACGACTTTTGGAAGTGGAATACATTTTACCGTATTTGCTCTGATAATTTTCTACACAATGAATTTTATACGCCAAAAAACGGTTAGTAGTAGTAGAGCTTTTTTGTGAAAGAGTTCGTCCGGGGAAGTACTACCACCATACCTGTTTCTGCCGCAAAGCAGTAGTGCTCGCATTGCTGTGTTCCGGTTTGAAGGGTAAGGGTGCCGATGAAATTACGGCCACATGGGACTTTTCATCTTTATGTTTCAGGGTGGCGGGCGCAGTGGAATGCCACATAGGGCGCGTCCTAGGTGGACGTGACCTGAGGTAATGCACTGTTCATAGGCAGAGGGTACCACTTAACATCAGGTGGAACATCTTCTTGATCTGTCATTCCAAGTAGTATAAAAAAACTCATTGTGCAAAAGTCTTAAAACTGCACTCTGCAGTTTCTTAAATACTGGAATTTTTATACATTTATGTTTCCGTACGATTTTTATGATATTTTCTTAGTTTATTGAGTGATGAAAAATATATTTTTAACAAATTGATTGAGCTGAAGACTTTAGGTGGACTTGCTTTTCTATTGATTTAGGTATATTGTGTATGTTTGAGAGCTGAAAAATAGATACGTAACTACATAAAACAGAAGGGAACCATGTATTTTTGTAAAAGCTTCATTCAATAATTTCATTTTTTTCGGCGATTTTTTGTACTATAAACCTACTGAAATAACTTTAGAAAACACATTGCATCTGTTAAAGTATTAAGTATTAAAAAAATACAGTTTTTAAGAAGTTCAATAATTTAATTTCACCTAGTTTATTTACAAGACCGCCAGGAGTGGCGCCATAGAGAAGAGGCCTTTACTCAGCAGTGGCTGGATAGATAGATAGATAGTTTATTTGTTGACCGTACCCTAAATCCGAATTGTCTTATTTTTCACGGACGTTTTGTATGGGTAAGGCCAGTCCATTTATTTTACTTTGGTCGAAGGGTTTTACTATGCCTATAGGTACTATGACTAGTGGTTCGCCCTGAACCCCGAACTGAGACCTCGCGAATACACGTGATTTAGGTAGGTTAGGTACCTTATTTCCTTCGATATAATATCTATGTACGTGAGTAAACTTACTAAGTTGTATGAGTTAACTACTTAAATCATATCTCGCTGATGTACGGCTAGAAAAAAATGGTGTCGAAAAACACCGCCTCATTTAACAAGATTCACTACCCACTACCGTCGTTTGTCTTTCCTGAAAACTATAATCTGGGTATCTTCAAGTCTAGCCTCCTAAGACCCGGAATTATATTTTTAAAGTACTCATTTGTACACTCTGTACAGAAAAATGTACAAATTAAAAATTCGTTGTCAGACCCAAGGTTAAAAATACTTTATTTTTGTATTTTTTGAGTTTTTGAGATGAAAACTTATTTTGTTTAGGTTAATTTTGAATGTTTGGAATACACCTATAGTTGTAAAATGTATTTTTAATTAGTACATAAAAATGTACATTGGGTCTTAGCATTTACCTATGATTGGTCTTAAGTTTAGAAAATAAAACAAGAAATATAGACTTAAAAAAAAACTTAAACTTATATTCATTATTTATTGTTATTATAGTATATTAGGAACGTTACACACAAATTAGTTATATCTTAGTTTCAATTAACAATTGCTTATTCAGTCATTTGGCGTGTTTGATACAAAAAAACTTAAAAATTGCACTTCTATTTGCAAAAAAAAACAGTAAGCTTAACAAATAAAACTATTAAAATCTAAATCTTTATGTGACTGATTTTCTCTTCTGCGAGATCTGTGGATAAAAGTTAAATGATTACCAACCATCGAGGCTCTACGCGTTCAAGCTGGAAGCACCCCTCTAGAGACCCAAAGTGCATAAATATGTACAAATACTGTACGATCTTCAGACCCAACGTGCAGAAATATGTACATAATTATTCCATGCGAAATAAAGTAGGTTAGAAAAGTGAAATACGAGTAGATATTTTAAAAATCGAATAAATTTATTATTGCTCAATGAAACGTATATTAGTTTGATGTAATATCTATCATGATCATTTTGATAAATTACGATAAAAACTCACCAGCGCGGCCGGGCGGCGGCGCCATCTTTTCCCACGTCCACTCGTGTGCATGACAGGTGGTGTCAAACGGTTGGTAATATTGAAAACCATAGACAAAAAACATCACTAACATACGTCAACTGTCTAAACTCAAGCCCGCGAAAAATCAAAAAGCCCCCGAGTTGTTTGAATGTTATGTACAGAAAAATGTACAGCGGGTCTCACTGACTATAGAGACAGATGTTGTAATGGGACTGATGAAAGTAATTAAATATGTACATTATAATGTACCCGGGGTCTTAGGAGGCTAGAGTGAATAGGTGCCTTCTAGACCTTTGTGCTCCATCTTCGGCCACATCGTCACTTATATACCAACAGGTGAGATCGTAATCAAGCAAAGGTCTATCAATGTTAAAAAAAAAACACTTTTTACGATATATCCAAGGAATATATATATCCCACCTACCTATCGCTGCAAAGCAGGAGTGCTCGCAATGCTGTGTTCTGGTTTGAAGGTGCCGGTGAAATCGCTGTTTCCTTGTGGTCAGAGGTACTAGGTACCTACTTACGAGTATCATATCAGTATGACTACTAGGGTTTCAGGCACGAGACTTTTCATCTGTCTCAGAGTGGGGGGCGCAGTGCAATGCCACACAGGGCGCGTCCTAGGTGGACGTGACCTATGAGGTAATGCATTATTAAAGGCAGAGGTTACCGCTTATATCAGGTGGGCCGCATCTGCAGTTCCGTCATCTTTCTAATAACTTTACGATGGACTTACACCGGTATTCTTAGTCATTCCTCTTACTTTCCTCAACTCGACTCAACCTCACTTCTCTTAGGGTTCCGACATTTTTTAAGCGCTGAATCTAAGTTCAATTACTTTGGCTAGTTTAGTTCTGAACATTATACCTAATTGGAAACTCCCAAACCACACGTCTAGATATTGTGTCTACAAAATTTTATTGACTAAAAACGCCAAATGTAGTTCAAACTACGTTTAGTATGGAGCGGGCTTATATTTTTTTTTTTGAGAAAAAATTATTTTTCAATACATGGTTTTATAAAATTAGTGATCGTAACCGTGTCCTGATCAAAATGATCTTAAACACGGCCAGTCTACTATTACCTATCCATCGAAGAGTTCCATTGTCTACCTTCCGTCTCCATCATCAGATCAGGGGGGTTACTATGAGCTCTTATATCCATTCAGTTCAAAAACTATTCAGTACAAAATATCGGTTCATCGTTGACATTTTTCATCGTTGAATAACTTTAATCGCAGAAGTCTGTAGACCCTCTGCGATTGTGCCTTTAAATATAGTTGCGGACATCACGGAACCAATATTTTGTACTGAATAGTTTATCAACTGCATGGCAATAAGAGCTCATAGTAACCCACCAGCTCGCTTTCACTATCATATTGTATTGTCATCGGAACTTGATAGGTATGCCAAATTTCAGCTAAATCGGTTGAGGATTCAGAATTCAGGCTTTAAAATTCAGTTTCAAGATTCCACCCTGACAAAAATTTGCAAGATTCCACCCAGCAAACATACGTACATGCAAGTTAAATAAAAGCATAAAAGAATGATAATGTACCTATAAAAGTTATCTGCGGGTATACATCTACCTACTTAAAGCTGCGATCTCGCAATCATAACGCACAACGCTGCGGTATGCGGTTCGCGGTGTCGGACACATAATTGTATGAAAAACGTCTTGAATAAATAAATAAAATAAAATAAATAATGCTTGACAGTACATACAACATTATCTAGCGCCAAGCTAAGCAGAGCTTGTGTTATGGGTACTAGATAACTGATATACTTAATACAATACATTACTTGAATAGATATTTTTTATTATACATAGAAAATACCCAGAACATCCTTAACTTAATATCTGCAGATCGCACAAATATTTGTTCCGAAGCGGGAATCGAAGCCGCAACCTCCTGCGCCGCAGGCGAACCTACGCCCGCCGCGCTACAGAGGTCGTGGTTTCTTGTTCCGTCGGAGTATGCATCAGCGGTGAGGAGTAAGTCGTGACCCTGCGGTGGAGCCGCGTATCGCAGCGTTGTGCGTTATAATCGCGATACCAAAGCTTATATCTCCCTGTAGATGAGTCAACGGTAATATCTTTGAACCGAGGCGTGCGCCTCGCCTTGACGAATGCAGCTAAACTGAAACGCGATCACCTAGAAGCAGTTGCAAGTGTAGAGAAGCTAAGGTTGCGCTTAGAATTGGAGAACGCACGTCGGACAGCTTTGTTAGGCTCGCTGGAAAATAGTCAAAAGGAGCTACAAATATTACAAGAGAACTCAGTAAGTGACACTTTATTAACTATCTATTATTATGTTAGGTACATAAAGTAAAGTACATTTATTTACAGAAATAATAATACAAGTAGGTGTGTACAACATTTAAAAGAATGCATATGAAACCGTTGTGCTATCGCTGCTAACGAAGGTCGAAGCGACGCGTGACCTGAGAGCTGGCTCTAATCTAGCTCAACGTATTAGTATTGCCATTCAGCCTGGCGATGCTGGACGCTTCCGTCTGGTAGTGATTTGGATCAGTTGAGCTACCTTTAGATCGTAAAGTAAAGTAAATTAATGGCGTTTTTAGGGTTCCGTACCTTTATAGGTATCAACGGAACCATTCTGGATCACTTTTTTGTCCGTTGTCTGGTTGGCTGTCTGTGTATCAGGACCCTTTTTCTCAAGAACGGCTAAAGGTATTTTTTTTTTTTCAAATAATTGTAGGTAAAGGTTTGTTTGCCGTAAAAAAACCAGCTTCTAACTCAAAGTGTCAATAATTCATTTCGAAAAAAAACCGACTTCGTTGTTAGGAATTTATACATGATTTTATATCAGGTGATTGGAAAGTATGTGTGCTGATCACAATGAGCCTAAACACGGGCAGTCTGCTATTATACATCGAGGAGTTCAGTTGTCTACCTCCCGTCTCCATCATCAGATCAGCTTGCTGTTACCATCATGTTGTATTGTCATTGGAACTTAACAGGTATGCCAAATTTCAGCTCAATCGCATTTTGAAAAGTCACCCTTATCGCCACCCGTGAAATACTTACCTATCATTGAGTAGTTCCAATGACCATCTCTGGTCTTCAAGCAAAATAACAAAATAGGTAAGTTCGTCAAACCTACTCGCTTCGCAGCCTAGAAATGCAATAGGGGATTTTCCATAATCACCCGGCTTGGCAGGCAGATTGGTGCCTCACTCAGTACTGTACCTATTCAGGTGTATGCCCATTACCAGGTGTAATCACTTATTCTGCTTTTACGACATCCATGGGATGCATTGGAGAGTTCTATGTGGTTCTATCCTTAGGCCAGACACTCCATGGAAAGTCACGTCTCTTATGTAATACATAGTAAGTTACATATCTATTTATTTAAAATCGTAGGTACAAGGAATCTCAACTGCTTGGAATCTACGTTCCCTGCTCTGCAATTCTGTTCAAAACGTGTCTGACCACTGTGATGTGTGGGCGTTGTTGTCCAAACCCAAAAACATTCAACTACCCATTACTAAGAAAGTTCACAATGAAAACACTACTAATGGATGCGATGACAGGCTGAAGAATGCCATTGAGAGACGCACAAAGATGTTAGCCGAGCGTGATCGTCTACTGAGCGAACCTGATACAGGCGATGAGTTTTTGAGGTAAGCACGACGTCTGTACGCTTAGATATTATTCAAATTGGGCGTATTTTCCGCGTTTGCACGCTCATAAACGCGCCACCTGCACGCAGCTCCCGCCGAACACACGTGGTGCATGCTGCTACCGCTCGTACCTGAGGTGTGCATGTTCAGAACCAGAACTGCTCACGTTATTTCGTACGTCTGGATTGTAGGATCCTTGGTGAATTGAGCTGAAACACATAGATATAGTACTTCCTGAAACTCGGCGGAGTAAGGAAATTACAGCTCAATACACAGGATCCCTCAAAATTTATCCAGCCGTATGAAATAAAGTGAACGGCTCTGGTTTGTTTTGGTAATAACGTTAAAACTTATAGCGATTAGGGTCTGAATACGCGCGACCTGCGAAGAACACTTCGCTATAACTAGACCATCAATGACGGTACAAACTACTGCGAACCTAGTCCTATTGACCCAGCTGTGGGTGGGGTTGTGGATGAAGATGGCCCAAATTCATAGAAGTATGAAGTGATTTCTATGCCCAGACTGCTAGGCAGAACATGTACCTACCTATGCCTACCTGAATAAGCCAAGGAAATATCTTTGTTACAGAATAAGGAATGCGCTTAGTTATTCCGCGGCTATGGAAGCGAAACTTAAGTTGGTAGGTACCTATGAAACTCTTAATATAATCTAGGTACCTATAGGTAACTAATCTATCCACCAAGACCCAAGAGTGTAGACGGGGAAAGGATTTAAATAGGAAGGCTGAGTGGTTGAGCCGAAGTAAAAATGAAGTGTATCTGGCTACCCTACATCACATCATCGCGTGGAGAGGGGTAGAGGGAAAAATGGATGGATAGCATGTGGAGAGCCATGTGTACTAGTGGAGAGTCGCGCCTCGCGACCAAAGAACATTTTGCCGCGAACACCGTCGGGTACCTACCTAACTATTGTTGGCGTTATCCTGAAGATAGTAGCACTTCCGCGGGGAAAGTGCCACTATCGATGTGCCACCTTCACCGCGAAGTCCTCGATACTGGGGTCTAGTGCACATCACTGACGATGACATAGTTCCTGACATAGCGCCCCGCTCCTATATATATATTAACACGTATGGCGATGCTCTGCTGCGTGCGTCCCCTCGTTGACGGCAGAACCAAAAACTACATTGTGCCGCGACTGGATGGTCTCGGACGGTGTAGGTAGGTACACAGGTACCAACTTATCCGTAGAATAAAATGTATGTAGTTTTCTATCATCTACATACATTTCATTCTACAGATAAGTTGGTGGATCTGTATATAGCAGGTTCACAGATTGATATGAGTCGTTGCATAATACGGGCGGCGACGAAGATGATTGTAATAGTTGCGCGACATTACATGTACACAAGTGTGTAAGTACCTCACCACGTAGCAACACCATTGATAGAACACATACAACATACATACATAGACTTCCGTAGCTCCAGTCTACAACTGCTGCAGTCCCAGTACAAGAACTCGTACGAGACATAATTTAAATCACCGTCACCCATACCCTTCAAACCTGAACACAGCAAAGCGAGCACTACTGCTTTGCGGCATTAATAGGTATGGTGGTAGTACTTCCCCGGACGAACTCTTTCACAAAAAAAGACGCGAGGGCGCGCGCAGACACAGCGCCTACTGTTTGTCTGTGGACATTGTATTACTCATGCTTTAGTTCTTAATCCGAGGTATTACTACATCCATGGTGGACATGTAACCGTGTTGCTCTAATTGGCTGACAGTCACATACAGAACGAACGACACTAGCACAGAAGTGAAGGAAGACAGACTGACAGTCTCTAAAATATATTTGCGTTGAGCTAATTTTCGGTTTAAAAAATTGGAATTCTTCTTTCTTTCTTTTCTTTTAATCAAATCATTTTCACTTCTAATTTCCAAAATCGGCTGGCTGCAGTCTGTAATTATTTCAGTTTGTTGGTTTGCGAGAAAGAAAACCGGAATTTGTTTGGTTATTAATTGCAAGAAGCTCGAGGGAATACCAATGGGAATATTCAACTCCTGAAATTAAGCTCTATAATTTTACCCTAGTTTTACCAAAATAAACATCATGCTTTTGAAAATTGCACAAATAAACAAGAATGTTCTGCGTCTCAGGTTAGCTGATGGCCTAGTGGCCGACACACTTAACTAAACTGGTGTTTTACTGTTTTATTTTATGTAGTTTCCTAATTTTCCACATAACCATTCTTCAGTCTGTGGAAAAGTTACCAACCTGTGTTTCGCATTATTAGTGCCAGGTTTTCGGAAATATAGTGATGACTCAATAATGGTGACTGGGTTACATTACAGGCTGACAAAATCTCTGACATGTAGACCATTGCCACACAGTCTCAACATGGCTTGTTTGTTTTCAGAAGCTGTATGGATAAACAAAGAACAATCAGATTGCTTACTACTAAAGTTGAACAAAATGAAAGTGAACCAATCAAATTCTCAACAAGCGGCGCTGCCAGAAAAACGGTAGCTCCTGTGATGACAAAAACAAACACAGAAATACCGTGGTATCAACCTTACAGTGTAGTCTGCAGTGTAGCTGTATTTCTAATATACTTTTGTGTCCTAAGAGAAGAAAATAATGTTGATTTAGAATTTAACAAAACACTCTATGAAAGAATTCATGGATTAGAAAAGGAGCAGTTACTTCAATCGTACAGATATAATAAGGAGAATGGTAAAAGTGTTGATGATATTGAAAAGAGGCTCAAAGAAATAGAGGAAGATGAATTAAAAACTTTGTAGTAGATTGATAGTCACCATGATTTAAGTAGCTTTAGTTAGATCACCTTTGTAACCCAATTTAAAAGTAATAAACGTAATATTTAATCTCTAGATACATAAAAGGTTGGTAGGTACCTACTTTCTTTATTTTTACTTCAAAAACTTCTTACCTGCAACCTGTTTCATCCGCACAGCCACACATCTATTGAAACATACTGAGAGTACCTACATTGAAATACTGTGCAAAATTCAAAGATTTCTACACCAACCCCATACATTTATAAATAACATCATTATTAGGTGTCTACATAAGTAATGTATGTAATGTACCTAAGTAGGTAGGTACTGGCACAGAATTAATAATGGGTAATAACTATTTATTGTGCAACACAGTGAAATAACTTGAACTTGTCATACAATACAAGTCAACATTTTCCCTTTGTCTCAAAGGCTTGGAGTTCAATGGATTATAAAGATTCACCACCTACCTAGTTGTGAATTACTGGGTGAACTACTAAGACAAAATAATTCTCATAATTCGTCGCATTATTTATCTCTGAAAATAAATTATGATGTCAACTATAAGATACCTATAATAATTAACCTTAGAGGATTGCAGGCCTCCGTAATTTAATTAACACTTCCAATTAATTATTCAGTTTGTTAATGTCGGAATCCTGCGAGTCGGTCACTACCCAGGTGTTTGGAAGATCTCACAAATAATTATGATCCACAAAGACGGGAAACCAGCAAACGAGCTCGGCTCATATAGGCCGATTAGCTTGCTACCGGTAATTTCCAAGCTCTTCGAAAAAATTCTGCTCACACGAATGCTAAAAACATTAGCTGAAAAATCGTTAATTCCCGACCACCAATTTGGATTCCGACAAGAACACGGCACCGTAGAACAAGTGCATAGAGTTGTGGATCAAATAAGAAGGTCCCTTGAACTTAAAGAGTACTGCTCAGCGGCCTTCCTAGATATACAACAGGCTTTTGATAAAGTTTGGCACAAGGGGCTCCTCTGCAAAATTAAAAACTTATTACCACACTCGTTCTTTGGAATATTGAACTCGTACCTCTCGGAAAGAATATTCCAAGTAAAGGATGACGAATACACGTCGAGTTTCCATGACATACAAGCAGGAGTACCTCAGGGATCGGTGCTGGGACCTATCCTATATACCATCTTTACATCAGACCTACCCGAGACACCAGGTGTAGTGACTGCCACATTTGCAGACGATACTGCTATTCTTGCTAGTAGTAAGGACCCAAACGAAGCATCGCAATTCCTACAAATTGAACTCGATAAGATAGAGCAGTGGTTGAGAAAGTGGAAAATCAAAGCCAGTGCCTCTAAATCAACTCATGCTACATTCGCACTCCGCAAGGGAGATTGTCCGCCCGTTCACCTTGGAGAAAACATATTACCACATAACGACTCAGTGAAGTATCTAGGGATGCACCTGGATTGTAGACTGACCTGGAGAAAGCACCTACAAAAAAAAAGAGACGAACTCAACTTCCGGTACCGGAACCTCCATTGGCTAATGGGTAGAAACTCGGTCCTGAGTACTGACAACAAACTCCTGATTTACCAGGTTGTACTGAAGCCTATCTGGACGTATGGCATACAACTGTGGGGATCAGCCTGCAAATCAAATATTTCAATCATACAAAGAGCACAAAATGGCATCTTAAGAAATGTATCCAATGCACCGTGGTTCTTAATGATTACTGAGCTGCATAGCGAACTGAAGGTCAACACAGTCGTCGACGAAATAAAACTATATTCATCGAAATACAAAGAACGTCTGAATGTACATCCGAACCACTTGGCCTCACAGCTAACTACTATCAACTACCCGAAGAGGCTTAAAAGACAACATATCATGGAACTCTGACACATGACACATAAGAAAAGGAGAGGTGGTCGCTGGACCACTTCTGCTACAAGCACGACTACCCGCACCAAATCTGCTCATAGTCTGAGAACTGATCGCAGATGAAAATAGAACAAAAAAAAAAAAAAAAAAAAAAGTTTGTTAATGCTTCGCTTCATTACTGTCCATCCAAAGGTTGCCTGGAAGAAATCGCTTTCTCGCTATTTTTTTATAAGGCCACCCATTATACTGCAATTTTTTTAGTTGATCCTATTATGTTTTTTTTTGGTGTAGGTACAATAAAGTGTTAATCTATCTATCTGATGTGATATACAGCAGTTTTATTTTTACATTGAGAATGACGGAACATCAGTAACCTCTGCCTTAACAATGCATTGTCTTAGGCATTGCACTGCGCCCGTCACCCTGAGACAAAGATTAAAAGTGTCATGTGCCTGTAATTTCACCGGCACCCATACCCATCAAACCGGAACACAGCAATGCAAGCACTACTGCTTTGCGGCAGAAATAGTGTAAGTATGGTGGTAAGACTTCCCCAGATAAGTACTACTTCTTAACACAGAATAAATAATAGTACAAGTATTCTTACATTGTTAGGTACACAATTATAAAATTCACACTTAAAAAAAATGGAACTGTCCAGCATTAGGATACTTCCCCGGACAAACTATTTTAAGACATCCACTTCCAGTCACATATTTATATTCTAGGGTGCTTTTAGGTCACTACCTTTACTTGACTATTTTATAATACCACAATGGCACACACAATACCACATTACATAGTAACTATTATTTAATCTGTGACAATGGTTTAGCGCCTTTTTGGGTTCCGTATCCAAATAAATAAATAAATAATGCTGGACAGTTCACACAACATTATCTAGCCCCAAGCTAAGCCAGAGCTTGTGTTATGGGTACTAGATAACTGATATACTTAATATAATACATTATATACATAGATAGATATTTTTATTATGCATAGAAAACACCCAGAACACCCTGAACAAATATCTGCAGAACGCACAAATTATTTGTTCCGAGGCGGGAATCGAACCCGCAACCTCCTGCGTCGCAGGCGAACCATCGCCAGCCGCGCCACAGAGGTCGTCAAAGTGCCCAAACTGAGCCCTATTGCTCTCGCCGTTAAGCTAGCCTTCATATTTTCAGTGTTTAATGTTTATCAGTTATCTAGTACCCATAACACAAGCTCTGCTTAGCTTGGGGCTAGATAATGTTCTGTGAACTGTCTAGCATTATTTATTTTTTATGTATCTTATTTATACATAAATAACTTCTATATCCTATAGCCATAGTATATGTACTATAGCCTATACGAGTAACTACTTCTGAATATAGCCTAATCATATTTTAGAAAAATGAAACATTTCTCGAATTTTCTCATAGGTACCTACAGTTCTTACAGAACCCCGAATGCGCTAGGCCCGATGCACACTTGACCGGTATTTCTCCTTGACTAGCATTTGAAGTGGAAAAAGTAGCGAAAAACCGTTACCTATGTAATTTTAACACGGTTGAGTGAAGTGGATCCATAAAATTCCGAGGATATGCATGAAGTGAGCGAAGGTGTGAGAGAGCACAGAGGAAGTCAGTAGAAGATGAGTTCACTATTCACCCTATAAAATATGGTAGCTATAGTTTCCCGCCTATTATCTCAGCGAAACTAGTGAAGCAAATAGGTAGATTCAATGTAAAAATGATGCCGTCTGCGTCTGCAACTAACTACCGCACAAAAAGTTATGGAGTTCAGAGATCTTATGAAGTACCTACTATTATGTCGGGCATTGTCAAAAAACGTTCCATATTTAATCATCTTAAACCATTATCAACTTTTACTATTTGGCTAGAGCAGCATGCATTTTACATCGAAAATTCGATAAGCGTCTCATCACAGCCATGTTGCGTTGATAGCCAAATAATAAAAATTGATAATAGTTTAATTCAAATTATTCCCATTTGTTACCCTGCTGTCCCCCTAGGGTAACAGGACAAAAAAGTTTGATATGTCCCCCCTTCTAGATGGTTATATATTTATTTATACATAAGATCAAAGATCTTTTTGTGCGGTAGGTACCTAGTAGTGAGAATGCATGTTTTTGTTGGGATAAGCATATCTATTTAGTTCAGTAGGTTAAATGTAGGTTCGTTTTGCTGCAGTACCTACCTACAGTAGTTGTTTCTAAGACCAGGGGTTGATCAAACTATCAAATGAGTAGGTACAACCTCATTTAGATAGTGGAGCGATGGTTGAGGATGAGCCAACAGCATTCACCTTAGGTCAGGTGAACTAGTGTGAAGCTTTGAAAAATGATCGTAATATCTGCTTACATGCTCACACTACACAAATCTATGAGGCATTCATTTGGTGTTCTAAATGGAATTTTATTTGGAATTAAAATAAGGTATGGTAAGGTATTCAGTAAAAAACATTGTATTCCTAAAGTAATTTTATTCTATCGCAAAGGTCCTGGGTATTACACATTACAATAAGAGTGCATGAACACGATTGAAAATCTGCAACACACATGTGTGCAATCATTTCGGTCTAATGAACATACTTAGGTTCTACGCACACATACCACAAAACACTAAACAAATTAATCTACTCGCTTACATATCATACCATTACAAGATAAAAGTTAAAACTTTCCTAACACACATTACTTCAACCATGTATCCACAAAAGTAATTGAACCTAAAAATAACGTAAAAAAAATCAGTTCTGCTGCTTCCTCCTTAATTTGAATGTTAGTTATTAATAATAAAATTGTTGGGTACATTACAGCTATGTATTTGAATAGATTATTCATACGCCTTAAGCACGCTCTCCACGGATTCGTCGAGCGAGCTGGATGTCTTTAGGCATGATAGTCACGCGTTTAGCATGAATAGCACACAAGTTTGTGTCTTCAAACAGGCCCACCAGATAGGCCTCGCTAGCCTCCTGTAACAAAAACAGAGAACTTTTCAAGTATAAAAATTTAATGATAGTGGATATACATCATCAGCAGCATCTAGACATCCACTGCTGGACGAGGCCTCCCCCATAGAATGCAATAGGGGGTTTTGCCATAATCACCAAGCTTGTCAGACGGATTGATGATCCCAGTATTTACTCAGGTGAGTACGCTGCTGTCCAGCCCCTGGTATAACCTATTAGTCAGCTTTTCTATTAGTAATAAAATATTAAATTAGGTACTTCACGTTAGGTTATTAGTATTGTTACGTTAGGGTATTGATTCTAGGGAAAACAGACCTGCAGAGCGCCAATAGCAGCAGACTGGAAACGCAGGTCAGTTTTGAAATCTTGGGCGATTTCTCTTACAAGTCGCTGGAATGGCAGTTTGCGGATGAGCAACTCAGTCGACTTCTGGTAACGCCTGATCTCACGCAGAGCCACTGTGCCCGGGCGATAACGATGAGGTTTCTTGACTCCGCCAGTGCTAGGCGCTGATTTACGGGCTGCTTTTGTAGCCAATTGTTTGCGAGGAGCTTTGCCTCCAGTAGATTTACGAGCTGTCTGCTTGGTACGTGCCATTGTTCACTGAAATGCAACAAACAATCAATGATTTTGTATCAAGGCAAAGCCACCCATACAGATTACGCTTTTTGGAGACTCAAGGTGTAAGCATTTTTAGGAGGGAAATAATTGTCGAGGTGATTACAAGAGAAACCTTACTTAATTTCCTCTCACATACGAAATATACAAATCAATCAAACCACAAGGAAGAAACACAACTAATATTCACCTTTTGAGACGTTGAAACGCGAGATTTTACTTTAAACACAAATAAACTTCTACACAACAACCGATCATATGCTCAAGATGGCGTCGAAGAGAATGTGGCGGGCTAAACTGACGCTATAATACTAAATGCTGATTGGTTGAGCTTACCAGGCTTGCGCTGTTTTGATTGGTATATAAAACGGATTTGTGATTGGTGGGTTTAACCTAGCAGCGCTGCATCTAAACCAAGGCGAAATGAAATTAATGAAACGAATTTTGTTTTCACCACCCACACGTAGCCGCCGCGCGAACCGCGATCTATAACTCTGATAACTCTGTCCTACTCATTTGTTTACGTATCGCGTATGCTGCATCTCGCTCAATCTGTAATTTCGCTAATATTTCGCGGTTCGTGGCGTCGCGTCGTCGGTATGTAATGTAAACAGCGTTAGTGTTGTAGAATCAGAATCAGAATACTAAGAATTCAATTCTAGAATCAGAATAGTCTTTAATGTAAACTGTTTCTACATTGGATGATAGGTTTCTTTGTCTAATAGGTACTATACAAACAGTTTGCCCATTTCAGACATACAATATTAAATAAATTGTAGGTAAGTAAGTACCTACAAAACAAAAAAAGAATACGTAGACTACTTACAGCAAACTTACAGCTCGTTCACCGTAAAGTTCGCTTTACACCAAGCAATTTAGTGCGCTAGCTAGTGTACGAGATGCGCTAGTGCGGCGGCAGAGTTCATGAAGGCGCAATTGGATCACTACCTGACTTTCACTATCTATCACTGCCTTTACACAATACAAATTTAGTACGCTAGCTCATCTAGCGCTCTGCAAATTGTATAATGTAAGTGAGTGAGTAGTGCTTCTGTCGGGCTGGTCTGGCTGTTGCCTCTGGTGGTGGACCTTGGGGTGGCTAGAAGTTTCAGCAAAATATACAACATTTTACTCATTCAAAATAACAGTCATGCATAAATACAAAAATAACTTTTTTTTTTTTTTTTTTATTATATCTTAAAAAATTAACACAAACAAAGTATTATACACTCAAAAAACCCTTATGGGTTTGTTCAGAGTGTATACAAACCTCCTTAGGTATAAATACACTAATAATAATACTACTAATAATAATATAATACTTACTTTCTAATATTAAATCTACCTATTTATCGAAGAACAAATTACTTATCCATCGTATAAGACGCTTAAGTCGCATAAGACGCGTATATGTCGCAGTCCGCAGTAAGCTATCTTACTGCGGCCTGCGACATATATGCGTACGCGTCTAAATAGGTACCTAGTATTTTAAATGAAAAACGGCTAATTACCACTATTTTTCGTCACTTGGCTGACGTTTCGAGACTGAGTTCAGAAGCCTCTTCATCATGAGCACCGCCCTTCATTCATTTAAAATGATTCCCAACCACGATAGTTTCAATTCTACCTATTTAGTAAGTAAGAGCAGTTTATTTTACAAAATACATTTACGTACACTCCCATAGCCATTGAACTTCATTACACATCACATCAGGTCATCAGCTACTATAAAAAAACATACAGGCAAGACTTTAAGGGCCTTTACACCTTGACTATAGGTATAGTGCAGAGTAGGCGAATCTGTATGCATCAACGTGGCATTTTTTCTGAAAAATGTTTAATGGGGTCTGACGTGCCATCAAATAATTTTGACTTTCTGATTATTTGGAAAATAATAATAATAAATACTATCTATCAAAACTCTTTATTAAATAAAGTAAACAAAAGAGGTACATTTTGGAATGTTTTTATTACACGCATAAATTAAATTAATAAAAAATACCTACTACTTAACACATTTTTACACATGTTTTATGATCGGCGACGTGCCCAAAATATTGTGTCGCGTGCCTGGTTCGCCTACCCTGGTATAGTGTTTCTTACTCTAGTCTGAAGGTTAACGGCCAAGCGCGCTGCGGGGCAAGTCCGAGTTTACACAAACCATCGTAACGATGATCATAACGACGATCGTACGTGTATTGCGTAGTAACTAGCAATTAATCTGTGACGTTTTTGGCACAGATTAATATCTAGTTATTCAGTTATACTCGTACGTTCGTCGTTACGTTCATCGTTACTATGGTGTTTGCAAAACTCCGACTAGGGCCCTTGGTTACACATCTAACATATAGGTTGACTACCTAGTGCTACTAAGTTAGTTTTTACGCTCAATCAATGGTATTAGGTAGTGTGACTGACTGGTTAAGTGCTTTTACACTAGGCTAACTAGTGCACTTAAAGCCTCTTTACACTTAGACCTTGTGTCTTCCTAGTGTGACTGACTGGCTAACCATGTTACCTATTGTAAAACTCAATTTATATTTGGACAGTGTTTTGTGTTTTGTATTGACAAGCAGTTTCAAATTAAATCGAAAGAGACAAAATACGATGTAGCTCTTCAAAGGATATTCCGCATTTATTAGTAGCACGATAAATGCCTTTACATTTGGCTAACTAGTGCTACTAGGTACTTGGTACTACGTAGCCACACCACCTTAGTGCATGTCATAAGGGCGCATTAGTAGCGACCTTGTCTAGGTGGCCACACTACCTAGTACCTGTCTAAATGGTGCATTACGACTTGAGGCGAAAAGCCGTAGGGCCTAGTGGTATTAAAGCTACGAAAAGACATGCTCATTAGTTGCACGAAAGCATGCCACTAATGAGCAATTGCATATTAGAAGCATGTGTGTCCAGACATTGCTAGTAATCAGCATGCTTATTTCAAGCATGCTCAAAAATCAACAGTTGTTTGATTTTTGAGCATGCTACTAGTAGTGGGTCCTCCGCACGTGTGCTAGCACAATAAGGGGTTTTCACGGCCGTTTCACTCATGATGTTTTCGCATCATAAGAGGGGCAAGTCCGAGCTTACACACACCATCGTAACGATGATCGTAACGGCGAGTGTACGTGTATTGCGTAGTAACTAGCCATTAATCTGTGACGTTTTTGGCACAGATTAATAGCTAGTTATTATGTTATACACGTACGATCGTGTTACGTTCACCGTTACGATGGTGTTTGCAAAACTCAGACTCACCCCTCAGTATAGCCTTGAAAATAAATGGCGCCAGCTATGTAATTAACTGTCAAAAATCAAAATAAAGTGAAATGTCAACATCAACAAAGTAGTGATATATTTTCACCTGTCATTGGCAAACTCTTGTGCCACAACTACCGGTCCGCTGAACACGCCAAAAAAAAAGAAGAAGATATATTTTCGTGGTATTCACACAAAAGCACAGACTATGCATTTTTTAATTTAGACAAGCACAATTGAGTCAGCGCCATCTACCGAGCCAAATCGAACCACTTTTATTTTTTAATTTGAAATCCCTCGTTGTGCTTGCACAGTGTGCTAACGCACTTGACAAAGAGGCCTCACACGATCCTCGCGAAAAAAGTGCGTGCTACCCAACTCTACATTCTACATGCTACCTGAGGCGCGAGTGGGAGGGTGCGTGCTAAGCACGTCAACACATTTACTTAGAAGCTGAAGTATGCTTAATTAGAAGTATGCCTAAAACGAGCCTGCTTATTGCTAGCAAATGTGAACAACTGCAGAACTTGCTCATTACTGGCATGCTCATTAAGCATGCTAGTAATGAGCATATCTGTCAGTACTTTGCTACTAAATAAATAAGCTCTATGATATAAACCTGTCTTCAGACGAGGAAGGTAGGTAAAACACCAGTGAGTGTTGCAACTACATTTTTTTTTAATCTAAAAAATATGTCATGTGTCATGTAATGTCCCTACTCTCTTCTTGTCTGTACTGTCTGTGTCTGTCAGTCATCATGTCATGACATTGTTTGTTGTATGTATGCCCAAGTCAAGGCTATTTTTACCAAAATATTAGTGTTTTATAATGAAAAGCATACTGATAATTGTTTTCTACTTTTACCTAAATAAAATAATAGTATTTACGTGATCGTGTCTTGCAATAATATAACTTGTTGTCAGCGAGCGTGCCCTGCGCGAGCGAGAGGCGCAATAATAGTTTTTCCAAAATGCCGTCGGAATCCAAACCTTTGTTAGCAGCCCAAACGGAAAAACCTAATCACTATAAGTAATTATCTTCTATTAGATTTATTTGTGATCCGATCCGCGACAATCTCTAATGATCTTTCTCTGAATAACTTTGTTTTGATGTGTTCCAGATATCTGAAGGAGTTTCGCGTCGAACAGTGTCCATCATTTTTACAACATAAATGTACACAACATAGGCCGTTTACATGTTTTCATTGGCATTTTAATAATCAAAGAAGAAGAAGACCAGTTAGAAAAAGAGATGGGTCGTTCAATTATAGTGCTGACAACTATTGTACCAAATATAATGAGACTTCAGGGATATGCGAGGATGGCGATGAGTGAGTACAAAGCATTGTTTACGTTGTTTTATTGAACAAAAGCACATTCACAAATCGTTTGCCATACACACAAACATTGTTTTTCTTAGATATAAAAATCGTAGAATGCTTATTTGCATTATAATTTTTATTAGGAACATAGGTAATTATGTTCATTACCATTTCAAAAATAATTACCTATAAAACACATTGAGTCACAATTCTTGATCCCACACTAGGATTTCTTTTGGTGTGAGTATCGGGAAAGATGGTCTCAAAATAGCCAGAACAGGAACACATATTTGCTGTTCATATAAGCGTATCCGACAGCAGGAATCAAACCTGCACTGCAGCTGGCTACTCGCCTGCCATGCCATATAGTAACCTATAAAACAAACAAAAACAACACTACAATACAACAAAACAGGCCGGAAAACAAGACAGATAATCAAATATTAAAGGAATTGATCTTTCTTTATAAATAGGCACAATTCTAAACAAAGCAACTATTTGGTAACTATTTCTGCTTAAGTCATTCCGTTACAACTTAATGTTCCTACTCTTGGGTAAACGTTTTGTGTAAACTTATGAGAGGTGAGACAAAATGTTAATTTGAAGCATAACATTATCCCATCGGCTCTATAGCCGAGTTGATAGTGCCCACAATTTCAGTCTCATAGCTCGTTTTATGGCCGAACTGGTTAAGGCATCACCGATTACATGCGATTATTCAAGTTTTGTGTCCCGCTGGAACGGATATTTTGGGTCACATTTAAATTTAAGATAATCAAGTATTTTGCTCAACTCAGCGGCTACCTACTGGGGTGCTCAACTTTAGATCTGAATTAAGCTCATTCATGCTTGGTCATAGATTTTTGAGGAGGGATGGCTTGGCTTAATTATACTAATGTACCTATCAGACTTTTACTATATTATAGAACTATTCTGAAGAGGGAATCGAGATTCAAGTATAGATTTATCTATAGGTGCTTGAGTCTTGTTTCAGTTTGAGTTAAGTTCTATGGGATTAACTTGAACTTAAACACTTATTTTCTGGTTTTTTTAAACCACACTGGTAGTTGACTGAATCGAGAGTTTATTGTGAATGGACTAAAAATTCGTTTCCTGCTCCCTCATAATAACAATTTAATCTCCTTTCGATTCATGGCGACCATCGCTTAGAGTAGGATAGTGCTTTATGTAATTGGATAGAGTGAAAGAGAGAGAAGCTAAAATTTTCGGAAAAACTTTGAAACATTAAATTTTCAATAACAAACTTTATTTTGACTATTTTAGTGAGTTAAGAGAATGGGTCTTTAATGTAGTTCTTGTCAAATTACCTCTAAAGTCCTGTTCCATAGTATGCCATGATGACTACATCATTACATTCCATTCACCAACTTCCTGTGACCTTCTTAATGTGTAGTCTGGATTGTAGTCATTCACCACTCGAGAACGTTTTTGCCACTCGAGATCCTTTTTGCCACTCGAGAACCACACATATGATATTGTATAGTATCTTAAATATGAGTATTTATTACATATTTTTATAACAACAATGTCTGAATTGTAATTTTGTAATAACCGGCCAAGTGAAAGTCAGACTCTCACACAAACCATCACACTTCCATACCATCATACAAGATTCAACTTTCTTTATTGTTCTCTCATGACTTTGATTTATATCACGTTTGAAATTTTTTAAGAATTGTAAAAGTCCTTATACAGTTCTTTAAAATTCATCTAAGGATCTAAAAACGAAATCAAAAAAGAAAATCACTTCTTCAGTAACAGAGTCCACAATTTTGGAACATACTAACAGACAATATTGTTTCTGAAACTTCTGTAAATGCATTTAAAAACAAGCTCAACAACTGGCTTCGAAAGGACAATTCAGAACTTGAAAAAGTGACCCAATATTAGACATTCCACACTGTTTTGACGTAGACATATCAGTGAAAGCTGTTCGACTATAAATAAATAAATCCAATTTCCAACTTATCTTGAGATTCCGGAATACAAATATATTGCCACACCTTTATAGAGGACCTACAAGATGATCAGTCAACACAATCGTGTGCGGTTGCCATTGACGATCACACCGCTAGCCCATACAGAACAGTATATGAAGTGTTGTGTTACATTGTTGGCAACCTTATAAAATACAAATATGCAGGTGTCCGTACCTGCACCGCACAGCGGGCGACACGGAGCGGCGCTACCACCTGCGCTACTACAAGACGTGCATGTGCGTGCACGACACGGACGCACGCGGCCTCTGCACCAAGAACGGCGCGCACTGCGCGTTCGCGCACGGCGGGCCCGACCTGCGCCCGCCCGTGCTGGACGCGCGCGAGCTGCAGCCCGAGCCGAGCGACGACGAGCCGCACGCGCCCAACGCGCTCGACCGCGAGCGCAACCTCATGCTGGAGGACCCCAAGTGGCAAGGTATGAACGGCGCGCACTGCGCGTTCGCGCACGGCGGGCCCGACCTGCACCCGCCCGTGCTGGACGCGCGCGAGCTGCAGCCCGAGCCGAGCGACGACGAGCCGCACGCGCCCAACGCGCTCGACCGCGAGCGCAACCTCATGCTGGAGGACCCCAAGTGGCAAGGTGGGTGCTTCACACGTTGAGCTAGACGCAAAGACTGGATGTAGGGGACATAAAATGCTGGACAGTTCACACAACATTATTTAGGTATATTGATTTGATTGTTGTTTTTAACATATGACTTTCACATGAGCAGTGAGTGGAGGTGTAATTAAAAACATATAAAAATCAGAAATAGCTTTATTACTTGACAATCAGTTTACCAGCGTACAACCGCTCTTCTAGAGGGGGGGGGCAGCTACCCCTCCCTGCCCGTACCTCACTACGCCCATGCGCAAAGACAACAATCTCGTCAAGGTAATCCCACAGAATGTTTTAATAATAATAACACCCAGTTCGTCCGGGGAAGTCCTACCTCCATTCCATACCTATTTCTACCGCAGTAGTGCTCGCACTGCTGTGTTCCGGTGTGAAGGGTATGGTTGCCATTGAAATTACAGGCACATGAGACTTTTCGTCTTTACCCCAGGGTGGCGGGCGCGTCCTAGGTGGACGTCACCTATGAGGTAATGCACTGTTCATAGGCAGAGGGTACCGCTTAACATCAGGTGGGCCATCTGCTTGATCCGTCATTCCAAATAGAATAATACAAATTTTTTTTTTTTTTTTCACCCATAAAGGCCTAAAGTTATAATGCCTATATCATAGGCACAATTAACCGCCCACCTTGTATTTCTTTCAGCTAACAGTAATAGTCAAATTAGGACCATATTTGATGGAAGTTATGTTAAAAGCAACCATTAAGAATAAATAAAATTACAAAAGTCTTGAAAAAATCCGTTTATTCCAAAAAATATGGCAAACGATCGATATCGCGAAAAATTTGCATGAAAATGTGTTTAATTTTGAACAAAATCTACCAATTTTTTTCAATTTTTATTTTAATAATGGGTGTTGGAGCCGTTTTGACAATCCATCCATGATGTCTTGAATATCGTACTGAGGGATATTGTGCCACTCCTCTACCGCAGCCGTCTTAAGCTCTCCTAGGGTCGTAAGGACAGGTACTCTTGCTCGGATACGTCTCTTTAGGTTGTCCCAAATGTGCTCAATCGGGTTCAGATCGGGACTGCGTGCCGGCCATGGCAAAACTTGATGGCATGGCAGATCTTACGGTATGGCAACGAGCATTGTCGTGCATTAATCTGAAGTTGTCACCAATAAATGGTGCCAAAGGTATGACGTGGACTTGTAAGACTTCCTCCACGTATCTTTGAGCGTTCACACTGCCTCTATCAAACACCACAAGATCGGTACGAGCCTCGTGAGAGATGCCTCCCCAAACCATTATTGATCCTCCTTGATAACCCACGGTTTCAGTTATTGCGCATGGAGCAAACCGTCCGTAGCGTAGCGGTCCGGATGGTATCGAGATACCGCTACGCTAGGGCTAGCCGAGGCTATAGTATTGAAAACCTGTGCCCCTGAGTTGTCTCCAGTATTAAACCGACTTTTCCGCCTCTCTTTGAAAACTGGTGAAGTCCCTAAATCTTGGAAGCTCGCTAACGTGCAGCCTGTACCCAAGAAAGGCAGTCGTGCTGACCCTTCAAACTACCGCCCTATTTCGGTCACCTCCCTACTTTGTAAATGTATGGAGCGTGTACTGAATAGGAAGCTCCTTGCATACCTCGAAGGTAACGACCTCCTCAGTGATTGCCAATACGGATTTCGCCGAAACCGGTCTACTGGGGACCTTCTTGTGTATGCCACGCACATTTGGAGCGAGGACATCGATAAATATGGTGAAGCATTGGCTGTTTCATTAGACGTCTCGAAGGCCTTTGATAGGGTTTGGCACGCTAGCCTTATTGGCAAGCTTCCTGCCTACGGACTGCCAGCTCAACTCTGCTCCTGGCTCGCAGACTTTCTGAGGGAAAGATCCATTCGAGTAGTTATTAACGGCTGCTCGTCGGATCAATTGGCTATTAACGCCGGGGTACCTCAGGGGTCAGTGCTATCTGCCACACTGTTTCTGTTGCACATTAACGATCTGCTAATGCCCGGTATCATTGGGTATGCAGACGACAGCACAGTTGTGGAGAGATATGTTTCCACTGCGCTAGCTAGGCAGAATGCAATTCAGGAGTTAAGAGATGAGATGCTGCAGCGTCTGAATGTGACTCTCAAGGCTGTATCCGACTGGGGTGATGCCAATCTAGTCAAGTTCAATGTCTCTAAAACACAGGCTTGTCTCTTCTCGGCGAAAAAAAGTCAGTTTCTCCATGTTACTGTATTCCGTGATGTACCTGTAGCTATAGGAGATCACCTCGAGCTCTTAGGTGTTTCGCTCACGCCTACTCTCAACTTTGGCTCTTACATCGAGTCTAAGGCAAAAACAGCTGCCATGAAGCTAGGCATCCTGAATAAGGTAAAGCGTTACTTCACACCAGGACAGCTTCTCAGTTTATATAAAGCACAAGTCCGGGCTGGTATGGAGTACTGCTGCCATGTTTGGGATGGTTCGGCCAAATACCAGCTTGCTGTCTTGGACTCGATCGAACGTAAAGCTTTCAAGCTTATAGGTGAGCAACATATGGCGGAGACTAAGATCCAGAGTCTCGAGCACCGCCGTAAGGTTGCATGCCTTTCGATCTTCTATAGGTTACATTTCGGGGAATGCTCCCAGGAACTGCACGATCTGATCCCACCATCTCCTTTTCATCATAGGACGAGCAGGCGTACGGCTCAGTACCATCCTTACCTCATTGGTATACCTTCTATTCGCACAAAACGTTTCGGTTCTACCTTTATAATGTGAACTGCTAAGGAGTGGAATACACTACCGTCGTTTGTCTTTCCTGAAAACTATAATCTGGATCTCTTCAAGTCTAGAGTGAATAGGTGCCTTCTAGACCTTTGTGCTCCATCTTCGGCCACATTTTCACTTAGCAACAGGTGAGATCGTGGTCAAACAAAGGTTTACCAATGTTAAAAAAAAAAAACATTCATTTTGGTGCCTGTATACACGTTGGCGTCCATATGGACCTCTTAAGGTTATTCTGCTCTCATCTGAGATCAGTTCGTTCTATCATTCCTCCATAGTAAAGTAAGCATATTCTCGCGCAAAGGCAAGTCTAGCTCTACGGTGCTGTGCGAGCAGTTGTGGAGCGCGAGCTGGACGAAAAGTCCTCAGATTACTTTCAGCCAGTCTTCTTCTAATGGTATCACACTGACATTTCTCACCTCAAAATGACGTGTACGCGCTTCGGTAGCGGTGCTAAAGCGATTTCTTAGCACGTTACTGACAACAAAGCGGTCATCCAGTGCTGAAGTGCACCGATGTCGACGCTGACCTGGCTTCTTTGTGTATGAACCAGTCTCCCGAAAGCGTCTAATGGCGTCCCACACCGTAGTTCGAGGTACACCGAGTGTATGAGCGATGCGACGTTGGCTATACCCAGCGTCAGCAAAAGCCACTGCCCTAGCAGCACCAGTTGCATTGAGAGGCATTTTTATCAGCCCCAAAAAAGAATAATACACTAAAAACTCACATTAAACAATATTCGCACACGATGCCAGAAAAGAACATGAAATGTAAACACAGGAACGTAACTGCAACAATTTCAAACAACGTCTAATTTCCAAAAAGGCTTCGGTGACACAAAATTATTCATCGAAATGTGGTTATAAGTGTTTAGTTTATTGCTAAAATACGCACTTAACAAAAAAAAAATAAGATTAGCCCCAGTTAACATAACGGACCCGCGGCCCCTTCTCCTGCCGTGGAAGAGGGACATCGTGAGGTTTTAGTCGGTAGTGCCGTCTTTAGGTGAGCCCGACATACCCCAGCCCGCTTACCCAGCGGTTGGGGATGCGTAAAGGCAATTCCCCACGTTAAAAAAAAAAGAAAAAAAAAAAGCAATCAGGGTGACGAAAGATATAGGTGGGCGGTTAATTGTGCCTGTGAGTGTAGTAAGTAACAGAACGGCCGATAAAACAAAGTCACCCTAAAGTTTAGCCGATTGGATGTGCACACACAGCTTAGTTCCCAAAATTATTAATTGTGATTTATAAAATGGACTAGTCCATTTTAAAATATTATATCATAATATTTAATTATATCGAGAAACTTATTTTTAACTCCACAAACTGGAACTCAAGTCATCAGTGGACGCGCACTGTCGATCATTGTTCGTTTTGTCATTTGACTCGCGAATAGCGGATATCTTTCTAATGTCACAGAATACATATTGTAATAGTACAGCTCCAAAAAGTTGACTTGTCAAAATCATTTAAATAAATAACGACTCTTGCCCCCACACAATAAAGTGCAATTCAGGTCGCACAGCGCTAAGTACCTATACAGCTAAATTCACCTGGTAGTTACCTCTCTTTCTATTGCGTAACTCTTATCTTGTCTGACTCACTGAAATGACTCGACAAGTCGACCACGCCGGGTACTAGTAGGTTCGTACATAAACTGCGGAGTGCGCCACGCTTGCTAATGTTTCACGTTTTCCTTTCAGATACGAATTACGTCCTGTCCTCGTACAAAACGGAGCCGTGTAAGAGACCGCCTCGGCTCTGCAGGCAGGGATACGCCTGCCCACAGTACCACAATAGCAAAGTTAGTAACGTGATGCTGATCTACTTATTATAGTTAGCAGTACTCAGGCCAGCTTTGTTCTTTGAGATGCATCCAATTTGAAATAGACATTGGCCATGTCGCGAATGCGAAGCTACTATGTAGGTATACCTAGGTAACGTTATACCTCTAACAACACAACCGAACAGGTAGGTAGGTGCGCGCACTTGTCGGCGTCGCGCGCTCTCAGCATTGGCCGACCAGACGTCTTGCGAGCAGCATCGTATCAGTAAGTAAACTTAGAAATATCAGATATCAGTACATGCATTGTTTTACCAGATATTACTATGTGTATTTGTGTACCAGCTATTGCCGATGCGTTCGGGCTGTTTGCGAACAGAGACCGTATCAGATCAACCAGGATCTGATAGATCAGTATCAGATCAACCAGTATCAGATCAACCAGGATCTGATAGACCAGTATCAGATCAACCAGTATCAGATCAACCAGGATCTGGTAGACCAGTATCAGATTAACCAGTATCAGAACCAGACCAGTTAAGCGAGGTTCGGGGTGGCTATAGGGGAGGATGGAGGCCACAGGGGGGCGATTCCCCCCAAAACTTACGATCAGTATTCAGTATCTATCAGAGAATCAGTTGAAACCAGTAAGCAAATTATCATTGCATACCTATGCATCAGCTCAGACATTCGTCGTACCTCGTAGTTATATAGGTACTTGGCGACAGGCCAGGTTAGATTTCAGGCTTTGTTACTATCAGCTGGGGTTGGATGGATATTAAATGAACATGTTTAACTAATAGTGACATACTATTGTGTGTGTTTAGGACAAGCGAAGATCTCCCCGCAAGTACAAGTACCGCAGCACGCCGTGCCCCAACGTGAAGCACGGCGAGGAGTGGGGCGAGCCGTCCAACTGCGAGGCGGGCGACGCCTGCGCGTACTGCCACACGCGCACCGAGCAGCAGTTCCACCCCGAGATCTACAAGTCCACCAAGTGCAACGACGTGCAGCAGGCCGGCTACTGTCCGCGCGGCCTCTTCTGTGCGTTCGCGCACGTCTGCAGTGAGTACAGCGCCTCTCAATGAGTGAGTACATTCCGCGCGGACTTCGCACTCACCTCCCTCGCTTGTTGCAGCCGAGGAGCCGGGCGCGATGCGCGAGCTGGGCGCGCTTGAGTGCGGCACGTCGCTGGCCGAGCTGCTGTCCTCCGCGCTGCCGCCCAACGGCGAGCAGCCGCACGCCAACGGACAGGACAGCGAGTGCGCGTCCACGTCGAGCGTGGGCTCGGCGCCCGCGCCCGCACCCGCGCCCGCGCCCGCGCCCGCCTGGCCGCCGCGCGCCTCCGCCTTCGACGCGGCCGTGCTGCAGGAGGTGGTCGGCAACGCGCTCGACGACCTCTCGCTGGACGACCCGCTCAACCTGATGGCGGCGCTCGACCGCGACCTCGCGGACGCCGAGCCCGCGCCCCCCGCCTCCGCGCCCGTCAACATCCCGCGCGCGCCCCTGCGCGGTTTCAGCCCCGCCGGCGGCGGCAGCCCCCTGCCGCCTTTCCTGCGCTACGCGTCCGACGCCGACCGGCTGTTCAACTCGGCGGGCGCGCGCTCCGCCAGCTTCGGCGCGACGCCCTTCGAGTTCTGCTCGTCGCCGGGCGCGGGCGCCGGAGCGGGCGCGGGCGGCGGGCCCGAGCTGACGCGGCTGCGCGAGGAGGTGGTGGCATCGCGCGCGGCCGTGGCGCGCTGGGATGAGCGCATCGCGCAGGCGCGCACGGCGTGCGAGGCGTGGCGCCGCGAGCTGGACGAGGCGCTGCGCAAAACGGCGGCGGCGGAGCGGCAGCGCGATGAGGCGCTGGCGCACGCGCTGGCGCTGCGGCGCGAGCTGGGCGGCGCGCCTGGCGACGCGCGGCGCGACCTGCGCGGTCTGCCGCTCAGCACGCTGAAGGCGCTGCAGGCGGCGGCGCGCGCCGAGCTCGAGGACATCGAGAAGGCTCTCTACCTGGAGACGGCCACCAAGTGCATGGTATGCGAGGAGCGCGCGCGCTGCGTCACGCTGGCGCCCTGCAACCACCTGGCGGTGTGCGAGCCGTGCGCCGCGGGCGCCGCCGACTGCCCCTACTGCCGCACGCCGCTGCGCCACTGACGCCTGCGCAACACTACACAACACAAGCTCAAACCAACTACATTCGGTTTTCGCGCGTGATTCCACCGCCTAGCATTGCGTTGTGTACGAATTTCTCGTTTCTCCTCCGAGATATATTTTTGCACGGTACCTTAAAACATAATAAGTCAATCACCCAATGGTTTCTAAACTGTCACTCACGATGTCAAATCACAGTCACACATGCACATATAACTGCGTCGTTAAACTGTGCTCTATCTCTATGAACTCTAACATAAACTATGCGAACAAAACAAAAGTATGGGGACTAGTATGAGGTACTCCTACATTGACTCCCGAACTGCGGGGGTGGAGTGCGGGGACGCGGGTTGCGCGGGGCGGGCAGTGCCCATTCTGTATATCAGTACTACTCAAATATTGTGTCACAGTCCTGGGTGTATACACCTTATTTACTTTACTAATGCTTTGTTGCTCTTTCAAAATTCTATTAAACAGGGAAAATAACTTTTCATTTTTTTTTTTTATTATATTTCAAAATCATTTATTTCACAATAGTTTCATGTATTTAGTTGTTACAGCGGTTATGGTTTCGGAATACACAATTACAAAATCAATTACTAGTTAGTGCTCATTGTGAGGTAGGGTGCACCATCATCGAAACAGAATGACTGTTCTTGGCTATTGGCTCATATTTATGCCTTGTGCCATGAATACACATGGCACATATTTAAATTTTTGCCTTGTGCCACGAATACACATGGCACATATTTAAATTTATGGCTTGTGCCACGAATACACATGGCACATATTTAAATTTATGCCTTGTGCCACGAATACACATGGCACGTATTTAAATTTATGCCTTGTGCCACGAATACACATGGCACATATTTAAATTTATGCCTTGTGCCACGAATACACATGGCACATATTTAAATTTATGCCTTGTGCCAAGAATACACATGGCACATATATAAATTTATGCCTTGTGCCACGAATACACATGGCACATATTTAAATTTATGCTTTGTGCCTCGAATACACATGGCACATATTTAAATTTATGCCTTGTGCCACGAATACACATGGCACATATTTAAATTTATGCCTTGTGCCACGAATACACATGGCCCATATTTTTTTTGTATTTGCTTGTTTAAATCAGATGCAAATATAAGTTCCGTTTAATGAAGGTGTTAACGTAACTATATATTTACGTTCATCGCGTAGTTTTAAAAGATACATGTTATAGTTTTATACAGCACGCACGAATCAAATACGACTTGAATAGTTTAGAGTAGAATAAGGATGCTGCCATGTCCCAAAGGAAAGAAAGGACTACATGGAATGAAGGAAGCGATACATGACGAAACGGAGCTACGCTAGACGTTTTCACGTCGATAAGTGTGACCAATCTTTTCGGCTTAGAAATTTAGCAAAGTTTTTTAAATCACTGCCTGATAGTGCTCGCTTTTTTATGAATTTTCAGTAATATCCTTTTTTTTTTCTTTATAATTGGCGTCGCACGGCTTTTGCATTTACCATTGCCAAGTATAATTATTGTATTTTCAATATAATTTGCAACGTTACAATCCTTCCAAGTCGTCAAAGTCACAGTGAAGTCATGTTTAAGTAAAACTTTGGTAGACAATTTGCACCAATTTGAAAAGTCACGCAATACACTTCCATTTCATTTCACTACACTTGTGCTCTAAAGACGAGCTACGTTGGTTATAATGCCACCAAAATTACACAAAATAACTCAAAAAACACTAGGAATACAATAAAAGTAGACGACGTCTATTTTCTAAAATGGAGGAAAGAGCCCAGTAATATCAATGTTACGTAAAAATTATGAAAAATAAGTACTTATACCTACATCGAAAGTAGAAAAACCATTGTTTCAAGTAGCTAACCCATTTATCTAGCCACCTCTAGACAATATTGATTCTAAATGAATTATTTAGCTAAACTTAAGGACCAATAATATAACGAATAAAATACTCTATGAATTTTTAGTTATCGATACGATTTCCATAATGCGTTTTACTCTGCTGGTTTAATATTTTTATTACCTAAAGCAAATTTAAGTGATTTTCTTCGAAGTAATGCTGAATTTTTATAAAAACCTTTTTCACATATTTTATCTAAGTATTTACAATATAGATTTTATATTTAGATTAAGATTGATGCAATTAAGTAGGTACCTATATAATTTATATCGTGAAAAATATTGTGTATTTATCGTGAAAAATATTGTGTATTTTTGAAATTGATCTTTAATTATGCAATGATATTGATTATGTGCAGGATCGTCTAGAGATAAACTGCGCAAAGATTGTCGCGGGATTTTTAATAGACTGAAATTAAAACCGCTTTAATTTTAGTTGGCTAAGAGAATCCTGCGCAGTATCGACATCATTGTGGTAGTATTTTTAAATATTTAAGTAACCTGTTCAAGAGTTGTACGGATATTTTATTATTATAGCTTCTGTTGATGAATATTAATTTTTATTGAGCTACGTCAGAGCTGAAACAGCGATTTCGGACAGAGGCTACTCTGGGTGTTATTGTATTGATGTAGGTACACACGCTTTGAATACCTAATATCTTACTAACTTCTAATAGCTACATTTCTTGACAATAAATCGTAGCAACCGATATAGGTAAATGTATTATATTGTATTTGTTTTATGTATTTAAATCCAATCTAACGCATTTTGTTTAATAACATTCCCAATAATCTTTTAGAGTTGTGTTTAATCGGTGTTGGTAGTTATGTATGTAGTGTAAGCTTCAATGTTTTTTAAGTTTAAGGTGGGTCCCTCTCGCTTGTGGCGCGAAATTCATATTTTTTTGTGTTTTTTTTGTTCATTACTTCTCATGAACAATTCTTCAGATAGCGAAAGTTGATTTCGCGAGAACTAAGAGACTTAACACACATTGTTTAATTGATAGTATCTGCTAAATATCATTAGTTTAGCTGCGATACCCCTCTAAACACATTTGTACAGTGTTTTTTAAGGGTTATTGTAGCTTAACTGATGATATTTATGAGGTACTATCAATTAAAACATGTGTGTTAAATCTCCTAGTTCTCGCGAAATAAACTTTCGCTATCTGAAGAAGTGTTGATGAGCTGTAATTGGCAAAACATACCAAAAAAGTTGAATTTCGCTCTTCAAGTGAGAGCGAAACCACTAACCAAGGTTTACCCAATGACAAGTCAGTGCAGTCCAATTTTAGTTAGCGCCGGTTGTATAAGCGAGGGAACAGGATATTTTATACATCTAAATTAGTACAAGGAGACAATAATATGGCGGCGTACTTGCGTACCTAATCTCCTCTAATCCCGTACAAAATGTGCTTGCAAAACTAGAGTAATGTTCTGTCGCTCTGCTTGTACTGCACTGAATGCATTATTTACTCTTTTTCGTTTTTAGGGTTACGTTGGTATAAAACAATAATAAAATAAATAATGCTGGACAGTTCACACAACCTTAAAATAACTCATAAGGGGAGATTTCGGTGTTTGTCCGTCTGCCACTTTCTCATTTTTAGCGACTGTTATAGCTATCGTCTTGTGGCATATTTGTGAAAAGTATAAGTCAGAGGTTTTTCTTTTAATTTCCTTCTAAAATTTGGGCGCGGCCTAAATAGTGTTGAAAATTTACAAAGAAAAGGGTGGTATCGGTTACGTTTTTTGAAATGTAGCCTGGATACTACTCGGTTTTATAAACAAAAATGTGGAGAAAATATAACTCCTACACTTACAGGTTGAAAAGTCTGAAAAAAAAACGAACGAGGATGGGTCCTTTATATTTTAGACGGATTTCTAAACCAAAAGTGCATTTTTGTAATTACCTCTGACAACGGAAACCTCTGTTCTTGACTCGCACTTTGCAGAATTTATATTTATAAGCCCTTATAATTTTTGTTTCTTTGTCCCACATTCTGGTTTACAGAAGAATAAGAGTGTTAGATACGTATACAAATAAGTTATACAAGATGGAAATATAGGTTATTTCGAGTATACTGGTTCAATTCAATTACTATTGCGGAAAAAGCATTTTTTTTTAAACATATATACTCACACCTTTTCCCTCGACAGGGTAGGCAGAGCCTCAAATGGCCATTCATGGTGGATTGCACGATAATGGAAACATAGATGTGACAACTGGTGAGCTCATCGCCGCCATTGCTTCATTCATTGGCATTTTGTTTAAAAAAAAAACATTAAATTGGAGCTCAAAAAGTTTGGAATAAGGTATGTCTCATTTATTGTTATTGTTTATTACAAAACGTGTCTACTAACACCCTGTAGATAACTTTGTGTTATTAAGATGTGTACACAGCCTGTAGTTTATGGTACGATGACGTGAAGCAGATAATTTTGTAAGTTGAGCGATTAAGTTGTTGCTAAGTAAGTCTGACTTGAAAGACTTGTTAGCTCATCAATTGTATTTTGAGCAAGTTCACCAATCTATATAGTAAGTAAAGTAACGGAAAACGTATATAATCAAAACAATTATGAATTTCCATATGTTATTTTTATTTAAAAAGGTTTTTGTACAATTTGTACTCGCGTTTTAATTATATAGATCGGTTAAATATTAAGAATGTGTAGATGTAAGAATTAGGACTAAGTAGAGTTTTCAAATTGTAATGGACTTAATTTGTAGCTGCGAATTTGTGTGGTAAAAGGAAAAGCAATAATTTTACTCTAAACGCCGGAATATTTCGCGTTGGGGTCCGGTAACGGACAGCAGGACTAAATTATAATATATTTTAGAGATTGATAAGCATATACAATTATACACACGCTAATGTAAATAGATTATAGTTACTGCTTTTCTTTAGTGGGCTATTTTCAATAGTTATGTTAACATTTATTATGTCGGCACGGCACATTTTGTTTTCTTGGTACCCAAACTGCGGAGGATAAATTAAGAATCGTTGGCCAAAAATAAGATGTTCATGTTTTTTCACATAGTATCGTCTTTCAGTGTGACGATATTTTATATATTATTTATTGGTTGAATTGTTTATTAATTGGCGAGAAGGCAATCTCTAAGTAAAGTAAATATTGGCCTAAAGTATTTTTGTATCTAGTTTTTAAAATGCATGATGAAATTATTCGCTTCCATCCGACGACCTGTGGTCTAGGGTCCTAGGGGGCACCCAGTCGTGTTTTTAGGAGGGTTTTGAAATTGACAGATTTTGTAACGCTGCTCGTTGTAAATGTTGAATCAAAATGTTCTGTGTGGCCATAGTTCGTAGTATAGCTTGATAGTGTTTCTAATGAATGACATATATTTAAAATTTAGGTATTATAAAACATGTTAGAGTAAGGTATATTTATTTTTTATATTCACAAAAATTATAAAATAAGGTTTATTATCAAAAATGTACTTTGTACCTACCTAAATGTAATTTTACTTGAGCTATTAGTTTTATTTGGTTTTACAAAAAGTAATTGGATATGTTTTTATTATTTATTTAGTGTATGTCCATTGAAAATTTAATAAATCTTATTAATTTTTCAATGGTATGTCTGTATGGTCTTGTAAACGTAAATATCGCGGTCTCGAGTAGAGCGTCTGCCAGAGGCACGCCTCTTAAGGATTATGTAATGTAATATTTTACACCCGATATTAAATTATTGGTCGCGATATAATGAATACGAATGGTGTCCAGATCCTATTTCAGACGCTAAAGATGCGATGTATGTTGTAGTTAGGAACAGCACAGTAAAGCTGAGCGTCCACCGACGCGCTCCGCACGCGCCGCATTTCAGTCTTACCATATAGATGCAAATCGTCAGCATAAATCTTTCATGCAAAGCTCAAAATGCGGCGTTTTTGTGTGGACGCGCAGTTTTACAGTAAGTACTACTAAACGCAATGCAATTTCCAATCTATGTAAACGGAAAAGCTTCATATACCTACTAACTAACCCAATTTTTAATAGCATACTTTGTTTCTAATGGATATTAATGTACTCTAGAATATGTTTATAGTTTCTTTGCATACCTTTATTTCATAATAATTACTTTTTTTATTTAATTAGGTAGGTAGGCCCAACAAATTTTTGAAATTTATAAATTGTTAAATTAGGAATAGATTGTAGAAGTTAATGTCTACGTTTGTATGCGCTGAGATTAGAGAGAAAATAGCTTTTTTATTCATTTGGATTGAGTTAAAGTTTAAAATATTATTGAGACATTCTGATGAACGTGGGTGTACCTGCTTACGGAAGTAGGTGGAAAATTTTCACAACAAAACTAACATTTGATGAGCGTTCAGCTCGCCGGTGCAAGTTGTCGTTAACCTTTAATGGCATAGTTCCAACGCACCATAAACGCGCATTAAACATTATTTGTCTATACTCTATACGAAACGAGCAGTGTGCGAGACATATCTGTAACGCGATATTCGAGATAACGACTAATAATATACCGGCCATGCGTCTTGAACCACGCAGTGTAGGGTACCGAAGTCAAGTCACAGTACTTCAATAACTAGAAAAGTATTCATCACAGGATATCTAAGAGAATTTTCGATGAAAATTACTTCTAACAAACGTACTGCTTAAGGAGTGGAACACACTACCATCGTGTCTTTAGTGATAACTGTTATCTGGGTCTCTTCAAGAGTGAATAGGTGCCCTAGATAGGTGATCTAGACCTTTGTGCTGCATTGTCGGCCACATCGTCACTTACCAAGCAGGTAAGATCAAACGAAGGTCTATAAAAAGTTTATCTTTTTCTTTTAGACAAAGTAAATTTTTATTCAACCAAAACAATAAATAATTTGTCGTAAAAGTAAAAAAATAACAGTTTTATTACGGGAGGTAAGGTTTTCCTCGGCAGGAGAACTCTCGTACGGGGGACTGCCCTTGGGATTAGCGTATTTTTATTGGTGTAGTACGTGCTACAACTCAACTGGCTACCTCTTAATGCTGCCGTGATTTACTCCTGTGACAGAATACATACAGACAGGCGGCTTAGGCGTCCTGTAGACACTTATGTAAGCGTCAATCATTTCCATCAGTCATGAAATATGAATGGGTCTGGTTGGAATGATATCGAAATAGACAAAAACAAACTAAAATAACCGACTGACGGTTTAAATCAAATCAGTTCAGATCTTGAACAAGTGGCCTTTGCGTTGTACTTGTAGCCCACAATTTCGCCTATGTCACGTTACAAGTTCAGCTTTGCATGAAGGATATTCCGGTGTACACCGTGTCCGGAAGAGTGAACGGTGGGCCAATTTAAAAAAATAACCAAGCAAAAGTATCCCTTTGAAATATAAGGACCACATATCTACCAAATTATATCTACAAAATATAGAAATCAAATCAAATTCATGCACAAACATCGGTCATCACAGACGATGGTTATCCATCAGTCCGTCAATCAGCAGTGACTGGCAAAACTGACAGCATAGCTTAGTGTCTATGGGACGCCTTAGTTCGTGTCCCTTTGGTACCCGTACCGTACTATACCGTAGGATGCGTTAGCACCCTAGTACTCTGTGACCGTAGGTAGGGTATGGATCCCCTGAAAACGATCGGTTGTTTCGAAATGATTTCTAAAGTATTTCGCAGTCGTTTCGTATATGCGCCGTAACGTGCGCCCACATTCATCATCACAAAGATATGTGATACAAACGTGTAAAAGATGCGACATATAGGTTTACTAGTTAGGTAGGTTTTATTAATAAATTTAAAATTCCATTCAATAACAGTTGTTTTATTTTAAGATCCTAATGGTCCTTGTCTTTACACTTCTCCACCATTATGGGGGTATGGTCTGAATGTAGGTAAGTTTTTCGACATACTTGCTCGTAAAGTGGGCTTTATTGCAGCGTTTTCAGGTTTGGAATGCTTCATATTAAACACACGTTAGGTACTTTACATTACCGCACTGACACAGTATAAACAATAGTAGGTACGAACGAACTGATGCTGTATTTTTATATTTATAAAAACGTGCATCTTTATTTACAGAAATAATAATACAACTAATCAGCCTCCAAAAATTCTGGGCATAGGCCTCCCCCATAGAATGCCACGACGAACAGTCTCCATCCACCGCCTTCCTGCGACCTCTATAATATCTTTGGTCCATCGAAACAAAGTGTGCCGGTCTCGTGTCTCCCTCCTCTGTTTTCACCCCTTTGGGGGGGCACCACTCGAGAACCTTTCTTCTACAACTGTTGACAGTTCTGCGAGCTAACCTATATGGTTTGCACATTGCCACTTCAACTTCATAATTTTATTCTGAGAGCTATGTTGGTGATGTTGGTTCTTCGGATCTCCTCATTACGGTTTTTAGCTTTTGAAACTCCGAGCATAGCTCTCTCCATAGCCCACTAATACCTACAGGTTGGTATAATACAAAACAAAACAAAAAAATCTTTGAAAAATATTTATTAATGTCAGATCAACAATAAAAAAGTCTCAAAATAAATATAAAATAAGCTAGGCTTGCTTAATTTGAAGTTTCTTTTGGTACACAGCTAACCATTATTGTATGGATGGTGGGTATACCCCTGCAACTTCCATGGCGTTCCTTCCTTAGCGTTGACACTCCCAACAAATACTACGCGGGGACTGCGGGGACTGGGGAAACGGGAGGGGAAGTATGCAAAGTGTCCGCTAGGGGCTCTTCCGATACAAAAATCCGTGCACTTACACAATTTAGTGCTAATTGCTTCCTCAGGGTCTTTTGTCCGACCCCTGGACCGACGTGGAGGCCAAGGAAGTAACAGAAAGGGTATTTCTATCTAGGGATAAAGCATGTTCACCAGTGCAATACAATAATAGCCATAGGATCTTGACCGCCTCGAAGTATATGCGCAGACAACTCAAAGTATATGCGCAGACAAATAAGTTCATAGAAAATCTATTGCGCAGATATACGGCGAGCTTTAGCTCGGCGAAGATACATCGGCGTTACTGTAGACCAAATAACTAACTATTTACACAATTTACTGGATAAAGGTACATACGACTTTAAGGTCATAGCACACATATCAACTCGGAAAGGGATCGTAACCGTATCAACTCGAGCCGTTCAGTATTCTTTGTATGACACTCCCTACTGCAACGCACACTAATCGGAATCGTAACGTTATCGCCTCGCCTCGGGACAAGCGAGCGGTTGGCGAGCCGTAAGCGCGGCGTCGCCGTAGTCGAGTCGACGTACCGGAGCTGCTGATCCGTGCTTACGTTAGGTTGACGACTGGTTGATGGCGATGCGAAAGGCGATACGGTTACGATCCCTTTCCGAGTTGATATGTGTACTTTTTTTTACCTTAAAACTATAACCTACTCATTAACTTACAATGAGCAATAGCTTCCAACTCTTTGAATCATTTCAGCTGCCTCGCCTCCAAGGCTTTGAAGCAAATTGGTTGAATCAGCTGCGTTTCACAACATGCCTAGGCCACTATACAATAACAAACAGTACGGTCACTATGAAGTATTGGCGATTTCAAGTGCTGCGTGCATTTACCGAGACATAGCTAGGGCTGCCGCATATTCCTTCGCGTCCTCGTGTTTTGATGGGCCGGAGGGTAGGCGAATAAACGTCAAACGCTCGCGGACTGCGCGACATTGTCAACCACCAACCCCCTTATACCTACCTACCATTAGGGAGGAATGCTAAGAAAGATGCCGACCTCTTTACCTATAGCCTGTACAGCCTTAGTACGAGTTTTGTTAGTTTTCTAAACTAGGTAAGTATAAGAAGTTTCGTTTCCTTCCATACATTTAATTGCAGCGCCCCTTAGTTCCTTGGAGTTTCCGCTAGGGGCGCTGCCAGTAAATGTATGGAAGGAAACGAAACTTCATATATTATAATTTCAAAAACTATGTAAACTCAAACTAAGGGTACAGATAGTGTCCGTATTGCAGTATTGTTCCTAAATGCAGTAACTGCATCGATTACCATTCTCTAAATTTGACAGAACTTAAACTATTTCCGTCCTTTTCTAATTTACTGAAATTAAAATGATGCCGATATTTCTAGTGCTGTCAAACTTAGTTTAGATGGTAATCGACGTCTCTACTATAAATAAATATGTATACCTAATAAATAGGTGTCCCCCAATAATAGCAGAATACCTTATTGGATCGGAACATAGTGACAGAAACTGACAATTGAATGAACCAACAGCTAATGTCACACCCGTAAAGTAATTTGGCTAGAATGGTACTAATAAAAATTTAAAACATAAAACATTGTAAATAGTAAAATTTAATCTCAACTGGATTTCACAATACAGAGAGCTTCAGGACCCAAACAAAAAAAAATAGTACATATTTAAAATATGGTTACAACTTATAATAGTCTCGCGCGCTATATAATAATAATAATATAACGAAATGGTTACAGTACAACTATGAAAGTAATGCGCCTCGGCAACGTTCGTCTTTTCGAAACAAATTATAATTGCAAGTGCGTGCAAAAGAGACAGTCAGTGCCGAAGAGCATTACATTCGTAGCAGTAATGTACTCTAGGTGTCGATACTGTGCCGCATTCTCTGAGCGAAACCGCGCCAAATAAGGAAATTTAACATGTGAAATTATCGCTGTCCCTTTTATTTCAGTCTGTTAGAAAGAGCTCAGGATATTATAGTGCTCAAGATTCAGCCACAATTAAACAGAACATTTTTAAATGTGACCTAAAATTTCCGTTCCAGATGCGGGTTCGAGCCAGGCAGTTGTATTTAAAGAACATGGGCAACTCCCCATACATTGTTTGATCCAACTTTTTTGTCTAACGTAACGTACAGTTGAGATATTTTTGGTTATTGATAATATATATTAAGATAATTAAAAAGCTAATTTAATTTCTTGCGTAGAAATATTTTACGATTGTTTCTAAATGGTCACAATTATAATGCAATTGAAAAACCATTGATGTTAGTAGAATACCAAAAGTGTCAAAAGTGACAAGTATGAGACAATTCATTAAAAAATTTAATTTAATTTTTATTTTATTTTTATTTATTTTCATGGAAAACAGCTTATTAAACTAGGAAGGATACATAATGGAAATGTAAAACAATTAAGCCTTAAACAGTTTTCACTTATAGATCGAGAAAGATATTTATATATACTTAACATAAAAAGTACAACAGGTAGATACATTAAGCAAAGAGACAAAAACAAAATCAAAATGCCAAAAAGAAAAGATAAACGATGAACAGTGAACAATGAACCATATGAATCATCAGATAAAATATACGAAACAGTAAAAAAAAAAGTTTATAATAAATAGATAGGTAAATACACAATAACTACATATATATATGTACTAATACACAGTATATATACAGGTATAGGAAGAATAGGAAATAGGAAATAATCAGGAAGCAAAAAAGTCCCTGCTAATAAGTGTACTAAATAAATTCCCCCTTGAGTCGAATAGGTCAATGTTTTTCGAGTAGGCAGTGTTAAACAAATGCATAGTGCGCAAAAGATAAGAGTTCTTACGGTAGTTAGTTGAACAAAATGGAACGTGTAATTTAAGGTAATTTCTACGCGAAGTGCTACTTGTTGGGACTATAAGGTCGACTTGAGAAAGAAGTGAAGAGGAATCAATTAGGTTTAATAAGATTTTGTTTAGAAGTGTAAGGTCAGCCGCTTCTCTCCTCTTACTAAGCGGCAATAAATGGTTTAGTAGAATTGAGCCCCTGGGTCAGCGGTAGCCCACCTTCTTTAATTACAGCTGTTTAACTTTAAAATGCTTGTACAGTATCGTAAGGATTCACGTGGACGTTAAATCGACCTTAAAGCGTTACCTCGATACTGACGGAATATCCTTGGAGTAGTTACAGCGTGTTTTGTCTCTATCGAACGCATTTGAAACTGCTTGTCTATGCAAAAGACAAAACATTGAACTATTCCAAGAAAATCCTAGTTTTATAGTAACATGGCTACAAAATATATAGGAGTTAGAGTGTAGTCAGTACACATTTCATAGTCAGCGTGTACAATTAAATGTATACATCTTAAGCCGCGTATTTCATATTTCTAGGGCGTAAATCGAATTTACTCACACAAATTAAATAAATATTTTCAGCTTACATTAAAACTAACTATATTAGTAAATAGCTGCTAAATTGCGATTTGGTTTCAGGCAAATTTTTATTACCAATAATGTATCTTATTTACAGCGACATACGTACTTAGAATTAACATGTTTTCAATATACAGGGACTAACCAGACTTCTCCCGAAAACTGAAACAATGCATTTAGATTTTATAACATAACAATGAATAGAAAAGCAAGCAGATGGCCCACCTGATGTTAAGCGGTAGTTTTTGCATTACTACATAGGTCACGTCCACCTAGGAAGCACCCTATGTGGCATTGCACTGCGCCCGCCATAAAGATGAAGTCTCATGTGCCTGTAATTTCACCGGCACCAACACCCTTCAAACCGGACCACAGCAATGCGAGCAATACTGCTTTGCGGCAGAAATATTTATGGAGGTAGTCCTTCCACGGACGAACTCTTTCACAAAAAAGCTCTACTACTAAAATTGATAGCTGTCAATACGTCATTGAAGGATTTTTTCCAGTGATGGAAATTAGCTTTTCGAGAAAAGCTGTTTCATATATACATCTGTACCTTCAGTTTTCGGAAGCTGTTCTTTACACCCTGTATATGCAAAATAAACCTTACAGTCATACAAATATAACTTATCTATGGTGTCTCTTCATGGAACACAACCTCAAAATTATGATAAAAACTAACAAACTTATGGGTTTAATATTGTATTTATGCTAGGCCACCATTATGTATAATATAAAACAATTGTTATACAAAAAGTATACAAAGTAATTCTTAGTACACTTCCGTGCAAGAACTCCAAAGTGGTGAGATTCGTCACCTATGCTTTAATAACTTACCTCCAGCTTCATAATTTATTTTAGGCCTTTATTGAAATAAATCCTTACTAAATTGAGCACAAATTTTGCCCCGTTTTCATAACGCTATTTGTGTGGACGAATTATGGAATCGATTTCACTAAATACAACACTAATATTTTCTACAACATAAACAGGACTTTGATAATTTCTTACCCCCTTATTAATCATGGTGTAAAGTTACAAGTACAATCGTATAGTTCCAATGAACTGAGTATCAGCCACTTTGCGGGCGCATACTGTTCCACTATCGGGTATCTGAATGGTGATTGCATCACTTTGTCCCGGCTACAGAATTGAGTCGAAATGATTTTTTATGTGGTTACCCTGACAAGCGCGCCTAGCGGACTTGTTGAGAAACTCAGTATAACCATAAATTCAATTCAGTGGTTTGATGCCCTTTTCCCAATTTATTTGGGGTCGGCGCAGTACGTACGTCCACTCTCCCCTGTCAGCCGTCGCCTCATCAGTCACTCCCTTCTCATTCATATCATCTCTCACGCAATCCACTTCCCATCCATCCACTAACATTCATATTCATAACTTTCTTAGTTACATGCGTTTCATCCCTCCTTATAACATGCCCACCCCAAGCTAAATGATTTCCTTTCAATTTTTCTTACACTGATGTAATTTTCAAACATCCTCTTGTATACTCATTCCTTATTTGATCCATTATTGTCACTCCACACATCGATCTCAACATTCTCATCTCTGTTGCATGAAATCTTCTTTAATCCTTCTTCTTCCTTTTCAAAATAATCTATCAAAAAGTTTTGCATAGCTATGTCGTATTACAATTTCTTGTGACATAGGTTATTCTGTCAAAGATAAGTTTAAGGTAGGGGCCGTACATGTAACATTTACACCGTCCTTATTAATAAGAGAGTTCAAAAACTTCACTTCACATTACAAATTCCATCTTAAACTAACCGTGCCTTATTACTAGATCGTTGTGAGATAAAGTGCACTTAGTGTGAGGTTTGAGCATCTATTTAGAAACACGTGGATATTGGATGCAATTCACTATTTCAGAAAACTCGAGTTAACATAATACTTGTTAACATAATATAATTACTTGCTTCGTCTGGGAATCGAACCGACTTATATGAAAAATTAAAACGATTAATTTTACGTTGTTACTTTGTTTAAAGATACCATGTTACTTAAGATAAATTATTATTTTTGTCCATTCTTTCGATTGGCATCATAAAATACGGTGGTTTTTTTTCACATTTAAGTCGGTTCGATTCCCAGATTCGCCTGGGAAAAATTACTTGCTTCTTTTAAGAAAATCTTTGAATGCAGTATTACTAACTTTTAAAAATAGAGTCTCTTTTCCGCAAAATACAATAATCTACAATATTTAAGGTACGTTCCCTTCATGTCGCATAGTCTTGGGACGTCCTGTATATCGTAAGACAACTGCGTTATACATTTTTGAGCGCCAGGCCTTCCACGTGTTTCTAATTAGATTTGTATGGACGCTAACGTAATGAGTACACTTCTAAGCGTATTTACAAGTTACTTAAGTAACAAAAAGCTACGTATTGGCCGTTCATTTACAATTATTATCTACTAGCTATTGCCCGCGATTTCACTTGCATTAGGTTCCTGAGGGTACTGAATATTGAGATAAACAGCCCTATGTTTTAATCCATTTTTAATAAAACGTGTTTTACATTAAAACTTGTGAAATCCACTTTTCTTTGGTAAATGCTTCTTAAGGTGGTTGCTTTTTCATACTAATGTATTTTTTCAACTAATAGCTGTTGTTGGCGTTTATATTGGTATTTATTTGCGGTGCAACCCACTGTGAAAAGGCCCATTGAGGCTCTGCCTACCCCTTCGGGGAGAAAGGCATGTATGTATGTATTTACGGTAAATCATATTTGGTTGAAGAAAACAGTGGGTTAATAGCGAAAATAACATCGAAATTACCTATATGGACTAAAATTTCAATGTTATTTTTTCTCGTTAATATCGCGTTTATTATTAAGGGAGTTTATTTAACTTAATATAAATAGAATAGCTTACCTCTTTAAAAAAAAAGTACAATATTGTTTTTTATTTAGTCAAAATCAAAACTGTTTAAAATGCGTAATTACATTATATTATTTTATTATGAGCCTGTGGTGTCCCACTGCAGGGCAAAGGCCTCCCTTCCCTCCTTCCATTTGTCTATTGTTGGCTATTTGGCACCAATCCTTCAAGTAGGAGTCTAGTTCATCCCGCCATCTCCGTCTGGGCCTTCCACGTGGCCGTCGTAATTATAGCTATTATTAAAATGTACAATAATGTACAGACATATTTTATATACGTTCAGTTTCCGGTATCGTATTAATGGACAAGCAATCGAATAAACAATCAGATCTAAATATGAGTATTAATAGTCGAGATAGTATTCTCTAAGTTATTTATTTTCGGTAGGATATAAAGTCTTAAGAGTCTGTGCGGGAAGATAATGGTCTTGGTGTAAACAGAACGATATTCAGCAACTTCATAGATTTTTACTTTAAACCCCCGACTAAAAGTTTTTTTTTTTTAATTTCCTGAAGTTCACCTAGGACGCTCTCTATGTGGCATTGCACTGCGCCCACCCGGAGACATAGAGATGAAATATGCCTGTAATTACACCCTTCAAACCGGAACACAGCAATGCGAGCACTTGCTTTGTGGCAGAAATAAATATGGTGGTAGTACTTCCCCGGATGAACTCTTTCACAAAATAGTACTACTAACAAAAAAACTGTTAAGTTTGAGGCCATAGTGTTTATTTGTATGTCTGTGGCCTCATAGCTTCGTAACGGGTGTAGCAACTCGTCCCGGCTTCACACGGGTAGTGTTGGGATTAAACAGTCAAACTGACCACCAACACATCTATCCACACACCAAATACCATCAAAACCTGCTAATGTCGCTCAAAATGTTAATTTTCAATCAGACTAGACTCCAGGCTTCAGGGTCTGATGTTGAACAGCATAAGATGAGCTGTATGAACTACTGCAGTGATCTTTCAGTTAGCAAAACACATTGTAAAATAAGTTTTTTGTGAAAAATATAATTTACAATACAAGCTTTTATAAAATAAGTGAGCGTAACCGTGTGCTGATCAAAATGAGCCTAAACACGGCCAGTCTACTATTATCCATCGAGGAGTGCCGTTGTTCACCTTCCGTCTCCATAATCAGATTCGCTCGCTGTCACCATCATATTGTATTATCATCGGAACTTGACAGGTATGCCAAATTTCAGGTCAATCGGTTGAGGATAACTGCTTTAAAATTCAGTTGCAAGATTCCACCCGGATAAACATACACACATTGCAAGTTAAATAAAAGCTTGTAAAAAAAGTGTTTCTGCAAGGGTTCAGTTTTTACAATCTTAATGGAAAACACGCCCTCATCTCCCAAAACCATTTTCTTTCCGCACAGAAAGAAAGTTAAAGCTAACGGATATACACCAGGTGATGGGCAGTAGCATCAACCCGAGTTCACCATCAACCAAAATAAAAAATTGGTCGAAGGAGTTAACACCAATACTGCAATTATCAATCCACCTGCCAAGGGTGGTGATTAGGGCAAATCCCCTATTACATTAAATGGGGGAGGCAACGCCCAGCTGTGGACGTCTAAAGGCTGGTGATGATGATGTTTTTTATAATTTTATTTATTATGGAACTTCAACAGAATTTACATGGTTGGGTGCTTACTGTTGCTAGTTTATGATCTAATTCATTTTCTGACGCATAATGACCAAACATGCAATTCCAATGATGCGCCATCTGAGATTAGCTTTGCCTGTGGCTTCCCATTACAGATAAATAAATAAATAAATAATGCTGGACAGTTCACACAACATTATCTAGCCCCAAGCTAAGCAAAGCTTGTGTTATGGGTACTAGATAACTGATATACTTAATACAATATATTACATAGATAGATATTTTTTATTATACATAGAAAATACCCAGAACACCCTGAACAAATATCTGCGATCGCACAAATATTTGTTCCGAGGCGGGAATCGAACCCGCAACCTCCTGCGTCGTAGGCCAAGCTTCGCCCGCCGCGCCACTGAGGTCGTCAAGACAGATCGACAGATGAACACATCATGCACTAAATATTTTGCATAAACATAGGTAGTTAAAATGATGATGATGATGATGATGACTTCCCACAGCTGAGTTAAAGACTCCCTCCTTTCCTTCCACTCTTTATTGCGTGTTTTTGTTGCCCAGTCTTTGAAAGACGTCTAGTTCTCTCCATCTTCGCCGTGTCTGTCTCGTGGGATCCATTCCGTGGTAGGTTTCCACATCGGATACACATGCCGCCGAATCGGCTTGCCCAGTCTTTCATTTACCCACTTGTTTATTTATTTTATACTTAATTGCACTAAAAAGATTTACTCAAGAAATTATTAACGCTACAAAAAAGCATTGCCTTAAATTAGTCTCGCAACTGTTAGACAGTATTGAATTTTAGCATGTTTTTAACTTTACTCAGGGCTTAAAGCAGCATTAAGTTGTTATAACATAACATCCAACAGTCACATACATAGTCCTGACCCCACACTAGGATCCCCGGTGTCGTGGGTATCAGTAACTACGAGTATCATGGTACCACAACATCCAGACCCGGAACAAATATTTGTAGATCATACAAATATTTTTAGAAACGGGATATATACCATTTTTGAGTTTAGGTTGTTCCCGATATTTCGGCTCAGTTGCATGAGCCGTGATAACGGGAGAACTAACAAAAGTCTTTGCTAAATTTAAACTGGCTCGAGATCCTGCCAACGCACTTGTTACAGATCACTTCTTCAGTAACAGAGTGGTACACAATTGGAACATACTACCAGACGATGTTGTTTCTGCCACATCTGTGAATGCATTTAAAAACAAACTCGACAACTGGCTACAAAAGAACAATTCAGAACTTTTAAAAAAAATACCCAAATATAGACATTCCACACTGTTTTAATGTAGATGTTTTATTGTAATGTACCACTAGAAAGTAGGTAGGTATAAGGGGGTTGGTGGTTGGTCTATAAATAAATATCGGGATTTAAACTCAAAAAATCATGGTAAATATCCCGTTTCTAGTGAAAAATGTGCATAACCATGATAGTTTCAAAAGTTATATACAAATATTTGTCCTGCAGGGGGCATCGAACCGGAATTGAACTGTTTTATTTATTATCTTGCCGAACATACCTGGACTTGTTTGTAAGATTCGTTGGTATAAGATTTGTCCTGGCTGCTGGCTTATTATGGAATGTGTTATTACTGGAAGCAAGCGTTAGCAGAGTCAGTCGTGGGTAGCAATGTCGGCGATGGGCTCACCACTTGTCACGTATATTTCCCACGGTGGTGCAACCCATGGTGAAAAGAGGCATTTTGAGGCTCTGCCTACCCTTTCTGGGAAAATGGCGTGTGTCTGTGTATGTATGTATGTACATCCTTAATTATCCTAGCCTCGAGTCTGCAAATTTTACAAGCAACTGCATGTAAAATGGACATGTGCTTTACACTACATGGATTTTAGTATGGAGAAATCGAAAAGCGCCCCTAGCGGGCACCTTGAGAACCTCAAATCCCATACAAAAATCCATGTCGTGTACATCACACGGCCGTGTAAGTTGCTTGTCAAATTTGCAGACTAGCCCCTCTGCTGAGGCTGAGTTCTCCGCGGTCGTTCTCGGTGCACGAGGGACCCTGGGGCCGGATGTCCACTCCATCCGCCCGGGTCATCACACGGAGGTGCCGCGGCGCTCGGCGTCGAGCGTAACATCCTCGGGGCTGGCGAGGTCAGCGCGCAGGCGCACGCCGCGCCCCGTCAGCGTCCACCGACACGCGCCCCCCGCGCCCCCTGACAAACCCCGCTCCACCCTGTAAAAAGAAATGCATAAAAAATAAAGAAATAAAATAAATATAAATATTGCCGGACAGTTCACACAACATTATCTAGCCCCAATCTAAGCAGAGCTTGTGTTATGGGTACTAGACAACTGATATACTTAATGCAATATATTACATAGATAGATATTTTTTATTATATATAGAAAATACCCAGAACGCCCTGAACAAATATATGCGGATCGCCCAAATATTTGTTCCGAAGCGGGAATCGAACCCCTGCGTCGCAGGCGAACGTTCGCCCGAATAAAGGTGATATGTTAAAATATTGATATGTTAATATATAGAGTCTAGCTAGGAAACTAGAACTTCAAGAAAGTGCGCTATTCAGTTATACATTCATAAAATATGCGTCAGTTCGTGTGTGTGCGTTTACCTGCAGATCTCGGGGCCTTCCTGTTCGTCCTCGGCGTCGGAGCTGGAGCCCGTGGAGCTGCCACCCCCGCGGTAGCGCTCCACAGTGTCTGTACAAAGAATGGCGGCCAAACAAACATTGTTAGATATTTATTTATTAACCATCTCGTTACATTTCATAACATTGGCATGTCAAATTGGTACATTTTAATTTGAATACTATATAAATAACAATATATAAAATATAATATGCACAATTACATACAGAAAATACAGAGCAATATAAAACAGCATAACTTAAAAATAAAATGTAAAATAGGTAGGTTCGTCAGCAGTCACGTCACTACACGTCAAGCAAATCAGAAAATGAACAACTCATGTACTCATCAATATGGTAATATGCATTACATTCAAAAAATAGTTTTAGTTTATGTTTGAATTGGATTAGTGGTAGCCGTGTATGTATGTTGTCCTGTTTTTTTGGGTTTTTATACTACTTAGAATGACAGAACAAGCAGATGGCCCACCTGATGATAAGCGCGGTACCCTCTGCCTATGAACAGTGCATTATCACGTAGGTCACGTCCACCTAGGACGCGCCCTATGTGGCATTGCACTGTGCCCGCCACTCTGAGACATAAATATGAAAAGTCTCATGTGCCTGTAATTTCACCGGCAACCATACCCTTCAAACCGGAACACAGCAATGCGGGCACTACTGCTTTGCTGCAGAAATAGGTATGGTCGTAGTACTTCCCCGGACAAACTCTTTCACGAAAAAGCTCTACTACTACTAATACGCTTGTTTGCAGCAGGCATAGCACGACGGGTACTGTATTTACCTCGTTTATCATCCGAGTCCGGGGCATCTTCTAAAGTCTTCAAGATATCGGCACAAAGCTCTGAATCCAGGGGAACCGGGTTATCAGAGTCTCTGTTGATAAAAACAACGACATAAATATTAATATGTATTAAATAAGTTTTTTGTTGAATAATGTATTTTTCAAAACAAGCTTTTAAGATGTGCACATCATTAAAATGAGCCTAAACACGGCCAGTCTACTATTATCCGACAATACTATATTGTATTCTATTGTCATCGGAACTTGACAGGTATACAAAATTTCAGTTCAATCGGATGTCAAGGCAAGAAGTGGTTCTAACTCAGCTTGCAAAAGATTTGATCCGAACATACACACATGGCAAGTTAAATAGAAGTTTTTAGAAAAATGGAGTATAACTCAATCCAGGTCATTAACTATCTGTGTGTGTGTGTGTTCATCGAAATCGGTTCAGCCGTTTCGACGTGATTGAGTATATACGTTCAGTTTCATCAATCTAAATATTTAAATATGAGTATTAATAGTTGCGATAGTATTCTCTAAGTTATTTATTTTCGGTCAGAGGTCGACCGTTATTAGTGGGATATGAAGGGGTAGATCTGAATACATTCGAGGCTTGTTTATTTGAGCCCCATTCCGAAGTTAGACGTGTACTGTGTGTAGTACCTGTTGTGCAGCACGAGCGCGACGGTGGCGGGGTGCGGCAGGGGCGGGGCGCGGTGCGCGCGCGGGCTGAAGGCCTGCAGGTCGAGCGCGGGGGGCGGCACGCGCGGCGCGCCTCCCGCGCCCCACCCACGCGCGCCCGCCACCAGGTCGGGCGGCACGGTGCGCGCGCAGCGCTGCTCCCAGGCGCGCGCGCCCGCGCCGCTCTCCAGCGACAGGCGCGCGCAGCCCTCCTCCAGGGGCACCAGTATATCGGCATCGAACGCCTGCAATCATACGTATGGCGTTTAAGGTACTGTGCTGGAGAACTGTAACGGTGACTTCACTGATATGTGTAAATCGGCCTTAACAGATGGACCTGTGGGTGACACCTATCACCACATAGAAGAACTAAGAACTCAAGCAGATGCTATCACGAAGTAACGCAACGCTCTTCCAAGAGATGGCGCTATCGCCAATAAATCACAACAACTCTGAATCGCCCAAACGAAACAAATCCGGGGTTTTGACCATATACAGAACCTCGCAATATCTGTTGGTTGTACGACCTCGGACAAGTGAGCCGGCCGGCGGAAGATCTTCCCTTATCAATGGAGGACACATTTCCAAAGTTGTCCTCCAATCTGGTGACCCTAGAACGAGCCAGCCGTCGACGCCTACGGAATACCTACCCGAAGCCCGACGGCTGGGTTACTACGCAATCTCCAACAGCAGTACCTTAGATTCAGACTAAATATTTTGCAATATAATATTTATATGTTTACTCATGTGCCTGAATAAATAATTTACTTACTTAAATTACTACTAGCATCAACAGCAGCCATCATCAGCTCCAACTATCCTCGTCTACATCTTCTCTCTCTCAAGCCAGCAACCAGCCTCCACAGATCCATCGCAGCCGCTACAGTCAGGATCCTGGCTGGACCAGCAAGCTCATTCCGCGAGATCCACATCGCAGCGTTCAGCTTCACAGCGGCGTCTCATCTGTCATCGTCGACGCACTCTACGACGCACCCGGATCACCGCTACAACGTGCGCGCCAGATTCTAGTGTCGTGGATCACAGCCACAGCACGCACTCCCTTCGTCTCGACTCACCGCAGACATGAACGCATCCTACTCATCAGTCTCGACTCACCGCAGACTAAGAGAGAGCCATTACTCAGCTTGCTGCAGCCCCCGCTTTTACCTCTGAGAGCGTGTTGGCTGCGAGCGCGGTGTAATCGCCGCACTCGAGCCCGCGCCGCGCCCACCACTCCTCCTGCCGCGCCGCCTCGCCCCACACTCGCGCCAGCTCCGCGCCGCCCGCCTCCACCGCCGCCTGCAACACACAGACACACCTTTCAGGCTCTACAGCACTAGAGCAAAGCATCGGGGCACAAAAACACCCCTTACTAATGACAAATCAGTTAAACATATAGCGCTTCAGTTGGCAGACTTGGTTGGACACCTTCTCTCTGAGCGAGTGCACCAGCTCGGCTCCAGCTGCACGTGTGATGTAGTACCGTGAGGTCCCGCGCCAGCAGGCGGCAGCGCGCGCGCGCCGCGTCGTGCAGCGGCAGCGCGAGCTCGCGGCGCCGCGCCGACACCTTCTCTCTGAGCGAGTGCACCAGCTCGGCTCCAGCTGCACGTGTGATGTAGTACCGTGAGGTCCCGCGCCAGCAGGCGGCAGCGCGCGCGCGCCGCGTCGTGCAGCGGCAGCGCGAGCTCGCGGCGCCGCGCCGACACATTCTCTCTGAGCGAGTGCACCAGCTCGGCTCCAGCTGCACGTGTGATGTAGTACCGTGAGGTCCCGCGCCAGCAGGCGGCAGCGCGCGCGCGCCGCGTCGTGCAGCGGCAGCGCGAGCTCGCGGCGCCGCGCCGACACCTTCTCTCTGAGCGAGTGCACCAGCTCGGCACACTCACGTTCCAGCTGCTTGTATGCACCAGTCTGAAAGAACACTTCTATCGTTAAATATCCTAATTAGCCGCGTGCTTCTCGAACTGTATCACCGTGTGTATCCGTGCGCGGCGCGGTACCTTGGCTATCTGCACGGAGAAGGGCCCGAAGCACGCGGCCACGAAGTGTCGGTAGTCGCGCAGCGGGCGCTCCACGGCACGCTCGCACGCCGCGCACCACTCCGCTAACGCCTCCGCCTCCGCCCGCGCGCACGCTGCCGCCACCGCTTGTGCGCATCTGTACAAAAATATATTTTCCGTATTAACGAGATGACTCCGCGTGTGCAGTGCACCGCGCCGCGTGACACTAGATACAACTCACGTGAGCTGGTAGCGCGCGGGCTGAGCGTGAGCCGGCCCCGCCACGCGCCGGCAGAACGCGGAGTCGTGCGCCGGGACGCGCGCGCCGCGCGAGATCACTCCGCGCCACGCCGCCTCCTCCCACGCCGAGCGCACGCTGCACCACGCCACGCCACCTGACACACACCACGCCGGTTACCAATGAGACGACCGAACTGAGCCGCTGGATGAATGTGAGTGTAGGAGTGAATACCGTGCTATAGCACCGTGCAAAGAGCACTTACAGAGTAGCAGCAGCAGCGCACACAGCGGACACAGCACCAGCGCGAGCACGAGAGCACAGAGCGGCTGCAGGATGCCCAGCACACATATTCGCCACGCCACCACCTCCAACAATGGAAACCATCTGAAATTCAACGTTAGTCTTGTCAACAAAATACTTAGCTTGATTTTTAAAATATCACTTTAATGTAGTTCACCATCATCATCATCATCAGCAGCCTTTAGACGACGCTGGACGATGTCTCTACCATAAAATAAAATATGATTTTCCATAAACATCAGGTGGTTGCAGTACTCAGTGTTGAGTACTCAGGTGGACGCTACTGCTTATCACCTTGTGCAACTCCTCTAATCGGCTTTCAGGACATCCATGGGAGGAGATGGAGGGCATTTTCTTAGGCCGGACACACCACGGCAAAGTATTTACATTGTATACCAGTGGTTCGCTCCGAACTGAGATCTCGCGAATACACGCGATGTGGGTGCGATCCCTACGACAATTAACATACATACAAACGCCGATGCTTCCAAGTAGACACAGAGAACTCGCTTTTTTCGTTTAAAAAACGCTGCCATAACCCGGCACAGATAGTGTAACTTGTCAGGACACTTTTGTGAAAGTGTATAGATTAGCCCAGATTAGGTACCTGTTGAGAGTGGGACGGGGACAGTCTCGGTCGTAGCACAGCGCCATGCCAGCGTGCATCAGCAGCGCCAGCGGCGGCACCCACAGCGGCGCGGCGGCGGCCAGCAGCGCGCTGGCGCAGCTCAGCACGATGCAGGCGGCTGGCAGCAGCAGCAGCAGCGCCATCGACCCGAGCGCGCCCACGCAGCCGTACTGCCACACTCGGTGCGCCGCGCGACTGACCCCCTTGCCTAGAAGACCTGCCAGAAAAATAAGATTTTCTTTGCAAATCGTTCTTTTATGAAATTAGTGATCGGAACCGTGATTTGATCAAAATTAGCCTAGTGACTAGTGGGCAGAACACCCTGCAAGAGCTTACCCGTGTCGGGCTCGGTCTCGAACCGGCTGCGCTGCTTCGAGACATGCCGCCACAGCGCCAGCAGCCGCGACCACATCGTGTGCGTCTCGCTGCTGCGCTTCGGGAATAATGTGCCGTTCACCTGGAATATTACAAGATCACGTACAATAAAACGAAGCGAAACTAGCCCCTTTGTGAATGACGGAACAAGCAGATGGCCCCACCTGATGTTAGAAAGAAAGAAAGAAAATTAATTTATTTGGAACGGCACACATGGTTAGAGAAATTACACTCGACAAATAAAAATAAAAAAGATATAACATAATAAGCCTTCAAACAAAGTAAGTGTGCCATGAAAATTGGTGTTAAGCGGTAACCTCTTCCTTTAACAATGCATTACCTCATAGGTCACGTCCACCTAGCACACGCCCTATGTGGCATTGCACTGCGCCCACCCTGAGACAAAAAGATGAAAGTCTCATGTGACTGCAATTTCTCCGGCACCCATCATACCCTTCAAACCGGAACACAGCAATGCGAGCACTACTTCTTTGCGGCAGAAATAAGTATGGTGGTAGTACTTCCCCGGACGAACTCCTTCACAAAAAAGCTCTACTACTAACAAATATACTAGTATTAAGATGAAAAGGTTTAAATGAAAAGGTTATTTAATCTTACAACTCGGGCCCGGCTTTGCACGGGTAGTGTCGGGATGAAAAGCTTTCACCCTCCCCCCCCCCCTCGCCCACTATCAGCTATCCCTCCCCCGCATCTATGCACACACAAAATACCATCAAAATCGGCTGAAGTAGAATTTTTTGTCGTTGGCAATTTTTAACCCCTGACGCAAAAACGTCGGGTGTTATGTGTGTGTGTGTGTGTGTGTGTGTATGTGTGTCTCATCGTAGCTCCCGAACGGATGAACCAATTTCGATTTTTATTTTGTTTGAAAGGTGAATTTGTCGGGAGTGTTCTTAGCTATGTTTGATCAAAATCGGTTCAGCCGTTCCATTACGTTGAGGTTTTTTTTAAATTTTTACAAAATTAATTACTTTTTGATTAGCGGAGTGTTTCCCCCATAAAGGGAGCTTGCTGCGGCGCCATTTACCGGCCGATTTGATATTTGGCAGAAACATTTGGTAGCAAATTCTAAACAAGAATTTCGAATATGAGCAAAATCGATCAAAAGTTGTCTAGATATACAAGCTGAGTTTTTTTTGGGTCATTTATGCGAAGTCGTTAGAACAGGAGTAAATTCACCTAGTTTTTTAAAACGATTCAAAATTATCCTTGTGATTTCAATGAATGAAAGAAAAAGTTCTGCATTCAAAAAAGATATGTATTTTTTGTTTTCCTGAAAAATTAAGTTACGTCAATAGAATTTTATTGAAATCAAAAGGATCACTTTGAATCGTCTTAAGAAACTATGTGAATTAACTCCTGCTTCTACGCGACCAAACCTACAAAAATCAGGTTACCTGTGAGAGCTCATAGTCGGGGACGAAGGGCGTGGCGCGTATTAACGTGCGCAGCGACAGCGGGCAGCACCACGGGACCACCACCCCCAGGATAAACATGAGGTTCCACGTCCAGCTCCACATTCTGAAAGAAACATCAGATTCAGCCGTCTCTCTCTCGTTAGGCAAATGTGAGAGAAGGCGATATAAATAGCTTTTATTTAATTTCACGTGGTGGTGTCTGTAATGTAATCTTAAAAGTTACATTTGAAACAATTCCCTACGCGTTCGATTAAGCTGAAATTTGGTAAACCTGTCAAGTTCCGATGACAATTCAATGTTATGGTGATAGCGAGCTGATCTGATGATAGAGACGGAAAGCGGACAACGGCACTTCTCGATGGACAATAATAGACTGGCACTGTTTGGGCTCATTTTGTTCAGCACACTTTTCCGATCACAAATTTCATAAAGGCTGTTTTGAATAAGATATTTTTCAACAAAAAACATGTTTATTTTGATCAAGTCAATAAAATAAATATTGCGTGGCTTCTCCATAAGTTATAACCGATCTTATTGTATGATTGTGATGGTCTAGCGGGAGGTATCTGGACTTTCAACCATATCGTGGGTTCCTATAGGTCCAAATTTGGCAGATGTTAGGCTCAATTCAAACCGAGATGGGAGCGGCCGGCAGCGCAGCCAAAATTAACTTAGCATTTTAAACTTTATCTTCATTAGCAATATACGTATTATCGCTTGACGCGACTGGTCAAAGAGACGGCCACTGCCATCTTGGTGTGAATGATTTATAAAATGTATCTCACCTGTGGTATGCGTTGGCGAGCCGCCAGCCGGGCCATCGCGTGGTCGTTTCCCGTGTCGTGTCCGTTTGTAGTAAGAACACCTTTAAATTATACATTTATTAACTTCGGGAAATATACGAGAATGTAAAAGAAAGAATAAGCTACACAAATCAGATTGCCCATCTTCTGCTTATAACAATGCATTACCTTGTGAACAACAGCCAAATGAGGTCAAGGGGTGGCGAGTAATAAAACGCTCTTTGTATGATAAAAAGGTTTATATTACTGAAAATGTGTTACCTACCGTGATACATTAGACTTGTGTAGTAGATCGGCCAAAACGCATCGATAGCGCGTTCTAATTTTGCCTGTGCTGCCATCTAGTTATGTAATCCTTAATCAGTTTCCGCATAGAGAATCATACACAATTGAATGAAGGCCTTTAACATACTGCCCACCAAGGACAATTATGACAAATATTGTTCTTAACTAAGTAACCTAATACATTTCTAATACAAATACGATAAAAGCTGTACCACATAGTGTACTAGTGTACTACAACAAACTTAAACTATAAAATAAAATTTACAAAATGTTGTTCCTCAGACAATTTTAAAACAACAACCCAGTCACAAACCGGTTATAACTAAACATTTTCTTTGAGAGCCTCATATTTACTCACAGACTGGAAGCACAACAAGCTTTGAAGTTGGTCGTTTAATCAAGGAGTTCTTAGTACGCAGGGTGACTACTCTAGTGACGTTATGAGCATCCGGATGTTTGGTCACAATTTTCCCTAACCATCTACTTGGGGGTAAATCATCCTCCTTAATTAAAACCACATCACCCTCTTTGGGTTCCGGGTTCTGATCTTGCCATTTGTACCTTTGCTGCAAGTTGTGTACATAATCACGCGACCAACAACGCCAAAATTCTTGTAGCATACGTTGTGTAAGCTGCCAGCGTCTCAAAGTTGACAAGGTTGCTGATTCAAAATTACGATCAGGTGCAGTGACGAGTGGTTCTCCTACAAGAAAGTGACCTGGAGTCAGAATTGAGTCCACGTCAGCTCCACCTTCAATTCTCGATATGGGTCTTGAGTTAAGGCACGACTCCACCTGTGCCAGCACTGTGGACATTTCCTCATAAGTGAGCGTAGCACTTCCAATCACCCTTTTTAAATGGTACTTTGTGGATTTTATAGCTGCCTCCCATAAACCGCCGAAATTCGGAGCACGGGGCGGTATAAAATGCCATGCGGTGCCATTCGTGGCCAGATTCTCCGCTATCTCTCTGCCCACCGTGGACTGTTCCGCGTCAAATAAGATTCTCAGCTCCCGTGCAGCACCAACGAAGTTTGTTCCATTGTCACTGTACATATCTGTGCAATGGCCTCGCCTAGCGACAAATCTTTTAAAAGCTGCTAAGAAGCCTTGCGTAGTGAGATCACTTACTGCTTCGATATGCACAGCACGGGTTACCATACATATAAACAAACATATGTAGCCTTTATATGAATGATGCCCTCTTCCTTTAGTGGTCCTGATATCAATTGGACCTGCGAAGTCTACGCCACTCTTCTTAAATGCGCGACCAGGCGTTACCCGAACTGCAGGTAACTGGCCCATAAGTTGGTTCTTGCACAATGCAGCGTTTTTAACACAGATAGTGCATTGGCGAACGTAGCATTTCACTAACTGTTTGGCTCCCACAATCCAGTATTTTGCATACAAGAATCCGAGTATCAATTGAGGACCTCCATGCAAGGTACTTTTATGAGCATTATCAATGAGTAATCTGGTGAATTGTCCTTCTTTTGGTATTATTATTTGATGTTTTTTATTTTCAGAACCTTCGAAGTTTTCCAGTCTTCCTCCTACTCTTAAAACTTGCCGATCGTCCAAGAATGGGTTCAATGACAGCAACTTACTGGTCCTCTTTAAACCTTTTCGACCAGTAACCGCTTTAATTTCTTCGGGAAAATACTCCCATTGACACCGCCTTATGCAAGCTTCTAGAGCTTCTTCCATCTCATCTCGACTCAATACAGCGCTTTTATGTCGCTCTATTTTAGGTTTCTTCATATTGAGGAACCGTCTGCAGTATGCTACTACTCTAATTAATTTGGTAAGAGATGAATATTTTTCAAATATTTGGGGTTCATTTTCTGAAACCAGCATGCAGACATTCTTGGTTGCTTCTTCTAAATTTGTCTGTAAAAGTTTAGACTTTTCCTTTTTAATTAGCTTATGTCTTAGCATTTCAGGTCCGTTCAACCATAACGAAGACTTCAACAACTCCGATGGACTAAGTCCTCTTGATCCCACATCTGCTGGGTTCAACTTAGAAGCTACGTGATTCCACTGATGTGGTTCTAAAATTTCCATTATAACGGTGATCCTGTTTGCAATAAAAGTTTTCCATCTGCTCGGATGACTATTCAACCAAGCGAGAACTACAGTGGAATCTGTCCACGCAACCCAATTATTCTTTGGAACTTCCATTACCGTGCCAACTTCTGCTAGCAGTTTAGCCAAAAGAACCGCACCGCATAGCTCGAGTCGTGGTATAGATACCTGCTTAATAGGCGCTACTTTGGTCTTCGCTGCGACTAAATTGACATGGACTACCCCATCAGCACCTATGGTACGAACATAAACCACTGCAGCGTACGCAACTTGAGAAGCGTCGCTAAATCCGTGCAACTCGGTCTGCGTATCATTGACTGTGCATCCCAAGTAACGAGGTATCTTCACCTGTTCAAGAACATTCAAGCCCGCTCGGTAAGTCATCCATTCTTTTAGTACATTTTCTGGTACTTCCTCATCCCACGTTATTCCTGTTAACCAAAGCTTTTGTATGATTATTTTGGCTACAATAATTACAGGTGCGACCCAACCTAACGGGTCGAATAATCGTGCAATATCCGCTATAATGTTTCTTTTTGTTACAGGTGTCTGCAGCGTGGGAAGAGACACCACGTAGTGGTAAGAGTCATCACGTCGGTCCCAGGTCAGTCCTAAAATTTTCATTACCGAGTCCATTTTAATTTCGAGGTTTCTATTCATATCCTCCTCTTCATTTCCTTCCTTTATTCTTTTTAACAACTCTTCCCTGTTACTCGACCACTTTTGCAGATGAAAGCCTGCTGTTTTCAAAAGGGCCTTCATTTGCTTGTAAACTTCAACACCTTCATCTACTGTCTGGACACCGGTAAGTAGGTCATCCATGTAAAAATCTACCACAACACGCTCAGCGGCCTCTGGATATAGATGGCCTTCATCAGCCACTAACTGCATGAGACTCCGGACAGCCAGATGAGGTGCACACGCCGTTCCAAATAAAACTCGTACCACCTTATAATCTGTTATTTCTTGTTCAGGACTGCTTCGCCAGAGAATACGTTGGAAGTTTGCATCATTTTGGTCTAGCTTAATTTGGTGGTACATTTTCTCAATATCTGCAACTAGTACCACAGGGTGTTTACGCCAACGCATAATAATGTGTCTAAGATCCATCTGCAGCGTTGGTCCAACCATTAGATCGTCGTTTAATGATACACCGTTTGTCCCCTTAGAAGAAGCGTTCATCACAATCCTGACTTTGGTTGTATCCTTATCTTCTCTGATGACTTCGTGGTATGGCAGGTAAACGGAATCCTTATCTTTTTCATTTTCCTCTACTGGCACCATGTATTTCATTCGCACATATTCGTCAAATGTTTTCTGATATTCTTGTTTTAACACTTTATTCTTGGCCAACCTTTTCTCTAGATATTGCAATCTTTTCACTGCTATATGCTTAGTACTTCCCTCTTTGCATGCTGGATTATCGTTCTTAAAGGGAAGCTTCACAATGTATCGCCCTTCCGAATCTCTTGTGGTAGTTTTTGCAAAAAATTGTTCACACTGCTTTTCCTCTTCTGTGAGTATTTTCTTTTCCTCGTAAACTGATTCGGATTCCAATTCCCAAAACTTTTTCAGGATGTCGTTTTCTGCAGTCACCGCACCGTGCAATACTACAATTTTTTCCTGGTTGGCTGAAGTCACTGATCCTGAGATAATCCATCCAAAAGTAGTTGCTTGAGCTACCATTAAACCATTTGGATCCTTTAGTACCCCTTCCTTCAAGATCTGACTGTAAATTTCCGCTCCTAACAAAAGGTCAATTCTGTTAGGAGTTTGATACTGGGGATCAGCTAAACTTATTTCGGTTGATTTAATCCATTCCGATTCCTCCACTTCCTTGCCTGGAAGATATGAAGTGATTGACTTTAACACATGAGCCTTTACCTGGACGCATACACTGGGCTCCACCCTAGATGTCAACTTTAGGTGAACTACCGCCGTGGAGTTAACCGTCTTCGCTCCACCTACTCCTGAGATTATTCCTCTAGTCGGTATCTTTTTTAGTCTCAGCAGCTGTACTGTCGCTTCGGAGACAAAGGATGCCTGCGACCCTTGGTCAAGCAAAGCCCTTACTGTAATGTAACTTCCATTTCTGGTTTCAGCATGTACCAGAGCTGTCGCTAGTAACACCGATTTATTTCGCACTGCCGCAGTATTCACTTGTATGTCTTCGACTGGTTCCTTTGTAGACTCCTCAGCCGATTCTTCTTCTGATTCCTCCGCCAACTCCTCTCCTGAGTCTTCGGTTAACATGGCAGCCATTATTTTTTCTTTGCTTGCCGTCCTAGGATGCAGTAACGTATGGTGATGACGTCTACAAATTCTACACTTTATTGGGTTTTTACAGGATTTGGCAGAATGATTTACTCCCAAGCAGTTGAAACAAATCCCGTTTTTCAACACAAAATCCCTACGAGCATCGCTGTCCTGAGCGTGGAATTTCTTGCATAAATACAGTTTATGATTTTCGGAACAATGTGGACATTGGTATATCGGTTGTTCAAAACCAGCTGCATGCATTGATCGCGGTTTATTCACAGCCATATTTGATTGTTGACCTTTGTAAACAGACTTTTGCCCCACAAACTCAAATGCTCTAAATCGGTTGGTTAGGAAGCTTTTGAATTGCTCATAAGTTGGCAAATTATCGGCCGCAATGCTACTGGTTACATATAACTCCCACTGCTTCCTCGATTCGCCGTCCAACTTCAAAGTGAGTATATGTATTACAATAATATCCCAGTTAGACACATCAATACCTATGTTACTTAATGCATTTAAACAATCTGTAGATGTATCTACTAAATCCTTCAACCCTTGTGCTGATTCTATTGCCTGACTTTTTTGACTTAAAAGTCTTTTCAATATACAATTTGACAAATATTGTTTATTGTTATATCTGTCCTCTAACAACTTCCAACATTTACTGTAGTTGTCCGCTGTTACAGGAATTTGTCTCAGCAATTGCTCTGCCTCGCCCAACATGTACCCTTTTAAGTAGTGCATTTTCTGCACCATATCTAAACTAGCGTTGCTATGAATAAGGGATATGAACAAGTCTCTAAAAGAAACCCACTCCGTATATTTCCCCGAAAATTTTGGAATTATAATTTTTGGCAGAGAATTGTGTGACATCCCTACAGATCCTGCCTGTTTGGCGGCAACTAGCGTTTCAGTTTCGGTCACATAACTATTTAAAATAGTTTTAAGTTCGGTTTTATAATCTGTGTAAAGCTCTTCAGCTTGCTCATAAATGTCTTTCTCGATATACTCATGCTCGCTTAGGTTCCCCCCATATTTTCCTAATAATTCCCTGTGGTTTCCAACAAATGAAGCCCACAACTGCTCCATACTTTCCAACCGTACCTGAACATAAGTTTCGGTTATTCGTTCCTTTGGAGACTTTTTAAAGTTTCTCCACGCCTTTGTCAAATTTTGGTAGGTGTCCATTTGTAATATTATTTTTTGTTCCATTTTTTCGAAGTTTTTTTTTTTTTTTTTTTTTCAATAATATTTACCCGATAATTTATTCAAAGTTTACTCAAGACAACACTACCTCAATTGTACAAGACTCCGAATTATACAGCTTCAAAAATAATTACAAGTTTTTAAATTTAACAAAAAATATTCTAAGTGTTTCAGATTAATAATTAAAAATATCAAAATTTGGGCATGGATTCCCCGTCCTAACCAAATTAGCAAAACTATTCTAAGTCCTAACTAACTAGAGTCCAATTTTCTTCAAGTCTTCTATCTTTAACTTATGATTTATAAAGTACTCACGGTTTGTCCATGCACAACACAACACTCAACGCCTCCTTTGTAAGGCTCAAACTTGCCTCCTCGCCAACTAGGCGGGTTCCTCTTCTATCGCACCCACTCATGCGATTGCCTGCGCAGTGTGCGCTCCTCCTCCGCACCTCGTCACTGGTCACCCGGCTCCGTCTGCCAGGCCTCCGGCGCACGTTACCGGTAGGCCACGCTTCTGACGTCACTAGCAACCACGCTCCGACTATCGGTTGACGTCCGGCGCACGTTACCGGTAAGTCAGACCGATTGCTTCCGTACCCGAGTAGCGATCCACTACTCCTTTGGGGCGCGGGGATTTGTGGTTCCAATTTCCAAGTTTGGAACCACTCAAAAATATCATGCCACCCTCGTACCCGGCTCGACAGGACCATGAACAACAGCCAAATGAGGTCAAGGGGTGGCGAGTAATAAAACGCTCTTTGTATGATAAAAAGGTTTATATTACTGAAAATGTGTTACCTACCGTGATACATTAGACTTGTGTAGTAGATCGGCCAAAACGCATCGATAGCGCGTTCTAATTTTGCCTGTGCTGCCATCTAGTTATGTAATCCTTAATCAGTTTCCGCATAGAGAATCATACACAATTGAATGAAGGCCTTTAACACCTTGGCTCGACAAACTGGCATACGGCCCGCCTGATGGTAAGCGGTAACCGTCGCCTATTGACATCTGCAACACCAGGGGCATTGCCAATGCATTGCCTGCCCTGAAGGACGCTTTTTTTTTTAAATGGCTTATATTGTAATTTATCGAAAACACCTCAGGAGGGAGCCCATTCCACAACTCGCACGTATGGACGTGAAGAAAAGAATCTCGTAAAAATGGGAGAAAAGATCTCGTAAAGCGAGCTGTACCGTGTACGAGATACCCACGTTTCGATGATGTGTGGATGAGCTCCCTTGCGTTGCCTTACCTCATACCACGTCCACCTAGGACCCGCGCCCTACTTAGCATTGCACTGCGCGCGCCACCCTGACACATAAACATAAATGTGTCATGTGCCCGTAAATTCGCCGGCACCCTTCAAACCGGAACAACTGCTACACAACTGATTTTCGGCAGAAATAGGTGTGGTGGTAGTACTTTACCCGGACGAACTCTTACACGAAAAAGCGGCCAAGTGCGTGTAATGCAATGCGCATTGTAGGGTTCCGTAGTTGCCTGTCACAATATGAGGACTTAGAAGGGGGTTTCCTGTTTTACACAACTAACAACTTCATCTAAGTAGTACAGGAGTAGTAGAGCTTTTTGTGAGGGAGTTCGTCTGGAGAAGTACTACCACCATACCTATTTCTGCCGCAAAGCAGTAGTGCTCGCATTGCTGTGTTCCGGCTTGAAGGGTATGGTTGCCGGTAAAATTACACATGCACATGCAATTGCACATGAGACTTTTGATCTTTATGTCTCAGGGTGGCGGGCGCAGTGCAATGTCACATAGGGTGCGTCCTAGGTGGACGTGACTTATGTGATAATGCACTGTTCATAAGCAGAGGGTACCGCTTAACATCAGATGGGCCATCTGCTTGATCCGTCAATCCAAGTTGTATAAAAAACCGACCAAGTGCGAGTCGGATTCGCGCACGAAGGGTTCCGTACCATTATCTATAAAAACGGCAAAAAAACACGTTTGTTGTATGGGAGTCCCCTTAAATATTTATTTTATTCTGTTTTTTAGTATTTTTTGTTATAGCAGCAACAGAAATGCATAATCTGTGAAAATTTCAACAGTCTAACTATCACAGCATGGTGACAGACGGACAGACAGACAGCGGAGTCTTAGTAATAGGGTCCCGTTTTACCCTTTGGGTACGGAACCCTAAAAACACGCTGGGTGTTCTTTTTGTCGTGTGACTCCATCCATACTCACCGGCTGGCTGGGGTCGGAGCGCGGCGTGACTATGGAGGTGTGGCGGCGCGTCAGCACGGTGGGGATGGTCTCGGCGCGGCCGCGGAAGTGCCGCGTCACGCGCCAGCGCGCCGGCTGCCAGATGCGCGTGTGCCATTCGAAGGAGCGCGTGGGCGCGCGCGCGGCCGCCAGCTCGCGGGCGAGGAGGGGCTCACGGTCGCGCAGGAACGCCAGGTCGCGGAGGAGGAAGTAGCTGTAAAATAAATGTGGCCAAAATTAGGTTAGCATTTCTTTTTTATTTAATTGTTTTTTTTTAACCTATGCATGGTGTAACTTATTATCCCTATAAGCCCGGGGAAGGGGTATTCTACACATCATGGCGAATAACTTTAGTTCTACGACTTTTAAAATTTCGAAATTTTTCATTCTTGAAATGCCTCGTAATCTTGAAATTCCACCAAAAATGTACGTAACACAACATGAGGATGTTACGGTACGTTAAGGTACCTTACGTAGATCTGCCTCATGTTATGTAAGGTACATTTATGGAGGAATTTCATTAATTTCTGGAGGAATTTCTTCTTCGAAAACTTCGAAATTTAAAAAGTAGTAGAACTAAAGTTATTCGCCACGATGTGTAGACTACCCCCTCGCCGGGCTTATAGGGACATTATGTTACACCCATATTGTCCCACTGCTGGGCAAAGGTCTCCCCAAAATTCGTCCACTTGTCCCTGTCTTTGGCAGCCTCCCAACACTCCTCAAAATTCACAAGATCGTCCCGCCAACGCTTTCTCGGCCGACCCCGAGGTCACCGTTCTTCAGGTATCCAGGGTGTGCTGATATTCGCCCACCTGTTGGGAAGCATTCGACTGACGTGCCCCGCTCAGTCCTATTTAAGTCTGGCTTTTTGTCACCAACGGCGGCAATACCAGTCAGGGAACGCAGCGTGGTGTTTCCAATGACTAAAGAATCCTATGGACTTGACATACCTACAGAAAAATCCTGTCCCAACGTGCCAAGTCCATTGGTTTCATTAGTCATTGGGTGTTTCTAACATGGTCGGTTTTCTTGTAACCCAAAATGCTGCGTTCCAACAGGCAAACAGAATATACGAAGACCCCCAAAAGGTAGTATATCGCTCCGCGCTAGTCTAGTCAAATATCCATAGATTTCCAATCTAATATAATTGAACACGACTTATTGGATTGGAAAGATGACATCATATAGGCTGTTCTCTCAATCGAAAGCAACGTGTAAATAGGGCTCGGTCCATAATAAACAGAGAAGTTGAAAAACTTATTAATGACGAGGCACTGGTTGCGAAAAGGTTGCAGAGCTATCGTCGAAAAGTTGCGTGTTTGTCTATCTTCTACCGCATGCATTTCAGTGAGTGTGCTCAGGAGCGGCACGATTTGTATTTGTTTTTTTTTTTTTTTTTTTTTTTAATCCGCTCGTCTCCATTCCGCCACTTGACGACCAGACGTGGAGAGTCGTTCCACCCTTTTGTTGTCGACATACCACTGTCGGCGTCGCGTACAAACCGTTTCTCGAGCTCTCTCATCATGCGGACAGGAAAGGGCTGGGACTCTCTTCCGGCTTCTTTATTTCCTTTATAACTTGGGAATCTCCAAACATAGAGTGAATAAGCATCTTCTAGGCGAGCGTACTTAAATAGGCCTCATCGTCGCTTCTCTTCAAGTGAGATGTAACCAAACGCAAGCCTATGACAGTGCGAACTGGACAACAAATAAAGCGTTTGATGCAGTCAATATTGGTACCAGTGCATAGAACTGGAGGCGGCGTCGATGAGTCATGGTAGTGACCGATGCGCAGGCAGGCGGTGTCAACGACTCAGGTAGTTACCGGTGCATGGGCAGGCGGTGCGTGTCCAGCTTGTGCGCGACGTCCTCGTGCGCGGCCCAGCGCAGCTCGTGCCGCAGCCGGCGCGCCGCCGCCGCCAGCCGCTCGCGCCGCCACGCGCCGCAGCACGACAGTACGGGGTGCGCCACGCGCAGCCGCGCCTCGGCCGCGCTCAGCCCCGCCTCCAGCCTGCGGCGCACGCCCTCCTCCGCACTACAATCAACACAATGTCACTAAAATGCTAATGGAGGAAACTCCTCGCAAGGCGCATTCAATCCTTTGAACACACTGGTTCTATAGTCATCGGTCTCTTTCAGGGTCATAATAAAACTGGTTATTGACCTAGCAAATCATGTTTGGCAGCCTAACTCGGCGTCAGGTCTCCACTAATCGTTAGAGTGACCACTCTCAAGGACACCAGGAGGCTTAGTACGTGAATTTGATGGTATTCGAAACTATATGAAGTTTTTTTTCCTTCCAGTTGGCTATATGAAGTATCATTTAATTTACTTGCAGCGCCCCTAGCGAAAACGAGGAGAAAACTAAGGGCTTTGTCAGTAAATGTGTTGAAGGAAATGAAAATTCATACACTTCAGAATACTATCAAATTCTTTATTCTTTACTGTACACACAAACAGAGAAGAAAAAAAAACAACTTACATAGAGGACATGTACAAAGGCGAGCTTAACCCTAAAAGAGTTTTCTTCCAGCAAACCTTTGATGATAAGGAGAACTGATTAATAGTGGTGGGTACGTGTGCAGAAATTATAAAAATATACGTAAATGCATAAAAACGACGAGTTAGATACCTACAAATATAGAACGTTATAAACTAACCTACATTTAAATTAAAATACAAATGATATATACCTAAACTAAATCCGTAAATATATATAATATAATACATACACCTACAACACTAAAATACATTTAAAAAAAAAATAGCTACAATAATACATACTATATATAATATAAATATATATATATTTATATATATATACTAGCTGTAACCCGCGACTTCGTACGCGTAATATTGTTTTATCCATAACTCTGCGTAATAGCACAGACTAATTATGTTTTACACTGTGGTAATAGTATGTTCTAGTTGTTGTAGTAGTAGAATGTTTGGTTTTCCACTTGTGGTATCCTACCTATGCTAATTGTAAGTTAGCGCGCCTCCCCCGAACGTATGCACATTGCCCGCAACCGTCACAAGAATAATTTCTAAACCAGCATCCGATGGTCCGGTGCTCCTTTCCGCACCGCCAGCAAGGCTGCTCCACGCACTGCACATCGCCCGCGGGCGCGGCGGGAGCGCGTGCTCCCGCTGCGCTGGCGCTGCTGCCGACCCCTACGCGGCCCGCGTGCGCTGCGCCTCGTCCAGCCCCCCCTCCCCCTTCACCCCCCCAAATCAGGTGTCTTTGTGACTTGTAACTCTGATTTAATTGTAGTGAGCGCCATGAACTGTTCCACGCGTCGTAATATCACTTTTTACTCGAAATATCGAATTGTTCGGTTTTACCGATCGGCATTTTATTGCCGATGCACAAACACACAATAAATAAGCAAGTGGTGGTATTTTTTCGCGGTGTATCTCGTCGCCAGTGGGATTTACAGGTAGGATACCACAGTTTATAGGTATTTACTTGAGGACTCAATCCACCATAGCGTAGCAGTCGCAGCGGTAGCTGAATTTTTAGTATGATTTTTTGCTTGACTGGTTATGTATTAAGTGCGTGTCTCGATTTTTTCTGAATGTAATTTTTTGTGCATTAGCAGCCGCTGCGGTAGCTGGTTTTTTTGAACTGGTTTTTGCTTGACGTAGTGTGTGTGTTTTTATGTTCTTCTAAATTTTTTGAACATCAATATTTATAGCGTGCATAGCAGTCGCTGCGATAGCTGTTTTTTTTAACTGGTTATTTGCTTGACTGAAGTGTGTGTGTTTTGATGTGTCTCTAATTTAAGTTTATGTCTGAATATTTATAGCGTGCATCACCTGGACTTTTTAATTTGTATATGAATCAGCTGATCGTGGAACTTGACAACACTAATGTCGGATGCCGTATAGATGGGCTTAGTGTAAATAACTTCAGTTACGCTGACGATATGGTGTTGTTGAGTCCTTCGATTAGCGCTCTCAGGAGATTGATTGGTATTTGTGAATCTTATGCGGTGACCCATGGACTCCGATACAATGATAAAAAGTGTGAGTTGATGATGTTCAAGTCGGGAAGTAAAACATATTCTCACATACCACCTGTGACCATTAACGGCAAGACTCTAAACATCACCACGCGTTTTAAGTACCTGGGTCATTGGCTCACTGATAACCTGAGGGATGATCTCGACCTGGAAAGAGAGCGTAGGGCATAGTGTGTTCGCGTTAATATGCTGGCCCGGAGGTTTGCAATGTGTACTGAACAGGTGAAGGTAACGCTCTTTAGAGCGTATTGCCAGTCCTTTTACACTTGCAGCCTCTGGACCAATTATACGCAGACAGCATACAATGCCTTACGCGTTCAGTACAACAACGCGTTCAGGGTGCTGGTGGGGCGGCCCCGTTTCTGCAGCGCCTCTGGCATGTTTGCGGAAAGCAGAGTTGATGGCTTCCATAGCATCATGCGCAAGAGGTGTGCGTCAATGAGGGGAAGGGTCCGTGGAAGCCCGAACAGCACCGTGAACGCGTTGTCGGACAGGTGGGACTGTCCTATAGCAAACCGCTGGATGCGCCTGCATGTTGGGTTTGCGAAAAATGTTTTTATTTAATTTTTTTAATTGTAAATGTGTCTCTCTACTAACATTATCATAAGCGCGACTAACAAAATATGGACAATGTCTGAAAAATAAATAAATTGAATTGAATAGCAGTCGCTGCGGTAGGTAGTTTTTTTTAACTGGTTTTTTGCTTGACTTTAGTGTGTGTGTGTGTGTTTATATGTGTCTCTAACTTTTTTGAACCTTAATATTTATAGCGTGCATAGCAGTTCCTGCGGCAGCTGGTTTTTATTGAACTGGTTATTTCTTGACTTAAGTGTGTGTATTTTAATGTGTCTCTAATTTAAGTTTATGTGTGAATATTTATAGCGTGTATAGCAGTCACTGCGGTAGCTGGATTTTTTTACTGTTTTTTCTTGACTATGTCTCTTATATTTTGTACGATACCGTCAAATGACCTTTGAAACGACACCATACTTAATTAGTTCTCCCGTGATCATGGCGCATGCAACTGTGCCGAAATATCGGGAACATTAAAAACTCAAAAATCATGGTAAATATCCCGTTTCTAGTGAAAAGTACCATACTTAAGTTTTTCAATTTAGATTTTTACAAACGTAAAATGTATGCGTCACCTTCAAATGACCTTTGAAACAACACCATACTCAAGTTTTTCAATTAAGGGTTCGCATTTTAATCTTGAGGTCTTGAAAATGTTTTGATCTCAACAACGACACCTTCAAACGACCTTAGACATTACACTATTCTTATTTTTTTAAATTAATGGGTCCTATTTTAACCTTGAGGTCCTGGAATATTTTAATCTCAACAACGACACCGTGACACGACCTTTGAAACGACACCATACTCAAGGTTTTCAATTTAGGGGTCCCATTTTAACCTTGAGGTCCGTAAAATATATCTCAACAACGACTCCGTCAAACGACATTTGAAACGACACCATACTTATGTTTTTCAATTTAGGGGTCACATTATAACGTTGAGGTTCTGAAAATATTTTAATCTCAACAACAACAGGTGACACGACCTTTGAAACGACACCATAGTCAAGTTTTTTCAATTTGGGTGTCCCATTTTAATCTTGAGGTCCTGATAATGTTTTAATCTCAACAACGACACCGTGACACGCCCTTTGAAACGACACCATACTCAAGTTTTTCAATTTAGGGGTCCCATTTTAACCTTGAGATCCTGAAAATATGTAATCTCAACAACGACACCGTCAAACGACCTTCTAAACGACACCATACTCAAATTTTTCAATTTAGGAGCCCTATTTTAACCTTTAGGTCCTGAAAATATTTTGATCTTAATGACTTCACCGTGAAACAAACTTTGAAATTGCCGAAATACGCTGAAATCTCGCTAAAACCTAAAGTGTATTTATTTACAAAGAAAATGTTACCATGCTTTTTTTCAGCAAAATTTCAGGTACTGCTGAAACTTATGTTGGCTATTTTTATTTAAGGAATTACCTTGTGAATTTTCTTGTTTCTACTACCAACGGTTTCCGAAATACGAAGCATTTTAGTTTTACATTAAAAGCCATTTTGGACCCCTTACAGAGTGAATTTTCAAAAATCCTTTCTTAGTACACCCCTACACCCAAAAAGGAATACATCCTTCAAATTTCATGTGTCTAGGTCCAGCGGTTTAGACTGTGCGTTGCAAAACGCAAAGTGTATACGTTAAAAGCCCTTTTTGAACCTCTAAGAGGGTGAATTTCCCAAATTCCTTTCTAAGTACACCTTTACACCCTAAAAGGAATACACTGTCCAAATTTCAAGTCTCTACGATCAGCGGTTTAGGCTGTGCGTTGTAAAAAATAAAGTTTTTTATTTTTTTTACTTAGAAAACGATCCCTTTCCATTTTTCAGGAAAATTTCAGGAATCGCTGAAACACGTGTTTATTTATTTTATTTGAGGAATCTCCATGTAAAATTTCAAGGTTCTACTGCTAACGGTTTCTGAAATATAGAGCTTTTTTGTTGTATATTAAAAGCCCATTTTGGACCCCTTAGAGCGGGAGTATCGGAAATTCCTTTCTTAGTGCACCCCTAGACCACATAAGGAATATACCCTCCAAATTTCAGATCTCTAGGACTTACGGTTTAGGCTGTGCGTTGATTGTCAGTCAGTCAGTCAGTCAGTCACGCAACGATTTTATATATTTTGATGATACATATAAATTACAAGGGGAGATAGTGCTCTTTAACTTCTCTTTAATTCTCGTACTAAGCCCCCAGTTACAACCTAACGGCCAACAGTTACACGTACCGGTCAGCGATGGCCGCGGCACGTAGCTGCGCAGCGAGCAGCTCCGGTATGTCGGTGCCGAGCGCCGCGAGCGGTTCGCTCGCGAGCACGGCGTTACACACGCGCGTCACGTATTCGCGCAACGCTGCGTCGCGCACCTCCTGTAAGAATTCCAATACGAGTCTTTAAAGCAAGGGCACCTAGGATTATGTTTTATTAAAGCGTGAGCATAACTGACTGGGCGAAAGAGGTGTGATACATGTCATTTTAACCCCCCTAACTAAAAAGTGTTAAAAGTTTGAGGTCATAGTGTCTGTATATGTTGCCACGTAGCTCAGGAATGGGAGCTCTAATTTAAATGAGGTTTTTTTGTATGAAAGATGGTGTTTACGAGATTTACTTTGTTCGGTGGACATCGATGCAACCGTTTCCAAGATTATCAGCTCGCAGCTATGTTTTTGAAGGTAACTCTGGCATTATTGAAGCTAGACCCTTCAGTTTGAGTTCAAAATAAACAGCATACGATGAAAAAGATCTAGGCTGCAACGGGTGCTCCGATTTCAATGCGGTTTTGTATCTGTATGAAAATTGGTGTTGGGACAAACCACTGAAAATAGTCAGGCTTAAAATTAACTTCTAAGGCTGATTTGCTCATTCATTGTATCACATGGGGTTGCGTATCGTACAACCAGTCCTTACCATCCACAATGTAATGGCAATGGAGAAAATTGTGTAGTGTAACCTCACAGTCATATTACCTCCTCTATATCCTTGAGCGGCATCTTCTGGCTGGCGAGCTGAGCGGCGTGACGCTCCCGGAAGTGCAGGAACCAGCCGCGTGACTCTCGCTCCAAAATGCTTTGGAGCGTCGATGCCGCCCGCCGTAACACGTCACGCCTGTACAGTCTCAAATCCACCTGTTAAGTATTGTTGCAAGTTCAAAACATCATCATCATCATTATTAGCATACAGAAGTCCACTGCTGGAAATAGGCCTTCCCCTTAGAATACCACGACGAACGCTCTTGAACCGCCTCCATCCACCGCCTTCTATAATGTCTTTGGTCAATCGAAAGGGGAACATTCCTCTATTGCGTCGTCCGGTTTATGGTCGCCACTCGAACCTTTCTTCATCAACGGTTGTCAGATCTGCGAGCTATATGGCCTGCCCATTGCCACTTCAACTTGCTAATTCTGAAAGCTATGTCGGTGATCTCGGTTGGAAACTCCGAGCATAGCTTTCTCCATAGCCTGCTGCGCAGCTTTGAGCTTTCCTATGCGGCCAATAGTTAGCGACCGCGTCTCAGTGCCGTAAGTACACTGGCACACCGATTATAGACTTTCATCTTGAGGCATTGCGGTATCTGTGATGAGAAGATTATGGAGATAGCTTTCCTGAACGCTGCGCATCCAAGTTGGATTCGTCAAAACGTGCTAGTTCTTATTATATGAACCATTTCAAAGACTTCTTCTTTCGTGTCGATGTCTCAGTCAAAGCCATTTTGATAGGTTGCCACACCCACGACATTATCGGAGCAGGTCATTAAATCTTCCATCGTGCCGGAGTCAGGGCAGGATGGGCATACAAGGGCGTGTGGCATGGTGTGGGACTGGGCACCACAGTCGCATTGCGTCGCGGAGGCTGCAATCATACCCCATCTGCTGAGAAAACACCTGCAGTGGCCGACTTGAGTGCGCAGTCTGTTAGGGGTCTTCCACACTGGCCAGGGTAGTTGTTGACCAGGGGGTAATTCCTCTGCAGGTGTTATTTCAAAGACAATTTGACAGTACAACTTTTGATCCTGTTCCACCGCTCATTTAGCCTATTTTCTGCGTACCTGCGTCCGCTGCGGCGTGGTGTAAAGGAAGGGAACTCTTGGCGCGGGGCGCGGTAGTTCCCGCGCGTCCGCTTTCTCAGAAGCGGCACGTCGCATCGCCCGGCTGACCCAAGACGCGAGCGCCGATATATCCTCTTGATGTTCCGGCTACACACAAAGAGAGGGACGAATAGTTATTCAGATATTTTGCCTCTAGTTTCCACATCATTGATAAACTATTATTTCGAATGTTTCGTATAGGGTTTTGTCATATACGCTAAAAACGTTATTTCCTTTAAATTAAAAACGAAGATTCATTTTAAAAAGTCCTACTATAATATTGAAGTGTGTGCTTGGATGAATCTACCTAGAAAATTTGGAGGCTTAAATCGGTCTCGTTTGCCTGTAGATTGCAAATTTCTGTTTTATAAGAGGTGTGTTTGATAATTTTTCTCTGCTATAAAAGTTAACCAATCGTGAAATGCTACTACAAAAAAAACCAGTTATATGAAGAATCAGGTATAACCAAATATCACTTTCATATCTTTTGTTAACCCCCGACGCAAAAACGACGGGGTGTTATAAGTTTGACGTGTCTGTGTGTGTGTCTGTCTGTGGCATCTTAGCTCCCGAACGGATGAACCGATTTAGATTATTATTTTTGTTTGAAAGGTGAATTTGTCGGGAGTGTTCTTAGCTATGTTTGATCAAAATCAGTTCAGCCGTTTCATGGCGTAGAGGGTTTTTTAATTTTTACAAAATTAATTACTTGTTATTGCTGAGAATAATTTAGAACCCTGCCACCAACATTTCCAAAGCGTCATCTTAAAAGTGGTGCATATTAAAATATACCTTGCATATTAGTTCAGCGACGAGGTACCGAGATCTTTCTTCTCTTATTTTCTTCTCGAGATCACGCGCTTCCATGGATGGCATACCAATGATAAGGTCCAACAGTCTGAAAGACATACAAATGTTTTCTAAAGAGAGCTAGTCTTTTTACGGCAGTGGTACGGTCAGAAATAGCCAGGGCTCGCGCTGTGGCAAGCTATGTTCAGGATTGGCTAATAAACAAAGCCAGGATAGTAAGTATATTAGACTAAGTATGATATCCTGGCACCATCCCATGTTCGGTACTACTAGATTACTATCACAAAATCCATGGTGCCGTGGTGTGTCCGGCCTAAGAATAGACCACTCCGTCTCGTCCCGTGGATGTCGTAAAAGCAGACAAAGTGATTACCCGGACCTGCTAATAAGATTCATTGGTATAAGATTTGTCCTGGGTGCTAGGTAATCATGGAATGTGTTATTATTGGAAGAAAGCGTTAGCCAAGTCAGTCGTGCGAAGCAATGGCGGCAATGAGCTCACCACTTGTCACGTCTATTTTCCACGATGGTGAAAAGAGGCACATTGAGGCTCTGCCTACCCTTTCGGGGAAAAAGGCGTTTCTGTCTTGTTTTGTAAAAGATATTCAACAAAAAACTTGTTCTTGTCTCACCTGTGCAGTCCGCCCAGCAAGGCCGCGGCGCCGGCGCGTACAGACAGCGGCTCGTCTCTGAGCAGGCGATCTCTTGCTACGACCACTATGATAGCCGCCGCGCGTGCCACGTGCGCGTACAGCTCGTCCCGGGCGCGCGCGCGCCCGCGCTGCAGCCAGCCCGCCACGCGCCACACGTGCGTCTGACCCGGGAAGTGACGCGACGGTACTTCGAACTCACTGCGTAACAAAGAATACGTGTTATACGTCAAATAACAGATACCCTTCTTTACCAACACCCACGTTACCATTTTCAGGGTAATGATTACATCGTTTAGTTAGCGAAACGCACGGCTCAGTACCATCCTTACCTCATTAGTATACCCTCTTTTCGTACTAAACGTTTCAGTTCTACCTTTATAATGCGAACTGCTAAGAGTGGAATAAACTACCGTCGCTGCCGTCCTCAAAATTATAATCTAGGTCTCTTCAAGGCTAGAGTGAATAGGTGCCTTCTAGACCTTTGTGCTTCATCTTTGGCCACATCGTCACTTACCAACAGGTGAGATCGTGGTCAAACAACCGTTTAACAAAGTTCATAAAAAAAAAAAAACATTCATGAGTTGTAACAGAAAATGGTTGGTTGCGCCTACTATATCTTATTTTAACAAGGGTTTATTTTATGTCTTTTTCATCAAACCTAGAAATAAGTAGGAGTAGGAATTTATAATAATGACACCCAACAGCCACATACATAGTCCGGATCCCACACTAGGAATTAGGATCCCCTGTGTCGTGGGTATCAGGAACTACGAGTACCAATATGCTACCACAACACACAGACATGGAACAAATATTTGTAGATCAATATCTCCCACAGCGGAAATCGAACAAGCAACCTCTGGCATGTCGGCCGGCAAATCGCCCACCACACCACTGAGGTCGTCTCGAGGGTCGAGCGTCCGAGGAATTAATTAACAGCATCATATTAATACATTTTATGGCTGGCTCAGTGGAGAAATAGTGTGTAGGGGAATAGAGCTTTAATTGGTACAAACTTAATTTTTGTTAGTCATGCTGTATAAAATGTAAAGCTTCTTAATTAAGCTATTTTTAATTTGTTTATGTAAACCTTTATAATGTACCGCCAACTATTTGAGCAAATAAACATTACTTTACATTACATTATATAAGCTTTTTATAAAGTTTAGGTAACTTAGAAAGTGGCAGAACCGAGCTCGCGAAACGAAAACTGAGCGAATAAACAATATTTAAGGTGAATGTTCAAGTTTCCTTGCCCATACAAAATACTTTAGGCCGTTACTCAAACCACAGATTGTCATTTTATAAATTGACTTATTTTGTAGGATTCCTAATGATAATAGTTATCGCGAATGGTCGTTCCAAACAAAAATATACAATAGGGAATTTTTAAAACAGGTTTGAAATACGACAATTTTTACAAATGTGTGAGTTTATTTTGCACGGACATCTATTATCGTAGCGAGATACTTTTACGCAGCAGAGCACCCAGTTTAATTAAAGATGACAGTGATGGCGCTAAATTGACCTTCAAACATAAGAGTTTTGTGTAAGATAGTAAGTAAACATGATAGAGATGGCGCTAAATAATAAAAGTGATGTTTTAGTCGGCAGGTCGTAAAAAGTGGGGTAAAGTAGTGGGAAAAGGTCAAAAGTTAATGAAACTTCAGGATGTTGTTCAGGGATGGTTAAATAAAAAAAACAAGTTTTGGACCTCGAGGACCCTGTGCGAAAAGAGGAGGGGGCGGGAAACTGCACCTTCCGCCGGTTTTTTCTCAATAACTTTTTTCCCTTACATCCTACGGCAAAAGTACTAATTATTTTTTGTAGAACGTTAAATTTACTATAATTTTGATTATTCAAACTTGATTGTATGTTGATAAGTTACCGAGATATGGCGCTTCGAAAAAATATTTTTTTAGAATTTGCTAAAATGTGCCGTTAAATGCTAAATTCCACCTTATTTCTTCTGTTATACCATGGTTATACCCAAATAATGATGGAATGTTATTATAGTTATGGTTCCTGGTTACAATCACCTACTTTGGAAACCCCTCCACCCAAACCAGATCTCAAAAGCTGATTTTCTTCTCTGATGAAAACCAAACATTCACATCATCATGTTGGTATTCATATTATAGTGCAGTCAAGTTAAACATGAAAAAGGGGTCGTGCTTACAAAAGTTCCGGTCACGCTGATTTTTTATATGTTGTTAATACCTTAACCACTATTAAAAAACCATATTTTCCAAGTGCTGAGCGAGCGGCTCAAAAAATCATGAAATTTTATATATTTTTTCAGTTTTTGCTCAATATCTTAGTCAAGGAAGGGTCTGACCGGTATAGTCAACAGGCATATTTTTAAAGTAGACTAAATTTTCTACAATTTGACACTAAGGCGAGATCTATACAGCCATTGGTTCCTCGAAAAGGAAGGAAGTTCTTCGAAAATAGGCAATTTTTCTCCTAAGTGTTTTTTTAAGAAATTTTTACTTATTTTGTGAAATATATTCTAAAATATGCATCCCACGTCAAAAATTATTTTAATGAAGTTGTAGTAAATTATTGTAGCTTTCATTTGAAACCAAACTGGTACCTTAAGGCCCGGCGGTTCTCTCAAAAACGACAGATAATCAAAACCAGTCATAAAGAAGATGCCACAGGCCACCATGCAGCTTGATAAATTATTTAAATAAATAATGCTGGACAGTTCACACAACATTATCTAGCCCCAAGCTAAGCAGAGCTTGTGTTATGGATACTAGATAACTGATATACTTAATACAATATATTACATAGATAGATATTTTTTATTATGCATAGAAAATACCCAGAACACCCTGAACAAATATCTGCGATCGCACAAATATTTGTTCCGATGAACAAAATGAACAAATGTTCCGGGAATCGCACCCGCAACCTCCTGCGTCGCAGGCCAACCTTCGCCCGCCGCGCCACAGAGGTCGTCAATATGCTACCTCCAAGCAATTGCTGCACTGGCGGGAAGTCAACTTGTATCCCACTAATTGGGGGTGGAAGCAGTCTTCTGCAGGGACTCAGTCTTCTCTTCTCAACCCCATCCCCACCACCATGATCACGGCGTCCTCAAATGCCTGCTTCACTTCGATGCTAGCATCCACCATTTGTGTCATCAACATCGAAATGAATGCTCCCATATTGTGATCTTTTGCCAGAACTTTTCTTGTGCTATTGTGACCATAGTAGATGAGGAGAACACGACTTTGGTTGGTGCTTGTAATGCAGACTGGCGAGCTCGTTCTGCTGCTTTGGTGCTTTGATAGCCGGATTTAGTGGGGTATCCATCAAAGACAACAATCACATTGCTACCAAAGTGTCTCTGCACGTAGTTGATGTACTTAGAAAAAAACACACATCGCCATATCTCGATAATCTATTGACATAGAAACATGTTTTATTAGTCCAAATTATAGTAAATTTAACGTTCTACAAAAAAGTAGCTGTTACTTTTGCCGTGGGATGTAAGAGAAAAAAGTTATTGAGAAAAAACCGGAGGAAGGTGCAGTTCCCCCCCCCCCCCCCCCTCCACTTTTCGCACATGGTCCTCGAGGTCCAAAACTTGGGAAAATGTTAATTAACTATCCCTGAACAACCTCCCAAAGTTTCATTAGCTTTTGACCTTTTTCCATCTGAAACCACCTGCCGACTGGACTGTAATATGTGTTATTTATGAGTATATCAAGCGTAGAGTGTGCTGCCTTATGAACTTTTGCTGATTTTCTCTATCATCTTACTTTTGACTGCCTACCTAAGGAAGGCTTTTAAGTTGATTTTCCTTTTTTTCTTTGAATCAGCTTCCACTTGTTCTCGAGGCTCTACACAGAGGCTCCCCACCTAATAGTAAGCAGGATCATCAAAAGAAAAACAGACCGTGTTTGTTGCCTGATTCTTCTAGGTCTGGTTGCGTTGGAACAGGAGTAAATGTAAATTTATTTTTTAAGACGATTCAAAATGATCCTTGTGATTTCAATGAATAAAATACTTTTTGACTTTTACTTTGATATGTTGCCGCTCCGTCAGCAAAAGTTTAAAAGCGACGTTGCCAAACCGTTACTAGTGTGAACACACAATACTTTTTATAAGTTGGCCGTAATTTCTACTATAGCGAGCTAGTTCTGATAGGGTTGCCAACTGTACTTATAATAATGTATTCTAATTTATTTTACAACTACGTTCTTTAAACTTTCACCACCATCATCATCATCATCATCATCATCTAGGATATTAGCGTGCAGGTGATTATGATGATGATGATGGCGGTGATGGTCACCACCATCATCATCACCACCACAACCATCATCATCATCATCATCATCATAATCATCATCATCATCACATGCACGACAATACTTTAGATGATGATGATGATGATGGTGGTGGTGATGATGATGATGATGGCGGTGGTGATGAACATTAACAACGACGTAGTCATTATCATCATCATCTAAGGTACTGGTGTGCAGGTATATAGATCATCTAAGAGTACGCTCGGAAATTTGGAGATTGGAGTTGCTCGCGTCCATAGGAAAATACCCTCGCGTCCCTACACGTGATCTCTGGGTGGTGTCAAACGGGTAACAACATTTCTGGTGGTAGGCTTCGGCCGTGGCTTATCACCACCCCATGGACATAGCCAGTCCGTGAAGCGACATTGTCGTGTTTCGGACTGATGTCCAGTGTAGCCATCGTGGAAGTGACGGGTTTGAGCAGCTATGGTATTCGGAGTACCGCACAGTGGGGCGATTTTGAAAAAAGGTGGACGTAGGAACAAATTTCGTAATTTCGGTCTGAAAAAATTGCAACTGATAGGAAATTGTATGGTGATTAAAATATATTCTATTCAATTTGCAAAAAAAGGCACTTCTTCATGGGTTAAAAAAATAGTTTAGAAAAAAATGTATGGAAAGATTTATATTATATTGTTTTTCTCAAAAATAAGAAGTTTGTTAAAAAAAAAACAACAATAGCTTAAAGTAGCTGCCGTCTTCTACAAATGGGTCATATAGGGTTCTATTAACCCTGCAGCATTGGCAGTTAAGGGGGTTAAACTCTTGAAAAAAAAAAATATTTTGATACGAGCATCTGATAGGAAATGTAGTGCTTGTTAAAAGTTATTCAATACAATTTTCCATAACAATGAGTCTGTGATATTATAAAAACATATTTCTGAAAAATGCGATGAAATATAAATCAACATATTTTTTCTCGGAATTTTAAAAGGTTTTCATAAGAAACTTACACTACTTAAGTTCTTTACAAAAAATAAATAATCGTTTTTGGCTTAACGCTGTTGCAGCGGTATTTAAATGGGATCAAACTTTAAAAATATATGATTTAATGTTAAATGTTAATGGAAAATGGTTCAATTTCTGTCATTCGCTCAGTCTTATCTAAGTAAAATTAATAAATCATAATAAAATCTAGTGTAAAAAACTTCTAAGTCTAACTACTGGCTTAGTAATTATCTCCAAATAACTTGCCAATTTTTCCGATACTCGACATTTCTGACCTTGTAGGTAGGTACCAGATATTTTTCATTGCTACAGTACTTTCACTGAGTATTACGTTCATAATAGTAATAAATCATAATAAAATCTAGTGTCAAAAAGTACAAAGATCGCTATAGTCTTAATAATTATCTCCAAATAACTTGCCAATTTTTCCGATACCTGAGCCTAATGACTGACCTTGTAGGTTAAGTACCAGATACCTTTCATTGTTACAGTACTTCCACTGAGTATTACTTTCATAAAAGTAAATCACCATATCATCTAGACTCTAGAGTCACTAGAGACAAAAACTACAAAGTTAGCGATTGTCGTATGGGGCCATTCAAGTATTACGTAAGCAGATTTTTTACAACTATTTATAATGCGCGTCATGTAAAAAGAACGCTGGCGGTCAAGCTTCTTCAGGCGTCCCAGCGTTCTTTTTAAGAGATTACTTACTTTTCTACTTATTTAAGAGATGTATACCTATACATTGAATGAGTGCCTGCCTAGTTTACTACAAATAATGTACCATTATAGTACGCGTCATGTAAAAAGAACGCTGGAACGCCTATAGAAGCTTGACCGCCAGCGTTCTTTTTACATGACGCGCACTATGCCCACCCCTTCTGTGTAAGCTGTGTTAGCAAAAGTAAGCAAACCTCTTACCCCCTCCCATGCTTACTTAATCATTGGTACCTATATGCATTTTTCTTTTAATGTATTTTGTTTTTTTATTGATTCGTGAGCAGTAGTTAGCAAATAGGCTTAACTAACTTCTGTACATTTTGTACTTTTGTATTTGTATGAGATTTTTTAAAACTTTCGAATAATTTTTGATATTACTTGGATTTGTTTATTTGAAACGACATGTTAAACAGTTAAGCTTGGGCGAAAAAGGATCACCGGTTAAAACAAACATTAACTTGCTTTGATTTGCTTACAATACGTCAAATCGTCATTCGAATCGAAACGAAACAATAGATTGACGGAAGAAATTTAGACGTGACAAGTGCGCGCGGTAATCCCCACTCGCTTCTAGGTGAGTACCTATAACGTATTCTTTATTTGTGGGAATCCCCGACATGTGAGTTTTATTTTCAAGCATAGACAATTTGTGGGTTGCCATTTGTGTAAAATAAGTAAATAATAACTGCTGACGTAATCACGATATCGACCATGTCATCAAAAATAAGCAAAACAAAGACCCCCCCGCCCCCCTCAAGCGCTTACATAATACTTGAACGCCCCCTATTACTTATCTTGAAATAATTTGCCACGTATTATTTATAATGGTCCCGATACTTGAGCCTAATGACTGACCTTGTAGGAAGGTACTAGATTCCTTTCATTGTTAGAGACCCACCAACTTATCTGTAGAATTTAATGTATGTAGATTATAGAAAAATGTAGGTAAGTAAATGGTTCTACTGATAATTTGGTGGATCTTTCCAGTAAGTGATTACTAGTTTTACGAAGGTTGCTTTTAGTTTTAAGGGGATTTTTGTCATTATTAACTTTATTTGGGAAATATTTTAGTTACATCGATACTAAAATATCTATCATATGTTTTATGAAAAATGGCTGCTGGGAATTCCGGACTATTTTAAAATGGTAAGAGGGTAAATCATATTAACAGATCTGTAAAGTTTTGTTGTGATGCTCTGATTTTATTCATTGGATGCGATGATTTCTCTGATGAAGATAGTGCTCTTGCTCTTTCAACTTCGCTGAATCTAACGAAATGAAAATACTTATCCCTGAGGACAATGTTATCAGATTCCAGCATATCTGTATTGCCCTTCTACTACAAGATATTAGAAGCCAAAAAAAGATACTACCCTACAGAAGGTGTTGAAATAACGGAGGCAAAGATTAAGTTACAAGTCCTTTTGGATATAACAACACAATTGGCAAGTTATTTAAGTTATTTGGAGATAATTAATAAGACAATCTCTTAATCTCTTAGATCTTTGTACTTTTTGACACTAGATTGTATATTGATTTATTACTTTTATGAATGTAATGCTCAGTGGAAGAACTGTAGCAATGAAAAGTATCGGGTACCTACCTATAAGGTCAGAAATGTCGAGTATCGGAAAAATTGGCAAATTATTTGGAGATAATTACGAAGCCAATAGTTAGACTTAGAAGTTTTTTACACTAGATTTTATTATGATTTATTCATTTTACTTAGATAAGACTGAGCGAATGACAGAAATTGAACCATTTTCCATTAACATTTAACATTAAATCATATATTTGTAAAGTTAGATCCCATTTAAACACCACTGCAACAGCGTTTAGCCAAAAACGAATATTTCGTTGTTGTATAGAACTTAAGTAGTGTAAGTTTCTTATGATTTAAAATTCCGAGAAAAAATATGTTGATTTATATTTCATTGCATTTTTTCAGAAATACATTTTTATAATATTACAGACTCATTTTTATGGAAAATTGTATAGAATAACTTTTAACAAGCACTACATTTCCTATCAGATGCTCGTATCAAAATAAACAATATTTTTTAAGAGTTTAATTCCCCTTAACTGCCAATGCTGCAGGGTTAAACCGTCCAGAACCCTATATGCCCATTTGTAGAAGACGGTAGCTACTTTAAGCTATTATAGGTTTTTTCTTGAACAAACTTCTTATTTCTGAGAAAAACAATATAATATAAATCTTTCCATACATTTTTTCTGAACTATTATTTTAACCTATAAAGGAGTGTCTTTTTTTGAAAATTTAATAGAATATCTTTTAATCACCATACAATTTCCTATCAGTTGCAATTTTTTTTAGACAGAAATTACGAAACTTGTTCCTACGTCCACCTTTTTTCAAAATCGTTCCACTGTGTACCGTGATTTGAGCCAATTCACTTCCTATTTGTGTCATCTAATTCACGCGTTGCGCGATACGCGTTACACGCCGAACTTTACAGAGTGCAGATTTCTTACTGCGCAAATCGTGAATATTCACGTGAGGCTTCATGCGGCCCCGAATACCACGGCAGTTCGTGCACTGGAATCAGCATGTGCGTTTTAGAGACCGCAGCAGTGCAAGTGTGCCGGTTGGCTAGGCTTGGAAGGTAGCGGGATCCGAAGCACGGTTCTCCGCTGGCTGACTGCAGGTTGTAGGGGGCCCAACTAGTAAGCTAGCCCGCCGCCTTGCGAAAAATCCCAGAATGCTCCATCGTGCCGGTTGGCGACCGGATTAGAGGACCCGATGGCCATTCCTGGAGGGAGGTCTCAGTCTCCAGTCTAGTCTCCCACTGGCGCAGGAGCCTGCTGTTTGTCTCTAGGCTTTCACTGACCAGTGCCTCACTCAACAGCCGTTTTTCCCACAAACCTAATCACTCCAAAAACCAAACCATGAAAAAGTCAACATATAATAAGTTGCGCTCACAGCGGAAGCACTTCCTACACAACCTATCATCTTACCAACGGTTATAACAGTTTTATTTATTTTTGTTTTCAATTCTCTAAGATCTTGTAGTACCTATACCTATACTTAGTAGATTTTTGTTTTTGTCTTCTTGTTTTATGTGAGTGTTGTGCGTGTGGTAAAATAAATAAATTTTCTTTCTTTCTTTCTTTCTTTCTTTCCTCTCGCTTCAAGCGCACCTCTGAAACATTAGAGGACTGCACTCCAATCTCGATCCGGTCCACCACCACCTAGGGACAGCTAAGCCACACTTATTATTTAATCCTCACGGAGACGCAGATTCAATGAACCCGATTTCTCAGTTTTATGTACTTTGGTGGACACCGGCTTAGATAAAATTATCTATGCTGGTTTATATCATTGTCACTCTGAAGACCACGAGACAACCAGGTTGTTCAACTACATCAGTGAAGCGGCGGATGTGGCCCAGCAACGTTATCCTGATGCCCAACTGGTGATTCTGGGGGACTTTAACGCCCACCACCAACAGTGGCTGTTCCCTTACCAGTTGTCCGACTATGCTGGGAGAGAGGCGTGCAAACTTGCACTCACTTTAATCTCACTCAGCTCGTCAATGCGGCAACCAGAATTCTGGACGTTGAGGACCACACAGCCAACTGCCTGGACCTTCTGCTGACGAACGAGCCGGATCGCCACTCGGTATCAGTGATGCTTCCTTTGGGAACATCAGATCACTGTGTGGTGAGGTCTGTATCTTCATACTCGCCACCCGATCCCTCGCCCAGAGGTAGTAGGCGAGTGTGGTGTTACAAGTCGGCAGATTGGGATGAGATGCGACACTTCTTCGCTTCTTATCCTTGGCGGCAAACTTGCTTTTCTTCATGTGATCCAACGGTCAGTGCTGATGCCGTTACGGAGGTGATAAATAGAGCAATGGAGTATTTTTTTCCATTCTCCGATGCTTCACCTGCAAGCAATGCTCGCCCATGGTTTAGTCCCGCGTGTGCTAGCGCGGAAGCGCAAAAACGTGTTACATACCTAGCTTGCGTTGACGCAAGAAACGGTTAAACCTCGGATGCACGGATTATGAAGAAAGCCTATAACAAAGCCACCAAGTCCTGCAAGAAGGTGTTACAGAAGGCTCGCTTCAATCGGATTGGCTATCTGGGGGCTAAGTTTGCCGCATACCCTGCGGGAAGTAAAGCTTTCTGGTCTCTGGCTAAGTCGGTGGAAGCGAACTTCAGCCGCCCTTCACTAAACCCAACTACTGAAACCGGACGGGTCCCAAACTCACGCTGCGGTTGAGAAAGCAAATTTATTTGCCACTCAATTTGCGGAGGCTTCGCGTCTTGACGCCTCTGGCGAAACTCCACCCAGCCTTCCTCGGTGCGAAGCTTCAATGCAAGAATTCGCATCCAGCAAAAGGAAGTGCTCAAAACGCTACGTAGTCTCGACGTGAATAAAGCTAGCGGTCCGGATGGTATCTCGGCCGTAGTATTAAAAACCTGTGAACCTGAGTTGTCTTCAATATTAACGCAACTTTTCCGCCTCTCTTTGAATACTGGTGAAGTCCCCAAGTCTTGGAAGCTCGCTAACGTGCAACCTGTGCCCAAGAAAGGCAGTCGTGCTGACCCTTTGAACTACCGCCCTATCTAGGTCACCTCCCTACAATGTAAATGTATGGAGCGTGTACAGAATAGGAAGGTCCTTGCATACCTCGACGGATCGAGGATATTTCGCCGAAATCGGTCTACTGGGGACCTTCTTGTGTATGCCACGCACATTTGGAGAGAGGCCATCGAGATCATGGTGAAGCACTGGCTGTTTCATTAGACGTCTCGAAGGCCTTTGACAGGTTTGGCACGCTAGCCTTATTGACAAGCTTCCTGCTTACGGACTGCCAGTTCAATTCTGCGCCTGCCTCGCAGACTTTCTGAGGGAAAGATCCATTCGAGTAAGTTGTTGACGGGTGCTCGTCGGATCAAATGGCTATAAACGCCGGGGTACCTCAGGGGTCAGTGCTACCTGCCACACTGTTTCTGCTGCATATAAATGATCTGCTAATGCCCAGTATCATTGGGTATGCAGACGACAGCACAGTTGTGGAGAGATACGTTTCCAATGCGCGTGCTAGGCAGAATTAAATTCTGGAGTTAAGAGATGAGATGCTGCAGCGTCTGAATTTGATTCTCAAGGCTGTTTCCGGTTGGGGTGATGCCAATCTAGTCAAGTTCAACGCCTCTATAACGCAGGCTTGTCTCTTCTCCGCGAAAAAAGTAAGTTTCTCCAAGTTCCTGTCTTCCGAGATATACCTGTAGCTATAGGAGATCACCTCGAGCTCTTAGGCGTTTCACTCACGCCTACTCTCAACTTGGCTCCTACATCGAGTCTAAGGCAAAAACTGCCTCCATGAAGCCTTCTAAGTCTGTACAAAGCACAAGTCCGGGCTGGTATGAAGTACTCCTTCCACGTTTGGGATGGCTGGCTCGGCCAAACACCAGCTTGCTGCCTTGGACTCGATCGAACGTTCAGAGAGCAGAGCGTTCAGGCTTATAGGTTGGCAACATATGGCGGAGACTAGAGTCTCTCGAGCACCGCCGTAAGGTTGCGTGCCTTTCGATCTTCTATATATAGGTTACATTTTGGGGAATGCTCCCAGGAACTTCATGATCTGATCCCACTATCTCCTTTTCATCATGGACGAGCAGGCGCACGGCTTGGTACCACCCTTACCTCATTAGTATACCCTCTTTTCGTACTAAACGTTTCAATTCTACCTTTATAATGCGAACTGCTAAGGATTGGAATACACTACCGTCGTCGTGTCTTTCCTGAAAACTATAATCTGGGTATCTTCAAGACTAGAGTGAATAGGTTCCTTCTAGACCTTTGTGCTCCATCTTCGGCCACATCGTCACTTACCAACAGGTGAGATCGTGGTCAAACAAAAGTCTATCAAAGTTAAAAAATAAATAAAAAAAATGGCTTTATAGTTCGCAGAACTAACAACCATATTATGTGAATAAAGGTTCTCGAGTGGTACCTACAAACCTGATGAAGGTAGAGGAAGACCCCTCTTTCCATGCACCAAAGATATTATAATCAGCAGAAAGTTGGTAGATGCAGGCTCAATAGAGTTCGTCGTGGCATTTTAGAGAGGAAACCGTTGTGCAGCAGTGGACTTCTGTAGACTGATGATGATGATGATCAACCGTCTACATTGGCTTGAAGTCAGTAAAATGGTTTTATATTAGACTAGCTGAACAATGTCCGTGCGTAGAATAGGTAGTAGGTACCTACCTAGAGTAGGTACCTATCTATTCGTACTACGCATTCTAAATGGATGGTGGTACAAACATCAGCCTGTAGATCCAAGTCCACCGGCTCACTGACATAGGTCTCTAAATTAGCAAGTTGAAGTGGCAATGGGCTAGACATAAAGCTATATGATCCTGGTTCTTTTACGGATGTTTCGGATCTAGGTACGGGTACAGAATCTTCGAGCAATGAATACAAAAAACGAAGGCAAAATGTATTTAGTTATTGATGATGTTTTTTTACTGTATACCTAATATTTCTAGCGGAAGCAGAAGTTGTAATATAAAACAATTTATAATCTTTTTTCTTTTTTTTGTTCATTTCTGTAAAACTAAACATTCTTATGCAACATCCTATCTTGCCGGACACGCCACAGAAGGGGTTGCGGAAAGGCGGTAGATGGAGGCTGCTCAAGACCGTTTGTCTTGACATTCTATGGGGAGGTCCATGTCCAGCAGTGGACTTCTGTAGGCTGATGATAATGAAAAACCGTCATGGGTTCACGGGGCAAACTATGATAATTATGGGTACCTACCTACCTACTGCAATGATGAAGGTCAGTTACTTACATTCGTGTACATTTTGGACATTAGAAAAATAAGTTTTATTCTTGTAAACAATAATTTTCCGAGTTTTTCCCTGAAATACCTTTTATCATTCTAACAATTTTATTCAACGCGATCTATAAACAGATACCAAGCTATTTATTTAACGCCATCTATCTAACGTCCATGCCAATGCTCTTGGACAATAACAACGCCATCTAATGAAAACCAAAACAGTGAATATGTATGTGTGCGTGCGTGTAATTACATCAGAAAAGTGAACGATTTTATTTCTAGGTAATTTGAACTTTCAAATGACTGTTTAAAGGAAATTCATACTGAATTAAATTCTTACAACTACAACTTAGCCGCGAACGATAAAATAAAACACGAAAGACGCCCGAATTTAGCACAAAAAATAAAAAAGTAATACAATAAGTTTCCACGCCATCTACCGTGAACCGAGCTTTTAGTAATCAAGACGATTATCCTTAAACAAAAATTTGCTGTGTAATCGAAAATCAAAATCAACTCGGCTCTTTATAATAATATTATTTGTTACACTTATTATTTTTATCAACATCAATTTATCTGGATTACTAATGTAGAACTTTTGAAACTATCATTGTTATTGTTGTTATGCACATACTTTTCACTAGAAACGGGATATTTACCATGATTTTCGTGATCATGGCGCATGGAACTGTGCCGAAATATCGGGAACAATTGGAACTCGAAAATTATGATAAATATCCCGTTTCTAGTGAAAAGTACACTAATATAAATTTGTAAAAAAATAAATATCTACAGCACTGATATAAAAATAATAATGGAAGTGTTATAATGTGTGATATCATACTATGCTGGGGGGAAACACATTGACGGTATACGAACTCACACGCCTAGGCCATATTTAGGTCATCGCTATGTTTCCAGTAGAAATTTCATTAGCTGTACCTTTTTTAAGAAATAACGGCGAATTACCACTGTATTTCGTCGCTTTGCCGACGTTTCGAGACTGAAATCAGAAGCCTCCAACTGTACCTTGCTTAATTAGTAAAAAAAATACATATTTGTGCGCAGTATTCTGTACATTTTGGGCTATTAGCCCATAGGGTTTATCCTCGAACTCTATTTCATTTAACTAAAATATTTCGTGCAATAAGAGATTTGAACTGGCACTTAAGAAACTACTTATCTTTAATTTTCACCCGACTACGGCGAAGCCAAAAAAAGGATGGGTTTGTTTTTAGCAGTTTATGTATGTATGAATGTATTTACGTATGTTCCACCGTAGCGCCTACTAACTACTCATCTGATTTTGACTCCGGTACGGAGGCCTGCGTTGCTCGATGGATTTTGATGACTGAGGTGTCAATCTATTCGTTATTATATTCCGGGTGATATAGGCTACATTTCCTAGCGACGATCTCTGTATCGCGTCGGGTGAGTAGCCGGCTGAAGATGCGAAAGGTTGCGGGTTCGGGGGTTTGTATGGTCTGCAAATATTTGTGCCTGGTCTGGGTCTTATGGAACCATGGTAGTCGTAGTTTCTGGTTCCCACTACACAGGGAATCCTAGTGTGGGATCAGGACTATGTTTGTGACTGTTGTGTGTTATTGTTATGTATGTATGTTATTTTGTACGAACAAAATCAATATGACAGATGTTACATCCAAAAAAGTGAGGGTCTCGGTTATTTTTGCTAATGCATCAAGTGGCATGTCCAATGAAATAGGAGAAAATTCAGAACTCATTGAGATTCGTTTATTTAAATTTTGCGTTAAGATATACTTTATATTTTAAATTGCTTTGTATTAAGGATCTTCGGATTATACGTTTTCTCCTCCTTCTTCTCCTCTACGGCTTTGTAAAAATAGGCATTCTTGTATTACCTACAAATGCTTATAGAATCAATGAATCAAATATTTAAAATTCCAGACCCAGACTAGACATAGATACTAGCTTTTACCAGTAGTAGCTTTTACTAGTTAGTAAGAATAGAATTTATTTTTATTTGTGACAACCTCTGTAGTGCGGCGGGCGAACGTTCGCCTGCGACGCAGGAGGTTGCGGGTTCGATTCCCGCCTGGGAACAAATATTTGTGCGATCTGCAGATATTTGTTCAGGGTGTTCTGGGTATTTTGTATAAATAATAAAAAATATCTATCTATGTAATATATTGTATTAAGTATATCAGTTGTCTAGTACCCATAACACAAGCTCTGCTTAGCTTGGAGCTAGATAATGTTGTGTGAACTGTCCTGCATTATTTATGTATTTATTTATTCGTAACAACACAGATATAAACAAAATAAAACATGAAAATACAAAATTATTGTTAGATTTGCTGTTACAAAAAGGTCTCAGCTCAGCATATGCAGGTTGTAAACAACCTGCGCTGGTCTGGTAAGAAGTAGTTAAAGCTTCTAATTTCTTAATTTTATTGAAATAACAGTATAGAATCTTGGCCTACTAAACACGAAACACTACACCCAAGATATAGAGAAACCCAACGAAGCTTAACGGTATATGGTTCGGATTACCACTTCACACAATAATATAGAATATAAAGATATGCAATATCCGTAAGTTACTTCGAATATAGGTAATTTATTTCCCAGAGGTGTTACAATACAATTTTGTCCCTTTATATTCTACCATCTAGATGATATGATTTCATAAATAATTATACACTTAAATTGCTCATTAAAATACAAAAATTATTGGAAAACTTCATAAATACATTAATATTATAAAAACAATGATTGTCTAGCCATTTCGTCAGCTTGCTTTTAAACACAGTAAACGTACGGCATATCCTTAAATTAATTTGGTAATTTATTATAGACCCGTATGGCATTTTCATAATACGTATAGTACATATTATACATGTACTATTATTTATTCTGTGGTTTGGGTCCTATATTCTAGTATACATTTTCAGACCTTGTATGAATGAGTGTAAAACTGTATAGAAATAATAAAAGTCAGTACATATTCATTATGTAAGTAGTTATGATTGTGTAGTACCTACTATGTATTTATGTTTATCTAGCTACCTACGAAGCGGTGGTTGGTAAGATATTAATTTATTCCCAAATACGCTTGAATCTTCATACATTTTATCGAGGACCTTCCTTGCCGGTGTAGGCCAGCAATGTTAGTATGAAAATCCATATTAACATTGCTGTTATGTTATCACACACAGCTAATATTCACTATAAAAATCTGTTTGGGTGACATACTAGCAACTAAGTTGGCTCCTTACCACATGTTTTTACCTATTTCTTCCGCAAAGCAGAAGTGCTCACATTGCTGTGTTCCGGTTTGAAGGGTATGGTTGCCGGTGAAACTACAGGCCGTAAGACTTTTCATCTTTATGTCTCAGGGTGGCGGGCGCAGTGTAATGCCACATAGGGTACGCCCTAGGTGGAAGTGACCTATGAGATAGTGCATTGTTAAAGGCAGAGGTTACCGTTGAACATCAGGTGGGCCATCTGCATGTTCCATCATTCAAGTAGCTAATAAAAAAATGTCTGAGATAAATTCTATACATACGCAATGGACGCAACTAGGCAACAATGCTCACGCTGTCGCATCAGGAATGTGGGACAAGAATTCATGAGCCAGGGTGTCAACATCCCGTTTTTACGTATGTAGAGATATTTGCCTGACTTGCAGCTCGGCAGTAATATACCTAATATTTTCGATATTTGAGCCTTTTCATAACACAATAAATAAGCTTTTATAAAATTAGTGATCGTAACCGTTTTCTGATCAAAATGAGCCTAAACACGGCCAGTCTACTATTATCCATCGAGGATATCCGTTGTCCACCTTCAGTTTCCATCATCAGATCAGCTCGCTGTTACCATCATATTGTATTGTCATCGTAATTTGACAGGTATGTCAAATTTCAGCTCAATCGGTTGAGGATAACTGCTTTAAAATTCAGTTGTAAGATTCCACCCGGACATACATTGCAAAAAAATAAAAGCTTGAAATAAAATTGCTTGAAGCGAAAACCTTTTATAATCGTAAGAGGTGCTTAAGGACCTCAAAAGACGCAAATATGCAAGTCTCGACAGGGCTTACTTATTTGAGCCTTTCGAGGTCGAGACTCTGGGCCCGTGGGGTACCGAGGCCCTTCGCGTTTTCAAAATTCTTTCAGGGCATCTGGTCGAAAACGACGCGTGACCCGAGAGCTGGTTCTTATCTGGCTCAACGCATTAGTATTGCCATTCAGCGTGGCAATGCAGCCAGCATCTTAGTGACGCTTCCGTCTGGTAGTGATTTGGATCAGTTCAGCTACCTTTAGATCGCTAGCAGCGGTCTTCAGGTAGCACAACTGTTTCATATGTATTTCGTACATACCTTAAGCACAGCTGTATCTAAAAATATAGGTCCTAATTTGAGAGCCGGCCATCAACCGCCCACAATCTACTAACAGGCTGGACAATTCGAATCAATTTAGAGTTGTGAATTCCGCACGATTCATATAGAACTTACATAATGGATCATTCATATGTATTCATAACGAGCATGCAACAATTTATAAATATTTAAAACTCACAACATCAGAAGAATTATTGTCTGCTAGTGTCCGCCTGTGGCTTCGCTCGCGTTTTACCAGGATAAAAAGTAGACTATAGCTCAATCCAGGTCATAATATGTATATCTGGGTACCAAATTTCATGGAAATATGTAAAGCCGTTTTGGCGTGATTGAGTAACAAACATCCAAACACTAAAACATCGTTAGTTTGACATTTATGATATTAGTGGGATTCTTGAGTTATTTTTTAGATTTATGAATGACTGAACCAGCAGGTGGCCCACCTGATGTTAAGCGGAAACCTCTGCCTTTAACAATGCATTTTCTCATAGGTCACGTCCACCTAGGACGCACCCTATGAGGCATAGCACTGCGCCCGCCACGCTAAGACATATAGATAAAGTCTCATGTGCCTGTTATTTCACCGGTACCCATACCCTTCAAACCGGAACACAGCAATGCGAGCACTACTGCTTTGCGTCAAAAATAGGTACGGTGGTAGTACTTACCCGGAAGAACTCTTTCACAAAAAAGCTCTACTACTAACAAAAATACTACTACTTCGTGTCACCGGTTCCTTCCTGGTCACTCTGGGGTTAAAAGACCAGCGTTGTAAGCTCTTAGAGCATTTATAACACAAGAACCTAGTGGCCAATTTTATTAGTAGTAGAGCTTTTTTAGTGAGAGTTCGTCCGGGGAAGTATTTCTGCCTCCATTCCTATTTCTGCCGCAAAGCAGTAGCGCTCGCATTGCTGTGTTCCGGTTTGAGATATGTCGGTGAAATTACAGGCACATGAGAATTTCATCTTTATGTCTCAGGGTGGCTGGTGTAACGCCCCCCCTCTCTTATACCTACTCTAACCTATATACCTAATATACCGCGCGCACTCACCGACTTCCTACTTTACTCAGTGAAGTTTACGATAACTTTAATCTTACCTACTTCTTTAAATCACTATATATTGGCCATGTGATCGTCTAGATATATCCCTACGTTGTGTATTGTAATAACTCAAATTCCTTTTTTGTTAATATTGTCGAGTCTTAACGTATCCTAACCACATAAAATATCCTACCTTTTTCCTTAATCCACGTCTTTAGTTGTTACTAATTCTGAATGAAAAGATACCTACTTAAATTTTATTTTACTACTGTACACTTCGGAACAATTAACTAAAAGTTTACTTCAGGATTTTATTTCCTCTATAGTTTGTTATTCCTTTGATAAAAGGATAAGCCGCAATTAAAGTTTTTAGTAATGTTTCGAACTTTCTGATTTTGCAATATCTGAAGTTTATTAATTTTAACTCCAAGTTTTTAATACAGTCACGTTTGTCTTGTGATAACTCAAGATACTTATTGCGTGACAGATTTGCATTTGTAATAGATCCATTAGGGAAATGACAAGAAATTACTTGTATAAATTATTTGCTTCTTAGATAGGATTTTTAAGTTATTTCTTTAACTGTTTGGAAGGATGAACCATAATTGATAAGGGTTGCATCCAGGGATAAGCGACTTTGGAGAACAGCCCCGGCCTCGCTGCCCACGGTGGATTTCTACCATTGCTTTTGGTCAAACCTCCCTCGCTTGGACATAGGTAGATTACCTAATATTGTCCGGGAATTTTATCCAAATGATATTCTAATGCAAATCAATTCATTTTACTTTATTACAAAGGATTTTAGAGGACCGCGAAACTATTTCCGTCGGGAGTAAGTCTGTTAGTCATTCTCAATCATTTCAGGGAATTTACATGTAATCAATAATGCAAAACCAAACACATTCATCCTTCACCTTAGGTTAACTTTGGGATTTATCTAGGCTTCCTAAAGCCCAGAAAAATCCCTACTTGATTCATACTCCTACTTACGAATAATTCTAAAATTCTCTGTAGAATAAATAGAATTCCTAGTTGGATTATCCAGGTAGGAATAATCACTTGTGAAAACTCTAGACTATATTTAAATGAATTTTTCCTTCCGCGAACGATAATTCTCAATTACAAGATTCTCTTTTTTATCTAGTATTATAATACGTTTGAATAATATTTTGCCCGATCCTTTATGAAAGAATAATAGAAAACTAAATTAAATCTCCGATTAAATTTTAGAAAATGCCAATTTGTAAGATTGGTCTACGTACGCACTAATACAATGCCTACATAAGTGTGCCTGATTACCTGGCTAAATTGGGTGTGTGTGATTCAAAAACTTTGAGAAGATGATCTCAGTTTATTTTAAATGTGCAAGCTAATTGTGTGTGTCTTCTGACGATGTGCAAGGCCAGAATATCTAGATTGAACTATTAAGGTTAGGAAGTCTATCGCTGTGTAACCTAAAACGACAGACGGAGCCTAGAGGTCAGGAATAAGGTTTATAGGAGGGATAAGACTCACTTGACTATCGGGCTCAATAGTCACTCTTTCGAGGGTGAAAGGTGTCCTGACCAGTGAGAATCGGAACCTGAAAACATTAAAACAGAAGAGGATCTATTGACTACGACAGTCCACAAATCTCTTCCTTTGAAAGACGTTCACTTTGTCACAAGGCTGAACACTTCCTCCCCATTGACTTTGAATATTTAAGAACACTTGAAAAACATCACCAAAAAGAAACTAGTTAATTTCTCTTATTTTGGGCGGTTTTTCAAATTTATTTTATATTTCACAAAATTTAAACATTCACTAAATTATATTTAATTTCACTTATTATGGACTATTCTACTTTCTAGAATCAATCCTAATATTTCAAAGTAAAAATTTCTAGCTTTTAAACGAGCTTTAAAATCACTTCGTAATTAATTAACACAATTTAATATTTTACCCCCGAGCTACTGCACAACGTGTTGCTTATACTGAAAACGCCCAGGACTGATCCATTTCATGACCGGACTTCCTTATTTAAACCACCAGCCAAGAGGTGAAGGGGTTTTTTTTTGTAAAACGAAACAGTAGTTTTATTTAGGTCAGAGGGGAGCGGATTGCGAGGGAATTATGCGTTATTTATATAAAACATTCCGCTTAATTCTGAACCTTATTCATACGACTCCTAAACAGGAATTTGTGTGCACCTTCAAAATATTCTGAAAAACGTTTGTTTATCATTCACACAGACCAACTCTTTGAAAAACGACAGAACAAACCCTCTATTGTTTTCGACCTCATTATTCAAGTATCGCTCGATTTATTTGATAAAAATATATAATAATTTTATTTGAGCATTTGTGAGATATTAATGGAACCAATAAATACGTTTCGTTACACTGGCGCAGTGCAATGCCACATAGGGTGCGTCCTAGGTGGAAGTGACCTATGTGGTAATGCGTTGTTAAAGGCAGAGGTTACCGCTTAACATCAGGTCATCTGCTTGTTCCGTCATCCTAGCAGTTATTTAAAAAAATAGTGGAACTCAAGTATTCTATAGTAAATTCTCTAATACCTCAAAAAAATGAATTTCAGGTCAGCGCTCAAAAGGTGTCCGAACCAAAAGAGAGAAAACGCATTCACTATTAATCAGTTCTCCCTTACATCAAAGGTTTGTTGTAAGAAAACTCTTTTAGGGTTAAGTTCGCCTTTGTACATATCCTCTATGTTAGTTGTTTTTCTTCTCTGTTTGTGTGTACAATAAAGAATAAAGAAGAATAAAGAGGGTCAATTCTGACAAGTATCGGTCCATTGCTGTTTGATTATTGAACACATTTGAAGGGCACAGTGTGAACCGGTAGTGTATCAAACTCCTTTGTCATCGTTGGAATTTTAAAAAGGAGCCACATGGACTCTTTCCGCCATTTTCCGGCGGGCGCAGTGCACGTATGCCCTATGAGGTAATGCATCATTATAGGCATTTAATCATATAGTGCATTGTTACAGGCAGAGGTGGCCATATGCATGTTCAGTCAATCAATCAAATAAAAAAAAATAGATTAATTAAGTTAGATTTTTACAAAATCATGATAGTATCAGTTTACGAATTTAAATCGGATAACGATATTTCTGTAACAATTACGGGTACTGCGATCTACGAAACTTTACATGGTTTTATTGAAATTTATTTGGTTGGTTTAGAAGTCTTTAAAATAGAGCCCTGTGTCAAAACAAGATAGAATAGATCACTGTAATGATGCGTCATGCGTCATCATTACATAAAAGTATCCAGATGTGTGTAATGGTAAAAACGTGGGACTCAAACGGACGTCGCACTATGATGCAGCAACGTGGTTCATGGAATGCACACAGACCACTAACTAACTTAAGGTGGATGCTCACGCTTGTGGAGCGTTTTTTTTTGTTTTTTGCTCATTACAGCTCATGAACACTTCTTGAGACAGCAAAAGTTTATTTCGCGAGAAATAGGAGACTTAACACACATGTTTTAATTGATAGTACCTATCTCATAAATATTATCAGTTTAACTATGATCACCCTAAACACATTTTACAGTGTTTTTTTTATTATTGTTTAGGGGGATCGTAGCTAATGGGCGATGGTATCTAATAACTAATGATATTTATGAGATACCATCAATTAAAACATATGTGTTAAGTCTCCTAGTTCTCGCGAAATTAATTTTGAATTTAATTTTGTTTGAATTCCGCGCGTCAAGCGAGAGCATCCACCTTAAAATATTGAACACAAACTCACTAAATGATATTAATGCGCTTGAAAGGGACACTTCCTGTATTTAAGTGCCTTCAATGTGTGTTCAGTTAAGGTATCTATAGGTTCAACTTTATCAACACTCAAGTTGATGTTTTGGACATAGAACAATATTATTATTAGTTCCCCTCCGTCTCCTCCCGTGTATGTCGAAAAAGCAGACTACGGGGTTACCCGGACTTGTTGATAATATTTGTCTTGGCTGCTAGCTATTGCTGGAAGAAAGCGTTAGCCGAGTCAGTCGTGCTCACCACTTGTCACGTCTATATTCCACGATGGGGCACCCACTGTGAAAAGAGGCCCATTGAGGCTCTGCCTACCCCCATTCGGGGAAAGGGAACGTCTAATTTTGGGTCACTTTTTAAGTTATGAATTGTCCTTTCATAGCCAGTTGTCGAGCTTGTTTTTGAATGCATTTACAGAAGTGACAGAAACAACATCATCTGGTAATGTTCCAATTGTGGACTGTTACTCTATGTCTCTGAGGTCACCGCGAAGGCGTCTTTCTTCAAGTTATCATCAAAATGGGACTTATACATTACACAAAGCGGTATACATAGTAATTATTAAAGTCAAAGTCAAAGTCAAAAGTATTTTATTCATTGAAATCACAAGGATCATTTTGAATCGTCTTAAAAAATAAATTTACAGTTACTCCTGTTCCAACGCAACCAGACCTAGAAGAATTAGGCAACAAACACGGTCTGTTTTTCTTTTGATGATCCTTCTTACTACTAGGTGGTGAGCGCCTGTGTGGTGCCTCGAGAACAAGTTGAAGCTGAATCAAGGAAAAAAGGAAAACCAAATTAAAAGCCTTACTTAGGTAGGCAATCAAAATTAAGATGATAGAGAGAATCAGCAAAAGTTCATAAGGCAGCACACACTACGCTTGATATACACATAAATAACACATCAGTAATATATTATATGCAGGTACAGACATTGCAAATTGACAAATTAGGTGTCGAGGGGCAGAGCGACATCAGGCCACGCGGCTTTATCATTAACATAGTCATGTAGTGTGTAATACGCTTTCTTAATTAAATTATTCTTTATGTAAGATTTAAATCTTCGAATCGAAAGTTTAGAAGCACTTTCTGGAAGTTTATTATAGAACCGAACAGAATTCCCCATAAAAGACCCACTTACTTTTTTTAATCTAAATTTGGGAATACTCAGTTTATTTTTATTTCTCGTGTTAAAACAATGCACGTCACTTTTTTTCATAAATCTATCTAAGTGTTTATGTGTATATAATAAGGTTTCGTAGATGTATTGCGATATTACGGTGAGAATGTTAATTTCCTTAAAACGCTCCCTCAAGGAGTCACGTGGCTTCATTTTATAAATGGCACGTATTGCCCGTTTTTGTAAAACAAATATTGCTTGGATGTCTGCTGCTTTCCCCCACAGAATGATGCCATATGACATAACACTATGGAAGTAGCCAAAATAAACTAGCCTAGCTGTAGCTTCATCAGTAAGCTGCCTTATCGTACGAACTGCATATGCAGCGGAACTAAGTCTACCCGCAAGTGCCTCAATTTGTGGTCCCCACTGCAAACTTGCATCAATATTAAGTCCTAAGAAAACAGTAGAGTTTACAAGATTGAGTGTCTCGCCATTTACTTTAATATTAGTTGGGTAATGTTTTACATTTGGCAAAGTGAATTTAATGCATTTAGTTTTTTTAGCATTAAGCAACAGATTATTTACTGTGAACCAATCAAGAACTCGCGATAGTGATTTATTTAGATCATCGTAATTAGCTTTTGACCTATCAACTTTGAAAATTAAAGACGTATCGTCAGCAAATAAAACTATATCACATATGTCTTTTACATAAAAAGGGAGATCGTTAATGTATACTAATAATAGAAATGGGCCTAGTATTGAACCCTGGGGCACTCCCATAACAATAGACGATCCTGAAGACCTTTCACCACCAACGTCAACTTTTTGTACTCTATTGGATAAGTAAGAATTTACAAGGTTAATTGCCTGATTTTGGATGCCATAATGTTTTAACTTCAAAATTAGAGTAGCATGACTCACGCAGTCGAATGCTTTGGATAGGTCGCAGAATACTCCGATCGCGTCTTGCGAGTTTTCCCATGCTTGAAATATGTGTTCCAAAAGCATGGTACCAGCATCAGCTGTTGATCGACCCTTGGTAAATCCAAATTGATGACTATGAAGTAGTCAGTGGAAGTTAAAGTGTGACAATAATTGAGTAAGAATAAGTTTTTCAAAGATTTTACTTAACGCGGGCAATATAGAAATCGGCCTATAATTTGCTGGATCTTTTGCATTTCCAGACTTGAACAAAGGAATTAATTTACTATGTTGATTATTGATGTTGTGTCGCGTATGACGCCTAAGGCGCGAGCCAGATGGAAGAGACGTAAGGCGAGGACGCTTCGCGGATAGGGAGGAGACGAGACACAGACGCGACTTTTTAAATTATATAGAAGAGACGGGGCGCAGACGCGACGGTCCACGTTGACTGTGCGAGCGAGCGAGACCCGTTCGGCAGGCATGCCACGCCGCGCCCCGTCCTCGCCCCCGGCGCGGTTGCGCCCGTCTCTCCTGTGTGTTTTGAACAAAAGGCGCGGACGTAAAAGCGTCGCGCCCGCGCCCCGTCTAGCGTCGTCGGCGGCGCCCAGTGCCGGCACGGCATGGCATGGCAGGTTCCGTGGCATGTCGTGACATGCCGTAGCATGAAGTGGCATTCTGCTGAAAGCCCAGCAACTCTGCACAAGTTTCAACCTTATTTACATGCCGTGCCACGCCTTCAGTGGACGCCGGCCCTAAGACAAAGGAGAAACCACGCTCACCCCTTGTCCCTGATGGAGTACAGTTGCTTGGGAGACAACGGCTGGGGCTCGATGCCAGCGTCCAGTGCCGCAGCGTCCAGCTCATCGCACGGCGGCGCTATGAGGATGTCAGAGGGTTTGTTGCCGGGGCCCGTGAACCGCGATGGAGGGAGAACTGTGGTGATTAAACAAAACAAATTTTTGTTTTATTTTTTTATTATTTTTAGTTTAACTTTTTGCCGTACTTATTGGTTCTCCAATTTGCTATTGTTTTAACAATTTTACTGCTGGTTGTTTAAATGCGCGCAAATTACTACGCGCATATTACTACGCGCATTAAACAAATCCCAAATATATTTGAAACTGTAACTGCATGCAAACAAAACCATAAATTCAAATTAAAAAACCGGCCAAGAGCGAGTCTGACCCGCGCACGAAGGGTTCCGTACTATTATTATTATTATTAATTAAAATTATAGACGAGCAGATTTCGCTGATGTTCCTTTTTCAGACACTGCTGAAATGTCTTAGTTTCAATCGCTGCACTGATTACACTTTAATGTCTTTTAATGTTAACAGTTTGTAACCAGTTATCATAAAAACGGCAAAAAAATCACGTTTGTTGTATGGGAGCCACCTTAAATACTGTAAAAATTTAAACTGTCTAATTATCACGGTTCATGAGTCACAGCCTGGTGACAGACGGACAGACAGACAGACAGACGGACGGACAGCAAAGTCTTAGTGATAGGGTCCCGTTTTAGAACCCTAAAAACAGCATACCTACTTATTTCTCAGAAATAAATAAAACTCAAGGTTTGCAACGATAAATGCCACACAGGAACACAGTTACACTTAACTTACTACATCATTTTCTTTCACACACTCACTTGTTTTTTTTTGTACATTCCTATGATCAAACTCATCTCAAATTCCTTGGCAGCAAACTTATGATGAATAGTTTGCATTAGTTTAAACAGTACTACATGTAGGTACTTATTCCGAGTAAAAACACCCGACTAAATATGGGTTTTTTCAATAATCGTTTGTTTCGTTTCGTATGAGGTAGTGCTGGCCTCTGGTGTCGGAGTTTGTCAAGCCGCCCGAGGGCCTCTGACATGGCTTATCGACTGCTATTAATCAATAACAGCCGGGACCGACAGCTTAACGTGCCCTCCGAAGCACAGAGCGATGGAAATCCGCACATAACTTAGAAAAGTCATTGGTGCGGAGCCTAGGATCGAACCCGGTATCGTTCGATTCTGAGTTGCACTATTGAACCGTTAGGCTACCATCGCCACTTATCACTCACGGAAGTTTTAAAAGTATCAGTTCAGGAAGTGCTTAGAACATGATCTGCAGCACAAATATTAAAACATTTACCTATGCTTTAGCATACGATATCCACTTTGAAAGTGTTTGAAGCTATTATTAAACTACTTGAAAATGCACTCAATTATCTATCAAAATTAACTGGGTAGGTATTAACATTTTAATTTTACAGTGGACACACTTACACCTGCTTTTTGACAGGTTAAATTTTATTCAACAACTGAAAACCAATAGAATATATGTGATTCAGAAAAAGGTAAAACAGACCTTTAATTGGATGTCCAGTTTCATTGATAGAAGTGTTGACCTGTTGTTTGATTTTACAAATATTTTTACGAAACTTTCAAACTTAACAGACCAAAAGAACTGGTTAAGGCATCGCCGATTACAGGCGAAGATGCGGGTTTGAGTCCCACTGGGAGGGAATTATGGGTCACATTATGTTATCCATAAAGTGTGGTTTACACTTGAAAAATAATAAACTCTCAAGAAGAATTTGTGTCCCTACTGTATGTAGCACAGAATGTTTGCGTATTATAGTTTTATCTCAACACAAACAAAAATTAACAAAATCATCTGCATTTTGAACTAAACACAGATTTAGAAGTTCTACATCTAACGGGAACACAATTTTAGATATAATAATGTAGTTGTGACTGTCAACAATAACATTTGCAACTTATTATTCACGAATAGCTGTTTCTTCAACATTTTACACATGTTCAACACAAGAAGGAATGTATGTCGAATATTTATGCTAATAAACACAGAAAGTTGGACATAATCTCACCAATAGGGAAAGTTTTCCAATGATATAGGAAATCCTCTGCAACTTGCTTGATGTTGTTCACGAGTTGCTCGACCTCGGGCGGAGCGCCGATCAGCTGCACGTCGAAATGCAGCGGCTCGCGCTCCGGCGGCGCTTCCAGCTGCAGCGAGCTTGGGCGCGACGCCCGCTCGCCCTCGCCCGACATCCCGCGATAATGCCGCGACCCGCGATGGCTCAGCTCAGCCAGACACCTCCACTAATAATCGCATAATGATCCTCGATGCCGCAGTGGGCGGAGATACCACTTGAATGACCGCTGTTTTATTCCTTTCATTTGTTTCTATTGTGAAACATGTTCGATTCGGTTGTGTTGTGTATCAGCAGCAAACAAGGTATTCGGCGTTAGTTTTCACACTATGCTCTGAGAAACCGGAGAAACGCTTGCTTCCCACCCCATCCAAACCAACGCAGCAAATAAATAAAATAAAATTGGAAGGGGACTTAGCTGCAATGCAAAGAAAACCTTAGCCTGCCTGACTGAGCCGCCTCAATCTAAATAAATGTACGCCGTGAATGTGATCTATATTAATCTAAACGTAATAATACAGTTATTTTTATTAGAATCCGGACTCTGAACACTCTATACAAAATACAAATCCGGAATCTCTTTCGGACTGGACTGACTGACTGACTGTCTGTCTGTAGACACGGCCAATTTGTTTTGATCTTAGACAGAGTATAGTAGTTTTGATAGATAGACCACAGACAGAACATTGATACTTCATCCTCGGAAGAAGAACAGCTCTACCTATATACATAGATCCAACCATAGACGTAGAATTTTTTCGCTGTACATATACTAAATCTATGGATCCAACACCTACCATGTCCAACTCGAAGAGTGATATCCATGAGAGTGATACATCGAGCAACGCAGGCCTCCTTACCGGAGGGGAGACGCCATAGAGCTGTCAACCGATACATATTTATTCAGAAATATTTGGGGGGGGCTTCACGCACTCACTTACACTTTAATGCACACTTTTGTAACCAGTCGTTCTATCGCTATAAACGCACACATCTATAAACAGCAACACATCAAAAATCTTTATACACACATAGATGCTTTCTGTGTACAAACATCATGTTATGTCACAAAATTGACAGTAACATCCGTTCTAGGGACTTCCAGCACTCAAGTCGATAAATGAATAGTATCGATAACTTTTTGGTAAGAACTTACTTTGCCTACCACCAAGGGTCATTTAAAGGATTTAAGGGCGGCTAGGGATGAGGGGAGGGGTTGAACGCTCTCTGTGAAGGGGGAGTTGCGGAACCGCTCCACTTTTCGAGGATAGCATAGAGATCATTTTGTGGATAACTATGATATTTTAGATTAGTAAAAGGTAGTAGTAGGCTGGAGAGAGAGGGGGTAAACGCGGAAACTTAGAGTATAGAGAAAAATCAAGAAAATTTTGAGTACCCCAGGTACAACCTTACTTTACAACAACTCATGACATGATTAGTTCTTGGGAAAATTGAATTAGAATTTTGTTCAAAGCTTACAATAATTTCATAAAACTATGGGCTGGCAAGTCAAAAGAGACGAAAGGAAAGAAAAGGAAAAAACGCTTTACTTAGCTCCCGTCTTCCTACTAACCTACATAATCCATGTCGGTTCTGGCCTCGAAATATACAATGTATTATATATATCTGTCATTCACTGTTATTGTCAAAAACCAAAAATCATGATCCTAAGTGCCAAAAAACTAGATTATTCATTAAAATTTATAAATAGTTTTTTTTTTATTTCAGGCATGATTATCCCACGACACAGGGGATCCTAGTGTGGGATCAGAACTATGTAGGTATGTGTTGGGTGTGTTAAGTTATGTTGATGCTAAACGATGGTAGGTAAAGTAATACTTAGCGCTATATATAGTGAACAGAATATCGCGTTGAAAAAATTATACTTAGCTATATATTTTTTTTCATTCTTTTGTCAATCAAATAGGATTTGAATAGGAAAATCCCACAACACAGGACGGACACTCATGACACGACTTTTCTTGAAAAGGAGTAAACGAGTTCAAACTGGGAAATGCTTTTGTTAATTTATCGTGATCACGTATCCCACAACCTAGGTTGGCATGCAACTTTTTACGAAAAACTATCACACCTCTAGATTTGTAATATCACATAGTAATTTAAATTCATGTCTAGATAAGTTCACACATGAAAAAACTAGTAAAAATAACTTGGAAGCCCTTGCAAGCCTAGCTAGTAATATCTTGGAGCAACACGGCCGCCGCTCGAGGTCACACGAGAGAGACACGAGGAGGTCGCGGCGGGGGGCGACATCAAGTAAAGGCGTTTCCCTCTGGCTATGCTCAATTTCATTTGGGCATACGCGTTAGTAAAACTGTTTTACTAACTGTTTTAAAAACTATCCGTTGTAATTTAACATAGTAATTTAAATTCATGTCTGTGCTTAAATATAAAAAATCAAGGAAAAGAAGCTTGCTAGCCCTCACCAAGCATGTTTTGCTTTTGTTAGTAATAAAATTGTATCATGATGGGCCGATTGCTCTGTCAGACTGAATCGATCGTGTGACGCATAGAGTAAAAAGTGTGACAGTGCTACAAATACTAAAATGCCGAATCGATACATTTTCTGCTGTAAATCAAGGTCTGGAACATCGAATTTACGAAAAGATGGTGCTTTCTTTCACATTGTACCTAAGTGAATTTCATTATATATATATATATATATATATATATATATATATATATATATATATATATATATATATATATATATATTTACATACATACATACATAGACACACGCCTTTTTCCCCGAAAGGGTAGACAGAGCCTTAAATGGGCTTCTTTTCACCTTGGTTTTCACCAGTTCTCAATAATATATATTTATTTTTATTTTATTTTTTGATGTTGGACACTGTTTACACATTATTATCTAGCCCCAAGCCAAGCAGAGCTTGTGTTAAGGACTAGATAACTGATATCCCTAATACAGTACATTACATAGATATTTATTTTGTATTAACATAGAAAATATCCAGAACACCCTGAACAAATATCTGCAGATCGTACAAATATTTGTTCTGAGGCGGGAATCAAACCCGCAACCTCCTGCGTTACAGGCGAACCTTCGTCCACCGCGCCACAGAGGGCGTCAATTTATGGCATAAAATGAATAATTTCAAATTAAAATCATAACAGTTACCTACCTTGTTACATACCAATACCTTCATGGTGATTGGATTAACGGTTAGAAAGTTAGGTTAGGTTAGGCTATGGCGTCTCCCGAATAATATAAAACAAATTTCAATCGTTTGTAAAACATAATAAACGAGCATTTATTTTATCGATAAAAAATCTACTTTATTATTGAGGCACATCACTAATTTAGTAGTATATAAGAAAACACGGGCAACTTACTTTCAGGAATTTTTGAGAAATAAAAAAAAACTGTTAAATGAGCACAAAGCTATTTCAGTGTGCATTGAGGCTGTTATTGTTACATACATACATACATAGACACACGCCTCTTTCCCCGAAGGGGTAGGCAGAGCCTTAATGGGCCTCTTTTCACAGTGGGTTGCACCATCGTGGGAGATAGACGTGACAAATAGTGAGCTCATCCCTGCCATTGCTTCCCACGACTGACTCAGCTAACGTTATTGTTATTGTTAGCAGTTGCTTATTTAATTATTTTTTATGATGGTTACCAACAGTCTACACATGTATATATGAGGTACAAACTATATACCTATCTTTAGCTACAGGAGAAACCAATAAGGGCCTTTCATTTTCAAATAAAAAAAATGTAGTTTGATTTGGGTCAATTGATGGCCCTGACTCAACTGTGGTTGTCAAAATTAACAAATGCATCGTCTGTTATTTTGTGTGATAGTAACAAAATACCACAAAAATATATCACTACGTTGTTGACTTTTACATGTCACTTTATTTATACAGTTAAGTACACAGCAGCGACATCTATTTTCAAGGGTTTATAGAAGATTTGATATGGCCGTGAAAACCCCTCATTATAGGCAAACACAACGTGCGAAGATTGTACAGTGACCTAACAATTGGCGATCAACGATTTTTTTAAAGCATCTTTATTTACTTTTAACTGAAATGAGTAAAGTTATTTAAGTATGATCAATATAACCGATTTTGATCAAATTAACCACGCAGTTTTATTCTTATTATAAACTAGAAGCAACCCGCGGTTTCACTCGCATAAGTCTTGATCCTGTGGGAACATCTAAATAAAATTTAAAACTATTCCAGTGGTCCAGCTAACGCCGTTCTTAAATTTCATCCAACCCTTAGAAAATTTTGCATTTATAATATTACATACATACACACATACGTAAACTCACGCCTGTTTCCCAGAGAAGTAGGCAGAGACCATGTATTTCCACATGCTACGATCCTGGCATACCTGTTTTGCTTGATTCACTCACATCACATTCTTCATATATATGCTCGTTGGTTAAGGGCGCTCTTGGCCTGGCCATGCTCCAGATCGACCCTGATCTAGTCTGAATACCTTCACCGAGGTCTCCCCCTTCCAACTGTCCCATTCATGCTCATCTTATGAACTAGTTTCGTCAATCTACTATCATTCATCCTTTAACCAATAACCCAAACCATCCAAGCATATCTTTCTCAATCCTTGTCACTATACACGTGCTCTTTCATTTTACAATGCTTTCTTAACACACAGTTTCTTATTCTATCTCTCAAAGTCCACCATACATACTTCTCAAACCTCTCATCTTCAGTGCATTTATTTTACTTTCATGTTTATTCTGCCTTAGCAACTTTCGCTACCACCATACATTAGTTTTGGCACTAACACTCCTCTATGCACATCCAGTCGTGCCTTTTTGGATACGTTCCGGCTGATAATAAGGCGTTAAGTTCACCTGGTTTCCAGAATTTACTCTCATTTAAATATCATCTTCATGCTTGCCATCTCTTGTAATTAAAGTTCCCAAATGTACAAACTTTTTCACGTTACACTTGTTGTTAATAGTAGTGTGATTTAATTATATTTCTTTAAATATAGTTGCACATGACATTTACGTTGACATATCATCATACACCTCTGCGAGGCACAATTAATCATTTTACCACACTGGTTCTTTCACCATTGGTCACTAGGCCCCTTTCAGGGACACTATATCTCAAGCTGGTCAGTGAACCAAGAAAGAGCCCGTGACACGAAGTAGTAGTAATTAGTAGTTACCGGTTAGTTAGTGGTTACATAGCCATCAAATACAAATACACGTTATTCCACATGTCACATGATGTCGAACGTGTTTAATGAATAGTATTTAGTAATCAAGGATATTAAGTAATCATCCACATCTTGGCTTACTGACATTACACGTTATATACTTGTTTACGTCAGCAGAATAAATCCTGAAATGCACATTGATGTATTATACACATTTATATCTACGTTTTTGGTCACTTTTATGTCGCCCCTGTGTCACACGATTAAGTGGAGCTCGATTGAAGAGCGAGCAGGGCAGTCGTAAGGGAATTGGCTTTCATTACGAATAAATCACGTAACTTGGCAGTGATTTTAGAGTAATGAATGACCAGTGTACTGAAGTGCAGTCGCAGTGAAGAGTGAACCAGTGTTATTGAATAAAATATTCACGGTTTGTTTTGTTAAACCGTTCAGTTTTATTATTTTACCCCGAACACGAACTCAAAAATTACAAAATCTGAGATGGCCACTTTTGTTTTTATACGGCTTAATTTTACTTGGTCAATTTTCATGCAATAAGTTATAATAATTTAATGGAAAATCAGGTACATGTGAAAGGAAACACTATCATTTTGTAAATTTGATGATCCAATCATTTTTTTACAGCATAAAACTGAACAATTCGGCATTTTTCTTAGAGCACTATCTCCCACGCGAGTCGATTCAGTCTGACAGAGCGATTGGCGACAGCTAGTTTTTTATAAGCTGTATGCCCTCGAGGGCATTCAATTTAGAGGGGAACTACAGCGGGGAATGCCTTTGATGGCGTCTCCATTCCGTGTTGCTCGATGGAGTGATACAATTACACAGATTGTGAGATTTATGCAAGTTACTTCTGAGATGGACTACTACTCCATGGATTTATGATAGCTCTTTGAGCTCATGGCCATGAAGTTATAGGTAAATCTGGAGGCCACACTGTGTACTTTATGTTGAAGCAAAGTACATTGTCCTTTCGTTGGACTCCTGTGATGCTATCTCAGAAATCTATTTTCGCCCTTTGTTTACCTCTAAATTACAATTTTCATTGTTATGGCAAAGAATTTCATAATTGGTAATTTAATATGGCGAATAATTATTACAACCTATAAGTAATTTGTAAAATAATATTTGACTGATCTAGCAAACCGATATAATTTAACGATCAATTGATATATTTCAATTGTCCCATCTTTGTGGAAATCGGCCTCCCGAAACTACGGCAACACCGAAAGCGTCTTTATGGCGAATTGTCAATGACATAAATATAATTATGTCGACTCGGAAGTTTATAATCAGATTATAACGTTACTCGTTACCAAAACACGAAACTTGGTTCAAAAATGTGTAGTACTAAATTGTGGAAGTAAATGGTATCCTGGATGTAACTTGATGTAAATTATCATAATAGATGAATATTTTCCTAATAACAAAATTTTTGTTTTTTACATAGAAGTCTTTGTTTTTTCCAGCATCTAGTAATGTCTGAGGGTGAGTCTGAGTTTTGCAAACACCATCGTAACGGTGAACGTAACACGATTGTACGTGTATAACATAATAACTAGCTATTAATCTGTGCCAAAAACGTCACAGATTAATGGCTAGTTACTACGCAATACACGTACACTCGCCGTTACGATCATCGTTACGATGGTGTGTGTAAACTCGGACTTGCCCCTCTGGTCCATAAACAAGTACACACGTGGTTTCCAACATATAATTCAAAATGTTTCTAGTAGTTATTTTTCAGAATTTCACAAAATTTGCATTGTAAACGGAAACCAACTATAGTGACCATGATGCATAGTAAACTTTGTATCTTTCCCGGTTTGATCAGCAGTCTTATTTCCGACCAGCTACCAGGGTTATGATCTTATGCCATTAGACTAAAAGGCACTTAGGCGTCTCTTTCTGATCTTCTTTCTCGCTTAAACTACCTAGGTATATAGTTTTTGTTATTTTGTTACTCAGTTATTTAAATTTGTTTTATTCCTTTTTTAGCTATCCTAAGGATCCAAAAAGGAGAAGACAATGGCTAGCCAGGGACAAATAAAAAAAAACAATTTTATGAAACAGCAAAAATATGCAGTACAGATCCACCAACTTATTTGTAGAATGAAATGCATGTAGGGCTATCCAGAGGCAAATAAAAAAACTATTTTATGAAACAGCAAAAATATGCAGTACAGATCCACCAACTTATCTGTAGAATGAAATTTATGTAGTTTTCTATCATCTAGATTCATTTCATTCTACAGATAAGTTGGTGGATCTCTAATCATTTTGTACCTACAGTTATGCATTTACTTACAGAAAGAATAATACAACTAATACCTACAGATTATATAATTATAATACCTATATTGTTTTATTTTTATCTGCAAAATGACAACCACATCTATAAGAGTGGAAGAAGAGGAAAGTGATAGGGAATTAATTGCTGGCAGGATACTATGATTAATTATTATTTCCATTCAAACGTCTCTCAGTTTACAATATTATCTACTTATAAAAGAATGGCTCGAATTTAACACCGATACCAAATCTTGACACCGGACCTGCAAAGTCTTTGACTGCGATAGTCAATAATCCAGACACTGTGAGTTACGTGTGTTCCCGCCTTTACGATGATCGGCGCAGTACGGGCGATGATTCATGCCATTTGGGTGATGACGGGAGTGCGAGCGTTGCCGAAGTTCCGGTACCTACCAGTCGTGAGCTCCGGGCGCGCGTCCGTAGTTATCGCCGGGAAGCCGTCGCGTATATTCTTTGAGGAAGGGGGTATTAAGTCCCAGAAACTCGAGTCGGGTGTTTTACTCGGAACAAGTACCTACGTGAGTTATTACCGGTTTTTTCAATTACGAATATATATTGTTAGGTTTTCACCTATACCTATCGTTTTTGAACTTGTCTCTTTTACTTTGTAGTTGTGTGGACACCCCACTAGAAAGAGAGGAGGGGGACCTAAGTGGAGCGAAATAGAACTCAGTCGATTTGCTTCATATAGGTCTAGACGAGCGTGGCCTCCAGATTTACCTATAACTTCATGGGTACGGAGGCCTACAATGCTTTTCTTCTTTTTCTTCTTTATTCAATGGCTTCTGAGGAGTGCTCCAAACAATGCAATGCTCTAAAGTCATAGATGTAGGTATTGTGAACAATTATTTATTTTGTATAGTGCCACCAACTTATCTGTAGAATGATTCGAGGGCACCACTATCGAAAAGGGTGGCCACCTATTTAATATTTTGCTGCAATCGGTATAAAAATGGTTGTACATGGACCTGAGGCCCTAGACGGAGTTTTGCAAACTCCATCGTAACGATGAACGTAACGACGATCGTACGTGTATAACATAATAACTAGCTATTAATCTGTGCCAAAAACGTCACAGATTAATAGCTAGTTACTACGCAATACACGTACGCTCGTTGTTACGATCATCGTTACGATGGTGTGTGTAAACTCGGACTTGCCCCTCAGACGAAATTGTAAGAATAAAGTTAGGTTGACTAACCTTCGCATCGCTGACGACATTGTTCTCTTCTCCTCAACAACATCCAAACTACAGTCCTTGCTCGAAGACCTGAGCAATGCAAGCCTTGAGTTTGGATTGAAGATGAACATGTCAAAGACCAAAGTAATGACCAACAGTACTAATTATCAAATATCAGTCAACGGTGAAGCGATGCACTACGCCCAAGATTACATCTATCTCACCAGATAATTTTCCTCCAAGCGGGCAGGCAGGTTAGAGAAATTGCAAGACGCTGGAGGAGTTATTGGTCGATGAAAAAGCTGATGAAGGGAAACCTTCTCATAATACTAAAGCACAAACTTATGGACATGTGCAACCTTCCCGTTCTCACTTATGGCTCGCAAACTTGGTCCTGACACATATTCATATTTCCAAACTCATGGTTTGCCAGCGGGCGATGGAGCGCAGTATTCTGGGAGTTATATTAACCGGCCGGATTCGAAACACCATGCTGCTCTCCAAAACTATAAACGCTGAGGTAGGAGAAAGAGCCACCCAGCTGAAGTGGAATTGGGCTGGACATGTCTGTCGCATGCCTAATGAGCTGTGGGCCAAAATAACCACTATGTCGAGCCCTGACACAGCGAGACGGCGTCGCGGCAGACCACGCAGGAGATAGCGCGATGAAATAGACACTTTTAACACAGATTGGCAAACAATAGCACAGGATCGTAGTGACTGGAGGATATGGAGGGAGGCCTTTGTCCAACAATGGGATGATTCAGGCTAACAGTAACAGTATGTTTACGTCATGGAACTTCATATCATCTCCATGGGATTTAGGTCACAGTTATACGCTGGCAGTCGTAAGAATTTGTGACCATGTTATGCAAATAAAGAATCAACTTCATAAACAGGATCAGAAAAAAAAACAATGATTTCGGGAATTTATTTAATAATCATCTGGTAGCACTGACCTGTAGCGGTAGCATGGCGGCATCACACTACACCCACTGACAGCGAAGTGACGTTTTCAATAGTTTCCATTTTGGCCGTTCTACAGATAATTTGGTGGCATTATATTTATAACCATACATCAATTCCCAGGCTATGCATTCCTTGGTTGTGTTTTTCTATGGATGGAGTTTTCCATGGATCAAGTATTACATCTTCTGTGTGATTTTCATGGTTGTGAAACATGGATGAAGTAGTACATCTACTGTGTTGTGAAATGACGGCACCCTCTCAATCATCTTTCTAGCTCTCAATCACAGATGAAGTAGTACATGGGTGTGCGTCAAGCTAGCGACCCCCAAATCGAATTCAGGGTTTTCTTCCCGGCCAATAAATAGTGCATAAATAGTGCCAAATAGTGCCTTTTGTTAAATAATTAGTGCCTCAATACTTTAGAAGTTATAAGCTAAAGAATGGGGGGTCGCCAGCTTGACGTCACGATAGTGACCCCCACCTGTAACTCAGCAACCACAGCACGTACGACTTAGCTTTATATCTCAAAAAATAGTGCCTAATTAGTGCCTAAGACCTGCAAAACCTCAGCAACGAGGCTGCAACAGAATAGAAATCCTATGTTAGAGAAAAACAAATATATTGTCACACGACCATAGATTTAGTATATATACTAGATCTACAATCAGAGATCGAAGATGGAACCAAAAAAAATATGTGCATGTGTTGGTGAAAGTCTATGTCTGAGTTAAAAATAGTGTTGTCCTCGACCAACACTTTTACATTGTCGATAGAATTCATCATCCGTCCGTGATGTGTATGGTAGATAAATACATCTTAATGTAGATTAAGTCTTTCATGAATAACACAGTTTGGCAGATTTGACGTCATAAAGAGAATAAGGTTCTTATTCCAATTTTGAATACAGTTAATAAATACACCTTTATTATTTATTGACCCCTAAATATTACGGTTTTATTTACAGGTGGGATCTTAGAGTTTCCCTTTTAAATTTAAACTTAAAATGTTTGCCGCATATACCTAGTGGAGTTCTTATTTGAGTCCATCCCACTCTTATAACCGATAACCATTTTTCTCGTAGCAAAGGATTACTTGGAAATCTGAAAGCACAAAAAACATTTTATATCAGCCGTGCTACGCGCATATAATTTTTCACTCTGTTACTTTATCTATAGACAATTTGTTACCCCATAGTTTATTATTTTTCAAGTGTAAACCACGCTTTATGGATAACATTAAATTTAAATATAACCCAAAAATTCCGTTCTAGCGGGGCTCGAACCCGCACCTTCGCCTGTCGTCGGCGATGCCTTAAACAATTTACCCATAGCTCGAGCTATGACGCTGGAGACGAAATTTGTGGGCACTATCAACTCGGCTATAGCGCCAAGTTGATAGTGCTGAGAGAGTTGATACAGGTGTTTCATTGGAAACCTTCTGTTCAAAGTTCGAAAGTAAAGGCATCGCTGATCACAGGCGAGGGTGCAGGTTCGAGTCCCGCTGGAACGGAATTTTTGGGGTATATTTAAATTTAATTTGTTACCTATTATTTTATTAAGCAGAAATAAACAATATTTATTTATAAAAATAAAAAATAAATATACCCTTTCGGGGAAAAAGACGTGTGTAATAATCAACAACGTAAATATTTACTCCAAAATATCTACTACACAAACTGCAATAAAAACACCCGTGGTGCTTTAAAGTTACCTTTTCAATAGTCAATACAAAAACACACACCTCAATGTCCACCTGGTTATTAAAGATTTTTAAAAAAACGGTAAAATGTTATCAGAGCACACATATTGACTCCAAACAAAGTAAACCTCCATTCTAGGATGGACAAAAATTTAATTTATAGGTGGGTATAGTGCGCGTCATGTAAAAAGAACGCTGGTGGCAAACTTCTACAGGCGTTCCAGCGTTCTTTTTACATGACGCGTACTATAATTGTACATTATTTGTAGTAAACTAGGTAGGCACTCACTCAATGCATAGGTATACATCTCTTAAATAAGTAGAAAAGTAAGTAATCTCTTAAAAAGAACGCTGGAACGCCTGAAGAAGCTTGACCGCCAGCGTTCATTTTACATGATGCGCATTACACAACGATATAGACTGCAACAGGACTATCGATATTTCTGACGTCATCACTTGGTCAAGCCCTATCGTAATCAAACATTTTTATATTTTACATAAAATATTGTTTATTTCTAGGTGCAGCAACGAAATATTATTAAAAAATATAAGGGAAAGTCCTAATCTACGAATGAAACTGGTTTTTAGGCCATTTACTAAAGCAGAATTGATAAAATAAGCAATACAATCGAACTACCAATAATCTCTTATTTAACTGTGAAACTTGTATTTTCCCGGATAATTACGTCTTGTATCTTCATACTCACAAACTGAACACGACACCATTGTCATACAAAGTAATATTTGTTATTTAATAGTAAGATTACTAAAATAATTACAAAATTAGTTAAAACTGCACAAGAGACCGTCCGGTATGCGCATGTACTCAAGCAAAACATGTCACATTCAATACATTGTTGCTGTCACTTTTATTCTTGCACGGGGTACATTTAAAAATGACTTCTCTCTCCCACGCTTCGTTTGTCTATTTAGCGTAGCGAAAAAATTCTACGTCTATGCACACGACAGTCGTCTTTCCGTTCCGTACCCTGAATATTGGCACCATGCATATACATCTCTCAAGATTGTTACCATGAATGTATTAGTAATTTGACATTTGGCCTGGTACGACTTACACATATAAGAACAGATAGATTTAAGCTTGTCTCATTCCAACAAATGAATACATTCATATAAAAGAATGAGACTGGTATAATCGCTAACGTTTCGTTTTTAGCCTTAGTTCCATGCCTTTAGTCCATCTTCCTAGGGTAACTCTGTCTCTCAGAAGAAGATGGACTACTTCATCTGTGCTCTGTCTACGCTAAGTCCATGGTGGTCCATGGCATGGACGTAGCATACAAAAGGACTGAGGGGCAAGTCCGCGTTTACACACACCATCGTAACGATGATCGTAACGGCGAGTGTACGTGTATTGCGTAGTAACGAGCCAATAATCTGTGACGTTTTTGGCACAGATTAATAGCTATTTATTATGTTATGCACGTACGATCGTGTTACGTTCACCGTTACGATGGTGTTTGCAAAACTCAGACTCACCACTCATGTACTATAGAGACAGTCCCTGTTACCACAAAAAATAAATAAAACACTGTTTTAACACGTGTTTAGTTAAACAGTGTCTAAGGGATAAACACTGCTTAAACAAGTGTTTAAAATTTCTTACCACAAATACATGTTTATCATCTAGTTAGCTAAACACTGTTTAAATTGACGTATCCTTTTTTTAACTTGGTAACCCTGAGAATCGTTTCATTTCTAGCAGATTTCATTTGTTGAGAGTTTCTCTTTTCTATCGAAATTTATTTGTAACAGTTGTAAATACGGAATAACTAAGTTACAAAATTGAAAATAAGTACTATTGCATTAAATGAAGAGGTTCGCCATTGGTACGCCACCATACGGCTGGTGTAGACATAAATGTAAAAAGTTTTTTGTACCTACTTTAACAACGGAACGGAACGTACTTTTCAATGACAGTCAGCTGTGTCTGGCGAGGTTAGTTTTTATTGAAGTTGATTGGGAAAATAGTTCTAAAATGTTTTTACCAAGCCGGTAGCAGATAAACGGAACAATAAGTGAAAATGGATACGAAACATCGTTTGGACTAAGGAATACTGGGATTTTAGGAGATCTTTATGGAGTAAAATACCTAGCAGTAAATAAGCTGAACAATGACAACAACAACTAAAGGCAATAACGAAAGGGCGCCTACCTGATGGCGGGCCCAGTCCCGTAAGGCACAGGCAACTTGAATTTGAGGATCTAAGCACGTACCTACCACGAAAATCTTGCGGAATTTCATCTTTTATTACCTATGTCAACAATTTTGTTTCCGAAAGCTTTACTGAACCTGTACCGATTTCGAAGTTAAATTCATTGTAATATTCGAAAGGGTTCACTCGCACTGAGTCGCACTCGGTACACTTGATCACGATGGTTATCCATAAAATAATCGAAGATATCCATTGCAATTTACGTACTGAGAAAGCAATATGGCGAAGGTTAAACGCGTGCTAAACAGGGGGTCGTTGTTGTTTAAAGTTAAACAACGTCTAAGCCATGTCTAACTTTAAACAACGGTTAAATATGGTTTTGTAGTATCACTTTTGCTAAACAACTGTTAAACACGTGTCTAAGGCGTGTCTATGTTTTTTGTGGTAACACCGAGTGTGTCTGCTTCTAATACGGTGACCATAAAATAAAGTCATGCCCAGGAGACTTTTTCCATAGACACTTATGAACGTGGAGTGGAACAAACATTTTTAAATCTAATTATTTATCATAGTTATTTATGTAGCCAGATTCATACTAGAGGCTTGGTAAGTGATCAGTATCACGAATCGATAACACTTTTTGTTAATTTCGTAAAATAAAATGTTGACCTCCCCTAATAGATGACTCGGGACTGGGTTTGCGTTTTAGGAAACACGTTTTTTTTCCAATATCACAGAAAGTGTTATTGAACTTTGTTACTGATTACTTACCGAGTGTTCAGTGTCGATAAACGGCGTGACTCGTGGTGACGCAGCCATGCCGTGATGTTTCTCGTCAGCCGAGCGTCCCGCGACGGCCAACTTTTAAATTTGTAGTATCGATGACCCCTTAGTATTTACCTATACAATGGTCATGGTCACCATAATGGCCACCCTTGTTATCATAAAGCTATCATTTCAAGTGTTAGTAAGGGACAAACTGCCTCTATTCTAACTATCTCTCTTGGCTCGTTTTTCCTCTATCTATAACGGTAATCTAAATTGAGTCTTAATCTAATGGAATAAGGTCTTGTTTCGGTATTATAATTTCTTAGAGCGCTCAGTCCTTTTGTATACTACGTCCATGGTCCATGGTTGCGACGAGTCCACTGTTTGTCTGCGGACGAGTCGACGAGAGGCGTAGATAGAGTATAGTATAGTAGATGGAGAGAGATTCTAGGTCATTGGATTCGACAGAACGACCTAGCGAAAATTGTAAGTCTATGGAACGACCGCGTACGACACTTCCATTCATAGACGTAGAATTTTTTCGCTACGCTAAACATTCGACACTGTTTGTCTGTGGTGGTGGTACTTGCATGGACTTAGTATACAAACAGGACTGAGCGCTCGCAGCTGAAAAATGAGCTGAGAGCGTCCTACTTGACCGACCGCAGGTTCTTTGTGGCGGTCGAGAACACCGTCTCCAGACGGATCATCTGTGCTGCGGTACCCCAAGGGAGCTGCCATCGAGCAACGCAGGCCTCCGTACCGGAGGGGAGACGCCTTAGAGCTGTCAACCGATACATATTTATTCAGAAATTTTTGGGGGGGGCTTCACGCACTCACTTACAGTTTAATGCACACTTTTGTAACCAGTCGTTCTATCGCTATAAACGCACACATCTATAAACAGCAACACATCAAAAATCTTTATACACACATAGATGCTTTCTGTGTACAAACATCATGTTATGTCACAAAATTGACAGTAACACCCGTTCTAGGGACTTCCAGCACTCAAGTCGATAAATTAATAGTATCGATAACTTTTTGGTAGGAACTTACTTTGCCTACTGTATATATTCTGTGCTATCATCAAGGGTCATTGAAGGGATTTAAGGGCGGCTAGGTATGGGGGGGAAGGGTTGAACGCTCTCTGTGAAGGAGGAGTTCCGGAGTTGTTATCGAGGATAACATACAGATCATTTTGTGGATCACTATGAAATTTTAGATTAGTAAAAGGTAGTAGTAGGCTGGAGAGAGAGGGGGTAAACGCGGAAACTTAGAGTATAGAGAAAAAATCAAGAAAATTTTGAGTTCCCCAGGTACAACCACTAGCTCATGAGATGATTAGTTCTTGGGAAAATTTAATTAGAATTTTGTTCAAAGCCTACAATAATTTCATAAAACTATGGGTCGGCAAGTCAAAAGAGACGAAAGGAAAGGAAAGGAAAAAACGCTTTACTTAGCTGCCGTCATCCTTCTAACCTACATAATCCATGTCGGTTCTGGCCACGAAATATACGATGTATTATATCTGTCAGTCACTGTTATTGTCAAAAACCAAAAATCATGATCCTAAGTGCCAAAAAACTACATTAGTCATTAAAATGTAAAATAGTTTTTTTTTTAAATTTCAGGCATAATTATCCCACGTCACATGGGATCCTAGTGTGGGATCACAACTATGTAGGTATGTGTTGGGTGTGTTAAGTTATGTTAATGTTAAACAATGGTAGGTAAAGTAATACTTAGCGCTTTATCTAGTGAACAGAATATCGCGTTGAAAAAATTATACCTAGTATTTTTTTTTAAATTCTTTGATCAATCAAAGAATAGGATTTGAATAGAAAAATCCCACGACACAGTACGGACACTCATGACACGACTTTTCTTGAAAATGAGTAAATGAGTTCAAACTGGGAAATGCTTTTGTTAATTTATCGTGATCACGTATCCCACAACCTAGGTAGGCATGCAACTTTTTACGAAAAACTATCACACCTCTAGATTTGTAATATCACATAGTAATTTAAATTCATGTCAAGATGTCGTTCCCCTCTGGCTATGCACAATTTCATTTGGGCATACGCGTTAGTAAAACTGTTTTCACCCGATCATTAGGGCGAGCGAAGCGAGTCCTCTACTATCCCATGCAATTTTGTGGTACACTTAACGAAAAAACTATCCGTTGTAATTTAGCATAGTAATTTAAATTCATGTCTTTGTTTAAATATAAATAATCACGGAAAAAAAGCTTGCTAGCCCTCACCAAGCATGTTTTGCTTTTGCTAGTAATAAAATTGTATCATGATGGGCCGATTGCTCTGTCAGACTGAACCGATCGTGTGACGCATAGAGTAAAACAGTGTGACAGTGCTACAAATACTGAAATGCCGAATCGTTACATTTTCAGCTGTAAATCAAGGTCTGGAACATCGAATTTACGAAAAGATGGGGTTTTCTTTCCCATTGTACCTAAGTGAATTTCATTATTCTTTTTCATCATCTGATTCATCATTTTTTTTTATGCTGGACACAGTTCACACAAGATTATCCAGCCCCAAGCCCAGCACAGCTTGTGATATGGACTAGATAACTGATATCCCTAGTACAGTACATTACATAGATATTTATTTTGCATTAACATAGAAAATACCCAGAACACCCTGAACAAATATCTGAAGATCGTACAAATATTTGTTCTGAGGCGGGAATCAAACCCGCAACCTCCTGCGTCACAGGCGAACCTTCGTCCACCGCGCCACAGAGGTCGTCAACTTATGGCATAAAATGAATAATTTCAAATTAAAATCATAACAGTTACCTACCTTGTTACATACCAATACCTTCATGGTGATTGGATTAACGGTTAGAAAGTTAGGTTAGGCTAGGCTATTGGCTCCCGAATAATATAAATCAAATTTCAATAGCTTGTAAAAATTTTAAACGAGCATTTATTTTATCGATAAAAAATCGACTTTATTATTGAGGCACATCACTAATTTAGTAGTATAAAAGAAAACACGGGCAACTCACATACAGGAATTTTTGAGAAATAAAAAAAACTGTTAAATGAGCACAAAGCTATTTCAGTGTGCATTGAGGCTGTTATTGTTAGCAGTTGCTTATTTAATAAAAAAAATATTAGGTTTACCAACAGTCTACACATGTATGTCGGAGAGAGAAGTCATATGATGAATCTGGAGAATAGATCTACTGAGATTGAAGGTTTATAAACACCACGTGTACGGCTGCGAACAATCGTATTCTGTCGTGTCGCGCCACCCAAACGAATGCGCCCGAGTCTTTTTTACGCAAAGACGCATAGCGATCGACGCTCAGATATAAAAGGAGCGTACGAAAGCGCCAGAGCTCATTATTACATCGGCGTTGGCAGAGTGCACACGATTTAATCAACAAAATACAAAATCAAGTTCAAAGTCAGTTTGAATAAAATCTTAGTGAAACCTCTTTTGAATTTTCCTCATTTGTACGAGACCCACTGGAAAGCCCCTAAGTTGCCTTTTGCCGCTCGGAGGGATCTTGAGGATCCGACATGCATACATGAAGAGGTACAAACTATATACCTATCTTTAGCTACAGAAGAAACCAATGGGGGCTTTTCATTTTCGTTTTTTTTTAATTCAATTTGGCTCAATTGATGGCCCTGACTCAACTGTGTTTGTCAAAATCAACAAATGCATCGTACCTATGTTATTTTGTGTGATAGTAACAAAATACCACGAAAATATATCACTTCGTTGTTGACTTTTACATTTCACTTTATTTTTACAGTTAAGTACACAGCAGCGACATCTATTTTCAAGGGTTTATAGATGATTTGGTATGGCCGTGAAAACCCCTCATTATAGGCAAACACAACGTGCAAAGATTGTACAGTAACCTCACAATGGGCGATCAACGATTTTTTTAAAGCATCTTTATTTACATTTAACTGAAAAGAGTAATGTTATTTAAGTATGATCAATATTGCCGATTTTGATAAAATTAACCACGTAGTTTTATTCTTATTATAAACTAGAAGCAACCCGCGATTTCACTCGCATAAGTTTTGATCCTATGGGAACATCTAAATAAAATTTAAAACTATTCCAGTGGTCCAGCTATCGCCGTTCTAAATTTCATCCAATCCTTAGAAAATTTAGCATTTATAATATTACAAACATACACACATACTCACGCCTGTTTCCCAGAGAAGTAGGCAGAGACCATGAATTTCCACTTGCTACGATCCTGGCATACCTGTTTCGCTTCATTCACTCACATCACATTCTTCATATATGCTCATTGGTTAAGGGCGCTCTTAGCCTGGCCATTCTCCAGATCGACCCTGATCTATTCTGAATACCTTCACCGAGGTCTCCCCCTTCCAACTGTCCCATTCATGCTCATCTTATGAACTAGTTTCGTTAATCTACTATCATTCATCCTTTATATATACCCAAACCATCCAAGCATACCTTTCTCAATCCTTGTCACTATACAAGTGCTCTTTCATTTTACAATGCTCTCTTAACACACAGTTTCTTATTCTCTCTCAAAGTCCACCATACATACTTCTCAAACCTCATCTTCACTGCATTTATTCTACTTTCATGTTTATTCTGCCTTAGCAACTTTCGCTACCACCAGATACATTAGTGTTGGCACTAACACCCCTCTATGCACATCCAGTTGTCGTGCCTTTTTGAATACGTTCCGGCTGATAATAAGGCGTTAAGTTCACTTGATTTCCAGAATTTACACTCATTTAAATATCATCTTCATGCTTGCCATCTCTTGTAATCAAAGTTCTCAAATGTACAAACTTTTTGATGTTACACTTGTTGTTAATAGTAGTAGTGTGATTTAATTTAATTTCTTTAAATATAGTTTCACATGACACTTACGTTGACATATCATATAATACACCTCTGCGAGGTACATTTAATCCTTTTACCACACTGGTTCTTTCACCATTGGTCACAGGCCACTTTCAGGGACACTATATCTCAAGTTGGTCACTGAACCAAGAAAGAGCCTGTGACACGAAGTAGTAGTAGTTAGTAGTTACCGGTTAGTTAGTGGTTACATAGCCGTCAAATACGATACTCGTTAATGCCATATGTCACATGATGTCGAACGTGTTTAATAAATGGTATTTAGTAATCAAGGATATTAAGTAATCATCCATCTCTTGGCTTACTGACATTACACGTTATATACATGTTTACGTCAGCAGAATACATCCTGACATGCACATTGATGTATTATACACATTTATATCTATTCTTTTGGTCACTTTTATGTCGCCCCTCTATCACACGCTTAAGTGGAGCTCGGTTTAAGAGTGAGCAGGGTAGTCGTAAGGGAATTGGCTTTCAGTACGAATAAATCAAGTAACTTGGCAGTGATTTTAGAGTAATGAATGACTAGTGTACTGAAGTGCAGTCGTAGTGAAGAGTGAATCAGTGTTATTGAATAAAATATTCAGGGTTTTTTTTGTTAAACCGTTCAGTTTTATTATTTTACCCCGAACACTAACTCAAAAATTACAAAATCTAAGATGGCCACTTTTGTTTTCATACGGCTTAATTTGACTTGGTCAATTTTTATGCAATAAATTATAATAATTTAATTGAAATTCAGGTACATGTGAAAGGAAACACCATCTTCTTGTAAATTTGATGATCCAATCATTTTTTTACAGCATAAAACTGAACAACTCGGCATTTTTCTTGGAGCACTATCTCCCACGCGAGTCGATTCAGTCTGACAGAGCAATCGGCGACAGCTAGTTTTTTATAAGCTGTATGCCCTCGAGGGCATTCAATTTAGAGGGGAACTACAGCGGGGAATGCCTTTGATGGCGTCTCCATTCCGTGTTGCTCGATGGGAGCTGCCTATCGCCGCGCCCGCCCTGTACGATTGTTATTGCATTTCAACATGATTAAATGTGAAATGTCATATTTAAAAGTACCACCCATAGATTTAGTATATGTACTAGATCTACAATCAGAGATCGAAGATGGAACCAAAAAAAATATGTACACGTGTTGGTGAACGTCTATGTCCGAGTTAAAAATAGTGTTGTCCTCGACCAACACTTTTACATTGTCGATAGAATTCATCATCCGTCCGTGATGTGTATGGTAGATAAATACATCTTAATGCAGATTAAGTCTTTCATGAATAACATAGTTTGGCAGATTTGACGTCATAAAGAGAATAAGGTTCTTATTCCAATTTTGAATACAGTTAATAAATAAACCTTTATTATTTATTGACCTCTAAATATTACAGTTTTATTTATAGGTGGGATCTTAGAGTTTCCCTTTTAAATTTAAACTTAAAATGTTTGCTGCATATACCTAGTGGAGTTCTTATTTGAGTCTATCCCACTCTTCTTATAACCGATAACCATTTTTCTCGTAGCAAAGGATTACTTGGAAATCTGAAAGCACAAAAACATTTTATATCAGCCGTGCTACGCCCATATAATTTTTCACTCTGTTACTTTATCTATAGACAATTTGTTACCCCAAAGTTTATTATTTTTCAAGTGTAAACCACGCTTTATGGATAACATTAAATTTAAATGTTACCCAAAAATTCCGTTCCAGTGGGACTCGAACCCGCACCCTCGCCTGTCATCGGCGATGCCTTAAACAATTTAGCCATAGATCGAGCTATGACGCTGGAGACGAAATTTGTGGGCACTATCAACTCGGCTATAGCGCCAAGTTGATAGTGCTGTATCTACAGGTGTTTCATTGGAAACCTTCTGTTCAAAGTTCGAAAGTAAAGCATCGCTGATCACAGGCGAGCGTGCAGGTTCGAGTCCCGCTGGAACGGAATTTTTGGGGTATATTAAAATTTAATTTGTCACCTATTATTTTATTAAGCAGAAATAAACAATATTTATTTATAAAAAATAAAAAATAAACATACCCTTTCGGGAAAAAGGCGTGTGTACAACAACGTAAATATTTACTCCAAAATATCTACTACACAAACTGCAATAAAAACACCCGTGGTGATTTAAAGTTACCTTTTCAATAGTCAATACAAAAACACACACCTCAATGTCCACCTAGTTATTATAGATTTTTTAAAAAACGGTAAAATGTTAACAGAGCACACTCTAAACAAAGTAAACCTCCATTCTAGGATGGAAAAAAATTTAATTTATAGGTAGGTATAGTGCGCTTCATGTAAAAAGAACGCTGGTGGTCAAGCTTCTACAGGCGTTCCAGCGTTCTTTCTACATGACGCGTACTATAATTGTACATTATTTGTAGTAAAGTAGGTAGGCACTCATTGAATGCATAGGTATACATCTCTTAAATAAGTAGAAAAGTAAATAATTACTTAAAAAGAACGCTGGAACGCCTGAAGAAGCTTGACCGCCAGTGTTCTTTTTACATGATGGGCATTATACTACGATATAGACTGCAACAGGACTATCGATTTTTCTGACGTCATCGCTTGGTCAAGCCCTATCGTAATCAAACATTTTTATATTTTACATAAAATATTGTTTATTTCTAGGTGCAGCAACGAAATATTATTAAAAAATTTAAGGGAAAGTCCTAATCTACGAATGAAACTGGTTTTTAGGCCATTTACTAAAGCAGAATTGATAAAATAAGCAATACAATCGAACTACCAATAATCTCTTATTTACCTGTGAAACGTGTATTTTCCCGGATAATTACGTCTTGTATATTCACAGTCACAAACTGAACACGACACCATTGTCATACAAAGTAATATTTGTTATTTAATAGTAAGATTACTAAAAAAATTACGAAATTAGTTAAACTGCACAAGAGACCGTCCGGTATAGGCATGTACTCAAGCAAAACATGTCACATTCAATACATTGTTGCTGTCACTTTTCTTCTTGCACGGGGTACATTTAAAAATGACTTCTCTCTCCCACGCTTCGTTTGTCTATTTAGCGTAGCGAAAAAATTCTACGTCTATGGTACCACCACGTTGGATGTCTGTCAAGTAAGATACTCTTACATTAAATTATACCTACCAATAAATGTATTTTGAAGTTGTAAGAATCATCTCTGAAATGTACATGTTGGTATGTACATTTCAATCATGTTTTATAATTGAAAACAGTTTGTTTACAAGTAACACGTGGTCGGGCGTCTGCTCGTTTACTTGTAGGTATAAATAATTGAAGACCGGTTTAGATATTATGATTATAATTGATGATTTAATTTATAATTTATACCTACAATATTAGATCGTATAGTTTCCATTGCAATTAAGCAGAGGACGTGATTTGATTATTGTTTAAACTTGAACTTGAATAATCTTAATCTCTAAAATCATACGTAAATTCAATAGTAATTATTTGAAACGTATATCACTATAGTAATTAGTTTTCCAACGATCGATTACCAGAATTGTACATAATTAAAGACGGAACATTGATTCCCGTACTTGTCCGACTGTGGGCTTTATAAAGAGCTGCTATTCGTTGCAATGGGCAGTCTTGTATCGACAGCGCTGGCCGTAACACGTGAAACTGGTATGTTGTTATTTCATATTATTTGTGTAACAATGTAGGTAACTTGATGTGTGTACCTACCTATGTATATTATATTGACCAGTAAATACGAACCAAGCAGTGTTTCTATTTAAATATGATCAATGGTAAGTAAAATGGAAAATACAAAGCCAAAACGAATTCTTATCTTTTATTTGATTTGACCAACCCATTAATTGATTGGATCCGGTACCGTGATACTCCTGCCAAGAGTCTCTTGTTCATTTACCTGGTGCTTATGCTGTTACGCTCTATAACAACGACATCCGTACCCTGGAGGGACACCTCCTCCCCGGGGAGAGGGATGTGACGCTAGCACCGTTTGCGGACGACAGCGCGTACCTCACCTCCTCGCGAAGCGCGGACATCGCCGCGAGCCAGGTGCAGCACCTCCTGGATTTCCTACCTCTGTGGCTCGACAAGTGGCGCATGGTAGTCAATGTCGGCAAGACGGCCGCCCTCCTTGTCTCGAGCCGCCGCCGACCACCTTAGCCTCTGCTGCTCCGGGGCCAGTGCATCGAGTGGAAGCAGCACGTCCGGCACCTCGGCTTAGAGATCGACAGGTCGTTGAGGATGGTTCCACAGGCAAACCACGTGGTCACGCAGGTGCGCGCTGCCAGCGCCATGATCCGACCTGTCCTCCGATCTCACCTGCCACTGAGGAGCAAGGTGCGGATCTATAAGATGTACGTACGGTCCCGGCTCACTTACGCAGACCCGGCATGGTACGCGCTGCTCTCCGCATCCAGCCGAAGAAGATTACAGGTAGTCACAAACGCCGCGTTGCGGGTATGTACGGGAGCGGGCCGTTCCATCCGCAATGATGTGATCGCGCGCAATGGCGTAACTATACCATCTGGGGCCAGTGGCAAATTCGAAAATTTAAAAAAATTTAGTTGTCTCACTTTGAATTTTAAGCATAACTTATATAAATATTCTTTTCAAATAAAAGAAAATACTCAGGTACAATGTAAAAATATATTTTTAAGCTCGCGGCCTCTTGGGCCGGGGCCCTCTTGGGTCGGGGGCCCGTGGCATTTTGCCAGCCCTGCCACCCTATTGTTACGCCACTGACGTGCGCGATGTGCGAATCGAAAGCGTGAAGGACTTCGTGGTGATGTCGGCGCGTCAGATGTTCGACAGTGCTGACAACTGCCGCCACGCCCACCTCAACGCTCTCGCGCCCCTTCACACGCGCCCCCCAGACCGTCCCAGACCGTGGAGGCGCGCTAGCTTATTACGTATCTTGCAATAGCAATGCGATAGCAAGAATTGCGCGATTATCGCATCCAAATCGCAAATTTGTATTACGTATCAGCGATTCCTAATACGAATTTGCGATTTGGATGCCATAATCGCGCAATTTTTGCTATCGCATTGCTATCGCATTGCTATTGCAAGATACGTAATAAGCTAGCCGGTCCCAGAGACCTCCTGGAAGCTTCAGACTCCGCGTCGAGCGGAGTGTAAACAACGCTCCCCCCCCTCACAGAGAACCTCCGCACATAGTGCGTACTGCCGTGTTACTGCAAAACCCACTGACTCAGTTGAACTGACTGGAGTTGAAGCTAGGGTAGAGAAAGATGTTTCAAGGCCCTTTCCTAACGCCCCCAAGGGGGTACAAGAAGATCATTGATGATGAACGAGCCGAGCAAGATATGAACTACAGAGTTAGTGTGTCTACTTCTAATACGGTGACCATAAAATAAAGTCTACTGGACAAGTAGACTTTTTCCATAGACACTTATGAATGTGGAGTGGAACAAACATTATTTAAATCAAATTATTTATCACAATTATTTATGAAGCCAGATTCAAACCTGGAGGCTTGTTAGGTGATAAGAATCACGAATCAATAACACTTTTTGTTAAGGTGGATGCACATGCTTGAGGAGCGAAATTCAATTTTTTTGTTTTTTTTTGCCCATTACAGCTCATCTACACTTCTTCAGATAGCGAAAGTTGAGTTCGCGAGAACTAGAAGATATACATGTAGAACACACATGTTTTAAAATTGATAGTATCTCATAAATATCATCAGTTATCAGTTTAGCTATGATACACCTAAACACATATTTACAGTGTTTTTTTTTGTTTAGGGGTATCGTAGCTAAACTGATCATATTTATGAGATACTATCAATTTTAAAACATGTGTTTAAGTCTCCTAGTTCTCGCGAACTCAACTTTCGCTATCTGAAGAAGTGTAGTTTTTTTTATTTATTTTTATACTACTTGGATGACGGAACAAGCAAGAGGCCCACCTGATGTTAAGCGGTAACCTCTGCCTATGAACAGTGCATTACCACATAGGTCACGTCCACCTAGGACGCACCCTATGTGGCATTGCACTGCGCCCGCCACCCTGAGTCATAAAGATGAAAAGTCTCATGTGCCTGTAATTTCATATTGATCGTAGATGAGCTGTAAAGGGCAAAAAACACAAAAAAACTGAATCTCGCGCCGCAATCGTGAGCATTCACCTTAATTTCGTAAAATATAATGTTGACCTCCCCTAATAGATGACTCGGGACTGGGCTTGCGATTGTAGGAAACACGTATTTTTTTCTAATATATGTTAATCCTTGTATTATTGTTTTTTTATTATTATTTTTTGGTGTACAATAAAGTGTCAATCAATCAATCACAAAAACTGTTACCTTGTTACTGATTACTTACCGAGTGTTTAGTGTTGGCAAACGGCGTGACGCAGCCATGCCGCAAGCCGTGATGTTTCTCATTTACCTATACAATGGTCATGGTCACCCTTGCTATCATAAAGCTATCTCTCTTGGCTCGTTTTTCCTCTATCTATGACGGTAATCTAAATTGAGTCTTAATTTAATGGAATAAGGTCTTGTTTCGGTATTATACTTTTTTAGGGCGCTCAGTCCTGTTTGTATACTAAGTCCATGGGTATTTGTCTCAGAACACAGATAAAATAATACTATACTAGTACTCAGAGGAGGTACAAACTTGTATTGTATTGTTCTATTATTTATTCTGTGGTGGTGGATTCGACTTCGAGAAGTTCGAGAATAGTTTTTCGGACGGAACTCAATTTTTTTCCATACCAATTTTGATACATTTTGCATTTACGTAAACTAGGATAATGGTAAGAGAGATCTTTATAGTGTGTGATCATTTCTGTATTACCGATCAAATGTTATAGTTGTGTTTGCTGTTTTTTTTAGGCCGGATATTCCGAAGATCAGTTGGCAGGTGAGTCAACCAACGTATGATACACAAAAAAACACAACACACACACTAACCAAGCATGGAATATAACAGTTTATTATATTTTATTAACATATGGTCAAGATATCAAGAAATGCATTCCCGCAGCTTATCGTGCCGTGTGGGCTGTAAGGTAAAGTGTAACTGGCAGCAAGTAGCACTCGCAGAGAGCGCACGGAGACGCAGGGCGCAGGGCGAGTGCGGGGAGCGCCGGTGACTCATGTCAATCAACGTGTTTTCCGAAAGCGGCGGCTACAAGCAAGCGCCCTAGTTTCCTTATATGGTCTGCATTTTTAAAGCTAACCAGGTGTGTTTCTGTGCGACGACGGCGCGCGGAGTCGCCGCTCAGTGCCGCCGCGCCGCTCCGCCGACATGTTCATGTACGAGCCTCCCACGAAGCTCAAGCTTACCTCCGTCGAAGGTAACCAATCCACTAACACCACTCCATGCATTAATATGAACTATGCTAGGGTCGGGGTGTAGATAAGGGGGCACTGACGAAAAAAAGATTTGAGGCTTTTTTAAGCTTATCGTGTAGCCTTTTTAAAAAAAAAAAAAAAAACAAGGTTTCAAAAAATATTAACAGCATTTTCTCCATAAGACTTACCGTTTTTGAAATATGAAGTCTGAAAAAATTATATGTTCACTAGTGTTTTAAATCCATGGTGACAGTCCGACATGGATTTAAACATATGCACGCCAATACCCAGTACCCTATGTAGGTAATATAATAGGACACTGACAAACAATATCTCAAAAACAGTAAGTCGTATGGAAAAAATGCATTTAACATTAATTGACGGATAAGAAAAAAGCTACACATAGGCTAAAAAAAATGTTAGTACTATCTCGGTTACTCCATTTGGGTACAATTCTAATGTCTAATTTTGTGTTCCAAACACCAGAGTTCCAAGAAGCCTTTCAGTTATTCGACTCCCGCGGAGATGGCAAGATCCATGTGGCACAGATTGGCGACGCTCTGCGCGCCCTCGGCCAGAACCCCACTGAATCCGATGTGAAGAAGTGCACGCTGCATCTAAAACCTGATGAGAGGATATCCTTTGAAGTGTTTCTGCCCATCTACCAGGTACAATGGCCCAAAAGTACAGCTGGTTATGTAGGATGCATGAATTGTGTGCTCACACTGGTTGTTCCACAGGCTATTTCCAAGGCCCGCAGTGGGGACACGGCTAACGACTTCATCGAAGGTCTGCGCCACTTTGACAAGGATGGCAATGGTTTCATCTCCTCGGCTGAGCTGCGCCACCTACTATCCACCCTCGGGGAGAAACTCAGTGACGATGAGGTATCCCAGCGCACATTACATCTTAGTATAATATATTATAATATATTTTATATACTGTGTAATATACAGTATAGTTTAATATATTAGTGTATATTCATATGCTGCAGGTACAAAGCAAATCCTAGTCATACCGATTTTGTATTTAATTTTATTACAGCTGTAACACTAATCCTACAATGCTGTTTGGTATGTCACAAATCTGTTATGACACAAATACTGAGAAAAGTCTAAAATTGAAGAATTTCGAGGGGGGTTGTTGAGAAATTGGGGTACAAGAGGGGAAAAAAAGGTGAGAATATCAGATCAAATGGGGTGTCATATGAAAGCCCCACGTTTCGACATTTCAAAAAAAGAATTTTTTAACCTATTTTCGTTTTTGAGATATTAGGGTAAATCAAAAAATGTAAAAAACCAAAACCTCTAGGGTACTTCCACTAATCCTACAACGCTGAGAGATTTGGTATGTGTGTAGCTTTAATGACACAAATACTGGGAAAAGTCTAAAATTGAAGAATTTCGAATCTTGTACTCTAAAAAACAATAACCAATAATGTTGACCTCCCGTTTCTAGGAATTTGGCGACTTTTCGAATCACTTAACTATTTCATCTCAGTAGATAAATGTTTTTAGAAGTTGGTTAGGTTAATTTGGTGCGATAGTGACACAAAAGTAGTACAACAATTTACACCACAGTGACACGATAGGTAGCACATAATGGTAGCATACAACTATAAAGTTGAGGTTACATCAGGAGATAAAATAAAATAAATAAAATTGGTATTCATTAAAAAAAAAATATCTTGCTGGTAATATTTTTGGGGGAATTTCGGCTTTTGGTATTTCTTCAGTAAGCCTTTATAGGCAATTGTCTATTTTTTATAAACTAAAGTTAATTAAAAAAGAAATAGTAAATTTGTCCGATAACTCGAAAGCCGTGAGACTTTTAATATGTTTATTTTTTATTTTCTGAACAGTTATGATGCTTCCTACCTGTAGGTAAAGGATTATCAACTATTTACGCCACACCATTGGGTGAGGAGGGGAGGGGGAGTGAGGGGCATGGAGGGGCGTCGTATTGTAACGGGTCTGTTGTTACGGGTACCTAAGCAGCCTCCTCGCAGCTTTGGGTTTTTGGACAAAAAATATGGTCTAAAAAACCGATCCTGACTCAACTCACGTGACCTGCTCTAACATATCCTTCACCTCCCCCCCATTTCCTCTCAGCCCCCTCCCCTCCTTACCTCACCTTCCCATCACTTCGCTCTCATCTGCTTCCGTTCCCCATCACTTCCCTACACATGTGTATACGAGCACCGTTCTACTCCTCCATTATGTCCTCTGCCTCCTGTCGTTCTGAACGTAGAATACTAAAGCTGGGTACTATTTATCCCGACATTGTGTTCCCTCCGAGATGAAGGCGAGTGAAACCGCGGCCGAGCGTAGTGGACAATAACGAGTTGATCTGTATTCTCAAATACAGATCAACTCTTTATTGTTTTTCGTTGTCAGGCGATCCGAGTCATTAATAATGATGTGGGAAGTGCATAGCCGCACTCCACTCGACTCTGTGTCGGAGACTCTGTGGCGGGTGTGGGTCGGTAGTCGGTAGTCGGCAGTCGGCAGTCGGCAGTCGGCAGTCGGCCTTCGGTAGTCTGTACACGTCGCGTCTGTCGCAGGTGGAGCAGCTCCTGCAGGGCCAGGAAGACTCGCAGGGCAACATCAACTACGAGAACTTCGTGCACCTCATCATGCAGGGCTGAGCGCCTCGTGCAGGCCGGAGCGCCGAGCGCCTCGTGCAGGGCGGAGCGCCGCGCCATCTATAATATCTACTTCTACCTAAGCATTACTGAATAGAATAACCTACAATCATCGAGACGCGAACTGGCACAGTACTAAGCTTATAGCTAAAGCAGAACCCCAGCTGATCCCTTTTTTGAGAGAATTAGTGCGCTCCATCGCGGCGTCGAGGTTGTTAATATTGAAAGTATTTATTGTTCTGGAGCGGAGGATATTTAGAATTCCGTTGAAACATTTAAATTTAATAGGTATGGACTGATTGCTTTCAAAAAGAATATCTGAGGGTCCACCAGTCCCCAAGTCCGAGTATTGCAGCAACATCCGTAACGATGATCGTGACGAGATCGTCCGTGTATTACGTAGAGTGACTAGCCATTAATCTGTGCCGACGTAATACACGGACGATCGTCCGTACGATGGTGTTTGCAATACTCTGACTTGGGGTAATAGTCGTCGGGACACTAATCTATTGTCATAATAAAAAAGAGACTGAAACGTCCGTCTGCACGCCCTGAGGTTTCTGTACTTACCGGTTTTTTAGCGAGCGACATCTAGTTGTGATCTTGGTACTGAAATGAACATTGCATTCAAAATGCTTCCTTCGCGCCTAGGCCGCGCCGTCCCAAGGTGCCGGGGTCGGGCCCCGTCCCAACGTGTCGGGGTCGGGCCCCGTCCCAACGAAGACCGTGACGAAGGGACGGGATGGGCGTGGCCTATTATTTCCATTTTATTATATTCCAAATTGATAATTCCAATTTTTATATTATTTTTAATAAATGTTGGTATTCCGGTACCTTCTATTAATATTATTTAATAGATGTTGGTATTCGGTACCTTCTATTAATATTATTTGTGATTAATTAAACATAATTAAATTGTAATTATTCGTTTCTTTTATTTAGTTTGTCTTTAGGTACGTTTCGTCCGAGACCGCCAAGGACTATAGTATAATGTTTTGTCCGAGACCGCTAAGGACTGTAGTAAAATGTTTCGTCCGAGACCGCCAAGGACTATAGTATAATGTCGTCCGAGATCGCCAAGGACTATAGTATAATGTTTCGTCCGAGACCGCCAAGGACTATAGTATAATGTTAGTTCCGAGACCGCCAAGGACTATAGTATAATGTTTCGTCCGAGACCGCCAAGGACTATAGTATAATGTTTCGTCCGAGACCGCCAAGGACTATAGTATAATGTTTCGTCCGAGACCGCCAAGGACTATAGTATAATGGTTCGTCCGAGACCGCCAAGGACTATAGTATAAAAATTAAATGAAAGGAAAACCATGAAATCTTAAATTATATCATTAAATTTAAATGTAACCCAAAATAAAACCGTTCCAGCGGGACTCGAACCCGCAACCTTGACTTTGACCTTTGACCTCTTAAATTATGTTAATTATTTACAAAAAACGGTAAATTAACTAATTAGTTGCTCGAAATGGGCTCCATTTTCTTGGATACACAGACTTATTATTGTAACGAATTAATTTAATAACGTTTTGTGGTGAATATAATAAATCGTATTCTGAATTTCAACTCTCAACTCGTATAAATTCGCATATGATTTAATGTACCTAAATTTAATTTTTAACAATTTATTTTTGTTACATATTTAAAAAATAAGCTTCCATTAAATCAAATTGTTCTTGATAAAGCCATTTATTTTTACCGTGAGACAAATATGAAATGATTTGTAAAAAAAAATGAATTACAAATCCGGTAGTTACGTATCAAAATTCATAAATTCAAAATAAGTACATACGTTTAGAATACATATAACTTCAAAATCCATAAAATTAAAAAACCTAATGGTGAAAATAAATAAGTTTTATAATCGATAAAGTTCTATATGTATAATGGTCGAAATGCCTAAAGCATCGGAGGCCTGCGTTGCTCGATGGCCTAAAGCCATAATCTCAAACAAATCTGCATGCCAAATTTCAAGTTTGTAGCTGGAGCCATCAAATTGACACTTTTGACGTAAGTATTTCAAACATAAAAACCGTACAATAGGGATATTGGATTTATTTATTTGAACCCTAAGGTATTTTGATTTTCGGTAGTTTAAACGTATACAGTTAGGGTACGTATCAAAAAATATAATTTCAAAACACATAAATTTAAAAAACCTGATAGTGAAAATAAATAAATTTGTTTAATTAATGTAATGTTTTTGTATTTGTTGTATTTGTATTTAAATAAATTTAAAACCTTTAAAAGTTTTTTATTTATAAAGGTCGAAATGCCTGAAATCAAAATACATAATGATTACAATCTTTACGTTTAAAATACCGAAAATCAAAATACCGTATGGTTAAATAAATACATTCAAGAGGATTCTGGTAACCGATGAGTTCACTGGGATCCCTTGGGGGATCGGGTTAGGGGATCCTGGTGGCCTCACTCCATTCAATAGGTATCCCTATTGAACGGTTTTTGAAAGTGGTTTAAATTAACTAAAATGTGACAAATTGGAGGGAGGATATTTTATTTATATGAGAATTAGGTGTATTCATGCTAACATTAATCGAGTAAGTCAGATACTGAGTTGAATATTTCAATATCACCATCATCATCCCTCAGAAGTCCTCTGCTGGACATAGGCCTCCTCTAGAATGTCCCATAGAATGCCACGACGCGTTTATTCCGCTTCATTTGCGTTTATTGGCGACTCTAGCCGCGTCTATCCACCGCGTTCCTGCGACCTCCATATTAATGTCTTTGATCCATCGAAAGGTTGGTTTTGGAACCTCACCTCTGTCTGCCACAGTTTGAATAGAACCTGCATAGTTTACAAAACATATTGAACATGCTGTGCATTCAAAATAATATGTAGTAATATGTCTTGCTATACCATAATATAAATTACTGTGTAGTGGTGTAGAAGCAGTCCACACGCGCCTCAGCGAACATCCCCGATGCGCTACAGAACCGGAGCAGCCCCACCAGCACCCTGAACGCGTTTTTGTGCTGCACACGTAGTGCGTTGTACAATTTTTGAGTGTAATCAACCCACATAGACTACTACAGGTACTGCTTCTTACGAGTGATGGATTTGAGGCAACCTTATGGCAGAGACATCCGGGCGAAAGGCGGCTCCGGCAATGAAGGCGGATCGGAGGTGGCAATGGTCAGGAGCCGTTGATCACCCGAAGAGCCAGGCCAGGCGGTGTGGGCGGCCCGTTCGACGTAGATGGCCACTAGAAGTCGTAGCTCAGGTGACAATCCACGACCCCGAAGATGGCGAAGTCCCGCAGCTCAAGGTGACCCAGACGGCCATAGAGGATGGCGATATCCCGAAGTTCAGGCGGCTCCGACAGCCCCGAGGATGATGATGGCCCGCAACTCAGGTGGCAGTATGGTGGTGGAGTATTTACAGGTGCCATCTTACGGTGAACAAGCTGTAGAATGTACGTATAGGTCGTAGAGTGAGATTTAGGCATGGACTTAGTGTTTGTATACTAAGTCCATGGAATAAGGTAACTCCATGGAGGTATAATAGTAATGGAGTGAGTGCTAAAAATAGCATAGAGTGTTCCTTCTTACTCCTATCCTAGAAGATAGCTAACTATCTTGATATTCTTTCTGAGACTATTGGCTTCATGGCGTCGGTCTTCGCTGCCCTCACTGCCGCGACAATACGGCAACTGACAAAATTAATTTCTTAAATTCCGACGTTTTTCTATAGCTCAAAAAATAGTGCCTAATTAGTGCTTTAGACCAGCAAAACTTCAGCTACGAGGCTGCAACAGAACAGAAGATATTTGATATTCTTTCTGAGATTATTGGCTTCATCGCGTCGGTTTTCGCTGCCCTCGCTGCCGCGCCAATACGGTAACTGACATGACAACATTCTTTTCTCTACATTTCGCGACGCATTTCATTGGTCGGCAGGTAATTGAACAGAAAATAAAGGCTCGTTTACACTAATACAACAGTCATCATCAACATTATCAGCCTGCAGAAGTTCACTGCTAGACATGTATGTAACTGTTGGGTGTTATGTTTTGTTATGATAAAGGCCTCCCCCATAATATGATGACATGTAAAAAATGATTGACTTAGTACATATGTCAATCCACATGAAGTGCTGATTTAAATAAGTATTTTCCCATTATTTTGGTGAAACATTCTCTAGTTGGCAAACTTTAATGTTTGCATAGCAATGAAACTGTTTTTTTCTTATGTAGGTAAATGCATTACATGTAGTGCAGGTATAATAAGTAGGTAGGCCATAGGTACTGACCTAGGTAATCTAATTTTCTTTACCCGTCTAGCCCGGAACCAATTAATGGAAATCTTGTCAAATTCTTACCATTAGCTGGAAATGTTAGAAAATTAAGATAAATATGTGTTGATTTGGTATGAATATCCACAGAAATGAGACAAAAATATACTTGACTTACTTCTTTTCTAATAGATACAGAATCTATATCCAATCATATATTTGAATCGCACATATAATTATCCATAAATATGGACCTATTTTTTACAAATACCAACATTTTTATATATACTCGACAAAATAATTTCAGGCTCCTACAAAAGATGTAGGAAAATATACATGCTGCATTACATGTAGGTAAGTCGGGACACATGTGTTTATTTAGTATGAGTATCCACAGAAATGAGACAAGAAAATATACTTGATAAAAACATGTTTTTAATATTTTAAGATTTTACACGAGAACGATGAAAATCTAGTTTTTTTTCTTATATTGGTCACTTCTTTTCTGAAAGGTTCAGAATCTTAATCCAATAATATATTTGTACCGAAAATATGATTATCCATAATATGGACATATTTTGTACAAATATCAACATTTTTATTTATACTCGACAAAAAAAAGATGTAGGAAAATATACATGCATGAAACTGCAGACATGTAGGTAAGTCGGGACTTAATGATACTCGCTTGTGTAGTAAGTTGGTAGGTAGAGTAAAAGCAAGTTTTCATGTTTGGTAAAAAATTATTTGAGAACGATGAAAACCTTGAAACTTTTTCAAAATATTAGGTATCACCTTCATAAAAGTACCAAACCATTTTTGAACAAATCCGATCTTCTTTGTTTGTTTTCAAGTTTTTAGTACCTACCTACAAAGTTACTAAACAAAACCGAACTTAGACTTGCCAGGTACCTACCTAATTATAATCATCATGGCTTAGACTAAGTAGTATAACATATAATAGGTAATAACTCACTTTAAGGTCAGAGTGTACGTACGGGGCACTGAGGAAAAAAGGCTCAGGTAATTAGTAATAATGTTACTCTAAAACGCGGGTTATCTTCAGAATTGTTACATGCACAGTTTTTTCATTACAGTTACACAGTGTAGCGTCTTTTGCATCAGCAAGCAGTTAAAAATTCGATAAAACAGACAAAACTCCGTGTAAGTAACTATCCAAAGGTAATTTATAATTTATAGGAACATGCTAAGAAATGGTCAAATGGACGGAAACCATTGTCTTGATCTCAAATCACTAGGTAGATAGGTAGGTAGGTACTAAATAAATAAATAAATAACTTACTTACTACTTAATGTAAGTACTTACTTAATTCACTTAAATTCACCAACAAAAATTTGACTTTTGGTACTAAAAGTCCAACGGTTTTTTACAGCTTCACCTCTAAGACCCAAAAAACCCCAGTTCATAAAAACCGGCCAAGTGCGAGTCGGACTCGCATTATCAATATCGAGCAAAAACGAACAAAAAAGTCACGTGTTTTTTATATGGGAGCCCCTTTCAATATTTATTTTATTCTATTTTTTCTTATTTTTTATTATAGCTGCAACAGAAATACCTACCTATATCATCTGTGAAAATTTAAACAGTCTAACTATCACGGTTCATGAGATACAACTTGGTGACAGACTGACAGACAGACAGGCAGACAGACGGACGGACAGCGGAGTCTTAGTAATAGGGTCCCGTATTACCCTTTGGATACGGAACCCTAAATATTACCAGTTTTCCCCACAGACAACACTATCTATCCTACAGGAACCCTTTCGTTTTTCTTAAATAGTTTAGGCGTTAATTCCATAGTATATGGTATAACTATACCAAGAATCACTAAAATCCGTCAAGTAGTTTCAGCGTGATGATTTTTCAAGGATACAATATACAGGCAGAGAGACAGAAATTTAAAAAAAAACCATAGATAGGTACTATTTGAGTTTGTGTTTACTTCAAATCACATTTAGATTTCTGGTAGATGCAGGCGGGCCAAGACTGTTCTTCGTGGCATCATATTATGGGTAGGCCTTTATCATAACATAACATAACACCCAACAGTTACATACATGTCAAGCAGTGAACTTCTGCAGGCTGATAATGTTGATGATGACTGTTGTATTAGAGTAAACGAGCCTTTATTTTCTGTTCAATTACCTGCCGACCAATGAAATGCGACGCGGAATGTAGAAGAAAATGAATGTTGGCATATCAGATAACGTATAGGCGCGGCAGTGAGGGCAGCGAAAACCGACGCGATGAAGCCAATAGCCACTCAGGCGATCTGGGCGCAAATCGCGTCCGACGGACTGCTCTGAATTACGATTCGGGTGCCTATTGCAGCCCGCAGCTGTTCTAGCGACTAGTGGCGTTAAAATGACTATTAATAACATTTTGTCTATTTTACTCGAATAAAATCGACTAAATTTGTTGAAAGTTGAACAGTACTATTGAATGAATGGAAAATAAAAGTGCAGATAGAAGAAAAAAAATTAAAAATTGTCCGTTGAAATTCTAGATGTGGGAAGTGAAGTGCTTCGAAGTTTATCGATGAATATAAAATGAAGTGAGTATTTTTTATTTTTATTTGCTAGTTATTTAATAAGAAAAACTTCGTTTCGGTTTAGTGTAATACTTTGTTTGCATGAATTCATATCGAATATGCTAAAAAATATTTTTATAAAAGACAGAAAAGAATTGATGTATTGTAAAATGGTCGGTAAATGTATTTTTGTTGGATAAAATAGTGTTTCCTAGCTAAAACTATGTGTAAACAAATTTTTGGTATTAAGAAAAATTAACTTTATCATTCAATAATTGCGTTTTCATACAGAATAAAACGTTATTTCGATTTTTTGGTAAGTTAATATCTATATCGCGCTAGGCACACATCGGAGCCCCGACGCAGCCATAAATATAAAGGTGTGTATACTGGTAATCCACATGTCAAGGAAGTATACTGATATTCAAAGCCCATGTAAGTAATAGATACTGACTGTGGTGTTGTTGATATGGTTTCGTTGAACCAGTTGATTTGGGCATGGCATGGGTTGTTTGCATAACAAAATGTTAGCATTCCTAATTTAATCTCTATTACCGAAGGGTTAAGGCTTATTTTCCAGCACATAAAGCTCGTTTATTTTTTTAATAAGTTTGTGAGTTGCGATGAGTTTTGTATGAATGTTTTTTAGGATTCCGTACCAACGGACTCATAAAACTTTTGGTTTTGTTTCTTTGGGCAACAAACGCGGTATCCGTTGAAGGAGGTTTCTACTGAAGTTTAGTCATGTTTTAGGATTCCGTACCTCAAAAGGTATACTGATTAACCTGTATTCATACCAAGCCTCCCCCTTAATATCTGAGATATATAGTGTACACCCATTCACAAGTGGGGGAAGCGTCTACAGAATATCAAAGATGTAAAAAAAAATGTCGCTTGAAAATATTCGAGTGCGTCAGATATTGATAGTGTATAATATGTCCCACGTGTCTCTGATATTGGATTGGGTAAACTACTACGGGGCGTATCCTACATATACTACGTGATCCTACGTTTTTTCAACAAATGTAAGAAAATGAAGACAAACTCATACAATGAAAACTTCATTTCATGCGAAGAGTCTAATTTCAATTTTACAGAATTAAACAGCAAAACAAATTTAATGAATAGGTGATAAAAATTATGGACGTTAATCGTATATAAACAAATTTTCCCGCGGTTAGAGTCCAGCCGTTATTTGTACATGTACCTTAATTAAAAGATAGCAAAACCAGGCAAAACAGCCTACAGAGAAATATTTAATTATAAATTATAATGATTCTGTTACAGCCCAAATTCGTCTCAAATGCCAGCGTCGTGTGTGGGTGGATGTTTCTTCGAAGCCCGTACCGTGGAGAGTTTGAACTCCCAGTAGGTGGGTTTATTTCATAATTATTTTGTAAGGGGGACTTATTTGAACGCTAGCGATACGGAGCGGACGAAGGAGCCTCAAACCGTTCGCCGAGGCATTCTATGTGGGAAGCTTATATCCAGCGGAGGACTTCTGTGGGCTGATGATGATGATGAAAACTGGATATAATTGTTATGTTTTGTTTTGTTATGTTGGGTGATAATTGCTCATGAGATAAAAACAATATTATGCTTGTACAGTGGTGGCAGCATGGCGAGCGTCCTGGAAGTAGAGTCAATGTCGCCATACTACTGGAAGAAGGGTATTGAATATTCCATCGATATTCAAAATTATGAATAAAATATTGAAGACGTCGTACCTGAAAGCCTCAAAGACATCGTACCTGAAAGCCCGGGGGTATCACCTATAAAAAGTATTTTAAAAAGTATGCTGAGTCTTGGCTAAGCAAACACTGGTAACTATTATTTAATACGTTTTTCTTAGATAAATATTACCTGTCCAGTTACAATAAGACAGTACAATATAACAGTTATAATAAGGCGAAAGAAACAGAAGGACAGTGGAGAAACGAAGCAAAAAAAAACATATAATTTCCAGTTAGTATTGAATAATACTTATTGGCACAGTAAACTTCTGTTCAAACTAGAAAAATAAACACCTAAAATATGTTTTCTTAAGAACTCATAGCACTCGCTGTGACACCCGCAGCATCACTCACTGTAGATGGGTTGATAGATCCTTCGACATCAACACCAGGTTAGTTTTTATTATTTTATCCACATAGTAAACTACAGCGTCTAGAACTAATTAACCATGGTTGTGTCATTACAGCGCTTATCTACTGCTGCTACACATTATGAATGTTATGATACAGGTTTTTTACGCAATACTACAATTAAATTAATTTATTAAAATATATTTTTAATAAAATACTTGTATTATTTTATATTTCAGATACCACCACTACTACATGTCAATTTACCAGGCCTACGTCACCCATCGTTATTGTGGTTCCTGGTGCCACAACAGACACATTCACAGGTTGGTGCCCTCACTAATTTCTATTAAAACCTTAACCAATGTACTTTAAAGGAAAAATATTGCTGGACACCAAAGTTAAAAATGATAATACCAACTCGTATACACTTGACACATTCCCGATATAGACCTTTTATTTTTCATTCATTATAGATTCTGAAGAAGAAGATGGAGAAGGAATGATGGTTTCTGATGACTCCAAAGCTGAAGAACTGGATATGGCGTCTCAGGCCTCTGCAGTTTTGCCCGATAATTTGGGAGGAGCCCAATCTCGAAATATCCATATGGCTGCATTAAGTTCGCCTTTGTACTTCTTTGTTTCCGTTTTTTGAATTGTTTGTCATTAAGCAAGTTAAAAGCAAACATTAAAATTTCTTTCACATTAAACCCATAAAAAATTGTGATTTATGACCCACTCAAAAAGGGTCTTAGGTTTAGATTAAATAACAAACCGAGAACATGTTTCGAGTGCTTTGCATAAATTTGTGTTTTGAAATTGGGTACGGGCACTCGTCGCTTATAATGTGAAATTATCTGAAGTTAATCAGTCTAGCTGTATCCAATTCTGTAAAATAAAGTTATATTTATTTGATTAAACTTAATGTGATAATTTATTTTATTTTTATTTTGGTTGTTTACACGCACAAAACGCATTACAACCTAATATAAAAATAAGAACTTAAAGATTACAGTTTTGATTGAAGTCTTTGATGGTTTTTATCAATTCTGATAGGACCAGGTACCAGGTAGGAATAGGTAGGTACACAATTTTTGTGGTCTGGTCTGTTGTAATTATTCGTCCATATCTTTGTTAGCACAAGGTAGGATCATCGACCTCCGGCCTTTTGAACCCAGAAATATAAGATATCACAAAAAATTAAATTTGAGTCAGCGACTTCAATCGCGAGGTGAGTACATTCATGTCTTCTAAACCGAAAAGATACAGCCCGGCAAGGCAGAACCCAGGTATCATAGAACAATTGAGAAAACTATTCTTTATTTTATCTGATTCGAACAGACTCTGGTAGTGCAACCTTCACCTCAGAGTTCAACTTCAGGGCACACAGAGGAGGATTACTTTTATTTATCTCCTCCTCTTTGCTATTAATATGTGCATTTTGCACCTTTTAGCGCTGTCTGAACTGCTGCCAGTATTCCAGTATTGCAATATTGAATCAACCCTGAATTTAATTAATAAAATAGATAAATAATGCTGGACAGTTCACACAACATTATCTAGCCCCAAGCTAAGCAAAGCTTGTGTTATGGGTACTAGATAACAAATATACTTAATCATTACATAGATAGATATTTTTATTATACATAGAAAATACCCAGAACACCCTGAACATATATCTGCAAATCGCACAAATATTTGTTCTGAGGTGGCAATCGAACCCGCAACCTCCTGCGACGCAGGCGAACTTGTACCCAACGCTGGACACAGAGGTTGTCATGGCAATTATGAGATGAATGATGCATTTTAGGACTTCATTATGCAGAAACCAAGAAGTTCGCTAATAAACCTGTCTGATCATGTTTGCCCCAGCATGATGGCCCTAGATCAGGGGTTCTCAAAGTGGGCGATAACGCCCTCTTGTGGGCGCTGCAGGCCTAAAGGGGGGTGGTAAGAGACCCAGAAAAAAACCCGGGGCGTCAAATCAGACACACTTTTGAATTTTAATAGTTATTAGTATACTTAAATAGGTAATTTTCGTAGACAATCATCCGCGGCAATCATGTTTTAACAAGTTTTTGTTAAATAACCCGATTTGTGCATGTTTAATCTCCGCTAATATAGCTCACAATAATTAATTTTATAGTGGTTTTAAGTAGGTGAAAAAATGGGGGTGCTAGAAAATAATTATGGGGGCGCTAAAAATAATTTATTCTCAAAGTGGGTAGTAGACAAAAACCCCTGCCCTAGATCATTGTTGTTGTTGTGTAAAAGTGGACACAAGTTAAATATATGATTTAGGAAATGCCTTAAATAAGTAGGTAAGTTAAAATTATTTTATACCTTCTCTTACATGCAAATCAATACAATGTCTGTTCGCTTAGATCTTTTATACTACTAAACGGATATAATGCAGTTTCAGTAATAAATAGAGTGATTAAAGAGCAAGGTTTATATGTATACTAGAGACTCGCCCCGACTTCGTACGGGCAGTAACGTCACATTTTTTTCCGTACAAAGTCGGGGGGCGGGTCGGTAGTTTCAAAACACAAAAGAATGTCAAAATTAAAAAGAAATTTGGCTGTACTTATATTTTATCTTTCTCCAGTACCACGCAAGCGAAGCCTTGGGCGGAATCAATTTGTTACATTAGCACATACATAACCTTCTTAAAAATCCAGTACCGCGGGTGGAATCTGGTTGTAAAATAATCACTTATGCAACATCCTTATAAATCCAGTAATACGCGAGCGAATAGTTGTTAGACTAGCACATTATGATATCTAGGTACTTATAAATTCGTATTTTTGCCATCTAGGATAAAACACAAAATAAAATCATTCCATGATACGGAACCCTCTATGCGAAGGTCAGATTTGCACGGGGCTCTATTCAAAACGTACCTACCTACCTAGTACTTGCATACATTTTTCCGTCTACCAACTAGGAAAAATAGTAAATGTATTATCTTTCGAAGGTACGGAACCATTTGTGTGAGAACCCACAACTCGTCCCGACGGTCGGCCACAGTCGGGCGCGAATCTGTGCCTACCTCGCCATAGAGTGTTCCGTTTGTTTCATTCATTCCGTGTCATCACCACCCACCGTGAAACAGACCTTAGCCTAATGCAGACAAAGCGAGTTGGGCGCGGATTAGCGCACCGGGCGATCGCGTTTTGACTACTTTGCAAGTCAAATTAAAAATAGTTTCTTTCATTTTTGCTAGTAGTGTACTAATTCAACATGTTTGAAAATTTATGCAGTTTCCTATGTGATAATAATCTTTCTGCGATAGTGTTTAAAAAGCTACAAAACATCAAAACTGTGAATGGTGTATTTTGCGCTGTTTGCAATGGAGGTTACAGTATTCAACGATTTATAGCCAGGTATTTACTGAATATTATTTATTAAAAAAAAATACAGCTCATAAAGGTAAAGTGTATTCACGTTTTTCATAAACAGTTCCATAAAATAGTACATAGTTTTTACGCAATATTTTTGTTTGTTTACGTTTCATGCGGCGATGTCCAAACAAAAAAACGTAACTTGATAGCGGAAGTTTATGATATTATTTCTTTGTTTTATTGTAAGAGAAGGCAAGTTTGTTAATTATTCGTTGATTACATATAATATTTACGGTCTGAAATCATACTGAAGAAACATACTTTTCAGTTCTATTCTGAAACAATAAATAAATTATTCCCAAGTGAACAAAAAAATTACAAATCAAGTTTCTTTACGTGATTTACATACATTTACTATATGTTATTCGTACAAAAATGTAAGTTTTTTTAAAGCCTTATATGTAGTCATTTAGTGGCCAGTTTTAAAATTTTATTACACTTGCTTAATTTCAAATAAAAACTATAAACCCGCAAAACCATAACGCGCTATTTGCGGTTGGTAATTTATTCACACGCGCATCGCTTTAGGGGAAGGACCGCGGGCAGCGGCAGCGCCTGAGTGGATAGTCTCAGAAAGAATATCAAATATCTTCTTTTCTGTTGCAGCCTCGTTGCTGAGGTTTTGCAGGTCTTAGGCACTAATTAGGCACAATTTTTTGAGCTATAGAAAAACGACGAATTTTAAGAAATTATTGTTGTCAGTTGCCTTAATGGCGCGGCAGTGAGGGCAGCGAAGACCGACGCCATGAAGCTAATAGTCTCAGAAAGAATATCAAATATCTTCTATTCTGTTGCAGCCTCGTTGCTGAGGTTTTGCAGGTCTTAGGCACTAATTAGGCACTATTTTTTGGGATATAAAGCTAAGTCGTACGTGCTGTGGTTGCTGAGTTACAGGTGGGGGTCGCTATCTTGACGTCAAGCTGGCGACCCCCCATTCTTTAGCTTATAACTTCTAAAGTATTGTATTCTAATTATTTAACTAAAGGCACTATTTGGCACTATTTATGCACTATTTATTGGGCGGGAAGAAAACCCTTAATTCGATTTGGGGGTCGCTAGCTTGACGCACACGTACATGGATAGAGTGCTAATCGAATCCGGTTTGCTTATAGCATGGATGTAAGGATTGAGTTCTAAAATAGCATAGAGTGTTCCTTCTTACTCCTATCCTAGAAGATAGCTTGCTATCCTATGTTAGAGAGAAACCATAGACGTAGAATTTTTTCGCTACGCTAAATAGACAAACGAAGCGTGGGAGAGAGAAGTCATTTTTAAATGTACCCCGTGCAAGAAGAAAAGTGACAGCAACAATGTATTGAATGTGACATGTTTTGCTTGAGTACATGCCCATACCGGACGGTCTCTTGTGCAGTTTAACTAATTTCGTAATTTTTTTAGTAATCTTACTATTAAATAACAAATATTACTTTGTATGACAATCGTGTCATGTTCAGTTTGTGACTTCGAATATACAAGACGTAATTATCCGGGAAAAAACACGTTTCACAGGTAAATAAGAGATTATTGGTAGTTCGATTGTATTGCTTATTTTATCAATTCTGCTTTAGTAAATGGCCTAAAAACCAGTTTCATTCGTAGATTAGGACTTTCCCTTATATTTTTTAATAATATTTCGTTGCTGCACCTAGAAATAAACAATATTTTATGTAAAATATAAAAATGTTTGATTACGATAGGGCTTGACCAAGTGATGACGTCAGAAATATCGATAGTCCTGTTGCAGTCTATATCGTAGTATAATGCGCATCATGTAAAAAGAACGCTGGCGGTCAAGCTTCTTCAGGCGTTCCAGCGTTCGTTTTAAGAGATTACTTACTTTTCTACTTATTTAAGAGATGTATACCTATGCATTCAATGAGTGCCTACATAGTTTACTACTTTTTACATGACGCGCACTATACCTACCTATAAATTAAATTTTTGTCCATCCTAGAATGGAGGTTTACTTTGTTTGGAGTAAATATGTGTGCTCTGTTAACATTTTACCGTTTTAAAAAAAAACTATAATAACCAGGTGGACATTGAGGTGTGTGTTTTTGTATTGACTATTGAAAAGGTAACTTTAAAGCACCACGTTTGTTTTTATTGCAGTTTGTGTAGTAGATATTTTGGAGTAAATATTTACGTTGTTGTACACACGCCTTTTTCCCGAAAGGGTATATTTATTTTTTATTTTTTATAAATAAATATTGTTTATTTCTGCTTAATAAAATAATAGGTAACAAATTAAATTTAAATATACCCCAGAAATTCCGTTCCAGCGGGACTCGAACCTGCACCCTCGCCTGTGATCAGCGATGCCTTTACTTTCGAACTTTGAACAGAAGGTTTCCAATGAAACACCTGTAGATACAGCACTATCAACTTGGCGCTATAGCCGAGGTGATAGTGCCCACAAATTTCGTCTCGAGCGTCATAGCTCGATCTATGGCTAAATTGTTTAAGGCACCGCCGATGACAGGCGAGGGTGCGGGTTCGAGTCCCACTGGAACCGAATTTTTGGGTTACATTTAAATTTAATGTTATCCATAAAGCGTGGTTTACACTTGAAAAATAATAAACTTTGGGGTAACAAATTGTCTATAGATAAAGTAACAGAGTGAAAAATTATATGGGCGTAGCACGGCTGATATAAAATGTTTTTGTGCTTTCAGATTTCCAAGTAATCCTGTGCTACGAGAAAAATGGTTATCGGTTTTATGAAGAGTGGGATGGACTCAAATAAGAACTCCACTAGGTATATGCAGCAAACATTTTAAGTTTAAATTTAAAAGGGAAACTCTAAGATCCCACCTATAAATAAAACTGTAATATTTAGGGGTCAATAAATAATAAAGGTTTATTTATTAACTGTATTCAAAATTCTCTTTATGACGTCAAATCTGCCAAACTGTGTTATTCATGAAAGACTTAAGAGGAAACACCAAGGGCTAGAGAATTAAAAAATAGGTATTTGTAAAATCTATTGCTGTCGCGCATACCTCAAACCTCCCCCCGCAAAGCGTGATAGAGACAACTGCAGCTTAGATCGACAATACCTATTAAAAGTACATAATTTCAACAATTCGAAGGTCCTGATTCCTTCTCCAAAACTAAACCAATTTAACAATTTTTTTTATTAAAAATAAAAGGAAGTTTGAGCCGTGTTCCTATGATTTAATTTTTTTATATAATCTAGTCAATTTTGTTTTCAGGATGTTTGAACACAGCGGAAAATCTGACCATTTTTTTAGGTTTTTGAATGTTCATATCTCTTTTAATAATTAATTTATAAAAAAAAGCAAAACATAGGGACATGCCATGGTGGCCATATTTTTTTTGGAAAAAAAAGTTTTGCTCTACTGGCATTATCCAGGGAGGAAACAGGGGACTACGTTTGTATGGGAAAACGGCCCTTGCGTTTCCTCTTAATCTGCATTAAGATGTATTTATCTACCATACACATCACGGACGGATGATGAATTCTATCGACAATGTAAAAGTGTTGGTCGAGGACAACACTATTTTTAACTCGGACATAGACTTTCACCAACACGTGCACATATTTTTTTTGGTTCCATCTTCGATCTCTGATTGTCATCGAGCAACGCAGGCCTCCGTACCGGAGGGGAGACGCCTTAGAGCTGTCAACCGATACATATTTATTCAGAAATTTTTGGGGGGGGCTTCACGCACTCACTTACAGTTTGATGCACACTTTCGTAACCAGTCGTTCTATCGCTATAAACGCACACATCTATAAACAGCAACACATCAAAAATCTTTATACACACATAGATGCTTTCTGTGTACAAACATCATGTTATGTCACAAAATTGACAGTAACACCTGTTCTAGGGACTTCCAGCACTCAAGTCGATAAATTAATAGTATCGATAACTTTTTGGTAGGAACTTACTTTGCCTACTGTATATATTCTGTGCTACCATCAAGGGTCATTGAAGGGATTTAAGGGCGGCTAGGTATGGGGGGAAGGGTTGAACGCTCTCTGTGAAGGAGGAGTTCCGGAGTAGTTATCGAGGATAACATACAGATCATTTTGTGGATCACTATGAAATTTTAGATTAGTAAAAGGTAGTAGTAGGCTGGAGAGAGAGGGGGTAAACGCGGAAACTTAGAGTATAGAGAAAAAATCAAGAAAATTTTGAGTACCCCAGGTACAACCACTAGCTCATGAGATGATTAGTTCTTGGGAAAATTTAATTAGAATTTTGTTCAAAGCATACAATAATTTCATAAAACTATGGGTCGGCAAGTCAAAAGAGACGAAAGGAAAGGAAAGGAAAAAACGCTTTACTTAGCTGCCGTCATCCTTCTAACCTACATAATCCATGTCGGTTCTGGCCACGAAATATACGATGTATTATATCTGTCTGTCACTGTTATTATCAAAAACCAAAAATCATGGTCCTAAGTGCCAAAAAACTACATTAGTCATTAAAATGTAAAATAGTTTTTTTTAAAAATTTCAGGCATAATTATCCCACGTTACATGGGATCCTAGTGTGGGATCACAACTATGTAGGTATGTGTTGGGTGTGTTAAGTTATGTTAATGTTAAACAATGGTAGGTAAAGTAATACTTAGCGCTTTATCTAGTGAACAGAAAATCGCGTTGAAAAAATTATACCTAGCAATTTTTTTTTAAATTCTTTGGTCATTCAAATAATAGGGTTTGAATAGGAAAATCCCACGACACAGTACGGACACTCATGACACGACTTTTCTTGAAAATGAGTAAATGAGTTCAAACTGGGAAATGCTTTTGTTAATTTATAGTGATCACGTATCCCACAACCTAGGTAGGCATGCAACTTTTTACGAAAAACTATCACACCTCTAGATTTGTAATATCACATAGTAATTTAAATTCATGTCAAGATGTCGTTCCCCTCTGGCTATGCACAATTTCATTTGGGCATACGCGTTAGTAACACTGTTTTTGCTCGATCATTAGGGCGAGCGAAGCGAGTCCTCTACTATCCCATGCAATTTTGTGGTACACTTAACGAAAAAACTATCCGTTGTAATTTAGCATAGTAATTTAAATTCATGTCTTTGTTTAAATATAAATAATCACGGAAAAAAAGCTTGCTAGCCCTCACCAAGCATGTTTTGCTTTTGCTAGTAATAAAATTGTATCATGATGGGCCGATTGCTCTGTCAGACTGAACCGATCGTGTGACGCATAGAGTAAAACAGTGTGACAGTGCTACAAATACTGAAATGCCGAATCGTTACATTTTCAACTGTAAATCAAGGTCTGGAACATCGAATTTACGAAAAGATGGTGTTTTCTTTCACATTGTACCTAAGTGAATTTCATTATATATATATATATTTATTTTTATTTTATTTTTTGATGCTGGACACAGTTCACACAAGATTATCCAGCCCCAAGCCAAGCACAGCTTGTGATATGGACTAGATAACTGATATCCCTAGTACAGTACATTACATAGATATTTATTTTGCATTAACATAGAAAATACCCAGAACACCCTGAACAAATATCTGAAGATCGTACAAATATTTGTTCTGAGGCAGGAATCAAACCCGCAACCTCCTGCGTCACAGGCGAACCTTCGTCCACCGCGCCACAGAGGTCGTCAACTTATGGCATAAAATGAATAATTTCAAATTAAAATCATAACAGTTACCTACCTTGTTACATACCAATACCTTCATGGTGATTGGATTAACGGTTAGAAAGTTAGGTTAGGCTAGGCTATGGCTCCCGAATAATATAAATCAAATTTCAATAGCTTGTAAAACATATTAAACGAGCATTTATTTTATCGATAAAAAATCTACTTTATTATTGAGGCACATCACTAATTTAGTAGTATAAAAGAAAACACGGGCAACTCACATACAGGAATTTTTGAGAAATAAAAAAAACTGTTAAATGAGCACAAAGCTATTTCAGTGTGCATTGAGGCTGTTATTGTTAACAGTTGCTTATTTAATAAAAAAAATATTAGGTTTACCAACAGCCTACACATGTATGTCGGAGAGAGAAGTCATATGATGAATCTGGAGAATAGATCTACTGAGATTGAAGGCTTATAAACACCACGTGTACGGCTGCGAACAATCGTATTCTGTCGTGTCGCGCCACCCAAACGAATGCGCCCGAGTCTTGTTTACGCAAAGACGCAAAGCGATCGACGCTCGGATATAAAAGGAGCGTACGAAAGCGCCAGAGCTCATTATTACATCGGCGTTGGCATAGTGCACACGATTTAATCAACAAAATACAAAATCAAGTTCAAAGTCAGTTTGAATAAAATCTTAGTGAAACCACTTTTGAATTTTCCTCATTTGCACGAGACCCACTGGAAAGCCCCTAAGTTGCCTTTTGCCGCTCGGAGGGATCTTGAGGATCCGACATGCATATATGAAGAGGTACAAACTATATACCAATCTTTAGCTACAGAAGAAACCAATGGGGGCTTTTCATTTTCGTTTTTTTTTTAAATTCAATTTGGCTCAATTGATGGCCCTGACTCAACTGTGGTTGTCAAAATCAACAAATGCATCGTACCTATGTTATTTTGTGTGATAGTAACAAAATACCACGAAAATATATCACTTCGTTGTTGACTTTTACATTTCACTTTATTTTTACAGTTAAGTACACAGCAGCGACATCTATTTTCAAGGGTTTATAGATGATTTGGTATGGCCGTGAAAACCCCTCATTATAGGCAAACACAACGTGCAAAGATTTTACAGTAACCTCACAATGGGTGATCAACGATTTTTTTAAAGCATCTTTATTTACTTTTACCTGAAAAGAGTAAAGTTATTTAAGTATGATAAATATTGCCGATTTTGATAAAATTAACCACGTAGTTTTATTCTTATTATAAACTAGAAGCAACCCGCGATTTCACTCGCATAAGTTTTGATCCTATGGGAACATCTAAATAAAATTTAAAACTATTCCAGTGGTCCAGCTATCGCCGTTCTAAATTTCATCCAATCCTTAGAAAATTTAGCATTTATAATATTACAAACATACACACATACTCACGCCTGTTTCCCAGAGAAGTAGGCAGAGACCATGAATTTCCACTTGCTACGATCCTGGCATACCTGTTTTGCTTGATTCACTCACATCACATTCTTCATATATGCTCATTGGTTAAGGGCGCTCTTAGCCTGGCCATTCTCCAGATCGACCCTGATCTATTCTGAATACCTTCACCGAGGTCTCCCCCTTCCAACTGTCCCATTCATGCTCATCTTATGAACTAGTTTCGTTAATCTACTATCATTCACCCAAACCATCCAAGCATACCTTTCTCAATCCTTGTCACTATACACGTGCTCTTTCATTTTACAATGCTCTGTTAACACACAGTTTCTTATTCTCTCTCAAAGTCCACCATACATACTTCTCAAACCTCATCTTCACTGCATTTATTCTACTTTCATGTTTATTCTGCCTTAGCAACTTTCGCTACCACCAGATACATTAGTGTTGGCACTAACACCCCTCTATGCACATCCAGTCGTCGTGCCTTTTTGGATACGTTCCGGCTGATAATAAGGCGTTAAGTTCACTTGATTTCCAGAATTTACACTCATTTAAATATCATCTTCATGCTTGCCATCTCTTGTAATCAAAGTTCTCAAATGTACAAACTTTTTGATATTACACTTGTTGTTAATAGTAGTGTGATTTAATTTTATTTCTTTAAATATAGTTTCACATGACACTTACGTTGACATATCATATAATACATCTCTGCGAGGTACATTTAATCCTTTTACCACACTGGTTCTTTCACCATTGGTCACAGGCCACTTTCAGGGACACTATATCTCAAGTTGGTCACTGAACCAAGAAAGAGCCTGTGACACGTAGTAGTAGTAGTTAGTAGTTAACGGTTAGTTAGTGGTTACATAGCCGTCAAATACGATACTCGTTAATGCCACATGTCACATGATGTCGAACGTGTTTAATAAATGGTATTTAGTAATCAAGGATATTAAGTAATCATCCACCTCTTGGCTTACTGACATTACACGTTATATACATGTTTACGTCAGCAGAATACATCCTGACATGCACATTGATGTATTATACACATTTATATCTATTCTTTTGGTCACTTTTATGTCGCCCCTCTATCACACGCTTAAGTGGAGCTCGGTTTAAGAGTGGGCAGGGTAGTCGTAAGGGAATTGGCTTTCAGTACGAATAAATCAAGTAACTTGGGAGTGATTTTAGAGTAATAAATGACTAGTGTACTGAAGTGCAGTCGTAGTGAAGAGTGAATCAGTGTTATTGAATAAAATATTCACGGTTTTTTTTGTTAAACCGTTCAGTTTTATTATTTTACCCCGAACACTAACTCAAAAATTACAAAATCTAAGATGGCCACGTTTGTTTTTATACGGCTTAATTTGACTTGGTCAATTTTTATGCAATAAATTATAATAATTTAATTGAAATTCAGGTACATGTGAAAGGAAACACCATCTTCTTGTAAATTTGATGATCCAATCATTTTTTTACAGCATAAAACTGAACAACTCGGCATTTTTCTTGGAGCACTATCTCCCACGCGAGTCGATTCAGTCTGACAGAGCAATCGGCGACAGCTAGTTTTTTATAAGCTGTATGCCCTCGAGGGCATTTAATTTAGAGGGGAACTACAGCGGGGAATGCCTTTGATGGCGTCTCCATTCCGTGTTGCTCGATGCTGATTGTAGATCTAGTACATATACTAAATCTATGAGAGAAACAAATATATTGTCACACGACAGTCGTAATTCCGTTCCGTACCCTGAATATTGGTACCATGCATATACATCTTCTTAGATTGTTACCATGAATGTAGTAGTAATTTGACATTTGGCCTGGTACGAGTTACACAAATAAAAACAGATAGATATATGCTTGTCTCATTCCAACACATGAATACATTAATATAAAAGAATTCGTTTCGTTTCGTATGAGGTAGTGCTGGCCTCTGGTGTCGGAGTTTGTCAAGCCGCCCGAGGGCCTCTAACGTGGCTAAAAGAATGAAAATAAAAATAAAAATCATCATATAAAAGAATGAGACTGGTATAATTGATACCGGTTTGTTTTTAGCCTTAGTTCCATGCTTTAATTCTTCTTCTGAGGTTTATAACCTTAGTTCCATGTAGTACATCTTTCTAGCTTTCAATGTATTTATTTTCTGTGGTCGTGGTATAGTTAGTTGTCATTTGTCAATGTGGGTGATTTGATTTGTAGAGTTGTTTGTTGTTTGTAACATACGGGTTTTATCTAATAAACTCATTTGCATTTGGTGTTATTTGGACACACTCCACCGTTTTCCAGTTCATTAATTGGAGCCGTCTTGAAATATTGTGAAGAAGACCTCTAATACGACTGTTCAAGGGTCCTAGATTAACCAGATTAGGTATGTCCTTTAATGCTTGTATTTCACTGTTATTTTCTCGTTACCGCCCGCGTAGTGCTTTCGGAACACATTTTTACACCTGAAAATAGTTATTAACTAGTTGCTAGTTGCGGTAAGTATTCAGTTTTCATATTGAATTTACGTAGTGATGTTGAAAATGACAGATAGTTATCCACTGCACCTATTTTCAGGTAGCGATGGAGGCAATGGACATCCAGGCTGTTGAGTCCAAACTGAGTGACGTCACTGTGACAGCGATTCCCATGAGTGGGAAAAATATGCACAAAGATTTGAGCCATGGTGGGAATAGCCATGCAACCATATCCACAGTGCCAGCTTCATCTCCCTCGTCTGTTGGCAAAGATAAGGATAATGGAATGTCGAAATACGCTCAACTCCTAGCTGTTATTGAGGAGATGGGTAAGGAAGTGAGACCCAGCTACTCGGGTAGTCGCAGCTCCGCCGAGCGGCTGAAACGCGGCATTGTGCATGCTCGTATCCTCGTTAGAGAGTGTCTCATTGAAACTGAGAGGTCTGCACGACAATAGCTCTGCCGAGGATATTATGTCACAGTCAATTTATAGGAAACCTAGAAGTTTGAATGGCAAATGAATAATTAACACTTGTTGATGTTACCAGCTCTTTGTTTAGCTCATATACAAACTGAAATTCAAGATAGTTTATATCGACAGGGTCCTCAAATGATTATGATAAATCTATAAACATACTGATACCATTAGTCACTATGTTCTCATCCCAACTATTTACCTATGCTAGATTCTAGATGAAGTTCAAAGTGGTTTCAAGGTAGGTTTGAATACCAGTGGGTCCTGAATTCCCCAACGATTTATTGGGTCCTTTACCATTTGACCTGTATGTAAAATTATGGAATGTATTTTAGTCAACATTGAAAGCGATTAATTGAAAGTGTTTTCAACAATGTCCTGAATGAAACCAGGCTGTGATCAAAACATTTATTGTGAACATCTACCTCATACAACAAAATATTCAATATTTAATATTTTTATGCAATCTTACGATATAATGTGGGCAATGTGGCATAATTTCGATAAAGCGTTTTACAATAGCTCATAACTAAATGATAGTAGGTATATTGGTGCACAACACTGAAAAAAATCAGTAGTTTTGTTATTTGTTATAATATGTAAGTAAATTCTGCTGTTGTAACAACCACACTGAAGTTAGTTGGTTGGCTGTGCATTATATAAATTATTACACTGCCAAAAGGCTAACTTCAGGCTAGCCTAGTTATATTGACCGTACGGTTTATGAGCTGTAACACCATCTACAGCCAGAAACTCGTCAAATTAAAGTTTTTCTCAATTTGTTAGTGGAAAGTCCCAATACTAGCAATATCTTTAATGATATTATTTATCTAAAATAAGTAATATTTGGTTCAAAGCAAAGTCTTAAACAAGTTGACCTCGTTGTGGTGTGCATAGCATGTAAGAAAATGTGCTCACAGATTTTCAGGAATTTTGTTTTTGATATAGAGTCTAAGTTGTATATAATTTAGTTTAATGACTTAATTCCGAAATATTTTAATAGTTACTGAAATTCTGACGTTAGCTTAGTACAGCTTATTTTACATTCTACATAAAAAATTGGGCCAATGTAGTACGGTGTTTTTAAGTACCAACTTATCAATCGGTGAATTATTACAGAAATTAATATCATAAATGTCAGAAATTCTTATCAATATTGTATTTCTCTGAAAAAATATATTGTGTTTTTTGAAAATAAATATTAAAAATAACAGATGTAGTATTGTATACTATAGGTACATCATAAGACTGCCATTTCGAATCGCGTGAATCAATCCGCAAGACACTCACACTCTTATTAATAAACATGTTGTAAAGTACGTACCTACCTCGCTCATAATAAATTTACCTGCCTGTATCCCATTTGGGTAAAAAAAGTGATAAGAGGCTGATAATTATAGTTCAAGCTACTCCGGTTTATTAATAAGAGGGACAGACAATTTCTTGTCACAAATTGTGGGAACAAAATCCATCAGAAATGTCTGAATCTTATGACAAAATCGTCATTTGAAATCGCAGTGTATCAAGTACCGTAAACCAATCGTTATATTGGCCGAGCAGCCGTCGAGTATACTTGTAGAGCTAGTTTATTGTTAAGCAAAGATTTACGAAATAGTTTTAAACATTTTATTAAACTTGTAAGTTACCATTAACAAATATAATGTACTTAAATGTTATTGTTATTATAATTCCCGTAAAGTCCGCTGCTTGATCTATTATATTATATTATTTTGAATCCTATCAAAATGCTGAAAAAAAAACGGGGGATTATCAATTTAGTGATAAATTGATGATCGAAGACCTTGCGACATGCTTGTGTGTTGTAATGTTTATAACAAACACAACTGGGTAAGAAAGAATTATGTAAAGCACTTTTTTTACATATTTTTGGTAAGTTTGAATTCATAATTTGTTTAGGGTTGGACCGTATAATATGTCCGCTCGCGACCGCATTTTCCCCTAAACATCGTTCGCTACAGCGAGAACTAAATCGGCTCATCAAACCCCATGAAAATTACACATGTTTAATACACTATTATCTAGACCCGTGGTTTGTCATTTTCTTTTGTGATTTGAAAACCATGTAATTCTATAAGAAACTGACAAACCATGGTTTAGATCATTTATACAACATTTCATGGAGTTTGTTTGATGAGATAATATACAAAATGGGAGCAAACTTCGTAAGCATATACAAGTAGGGTTCAAGTGCCCTAGCAATACAATGAAGACTACCATTGTAGTCTTTCTCTCTAGCGAAAGATGTTTCCGAGCGATAATAAGAGTTCCGGGGAAAATGCTGTGTCAGGCGGACAGAGGTGGCCAAACCGTGATTTATTAAACAAAACATTTTTTTTGTTTTTTAATTATATGTGGTATAAAATTAGTAGTAGCCCTCTTTTTCGTATGCACTGTGGTGTATTTGTTGGTCGACTTCGTAGGTGTTGTAATAATAATTATGAATTTAATTAGTAGAGTGGAAACGCTCCGGCATGCTAACATGTCGGTGCGATGTGTATACGATAGGAAAGAAGGTATACTATCTAATATTTAAAATATCATTCACTGAAAGCTAGATCATGGAATCATTAAGTTATATAAATAATCCTGTTTATACCTCACAATGATTTATGTTGGACGGTGCCTATTGACAAGTCTAAGGCGCGAGCCAGATAGAAGCGACGTAAGGCGAGGACGCGTCGCGGACATTTGTCTCTTCCGCGTCCCTTTCACACAAAATGTATAGAAGCGTCGCGACGCAAAACATACAGAATAGACGGGGCGCTTTTACGTCCGCGCCTTTTGTTCAAAACACACAGGAGAGACGGGGCGCGGGCTGGCATGCCTGCCGGGCGGGTCTCGCTCGCACAGTCAACGTGTACCGTCGCGTCTGCGCCCCGTCTCTTCTATATAATTTAAAAAGTCGCGTCCGTGTCTCGTCTCCGCCCTGTCCGCGACGCGTCCTCGCCTTACGTCTCTTCTATCTGGCTTTTGCCTAAGGCCGAGATATATAGACGTGACTTAGCACGTGCTAATGCTTAGCACTTCCCCTGTCACTGTCACACTAATGTTAAACCACGCGTGCTAGATAGTGACAGGGACAATGCTAAGCATTAGTGCGTTCTAAGTAACGTCTATTTATCTAGGCCTAAATGTCACTCAGAGACGTAACTTAACTTTATTTAATGGCAATTAAATGGTTCCTTATTAAGGTGGGGCATGCCGTAAAATTACTAATCAAAATATTCAAATTGTAAATATGCATGGATCCATTTCAACACAAGATCACTTTACCAGAAACATGATAGGACAATATTTTCTCGATGGAAAAAACCTAAAGTTACCTCTAACTTTTGGCTAAATTCGATTGTTTATTAAAATTGCGCATATTATTGGGTAAAAAATTTGATAAACAAAATCAATACAACAAAGCCGAGGATAACTGAAGGGGTTTTGTAAAATGAAGTAAATTTTACGAGATATTCAATAAAAACGGCTTTCTCGAGCGGCGCGAGGCGTTTTTTTTTGTATGAATATTCATGCCTGGGGTTGGCGCAGTCTTAAAGACTAGTATGAAGAAATTTATTAAATCTCTGGGGTTTAGCCCATTTTTACAAGGGCAACCAAACCAAATACTGTTACAGTATACAGGGCGTAGTTCTGTTGAATGGGGCTATTTATTATAACACTCACAAGTCACATACAGATCCTATACTAAGATGCCCCGAGTCGTGGTAGGTACTAAGAGTGCCATGGTACTGCAACACCCAGACCCGTAAGAAATATTTGCAGATCATACAAACATTTATCCCGCAGCGGGATTGAAACCCGCACCTCTCGCGTATCAGTCGGCTACTCGCCCGCCGCGCCAGAGGTCGAACTAGGTTCTGTTAGTTGGGTAGTTGTGTCTAGTTGCAGTCTAACATAAATCATTCCACTTTAAAAGAGCTTTTTCTCCCTTGCTCCTTGTCTCAAAGTAACTAAATGTAAGAGGTGAACCACAAAACAGTACAAATTTTAGATAAAGTAATATAAAGTGTATTTTACTGTAATTTTATTAAACTGTTCGATGCGTAGCGTTAGTCTGCCGTATTATTCGTGTATGGACATATTTTTATTATAATAAATGGGTCTAATTAAAATGCTCTTTTAGTTTTCTCCATCCCCTTAATTACACGTATATCTTACAGCATTCATGCAAATTCTCTTAGTTATCTACCATGGACCTATTATCTACACACACACACACACACACACACACACTTATCTTCTTTTGATATATTAGAAAAATATATTCTCCAAGCAGCTTCTAATACTTTGAGGTCAATGACCTACACCCTAGGAAGATGTAGGTACTACAACTACATTCATGCCTATACCATGCATCGTTTGAAATGCATTTCTGCCGATTTCTGCAATGAATTTTCGAAAGTTACCTAAGTAGTATCAATTTTTATGGAAGCAGTAGACATGGACTCTTAAGTCCATGGCAGTAGACTAATTATCTTTCGGGCCCAACTGATGTAAAATGGTCACCGTCGCTTACAGACACCGGGGGTATTGCCGATGCACTGCCTACCCTGAAAGAATTTATCAACATTCTTGAAGTAGCATATGGCGTAACCACATGTTGTATCCGGCTTTATACGCACATACCTATACCTATACCTACCTACAAATATCTATCTAGGTACCTAGTTAATACAATAGGTACATGATGCACTTACACTCAATGCTGATAGGTATATCCTCAAAACAAAACTGGACTCTACAGTAAATACTGCCATTTTATTCATCATCATCAGACTAAGAAGGCCACTGCTGGACATATCTAGCTAGGCGTCCCCTAAGACTTCCACAAGTCTGGTCCATTGAGAGGGGGTCTTTCCTACACCGCATCTGTCGCCGTTTCATGGTCGCCACTCGAGAACCTTCCTTCCCCAACGGTTATAAGTCCTGCAAGCTAATGGCCTGCCCAATACCACTTCACTGATAATGCACTGTTCATAGGCAGAGGGTACCGCTTAACATCAGCTGGGCTACCTGCTTGATCCGTCATTCCAAGTTGTATAAAAAAAAACTTCAGCTCGCAAGTTCTGAGAGCAATGTCGGTGATCTTTCTTCTACGGATCTCCTGATTTCGGATTTTATCACACATAGTGAAACTCCAAGCATAACAAGTTAGCTCTCTCCATTTTATTCATAATTGACGACCTCTGTGGCGCGGCGGGCGAACATTCGCCTGCGACGCAGGAGGTAGCGGGTTCGATTCCCGCCTCGGTCTCGGTCCTCGGTCGCCGCGATCTGCAGATATTTGTTCAGGGTGTTCTGGGTATTTTTTATATATAATAAAAAATATCTATTTAAGTAATTGTATTGTATTAAGTATATGAGTTGTCTAGTACCCATAACACAAGCTCTGCTTAGCTTGGGGCTAGATAATGTTGTGTGAACTGTCCAGCCTTATTTATTTATTTATTTAATTGCACACAATTTTACCAGCTTTTATTTAGTTTCGCCTGTCCCGGTGGAACACACAGTGTGTAGCAAATCTTAGATTAAATTTGACCCTCTACCCCGATGTTTGATAGAGCTGAAAGACATACCTATCTGTCAAGTTCAGATGACAATACAATATGGTGACAGCGAGCTGATCTGATGATGGAGACGGAAGGTGAACAACACGGCACTTCTCGATGGATAATAGTAAACTGGCAGTGTTTCGGCTCATTTTAATCAGCACACTGTCTCGACCACTAATTTAATAAAAACTTGTTTAAAAAAGATATTTTTCAAAACCTAGCCTAGTCTAGCCTAGCCTAGTTTGGGGATAAAAAACCTGTTTTCTTACCTAGAGCAAAGAGTAGAGGTAAGAGTACCTTCTAATTTCATCATCATCATCAGTCAGATGTACTTAGGTACATTCTACAAAAGTGTTTGTACTTACCTACATTTTTTTTTTCGAAGCAATAGGTAAATAAATAATGCTGGACGCTTCACACAACATTATCTAGCCCCAAGCTAAGCAGAGCTTGTGTTATGAGTACTAGATAACTGATATACTTAATACAATACATTGATAATAGTGAAAAATTTTTTTTTTTTAAAAGACTTATTTTTCGTTATGAGTGACTTTGCCGAATGCTTGTCGGGTTGTCAGTCTTTTGGATTCATCATCGGTGGTTTTATTAATAATCTTACTGCCTTAGTTTATGTTGTTTTTATTATTTAGGGTCTAGCATGGCTGTGAAGTGGAGTACCCGATGGCTTTGGGAGACGGGCTACAGCGCGGACTCCGCAGAGTGGTGCCCCGTGGAGCCCTACCGGCGACTCCTCGTCGTCGGCACCTACCAGCTCGAGGAACATGCAGGTGCTGAATCAATGCTTATTTTTAACCATTAGGTACCTACTCGTGAATAATAGGTACCTACTAAGCTAAGGCCAAAACAACGCGTTCAGCCCGCGTCCTCAGTGGCGTGCACGTTGGCGATCAATGGTAAGACAATGGATCGCCAAGTGCACGCCACTGCGGACGCGAGCTGAACGCGCTGGTTTGGCCTTAGCTTTATAGTTTACTAGCGACTCGCCCCGGCTTCGCACGGGTAGCCCCCGGTTAACCCCCCCCCCCCCTATATCAATCTCCTGGTTCTAAGCTACCTCCCCACCAATTTTCAGCCAAATCGGTTCACCCGTTCTTGAGTTATAAGTGGTGTAACTAACACGACTTTGTTTTATATATATAGATTAAGGCGCGATAGGTTCTCAAATGTCTCTAGAATTTTAAAGTTTTTGATAAGAATTTTCATAGTTTTCTATGAAGAAAAAAATATATGATATTCTTGAGCTTTTTATCTAGTGAAATCAATAATTCAATACAATATTTGAATTACTTCACTCGATAAAAAAAAATAACAAAGATACCTCCTTTTAAAATTTAAATGCAATTTTTCACTCACTTCTCTCACGTTTTAATTTTTGAAACATTTGGTTACATGTTAGTTATTATTTGAGTTAGTGAATTCATCAACAAAATTAAACAAAACTTTGAACGACATTTTTATATAATTTTTTTATACATAAAAACACGGTATCAGAGCGTGCGCTCGCCTTCTTCGCCCCATACAAAAATGTTCGTTGAACCTATAGCGCCTCCAAGCTTTCACGGTCAAAAATAACTATGATCTACACTCAAATCGAAAAATTCGAATTACGAACTCAAAGCATATACATAAAATTAAGAATAAAACTCATTATAGTACCGCCAACTGTATCATAAAACTCATTTTAGTTCCGCTATCTTTTTCTTTATTAATTAATTAAACTAGTCTACGCTTCGCCTCATGCGATAAACAGACTCTCGTGTTTTAATACCCCTTCTTATATGATAGTTGCATAAACTACTATTACGGAGTAGTCGGCCAAAATCAAAATAAGCTTATAGGGACTGCATTATAGCAATGTGCTGTCGACAATATAAGTACCTAGGTACCTAGGTCACTGGACACAGCGCTGTGAGCGGGCAGTCTCCCCTGAACTTAGGTTAGATTAGAACGTACCTACATCACTCTTTATTAATACAAGTAATTAACATTAAACTTAATATTTTATTTAAGGTGGATTCTCTCGCATGTGGCACGGAATTTTCAAATTATTTAGTGTTTTTAATCATTACAGCTCATGAACAATTCTTCAGATAGCGAATGTTGATTTCGCGAGAACTAGGAGACTTAACACACTAGTTTTAATTGATAGTAAGTAGGTATCACATAAATATAATTAGTTTGGCTATGAATGTGATACTATGAATTAAAACTTGTGTGTTAGGTCATATAATTACCGGCAAATTAGTTATTGCTATCTTAAGAAGTGTTGATGAGCTGTGATGAGCAAAAAACATTATTAGAACTTCGCGCCATCACTACCGAAACCAACCACCCCTCCAACACCTCGCATAGACTAGACCTCAACAATGCTCTTATGTTTTCAGATCAGGCAACAAAAAAACAGACGAGGCTTGGGAAAATATATCTATTCTCCATAGACGAAAACACCAAGGAATTGTCTCCCATCCAGACCATCGAAACCGCTGGAGTACTTGACCAGAAATGGTGCTATCACAAAATACACGACCGCCCGATATTAGCAGCTGTAACGTCAGTAGGGACCATACAATTTTATCAGCTTTTGGACGAAGACGGAACGTTGAGTTTGAAGCTATGGCTAGAGCACGCGATTGGTCAAGATGTTTTGGCGCTATCACTTGATTGGTCGACGAATAAAACATATTCTGAAGAACCGGGGCTAGTCGTCAGCGATTCGTCAGGCAGTGTCACGGTTCTGAAGGTAGCTGAAGGTTTAGAGGAGGTTGGGAGGTGGAAGACTCATGGGTTTGAAGCGTGGATAGCCGCATTTAACTATTGGAACACGGATGTATTTTATTCAGGTGAGTAGATACCATCTATCTATCATGGATACTTAGTTCCTCCATGATAGGCTGCTAATGCTAGCCAGACGTACCTACAAGATTGAGCAAACCTAGTATTACTAGTTTAGTAATAATCGAGTTTTTTTGTGAAAGAGTTCCTCCGGGGAAGAACTACCTCCATACCTATTTCTGTCGCAAAGCAGTAGTGCTCGCATTGCTGTGGTCCGGTTTGAGGATGGGTGCCGGTGAAATTACAGGCACATGAGACTTTTCATCTTTGTCTCAGGGTGGCGGGCGCAGTGCAATGCCACATAGGGTGGACGTGTCCTATGTGATAATGCACTGTTTATAGGCAGAGGGTACCGTTTAACGTCAGATGGGCAATCTGTTTGATCCGTCATTTCAAGATGTAATAAAAATAAAAATGAACTAAGTACTTTTGATACGACGCAGACCATTCCACGCCAGTCTGGCATCTGTATTTCATATCACACGATCCAACACCCAAAGTTAGAATGCTCGTCTACCGTTTCCAGGTGGAGACGACTGCCTATTCAAGAGCTACGACACCAGAGTGCCGGATGCCTTGGTCGCGACCAACAGGAGCCACGAGACCGGAGTCACCGCGGTCAGGAGTCACCTGGACGTAGAACATCACTTGCTCACGGGCAGGTGGGTTTACTTTATTATTTTACTATAAAAACTTTCGTGAACCATATCAATTATTTTATAAAAAAACGGGATATTTTCACGTACCGTTAAATCGATGTAAGCACCGACATTGTTTCGACCCGTTTCGAGAGTCTTTATCAAGGTGATTGAACGCGACGCACTCCCTCCTCGTCCCGTTTAGCACATAAACGGACGAGGAGACATGATATGAAACGGACGGACGATGTTTAACCAATAGCAACCAAGAGCACGATTGCTATTGGTAGAAAGAAGGTCGCTCTAGAAGTTGGTCTATGGCGCAGAACATCGGGGCGACTTATATTTTGGGTAAAACTGTAGTTTCATGTTACATTTCTAAAGCTGGCCCTCTGCGCTGACCATTGTCAAACTACTCAAAGCTCTAAGGGACTATTCACACGTACCACAACCACACCACATCGTAGCGACAAAAAGTGGTGAAGCGGTGGTTACGTGTGAATAGTGTTGCAGCAGTTGCGTTGTGGTAATGTGAGTGGCGCGGCTAGTGCGCGGTGTCGCTGGTGGTCGCGTTGTGGTCGGTATAGACCACACGGTTGCGTTTGACGGCAACATGTGGTCTGTGTGAATTAAACTATTAATTTTCATACATATCAACGCCCGCCAACCTGTTTTGGTTGTGGTATGGTTGTGGTACCTACGTGTGAAAGTAAACCGGTTAACATTACTTGCAGTTATGACGAAAAAGTTCGTACATGGGACACTCGAAAGCTCAAATCTTGCGTGACAGAGACCGACGTCGGCGGAGGAGTTTGGCGACTGAAGTGGCATCCAACCCGGTCCGATCTGGTCGTGGCCGCATGCATGTATGGTGGCTTCAGACTATTGCGGCGCGATTCTGTCGTAGCCGAGTATAGAGAGCATGAGAGTATTGCGTACGGGGCGGATTGGAGCCATGCTGGTGATGTCCTGGCGACATGCTCCTTCTATGATTGCAAGCTGCATATTAGTGATGTCAATGTGCCAGATTTGTAAAAGGGTAATGTAATCTGCGCGAAATTCATATTTAGATATCGAAGATATTTTACTCATTACAGCTCATCAACACTTCTTCCGCACTATCTGAAGAAGCAAAAAACACCAAAAAAATTGAATTTCGCGACACAATCAAAAGCATCCACATTAAAGGTGTCAACAAGCAATTAATTTTGTAAAAATTAAAAAACCCTCGACGCAATGAAACGGCTGAACCGATTTTGATCAAACATAGCTAAAAAAAGTTCATCCGTTCGGGAGCTATGATGCCACAGACAGACACACACACATACACGTCAAACTTATAACAAGCCGTCGTTTTTGCGTCGGGGGTTAAAAATAGTGAACACGACTTACTGAAATATAAAGTGTGGGCGAAAGACTGAGGCCAAATACAAATATTGAAAACGGCGGCGTCTTGAAAATACATACATACATAGACTCACGCCTTTCTCCCCGAAAGGGTAGGCAGAGGCTAAAATGGGCGCCTTTTTACAGTGGGTTGCACCATCGGAAATAGACGTGACAAGCGGTGAGCTCATCGCCGCCATTGCTTCCCACGACTGACTCTGCTAATGCTTTCTTCCAGTAATACACAACACACAACAACACAGTAGTAACACATTCTTTAAATAAGCTCGCAGCCAGGACAAATCTTATACCAACGAATCCCACAAATAAGTCCGGGTAATATTTATTCAGAACAATCAGGGCTATAATTCTTAAGTTCCTGCTCATGTAAATGTTACATGGCATGTCTATGTTTTGGTAACTTAATGAATTACCTACATGAATTGTTACAATAAAGAGATGTATTCATTTTAAACATGTTGTATTTCAATTTGCTTATAATGTCATGATAAATATAATTTATAACAATTACATACTTAATAAAGTAATAATTTGCCGTAAGTGATAAAAACATCTTACACCATTTACAAATACGAAGGCTTTGGGTTGCTCTGATCTGATTACTTGCTTGTTCAATGTACCAATAATTTCATTAAAACACTAGACTGGATCTCCCTAAGATAAATTTGTACCTTAACATTTTCTAAAATAAAGTCTATTTTCCCTAAGCATTGGAATTAAAGTACAAGATAATTCTGCCACCGAACTTCAGGTAAATGAAATAAGGCCCATATTCATAAATCAAACTATGATCTCAAGTGTGTTCCAACTTCCAATTTAAAAATACCCATAGTAATATTACATTTTAATGGACTCGAGATCGTTCTTAAGAGTGGAGTCCGATCTATGAATATGGGCCATAGTTCCAAAACTACCCTCTTGTGAAATTGTTCAAATGTTTGACGCGTTCGGATTGCTTTATTGAACACAGCTTGAGTAGGCCAAAGCCCTCTTACCATAACTCCTTTGTTTTACCAAAGATAAACTTACATTAGTAACAGTTTGTCTATGGTTTACAAAGGTTAGTGCAACAAGTTCTATGTTAATTTTTGCATAATTTGGCTAGATGGATGGTTTTATAGTATATAATAAGCGCCGATGGACTTGCTACCTGGGACCCAATTCTACTAAACCAATTGTATTTAAATTGGTATAGTCTAAGATCCGCACTAGAGACGACCTTCACCCATCTGTTTAATGGATGAAAAGTATTTTATATCAAATTTAATATACTCGAAAATATATCTCGAATGGATTGTCTAAAAAATTCAGTCCAGACAATGATTAATAAAAAAAATAAAAAAACTTTTTACATTTTTTAATAACCGTGATAGTTAAACTGTTATAATTTTGCACAGATTATGTATTTCTGTTGCCGCTATAACAAAAAATACACAGAATAAAATAAATATTTAAGGGGGCACCCATACAACAAACGTGTTTTTTTTGACGTTTTTATAGATAATGGTACGGAACCCTTCGTGCGCGAGTCTGACTCTCACTTGGCTGGTTTTTATAGATAATGGTATAAACCCTTCGTGCGTGAGTCCGACTCGCACTTGGCTGGTTTTTAACGAATCATAGTCTGGACAGGATTTTTTTAGACAATACACTCGAGATATATTTTCTAATATATTAAATTTCATATAAAATACTTTACATCCATTAACCAGATGGGTGAAGGTCGTCTCCAGTGTGGATCCTCTACTATAATGAATTGTCTCATACTTGTCACTTTTTGTATTCTACTGAGTTGAATGGTTTTTCAATTTCATTAGTAATATAACATTTTAGTTGCATGTTTTGTAGATAGAATTTGGTAGATCAACGTGATACTTTTGCTTGGTTATTTTTTTTAAATTGGCACACCGTTAGGTATTTGAGATTGCATTCTCTAAATTTAAAACTAAAATAGAATCCCGGTCCTTTGCTTTTTATATATAACAGAAAAGGATGGCGATACGTTTAGTTAGCTTTAGCTTTAGAGAATGCAACTTCAAATCACTACCACCGTCCACTCTCCATACACTGGAATATCCTTCGTGCAAAAGCTGAACTTGTTTTAAAACGTGACATTGGCGTAATTAGGTGCTACTCCGCAAAGGTCACTTGTTCAAGAACCGAACTGAACTGTAATTGTGACCATTTAGAAACAATCGTAAAATCTTTCTTCGTAAAAATTCCTATAATCATAAATTTAGCATTTTCATGTCTATTGTAATTGAAATGTAATTCTTAGTTTTTCTTTAAAAAATTGTAGAATTGGGCCCCTGTCATGTTTCCATGGACATGCCTTTGACTACCTACTGGTAGGATGTCTTAGTGGACCAAAGTAAAGATCTGAGAATATCCTGTGTGGGCATTAGTGGACTTCTATAGACAAGTCCACTGCTGGACCTATATGAATGGCCAATTTAAGGGTCCCATGTACACATGGTTGAACTTATTAAAACACACCTTAATAAGTCTTATCCGATTACACCTACAAAATGTTATTAAGGCTGCGCCAACCCCATGCAGAAATCTTAATACAAAAAAAAACACCTCGCGCCGCACGAAAAAGCAGTTTTTATTGAATATCTCGTAAAACATAGATAATTTTACAAAACCCCCACACTAAACCCTCGGCTTTGTTGTCTTGATTTTATTTATCTAGTTTTTTATATTGTCCTATCGTGTTTCTGGTATCCCTCGGAATTATAATGTAGTATCCATGCATATTTATAATTTGAATATTGTACTTGATTTAGTTAGTTAAAAATCAAATCTAAAATTGGTAATTTTGCGTTATACCCCACCTATAAACTAAAAGTTAGATCTTTTGTACGTTTTGTAGATGTAATTGGATAAGACTTATCAATGCTAGACGTGCGCTAGTTTCTTGAAAAAAATAACCAGAAAATATTTGGCGAGAGTTGAGGCGTAATTCAGCCGAAAAGTTCAACGAGATGTAGTACATCGGAACCTTAAGGCACAACGAACGGTCTAGAGCCGCCTCCATTACCACCGCCTTACTGCTACCTCTATAATGTCTTTGGTCCATCGAGAAGGGGCTTTCCTACCTTGCATCGCCCGGTTTGAGTTTGACACTCGAGAACCTTTACTACCATCATCATACCGTCATCAGCTCTGCGAGCTCTATGTCCTGCCCATTGCCACTTCAATTCTGAGAGCTATCTTGGTTCTGCATGAAAGTCGATGTATGTATGTTGAATAACTTACCACAGTGTTGCCACAAAATATTGTCGCGAAATTTCAAAAAACAATTTAAAAACGCCAATCACCCTCTCGGTACTCTTTCTCTAACTAGTCAAGCTAGTGCTTTACAATTACTTATCCAATACAATCTAAGCTCTAGCTAATTATGAGAAAAATTTAAATTTACCTAGGGCTGCCGTCGCGGCGCGGCGCGCTAAACATTTGTACAATCTCACTTAAACTTTAAGCGTAAATTTGACGATATAAATAACCCTTACTATAAGATCTACACAAATCCGTGCAGTCATTATTATCTCATTCAACAATGCGCATGTCACATTCAATCAATACCAGGCTAACATTCAATTGTGGAACTTCCACAGTTCCAAACAATTACATAAATTTAAAAAATCACAAGACTCTATTATTAGACTAGTTTTCCTACGAACATGGCAACTGAACAGTTGTATTTTACAAAAAAAAAATATACTCAACATCCACAGATGTATCCACAACTTTCAACTGCATTGTCTAACTTCATGGAATTATATTAAATATTTAGTGAATGGAATATGGTCCTTTGAAATCATGGTAATAAAATAAAAATATATGTTTTTAGAAAAACTGCTAATAAAATACTGGTCAAGAACATTATCAAAGTCACACTAACCTGCCTCTCGTCCGAGCGATGTCTCAGACTCAAGTACGAATGCCTCATTTACATAATAATAATAAATATCCGTTTCCTTGGATTCGTCCGAGTATAGATTTCAAAATGTACTAAGAAATACTGAAATAACATCTATGTCACAAAACGACCATTCCTTATTTATACACAGCGTCGCAGCGTCCAGATCCTATGTACACTACAGCTATATTTACACACATTCACTAAACACGGACGAGCATTATATTGTGTACAACTCATCGATAAACTATTCAATGCATTATTCAATATCTGTACAACTAATAAGAGTGGGATGCGCGGGGTAAGTAGCTTCGAGTCATGTCTACATGGTGCACAGTTCACGCACGGTGATGAATCCATCACGAACTGAAGGCGGGCCGTCCGCTCGGCCTCGCAGGGTCGGGTGCGTTTGACCGCGGAGATTCTCGTACGCGGCGCGGGCGGCCCCGTTTCTTCGCTGGAGCGGGGCGCGGCGCGTCTGAGCGCGGAGATTCTGTGACGCAGTCGTAAGGCGCGCGGTCGCTGAGCGCTCATCATTGGTCGGAGCGCGGCGGCTCGCCGTGCGCGGGACAGAGCGCGCGGAAGTCTTCCTCGCTGAGGCGCCAGCCGTGCTCGCGCGCGCACGGGAGGTGGGCACGCGCGGGGCACGCACGCGCACTGAAACAGATACTGTTAGTAGTCGAGCTTTTTTGTGAAAGAGTTCGTCCGGGGAAGTACTACCACCATACACCTATTTCTGCAGTAGTGATTGCATTGCTGTGTTGCGGTTTGAAGGGTATGGGTACCGGTGAAATTACAGGCACTTTTTTTCTTTATGTCTCAGTGTGACGGGAGCAGTGCAATGCCACATAGGATGCGTCCTAGGTGGACGTGACCTATGAGGTAATGCATTATTCATAGGCAGAGGGTACCACTTAACATCAGGTGGGCCATCTGCTTAATCTTTCATAAAACCTGTGAAAACAGCAGCAAGAGAAAAGCCCGCACGCGGTTTATCTCATCCCGGCATCGAGATTTTACCATCGCTCTTCCCGGCACCGTAACAAAGCTCATCAGCACATCATAGATCCCTGGGTTTCTCGAACGACTCGTTTCTTGAGATCATTTCATCCCCATACCTACAAACTATGGAATGAGCTTCCATCTGAGGATATCCCTCTTGGTTACGACATGTGTCGCTTCAAGAAAAACTGTTAATAAATTCCTTCAGGGTAGGAAGCGCCTCGACAATACCCCTGGTGTTGCCGGTGTCTATAAGCGACGGTGACCTCTTCATATCAGGTGGGCCGTATGCTAGTTTGCCTATGTGTTTCATATGCATACCTGCAGGCTAGCGGCGCAGCGGCGCGCGTGCAGTGCCGGCAGCGCGCAGGCGCGGCGCTCCACACGGCGCGCGCCAGCCCCCACAGGCGCGCGCCGCACGCCAGCACGCCGGGCGCCCACACGCCGCACGCCGCGTGCAGCCACGCCTCCAGCCGCCCGCCCGCGCCCGCCACGCACACGGTGCGCCGCCGGGTCGCCTCGTCCAGCGCTCTGAAACACATATACATACTCTCACCACATGTATTACCATCAATATATATAATAAGTTTTTTGTGAAAAATATACTTTTCAGTACAAGCTTTTATAAAATTAGTGATTGTAACCATGTGCTGATCAAAATGAGCCTAGACATGGCCAGTCTACTATTATCACTCGAGAAGTTCCATTGTCCGTTGTCTCCATCATCAGATCAGCTCGCTGTCACCATCATATTGTATTGACATCGGAACTTGACAGGTATGCCAAATTTCAGCTCAATCGGTTGAGGATAACTGCTTTAAAATTCAGTTGCAAGATTCCACCACCAGGCAAACATTGCAAGTTAAATAAAAGCTTGTAAAATACGACCTGTATACGAGCACCAACACAAACATCTCCATCCGGACAGATGAAAGAAAATTTTACCAGTTGTTGCATACTTCGCTCGCTCGGTCAATTACCATACAGCTGAAGGTAATCGTATCCAAAGTAATCAAACTAATATTATAAATGCGAATGTTTCTGTGTGAGTGTGTTTGTTACTTCATCACGATGAAAAGGCTGGACGGATTTGGATGAAATTTGAAACGGAGATAACTAGACTCCCGAAATAACACATAGACACACTTTTATCCCGATATTCCCACGGGATCGAGACTTACAGGGTTAAACCTCGGGGTGCTGCTAGTGTAATATAATACCTGTACTCATCCGTGTCTGTGTCAACGATGTAGGGCCCGAACAGGTCGCCCAGGCCGCTGGCGTGCGGCGGCGGCGCGCAGAACGCGCACAGCCACGTGAGGTCGCGCGTGGCCGCGTCGTAGCGTAGTAATGTAATACCTGTACTCATCCGTGTCTGTGTCGACGATGTAGGGCCCGAACAGGTCGCCCAGGCCGCTGGCGTGCGGCGGCGGCGCGCAGAACGCGCACAGCCACGTGAGGTCGCGCGTGGCCGCGTCGTAGCGTAGTAATGTAATACCTGTACTCATCCGTGTCTGTGTCGACGATGTAGGGCCCGAACAGGTCGCCCAGGCCGCTGGCGTGCGGCGGCCGCGCGCAGAACGCGCACAGCCACGTGAGGTCGCGCGTGGCCGCGTCGTAGCGTAGCCCTGCACAGATACATCTATTGTAAACCACATTATATGGTGAACGAGTGATTACTGTCTTCGGCCGCAAACAAACGAGTAACATACATTTGTTATAAAGCTAGGTTGTGTTGTGTTGTGGCGCGTGAACCGGCTAATGTGAATCTAGTCATAGGTAATAATCGTGGTTACGTTTATTACCTATGACTAGATTCACAGAATGCCAGAATGCAATCGGTTGATTGCATTCTGGCGCGCCACGACACACCCCGACTCAACAATATGAACCTAGCTTTATAAGTTTCATCCCGTTACTAGTGAAAAGTATATAAATAACTATGATTGGTTATGTACATACTTTTCACTAGCAACGGGATATTTACCAACATGAAAGAGTGAGATTTTTCTCACTCTTTCATGTTGGTAAATATCACATAGATCGATATATCTGCCAATAACATCTACTCGCAAAGACTTTAGTTAGTTCTCCCGTGATCATGGCGCATGCAACTGTGCCGAAATATCGGGTACAATCAAAACTCAAAAATCATGGTTAATATCCCGTTTCTAGTGAAAAGTACTTTATAATACACCCAAAAATTGCAAACATAGTCCTAGAAGTACAAGTACCATGGTACCACAACACGGAACCGTAACAGATATCTCCAAAACATGCACGTATTCAACATTTGTTCTGTATTGGTCCGAACCTATGCCTCTTGCGTATGTTGCATGTCTCGTGGAACAACAGACCATATATCAAGGTAGACACCGCAAACACGTCAATTTATATGAAACCAAGCGTGCCGTTTTATTTTGTACCTAATGTTCTAAGAAATATCTCCATTCGTACGGCTAGCTGATTTCGAAACATTTTTACAGTTCACTATGGCACAATTAGGCATTTTTCTTTTAACATCCGACGTGCTGTCGCGAAGACGGCCGAGAGCGAACTTATTTGAGGTTTACTGATAGGTGCACTACACCTATATCTGGCAGGCAAAGTGAGGTGCACTTGCGTTATCTGGTGTAGTATAGGTGTGCGCGTGGAACTATCAGCAGAGTGTGCGTACCTAGCGTGGAGGCGTGCAGGCCGCGGCGCCGCGTGTCGCCGCGCGCGTCGCGCCTGCGCACGCACTCCTCCTCCTCAGCCGCACCCGCGTTCATCACGCACACCGACACGGGCGAGCCGTCCGCGCGTCCGCCGCGGATCTGAAAACGTACAACACAATATTTACACTAATGAATTTTGTAATACAATGTTTTACAATGGGTCCCCGCGACTTGCCCGAGCTTGCGTTGCTGCCGGAGTCATACTACTTGGCCTCTTTAGTCCCAGTGGCCTCGCGCTTCCTTGGCTTGGCGTCGGTTGTCATCTATAGGTAATGTACTCACTTGTATGTAGGGTCCCCGCGACTTGCCCGAGCTGGCGTTGCTGCCAGAGTCGTACTCCTTGGCCTCTTTAGTCCCAGTGGCCTCGCGCTTCCTCGGCTTGGCGTCGGTTGTCATCTATAGGTAATGTACTCACTTGTATGTAGGGTCCCCGCGACTTGCCCGAGCTGGCGTTGCTGCCAGAGTCGTACTCCTTGGCCTCTTTAGTCCCAGTGGCCTCGCGCTTCCTCGGCTTGGCGTCGATTTTCTTCCGTGGCCCCTTCCGCCGCGTCTGCGCTTCCGTTCGCCCTCGGCCGGCTGTGGATTTCCGGCGCTTAGACGCTGGCGCCGGGTCTGGGAAGCCACAGGAATACTCTTTTATTATAAAGAACAAGTAATAGCATTATACTAGTAGTTCTGCGAACGGTAGACCTCGCGCGCACAAACTTGTATAAAACTATGCATCATGTCCATCCATAATGATCAAACAAAGAACACAGAAAAACTTTTTAAATGCAGACATTATTTTAAAAATCGAGCCTGTAACTCCTAGTATCACTTTTCGATGACTCTCACGGTTTCAGTATTCGTCTAAGTGGCTCTGAAAAATAAAATAATGAACTCACCTGTATATTTTATCATTTATAATAAACTTAATGTTAGACAGACTCTTGACCGATTTTGCTCATATTCGAAATTCTTGTTTAGCTTTGATTACCAAATGTTTTTTGACAAATATTATAAAAATCAGCCGGTAAATAGTGCCGCAGCAAACTACTCCCTTTTTGGGGGAAATATATCTCCAAACAAAAATCAAAGAAGCCAAAAAAAAACAATGAAATCTTAGAGCTCATATATTCACTTTGTTAAAGATTCTTTGAAAAATACGACCACTACGCGAGTATCAACATCCAGACAGATGAAAGCAAATTTTGCCAGTTGATGCAAAGAAGCTTCGCTTGCTCGGTCTCATCACCCAACAGTTACATACATAGTAAATTTATGAGTTTAAAAAGCATAGGACTGCACCAATTTATAGCTGAGAACCATCTCGCTAGTACCATTTTTAAAGTAAATGAAACCACGATTTTTAAAGTAAATGAAACCACGACACTGACACGAGAAACCGCGCAGGTGCGCCATACGTCACGTACGTATGATACGTGTCTAAATAATAGTCTAGTCTAAACGTGTTTTTATATGTATGTTAGTTTTTAAGGTATTTATGTTGCTATGGGCTTATTGTTTAGGTTTTTGTGCGTTTTCCAATAAGCCTGAAAAACAGATATTTGTTTTGATTTGAAAACTGTATCTAAATAGGTCAAACAGTTTTGGAGATAAATGGGAACATTAATTTGCACACACAAACACCTCCAACCTCTCACCCTAAACGCATAAGCCTGCTCCGTTCTGTCCGGGGTAAGGCTCAAAGGTTTCTGTAGGAATCATGAGTGGTTGTGTCTAGACATCAGCAGGTAGTAGTATCTGGCATACCTGTAGTGGTTTCTGTGGTCTCCTGGGGTTCCTCTATACCCGCGAACATCTTCTCGAGCTGGTTCTCCACCTCCACAAAGCTGGCGGCGGCGGGCGCGGGGGCGGCGGGCGCAGGGGTGGGCTGCGACTCGGGCTCGGCCGGCTTGGCCTCCGACGGCGAGGCGCGAGGCACGTTGGTGGCCTCGGCGGGCGAGCCGGCGCACCGGCGCGGCGCGGCGGCCGGCACCACTAACGCCTCCGCTAGTTTTGATAAAAGGTTCGCGAATTAACGATAATAATGTTGTGGTGTGTCCGGCCTAAGAATAAAGTAAAGTAAAGTAAAAGTAAAGTAAAAGTTTATTTTGATAAAAACCATACACGGTACAATTTATAATATAAACTGTGCCGTGTATAGTGCTGTCAAAAAGGGTCCATGCTCAGCTTAATGCTGCAGTACTACACTGCAGCGCTGGTTTTCAGCACGGACCTCGGTTGACGCACGGACATGGCACGAAACAACAACACAAAAAAAAATTACATATGTACATTTTAATGTAAACACAATATGTAGATATTATTGAAAATATTGCCTGTGATTGTGGGTCTTTAACACTACTACCTAGATACCTTAAAAAGGGGTTAATTTACATTGATTTACAGAAAGAATAACAAAAATAGGTATATAATTTAAATTTTTAAAATACAAATCAACAGTTCGCAAGGCTATTAATTACAAGAAAACTATTCAATAAAGTTAAACAACTTTTAAATAATAAAAAATATTAAAAATAAAGTAATAAAAAAGAAGTAAGGCAATAAAGTCTGGGTAAGGATCTGAGGTTAGTGTAGATACCTTCTTACATTTAGGTACCTATTCACCTTCTTCTGTGGTTAAGTAAAAAAACATGCAACAAATATTCGGTTCCAAGTTCCAACCATGTACCTAGTACCTACAAAACTATAAAAAGTGTTCAAGTAGGTACTATTATGTGCTTTGAAAAACTTTGGGCAGGTCTTCTGCAGTGCGAATACGGTTTGCCAGCAAGCCTTCTTCTTCTCGGAGATAGATGCGACCACCCTTGGTCCAGCAATATCTCCATTTGTGGTGCTGACATGCCTCTCTAGCCTTAGCAAACAGCTGCCGGTTCAAGCGGGTTAACCGCTCGTTTAAAAACAATCGCGCTGGTGGGTCCTCCAGTCCTAGCTCAGCGCTCTTGAGTCCTCGGGCCTCGCGCGCTCTCCGCAGGCATGTATCCCGAGTTGTGCGACGAGAGAACCGAATAACTACCCTTCTTGGTTTGGCGGTGGATGTGGTGTTTTTGTGTAATATTTGCGATCCTGAACGTTCGATCGACACCACTTCACGCTCATCTAGTGTAACTCCTATTTGTGTTGCTAAAAGGGGAACCAGGTGCGAAAGATTCTCTCCCTGCTGTTCAGGTAGACCTGTCAACTCCAGATCATATAATAGGGCCTCCTGCTCACTGTCATTGAGTGCCAACTTTAGGCCTACAACGGTTTGCTCAAGCTCGTTTACGGTAACAGTATTTTTTTGATCACTTAGATAGTTTTCTAAATTTTCTGTTCTTTTTTCCAAATCGCTAACGTTGCTCGTGCAAATAGCCACATCAGTCTTTTGTGCAGTTATATCTGTTTTCAGCTCTCCCACAATAGACCTTAGCTCCCGTATTTCATCTTTGAAGGACTGAAATTCTAAAAGTAATTCAGCCTTCATGTTTTCAAATTGAGCGCGTAACTCCACAACAATGCAAGCAACAGCATCACGCGACACGGTTTCACACTCCGCGCTCGTCAAGTTTCCCGCCGTGGGTAAATCATTTTCATGGCTTTGTGTAGCCAGATGCTGTCCTATGTTTATTTTCGGCTGGCAGTCTGCACAGCGCCATTTACCGCTGAGTACGTCCGCGACCCGTATCCCGTTCTCGATGCATTCCCGATGACTGATCGACGAACAACTGTCACAAGTTACTCCATCCTTTGCAGACATAAACTTAGCACAAGCAACGCACTTCACGATGTTGATAGGCTTGAGCTCCAAAATAAACAACGCGCTAGGTATCACTACTATCTTTTAGTTCGAGGGTACTTCGATATGTGATCCGGCAGCTGATGGTTTGATAAGTAATTCACGTAAATACCACAGGATATTATAGACAAATAACACTCACTGTGCTGTATTGTTTAACTATTAACACCTTTTTCAACTTTTCGTACAGGAACAATCACATTTAACATTTAATTACAAGAAAAATTTACAGAGCAGTTTCGTATCGTACCAAGTCCGTAACGTGCGTGCGAATAGACCTCGCCGTCTCCTCCCGTGGAAGTCGTAAAAGCCCGGGATTACCCGGACTTGTTGATAAGATTTGTCCTGGCTGCTAGCTTATTATGGAATGTGCTATTACTGAAAGAAAGCGTTAGCAGCCTCAGTCGTGGGAAGCAATGGCAGCGATAAGCTATATTCCACATATATTGTCACGTCTATATTCCACGATGGTGCAACCCACTGTGAAAAGAGGTCTATTGAGGCTATGCCTATGCCTTCGGGTAAAAAGGCGTGTGTCTATGTACATATATCGTATTTGAATCAAGCAATATTTATTTGTTGTTGCTTACGTGTCGTGTCGGTGTCCGGCTCGTCGTCGGAGCGGCCCCGCGCGGGCTCCGACGCTGGCTCGGGGCTGCCCAGCACGCTCTGCAGCTTGTCCACGGAGAGCGCGGGGGGTGCGGGCGGCGTGGGGATCAGGGGCACATTGCTGCCGTCCGCTATCATCGCCGCTATGTCCGCTATCGTCTCCGCTGAACCTGGAATCATTAATCACGTTTACTGACATTGTGCATAATCATTATCACTCACTAATCACGGAACAGACTCCTCCGTCTCCTCCCGTGGATGTCATAAATGCTGACTAGGGGGATTACACCAGGGAATGGCATTAGCATCCACTTTTTTTTAACATAGATAGAATCTCGTTTGACCGCAGTCTCATCTGTTTGTAAGTGACGATGCGGCCGACTATGGAGCACGAAGGTCTAGAAGGCACCTATTCACTCTTGCCTAAAAGAGACCCATATTATAGTTTTCAGGAAAGACAGACGACGGCAACGGGTTCCATTCCTTAGCTGTTCGCATTACAAAGGTGGAGCTGTTTTTCATCCTGAAACTACCCGTGCGAAGCCGGAACGAGTCGCTAGTAAATTATAGATCAGATGTTGGACTTCATATGATGAGGGTAGTTTCGTACCTGATCGTGTTTTTCTCCTGGAGGACTCTTCGTTGATTCTCTCGGTGTCCTGCGTGGGCGCGGGGGAGGAGGGCGCGACGGGGGCGAGGGGCGGCGCTCGCGCAGCCACTGTCGCGGTCGGCGGTGGTATTGCCGGCGGACTAGGTGGCTTCTCCTCTGGTCCATTCATCTTCGCATGCTCCGTATCTCCATTCTCTATCGTGCCTGCTAATTATATAATAATTATTATTTGTTTTTTTATTTGGTTCTTTTTGGAAAACTTACAGCTAGGTACACAAATAAACAAGTAAATATAAAATGGAGAGCCAATTACAAGTTTCCACACATATTAATCCCTTATTAGCGGATTATTAGCTTAGCTAACTGATTTCGGAGCATTTTTACAGTTCACTATGGCGCATTAGGTATTTTTCTATTAACATCTAACGTGCTACCGCTATATTAGTATTCGCTAAGATTAGTAATCCGACGAACTTTGTTATGCTAATATTTAATATTCACTTCTACTCTGAGACTTGACTGTTTATTCAATATGGGTCGTATAATAACCTCTCGCGGCACTCTCTCACTCGGCTCGGATTCGTACGATATTCACAATAATATGTGCTAATATTCTATATATATTCCTACACAGCATCTGTGAGCAAATCATACGTATCGCACAAATTCGAATACCTATCGGATGAACCGTCCAATCACAGACATCTACGAATGCATGGGAGTAGAGAGCAATATCATTGATATTCACATATTTAAGGTATTATAATACCACTTGGGTTATTATATATCAGCTAATACTGAGTTTTTTTTTTAAATAGCATTGTTGGTGAGAAAAAATCCTTTACTATTTCCACGTATGGCTGACGTTGCAGTCCGAAACCGCCGAGATGGCAACAGACTATTTATACCTGCCTACAAAACAACATTTTTACGGAAGAGTGTAGTCTGCATGGCAACACGTATTTACAATAAAATACCAAACACATTTAAAATCCTAAATGAGAATTTATTTAAATCTAAGTTTAAACAATTGTTAATAAGTAAATGTTATTACAATATTCGTGAATTTATGGATGACACTTGTGATTTTAGGGCTACTTATGACTTTAAATTTAATTTGATGTACCTATTGAATTCTGACATTCTTTTGTATATTTGAAATTTGCATGCTAGATAAGGTAGAATATAAATGGAACTTACCTACTTATTTTTAAGACCACTTACTTTTTTTTTTGTCATTATGTTCAAGCAAATAATATATCTTTATGTTTATTATCGGTATAACCTATCTCTAGATATCACGAAGACGGCGGAGAGCGAACTGATTTGAGGTTGGCTAATAGGTGCATTGCACCTACTTCGGACAGGCAAAGTGACACGCAAAGTAGATGCGAGGATAAATAATAAATAAATAATTATTTATTACTCTTGAAAAATTAACACATGTATAGAATATAAGCATAAGTAGATAATATGGTAGTTTTTGTTTCAGATTCAGTTCTGTAACTGAATCCGACTTGCATTATCTAGTGTAATTATAGGTCTGTGGTTGGTACCGATATTTTTTATTGAATAGTTTTTGAACGGAATTACTATAAGGGCTCATAGTAACCCAGTTAGAGGAAGTCGAAACTTTTTTTTTTTATGCTACTTGAATGACCGATGAAGCAGATGGCTCACCTGATGTGAAGCGGTAACCTTTGCCTATGAACAGTGCATTCTGACATAGGTCACGTCCACCTAGGACGCGCCCTATGTGGCATTGCACTGCGCCCGCCACCCTGAGACATAAAGATGAAAAGTCACATGTGCCTGTATTTTTTTTGATGTGCTTGTAAGCATGGTCTCACCTGTGGCTGGACCCCTCTCGGGTGGGGCGGGCACGCTCGGGACGGGCGCGGCGGGGACGGGCGCCGCGCAGAGGGGCGGCGCGAGGGGGGGCGGCGCGCTCGGCACACGCACCGTGCGCTCCGGCTTGCGCTTGCGCTTCGATCCGGGGGGCGCGCCGCACGAATCCGCAGAGTCCTGGAACATTTTATGAATAGCTCATGTTATTTTTATTTACTTCGAGTATTTTATGTTGAGTGGTACCCGAGCAGCCCATTCTAATGAATTTTCAGCAGCATTTTGTAGCTGAACACCGCTTTTTTTTTTTTAACTTCGTGTATGACTGGCTTGCAGATGGCCCACCTGATCCTAAGCGCTAACCTCTGCCGTTAACAATGCATTATCACTGAGGTCACGTCCACCTAGGACGCGCCCTACGTGGCACTTAACTGCTTGTTTTTTTTAACTGTTTGAATGACGTAACAAGCTGTAGGCCCACCCGATGTTAAGCGGTAACCTCTGCCTTTAACAATGCTTTACCTAACAGGTCACATCCACCTAGGATGCGCCCTATGTGGCATTGCACTTCGCCCGCCACCCTGACACATAAAGATGAAAAGTCTCATGTGCCTGTAATTTTACGCTTTTACCCTTCAAACCGGAACACAGCAATGCGAGCACTACTGCTTTGCGGCACAAATAGGTATGGAGGTATTACTTCCCCGGACGAACTCTTTCACAAAAAAGCTCTACTACTACTAAAACTGCACTGCACTGTGCACGCCAACCTGGGACAAAGATGAAAGTCTCATGTGCCTGTAACTTCACCAGTATTTAGTACCTGAACAGCCCATTATAATTAATCTTCAGCGGTATTTAGTACATTAATTGCTCATTATAATTCATTTTCAGCAGTATTTAGTACCATTATTTAGTACCACAAAAATTAAAGAATCCGATCGGAAACGTTTTCGAACGTTTCAGAATAGCCATGCAGCCCATTATAATATTCAGTCGGCTTTCAGCAAAACATCCTATCTACAATATTTAAGGTACTTTCCCTTCATGTTGCATAGTCTTGGGACGGCCTGTATATTTATATTTACCTTGACTGCCCATTATTATATTCAGCTGCATTTATTAGCTTGAACTGACCATTAACGGTTCAACGGTATTTATCACCTGAGTAGCCAGTTATAATGTTCAGCGTTAGTTACCTCATTCGAAGAGGGTTAGCACATGAGTAGCCAGTTATAATGTTCAGCGTTAGCTACCTCATTCGAAGAGGGTTAGCACATGAGTAGCCAGTTATAATGTTCAGCGTTAGCTACCTCATTCGAAGAGGGTTAGCACATGAGTAGCCAGTTATAATTTTCAGCGTTAGTTACCTCATTCGAAGAGGGTTAGCACATGAGTAGCCTGTTATAATGTTCAGCGTTAGTTACCTCATTCGAAGAGGGTTAGCACCTGAGTAGCCAGTTATAATGTTCAGCGTTAGTTACCTCATTCGAAGAGGGTTAGCACATGAGTAGCCAGTTATAATGTTCAGCGTTAGTTACCTCATTCGAAGAGGGTTAGCACATGAGTAGCCTGTTATAATGTTCAGCGTTAGTTACCTCATTCGAACAGGGTTAGCACCTGAGTAGCCAGTTATAATGTTCAGCGTTAGTTACCTCATTCGAAGAGGGTTAGCACATGAGTAGCCAGTTATAATGTTCAGCGTTAGTTACCTCATTCGAAGAGGGTTAGCACATGAGTAGCCAGTTATAATGTTCAGCGTTAGTTACCTCATACGAAGAGGGTTAGCACCTGAGTAGCCAGTTATAATGTTCAGCGTTAGCTACCTCATTCGAAGAGGGTTAGCACCTGAGTAGCCAGTTATAATGTTCAGCGTTAGTTACCTCATTCGAAGAGGGTTAGCACCTGAGTAGCCAGTTATAATGTTCAGCGTTAGTTACCTCATTCGAAGAGGGTTAGCACCTGAGTAGCCAGTTATTATGTTCAGCGTTAGCTACCTCATTCGAAGAGGGTTGGCACTTGAGTAGCCAGTTATAATGTTCAGCGTTAGCTACCTCATTCGAAGAGGGTTGGCACATGAGTAGCCAGTTATAATGTTCAGCGTTAGTTACCTCATTCGAGGAGGGGGGTGAAGGGGTGTTGGCGGCTCGCGAGTGCACGATGACGGAGTGCGGCGAGGGCACCAGGCGCTCCAGGAGCGAGTCCACGCGCCGCGGCGCCGCGCGCGCAATCAAACTGAAACAGTACAGATGTAGGTCATCGAGAGTGATAAAGCCGCGTGGACTTGTGTCGACATCTAACATGACAATTTGCAATATCTGTAATTACCAAATAATGTTAGTAGTTTGTTATTTATAAGTATATCAAGCATAGTATGTGCTGAACTTTTGCTTATTCTATAACATCTTAATTTTGACTAAGTTTATAAGTTGTTTATTTTTGTTCTCGAGGCACCACACAGGCCTTTTCCAACTAGCAGTAAGAAGGATGATCAAATAAAGCCAAGCCGTGTTTGTTGCCTGATTCTTCTAGGATTGGTCGCGTTGAAACAGTAGTAAATTTAGTAATAGCCGGCTGAGATGCGGCTTCGATTCCCGCTGTGGGACAGAATCTGCTAATGTTCCGGGTCTGGGTGCTGTAGGGCTATGGTGTGTATTTTATGTTTGGTGTTTGAATGAATGTCATCAGTTTAACCAGCTCGAAGGTGTTATTTACCTGTTGATGGTGGGCGCGTCCCTGACGGAGAGGGCCGGCGAGGCGGGGTGCGGGGCGGGGTGCGGCGCGGGGTGGGACGCGGGCGGGGTGGCGCCATTGGCGCGCGATCCGAGGGACAAGTCGCGCGATCCGAGGGACAGGTCGAGCGAGCCTTGGCGAGCGAACGACATCATCTCGTCTGGCCGCAAGCGCGTCTCTGAAACATGCGAGAAACCAGGTTACCTATTTAATTGTATCAATAGACTATTAAATTTACATAATAACATTACATAACATAACACCCAACTGTTATACATAGCTCTTTACATATACAGGGCGTCCCAAGACTATGCGACATGAAGGGAAGGTACCTTAAATATTGTAATAGGATATTTTGCTGAAAGGAGACTTTATTTTACTTTTAAAAATAGTAATATTACATTTAAAGTTTAAAAAAAAAAAAAAAAAACAAGTATGTTTTTAATTTGAATAAAATTATAAATTTTACGTTATGCCTTTGATTTAACATACTATGTTCTTAAGAGGAATTGTTATTTTTTGACCATTCTTTCGATTGGCGTAATAAAAATACAGGGTTTTTTTTTCACATTTAAGTCTCTTCGATTCCTAGACGAAGCAAGTAATTTTTAGAAAATCATTGTATGCAGTATTAACTTTTAAAAATAAAATAAAGTCTCCTTTCCGCAAAATATCCTATCTACAATATTTAAGGTACTTTCCTTTCATGTCGCATAATCTTGGTACGGTCTGTATACTGGTTTTTAACTTTGACTCACAAATATCTAGCTCCGTACAAACTAAGTATGTGTATGTATTATACTCGTATTCTAAAACCCGCGTTGATCAATACCTTACTGTAAAAACTGCATTAGAATCCGTCCGTCAAACTCATGTTATGAAGTGTACATACAGTTATCGTCAGAGATGACCTTGAGATAAATTTCAAGTGAAATTTGGGTTGCAAAGACTAATTGTAAATCTAAGGGATTTTAAGGAGAAATGTTGTTATAGTTCTACAATTCATTCATTCAGTCATTTCGTGTCAATGACTGTTTAATCTATAATGATTTTGCCCAATAAGTGGCAACCTCTACGGCACCGTTAGTCGCCTTGTCGAGTTCCTCCTGCAGAAGAGCTGGCATAGCGGGCAGCACAGCAAATGCGGCATATTCTGTGTGGGGGCTCCGCACTCACACTGAATATGAGTTGCGTCGATTATACCCCATTTGACCAGGTTGCTTCTGCAGCGGCCAACTTGGCTGCGGCGGAGTCTATTAAGTTCTACAATTAAAATGGTACAGTTCTTAGATTTCACCGCAACATTTTATAGACACACGCCATTTCCCGCGAAGGTTTAGGCCTCAAAGGGCTTATAGGCTCTTTTTCCCTGTCCCAGATATATAGTTGGTGACCAGTAGTGAACACATCTCGGCCATTGCTTTCACACGATCAACTCGGCTAACGATTTTTTCCAGTAACATAACATAACACGAGCCTCTGAAGGCTCACTGAATCTTTTTACATTGGTCACACACAATGGTTAACGGCCATACCCTACACCTGGTCATTGCTATGGTCAATTCTGCAAAGGTTTGTTTTATAAGTCCATTTCAGGGAATATTGCTGCTTTTGAAAATATAGCTTTTACACATTGCGCAATGTTCTGCGATATCGTAATCGAAAGCGATAATCAATTCGTCAAACAATAGGGGGCAGGTCAATGGCAGTGACACAATCACAATGAACAAACACAAAGTGAAAATAAAAATAAAATAACAGGGCATTTATTCCTTACACTATCATTACTAACAAACAAAGGATATAAGTATAAAAATAATAATATTTAGGCTAGTGTAAGAGAAAAGGTCGAGGGCTCAGCCACGCTGTTTTTTAGCCTCGCCTTAGAATGCTGCTGTTGTCACAGCAGTCATGTTACTCAGTAGCTATCCGCTGTTCCCAAACAAAAGTGCAAACTATGTAACCATGATTGAAAAAACAAGGAACAGCAGGACAACCACCGAGAACTCGTTACAGATAGATACTAGGTACCTAATAAGCTTAGATACCCACACAAGCTTATATTCAAATACAAAATGTTAAGTTGTAGGTATTTATATAGGCAAGTATAGTATATCAGATAAGATAAGAAGGGGTGGTTCTATATTAACAATTACGTTGTTATGATAGGATAACATTTAATCAGTCATCAATACACTATCACAATTAAAATGTGTTAAGGTGGATGCTCACGCTTGCGGTGCGAAAATCAAATTTTTTGGTGTTTTTTGCCCATTATAGCTTATTAACACTTCTTCAGATAGCGAAAGTTGATTTCGCGAGAACTAGGAGACTTAATACACATGTTTTAATTGATGTGATCTCATAAATATCATCAGTTTAGCTATGATAACACATTTTTACAGTGTTTTTTTTTTGTTTAAGGGCATCCTAGCTAAACTGATGATATTTATGAGATCACATCGACTAAAACATGTGTATTAAGTCTCCTAGTTCTCGCTAAATCAACTGTCGCTATCTGAAGAAGTGTTGATGAGCTGTAATGGGCAAAAAACACAAAAAAAAAAGAATTTCGCTCCGCAAGCGTGAGCATTCACCTTAAAGTTGACAATTACAGAGAGACGCATCTAGGTACTTACCTCTCCCAGGTCCATGATGTTGGTAGATGTCTGCCGAGGGCCCCTTCACGTCGCCAGGCGAGGGTGTGCCCCTGTGATAGAGTACAGTGAGTTTAACGTAAAGGAACGGGAGGGGATGAGCCTGCGAATGGGTACAGCTGCGCACGACTGAAGAACCAATAGCACGACGGCACACATGTGACGAACCAATAGACATGCGGCGAGATATCCCGTCACGCCTCACCTAATACCACCAAAAAGACCCACAAATCGCCTACTGCGCACCGTTCTTTTTATGTGACGCGAGATATATCTAATGTACAAACAAATATATTGAGCACGAAAAAGAAATCTGAGTAAATTTTAGTTTCTGGTTTGAATGTTATGTGTCATAATCATGCAATTTGATTATGATGCAGTTTCAGTTATCTGATCAAGTTACAATTATGTCAACTGTAGAGTTCTGATGACAATACAATATTATTGCATATAACACCACATCACATAACACCCAAGTCACGTAGTACAGATCCCAAACTAGGATCCCTGTTTCTAGTACCATGGTACCACAACACCCAGACCCAGAACAAATATTTGCAGATCACACAATGTAAAACTGATCTGATGATAGAGATGGTGGACAACGGAACTGCTTGATGGTTTATAGTAGGTTAGTGTAAGTGATCATAGTGATAGTAAAAAAAAAACTGTCCTCAAACATGCTCGGTTCTCCATATATATTTTTGATGACCTTCTTCTAGATAAATTAACATTGCCGGTCTAGGCCGGCATTGTTATCGTTATATTTATAATTCTATACACGCCTTGGCCGGAACGATGTTCTCACTTATATGGGCACCAAAATTATAACCACTACATTTACCACCTTAATTATTTGACTTGCCTTCTTGGCAATATAGATCCTCGGACAGAAGACTAATTTCATAAGAGCTGTTATAAAAGTACATTACAGCAGCGGCCGGCAATCATACGTTGATGGACGAACGTCATAGTGAGGGCTGCATACATACATAAGTCCGTCAACGCCTAATTGCGGCCAAGGCTAGTATATATTTTTTCTTAAGCAATATGCTGATGTCATTGACTTGATTACACAACGTGACAGTTGATTTTCATAGTAAAATTGCCTTTGTCATGACAGATAAGTTTTTAATTGCTTCACTTGTAACTAACAAACTGACAAGAAACAATGTAATCAAATCTTTGAATCGAATTTTCAACCACTTCCCGATATTCGATTGAACTGAAATTTGGCATACCTGTGAAGTTCCGATGACAATACAATATTATGGCAACAGCGAGCTGATCTGATGATGGAGAACGGAACTCCTCGATGATTATTAATAGTCTGGCAGTTTTTGGGTTAATTTTGATTAACACAGGGTCCTATTAATTTTTTTTTTTTTTAAATGTAAGTTTTTTATCTTAGGATTTAAACTTATAGACTGCATTAGAAATACAAACACAAATAGCCGATGTAGCTCTGAAAGCTGGAAATCTAAAGTGGGATGGGCTGGACATTACCCGCATGCCCGGGTACCTCTGGGCTTAGATAACCACAGAGTGGGTTCCGAACGCGCGGCGGCCACGTGGTAGACCCAAACGGCGATGGCGATATGAGCTTGACTCCTACAACAAGGGCTGGCCACAAATAGCTCAGGATAGAAATGATTGGAAAGAGGGAAGGGAGGCTTTTGTCCTGCAGTGGCAAACTTCCAGCTTATAAATAAAATAAGTTTTCTCAATAGTAGTCGCAATATCTCAATAGTCTGTCAAGTGTATTAGTCAAATAATTACCTCATTAAGTGTTTTTCTGGAGGCGTGGGCGTGTGCCGGTACATGTCCGGCGGCGTGGCCGTGTGGCGGAACACTGAGTTGCCACCCGCACCCTTCATGCCCTGGAACAATCATACGGTCCTTTGATCAACAAGTGCAATGATATAAGATCTGTGAGGCTAGTTTAGAGGACGAGCGACCCTAGCGTACCTTGTGAACCTTCATTTCCATACAAACCCGTGTTACTCTCACTAAACCCTACTTTCTCAGACAATTGTGAAGCGTGATAACGAAGCGTGTGATTGTGAAGCGAGCCACATACCCTGAAATGACGACCACATTCACTCTGCCAAGTGTGTAATGACGAAGAAGGGTTTTAATGTTTAAATTTTTATCAGAAGCCACTGATTAACTGTCCCACCAGAGGAGACTTTTTTTTTTTTATAAATAGACAAACTAGCATACGGCACACCTAATGTGAAGTGGTCACCGTCGCCTATAGACACCGGCAACACCAGCGGTATTGTCGATGCGCTGCCTACCCTGAAGGAATTTATTAAACCTTGTTCTTAAAGCGACACATGTCGTAACCAAGCGGGAAAACCTCAGATGGAAGCTCATTCCATATTTTGTAGGTATGGGGAAGAAATGATCTCGAGAAAAGAGTCGTTCGAGAAACCAAGGGTTCTATGATGTGCTGATGAGCTTTGTCACGGTGCCGGGATGGGCTATGTGATAACAATTTAAACATGTTAATGTGTATCTCTTCTTCGTCATTACACTCTTGGAAGAGTGGTCGTGGTCGTCACTTCAGGGTTTGTGGCTCGCTTCACAATCCTTCGCCACTCGCCCCGCACCGCAGCTTTGCTGGTGCATTCATGCAGTGGACCGTCAAAAGCTGCCTTGATTTGGTCAGTCCATCTCGTGGGCGTCCAATGTACACCTCTCCGCATCGCGATACGTGTCCGAAGAAAGTGAGGATGCGACATTGCACAGTAGCTGATAGTCGCTGCTTGATGCCGAGTTCTTGGAGTATGGACTGATTGGCACGAAACTCAGTCCATAAAACCCCAGCATTCTTCTCCAGCACCACAACTCGAGAACATCTATCCTCCTTTTCTCGCTCTCCCTAAGAGTCCATGTTTCTGCAGCATAGAGGAATATGGGAAACACTAACGCTCTAACGAGACAATGTTGATGTTTGTAATTATGTAACAAAAGTTATTATTTACTTATTTATGCGTGTATATCTTAGTCGATATCAGTGCACTTTAAATGTTTATCAAGTCTATTTTTGAAAGAATTCACTGAGGGGGCACTGATCACTGAGTCTGGTAGCCGGTTCCAAATGCGCACGACGCGATTAGGCAATATGTGCATCCTCGGATTGCTGGTACTTGGCCCGCGTTGCGTTGCCGCGTTATAAGTAGTTTCCATGTATGCGAGTCTAACTTTGAGAAATAAAAATTTACCGGCAAGCCCTGCAGAGGGTCGGGGGGCGAAGGCGCCGGCAGGTACATGTGCGGCGGCGGGGTGGGGGTGTGCCACGTGACTCCCCGGTCGTTCAGATGCGCAGGCGTCAGCTGCTGACTCCGAGCCAGGAGGTTGGCCATCTGCATCTGGAATGGTGTGTATCCAGTCAGCTCGGGTGTTAACATCTTTGGAACAGAGTCTTCGCAGCACTAGCACATTTCTAACACAATTGCTCAAAAAAATGCAATCTACAGTTGCGGGTGTCGCTGGAATAATATCTACATAGACTTTCATTGTTACGAGACTGATAATGCAGTGTAAAACTAAACTAGAGAAGGGTGGGCAATGTTGCCTTCGTGGCGCGGCGGGCGAAGGTTCGTCTGCGACGCAGGAGGTTGCAGGTTCGGTTCCCGCCTTGGAACAAATATTTGTACGATCTGCAGATATTTGTTCAGAGTGTTCAAAATATCTATTATACATACAAGTTCTGCTTAGCTTGGGGCTACATAATGTTGTGTGAACTGTCCAGCATTATTTATTATTTATTTAATTGCTCAACAAGATGTCATCTACGGACATTATGTGTGGAGCGGTGTCGCTGAAATAATATATATTTAGACTTTCATTATAATGAGACTGATAATGCAGTGTCAAACTAGAGAAGGGTGGGCAATGTAATTATAGAAGATCTCTCTACATACATATACTATGTGTGAATATATTAATGCCGGGAAGGATCAGATAATTCATAAAATAGCAAAACTACTCAAAAGCTATGTTTATTGCCTTTTTAGAGCATGCCATATTTTGTTGTTATTGTTGAATAACAATTAATAAGTTTTTAACAAAAAAAAAAAATTTAAAAGCACAATTTTATAAAACTATTAAGCAGAACTGGGACTTCCGTAATTTGCAATTTTTTTTTTTAAATTTGTATTTCTAAAATTTAATTTAGTAATCGGACCCTGAGTTTATCAAAATGAGCCCAACACTGCCAGTCTACTATTATCCATTGAGGAGTTTGATTATCTCCATCATCAGACTAGCTTGCTGTCAACAAAATATTGTATTGTCATCGGAACTTGACAGGTATGCCGAATTTCAATTCAATCAGATATCGGGAAGTGGTTGAAAATTTGGTTGCCAGATTTCTCCCCCACAGGAGAGTTCCATTTTCCCCCTTTCATCTCCATCATCAGATCACCCCACTGTCACCATGATGTTGTATTGACATCGGTCCATGCAAAGTGCAAAGTGTGCAAAGTATCAGTTTAATCCAATGTTTTGAAGTGGGTGAAAAACTCATTCAAAGATTCCGTTACATACTTACCTACAAACATACAAAACAAGCTAATAAAAGTGTGTATAAAAAAGTAGGCCAATAGGCTTAATGTTTTAAGACCATAAAGGTTATCATTTAGGCATTTACTCTAAATCAAAATTATATACTCAATAGGGTTTTTAAATCTCCAAGACATTTAATGGTGGCCTGCGTTGAATTTTGCATCAACATACCCATAACACCCAACAGTCACTTATATTACATAGTACTGATCCCACATACGGATTCCCTGTGTTGTGTGTATTAGGAACTACGAGTACAATGGTGCAACAACCAGACTTTACACTAATATTTGCAGATCATACAAACATTTATCCTGCAACGGGAATCGAACCCACAACCTCTCGCATCATCGTATCATTCCAAGTTTGATTGATCTGATAGCAAACATCGTCAAAATTCAGCACAATTAAAAAATAAAATAATGCTGGACAGTTCACACAACTTTATCTAGCCCCAAGCTACGCAGAGCTTGTGTTATGGGTACTGGATAACTGATATACTTAATAAAATATATAACATAGATAGATATTTTATGTTATACATAGAAAATACCCAGAACACCCTGAACAAATATCTGCGATCGCATAAATATTTGTTCCAAGGCGGGAATCGAACCGATGCGTCGCAGGCCAACCTTCGCCCGCCGCGCCATAGAGGTCGTCAAAATAGTTGTATTAATATAAAAGAATGATGTACAAACAGATTACGCTTTAATATTAGTAGGGATTATGATGGAGGCCTCTGCCAAACGGCACACTAAGAATATGTTGAAGTTAGTTTAGTTAATTAAAATAAGTTATTATCTACATAATATGTATGCTTAAAACCTACCTAGTTAAGTTGTGTTAAACTTAGGTAAGTAGTATTTTACTTTTCTTAGAAATAAAGGCTTTTATTAATTATTTTACTAGCGACTCGCCCCGGCTTCGCACTGGTAGCCCCCCGGTGAACCCCCCCCACCCCTATGTCAATCTCCTGTTTCTAAGCTACCTCCCCACCAATTGTCAGCCAAATCGGTTCACCCGTTCTTGAGTTATAAGTGGTGTAACTAACACGACTGTGTTTTATATATATAGAATATTATTATTATGATGCATGCAAATGGACAATTTAGTAACTAGAACTCAATTTATATACGATTTTTATTTAGTATATAAATCATACCTATCCCACTCGTAACATAAATGTTTATTACACAATAACGCCCAAACGGCTGAACCAATTTCGATGAGATTTGGTACACAGATATATTACAACCTGAATTGAGCTATAGGCTACTTTTTATCCTGGTAAAACGCAAGCGAAGCCGTGGGCGGACATTAGTAATAAATGTATAAAAACTTTGGAAGCAGTTTATTATATCTTGTAGAGAGCCTCAACAGGAGCTATGATAAACTTGGGTACTTATAGACCTAGTAATAAAATTGAAACCTAGACTAGATCTGGAAAACTGTTTGAGTTGAGAGAAACATTGCCTGACAAGAGTTGTGCTGTTTTATCTTTCCCTACCTACCTACTATAATGTTGCATTGTTGTCAATCAAAACAGCTGATTGGTTTAGGTATTCACTTTTCTACACAACATGAGGCAATGTAAAGCAAGGCAAACAAAGAATATCGCGTCTAATTTTGTAGGCTAGAGACCCTCAACACATTTCAAGGATGAATTGTATCTGAAACGTGGCTAGCTCGCTTCCGACAGGATTTACTAAGATCTAATAAGTGTGCTGTGTGTAAATAATAAAGGAAATATAATCACAACCTGCATGGCTGGGTTCCACCCGGAACCCAGCTGCGATTGGCGACCATTCGGGTTGTGCTGCGAGCCAGACATTGTGCGCTCGCTCTCGATGCGATTATTTACAAAACGTATTCAGCGTCGATCCGACAACAAAATCTCCCTCAGTCCACCATAATGATGCCGGCAACTTGTATGCCTTCGCCCGCGTAACTGCGCTGCCATACGACGTGTACAGAAAATTCTGAAGCTGTTTCACAGGCACACTTCCACAGTCCGAGTTTCCACTGGATTCCACATGTATACTGAGCGCGCTACGCTACTCGTGGACTGTCAGGGTCCACTTTTTTCAAAGAAACCTAATTTATTTTGTGCATGGTATGGTGTTCACAAAACTGATGCTCACTTCGCGTGACATTTTGAATGCATTCAGGGTTTGTTATTAGACAGTTTAGCGAGGAGTAACACTTTGATTTAGATTCACTGAATATCAGACTTTATAGCTGATGAAATACAAAGTTTTATTTCACCAATAGTTATCACATAAAACAAGAAAACCATCAAACATTTTCCGCAGAATCGCCTTCACTCACAATGATGGCCGATTGAATTTTTTGATACTGCTTGCAGTGCCATCTCTTGGCAGTAATGTAAAACAAGAAAATTGTCGGTAAAGCAGCACAAAGGAAGTAATTATGTTATTGTCTATGGCTCTTTTAGAATAACAGTATTAGAATAAAAACAAAATAATTAATTATCGTAATAAAATAATGTACAAACATAAAATACACAAGTATTACAAAATATACGCGATTATTTGTTTACGGTGTTTATGTTTTCCCAAAAACTTTGTTGGCTTCATTTTAAATGGCAGGCAACATTGTTTGTACTCTGTTCTGTTGCCATAGCAACGCTTATTTTGTTTTTGCAAACTTTGCAAAGTGAGGTTATTTGATTACAAAAAATAAAATACAATATCAATGAGAGAGGGCGAGCTTACAAAGTTTTTAGTATCATTCAGTGGTCAAATAGAGTATGTTACATTCCCTAGCGGGGTGTTCGACGAGTTTTTGTACTTTCAGTATGATTTCGTGTGGGGTCCGGACTGGGAGCCAGTCTCGGGGCTTTCTTCGGGAACTAGCCAGATGGCACGAGCTGGTAACGATCCTGAGAAAGTATTCTTCAATATGCCTGTAGAGATGGTCTTTAGCAGTACAAATGTTTCTGGCTGTGAGTCTTATTACCTAACTTTTTTTATTTGTTTTTATGCATCTTGTTTTGACGGATCAAGCCTATAGCCCACCTGTTATTAAGCGGTACCCTCTGCCTATCAACCACATTGTTCACGTCCACCTAGGACTCATTCTATGTGGCATTGCACTGCTCCCGCTACCCTGAGACATAAAGATGAAAAGTTTAATACCTATGTGCCTGTGACTTCACCGGCAACCATACCCTTCAAATCGGAACACAGCAATGCGAGCACTACTGCTTTGCGGCAGGTATGGTGGTAGTACCTACTTCCCCGGACGAACTCTTTCCCAAAAAATGCTCTACTACTACTAAAACTTGTAGTAGTACTTGATACTTACCTATTAGTAAAAAAAAGTAATGCGTGGTTTTAATGCGACGTCCGTTATGATTGCGCTGCCCAGTCCTCGCATCAGAATCTGAAAGGAAGGCTTCGTGTGGCATGGCTGGCTATCATAATGGCTAGACACTTCCGAGAGAGATCTGTGGGGTAGACCCTTCTCATATCGAGGAGACACTAGCCGACGTAGGTGTGTCTTATAGAAGTACCTACCTACTAGGCAAAAACCCTGTGGCTTTAAGGTTACCTACACTATAGAACCGCTGAGCCTGCGCCGAGACATCGGCTCGCTCGGTGTGTTCTATCGGCTAAGTAATGGGGAATTGGTACCTACCTACTCTGAGGATCTGTTCGATCTCATACCCGCATCCAGGTTCTTCCATCGCACCTCTCGACAGGAAGTGAGCGTGATCTACACATCATCGACACATCATTGACACGTGGGTGTCTCGTCTCGTTCACACGAGATCTTTTCTCCCCCTTTACATGCATACGCAGTCCTTCAGGACAGGCCACGCATTGACAATACCTACCCCTGGTGTTGCTAATAACGACGACGGGATAGAAAGAAGAAAGAAAGAAAGAAAGATTTATTTGTAGCACACACACTTAACAGAAATAATAAATAAAAAATAATTATAAAATGTAAACAAAAAAAACAAAGAAATATTTCATAAAAAAAAGAATAAAATACAAAAAATACCCCTAGGGTTTTAAACTTAAACATAAAACTAGACCCTACGTAATGGAATGGGTAAAATTGATATTTTCCTACGTGTGCGTCTTAACAGGTCCAGCCTCAGCTTAATGACGATACCGCCCGAGGACGATATCGACGCTGGTTTTCAGGAGAGCGTTTTTTTGGATGGTGGAGTGAAGACTAAATAAGAAAGGAAGAAATAATATATATTTATTTGTATACAAGAGCTAGACAGAAACACATAATAAACTTAGACTAAGAGGAAACAGATTTTAAGGTACGAAGTGCAATTCAAGTAACAAAATGGCTCTGCCTCAGCATGAGTTTGACATTGACATTGTGGCGGTTGCGGGAGGTCATTGGAGTCCGTTCGTCGTGGCATTCTTAGGGGAGGCATGTTCAGGACTTCTGGCTGATCATTATCACCATTGTGATGGTACCGCAGGGCCGCAGTTAGTGCTGACAGTGAGGGCACAGAACCCCCTCAGCGGGGACTCGCTGCGGGGCTACGCGCTGGCTCTGCTGCCCCCCACCACGGGCGCCCGCGCGACCACCTCGTCCTTAATCCGGCCACAGGCGTCCACGTTGCTTGGCGAGTGGCTAGCGTGGATCACTGGCAGGTATCCCGAGCTGGTGGATCCGAAGATGCTTGCAAGTGGAAAGGATAATTATTGTAAGTGTAGTTTTTAGAAGTAGTAGAGCTTCTTTGTGAAAGAGTTCGTCCAGGGAAGTACTACTTCCATACCTATTTCTGCCGCAAAGCAGTAGTGCTCGCATTGCTGTGTTCCGGTTTGAAGGGTATGGGTGCCGGTGAAATTACAGGCACATGAGGCTTTTCATCTTTATCTCAGAGTGGCGGGCGCAGTGCAATGCCACATAGGGCGCGTCCTAGGTGGTCGTGACCTATGAGGTAATGCACTGTTCATAGGCAAAGGGTACCATCAGGTGGGCCATCTGCTTGACCCGTCGTACCAAGTTGTATAAAAAAAAAGTGTAATTTATTTTTCAATACAGTTGCTTGAAAAGTTTACTTATAACTACTTACAAGGTCAGTAAACATGGCTTGAAAGTTTATTTTACTACACTAGTGCGATTTATTTTCAATTTTTTCTTTATATTAGTTTATTACAATTTATTAATTTATTAATTACAATTTATTTAAAAACTCTGGAAGTAAACTTCCAGAGTTTTTTTCAAGAAACTAGCCTTTTTCCCGCAGCTTCGTAGTGTTTGCGGGATAAAAACAGTCTCCCGTCTCCCGTCTCATGAATGCTGAGGGGGCAGTACACTGCCCCCTCAGCATTCATCCACACTCCAAATACCATCAAAATCGGCTAAACTTTTTATTTTTATAATGACAAATCTGTTGACGTTTGTAGCAAGTGGCAACCATAGATTTAGTATGTACTAGATCTACAATCAGAGATCGAAGATGGAACCAAAAAAAATATGTGCACGTGTTGGTGAAAGTCTATGTCTGAGTTAAAAATAGTGTTGTCCTCGACCAACACTTTTACATTGTCGATAGAATTCATCATCCGTCCGTGATGTGTATGGTAGATAAATACATCTTAATGCAGATTAAGTCTTTCATGAATAACACAGTTTGGCAGATTTGACGTCATAAAGAGAATAAGGTTCTTATTCCAATTTTGAATACAGTTAATAAATAAACCTGTATTATTTATTGACCCCTAAATATTACGGTTTTATTTTTATTTTTTATTTTTACTTAGAGTTTCCCTTTTAAATTTAAACTTAAAATGTTTGCTGCAGATACCTAGTGGAGTTCTTATTTGAGTCCATCCCACTCTTCTTATAACCGATAACCATTTTTCTCGTAGCAAAGGATTACTTGGAAATCTGAAAGCACAAAAACATTTTATATCAGCCGTGCTACGCCCATATAATTTTTCACTCTGTTACTTTATCTATAGACAATTTGTTACCCCAAAGTTTATTATTTTTCAAGTGTAAACCACGCTTTATGGATAACATTAAATTTAAATGTAACCCAAAAATTCCATTCTAGCGGGACTCGAACCCGCACCCTCGCCTGTCATCGGCGATGCCTTAAACAATTTAGCCATAGATCGAGCTATGACGCTGGAGACGAAATTTGTGGGCACTGTCAACTCGGCTATAGCGCCAAGTTGATAGTGCTGTATCTACAGGTGTTTCATTGGAAACCTTCTGTTCAAAGTTCGAAAGTAAAGGCATCGCTGATCACAGGCGAGGGTGCAGGTTCGAGTCCCACTGGAACGGAATTTTTGGGGTATATTTAAATTTAATTTGTTACCTATTATTTTATTAAGCAGAAATAAACAATATTTATTGATAAAAAATAAATATACCCTTTCGGGGAAAAAGGCATGTGTAATAATCAACAACATAGATATTTACTCCAAAATATCTACTACACAAACTTCAATAAAAACACCCGTGGTGCTTTAAAGTTACTGTTAAAGTTACTTTAAAAAAACGGTAAAATGTTAACAGAGCACATATATTTACTCCAAACAAAGTAAACCTCCATTCTAGGATGGGCAAAAAATTAATTTATAGGTAGGTATAATGCGCGTCATGTAAAAAGAACGCTGGCGGTCAAGCTTCTACAGGCGTTCCAGCGTTCTTTTTACATGACTCGCATTATACTACGGTATAGACTGCAACTGGACTATCGATATTTCTGACGTCATCACTTGGTCAAGCCCTATCGTAATCAAACATTTTTATATTTTACATAAAATATTGTTTATTTCTAGGTGCAGCAACGAAATATTATTAAAAAATATAAGGGAAAGTCCTAATCTACGAATTAAACTGGTTTTTAGGCCATTTACTAAAGCAGAATTGATAAAATAAGCAATACAATCGAACTACCAATAATCTCTTATTTACCTGTGAAACGTGTATTTTCCCGGATAATTACGTCTTGTATCTTCACAGTCACAAACTGAATACGACACCATTGTCATACAAAGTAATATTTGTTATTTAATAGTAAGATTACTAAAAAAATTACAAAATTAGTTAAACTGCACAAGAGACCGTCCGGTATGCGCATCTACTCAAGCAAAACATGTCACATTCAATACATTGTTGCTGTCACTTTTCTTCTTGCATGGGGTACATTTAAAAATGACTTCTCTCTCCCACGCTTCGTTTGTCTATTTAGCGTAGCGAAAAAATTCTACGTCTATGGTGGCAACAATAGCAAAGCAACGTTTTTGAATACGTTGTTACCAGGAAGTTTGCATACATTTCTCGTTATTCTTATACGTGAATGTACCTACTATTGGCAAATAAACATGGTTTTAGCTAACTATTGAAATTATAAAATTTTGTATGAAAAACACCGTAGCGTGTCGTCTATCCTCGCAATTGTGCTGAAAGAAACCGTGCGTCACATTCAATGCTTTTGTATGCTTTTGTTAATTGCCAAGTAAACGTACAAAACGTTTTTAGTGTAGTAATTAGTATTTTATTTGTTAAAATCACAAGGATCATTTTGAATCGTCTTAAAAACTGACGTTACCTTCTCTTGTTCTAACGCGACCAATCCTAGAATAATGAGATTTGAGCACATAAAATCAGCTAATTTAGCGTTATAGAAACATACGAGAAACGAGTGTTATATTATGTTGAGTGTGAACTTATTATACCAAATGTATATGTATATATACTATTAGCGTCCGCCTGTGGTTTGATTCGCGTTATACCGGTTTAAAAAAAAAAATAGACCTTTACACACTGTTTGTCTGTGGACCTTTGTTTGACCACTATCTCACCTGTTTGGTATATGACGATGTGGCCGAAGATGGAGCTCAGAGGTCTAGAAGGCATCTATTCAATATTCAATGTAAAAAAAAAACACTAGCCTTGAAGAGCCCCAGATTATAGTTTCAGGAAAGACAGACGACGGTAGTGTATTCCACTCCTTAGCAGTTCGCGTTATAAAGGTAGAACTGACACGTTTAGTACGAATAGAGGATATATATAATGAGGTAAGGATGGTACCGAGCCGTGCACCTGCTCGTCCTATGATGAAAAGGAGATGGTGGGATCAGATCGTGAAGTTCCTGTGAGCATTCCCCGAATTGTAACCTATAGGAGATCGAAAGGCATGCGACTTTACGGCGGTGCTCGAGACTCTGGATCTATAGTCTCCGCCATATGTTGCTCACCTATAAGCCTGAAATAGTGGCCCATATAGCTCAACCATCATCGTCCACGTTAGGCCCACTGCTGGACATAGGTCTCTCCCAATTGGGAATCCCAATACGCGCTACTGAGCCCGGTTTTCAGCTTTCTCGTCCATCTACCGCCTTTCGTAAGTCATCGCTCCACTACAAAATATATAGGTACAGAAGGTCAGCTCTAACCGATTTTAATTACCCACTCTCGAACGTGGCGCTGATTGAAGACCCTAGTCTTCAGGCAGTCCTATAGCTGTCCAGGTAATTATGTATATTTAACCAAATATAACCAGAATATAGTACTACACTTACACATACATTGTACTGAACTCTTAGAACAGTCGTACAAAATCTGCAATGAGTCAATGCCATAACAAAATAAAACCGGCCAAATGCGAGTTGGACTCTCGCACGAAGGGTTCCGTGCCATTATCTATAGAAACGGCAAAAAAACACGTTTGTTGTATGGGAGCCCCCTTAAATATTTATTTTATTCTGTTTTTTAGTATTTGTTGTTATAGCAGCAACATAAAAACATCATCATTGAAAATTTCAACTCTGTAACTATCCCGGTTCATGAGATACAGCCTTGTGACAGACTGACAGACGGACAGCGGAGTCTTAGTATTAGGGTCCCGTTTTACACTTTGGGTACGGAACTAAAAAAAACGACCTAACAAAGTGAATAAATATTAATGATGGCAGGTTGTAAGGTTTTATAACTTTTTTAGGGCGTTGAACCGTAACGGATTTTGTACGACTTTTTTCGTCCTAAAATGGATTAGTGAAGTTTGTAGGAAAAAGTGGTTGAAACTCGAAAAGGGCTCTGGGGAGTTAGTACGAGTTGTGATAGTTTTCGAGAACTATATGAAGTTTCGTTTCCGTCCATACATTTACATGCAGCGCCCCTAGTTTCTCGACGTTATCACTTGGAGCACTGCAAGTATATAAATGGAAGGAAACTAAACTTTATGTAGTTTTAAAACTATCAAAACTCGTACTAAGGCCTCTGACGATTTCGAAATAACTTACTGATCGGGGCCCTCAAGCCGCGAGTGTCGCACACTTGTCCTTTTTTTGTATATATAGGGCGTTGAACCGTAACGGATTCTGTTCGTCATACATAATCATTTCTTTAAGCGGGTCCGCATGTTTTGCATTTGAACTCGTTCAGCGCTGGTTTGTTTATTTTAGTTTTGTGGGTTTTGATTGGTTTTGCTTTTTTGACTTTAATACACAGAGTTTGGATGAGCGTTTTCGTTATGGTACTACCGGTAGGTACTCGCAGGGTTGGTGTAACTTCCCCCCTCTCATACCCACTACCCCCCTTTCTAAATTCTTAACCTCTCAACCCTCAACCCTAAACCCACAAATACTATAACTATTGACTATTTACTCCCTTATTAACTCCCGTTTTCTTACTTTTCATAGTTACTTACATGAACGTATCTTTGATATGCTCATAATCTTAGTTATGGGTTTGCTTGATTCATTACTTAATTATTTTGGCCATGGTGATCGTCTAGTTTTAGTGATAGGACCGTACGTTGTGTAATTGTAGTAATTCAGGTAATTTCAAGTTATTTATGTCAAGACCTAACAATACCTAATGAAACCTAACTAACCTTATCTAACGAATAATGAATAATATAGAAACTACTAAAATATAAATTCTATATTGATTAATTTTAAAATATAATTTGATTAACCTAGTTTATCCCGACGTTATTAATTTTAGATTTTATCCTAATCTATAACTACAGTTCAAAGACTTCCTCGCTATACTATACTTATAAAATTTCCTAACTTACCTAATATAATACCTATAAACAAATCTATTTAAAGACTTTATCCTAAAGTTCACTCCAACATAATTTAATTAGTATGAACGCATCACAGAATCAAAAGAGATGTATTATCCTCATAACAACAATAGGTAATGATACTTCATAAATTATCATGATCAAAGCAAAGGACTTAGCTAAAGTTTGTTAGTCAGTCTGTATAGTCTTGTACTGGGACACTTTAAGGGCCGCACAATAAAATTGTGCGGGACAGTTCATCCGACCTCCCCTCAACTGTCTTTCCGAACCTCGCCATACATAAATATTATAAAATATAATGACGTTAAGGGACAAAGAAACATTCACACAGGAAAGTTATGATTCCAGAATGTTTGTATAAAAATGTATTTCAGGATTTAAAATTATATTTAATATAAAAGTCTTAATTTTGAGACTCATATTAAAATATAGATCTTTATTGATCTTTATAGACTCATTTATGCTTTAAAAGAGGATTCACAAACTCTAATGGTCCATGACACGCTCAAACTTATAAATTCTTAGAGGCTAAAACCTCAGATAATGAAAGATTAAGTATATTTATAAATACCATTTAGTCAAGTGTCTAAGATTCAAACTTGACTTCAGACTCATTTGGTCATCAAGCATTTTAGCCTAAATATTTATTTATTAGATGGAAATAACGGTTATAACGGTATTCATAAAATTTCTCGAATTAACCTAAACGAAAGTCTTACCTTAATACCTACAACAACTACGAATTCTCTTACTCGAACTACCTAAAGGTTTTATTGTTAATCTATTTTTATTCGAACTAGCAGTGAGGAGGGTAGCTCGCGATCTTCCATCAACTCTTCTAACCCCGGACTTGCCTTTACGGAAAGGCCCCTAAGTTCTAATAATAACCTAACATTCTACGGAATAAGAACTAGAACTACCTTGAAGTTAAATATTTTATTTTATATTTAAACGAACTAACAGTGAGGTGGGTTAACTCGCGATCATCCAACACTCTTCTAACCCGGACTTGCCTTCACGGAAAGGCCCCTAAGTTCTAATAATAACCCTAACATTCTACGGAATAAGAACTAGAACTACCTTGAAGTTAAATATTTTATTTTATTTTTAAACGAACTAACAGTGAGGTGGGTTAACTCGCGATCTTCCAACACTCTTCTAACCCCGGACTTGCCTTTACGGAAAGGCCCCTAAGTTCTAATAATAACCTAACATTCTACGGAATAAGAACTAGAACTACCTTGAAGTTAAATATTTTATTTTATATTTAAACGAACTAACAGTGAGGTGGGTTAACTCGCGATCATCCAACACTCTTCTAACCCGGACTTGCCTTCACGGAAAGGCCCCTAAGTTCTAATAATAACCCTACATTCTACAAAGCCTAGTAGAAAATAATCTAAACTACAAATAAAGCTCGGTATAATAAAACTCTTCTGAATAATTTAAATAAATAAAATACAGTCAAAGTCTGTCTTTACCTTTACAAGAAACTAATTTCTGTTTTAAAGAATTCCCCAAATAAAACCTTGGTACATAATAAAATAGCATAGGAAAGAATTATCAATATTTGATATAGCAGATTAGGGACTTCAAGTTCCTCCTTCTATTCTAGTCAGGATTCACTTAGCACGGCTCTTGCTAGGCTGAGTATAATCATGAATATCAAAAACGATTTCTTTATAGCTTTTGGTAAAACCCCAGTTACCTATTTGTTTCAAACTTTATAATTTTGTCACAACAAAATAATCTAAATTCACAACTTTTACTTTTAACAAGTTTAGATTTACTAGCTTATTATCTCTAAACAAGATAGTTTAAAAATAGAACTTCTGAATCCAATTCAAAATTCAAAACTATTCTTTGAATATAAATTATTATAGTAGATATCCTGGTTTGTTACATCAGGTCAGTGTCTCAAGAGTCACTCCCTTCTCTAGTAGAGATTATCTTCAGTACGGCTTTGCTTGACTGGAGTATAACCGTTAATAACAAAATTGAGTTATCTTTCATCTCAATAGATATCACTATGTAAAATTTGTGAATTATTTCTCTCCAATTAAACACAGAAGTTCACTTTCTCAAAATAAGTTGGATTTTAGATTTAATCGATAAGTAAGATTCACATTAAGTAATAGACTGCAAATATGAAAAGGAATTTCTACACGGAAAAAAAACTATTCTTCAACGAAGAGAATATCTATTGGTCAAGAATAATAATGATTTATATATGGCCTAAACAATGTATTCTTCACTTTAGCATATTATTGTTTCAAATGTACTGTTTCAATCTGAGTATAAGATTTTTGATTCTATCCCAAGAATATCAGTATTCTTAGTATTAAACTAACCCAATGTCGCATTAATTATAAATTTACCAACATTTAAGCATATGGTATTCTTAGAACAAGACAGCATTAACTTGTACTAATGATCACTTGTCTTAATTCAATAAAAGCTAGTTTTATTTCAAGTATCATATTCTTAAGGAACTCGAATATATTATTATTTAAAGACATGTAGTATTTTAATTTGAGAATACAGTTATTGTATTAAGAATCAATATGTTTCCATCGAAGAAACTTATTTTAAAACGAAATAATTCATATTTTTCAATTAAAACAATTTATTCTTAAACAAAGTAAGTAATTTTTGCCTTAATACTTCAGTTTCTTGTAATTATACTAAATCTGTCTTTATTCAATAAAAGCAATTTTTATTTGTAGTTATCATATTCTCAGATTAAATAGAATTGATTATTGGTTGAAGCATATCATACTCTCAGATTAAAAGAATTGATTATTGAGTGAAGTTTATGATATTCTCTAATTAAATATAATTGATTATTGATTGAAGCATATCGTATTCTCAGATTAAAATAATTGATTATTGAGTGAAGTATACGATATTCTCCGATTAAATAGAATTGATTATTGATTGAAGCATATCGTATTCTCAGATTAAAAGAATTGATTATTGAGTGAAGTATATGATATTCGCCGATTAGATAGAATTGATTATTGATTGAAGTATATCATATTCTCATGTTAAATAGAATTGATTATTGATTGAAGTATATCATATTTTTCAATTGAAACAGTATTTTCTTCCTAAAAGAGAACTTGCGTCTTCATTCAATAAAACTTAGTTTCATTCCAAGTATACCTTAACATTGGGTGAATCAGGATTATTCTTATTTGTAGTAAATATTTGTTTTAATTTGAGAACTCAATTTCTTGTAATAAATAAATGTTTGTCTTCATCCAAAAAACATAGTTTTAATTTGAATCAATATTGATTGTTCTTAGAAGACCTTGTGTTTTTGTACTGAGAATGTAATTTCTTGTGTTAAAGATCGTAGTGTCTTCATTGGATGGTATCAAATGCTCGATTTAAAACAAAATATTCTCAATGCAAGATATTGTGCATATTACTTTAAAACACGTACTAGGTTCAATTGAAAATATAGTTTCTTGAATTGAATACAATATTTTTTCTTCAGTTGAGCATCAAATTATCCTATTTAGGCCTAATTTCTAGCTCCTGCAGAATACTTCTTGCATTCTGTGGCGTTTCTATGACAGATAACTAACTGACAGTAAGAACGACGCCAATGCGATGCAAAATGTGTCACATTTTCTGTTATGGAAACGGCCAACTATGCAAAGTATTGTCTGCAAGAGCTAGAAATAAGGTGTAAACAAGACAAATTAATGGTAAAAAATATAGTTAAACCTTCAACAAACAATATTTTCAATTTAACCTATTACGTACGTGTTTCAAAGTAATATGCCCAATATCTATTCTTAATAGAATACCTTGTCTGAAAATAAAAATAATACAAATAATTTACAACAAAAACAATTCAATAACAGTTAACAATTCAATAAATTACATTCTCATCTGACCGGGTTAATTTAAATAAATAAAAGTCATATTTAAAGTAAATGTCATGATTTATTTATACTCACTCACCTTTGCAATATTGTATCGTTGTGAAGAGTTACAAAAATAGTACCAACTATAGAAACTACTTACAAATATATGTAACTAGATAAACTAGGCTAGGTAATACAATAACATTTTAAAGTATAGGTAAGTTCCCAAATCCCCTTCGGATATCTCCTTTGAAGCGGAAATCATTATATCTAAATTACAATTTGATCAGTCTTTCAAATACATAGTTGTCTTCCAATTATGGTACGAGCCGTACAGAATAACAAACCATGGATTAAATATGGCAAACAATGATATCTCATTCGCACAGTACATGAATATTATTTCCGCTTCAAATGGGATACCATCTGAAGAGGACTTAGGAACTAACTCTTATAAAGATACCTACCTAGTAAAGCCAATATATCTGTTATATATGACACAACGTTATCATATTTAGTTTTTATACCATATACACCTCTCTGTATTAACAAATAGATAATAATATGATCAAATGTCTTGAAGTAAGAGGCATGTAGTGCGTGACAGCACTTAAATAGAGTGTCAAGCGCTTTGGTTGCTGATATAAAATTATATTTAATCGTGTCGATCACCAGATAAAATGATGCAGCAGCTGTCTCTAATTCACGTCACGATGTACGGCTGGAATGTAGTTTTATTCTTCTTTGCCTGTTTTGCAATATCTTCAATAGAGTCGACTGTATATCACCAGGTTTCTGAAAAGATTTTCAATGTTATAATAACCAGTTTTTTAACAAGGCATAGAAGTATCAAAGAATACTTGTTTTAAAAATAATAATGTTGTTTGGTTATCTGTACTGCACTGACTTAACTAATTGAACGAGCGAAGCGAGTTCTCTGAGTTAACTTGGAAGAATTTGCGTTTGTATTAATGTATGTATGTATGTGTGTATTTTTGTTCGAGCATAACTTCCGAACCGTTAATCCGATCTTCATGAAATTTGGTTGGGGGGTAATTTGTTGATAAGGTTATAAGCGCAAAGCAGTATTGCTCGCATTGCTGTGTTCCGGTTTGAAGGGTATGGGTGCCGGTGAAATTACAGGCACATGAAACTTTTCATCTTTTTGTCTCAGGGTGGCGGGCGCAGTACAATGCCGCACAGGGTGCGTCCTAAGTGCACGTGACCTACGCGGTAATGCATTGTTCATAGGCAGAGGTTACCACTTAACATCAGGTGGGCCATCTGCTAGAGCCGTCATACAGAGTTGTAAAATAAAAAAATCGGTCGGTGGTTTGTTGAGAAAATGGAGTCCAAGAGGGGGTAAACAAATAAAAGTGAGATAATCAGATAAAGTAGAGTGTCGTATGAAAGTCCCTTAGTCCTTAGTCATTACATTTCAAAATTATTTTTAATATTTTTTGTTAGTGTTATGTAGTTTCTGAGATACTAGGTTAAATATGGATATAAGGTTAATAAAGGAAAATGTAAAAAAACTAATCCTCTAGGCTACTTCCACTTATCCCAAAAAACTGAAATTTGGTATGCTTGTAGCTTTTATGACACAAATACTGGGAAATGTCTATAATTTAAGAACTTCGAAACTTGTTCTCTATAAAACATTAACCAGTGTTACATCCATTGTTGACGTCCCATTTAGTATTAACACAGCGTTGTTTAGACGTATTCAAAGGTTCTAATAATTTAGAACCTATAGTTAGAAGGTAATCAATTTACCCTGTCCTAGACCTCAACATCTCAACAACCCCCCAGCTCATAACCTTATCTTCTTACCTACCAATTGTACGCAGTCCAATACTATCTACCCCCTCCCCCCAATCATGAAGATCGATTCTTTTAAATTGACTCAGATAACTTGCTTCGCTCGTATTTTTTTTTAAAGACTTGAACATTGCCTACGAACAATGCATTACCTCATAGGTCACGTCCACCTAGGACGCGCCCAATGTGGCATTGCACTACACCCGCCACCCTGAGACATTAGGATGAAGTCTCATGTGCCTGTAATTTCACCGGCACCCATACCCTTCAAACCGGAACACATTTATGCAAGCACTACTGCTTTGCAGCAGAAATAGGTGTGGTGGTAGTACTTCCCCGGACGAACTCATTCACATAAAAGCTCTACTACTACTTGCCGCACTTACTACTTACTATTATACAACTTAACACTTACCGCAACGTTCACTACTATGCCTTCTATGCATTCAATGGTAGAAAACTTAATTTTTCTATTTAAACTGCCTTGCGGCGGTATGAACCGGCAAAGCTTTGTTTTGTTTGATTGCCTTCTTATCTGAAACCATAATAGAAAATTACTGTCAAGGCCTGAAATCTAGCAAATAATATTAGCCAGGATAATTGTAGAAACAACACAATTTGAAAAGTTCATCAGGGGATAGAGATGTAGGCCGATAATGATGATGATGATGATGATGATGGGTTTCCACTGGATATTGAGAATAATTTTTCATTCTGTCCTGTGATAGGTCCCAAAAAGATACTGGGAATGAACGTGACATCTAATGTTATACAGAGAAGGTATTGACAAAATAAGTAAATTAGTCTTGGTGTTTGTTCCACATACCATTTTCAATCTCCAGCTTTAGTTCTTCCAAATCATTTAATATACTTTCGTCTTTGATAGAGGCCTTTTTTAATTCTATTACACTCGTATAGTTTCGGCACATATAGTTCAGTAATGCTTATGCTGTCAATGTCAATTGCATCTGATCTGACTTCGTCACACGTGGTTACAGTCTCAGTCTGAAAAAGAAAGCACCATTATAATGGATGGATTAAAAAAAACAGAGACCGTCTGTATCTTTTCAATATCGCATTGCCCGAAACTGATCTGCGAACAGATTTCTTTCTAATGATCCTAGCAGTGCTTGGTCTCATTTTTATCAGTCCACCGTTGCTATCATTCATTATTTTTGATAAATTTTATTAATTAATTAATTTATTTATAGGCAGCTCTCGTAGCTGATGCGTGTATATCTTAGTCCTTGTCAGTGTTTGTCCAGTCAATGTTTGTCAAGTCCATTTTTGAAAGAATTCACTGAGGGGGCACTGATCACTGAGTCAGACTAAGACAATGTTTCGTCAGTCAAGAATATTTAGAGATTCACTCAAAACATTACATTCTTGAAATAAAAAGAACAGAAACATTCAAGTTAAGAATATTTAAAGTCTTCCGAGATTAATCAGTATGATTAAAATAAGATGTTTAAAGATGAAGTTTAGGATGATGTTAAGGAAGAAATAAGACGTCTTGCTTTAAAAAAATCCTCAAACTGAAACTATCAAATTATCAAATTAAGATGTCAACTCTTCGTGGAAGAATTGATATTGATGAAAAATAAACAAACATATTTGTCCTGTTCTAGGATATAGATCTTATCATAGGCTCAGCAATGAATGCTAAAACATCACTTAGCTACCTGAGTCGTCATCTTCATCAGTGGCCTTTAGACATCCACCACTGGACGAGGCCTCCCCGAAAGAATGCAATGGGGGATTGGCCATAATCACCACGCTTGGCAGGCAGATTGGTGATCGCAGTATTATGTTGGGTACTCAGGTACCAACTGCCTACCAGGTACCACTGCTGGTGTAATCCCTTAGTCCGCTTTTTCGTCATCCACTGGAAGAGACGGAGGGGTCTACCTATTCTAAGGCCAGACACAGCACAGTACATCTAAGTACCTGAGGCGAATAAAATAATAACTAATGTACATACCATTGTATTCGGTATGATCGTGAGTAAGTGAGGTTTTCATCTATTTTGTTCTTAATTTTTATACGTACACCGCGTATGCATAATTTTTTCAGAAGATCTCCTTGTATGCATCTTTTAATTGGTCAGTTGTTATACAATTATCTGAAACAAAACCAACATTAATAATTGAATAATTGCTCTCGAGTGCAACCTTGAACCGGACGTGTAGAAAGCTTCCTCGATGGGCCGACGACATGTTAAAAGTAGCAGGAAGTCGTTGCATGGAGGCGGCTCAAAACGTTCATTGTGGCATTCCATAGGGATGGCCTATGGCCAGCAGTGGACTTACCTACAGGCAGATATTTGTACCAGCAACTATTTACAGAATGCATAGTACGAGTAGTTAGGTACTACCTAATCTACGCGCGGTATGAAGTCGCGAGCGGGTCAGCTAGTAATAGATAAAAATTATTCGATGTAAAAATCTTATTAGCGTATGCATCAAAAACTTGTGCTGATAGATACCTATTTAACTTATCATGAGCTCAGCGATGAATGCAAACATCATCACAAACATACCTACATATTATAGGTAGGTACTGCTTACAACTGATCACCTGAAAAACTGTGATCGAAGAGCTGAAACCAAGAATCGAATTCTTCGACCGACACAGCTATGTATAGATTTATTTTAATAACATAGAACATAGAAAACGTTCCTTTCGCTTTATACACAATCATTACAACATGGGAATAAACCTACTTACCAGTTTTTTTCTGTATGAGTTCCAATGGTAAGTCACAATTCATTAATAGTTCATCTATTTTGATTTGAAACACACAGGCTGGAAGAAATATTTCTTTTGAATCTTTAGTTTACACGCACGTAGGTAAAATTATTTTAATTTGAATATTGTTGATTTAATGATTTAACACACCAAACGACAAGAATCTCATACAAATTGAATAAAAATTAGCAATTCGCTTAGCACAAAAGCGTCCGCCCACAGACTACTAGGATTGCGTCCGCCAGCCGCCAACGACGCTCGCAAATGAGGGAGGGAAGATGGATGCAATAACTACAATACGACGCTCGCTACCCAGGCATTGCCAGCTACGAGCTTTTTTTGCTGCAGTCCAAATGAGATTGGACGAAAGTTACGCATGAAAGAGTAACATTTTTGTCTAAACATTTTTGTAAATAGATACGTCATATCTGACGTTCGAATGTCAATAATTTAACGTTATGATTTCAAAGGTACCTCTGCAAAGAAAAAAAAATCCAGGCAAAAGTATTATGATTCTTGACTCAGTTTACAAAATCCTACCATTATAATATAAATAATGCACACCCTGAGAGAGAGAATGAGAAAGTGGTAATCTATATTATAGATTACCACTTTCCAATTAAGATAGAGGGGGGGGGGAATAGTGTTCTATCCCCCTGTAACTGTAGTTACCTTTAACCCTGTGTAAATGTACTATGTCCTTTAGATTGTATAAAATGTTAGGGTGTTAAGGTGCCAATAAATATATTTCATATTTCAAATATTGGCTCCACATACATACTTACATACATGCATACATAGACACATACCTTTGTCCCCGAAGGGGTAGGCAGAGCCTGAAAAGGCCTCTTTTCACAGTGGGTTGCACCATCGTGGAATATGGTAGTAGTAGTTTTAGTAGTAGTAGAGCTTTTTTGTGTAAGAGTTCGTCCGGGGAAGTACTACCACCATACCTATTTCTGCCGCAAAGCAGTAGTGCTGGCATTGCTGTGTTCCGGTTTGAAGGGTAAGGGTGCCGGTGAAATTACAGGCACATGAGACATATCACCTTTATGTCTCAGGGTGGCGGGCGCAGTGAGGTAATTTACTGTTCATAGGCAGAGGTTACTGCTTAACATCAGGTGGGCCATCTGCTAGTTCCGTCATTCTAAAAGTATAAAAAAAAAAAAAAAAAAAAAAAAAAAGGACGTTACGTGTGGTGATCTCATCGCCGCCATTGCTTCCCACGACTGACTCGGCTAACGCTTTCTTCCAGTAATAACACATTCCATAATAAGCTAGCAGCCAGGACAAATATTACAACAACGAATCTTATCAACAAGTCCGGGTAATCCCTTAGTCGGCTTTTTCGACATCCACGGGAGGAGATGGAGGGGTTTTTTCTTAGGTTAGATACACCACGGCGCCGGCGGTCATACCGTACAAGAACCGATCTACCTTCTTACGTCACAGAATAAATATTTTATTTGGAATAGCTCTAAATTACACTCTAAATAATAGTAGGTACCTACCTAAATACTTACCTACTTTATTTCTACATAGTAACAATATTGATAATAACATACGGTAATTACGTAATTCGTAGGTAGTACATAATATGTATTTGAAAATGAAAATAGGTACCTATAGGTTAGATAACAAGGAATTAACCGTTACCTACGTGAAGAGTTCATAATGCAATCAAAAATGTTACAAAACTAAAAATCTATATTTTTTAAGGGGGCAACATTATCGTTGCCTTTCTCACTACAGGCATTCAAGAATTCAATTCTTGAATACTTACAGAATCAAATAATAATAATTTTACTTGTTAGTTGTTCGAGGAAAGTTTTAACTCGGGCCCAGTATGGCTCCACGGGAGGAGATGGAGGGAGGGGTCTATTTTTTAGCCGGACATACCTACCACAGCAAATTTTAAATTATTGGTTTCGTATGTACTTATAGGTAACCAGTAATAAGCCGTGGTAGGTAGATATGTATCCAGCCAAATGATACCTAATCGTTCTCGTCGCGTGGATGTTGTACCTAAGCACTGTCTAAAACTACACCAGCGGTTTGCCACTGCCCAAGCCCTGGTGTTGGACAGCAACATCCACCTGAGTTCTCAACATTTATAATACTTACCACAGTCTGAGTATAAGTAGATTTTTACACTGCAATAATACCGCGATCACCAATCCGCCTGCCAATTGTAGTTAGGTAGGTAGGTACCTACCTAGTTATTATGAAAAATCCTCCATTGCATTCTATGGAAGAAGACTCGTTCAGCAGTGGAAGGCTGCTGCTGATGATGTTGATACCTGGCTAGGTGCAGTAGAATGTTAATACCTATATTATCTTTACAGTAATTTATCACAGTCAGGCCGGACTCATAAACCAGAGCTTTTTAAATGCAATAAAAATGTCAAAGTTCGTATTGGGCCACGCGCATTGTATGGTTTTGCGGAATACGAAGGTGCTTTCCTGATTGACACAACTAACAACTTCATCAAGTAAATTTCATCATCATCATCATAAGCCTACAGAAGGAAGTCCACTGCTGAACATAATTAGGCTTCCCCTATAGAATGCCACAACGAACGATCTTGAGCCACCTCCATCCACCTCCTTCCTGCGACCTCTGTACTTAATGTCTTTGGTCCTCTTTTGCGTTATCCAAACAAAAACAACTTGTTTTTAGTACTAAGAGTCTCTGAACTAAGTCGCGGACAGACAGACAGACGGACAGACATGGCGAAACTATACCTAACAATAATAATACAAATAAGTTAATACAAATTCCGTTTAATGGTATAGCTATACCATTACACGCAATTAGTATTTACTTACGCTATTTTTCCGTGATAGGATCACCTAACTGTATAATTTACAAAAAAAAAAGTTTTTTTGTCCAGAGAGACAGACATGCAACCACGAGAGTCATCGTACCTACCTACAATGGTTTCACTGATAACTTTTGAGGTACGGAACCTTAAAAATTTGTTTTGCTGTTAACTCATTGACCTGGAATAGGTACAGTTAGCTGCAAAAAATATGATTATGTTATGTTATGATATGATGTGATTTATGTTATAACATAAATCATAGAGAAATTTCCAATACCTACTGCGCTAGAATACTCGCATAGATTATGAATGTAATTAGTTCAGATAAGGTGGTTTTGTAGAAACGTGTAAGTAGGTACATTACGTCCTTAAATACTACACGTAGCTACTTAACGTCATCATCATCATCATCATCATCAGCCTACAGAAATCCGAGGCCTAGGCCTCCCTCTTAGAATAACATTACGAACGCTCTTGAGCAGCCTTCATCCACCGCCTTCCTGCAACCTCAATGATGTCTTTGTGTCTTGCAAACACAATCAGTGCCTAGTGGTAGAGCTTTTTTGTGAAAGAGGTCATCCGGGGAAGTACTACCACCATACCTATTTCTGCCTACAAGCAGTAGTGCTCGCATTGTTGTATTCCAGTTTGAAGGGTAAGGGTGCCGGTGAAATTACAGGCACATGAGACTTTTCACCTTTATGTCTCAGGGTGGCGGGCGCAGTGCAATGCCACATAGGGCGCGTCCTAGGTGGACGTGACCTATGAGGTAATGCACTGTTCATAGGCATAGGTTACAGCTTAACATCAGGTGGGCAATGAATAAAGAAACAGACAATTATTTCAGCTCAAATTTAAACAACCCCTCATTTTCTTCTCTGATTCTGATCACTAGCATCAGCGAGATTTTCCAGTTTCTGTCTTGTTTTGCGTAGGTACCTAACAAGCTACCTTATTATTTATATACAAGCCCAATCTACATAGTAGGTAAAGGTATACTCTTACTACGGATGATTCTGTCCAAAAAATATACGGTTATTCTAGTTATGTTCAGAGTATAAGCGCTACCTATGCCTAATCTTTAAATGGTTGTGCTACCAAACAAATCTAAACCAAACCTTAGGTATGGGCCGATCAGGCCACGTTTCTACTGTAGGTAAGTTAACAGGTACCTGCATGCATATAGGTACACGAAGAATCTTCATTTGATAATTTTAGTGAGAATTTTTTTAAGATTTTTAATGTAAGACTTTAAACATCTTATTTTAATCATACTGATTCATCTCGGAAGACTTTAAATATTGTTAACTTGAATGTTTTGTGTTCTTTTTATTGCAAGAATGTAATGCTTTGAGTGAATCTCTAAATATTCTTGACTAAAGAAAAATTATCTTAGTCTGAAACACGAGGAATATTTTCGAATTAAAACACATTATCTTCGTTTTAGAGAATTTAGCGGTTCAGCCAAGTAAAATATTGTTTAATAACGAGAATAATCGTTCTCCATACTAGACTTTCACATTCTTAATGGGAATATTTTTTTATCAATACCAAATTCTATTCAGTTCTTCAATGAAGAATTGTCATCTTTACTTGATAATTTGATAGTTTCAGTATGAGAAATTTTGTCATTTTAAAAGCAAGACGTTAAACATCTTATATTAATCATACTGATTCTTCTCGGAAGACTTTAAATATGCTTAACTTGAATGTTTCTGTTATGTTCATTTCAAGAATGTAATTCTATGAATGAGTATCTATATATTCTTGACTGAAGAAACATTATCTTAGTCTGAAACACGAGGAATATTCTCGAATTTAAACACATTATCTTCCTTTTAGAGAATTTAGCGGTTCAGCCAAGTAAAATATTGTTTTATCACGAGAATAATCGTTCTCCATACTAGACTTTCACATTCTTAACGGGAATATTTTTTCATCAATATCAAATTCAATTAAATTCTTCAACGAAGAATTGTCATCTTTATGTGATAATTTGATAGTTTCAGGATGAGAAATTTTGAGATTTTAAAAGCAAGACGTTAAACATCTTATTTTAATCATACTGATTCTTCTCGGAAAACTTTAAATATGCTTAACTTGAATGTTTTTGTTATGTTAATTTTAAGAATGTTATGCTATGAATGAGTATCTATATATTCTTGAATGTAGAAACATTTTCTTCATGAAAGAATCTTTATAATCTTGTTCACTTCAAGTATATAATTCTTAATGTAAGTATACATTTATCAATTATTTTTAAATTAAGAATAATATTGTCTCTCTCGTTATATTTTTTTATTATTTTTCATCTAGTATCTAATTTTCTTAAAGGAAGAGTATTTATTTTTAAAACGAAAACACATTAATTTCTTGGATTAATACTCTTGTAGTTTCTTGAACTAATACTACAAAGTTTTGAATCAAGCATCTGATTCTTGGTTTTAGAATATATAATGAGAAAAAAATATACTTAATGTAATAATTGTGTATTTCTTTGATTAAGAATAATGTTTAAAGTTAAGATAATATTGTCTCACTTTTAAACAATATTTTTAAGAATAATGGTATTGTTGGTTGAAGTAAATATGGAGTGTCATTTTTTTCCGTGTATCAAGATATAAACCCTAACTAAAAGGTTACGTGGAAACCAAGAACAAGTTTCTAGATTCAATTTATCAAAGAAAGGGTAAAAACTATTAAGTAAAATCATTAAAGCAATTAAACTGCTTTGAAAGACTTCTTTATTAATTCAGACGAAAACGTAAACGCAAACGTAAATGCAAACACAACACAAACGCAACATAGACGTCAACGCAATCAAGCGTAACATAAACGCAAACGTAAGTGTCAATGCAAACATAACGCTACATAAACGTAGTCGAAACAATGAATGTAAACGCAAACGTAAACGCAAACGTAAATGTAAACATAACACAAACGCAACATAAACGTCAACGCAATCAAGCGAAACGTAAACGCAAACGTAAGCGTCAATGCAAACATAACGCAACATAAACGCATCGTAAACATAAAATATTTTAATTATTTTAATTACTTTAATTTAATTTATTTTATCTGTAAAGTACACACAAGCCATCAATTTAATCAATAAGACACAACATTACAAAAGTTATAAAAACAATTGACTTACCAATGATTCTCCCAGCTCCAACTGTGTCCTTCTGGCCTCTCGAGATAAACTGCCTTTTTCACGTTAATTGTTCTCAATTTATACAAAAACTATCGGCGTTACTACCGGCGTCGCTACCGGCGTCACTACCGGCGTCGCTACCGGCGTCGCTACCGGCGTCGCTACCGGCGTCGCTACCGGCGTCGCTACCGGCGTCGCTACCGGCGTCGCTACCGGTGCTACTATCGATGTTACTTTCGGCGTTACTACCGGCGTCGCTACCGGAGTCGCTACCGGCGTCACTACCGGCGTCGCTACCGGCGTCGCTACCGGCGTCACTACCGGCGTCGCTACCGGTGCTACTATCGGTGTTACTATCGGCGTTACTACCGGCGTCGCTACCGGCGTCGCTACCGGCGTCACTACCGAAGTCGCTACCGGCGTCGCTACCGGCGTCGCTACCGGTGCTACTATCGGTGTTATACGATTCCAACAGCAAAGGTCATTCACTCCACTCAACCTCCATTGTTTTATTTGTCTCTTACAGACATTTCAAATTCTCCTAGCTTCAAGCTCTTTAAATCGATTAAAATATTATGTGTTTCCGCGAAACGGAACGATGTGGGTAGACCTCAGCAAAAGAGCGATACTTAGTAGTAACATTAAGGGGCTAGTCCTTGAAAATGACATTTCGAATTTTGACACTATTCCATTATCTGTGACCTCCACCTTGCGGTGGGATTTGAAACTAATTAGGTAAACAAATCTCTCAACCGTACAATTGTGTAGAAAACGCATTACTTGTTTTGTCAATAACATCATTGAATTTTTGTTCTGTACGTAATTAGATAAATGTAAAAATAAAATAAATGTATACTACCTATACAATCGTTGCTTGACTGACTGACTCGGTCACTGACTATCAACGCGAAGTCTAAACACTAGGTCATAGAGACCTGAAATTCACATAGGTACATTTCTTTTGTGGTACAGCGGTGCTCTAAGCAAGGAATTTCCGAAATACACACCCTAAAGTGGTGCAGCGGGATGTTGAAGTTTGAATAGCAAAAACTACACGCGGGCGAAGTCCCAGGCGTTCCACTACTGGATACTTGAGGAATCTCTGTGCACATATTGTGGTTTACATATTATGCTGTGTCAGGTTTCGTTATATTTTATAACAGTTTTATTCGTTTTATTTTACCCCAAATAGACAAAGTGGTCAACAACTTCAATAACTGTACCAATATGGGTGCAAAGTTAGTATTTCAAAACCATCATAACCGAATCGCAAATGAACATGGTCAAGAAACGAACAAACCCACAAAAACAACCAAAAAATACAGGACCACAAAAAAACAAAATTAAATCAAAAACACCCTAAAAACTCTCACAACCTAAGAAGGTTTGTGCCTCTAAAAAACCCCTTCCAATTCCTAAAAACATAGGGTTTAGCCTATTCTACCTCCCTAGAGTTCATACAAGTCTTAAACTTTAAGAAACAATTAAAACCTCGTACAAACTCATACAACCCAATTTAAACCGGTATTGAACGACGGGCCTTGCTCAGGAAAATATCTTGGGAATCGGGATTTTTCCCAGCAAGGCCCAAATTAGATCGTTTTCTCCGCCTCAAAACTCACTATTCTGCCAAACTTCCTGCTGATGTTTTTTTCCATATGAACTTTCATCCACTAACATACCTACCTTGTTTGTTTATATTAATTTGAATGTGTATATGTGCGCCTACTTTTTGTCGATTCAACCTTTGGAGGTTTTTAAGGTACAATATTATAATTAAATGTGTAAAATATATTGAGTATGAAATACATAAAAATAAAAAAACCTACACGTTTAGGGCTGTTTAAAAAAACGCTCATGCAGTGATTTTATTATTTAAAACTATTAATTTAATCCTATTTCGTCAAAATACATAGTAACAGTTTTTCGAGTTATTTTGTACAGAAAGACGGATAAAGAAACAAATAAATTATATAGGTACCTACAAACTATGTTGGAAGAAATACACGTAATTGAAACATACTGACCACCTACAAAAAAAAACGGCGCGGCGAGGACGTTGCATTTGACATGCATTCAAACATTTATCGTCTTCTAAATTCTAATTTCCAGTACTACCACAGTATAAATAATAGTACATTCTTCTTGAAACATGCCATGAATTTGTTTGGCGTCTTTATGAAAGGATTATAGGAAATTCAAACCATAAAATCAATGGTGTTGACGACCTCTGTGGCGCGGCGGGCGAAGGTTGGCCTGCGACGCAGGAGGTTGCGGGTTCGATTCCCGCCTCTGAACAAATATTTGTGCGATCGCAGATATGTGTTCAGGGTGTTCTGGGTATTTTCTATGTTTAATAAAAAATATCTATCTATGTATTATATTGTACTAAATATATCAATTATCTAGTATCCATAGCACAAGCTCTGCTTAGCTTGGGGCTAGATAAAGTTGTGTGAAATGTCCATTATTATTATCATTACTATTGTTTATTATTAATTGGGGTCATAAAGTTTGGATGTATTGTTTGTTATTCTATTAAAATTTAAAATTAAAGCGGGCTCCCATACAAGAAAAGTGATTTTAACAAACGCGGTATCCCTTGGTCCGTAATAGGTAGCCACAAAAAAAAATACAAAAAGTGTGTTATAAGTAGGTATGTACCTAGGGGAAAACAAACATGTTTATATTTACTTGCCTTATTTTTATTAATCATCATCATCAGCCCGGCTGGAAATAGAACATGTCCATAGAATGGCACGACAACTGGTCTTGAGCCGCGTCCGTCCACAGACTTCCCGCGACCTTTATAATGTTTGGTCCTACACTGCGTCGTCCGGTTGTTGGTCGCCACTCGAGGACTTTATTTCAGTCATCTTAATTAGTGCGTGTTGCCAGAGATGACTTACGTGACTGAGACGTGATCGCTAACTATCACACACACAAAAGCTCAAAGTATCACATCGGGTTATGCATGGAGAGAGCTATGCTATTGCCATCAGTGTACAAATACGTAGTCTGCGACAACCGTAACTACAAGAAGTATTGTTACGAGATATTCGCGCCTAAAGTTTTTTATCTTAAATTAGTGATCAGTCAGTGATTTTGTAAATATTTATCTGTTATGATTTTGATCTGTACGATCGCTACGATCATTCCCTTTAAAACAGTGTTTATTATATCGTGATAACATTAATGATTTTTTATTATTTAGTAAATAATAGTTGTCTAGTGCAACATTATTTTAGAACGTGCTTAACCTAAGCATGTGCGCCGTATGTAACATAGTTACTGTTCGCATGTCTAGAGATTTTGTTACGGTGTTCAGCAAACGGAATATGCTCAAGCTTTACCAATCTTATGTGCGGTAACATAGCTACTAACTCAGTTATACACCTAATTAAGCTGGGAGAAAAAATAATAACTGTAAGTAAGACCACAGAATAAATAATAGAAAAGAACAGAAGGCTCACATCGTGAAAAAAAAATGACCAACCTTGCTGGGACGCAACAAAGTGCATTTCAGTTTGCATAAGTGCTTAGTGCCTAGCGGGATATTCACCTAAACATTTCCGCATTCTTCTGATGTTTTAATCTTTTTATTTGTGTATTATATATATATAAATATATATATTTTTATAATTTTATACCTTTTAATATTCTTTGTATTTTTGAATTTTAAACACAAATTAAATTAAAATTAAATGACTATTCCAAGTATATTCGGTACAAATTTAATCTGCGTAATGTTTTTTTTCGAATGGAATTAAAAAAGATTTAAACTTTTGTTTTCTTGACAAAATCCGAATAAATTTATGGACAAAATACTTGTTATTGACTTTGTACGGTGAGGCATGACGCGTAGAAATAATAACTTGGTAACTTTCTATGGCGCATGCACTCTTAAATTGTTTTGACCAAATGTTCCCATTTTTAGGGTTCCGTAGTCAAAGACAAGGAACCCTTATGGATTCTTCATGTCTGTCTGTCTGTCCGTGTATGTCACAGTCTTTTTTTTCCAAAATTATAAGAGCTATACTGTTGAAACTTAATAGGTAGATGTATTCTGTAAAACGCATTAAGAATTTTACACAAAAATTGAAATAAAACAATTATTTTTGGGGTTCCCCATACTGAGAACTGAAAACCAAATTTAAAAAAAACATCAAACCCATACGTGTGGGGTTCTATGGATAGGTCTTCAAAAATGATATTGAGGTTTCTAATATCATTTTTTTCTAAACTGAATAGTTTGCGCGAGAGACACTTCCAAAGTGGTAAAAAGTGTGTCCCCCATAACTTCTAAAATAAGAGAATTAAAAACTAAAAAAAAAATATGATGTACATTACCATGTAAACTTCCAACAAAAATTGGTTTGAACGAGATCTAGTAAGTTTTTTTTTTAATACGTCATAAATCGTAATTCATCCAAGAAATTTTATATTATGTTACTTGCTGCTACGGAACCCTTCATGGGCGAGTCCAACTCGCAATTGGCCGCTTTTTTTTAATGGTTATTTTTGGAAATTGTTAATTGGTACCTTATTTTTGCGTAGATTCAATCTTTATCGAATACTGACTATCCAAGTTTTTTTTGTAGTGTATTTGGAATAGTGGTGTATACCTTATTTTATACCAGTCAGTTAAATCATTCTAACGGTGAAGTTATAATTTGGTAAATTTTGCTAGAAGTATCTCCTATTTTCTGGTATAAATGGCACTAATTTGCTTATGATTTCTTCTTTTATTTCTGCAGTTATACCTCTTGCCATAAAATTGGGCATAACTTCTAGAAAACAAAGAGTTGAAAAAAAATAATGTGGTAAATCCATTGTGATTTTAACTTACTTACACCGAGACTAGTTTTATATTTTGGGGTTCAATCCCCCTATCTACTTTTACAGTATAATCTCTCTCAGGTAAATTTGATGTAAAAAAAACTGGAGCATGTTTGTGATGCGTGATCTCGATAATTATAAAATCCTGAAAATCATAGATTTGATTTGCTGATTTTGTTTTCATAGCAAGTTTCACTTGATGGTGAAATTAATTTGTAGACATGAAGCTATTGAACATTTGATAGTTAATGAGCAAGTGCTAGCCATATTGCTGTTGATACTATTAACAAAGAATAACATGAAAACCCAGTTTTTGTACCAAAAGTTGTTGTTGTGAATTGTGATATCTAACCACAGAAATACATGCTTATATGCTTAAATAGTTAAGTCCCTGGGAAGATAAAGTTTTTTGGATACGTTTTCTCATCAGTAGTATCATATCATTACACACGGGTTGTGTATATCATGACGTTATTTTATAACTTCTTTAATAATTTTATTAGGTATTTCATATGATCTGAGCTTATTTTGTAGGCAACCAATTGCTGTTTTTCAGAATCCCCATCAGTCTTGTTAGGCCAGTCACCGTAGACACAAAAATCGTGTTAGGTCGCAAAAAGTTGCAGGGTTCTGTTTTTTTGGGATGTTGTTAGGATAAATACCAATTGTATAAAACCAAGTTTGCAACTTCGATAGAGCTGTGCGAACTTTGCAATTTTTTGCGACCTTAAATGTTTTAGATGACTGGGCCTATGTGTCGTTTGTAGGTTAATATTTGTAAGGAGAAAGGTTATACACACCTCAGTTTGTTCAAAATTACTAGGTTTAATTAAGTAGTTGGAAGAGACTTTTCTTCTGGGTACTTCTTTACTTTGTACTAGCTATTTTGCATTTTCTAAAGCTTTTACATGCGTACTTATCGTCGCGAGTATCGCCTTTGCATAACTCGCCACACACGACCTACCCACTTCAGCTTTGGTGAGTCACCGTTTGTTGAGCTCCCACTGACTGACTAGCACCAATCCCCCACTTTTTATCTTAGCGAATGACGGAACAATCAGATGGCCCACCTGATCTTGAGTGGTAACGTCTGCCTTTAACAATGCATTACCTCATATGTCACGTCCACCCCTTGTGGCATTGCACTGCGTCTACCGGCAACTATACCTTTCATACTGGAACACAGTAATGCAAGCACTACTGCTTTGCGGCAGAAATAGTACTGGTAGTAGTGGTGGTTGGTAGTACTTTCCCGAACGAACTCTTTCACAAAAAACAACTCTACTAAGTACTACTAAAAACTTACAAATACTTCGCCCTCCTGCGTCTCAAAACCAATAGTAGTACTACGCAAAACAGCCGTAAATATATTATACCTACGATTGAAATGTCTACGATTACTGTTTCGTACAGTTTTCGTTTACTTAGCAAGACGATGGCACAGAATAAATAATAGAACAAGTACAGAAGGCTCACTTCACGAACAAATTTATATAAATAGCGACTCTTGCTGGGATGCAAGAAAGTGCAATTCAGCTTGCATTAGTGCTCAATGCCTATCGTGATTTTTACCTAAACATTTCCTCTCTCTTCTAACGCGTAACTGCGTCGCTATCTGGCGCGGAGTGACGTTGCTCGTAAGGGTTGACGACTAGTCGCTTACGATAACATAGTTATCTAATGGCAAAGGTACGTTAGTTTGTACCTTGTCAATGAAAGTAAATATCTCTTTTAGGTGTAGGTAGTGACAAGGTACAGACTAACGTACCTATGCCATTAGATAATTATGTTATGGAATGACATACGACGCTAACAAAATAGTCCAAGAGCCAACATCCAATATTCATAATATCGGTTCCCAACTACAGGTTTAGCGTTTAGCTAAGTAGCCTCCTGAGGTATGGGAGCGGCACGGGAGAGTGGTGATTTTCTTATGTCAAATGTCGCGAGACGTCACTTGACGTCAGTCGGGCGGCGATCTCGCTGCCGTCAATACGTGTTATTTGGACCGGCCGCACACGAGATTAGCAACCGAAGATGGATCCTCAGATTAGAGCTTAAACTAAAGATGTTGTTTATAATGTATATAATTTTTTCAAGGTTAGTAAATCTGATCCAAATTCCGCCGAGCATGAAAACGATATAAATCTACACAGTATAATCACACGATATAATCTATAGTTATGAAAAAGAGGGATTTGTTAAAATTAATAAAACGAAATAAACTAGAAAAACAATTTAAAATTGATGCCATATTAAAAGAAAATGGTCATACGGTACTTTATTTGCCACCGTACATCCGGATTTAAAACCAATCGAATTAGTATGGGGAGATATCAAGGGCGAGCTGGCACGAAAACATATTAACTCAAATTTAACTGAGAAAAAGCGAGCACTAGAAGAGTTATTTGCTAATTTTTCATTTGAGAAATGGCAAAACTGTGACGGTCACGTAAAGAAAGTTGAGGAAGAGTATTTCAAACACGACCATCTTAGCGACGATATAATGGATCAATTTATAATAAGATTACGAGATGAAGACTCAGATAACGAAAGTGATTCCAGTCATACTGACAGTGATTCGAGTAGCGATATGGACATAAGCTAACAAATTGAAAGTTCAGTTGAAAATATTGATATTATTATTAAATATAATAATTATTTGAACAAGTATATTATTCACTTTCGCAATGACTTAGGTACTTATTTGTATATATCGTAAGATCTATCTTCACTAATTTTCATCACGTGTGTAGCCCGATAGTACTTTACGTCACATGTCACCCCTCCCGTGCCGCTCCCATTCCTCACGAGGCTACATCTTTTTTTTTGTTATATCATTCTCTTATTTAAGATGTTAAGGGGTGGGGGGACACATTTTACCACTTTGGAACTGTCTCTCGCGCAAACTATTCAGTTTAGTTTTTTTTTTATCAGAAACCTCAAAATCATTTTTGAAGACCTATCTATAGATAACTCACACGTATGGGTTTGATGAAAAAAAGTATTGAGTTTCAGTTCTAAGTATGGGGAACCCCAAAAATGTATGGTTTTTTTTTGTATTTTTGTTCTTGTAAGTCCTATCTAACTACATAAATAAATCCGGAGACATACAATTTAAGGATAGGTAGCAAAAGTCTGCATTTGTTAGGTAGGTGTACCTAATTACCTATAATGTAGACGTGCATTTCTACACCTTTCGATGTCCCTTGGAAGTGTGAAAAACGTGAGGTTCGGATCCTTGTTATAATTCAGGCAGCCGAATGCGATGCAATATGCGTTTATCTTCATTTAAGCATAGAATAAATAATAGTAGAAGACTTTAGTTGACGGACGACGTGACGCGGCGCTTGAGTTAGTTTACCGAACTAACTTCACGTGCGATCCGGCTGGCGCGCGGCAGCCCTCTGAATGGATTGACTCGTCTAGATGAGTCCGCCGGGTACTATAATATCAACACTAGTCTTAAGCACCATATATGTTATGTATGACGTTACTATTCTTATGTGTAGTATTTAGTCTAACATAATAATAAAAATAGTTCAGATAACCACCGTATAATATGTTACGGTGATTATATTTAGGATACATTTTTGATGCATGATCAAGCTCATACAAACACGTCAACCTCATACCTCATACCTAACTTACAATAAACATTATATTGATCAACTGGATTATCTATGAGGAACTAGTATGTCATAGATAACCCAGACAATATAGTTGTACTACAAATAATATTACGCGTCCGAATCAAGTCGCGGGTTACAGTACCTATACCTAGCTAGTATCTATTTTATATTATAATCGTCCAAAGTTAGTAGGTACTTACCCAAAATCAGAATTCGTTTATTTTTGCTATACGTTTTTAAATTCCGACGGGAAACGAAAATATTCGTGAAGAGAAAATATGTACAAAATGTGTGGCTTCATTTCACCGAGGACTATACTAAGTTCCATTGGTCTAGTTGTTACTATGTTGACAGAGTTATTTATACTTGTATTGTACGGAACCCTCTACACGCGAGTCCGACTCGCACTTGACCAGTTTATTTATCTTTGGCCTCCAATAAAGCATGGACTTTAATGGAGATTTTTTTAATAGCAGCATTGTATCATCAAAGTAACTATCTATGTAATACATTGTATTAAGTTTATCAGTTATCTAGTACCCATAACACAAGCTCTGCTTAGCTTGGGGCTAGATAATGTTGTGTGAACTGTACAGCATTATTTATTTATTTATTGTTTCGATATCAAATTGAAGTACCAGTATTATTATTAGTAACAAACAGCCAAACATAGATAAAAATTGAATGATAGTATAAATAAAAAATAAAAAAAACATATCCTTCCTCACTAGTAAGTCGGGAAATAAGCAAGTATAGCTTGGTATATTGTGAGGAAAATCGCTAAGCGAAACTCTTTTGGTCACAAATCACAATATAAACTCCTTCGTGAGTATACTACCGTAGAATTGCACCGAGCAACTACGGAGGCTTGCAATGTTCTAAGTAGAGATCCACCAACTTATCTGTAGAATTAAATGTATGTAGATGATAGAAAACTACATACATTTCATTCTACTGATAAGTTGGTGGATCTGTAGAATTGGTTTGTGTTCACGACTGTATGATTGAACTGTCAAACCATGTCCGTCCCGTTAATTTTCACAAACCTCAAATAAATAGGTATTTGGATGGGTTTCCTATTACCCGAATTACAATTATAACAACGAAAACCAACAATTTTCAGTAAAATAATACAAGTTTTTGTGATGGTATATCGAAGTATCCGGTTGTCCGTTTTCACCTGTGAATAAAAAAGTGAACGAGGGCCTTCCTTCCAGCGCCGTGGATAACCACGGAATGAGAGAAAATGGCGTAGAAATCGTGTAGATACGGCGAATTGAAAATGTTTTCGTGTTTTTACACATCTTTTGTATGAAAAGATCAAAAACCCCAACCTACTTTTAAAACCAAGTGTATAGACATGATACTAAAGTGTTTTATTTCTCAGAAATAGCTGTAATTCCGTAGATTTTAGCTCATATGTAGATGCTCTATTTTGATCAATTTTGTGAAAATGGGTAGGTAGTTTTTCAATTTACACAAAATCTAAAAATAATTTTAGAAAACCCCTACTTACTTTTATTCAGCCTGAAGTGTTCTTTCTTCTGATCTAAATATTGTTAGGAATAAAGCTAAATTCGGGAAGTTCTTGGCTTTTCAAAACACCACTTTTCAAGGATTTTCAAGGACGTGGCCCTTAAGTATATAATTTGTATATATTGAATAATTTCATGTTGTTTATTTATTTTGTTATTCCTAGCATGTTTTACTTGCTAGATTTCTTGTACTGTGCAACATTTTTAACATTAAATATGTTTGTGAAGTAAACGAATCATCAGTCAGTACGTATGATTAGTTACATTGGCACGATTCAATCATTTTGAATCAAATGTCTACTTTAACAGAAATAAACTTGAAAATTTACTCTGAATCTGATGTAAGTATCAATGTATATTGTATTAAATAAACAATAAGTACACTTCTGGACACATCTATTGACCCACCTTAGAGTTTAGGTTTATATGGCCACTACTGTAATATGATTGCTAGATTGAACAAAAACTATTGATGCAGTTTTAAACCTGATACATTTTACCATCTTTTTCGATCGTATTGTTTTAAATTTTTAATTCAGAATACCACAAACATGGAGCTACGCCTAACAAGTCGGGTATGCGCCTTGATGAAGGCAGTTGATTTTTGATAAAAAAACATGTTTTATCAAACAAAGGATTAATTTAATAACGCGTGTTGCCTCCATGGGCATCTACGACAGCTCTCATACGATTAGGCATAGAGTTTATCAACCGCTCCATGAAATTTTGAGGGATCATCTCCCATTCCTCTTCTATGGCAGTTTTCAACTCCTGCATCGTCTGGGCAACTGGCTGACGAGCCCTAACACGTCTTTTTAGCTCGTCCCACATGTGCTCAATCGGGTTCATGTCTGGGCTTCTGGCTGGCCAGTCCATAACAGTGATGTTCACATCCCGAAGATATTCCCTGACGATGCCAGCCGTATGGGCTCTTGCATTATCATGCATAAAAAGGAAATTTGGGCCCACATTGTCCACGTATGGCATCACGTGAGGTTCTGAGCACTCATGAATGTACCTTTCAGCATTTAATGTTGGCAGCCTTCTTCCTTCCATCATTGCCATGTAACGCCATTTTAGACTCATCAGAAAAGAGTACACGGCTCCAATGCTGCTGAGTCCAATTTAAATGAGTGCGCGCGAAATGAAGACGCGCTGTTCGGTGGGCTCGCGTTAGTTTGGGGCCATTAGCTGGCTTGTGTGGTACCATATCGCGTTCTTTTAACCTTCTCCGAACAGTTCGAGCGCTCACAGATACTCCGTGGAAGTCGCGAAGTTGGTTTTGTATCTCAATGGAGGTAAGGTGACGATTTCAAGCTGTTCGTCACGATGAATCGATCCTGCCTTTCAGTTCTGACCCGAGATCGTGGCCTTCCTTGGCGACGAACAAAGCCGCCAGTCTCTAGGTACCTCCGATAAACATTTCGGACCGCAGATCGACTTAAATTAAGTTGAGCACTCATATTTCTTGGCTGTGTCCGGCCTGGATAAGTGCCACAGCTTGGGCGGCGACTTCAGGCGAAGTATCCATAGATTATTGATAGAACCTCACCTTAATGTTAAGAATAAGTAATGTTTGTTGCAAAACCAAAGAGAAAAATCACACTTTCAAGAATTAAATCCAAGTAAACCAATAAAATCAAGTTTTCTTAGTATTCGATTGTTTGATATCAACGAACAGGCTCCAAATTTGTCTTTTATTTCTTTAAATTCTGAGTTCGAAATTTAAAAAAAGACCATTGAATATAATTATGAATGTGCCTGGTTCAAAACTGTATAAAAACTTTTTGCTCGACCTAATATAAATTTTTTAGCTAGGACTAAACGAAACTGAAAACGCAAGGTGGGCCAATAGATGTGTCCAGAAGTGTATTTTGTGAAAAATATTTTTTCAATACAAGCTTTTATATAATTTGAGTTCGTAGCCGTGTGCTGATCAAAATGAGCCTAAACACGGCCAGGATTATCCATCGAGGAGTTCCGTTATCCACCTTTCGTCTCCATCATCAGATCAGCTCGCTGTCACCATCATATTGGATTGTCATCGGAACTTGACAGGTATGCCAAATTTCTACCCAAGCGGTTAAGGATGACTGCTTTAAAATTCAGTTGCTAGATTCCACCCGGATTCCACCCAGACATAGTACGTACATGGCAAGTTAAATAAAAGCTTGTAAAAAGCCGGCTTTTTCGTTGCCCAGCCGGTTGCGTAATTTAGTGTGAACAATGCCATAGGAAAAAAAAACTTTAGGCTATCGCCCAAGGAGCCTCACAAAATAACAAGTAATTAATTTTGTAAAAATTAAATAAGCCCTCAACGCAATGAAACGGCTGAACCGATTTTGGTCAAACATAGATAAGAACACTCCAGTCAAATTCACCTTCATTTATATCATATTTGTATGATTTACATGCATTTATTACAAGTAAAAATCATAACCCTCAATTTTGCTTCGCCGTAGTCGGGTAAAACATGGCTCACCTGATATTAAGCGGTAACATCACATAGATCACGTCCACCTAGGACGCGCTCTATGTGACATCAAAAAAAGATAAAGAAGAATTGAGAACAGGTCTAGTCTCTTTCTGTCTGTCTCTAGATTGTACAAGGCCATAGGAATAAATAAATAAAATGCCACCCTGAGACATAAAGATGAAAAGTATCATGTGCCTGTAATTTCACATTTCTGTGTGCAATTCCGCACTTACGTGCTTTGCGGCAGAAATAGGTATGGCAACTACTTCCCCGGACGAACTCTTTCATAAGTTTACCTTCTCGTTTCTGTTATCTTGTCTCTGACGTATAATTCGTTCCAGTGCTGCGGACGGAGTCGTACGGCAGCGTCACTTTGAGGCTGTCCATGGTGTCCAAGGACTTGAGGAAACTGGGGTACGACAACCAGCCGGCTATGTGTAACACCTAAAATCATAAGCACCTATGTAATAATTATTCGGTATTTGCAGTTCTTTAGGATACAAAAAAAATACGGTTAAGTTTGTATATTCATTTATTTTACCTTATAACAACGGTTATTGCACTAGGCAAGTCACTTTTATAAAGTACAAGCAGCGCCCCGCGGTTTCACCCGCGTAAGTCTCGATCCCGTGGGAATATCGGGATAAAAATGTGCCTATGTGTTATTCCGGGAGTCCAGTTATTTCCATTCCAAATTTCATCCAAATCCATCCAGTAGTTTTTACGTGAAAGAGTAACAAACATCCATCCATCCATACTTACAAACTTTCGCGTTTATAATATTAGTAAAATCATCATTTCAAAAAATTAAAACATTAAGTTGTAATTCCTTCTTAGATGTATTTTATCTTCCTTTTGAACTCTAACATATGTTCCAAATTAGTTATTTTAGGTGGTAATTTATTATACATTTTTATCTTAATATAATCCGCCTGCTTTTAAACTTTCGTTAACCTTACTTTTGGTTAATGGAGATTGTCCTTATTCCTTAAATTATAATTATGTACGTCGATATTCTTTAAATAACTATCTTTATTTTGATGTATTTCTAACATGCTTGTATAAACAGTTATATCACCGTCATTATTTTATTTTGCTCGAAATATTTCCTTGCCGATGTCACAGATAAAATAATATTATACTAGTACCGATGTTCTCCTCTTTAGCCCACATTTAGGTATTCATAAAGATCGTTTTTGACATATCAAAACTTTGTTTATATAGGAACTATTTCCCCAGACCGTTATGGCGTAGCTAATTATTGAATGGATATAAGCGTTTGTCCAAAAACAATCGGCTTACTTTATTTATTCACAACTAGCTGTGCCCGCGTCTTTGTTCGCGCGGTACATCCAAATATTCTGAACCCTGCAAGATATCAAAATGGAAGATCCTACTAAAATTTGTCACTTCTACACGCTGAAACGGCTCGACGGATTTGGATGAAATTTGGAATGGAGATAGCTTGACTTCTGGAATAACAGATTGGCACATTTTTATCCCGATGTTCCCACGGGATCGAGACTTATCCGGGTAACTCCGCGGGGCGCTGCTAGTACACAATAAAAAAAGCACTGCCTCCTGCCGCTCCTCAGCATCCATCCACACACCAAATATCATCAAAATCTGCTCAACCGTTGACCCGACAGACGTTGTCCTGCCCAATGATCTTGAGTTCATACAATAATCCCATAGGAAAAAAGCACCTTTAGTTTTTCCTGAATTTTCCTATTTTCTGGGTTTTTTTAAATAAATATTTTTCCATAACTTTAATCGATTTTTTTTTAGCTATAAAAAAAAGGCATTTCGAGAAAATATGAAAATAGGACCAAACTTCGTTTGTATAAGATAATCTGTTTATTTCAGATTTCTCACAATAAAAAATACACATGTCATCAATTTTGTTAATAATTAAGTCTTTAATTAATTTCACTAGAAACCATAATTTTCGAGTTTTGATTGTTCCCGATATTTCGGCACAGTTTCATGCGCCATGATCAAATCATGGTAAATATCCCGTTTCTGGTGAAAAGTATGTGCATAACCATGATAGTTTCAAAAGTTACATGTTATAATGAATGTTAGTTTGTACGCAAAATTACAATTATTAAAAATAAACATGTATGGCGCCGCTTTCGCGTCTCTTCTTTTCACCAGAAATCATGTCATCGAGTGATTGGGATCTAAGTTAGGCCCTAATTACCAGTAGGTACCTACTAGACTACTACAGGTAGGTAGGTACTTTATAATGTAGGAAGTAGGTACAGGTCCGTTGTAATTAGGTAGGTAGTTACGTAGCTCTCATTATAGCCCGCATGCTCTAATAACCATTATTGTGAGATGATGAGTTGCATTCTCATGTAAACTGTGTGGGAAGGTTTCCAATAATAGACGGTACCTATACCTAACCTCCATTCATACCTACCTACTACTAAGTAGTGTAGGAGGGAACTACCTATACAGGGTAGAAAGTTGAGATAGGGCACGAAGGCACAGAATAAATATTAGAACAAGTTTTTTTTTTTTTTTTTTTTTTTTTTTTTTATACTACTTGGATGACGGATCAAGCAAGAGGCCCACCTGATGTTAAGCGGTAACCTCTGCCTATGAACAGTGCATTACCTCATAGATCACGTCCACCTAGGACGCAACCTATACGTGGCATTGCACTGCGCCCGCCACCCTGAGACATAAAGGTGAAAAGTCTAATGTGCCTGTAATTTCACCGGCACCCTTACCCTTCAAACCGGAACACAGTAATGCGAGCACTACTGCTTTGCGGCAGAAATAGGTATGGTGGTAGTACTTCCCCGGACGAACTCTTTCACAAAAAAGCTCTACTACTACTGACCTTTTTAGGTGACAACATGGTGTATAGAGAGCTCTGCGGATGCTTGACGAATCAATAGAAGGAAGGAGCATTGCTGTTGTTCATTCAATGACGATGGTGAGACTAGACATGATATCATCACGAAGTAGGTAAGTATCACCTATAGGTACTTACTGCCACTACCTTACTAGGATTCAATAGAATCTATCAATGCTCCGTTTCATTAATAAAAAGGCTGTTAAAACTATAAGCACGGTTCAATGCGGTCTCATACGTCATGCGTGCGTCTCACGCAGTGGTCATAGTATCATTATTTGGTACGCCGCGTCATGGTATCATCAGAGATTTTCCGGCTATACAGGAATAGGCTCCGTGCAAGGCCTCACGTGCTAGATTACAAAATGTTGTTTCCACAATAAAGGTATTCCCGTTGAGGACAAAAACAAAGGTCAGGTGCGTCTTAACACCACAAAAAGTAGCCGGTACCGTAGTAATGTCTATTATTTATTCTGTGGTAATGTGCCAAGTACCACCACAAAAAGTAGCCAGTATCTATCTACCTGTCAACTTTGATGTCTTTTTCGTTATTACTTATGTGGTACAATCAAAGAATTTAAATTACCATGGCTTGGTATCATTTAAAAAAAATTACGACTATACTCCACGTACTTTACTATTATCCTGCTGACGTTTCGTTGACGGTTGAGCAGGAGGATAGTTAGTACGTGGTTTTTCTAAAATGTTACAATCCATCCCACTAATATCATGTCAAAGTTTTAATTTGGATATTTACATGTTTTGATGTTTGTTACAATCACACTGAAACGGCTTATCCGATTTCGATAAAATTTGGTACGCGGATAGATTATGACCTGGATTGTACTATAGGCTAATTTTTACCCCGGCAAAACGCGAGCGAAGCCGCGGGTGGAATGTCTCATGTGCATGTAATTTCACCGGCACCTAACACCGTTCAAACCGGAACACAGCAAGATTCAAGATATGTATTTGCATAAGTAAATAAGTGTTTGAATTTGTTAATGGACCTACTGCTTTGCGGCAACCCGAGGTGACTCCGGCAAGCCTGCGAAGGCCCCAGGAAACTTCTGTGCTTCTGAACGGAGTTAGGCTGGCTAACTACAAAGTCAAACAACTCTCACGCATAATGGACCGCCCATTATTTCGAATCCGTAAAAGGGAGTTCTTTAACATTAACATTAACATTACTGCTTTGCGGCAGAAATAGGTATGGTGGTAGTACTTCCCCGGACGAACTCTTTCACAAAAAAGCTCTACTACTAGGTACTATAAGCATATTGTATTATCCTTAACGTAATGAACATCCCTGACGTATCGTATAGGTACCGTTCACAATTATCAGTAATTTAAGAACCATGATTCTATCTGGGAGTTAACCAACACGGTAGGTACAAGATAAGTACGTTTTATTTTCACTGGTTCGTTCTAGCACCGGGAAAAACCAGTGAATTGTATACATTATAGTGTACCTACTACATACACGCGATGACTCTACCAATGAGATAATTATGTAATTGTCATCTTTAAAGTTTTTTAATTGTGATAGTGTCTGATTCAATGTTATCCTAGTAGGTATGTCAATGTTAAAGTAGTATGGTGTGTCAATGTTATTGTGTTTAGTTAGTCTATGGTAGTACCTAGTAGCCCCCGGTTACGTTTGAACCATAAAAGGTGATATAAAAAAATGGCGCAAACGTAACCGGGGGCCTAGTAGAGCTTTTTTGTGAAAGAGTTCGTCCGGGGAAGTACTACCACCATACATATTGCAGCTGCAAAGCAGTAGTGCTCGCATTGCTGTGTTCCGGTTTGTAGGGTTTGGTTGCCGGTGAAATTACAGGCACATGAGACTTTTTATCTTTATGTGTCAGGGTGGCGGGCGCAGTGCAATGCCACATAGGGCGCTTACTTGGTGGACGTGACCTATGTGATAATGCACTGTTCGTAGGCAGAGGATATCTACCGCTTAACTTCTGGGGGGCTAGTCTGCAAATTTGTCAAGCATCTTAGACGGCCGTGTGGTGTATACACTAAACAGATTTTAGTATGGAGAAATCGAAGAGCGCCCCTAGCGGGCACCTTGAGAACCTCAAATCCCGTACAAAAATCCATGTAGGTACACAGTAGGCCGTGTAAGTTGCTGGTCAAATTTGCAAACTAGCCCCTCTGACGCCTTCACATTGTTGTTAAATGTAAAGGTAGTTAAAACTTAGGTTTTTTGTTCTGTAAGAAAAAAAGTGCCCGAAAATTTGCCGCCCCCTAAAATCCACCATTCAAACAGTCGTATCTAAACAAACAAACAACTTTACATTACTAAATTTTCACTAGAAACGGGATATTTACCATGATTTTTGAGTTTTAAAATGCAACTGTGCCGAAATATCGGGAACATTTAAAACTCAAAAATCATGGTAAATATCCCGTTTCTAGTGAAAATTATGTACATAACCATGATAGTTTCTTTACATTACTGTTCATATGGGGAACTTTCCACGATATAGAGAGAGAGATGAGTAGAACGCTCTAGCTAGATAAAGTTACCTGGAAATCCCCCTTGAGAATTCTCACATATCACGGAAAAAATTTTTGTTGGAGTGGAATTTGCTAGTGGAATATAATTATGTAGGATAAGTGTCCAAGTCAATATGTCCAGTTTTGTCCGAAACACGAAATATTGCTGGTACTTTTAGTAAAGGGGCCAAACAACGAAAGTGGGCGAAGTACTTATAAATCGTAGATGATTCCGAAAAGGGGGCGAAAATCTACAATTACTATGAAATTAATAATTTGTAAACAAAATCAGAAAGGGGGCAAATAGCGAACAGACCTCCGCGAAACTGCTTTTTAACCGACATAAAAGAAAGGAGGAGGTTCTGAACTTTTTTTTTAATGTTTTGTTCCCGTCATTTATGAACCGTTTTTTTTTAGTTGAAATGATATTCGTCCACATTGTAGTTTAATTTTTTTCAAGTGTAAACCACACTTTATGGATAACATTAAATTTGGGTTATATTTAAATTTAATACTTCCACATTGTTCCATTTTCATCAAAATCTGGTTCTGATGATGGGATCCATGAGGAATTGAGGGAACTCATCAAATATTATAGGCACACATATAGCGATTTCGGTATTTTCAGCAACAAGTCAAGCATGTGCATTCAGAAAGTGCCACTTGGTGAAGTGGAACTGATGAAGAAGACCAGAGATGGCCATTGGAACTACTCAATGATAAGTTTTTCACGGGTGGCGATAAGGGTGACTTTCCGATATCGATTGAGTTTAAATTTGGCATACCTGTCTAGTTCCGATGACAATAAAATATAATGATGACAGCGAGCTGATCTAATGATGGAGAGGGAAGGTGGACAACGGAACTCCTCGATGAATTATAGTAGACTGGCCGTGTTTAGGCTCATTGTGATCAGCACACGGTTCTGATCACTAATATTATAAAATGTGGTATTAGTGATAAATTCCTAGCTTCGAAGCCGGTTTTTTTCGAAAATAGTTATTCGTAACTGGAGCCAGTAACATAAATCACATTACCTTGTATCTATTTGAGTCACCTTCAAGTTCCTTGATATCTTTCGCTCGGCCTTCTAAAAGTAAGGAAAAAGTCTTCTAATGCATGGGTGTATGTCTTAGTAGATTAGATAGAAATGCAAATAGATTTATCATCTGTAATAGTTATACAGTTGAAATTATCACGGAGTTTGTCTTTTTATTGCCCCTCTAACAATTTTTATTTATTTTCCTTAACCTGTTTTGTCCCACTGCTGGGCAAAGGTCTCCCCCAAATTCTTCCCTGTCTTTGGCAGTCTCCCACCACTCCTCAAAATTTACAAGATCGTCCCGCCAACGCTTTCTAGGCCGACCCCGAGGTCGCCGTCCTTCAGATATCCAGGGTGTGCTGATGTTCGCCCACCTGTTGGGAAGCATTCGACTGACGTGCCCCGCCCAGTCCCATTTAAGCCTGGCTGTTTTGTCACCTACGTCGTCAGGGAACGCAGCGTGGTGTTTCTAACATGATCGGTTCTCTTCCAATAAATAATACAAATAAAATACATACACACATACAAAGGTACACAGAGCCACAATGGGCCTGTTTTCACAGTGGGTTGCACCATCGCGGAATATAAACGTGACTAGTGGTGAGCTCATCCCGCCATTGCTCCCCACGACTGACTCAGCTAACGCTTTCTTCCAGTAATAAACGCATCCCATAGCAACCAGGACAAATCTTACACCAACGAAATCTTATCAACAAGTCCGGGTAATCTCATAATGATCATCTTACACTTTCGTCGAGTGGGCCCCGTGTGCCAGCAGCAGAAATTATGCACCATCCATCATCATCATCATTATTATCATCATCATCATGATCATCATCATCATTATTATCATCATCATCATAAATCATAAATAAATAATAAATCATTTATTTGACCAAATAAAGTTACACAGATAAAGTTGAAGCCCTGCCTCCCGGAAAAGCGTAAGCTGTGGCCCAGGAAACAGTTATAATACGAGTAACTAAATTTTTACGTTTGAAATTTGATGAAAATGGGTGTTAGTATGGGTGGCGGTGTGAGTGAGTGTAAAAGTTAGGGTGTATTATGTTAGTGTAGTGCGTGGGTGTGTTGTGTGTGGTGTGTGGTGTGGGTGTAGCGTGTGTGAAAAGTAAAGTTAAATGTGTGCACAGGCTCTCCTGCTACCACCAGTCTCTTAAGAGTCTGGGTATCACAGGAGAACCCAGGGTGTGTGGGTGAGTGTGTATGTAGGTGTGTGTATGAGGTTGTGTTGAGAAGGTGTGTAGTATGTACGCTAGTTAGTTAAGTTCTCAGTTTGATAGTAGTCAAAGGACTAACCATTGAATTAATATAGCTCATCTTAGTCATCAGCCTTCCGACGTTCACAGCTGGACGAAGCCTCCCCAATATAATACAAGGATTTGCCATAATCACTACCACTACGCTTGGCAAGCGGGTTGGTGATCAAGTATTGGCTTTGAGTACTGAGGTGGATGCTACCCATCCCCTGGTGTAATCCCTCACATGGCCTTTACGAAATCCACGAGAGCAGATCTATTCTTACAGATAGCGGAAATATAATGGGTTGATTATTTTCATTTCATTTCATTACATTTTATTTATGCACTAACAATTAAATATCGTGTTTGAAACTATACTTAAACCAAATACATTATATTAAGCTCCAAGGGACAGTAGACCTGAGTATTTGATATGAATTTCAGCTTGATACCTCCACGCGTTCCTGAGAAAAAGGGTCTTGACAGACAGACAGACGGACAACAAAGTGATCCTATAATGGTTCCGTTTTTCCTCTTGAGGTACGGAACCCTAAAAATATCTGCAGATTGTACAAATATTTGTTCCGAGGCGGGAATCGAACCCGCAACCTCCTGCATCGCAGGCGAACCTTCGCCCGCCGCGCCACAGAGGTCGTCAATTATAAAATAACATACCTACACAATTACTTAATAATTAAAATAATTTTAATTAATATTTAAAGTTGTAATTGTATATTGGCCGTGGTGTGCCGGCCCAAGAATAGACCCCTCCATCTCCTCCCGTGGATGTCGTAAAAGCCTACTAAGGGATTACCCGGACTTGTTTGTAAGATTTGTTGGCATAAGATTTGTCCTGGCTGGTAGCTTATTTATGGAATGTGTTATTACTGGAAGAAAGCGTTAGCAGAGTCAGTCGTGGAAAGCAATGGCGGCGATGAGTTCACCACTTGTCACGTCTATTTCCCACGATGGTGCAACCCTCAGTGAAAAGAGGCCTATTTGAGGCTCTGCCTACCCTTTCGCGGAAAAAGGCGTGTGTTTATGTATGTAATTGTACAGACAGACGGCTGAATTTCAGACCCTATGTAGAGCGGTAGAGTTTAATCTCGAGGGGTGCGCTCACGCAGGCTTAGGCGCCGGGCCTTGAGGCGACATTTAAACCGGCTGCTATCACTCCAAGACACAGTATAGCTCACCGCCTCACGCGAGAGCAACGTGTTAAAATGTCAGTCCTATAGTAACATCGACACTCGAATGTATTGGCTGGTCGGTAACTCAAGTGGTCCAGTTTGAAAGTGTGCCGCGACCTTAGCGGAGTTTGAAATTAAACAAGTTCGGGACGAGGCGCGGTAGCGCGACTTTCCAGGCGCAGAATTAAAATTATAAGGTAATTTTAGATTATTATATAAAAGTTTTTAAGGCGATGTTTTAAAATACCAAATGGGCGGAGTCTACCAAGAAAACAGTAGCTGCAAGAAAGCGACAGCGCTATTGCTCACTTGATCCCGGGAATAGATGAGGTATAGCTTTCTGTCGCTCGGAAGTAACTGACGTAAGCGACGAATGATAAAACTTTGTTTTGCTTCTAAAGTAAATAAAAACATATATAAAATATAAAGCAAATATAAACTATAAATGATCTATAATTAATCTAAGTAATGTGATTACCTACTGAAAAGTACATAAATTTACGCTTCGTATTTTCTCTAATTGAAGCAGGGACCTAAAAAGGGTTTTAGGAGGACCAATTTAAAAAAAATAAAGGTATGAGTAAAGTTTCAACAATCGTGTTTCTTGTCTAAGATTTATTTAGATTACATCCTCAAGTAATTATTGTATTAAAATCATATTGTATCATTCCTCTTCAAGGCACGCGGTAAACCGAGACCCACACAGATCGCGTTGGCGTCAAAAATGATGTTTTGTTACGGCTTAAATAAAGACTTCAAAAAAACTAAGCGACATAATGCCTTTTTTATGTCTAATTCAATTATAAAGTCTCATAAAGATCGTATTTAAAGTATTCATTGCATACTAGCAGTATATCGTACAACTTGGAGGCAGCTTTGTGTTTTTTTTATTGAGAATTTTTTGTGGATTCGTGTTGCATACGTCTTTACCAATTACTTCATGCATTTATTACAAAATCAATGTTACGGTGTTGTTGATGTAATTTAGAGCATCATTTTAAGCGATGTATGAGGTGCAGACTCTTAACCTAAACATAAAATTTCTAAAAGGTTATTTTGCGCATATAATCTGAATTAGTTTTCCTTGTTTTATAGGATGATTTGTTTAAATAACATTTTCATTCAGCTTCAAAATAATTTCGACGTAAATGTGAAAAATAATCTCTCGATGAATCAACGTTATATGATAGCGTATCTTATCGGTATTTTCAGTAGTACCTATCTTATGCTGTAAAGCTAATATCTACATGTAAAAAAAATCCTTTCGACTGCGCCAACACCAGGCAGAAATCTTCATAAAAAAAAACACCTCGCGCCGCTTAAAAGTGGTTTATAATTGAATATCTCGTAAAATATAGATAATTTTACAAAACCCCTACAGTAAACCTTCGGCTTTGTTGTATTTTTTTTATCTAATTTTTAACCAATGCACCATTTTAATAGACAATCGAATCTAAGCTTTGGTAGACGGAACTTTGGTTTTTTTTCTATCGTGTTTCTGGTACAGTGATTCCTCGAAATTGTAGTACCCATGCATATTCTTAATTTGAATATTGTACTTGATTTAGTCTGAAAATCAAACCTAAGATTAGGAGTTTTGCGGGATGCTCTCGATTGTGGCGCGAAATTATTATTTTTTGGTATTTTTTGCTCATTACAGCTCATCAACACTTGTTCAGATAGCAAAAGTTGTTTGATAAATTTAATTTCACGCCAGAGCGAGAGCGTCCACCTTAAAAAACCTAAACGAATCTATTACTACCCATCTAAGCGAGATCATTCATCCACAGATGTTCAAAACTATAAAGCCTACATTGAAATTTGGATGTAGGTACAGTGCTACAAGGGTCATTTGGCACATGCTAAAATTAGAACTAAAGCTAAGACCAAACCAACGCGCTCAGCCCGCGTCCTCAGTGGCGTGCACGGTGGCCATAGATTACTTTTCATCCTAGCATGACGTAATTGAAGTCGGGGGCGGATGCTAGATTTACTTATGAGGAGACAATTAAGAAGTAAATGATGTCACGTCACGCCTATGTCACGCTAATGGTGGCGAATCGTAAAGATGGCAGCCGATAACGCGTTGGTAGGTACTACATTTAGATAGTCTATAGATTATTTAAGGTGCTTCATGAAAAAACATTTAGTTGAAAAACTAAACAACTACACTAATATTATATAAGATTTTTGTGAAAAATATATTTTTCAATACAAGCTTTTATAAAATTAGTGATCGTAACCGTGTGCTGATCAAAATGAGCTTAAACACGGCCTGTCTACTATTATCCATCGAAGAGTTCCGTTGTCCACCTTCCGTCTACATCATCAGATCAGCTCGCTGTCACAATACAATATGTGTATTGTCATCGGAACTTGACAGGTATGCCAAATTTCAGCTCAATCGGTTGAGGATAACTGCTTTAAAATTCAGTTGCAATATTCCACCCGGATTCCACCCAGACAAACATACATACCTACATTGGAAGTTAAATAATAGGTTTTAACTTGTAAAATTGTCAAAATTGTTTTCACCTCACAAGCTCGGAAAGGTTTTGTTTATCATTCGAAATTTGCGTGCAAAAGTGCTTTTTATGCTACACGTACTCTAACAAAGAAATAATTTAAACTCAGGCAGCTACCAGCCAATCCACAGCTGGCTGTTTAGATAACTCATTTAGGATTTTTTCTATTTGCAAAGTGAAACTATTTCTTGCTAATCTTTTATCTATGTTAGTGCTAGATTAATCCGTGTCAATTCTTTAATTGATTGAGCAACTTTAAGTACATCATTATCATATTCAATAAAAACTAGGCCCAACCGGTTCAGTTTTTTTGCACTGCGAGAGTTGTTATAAAACTTTTTTATCGAGGTCAATTTAATTTATCTAGCTTTTATAATAACGTTGAAGAACACGAAAATAAAATCAATCGTAAATTAAAAGAGGTAGGTAAGATTTTGTAAAATATAAAGCTTTTAAAATCAATTTGAAGTCGTTAAAAATCTATGATTACCGTGTTCTGTAGCCTAACAAATGCATGAGAATGATTGAACAGAAAAAACAATTAAATTGGTACATTTATTTGCTACGCACACAAATACACAGAACAAACAGGTAGAAGAAAGAAAATATTAAATCTTATCGGATTTTTTGTTACGGAGGGTTTCCAACGAGTAACAATTGGTCGTTGGATGTTTTCCCGTCTAGTGACACTGCCTTTCAGACAATAAAAATACTGGGTGTTATTCGTTGGGAATACGCCTGGAAAAAAGTAGCAACGAATCACATTGTACTCCGATAGGGAAAAAAACCTAACTCACCCTTATTGCCTAGGTGACACTGAAAGTTAATACCTGCTTGATACTACTTATTTCATAAAAAACTTGTGTAGCTTATATAGTGTTGTGTTAGGTATTAAGTAGGTATCTTATCTTATCTATAAGTTACACTTAAGGATACACAAGTTTTTATGACATAAGTATGTATCATATAGCAGGTATATTGAGTGAGTTTGGAACATTTTCCCTATCGGAGTACAGGGTGACTCGTTGCTGCTTTTTTCCAGGCGTATTCCCAACGAAAAACAGCCAGTATTTTTACTAATAGCTGCCTGGAAGATGCTGCCTGCTGCTAGGTTGGGAAAAAACCGAACGATTAACAGTGTGACTCGTTGGGAACTCTCCGTAACAACTGGGGGCGTCAATGCGACATTCAGGGGGTTTTTAAAGCCTTTGAGTCTTAAATAACCTTCGACTGTCTTTCCTGAAAACTATAATCTGAATTATATATATTCGAATTATATTCCTGAAAAATATCTAAGTAAATTGGTTGTAGACCTTTGTGCTCCATCGTCGGCCGCATCGTCACTCACCAACAGGTGAGATCGTGGTCAAACGAAGGTCTATCAATGTAGCAAAAAACATAATTTTGTTCCATTTAGTTGTGTCAAGTTTGGTAAGGTATGTGTCCAAACAGTCCTGTCTCATTTTTCATTCAGTATAATGCTTCGCCATAAACCAATGATGTCAAGCAGCGCTGGTTTTATACAAAATCAAAGACAGTGTTCGTCCGGGGAAGTACTACTACCATAACTATTTCTGCCGCAAACCAGTAGTGCTCGCATTGCTGTGTTCCGGTTTGAAGGGTAAGGGTGCCGGTGAAATTACAGGCACATGAGACTTTTCATCTTTATGTCTCAGGGTGGCGGGGGCAGTGCCATGCCACATAGGGTGCTTCCTAGGCGGACATGACCTGTGTGATACCTAATGCACTGTTCAAAGGCAGAGGGTACTGCTTAACATCAGGTGGGCCATCTGCTTGATCCGTCATTCAAAGTAGTATATAAAAAATACTACGGACAATTTGATATTTTACAGTTGCATCATTGTTCTGAGATGACCCTGAAAACAGAGATAAAATCATCACAGCATGCTCACATGCACAGGTCTTAGTAAGATAAAAAAAATTAGGCCAAATGATTTTTATTTGCGTTGCCAGTTTCCGAGGCTACCCGCCAACAACAAATTCATGACCAACTGAACCATTCGACAACTCATTATCGAATTTACGGCGCGTAAATTGAAACTTAATCAGTTAATAATAAGCATAACCATTAACAATGGATAAGTGTAAATCTTATGCAGCTGCGTGATGCAATCTTGACCGAGTTGCTCGCGTCAAGCTGCATGGTTTGATCGCCTTGAAAGAGCAGAAGATAGCGGACTAACATTTCTGCTCCTGGTGAAATGGCTTATGATTGAACTTTGTTGGATGTCGTCATCATCGTATTGCAGTCCACTGCTGGACATAGGTCTTTCCCATGACACGCCACTGAGTCCGGTCTTCAGCTCTGCTCATTCCAGTATCTAACAGTCATCCGGCCAGTCAGTAGCCGGCGGGCGACTGAGTTTTTTTTTTGTTGGGTGTGACAATAAAACTTTAACCCCGCTCAACCGTTCATAGTCCATATAGTCGGTACTGCAATGTTTTTATTGTTAAATGTTTATTGCTAAATAAGCAACAAATCATACGAAGTTGTTAGATTGGCAATATTCAGATTCAGAGGCAATATTCGTAGTGTAGTAGTAACTACGTTTCCCTACACGCGGTCTCCACTCAAGAACTCGTTTACTCCAACAGTTATCGGCCATGACCGGTCCTCTGCCGATTCAGCTTGCTATTATCCATTGGATGTGCATTTTGCGAAGGACACGAGGATACGAAAACCGACTGAGCATCGTGTTCCGTTTAGATTTGACGACATAACGAGTCAGAGTTTATTTCCCTTTTGTGGAAAGGACGTTGATGGATATAAGCCGCTATTGAGGCACTTTTAAGAGTAGGTATTGTACTCTTAGTGTATCTAAGACAGTCAGATAACCTTGAAAAACTGGTTGTAGTTGGAAAAGTGGATGGAAAAAGACCGCGCGGCCGATCACCTAGTCGCTGGTCTGATCAAGTCAAGGCACTCACTGGCCTCCCTATCACTGCTGCCCTAAGACAAGCCGAGGATAGAACAGCGTGGAAGAAAATCGTCAGCATCTCTACTAAATCCTTTCAAGACGGGAACGACCTTCAGTAATGAAGAATACGACAAAGAAGAAGAGAAGAAGAAGCTATGCGCTTTGGCTTCGGACCATGGAAGTAATAATAACTAATTGTACGTAGTACTTATTACTTCCATGCTTCGGACACATTTGTAGAATCTTGAGCCCTCTGCATATTAAACGAAGTTTGCTCTTATTTTGGGTTAACTGTTATCAAACTCCATGACATGATCAATACACTAATAACCCTTGAAACGTTTATCAGTTTTTTATAAAATTATTTGGTTTCAAATCATAGATTTGTGTGTAAATCTTGTAACCCATGATATTTTGATTCTGAAACTGACATCCTACGATTTAGTTCACTTAGGTCAGATTCCGCTTTAGGTCTAGATATTAGTCTCTAGCATCTATAGACTACTAGATTGTGTCTACAAAATGTATAATATCTAAATGAGCATCTGTCTTCGTTTTGTGTGGAGCAGACAAACGGTCCATTTCTCTTAAATTTGCTAAAAAAAACTACCTAATGTTAAATATTTAAGACTTGTTTTAAAGAGGCTACCTACCAGTTTTACTAATTGGTTTTATCTACCAGACACACGCTCTGTTTCAAGCCAAAAACTCGTTTAGTATCGTCCTAATTGATACATAAATAAATACACCTTGCATGTTATTTAGTTATTATCAGCACCAATTATTAGGTTTCAAAGCTATCTTGGAGTTTAATCGTTGGGATGACGAGTAACTCTATGCTTGTTCACGTTTTTACCGAACACAGCGAATATTTGCCTAAATTGAGCTCAATCCACGATCACCTACCATTGAGGCACATTGTGTCCTAAACACCATACCATTAATATACCTACCATAAACCATATAGAATAACTTACCATTATTTGTGAGTTAAGTAATATTGTACTGACTTTTAATACAAACCATTTACGATCAAATATAAGACTTTTAAATACCTCAACCATACCTACCACAAACTATACAGCTAAAAGGAAGAGTGTCTAGGGCCACCATAGAGCCCTAAGCGACTTCTTTTTACAATGCTAATGTAACGGAAAAGTAAATGCTTTTCCTTGTTCGTGAGCTATGTGCCGAGCAATTGTCAATACAGACGATGTTTCGATGATGAATAATAATTATTGATTCAATGTCTTTTCGTGGCATGACGCGCAGACGCGCGGTGGCCTCAAAAACCTCTGCAGTCTAGGGTTAAGTTCCACTGGCCCCATGCGACATTGGTATACTTTCTATGCATCGAATCTATTTTGTACTTAGTACATACATACATCATAGACACACACGGCTTTTTCCCCGAAAGGGTAGGCAGAGCCTGAATGGGCCTCTTTTCACAGTGGGTTGCATGCACCATCATGGAATATAGACGTGACGAGAGGTGAGTTCATCGCCGCCATTGCTTCCCACGACTGACTCACCTAACGCTTTCTTCCAGTAATAACACATTCCATAATAAGCTAGCAGCCAGGACAAATCTTGTACCAACGAATCTAATAAATAACAATAAATAATGCTGGACAGTTCACACAATATTATCTAGCCCCAAGCTAAGCATAGATTGTGTTATGGGTACCAGATAACTGATATACTTAATACAATATATTAAAAATATAGATATTTTTTATTATGCATAGAAAAATACCCAGAACACCCTGAACAAATCTGCGATCGCACAAATATTTGTTCCGAGGCGGGAATCGAACCCGCAACCTCCTGCGTCGCAGGCCGACCTTCGCCCGCCGCGCCACAGAGGTCGTCAAATCTATCAACAAGTCCTTAGTCGGCTTTAACGACATCCACGGGAGGAGACGGAGGGGTCTATTCTTAGGCCGGACATGTAATAAATTCAAATAAATCCAAGTAAACCCTAATAAATCCAAATACACATAACTAGACTATGGTTGTCTGGAACATTAATTTTTTTACTACTTGAACGGAACAAGAGTTCCTTAGTAGTAGAGTTTTTTTGTGAAAGAGTTCGTCCGGGGAAGTACTACCACCATACCTATTTCTGCCGCAAAGCAGTAGTGCTCGCATTGCTGTTTTATTCATAACAAATATCAATAAATAATTTGAATTTAGAACAAATTGCTATCCGAGTTTGAATGGAATGCATGACTTTGTTGCGGCGAATCTTTGTTGTGTTCTTGTTTGTTCTTTGTTGTGTTGTTTGAATTTGTTTCTTAGCAAAATGTATGGGAATAGTTTTTTAAAATTTTTGCCAAAACTTACGATTTAATTTGGTAAGTTACTTTGGGAAAAGTGTTCCTGGTTGAACATAGAGTCGATTAAGATAAACTTGTTTATTTTAACATATGTCATTTTTTGGGCGAACCGTACTTTTTTACCAAAAATTTAAAAATGCCAAAATAGAAGGTTTCTAAGAACAAAACCTTCTAACTTACTAAAGAAAAGGTAGCTACCCTTAAGGGGCCAAAAATTTGCCCCAACCTGTATTATGTGTTACCTATAACTGTTATGTACATTAAAGGAATAATCATCTATCAAGAAAATTGTTTGAACAGGTAGGTTTACTTTGGGTATACTACCTATCTGTTTATAGACAAAGTAACTACAACAAGTGGTATCGCAAGTATACAAACCTACCCTCTACTACACACAATCTTCGTCCCTCTACGCACCCTCTACACACGCGCTACGCATCGCCTACGTTCCTCTACGCTCCCGCTACGTACGTAGCAATATGTAGATACTGATGCTAAGTATGCAGCAAAATTCCTATTCTTAGATTTGATTTTTAACAGACTAAATCACAGAATAAATATTAGTACAAACTAAATCAAGTACAAATTCAAATAAAAAATATGCATGGATACTTATAATTCAGTAAGACAATATTTTCTGAATAGAAAAAAAAACAAAGTAACGTAATTTTTTTCCTAGATTTGATTATTTATTAAAATGGTGCATATTATTGCGTAAAAAAGATAAATAAAATCAATACAACAAAGCCGAGGGTAAGTTCACACAACATTATCTACCCCCAAGCTAAGCAGAGCTTGTGTTATATGGGTACTAGATAAACTGATATACTTAATACTACTAATTACTTATACTATTAATGTTGGGGTCTCCATGCCGGGCTCCGAGGATGCTGCATGTGCAGTGGCGTAACAATAGGGTGGCAGGGCTGGCAAAATGCCACGGGCCCCCGACCCAACAGGGCCCCAGCCCAAGAGGCCGCGAGATCAAAAATATTTTTTTAAATTGTACCTGAGTGTTTTATTTTATTTGAAAAGTATATTTTTATAAGTTCTGCTTAAAATCCAAAGTGAGACAACTAATTTTTTTTAAATTTACGAATTTGCCACTGGCCCCAGATGGTTTAGTTACGCCACTGTGCATGTGATCTTCCCTGAAGAGAATAACAGAAATTATACTTAGTTACAAAATATTTCTGTGTCTATTGAATATTAAGCATGAATTTCCGGTCACGTCTGAATCAATTATGGAGCATGTAAGGCCACACTTTATTGAATATAGCTGAATACTCGCGCTCCGCCACGGTGAAACACAAGAGAGTGCTATGTTCTATTATGTAGCGCACTCTGCTCGTCCACGGGCGGTGAACTTACGTACATACATACATAGACACACGCCTCTTTCCCCGAAGGGACAGGCAGAGCCTGAATGGGCCTTTGGAGTCACGTAGTGGGAAATTATAGGCGGAACTGAAGACTTTTAACAATTTATTATTTCATATTCAAAATCATGCCAAACCCAACTGACATTCGTTTTCTACCCCTTTTCTTCCTCTACCTCAAAAACCTCTATAGAGGTTCGTCGCCACATCACACCCCCACGGAGAAAGGAAAACCAACAAAAATAAAACAAATAATAACATAACTATAGGTCTAGCACATCCCTAAATTTAACCCTTCTCCCCGAACGGGTAAAAACAACTGGCGACGGCTCTGGTAATAATTCAGGCGGTGACGGCGAAACAGGCGAAACCCCGATGGGCATTCGTTTTCTACCCCTTTTCTTCCTCTACCTCAAAAACCTCTATAGAGGTTCGTCGCCACAGGCCTCTTTTCACGTGGGTTGCACCATCGTGGGAAATAGACGTGATATGACGCTCTGCTAACGCTTTCTTTCAGTAATTCCTTGAATAAGCTAGCGACAAATCTTATACTGACGAATCTTACATACAAGTCCGGATAATCCTTAAGTCGGCTCTTACGACATCCACGGGAGGAGATGGCGGGGTCTATTCATAGGCCAGAAACACCGTGAAGATCATGATAAAAAAAAAAGTGTAATGTATCCTTATGTCTTTCCTCATGATACGCTCTATTCGAGATCGCTTGAGTCGTTTTTTTTTAAATATATTTATTTACAGAAAGAATAATACAAGGTATGTACAAAATACATATGAAACAGTTGTGCTACCTGAAGACCGCTACAAGCGATCTAAAGGTAGCTCAACTGATCCAAATCACTACCAGACGGAAGCGTCCCTAAGATGCTGGCTGCATTGCCACGCTGAATGGCAATACTAAATATATATATATATAAATGGCTAGACAAACTGGCGTAAGGCCCGCCTGATGGTAAGCGGTTACCGTCGCCTATATACATCTGCAATACTAGGGGTATTGCCAATGCGTTGCCTGCCGTGAAGGAATCTTTTTACACTTTTTCAAAGCGGTTCATGTTGTAATTTAGTGGAAACACCTCAGGGAGGGAGCCCATTCCACAACTTGCACGTATGGGGAAGAAAAGATCTCGCAAAGTGAGCAGTACGAGATCCCACGTGTCGATGATGTGTGGATGAGCTGCCTTGCGTTGTCGAGAAGTGCGATGGTAGAACTTGGACGCGGGTATGAGATTGAACAGCTCCTCAGAGCACTCCCCATTATAGAGTCGATAGAACACACAGAGCGAGCCGATGTCTCAGCGCAGGCTCAGTGGCTCTAGTGAACTGGAGAGCTTGGGGTCGTTGACGATTCTTACGGCTCCTCTCTGTAGGGAGTCAAAGCGAAGCAGCTGGTACTTAGGGGCGCCGTGCCATAAGTGAGAACAGTATTCCATGTGTGGCCGAACTTGTGCTTTGTAAAGTAGTAAGCGCTGAGTTGGCGTGAAATACTGTTTTGCAAAGGGTAAAAAACTTGGGGTGCTTGAGCACCCCAAGTTTTTTAGAAGTTAGAGCTGCCTTCACTTCTTCACTCCCATATTGAACCTCGATAGTAATTTCAACTCCCAAAATCCCAATGCTCGCAGAAGTTGAAAGAGGAATGCCCTGAAAATGCGGCGCCACAGACGTGAAAAGGTTACAGACAGACAGACAGATTGTTTATATTAGTGTGATGTAATGCTGTGTATAATATTACTAGTATCAGCCCCTGGCTTCGTTTAAGTTTTACCAAGGTAAAAAGTGGCATATAGCTCAATCATAAGGTCAGAATATAGTTGTGTACCTTATTTAATCGAAATTGGTTCAGCTGTTTCGGCGTGATTGAGTAACAAACACACAAACATCCTAACTTTGACATTTATAATAATCTCAAATCGCTACCATAGTGTGACTATTCTTACACACCACAGACTAGACAGAATGATAAAGAGTAGGTATTTTCAATATAATTTGCAACGTTACATTTACTTGTGATAGTAGTAGAGCTTTTTTGTGAAAGAGTTCGTCCGGGGAAGTACTACCACCATACCTATTTCTGCCGCAAAGCATTGAACTCGCATTGCTGTGTTCCGGTTTCAAGGGTATGTATGGGTGCCAGTGAAATTACAGACACATGAGACTTTCCATCTTTATATCTCAGGGTGGCGGGCGCAGTGCAATGCCACATAGGGCGCGTCCTAGGTGGACGTGACCTATGAGATAAGGCACTGTTCATAGACAGAGGGTACCGCTCAACATCAGGTGGGCCAACTGCATGTTCCGTCATAACAAGTTCTATAAAAATAAACTTGAAAATGGCAAATCAAAAAGCCGACAAGGGTTAAGATTTCAAAAAAATTGCTTTGGCAATATTCTTTCGTGTCTGTCGCTTTTTTATGCACTTGCAACTTAGAGCATTGCAGGCCTCCGTATGACTTGCAATAGCGAAAATGTCTATGCTTGCAACTTGCTATCATATTCCTGTTTCGAAAAGCCGATCATTGCCGACTTTCGTAGTGTATGTAACTCTTTATTGTGTCTGGGTTAAATTAATTGTGTTGCATTGTGACTCAATTACAACACCTAACAGTCACATAGATAGTGCTAATCCCACACTAGGATCCCCTGTGTCGTGGGTATCAGGAACTACGAGTACCATGCTACCACAACTCACAGACACGGATCAAATATTTGCAGATCATACAAACATTTTGTCCCGTAGTTGTATATATTCTGTGCCCGTAGCAGGAATTGAAACCGCACCTCTTGCGTCTCAGCCGGCTGTGTGCCCTCTTCGCCTCGGACGGGAGGACACCACTGCTCGTTGTAAAAGGCATCTAAAATTCTAAAGTAATGGACACCATTTTCCTAACAGGTTTTCGTTACCTAAAATTGCGCATTATTTGGACTCACCTCTTGTTACGAAGTGCAATGTCACCTTCCATGAGTCAGCTTCGGGAAAACAATGTGAAGTATCTATTTACAAGTATAGCGACACTTTAACTTCCGATAAGACTTACCTGTTAGTGGATGGACGTCACATAATCAAGCCATGACATCAATCACGGCTGTTTCCCGCAAGCTTAAGTAGTTAACGACTTTCTCTGAGGATTAGGTAAGGATGGGTAGGACCTCCTTGGGCCGGTCGCTTCTAAGGCCAGCTCATACCGGCCGGAATTCATATTATAAAACCAAAACTGCCACTATTGCTTACGAAGTAACTATTAAGTAATCTGTGCTATTGCCTGCTATTATATTCTACATACATACATACATAGACACACGCCTTTTTCCCCGAAAGGGTAGGCAGAGCCTCAAACGGGCCTCTTTTCACCGTGGGTTGCACCATCGTTGAATATAGACGTGACAAGTGGTGAGCTCATCGCCGCCCACGACTGACTCGGCTAACGCTTTCTTCCAGTAATTACACATTCCTTAATCAGCTAGCAGCCAGGACAAATCTTATACCAACGAATCTTATCAACAAGTCCGGGTAATCTTATACCAACGAATCTTATCAACAAGTCTAGGTAATCTTATACCAACGAATCTTATCAACAAGTCCGGGTAATCTTATACCAACGAATCTTATCAACAAGTCTAGGTAATCTTATACCAACGAATCTTATCAACAAGTCCGGGTAATCTTATACCAACGAATCTTATCAACAAGTCCGTGTAATCTTATACCAACGAATCTTATCAACAAGTCCGGGTAATCTTATACCAAAGAATCTTATCAACAAGTCCGGGTAATCTTATACCAACGAATCTTATCAACAAGTCCGGGTAATCTTATACCAACGAATCTAATCAACAAGTCCGGGTAATCTTATACCAACGAATCTTATAAGTCCGGGTACCAACAACATTCTATTCTACTTCACACAAATTCTGATTTTTAATCCCCGACGCAAAAACGACGGTGTGTTATAAGTTTGACGTGTCTGGGTGTGTGTGTGTCTGTGTGTATATCTGTGTGAGTGTCTGTGTGTGTGTCTTTGTGTGTGTGTCTGTCTGTGGCATCGTAACTCCCGAACGGATGAACCGATTTTGTTTTTTTTTTGTTTGAAAGGTGAATTAGTCGGGAGTATTTTGGCTATGTTTGATCAAAATCGTTTCAGCAGTTTTATAGCGTTGAGGGTTTTTTGAATTTTTACAAAATTAATTAAGTACTTACTTGTACAAGCTTTTATTTAGTTTCCCCTGTCTGTATCAAATTTGACCGACTTCCTGGTGTTCGATTGCTCTGAAATTTGGCGTACCTGTCAAGTTCCGATGACAATACAATATTGTGGTGACAGAGAGCTGATCTGATGATGGAGACGGAAGGTGGACAACAGAACTCCTCGATGGATATAATAGTAGACTGGCCGTGTTTAGGTTCCTATTGATCAGCAGTACACGGTTTCGATCACTAATTTTATAAAAGCTTCGATAAGGAGTGCTGAGGCTTTCATCATCAGCTCACGAGCGTGAGATGATGACTCCAGACGCAACCTGAATATGTTATGAAAAATCAATAAACACACTGTACATGCCATTAATTTTGTGAGTATTTCCCTCGATTTCTCTTAGATTTTATCATCAGATCCTGACTTGGTGAACATATTGGGACTACCTCGGGAGTGTACCCATTCAAAAAAGAAAAGTTTTTTTAAATTGGTTTATAATTAATGGAGGTATTGGTGAACATACATTAAAAATACATACAGGCGCACATAGAACCTCCTCCTTTTGTGATGTCAGTTAAAAAAAGACGCTTGCCTTTCTTCCAAATTTTGAATATGGTTTTTCAGAATGTGGCACTTCAGAAGATCCAATAACGTAATCTTATGTAATTATAGTTACTTACATAAGTATACCTACTCGAGTATTTTTATTGTATTTATAAGTATTTCTTGAAAACAGAATAGTTTTATCCTGTTTACTTCCACATCATCCATTTTATCTATAGTAGCATTATCTAGACGCAAGCACTCGATAGTGTGTCAGCCAAGTTCAGAAAGAAAAGTATGTAGACTAAGGAAAAGGTAACAGGTAAGAAAGTAAGGTAACTAAAAACCTTTATACTAAAAATCTTTTCATTTTAACAGCAACATATAGCAACATTTTGGGATGCGTTCGTATTTATCCCATGAATTCATCCCACAAGTGAAAAGTAATAATAATTATTCCGGATTTTGCATACTTACATTTTGGAGTCGTACCGTATTCTTCCTTTGAGCTAGGTAATTTTGACTTCCTAACTAAAGCTCAAAATAAATTTGATCTACACACTTGTATGTAACTTATTTGTCTGTTAAGAGTCTTCTATTTTACCATAACTAGTGGAATGCCCGAGATTTCGTCCACATAAAAAAAAAGTTTAAGTTTGTTCCATACGGCTTGTTCCTTATGGTATGTACTGGACGGACCGCTAAAACTTGGCAACCACTTAGATCTCAAACAACCCTTTTTGCGAACTTGGCATTTTTTCACATTTATTTTTGTTAGCAGTTTTATTATTATCTTGTATTATCTCAATTGCTTTGTTTATTTACACCATGCCTCACATACAGGTTAAGTCTTTGCACTATCTATACCTACAACTCTATACCTACTTACTTTCCATCTAAGTTCCGATAAAATAATTGATGTCTGTCTGATTGTTGTGGCACAAACGAAGAGAAGGCCTTCGTCCAGCTGTGGGATGATGATGATTATGATGATAATATCCCATTAGTATCTTAGATGTCAAAGCCTCATGGTAAGTGGTTACCGTCGCCTATTGACATCTGCAACACCAGAGGCATTGCCAATGCGTTGCCTGCCCTGAAGAACTCTTTTAACTTTTTTTGAAGCGGAACATGTTTTATGTTAGCAGAAACACCTTCGGAGGGAGCCCATTCCACAACATGCACGTATGGGGGAGGAAAGGTCTCGTAAAGTGAGCTGTACGAGATACCCACGTGTCGATGATGTTGTTAGTATCACGCCGAAACGGCGAACCGATGTCTTTGAAATCTATACATAAATAAGAGCTGACTGACATATTGATTCATCATGGCCGAGCTGAAACCAAGAAAGCTGAAACTTGGAGCGTAGGTTCCTTTTAGTATAGCAAAGCCGCCCACTAAGAAGGGATTTTTGTAAAATCAACCCCTAAGGGGGTAAAACAGGGGTCCTTTGGCATGCAGCTACCTCTATGAATGATCCTCCAATCTCTTTTCCGGTCTACCTCTCCCTCTTGTTTTGTTCCTTGGTATCCACTCTTATATTCGTTTAGCCCATCGACTGTTATCCATCCTACAAGCATGTCCTGCCCATTTCCATTATTATTATTATTATCAGCCTGTGGTGTCCCACTGCAGGGCAAAGGCCTTCCTACCTTCCTTGCATTCGTCTCTATTGTTGACTATTTGAGACCAATCCTTCAAGTAGGAGTCTAGCTCATCCCGCCATCTCCGTCTGGGCCTTCCACGTGGCCGTCGTCTGTTTGGGATCCAATCTGTCGTGGTCTTCTCCCATAGTTCTTCTGACATACGGCATACATGTCCAGCCCAGTCCCACTTAAGTTTAGCAGCTTTTTGAGCGACGTCAGTTATCTGTGTTTGGGAGCGTATTCTCGAGTTACTTATTCGGTCCATGAGTTTCACTCCTAGGATACTCTACGCTCCATAGCTCGTTGGCATTTTTACTAAGTCCTTTATTTTTGTTATTTTCCTTATTGTTTTGTTTTTGACGTTATCCTTTTGTCTCATCCCCAGCATGTTTCTCTCCATATTTCTTTGGCAAATGGCTCACTTGTTTTAAGAGAGCAATACAAATAATTAAATACAAAATTGGTTGTAGCACTGTAACAATGGACAGTTTAGATTCATTGTTTAGGATAATGATCACCGTAGATTATTATGGACCGGTTACTACGTGACTTTCATTGTGTTCCTCACATCAAAGATGACTACCTACCTAATAATATAGTTTGTAATTTAATATGTTTGTTGTCCAGCAGTGGACAACAAATTTCTCATACTTGTTTCTCCCCAGTAGATAATAAATTAATATATTACATAATGACTTTGAGTTTTGTGTAGATATGTTTTTTTACGATGTTTCATTTGTTTACCGGACTTGTTTGTAAGATTCGTTGGTATAAGATTTGTCCTGGCTGCTAGCTAATTTATGGAATGTGATAAATACTGGAAGAAAGCGTTAGCTGAGTCAGTCGTGGGAAGCAATGGCGGCGATAAGCTCACCACTCGTCACGTCTATATTCCACGATGGTGCAACCCACTGTGAAAAGAGGCCCATTGAGGCTCTGCCTACCCCTTCGGGGAAAAAGGCGTGTGTCTATGTATTTATGTATGTATGTTTCATTTTTAATATGTATTATATATTGTATATATATTGTACTTGTAGCTTCATGAACTTATTTAAGTAATAGTTAGTTTTACTTGCATGCTGATATAATTGTATAATTTTTTATACTGTTACATGTGTTCCTTACCGAGCACAGAAAAGAGGGGACTCTTCTAACACAGGTTACTGCAACTTACCAGAAGAGATCCCAACCCGATTTAATGTATAACTTGTAAACACAATAAAATCTTTTGTATTTTGTATTTTCTTTAGGCTGATGATAATAAGTTTTTCTGATCTATTCCCGATGTCCACGTTATCTTGTCCACGTTAACGTGGACAGCGGGAAGTCACAAAATCCCTTCCCGTTGACCACTTTAGCTGTCCCTGCAATGAAATAAATTGATTCTAAAGGTTTTTTAACCGTTCCAGTCTGTTCAGTACCTCAGTAGCATCAGAGATAGCAACATCAGCATAGTCGTCGTCATCGTTTCGTATGAGGTAGTGCTGGCCTCTGGTGTCAGAAGGGGAGCAGTCATATTCATCAGTATAGTCAATAAGAGGGAGAAGCAGCGCGTTTACCAGCCTTGTCCTGGCTGATAGAGGAAGAAAATTTATCATCAGCCTCATATAATGCATGCTACCATACATTATTTTACTGGCCCATGGCAATACGACGGACCCACGACAGCTTGTTCGTGATATGTAAACCCAGGCTCGTAACCTCTGTGCAGAAAGGTAGCGGGCAGTTTTTGTAAATAACAGAAGGGAGAGAATTGAGGTCAAGTCTGGAGATGTAATTATTACCACCAACGATCATAACCTGTGTCTTGTAAACTCTAGCAATGTAGCTACTATAGATAAAGGAGGTGGGGAACCGTTTACTCAGGTCAAAAATAAATGAACCAGGGCCACAGACTAAATAATAGCCAGAGACCCTTCATGGAAGTAATTACTAAGGTTCTAAATGTTGTTTTTTGTCCAATTTTTCTAAAGAACTTGTACATTTTTAGATGTTAGGAAGCAAAAGTTGTATTTCTAAATAATGAGATAAATAAACTCATTGCATTTGCGTTAAACAAAACGCAACAAGCTACATTACTTTCCCGCAAGCTCTACGCAAGAAATTAAATTAGCTTTTTCATTATCTGAACATATATTATATATAACCAAATGTATCTCAACCGTAAGTTACGTTCTTGAAAAAAATGGGTCAAACAATGTATGGGGAGTTGCCCATGTTCTTTCAACAATGTAGGTAGGTAGGTACTTAGAACGAACGGCCATCGTGGTGTGCAGTCACGCAGGCGTAGACTAGTACCGAGGTACTAGTTAATGGCAATATTGATAAAAAGCAAGGGCAAGGTCTATACGGGAACCTCGGGCGATAAGCGCTAATTGTAGTACCTACTGTTTGTAGGTCGAGGACTGACAAAACGAAGTCGGGAAAACTCCGAAGAAAATAGTCGGTACAAGGTGAAAAAAAAACTGGTCAAGTGCGAGTCGGGCATGCGTGGAGAGAGTCCCGTACAAGCAGGCTACCATAGTAACCGCTTGACCAACTGAGATTGACCACGATCTGTTTTACGAGAAGCCTTTTTAGAGAGGCGCGTTGCTTTTTTTTTATACTACTTGGATGACGGAAAAAGCAGATAAGATAAGATAAGATAAGATAATATTTATTTCTGTAACTTAATGTAACATAGAAATATCCGTAGTTGAGACCACCTTTTAAGTATAAAATACCTGTGCTAGGTGGTCTCGCTCTTCCGTATCATAGATTTAGTTTTGTTACAAATAAAACATTTTTACATCTACCTTAAAAAGTAAATGCAAGAAAAATTATATTAAAACAAAATAAAAACAAGAAAAATTTGGTATGTGTGTATACGTGTGTGTGAGTGTGTGTGTGTGTGTGTGTGAGTAGGTGGGTGTGTGTGTGTTTGTGTTTGTGTGGGTGTGTGTGTGTACACATGTAGGCGTGATTGTGTTGTATTTTAGACGGGTATGCGTACAATATTTGAGTGTTCGTTGGTATGTTGGTGTGAGAATATATATTGCGAGTGAGTGTAGTGTTTGTGTGCGAGCGTAATATGTATTTGTGTGAGTGTAATGAGTGTTCATGTGATTGTAACGCGTATTCGATTGAGTGTAGTGTATGTTTATGGGTGGATTGATCCTGCAAAAACATCAGTCTCGTATAACTGGTTATTGCAGAATAATTACAACGAGTGAGGATGTACACATCGAGCACGGAGGCTACAATGCTCAAAAGGATGAAAGTAAGGGTGTTTAAGTTTAAACCAGTTAAATAATTTTCCCTAAAAGTGCTTCAATTTCGTCGTAACTTAATTGCAGTAGCCATTTTGATAGTGTTTCCTTGCAATTATGTGTATTTAGTGGGTAAATGTTGATTTTCTTATTTATTTGATTGTATAAGTGAGTAGATTGACATGTATATTGCCGCGATGCATAAGTTGTTTTTACATGTACTTTCCTAGTAACAATATCTTTTCTTCTTCTGTCCAGTTTCGTAGGGTCAAATTCTAGTGTATTATGGTATTTCAATACCGAAAAAAGGACATATAGTTTCCTTACTGTTAGTAATTGTGAGTTTGAGTAGAGTATTTCTGTAGGGTGTCTATAAGGCTTTGAGAACATAACTTTAAGAAGTGACCTTTGAGCTCTTTCCAGATCCAAGAATTTTGTTTTTGTAGCACCACCCCACACAGGAATGCAATAAGTTAAAATTGACTGGGCTAACGCGAAATAAATTTGTTTAAGAAGGTCATGTGGAGCTACGTGTCTTAGGTTTTTGAAAATCCACATAAGTTTCCTAGTCCTGCTCATGAGCAGTTCTAGATGTGCGTGCCATGACAGTCGTTTGTCTATCATAATCCCTAGATATTTAGTTGTATCTACTTTTCCTATCATGGAACAATTACAGGACGAGTTTAAACAGTCATGAATTTTGATGTTATAATCAGGATCAGGTTGGGTGGATGAATTCATAGTAAAGCACATAAAATTTGTTTTAGCAACATTATTCGTGTGCTAATTCGTCTTTAACCATATAGCAATCTTTTTGAGCCCCTTTTCTGTGTTTTTTCGTCAGTCCAGGACCGTCCGGAGAAGACGATAGCTGTGTCATCTGCATAAGAAAATATATTGCCATCCTTTAGTGTTACGTCACAGAGATCATTTATGTAAGCTAGAAACAAAGTAGGTCCCAACACACTCCCCTGAGGGACCCCATAACTTATAGACACCTCATCACTGATAACCTCACCAATTTTAACCCTCTGCGTACGCTCGTGAAGGTAGTCTGTCAATAAAGCAAGAGGAGTACCCCTTATACCTATTTTGTCTAGCTTCTGAATAAGAATGGGGACAGAAACGGTGTCAAATGCCTTTTTGAGGTCTAGAAATACTGTTACACATTTCCGCCCGTTATCTACATGCTCAACGATGAGATTACATAATTCAGTGACAGCGTCTTCAGTTGAGAGACCTTGTCTGAAACCATATTGTGATTTAGAAATTATGTTAAATTTATGAAGATAATTCAATAGTCTGTTATTAAGTAACTTTTCTAATATTTTGGATATTGATGGCAATACTGAAATAGGTCTATAATTAATAGCCCACCTGATGTTAAGCGGTAACCTCTGCCTATGAACAGTGCATTACCTCATAGGTCACGTCCACCAAGGACACACCCTATATGACATTGAACTGTGCCCGCCACCCTGAGACATAAAGATGAAAAGTCTCATGTGCCTGTAATTTCACCGGAACCCTTACCGTTCAAACCGGAACACAGCAATGCGAGCACTACTGCTTTGCGGCAGAAATAGGTATGGTGGTAGTACTTCCCCGGACGGACGAACTCTTTCACAAAAAAGATCTACTACTACTGGTAGAAGATAGTTTCTGCTACGTTTGTCTTTGTATGAAGATTTATATTTAAGTACATAACAGATTCATTAGAACGTGATGACCAGGTAGGTGGAAAATTACGAACGTTTTTATACACGATCGTGGATATTTTTTATTTATATCTAATGCTCGCATTTAATTACAGCAAAAAAATGAAGGTCAAACTAGTAAGATGAGCCTCATGTCAGCAAATGAATTTTGCTAATTACAGTTTTCGCCACATTGTCACTTAGGTACCTAATTAGAGAATTAATAGTAGATTATGCACTATGGGAATAAAGCAGAGTCTTATGTCGCGGGCGGCATATTGAACCCTGAGCGTAACGAGGGACTCTACAGTTAACTCCCTCGTAGCGAGGGAGTTATATAGAGTCCTGCGTGAAGCGAGAGGTTCAAGCTGCCCAAGACGAAGACAGGCTTTATTCCAGAGGTGCATACTCTACTTTTCACATCATCGGCGAAACAATAAAAATTCACTGAAAATCACAGCACCAAACACCGTCTTTTGTTTCACATTCTTTGTGGTACACTCTTGGTCTGTGTTCTTTGTAATGTATTACTTCTTCTGTGGTAATCGTTTTTTTTTGAGTTCTTTAAGAAGAACTCAAAAAAAAATGGCAACCATAAGTGGTTGCCATTTCTATTTTACGAACAAACCTTTTTACAATGCCGAATGGACCTCTTTTTAACCCCCGACGAAAAACGAAGGGGTGTTATAAGTTTGACGTGTCTGTCTGTGTGCGTGTGTGTGTGTGTGTTTGTGTGAGAGTGTGTGTCTGTCTGTCCCATCGTAGCTCCCAAACGGATGAACCGAATTCGTTTTTTTGAAAGGTGTATTTTTCGGGAGTGTTCTTAGCTTTGTTTGATCAAAATTGGTTCAGCCGTTCAGCGTTGGGGTTTTTTTTATTTTTGCAAAATTAATTACTTGTTACTTAAGAGTTTTCCACACGAAATTGACGTTCCAAATTCAAATCACTTTTTTCCCTAGGGAGTTTCATACAACTTTATATCCCTTGGGAGATAATGCTTTACTTTACGTTGAGGTTGCATGACATGTAATTTGACATTGTCGAGCAGGTGGTGTGAAAAAAGTTTTTTTTGTCTATAATCAAAGGATGCAAGAAAAAATCAACAAAGTCTTATAAATCGAGATGTGTTTTGAAATTTGATAATCTTTTCACACTTTATGCATTCTGCAGCATGGAAATGATTTTGGAAATGACGTTATCCCCGACTCGGAATATCCCCGTAGTAATTCTTAATAGGTTACATTTTGGAGAATTCTCCCAGGAACTTCACGATCTCCTTTTCATTATAGGACGAGGCAGACGCACGGCTCGGTACCATCCTTACTTCATTAGTGGTATACTTACTCTATTCATTATAGGACGAGGCAGACGCACGGCTCGGTACCATCCTTACTTCATTAGTGGTATACTTACTCTATTCATTATAGGACGAGGCAGACGCACGGCTCGGTACCATCCTTACTTCATTAGTGGTATACTTACTCTATTCATTATAGGACGAGGCAGACGCACGGCTCGGTACCATCCTTACTTCATTAGTGGTATACTTACTCTATTCATTATAGGACGAGGCAGACGCACGGCTCGGTACCATCCTTACTTCATTAGTGGTATACTTACTCTATTCATTATAGGACGAGGCAGACGCACGGCTCGGTACCATCCTTACTTCATTAGTGGTATACTTACTCTATTCGTACTAAAGTTAAGGCCAAACCAACGCGATCAGCCAGCGTCCTCAGAGGCGGCACGGTGGCGATCAATGGTTAGACAATGGATCGCCACCGTGCACGCCATCGCGGACGTGGGCTGAACGCGTTGGTTTGGTCTTAGCCACAGAATAAATATTAGTACAAGCCTTAGCTTAAATGTTTCGGGTCTACCTTTATAAGGCGAACTGCTAAGGAGTGGAATACCCTACCGTCGTCTGTCTTTCCTGAAAACTATTATCTGGGTCTCTTCAAGACTAGAGTGAATAGGTGCCTTCTAGACCTTTAGTGTTCCATCTTCGGCCACATCGTCACTTACCAACAGGTGAGACCGGGCCAAATAAAGGTCTAGCAATGGTTAAAAAAAACTACCCTAGGGACACGCTGTGCCCATTTTTTTACCTGTGTTGTGCTGGAAGTTATGTAATAAATGGGATCGTTTACAAATAAAATTAATTAACGACTGTTAAATGGATAATTAAATGGCTTTTTCAATTTGCGTAGGTTTTTTTATGAAGATTTCTGCACAGTTCAGTTGTTGAACAAGTGGCCCTAGCGGTGTAAACCACAATTTCGCCAATGTCACGTTTTAAAACAAGTTCAGCTTTTGCACGTAGAATAGTAGTCTTATTAATGCTCGCGAAAAAAATGATCTTGACATTCAAAGAATGAATTGCGAATTTAAATGCAAATATAGGAGAACAGGTCAAGGCGTCTAAAAATAATAATATTGATATAAGGTGCTGCCAGTGCCAATAATGGGTCAGTCACTAAACGGCTTGGTTCACGGCCGTGCAAATACTTACTTGAATTGCAATTTTTAGGTATTCACTCATTCGTCGCGCCTATGATATTTCGTCATATAGGTAGGTCAATAGCGATGGTAGCCTAACGGTTCAATAGTGCAACTCAGAATCCAACGATACCGGGTTCGATCCTAGGCTCCGCACCAATGGCTTTCCTAAGTTATGTGCGGATTTCCATCGCTCTGTGCTTCGGAGGGCACGTTAAGCTGTCGGTCCCGGCTGTTATTGATTAATAGCAGTCGATAAGCCATGTCAGAGGCCCTCGGGCGGCTTGACAAACTCCGACACCAGAGGCCAGCACTACCTCATACGAAACAAAACGATAGGTACTGAAAAAAAGCGGTTATTTTGATGTGATAATCATACAAAATAAAAGATCACACATACATATGTGTTTGTTGTTTCAATGGCTTCTGATGAAAATCAAAATCTCACCAATTATGCCATTACAAATGTATTAGATAAAACTATCTTCATACCGCAAAATTACAAATCATTTGTTTTTACCTGACTAAGACCCGTAATATCGATATAGACCCTCCATCTCCTCCCGTGGATGTCGTAAAAGCCGACTACGGGATTACTTGTAATCGGACTTGTTTGTAAGATTCGTTGATATAAGATTTGTCCTGGCTGCTAGCTTATTTAAGGAATGTGTTATTACTGGAAGAAAGCGTTAGCAGAGTCAGTCGTGGGAAGCAATGGCGATGAGCTCACCACTTGTCACTTTTATTTCCCACGATGGTGCAACCCACCGTGAAAAGAGGCTCATTTGAGGCTCTGCCTACCCTTTCGGGGAAAAGGCGTGTGTATATGTATGTGCGTATGTATTATTTTCATAAATGGCGGAAGAAGACACTTTATTGACATCTGTAATCAGCTTGACCCTACCCTTCACCGCCCTCGAACTAAACTGATAAGGTTCTGCATGCCGCCATTTTTAAACCCCGACGCACAAACGAAGTGGTGTTATAAGTATGACGTGTCTGTGTGTGTGTGTGTGTGTGTGTGTGTGTTTGTGGCATCGTAGCTCCCGAACGGATGAACCGATTTCGATGTTTTTTTTGTTCGAATTGTGAATTTTTCGGGAGTGATCTTAGCTATGATTGATCAAAGTTAGTTCAGCCGTTTCATTGCGTTGAGGGTTTTTTAATTTTTACAAAATTTTAATTAATTGTTAAAACAAGCGTCGTAATTATAATAACTTGTGTTTTTCAAGTTATGTCGCTTAATTTTGGTGGCATTTTAACCGGTGTAACTTAGATAAAGAGCACATGTGTAAAGTGTATTGCGTGGCTTATCGTATTGGTGGATTTTATCCTCCAAAAATATGGTTTTTCTGCCACCATTTCAACTGGGTTATGTATGGCCACAGATAAAATAATACTATACTAGTAGTATGGCATAATATTTATTCTGTGGTTATGGCTTGACAGACATTCTTGACGACTTGACTAATTTTGTATACTCGTACCCTATTACTTGACATTAGCGAAATTGTTAACGATTACTCAGAAGTCATTAAAAGAAGAGGAAGATAAGTTAGAATGTAATTCCATAATTCTCAATCTTACTTGTATTTATTCTTCCGTGTAGGTACTTACACATGTAAGTTGTTATGTCAGAAATAAGTGGGTTAACATTTTGTGTTCTTAAAATTACAAGATTTTAGTGGGTAGGTAAATAATAGTACCTAGAGGTAGAACTTCAAATCAAGCTAAAACTGATGACAATTTTTTTTGTTTTTGTTTTTAATATAACTAGGAATGACGGATCAAGCAGATGGCCCACCTGATGTTAAGCGGCACCATCTGCCTATGAAAAGTGCATTATCAAATAGGTCACGTCCACCTAGGACGCGCCCTATGTGGCATTGCACCGCGCCCGCCACCCTGAGACATAAAGATGAAAAGTCTCATGTGCCTGTAATTTCACCGGCAACCATGCCCTTCAATCCGGAACACAGAAATGCGAGCACTACTGCTTTGCGGCAGGAATAGGTATGGTGGTAGTACTTCCCCGGACGAAGTCTTTCACAAAAAAGGTCTACTACTACTAAAATACACCTAAAGAAAAAATTCAATGTGGTACCTATATCGTTGGCTAAATAAATAATAAAAAAATATAAATTATTTTTAGAAGAAATAATTTAGCAGTCGCAAGTCGCAACAGGTTACAGCCGAATCAAGGCAACTTTTTGCGTTGATAGGTAGCTATAGGTACGTACTACGTACTTACTACTTAGTGCATATTAATTTGATTCAAATGTTAGGGCAATAAACTTTTTATTACCGCCTTAATCTTCGATATTAAAACTGTTTTTGTGATATTTATCAAAAACATAAACTTATCGAGAACAAAACACGTGTACAATTTTGATTGTTATGTCCAAATAAAAGGCTTTGTCTATATTTGTTGCATTGGATTTTAGTAAACGTTGGTAATGTTTCAATTTCAGATGAAACAACTGCTGGTGCTGGTGGTGGCAGCGGCAGCCTCGGTGGTGGCAGAGGAGCTGCGCCCCTCCTGCGAGCGGGAGGTCTACTGCTACGGTGACCTGCTCCACTTCGTCCAGATGGCGCGCCTCTTCAGCGACTCCAAAACCTTCGTCGACTTCCCGATGCGAACAGACGAGAACACCACACTCACAGCCTTCCAAGAACTCCTCAACAAGACCGGACGAAACCCGACCAAAGATCAAATCCGAAGTTTTGTCGAAGAATATTTCGATGACAAATCTGAAGGTGAACTCACTAATTGGACGCCGACAGATTTTAAGGACAATCCTGAGTTCCTAAATAAGATCCGCGACAAAGAGTTGAGGCAGTACGCCAAGGACATCAACACCATTTGGCCGACACTTGGAAGGAAAGTGAGGCCTGAAGTGTTCGACAAACCCGATCAATTCAGTCTCATGCCGGTCACCCACGGCTTCATCATCCCCGGTGGAAGATTCAAAGAGATATACTACTGGGATGCGTACTGGATCATTGAAGGTCTGCTTATAAGCGGAATGGAAGAAACAGCCAAAGGCATGATAGAGAATTTGATCGAGCTGCTCGAAAAGTTTGGAAAGGTTCCCAACGGCAGCAGGTGGTACTATCAAGAGCGCAGTCAGCCGCCCCTTCTCTCGGCGATGATGACACTGTACTATGAGAAGACAAAAGACAAGAAATTTCTTGCGAAGCACATCAGATCCCTCGAAAAGGAAATAAATTACTGGCTGGACACGCAGACAGCCAAAGTCAAGAAAGACGATAAAGAGTACACTCTTCTTCGATACTTCGCTCCGAGCGAGGGGCCACGTCCCGAGTCTTACTACGAAGATTACACTGACGCACAAACGTTGGACACCAAGGCAGATCACACAGATTTCTATATAGATATCAAGAGTGCAGCCGAGAGCGGGTGGGACTTCTCGACGCGCTGGTTCGTGAGCACTGAGGGCGACAACTCCGGCAACCTGACCGACATCCACACGCGGTACATCATCCCCGTCGACCTGAATGCTATCTTCGCCAATGCTCTCGAGAACACCGCTACATTCCGTGCCATCCTGGGTTATCCCCGTGAGGCCGCCAGCTGGGGCTTCAAAGCTGAGCAGTGGAAGGATAGCATCGAAAAAGTTCTATGGCACGAAGAGGACGGAATTTGGTACGATTACGATATGCACAACGCGAAGCACCGACGATTCTTCTATCCGAGCAACGTCGCTCCCCTGTGGAGGAATGCCGTAATCAAGCCTTTGGTACAAAAACACGCTCCAAAAGTTTTGAAATACTTGAATGTCTCTCAAGGTCTCGACTTCCCCGGTGGTATTCCTGCATCTCTCTCGAGGAGTGGACAGCAATGGGATTTCCCTAACGTTTGGCCTCCAGAAGTGAGCATCGTTATTAAGGCTTTGGAGAACATGAACACGGATGAAGGTGATCAGTTAGCATTCCAGCTGGCGCAGGATTGGGTGAGGATTTGCTACAAGAGTTTCCAAGAGAATAAACAAATGTTTGAGAAGTATGATGCGGAAAATCCTGGAAATTTCGGCGGTGGTGGAGAATATCAAGTGCAGGCTGGATTTGGCTGGTCCAACGGTGTGATCATAGAGTTCCTCGATAGGTACGGCGAAGTGATGACAGCCTACGAATCCAATAACATTGAAAGCGACGCTTTGTGTCAGGACAACGAATCGAAGCCGCCAGCAGACAACAAGGCAAGCTACTTGGACAGCACTCTGAGCGTAATGCCCCTGGTTTTGAGTGGAAATTATATGGCAAGGTCTTAACTAAGAGATCTCGACAGAAACTAAACGAATTTACTTAGGAAAGTAGTACGTATTGTAGCGCTGCAGTAGGTAGTATTAAGTAGACAAAGGTTGTGAAAATTATGTTTTGTAAGTTGTTGTGCCGAAGTGCCATAATCCTCTTCGTCACGAACAAAATAAGCTAGTAATTAAAGTACTTACTCAGGTACTTTTTGAAGTAGCTTATTTATATCGAAAGTCAATATTTATTTGCTGTAGAAAATGTAGTGAAACTAAATAACCGATAAAAAGAAATGCAGTCTCCTGGACCCTGGGCAGGTAGTTTTAGCAATAAGATTAGTACAATTAGGCGCTGACGACAGCCAAGTTCTGACACTATCTCAGAAAGTGACAGAATAGCGCTGGTGAAACGAAAAGTGAGAAAATAACACGGCAATCAATATTTATACAAATATTTGCCGCGTAATCAAAAATAATGTAGGTATCTAATTGCAATTAGGTATACACATTAATTATCTAATTTACAATAATATTAAAGTAATAGAGTTAAGAACGTTATAAGGCAAAGACTTTCTAATAACTCTACGATGAACTTAGCACGCCAGAATATGGCACCTTTCAAAATTCAAAAGATGCCTGTTCACACTCTATTCATTCAAATATTTCGATAATAAAGTAGCAATGGACGAATAAAACTTGTCAGAATTGTCCCTCGCGTTTTATGTCTTTTGGTTCGAACACTTTTTGAGCATTGACCCGGAGTAGATTTACTTTGAGGTCAATATTAGAAGGGTATTTTATCGAGAGAAACCAAAATCGTGTTTTGGACCCTTAGAAATATGATGAAGATTAATATATCATATTTTTTTAACTGCCATGAACTGTGCAGGTACCTACATTTTGCTAAAATACATTTAAGTGAGCCTTTTTTACTCTTGTCAGCGTCTTAATTATGATACTGGCCCTGCGGCTGCCTAGGCTCTACTCTACATACCAGCTTATACCAAAATATTATTTTTTATTCAGGCGCATTTATTAGTCGTGTCATAGTTTTACCTACTGAAATATTTTACAAACATTAAGTAAAATGTAAGCATAAAAAATACCTATAGAAGATTAAAATATATTATAATAACTGTGTTAGGCAAGTATTATGGTATTAATTTATTGTGGCAAATATATTATAGCTTCAAAAGCGATAGAAAGTTATAAAAGTATTTTATAGCGGTGGTTTGTACTGAGCTGAAGCAGCTCTATACAGTCCTCTTTGCTCCTAGACTAGCTAAATTCTGTTTACTCCTATTTTGGAATAGTACTGTTTGCTCCTGGTCTAGCTAAATTCTGTTTACTTCTATTTTGGGAAAGTCCTCTTTGCTCCTAGACTAGCTTAATTCTGTTTACTCCTATTTTGGAAAAGTACTGTTTGCTCCTAGACTAGCTAAACTATGTTTACTCCTGTTTTGGGAAAGTCCTCTTTGCTCCTAGTCCAGCTAAGCAATGTTTGCTCCTATTTTGGGAAAGTCCTCTTTGCTCCTAGACTAGCTAAGCTATGTTTGCTCCTGTTTTGGGCAAGTCCTCTTTGCTCCTAGACTAGCTAAGCTATGTTTGCTCATATTTTCGGTAAGTCCTCTTTGCTCCTAGACTAGCTAAGCAATGTTTGCTCCTGTTTTGGGCAAGTCCTCTTTGCTCCTAGACCAGCTAAGCAATGTTTGTTCCTATTTTGGGAAAGTCCTCTTTGCTCCTAGACCAGCTAAGCAATATTTGCTCCTATTTTGGGAAAGTCCTCTTTGCTCCTAGACTAGCTAAGCTATTTTTGCTCCTATTTTGGGAAAGTCCTCTTTGCTCCTAGACTAGCTAAGCTATGTTTGCTCCTATTTTCGGTAAGTCCTCTTTGCTCCTAGACTAGCTAAGCAATGTTTGCTCCTGTTTTGGGCAAGTCCTCTTTGATCCTAGACCAGCTAAGCAATGTTTGCTCCTATTTCGGGAAAGTCCTCTTTGCTCCTAGGCTAGCTAAGCAATATTTGCTCCTATTTTGGAGAACTCCTCTTTTCTTCTAGACTAGCTAAGCTATGTTTGCTCCTATTTAAGGAAAGTCCTCTTTGGTCCTAGACTAGCGTTCCTATTACAGTCACGGTATGATACGTTGTAATGGGCAGAGACCTAGCGGGCTCCCGATAGACCAAGAAGTACAGTGGTTAGATAGATAGATAGATTAACACTTTATTGTACAGCAAAAAAATAAAAACACAAAAAGAAAAGGATTAACTAAATCAAATTATAGTACAATGGGCGGCCTTATCGCTGAAAGCGATTTCTTCAAAGCAACCTTTTAGTGTTTATTAATAATAAGTTTTTTATAACAAAATATTGTGTTTCTTCATAACAGTAAGATAATATAGATATTTGATTATTATAATCCAGTGTAAGTGCCTACCTAGTATAACATACCGATGTGAAAATAAAGGCTGTGTCATAAATAACCCTAGTTTTTTTATTTTTACAATTGCCATTGTTTGGCAGATTTAAATAAATGCCATAATAATAAAAAAAAACACAAAAATATATATGCTGGACAGTTCACATAACATTATCTAGCCCCAAGCTAAGCAGAGCTTAACTTATGGGTACTAGATAACTAATATAGTTAATACAATACATTACATAGATATCATATTTTTATTAGAAGTACATAGAAAATACCCAGAACACCCTGAACAAATATCTGCGATCGCACAAATATTTGTTCCGAGGCGGGAATCGAACCCGCAACCTCCTGCGTCATAGGCCAACCTTCAAGTAGTCAACTAATGGTTCATGTAATGGCAAAATATGAAAGTTATTTCAGAATAATATATGAACGGGCCTTAACAAGAAACTTAGAAAAATAAGCTCCATGTAAAAATAATTTTCTTCAATACGAGCTTTTATAAAATTAGTGATCAGAACAGACCCGTGTGCTGATCGAAATGAGCCTAAACATGACCAGTCTACTATTATCAATCGAGGAGTTCCGTTGTCCACCTTCCGTCTCCATCATCAGATCAGCTCGCTGTCACCATCATATTGTATTGTCATCAGAACTTACATTACCTCATAGGTCACTTCCAGCTAGGACGCATCCTATGTGGCATTTCACAGCGCCCGCCACCCTGAGACATAAAGATGAAAAGTCTCATGTGCCTGTAATTTCACCGGCAAACTTCAAGCTGGAACACAGAAATGCGAGCACTACTGCTTTGCAGCAGAAATAAGTATGGTGGTAAGTAGTGCTTCCACGGACGAAATCTCTCACAAAAAAGGTCAACTACCTACTACTAAAACTCCGCATGCGTAATGGGATCATGGAATCTACGCTCATGGCGCAATCGCGTCATAGACAATATCGCTATCAGCGTATCAGATCCCAGCTGTGCAGCTGTCAGGCTGACAGTTGTCCTCACGCGCCTGAGAAGGGAGCACGCGTGCGTGCTACATGATTTATCCGTAAAACAAGGTCAGGGCCTTGAGAGCGGCTACGTCCTACATACACACATTGCGCGCATCGCGTTTTGTACCGTGTCTAGGCCAGTCCAGGCACATGTGCCGAGTTGCGCTTGTGACCCAGTGTTCGAGACTGCAAGACACAGGACATGGCCTAATGGCTCGCGCAGGTGCAACGGGACGTGTGAACATGCACGGCTCGAGCGTGGGATATCGCCGCCCGCGCCGCAGGACGGTCGCGCGGCCAATGACTACTTACGATAATAAATTGTAGATACACGGGAATCGCGTGGCCACTTGCGTCGCGGCGCTCGTCACCGCACGCCGCGTTCAAAGGTTATGTTTATCGGCGCGAGCTTCCGTAATCCCCGGCTATAGTGTACGTAAACAACATGTTGAAACTGCGAGTTAAAGTACGGTATCTACCACTGTTGGGGCTGCTCGGGGCGTACGCGCAAGCCTTTTCCTTCGTTCCGGTCTGCAACTCTTCAATCTACTGCTCCGGCAAGCTACTTCAAAAGATTCAGCTCGCTCGCATCTTCCCTGATTCAAAAACCTTCGTCGATCTCAAACTCGCCCGCTCAGAAAATGAAACTTTAGCTGACTTTGAGCAGCTTATGCACGACACTAAGAGTAATCCGTCACGTGAACAGCTGGCCGGCTTCGTGGATCAACATTTCTTGGAAGGGAATGAGCTTGAAGAATGGATGCCACCGGACTTCAACCCAGAACCGCCGTTGCTGGATCAGATCACGGATCCGAAGCTCAAACAATTCGCCAAGAATGTGGTCGGTATTTGGGTGAAATTAGGCAGAAAAGTGTCGTCCGACGTAGATAAAAACCACGACCGATACAGTTTTCTTTATGTTCCAAATGGATTCATCGTGCCTGGAGGTCGATTTAAGGAGCTGTATTACTGGGATTCGTTCTGGGTTGTGCGCGGCCTGCTCATCAGCAATATGACGCAGACGGCCAAGGGTATGATTGAGAATCTCCTGTATCTTGTAGAGAAGATAGGCTACATCCCTAACGGGAGCAGGACTTATTATCTTGGAAGAAGTCAGCCGCCTTTACTCGCGGCGATGGTAGCCAGCTACTTCGCCGCTACGGGAGACGTGGGATGGCTGGAGAAACATGTGGCAACGGTGGAGAAGGAACTTAATTACTGGTTGCATAAGAAGAAGGTGACGGTCAAAGTTAAAGGCTCGAATTACATGCTACTTCGCTATTTATCAGACAAGAGTGGTGTCGGTCCTCGGCCTGAATCTTATTACGAAGACTACATGAGTGCAAGAGCGTTGCCAACAGAAGACATGCGAGAAGAGTTCTATCGCGAAATGAAAAGCGCGGCGGAGAGCGGATGGGACTTCTCGACGAGATGGTTCGTGACAGCTGGAGGCGGGGCTGTGGGAAACTTGACTGACGTACACGCAACGAGAATCTTGCCCGTCGATCTCAATGCCATTTTCGCAGGTGCCCTAGAACTGGTAGGGGATTTCCGCAACCGTCTAAAAGACAGACGCGAAGCGCAGAAATGGTGGAGCCTCGCCAAGTACTGGCGGAGCGCTATCGAGAATGTCATGTGGGATCCGAATGACGGCGTCTGGTACGACTACGACGCCGAAGCGAGATCTCCTAGAAAATACTTCTATCCAAGCTGTGCGACGCCCTTGTGGACAGGCGCTATCGAGCAGTATGATGCTCCTATGTATGCCGAGAAACTGGTGAAGTATCTCCTATCGTCCGGTGCTTTGAATTTCCCGGGTGGGGTTCCAGCGTCAGTGATGCATTCGGGCGAGCAATGGGACTACCCAAACGCCTGGCCACCTCTGCAGAGTATCCTAATCGGTGGGTTGGAGAACAGCGGATACGAAGAAGCCAGAATGCTGGCGAAGGAGCAGGCGTCTGTGTGGCTTCGGGCGAACTTAATCGGATACAATCACTGGCAGAAGATGTTTGAGAAGTATAGCGCAGTACAACCCGGCCACCAAGGTGGCGGCGGCGAGTACGGTGTCCAAGACGGCTTCGGATGGACCAATGGAGTGGCTTTGGAGCTGCTGCAGAGATACGGGAAGGAACTGACGTTGGACGAAGCTCCGCCGACATTACCATACGTTCGGCTAGTAAAGTAGTTTGAATTTAGAGAATTGAATACTCGCATCAAAGCCCAGTGAAGTAAAAACAGAAGTTTAGTACAATTCCCACGACTACACATTCAATCGTCTATTGCACCGGCGCTGGTGCTCTGTGGCGATGAAAACTATCTAAAAACCTGCTTTGAAGTCATACAAAGACTGTGCAATTTTCTTAGTCGTTTTGTTTATAAAATAGTATAGGACACGGTAACTAACCTATACCAAAGCAAGCTTATCATACGGTTTCCGTTCGTCGATCGCGGGCAAAACGGGAAAAAACAGATTCTGTATATCCAGTGACAAAACAATATTGTTATTGTAACTTATTTGTTTATCGTATTAGTTCAGTAGACGGTAGGTATGCGGCAGTACAAAATTAACAGTTGTTAATAAATTATTGTGACGTATTTAAGTATAAGTATATTTTATAATTACCTATTTATAAATGTAATGTTTTCGATGGTATAATAATTACACAAGTGTATTCTTTTACATAGAATTGTTTTATTACAAGCTTTTTTTTTTACTAGGAATGACGGGTCATTCAGATGGCCCACCTGATGTTAAGCGGTACCTATGAACAGTGCATTACCTCATAGGTCACATCCACCTAGGACGCGCCCTATGTGGCATTGCACTGCGCCCGCCACCCTGAGACAAAGTTGAAAAGTCTCATGTGCCTGTGATTTCACCGGCAACCATACCCTTCAAACCGGAACACAGTAATGCGAGCACTAGTTATTTGCGGCAGAAATAGGTATAGTGGTAGTATTTCCCCGGACGAACTCTCTCACAACAAAACTCTACTACTACTAAAAGCTTCTATGCTTTTATTTAACTTGCAATGTATATTATGTTAGTCTGGGTGGAATCCGGGTGGAATCTGGCAACTGAATTTTAAAGCAGTTATCCTCAACCGATTGAGCTGAAATTTGGCATACCTGTCAAGTTCCGATGACAATACAATATGATGGTGACAGCGAGCTGATCTGATGATGAAGACGGAAGGTGGACAACAGAGCTCCTCGATGGATAATAGTAGACAGGCCGTGTTTAGGCTCATTTTGATCAGCACACGGTTACGATCACTAGTTTTATATAAAAGCTTGTATTGAAAAATATATTTTTCACAAAAAACTTATTATTCTATCTCTATAGAAATTGATAGGTAGGTAAAGGATTGACTTTAGTTGGCCTATTGTTTGAATTAATATCGTGGAACTAGATGCAGTATCAAAGCCCTAATACTTTATTTACCTTTCTAACGGTTTTTAGAAGTAAAAACATTCACGGAGATAACATTTTCAAGGGCTCATCTCGAGATAATTTTCTTCGCATCATCGAAAGAACCTTTGAGTAGGACTAAGCAACGGGGCGTAAGTATCTACATACATATTAGTTTAAGTGGCTCACAAATTAATTGATAACCTCCTTTTGTGAAATCAGTTACCATCTCAAAATAATGTAGCAAGAGTGTCATGATGGCGTATTGCAAGAAAATAATAGGTATAATTGTAAAGTGTAGAGTATTGAAAAAAATAAAACTACAACGTCATTCAAATTCCTAAGAAATGGGAGGTCAACAATTGATGTTAATTATTGATTAACGTTTCATAGAGAAAAAGTTTCTAAATTCTTTTATTTTGACCTGTAGGTATTTGCGTCGCAAAGGCTACAAGCATAGGTACCTACCAATTTACAGCGATGCGGGAGTTTTTAAATATTCAAGCAAACCTCTTTCATATGACACCCCATTTGATGTGACAGTCTCACTTTTAGTTTTTACCCCCTCTTGGACCCTAGTTTCTCAAACCACCCCGAACGATATACCTACCTCATGGCCTTATCTAGAAATTATACCAGTATCTACTATCTAATCATCAAACTATCCTTAATCCGATCTTCAAATTTCATGAAGATCGGAGAAATTATCCTCGGACAAACATACATACATACATACATAATATTGGTGCATACATACAAACGCCGCTTCTTCCAAGCTGACTCAGAGAACTCGCTTTGCTAGTTCAGAAAACTCAAATAAATTAAATTATTACAGAGTAAAATGCCTGTAATGAATACGTGAACACATTTCCGCAGAAACACTTGTGGGTAATTTTAAGTATTTACTTACTTTATGTTATGACATACTTTCCTACATACTTAGTCAATTAAAAATTTGCAGTGAAATTGGTACCTAAATACTGCTAGGTGATGAATAAATAAGAAGGTTATCGAAGTGCTTAGCGAAGAACGCATATCAATTGTAGGTATGATAGGTGCGAACAATCGATCTAGCTAGGTCTCAAATCTCATCTCTGGGAAAAAGCGTTTTTCGGAGGAAATTTCCGTTTTTCCGTTTTTTCTCTAAATATTCTGCGGGGTCAGTTTAGGTGGTCTCAGGGAGGTGGACAGGGGGTAAGAACCGAGTTTTTGTATGGGTGACCACTTTATGAGTATTTTTTTTAACGGCTAATAATAATAACTGCTTGTGCATTAGCCATTTTCAAGTATAATTATTGTATTTTCAATATAGTTTGCAATGTTACCTTCCAAGTCGTCAAAGTCACAGTCAAGTCATGTTTTAATAAAACAGTGGACGTTATACTAAAACTTTGGTAGACAATTTCCACCAAATTTGAAAAGTAACGCAATACACTTCCAATTTCAATACAATTGTGCTCTATAGACGAGCTACATTGGTTAAAATGCAACCAAAATTACACAAAATAGCTAGGTACAAAAAACACTAGGAAATGATATAAAATAAAAGTAGACGACACGTCTCTATTCAAAAATGTCGTAAAGAGTCCTTCAAACAGGCACATTTTCTGACTGTTAATTTCACTTGCACCTCATTCGTGGATACCTCATTTCATTGCAAAAATTGACTGGCACAAGAACTTTAAATTAACTTGTTTTTTTATTAACTTGTGTAAGAACTCACCAATGTACCTTAGTTACCTATATTAACCAACCTACCGCAGCTGGTAAGCCGTAGGTATTAGAAATACCGAAAATTAAAATACCTTGTTTATCGTGTCACATTACACATTACACACCTATTGTATGTAAATACACACGTTTCAGTTTTCATCAGCGAACACAGCGGTAAATAAACTCTTAAATACAACGCCATAAAACCTTATTTCCTTCGCAAGACAAGGGAAGAGAAAGCAATGAACCTATTGACCTTTTGCATGTAAGTCGTTTGCTATTTTTCGAAGAGTAAGCGATCTAATGGAAAATTTGGCCTAATTACTAATCAAGCGGGAATCGAACCCACATCTTCCCCTCATAGCGGCATTGGTCCTAGATGGACCAATTCTCTAGTTTTAAATAAGTACTTTTGCTTAGCATCGCAACTTTTACTTGGATATTTTAATTAATCATTTATTTTATTAAATGCTTAATGTAGGTACATAATTTCAAGCTTATAAGTACTCAAAAATTCAAGATTCAAAATCTTTATTTCAGGCTTACTGAGAAATGCACTAAACCTAAACAGTAAGCCCATATCAACATAAATACCTTAGAAACTAACATACACATAAAAAACACTTTATTACTTAATCTAACACACGTGTGATCGCCGACGCGTCGCGGCCCGGGGGATCACGTGACAGGCGTCCCTTGAACCGCCGGAACTTCACCCCTTTCGGCCAGAAGTCAGGGCTCAAGTAAGTCTTCACATTTTCCATAGGGACCGTCAGTACTAATTGAGTAGCTTAATGTAAGGTACCTATATCACCCTGCAAGGGCGCTGCATGTTTAGTAGATATAGGTATATGTTTTTATTAGTTTATGTGATACATTAGGTACAATTCAAAACAAGTAATTAATTTTGTAAAAAATAAAAATCGCTCAACGCAATGAAACGGCTGAACCGATTTTGATCAAACATAGCTAAGAAAACTCCCGACTAATTCACCTTTCATAAAAAATCGGTTCATCCGTTCAGGAGCTACGATGCCACAGATAGACACACACACAGGCACACACACACACAGACACGTCAAACTTATAACACCCCTTCGTTTTTGCGTCAGGGGTCAAATAGGATAAAATTTATGAATTACTACATGTCAAATAGATATCAACATTTGTCAGAAAAATTACAATAAAATTATCCCTAACAAGTCATTTAGCCTAACCCCCCATTTAATTATGAAGAAAATATTCCAAAAGTTAGGAAAGTTAGGGGATGAATCCCGTGTATTGTAAGACTAGAAATCACCTTTGCTTGTAAAAAAATAGTTGGACGATGGTTAAAAATAAAATCTGTAGATAGCGGAAGTGGCCGTAATTTGGGTATAAACCATTAACCATTTAAAAAAACCTGGATAATCAGTATTCGATAAAGATTCAATCTACGCAGAAAAAGTAACCAAAAAACAATTACAGATCCACCAACTTATTAGCTGTAGTATGTAGATGATAGAAAAATGTAGGTAAATGTTTCTACAGATACGTTGGTGGATCTATACCAGGAATATCCATAAAAAATGGGAACAACTAGTCAACACTATTTAATAGTGCATGCGCCATAGATTACTACCAAGTTATTATTACACCGCTCTGAAACACGCACGAGTAACTCGAGCACGAGTATTACGTCCATTTTCGGATATTGTCAAAGAAATCAAATGGTACCGAATACTTAACATCCAGATTTTTTAATGGTATATTTGGAATAGTGCTGTATATAGCCCAGCAATGAGACAATATAGAATAATAAGTAAGAATTAATTATTGCAATATTTAATATTTATCGCACACATCCGGAATGGAAGGGTAGCGGTCAGATGCAGGGGCGAACTCAAGACTAAGGTACCTACTGGGGCCATAGAGTAGGTACCTACTGGGGCCATAGAGTAGGTACCTACTGGGGCCATAGAGTAGGTACCTACTGGGGCTATAGAGTAGGTACCTACTGGGGCCATAGAATAGGTACCTACTGGGGCCATAGAGTAGGTACCTACTGGGGCCACAGAGTAGGTACCTACCTAAATAGCGGCTTGAACGCATACCGCGAATTAATAGGATTTTTAAGGAAAGGCATGAAAAAAATAGTATTTTGTTCCAGCTCAAACTTTTATTATTAAATATACATAGATTCATAAGCATTGTGACTAGGTTTTCAAATTGTAGATTAAGTTATAACTTACCACTTTGCACAATAAACCCCACGGCGGGGCGTCCGTGCAGGTATTTCCCCCACTTACTAATAGAATTTACCATGGCAATAATGACTTTCGTTTCTTTTCCAGATTTTGTTTTTTTGGCGAATATTTCAGGCTGTGTATAGTATGTATGTATAATCTAGGTACAAAGTAATGCGCGTTAGAAATTTTGCAAGTTTTTTACAAGCTTATATTTAACTTGCAATGTATGTATGTATGTTGGTTCGCCTGCGACGCTGGAGGTTGCGGGTTCGATTCCCGCCTTGGAACAAATATTTGTGCGATTTGCAGATATTTGTTCAGGGTGTTCTGGGTATTTTCTATGTGTATAATAAAAAATATCTATCTATTTAATGTATTGTATTAAGTATATCAGTTATTTAGTACCCATAACACAAGCTCTGCTTAGCTTGGGGCTAGATAATGTTGTGTGGACTGTCCAGCATTATTTATTTTATTTATTTATTTTATGTTTGTTTGTCTGGGCGGAATCCAGGTGGAATCTTGCAACTGAATTTTAAAGCAGTTATCCTCATCCAATTGAGCTGAAACTCGGCATACCTGTCAAGTTCCGATGACAATGCAAATGATGGTGACAGCGAGCTGATCTGATGATGGAGACGGAAGGTGGACAACAGAACTCCTCGATGGATAATAGTAGACTGGCCGTGTTTAGGCTTATTTTGATCAGCACACGGTTACGGTTACTAATTATATATTGAAAAATATATTTTTCACAAAATACTTATTTTAAAGTAGGTATTCCGTTAAAGTAGTTAATACCAAATCATGAGCTACAAAGATCTCCAATGGATACGATCGTTGAAGCGTAAAAATACCGTATGAGCAGCTAATATCGTTACTTTGTTATTTCCTTTTTTTATAGGTACATACCAAATTCCCTGTTTTAAATCGTCAGTAAAATAAGACCTTTTTTACCCGGACTTGTTTGTAAGACTCGTTGGTATATGATTTGTCCTGGCTGCTAGCTTATTTAAGGAATGTGTTATTACTGGAAGAAAGCTTTAGCAGAATCAGTCGTGGGAAGCAATGGAGGCGATGAGCTCACAACTTGTTACGTCAATTTCCCACTACGGTGAAACCCATGGTGAAAAGAGGCCCATTTATGGCTCTGTCTACCCTTTCAGGGAAAAAGGCGTGTGTCTATGTATGTATGTATGTATATCCCGACGATTCTTGTTTAGTAAGGCCAATTCAGTGGGGGGCTCCGGCCCCTTCATACCGGAGGTCGCTGGCCGGCGCCGCTTGAGCTCCGAACTCGGATTCAAGCAGTGCTTGCTGGATCTTCAGACGAGCCACCGCATTCTGCTTAGCGTTTAACCGCTTCAGTGTGGGCGCGCAGCTGAGCAGGAATAGCTCGTCGGGGTCGTTTCTGGAAGGGTTTTTTTTTTTTTTTATGAATCTAATATGAAAACTAGCTTACGGCCCACCTGATGTAAAGTAGTCACCGTCGCTTATAGCCACCGGCAACACCGGTGGTATTGTCGATGCGCTGCCTACCCTGAAGGAATTTATGAACATTTTTCTTGAAGCGACTCATGACGTAACAGAGCGGAAAAACCTCAGATGGAAGCTCATTCCGTAGTTTGTAGGTATGGGGAAGAAATGATCTCGAGAAACGAGTCGTACCAGAAACCCAGGGATCTATGATGTGTGGATGAGCTTTGTCACGGTGTCGAGAAGAGCGATGGTAAAATTACAGGTCCAGCGCTTAACTGGGTTACTATTATATATTCTGTGACTGAGTCAGTCCCTGAGGTACCTATGGAAGCGGTACGGGAGGGCGGTTTTCGTCTCTCAAATTATCAGATGACATGTGACATAATGTAAACGAAAACACCCCTCCCGTACCGCTCCCATACCTCAGGGACTGCCTCAGTTAAGCACTAGACCTGTAGTTGGCAACTAATTATACTGCAACTATTATTTTTTTATACCACTTGAATGACGGAACAAGCAGGTGGCCCACCTGATGTTAAGCGGTAACTTCTGCCTATGAACAGAGCATTACCTCAAAGGACACGTCCACCTAGGACGCACCCTATGTGGCATTGCACTAGTTGATTAACTAGTTTCTCCAATTAGGTTTTGTTTCAGCATTAGAACGTTCAAAATGTAACAAAACCCACCTTTGCTTGTCCCAGTCTAATAGTTTAATTCATAATTCTTTACCTACACGCAAACAAGATTACAAAGAAAATATAACAAAAGATATGTACAAAGGCGAGCTTCACCCCAAAGAATTTTCTTCCAGCAAACCTTTGAGGCTAGAGAGAGGTGTTAAAGATGGTAGGAAAGTGTATCTTTACATATAAAACAAAGTCGTGTTAGTACTCTTATAACTCATCTTTTTTGGTGGATTCTTCTCCGCTCCGAATAGCAGAATAAGTAATAAGGAGGGGGGGGGGGGGGGGGGGGGGGGTCACCGGGGGCTACCCGTGCGAAGCCGGGGCGAGTCGCTAATTAAAATTTTTTTATTTTTTTATTTTTTTTTATTCTACTTGGATGACGGATCAAACAAGAGGCCCACCTGATGTTAAGCGGTAACCTCTGCCTATGAACAGTGCATTACCTCATAGATCACGTCCACCTACGACGCAACCTATGTGGCATTGCACTGCGCCCGCCACCCTGAGACATAAAGATGAAAAGTCTCATGTGCCTGTAATTTCACCGGCACCCTTACCCTTCAAACCGGAACACAGCAATGCGAGCACTACTGCTTTGCGGCAGATATATAGGAAACAAACAGAAAAAAACAAACCATAAACATAGGTACATATAATAATACCAAGCTAACTATTAAAATACAATAGTTACTAAATATTAACAGTAAAATATACTTACTTATAAGTAGGTACATCATTATTAAATATACCTACTTAAACAAATAACAAATAAATAAACCTACAATAAACATAAATTACAAGGGTCTATTCCTGATAGTGCTCTTTAACTTTAAGGGCTGGCGCGGATAGCGTGGGGAATAGGATTCCATAGTCTTACATACAGCGTGAACGGTGAAAGACCCATCAACGACTCGAAGTGTGAGCAGGGAACTTGGGAAGAGACATTATTGACCTGCAAGGCACACCACGACGAGGGACAAGAAAGTCGAAACGCTAACGGAGGTCCGAAGGTGAAAGAGAATTGTGAAGAAAGGACACACAGGGGCCAACCTACACTCCCAGTTAATTTACACGAGAACTCAGTATTCAGCGGTTGTTGGTTCTGCTAGCTATAGGGCTTGCCCAATGCCATTTCAACTTGCTGGTTCTTAGAACTATAGGTAATGTACGAGGTTTGGTGTTTAGGTAAATTGGCTCAGCGAATATGCAGTCTGTACCATGATGTTTCCTATACCCACGACACAGGTAATGCTAGTATATTATAATGTGCCGGTTACCTGTTGCACAGACAGCTGTTGTTCTCATCGTCGCTCGAGCTGGTGCGCGCCCGCTAGGGCGAGGGCTGCGGCGACGCAGGGTCTTCATACGTGGTCTCCATGAAGGACAGGTCTGGGAGACACTGGATGCAGTATAATGTGCCGTTACCTGTTGCACAGACAGCTGTTGTTCTCATCGTCGCTCGAGCTGGTGCGCGCCCGCTAGGGCGAGGGCTGCGGCGACGCAGGGTCTTCATACGTGGTCTCCATGAAGGACAGGTCTGGGAGACACTGGATGCAGTATAATGTGCCGTTACCTGTTGCACAGACAGCTGTTGTGCTCATCGTCGCTCGAGCTAAGGCGAGGGCTGCGGCGACGCAGGGTCTTCATACGTGTTCTCCATGAAGGACAGTTCTGGGAGACACTGGATGCAGTATAATGTGCCGTTACCTGTTGCACAGACAGCTGTTGTGCTCATCGTCGCTCGAGCTAGGGCGAGGGCTGCGGTGACGCAGGGTCTTCATACGTGGTCTCCATGAAGGACAGGTCTGGGAGACACTGGATGCAGTATAATGTGCAGTTACCTGTTGCACAGACAGCTGTTGTTCTCGTCGTCACTCGAGCTGGTGCGCGCCCGCATGGGCGAGGGCTGCGGCGACGCAGGGTCTTCATACGTGGTCTCCATGAAGGACAGGTCTGGGAGACACTGGATGCAGTATAATGTGCCGTTACCTGTTGCACAGACAGCTGTTGTACTCATCGTCGCTCGAGCTGGTGCGCGCCCGCATGAGCGAGGGCTGCGGCGACGCAGGGTCTTCATACGTGGTCTCCATGAAGGACAGGCCTGGGAGACACTGGATGCAGTATAATGTGCCGTTACCTGTTGCACAGACAGCTGTTGTTCTCGTCGTCGCTCGAGCTGGTGCGCGCCCGCTTGGGCGAGGGCTGCGGCGACGCAGGGTCTTCATATGTGGTCTCCCCCATGAAGGACAGGTCTGGGAGACACTGGATGGAGCGCAGCTTGTCGTCCTCCGCGTCTGAGTCGGAGCCCGGTGCCGTTATTGCTGCAGCTGGCACGCTGTAAGTACAATAGACGTTATACACTTTTCAAGTTAAGAACAATCATTTTTTTATAACTCTTAAAAATTAACAAATAAATTGTTTTATACTTACAATCAACAAGTAATTAATTTTGTAAAAATTAAAAAAACTCTCAACGCAATGAAACGGCTGTATCAATTTTGATCAAACATAGTTAAGAACACTCCCGACAAATTCACCTTTCAAACAAAAAAAAAACGAAATCGGTTCATCCTTTCGGGAGCTACGATGGGACAGACAGAGACACACACACACACACAGACACGTCAAACTTATAACACCCCAAAAAACTATCGTGAATCATATCAATTATTTTATAAAAACGGGAAATTTTCACGTACCGTTAAATCGATGTAAGCACCGACTTTTATGCGCCGATGTGCTAAGCGAGACGCGGAGGGAGTGCGTCGCGTTCACTCACCTTGAAAAAGACTCTCGAAACGGGTCGAAACAATGTCAGTGCTTACATCGATTTAACGGAAAGTGAAAATTTCCCGTTTTTATAAAATAATTTATAACACCCCATGGTTTTTGCGTCGGGGGTTAATAAGCCCTTATGGGTTTGTTCTGAAACTAAAAATTACCAATCTTAGATTTGATTTTTAACTGGCTAAATCAAGTACCTACAAGTTATTCAAATTATAGGTAAATATGCATGGATACACCTTAATAATTCCGAGGGATCACTGTACCAGAAACACGAGATGGAGATCGAAGTTACCCGCGTCCGTAGGAAAATACCCTTGCGTCCCTACACGTGATCTCTGGGTGGTGCCAAACGGGTAACAACATTTCTGGTGGTAGGCTTCGGCCGTGGCTTGTCACCACCCACTGGACAAAGCCAGTCCGTGAAGCGACATTGCCGTGTTTCGGACTGATGTCCAGTGTAGCCATCGTGGAAGTGACGGGTTTGAGCAGTTCGTGCACTGGATTCAGCATGTGCGTTTTAGAGACCGCAGCGGTGCAAGTGTGCCGGGTGGCTAGGCTTGGAGGGTAGCGGGATCCGAAGCACGGTTCTCCGCTGGCCGACCGCAGGTTGTAGGGGGCCCAACTAGTGAGTTAGCCACTCATGAAAGGCTGCCCCGCCGCCTCGCGAAAAATCCCAGAATGCTCCATCGTGCCGGTTGGCGACCGGATGAGAGGACCCGATGGCCATTCCTGGGGGGGTTCGGGCGTCCCCGCAGTCTCCAGTCTAGTCTCCCACTGGCGCAGGAGCCTGCTGTTTGTCTCTTGGTTTTCGCTGACCAGTGCCTCGCTCAACAGCCGTTTTTCCCACTAACCTAAACACTCATAACAACCATGAAAAAGTTCAAAAATAATAAGTCGTTTCTACAGCGGAAGCACTTCCTCTCGCTTCAAGTGCACCTCTCGAATATTCGAGGGCTGCACTCCAATCTCGATCCGGTCCACCACCACCTAGAGACCGCTAAGCCTCACTTATTATTCCTCACGGAGACGCAGATTCTATGTCCTGCCGATACAGCATACCTCACATACCCAGGCTATGCTCTGGAGCACAACTTTAAACCCAAAGCTGGTATCTGTCTATTTGTCCGGGAAGACATTTGCTGTCTGCGTCTTCGTGACCTTGAAGAACCCAATTTTTCAGTTTTATGGACTTTGGTGGACACCGGCTTATATAAAATTATCTATGCTGGCTTATATCGGTCTCACTCTGGAGACTACGAGACAACCAGGTTGTTCAACTACATATGTGAAGCGGCGGATGTGGCCCAACAACGTTATCCTGATGCCCAACTGGTGATTCTGGGGGACTTTAATGCCCACCATCAACAGTGGCTGTTCCCATACCAGCTCACCGACCATGCTGGGAGAGAGGCGTGCAAACTTGCACTCACGCTAAATCTCACTCAGCTGGTCCATGAGGCAACCAGAATTCCAGACGTTGAGGACCACACAGCCAACTGCTTGGACCTTCTGCTGACGAACGAGCCGGATCACCACTCAGTATCAGTTTTGCCTCCTTTGGGTACATCAGATCACTGTGTGGTGAGGTCTGTATCGTCATACTCGCCACCCGATCCCTCACCCAGAGGAAGTAGGCGAGTGTGGCGTTACAAGTCAGCAGATTGGGATGAGATGCGACATTTCTTCGCTTCTTATCCTTGGCGGCAAACCTGCTTTTCTTCTTGTGACCCGACGGTCTGTGCTGATGCCGTTTCGGAGGTGATCAAAAGAGCAATGGAGTATTTTATTCCATTCTCCGATGCTTCACCTTCAGGCAATGCTCGCCCATGGTTCAGTCCCGCGTGTGCTAGTGCAGAAGCGCTAAAACATGTGGCTTACCTAGCCTGGGTTGACGCAAGAAACGGTAAAACCTCGGATGCACGGCTTAAGAAGAAAGCCTTTAACAAAGCCGCCAAGTCTTGCAAGAAGGTGATACGGAAGGCTCGCTTCGATCGGATTGGCCGTCTGGGTGCTAAGCTTGCCGCATACCCTGCGGGAAGTAAAGCTTTCTGGTCTCTGGCTAAGTCCGTGGAAGCGAACTTCAGCCGCCCTTCACTCCCTCCACTACTGAAACCGGACGGGTCCCTAGCTCACGCTGCGGTTGAGAAAGCAAATTTATTTGCTACTCAATTTGCGGAGGCTTCACGTCTTGAAACTTCTGGCGAAATTCCACCCAGCCTTCCTCGGTGCGAAGCTTCAATGCAGGAAATTCGCATCCAGCAAAAGGAAGTGCTCAGAACGCTACGTGGTCTCGACGTGAATAAAGCTAGCGGTCCGGATGGTATCTCGGCTATAGTGTTGAAAACCTGTGCCCCTGAGTTGTCTCCAGTATTAACGCGACTTTTCCGCCTCTCTTTTAAAACTGGTGAAGTCCCTAAATCTTGGAAGCTCGCAAACGTGCAGCCTGTACCCAAGAAAGGCAGTCGTGCTGACCCTTCAAACTACCGCCCTATTTCGGTCACCTCCCTACTTTGTAAATGTATGGAGCGTGTACTGAATAGGAAGCTCCTTGCATACCTCGAAGGTAACGACCTCCTCAGTGATCGCCAATACGGATTTCGCCGAAACCGGTCTACTGGGGACCTTCTTGTGTATGCCACGCACATTTGGAGCGAGGCCATCGAGAAATACGGTGAAGCACTAGCTGTTTCATTAGACGTCTCGAAGGCCTTTGATAGGGTTTGGCACGCTAGCCTTATTGGCAAGCTTCCTGCCTACGGACTGCCAGTTCAACTCTGCTCCTGGCTCGCAGACTTTCTGAGGGAAAGATCCATTCGAGTAGTTATTGACGGCTGCTCGTCGGATCAATTGGCTATTAACGCCGGGGTACCTCAGGGGTCAGTGCTATCTGCCACACTGTTTCTGTTGCACATTAACGATCTGCTAATGCCCGGTATCATTGGGTATGCAGACGACAGCACAGTTGTGGAGAGATATGTTTCTACTGCGCGAGCTAGGAAGAATGAAATTCAGGAGTTAAGAGATGAGATGCTGCAGCGTCTGAATTTGACTCTCAAGGCTGTATCCGACTGGGGTGATGCCAATCTAGTCAAGTTCAATGCCTCTAAAACGCAGGCTTGTCTCTTCTCGGCGAAAAAAAGTCCGTTTCTCCAAGTTCCTGTATTCCGCGATGTACCTGTAGCTATAGGAGATCACCTCGAGCTCTTAGGTGTTTCGCTCACGCCTACTCTCAACTTTGGCTCTTACATCGAGTCTAAGGCAAAAACAGCTGCCATGAAGCTAGGCATCCTGAATAAGGTAAAGCGTTACTTCACACCAGGACAGCTTCTCAGTTTGTATAAAGCACAAGTCCGGGCTGGTATGGAGTACTGCTGCCATGTTTGGGATGGTTCGGCCAAATACCAGCTTGCTGCCTTGGACTCGATCGAACGTAGAGCTTTCAGGCTTATAGGTGAGCAACATATGGCGGAGACTAAGATCCAGAGTCTCGAGCACCGCCGTAAGGTTGCATGCCTTTCAATCTTCTATAGGTTACATTTCGGGGAATGCTCCCAGGAACTGCACGATCTGATCCCACCATCTCCTTTTCATCATAGGATGAGCAGGCGTACGGCTCAGTACCATCCTTACCTCATTAGTATACCTTCTATTCGCACAAAACGTTTCGGTTCTACCTTTATAATGCGAACTGCTAAGGAGTGGAATACACTGCCGTCGTCTGTCTTTCCTGAAAACTATAATCTGGGTCTCTTCAAGTCTAGAGTGAATAGGTGCCTTCTAGACCTTTGTGCTCCATCTTCGGCCACATCGTCACTTACCAACAGGTGAGATCGTGGTCAAACAAAGGTCTATCAATGTTAAAAAAAAAAAAAAAAAAAAAAAAACGATAGGACAATATTTTCTCGATATAAAAAAACCCAAAGTTACCTCTAGCTTTTGGCTAGATTTGATTCTTTATTAAAATAGTGCCTATTAGTGGGTACAAAACTAGATAAATAAAATCAATAGGTACAGCAATGCCGAGGGTTTATTGTAGGGGTTTTGTAAAATTATCTATATTGAATAAAAACAGCTTTTTCGAGCGGCAAGAGGTGTTTTTTTTATCAAGATTTTTGCCAGTTGTTGGTGCAGCCTTAACTGCCTCATGATCAATAAACTGTCTGAAAGTTTTGGACGAAACCGATAAAGTTAGATACTGCAAGCGAAATATATCAATGGTATACATATATCAACTCGTTTAAAACCTAATTTTTAAAGGTCGCTTGCTGGATTTAAGATAGAAATAGGCTGCACTCGAGAAACGATAACTCAGAAAAGATTTTTCATCCCATCTATTCGAAAAGGACAACTTGGTTCGCATTTACGTGCACGGTGGTGTTTTCTATGAGAAACTTTTAGCGGGCAGTAATGAGTTTTTAATCCTCTTTATAAGTACGACGCAATCATCTTTGTCGCGCACTTTTTGAATTTGGTACATTATAAGTGCGCCGCAATTATCTTTGCCGCGCACATTTTGAATTTGGAACCAGCGCCTTAGAAAATTGTTTGAATAAATACTAGCTCGTACCTACGACGGCACATAGTAGCGACGACGGCTAAATAAAAATTAAAAAACACGCGCTAACTAGAGCCCGCGTTTTCGTCAATTTTCACGGATTGTTAGAAATTCATGGTTTAGTTTTAAAAAAAAGTTCTTTAAGTGACAGTGAAAGTATAGAATTAACTCCTGAAAGTATTAGAACTGACGCAAGAAATGTGATGGATATTCTATTACCTGCAAAATCCCGAGAGAAATATATGAAAGCCTATGGTAATTTTTAATATAAGTTGTTAATTGTTTTATTATTAGATACTATTTAATTTCAATTTAGTTGTTACTCTATGTTTGATTAAATAATAATATTACAATGAAATATGAGGCGCCTTTTATTTTATTATAGTGGGTGATGAAAAGTAGAGTGGCAAAAGAGAGTATCACTCGGGCGCAAAATTTATTTTTGGCTCGGGCGACGTACTTTGAATCTCTCGCTACGATCAGGATTCTACTAAAGAATCCCTCGGTACGCTCGGGATTCTACTCTAGAATCGCTCACTTCGCTCTGGATTCAAAAAAGCGCCCTCGCCGTAAAAATATTATGTTGCTCCCTTATGATACAATCTACTATTGTCAACGTCGACATTCTCTATGCTCGGCTCTTTGATTCGCTCCCCAGAAAATGTGCGTTGCTCGAGCAAAGCGAAACAAGGACAATTCTTTATTCACTTGGTAAAAAAGATTGAGACAGAAAACATAGGTTATAATACCTATAGGTAGAAGTAACTTACTCTCCAGGTTTCTGCTCGATGACATGCGGCTTCAGGAACTTCATCGCGGTGACGTAAGGCCACCGTGTGCGTCCTCCGTGTGTCCTCTGCAGCTTTATGTAGGAGTCCCGTAGCGAGCGCCAGCGCTTTTTGCATTCTACTTCTGTCGAGTACGTCGACCCTGATTACAGTGATGCAATTGGATTATTACCTCATCATCATTGGCAGCTCAAATAATAGCCCACAGCTGGGTATAAGCCTCTTCCCTCAAATCAAACGCCACTCTAAACGGTTATGTGCGATTCGCATCCAGGTCTTTTACGGCCTCTATATCATCCGCCCACCTGGCTGATGGCTGCCACGGCCTCTAATGGTCCCTCTCGGCCACCACTCGGTCAGGGCCTTACACCACCTGCCGTCACTGAATCTGGCCAACCTCTAATTTAAGTAATTCGCTATACGCAACAGGAGGTATGTAAAGTTAGAAGTAAGGTAAATTATCCATCGGATTCATCATCAGCCCACACTAGTTCACTGCTGGACAATAGGCCTCTCCCAATACGCGCCACTGAGCCCGGTGTTCGGCTCATCCACTTTCTGCCCGCCGCCATTCGTAGGTCATCGCTCCACCTAGCCAGAGGGCGCCCCACGCTACGTTTGCCAAGACGCGGTCTCCACTCAAGAACTCGCTTACCCCAATGGTTGTTTTATGTTATATCCCTCGGAGAAATCATGTCTTTATTGATTATGTGAATCAAGAAGGGATATATGGAGTAGCCCCTCTCCTTACTATACGAGAACGCCGCAGAAGTTTATAGTCTCCCGAAAACGAATCCTAGCTACGACTCTGGCGCCTGGGCAGGCTCTGTGTATACAGTCATACACAACATTCCTTCGAATTTTAGTACCTACTGGAAAATCAGAATAACCATAGGAATAAGTAGGTATACATAGTGCATAACCAAATAGAAAAATAAAAACTATAAAAACAAAAAAACCCGGTCTTGTTTATAAGATAGATAGATAGATTAACACTAAAAAAAAACACAATAATAAAAGGATTAACTAAATCAAATTAAAGTACAATGAGCGGCCTTATCGCTGAAAGCGATTTCTTCCAGGCAACCTTTGGATGGACAGTAATGATCGAAGTAATTACGAACGGCGGCGCACAGAGTAAAATAAATAAATAACAATAATAACGATAGATGAATAAGAAAACGTTTACATAATTCGAATACATAATATACTATAGTAAAATATACTACTAGGTACATAGCGATGAAGTTAAATACTACATTATGTGCCCTACTATTTCTACAAATAAACTTAAAACGTGGACAGGTCCGACAGATAATGATTTTTGAGCTTTAGCTTGAATGTGTGCAGGGAAGATGCTTGCCTGATTTCCACCGTCAAAGCATTCCACAGACGCACAGCTTGGACTGTGAAAGAATTCCCATAAAAGGAACTGCTGTGCATAGGCATTCTGAGCGAAAAGTTTTCTGATGACCTAAGAGAATAAGAATTGGAGGAATGAAGATACTCAAACCTTGCCTTAAGATAGCAAGGGGTGAAAGGATTGAATATAACAGAGTAAAGAATAGAAAGAATAGGCGTATCCCGACGAAGACGTATAGGGAACCATATATGAGCATAGAGCGAAAAGGAGAAACATGGTCATATTTGCGCAATCCATATATGAACCTAATGCAGAAGTTTTGCAGGCGCATCATAAGATTAAAGATTTTAAGATTCGTTGGTATAAGATTTGTCCTGGCTGCTAGCTTATTATTGAATGTGTTATTACTGGAAGAAAGCGTTAGCCGAGTCAGTCGTGGGAGGCAATGGCGGCGATGAGCTCACTGTGAAGAGGCCCATTGAGGCTCTGCTTACCCTTTCGGGGAAAAAGGCGTGTCTCTATGTATGTATGTATAAAAAAAACGGAGGTATTATGAGGTTAAGAAGACCTCCTCGAAGTTTTTAAATTAGCATTTAAAAACTTTTATGGCGAGGTAGCTTCCTTATAATGTGTTCATAATAGCTTATACTTTATCGTAAAATAGCAATAAAATAAATGAGGCTAACATTATATAGATAACTGGTTAAAGTCAGCAATATACGTAACATCGAGTTAGGTAGTACCTACCCGTAGGTACCTACTTTAGTAATACCTCTCTCTAGGTGGGAGTGAGACTATCTCATCGCAGGGGGCGAGGGTCTCTCGCTCGCACCAACGGCAAAAAATCTGAAATATAATCTTCAGCAAGGTATAGTGAGTGATGTCAGTACAGTAGGTACATACCGGTGGTGTTCAGTGCATCTTGAACCTCCTTCCACGCCTCATCTCTTAGCTTCGTCTTGTTGAAGCCACTCACAGACTTGTCGTACAAAATCGGTCTCTTCTCGACTTCCTTTATAAGGTCAAGTTCATTCATTTCTATGACCGGCCCGACACTCTTTTATTAACCTATGCCGAATGAGATTTTATTGTAAATATTTCATGGAACTCCCAAGCTCTAGGTACCTATTGTAATAATGGTTTATTTTCACTGTATAACCTCCGCTTTTCCGTAGAATGGAAAGGAACTTGCTTAAATTAATAATAAAATAATAATATAATATAAAACTTAATTCGCGATGTTTAAAAGCCGAAAAGTCAGCTATAATATTCTAGATGTTATTAAAATAGTTAGATTAGCACTAATTAGGGGAATATTGAATATTTTTTGCGATGCCGTGTTTGCCGGACGCCTGAAGAACACTGGGGTTGGCGCGGGGTGCGGTGACGGACGGGACGCGCGTTATCGAGCGGCGCGGCAGAAGGGCGCTGCGGCAACCCCTGCGGCAAATACTCAGACAAAATGAAGATTTATCAGCCTTCAAATAGAGATGAAAATCGAATGAATGCAGCATTAGAGGGATGTAATACGATTTAGCAAAATAGCTAGGTAGGTATATGGTTGTCTTTGTTCGGTGTACGGTACTTTTGGCTCATGAAAGGAGACTTACTCTAGGTAACTCAAAAACCTGCTTAGAAGTATTTTTTTTTATTTGAACGACGGAACAGGCATATCCAGGCTATAACAATGCTTTACCTCACAGGCCTGTTCACTTATGACGCGCCCTACCCTGAGACAAAGATGAAAAGCCTCGATTACTTGACTCTAACAAAATATACGTGAAATGTGGTGCATAAAAACCTTTTTTTCCAAAATCTTTATCGAATCTACATCTTATAAAGCACGTCATCTAATTTAAAAAAAATGCTTAATATTTAAGAAATACATTTTCAAAGTAGCCTCTATTTTCGTAGTTACCTGCACCAACTTTTCTCATAAACTACCAATCATAACATGTTTTTATTGCCCAGTAGGTATATTAAATAACACAACGCCGAAGGACCTTGTTTTTATTTTTGAAATTTACTTTCCTAATTAGGTATCTTTAAATTTAAAAAAACGATATGGCGAGACCACTTCTCTCCTCCCCACATCTTACTTGAGATTTTGGAAATACATCCTTACCTATTGTACGTGTTTTTGGTAGGAATGTTTTATACATTGTTTGTTAAGGGACCAAATTAAACAATTTCCTTCAAATTAAATCGTTAATTTTTAATAACAACATTAAGATTAAGTATGTAGGTACCTACCTACCTATGTGAATTCTATCGTGAATAAAGTTCACGAGTCTGACATATTTTAGGCACATTTTGTAAGGCAATAAGTACCTATAACTGACTTAAAACCACTTTTTCTACTACTTTGGTTATTATTTAAAAATATAGACGAGCAGCTTTCGCTGATGTGTCTATTTCAGAGTGTTGAAATGTCTAATGCACTCTAGTTTCAAAGAATCAAATAAAAACACGCGAGATTTGACAAAACCCCTCCCCTACCCTCCCTACGAGAGATTTGTGGAGATTCGGCCGGACATCGAGGCTATCTCTGCCTCTACAAAGTTTAATAGTCCTTGGGATTTTACAGTTTCCCACTAAATAACTTTAAAATCGCATAGGCCCAAAGATTCGTATAATCATCATCCGTAAGGCTACTGCTGTTGGACGAGGCCCATACAATGCAATTGGGCGATTTGCCATATAATCACCATGAATGGCATGCGGGTTGGTGATCGCTGTTTTGGTTTTGAGTACAAGCATCCACCCTGCTGCCCATCCACTGGAGTAGGTCCCTTAGTCGACGTTTACGACATCTACGGGAGGAGACAGGGTCTTTACTTAAGCTGGACACACCACGGCATTTCACCAGGATTTGTACAGAAAGATAAAAATTGGTAAAAGTTTTCATGATGGTGGCCATCCAATATTTGGGTCTTTGCCGGTTTCCCCACGATGATTTTCTTCACCGCGGGAAGACACCTGAGGCCGTAGACAAAGTAACATTCTAATAACGTTGTCGCTTGTAGAAAAGCCAACAATGTATGAGTTTGACGTAAGCTATCGAAATATCACGTGGTCTATTGTATTGAATAACGACTGTAGAAATGGAATCGCTTCGAAGCGAATGCCACTTGGCTAGCCCGGCTGGTGTCCTGAAGCCCAATTATCTGAATTATTTTAAACAACACTGAAAGTTGACCAAATCGAGACTGTATTGTGAATTGACTGAAAAATTGGTATTCTGCTCCCTCCTAACAACAATATAATCTACAGCGCTACAATCATCATTTGGCACCTGACGCTTTTGAGGAACTAAATCTATAATCTGTATCAAACAGCGCCACAACGTCGGCCACAAGTCGCGGAAGTTATACAGGTGAGAAGAATATTTTTTTTGACATCGACACTATAGATAGTCGATCCGAACTTTAATTTGTCTATTTTTTATTACGAGAATTGGGCTTCTGGATTCGAACCCTGACCTTTGTCACGAGCCAGTGTACTCAAATGTACCTATATAAAACAGGAAGCAAGTACAGTAGTCCGTATACTACTGGAGGGGTGAATGGGCGGGCTATGATAGTGGATGCACTTGCTTTTTACTAGGCTCATGTAAATTAAGCACAAGATAAAGAGTAAAAGCAGCCGCGCTAATAAACCGCATGATGGCGGCACTTGGCGTATTTGCGCAAATGTTTTAGTTATTTTTCCAAGGCTAAACCAACCATGGATCCTACCAGACACGGTGCTATTTACCTTGGCAAAACAACGCAAATATTCTGAGGTACTAGTGTAGGTACTGCCAGGGTGCTTGAGCCTCTACATACAAACGAAGTTTGCATTTTGGTATTATCTCATCAAAGATATTACCTACATGAAATTTTGTACACATGATAAATACACAATATCTAGGCTCCGTGGTTTATAAAACTAGTAGTTCTGCGAACAGTAGACCTCGCGAGAACAAACTTGGATGTTGTAATAACCGAATAAGGGATTACCAGGAGCAGCAGGGTCCACCTGAAATACTACGATCACCAATCCGCCTTCCAAGCGTGGTGCAAACCTCCCCTACCCCTGATTACATTCTATAGCCGAGGCCTCGTCAGTGGGGACGTCTAAAGGCGAGTGATGATGATTAGGCTTGTGTAGACTAACAGTACTAGTAGAACTACAGGTCTAGCGCTTAACTGAGTCAGTCCCTGGGGTATGGGAGCGATACGGAAGGGGTGTTTTCGTTTACATTATGTCACATCACATGTTATCTGATAATTTGAGAGACGAAAACACCCCTCCAGTACCGCTCCCATACCTCAGGGACTGACTCAGTTAAGCGCTAGACCTGTATAATACTGAACTAGTACATTTGATTGATTGTACTAGTACGGAGCGCTCCGCTACAAACCTAATGATGAAGGGTGATTTGTGCGGCCGAAAGGGGGTTAATGCAATCTTCCATACGTTTCTTGGTCAATTTCTGAAGGTACAACGCGGCTAAGTTTGCTTACTCAGTGAGCCGTTTTGCAATGTTGCATCATACTATCCTTGCACCTAAACAGTAACCCACATATGACACATTTTACTCCCTCATTCATGTGTTCTATCAGATGTCGCACCAGAGTGGATTTCCAAAATTTTAATTTACAAATTTTGCATGAAACTCTTTTTTCGCAATTCTTACGCATTTTATGGTTTCCGAATTCAGCTTCTGTGTAAAAACGTCTCATGCACACGTCGCAGTACAAGCTCAACATATGCTTGCTCCAGATGTGATTTGTTAGTTTTCTCTTGCCATCGTGTTCCTCCCCGCAATGATCGCAAGCCACTTTACCATGACATTCAGAAAGATGCTTGTTCAGTGCAGATATTTCTGAAAACTTGCTCGGGCAGTCCTGACACCCGTGTTCTTTCATAATAGAATGGCGTTTGTGATGTATTTTCATATCTAAATGTCTTTTAAATGTTTTACCGCAGATGGAACATGTAATGCATTTGTGCTGCCTCCGAGCATGATCAGTTTTGAACATCCGACCACAAATAGGACAACCATTCCCTTTTTCATGCACAAGTCCAATGTGCTTTTTGAGATTATGTTGAAAGTAGAACTGCTGCTCACAGTAGCTGCAATTATATCTTTTCAATTTCTGATGAACAATTTTGATATGTACGCCAATATAAGGCTTTCGATTAGTTTTCAGTCCGCAATAATCACATTCGTAGGTGTTATTTTCGTGGATGGTTTTCATGTGCAAATACAAGGAATTGCGGTCGCTCAGTTGTTTTCGGCAGATCCGGCAGGTGAAGGTGAGCCCCTCGTGGCGGCGCGTGTGCACCAGGGAAGCGCTGCAGTCGCTGAAGGCCTTGGGACAGTACTTGCAGCGGTAAGGCTTCTCCCCCGTGTGGATGCGCCGGTGCCGCTGGAAAGCGGATGGGTCCGAGAACAGTTTTCCGCAATCCTTGCAATTGTACGGCTTCAACCCGAGGTGCGTCCGCATATGAAGGATTAAAGCTCCTTTATCCACGAAACGTTTCTTACAAAGATCGCACTCGAAGTTGCGGGTGCCTGCGTGTCTCTTCAAGTGAGACGTTAGAGCCCCCCCTTGTGTGAAGCTTTTCGGGCAGAGAGTGCACGCGAACGGTTTTTCACGGGTGTGCCTATATGTGTGATTTATTAAAGTATCTCTGCTCTTGAGGATCATTTGGCACGTGTCACACTTCCATATTCCATTGTGGTTGGCTTGATGTGTTTTGTTATGGACGATGAAGGCTGCTAAAGTTTTAGCACCGTAGGGGCATTTGTCACAGACATGGGGCCACTGGCCCGTGTGAGAGTTAATGTGAACAAAATATTTAGTTTTATCTTTGTGAATCTGTCCACAAAAGGAACACTCATAGTCACCATCTTTGTTTTGGGAAAACATACTGTTTTCTTTACCAGCACTGCTCTTTTCAGATGAATGATTTTCACCCGTGTGGATCTTCATGTGACCTGCTAAACAGTTCTGTTTCTTGTATATTTTTTTGCAAATATCACACTTCCATATTCCATTGTGGCCGGGATCATGTGTCTTTTTATGCGCTATTAGATTTGCTAGAGTTTGAGAGCTGTATGGACACTTATCACAGAGGTGATGCCAGTTTCCCTTATGAGATTTAATGTGATCAAAAAATTTAGTTTTATCTGTGTAAGCCTGCCCACATAGATAGCATTCATAGTCTCCATCTTCGTTTTTTGGAATCAGAACGCTTTGTCTACTTCTTGATTCAAGTTTTGGCTTAGAAAATACCATATTTGCTAATAGTCTCGGTTTTACTCCTAAATTGGCTCTTTTTTTCTTTGGTTTGATAGCAAATTCTGATTTGATTTCAGGTTCAGGTGGTTCTATCTTGAGTTGGTGTGTTGGGTGGACTAGCCTCCCGTGGGTAGTAAGGTCCTTCGCCTGGTAGAACCCAATGCCGCAGTGGCAGATGTGAGGGAACGGCTCGTGGACTTTCAAGTGGGTGTTGAGAGTGGAGCTCTCCACAAACCTGAGGCCACACTCTTCACATTTATGAGGCTTCAAGTCATTGTAGTTTTGTGGTAATTGTGTTACTGACTTTGTTTCTCTGAAATCGTAAACAGAATTATAGTAAAAACCAATCAATGATTCTAGATAGATAGGTAAACTCTTTATTGTACACCTAAGAAAAGTAAAACTAAACAAAGTGACAAACAACAAACTAATTAATCGTACAATGGCGTATCTTATCATTTAGATATAAGTATGCGTATGTCATCTTACCCAGAATGTTCATTCTGATGTTCATTGAGAGGCTCATAATTCAAGAAGCCTCTCGTGCACTCCCCACATTGGTATATATGGGTACGCTTTAGCAAAACATTGACACTCAGTATCTGAAATTAACATGTGATATTTTACAATTCAGTTTGAAATAATGAGATTAATTATACAAGTAATTAATTTTGTAAAAGTTAAACAAAAAAAAAAACAACGCAATGAAACGGCTGAACCGATTTTGATCAAACATAGCTAAGAACACTCCCGAAAAATTCACCTATCAAACAAAAAATCGATTCATCCGTTCGGGAGCTACGATGCCACAGGCAGACACACACACACGCACGCACACACAGATACGTCAAACTTATAACACCCCGTCGTTTTTGCGTCGGGCGTTAAAAATAATAAATAATGCTGGACAGCTCACACAACATTACCTAGCCCCTAGCTAAGCAGAGCTTGTGTTATGGGTAGGTACTAGATAACTAATATACTTAATACAATACATTACATAGATAGATATTTTTTATTATACACAGAAAATACCCAGAACACTCAGGGTCACAAATATCTGCACATATTTGTATATAAATATTTGTTCTGAGGCGGGAATCGAACCAGCAACCTTCTGCGTCGCAGGCGTGCCTTCGCCCGCCGCATTACAGAGATCAAGAAACATACAGTTGTGGTCATATAATTAAGAACGATTTGAAGTTCTAGAAGTTTTTTATTTAACTCGTATCATACACAGAGATGTGTACCTTCTGAGAAGCAACTAGTTATGTTATATAATAGTCACATTAATAGAGCAACCTGACTTAAGAATAAAGTATGAAATCGCTAACTATTTTTTGCACATTTTATTGATTTTATCAAAGTAACACATTCAAATAGTACTGAAACTGGACAAATAATTAAGAACGATTTATTTAACTGCTCGGGAATTGTTTTGTATGACACTTAGATTTAAAAAATCACAATATTATGTAGCACAGGAAACATAAAAAGAAATTTAATAAATATTGAACTAAAATTAATAGTTAATAGCATATCCACGGCTTTTAATTACAGCTTTACACCGGCGAGGCATTGACTCTATTAATTTTTGACATTTCGCAAGAGAAATAGAGTTCCATTCTTCTAAAAAAACGTCATACAGCTCTCTTAACTTTCCACACTTTGTATTTGAAACCTTTTTCTTTACTTCAAACCACAAATTCTCTATTGGGTTTAGATCTGGACTGTTAGCAGGCCAGTCTAAGACAGAAACTAATTGCGCTGTAAGAAATTCCTTTACGGTGCGTGCAGTGTGCTTTGGATCATTGTCATGCTGGAATGTCCAAATGACCGGTAGAACGTCTTCAGCGTATGGTAACATTGTTTCTTCCAGTATATTTTTGTATTGGAACTGATCCATGTTACCTTCTATCAACTTTACAGGTCCTACACCATGTCCAGAAAAGCAACCCCAAATTTTCACATTTCCACCACCGTGCTTTAATGTAACTTTCGTGTACTTTGGGTCGAATGCTGTATTCGGGGGACGTCGTACATATCGTTTTCCATCAGAACATACTCTGTTTATTTTCGTCTCGTCAGAAAAGAGTACATTTTTCCACTGTTGCACAGTCCAGTTTTCATACTTTCTCGCAAATGCTAGCCGGGCTTGCCTGTGGCAAAGTTTTAACATGGGTACCTTTCTTGCTATCCTACCGTGCAATTTTTCTTCTACCAAACGTCTTCGAATAGTGCGTGCTGAGATTGCTGAAGGGTTGTTTTCACCAAAATATTCTTTTCTAAGCTCATTGGACCCTTTAAAAGGATTTTGTTTTGCCATACGAACGATGTTTCGGTCATCTAGAGGAGTTGTTTTTCTCTGTTTAGGTACACGTGGAACATTCGAAGTAGTTTGATACGTAGCAAAATGCTTTACAGCGTGGAAAACCATCGTTTTTGAACATTGCAGATGGTCGGCTATCTTTTTGTAAGACCAATTCTTCCGGCGAAGTTTTATTATAACTTCCCTTGTAGATTTATCACAACTTTTATTTTTTCCCATTGTTTTTTCTAAAGAAGCAATCACCTTTAATCTTTTACAGCACGTAATGGCGCCAAAATTATACAAACAGTAACAAATCGACTGAGTGTTCTCTATTTAAATTTGAATAAAGGTATAAACTACTTAGCGTTCTTAATTACGTGACCAGCCAGTAATGAGGAATACTTTGTTTAAAAGTAGTGTAAAAAGTTTGCCTATTGATTTTTAGCCAATCATGTGTATCAATGAATACAGTGGTAATATGGAAATGTTTTACGATACCGAGAGAAATAAAAACAAATGCATACAATTAGTTTTGCATCTTAGTTGGAAAAAATCTTCCCTTTATATCAGCGTTCTTAATTATATGGCCACCACTGTATATCTATATATATAAAACAAAGTTACACCAGCCGAGCGATTAGCTATCTCCTGTTTCTATCAGCAGTGCGCTGTTTCAATGCTGTTTCTATTGAAAATGACGTTTTAGCGATCATGCACCTCACCCTGTTGCTAACAAAGGTTGATTGCAACAAAAAGCCTTTTGACATGTTGTGTTTCCATCGATAGTATGAAGTAGCGATTATGTACCGCTGTTGCAATGAATAATGACAGCATTTGATCGCAACACAACCTATTGCAATAGAAACAAGTAAATGGTTGTTTCAAACCATAGAAATCTAAAAGGTAAGCCATAAAAGTGGATTTTTTAATTGTTTGAACATGGTTTTAATTACAATCCAAAACAAATAAAAACATTCAGTACGCACAAAACACTTTACTGTATTTAGCGGTATTGCGCTATTTTGTTAAAAATATTAAATTGTAGTCGAACGAATCAACACAACTTGGGTCCATAGGTACTTATATATACATTTCACTTCAATGTGGTTACTAACTTTCCTTCCAAACCTTAAGTATTAGATAATTCGTGTATTTGTTAAAATTAGCGATGGGCAATTCGGTTTACGAAATCGGTTCAACCCGGTTTGAGCCTAAGTCGACTTGAGTCGACTTACATTTTGACCAAACCGAATCGTTCACGCCAGGTTCACGCAGACTCGGTGTGCTGTGTTCGCGTCGATCTACCGCGTCGCCGCTCGAGCCCGCAGCCCATCTCCCGCCATTAGGAACGAACGAAACCTAACGTAGGTATGCTTGTTCCATAATAAATAAATTAAAAAAAACTATTTTTTTGGTAGTTCCTTTCTAGTAGATTTCTACCTAGTAGATTTTTTATATATTCAAAATATGTAGGTACCTACTTAAAAACAAAGCATTATTGTTACCTTACTGCACTTGAAGCGTAGGTATTTGTTTCACTAAGTAATGTGTACTACCTATTTTAGTAATAGGTATTAATTTTAAAAACTATAGCAACAATTAAGCAAACAGTTAGCAAGTTGGTTATATTTATAAGGTACCTATAAGAATACTTTTGATTTAAGGATGGTTGTGATACTTACCTTAGTAACTAGTGGTTCGCCCCGAACTGGGACCTCGCGAATACACGTGATTTATGTAGGTTACCTTATTTCTTTTGAAAAAATATACATAGGAACGTCGGGTCCGAAAAGTTAGACCTACAATGACGTTCAAATTCCTAGAAACGGGAGGTCACCAATATTGGCTACGAACATAACAAATTTCAGCGTTGTAGGATTAGTGGAAGTACCCTAGAGGTTTTGGTTTTTACATTTTCGATTTACCCTAATATCTCAAAACCTACATAATAATAATTCATTTATTAAATCAGACATTATTAGGTCCATTATTTATTAGTTTTGTTAGTAGTACCTAAGTAAATTAAAAAATTATAAAAAATAGTTTTGAAATGTCGAAGCGAGGGTCTTTTACTTGACACCCCATTTGACCTGATATTCTCAGTTTTTTTTACACCCTTTTGGACCCCAATATCTCAAAGACCCCCGACCGATATAGCTCATAACCTTACCAACAAATTGTACGAATACTATCTAACCCCAAATCAAATTTCATGAAGATCGGATTAACGGTTCGGAAGTTATGCTCGGACAAACATACATACAAACATTCATACAAACGCCGATTCTTCCAAGTTGACTCAGAGAATTCGCTTCGCTCGTTCAATTAGTGTTACGTACCTACTCAGTATTAGGTAGGTAGTTACCATAATGATTTTAATTCACTGAATTAGGTACCTACTTCCTTATACTACACGTAGGTATGCGTTTATCGGATTAAACAACCAACGTGAAGTGACGTATAGATTATAGAAGTCAATCAAACTCTAAAGAGATGTTTCGTTTACTACCTACCTACTTCGTTTCCTTCGCGTCCCAGAATCAGTAAATCAACGGGTTGACTGACGCGAGTGACCTAAACCGTGAACGCGAGTCGAAAAATGCACACGCGCACTCGCTCGGGCTCGGTCGGACGGTGTCCTCCTGCCAGCCAATTCGGTTTGAGTAGCCCGGTTTCGCACCGGTTTGCGTATCAAGTCAAACCGTTCAAACCGGTTTGGAAAATTTGCGGGTTGGCCCATCGCTAGTTAAAATGTAAACAAACTTTTCTCACAAGGATTGACTAATAGGATACTACGCATAGCACAATTCGCACAAGTCACACAGCACAGAGTAAAAATATGTTTCTATCATAGACAAAGCATAAAAGAGTCGTATTATACGGTTGATTAAAAATGGTTAGTACGTTGATACACGGTTCATAGCGTAATCGTACTTTGTAAAGTGGTCGGGCTATCCATAATTCGTACAAACTTCAGATTGTAACACATCGATAGAAGTCCATAGAAATCGGAGCAAGAAAAGATAGCTGATCGCACCACAAGCGGACGATAGAAATCGTTTGCAACATATTTAGCTGATCGCACCACAGTGGTGCGATCAGCTAAATATGTTGCAAACGATTTCTATCGTCCGCTTGATGCTAACAAAATAATATTTCTATCGATGTGTTACAATCTGAAGTTTGTACGAATTATGGATAACCCGACCACTTTACAAAGTACGATTATTCTATGAACCGTGTATCAACGTACTAACCATTTTTAATCAAACGTATAATACGACTCTTTTATGCTTTGTCTATGATAGAAACATATTTTTACTCTGTGCTGTGTGACTTGTGTGATGCGTAGTATCCTTTTAGTCAATCCTTGTGAGAAAAGTTTGTTTACATTTTAACAAATATACGAATTATCAAATACTTAAGGTTTGGAAGGAAAGTAAATAACCACATTGAAGTGAAATGTATGTATACATATAGACCCAAGTTGTGTTGATTCGTTTGACTCCAATTTAATATTTTTAACAAAATAGCGCAATACCGCTAAATAGTAGTAAAAGTGTTTTGTACGTACTGAATGTTTTTATTTGATTTGGAATGTAAATAAACCATGTTCAAACAATTAAAAAATCCACTTTTATGGCTTACCTTTTAGATTTCTATGGTTAGAAACAACCATTTACTTGTTTCTATTGCAATAGGTTGTGTTGCGATCAAATGCTGTCATTATTCATTGAAACAGCGGTACATAATCGCTACTTCATACTATCGATAGAAACACTACATGTCAAAAGGCTTTTTGTTGCAATCAAGCTTTGTTAGCAACAGGGTGAGTTGCATGATCGCTAAAACGTCATTTTCAATAGAAACAGCATTGAAACAGCGCAATGCTGATAGAAACAGGAGATAGCTAATCGCTCGGCTGTTATAACTCAAGAACGGGTGAACCGATTTGGCTGAAAATTGGTGGGGAGGTAGCTTAGAACCAGGAGATTGACATAGGGGGGGAGGGGTAGGAGGGGGGGGGGGGTCACCGGAGGCTACCCGTGCGAAGCCAGGGCGAGTCGCTAGTTAGTATGAGTGTAGTTAGTAGCTATGATTCAAGCCAATATTTAAACCTTCCTAAATAAATATCTTAATCTGTCTACTACTGATGATTATCTTATCTTATTATATCTAGTAGAACTCTAGGCAACTGTAGCATCATCATCATCAATATCAACATCATCATATCATTGAGTATTCGCCGGTCCACCGTCGAACGCGGTCGCGGGCGGTGCTCATGATGCAGAGGCTTCTGAATTCAGTCTCGAAACATCAGCAAAGCGACGAAATACAGTGGTAATAAGCCGTTATTTATTTAAAATCATCATATCAGTCTACGAAGTCCACTGCTGGAATGCCATAACAAACGGTCTTGAGCCTTCCACAGACATCTTCCACCTCTATAAAGTTGTTGGCCTTCCTGTTCTGTGTCATCTGGTGTGTAGGTACGGTAGCTCGCAAGCCTGATAACCGTTGGGGAATAAAGTTTCTCGAGTGGTGACCACAAACCGGATGATGCAGAAGAGGCAACATACAGACTAGCAATCATTGCCTTCTATATATGTAGGGTATATTCTCTAGGGTAGTGTAGGTAGTTTACTAACATGCTTCATGACTCTTTCCCGATACAATTGCTCCTGCACGTCGTGCCTTGCATAATGATCTTGGAGACCTTTATTTTCCATAAACACTTTCGGGCATTTGTTACATTGGTGTACTTCTATCTTATCTAATTTCACGATGAAGCCTTCCTGGAATCATACAAGTTTTTCTAATAAAGCTTTTACGTAACCCATTGCCGGCAACTATACCGGCTACTATAGTACTGTATACTGTATTCCAGAATAGTGAGGGGTTAAAACAAACTATCTGTTAACATTAAAATACATTAAAGTGTAATCAGTGCAGCAAGTGAAACTAAGACATTTCAACACTCTGAAATAGTCACATCAGCGAAAGCTGCTCCTCTATAATTTTAAATAATAACAATAACAAACCCATAAATTTCTCAACCCATCGGAACAAGCAGATTGCCCACCTGATGTTAGGTGTTAACCTCTGCCTATAACAATGCATTACCTCACTTCCACTTAAGTTACTTGCTTTGCCCTTTGTGGTATTGAACTGCACTTGCTACCCTGACAAATAAAAATGGAATTTCACCTGCACCTTCAAACTGGCACACAGCAATGCAAGCACAACTGCTTTGCGGCAGAAATAAGTATGGTGGTAGTACTTCCCCGGACAAACTCCACAAACAATATTTCAACTAAATTTTAATACTGTGTGACGTAGACACATCAGCGAAAGCTACTCGTCTATAAATAAATAATAACAAACAAGCTAATAGAAATGTATGCTCTCTCGCCAGTACACTAGCGAGGTTGCCCATGAGTGTAGCTTCACCCAATTCGATTTCGGTTATAGATCCGATGGAGGGCACTTCAACATGAGCACCTAAGTTAGGTTAAAAATGAGTGGCAGAACTGACACGGAGCACCCCGAATCCACATGGTCTTGTGCGTCACGCTTCAAGGGTATATAAAACTCGGAGCTGTATATAGACAAGTAGCGTATTTGAAACCAGTTTTTCGTAAAGGTTATAGACGGGATCAAAGATTTGCCGGGATACAATAACTACCTAGAGATATTGCGAGATAGGTATTCGATAACTAACTTTACTCTGAGGGTGAGCTGTGGCTCGGCTTACCATTATTTTCAACAGTTCCTTTGATGTAATCGATTTAAATATACCGGCGATTTGAAGTGCTTTCTTTAAATTTTAGTATTTCCTGGGAGGAAATTGGATGTACGATACGAGTCAAGCATTACAATATATACCTACAAGATACGTTTTTTTCCATCCCTCACTTCCATGGTGAGAAGTAAGTGATAACACAAAAAACTACAATACGATAGGATAACACCTAACAAATTATTTTTGGACGTTTTTTGAAACTACGTCCAGTGTTGCCATATCTTAAACCTCAAAATCTGAATCGCTATGTCTGAAAATCTGTATTCTATCTGTATACGTTAAAAAAGCTAAAATCTGTATAAAATCTGTATTTATAAAACTTTTGATAAAGTAGTAGACAAGTGAAAAACATATTTATTGTTGATACATACTTTTATTCATTTTATTAATCATATTTTTAGTAACATTTAGCTTGAAACATGGCTAGTTTTTTTAATAATTGTTTGGTCGAGAGTAATCCTTTCGTAGTGTCTGTACCTAAATGGTTGCAAATTTTCGTATTTATCAAATTAATTGAAAAAAATATTCTTTCCACTGTTGCACTGGAGTGGGGTAGGCATAATAAGGCTGAAACTATCTCTTTGAGAGTCGGATAATGTGCTTTTCCATCACAGTCTTGTGCGCGAAATACTTCTTGCCAAAAATATGTAAAGTGAAATCTGTCATCTGTATCAGGAGCCAAAAATCTGTACCAATACAGATAAATCTGTATATATGGCAACACTGTCACTGTCAACACGTCAACACAACAAACGAGTCATTTTCAAAATTTTAAAAAAGAATACTACGTATTAGGTACAGACCATGGACTTAGTATACAAAAGGACTGAGCGCTCTAAAAAATTATAATACCGAAACAAGACTCTCAATTTAGATTACCGTCATAGATAGAGGAAAAACGAGAGAGATAGGTAGAATAGAGTTAGTTTGTCCCTTTCTAATACTTGAAATGATAGCTTTATGATAGCAACGGTGACCATGACCAATGTATAGGTATATATTAAGAGGTCATCGATTAAAAAGTCTAAAAGCTGGCCGTCGCGGGACGCCCGGCATAAAGAAACATCATGGCATTGCTGCGCGCAGCCTGCGTCACGCCGTTTGCCGACACTGAACACTCGGTAAGTAATCAGTACCTACCAAGGTTCGATAACACTTTTTGTAATATTAGAACAAAAAACTTGTTTCTGTTGAGGTTAGAGCATGCAACCTGTTTATGTATAGATAATACATTGTGTGTCAATTAAAAAAGCTAAGCTTGACATCTTGTTCTGTCTGATATTAAAAGAAAAACTGGGATGAAGATTGCGTTTTCAATTCATCGGTTATTTAATAAAAATTGGGACTAGACCTCCCGTAAGTGTTTCCTACAAACGCAAGCCCAGTCCCGAGTCATCTACTATGGGAGGTCAACATTTTATTTTACGAAATTAACAAAAAGTGTTATTGATTCGTGATACTGATCACTTACCAAGCCTCCTCTATGAATCTGGCTGCATAAATAACTGTGATAAAATATTTGATTTAAATAATGTCTGTTCCACTCCACTTTCATAAGTGTTTATGGAAAAAGTCTCCTGGACATGACTTTATTTTATGGTCACCGTATTAGAAATAGACACATTAACTCTGTAGTTCATATCTCGCTCGGCTCGTTTTTCTGCTGCGAGCGCTCAGTCCTTTTGTATACTGAGTCCATGGTAGTTACTTTATTTATGTCATGAACTTGTAAGTCCATGATTTATGTATCCTCCTCCACTGAGCATGTAATGCAATCAAATCACTTTATCCTCTTTGTAAAAAGAAGATTAGCTCATGGCGTAGAGGCGTAGAGGCTCATGGAAGTATATTTTTTCCTCGTGCAAAGCAAAGCTAAAAACACAAACAAATATCAAATTGAAAAATGTCTTCAGGGTCTTTATCAGTTCGTTCTTGAAACAAGTGGCCTTTTTCGGTCTGTCACGCTGTTTTTTTCTTCTTCTTTTCTTCATAAAATGGCTTCTTCTCTTGGCGTTTTATTTATATTTTTCATTGTTATTAAGAAGTTAAAGTCAACGTCAAGTATCAATCTACGTCAACGTCAACGTCATAAACAATAAGGAAAACAAAAAAAATTAACGCTCATGCAACAAAACAAATTGGTATAAAAAAATAGTTACATCTATATTACATTACATTAAAAAAGTGCCTTTTTATGTTAAATTCTTTGATAACCACTAACTGGCTGGATGCCTGGAAAATTTGTTGAATAAATTTTCTTTCGAGCTTATTACGGTAAGGAAACCTAAGGGAACTTAGGTTTACGCAAGTTAGGAAATACCGAAACACCAAAAAACTCGTTCGTTACTCTCACGATGCGAAGAATATGCGGCATGAAATCCACAACTGATCACAACAAAGCAAAGCAACAAACCCGGGGAATTTACTTACCTATTTATGTTACTGCGGCGGGCGAGTAGCCGGCTGAGATTCAAGAGGTTGCGGGTTCGATACCCGCTGCGGTACAAATGTTTGTATGATGTCCAAATAATGGTTCCGTGTCTGGGTGTTGTGGTGTGGTACCATGGTACTCGTAGTTCCTGATACCCACGACATAGGGATCCTAGTGTGGGATCAGGACTACATACATGACTGTTGGGTGTTACAACACCCAACAATTGCAATTATTTGCAATTGTGTCTCATGGTGGATCCCATCATCGGAATTTTGATGAAAATGCTACCAATCTTTTTTAGTAGTAGTAGAGCTTTTTTGTGAAAGAGTTTGTTCGGGGAAGTACTACCACCATGCCTATTTCTGCCGCAAAGCAGTAGTGCTCGCATTGCTGTGTTCCGGTTTGAAGGGTATGGGTGCCGGTGAAATTATAGGCACATGAGACTTCATCTTTATGTCTCAGGGTGGCGGGCGCAGTGCAATGCCACATAAGGCGCATCCTAGGTGGCCTTGACCTATGTGAGAATGTACTGTTCATAGGCAGAGGTTACCGCTTAACATCAGGTGGGCTATCTGCTTGTTCCGTCACTCAAATAGTATAAAAAATAAAATTAAAAAAATACTGGAAGTATATAGTGTCAAATAAAAAAAGAATTAATAAAAAATAAAAAAAAACAAATTGAGAACCTCCTTTTTTTTTAAGTCCATTAATAATACAAATAAATTGTTTATCTTGAACTTTACTATACAGATACACTATCTATGTATATCTTACAGATTATTAGCTCTCTCTATTACACTCTATTTGCACTACTTATCTATGTACTCTACATTAATTTAATGCAAGTAAATTTATATTCACAGTTAAAGATAAGGAGTTCCATTGTTCAGCAGTTGTCACATTGTGTAATGTTGAAAATGTCTTCACAGGTAAGAAATGCGGAAAATGTAGAATGCTATAATACATACATACATACATACATACATACATACATAGACAGACGCCTTTTTCCCGAAAGGGTAGGCAGAGCCTCAAATGGGCCTCATTTCACTGTGGGTTGCATCACGCATAATGGACCACCCATAGAGTTTGAATGCGGAAAAGGGAGTTCTTTAACACTAACTGTGGGTTGCACCATCGGGGTAAATAGACATGACAAGTGGTGAGCTCATCGCCGCCATTGCTTTCCACAACTGATTCTGCTAACGCTTTCTTCCGGTAATTCCTTAAATAAGCTAGAAGCCAGGGCAAACCTTATACCAACGAATCTTATAAAAAAGACCCGGGGTTTTTTCAATTTTTTGTTTAATTTATCTGGGTAAACACTTAAAGACACAGCAGCTTAAGCCCAGTGGGTTCAGCAGTTAACTGTTAAAAGCAACTAAACTGTTAAGTGTAAGTGTTGATCATAACATGCAGTGATTGTGCAATCATCATCGCCATCATCTGCTAGACGTCTACAGGTGGATGAAGCCTCTGCCATATAATGCAATGGGGAGTTGGCTTAATCACCATGCATGCCAGGCAGATATGATGTGCTACTGCCCATCGCCTGGTGTAATCCCTTTGTCTGCATTTACGACATCCACGTGAGGATTGGTAGTGGTGGCCCGACACGTCACGGCAAATAATTTAATAAATTTTTATTGTTATTTAAAATTATAGACGAGCAGCTTTCGCTGATTCAAAGTGTTCAAATGTCATAGTTTCACTTGCTGCACTGATTACACTTTAAATGTTTGTTTGTTTGCAACTAGTTATCCAATTTGTTTTTGAAAGCATATAAAGATGTGGCAGTAACAACATCTTCTGGTAAATCATTCCAATTATGGACAATTACTAAGGAAGTGCTGTGCAGTGTTTTTATTGGATGGTCCACAGGATATTTTACAACTATGCCCATTATTATTTTCAGATAGAAAATATAGTTAATGCCTACAAAACCTTGGCGAAGATACCGTCCATAGCCGGGGGCAAGTTGAATCGCTGCGGCACCAGGGTTTCCGCCAAGTGGTCCGTCCGCTCTCTGGACAAGGGGAAAAGCACCAAGTACTCCTCCAGCTACATCCTGGGTGATAGCTTGGAGGTTGTAGCGCAGAGCGACTTTGGAACGGACGTTAGCAATGAGTAAGTATTACTTTGACAGCCGTTCTGAGCAAGTTGTAGTAGCCCAACATGTTGTCTAGTTATAGTAGAGATGTGGTGTTGGAGACGGATGCTGCAAATCCCCTGGTCAGCCCATAGGACGAACATGTCAATACTCAAGGAACTCAAAATAACTACTAGGCTTTTTTCCATCTGCCTCCAGCGAGTCCTTGAGTATTTTGGTCATATAGCATCGAGGACTTCTGCTGTCCACCTTCCGTCTCCATCATCAGATCAGCTTGCTGTCACCATAATATTGTATTGTCGTCGTCCAAATTTCAGCTCAATCGGTTGAGGATAACTTCTTTAAAATTCAGTTGCAAGATTCCACCGGATTCCACCCAGACAAACATACATACATTTACATTGCAAGTTAAATAAAAGCTTGTAAAATGTGTGTACAGAGATAGAGAGAGAGAGATAGAGATAGAGATACCCAGGGGGTCCAACTCCCGCCTAATAGATTCATGCATGTAGGTTTTTGTTCAATGTTTACGATAGTGAAAAATTCACAAAGTTACTTGGATATGACTTTTATGAAAAAGCGAAAGGTGTTTCGCAAGAAGACCTGACGCTTTGCGATGGGGACCTTCAACGCCTAAACGTATTAATTTTCCAGATTACTATCAGCCGTGTCCCCGCGAGAGACATACAAAGCATTGATTCGAGAGGAGAAGAATGGGAAAGAGACCAAGAAGCAATACTTGGAAGTGTGGAGCAAGAGTACGCTGCAGCACTGCATCGATCTCACTGCTTTGGATATACATGGAGACGTGTATGCTGATTGTACGTATTTTATTACACGACGCTAATTATATCGAGCGAGCTGACAGATTAATGTCTGGTTACTGCGTATTACCATAGACTAACTAAACACAATAGTACGCTAACATAGAACAAAATTTTGTGACTCAAAGAAGGACAAATTCCAGGCTATTTCTAGATGGCAATAGCAAATAGCCTGGGAATCATGCAACCAGCATTTTAAACCAATTACCTAATTTCTTTTAATTCTTTAAAAATATACATTTAAATTAAAATTTTATTTTTTAATTATGAAACTAAGGTCGATCTATTCGAATTTAAAGCATTACAATCGTTTATAGCAGCTTCAAAACACTCGGCGACATCTAGCTTCATTGTAGGCAATCATTTATCGATGCACGTTTTCTTGTGTGAGATTGGCAGTCTATTGTGTTTAGTTAGTCTATGGTGATCGGATGATCGTCGTCACGGTCATCATTATGATGGTTGCTGCAAAACTCGGACTTGGGCCTCCCAGTTCTAAGTCACGTATGGTGTAGTATAACACGAATTATTGTAGGGAAATTCATGTTCGCAAAGTGTACGCTAATGCGCTAAAATGTAATGGACCACCCATAGAGTTCGAATGCGGAAAAGGGAGCTCTTTAACATTAACATTAGTTTACGCTAGCTCTTTAACATTAACATTAGTTTACGCTAGGGGCGCTCATCAGTGTCTCCATACAAAATCCGTGTTACACTACACCATATGTCTGTGTTAAATGGTTGTTAAAAACATATAGTCAGACGGGCCTCTGGTGGTAGGGACACTGGCTGATGTCCGTACCAGCAGATCCCACAGCAGTACCCAGCACCCATACCCTTCAAACCGGAACACAGCAATGCGAGCATTACTGCTTTGCGGCAGAAATAGGTATGGCGGTAATACTTCCCCGGACGAACTCTTACACAAAAAAGCTACTACTATAAAATATATGGTCATATTTTCAGCGGAATTTGGCAGCCTGGATTGGACACAAGACGAGACCGCTATAGTGTACGTAGCGGAGAGAAAACAGCCCAAGTTGGAGCCGTACATCAAGCGGAAGGCTGAAGATAAAGCCAAGAACGACGGCAGCGGAGAACCGGTGCCGAGGAAGGTAGTTCCATCAACCAAACTAGATGGCATTATTAGAAAATTGTGATCAATTTTTTTATGGAAATAACTGTTTTTTTTAAGCCCGTTCTTGTAGGCGAATCTTGTTGGAAGATTGGCTGGCTGTTGGCTTTCTTGAGTGGTTTTACTGTATGGGTGGTTCAGAGAAGGAAAACTTATTATTAATTAAATAAATAAATAAATAATGCTGGATAGTTCATACAACGTTATCTAGCCCCAAGCTAAGCAGGGCTTGTGTTATGGGTACTAGATACCTGATATACATAATACAATAACGCACAAATATTTGTTCCGAGGCGGGAATCGAACCCGCAACCGCCTGTGTCGCAGACGAACCTTCGCCTGCCGCGCCACAGAGGTCGTCTATTTATTTATTTATTGACGAGTAGCTTTCGCTGATATGTCTACATCATAACAATGTGGAATGTCTAATTTTGGTATGGTATGATTTTAAATATTTCGAAAAAGTCTCGACTGATTAATGGGATTGAGACTCACACCGGCGAAGTGCGGTCGTTTAATTCCATCCCTGTCCCTTCTGTTATCAAGCATTTTTTTATCTAAAATAGTCTTGCGTTTGTCTACATCTCACCTGATGGGAAGCCACGATGAGGCATATTTAAGCACGCTCGCCTAGAAGATGCCTATTCACTCTTCGTTTGAAGATGCCCAGGTTGTATGATAAAGGGAATAAAGAAGCCGGAAGCCAGGCCTTTGCTGGCCGCATGACGAAAGAGTTCGAGAAACTGTTTGTGATACAGTGATACGGTGATATATGTGAAGGGATTATTAGCAAGCACCCCATACATATTTTAAATTTATTTTGTAGGAAAACCAACAACTATCTTTAAATACATCAAAAACAGAGTTAAAAACTAGAAGCCAAAAACAGGTTTTCACGTGTAGAGAGCATAATAGAACAAACTAGTTAACAGTAAGGAAGATACATAAATACATAACTAACTAAGGTCGGGTTACATACTAAACTAAACTACGAAAAAGCTGAAGGTATTGGTGAAGGTTATTGTTTCACAATAACAATTATTATACAATGACACCATACGTAGCAGCCATCCAGTTATAACAGCTGGCTAGAATCATCAACGTCATCAGCCTTTAGATGTCCATTGTCCACTGCTGGACGAGGCCCTAGACAATGAAATGGGAGTTGTCATCTCCACGTTTCGTAGCCAGATTGGTGAGCGCATTATTTTTTCTTTGAATCAGCGTCTCCTTGTCGTCCACACACCACACAGGCTCTTCCCTCCTAGTAGTAAGAAGAATCATCAAATAAGCGAAGCCGTTAAGCCGTGTTTGTTACCTGTTTCTTCTAGGTTTGGTTGCGTGAAACAGGAGTAAATTTAGTTAAATTAAGATGATTTAAAATAATGTGTGATTTCAATGAATAAAATATTTTTGTCTTTGTCTTTGGTGTCGAGTACTCAGTTGGATGCTGCTGTCTGGCTCCTGGTGTAATCCATAAGTCAGTTTTTACGACATCCACGGGAGGAGACGGAGGAGTCTATACGTAGGCCGCACACACCAAAAATTCTGAAAACCACAGCTAGTTCATTTGTGTTTCGTTATATTTTACGGTAATGGCGTCCTAAAGTTTCCTCCTTATGCTTTCAGGGCGAAGAGTTCTTATACAGACAGGACTGGGGTGAGCAGCTAGTCGGCAAGTTCTCGTCTGTGATCGTCGTGTGTAGTCTGCCGGACGAGACCCTGTCTGTGCTCGACCACCTGCCCGCCGGAGACTGTCCCGGACAGGTGTGTATCTAACCCTGCTATAATATACAAGTTCTCGTCTGTGATCGTCGTGTGTCACACGACACGAGACCGTGTCTGGGGTATTGTTTAGAATCGTGCCGCACGAATTAAGGGGGGAGGGTGGGGGGGAAGGGGGGAGGGTCTTAGGGGACGCCCCCCCCTAGAGTGGGGATGTGCGGAAACTTATAGTTTTGGAGAAAAAAAATAAAGAAGTTTTGAGGTTAAGTATGTTTTTGGGTATTGTTTAGAATCGTGCCGCACGAATTAAGGGGGGAGGGTGGGGGGGGGGGAGGGGGGAGGGGCTTAGGGGACGCCCACCCCCCCCTAGAGTGGGGATGTGCGGAAACTTATAGTTTTGGAGAAAAAAAATATAGAAGTTTTGAGGTTAAGTATGTTTTTTTTTGTGAGGTTAAGTATGAAGTTATATAATTGGAAGTGTCGGACTCCGGTATGGGCTCTCGCCAGTACTCTCGCGAGGTTGCCCCTGAGTGTCGCTTCACCCATTCGACCTTCGCTGCACTACGGAGGTCGCCGGCTCGCTTCGCTCGCCACCTCCCCCCTTCGCTCCGCTCGGCCTCACGGGCTTGCTCCGCTCAGGACCTCCCACGCGAGCTACTGGCTCCGCGTTTTTATATACACTCTAGGGGCGTGACGCACAAGACCACGTGGAGTCTGGGTGCTCCGTGTCGGTTCTGTCACTTATTTTGAACCTAACCTACTCATGTCGGAATGCCCTGAGTCGATTCTGAGTCTCATACCGGAGTTCGACACTTCCAATTATAAAACTTCATACTTAACCTCACAAAAAATTCATACTTAACCTCAAAACTTCTTTATTTTTTTTCTCCAAAACTATAAGTTTCCGCACATCCCCACTCTAGGGGGGGAGCGTCCCCTACCCCACTCCACCCCTCCCTCCCACTCTCCCCCCTTAATTCGTGCGGCACGATTCTAAACCCAACCCCGTGTCTGTGTTCGACCACCTGCCCGCCGGAGACTGTCCCGGACAGGTGTGTTTCTGATAACAGAGTCACCAATTCGACCATATTGAGCAGTATTAAACGACAGGTGTGTTTCTGATAACAGAGTCACCAATTCGACCATATTGAGCAGTATTCAACGACAGGTGTGTTTCTGATAACAGAGTCACCAATTCGACCATATTGAGCAGTATTAAACTAAATGTCCCTAATAATTATGGCGCCGGCACTGGCTGTTCGCCATCACACGCCGCCGCGAACTAAACACGCGAGCAACGAGCCAACACTTTTAAACGTATTCTTACACAAGTTTCAAGATATTGATATTGACAGCCTTTATTATATTTTCATCTCATAAGAGTATTTTTAATGTGGAACGTTTCGCTTGAGGCGCGAAATGCAAATTTTATTGTGTTTATGAATAAATAATGTGTTTTGTCCATCGAAAGCGAGGCGATGGATGGAGGCAGCTCAAAACCGTTCGTCGTGTCATTCTATGACACCGGCCTATGTCCTAGGGGGAGCTCTATGTCCAGCAGTGGACTTCCGTTGGCTGATGATGACGACGATGAAGATTAATAAATAATAGTAATTATTTATTTCGGACACTAAAAAACCGTATTGTTTTACAAAAAATACAATAAAATTCACTGTTGTTCGTAGTAAACTTAAGGTTTTTTTTCGTGTTTTTGCTAATGAACACTTCTTCAGATAGCGAAAGTTGATTTCGCGAGAACTAGGAGACTTAACACACATGTTTTGATCGATAGTATCTCATAAATTTACAGATTTTTATTTACACATGTTTTTTACATTTACAGTGTTTTTATATTATAAAAACGGGAAATTTTCACGTACCGTTAAATCGATGTAAGCACCGACATTGTTTCGACCCGTTTCGAGAGTCTTTCTCTAGGTGAGTGAACGCGACGCACTCCACCCGCGTTTCGCTTAGCACTAATCCGCTCAGTGCGAGCTGCAGCCCGCTCGGCTCGTGTAGTGGGGCGCGCGGGTAGGAATATAGCTTGTGTTCGTTTCGTCATCGTCGCCGGCGCAGTGTTTACGGACCATAGCGGACGCGCCATGGTTCGTAAGGAATGCCACAATTCAGCGGGACCTGAAGATGGAAAGTCTCGACGATTTCATCGGCCGACTGGCCAAAGGCATGTTTAGCCGTGTGAAGCACTCCACCTACCCGCACCTGCGGGAGCTGGCGCCCTCGTACGACCGAATAGCAGGACACTCTAAGCCCTATCCTCGTGAGCTGGTCCCGGACAGCGGCCAAGAGGCGGAACCGGAACAAGAGGCTGACCAAGCTCCGGATGCGAACGTAGACGCACCCTCTTCCATTCTCCCCCTTCCCCTTACCCCTCCTCTCTCAACTTACCTCCCCGCACAGGGTAGACGCCGGTCTCTCGACCGGCTCTCTTTTGGTACATAGCGGGCTCACCCGAAGGCTCCGAGGAGCCGACCAAATGACCCCTCAGTCGTTACTGGGGGCGGATGAACGCCGCAGGAAAGGGCGCAAAGCCTGGTACTGCATCCCCCACGCCGGCTTCGCCGGCGTGTGAGAAGACAAACGCTGCCGGCGCAGTGGATTGTGGTGTCTCATCGCTGTCACTACTACTACCATCAACACCGTATGGCATTCCAGAGAGACAGGCAACACTCACTGTGTCTCTATCAGCTTCGTCTCTCGTACTAACGTGAGCACCATGCAGACATGATTTCCAGGCATCGATTTAACGGTACGTGAAAATTTCCCGTTTTTATAATATAATTGATATGATTCACGAAAGTTTTTACAGTGTTTTTGTTTGTTTAGGGGGATCGTAGCTAAACTGATGATATTTATGAGATACTATCAACTACAACATGTGTGTTCAGTCTCCTAGTTCTCGCGAAATCAACATTCGCTATCTCAAGAAGTGTTCATGAGCTGTAATGAGCAAAAAACACCAAAAAAAATTGAATTTCGCGCCTCTAGCGTGAGCATCCACCTTAACGTAAAAATGCGGTAAATACCCGTTAAAACATTATTTAGTATCTGGTTTGCTTGCGTGGTACAAAGTGCAAACTTCGTCGGAATTGGTTCAGCCGTAACTTTAAACATAAAAAATATTCTATTCATAATAGTAGGTTAGGATACGACTTCAAGAGAGCCAAATTGTTGGGATGTATAAATACAAGTAGTTAATTTTAGTAGTAGTAGAGATTTTTTGTGAAAGAGTTCGCCCGGAGAAGTACTACCACCATACCTATTTCTGCCGCAAAGCAGTAGTGCTCGCATTGCTGTGTTCCGGTTTGAAGGTGAAATTACAGGCACATGAGACTTTTCATCTTTATGTCTCAGGGTGGCGGGCGCAGTGCAATGCCACATAGGGTGCGTCCTAGGTGAACGTGTCCTTTGAGGTAATGCACTGTTCATAGGCAGAAGTTACCGCTTAACATCAGGTGGGCCATCTGCTAGTTCCGTCATTCAGTAGTATAAAATAAAAAATATATTTTATTAAAACGTTTCAGGTGCGATTCACGCCTGACGGCAACAGCGTGGTGGGCGTGGCGTGGGCGACCGAGCCGCGGCGACTCGGCCTCATCTTCTGCACCAACCGGCCGAGCTACATCTTCTCTCTCACTCTAGCAGGAGAGATGAGTGAGTACCACAGCTCTTACTAGACAGGATCATCCATGAATGAAGTAGTACATGGATTGAGTGCTAAAATAGCCACTAATTTTATAGAGTGTTCCTTCTTACTCCTATCCTAGAAGATAGCTTGCTATCCTATGTTAGAGAGAAACAAATATATTGTCACACGACAGTCGTTTTTCCGTTCCGTACCCTGAATATTGGTACCATGAATGTACATCTTCCTAGATATGAAGTAGTTTAGTGGGTTTGACATGCACCTATGTATAGTGCTACTACTCTTTTGATTTTAATTTTTGACATCTTTATCCTTTATCTTTATTATTTCACTATTATTATGTGTCGTGATCACAAAATTGCAGCGCCCTAACGGGGCTCATGTACATACTACATTACTAACAGTAGAAATAAGACCATATACTAACAATATTGTAAGTAGGTACATGTAAGCAATAAATAAATACAAATACAAATAGATTGGTACCATGAATGAAGTAGAAATTGGTACCAAATGTCACATTTGGTCTGGTACAAGTTACACAAATAAGAACAGGTAGATATATGCTTGTCTCATTCCAACACATGAATACATTCATATAAAAGAATGAGACTGGTATAGTCGAATCCGGTTTGTTTATAGCCTTATTACCATGTAGTACATCTTCCTAGGGATCATCGCCAAAGATCCGCGACGCATCTGCATCCCGGCATCTACTGTCTCAATCGCGCTCATTTATAACCAAAACAAAACCAGCCGGCCTAGCCAAACGATTCCATTTCTACTAATAGCATACAGTTGAGCACGTGAAATTTCGATAGCTTACGTCAATCTCATACATTTTTGACTACTAGCGTCATCACTATTAAGAATTTTACTTGTCTACGGCCTAAGAACCGTTCACGTTATTTTGTACGTTTGGATTGAAGGATCTTTGCTTGAATTGAGCTGAACGTACAAAATCACGTAAACGGTTCTGTATTTTGGTAATAACGTGGTAAATTCCTTCAGGATAGGCAGCGCTTCGACAATACCCCAAGTGTTGCCGGTGTCTATAAGCGACGGTGACCACTTCACTTCAGGTGGGCCGTAGGACAGATTGCCTAATTATTTCATTAAAAAAAACGTTCAAAATTGGCGCGATAAGGGCCATGTACTCTCGGTCCAACTATTCAGGTAGGTTGGTCTGGTAGGAGGTTAACTGTTTAGTACTTTCGGCTCAACTGTTCTGTTATGATAGCCTGCACAGGGGCCCAATCGCGGATACCTTACTAAAACTCCTTGTTCGAATTGGCGTTCGTTTCACCATGCAGAAAAATGAAATTTAAATATTTAAAATATTAGAGATAGAATTATTGGCATATTTCAAAAACCGTAAATATTTTTGATGATTTGTTTAACCTGAGGTAGTTTTGGACATTTCAAGCAAGGATCCCCTTAATCTAAACGTAGGTTAAAGTTCGATCGATCGCTACACCAACATATTTTCCAAAACAAAGCTTCAACGTGACGTTCAAACGAATAGCGTGATGCGAAATGTCCATTGCGTAATAAGGGCGGTTTCGCTCTACTTTCGATCCGAATCCGATCTGAATCCGTGAAAATACGGCCCGGAGTAGTCGTATTTAGAACTATTTGTATGGTAGTTTATGCACTAGATCCGATTTTCGCCATCAGAAATCGGATGACGGAACAATAGTTACGCGACTTCTCTGCATGTCGTCTGTCTTTCCTGAAAACTATAATCTGGGTCTCTTCAAGGCTAGGGTGAATAGGTGCCTTCTAGACCTTTGTGCTCCCTCTTCGGCCACATCGTCACTTACCAACAGGTGAGATCGTGGTCATACAAGAGCCTACCAAAGTTAAAAAAAAAGAAAGTTTTAGTTACTGATAGTTCTACGACTACTCCGGACCATATTTTCACGGATTCGGATTGGTCGTAGTGCGAAACTGCTCTAACGGTATTGGTTGTGGTTTTGTTTTCGTATAAAGGTCACAGCACACGTATCAACTCGGAAAGGGATCGTCACCGTATGAACTCAAGCCGTTCAGTATTCTTTGTATGACACTCCCTACTGCAACGCACACTAATCGGAATCGTAATGTAATCGCCTCGCCTCGGGACAAGCGAGCGGTCGGCGAGCTGTAGCCGAGTCAACTTACCGGAGCTGCTGATTCGCTTTGGTTACGTGCTTACGTTAGGTTGACGCCTTGTTGACGGCGTGGCGAAACGCGTTACAGTAACGATCCCTTTCCAAGTTAATATATGGGCCAAAATGACGGTGTAGTATGCTTAATATTAAATACCTCTTTTTGTATCTTTTAGAGAAACTGTCCGGTGAAGGGCTAGCAGTGCGCTCGCCGCGCTTCAGCCCGCGCGGAGACCTGGTGTGGCTGCAGCGAGCCGCCGGCGGGCCGCACCACGCCTGCCACCAGCTAGTCGCTAGGAGACACGACTCTGTGAGTACCCACCACACGGTGACGCCTGCGAGTGATGCCAACACCAGCTAGCAGTGCGCTCGCCGCACTTCAGCCCGCGCGGAGACCTGGTGTGGCTGCAGCGAGCCGCACTATGCCTGCCACCAGCTAGTCGCTAGGAGACACCACTCTGTGAGTACCCACCACACGGTGACGCCTGCGAGTGATGCCAACACCAGCTAGCAGTGCGCTCGCCGCACTTCAACCCGCGCGGAGACCTGGTGTGGCTGCAGCGAGCCGCACCACGCCTGCCACCAGCTAGTCGCTAGGAGACACCACTCTGTGAGTACCCACCACACGGTGACGCCTGCGAGTGATGCCAACTCCAGCTTCCATAGCCTCCCCACCATTAAGGACTTCCTGGTGCTGTTGGCGCGTCGATTGTATGACTCGCACCAGACATCCGAAGATCCTGGCGCCGATAAATTCTGGGCGCACCTGTGTATTCTCCACATAGGACCGAAGTTGGAGTGGCGCCATTATTAGTCCAACATAAAACATATGAACCACCTGAAGCCAGAAAGGCATCTGGGCAATATCCTGTGACCTGGAAGTCTTAACAACCAGCGATGAAGCTAGGGTAAATAGTGCCAGGTAGAGCTGCTGCCCGTATCCTAGTGTAATCCCTTAGTCTGCTTTTACGACATCCTCGGGAGGAGACGGAGGGGGGATCTTGTTTTCGTAGGCCGTAGGTTCGTAGGGGGTCGTAGGCCACACACCACGGCTTCACTATTGTTATTATAAAGTAAACCGTGGTGTATCCGGCCCAAGAATATACCCCTCCATCTAGATAGATAGATAGATGTTGTAAAAGCCGACTAAGGGTTGACCCGGACTTGTTTGTAAGATTCGTTGGTATAAGATTTGTCCTGTCTGCTAGCTTATTTAAGGAATGTGTTATTACTGGAAGAAAGCGTTAGCAGAGTCAGTCGTGGGAAGCAATGGCGGCTGTGAGCTCACCACTTGACACGTGTATTTCCCACGATGGTACAACCCACAGTGAAAAGAGGCCCATTTGCTACCCTTTTAGGGAAACAGGTGTGAGTTTATGTATGTATGTGTATGTCTGCGCGTTTCAAGCTCATCTCAAAAACGCGCGTAGAACGCTTCTATTTATCGCATTACTAAATTCGTTATAAAGAAAGGAATAAACCAAACTGCGTCCGTTTTTAACCCCCGACGCATAAAAGAGAAAAACGATGAAACGAGATTGTGAATTTTATTTTTAATTATTATTTTACTTGAAATATGGACACTAACTTATTTTTATTATAATGTATTGTTGTCTGATATAATCATATTGAATTGAATTGAATAAACGACGGGGTGTTATAAGTTTGACGTGTCTGTGTGGTGTGTGTGTGTGTGTGTGTGTGTGTGTGTGTGTGTGTGTGGGTGTGTGTGTGTGTCTGTGGCATCGTAGCTCCCGAACGGATAGACCGATTTCGTTGTTTTTTGTTTTGTGTGAAGGGTAAATTTGTCGGGAGTGTTCTTTGCTATGTTTGATCAAAATCGGTTCAGCTGTTTCATTGCGTTGAGGGTTTTTTATTTTTTACAAAATTAACTACTTGTTGTATTTGTATCGCTGTTAAAATACGCCGTATAAATTATCGGTGCATATAACGAGGCGTGTGACTCTAGCTATCTCTTTCCAGCAGGGGCAAGTGACAACCGTGATAGACGTAGTGCAGAGCAAGACGCATATACGCAACGGCACGTTCACGGGCGTGTACTGCCAGGCGTTGCCGGCGCGTTGCTTCACCGCGGACGGGCGGCTCGTCTTCTCCACGCCGCAGGTGTTTCAAGTCAGCAGCTATGTCGTTGATATTGGTATGTATATTTAACCCCCGACGAAATCCGAAGGGGTGTTATAAGTTGGACGTGTCTGTGTGTGTTCTTGTGTGTGTGTTTTTGTATGTGTGTGTGTGTGTTTGTCTGTCCCATCGTAGCTCCCGAACGGATGAACCGATTTCTTTTTTTGTTTTTTTTGGAATTTGTATTTGTCGGGAGTGTTCTTAGCTTTGTTTGATCAAAATCGGTTCAGCCGTTTCATTGTGTTGGGTTTTTTTTTAATTTTTACAAAATTAATTAAATGTTTATATAAATTGGAAAAAAAAGAAAGAAAAATCATATATTTGTGTCAACGAACGCAGATACAAAACGACAGACACTCACACAGAAACAAAGATTAAACAAAGAATGATGAAACTAATTTGTGCCGCTCGGTACCAGTCACGCATCATTGATACAAATTGGCGTCACTCAGCATTTGTTGTGTTGTAGCAACACAACGCTGATCTTCCGCTGGAACCGTATAAGTGAAAAACACGGATGTTAAATAATTTAATAATAGATTTTTTGAAAAATATATTTTTCAATACATGCTTTTATAAAGTTAGTGATCGTAACCGTGTGCTGATCAAAATGAGCCTAAACACGGCCAGTATACTATTATCCATCAAGGAGTTCCGTTGTCTACTAACCCTGATACTGCGAACACCGAAACAAGCGTGGTGATTATGAAAAATTCCCGCTTTGCATTTAGGAGGGAAGCCCGTCCAGCAGTTTAGATCTAATGGCTGATTATGATATCGAAATGAAGCTGAATGACTTGAATGCTTCAAAGTTTTCGAGAGAATGTTGGCTAGAACTTTAGTATATTACATGATTTCTGGCCTGAGCGAACAGATCAAACTGAAAGGTTACTTTTTTGACAGATAGTGGTACAATACTGGAAATCACTAAAAGCAAAAACGGCTCCACGTCGGTGCTCGACGTGCAATCTGACGTCATCCTCGCGAGTTACTCCAACTTGAGCACCCCCGGACAGGTTAGTAAGGACGGCCCCAACGAGTAAAACACAGCTTTTAGAGTCATACTGTTACTCTAAAAACAAGTGAAATTTTCAACTTTTTAACTTGAAAACAAAACCGGACAAATATGAAGATGCTGTCATTTTCAATGTAATTTTTAAACCCCGACTGAAAATAGAGTTTTATTAAATTTATTTTAAAAATAATCGACCTTTGTTTGACCACAATCTCACCCGTTGGTAAGTGACGATGTGGCCGAAGATGGAGCACAAAGGTCTAGAAGGCACTTATTCGCTCTAGCCTTGAAGAGACCCAGATTATAGTTTTCAGGAAAGACAGACGACGGTAGTGTGTTCCAATCCTTAGCAGTTCACATTATAAAGGTAGAACTGAAACGTTTAGGCCGAATAGAGGGTATACTAATGAGGTAAGGATGGTACCAAGCCGTGCGCCTGCTCGTCCTATGATGAAAAGGAGATGGGGGATCAGATCGTGAAGTTCCTGTGAGCATTCCCCGAAATGTGACCTATAGAATATCGAAAGGCATGCGACTTTACGGCGGTGCTCGAGACTCTGGATCTTAGTCTCCGCCGTATATGGCGTGGTACTAGTTAAGTGTGGGGTGGTACAAGTTTAAGGCTATAGTGTGTTTGTATGTCTGTTTGTCAGTGGCCTCATAGCTCCGGAACGGCTGCTCTGTTTATTTTGTAGTAAAGCTGGTGTTTGCGAATTGGTTCTTGGCTATGTTTGATGGTAATTGGTGCAGCCGTTTCCAACAGATCGCAACAATTTTTTTGAAGGAACATATGCGTTTTTGCTTTCAGATCCTTAAGTTTGAGCTCAAAATGTTTAGATTTCTGTTGGATAGGATCTAGGGTGCAAAAGGTGCTCCGATTTTAATGCAGTTTTATTTGTATGAAAACTGGTGTAAACAGAACACTGAAAACAGGCTTTTACCAGGCGGGGTTTTAACTTATATAAACAACTTATTAATATAATTAAAACTTGCACATTCACATTTTAACTCTTTGTTCTAGTTATTCGTAGCGAGATTACCGCCAAAAGACACCGCCGAAGAGAGCGTCACGTGGATACAGGTCAGCGACGCTGTCGAGGCGCCGCCTTCCGTCACCTCGGCGGTCGCTACTCACACGGAGCTCGGGCGTGACTCTACTGATGACGTCAGTGAGTATCTAGTAACTGTAGCAAGACGGGAAGAGGCAGTGAAGAGAGCGTCACGTGGATACAGGTCAGCGACGCTGTCGAGGCGCCGCCTTCCGTCACCCGGCGGTCGCTACTCACACGGAGCTCGGGCGTGACTCTACTGATGACGTCAGTGAGTATCTAGTAACTGTAGCGAGACCGGCACGGATATTAATTTAAAGACTTACAGTAAACCTATAGAAGTGTAGAAGTGGTATCACCTGCGTCGATAAATGTTTCTTAGTACATTATACTTGTTACAGCGTCGTTCTCAGCGCTATATTTCCTTCCGGACCCACAACCAAGCAAGGCCGTCCCACTGATAGTGTGGCCACACGGAGGTCCACACTCCAGCTTTGTAGACGCCTATTCACTCGAAGCGGCGTTCTTCAAAATGCTAGGTGAGTTTCAACTTTATCTGCCTCCGTGTAGATAGTATTTTAGCATAATTTGATTCAGTATTTAGTTATGTTTCGTTTGAGAAATAATAAATTATATCTTCACACAGTATCGCTCTAAAATGGAAGTTACTAATTTCTGTGTCCCAATCATCTTTTGAGTTTCACTAATCGTTCAGTTTGTTAGTAAAAAACCGGTAAAGTTCGAGTCAGACACGCGTGGAGTGGTTACAAGTAGGCTATCATACTAGCCACTAGACCAATTTGATTTATTGGTTCTCGGTGAAATTAAGCAAGACTTTTATACGCACTATCACTTCATTTTCATGAATATTTTCTGAAAAAAATACTTAGGAATTTGGTTTAGGGAATGCACGAGTATTGTATATTTTCTTTAAAATATATTAAACATTACGAAATTAAAAATCGTATCCTTTAATCAGCGTGACCTTTAATTGATATAATTAAATTTGTTATTACATGATGCACCAATTTTTTGTTTTTGTAGATTGCCCGCTAAAATTAGCCTCCAAAATCAGAATTCGTTTATTTACATTATACGTATGTACGCGATTGGGTCACCTAACTAATGTACCAAATTTCAACTTTATTCGTTCAGTAGTTTCGGAGAAAAGGGCTGTGACAGACGGACAGATAGACAGACAGGAAAGGGATCGTATAATGGCGTATAAAAACTTCCTCGTGCAAGTTTTGAAGTTCATTTGGCTTACGCATCAAAATTTTCAGGGTTCGCGTGTGTACAGGTGAACTACCGTGGGTCCACGGGGGCGGGGCAATCTACCATCGACTACTTGCCGGGCCGCTGCGGCGATGCAGACGTCACAGACTGCCTAAAGGCTACCAAAACAGCTATGGAGTCCTTGCCAATAGATCCAAAGAATGTTTTCTTGTTTGGGGGCTCCCACGGAGGGTTCTTAGTGACGCATCTCAGTGGGCAGTACCCAGATCTGTATAACGCTGTCGTGAGCCGGAACCCGGTCATAGATGTCGCTACTATGTACAACTGCACGGATATCAACGACTGGTGAGTGTTCAGACTCTCATATAAAATGTTGTCATACTTTGGTTCGCACGGAGGGTTCCTAGTGACGCTCAGGGGACGGTACTTTTATTTGTATAACGCTGTCGTGAGCCGGAACCCGGTCACAGATGTCGCTACTGTGTACAACTGCACGGATATCAACGACTGGTAAGTATTAGACCCCCCTCCTCACCCCTTATCCACGGCTGTTTTGGCCCAGCATTGGTAAGGCGGCCTTTGCGATAACCAAGTGTTTTGCGATAGAATCATTCACAGACGAAAATATTGTGTAATTTTGTTTTGGGAATGTTTATAAGTAAGTTTAATATTTGATGAAAATTATTCATATGAATTAATAATTTTGTACAAGTTTATGGATGGGTTCGTTCTTGACTGTATCTAGTATATAATACTACTAGGATAACAAAGTGAAGCGGTAAATGAACGTAGAAACTCAAACGTTGGTTGCTTCAACATTTTGTGAATTTTCGGTTGATACTCGTATTGTGTGACTTAGATACTCCACTTATACGGGCTCTTTAAGTTGTTAGTATTATTAAAGTTCCTGGATATTTTTCTTTTTTGACATTAGTCGTGCAAATCGTTAATGCCTATGTACATTGGATCTAAACATAATTATTCCTACTTACACTAGTTCTAAACATAATGACTCTTACGATGTCTGAACATTATGATTCCAGTTTAGATTAGAATATTAGAATATTTTTTTCTTGTGACTTTAGGGTTTATAGTTATATTAAGATGATGAATGTACCGTGTTCTACCGGCAGGACAACGTTGCAGTCTGCCTATATCCAATGTCGGTTCCAATGACGTAGACGACTGCTATCTTGCTCTAACCACAGTGATGAAAGAGACAGTATGTTTCTTCATAGGTTTCGCTGTACTAAGAGTAAACTACCGCGGCTCCACCGGGCAAGGGGACGCTGCAGTCCGCTGTCTCATATCCAACGTCGGCTCCTATGACGTAGCCGACTGCTATCTCGCTCTAACCACCGTGCTAGAAAGGGGCAACACGTCAAATGTGTTCCTGTACGGTAAAAGTTACGGAGGATTGATCGTTGGCCACCTAGCGGCGAAGTATAGTACTGAGTTTAAGGCGGTGGTCATGAAGAATCCTTTATTAGATTTGGCGACGAAGGGACACTATGCTGATAATTCGGATGGGTGAGTTTGTATGAGAAAAATAAAATATTTATTGGATTACTAAACGAATCAGTAGGTAGTCAGATATAATCGCAATTGAAGTAGCCTAATTATATGAAGCATGAACCTAAACTACCTATTAAACAATAAATAAATAATAATAAATAAATAATTCTGAACAGTTCACACAACATTATCTAGCCACAAGCTAAGCAGAGTTTGTGTTATGGGTACTGGATAACTGATATACTTAATACAATACATTACATAGATAGATATTTTTATATATTTTTATGTATGATATTGTTATGTATTTTTTATACATAGAAAATACCCAGAACACCCTGAACAAATATCTATAAATCGTACAAATATTTGTTCTGAGGCGATAAATATTTGTTAGAAGCTTGGAAAGAACAAGAAGAAACAATAAAAAACCCTCAACGCAATGAAACGGTGAACCTATTTTGATAAAACATATCTAAGAACCATCGCTAGAAAATCAGCTTTCAAATAAAAAAACCGCATTCAAATCGCTTCTCCCGTTAAAGAGCTATGGTACCATAGACAAACACACACAGAAAGACAGACAGACACTCACACATAGCGGTCAAAATTGAATAATAAATAAATATGTATTAGATATACGTTCATTTACCGCTTAGACTCGTGTGTTGTCCCATATATTCAATTGGCGTAGTGTGATTCCTTAGATGTAGCCCTCCGCACTTTAGGTATGAAGCTACAAGCACCCGGCCGGATCGACTTGTCGAGTCAATTCAGTGAGTCAGACAAGATAAGAGTTACGCGATAGAAAGAGAGGTGAATTTAGATGTAGGTACTTAGCGCTGTGCGACCTGAATTGCACTTTATTGTGTGGGGACAAGAGTCGTTATTTATTTAAATGATTTTACGGAGTCAACCTTCTATACCTGTACTATTATGTATTCTGTGGTTATGGTAACAGGTGCGCGGTGGAAGCTGGCTTCCAGTTCACGGAGAAAGGCCCCCTCTCCGAGGATGAGCTCCTGGCCATGAGGAGGTGTTCCCCGCTGGCGCACGTGCACAAAGTGCGCGCGCCCACCGCCCTGATGCTGGGTGAGTACGACAAATCAACATTTACTTACAGTTTTACTCAAATTATAAGTCGCCCGATGTACTAGCGCCGTAGACCGATTTCTATCGCGCGGGAACCTTCTTTCTACTAATAGAAATCGCGAACTAAAATCTTGCGCTGTTATTGGTTAATCGATTTCGCGGCAAAATCGCGGCATCTTATTCATTCAGTCGATTCTTAGATGTCGGATAACAGTCTGCGCTTTTCTGCGCAAACGAAAACAGTCGATCGGACTTATATTTTGGGTAAAACTTTAAGGTGGTTGCTTTTTCATACCTACTAACGTATTTTACCAAATACGGGCAAACAAAGTATAGTTTTACACTAAAATTGCTGTTGTTGGCTGTTTATATTGGTCATTATTTGCGGCAAATCATATTTGGTTTAAGAAACCACTGGATTAATAGCGAAAATAACATCGAAATTTTAGTCCATACAAGTCATTTCGTTCATATGAAAAAGCAACTAAATGAAAGATGACGCATTGGACATTTTGGTCTACGTTTTTCTCATTAATTACAAAACATATGAGAAAGCGATATTTGGTGACATAAAAGTTGTTGCCTGAACGCCGGGGAAGTTTTCTGACTACGCGCGAACGAAGTCGCGAGCGGGTAATCTAGTTTCTAATATGATACTAAGGCACGATCGTCCCACTAGTATCATAAATGACAGTTACGATGTTTGTATGTTTCTAACAGAATCACGCCGAAACGGCTGTACCGATTTCAATGAAATTTGGTGCAAATACAGATTATGACCTGGATTGTTTTATCCTGGTCAAACGCGAGCGAATACGCGGACGGAAACTAGTTTTAATATCTATAATTCTTATTTTGCAGGAAGCGGTGATAAGCGGGTCCCACACTACCAGGGGCTGGAGTACGCGAGAAGACTCCAAGCGAATGGAGTCGAGACCAGGTTAGCACATAAGAACCAACAGTCACATACATAGTCCTCATCCCACCTAGGACACCTGTGTCGTGGGTATCAGGAACTACGAGCACCATAGTACCACAACACATAGATAGATAGATAATAATAATCATAATAATAATAAGGTTTGCTGGAAGAAAACTCTTTTAGGGTTAAGCTCGCCTTTGTACATGTCCTATAATGTAAGTTGTTTTTCTTCTCTGTTTGTGTGTACAATAAAGAATCTTTTATTAATTTACAAACATGGGTACATATCCAACAGATGACAAAATAGTATGGTAGATCCAACCATGCTTTACCATGTTGGCATCCAAAATAGTATACATTTATTTACAGAAAGAATAATACAAGGTATGTACAAAATACATATGAAACAGATGATCTCAACTGATCCAAATCACTACCAGACGGAAGCGTCCCTAAGATGCTGGCTGCATTGCCACGCTGAATGGCAATACTAATGCGTTGAGCCAGATAAGAGCCAGCTCTCGGGTCACGCGAAATAGTTACACATTTTATTTAAAAAAAAAAAACTTGGGGACATTAAATGATTATTATTCACAAGATAGATTAACTCTTTATTCATCACCACACAGAGACAGTACAAAAATAATAATAACTTATTAAAAAAGGCAAAACAATGGGCGGCCTTATCGCTGAGAGCGATCTCTTCCAGGCAACCTTTGGATGGAACGAAATGAGCAAAGCTATAATGGACGGCGGTGTGCCTACAAAGCAAAATTGTTTAAAAGTAATAAAAGATAAAAGTAAAACTTACATAGGTGTTATGTATAATTTGAATACTTGTATACTTAGACCACATACACATACATATACATACATCTCGTATACATAGACCCGGAACTAATATTTGCAGATCATACAAACATTTGTTACGCAGTGGGAATCGAACCAGCAACCTCTCGCATCTCAGCCGGCTACTGCGGTACTAAGGTGTAACTTGGGTTACAACTTTTGATTTAAAAAAGTGTATTGGTTTAGAACTTTGATAAAAAAAAAATTACTTGCATTTAGTTCTTTTGGTTAATAAGTAAATAATGCTGGACAGTTCACACAACATTATCTAGCCCCAAGCTAAGCAGAGCTTCTGTTATGGGTACTAGATAACTGATATACTTAATACAACACATTACATAGATAGATATTTTTTATTACACATAGAAAATACACAGAACATCCTGAACAAATATCTGCAGATCGTACAAATATTTGTTCCAAGGCGGGAATCAAACACGCAACCTCCTGCGTCCCAGGCGAACCTTCGCCCGCCGCGCCACAGAGGTCGATTAAACAGAACCCTTTCTTTTGGCTTTGCCGTATTCGGGTAAAAATGTGTAACTTAGAACTTTTTGGTTTTTAACTCAAATCAAAAATAAAATAAAATCAAAATTATTGCATAATCAATGATTGTGTAGGTATAACAAAAGTACTAATTGACTTAAAAAGTTAAGCATGCAAAATTAGGTCCAAGTTCACATAGCCATCACACGGGCGGTTTCGGTAACGAACGTCCATCCTGGCAACAAGTTATGGAGTCAACCATAGTTGAACTGCCCGCTCAATGAGCCAGTGAACTAAGCCTTAGCATAGGTAACATGCACATTCTTAATTATAGGTTCGTTGGGAGTCGGAAGAGATATACTGTATCCCGACTCCCAGGTGCCTCCTTTTGACTACCTGCTCAACCCTTCACTATTTGTTGCAGAGTGTACATGTACGATGACAATCACTCGCTGTCCACGATGAGTGCGGAGATGGACAACCTCATCAACAGCGCTCGCTGGTTCCTCGAGCACCTGCAGGAGTAGCCACTGCACGGGGACCCTCATACAACCTCATTAACAACGCTCGCTGGTTCCTCGAGCACCTGCAGGAGTAGCCACTGCACGGGGACCCTCATACAACCTCATTAACAGCGCTCGTTGGTTCCTCGAGCACCTGCAGGAGTAGCCACTGCACGTGGACCCTCATACAACCTCATCAACAGCGCTCGCTGGTTCCTCGAGCACCTGCAGGAGTAGCCACTGCACGTGGACCCTCTTGCAACCTCATCAACAGGACCCGCGTTCAGGCTCACCATTCACGGACAGCAGCAACACCGGACGGGCCACGGGACAAGAACTGCGCAGAACACCATTCTTAGATCAACATAGTTCAGGATGATCTCCTTCGATTGGTAGGAGTTAGAATTTGTTTTTTTTTTTAATGTTGTACTGTTATCACAATATTATCTAGCCCCAAGCTAAGCAGAGCTTGTGTTATGGGTAACTACTATCCGAAAAATACCCAGAACACCCTAAATATCTGCAGATCGTACAAATATTTGTTCCGAGACGGGAATCGAACAACCTCCTGCGTCGCAGGCGAACCTTCTCCCGCCACGCCACAGAGGTCGTCAAATGGAGGTTTATATGGTTTAGTATTCCAAGTAATCTTTCTCTAAATTTTGCACAAATTTCAATATTTACCTGCTCCAAAGCCTGTCTAAAGCGGCTGTTACACAAGGAGAGTTAATCGCACGCGAGCGGCGATTGCTTCTAGGAAATAATACGTTTTTCGCCGCTCACATGCGAGAAACTCTCCTTGTGTAACAGCCGCTTTAGTCCCCGTCACGAGAAGCTATACATTTTGTAAACACACATTCAGGGGTTCGTAACAACAAACAATATAAACTAATCCGCAAAAACCACACAAACAAACTGAGACGCATTCGAAACTCGAATGACAGCATAGACAGCGGCAGCGTATACTTCAAAATTGCGGCCCAAATGTTTAAGTTCCAGACAGCGCTTTATTTGCTTAAATATAACCCGACCAATTGAAATCGCTCGTTAGTTTCGACTTACACGTATGTTACTTTGAGTTGATTGAATTTGGGATTATTTGTTGTTGATTGAATTGTCGCTACGTAACTTACGGCTGATTTTTCAATTCCCAGATAAAATTATCTGTCAGATTAATGTTAGGTCTGTCTTTTTCTTTCATATGACTTTAGAAAAAGATGGTGATATTTTTAACTGACTGATAACTTTATTTAGAGATTGAAAAATCGACCCTTAGTAGAAGTTCTTTATTCAGAAAATAGCTTCTCGTGACGGGGACTTAAGAATAGTGTGTAGTGTACTTTATTTACCACACATACAAAAATGTACGTTAGTCTCCGTATTTTTTTTTTTTTTGTGTATTTGATTGGACCCTGTAGGTGGCGCTGCAGTCGGGTCACCGGGACCACGCGAAAGAAGTCGGGAGCGGGCAGCTAGTCATAAATATAATGCTGGACGAGTCCTGCAATGGTCCCCCCATTGCAGGCCTCGTCGTCCAGCAATGGACGTCTTACGGCTGATGATGATGATGATGATAATCTACATAAACTATTCTATTGTATACTCCTATAATAATATGTACCTACCTACCTATTGTTAATTCATATTAAATCTATAGAATAAGGGTAGCTATGTTAAGATTTTTAATAATTTTATTAAAAAAATATAATAAAACAAAGTATTTTAGTTTACCAATTATTTTAACTTTATATTTTGAATACATACCTAACTCAAGCATATGGCCCACCTGATGTTAAGCGGTAAAATTGCCTTTAACAATGCTTTACCACATAGGTCACTTCACCTAGGACGCGCCCTATGTAGCACTGAACTGCGCCCGCCATCCTGACACAAAGATGAAAAGTCTCATGTCTTGTAATTTCACCGGCACCCATACCCTTCAAACAGGAACACAGCAATGCGAAGCACTACTGCTTTGCGGCAGAAAGGTATGGAGGTAGTACTTCCCAGGACGAACTTTTTCACAAAAAAGGTCTACTACTACTAATTAGTCCACATTAATTCTTCGAGGTAGTTCTTGAGGTCCGCATACGAATATTTGCGATTTCTCAACGCTTGACTCACCAGAAAACGAATCATACCGTGGTTCGGTACATTCTTCCAGGACCAGGCCTTGTCTTAACGGAACCGGTCTTTTGATAGCGCTGCCAGATCCATTGGACTGGCGAACAGCTCACATTTAGCCTCTGGGCCACGTAGCATTGGGTGCAACCTTCTTTTAAGCAGCGCAATAATTTTGCTCCCTTTTATCACTTTATCTACCATTTTCGAGACCGCTAAACAGCAATAACAATTCCTTAAAATGTCAAAGACATGTTATAATTCAATAAAAAAAAAGTCGTAGTTATTAAATTTAAAAAAAAATTAAATTCACGCCACGAAATAAAATAAAGTTGGTAAGTAAAATAAATTCTTCTCTTAACACCATTTTTTTTTTCTTTTTAATTGGTGCCGCACGGCTTGTGCATTTGCCATTTTCAAGTATCTTTTTGTAACGTTACACTCCTTCCAAGTCGTCAAAGTCACAGTCGAGTCAAATTTTAGTAAAACGGTGGCCCATTCTACTAAAACTTTGGTAGACAATTTCCACCAATTTCAAAAGTCGCGCAATTCACTTCCATTTAATTTCACTACACTTGTGCTTTTTAAACGAGCTACATTAGTTAAAATGCCACCAAAATAACACAAAATAACTCAAGAAAACACAGAAAATAAATAAAATAAATATAGACACAGTCTCTTTTAGAAAATGGCGGGAAGAGTCTTAACACCTTTCAGTCAAAAATTTTAATTTGGAACGTACTTTTTTAAACACCACGGTACTTTTATAACCAGCCAGTAACAACTTCAAATGATTAAAACCTCTTCATATATATGTTAAAAAACCAAAACCTTGTTTTTTTTTAGAGCATTGCCGCCTCAAAGCTGTGTCAAATACATTCTATTGGATTCACGGAGTTTGATGAGATAAATACATTCAAAATAGGAGCAAACTTCGTAAGGATACAAAAGGGTTCAAGCGCCCCCTAGCGGCGAAAAGCTAACAACAACCAACCAAAGCTATCCATTATCGAAATCACTTGTAACAAAGAACTTGCACTTGTAGCGATTGCACCCAATACTGTCGATCATTAATTAATTATGGACTACTCGTCTGGCAAACAACCCTCGGTGGATATTGCGTCACTTGTAGGGTGGCAGGGTGTATTAACGATTCACGGGCACATGTCGTGAGCACCTGTCATGGAAAGTGAAGGGTGATGGACGCTTCTCTACGGTGGACAGTTACTGATTCTCGATACATCAAAAATTCGATAAGCATCTCATAGTGCGTGCTTAGATAATTTATAGAAATTATCTAAGACTGCGTAATAGCCACAGGTATTTTGATATGGTTTAATTGATTCAAGATGATGAAATTTTTATAAGGAAGGTTATGGTACCTATGTAGGTATGGTAGGAAAAATGGGCATGGTTTATTTGTACCTACCTACCTAGATAGAGCAAGACTTCATCATTTTTACATTGAAAAGGCTTTTATTTAAGTTAGTTCTCTTTTCCTTTGAATCAACTTCTCTTGTTCTTCAGGCACCGCACAGCACCGCTCCCCCTGCCAGCTAAACGGTTGTTTTGGTTAGGTATGTGAAAAATATCACAGCAGTAGGTAGTTTATATACCTACCTACATACTTAACTAAAAGGAGAACTATCTCAGGTAAGTACTTAGGCTTGACAAGTTAACGTTTAGGTAAATAGTCGAACAATAGAAAATTCTACTTAGACAAGTCATTAGTTTTTTTTAAACTAGTTAAGTACCTACTTGAATGACGAAACAAGCAGATGGCCCACCTTGGGCCACCTGGCAGCGCCAAACCCAGGAAAAATGAAAATTTCTTACAGAAAAAACTTCTGCGCCGCCGCACGAAAAAGCGGTTTTTGTTGAATATTTCGTAAAATATAGAGATAATTTTACAAAACCCTCGGCTTTGTTGAATTGATTTTATTTAGGTATCTAATTTTTATCCAATGATATCCTCCATTTTAATAAACAATCAATCAATAATCTAGTCAAAAGTTAGAGGTGTAACTTTGAGTTTTTCCTATCGTGTTTCTGGTACAGTGATCCCTCGGAATTATAATGTAGGTAGTATCCATGCATATTTATAATGTGAATAGGTAGGTACCTATCTACTTATTGCACTTGAATTTGTCAGTTAAAAATAAAATCTAAGATTGGTATTTTTGTGTTATACCATGTTGTACGATTTGATTACATCAGGACAGGTGAAAATAAAAGCTTGTAAAATACAACTCTACCTATTTCTACACGGAGTAATAAAACCTATATGCTTCTACCTATCTAAAGTAGGTAACGAATTCCCGCGTTTTACACGCATACTCTCCCGCCATTTTCAACCCCTGTCTTATATGGTAAGGTGCTCACGACCTGTGACGGCAGGTAGGTACTGTACCAGTCACCCAAACCCCATAGAATACAAAATATTTTCCCGAACCCCACTGAATTAGCCACCCTCTAATTGTGAGCCGTAAAGTTATGTGATAGATTGGCTTGTAAACGAAGCAGTCAAAATAAAGTGTGTAGGTAGGTTTTTTCCAACAAGCGAAGCTGAATTAGTACCTTTATGCTCAATTTTCAAACAAACTTTTTAGAAGTAGGTATAGGTACATCCAACTGACAATGATGATGATGATGATGAAATCAAATCAAATCAAATCAAATATCTTTATTTACTAAAGTATGGTAAAGTTATGGGTAGGTAGTACATACCTACTTAGTTCAGTGTGCTCATACTTTTGCTTATAAAGCGTGCAAATATTCTATTTACGGTTGTCATTATTAGCATCAGGTATACATGTAAAAAAAAAAGGAACATTAAAATTAACATTAAAAAACACACTTTTTTTTTAATAAGTATGTCAAATTAAGAAAAAAGGAAAACCAAAACATTAAAAACAATTAAAATAAAATACCTACCTATACAATCAAATAATGTCCAACAGTAATAAATAAAAAAAAATGTAAGCCGATAGTGAGCTGACGAAGGCGTGAATGGAGCGGAGACCACGTTTTTCATACGACGTTTTTCAACACACTTCCTAGCAAAAAGGTAAATAATAATCCCGCCAAAAATACCTATCTATCTCAACATTATTTTTTATTCGTATAAAGTCGACATCATTTTATTCACGTTTTATAAAACTCCTTTACTAAACTTTTTAGAAGACTGGAAAAATAAACTGCTATAAAAAGATTTTAATTGAAAAAAAAATAGGCAAAGAGAGTCTCAAACAAGTTTTTTTTTACAATAAACACAATTACTTTCAATCACTTAAATTCTGAGGTAATTAAATACAATTAATAAATTTTGTAAGTTCATTGCTTAGATTTATCTATTCATTAATTTTTACTCTTAAAAGTCTTTATATTTTTATTCCAAACTCTTTGCTACGTATCTAGCAAGTAAACCTTTTTAGGGTTCCGTAACCAAAAATTACGGAACCCTTATAGATTCGTCATGTCTGTCTGTCTGTCCTGTCCGTGTATGTCACAGCCACTTTTTTCCGAAACTATAAGAGCTAGGCTGTTGAAACTTGGTAAGTAGATGTATTCTGTGAACCGCATTAAGAATTTCACACAAAATAGAAAAAAAAACAGTAAATTTTTGGGGTTCCCCATACTTAGAACTGAAAAACTCATTTTTTTTCATCAAACCCATACGTGTGGGTTGTCTATGGATAGGTCTTCAAAAATGATATTGAGGTTTCTAATTTTTCTTTTTTTTCTAAACTGAATAGTTTGCGCGAGCGACACTTCCAAAGTGGTAAAATGTGTCCCCCCCCGTAATTTCTAAAATAAGAGAATGATAAAACTAAAAAAAAAAAATGTTGTACATTACCATATAAACTTCCAACGAAAATTGGTTTGAACGAAATCTAGTAAAGTCCCAGAAACTCGAGTCGGGTGTTTGACTCGGAACAAGTACCTACGTGAGTTATTACCGGTTTTTTCAATTATGAAATCTAGTAAGTAGTTTTTTTTTCATACGTCAAATCGTAATCCATCCAAGAACTTTTATATTATGTTACTTGCTGCTACGGAACCCTTCATGGGCGAGTCCGACTCGCACTTGGCCGCTTTTTTTTTTATTGGACTGGAAGAAACAGTTTCAGTTACCTATTTACTCAGGCCTAATCACTGAACATGTAATCACTACGTTTTAGGCCTAACCATGGAAGAATAAATACAGGCCTAATCGTAAGAAAGTTCGTGAAAAAAACTATATATCTATGTGTGACCCTGTTGAGGTAGGTATCTAGATTATATTGGTTCCAATTTGGAACCAATATAATCTAAAGAATAACTTCCAAAGAATATACTACTTACCTATTAACATAGGGTTGGTTGGTCCTCAGGAGCCTATTGAAACCATATACCTATCTACAATCTATTTTAGTAGGTATTAGTTACACTCATCAACACGGTCTAGGGATATTTCATACTCAATTAAATAACTCGAAAAGTACTGGCCGCATTGGAATCTTTTATACACCGATTTGTTTGTAATTTATCTCAGACTAATTCCAAATTAAAATTTTTTAAAATTCTTTTGTTTCGGTGGCATAAAAATGTCTTGATGTGTAGGAGAGGGAATTTTCATTTGTGCGAAATTTAGAAAACAATACGAATTACGTTTAGTTACAGTTTTTTTCATTTTTAAACGAAAGATAAAGTTAAAATTGAGGTATTGTAGCCATGCAACGCCAACATTTGACGAGGGCGGAGATGTTACGAGCTGTGGGAATGCTGGAAGCTGGGTCTGTTCAGCGTAATGTTGCTGAGGCCATAGGGACCCACCAAAATGTAATTTCAAGATTGTGGACACGCTATCGTGCCACAGGTGAAGTAGCGGAGAGGCACCGGGGTCCAAGTCGCATCACTACCCCCAGACAAGACCGATTTTTGCAAATTACTGCGCGAGCTCAACCAAATGCAATGGCGACTCAATTGGTACAAAGGCTGCGAGTGGAACACCAAGTGCTTGTGAGTGGCCAAACTGTAAGAAGGCGACTGCATGAAAGCAATCTACGCTCTCGTAGACCACTCCGGGTCCCACCTTTACGGAGAGGCAATCGTGGACGACGATTAGAATGGGTTCGGAACCACGTGGACTGGGGCCGTGAGCAATGGTCCAATGTGCTGTTCACGGATGAATCCAGGTTCGGCTTCCATCCAGATTCACGAAGGACGCGTGTTTGGCGAGTTCCTGGACGATGGAGCCGTCTTCAGGACCCTCAGGAAGTTTACCCGTACCAAGGAGGAACAATTATGGTTTGGGCAGGAATTCGTCATGGAGGACGGACGGATCTCGTTTGGGTGCGGGGCAATATGACGGCAGAACGATACGTCCAACAGGTGCTGGGGCCCGTAATCTTGCCCCACAGAACACAAATGGGGCAAGATTTCCTGCTCATGCACGACAATGCCCGGGCACACACGGCGAGAACGGTAGCAGCTTGGTTACATACACACAATGTTAGGGCCTTAGACTGGCCTGCTCAATCGCCAGATCTAAATCCCATTGAGCATGCGTGGGATATACTGCAAAGAAGAGCTCTGAAGGAAGTTCCTGAAAATCTGGCTACAGAAGATCAACTTTTTGCGCACCTCAGAAGGACATTGGGACAATATTCCGCAGCAAGACATTGACAACCTTGTTCTGAGCAAGCCGAATCGTTGCCGATGTGTTATGAACATCATGGGCGCTTTCTCAGACTACTAACTTCAAGTTTATAAACACAAATTAAATGAATTTTCTATTTTTTTCAGTTTTTACTCATAAATTAAAAGTTAATTCATATACGGTTTCCGTCTATGCTTCATTTTTTTCCATAAAATCCTGAAATTTTAATCGAAGCTTAACCATTATTAAAAAATGCTAGAATATTAATATAACGTATCTTTTAAATATATAGGTACACGTCATATAAATAATTAACACATTGATAGTAATTAGCTTTTTTAAAAATATCCCTAGACCGTGTTGATGATTCTTTGTCTTCAATAAGTATCAGAAACTAGCTGACCCGCTCGCGACTTCGTCCGCGCGTAGATTAGGTATAATTTCTCCCGTTTTTTACACATTTACCACTATATCTTTGCTCCTATTGGTCGTAGCGTGATGTTATATAGCCTATAGCCTTCCTCGATAACTGGACTATCCAACACAAAAAGAATTATTCAATTCGAACCAGTAGTTTCGGAGATTAGCGCGTTCAAATAAACAAACAAACAAACAAACAATTAGTATAGATTCTACAATGGTTTGTAAGCGATGGTGAAATAACTAGGTGACCTACCTATAGGTTTACCAACCTAATTTCAAATTGAGAACAAAAACAGAACTGTCCCAAAGTATTATGATAGCGGCGGAAGAAAATGCTAAGTATAGGTAACTAGGTAAGTATTATCGCTTAGTAAAAGTATATCTGTGCGGGTCTCGGTGTTATGGTACCTTCCATGGTACTCATAGTTCCTGATATACGACACAGGGAATCCCGGTGTGGGATCAGGCAGGTCCCAACAGTCACTAGGTAGGTACCTACCTACCTAGTGACTGTTGGGGTGTTACATTATGTTTTTATGTCCCGAACCCTGTTGATTATCCATAAGATGGTACGCTCAAAGGGCAATTACCGCTTTATGCTCTCGATTTGAAAGTTGGTGTAGTTTGCTTGCTGAAAGGATTCTGCGTTCTTCGCGCCGGGATGCCGTACGACGCTGCGAATATCGTGGGCTTATTGCGGAACCCGCAGCTTTACCTTTGCGGCTCGAGTAAGCAATTGATAAGAAAACGACTAAAGTAGGTACAGGGCCAGACTTAGGCTCAGGGTTGTTAATACTTAGGGAAAACTGATTACAACCTGCATATTATGCTGAGTTAAAGACCTTTTAGTAACAGCAAATCTGACTATCATTTTGTGTATTTTCATGTTTTATTTTGTTTAAGTATATCTGTGTTGTTATAAATAAAAATAATTATATTCTATTCTATTTGCAAGGTTACTGGTACAGGGTAAACGGCCTAGTATAAATGTAGGTATAAACCTTCCACCCATAGAGACTTTATAAATGTTTTAAGCTTCCATCTCACTTTAAAGTTAAGGTGAGCAAAGATTAAATAAGATTTTCGATTTGTCTACGGAGCGAAAGTCTCGGAAAATAAATAAACAAAAAATCTCCAAACGCCTAAGAACAGTGTTTAGTAGTCGAAGAGCTTTTTTGTGAAAAGGTTCGTCCGCGGAAGTACTACCACTATACCTATTTCTGCCGCAAAGCTGTAGTGCTTGCATTGGTGTGTTCCGGGTTGAAGGGAATGGTTGCCGGTGAAATTACAGGCACATGAAAATTTTCATCTTTATGTCTTAGGGTGGCAGGCGCAGGGCAATGCCACATAAGGTGCGTCCTTAGTGGACGTGACCTATGTGGTAATGCATCGTTAAAGGCAGAGGTTAACGCTTAACATCAGGTGGGTCATCACCTTGTTCCATCATTCAAGAAGTTAATAAATTAATAAATAAAACTGTCTTTATGCGCCAATCGTCTTCCAGCAACTTGGCGCGGTCTCCTAGCCCCAACCCTGTCCGATAACCATGACTAATTGTCCGGAGCTATCAGCGATGCGGGCCGGCCGCCCCACACCAGGCGGAAAAATATCGACCCACACACACCTGTTCCCAGTCCACCAGCTAGGCATGCCACTACAAATCAGCCTGTAATGTAAAATGAGCTTTAATGCGCTCTATTATGACCCAATACGGCGATGGACGCGAGCATTTTGAATATTTCTGGTGTATTCGGCATGTCTGGGAAATTTAATTGATGATAGCAATATAGCTCGTGCGCGTGCCACAGTGTGTCGATGTTGCTGTCTCCGGAGTGATACGTCTCTACGTAGGTAACTATTATTATCTTTGCCACTGGGTATGAACGGTGAACATTAGAGTCGGTAGACAATGGGGTCCGCGCACCTGCCCGCCACAAGCGACCGCGCCGCCGCACCGCGCAGTCACCACCACGCCACCACGAGCTTCGATCGTTGACCAGCGCGACGTCATTGCGACCGATCGATCGTCCGGCATCTTGGATGGTCACCGCCGCCCATCACCATCTGGTAAGTTCCATCTCGTTTCTCACACACATCTTACTTCAAATAATCATTAAGGTTTCTACCTATATCAAATAACAATATTTTATAATTAAACAAACGAACCCTACACTGTGACTCATAATGTCGTAACATGTTCAGGTGTGCGATGTAGCTCAAGATGCACATAACATCGGGCCTGTCTCCAGCATCCGGCGAGCTGCTGGACCCCTCAATCAACTTCTACGGAGATGCAGGCGACCAGTGCGGAACAGCGTACTTCGCGATTGACCATACGGTGCCAGAATCTTCGCACACGGTCGAGATAGAATATGTCTACGAGCAGCCCGAAACCTACACCCTTCAAACAGATATTATAAGCTCAGATGTTACTAATGAAAGCGTTTACGCACAAAAGAAAGATGTCTCCAAGAATATACGCACAAAACACAAGCCGGAGAAAATGGTGGTTGATGAATCAGAGGGTGACCTGACGAACCTGACGTGGTTGCAGAACATAACGAACATCATGCAAGTCCCGGAGTTTCCGATCCAAATCTCGCCGATACCGCCAGCAAAGCCACCGCAACCACAGAGCACGAGACTGGAGAAGTTTAACAAGACTATAGCAAAATGCCAGAAGGATTTCACTGAGAATAAGGAAGAGTACCAGACAAATAGTGAGAAAAAGCCTCCTTACTCGTACAGCACAATGATTTGCATGGCGATGCGGTACAACAGCGACAAAATGACACTATCAGCTATCTATTCCTGGATAAAGGATAATTTCAAGTACTACAGGAAGGCGGACCCCACGTGGCAGGTACGTTATCAACAGTAGTAGGGTTACGAATGATTTAATAAAGGGATAATCTGCAGATAAGATTACACGTAATTGGATTCGCGAATGGATTGGGCTTTGGAGTGCTAGATTGACAAATTATGATGATAAGTTTTGTATTCCGTATTTAACGCTTATATTTTATTTGTTTCAGAACTCGATCCGACACAATTTGTCACTAAACAAAGTGTTTGTAAAAGTGGCCCGATCAAAACAAGAACCTGGAAAAGGAGGCTTTTGGAAGCTGGACTTGGGTCATTTGGAAGGAGGCTCGCGCATTTCCAACAGGCCCCAAAAGAAGAAGAAAGTATCCACGCCAAAAGTCGCCGATAAAGAAAGTGTCGTTATCCAGCAAGTGAATATGGATGACGTAGTGAGTGATATGGCGAATGCTGTGACCTTGCATTTGCCAGATTTTAACTTGGGGGGTATTCAGCCGCTCCAGGATATAGATTTGCAAGCGCATGTTGGTGCGAATGTGATAGTGGAACCGACGGAGCCGCCTCCGCTGATCCCTGAAGATGTACTGTCTTCTTTGCTGATGACTCCAACGGAATGGGACGACCTGCAACTGGATATGTTGGACAACTATTTAGACGGATGTTTCAAGTAAGTTCGTTTAGTGTTCTTGGAGATAAAAATCGATTAAGATACTAAATATTGCAATGGCTGTGTACTTTACACAGTTATTTCAAGTGGTCTTAACTTCATATTTTTGGTAGGTACCTATTTGGACTGTGTTGTGATTATGTCTGGATTTCAAATAATTTGGATTGAAATGTAACTAGTCAAAGAAGGGCGGAAGCGAAAGATTATAAAACTATTTAGTTAAGTTAGGTTTAAGATACTTTTCTATCGTGTTAAGTTTTACTTGGAAATTGCACAATTTAATATAGAGTAGTACTTACAAGCAATTCGAAAAACTTGTGCAAGTATCAAATACTTTAAGTTTTGGTATCAATTGAAACGTAGTATTATGCTCAAGAAAGCTCATTATTTTCGACAGAAATAAAATATGAATCAGTCAGTATTATGATGAGTTAAAGATTTTTAGCTTGTGGTTTTATAACTATACCTAGGTACCTAACTATATAAAGAAAATAATTATTAGGTATGTAATTTAGTAAACTGGAGCTAAAGTTGAACATAAATTCCGTCCATACGGCACAATTTTCTTTAGATTAATATTTAAATTATTAGAATGTATGTAAAAAACGTAGAAAATTATATTTTATTCGTGACGTATTTACCATGCAGTATTAAAAAGCATTGTATAGAATGTATATTAGTTTTTATAATAATTGTAATGTGTGGCAATACTTAAAGTAATGTAGTAGGTATATAATTTTGAAGCATTATCAGATATTCCGTCCAGAATACATTAATAAATATGTGATTGCAGTGAACTGCAGTTTTGTTGCTCAGTGGTGTGCTATAAAAATTAATGCAAAAAAAATGTGTTTTAAGAAGTACCTATGTTAGTAATAAATAATAAAAATTGAAATAAAAATAAAAGATAGTAGCAAAAAAAAACAGCCAAGTGCGAGTCGAACTCGCGCACGAAGGGTCCCGTACCATTATCTATAAAAACGGCAAAAAATCACGTTTGTTGTATGTGAGCCTCTTTAAACATTTATTTTATTGTTGTTTAGTATTTGTTGTTATAGCGGCAACAGAAATACATCTCCTGTGAAAATTTCAACTGTCTTACTATCACGGTTTATGAAATACAGCCTGGTGACAGACGGACGGACGGACGGATAGCGGAGTCTTAGTAATAGGGTCCCGTTTTACCCTTTGGGTACAGAATCCTAAAAACTACATTCTTATTCTACAAAGGATGTTTAACTGTTACAAATCTATTAGAATCTCTTCACGTGACTGATTCTTTCTTGGTCACTATGTTTAGGTCAGTGACCTGGGGGCTGGTAACCGCTTTTAACGATTTTACGATACATTGCGCAGTATGCTTTGAATATTTACTGCTCTTGAAAAGATGCTAAAATATGCTGCGCAATGTATTTCGAAACGTGATCGAAAGCGGTTGTCAGTTTGTTAGAAAATTGGAGGGCTGCTTGAGGTATGCAGAATTATTACCAACCTCATAAAAAATTAGATGTTAATACAGAAAGGATTTTTGAGACGGATCAGTAAGGGCAGGTATTTGTAGCTATATACAGGACAACGTTCTTAATAGACTGTCCATAATTTTCGGACGATATTTTGACCTGATAGGTACACAGATTTTGAAAAAATGTAGAGTCAACCATCAAAGTAGGTACCTACTATGGAAAAAGTTTTTAGCGATTTCTGACATCTCTATAGTACTTTAACCTCAGTAGGTCCGATAGTTCTTTGCTTTGATCCATTTATGAAACGGATCGATATGCAGCAAAGAACTTTTTGTGTAAATCGCAATTTGAGAAATCTTGTCGTACTTTCTTCAAAAGTTAAGGACAACTAAAGTTACCCTGATGTAGCCGAAGATGTAGCACAAAGGTCTAGAAGGCACCTATTCACTCTAGACTTGAAGATACCCAGATTATAGTCTTCAGGAAAGACAGACGACCATTATTCCATTCCTTAGCAGTTTGCATTATAAAGGTAGAACTGAAACGTTTTGTGCGAATAGAAGGTATACTAATGAGGTAAGGATGGTACTGAACCGTACGCCTGCTCGTCCTATGATGAAAAGGAGATGGTGGGATCAGATAGTGCAGTTCCTGGGAGCATTTCCAGAAATGTAACCTATAGAAGATCGAAAGGCATGCAACCTTACGGCGGTGCTCGAGACTCTGGATCTTAGTCTCCTCCATATGTTGCTCACCTATAAGCCTGAAAGCTCTACGTTCGATCGAGTCCAAGGCAGCAAGCTAGTGTTTGGCTGAACCATCCCAAACATGGCGCAGCAGTACTCCATACCAGCCCGGACTTGTGCTTTATATAAACTGAGAAGCTGTCCTGGTGTGAAGTAACACTTTACCTTATTCAGAATGCCTAGCTTCATGGCAGCTGTTTTTGACTTAGACTCGACGTAGGAGCCAAAGCTGAGAGTAGGCTTGAGCGAAACACCTAAGAGCTCGAGGTGATCTCCTATAACTACAGGTACATTTCGGAATACAGGAACTTGGAGAAACTGACTTTTTTTCGCCGACAAGAGACAAGCCTGCGTTTTAGAGGCATTGAACTTGACTAGATTGGCATCACCCCGTCGGATACAGCCTTGAGAGTCAAATTCAGACGCTGGTGCATCTCATCTCCTAACTCCTGAATTTCATTCTGCCTAGCTCGCGCAGTGGAAACATATCTCTCCACAACTGTGCTGTCATCTGCATACCCAATGATACCAGGCATTAGCAGATTATTAATGTGCAGCATAAACAGTGTGGCAGATAGCACTGACCCCTGAGGTACCCCGGCGTTAATAGCCAATTGATCCGACTAGCAGCCGTCAATAACTACTCGAATGGATAGGTATTCTGTAGGTATATAAAAGAATAAAATGAATGATTCATAAAAATTATACTTAACTAGTCATGCAAAGGTTTGTGTAAGTTATGTTCTAAGGCTCAAAAGTCTCCCGGAGTGAACGTCGAACTTTGAGGTAAAATCACGCTTCAATAACTAAATTCAACGTATTAGAGCCATAATTTTCGAAAAAAACATTTATTAATATCGTTTCATATACAGAGTTTTCATTTTATAACATCAAATCTAATCTTTAAGTATTCGGATAGGGGCTTCATCATCATCAGCAGTCTTTAGAGGTCCACTGCTGGATTATGGATTTGCGATAACCACCCCCTTGACACTTTGGCAGGCGGATTGGTGGTCGCAGTATTCGCGTTACCTACTCAATTGGTTGCTGATACCCATCCCCTGTGTTATCTCTTAGTCAGCTCATGGGTAAGGACTTCATTGAAGCGTGATTCCTCCGCGGAATTCGAACTTTACTCCGGGAAAGAAAAAGACTAGTCTTTAAGTTTGTATTTTTATTACGTTTTCAACACTTATGTAAATAGTACCGTGAACTACGTACGTACCTATTAGGTCGAATGCTGACCCTAGCCTTTGTGGCCGGGCCAGATGTGGCCTGAATTCTTGATGTTTGATATGGCCGTCGTTTAAAACATAATTAACAAATTCGTTGTGGCCTGTAGTCATAAGTTAAAGTACCTACTTATTTATAACTTTAAAGTAGGTTATTTTTAAATATATGGCACAAGTATTAAGATATGGATCTTGCTTGAGAAACATCTAAGAAAATTTATTTTCATTGTCTTCGATAAAGACGTACAATACGTATATTATTATTTGATAATTATATTATTATTTTATAGTAACTAGTCTTGTCTTATAGAGTGACATATTAGTGTAGTTTAAAAGTACTTTATAAATAAACCCTTAAAAACGTTATGTAAATTTAAGCATTGCTTAAAATTAGTTCTGTCACTATTTGACATTATCAAAAGGGATGGCAATATTTTAAGCAATGCTTAAATATTTTCATATTTTTTAAGTATCTTGACATACAAACATACAATGCAATGTAGATTTAAGTCTATTCCAAAGTCTTTGAACGCAGGAGAAGTAACAAATAATCTCATAATTAATGATTAAAATAAAATGAAACGGTAACTAATTTTACATATTTAAGTTTATTGAATCCTAAAAAAAACCTAAACAAAAATATAACATGCCAATAATAATTATGATAAGTTTTGGAAAACATAAAAACAATAAGTATGTGCAAAGCTTTACAAAATAAATTCCACCAACCGCATCAAAAAAATATGTCGAAATATCTACCCACCTAAAAACTGAAGTACCTAATATTCGTAATCAGCACCTACAAATTACCCAAAAACGACACCCAAATTAGATTTTTTCATAAATAACCGTTACCCAATATTTGTTTAAATAAGTAGGATTATTATCGGTATATTTCACTCAAATGTCGATTGACATTGACAGATTGGTCGATTGAGAAATTTTGATTGCAACAAAATAATACAATGTTGTACGAATGAATGATTAATTTGAATACGTTTTCAATAAAATTACTTTACAATCCGCCATTTTTGAGGGAAACGACATCATTTTTTTATAACTAATTACATTTGAATGTGTTTTTTCGAGTTATTTTATGTAATTTTGGTGGAATTTCAACCGGTGTAACTTAGATAAAGAGCACATTGTGGTGTAGTTAAATAATAAGTGTCCTGCGTGTCTTTTCGGACTGGTGGATTGTGTCCTCCAAAAACTTGGGTTTTCTGCCATCATTTAAACTGGGTTATAACTTGACAAACTCTTGACGACTTGACGTTATTTTTACAATTATATCACACTAGCGCATGGCAATATTCTTTGGAGTGTTCCTCAGAAGCCATTAAAAGAAGAGAAGAAGAAAATAACTTTAGCTTTAATGATGTACCAAATTATCTGTAGAACCATTTACCTACATTTTCCTATCATCTTAGTACATACAATTAATTCTACAGATAAGTTGGTGGATCTGTACTAAGTTTTTTAAAAATGTATCGCTAGAATGTCTTTGCTTAGTAATTAATGGATAAGAAACTATTCAATATCCATAATACGACCCGTCTATTCAATTGAATGAATGTTTAAATGTACTTGGGGGCTTTGGTCGAGGTCGTAATTCAAAGACTATAAAGTAAAAAAATATTTTTTGTAATAAAACTGGGAAATAACGTTTTGTAATTAGTTTTTACTTAAAATAGAGCACTAGTGATGGAATCATATCTTTTCTATCACCGACATTGGTTCCTCATAGTTTGTATGGTAAAAGGTTTTGGATAATCAACCAGAAAACCTTTAATTCCCATTAAAGCGCTATAGGCTCAACCAGTTTAACAAACATTTTTGTAAGAGGCTAATAAGGCGAGCGCACGTTCGAGCTGATACCGTGTTTTTCTGTATAAAAAAATTCATATAAAAATACCCTTTAGAGTTTTGTTAAATTTTGTTAATACCTTTACTAACTCAAATAATAATTAATAAGTTACCAAATGTTTCAAAAATTATAACGTGTAAGAAGTAAGTCTAATATGGTACTTATTTAAATTTTAAAAAGGTGGTATTTAAAAAAATAAAATATAGAGTGATGTAATTCAAATAATGTATTGCATTAATGATTTCATTAGATAAAAAGCTTAAAAATACCATATATTTTTTTCTACTTGATAACTGTAAGAACTATTTTCAAAAACTTAAAAATTCTAGAGCTCATTATAGACATGCTGTGAACCCATTGCGCCTCAAGGGGTTCGAACCTCTATGACATCGTTATCAGCGGGCATTTTTTAGTTATTAATTATTTTTTCATAAAAATTCGCCGCTTTCTTAGCGATGCCACCCTCCATACAAAAATGTTCGAACCCGTTTATTACTATCTCACGGCGACAGGCATCAGTGTTATTTGATACCTACAGCTCAAATTGTAAAATACTTGCAGTATTTATTAATAATGTCTTAGAAGTGTCCTTATTAATGTCAATAAATAAATACTTAATTAATAGCCTTTTATTGCTCAGAACCTTCTGTGCGTGCGGTAGGTAGTTAGGGAGACTTGCCATAATTTTAACATTTAAAATGTTTTTGTAGGAGTCTTATTTGTTTTTGTATGCGTAGCGTACAAATAAAGTTGTTAAACAAGATAAGATTTGTTACAGCTGTTATAGCTTGACTAATAACTTCGAGCAAGAATACAACTAGATGTCAGGTCGGCGCAAAATATACGTCTCGAGTCTCGGTAAATAACAGCTCACTTGAAAAGGGACCTCTTATTTTCTATTTGTGTTTGTGAGAACTTTATTTGTAGCTCTTTAAGGTTGATGTTGTTTAACCTATGTCTTTTCATTTCTAAGCGACAGGAGTACTAATTTATTGCTTTGCTCGTTTTATGTGACGAATGATCGTAAGTATAAGATAAATTAGTATTAAATTAAACCTATACTTACCTAACAAGTAACTATCTCACAACACATAGACGGAATAAAATCTCATACAGGTAATCACTCTTAGAACAAGAACCAACTTCACTATTTTCGATTTTAGTTTTTGAGCCTATATTTGTATCAAAGAAAACACTACCCATCATAGCCACAGCTGCGTTTATATTACCACTCGGCAACGTTGGCAACACTGACGCATCAGCTACATACAGTCTTTTTACTCCGAAAACTTTAAAACTATTATCTACAACACTATTTTTTGCGCCTGGCAACCCCATAGAGCAAGTACCCACAGGATGGTAAGTGGTCAAAGTCAAGTGCTTTATGTAGCATTCGAAATATGAATCTGTGAATATTATTTTGTCTTCACAACCTGGGAAAGGGGTTTGATTCAAATGTGCGCCAAGTTTCTTCATAGCATCAGTATCCAGCATCTTTATCATTATTTTCAAGCCTTTTATTAAAACTTCTATGTCTTTTTTGTTTGATAAATATTTAGGATCGACATTTGGAGGTTTTGTAGGATCTTTGGTGGTGATGTAGACTTTTCCTTTGCTTTGCGGATGCGAAACTATCGGCATAATAGTCGCCACGTACTTGTCAAAAGATTTTGCGAAGTAATTATGCCAAACTTCATGTTTTATACCGATATTTTTACGAAATAAACTACCTCTATCCGAAGATAACCCTACTGGCAACACCATGAATTGAATATCTGGGACTATATCGTCTTTAGTGGATACGAAACCGATGGCTTCGCACCCCGGGGTGGTCATAGGTCCTTTCCCATTCCAAAAATACTGCAATACATTCACTGGATTAACCATATCAAGTGCTTTTATAGACACAGACTCATTGAAAAGCACCAAGTCCAATCCTGTAGCTACATGATCTTGTAAATTTTTCCCCACTGGCAACACTTTAACTATTGGAATATTAAGACTTTTCAACAACCGTTCAGGCCCTATGCCCGATAGTTGTAGTATTTTTGGGGTATTTATCGCTCCTGCTGATAAAATAACACCTTTTCTAGCTAGGATTTTATATTTTTTACTAAATATATCAACATTTACACCTGTGGCAGTGTTGCCATTAAAAGCAATACTTTCAACTAAAGCATTTGAAACGACGTGTTCGGATAGTAAGTTGTCAGATGTTGCCCATCTCTTCCCGTTTCTCTGGGAGACTTTACTCTTCATAAAACCCTTGTCAAAATCTTTGGACATGGAGCTATATCCTAATTCTTTGGCTGCTTCTAAAACTGCATCAGAAAGTTTGCTTTGGTATTGAATATCGTCTAAACTAATTACATTATTTTCTATGTATTCAAATTGATCCTTTATGTATTTCTTAGTATGTCTTCCGTTGAACCAGTCTACAAAGTGTGATAGGTTCCCTCTTACATGTATCATGTTGTTGAGTTTTGAAGAGCCTCCAACGATTCTGCCTTGTGGTAGTCTGCATCTCTGAAAATATAAATGATTCTGCTTAAAAAAAAAAAACACTCTCATTGCTTTGTCGTGTCTGGCCTAAGAAGAGACGCTCCACAGATGTCGTAAAAGCGGACTAAGGGATTAAACCAGGGATATTCAGCAGTATCCACCTGAGTACTTAACACCAACACAAACTAAACTTAAGTGTCTAAATTATGTTTTTGTATCTGTTTTTGTATGTTTTTGGTTGTTATTTTTTATTTATTTTTCTGTTTTTTGTCCTACTGTTTCCTAGCATTCTGTTTGTTCTGTTTGTTTTTTTTGTTTGTGCCAAATAAATGTTTTTCATTTGTTTTTTTTTTTTTTCAACATTGCGATGTTTTCCCGTGGATGTCCCGCGTGTAGCCCTGCGACATGTGGCTCCATTTGTCCCATAGTGAATACAAGGGAATTCTGAAATGAGATTATCCGACAAAGAACTAAAGTCATTGACATAGCCCACCGGATTAGCAAGCTGAAGTGGCAATGTGCTGGTCATATATGCCGAAGAACCGACAACCGTTGGGGTAAGCGAGTTCTTGAGCGGAGACCGCGTCTTGACAAACGTAACGTGGGGCGCCCTCTGGCTAGGTGGAGCGATGACAATGATAAATAAATAAATAAAAAATGCTGGACAGTTCACACAACATTATGCAGCCCCAAGCTAAGCAGAGCTTGTGTTATGGGTATTAGATAACTGATATACTTAACCCAAATACATTACAAATAAATATTTTTTATTATACATAGAAAATACCCAGAACAAATATCTGCAGATCGTACAAATATTTGTTCCGAGGCGGGAATCGAACCCGCAATCTCCTTCGCCCGCCGCGCCACAGAGGTCGTCGTCGTCAAATGGTGAATGTGGATGAGAAGAGCCGAACACCGGGTTCAGTGGCGCGTATTGGGAGAGGCCTATGTCCAGCAGTGGAGTAGCGTGGGCTGATGCCGATGAATCCAAGGTAACAAAATGAACATACATTGCCCTGCATAGCCCAGCAGGCATCCTTCTGCGGCACGCTCTCGTACTGCCAGTCGAATACCGACCGCTGCAGGAACTGCCCCAGCACCGGTATCTCCAGCAAGGCATGGCCGCGCCCGCCAGCTTCCAGCACTACGAAGGTGTGGTTGGTTTCCGTCGCTAGTCGGTGAGCGATCAGCGAACCCGCTGTTCCGGAACCAACTGCAAAGTTAAAATAATCTATAGGTATAGGTATATAAAACACAAAGTCGTGTTAGTTACGCCACTTATAACTCAAGAACGGGTGAACCGATTTGGCTGAAAATTGGTGGGGAGGTAGCTTAGAACTAGGAGATTGACATAGGGGGGAGGGGGGGGAGGGGGGGGGTGGTTTCACCGGGGTATACCCGTGCGAAGCCGGAGCGAGTCGCTAGACAATATTTGCCACTATCTAGCCGAAGAATCCAACTTGTATGGGCAGCGTTCGGGAAACTACGTCATACCTTCTCGTCACAATTAAATTCAATTCAATTCCATTTATTTCAAGAGGCACATATTAATATTGCACTTAGAAAAGTCATTATATACAAACGGCATTATACAGAAGTCTTTGGTAAAACAAAAATAAATAAAATCAGGAACAATAATAATCATAAAAGAACAGAGAACAAAACACAAACCACAAACACAAGTCCATAATCAGTGCATGTTGCTACTTACGGCACTGAGACGTGGCCGCTAACTACTGGCCGCATAGGAAAGCTCAAAGTTACGCAGCGGGCTATGGAGAGAGCTATGCTCGGAGTTTCAATACGTGATAGAATCCGGAATGAGGAGTTTTATAGAAGAACCATGATCACCGACATAGCTCTCACAGAATTAGTTGACGTGGCAATAGGACGAAGAATTGAAGGGCGTAGCCAGGATTGTATTATATACTAGCGGCTTCGCATGGGAAGTTTCAGAATGGAAAAAAGCACCCCCCCTCCTCCTATCCTGGTAGCCTATGTCACTCTGGGTGAATGTAGCTTTCCAATAGTGAAAGAATTGTTTTTAACATAGGTATGAGTTTCACATGAACAATGGAGAAGAAATGATTTAAAAAAAATATAAAAATCAGAAATAAAGAAAAGAAGCTCTATTTGTACTATTATTTATTCTGTGACAGAATTACAGTTTACCAGCGAACAACCGCTCTTCTAAGGGGAGGGGGGGGGGGGGGGGGTAGCTGTCGATGGACCAAATACATTATAGATGGTACGGGAAGGAAGTTGATGGGAGGCGATTCAAGACAGTTCATCGTGGCATTCTATGGGGGAGGCCTATTTCAGGCTATGGAGGCTGTTGATGATAATGATGACGCCACTACCTTATTATATTATTAACACCTCTTCAACATCGGAGCCACAGACAGCCCACTCTGCAGAGGGTGTCTGACCGAAGAAGAATCGGCTGTCGACGTAGTCCTGGAATGTGTGGGAGTAGTAGCTCAACAAAAACAAATCATCAACAACCCGAGGACACTCCGCCAAGCCTGCGAAGACCCCAGGAAACTTCTGTGCTTCTGGATGGAGTTAGGCTGGCTAACTACCTAGTCAGACAACTCTCACGCATAATGGACCGCCCATAGAGTTCAAATGCGGAAAAGGGAGTTCTTTAACATTAACTCAATATATTCACGAAAAAACGTGAGGCAGATGTCATGTCACCTTCATTTTAAGTTAGCCCCAGGTCATGAGCTGCCAAGACCGGTCTGGAAATCCATGAACAGACTCCGGACCCAAGTAGGCCTCTGCAGACAGAACCTCTGCAAATGGGGAATGCGAGATTCCTCCCGGACTGAATGTGACTGCGGAGCTTTCATTCAGTCCATGCCTCACTTGCTCACTTGCTCCTTGTGTCCCACCTGCACAAGGGAGGACCTTAACAAAGCCACAGACAATGCTATAATAGAAGTGGCTACATTTCACTCTAAAATCGTTTAAAAAACAAAAAAAGGCAAACCATTGAACGCTAGAAGAATTTTAAGTATGAGCGCAACCTTGAAGACTCAGCTTCAGATCCCTAGATAATCTGATCCTGTTCATCCTATGCTGGTCATCATCAGGCCCCGGAGGCTGGTGTCGTCAAAAATTAATATTTTGAGCTAAAATTGAAGGTTCTAGACATATAAATGCCTCAGTTCCCTTAAAAAAGATGTTGCAAGCTGAGACCTTAGAAACGGCTGCATTAATTTCCACAAAACATAGCTAACTAAGGAGGTAAGGTAGGTAGGTAGATACTACTTATAATTTTAGCTTAGATACTGTGTAAAATGCGAACTTACCGATAACATAGTCATATTCCTCCAGTAAATCTACAGAATGTAACCTATCACTGTAGTAAACAACACAAATAATCAACGTAAATAAGTGAACGCAAGCACTGAACAAGATGAACTGAAAACAGTACACTGGTGACATTTCAGTTTTCAATTAATTTATTTTATTTTCACATGTTCCGAGCTTGAAATTAACTATAAAGATTTCTAATGGCTTGGTTTGTTTATATTGTTATCAGCTGGTGGGTGCCACAGCATTTAGGGTGGCCGCTCTAAAATTACATTTCCTACTAAAAAAAGAACATTGTTTACAACACTCGTTATTCAAAGTAAACTCTCCCACTAAAGTTTGAAATAAATTATATTCTTTCGTAATAAAAATCATCTTCGCTTATAATAAGTATCTTAAATAATATTTAATATACTTAATCATATTTGTAAAATCTGTGGCTCTAGGTTGAGCCTATCTATAGTTTCCTGAGGCATACAGTATGTTGGATTTACAAGTTTTATGCTAGTATTTCCTAGTAAAGATAGTCCAGCTAGGCCAAACAATGTATGGAATGGGTCTGTTATATCGCCTGGTCGGTCACTGAAGCCCCCAGTCTCAGTATCTTGGCACGCTAGGATGAATTCTTCTAAAGTCTTCTTGTCCACCCAATGTATTCTGTTCAGCATCGATAGAGATGACATCACCCACCTGTAAAATAGATTTATTGAAATAATAGGATACTACCATTTTAGAAGAATTTCATCTGAGTTGGCAGCACTGACATTTACTAATTTTGGCGGATTTTTTTAAAATAATCCTTTTATCGACCCGCGACCCGTGCACCCACTGGCTTCACCCACCGGTGGGTGTAGGGGTAATTCCTGTTTACCCGTGTACCCACTGCGATATGGTTGGAATTAATTATCGATGAAAAAAAAAAAAAAAAAAGGAAGAGAAATGAATGAAAATGACAGAATATGACAGAGCATGACAGAGAATGACGGATAATGACAGAGAATGACAGAGCATGACAGCGAATGACAGAGCATGACAGAGCATGACAGAGAATGACAGAGAATGACAGAGCATGACAGAGCATGACATCTTCGCATTAACTGCTGCGCCCGCGTTGTTTCCCGCATAGGTCTAAATCCCGTGGGAATATAATCGTTTATCAAATTACTCCTGCATTCTGCTGCTCGCCTGGTACATTTGATGAAAAGTCTTCGCATTGCTGCTGCGCCTTGCGGTGTTATCCACAAAAGTCTCGATTACTCCTGCATTTTTCTGCTAGCCTGGTACATTGGATAAATAGGTCTAATAATATAACGAGGTTTAAAACTTTTTGTATTATTTTTCTCTTTAACATCGAACTTATCGTATTATTATTTTATTTTTATCATCGATAATTAATTCCAACCATATCGCAGTGGGTACACGGGTAAACAGGAATTACCCCTACACCCACCGGTGGGTGAAGCCAGTGGGTGCACGGGTCGCGGGTCCTTTTATCGGAGTCCTATTGTTAAATAGGTACGTACTGTATTCTTTGATCGGATTCCACACAGAAGAAGTTGTACTACTACATTCTTGCCTTGCCTTTTCGAAGAGAGTTAACTCATTTTAGTGTTTTTTTTGTGTTGATGTTTTTGGAGGCATTTTATCCAGTTCAGCGTAACTATAGAACACAAGTGTAGTGAAATGAAATCGAAGTGTATTGCGTGACTTTTCAAATGGTTGGAAATTGTCCACTAAAGTATTAGTAAAACTGCCACCCACATACATACATAGACACACGCCTCTTTCCCCCAAGGGGTAGGCAGAGCCTCAATGGGCCTCTTTTCACAGTCGGTTGCACCATCGTGGAATATAGACGTGACAAGTGGTGAGCACAACGCCGCCATGGCTTCCCACGACTGACTCTGCTAAGGCTTTCTTCCAGTAGGCTGCTAGCTTATTTAAGAAATGTGTTATTACTGGAAGAAAGCATTAGCAGAGTCAGTCGTGGGAAGCCATAACGGCGATGAGCACACCACTTGTCACGTCTATTTCCACCGATGGTGCAACCCACAGTGAAAAGAGGCCAATTTGAGGCTCTGCCTACCCTTTCGGGGAAAAATGCGTGTCTATGAATGTATACTAAAAAAAAAGCATTTGCTCAGAATCTCACTCAGGGACCTATATTGATTGAAAGTTGCAGGCCATTCCCAAACACAAATTCTTTCACTTTGCATGTGAGATCGATTACTTACCCACGACTCATTCACCCCAGTCAATAATAGGAAGCAGAGGGAACATCAATTTTTTTTTTTTTTTTTTCGAATGTATTTTATTGCAGTTGACCACCTGGGGCCATGACTGCGTTACCGGGCTTTTGGTGAGCGCAGATGGCGCTCAACCTGCAAAGTTAGGATGGGGCAACTAGCACAAGGGCACCACTTAGGTACGGACCTCGGCTTGGGCTGTTGCCGGTTTGGGAGGAACGGGCAAAACGCCCCGGAACATGCTTGTACCGGTTTAGGAGTAAGGTACAGAAGGTACTTAGAAGGTTCGTCGACCTCGCCGGCGAGGTCGGTGCAGAGGTAGAGTGTTGTCTCTGTCTTGACTGGGTGACGTCACTACCGCTAATGCGGTAGTGATAGGGTCATCAAGGATCACCAAGAACATGTCTTGGTCTACGGAGGGACTGATCAGAGGGAGGCTCTGTGGGGTAGTCGGAGATGGAGGATATGAGAGGGTTAGTATGATTGATTGCCAAGTCATAATGCCGCCGGGAGGCGAGCTTCAAGAAACTGGCAATCGACTCTAAATCTAGGTCGCGGTGGAGGTCTACATTGCGTACGTACCAAGGCGAACCTGTGGCCTTACGCAAGAAACGGTTTTGGACTACTTGGATCTTTCGGACATGTTGGGAATGAGCAAACACCACAGAGGCGTATGTCATGATAGGAGAGGGAATTACAAGTTGAGAGGTGATTACCATGAGTAGCACAGGTCAGGCAGCTTCTCCGGCCTGCCGTTGAGCCCACCACTGGGCAGCTGGCGCTCGCACAGCCACCACGCCAGCTCGTCTGCCTTCAGTGCGTCCATGCGCTTGCATATCGAGAGCGTGCCCACACAGCAGTAGATTAGACCTGGACAATATTATATGGGTATTATACCTTTTGTATAATAACCCAGTGTTTTTAGGGTTCCGTACCCAAAGGGTAAAACGGGACCTATTACTAAGGCTCCGCTTGTCTGTCCGTCTGTCACCAGGCTGTATCTCATGAACCGTGATAGTTAGAAAGACTCGCACTTGGCCGTTTTTTTTTAAAAATACGAAACAAGCAACACGAACAAACCCACGATGTCCTCTCCTATAAAATGCATCACCTTATAGTTCACGTCCACCTAGGACGCGCCCTATGCGGCATTGCACTACGCCCGCCTGCACCCCGAGACATAGACGAAAAGTCTCAAATGCCTGAAATTTCGTTGAACTATTGATGAACATGCAGCAGTTGTATGTTGTATTGTTTCTGAAGCCCTATTGCACTTTAATTTTATTTCACCATTTTGTCTGCGTGATTAATATGTATGCCAATTACATCCAATTACCCATGCCAAATGACAGGTTTTCTGCCAAATTTCTGCCACTTTAAGAGTCTTGAGCTAAGCCGCGGACAGACTTAAGTTTAAAGTTTATTTATTTGGGAGTATAAAAACATATTAACACAAACAATGGAAAACGAAGATGGCTGCAGAAGTAATAAATACTGTGTCGCAGACACCAACGCCCTCCTCCTATAAAAATCCCTAAGCATAAAATTATTATTACACATTTCAGTAAAAATTTGCAAGGAGTTTAATTGAAAGTGTAATTAGTTAGCGAGTGAAATAAGTTTGTATGAGTGTATGTGTGTGTGTGTGTGTGTGTGTGCGCGTGCGTGTAGTGTGTATTGTGTGTGTGTTGTGCGTGTGAGTGTGTGTAAGTGTGACTGGGTGAAGGAATGTGAAGGTATATTAAAGTGAGTATGTTTATTTGAATATTTGTGATAGACATAACGACATGGCGAAACTATAAGGGTTCCTTGTTGACTAAGGAATCCTAAAAAGCTCCATTACTAACATAACCTGCCTTTAAAAGTGACTGGGTTTAAAATAAATAGTTGTTGTAGTTTAAATGTGACAAGTATTTCATCAATTACAAATCGAAACAAATAGCATACCAGCATGACTCTCTGAGCCAGGTTTGGATCCAAAGCCACCGTCGAAGTTCATACAGCTTAGGACAAACTCCACGGCCTTGTTGACATCAACAGCGTCCAGTCGCTGCAGCAGAGACAGGCACATCACGCCGCAGAACGAGAAGCGGGTATCCACTTCCCCCCACTTATCACCTGCGAAATGTCAAGTTGTATGGTTAATTAAAAACAGAACAGAAAACAGGCAGAACCTCTGCAAATGGGGAATGCGAGACTCCTCCCGGACTGAATGCGACTGTGGAGCTACCATTCAGTCCATACCTCACTTGCTCACCTGTCCCTTGTGTCCCACCTGCACAAGGGTGGACCTTAACAAGGCCACAGACAATGCTGTAGAAGTGGCTACATTTTACTCTAAAATAGATTAAACAAAAAAAAAAGGTAAACCGTTGACACGATAGAAGAAGAATTAAAAACATATAAAATACTGACCTACAAATACAACCTGCCCGACCTACATGATATCTTTGTGAAGAAGGAAAGATCATCTCGTGGCCACCAATTTAAAGTGGCTCGAGAGCCAACGCACTTGTTGCACATCACTTCTTCAGTAACAGAGTAACAGTCCACAATTGGAACATACTACCAGACGATGTTGTTTCTGCCACGTCTGTGAACGCATTTAAAAACAAGCTCGACAACTGGCTAAGAAAGGACAATTCAGAACTTAAAAAAGTATACCAAAATTAGACATTCAACACTGTTTTGATGTAGACATATCAGCGAAAGCTGCTCGTCTATAAATAAATAAAATAAATAAAAATAATTTCATAAGTCTATATGTCCTCCACATGTCTCCGCTGGGTTTTTGAGTTTTTCGGCCCCATTGCCAGGAAGGAAGGTAGCAATCTTGAAAAGTTGGTGGTCACTGGTAATTTGGAATGAAAGAGACCGCGGGGACGGAGCCCAATGCGCTGGAGCGATCAAATTCGCTCTGCGCTCGATTCCAGCGTGAGCGACGCCATGAGGGTAGAAGCCAGTGGAGACATCATCAAGACCAAGGTCCTACATAAAGTTCACGACCCTCAGCAGTGAGGTTACCGTTGCAAGGAGGGGAGGAGGTTAATTGTAGCTGATCTAATGCATCAAATAATTGCAGTAAGAGTTCCTAGGATGGAGGACGGCAATTGTGAGCCATAAGTAACTTTATCAGTTGCTTTTTGGCTTTTCCTATAGTTCTTGCCTTGTTTTTCTTTGTCTGGTCTGTGTCGCGGCTGACTTCAATACGAGGAGACAGTGGAGCATGTGATACTACAATGCACAGCCACAAGTGAAGCCAGAGAAAAAACCGGACTCCAGGATTTGATCAAGTCTTGTCTCACTTACTCTATAGCTCCCTCGGGGATACTGGAACAGTGCTGTCATCAGCCCAGTGTCCTTCTCCGCTATTTTAAGGAGTTGGGCTGGCTGGGCTAGGATTAGCGGGGGACAATGCACAACACACCCCAATGCCGGACGTCAGTGCAGATCTTATCTCTTAGAATAAGTTTTTTTTTTTATCCTACTGAATGACGGAACTAGCATATGGCCCACCTGATGTTAAGCGGTAACCTCTGCCTATGAACAGTGCATTACCTCATAGGTCACGTTCACCTAGGACGCAACCTATATGGCATTGCACTGCGCCCGCCACTCTGCGACATAAAGATGAAAAGGCTCATGTGCCTGTAATTTCACCGGCACCCTTACTCTTCAAACCATATAAAAAAGATAATCAGTTGCTTTTTGTCTTTTTCTATAGTTCTTAAATATTGCTGATTCAACCACAGGTGATGGATGACAAATATAATACCATAAACGGGTAATCTTCAGATATCATCTCATATACCCGGTTTGAGGGGTGGGATGGGGTGGGAATGGAGAGGATCCCCCTGTGCTGGTGAAGAGAAGAATTTCTTTATATGGAATTAAAAAAAAAACATAGTTTTTGAGGGACTATCTATATTCTCTGATTAGCTGTTTTTTCCGGCAAGAACCGATGGCACGGAGGAACCCCTCCTCACTCCCCCTCAAATCAGGTAATGATTGATGGTAATGATAACTGAAGCCACCCCCATGAAGGCTGCATGCTATTATTGCAGTTGTACTAGACAGACCTCATAAACTATCTTTATTTTATAAACTATATTTTTATAACTTTATTTTATAAACTATATTTTTGAGTACCTATTTATCAACGCTTTCAAGAACAAATTAGATAACTGGTTGCGAACGAACAAACTGTTAACAATTAAAGACATTAAAGTGTAATCAGTGCAGCGAGTGAAACTAAGACATTTCAACACTCTGAAATAGGCACATCAGCGAAAGCTGCTCGTCTATAATTTTAAATAATAAATAATAATAATAAAAAAATTGTTTTGCAAGACTTACCAAAAAAACTGCCATCCTCTTGTTGCATTGATTTCACAAACCTCACTACCCCTTCAACATCAATGGCATCTAAGCGCTCGTACATGGCCAACACCTAGAAAATAATCAAGAACACTATTACATAACATAACACCCAATAGTCACATAGTACTGATCCCACACTAGGATTTCCTGTGTCGTGGATATCAGGAATTACAGTACCACGGTACCACAACACCCAGACCCGGAACAAATATTTGCAGATCATAAAAACATTTGTCCTGCAGCGGGAATCGAACACGCAACTTTTCGCATCTCAGCCGGCTACTTGCCCGACGCGCTACAGCTGAGGCCGTCAAACGGTTTTTTTTAAAATTTATATCCGCAATCGGTTGGTGGACTATAGGCGGATGTGTGGAGTGGTATATGGCATTTGAGATCCAGTCTCATTCGTTCTTCTTCCCTTGCTATAACAGGTTATCCAGGACATGGGTTCTCTTCAACCACTTTGTATTAGCCAGTGTCTCAGAGGACACTCAGCGGGTGTCCTCTGAGACACTCGGCTAATACTCCTTGGTTCACAACCATCAATGAACTCCATGAATACCTGGAGATCCCTACAGTTGATGAAGAAATAAAACAAAGAGGAAAACGTTACTAGGACCGCCTTGTTAGCTGGAAGAAAATGCTAATTAGCATTAAGTTCGCCTATGTACTGGTTTTTGTCTTGTGCAATAAAGAATTTTCTATCTATCTATCTATCTTAAACGTCACGCCGATCCACTAGCAAGAGCGCGTATTGAAAATCCATGTGACATAATGTGGCTGAAGAGAACCCATGTCCATCAGCTCCGAGAGCTGCCTGTGTATTATAAATAAATGTAATTTGACTTAAATCACATTGATGGTGTTACCTGAACAGCGCTCAATGTGTACAGCATGTGTGGGTCGTGGCCCACGCTGGCTGACACTCCCCCGCTCTCACTGTCCTGGCAAGATGCGATGAACTGAATGATTTCCTCTTTGGGCATCCTGAAAGCAATTAAAATAAGGAACAACTAACCAGCTTGATGTTATAGTTTGTCGACAAATAGTAGGATCAAGCAATTTTTAGAAAACTAAGATGCTCGTAATACAGAGTGGAATATAATAAAGCACCAAGGGGAGTCAAGGATAATGTTATTAAAGTACCTACCTAATCTATTGAAAATTTATATTTTAAACTAGAAGAAAGAATGTTAATTTGTATGAAATATATTTTTCAGCAGTTGTGTTAACGTGTCTACTTTTATGAGCTATAATATAACACCCAACAGTCACATACATAGTCCTGATCCCACACTAAGATTCCCTGTGTCGTAGGTATCAGAAGCAACGAGTACCATGGTACCATAACACCCAGACCCTCTGAACAAATATTTGCAGATCATACAAACATTTGTCCCGCAACCTCTCGCATCTCAGCCAGCTACTCACCCGACGCGCTACAGAGGTCGGCGAAATAAATAAGCTTCGTCGAAAGTAGTTGAAATAAATGAGTTTGATAGTCATCATTGAAGTGATGACTGCAATAGTTTTAAGCGATTTAAGGAACATTGTGGGCGACATTGCTTGCATAAATTAAAGTACGATACCTAGATGATTGTCCCATGAGTTCCATCGCAGTCAGAGTCCAGTAAATGCCGGACATTCGAAGATATTCGGTCATACAATATTCGTAGTCATCTTTGTTCAAACCATACCCAGCTAAATAGTCTGAATGCTTCTGAAGTAGTATAGTCCTTGGCCTGTCCTCTTTGAGAACTACATCTTTTGTCGTAAAAGCCATTGAATATCAATTTAAATTGAAATAATATGTCATTGAAATTACCGAAAACCGATTTGTTGTGATATTTTTTTTTACATCAGTTCAGTTCTTGGACAAGTAAATCGTGATTGATTGAAATAGTAGGATAGGAATAGAAGGTCACTGACACTGACATACGATAGGTATTACTGACATTGACTTTGACTCGTTTTCGTTTCGTATGAGGTAGTGCTGGCCTCTGAGGGATGAGTTTGAGTTTTACAAACACCATCGTAACGGTGAACGTAACACGATCGTACGTGTATAACATAATAACTAGCTATTAATCTGTGCCAAAAACGTCACAGATTAATGGCTAGTTACTACGCAATACACGTACACTCGCCGTTACGATCATCGTTACGATGGTGTGTGTAAACTCGGACTTGTCCCTCTGGTGTCGGAGTTTGTCAAGCCGCCCGAGGGCCTCTGACATGGCTTATCGACTGCTAACTGCTATTAATCAATAACAGCCTGGACCGACAGCTTAACGTGCCCTCCGAAGCACAGAACGATGGAAATCCGCACATAACTTAGAAAAGTCATTGGTGCGGAGCCTAGGATCGAACCCGGTATCATTGGATTCTGAGTTGCACTGTTGAGCCGTTAGGCTACCATCGCTACATTGACTTTGACTAATTGTGTACTAAAGCCACAGAAGCCACAAATAAAAGAAGAACAAAATTCACTCCATGCACGTTTCATTTTACGCAGCAGCACACTTTATTATTTCTTGTTCCATGATAATTTTTTTAGCTTTTTAATATCATTGTACGTTAGTATTATTCCTTACTCTGTGATATCATGATTGTGATCATCATATCAGCAAAAAATATAATAAAAATAGGGGATTTTGCAGCCTTTGTCCAATTCTCCATTAGGTATCATCAAGAGAAAATATAGCTATATGTATTATAACTCCGAAAATGTCTTAATCTAAATCTAAATTGTTTAATATCTTTTTCTCGGTGTTTTATGTATTAGTTGTGTTTTTGTTGTAAATAAATAAATAAAAAAAAAAGAAATAAAAAAAATACCTTTAGAACAGATAAATTTTCAATTTCGAAAATTCACGTCTTGCTAGTTTTGATTCAGTTGGTTCCGATTTAACCCTACAAAGTTCCTCCATATGAAATAGGTAGGATTAATAAGAGCGCTCCAGCTGATGCACTCTTCTAGGCCTTGCCTTGGCTTTTGGTTTTTATTTTCAAACACCGTGGAATACCATGACCGCTTGTAAGTATGTAGGTAGGAACATACCTATAAGACGTGAGCTAAAATTAAAACAGTTAGGTACATACCTATAAAGGATAAATTGTGGAAGAAGAATTGTGTGCGTTACGCAAATAGGTATAAGTTACACTGCAAATATAAGTAGTAGGTAGGTACCTAAAATTAGAATGTCTTTGGTTAACAATAAGTGAAGTCCGTTATGTTTCCCTCTGCCAAACATATTCGATCGAACATGCCGAACATATTGTTTCCAAATCATACTGACTCAAAGATTTTTACCTACCTATGTAAATCTTATAACCCACGTTAGTTTGTTTCTATACAATTTAAAGACAAACCACAGGCTTAAGTATACCTATAAAAACTTTCGTGAATCATATCAATTATATTATAAAAACGTGAAATCAGTTGTCGGTGCTTACATCGATTTAACGGTACGTGAAAATTTCCCGTTTTTATAATATAATTAAGTATACCTATTTAAGTATTCTTTAGAATGTGTCTAGAGAATGTTTCGTCAAGATTATTTGAAAAACAGTACGACCTGTAGGTACCTACGCGATTACCAACATACATACCTACATATTACCATACCAGCCAAACCGATGAAAGCAAATGCCAGTTGTTGCTCGGGTTCGCTCGATCAATTACATTCTAAAGAATTAGTACCTATAGGTAAATGTGCCGTGGTGTGTCAGGCTCAGGAATAGACCCCTCCGTCTCCTCCCGTGGATGTCGTAACAGCTGACTAAGGGATAACATCAGGGGATAGGCAGCAGCATTCATCTGGTTACTCAACGCCATGCTACGTAGTACCTACTAGTTATATATTACTATCAGCCTATCAGTCCACTGCTGGGCATAGGCCTCTCCCAACGCACGCTATTTAGACCGATTTCCAGCTCTTCTCATCCACTTTCTACCAGCCGCCTTACGCAGATCGTCGCTCCACCTCGCCAGGGGGCGCCCCAGACTACGTATACCAAGACGTGGCCTCCACACTAGAACTCTTTTACCTACCCCAACGGTTGTCGGTTCTTTGGAATATTTGCCCAGCCCATTGCCAATTTCAGCTTGCTAATTCCACAGATTACTCAATAGTTACTTCGTAACTAATTCTCTGAGTTATGTGGATGACTACGTAGGTACCTATATATATTCTGTGCTAATACTGCGATCACCAATCCGCCTGCCAAGAGTGGTGATTATGGCAAATCCCACCATATACCTACTCCTGGCTTCGTCAAAGGTCTACACCCTAGCGGTCGTTGACCCGTGTTCACTTCTATGGAACTATCACAACACTTCAGCCCAACCATGCATAATGGACGCGAATAGAAGCGATGGTAGAGTGAAGGCTCAATGCATCAATATCCATAATATACCTATAGTAGGTAGGTACTAGACTAAATAATTCTGCCTAGAGCTTATAGGTACTATTATTTGTATGTATGTATGGTATGACGACCTCTGTGGCGCGGCGGGCGAACGTTCCCCTGCGACGCAGGAGGTTGCGGGTTCGATTCCCGCATCAGAACAAATATTTGTACGATCTGGGTATTTAATATGTATAATATAAAATATCTATCTATGTATTAAGTATATCAGTTATCTAGTACTCATAACACAAGCTCTGCTTAGCTTGGGGCTAGATAATGTTGTGTGAACTATCCAGCGTTATTTATTTATTCTGTGACAGGGCTGGAAGTATGGATGAATTACCTCACGCACAGTTCACGTCCACCTAGGACGCGCCCTACGTGGTATTGCACTGCGTCCGCCATTCTGAGATATGGTCTCATGTGCCTGTAATTTCACCGGCACTCATACCCTTTAAACCGGAAGACGGCAAAGCGAGCACTACTGCTGAAGAAATAGTACTTCCCCGGACGATTTCTCACAAAAAAGCTCGGTAACCTGACTGTGAGTCTGTATATAGGTATATCACAACCTTTTGTATCACTAGTGTCCGCCTTCGGCGTGATTGAGTAACAAACATACAGACATCCAAAATCAAATCCAAATCTTTATATACGGTAAAGTTATGGGTAGGTAGCTAGTCAATAATTCAGTGTGCTCATACTTTTGCTTATAAAGCGTGTAAATATTCCTTTACGGTTGTTAACACCAAACGTCTTAACTTTGATAAGTATTTAGTAGTGATGCAACGAATACGAATACAAATATTCGTATTCGCCGAATAGCAGATATTTACCGAATATTCGTATTCGGCGAATACTAATAAGAATATTTAAAAAACTAATATTATACGTACAAACACAACTCTAATTACTGACAGACTTGGAAAACGCGCGTCGTCGTCGGCACGTAAACATACGCACGTGTGCAGAGGGCCTTAACCGCAACGACGACGCGACTTGAAAAACTTAACAACTTGAAAAACTTAACAACTTAAAAATTATTTTAATAATTTGAATAAGCAGCGAGCGCATAATATTTTAGTTTTTTCGATTGGGGATAACGGAAAGGTATGCCTTATTCAAAAGTTGAAGAAGGCCTTCATAATTACCTAACCTTGGATACACAGGCACATAACCCCTAGCCTTCCTTTGCTTGACAGTCGTGTACAAAAGCCATAATACGGTAATTACTACAGACCGTTCACCGTAAGTTGGCACCTGTTATGGGGTATTTACAGGTGCCATCTTACGGTGAACGAGCCGGACAGTTCACCGTAAGCACCTGCTATAGAGTATTTACAGGTGCCATCTTACGGTGAACGAGCGGGACCGTTCACCGTAAGCACCTGCTATGGTGTATTTACAGGTGCCATCTTACTGTGAACGAGCCGGACCGTTCACCGTAAGCACCTGCTATGGAGTATTTACAGGTGCCATCTTACGGTGAACGAGCCGGACCGTTCACCGTAAGCACCTGCTATGGAGTATTTACAGGTGCCATCTTACTGTGAACGAGCCGGACCGTTCACCGTAAGACCTGCTATGGAGTATTTACAGGTGCCATCTTACGGTGAACGAGCCGGACAGTTCACCGTAAGCACCGCTATGGAGTATTTACAGGTGCCATCTTACGGTGAACGAGCCGGACAGTTCACCGTAAGCACCTGCTATGGAGTATTTACAGGTGCCATCTTACGGTGAACGTGCCGGACCGTTCACCGTAAGCACCTGCTATGGAGTATTTACAGGTGCCGTCTTACGGTGAACGAGCCGGACCGTTCACCGTAAGCACCTGCTATGGAGTATTTACAGGTGCCATCTTACGGTGAACGAGCCGGACCGTTCACCGTAAGCACCTGCTATGGAGTATTTACAGGTGCCATCTTACGGTGAACGAGCCGGACCGTTCACCGTAAGCACCTGCTATGGAGTATTTACAGGTGCCATCTTACGGTGAACGAGCCGGACCGTTCACCGTATGCACCTGCTATGGAGTATTTACAGGCGCCATCTTACGGTGAACGAGCCGGACCGTTCACCGTATGCACCTGCTATGGAGTATTTACAGGCGCCATCTTACGGTGAACGAGCCGGACCGTTCACCGTATGCACCTGCTATGGAGTATTTACAGGCGCCATCTTACGGTGAACGAGCCGGACCGTTCACCGTATGCACCTGCTATGGAGTATTTACAGGCGCCATCTTACGGTGAACGAGCCGGACCGTTCACCGTATGCACCTGCTATGGAGTATTTACAGGCGCCATCTTACGGTGAACGAGCCGGACCGTTCACCGTATGCACCTGCTATGCCAGTTGTATTGTAATTGTATTCAAATTATTAATGAATTGTCTCATACTTGTCACTTTTATCACTTTACGTGTTCTACTAACTACAATGGTTTTTCAATTGCATTATATTTGTGACCATTTAGAAACAATCATTAACCCCCGACGCAAAAACGACGGAGTGCTATAAGTTTGACGTGTCTGAGTGTGTCTGTGTGTGTGTGTGTGTGTGTGTCTGCTGTGGCATCATAGCTCCCGAACGGATGAACCATTTAGTTTTTTTTGTTTGAAAGGTGAATTTTTCGGGAGTTTTCTTAGCCATGTTTGATCAAAATCGGTTCAGCCGTTTCATTGCGTTAAGGGTTTTTTTAATTTTTACAATATTAATTTACTTTTAAAGTCTTTCTTCGTAAATATTAGTAAAATTAGTAATTCGTAAATTTAGCAGACTACCTTTTTTAATGTCAATTGTAATTGAATTGTAAGTGCCTAAATAGAATGGTTTTTCTTTAAAAAATAGTAGAATTGGGCCCCAAAGTGGTCTGCTATCTGTAATAAGTAGTTCTAAAACATAAAGTTGGCAGAATGATCATCAGTTCGTCAGTTTACAACCAAGCTGTCGTAGATAACACAACAGTTAGTACTGTTATCGAAGTCAAGGGGCAATAAACAATAATGTAGATAGTGAACCACTGGATGTAGGGGGGAGTGCACACTGGACGCTGGACTGGTTTGCGTAACTACCTACTATAAATAATAAAATAGGTAATGTTTATTTATCACAAGTAATTAATTCTGTAAAAATATAAAAAAAACCCAACGCAATGAAACGGCTGAACCGATTTTGATCAAACATAGCTAAGAAAACTCACGAGAAATTCACCTTTCTAACAAAAAAAAAAACGAAGCCGGTTCGTCCGTTCGGGAGCTACGATAAGACAGACAGACAGACACACACACACACACACACACACACAGACACGTCAAACTTATAACACCCCTTCGTTTTTACGTCAGGGGTTAAAAACCAAGGAATATAATTTGGTATAACTCGTTCACCGTAAGATGGCACCTGCCTATGGTTGGCTGCCAACCAAGGCAGGTGCTATCTTAATTTTACATACATAATATACACACGCCTTTTTCCCGAAAGGGTAGGCGCAGAGACCCAAATGGGCCTCTTTTCACTGTGGGAAATAGTCGTGAGAAGTGGTGAGCTCATCGCCGCCATTGTTTCCCACGACTGACTCAGCTAACGCTTTCTTCCAGTAATAACACATCCCTTAAATAAGCTAGCAGCCAGGACAAACCTTATACCAACGAATCCTAGTGTCTTTTTTTTTTGTATACTACTTCTAATGACTGGTCAAGTAGATGGCCCACCTGATTTTAAGCGGTATCCTCTGCCTATGAACAGTACATTATCACATAGGTCACGTCCACCTAGGACGCACCCTATGTGGCATTGCACTGCGCCCCCCACCCTGAGACATAAAGATGAAAAGTCTCATGTGCCTGTAATTTCACCGGCACCCATACTCTTCAAACCGGAACACAGCAATGAGAGCACTACTGCTTTGCGGCAGAAATAGGTATGGTGGTAGTACTTCCCCGGACGTAGGTACTCTTTCACGAAAAAGCTCTATTACCTACTACTTAAAAATAGTCTTTATTTGACTTGAGGAGCAAACTATGATTGGTATGGAGCGAGCTAGCGCTACCTACAGCTCTCTTGGTATAGCTCGCAGAACCGAAAACCGTTGGATAGTTCATAGTTAGTTAGTTCATAGTTCATTTAACGATAACAATAATTAGTTACAGATCAAAATAAACAATATTAATAAGATAGAACATAGTTAGTACATAAATTAATTAAAATGACAATAAAATAAAAAAGTTAAATCATTAATAATAATATAGGTATATTATATAGGTGATATTATAGTTTCTCGAGTGGCGACCACGAACCAGCCGACCGACACAGTTTAAAGGCCAGTGAGTGCGCACCCTAACAATTAATAAAATCGTAACATCGTTGGCTATACGCATCTCAGTGCGCGACCGTGCGTGTTCATCAGTGTTTTCTGTTTATGTAGTGCAAACGGATTTACAAGCCAACGTAAGTGCTGTTGGATTATAGCCTGTAACACCAATGACGAGAGACTACCTAGTAGGTTCTATGGTTACCCTCATATCTCACATAAAAGCGTATATAGGTACTCATATCTTCACCTAGATATCCCCTCAAAACAAAAGACGACTTCAATTTTCTTTTATTTTCTAAGCAAGATAAATCACATTACAATTTAAAATGAGTGTATACGAACACCTTATCTCATAAAATGTAATCATACGGTTGATGTTGGTTCATTATGTTGTTATATGCAATCGATCTCTCTCAGAATTATTTATTGTACCTATTAGGCCCGTGTTAATAGATCAACCTCAACTATAAGAACAATCTGCATTATTTAAAAAAAAATATAATAAATTAGTCCTGGTTTAAACCCAAACTATGTAGTGTAGGTTACGGTTTAATACAAAAAACTGATGGTTTCTTTTCTGAAATCAACCCAATCGAGCTAACTCAACTATGATGAATAGTAGCATAGCAGTATTTGGGCTCATTTTGTTAATTTTCACTAGAAACGGGATATTTACCATGATTTTTGTAGGGGGGAGTGCACACTGGACGCTGGACTGGTTTGCGTAACTACCTACTATAAATAATAAAATAGGTAATGTTTATTTATCACAATGATGGTAGTGGTATCGTTCGTAATAAAAGAGTGAGAAAGAGGGTAGATCGATATATCTGCCAATAACATCTACTCGCAAAGACTTTAGTCAGTTCTCCCGTGATCATGGCGCATGCAACTGTGCCGAAATATCGGGAACATATAAAACTCAAAAATCATGGTAAATATCCCGTTTCTAGTGAAAATTATGTACATAACCATGATAGTTTCAAAAGTTATATCATTTTGTTAAGCTCAAGATTCTGATATATTTTTTTAGAAAAGCATGGTAGGAATAAACAGAATCAATAAAAATCTTATGTACGGTCCTTAGTTGATCAGGGTCTGAAGTTTGTTCATATTAGGTATGTTATGTTGAAAGTTGAACAGATACTCTGAATGCTGATTCCATATTTTCTAAGCGACTATGCGCCTTGTACCGACCGTGATATCAAGGTATTTTATCTTGACCATAAACGTTTTACAGCCATAATTTTATGAGTCGCACGACTGATCAAAGTATTTTAATAAAAGATTCTTGAAAATTCTTAGCGAAATAGGTAGATAAAATATAATAGAATAGTATAGAAAAGAAAAAAGTTTATTTGACACAAATAACACATACGACATAATTATTAGGCCGATAATAAGAAAAAGTAGGTACCTAGTAGTACTTATCTAACACAAACTTAAAATGATGTATGACGTAGAAGGATTTTGATTTTGAACTGCTTCTGAGATAAATCGTGGGAAAGTTTATCAATTAAATAATTTGGTCTTGCCTTTAACCTACCACCAACTGTTCCCGAGTCTGAGGATATCATCCTTGGCGTATGCTTTGGATATTCAATGTGACCTTTGCAGATCGGAAGCTAGCTTTGTAAACATCGCAGTAACAAAATATTATCGCAATGATAAGAAATAGGTACTTACATATAGTTAGTAAAATTACAACAAGAAAAACAATTGCAGCTCCTTGTGATCCAATGATTAGGGTTCAAAGCCAACATCACATCTATATACCTACGACACAGGGAATCCTAGTGTGGGGTCAGGACTATGTATATGACCGTTGGGTGATATGTTATTATAATAGTATTTATTTTACTCAATTTAGTAAGGACGTACTTTAAAATACGAATATGCTTGTGCAGTAAAGATGTATGAATAGTAGTAGTAGAGCTTTTTTTGTGAAAGAGTTCGTCCGGGGAAGCACTACCACCATACCTATTTCTGCCGCAAAGCAGTAGTGCTCGCATTGCTGTGTTCCGGTTCGAAGGGTAAGGGTGCCGGTGAAATTACAGGCACATGAGACTTTTCATCTTTATGTCTCAGGGTGGCGGGCGCAGGGCAATGCCACATAGGGTGCGTCCTAGGTGGACGTGACCTATGAGGTAATGCACTGTTCATAGGCAGAGGTTAAAGCTTATCATCAGGTGGGCCATCTGCAAGTACCGTCATTCAGTAGTATAAAAAAAAAAATGAATAAGAATATAAGGCCAATGTATCCCTCCATTGTTTAGCAAATAAACTGATTTAAATTAATAAATAAATAAATAATAAATAATAAATAAATAATGCTGGACAGTTCACACAACATTATCTAGCCCCAAGCTAAGCCAGAGCTTGTGTTATGGGTACTAGATAACTGATATACTTAATATAATACATTACATAGATAGATATTTTTATTATGCATAGAAAACACCCAGAACACCCTGAACAAATATCTGCAGAACGCACAAATTATTTGTTCTGAGGCGGGAATCGAACCCGCAACCTCCTGCGTCGCGGAGGATTAATAACAGTACTCTCTGATTTACTCTCCAAATATAAACTTCTTCCTCTTGAGTCCAGACGTAAATACCTCAAAGCAATTACCCTATGTAATATTGTGCACAATAACTTAGATTGTATAGACTTAGTGTGTAGACTGTGTTACGTCGTCCCGAGGACGAGCACTCCGCGAGTAACTCGCTCTCGTCCACTGTTTGCTTTAAACATCTGCCGCACCAACTCGGGACATCGTGCCCCTATTCGCCGAATGGTTGAGTCCCGTAATCTTTACTTTACTGAAATTGATTTGTTCTCTTGTTCTCCTTATAAATTTAAAAATCAGTTAATTACTGCGCTTTCCTGAGTAGATTTACATATAATATCATTCTTAGTTTATATGTTGTAATATTTTTTGTCCTAATATGTACTTATAATTAACTTACAGCCCGTTCACCGTAGGCGCCATATTGCGGGGAACGGTCTGTACCTGCTCTTATTTGCTATTAACTATTAATTTATTTTTTCTTTGAATGGGGTTTTGTCTTCTCTTTAGTTTATTTACTTACTGAGATTTATATAATTAATCATCTGACAGACCCCTCTAGCTGTATCTTTTTGTAATCAAAATATATAAAATCGTTGCGTGACTGACTGACTCACTGACTGACTGACTGACTGACAATCAACGCACAGCCTAAACCGTAAGTCCTAGAGACCTGAAATTTGGAGGGTACAAATAGGTAATTTGGTAATTTAGGTAATTTAGGTAATTTTTTTTTAGGGTAATTTGTGCGGTTCCTTATGTGGTCTAGGGGTGCACTAAGAAAGGAATTTCCGATACTCCCGCTCTAAGGGGTCCAAAATGGGCTTTTAATATACAACAAAAAAGCTCTGTATTTCAGAAACCGTTAGCAGTAGAACCTTGAAATTTTACATGGAGATTCCTCAAATAAAATAAATAAACACGTGTTTCAGCGATTCCTGAAATTTTCCTGAAAAATGGAAAGGGATCGTTTTCTATGTAAAAAAATAAAAAAACTTTAGTTTTTACAACGCACAGCCTAAACCGCTGATCGTAGAGACTTGAAATTTGGACAGTGTATTCCTTTTAGGGTGTAAAGGTGTACTTAGAAAGGAATTTGGAAAATTCACCCTCTTAGGGGTTCAAAAAGGGCTTTTAACGTATACACTTTGCGTTTTGCAACGCACAGTCTAAACCGCTGGACCTAGACACATGAAATTTGAAGGATGTATTCCTTTTTGGGTGTAGGGGTGTACTAAGAAAGGATTTTTGAAAATTCACCCTGTAAGGGGTCCAAAATGGCTTTTAATGTAAAACTAAAATGCTTCGTATTTCGGAAACCGTTGGTAGTAGAAACAAGAAAATTCACAAGGTAATAAATCCTAGTCCTTAAATAAAAATAGCCAACATAAGTTTCAGCAGTACCTGAAATTTTGCTGAAAAAAAGCATGGGAACATTTTCTTTGTAAATAAATACACTTTAGGTTTTAGCGAGATTTCAGCGTATTTCGGCAATTTCAAAGTTTGTTTCACGGTGAAGTCATTAAGATAAAAATATTTTCAGGACCTAAAGGTTAAAATAGGACCCCTAAATTGAAAAATTTGAGTATGGTGTCGTTTAGAAGGTCGTTTGACGGTGTCGTTGTTGAGATTACATATTTTCAGGATCTCAAGGTTAAAATGGGACCCCTAAATTGAAAAACTTGAGTATGGTGTCGTTTCAAAGGGCGTGTCACGGTGTCGTTGTTCAGATTAAAACATTATCAGAACCTCAACGTTATAATGTGACCCCTAAATTGAAAAACATAAGTATGGTGTCGTTTCAAATGTCGTTTGACGGAGTCGTTGTTGAGATATATTTTACGGACCTCAAGGTTAAAATGGGACCCCTAAATTGAAAACCTTGAGTATGGTGTCGTTTCAAAGGTCGTGTCACGGTGTCGTTGTTGAGATTAAAATATTCCAGGACCTCAAGGTTAAAATGGGACCCCTAAATTTAAAACCTTGAGTATGGTGTCGTTTCAAAGGTCGTGTCACGGTGTCGTTGTTGAGATTAAAATATTCCAGGACCTCAAGGTTAAAATGGGACCCCTTAATTTAATAAAATAATAATAATGTGGTATCCTACCTGTAAATCCCACTGGCGACGAGATACACCGCGAAAAAATACCACCACTTGCTTATTTATTGTGTTTTTGTGCATCGGAATAAAATGCCGATCGGTAAAACCGAACAATTCGATATTTCGAGTAAAAAGTGATATTACGACGCGTGGAACAGTTCATGGCGCTCACTACAATTAAATCAGAGTTACAAGTCACAAAGACACCTGATTTGGGGGGGTGAAGGGGGGAGGGGGGGGCTGGACGAGGCGCAGCGCACGCGGGCCGCGTAGGGGTCGGCAGCGGCGCCAGCGCAGCGGGAGCACGCGCTCCCGCCGCGCGCGCGGGCGATGTGCAGTGCGTGGAGCAGCCTTGCTGGCGGTGCGGAAAGGAGCACCGGACCATCGGATGCTGGTTTAGAAATTATTCTTGTGACGGTTGCGGGCAATGTGCATACGTTCGGGGGAGGCGCGCTAACTTACAATTAGCATAGGTAGGATACCACAAGTGGAAAACCAAACATTCTACTACTACAACAACTAGAACATACTATTACCACAGTGTAAAACATAATTAGTCTGTGCTATTACGCAGAGTTATGGATAAAACAATATTACGCGTACGAAGTCGCGGGTTACAGCTAGTCATGTATAAAACGAACATGTGGAGAACGTTGTGGACTACATTATTTATAAGTCTTACACAATTACATTTATGTATTAATACTGATTGTACCTATATATATAATGTAGTTGTTTATTTTCCTTAATAAATAAAATAAAATAAAATAAACAAATAACATTAACTGCGACGCAGGAGGTTGCGGGTTCGATTCCCGCCTCGGAACAAATATTTGTGCAATCGCAGATATTTGTTTAGGGTGTTCTGGGTGTTTTCTGTATATAATAAAAAAATATCTATCTATGTAATATATTGTATTAAGTATATCAGTTATCTAGTACCCATAACACAAGCAATGCTTAGCTTGGGGCTAGATAATTTTGTCAGTTCACACAAAATACCAGAATTATTTATTATTATTATTTATTTAAAAAAAACTACCAAAACTTCAGAAGGTCTGTAGGTAGGTCTGTATATATAGGAAGCGTTGTCCGTTGCTCGGCCGTCACTCGGTTGCCGCTCGGTATGGCGTGCGCGAGTGAGTCCATACAAAATATGTGTAACATTACAAGTCTAGCGCTTAACTGCGTCAGTCCCTGAGGTACGGGAGCGGTACGGGAGGGGTGTTTTCGTCTCTCAAACTATCAGATGACATGTGACATAATGGCGACCACGACGACGAAAACACCCCTCCCGTACCGCTCAGGCACGCGCTAGACCTGTAGTTGACCGTGCTACGGCCGACACTCGGCTCTGACCCGGCACGGTCTAGCGTGAGTCATGCTTTAGTCTGGCTGATTCAATATCTCGAGCCTTCTCATTCATTCTACAAAAACCACCGATTTGAAGAGCACCGGTCCTATTCCAAGACGAGCACATCAATATTTTCGAACATTGTTCTTCGTGTAATAATATAACATAATATTAAAAACCGGCCAAGTGCGAGTCAGAGTCGTGCACGGGAAAAAACCCGTATATTAGGGAGCCCCCATAAATATTTATTTTATTATGTTTTTTAGTATTTGTTGATAACAACAGCGACAATTTTTAGCGGCAACAGAAATACATCATCTGTGAAAATTTCAACTGTCTAACTATCACGGTTTATGAGATACAGCCTGGTGAGAGACGGACGGACAGCGGAGCCTTAGTATTAGGGTCCCGTTTTACCCTTTGGGTACGGAACCCTAAAAATGATTTCACGAAGAGCTGCTACTGTAATGATTTCCTGAATTTTAATAATTTATTTTGTAACTATTAAGCGTGTTCATTGACTTTGTTGGAATTGGCAACCATTTTTTTGTATTTTAGCCGGTACGGAGGCCTGCGTTGCTCGATGATTTTAGCCTGTCAATTGACAGTCAAGTGCTTGCCCTCTCCTGATTGGTCCAAGTGTTGTACCTAACGTATGGGTTTATTGGTTAGATTAAGTAATAAATCAAGTGTTTTTTTTATGTTTATGTTAGTTTCTAAGGTATTTATGTTGATATGGGCTTACTGTTTAGGTTTAGTGCATTTCTCAGTAAGCCTGAAATAAAGATTTTGAATTTGAATTTGAATTGGGTATGGAAGAGGAAAATCTAGATGGTCACGGGAGAGCTTCTGGGAGTGATCAAAAAGAGCATGAGACGTTATAATGTTTTAGATAGTAAAAAGTAAGAGAATAATAGTTGTGTGAGTACTTACAGTGAATAAAAGTGAAAAGTGTCGATTGTACCTGAGTTGTATCATTTCATTATACTACGGTGGAGTAGCTCCTAGTGATGGGGTATTATCGGGATGGTGTTGATTCGCAGATGACCGATGCTGTACCTCAAGGCGAAGCCGCACTACTGAAACAGGCGCGTGACAAGTTCAGCTCTAGTTATGATCGCACACCTACAGTAGCGGCAGCCGCCCCCGGCCGCGTCAACCTCATAGGCGACCACATTGACTACTGCGAAGGATACGTCTTACCTGTGGTTTGTATACTTTCAATGGCCTGACAATCTCTGGGCACCGTTAACTGACCTGTGGGGTTAATGCGCAATTCCATTGAACTCCACTTTTACATTTATAGCCCAGTCTGGACACTTTTCTGTCAGTTTCGTATTGTAACTACTTGACAGCGGCAAGTATGTGACGGCACACTATGAGCCAGTTTCAAGCCCAGTGAATGGCATTCACTTAGTGTCATTCGTTCCAAAACCAAAGCTCAGTCTGACGTCACTGGACATCGTAAAAATCCTTCGGCAATTCCTCGAGATAGTAGTCTGGCATGAACACTGGTGTTCGATTTGAGTACCCTGACAGTAGGTTTGAAATTACGCAATAAAAGGGCTGGCTTGCTTAAATTAGATCGCAATGGCCGCATTTGGTTTAACTGGATTTAACCAATTGAACTGGAGCTAAACGTTAAACGTTCGAACGTAACGTTTTGCATGGAATCCTCTGATTATTCTTTCCATAATAACGAAAACGTCGCTGAGCTTTTCCAAGGGCCTCATCAGACGAAAATAACAGAAGCTAATTTGTTTTCTAAGAATTGTTGTAATTATACTTTAATTGACTTAAAACTTTCACAAAAAATTAGATCACGTTAAAATTATAACTAATATTAATGGCTTAGACAAAATTTCTAAATAATTAGTAGTAGATTGGAAAAGTAAATCACCGAAGTCTTCAATGGAGGATAATAATAATTTTAATTTGATTCTAACTTAATCTCTGAAATAACTTATTTAAGGATAGGCTTGTTTTAATGACTAATCTGCTTACACAGGCTCTGTGTACTTAAAACACTCTCTTGCTCTTACTGGGTTATTATTAAGCAGTACCTATGCCTTGTACGGTTAATATGTATGTGACTGGTGGGTGTTAGCTTTGTGAATGCCGGTACAAGCAGAGAGGAGCATGATTTAGAGTTGAGTGTTAGAGAGCAAGTTAGAGAGTTTGTAGAGACAGCGTGTCTAAGATTTTCAAGCGGAGCTCAATGTAACACCAGCCTATGATTGGGTCTCTTAATTAGGTACATTTTATTCCAGGCCCTCCCATTCCTGACAATCACAGTAGGAGCCCCCAACAACACCGACCAATGCCGGATCATATCCATCCTGGCGACGGGCGAGGAGCTGCAGACCAGTTTCCCCACGCCCGCCACTTCGCCGCTCAAGCCTGGATCTCCAGCTTGGGCAAACTATGTCAAAGGGGTTGTGGCTAACTTTCCTGGTAAGAGAAAATTTAGCTTGATTAAAAAGTACTCAAGGGGTACCCATTCAAACATAAATTCCTATAACATTCCTATAATAATATAATATTCCTATTCATATAACATTAAATTTAATTATTCGTACTAAAATTGCAGTATAGTAGATTTTATTTTCATATAGGCTCTAGACCTACTCCAGTATGACACGCATGCTTTCCGGAGTCCAGAAAGCATGCGTGTCATACATCTAATGGGCAATGGGTCCAAAATATCGGCAGCTCGGCCCTTGTTACGGCCCTGTAATATAGACTCCTATAAATACTAGTAGATTCTCTATTCTATTCTATTATATTCTATTTCTAGCCCTTTGTGTCCCACTGCTGGGTAAAGGTCTTCTCCTAGTCCTTCCAGACATCACGATCCTGAGCTATGTTTGCCCAGTCAGCCAAAAACTTATAAATTTCGTCTCGCCATCTCCGTTTTGGTCTGCCGCGTCGCCTTCTCGCTGGGTCAGGACGCCACTCGGTGGCTACCTTTGGCCACAGCTCGCTTGGCATGCGGCAGACGTGACCAGCCCAATCCCACTTCATGTTAGCGGATCAACAGATCTGTTGTAACGCAACAGATTCTCTATATAACAGTAATTGAATCATAGCTTTTCACCGTGCTGTCAATGATTGCTGCTAGGGTGGATTGCCCTTATACTAGGCACTGCTGCGAGCGACACCTGCCCAGCAATCCAATTAGTTTTTAAGATTTTTATTGTGTAACCGTAGTACTTTGTTTTATGAGCTTGGTTTGAAATAAATGTATTTGATTTGATTTGATTTGATTTGCATGCGGCGCCGGCGACAACCTTCTGGATCTATCCTAAAAAGTAATGAGGTACCTTGTAATTTACTACTACCCTGATGACATTGCGTTGACCATTTAGAGGTCCCTCCTCATGAGCACCGAACGCGCCCACGCTTGAAGGTCGTGAGACGGAAACTGACCAATAATACCAAGCTACGATAATTTAATTTCTATGATTCCAAATAAAATGATTAATGATGTTGCTGATCGATCTTTTATAATGTTATGAACTTTGATTGATTGCCTTTAAATTTGATTATCCCAAATTATTATTTTGTTTGGAAGTGTTGAAACTTTATTTTCGTGATTTGAATTTTCCATTTAAAAATTATTTAATCATTATCATCATCATCAGCCTATTAGACGTCCACTGCTGGACGAGACCTCGAACTTAGAATGCAATGATTTGAAATAATCTAAATTTTTGGCAGACGGATTGGTGATCGCAGTATTGATGTTTATTACTGCTCTTGTCAAACCCCTGGTGTAATCCCTTAGTTGGCTTTTATGATAACTACGGGAAGAGTTTATTACCAACTAGTTTTTTTTTAACATTGATAGACTTTTTTTGAACACGATCTCTCCTGTTGGTAAGTGACGATGTGGCCGAAGATGGAGCACAAAGGTACACACCTCTCGCTCTATGTAGCCTTGAAGAGACCCAGATTATAGTTTTCAAGAAACACAGACGATGGTAGGGTATTCCACTCCTTAGCAGTTCGCATTATAAAGGTAGAACTGAAACAATTATTACGAATAGAAGGTATACTAATAAGGTAAGGATGTACCGAGCCGTGCGTCTGCACGTCTGATGGTGGGATCAGATCGTGAGGCTCCTGGGAGCATATTCCCCGAAATGTAACCTATAGATTCTATAGGTTACATTTCGGGGAATATGTATAGAAGATCGAAAGGCATACAACTTTATGGCGGTGCTCGAGACTCTGAAACCTAGTCTCCGCCATAGGTCACCTAGACACCTATAAGCCTGAAAGCTCTGCGTTCGATAGAGTCCAAGGCTGGTGTATGGCCGAGCCATCCCAAACTTGGCAGCAGTGCTACATACCAGACCGGACTTGTTCATAAAACATGATGGCTATTTGCAGGTCCGATAAATGGCTTCGATGCGGTGATAGTGTCGGACGTCCCCATGGGCTCTGGGCTGTCCAGCAGTGCTTCGGTAGAAGTGGCCATCTTCACCCTCCTCGAAGGACTGACAGGACAGACCATTAAGTACGACTTTTATGTTAATTTTTTACCCTCTTTTTTTATCAAAAAATAATTTTACACACCCGCGTTATTTTTGAAATATTATGCTTTAAAGTGCAAATTTTTGTTAAGAGTCAAGTGTCCTCCTAAATTGTTGTTTTTGGATGTGTAAAAAAAACACGGCAGTAGTATATTAAAAGGAAAACTGTCATAGCTTTTACAAGCTACTAGGCTTTACAAGTTAATGAGTAATAGTCGAACCACTTATAAAATGTACATAGAGAAGTAAAAAGGAAAATTTCGTACAAATCCCATTGACAGATGAAGTTGTTAGTGATGTAAAACAGGAAAGCCCCCCACTAAGTCCGCATACTGTGATGGGCAACTAAGCAAACCTACAATGCGCGAGCACAAACACGCTCTTGGCCGCTTTTTTGTTTTTTGTTGAATAATACCTAAATGAGAATACATAATTTAACGAGGAGTTTGGCCATACATGCTCTCAATGTTGGCGCAAATAGATACATTTTGTGCGCTCTCTAATGAATAAATTTGAGGGTTTGAGTGTGTTTGGTATTTTTTGTGAATAATTTATTTTTAGCGTGTGCGTTCCATGGACTTAAATAAGCAAGAAGGAAATGTCACTCTACATACGTTACATTAATTTATGTTCTGAATACATTACACCAGGATCTCCCATAAGTGTACTTTGTGAAATAACGTCACGCAAGAAGTAATTATTACGCTACCGTCATATTATGCTAAAAACCAGTGTTCTATAAGGCCACAAGCCACGAAAAACACTGGCTGTTAGCATCACATCACCATGCCCGTTTTTGTCACAGTCCTGTGCAGAAAGCGAAATTGTGCCAGAAGGCAGAGCACGAGTTCCCCGGCATGCCGTGCGGCATCATGGACCAGTACATCGTCACCATGGGGAGGAAGGATCACGCCCTGCTTATAGACTGCAGGTAAGATCTAAGCTCTGACCTCTTCCTTTGTGTTTGGCATTAGAGGTTAGTAGTAGTAGAGCTTTTTTGTGAAAGAGTTCGTCCGGAGAAGTACTACCACCATACCTATTTTAGCCGCAAAGCAGTAGTGCTCGCATTGCTGTGTTCCGGTTGGAAGGGTAAGGGTGCCGGTGAAATTACAGGCACATGAGACTTTTAATCTTTATGTCTCAGGGTGGCGGGTGCAGTGCAATGCCACATAGGGTGCGTCCTAGGTAGACGTGACCTATGAGGTAATGCACTGTTCATATAGGCAGAGGTTACCGCTTAACTCCAGGTGGGCCATCTGATTGTTCCGTCATTCAAGTAGAATTAAAAAAAAAAAGTTGGTGTCTTTCAGATGCGCAAACTGCATTCAAATCGATAAACCATTGGAGCTAATAAACGTAGTATTAAATTCTCTGGGGAAGCTAAATGGAAACTGTAGGTAGGAAACTCTAACTTTGATATCAAATTTCTCAGCAACAGCACTTCAGTTAATGACTGCTAAGTTTGTAATAAAGCCCTATCGATATAACTAATAAGATATCTTTCCACTTATCAACCAACAGATCGCCCTCTATTTCCCTTCTGTTCCCCTCTCATATTCTACCCCCTACGTAATCTTCTTTTTCTTTTTCTGTGCAATACCGACGCATCTTTTTTCAGAAATACACCAAGGTTATCTAGATTTTTGGTTAGCATTAAGTTCGCCTTTGCTCTACTTTTATATGCAATAAAGGTTTTTCTATCTATCTATCAAGATCGCTAGAAGCCGCTCAAGTGCCGATGGAGACGGGTGACGCTGTAATATTAGTGACCAATTCAAACGTGAAGCACCAGCTGACGGGCAGCGAGTATCCTCAGCGCCGCGCGCAGTGCCAGCAGGCAGCCGACAGACTGGGCTTGCCGACACTCAGGGGCGCCAGCATTGAGAATCTGGAAGGTACGTGTAGTATAGCTAAAGAGCCATGCTCCTGGAGACCAGATCCAACGTGGAGCACCAGCTGACTGGCAGCGAGTATCCTCAGCGCCGCGCCAGTGTCATCAGGCAGCCGACAGACTGGGCTTGCCGACACTCAGGGGCGCCAGCATTGAGGATCTGGAAGGTACGTGTAGTATAGCTAAAGCCATGCTCCTGGAGACCAGATCCAACGTGAAGCACCAGCTGACCACCAGTTCATTTCGTTTTGTATCAGGTAGTACTGGCCTCTGGTGTCGGAGTTTGTCAAGCTGCCCGAGGGCCTCTGACATGGCTTATCGACTGCTATTAACCAATAACAGTCGGGACCGACAGCTTAACGTGCCCTCTGAAGCACAGAGCGATGGAAATCCGCACATAACTTAGAAAAGTCATTAATGCGGAGCCTAGGATCGAACCCGGTATCGTTGGATTCTGAGTTGCACTATTGAACCGTTACGCTACCATCACTTTTTCGCTACCACCACCAGTGAGTATCCGCAGAATGTCGTCACGCGCGATACCCTTCGGGCCGATGGCCGGCACATACGAAAAATGTCGTTGAGGCAGGCGTGGTGGGACTGGTGGCCTGCGCGGCGGCGACAGGAGAGGCCGTGGTAACCTTTTCGGTCAATGTCATCGCCGCAATGGCACTGGTGGGTCTCAATTGTGGTGTCACCAATACTAAGGCTTACTGACAAAAAAAAATGGTGTTATCCAATAGCGCCCCTATGTTTGTTGAACGCAGAACCAGGGTGGTCCCGGACTGTGCGGTTTCAGAGGAACTTCCTCCCACGAATACTCAGGTTGTATAATGATCTCCCTGCAGAGGTTTTGAAGTGACTACAGTATGGGGTTCTTCAAAAGGGATGTTTGGAAATGTTTAAAGGGTCGGCAACGCGCGTGTGATGCCTCTGGTATTGCAGGCGTCCATAGGCTACGGTAACCGCTTACCAACAGGTAGGCCATATGCTTGGTTGCTACCTTGGCATAAAAAAGGCAACATGAAGCCAGAAACATGATTCCCAATCACCAAGAGGCAAGGTGATGAGCCTGGTCTGCTGGATTTGAGACTGAAGTTATTTTTGGAGCTTTTTGCTTATAGGCTGGTTCCAGTATCTGCCAGTGAAGTTTTTCAGGAATGGCTTCGGCTGGACAAGCCAAAATCCAGGGTTTCTTAAACTCATCATCTCTCATATAGAATCAATTTTGTCAATGCCTAAAGAAGCTTGAATAATTTTTGAGAAAAGGGTCACTGTACTGTGAGCTGAGAATAAAAACGGTGGTAGGGAAAATAAAGATATTTTTCTGATGCCTATTCCATCAAGCCGAATGGGGAGAGAAGCCTGGCACCAAGGGGACTTCAGAAATGGGACAATTTAGGATTTTAATAAAAATATTTTTTAGAGCCATGTCTAAATTTAACAAAAGGTCATTGTAAATCCTCTCAATGAACTAGTAATTCGACCCGCACATGACCTCACGTGGGGGGTCCACTAGCTCAAAAACACCTGTACCGATCAAGCTAATGTTCCAACTTAAAAAAATTATTTACATAACCTAGGTACCTACCAAGTTTCATCAAGATTGGATCAACGGTTCTGCAGTTATCGTCGGACAAACACACATACTTAAAAACATACATAAAGATAAGATAAGCTTATTTCACTAAAACATAATTATAGGTGTACCAGAATCTGATGGCAAAATAGGAAATTAAATTGTGTGGTAAGCAACACTGGGGAAATTGGATTAAACATCTTGATACTTTATACTTTCTATAGGTATATCAATCATATAACAAGTCATCATCATCATCATAATTTCAGCCGGAAGACGTCTACTGCTAAACATAGGCCTCCCCCATAGGTTTCCACCGTGAACGGTCCTGTGCAACTTGCATCCACCGGCCTTTGGCACTTAACAAGTACTTATTATGAAACATGATCATATTATTATCTATGTTATCTGAATGAATATTGCATCTATTTATAATTTTACGCATGAAAAATAAAAAATCAATCAATCAGTTATTTTATTTGTTTAGGTAAATAAGATCCTCATCCAGAACTAGAAATTGACTCAAAGTACACAATCTGCATTGGTTCTTCATCAGACGAAGAGGATGACGATGAAGATAAGGAGGTGTTTATAATTAATCGTTCTTCTTGCATCTCAAGTCTCAACTAATCTGTCTTGTTCGATGTAATCATATTCAACTTTTAAACTATCCAGTTTGATCTTTTTCTTTCCACCTTTCCTCTTCTTCCCGGGCGTACAAAATACACCACCATTAGATCGGCTTTCTCCAATAATTCGTCGTATAGTAGTAACAGAAACCCCTGTGAACAAGGCGTAATAAAGCATACACTATAAAGAAATATAGTCATAATAAACTACCAAAACTAGTCTGTCCTACTCACCAGTCAACATTATAAACGCGCTTTAAAATCGAAGATTTTGGTTGATCTTCATCAGTTTCTTCGCAAATTTTTTGATAAACATTGTAAACAATAGTTCTTGCTTGAGATCGAAGTGGTTTTTTCGACATTTATACGAAATTTTTAAGTATTTTCAAGAAAACGACTCGTAAGCTCAGAGATTTGACACAACTCGTACTTTCACAAGACAGATGATAGTTTGGTATTGCCATATGAAAATCTTTATTTGTTTTATATTTCTTATGCCATGAGATTCTGGTATACTTATAACATTAGTATTCATTTCAAAGACGTTCGTATGTATCAAAATAAGAGAACTTTGCCTTCCGTGCTAGTTAAAAAACTGTGTTACGGCAAGGTAACGCTTCTCACTCCATATACAATGGTCCATACTGGACATTTAGTAAAATTATACCTAATACATACATACTTACAAACACCGCATCCTGCAATTAGACTCTAGACATCTTGCTTCGCTCGGTCAATAATCTGCACCCTAATGAAACACAATCAAATCTAGATGCCTAATCTATCGAGAAAATATTATTTTATAGTGTTGTAAAGAGTTGGAATTATAATGCATATTTTAATCTGAATATTATACTTTATTTACTTAGGTATAAACCACATATACGATTGTTATATTGCTTAAGTGCAGCCTTAAGAAGTTTGCCTACTTAACAACACTAACGCAAACTTCCACCCAGACTCGGATATATATTAAGACTTGACTTTCACCTCTCCTTGACAGGATCACGGTTCAATATCAAATAGGCACCTATAAAACTCAGTTCAAGTGGCTCAAGAAAAAATTATTGTACGTAGGTAACTACTCAATAAACAGAAGTTATTACGACTTAGAAGATTGTTTCTTGATTTCCTTCGGAACTACTCACATAAGTTAACATTGTAGAGTTTGTGGCGGATTTAGGAGCATTTGACATCCTAACTGCAAATACTGATAGGGATAGAATTTATGCCAAAAACGTCAACCTAAACCTATATGTTGAAGATCTAATGTTTGTTAAAAGTTGGTCAAATACAACAAAAAATTCATTTGTTTTCGTTTCCATAAAACAGAACCATACATTTTACTATAAAAACTTTCGTGAATCATATCAATTATTTTATAAAAACAGGAAATTTTCACGTACCGTTAAATAGATGTAAGCACCGACATTGTTTCGACCCGTTTCGAGAGCCTTTCTCTAGGTGAGTGAACGCGACGCACTCCAACCGCGTCTCGCTTAGCACTAATCCGCTCAGTGCGAGCTGCAGCCCGCTCGGCTTGTGTAGTGGGGCGCGCGGGTAGGAATATAGCTTGTGTTCGTTTCGTCATCGTCGTCGGCGCAGTGGATTGTGGTGTCTCATCACTTTCACTACTACTACCATCAACACCGTATAGCATTCCAGAGAGACAGGCAACACTCACTGTGTCTCTATCAGCTTCGTCTCTCGCACTAACGTGAGCACCATGCAGACATGATTTCTAGGCAGGTGGTAGAGCCCATCCCCGGTCCCTGTTGAAATTCGGCAGACGACCAATCTCAATTGCCTCACGGATCTTGCGAGGACCGTAAAACTTCTCTCTGGCCAAGACCCGGGCCTTGTCGAACCGAATGTAGTGTGTCGAGCCGGCAATCAACGAATGTTCTGCTATTGCAGAACTATCCACATCGACGTTCTTCACGGCGCGTATATGCTCCTTAAGCCTAGTAGAGACATTCCTCTTCGTCTCGCCAACGTAACATTTGCCGCAGTCGCAGGGAATTGCGTAGACACCGGGGACACCCAATGGGATGGGATGGTGGGTGGGTTAGAACCATACATTTTTTTACATCACAACACACTTTTATATTTACGGTTTGTCTATTTTCGGTTCTTGAGGAAAGTGCTGCATGCAAAAGTTATATCTTGGCTGTACCTACCTTTTCCTTTTGTATGTGCTTAAGGTTTCAATGTAAATATTTCTAGTAGGTACAAACACAGTTCGTGCGTAGTTCGCACCTACACAAACAACTTTTGGGTCTGCCGCCAACACTTAGTGACTTAACCAACCTTGTGTTATGTAGTGGGTTGTTATTTACTGGAAACTCCCATTGAGGATGATAGGATTTTCTGTAATTATTTATTTTAACATAAAAAAGGAGGGGGGCAACCGCTGAAAATAAATGAACCACGGCCCCTTCACGGAAGTAATAAGTACGGTTCTAAATGTTGTTTTTTGTCCAATTTTTCTGAAGAACTTGTATATTTTTTGAAGTTGGGAAGCAAAACTTGTATTTTTAAATAATTCGTTAAATCAACTCATTGCATTTGCGTGAAACAAAACGCAACAGGCTTCATTAATTTCCCACAACTTCTGCGCAAGAAATTAATTTAGCTTTTTCATTATCTTAACATATATTATGAACAACCAAAAGTATCTCAACTGTACGTTACGTTGGTCAAAAAAGTTGGCTGAAACAATGTATGGGGAGCTGCCCATGTTCTTTATATTTAATGTAACTGGCCTTTAGTCTTTTGAAATAAGACTGAAACAGTAAGCTTACGTTGACCGGTGGGTCATGATGGTCTCTAGTATAATTTAAAACTTTTCCTTAGTTTATTATAATGAATTCGCTTTCTAAACAGCACTATTCCAAATATACCATTAAAAATTATGGATTCGGTACAAATTCAATCTGTGTAATTTTTTTTTTCAAATAGAATTAATAAAGTTATTAACATTTCTTGACAAAATCCGAATAAAATGGACATAAAGTTACGCACCGCTCTGACAGTCATGTGCCAGAGTGGTGTAATAAGAATTTGGTAGTAATCTATGGCGCATGCACTATTAAATAGGTTCCCATTTTTTATGGACATTCCTGGAAATTGTTATTTGGTTACTTTTTTTGTGTAGATTGAATATATATCAAATACTGATTACCCAGGTTTATTTAATGGTATATTTGGAATATTTGAAGTATACGGCCATGGATTTATCATGAGGCTGGCTAGCTCACTGGCCATTTGCACTCGAACTAAAATATTTATCATGGATTCATCAATCAATCTGAACCGATGCATAATAATGAACGACTTATTCCAGAATTGAAAAAGCAGAACTGCGATGAGCTTGTCCTGATGAGGGCGAAGCACGTGATAGAAGAGATCTCCAGGACGGAGGAGGTGGCCAAGAGACTGAAGGAAAAGGACTTAAAGCGAGTAAGAGCCTATAGAACCTGTCATGTTCAATGACTTTATGAAAAAAAACTAGAATTAAGAAACTGTTTTAAATGACTACTAGATTATTTAGAACATAATTTTTCAGACGCATTTAGATAAAAACAATTCTATTTCGTTTTAAAGTTGGTTGACTGATGTCTTTATTACTTTCGGTCTAGCATTAATATACACTAAGAGGTGACATTTGATTGTTTGTGATGGATAAATTAAAAAAATAATTAACCGATTTCAAAAAATGTTCCACCACAAAAGCTTCATTATCTCTGAGGGATATATATTTTGTTAGCTTCCGCCTGCGGCTACGTTCGTATATGTGTTGTTGGACTGAACTCCCGTTAGGTTGAGCAGGTTGACGGACGGACGGACGGACGAGCGAGAGCGACAGGGCTCCGGTTGGACCCTTTAGGTATGGAACTATAATAGTAGTTTATAAAATTGTCACATAACAGGGGTTATTAAAACACGAGTGTGAGTTTTAAAACCGAGCCTTGGCAAGGTTTTTAATAGTATCACACTCGTGTTTTAATACCTAGTTATGTGCAGTTTCAGTCTTACTACTTTATCTACTCATGCAATAAAACTGTTACTTGACCAACAAAGAAAATGAAATACAATAACGTAAATAAAAGGCGTCAAATGAATAAGCAAAAGAAAAGACACGATTCTACCGCGCATACAATGAAACGCGCGAAAAAAGACAATTTAAAAAAAAAAACGGAAAAGAGTATGTATGAGTCCTCCTTGGTCTGGCCGTAGTGTATTATAATGAAAAAAAGTTAGGTATTTTATAATATTATTTAATTTGAGAAAAAGTGTTATAATCACAAAAGACTAAACATCCATGGTTATAATATGATTCTATTTTTAAATTTCGGTATTGTGTAGGTATATAAAGTATGTCAATATAATCTCGGTTTGAAGTTTATAATTAAAATTTTACGATATGAGAGTGGATAAAAATACTATTTGTGTTTAAAGTGAGGGCGGCAGCTCTTAACCTTTAGAAAGATCTTCGAGTGCTAACCACAGCGCTCAGACCCGCAACAAAATATTTGCAGATCATTCAAATATTCGATTCGATTCGCAGTGGGTCGCTGTCAATTCAATCCAATATTAGATTGAATCACAGCCTATGGCGTCTCAGCTAGCTTCGGAGGTCATCGAATGTGTATTGGGCAGGTTAAGAATGAAAGAAATACGTTTACTTTTACACCCCGACTAAAAAGAGGGGTGTTATAGGTACCTATGTATGTTTGAGGCCATAGTGTGTCCGTCTGTCTGTAGAATATATCTACATCTACACTTCTACACTAATATTATAAAGAGGAAAGATTTGTATTTTTGTGTGGGTGTATGTTTGCAATGAATAAACACAAAAACTACTTTCAAAAATTATTTCACCATTGGAAAGCTACATTCACCATTAGTGACATAGGCTACAGGGGGGGGGGGGGGGGGGGGGGGGTAGGAGAGGGGGGGGATAGGAGGGGGGGTAGGGGGGGGCTGTTTTCAGCCTGAAACTACCCTTGCGAAGCCGGGACGAGTCGCTAGTATATATATTGCGTTGCGTGACTTACTGACTGACTGACTGACTATCAACGTACAGCCTAAACCAAGTCCTAGAGACCTGAAATTTGGAGGGTACGTTCCTTTTGTTGGCTAGCGGTGCACTAAGAAAGGAATTCCAGAAACTCAACCCCAAAGGGGGTGCAGCATGGTGCTTAAGTTTGTATGGAGAAGTACACGCGGACGAAGTCGCGGGCATTCCACTAGTATATATACATACATACATATATATGTATTGTTTCTTTGTTGTCGCGTAGCTCCGGAACAGGTGATATGATCTTTTTGAGTTTTTTGTATGTATGATAGTGTTTTCGATATAGGTCTGAGCTATGTTTGGTGGAAATTGGTAAATCCATTACCATGATCATCAGCTCACAATGTTTTTGAAGGGAACTCAGACATTTTTGTAGCTAGGTCCTTCAGTTTAAGCTCAAACTGTTTATTATCAAAGAAATCAGGCTCCAGGTCCGATGATGACCAGCATAGGATGAACAGGATTTAGAGTGCAACGATGTGTTTCCTAAAGTGTTCCGTATTGTAATTTGAATGGAACTTTAATTAGTACTAGTAGTAGAGCTTTTTTGTGAGATAGTTCGTCCAGGGAAGTACTACCACCATACCTTTTTCTGCCACAAAGCACTAGTGCTCGCATTGCTATGTTCCGGTTTGATTGGTTTTATGGGTGCCGGTGAAATTACAAGAACATGAGACTGTTCATATTTAAAAACTCATAAAAAAAGAAAAAACGTAAAGTGAATAAGTAAATATCCCGTTTCTAGTGAAAAGTATATTCTTTAAGTCTCAGGGTGGCGGGCGCAGTGTAATACCACATAGGGTGCGTCCTAGGTGTGCGTGACCTATGAGGTAATGCATTGTTAAAGGCAGAGGTTACCGCTTAACATCAGGTGGGCCATCTGCTTATTCCGTCATCCACGAAAATAAAAAAAAATAGAAATCTGTTTTTTGTTTAACTTGCTTTTAATAATTATTTACAAAAGAAAGGGAAACTGGTGTAAAGTATCTCGTCCTTAAGAGGCTGTCAAGAGTTAAATAGGTTTTTAAAAACGTATTTTTAGCAAAATCTACACAGTTTAAGACAATACAAAATAAATATAATAATCTTCATCATATTTCCAAGGGCAAGATGGAGCCCAAACCATGATATCGAAAATAACTCTCGATGAAAAAAAATATGAACTTACCTCTACAATGCGCTTATAACATCGATATCTAGTACTATATTATATCGATGGCTTATAACGTAAATATCTCTATTATCTATCATTGTACATTGATACAATTAATAAGAGTAACAAATAATATTATTTTACAGGATATGGTCGATTTATATTTTCGATTACGTAACAATTATTTGTTTAAATACCATTTTTCGTGATTTTCGTTCACACCTCGTAGCGCGAGCGCTGTTCGCTCACTTTCTAACTTACCTGAACTTTACTGAGTTAGATAAAGACGGAATTCAGCTGTTGTCTGCCTCTTAAGCTAAATATTGCTGGTTCCAGGTGGGCGAGTTGTTCTACCAATCCCACGAGTCCCTCAGCAGGCTGATGCAAGTCTCATGCCCAGAGCTGGACCAGCTGGTGGAAATACTGCGTGGCGCCCCCGGGGTCTACGGCGCTCGCATGACGGGTGGCGGCTTCGGAGGCTGCGTTATTTCATTGGTAAGGCTGTACTACCCTGACAACCTGGCCAGTGTGGAAGACCAGAGTACACACTCAAGTCGGCCGCTGCAGGTGTAATCTCAGCAGGTGGGGTATGATCGCAGTCTCCGCGACGCAATGCGACTGTGATGCCTAGTCCGAAACCATGCCACATGCCCTTGTATGCCCATCCTGCCCAGACTACGGCACGATGGAGGATTTAATGACCTGCTCCGACAATGCCGTGGGTGTGGCAACCTATTGGTCGAAATGGCTTTGAGTGAGACATCGACACGAAAGAAGAAGAAGGCTGTACTAACGTAATACCTGTGGAAATACCATAACAATCCGAAATAAGCAGAAGTATTATCCGGGCTGTTTTGTATGAAACCTATGACGGCATTTTTCCCCGCCCACAACTTTTTAACCACAGACGCAAAAAAGAAGGTGTGTTATAAATTTGACGTGTCTGTGTGTGTGTGTGTGTGTCTGTCTGTGGCATCGTAGCTCCCGAACGGATGAACTGATTTATTTATTTTTTGTTTGAAAGGTGAATTTGTCGGCAGTGTTCTTAGCTATGTTTGATCAAAATCGGTTCAGCCGTTTCATTGCGTTGAGGGTTTTTTTAATTTTTACAATATTAATTACTTGTATACATTGACTTCGTTGTATGCAAGATATCACGGCACATAACATACATAAACACGCCTTTTCCTCCAAAGGGTAGGCAGAGCCTCAAATGGGCGTCTTCTCACTGTGGGTTGCACCATCGTGGGAAATAGACGTGACAAGTGGTGAGCTCATCGCCGCCATTGCTTCCCACGACTGACTCTGCTAACGCTTCTTCAGTACACATTCTATAAATAAGCTAGCAGCCAGGACAAATCTTATACAAAAGTATCTTACAAACAGGTTCGGGTAATCCCTTAGTCTGTTTTTACGACTTTCACGGGAGGAAATGGAGGGGTCTATTCTTGGACCGGACACACCACGGTATTTGGCCTAGCCGGAGAAATCGCAGCGACATGCTGTTTGTCCCTGTTTTTACCTGCATTCTCTTCGTTCAATAAAGGAAGTTGAAAATAACTGAAAATTCAGCACGTCTTTTTGTCATTTTATCATCAAATTCTGTGTTTGTAATGATTTAGGCTCTGTTTCACAATCAGTAAGTAAAGTTCTAAGTAAGCTACTTCAAGTATAACTGCTCAGTAAACAAGTAGGTATTTGCGTTTCACAATCCCTCAGTAGTGGTAATCACCACTTTATCTCATAGACAAAGTCAAAAGTATTTTATTCATTGAAATCACAAGGATCATTTTCATCTGCTCAGTAAGTTAAAATTTAACGAAAGGATTTAAGCTCTGAGTAGTTAACTCGCTGAGTATACTTAAAACTTTTCTTATTGATTGTGAAACAAAGCCTTGCTCTTGCAACAGGTGGTTGCTTTAGCTTGTGGCTTTTTTTTTTGTGTTTTGTTCATCACAACTCTTCAATACTTCTTCAGATAGCAAAATCCAATTTGCCGGTAATTATATGACCTAACACACAAGTTTTAGGTCACAATCCCTCATCGCATTCTACGGGGAGGCCTTCGTACAGCCATTAAAGGCTGCTAATGATAATGATGAAGTGAGCTCGCATATAATAAATAAATAAATAAATAAACAATGCTGAACAGTTCACACAACATTATCTAGCCCCAAGCTAAGCAGAGCTTGTGTTATGGGTACTAGATAACTGATATACTTAATACAATATATAACATACATAGATATTTTTTATTATACATAGAAAATACCCAGAACACCCTGAACAAATATCTGCAGATCACTCAAATATTTGTTCCGAGGCGGGAAGCGAACCCGCAACCTCCGGCGTCGCAGGCGAACGTTCGAACGCCGCGCCACAGAGGCATATGATCTATTAAAAATGTCTTTGATCTTGAATTTCTTGTTTACAGATTAAAAAGACTGAAGTGGATAACGTTAAGAGGCGCATCCTATCACAATACAAAGGGAACCTCGTGTTCTTTGTGAGCCAGCCGAGCGATGGCGCGCGTTTGCTGACTCAATAAATGAAGATATTTTCACAGCTATCTGGTTTCATGATCTCCTTGACTTTTCCATGTCTAATAATCAATATTAAAACTATGGATAGACCATGGAACTTTATATAACCAGTTATCACGAAAAGAAAAACATTCACAGATAACTAGTTATCTGAACTCCGGTAGCTACGCGTTACAAGGGTTTTTAAAGTGGCGTGAGGCGTTTATTTTGTGTGAAGTTTTCTGCCTGGGGTTGCGTTTCGCTCGTGGCGTGAAATTCAAATTTTATTGTGTTTTTAGCTCATCACAGCTCATCAACACATCTTGCAAAATTATACTGTGATTGATACTGTCTCTTCTTCTTATTATCTTAGGTAATGGCATTTAATATTATTAGTTTAGCTACGAATGTCATTCGATGATTGTTACCTTCGACCAATTTGTCGAAGATTGTTACAGTGATTTTTGTTCATTGACATTTGTAACTAAACTATATAAGTAATGATATTTATGAGACACTTTTTATCAATAAATGCGTGATAGGTCTACTAATTTCCGTAAAATTAGGTTTCGCTGTCTCAAAATGTGTTTATGAGCACAATAAAATATGAATTTCGCGCCACAAGCGAAACGTTCCACCTAAGGCTGCGCCAACCCCAGACAGAAAGCCACAAACAAAACAACACTTTAAACGCCACTTTAAAAACCCTTGTTCCGCGTAGCTAACCGAGATCAGATAACTGTGAAGGTTTTTACTTTTGAGATAACTGGTTATTTCCAAGCATAATATTTTCCTTCTAGTTTACTGATATTATCAATGGTTATCTGTTAAGAATAAATATTCTTCTGGGCTAAGTGGGCATCTCTAAGGATTTTACTTTCCTCTAAAAAAACTGGTGTTTTCAATGGTTGTCTGTGGGAAAAAAAACTTTCAAGATTACTATATCCAAGGAATTTATTTTCCTCAGAGAAAATTTACAGTCACCATTGGTATATGATAATAAAAAAATGGACAAGAGCGAGTGAGACTCGCGTTCCGATCTATAAATTATTTCGAAATCGTCAGAACCCTAGTACTATTAGCCTGAATCATCCCATTGTCGGGCAAAAGCCTCCCCCCATATCCTCCAGAACGCTTTATCAATATCCTTTAGAACCCTATTATTCATTATTATTATTGAAATTAAGACATTACTGCACAGGCGGTGTCTGATTTTAAAAGGATATTTGTCCATTAAGGCAATCTTAAAACAAGAGAACCCACGTGGGTAACATTGGTCACCCAGGATGTGAGATTGTTGAATAATGTTTAAAGGAACAGCGCTACAGTCCTGCCGTCTTAGGTTCTTTTATTTTTTTATAACAACCTGAATAATTGAACTAGCAGGCTTGGACAACATAATAAAGAACACGTTATCGTCGGTTTTGAATATCGATTTAGATGACAGGGCGTGGTCGCAAGCCTCCTTGCCTGTTAAATTAGGAGACTTAGGTATTCGTAAAATTTCAAGTGTAGCCCTACCAGCGTTCTTGTCTTCCGTCTATAGCACTTGTTCTTTGGTTAACAAAATTCTATCTCCTTCTCTTGTAGCTCTTTCTGGCAACACTCTCGAAATTTCATACTTAGACGAGGCTCGAAATGCTTGGCATAGTGCTTGCCCCAATACTATACTCCCCCCAAATCTCTTTCGTCTCAACGGCAATGGGACGGGCCTCTGTGCGAGCTGAAGCGGAATTTTCTGTTACAAACGTGCTCAAGCTCCACAGATCGTGCTCGTCTCCTGGCCGTTTCCAAATGGGAATCAGGGTTTTTGTTGCAAGCACTTCCATCACACAATACTTTAATGGATCCAGTTTCTTTCCGTATTGCAACTTCTTTACGGTTGGGTGCAGGGTGCTGTGCCCCTCATCACTGCCAGTGCGGTACTGCTGTTGATCAGCTTGGTCACCACGGATTATCGTGCACCAGGGCTGCCGGTAGGATTTCCCGCCACGCTAGCCTTAATGATATCATTCGCCGGGCCCTTACCAGCGTTAACATTCCAGCAATTCTAGAACCGAATGGTCTGCTACGTGACGATGGTAAGCGGCCTGACGGCATGACTCTTGTTCCGTGGGAGAAGGGTAGGCCTTTGGTGTGGGACGCTACATGCGTTGATACCCTTGCGCCATCTCATCTGTCCGGGACATCATAGGGCCGGTGTGGCGGCAGATTCCGTTGAGGACCTCAAAAGACGCAAATATGCAAGTCTCGACAGAGCTTACTTATTTGAGCCTTTCGGGGTCGAGACTCTGGGGTCCGTGGGGTACCGGGGCCCTTCGCGTTTTCAAAATTCTTTCAGGGCATCTGGTCGAAGCGACGCGTGACCCGAGAACTGGCTCTTATCTGGCTCAACGCATTAGTATTGCCATTCAGCGTAGCAATGCAGCCAGCATCTTAGGGACGCTTCCGTTTGGTAGTGATTTGGATCAGTTGAGCTACCTTTAGATCGCTTGCAGCGGTCTTCAGGTAGCATAGCTGTTTCCTATGTATTTTGTACATACCTTGTATTATTATTTCTGTAAATAAATGTAATAAACTTCTTAGGTACGATATAACACTAGCAGATGGCCCACCTGATGTTATGCGGTACCCTCTGCGTATATGCATTATCACATAGGTCACGTCCACCTGACACGCACCTTATGTGGCATTGCACTGCGCCCGCCACCCTGAGACATTAAGATGAAAAGTCTCATGTGCCTGTAATTTAACCCCTACTCCGAGGTATTCCTCGAACATGAACCGTACCCTGTCATATATGTGTTCCTAAGAACTAAAGACAGTTTGATTCAATAGGTCTAAAATGTGTTTATTAGGCCAAATGGCAACAAACGGAACCCTTCTGGATTCGTCATGTCTGTCTGTCTGTCTGTCTGTCCGTCCGTATGTCACAGCCACTTTTTTCCAAAACTATAAGAACCTGTTGAAAATAGGTAAGTAGATGTGTGCAGTAAACCGCATTAAGATTTTCACACAAAATAGAAATTAAACAATAAATTTTGGGGGTTCCCCATACTTACAAATTAAACTCAATTTTTTTTTCATTCTAAACTGAATAGTTTGAGCGAGAGACACTTCCAAAGTGGTAAAACGTGTCCTCCCCCCCTGTAACTTCTAAAATAAGAGAATGATAAAAAACGATGTGCATGTAAACTTCCACCAAAAATTGGTTTGAACGAGATCTAGTAAGTAGTTTTTTTTTCATACACTATTATTAAAACATCGATCAAAGTTACAACGAACTACAAGAACTTTTATATTATGTTACTTGCTGCTACGGAATCCTTCATGGGCGAGTCTGACTCGCACCTGGCCGCTTTTTTTATAGAAAACGAGTGTAGGCCTGCGGCTTGATAAAAAGTAGCCTAAAGCTCAATCCAATATATCTGTATATCTTTATCGAAATCGGTCACGCATACAAACATCGTAACTTTGACATTTAGATTATCTTTTGTTTATAATTAGGGCAAGTAACTCAAGTTTATAATTAACTACATAATATAACTTGTTTTACTTCAGTCACAGATAAAATAATACTACCTATACTTGTACCTACTTCAATTACAAGTAATTAATTTTGTAAAAATTAAAAAAACCCTCAACGCAATGGAACGGCTGAACCGATTTTGATCAAACATAGCTAAAAACACTCCTGACAAATTGATCTTTCAAATATATTTTTTTATCGAAATCGGTTCATCAGTTCAGGAGCTACGATGTGACAGACAAACACACACACACAGACACGTCAAACTTATAACGTTTTTGCGTCGGGGGTTAAAAAGTAACAAAAACTAGATTACTCGAGGAGTATTTCAAGGCGAGAGCACCCTAGCGCTAATTACCTAGTTAGTGTGTAATATGTTATATTATACATCTCCGCTCCACTGTAGGTGTGGTAGAACATGATGAGATAAAAAAATCATAATAACAGGACGAAAGAAAATTACTCTGAAATTACCGCCTCAGAAAACATAATTTATGTATTCTGTGGCGGAGTTCTCATTTTCTTTCGTCTCCCAGACTTATAATAAAGTGATTTGTTTTTATCTAAAACACAAATAGTTATTTAAAATATATAAAAGGGTTGTTTAGACAAAGATGCAGTGGTTAACTTGAAGAAACCAACAAACCCACTTTTAAAGCAATTAGAGCTAGCTCGAGTGTTGTACATTTTAATTTGCGACTAACATTATTGTACAACCATACAATAAACGTTACTTTTGAATATGCACTAAACTAAAGTATCCTTTCGTTCTTATATAGGTTACATTTCAAGGAATGCTCCCAGGAACGTATGATCCAGGACTTACTTCACGATCTGATCCCTCCGTCTCCTTTTCATCATAGGACGAGCAGGCGCACGGCTGGGTACCATCCTCACCTCATTAGTATACCCGTTTTCGTAATAAGCGTTCCAGTTCTACCTTTCCAATAACAAGTAATTAATTTTGTAAAAAATAAAAAAAACCCTCATCGCATTGAAACTGCTGAACCGATTTTGATGAAACATAGCTAAGAACACTCACGACAAATTCACATTTCAAACAAAAAAAAACGAAATTGGTTCATCCGTTCGGGAGCTACGATGGTACAGACAGACAGACAGACACACACACACACACACACACAGAGACACGTCAAACTTATAACACCCCGTCGTTTTTGCGTCGGGGGTTAAAAACTGCTAAGGATTAGAAAAAACTACCATCGTCTGTCTTTCCTGAAAACTATAATCTGGGTCTCTTCAAGGTTAGAGTGAATAGGTGCCTTTTAGATCTTTGTGCTCCATCGTCGCCAGCATCGTCACTTATCAACAGGTGAGATCAAGGTCAAATAAGGGTCTATCGAAGTGAAATAAAAAAAAAAACTTGAAGGAATCGGATCCACAATGTGAACATAAACGTCTTTCTAGGCTTCTTTATTTTGCTCGTAAAAATACATCCTCATTTGAATACTGGGGTCATTTTATTTACACACAGTAATATATCCTAAAGAGAAGGAGGGAGGAGTTGGTGACCAGGAAAGAACAGGTAACACGAAGTACCAGTCGTAGTAAGAAATTTTGAGCCAAAAGAAGTATACTAATTATTTGCTACGACATTGCTACGCCGTAGCACGGCCTACGTCGTTGCTGGATATCTGTAGAATTGGAAACAACTTTATTATGTTAGTTAAACCGTTGTAAAAGTTGTCCAAGGCTAAGCACATTTATAAATTGGATGGTATGAACCTTTATGGAGCCATGCAACTTCCTCTCGGGCTTAAGGGAATTCTGTGAGATCATAAACCTTACTCTTGCCTCTTTTTAACGCAAAACTCTTTATCTTTCTGTCTCTATCTGTCCCACGAGACTCCGTTTTTGTTTGAGAGTGAGCAAGATAATTCAGTCATAATTTATTAACCAAACCGACCAAATGCGTATGAACGTATAATTCAGTATTCAAGTCACTACGTACGTTTTAATAACAGGAAACCTTTATTATTCGCTTGTGGGACCCAGCAACCAGCAACACATAAAGTGTCACCAAGTGATACCTCTTACGACTGCCTAGATATATCCTAGGGTCCCATTTGCACCCTTTGGATACTAAAGACTAAAAATAAACCTTGAGTACTTACTTTTTTTATGAAACTATTATACAAACTAGCTTACGGACCGGCCCACCTGATGTAAAGTGGTCACCGTCGCTTATAGACACCGGCGATACCTTTAACCTTTTCTATTTTGTTAGTATACGTAAACTACCATAAACTATATAACTATACGTAGTTATTGTTTATCTGTCCTAAGCATCTAAATATCTCAATGTGAAATAAGTCTTATACTTGCGAAGCTTGGCCCTTCTAGATCTTTGACTGGGCCCGCCAAAATCTTTGGTATCATGCGTCATGCTTGTTATTCAACCTGGGCACAGAATACAAAAGAGCTAAATTTCAGTTCTGGTCATTCATGAAGAGGCTTTCTTCAGTCTCTCGCGAGCGCTCGTAGAGGCAGCACGTCTGATATCAGCAAGATTCGCATTCCGATAAAGCGATGTTGTTGATGTAAACAATGAAAGTTGTGTTTGAGTTGAAAATTGAATATTTAGGCTCGTGAATTTGTATTATAAAAGTGCGTTGGGAGTTGTTTCTTATTTTAGTTTTAAAAAGGTAAGACTTACTATTAAAACAAAACACAAATCAAGCTTTATTCATTCGTTTTTTTTTTTAGATTTGATTGGGATTTTGAAGACCTCTGTGGCGCGGCGGGAGAAGGTTGGCCTGCGACGCAGGAGGTTGCGGGTTCGATTCCCTCGTTGGAACAAATATTTATGCGATCGCAGATATTTGTTCAGGGTTTTCTGGGTATTTTATATGTTAATAAAAATATCTATCTATGTAATATATTGTATTAAGTATATCAGCTATCTAGTACCCATAAGCATAACACAAGTTCTGCTTAGATTGGGGGTAGATAATGTTGTGTGAACTGTCCAGCATTATTTAATTTAATATAACATTTCATAGCTTGTACTCTTGGCTTGCAGTTTTATTCGTAGAATTTGTGCTTTAAACCCCGCGCTACCTTACATTTATTAAATACCTACGTCTTCAAAACGTTTATACAAAATAGATGTAAAGTGTTTAAACCATTTATTATCAAAGCACTCAGGTTTGCGCGGGTGGAGACGCGGTCAATTGCTATGTCTATATTTTTGTTGATGTGCGCATCAGAAACTCCCAGACTCTTGGTAAATATTTTCACAACCTTACAAATGTTTCCGAGGGATAGGTATAAATAGCTACTCAATCGTCTTCTTTGGAGGATGGAAATTTAAGTGTATACAGACCATATTTTTGCTGATCCCTGTGAACAGTAGTATTATTATAGCTACTCAATCTTTTTCTTTAGAGGATAGGAATTTAAGTGTCTACAGACCATATTTTTGCTGATCCCTGTGAACAGTGGTATTATTATAGCTACTCAATCTTTTTCTTTAGAGGATAGGAATTTAAGTGTCTACAGACCATATTTTTGCTGATCCCTGTGAACAGTAGTATTATTATAGCTACTCAATCTTTTTCTTTAGAGGATAGGAATTTAAGTGTCTACAGACCATATTTTTGCTGATCCCTGTGAACAGTAGTATTATTATAGCTACTCAATCTTTTTCTTTAGAGGATAGGAATTTAAGTGTCTACAGACCATATTTTTGCTGATCCCTGTGAACAGTAGTATTATTATAGCTACTCAATCTTTTTCTTTAGAGGATAGGAATTTAAGTGTCTACAGACCATATTTTTGCTGATCCCTGTGAACTAGTATTATTATAGCTACTCAATCTTCTTCTTTAGAGGATGGAAATTTAAGTGTCTACAGACCATATTTTTGCTGATCCCTGTGTACAGTAGTATTAGTAGTAGTTTTTAGTAGTAGTACCTAGAGCTTTTTTGTGAGAGAGTTCGTCCGGGGAAGTACTACCACCATACCTGTTTCTGCCGCAAAGCAGTGGTGCTTGCATTGCTGTGTTCCAGTTTAAAGGGTACTACTACATCTGGAAATTACAGGCACATGAGACTTTCATCTTTATGTCTCATGGTGGCGGGCGCAGTGCAGTGCCATATAGGGTGCGTCCTAGGTGGACGTGACCTATGAGGTAATGCATTGTTAAAGGCAGAGGTTACCGCTTAACATCAGGTGTTCTGCAGGGCCATCTGCTTGTTCCGTCATTCACGAAGTTAAGAAAAAAACACAAAACCCCTAACTGATATCAGAATTTAAAAAGTGATATTACTGAAAGTATTTTGATGTGTTTGCTGTAGACGGGGTATAGTTTTTTTATCTGTACAATTGTTGTTAATCTAACCAAGGTATTAAAAAAAAAACGATCATAAGTGATTACCTAAAATATTTACTCAAAAGTGTAGGGACATTGATGATATTTGAATTTTGTTACCCAACTCAAAATCATATAAATTTTGGAATTATTCAGCAATGCGGCGTTCTGCGTCATCGTAACCCAGTCGCCATTTTGTCTGAATAGTTTGTAAACAAACTCTTGATAATCACGTCGCAAAAGCTTCGACGCTGTTGTAAATAGTTGCAATAAACATGTATTCTTAAGCAATTAACTGCAGTAAAAGACGAAGGCACTCAATGTAAACGGTATTTACTTAAGTAAAGTGGCTCGTATCTGTCTCAACGCATTAGTGTTGCTATTCAGTGTGGCAATGCAGCCAGTATCTTAGGGACGCTTACGTCTGGTACTGATATGGATCAGTTGAGGTCTTTAGGTAGCTCTTCTGCATAACTGTATAACATCCAAACCCAGATGATACAAACATTTGTCCCGCAGCGGGAATCGAATCCACGACCTCTTGCATCTCAGCCGCATACTCACCCGACAAGCCACAGAGGTCGTCAAATAATTTCAAAGTAACAGGCATCTAAAATAATGTGGGTGTAATGTAAAGGCTTCACATGCAAAATTTATCCAAAAAATAATACTCTCACAATCTGCACTTGTTGTAGATATTATTCATAATTAAATATGTATATACGACCTCTGTGGCGTGGCGGGCGAAGGTTCGCCTGTGACGCAGGAGGTTGCTGGTCCGATTCCCGCCTCGGAACAAATATTTGTACGTTCTGCAGATATTTGTTCAGGGTGTTCTGGGTGTTTTGTATGTGTAATAAAAAATATTTATCTAATGTAATTTATTGGGAGCTAGATAATAAATAAATAAATAAATAATAATAATAAATAATGCTGGACAAGTTCACACAACATTATCTAGCCCCAAGCTAAGCCAGAGCTTGTGTTATGGGTACTAGTTAACTGATATACTTAATACAATACATTACATTGATAGTTTTTTTTAATTATACATAGAATACACCCAGAACACCCTGAACAAATATCTGCAGATGCCACAAATATTTGTTCCGAGGCGGGAATCGAACCCGCAACCTCCTGCGTCAAACCATCGCCAGCCGCGCCACAGAGGTCGTCAATGAAGGAGATAATGTGTGAACTGTCCAACATTATTTAGGTAGGATTATTTTTCTTTTTATATGGTGGTATACTACCCTCCTAAAAGCCGGTTTCCTCTTGTCGAGAGTAGTAGACCCAGGAGTATGAACATTAAGAGCGTTTATGCTTTCGTTATGTGTTCATTCAGCGGCCTAGAAGGTCCATAAAAAGTAATTGAAAAAGTAAAGTTACAGCCAAAAGTTGTGCTAGCCATCCCTATATCTATCTGCCTCTTACATCCGGTGAACTTTTTCATTGGCAGCCGCGTGGGCTTGCGACTACCCGCAATACACTGCAGTAAAACAAAAATAAAAAAAAACAATGAAATGAGCTCAGTCCTAGCCTTAGTTTTTAGGGTTCTGTACCCAAAGGATAAAACGGCACCCTATTACTAAGACTTCGCTGTTCGTCCGTCTGTCACCAGACGGTATCACATGAACCGTGATGGTTAGACAGTTAAAATGTTCACAGATGATGTATTTATGTTACCGTTATAACAACAAATACTAAAAAACAGCATAAATAAATATTTAAGGGAGCCTCATACAACAGACATGTTTTTTTTGCCGTTTTTATAGATAATGGTACGGAAACCTTCGTGCACGAGTCCGACTCGCACTTCGCTGGTTTTAATTGTTGTTTTTAACATCATTTCCTACGTAATTTACTTGCATCCTGTACATACAATTGGCATGGCTACCAACACGATTAAACCCCAAAAAAAAGAAGTTAAAAATTGTCATGTAATAGGTATAGAATATAGTGTGCCCTTATGCCAATTTTCACTAATTATTATTTCACGAGATATTTAAAGCACGTCAATTTGACAGACTTTTCAATGTCTGGGTGGAATATTGCACCTATCTATATATATATGGACTATTGCAATATATTATACCTGTCAAGTTCCTATGATAATACATAAGATGGTGACAGCGAGCTGATCTGATGATGGAGACGAACAACGGAACTCCTCCATGGATAATAGTAGATTGGCCCATGTTTAGGCTCATTTTGATCAGCAAACGGTTACGATCACTAATTTTATAAAAGCTTGTTTGGAAAAATATATTTTTCACAAAAAACTTATTCAAAACTATCTTAGACTTTCGTTAAGTATCTCGTAAGCGTTAGGTTGTAGGTGAAAGTGAGCATTAGTCCTCCATATCCTATAACTATTTTATTTTAATGGGTTTGTCTTGCCTTGTTGTGTTTATTAGTGTGCTTTACTACAGGTCTAGTGCTTAACTGAGTCAGTCCCTGAGGTATGGGAGCGGTACTGGAGGGGTGTTTTCGTCTCTCAAATTATCAGATGACATGAAGCCACGCTTCATTTTCACGAAACGAAAACACCGCTCCCATACCTCAGGGACCGACTCAGTTCAGCGCTAGCCTGACCTGTAGTTTATAGAGCAATTCAAACTTTAAATTACTTGTCAAGGCATGAAAGATCGTTGTATGAAACCATCGCTTTTCTCATATTCTTAGTCTATGTATAGATACGAGTTGTCGATATTCGTGTTTGATCTGCTTAGTCTGTGAGTGCGCGCCAGATAAATCTGCGCGCGGCTTGGGTTCTTGATCGGACACATAACATAACATAACAACCAACAGTCACATACATAGTCTTAATCCCACACTAGGATCCCTTGTATCGTGGGTAGCAGAAACTAAGAGTACAGTTTTACCCAAAATATAAGTCCGATCGACTGTTTTCGTTTGCGCAGAAAAGCACAGACTGATATCTGACAGTAGCCGAACGTTATAGTATAGCTCTATCCCGCTGTATAGCTCTGTCCCGCTCACATCTAAAAGTCAACTGAAGACCTACGGTACCGCCAGGGGTATGGCCAGGGGTACCGTGGGTCTGAAATGTGATAAACGACCGGCCGTTATTTTTCCGCGAAATCGATCAACCAATAACAGCGCAAGATATTAGCGTGCGATTGCTATTGGTAGAAAGAAGGTTCCCGCGCTATAGAAATTGGTCTACGGCGCAGGTACATCGGGGCGACTTATATTTTGGGTAAAACTGAACCATAGTACCACAACATCCAGACACGGTACAAATTTTAGCAGATCATGCAAATACCTACTTATACCGCGGGAATCGAACCCACAACCTCCCGCATTACAGCTTGGTACCCGCCGGCCGCGCCACAGAAAACGTCAAACAAATCAATCATACAAAGATCTTACCACGCTCAGGAACATCGAGCAACGCAGGCTTCCGTACCGGAGTGCTCGATGCTCAGGAACTACTCCAGCCATTTTTTATGTGGAATGTTTGTAAACAAAGAGGTAATATTATATAAATTATTAAAAGGTACAAAGCTACAAAGGTAGTGGTTTACTTGTACAAATATACGTAAATATTTATGTTTAAAGATAAAACAGTAATTTAGAATGCATTATGGTTTGTTTACGTTTTGTTTTATCGTGATTGGCTAGACTATAGATAAAAACTAAAACTATAGAAAAATAACATACCCACGCCGAGTAGTCTAGTCTGCCAAGACTTGTTCTTATTTTTTTATTTTTTTGTAACGTGGCTTTGCTGCACCTTAGTTATGTATGTTTTTCTTATACCCTTACATGCCGCAGACATAAAGATGAAAACTATCATGTGCCTGATCAACCCATTAACAGGCTACCAACTAGGTTGAAACGATGTGTTTCGTCTACTAACTAACACAGTTTGGGCAATTAGTTTGGAAGAGCACTGCCCTGCTGTCATACAGTTTAGGTACACTAGTACCTATAGAGGGCAGTCACTCGTCTAAATATTTTGCAATTAAATATTTTTATAGTACCCATGTATTTGAAAAAATAAATTACTTACTTAATTTCACCGGCAAATATACCCTTCAAACCGAAACACAGCAATGCGAGCACTACTGCTTTGCGACAGAAATAGGTATGATGGTGGTACTTCCCCGGACTATTTAACAAAAAACTCTTTTACTAACCTATTCTATACCTACAAAACAGCCCAATCAGCATATTATTTACATATATATGATCGGAACCATCGGCTATGTCGCTGTAACGGTTATCCAGACACGAACTTGGCTATAGAGTAGAGCAGAGTAGAGAGTAGAGTAAGGCCCTTCTCACATTACGATACCCACAGGCGATTCAAGTATCCTGAAGGTATCCTGCAAGTCTACCTTCAGGATGTGCAGGCCCGCTAGCCTGCATTCAAATGTATGTGAGATACTTGGCAGTGACTAGTCTCCGGGACTTGCAGGATACCTTCAGAATACTTGAATCGCCTGTGCGTATCGTAATGGGAGAAGGGCTTTAAAGTTTATTTTGAATAAAACCATACACGGTACAATTTACTATAAACTGTGCCGTGTTATAGTCCTGTCAAAAAGGGTCCGTGCTCAGCATAATGCTGCAGTAAACTGCAGCTTAATATACTTGTTTTTAACCCCCGACGCAAAAACAACGGGGTGTTTTAAGTTTGACGTGTCTCTGTGTGTGTGTGTTTGTCTGTGGCATCGTAGCTCCCGAACGGATGAACCAATTTCGATTTTTGTTTTGTTTGAAAGGTGAATTTGTCGGGAGTTTTCTTAGCTTTGTTTGATGAAAATCGGTTCAGCCGTTTCATTGAGTAGAGGGTTTTTTAATTTTTACAAAATTAATTGGTTGTGTAATGCTTGGATTCAGTTAAAATAATAAATAAATAATACTGGACAGTTCATACAACATTATCTAGCCTCAAGCTAAGCAGAGCTTGTGTTATGGGTACTAGATATTCAATTCAACTCAATTAATTTATTTCCTTTGGAACACATTCGGTACACTTGAATTAGTCAATAGGTACATAAATTGTTGAGTAGCGGCTGTACATGGGCCTTGTCAAAGAAATGATTGTAAATAATAATACGATTTACAACACAAAACACAAGCAACGATACACAAAAAACAATAAAATTTCCTACAATACAAACCAAAACAATAACAAAGAAAAATAAAAAACTTGAATAAACAATTTGAGGCTCTCTTTAGGGATGCCGTTTCAAAAATATAATTTCTACCGATAATTCAGTTTTATTTTGCGGCTGAAAAGGGCCTTTATATAAAAATAGATAATCAACTGAACTATTTGCAACCATAAATTTATGCAGGATTGTGTTTCTCAAGTTCAGAGACCGACATTGACCAAGCATCTCGATCATTCAAGTAGTCATCATATGTGTAATAAGCACCTTTAGTCAAACCTGTCTTAATACAATTCTTAAACTTTCTATCGCTAAGTGATAATATTAATTTTGGAATTTTATTGTAAAAGCGGATACTATTTCTAAGAAAACATTTATTACATTTTTGTAGTCTGAATTTGGGAATAACTAATTGATCTTTATTTCTAGTGTTGGATTTGTGAACGTCGCATTTCTTTTCGAAACTTTTAATATTTTTCCGCGTAAACATGATACACTCGTCAATATAGAGAGAGGGCATTGTTATTATTTTAACTTCCCCAAATACATTCCTAAGTGATGTCCTCGAACTTAAATTGTATATTGCACGGACTGCCCTTTTCTGTAAGATAAAGATACTTTTCGTTTTAGCTGCGGTACCCCACAGTAATATACCGTAAGACATTAAGCTGTGGAAGTATCCGTAGTGCACGAGCCTTGCATTGGCCACATTTGTCATTTTTCGAATTTGTCGGACCGCGTGAACTGCTGAACTAAGTTTATCACTCAGGGAGCCTATATGAGGATCCCATTGCAGCTTTGTGTCAACCGTTATACCAATAAAGATAGTAGACTGGATGGATTCAATCTCCTTGCTATTGGATTTTAACATTAGGGTATGAATTGATGACATTCGGTGGTGTGAACATTAAATATTTAGTCTTCGATGGATTGAACACTAGGTTATTGCTTGCAAACCAATTGTTTAGCATATCTAAGGTACTATTGATATTAAAAAAGTCTGTCTCTTTTCGGGGTACTTTGAATAATACCGAGGTATCATCTGCAAACATGACTATTTCTGTACCTGTCTGTTTTTTTGATCATAACAGGTAAATCATTAACATAAACTAAGAACAAAAATGGACCTAATATGGATCCTTGGGGTACTCCAGACTTTATTATAGACCCATTTGATTTAACTCCGTCGATATCTACTTTCATTTCCCGGTTTGCCAGGTATGAAGAAATTAAACCTAAAGATGTATCCGTTACACCGTAATGCTCAAGTTTTTTAATCAAGGTACTGTGGCACACGCAGTCAAATGCCTTAGACAGGTCATAAAATACACCAACGACATTCTGAGCTTCCTCCCAAGCCTCTATTATAAAGGTCATCAATCTAGATAACTGATATACTTAATACAATACATTACAGATTAGATATTTTTATTATAAAATACCCAAAACACCCTGAACAAATATCTGCAGGTCGTACAAATATTTGTTCCGAGGCGGTAATCAAACCCGCAACCTCCTGCGTCGCAGGCGAACCTTCGCCCGCCGCGCTACAGAGGTTGTCAGTTTGATTCGTTTGTGCTGATTTAATAATGGGAAATGAATGCTGTAATTACTGGACTGTGAACTTAAGGGTGTACAAACCGTAGAACGTTAACCCTTGAAAGGTCATTGTTTTCGAAGGCTTTGTGGGATCTTCCCTTACCAATTATTTTTGCTTACGGTGTAATTGATGTGTTAATGGCGTCTGGTGGCCTAGCTTCGCTTCAGATTTTAGAAGTCAAGTTTGAACTACCAACTTTATCAAAAAATGTGTACTTATTGGTTATTTTGGAACTCTATTTAATAATTAAATAATAACAAATGACATCTAACAGTCACATACATTTGACGACCTGTGTGGCGGGCAAAGGTTCGCTTGCGACGTTGGAGGTTGCGGGTTCGATTCCCGCATCGGAACAAATATTTGTACGATCTGCAGATATTTTGTTCAGGGTGTTCTAGGTATTTTCTCTGTATAATAAAAAAAACATATGTAAGTGTTTTTTTTTTTTTTATACTACTTTGATGACGGAACAAGCAAGAGACAAGCAACAACCTGATGTTAAGCGGTAACCTCTGCCTATGAACAGTGCATTACCTCACAGGTCACGTCCACCTTAGGACGCACCCTATGTGGCATTGCACTGCGCCCGCCACCCTGAGACATAGATGAAAAGTCTCATGTGCCTGTAATTTCACCGGCACCCTTACCCTTCAAACTGGAACACAGCAATACTACTGCTTTGCGGCAGAAATAGGCATGGTGGTAGTACTTCCCCGGACGAACTCTTTCACAAAAAAGCTCTACTACTACTTGAAAATGTACTATGTAATGTATTGTATTTAGTATATCAGTTATCTAGTACCCATAACACAAGCTCTGCTTAGTTTGGGGCTACATAATGTTCTGTGAACTGTCCAGCATTATTTACTTATTTATTTATACATAGTCCACCCCATGCTAGGCTTCCTAGTATCGTGGGTATCAGGGGTAGGTACCATGGTACCATAAAATAAAAAATATATGGTACAATACCATAAAAAGTTAGGGTACCTCCCCTTACATGTAAAGTCGGGTTTTTTTTTCTCCTTTCTATCCATTTGTGTGGTGTCGTTAAAATGGTCGTTCAAAAATATCATGGGTGTGAGAAAACCATTTTTTGTTTCAGGAATCTTTTTGCGAAATATTGAGTAAATTAAAAAATTTTGTTAGTCAAGTTATTATTATTTTATCTGTGGTCAAGTGTTGTTTTGGGATATGTGAATAAATGTTTAGTATATATAACGAAGTTAAAAGGACACAAAACAGACATAGTTAACAAACAAACAATCAAACAGAACGAAAAAAACAGACAGACAAAACAGGACAAACAGTACACAACAAACAAACAGGACGAAGTTACTATCACAGTTATGTACGCTTTACAAGTTAAGGGGTCGAACAACTTATAAAATAATTTTCACTAGAAACGTTATATTTACCATGATTTTTGAGTTTTATATGTTCCCGATATTTCGGCACAGTTGCATGCGCCATGATCACGGGAGAACTGACTAAAGTCTTTGCGAGTAGATGTTATTGGCAGATATATCGATCTACCCTCTTTCTCACTCTTTTATTACGAACGATACCACTACCATCGGTTTCATTGTCACAATTCACACCAACTCGACACACAACACTAACGGTGTCCGGACGCGTAGCAGGTACCACACTTTTTTGATTCTTACACATTCTTACCACAGGCTTCCATACTCCAGATAATTGAAAACCATCTTCTCTATTGAAGTTTCTGTACTTAGTAATCTCAATTGCCTCTTGTACCATTCTCGGTATGTAATGTCGCTCTGTCGAGATTACCTGCGGACTGTGTAGCTCGATCCAATGATTTGAGCCAGATTCCAAAAGGTGTTCTGCTATGGCTGACTTATGTATGTCCCTGTTCTTGACCGCTCGTATGTGCTCCTTAACCCGACACGCTATCGTACGTTTCGTTTGGCCAATGTACGAACTCCCACAGCTACAATCAATTTTATACACCCCTGGCTTTTCAAGTGGAAAACTGTCTTTTGGTGAACGCAAGTAGTGCGATATCTTCTTTAAGGGAGTGAAAATGGTCTTTACGGAAAACTTTTGCAGGACTTTCGCAATTTTGTCCGTCACCCCCTTAACATATGGCAGAAACGCTGGCCTACGTTCTACTCTACATCTGCGGGGTCTTGGCCTAGGTCGGGATGGTAATGACCGAAGCTTATATCCATTCTTACGCAACACATGCTGGACATGAGCTAGCTCACTTTCAATGTGATTCTCATCACACAGGTCAACCGCTCGGTTGGTGAGAGATGTTACCACTGAATTGAGCTGCCGAGGGTGGTGGTGCGAATCAGCATGAAGATATCGGTCCGTGTGACCAGTAGTTAGTCAGTTCTCCCGTGATCATGGCGCATGCAACTGTGCCGAAATATCGGGAACATATAAAACTCAAAAATCATGGTAAATATCCCGTTTCTAGTGAAAATTATGTACATAACCATGATAGTTTCAAAAGTTATAACTTATAAAATGTACTTGAAAAGTCAAAAGAGAAATTTAATACGAATTCCATTGAAAATTACTCAGATGAAGTTGCTATTGTGACTGGCAACTGTGGAACCCTACCACGGAATAAATAATAGTAACACTGCAATGCGCATGGCCAAACATAATATGCGCTTGGCTGCTTTTATTTTGTTTTGAGAATATAACGACGCTGGACAAAATCTTTCTTTTGTTTAGTTCAAAAGAAGGCATCCTTCTGGCAAGTTATGGGAATATGAGTTTACAATTAATAAGTTTTTTTGTGAAAGATATTTTTTTCGAAAAAGGTTTTATGAAATTAATAATCGGAACCGTGTGCTGATCAAAATGAGCAAAAACACGGTCTACTGTTATCCATCGAGGAGTTTCGTTGTCCTTCACTCCAACAGCAGATCAGCCATATACTAGTGTTACGTGGAGGAAATTTTCTTCCTAACTATCACACCAGTGTGAAAGAGCGGTGTGAAGGTGAGTCGGTCGCGTAATATTGTATTGTCACCAAAATTAAGGGGTATGCTAGGTGTATGTGTGTGTAACAAGCATATGCCCCAACTGATGTTAAGCGGTAACCTCTGCCTTTAACAATGCATTACCTGGTCACGTCCACCTAGGACGCACCCTATGTGGCACTGCACTGCGCCCACCACCCTGAGACATAAAGATGAAAAGTCTCATGTTCCTGTAATTTCACCGGCTTCATACCCTTCGAACAGGAATACCGAAAAGCAAGCACTACTGCTTAGTAAAAATTTTTGTTTTGTTTTTGGCAGTAATTTGTATGGAGGTAGTACTTCCCCGGACGAACTCTTTCACAAGAAAGCTCTCCTACCGTTTTACCCAAAATATAAGGCCAACCGCCTGTTTTCGTTTGCGTAGAAAAGCGCAGACTGATATCCGACAGTATAGCCGAACGTATAGTATAGCTCTGTCCCGCTCACATCTAGGAGTAGACTGATGAACACGATGGCGCACGACCGGCCGCAATTTTGCCGCGAAATCGATTAACCAATAACAGCGCAAGATTTTAGCGCACGATTGCTATTGGTAGAAAGAAGGTTCCCGCGGTTTAGAAATTGGTCTACGGCGCAAGTACATCGGGGCCACTTATATTTTGGGTAAAACTGTACTAAAATTGCAATTTCAACTACAGTTACAAGTTTTGTCCCAAGCAACAAACGACAGGTGAAGCTAGTCACAAAAACTTGTAAAATACCTCTCCTTTTGCAATAAAGTTTACTTAGTTTCTGGATAACAAGGAATACTTAACTAGGTCAGTAGTTCGAGGATACGGGTTCACTTCATAGCTTTCATTTGTTTTCAATTGTACAGTGTATACTACTATTTGTACTCTATACTCAATGCACATTGTTGTAGCTTCACAAAGACTTCTCAAAGACTTCTCAAATGAATAGACCTACCGCGTTACTAGAGAACTGGAATTATCCTAGAAATAAATAATTTGTGTTTTTTTTTTCAATACCTACAATCTTTTATAAAATTGGTGATCGTAACCGTGTGCTGATCAAAATAAGCCAAGACACGGCCAGTCTGGTATTATCCATCGAGGAGTTCCGTGTCTCCATCATCAGATCAGCTCGCTGTCCCCATCATGTTGTATTGTCATCGGAACTTGACCTATGCCAAATTTTAGCTCAATCGGTTGAGGATAACTGCTGTAAAATTCAGTTGCTAGATTCCACCCGGATTCCACCCAGACAAACATACATAGATTGCAAGTTAAATAAAAGCTTGTAAAATAATGAGGAGCTTTCCAAGTGTCCGCCCCCCGTGGGTCCCATTTTACCCTTTGGGTACGGAACCCTAAAAATACAAAATCTGGTAAAGTTATGTAATAATTAATTAATTAATATCTTTATGATAGTTACTTATTTTGATATATTTGCTGTACCAAAACTGTCGCCAACGCCATCTAGCGAGTGATAAATTATGCTAAAATGATACTAGGAAAAATATTACACAGTGATTTGTCTTTTGCATTGACAAGCAGTTTCAAATTCGATCGACAGAGACAAAACACAGAAATTTCAAGGATGTCGCACGGCTTGTAATTTTCAGCCGTTAGACGTTCACTGATTGACGAGGCCTCATCGAATGCTATTGGGGGGCGAGGGGGGGGGGGGGGGGCTTCATAATCCTCCGCATGGCTGGCAGATTGATGAGTCAAAGTATATTTATTGCTGAATTACATGTTAAAAAGATATTTCAGTTATAATGTTGGATTCAATGTAATCTACCCTTTAAGCTGGTTGCTTTCGCTTGTGCCGTGAAATTCATTTTTTTCTTGTTTTCTGCTCATAACAGCTCATCAATACTTATTCAGGTAGAGAAAACTAATTTGCCGGTAATTACAAGAGCTAACACACAAGTTTTAATTTATAGTATCACATATATATCATTAATTTAGCTACGGTTATGCTTCATTGGTTTTTACTGTGTTTGTTTTTTGTTTCAAGGACATTAATAGCAGCACTAATTATATTTATGTGATACTATAAATTAAAACTTGTATGTTAGGCATCGATAAAATGTAGTTCTTTTATCGAAGATAATTAATTACCAGCACATTAGTTTTCGCTACCTGAATAAGTGTTGATGAGCTGTGATGTGCAAAAAACAAGAAAACAAATAGAATTTCGCGCCACAAGCGTAAGCAACCACCAAGGGCGGGCAATGTTTCTTATTTTATTTACAATAATTCAAATGAGAGCGTGCTTAGGTGGATTTTGTGGCCCTCCCCTGGTCCCTTAGCCGAGTTTAACGATATCTATACGGTCAGTTGACTACAAAATTTGTGTTTGTTTTTTCTCTTATTCAGGCTCTCTCCATAGATGCTTCGCCTAGTGAGAAAGCCGGAAATAACTCTTTGTTCTTAGCATAACAATGTGTATCCATATAATTAGCTTACTTTCACTGTATAAAGTGTAAGATCCAAGTAAATAATATTACGCTTCTAAGTAATATGATTATCCAGTCACTCAAGCATGATTTGATTTTCCACAATATAAAACATTGAAATATAATATAGGTACTTACGTAATTAAAACAATAAATGTTTCTATAAAAACTCGGAGACGGAAGCGTATACAATTTTGTTTTTAGCCCAGCATCCCTAATAGATATTAAATTACGTCTGTATATTATTTTAATATATTTCTCTTCTTTGATTTCTACAACTTTATTAAATTAATAAAAATAAATAATGCTGGACAGTTCACACAACATTATATAACCCCAAGCTAAGCAGGGCTTGTGTTATCGTTACTAGATAATTGATAATACTTAATGCAATAATATGTACAATTAGGTACTGGTTTGAAAATGCCTGGCCCAGTCCAGCATATATATTGGGGATCTTTGATCATTCTGGCCCAGTGAAGCATGGATCTTACTTTAAAATTCAGTACCTAGCAGAACCGACTTGGACTACCCTACTTACTGGTCTTGTTTGTCACGCCTTTCAAAGTCAAAGTCAAAGTCAAAAGTATTTTATTCATTGAAATCACAAGGATCATTTTGAATCGTCTTAAAAAATAAATTTATATTTACTCCTGTTCCAACGCTACCAGACCTAGAAGAATCAGGCAACAAACACGGTCTGTTTTTCTTTTGATGATCCTTCTTACTACTAGGTGGGGAGCGCCTGTGTGGTGCCTCGAGAACAAGTGGAAGCTGATTCAAGGAAAAAAGGAAAACCAAAATTAAAAGCCTTACTTAGGTAGGCAGTCAAAAGTAAGATGATAGAGAGAATCAGCAAAAGTTCATAAGGCAGCACACACTACGCTTGATATACTCATAAATAACATCAGTAATAAATTATATGCAGGTACAGACATTGCAAATTGACAAATTAGGTGTCAAGGGGCAGAGCGACATCAGGCCACGCGGCTTTATTATTAACATAGTCATGTAGTGTGTAATACGCTTTCTTAATTAAATTATTCTTTATGTAAGATTTAAATCTTCGAATCGAAAGTTTAGAAGCACTTTCTGGAAGTTTATTATAGAACCGAACAGAATTCCCCATAAAAGACCCACTTACTTTTTTTGATCTAAATTTGGGAATACTCAGTTCACTTTTATTTCTCGTGTTAAAACAATGCACGTCACTTTTTTTCATAAATCTATCTAAGTGTTTATGTGTATATAATAAGGTTTCGTGGATGTATTGCGATATTACCGTGAGAATGTTAATTTCCTTAAAACGCTCCCTCAAGGAGTCACGTGGCTTCATTTTATAAACGGCACGTATTGCCCGTTTTTGTAAAACAGATATTGCTTGGATGTCTGCTGCTTTCCCCCACAGAATGATGCCATATGACATAACACTATGGAAGTAGCCAAAATAAACTAGCCTAGCTATAGCTTCATCAGTAAGCTGCCTTATCGTACGAACTGCATATGCAGCGGAACTAAGTCTACCCGCAAGTGCCTCAATTTGTGGTCCCCACTGCAAACTTGCATCAATATTAAGTCCTAAGAAAACAGTAGAGTTTACAAGATTGAGTGTCTCGCCATTTACTTTAATATTAGTTGGGTAATGTTTTACATTTGGCAAAGTGAATTTAATGCATTTAGTTTTTTTAGCATTAAGCAACAGATTATTTACAGTGAACCAATCAAGAACTCGCGATAGTGATTTATTTACATCATCGTAATTAGCTTTTGACCTATCAACTTTGAAAATTAAAGACGTATCGTCAGCAAATAAAACTATATCACATATGTCTTTTACATAAAAAGGGAGATCGTTAATGTATACTAAAAATAGAAATGGGCCTAGTATTGAACCCTGGGGCACTCCCATAACAATAGACGATCCTGAAGACCTTTCACCACCAACGTCAACTTTTTGTACTCTATTGGATAAGTCTTTGGAGCGTTATTTCTAATTTGGAGACGTGGAGATACCACACCCATACCAGCCGGAGCTGTTACCTAACCCATTCCCTCATTCCCGAATTACTAAGTAGGAATTAGTAGTTAGTAATTACGAAGTATAAAATAGAGTTTTGCAAAATGTAGGTGTTTAGTGAAAATTATCAAAATTTGTTTAAATACCACGCAACATCTTGCGGGAACGGGTATAGGGGCTTTTCTTTGCCCTCTTATATACTTACCCCTGAATTTGTGCCCATACTTTAAAGCATGATCACACTATTAACAGTTTTTTTCTTCTTCCCCAGATGTTGTACACCTCAATGAAGCTACATCATCCACATAAACGTCAATAATGTGAACCAGAATGGCGAATCGAACCAAAATACTTTACTTGATGCTCATCACCATCACGGACATACAAGCTAAGCCTACTGACGACCCTAAATCTGAAACCAAAGTGGAGAACGAAACTTTGGAAATTTACAAAACCGAAGAAGAGTTTTTCTACAACACCACTGACGTAAAAAAACATAGTACAATTGATTTAAATAAGCTGATAGATAAGAGTAAATGTGAAATGAACGCATCATTTGAAGAGCCTCCGTTCGCCGCCGTTAAGAAACTTGATTCTGTTTACTTGAACCAAATATACTCAAGTGTCACCAATCTTATAGAAGAGAATCTATCTATTGATAGTATGGAACTGGATGGATTGGACCTCTATGAAGTCGTCGGTAGGGAGTGTGGAGGGGCGAAGGTCTGCCCGAACATGAGAGACAATTGGATGAATAATAAGACTATAACGATCGGCTTCCTAGGCGCGTATCGACGAAGCCAGGTCAGTTTTATTTTACACCTTGTAATGATTCAGCCTTATTAGTCTGACTTACAAGAACCTCTTCGGTTGTTTGAGAAATTAAAACATAAGTACTATTTTAGAATAGAGTATTTATTTGAATTCAAATTTTGAAGGAACCGTAGAAAACAAAAGGTCAGGGGAGGCAGTCAGATTGGTAAGCCCGAGGGGTAAATTTTCTCGCGGAAGCGGTGCCGGTGGAGTTTGAAAAAGTAATTAAACCAGAAGATAGTGAAACGAGTTATTGCGCCTTGGGCAGCTCTCTAACAGGACGAGAGAGCTGTTTCAAATGGAAATCGCAAACTTAACTGCTTTGCGTCGCTAACGAAGTCATGAGAATGGTGACATGGCGGACCTCAGAAAATATAATCGCGTACCTAGATCAGATTGGGCATCCTGGGCTGTAATATGGCTTCCGTTTTAAAGGCCTGCAGTAGCCCACGACTTTGCTTTTGCTAGTGGCGGAGGAGAGGATGTTTTTCAGCAAGAGTATCACGTCATTGTGACACTCTTAATTATCTGCCTCTAGTGAAAACGTTGTCGTCCCCGGTGGTACTTGGGTACATGTCATAGGCACTTCGTCCAGGTCTGACATCTGTGGCCATGGCCTATGGCCATGTCCCCCCTAGTTTCTCTAGAATAGGTATCTCAGCATTGCACTTCGCTGAGAGACAAACACAATTAACTTTCACCTAAATGTGAGCTTGCGTGCTCTAGAAATTGCCACTTACACACCCAGAATAGATAGGTATTTAAGGTACACTTTAGGTCTTCATCAGTATTAGAGTGATTTTTCGACCAGGATACTGCTTGGCACATCTAATAACCCTAGGGAATAAGCTAGTACTCTGACATTCACACAAAACAAGCACAAATAACTAAAAAACAAGCAAATGTGAGCTTGGCAAATAAAAAAAACTTCAGCTAGGAAAATTAGCTAGGCCACATATCCGGGCGCGAAATGACTTTGAATAATCCAAAAGAATCCAATTTGAGTCTTCAAGATGAAGCCGAGAGGCTGTTCAAATTCGGCTATCGTAGGTTCAAACCCATAACAGTCATGCTGAGTGGTGCTGTGGAACCCTTCTGTTGAGATATGCAGAACTTCCTTTAAACTTGGGACCTTGAATCTATAGGACGAAAGTCCTAGAGCTTTATGAGAACAGTTTCTTGACTTTATTTGGGAGATTCCCTGCATTAAAATAACAAATAATATATCTTCATAACGTAAATAATAATAATAATAATAAATAATGCTGGACAGTTTACACAACATTATCTAGCCCCAAGCTAAGCAGAGCTTGTGTTATGGGTACTAGATAACTGATATACTTAATACAATATATAACATAGATAGATTTTTTTTATTATACATAGAAAATACCCAGAACACCCTGAACAAATATCTGCATATCGCACAAATATTTGTTCCGAGGCGGGAATCGAACCCGCAACCTCCGGCGTCGCAGGCGAACGTTCGCCCGCCCCGCCACAGAGGTCGCCAATATACTAAGAACTGAAATCTATTATGTTGTACTATAAACTCGGGAGGAATTCCTGTGAAATCTGGCTCTACGGGCGTCAATTGAGTCTTCAAACCATAGCCGAAAGGCTGTTCTAATTCGGCTATCGTAGGTTCAAACCCATATCGGCCATGCGAAGCTGTGCTGTGGAACCCTTCTGTTGAAAGAGCAGAATTTCCTGAAAACTTGGGACCTGGAATTTATAGGACGAAAGTCCTTAGTGCCTTATGAGAATAGCTTCTTGACTTTATATGGGAGTTTCCCCGCCTTAATTATTCTTTGAGGATTCAGTGCGACGCTTACGAGCAGAGATTTGCAGGAAAACCTCCTGATCTTCGAATTAACCTTAAATTCCTGAAAACTTTTATTCCTTACTATTTCTCTCCAGTGAGATCAAAGTTCGAGTAATTTTCCAGCATAGGATATTTTGAGGGTCTTCTGAGATCCTTGGAGAGAACTTAGATAAGCTTTCCTCTTATCTCTCTTTGAAGGAAGAGATTTAACGTACAGACATACTGAAGAATTTATTATTAATGTAAATTCCCTTTATAATGCAGAGTAGACCTGACCAAGTACATGTGCTGAGGGTCACTGAGATGCGCGTAGGTGGTGCGCCCTCTATACTGCCAAAACCAAATTATTACATTCCATTTCGAAGATTTCCATGAAGAACTGAGTTACTGCTAAAATTTCACAACGTAGAGTCCTTTCCATAAGATGATCACGCTGGCCATAGCATTTAGTTCATATCATAAAATCTCCCTAGGGAAATACGGTTAATAAGGGGTGGGATGTTACAACCTTTAATATTATTGAGTGTTTTCGATACCTAATGATGCGTTATCTAGTTAAGGTGGATGCTCTCGCTTGAGGTGCGTTTTTTTTTTGTTTTTTGGCCGTTACAGCTCATGGACACTTCTTCAGATGGCGAATGTTGATTTCACGAGAACTGGGAGACTTAACACACATGTTTTAATTGATAGTATCTTATAAATATCATCAGTACGATCAATACGAACCCCTAAACAAAAAAAAAACACTGTAAAAATGTGTAACTATCAATTAAAACATGTGTATTTGGTCTCCTAGTTCTCACGAAATCAACTTTCGCTATCTGAAGAAGTAAACATGAGCATTATAGAGCAAAAAAAAAAACAAAAAAAAAGAGTTTTGCGCCACCAGCGAGAGCATCCACCTGAAGGATGCGACAAGTAATCAAGTGTTTGAAATCAAGTGGACAATAATCTAGCGGGTTTTATTAGTCGTAGAGTTTTGTGAAAAAGTTCATCCGGGGAAGTACAACCACCATACCTATTTCTGCCGCAAAGCAGTAGTGCTCGAATTGCTGTTTTCCGGTTTGAAGGGTATGGTTGCCGGTGAAATTACAAGCACTTGGGACTTTTCGTTTTTGTGTCTCAGGGTGGAGTAGTGCAGTACCACATAGGGTGCGTCCTAGGTGGACGTGACCTATGAGGTAATGGATTGTTAAAGGCAGAGGTTACCGTTTAACATCAGGTGGGCTATTTATTCCGGCATTCAAGTTAAAAATAAGTGTTATTGCCTATAATTATATAAGCACACCTTGTTAGCTTATAATAGGTAAATAAAATTGTGTCACACTGGTTACACAAAAATAAGGCCTATTTAATTCTGTAGTACTGCGACGGAGTAACATAGGTACGTTATAATTATTCGGAGGAGTTAGTCAATTCCTCAAAAGCTACAATCGCTTTTTAGGGTTCCGAAGTCCGACAAGGAAACCTTGTAGTTTCACCATCTGTCCGTCCGTACTCAGGGCCGTTTTACGCTTATACTGTTTTGCAAGGTATAGTAACGCCTACAAAGTTATGAAAAAAACTCGGAAATAATGTTTTTTCGTGGTACTTACATGTAAACTGTTTTTTAGTCCAAACAAAAAGGGTAATCCATAAGGGTTCCTTGTCTTTGACTGCGGAACCCTTATGGATTCGTCATGTCTGTCTGTCTGTCTGTCTGTCCGTGTATGTCACAGCCTTTTTTTCCGAAACTATAAGAGCTATACTGTTGAAACTTGGTAGGTAGATGTATTCTGTGAACCGCATTAAGATTTTTACACAAAAATTTAAAAAAATACAATTATTTATCCTATACTTAGAACTGAAACTAAAATATTTTTTTTCATCAAACCTATACGTAAGTGGTATCTATAGATAGGTCTTCAAAAATGATGTTGAGGTTTCTAATATAATTTTTTTCTAAACTGAATAGTTTGCGCGAGAGACACTTCCAAAGTGGTAAAAAGTGTGTCCCCCCCCCCGTAACTTCTAAAATAAGAGAATGATAAAACTAAAAAAAATATATGATGTAAATTACCATGTAAAATTTCACTCAAAATTGGTTTGAACGAGATCTAGTAAGTAGTTTTTTATTTTTGAGGTTCCCCATACTTGAACTGAAACTCAAAAAACTTTTTTTGCATCATACCCATACGTGTGGGGTATCTATGGATAGGTCTTCAAAAATGATTTTGAGGTTTTTAAGATAATTTTTTTTGAAACTGAATAGTTTGCGCGAGAGACACTTCCAAAGTGGTAAAAAGTGTGTCCCCATAACTTCTAAAATAATAGAATGATAAAACTTTAAAAAATATATGATGTACATTACCATGTAAACTTTCACTCAAAATTGGTTTGAACGAGATCTAGTAAGTAGTTTTTTTTTAATACGTCATTAATTGTTATCCATCCAAGAACTTTTATATTATGTTACTTGCTGCTGTGGAACCCTTCATGGGCGAGTCCGACTCGCACTTGGCCGTTTTTTTTAAATTTTTATGCATATCGTAATATATATTGTTGAATAGGTCTTTCAAAACGAGGTTTAATAAACATTTTTCTAACGTTACAGATTTCGGTTTCATTAATATTAGGCTTTGAAGAGATATTAAATTTCCCCAACCCCTACTGAATCAGGAATTGAGAATACCTGAAAAATATTGAAAATATCACAAAAAAATATAATTACTATCTAGGCTTTACCACGGAGGTGGGCAACCAATGACCCAGGGCAAAAATAAATGAACCAGGGCTCCTTCATGGAAGTAATTAGTACGGTTCTAAATGTTGTTTTTTGTCATTTTTTTCTGATGAACTTGTATATTTTTAGAAGTAGGGAAGCAAAAGTTGAATTTCTAAATAATTATGTAAATCAACTCATTGAATTTGCGTGAAACAAAACACAACAAGCTTCATTACTTTCGCACAACTTGTACGCATGAAATTAAATTATCTTTTTCATTATCTTAACTATAAAGTATATTATATTATCAATAACCAAAATTTTCGCAACTGTACGTTACGTTAATCAGAAAAGTTGGTCAGACAATGCATGGGGAGTTGCCCATGTTCTTTACGAGTAGTACTTAGTTGATTTTATAATCCCATCCTATCCCACTATATTTAGTGTTTGGATGTTTGCTACTCAATCAAGGCTGAACCGATTCCGATGAAATCTGTTACACAGATAGATTATGACCTGTATTGAGCTATAGGATACTTTTCATTCAGAATAATAACCGGGAATAACAGGACAACAGAATATCAATCGGTGAGTATTCAAATATAATATGAAAAGCTGTAAGGATAAAGCTGGGTACATGCGGTTAAAGTCGATTGTAACCTCTGCAGCCTGACAATTTTTTTTTATTCTCTAAGTCTGCAATAGATCGTGACCTGACATCGGAGCCCTACACTGCGTGGTCTATCACGCACTTGGTCTGTTATTTGTATTATGTATTCCGTGAAAGTCCGATTTGATGAATGGTTTGAATTTTGTGTTCTTTGCTGATTAAAAACTTTTGCTGTTTTTACTATCGCAAGATATTTTTTTATCAATTTAACTATGTTTTTTCCCAGTAAATAGAACAGCAACGATTAATACTCTTTGCACGTACTTTTAAGGATTCGGTACCAACTTGGTTTGCCGTAGTCGGGTAAATAAATAAATAAATAAATAAATAAATAAATAAATAAATAAATAAATAAATAAATAAATAAATAAATAAATAAATAAATAAATAAATAAATAAATAAATAAATAATTCTGGACAGTTCACACTACATTATCTAGCCCCAAGCTAAGCAGAGCTTGTGTTATGGGTACTAGATAACTGATATACTTAATACAATATATTACATAGATATATATTTTTTATTATACATAGAAAATACCCAGAACACCCTGAAAAAATATCTGCGATCGCGCAAATATTTGTTCCGAGGCGGGAATCGAACCCGCAAACTCCTGCGTCGCAGGCCAAGCTTCACCCGCCGCGCCACATAGGTCGTCAACCGTATAAATAAATAAATAAATAATGCTGGACAGTTCACACAACATTATATAGCCCCAAGCTAAGCAGAGCTTGTATTATGGGTACTAGATATAACTGATATACTTAATACAATACATTACATAGATATATATTATTATTATACATAGAAAATACCCAGAACACCCTGAAAAAATATCTGCAGATTGCACAAATATTATTTCCGAGGCGGGAATCGAACCCGCAACCTCCTGGGCCGCAGCCGAACCTTCACCCACCACGCTACAGAGGTCGTCAAAATAAAGCAGTGTGGTTTTGTGACAAACAGTCCCCATCCGCGTTGTTTTGGTGTAACATAGGAACATAGGTGTAACATAGGTGTAACATTTGTGTTTCCTTAACATAGGAAGATGACTTTTTAATTTCGACGAACTCTGTAACGCGTCGGGCGAGTAGCCGGCTGAGACGCGAAAGGTTGCGGGTTCGATTCCTGCTGCGGGACAAATGTTTGTATAATCTGCAAATATTTGTTCCGGGTCTGGGTGTTATGGTACCATAGTACCTACTCGTAGTTTCTGATACCCACGACACCTAGTGTGGGGTCAGGACTATGTATGTGACTGTTGGGTGTTATATGTATTCCTTGAAGCCCAGCACAAGTTATCGGCTTTGTTTCATCGCAATCGGTTTACTCTTACTTTAAGTAGTAGTATAACTTCTTGTATCAACACAATGTATCTGTGAAATGATACGGAACTTTGTAACATACCTAGAAAGTTCTAATAGGCCACGAGCAATTAGTTTAATAGATTAGATTACACGTGTGCATCCCACTATCACTCCTAGAAGTATTTTTAGTAGTAGTAACTTTTGTTGTTTTTACTACCAATACCATACTTAATTCCCCCGCAAAGCAGTAGTGCTCGCATTGCTGTGTTACGGTTTGAAGGGAGCTGGTAAAATTACAGGCATATGCGACTTTTCATCTTTGTGTCTCAGGGTGGCGGACACAGTGCAATGCCACATAGGGTGCGTCCTAGGTGGACGTGAGCTATGTGGTTATGCATTGTTAAAGGCAGAGGTTACCGCTTACCATCAGTTGATAAATCTGCCTGTACCGTCATTCAGGTAGTTAAAAAAACTCTACCATTAATAATGCTAACCCACAACCACTCTACCATTAATAAGACTATCTATGGTTATCTATCTATGACTATCCACAACAACTCTACCATCAATAATGCTATCTTACAACCCCTCTATCGTTAATAATGATATCCCACAAGCACTCTACCATTAATAAGGCTATCCCACAACAACTCTACCATCAATAATGCTATCTTACAACCCCTCTATCGTTAATAATGATATCCCACAATCACTTTACCATTAATAAGGATATCTCACAATCATTCTACCATTAATAAGGCTATCCCACAACCACTCTACCATTAATAATTCCAACCCTCAACCACCCTATCATTAATAATGCCATCCCATAACCACTCTACCATCAATAATTCCATCCAACAACCACTCTTCCATTAATAAGGCTGTCCCACAACCGCTCTCACATTTAAAAGAGCATGCGTGTTTATCATTATCCTTTTTTCTTTGCTTTCAGACGGTGCTGGGTGCTATGCCCCTGGCAGTGGCAGCTGTGAACCGCGTGCCGAGCTTACTGCCAGGCCTCAAGTTACGCTTCGTGGCAGCTGACATCGGACCCTCGAGTCTCCCCATCATGATGGATATAGAGAGTTTGTCTTTGAGGTTAGTCGTCGAAAGAGGACTTGTAAGTACCCCATGCTTCACCCGGGTGGAGAATCTAGGTGGAGGCCAATTTTCGGATTGTAGAGATTATCTCTAAATTAGAGATAATGTCAAAGCATGAATGTCTATAAAAAATGTCACGAAAATGACAGAATAACCATCAAATCGTATTCGATTTGAAAGATGTTGGTCGACTTATGTCTATTTATGACATCACGAGAATAGCAAATTAAGATTTTATTCGACATTCGCCATCTTTTTTCGACATATGTCTAATTCGACTTAATCTCTAAAGCACGAGAATTGCCCTCCAGGTCCGTACCCAGTTACTATGATTTCCTAGTATCTATTGCAACGCACTGAATGCTTTCACCACATTGGTTGATGTGTGACTGTTATGTCAAATTAAGAGAACTTTAAAAATGTATTTGAAGCTGATCGTGTTTGTAATCAATGCAAGATGCATCGTCTTATATAACATTTAGTTTGCTTCAGCTAAAAGAAAAATACAAGGAGAAAAAAGGTCAATTCAAACCTTGCAAAGAGTCCCACGCAGCTAGCGTTAGGAGTTAGGAGGACATAGACAGGAGGTTCCTCTCTCTGCAATCCTAGCCTCCGACCGTTTGGGCCTCGCTCCGCGGTCGGTGGTTCTCCGTTTAGATACATATTCATCCTCATATTCATTTATTGCTTATTATGTAATATGTACATTAATGTTAGTATTGTTCTCAATTATACTTTTTGTTAGTTAGGCAAAAACGTACACAAACACACTTACATACTTTTGTTACATATTTTTGACTATAAAGTTTTTATACTATTACACTCGTATTTATAAACAAGTAATTACTTGTTGCTAAGTAATTTCTTAATGAAGTCATTACTTGAAGCTAGAATTCTTCAGTACAAAATTTTATTCTATAGTTGAGTAATGCACGTTACTTACTAAACACTGTCAAAAAGCTCCGAACCGAGTAATAAGCGTTGCTTAAGTAACGAAAGTGGTTACTATTACTTGATTAAGAATTCAAACTTTTGACAGTTCTTACTTCGACCGATTTCTTAACTATGCAATAAAAATAGTTGCTCAAGTAATTACTTTTGCTTAAGTAATTACTTTGACTTGTCTATAAATACGAGTGTGAGTGTTCCTAAATGGTTCCTTTACGTACTAAAAAATGATTTTTTTAACGTGATTTTAAATAAATTAGTGTCATCATTCTCTTCACAAAAAGGATTTTTTGATGCTTATTCAATAATCTTTGACTATGGAAGTCTGTGTAGCGAGAGAGACCTGTGAAAGGTTTTTGAACAAAATAACAAGCTAGTGCCCCAACAACAAGCTACAATTAAAAAGTGAAGTTTAACAACAAGCTAGTGCCCCAACAACAAGCTACAATTAAAAAGTGAAGTTTAACAACAAGCTAGTGCCCCAACAACAAGCTACAATTAAAAAGTGAAGTTAAATAAAACCTTTGTCACTCAAGCAACTTATGCCGCTCTATCAACCTATCACACACACAGGCAAATAAGAAAAGAAAAACAATTTCTTTGCAGAAACAGAAATACCTACTCGTCGTAAAAATACTTATTCAAAAAGCAGAAAATACTTATTCCTTATGGCTTGATTCGCACGTGTTCAATTGATAGAAAGGTATCTATTTATAATGTACCAACACGAGCGCAAAAAACACCTACTTTTAAGTATTAGTACAGATAAAATAATACTATACTTTATTAGGTACTCTTTAAGCTGACGTTAGATTGGGTTGAAAGTGGCATTGAGTTGGGTTGACTAACTTTTGCTTTGCTGATGATATTGTTCTCATCTCATCAACAAGAAGTTGAAGTCTATGCACGAAGAACTGGCTTGAGGTTTGATTGAAGATCAATATGTCTTCTTCTTATCTTAGGTAATGGCTTCTGTGCATTATTTGCAGCAATTTAGCCAATGTCAAGTGATATAATTATTATAGTTTTAAAGTCAAGTCGTCAAGAGTCTCCGTATATGTCAAAGACCAAAGTAATGACCAACAACATTGAGTAAAGTCAAAGTCAAAAGTATTTTATACTATTCGCCCTGTAAAAAGCTTATAGATTTCACTGCAAACAGTGAATGTTGTATTTGGAACGTCAAATTCTTTTGGAAACTCGTGGAAAACTCTCAGTAAAAAAAACGCCATATGGCATTATAAAGAGGTTTGTTCAAAAATCGAACTGGCCACCATAAAAAGAATTTAAAAAAAAGTACGTTTACAAAGAAAACAGACCAAGACAAAGAATGTGCAAAAAACAAAAAAAAAAAGAATGTGAAACAAAAGACGTGTTTGGTGCTGTGATTTTCAGTGAATTTTTATTATCTCGCAGAAGGTGTGAAAAGTAGAGTATGCTCCTCTGGAATAAAGCCTGTCTTCGTCTTGGGCACCTTGGACCCCCCTCGCTTCACTCAGGACTCTATATAACTCCCAAGCGTAGCAAGGAAGTTAACTGTAGAGTCTCTCTCGTTACGCTCTGGGTTCAATATGCCGCCCGCGACGTAAGACACTGCTTTATTCCCATAGTGCATAATCTACTATTACTCCTGTTAAACAAATAAGTATATACAAACATACTACATACATACATGGACTGCTAAAACATAACACTATGTATGTTTTTGCCGTAGTCGTATTATTTTACTAGTGTTCGGGTTCCCCTGCGTTATTATCTCGAACGCAACGAATTTCGGGATTAAGTCCTGCCATAGTTGAATGCCTTGATTTGGCCCAGTATATCATCGTTGGCTCCGAAAGGGGTCGTGACCCCATCGTCCCAGGAGCAGATTCTGATTGGGACTTATATTGACTTAGGACGATTCCGGTCATTCTGAACAAATATTTTTAGCTATGTATATTGTTGATTCATGTTTGGTAACTTCCTGTACCCAAAAGTTATATATCTGAGTGTGTTTGTGTGTGGAGGGAAATCGTTGAACGAAGTAGGTACCATTGATGCCTCTCCCAGTAATATCAAAAAAGACAATGTTAAGATTTTTGGTTATCTGTATGGTTGTACATTGTTTACACAATGAAGCCGGAACGGCTAAACCAAATTCGATAAAATGTGGAACGCAGATAGATTATGACCATGTCCGGGTGACATAGGTAGGCTATATTTTACATACATACATACATACACACGCCTTTTTCTCCGAAGGGGTAGGCAGAGCATCAATGGGCCTCTTTTCACAGTGGGTTGCACCATCGTGGAATATAGACGTGACAAGTGGTGAACTCATCGCTGCCATTGCTTCCCACGACTGATTCAGCTAACGCCTTCCTCCAGTAATAACACATTCCATAATAAGCTAGCAGCCAGGACAAATATTATACCAACCAATCTCTTCAACAAGTCCTGGTAATCCCTTAGTCGGGTTATATGACATCCACGGGAGCAGAGGGAGAGGGGTCTATTCTTAGGCCGGACACGCCACACACTATAAGTTATTTTGTAATAGTTATTTGTAGAAAATACATTTATTTACAGAAAGAATAATACAAGGTATATACAAAATATATGTGAAACAGTTGTGCTACCTGAAGACCGCTATTTGTTATATAAGAGTGCAAAGTTGCCGTCTACACGTGTGCATTGAAGTCTAAAAGTGTTTTTTATATGTGTGTTAGTTTTAAGGTGTTCATGTTGCTATGGGTTTATTTTTTAGTTTTTTGTACATTTTCCAATAAGCCTGAAATAAAGATATTTGGTTTTGATTTGTTGCTTTTTAACCGCGTGCTCAATTTTGATGACCGAGCAAGCGAAGGCTTCTAAAATTAGAATTCTGAGCGTTAGCGACAGAATCAAAAGAGCACGAGGTGAAAAATCTTTGCACTCGAGTGCAACTCGTAACTTTTCATCTCACCTCAGCGAGGAAATGACTAAATGCTAAAAAAAGTAATACACCAGAAGGTTCCGAGTGTGAGTTTTTAGCAAATAAAAAAGTTTGTACGATAAATTCGGCACCATGGAGGTAAATAGGTTTAATGATGTTTGAATTCAAAATATTAGTGCACACGATGTTCTAAATTCAATTTTATACCCTTTCGGTAGCTGAGCAGGAAAACTGGCTTTGTATGTAAACGAACACGTTTCGAATAACTAATCGTACAGATTCCAATTGTGATCGGAATCGTATGCTGATCAAAATGAGCCTAAATACGGCCAGTCTACTATTAGGTATCCATCGAGGAGTTCCGTTATTTACCTTCTGTCTCCTTCATTAGATCAGCTCGTTGTGAAATTAGTGATCGGAACCTTGTGCTGATCTAAATGAGCCTAAAGACAGCCGGCCTGTTTACTATTATCCATCGAGGTGTTCCGTTATAAACCTTCTGTCTCCATCATCAGATTAGTTCGCTGTAACATTAGTGATCGGAACCTTGTGCTGATCTAAATGAGCCTAAACACCGCCAGCCTGTTTACTATTATCCATCGAGGTGTTCCGTTATAAACCTTCTGTCTCCAGCATCGGATTAGCTCGCTGTTACATTAGTGATCGGAACCTTGTGCTGATCTAAATGAGCCTAAACACAGCCGGCCTGTTTACTATTATCCATCGAGGTGTTCCGTTATAAACCTTCTGTCTCCATCATCAGATTAGCTCGCTGTAACATTAGTGATCGGAACCTAGTGCTGATCTAAATGAGCCTAAAGACAGCCGGCCTGTTTACTATTATCCATCGAGGTGTTCCGTTATAAACCTTCTGTCTCCATCATCAGATTAGCTCGTTGTAACATTAGTGATCGGAACCTTGTGCTGATCTAAATGAGCCTAAACACAGCCGGCCTGTTTACTATTATCCATCGAGGTGTTCCGTTATAAACCTTCTGTCTTCATTATCAGATTAGCTCGCTGTAACATTGGTGATCGGAACCTAATGCTGATCTAAATGAGCCTAAACACAGCCGGCCTGTTTACTATTATCCATCGAGGTGTTCCGTTATAAACCTTCTGTCTCCATCATCAGATTAGCTCGCTGTAACATTAGTGATCGGAACCTAGTGCTGATCTAAATGAGCCTAAACACAGCCAGCCTGTTTACTATTATCCATCGAGGTGTTCCGTTATAAACCTTCTGTCTTCATTATCAGATTAGCTCGCTGTAACATTAGTGATCGGAACCTAGGTTTCGCTAGCGGAGTGCTGCTCACCTAGTACCTACCTAGTAAGAAGGATCATCAAATAAAGCCGAGCCGTGATTGTTGCCTGATTCTTCTACGTTTGGTCTCACTAACAAGGAGTAAATTTAATTTAAGCCTATTCAAAATTATTCTTGTGATTTCAATTAATAAAATACTTTGGAATATGAGCTCGAAGACCTTTATTTCCAAACGGTTATCATTTATGCGAGCACAGTGCCACTTCACATTTGGTGTAGTATTATTTTATCTGTGACATTGCTAATACCGCTGTTCTAACGAGTTGATTTTATAGTTATTTTTATTTTAAATCTATTATGTACATAGGTAATTAAAATTAAGAATTTCTTCCAAATGAAAAAAAGACAGGAAAATATATTAATTTGGAAAATACATTTATTTGTAAAATACATTTAATAAGTTCTTCAGACATCTAATTAAAATGAGAAAATCTTCATTAGTTGTATGAAAGTATAAGCTGTTATTAAATGTCAATGCCCTCTATGAGTAAAATATTAAGATATTGAGGACTTATTTCGATGAATGGTAGGTATCATTAGGTTTCGTTGAATTTTGTTGAATAGACACATTTCTACAACAACTTATCTATGTTTAGGCTATAGGTATGTCAGAAAGGTACAGTTTTCTACTAAGAAAATAAAATAAAAAAGGGCATTTATTTTTATTATTTATAATGTGCCCTTGATAGGTCATTCGTGTCTAATTGTCGCATTTTCCATCAAAATAATATAATAATGTAAGTCAAGTCTTGCAAGTAAATGAGAAGAAAGAAAAGCAAAAATGTTTTAAACTTTTAAACATGGCAGTCGTGTATTACACGATACCACTGGCACTTGGCACTTAGATCCACACAGAAACAATACAAAAATAATAACAACATAAAAAAAGGTAGAACAATGGAGGCCTTATCGCTGAGATAATTTCTTCAGTTTTTTTTTTAATGCAATTGCTCGAAAAACTGGCATTCGGCCCACCTGATGGTCAGCGGTTACCGTCGCCTATTGACATCTGCAACACCAGAAGCATTGCCAATGCAATGCCTTCCCTGAAGGAATCTTAATAAAAAAACGTACACGTCGATCTCAATAAAAAACTTTGTTTTTTTAATCTCTTTGGTATAGCATTTTTTTAAAATATTTTTATTTAATAAGAACTTGCTATATCTTCTAATTAATACTTCTACAGGGTGATGACACAGATGCGGGATCTCGGCGTGGTAGCATTCTTCGGGCCAGACGGCACTTGCCACACCGAAGCCAGGCTGGCATCAGCTTGGAACCTGCCTCTAATCTCACATGTAAGTATGCTCGCGTTTCGAAACCTGGGCGACAGCAAGTGCCTGCGGGCCCTTCTGGGAACAAGGGGGGTTTCATCAAGGTGGAACGAAGGAAAGTCCACTTGCCGTAATCAGCGCGGAACTGCCATAACGACTGAGCTGAACCAGCCGTGCTTGCTGCGTGCAGAGGTACCCACAAATCCACTGTACGTGTCCCGGGTTCACTACGCCGTGAAGCAAATTTAATATTTTTTAACAGAATGATCACAGAATAATATGTTTCCGTAATTCCATAATGTTTGTAATAAAGTGGCAACCAGATAGTGATGTCGTCTGCTTTTAATCTCAGAGTAGCAGACTTTGATTCCTTATGGATCCCATAATCAGAAGCAGATTTTGATAAAAACTGGACAAATCTGGAAGTATATCGTTACAAATAAAAAATAATTTTCCTAATCGCTTTATAAATGACGTAAATGAGGTAATAAACATTTAAAAAAAAAAGATGGAGAACCTCCTCCTTTTTTGAATCGGTTAAAAAGGGCTCAAACGCCTTAGCGGTACAATCTTCTTATAGAGACCCATATTATAATTATTAACTATTAACTCGATGTCTAATAAAATTGAAAACACCCTAACATAGCTATTCAACACATCGAATTAGCAATGAGACGAGTCTCGTAAACCATTTTATTTCGATGTTAAACGCAGATGTCTCCGCTGTAACCATTTTGCCAAATCAAATACTGTTACATAAATAACCATTTTATAAATACTCACGAGTCACGAACGTACTAGAGTTTATAATGCTGGCTGTATATTTAATATTTTTGTAGTTTACTCCTTAAGGCGCTATAGGTTCACAGCATGTCTATAATGGGCTCTTGAAGTTTTTAGTTTTTGATAAGAGTTCTTTCAGTTTTCAAGAAAAAAAAATATGGTATTCTTAAGCTTTTTATCTAGTGAAATCATTAATTCAATACACTATTTGAATTACTTCACTCGATAAAAATATATATCGAAGATACCACCTTTTTTTAATTAAAATACCATTTTAGACTTACTTCTTACTAGTTTCAATTTTTTGGAACATTTGGTAACTTATTAATTATTATTTGAGTTAGTGAAGTCATCAACAAAATTTTACAAAACTCTGAAGGGCATTTTATAATATATTTATATACACAAAAACACGGTATCGTTGCGTGCGCTCGCCTTCTTCGCCTCATTCAAAAATGTTCGATGAAACTGGTTGAACCAAGAGGCTGCCAAGAGTCAAATAGGCTTCTCTTATTCGTATTTTTACCAAAATCTACACTCTTTATGTCAACATAAATATATATGTTAATCTTCATCATATTTCCAAGGTAAACTAGAGCCCAAAACGAGATATCAATAAATTTTCTCGATAAATAATCCTTAACTATTATTAGTATAATCACAGGGTCTCATCCCATACAAAAGATTTATTGTTCTATTGAAATTCAATAGATGGCGTAACAGGTATAGAATTGTTATTGAAGTATGTGAAAAATGAATATTAGGACCTGAAAAAAATATTTTCTAACATCAAAAAATATCCATAAAACGAGAAAATTAAATAAATGCCCCTTCAATCAAATTTAATTATTTTTAGAAAAATATAATGATTTAATTTTCCTAGTGGTAATCATTTGAACTAGGTTGAGGTTTGACACAGTTTGTTTGTAGTACCACATGTAGTACGAACTTGATAGATGGCGTTCTTAAAGAAACAGATGACCCGCCAATGACGTCATGCCCGAAATGAAAGAGAAAACTAGTATTTCCGTTCTATTCTAAAATTTTCAAATAAAATGTCAGACATATCATTGTAACCAAAGTCAAACTAGTTATATATAAAAGGCAATGTCCTGACTGACCGAGTGACAACGCACTAGGATTCTTTAGTCATTGCACAGCCTAAACCGCTGGTCGTTGAGACTTGAAATTTAGAGGGTTTACCTATTCCTTTTAGGGTGTAAAGGTCTTTTTCAAAATAGGGTTCACACGTAAAAAGAAAATGCTGTGTATTTCGGAAAGCGTTGGTAGTAGATACCTACTTGAAATTTCCGCTTCGGCCGTCAAGGAAACCGGGGTTTCGTAACTGGTTCATAGGTAGTTTCCTCAAATAAAAATAACAAACATATGTTCCAGCAACATATGAAAATTGGCACGGGAACGTTGTGTTTCTAAAAAAATACACTTTACGATTTAGCCATATTTCAGCATAATTTCGACGTTGTAGGTAGTTTTTGGGATTCAAATATTTTCAGGAATGGACTCCTCAATTGGAAAACTTGAGTGTTCGTTCGTTTCAAAGGTCGTGTCACGGCGTGGTTAGTTAGTGTTGTCTGCACGCCGGGAAAGTTTTCGGACTAGGCGCGGACGAAGTCGCGAGCGGGTCATCTAGGTGGTTAATGTGGGGGGGTACCGCAAAATTACTAATCTTAGATTTAATTTTTAGTAGGCTAAATCAAGTACACTATTTAAATTAAAAATATGCATGGATACTGCATTATAATTCCGAGGGGTCACTGTACCAATAATACAAACTGGACAACATTTTCACAATACTGAACAGCATTATTTTCATTTTACTGTGGACATCATTTTCTCGATATAACAAAATCCAAAGTTACATCTATTTTTTGCCTAGATTCGATTGTTTATTAAAATGGTACATATTATTGGTTAAAAAATGAGATAGATCAAATCAATTCAACAACGCCGAGGGTTCACTGAAGGAGTTTTGTAAAATTATCTTAATTTACAAGATTTTCAATAAAAACCGCTTTTTCGAGCGGCGGGCGAGAGGCGTTTTTTGTGTATGAAGATTTGTGCCTGGGGTTGACGCAGTCTTAATAAAGATGTTGAGTTAAAAAAAACCATAATCGTCATAAAGGCCCGTTGCACATGGAGCTACTCAAAAATGACGGAACTAATCAGTAATTACAATTACAAACCACTTAGAAACTGTACCTCGCACACGATGACACGACGCTATATAGATGCTCATGTTGTAAAGTTTCAGTCACTTCTTTACTTCATATCCTTCAGCTTCAGCTTATAATCTCAGAGATTATTAGGCAAACTATTTTATTACACCACATGCAGCATTACCGTGGCAATGGAATCATAATGAGGTAAAGCATTGTTAAAGGCAGAGGTTACAGCTTAACATCACTGTGGGCCATTTGATCTCGTTAGTATTTGAGTTCGTAACTAGTTCTTTTTGAGTAGCTCTATGTGCGACGGGCCTAAGTTTTTTAACAAACACCATCTATTGAGTGTGTGCATCTATTGCGTTTTACGCGGTAATTACAGTTGCAGGTGCTAGGTGGCTCTAGCTATCAATTGCGCTGCTACCGGCATCTAGCGTCCAGGTAAGGCAACCAAAATAGCCCGCACAATAGCCCGAGTTATGGCGGTCACGTTTTGTTGTATGGCATGAGGTATCTGTACTAGTATAGTATTATTTTATCTGTGGTATAATTATTTAAAATTATAGACAAGCAGCTTTCGCTGGTTTGTCTATTTCAGAGTGTTGAAATGTCTTAGTGTCACTCGCTGCACTGATTACGCTTTAATGTATTTTAATGTTAACAGTTTGTTCACTCGCAACCAGTTATCCAATTTGTTTGTCTAACTAAGCTCTACAATGCGCATAAAACGTAAATAGAACGTTTTAAGAAGCGATTTTCGTATAAGACCCCTGGTACGCAAAAGATGGGGTGTAAAATTACCAAGCTTGAGGTACGATTGGTGTTGAGTACTCAGGTGGATGCTGCTGCCCATCCCCTGGTTTTATGACGTCCACAAGAGGAGACGGAGGGTGATATTCCAGGAACCAGACACACTACGTTTAGTGTTGGCGTCTTGTAGATTGTGTATATTGGTGTAAAGCCATCATATTGAGTGTGACCCACAAGTGTATATAGGTCACTTGTGGGTCACACTCAAAGGCAGAAAATCTTATTATGAATTCTATACATGAAGAGTGATGTAAATAGTTTATGGGTTATATTAGATTTGGGAATAACATAAGGGCCTTTCAATATTAAAGTTCGTGTAACATTATTTTATCTGTGGTGTAACTATGGAATAACAATTCCGTGTTTTATCTCTTTTGATTGAATTTAAAACTGTCTGACAGTGTAGATTAAATCTTTCATTTTTGAAAGAAACGTTGTAATTTTTATTTAATTACAGTTTAATGTGTTTTTTCAAATTACTTCGTGTCATTTTGTTGGCATTTTAACCGGTGTAACTTGTATAAATAGCACATGTGTGATATAGTTAAATTTAAGTGTATTGCTTGTCTTTTAGAAATAGTGGTTTTTTTCCTGTAAAAACTCGGTTTTTCTGCCACCATTTAAACTGGGTGACTCTTATCGTTCTTATCTTATGCAATACTAATAATGGATTCTGAGGAGTGCTCGAAACAATTTCACCAATGTCAAGTAATATAATCATATTTTCACCTCAGCACCTAAAAACCGTAGGCCAAAGTTATTTACTTCTCGTGTCTTTGAATCTCTTGCTGCGATCAGTATCACTCACTACACTCGTGATTCAATTGTAGAATACTTCGCTTACTCGGGATACAATACCAAAACTTGAAGCAAATAGCAATTTTGGCCCCTTCGTTAAGTTATAACCCAGTATGGCAGAAAAACTGAGTTTTTGCAGGAAAAATACACCATTTTGAAAAGACACGTAACACACCTAAATTTAACTACATCATACATGTGCTATATTTATCCAAGTTACATCGGCTAAAATTCCACAAAAATTACACGAAATAACTCGAAAAAACACATTAAAAAAACGACTTGACTATAAAAAAATATAATTATATCATTGGCGAAATTGTTTGGAGCACTCATCAGAAGCCATTTGCGTCAAAAAAAGATTGATCTTTTAATATAATTGATTCCCTCAATACTAAACCATAAAATATCAAACAAGACATTAGTAATAAATCAACTTAATGAATTTTACCAATTTCAATTTCGAGTGTAAGTAAATAATAATGTTGGTAAATATTCATTACATACGTGTGGCCAAATATGTGGTTTACCCAAAGATTTAATATATGGCCTGCTTTAGTATATTACTACTATCAGGGTCGCATTTAATATATGGCCTGCTTTAGTATATTACTACTATCAGGGTCGCATTTAATATATGGCCTGCTTTAGTATATTACTACTATCAGGGTCGCATTTAATATATGGCCTGCTTTAGTATATTACTACTATCAGGGTCGCATTTAATTTGCATATCAAATATTGACAACAGTTTTTTCGCTTGAAGTTGTTTGAACTTAATCGGAAAGTGGTATGAATATGGTAAACTGCTTTTTTGGGAGACTAATAGATAAAATTAGATTTCTGGCAAAACATTTTATCGTCTCATTACTATAACTATAACTCTATTTTTTATGTGATGTTTTGATCGGTGGAGAAAGAGTGGAACAAGTAGAAAAGTTTATATTTTTAAGAACTTTGTTTACAAGAGACGGCAAGCATGAAGATGATATTGAAAGGAAAGTAAATACTGGAAACCAAGTAAATGGTTCACACCTTTATGAGCAGTCGGAACGTGTCCAAAAAAGTGCGACTGGTCGGTGCATAGAGGGGTCTTAGATACCGACACTATTGTATGGTAGCGAAAGTTGGGTATGGTAGAAGAAACAGGAAAGTAGAATAAATGCAGTGTAGATGAGAGCTTTGACAAGTATATGTGGTGTGACTTTGAGAGATAGAATAAGGAATAGCGTGATAAGAAACCGTTGTAAAATTAAAGAAGACGTAGTAACCAACGAGCATGTATGAAGAATGGGATGAGAGTGAATGAAGCAAAGGAGGTGTATCAGAATCGTAGCAAGTAGAAATCCAGATTGTCCACCTGATGTTAAGCGGTAACCTCTGCCTTTAAGAATGCAGTACCTCATAGGTCACGTCCACCTAGGACGCATCCTATAAATGTCTAAATGTCTATGTGGCATTGCACTGCGCCCGCCACCCGGAGACATAAAGGTTAAAAGTCTCATGTACCTGTATTTTCACCGGCAACCATACCCTCATGACCGTATATTCTATCCAAAGATGAATAAATATAATTTACTGTGATTGGTATTATGTTTATAACAAGCTCAGTAACCTACTATAATCCCTGTTTGATCTAATTTATTTTTGATTAAGTTGTGGCAAAGTGGTCTCGTCTCAGAGACTCCTTGGCAATAAATGTGAGTGGCTCAATAGGCAATAAAACCAGCGTATAAAACTCCAACTTCATTAAAGTTTAAGAAGCTTATAACTTTTGAAACTATCATGGTTGTGTACATACTTTTCACTAGAAACGGGATATTAAGAAGCTTTTTTGATCTATTTGAGTTTTCATGCTGAAAATGTCCTTGCATTCGGCAGTCCCCCACATGCCACTCACCCCCACATTAGCATGCGTCATAAAACGTAGTAGGAAGGTGTGTCAAAAATTCAAACCCACTTGATTTTCGTCTAGTTGCGCGGGAGTATCAATAAATATATATAATCGTTGCGTGACTCGTTGTTGACTGACTATCAGAGCACAGCCTAAACCATAAGTCCTAGAGACCTGAAGTTTGGACGATACGTTCATTTTGTGGTCTAGGGGTGCACTAAGAAAGGATTTCCAGAAAGTCAACCCCTAACGGGGTGCAGCGGGGTGTTTGAGTTTGTATGGAAAAGTACGCGCGGACAAAGTTTTGGGCATTCCACTAGTTTGTGATAAATCTTCCGTGCCGTAGCACTTAGCTACGGGCTACGCAAGCTCTACGAGATACGTAGATTTAGCTACTAAAGATCTAGCGCTTAACTGAGTCAGTCCCTGAGGTATGGGAGCGGTACGGGAGGAGTGTTTTCGTTACGTCAAAATGAAGAATGGCTTCATGTCATCTGATAATAAGAGAGACGAAAACACCCCTCCCGCACCGCTCCCATACATCAGGGACTCACTCAGTTAAGCGCTAGACCTGTATAAATGTAGACTTGGCTACGAGCTACGCAAGATCTACGAGAATCGTAGACTTTATTACTAGGGACGTAGACTATGAGAAATATTGACTTTGCTACAAAACTGCAGACTTTGCTACGAGAAACGTAGACTTTGCTATTAGGAATGTAGACTTGGCTATAAGCTACGCCAGCTCTACGAGAATCGTAGTCTTTGCTACGAGGAACGTAGACTTTGCGACAAGGATTTATTTAACGTTTTCAGTGGCAGTAAAATCATCAGGTCTCTTAGTGTTTATTGAAATAGATTCAGAAATGGTTAGAACTTCAAGGTAACAATTAAAGATAAATGCGGTTATGAAAACAACTTCAGCTCTTCTTCTTGAAGGTCAACTTCAAGTCTTTTCTCCTACAACACACATCGATGCCTTCTACTTACCTATCAACTTACCAAAGTATATAATAGTTTTTATTTCTTTTTATTTTCATTTTTGTATAACTACTAGTTGCTTAGTACCTACTAGATTTTTGTTTTTGTTTTCATGTTTTATGTGTGTGTTGTGTCTTGGCGGAAAATAATAGTAGATTATAAACAATGGGAATAGAGCAGTGTCTTACGTCGCGGGCGGTATATTAAACCCTGAGCGTAACCCTCTTGAGTTAAATCCCGAGCGTAGCGAGAGATATATAGAGCCCTGAGTGAAACGAGGGTTTCAAGCTGCCCAAGACGAAGACAGGCTCTATTCCAGAGGAGCATACTCTACTTCTCACACCTTCCGCGAGACTATAAAAAAAACACTGAAAATCACAGCACCAAACACCGTCTTTTGTTTTGTGTTACATACTTTGTAATTCTTTTTCTTTTATTTTTTGATTTCTGCTAATGGTGGCCAGTTTGATTTTCGAACAAACCTTTTTAAAATGCCATATGGGCATTTTTATCCACAGACTTTTCCACAAGTTTCCACACGAATTTGACGTTCCAAATTCATACCACTTTATTCCCTAGGGAGTTTTATAGACCTTTATATCCCTAAAGAGATAATGCTTTACTTTACGTTGAGGTTGCATGATATGTGATTATGTAGGTTATTTTTATTTGCTTCGTTTGCTCAGATACCTCAACATTGTAATTGATTAGCGGTATTATTAATGAATTCATTGGTATTTATTTTATCCAATGTATGTAATAGAGACGTACCTATTTTAAAACACTTGCATGCTTGTGAAGCAAGAACATGTGCTCCTCACATAAGGCCTTCCATGTATCCTACCATGTTTTAGCAAATAAACTGATTTCATTTCATTTCAAATCTCCTTGTGAATCTTCGAATTTATGATAAATAAGCTTTCCAACTCGAATTAAAATTGCAAATTCCACGGATCATGAACCCCTAATTCTGAGATCTGGCCCCGGAAGGTAGGTACTAATCGTTTGGGATCCATTATCCTTGGTTGGATCTATTTTTATACAGAATCCAATAAATCTTATAATATAAAGATGTCATTTAACTTTGCTAGTGAACAAACCGAAATTTTTTAGGGTTCTGTATCCAAAGAGTAAAAACGGGACCCTATTACTAAGACTCCGCTGTCCGTCCGTCTATCTGTCTGTCTCTCCGTCTGTCACCAGGCTGTATCTCATGAACCGTGATAGTTAAACAGTTGAAATTTTCACAGATAATGTATTTCTGTTTCCGCTATAACAACAACTTTATACTAAAAAACAGTATAAAATTAATATTTAAGGGGGCTCCTATACAACAAACGTGTTTTTTTTGCTTGTTTTTGCTCGATATTGATATCGGCTACAGAACGCTTGAAATATTAACAGAATATTTAGTTACATATTCACTTTAAACATATATAATTAAATTAAAATGAAACAAATATTTAAGGGCGCGAGTCCGACTCGCACATGGCCGGTTTTTTTCTGAAACAGTTATACCGATCCTTAAGAAAAACTTATAGAAGCCTATACAAAACGCCGTTTGATAGAATCAAACGGATTTTGAACATAAATTATTATGTTATGTTTGTCAATTTCCCATTCGCCTCGGCAAGACTAATTGGTGATTCCAATCAAATTGGCTAGTTCATTTAATCGGTTAAGGATTTGTGAGATAGGCGAGGTCTTAGTTCGGGACGAACTACTAGTATAGATCATCAATACATCACCTGGCATGACAAGTTGTGAATATGATGAAGAGACGATGACATGGCACTACAAAAATCTGCCCTTAATTCGAGCGCATAGCACGTAAATGACGTGTCGAATTGTGATCCAGATTGCGAGTGTTGTGGTGACCCATAAAAGCAAGCAAATTCAGGCGAACTGTGAGTGCAGACTACGTTGGCTAATTTAAACTAAGTAATTGGCTTGCGACCATAGAAAAGCAAAGCTGTAACTAACTAAAGCTGTGTGTACACTGCCGCATGCCGCTCGTCGTTTATGTCGTTTATCAATGTCACAGCTAAATCGTTTGGTACCTACTAAGAAATGGTTTCTTGACTGTACCACAAAACAAGTCTGTTTTGTTTGTAAAAAATATAGATTGTCAACTAGCCTCTCGTCTGTCGGTATAATATAGGTACTTTTTTAAATGAAAATAAATGGAATATAATTAAATGGGATGAAATGGAATGGAATAGAATGAAATAGATTAAAAAAGAATAAAAAAATTTAAAAAAGAATAAAATATAACAGCAAAGAAAACACATTTATTTGACACGAATAACATGCCACATATAAGGCCGATTAACTATAGTATACGAGTAAAAAAGTAGACGAACAAAAAAATAAGATAAAATAAACCTAAAACAAGTACACAAATAAATGTTTGTTTTTTTTTTTAAAGTGGGCCGTCGGCTCATGTGATATGGTGATGATGACAGTCCAGTCCCGGCAATAGAAACAGATGATGATGGCTTATGTTGATCTATAATTTATGTTATGTTATTTCCCTGCTCAGAAATGCGCTGGTGCTCACAACACACGAGACAAGACTGGCCTCGGTGGAACCTTCGCGCGGACCCTGCCGCCCGCCTACAAGGTCAGCAAGTCGGTGGTGGCGCTGCTGAAGGCGTTTGGATGGAGCAAGTTCGCTGTCGTTGCGGGCGACGACCATACAGCGGCGCAGCAGCAGATGGACGCCATCAAGGTGAGTGACGGACAAAGTACACATGGTATATACTTGCACAATTGAGAAAGTATTGACAGTAAATAACTGCACAATTGGGAAGTACCTACATTAGACACTAAATTAGATAGATAGAATAACTCTTTATTGATCACCACACAGAAACAATACAAAAATAATATTATTATTATTATCTTACTCATTTATTCAAAAAGTCGTTAAAAATATATTTTTCACTATAAAGGAATATTATCTACAATTTTTTTTTTATATAAAAAACATTATAGTATAAACACCAAATAAACAAAGAAAAACGGAACTTAAAGATAAACCTACTTGCTAAAATATTTTTGCTAAGATATTTTATAGTTTTTCGTGAATTCCGACAATGAAATCGTAAATAAATCAACATCGTCCTCCTTACATAATTCGTTGACTATTAAAAGAGCCTTTGTGAATGGTGCATGTCCGAGGAGATTAGTTCTAGCAGTAGGCACTGCAAGGAGCCTACGTCGGTGCGGCCGAGCGCTCATGTAGTTATTCGGTACATACAGAGCCACACACATCAGCACTCGCGGATTGTACAACATACCTCATAATACCTTAAATATATAATAAAACCAGCGCTGCCTCCCGTCTAACCTCCAGCTTAAAAATATACTTAAAAACAGGAAAAACAATGGTTGGCCTTATTGCTGAGAGCGATCTCTTCCAGGTAACCTTTGGATGGAAAGAAATGAGCAAAGCTATAATGGACGGCGGTGTACCTATAAAGCAAAATTATTCAAAAGTAATAACAGATATAATATCTAATAAACTAAAACTTACATATTATGTATAATTGCACAATAAGAAGTACTTAGACAGTAAATAATTGCACAATTGGAAAAGTACGACCAGTGTTTAACAGAAGCCGAGTCTTGCCCTTTGTTGACTTGACCATATTTATTCACTTCTATTATGTCCAGCCCAAGAATATACTCTTCCGTCTCTTCCCATGGATATCGTAAAAGCCGATTAAGGGATTACATAGACTTGTTAGAAAGATTTGTTGGTATAAGATTTGTCCTGGCTGCTAGCTTATTAAGAAATATCTTATATACTGTAAAAAAGTGTACCTAAGCCGAGTCAGTCGTGCAAGCAATTATTACAACGATGCACCATTTCCACGGTGAAAAGAGGCCTTTTGAGGCTCCGCCTATCCGTTCGAGGAAAAAAGGCGTGTATCTATGTATGTACAACCTTTGAATAGCTCCGTTTATTAATATTAGATTTCCTCTCGTTTATCTTTTTGTTTTGAAAGGTTCCTTTCCACGAACCTCATTTAGACATATTTTTCGATTCTGATTTATTTTTACTTCTTTTGAAAATCTAGGTTAAATCTAGTAGATTTAACCTAGATTTTCAAAAGAAGTTCTTCCTTATCTAAAGATTTATGGAAATTTTTGACCTACATTACCGAAAAATATGAAATAAAACATAAAATACATAACGTCGAGTACTTTTTATAGAGATTAGGTACCTATCGGCTTCATTTAATTCCGAATGCTTATTGTACAAATAACTTCATTTATTTTTATACAACTTGCTATGACGGATCAAGCAGATGGCCCACCTGATATTAAGCGGTACCCTCTACCTATGAACAGTGCATTACCGCATAGGTCACATCCACCTAGGACGCGCCCTATGTGGCATTGCACTGCGCCCGCCAACCTGAGATATAAAGATGAAAAGTCTCATGTGCCTGTAATTTCACCGGCAACCATACCCTTCAAACCGGAACACAGCAATGCGAGCACTACTGCTTTGCGGCAGATATAGGTTACCGCTTAACATCAGGTGGGCCATCTGCTTGTTCCATCATACAAGTAGTATAAAAAAAAAAAAACTGACGTTTGATTTCGATGTCCAGTTTGCTATTGATTGCACAGCGTGTTTTAAATATTTGTGTTCTTGAAAAAAAGCCAAAGCACGCTGCGCAATGAACAGCAAACTGGTAATCGACATTAAACGTCAGTCTACTACGCAATTCCCCGGCAGGGCTCCTTCATGGAAGTAATTAGTACGGTTCTAAATGTTGTTTTTTGTCCAATTTTTCTAAAGGACTTGTATTTATTTAGAAGTTGATAAGCAAAAGTTGTATTTCTAAATAATTAGGTAAATCAAGTCGACTAAGAGATTACCCGGACTTGTTGATAAGATTCGTTGGTATAAGATTTGTCCTGGCTACTAGCTTATTTATGGAATGTGTTTTTGGCGGAAGAAAGCGTTAGCCGAGTCAGTCGTCGGAAGCAATGGCGGCTATGAGCTCACCACTTGTCACGTCTATTTTCCATGATGGTGCAACCCACAGTGAAAAGAGGTCCATTTGAGGCTCTGCCTACCCTTTCGGAGAAAAAGGCGTGTATCTATGTATGTATGTAGATAACCACGGGCAGGGAGCGATAAAACAACTCATTGCATTTGCGTGAAACAAAACGCAACCAGCTTCATAACTTTTCCACAACTTCGACGCAAGAAATTAAATAAATTTTTTAATTATCTTACAATATTTTATCAATAGCCAAAAGTATCTCAACTGTAAGTTACGTTAGTTTAAAAAGTTGGGTCAAACAATGCATGGGGAGTTGCCCATGTTCTTTGCTTTCATCTGTCCGGATGCATGTATGTATGTTGGTTCGGGCATGCAGGTCGTATTTTTCAAGTAATCTTGACGAAACTTGATGTATGTACTTGTCCTACAATTTCATAGTTTTTTGTTCGTCGGCGATTTTAGATTAAAGGGTTATTCCCCCCAAAAATGCTGCGGCGCCATTTACAGGCCGATTTTGATAATATTTGGCAGAAACATTCAGTACTCAATTCTAAACAAGAATTAAGAATACCATCGTGGAATATAGATGTAACAAGTGGTGGGCTCATCGCCACCATTGCTTCCCACGAATGACTCGGCTAACGCTTTCCTCCAGTAATAACACATTCCCTAATAAGCTAGCAGCCAGGACAAATATTATACCAACGTATCTTATCAACAAATCCGGGTAATCTCCTAATCGGCTTTTACGACATCCACGGGAGAAGACGGAAGGGTATATTCTTAGGCCGGACAAACCTCATCCACTAAACACACTAAAGCTAAAGCTAATCAAATTGTACAACTGTTAAGTAGGTATTCGTAGAAAACGTCGTTGTAAAACCCTACAATTTGAATCTGCTGTCGTCCGAATAAAAAACCGGCGAAGTGCAAATCAGACTCGCGCACGATGGGTTCCGTACCATTATCTACAAAAACGGCAAAAAAGTAATGTCTGTTCTATGGCAGCCCTTAAATATTTATTTTATTGTTTTTTAGTTTTTGTTGATAAAGCGGCAACCGAAATACATCATCTGTGAAAATTTCAACTGTCTCTATCACAGTTCATGAGATACAGTCCTGTTGACAGACGAACAGACGGACAAAAGATAATCGCTCCCGTGTAAATAAAAGAGAGAGATTATATTTATAGATAATCGCTGGCTGTTCACACTTATCGTTCGTCGCCTATCGTCGCTTATCTTCGGCAGTCTTTGATGCCTAAATATTTCTCAACGGGATTCGTTTCATATAAAAGTCTGTTTCAACTTTTGAGTAGCTTATAATTCTTCTATTGTATCTGACTCCCTGAGTCACCTCCTGAATCCCTCCAGGTATTGTATGTGCTCCAACCTGGACGAAATACTGAGGCTTTTTTTGTGGTACTCAATCTATTCCTTCTTCTTCTATAGAAGAAATATGGGCGGAGAGCACGACAGAATGGATCCCAAACAGACGACGGCCACGTGGAAGGCCCAGACGGAGATGGCAGCATGAGTTAGACTTCTACTTGAAGGATAGGTCCCAAATAGCCAACAATAGAGACGAATGGAAGGAAGGAAGGGAGGTCTTTGCCCTGCAGTGGGACACCTCATAATAATAATAAAATTGTGTGTCCTATAAGTTTCATAAAACAGAAGCTATGTGACGAGCGATGGGATTATAGACTAAATGCTACCTATATATATGGTTCATGGGAACCTTTAGGGCCAGTTTTTTGTGTGTTGAACACCTTGTTGAACTTTTCTGTTATATTATGGTCATTTTTTTCTGATTAATTGTTTACACGACAAACCCGTTTTTAAATTAACTAAGTTGTTTCGTTCCATCTGGATCTAGTCATTTATTCTGTCCTCTAGTTTCCATTTCATTTATAAACTACTAAAGTACCGAACTTCTTTAGTTTTTAACCCCCGACACAAAAACGATGGGGTGTTATAAGTTTAAGGTGTCTGTGTGTGTGCCTGTCTATGGCATTGTAGCTCCCGAACGGATGAACCGATTTAGATTTTGTTTTTGTTTGAAAGGTGAATTTGTCGGGAGTGTTCTTAGCTATGTTTGATCAAAATCGGTTCAGCCGTTTCATTGCGTTGAGGGTTTTTAGATTTTTACAAAATTAATTACTTGTTGATTTTATCCTTTGGAAACAAACAATCAATCAAATAAACAATCAATCAAATAAACAATCAAACAAACAAAAAAGTTAGGTAATCCTCTTTATAATTTTAGTGCAGACAAGTCAGATCTTAATAACATTTTGTAGATATAATAATCGTATAAGACTCATAAAGGATCATCGTGCGCTATATTTTTGAAAAATGTACCTGGATTTATTTAGCGAAAGATGGTGCGTGATGGTCCGGAGGTTGCGGGTTCGATTCCCGCCTCAGAACAAATATTTGTGCGATATGCAGATATTTGTTCAGGGTGTTCTGGGTATTTTCTATGTATAATAAAAAATATCTATCTATGTTTATATATTGTATTAAGTATATCAGTTATCTAGTACCCATAACACAGGCTCTGCTTAGCTTGGGGCTAGATAATGTTGTGTAAACTGTCCAGCATTATTTGTTTGTTTATTTGTTTTTGTAATTCAGGCATAAGTTCGTTCGTACACAGGCGTGTATTATTGAATTTGTACAGTAAAGCGCCGCAAGACGTACTCTGTGAGGTTTCAATTCAGATAAATGAGGAAACACTTTATAGGGTCATGGCTTTCGGATTCATGGATTGACGATCCTCTCAGCAGGTTTAAGAACAGAGATCATGATTTTGTAAACAAAGTAGAATTAATATTTTCTCTATCATGCCCTTGGAAATATAAAGAAGATTAACATATAACTTTTGAAACTATCATGGTTATGTACATACTTTTCACTAGAAACGGGATATTTACCATGATTTTTGAGTTTTAATTGTTCCCGATATTTCGGCACAGTTGCCCCGTAGGCCGTGATCATGGCGCATGCAACTGTGCCAAAATATCGGGAACAATAAAAACTCTAAAATCAGACTAGTTCTGGTAAATATCCCGTTTCTAGTGAAAAGAAGATTCAATGTTTTTGTTGTTGCGAGTAGCGAATCTGCAGAATTACGAATCTGTCCAATCCAGAATCTGTCGGCCGAACAAAGGTCATAAATTGTGTAGATTTTGCAAAAAATATGTTTAAGAGAAGTCTATTTGACTCTTGACAATCTCATAACAATGTGCCCCAACACCTATATCTTGAGTGCATGGGGCTACTATCCCTTGAGTGACACATACACTGCATCTGACAACATCATTTATGGGCTTTTTTTGCCTCTTTTGCAAAAGAGGACGTCTCTTTTGTGTTTTGTCTCTACTTTTATTTTATTTCATTTCGTAGAGTTATTTTGTGTAATTTTGGTGGCATTTTAACCAATGTAGCTCGTTTATAGCGCACAAGTGTAGTGAAATGAAATGGAAGTATGACTTTTCAAACTGGTGGAAATTGTCTATCTATTACCAAAGTTTTTGTAAAACGGCCTCCGTTTTACTAAAACATGACATGACTGTGACTTTGACAACTTGGAAGGATTGTAACGTTGCAAAATAAAATAATAAAATTATACCTTAAAATGGTAAATGTACAAGACAATAATTAAATAAATAAATAAAAAAATAAATAATTAAAAACAAAAAGAGAATTTAAAAATAAAAAAACTTACGAATAAAAAAAAATTATAGGTTTCAGCATCGACGTAAATAAAATGAATGGACGGGCCTTAGGGAACGATAGTTTTGAAGCTTCTAAACAGACCTAGCTAGTATACTTCGCTTCAGTCAGTCTTTGTCACGGCAACGAGTGACAGCTATGCTGAAAAATACCAAAATTAGATACCTTGGTAATACAATGCCTTCCTGTGCTTTTCTGCAAGTGCAAACAACACAAGAAATACAAATAAAGCTTCAGGCATCGCATTTCATTCGTAAGTAAAGGTTTTGTAATATAATTTTCATCAATTGATAAAAAACTTATAAATCGTCGTGTGGTAGGAAAACTACATAAGTAACACATTTTGCGAAATCGACTTTATTGCATGGTTATGATGGCCCATACATGTCGCACTAGAGGACGAGCGACAAGGAGGACTACGCCTCAGGACATTATCTCAATGTTCCCCACTCTGAATGAAAGTTAACAGACACAAGTTTATACTCGTAGATAGTTTTAATTTTAGTCGACATACCTATTTCTTTTTGATACTTAGAATTATTTTGATCCACAATTTTTTTTCATTTTGTTGATTTTATAAGCATTAGTCGTATGATAAGTTTGTTATGTCACTTACTTTGAATTTATAAGTCAGCTAAAATAATGTAGGTGTTTCAGTAGTTTTCTAATATTCAGTCTTGATAAAAAGAAATGATTATAAGATGGTTTTATTTTAAAATGTATTTTAATATTATATAAATATATACCCATGGATAGGATTGTCATATTCAAATAAGTAAATAATAGATCATTTCAATTATTCAAAACTTTGGCGAGGGAAAAATACATAGTCGTTTTTTTATTTTTTTCTCTTAATCAAAAGAACTAATATGTATTATCATTAAATTCGAAAATAGATACAGTACCAATCTATAACATATCAAAACACGGACTGAAAAATTAGTTACGATAAAAAAGCTATTGCCATTTTTGACGCAATAAAACAGTAAATCGCGTTATTCTGGCGATGTTGGTTTTGTTGTTGTTATTACTTATTTAGTTTTCCAACTACAGCGACGAAATATTTGACAAGACTTCACGCATGACGGATGGTCCGGTACAGACTGCAAAAAAATCTGATGCCTAAGGGGTATCGAATTGATTTAGAATTGTAATTTGCATTATTTACGTCAAAACATTGCTAAGCACGTCGCTTTAGGTAATTGCATATAATATGTAATGGCATGTTTATTAACCTTATAGCTTTCCAAAAAAAATCTAAGGTATTCAAAAATGGATAGAAGTCATAAGACGAGCAAGAACAGACGACTTTTGGAAGTGGAATACATTTTCCCGTATTTGCTCTGATCATTTTCTACACAATGAATTCTATACGCCAAAAAACGGTTAGTAGTAGTAGAGCTTTTTTGTAAAAGAGTTCGTCCGGGGAAGTACTACCACCATACCTGTTTCTGCCGCAAAGCAGTAGTGCTCGCATTGTTGTGTTCCGGTTTGAAGGGTAAGGGTGCCGATGAAATTACGGCCACATGGGACTTTTCATCTTTATGTTTCAGGGTGGCGGGCGCAGTGGAATGTCACATAGGGCGCGTCCTAGGTGGACGTGACCTGAGGTAATGCACTGTTCATAGGCAGAGGGTACCACTTAACATCAGGTGGGCCATCTTCTTGATCTGTCATTCCAAGTAGTATAAAAAAACTCATTGTGCAAAATTCTTAAAACTGCACTCTGCAGTTTCTTAAATACTGGAATTTTTATACATTTATGTTTCCGTACGATTTTTATGATATTTTCTTAGTTTATTGAGTGATGAAAAATATATTTTTCACAAATTGATTGAGCTGAAGACCTTAGGTGGACTTGCTTTTCTATTGATTTATATTGTGTATGTTTGAGAGCTGAAAAATAGATACGTAACTACATAAAACAGAAGGGAACCATGTATTTTTGTAAAAGTTTCATTCAATAATTGCATTTTTTTCGGCGATTTTTTGTACTATAAACCTACTGAAATAACTTTAGTAAACACATTGCATCTGTTAAAGTATTAAGTATTAAAAAAATACAGTTTTTAAGAAGTTTAATAATTTAATTTCACCTAGTTTATTTACAAGACCGCCAGGAGTGGCGCTATAGAGAAGAGGCCTTTACTCAGCAGTGGCTGGATAGATAGATAGATAGATAGATAGTTTATTTGTTGACCGTACCCTAAATCCGAATTGTCTTATTTTTCACGGACGTTTTGTATGTGTAAGGCCAGTCCATTTATTTTACTTTGGTCGAAGGGTTTCAGTATATACCAGAGTACTCTGTGATTGTAGGCCTTCGTAACGCTATCAAACAAGTAGGTATAGGATACTACCTAACCCAAATTATTTTTTATTCAGGAATCTATTATATACCTATTGTAAGTTTAATAACTCAACGTTTATCTGTATTTGTTTTTTTTTTACTTCTCTATAATTACATTCATGGATAATAAACAACGCTATCAATTTCCTAATTTTGTCCAGGATAATGTTTGAAACAAATAAAGTAGGAACTAAAATAGTAAAAAGTACCTTTAAAGGTCTTCGAGATCGTTATTATATAGAGCCTACTCTCATGACGTCATACATCTTGTCTCAAAACATCTACGATCAAGCTATTTATCATTCTGTCCTTGACAAAAGGAGTACGACTCTAAAGGGATTTGTATTATTTATAGTTAGGTAGGTACCTATAAAGGACGAAAAAACGGTTTGTGGTTGTCTTGTGGGAACTGATCGTTCTATGTTGCTATGCATCATGCTCTAGGGACCCAATTATGTAGTAAATGTCACCTTACTCGTAGTATAGTACTCATAAATAGGTATTCACCTAGCTACTTGATGGTCAGCCAAAATATTGAAAGATTATTGAGAGCATAGGCTCATTTAAAGCAGGCTTGTGCTTAGGCGTTCACTGAGTGGAGCGCCTCGTACCTACTAATACTTTTTTTTTTATATATATATTTCCTATTTAGCATACAAACATACGGCCCACGGTAAGCGGTTACCGAAGCCTATGGACACCTGCAATACCACAACAGCCATCAAACACCCCTTTTGAAGAACCCCGTACCTACCAGTCACTTGGGAAAACCTCTGTGTTCCACAACCTGACTGTTCGCGGGAGGAAGTTCCTCTGAAACCTCACAGTCTAGGACCACCCTGGCTTAAGGTGTGGGGATGAATCCCCTGCCGATGGCGAGCGGTGCGGTGAAAAAGGTTGCTGTAAGCATCATGTCAAACAATTCCTCGGAATAAAATCCATTATGGGTACCTACAAACGGTAGAACACACAGAGTTATTGGTGTTTAGTACTCGGTAGGATGCTTTTACCCATCGTCTGGAGTTAATCCCCTAGTTAGCTTTTACGACATCCATGGGAAGAGGTTAGAGATCTAGGTAGGTACTCATAGGTCAGATAAAAACACGGCGGAACTCTGCTTATACCAATGCACTTCACAGATCACGTTCTGCTAGGTGGCGCCCTATGTGGCATTGCATGTAATGCGCCCGTAACAATAAGAGAAAAAAACTCATGTGCCTGTAATTTTACCGCGGCACCCATAACCTTTCAAACTAGATCATTGCAATGCAAGTGTAGGCTACACTGCGTCACATATCCTACATTACTATTACTATTTAGAACATTCTTTTGGTAAACACGATCGTACAGTACTACCCAAGTAATATGGCTTACCGATGTAAGGTACCTGCGCAGAAAATGAATTTTTAAAACGCGGGAATTTTCCTGTACTGCTATTGGTCGGCAGCTTGCCGACGCAAAGTGTGATTGTGCGGAAGGGTGTGACTTGCGAGTGAGACGGAACTAACAGCTGCAGTGTATTATGAACCTTATAATAGTGATCTAAGGTTGATTGTAAGTTTTGAGCATTCTTTCGTTAATCTTCGGAGCTATACTTTCTTTTCTGCGCGAACGAAGATTCACGACGCGCCATATAAGTTGGGTACACCTGTAAAATCGTCCTTACTCACCCCAAAGATTTAAATCGTCCTCACCCCATCACTAGATGGATCGCTCCGTTATGTACCTACTAGCGTTCGTTATGTTTCATATTGTATGTATTCGCCTCACGCCGGCCGGCCGATATCGTTACATCCCTAGTTTATTTGAACTTGTTTTGTCGCAGGAGCTAGCACAACAGAACGGCATGTCAATCACCGCAGAGCACCGATTCGCAGACTACATACCGCGGTACATATCCAAGATGGAGACCATCGTGGATCAGAGCTACGATAAGACCAGAAGTGAGTATCTCTTTATAATAGTAGGTCCTTATTTTAGTAGTAGTAGAGCTTTTTTGTGAGAGCGTTCGTCCGGGGAAGTTCTACCACCATACCTATTTCTACCGCAAAGCAGTAGTGCTCGTATTGCTGTGTTCCGGTTTGAAGGGTGAAATTACAGGCACATGAGACTTTTCATTTTTATGTCTCAGGGTGGCGGGCGCAGTGCTATGCTACATAGGGCGCGTCCTATGTGGATGTGACCTATGAGACAATGCATTGTTAAACGCAGAGGTTACTGCTTAACATTGCATCTGCTTGTTCCGTCATTCAAAAAGTAAAATAAAATAAAAAAATGCGTACCTGCCCGATGCCTGTACAAAATGATGGAATATGCCATAGGGGCATGGTGTCCAGCCTAAGAATGAGCCCTCCGTCTCCGCCCGTAGATACCCGGACTGATTCGTTGGTAAGATTTGTTCCGGCTGCTAGCTTATTATGGAATGTGTTATTACTGGAAGAAAGCGTTAGACGAGTCAGTCGTGGGAAGCAATGACGGCGATGAGCTCACCACTTGTTATGTCTATATTCCACAATGGTGCAACCCACTGTGAAAAGAGGCCCATTGAGGCTCTGCCTACCCCTTCGGGGAAAAAGGCGTGTGTTTTCGTTAATACATACCTATAAATGTATTAAGGAAGATCTCTCCTATTAAAACAAACTTATACGCAGGAAGTTAACAGAAACAGTCGTTTCTGAAATGGGTAGTAATAAAAGCTCCGACAAAAAAAGAAGAATTGTCCTTACTCAAAATATTAAATCTACTGCCTAAAATACTAACTTTCCGACTACTTTTGTCCGAATAAAAATGACGAAACGACCGAATGAGATACTGAAATCTTCGAAAAATAAACATGATAAATGGTTCGCTGCGGGCCCTGCCGGGCCACGCTCGCCTTCGGCTCGCTCGCAGCTCACGTGCTGATAATGTTTTAACCTAACCCATGTGGAGTCGGGGTGCTCCGTGTCGGTTCTGTCACTTATTTTGAACCAAAACAAAATTACTCGGAGGTTCATTATAACGCTGGTTAATTAGAATAATAGTCGGCCACAGATCGCTGGAGATTAATTTGTTTTTCGGAACCATTATTATTTCCCTTCTGAAATTAAATGAAAACAAAATGAAATGAAATACATTTGTTTTACCGAATACGAGACAGATAGAATAATAAAACAGTTTAAATAACAAAAGCCCGTAAATTGAGGATATAAACATACAATGTTTGTAGTGTTTGTAGTAATCCGTAGTGGGATGTTCACGTATTCCTTACTAGTGCCCGCCCCTGGCTTCGCTCGCATTTTACCGGGGTAAAAATTAGCCTATAGCTCAATCCAGGATCTGTGTACCTAAGTTCATCGAAATCGGTTCAGCCGTTTCGCCGTGATTAAGTAACAAACATACAAACATCGTAACCTTGACATTTATAATAAGACTAGTGTCATCCTGGGGCTTCGCTCGTTATTTTTGATTGCACAAATATTTGTTTCGAGGCGGGAATCGAACCCGCAACCTCCTGCGTCGCATTAGATCGAACAGGAACTACTCGAACCTTCGCCCGCCGCGCCACATGGGTCGTCGTAATTTGTTTTACTTCGATCGAGCAAAAAACAATTATTCGCACAATTTAGAGACAATTTGGTTTACTTCCGGCTAAGCCTCTCTGGGCCGTCAAAAGCTTTTAAAGATACAACAAAGGACCTCGATGAAGTTAATTCAATATCGCGTCCTTTCCTCGTGCGAGTTATTGCGTCAGAGTTATGAATTCCCACTTCCATTAGTGATATTTCATTCAGTTTCACATTTTTGTCTCTATAAAACAGGTAAACGCTACGCGTATTAAATCAAATAAAAGGGAACCCGATTTGAACTAAAATCTTGTAGGTTCGTCCAATTTAATGTTTAAAAGAGAAGCACTGTGAAAAATGACAGCCAGTGCCAGATCTCTTGGTTGGAATTCGGAAAATTCTGCTACTTAGGTACTTGCGAAACGGCTATAATTGCGCAAAATATTTATAAAACTTGTTCCAGGACGTACGTGTTTTTTGAGAAAGCCTTACAATTTTGTAACAAAAATGTTTGCCATTTAGAATCTACACAACATGGGCGAGGTCAATCTGACTTTTTTTTTTTAATATCACAGATTATAATTACATTATAAACATCCAAAGTTCAGGTTAAAATTGTGCAAATAAGCTGATTTTTGAAGGAAGAATATGAATATAGTGGTAAAAAAAAAATTGGTTTTCCATTAACCTAGGTATATTCTTCAAGATACATATTTGTACAAAACATCTAACGAAGAAATTGTTACGACTTCATAATCATGTACGAGCTGAGGACGAGCGTTTGTGTGGAAAGTTTCTCTCTTGAGTGGAGACTACCAGGAGATGTACTATTAGCGACAAAAGTCCCTGACCCTGTTTAGGGTAAATTTGGTGTGAAAAGTGACTTGTCGTAGTGACATCAGCCCGCCCTAATGCCTTTTAAACACCAATAGAAACTTACTACTTCGGGGCACACTATTTTTTTTTGAATCATCATCATCATCATCATTGGCCGCTCAAATAAAAACCCACTGCTGGGTATATGCCTCCTCCTTCAAATGCAACTCCAAACGGTTCTGTGCGATTTTTGAATTATTTTAAATATTAGGTGTTTTGTTATAGTTTTATTATAGCTATTCGTTTCGTTTTCCTATGAGGTAGTGCTGGCCTCTGGTGTCGGAGTTTGTCAAGCCGCCCGAGGGCCTCTGACATGGCTATAATATAATTATAGCTATAATATGATTATAGCTATAATAAAACTATTAACAAAACACCTAATATTTGGTCATTGCACCGCCAGCGGTTATGACACCATCGCACCGGCTGCGCATAGATTTTACGAGGGTTTCGCAGAGATTCTCATGCAAACAATCTGATAGAATTTGTAGTCAAAAAACAAAGGACTTTCTTAGACATCTTTCCTACTGAACCGTCACAAACAAGGTGTGCCTTGAATAAACAATTTTGAACGACTATAAATTCGGTTTCGTAGCTTAAAACTTTCGATCCAAGGAAATTATGTGGAATGTCGTGACGCAATAACTGAATAATAAACCAATAGGCAATTAACTATTAGAAATTATCAAAGTTCTAACGGGGTAGGTTATTTCAACAGTTTATGTAATCTAAGAGAGCATAGCAGCTGAAATAGATTTAAGTACCTATTCATATTTTACAGACGGTCTACCTCGTGAACGCATGAAGCTAAGAAGATGGTTTAGGTGTGATTTTGGCTTTAGTAAAAAACAATAATCTAGATTTTAAGACAGCATAGTTCAAAAATTATATTTCCTCTGAAATATCAGCATCTTTGAGACGAAAATGAGTCTAGAAGAGAAGGAAAGCAACCAGAGGAAAGGGAACCTGAAAAGGGTCCAATGTTGGCTTTAATAACTAAAATCAATATTGTATGTCTTTTCCTGTCATTTTTCACGTCAAATCTTACAGTTCGGTGACGACCGAGGCAATTTTTTTATGACGAAATCCATTTTTGTTGCCGTTTAAGTTGATAATGATGTTACATTTTTGTTCCCCCAGTTTACGTGTTCCTGGGAGAGCATATAGCTCTGGTGGACTTCGTGAAGGTTCTGCAACGCAGGGGCCTGTTGGCGCGCGGCGAGTACGCGGTAGTGGCCATCGATGACGAGATATTCGACCCCAGTTCCTCGTCCATCACCCATGCAGGTATCATGCTGCTTCCTCACCAAGAAGACTAGCAGACAGACTTCATAGTCCACCCAAACGTTGTTAGTAGAGCTTTTTTGTGAAAGAGTTCGTCCGGGGAAGTACTACCACCATACCTATTTCTGCCGGAAAGCAGTAGTGCTCGCATTGCTGTGTTCCGGTTTGAAGGGTGCCGGTGTAATTACAGGCACATCAGACTTTTCATCTTTATGTCTCAGGGTGGCGGGTGCAGTGCAATGCCACAAACGGTGCGTCCTAGGTGGGCGTGACCTATGAGACTGTCCACTCCGGACACCTTGAGTTGTTATTATCGTATTAAATAAAACCCGAAACGTTTAATAAGAGTTCTCTATTTAAAATTGGTATAAAAATACAAGAAAGTGTTTACTCGGCTCTTGACATTAGTAAATTAGTATCGTCTATTTTTAGGTTATTCCATTATCCTTATCATTTTGATTTATTATTCAGCTTGGCTGCGGCTTGCTGTGCTATGTTTGGTAGGCGTTGTGTCAGTAAAAAGCTGAGCAGCGACATATTCCGCCCCGTTGAAAGGACTCTTCTTTCAACTCATAAAATCGCCTGCCTTCGGGAGGGGACTTAGACGCACCAGTGAGCGTCGTGCGCAGCCCTTAGAAGTATTGACGTCTGCCACTCGTGTTATTTTATCGGGCCCTGGGTACAATTTGGTTACTCTTCCAAGATGCCAGCACAGCGGTGCCACATTATCCTCTTTTATGAGGACAAGGTCACCAACATTTAGGTTTGCAGTTTCCTTTGTCCATTTCTGGCGTTGCTGAAGTTCGGATATGTATTCTTTCTGCCACCGGAGCCAGAAATGTTGCCGGATTTGTTCTAGTCTCTGGTAACGTTGCAGTTTGTTTGAGTCGATATCTTCAAGGGCAGGTGACGGGAACGTTGTCAGTGGTCTTCCGATAAGAAAGTGCCCTGGGGAGAGGGAGAGAAAATCGTCAGGACTGGATGACATGGGACATAATGGACGGCTGTTAAGTATTGCCTCGACTTGTGTGAATAGAGTTTGTAACTCTTCAAACGTTAGGTGGCTATTTCCTATGACTCTTTTGATATGGTACTTAGCGGATTTGATTCCAGATTCCCAGATTCCTCCAAAGTGAGGAGAGTAGGCCGGGATGAAGGAGAACTTAATTCCTTCCTGAACAGAGAAGTCAGAAATAAAGTGGTTATTTGTTTTTAAAAATGATCCTAATTCTTTAGCTGCCGCGACAAAATTTCGACCGTTGTCGGAATATATTTTGACTGGCTTACCGCGACGCGAAATGAATCTTCGAAGCGTCATTATAAACTGTTCTTTGGATAGACCGCTTACTGCCTCCAAATGAACACATTTGTATCGCATGCAAACAAACAAACATAGGTAGCATTTTATTAGTTGAGAGCCACGCCCCTTACGATTAACAATAAAGAACGGACCAGCAAAATCCAAACCAACAGACAAAAAGGGAAAGTCAGGTATTATACGCTGGGCTGGTAAATTTCCCATTTTAGGGCAAAGAGTTTTACCTTGGAAACGTCTACACTTTACGCAATTATGTACCGTGTTACGAGCTAAGCGTCTTCCGTTTAAAGGCCAAAGGGTTTCCCTTACAGTGGCCAATAATAGCTGTTGCCCAGCATGCATCTGCCGAAGGTGTTCGCATTCAAAAAACATCTTTGTCAAATGATGGGATGATTCAAGAACAATGGGATGTTTTTTCTCATATGGATAGTTGGAAGCATTAATTCTGCCTCCCACTCTAATTATGTTGTTTTCATCAAGAAATGGTGATAGTGACAAAATCTTAGATTTGCTGTTCAATGGTAAGTTATGTTTTAGCATTTTGTACTCTATAGGAAAGCACTGCGACTGTGCCACAGAGCACAGGTGACGAAAGGAGTCCTTTAATTCATTAGTGGTTAAACTGCCAGATCGCTTATCAAGTGGGTTTCTCAAATTAAAGATAAATCTTTTGATGTACGCAAATGATCTTTGCAATTTAGAAAGGCGTGAGTAATTTTCAAATATGATTACAGGTTCTGCGAGTGCAGTTGGATTTGATTGGATCGATTTTAATTCTGGTAAGTCATTCTGAATTTTATTTTGCTTAAGGATCGGCCAATCACTTTCTTCTTTGCCAAGGAAAGCTGGGCCGCGCCACCAAAGGTCTGAATCTGGCAGCTGACTCGCATTTACACCTCTTGAGATCATATCGGCTGGATTGTCTGCAGTGGGTACGTATCTCCACGAAGAAGAGTGCGTTGTCTCCACGATCTCTCCTATACGGTTGGCCACAAACGTTTTCAAATTTCTAGGCGTGCTATGTATCCATGCGAGGACCACGCTGGAGTCACACCAATGGATGACGCGGGAAGGTTTATATTTTATGGCCTCTAATGCACTTTTGGTCAGCCTGGCAGCAAGGAGAGCGGCGCAGAGCTCCAAGCGAGGAATCGTCATGGGCTTGAGAGGTGAGACCTTTGACTTTGCACATAATAGTTTTACGGTAACCTCGTTATTGACGTTTAATGATTTCGCATAGATGCATGCACCATATGCGTGTATGGACGCATCGCTAAACGAGTGGATTTCTATGACTGATGGCTGGTCGCATATAACCGTTCTAGGTATCTGCAAGTTGGAGAGATGATGCACGTTATTAGAAAATTCTTCCCAAGGTTTCCTGACGTCTTGGGGAACGGGCTCATCCCAATCGACTTTGAGAAGCCATAATTTTTGTAGGATCATTTTGGGTTGGATTATACACGGACTCAATAGCCCCAAAGGATCAAAAATTTTGAACGAGTTTGACATTATGGACCGCTTCGTAATGCTGGAATTCTGATTGGATATGGGCTTAATGGGAAAGTGTATGAAGTCCTTGGATGGATTCCATCCTAGTCCGAGGGTACTCGACGATTCGCTCAATATTAATTTATCGTTTTGATTTTGTTCGATATTTTCTAGGAGATTGGGTAAATTGCTTTTATATTTTCGCAAGGGAAGGCAAGCTGAATTCAATGCTTCTAAAACTGACTTTTGTATGTTACGTAGCTCGTGTTCATTGTTTGAGCCTGTAATCATGTCATCTACATAAAAATCATTTTGTATGATGGCTTTGATTTTTATGTCTTGACATTCCTCTCCAACCTGCCACAAACACCTTGTACTCAAATGAGCTGCACTTGCGGTGCCGTAAGTGAGAACATTTAAGCGTAGGGTCTCTATAGGCTTTGATTCATCATCCCTCCACAAGATTAGTTGCAGGTTTCTGTCATCAGGATGTACTTCAACTTGACGATACATTTTTTCGATATCGCCAATTAGTAAGTATTTGTACTGTCTTGCCCTAATCAATATGGAAAAGAGAGATTCCTGAACGTTGGAGCCTACCCTGAGAATGTCGTTAAGTGAATACCCCGAAGACGTAGGGGCTGAGCCGTCAAACACCACTCTTATTTTAGTGGATTCGCTGCCCTCACGGAAAACAGCATGGTGGCACAGGAAATAATTTGGTATCGGCTTCACATTAGTGGATTTTGACAAATGACCTAATTCGGCATATTCACGAATGAAATCCGTATAGTGTGATTTCAAAATAGGATTTCTTCTAAATCGCTTTTCTAGATTGAGTAGGCGCTTCTTGGCCATATCGTATGACTCTCCTAAGCAATTTGGATTCTCACTTAAGGGTAGTCTAACGCAGAATCTACCCGTGCTTAATCGTGTCGTATTAATTTTAAAATGATCTTCACATATTGTTTCGTCTTTGTTTAAAATTGACTTTTGTGGGAGGTCTTCGACTTCCCAGAACTTGGTGAGTATATTTTCGATTTTTGTTTGTGGATCGCGTAATTTTGTATTCAAGTGGTTAAGTGAGTGATTGGCTGCATGATTGCAATGAATATATTTAGAAGAAATGGCCTGATAAGGTCCAGCTACTAGCCAGCCAAATTTAGAATTGATTAATTTAAGATTTTTAGGCCCTAATGAATATTGTTCTGACCCTAAGACGTCCCAAAATATGTCTGCCCCGAGTAGAACGTCAATCCTAGCAGGCAAGTCAAAGTTAGGATCAGCCAGTTTGATATTGCTTGGCCATTGAATATGTTGCATGTTTATAGGAGCTTTTGGCAATTCACCTGTTAGCTCATCCATCACCAAGCAGGAGAGTGTAGTTGTGTATGGATTGTTTATTGATTTTAACCGTATGTTACAACTTTCCATAACTTTGTTGCACGAATTGTTCCCTATTCCAATAATGTTTATTGCATCTATTGTGTGTTTATCTAATTGTAATTTGTGTTTCAGGGACTTCGTGATGAAGGAAGATTGACTTCCGCAGTCCAAGAGAGCGCGCACTTTCTCCGTCTTAGAAGTCAAAGGGTTTGAAACCTCGATAATTGCTGTGGATAAGATTACTTCATTAGGGCATTGCTTGGAAAATGTGACTACAGATTCAGCGGAAGTAGCCGAGTGTGAAGCAGCGGAGGTAGCCGGGTGTGAAGTAGCGGACGAAGCCGGTTGTGATGCAGTGTCATGATGTAAAAGTGTGTTGTGCCTTTTATTACATACCATACAAGGCCCTAGACGACACTCGGCTATGTCGTGCCCCTGCCTTAGGCAATTAACGCATAAATTGTGTTTTCCAACTTCAGCCATTTTTTCATTATAATTGTTGTTTCGAAATATAGGACACTGATAGACCTTATGAGCATCATTACAGATGACGCATTCAAATTTTCTTAGCGCGTTTTGATTTGCGCTAGCGAAGGCTTTAACGTAAGATGTTCGTTCATGTTTATTATTTGAGTATGGATTATTGTTGACCTGTGGTCGATTGTGTGCATTTGATTGTTGCGCATGAGAACCCTGGTTAGGCCGAGCTGTGGATGGTTGTTGTATTCTGGTAGGATTATCGTATTTGTTGCGATTCAGCGACTCTAAAACATCAGATCGGTCTGTTAGAAACTTGTTGAATTGGTCCAGTGTAGGGACATCATCGAACGAGTTGCGTTGTTCTTCCCACTTCCTCAGGCTGTGGGTGTCTAGTTTGGAAGATAGCATATAGATAAGTAAAATGTCCCATTTGTCGGTAGGTTGTCCCAAACTAGCCAACGCACGCAGATTTTTGGTTACATGGTCAACCAGATACCGCAGTGACCGTTCTGACTCTCGAGTAATTGGTTGTACGTTGAATAATTCAGAGATGTGATAATTTATGAGTAACCTTTTATTATCATAGCGTTCACAAAGCAGTGCCCAGGCCGTACTGTAGTTTGATGATGACACTTCTAGATTCGATATTATTCTTGCCGCGTTCCCTTCCAAGTATGAAATAAGATAATGAAATTTATGGATATTAGACATTCGTTCATTTGTATGTATTAATGATTAAAAGGTATCACGAAATTCAAGCCAGTGGAAATATGCACCGTCGAATTTGGATATTTGAATTTGCGGCAGCTTGAAACCAAAGCTTTGGTTATAATGGCATGAAGGTTCAGGTGCCACAGACTTACGACGCGTTTCAATTTGCATATTTGTATTATCAATTAGCCTTTTGGCAGACGCTATGCAGGAAATAATGTCCTGCTCTATACCCTCCCTCTCATCAATCTCATCATCCAAATGTTTCGAGTTCAAAACCTCAATCTCACTTTGAAGATCGTCATATTTAGTAGACAACCCTTCAAACCGGTTGAGTCTCAAAGACAATTCGGCTAATTCAATGCTATTTAATTCTTCTTCACCCAATGTTCCCAAATAATTCTTAAATTTTGTGATTTGACCCTTAATAGAGCTGCGTTTTACGTTTAATTCCCTAAGTTTAATATTGGCCTTTTCTGATTCAGTAGCCATGTCTTTAGTTTTAAAATAATATGTAGGTACTGTTTGTAGGAACTTTTATGACGATCGATGAGATTGAAGTAGTTAGGTAAGGACTTAAGTGTATGTACTTATAACATTTTGTAATAATTTGTGTAATATTATTTCAATAACGCATTATTATAAATAATTAGACAATTGATAAAAATTACTTAATAAAATAATTAATAATTGCATTAAACTAGGATCAAAGATTTACTAAATTATAAATCTTTAATATGTAGATATCAACTTGACTGTGTGCCCTAACTTACTCAGACTAATTGTTTTGTTTAGTAGGAGTAAGTATATATTAGCATCAACAATATTTTATAAATAAAAAAAAATAGTTTTCTCCAATGAATACTTAAGTAGTTGTGCCTACGATTGATTTTGGTATAGGTGTAAGAAATCTATGTAAATAGGCACTATAGTATCAAGTTAAATGTTCAAATTATGTTAAAAATAAATAACCATCTGTCTTTCTTAGCTATAGCCGAGTAAATGCATTACTCTCCTCAATTTGTCGACACCGCAGGCACCCGTTCCAAGCGACCTCCGATCAGCTGATTGCACGAAGTGCCGTAAGCAGGTAGCAACGCAGTGGCCGGGGTGCATTGGCTAGGTCTAGAATTATTAGCAAAATGGGTATATGTAAGGAAATGTGATGGTTATAATGAGTTTGATTATCTGGTTGGTAGGTACCGATTTACTTGCTTGGATTATGATCTAAATTATTGGTAATATCTGTAGGTACTTATGATGACTAGGTTATTCTAAAGGTAAATTACCCTATACCTACCTATGTAATTAAAATCAAATTGATTAAATGATTATACTCAAGAAAATAAATGTGTAATTCTTAACTAGATAACTAGGTATTTTAGTGATTATAGAAAGTGCATTATTTGACTACCTATATAAACTGAATGGATGTATTACTGAGTGGATTTTAATATGTATACCTAGTGGATGGAAATGTCGAAATTATCGACGATGTATGTTTTATAATTTACCTAAATTACTGCACATTCTATAACTAGTTTTCAACACCGTGGAGGCAACGTAATGGACTTTGGAAGGGTGACTTATGGGTTGTATGTGTAGGACATAGGCAAATGGAGGGCACTTATCTTTTTGAAGCTGACTGGCTGATGTGGTCGTGCCAAAGTCTGATTTGCTTTGCTGCCGGAACCTGAAGTAGCGTAGTCCAATAGATAGGTATTTTTACTATCCGCTTCACCTTCCTTCTTGTTTAGGTAGGATCTTGATTAGATCCAAATTCTTCCAGCTCGTTCTGAATGGCCGGAGGACTCGTATTGTGATTTATCGAGTCTTTGTCTTCGGTCGCCAAAAAACTTATGTCCACTCCGGACACCTTGAGTTGTTATTATCGTATTAAATAAAACCCGAAACGTTTAATAAGAGTTCTCTATTTAAAATTGGTATAAAAATACAAGAAAGTGTTTACTCTTGTTTGCTCTTGACATTAGTAAATTAGTATCGTCTATTTTTAGGTTATTCCATTATCCTTATCATTTTGATTTATTATTCAGCTTGACTGCGGCTTGCTGTGCTATGTTTGGTAGGCGTTGTGTCAGTAAAAAGCTGAGCAGCGACAGAGACAATGCATTGTTAAACGCAGAGGTTACTGCTTAACACCAGGTGGGCCATCTGCTTGTTCCGTCACTTTAAAAGAAAAAAAAAAAACTGTGCCGTCAACGATCGCCAATCTTCTCTATCTCTTACTCTTCTTGGCCAGACGTTCCCAGCCACATGTTAGTCGTCATTACATTTCTTTATATTTAGAGGTTACCTACCCTGTTCGTAACAATGTGGGGCCATCTATTTAGCTTCATTCTTTGTTTGGGCCTGTATGATATCTTTATTAATTTCATGGTGCCTCAGTAACACAAAATGTGTGAAAATTTAAACTTGCTACCTCTTGCTGCTGCCAAGATATATCCCAGCGACAGCATACAGATATAAATAAATAAATAAATAAATAATACTGGACAGTTCAACACAACATTATCTAGCCCCAAGCTAAGCAGAGCTTGTGTTATGGGTACTAGATAACTGATATACTTAATACAATATATAACATAGATATTTTTTATTATACATCTGCGATCGCACAAATATTTGTTCTGAGGCGGGAATCGAACCCGCAACCTCCTGCGTCGTAGGCCAACCTTCGCCCGACGCGCCACAGATGTCGTCATGGATCATATATGGACGATGGACGGCAGAGGCTGAGTATAAGGGTCCTGTTGGCCTGTTGTCGACCTCTACAGCATGTCGGGCGAGTAGCCGGCTAAGATTTGTGAAAAGTTGCAGGTTGTTGTTTGTTGTGGTGTGTTCGATTCCCGCTGTAGGACCTCTGCAAATATTTGCTCCTGGTCTGGGTCTAATGGTACTATTGTACCATGGTACTTGTAGTTTCTGATACCCACGACACTGGGAATCCTAGTCTGGGATCAGGACTATGTGTGTGAGTGTTGTGTGTTATGTTATGTTTGTGTTATGTCAGTCATGTTGGCAACCTTTGGGTGAGGTACCCTAAAAAGGTCGTTAAATGCGAGCAAAATCCCAATTCCCTAAAAACCATTTAGGTTACCCACTTTTAATTCGTAATGGCCAAATTAACTAAGTCACCGTTATATGAGGGTTTATTTCGAATTAATTGGGTCCACAAAGTCCGAATAACAATAAACTACAATTTTGTTTTGGGATGTAGACACATTTCGGTTTTAATCGTGCGAAATCATATTTTATATTTAGTTTGAATTTACAATAATAGTTTTTAGGGTTCCGTACCCAAAGGGTAAAACGGGACCCTAATACTAAGGCTCCGCTGTCCGTCTGTCTGTTTTTCTGCCTGTCCCCAGGCTGTATCCCATGAACCGTGATAGTTAGACAGTTGACGTTTTCACAGATGATGTATTTTTGTTTCCGCCATAACAATAAATACAAACAAACACAAATACAAACAACAAATACAAACACATACACATAGCCTACTTAAGGGGGCTCCCATACAAAAAACGTGTTCTTTTGCCGTTTTTATGGATAATGGTGTCACCAGGCTGTATCTCATGAACCGTGATAGTTAGACAGTTGACGTTTTCACAGATGATGTATTTTTGTTTCCGCCATAACAATAAATACAAACAAACACAAATACAAACAACAAATACAAACACATACACATAGCCTACTTAAGGGGGCTCCCATACAAAAAACGTGTTCTTTTGACGTTTTTATGGATAATGGTGTCACCAGGCTGTATCTCATGAACCGTGATAGTTAGACAGTTGACGTTTCCACAAATGATGTATTTTTGTTGCCGCCATAACAACAAATACTAAGAAACAGAATAAAATAAATACTTAAGGGGGCTCCCATACAACAAACTTGATCTTTTTTGCTCGTTTTTGTTCGATATTGATAACGGCAACAGGTAGACGCTTGAAATATTCACAGAATATTTAGTTATATATTCACTTTAAAAATAAATGATTAAATTAAAATAAAACAAATATTTAAGAGGGGCTCCCATTCAACAAACGTGATTTTTGTACGTTTTGTACGGGAACCCTTCGTGCGCGAGTCTGACTCGCATTTGGCCAGTTTTTTAAACTTTCCTAATCACCTTTTTTGGAATGAAAGACGGAACTAGTAGATCTGTCACCTCTGCTAATATAAATGCATTACCTCTTAGGTCACGGGCAACTCGACGCGCAGGGCACTGCAATGCGCCCGCCACCCTGAGAGATAAACATGAAAGTCTCATATGCTTGTAATTTCCCCTTCAAACTGGAACACAGCATCGCATTGCTGGTGGTTTACGGTGGAAATAAGGCTCCAAGAGGGGAATGTCTTCATCATCATTAGGAGGCTTTAATCAATCAATATCTTCATTTTAGGCTTATTGAGAAATGTACTAAACCTAAATAATATCAACCCATCAAATATCAAGCCCATATCAACATAAATACCTTAGAAACTAACATACATACAAAAACACTTTATTTATAACTGTGCAACCCACTGTGAAAAGCGGCCCAATGAGGCTCTGCCTAACCCTTCGGGGAAAAAGGCGTGTGTCTATGTATGTATGTATGTTATCTAATACACGTGTGATCGTGAAGTGTAACGCGTCGCGGTCCGGGGGACCACGTAACAGGCGGCCCTTGAACTGCCAGAAATTCACCCCTTTCGGCCAGAAGTTAGGGCTCAAGTAGATCATCTTTAGACATCCATTGATGCCCACTCGCGATTTCGTTCGCGTGGTTTCGTTGACCCGAATAACAAACCAGCAACAGGGTTTTTAAAATAAAAAAATGTAAGTACCTACCTTATCCTGATAACTACGAGCACAACAAAAAAAGAATTATAGAATTGAAACTATCGTGGTTGGGAATCATATTAAAAGATAAACGGCTAATTACCACTAGTATTCGCTGGTCCACCGTCGAACGCGGTCGCGGGCGGTGCTCATGATGAAGAGGCTTCTGAACTCAGTCTCGAAACGTCAGCAAAGTGACGAATAATAGTGGTAATTAGCCGTTTATCTTTTAATATAAAAAAAGAATTAGCCAATTTTGTGCAGTCGTTCTCAAGTAGTGGCGTGACTAAAGGGAAATAGGGATTCATTTTTATCATCATCGTCATTATCAGCCGACACTAGTCCACTGCTGGACATAGGCCTCTCCCAATACCGCCTCATCCACTTTCTGCTCGCCGCCTTTCGTAGGTCATCGCTCCACCTAGCCGGAGGGTGCCCCACGCTACACTCAGGCTACGCTCGTTTAGCCCCGACGCCAAAACGACGGGGTGTTATAAGTTTGACGTGTCTGTGTGTGTGTGTCTGTGTCTCTGTGTGTGTGTGGGTGTGTGTATGGGTGTGCTGTGTGTGTGTGTGTGTGTGTGTGCCTGTCTGTGGCGTCGTAGATCCCAAACGGGTGAACCGATTTCGATTATTTTGTTTGTTCGAAAGGTGAATTTGTCATGAGTGTTCTTAGCTATGTTTGTTCAAAATCGGTACAGCCGTTTCATTGCGTTGGGTTTTTTTTTTAATTTTGACAAATTTAATTAATTGTTATATCCTATTATTAATATTGTAAACGCGAACGTTTGTAAGGATGGATGGATGTATCTTTGTTACTCTTTCACGTAAAAACTACCGGATGGATTTGGATGAAATTTGGAATGAAGATAACTTGACTCCCACATAGGCACATTTTTATCCCGATATTCCCACGGGATCGTGACTTACGCGGGTGAAACCGCGGGGTGCTGCTTGTACATAGATAAATTATAAAAATTTCAACATGTCCTAGAACAAAAAACTCGAAGGCATGTGGCGAATCAGCAAACGTACTGTTCATTCTTAATAGCCTTGCGAGAATTTAATACGTATTGTCGAATTGGACTCGCAGCAAGTATTAAAACATACTACGTACCACGAGATAGAGACCCGTATTTACAGTTGCTACAAACCTGGTAAATAATGTATTTTGCTTTCTTGAGTTTCATCACATCCTTCATTAAATGCATGCTTGTCGATGTAGCTATAAAATACAAAATATACAAATATATTAATACAAATATTACCCGAACTTGTTGATAAGATTCGTTGGTATAAGATTTGACCTGGCTGCTAGCTTATTATGGGATTTGTTATTACTGGTTATTACTGGCTGAGCTAGTCGTAGGAAGCAATGGCGGCGATGAGCTCACAACTTGTCACGTCTATATTCCACGATGGTGCAACCCACTGTGAAAAGAAGCCCATTGAGGCTCTGCGTGTGTCTATGTATGTATGTGTATGTATAAATACAAATATGTTTACAAAATATTTGTGAATCTTTTAATTGGCCTTCGACACATTATAACTCTGTAATTTATGTAACAAGCAACTATGTAACTCTTAGTTTTCCCAAGTGAATAAAATATATGAAAATAAACGAATAAGGTAAATCTAAAAATTAAATAACAGCTACAGGGAATAGGTTCCTGAAAAGGCAATAAAGCTTTCCAATAGATCTCTAAATTTTATGAAATGTTGCGCTGAAAAAATATTTTAAAAGAGTAATCAAAATTTCTCTTTGCACACCCCCACCTTCTGTTTGATTATTATTTTTACCAAAAATAAACTTTTGTATATTTTTTCATGTTACTTATTATAAATTATCTTTTGCCAGCCTAAATTCTAAATCAAATCAAAATGATTTATTTACGTAATAAATTATTTTGATTTGATTTTTGATTTGATTCAATTGTAACTACTTTATACGGCCCTCCTCTAAACCTGTTTCCACAAGACATTCTATCTACCTTATCTATTTAACTATCAGCCAGCATCTTAGGGACGCTTCCGTCTGGTAGTGATTTGGATCAGTTGAGCTACCTTTAGATCGCTTGCAGCGGTCTTCAGGTAGCACAACTGTTTCATATGTATTTTGTACATACCTTGTATTATTCTTTCTGTAAATAAATGTATTTTTTAACTATCTATTTATTTATTATTTATTTATTCGAACATAATGCACATCAATAACAGTTAACTTAAACTAGTGACGCCATAAACAATACGAGCGAATGAGGAACCTCCTCCTTTTTTGTCGGTTAAAAATATTAGGTCGTGGAAAACAAACAATTGAAATAAAATATAGATATGTGCAAATTGGTTACATCGTAGCCAAAAATATATAGTGTGTGCAGTGATTCATAATTAATATTTATTCATAATAATTGGTTTTTATTATGCTCGAGTAAAATCTGGCTTCAAGATGGATCTAAAGGCTTATGTAATGAGCAAACAACTTACCACGCAACTCCCCTCCAAAGCTGTCACTGTCAACAATTGGACACACCTAGAAGGACTCAATCTGGCAGACCCAAACTACAGGGCCTATTGACTTGCTTCTAGGCGTCAAAGCGTACGCACTAATAGTGCAACAACCACTTATCAAAGGTCCTCCGGGTTCTCCGTGCGCTTAGAAAACAAACCTTGGATGGATCTTGTTCGGAGAAATCAATTCAATGAACTTGCAAGAAAAAACATTTCTGGTCCTTCACCATCAAGTAGATATGGATGATATACCAAAATCACTGTGGGAGATAAACACAGATTATAATAGGAAACTAACAAAAGAAGAAATATTATACAAAAAAATCTACAAACAAACACACACACGAACAGAAGAAGGAAGAAGCGTGGTCAAGTTACCTTTTAACATAGAAAATCCTAAAACACCTGAAGGTAACGTGAAATATATAGCAAGAACTAGACTACTACAATCAGAAAGAAGATATAAAAGAACACCACAGCTAAAGGAAGATTACAAGAAAGTTATGAAAGAAGATTTAACATTAAGATACATAGAAGAAATAACTGAAAATGAAACAAATAAACTAAAAAAAGCGTACTTACCTCACCATGCCAAAGTCCGTGATGACAAAGAAACCTCGAAGACACGCGTAGTATTTGATGCTTCGGCGAAACGATCGGACCAAGTTTTACTCAATGATGAACTGCTTGTTGGTCCTAAGCTACAAGACGATCTCAGGATCTTTATCATGCGATGGCGGTGGAAACGTGTCTGTTCTAAAACTGACATTAGGCAATATCTCACAAACAATGAAGACGCCGACAGCTATCAGCGCATTTTACGATGCGAAGATGAGTTAGAAACAATCAAAGAATACTGCATGAATCGTGTCACGTTCGGTACAGCGTCAGCATCTTATCTAGCAGCAAGAATTTTCCATCAAGTTGCTGACGCCGGAGGTGTAAATCATCAAAAGGCAGGAAAGATAATCAAAGATGATTACTATATTGAGAATAAGCTAACTGGTAATGACAATATAGAAGAAGCTGTAGTCACAGCCCAAGAAGTGGCTAGCATACTGAAGAAAAGTGACCTCACTCTTTCAAAATGGTCCTCAAACTGTCCTGAATTCATGAAACCTATTGAACCAAGCGAAATAAGTACTCACGCACACTTGGATTTGATACTAGACAGAACTGTAAAGGCATTAGGAGTAACATGGAACCTAAGAATCATCAAACGGCGGTATCATGTCCCATTTGAAGATAATCCTGCAGACATAGCGTCCAGGGATATGTGATCTTGCTGATCTGAAAGAGGCAGAGTTGTGGTGGAGAGGCCCAGCGTGGCTATCTGAAACAGTAATAAAATTAAAACACACAGAAGTAATGTCTAAAGACCTTGAAATAAAAAAGGACAAAATACAAGCTAATCTGATCATACAAAGTGAAGAAGTAATGGAAAAAATTATATCACAATTTGACCAATTTGAAAACCTAAAAGAATTGATAAAAGTTATAGCGTATTGCACAAGGTTTTTGATTTTTAAAAGAAGTTTAGAAGACATTGAAGGAAGTTTAACTATTAAAGAATTGGAAAAAGCACTGATGGCATGCATTAAACTAGTACCAGAAGAAGAACATAGCGATAAGATTGAAAGAACAAGACAAAATAAACCTATTAAAGGAGATAGTAACATAAAAACACAACTCTAACCTTGAAAAGGACGATATCCTCAGGGTAGGCGGTCATCTACGCCACGCAAATCTCGATGAACACACCAAAGATCATATAATTATGAGACAATGGAGGCGTAATGGATGTGTTACTTATCTACGTACCAAATCATACATAAGCACCGCGAAGGGAAGAGGTATTAAAGCTCAGAAGGCATACGCGTCTGTATTCATACGCATTGTAGATAAGCACCTTGGTGATGATTCTCATACGAGAATGTACAGTATAGTCCTAGTAACATAACATGTAGTAAAAAGATCAATTTCCAAATTATGTACCTTAGCTATTGATACTGAATGAAATGTAATTTGTCTCTGGTGTATTGTGTAATATGGAACAAGATTTTGCATGTAAAGTTAATTTTTGTGTACTTATTAGTAAAGAATAAGTAAATTTTGTTTTTGTAATGTATAAAGTACAACATGTTATAGTTTGTTCAAAGCCATAGCAACGCATCATATATCAACTATTATGTCAAATTAGAATCTATTTATGTGTACCTGCCTAGTCTGCAATCAATTTCATTTTTATTTGTAAACAGTAAACTCATTCATTTATAAATCATTGTAGGTAATTAGATTGAGTAGAAAAGGACCTATTAGTATTAGTCCTTTTGGTGGGCGGAATGTTATGCAGTTCCTCCTAATTTGCATTATTTTCAAATCTAATATTTATAAGTCCACCCTCGCAGCTAGGTAGATCAGTCGCAAATAAACACAATTGAGTGCACACGTCAAGTCAGTGGTTTTCTTACAATAATATCCCGCAAGCTAAACTCCACCTTAGGCACATCAACATATGGTACAATACGTACTTACGGTACAATTGATGATAATTAATAATTATCATCAATTGTACCGTAAGTATGGCAACTAGTTGTCTTGCTTCTTGAGCCATACCACATGCACAAGCCAGATTTTACTCGAGCATAATAAAAACCAACGAGCCACTAGAAAAAACTGGTCGAATGTTGGTGGAGCAACTGCTTTAATGGAAAACCTAAAATGATTTCTCGGAAGGTTGGCTTTAAAGTAGAATTTTAACTACAAAGGAAGTGGTTTTTCCTCGAAGGACTTTCTATTGTTGAAACAAGACTTATTTTCATTGACAAACGTTTTGTTTATGCTATGTTGTTTATGTACTACTAGCAGCGCCCCGCGGTTCCACCCGCGTAAGTCTCGATCCCGTGGGAATATCACGATAAAAATATGCCTATGTGTTATTTCGGGAGTCCAGTTATCTCCATTCCAAATTTCATGCAAATCCGTCCAGCCGTTTCAGCGTGAAGAAGTAACAAACACACACACAAACTTTCGCATTTATAATATTTGTAGTATGTAGTATGTACATAATAACAGATCAAGCCATTTGCCCGCGGCTTCGCTCGCTTGGGATCGTTTTTAGGGTTCCGTAAAAAAAATACGGAACCCTTATGGATTCGTCATGTCTGTCTGTCTGTCTGTCCGTGTATGTCACAGCCACTTTTTTCCGAAACTATAATAGCTATGCTGTTGAAACTTGGTAAGTAGATGTATTCTGTAAACCGCAATAAGATTTTTAAACAAAAATAGAAAAAAACAATAAATTTTTGGGGTTCCCCATGCTTAGAACTGAATCTCAAAAAACTTTTTTTCATCATACTCATACGTGTGGGGTATCTATGGATAGGTCTTCAAAAATAATATTAAGGCTTCTAATATTTTTTTTTTCTAAACTGAATAGTTTGCGCGAGGGACACTTCCAAAGTGGTAAAAAGTGTGTCCCCGTAACTTCTAAAATAAGAGAATGATAAAACTCAAAAAAAAATATGATGTACATCACCATGTAAACTTCCACTGAAAATTGGTTTAAACGATATCTAGTAAGTAGTTTTTTATTTTTGGGGTTCCCCATACTTAGAACTGAAACTCAAATAAAAAACAACATCAAACCCATACGTGTGGGGAATCTATGAATAGATCTTCAAAAATGATATTGAGGTTTCTAATATAATTTTTTTCTAAACTGAATAATAGTTTGCGCGAGGGACACTTCCAAAGTGGTAAAAAGTGTCCCCCCCCCCCCCATAACTTCTAAAATAAGAGAATGATAAAACTACAAAAAAAAGTGATGTACATTACAATGTAAACTTCCAACGAAAATTGGTTTGAACGAGATCTAGTTAGTAGTTTTTTTTTATACGTCATAATACGTTTAATACGTTTTTGTAAATCGTAATCCATCCAAGAACTTTTACATTATGTTACTTACTGCTACGGAACCCTTCATGGGCGAGTCCGACTCGTACTTGGCTGCTTTTATTTTATTTTGTGAAAAATTTATTTTTAAATTTAAGCTTTTATAAAATTAAAGATCGTATACCGAGTGCTGATCACAATGAGCCTAAACACGGCCAGTCTACTATTATCCATCGAGGAGTTCCGTTGTCCTTCCGCCTCCATCATCAGATCAGCTCGCTGTCACCATCATATGGTATTGTCATCGAAACTTGACAGGTATGCCAAATTTCAGCTCAATCAGTTATATCTGCTAACTGCTGCTAAGAGGATAACTGCTTTAAAAATCAGTTGCAATTTTCCACCTGGACATACATTGTAAGTTAATATAAAGCTTGTAAAAATAGAAAAAACAATGATGCACCATCGACACGACGAAGAAGATATATAGCACTCTGGCAGAGAAAATATATAAACTAAAGAAAAGACTGTGAAGCCCATTTTATTTTAAGAATGATTGCTTTGACAGAACACCTGGGGCAGAACACAAGCAGTGACATCCTCGCGTTCAGAGCTGTGCTGAAGCTGACCCCATCTTTCCCGACGAACCCTCACTATGCGTAAGTTACCTATCGTTATTATGGCTTCTACGTAAGATAAGCAAATTTCAGAGTTTGATTTGGACATCTTAAACCTGCATTATACCAGGCATCAGTCTAGGCTTTTTGATAAACCCGACTTTAATTCAAAAGCAAATGGCTTGATTTACGAAAAGAATTCTGTAAACATGTTCAAATTATAAGGAAGGCAGACTAACTAATAAGTAAGCTGAGGTAATTAATCTATTTGAATATTTAATGTATACTACGCAGTAATGATACTTAATGTGGAACAAATTGACAATTTACCTCGTAAACTCTCCAGGTGACTATAAACTCGTGAAGTTTCCGAGAATCAATAATTAACTAACTTGGGAGGTGGCAACTATATTGGCTATAGGCTTCGAGCTACAGGTAGATATCGCTAGTGAGTTTGAGAATGATTAAGAATGATTGCTTTGACAGAACACCTGGGGCAGAACACAAACAGTGACATCCTCGCGTTCAGAGCTGTGCTGAAGCTGACCCTATACATAATATACCCTATACCCTATAACCTGACTATATACATGTCAAAAAGATTGACAAGTAAATAGTTGTCCAAGCCATTGCTTTTCAGCAATCACAATCACAGTTGCCCTTTGCCCTGAAATGAAATGAAATGAAATTAATTTTACTTTTAAAACCCGGTAGTCCCTCCTTCGAAACGAGAAAATATTGACGACATATTGATACATTGAATATGGAGTTACATATGCTACTTTGAAAGCAAAACGATGTTTTATCATTCGTCGCTTACGTCAGTTACTTCTGAGCGCCACAAATATATACCTCATCTCTTCCCATGTTTAAGTGTTATAGCATTATAGATAGATAGATAGAAAATTCTTTATTGCACAAGACAAAAAGCAGTTCATAGGCGAACTTAATGCTTATTAGCATTTTCTTCCCGCTAACCTTTGTGTAATGTAGAGTGGGTGGTAGTGCTATTCAAAATAAAACATATTATTATATTAAATACCTACTCTAAATAACTAGCTATATAAATACCTACATTATCACTTTCTTGAAGCTATTGTTTTCTTGTGTCTCCACCCATTCGATATTTTAATATATACATTACCCTCATAACCTTACATACAAATTGTACTAATACTATTTACCGACCTACCAAATTTTATAACGATCGGGTCCCCCTTAGGTTCAGATAGCTTATTCTTGGACAAACATAAATAGATTACATAATAGCGGGTTCTTCAATGTTGACTTAGTGAACTCACTTTGCTCGTTCATTATGTGCTTAAAGAATCAAAATTAAATGACAAGGAGGTCTTAGTAGATTGGTAAAGCAATTTATAAGCGGACGCAAAATTACTCTGAAGGCTCTACTAAAATAGCGACACAATCAACCGATACATTTGTTTTGTCACCTTGACATAGGTTACACTTAACGGGTTTTCGGGGAGAGGTAACGACAACAAATTAAACGTAGTACGTAGGTTACTAAATTTAATATAGGATCCCACTAATTATTAGATAAGGCCTGCTTAGACATACCACTCGAAAACTATATACCAGTAGGTATTTTCAAATATTCGTTCACATAGTAAATCTTTGGTAGACAATAAAGCAGTACAGCATTATTTATTTGTTTATTTATTTATACTAGGAGGAATTATCCCGCTCGCCTCACCGAAACGATTTCGCTACGCACGTAGTCTCGTAGCTGCGCGTAGCACGTCTACGCGCTTAGGACTTCTACGCACGTAGTAACGCCGATGAGACGAGCCGTTTGACCGTTCAATAGCAGTTTTGTAATTGTTTTGACCTTACTATTTTACATGTATTTTTTTGTACCTCTGTGGTGTGGCTTGGGAGTTTTTGGCTGAGATGCGGGAGGTTGCGGGTTCAATTCCCACTGCGGGACAAATGTTTGCATGATGTGTAAATATTTTATCCAGGTCTGAGTGGTATCATGGTACTCATAGTTCTTGATACCCACGATGCAAGGCATCCTAATTTGGGACTTTTGGGTGTTATTATATGTATTGTACCTATGTTTCAAATCTTGCGAGAAGATTTAATTGCAGTCATAGTTAAATGATAAAGTTAAAAAATGTTAAGTTTCGGGGACAATACAAAATTATAATGAGAGGGAGTTGATCTTATGATACAGATGGAAGGTAGATAATGAAACTCCTTGATGGTTAATAGTAGATTAGATAGGCAGTGTTTGACGACACCTCCTGTGACAAACCTGAATGTCTTGCGTGTATAATTTTACTGGCTCATTATTTAGAGCTATACGAGGTTATGCTACTAAATAAATTATGGATAACTGTGCATTATTAACAGGGGCCTCTGTCAAATGATCCGAGCCCTGTCGGCGGCACCACCGTTCTGCGTGCCAAACTACCACAAAATATTCGAAGACGCTTCGGTAAGTCAATTATCAAAAGCTGACAACAGAGCAGCTGACAACAGAGCAGCTGACAACAGCATATAAAAATGTAACAGGAAACTGTTACATTTTGTATATTTTTATTTTGACAATTTAAGAAATCTTACAGCTGCGCACAAACTATAGTATTTTCATATAAAATGATATGCTAATGACATGTTAAAAAGCTGAAGACTAATTAAAAGTTTCTGCAAATATGCAACTAAATAGATAAACTAGAACTAAAATAAGTAGACGACAAAAAACAAACAATTAAGATAGTAAACAATAATAAATACTTATATAGTAACATTGATTTTTAAAATATGATGAGAAAAAGGAGAAAAAAATATATACTACGCTAACTAAACACAGTGAAGCATGAAAATAAAATATCATTAAGCATACGTTTTAACTTAACCACCGAGGTGTTGAAAATATCAATATCAACATTCACTTTCGCTAACGTATTAAATAAACTCTGATAATAAGAACGCTATAAATAAAATAAATAAATAAATACATAAGATTTTACATCGAAATAGTAGTTTTGCTATAATTTTAATGACAATTGCTTGGTTTTTTTTCCGCTTTCGTTCTATTAGAAGGCTAAAATAACATAGTTTATTATTTTCAAGTGTAAACCACACCTTATAGCTATTTTTTTTCCCTAACCTATATTTTCCCACTGCTGGGCAATTTTTATTATTTAATTTTTATTCGGCAATAGAATTGGTAAAGGCATCGCCGATCACAGGCGAGGGTGCGGGTTCGAGTCCCGCCGAAACGAAATTATTGGGTTACATTAAAAAATAATATAACATGTTTGATATGTTGGTATTATTCACCATTATCACCATACTATAGAAGACTAGCTTCCCTTAAAATAATAATATTAACTTCTGTAGATTCTATAACTTCTATACTACATCGTGAAAGTAGGTCAACAATGAACTTGATACTAAATATCCGATTACTACATACTATGGCTTGTGCATTTCGCTTTTGTAAAGGTAATAGCTTGATATGAGTAGTATTTGCAATTTAATTTATTTGAAATAATTTTAGTTCTACCTATAAAACATCTGAGGTTTCAAAAGAGTATACCTAAGTGTACGCGTGGTAGCTCTTTTAAGAGTTTGATTCTCATTAAAACTTTTCCCTCAGCAACTATTTTGAAAGGGCTCGTCTGAATTATTTTATTAGATGCTTTAATCTTTTATCCCACTGCATCGCATGCATTGTGTCAGGATAAAAAAGCAGTCCGCCTCCCTGATCATCTCCCAGCATCACACATCAAATATCATCAAAATCCGCTTAGCCGTTATGGAGTTGACAGGAACTATACATAACGCAAGCGTAGCCATGGCCGAAAGGTAATACAACAAAATAACGACTAAAACATAGTAAGGGTTTGATATTTTAGTACTCAGGGACAATGTAGCTTCCAGTTAATCAAATAGTTTTCTGTATTGGATCAGTAGTTCCAAAGATGGCCCCTTATGTTAAGGCGCTATAGGTTCAACTAGTTTCAACGAACATTTTTGTATGAGGCGAAGAAGGCGAGGGCGCGCTCTGATACCGTGTTTTTGTGTATAACAAAATAATTTAAAAATGCACTTTAGAGTTTCGGTGATGACTTCACTAACTCAAATAATAATTAATAAGTTACCAAAAGTGTCAAAAATTAAAACGTGTAAGAAGTAAGTCAAAAATTGTATTTCATTTTTAAAAAATTGGTATTTTTGATATATTTTTTTCGAATGAAGTTGTTCAAATAGTGTTTTGAATTTATGATTTCACTAGATGAAAAGCTTAAGAATACCATATATTTTTTTCTCCTTAAAAAATAAAAAAAATCTCAATATCAAAATCTTAAAAATTCTAGAGCTCATTATAGACATGCTGTGAACCTTATTGCGCCTTTAAACAAACTTACAAACGACCTCTTTAAAATATTAGTGATCTATATTGCTGCTCACCTATAGTTTCAAAAGTATAGCTATATCGTTTGCTGCCTAGGTCCCGATAGAGGCTGCTCATCTATTCGACGCTGTGACCCTCTGGGCAAGGGCTGCCACCGCGGCCATGGCGGCGGGTCTGTCACCCACGGATGGAGCTACGCTGATGAAGCAGCTGAGACCCACTACCTACCAATCTGTCCAGGGGTTTGATGTGAGTAAACACTTTTACAACAAGCGCCTGCTTTCTTGTGGCGCGAAATTCAAATATTTTCGTCTTTTTTGCTCATCACTGCTCATTAACACTTCTTCAGATAGTGAAAACTAATTTGCAGGTAATTATATGATCTAACACACAAGTTTTAATTTATAGTATCAGATCTTGAAGAATCTAGGTTAATGGGAAGCAAAATTTAAATATTTTTACCACTAAATTCAGTAATGCCGTCAAAAATCAGCTTATTTGCACAATTTTTACCTGAAATTTGGATGTTCATGATGTACTTATAAACTGTAAAAGTAAAAACAGAGCTTCTGTAGACCTTATCCATATTATATAGATTCTAAATGACTGACATTTTTGTCACAAACTAGTAAGGTTTTCTCAAGAACACGTACGTCCTGGAACAAGTTTTATGAATATTTTGCGCAATTATTGCCGTTTCTCAAGTAAGTAGCGGAATTTTCCGAATTCCAACCAAGGGATCTAGAACTGGCTCACATTTTTCACAGTGCCTCTCTTTCAACCATTGAGTTTGATGAAACAACAAGCTTTTAGACTACGCCGGCAATGTACTTCGGTCGTCACCTTAGCGTGGGGGTATGCCGCAAAATTCCTAATCGTAGATTTAATTTTTAAGTGACTAAATCAAGTACAATATTCAAATTAAAAATATGTATAAATACTAAATTATACTTCAGAGGGATCACTGTACCAGAAATACGATAGGACATCATTTTCTCCATAGAAATAAAACCCAAAATTACCTCCAATATTTGCCTAAATTTAATTGTTTATTAAAATGTTGCAAATTATTATTATAATATTATTATTGGGTTAAAAATTAGATCAATAAAATTAAAACAACAAAGCCTTATTAAGGCTTACTGTAGGGGTTTTGTAAAAAATAACTATATTTTACGAGATATTCAATAAAAACTGCTTTTACAAGGGGCGCGAGGCGTTTTTTTTGTCTGGCGTTGGCGCAGTCTTAATATAACAACATGGTTTCCCACTTAAGGATGTTGAAAGTAATTAACCTACTATTACTTAATCAGATACAATCAAGTAATATCAGAGAGTTATTTACAATCAAGCAGTCTATGTATGCATGTATGTATAATCATCTGGTAACATATACACGTGCTAATCCTTAATCCTTGAAGTAGTAAAACCGTGTTTTGTCTCTTTTGAAACTGCTTATCAAAAAAAAGAAAATTTGTTTTTTAAAAATAAATTTTTCAATACGTGCTTTTATACAGGGTGTAACATAATATCCCTATAAGCCCGGGGAGTGGGTATTCTACACATCATGGCGAATAACTTTAGTTCTACGACTTTTTACATTTCGTAGTTTTTCATTCATGATGTGCCTCGTAAAAATCCTGAAATTCCTCTAGAAATTTCTAAAATTCCTCTAGGAAATGTACCTAACAGGACATGAGGCAGCCCCACGCAAGGTACTCTAGCGTACCGTAACGTCCTCATGTTGTTTTACGTAGGTTTTTGAAGGAATTTCAGGATACTTACGAGGCATTTCATGAATGAAAAACTCCGAAATTTAAAAAGTCGTAGATTTAAAGTTATTCACCATGATGTGTAGAATACCCCCTCCCCGGGCTTATAGGGATATTATGTTACACCCTGTATAATTAGTGAGCGTAACCGTGTGGTTATCAAAATGAGACTAAACACGGCTAGTCTACTATTATCCATCGAGGAGTTCCGTTGTCAACTTCCATCATCAGATCAGCTCGCTGTCACCATCATATTGTATTGTCATCGGAACTTGACAGGTATGCCAAATTTCATCTCAATCAGTTGAGGATAACTGCTTTAAAAATTAAGTTGCAAGATTCCACCCGGATTCCACTCATACAAACATACATACATTGCAAGTTAAATAAAAGCTTGTAAAAAGACTGAATAGCTAATACTAAGGATAATCCAAGTTTTATAGCTACATGGTTAATGTTTTGATCCGTCAAATGTGCTTTGTTCATTAAATAGGTTCACCTTTTTGCGGTATCTCTGCTATAGTAATTAACACATTAACACTAACTCTCAGAAAACGCTTTCAAAATTAATTTATATTTATTTGGTAACCTTTGCTTTTCTAGATTGGTGTTTGGGAAACTAATTGTTATGTAGTGCTGTTGTTGCGGCTATAGGGGTCAGTTTAACTGTGTATGTTTAGGTAATTGTCACCTACCTACGCTTTGTCGAATTTAGCTAATCATCATTGTCTTGCCCTTGGTCCAATTTATTTGGGGTCGGCGCAGTACGTCTTTTTCTCCCACTCTCCCCTGTCAGCCGTCACCTCATCATTTACTCCCATTCATATCATCTCTCACGCATGTCGACTGCTAATGTTCCTAGAAGCTGTGATCTTATTTTTAGGGTTATGTAGACAAAAAGACAAGGAACCCTTATAGTTTCGCCATTTCTGTCCATCTGTCTGTCTGTTCGCGGCTTAGCGCAGAGTCTTTAGTACTAGAAAGCTGTAATTTGGCATGGGTATAAATATAAATTACGCCTACAAAGTTTAGTATTTACTTAATAAAGAACATGGGCAACTCCCTATACATTGTTTGACCCAACTTTTTTGACTAACGTATCGTACAGTTGAGATACTTTTATTTAATTTCTTGCGTAGAAGTTGTGGGAAAGTAATGAAGCTTGTTGCTTTTTATTTCACGCAAATGCAATGAGTTGATTTATCGAATTATTTAACAACTTTTGCTTCCCAACTTCTAAAATATACGATTTCATTAGAAAAATTAGACAAAAAACAACATTTAGAACCGTACTAATTATTTCCATGAAGGGACCCTGGTTCAATTATTTTTTACCTGTGAACATCTTTCCTCTCGCTTTCCTGCAATCCGTGGGAGTGATTTCATTAAGAGGGATGGAATTGTGTAACAGGAAGCGCGCATTTTTCTGAGATGTTGGTGCTATTAGCCATGCTGTTTACTACCAAGGAAGTGAGATGTCAGATGTTACTCATTAATTATGCGACTACCATAAGGCTATTTTTTTCCCTCGTCTTTTCCATGGTGTAGCATGTTGTTGGATAGGTCCTTAAAAAATATTGCAGGTGTGTGGAGACCATTTTTTGATTCAGGGGTCCCTTTTATGAAATATTAAGCTTTAAAGTGCAATTATTTTTAGAGTTAAGTGTCCGCCTTTTCTGCCGAACAGTTGATGTTTGGTCAGTTAGTTAGTTTGTTTAACAGTTTCTTTTGAATAAATACACAAAATGGATATGTGAATTTTTATTATGTGTGAAATCTGAAATAAACAAATTCTTATCTTATCTTATCTATCTTAATTATCACAAAAAAGTAAAGTGTGTTTTTTCAACTATTCACTTATTTTTTGTTTTTAAATAAGCTATTTGTCACTGCGACTTGACTCAAAACTAATGACAGCTTCAAAGTAATTTGACACGTTGTGTTCGCTACATGCCCTTGTTATCTCGCAGTTTTTATTAATGAACACTAATGAACACGCCTGAAAATTACATAGTTACACTGTCTGACCCCTGAATTATTGAGTACTAGAAACTCACTCCAGCTTTGCACGGGTAGTGTCAAGATCCCCCATCCCTCTCGTCCCCTATCTATCCACAAACCAGATACAAAAATTTGAGGTATTTTTTTACACCTTGGGTTACATTATTGGAGTATTAGTAAGGATCCCAATTTTTTTTGAAAATTTTATGTAGCCTTTGTCACCCGGGGATAGCGTAGCTTCTCAACAGTGAAATATTTTTTCAAATCGGTTCAGTAGTTTCGGAGCCTATTCAATGCAAACAAACAAACAAATCATTCCTCTTTATAATTAGTAATATAGATATAGATACCTGCTCGCCTCGGTAATGTATATCGTTACAAACCTTAGTAGTTTTCAGTGCTAATTCTATAATATTTTTAATACAATGTTTGAATACTTAGTTTGTTTTTTTGGTTGTGAATAAATTTATTTACAGAAAGAATAAAACAACTAACAAAATTAAAAAAATACATATGATACAGTTGTGCTACCTGAAGACCACTGCTAACGATCTAAAGGTAGCTCAACTGATCTAAATCACTACCAGACGTAAGCGTTCCTAAGATGCTGGCTGCATTGCCACGCTGAATGGCAATACTAATGCGTTGAGCCAGATAAGAGCCAGATCTCTGGTCACGTTGATCAAAAAAACTTAGTTAGTCAGTACTTTAGGTTGGTCTACTGACTATTTACATGTAAGTACACAGAGCTACAAAGTTGACCTTCTAAGTTTAACGCCATAATAAAACTGAGACTTGTAGCTATAATTTAAGATTCTTGATAGTGTTTTACAACCTTTTAGTTCCAGTTATAATACGCCACTAAAACGAACACTAAAAAACTTACGACAAAAAACAAGCCAAAATCTTAAGTACATTTTTGTTTAACTTGGTGAGTCAGCTTTTGACCTTTAGATCGGACTAGTTCTACTTCATCCGCGTGGACACTTTTTCACGGAAACTTCAACATCCTGCTGAAATTTGGAAAATTCCGTTCTTAGTACCTAGACCGCTAAAACAAAGAAATAAAGAAAGAAAGAAATAATGCTGGACAGTTCACACAACATTATCTAGCTCTAAGCTAAAGCTAAGCAGATCTTGTGTGTACTAGATAACTGATATAGGAACTTAATACAATATTATTAAATAGTTTTTTTTATTATACATAGAAAATACCCAAAAACACTCTGAACAAATATCTGCGATCGCACAAATATTTGTTCCGAGGCGGGAATCGAACTCGCAACCTCCTGCGTCGCAGGCCAACCTTCGCCTGCCGCGCCACAGAGGTCGTCCACGGAGATCACCAGATCTCACCCCTTTTTTTTTTTTGTGGGGATATGTAGAAATGTACCCTCCTTTCAGGTCTCTAGGACTTAGGGTCCTAAACTTAGGACTTGGGGTTTAGGGTTTAGGCTGTTATGTGCGTTGATAGTTTAGTCAGCGTAGCAAAAAAATTCTACGTCTATGGTTTAGTCAATGAGTCTGTCAGTCAGTCACGTCACGCAATGATTTGATATATATCCATTATTTATTTTTCACTCTGGATAGTAAATGTTTTTGTTCAACAATTAGGTAGGTAGGTATACATTTTTATTTCAACGCTTTCAATAAAAAATCTTATACTCATTTATGTGTGTTCTGAATTCAGTATTATGCTAACTTCTTATCGATAAGGAGTGATGTGGCTTTTATCATCAGCTCACGAGCATGAGATGATGACCAAACGAAAAATCCTTTTTAGGGTTCCGTAGTCAAAGACAAGGAACCCTTATAGATTCGTCACGTCTGTCTGTCTGTCTGTCTGTCTGTCTGTCCGTGTATGTCACAGGCTTTTTTTTCCGAAACTATAAGAGCTATACTGTTGAAACTTGGTAGGTAGATGTATTCTGTGAACCGCATTAAGATTTTTACACAAAAATTTAAAAAAACCAATTTTTTTTGGGGTTCCTTATACTTAGAACTGAAACTCAAAAAAAAATTTCATTAAACCTATACGTGTGAGGAATCTATGGATAGGTCTTTAAAAATGATGTTGAGGTTTCTAATATCATTTTTTTCTAAACTTAATAGTTTGCGCGAGAGACACTTCCAAAGTGGTAAAAAGTGTGTCCCCCCCCATAACTTCTAAAATAAGAGAATGATAAAACTTAAAAAAATATAAAATGTACATTAACCATGTAAACTTTCACTAAAAATTGGTTTGAACGAGATCTAGTAAGTAGTTTTTTTTTAATACGTCGTAAATCGGAATCCATCCAAGAACTTTTATATTATGTTATTTGCTGCTACGGAACCCTTCATGGGCGAGTCCGACACGCACTTGGCCGCTTTTTTATTTTTTTTTATTTTTATTTTTTATGTAATAGCTCGACAAACTTGCATACGGCCCGCCTGATGGTAAGCGGTTACCGTCGCCTATTGACATCTGCAACACCAGGGGTATTGCCAATGCGTTGCCTGCCCTGAAGGACTCTTTTTACATTTTTTTGAAGCGGTTTATGTTGTAGTATAGCATAAACACCTCAGGTGGGAGCCCATTCCACAACTTGCACGTATGGGGCAGAAAAAAACTCTTAAAGCGAGCAGTACGAGACACTCACATGTCGATAATATGTGGATGAGCTTCCTTGCGTTGTTGAGAAGTGCGATGGTAAAACTTGCGAGTATGAGAATGAACAGCTCCTCAGAGCACTCCCCATTATAGACTCGATAGAACACACAGAGAGAGCCGATGTCTCGGCGCAGGCTCAGCGGCTCTAGGGAACTGGAGAGCTTGGGGTCGTTGACGATTCTAACGGCTCTTCTCTGTAGGGAGTCAAAGCGAAGCAGCTGAAAAGTTATGAATAATTATCAAACACACTGTACGTGCCATTAATTTTTAAGAATTTTCCTTATTTTTTTTGAGATTCCATCATCATATCCAGGCTTGGTGAATATGGGACCACCTAGGGAGAATTAACATTAAAACAAAAAATTGAATGGTTATGCAGCCAGCTTCTTAGGGACGCTTCCGTCTGGCAGTGATTTGGATCAGTCGAGCTACCTTTAGATCGTATGCTACGGTATTTAGATAGCTGAACTGATTCATTTGTATTTTTAATAAATTTTGTACACAGGTAGGTACTATTATTAGTTGTATTATTCCTTAAGAAAATAAATGTATGTTACTTTAAAGCAAAAATTAATACATCATTGAAAAAACCGGTAATAACTCACGTAGATACTTGTTCCGAGTCAAACACCCGACTCGAGTTTCTGGGACTTAATATCCCCTTCCTCAAGGAGTATACGCGACGGCTTCCGGGCAATAACTCTGATAATGGCGTTATCGCCGGGAAGCCGTCGCGTATACTCCTTGAGGAAGGGGATATTAAGTCCCAGAAACTCGAGTCGGGTGTTTGACTCGGAACAAGTACCTACGTGAGTTATTACCGGTTTTTTCATTAATTATGAATATCACTCACGGAAGTTTTAAAAATTAATACATTACATTATTAAAGATTATACATAAAAATACATACAGGCAAAATAATGATCGTCTTTCTTTTATTTGTAAACTGGGGTTGCACGTATCAATCAGACGAACAAGGACAAAAAGCGGGCATTAACATGTCTGCACCTTTTTTGATGAGAACTAACGAGCAAGTAGATAGTGTAATGATACCTACATAAAGGATATTTATTAAGCGATGTTTTTAATTGGACATCAAAATATTTATCACGCACCAAATATATACATTCTGTTAGGGCGCGATAAAAACCAATTGTAGATTTGCTTTTTACCTAGATAAATGAAGTATCTACGATTTTCAGATCAATAAGTTTGTTGTAGAAAAATGTATTTTTAAATATTAGTGATCGGAACCGTGCGCTGATCAAAATGAGCATGGCACGGCTAGTCCACTATTATCGATCGTTAGGTTCAGTACTCCATCTTCCGTCTTCATAATCAGATCAGCTCGCTGACACCATAGATTTGTATTGTCATCGGAACTTGATAGGTATGCCAAATTTCAGCTCAATCGGATATCAAGAAGTGGTTCTAATTCAGCTTGCGAGATTTGACCTAAAAAACGTATAAACATTGCAATCTTGTCAAAATATGCATGGATACTGCATTATAATGCCGACTGCTGACCCTAATCATAGACAAAATACAATAACATTTACGCGATAGAAAAAAATAACACAAAGTTACCTCTAATTTTCGGCTATTTTCGATTTGTTTTTAATGCTTAGGTCATAAAGGAGATATAATTATAATTTGAACTAAACATAAAATCAAATTACGTTAAATAATAGTTAGCGAAAAGTATATAAAGTACCGATTTTTTCCTGCCGTTCTTCATACCACGTAGGCATCGAGCATCGATGCATGTATGTAAGCCACTGAATATTTTGTGATAATGTCGGACGCAACCGAATTCATTTGTTAATAGTCGTCCGACTAGTTAAGGGGCTTACACATTTTTAAGGAATGTTTATTTTACATGTTTGTTTAGTTTAGGTTATTTGTTAGTAGTAGTAGAGCTTTTTTGTGAAAGAGTTCGTCCGGGGAAGTACTACCACCGTACCTATTTCTGCCGCAAAGCAGTAGTGCTCGCATTGCTGTGTTCCGGTTTGAAGGGTAAGGGTGCCGGTGAAATTACAGGCACATGAGACTTTTCATCTTTATGTCTCAGGGTGGCGGGCGCAGTGCAATGCCACATAGGGCGCGTCCTAGGTGGACGTGACCTATGAGGTAATGCACTGTTCATAGGCAGAGGTTACTGCTTAACATCAGGTGGGCCATCTGCTTGCTCCGCCATTCCAGTAGTATAAAAAAAAAAAAAAAAAAAAAAAAAAACATTTCAAGCGTAAATAATAATTAAGTGGTGCTAAGCAGGATACTTTTAGCTAGACGTGGTGACGGCTGGTGGATGAAATAGAGCATTAAGGTGGGGTATAATGCAAAATTACCAATCTTAGATTAGATTTTTTACCAACTAAATCAAGTACAATATTCAAATTATAAAAATTTAAATTTAAAATTATAAAATTATCATATTTTACGAGATATTCAACAAAAATAATGCTTTTACATGTTTTTCGTGCGGCACTAGGCGTTTTTTTGTATGAAGGTTTCTGCGTGGGGTTGACGCAGTCTTAAAATGTCGCATTGGTGGCAGGGATCTAGATTTTTCTAAGCAATTATATGAAAGTGATATTTGGTGACCTGATTCTTCATACAATCTTTTTTTGAAGTAGCATATGATGATTGGTTATCTTTTATAGTAGGGAAAAAATTATCAAAGACACCTCTTATAAAACAGAGATTTGCATTTTAGATAGATAAATAAATATATAAAACATTTATTTGTATCTCCAGTCAAACACGTACATTCAATAACACAACTGAAAGACAGTGCACTTCAAAACTAGCTAATTAAACCAACAAACTCAGAAACATTGCAGTGCTCTAAAAAACATTTGAACCATATAAAAACTATACCCTGGTTCAGAATTCGAGATATTTTTTGTAAACAAAGGGGATACCATAGCAAAAAAATAGGTACTAATAAGTTAGTTTATTAAATTAGGCCCATAAACAGGCTTGGCGTGTTATTCTAACTCAGATCAGCCGAGCGATTAGCTATCTCCTGTTTCTATCAGCATTGCGCTGTTTCAATGCTGTTTCTATTGAAAATGACGTTTTAGCGATCATGCAACTCACCCTGTTGCTAACAAAGCTTGATTGCAACAAAAAGCCTTTTGACATGTAGTGTTTCTATCGATAGTATGAAGTAGCGATTATGTACCGCTGTTTCAATGAATAATGACAGCATTTGATCGCAACACAACCTATTGCAATAGAAACAAGTAAATGGTTGTTTTAAACAATAGAAATCTAAAAGGTAAGCCATAAAAGTGTTTTTTTAATTGTTTGAACATGATTTTAATTACATTCCAAATCAAATAAAAACATTCAGTACGTTCAAAACACTTTTACTACAATTTAGCGGTATTGCGCTATTTTGTTAAAAATATTAAATTGGAGTCGAACGAATCAACACAACTTGGGTCTATAGGTATATATAGGTACATTTCACTTCAATGTGTTTACTTTCTTTCCTTCCAAACCTTAATTATTTGATAATTCGTATATTTGTTAGAATGTAAACAAACTTTTCTCACAAGGATTGACTAATAGGATACTACGCATCGCACAAGTCACACAGCACAGAGTAAAAATATGTTTCTATCATAGACAAAGCATAAAAGAGTCGTATTATACGGTTGATTAAAAATGGTTAGTACGTTGATACACGGTTCATAGCGTAATCGTACTTTGTAAAGTGGTCGGGTTATCCATAATTCGTACAAACTTCAGATTGTAACACATCGATACAAGTCCATAGAAATCGGACCAAGAAAAGATAGCTGATCGGAAAACATCGATAGAAATATTATTTTGTTAGCATCAAGCGGACAATAGAAATCGTTTGCAACATATTTAGCTGATCGCACCACTGATAAACTATAATGTAATCAATATTTTGTCGTATATATTTTTGAGTTATTTTGGTTATTAACAAAGTTATCAAACAAAAATATATTTTTTAGTATAAAATATTTCATGTCACTTGGAACACTGCAGAGATTCTAAACAATTGGCTTTGTTTTGAAATTCGTGTTAGAATAAAAAGAGTATATGCTTTTCATATTGATCTTTTTGTTCGGTGTAAATTCATTTTTCTGTTTTTTGAGCGTGTGACAACTGTCACTGTGTGAATAAAAACAAAACAAAATACAAGCTCAAGCTTAGCTTTTATTTATATTTACGTTTTTTCCTACCTACCGACTTGTTTTCATCATATTACTGCATTCCACATTGTAGCGCGCACTCTGCAAGCTATATAGTGGTGGGACATGTGTAGCCCCAACATAACAAGCCGGTCCCCATTTTGTAATTTCATTCGTTTCTCCTTATTTGATATTTCGTTATTTTCTTGTTGCTGTTGTTTTTGTTAAGTTTTATTTAGTAAAACTCGGAACATTTTGTAGTATACTTACCTCCTTTCTATAACATCTATGATTAATATGTGGAAAAGAAAAGATACTTGTGTTTTGTTTTCTTCTTCAGTGGATACTTCAATTAAAGATGTATTGGCTGTCTTTGAAGTTTAATGTTAATTTTCCATTAGTTTTTAAAGAAATGTATAAATAAAGTTGTTCATAGTCCAAAAAAGTAGAGAGTCATTCGTCGGCACGACACAGAGTCCTTTCTTTTTTCAAGGCGGGCTGTCACTCGTCATGTTGACACTGACAGCTTGGCGACACATCTCAGGGTCCGGACACTGGGCCCGAACATCTACCCCCCTCTCGACGACCTTGGGGTCTCGAGGACATGCTTCAGGGGGATTCCCCATGGGAAGAGGGCTCAAGTTGCAGATGGCTCGCCGTACGATGCCCTTTAAAGTGAAGACATCCGCCACGCGCGATACTCCATCCAATCCAGGGTAGAGACGGTGAATGCGGCCCATCTTCCATTTGAGTGGAGGCAGATTTGTGTCTTTGAGGATGACCATATCTCCTTGAAGAAGCTCTCCTTGCTGGACACGCCATTTGGCTCGCTGCTGCAACTCGCACAGGAATTCCTTTCTCCATCTTTCCCAAAAATGCTGTCGCATCTGCTCGATGAGCTGGTATCTAGATAATCGACTAATTTTGACATCGAGCAGCACTGGCGTAGGCAGGGAGGTGAGGGGTCGGCCGATCAGGAAGTGCCCAGGAGTGAGAGGATAGAGGTCAGTCGGGTCTGACGAAAGTGGAACGAGGGGCCTTGAATTCAAAATTGCTTCGATCTGCACAAATAGCGTCGATAATTCCTCATATGTGAAGTGATTATTTCCCAACATTCGAGTTAAATGATATTTAGCGGATTTAACACCCGCTTCCCATAGCCCGCCGGCGTGAGGCGTGTAGACCGGCGAGAACTTGAACTTAATGCCCTCGTCGGCAGCAAATGACGAAAGAGATTCATTGCATGATTTCAAATTTTTATTAAGTTCATTGTTTGCACCTACAAAATTGCGGCCGTTATCGCAGTAAATTTCACTTGGCTTTCCCCTGCGACAGATGAAGCGTTTGAGACATAAAATAAATACTTCAGAGCTCATGTCAGATGCAATCTCTAAATGAAGAGCATGGGTTGAGAAGCAGACAAATAAACAGAGATAGCTTTTTATGATTTTGCATCCGCGGCCGATGCGATCACGAATGAGAAACGGCCCTGCAAAGTCGACGCCTGAGACCTGAAAGGGTAAGTTAGGAGTCACCCTAGGAAGCGGTAAGTTTCCCATTATGGGATTTATGGTTTTGGCTTTGATAACTCTACATAGCTTGCAATTATTTACCGTGCTTCTAGCTAATCGTCTACCTGTGATAGGCCAATAGTTTTGCCTTAGATTGGTAAGAAGTAATTGAGGCCCACAATGCAAAAGCCTTTTATGCTCGTGAGCAAATAACAATTTAGTAAGACAATGATTTGAATCTAATAAAATAGGATGTTTTTTACTGTAATTTTCAGATGCCTGCTGGATGCGGCCACCCACACGTAGGACACCGGTTTCATCCACAAAGGGTCTCAAAGAGAGCAAGCTTGACTTAGTAGGTAAGCATTTTTTATTTTTTATTAAGTTTATCTCAGTACCAAAACATTCGGCCTGATGTTCCTTTAGTATGCAATGCAGAGAAGCTTCTAACTCATCAGTAGTTAGATAGCCTCTTTGTTTGGCGTTTGCATGCCGAAGATTGTAAACAAATCGTAGCACGTATGCTATGCTTCTTTGTAGTGTGGTAAATTTCGAGTGTTTTTCGAAATTCACTATCCCGCAGGAAGGAGTATGAGTTGTAGTTAAAGTGCATGACATAGTTTTAGTGTTGGTGTGGCTTGGACTGTTAGAGTTGGATTTCGTTTCAGGCAGCTCTTTAGAAAATTTTACTTGGTTCGGCCAACTTGGTTCGGTCTCTAGCAGAAAGACAGGACCATGCCACCATATAGTGGCTTCTTCGATAAGCTTGGGGTCTAAGCCGCGCGAGGCTAGATCTGCAGGATTTTGTGTTCCGGGTACATGTCTCCAAGAACCAGAAGAAGTGAGCTGCTGAATTTCAGCGACCCTATTCGATACGAATGTTTTTAGGTCGCGTGCATGCGATGAAAGCCAACCCAGAACGACAGTGGAGTCCGACCAGTAATACGTCTGATGTATTTCAAGTCTTAGAGCCTTTAAAACCTTCTGAGAGAGTCGAGCTGCTAACACGGCTCCACATAGCTCTAAGCGAGGGATAGTTTGTGGCTTTAAAGGCGCGACTTTAGTCTTTGCACAAAGAAGATTGATTGTTACCAGGCCGGATTTATCTATCGATCGCAGGTAGATGCACGCACCATAGGCTACCTCGGACGCATCACAGAATGCGTGCATTTCAATGATCTCAGGTTCCTCGCTGAGAACAAATCTAGGAATTTGTAAGGAACTTAGATTATTTAGATTCGCTACAAAATCAAGCCACGATTTTTCAATTTCATGTGAAACTGGATCGTCCCAGTTTAGATTCGACATCCACAATTTCTGGAGAATCATTTTAGGTATTATAGTACATGGGCTTAGTAAACCGAGTGGGTCGAACAGTTTCGCTGAATTTGACAGAATCGTTCTTTTTGTCGCTTGAGAAGGGCATTCAATTTTTGTAGGAAAATTCAAGACGTCAGCGGCTGGGTCCCATTTTAGGCCCAGCGCGCTGGATGGAGAACTGGCGTTCAAGTCCTTAGGAATTAAAGAACATGGATTATTCTGCACTATTGAAAGCGCGTTAGTGCGGAACTTACGCAGTGGTAAGCCCGCAGAATGAAGAGTCTGTGTGACTGTGCTTATGATAGCAATTAGCTCAAATTCTGAGCTACTTCCTGACAGGAAATCGTCGATATAAAAATCAAACTTGATTAATTGAGCAATTTGCTCATCGGAACTTTCCTTTGAGAGCTGAAGGAGACATCTTGTACTAAGAAATGGCGCCGAAGCTGTTCCATATGTTACAGTATTTAATTGGAATATTTTAATCGGATGTTCTTCCTTTTCACGCCATAAAACCATTTGTAGGGGGCGCTGCTGTGGCTGTATGAGAATCTGACGATACATTTTTTCCACGTCAGCCGAAACAACGTATCGGTGTTGCCTGAACCTTAGCAGTATAGAAAACAAGTCATCTTGAACCACTGGACCAACATATTGAATGTTGTTGAGCGAAATGCCGGAAGAAGTCTCAGCTGATGCGTCGAAAACCACTCGTAACTTGGTAGTCTCACTGTTTACTCGTATCACTGCTTGGTGAGGTAAGTAGCAACCGTGTGATGGTTTTGCAACTTCAGTCATGTGTCCTAGACTTTCATATTCTTCCATGAACTTATTGTAGTCAGTCCGCAATGAAGGTGATCTACGCAGTTTTCGTTCCACTTCAAACAATCTCTTTTCTGCAATGTGGTATGATTCACCTAGGACACATGGTGAGTCGCGAAGAGGAAGCTGTACGCAAAATCTACCATCAGCATCCCGGTACGTAGTATCGTTGAAAAGGGTTTCACAATAATCATGTTCGACTGACAGAGGTACATCAACAGGGACTTCCTCGAGTTCCCAAAATTTTGCAAGTTGTTGTTGAACATTCATGCTAAAATTGCAAACAATACGGTTCGACTTGCCACAGTATCTACCCCCCATGGGGCCAGCTACTATCCATCCAAGTTGGGTTTCACGTAAAAAGGCCTTGCCGTTAGGACCCAATCTAATCTGGGACGGACCGATTATCTCCCAGAAGACATCGGCTCCAAGAAGCATGTCAATGTCAGATGGGCAATAGAATGTTGGATCTGCTAACTTAATATGGCTTGGAAGGCTTAACTCCTGAACTTGGATTTTAATATGAGGCAGCCTGTCTGTTATCAATGGAATTACATAGCAATTGACAGGTGCACTGAAGGAATTGTATGAAGACTTGATCACAAGATCGCAATGTTCTGTGATATTGATGACGGAATTACTAAGGCCAGAGACGCATCGCTGATGTACCTTTGTTTTGCTTAAACCGATTTTTGATAAAGCTGATTCAGTTATAAAAGAAGACTGGCTTCCACTATCCAGTAAAACCTTTAAAGTAAATGTTTTGTCATTGTTTGTCACCTCGACCAAAGCTGTAGACAGAAGAACCTGATCAGAGGAGACAGCAGACATGCTGACAACACAAGAAGACTCCCCAGCCACTTGGCGGGGCACAGAAGAAGAAGAAGAAGAAGAAGAGTCATCGTTTGAAACAGTAGTTGTAGTCAGTAGAGATGTAGTTTCTTCGTGACTTTGTTGATTTGGTGTTTGTGTGTTTGTTTGTAAAGATGCTTGTCTATGTAAAACTGTGTTATGTTTTTTGTGACAGATGCGGCAACCACCGAGCCTACACTGAGATGACCTGTGGCCACCACGCAAACAATTATTGCATAACTTCCATTCAAAAACCTTAGTAATTCGGTCTTCAATTGGTAATGCTTTGAACTTCACACAATCATATAATTTATGTTTTTGTTTACAAGCTAAACAATTTTGGTATGAAGCACCTTGAGAGGGACCAAGAGTTGGGCTAAGAGAAGATTCAGGTGATGACACCATAAAGGACTTTGATTTTCCCATACTGTGTCGCTTTTCACATTTTGAAGATTTGCTAGCGTGGACCGTTTCCAAAACCGTTGCCCGTTGCCGAAGGAAATTAAATAGATTTTCTAGTGAAGCTTTTTCTAATGTGCTTCTATGCTCCTCCCAATCCCTAGCAGTCGCAGGGTCTAACCTTTCAGAAGCCATGTATATTATAATAGTATCCCAACTCTCAGTAGGCTCATCCATCGAGTTCAAAGCACTTAAATTTTTTGAGATTGCATCAATCATGCTGCGAAGGCCCTTATCGGACTCCTTAGTCATATGCTCTAGTGAAAATAAACACTTAATATGTTCGTTTATTAGCAAGCGTTTGTTGTTAAATCTATCGCACAAGAGTGACCAAGCGATTGGGTAATTAATCGATGAGACCGATACTGACGATATCACTGCATTTGCAGTTCCCTCTAAATATGATTTCAAATAATGAAATTTACTAACATTATCTATACTTTGATTGTCATGAATCAGCGATGAATAAGTATCCCGAAATTCTAACCATTTACTCGGATCTCCAGTGAATGAAGGTACTTTGAGAGTTGGTAGCTTTAGATGCTGCTGCTGATGATGAGAGCAGTGGGATGCTTGAGACGCTGATGAGCATTCATGCCTTACTTTTGCATCAAATGCTTGTAACATTTCTTGAGTTTGAGCAATAAGACTATAAAATCTATTTTCAACTTCCTCCCTCTCACTCATTTGATCATCAGCTAGGTCCAAAGCTTCCACTTGTGATTGTATTTCATCAAAACTGTATGACAGGTCTTGTAACTTACTAAGACGCAACGTTAACTCATTGTATTGACTTTTACTCAATTTAATTTCAGACAACGGCTTCACATACTTCTCAAATAATGTTATACGGGTCTTTATGCGACCTCGCTGCGCGATAAGCTCCTTTAGATCCGCCATGGTAGGTGCAAACAATAAACCGGACTCTCAACAATTTTGATGTTAAATATTTCTTTGCAAATTCAAATTGAATACAATGAATACAACCTCGTACGCGCTTTGCTGCAAACCTTCGTATCGCAGCTCAGCAGGCGCAGCGCAGTTTCACTGGCCGTCGACTCGAGCGCAGGCAGACGAAGCACCGGGTATTGTCGGTTGAAGCTCAAATTCTCACCGGTTTTACCCGGGAAATTCCTGAAATAGTCGGTAAATGGCTGCGTTTCGTGAGTTGTTAGTCGTGGCACAAAGATGTAACAAGAAGGGAAAATATCTGGAAAAATCGACGAAACCTACACAAAAGAAGCAATATTGAAGATTAGGGATGGAATGGATGGGAATGGGGCTTACTTCCCTCGGATAGGGCTTCTTCAGCCTCCCTGCGTTGTCCACTAATCACGTCGGGGTCACCAAATTGTTTTGTTTTCTTCTTCAGTGGATACTTCAATTAAAGATGTATTGGCTGTCTTTGAAGTTTAATGTTAATTTTCCATTAGTTTTTAAAGAAATGTATAAATAAAGTTGTTCATAGTCCAAAAAAGTAGAGAGTCATTCGTCGGCACGATACAGAGTCCTTTCTTTTTTCAAGGCGGGCTGTCACTCGTCATGTTGACACTGACAGCTTGGCGACACATCTCAGGGTCCGGACACTGGGCCCGAACACTTGTCATCCTACTTCAAACCAGAAGTTGTCACTGAAGTTTTATGTTAAATAAAACCAAATTATCTTAATTTTGCCATTTAATTCACATTTGGTGGCGTGTTGTGCAAAATGGAAGCTTCACCCGTACGTGCGGAGATGGCACCCCGGCCTTCGTCGTCAGGTCCATCAGTGGCAAGTTCTGCGGAGATGGCACCCGGGCCTTCGTCGTCAGGTCCATCAGTGGCAAGTTCTGCGAATCTCTCGCCAGTAAAAAAGCGGCCACGGAAAGCAATGACAGCCATTGAAAAACTCATGGTGATGAATGTTTACAAACAAACATTCAGTAAGTGGCCACAGGGCGAATTTTGGACTCTGACAGACTGTGCAAATAAAACAGCTGATCTTTTGGGGATATCCGCTGTGACTGTCAAAAGAATCGTCAAGGAAAATAAAACCAGTCTAGATCTATGTTCTCCGAAGAAAATTGGCCCGCAAAAAAACTACAAATCCAAAATCGTCGAATTCACGTCCAGCGCCATAAGACGGATCGTGCATCAGTTTTTTCGCAAGGATGAGGTGAATGATGACCCACGAAAAAATGATTATGAAGTGAGAACGTCGATCGAGTTTTGAACTTTTTTGTTAACCCAACCTCAATAAAAAGGAGGGGGTGCTCAATTCGTGTTTTTTTATGTTTGGTATCTCCGTCATTTAATTTATGATTAGGAACATAATTTTTTTATTTGACACTTTTTTTTTTTTTTTACTTTCTGATTGGTCCCATTTTCATCAAAATCTGGTTCTAACGTGCGGCCGTGAGGTTATCTAAAAGGGCCACAACTTGAACTTTTGATGTGAAACATCTTATTGCCATATGAATTAGGAATTCTAATACTAACATAGATGTTTCACATTAGTCGGGCGTCCCGTAACGATCACCATGATCATGATGATGAAGATGATACATTGCCGCAAATTGAAGGTACATACCGCGCAAGCGAATCTGCTTGGCGGATATTACAAAAATTTAATACAATTGTTAAGACGTAGGAGAAGCCGCGGGTCACTACTAGTAAAAAATGATCCACGCCAAAAAATGTTTTTACCACTGGCTTGTCTATTTAACAGTGACATTGTTTTGTTTACAAAAAATATCTCGAATTCTGAACCAGCCGTGCGATCAGCTAAATATGTTGCAAACGATTTCTATTGTCCGCTTGATGCTAACAAAATAATATTTCTATCGATGTTTTCCGATCAGCTATCTTTTCTTGCTCCGATTTCTATGGACTTGTATCGATGTGTTACAATCTGAAGTTTGTACGAATTATGGATAACCCGACCACTTTACAAAGTACGATTACGCTATGAACCGTGTATCAACGTACTAACCATTTTTAATCAACCGTATAATACGACTCTTTTATGCTTTGTCTATGATAGAAACATATTTTTACTCTGTGCTGTGTGACTTGTGCGATGCGTAGTATCCCTATTAGTCAATCCTTGTGAGAAAAGTTTGTTTACATTTTAACAAATATACGAATTATCAAATACTTAAGGTTTGGAAGGAAAGTAAATGACCACATTGAAGTGAAATGTATATATACGTATATACCCAAGTTGTGTTGATTCGTTCGACTCCAATTTAATATTTTTAACAAAATAGCGCAATACCGCTAAATTGTAGTAAAAGTGTTTTGTATGTACTGAATGTTTTTATTTGATTTGGAATGTAAATAAACCATGTTCAAACAATTAAAAAATCCACTTTTATGGCTTACCTTTTAGATTTATATGGTTTGAAACAACCATTTACTTGTTTCTATTGCAATAGGTTGTGTTGCGATCAAATGCTGTCATTATTCATTGAAACAGCGGTACATAATCGCTACTTCATACTATCGATAGAAACACTACATGTCAAAAGGCTTTTTGATGCAATCAAGGTTTGTTAGCAACAGGGTGAGTTGCATGATCGCTAAAACGAAATTTTCCATAGAAACAGCATTGAAACAGCGGAATGCTGATAGAAACAGGAGATAGCTAATCGCTCGGCAGGATATAAAATATTTTAAATAAATATAAATATAAAACTAAAAGTAGTTGTGTGTTGCAGCATTACAAATGGGTCATAGCTCAGCGAATTATATTGCTAAAAGAGCATACACTGGTTTTTAATTTATTTATTTTATTTTATTTTAATTTATTTATTAAGGAAAAAAAAACATAATAATAATGGTTTCAGCTAATACCCTCGAGGTGATACTTTACCGATTTAAGCCTCTTAATTTCATAGGTAGATTCATCCAAACACGCACTTCATTATTACTCTAGGGTTTTTTAAGATTAATCTTTGTTTTTAATTTATATGACCTTATACGAAATATTATCCGAAACCCTACACGAAACCATTCGAAATAATAGTTTACCAAGCGTCGCCTTACCAGGAATGCGGCGAAGCGTTGGCCTGCCAGTTGAATCGAATCCAGAGCGGAGAGCTGCGGTCCGCTCGGCCAGAGAAAATTTATTAGAGGAGAAACTGAATATGAAGATTATGACGATGAAGCGAAAATAGCTCGTGCATTCATTTTCATAGAAATACTACTCTGAACTACTTAGAGCTTAGAGCTTCATTTTAAAGATGAACCAGTTTTTACCCACGACGGAGAGGATAAGTAGTACCTAGTTATGCATTTAGGTTGAGACGTTGTTTGTGTTTGCAAACGAATGTGAATTTGACCGATTTAATACAGTTTTCTGTAAACAGTTGTGATTCATCGGTGATGGTTCTTATTATTTAGTGTTCAATGTAAAGAGACTTACCTATTTTAAAACATTTTCATGCTTGTGAAGCAACAACATGTGCTCCTCACTATAACATAAGGCATTCCATGTATTCTACAACACATACATTCGCAACATATGGCGGAGACTAAGATCCAGAATCTCGAGCACCGCCGTAAGGTTGCATGCCTTTCGATCTTCTATAGGTTACATTTCGGGGAATGCTTCCAGGAACTGCACGATCTGATCCCACCATCTCCTTTTCATCATAGGACGAGCAGGCGTACGGCTCAGTACCATCCTTACCTCATTGGTATACCTTCTATTCGCACAAAACGTTTCGGTTCTACCTTTAAAATGCGCACTGCTAAAGAGTGGAATACACTACCGTTGTCTGTCTTTCCTGAAAACTATAATCTGGGTCTCTTCAAGTCTAGAGTGAATAGGTGCCTTCTAGACCTTTGTGCTCCATCTTCGGCCACATCGTCACTTACCAACAGTTGAGATCGTGGTCAAACAAAGGTCTATCAATGTTGTTAAAAAAACACCTACTATGGTTTAGCAAATGGAAACTGATTTCATTTAATTTAAATTAGAGTCTGCCTCACTCCTCGATTGGTACAATAAAATAGAGAGTTAGATTAGTTAGACTTTAGATTTTAGTAGGTTCTAATCCCGCCACAGTTAAGTTAAAAAAAACTTTGAATGTAAGTATTTCTTATTTTTAAAATAAAATAATGTTTTAGCAAAATTTACTATCCAATATTTAATGTACTTTTCGTCCATGTCCCGTTCGCTTTTTCCATACACTTTTTCGTTGTTTACATGTAACTATGTATCTACCTACTTAGGTAAGTTTTAGTAGTCATATAAATACATGGAAGAGCAACGACGCCCTGCCGTCATACTCGTACAGAGCAAACTAGTATGGAGGGTGGTCACTTGACCGTGCTTATTACCTACTCTAACATTAGTTTACTACATACACATACCACTTAAGCTAATAGTAATAAGTACTATGTCCTACCTTGATTATTTCTAAATGTCATGTCATATTCAGTTTGATTTTTGGAAGTAAACAACTTAACTTACTTAATCTGCGCCTTCAGAACAACAATATGATAGATAACTAACATTCTTTAAATTTAATAGATTGTAACGTAATTACGTAACTCATTAAAGATTGAAATTTAGCGCAGAACAAATGGCAACTATGTTGCACCGTGGCTGTAACCGTAAGTTAATTTCATAATAATTTAAAAGGTGTTAAAATAACCACTCAGACAGCGACAACACCCCACACTCCCCGTGAGGGGAGCGAACGATCATCGAGGGCTAGAGACAAGCTGCCTCTGCCATTCTCACGCTCAGGGCGCCGCGCCACGTCTCCTCATCGTGGTTTGAGCTCGTCTCACATATTGTGGAAGACTGAGGAAGAGCTTACTATAGAAATGATCCTATGAAGTAAGGTCTTGTCGAAACAAAATCAGTCGAACGAGGTGGTTCATCGCCGTGCGTTTTCGTCAGCGCGATTCAGGATTCGGACAATTTTAGCAGCGACATCTAGTTGTGTAATGTTAACTATGGTTATACGTCATCTGACAGCAGCTGCCAAAGCATGCGCGTGCGCATGACCTTGAGTAACGTCAGCGTTGAGACTGGCGCTGACGTCATGCTCGTAAGTGTTTACTATCGACTGACCTAGATTATGTTGATTATGTCACAGAATAAATAATAGTACATATTGTCGCAATCTTGTGAATGGTTGACACCAATGGGAGACAATTTTGTTGGGCCCCACTATGCAAACACAAATACAAAAGGCAGAATGAAAAGACATGTAGGCAAAAAGGCGAGCTTTACCCTAAAATGAGTTTTCTTTCTGCAAACCTTTGAGGCTAGAGAGTGGTAATAATTATTGAGGTAGGTCCGTGTACGCACATAAAGTAAAGTGAGACATAAAAAAAATACATTGTTAAAAATAACTTAGTTTAAGTTCAAATGAACTTACATAAACATAGATAACTAAAAAATAAATTAAAAATAATATATAATTTATTCATCAAAAAAGATTACGTTAGGTAGGTATACACAAAAAACTTAATACCAACAACAGCATCGAAGGTCTTTATACGTTTATGGTACTTATTACTTAGGTATACGTAATCTCTAGCAGGTACCGTATGAGCTCACCCCTTGTCACGTCTATATTCCACGATATGCAACCCACTGTGAAAAGAGGCCCATTGAGGCTCTGCCTACCCCTTCGGGGAATAAAGGCATGTGTCTATGTATGTAGTAGGTACCTAAACAAGACCTAAAATACACACATATCATTTAAATATACAAATATAGTTAGGTATTACTTACCACTTACTTACATACTTAGGTATTGTTTAGGTACTTATATTATTGTTGATTTTGAATTGCGCTAATTAATTAATTGAATTGAATTGAGGTATTTAAAGAGGATTGTGTTTTTCTGTCTTTTTCTGGTGTCCTGTGTTAACTGTTTAAATTATGCCTGTATTGGTAGAATTTAAGTGTAACGCCTATAAAATAAGAACTGTCTTGTACCTACCTAAAATTCTGACGAAATAAATATATTTGTATTTGTATTTGTAAATAAAAACATATTACTAAGTTAATTAACTAATATTTGTTAATTAATTAACAAAGTAAAGATTTACAGTGAAAGATAGTGTGCATTAGGTGCGACTTTAAAGATGTTAACAGAATGACTTTCACGAATAACATGTTTCTATAAATAGTAGGTGTTGTATGTGTAACTCGCCAGAGGGCGCTACAATAATCATTATTCGTTCTGTATAATATGTTGTAATATTTTGAATTAAAACTGATGCACTGAAAATAGTCGTGAGTTTTTAATCATCAATAATATAAAATCGTTGCCCACTAGTGGAATCTCTAGTTTTGTAATAAACTGAACTTGTATTGCCATAGGAACTCGCATAATTGACGTATTCTCTTCATCAGGTAAACATGGACAACGCTGGCGACGCTGAAGGCAACTTCACGGTGATTGGACTGGTGGCGGACACATCTGCCTCAGGAGGATGGAGTGCCCAGCCTGTGGCTACCTTCAGATACGCCAACTCTTCTGTTTTATTACCAGTAAGCGAATTGGGACTAAAATAACCTAAACTCAAAACGTGGTTTCTGAATAAATACTAGGGTTCAAGCAACGTATATCCTACTAATAGGTAGGTATTCAAAATGCAAAAGTTTGTGAGTGTGTGAGTGTGTGCGTGTGTTTGTTACTTCTTCACGCTGTAATTGCTCGACGGATATGGATGAAATTTTGAATGGAGATAGCTCACGGGATCGAGACCTATGCGGGTAATACCACGGGACACATAGCTAGACACGCTAGTTCATTTATAATTTCTAAAATTATCATGGATTTGAACATATTTTTCACCAAAACGGGATATTTACAATGATTTTTGAGTTTTGTTGGTTCCCGATTGTACGTGATCATGGCGCATGGAACTGTGCCGAAATATCTGGAACCAACAAAACTCAACTGTTTTTATTGAAAATTATGTACATTTGTTTGTTTTTTATTTGCATCCAAATAATCCTAGACCATGCGAAAACAGCTAATCACGGGCCATGTATATAGGTAATCTAGATCTTCGACCAAAGTAAAAATCTAGATATTCCCTCGGTAGGCTGTTAAGTTTTTAAAACCATTTTAAGGACTTATTTTCTTGTTCGTCATTAAATACGGTTGTTGGATGTAAGGATTCCCGTCAACATTGATTAAGAAAGAAGAAAATAAAATTTAATATTGGAGTCACTTGACCCATAGTACTACTGGGATGAAATAGTGTAATTTGTCCCATCATGGGAAAACACAATGGGACTAGTGGGATACACCCGAAAATAAGATGCTTTAGGAGAACCGCTGGAAATTTAATTAGTAATTGTATTTGTGGAGTTCCGTGGTATCCGTGATTAGATCAGCTCACAGTCACCATATATACCATCAGAACTGAATAGGTACGCAAACAGCTCAATTGAATATCGGAAGGTGGTGACCCTACTTCGCAATGTCTGATTGAGGTAAAATCCTTCCTATCCTATCCATACTAATATTATAAACGCGAAAGTTTGTAAGTATGGATGGATGGATGGATGTTTGTTACTCTTTCACGTAAAAACTACTCGATGGATTCAGATGAAATTTGGAATGGAGATAACTGGACTCCCGAAAAAACACATAGGCACATTTTTATACCGATATTCCCACGGGATCGAGACTTATGCGGGTGAAACCGCGGGGCGCTGCTTGTCTTAAAATAATCTTCTCAGATTTAACAATAGATTTTATACCTGTTTGTGGGTTGTTCTGCTACAGTCAGAAGGACGGACAGGTAAAGGTTTATAAGAAAAGAAACGGTTGCACACATCTATTAGATGAAACATATTATAGGCATTCTTTTATCTTCAAGTCGCTCAAAGCCTTACATTCGTCAGTTCATCCGGAAGTTATTACTTTCTGTTGTGTGCATGCCAAGTTCAGAAGACAAAACAATAATGACAGCAAACTGATCTGATGATGGAGACGGAAGGTGGATAACGGAACTCCTCGATGGATAATAGAAGACTGGCCGATTTTAGGCTCATTTTGATCAGCACACACTTATTTATTGTGTAAGTAATAATATGTATACCTATGTTGTCAAGCTTGAGGCAGATTTGAACAAATGCGACAGATATTTTCATTCCTAGGTTGTACATTGTTTGGTACATTTACGAAAACAACAGCATAAATTGTGTTTTTATTGCAGCTATCCAATATTTGTTCATTTGTATACGTTCGGGAGAATTGCTTTGCATGATCGAATTAGGTATCTATTAGGAATATTGTATTTGGGGTACGCACGCGTCATGGTAGGTAGTGGGTAGTTCAGCAAAATTTTATGAATTCTAAATGAATGGTTTGTTATTGCTCGCTGTGTTCTATACAGGGGTGCGTTCAGTGGGTACACTCTGAGTGTTGGTTGTCACCAGAGTGTACGGTTGTTCCGTTCACAGGCTCGGTTAGAGCGTTCGGTTAGCGTCACGTGACCCTAACCGAACAACCACCTCGGACAATTCTGACATCTGTCAAAGTCAAATCATGTGCTTGTCGCCAAAGCATATGGGTTGTTCCGTTCGGAGGCTCGGATAGAGCGTTCGGTTAGCGTCACGTGACCCTAACTGAACAACCACAGTTTTGGATGGGTGTTCGGTTGTTACGATTTTGACGTAAGATTGCTGTCAAAGTCAAGTCAATCCCACCCTTCCCCCCCCCAAAAAACCTGTTCCATCCATAGATGGAGAAATATTTTATGTAAGACTTTGTTAACCAATCATGCCGTAACAGCAGAACCGATAGTGATAAAATTACATCCACAGATAATGTTCAGATGTCCAGTAACGGTTTATGTGGGATGATGATGTTGCAAAAATCGCCAATATTTTTTCCGGTGAAATAGCATGGCTAGCTTTTGTCAAATTTGTCAGTAGGTAGGTACCTATCAAAGCTGGAAGGATCTTTGTTGGGGGTATCTTTAGCCTGCCTAAAAGGGTAAAAAAAAACTAAAAGTTCCCGTCGGATCACGCGCATTCAGGATTCCGTACCAAATGTACCAGAAAATTCTCGAAATGTTTTAAGTTTTTAGTATATATTGGTAAAATATAAATACACACTTATTCTTTCAGCGATAATGCCGCCCATTTTACTGTATTTTTTTAGTTGATCCTATTACGTTTATTTTTTGGTGTACAATAGGGTGTTAGTATATAGATCGAAATACATAACAAGTAGCATATTTACAAAACAAGTTCCTAGGTCACATGGAAAATAAAAAAACTTGTTAACTAAAATTTGGAAAAAACTGACTTTGACGGCCTCGTGACTTTATTTTCCATTACTATTGAAAATAAAAATAATAACAGTCTTACTCTACTTAATGAGATCAAAAAATGATAAAGCACATGAAAAAAAAATGGGAAAAAAGAGTTAAAAATAAGACCAATTGTTTAAGTAAAAAGGAGCTAAATAAACAAAGCAGGTCAACAAATCATTCTACTTCGCTACACAGCAACAATAACAACTTTAGGCTTTGGTTTTGTCTTTCATTCATACATACTATCTACTAACTTCTTTGGAAAAAAGTGGAGCTGATATTTTGAAATAGAGCTGAATTTAACTCTAAAAGAGCTAAATTGGCAACATTGGGTGAAGAAAGCGTTTGTTTACATCAAAAATTGACAATGACATTGCCATTACGAGTCAATCCAAGTCGTTCAGAGCCTCAGAGCGTGGTTAAAAAACAACTACATCCTTGGAGTGTACCCATTGAACGCACCCCCTTTTGTCAAATTTGTCAGTACCTATCAAGGCTGGAAGGATCTTTGTTGTCAAGTGCACGTCGGATCACACGCATTCAGGGTTCCATACCAAATGTACCAGAAAATTCTCGAAATGTTTCGAAAGTTTTTTGTATATATTGGTAAAATATAAATACACACTTAAATATGCTTTCAGCGATAATGCCGCACATTTTACTGTTTTTTTTTATATTACGTTTAATTCTTGGTGTAGGTACAATAGGGTGTTAGTAGTTATATCGATCTAAATACATAACAAGTACCATATTTACAAAACAAGTTCCTAGGTCAAATGCAAAATAAAAAAACTTGGTAACAAAATTTTTGAAAAAAACTGACTTTGTCGGCTTTATTTTCTATAACTATTGAAAATAAAAATAAACTACTTCATGAGATCTAAAAATGATAAACCACATGAAAAAAAAAATGAAAAGCCAATGGGAAAAAAAGAGTTCAAATAAGGCTAATTGTTTCAGTAAAGAGGAGCTAAATAAACAATGCAGGTAATAAGATTCAACAAATCATTCTAATTCACTACACAGATACAATAACAATAAGGCTTTGGTTTTGTCGTTCATTCATTCATACCATCTATAACTTCTTTGAAAAAAAGTGGAGCTGACAATGTTGAAATAGAGCTGAATTTAGCTCTAAAAGAGCTAAATTGGCAACACCGGGTGAAAAAGCGTTTGTTTACATCAAAAATTTACAGTGGCATTGACATTCCGTGTCAATCCAAGTCGTTCAGAGCCTCAGAGCGTGGTTAAAAAAACAACTACACCCTTGGAGTGCACCCATTGAACGCACCCCAGTCTATCCAACGATTTTTTTGTTATATTTGTTAATTTTTTACAAGATGTACCTAACGTAGTTACCTACTGTATGAAAATAATCATTATCCTTCTAAATAAATACTATAACTGTTTATGGTAGGCTGATATGTTAAAGTCTTTTACGTTGTAATAAAGATCGTCTTGGTACAATAATACTTAATTCACTAATAATGGTAAACATTATGACTTTATGGTATTTAATCCTATATGGTTTGGTTTTGGTATGTGAGCACGCAATGACTTGGTTGGCTGGTGAACTCGAACTGAGCCCAATTTTGGGTAATTCGAGCGAATGTGTATTTTGTGCATACAATGCAGAAACACACATAAGCTGAGTATTCGATTATAAACTCATAACTCGAACACATAGTATGTAGCTAGACCAGTGATTATTAAAACAATATTTGCATCAAAGAATCGCACTATTACGAGTATAATATGCACCCTGCGTTCAGCGAGCAGACGTGTCAAAGCTGAACATTGCAGGACTTCGATGTCAAAGTTATGATGTTTGGATGTATGGATGTTTGTTATTCAATCACGACAAAACGGCTAAAACGATTTCAATGAAATTTGGTAGGTACACCGATAGATTGTGACCTACATTGAGCTACTTTTTGTTCTGGTAAAACGTGAACGAAGCTGCGGGCGGACAATATAAATCAATATTTAACCATAAAGATATTGATATAAACTCAAACTAGTTAGAATACTTACTAGATTTACATGAGTACAGCTTCATTGATGTATGTACAATAGAATAGATGTATGTTATACGGGTTGTTATATATAGGGTTCTAGTGGAATGCCCTCGATTTCGTTTGTGTGGTTGGTTTCCCATACAAACTTCAACAAAGGATGATTTTCGGTTGTTGCTTTCTTAGTATACCCCGAGGTGACAAAAGGAATTCACGCTCCAAATATTAGACCTCTAGGGTTAAGGTTAGGGTGCGTTGAATGCGTTGGTAGTCAATCAGCGAGGCAGTCAACACTTGCCGCATTTACTCAACATATTTTGTTTTTTTTTTGTTTTTGGGAATTTACTAAGATTTTAATAATATCTTAAAAACTACCAAGCAGACGCATCAAAGAGAGCGATCAAACGCATCTCCTTATCAAGGAATCCCTGTCTCTGTAGCTGGAATCCCATCGGGTTGGTATTTTTTTGGGATATAGGTAATAACGATAGATTTTGGTAAGTAAAGACGGTCATATGATAGATTTTTGGAATAAATACATATATATTGTACATGTTTTTGGGAAGATTACGAGAACGCAAATCTTTCAGGCTTATAGGTGAACAACATATGGCGGAGACTGATTTCCAGAGTCGAGCAGTGCCGTTAAGTTGCATGCCTTTTGATCTTCTATAGGTTACATTTCGGGGAATGTGCCCAGGAACTTCATGATCCGATCCCATCATCTCTTTTTCATCATTTTCATCAGCAGGCGCATGGCTCAGTACCCTCCATACCTCGTCGGTATACCCGCAATTCGAACGCGGTTCCACATTTGCTATGCAAACTGCTAAGGAATAAATAAATAAATAATGCTGGACAGTTCACACAAAATTATCTAGCCCCAAGCTAAGCAGAGCTTGTGTTATGGGAACTATTGGATACGTCTGTCTTTTCTGAAAACTATAATATGGGTCTCTTTAAGGCAAGAGTGAATAGGTGCCTTCTAGACCTTCATGCTCCAACGTCGGCCGTGTCGTCACTTACCAACAGGTGAGATAGAGGTAAATAGAGGGTACATCATAGTTAAAAAAAAAACTCCAAAAATATGGCGATGAGTAGATCAGATAAACATAACCTATTTTCGTTTGAATTACCAGGAGTTAGTTGGAGCTAGCAACATCGCCTGGATAGGAGGGGCGCCTCCGGCCGCAGAACCAGCGTGCGGCTTCGATGGCGTCAGGTGCTCCCTCCCGCACGACCCCGGCGCGCTGTCTGCGGCGGCGGCGGTCGCGGCGGCGGCCATCTTAGCCGCCGCGCTCCTCCTGCGCCACTACCGATACGAACAGAAACTAGCATCGGTGCTGTGGCGGATAGAAGCCAAGGATCTGAAGTTTATACCTAGCAACGATAAGGCGAGTCTCCAACCCACCTGTAGAAATGTAGTTTTGGCTACGAGCTACGCAAGCTCTACGAGAATCGTTGACTTTGTTACTAGAAACGTAAACTATGAGAAATATTTGACTTTGCTACAATACTGCAGACGTTGCAACGAGAAATTTAGACTTCGATATTATAAATGTAGATTTGGCTATAAGCTACGCCAGCTCTACGAGAATTGTAGACTTTGCTACTAGAAACGTAGACTATGAGAAATATTGACTTTGCTACGAGAAATGTAGACTTTGCTATTATAAATGTAGACTTGGCTATAAGCTATGCCAGCTCTACGAGAATCGTAGTATTTGCTACGAAGAACGTAGACTTTTGTACGATGATTTATTTAACGTTTTCAGTGGCAGTAAAAGCAACAGATTTGTTATTCTAAAGCCAAACTAACGCGTTCAGCTCGCGTCCTCAGAGGCGTACAAGGTGCCGATCAATAGTAAGAAAATCAAGGGTCACCACCGTGCACGCCACTGCGGACGCGGCCTGAACGCCTTAGCTTTAGGCCCTCCGCACATTGGGCTCAATGTGCGAAGGGCCTAAAGCTAAGTATTGTGTCGTATTGTGGTCAAGTTTAGAGACCGCGACTAGTGGCTACTACTCGCGGCCACTAAACGTGACCACAAGCTACGGACGAGCGTTCGAGTGGCCGCGTTCGAGCCACAATCTGCGGGAGTCGCCCAAGCTCGCTACTTGTGGCCGCGTTTTGTCACTCGCATCGCGCGCACTTAGCCACAGTAGATGGCATCTTACTGGCACCCGCATCCCCACCAACACGTCAGTCTGATAATGCACTGTCCATAGGCAGAGGGTACCGCTTAACATCAGGTGGGCCATCTGCTCGATCCGTCCTTCCAAGTAGTATAAAAACAAAACCCGTCTGTTGTACTCTACCTATGTTCTATTTGTCGGCAACACCGAGTCGAACAGAAACTAAATTCCGTCTGAATTACGAAATCTCAGTCCAAAAACGAAGTATAACGAACAATCTACCTATCTAAAGAGAAAAATTATAATTTTTGTCTCCACTTCCATTTATAATCGATAGCAGGTATTTTAAATGATACGTAAAGAAATCGCGGCACATGGCACACTTGATCCTAGCGATAGATTTATCCTTAGAGATTCATTCGAGCGATCTAAGAGTAGGCTTTTATTGAACTTACTTCAAGCTCGACTCGCTGGTCATTTCAACTTTATTCCGTGAGCCGTAATGTACATTATCGCATGAAAAGTTTTGTTTAAAAACAGGATATTATATGTGTAATTCTTTCCTTGAGGAAAATACTCAACATAAAAAGTATTTTATGGTGAATCTCATAATAATAATTCTCAATCCTACTCTTACTCAATTTAATTTGTGAGGATTTTGGCACCTGTAAACACAGTTCATTTACGCCATCCTACACAGGTTTCTTAAATAAAGAGTTTTTTTTTCTTTTTCACTGTACAAAACATATTTATTTACAGAAAGAATAATATAACCAATACAAGTAGTTATTTACAAAATTAAAAAATACATATGAAACAGTTGTGCTACCTGAAGATCTAAAGGTAGCTCAACTGATCCAAATCACTAGCAGACGGAAGCGTCTCTAAGATGCTGGCTGCAAAAGTCCGTGAACTGATCAAAATGAGCCAAAACACTGCCAAGTTAGTATTAATCATCGAAGAGTTCCGTTGTCTTTATCATCAGATCAGCTCGCTGTCACCATAATATTGTATTGTCATAGGATCTTGACAGGTATGCCAAATTTCAGTTCAATCAGAATCTGGAAGTGGTCCAAAATTCGATTCCAAGATTTGATTACGTAAGTACATACACTGTAGTTAGTTACCAAACAGTAACATGAAACTATATTTTTTTTTATCTACTCGTATCTACTGTTTGTTATTAGAAAAGTATATCTCAAAACAATCTTCATATTTGCTCGTATTTGTTTTATTCGTATTTGCTAACAAAACTGTAGATACGAGTATTCAATAATAACTTCCCCTTTATTTTCCAAGAAATCATAATAGAACAATTTCCATCGCAGCCTGCGGGAATGCTCATCCGGGCTGATGTATCTAATTCCATTTTATCAATCAGAAAACCCACTTTCTTAGTTTAAAAACGCTGAACTACTAACATGCACGTGTATTGTATCTAAGTATCTAGGTAATAATTACCTAGGTAATAAGATAAATTATTTATGTTATGGTATTTTTTAAACTTTCGCGGTCAGAATAAGTTAACCCGTAGCACAGATCAAATAATACTATCCCGTAGTGTGTCCGGCCCATCAATAGACCCCTCCATCTCCTCCCGTGGATGTCGTAAAAGCCGACTAAGGGATTACCCGGACTTTTTTGTAAGATTAGTTGGTATATTGGTTCTATTTTTGTCCTGGCTGCTAGCTTATTTAAGGAATGTGTTAGTACTGGAAGAAAGCGTTAGCAGAGACATTCGTGGGAAGCATGACGGCGATGAGCTCACCACTTGTCACGTCTATTTCCCGCAATGATGCAACCCACAGTGAACAGAGGCTCATTTGGGGCTTAGCCTACACTTTCGGGGAAAATGGCGTGTGTCCTTGTATGTATGTATGTTCGCTCTCAGAACACATATTAATTGGTATATTATCGCGGGTATTTAACGCGATTATTATGTTTTATGTTCCCGACATTACGAGTGTTTACAACAATCGTGGTCAATATCACTAAGCGTATGACAGGTCGGTTGCAACTATAGTACCACCAATCCAAATGGTGTTAAAATCAGCTGAGTAGCACCAACGACAATCAAATAAACATACATTGCAAGTTAAATAAAAGTTTGTAATACACGCCTTTTTCCCAGAAGGGGTAGGCAAAGCCTCCATGTGCCACTTTTCACAGTTGGTTGCACCATCGTGGAATATAGATGTGACAAGTGGTGAGCTCATCGCCGCCATTGCTTCCCACGACTGACTCAGCTAACGCTTTCTTCCAGTAATAACACATTCCATAATAAGCTAGCAACCAGAACGAATCTTATCAACAAGTCCGGGTAAAATAACATAAAAATTATTGAAAAATATCTTTGTAAAAACAAGCGTGATTTTGTGATTTTCATGATTAGAACGGTGTACTGATGGCGCGTAAGATTTACGTATGTACAAACAATAAATAATCTAATTCTTTTTATGAAAACCCCAGAGGGTTATACAACTATGATAAAAATACATACTTAATGTCATAAAATAACGACAAGAAACTGCTTCTAAACATTCAGAGTAGCACGAAAACAACAATTTGCTGCACGTACGAAAGGGCTGTGAAGGGTAAGGGATTACCTTCTCAAGGGCTTATGTGCCGACGGCGACAACGAGATATTATGTTTGGGTTGCTCAAGTTCGATTCTGGCTGATTGCATTTGTCTGAAGACTCAAATTGTCTGTGTCTAAATGAAGACTCTTGATGAGAATCCGTGCCAGCGAAGATTCATTTAGGTATGTAATACGAAAAACCGGTCAAGTGCGAGTCGGACTCACGCACGAAGGGTTCCGTATATATAAAAACGGTCTGTTGTATGGGATCCCCCTTGAATATTTATTTTATACTGTTTTTTTAGTACTTGTTGTTATAGCGGCAAGAGAAATACATCATCTGTGAAAATTTAAACTGTCTAACTATCACGGTTCATGTGATACAGCCTGGTGACAGACGGACAGACAGACAGACAGACAGACGGACAGCGGTGTCTTAGTAATAGGGTCCCGTTTCATCCTTTGGTTACGTAACCCTAAAAAATACATGCACAAAGTTTAACTCTAAAGATATTAATTCCAGAAAAGCTAGAGAACTTCTCTCTTCTTTCGATATAGTTAGTAGGTTGTTATATACAAAAGATAAAATATCTTAGTACGAGTACATTGAGGCATAACGGGAATATGGGGACGGGGTAACCTATTATGTGAATAAAACTAGGTATAACCATACTTAAAATAATATCAAGCAAACTAAATACACTACTAAATAGTAAAAATAAAATATACTTACTTATTAATTACTAAGTATACCTACTTATCACACTAATTATACATAGTAAGTATATACAAAATCAATAACCCTACGTCAAAGGATGTGTTATAATTTACAAGGAGCTGTGAAAAGTGGCCCGTTGAGGCTCTTCCTACCCTTTCGGGGAAAAAGGCGTGTGTCTGTGTATGTATGTATGATAGAGCTCTTTTACTGTAGCTTCTGATTCCCACGCGACAGGGAATCCTAGTTAGGCGTCAGTGTGACTGTTGGGTGTTATGTTATGTTTATTTTTTCATGTATTTAGTATCACTGTTTATGCATAGTAAGCAAAAACAAAACGACTGTTGATATTTGTCCTTTATTTACATAATAAATCTCACCACTGAGCTATTGAAGCACTTGAAGCTCAGTGATCAGTACCCTCGGTCGGCTCGGTTGATTGTCACGTCTTTAGGCTTTTGAGATCATTTTGTGCGCACCCTTTACGAGCAGAGCAACAGACAGAATACAAGTATACATTTTAACAAAAAAACAACTGACTTCACAGCTTTCAATGTTTTATACGCATTTAGTCTCTTAAATGAGTCTGAATTTCAGTATTTTCTCTTAATTCCTAATCGATGAGGACTGCTGCGGCTTTCATTATTCCTCCATTATCTTCTTTACTTACTTCTTAAAAAAATACTAAAAACGGCAATTTCATAAGCAAAGACCTATTATAAAAATACGCATTAAAATCAGAGCACCCATCCCGTGGATACTTTTTAGGGTTCCGTAACCAAATTGCGGAACCCTTATGGATTCGTCATGTCTGTCTGCCTGACCGTGTATGTCACAGCCACTTTTTTCCGAAACTATAAGAGCTATGCTGTTGAAACTTGGTAAGTAGATGTATTCTGTAAACCGCATTAAGATTTTCCCACAAAAATAGAAAAAAAACAAAACATATATATAAACAAATTTTATTTCCCCATACTTAGAACTGAAACTCATTTTTTTTTTCATCAAACCCATACGTTTGGGTATCTATGTATAGGTCTTCAAAAATGATATTGAGGTTTCTAATAAAAAAAAAAAAAAACTTAATGCTCGCATTGCTGTGTTCCGGTTTGAAGGGTAAGAGTGCCGGTGAAATTACAGGCACATGAGACTTTTCATCTTTATGTCTCAGGGTGCCGGCGCAGTGCAATGCCACATAGGTTGCGTCGTAGGTGGACGTGATCTATGAGGTAATGCACTGTTCATAGGCAGAGGTTACCGCTTAACATCAGATGGGCCTCTTGCTTGATCGGTAATACAAGTAGTATAAAAAAAATAAAAAAAACATGTTTGTTCGAGAGACACTTCCAAAAAGGTAAAATGTCCCCCCCCCCCCCCCCTAAACAAAAATTGGTTTGAACGAGATCTAGTATGCATTTTTTTTTAATACGTCAATAATCGTATACCATCCAAGAACTTTTATATTATGTTACTTGCTGCTACGGAACCCTTCATGGGCGAGTCCGACTCGCACTTGGCCGCTTTTATTTTAACACGATCTCACCTTTGTTGGTATGCGACGATGTGGCCGAAAAGTGAGCACAAAGGTCTAGAAGGAACCTATTCACTCTATAAGAGATCCAGATTATAGTTTATACAGGAAAGACAGACGACGGTAGTGTATTCCACTCCTTAGCAGTTTGCATTATAAAGGTAGAACTGAAACGTTTAGTACGAGTAGAGTGTATACTAATGAGGTAATGATGGTACCGAGCCGTGCGAGCTCGTCCTATGATGAAAAGGAGATGTGGGATCAGATCGTAAAGTTCCTGTGAGTGCCAATGAAGAAACTTGAATACATAAATTGTTTGGAGCTCGTTACTTTAATCGTGGAAACAGCTGCACACATATCTACAAAACATTGCTAAGAACCATCGCGCAAGCACCATCTTTCATACAAATAAAACCGTATCTAAAACAGCCAAACCGTTTTGAAGATAAATAGAAATATAAGTTTGCCCATACAACAACAAAAACGCATACATCTATGTTCTGTTTCGTCGGCAGTAATAAATAAAATAAATTGCCTTATTTTCAGCCTACGATACATTTGACACCATGGAGATCCATTGGCTTGAAACAAAAGGATTCATTAGTGTCTGTTGTCCGTGCGGAGCCCTACGCCACTTAATGAATGCGTTATCGTGTTCAGGTTTCAAGAGCCGGAAATGAGGTGTGCTAAGGAAAATGACGTGGGTCATGATAATATTTTGTCCTCTAGTCTCTTTTTGTTTATACTACTTGAAAGACGGAACAAGCAGATGGCCCACCTGATGTTAAGCGGTAACCTCTGCCTATGAACAGTGCATGCTCACATAGGTCACGTCTACCTAGGACGCTAGCACCCTATGTGGCATTGCACTGCGTCCGCCACCCTGAGACATTAACATGAAAAGTCTCATGTGCCTGTAATTTCACCGGCACCCATACCCTTCAAACCGGAACACAGCAAAGCAAGCACTACTGCTTTGCGGCAGAAATAGGCATGGTGCTAGTACCTACTTCCCCGGACGAACTCATTCACAAAAAAGCTCTACTACTACTAAAAGTAAGGTCTCTTAAGGTAAAGCGAGTCCAAAATGTAGCAGGTCAATGCGTTTTGAAAGAGACATCGATCGTAATCTCGTAGATTTATTGACCAATTCAGTTCAAAATTCAGTGTGACAGTTACCAACTTGCGACAAAGGCACAGCGCCTGATTTCAGATTTTGATTGGTTTGTAATTTTTATTTAGCTTCCAAGTAACATAAATTATAAAATATGACCCGAAATTCACTAGTAGGTATAATATTTCGTATTTTATTAATATCTCATTAATAGGTATTGTTCAAACAAAAACGAATATTCATGAAAAAATGTCGCAAAAGGAATGTTTAAGATTTTTTAGATCGAGTGAAGTAATACGAATCGTGTTTCTGGCCCCATAAAGCCTTAAATATTGAAACTGAACTTCTAAACACATTTTTTCTCAATAGAAATAAATGTATTTACGAAATAAAAAAGTTTTTTAACACTTTTGGGAATCACTTTAACTACCTAGGAATGATTCCGCTGAGGACCTCAAAAGACGCAAATATGCAAGTCTCGACAGAGCTTACTTATTTGAGCCTTTCGGGGTCGAGACTCTGGGTCCGTGGGGTTCCGGGGCCCTTCGCGTTTTCAAAATTCTTTCAGGGCAAATGGTCGAAGCGACGCGTGACCCGAGAGCTGGCTCTTATCTGGCTCAACGCATTAGTATTGCCATTCAGCGTGGCAATGCAGCCAGCATCTTAGGGACGCGTCCGTCTGGTAGTGATTTGGATCAGTTGAGCTACCTTTAGATCGCTTGCAGCGGTCTTCAGGTGGCACAACTGTTTCATATGTATTTTGTACATACCTTGTATTATTCTTTCTGTAAATAAATGTATTAGCGGAAAATTAAAAACTACTTAGATGTATGTCTGTAGTTCATTGGAAGTTCATAATAATGTTGTGTAAATACAAATAATAAATTGGACAAATGCGAATAGCTTGCGCTCTGAGGCTTCCGTACCATTGTTTTGGCATAAATTGTTCTATCATGCCGAGTTTTGTGATTTTGTAGAGGTTTTGTTCTATCTATTAACTTCACCATTTTGGGGGTAAAATTAAAATTTTATACTTTTCCTGTTTATAACATTGAGGCACGAAGCCTATTAGAATGCAAAATCTTCAAAATTGTGGGGTTATCTTTAAGTACCATACAGATTTTTAATTTTTTAATATTGATACAAAAATATAACAGTAATTGCCTTTCATTCAGACTTTGTAATGCATTGAGTTAGAAGCTTGTTTTTTACGGCACTATAAGCTCACAGACTTTTATATTGGTTTATTTTAAGTTGATACTTCAAGCCGTTTCTGAGAAAATGGGTCTTGACAGACAGACAGACAACAAAGAGATCTGATGCCCTTTTTTTCCTGTTGACGCATGGAACCCTAAGACCCTTATATCTTCAGACTAATAATTTTATCCAGTCGTTTATATTCGTATGGAACCGGCGGCGGTGGCGCCAAGAACGAATTTTTATACCGTTACGCGCATCAAAAGCAATGTGTACGTGATATTTTTTTGTTATTACTACGTGTCGTCTTTTTTGGACCGTATTTACGAATTCTAGGGATATGGAAAAGACATAGCTTTTATCCTGCCTGTTTTTGCCTCTAAGATGTTAATAATGTTATCCTAATTAACTGTAGCGATGGCTCAAGAAAGTTTGTAAACAACATAAAGGCAGCGAAGGGTGCGCTCTCTTTGTAGGACAAAAGCAGAGTGCTTTGCACAATGGCTAGAGAGTAAATAATAAAGCCAGGAATAATTAAGCCATAAGGTAGGTACATCAGTTTCATTGACAATTGGGTATATAGGGCTTTTCTATACTTTCTTGACTAGAGAAAGTTAGAAGACATTTGATTTATCAGATTCCAAATAAATGATGTTACTGTTACCTACGTAAAATTAAGTCGAGACGACCTCTGTGGCGCGCCGGGCGAGTAGCTAGCTGATATGCTAGTGGTTGTGGGTTCGATTCTCCTGCAGGACGAGGTTTTGAAAATATTTGTTCTGGGTTTGGGTGTTGTGGTGCCAAGGTGCTCGTAGTTTCTGATGCACAGAGGTTCCTAGTGTGGGAACAGGACCATATATGTTACTGTTACAAAAACGTAGTTTCTTTGGAAAAACATTTTACTACAACTTATTGTTCTTTAGTATTATTTTATTCGCTTAGATTTCTAAAATGATATTTTAGAATCAGTTAGGATAGTGTATTAGTTACTAACCTGGCTTACTAACTAGTTATCCAATGTCGTCTAAAATACTATATTACTAATTATTTACACAAACACGTGTGCAACCTGCCGTATCTGATAACAGGGCACTCCCAGCACACAAATATTTGTCCGGGCCTTGATCAATTGTGGACATAGTTCCACGTGGCTTCTCTAGTTGAAGCTTGTTTGTTGATTATTATTTCTCACTCACCTGAGCAAAGATAATGAAGAGAGTTTCGCGTGCTGGATACAACACAATACAAGTATCCATTGCACAATTTTAGCTCAATCGGATGTCAAGAAGTGGTTCTAATTCAGCTCGTAAGATTAAACCTAAATAAACTATCATCATACAAACATTGCAAGTAATAAAAGCTTGTAAAAACAGAGCACAGGTTTTGAATTGGCTATTGTTCCCGCAGAATTCGATCGGTCAAGACTCAGAGCCGCGTCGCGCGCACACCACCATAGCTCTGTATAGAGGGAACATTGTCGCTATCAAGAGGCTGCAGAAGAAGAGCATTGACGTCACCAGAGCTATCAAGAAGGAGCTGAAACAAGTAAGATTCTCGATTTATCAATATTTTCTCTTAAGACTGCGCCAACACCAGGCATAAACCTTCATACAAAAAAAATGCCTCGCGCCGCTAGAAAAAGCGGTTTTTATTGAATATCTCGTAAAATATAAATAATTTTCCAAACCCCTACAGTACCACCTCAGCTTTGTTGTATTAATTTTATTTATCTAATTTTTTCCCAATAATGTCACCATTTTAATAAACAATCGAATTTAGGCAAAAAATAGACGTAACGTTGAATTTTTTTTAGTGATCCCTCGGAGTTATAATGTAGTATCTATGCATATTTTTAATTTTAATATTGTACTTAAGTCTGTTAAAAATCAAATCTAAGATTAAGAATTTTGCGGCATACCCCACTGTAAACCTGTTCTGAATATCTTGCAATTGTTTGCTTTGTTTGTTTGTTTGTTTGTAATGTTTTTGGTCTTATTTGTAATTTTACATTGTTGTAACATTACAAACAATAGCAAAAACATTACAAACAAGAGCAAACACACGCCTTTTTCCCCGAAAGAGTAGGCCTCATTGGGCCTCTTTTCATTGTGGGATGCACCATCGCGGGAATATAGACGTGACAGGTGGTGAACGCATTGCAACCATTTCTTGCCACGACTGACTCGGCTTACGCTTTCTTCCAGTGATCAAATAATATTCCTTAATAAGCTAGCAGTCAGCACAAATCAAATACCAACGAATCTTTCTAACAAGCCGGGTCCCAAAATATTTACAGACTTTGAAAAGTTAACTGCGTAGGTATTGTGTGTACGGGGTAGGTACTAGTTTGTTTATTATTCAAGTCGTGCAATAAACGGGTTGATATTTACTTTGTGCTCCTGAATAAATAAGGAAGCTTATCCAAGGCAGCGTATAAACTAAAAGTAAACATTGATTTTCTCCATCAGCGTTTCAAATTGCGATGCAATTTAACAGTGCGTTTTATACGTTGAGTTTTATTTTTATACGTTTACTGATGTGATCTACGAGGTACCATGCAGAAGCTAAATATCTTTGCCTCTTCTTAGAAATGCCTGGACCAATTCGGCCATGGGTTGTACAGTCACTAACGTTTCTGCCTGATGCTAAGGATCAATTTGGTGTGAAAACCAAGCTTAAGCCCTTTCGGGGAATAGGCGTGTGTCTATGTGTGTGTGGCGTGTATGTATATATTTTACTAACCCAGTTGATTGAAGAAATACATATTATAGACTATACTAAATAAATTGTCAGTGAGGCATTATCCTAAACACGTGCCAACGTGAAGACAGGCCTGTGATACCTTCACGTGAGGGAACAGGCGGTGACATGTGTGAAATGAGCCAGAAATAGGTAAATGATTCTGATATGTTTGGCTATTAGAGAAATATTGCGTGATGTTGCCAATAGGCAAGGCGCCTACAAATAGTCCGCGCCTTTGTTACAAATAAGTCCGAATTCACGTACATTTTGTAGTTTTTGAGATGGTTTTCAAATTTAATATTACAAGCTGACTAACATTCAGGTAAATCATATACCCATTATATAATTATCATTAAGCTTCATCAATAAAAGTCTCTTGAGGTTGTATATTGTATAAATGTAAAAGTTCGAATTAATCACTTTAGCTGTAACGAAAAAACAGGGATTTTTTAAATAATAAATAAAACAACAGGGTTTGTAGCAAAGCAGGTTACTAATCAAGTCTACCAAAATAAAACACGTAATCAAAAACTTGACTTTGTGACTTTCTTTGGTAACACAATTCGTTCATTTACTATGCGAGTAGTATCACACATCAGTTGATTCTGAGTAATAATGCTAATTTTAGCTGGAGTCAAAAAATTGGGTATTCGCTCTACGGCGCGGCGTAGGTGTTCCACTCGTAGCTGTCTACGCCGTAGCTACATCTACCACAGTAGCTATTGTTCAGTCACTGTTACAATCAAAACAACTTTATGACTTTTTCCAATATCGTTGTAGTATATTTTATCAGTGCCATTACACTTTATCGGTCAATCAGAATTTACCTTGAGATGTGATTACCTCTATGGCGTGTGGGGCGAGTTGCCGGCTAAGATGCGAGAGGTTGTGGGTTCGATTCCCGCTGCGGGACAAATGTTTGTAAGACATCCAATTAATTAATTATCCAATTAAACAATGCGTATGGCGAACGAACAACCGGTTATCTTGTTCCCCGGCTAATCAAAAGTTTAACTGCTAAAAATATAAAAGTTAAGTTAAAACTTCATTTTTTGAGCTGTTTAGTATAAGTAGCATTTATTTATTTACAAAATTAGCCCCACTTTATTTAAGTACTTTTATTTGTTGTATTATTATTTCTGTCAATGTAAAAGTAATGGTTAATGTGTAAATTAAGGTTTGTTACGAAATTTTTGGTTGCTTGGAGGTTTTTGGTTGCTCCATCACGTACTCGTATGGAACATTCCAACAATGGTCAAACATAAAAATAAGTATTACATTAAGTACCTACTTTATATACCTACTTGATGTATTAGACTAAAGGTAGCTCAAACCTTTGTGGTTTTAGGTGCTATTAAATGGCAAACATTATGTGAAAAGTTTTTAAATGGTAGAATAAATAAAAAAAAAAAAAGTTCCTGGCCTGGGTGTTGTGGAAACATGGTACTATGTTATCGGACACAGGGGTTCCAAGTGTGGGTTCAGGACTATTATTGGGTGTTATTTAATATGTTATGTAAATAACATTATAATTTTTTTAACATTGTTAGTCCCTTGTTTGGCCACGATCTCACCTGTTGATTGTGGCCGAAGATGGAGCACAAAAGTCTAGAAGGCACCTATTCACTGTAGCTTTGAAGAGACCCAGATTATAGTTTTCAGGAAACACAGACGATGCTAGTTTATTCCTCTCCATAGCAGTTCACATTATAAAGGTAGAACTGAAACGTTTAGTACGAATAGAGGGTATACTAATGAGGTAAGGATGGTACCGATCCGGGCGCCTGCCCGTCCTATATTTTCTAACAAAAACTATATTGGAACAGAATATCCTTTTAAACTCAGGAATATAAAAAAGGTGGTTCTGGAACAAAACTCCGGTCGCCAACAAAACATCAATATAATATTTTTGAATGGGTTTTTTATTATTTAACCTGTGTACATTAAAATATTTCATATTAAAAACCTTTTGCAAACGGATATAAGCCCGCCGACGTATTAAATGCTCGCCATGGATTAAACGATATAATCTAGGGATTATTATAACATTGTGTACAAACACTGTGAAAATGTTTGAGCTTTTCTAAATGTAATAATTCAAATACGTCTTTTTTGATGATCAAGTATCAATGTTATGTTATCTTGTCAAGTCAAGTGATGTGACCGTCAAGTATCTGTTTTTGGGTGGAATTTTGTAATGCCACCTGAAGGGAAAGTACTCTTAATACTATAGATAGAAAATTGTACTCAATAAAAAAAACCTTTATTTACGAAAAGAAAGTAAACTGCATTCCAAGATTTACGAAAATTCGCTTGCCACTCCCGGGAATCGAACCGACTAAAATGTGTGAAAATTACACCCTGTACTTTTACAACATGGATCGTTAGGGACAATTATAAGGATGAAAAACAAACAAACAAACTTGATAAATTAAATGAAAGAGAAACCATGAAATCTGGACTTATAAATTCAATGGTTCAAGCACTTACTTGTACTTTCCCTTCAGGTGGCATTACAAAATTACAACCTGTATATTACTAGAACCTCACCCCGGCTTCGCACGGGTAGTGTCGGGATCCCCCCTCCCTCCCGTTCCTCCTAACCCTACCCCCTTCCTAACCCCCCCCATATATCCACATACCAGATACAAAAACCTGCTAAAGTTATTCCCCCTTTGTTATTTTTTTTACACCTTGGGTTTATTTACATTTGGGTACATTAGGGTTTTTAGTAAGGATCTCTTATTTAAAAAATAAATAATATAGCCTATGTCACCCGGGGATTGTGTAGCTTCCCAACAGTGAAATAATTTTTCAAATCAGTTCAGTAGTTTCGGAGCCTATTCAATGCAAACAAACAAGCAATTAAATCTTTCCTCTTTATTATTAGTATAGATATAGAAATAGATAAAAAAAAAAAAGATTATGGCTAAGATAACAACAGAGTGGGTTCCGAACGCGCGGCGGCCACGTGGTAGACCCAGACGGCGATGGCGGGATGAGCTTGACTCCCACAACAAGGACTGGCCACAAATAGCTCACGATATAAATAATTGGAAAGAGGGAAGGGAGGCCTTTGCCCTGCAGTGGGAAACTTCCGGATTATACTTTATATTTAATTTGTCAAGGTGATAACACCACTGTCTCATTCTTCCATACAGTCCTCTCTATCCTGAGGTTGTCTGGAAGAAATCGCTTAACCAATAAGACCGCACATTGTGCATTTTTTTTTCTTTTGGTTAAGTTTTGTATTTCTGTGTGTTATTATATCTGTTATGTGCAATAAAGAGTTAATTTCTCTAAATATCTATCTACCAATGTCTTTGATAAAATTTATAGCTAGCCTTCGACTAAAGCAGCAGCAAAAGAAACAACAGACAGAGAAAAAGTATATATTTTTAAACGTCATTTCGTACGTCGTCATTCTCTTTCATCAGTAAGACGTCAAAAATCGCGTTCAACAGTACGTATAGAATTACGTTTTCGGCAATGTCAATATTTAAACATTTATTATGGGGCAATTATAATGAATTGAAATTACCTATTAGGCTTTATAAGTAAGCCTTCTGAAGGAACTTCGTCACTTTACTCAAAGTGCTTTCTTCTAAAAATAGTCTACAGCGTTCTTAACGCTGAATCATTAAAATGTAGGTATCTTGCAGATAGCTGATAAGATCTTAGAGATACTGTTAATTATTATTTGTTTAAAACCTAGCTAGATTTTTAACTAGTGTTAATATTAACTAAATTAATACTAGGTATGATCTCTATCCGAAGCAGGCAAATAAATAAATAAATAACAGGTAATAAAACTTTTTTTAAGGAGCAGTTATAAGGGTTTGCTTAGCCTAAAATTCCAGGTCACTAGGTCGATAAATTCGTTAATAGACTTCTATTTATATTCCTCTTCGATAGATTAATCAAGAATAGACTGCGATGACAGGTTATCAAGATTGATGTGATTTCCAATCTTGTACTTCTCTTAGCCTTACTGAATATATATATAATTATTTATATAGTAGGTGTTTAAGACGTTTTTGAGGAAGGTTTCAAAATCATAATTCAACGAATGGAAAACTCTATTCTAGAAAAACATTCTACAATCTTTTTTGCAATCACCTTACGCTCCTCTCTCTCTTCTCTTCTGGATGCCTTACGCATTAGGATTAACGTACCTAATAATGCCCAAGCATCAGAAAATAAAAAATCTACAGGATGAAGCTTGACTCATATAGTTTATCACTAAATTGTGACTTGGTGCTTCCAAAATCAATAAACAAGAAGTAGGACCACACTGGTATACTGGTCCGCCCCTCCCTCAGTGTCAGACTTGACCTAAATTCGTCATATGTATGGTTTGGTTCACAGAGGGGTAATTTCGTCAATGTGTTAATAGACTGAAACCATTCCACCTCTACAGATTCGCGAGCTCCGCCACGAAAACTTGACAGCCCTCGTCGGAGTCTGCGTGGAAAGCGGTGCCTCTTGCATTGTGTCCGCTTACTGTTCCCGAGGTTCTCTAGCCAGGGTGCTAGCAGACAGAGACCTTCACCTGGACGATATGTTCGTAGCCAGCTTAGTAGCGGACCTGCTGAGGGGACTGACGTATCTGCATGAGTCAGCGCTGATATCTCACGGGAACCTGACGTCAAGCAACTGTTTGGTTGACAGCCGATGGGTGCTGCAAATTGCTGATTATGGATTGCATAACTTGAAGAGTGAGTATTTTTTCAACAGACTTCTTTATTCTTTATTGCACGCAAGAAACCACAAAAAAAACAGTAAGAGGTAGCGAACATGTACAGAGGACTTGCTCATAGAGTGGCTCTAATTTCACCGCAATTAGGCCTATAATGACATCTGTAATCAAAATGTGACTCTTTCATTGCTTTTATTCACTAGTGAGTTACAGAGACAGTTGAACATTTACACAGAGTGTGTATTTCTGTTTTATTATTATTTTCTTCACAAGTGTGTTTCCTTTCGTTTCGTTTCGTATGAGGTAGTGCTGGCCTCTGGTGTCGGAGTTTGTCAAGCTGCCCGAGGTGTGTTGAAAAACGTCTTATGATACACGTGTGTATTGATGATTACCGTCCTCGGCTCTCTTAAGACCCTCACCTGACGGCTCGGGTGTCAATGGCACTACAGCGGTAATTGCCAACATAACACACTTGTACCATAATGTTATATTCCCCAATTTATATTTACGCAACAAAATGTTTCAGATCTCTACCATTTACGAGTGAGCATACTCAATCATTTTATATCAGTGTCACATTTCCATTTGAAAGATAAAATACGAAGCTTTTACGTGACTTTACACAACAAAGAATCAGTATAATTTATCAAAATTGGCTTCATAGGATATCGTTGCAAAAAACACAATACCTACGCAACTTTCTAGAGTTTTTTTTCAAAGATTTTTTATATCCCACGAATTACCCGCAACTATCCCTTAGATATCCCTAGGGTAGGAGGGCATACGTGAAAACATAATAAATAAATAAATAATGCTGGACAGTTCACACAACATTGTCTAGCCCCAAGCTAAGCAGAGCTTGTGTTATGGGTACTAGACAACTGATATACTTAATACAATATATTACATAGATAGATATTTTTTATTATATATAGAAAATACCCAGAACACCCGGAACAAATATCTGCAGATCGCACAAATATTTGTTCCGAGGCGGGAATCGAACCCGCAACCTCCTGCGTCACAGGCGAACGTTCGCCCGCCGCGTCACAGAAGGATAGTATAATATTATACTAACCTTACAATCTTTACTTTTTACAAGCTTTTAAAACTTGCAATGTATGTTTGTCTGGGTGGAATCTTGCCACTGAATTTTAAAGCAGTTATCCTCAACCGATTGAGCTGAAATTTGGCATACCTGTCAGTTCCAATGACAATACAATATGATGGTGACAGCGAGCTGTTTTGATGATGGAGACGGAAGGTGGACAACGGAACTCCTCGATGGATAATAGTAGACTGGCTGTGTTTAGGCTCATTTTGATCAGCACACGGTTACGATCACTAATTTTGTAATAGTTTGTATTGAAAAATATATTTTTCACAAAAAACTTGCTATTCTTCATGACCGAGGGGACTAAGTGGCCGGATCACGTTAGAGTGCTCGTGGTCCGCTTATCTTATAGGACCAGTAGGAAAAAAAAGTTCACGTCGTTTGATCGAGCGGACTATGCTGTCGGATCACGCGTTTACAGCCATTATTTTTTATCAGGTGGTTGTGCAGACGCAGAAGATGCTTTACGCATGGAGCGACGTATGTTGTGGCGGGCACCAGAATTGCTGAGAGAGCCCAGCCCTCCAGCCCGGGGCTCGCAGCGAGGAGATGTGTACTCCTTCAGCATCATATTGTACGAGATCTTGGGGAGAAATGGCCCTTGGGGAGAAACGACCTTGAGTAACACCGGTAAGTTTGATTACGTCATCATCAGCCACATGATAATTAGATATATTAGCTAGAACATAAATGATAGCTAATTTTTGATTATTGAGTTATTAATTTCACGCATACTGCACGTTTCATACCTATTTCTGCCGCAAAGCAGGAGTGATCGCATTGCTGTGTTCCGGTTTGAAGGGTAAGGGTGCCGGTGAAATTACAGGCACATGAGACGATTCACCTTTATGTCTCAGGGTGGCGGGCGCAGTGCAATGCCACATAGGGCGCGTCCTAGGTGGACGTGACCTATGAGGTAATGCACTGTTCATAGGCAGAGGTTACCGCTTAACATCAGGTGGGCCCGTCTGCTTGTTCAGTCATTCTAGTAGTATAAAAAAAAAAAAAAAAAAAAAACGCAAGTTTATTAGAGTGGTGCGGTTTCCATTCGAATGGATTATTTTGATTTTTGTGGGTACTTACGACGAAAAAAAGAGTGATTCGGCGTAGAACCTTGTTGGAGGAAGGTCATAAGTATGGAATCAACGTACCTATTAGGATGGCTGACAATAGTGAAGAAACTTAGTGGAAAGTCTTTCTTGGAAATTAAATAAAAAGCGGCCAAGTGCGAGTCGGACTCGCCCATGAAGGGTTCCGTAGCAGCAAGTAACATAATAGACCTGAGTTAGAGACCTTTTTGTAACAGCAAATGTAACTATAATTTTGTGTATTTTCATGTTTTATTTTGTTTATATCTGTGTTGTTACAAATAAAAAATATTCTATTCTATTCTATTCTATTCTATTCTAATATAAAAGTTCTTGGATGGATTACGATTTATGACGTATTAAAAAAAACTACGACTAGATCTCGTTCAAACCAATTTTCGTTGGAAGTTTACACAAATGTACATCACTTTTTTTTTTAAGTTTTATCATTCTCTTATTTTTGAAGTTATGCGGGGGGGGGGCACGACGACACTTTTTACCAATTTGGAAGTGACTCACGCGCAAACTATTCAGTTTAGAAAAAAATTATATTAGAAACCTTAATATAATTTTTGAAGACCTATCCATAGATACCCCTCACGTATGGGTTTGATGTTTTTTTTTTAGTTTCATTTCTAATTATGGGGAACCCCAAAAAATTACTGTTTTTTTTCTATTTTTTTGTGAAATTCTTAATGCGGTTCACACTTACCAAGTTTCAACAGCCTAGCTCTTATAGTTTCGGAAAAAAGTGGCTGTGACATACACAGACAGACAGACATACATGACGAATCTATAAGGGTTCCGTAATTTTTGGTTACGGAACCCTAAAAACGTGTATTCGTGGATACCTATCGTATAGAAACTAAGGTGTTTTTTACTACAGAAAAGATAATTTTTATACGCTCATGTTCATATTCATATTCATTCATATTCATATATTTATTAATACCTTAGGATCACAGGGAACACTTAGTCACGTCAATTTACAGTAAAGCATTCAAGGCTCGGTGGAGGTATTGTATAAATCAATATCAACCACTTTCGTTATCGAAAATTGATGTTAGGAGAGACAGGCTCAATTTTTAAGACATGAATTTGTGCGTTAAAAAAGATGAAATTTATTTTTGGTTTTCCTGAGAAAGAAAGTTTTTCTTTTTGGGTTCTTTATTGGTCATTACGGATCGACATGATGCATAGTTTTATCACAGATTAATTAATAGTTATGGTTTTATACAAGATTGTGTGCGCGAGGGTTTATCTATGTTATTTAAATTCCACTGTTTGTCTGTACGAATAATCTCGAAGACAACCCTTAACAAACTTTTCACTAGAAACGGGATATTTAACATGGTTTTTGAGTTTTGATTGTTCCCGATATTTCGGCACAGTTGCATTCATAAAATATTGCATGAAATATCGGAACAATCAAAACTAAAAAAACATGGTAAATATCCCGTTTCTAGTGAAAAGTTTGTTAAGGGTTGTCTTCGAGATTATTCGTACAGACAAACAGTGGAATTGAAATAACATAGATAAACTCTCGCGCACACAATCTTGTATAAAACCATAACTATTAATTAATCTGTGATAAAACTATGCATCATGTCGATCCGTAATGACCAAACAAAGAACCCAAAAAGTAAAACTTTCTTTCTCAGGAAAACCAAAAATAAATTTCATCTTTTTTAACGCACAAATTCATGTCTTCAAAATTGAGCCTGTCTCTCCTAACATCAATTTTCGATAACAAAAGTGGTTGATATTGATTTATACATTACCATGATAGTTTCAAAAGTTATAACTCTTAACAATCGTGATCGGGTATTTAGGGTATTTTCAAGAAATCTTAAGCGATTATAGTTTCTAGTTGATTTAAGTACTCGTCTCATCGGTAATGGTTTTTAGGGATGGTAACATTGGGCTTTAAGAGTTTTAAAGGTTTGTAGGAGATTTTCAGGTTTACATAAGGGGTTTAAGGTTTATAGTTGATTTAAAGTTCGTAAAAAGTTTGTCAGAAAATGTCTGCCGTTCATTATTTGCTAGTGCCTAAGTTTGTTTTCCAACTTTTCATTTAAGCGAACCATTGTTACCAAAGTTAAATAGGCACAGACTATTCCATTTTATTGGCTACGAACTTTGCTACGGAATTTTGCTACGATAGGAATTAATTAACTTAAGTTAAGTAATTCTTTTAATCAGAGATATTACGTATTACTCGATAAACTGTATTCACATTTTCTAAATATTTTCCAGATATTTGAAACTAAGAAGTCTCTCTAAATAAAAAATAAATAGTCCCTATTTATTACAAACTTGAAGTTTGTAATAAATAGGTATCATTGATCTACATTTTTAAAAGCTTTTATATAATTTTGCCGTAGTGTGTCCGTCCTAAGAATATACCTCTCCGTCTCCTCCCGTGGATTTCGTAAAAGCCGACTTAGGGATTATCCGGACTTGTTGATAAGATTCGTTGGTATAAGATTTCTCCTGGCTGCTAGCTTATTATGGAATGTGTTATTACTTGAAGAAAGTCGGCTAAGACTCAGTGGTCAATGGCGGCGATGAGCTCAACACTTGTCACGTCTATATTCTACGATAGTGCAACGCACTGTGAAAAGAGGCCCATTGAGGCTCTTCCTACCCTTTCGGGGAAAAAGGCGTGTGGCTATGTATGTATGTATGTTTATATAATTTGCTACGTTCGTATGTCTGAATTTCTGATTCCTTTGTAACCCACTGTTCAAGCAATTGCTGGCTACAGCTGAAATTTCTGTTAGGTCTGTGAGCTTAAAGTGCCCTAAAAAAACAAGCTTCTAACTTTATCTATTTTTGTATGGAAATCTCGAAAATTAAAAAGTCTAGCCTACTTCCAGTAACCTCACAATTCTGTTTGGAATACTAGGAGGCTTTGTAACACAATTAATTTCATTTATACAACTTGGAATGACGGATCAAGTAGATGGCCCACCTGGTGTTAAGCGGTAACACTCTGCCTATGGACAGTGCATTACCTCATAGGTCACGTCCACCTAGGACGCACCCTATGTGGCATTGCACTGCGCCCGCCACCCTGAGACATAAAGATGAAAACTCTCATGTGCCTGTAATTTCACCGGCAACCACATACCCTTCAAACCGGAACACAGCAATGCGAGCACTATTGCTTTGCGTTAGAAATAGTAGTACTTTCACGGACGATCTCTTTCACAAAAAAGATCAACTACTACAAAAAAAAAACATGTCTGAGATTGTGGAATTTTGACTTTTTCCCCTAAAACGGCTTGGTGAAGTTAGTTGGAAAAAGAGTCTGGAACTCAAAAATGGCAATGACGATTTTGAAATTCTTTGCGGCTCAAGTTGTCCGTCGTATTTCACCAAAAAACTTATTTTTTAATATATTTATTTCGGCCATTGGTGACATGCGTTGATACCTTTGCGCCATCTCATCCGTCCGTGACATCAGTTAGGGCCGGTGCGGCGGCAGATTCCGCTGAGCACCTCAAAAGACGCAAATATGCAAGTTTCGACAGAGCTTATTTATTTGAGCCTTTCGGGGTCGAGACTCTGGGTCCGTGGAGTACCAGGGCCCTTCGCGTTTTCAAAATTCTTTCAGGGCATCTGGTCGAAGCGACTCATGATCACAGGCTCTTATCTGGCTCAACGCATTAGTATTGCGATTCAACGTGGCAATGCAGCCAGCATCTTAGGGACGCTTCCGCGTAGTGATTTGGATTAGTCGTGTACGGAGGCCTGCGTTGCTCTATGGGATTAGTTGAGCTAGCTTGGTCGTTAGCAGCTGGCTTCAGGTAGCACAACTGTTTCATATATGTATTTTTTTAATTTTGTGCATATTGTATTATGATTGTGTGCTTTATGTAAATAAATGATCGGAATGCTGGGCCATGAAGAAGAAGGGTGAAAGAAGATTGCATGCAGCAGAGATGAGGATGTTAATATGGATGTGTGGAGTAACAATAATGGATTAAATAAGGAATGAGTATATCAGAGGAAGTTTAAAAATTGCACCAGTGACAGAAAAGTTGAAAGGAAAACGTTTAGCTTGGTATGGGCATGTTATGAGGAGGGATGAAACGCATGACGCATGTAACTAAGAAAGTAATGAATATGAATGTTAGTGGATGGAAAGGAAGAGGAAGACCTAAGAAAAGATGGATGGATTGCGTAAGAGATGATATGAATGAGAAGGGAGTGAATGATGAAATGACGGCTGACAAGAAAAAGAAAGAAAAAGAAGAAAAAGAGAGAGAAAAAAAGACGTACTACGCCGACCCCAAATAAACTGGGAAAAGGGCAATAATGCTTTCTGCAAATAAATGTATTTATTTCAGAGTTTCATATTTTTTGTTCTAAGGTTCGTAGATTATTCAGTAAATGTATTTCTTTTGATAATATAGACGACAGTAAAGTTATAGGAATTTGCAGTAACATAAAATGTTGCTGTGCATTGAAATACACATTTAATTGTTGGAACAATAAGCACTTTAAGATAACAAGCTGACTCTGGTAGCGACTGGAAATACACAGGAGATTTATAAAGTGCTAACAGTTGCCCGCGGTTTCACCCAGGCAGTATTATTTTATCTGTGACCCAGGCTATTGTCCCGAGGGAACTGAATTGAAAGATAAAATGTATTCTATTCTTTATTGCACACAAGATAAACAGCAAGAGGTAGTGAACATGTACAGAGACGAGCTTAGCCCTAAAAAGAGTTTTCTACCACCAAACCTTTGAGGCTAAAGAGAGATGATTATAGAGGTAGGTTGATGTAAGTAAAATAAGAAACAGATTAAGAAATTAAATCAGTTTCCAAGAGAAGTAATAATTAAATTATAATAAAAATAAATTAATAGAATTAGAAATTACATATATATATATATATATATATATATATATATATATATATATATATATATAAAATACATACTTACTAAAAAGTGAAAAAAAAAACAGTTGAAGAGATAAATAGTGCTCTTTTGATTCTATGTTAGTATACAGGGTTTAATCTATCTTTAAACGTTATGAAATTTCATCATAAATATACAGCCAATGTTTCAAAATCAACAGCTAATGTTTGAAAATGCATGTACATAATTTTAAGACGCTATGTTAAAATGTTGGAGTCGTTTCGTTGCATGCTCACTCATTATCAGTAAAGGTTACAAACTTGATGTTAATACAGTAATTACTTGTGGATGTAATCTAAATAAATTATAGACTAGAAACACGATTCGCGAAACTTTTCTCGATAGCTTTATTTTTTGAAATTGGCTCTTCTAATGCCCTTTTTAGGTCCCTCCTTCGACTAGAGAAAGTATTAAGCATATTTTTTTATATTATTCAGTAGGTAATCACATTACTTACATTAATTATAGATAATTTATTTTTATATTTGCTACTTTAGAAGCTAAACGAAGTTTTATCATTTGTCGCTTACGTCAGTTACTTCCGAGTGGCAAAAATCTATACCTCACCTTTTCCCGGGTTCAAGTGAGCAATAGCGCTGTCACTGTCTTACAGCTATTGTTTTCTGGCTAGACTCCGCCCATTCGGTATTTTAACATATCGCCTTAACACCCGAAACAAAGAAAAGTTATGTGTGCCAAAAACCAGACTTGTTAAGACGTATAAACAAGGCATCTGCCTGAAACTAGTTATGAATAATACACTACCCCTACAAATAACACGGCTACCTTTAATCCAATTCAAACATAAACTAAAATTATTTTTTGAATGTAATCCATATTACCATATTGATGAGTACATGAGTTGTTCATTTTCTGATTTGCATGACGTGTAGTGACGTGTCTGCTGACGAACTTACCTATTTTACATGTCCTATATTGCTCTGTATTTTCTATATGTAATTGTGCGTATTATATTTTATATTGTTATAAAAATAGTATTAAACTTAAAATGTACCAATTTGACATGCCAATGTTATGAAATGTAACGAGATGGTTAATAAAAAAATATCAAATATCAAACAGCCTTTAGATGCCCACTGTTGGACGAGGCGTCCCCCTATAGAATGCAATGGGCGAATTTGCCATATACACCACGTGTGACAGGCGGATTGGTGATCACTTGGTGTTGAGTACTCAAGTGGATGCTGCTGCCCATCCCCTGGTGTAACCTCATAGTCAGCTTTTACGACATCCACGGGAGGAGACGGAGGGAGTTATTCTTGGGCCGGACACACCACACGTTTCCAAGACAACTTTTCACCTTTATATTCGCCTAGTTTATGACCCGGTAAATGTCATTACTAGATAATATTAAACATAACACGTAGGTATTCACTGGCCTATAATAACACTATTATAGTCTGTGAACATATTTAAAGTGTAGCTTTAGTTACTTATTAATTCCGTTGAAGGCTTTAGTACATACCTCGTCATTGTAATATTTGTAACTATGTTTATAACTTGCCTTTTACTTGTTCAGTTACATAATAAATTATCTTATCATAAACAGGACGTCCAAAGACTATGCGACATGAAGGGAAACTATCTTAAATATTGTAGATACGATATTTTGTTGAAAGAAGACTTTAATTAATTTATATAACATACTAATACTGCATTCAAAGATTTTCTAAAAATTTCTTGCTTCGTCTGGGAATCGAACCGAACATTTAATAGAATCAAACATTTACGTTATTCTTTTGTTATAAGGTACTATATTACTTAAGAGGAATTATTATTTTTACCTATTATTTCAATTGGCTTCATAAAAATACGGGGATTTTCTTTTCCCTTTTAAGTCGGTTCGATTCTCAGACGAAACAAGTAATTTTTAGAAAACCTTTGAATCCAGTATTAATGTTTTATGAATTAAAATAAGCTCTCCTTTCAGAAAAATATCCTATCTACAACATTTAAGGTACTTTCCCTTCAAGTCGCATAGTCTTGGGACGCCCTGTATATTTGTAAAAACTAGTGTCTGCCTGCGGCTTCGTTCAAGTTAGGGTAGTTTCAATATTCAGGGTCGTAATCTATTTGTGTATCAAATTCCATCGAATCCAGTTCAGTTCAGGCTTAATTGAGTAACATCAATATGATAGGACCTTTATTGTTCCAGAAATCATAGGGAGAGTCCGTCACCCAATAGGAGGGATACTATTCAGGCCCCCACTAGGTCGGCTAGTGGCCCGACCGTCAGTGCTGGCGGTGCTGAACTCCTGTTGGAGCGAGCGGCCTGATAGGCGACCCGATCTGAGGCTCGTGAGGCTCAGGCTGAAGGATATGCATGCTGGGATGTAAGTAATCTCTCTAGCATCTTACTTTTGACTGCCTACCTGAGGCTTTTAAGTTGGTTTTCCTTTTTTCTTTGAATCAGCTTCCACTTGTTCTCGAGGCACCACACAGGAGCTCCCCACCTGGTAGTAAGAAGGATTATCAAATAAAGCCGAGTCGTGTTTGTTGCCTGATTCTTCTTAGGTTTGGTTGCGTTGGAACAAGAGAAAATTTATTTTATAAGACGATTCAAAATGATCCTTGTGATTTCAATGAATAAAGTACTTTTGACTTTGACTTTGACTTTAAGAATCCCGTAGCTATAGAAGGCTGAGCTTGTGCAGCGTAGTTTACTCCCCTCAGTGTTTTAACCCCCGACCCAAAATGAGGGGTGTTATAAGTTTGACCGCTATGTGTGTGTGTCTGTCTGTCTGTGGCACTGTAGGTCTTAGGGGTGAACCAAATAAAATATATAAAAATAGGTAAATGGGCCTCTTTTTACATAATAACAACAGTATTTAAAATTAAAAATTATTTGATATTTACAAATTGCGATGTCAATTTTAACATAAAAAGTATAAATAACAATAGTTTGTTGCCTGTGGTCCACCCGCGTAGCCCACCCAGCTGTACGGAAAATAGACTTTAGCTATTCTTCACCGGAAGGCAAAATAAAAAGAGAAAAAAAAAAAAAAACTAGTAGCATTAGTGTCTATAAAAGTGAGTCTAGATTGTCAAAGGGTTAACGATGCCCCGTTAGTTTTTTTATCTTCTAATAAATAATAAGATTTGTAGAAAAAAGATGAAACTTTTTGTCTTTCAATGATTTTATACATTCTGGTAGGATGTTAAAATACCGAATGCAGCTAACCCTGAACAATTACTGGTTTTCCTTAGACGTGCTTTGGGTAATTTAAAATTATTTCTGTTTCTCGTTGAGTATCTGTGCACGTCGAAAAAAGTTGAGTGCTTTCGCACATATAACAAATTCAGTAATATAATTGGCATGATATTAATGTCATAATATTTGTGTCTTTGAATGTTTTTCTCAAGGAAATCCTCGGTCCAAGACCATATTTAATGGCCCTAACTGCCCTTTTCAGAGGTAGAAACATGTTATTTGCAGCTGCTGCATTTCCCCAGAGTAGTAACCCATATGACATGAGGGAGTGAAAATAACTAAAATATACTATTCTGTTGAAACCGTAGAGGGGAAGACCTGGATGCGAATCGCACAGAACCGTTTGGAGTGGCGGTTGAGGGAGGAGGCTTATAGCCAGCAGTGAGCTATTATTTGAGCTGCCAATGATGATGATGATGATGATGATGATACTATTCTGGCTGTTGCAATATCCGTCAACTGTCTTATTTCATCTTATTCTTATAGCTTAATAACTATTTCTTGCTGGTGTTAAAGTGGTTTATTTTCATCTAAAAGGAAAACCAATATCTTCGACAACATGCTCGCAATGATGGAGAAGTATGCCTCCAACCTGGAGTCGCTAGTGGCAGCCAGAACTGACCAGCTGCTGCTGGAGAAACGCAAGACTGATGACCTTCTCAACAGGATGCTGCCGAGGTACGTGGAAACATGGATAGAACTAGGTACTTATACTATAAAAAAACTGTTTTTGGGCCGAATCTATCTATCTATCTATCCAGCCGGTAACACCCACTGCTGAGTGAAGGCCTCTTCTCTATAATGCCACTCCTGGCAGTCTTGTGCCAGCCGGATCCACCGCTCTCCTACTGCCTGCACAATATCGTCAGACCATCTGGCAGATGGTCTGCCTCGAGGCCGCCGCATATCTGATTCTCTCGGCCTCCATTCGGTGACTGCGTTGGTCCATCGGTAAATTCTACCGATAATAAGGATATTAAGTCTTCAAAAAATTCAAATGAAATAATAAATAATTAATTGAATAATTTTTATGAAATTCTTTTCATTTTTGTCTGTTCATCTGGATCTTGGAAAAATCATGACGCTGAAACTACTTTAATTAAACTGGGTAAAGTTATACCATTTGTAGTAGAGCTTTTTGGTAAAAGAGTTCGTCCGGGGAAGTACTACCACCGTACCTAATTCTGTCGCAAAGCAGTAATGCTCGCATTGCTGTGTTCCATTTTGAAAGGTATGGGTGCCGGTGAAATAACAGGCACGTGAGACTTTTCATAAAACTTTTGGACTGTGTTCAGTCTGTTAAAATGATCAAAATAACACCTGTCACAGGACCCGACCCATGCTATATTTTACATACTATAGTGTAACATAAAATAACACCTGTCACAGGACCCGACCCATGCTATATTTTACATACTATAGTGTAACATAAAATAACACCTGTCACAGGACCCGACCCATGCTATATTTTACATACTATAGTGTAACATAAAACCATGTGAAAGTTTGAAGGTCAATGCAACAATTCTGTAGCGGCAGAATGTTGACGAAAGCTTAAAAGATAGACCTTACCTAGGATACTGATACTGACATATACATAACAGGATACTGTCGCCCCACGAGAACAAAGCAGGAGAAGTCTCTAATTAGCTACAAACTTACAAGATGGTATTACATACCTGTTTCAAATACATTTTCCCTGTTCTTTAACTTCAAAGGAGTAAGATGAAAAGGCCGGTTATCTTCAGCCCACAAACGTGTAGTTACGTTCATCACAGAATATATACGGGACATTTAATTGAGATGGGTCAGTGAGGGTAAGTCGTAAACGGTAAGAGATATCAATAAATGCTGAAAGTACTCTCGTCACTGATTTTGATAAACATAATCAGAATAATCAATTTATTGGTAAATAATTTTTACACGGTGGTCAGTTAATAAATAAATTAATAATATAGAATTGTTAATAAATAGTTATACTAAAAAATACTAATTAAAACAATAATAATATAAATTAATTAGGTTACAAATTGTAACCAACATTAAGTTGCCAATTAACAATTAATTATTTAAAGAACATGTCAATTAATAAATAAGAATCTAATAGAATGGGCACAAAATCCGCAACATTATAGAATGCCTTCTCGACTAGCCATGATTTCAGTTTTGCTTTAAACGAGAACAAACTAGGTGCAGCAATGATGTGCGCTGGCAGGTGGTTGTACATTGCGGGCCCCAGGACATGCGTCTGTCAGACTTAGCAAGTCTGCGGGACACCGCAGCGAGCTTACAGGCTCCGCGCGTGTTGTGGCTTCGCGCGTGACCATCTCCGCGCGTTTTGAACTCTGCCAGGTTTTGCCTTACATACATCACTACCTGGAGTATGATGATTGAGGGCAGCGTAAGGATCTGCAGCGAAGTAAAGTATGGACGCGCCGACGTGTCCCGCGCCGTCCTCGCGATCGCTCTCACAGCACGCTTCTGCATGCGGAAGGCGCGCTCCCGGTCGGCAGCGCGCCCCCACAGCTCTGCGCCGTACTGGAGGAGCGAATGTACGGTCGCGAAATAACAAGTGCGGACCACGTCGGCGGACACCACGCGAGATAGCCTGTGGAGGGCGAAACACGCGCTGCCCAGCTTTGCACACAACTTATCAATGTGTGTGGCCCAAGTTAGGCCACGGTCCATTTGAAATCCCAGAAAAACAGTCGATGGTACTTGTTCAATTCGTGTCATATCTATGGCCACAGATAGGCCTCTAACCTGCCGCTCTGAGATGCGAATGTGCATGAAGTGTGTTTTTTTGAGATTCAGGACTAGTCCGTTCCACTCAAACCACTGCGCCACCTGGCGGGCAGCCGTGTTCAACCTCTGCTCGAGCTGATCCAGTGACGGGGCACTGACGACTACAGCCACGTCATCCGCGTACATGTACACATCACCGGCCGTCACGTGCTCAGGCAGGTCGTACAGCAGTACCGAGAAGAGGATGTTGGATACCGACGATCCCTGCGCCACGCCCATCACAGTCCCCAAGGAGTCTGACTTTGTGTCACCGCCGTCGGCGACAACCGCCTGCGTTCTGTCACACAGTAAATCTGTCAGGAGAGAGTGTGCGTGACCGCCGATGCCGTAGTGCTGGAGCTTGGAGGCGAGCACGCTGTGATCTGCAACATCGAATGCTTTCGATAGGTCACAGCACAGGACTGCGACTTGCCGTCTCCCTTTCTTTCACCTGTTGATATGCAGGAGTAGTAGGTAATATTTGTACGCAGTGATCAGTGTGTGGTAACGTAGGTACCTACTATATAAGGTCCTTCCTTATATTTAACCCCCGACGCAAAAACGACGGGGTGTTATAAGTTTGACGTGTGTGTGTGTGTGTGTATCTGTCTGTCCCATCGTACCTCCCGAACGGATGAACTGATTTAGATTTTTTTGTTTTGTTTGAAAGGTGAATTTGTCGGGAGTGTTCTTAGCTATGTTTGATCAAAATCGGTTCAGCCGCTTCATAGCGTTATTTTTTTTTTGGGTTTACAAAATTAATTACTTGTATGAATTATCTCACCTCGATCAATCAATCAGAAATTTTTCTTCTAATTATGACCTGTGAGGATAGCCTCTTCAAAATTGCATGTTACAGTTTTATCCAAAATATAAGTCGCCCCGATGTACCTGCGCCGTAAACCAATTTCTAAAGCGCGGTAACCTTCTTTCTGCCAATTAGCAAACGCGCGCTAAAATCTTGCGCTGTTCGAATTCGCGGCAAAATCGCGACCGGTCGTTGACCAGTCGACTCTTAGATGTGAGCGGGACAGATCTATACAGCGGGACAGAGCTTACTATACGTTCAGCTACTGTCGGATATCAGTCTAAGCTTTTCTGCGCAAACGAAAACAGTCGATCGGACTTATATTTTGGGTAAAACTTTAAGAAGTCGAAGTCTTAAGTCCCAGTCAGTCCAATAGCCCCAACAGATTAGTAGGTACCTACTAATTCGTTCGTAAAGGATCTGTTCTTTTCAGTTCCTGAAAACAGGTCTTGTCCACCTAGGACGCACCCTATGTGGCATTGCACTGCGCCACCCTCAGACATAAGAAGATGTTGTACCTATACTTAAATTTTAAAATAATGGTAGGTATAGAGGTTTTGAGGTACGCAACCCTAACGACATAAATTTTATGTAACCAGGCAAAATTTTACAAAAAATTCCGCTCCTTATTTCGGCAGGCATCAATCAGCTACAAAGAAAGTAAAAAACATAATTTTTCTCGCTTTTTTTGTGAGCCGTCTGTTAACGGGGGCTTATTTCTCAAACGATACAATTCACAAGCTACGAGTGTGTGGCGATGTTAAAAATTAAAAATTAATGGTTAATAATATACATTTAAAAATAACAACGTTACAATCGCACTCTTAAGCTAAGGCCAAACCAACGCGTTCAGCCCGCGTCCTCAGTGGCGTGCACGGTGGCGATCAATGATGAGACAACGGATCGCCACCGTGTACGTACGCCACCGCGGACGCGGGCTGAACGCGTTAGTTTGGTTTGGGCTTAGCTTTAGGGTAAACTCATGCTAGCGCAAGTTTTTTTTTCTTTATAATTGGTGGCGCATGGCTTGTGCATTTGCCATTTTCAAGTGAAACGTTACACTCCTTCCAACTCAAAGTCACAGTCAAGTCATGTTTTAGTAAAACGGTGGCCGTTTTACTGGAACTTTGGTAGACAATTTCCACCAATTTGAAAAGTCATGCAATACACTTCCATTTCATTTCACTACACTTGTGCTCTTTAAACAAGCTGCATTGGTTTAAATGCCACCAAAATTACACAAAATAAATTTAAAAAAAAAAGCGGCCAAGTGCGTGTCGGACTCGCCCACGAAGGGTTCCGTAGCAGCAAGTAACATAATATAAAAGTTCTTGGATGGATTACGATTAATGACGTATTAAAAAAAAAACTACTTACTAGATCTCGTTCAAACCAATTTTGAGTGAAAGTTTACATGGTAATGTACATTATATTTTTTTTTAGTTTTATCATTCTCTTATTTTAGAAGTTACGGGGGAGGGGGACTCACTTTTTACCACTTAGGAAGTGTCTCTCGCGCAAACTATTCAATTTAGAAAAAAATGATATTAAAAACCTCAATATCATTTTTGAAGACCTATCCATAAATACCCCACACGTATAGGTTTAATGTTTTTATTTTTTGAGTTTCAGTTCTAAGTATGGGGAACCCCAAAAATAAAAAACTACGTACTAGATCTCATTCAAACCAATTTTGAGTGAAAGTTTACATGGTAATGTACATCATATATTTTTTTTAGTTATATCATTCTCTTATTTTAGAAGTTACGGGGGAGGGGGACACACTTTTTACCACTTTGGAAGTGTCTCTCGCGCAAACTATTCAGTTTAGAAAAAATTATATTAGAAACCTCAACACCATTTTTAAAGACCTATCCATAGATATCCCACACGTATAGGTTTGATGAAAAAAAAAATTTTGAGGATCAGTTCATATATGGGCAACCCCAAAAATAATTGTTTTTTTTTAATTTTTGTGTAAAAATCTTAATGCGGTTCACAGAATACATCTACCTACCAAGTTTCAACAGTATAGCTCTTATAGTTTCGGAAAAAAAAGGCTGTGACATACACGGACAGACAGACAGACATGACGAATCTATAAGGGTTCCGTAGTTTTTTTACGGAACTCTAAAAAAGGAAATGAAATAAAATAAAAGTAGACGACATCTCTTTTTGAAAATGTCGGTAAGAGTGCCTAGCGCAAGTTAATATAGCAAATTGGTCGGGCGTAGACGCGCTTATTCCGTAGACAACGTAAGAATGAGGAGTTTTCCTAGTGTCATTTAAGCATTATTTATCTCTCGCTAGATGGTGTTGACGACAGTTTTGGAACGGTAAATTTTTCAAAATACGTAACTATCACAAATATATTTGAGGAATAAACACTATCAATATCTGACACGCTCGAGTATTGCCATGTGACAATTTTGTTTTACATTTTTGAACGTCTGTGGATGCTTCCCCTAACCGTGAAAGGGAGTACACTAATAACCTTTTTTTCTTTCTACCGTCTAATCTTCAAAATCCAATGGGTTCCTACGGCGCTCGAGTAAATCCCCATTTAGCCTACAGGCCTCCCCACTATTTCAGTTTGTAACTGGTTACTTTTAAGTAGCGTCGTGGACGAACGGCCTGATTGACACATTGGTGCCAGTCCAGTTAATTTAATCTCTTCCTTTCCTTATAAACAGGACGGTGGCAGAAGCTCTGAAAAGGGGGGAAAGAGTGCAGGCGGAGAGCTTTGATTGCGTTACCATCTACTTCAGTGACATCGTCGGCTTTACCAAACTAGCTGCTACGAACACTCCTATGCAGGTAAGACATTTTCTGTACACTTTATACGCGCTTCGGCCGTCAAGGCACATTTATAATGTTTTTGGCACGGGGCCCCTAAGTACCAGCTGCTTCGCTTTGACTCCCTTCAGAGAAGAGCCGTTAGAATCGTCAACGACCCCAAGCTCTCCAGTTCACTAGAGCCGCTGAGCCTGCGCTCTGTGTGTTCTATCGACTCTATAATGGGGAGTGCTCTGAGGAGCTGTTCAATCTCATACCCGCATCCAGTTTCTATCATCGCACTTCTCGACAACGCAAGGGAGCTCATCCACACATCATGGACACGTGGGTGTCTCGTACTGCTCGCTTTACGAGATCTTTTCTCCCCCATACGTGCAAGTTGTGGAAGGGGCTGTTTCCGCTAAACTACAACATGCTAATGTTCGCTTCAAAAAAATATAAAAAAAGTTTAGGGCAGGCAACGCATTGGCAATGCCCCTGGTGTTGCAGATGTCAATAGGCGACGGTAACCGCTTAACATCAGGCGGGCCGTATGCCAGTTTGTCGAGCAATTATATAAAAAAAAGGATACCTCTGGATATATCTCCTAAGGATATATCTGTTAACTGCAACAAAACTGTTTGCTGGAAGGTATTTGTAATCATCATCATGATTGGCAGCTTGTATCTATCCACTGTTGGGTACAAACCCCATCAAGTTTTTATTTTTTATTTTTATTTCGGAACAAGCAGATTGCCCACCATATGATGATGCCTATAACAATGCATTACATCCTAGTATTACCTATTGCACTGCACCCGCCATCTTGAGACATAAAGATGAAAAGTCTCATGTGCCTGTAATTTCACCGGTAATTTCAAACCGGAACACAGGATTGCCAGCACTACTGTTTTGCTGCAGTAATAGGTATGGTGTTAGTACTTCCCCGGACGAACTCTTTCACAAAAATACTCTACTAGTACTAACAAGTGTTCTTATTTGATCTGTGATTTCTCGATGGCTTCGACTCAGACCATGGACTTAGCTACGTGCATGACTCAGACGCTGTTATTGTTGTCACTTGACACTTGTTATTTAGTTATTCACTTGCATCGAGCAACCACGGAAGGCCACTAGTCATTGCCATTCAATCAGGGTCATGGAAGAATAAATACATGGAAACCATAAGGATTTATCATAAGGAGAACTTTGTATTTAGCTGAACCTCTTTAATTTGGTGTTGTCAAAATGATAACCATGACGTAATCATTACGTCATGGTTATAATTACGTCGTAATGTAACCAAGTCTGACGTTTGACCTGCCGAGCGATTAGCTATCTCCTGTTTCTATCAGCATTGCGCTGTTTCAATGCTGTTTCTATTGAAAATGACGTTTTAGCGACCATGCAACTCACCCTGTTGCTAACAAAGCTTGATTGCAACAAAAAGCCTTTTGACATGTAGTGTTTCTACCGATAGTATGAAGTAGCGATTATGTACCGCTGTTTTAATGAATAATGACAGCATTTGATCACAACACAACCTATTGCAATAGAAACAAGTAAATGGTTGTTTCAAACCATAGAAATCTAAAAGGTAAGCCATAAAAGTGCAATTTTTAAATGTTTGAACATGGTTTTAATTACATTCCAAATCAAATAAAAACATTCAGTACGTACAAAACACTTTTACTACTATTTAGCGGTATTGCGGTTAAAAATATTAAATTGGAGTAGAACGAATCAGCACAACTTGGGTCTATACATTTCACTTCAATGTGGTTACTTACTTTCCTTGCATTTGATAATTCGTATATTTGTTAAAATGTAAACAAAATTTTCTCACAAGGATTGACGAATAGGATACTACGCATCGCACAAGTCACACAGCACAGAGTAAAAATATGTTTCTATCATAGACAAAGCATAAAAGAGTCGTATTATACGGTTGATTAAAAATGGTTAGTACGTTGATACACGGTTCATAGCGTAATCGTACTTTGTAAAGTGGTCGGATTATCCATAATTCGTACAAACTTCAGATTGTAACACATCGATACAAGTCTATAGAAATCGGAGCAAGAAAAGATAGCTGATCGGAAAACATCGATAGAAATATTATTTTGTTAGCATCAAGCGGACGATATAAATCGTTTGCAACATATTTAGCTGATCGCACCACTGGTACAAGTCACACAAATAAGAACAGATTGATATATGCTTGTCCCATTCCAACACATGAATAGATTTATATAAAAGAAAGAGACTGGTATAAACGAATCAGATAGGCTGGCTGCCATGAATTTATCAGGTATCAGGGTTCACTGCCATGATCAAGTGCCCCCACAGATTTTATTCAATCAATATAATCTAATCAACGAATTTATTCGAATAAAGTCGTTGCGGGGCCTCTTTTTTTAATCAACTATTTTTCGTTTACGTAAAATTAAATTGGCTCGTATTCTGGAAAGATTTCAAATTTATCGAAGTAGTAGGTACCTAAAATAAACTTGACATTTAATAAATAATTGGTCGTTTATGAGTTTATAGTAAGTAACTTTACGTGTATTGAATACTTAACAATGTGTCGTTTGTCAAAACCCTTCGAATAGGACAAAGTTTCAGTGACTTTGTCACTTTATCTTGACTTTCTGTGCCCATGTCAGTAAGTTTACATATTGAATATTGTATCCAACAAATCAGCTGGGGTCTCACAAATACAACTCCTAGCTAAGTTATCGACACGATGAAATAACTTGAGTTGTCTCCTATGAACTATTTCGATAACATTTAGTAATTATCAAATACCTCTTTATCAAACATGATAATGTGTAGTCTCGACAAACTTTATCAAAACCTATATAACTAACAACAATTTAAAAACTAAGGTAACATAACCTACGTTACCTACTTAGTGACGATGAGCTTTATCTACTTCAGTAGTAGTAGAGCTTTTTTGTGAAAGAGTTCGTCCTGGGAAGTACTACCTCCATAGCTATTTCTGCCGCAAAGCAGTAGTGCCCGCATTGCTGTGTTCCGGTTTGAAGGGTATGATTGCCGTTGAAATTACAGGCACATGAGACTTTTCATCTTTATGTCTCAGGGTGGCGGGCGCAGTGCAATGCCACATAGGATGCGTCCTAGGTGGACGTGACCTATGTGGTAATGCGCTGTTCATAGGCAGTGGGTACCGCTTAACATCAAGTGGGCTATCTGCTTGATCCGTCATACTAAGTTGTATAAAAAAAATACAAATAACTTCAGAGCTATAGTTTAGTTTCTAAACTAGACGTGTGACGTTATATTCTGTTAGGTTATTATATAATATTCTCTACTGTTAGCGGTTTGAATAAATGGCTTCTAGATTGAGAGACGTAGCAAGGCTGTACAAATAATAGTACAAGTTGGAGTGGCAGTTCAAAATGATTCTTGTGATTTCAATTAATAAAATACTTTTTTGACTTTCACTTTCGAAGTTGAGGCGGCTTAAACCCAGCTATTATTGAAGCTCCCAATAGTGATGATGATAATACTCTATGTACTAGAATCTAGTCACTAGATGGACCACTGTATCTACATACCGCCGCGCGTCAGCGCGTTTTTTAAACCCCCGACGCAAAAAACGAAGGGGTGTTATAAGTTTGACTTGTCTGTGTATGTGTGTGTGTGTTTGTGTGTCTGTCGCATCGTAGCTCCCGAACGGACAAACTGATTTGTTTTTTTGTTTTTTTTTGAAAGGGGAATTTGTCGGGATTGTTCTTAGCTATGTTTGATCAAAATCGGTTCAGCCATTTCATTGCTTTGAGGGTTTTTTAATTTTTGCAAAATTAATTACTTATTAATTAATTCAATAAACATAATAGGTGAAATGTGTGCTATAAGTTACTAGGCCAGCGAGAATACTTAGCATTTGCCAATGTATTTGAAATAGATGAAATGTCGTGTAATTATATATTGGAAACATAACCTTCCTTCTTGAAAGTCCGGTAATAACTCCGAAGTGTGAGTTGGACTCACGCACTGAGGTTTCCTAGTATGGAATAGCCGCAATTACAAATTTTAGAGATATCTTCTACGGATAAATTCAATATGATTTTATTACCACAGGTGGTGGAGATACTGAACGACCTGTACACATGCTGCGATGCGATAATATCGTATTACAACGTTTATAAGGTACGTATTTCACCTACGGTATTCAATTCGGTATTCGGCATTCACGTATTTCACCGTTGAACGCGTTCTGAATAAGTACTATTTTTTCATGTTTCACTGAAACGGTATTGTATCTTGGAGACCTACTGAACAAGCTTAGAATATAGAATAAACCAGAAGGTGCGTACGATGCTGTACGGGGCGCTGTGTTGCCATTAAACAATGCCTCACCCGCGCTTATCATACTTCCCACCAGAAGGGTAATGTTTTGGTGATGTTGGCAACAATGTCAAAATGGACGCTTGACTTTTTTACAAATAATGAATGGTAAACAAAATTCATTTTAAACCAAAGAGATATTTAAATGTAATACTTACGTTACGTATTAAATGTGATTCTATTCTTTTTCTTTTTATGCGTAGCAGAATTTTTACATGTGGGAACGGCACACGACGGCATATTCACAAGAAAATCTTTCGAGTGTGACACGACTAGCCGCACGGCCGGCCACAGACACACTGGGTGAAACTGTTCTCGTTGAGACTAGTTTGCGCGGTGACATTTTCTACGCGTGACACGTGTTCTGGTTTATTCTATATTCTAAGTAAATGCCCAAAAACCTAACAAAGTAGCAAACGAATAATAGGTATCACGTCAGTCGTACCTCAGATCCACATAACCAGTAGTACCTACCTTACTTCTAACTACCTAAGGTTTTTAAGTTGCTTACCCTTTTCTTTGAATCGGCTTCTCCTTGTTTTCGTCTCAAGGTACCACACATGCGCTACCAAACTAGTACCTAGGTAGTAAGAAGGATCATTAAATAAAGCCAAGCCGTGTTTATTGCCTGATTCTTCTTACGCGAACAATGCGTTGGAACAGAAGTCAATTTATAAGACGATTTAAAATGATCCTTGTTATTTCAATGAATAAAATGCATTTGAGTCTGAATTTAATTCTTTACTACACTAGTCACTAGATCCTTTTTTTTGTACTACCGACACATTTATTTCCAGAGCAAATATGATTCTGTTCGCTTTTGTACTAACTACTTTTAACTTTAATATTTTTTTTTGTCTTTTTGTCTATAGTGCAGTGGTGGAATGAAAATGTTCGTCACCTTAGGGCCTATTTTTGATTGTTCAATGTAAAAATCACACTGTTTTACCGACATCGTATTGTATCGGAAGTTCCGATACAATACGATGTCGGTAAAACAGTACCGTAGTTCCAATTTTTTTTATATTAGGAACTTTCAATGTGTCTATATTACGAAAAATTACCTTCAGTTACCATGACAACGGATATTAGCAGCGATTGAATGACAGACGCTGTCTACAGATAAAATTACAAAACTCAATAAAAGACTGGCCAAGTACACACCGGACCACGCGCATTCAGGGTTCCGGCAAAGATACAGTCTTATTCTACTTTAAGTTCTAAAATGAAACTCCACATGCTGGGGTACGACAGATTTCTTTTTCCCTCTACACTTTAACTTGTACGGGAGCCACCCTCCAAAATGGTTTTTGGTTATTATTTTTAGGTTTGGGTCAGTAAAATACATAAATAAATAGTACAAATATGAATACTTCAATGGTTTAGCCGCTATAGACCCGTGTGATAGAGAGACGGACGGACGGATGAGCGAGAGCAATAGGGCTCCGTTTAGCCCCTTTGGGTGGGTACGGGACCCTAAAAAAGTAGTTCCAAACTTAAACAAGCAACTGATCAAAGGTGTGCGATTTGATCTTAATTAATTAACATTTAAATAATGGTTTTCTATACAGCAATCTGCTCCGTAGGTTAGTTGGAAAAGGCCATATGTGCTCGCGACAAGCTAAGGTGATTTCTTTGAAAACTGACGAACGTTTTCATTCCGCCACTGTACATTAGTATAGTATCTACAGTAGTTAGTTGTGGTCACAAATTATTATTGTCACCATAGATAATACATATGTGCATCTAAACCAGTGATTAGATTTCTTCTACAGACTGTTCACCGTAAGATGTCCCCTGCCTTGGGAATAGTGCCAACCAAGGCAGGGGACATCTTACGGTGAACGGTCATTAGATACCACACATCTGGTGTCACAACCAGAGTCAAGACGCAATGCTGTCTTTACCATAAGGGCTGTAGTAGTAGTAGAGCTTTTTTGTGAAAGAGTTCGTCCACCATATAATACCAAGTTCTGGTTTGAAGGGTAAGGATGCCGGTGAAATTACAGGCACATGAGACTTTTCATCTTTATGTCTCAGGGTGGCGGGCGCAGTGCAATGCCACATAGGGTGCGTCCTAGGTGGACGTGACCTATGAGGTAATGCACTGTTCATTAGCAGAGGTTACCGCTTAACATCAGGTGGGCCATCTGCTTGTTCCGTCATACAAGTAATATAAAAAAAAAAAAATGCCACGCGGGGCCTGTGCCCAGGGCCACCAACCTCACGGGGGCCCCGAAAGCCTATACAACACTTGCGCTCATAGCATATTTTTTCAAGCTGTTGTTATCAAATTTTTTTCGGCTCGCTCCGCTCGCTGTTGTATATCTGGTTACATTTTTCTAAGTAGGTAATAATATTATTTTTGCTTAATAACGCAGATGCTTTGCGGCTTGCTCCATTCGCCGTTTTATAATAAGACGTTAAATATATTTTTTTCTGCACTCTTTTCGACCTAATATCCTGAAAATTTAATACCAAATCTTTGCTACGCCATGCATATCACAGTCATAGGGGCAGTAGCGGATTTACCAGCAGGCTGAGTACGCTGGCCCCATTATCATAAAGTGCTCAGGGCCTAAAATAAGTTAAAGACGGCCCTGTCAAGACGGCCTGAATTCTTCATGGATATAATATAATGCGCGAATGGAGATTGTTGCCAGCCCGAGAAAATTCCTGGTTTTATATTGAACCTAGAAAAAATAAAGCTTTGTCGATAAATCCACTACGTTATAAGTTGATCACGTTTCTAAGAGCAAGAAACTTAGTTTTGCCGATAATAATTTAATAATTTTTTCCTTGAAAATAAACTACTACAAAGTACGAACAACATTTCATAGATAAAGTAAATTTGCTTGCTTGAAAGATTCCTTTTACATTCTATTTCTCCTTTGTTTTCCTCTTTGAGGCGCAACGAAATACAAGCTATATTATCTTTCAAGTGTAAACCACACTTTATGGATAACATTAAATTTAAATGTAACCCAAAAATTCCGTTCCAGCGGGACTCGAATCCGCAACCTTGCCTGTGATCGGAATTTTTGGGTTAAATTTAAATTTAATGTTATCTATAAAGTGTGGTTTACACTGGAAAAATAATATACTATGATGATATAGCAGTGGTGTCATCTCTTGTCAATGTTTCGAACTAATTTCTTTCTTTGAACAGAAGGTTTCTAATGAAACACCTGTAGATGGCTCCCATCGGCGCTATAGCCGAGTTGATAGTGCCTACAAATTTCGTCTACAGCGTCATAGTGTTCTATGGCCGAACTGGTAAAAGCATTGCCGATTACAGGCAAGGTTCGAGTCCCGCTGGAACGGAATTTTTGGGTTACATTTAAATTTAATGAAATACAAGCTGCTCCGCAAAATTTAAAAAGGCGTGCCAATCTTTGTGGCGAAGTTATCGATCAACATTGAGAAGAAATCAACGCTGAGTAAATGTTTAATTGGCGTTACCAGAACACGATAGGATAATACTTTCTCGTTCAAAAAAAAAAACAAAGTAAGGTTAGTACGTCTTCTTTTTGCCTAGATTCACTTGTTTATTAAAATACCTGCTAGTGCATTTATTGGGTAAAAAATTAGATAAATAAAATCAATACAACAAAGCCGAGGGCTTTTTAGGGTTTTTGTAAAATTATCAACGTTTTACGAGATATTCAATAAAACCCTCTCTTACGAGCAGCACGAGGCGTTTTTTTTTGTATGAAGATTTCTGCCTGGGTTTGGCGCAGTCTTAGTTTTGTTTTAGTCGGATTATTATAAGTTACATTATTTCCTAGGTGGAGACGATAGGTGACGCTTACATGGTGGTAGGAGGCCTTCCTGAACGGTGTTCCCGGCATGCGGCTGAGGTGGCGTCCTTGGCACTCCACGTCTTAGATGCAGTGCCCAAGATACGGACTGCAAGACTGAATATAAGGATTGGTATGTACCTATCTACACTGTCTTGGTTTACTGCGGTCTAGTTTACAGGTACGAAGCGAATTTCATGGATTTTTGAAGCCTTCGTGCAAGGCGCACCTTGAATCCTAATTATAAGGCCTTCCAGAGCCACATACTTCATGGCAACCGAGAACCAGTGTCACGAAAGAAGAAGACTACTTGGACATGTTTTTTTTTTGTATGCTACTTGATTGACGGAACAAGCAGATGGCCCACCTGATGTTAAGCGGTAACCTCTGCCTATGAACAGTGCATTACCTCATAGGTCACGTCCACCTAGGACGCGCCCTATGTGGCGTTGCACTGCGCCCGCAACCCTGAGACATAAAGATGAAAAGTCTCATGTGCCTATAATTTCACCGGCACCCTTACCCTTCAAACCGGAACACAGCAATGCGAGCACTACTGCTTTGCGGCAGAAATAGGTATGGCGGTAGTACTTCCCCGGACGAACTCTGTCACAAAAAAGCTCTAGGTACTACTACTACTACTAAAACTATGTGTACACAGTTTCAAGATAATCGTAACAACGTATCTATCGTGTTACTAATAATCGCGAAACATAACGTAACATTCAACAGTAACATTTAAGTAGTAGTAGAGCTTTTTTGTGAAAGAGTTCGTCCGGAGAAGTACTACCACTACAAGTACTATTTCTGCCGCAAAGCAGTAGTGCTCGCATTGCTGTGTTCTGGTTTGAAGGGTATGGTTGCCGGTGAAATTACAGGCACATGAGACTTTTCATCTTTATGTCTCAGGGTGGCGGACGCAGTGCAATGCCACATAGGGTGCATCCTAGGTGGACGTGACCTATGAGGTTAGGCACTGTTCATAGGCAGAGGTTACCGCTTAACATCAGGTGGGCCTCTTGCTTGTCCCGTCATCCAAGCAGTATAAAAAAAAAAAAAAACAGTCACACACATAGTCCTGACCCCACACTAGGATTCCCTGTGTCGTGGGTATCAGAAACTACGAGTACTATGGTACCCGAAACAAATAATTGCAGATCATACTGTCACGGTGCAGCCGTGGACAGGTAGGTAGTCTAGGTTTTAGGTTCCTATCCTACCTGATAGAAGAGCTAGGAGTAGGTAGAAAAACGATTAGGACATTTTTATACATATATTAAACTTAAAATGCTAACAATAAGGTCACTGAATGGATTGTTAAACTTAGAGTCTTTAGTATTATGCTGAAGGCAGAAGTGCAGGCAGAGGGCCAGAGTAGCAGGCAGAAGGCCAGACGGCTATGGGCCGGGGTATGATCAAGGGTCTCAATCTCAGCAGTGGAATAGGTCTCAAAAGGTCACGCTTGTAGAAAAGAACACTTGGACACACGCGTAGTACGGAACCCAAGAACAGGTGTGGATTCTCCACGGTACTGTCCTGTGAGCTGTAGATCGGAAGCACGTGGTCTAGACGTCATGGTGAAGAGCGCGCCCCTTGTCTGCGAGGTAGCTCGTGGCAGGCTGGTAGCAGCAGGTAGGGCTGGAGACAGCTGGTAGACAGCAGGTAGCTGGTGAGTCCGGTTGGTGGCTGTGAAGCCACCAACCGTAAGGTTCGACCCGTAGAGTTGGACCCTGTAAAGATCACGTAGTTGTAGTGACAGGCTTGATTCTTCCCCCTGGTGTAACTTGGTTGAAAGTCGCCTCTAGGTGCCGCAGACGTGGCTCGCAGGGGTAGGCAGTACGTGGCTTTCAACCTTATTACACCGTAGGGTTTACAACAGAGATTAAGAACTAGTTAGTCAGAAGGACGGACATAGTAGGTGTCTTAGATGCTAGAGTTTACAACATTTAGGAAAGATAAGAAGTACATTAGATTAAACAGTGCTAGTTAGAGTGTAGTATATTTAAATAAACTCACCAAAATTGGGCGTAGTGGAAGAATATAGATGTGTTATTGATTGCTCTGTCTGAGTTTGAAAAGGGCCGGGCGTAAGGGCGCCTGCCATTTTATAGGTGAGCCTAGTTGTCAACAACGTGTATGTGTGCGTGAGATGTAACCAACATGGCTGTGTGCATGTGTGAGTAATGCTTGTCCGTTAGTTTTTTGTCAACAACTTTCTATGTGTGAGTATCGAATGTTCTAGAAGTTTTTATAATAATTTTGTAATGTTACAGTATCGCCCCTCCCAGAGAAAGGGTTTTTCCTGATAAAACCCGCTAGAACTGCAACCTATCTCTTGATGACTCTACATTCATACTGTCTTTCATACTTCAATCTTTTATTCATCCCGCATTAGCCTCAAGTCATAGAAGGCTTAAGAAGCTACAACTAGAATATATTTACTTTAGTGTGTAAATATACTCATATCAACAAGAGTTTTAGTTGTTAGTGTAGTAGAGGCTTTATCATTTAGAAGGGCAAGTGTTATTTAGTACTAGTCTGTCTGTAAGTTAATGTTCTAATATTAATTCTAAGTGTCTCTATCATTGTAGAGTTGTTTAAGTTTAAGTTGTTAAGTGTTGATTAGTATTAATTTAGAGAAGCTGGCATTTTAGGCTTATTTTAGATGTTTGCCATAATCCGCATCCTAGTCAGAATTGGCTTGTTTAAAGAGTTTTGAAGCAATCCGCTCTGTTGTTAGAGGCTTATTTTTAAATGAGTTTTCACCGCTCATATTGCTTCTTAGAGTGTTCTAATAGGTTTAGTTTAAGTAATTATTAGTTAAAGTTAATTATTAAATATAACAGTTATGATAAGAAAATATTTAGTGTTAACTCTATAGTTCTATTTGTAGTTAAAGTTGTATGAGTATAAGATAAATTAAGAGTTGATTCTATGTTTCTATTTGTAGATGAAGTAGCAAAAAAAAAAATTTTTTTTTTTTTTTTTTTTTTTTTTTTGTAAGTGTTGACTCTATGTCTCTATGAGAAGTGAAAAGGAAAAAAAAATTTTGAAGTGTCTGCTCTATGTAAAAAAAATTAAAGTGTTAGATCTACGTAATAAAAATTATAAGTGTTAGCTCTATAAAAAAAAAATTAAGTGTAAGCTCTATGTGTTGGAGTTTCAGTTTTAAAGGCTAATCAAGAAAAAAAAAAAATTAAGGAAGTTTAAAGTCATCCAAAAAAAAGTATTAAGTAAATGCAAGTTCTTAAATAGGTAAGTGTTTTCTATTATTAAGTCAAGTTTATTTTATTTTGTGTTTACTTGTCTTCATATTATTTATTGAATTTATTCTAATTGTTTATGTTTATTACTTTTATCAATGGGATTAAAAAAATATTTTTACGAAGTTATTGTTTGTACTGAACTTATGGTGACATCTGTTGAGAAAGTTTTTAAGTTATCTCTAGTTCATTATTACTAATATAGAAGGCCATAGCAATATTGTTTAACCGCCATCTGTTGGGAATGTTTAGTATTAATGTCTTTAGTTTCCTGTTGGAAATCATAGATGGCAGTAATAGTATCGAATAGTCACTTTTAGTAGCTGTAGATCACTGCAACAAGATATCATAGGGGTAGGCAGGAATATTTTAGTTATCTGTTTGTATTAGTACTAATAGGGTTTGAATGTAGATGAATAAGTAGATAATAATTTGTGATTTTAAGTAATGATTAAAGATTTAAATAAATAGCATTAATTAATTTGTTTAAGTTTGATTTCTCATAAATATTTTAATTAATATTCTAACAATTTTGTTTCTGTTAAATAAGACACGCATGAGTTGTTTACGAACTATGCATTCCTGGCAGACCATAAGGTAAGTAGGTCAGGCATGAGTGACAGTAATGTTCGCTCAAGTACCTATTTTAATGTGTTTGTAATGAATAGGAAAGATGTTAAGAATTATGGCTTAATCAAACTCTGATAATGTTTTTTTTTTAGGATAGTATTTAATAAGATATACCTAAGTGAGAATTTACCGTTATTTGATAAAGTAGTTGAGGTCTTTAGTAAGTATTGTATTTTTAAGTACCTCAATGATAAATAAGTGTTTGATAGTAAAGCAAGGTATTTAATTATATTTTATGATCTCCTTTGCAATTTTTAGGGGACTAGGTGTCCTTATATGTTTTACATAAGTTAGATAAAAGGTATTATACATAATTGATTAGGTACATAAAATACGTAGATTAAAGTGTTGTACTTAGTAAAAGTTTAGTGTAGGTAAGGCTTTATTCTTTAGCGAGTTTTTCTAACATATTATTTCTATTCGCTTAGGTTTTAGAATTAGGCAATAGTAAGTGATTATCAGACTAAATCATTCATAATTTAGCGAATAGCTACTTTTGCAAATGTAAGTAGGTAGGTTAATTGGTCATTTGATCGTTTAGGTTAGATAAGAAATTCATTTCAGAGAGTTTTAGCCAAGGAATGTTGGTAGGTAGGTATGTAGACAGCGTGTTGTTTTGACAAACAGTTTATAGTAGGTAGTTTTCTGGAAGATTCTACCGGTCAACAGTGACGATGCCTGTGACGTAATGTGATGTTGTAGCCATCAACATATTGTATTTTGTTTTTTTTTTAGTAGCTAGCTTTATAGCAGTTTTGTAGGTTTACAGATTATTAGTATTTATATAGTAGTACATAGTTTGCTGGTTTTTAATGAGCTTTCAGAATTATAGATTTTAGATATAGATACTCATACATACTTAATATAGATATAGATACATAGTTAGTTATCTAGTTAGTTGTTTTTCTTAGATTTAATTCTTGCGTGAGGTCTGAAATGAGTATGTTATAAAATAGATTACTATAGGCAATAGTAAGCTAGCATTTAGTGATGGCTTTTTTTTTATATCGGAGTCACGACCCGCTCCGTTTGTTCCACCAAAGGTTTAGTCCCTTGGGAGATAAATGCAGATATCCCGCCAGAGATGTAGGGTCTCGGCAAGAAAGTATATTTCGCAACATTATAGGTTTGTTGACCTCTGTTGCGTTGGAAAGTTTTTATGAATAACATACTCAAGACCGCCTCGCACATAGATTGAATAAGCATTTATTAAGTAGGTAGTATAGTTTTATTTGGTTATAGTTTAGTCTTTAGAATGTAGGTAAAGTTATTTTCTAGTTCAAAGTTAACTAGGTTATAGGTAATAAGTCTTTAGTCGACCCACACACACACGTAGGATTAGTTTTATCATGTAGATAGTAGGTAGTTTAGTTTCTAGATGATTCGTTGGTAGGTACATTCAAAGTTGTTTACAGTTTTATAGCTAGTTTAGGTAAAAGTATTTGTATAGATTACGAATTACGATTAGTGTAGATTAAAGTTACGTTTAGTTTAGTTATGATTTTAAGATTTTAGTGTATGCGTAGGTAGCTACGATGTAGATTTTACGTTTCTAGTTTCAAGTTTAGTTTTAGTAAAAGGAATATTATAGATTTTAAGTTAACCTTTAAGTTTACGTTTAGTTTAGTTTAGTTTTTAGGGAACTCGTAAGTAGGTACGATTTAGATTTTAAGTTATCATGTTTATTATAAGTATGTAAAAGAAGTATTTAAGGTCAGTGTTTCTCACACACACACACACGCACACGCGTTGATAGTATTAGTATTCTATAAGTAGGTAGATTGTTCTAGTGTTGTTTACTATTTCCAACATTCTAGTGTCAAGGTCAGTTGTAAGTCAAGCTTAGTGAATCAATGAAATTGCATGATAGATACATAGATATATAGATTGTTAGTTAGGTAGATAAGTAGGCAAATATTATTCTTTATAGTGAATGAGTTTAATATCCTTTATGATAGTTTCCGTTCATATCTACTAGTTTGTAGACCAGATGAACGTTTGAGTGAGATTCTACATTTTAGATATTTAGTTTCCATTGTTACGACGAACTAGCACTGTTTACGCAATAATGTAGGTAGGTACACAGAAATGGTTAGAATTACACAGTAACACACAGATAGGTATACACAGATAGATATAGCTGTAAAGAATTATACACAATTAGACAATAGATAGTAGTATACACGATTAGACAATAGATTATTAGCTTTGGTACAATAATAATTTCTAGTAGCTATTATTATGATACCGCCACGATGCAATAAAGGCGAGCTTACACCTCTGTTCTTGTAGGTATGTTGTTCCGAGTTTTTACCAAGCGTTTGTAAATGACAAAAATTGGTATGAGACATAAGTTTGAGACTGAGATTGAGAATGAATAGGGCACCATTATCATGTTGATATGGGCCGGAATAGGTATAGTGAATATATCTCTTATGGTAGTAAAGAGAGAATTGTAAAGAGAGTTGGTAAGAGAGTTTTAAAGAGAGTTGGGCGCCACTGTCACGGTGCAGCCGTGGACAGGTAGGTAGTCTAGGTTTTAGGTTCCTATCCTACCTGATAGAAGAGCTAGGAGTAGGTAGAAAAACGATTAGGACATTTTTATACATATATTAAACTTAAAATGCTAACAATAAGGTCACTGAATGGATTGTTAAACTTAGAGTCTTTAGTATTATGCTGAAGGCAGAAGTGCAGGCAGAGGGCCAGAGTAGCAGGCAGAAGGCCAGACGGCTATGGGCCGGGGTATGATCAAGGGTCTCAATCTCAGCAGTGGAATAGGTCTCAAAAGGTCACGCTTGTAGAAAAGAACACTTGGACACACGCGTAGTACGGAACCCAAGAACAGGTGTGGATTCTCCACGGTACTGTCCTGTGAGCTGTAGATCGGAAGCACGTGGTCTAGACGTCATGGTGAAGAGCGCGCCCCTTGTCTGCGAGGTAGCTCGTGGCAGGCTGGTAGCAGCAGGTAGGGCTGGAGACAGCTGGTAGACAGCAGGTAGCTGGTGAGTCCGGTTGGTGGCTGTGAAGCCACCAACCGTAAGGTTCGACCCGTAGAGTTGGACCCTGTAAAGATCACGTAGTTGTAGTGACAGGCTTGATTCTTCCCCCTGGTGTAACTTGGTTGAAAGTCGCCTCTAGGTGCCGCAGACGTGGCTCGCAGGGGTAGGCAGTACGTGGCTTTCAACCTTATTACACCGTAGGGTTTACAACAGAGATTAAGAACTAGTTAGTCAGAAGGACGGACATAGTAGGTGTCTTAGATGCTAGAGTTTACAACATTTAGGAAAGATAAGAAGTACATTAGATTAAACAGTGCTAGTTAGAGTGTAGTATATTTAAATAAACTCACCAAAATTGGGCGTAGTGGAAGAATATAGATGTGTTATTGATTGCTCTGTCTGAGTTTGAAAAGGGCCGGGCGTAAGGGCGCCTGCCATTTTATAGGTGAGCCTAGTTGTCAACAACGTGTATGTGTGCGTGAGATGTAACCAACATGGCTGTGTGCATGTGTGAGTAATGCTTGTCCGTTAGTTTTTTGTCAACAACTTTCTATGTGTGAGTATCGAATGTTCTAGAAGTTTTTATAATAATTTTGTAATGTTACAATACAAACATTTGTGCCGCAGCACAACCAACCAGGGAATCGAACCCACAGCCTTTCGCATCTCAGCCGGCTACTCGCCCGACGCGCTGTAGAGGTCGTCGAAACATCCTTTGCATAAATCTTTACACCGTGTTTTGTTTCATTCGATCGATTTTGAAACTGCTCGCCAATACAAAAGAACTACCTAAAAACGACACAAGTAATTAATGTTGTAAAAATTAAAAAAACCCTCGACGTAATGAAACGGCTGAACCGATTTTGATCAAACATAGCTAAGAAAACTTCCGACTAATTCACATAAAAAAAAAAAAAAACTGTTCATCTGTTCGGGAGCTACGATGCCACAGACAGACACACACACACACAGACACGTCAAACTTATAACACCCCTTTGTTTTTGCGTCGGGGGTTAAAAACACTGAGTTCCAAGAATAATTCGCGTTTTATTGTAGCACGGTACTTATAATAATTTGACGCCTACACGTAGTTACTAGTATAGTATTATTTTATCTGTGACCACAAAATAAATAATAATACATGTGACGTAGTATAATGTAACACAGAAATCAACGCCTACACGTTGTCAGGTATCACAGTAGGCGAGTTTATAATTAAGTTTCTGTTTACAACCTTATTGACAGAGCGAGCGAAGTTTTCCAACAACTGGTAAAGGAGGTGGGCAACCGCCAGTGGATGGCGTAACTAAACCAACTGGGGCCAGTGGCAAATTCGAAAATTTTAAAAAATTTAGTTTTCTCACTTTGGATTTTAAGCAGAACTTATAAAAATATACTTTTAAAATAAAATAAAACACTCAGGTACAATGTAGAAAAATATTTTTGAGCTCGCGGCCTCTTGGGCCGGGGCCCTCTTGGGCGGGGGCCCGTGGCATTTTGCCAGCCCTGCCACCCTATTGTTACGCCACTGGCAACCGCTGACCCAGGTCAACAAACAATGTATTGGGAGTTGCCCATGTTCTTTGCTTTTATTGATTGTATGTATAAGTAAGTACCTATGTTAATTCTACTTTTTCATAATAGTTATTACTACTCAGCTTTCACCTTTGCTAACATATTTGTATGTAATTAGGTTGTTATTATATCTATAGTTATTCTGTAGTAACCAGTAGGATTTATATTATATTTGTTGTTGTATTTAGTTCACCGAGATTAAGTATATTGTATAAGTTGTAAACTTTCTTGTTCACTGCTTTAAACATTGTGTCGCGCGCCGTGCCGTGTCCGTGCATCAATCGAGGTTCGCGCTGAAAATCAGCGCTGCAGGTAACTGCAGCATTATGCTGAGCGCGAACCTTTTTTGACAGTACTGTACACAGCTCTGTACTTACATTTGTTTTAGGTAGTTTTTATTGATTCTGTGTGCAGTTTCGGTCAAAATAAATTTTATTTCTTTCTTTCTTTCTTTCTTTCATCTGTCCGGATGTTAGTACTCGCGTACAGATCGTATTTTTCAACTAATCTTGACGAAATTTGATATAGGTACATGTTCTACAATATAGTTCTGATCTGATAGTTTTTTTTTCGTCGGTGATTTATTATGGAAGGGGTATTTCCTCCAAAAACGGGGAAGTTTACTGCGACGCCATTTACCAGCAGATTTTGAAAATATTTATCAGAATAATTCAGTACTTAGTCAAGACGATTTTTGTCTTTAGGGGTATTTCCCAAAAACGGGGAGGGGGAGCTTGCTACGGCATCATTTACCAGCCGCCTTTAATAATATTTGGCAAAAACATTCGGTAGGTACTACCTACACAATTCTACACAAGAAATTCGAATAAGAGCAAACTCGGTCAAGAGGTTGTCAAGATATAGATTCTGGATCGACATGAATGATGCAAAGTTAGGATAACTTAGATTTAGTTAGTTTGTATGATGATGGAGCCGTTGTAGCCGGATAAATAGGCAGTAGGAAGTTTTTTTAGGAAGACAGGAACTACTCAAAGTATTAGTGGGTTTATTATACCTTCGTTTTGTGCCCCCAGGTTTGATCTACTTTTTTAATATAATTTATTATTAATTGATCAGGTACCTACATAATATACAGCAAAAAAAGTAATTTTCTTAGAAGCTTTTTGAGATTTATGATCCGTCTTCGGACCCTTTCTGCTCATCGCCCGCTCAATTTACCTAAGTGGGTACATTATACTTTTTAAAACTGTCTTGTCCATTTTTTTTGTTGGAATATATTGCTTCTTGTGCGATCTGTTTTTAACCCCCGTCGCAAAAACGACGAGGTGTTATAAGTTTGACGTGACTGTGTGTGTCTGTCTGTGGCATCATAGCTCCCGAACCGATGAACCGATTTTGATTTTGTTTTTTTGTTTGAGAGGTGAATTAGTCGGGAGTAGTGAATTTGCTATGTTTGATCAAAATCAAAAAACCGAAAAGAGGGTTTTTTTAAATTTTTACTAAATTAATTACTTGTTGTAACAAAAATTCTATTTGCTGTCCGATTCGATCCGTTTTTTGTATTGTATGGAGAGAGATGCGTCCAATGAGTCATATCTTAATCATTCTCTGTGAATCTTTCCACTATTTTTTTTTTTAACATTGATAGCCCTTTGTTTGACCACGATCTCACTTGTTGGTAAGTGACGATGTGGCCGAAGATGGAGCACAAAAGTCTAGAAGGCACCTATTCACTCTAGCCTTGAAGCGACCCAGATTATAGTTTTCAGGAAAGACAGACGACGGTAGTGTATTCCAATCCTTAGCAGTTCGCATTATAAAGGTAGAACTGAAACGTTTTGTGCGAGTAGAAGATATACTAATGAGGTAAGGATGGTACTGAGCCGTACGCCTGCTTGTCCTATGATGAAAAGGAGATGGTGGGATCAGATCGTGCAGTTCCTGGGAGCATTCCCCGAAATGTAACCTATACAAGATCGAAATGCATGCAACCTTACGACAGTGCTCGAGACTCTGGATCGTAGTCTCCGCCATATGTTGCTCACCTATAATAAGCCTGAAAGCTCTACGTTCGATCGAGTCCAAGGCAGCAAGCTGGTATTTGGCCGAGCCATCCCAAACATGGCAGTAGTACTCCATAGACTTTGAATACTGTGTCTTTTCTGTGTTGAAAATGTAAGGCTACCCGTTCCTTGTAACTGAGCAGCTAGTTCGTTTCTATGACTATCTAGTCTTAGTTGATAGTTTTTGCTGTAGGATTCTATTTCTTGTTTTACTGTTTTCACTGTTTGATATCTATGTAGGTACATATACTTGTTACTTATTATGCGGAGGTATATTTAGCATATTTTGGATGGTTTTGCTTTGAAATCTTTGCAGTATTTCGATGTTACTAAGGCTTGCAGATCCCTAAAACTGAATGCCGTAGGTATAAATTGGTTTAATTCTTAGAATATAGAATAAACCAGAAGGTGCGTACGATACTATTAGTACGGGGCGCTGTGTCGCTAAAACACAATGTCTCCCCCGCGCCTAACAGACTTTTCACCAATAGGGGTAATATTTTGGTGATATTGGCAACAATGACAAAATGGACGCTTGACTTTTTTTTCAAAGAATGAATGGTAAACAAAATTAATTATTAAAAACCATAAAGATATTTAAATGTAATACTTACGTATGAAATGTGATTCTATCTTTTTTCTTCTTACGTCTATCAGAATTTTTACATATGGGAACGACACACGACGGCATATTCACAAGAAAATCTTTCGAGTTCGACATGACTAGGGCCGACCACAGACAGACTGAGTGATACTTTTCTCATTGAGGCTAGTTTGCGTGGTGATAGTTTTTACGCGTGACGCGGGTTCTGGTTTATTCTTCTTCTTGTCCAATATCGACGTGTTTTTTGTATCACCAGGAATCCACAGCGGGCAATGCGCAGCCGGCGTGGTCGGAGTAAAGATGCCCCGGTACTGCCTGTTCGGAGACACCGTGAACACGGCGGCGCGCATGGAGTCCAGCGGGGAACCGCAGAGGATCCACGTGAGCCACAGCACGTACAAGCTGCTGAAGCAGCACGGCGGCTACCACTTCAAGGAGAGAGGCATCGTCAACATCAAGGTGAGTGTTTCAGCATGCACCTGTTTTGCCTAGCTGTAGGTAGACATGATAGAAGTAACAAAAAAAAGTTAATTTTTTGATTTAATAATGAAAATAAATGGTGCCAGGGCCGGATTCAGGGGGCGGCGATTCGACTGTCTCTCTAGCGCCTGCAGGCCAACAGTGCCACTGACTTTAAGTCATATGCTCTCCAGGTCCAGGCGAAGTATAAGGATGGGCTCCTTGATCCGGATTTCAGTCCAGCTGGCATTGTTTACCGACGCTATAGGGAATCGTTATTGAAACCAAATCCCTCTATTGACGTTAAGTAATAGTTTTATAAGGTATATATTTATATGAGCTTAGCGTTTAGGTATAATTTTATTTAATAATAACCAAAGTTCTATATGGGGTGAGAAGCGTTACCTTGCACACAGTTTTTTAACTTGCACGGAAGGCAAAGTTATTTTATCTCATATATAAGTCTTACGAAATTTTAACTATGAGTTGTTGTACCTATTCTAAGTGAAATAAAGTTATCTTATCGTATCTTAAATAGTGTAAAAGAATAAAACTAATATTAACTTGATGTACACGATATATGTAGATACACAGTACCTACCAGTACCTACCAGTGGGTACGAGTACCTACCTACAGTAATACAGTCGCTATCCAATTTGAAGACAGTTTAACAGTAAATCGTTTTTTTTAGTTAACATTCCAATCGAGTATTTTTGGAAGATAGATGCGATAAAAGTTGCTACCTAATTAGTTTACAAAATCTGCTAAATTAAAGACACTCAAGGCTACGGCACCAACGGACGACAAGGGAACTTTTTGATTCAGTTAAGCCACAGACGAATAAAACCAGAACTTGAATAATTCGTCCATGGTTAAGCTAAGCCAAACCAACGCGTTCAGCCCGCGTCCGCGGTGGCGTGCACGGTGGTGATCCATTGTCTTACCATTGATCGCCACCGTGCACGCTATTGAGGACGCGGGCTGAACGCGTTGGTTTGGTCTTTTAGGTATATTATAGTCGATTAGACCATAATTTGTTTGGGTGGGTCATTTGACGAGAAGACAAATAATCGTCCAACACCATTTCCCAAATAAACTTTCAGGAACCAATGTTGGTGTTAAAAGTTCGCGACCGACTCACCTTCACACCGCTCTGTCACACTGGTGTGATGGTTAGGAAGAAAATTTCCTCCACGTAATACTAGTATTCAAGATTCATCACTAATGATTTATTTTATCTAATTTCAAAGTGGCAATTACCCATATTTAATAAGTTTCATAAACTACTATATTTATACATTTTTTATTAATATATGTATTTTTTGTAATAAAACTGGGTTTGGGTGAAATAATATCCAAAGGATATTAATCACCCAAACCCAAGGTTGGGTTTATCTATTCTATGACCGCCATTGGTTGCCCAAAGTTTGTATCGTAAACGGTTTTGGACCATCCATCATTCTTCCATTTTGTTATTTTCAACAAGGAAAATAATTAAGCTACTTTAAATGGATAAATGGCGGCCTAAACTTTATTATGGGCAAATGAGAAACGACGAACACCTGCTTTACATTACGGCATCATCTTAATCAGCAAAGAAGGACCATAGAGCCACGGCGAAGACTTGTTCCGCCTCCATCCACTGACTTTCTGCGACCTTCAAGAGGGGGCCTTCCTATACTGCGTCATCACGCATGGTCTTGACCAGCATTGTACAACTACCTGCCAGCGCAAATCATTGCGCACCTAACTTTGTTCGCGCTTAAAACCTTCGATAAGAGATACAACACCAAACTCAAATCATGGGGTCGAGAAGGAATTTTATAATGTTAAGGATTTTGTTCACAAAATCCAAAGATATGTTAAGTTGTTTCTCTTAATTTTGAACATTTATTTAATTTTTTTATTTGCTAATTGGCATGGTGTTTGAATTCAAATTGGTGATATAGGTACCTACAAGTTATTAAGTTATACCATGATAGTTTGAATTAGTATTTTTTTATTATTAATATTTTTAAGCAATTTCTGACTGACGTGTAGAAACTTCTTTACCAATAAATTGATTATTCTGATTATTAGTTCGGTTCGCCAACGGTTGTCATACCTGCGAGCTGTATATGGCCTGCCCATTGCCACTTCAACTTGCTAGTGATGAGTATTCTGTTCTTCTATACGGGTCTCTTCGTCTCGGATACTATCATGTAGTTAAAGTTCCGAGAATAGCCAGCTTTGCGACTTTAAGCTTATGCATGAGGCGTGGTTAGCGAGCATGTGTCAGTGCCTTAAGTTATCACTGGCAACACGCACAGCGGACTGATAATATACGAGTACTTAAGGCGAGACTGGCTGAAGAAACAGCGTTTTGTCTTGTGTTTTATTCGTCAATCATAAGAGTTTACATTTTGGAAAAAATATATGTCATAAAAAACGGCCATTCAATACACGATAACTAACATTTTACTGGCTCAAAAAAAATAGCAAAGGTAGGTGTAAATTGCAATTTAATTGGTGTTTTATTTGAGTAATATTCAGTTTTGGACGATAAAATAAATGTTGTAGAAAATGTGAGATAAACCGCCGGTATAATGTGAATTTTGAAAAAGCCATGTTTTTATGGCCTACGAATGTGCTTGCCGCGGATTCAGTCCCGAGCTGAACGTATTGGAGGCGCAAAATGCCAAGTTGTTGAATAGGAGCACCCTAGGGCCAATTTCCAGAGCCAAATTCAGTCGCTTCCTAACTCATTAAAGTTCAGGTAAGTTAGAAAGTGATAGAATAGCGCTCGCACAACGAAAGTAAGTGGAAATCAAGAAAAACAATTATTTTCCGCGTGAAAAACCGTCGCATCACAGAAGCATACGTTCAACTTGAAGATAAACTCTTTGATGACATTTAGGTGAAAGAAAAAGTACAACATTCTAAGTCGTTTAGAAGTTGAATAATATTTTCTATAGGTATATTTTTTCAGCACATAAAATTGACTCAACTATGAGGAGAAAGCCTCCAAATAAGACCAATCAGCTGCTGTATATAAACGCCTTAATAATAATTTGAATTCAACAGGGCAAAGGGGAGATGCGGACGTGGTGGCTAGTCGGAGAGTCGCACGAGAGGAGAAAGAACTCTTTTTATAGATATCGTAAGTTTCAACCACTATTTTTTACAAGTTTTTTTATTTAATTTGCCTTCCTGTCTGTCTGTAGGGGAGAAATCTGTCTGTAGGGGAGGAAAAATGGTGGTCTTATTTCAAATTAAATTTCCCATACATGTAAGCTTTCTCAAGATACCTACATATATGAAAGATTTGCTAGCTGTTATCTAGGTCGTGGCTCGGAACTAGGAACTCTCTGTATGTTATTTATACGGATCGAGGTCAATTGACTCACTTTATATCCTGTTTATTCCAATAGGAACATAGCAGGCATGGCACAGGGGGAAGAAAAAGTGATGACAACTTTATCTTGCTTTATCGTTCATAAAATTTTTCTTCCTCGCAAGAGATTTATAGTGAATCAGTGGGTATTTGGGCCTGTATTGAGTGAGCGAACCGAAACTTTTTCACCGAGTTAATTAAGTTAGACGAATCTGCATTTGTATGTTATGCATTTTGTCTAAATGAAGATAACTTTCGAACTGTTTATCTAATCTTCATGAAAGGTATAGTAGGAAGTATAATATTGGTACAATTTTTAGGTACCTAGGTGTTTTGAGACTCATAACCTTACCAAAAAATTGTATCAATACTTTCTAAAAAACCCTACCAAACATGAATAGGTATCAGATTAACGGTTAGGATGTAAGGTGACTATAAGATTTTTCCTGGCTGCTTTGTGTTGTATTTCTGGAAGAAAGCGTTAAGCCGAGTCAGTCGTGGGAAGCGATGGCAGCGATGAGCTCAACACTTGTCACGTCTAGGTATACCTAATATGCTGCAACCCACAGTGAAAAGAGGCCCATGGCCCATTGAGGCTATAATACCTACCGTATTGCGGAAAAAGGAGTGTGTTTATGTATATAAGCAAGTTTGATTAAAAACCAAATTCCCCGAAACTTAATATAAATAAGTTTGTTTTGTGAAAAATATATTTTTCAATGCAAGCTTTTATAGATTAGTGATCGTAACCGTGTACTGATCAAAATGAGCCTAAACATGGCCAGTCTACTATTATCCATCGAGGTGTTCCATTGTCTCCATCATCAGATCAGCTCGATGTCACCATCACATTGTATTGTCATCGGAACGTGACAGGTATGCCAAATTTCAGCTCAATCGGTTGAGAATAACTGCTTTAAAATTCAGTTGCAAGATTCCACGCGGATTCCACCCAGACAAACATACATACATTGCAAGTATAACACCCAATCTTGTAATATGAATCGTTCCTTCCACAGAAATAGACCCAGCCCAAAGCCAAGAGATCGACGAGCCCTGGTGGGACCCGGAGCGGTCCACTCTCAACATCCGCGAACGAGCCCGTCTGTCTTGTGGGGGCTCACTAGGCCCCGGCTCCGCTCTCTCGTCCCCCGGCCCCCCTGCGTGCAACTGCTTCATACCTCCACGCGACCATCACTCAGCGCCAGTCGTGCTGTTCTGTGACGACTGACGCTAACAAACACAACCGAACGTCAGAACTGACAGACTTGAAAGTGACGTTAAAGTTACTAAAAATGGTGTCGGTGAAACTAAAGAACTTGAAGATAGTGATGGCTTTGTATATAGTGGAGGAAGAGAAGTTGGTGACGTTAAAGGTAGAGACTTTGGGCATGATGAAATTGATGGTTATTTAAGAAAAAGTCGTATAAGTTTAAGAAATTGCATTGGTCAAAGTTTTGAGTCAAGTTATAAGAATAACAGTGGCGCTCAATGTGTCTTTGGATATGATAGTGAAAGTTTATTAAATATAAATAAAGTTACAGGTAAAAAAGACAACGATGGCGTTAAAGTTAACGTTGGACATAGCAAAGACATTGAAAAATATACTGATAATCCAGATGAAATAAATTTGGAGTTAGCTAGTAAGAACAAGGGGCGAGAAGCAAAAAGTTTAATAAAAAAGCGTGAAGAGTATCGTTACTCTAAAGCTAAGAACAAACGGGTCAATTTTGATAGTAAAGAATATGTTGAATATTTTGAAAATAATTTAAGCATATTAAATACTATGTGTCTAGATATTGGACAGGAAATAAGTGATATATTAGAGAAAGAAAAGAAAAATAGCGGCATATTTTTACAAAATGTATTAGAAAGTCGTGCCAATTCTATAAAAGTTAATAAGAAAGAACATATAGATTTTTGTACTAAATATATAGCAGGGAACAGCTTAGACGAAGAATTATATCCTAATGGTAACTTAGATGATGGTATAACGCCTCAGGACAAAAATGAATTCGTTACTAAAGAAGTGACTGATAACAAAAATGCATATAAATATGTAGATGACAGATTTAAAGAATATAAGATAGTATACGAATGTGAGGATGATGTATATAACAGGGCTAAGAAATTGGCAGCCTTTCAAAGGCTATACAGTGCTGATGTTGATAGAAATTGGCTGTAAAAAGGATTTTTAAACGAATTATAAGAATACTAATGACGACGAGAATTTGTAAAACACATTAGTTTTTAAGTAACACCAAAGAAACCGTGCTGTAAGTGATGCCATTGTACTTTACATTAAGATAGAATAGATCCAAAGATGTTAGCCCTATTTAATATAATGGTGTCTATTGCGAAAATGAAAAACAAAACGCATTTCGGTGCCAAACCGCGCCGCTCGAAAAAAGCGGCCTTTTAATTAGTATCTCGTTAAATACAGTTTTTTTTACAAAACCACTATAAAAGCCTTAGACTTTATTGTATTGATTTTATTTATCTAATTTTTTACACAGTTAGAATATGCACTATATTTAGAAAGAATCGAATATCGAAAAATTAGAGATAACTTTGTGTTTTTTTAGGGTTCCGTAGTCAAAGACAAGGAACCCTTATGGATTCGTCATGTCTGTCTGTCTGTCCGTGTATGCCACAGCCTTTTTTTTCCGAAACTATAAGAGCTATACTGTTGAAACTTGGTAGGTAGATGTATTCTGTGAACCGCATTAAGATTTTTACACAAAAATAAAAAAAAAAACAATTATTCTTGGGGTTCCCCATACTTAGAACTGAAACGCAAAAATTTTTTTTTCATCATTCCTATACTTGTGGGGTATCTATGGATAGGTCTTCAAAAATGATGTTGAGGTATATCATTTTTTTCTAAACTGAATAGTTTGCTCGAGAGACACTTGCAAAGTGGTAAAAAGTGTGTCCCCCCCCCCCCCCCGTAACTTCTAAAATAATAGAATGATAAAACTAAAAAAAAAATATGATGTACATTACCATATAAACTTTCACTCAAAATTGGTTTGAACGAGATCTAGTAAGTAGTTTTTTATTTTTGGGGTTCCCCATACTTAGAACTGAAACTCAAATTATTTTTTTTCATCAAACCTATACGTGTGGGGTATCTATGGATAGGTCTTCAAAAATGATATTGAGGTTTCTAATATATTTTTTTTCTAAACTGAATAGTTTGCGCGAGAGACACTTCCAAAGTGATAAAAAGTGTGTAAGTCCCCCCATAACTTCTAAAATAAGAGAATGATAAAACTAAAAAAAATATATAATGTACATTACCATGTAAAATTCCACTCAAAATTGGTTTGAACGAGATCTAGTAAGTAGTTTTTTTTTATTACGTCATTAATCGTAATCCATCCAAGAACTTGTATACTATGTTACTTGCTGCTACGGGCTACATTCATGGGCGAGTCCGACACGCACTTGGCCGCTTTTTTATACTCGTATCAAGATAATATTGTCCTATCGTGTTTCCCTCGGAATTATAATGTAAGAACTATCCATGCATAATTTTAATTTGAATATTGTACCTACTTGATATAGTCAATTTAAAAAGTAATTAATTTTGTAAAAATAAGAAAAACCCTCTACGCAATGAAACGGCTGAACCGATTTTGATCAAACATAGCTAAGAACACTCCTGACAAATTCACCTTTCAACAAAAAAAAAACGAAATCGTTTCATCGTTCGAGAGCTACGATGCCACAGACAGACACACACACACACAGAGACACATCAAACTTATAACACCTCGTCGTTTTTGCGTCGGGTGTTAAAAATTAAATCTACTGGAATTAAAGGTTATAGCACACATATCAACTCTGAAAGGGATCGTCACCGTATCAACTCGAGCCGTTCATTATTCTTTGTATGAAACTCCCTACTGCAACGCACACTAATTGGAATCGTAATGTAATCGCCTCGCCTCGGGACAAGCTCACGAACCGCGGTGCGGTGTGTGGTCAACTTGTAGTTCCCGCGCTCACGTCTCTCCATAGCCGAGCTTACGTCTCTTAGTCCACGCTTGCCCTTGCCTTGTCTTGACCAGCGGTCGGCGAGCCGTAAGCGCGGCGTCGCCTAGCCGTAGCCGAGTCGACGTACCGCTGCTGATCCACTTTGGTTTCGTGCTTACGTGATTAGTTTGACGGCGAGGCGAAAGGCGATACGGTGACGATCCCTGATAATATGTATGCTATGACCTTTATAAACAAATTCATACACGGTTGTTTATTATTATGGAAGAATAGATAGTAACTACGATTATACGTATCAAAAACTTTATATTTATGAAAGGTAAGTATAGCCTGGGTAGTTACAGTCAAGGCACAAATCTCTATGCCACTGTCAAATGTGAAAATCTACATCAACTCCGCACTTATATTATCTACCTACCTACTACATCCATATACTCGTATTTGTGACCGTGAGTAGGTAAGAGCTTACTTGTAAGAGCGTGTGGGGTATATTGCTCCGTGACATAGCATCAATTTTGATTATTACCTTAAACGGTTCACGGTAAAATATTACCTACTTGCAACCTTTGATCCTATAAACCTTATTGAACTGTTTACCCTCAGGCTGCGTGCTTAGTGAGCAGTGGAAACGAGGGCGGAATCTGCTCGGTCATAACAACCGTTGTTATGACCGAGCAGATTCCGCCCGCTCCGTCCGTCTGCTCCTAGGCGTTGTTAAACAACGCCTAGGAGCAGACGAAACGTAAAAATAGTTTTTTTTTAAAACGGCCAGTTGCGTTTCCGTCTCGCACACGAAGGGTTTCGTACCATTATCTATAAAAAAAACAGTTTTTTGTATGGGGCTCCCATACAACTAACATTATTTATTATTAAATAATTATTAAATAAAAATAATATTTAAATATTTATTTTATTGTTTTTTAGTATTTGTTGCTATAGCGGCAACAGAAAAACATTATCTGTGAAAAAATTTACTGTCTGAACTATCACGGTTCATGAGATACAGCCTGGTGACAGACGTACAGACGGACGGGCGGACAGCGGAGTCTTAGTATATGGTCCTGTTTTACCTTTTGGTTACGGAACCCTAAAAATCAAGAAGAAATATAGACGTAATTTACAACAAAGTGTGGTATTCTTTGATTTGTAAATCTTCATTTTGATCCACACTTTATGGATAATAGTAAGGTATCGCCGACTACAGGCGAAGATGCGGGTTCGAGTCCCGCTGGAACGGAATTTTTGGGTCACATTTAAATTTATTGTAAATCATGTTATACATTATCTAAGGTGGTATTAGAAAGAACCTTGAAAGATCATAATTAGCGTACGATTTTAAAGCTTGGGAGAAAAATGTGGGCCCAATTTTGCTGACTGAAGTGCATTTTGTCGCGTCGCTTTGATACGTATAAATATTATTGTAGAAAAATCTAAAATATTTTGTCAAGATCAATGCAAGCCAATAGAATATTACTGCCGCGGCCTACAAATCAGGCGTTGATGGTCGAATGAGTACCTACATCAGCACGGTCAGTTGCGGCCGAGGCCAGCGATGTGTAGGTATAGAATTTTTCTCAAACATATTCTATTCAAAATGAGATACTTAACCTGATGAATTTTGGAAATTCCCTTTAACACGACAGATATGGATTTGAATACTAACGATGTCGGCCTAGACCCGCAAACTCGATTTATCTCGAAGGTCATCGAAAAATGTATAGTGTTTAAGAAAAATATATTTTAGTTAGCATATTAGTAATTGAACTTCATCATTATATCCACATACATACATAGATACACGCCTTTATCCCCGAAGGGGTAGGCAGACCCACAAAAGGCCTTTTTTCACCGTGGGTTGCACCATCGTGGGAAAATAGACGTGACAAGTGGTGAGCTCATCGCCGCCGTTGCTTCACATGACTGACTCGGCTAACACTTGACATGCGCTATTCAACTATGTTAGATGTAGGCATGGAATTGGAAAAAAAAACCTACCTATTTTAACTATTTAGGTACATCATACCATACCTAAATAGTACTAATACATTGTTGCACTAGGGTCGTAAATAGGTTGACGAGTTGAGGGTTTACCATCGTCAAGAGTTTGTATCGACGTTTTTCAATACAGTTGTGAGAAAACAGATAAATAACATCGTAAGCTGCCAAATACCTCTCTGGAAAATTATTTTTCTTCGTCTCTAGGCGACATCGGTTTATTCTCATTTTATAAAACTAGTATACTTTCTTTGGACTGAAAAAATTTACCTACAGCTAAATAAATTATCAGGAGTTTTTAGTTGTAAGAAAATTGGCAGTCTCTAACATTCAGCATTTACGAATTCCTAAAATAAATAATTTCAATTTAGTAAATTAATTGCTTTGTATTATCACAGATAAAATAATACTATACGTATTATCGATAAATTCATTTTACTTCGAATAAAGTCGACATTTAAATGACATTTTATAAAAAAAAAACTCTACCATAGTACTAGAATAGTATTATTTTATCTGTGATGATAGTAAGCTTTTTATTAGACTGGAATAATGAAAAAAAAACAAGATATCGCACTAGTGCGGTAAAAATAATTTTCAAGCTATGTTTACTGCTCTTGTAAGTACACTTTTCGAACAACTGTACTGAAAAATAGTTACTTCTCAAATTATTATTGTACATAATATATTAAATGAAGGGTCCGTCTAATTAAAACACCATCACATAATTTAAGAGTCTGTATTTATGGTATCAGTAATACCAAATTACACATAATTAATGGATAAATTGAACATTACTATATAATATAATTATATATACAGATTTATATGTCTAAATTAAATGTACTTACACAATGTTGTCTGTTGAATAAAAGTTTTATAAAATAAATATTACTTACCTACTACTTTTTATTTATTTCTTTGTATTTAATTGTACATTTTAAAAATGTATCTTTATTAGTTTAATTAAACTTCTAGCAAGACTATGTAAGTATTTTTCTGCACTGTATTAAATATACATTACAAAAATTCTCAAAAAATATAATCTTAAACTATCTCTACATTGGATTGCGTGCTTATCACTATTCAATATGACTTATTTATACATTAGATCACAAATAAAATAATTATATACAATGTGTTGATTCTGATGAAACTAAACTCGCCAAAAAATCCCACCATTCTCATTTCAGAACACTTTTAGTGCTGTCTTTAGTTTAGAGAATGTTGCATCAACATCAACATCATTTTGAAATTGATCACAGTAAAATTTCTTACATCACTGGTTCGGGAAGTGTTAAGCTTGGGGTTTCTTTCCAGTAGTAATAGCATTCTAGTGGCCTATAACCAGCAATGGACTTCTATCTACCAGCTAATGATGATGGCTGACTGTCACTAAAGGCAGAGACGTTCTACGATATCCTGGTGTGCCTCTATTTTTATACAGTCAACTGAAACTAAACTTTAACAGCGTGCTATACAACTGACAATGGAGCAGAAGACCAGAGTGGAGGGGCGGGCCATATCTTAGGCCCGTATTCTAGGACCATATTCAAGCATAGATTTGGTGACAGTTATTCATTGATATCTGTCAAAAAATCTATGCATGAGTCTTGACTCAGTTTGAGTTTAGTTTTAGAATATGAGCCTTAGAATATATCTAGGTATAAAGTGCCTTATTTCTTCAAGCCCCGTATTCTGAGCTCCATTTCCAAGTACGCCTGCATTGATGGATCATCCACCATTTTGAGGATCTTCTCACAAACATCGGGGCCAGCGTCTTTCATCTTAGCAGTGATCGCCTCAGCCCACGCTATGTACACGCAGTTGGCGCAGCCGGAGCGGCAACAAGCGATCGGTGGCTCGTCAATAGTAGCCTGGAAAATGGTATAAGTTTTATATTTATCATCATCGTCATTGTTACTTGTATACCTTTTAAATTATACCTCCGTGTGACGAGTTCTATTGAAAATAAATTAAAAAAGCAGATATAAAGAATGAAAATGAAAAAAAGAATGATAACTTTTAGATTATGAAAAAGTGACAAACGTAGGAATTTACCAAAAACCATAAAACAGGTTAAATTACATTATATAAAATATTCACTTATCCTTATTTTGCAACATAAATATTGTGATCCTCATGAGGCAGGTGTACCTAACCTTATTATTAAATTACTTTACTAGATGTTCATCACGCAAGAGATACGGCGTACGGATCGAGGTGTGAAAATTCAGTGTTTTTGTCTGAAAAACAGCTCCATGGAAGATAGAACCCAATGGAGACTATTGGAGACACATCATCAAAACCAAGGTCCTACATAAAGGTCACGACCCTCAGCAGTGAGGTTGCCGATGCAAGGAGGAGGAGGATCTAATCGGTATTTCATTCACTCATTCACATTTCGACTCACCTATCTTCTTCTGTAGCTAGGTGAGTAGGCCTAATCCCTACACATGAAAGGCTACAGTGGCAGTGTAAGTTTTATTAAATAGGAATATTTAAGTCTTGCTTCTAACATTATGCAGGTATGTGAAGTGGGTGGGCGCCTATGTAGTTTTCAAAGGAATTTGTTAGAAACTATGGTTGATTTTCTCCTACATGGAAACCTTTTGGGGAAGGACAGCCGTGGGGTGAATAAATATCCTTACTAATCCTAGTACTAATATTTATTCTGTGCTAATCCTAGTGGCCTGAATTCTTACCTCTTTGGCAATTCTCTCAAGCTCCTTCTCTTTCTCGTCGTTTGTTGTATCAGTCGTTGAACAAAGTTTGGACTGAATATTGTAGCTTTGTCGCGCAATGGTTTGAAGCGGGAATATACGGGATTTCTGCAAATAGACAAATAAAAATTACGTTTTGCAAGTAGTTAACTGTTTAAAATTATCCAATAGGTATATACATACAATCATTTCAGCAGCAGAATTCTTGGTATTTTACTTGCTTGACTTGACTTCTTGATTTTTAATTATAAATAGAAATTAAATATTTTGATTCTGAATTTTAAGGTTACGCAACCTTGTAAACTTTAAAGAACCAAAACATAGTAATTTGTTTTCTCTGTTTTGTTCGCATGAAGATGTACATGAAAGAGTAGGAAAGCAACAAAAACAGGAGTACTTCTAAAATTTCAGAGTAACCTTCGTCTTTTTTTTTCTATTTTTTGACATTGATTGCAAAACAAATTGAGAACCGGAAGTTTCAGTTAAATGAAGTTTACACTACAACGATTGATGATTGCGACTATGTATGAATGGACAAGATAAGATTAATTGTGATCTAAAAAACGAAACTTTAATAGAAGTATAATCTTGTCACACACAGCAACAAGTTAGTCAGTAAACGTAATGAGGGGTTTTTCACGACCTTTTTCATATCATGCTTAAAGCCTTGACAATATATGGCGCCAGCTCTGTACTTAACTGTCAAAATAAAGTGAAATGTCAACGACAACAACGTAGCATGATATATTTTCGCGGGAGATTCAACCTGCCATTTTTGAAAGAAACGTCGTCCTTTTTATTACATTTTTATGTGTTTTTTCGAGTTATTTCGTGTAATTTTAATGACATTTTAACTTGGATAAATGGCACATGTGTGATGTAGTGAAATTTAAGTGTATTGCGTGTGTTTTAGAAATGGTGGATTTATCCCTGTAAAAACACAGTTTTATGCCACTATTTAAACTGGGTTATGACTTGACGGAGACTCTTGACGAGTTGACTATAAAAATATATTATTATATCACTTGACATTGGCTAAATTGTTGCAAATAATGCACAGAAACAGAAGAACATAAGAAGAAGATATATTTTCGTGGTTATGACACAAAAGCACAGACAACGCATTTTGTTAATTTTGACAACCATACTTGAGTCAGCGTCATGTATCGAGCCAAATCGTTGTTTTTTTAAATTCGAAAATGAAAATCCCTCATTGTTGTTGTAAGGTGAACTTACGCTGACGGGCGGAACGAAAATTAAAGAGTTCGATGACCGTCGGAGCCGGAAACAAACAAGCGTTTCGTTCGTCCGTCATTTTTGATCAACTTTCAGGATTTATAAAAAATATTAAAAGGTAAAGTGCATGCAACGATTGTGTTTTTCATAAATTAGTGAAACTTTTGGATTTCGTTATTAAAGGAATCGTTAATTGTGAGTATGTTCTCTAATCGATTTTGAGTTTGCTGATAGCGTTTGCCAATATACGGGTTGGTAGACTTGGCAATGACGAAGCCGCTAATTTCTTTTTTTATTTCTTTCCATCTAAAATATAAAACCAGGAGCCGTTTCACCTTCAAAAGATACGAGTTCGTTTAGCTATAGGCTCAAATTTGGGGCGGTTCCATCTTGCCGCCACGGTTTGCACTAGAATCGATGAATGAGCTTGATTGCACCATAAAATGAGCAATATCTCATAGTTTTCCTGTTATCCGATGATTTGATTGCATTCGATTTGTATTAAAATAGATTACTCAAGGATAAATCTCAAAGTGTCACCAAGTCGCTTATAGGTTATGTAGGTATGTTTATGCATCGTACGTATGATTCATAGCGAATCCTTTAGAATCGCGGTACTGATTGCTTGCGGCGCAATTCTTCTTCACTTGGTAAAGAAATACCCATTCAAAAACAATCACTTGAACCAGTACATACCTATTTACTTGAATACATTAAAGGCAGTAATCCAGGGCCTAAAAAGGTCTATAAAAATTATGTAAGTGTTAAGTTACACTCCTTTGTACCGAAGAGCTGCATTAATAATGCTATAATATCGGAAGTAATGCAGAATTGACTACCAAAAATTTTGAGCCAATATCAGGTTTTTTCTAGTGGGTCAAGTTAGTTGTACCATTAATGGTACTGGCTGATAGTAGTTCTCCGCATGGAGAAAAGTTACTGCCAGTTGTAACATCAAATGATGCTAGTGGGACAAATTAGTGACATTTGTACTATAAATGGTATGGGCTGATTGTGGTAGTAGAAGTACCAGTGGTCCGGACTGGGAAAAGTCGATGCCAATTGTACCATTAACGACACTGGCTGATGGTACAAGTGGTCCAGTGGGGGATCGTCAATGCCAGTTGTACCATGGTACTAGGGGGATAAATTAGTGCAAGTTATACTGTGTATGGTACTGGATGATGGTACGAGAGGTCTGGGGGGGGGGGGGGGGGGGGGGGGATCTCACACCTACCTGTGAAGTGCCTACCAACATTATTGCACCTTACATGAACTACAATGTCAGTAAATAATACATGTGTAAATACTTGTGGTGCCTTCTGTATCCTACGTCACTGAATTAGGGCCTTGCTATGGTCTTGTATTACCATTGAGCTGGTTATTTGCTATACCATTATTTATTATTAGAGCAATAAAGTCCTAAAGTGAGTGAAGCTTATAATAATTATATTATTGGTTAGTAGTGACAGCGCAGGAGATACACAACTGGACTAGGGTGTTGCTACAAATCTCTCGTAATTAATTTTTGAAACCCTAAATAAAACCACTGCACACACAATAATTACATATTGGATAGACAACTGAATTGTCTGTCAGTTCGGAGCTCGGCGAAGCAACATGTCAGTTCCACTGCGGAGTTCTGCGGTTGTTGTTTCTTTGTTAGAGTACTCAGTGAATCAACTTTTTCATGAAAATGCATTGTGGAAAGGAAACGCCAAATTCTGGCTGAATATTCCGTTGAGTCTCTGTTGTGTATGAAATATTTAAGAATGGATTTTTTGCAGTCACGCCTGAAATAATGAGTAGTACCTGTTTGATCTATTGAGATTGATTATCACAATTCCATGTTAAACAGAAAATGTCGGGAGACCCAGAAGTACACACTCCTGATGAGACCCACGAGGAGGAAGAAATCAAATCCTCCTACAAGCCACCTCCGGAGAAGAGTATCGAGGAGATTCTGGCAGCCGATCAGGAGGACGAGTCCCTTCGGAAGTACAAGGAGGCTCTGCTCGGGCAGGCACAGACTGGACTTGTTATCGTCGGTAAGTACTGATCGTTTTTTTTTTTTTTGAACTTGTTATTACGGATCTAGCTGATGGCCCACCTGATGTTAAGCGGTACCCTCTGCCTATGAACAGTGCATTACCTCATAGGTCATGTCCACCTAGGACGCACCCTATGTGGCATTGCACTGTGCCCATCACCCTGAGACATAAAGATGGAAATTCTCATGTGCCTGTAATTTCACTGGCACCCATACCGTTCAAACCGGAACACAGCTGTGCGAGCACTAATGCTTTGCTGCAGAAATAGGTAGTACTTCAAAAATAGGTAGAATAGTAGAATATGGTAGTACTTCCCCGGACAAACTCTTTCACTATAAAGCTCTACTACTACTAAAAACCACTAATACTAGTCTGTTTCAATTCATAGCTAGAGAGCCAAGGTTGTAGAGATATATGCTCATCTGGACATTAAAATCTGGACATTGAATTACTGGTATAATCTGGCTACATCTTCTAGAGGTACGAGTAAGTCTTTGGACCAGTCAGGCCCAATTGTACCAACCGGGGTTGCTTGTAACTTTGAGTGAATTGTACTGCCATCATTTTGTACCACATCATATTGTTCAGTTAGATTAATCTAGGGTTCACGTGGCCCTAATTGCCTGTATGTACACTCTGTATAAATACATAAATAAATAATGCTGGACAGTTCACACAACATTTAGATAATGTTGTGTGAACTGTCCAGCATTATTTTTGGGGCTAGATGCCCCAAGCTAAGCATAGTTTGTGTTATGGGTACTAGATAACTGATACACTTAATACAATACATTACATAGATAGGTGTTTTGTTATTATACATATAAAATACACAGAACACCTTGAACAAATATCTGCAGATCGTACAAATATTTGTGCCGAGGCGGAAATCGAACCCGTAACCTCCTGCGTCTCAGGCGAACCTTCGCCCGCTGCGCCTCAGAGGTTGTGAAAAAGGGTGAACACTAGCAGGATATATAGTGCACAGTGATTTTTGAGTCTGTGCCCTAGATAAGTGGTTTTTACTTCCTTATTTTTTATTTTCCATATTTCTTAATGTGTTGGTAATTTGGGAGGAGCTCGCTTCACAGAGGTCGTCTCGGCGCTTTACCATCTATAATAATATTATGACATTCGAGGAAAATAGACTCGAAACACTTGACGTTAAACGCCTAATTCGCAAAGAGAGACCTAAGCCCTCCTATACTTACACCTTGAACTCTCAAGGGCATCTTTATTGCAGTATTTGTGACAGGGTATTTAAGACTTAAGTTCGATCTAACGAGCCATATAAAGGCACAAGCTAAGAAAAAAAAAAAAAAAAACTGGGTCCCCTTCGTCGAAATCGATGAGGATGACTATATATGTAATTAGTACCTATTTGTAGGTTTGTAGTGCCCTAATCCACTAATACTATATTTAATATACAGTACTCTCTCGCTAATCCGCCACCAAAAAATCCGGACTACCGGCGGATTACCGAACACGGCGGTTTATAATGTACAGGAACATCAAATTGAGGAAAACAACAAAAAACATAGTAATTTTGTATTAATAGTTATGAAGGTTCGACATATGTATTAAAATTTAAAAATAAACTGACACATTAACTCAGGTTACTCAGGTTTTGAAAAATACTGCTCTAATTTGGCTTGTTTTTTACCAGAATAAATCTTCGTAATAACATTTCACGCAGTATACAGCTAACATCGACTTGCAAAAAATGGGCGGATTATAGTAGTTGTCGGATTATCAATCGGCGGATTAACGAGAGAGTACGGTATATGTATAATATAAATGTCTATGTCTAAATATGTAGAAGCAATTCATAGCAAAAAAGGTATCATGTTCTGGTAAAGTTGACATTGGCTTATCATGTTATCACTTGATAATACTATGGTTATATTGATAGTACGGTATCGTTTTCATGTGGATTATTTTATCGAGGCACTTGTTAGTAAACAGATAATTTTATTTTATTAATTCACAAAATGCAGTCGCCCGCGGAAACCCTCGCGTTACACCGGTATAACAAGTAATTAATTTTGTAAAAATTAAAAAAAAACCCTCAGCGCAATGAAACGGCTGAACCGATAATGATCAAACATAGCTAAGAAAACTCCAGACTAATTCACAATTCCAAAAAAAAAAAAAAAAACTGTTCATCCGTTCTGGAGCTACGATGCCACAGACAGACACACACACAGACACACACATAGACACGTCAAACTTATAACGCCCCGTCGTTTTTGCGTCGGGGGTTAAAAATGAAGCATTCCACAATTACAATTAATAGCCCCAAAATGAACATCCTCTGTCAGTGCTAACTTCATCCCATCCTCGTCGCCAAACTGTTGTGTACCGGAATTATAAATAATCTATTAATAAATTAAAGATTGTTATTTTTACAGCACCTTATTTATGAAATAAATATGTATTTATTACAGCAAAAATAAAGTATCAGGTTTTAAATGGAACATTACATCTTGCTAATTATAAGTATACAAATTGTTATGCTGAGAACTTAATATCTTGAAAGGGTTATTGTTGGCTTCCTCACTAGGCCAAGCCTGTATCGAGGGAGGTATATAGGTATGTAGATAGATAGATATATAGAACATACTTTATTGCACAACTTAAAAAGTATTGTACGTAGGCGAACTTAATGCTAGATAGTATTCTCTTCCAGCTGACCTTTGTGTAATGTGGAAAACAATAGTAGGTAGTGCACAACAATTTGATTAAAGGATAGATTGTACAACATAATATTTACTGTATAATAGATACAGAAATAATAAATAAACACACACACACATATTCAATAGACTACTACATATATCATAGGTATACAATTATAGGTAACTTACTATACCTGTATGTATGTATGTACATGGAAATATATATAATAAATTTTTGGAGTACTATTATATATTTGCGATGTCATTAAATATATGAAGTGTCAGGTTGTTGGACGAGTCTAAGTGTGATGTTCGTGCGCAGATGCCGGGGACCCACGGAAGGTGATCGTGAAGAAGCTGGCCCTCTGCGTGGTGGGACGCGATGACGTCGATCTAGACCTATCTGGGGATCTCACAGATCTGAAGAAACAGGTTAGTCATCTTCTGCGCTGTTATTCGCTATGACCATAGGAGTTTTTTTTTTTTTTTTGTACTACTAGAATGACGGAACTAGCATATTGCCCACCTGATGTTAAGCGGTAACCTCTGCCTATGAACAGTGCATTAACTCATAGGTCACGACCACCTAGGACGCGCCCTATGTGGCATTGCACTGCGCCCGCCACCCTGAGACATAAAGGTGAAAAGTCTCATGTGCCTGTAATTTCACCGGCTCCCTTACCCTTCAAACTGGAATACAGCAATGCGAGCACTACTGCTTTCCGGCAGAAATAGGTATGGTGGTAGTACTTCCCCAGACAAACTATTTCACAAAAAAGCTTTACTACATACTACTGATGTGTAATATCTGACAGCTCAACTCCTTGGTAATAAGCAACAGGGCTGAACGATGATTCCACGCAGATATCGTAACGAGCCTGCGTTATGTCACGTTTGGTCATAGCGAATAAGGGTGCTGTTAGTAGTAGAGGTTTTTGTAAAAGAGTTCGTCCGGGGGGTCCGTCTATCGTCTGCCGCAAACCTTGCTGTATTCTGGTTTTCGAGCACTACTGCAGTACTCGCATTGCTGTGGTGGTAAACTACGGTTCCCTGGGGGCTTAGCACGAGTTTGGATAGTTTTCGAAACTATATGAAGTTTCGTTTCCTTCCATACATTTTCTTGCAGCGCCCCTAGCGGAAACGAGGAGAAAACTAAGGACGATGTCTGAAAATGTATTGAAGCAAACGAAACTTCATATATAGTTTCGAATACTATAAAAATCTCGTTCTAAGGCCCCTGTAAGCTATGAGTGAGGCCTGATATATTCCATGTTTAATAAAAGAAAACTGGCTCAGTCTATTTGCGGACAAGGGGGATTGCATTTTAAAATACAAAATTGCCCTTTAATGTCTTGTCACATAATGCACTTGTTTTTTTTGTTGAATGTTCTTATTATCCTATGTTTAGATTTTAAGGATAACTGCTTTAAAATTCAGTTACAAGATTCCACCCGGACAAACATACGTAGACAAAGCAAGTTAAATAAAAGCTAGTAAAAAAACTTTTTTTTTGTATTTTTCATGTACCTTCGGCATAAAATGGCGGCTTGGGTTTCATTACAAACAAGTAATTAATTTTGTAAAAATTAAAAAAAAAACCACAACGCTGAACGACTAAACCGATTTTGATAAAACAAAGCTGAGAACACTCCCGACAAATACGCCTTTCAAACAAAACAAAAAAAACTAAATCGGTTCATCCTTTCGGGAGCTGCGATGGGACAGACACAGACACACACACACACACACACACACACACAGACACGTCAAACTTATAACGCCCCTTCGTTTTTCGTCGGCGGTAAAAACCCTAAAGATAACGCTTCATTTTACTTCACAGTTCTGTCTCTGATCGTTATTTTAGCTGGTTCTTTGATAATAGTAATAACACGGCGTTACGTACACGTTATCACCACTGGCCTAGAATTAACTTTATTTTCCTGTATGTTTCCTGTTGGTACCAACACACACTTTACTATACATTTAGTATCTATACACTGAATAAATAAAATAAAAATAAAATATCCTCTTATTTCTAAGTAAGTCTAAAGTTGGATTTCAATTTAAAAAGGTGTGGTATCTTTGCTTTTTTTTACCGAGTGAAGTAATTCAAATAGTGTATTGAATTTATGATAACACTAGATAAAAATCTTAAGAAAAACTTAATAATTCTAGAGCTCATTAGAAATAAAATATAAAGTTCCAATATCTTTATGATTTGTTGAATAAAGTCATTTTCGCAATTAAATAAAATAGCCGAGTTTAAGCGATTCAGCGAAGAGGCTTAGGCCGGCGTCGAACATGACATAATAAAAAAAAATTGTCTAGATAATTAGTCTCTGGTGTATACCCAAGTTCATTGACTTAAATTCATTAATATCGTAATGAGGATCAAAGGAGGTGGGCAACCGCTGACACAGGTCAAAAATAATGAATGAACCCTTCATGGAGGGTACGGTTCTAAATGTTGTTTTTTGTCCAGTTTTTCTGAAGAACTTGTATATTTTTTGCAGTTGGGAAGCAAAAGTTGTATTTCTAATTAATAAGATAAATCAACTCATTGCATTTCCGTGAAACAAAACGCAACAAGCTACATTACTTTCCCACAACTTCTATGCAAGAAATTAAATTAGCTTTTTCATTATCTTAACATTATATTATCAACTAGCGACTCGTCCCGGCTTCGCACGGGTAGTTTCAGGATGAAAAACAGCCCCCCCCCCCTAACCCCCCCCCCCCTGGTAGCCTATGTCACTCAGGGTGAATGTAGCTTTCGAAAGGTGAAATAATTTTTGAAATCGGCGCAGTAGTTTTTGCTTTTATTCATTACAAACATACACACAAAAATACAAATCTTTTCTCTTTATAATATTAGTGTAGATAACCAAAAGTATTTCAACTGTACGTTTCGTCAGTCAACAAAGTTGGGTCAAACAATGTATGGGGAGTTGCCCATGTTCTTTCGTCTTGTATGAAGCGGGTTAGCATTACACTTCCTATAGCCTAGCGGTTAGGAAGCGGGCTGCAAGAGTCACGTCGGTTTTCCGTATCTATTTTTAGCCGTGGTCCATTCACAGCGTTAGTAATCTCGTAAATGTCTAATCTGAGCTGTTTATCTTAAACTGATTTATGGGTAGTTCGTAATTTATAGACGTGGCAGTTTTTTCTCTTTGTAAAATATGTTAGCTAGGAATTTCGTATATGTAGGTAAATGAGTAAGCGTGACCCGAGTTTTGCATTTAACCCAACTCGTCTTACGATTTTACAGTAGTCATCAAGACACTTCACCTACCAGGGGCCTAATTCAACTATTTTTAGGGTTCCGTACCCAAAGGGTAAAACGGGACCCTATTACTAAGGCTCGGCTGTCCGTCTGTATGTCTATCTGTCTGTCTGTCAGCAGGCTGTATCTCATGAACCATGATAGTTAGACAGTTGAAATTTTCACAGATGATGTATTTCTGTTGCTGCTATAACAACAAATACTAAAAAACAGAATAAAATAAATATTTAAGGGGGCTCCCATACAACAAACGTGTTTTTTTGCTGATTTGATAGATAATGGTGTCACCAGGCTGTATCTCATGAAAAGTGATAGTTAGACAGTTGAAATTTTCACAGATGATGTATTTCTGTTTGCCGCTATAACAACAAATACTAAAAAACAGAATAAAATAAATATTTAAGGGGGCTCCCATACAACAAACATGTTTTTTTGCCAATTTGATGATAATGGTACGGAACCCATCGTGCGCGAGTCCGACTCGCACTTGGCTGGTTTTTATTTATCTTTGTAAAGTAGATTATCTAGGAATTCCGTAAATGTAAATGTGTAAGTGTGGCCTGAGTTTTGCATTCGTTATCCCAACTCGAATTACGATTTTACCGTAGTCATCAAGAAACTCCACCTACCAGGTGCCCAATAATACTATTTTTAAAGAAAAACCATTCTATTACTATGCAATTACGATTCAATTACAATTGTCATTAAAATGCTAAGGTGTGGAACACACTAACGCCGTCTGTCTTTCCTGAAAACTCTGGGTCTCTTCAAAGGCGGAGTGAATAGGTGCCTTCTAGACCTCTGTGCTCCATCGTCATCCACATATTCACTTACTAACAGGTGAGATCGCGGTCCAACGAAGGTCTCGTAACCCCATAGCGCACACACCACCTCTGGGGGGTGTGTGAATCTCCGTCCCTGAAGAATCGCCCTCCTGGAGGACAATTCTCGTGCTTTAGAGATTTAGTCGAATTCGAATGTCGAATAAAATCTTAATTTACTATTCTCGTGATGTCACAAATAGACATAAGTCGACCAAAATCATTCAAATCGAATACGATTTGATTTTTATTGTGACATTTTCGTGACATTTTTTGTAGACTTTCATGCTTCGACATTATCTCTAATTTAGAGATAATCTCTACAATCCGAGAATTGCCCTCCTGTACCTATGTTTTGCAATAAGGTGCTGGGTTCAATACATTTTGTACTGAACTCCACGTCTTCTCTTTCTCGCCTGTTATCTGGCTCGCTGGACAAAAGCTATCAGTCTAGGAAAGTCCTGCCTCATCTGTTTGATACTAATCGACTATAGATCACCCAAGTGACAGGTGCAAAGACGCCGTGATAAGGAGCTGTTTCAAAGCGCGGGCGTAGTGAGGCGTGAGATAAATATTAATATATAACAAAACACCCAACAGTCACATACATAGTCCTGACTCCTGATCCCACACTAGGATTCCCTGTGTCGTGGGTATCAGAAACTACGAGTACCATGGTACCATAACACCCAGACCCGGAACAAATATTTGCAGATCTTTCAAACATTTGTCCTGCAGCGGGAATCGAATCCGCAACCTTTCGCATCTCAGCCGGCTACTCGCCCGACGCTCTACGGAGGTCGTCAGAACCTGACTGTGTTTTTGTTTTTTTAGCAACACTGTCTCTTTGTTATAGCCGACTACTTTTAACACTTGTAAGTCATAAAAAAACCGGCCAAGTGCGAGTCGGACTCGCGTACGAAGGGTTCCGTACCATTAATACAAAAACGGCAAAAAAAAATACAGAAAACTGACCCGCAGGGCATAGCTTAAACTACATTTGGAGAAATCACGTTTGTTTTATGGGAGTCCCCTTAAATATTTATTTTATTCTGTTTTTTGTTGTATTTGTTGATAACAAACAACAGCGGCAACAGAAATACATCATCTGTGAAAATTTAAACTGTCCTATCACGGTTCATGTGATACAGCCTGGAACCAGATGGACGGACGGACAGCGGAGTCTTAGTAATAGGGACCCGTTTTATCCTTTGGGTATGGAACCCTAAAAAGTCCCTGCTCATAATAGCAATCTCCTTAAATGACTAGGTTGCGTTCATTGCCATAGAAATTTAAATCTTAATGCAAGTCCTATTTTCCGCCACGGCACTACCTGTGGATCACAGTTAAATACTTGAAAATTCATTACAATTTAGGACTTCTTTTAGTTTTTTCAATTTTTACCACAAGGACCTGTGTTACGGCAAAAGTGACTATGGACACTTAAGTCGACTAAATTTGTAATTAAATGAGAATATTTTGGTTTTGGTAGGTCAAATAGTTTCTATGATACGGCTATACAAAAATTAAAATTAAAATTGAATAGAATAAATAAAAAAAAACATGGAAACAATGAATCTTTTTTATTTCTTTTTTTATACTACTTACTAGAATGACTGAACAAGCAAATGGCCCACCTGATGTTAAGCGGTAACCTCTGCCTATGGACAGTGCATTACCTCATAGGTGGACGTCACCTATGTGGTATTGCACTGCGCCCGCCACCCTGAGACATAAAGATGAAAAGTCTCATGTGCCTGTAATTTCACCGGCACCCTTACTTAACCTTCAAACCGGAACACAGCAATTCGAGCACTACTGCTTTGCGGCAGAAATAGGTATGGTGGTAGTACTTCCCCGGACGAACTCTTTCACAAAAAAGCTCTACTACTACTAAATTAATCTTCATGTAACCTCTGACAATTCGCTCACAAATTTAAATACCATGACGAATTCAATTCGTGTCGCATTTACCTGATGCTCGTTACACACACTGCAACATCACCTTTACTTGTCGCAACTGGGCACGGTCCGATCGCGCTTGGCACACGCCCAACGGCTGGACACAGGATGTTTTTATACGGATTGCATCAAAGCGATCATCATCCAACCCATATGGAGCTTTTTTACATTACATTAATTTTAGAACCAATCACGATTTCAATTATGCGTTTTATAATATCGCGTGCTGCGCTCAATTTATTGATTGAAATTGTCGGGTTTGGTTCCACTGCGGTGAAATTTAATAAAATCCTACTAGTATTATAAACTAGCAGCCCGCTCACTTTGTCCACGTGTAGTCCTTCCGCGGCGTGCGGACAACAACTCTACAGTTTCATCGCTATCGACTTGCCATAGTACATACATACATAGACACACGCCTTTTTCCCCGAAAGGGTAGGCAGAGCCTCAAATGGGCCTCTTTTCACCGTTGGTTGCACCCTCGTGGGATATAGACGTGATTAGTGGTGTATCGCCGCCATCGCTTCCCACGACTGACTCTGCTAACGCTTCCTTCCAGTAAGAACACATTCCATAATAAGCTAATAGCCAGGACAAATCTTATACCATCAAATTTTACAAACAAGTCCGGGATAATTTATCAGTTTTACAAACAACCACTCGACATAGTGACAAACAAATAATCATTATTTTTAACCCCCGACGTAAAAACGAAGGGGTGTTATAAGTTTGACGTGCCTGTGTGTGTATGTGTGTGTCTGTCTCTCCCATCGTAGCTCCCGAACGGATGAACCGATTTAGTTTTTTTTTTGTTTGAAAGATGTATTTGTCGTGAGTGTTCTTAGCTTTGTTTGATCAAAAACGGTTCAGCCGTTGTCCGTTGGGGTTTTTTTATTTTTACAAAATTAATTACTTGTAATATAATATATGTCGCAGGGTTATTGTCAAAGCCGTAGTATTATAATTGTCCCGTGATATTGGGCGCTTTCACATTGGACGATAAGGATACGACACGATATCGTTACGATATCGTTGACGATACCAGGTTCAAACGATGCACCACACCACTTCTTGGTAAAGCCACGCACAGACATAGATGTGGTGTGCGCTGCGGTGCGTCACCCCGCCCCGTGGCGTGTCGTTGCCGTTATTTTATAGTAGTATCGCTTTTTTGTGCTAGTGTTCGTCCGGGGAAGTACTACCACCATCTATTTCTGCCGCAAAGCAGTAGTGCTCGCATTGTTGTGTTCCGGCTTGAAGGGTATGGTTGCCGGGGAAATTACAGACACATGAGACTTTTCATCTTTGTCTTAGGGTTGGCGGGCGCGGTGCAGTGCCATAGGTGGACGTGACCTACACTGTTCATAGGCAGAGGGTAATAGGGTGGGCCATATCCAAGTTGTATAAAAAACAAAAAAACTGATTTTGTTGACAGTATGAAAGCGTTTGAAAGCGCTGCGGGGTGAAGGAGAGTAGCGCATTTGCTTTTGCTGTTTTTTTTTGTAGTGCTGCGGTCGAGTGTTTGGTGTGGTGCATCGTTTCACCCCAGGTATCGACGGCTATATCGTGTCGTGTCGCTATCGTCCATTGTGAAAGCGCCCATTGCCGTGGCCATTGCAAATCTCAGTTTGCGATAATTCATAAAGTTTTGAATACCTAGATGGTGTAAAGCTTTGAGCTAAGTACAGGGAAATGCTGAGCTGGACGCCAATTTGTGTCAGTGATGCGTGGCAGGTACTAAGAGTTAGTTACATTAGTTCTATTTTTCTTTGTTTCTGTGTGTGTGTGTGTGTGTGTGTGTGTGTGTGTGTGTGTGTGTGTGTGTGTGTGTGTGTGTGTGTCATTTTGTGTGGAATATTGTTTGTTGGCCCAAATAAATGTTTTTTCTTTCTTTCTTTCTTTCTTTACGTGGAGTTCGAGTTATAGCCGGGTGATTGCGTCGTGTCATTAGTCCAGCCGCTTGTTGGCTAATGCACTAAAACTAGATCAACAGGCTCTCCATGACCGTACCTTATTAAGAAAACAAGTAACTCTGAGCTCTACTTACCAGCTAACCAAGTATCTACTTACCAAGTACGTACACGAGTTCTTAATTGAATTAGGTATTTCTAGTCGAGTAGGTAGCTCCTGGGGCCTTAGTACGAGTTTTTTTTTATTTTTTTTTATACAACTTTAGATGACGGAACAAGCAGATGGCCCACCTGATGTTAAGCGGTACCCTCTGCCTATGAACAGTGCATTAGTGGACGTGACCTATGTGGCATTGCACTGCGCCCGCCACTCTGAGACATAAAGAGGTGAAAAGTCTCTTGTGCCTGTAATTTCACCGGCACCCTTACCCTTCAAACCGGAACACTGCAATGCGAGCACTACTGCTTTGCGGCAGAAATAGGTATGGTGGTAGTACTTCCCCGGACGAACTCTTTCACAAAAAAGCTCTACTACTACTACTACTCTACATTGCCCGTCTGCGCCCGTCACGGAACGGAATTTGGTTATTGTCTTCATCTTAAAATGTATTTCAATGTGCTTCTTGCTAAAATATGTATCTCACGTCAACCTAAAAGCACATCATGCTGTAACACCCCGTCACGCAATGATTTTACTCCTCCTAGTAAAATAGTGTAACATACTTCGATCTAAATAAAATTCGCGTGTCGCGTATTTGCAGCGGTGATGTAACGGGCGATGTGACGTCACGACCTTGGGAATGACATAATAATGTGATGCGATGATTCCGAAGGCGATAAAGATTGTCGTATCTTTTTATCACTTTATAACCAAAATCTAATTCTTTCCAAAAAAAAAAACGACTTCGATGCTAGGAATTTATCCAAAATACAAGATTTGAAGATACTCGTAATATTAGTGATGGGAACCGTGTGCTGATCAAAATGAGCCTATACATGGCCAGTCTAATATTGTCCATCGAGGAGTTCCGTTTTCCACCTTCCGTCTCCATCATCAGATCAGCTCGCTGTCACCATCATATTGTAATGTCATCGGAACTAGACATGTATGCCAAATTTCTGCTCTATCGGAAAGTCACCCTTATCGCCACCCGTGAAATACTTATCATTGAGTAGTTCCAATGTCTTCTTCATCAGTTCCACAGTTCCACTTCACCAAATGGCACTTTCTGAAAGCATATGCTTGACTTTTGCTGAAAATGCCGAATTGTTCAATTTCCGCACCGGAACAAATATTTGTACGATCTGCAGATATTCGTTCAGGGTGTTCTGGGTAATTACCATGTATAATAAAAAAATATCTATGTAATATTATATTGTATTAAGTAGGTATATCAGTTATCTAGTACCCATAACACAAGCTCTGCTTAGTTTGGGGCTAGATAATGTTGTGTGAACTTGTCCGGCATTATTTATTCATCGAACTTTTGAAATTAGCCATTGCATAAGTTTATTTCCAAATATATTTCCGTTCAGAGATATGAACGGCAAATGGTTGTATACATTAATGGCATAATAATAGGAGCTTCTTAGTAGTAGAAGAGCTTTTTTGTGAAAGAGTTCGTCTGTGAAAATACTACCACCAATATTTACCAATATTTAGGTACTACCACCATACCTTTTTCTGCCGCAAAGCAGTAGTGCTCGCATTGCTGTGTTCCGGTTTGAAGGGTATGGTTGCCGGTGAAATAACAGGCACATGAGACTTTCATCTTTATGTCTCAGGGTGGCGGGCGCAATGAAATGCCACATAGGGCGCGTCCTAGGTGGACGTGACCTATGTGATAATGCACTGTTCATAGGCAGAGGGTACCGCTTAGGCATCAGGTGGGCCCTCTGCTTGTTCCGTCATTCTAAGTAGTATACAAAAAAAAACTTTTATGCTGCAATTTGAAGACCTCTGTAGCGCGTCGGGCGCCTGCGACGCAGGAGGTTGCGGGTTCGTTTCCCGGCTCGGAACAAATATTTGTGCGATCTGTAGATATTCGTTCAGGGTGTTCTGGGTATTTTCTAAGTTTAATATATCTACAAAAACATAAAACAAGCTCTGCTTTCTTGGGGGCAAGTTAATGTTGTGTGAACTGTCCAGTTTTTTTTTTATAATTATTGACCTGAGGAACATGAGTTCTGATGCTGATGGTATTATGTTATCACGTTTCCAGGTGTTCGTGATCAAGGAGGGCGTGCAGTATAGAATAAGGATCGACTTCATCGTGCAGCGCGAGATCGTGCACGGACTCAAATACCAGCAGAAAACGTACCGAATGGGGATGCCAGGTAAATTACTTGTTTATGAGCCTGCAGGTAAATTACTATGCGGTGAACCTGCAGGTAAATTACTTGTTTATGAACAAGCAGGTAAATTACTATTTGATGAACTTGCAGGTAAATTACTATATGGTGAACCTGCAGGTAAATTACTTATTGATGAAACTGCAGGTAAATTACTATATAGTGAACCTGCAGGTAAATTACTATATAGTGGACCTGCAGGTAAATTACTATACGGTGAACCTGCAGTTGATTTACTATTTGGTGAACCTGCAGATAAATTACTATAAACAAATAAATAAATAAATAATAAACTATATTGTGAACCTGCAGGTAAATTACTTGTTTATGAACCAGCAGGTACATTACTATTTGATGAACCTGCAGGTAAATTACTATTTGGTGAACCTGCAGGTAAATTACTATATTGTGAACCTGCAGGTAAATTACTATATTGTGAACCTGCAGGTAAATTACTATTTGATGAATCTTTTTTTAATTTGTTTTGAATGACTGAAAATGTGTGGATGTGCAGTGGTACCCTCTGCCTATAACAATGGAATGGTTCCCGGCATGCAGATTCCACGCTGCGTCGACTTCCCATAGTAGCGAGCTCTATTACATAGACCGCGTTGTTACGTCGACTATTTTACGTCGAACACCCCGTAGTGTCGAACACTTTTACGTCGAGTACGGTTTTAAGTCGAAATCTTGCGACGCCGATTCTCAAAGAGGCGAGTGTTTTTTAATAGAGTGTTGTTTTGCAGAGTCTGACTTCAAGAAGTACAGTCAGATACGCGATATTGTGAACTTATTAGCAGATTTTGACGGTATTTGGTGTGTGGAAAGAATCTTTTGAAGTATCAGGAGAAGAAGAGAGGAAGGAGAAGTTTATAGGAGATGGATACTACAGCCAACCAGTACCTAATAACATTAATAATAACAAGTCGGATAGAGTATTTTACCTCTGTGTATTTTTCAAAGTACCAGGATAGGAGAAGTTCATAGGAGATGCATACTAAATACACCATAATATATATTCGTATATTTTGATTGGATTTGGGGGCGGGGGGGGGGACTTCTAAAATAAGAGAATGATAAAACTAAAAAAATATATGATGTAAGCTTCCACCGAAAATTGGTTTGAAAGAGATCTAGTAAGTAGTTTTTTTTCATACACTATTATTAAAACATCGAAATAAGTTACAACGAACTACTAGAACTTTTATATTATGTTACTTGCTGCTACGGAACCCTTCATGGGTGACTCGCACTTGGCCACTTTTTATTTAGTATATTTGTTGTTATAGCGGCAACAGAAATACATCATCTGTCAAAATTTTAACTGTCACGGTTCATGAGATACAGCCTGGTGACAGGCAGACAGACAGACAAACGTACAGCCGAGCCTTAGTTACAGGGTCCCGTTTTACGCTTTGGGTATGAAACCCTAAAAACAGAATAAAATAAATATTTAAGGGGGCTCCCATACAACAAATAAGTTTTTTTTGGCTTTTTTATAGATGCGAGTACGGCTCGCACTTGGCTGTTTTTTTATTTATTAATTTTACTGGTTGTTTTTATCAATTTTACTTTTGAGTTGTTTTTCTAATATATTTAATTAAATTTCAAGACCGAATCATCCAATATTTTGATTTCATAAAACTATAACTTTGAACCGTGCAAATTGTGAACTGTATGCTCGGTAAAGAGGTTCGATGTTCAGCCCACTCGAGGCTACAAGACGCGCGCTCGTGAGGCTCGGCGACGCGAACCTGCGACTGAAACGAACTCGTAAAAATCCTCGACGTAACAGCGCGGTCGACGTAATAGAGCTCGCTACTATGGGAAGTCGACGCAGCGTGGAATCTGCCAACCGGAACCATGGATGCCATGGATCGTGGAACCATTCTAACAATGAATGGTTCCCGGCATGCAGATTCCATACATTGCATTACCTCATAGGTCACGTCCACCTAGAACGCGCCCTACGTAGCATATCTGCGCCCGCCGCCCTGAGACATTAAGATGAAAAGTCTCATTTGCCTGTAATTTCACCGGCACCCATATACCTTTCAAACCGGAACACAGCAAATGCATGCACCACTGCTTTGCGGTAGACATAGGTGCGGTGGGTAGTACTTCTCTGGGCGAACTTTTTCACAATAAAGCTGTTACTACCTGCAGGTAAATTACTATTTGATGAACCTGCAGATAAATTACTATTTTGTGAACCCCCAGTAAAAACTTAGTCAGAAACAAATTCAAATTTGTGATATTTTGTTCTTAATTTCATCTGAATTATTTAATTACTGTGATATTCTAATTGTATTTTTCCACGCGTTCCCGAAGTGCCCGGTACGTACTTGGTATTCAAATGATAGTCACGTAGCCATAACTTGCACTCGCCTTATAAATCAATGTTGTGTATTGTTTGTAATCTAAGCACAATTATAATCCGTATGCTGTTGTGATACAGTCCACAATATTATCTATATCAGACAAGTTAAAAATTTAACAAAATGTGACCTTGTAGCATTGAACTAAGACGCACACTTAAAACTAAAGCAATGGATTTGCTTCATAGTACAAAGTTTTTTTTTCTTTATATTTTGCGCCTCATTGGCATTTGCCATTTTCAAGTATTTGTATTTTGCACCTTATTGTATTTTCAACATATTTTTCAACGTTATACTCCTTCCAAGTCGTCAAAGCCACAGTCAAGTCATGTTTTAGTAAAACGGTGGCCGTTTCACTAAAACTTTGGTAGACAATTTCCACCAATTTGAAAAGTCGCGCAAATTCACTTCCATTTCATTTCACTACACTAGTGCTCTTTAAACGACCTACATTGGTTGGTTGCCACTTTGGTCGTAGGAAAATAAATAAAATACAAGTAATTAATATTGTAAAAATAACAAACCCCTCAACGCAATGAAACGGCTGAACCGATTTTGATCAAACATAGCTAAGAACACTCCCGACAAATTCACCTTTAAAAAAAAAAAACTAAATCGATTTATCCGTTCGGGAGCTACGATGCCACATACAGTCACACACACACGCACACACACACACTCAGACACGTCAAACTTATAACACCCCGTCGTTTTTGTGTCAGGGGTTAAAAAGTAGACGACGTCTCTTCCAAAATGGCGGAAAGAGTCCGTACAAAGAGACGATGTAGATGCCCTTTCAAGATTAAATTTCAAGAAAAGATGGCGCTTGTAGTGTTTGAAATAACATTTATTTTCACTTAAATATGCAATAATATACTTTTCAACACACTTGCTCATAAAGTGACTCTAGTTTCACCGCAATTAGGCACATAATGACACCTGTAATCAAACTGTGACTTTTTCATTGCTATTATTCACAAGCGAGTTATAGAGACAGTTGAACATTTACACAGTATGTGTCTTTCTGTTTTATTATTATTTTCTTCACAAGTGTGTTGAAAAACGTCGTATGATACACGTGTGTATTGATGATTACCATCCTCGGCTCTCTTAAGACCCTCACCTAACGGCTCGGGTCTCAATGGCGCCTCAGCGGTAATCACCAACATTACACACTTGTAACATAATGTACTATTAATATGTAATATTCTCTCTAATATTTATTTTCTATGTTATTTACTATAATTTTTCTATTTTAAACTTATTCGCGAATAACTAGATGGCAGCTCATACTTTTAAAAAGTTGTGTTATGTAGTTACTAGATGTCACTACTTGTATTTGAAATCGCGACTAAAGTCTCCAACACTCAAACTTACATTTGCTTCCAGTGGACAAAATGACTCACATGGTGGGATCCTACCCTCCCAAAACGGAGATCCAGTCATACACCACCCCTCCTGAAGACGCCCCCTCCGGCCTGATGGCGCGAGGGTCATACACCGTCAACAGCCTCTTCACAGACGACGACAAAAACATACATCTCCAATGGGAATGGAGCTTCGAAATCAAAAAGGATTGGAAAGATTAGAAGGCTTGGCTTTATATCAAGCTGGGTTGGACTGAAGGCTTACTCCGAGATTGCAAATGCAAAGCTGCGCCGATAAAAACACAAGAAATCTTTATTAAAAAAAGCCCCGCATCGCTCTAAAAAGGCATAGGAACCTTGCTGTCCTGCACGCAACTCTGCGAGGTCTTATTAATGACAAAAGATATCCTATGTTCTTCCTCAGGATGCAATCTAAAGGAGTTGTTTCAAAATAGCCTATGTCTATGTACACCAAACAGAAACATGGCAAATAAAACAGATTTTCTAAAAACACTCCTCTAATTTGATGCACAAACTGCATAAAACGTTTAAAATTCTTAGAATTTTTACAATGGCAACATTTTCCAGGGCAGCCATGACAGTGATTTCGCGTTTGTTACTCTGTGGTTTTGTACTTTAACATTTTATCGCAGAGTATAGATCCACCAACTTATCTGTAGAACCATACCTAAATTTTTCTATCATCTACATACATTTCATTCTACAGATTTGGTGGATCTCTAATTGTATCTGCCCCTCCATATTGTTTTGTGTGGTGTTGCTCTTCGTGAGAAAGATATTTTAGGAAAATGCATTAATTGAAGCAAAATAATACAAAAAATAAAAAGGACAAAGGTTTTACATATATTTAGCTATGTTTATACAAGTATACAGCCACAAGGGCTAGGTTCTTTACTTTGTGAAACAACTCCTTTTATGAAATCTGTTCGGCGGTTTAGGTGTGAAAAGGGAACAGACATACTAACGTTCCTATTTATATGATTAATGGATTTTACAAATTATCCTAAGAGTTGGTTCATAATCATTTGTAAGAGATCGCATTTGTAAGAAAAACACTAACTTTCATCATATTGAAAACAAAACGAAAATAGCTGAAAATTAGAGGTTACTTTTTTTATATTGAGAAAATATTGTTCGCTAGTTAAATCTAGCGTTAAATATTGCGTTTTTCTTTAAGCGCAGTCGTCGTGTAGTCAGTGACTAAGAAAAGTGATCCTTAGTGCAAGGACGCTAATATTCCAACGCCAATTGGCCGCAGTGTCTGACTGATCCAGGCCATTCAAGCTATATCAGTTTTGGGACTAAATAGTGAAGATTTCTGGGTTTAATTCTTAAAATTTTCGCACAGTTAAACATAGTGCGGCCTTAAGAGTAGGTGATGTCCAATCCAGCAAGACCATGTGTCGATATGGTGACTGACTGAAACAATATGTACAAAAGATTACAAAACTAATTTTGAAAAACATCTTAAGAAATTTCTTAATGTATTATTTTACAGATAATTCTCGTCCTAGGACACGTATTCTACCTATCATGCAAAACCGACGTAGACCTTTGCTAAAATTTGTAGAAGTAGTCAAAAATGTTGCCATACGGAATTATATTTATACATTATAGAAACGTCAGTCAACTGAGTTCGACACGGGTACTGACACGCATGCTTGTTCGCATGGCTAGCATGCTTTGTAGCATTTGCTAGGATTAGGCATGCTCGTTTTAACACGGCTACGACGTCTCCTGTTCAGTCGCGCTCAGAACACTCCCGCACTTCATGTAGCGTGCTCGAAAATCAAACAGCTTTATTTTTTTATGCTCGAAATGAGTTATGTTTATTACTAGAAATATGAAAGTGAACTATAGCTTTTTTTCCGCCATTTTCGAAAAGAGATGTCGTGTACTTTTATTGTTGTGCGTGTGTGTTATTTATTTTACTAGTGTTTTTTTGAGTTATTTTGTGTTATTTTGGTGAAATTTTAACCAATGTAGCTCGTTTAAAGAACACAGTTTAGTGAAATTAAATTCTAGTAAATTGCGCGACTTTTCAAATTGGTGGAAATTGTCTACCAAAGTTTTAGTAAAACGGCCACTTTTTTACTAAAACATGACTTGACTGTGACTTTGACGTCTCGGAAGGGGTGTAACGTTGCAAAGTATATTGAAAATACAGTAAATATACTTGAAAATGGCAAATACACTAGCCATGCGATGCCAACTATAAAGAAATTCTAATTTATAATGGCCAGTATCTTTAAAGTAGGAGTGGTAACAAAAGTGTGTATAAGTCCTTGTCAAGCTGTGGAACCAACAGTCCACACCTGTTTTAACACACATGCTAGCTCGTAGCAATTGCTCAATAATAGCACGCTGTCATTCTAATAATGAGCATGTTTGTCAGTACCGTTATGCTTTGTTAAGCATTCCTAAAGCATTTTGAGCCAAGCTATGTCATCGGAGCGCCAGGCTTACGTAGATACATTGATTTTATTAAATGACTATTTCCAATGGTTTTAGGCGATAGCCATTTGTATATTTTTGCAACTTTGTCATATTTTTCATCACTAAATCAGGGTCCTTTATATTTCTTCACAATCCTATCTCGTAATAGTATCTGTATTTTAGAGCGCTAGAAACCATTGGGAGTTTATTAAAACATATGTTTATTATACAAAAATAAAACTATTTAGTGTATATTGGTCACAGTTAACTATAAAATCAATGTGTAAGTACCAAAACATAGTATTAAAACATAAGGGTGTCGACGCATCAAGGCAAAGAAAATATATTTTTAATAATATACATTATTTACTTCTAATTAATAATGCCAGTCTCAAAATGGTGGCAATAATAAAGTATTATCGGTGTATGCGGCGCCCTTTTAGAAGTAACGTTAGAATAAGCGTGTGTTAAAGTACATGTATATCCCCGGCTGAATACTCGATGTTAAAAATATATAGCATTTAAAAGGTTGGGTGAAATAGAAGATATAGCTTGTGCTGAGGATGATAAAGAAAGAGGTGCTTCAGTGTTGCTGATGCCACTGGTGCTCTTCTATTTAATCGTAAGGCTTCCCTTTTATATAATATAGAATAAATATTTCAAAATATTATTAAACAACGCATTTTTCCATACCCAGTGTTGACTACTTGTCAGAGGTTTTTCTTGAGCCACGTATATGAAGTTTAATATACATAGTTGGTATATTTTTCTAATATAAATAAGAGAAAATGTATAATGTAGATTTACTTACCTTTATATCACTTCTTGTCATATATTTTAAGCGTTAAGCCATTTTTTTATAATTTTGTCATTTGATTGGGTCAGTAAGGTCGATGTTTATGAAATTATTTCCTACATTACAAGTGGATATCTTATTTGATTGATGTAAAGTTTTATGCATGTAATAGTTTGGCCAAAAATAAAGCTTATTTATTCTTCGTTCGTGTTTAATATTGGAGTTCCCCGTTTCACTTGTGGCGTTAAATAAGAATTTAATGTGTTTTTGCTGATCACAGCTCATCAACACATTGAGATATATCTTCAGATCGCAAAAATATTTGTTCCGATGCTGGAATCGAACTCGCAACCTCCTGCGTGGCAGGCGACCCTTCGCCCGCCGCGCCACAGAGGTAGTCGTCTATGTATGTATGGTAAGGCTTAGGTACCTACAACTGTAGGGAAAAAAAACATTGTCAATGAATAAGTTAAAGTTTTTCATATTTTATGGGATCTCAGAACTCATTATCTCGTCCAGATTGACATCATAGAGCCTGCTCTTCGAGGCTTGTCCGATGGTATTCTTCTTCAGGGTAAGAGAGACGTGTCCTTGCTCCGTCTTGGTGGAAGGGCAGAAGGCGGTGAGTCTCGTGGGCACGTAGTTCGCGTGGACTAGCTTGAGAGGCGCTGCGATCGACATGCAGCCTTCATCTGAAACAAATTGAAGACATTTTTGGTTGTATTAGGTAGGTACCTACCGCTAGGGCGCTTGGGTACCTACTCTGCATAAGGTAAGTTAAGTTTGTAAGTTTGCTTCTATTTTGGATATTTAGTAGTAGTAGAGCTTTTTTGTGAAAGAAGGCATGGTGTTTGGGCGACAGCGCCCTGAAGGTACCAATAGCATCGTACGCACCTGGTTTATTCTATATTCTAAGTATAGGTAAAAGTTTTCTCACCTGGAATTTTTGTCGTAACATCGACATTGTCGATCATAAAAATGCCGCTCTTTCCAAGCGAGTTGGCGACAGTCCTCGTGTGGAACTCTCGCGTCTGCAGCGACTCGAGCGAGGGCGCATCCGTGGCCACGCCGACCACGTGAGACAGGTTCGTCGAGATATACTCCGCCAGCTCGTAGCTCAGACCTTACAAACAGATTTACAATGAGGGCTTTTAAATGAGAAAAAAGTAGTTCATTTTGGCTCGATAGATGGCGCTGACTCAAGTATGCTTGTCAAAATTATCAAATGCATTGTCTGTGCTTTTGTGTGATAGTAACAAAATATTACGAAAATATAATCACTAGGTTGTTCACTTTGACATTTCACTTTATTTTGAAAGCTAGGTTCAAAGCAGCGCCATCTATTAGCGCATGATTTGAAACGTCCGTGAAGACCCTTCATTGACGTACCTCCAAGATAATAATAATAATGCTGGACAGTTCACACAACATTATCTAGCCCCAAGCTAAGCAGAGCTTGTGTTATGGGTACTAGATAACTGATATATTTATACAAATATTATACATAGATAGATATTTTTTATTAGAAAATACCCAGAACACCCTGAACAAATATCTGCGATCGCACAAATATTTGTTCCGAGGCGGGAATCGAACCCGCAACCTCCTGCGTCAAAGGCCAAGCTTCGCCCGCCGCGCCACAGGGGTCGTCAATGACATGGAAGTGAATGGCGTGACTTTTCATGTTGGTGGAAATGGTCTACCAAAGTTTTAGTAAAACAGCCACCGTTTTACTAAAACTTGACTTGACTTTGACGACTTGGAAGGAGTGTAACGTTGCAAATACTCTTCCCACCATTTTCGAAAAGAAACGTGTAGTCTAATTTTGTTTTATTTCCTAGTGTTTTTTGAATTTATTGTGTTATTTTGATGGCATTTTAACCAACGTAGTTAGCTCGTTTAAAGAGCACTAATGTATAGTGAAATGAAATCCAAGTGAATTGCGATACTTTTCATGTTGTCTACCAAAGTTTACAATTTAATCAATAATTTGTATTCTATCCCCGGGCCTTTTGTTTTCTTTATAATTGGTGCCTCACAACTTGTGCATTTGCCATTTTAAAGTAATTTTTAATTTTTAATGTTTTAGTAAAACGGCCACCGTTTTACTAAAACATGACTTGACGTTGACGACTTGGAAGGATTGTATTGTTGCAAATAATATTGAAAATACACTAATGAAAACATCGAGCAACGCGCAGGCCTCCGTGTATGAAAATTAAAAATTACTTTAAAATGGCAAATGCACAAGTTGTGAGGCACCAATTATAAAGAAAACAAAAGGCCCGGGGATAGAATACAAATTATTGATTAAATTGTACTACGTTTCGCTTGTGGCGCGAAATTCTAACTCAATTACCTACGCGTGTTTTTGCTCATCACAGCTCATCAACACATTTTGAGATAACGAATCCTGATTTTGCGGGAACTAGGAGACCTAACACGCATATTTTGATTGAAAGTGTCTCATAATTACCATAAGTTTAGTTTTAGGGGAACCCCAAAAATTTATTTGTTTTTTTTCTATTTTTGTATGAAAATCTTAATGCGGTTCACAGAATACATCTACTTACCAAGTTTCAATAACATAGCTCTTATAGTTTCGGAAAAAAATGGCTGTGACATACACGGACAGACAGACAGACAGACATGACGAATCCATAAAATCCTAAAAATGGCGAAAATGGGAAAGAGTCGAGGACTTGTTTATAATATTAGGTACCTGGTATCTGACACGTGCAACTTATTGTCCTGCGCATGCTATCCTCTTCCTTCCATCCGAACTTGAAGAGAACAAGCGTGGGGTCGCGAGGGTCATGCTTCAGCACCATGAACTGCAGTGCCACATCCAGGGTCAGGATGAACTCCTCGTTTAGCTCCGTGTGGGAACTCACGTCTATTATTGCCACTGAAAACAAAATGTATCATCACCATCAACCGTAAAGTCTACCTACTAACTAGGTACTATTTATCCAGACTTGTTTGTAAGATTCATTAGTATAAGATTTGTCCTGGCTTCTAGCTTAGTTAAGGAATGTGTTATTGCTGGAAGAAAGCGTTAGCGTATTCAGTCGTGAGACGCATCAATGGCGGCGATGAGCTCACCACTTATCACGTCTATTTCCCACGATGATGCAACCCACGCCGCGGTTAATAGAGACCCATTTGGGGCTCTGCCTACACTTTCGGGGAATAAGGCGTGTGTCTATGTATGTATGTATATATATTAAGTAGGTCCTATTTGTAAATAGTATTTGAAAATAGCGCGCACTTTGGTCACAGAAACAGCGATACCAAACAAAGAACAAATGGTTTTTTTCTTTTCGAAAAAAATACCGACTTCGAAGCTAGGAATTTATCCCCAATACAATATTTTATAATATTAGTGATCGGAACCGTGTGCTGATCACAATGAGCCTAAACACTGCGGTCCACCTTCCGTCTCCATCATCAGATCAGCTTGGTGTCACCATCATATTGTATTGTCATCGAAACTTGACAGGTATGCCAAATCTCAGCTCAATCGGTTGAAGATAACTGTAATATCACATTCCTTGAATAAGCTAGCAGCCAGGACAAATCTTATACCAACAAATTGCTCATGCTCACGCCCTGGTGTACCTAAACCCTCTCTTACGACATCCATGGGAGGAGACCGTCGTCTGTCTTTCCTGAAAACTATAATCTGGGTCTCTTCAAGGCTAGAGTGCCTTCTAGACCTTTGTGATCCATCTTCGGCCACATCGTCACTTTCCAACAGATGAGATCGTGGTCAAACAAAGGTCTATAAATGTTGGAAAAATAACACCACGGCAAGACGTAGATGTGTCTTCGATGGACATCCATCGGCTGATAATGATGATGACTACGTATGAACTTACATTGAGTAGACAGATATTCAGGAGGTATACTAGCAGGATAAATCACTTCCAGAGACGCCGTGTGACCGAGGTGCATCCCTGTACCGAAGCCTGGAACGCCACAGTTAGTGCATATTTTCCTAGAAAATAATTAGTTTGATTATTAAGGGTATAAATGGTATGAAATATATGATTTGATTGAGGACCTATCATTTTACGCGGTCTTCCTAATCTTATTTTTTTTTTTACTTTAATAGACTTTTGTTTTACCACGATCTCACCTGTTGGTAAATGACGATGTGGCACAGGTCTAGAAGGCACCTAATTCACTCTGCCTTGAATAGACCCAGATTATAGTTTTCAGGAAAGACAGACGACGCTTCCACTCCTTAGCAGTTCGCATTCTAAAGGTAGAACTGAAACGTTTAGTACGAATAGAGGGTATACTAATGAGGTAATTAAGGATGGTACCGAGCCGTGTGTCTCCTCGTCCTATGATGAAAAGGAGATGGTGTGATCAGATCGTGAAGTTCTTGGGAGCATTCCCCGAAATGTAACCTATAAAAGATCGAAAGACAAGCGACTTTACGGCGGTGCTCCAGACTCTGAGGTGGCTCTCTCTTATCCGACCTATAAGTAGGTACGTCATTATCAAGATCTGATGGTAGACAAAGATATAAAAGTATATCTTATCATGTAAATGTTACACAAGAGGAGTCACATTGGCTATACCTACGATGACCGTAGTCTGAACTCAGGTTTTCACCCCTAGTACGAGTAGGTAGGTATTTTAACTCACACTTGTGAGCGTCATTCTAGTGTATTTGCATCAAAACCAAAACAGCGCCTGTAGAGGAGCTTTTTGCAACCGTTTACCGAAACCATAGACGTAGAATTTTTTCGCTACGCTAAATAGACAAACGAAGCGTGGGAGAGAGAAGTCATTTTTAAATGTACCCCGTGCAAGAAGAAAAGTGACAGCAACAATGTATTGAATGTGACATGTTTTGCTTGAGTACATGCCCATACCGGACGGTCTCTTGTGCAGTTTAACTAATTTCGTAATTTTTTTAGTAATCTTACTATTAAATAGCAGCGTTTTACCTGAAATAAAACGCATATTAAAATACTTACCTCACTGGAAGCTTTATATTGAGAAAGCATATCCGTTTCCGTCGTATTTCAACCAGTTTTCGTACTTTTAATCCGAGTATTTCCGATCCAGTGGCGACACCTGGCGGCCGCGCGCCATTTTAGTTTCATAAAATGAAGCGCGCCATCTTGACTTCATTGGCTTAATTCCACCAGGCAGAATTAAAAGTGAAAGCTTCCAGTGAGGTAAGTATTTTAATATGCGTTTTATTTCAGGTAAAACGCTGCTATTAAAAAACTAGACCGTCACTGGAAGCTTTATATTGAGATCTGTTTGTTATCGCCTGGTGACGCCACTTGCAAATTAGTAGAAAACTTAATTTAACGCCAATGTGATAAAACGTTATAAAATAACAACTGTAAGTATCATACTGTGTATGTAATATTTTACAACCATAAAACTTAAATATATAAGTATTCTATCCAGCAATCAATAACATCCAGAATCAAAATTCTTAATTAATTTAGTAACATTTTCAGAATGATTACTGTTGATTACTTCTCGTCTGTAAAACTACTGGAATGTATTAGCTGTTCACCAATTCCCTCGGGACAAGATTTCATGGAAGATCATCAAGGGGATGATTTTTCCAACCAACTTTTGGAAGCTACAGCAGATCGGACGCTTCCTGGAGCTGCCTGTAATGCCAGCTTCTTTGAAAGGTTTGACCCAGTCTGCTATAACTGTGCGCGAGGCGGGCATTGCCACACCTCTTACTGTTATCATCATCATCATCATAATAATCATGCACTTTCCGTTCAACATTACTGTATTTACTGTAATAAACAGATTAAATGATTTAGCCGTGTTACGTCTTTCATTTAATAATGCTTTAGTTTTTTCTATCCATAATATGGGATTTAAATACGATTTACTTGTAATCAAAAGTAGGTTTCAGACTGTATAATTACTGCTGACAGTCTTTGAACTGAACTGTGGCCAAAATATTATATTCGTATATCTAACACACTGGGTAGGATCTAACACTGTATGTAACTAAGTAAGGTCAGGACATGTATGAGTCTTCCTGAAGAAAGCAGTAATAACATTGCGGTCTGACGCGATAAATGAAATAATTATTCATATCTACTGTGTAGTTAGTTAGAAATGACGTAAGCTTACTAACTTCCCAGATGGGTGGTTTGGAAATCTTTGGATTTTTTAAGCCAATCGACTTTAAAATTATTATGTTTCACGAGAATGTGAGAATTTAAGCGACTGGATGTTTCAGCGTTACATAGCGTAGAAACGACAAACTCGTGCAAAAGAATATGAAAAGTGATAAATTAAATGTAAATCAAATAGAAATTGAGCTAGTTGCGCACCCGAAGGATTTACAGAGTTGAGTTGGGAATCGAAGTTACCCGCGTCCGTAGGAAAATACCCTTGCGTCCCTACACGTGATCTCTGGGTGGTGCCAAACGGGTAACAACATTTCTGGTGGTAGGCTTCGGCCGTGGCTTGTCACCACCCACTGGACAAAGCCAGTCCGTGAAGCGACATTGTCGTGTTTCGGACTGATGTCCAGTGTAGCCATCGTGGAAGTGACGGGTTTGAGCAGTTCGTGCACTGGATTCAGCATGTGCGTTTTAGAGACCGCAGCGGTGCAAGTGTGCCGGGTGGCTAGGCTTGGAGGGTAGCGGGATCCGAAGCACGGTTCTCCGCTGGCCGACCGCAGGTTGTAGGGGGCCCAACTAGTGAGTTAGCCACTCATGAAAGGCTGCCCCGCCGCCTCGCGAAAAATCCCAGAATGCTCCATCGTGCCGGTTGGCGACCGGATGAGAGGACCCGATGGCCATTCCTGGGGGGGTTCGGGCGTCCCCGCAGTCTCCAGTCTAGTCTCCCACTGGCGCAGGAGCCTGCTGTTTGTCTCTTGGTTTTCGCTGACCAGTGCCTCGCTCAACAGCCGTTTTTCCCATTAACCTAAACACTCATAACAACCATGAAAAAGTTCAAAAATAATAAGTCGTTTCTACAGCGGAAGCACTTCCTCTCGCTTCAAGTGCACCTCTCGAATATTCGAGGGCTGCACTCCAATCTCGATCCGGTCCACCACCACCTAGAGACCGCTAAGCCTCACTTATTATTCCTCACGGAGACGCAGATTCTATGTCCTGCCGATACAGCATACCTCACATACCCAGGCTATGCTCTGGAGTACAACTTTAAACCCAAAGCTGGTATCTGTTTATTTGTCCGGGAAGACATTTGCTGTCTGCGTCTTCGTGACCTTGAAGAACCCAATTTTTCAGTTTTATGGACTTTGGTGGACACCGGCTTAGATAAAATTATCTATGCTGGCTTATATCGGTCTCACTCTGGAGACTACGAGACAACCAGGTTGTTCAACTACATATGTGAAGCGGCGGATGTGGCCCAACAACGTTATCCTGATGCCCAACTGGTGATTCTGGGGGACTTTAATGCCCACCATCAACAGTGGCTTTTCCCATACCAGCTCACCGACCATGCTGGGAGAGAGGCGTGCAAACTTGCACTCACGCTAAATCTCACTCAGCTGGTCCATGAGGCAACCAGAATTCCAGACGTTGAGGACCACACAGCCAACTGCTTGGACCTTCTGCTGACGAACGAGCCGGATCACCACTCAGTATCAGTTTTGCCTCCTTTGGGTACATCAGATCACTGTGTGGTGAGGTCTGTATCGTCATACTCGCCACCCGATCCCTCACCCAGAGGAAGTAGGCGAGTGTGGCGTTACAAGTCAGCAGATTGGGATGAGATGCGACATTTCTTCGCTTCTTATCCTTGGCGGCAAACCTGCTTTTCTTCTTGTGACCCGACGGTCTGTGCTGATGCCGTTTCGGAGGTGATCAAAAGAGCAATGGAGTATTTTATTCCATTCTCCGATGCTTCACCTTCAGGCAATGCTCGCCCATGGTTCAGTCCCGCGTGTGCTAGTGCAGAAGCGCTAAAACATGTGGCTTACCTAGCCTGGGTTGACGCAAGAAACGGTAAAACCTCGGATGCACGGCTTAAGAAGAAAGCCTTTAACAAAGCCGCCAAGTCTTGCAAGAAGGTGATACGGAAGGCTCGCTTCGATCGGATTGGCCGTCTGGGTGCTAAGCTTGCCGCATACCCTGCGGGAAGTAAAGCTTTCTGGTCTCTGGCTAAGTCCGTGGAAGCGAACTTCAGCCGCCCTTCACTCCCTCCACTACTGAAACCCGACGGGTCCCTAGCTCACGCTGCGGTTGAGAAAGCAAATTTATTTGCTACTCAATTTGCGGAGGCTTCACGTCTTGAAACTTCTGGCGAAATTCCACCCAGCCTTCCTCGGTGCGAAGCTTCAATGCAGGAAATTCGCATCCAGCAAAAGGAAGTGCTCAGAACGCTACGTGGTCTCGACGTGAATAAAGCTAGCGGTCCGGATGGTATCTCGGCTATAGTGTTGAAAACCTGTGCCCCTGAGTTGTCTCCAGTATTAACGCGACTTTTCCGCCTCTCTTTTAAAACTGGTGAAGTCCCTAAATCTTGGAAGCTCGCAAACGTGCAGCCTGTACCCAAGAAAGGCAGTCGTGCTGACCCTTCAAACTACCGCCCTATTTCGGTCACCTCCCTACTTTGTAAATGTATGGAGCGTGTACTGAATAGGAAGCTCCTTGCATACCTCGAAGGTAACGACCTCCTCAGTGATCGCCAATACGGATTTCGCCGAAACCGGTCTACTGGGGACCTTCTTGTGTATGCCACGCACATTTGGAGCGAGGCCATCGAGAAATACGGTGAAGCACTAGCTGTTTCATTAGACGTCTCGAAGGCCTTTGATAGGGTTTGGCACGCTAGCCTTATTGGCAAGCTTCCTGCCTACGGACTGCCAGTTCAACTCTGCTCCTGGCTCGCAGACTTTCTGAGGGAAAGATCCATTCGGGTAGTTATTGACGGCTGCTCGTCGGATCAATTGGCTAACGCCGGGGTACCTCAGGGGTCAGTGCTATCTGCCACACTGTTTCTGTTGCACATTAACGATCTGCTAATGCCCGGTATCATTGGGTATGCAGACGACAGCACAGTTGTGGAGAGATATGTTTCTACTGCGCGAGCTAGGAAGAATGAAATTCAGGAGTTAAGAGATGAGATGCTGCAGCGTCTGAATTTGACTCTCAAGGCTGTATCCGACTGGGGTGATGCCAATCTAGTCAAGTTCAATGCCTCTAAAACGCAGGCTTGTCTCTTCTCGGCGAAAAAAAGTCCGTTTCTCCAAGTTCCTGTATTCCGCGATGTACCTGTAGCTATAGGAGATCACCTCGAGCTCTTAGGTGTTTCGCTCACGCCTACTCTCAACTTTGGCTCTTACATCGAGTCTAAGGCAAAAACAGCTGCCATGAAGCTAGGCATCCTGAATAAGGTAAAGCGTTACTTCACACCAGGACAGCTTCTCAGTTTATATAAAGCACAAGTCCGGGCTGGTATGGAGTACTGCTGCCATGTTTGGGATGGTTCGGCCAAATACCAGCTTGCTGCCTTGGACTCGATCGAACGTAGAGCTTTCAGGCTTATAGGTGAGCAACATATGGCGGAGACTAAGATCCAGAGTCTCGAGCACCGCCGTAAGGTTGCATGCCTTTCAATCTTCTATAGGTTACATTTCGGGGAATGCTCCCAGGAACTGCACGATCTGATCCCACCATCTCCTTTTCATCATAGGACGAGCAGGCGTACGGCTCAGTACCATCCTTACCTCATTAGTATACCTTCTATTCGCACAAAACGTTTCGGTTCTACCTTTATAATGCGAACTGCTAAGGAGTGGAATACACTGCCGTCGTCTGTCTTTCCTGAAAACTATAATCTGGGTCTCTTCAAGTCTAGAGTGAATAGGTGCCTTCTAGACCTTTGTGCTCCATCTTCGGCCACATCGTCACTTACCAACAGGTGAGATCGTGGTCAAACAAAGGTCTATCAATGTTAAAAAAAAAAAAAAAAAAAAAAAAAAACAGAGGTTAAAGTTTTTCGAATTGGACCAAGAAGTCCAACGTTTCCATGCCACCTCGTTTTCAGAGTAGACTTAAGCCAAGAATTTCTAAGCAAGGATAATTGTTCTGTGTTCCACGTTTCTACAACCTCGGACCAGCCCCTCATTTCCACACTTCAAGGGTGATATTCTCGACCCCCGGAGGTGAGAGTCCCGTTGACGTGTCTATTAGATGTTTCTGTAGGATTTTTAGGGTTAACGGTGCTGTCAGCGAGCAGGCTTTGTGATCCTATCGCCAAAATACCATTTACCATCGGGGTACTACTATTAAGTATATTCCCGTCGACTGATTTAGGTGACTCATACTTTGGAATTAGGAACGGTGGTGGAAAACATTCACGCGAGCGGGTAGTTCCATGGAACACTGAACGCGTCGTAAAATAGAGCTTGACTGTCTATCAGGTCTCGAGATACATAATTGAAAACAACATGCGTGGTTTCTGAGGCAAACAAATTTATCATTGGGGTTCCCCACTTTGGAAACATTATGTCCACACAGTTGGGTAGAAGGTGCCACTCCGGCGGTCGGCGATGATGCAACAACGGCATGACTGTTGTATTTGCCTGGGAGATAGTGTATGCTGAAGTGTATTTGATGGTGATCTAGTAAACTCAGAATTTGACAAGTTATTTCCACCAGGGGTAATGATTTCGTACCTCCTTCTTTCCATAGATGAGCGACTGCGGTCCTGTTGTCACATTGTATGAGGATCGAACTGTGATGCAGTCGATGAGTTTTGCTCTGACAGGCATGAGTATGGCCAGCATCTCTTTTTGATTGCAGTGTAGTGCTTGCTCTTCTTGTGAACAAGTGCCCAAGAGGGCCAGATCTTTTAGTTTTGCCCCCAAGCCAAGTCTGATGCATCTGTTGCCAGAAAGTTCGTTGGAGGAAGGTCATGACATTCATTACCCTCCTCCATGGATGTAGCATCGTTGAAAACTGTAAATTTCAAGTCCACCAACTCAGTTCTTCGGAAACACCCTGAGGCAGTTGGTAAGCCTTTGATGAAAGGTCTGGTAGTGAATTCATGAATATTATTAACTTTCGATGACAGAGCCGTCCTCGAGGAACAACAAAGCTGGCGAAAATTAGGAGTGCTATTATACTTTGTAAATCTTTTAGAATCTCATTTTTCTGATCGAGCACCTGATTTACTTTTGTGATTATTGCCATCGACTTTTCTATTGGCAGGGATTTTAGATTGTCTTACGGTCTCCACAACACTCCCAAATAAATTATGCTTTTTTGAAGTTTGAGAACGGATTTCTCGAAATTTATTTTCCAAACCAGAGTTTGCAACTTATGTACTGTGAGTTAGACATGCTCGCGAAGCACATACACACATGTGTACACTTTAATGTATTATAAGTTAATTGACGAGATAAACAAGGATTTTTACTTTCCATCTTTCTCGTAATGTTTGAGCCACCCAATTTGTCAGTATTGAAAAGGTTTTAGGCGCCGTGCTTAACCCGAATTAGAGCCAAGTCATCTCTAGCAATTCTCGGTACAAGGCGTAGGAACCGCCTGTGCGACTTTGTTATTTTTAGATGAAAATAACCTTGGGAAAGATCTACTTTGCACAGCCAGTCCTGTGGTTGCAAGAAATCCAGAATACGATACATGTTTATGAGGTGGAAGGGATCTGTCATGACATTGTCGTTTAGCGCTATGAGGTTGAATATAGGGCTGATTTGTCGGATTTTGGCATCAGAAACAGAGGGGATATGAAACTTTGCGAGAGTTGAGATACTTTTAAAATGCCTTGTATTTTTTTTTTTTTTTTTTTTTTTTACAGATATTTCCTCTAATACAGGAGTATGAAAGGGACCTCTGATCACATTTGGGTAAACAAAGCGAGGTTTTTAAAAGGATGGTAGGTATGCGATACCCCAGAATTAACCTTAACACAATATCTGGTGCTCTCATTTCCTTTCACTGCAAGTGGAAGTGCGCTAACTGACCTGCTTAAAATCGTTCAGAGTCATTGTTTGTATCTTTTTTTATTTCCTCTGAAACCTGTAAGCATTGGAGCGTCCTCGGTTACTTCCACGATCGGGCCGCGAGCCTCGGTTGTGAAATGACCCTCTTTCATTGAAACTGTGGTGCTCATACTGGATATTCGAGGGTTGACCTTTGTATAGGTGGTCGACATGGTGGTATCCACCCCGCGAGGGTGGGTTGATACAGGCATGCATGTGCATAAGTTATAGGGTAAGCCTGGTACTTGAAAATAAAATCGAATTCCACGCGATGGAACTGCGGGTTTTTGTACGCCTTGCCCCCGCGAGGGGCGGCTGTTAGATTGATTGGATCTTGCTTGTATCAATCCCTTAGTTTTTGGTGGCCAAAAACTTTGCGGACTCCCCCGGCCTTTTCTAATGTATCTGTGATATGCTCAGACTCAAATATATAAGCATTCTGTTCAATGTCGCTTTTACTAAAGGGGCTCAAACTTGTTCGGCTTGTTATAGTTTCCCCGACGCATTTCGATACTTTCGGCCTGGTGGCCACAAACTAATTGCAAGAAATCGGAGGAGATTATGTAAATTCCCTTTTTGAAAGAACTCATCAAATTTTCGCGCTTTATCTGTCATAATTAATGTCTGTATGCTTAGCCCAAGCAAGAAAGTTATGAATACTTACCTGCAAGCTGCAACGTTTCTTTTTATTTAATTTTGCAGTAGGTTATAGCTGCATAAGATCTATTAGCATGGGCAAGGTGACGTAAGGTTTCATATATTTTTACCTCCTCGTTTGTTTCCAGGCCCATCAAGCCTGGAGTATGATTACATGCTTTTTGTGTATCAGCGTATCTTACCTCTGACCAAGATGTAATACCTAAACACTGGACTACGTGTAGCATTTAAAAAAAAAAGATATCGGATTTCTTGGAATAGCTGTTTCTTTTATTTTAATCTCGATATCAAAGGTGATATATAGATAGAAAACACTTTATTGCACAACACAGAAAATAAGCTATATAAAAAAAAAAAAACATTAAGTCACGATTTAAATTTAAACTTCATCGTCAAGACATTGTTCATCAGCGACATCATGTTGTTCGTATAGCTCTCAGCTAATGTCTGAACAAAATGACGCCCCATCGGGACAAGCGGAATTGTTTGAGGTTATAAAATTGGTTACCGTATTTTAGAGCTCACCCATATCCTGGACTAATTTATCCAGCCTAGCATCAGCAGGACGATGGGCGCGCTTTGCTTCCTGTCGGTGGCGGCAGCGCTGCCACTTCCTGCCGGTGGCATGTTCCACAGTCGGCGTGGACGAGCTCGATGTGCTGCTGCTGGAATTGGTTCGAACACGCTTGCGTGCTTGCAGCCTGCGGCTTGGCAGCAGTGTTGGGCTCATTAGCATTCATTACTATAAGATAAATAACGTTAATCTATTGCATTACAAACTACGTGGTTCTGTAACCTCAAAAAATGCACGACCACTGTACGAATTAAAACTGGTAAATTTAAAACAATGTACGAGATCCGAACGGAAAACCGTTAAAGCAAATGATCAAGTACTAACAAGGTTAAATGTATATAGAGGGTACTTATAGTTCCCGGCACAATTTAACCACTTTAAATACTGCAAGCTTTTACTTACGTATTATCAACATCACTTATTCACTTTAGGATTATTATATATATAAGTATTTATACGCAACAGTGGTAGGAACGGAGCTGCTGCGCACAAGTTGCTTCGACGGAATACGAAACGCCAATGAAGTCAAGATGGCGCGCTTCATTTTATGAAACTAAAATGGCGCGCGGCCGCCAGGTGTCGCCACTGGATCGGAAATACTCGGATTAAAAGTACGAAAACTGGTTGAAATACGACGGAAACGGATATGCTTTCTCAATATAAAGCTTCCAGTGACGGTCTAGTTTTTTAATAACAAATATTACTTTGTATGACAATGGTGTCATGTTCAGTTTGTGACTGTGAATATACAAGACGTAATTATCCGGGAAAATACACGTTTCACAGGTAAATAAGAGATTATTGGTAGTTCGATTGTATTGCTTATTTTATCAATTCTGCTTTAGTAAATGGCCTAAAAACCAGTTTCATTCGTAGATTAGGACTTTCCGTTATATTTTTTAATAATATTTCGTTGCTGCACCTAGAAATAAACAATATTTTATGTAAAATATAAAAATGTTTGATTACGATAGGGCTTGACCAAGTGATGACGTCAGAAATATCGATAGTCCTGTTGCAGTCTATATCGTAGTATAATGCGCATCATGTAAAAAGAACGCTGGCGGTCAAGCTTCTTCAGGCGTTCCAGCGTTCGTTTTAAGAGATTACTTACTTTTCTACTTATTTAAGAGATGTATACCTATGCATTCAATGAGTGCCTACATAGTTTACTACTTTTTACATGACGCGCACTATACCTACCTATAAATTAAATTTTTGTCCATCCTAGAATGGAGGTTTACTTTGTTTGGAGTAAATATGTGTGCTCTGTTAACATTTTACCGTTTTAAAAAAAATCTATAATAACCAGGTGGACATTGAGGTGTGTGTTTTTGTATTGACTATTGAAAAGGTAACTTTAAAGCACCACGTTTGTTTTTATTGCAGTTTGTGTAGTAGATATTTTGGAGTAAATATTTACGTTGTTGTACACACGCCTTTTTCCCGAAAGAGTATATTTATTTTTTATTTTTTATAAATAAATATTGTTTATTTCTGCTTAATAAAATAATAGGTAACAAATTAAATTTAAATATACCCCAGAAATTCCGTTCCAGCGGGACTCGAACCTGCACCCTCGCCTGTGATCAGCGATGCCTTTACTTTCGAACTTTGAACAGGTTTCCAATGAAACACCTGTAGATACAGCACTATCAACTTGGCGCTATAGCCGAGGTGATAGTGCCCACAAATTTCGTCTCGAGCGTCATAGCTCGATCTATGGCTAAATTGTTTAAGGCACCGCCGATGACAGGCGAGGGTGCGGGTTCGAGTCCCACTGGAACGGAATTTTTGGGTTACATTTAAATTTAATGTTATCCATAAAGCGTGGTTTACACTTGAAAAATAATAAACTTTGGGGTAACAAATTGTCTATAGGTAAAGTAACAGAGTGAAAAATTATATGGGCGTAGCACCGCTGATATAAAATGTTTTTGTGCTTTCAGATTTCCAAGTAATCCTGTGCTACGAGAAAAATGGTTATCGGTTTTATGACGAGTGGGATGGACTCAAATAAGAACTCCACTAGGTATATGCAGCAAACATTTTAAGTTTAAATTTAAAAGGGAAACTCTAAGATCCCACCTATAAATAAAACTGTAATATTTAGGGGTCAATAAATAATAAAGGTTTATTTATTAACTGTATTCAAAATTCTCTTTATGACGTCAAATCTGCCAAACTGTGTTATTCATGAAAGACTTAATCTGCATTAAGATGTATTTATCTACCATACACATCACGGACGGATGATGAATTCTATCGACAATGTAAAAGTGTTGGTCGAGGACAACACTATTTTTAACTCGGACATAGACTTTCACCAACACGTGCACATATTTTTTTTGGTTCCATCTTCGATCTCTGATTGTAGATCTAGTACATATACTAAATCTATGACCGAAACAAACACTTGAAACTCGCTTACCTAGATACAAAGAAAACAATACTAATAAAATAAATAATACCTAATTCAGATTATAATAGGCGTGGAAAATATTCAATTTCTTTATCTTTATAAAATAGAAGGTCACACACATTTATAAAAAAAAAAGTATCTTTCAAGTATATAGGTATTTTTTTAAAGCCGGGATATTGAATATCGAAGGACTGTTTTTTTTATGGGTGCTTGAATTCTTCAGCTTTGCCATTTAGCGCTATACTGCGACATTAGGTTTTATTAATTTTTCAGACATTAAAAGTCAGCACGGATTGCGCCCTCATTTTCGCGGATGGCGCGACTTGTTTTTTTTGCTAATGGCTTCTGTGCTTTGTCAGCTACAATTTAGCCATATCAATTATTATTACCTAAATTTTTCATGAATCACAAGTATTAAAAGTCGTCAAGAGTCCCGTCAACTCACAAGTTCACACACAACCCAGTTTAAATGGTGGCAGAAAAACCAGGTTTTTGCATGAAAAAATATTTTTTTTCGAAAAGGCACGCAATACCTACACTTAAATTTAACTACACCATAGATGTGCTATCGAAGTTACACCGGATAAAATACCACCAAATTTACACGAAATAACTCGAAAAAACACCAATAAAAATGACGAAGTTTCTTTCAAAAATGGCAGAAATCCCTAATACCTATTCGTTGTCATACATCTGAAGTGTAATTTTTATATTCGACGCACTTTGTCACTAATCGCCATAGGTAAGTCATTCACAAAAATATTACACAGAGACAAATGTTTTTTTTTTATACAACATGGAATGACAGATCAAGCAGATGGCCCACCTGATGTTAAGCGGTAGGTACCCTCTGCCTCTGCCTCGGTAGGTACCCTCTGGTCACCGGCACCCACGGTGAAATTACAGGCACATGGGACTTTTCATCTTTGTGTATCATGGTGGCGGGCTCAGTGCCACGCCACATAGGTGCCACTTGGTGGGTTCACATACGATGCGTCCTAGGTGGACTTGCCCTATGAGGTAATGAGTGAAAGGCAAAGGTTGGAACTCAGCTTTTCGGTAACTCATTCACATTAAAAAACCCAGGTTCTTAAGACCCCACTCACAAATGATGTTCAATCGAAGCGTAATACTCCGACAAGTCCTTCCAGTTAGTAGGACGCGTCAGATCCACACTATCTATCGCATCGAACTCCTCAGCAGATATATTGTGCACCACAAACGATTGAAATACCAATACACAAATTGTGAAAAACATTTTTACGTTTGAATCTATAGGGGTTGGGGCTTTGCTCGGACTATAGATCACAACAATACATAAAAATACACTACAAACTAGATCTGTCAGCGCCTCTACTTCAACTGATTTAGTTGAAAGAATCAATTGACTGCATCTATAATGAAGAATTGTTTTTAGTGTGCGATCATCTCATTGTTCCAATGTTGTTATTTGAGTTAGGTGTGTCATCTTTATGTCGCAGGAAGATAGAGTCACATCAGGTAAATCTCCATTTCACTAGACTATAGTACCTACAGGTTCATTTTTTAGCGCTTAACTGAGGCAGTCCCTGAGGTATGGGAGCGGTACGGGAGGGGGTGTTTTCGTTTATGTTATGTCACATGTCATCTGATAATTTGAGAGATGAAAGCACCCCTCCAGTACCGCTCTCTTACCTCAGGGACTGCCTCAGTTAAGCGGTAGACCTGTAGTCGAACGAGAGTACTACCTACCATCCCGGGGTATCGGGGTGTGGTATACCCGAGGGGCAGCTTAGTCCTACATAAGTGAGTTCATGCTCGCAATTGCGGCCAAGACTTGAATAATATTTTCTCACTCATGTTTTTACTAAAACATGAGAAAAAAAGAGAGTTATTTTTTTGTGAAACAGTTCGTCCAGGGAAGTACTAACACCATATTTCTGCCGCAAAGCAGTAGTGCTCGCATTGCTGTGTTCCGGTTTGAAGGGTATGGTTGCCTGTGAAATTACAGGGTGTGTGCTAGGTGGACGTGACATATGAGGTAATGCACTGTTAGAGGTTACCGCTTAACATCAGGTGGGATCGGTTTGTCTTTCATTAAAGATGGTAAAAAAAAAACACAAATCACGTTCTCTAAAATTATATTTCACAAGACTAAACTAGAGAAATATAATTTGAATCGAAAACACTATGTATGAGTGCTGTATCTACTAGGGTAATGGGCATATGCCTGATGTTACTATCTTACTGCAACATAGTTATTGTTTATTTGTAAATGTACGTGCCAATTTAATGTATAATACCTTTAATGTAGTCATTTGATTTTATTACTGTTTTGAACTACAATAAACTACGGAACCACTTGCCAACCTTTGTCAGTTTTTTATGGCGAACCAGTGTTTGAAAATTCGCATCAGTGGGGTAAGCACGTTTTTTTTTTTTTTGCTTTAAAATTAACTTTAGCACAGAATAAATAATAGTACAAGTAGCATGAGTCAAATATTGGCCAATTGCCTCAGAACAAATATGTGTACAATCTGCAGATATTTATTTTGGGTATTTTTTATGCATAATAACAAATATCTATCAATGTAATATACTGACTTAAAAAAAAACAGGCTTACTGAGAAATGCACTACACCTAAACAGTAAGCCCATATCAACATAAATACCTTAGAAAGTAACATACATACAAAACACTTTATTTATAACTTAATCTAACACACGTGTGATCGCTGACGCGTCGCGGCCCGGGGCATCACGTGACAGACGGCCCTTGAATCACCGGAACTTCGGCCAGAAGTCAGGGCTCAAGTAGATCTTCAGATCTTCCGTAGGGACCCTCACCAAAAATGAGCTAAAGCCCACATTATGACGAGAGTCCAACTTCATGACCCTCAATCCCACTCCGACTTTCTTCTTGATGTACTCCACCACTTCTGCGTCCTTCACGCCGAAGTAGACGCGAGACACGTAGATCTGCGTAGTGGGTGGATGCTCACGCTAGTGGCGCGAAATTCAACTTTTTTGGTGTTTTTTGCTCATTTGCTCATGAGCACTTCTTCAGATAGCGAAAGTTAATTTCGCGAGAACTAGGAGACTTAACACACATGTTTTAATTGATAGTATATACGCCTAAAAATAGCACGTACGAGTTATCTAGTACGTGGTTTAGTTAGAGCTCGTGGAGCCAAGGGTGAACATCTTATGGCTAGTCAGTCTCCGTTTTATCGTGTTTTACAATAATTTGATAGTAGATTGTATCATAAGGGAGCAACATAATATTTTTACGGCGAGGGCGCTTTTTTGAATCCAGAGCGAAGTGAGGGATTCTTTAGTAGAATCCTGAACGTAGCGAGGGATTCAAAGTACGTCGCCCGAGCCAAAAATATATGTTGCGCCCGTGTGTTACACTCTGCTTTTCATCACCCACTATGAGAAAATAAAAGGCGCCTCATATGTTATTGTAATATTATTATTTAATAAAACAAATGGTTGTTTTTTTGTGTGTTTTGTATTTTTTGTGTATTTTTTGTGTTTGTGTTTTTTTGTGTTTTTTGTGTGTATTGTGCTTTTTTTTGTGTTTTTGTGTTTTGTGTGTTTTGGGTTTTTTTGTTTTGGGTTTTGGGCCGTCGTACCAGCCAGTATTTATTCAAAACAATATTTGCGTTCGAATTATTTGGCGCTGGTTCCAAATTCAATAAGTGCGCCGCAATTATCTTTGCCGCGCACTTTTTGAATTAGGAACTTAATAAGTGCGCCGCAAAACTCATTACTGCCCGCTAAAAGTTTCTCATAGAAAACACCACCGTTGGGTGCACTTAAAGGCGAACCCAGTCGTCCTTTTCGAATAGATGGGATGAAAAAGAATTTTCTGCCTCCTACTCGATATTCTGATACGTATTATGATTTATTATTGCGGTATTTCCGAGTTTCATTTCATTACCAGGTGATATGCTCATGACATTTGTTTTAGATAAGAATTAAAAAAAAAAAAAAACTTCTATTTAATTAAAGAAACTTTTCTGGTATATATGTTATGTATAAGCTTTTGATAAGTATTACTGTTTAACTGTACTGTAAGTTTCTCATTTAAAATTAAATAATGAAATAAAATAAAGCTATTATTAGCTATTGTTTAAATAAACAATAGCTATTGTTTATTTTATCCAGTTATGTTAATGTTAGGCAATACAAAAAGTAAGTTCCGTGAGGGATTCGAACTGCATAGACTCTATAAAAAAAAAAGAATGAACCGATTAATTGGTTTTCGAATTCTATAGACGAGATCGTATTCTAACCTTATAGACTATAGATCGGTATTCAAACTCCATAGACTCTATATCGGTATTCGAACTCCATAGACTCTATATCGGTATTCGAACTCCATAGACTCTATATCGGTATTCAAACTCCATAGACTCTATATCGGTATTCGAACTCCATAGACTCTAGATCGATATTATTCTAACATAGGGTCAATCTGGTTGTTCCATTGTTCAAATCATAAAATGGTGTGTTGGTCAGCTTTGACGCGCGACTGGAGTTTTCTCCAGTCCTTTTTAGAAAACGTTACGACTTCGCCTTTACTCCCCATCTATTTGCGTAGCGTAGGCCTTGTATGAAAATCGATTCCAATGGAGTAAACTCCAAAAATAGAATTAAAAAAAAAACTTTTTTTTTTGTACTACTTGAATGACGGAACTAGATGATGGCCCACCTGATGTTATTTGTTATCGTTCCAGTAATATGCCACATGGGCCCTTCCCGATTTGGATTAAAATATTGTTGGTTCGTCCAATGCAAAGTATAAAAGAAAGGCACTGTGACAAGTGAGCCCCATTACCATAGGCCCTAGTTTCAAATTTTGAAAATTCCGCTGCTCACTTGCGAAACGGCAATAAATGCGCAAAAATTTCATAAAACGTATTCCAGGACGTACTTGTTTTTAATAAAGCATTACTAGTTTAAGATAAAAATCTTTATCGCTGAGAATCCAAATGATAAGGGCAAGGTTTGTAGATCGAAGTTATTACAATTTTACAATTGATGTGTACAATAAGATATTCCAAAGTTTAGGTAAATATGCAAAATAGCTGCTATTTGAATGCTTTTACTGAATTACGTTCTAAAAAACTTTTTTTTAAGTTCTCATGATGCATATTTTGGCATGGTATATACGGCTGAGATGCGAGAGGTTGCGGGTTCGATTCCTGCTGCGGAACAAATTGTTTGTATGATCCGCAAATAATTGTTCCCGGTCTGGGTGTTGTGGTACCGTGGTACCTACTCGTAATTCCTCCCACGGCACAGGGAAGGCATTATTGTATGAATTAGTCAGAACTATGTATTTTTTATTATTTTTATTATACTACTTGGATGACGGAACAAGCAAGAGGCCCACCTGATGTTAAGCGGTAACTTCCGCCTATGAACAGTGCATTACCTCATAGGTCACGTCCACCTAGGACGCACCCTATGTGGCGTTGCACTGCGCCCGCCACCCTGAGACATAGATGAAAAGTCTCATGTACCTGTAATTTAACCGGCACCCTTACCCTTCAAACCGGAACAGCAATGCGAGCACTACTGCTTTGCTACAGAAATAGGTATGGTGGTAGTACTTCCCCGGACGAACTCTTTCACAAAAAAGCTACTACTACTACTACTACTACTACTAAAACTACTACTATGTATGTGACTATTGTTATGTGAGTATTATATTTGTACAAAACACCACGTACCTACAAGCTACGTATGAGCATTTGTATGGAAAGTATGACCACTTTTAAGTTACCCTATTCCGAGCTTATTGCACTTACTTCTACACGAGCAGCCTGTAAGTAAATCATATGCAGAAACAGTACCTACAACGCTCACGAGTTCAGTACAATAATGCCTTCAGGGTGATGTTGGGGCTGCTCCGGTTCTGTAGCGCATCGGGGATGTTCGCTGATGCGCTAGTCAACTGTTTCTACACAATAATGCGTAAGCGCTGCACATCCCTGGTGCGCAGGGTTCGGGCCAGCTCTAACAACATTCTGAAGATGTTTGCTGCTAGGTTTGATTGTCAGTATCTGAATCATTGCTGTTTGGTGCATTTATTGACAGTCAAATCTATGTAGGTTTGTCTGTACTGTCGATATGTAAAATTTTATTTTATAAGTTATTATTTTGTGTGTTGGTAATAGTAATCTAATGTTGGTTGAATAAATAAAATTGAAAAAAAATGTGATAGTATCAAGTCGAATTTTGTGGTAGTATGTGTGTGTATCAAGATTATTTTTGAATCCCTGGATTGACTCACCGTGCGTAGCCACGATAATGTATCTAGTGTTATTAACTATTGGCACATAGGTAATTAAGGATATGGCCACCTGCCGAAATGATTTTATCTTTTATCATTAGATGCCTAAACTGACTGGTCATTTTTGACCGGCTACTTTGTGTGATGATGAAATGTACACTTGTAGGCTGGTAGTTTCGTTGTTCACTGGTATCCTGGTAGTTTCGTTGTTCACTGGTATTCTGGTAATTTTATGGTTCGTAGATGTACGTTTCATACGTCGAAGCGTGTCCTATAATATGCTGCTTGCCCAACAGACTCGAGTTGAAAATATTTCTCTCATTGTTTTATAGCTTACTAGCGTCTGCCCGCGGCTTGGCACTCTTTTTTTAATTGGATCTACAGCGACGTCTTTTATCGTTCACGACTATTCCAGTCCATCCCAAGGGTGTCTAGAAGAGTTCCACCTCAGCGATAAAAACGGCCCATTGTACTTCCATACTTAGGGGAGTGGGTTTCAAAGCGGGCACGCTCAGGGAAATTAAGAAAAAAGTAGGTTAGTATTGTCATATTCCAACAACTTTAACTGCTATCGGGTGCTAAATTTATCGTAGTTTATAACTGAATTCTCATATTTCCAGTAAATCTTTGAAATAACAAGTAATAAATTTTGTAAAAACTACAAAATTAAATGGAACGGCTGAACCGATTTTGATCAAACAAAGCTAAGAACACACCCGACAAATACACCATTCAAACAAATAAAAAAACGAAATCGGTTCATCCGTTCGGGAGCTACGATGGGACAGACAGACACAAACACAAACACACACACGCACGCAGACACGTCAAACTTATAACACCCTTTCGTTTTTCGTTGGGGGTTAAAAAGCTCCAAATAAATTACGAAACATAAACTAATGCTTGCTTTGGCCCACATTGCAACCCGCTCCCCTATATTTTGAATTTCTTTCTCACATATTTTTTCATATAATATTCTACGGGAAATTATAATTACGCAGTTTCACAGTTAATTATCAACTTCCCGCAATTATGCAAAGTAACAAGAAATGATAAACCAAGTGTGTCCGTGTAGCCTTCATTAGTGTAGGTAAGTACAGATTATTATGTGCAGTTATAATTTATTGATTATTGTTATTTTTGTTGCATTTACAGATATTATAAATATTATTATTATTTTATTATTTATTTATTTTATTTTTTATTTATTTTATTTTTTATTTACTTTTTAGTTATATTTGATTTTTAATTTTTATTTTTACTACTGAAAAAAAAAAAAACAACAACAAAAACTTGTATTGTCTTATTAATTAAAAGAACTATGGTCAATTTTACCGTTTAGAGCGGCGTTTAGCTTCACACAACCTTTGGATGTAGAAGATTTAATGAGATTGTAAGGTTTAAAATTGTCCTACTAGAATAAGTCTAGAAGAAAATAGAACTGAATTAGTTAAAATACCATAATTTAATCAGCATTACCTAATCGGTTTACTTAATGACATTTTATCACATCAATAGTAAATGTTTTACAATCATTTGTTTAATCATTTTGTTGTTTTGGTGACGTATTTAGTTAGGTACTTACCTACCAATCGGTGTATTTTTTGTATATAGGTGTGGACAATCTACTCCTTCATTATGTATTTTTTAAACTACTTAGTTAGTTTCATGTTATAAAAACTCATTTTATAAGAACTCAAACATTCACAGTACGCCACCCATTATAAAAAACCAATCTATCGACTTTTTAATATTTTACAATAGATATTATAAATCTGCAGAAATGAGACGTGTTATCCGGACTGTTTTGTATTGAAACCGATATACTTATATCACAGTTTTTTGCCGCTACTTTTTACACTTACAAACTTAAGGCGAGATTGACTGAAGAAACAGTGTTTCGTCTTGGGTTTTGTTCGTAAAGTAAGAGAGTTTAAATTTTGAAAAAAAAAAACATTTGTTATTTTGCTCTTTTTGATGTTTAAAAAACGGCCATTCAGTACACGTTACACGAATACTACCATTTTGCAAAAAACCGCAAATATAGGTCTAAATTGCGATTTAATATGTGTTTTATTTGAGTTATATTCAGTTTTGGACGATACAACTTATGCCAAAATAAATGTTGTAGAAAATGTGAGATAACAGCCCTAATAATGTGAATTTAAAAAAGCCATCATTCCCATTCCAAAATTAAGTGTTTTTATGCCCAACGACACGTTCTTACCGCGGATTCAGTCCCGACGGACGTATGCCATGTTTTGGACGGGCCGCCAACTTGGCAGCCAAATAAGCGCGTGATTGATTTTGTAGGTAAGTGACATGGGTACAAAAAATCGTTTTCAAAGCTAGCTGTACGCTAGAAAGCTTATAGGTACTTCGCGCACTCATAGCGCGGGGGCTGACCTAGCGGAAAACACCTAAAGTTCTTGGCGCCTTAAGGTTGCCATGCCAGGGTCCGGTTATTGTACAACCATGGAATGCACGACCTGGGAATACACGACCATGGAAAGCACAGCCAGGATTGCACAGCCCGGGAATTCATGTACAAATGGACACGTAATCCATGGCTGTGCATTGCCAACACGTGCTGAGATTGCGCAGCCTGGGATTACACAGCCTTGGAATGCACAACCTGGGAATTGGTGGCCAAACAGAACTGAAATCAATGTACACCAATTCCATGGTTGCGCATTCCCAGCACGTGTCAGGAATGTACAGCCATGGAAAGCTCAACCATGGAATTGGTGTACATTGATTCTGATTGGTCGAAATCCTATGCTTCGTTTAGATGGAACTACAGAATAAAAATTGTAGTATCCCGTTTCATGATTATAGATACCACAGATTATAGATGAAATAATTAAACCCAGAAACACACTGTTACACTGGTTCGAAAACACTAAATTTGTTTCATCCTTAAATGCTGGATATTATTACGCAGGCTATTTGACAACATTGAAAATATACTAAAAATTGTGGTCATCCTATCAGATAATAGCGTAATAAAACATATTTCAGTTTATTTTAAACTAAAATAGGTATATTTTTTTCAAATGACACGAATAAAAATATAATTATTTTTGAAATTTAATCTGTGACGGGACGCCCTGTGAATTGTTGCAACCATAGATCTAGAATGTACAAGATACACAATGAGAGATCGAAGATGAAACCAAAAAAAATATGTGCACGTGTTGGTGATAGTCTATGTGTAAGTTAAAAATAGTGTTGTCCTCGATCAACACTTTTACATTATCGATAGAATTCATCATCCGTCCGTGATGTGTAGGGTAGGGTAGGTAGATAAATACATCTTAATGCAGGTTAAGTCTTTCATGAATAACACAGTTTGGCAGATTTGACGTCATAAAGAGAATAAGGTAGGTACTTATTCCAATTTTGAATAAACTAATTTATATTCTTATTTTTAAGGGATCGTTTGGAGAAATAAAACAGTTAATAAAGTTGATGGACCAAAGATATAATAGAGGTTGCAGTAAGGCAGAGGATGCAGGCTACACAATGCGGTTCGTCATGGGATTCTATGGGGGTGACCTATGTCCAGCAGTGGACTTCTGGAGGCTGATGCTGGTGTATAATAGGCAGATGAAACAGCGATCACCAGTGGAGGGGTGGGCCTGTACATGGGCCTGCGCAATTAGAGCAACAACATTTAACATACAAACTCTACCTGCAGATATTGAGGTATACTGTATTAATGATAGTACCTAGCTCAATGCATCAGCCGGAAGATTTTTGCATTGTGATGCGGCTTGACCCAGCCTCCCTGGTGGGTGAGTATTAAAAGTTGTAACTTCAATAACATTTAGGCATTTTGGTTGGTAGGTATCCATGTTCCATACTAGTGGAGACACCTGAGTTGTTCACTGCAAAATCAGTGAACAACTCAGGAGTCTGCACACACATCAGACATGGTAAGTTTTCCAACAATTTGACCGAGGGAGGCATCAGGCTAGGGTATCCTGGTGACCCAGTCCCTCAATATTAAGAGTTACAACACACCAACAAGCAAGCACAATGTACCTGTAGGTACATTGTACATTGTGTGTGGACGGTAGACAGATCATCCGAAATTTTCTAGCAGAATATCCGCTCATAACTCCCTTACCCGTGCATCCCAGCTGCTTTATTATCGGTCTACAGGGAAAGAGAATTTGTCTCTTTACATGTACAGAATCTCAAATGTAGGTATGCACAGAGCGTCTTGCGACGCTTATCTTCGTTTCTTCTAATCTTCGTGTGTCTCAAACATAGAACATTATCATGACTCAGCAGGAGGAAATCCCAAACCAACCAAAATAATAACATTTACGTTTGTTTGAGGATTATTGCGGAGGTACACTAGTCATGTACCAGTTCATAGTAGTTCGCGAACGAACTAGTTCAGTGAACTTTATCTCTTGCTATGCATCTTTCAATCAGTCGTTCACCTGCACCTAAAGTGTATCAGTGTAGGAGTTGAGTAAGTGACACAGAACACTCTAGTGAAAGCTACAGACCGTTCACCGTAAGATGGCACCTCCCTTGTTTGGCCGTGACTAGACGTGGGTAATTCGGGTTAGAGCCGGATCGACGGTTCAGATCACGGGACAACAGCTCGAGCACTTTTAAAGCAGCTCAAACAGCTCAAGCAGCTCAACAGCTTAACTCGAACCGTCTGACCGAACCGCAAAATTATTATTATTATTATTATTTATTTCTATTAACAACTATCATTACAGGTAATGATAAACCTAATTCAATAGTGTAGTCAACTTATTTACTATGAATTATTAACATACATCTGTGCGCGCGCGACAACCGGCAGCCATTGGAAATACGATAGCGACTGAATTGATTTGAGATTTATCTGTTCTGGGATATTCTGTTCAATATTCCATATTGGAAAAGCTGAGCCGTTTGATCTGTTTTGTGCTAATATGTTTTACGTTTTATCGCGAAAGTTATAGGGTCCATATTAGAAAAGCTGAGCCGTTCGAGCTGTTTAGTTGAGTGAGTACGAATAGTACGTCTTGTTATGCGTATAGTATGGGTTTTGAGCTGTTTTACTTTAATTCACCGGAACTTGAGCTTGCTTGCTTGCTTGAGCTTGAACTGTATGTACGCGTACTTACATAGGCTACGTATTAAGAAATAGTACGTGGTAGGTACTTCTGTACCAACTTACAGTGTACTATTACATACATAAGTAATCCGTAGGTACCTACTCAACTATGTGAATATATAGTACCTACCTACCTAATGTGACATATTCTTCTTATTACTTATTTCTGTAAATAAATGTATATTTTGTAAGTAGTTAACCTACCTAATTTAAATAAATGTATTGCTAGGTAGCATTATTTTCAAATGATTTGTTTATTTAATAATCAATCTAAATATAATTCCTGTGTAGTAATAAGTAGCTGAATAGTTAGCAAACATGACATTATATTAACATATAATTAAACTCTCCGACATTGGCCAACTTACACAGCCAAGTTTTCAAACTAAATTACATTGAAATCTTTAATATCTATATCTGTTTGATATCTAAATATTCTATATCATGAGCTGTGATGGTTACGCTGCTCCCGCAGTTCATTGGAACCGTTGGAGCTACACTGGAAAGTTTGAGCCGTTTTGAGCTGTTTGAGCTGCAGTTCAGCTCCAGCTCTATGAAATTTGACTGAGGTACCTATCTCTAGCCGTGACTCATTAAATAAACTAATAGGCATGCCGTCAAAATTATGTATGAATTTTATCTATTTTTATTAGATTTCATATATAATAGGTACATTTTTCGAATAATCGAGCCTCGTAGTAATTACTAAAGCAAAGATAATTAAAATTAGTGAGCGCACATCAAACGATGAGCAATACATATTTCATTTCATAGTCCTCCCAAACCAGATTCAGTCAGAAACTGAACGAAAACAAAATTCCTACCTGGGTCTGAGAAAATTCCAAAGGATTGATTCCATATCTTTTCGTTGTATTCGGATAGTAGTGAACGAAATGAACTAGAAATACAAAAGATAGATACGTATCTTGTCGATCAATAGATATATTACATCTCTCTTTTCTTTTCAGTGATCCATTTTGCGCATGTCTATAATCTACAGACTAATACTATGAGGCATAAACATACATTGACAGTGACATTTTCATTCTACGCACTCCGTTTTGACAACTGGTACCAGCTCGACTAAAGTTCAATTTAAGTGAGTGTAAACGAAGCATAGGTTATGACGTATCCGTGGCATCAAATTCCCAGGTTGTACATTCCATGGCTGTGCATTCCTAGCACGTGTTGGGATTGCCCAACCATGGAAAACACAGCCAAGGACTGTACAGCCTGGGAATTGGAAGCCAATTGGACGCCTATTCCATGGTTGTGTATTCCAAGGCTGTACATTACTTTGCACGGCCTGGAAAGCACAACCCGGGAAAACACAGCCATGGAATTGGCGACCATCGATGTACATCAATTCCTTGGCTGTGCATTCCAGGGTTGTGCATTCCATGGTTGTGAAATCACGTCCCCCGCCATGCCATACCATGTCATGTGGTATATAGTCATAGTCATAGTACTCGGTAAACTCGACGATGGCTCGAGCGCGGCGCGGCAAATATTGTTTCTGTTTCACCTCGAGTAAGACGGGGCGTATAAAGAGCGAGAGAGAGAGCATCTAAGCTAGACTTAACATTCAATCAATCAATCAATCATTTATTTTGCGAAACATGGGTACATAGATGATAATAAAGATAAAAAGGTACAGGACATCATCAGCTTTACAGCATGCAAAGTTAAAAAATAAGTAGGTACATTGTTACAAGTTAAAAGATAAGTCATAGATTCACAATAATTGTGATGTCATCAAAAATAACATTCATGTAATATACTTAAACGCTATAGAGCAGTTAATAAATAAATAAATAGTCAATAAAATGTAGTGTCTAAAAATCATTAAGATATTCATTGATACTAGGTATAGTAAACCTTTTGCAAAAGAAAATGTTTTAATTTTAATTTGAATATATTAATTTATATATTATACAAGAATAAGCAAGACAAACTAAAATTATTCAATATTTCACCATATTTTGAAAGTTTCTCGTACTTGTTGATTTATTTCGAGTTTACGATAGTTCTTTTAATTAGTTTTGGTTATTTTTTAAGTTGATATTAACGAGACTTGTAGTGTGCCAGTTTTTTTAAATTAAAAGTGTTTATCATATCAATAGAATGAGGTGATATAGACTCGTTTTAGGTGGTGAAAATACAGAAAATTAACTTCGCTCTAATTTAATTTTAATTCCGTTTATCGAAAAAGTAAAACACTACAAGCCTAGATACTCAATAACCGATTATAGTTAACAAGTTTTTTTAGATTATACTTGTGGTTCCCTAAATAACCGGCAACTTCGTTTTGTATGGGATTTTAGTACTACATGGGGCTCTTAAACACTTTAATTATTTAACTTACGTGTGTAAGGTCTTATTCAATGTAGGTTTTAGTAGTAGTAGAGCTTTTTTGTGAAAAAGTTCGTCCGGGGAAGTACTACCACCATACCTATTTCTGCCGCAAAGCAGTAGTGCTCGCATTGCTGTGTTCCGGTTTGAAGGGTAAGGGTGCCGGTGAAATTACAGGCACATGAGACTTTCCATCTTTATGTCTCAGGGTGGCGGGCGCAGTCAATGCCACATAGGGTGCGTCCTACGTGGACGTGACCTATGAGGTAATGCACTGTTCATAGGCAGAGGTTACCGCTTAACATCAGGTGGGCCTCTTGCTTGTTCCGTCATCCAAGTAGTATAAAAAAAAGGTATCCTGTATTTTATCTTTCGATTTCGGTTTTTGCAAGGTATCACGGCGCAAGACGACATTGAGGCGCTAGCAGGAGAAGTCGTGAAGGTATTTTCCCTGTTTGTATCTGCTTTCACCTCGTTAAATAAAGGAAGTAACAAAAAAGTCACCACTTATTTTTGAAATTTTATTATCTAATTCTGTGATAGTAAGACAATAAACAATCACGAAAAAAAAAGGTTAAATAACAATAAACCCATTAAACCGCGAGTGAAGATTCAATGCTAACCTATGATGCTGGTAGGTACTGAAAATCGCAGAAGGAAAGACAAGGTCGCAAAGTTATTGGCACCAAAACTGCATTTGCCAGTATTAAAAACAATTAGCCCTCCTATATAATCTAATAAATAAGAGTCATTTTACCCCATCAGCAATTTGTTGAGAGTGGTTGTGTGGCATTCTATCTTGACACCGAAAACTATGCACTAATTTTAGTCCCACTAATAACCTAAATGTTTCCTTAAAGGCCGGGCCACTTGTTGAACAGGCGTTGGCATGGGTTTGCTACTAAGTGATCAGTTACGGCAAGTTGTCACTAATAATTGCTTTGAAAATGCCCCCCATTCATAAGTTTATAGATAGTATAAAGAGCGAAGATCGCTTTGACAATGACACCACTCTGATAGTTCAATTAGGTGAGAGTAGTGGTGTCATGCGACTAGATATAATTAAACTAGTTGAGACTTTGCTACATAAGCTAGATTCAGGTTTGGGAAAATTAATTTTATGTGCATTCCCGTACTCAAAATCTTTGAGTTCCAAAGACAATCAAGCAATTTGGAATCTTAATTTAATATTGTATAATTTGACTTGTCGTCATAGAGACGTTTTGTTTTTTGATACTAATAATTTTATTAGTAATTTTATTTTGACCAGAGATACTGTGCTTCTTAGTAGACATAGTAAACTGATAATTGCTAAATTGTTAGCATTTAATATTTTAGATCCCGTTATAAGTACTATAACGCAGTTAATCGACGTGCCTGTAGTTAGTAGTATTACTAATGGGGGCACACAAGCAGGAGGGTCAGCTGACAATATTTGTTTAAACTGACGAGTCCGACAATGAGAAAGCCTGGCACATTACATGTAGTACATCAAAATGTGCAAGGCCTTCCCAGCAAAATATTAGAATTAGAATTATTTTTAAACATGTTTAATATTATAGATGTCATGTGTGTTACTGAACACTGGTTAGTACAATTTGATTTACTCCCTTATTATGAGAATTATAATATTGTAAGTTCATTCAAACGCAAGAACGCCATACGTGGCGGTTCCTTAATTGTTGCTCGAAATAATTTAAACTGCAAAAAACGTAAAGATGTTGCAAATCTCACTATTGAGAGGACTATTGAGCTGTCGTGTGTTGAGCTTGAGCGGCATATCATTGTGAGTGTTTACCGTCCCCCTGACGCGGACTTCGCGTTATTTGAATCCACTATGGAAGAAGTACTGCTTAAAACTTTTGGACGTAGTAAAATGTTAATAGTCTGCGGAGATTTCAATATAGATATTCCTGTGAATCCTCTATCTGAGAGAATTCTTAACTTATTTAAATGTTTCAATTTACGTCACCTTTTCGAAGAACCTACAAGGGTGACACTTACATCAGCCACCTGTTTGGATAATATATATTGCAGTAGTGTTCCAATTGATAAAGCAGTAATTAAACATTTCACCTCGGATCATTACGGTCACAGTGCTATATTTACTTGTAATTTGGTAGATGAACCTAAGGAATTCACTAATAGGCCTATCACAGGAAGTCGAATTATGAAGTTTCAGAACAGTATTGAACTTAAAATACCCCTTTTACCATGCGTAGATGATCCAAATGACCTTTTTACCTCCTTGTCTAATTTGATAAATGAGCAACATACTGAGATATTTCAGTTAAAAACATGTATAGCTAAATCTAATGTCGGGTTAGCTGATTGGGCGAATCCCAGTATCTATAGAAGTAGGAATAAATTATATGATCTCTATGCGGCTAGGGAATCAATGTTGCATGACCCAAAGTTTATTTTGTATATAAAGAACTATTCAAATACTTTTAAAAAAGTTTGTCGTGCAGCTAAATCATTACATTTGAGAAAAAAATAGAAAAATCATCGAATAAAATTAAGGCAACTTGGAAATTAATTAATAATGAAACACGTAAATCTAAGCCACGCAATAAGCAGATCAAATTAAACATAAACAATACAATATTGACAAAAAAGATTGATGTCGCGAATGCCTTTGACAATTTTTTCTCTAATATACCAGTTATTGTAACCCAGTCATTACAATCATCTGCCTCTGGAGCATCTACTTTATTGGAACTAAGTGTTGCTAAATGTGAGATCGCGTTTAGCTTTAGATACGTAAATGCCGATAGTATTGTTAAGACATTTAAGTCACTTAATATTAAAAATTCTGAAGATCTTTGGGGAATATCCACAAAGGTGTTAGGTATTATAATTATTGATATTGCTCCATGCTTAGCCTACATTTTTAATAGATGTGTTGACGACGGAATCTTTCCAGATCTTATGAAACATAGTAAATTAATTCCTTTGTTCAAGTCTGGAAATGCAAAAGATCCAGCTAATTATAGGCCGATTTCTATATTGCCCGCGTTAAGTAAAATCTTTGAAAAACTTATTCTTACTCAATTATTGTCACACTTTAACTTCCACAGACTACTTCATAGTCATCAATTTGGATTTACCAAGGGTCGATCAACAGCTGATGCTGGTACCATGCTTTTGGAACACATATTTCAAGCATGGGAAAACTCGCAAGACGCGATCGGAGTATTCTGCGACCTATCCAAAGCATTCGACTGCGTGAGTCATGCTACTCTAATTTTGAAGTTAAAACATTATGGCATCCAAAATCAGGCAATTAACCTTGTAAATTCTTACTTATCCAATAGAGTACAAAAAGTTGACGTTGGTGGTGAAAGGTCTTCAGGATCGTCTATTGTTATGGGAGTGCCCCAGGGTTCAATACTAGGCCCATTTCTATTTTTAGTATACATTAACGATCTCCCTTTTTATGTAAAAGACATATGTGATATAGTTTTATTTGCTGACGATACGTCTTTAATTTTCAAAGTTGATAGGTCAAAAGCTAATTACGATGATCTAAATAAATCACTATCGCGAGTTCTTGATTGGTTCACAGTAAATAATCTGTTGCTTAATGCTAAAAAAACTAAATGCATTAAATTCACTTTGCCAAATGTAAAACATTACCCAACTAATATTAAAGTAAATGGCGAGACACTCAATCTTGTAAACTCTACTGTTTTCTTCGGACTTAATATTGATGCAAGTTTGCAGTGGGGACCACAAATTGAGGCACTTGCGGGTAGACTTAGTTCCGCTGCATATGCAGTTCGTACGATAAGGCAGCTTACTGATGAAGCTACAGCTAGGCTAGTTTATTTTGGCTACTTCCATAGTGTTATGTCATATGGCATCATTCTGTGGGGGAAAGCAGCAGACATCCAAGCAATATTTGTTTTACAAAAACGGGCAATACGTGCCATTTATAAAATGAAGCCACGTGACTCCTTGAGGGAGCGTTTTAAGGAAATTAACATTCTCACCGTAATATCGCAATACATCTACGAAACCTTATTATATACACATAAACACTTAGATAGATTTATGAAAAAAAGTGACGTGCATTGTTTTAACACAAGAAATAAAAATAAACTGAGTATTCCCAAATTTAGATTAAAAAAAGTAAGTGGGTCTTTTATGGGGAATTCTGTTCGGTTCTATAATAAACTTCCAGAAAGTGCTTCTAAACTTTCGATTCGAAGATTTAAATCTTACATAAAGAATAATTTAATTAAGAAAGCGTATTACACACTACATGACTATGTTAATGATAAAGCCGCGTGGCCTGATGTCGCTCTGCCCCTCGACACCTAATTTGTCAATTTGCAATGTCTGTACCTGCATATAATTTATTACTGATGTGTTATTTATGTGTATATCAAGCGTAGTGTGTGCTGCCTTATGAACTTTTGCTGATTCTCTCTATCATCTTACTTTTGACTGCCTACCTAAGTAAGGCTTTTAATTTGGTTTTCCTTTTTTCCTTGAATCAGCTTCAATTTGTTCTCGAGGCACCACACAGGCGCTCTCCACCTAGTAGTAAGAAGGATCATCAAAAGAAAAACAGACCGTGTTTGTTGCCTGATTCTTCTAGGTCTGGTTGCGTTGGAACAGGAGTAACTGTAAATTTATTTTTTAAGACGATTCAAAATGATCCTTGTGATTTCAATGAATAAAATACTTTTGACTTGACTTGACTTGAACTAAACGAATACTTGTCACGGTAATTTATTTATGTATATTATTATTATTTTGTGAAACTGTTTTAATTTATGTTTTTTTTTTGGGTATTTGTATATTATATTTAGGTATCCTTTTAGTTTAATATTTTAACTTGTATTGGTATTATTATTTTCTGTGGTACTTGTTTGTAAGGCACGCCTCACCATCTTTCTGCACGTCCAGGATGACTGGCAGATAATGCTGTTAGCATTAAGTGCTCCTTGCACTATTGTCTTGTGTGAAAGTTTTTAAATAAATAAAAATAAAATAAATAATACAAATACAAATGTTTTATTTACAAATAATAGTGGCTAGGTATTGATAATTAACAATGGGTACCGCACTAGGACAAGCCTGTATCGCGGATACTCGGACTAAGATTAACAAGCACACTTTTTACCACTTTGGAAGTGTCTCTCGCGCAAACTATTCAGTATTGAAAAAAAATATATTAGAAACCTCAATATAATTTTTGAAGACCTATCCATAAATACCCCACACGTATGGATTCGATGTTTTTTTTTTTTTTGAGTTTCAGTTCTAAGTATGGGGAACCCCAAAAAACTACTTACTAGATCTCGTTCAAACCAATTTTCTTTGGAAGTTTACATGGTAATGTACATCATATTTTTTTTTTAGTTTTATCATTCTCTTATTTTAGAAGCAACCTATTCAGTTTAGAAAAAAATTATATTAAAAACCTCAATATCATTTTTGAAGACCTATCCATAGATACCCCCCCCCCCCCCCCCCACACGTATGGATTCGATGTTTTTTTTTTTGAGTTTCAGTTCTAAGTAGGGGGAACCCCAAAAATTTACTGTTTTTTTGTGAAATTCTTGATGCGGTTCACAGAATACATCTACTTACCAAGTTTCAACAGCCTAGCTCTTATAGTTTCGGAAAAAAGTGGCTGCGACATACACTGACAGACAGACAGACAGAAAGACGAATCTATAAGGAACGATCTAAAACGGATGGTGCATTTTATTCAAAACTTTTTGAATACAATTTGTTACTCGATCACGCCAAAACGCCTGAACCGATTTCGTTAAAATTTTGTACACAGATAGATTATGACCTGGAATGAGCTATATACTACTTTGTATCCCGGTAAAACGTGAACGAAGCCGCGGGCAGAGCCTAGTAATATATATGTCGTATGCTCCCCTATTGAATGCCACGAGCCACGAACGGTCTGGGGCTGTAACATAAAGAAGGAGTAAAAAACCATGACTTTAAATACATTTAAGTTATTTATAATAACAATATGGAAAATGAACGTCGTTAATCTTAAACCACCTTTCAGCAGGTAGAATAAGGAAATGCGTAAAAAAGATAACTTCGATAAATGAGTTAAATTGCAACTCAACTGAAAAACAAGTCAGTTGGTTTTCGTCTTCAATCGACACACCAGCAACTACGCACTATCGCGATCGTGATTGTAAATTGTCTATCACGGATTTGTGTATCGCGCAAATCACTCTACGAAAGCCATCATAGTATCAAGATAAAGAAGCTTACAAAAGAGGAAGGTTCCACGATAGGGAGTCAATAGTCGACAGAGTGTCGATATGTTCCGATTGGTGATATTTGTGGCCGCGTGCGTCGCGCTCGCGGCGGCGAGGAGATCGCCTAACGCAGACTATGTCGAGGACCTAATGAAGTCCCCTGAGGGATCACGGTTCTCCGACAATATTAATGAAGATGCTCTCCTTGATGTGGTAAGTCTTATTGTACCTAATCGTCTTGCCACGTTATCTATGGGCTGGTAAACTGTCAGCTGGAGATCGACGCAGGACAATGGCTGTCTTCTCGAATACTTTTCTAAGGCTTGCCCGTATTGCTCATGGCACATCCTTGTATTTTTGTGTGTAGATTTGTGAGCCATGATCTGCTGTATGAAGTCCACTGCTGGACATGGGTTTCATATAAAGAACAAACAAACGGCAAATGACAAACCGTCCCGTAAAACTCTGTCTGTGAGTGACTAATCACAAATAATTTTATGAATGGTGATTTACAGATGTGTTTTAGATGTGCACATATCAATCGGGCAATTTCGTACCATGAATGGTACAAAATTGTCCGACTGATGTCCATACTCCAAGATCTCTGCATCAAACAGCACCATCAGCTACTGTGCAATCATGTCGTATCGTCCCTTTCTTCGGACACGAAGCACGTCGCGGAGAGTTGTCCATTAAAGTTGACCAGAAGGAACCCGTTATCTCAACCCTCGTATACCAATCAGGGTTCATGGCACTCAAGCGAGCACGGGGCAGATTGCCCATGAGATGGACTGACCAAATCAAGGCAGTTTTGGACGGTCCACTGCATGATGCACCAGGTAGGCTGCGGTGCGAGACGATTGGTGAAGGATTATAAAGCGAGCCACAAACCCCTGAAGTACCCTGAAGTTACGACCACGATCACTCTTCCAAGAGTGTACCGACGACAAAATAACTATCACTACCTACTGAGTCATATATAAACTGATAATAAACTAAGGAAGTCAGTGAATTGGGTTAATGTACATTTAAATTGATAAAGTACGATGAACCACATAATATTCGATCCGATTCAAGGGTAATTTAGAAAGGGTCATTGATATAGGCAATGCGATGATAAGGTGATACCTGAGCATACAATAATAATTCCTTTTTGATTTTAATTAGACACAATTTCTATTTCAAAAAGCCAGGATCTAGATGCTGCAGTCTGCCATTATCATCACATAATGAGTTCACCCTAGTTGTTTTCCTATCTTACTTTTATTTCTGTGGTAAACTTAGGTCCAGCAGGACGATTCTTCTTATTTCTATATTTATAATACAATCAAGGAGACAAAATCCTAATCTCCATAGCTCTTTGTGTGACTCGTAGTTTGGTCAACATCTGCTTGATTGGCGTCCAAGTTTCAGCTCTATAATCCATGACGGGGAGGACACATGCTCGATTGCGCGCAATGTCAGAAAAGACGACTAAAGAAGGTGCGCTTGGCAGATTTTGGATTGGTGTGTTATGGCTGTGGTGTGTCTGGCCTAGTAATGTCCTCACGTGGATGTCGTAAAAGCCGTCTTAGGGATTACCCGGACTTGTTATTAAGACTTGTCCTGGCTTCTAGCTTATTAGGGAATGTGTTTTTACTAGAAGCATTAGCCGAGTCAGCCGTGGGAAGCAATGGCAGCGATGAGCTCACCACTTGTCACGTCTATATTCCACGATGGTGCAACCTACTGTGAAAAGAGGGCTATTAAGGCTCTGCCTACCCTTTCGGGAAAAAAGGCGTGTGCCTGTATGTATGTATCTATGTGTTATGGCAATAGGATTCGGTGGGAGAGGCGTCGTCAGCTGTGGACGTTTATCAGCTGATGATGATGATTTAACATTGTATTTCCAGCCCGGCCTTATTGCAAAATATGGTTATCCAGTCGAAGTCCACAATGTGGTGACATCTGATGGGTACATCCTGGAACTACATCGCATCCCACACGGCCGTGGTGATACGCCCGGTGACAGACCCGCTGTGCTCCTGATGCATGGACTCCTGTCTTCTTCTGCTGACTACCTCATTATGGGACCTGGGAACGCCTTGGGTACGTGCAATGTGGTGCCATCAGATTATATTATTTTGGCTAAAATACGTCAACAGTGGAACAGTAGCTGTCTTTGCCATGGTTGTTTCCTGTAGGTTTCTTTGTTAGGTATATCATATTTACATGAACCAACGTTCTACGCCCTAGATAACAAACTTGACATAGGTACATAGCATCAACACAGTCCCAGATTGATCCTGATCCCACACTAGGGTGCCCTGTGTCGTAGTATCAGGAACTATGAGTACAGTGCTAACACAAAAACCCAGACCCGGAACAAGGTATTTGCACATCATGCAAATATTTGACCCGAAGCGGGAATCGTAACCACACCTCTCGCATAGGTACAGCCGGCTATTCGGAAGTAAAAACAGAGGTCATCACAGCAAAATAAAAATAAACAAAAGAGATCGTCAAAAGTTCTTTAGTGGCGACCTCGAAAGAAGAAGGTGTAGAACGGGCTACCGATGCATTGACCGAAGATACTGTGAAGGTCGCTCTAAGACGGTGGATATGCGTTCATGGTTGCATTCAAAGGCAGAAAGAACCTTATGTCAAACCGATGGACAACTTCCGATCGCAGACCGATAATTTATTTATCTACTGAACCAAAAGCAAAGTAACTAAGTGTATTTTCTCGTTTGACGACCTCTGGATCGGATTTCTGGGTGTTGTGGTACCATGCTGCTCGTAGTTCCTGATACCCACAGGGAATCCTTGCCGTGCGATCAGGACTCGTAATACCAGACCACGCGTTGAGGCGCAAGTCTATATATTTAGAGGTAACATTCTAATGGTTTTTGTAAAACATAATGTATTACGCATGTCGGTCGATTCATACCCACTCCCAAATACCTAAATCTTGGTCATTTTTACAACCCGATATGAATACGGAACTTAATAGATTCCACAGAAAGGCGCAGTACTTACTTATCTTGAACTTCTATGATATTTGCGAACGTGGATCTGATTACTCAGGAGCAATCAGTGCGATAAATCTGCGTTGATAACGATAATGAGCCATTACACGTAGTATTTTTTCCTCTATGGCAATTACTAAGATATTTACCTAGCTATTTTCTATCGCACCTGTCTAGCACGTCATAGCTCAATGTCATAATACACGATTAGATATATGGAAAACACAAAAGAAGTTGCTTAAGGTGATTTCCTAGCGGGATGCCTACTATCGCACCAATTTATTCTTGCAATTAATTGGTATACAGGATCTGTATAACAAGACCTCTATGCATTCAGAAATTATCGGCTACAACAGCTGGTTTACTAGTTCTAAAAAAACCAGCTGTGGGACTTAGCTTGTTTTCTCTTTCCTAAAAACCATGTTTCCATCATATTCGTGCGATTTTATACAAACAGACAAATAAACATGGGCACATTGCTCGAATAATAATGGGTTTTCTCTAAAAAAACTTTTGGTTTCCAGGCTACTTGCTCGCTGATGCCGGTTATGACGTATGGCTTGGAAATGCCCGCGGTAACTACTACTCCCGCCAGCACATCAGTCTTAATCCTGACAGCATCCTCAACAAGGACTTCTGGAGATTCAGCTGGGATCAGATCGGGCTCTATGACCTCCCCGCCTTCATTGACTATATCCTCAAGATTAACGGACAGGACAAACTTCACTACATTGGACATTCCCAAGGAGGAACTTCCTTCTTGGTGTTGAATTCGCTAAGACCAGAATACAATGAGAAGTTCATCTCCTTCCAAGGTTTGGCTCCAGCTAGCTTCTTCGACAACAACGAGAATACTATGTTCAATACTTTGGCTAACTACGAGAGCATTCTTGAGGTGAGTAAACCTACAGCATCCTGAAATACATTTAAATTAAATGAAATGAAATTAAATATATATTGATTGTGAAACTGGGTGTAAATAGTATTCTAGTGTCATGTTTCCATAAGGTGTACAAATCATTAAATTAAGAATAGAAGTTATAATCATTGAGAATTTGATACATAAAAAGGAAAAAAAAACATACGTAACATTTTGAGTATTTAATTTTCTTCACGATATTTTCTGTGATGGCTTTAAGTTCAATTTTATTGGCTACTTATCGAAAGTAGTTAGTTTTACTTTAGCTGATTGAACTCTAGACCTACCCGTATATAGACCCCCCCATATGTATATGTAGTATACCCTTTCCCTATCAATAATGTAAAAGACACCCACTCAGAACAGCCCACTCAATTTATCAATTTGTTATAGACCACAGCCTTCGCGCTGAACGCCCAGGAGATCTTCGGCAGCCAAGACTTCATAACGAGACATTGCGTCGAAGGGTCCATCTTCAATAATTTTTGCCAGAGCGCGCTCTCTGGGCTCTTTAACAGAGAATACTACAACTCGGTAAGTCATTGAAGACCGGTTTGGTAGAATGTATTCTATTATTTCTGCGGCAGAATCCCAATAATAAGTTTCTTTATTGGTGAACTAAAAATATATACCATCCATTTCTAATTAATTAATCTCTTGATTATTTAGTAGTAGGTAAGTATGTTACCGTATTAACAATTTAAATCATTTATTTATCCATATTTATCAAACTATCGGTATCAAATCTCAGCCAGTGATATCTTGTATGATTATCAAAATAAATTGCATAATGAATTACACGTGTCACTCGTGCTCTGTATCTGTATCTTAATAATCTGGCTCTTAAATACATCAGCTTCTGATTGAATATATCTTAAATCACCTAGTAACTACAAATCATCTTCAGTGGCCTTTTTACGTCCACTGCTAAAAGAGTCCTCCCATATAATACAATGGGGATTTTCCATAGTCACCACGCTGACTGGTGGATTGGTGATTCAGTATTAGTGTTGAGTGTGCGTAGTGTAGTGTATTTGAGTATTGGTGTTGAGTGCTCAGGTGGATGCTGCTGCCCATTCCCTGGTCTAATCCACCTGTTATCGGGAGTGTCTTAATCCCTTTAGGGGACTATGAAAGTTGACAGTCGCTATAACCCCTCTTTTCAATCCTCAGACGATGCTGCCCGTGATACTCGGCCACACGCCTGCGGGCGCGGCTATCCGCCAGGTGGCGCACTATGGCCAAGTGATCCGCTCCAACTCCTTCCGTCGGTACAACTACAACGCTCTCACTAATCTCAGGGAATACGGCAGTTTGACGCCGCCCGAATACAACCTCTCTCTTGTTACCGCTCCTGCCTACCTACACTATGGACTAGCAGACAGGCAAGTCGATTATAGAGACCTTCTGAAACTGGCTAATATCCTACCCAATGTGGTGAAAGTGAACCAAGCTGAGAGGGAAACCTTCAATCATTTTGACTTCCTCTGGGCGATGGATGTGAAAGAGGTCATGTATGACGATATAGTGGCCTCCATGAGACACGCGGAACTGAATTTATAACGATATTTTGCGAATGATAGTCGTGCGAACTGGTTTTATAGACCCAAGTGTTGGGTTAAAATCGGGATTGGTTTTATAGACCCTAGTTTAAGGGTTAAAATCAGTTGTGACGCGATTTGATAGTCCAATTTCTATAAGTAGGTATTTCTTATTATTTCAATAAATATTTCTTACTCAATGAACTATTCGTATTTTTGCTTATTTCCTTAAAATATTGACGGTGCAGTAAAGATTATTGACGTAGATCAGAAACATCAACAGTGCAAGAATACCTACTGCCCTGGGGAACGCAATACATACGCTAGCATACATTTAGGTACTAAATATATGCTTTAGTGTAAAACTAAATAATCTTATAGTAAATAGGTAGGTACGCTTTATTTAAATATAAACAAACAAAATGGTGTAAAAGAAAGAGACAAAAATAAAATAACTAACAAATAATAAGAAAGTAGTTACACACTTTTAAAGGTTTATAATGGATCAACATACGCATGCAAAAGAACGTTGTAATCTCATAGTATGCCTTAACATACAATAAATATAGTTGATAATCTAAGTGATACGTAATCTTAAGTAAAATTTTGCACATGAACAAAATTACCAAGATATCGTTGGCAGTCCCATTGACTTGAGCAAATTAAGAGGTAAACTTAATGATTATGTATGACTGTTTCTGGAACATTCTACCAGAAAGGCATTACGGCGATTATTTAATAACAGATAAACGTCTATAAACTAGTTTTAAATTGACAGCATAATTACTTAGTTTGTTAGCTAAACTGTTTACTTTGATTTTAAAAAGTTGCAACCGGTATATATTTTTTGTAGTTTTCTGTTTAATTCCAGAAACAGTAGGTACATTCTATATCAAAGTAAGTCCTAAAGGGCTATATTGCACTAGTCATAATATTAGGTACAAAACACTAAAATTAGTCGTTGGTCTTGAGAAGCTTTCATTCTTGTACACGGCAAGAAATTTCAAGGTAAAATTTACAATATAATGTGCCAGAACGTCATACCCGCCACAAGTTTCTTTGTTAGGACCCGCAATTTTTCAATGTCAACAAATTTCCTAGATTGTATCAGATGCAAGGACCTTATAAGGACCTGTTATAAGGACATAAGGCCTTTTTTAACTAAAAATCATGTCATGTACAAGAACACAAACAGAAGCACCTATCAATACAGTCCAGAAGGCATATCTGTGACTTTGTGGACTCCAAAACTGCTAGAAGTCCCCATTGGCGAAAGAGTCCTCTTCAAATCAGCATGAGAGTGTGTTCCAGTCATAACCAAACTCGTCATACTAGCTGGTGCATCTCGTAACATCGATCCAGAATAAAATCCAGCGTTACTATGACCTCTCTTGACCAAAAATGTGGAACTATTAAAGCCAGAAGGATTCTCGAACGACGACCCCAACTTTGAGGTTGATAGGAAGAATTTTGGTTGATCGTATTTGATCGGAGACTCTTCTTTAGTAGATCTTTCGTATTTCTGAGGTCTACTAGTAATTGATCTAGGAATCAACGGAGAATCGTTCCCAGCGTCGCTATTAGTCCTAGAACACGATCTTTGACGTTTTTCATAAGGCCAGACCGGTTTCTTAGGCTCGGAAAGTACGACAATATCAATCATAGAGTTAAGACCTTCGTCGATCCGGTCCAAGCTTTTCGTCAGTTTCTTGGATTCAATCAAATTGATGATTTCGTCTACACGGCTGCATTTGGAGTTCGATCTTTGCATTGGCGACATATCGGATTCTGTGTAAAACATGCTATCAATGTATTCTCTTTGACGGGAGCCTTTCTCTGAAGTTTGGAAGGATTCACTTCTTTTTATGGATGACTTTCTACTATCCTCTCTAGATCTAGTCTTAGATCGCTTGCGTTCTTCTTTGTCGATAGAGTTGAATACAGCTCTTGTTTCGTTGAAATCGAAGCTATTAACTGAAGGGTTCTGGTGATTAGTACAACGCGATGCGCTTAGTAAAGAATCTGATTCGTCGTCACTGGAGTAAAAATCGAATATATCTCGAGGCTTATGATATATTCCTTGGTCAACCGGTGGGACGAATAAATGCACTAGACTCTTAGCTTTTCTGGGAAGATGAGGACGGATAATTCCCGGTTTTATTTCTGGTTCTTCGTCATCCTCCATACTATCGTCAGGATAGTCCTCGTTGCTTTTTATCTGAATACTGTGTCTTGTGCTAGTTATAGAATCTTCTTTTTCGGCATCTCTATGTTTCTGGCATTCCAAAGCGTTGATGGATACATTGATTTCAGAAGTCTGGTTACATCTAGAAGAAATATCATCGAATGTGTCTTTATAGTGCTCAGATTCAGCATGATTGACTATATTCCTAAGTTCTTGTATAACTTCGTCTATTGTAGTTTCTTCTTCTTCGTCGGAAGATTTCTTATCGTTTTTGGGTTCTATTTTCTTGTGTATACGTTTGTTTCGCATTATATCGTATGTTTCGTTCTTGACGTTGAATACATCGTAGACCATGGATTCTCTTTGGGGGTCACCTTCCGGGCTGAGAGACCTTTCGGAGGAACTTATTCCTTCATCTTCTGGTGGTGATGACTCGTCTGTGAAAAGTATGCCTTATTTAGTACATTTTTATGAGTTTTGGAAATACATTCCAAAGTGCAAACATTAAGTGTTGTTTAATAACTTTACAGATGTTTTAATCTGACATCCATCACAAGTCACAACCGATGGTTAACAAGATATATTTACAGCTTATATTTTATCCATAAACGGATAAATATAAGCTGTAAATATATCTTGTTTATGGTTTGTGAATTTTAACATTAGGAGAACGCCGAGTAACGACATTAGTGACGAGGTTCACCTCGCCACTTGTCAGGCCCAAGATTCTTACAAAGCAAAAAGTGCTCTACAGAGCCTCTGCCTTCGTGTGAGGGTAAGCGGAATGTTTATCGGTAAAGATTTTCTAACATCTTGTATTATGTAATACTTACAGCAAGCGATGAGAAATAAATTAAATTTGTTTAAGCTGATAAAAAAATTACCTCTATTTTTATGAACAGAGTTTTTTTTCTTCACTAAGTTCTTCTTTCTATTCGAGCTGCCGTGCTCGGACCGCAGCGTTGACACTTCCTCTTGCAACTCACAACACTTTTCCTTCAAGCATTTCTCTAGTGACAGCAAAATGCCTTTTTCCTCTTGTAAAATCTGAAAAAGTAAAAGTGAATATTTATATATTTTTTTACTAGCTTTTATTTAACTTTCAATGTATGTATGTTTAACCAGGCGGAATCTTGCAACGGAATTTTAAATCAGTTTTCCTCAACCGATTCAAATGAAATTTGGCATACCTGTCAAGTTCCGATGACAATACAATATTATGGTGACAGCGAGCTGACCTGTCGATGGAGACCATAGACGTAGAATTTTTTCGCTACGCTAAATAGACAAACGAAGCGTGGGAGAGAGAAGTCATTTTTAAATGTACCCCGTGCAAGAAGAAAAGTGACAGCAACAATGTATTGAATGTGACATGTTTTGCTTGAGTACATGCCCATACCGGACTGTCTCTTGTGCAGTTTAACTAATTTCGTAATTTTTTTAGTAATCTTACTATTAAATAACAAATATTACTTTGTATGACAATGGTGTCGTGTTCAGTTTGTGACTGTGAATATACAAGACGTAATTATCCGGGAAAATACACGTTTCACAGGTAAATAAGAGATTATTGGTAGTTCGATTGTATTGCTTATTTTATCAATTCTGCTTTAGTAAATGGCCTAAAAACCAGTTTCATTCGTAGATTAGGACTTTCCCTTATATTTTTTAATAATATTTCGTTGCTGCATCTAGAAATAAACAATATTTTATGTAAAATATAAAAATGTTTGATTACGATAGGGCTTGACCAAGTGATGACGTCAGAAATATCGATAGTCCTGTTGCAGTCTATATCGTAGTATAATGCGCATCATGTAAAAAGAACGCTGGCGGTCAAGCTTCTTCAGGCGTTCCAGCGTTCTTTTTAAGAGATTACTTACTTTTCTACTTATTTAAGAGATGTATACCTATGCATTCAATGAGTGCCTACCTAGTTTACTACAAATAATGTACAATTATAGTACGCGTCATGTAAAAAGAACGCTGGAACGCCTGTAGAAGCTTGACCACCAGCGTTCTTTATACATGACGCGCACTATACCTACCTATAAATTAAATTTTTGTCCATCCTAGAATAGAGGTTTACTTTGTTTGGAGTAAATATGTGTGCTCTGTTAACATTTTACCGTTTTTTTAAAAATCTATAATAACCAGGTGGACATTGAGGTGTGTGTTTTTGTATTGACTATTGAAAAGGTAACCTTAAAGCACCACGGGTGTTTTTATTGCAGTTTGTGTAGTAGATATTTTGGAGTAAATATTTACGTTGTTGTACACATGCCTTTTTCCCGAAAGGGTATATTTTATTTTTATTTTTTATAAATAAATATTGTTTATTTCGGCTTAATAAAATAATAGGTAACAAATTAAATTTAAATTCTATTAAAATAAAATTATTAATTTAAATAAAATTCCGTTCCAGCGGGACTCGAAGCTGCACCCTCGCCTGTGATCAGCGATGCCTTTACTTTAGAACTTTGAACAGAAGGTTTCCAATGAAACACCTGTAGATACAGCACTATCAACTTGGCGCTATAGCCGAGTTGATAGTGCCCACAAATTTCGTCTCCAGCGTCATAGCTCGATCTATGGCTAAATTGTTTAAGGCATCGCCGATGACAGGCGAGGGTGCGGGTTCGAGTCGCACTGGAACGGAATTTTTGGGTAACATTTAAATTTAATGTTATCCATAAAGCGTGGTTTATACTTGAAAAATAATAAACTTTGGGGTAACAAATTGTATATAGATAAAGTAACAGAGTGAAAAATTATATGGGCGTAGCACGGTTGATATAAAATGTTTTTGTGCTTTCAGATTTCCAAGTAATCCTTTGCTACGAGAAAAATGGTTATCGGTTATAAGAAGAGTGGGATAGACTCAAATAAGAACTCCACTAGGTATATGCAGCAAACATTTTAGGTTTAAATTTAAAAGGGAAACTCTAAGATCCCACCTATAAATAAAACTGTAATATTTAGGGGTCAATAAATAATAAAGGTTTATTTATTAACTGTATTCAAAATTGGAATAAGAAATTCTCTTTATGACGTCAAATCTGCCAAGACTTAATCTGCATTTAGATGTATTTATCTACCATACACATCACGGACGGATGATGAATTCTATCGACAATGTAAAAGTGTTGGTCGAGGACAACACTATTTTTAACTCGCACATAGACTTTCACCAACACGTGCACATATTTTTTTTTGTTCCATCTTCGATCTCTGATTGTAGATCTAGTACATATACTAAATCTATGATGGAGACGGAGAGTGGACAACGGTACTCCGCCATGGATAATAGTAGACTGGCCGTTTTTAGGCTCATTTTGATCAGCACACGGTTCCGCTAATTTAATAAAAGCTTTTTATAAAAAAATATTTAAAAAAAAAAACTTATTAAGTAGTTTTTCGTTTCTAGGTTTCATGCATCCCCTGAAATTCTTTGTTAAATAATTTGAAATATTCGATTAATATAGAAGTACTCTTCAAACCTACTCTTCTACAATAGTGTCTTTAGATGTGGCGTGTGTTGAATTTTGTAATTTACCTTGACTCTCTTCTCAAGTAGGTCGAGTTTGTTCCTCAGATCGTCCTTCTCCCTCAGAGCCTCTGTCGCCGTCTCGCTCAGCGTGTCGATGTCGATCAGCTGCTTCTCGTAGTTTTCTATTTCTTTCATCACTTGAATGTTCGAAGTAGGTAGTTTGGCTACCATCTATAAAAGGAGCACTATGTTAATATAACAGTTCTGCCAATGAACGACTTTGTATCTTCTCACAATCAATCAGAGTATCTCTATAGTGCCGAAGGTGAGCTCAGTACAACGAGAATTTTTGAAAAAATGCGGAAGGCATGTCTTTGCATTACTAGTTAAACAGACTCAAACACGACTAGAGATGAAATGTTTTTTAATTTAAATTTCTGAACTTATCCTTTTCACATAATATTGTAGGTGCCGAGTTGGCTGAAGCTGGCCTCTTGCTAACCAGCAACTTCTAGGGCACCTGCAAACTTCGCAACTTGGCAGTTTGTCCCTTTCCACATCCCAATATTACCCAGCGCACTTTGCTCACAACATCAACTATACCTACCAACTATTTACTGAACACACACTCAGCTTCGCTTTCTTTCCTATCAAATACAATAAGACCTGCCTACCAATCACTTCAAAGCATTTTTTGTATACTGCTTGGAATGACGGGTCAAGCAGATGGCCGCACCTGATGTTAAGTGGTACCCTCTTCCTATGAACAGTGCATTACTTCATAGGTCACGTCCACCTAGGACGCACCCTATGCAGCATTGCACTGCGATCGCCACCCTGAGACGTAAAGATGAAAAGTCTCATATGCCTGGAATTTCACCAGCACCCTTACCCTTCAAACCGAAACACAGCAATGCGAGCACTAGGTACTACTTTGCGGCAGAATTAGGTATGGTGGTAGTACTTCCACGGATGATCTCTTTCACAAAAAAGCTTTACTACTAACAACTACTACTAACTTCGCTTTCATTCCTATCAATTACAAAATGACCTAACCAATCAGTTCAAAGTATCTCGAATATTTAAGGTCTTATACTGTTGACTACATACCCCATACTGTAGTATGGGGTTCTTTAAAAGGGGATGTTTGGAAATGTTCAAAGGGGGTCGGCAACGCGCGTGTGATGCCTCTGGTATTACAGGCGTACATAGGCTACGGTAACCGCTTACCAAAAGGTGGGCCGTATGTTTGTTAATAAAAAAAAACTGTTTCTAATCTTCAAGAATTACCTTCTTGTTTCTATTTCTAATATAACCTGTAGTAGATTTCACATTTACCTTCTTCAATGTGTTGATATCTATCGCTGCCTGCTCCAGTTCCGCCTGGATATAGAGCTTCCTCTGCGGCGTCGGTGCGCTTATCAGTAGTGCATTAATGAACGCCAGGCCGGCCGCCTGCAAGTCGCCAGAGCCCCCGGAGCTCTGCAGCATGCCCACTAGGAACCTGAAGCGTACTGGCTCCCCGTAGCGGAGTCGGAGGGTCGATAGCGCTTCGGAGACGTGGTTGTGGCCACTGGCAGGGGGGTAGCAGGATTTCGTCAGGAGCTGGAATTGGAAACAGTTTCTCAAATATTATGCCCGGTTCACATTATCCCAGTTCAGTAATCCAGCTAGCTAATCCAGTACAGTGATGGACTGGATCATATCGTCCACATTATTCCAGTCATTCAAGAAAGGAGTTGTAAATTATCAATTATTTGTCAATTGTAATTTCTTACTGTTCAGCATGTAATCAAGCACTGGATTGGCCGTTCACACTATTCCAGTGGCGCTGGAATGGGCAAGCTGCAATCACTGGAACGGGTACATTCCAGTGCTGGTTCACATTATTCCAATGGCATTCCACGACTGGAATGCTGGACTGGAATGCTCCTGGAATAATGTGAACTGGGCACCTATAATGTCTATTATTCACGTGAACTCAACCAAGTCACTTATTTGCCGTTTCAATACTTAAGAAGCAGACGACAGCCAATTTCCGTCACAATATAACTCAGTAAAGTTCAGGTAAGTAAGAAAGTGACAGAATAGCGCTCGTGCAACGAAATTTAACGAAAATCACGAAAAACCGTATAATTAAACAAATAGGTAGGTATTTAGTGCGTAGGTAATCGAAAATATAAATCTAGGTAAACTATGCCTTCTAAAACTATCTATATGATAGAGCCCAAAACATGTTTTTTTGTTTTTGTTTTTTTTATTTATCTATATCGTGCTTTGGGCTCTATCATAACATATTAACATATATTTTTTATAAAGAAAATGTGTAAAAATCGTATTCAGGCTGTATCTTGGAAATATGATAAAGATTTTTGTCACTTTGTCATTTGTCTTGCCGCTATTCTGCCACTTTTTAACTCACCAACTTTACTGAGTTAGATAGGGACGGAGTTCGGTTGTTACCTGCCTCTTAAATATTCCCTTATCCGAAATTTTGTACATGATTAGGTAAAGAACATGGGCAGCTCCCCATACATTGTTGGACCCAACTTTTTTTGACGAACGTAACGTACAGTTTAGATACTTTTGGTTATCGATAAGATAATGAAAAAGCTTATTTAAATTCTTGCGTAGAAATTTTGGGAAATTAATGAAGCTTGTTGCGTTTTGTTTCACGCAAATGCAATGAGTTGATTTATCTAATTATTTAGAAATACAACTTTTGCTTCCCAACTTATAAAAATATAAAAGTTCTTTAGAAAAATTGGGTATAAAACAACATTTAGGACCATACTAATTACTTCCATGAAGGGGCCCTGGTTCATTTATTTTTGACCTGGGTCAGCGGTTGCCCACCTCCTCTGTAGGTAAATTTATGTGGAATTCTCGATTCGGGGTAAAGTATGATAATAATATACTATTCAGAGACACAGCTTAGTACTACCTACACAATTCAGAGTCATAGTTGCAAGCTTGCAAGACAAGCCTAGCTCCAACCCAAAAGTCGACTTATACGCACAGTTTTTCATAGAAAACTGTGATTATGGCTTGTAATCCTATTCTACTAATATTATAAACGCGAAAGTTTGTAAATATAGATTGGATGGATGGATGGATGGATGGATGTTTGTTACTCTTTCACGTAAAAACTACTCGGCGGATTTGGATGCAATTTGGAATGAAGGTAACTGGACTCCCGGAATAACACATAGGCACATTTTTATCTCGATATTCCCACGGAATCTAAACTTACGCGGGTAAAACCGCGGGGCGCTGCTTGTATACATTATAGATAAGTAGGTACCTGTAACGCCAGCACTCTTGACTTGTTGACGGTAGTCATGATGCAGACGGTCAGCGTGTAGACTCCAGTGGAGCCCGCTACGAGTCTCCGCACGCAGTCAGGATACCTGCTGCAGCAGCTCCAAAGGCATTGTCTGGTATAAAAAAAACATGATTCGTCATAACGTGATACAGGAACCTGGACTTGTTGATAAGATTCGTTGGTATAAGATTTGTCCTGGCTGCTAGCTTATTATGGTATGAGTTATTACTGGAAGAAAGCATTAGTTAAGTCAGTCGTGAAAGCAATGGCGGCGATAAGCTCACCACTCGTCACCTCTATTCCAAGGTGGCGCAACCCACTGTGAAAAGAGGCCCATTGAGGCTCTGCCTACCCTTGCGTGGAAAAAGGCGTGTGTGTATGTGACACAGTTAAAATATTAATGATTCACCAAATCAAAGGTTTAACTTTTTTGATGAGGAACTGCTCTTATTACAAAGTTAATTACTGCCCATACCCGGTACGCACAATTCTCTCACCTCAATATCAATATGTGTTTATTTGTTTCTATAATTTTAGTTGGTCAACAAAATCTGGATTTCGAATAGGATATTTCAAAAGCAAGATTAAAAATTTATATGTTCCAGTGAGACTCGAACCTGCATCTTCGCATTGGCATAAGTGTGATTTACACTTGAAAAAACAACAAACTTATCATCTCCATGTCAAATTATTACCTTAAGTTCTTACCTTTTCTTAAATAATTGTTGAACCCCAATGGAAACCCCCATTGCAAAAATATAAAATTTTGTTAATATAGAATAAGTGCCTCTATTATTTGAACAAGTTTGATAATTGAGTAATGTCATATTATAAGCGTGCTCTTGAACGAAACTAAAGATTTACTTACAAACAAGCTAATTCATCCAATAATGGCCTCCTTCGAACTGCAGGTGGGCCTCTAGCGCCTTCTCCGGACTGACTCAGTTGCACGTTGCGAAGGAGATCTAGCAGTAGAGTAACGCCATCTAGCGGCTCGCATGCGAACTCTTGGACGAAACTGAAATGATAGAGAAAAAACTAATAAATTAGCTACTCAATTTTAGTCTGCCCATCTTTTTGAAAATGGTTGCTCCAACAACGTAAATTCCTAAAATTTACCTACTTACATCTACTTAGTCCATAGTAGGGCCTGTCTTAGGATAAGATAAGATAAGATAACTTTTATTTGCCAGAACATTGTATTAAGGTCTTAAACTATGTAGATGTTGTCCACTTATGTTCTATCTAAATAAACAATTACGTAAGAACAATAAAAACGTTTTAAAAAAAAAAACGATCGAGTAATAAAATTAAATAAAATTAATAATTGAATAATAATTGTAAATCCCTGTATTGTAAGTATTCATTAGTTAGGTGCCCCAGACAGGTTGAAAAGGGTAAAAAAAGGGATCACCCTTTTCTTATCTCAATTTGCTTTCAGGGTAAATGTATTGCGGAGCAAAGCGATCTGTTTTACAGTATGTGTTCACAGTACACGGAAAATATGAATGAAGAAATAAGAAGTAAAATATGATGGTACAAAAGCATAGCGCAGATGCATTATTGCATTATTACAAAGCATTAAAATGTTGACCCACCTTTTACAACCGTCACTAAAAACAGAATGACAATTGCAAAAATACTTGGGTATTTACTGGAAATGAATAAAGAAATAATCTAGAACCTGGACTCACAATAAAATTTACTGTGTTATTTGACGACATAAATAAAATAATGTTCGCAATTACGGAATGGACTCTGTTCTGTGAACATCTCCGCGGTTTGGAATTATACAAGTTTAGTGTTGGCTATAAAGCCAGCGGGATGAGCGAACGATATAATTAAAATAGATTTAAGATACGTGGGAATGATTGAAAAATAGCTCGGTTACAGAGAAACCCCTTTCATCTCAGAGTCATCACTGCAGAGCCCAGTTTATTTTGTATGAGAGTGAGTCTGAGGGTGGGGTAGGTATACCGTAAAATTATCAATCTTAGATTTGATTTTAAACTGATTAAATCAAATACAATATTCAAATTATAAATTACATTATAATACCGAGGGATGACTATACCAGAAACGCGATAGGACAATATTTTCTCAATAAAAAAAAAACAGTTACCTTAGGCACAGGTAAAAGAATACTACACTAGTACCTTTGGTAAGTTGCATTTGGCTAAATTAGATTGTTTATAAAAATGGAGCATATTATTGGATAAATAAATAGATAAATAAAATCAATACAACAAAGCCGAGGGTTTAGTGTGGGGGTTTTGTAAAATTATCTATGTTTTATAAGATATTCAATAAAAACTGGTATTTCATGCACGCGAGGCATTTTTTTAACCTCCGACGCAAAAACGACGAGTAGTTCCTGTTTGATCCATTGAGATTGATCCATTGTACTTTGATCGTCCTGTTCGATCCATTAACATTTTTAGGCAACTTTCTAATTCTAGGGTGTTATAAGTTTGACAAGTCTGTGTGTGTGTGTGTGTGTGTGTGTGTGTGTGTCTGTCTGTCTGTCTGTCCGCCGTTCATGTTCGGTTCCGCTGTTCATCCGTTCGGGAGCTACGAAGCTCCCGAACGGATGAACAGATTTCTTTTTTTTTTTTAAAGTTGAATTTTTCGGCATTGTTCTTTAGCTATGTTTGATCAAAATCGGTTCAGCAGTTTCATTGCGTTAAGGGTTTTTTTAATTTTTACAAAATTAATTACTTGTTGTATGAAGTTTTTCTTGTTTTTGTTTTGTTTTAATGTAATTTTTCTTGCATTTACTTTTTAAGGTAGATGTAAAAATGTTTTATTTGTAACAAAACTAAATCTATGATACGGAAGAGCGAGACCACCTAGCACAGGTATTTTATACTTAAAAGGTGGTCTCAACTACGGATATTTCTATGTTACATTAAGTTACAGAAATAAATATTATCTTATCTTATCTTATGAAGACTTCTGCCTGGGGTTGGCGCAACCCCAGGCGCCAACCCCAATCAGAAATCTGCATTAATAAACCCATCGTACCGGTCGAAAAAGCCATTATAAAATTTACGGTGTTACTAACAGCGAATTATTTGGAATACTTGCAAATATTACTTACTTGGTGTTACCTACTTTATTTGTTGTCTTTTGCAATGGCAGGTAGTTTCAAATTAGATCGAAAGTGACAAAACACGGTGTAACTATTCAAGGATATTCAAAGTTTATTGGCAGGCTTAAAATACACAAAATTCCGGTGACATTATTACAGTGTAGATTAGTAGCAAATAAGTGTGCCCGATTCACAAAATCTTTACCCGCTGTCGGCTGTGAAATAGCCCAACCGAAATCCTATGGCATTGGTGCCCCATTACTAGTATTATGCATTCCGTAACTCCATAGCGAGGACAATAATCACGACACTGAATAGCTTCAAGTCTGTTTGTTTATACTGAACTTGCATGCAAACATTACTAAAATAACGCAGGCGTAGAAAATTATCGACGTTTATAATCAGAGACGCTAATTTAAGAAGCCAATTTAAGCCATGTATAGGTAGCATAGAAAACACCTACGTTAGTTGTACATATACTTTGTTATTATCTTTTAATTCTTATCCTAGTCCTTCGCGGAAAAAGGCGTGTGCCTATGCATGTATGTATGTATATTAGAAGTCCATTTGTATATTTTTTTTCTCACTCCTCTTGCTCAACATATCATTCTTATAAATAACATATAACATTCTTGCTCAAAAAGACCGTCATTGTGGCGTACCAGAGCGAAGATAAAATTGCATTTCTTCATCTACGGGAAAAAAGGTTATATTTTTTATTTTTGTCTGTCCAATGACAATGAGCCTGCAAAAATGAAAAATTCTTTAGTCATAAGTAGAATAATCATGAATGCAGAATCGACTTATTACTGTTTCAAAAAAAAGGACAACATTTTATTTTTGAAAATTGAACTAAAATCGTCGATCTCTCTCTTTTGTAGAATGCAAGCAATGCGTTGCGGCTATCAGCAGAAGGAATAAAAAAAAAGACATCTTCAGAATCTTTTGCGAAATCTTTAGAATTTTTCTCTAATTGCAAATTGAATTGGTAGTGACCGTAATTACTTTTTCATATTGTTTTGGATTATTTTATTTTCTCGCAATCGTAGTGAAAAGTAGACTGTAACACACGGTGCTTAAAATCCATTAAAACTCGGTTTCTATTTACTCCCTCACTAAACTACCTCGTATATAATGGGTCATTTTAGCTCCTTGTATAACAATCTACTATTATAGTATTTGGGTACCTAATCCGCTTGTGAGAAGTAAGCTTTCAAAGACAGGTCTTTATTGCAGTTTGGGGTCTATCATCGCCTAAATGTGGAACAATTTTAAGTTTATTGGGGACTCGGAGTCTAACCGAAGATACTAAAACCAAAGCTATAAAATAATAGTACAACCAAACTACGCATAGGTATAATTTTTGTACACGGTATTAAGCGCTTTAAAATAAACAAAAAACAAAATGGAGTTAAAATTTTAATTAGCTTCTGAAACATTAAAGTCCAAGTGGCTCTAAAATCTATTTCTGCTCATTTTATGGCCAGAGTGATCACTTATCGGCCATTTTTCTTTTATTTTACGATTTTATGACCTTTCTGGTAGCCTGATACATATCTGCCGAGACGGACGTACATACATTCACACATTGGTACCTACATAGACACACCCCTTTGCCCCGAAAGCGTAGACAGAGCCCCAAATGGGCCTGTTTTCACTGTGGGTTTCACCATCGGGGAAATATAGACTACCTTTGTTTCCCACGACAGGCTCGGCTAGCGCTTTCTTCCAGTAATAACACATTCACTTTCTTTGTGGTTTTTAGGTGCTAAGCAAACATTAAGCTTTTTTATATGGAAGAATAAAATAAAAAATAAAAGTAAAAAAACTTGAAATGTACAAAATATTGCGCAAACGGATCCCTAAATCGAAAAATGGTTTTCACACAGCCTTGATATTTTTAAACAACCTTTATAACGACACCCCACATCATGGGATAGACTAGAAGAAAAAAATCCACTGTAGGGGAGTTCTGGGCTAAGTAAGCTGCGGATAGACATATAGACAGACGGACATGGCGAAACTATATGGATTCTTTAGGCATAGACAAAGTAATATTCTAATAGCGATGACGCTAATAGAAAAGCCAACAATGTATGAGATTGACGTAGGCTATCGACATGTCACGTGGTCAATTTTATTGTATTATGAATGTAGAAATTTAATGGGGAGCCACAGGCAAAACTTATCTCAGGTGGCGCCACCATCGCTGGTAATTTTTCTCATACAAAAATTATACATTTTTGACATAACTAAAACTGTCCACTTTTGACAGTTTTTTTTTAACATTGATAGACCTTACTTTGGCTACGAAACAACCAGCGATTATGCGCCACCTAGCGTGATAAATAAGCAGTGTGTCTCCCCATTGCTTCGTATTGTCTAGGCCGGATTAAGTTGACCAAGGACCCCGATAAAAAATAAATTTTGGATCGTTCTCAGCGTTGATATACTTAACTAACTATGTAGTCTAGACTTGAGATGTCTGAAACATGCATATTTCTTTTTTACATGCACTTAATTTTATGTTGCCACAACACAGTTCGTTAGTTCGCTAATGAGAAAACAGATGCCGCTGTGATGAACTTTTAACGGCCTATTAGACCGCAACAAACCGATAAAGCTTAATTAACACCTCTGCTATAGATCTTTTAAGCTCTGGCTAAATAAGCCATTTCAGTTTTCGTTTTGGAGAAGCAACATTGTGTTGTAAGACAGGAGAGATACTAGCAAAATAAATTCACACTTTTCTTATTAATTCTGGTAAATCAAAGACATTCTAATAACTCTACTACGGACTTAGCCTCAAGCATTGCAGGCCTCCGTACTTAGCATTCTATACATTATCAACTCCAAAATATGGCACCTTTAGTAGGTAGCTTGTTTGTGAAAGAGTTCGTCCGGGGAAGTACTACCACTAGGTATACCTATTTACCCTGCAATGCGACCACTACTGCTTTGCGGTATTATTGCGGCTATGTATTGGTTTCACCGGCAACCATGGTTGCCGGTGAAATGACAGGCACATGAGACTTTTCATCTTTAAGTCTCAGGGTGGTGGGCGCCGTGCAATGCCACATAGGACGCGTCCTTGGTGGACGTGATCTACGTGATAATGCACTGTTCATAGGCAGAGGGTACCTCTTAACATCAGGTGGGCCAACTGCTTGATCCGTCATTCCAAGTAGTATAAAAAAAAAACCTTTATAAATTCGAACGATGACAAATGAGTTCGACACACTGCAGGTTCACACTCAAGTCCTTCACATGTCTGAAGGGACGACCTCTGTGGCGCGGCGGGCGAAAGTTCGCCTGCGTCGCAGGGGGTTGCGTGTTCGATTCAAACCCCAACCCTCGGGACAAATATTTGTACGCTCTACAGATGTTTGATCAGGGTGTTCTGGGTATTTTCTATGTATAATAACAAATATCTATCTATGTAATGTATTGCAATAGGTATGTCATGTCAGTTATCTAATAACCCACAGCACAAGCTTTGCTTAGCTTTTGGGGCTAGATAATGTTGTGTACACTGTCCAGCATTATTTATTATTGTATGTGGGCAACTATTTAGCTGTAATTGACGGATAAAAATTGGCAGAATTGTTCCAATTTTTGCGTTTAGTCTCTCTTTTGGATCGGTCACTTTATGAACGCCGACCCGAAGTCCATATTATGCTGTGAGTTCTATGGTTATAAGGCCGCGGCCTAATATACAAACTAGTAATATATGATGATGATGATGAAAAGACACTACTATTGTGATGTATGTAAGTGAGCAAAGATATTAAGTAGGTTCTTACCTCGGAAAAGACAGCCGCAGATCAGCTCGTAGCTTCGTCAGCAGCTCGCTGGGCGTTCCAAACTGACGGAGACTCATTTCTTCTCCCACATTCAGACAAGGGTTTCTGGAAGGGAGAGAGATACGAGAATTAGATGTAGCATGCAGCACGACCCCTTGGTGTGTCCGGCCCAAGAATAGACCCCTGCATCTCCTCCTGTGGATGTCGTAAAAGCCGACTAAGGGATTACCCGGACTTGTTTGTAAGATTCGTTGGTAGATTTGTCCCGGCCGCTAGCTTATTTAAGGAATGTATTATTACTGGAAGAAAGCGTTAGCAGAGTCAGTCGTGGGAAGCAATAGCGGCGATGAGCTCACCACTTATTGTCTCGTCTATATCCCACGAGGGTGCAACCCACAGTGAAAAGAGGCCCATTTGAGGCTCTGCCTACCCTTTCGGGAAAAAAGGCATGTGTACCTAGTTCCTTAATTGAACGAGCCAAGAGAGTTCTCTTTTGTCTGAGAATAACTTCCAAACCATTAATCCGATCTTCATAAAATTTGGTAGGGGGTAGATAGTATTGATACAATTTATAGATATGGCTATGAGCTGTATCGGTCGAGGAGTTGTTGAGATATTGAGGTCCAAGAGGGGGTAAACATAGAGACAGTCAGATTAGGTGGGGTGTCATATGAAAGCGCTTTCCTTGGAAATTTCAAAACTATTCTTAATTCTTTTTATAGTTTGTAGTTTTTGAGATATTAGGAAAAATCCAAGATTAAAAACTAGACCACTGAGGTTAATTCCGGTAATCCCACAATGCTGAAATTAAGTATGCTTGTAGGTTTTGTAACAACAAGCAGGAAAAGGTCTAAATTTAAGAACTTAGAAAATGCCTCATGGTGAACTCTAGATCTTATTTGGATTAAGGTGGTTGCTTTTTATACTAACGTATTTTACCAAATAAGGGCGAACTGAGTATATTTTTACACTGAAATCACTGTTGTTGGCTTTTATTTTGTTCATTATTTGCGGAAAATCATATTTTGGTTAAAGAAAATACAGGATTTTTTGTGAAAATAACATCGAATTACTTGTATGGACTAAAATGTTGACGTTATTTCGCTATTAATCGACTGTATTCTTTAACCAAATATGATTTGCCTCAAATAATGAACAATATAAAAGCCAACAAAAGTTATTGCAGTGTAAAAATATACTCAGTTCGTCCATATTTGGTAAAATACGTTTGTATTAAAAAGCAACCACCTTAACTACAGGTGTTACTTTAACAAAATAATGGTGCATCAAACCTGAAGTCCTTGCTCCCCTGGTTGGGCAGAGTCCTGGCCTTCCCAGGGTCCTGCCCTGGGTCCAGCTCGTACAAAGTGGCTGCCCCCGTCTTTTTGCCCCATTTCTTGAGAGACGTGGCGTAGTCTTCAGGGTTGTATATCGGAGGACGCTGCTTATCCTGGAAAGAGGTAGACAAATGTAATTAGACATTGTCTAAACTTATTGTGAAAGAGTTTGTCCCGGGAAGTAACATTATTTAGTCGCCAAGCTGTGACTATCACATTGCTGTATTCTGGTTTGAAGGTTTTGGACGCCAGTGAAATTACAGGCACATGAGATTGTCTATACTATATCTGTCAATGGACAGAACTAGTTTAAACAAAGAATTATAGAACTGCTGTTGATATCTCATCATCATTATCATCTCAGCCCTGAATCACCCACTGCTGGGTATAGGCTTCCTTTCTCTTTTGCCAGCCTCCTCTGTCCTGTGCGTCTCTCAACCAGGTATTGCCCGCGACGGATACGATGTCGTGGAGCCATCTCGCTTTCGGACGACCCGGATTTATTCGGCCCAATTTCGGCCACAACTCCGTTGAGGCTTTACTCCACCAGCCGTCACCACGCATAGCCAGGTGTCCTGCCCAGCTCCACTTGAGGTTTATCGCTCTGTCTCCGACATCATAGACTTTCGTCTGTATATAGAATATTATAGACTTTCGTCTATGATGTCGACAGAGCGATAAACCTCAAGTGGAGCTGGGCAGGACACCTGGCTAGACGTGGTGACGGCCGGTGGAGTAAATGCCTCAACAGACTGGTGGCCGAAGTAAGCCCGAAGAAATCCGGGTCGTTCGAAAGCGAGATGGGTGGACGACAGCGTATCCGTCGCGTGCAATACCTGGTTGAAAGACCTTCAGAAAAGCATAGCAGATGATAAATGCCTTTGACCACAAATCGTTGGTACTCAGTCTCCATACTGCGAACTCAATTTAACGCAATCATCAGTCATGTTGGAACAATGGCTGCGTTATGACAACTTCTAAACTAGCTACGTTTTTAGAAAGCCGACACAATGCTTGTTCAAATTTCATATTTTCACCTGAGAGAAATACTATTGGTAAATATTGTGGTCTCTATGATATAAGTAGTAGGTAGATAGACTGGGTTATTTATGATAGACTGTAGTAGTTTCTCCTTTATCACACAAAAAAACAAAAAACACAAAAAAAAATATTTTCTTATTACTCATAGTTAATGCAGTTGACCATTTTAGGATTTATTACTACTACTTCTTCTTCTTGCCACTGGTTCTTTCTTGGTCAGAGTGACCGCTGGAAAGGTCCAAACGACCAATGTTAGAAAGAAAAAAGAAAGAATATTTATGTTTATTTGTATACAAGAGCTACACAGAAACACGTATTAAACTAAGAAGAAACAGATATGAAGGTACGAGGTGTAACTCAAGTAAACAAAATGGCTCTGCCTCAGCATGAGTTGGTTGACAGCAAGCTAGCAACCAACGCTGGTCTTCCGGTAACATTGGTACAGCAAACCAGGGTTGGTTGGTTCAACCTTCGACCAAAGTAACTTTCGTCGAAGGGTTCAACAACAGGTATAGAACGCAGACACTAGGTAATGGGTAATGTATTAAATTAATTGCACGTTTGCACCACCAGATCGGGAATCGCTATGCCCCACGGCAACCCCGTAAATGGGGTAAATTCTGTGCTTTATTTTTTAGAATATTTGTATTATTATGTATTTTTAGTCCAAAGCTACCTACAATACAAACTACAAAACCTACGAAAACTAGAACCGAACAAATTAGCAATTGAACAGAAAAATTTAAAAGAAAATGAATTCAAAAATCTTGCCCGTAAAATGTTACAGACAAACAATCTAAAGTTCTTCTAGTAGATTTGAATTCCGAACAAAGATGAACGCCTTTAAACTTTTTTGTGAGCTCCAAGGAGTTCCACCGTGTATAATGGGTCAGCAACGCATCGGCGCGCACCCCCAACTTGCGCTCATTTGTAGTTGAATCACCTGCCGAACCTACTTACACTATGCAAGTCAAGGGTTCTCAAAGCAGGACCATATTCTCATCACCATCGTTATCAGCCTGAAGAAGTCAACTGCTGGGCAAAAGCCGTAGAATTTCACACCGGTCTTGAGCCACCTCCATCCTCCGATTTCCTTACGATTCCGATTTTCACCATTACGACTTTTTCTATTGTCCATCGAGAGTACGATCTTCGTACAATGCGTCGTCCGGTTTGTGGTCGCCACTCGAGAACCATTATTCCCCAGCGGTTATCAGTTTTGCGAGCTATAAATAATAATAAAATCTTTAATCTTTAATCTTTCTATGTAAATCTTTCATTCTTTCTTTCTTTCTTCTTTCTTCTATATGGCCAACCCATTGCCACTTCAACTTGTTAATCCTAGGGGTAGTTTGTTGTGGTAATTTGTGGAGCCTATATATAAGTTACAAAAAAACCTTACAGTAGTCCCACTTACACCAGTAGGATATTTAAAGCATTGCAAGCCTACGTAGTCGTATATCATGTGTAACCTCACCTCCTTGGAAATAAGCAACATGGATGATTGTACCAACCTCTCCGAAAAATGCGCGCTTTTAGACATCTCACCTCCTTTCGTAATAAGCAACATGGCTGATAATACCAACCTCTAGGAAAAATGCGCGCTTTCTGAGATCTCAACTCCTTGGTAAAAAACAATATGGCTGATAGTACCAACCTCTCTGAAAAATGCGCGCTTCCTGTTACACACTGTCCCTTTTCACGAAATCACTCCAACAGATTGCAGGAAAGAGAGAGGAAAGATGTTACACATAAAAATATTTGATAATATGCATTTAATTTATGTTTCATAATTCATACTTACGCATTTTTGTATTCTGCTTTGCTGTTTATATTTGAAACAATTCACATAATTATAATGTAAACAGAATAGGCAGCATTGTTGAAGCTGAATTTATGGTTGAATAGCTCATAAAAATATTTTCCGAGTGTTCTAAAGACCGCTGCATACTGAATACTTAGCTAATTAAAGAAAGAATGCCGCGGACAAAAATGGACTGTCATTACAATAAAAAACTCACAAGCCATGTGTAACGCGAAGTTATAATAATATACTACATAATTGCCTTCACAATTAGCGTTACGTAAAGATACTAAACCACGAATCATCGAATTAAATGCAGAGCAAAAGAAAGTTAGGGCTATTTTCGAGGTTGACGAACGGAACGACGATGATGAGTTGGTTTCGGTGAGCTGTTACCAGAATGTGATGTCATGATGTTTGGAAAAATGTTTGGTGGCTTATTTTTTTCTTAACCTATATTGTCCCAATGCTGCACCAAATTCTTCCACTTGTTCCTGCCTTTAGCAGTCTCCCACCACTCCTTCTCAAAATTCACAAGATCGTCCCGCCAACACTATTTCGGCTGACCCCGAGGTCGCCGTCCTTTAGGTACCAGGGTGTGCTGATGTTCGCCCACCTGTTGGGAAGCATTCGACTGACGTGCCCCGCCCAGTCCCATTTAAGCCTGGCTGTTTTGTCACCTACGTTTATTATTCATATTCTAACATAGTCGGTTCTCTTGTAACCCAAAATGCTGCGTTCCATTGCCCTCTGGAAAAACTTGAGTTTCGACTTCTGGAACTCGGTCAGCGACCATGTCTGCGCACCATAGGTGAGGACGGGCAAGATACACATGTCGATGAGTGTTAGGGGTAGGTCGCCTTTCATGGTGGTTTATGTCATGTATAAAAGATTAAGGCCCTTTTCGCCAGATTCTTTGTTGGACGAAACGAAAGTATATTAATAATAAATACTTACATCAAAAAAAGAAAACGGCTTTAAATAAAGGGGATTCATCCCCTTATTTTTTTAACCTTAAATGAGATTTAAATGGTGGGGTGTCCTGACATGGGTCATAAGCCCATTAGGTCCAAATTCCGAACTTGGTTCACAATCGGCGAACATATCGCGTAACATAGTATACGGTCAGTTAATAAAACTAAGTCCGCCTCTGCTCACTCCTCGATCCACCAATAATTTTGTTAATTTTGTTTTATGTCGAAAAAACATCTTTTGTTTATTGTTTCGCGATGTTATCTGTTGTCAGATGCAACAATTTTCAGCCGGAAACATGAGATACATAATTGTAATAACAGGTCGCGGTTAGAACGAGAGCGACGGTTGTATAAAAGAGAAAGGTGATTGTTATCTAGTGTTTTGATTGCATATTTTTGGTTTTGGTTAATTAGATTTGGAGTGATTGATGAGTTTGCAACGCGTCATTTTTAGACCGAGATTTAATTCTGTTTTTTTTCTAAATGCCACAAATTGAAGTGCCACTTGTTTCTGAGTCCCTGAATGTACCTTCATGGTGACGTAATTGTACTTCTTCTTCTCCATATAATGGCTTCATAGGAGTGCTCCAAACAATTTCGCCAATGTCAAAAAGTTTTTTCTCGAAAAAATCTACCATTTCCAATAAATACGCACTTACCTCACACAAATTAAGTCACAATACCTACACTTACATTTCACTACATTGCACATGTGCTATATATCCAAGTTACACCGGTTAAAATGCCACCAAAATTACACGAAATAACTCGAAAAATAAATTAAAATAAACATTGCCGTTTCTTTCAAAAATGGCAGATTGTATTCGAACTCAACTGTTTACAACGATCTTGAATTTTTCCATGTCATTTGATTCTGAAATATAAATTTTACGCGCACTTATTTTGGCTTTTCGAACTCTTCTGATTTAAAAAGTTTATTATATCTACGGAACCTATTGACCTATAGACATGTAAGTACCTAGAGTGAAGCGTTCCTGATACGAGTGTGAAAAATCGTGACTTCATCAGATCTTCGGTCGAGAAACCTCATTGAATCGTTCCTATTTCTTACGCAAGCGATCACAACTGCACGAAATTCCGTCATTATAACAATTAAACACACATCGGTCGCACGCTCTCGTTTTTAAACTTTTTCTTCGATATAACCCTAAGAGTAATGATAATAAATGATAAATTATATTTTTTGTTCTTAGAAGCTAGGTGTGTTGGATGTTTGGAATACAAAATGAGCATTTCTAGTTCGGCCTGTTACGCATATAAACACAAGGCATATGGTAAGCAAGCAAGATATAAGTATTATGGCGTTGATGACAGGCCGACAGCCTGCGAACTTGACTCTAGAGGAAAGGACCTTTATGACATTATAAGCATAGGGTGCGTCCTAGAAGGACGTGACCTATGAGGTAATGTAGGGCTAATGACAGAGATTACCGCTTAACATAAGGTTAAGTTATAATAATCTACCTTGTTTGTTTATATTAATATGAATGTGTATAATATGTGCGCGGTGTGCGCCTACTTTTTGGCGATTGTACCTAATCAAACCTTTGGAGGTTTTTAAGATACTATATTATAATTAATTGTGTAAAATATATTGTGTATGAAATAAATAAAAATAAAAAATTGTTCCGAAATTCTCGAAGTTAAAAAAAATAAGGATATTTCTTAATAATCAACATTTCACGAAACGTCTCTTTTTATTTTTTCGGACGTAATGTTTTATCACCGAATAAATACTGTCACTAGTTTGGGTTCACTAATTCAATCTCTACGACGACTAAACTTCGCTACACTGTTCACTAATTATCACTTTCATGTGACTTGATTGATTCGCACTGAAACCCAAGTAACGACCGACTGCTCTTCTACTCGACAACAGATGTCGCTAGCAACTCCACACCTCCCATAACGCGTCCACTCGTTAATAGCTGGCGCTACTTTGTACTATTATTTATTCTGTGCTGGCGCTAAGAGGATCCGAACTTGATTACGTCAGTCGGCACGCAACAATACCTTTGCTTACGGTTCATACCTTCGTAACCCCTTAGCTTAGCTAACTTATAATTACTCTTTAGTTTCAACACACGATCTGTCAATTAGATTCAAAGCTATTCAGAATAAAATTAATGGGTGTGAACTACCGTTGATTAATTATGAGAAATGGTGAGGATTTCAATTTGCGAACTGAATTGAAAAGATATGGAGACTTTCGAGGGGATTATCCCACAAACATTTATCTATGTAGATATTGTAAAGCAGAGGTTTTTTATACTACTTGAATGACGGAACAAGCAGATGGCCCACCTTATGTTAAGCGGTAACCGCTGCCTATGAATAGTGCATTACCTCATAGGTCACGTCCACCTAGGACGCGGCCTATGTGGCATTGCACTGCGCCCGCCAACCTGAGACATAAAGATGAAAGTCTCAAGTGCCTGTAATTTTACCGACACCCTTACCCTTAAAACCGGAACACAGCAATGCGAGCACTACTGCTTTGCGGCAAAAATAGGTACGGTGGTAGTTCTTCCCCGGACGAACTCTTTCACAAAAAAGCTCTACTACTAAAAGGTGGTGAATAATAATTCTTATATTACTACGACCAGGCCATGGTATTATAACGTCCAGTCTTGAAACTAAAATTTGCAAATCATACAATTTGTCCCGCAGTTGGAATTGAACCCGCAACCTCTCGCACCTCAGCCGGCTACTCCCCTGTAGCGCCACAGAGGTAGACATTTCAAAGTTACGATGTTTGAATGTTTGTTGCTCAATCACAACGAAACGGCTGAACTGATTTTTGTGAAATTTGGTACACACATAGATTATGACCTGGATTGAGCTATAGGCTACTTTTTATCCTGGTAAAATGCGAGCGAAGCCGCGGGCGGACACTAGTGAGGTGACATAGTTTAACAATGGGAGTTCATACTAGCTTGGAAATAATTATACTAAATAAAAAACTTGCGGTCAAGTACCTTGGACACTGGTTCCTCGCTCCATCCTCCACAGCCCGCCATACCTTCCAGAAGCGTCAGCTCACTGAAACAATAACAAATAAAACGGTCAAGGTCGAGTCGGACCCGCGCGTGGAGAGAGCTCCTATCAAAGAAAAATCTATGTCTCGGACACAATGAGCCTATTTATTTTATTTTAATTTTCTAGTTTAACCCTTAGTATTCGTTTCGCAATGCGTCTGTGATTGGATTACCTAAATCTGTATAATTACCAAATTTTGACATCTCCCGTCCAGTAGACTCGGAGCAAAATAGGCTGTGATAGGCCACACGGACATACAGACACGAGAATGATCCAATAATAGTCCAGTTGGTACCTTTTGAGGTACAGAACCCTAAAAATTACTGTGTTAAGTTCCGGACCATTATTCTCTATTACAACGGAATCAATTCCAAAATCGAAAGGAATTTTCAATTTAAAAAAAAACATGATCGCTAAGTTTCCGAATGTCCATCAAATGACAAATTCGGAAGCAGTCGTGCTCGCATTGCTGAGTTCCGGTTGGAAGGGTAAGGGTGCCGGTGAAATTACAGGCACATGAGACTTTTCATCTTTATGTCTCAGGGTGGCGGGCGCAGTGCAATGCCACATAGGGCGCGTCCTAGGTGGACGTGACCTATGAGGTAATGCATTGTTAAAGGCAGAGGTTACCGCTTAACATCAGGTGGGCCATCTGCTTTATCCGTCATTTAAGAAGCTAAAAAAAAGTTAATTCGTTGGTATAAGATTTGTCCTATAGTTACTAGCTTATTTAGGAATGTGTTATTACTCGAAGAATCAGTAATAACACAGTCAATGGAAAGCAATGGCGGCGACGAGCTCACCACTTGTCACGTTTATTTACCGCGATTCAACCCACAGTGAAAAAAGGCCCATTTGTGGCTCTGCCTACCTTTTCGGGGAGAAAGGAGTGTGTCTATGTATGCACGTATGTCTCTTAAAAATTGTACAATCGTGACCCAAGCGTGGACTGAGGTGGCAACCCTAATATTATCATCATCTCATTCTCATTCATTGACGACCTCTGTGGCGCGGCGGGCGAAGGTTCGCCTGCGACGCAGGAGGTTGTGGGTTCGATTCCCACTTCGCAACAAATATTTGTACGATCTGCAGATATTTGTTCAGGGTGTTCTGGGTTTTACCCGGACTTGTTGATAAGATTTGTCCTGGCTGCTTGCTTATTATGGAATGTGTTATTACTGGAAGAAAGCGTTAGCCGAGTCAGTCGTGGGAGGCAATGGCGGCGATGAGCTCACCACTTGTCACGTCTATATTCCGCGATGGTGCCGCCACTGTGAAAAGAGGCCTATTGAGGCTCTGCCTACCCTTTCGGGGAAAAAGGCGTGTGTCTATGTATGTATGTATGTATGTTCTGGGTATTTTCTATGTATAATAAAAAATATCTATCTATGTAATGTATTTTGTTATGTACATCAGTTATCTAGTACTACTTGTACAATTATTTATACTGTAATTTTCACTAGAAACGGGATATTTACCATGATTTTTGAGTTTTTATGTTTTTGTTTGGAACTGTGCCGAAATATCGGGAACATATAAAACTCAAAAATCATGGTAAATATCCCGTTTCTAGTGAAAATTATGTACATAACCATGGTAGTTTCAAATGTTATTTATACTGTGCTAAGTTTGGGGCTAGATAATTTTGTGTGTAGCATTATTTATTTATTTATTCTATCCTGTTGGAGACCTCAATTTTATTTCTACGGAAAAAACATTTTGCAAAGCAAATCAGCCATTAAAATACCTTTCCAAATGCCCACTCTAGTGGAAAGATTACCAATCCACCATCAGTTTTCTCAAATACCTAATAGAAAACTATGTTTTCCGCAGGCTAGTCGCCTAATGGCCACGCTGTGTTGAAAGTAGGCTAAACTCAGCAATTGACAATGGAGGTAATCACTGATACCAGTGGTCTTGTCACCGGATCTGGATTTAGAACATAGAAAATGGTTGAACTTCATTTACATTTTATTGGGAACACGCAAATCTATTTCTATTTTGTACTAAAGCCAGTGGCCTCGTTCTCGGGTTTTTTTCCATACTAATTTCAACAACCCACCGAATCCCCTTAGGGGGTAAATTTTGGACCTTGGCAACGGCCAACCCGGTCATGCTATCCATACAATCGCTCGTACGGAGCTGTGATTATTGTGTTATTTAGATTTTTTGTACAAATATGTATCTTGTGCACTCTACCTAGGTACCTAGGAACATAAAAAAAAAAAAAATAAGAAACAAATTCAGTAAATGAAATTGATTTCAAAAAAGCCACCTCAAATCAGATTTATGCTCTTACCTGAACTTTGCACATTTATAACGTCCTCTTAGATAGCACTAAAAACATCGCACATTAAAACATATTACTAGCACATATTAAAATTCAAAATGATATCATTTTTATCACAAACTAGTACCTAAGACTTATCAAAAACACGTACGTCCTGGAACAAGTTTTATGAAATTTGTGCCGTTTCTCGAGTAAGCATCGAATTTTTCCCAATTCCAATCAAATCTAGCTTGTTGAACCGTATTCAAGGGTTAAGGCCTTCTTCTTAGCCAATAATATGTCAGCAGCCAGTATCGGCAATGCTAGCAGTATTTGTAGGTACCTACTTCAATAGAAACCGTAAAAGATTAATATAACAAACTGTAGCTTATTATTTTTATTCCATCTAATAACTAGCCTCACGCAATTATTTCATGTTTTCAATCATCTTACGCAAACCCTTCGAAGGTAATCAAAACAAATTGCCAGATTGACCCAAACGCGCTTATTGCCCTACAAGACCTCACAGTGGGCCATTTCCTACAAAACTCGGTTCAAAATTACGTTTCCTCATGGTACTTCCGAGTAGTTTCGGACTTTTCGAGCGTGAATCGATTATTATGCACCGATTATGTAAAATAACCATATGGGAAATTGTATAAGCTCTCGATTTATGTGAAATCGTGTGATCGTGTGATATATCTCGATGAGTTTCTGTCATCTGTCATCATTATTTTTAACCTATGTCAATGAGTCTACCTGTTACCACGAAAGCTACAATTCGGACTACAAGGGGACCCAAGGGGACTCTCCGCCATTTTAGAAAAGAGACGTCTTCCACTTTTAGTTTATTTCTTATCCTAGTTTTTTTTTGAGTTATTTTGTTGAAATTTTAACCAATGTAGCTCGTTTAAACAGCACAAGTTTAGTGAAATTAAATGGAAGTGAATTGCGTGGCTTTTCAAATTGATGGAAATTGTCTACAACTACTACAACAAATTTTATTGAAAATACAAAAAACTTGAAAATGGTAAATGCACAAGCCGAGTGATGCGAAAAAAAAAGTATTCGATTGAGTTATATGCGAGGTTTTTTTCTTTCAAAACAAGTTTTCATAAAATTTGTGATCTGAACCGTGTTCCGGATAGTTTCAAAAGTTATATTTAATTATCATTTATTTGGTAGATAGATGTGAATTTGCAGTTCTTACCAGTTATTGTTATAGTACTTATGACAAACGCTCGCAGCTGTAAGTCAACGGTGCGCTCAGATAACTAAATTACAAGGCAAGACCCCATGGAGTGCGTGACACAGCCGTTGAGTAGCTTCATATTATAAACAAAGAAGCTAGAGAACATAAGTCGATATGTTCAAATTTTGGACTCGTTGCGTTACACGCTCACTCAATAACAGTAAAGGTAAAAAACTTGATAATAACAGTAATTAATTCAGGGTGTAATTTAAATAAACAAAGAACAGAAACACGATTGGAAAACCTTTTCTAGATAGATTTATTTTTTGAAATTGGCCCTTCTAAACCCCGTTTCAGATTCCTCCTTCGATTAGAGAAAATATTAGGAGTGAATTTTTATACTATTCAGTAGGTAACCGCATTACTTAGATTAAAGAAGAAGGATTTATTTTTATAATTTCTTCTTTAGAAACAAAACGAAGTTTTATCATTTGCAAGCGGCAAGTCAGTTACTTCCGAGCGGCAGAAATCTATACCTCATCTCTTCCCGGGTTCAAGTGAGTAAAAGCGCTGTCACTGTATTGCAGCTATTGTTTTCTAACTAGAAAAAAAACATTGGGCGGAGTCTTATTAAACTCCGCCCATTCTTATACTTTATAACTACGAGTACCATCGTTGTTATACAAGTTATCCAAGATTAACACTATCCATATTAAAGCCTAGCTCTAAGTCTTACGTCTTTGAGTTTTAATATGGTTTGCTATTCTTAAAAAAACAAGGGTTTAATTTTATTTCCATAAATGTATCCCGCTTTATTTCAGGTAAATTAGGATGCATTATAAATTCATTAACTCTAGAAAATGAGAAATAGGTCTTGAAAGAGTTTTCCCACGTCCAAAATGCTCGGTTAAAATATAGTGGTCAAAATAAACAGCCACGCTCAGCTTGGTCACGAAATCGTAACACTTTTCCATTGTTTTGAATTTTTTAACTGATTAGTCATAAAATAACTGACGCTAAACCAATTATTGATCAGATTCGGGTAATCCAAATTTTTTAAATTGGAAATATGAAAAGCTAATGCCGAATTATCGTTATAAAAAAAGTCGAAATAAAGTTTGGATCATGTAAATGCCGATGTCACAAATATATAGTAGTCTCGTCAACTGACAATACAGCGCGGAAATATGAATATGTATTTTAAATATTACCGAAACTTGATCGAAGAAATCGGCTTCTATCAAACAAATACATAGTTTTCAAAGCTCTAGAATTTTGACTAGAAAAGACCGTATAACTGGATTTGGGCTTATTTTGAACCCTTTGACGGTTGTGGATGCTTAAACGTTCAATATTTTGTTACGGATATCATTTGATTCAATGATGTTTTAGCTTTATGTAGAATTAGAGCCTTTCTTTCTGGTCTGTCACAACTAGTCACAAGTAACATCTTATAATTTTTCCTAGGTCTACGTACCTCTCTTTCAGATAAAATTAGCAGTCCGTATATAATATCCGTATCAGATCCGTTCTGATGATGCCATTTAATTCAATCACGTTTGTGCTTATGTAACTATGCTATTTTTCTAGACTGTGAAACATTTATAGTTCTTCCTAGGTCTTAAAATTAGCTGTCTGGATTTAATATCCGTATCAAATCCATTCAGTTTAATAAAGTCACTTGATTCAATGACGTTTGAGCATATATAATGAAAGCCTTTCTTTCTAGTCTGTGACAAGTTACAACTATACAGTTCTCCCTAAGGTCTGCAGATCTCTCTATTAGATAATCTATCTGTCTGGATAAAATATATGAAGTAAAATGTACGCTATGTAGTAGTAGAGCTTTTTTGTGAAAGAGTTCGCCCGGGGAAGTATTACCATCATACCTATTTTTGCTGCAAAGCAGTAGTGCTCGCATTGCTGTGTTCCGGATGTGAAGGGTATGATGGTTGCTGGTGAAATTATAGAAACATGAGACTTTCATCCTTATGTCTCAGGGTGGCGGGCGTAGTGCAAAGCCACACAGGGTGCGGCTGTCCTAGGTGGACAAGACCGATGTGATAATGCATTGTTCATAGGCAGAGCGCTTAACATCAGGTGGGCCAAATGCTTGATCCGTCTTTACAAGTTGGAAGAACAAAAAAAAGAATCAAATCTAAACACTGATTATATCAGTTGATTCAATGACGTTAGATCACATATAAATATGCATGATAACTAATGAGAGGCTTTCTTTCTAGTCTGTGACAAGTTAAATGTATAGTTCTTCATAAGGTCTACAGAAATGTGAAAATTGCCGACCTAATTGACGGAAAATTGCATAAAACTAGAGAGCATAGAACAAAACTGCCTTAAGTACAGATTAAAAAGAAAACCTTTCCCTGATTTACTATGGGACCATATTTCTAAACACCCCTGACTGCTAAATTACTATAAATAACTGAGAAATGACACGACACGTTCGTAAATAACTCAGATCTTGAAGTGTTCAGCTATAAAATAGCTGATGGGGTATTACTTATTGAATAAACCTGCCATTTAATGAACAGGCAGGATCTTGCTACTGTAAAAATATAGTGGTTCATAAAGTGCAAATTCCTATTAGACGAGATAATAGATATTTTGTAAAATACTCATAAATAATTATGTTATTTCTGTCTATTGTCTCCGGGTCAATATACTCACAAAACTACTCATTTTTTTTACAGAAATCGTTTTGCACTACAAGTCATTTTATGATGTATAAAAACCCCGACTATTTTCAGTCTTCCATTAAAATTGGAAAAAAACAGAACACATGGGTGCACGTCGGTGTCTAGCACGCATGATGTAGCGAACTACTCTATTCACGACTAGATGTCGCCACAGCAAATAATAGAACGCGCTATCAGCTGTCTGCATGTAAATGCTGGAGTTCCGTTCAAATAAATGATTGCGAGCCGATGATACTACCAAAGTACCAGCTGCATCGCTTTGACTCCTTACAGAGAAGAGCCATTAGAATCATCGGCGACCCTAAGCTCTCCAATACTCTAGAACCACTCAGCCAGCGCAGAGCCATTGGATCTTTTTGCTTGTTCGACCGCCTGTACAACGGGGAATGCTTTGACGAGCTTTTCGATCTCATCCCCGCTTTGAGATTTTACCATCGCTCTTCCCAGCACCGTGACAAAGCTCATCCACACGTCATAAATCCCTGGGTTTCTCGTACGACTCGTTTCTCGAGATCATTTCTTCCCCATACCTACAAACTATGGATTGAGCTTCCATCTGAGGTTTTCCAGCTTGGATAAGGCATGTGTCGCTTCAATAAAAAAGAAAAAAAACCTTCAGGTTAGGCAAGCGCATCGACAATCGAGGTGTTGCCGGTGTTTATAAGCGACGGTGACCACTTTACACCAGGTGGGCCGTAAGATAGTCTGCCTACTAGTTCCATAAAAAAAAAAAAAAACTAGAAACGCCACCAATTTCCACCAAGCATAGCTAAGAACACTCTAGATCAAGACATTTTCAAACAAAAAATAACTCATTCAAAATCGGTTCATCAGTTTGGGACCTACGATGCCAGTACAGAAACACTCATACGTCAAACTTATAACACCCCTCTTTTTTAGAAGGCAAAACCTTCTACAAAAATACTTGTCACACGAAAATAGGGAACAAGACATTTATTTGTGTGGTTTTTTGCCTTATAATGCACTTCTTCTAATCTTACTGTGGGATCGTAACCGTTAATCGATAAAATAGGGATGTGCAATTAAAATATCGATAGCTGCTAACGATATGTAAATGACCACGTCATTTTAAATGATTTATTGTATCCGTTTGGAAGGTGTTATGGAGATTTATACATAACCTCCGAGTTAGGTAGTTAAAAGGCCAGGCCACTATATTACCTACTTTATTTTTAACATTGATAGACCTTCGTTTGACCGCGATCTCATCTGTTTGTAAGTGACGATGCGGCCGACGATGGAGCGCAAAGGTCTAAAAGGCGCCTATTCACTCTAGCCTTGAAGAGACCCAGATTATAGCTTTCAGGCAAGACAGACGACGTTTGTTCGCATTATAAAGGTAGAACTGAAACGTTTAGTACGAATAGAGGGTATACTAACGAGGTAAAGATGGTACTGAGCCATGCGTCTGCTCGTTCTATGATGAAAAGGAGATGGTGGGATCAGAACGTGAAGTTCCTGCGAGCATTCCCCGAAATGTAACCTATAGAAGATCGAAAGGCTTGCAACTTTACGGCGGTGCTCGAGACTCTCGATCTTAGTATCAGCCACATGTTGCCCTACTTTAAGCCAAAAAAAAACATAAAATGTTCCTGGCTGCCAACCTAGTATTACAGACGACTAAAACTTCAAAAACCTCAAAGAACGCCGAACACTACTAACAATTCGATTCAACATGCCAGAGATCCACCGCGCTCGCTCGCCCTACATCGTGCAAAATTGACTTTATCGATAATAGAATTACCTGAAACAGCAGCCAACAATTTTCCATAATATTTCCCTGGCTTCGTATATTAAATAACGTCTTATGCTGACTCACGACTCTAGAACGTGCCCAAAGTCAACTCAGGACCGTATTTAGGCATGTTTTGAGTTATATGGTGGGGTACACGCAAAATTGCCAATCTTAGATTTGATTTATAACTTTCTAAATCAAGTACAATATTCAAATTATAAATATACATAGATACTATTACATTATACATTATAATTCGGAGGGAGCACTGTACCAGAAACACGACACGACAAGGTTTTGTAAAATTATCTATAGTTAACGAGAAAAAAAAAACAAAAAAAAAAAAAAAAAATATATTAGTTTTTTTTCAATTTAATTATTTAGTTTTTATTAATTCAATAAAAACTGCTTTTTTGTCCGGCTTTTCTTGCCTAGTGTTGGCGCAACCAGCAAGTTATGTGAGAAAGAATGAATGAATGCAGCAAAAACGTAGTTATTGGCAATCTGTGGTCTGCCTATCCTTCCAGGAATTAGATAAGAGGTTATTGAATATAGGTCACATTATTATTTAAATATTTCATTCAAAAATTCTATAGACACTAGAAAGGCAAAATAACAATCTTGTAGGTAAGTGTTAGAAACACCGTTAGGTGCTACTTGTCGATCTGACACTATCATACCTACTGCTGGTTAGGTGTTATTTGAAATGATTTTAAGGAGAAATGCCTAGAAAGTTCACAGTAACACTTTTGAATGGGAAGTGATAGTTATAAACAGACACAACCTTTGTGGAAAGACAACTTTTTTCCCCTAAAATTTTAAAAGTTGTAGGAAAAGAGACTGAAAAAAAAACTTGCCAAGTGCAGGTCGGACTCGCACACGAAGGGTTTCGTATTATTTATTATGTATAGAAACGGCAAAAAAATCATGTCTGTTGTGCCGGAGTACATGTTTATTTTATTCTGTTTGTTAGTAAGTATTCGTTGTTGTGGCGGCATCAAAAATACATCATCTGTGAAAATTTCAACTGTTTAACTATCACGGTTCATGAGATATAGCCTGGTGATAGACGGGCGGACAGCGAAGTCTTAGTAATAGGGTCCCGTTTTACCATTTGGGAAAGGGCTGGGACGATTTCAAAATTTAGAATCGGAACTCTCAGGGCACGAGTCTCACTCGCACTTGTCTGTTTTATTAGGAAAAAAAATGTTGCATGAGACCCGAATCCGCCCCTGTTTCGGGGACAAAAATACGTGTCTATACTATAATAAATCGTCGCGCGCCGCTTGCGGTAGGTCAAGTCGCAACGGTACTCCACTCACAATATGTTCCCAGTTATTTAATAAGGCAAATAAACTATTTACTGTAAGCCTCTGTTATTTTGTGCCATTTTGTATTTATGGTACTTACAGACGCGAGCAGAAGTTAGATCATATTGCACCCATAAGTTTAATTTATTTTAAAACCAATCAGTTACATGCACACATAAGCAGCGTTTAGACTTCCACGAGGTCTAACCATACATTACGGACCCAGGCATCCCTGAAAGATACCCTTGGGGGTGTTTTGGGAACTAAGATTTAGACCCGTGGCACCCCCAGTCCTCAAATCCTATAATGCAATGGTGGGTTTTGCCCTAATCACTACGCTTGACAGGTTGATTGGTGATGGCAGTATTGGTGTAAAGTACTCAGGTGGATGCTACTGCTCATTCACTGGTGTAATCCCTTAGACGGCTTTTACGACACCCACAGGAGGAGGTGCCTCTTTCTTCCTATTATGTTGCCTAAAGGCTTATTTTTAGGCCGGACAGCGGTTTGAATTTCCAATTTCTTCGATGTTCTTGTACCTTATACAAGACAAGACCGGCTTATTTCTTCTTAAAGGTCGATATACTCTATCCGAAGGCACTGAACAAATGCATTACACAGGATATTTTTTTAATGTTTAAAATTCAATCCTTTGACCTTTGGTCGAAGATGTAGCACGCTTTTCTAGAAGATACATAATTATCTTCGACTTCAAGACTCCTAGGTTGTATTTATCGGGGAAAACAGACACTGGCAATGAGTTCCATTCCTTTGCTGTTCTAATTTCTAATGATGAACGTCGACCTAAGCCGATTGGTACAAATATGTGGGATTTCCTCCATAAAATGATGGCACATCGCTGAGCTTCTCATTGTCCGATTACGAAATGGAGATGCCGGGATCAGGTAGTTGAGTTCCCGTGCAAACTCCCCGGAATGATTTTTTAAGAATACCGATAGCCGAGCCAACTGACGCCTATGTTATAGGCTTTGCTAATTAGCTTTGTCCAACGTAGCGTCACCATTTAGCTGGTACTATACCATGCATGGTTACCGTACCCTACATGACCCTGTTAGGGCTTCCTAGTATTTATGAATTCCGTGGCGCGGCAGAGAAGAACAGGTCCTCTATCCTGCTGTAGGATTAATGTTGGCATGATCTGCAAATATTCGTTCCAGGTCTGGGTGTTGTTGTAGCATGGTACACGTAGTTCCTGATACCCACGACACAGGGGATCCTAGTGAACAATCTAGACGTAGTAAAGTTTGAACGTTCAGCGTTTGAACTTTGGTAAATACGTTCAGAATTAGCGTGATTGAAACTGGGGCCCTGGACTATGTATGTGACTGTTAAAGCGTGTTTGCATACGGCACTTTGAGCTCATAGATTGAATGTGCCAAATTTTTTAGTGTAAGGCTGCGTTTCCACCAGAGATGTGCTAGGCAGCTGAGCGGTGCGAGGACACGTAGCGAGGCTGTGGAACGATGTGAGTGTTTCCACCAGAGATGTGCTAGGCAGCTGAGCGGTGCGAAGATGCATAGCGAAGCTGTGTAATGATGTGAGTGTTTCCACCAGAGATGTGCTAGGCAGCTGAGCGGTGCGAGGACACGTAGCGAGGCTGTGTAACGATGTGAGTGTTTTCACCAGAGATGTGCTAGGCAGCTGAGCGGTGCGAGGACACGTAGCGAGGCTGTGTAACCATGTGAGTGTTTCCACCAGAGATGTGCTAGGCAGCTGAGCGGTGCGAGGACACGTAGCGAGGCTGTGTAACGATGTGAGTGTTTCCACCAGAGATGTGCTAGGCAGCTGAGCGGTGCGAAGATGCGTAGCGACGCTGTGAAACGGTGCGCAGATGAGTGGAGTGAGGATGTGTTGTGGGCTCATTTCAGATGCGAGCGAGCGGGTGAGGTGTGGTGGTAGTTTCTCCCTCGCATCCATCCTTTGCATACATCCCTCGCGCACATCCCTCGCACACATCCCTCGCACACATCTCTCGCACACATCCCTCGCACACATCTCTCGCACACATCCCTCGCACACATCCCTCGCGCACATCCCTCGCACACATCCATCTCGGTTGTTTTTTACGCTCGCTCTGCTAAACCGTTTCCACCAGAGCTGCGCTGAGCGAGGCTAGGTAAATGAGGTGATTCTATATCCCTCGCTACATATCCTCGCTCATCTCTGGTTGAAACACAGCCTAAAGCTGCATAATAATTACTTGTGTTGTAGAACTACTTCTGCTGGCGATTGTGCCTACTATTATTAAACATTAAGCGCCTGTATTTATGGTACAGAATTGGATGGTATGTATTCTAAGATATTCGTTTATTGGTAGTAAGTACGATGACTTGTATTGGTTCGGGTCAAAGATTTCTCATTACGATAAGAGAGTTTAATTCCACGATGGGATTTTCATTTGGTATTATCTTTATCTTATCTTCAGCGTTTGGTGTGTTTGCTTGCTACCTACAGTTACATAGCATTTTGTACCTTCTAGCTAACTGAACCGTGGTAGTAGTAGAGATTTTTTGTGAAAGAGTTTGTCCGGGCTACTAGTATACTACTATACCTATTTCTGTTGCAAAGCAGTAGTACTCGCATTGCTGGTTTGAAGGGTATGGGTGCCGGTGAACAGAACAGGTGGGAATAGACGGAAATTACAAGCACATGAGACTTTGATTGACTTTGACTTTGATTTTTGCTGTCACTTTTTTGCGATGAACTTTTCACTTTTGTGTAATGGACACATATTTGACGGAAATACCTCTAATATGTTGTATACCTATAAACGTATATTATCTGATAAAATAAATAAAAAATATTTTATTTAAATCAAATAGTCAGTGTTACTTCCATTGTGTATTGGTTAGTGACTTCAAATTCAAGTCAAGGATTTAAATCCCACCGCAAACAGCCTGATTTTTCATTCGAAAAAACGTACGAAATACCACCAAAGATATCTTATCTTATCTTTGTGGTATCTTTGAATACCACTGGCATGTTCTGTACATATAGAACCAAACGTTCTGACTTTTGACATGTGCATGAAAGTAGCCTCAATGCGACCTTTCACCACACCGTTCACTAGGGCCTTTACATGGCCATCGACTTGACACAGAACCACTCGGAAGACGTAGGAACAAATTCCATCGAACATCTCTCTTCTCTTTTTATTTTAATGGCTTCTGAGGAGTGCTCCAAACAGTTTCGCCAATGTCAAGTGATATAATACCTATTTATATTTTTTATAGTCAAGCCAACACGAGTCTCCGTCAAGTCATAACCCAATGTAAAAGGTGGCAAAAAAAACAGTTCGGAAAATCCATCATTTTGAAAAGACACGCAATACACTTAAATTTCACTCCATCACACATATGCTATTTATCTAAGTTACACCGGTTAAAATGCCACCAAAATTACACGAAATAACTCAAAAAACACATTAAATGTTATAAAATAAAAAATTACGACGTTTCATTCAAAAATGCAGTTTGAAATTCCCATCGAACATCAAAGACAGAAACCCTCATTTCTGTCTTTGATGACAGCTGGGTACTTTTACTGTCCAATTTGAATGCAATTCTCACACCAAAGTACCGTAACCAATAACAATTTATAACTCGCGCGCGCTAGTATTCGCAGAAATCATCATGCAGGTCTATTGTCTCTGGCATATGCGTGGAATATTATACTTTATGGCCTACAGTTAAAAGGAAAATACTATTGATTGAACCATAGATACATTTGAACCATAGATATCTGATATAAGGAGAATGAGGAGTTTTCCTAGTGTCATTTTAGCGTTATTTATCTCTCGCTAGATGGCGTTGGCGACAGTTTTGGTAAGAGTAGATATTCCAAAACACGCAACTGTCACAAAAATATTAATTAATACATAAACTTACAGGATTTCGTTTTTTTTTTAAATTATTTACCTTGGCTGAACGATGTTCTACACTGTGATGATAAAATTTAAAAAGTAGGTAAATACATCGTCGTAGAGTTGCGTGTTTGTGTATCTTCTACCGTATACATTTTGGTGAGAGTGCTCAGGAGCTGCACGATTTAATCCCCTCGTCTCCAATCCACCACCTGACGACCAGACGTGGAGAGGCGTTTCACCCTTTTGTTCAGTTCAGTTCAGTTCTTGAACAAGTGGCTCTTGCGGAATAGACCACAATTTCGCCAATATCACGTTTTAAAACAAGTTCAGCTTTAGCACGAAGGTAATTCCGGTGTATGGAGAGTGGAAGGTGAGCCAAAAAAAAAGGAAAAAAAAACAAGTAAAAGTATCAAGTTGAACTACCAAATACAATTTAAAAAAAAACAACTAAATTTTTTTACCTATTACAAATTGAAACTAATTATATAAGTAGTTATAACAACACAAGATAATACGAAGCTTAACACCCTTTTGTTGTCGACGTACTAAAAGGCTGGGCTGTCAATATCAAATTTATTTGTCCGATGCTCAAAAGAGTTCACAGAAGAAGATCGAGTTACACAATAGTGCAAGTCGGTAATTTGACTTAAAGACCTATGTCCCCGGACGGAGACCCACTGATATACGTGGAAATGTCACTTTTAATTTAATATAATGTACTAGTACAGTATTATTTTATCTGTGATTTATGTTATTTCAAATATCATCCACTTTCTTCACACTTTTCATTTGAAAGCTGCCTATCTTGTTCTAGCAAAATACTTTCAAACAGGATCAAAAAACTGGTTTAACATGAACAAATTATAATGTAAACTAAACATTTACAAGGTCTTACATAAGCTTATATTTGCATATAAGACCTATTTACAAAGCTAATACCTGTTCAAAGAAACTATAAAAATACGAAATACAACCGATCATCATCATCAGTAGAATTTCGAAGTCCACTGCCAGACGAGGCTAGCCCCATAAAATTCATTAAAGATTTTTCGTTCGACATTTTTCGTTCGACATTTTTCATTCGAGATTTTTCATTAAAGGTTTTTCATTAAAGATTTTTCAATTGAGATATTTCATTCGCAATTTTTCATTCGAGATTTTTCAATCGAGAGTTGTCTAATTTTTGCTCGCGATTTTTCATCAAAATAATTTCATCAAAGTTTTTATTGGCCAACCTAGATATTTATTATTTTTACGCCGACTGTACTTCACTAACAAAATCGACAAGGGATCCAACAGGAATTTGAAAGTTGACTACAGATGTTAATGGATCAAACAGGACGATCAAAGTCCAATGGATGAATCTCAATGGATCAAACAGGAACAACTCAAAACACAATGCCACAATGTTCCCCATACAACACTTGCCTTAAACACCATGCTTGGCTAGCAGATTGGTGATCGTGATTCGAGGTGGATACTGCTGTCAGCCTGCATTTACGTCATCCACGGGAGGAGATGGAGGGGTCAATTCTTAGGCCGGACACACCACGGGCATAACTTTATACCGATAACTATTATTTTAGAATGTTTTGTTTGACCATGTAGCCAACTCTGTAAAAATATATTTAACTATGTACTTACATTAATTACTTAACAAACATAATAATGTATAAAAAAAAAAAAAAAATGAACGGCGGGCGAAGGTTCGCTTGCGACGGTTGCGTGTTCGATTCCCGCCTCTGAACAAATATTTGTCCGATCTGCAGATAATTGTTTAGGGTGTTCTGTGTATTTTATATGTACAATACAATGTATTGTGTATGTATTGTGTTAAGTATATCAGTTATCTAGTACCCATAACACGAGCTCTGCTTAGCTTGAGGCTAGATAATGTTGTGTGAACTGTCCAACATTATTTATTTATTTATTTTTATCTCATTTATGAACCGATTTGTTTTTTTTTATTTGTCACGATATACTTCCAAGCCTCAAACAAATACACAAATAGCGATTTCAGTATTTTCAGTAACAAGTCAAGCATATGCATTAAGAAAGTGCAATTTGGTGAAGTGGTACTGCTGAAGAAGACCAGATATGGCCATTGGAACTACTCAAAGATAGGTAGGTATTTCACGGGAGGCTATAAGGGTGACTTTCCGATATCCGGTTGAGCTGAAAATTTGCATACCTGTCTAGTTCCGATGACAATACAATATGATGGTGCAAGCGAGCTGATCTGATGATGGATCTGGAAGGTGGACCAGAACTCATCGATGGATAATTTCACGGGTGGCGATAAGGGTGACTTTCCGATATCCGGTTGAGCTAAAATTTGGCATACCTGTCTAGTTCCGATGACAATACAATATGGTGGTGACAGCGAGCTGATCTCTGATGATGGAGCCGGAAGGTGGACAACGGAACTCCTTGATGGATAATAGTAGACTGGCCGTGCTTAGGCTCATTGTGATCAGCACACGGTTACGATCACTAATATTTTAAAATCTTGTATTGGAGATACATTTCTATCTTCGAAGTCGTTTTTTTTAAAAAGAGTTATTCTTGTATAGCTTTTATTATGAATAAATAATTTATTCTGTAAATTAAAAAGCTATGAAATATTTATTCCACCAAAACAACTTTAAAAGCTGGCCACAAAATTCCATCGGCGTTCCTTAATGGTGATTTATAAATGGTAATTTATTCGCAGCGTTCAAAAAATGCAGCGATTGACTGGCCAAGATGGTGCATTCAAGTTACAGTGACCTTAAGTGATAGTTATCTGTTGTATACCGTCGTGATGTGTCTGGCCTAAGAATAGACCCCTCCGTCTGCCGTGGATGTCGTAAAAGACCAATACGGCGATCACCAAACCCAATCACGGCCCTCATTTTGTCAGTACTGTACATAGCATGTTAATGTCTTCTTACCTTGTATAATGTTTATGTTTAAATTTTGTTGTCGTTGCGTTACACGCTCACTCAATGGTTACAAACTTGATATTAATACAGTAATTAATTTAGGATGTAATCTAAATAAATTTAGTACAGAAACATGATCGGTAAACTTTTTCTCGATAGATTTTTGAAATTCGCTTCCCTAAAACCTGTTTAGGTCTCTCCTTCGATTAGAGAAAATATTAATCGTTAATTTGAATACCATTAATGAATTAATTTGTTTTCAGAAGGTAGTCACATTACTTAGATTAATAGAGAAGGATTTATGTTTATATCTTCTAATTTAGAAGCAAAACGATATTTTATCATTTGTCGCTCACGTCAGTTACTTTCGAGTGGCAAAAATCTATACCTCATCTCTTCCCGGGTTCAAGTTAGTAATAGCACTGTCACTTTCTTGCAGTTATTGTTTTATACTAGATTTCGCCGATTCGATATTTTAACATATCGTCTTAACTGTTTTGTAGATAATTTTGTTTAATATAAGTACCTACAGTTTTGATAAAAACAAATGCAGTTTCTTGTCGTCTTTCTTTCTTCTATCTCCTGCAAAGCATGGTATTTTTGGCAAATCATATCATTCGATGGATGAGGCCTCGTCCAACAGTACGATACGACTTACGATGTTAATTGGGTGATTATAAATAAAAAAAAAAATGTTAAAAATAAGTAATTTAACATAAACTTGTTTTTTAATACTACATAAACAATTTTATTTTTACAGAAAGAACTAATACTAATACAAGGTATGTACAAAATACATATGAAACAGTTGTGCTACCTGAAGACCGCTGCTAGCGATCTAAAGATTAACTTAGATTTATAAAATAAACTATAGGTACCTCAGAATGTGTCCATTGACACTTTTCTCCATTTAAGGGGAGGACACTTTGTGCTTGTGTTCTTATTAGCAAGCACTAGTTTGCACTACATTACACTATGTTTACGCTACACAAACTCATAAGGTTTAATTATTTTGAGTCTTCTCAGTATGTCCGTGTTGTCGAGCAGCTGGATTATAGCCTCGATGTTCACATGGTGATGAAGTATACTTTGAGGAATAACTCTGCCCGTGATCTATGATTGTGTCAATAAGATATTCAATAAAATCCACTTTCGCATTCCTACGTACCGCACGTCCTTAGTCTCCGAAATTATGTTCTTATACCTACACCAGTATTTCAAATATACCATAAAAAAACCAGGATAATCAGAAAAAGTAACCAAATAACAATTTCCAGGAATATCCATAAAAAATGGGAACAATTGGTCAAAACTATGTAATAGTGCATGCGCCATAGACTACTACTAAGTTATTATTACACCTACAATCGACAATCGTGTGTCAGAGCGGTGTGTAACTCTGGCACAAGTATTATTATGTCCTTAAGTTTATTCGGATTTTGCCAAGAAATCAAATGTAAATAACTTTTTAAAACCATTCGAAAAAAAAACACATATTGCATTTGTTCCGAATAATTAACATCCAGTTTTATTTTTTATGGTTTAATTGGAATAGTGGTATATATCTTGTTTTACCTACATAATCCACAGACTCTCATTGATAATGTCAGTATGCGTTGAAAACTTTGAGAACCAGAGTGTGAGACCGGTTGCAGGAGCACATTGTGGCGACTGGTGTTAATTAATATTGTATGAAAACAGCAGCTGGCTCCTGGTCTATTAACGAAGATACGATAAAGATCAGCTGATAACTTTGTCGCTAAATTATAGTCAACACGGTCATGGGAACAACAAAGCTATAGCTATATCTGTAGTTGACGGATCCTGCTCAGGGTCCATGCCCATCAACGCTGGTGTTCCCCAAGGGTCAGTGTTTTCACCCACGCTTTTCATCATGCACATCAATGATATGCTACAAATTAGCAGTCTCCATTGTTATGCGGATGACAGCACCGGTGATACCTTCTACTCTGGCCGCGCAAACGCCTCTCGTGCCGAAGTGGATGAGAATAGGTCAACCATTGTGTCTGAAGCGAAAAGCTCCTTAGAGTTAGTTTCAGATTGGGGTATCCAAAATCTGGTTACTTCTAATCCCACTAAGACACAAGTGTGCGCATTCACCGCAAAAAAAGCTCCTTTTAACCTCGCGCCGCAGTTTCAGGGCAATCCTCTTTCAACTTCTGCGAGCATTGGGATTTAGGGAGTTGAAATTTCTAACGAGGTCCAACATGGAAGTCACTTAGAAGTGAAGGCAGCTCTAACTTCTAAAAAACTTGAGGTGCTTAACCGTGCAAAACAGTATTTCACGTCAACTCAGCGCTTACTACTTTACAAAGCACAAGTTCGGCCACATATGGAATACTGTTCTCACTTATGGCACGGCGCCCCTAAGTACCAGCTGCTTCACTTTGACTCCCTACAGAGAAGAGCCGTTAGAATCGACAACGATCCCAAGCTCTCCAGTTCACTAGAGCCGCTGAGCCCACGCCGAGACATCGGCTCGCTCTGTGTGTTCTATCGACTCTATAATAGGGAGTGCTCTGAGGAGCTGTTCAATCTCATACCCGCATCCAGGTTCTACCATCGCACTTCTCGACAACGCAAGGGAGCTCATCTACACATCATCGACACGTGGGTGTCTCGTACTGCTCGTTTTACGAGACCTTTTCTCCCCGATACGTGCAAGTTGTGGTATGGGCTCCCTCCTGAGGTGTTTCCGCTAAACTACAACATGAGCCGCTTTAAAAAAAATGTAAAAAGAGTCCTTCAGGGCAGGCAACGCATTGGCAATGCCCCTGGTGTTGCAGATGTCAATAGGCGACGGTAACCGCTTACCATCAGGCGGGCCGTATAACAGTTTGTTGAGCAACTACATAAAAAAAAAAAAACTTTTGCCTGTGTTCAAGTTTTTGTGTCGAACCATAGATTCTAGTAATATTATGTCTACTATGGTTACCGTGGTGTATCTGGCTCAAGAAAATACCCCTCCATCTCCTCCCGTGGATGTCGTAAAAGCCGACTAAGGGATTACCCGGACTTGTTTGTAAGATTCGTTGGTATAAGATTTGTCCTGGCTGCTAGCTTATGTTAGTACTGGAAGAAAGCGTTAGCAGAGTCAGTCGTGGGAAGCAATGGCGGCGATGAGCTCACCACTTGACACATCTATTTCCCACGATAGTGCTACCTACAATGAAAAAAGACCCATTTGAGGCTCTGCCTATCCTTTCGGGGAAAAAGGATAATAAGACTTATTTTACTCTATAGATATGAGTAGGTATCTGTGTTTATTGCTCTAAACAATAAGCACTAAAAATATTGCATTGATAGAAAAGTTTGAGAGCCGCCATCAGATACATCCGCTAGATATTGTCTCATTCATATGCCTTTAACTAGTGTATGGGAAAAATGCACTTTACACCCGTCGTTTGAACTTATATAAATATTAATAATGGTATAACTTATATAGTTATTTAGAGTTCAGTAAGGTAATTAATACTAATTGCCTACTTAGATCAGGGAATTTCAATTCCAGTGACATTTAAATAGTTATTAGAAAACTAGTGAAACGCCCACGACGTCGACCGCTTTAAGTTTTTTCTATACAATATTCGACGCCCCCTCCCTTAGGAATTGAATGAGGGGTTTTCACGGACGTTTCAAATCATGCGCTAATAGAACCTAGCTTTCAAAATAAAGTGAAATGTCAATGTCAACAACGTAGTGATTTATTATCGTGGTATTTTGTTACTATCACACAAAAGCACAGACAATGCATTTGTTAATTCTGACAAGCATACTTGAGTCAGCGCCATCTATCGAGCCAAATTGAACTACTTTTTTTTTTTAATTCGAAAATGAAAAGCCCTTATTCAGACATTCCTTTCTTAATAGACCCCTAGAATACAAAAGGGTTCAACTCTCCAAATTTACGGGCTTTGCGTTGATTGTTAGTCAGTTAGTCACGCAACGGAACATAAATTGTTTTGTTGACTAACCAAAACCTATTAATAGTAGTGTATGCACTATGGGAATAAAGCAGTCTTACGTTGCGGGTAGTATAATGAACCCTGAGCGTAACGAGGGAAGAACTAGCGAGGACTAGCGAGAGACTAGCGAGGGTGAGTGAAGCGAGGGGATCAAGCTGCCCAAGACAAAGACAGGCTTTATTCCAGAGGAGCATACTCTACTTTTTACACCTTCTGCGATACAATAAAAAAACACTGAAAATCACAGCACTAAACATCGTCTTTTGTTTCACATTCTTTGTAAACGCACCTTTGTTTTTTTATTTCTGCTCATAGTAGCCAGTTCGATTTTCGAACAAACCTCTTTACAATGCCGTATGGGTATTTTTTTACTCAGAGTTTTCCACGAGTTTCCACATGAATTTGACGTTCCAAATTCAAATCACTTTATTCCATAGGGAGTTTTATACAACTTTATATCCCTAAAGAGATAATGTTTTTTTTACTTTGAGATTGCATGATATGTAATTGGACATTGTCGAGCAGGTGGTGTGAAAAATATCTCATTGATCCACAACCGAGTACATACCTAGTTGACAGCGGAAATGCGTTGTCGTTTGCCCCAAACCGGTCCGTTCGGAGCCTAGAACCTACATTTTATTCCCTCGCGTCCTGTTGGAGACTCGCACGCTATTTAAAGCATTCGATTAGCAGCAGCTGTTTGTGACTTAGATATCTGACGGTAGCCGATCTTTGTGCAGCTTGATAGCTTAGACATTCAACTTTGTTTTGATGTTGGTTCTCCGTTTATTTAAATAACGTTTGCTTGATAAACATAAGCTTGAAACCAGTCACGTATGGAATTATAAGCAAATGTGGGCATGTGGTAATGACTGGAATTACCTGAAGGAATCCATATTAAATTCACCACAAAGATGGATGAAATCATACCTGCAGCATTGTTGGTGATATAAACAGATATCACAATACAATGGTGTGTCCGGCCCAATAATATACCCCTCTATCTCCTCCCGTGGATGTCGTAAGAGCCAACTAAGGGATTACCCGGACTTGTTTGTAAGATTCGTTGGTATAAGATTTGTCCTGGCTGCTATAGCTTATTTAGGAATGACTTATTACTGGAAGAAAGCGTTAGCAGAGTCACTCGTGGGAAGCAATGGCGGTAATAAGTTCACCACTTGTCACGTCTATATTCCACGATGGTACAACCCACTGTGAAAGGAGGCCCATTGAGGATCGGCATAAAAAAGGCTTTCGGGAAAAAAGGCGTGTGTCTATGTATGTATTTATGTTTGTATGTCTCACAATAAAGTTATTTTGGAAAAAGTACGACTTTAGTATGCTACTATCCACAACTACTGCACCACGTAATCATGCCTCAGGGTGCCAGCATCTGATTATAAAATATGAAGTTCACGTATTTACAGTATCCATTATCTAAGACGCGCCCTATGTGTGGCATTGCACTGCGCCCACAACCATGAGACATAGATAAGTCTCATGTGCCTGTAATTTCACCAGCACCTTCAAACAGGATCACAGCAATGCGAGCACTACTGATTTTGCTTTTTTGGCAGAAATAGTATTACCTACTTCTCTGGACGAACGCTTTTACTTTAAAGCTCTTTAATATTACAGATCTAGTAGATTACATAGGTACTTGCAAACCCAACTTTAAAAGACATAAATACTTTTTAGTAGAAACGGGATATTTACCATGATTTTTGAATTTTGATTGTTCCCGAATATCAGGAGCAAACAAAACTCAAAAATAATGGTAAATATCCCGTTTTAAAAGGCGGATTCAAATCCGACGAAGAAAATAAAAGAATTCATTTTAAACTATAAAAACAACGTTGCATTGAACAAGTTCCGCGTAATCTGCTTCTCTACTTTTAAGATTTAATCGAAAACTAGAAAAGTGCCCGTCTCGGAGCCATTTATAATCGTAATTGCTATCAACGTTGCAGGGTTTCATACGAATTTGTTTATTCTTTTACAGCCGCTTGGATAAGATCTTAATTACTAGAAAATACCAACCTTAAGTAAAACACTTGTCTTATTTCTACCGATCACAGGCATATACAGTCATTACAATGTTGTGGAAGCTCCTCTTTTAACTAAACTATTATATAACTTAGTTACCGAATATGCTCGGACTTCAAACGCTTTCTTCGACTCCTAATGATAAATGACTGTCAGTGTCAAAGCTATTTAAAAGTTAACTTTACCTGTTCAGTAAGTGTGGGTCAAATCTTGCAACTAAATTTTAAAGTAATCTCGTAAGTCAGTGGAAAGCCTCCCACGATTTATCGCATCTGACTTCTGTTTTGATTCATTTCACATTGAAACGTTAGATTGTATTTAGCTAAAGGTAATTATAGTTCAGGCCCCATTCGAATAACGACTCTCTTCGATGATTTTCTTATAATTCTAATTTCAAGTTAGTACGTATTTTAATTAAAATATATGTCGGATCGCCCAGCTCATCATCATCACTTCCGCTAGACGCCATGGGTAGGATGCCAGTGACTAGCAGTAGTGTATCCTTTACCATGATCTGCTTAGAGACTTTAATCACAGAGATAGTGGATTTACGAGCGTGCGCACAAGGCGAGGACTGAACATTCACTGAGCCGCCGAGCCGACTCTCCGACCGACAACCACAGCGCTAGGCTGAAAAACAAGGTTCGGGCAAGCCGAGTGCGACCGAGTGCGCCGCTCGTAACTCCACTCGAACAATCATGTTCTCTCTGGTAGTAAGTCAATTGAGCGTTACAAAAAAAGTCAACAATTAAACATCTTATCGCAAAAATTAGTAATTTAAAAATTGTAAATAGACTTATTTCTCCTTTCATACAAATTCAATAGCAACGCGCCGTCATATAAAAATCTTTAAAATTTATTTCTTGGACTTAAACACAAATAAAGGCTGGTAATAAAAATAAGTGCTATACCCAAAAGGCTCATCAAAGTACTTATCTTATACAATCGCACAAATATCACGTAACGTGTAGATTTGTAAAGTGACCAATATTTAAGTAAATAGCAAATTTGTGTACAGCAAAATTGTTTAATAAAATTTCGATAAGTAGTATTAAGTTGTCAATAGTAGTAGTCAAGTAGTACCTAATATCGTTAGTATTATTCCTTACTCTGTGCTTATATTCACCTTTTTAACCTTTTCACCTTTATGTCTCAGGGTGGCGGGCGCAGTGCAATGCCACATAGGGTGCGTCCTAGGTGGGCGTGACCTATGAGATAATGCACTGTTCATAGGCAGAGGTTACCGCTTAACATCAGGTGGGCCATCTGCTAGTTCCGTCAATTTAGTAGTATAAAAAAAATAAAAAAAAAAAAGTAGTCAGTAGTAGTAGTAGTAGTAGTAGTAGTAGTAGTAGTAGTCAGTAGTAGTAGTAGTAGTAGTAGTAGTAGTAGTAGTAGTAGTAGTAGTATCAAGTAGTCGTGAAGTAGTAGTTTCGTTAAGTAATGACTTCGTTAAGTAGTAGGTAGTATTATCGTTCATCGAATGGGCCCTGGATGGACGAGTATCGTTTTATTATAATCTTAAGGTGTCAGTCTGTAATTGTAGGGGTTGGTTGCGACATTATAGCGATGCAATAACTATTCTGTACGTACTACTAGCTCTCTTTAATTGCGGTGTATGAGGATTGCGCCTGGAGGTTTTTGTGGATAGGTTTTATGTACTGACATTTTAAACAGAGTAAGTACTAGTTAAGGAGGAAACATAGTAAGTACTAGGCAAAAAACTGACAGGGTAAGAACTAAGTAAAGACAAGTAATTAATTTTGTAAAAATTCAAAAACCCTCAACGCAATGAAACGGCTGAACCGATTTTGATCAAACATTGCTATGAAAACTACCGACAAATTCACATTTCAAAAAAAAAAAACGGTTTATCCGTTCGAGAGCTACGATGCCACACACAGACACACAGACACTTCAAACTTATAACACCCCGTCGTTTTTGCATCGGGGGCTAAAAATACAGAGTATTGGGCAAAGAACAGGCAGAGTAGGTACTAGATAAAAACAGACAGGAATTAGGTAAAGAAAGTACAGATTACTGTATTAAGAACAGACAGAGTAGGTATTAGGTTTATAGAACCAGCCAAGTGCGAGTCGGACTCACGCACGAAGGGTTCCGTAACATTATCGAGCAAAAACGAGCAAAAAAATCACGTTTGTTGTATGGGAGCCCCCTTAAATATTTATTTTATTCTTTTTTTAGTATTTTTTGTTATAGCGCCGACAGAAATACATCATATGTGAAAATTTCAACTGTCTAACCATCACGGTTCATGAGATACAGCCTGGTGAAAGACGGACAGACAGACAAACAGACAGACGGACGGACAGCGGAGTCTTAGTAATAGGGTCTCGTTTTATCCTTTGGGTACGAAACCCTAAAAATAACTATAGGTAAATTAGTTTTGTTAACTCACTCGTCCGGCGTCAAAGCAGTGCGGCGGTTCAAGGGCCGTCTGTCACGTGATCCCCGGGTCACGACGCGTCGGCGATCACACGTATGTTAGATTAAGTTATAAATATCATTATATGTATGTTAGTTGTAAGGTATATATTACTATGGACCATTGTCTAGGTATTGGTTTAGGTACAATGTACATTTTTCACTGTTGCCTGAAATAAATGAATTGAAACGAATTGAAAGCAAAGCCAGTACTATTATTATATGTATTCTGTGGCAAAGCAGGGATTACGAACACAAGTTTTCACGGCGGTGCCAGTCTCCATCAAGCCGCTTAAAATTCTACGTCTTTTAAGATTCTACTTTAATATTACGGCATTACTGTATGAAATTGTACATAAGCGATCACATAATGATAATACAAAACTGGTCACGTTACCTCACTTTGTGTATAAAGTGAGATGAATCTACTCGTCGCAGGATCATTTGTTACGCTGGGCTTGCATTGAAGGCACAGTAGTACAAAAGGACAGTAGCACAAGTGGCAACATTAGTACAGTTGAAACAGATCATTATCAAGATAGACACTGCAAATGCGCCTACTTTGCGTGTGACTTTGCCTAGCCGAATGTTTGCAATACCTATCAGCAAACCTCAAATCAGTTCGCTCGCAGCCGTCTTCGCGATATCACGTCGGATGTCAATAGAAAAATGCCTAATTGCACCATAGTCGCCTAATTGACGACCTCTGTGGCGCGGCGGGCGTTGGTTCACCTGCGATGCAGGAGGTTGCAGGTTAGATTCCCGCCTCGGAACAAATATTAGTACGATCTGCAGATGTTTGTTCAGAGTGTTCTGGGTATTTTCTATGTATAATAAAAAATATCTATCTATGTAATGTATTGTATTAAGTATATCAGTTATCTTGTACCCATAACACAAGCTCTGCTTAGCTTGGGACTAGATAATGTTGTGTGAACTGTCCAGCATTATTTATTTATTTATTTATAGTGAACTGTAAACATTCTTCGAAATCAGCTAGCCGTGCCGTGATTGAGATATTTTGTAGCAAAATAAAACGGCACGGTTGGTTTCTCACAAGTTTATGTGTTTGCTGTCTCTATCTTGTCTCTTGGTCGGTGAGTTGAAACTTCGACAAGTGCAAAGAGTTTTACGAACCTCTCAAAAGTACATTAACTGGAGCATGTTCGTACTTAAACACGTATAAGTAATTCTCACGTTTTTAAAAGACACATGTTTTGACGTTTTAGACGTCTTTAATTTCGGGTTGATAGCATTTTTGATGCAACGGATGCAATGAGGAGTTTTCACGGCCGTTTCACATCATGCTTAGGTTTTAGGTTATAAAAGTTGCGTTAAAACCTTGAAAATAGATGGCGCCAGCTCTGTACTTAACTGTCAAAATAAAGTGGAATGTCAAAGTCAACGACGTAGTGATATATTTTCGTGGTATTTTGTTACCACACAGAAGCACAGACAGTGAATTTGTTAATTTTGAAAACCATAGTCACAGATAAAAGAAAACTTTACCCATAGTTGAGTCAGCGCCATCTATCGAGCCAAATCGAACTACTTTTATTTTTTTTATTCTAAAATGAAAAGCCCTTATTGCAACAGAAGTTTTTTTTTATTTGGACTAGGTTATTTTTATTTGCTTCGTTTGCTCAAATACCACAACATTGTAATTGATGATTAGTATCAATAATAAATTGATGGGTATTATTTTATATAATGTATGTAATATACACGTACCTATTTTAAAACATTTGCATGCTTTTGAAGCAAGAACACGTGCTCCTTACTATAACATTAGGCTTTCCATGTCCTACCATGTTTTAGCAAGTAAACTGATTTCATTTCATTTCTTTTTAGGAGGGATTTGACGGAATAAGACCTTTAGTACTTGTACTAATATTTATTCTATGCCTGTAGTGGCATAGTATTGCATCCCCTGAGTAAAATGACATAGATGTACCAGTAATTTCAGTATTTTCTTCAATGTTAATTAAATAAATTAATGTTAATTAATTATTGGCAGTAATTTCTAGCAGTAAAGCTTGTTTACGTATAAATGTATTGTACTGGTCTTAACTAGACTGTGTCAATGCCCCGTTGGTGCTGACGTTCTCGTATTGGCGAGTTATCGATCACCGCTGAGGTCTGGGGAAGGATGGATTGATCTGAATGTCGATGCAATGAGACTAAGATAAAGGTACTGCGAGCGGTATAGGGTAACTATACCCATCCTAGTCATAGAAACTCGCACAGTAGAGACCTACAATAAAACTTTTTATATCACATTTGGAAAGGACCTTTTTGTGGTAGTTAAGTGACAAACGGCACCATAGGATTCTTTCCGCCATTTTTGAAAAGTGAAGTCTTTATTTTTTGTTTCTTAAGTGGCACTTTAACTAATGTAGCTCGTTTAAAGAGATCAAGTGTAGTGAAATGAAAAAAAAAACAATAATAAATAATGCTGGGCCGTTCCCACAACATTATCTAGCCCCAAGCTAAGCAGAGCTTGTGTTATGCAGCAGTGTTTGTGTTTGTGTTGGTCCAGCATTATTTATTACTGTTTTTTTTTGTATCATAAAAAAAAAAAAAAAAAAGTGTATTGTATTCTAGTAGGTACTAGATAACTACAATACATTAAGTACATAGTTTTTTTTTTATTATACACAGAAAAAACAAAGAATTCCCTGTACAAATATCTGCAGATCATACATATATTTGTTCCGAGGCGGGAATCGAACCCGCAACCTCACTGCGTCGCAGGCGAACCTTCGCTCGCCGCGCCACAGAGGTCGATAAAACCTTTCTAACTTTATCTTCGACTGCGGACCGTTTTTCGCGTGTAAATACGGTTTTTCGAATCGAAACACTAACACGGAAAAATTAAACAATGGCTCAAAAATAAAAAAATGAAATCCGCCAAGTGCGCGTCGGGCTTCGTAACAATGTAAGAGTAAATTCTCGAAATATTTCAAGTTTTCTTAAATATTATTATGTATTCGTAAAATATACCTACATAGATCAAATGGCAGTTAAGCAACTTGGTAACAACATTTTGGAAAAAGATGACTTTGATGGCCTCTCATAACATTGTATTTATTAATTTCTTTCGAAAATATAATATGAAATTGTACTCAACTTAATAAGCTCTAAAAAATTACACCCCACATACTAAGGTAGGGCAGTTTTATTTCATGCCCCCAGTTACTTGTACCTAGCTCTCACAAAAATTTCTAAATAATTTTTGTTTTTATATTTCACTAAGTCAGTAAGATACATAAATAATGCAAACACGAAGACTGTAGCTTCAACAGTTTAGCCACTAGACCCTTGTGACAGACGGACGGATAGATGAGCGAGAGCTAGGGCTCTGTTTGGACCCTTTGGGTTATCAGTTCGTCAACGACGTTCGTAATCATGTTCGAATAAGTTATTTGGCGTCAATATATATATATATGACTGACCGCGTGAATACGCAGGTATTTTTTTTGGTTTTGTTTTCAACAAATGATACTCGAATATAATATAATGCGCGTCATGTAAAAAGAACGCTGGCGGTCATACAACTTCAGGCGTTCCAGCGTTATTTTTACATGACGCGTACTCTAGCAAAGGTACCTATTTTTTTTTAGATAAAGTTATATCCAATTTGAAAGCTTGAAGTAACATTGAAAAGCTTTAAGCTTGAGTAACATTCAAATCAAATCAAATCGAATATCTTTATTTACTAAAGTATGGTAAACTTATGGGTAGGTAGTAGTACATAATTATGTGTGCTCATACTTTTGCTTAAAAAGCATGCAAATAATCCTTTACGGTATTAACATTATTAGTTGGAATTTATGACAAAGGAAAATTAAAATTAAAAAGTATGTCAAATTAAGAAATTAAGAAAAAAAAACAATAAAAATAGAATACGTATACAATCAAATAATATCCATCTGTCATAAACAATGAAAATATAAACATTATCACTATCATTTCATAAAAAAGATAATTACAAATTAATTTTATTATAAAACAGTAATTACAGACATGAGCCTTTCATCTTTATGTCTCAGGGTGGCAGGCGCAGTGCAATGCCACATAGGGTGCGTCCTAGGTGGACGTGACCTATGAGGTAATGCGTTGTTAAAGGCAGAAGGTGGGCCATTTGCTTGTTCCGTTATTCACGAAGTTAAAAAAAAGGCAAAAAAACGGTGATCTTTGTTGCTGATTGTACAGTACACAAGTTTATTACTTTGTAGCATTGCATCAGATACTGAGTTGGAACAGAATTTCTATGAATTATATTAAAAGCATAGCATGCTGAGATATAAATGATAGAATGTTATTATTTATTATACTGACAAATATAAATTCAGGTCCTACCTGCAGAATAATCATTATGCATCGGCTACATCGCCTTTTGAACTTACCACAGTAGCGCGTCGGGCGAGTAGCCGGCTGCGATGCGAAAGGTTGCGAGTTCGATTCCCGCTGCAGGACAAATGTTTGTATGATCTGAAAACATTTGTTCCGGGTCTGGGAGTTATGGTACCCATGGTACTCGTAGTTTCTGATACCCACGACACAGGGAAACCTAGTTTGGGATCAGGACTATGTATTGATTGTTTGGTGTTATGTAAGTATTAAGTTTTGAAAACTATAAAAAAAATGTTAACATACATCATAAAAAGCATATCCACTTGCTTCATATATAAAAAAAATGTAAGAAGTGAATTTGCGAAATAGCCTCTGTTTCCGTAGTTACAACCATTTTTCTCCTAAACTTACAATAATTAGATATTGTTATCGCCTTCAGCATATTAAATAACACAACGCCGAGAGCGAGAGTATCTTGTTTTTATTGTTGAAAATTACTTTCCTAATGTTTTTTAAATAAAATACATGATATTTGCTCACTTTTCATTTCGCGAGCGCTATTCTGTTACTTTCTAACTTAGTTACCTGAACATTAATGAAATAGTGACAGAATTTGGCGTCCATCGACGCCTTAATGGTAAGCCGTCCAGTTAGACGAGGCCACCCCCATAGAATCCATATAGAAGCCATAATCACTACGCCCCCCCACGGGTGATTGAAGTATTGGTGTTGAGTACTCATTGGAATGTTGCATCCCCTGGTGTAATTCCTTAGTTGAATTTTTCGAATCCACGGGAGAAAATGGAGAGGATATATTCTAAGACCAGACATACCAAGACAAAGAGACAAATCTTCATTATGCTGCTAAAAGATCACAACATGGAATCTAGAGCAGTCATATCGTTTACCGCGAAACGATTGGCTCACTGACATTGACACTTGACACTCATTCGTAATGACAGCGCATTTGCTTGCGGTTGAAGTCTGGTTTTGTTATCGATAATCGTTAGCCCAGATTTTAGATAAATGTACTGCACTGAATATACTAAATTGATTGCTATCTAATGTGTTAGGTATATTATATAACAACAGTACTTATGTTATTTAATGCATTTTCTATTTAAGAATTGTTGAACTTGTGAATGTTCAAATTACTATGATTGTTTTTTACCCCCGACGCAAAAACGATGGGGTGTTATAAGTTTGACGTGTGTGTGTGTGTGTGTGTGTGTGTGTGTGTGTGTGTATGTGTGTGTGTGTGTGTGTGTGCGCGTGTGTGTATGTGTGTGTTTCTGGCTGTCGCCTCGTAGCTCCCGAACGGATGAACCGATTTTGTTTTTTTTTGTTTGAAAGTTGAATTTGTCGGGAGTATTCTTAGCTATGTTTGATCAAATACGGTTCAGCAGTATATAATTAAATCTTTTTTTTTTTTAATTTTTACAATGGCCTTGATGTGTCCGGCCTAAGAATATACCCTTCCGTCTCCTCCCATGGCCGTCTTAAAAGTCGATTAAGGGATTACCCGGAATTGTTAGTAAGATTCGTTGGTATAAGATTTTTCCTGGCTGCTAGCTTATTATGGAATGTGTGGAAGAAAGCGTTAGCTGAGTCAATCGTGGGAAGCAATGGCGGCGACGAGTTCACCACTTGTCACGTCTATATTCCCTTGATGGTGGATGACACGGTGAAAAGAGGCCTAATTGAGGCTTTGCCTACCCGCGGAAAAGGCGTGTGTGGATGTATGTTTTTTTTTTTTTTTTTTTTTTATACTACTTGAATGACGGAACAAGCAGATGGCCCACCTGATGTTAAGCGATAACCACTGCCTATGAACAGTGCATACCTCATAGGTCACGTCCACCTAGGACGCGCCCTATGTGGCATTGCACTGCGCCCGCCACCCTGAGACATAAAGATGAAAAGTCTCATGCGCCTGTAATTTCACCATGTATAATCTGGATGAGTTTGTATACGGAATAAAATATCTGGGTGATTTTTCGCAACAGTGCCACAGATGCGGTACCTACCGCATCTGTGGCACTGGTACTGGTGCTGGTACTGGGTACTGGTAACAGTAAAGTAACTGTAGTACGACATAAGCTTTATTTGTGATGTGTCGCGCCGCATACCGCGCACCGTTCTTGTTGTTGATGCTACTTTATGGCACTTTCTTTGAAGAAGATGGTGACTTAATCTAGTTTATGAATACATTTGGTTTGGGCAAAACAACTTTAATAGCTCTTCTTTCTGAACCTGTAATAAACCTTGTTTTTAGGGATCCGTACCTCAAAAGGTAAAATGGAAATGAGCCGAAGGGTCTGATGTCTCCGCTATGGAAGTGTCTTGTGGGGAGAGTGATTAATGGCAGGTTTTTGGGGTCCCGTAGCCAAATGAGAACAAACGGAACCCTTATGGATTCGTCATGTCTGTCTGTCTGTCTGTCTGTCTGTCTGTCCGTCCGTATGTCACAGCCACTTTTTTCTGAAACTATGAGAACTATGCTGTTGAAACTTGGTAAGTAGATGTATTCTGAGAACAGAATTAAGTTTTTCACACAAAAATAGAAAAAAAAACAATAAATTTTGGGGGTTCCCCTTACTTAGAACTGAAACTCATATTTTTTTCATCAAACCCATGACGTGTCTATATTCAAAAATGATATTGAGGTTTCTATTTTTTTTTTCTAAACTGAATAGTTTGCGCTAGAGACACTTTCAAAGTGGTAAAATGTGTTTCCTCCCCCCTGTAACTTCTAAAATCAGAGAATGATAAAACTAAAAAAAAAAAAAAAATGTACATTACCATGTAAACTTCCACCGAAAATTGGTTTAAACGAGATCTAGTATTTAGTTTTTTTTAACACACTATTATTTAAACATCGATCAAAGTTACAACGAACTACAAGAACTTTTATATTATGTTACTCGCTGCTACGGAACCCTTCATGGGCGAGTCCAACTTGCACTTGGCCGCTTTATAAGTTTAGTTTTGCATTAGGTTAATATGGTTGATAATTATATTATTATATAAGTCACATTTCGACATCGCTTTGGGACATTCGAAGATTTATGGTGCACAACCTCCTAGCATTAAATATAAATTTCAAAGGAAAGAAAAGATTTAGGTACGTGTGTTGTAAAATTACGTAAATCCTATAAAAATAGACATAACTGAAAAGCAAACTCAAACCGCAGAGCAAGTGATCAGTAAAATGATTAGAAAGTGTTCCTTAAACGATGACTAGTCGTTCCTTTTGAAGATGAACTGAACAAAGACCTTTGCTTTCTTTCGATGAGCGAGCGGTTTTGGAGCTGACTGAGAAATGTTTGAGTAATTTACGTGAATGAAGTAAGGTATTCTATTCAAAAATAGGTTCTTATCATGATTTCCAATGTTAAGAGGCCGTCCTACGTGGTGATTCTGTTAACATGAAAACACTATTTGAAAAAAAAACCTCGACAACAAATAAATATGAAAAATCCCTCGTTCGCTAAATCAACTGACATTTGATGACACTAATATTAGATGGAACTTGAGAGAAAAAATAAATAATCAAGAGTTAAATTTGTTCAGAAAAAACAAATATAGACTCAGGTGCATTCTAAAAACACTTAAACGGTTACACAATTTATCATAATTTACAAATACAAATGAAAACAATGTTTATACATAACTTAATTAAACGAAGACACAACAACATTGTTAATCAAAAATTTGACTCAAGAAAATCAAACAAGCCACAGAAAAAACCAATCACATTTATTTACAGAAAGCATAGTACAATTTAGACAAGGTACGTACAAAATTTAAAAAAATACAATGAAACAGTTGTGCTACCTGAAGACCGCTGCTAACGATCTAAAGGTTGCACAATTGATCCAGATCACTACCAGACGGAAGCGTCCACAAATAATTATATTATAGGTCCTATTAAATTACAACGGGGCAGTTCTACCTAAAGTCAGATTTAAACTAGGTAACTATACTGTCATCCTCTGATTTAAGTTATATAATATGGTATAAGTCCTGCTTTGTCAGTTCATCCACCTCATCACGTTCTGCATATAACATAAATTATACTTAAGCGATATCTACTTTATAGTATAAACAAATCAAGACAAATGCATTTACATATTTATATGTAAAAATTTGCATCTTAGGCAACATTAAAATAAATTATTAACAAGAACACAACACTAGTCACACGAATCGGAATATTAAAAAGTCATAGTGATGTGCATTGTGTCAACTTTCATCGATAATTTTGCGATGTCGATACCGTGTCGGACTAAACATCAGTTTCATCTTTAATAACTCGTATTTCAAAGAAATAAGGCTCAATATAACTGAAATAATTATTAAACGCAGCGAAAGTTCAGGTTTATTGATTCAGCGAGTGCTAAATACACAGTTTGCTGCTAGTTGACGACACTAATCAGCTGTTAAAAATGGTAGGAACAGTTTTACGGTCGATTCCTAAAATGATGTGCTTGATTTCTTAATTTCATGGTAATTATAAGGAAATTCGTCTTTTTATGAGAACATAAGACAAGCAATTGTAGTAAAATGCGTTTATAGCAAAATGGTAGTGAAGTTTATAAAACCGTTGAAAATATGGAGATTATAATATCCTTGTAAGACTTGTTACAGACCATTTTATATTTATTTCGCAATTTCCTGGACACTAGTAAAACGTCATCCACGGGATATTTTAACGTAATTTATAAGAACTTTATGACATTGCTAAGGGATCTTGTTTATTTTATTTGAATTTGGTTCGTTTTCAATCTTCATGCATTCTACCTTCCATGGACATAATTTTTAGGGTTTCGTACCCAAAGGGTAAAACGGGACCCTATTAGCATATAGGATAGAATATAATTATTTTTATTTGTAACAACACATATAGGTATAAACAAAATAAAACCATAAAAAAAAAACCCAAAATTATAGTTACTATTAGACATACTTAGACTCCGCTGTCCTTCTATCTGTCCGTCTGTCTGTCCGTCCAACAAATTATAAAAAAATAGTATAAAATAAATATATGAGGGGGCTCCCATTATCACAAAAAAATGTTTTTTTTTTTTGCAGTTTTTATAGATAATGGTACGGAACCCTTCGTGCGCGAGTCCGACTCGCACTTGGCCGATTTTTATAGGTACTCATTTCATTTCCGACATTTCATAACGCAATTTAATTCATCATTTATTTATGAAACATTTTTGTTGTATTTACAAATACGTCAGGTGAAACAACTATTGTATATAAATCCGGGCGTTCCGTCCGAATGTCTCGCCAGAGCTATATGGCGACAGAATTGGCCAACCGAGAACCGATCGCAACGATTTCACCGAATGATCGAATTACTCGGAACCAACTGCGTTAGCGTTAGTTCATTATCAAGAACAATGGAAAGGAACTGTCACTAACACCAGTACTTGTGACACTAAAGCTGGTGGTGGAAAATAACAAATCGACATCAGGCAAATATCTCGCAACAGGCACAGGAAGACAGGCAACTTTTTTTTTTAAGTCTCATTTGTTTTTTTCTAATCTGTTTTTCCTGGCATTGTACAAAAGATTTGTGCTTCTTTCAGGCTTGAAATCATAAATCATAAATCATTTATTGCTTATGAATCTAGGTAAAATACAATTGCATTAGATGTAATACATGTTTGACATGAATGTTATACTCCCAGTTTCATATCCATGACTCTAATTCAGTACCTATATATTTTTTAGGTACTAGATGAGGTCTAGAGTGGCTCTCCTCTTTATCCTTCTGAAAGTTGTGAACTTTTTCATGGGACTGTTTGCAAGCTGGTTAGGGTGTAGCTACATTCGTTTGGCATAGGATTTGAGCTTGTTGCAAATATTTTGTTTGACTGTTGGCACCTCTAGGTTGTGATGTAGTTGACAGTTTCTAATTGGTGCATTCGTTATCATGTGTAGCATTTTAGATTCGATAAGCAACTTACCGACACAACACTGCGCACGATTATGTATCGCAACAAAGCAAAGTCGCGCCAATTTGAGATAATTTAGTACAAGTAGGTGCTCATTAAAAAAAAACTACTTTAAAGCTTTCAATACAAAAATGGGTCTTTTTATCTGTCTGAAGTTCAGTATTATCTCCTAACTCCTAATCGATAAGGAGTGCTGTGGCTTTCATCATCGGCTCACGAGCATGAGATATCACTCCCACACGCAAACACCTGATTGTGTCATGAAAAACTAACAAAAACACTACCTTTCAATTATTTTTTGAGGGTTCCCCTTGATTTCCCTGAGATTCCATCATCCGATCCTAGCTTGTTAATTAAGAGACTACCTCGAGAGTAAACCCATTCAAAAATTGATTTCGTTAAAGGGGGTGCATTGGGGTGTATATGTTTGTATGGAAAAGTACACGCGGACGAAGTCGCAGCATTCCACTCGGCCAATATCAAGGCCTGTGAGCTTACAGTGGCCGTGCTTAGGCTCATTTCGAGCAATCTATGTCTATGTGCTATCCACTTTGTGTTGCAAATGTGTTTGATTGTGTCTACCTGATTTTGTGCTATTTTACAAATTGAGACATGATATAGGCTAACATTCTAGCACATACTCGTATCAATGCGTAAGGAATTTAATCCTGGAATTATGATCCATGTTTTGATGTGGCCTCAAACGATGGAAGTTCTCGAACCCATTACTCGTGTTTGTTCATTATCGCGAACAATAGCCCCAGGAAGTGTCGTTTAGTGGGAACTGCACAATGGACGAACAAACAATGCAGTCTCAAGTACCTTGAAGGGTAATGCAATACAGAGTAATTGTATATACCAGGGCAAAGAAAGTAGCTAGAAGTCACATAGTCCTCTTTTAATCGTTCCTTCATTTTCTCACTGAGTCTGTTGAAGGTATGCGGTTGTGAATTGGTAACGTTTTGTTTACTAACTCCCATTTCGACCTTATTTCCATTTGAACACCTTCTCTAACTCATCATCAGTCTGTAGACGTCCACTGCTGAACAAAACCCATTGTACGCATTGGGGATTTGCCATAATCACCACGCTTGGCAGGCGGGTTGGTGATCGCAGCGTTGGTGTTGAGTATGGCTTTTTGAATTCATCCATGGAACGAGACGGAGGGGCCTTGAACAGACATAAAACGTCCAACAAAACGTCTAAAATTACCGTTGGGCCAAAAAATCCATAAAGTTTTTGTGTTTTTAATGTACCAACTACCCAAGTTCATCTACTAATTAAATACGAGCAGATATAAAGATTAATCGTTAACAGTTTATCGCACAACATATTAAGGTGCATTATGTAAGGCTCACGCATGTGGCGCGTAATTCATTTTTTTGGGTGTTTTTTGCCCATTAGTCCATTACAGATCATGAACACTTCTTCAGATACCAAAAGTTGTTTTCGCGAGAACTAGGAAACTTAACACACATGTTTTGATTGATAGTATCTCGTAAGTATCATCAGTTTAGCTAGGATACTCCTAAAAAAACACTGTTAAAATGTGTTTAGGGGTAGCTGATGATATTTATGAGATACTATCAATTAGAACATGTATATTGTTCTCGCGAAAACCAGTTTTGCTATCTGAAGAAGTGTTCATGAGCTGTAATGAGCAAAAAACACCATAAAAAAAAGAATTTTGCGCTGCAAGCGTAAGCATCCACGTTAAACTCAAATTAATATGGAAGTGTAATGGACGGTCTTTTCGCTGAGAGCGATCGTACATTGAACTCTTAAAAATCAACACGCATTGTTGTGTGCTAACGCTGAATGAAATTTTATTTCTGGAACTTTGTACGAAAATCTGACGCTGGCGTGTTGTCTTATTATCATTTTGATATTTCCTGCAGACTGATTGGTAGGTCCTTCGACGGTAGGTCAACAAATCAATTTAAATAGTGTGATTCTAACTATAAATTACATTTAAAGACATGTCACTACTCACATTATTCACCACCAATCAACATACCTCCCACACATTTATAGCCCTGGATTTGAAACTGGTTTTCACAATATATTGCTCTGATTCTTCTAAATAGTACTCACACGAGTACAACGGTATTCTTTATCCAGTTAGCTTAAATGTGGGAAGTCAATTATCTTTAAGATCTAACGTTGGATAATTTTTGTTCCGAATTTTGTTTATAGCTATGGGAGCTGGCATAGATATATAAGGCTACGTAATAATGGAGTACATCATCACTGTGTTGCGTCGTCATAGTTTATAGGGAAACTATAGACCCAAAACTGCAATATAGACCTATCTTAGAAGGCTTCTCCAAACTATTGTCGGTTCTACGGCCTATTATGGCCAGCACATTGCCACTTCAGCTTGCTAATCCGAATGATCCGATTTTTAAGTAACTTCATAAAACTCAAAAATCGAATGGCGTGATTCATTATTTGCGGGTTGATGCTTTCCATTCTGATTAGCATTGGCTATGGGGGAGGCCTATGTCCAGACATCTATAGGCTGATGATAATGATGATGATGAAGGTTATGGTCTTAAATATTTGATGATGATAATTAAAAATGCATTAGACTTAATAGAGCTTTAGTTTCCTTATAAACTGTGACGCACTAGGTGGCAAATACCTAAACGGCTAGGTCAAGCGATGATAGCCGCAGTAAGTGGAAGAGAAGAACTGAACACCGGGTTCAATGGCGCGTATTATTAGAAGCCTATGTCCTGCAGTGGACGTATGTGGTCTGATGATGATGCTGATCTAAATATCCCGTCTGACGCTTTCCATGCAATAAATTTGCTTGCGAAGCACAATCTAACCTATCCACAATTTACCCTAACTGGACTGAACCTACAATTTTCCAAGGACTATAAAATATCTCGTACAGCAAGTCCAAGATTAATGTCGCAGTGGAGACAAAGAGGGCGGTTATCGCGACCTCATATTTAGTACTCAAGTGCCTCAAGACGTTTATAGGCCGCATTCACGTAACAAGCAGATTTCCGGAGCCTGCCTTCCGGAGCCTACCTACCGGCGCAAACCAGTTAACGTTTACCTGAAAAACTGATAAACTATTATTTGGAATGGTTTCGTATAGGATTTCGAATAAGGTCGTATAAACTAAACATGTTTTTTTTTCATTAAAATTTTAACGTCACTCTATTTTAAAATAAACAATTACATATAAATTTATCTCCTTCTAAAGGTTGTCTGGAAGAAATCGCTGCTAAGCGATAAAACCGCCCATTGTACTTTTAATTATATAGTTAAGTTTTGTTTCTTTTTGTTCGTTTTATTAGCTATTAAGGTGTACAATAGAGTATTTTCTATTCTATTCTATTCTATAAACCTACTATTATATTGAAGTGTGTGTTTGCATGAAAATTTAGAAAGAAAGAAAGAAAAAAACATTTATTTGTGTCAACAAACAATACACACACACACACACAAAAACAAAGAAAGATGAAACTAATTTGTGCCTCTTAGTCACGCCCGCCGTTTGCCTGTAAAATGCAAATCTCTGTTACTTTGATATGGTCTTGTACTATTATTTGTTATGTGGTATGGTGAACATATTTCAACTTGGTAACGTTAGGTTTGCGTGTGACAAAGAAAATGCTTTAGTAAACCAAAGCTTGGTTACCTTACAATATTCGGTTATGATATTACAATATTCGTGAATTTATGGAGGACACTTTGTGATTTTAGAGCTACTTATGACTTTAATTTTAATTTGATGTATTTAATTTGGACTTTCTTTTGTATTTTGGATATTTGCATGCTAGAGAATATTGAACATAATTGGAACTTATGTACCTACTTATTTTAAGACCTTTATGACATTATGTTCAAGCAAATAAATGTATCTTTATCTTTATCTTGTCGCGACCATGTTGTTCTTAATTTGCCGCTGTCGTAAAGCGTGCGGGTCGGTACCAGCAAGCGCTGGTAGTCAGGCGCCGGTAACCTGCTTTTTATGTGTATGCGGCCGCACTTATACCTCAAGTTGCTCGATTTGAACAATACGCCTTTGTCAAATGTTCCCACACACGTTTCCTAGTTGTTAAGTACTCAGTGTTAGGAAGGACAAGGATTATAGATTACTGTGCTGATTGAAAAGTGGTGTTAGTATGTATGTAGAATCCGTCACCACTCACTTCACATACGCAGTGCATAAAATTACATAATGTACAGTTAAGGCTGCGCTAAGCCCAGGTAAAAATCTTCGTACAAAAAAAATGCCTCGCGCCGCTAGAAAAAGAAATTTTAATTGAATATCTCGTAAAATCCCTCGGCTTTATTCTATTGATTTTGTTTAATATTTAGACCCAGTATGTCAAAAGTAAGAGATAAAGTTGTGTTTATCCTATTGAGAAAATAATATTGTCCTATCGTGTTTTTGGTAATCCCTCGGAGTTATAATGTAGTATCCATGCATATTTTTATTCTGAATTTTTACTTAGTTATAAATCAAATCTAGGGTTTGTAATCTTGGTGCATGCGCCCTCTTAAGGTGGTTGCTTTTTCATGCTAACGTATTTAACCAAATACGGGCAAACAGAGTATAATTTCATGGAACGTTTCTTTAAACACTGAATTAATAGCGAAAATAACATCGAAATGTTAGTCCATACAAGTCATTTCGATGTTATTTTCGCTGTAACAAAACTTCAACCATATATGTTTTACTGCAAATAATGACCAACATAACAGCCAACAACAATAATTTCAGAGTAAAATTATACTCTGATGCCCGTATTTGGTAAAATACGTTAGTATGAAAAAGCAACCACCTCAAACGTAAATGCCGTCTTCTATCATCAGTTTACAAAGACATCGACGGCAATAACTATAAAATTGTTTTCGCCTGCGGTGAGCGCACGCCGAGTTATGCACACACGCGCGTACGTGCGCACGCGACGCTGACGCTGGTTAGATGGAAGTGATGCGTTATCTTATTATAATAATAAATAAATTTGCCGTATTGTGTCCAGCCAAGGAATGGACCCCTCCGTCTCGTCACGTGAATGTCGTAAAAGTATTCAACACTAAATATTTCGATCACCACGCCAAGCGTACCTAATCCTCCATTGCATACCTACGATGGGAGAGGCCTCGTCCAACAGTGGACACGTGGCAGGCTGGTAATTTTGATGATGAATAAATCATGTATTTTGACTATTTCTTATTATCAGATTAAGTGAAGTCCTGTATTCCAGAAAAGCTTTCTCTTCCAATTATATTAAAAACTGTTTTTTTATGGAACAGCCCGCTCTGTTTATATAGGATGATTTATCATTTACCGAGCCGGGTCCAGGCCGGGCATGTACGAGGTGCAGACGAGGTTCGAACATTTGAAATGAAGTACTTCACCGCCTGGGTCTAAGGTATGGGGTATGGGGCTCGACTCGAGACTCGTGCAAGGCGCGCCCGGCGCACGGCTATTTCATTTATTTTAATCCTTGCCTCGTCCGTGCCTCGTACGTGCCCGGCTCGAACCTGGCTAGGCCTCCTATCATCCTCAATTCACGATTTTTTTCGTGTAGTTACGTTACGTTTACGCAAAACACTTAAAACCTACGCGCTGGTATTTAAAATAGGTTTGCGTTTGGCTACATCTCACCTGATGGGAAGCGACAATGAGGCCTATGTAGCACGCTCGCCTAGAAGATGCTTATTCAACCTTCGTTTGAAGATGCCCAAGTTTTATGATAAAGGGAATAAAGAAGCCGGAAGAGAGTTCCAGGCCTTTGCTGTCCGCATTATGAAAGAGCTCGAGAAATGATTTGTACGCGATAGTGGTATGTCGACAACAAAAGGGTGAAATGACTCTCCACGTCTGGTAGTTAGGTGGCGGAATGGAGAAGAGGGCTTCACTTTTTGAACTAAACGGAGTTCTGGGTCATGTATTGGTTTCAGTATGGGCAGTGGTCCAATTATCATTTTCGTAGGACTGACAACCTGACCCACCCATGGTTCGGCTATAGTTGAATATTATCTGTAACGCCATGACAACTATCGACAGATTACGGCATAAGCCTTCACGCTAGCAGATTACGGCCTCGGAACAAATATTTGTGCGATCTGCAGGTATTTGTTCAGGGTGTTCTGGGTATTTTCTATGTAATAAAAACAATCTATCTATGTAATTATTGTATTAAGTATAATAGATAGATATAAATCACTTTATTGCACAACACAGAAAAAAAGCTATTTAAAAATGGGCGGTCTTATCGCTATAAGCGATCTCTGCCAGACAACATTGGGATGGACTGGAATTATTTGCACGACATAGAACGGTGGCTATCAGTTAACTAGTACCCATAACACAAGCTCTGCTTATCTAGATTATGTTGTGTGAACTGTCTGTCTAGCATTATTTATTTACTTAAGCGTTCGATACAAAACTCGTGAAGAGGTGAGTTCTGGTAAAATTGTATTGTTTTTATAACGGTCAGCAACCAGCGAAGCCATGAACGATCCACCATTATTGTTACTGTGGAAACTGGCCATCACGATCGCGGTACTGTTAGGATCGAAAGATCACACTCTTTTATAGCTTTTTGGGTATTACTGTGCTGACTTGTCAATTTTCACACCTTTGCCTTTCGGATTTTGTATGAAGATAGGAATAGTTCTATTCAGATGAATGTCTTCTCATATCGTATTAATTTACTTTGTTTCACCTAGATAACCAAACTTGATAACTAGTAATCTATGTGGAACGATTCTTGATAACTAGTATTCTTGGTGGAATTTTCTTTCCATCTTCATAACTGTGTTTGGAATCCTGTTGTCTGAGAGTTTGACAAGGCTCTCGTTAGTGAGACTGGTGTCGAAGTTTACCCTTTGTTTCACCTCATATTATCATAGAAATGACATATCGTACTTTCTGCTATGCAACAAAAAAAAAACTCTCTACCTACTACTACATAGAGTATGTAAGAACGTAGGAACGTTAGGGTAGGCGTTCGATAACTCAGGGGCCATTTCGGGTCCGCGGGTGGTTGGAGTGAGGGCTCTGGCTGCCTGTATGCGGATCTCGGGAAGGCGGCGGCAACTTGTGGCAAGTTGTTGCTGTGAGCACTTATGTAGGTGCCGGGCGTGACTATGGGTGTCATTCCCGGGACTGTGCTCCACATGCAAATGCGAGAGGGGCACCGGTGCATTCCGTATGGAGATCCCGGAGCCCCTTGACATGCATCGAGGCCGGCCACTGGGGTGTTTTTAGTGAGTCCACGAGTCCGTGAACCTCACATAACCCTACCCAACCCTCAATGTGTTTTTAACCTGGAAGCAGATTTTCAACTCGTCACAAAAAAAAAGGCCTTGGATAACTCAAAATGGAAGGTTGCGACAATTTACGAATTTATTAAGGGGATGAGATGAGCTTTCCAATAGTTTAAAAAAAGGATTAAATATAGGTAGGTATATTTAAACTAAGTTCTATGTACATGGAATGTTATGGTAGTGCAAGTTACTGAAGACAATTTTTTTGATTATTAATTATGGTTCCGATGGTTCGTTTTGACGTACGGAACCCTAACAACAAACAAATTTACCTTATCGATAACATCAGCCTGCTCTACATACAACTTTCTAATCCTCCATCTCTGTCTATACTCCATAATGGCAGGCAATCACTGTAATTTTGTAAATTATAACGTAATATCTAGCGGATGTTCTGATAGCCGCGCGGACTAGTTTGATCGAGTTTGCACCCTCACGCTTTGCTCTTTAGGGTTGCGTAGTCAGATAAGAAACCCGTCTTAGATCGATCGATCCGTTCCAGTTTGACACAGGTATGAACCAAAATGTATACGTTGTATACGTTCTGTCCAGTTGCTAAACAATACAATTGCGAATATTTTCTGTTGAAAATCTGCCCAGCTGCAACGGAGGGTAAGCTTTAGATGTTGATATCAAGCGACGCTGTGAAACGGTGCGCAGATGAGCAGTGCGAGGATGCGTAGCGATGCTGTGGAACGATGTGTGTGTTTCCACCAGAGATGTGCTAGGCAGCTGAGCGGTGTTAATATACGTAGCGGCGCTGTGAAACGGTGCGCAGATGAGCGGTGCGAGGATGCGTAGCGAGGCTGTGGAACGATGTGAGTGTTTCCACCAGAGATGTGCTAGGCAGCTGAGCGGTGTTAATATACGTAGCGGCGCTGTGAAACGGTGCGCAGATGAGCAGTGCGAGGATGCGTAGCGATGCTGTGGAACGATGTGTGTGTTTCCACCAGAGATGTGCTAGGCAGCTGAGCGGTGTTAATATACGTAGCGGCGCTGTGAAACGGTGCGCAGATGAGCGGTGCGAGGATGCGTAGTGAGGCTGTTGAACGATGTAAGTGTTTCCACCAGAGATGTGCTAGGCAGCTGAGCGGTACGAAGATGCGTAGCGGCGCTGTGAAACGGTGCACAGATGAGCGGTGCGAGGATGCGTAGCGAGGCTGTGGAACGATGTGAGTGTTTCCACCAGAGATGTGCTAGACAGCTGAGCGGTGCGAGGATGCGTAGCGAGGCTGTGGAACGATGTGAGTGTTTCCACCAGAGATGTGCTAGGCAGCTGAGCGGTGCGAGGATGCGTAGCGGCGCTGTGAAACGGTGCACAGATGAGCGGTGCATGGATGCGTAGCGAGGCTGTGGAACGATGTGAGTGTTTCCACCAGAGATGTGCTAGACAGCTGAGCGGTGCGAGGATGCGTAGCGGCACTGTGAAACGGTGCGAGGATGTGTAATGGACTCCTTTTAGATGCTAGGAAGCAGGTGAGGTGTGGTGGTAGATTCTCGCTCGCGTCCATCCTTTGCACACAGCCCTCGCGCACATCTCTCTCACATATACCTCGCACACATCCCTCGCGCACATCTCTTGCACACATCCCTCGCATGTTTTGTACGTATAAAAACCTCGCTGTGCTAAGCCGTTTCCACCAGAGCTGCGCTGAGTGAGGCTAGGTAAATAAAGTGATTCTACATCCCTCGCTACGCATCCTCGCTCATCTCTGGTGGAAACGCAGCCTTACTCTTTTTGTATTGACATGTTTGCGGTCTATTCCATCCTCTACAATTCTAATATTACAGGGATATATAAGCACGTTGCCGCTCTAAAAAGATAAAAGTATAATCAATTGAACGCTAATATTCGGTCAAGATATGCATCACTGTATTATACCTACACTGTGTCAAGCACGTGACGTACATGCGCATGAGTCGGTGCTTTTGAGACATTTCAACTCACACATCTCATTATAACTGTGTGAGAACCGTATATTCTACTAGTAGCTAGTAGCTATCATGCCTTGATCGGAGAAAATTCTATTAGTTAGCAGCGGATCATTATGTGCTATACCTATCTATAAAGTAGACAGATCTTTTGATTGAAAGTTGAATTCAATTTATATTTTACCTGATGTACTGTTTAATTATCTTACGTTATATTTGTATCGCAAGAGTTATGTTCAATTTACGCTGCTTGCAATGATAGCTAGGGTAAGTCCGGAAAAGTTAGCCATGCATAAACTTTGAGGTCATATTACTGGCAAAATGGGACAGTTCCAACTTCATGTTAAATTTTTTAAGAAACTTCCACTGTCGCTCGTTAGATAATTTTATAAAAAATGGAGTCAACATTAAAATAACATCCAAAAAATACGGAATAAAAAAAAAACGATTAGTCATCTTTCATAGGTGTCTGAGGGAGATAGCGAGGGAGGTAACTTGGAAGAGTCAAATTACCAGAATTAGGACCTTTGTTCCAAAAGTTAACCATCTTTTTTTTAATTCTGGTTTTTTGATTCTGTTTATAGGGTTTAAAATAAAGACAGTACAATTTTAAGCCTACATCTAATGTTTTTAAAGACTAGTTTTGCGTTACATATGAGTTAGCTTACAAATTTTAGGTGATTTTGTATAGAGCTTATCTCCTGGAATGAAACTGGCTATGTATCCCGATTTCTGAAATCTATATCTGCAATATGAAACATATATCATGATAATCAATCTAATTCGTATGTTTAAAAGCCAGGCTTTTGTTTCTACTTCTATTAATACACTTAAAATTAAGCTATCTAACATCTTAGCATCGCCCTTTCTCACAGTTTAGTAGTATGTTTTTGAATGGCTATCTTTTTCATACGGCCATCTCGCGCGGACTTACCCTAGTTCCTTTGGCGTGGTCCCTCCCACCATGTTGGTCCGAATGAACTACAGAAACAGAACCGAACTGCACAGAATCGGACTACACACAGATTGATACTACCTGGAGATTTGAGTTACTCTTACGCATTGAATTCAAAATAAATTGTTGACCGATACCTATCTTTACTAATTTTAATTCCATAATGCTTTAGGCACTTGCGTGGGCTCACAATGTGACCAACACTTCCAATAATGAAAGTTGAAGGTTTATAATAAATTGGTTTGATAACCAAAATTAGATGAAGGATGTAGGAATAAGCAGGTGCGAGCAAGATAAAAAAAACTTGAAGATTTATTACGATCTCTCAATAGAGAGAAGAAAAATGATATTAAATTGCACAAAAATTATATACCTAGTGTAACTCTTACTAAGCTCATTCACATGAGAAATGTTCGTATTGTTCATTTATCTTTTGAATCTTCCAATTTAAAATGTAGCACGAAAGCATTGAAGAGAGATTAAACGGTTCAGTTGTCCTATCTAAAGACAGTCAAATCGTCTAAAGATAATAAATTGGAGTAGTTCCTGTTCGATCCCTTGGCTATGATCCTGTGGACTTTGATCGTCCTGTTCGATCCCTTAACATTTTTAGGCAACTTTCAAATTCCTGATCGATCCCTTGAAGATTTTGTTAGTGAAGTACAATCAGCGTAAAAATATTAAATCTCCATAGCCAATAAAAACTTTGATGAATTTATTTTGATGAAAAATCGCGAATGTGGAATCACGAACGATATATCGAGTTAGGTAGCCTAGATTAACGCTATCAAAAAAAGCATTCCTACCAACCTTTTTTTTTCTTTTAAAGTTTTGTAATTATTTATGCGTTGCCTAATATATAAATCTTCATAATACCAATAAATACACCAATGAACCATGAATGTCCAATTAAAATTATAAGTATCCACGTAACAAACCTTTAAATAGATCAGCCGAAGAATGACATCATACCTGTAACAAAAAGTCACATATCAGCATAACATGGACATGAGAATAGTTTTTATGAATAAGATCGTGTGTGTCAATCACTGCCTCCGACATTAATTAATATGGGTATTATTTTTTGTCACTTATATTAACAGACACACGCCTTTTTCCCCGAAGGAGTAGGCAGAGCCTCAAATGTTTTAATTTTATCGATGGGTCGCACAATCGTAGGAAAATCGTAATAAATCAAATAAGTTTTAGTGAAAAATATATTTTTCAATACAAGCTTTTCTAAATTAGTGATCGTAACCGTATGCTGTTCAAAATGAGCCTAAACACAGACAGTCTACTATTATCCATCGAACTAATTTTATAAAAGCTTGTTTTTTTTTTAAAATAAAAATCTTATTCTGTTACAACTATTACGTAATCAAGAAGTAGAATATCTATCCATAGTACCAATTAAATTACAAAACGGTTCAACCTTTTTAGCCATCAAATGTTATGACTAAATTGATGACTTTCGATCATGCGATGATTGAGAGTCAGAACAATGGGTTACGTCATGTATCAATGAAACCGTGTCATGAAGGGTTTTAATAGAATGTACCAAATCATAGTGCATGAGAGAATGGGTTGGGAATTATACCTGAGCAATGTCATGCAAAGGGGTATGCCGCAAAATTCCTACTCTTAGTTTTTTTTTTTTAAGTGGATTTTTATTTTATTTTATTTGAACTAAAATCTTGTAGGTTCGTACAATTAAATTTTTGAAAGAGAGGCATTGTGTTTAATGAGCGCTAGTGCCAGATCACTTGATTGGAATTCTGAAAATTCCGCTACTTACTTGCGAAACGGCAATAAACGCGCAAAATATTCTAAAACTTGTTCCAGCACGTACATTTCTTTGAGAAAGTCTTACACAAGTTTGTGAAAAAAATGCTTGTAATTTAGATTCTACACAACATGGGCGCGATACCCCGAAAGCCATTTTTTTAATTTTACAGTTTATAAGTACATTATGAACATCCAAAGTTCAGGTAAAATTGTGCAAATAAGCTGTTTTTTGAAGGCTTATACAGAATTTAGTGGTAGAGAAAAATTAAAAAAGTTTCTTCACGTATATATATATATTCCTCAAGGTACATATTTGTACAAAACATCTAGCGAAAAATTTGTTACAACTTCATAATCACGTACAGTCCGACCATAAAGAGTAGAAATTAATTATCAAGGAACTAAAATTTACTATAAACTGGCAACTCTTTATGATAAGCCAGTGTGGCCGCTGTAGTGAATTTGTCGCCAGATCCAGCTTTTATATGCAAAATTAAATTATGCACATATTGGTATTTATATAGGTAGGTATGATGTGATTTATGTATGTAGATTTATTTTCATTGCAATAGAATATACAGAATTTTAAAAAATAGACATGTTAAAGTAATTTCTTGAAATCATATTTAAATATTTGTTGGACTAACCAGAATAATTTTCCGCTACCAGAAACACTGCAACTTCAGTCGAGCGTGTATATTCGAATTGTTTGTTTTGATTTGTTGTTGATGTTTTTATTTCTCTAAACAAAAGCAAATAAGTCGCATAAATCGTAAAATATTAGCAATATGAATAAAACTATACGCAGTGGGGCTCGTGACATTATTTACAAAGTGTTTATGAGATGTTTGGCTGAGTATCAAGCCGGGACGCTGCTGGCTGAATTAGTAGACGGTTATAAACGAACAGCTTATTTGACCGGTAAGTAGCTGGTAAAAAGAATAAAACTGGACGTAAACTGTTATAATTTACTAAAAGAATCGTGTAAATCCATCCAAAATCCTTGTGAATCATACTAATTAGTCTTTGTTGATCGTTGTCCCATTTAATCGTATTTTGTAGTACAATTCTTTATTTTTGATACTTTACCTGCTTATGTTTTTGCAGGAAAATCGGAAAGCACTTTATGGAGGATTGTTAATGAGAATAATAACTATAGTTAACTGAAAATAATATTCCTTTTGATGAAAATTTAAGGAAACTAATGTTGCTTGCTTTGGCTGAGAAACATAGACTGATACCTGTATATGAAATAGATGAGTTGCTCTCGGAGTATGGACACACAGTGGTCAGGCTGCCCCCCTACCACTGCGAACTAAACCCCATAGAGCTTATATGGGCTCAAGTAAAATCTAAAGTAGCCTCACGCAATGTAGGAGCTTCATATATCAAAGAATTGACTGAGAAGTCATTCAACACCATTACTCAAACTGACTGGAAGCGATGCTGTGAACATGTGAAACAAATCGAAAAGGAATACTATGAGGGAAGTCGAACAATGTACCAAAACATTGAGCAGCTGGTAATACAACTCGGTGATGAAAGCTCTAGCGAGGAATCTGAGAGTGAAGATGAAAATGTTGGTATGGCAGGAACTTCTAATTATGTTCTACAACAAGAAGAATCGATGTCGGGCACTGAGTATCTTGATTTTGAGTCATTAGAGTGATTTATGTATGATTTAGTATTATATTATTATTCAACAAAATTGTCTACTGTGGTTTTTCCCCTCTGAGTATACAAAATATTTTTACTTTCTTTCTAGGTAGGTATATACCTAGTGTCATAGGACTAGTTTGGTTACCAATAACGCATTATATATTAAAACTCAATTTTACTTTAGTTTACTTTAAGATAGTGGGATTGATTCTTATTCCTTTATGTGATGAGCATAAATATTTGTAAAATTTATTAAAATGAGAACTGCAATGTGTTTTATATATTCAAAAATATCAAGTATCAAAACATTTCGCCATAGTATATGGTGATACCATGTAAACGATAGTGGCGCCCTCATTTATTTTCTACTCTTTCTGGTCGGACTGTACGAGCTGAGCACCAGCGTTTTTATCGAAAGTACTGGAATTGACTGCTCTTGCTCTTGTATACAAATAAATATATATTCTTTCTTTCTTTCTTTCTTCTCTTAACAGACTAAATTAAGTATAATATTTGAATTAAAAATATGCATGGATACTAAATTATATTCCCGAGGGATCACTGTACCAGAAACACGATAGGACAATATTTTCTCGATAGAAAAAAAATACAAAATTAGGTACGTCTATCTTTTGCCTAGATTCGATTGTTTATTAAAATCATAGATCTAGCATGTACTAGCAAAAATTCTAAGACTAGGTATGATAAAATTGGTGCATATTACTGGGTAAAGATAAGATAAATAATATCTATACAACAAACCCGAGGGTTTACTGTAGGGGTTTTTTAAAATTATCTATATTTTAGGATATTCAATATTTTTTAGTGGCACGCGAGGCGTTTTTTTTGTGTGAAGATTTCTGCCCGGTATTTGCGATAGACGCTGGACGCTGGAGCACAGACTATTCCATCTTTTTTGAGGCATTATGTCTACTAAAGTACAGACAAGATAACTAACTTTACCCGGACTTTTTAGTAAGATTCGTTGGCTGATTGAGATTTGTCCGGCTGCTAGCTTAGTATGGAATGTGTTATTACTGGAATATAGCGTTAGTCGAGTTACTCTTGCGAAGCAATGGCGGCGATGAGCTCACTACTTGTCACAACTATATTCCACGATGGTCCAACCCACGGTGGAAAGAGATGCATTATGGATCTGCCTACCCTTTCGGGGAAAAAGGCGTGTGTCTATGTATGTATGTACTATAACTTTTGAGCCTATCATGGTTATGTACATACTTTTCATTAGAAACGGGATATTTACCATGATTTTTGAGCTTTAATTGTTCCCGATATTTCGGCACTATTAAAACTCAAAAATCATGGTAAATATCCCGTTTCTAGTGAAAAGTACGTATGTACTGTTGAAGTTTAGAGGATTTTTCCTTGTTATAGTCGCAAAAAACTTATCCGAGTTAGATTTAACAATTATAGAAACCACTCTCTAATGTAAATATTGTAATTTCATGTCTGGGGTCGCTTTCACCATCTTGCTATTATAATTATTATGTATTGGATCTATAAATATTGTCGCATAAATTAATTACGCAACATATCCGAAGTGCTCCTCATAAATCATAATCAGCTACTGTAGGTACATCTAACCGGTCAACCAGCGAGAAATCGCAATATTGCGTACACTATATATATTACCACATATATATATTCACTATACACATTATATATAGAGGTCACGCAATTTTTGCGTATTGCAAAAATGTAAATGGCGGCAGGTGATATCTCCTCAAGAAATAGTAAAATTCAAACTTATTACTAAAGCAATCATAAAACTGGTACTAACAATAGAATCTTGATGAAATTTCCTACAGGAATCTTGTTATCACAAGTTGTAATGTTTGACATACTTATTGGAAAATGACGATCGGTAACGTAAAACAAATAATATGCAGGTGTAAGGTGAAGAATTTGTATAATGTTAATATTGAGCTATTAATAATTGAATGGTTATGTCATAGGAAAACAACATTGTATAACCCGCGTAGTTCAAGAATGGGAATATAAATGGCGGCCGCTCTCATGCTGTCCCGTTCAAGTTTTATACAAAATTGCAGCCACTCTCATACTATCCCGCTCGAATTATATACAAAAGCCGCCATTTTATAAAAATTATACAAATGGGCATATCTGAGTCACCCCTATATTATCATGTTTTTGGTTAATATAAGTTTGTTTATTTTGTGTTTTAATATTTATTAATTCCTTACGGAAGGGTTTAAGTAGCATAATGTTTTTATGAAGAAGTCGCGTGCGATGCCAACAAAAAAAGTCGTACGATTAGCACAACGAAACTTGCAGAATAAATAGTTTATTAAGTTTTGATGTTTTTTTATTATAATTGGCATTGCACGGCTTGTGCATTTGCCATTTTAGAGTATTTATTGTAGTCACGCAATACACTTCCTTTAATTTCACTACACTAGTGCTCTTTAAACGAGCTACATTGGTTAAAATGCTAAAAAAGCTACACAAAATAACTAATAAAAAACACTCAAATTAAATCAAATAAAAGAAGGTGAGGTATATTTTTGAAAATGGCGGTGAGACCGTTTTTTAGGTTGGAAATCAATAAACATAAATACGTAAATAAAATCGTTGCGTGACTGAATATCAACGCACAACCTTAACCGAAGTCCTAGATATTTGAACAGCATATTCCTTTTGTGGAAAGGGGTGTACTAAGAAAGGAATTTCCGAAATTTACCCCCTACAGTGGTTGTTGCTACGACTAAGCATGTTTCTTCTACGGATATCTTCGTTCGGATTCTATCACGTAGTGAAACTCTGAGCATATCTCTCTCCGTAGCCCGCTGCGCAACTTTGAGCTTTACTGTGTATGAGGCGTATTAGTTAGCAACGACGTCTAATTTGTTAATTTTTTTGTTTACTTTTAAGAATTATAAGTACTTAAGTTGAATAAAAGATCCTTCCTGTTCGATCCCTTGTCCTGTTCGATTCTTTATACGTATAATTTTGTTTTTGTTCGATCCTGTCTCCAAGGGATCATATAAAAATGATTATTCTAATTAGTTTTTTGTTCCTGATGGATCCCTAAGCTTGTAAAACATGCATAAGGTTTTTCATCAGTGGTATTCATAGAGTAAAGCCCATTCTAGATCTTTACTTTTTCCATCTACATCTACATCTACACTAATATTATAAAGAGGAAAGATTTGTATTTTTGTGTGTATGTTTGTAATGAATAAACTCAAAAACTATTGTGCCGATTTCAAAAATTCTTTCACCATTGGAAAGCTACATTCACCCTGAGTGACATAGGATACCAGAGGGGGGTAGGGAGGGCTGTTTTTCATACAGAATCTACCCGTGCGAAGCCAGGACGAGTCACTAGTGTTTAATATAAATAGAGTGATTTAAAATAATCTCTGCATTATACTACCATGCGTAGCAATAGTTTATTTATAGAGCGCTGATTACTTACTCGTTAATAAGACAGGTTTTTTGCACACTTATAAAGGCTTATGTTATTACCTGCTAGTGGAATGCTCATGACTTTGCGAGGAGTAATTTCCATACAAACATCAACACCCGGCTGCACTCCCTTAGGGGGTAAAATTCGGAAATTCCTTTCTCAGTGTACCTCTGGTTGTTAGAGCGCCTAGGATGTTAATCGGCTAGATCTTGTGTGGGATTCTGAAGGTTTGAACAGTATTCCAGTAGCAAGTTTTTGTTCTTAGCTTACTCGACCCGTTTTATGACAAGTATGTGCCAACAATTCGTGCTGCTGGCATTATTTTTTCTGGACGTTTTCATCAAGTTACGCATAACTGTGTTTTAATGTTATGTAGTTATGATCCATTTGTGATTCATATAAGAGAAAGGGTAGTCTGCAATAACGTATGAATTTTGCATATTTGTCGATTGTATACAAAACTAATACGTTTTTTGCAGACAATATGTTTTTCTCTGCAGGGAAAGTTGTCACATTATAACACTATAGCACTTTTAATGGCATTTTTATAATATTAGATTTCTGTATGAAAGTATAATGAATACTCGTTAGCCGTAGAGTTTGTTTGTGAAACAGTTCGGGAAGTTCTACCGTAGGTACCTATATTTCTGCCGCGAAGCAGTAATTGTGCGTGCGTGCATTGCTGTGTTACGGTTTGAAGGGATGCTGGTGAAATTAAAAGCACACGAAACTTTTCATCTGTATTGCCGCGGCATAACACGTTGTACCTATTGGTAATTGTGTTTTTCCTAACTGGTCCTAATGGATCAAATTTAAACTGATCTGAGTAACAAAATTATAGGTAGGTATATGGGATCTGTTAGTACGATGGATCAAAGTCTACAGATCTATTAGGAAATACTCGAAAATAAATCTTTGAATTAGTGTTTACCATTTTTTTTACTACTTAAAATGACGGAACAATCTGATGGCCGACCTGATGATAAGCGGTACCCTCTGCCTATGTACAAGTGCATTACGTCACAGGTCACATCCATCTAGGACGCGCCCTATGCGGCATTGCACTGCGCCCACTACCCTGAAACATAAAGATGAAAAGTCCCATGTGCCTGTAATTTTATCAGCAACCATCCCCTTCAATCCGGAACATAGCAATGCGAGCACTACTGCTTTGCGACAGAAATAGGTATGGTGGTAGTACTTCTCCGGGCGAACCCTTTCACAAAAAAGCTCTACTACTACTATGCTGCCACATATTGTTGTAATACAAATTTCTGGTGTGCAGCCTGCCTTACAAAGTAACAGCTCAAAAACAATTGAATACCATTTACTGTAATTCACCTTAGCTAAGTAATTTATTTATAAACATATCAATTTAAACAGCCACGCGTTTGGAAACCGTAATTTTACAAAATTACTGTAATTTCGTTCGCACATTACCTACCTGTGATTTATGGTTCTTTGTAGTAGTCTCTACATGCGATGGTAGAGGGCCGTAATGAGCATATTAAGTTATCACAGTTGGGCCTCACAATTATCTTTGATTTCTGAGAAGATGAACATTATTGACGGGCTTCATATAGCGGTGAACTTTATTTTCAACCTTACGTCGTAGGCTTACGGACTAACTTTTGTCGCGTCTCCGCTATATCGTAGGGATGTCACATTAAGGTCGCCGTTTTCAGGGAAATAAATAAAAATAAAAAATCTCTTTCACGAAAATAAATTTTTAGGGTTCCGCATTTCTTAACAGGAATAGAATAAAGATAATAAATAAACAAATAACGCTGGATAGTTCACACAACATTATCTAGCCCCAAGCTAAGAAGAGCTTGTGTTATGGGTACTAGATATGAATACACTATATTATATAGATAGACATTTTTTATTATAAGTACAAAGAAAATACCCAGAACACCCTGAAAAAATATCTACAAATATTTGTTCCGAGGCGGGAATCGAACCCGTAACCTCCTGCGTCGCAGGAGAACCTTCGCCGCCGCGCCACAGAGGTCGTCAAATGTGTTATTAGACTAGTTATTAGAATTATTAGTTTTTAGAATTATTAGAATTTTACTCGCTATCAAAAGCTTCTGTAAACAGGTGTTCTAGTGGCAGAAACAATTACGTCAAAAAAAACTGTATGAAGGGTGTAAAGTTGCACTTTTGATTTCTCTTAAAGATGACCTCTTAGAACCCGCGCCCGACATTGGGACATTCTTCTAGATGACTAATTGGCAGATTGAGTAAGCTACATCCTGCCGAAGCTATTCCAAAGAGTTTTTTTTTCTCACAAAGAACCGGTTAATAGCCCCTAGCTTTTTTCTATCTCGTAACAAGCACGTGGGCTAATCTATATGCAACGTAACATAATTTGATAAATCGTTCAAAGTTTTCACCGCAACCTACCATATATAATGTACAATTAATTAAATTAACTATGATGTAACTTTATAAACCGGAACAGTTTAAATATTCGACTATAACGACGTGCGCGTGATGTTTCGTTATTAACTAAAAGTTTATAATGATAGAGAACTTCTGAACTCAGTAATCTAGATCTATTATTATTCGATATCTTCATCATGGACATAGGCCTCTCCCAATACGCGCCACTGAGTCCAGTGTTCGGCTCTTCTCATCCACTTTCTGCCCGCCGCCTTTCGTAGGTAATCGCTCCACCTAGCCAGAGGGCGCCACACGCTACCGATATCTTAGTTTTCATTAAATCTATCAACGTGTTTTTATGCAACCGTTTTCACCTAAACTAAACCCTAATTAATCTAAACTGTCAGGCGAACCGCAAGCTAAATATCACATGGCGTGGTGCCATTATTGAACACACAGCCCACCCGACATATCTAGGAGTTACACTTGAAAGTTCCCTCACCTACAAAAGTCACTGCACCAACACAGAGCTCAAAGTTGCTACGCAAAATAACTAGCTACGCCGTTAAACATCCATAACCTGGGGTGCTTCTCCACAAGTTCTCCGAACATCTGGCCTAGCTCTCTGCTTCTCGGCTGACGAATTCGCATGCACAGTGTGGCATCATCCGCAAACGCCCGAGAAGTGGACGTAGCGCTAAACGAATGAGTATAATAACTGGCTGTCTGAAACCCACTCCACTCGCTGCACTGTACCCACTTGCAGGTATAGCCCCTCCGGGGATCCGCAGAGCTATCGCCTGTTCAGTTGAGAAATCCAAACAGGAAAACGACAGCAGACACTCACTTTACGACACCAAGAAGTGCACTATTTAAGAGCCGCAATAGCTTCCTTAAGTGGACCGAAGCACTCACAGTGGACCCTAGCGAGACACGGTTGGAAAGACACCCTCCCCTTGCTGACCACGTTGTACTGCGAAGAAGCTCCCTTCGGGACATGAACTGCCATGGTCCACCTGGAAATTTCTGAACCGACTCCGGAGTCAGGTGGGCCGCTGTAGGTATAACTTGGTTAAATGGGGGTATTCCGACGAGGTACAATGTGACTGTGGGTTCATTCCTCAGACGATGCCTCATTTGCTGTCCATTGTGCACCAACACCTGCACCCTAAAGGACAGTGAGGAATATATTCTTACAGGCAGAGGTTACCGCTTAACGTCAGGTTTGCCTGGCTTGTTCCGACCAAATAAAATAAAAAAGTTGATCACAAAATTAAATCCAAGTTCACAATATTTACAGTAGGTAAGTAGAAGTATGTCACTTATGACTTTCTCCAATAAGTAGCAAGTCACGGAGCAAAAATACTGCAGCGTCATTGAATTCATAATAAACAGAGTGACATTGTAAGCAAAAACATGAATTAACAAAGTATGAACGTTTTCGATTTCTAAGGTCATTTTGGTCATTAGTCGCGCAAGAAAGTGATGAAAATAAAAGTAAAATATCTACCGTCAACGCACAGAGACGATGTAATAAAAGTACCTACTAGTTATTTTGCATGATATATCGGCGAATATACATAAAAAAAAACATGTAGAAGAATATAGAACCTCCTCCTATTCTGAACATACATCATACAAAATAAATACAATAATAATATACAATAATACATAGACACACGCCTTTTCCCCTTAAAGTAACACCACACTCCATAATAAGCTAGCAGCCAAGACAAACCTTATACCAACGAATCTCACAGTCCGGGTAATCCCTTAGTCGGCTTTTACAACATCCACGGGAGGTAACGTAGGGATCTATTCTTAGGCTGGACCTTTGAGCATTGCAGGCCTCCATACCGGAGTGCTCGATGGGCCGGACACACCATGTATACCTAATACATATTGTTCCCTTTCTGAAGTCGGTTAAAAATTGCGTTGAACTAGACGTAAAAACGTGTTCTCTGTTATTGTGGTTTGGTTCTGGGCTTGTGAAATGGAGCGAATTGATTCATGGTTAAAAAGAAAAAACTTTCATTACCACAAGAATTTACACGGAGCGATGGTTCACTTTACTAACCTTATCAAAACGGTGAAAACATGTGCGCTAGAGCTGTGGTGTATCCGGCTTAGGAAAATACCTATCCGTCTCCTCCCGTGGATGTTGTAAAAACCGAAAGGAGTACACCAGAGATGGACAGCATTTTTTTTTTACTTTGTGATTTATGGAACAAGCAGCTGATATTAAATTGTACTGCGAAGAGTTGTTGCAGATGAAAAGTATCATGTATCTATAATTTCACTGGCAACCGTACCCTTCAAACCGGAACACACCAATGCGAACACTACTGCTTTGCTTTGTGGCAGAAATTGGTATGGTGGTAGTAGGTACGTCCCCGGACGAACACTTTCACAAAAAAGCTCTAGTACACTAAAACTAAAAAAAAAAAAAAACCGCAACACCAATTTTGCAATCACTGCGTGATGATTAAAGGAATTGCATTATATGGGGGTGTCATGACGGAACTGGATGACGCAGTGTAAGAACCATTGATGAACAAGTGATGAACCATTGATGATTTAAAGATCGCAGAAAGACGGGTTGGACGTGGCTTAAGGTGGCTTAAGCCTCAAAATTCCTAATCTTAGATTTGATTTTCAGATATGTTAACATTATAATTCCGAGGGATCACTGTACCAGAAACACGATAGCACAATATTTTCTCGATAAAAAAAAGATCGAAACTTACGTCTATTTTTGTCTAGATCGATTGTTTATTAAAATGGTGCATATTAATGGGTAAATAAATTGATAAATCAATCAATACAACAAAGCCGAGGGTTTAGTGTAGGGGTTTTGTACTATTATCTATATTTTACGAAATATTCAATAAAAGAAAAAAGTAACTATGAAGATTTCTGCCTGGGGTTGGCGCAGTCTTAGGACTGTTTGTAATAGCATTCTGTGGGGGAGGCCATTGTCCAGTAGTAAATTTCTACTGGATGATGATGACTATGATGATTCCATGGGTTGGCCTCACCCAGAAGTACACGTCTACCAGCTAATGATGATGATGTTGTGTACCGCTAGGGCGCTTGAACCCCTACATACAAACGAAGTTTGCTATTATTTGGGTATTATCTCATCAAATTCCATAAAATTTGTACAAAACAGATAAATAGTTTATCAGTTTCTTATAAAATTGCTTATGCCTAACCGCGGCTTTGATCGCGTTTTACCAGGTTAGAAACAAACCTGTGGCTCAGTCCAGGTTCTATCTATCTGTCTACAAAATTTCATCAAAATCAGTTCAGACGTTTTAGCGTGAATGAGGAACAAACATATGAACAACGTAACTTTGTAATTTATCATATTTTCCAAATGGATATGGTTTCCAAATCACACCGTCTTAGTTTTGTATGGAAATCTTATAACCCATGCAATTTTGATCGTATAGGTACATTTTAATGATGAACACACTTTTGTAATGTTTCAGACACAGTGCAGCTTACGCTTTGTTCAAGATGCGGCAACTGACAGATCGCCACTGCAAGTCTCGTCTACTTTAGCTACTTCCATAGCGTCATGTCGTATGTATGGCATACTGCTTTGGGGAGGAGCAGGTGATGCATGAAGCCGTTTTCATATTTCAAAAGTACAATCATGGCTATTTACAAGCTTTCCCTATAATAACTATTTAAAACAATTCATTTATTAACAATGTCATTTTGTCAATATATATAAAATCGTTGCGTGACTGACTGACTGACTGACTATCAACGCACAGCCTAAACCATAAGTCATAAAGACCTGAAATTTGGAGTGTACGTTCCTTTCATGGTCTAGGGGTGCACTAAGAAATAAATTCCAGAAATTCAACCCCTAAGGGGGTGCAGCGGGGTGTTTAAATTTGTATGGTAAAGTACACGCGGACGAAGTCGCGAGCATTCCTCTAGTATATCTATAAGAAAATAATGCATGCTAGGAAAAATATAGGACAGTTGTAAAAAGTTGGAGACAGACATACACACAATACTAAACACAGGAATAAGATTACTCGTCCAACAACTAGATAGGCTAGTATAAGTTTTTCATATAGGACAAAGCACTCAGTTTTTTAATAGATCACCTGACCACATTGTTAATCTTTCTGAAAATAAATTAAAAACTCTAGACTATTCAAAAAACTTTGCAACAAAATAAAGGATTACCTTTGATGACAAAATGGCCTGTGCGCTCGGCACATGTTTACTGTTTTTATTGTACCACATACTTGAAGAGTAGTTACTGTGTTTTCTTCTGTATTTGTGTACTACTACTGTGTCTATTTTTATGAAGTTGTTAACTTCGTGACATTGTAAACATGTGAATTTACAATGTCGCGAATAACCTCAACCATAACCATATTTGTAAATCACTTAATTACAAGAAATAAATGTCTGAATGATTTGAAATTCAATTTGAATTGAATGGAAAACTGAAAAATCACAGACCTGTTTTTTTTAATGGACTTTTTTTGTAAATATTTTTTTTAATGTACTGGCCCGACAAACTAGCTTACGGCCCGCGTGATGGTAAGCGGTTACCGTCGCCTATTGACATCTGCAACACCAGAGGTATATAGCCAATGCGTAGCCTGCTCTGAAGGACTCTTTTTTTCTTTTGTTTTGAATCGGCTCTTGTTGTAGTTTAGCGGAAACACCTCAGGATGGAGCCCATTCCACAATTTGCACGTATGGGGGAGAAAAGATCTTGTAAATCGAGCTGTACGAGATACCTACGTGTCCTTGATATGTGGATGAGCTCCCTTGCGTTGTTGCGTTGTTGCGTTGTTGGACTTGAGCTGCAATTGTGCTAAACTGATCCAAATCACTACCAGACGGAAGCGTCTCTATGATGCTGGCTGCATTGCCACGCGATGCGTTGAGCCAGAGATAAGAACCAGCACTCGGGTGACGCGCTCGGGTCGCTTCGACCTGACACCGTAAATTAATTTTGAAAACCTACATATTACATAGTTACATATTAATAGTAGTAAGCTTTTTTAGTAGTAGTAGAGCTTTTTTGTGAAAGAGTTCGTCCGGGGAAGTACTACCACCAAAACTATTTCTGCCGGAAAGCAGTAGTGCTCGCATTACTGTGTTCCGGTTTGAAGTGTAAGGGTGCCGGTGAAATTACAGGCACATGAGACTTTCCATCTTTATGTCTCAGGGTGACGGGCGCAGTGCAATGCCAGATAGGGTGCATGCTGGGTGGGCGTCACCTATGAGGTAATGCACTGTTCATAGGCAGAGGGTACCACTTAACATCAGGAGAGCCGTCTGCTTGATCCGTCAGTCATTCAAGTAGAATACAAAAAAAAAGTTACTTATACCACAGATAAAATAATACTATACTAGTACTTATACCAATGTATGTATTGGTATAAGTAACTTTTTTTTTGTATTCTATTTCTATTTCTATTCTATTTGTATAAGTTGTATTATATTTCTGTAAATAAATGTAATATTGTATCTAAATGAGGAGCAAAATGCGGTTTGTTTCGAAGCGCGGGTCTATAAGGCTCAGATACCTGAGCCAGTTAGGTAGATATTTAAAAATAGATACGATAATAGGACCATTGAGTTTATGTTTAAAATTAGGATTAGCCTGTGAAAGTTATGTTTATTTGAATCACTTTCACATAAAGCTGGTGCTCTACAACTATCTATATCAAAATGACGTAATCACTCAAACTCACATGAATACTTTGATATGATATATTTAGGCTGTTGATATTTAGGCGAACTATAAGGATGTGCTCCTTGATACAGATTTATGGCCAGCTGGCATTGTTTACCGACGCGGTAAACAAGGGAAGCGTTATCGAAACCAAATCCCTCTAGCTAACTGATAGTTTTAAGTATACAATATGTATGTTAGCTTACAAGGTAAGTAATATATTTATATGAGCTTAATGTTTAGGTATAATTTTACTCAATAATGTCCAGTATGGACCATTCTATGGGGTGAGAAGCGTTACCTTGCCGTAGCACAGTTTTTTAACAGAAGCAAAGGGAGGCAATGTTCTCTTAATTTCATATACTTACGAACATCTTTGAACTTAATGCAAATGTTAATTATGATTTGTTACAGGTACGTAATAAATTTATCATAGGTACTCATAATGATATGGGGTCGATAATCCTAGTTCTACAGTATACAAATATAAACACAGGTGAAGCCATAGGCATCAAGTAAATCAAAAATCAATAATGACTCATATTATGCACACAGACATGTCTGTTGCTTTCCAACCTTAATGCTATCCTGAAATTCAACTTTATTGCAATGGAATAGGTGTCATAATTTATCCTGTGAAACGACATCACATTAGCTGCAGATTATGTTTCATACCAATGCAACTAGACAAACATTTCATTACTTGCATGCTTTAGGCAAATTAAACCGTATCACATCAGAATAAGAACTAATATGTGCCTTAAAGACAAGATTAGCAGAAGATTTAGAAAGCCACGTGGGTAATAATCCAATTGAATCTCGTGATTTACTGCGATCACTAGATTTGTAACGGAGTTTTTTTGTTCCGTGGTAGTCTTGTTGCGTGATAAAATCGATCCTATTATCGCAATCTTAGATTGACTGTCTGAATAATTTTGAGATACTGTTATTGGTCTAGATTAAGTCTAGACCCGTTAAGCGCAAGATGCAAACGTTTCTAGGTAATATTTATGTGTTCCTATCAAAGCTTTCAAAGACAAGACAAACTAATAAGAAAACAAAACTAAAAAAATTAGAAAAGTTCGGGGTGTTTTTGTAAAAGTTTAATTCATTCCGGAATTGTGATTTATCTGTTATTTGATACTAATATGTATTTACAAAGTGCCAAGTGACAAAAATAAAGTTATAGATTAAATAATTTCAATAGGGTAACTATTAAAATTATTTCAATTTTTTGATTAGTCGAAAAATTGTTCTAAAATTATGCTTACTTACGCTATTTTTATTTTTAGTTTAATGTAAACAATTGTAAATATAAGTATCCAGAACTATTTTAATGCTATCTGTTATAAAAACTCAAATTAATAAATGCATAAGCTCTCATACAAATACCATAATTATTGTACATTTACATAGAAGCCATGCATAAATGCATGATATGCACGTTTTGTCCATCGCAATAATTTCCTTATTCATCAGCCCTTCGTCGGGAGACTTTAGCATATAAATTGCCGCCATATTGTCGGCCATCTTGGGATCCGTTGACTATTATATTCAAATTAGGAACGCTGAAGCGGGACGTCTTTGTCCCATCATATTTGGAGATGTGTGATTAGACTTTAGTGAGAATGGAGCTTAAGTATAGGGTTGGTCGCGCTGCGTGTTCGTTTAAGACTAACTTTTGCATATTACCCAGAGATACTTGTATTGTTATTATTATTTTCTGTGGTACTTGTTTGTAAGGCACGCCTCACCATCTTTCTGCACGTCCAGGATGACTGGCAGATAATAATGTTAGCATTAAGTCCTCCTTGCACTATTGTCTTGTGTGAAAGTTTTTAAATAAATAATACTTAGTTTTCCTAAAATAAAACGAACATATTTGGTTGCATTGTTTTGTATTTTGTATAATATCCGGAGAGCACACTCTGTGACTTATAACAATTTTGGTGTGTCCGGCCTAAGAATATACCCCTCCGCCTCCTCCCGTGGATGTCGTAACAGCCGACTAAGGGATTACCCGGACTTGTTGATGATTCGTTGGTATAACATCTGTCCTGGTTGCTAGTTTAGTATAGAATATGTTATTACTGGAAGAAAGCGTTAGCTGAGTCAGTCGTGGGAAGCAATGGCGGCAATGAGCTCACCACTTGTCACATCTATATTCCACGATGGTGCAACCCACTGTGAAAAGAGGCCCATTGAGGTTCTGCCTACCCCTTCGGGGGAAAACCCTAGCTTAGCATAAATTATGGGATCAAAATTGGATGACTTCGAATGAACTGAAATCTATGACATGATTTCTGGCATAAACAACGTTTAAATTGAATGTAAACAATAAAACGCTAAATTGCGTTTGAAAATTACGTGTGTCTATAAATGTATAAGTATGTATAGAACAAGCATAAAATTACATTTATTTATCACAAAGGAGTTACATCAAGACAAGACTACCATAAACATTCTTCAGATCATAGACATCGTTGCTTCAGCTCCATCTAAACGCCATGGTTAAAACAATTAAAATACCGTTAACACTGGTATAATAACCCCTATTCAATCGATGTCATGTTTGGTTTTGCTATGTTTTGCGATGCCTTCATTATCACTACTTGCTGACTGTAAACACAGAGTACAGACTCTACCTTAATACATTGCAATAACCTGCGTCAGGTTAGGTAGTAACAAAATGATGGCAAAAAGGGCATTAGGCAGTACATAAGAAACGGGCGGATGTACGAACCGGATTTTAAACAGGGAATTCTTCTACTTTGATTAGTAAGTAGTAGTAAATACTGAATTACAGACTTAATTAAATAGACAAATACGAGCATAAGACTTTTTATTGAATGCTATGAAGTTTTTTTTTATCTATACTTGTAACCTTCAACCAAAGTAAATTTTGTCAAAGCTTGTAATGCGTTCACACAGACTGTATCTTAAAACATACACTTTTAACACGTTTACGCAGACTGCATCTTAAAACATATACTTTTAACACGTTCACGCAGACTGCATCTTAAAACATATACTTTTAACACGTTCACGCAGACTGCATCTTAAAACATATACTTTTAACACGTTCACGCAGACTGGATCTTAAAACATATACTTTTAACGCGTTCGCGCAAACTGCATCTTAAAACATAAACTTTTAACGCGTTCACGCAGACTGCATCTTAAAACATTCTTCCAGCTACTCCCATAGAAAGCACTACCGTGTAGTGCCTACAAGGAATGCCTCTGTACATTAATTAAGCATAATCAGTGTAACGTAGTTACATTTTTCTGTTTTTCTCCTGTTTTTGCGCTATTGAGTCTGCGGACGGAAAATTTCATTGCTCTCTAATCACATTAAACTTTGCAATTACGTGACATAAAGGTAAGTGGTTTTTTTAATGAGGAAATGCCCTTGAAAGGGTTTAGTTTATAGCATAGTAAAATTGTAGAGTTTGCACAAAAAGTAGTGTACTAATCTCAAAACAGGAAAATTCGAAAAGTGCCCACAATTAACTAATAAAAAATAACTAGGTACTATACTATTGTGAAAGTGTTGATGCTTGTTTGTTACTCATTAATGCCATAACGACATTTGATAACCTCTGTGGTGCAACGGGCGAAGGTTCGTCTGCGACGCACGAGGTTGCGGGTTCGATTCCCGCCTCGGAACAAATAATTGTACGATCTGCAGATATTTGTTCAGAGTGTTCTGGGTATTTTAAATGTATAATAAAAAATATCTATCTATGTAATTTATTGTATTAAGTATAGTACCCATAATACAAGAACTGCTTAGCTTGGGGCTAGATTGTTGTGTGAAAATAATTGAAAATAAATAATTAAATAATACTGGACAGTTTACACAACATTATCTAACCCCAATCTAAGCAGAGCTTGTTATGTGTACTAGATAACTGATATAATTAATACAATAAATTACATAGATAGATATTTTTTTATTATACATAGCAAATACAAATACACCCTGAACAAATATCTGCAGATCGCACAAATATCTGTTCCGAGGCGGGAATCGAACCCGCAACCTCCTGCGTCGCAGGCCAACGTTCGCCCGCTGCGCCACAGAGGTCGTCATAACTTATAAGAACATCAAGAGGAATTGCTGTTTCTGCCTAATACTTGTCTAAGTAATACTTTTTTCTGTATAAAGAATCTCTATGATAAAGTAATCAATAATTAAATAAATAAATAACTATGAGAATAAGTTTCGGATTTGAACGCGCATTATTTTTTAAAGGCGGTTAAAATGAATATCCAAGCTTGCACACCAAGAATGTCTCAGACCCCAGCAATTTCTATTACTGGCGTTCCTAGCACGCCATCAATTTCTATTCTTGGCGTGCCAGCGATTGGTGTAGTGCTATTTCGTTCCGTGTAGAAAAGATCCAGTTGGTATTTTCTTTTTTGAAATAATGTCATTTTCCACGCATCGTGTATAGGACTGGCGTAAAATAGTCAATTTTTATTATATTTTATTCTGGTCACTGGTAAAATGCAATAATAGACATATTGTTGCATTTGACGACATCTGTGGCGTGGCAGGCTAAGGTTCGTCTGCGACGCCAGGAGGTTGCGGGTTCGATTCCCGCCTCTGAACAAGTATTTGTACGATCTGCAGATTTATTCAGGATGTTCTGGGTATTTTCTATGCATAATAAAAATATCTAAGTATATATGTAATGTAGGTATTGTAAGTTATCTAGTACCCATAACACAAGCTCTGCTTAGCTTGGGGCTAGGTAATGTTTTGTGAACTGTCCAGCATTATTTATTTATTCTAAATAAAATTCGATACTGCGCCGAAATATAGGGAACAATCAGAACTCAAAAATCATAGTAAATATCCCGTTATTAGTGAAAAGTATGTACATAACCATGATAGTTTCAAAAGTATGTACATAACCATGATAGTTTCAAAAGTATGTACATAACCATGATAGTTTCAAAAGTATGTACATAACCATGATAGTTTCAAAAGTATGTACATAACCATGATAGTTTCAAAAGTATGTACATAACCATGATAGTTTCAAAAGTATGTACATAACCATGATAGTTTCAAAAGTATGTACATAACCATGATAGTTTCAAAAGTATGTACATAACCATGATAGTTTCAAAAGTATGTACATAACCATGATAGTTTCAAAAGTTATAATAACCCTATTGTCTTTCAGTATCACAGTTCATCAATCTCTCGACAGAAAAACCCAATAACTCATACACGAGTAGTTTTCCCATAGTACATAGGTACCCATTAAATAGAACAGATAGATAGGGTCTATTAGGCACCAGTTGGATAATAATAGGTACAAATAAGCACGTCGAACACGGACCGGTACAGAAGCCGTGGCTGTGCCGCCCGGTAGCACTACATACCGTTTTAACAACTCTACAATCCCGGTACTGCAGTGGTAATGCTTCTAGGTATTATTCTGTGGTACCGTCAAAGCACGGTGATAGGTGATAAATTGACTTGAACGGTGGTATTTTTGTTAGAAACAGGTATTTTACATTTAAGAGGGTGTAGGGCGACGATTAAGGTTAATTTAATCACACTTAGGCTATATTTGGAGGAGGCTTATACCCAAAATGGGGCCTTACTTTTAGTGTACCTAATTAAATTTGTGTTTTAAGTATGTATACAAAGAAAAAAGAAGTTATGGAAATAAAGGTTAAGTAATAATAATAAGGCTACAGCCTCCTGGCTGTGGTAGCCGATAGGCCAGATTCCCACCTCACTCAGCACTGGACTAATATGCATTCAGTTATGGCCAATTACACATATAATTGAGTGCATTTTTCCCAGTTGTTAGAATAAAAATTTAACCGTGTTACTGTAGGTATTAATAATATTTTTTCATAGGTGCTGTATTTTTGTGTACTAACCAAATTATGGTTCTGTGTGTCTGAAACAAAGTTTTTTTTTTCTTTTTTTTATATTTTAAAATACCGATGGGTTGGAGTTAAACAAGAAAGTGATAGCGCTATTGCTCACTTGAACCCGGGAAGAGATGAGGTATAGATTTCTTCAGCTCGTATATAACTGACGTAAGCGACAAATGATAACACTTCGTTTTACTTCTAAAGTAGCAAATATACAAAATAAATTATCCATATTTAATCTAAGTTATTATATTACCTACTGAATACGCCAAATATTACAAAAAAAAAAAAAAAAATACGCTGAATATTACAAATTACGCTTAATATTTTCTCTAATCGAAGGGCGGACCCAAAACCGTATTTAGGAGGTCCAATTTCAAAAAATAAAGCTGTGCAGAAAAGTTTCACCAATCGTGTTTCTAGTCTATGATTAATTTAGATTACATCCTCAAATAATTACTGTATTAACATCAAGTTAATAACCTGGTAAGTTGGTAACCTTTACTGTTACTGAGTGAGCATGTAACGCAAAGTCTCCAAAATTTTAACATAGCTTCTTTAATAGTTAGTTTTTATACTTGAAGCAGTAAAATACTTAAAATACCATCATAATCCCAATTCTCACGAATCAAAATGCATAACACGACATAACCCATAACGTGATACTAACTCTCTATCAAACGATCTTTAAAACCATCCGCACATACTAAAGAGGATTAAATAATATAAAAACGCATGATTCAAATAAATTTAAAAAGACATGCACTTAGCTACGTCCGTTTTAAGCAGGTGTGTGTTGAGTAAGTATTTGTTTTATTTGAATACCGCTTCGGTAGGTAAAAAATCGGTCAAGTGTGATTTGGACTCTTGGGGAGTGTTCCGTACGAGTAGGCTACCATATGACCCATAAGAGGATGATCCTTTTCGATGGACCAAAGACATTACAGTGAGCGTAGGAATTCGGTTGATGGAGACGGCTCAAAGCGTAGTGGGATTCTATGAAGGAGGCCTATGTCCAGCATTGGACTTCTGTAGGCTGATGATGATGATGATGATGATGATGAGGCCACCATATTTACAACTAGCAAGACTAATGTAACTTATTAGTCCTTGGCTAATAAGTTTGCAAAGAATACAATTTTTTTTTTTTTTTTTTTTTTTTTTAATTAAATATGACACCCAACACAGGTTTACACTAACACATTCAAAAAACAAAACAAAACAAGGTCTTAATCTTAGTGTTCCCGTAATTATAGGGTATCACAGCGTGCGCAAGAAATACAACAATTAACAGCTTATTGCAGGGATACATAGTAAATTAAACGATAAGAAATATAAAAATACTTATTACATAATACAATAATAATATTAATATTATTATCAGTACAGGTACAGAAGGTTGACTCCGCAAAATCATATAAATAAATAGTGACTCTTGCTCCCACATAATAAAGTGCCATTCCGGTCACACAACGCCAAGCTTACCAAGAAAGAACCAGTGACATGAAGCAATAGTCATTAAGATTTCGGAGTATCTTGGAGCTTCCCATAGAAGTCACCTAGCAATTCAATAGATTCCATACAGTTAGGTTTCCGCTCACAAGAATTCTCCCACTACACCCATAAAACCAACTGAGTAGTAAAATAAAACACTCATTCAAATTCAAAGCTTTATACTATTTGTTTTATATCAGTACTATTTGTTTACTACCGCTTAAAAAAACATCTAACTGTAAAACGGTCGTTGATCTTGTGTTACGTCTTTTAGAGTAGAAAGTAAGTGATGATTGAATGAAATACAAAGTTATTTGTTTGATTTTGTATTAGTCAGGTATCCTCACAATACAACACACTTTCAATTTCAAGTCTGTGTTTTCAACTACCTATTAGACATTTTTACCTGAGTGTTATTTTGGAATGGAGAGAACTGGACATAACTATAAGGGTACCTGAAAATGCCTGCCTTTATCATAATCGAGCATAAGCTCTTACATAAGAACTAAGTCACCTGGGTACCTATGTAATCTGGTAGCCAACAGCTAAGTATAGGTGTTCTTTCTTATTATACACCTAAAAGCTAAAAGAACCATTCATGCCAGAATTCACGTCTCTGACTTTAAAACATAGGACTTTTATACAAAATTTAGAAAACCCTTTTCAAACCCTTCGGGTGCGAATTTAATATAAAAATCTGACGTTTCTGAGTGTTTCTGCCAAATTTCAGAACTCTCGGCCTAGTAGTTTCGGAGATTTTGTGATGAGTAGTCAGTCAATCAGTCAGTCTATCAGTCAGTGAGTCGACTCCTCTTAATATACATTAAGATACATACTTACACGCCTTTTTACCCTAAGGGTAAAAAGACATGGGATCCGGGGGTCTTTTAGTAGGGCCTCAAAATACCACTTTTTCACAGTTTCGCTGCCATTCCTTCCCACGACTGGCTCTGCCAACACTTTCTTCCAGTAAATAAAGCTAAGGCCAAACCAATGCGTTCTGCCCGCGTCCTCAGCGGCGTGTACGGTGGCGATCCATTGATCGCCACCGTGCACGCCACCGCAGACGCGGGCTGAACGCGTTGGTTTGGCCTTAGCTCGGCACATGGACAAATCTTATATCAACAAATTTTAGTAGTAACAAGATCGGTGACTTCTGTAAATAGGACTAAAGACCAACCCAAGACTATCAGAAGACCTGTCATACCAGACAAAATATGACCAGGTAAACCTAACTTTGCTATGATGCAATAAATGGTAAACTCGATATTGAACGGTAGTTTTAATTTATGGATTGTGTGGTAACTGAGGAAGGAATCAATTTCCGATAGTGGAGAATCGATTTCACGTAAATTAGGACAGACCTATCTAGGTTTTTACAGTAAAAAGGTAACTTCTACATCAGAAGTAAATAAACATACCAGTTGAGCAGTAGGGCTCGCATTGCTGTGTTCCGGTTTGAAGGGTATGGGTGCCGGTGAAATTACAGGCACATGCGACTTTTCATCTTTATGTTTTAGGGTGGCGAGCGCAGTGTAATGCCACATAAGGCGCGTCCTAGGTGGACGTGACCTATGTGGTTATGCATTGTTAAAGGCAGAGGTTACCACTTAACATCAGCTGGACAACCTACTTGAAGTGTCATTCACGTTGTTAAAAAAAACATTAAATTACTAAGCAGAACCGTGAGCTGATTAAAATTAGTCCAAACACAGCCAGTCTAACTATTAACTATTGAGAAGTTCCGTTGTCCACCTTCCATCACCATCAAATGATGATTTTTGATCAGCGCGCTGTCACCATAATATTGTATTGTTATCCAAGACCAAGGTCTATGCAATGTTTCACAATTTTTTGACTACAAAAACTGTCTCAAATAGAGCTTCTCAGATTCAATTTCAGACAAACAAACAAGCAAATTAAGTAGATGAGATGGCATTTACGAATAGAGTGTAAAAATACACCCTACACTTACACTAAGTCAGTTCAACAAGTTTTGAGCACTCAGCGTCAAAACCATCTTCACACTACTAGAGCTAGAGGAGTCTCTTGTAGTCAATTTAATTACGGTCAACAACCCGGTTGTAATTTAATTAACAGTATTTGATTTGTTTTCATTCCACGAATATATTTACCAAACAGATCAATAATAAGATTAAACAACCGATACTTAATAAAAAGTCGCACAAAAACAACATAACATTATATAACCGACAAAACCATCCAAGATCAACTTCCTAAGAGCACTACTAGCCTCTACATCTATATCATTATCTGTCTGTCTGAGATGCCTCCGTGTACCGTTTACCTGTGACCTTCAATTTCAATGGTTTCAAATATATTGATCGAAGATTCCAAGCCCTCCCTTTACTGTGTCGACCAATCTACACATCTGACTGACTGACTTATTGATTCATCATCGCCGAGCCGAAACCGTTGGACCTAGAAAGCTGAAACTTGGAGCGTAGGTTCCTTTTATAGCAAAACTACCCATATAGAAGGGATTTTTGTAAATTCAACAGTTAAGGGGGTGAAAAGGGGTGAAAAACCATTATCAGAAAATTCGTATTTCTTGAACTTACAAACATGAAACTTTGCAAAAGTATGCTTCCATACAAGTTATAAAAGCATGAAATATTTTTTACTCAAACTTCCCCCAAAAAAGGGGTGCAAAAGGTGTGTTAGTTTGTACGGGAACTTATTAATGCGTGGTTCGTTTTGCTTATAAAATACAAAATAATTCATCATACTTCAGGATTTTTCAAAATAACCCTTAAATGGGTTAAATGTCAAATTATTTGGGCTTCATCGTAGCGAAGCACGGGAGTTCAGCTAGTTCTAAATCAAGCCAAAAAAGGCCCAAGTGCAATCGGACTCGCGCACGAAGGGTTCCGTACCATTATCTATAAAAACGGCAAAAAAAACACGTTTGTTGTATGGGAGCCCCCTTAAATATTTATGTGATTGTTTTTTAGTATTGGTTGTTATAGCAGCAACAGAAATACATCATCTGTGAAAATTTCAACTGTCCAACTATCACGGTTCCTGAAATACAGCCTGGTGACAGACTGGCAGACAGACGGACGGACAGCGGAGTCTTAGTAATAGGGTCCCGTTTTACTCTTTGAGTACAAAAACCCTAAAAAACTACTAATGAAGATATAATGCCATGGTTTGTCTTTCCTAAAAACTGCAATATGGGTCCCTGGTGAATAGGTGCCTTCTAGAGCTCCATGGTCCATCGTCGGTCACATCGTCACTTACACAATGAGATCGCGGTCAAATGAACGCCTATAACAGATTTAAATAAAAATACCACGTAACATTGAGTAACTTAAGGTCGATACCATCTAGAAGAGTATTTTTTACAAAAACCACCTGAGCATCTCGTATAAAGATGTGTCGGTCGAGTGGCCACCGGAGCGTGCTGTTATGCACACGTAGAGTGGACGTACAGTCAGCAGCATAGCTGGGTTTCAATTATTATCTTCTTTTGCTTTTTATTGTGTTCTTCCGGTTTTCTTTTAATGATGTTTTTGTCTTTTATAACTATATATGTAGTTCTTACCTGGATTGTAAGTTTTGTTGGTATAAGATTTGTTAGATTTGTTGTTAGATTTGTTTCTGCTAGCTTATTAAGGAATGTGTTATTAATGGAAGAAAGCGTTAGCAGACTCAGTCGTGGGAAGCAATGGCGGTGATGAGCTCTCCACTTGTCACGTCTATATTCCACGATGGTGCAACCCACTGTGTAAAGAGGCCCATTGAGGCTCTTTCTACCCCCCTTCGGGCAAAAAGGCGTACGCTTTAGTAGTTTGTATTTATGCTGACCGTACATTAATAACAGTAAATGTTAGGAGCTACTTTCTTTAGCGTCATAGCAGTGTCATTCTCACCCGAATTAAGCCGATAACAATTAAAACGGCAGCAAGGAACAGTAAATGTTTTTATGACTCTCATATCGTAAAATTCGAATTATAAACGTCAAAAGGATTGTATATTGACATACTTTATAAACACAATACCAAAATTCAAAAATACAATCATGTTATGACACTTTTTCTCGAACAAAATAATGTTATAAAATAACTTTTTTCCATTATTTGTAATACAAGCCAGACCAAGGAGGATTTTACTCCTATTAGTTTTTTTTAAGTAGTCTGCGGTTACGTGCTCTACATTTTATGCGCTGTAGAATCGTGTCTTTTCTTTAGATTAATCATTGGACTGTATTTATTTACGTTATTATTTTTCATGTGCTTTGTTATATTAGTCAAATAACAGTTTTATTGCATGAGTGTAGATAAACTAGTATATGTAACTGCACATAATTAGTAGATTGTATCATAAGGGAGCAACATAATATTTTTACGGCGAGGGCGCTTTTTTGAATCCAGAGCGAAGTGAGGGATTCTAGAGTAGAATCCCGAGCGTAGCGAGGGATTCTTTAGTAGAATCCTGAACGTAGCGAGGGATTCAAAGTACGTCGCCCGAGCCAAAAATATATGTTGCGCCCGTGTGATACACTCTGCTTTTCATCACCCACTATGAGAAAATAAAAGGCGCCTCATATGTTATTGTAATATTATTATTTAATAAAACAAATGGTTGTTTTTTTGGGTTTTTGTGTTTTTTTTGTTGTTTGTGTTTTTGTGTTTTTTTTGGGTGTTTTTTTGTGTTTTGTGCTTTTTTGTGTTTTTTTTGTTTGTTTTGTATTGTTTTTTTTTGTGTTGTGTTTTTTTTGTTATTGTGTTTTTTTTTGTGTTTTATGTGTTTTGTGTGTTTTTTTTTTTTTGTTATTGTGTTTTTTTTGTATTTTTGTGTTTTTTTTTGTGTTTTGTGTTTTTTGTGTGTATTGTGTGTATTGTTTTTTTTTTGTGTTTTTGTGTTTTTTTTGTTGTGTTTGTGTTTTTGGGTTTTTTTGGGTTTTTTTTGTTTTTGTGTTTTTTTTGTGTTTTTGTGTTTTTTTTTGTGTTTTTTTGTGTTTTGTGAGTTTTTTTTTTTTTGTGTTTTTGTGTTTTTTTTGTGTTTTGTGTTTTGTATTTTTTGTGTGTTTTGTGTTTTTTGTGTGTATTGTGTTTTTTTTTTGTGTTTTTGTGTTTTGTGTTTTTTTATGTTTTTTTTTGTGTTTTGTGTTTTTTGTGTGTTTTGTGTTTTTTTGTTTTGGGTTTTGGGCCGTCGTACCAGCCAGTATTTATTCAAACAATATTTGCATTCGAATTATTTGGCGCTGGTTCCAAATTCAATAAGTGCGCCGCAATTATCTTTGCCGCGCACTTTTTGAATTAGGAACTTAATAAGTGCGCCGGAAAACTCATTACTGCCCGCTAAAAGTTTCTCATAGAAAACACCACCGTTGGGTGCACTTAAAGGCGAACCCAGTCGTCCTTTTCGAATAGATGGGATGAAAAAGCTATTTAAACACTCGTGTTTAAATTTCACACTATTCAATCAATTAATAAATCAGTCAATCAATATATTTATTTCGGACTTATTGGGGAATTCTATTAAAAACATGTTATATTTTTTTTAAACCGGTGTTTTAATAACCCCTGTTATGTAACAGTTTCATACACTACTGTTATCTCATTGATTTTTATTTGTAATTAAGTAACAGATTGAGGAAAGCCGCATGCCCGGGGACCTCTTGGCTAAGATAACTACAGAGTGGGTTCCGAACGCGCGGCGGCCACGTGGTAGACCCAGACGGCGATGGCGGGATGAGCTTGACTCCCACAACTAGGACTGGCCACAAATAGCTCACGATATAAATGTTTGGAAAGAGGGAAGGCCTTTGCCCAGCAGTGGGAAACTTCCGTCTTATATATAAAAAATAAGTAACAGGAACGGTACCACTGGTGATCAGCACCTTGTGAAACACTAAGAAATTGTACTGGAATGGTAATTGATCTCAACGACGTATATCGATCGCGCTTCGGTATTTAGATAACTTTCGTATATATGTAACTACGCTGTTAAGATTGTTTGCGCTCGCAGCTCACTTGTTTTGTCACGGTTATCTTGAGTCAAAAAATACAGCCGAATTGAGAACCTTCTCGTTTTTTAGGAAGTAGGTTAAGAAACTGTTTTTCATCCCATCTATTCGAAAAGAACGACTTGGTTCGCCTTTAAGTGCATCGAAATGTGGTGTTTTCTGTAAGAAACTTTTATGAGTTTTTAATCCTCTTTATAAGTGCGCCGCAATTATCTTTGCCGCGCACTTTTTGAAATTGGAACATCTTAGTGTTCAGCGCCAAAGAAATCGAACGAATATATTGTTTGAATAAATACTGGCTGGTACGACGCGCTATAGTCGCGCCGACAAATTAAAAACGCGCTAACTACAGCCCGCGTTGTAGTCAATTTTCACGGATTGTTATAAATTCATGGTTTTGTTTTGAAAAATGAGTTCTTCAAGTGACAGTGAAAGTATAGAATTAACTCCTGAAAGTAACTGACGCAAGAAATGTGATGGATATTCTATTACCTGCAAAATCCCGAGAGAAATATATGAAAGCCTGTGGTAATTTTTAATATAAGTTTTTAGTTGTTTTATTATTAGATACTATTTATTTTAATTTAGTTGTTACTCTATGTTTTATTACGGTTAAAGATATTTATTTCTCAAAAGAATTACAAAATTCACTTAAAGAGAAAACATTAAGATAGTGTATAAAGTAGTGTGCCGTACAGCGTAATAAAAATAGTATTAGTTACTAAGTAAATAGAAAAAGATAAAAACAAAGGCTAATACAATACAAAATATAAACAAGTTCAAAAAAAAAAGAGTCGATAGTGGGTAGTTAGTACTAGTTGTTAGCAAGCGAGCAACGCCCGTGCTGCTATCGCGATAATGTTTATAAGGCTTACGCACCAGTGAGTAATATCAATGAGATGTTGCACCAAAGATATGAATTTGTTGATATGTTTCAGTAGTATGGTTATATAATAATTTTTTTATTAATGAATAATCATTTAGTTTTTTTTTTTTTTTTTTTATTTATACTACTGAATGACGGAACAAGCCGATGGCCCACCTGATGTTAAGCGGTAACCTCTGCCTATGAACAGTGCATTACCTCATAGGTCACGTCCACCTAGGACGCGCCCTATGTCGCATTGCACTGCGCCCGCCACCCTGAGACATAAGGATGAAAAGTCTCATGTGCCTGTAATTTCACCGGCACCCTTACCCTTCAAACCGGTACACAGCAACGCGAGCACTACTGCTTTGCGGCAGAAATAGGTATGGTGGTAGTACTTCCCCGGACGAACTCTTTCACAAAAAAGCTCTACTACTACTGAAATATTATTATTACTGAATAATATGAGCTTTAAGCAATCTTTTAAATGTTATTAATGACTTCACCTCCTTAATGTCTTTTGGTAGTTTATTGTACAGTTGCGCACCTTCGCACAAGATGTTTTTTTTCCCATAATTGAACCTAGGCGCTCTTAGAATAATATTATTGGCTTGTCTTGTTATTTGTTTCTGGATACTGTTAAATAATAATATTACAATAAAATATGAGGCACCTTTTATTTTCTCATAGTAAGGTGATGAAAAGTAGAGTGTATCACTCGGGCGCAACATATATTTTTGGCTCGGGCGACGTAATTTGAATCTCTCGCTATGTTCAGGATTCTACTAAAGAATCTCTCACTTCGCTCTGGATTCAAAAAAGCGCCCTCGCCGTAAAAATATTATGTTGCTCCCTTATGATACAATCTACTATTTATTATTGTGTGCATTTAGGTATAATAGAGTGTTTTTTTGGTATATGTATGTTAGTTTTTTAAGGTATTTATATTGCTTTGGACTTATTGTTTAGGTTTTGTACATTTCCCAATAAGCCTGAAATAAAGATATTGATTGATTGATTATTCAATCAAAACAAAAAAAAACTTATTCAATAAATACCAGCTATCGTTATACCTGGATCTAATAGTGTTTATCCACTTAGATAAAATTTTCTTCACTCGCAAAAACCGCCTTTTAATCGAAAAACCATAAACTTGAAATCTTGGAGTTAATTTAAGTTTATTTTATTTTTTATAAGGTTATCCAGAATTTGATTTAGTAATTTTGCTAATCAAGTAAATATAGCTATAAATAACTAAGGCCAGCCGGGAGCTAAGGCAGTTTAAAAAAAAAAAAAAACTTTTTTACTTTTTGACTACTTTCTAGTACCCAATTTAGTATAATAATAATATTAATAGGTATTTGGTATAAACTAGTTATACTTTCTTACATAATATAGCTATCAGACAGAAATAATGTTTATTAATTTCATTTAATATATGATAATAATTATAAAATTATGTATTCAGAAATAGACGCTTTGTCAAGCTTTGACGTTGTTATGTAAATAACGTAATTTACAAATATGCAACACCTACTATGCTCTTACTTTTTTTTGTACCCGTTATTTAATCCTACTAATATTATAAACGCGAAAGTTTGTATGTATGGATGGATGGATGGATGTTTGTTACTCTTTCACGTAAAAACTACAGAATGGATTTGTATGAAATTTGGAATGGAGATAACTGGACTCCCGGAATAACACATAGGCACATTTTTATCCCAATATTCACACAGGATCGAGACTTAGTCGGGTGAAACCGCGGGGAGATGCTTATATTTTCTATTTATTCTAGTAAAACAAGCGATCACCCGCGGTTTCACCAACGATATTCTCTCGTGGGATATGAATATCGAGAGTTATTTTTGTTTTAAACCTGATTTTTAACCCCCGACGCAAAAACGATGGGGTGTTATAAGTTTGACGTGTCTGTGTGTGTGTGTGTGTGTGTGTGTGTGTCTGTCTGTGGCATCGTAGCTCACGAACGAATGACCCGATTTAGATTTTTTTGTTGTTTGAAAGGTGAATTTGTCTGGAGTGTTCTTAGCTTTGTTTGATCAAAATCGGTTCAGCAGTTTGATTGCGATGAGGGTTTTTTAAATTTTGCAAAATTAATTACTTGTATATAAAACTGTCTTTGATAAATTGTCTATAGATTATCTAAGAAAAATGTGTGTCCAGTGTGTGTTTTAGTAGTAGCAGTGCGTGAGGGAGTTCATCTGGGGAAGTACTATCACCATACCTATTTCTGGTGCAAAGCAGTAGTGCTCGCTTTGCTGTGTTCCGTTGGTGCCAGTGAAATTACAGGCACATGAGACTTTTTATCTTTATGTCTCAGGGTGGTGGGCGCAGTGTAATGCCATATAGGGTGCGTCCTAGGTGGACGTGAGCTATGAGGTAATGCATTGTTACAGGCAGAGCTGTGTGATCCGTTAATCACAAAGTTAAATAATAAGTAATTAATTTTGAAAAATTAAAAGAACCCTCAACGCAATGAATTGGCTGAACCGATTTTGATCAAACATAGCTAAGAACACTCCAGACAAATTAAACTTACAAACAAACAAAAAACTAAATCGGTTCATCCGTTCGGAAGCTACGATGCCACAGACATACACACACACACACACACACACACACACACACACACACACACGTAAATCTTCTAACACACCGTCTTTTTTGCGTTGGGGGTTAAAAAAAGTTTTATCATACACACAAACAACGATTAGTCCAAGATAAATAAGAGAACTCGCTTTGCTCGTTCAAATATTTTTTTACCATGAAGAACTAGCCTAATTTTTTTTTTTTACGTAATAACAGTTTTGTAAATCATTCATATTTTCTAATTGTTTCGCTTCTTAACATTTAATAGCCGAAAAGTTATTTAAACTGTCCGATACTTTCGTAAACATTACGACAGAGATCATTTTTAGGGTTCCGTAGCCAAATGGCAACAAACAGAACCCTTATGGATTCGTCATGTCTGTCTGTCTGTCCGTCCGTTTGTCACAGCCACTTTTTTCCGAATCTATAAGAACTATGCTGTTGAAACTTGGTAAGTAGATGTATTCTGTGAACCGCATTAAGATTTTCACACAAAAATAGAAAAAAACAATGAATTTTGGAGGTGTACTTACCCCATACTGAGAATTGAAACACAATTTTTATTTCATCATACCCATACGTGTTGGGTATATCTATGGATAGGTCTACAAAAATTATTTTGAAGTTTCTAATAAAAAAAAATCTAAACTGAATAGTTTGCGCGAGAGACACTTCCAAAGTGGTAAACTGTGTGTCCTCCCTGTAACTGTACTGTAGGTGGACGTGACCTATGTGGGAATGCACTGTTCATAGGCAGAGGTTACCACTTAACATCAGGTTGTTCCGTCATTCAAGTAGTATAAAAAAAACTTCTAAATAAAATAATGATAAAAATAATATAAGATGTACAGTAACATATAAACTTCCACCGAAAATTGGTCTTAACGAGATCTAGTAAGTAGTTTTTTTTTAATACACTATTATTTAAACATCGGTCAAAGTTACAACGAACTACAAGAACTTTTATATTATATTACTTGCTGCTACGGAGTCCTTCATGGGCGAGTCCGACTCGCACTTGGCCACTTTTTTTAAACTCTGTGAATGACAGAACAAACAGATGACCCACCTGATGTTAAGCGGTAACCTCTGCCTTTAACAGTGCAATATCACATTGGTCATGTCCATCTAGGACGCACCCTATGTGTCATAGGACATAAAGATTGAAGTGCCTGTAATTTCATCGGCACCCAAACCCTTCAAACTGGTACGCAGCAATGCGAGCACTGCTGCTTTGCGGCAGAAATAGGTATGGTGGTAGTACTTCCCCGGACAAACTCTTTCACAAAAAAGCTCAACTACTAACAAAATTCAATTACACAAGATTCAATCATTGACTATGCAGTTAATGCTTACCTCTATAAAGTGATAGCGTGAAGGTTGTCGTGATAGGTAGATATAAACTTTTACTTAATTTAGCAATATTTCGTGTATGATAAAGATAAAAATAGGCGATTGTATAGTTAATGGTTTATATTTATTGTTTTTGTCATGTCAATTTTAATATTGTAAGTAGTAGTAGAGCTTTTTTGTGAAAGAGGTCGTCCGGGGAAGTACTAACACCATACCTTTTTCTGCCGCAAAGCAGTAGTGCTCGCATTGCTGTGTTCCGGTTTGAAGGGTAAGGGTGCTGGTGAAATTACAGGCACATGAAACTTTTCATCTTTATGTCTCAGGGTGGCGGGCGCAATGCAATGCCACATAGGGCGCGCCCTAGGTGGACGTGACTTATGAGGTAATGCACTGTTCATAGGCAGAGGTTACCGCTTAACATCAGGTGGGCCATCAGCTTGTTCCGTCATTCAAGTGGAATAAAAAAAAAAAAAAAAAAAGGCTACGACGTCATGTTGGTTATTGACCAAGAAAGAACCATTCACACGAAGAAGCAGTAATAATGTACATGTTATAGCGAAACTTTGCCCGAATGAAAATTTCGAGGTAGCGCGTTCAACTCTTTAGTATGCGCGAGCGTGTCGAAGCTTTATCAATGACAAAAAAATATAATTTATCATTGCAACTATTAAGCAAATAGTTAATTAATTTACAGTGTTAGAATTAAGAATGGACCCTACCGTCTCCTCCCATGGATCTCGTAAAAGCCAATAAGGGATTACCCGGACTTATTGATATGAATCGTTGGTATAATAAGATTTGTTCTGGCTGTTAGCTTATTTAAGGAATGTGTTATTGCTGGAAGAAAACTTTATCAGAGTCGTGGGAAGCAATGGCAGTGATGAGCTCACCCCTTGTCACGTCTATATTCCACATGGTGCAACCCACTGTGAAAAGAGGCCCAATGAGGCTCTACCTACCCCTTCGGGGAAAAAGGCGTGTTCTATGTATGTAAATAATTATATTTGAAATACTAATTGAAGTATAAAAATATATCCAAGTTTTTGATGGTTTAATGAGAAAGTAATTTTTATTTAATATGCAATTAGACAAACTGAAAAATTTAATTATATTGCTTTATGGTACAAGTGTGAAATGTCGGTGAATAGCGCTGAGGCGCCATTGAGACCCGAACCGTTAGGTGAGGATTTTAAGAGAGCCGAGGACGGTAATCATCAATACACACTTGTATCATACGACGTTTTTCAACACACTTGTGAAGAAAATAATAATAAAACAGAAATACACACTCTGTGTAAATGTTCAACTGTCTCTAGAACTCACTGGTGAATAATAGCAATGAAAAAGTCACAGTTTGATTACAGGTGCATAATGTGCCTAATTGCGGTGAAATTAGAGCCACTTTATGAGCAAGTGTGTTGAAAAATTAATTCTTATACATGATTTTGTATAACATCATCATCATCAAAGTTTATAAACGCCCACTGCTGGACAAGCCTCCCCCACAGAATGCAATGGAGGGATTTGCGGTAATTACCACGCTTGGTCTCATTGGGATTGGTGTTGAGTAATCAAGTGGATGCTACTGCTTATCTCCTGGTGTAATGCATTAGTTGGCTTTTATTACATCCACGGGAGGAGACGGAGGGGTCTATTTCAGCCTGACACAACACGGAAACAGCAAGTTTTCTGCTTAGTGAATATTTACCTACTTTATGTGCAAAATCAATATTGAAGCCAATTTTACTAGATTTTGTATTAAAAACATTTTATTAAAAATCGATCCAATAGTAAAACTAGTAATGTTTGTATATCACGAACGCCAAGACTTATTTATATCAGAGTACCTACAAGTAAAGACGGGAGCAGATAGTAGTAACAAGTAAAATTAAGGGAATATCTTAAGCACGTAATTATCAATCTTAGATTAGATTTTTACTAAATCAAGTACAATATTCAAATTATAAATATGCATAGATACTAAATTATAATTCCGAGGGATCACTGTACCAGAATCACGATAGGACAATATTTCTTGATAAAAAAAACAAAGTTACGCTTATTTTTTGCCTAGATCCCGTCGATAAAATACTTTTCGAAGCTAGATCCGATTGTTTTTTAAAGTGGTGCATACTATTATGTAAAAAATTAGATAAATAAAATCAATACAACAAAGCCAAGTGTTTACTTTAACAGTCTTATTATAACCGTAAGGGTTTTGCAAAATTATCTATATTTTATGAGATATTGAATAAAAACTGCTTATCGAGTGGTGCGAGGTGTTTTTTTGTATGAGATTTCTGCCTGGGGTCGGCGCTAACTTAACATAAAACTTACCATAGATCATATAAAACAAAAACAATGAAACAGATCACTTTAATTCACAAACACCGGTACAGTAAAATGTTACGTTCACAAACACGCGTGCGCAAGAGTGCGAGCTACGACTGTCGCCGTATGACTGAACTTGGCTGGTCTTGGCTTTCAAGTTCGCGGTGCACTCTGGGTGCCGACGTCGTCTTTGTATCGCTCCGTTACCGCTGTGTGAATCTTGTTCTTTGCGATATTTTGGGAAATAAACTAAAATCCTTATATTTGAAAACCATTTAGTAGTCGTAGAGCTATTTTGTAAGAGAGTTCGTCCTGGGAAGTTCTACCACTATACCTATTTCTGCCGCAAAGCAGTAGTGCTCGCATTGCTGTGTTCCGGTTTGAAGGATATGGTTGCCGGTGAAATGACAGGCACATGAGACTTTCATCTTTATGTGTCAGTGGGCGCAGTGCAATGCCACATTAGGGTGCGTCCTAGATGGACGTGACCTACGTGATAAAGCACTGTTCATAGGCAAAGGGTACCGCTTAACATCAGGTGGGGCATCAGCTTGATCCGACATACCAAGTTGTATAAAAAGAAAAACTTAAATGTTCAACCAGTTTCATCGAACATTTTTGTATGACGCGAAGAAGACGAGCGCACGATCTGATACCGTGTTTTTGTGTATACAAAACTAATATAAAAATGCTCTTTGGAGAATTGTTATTTTTTTTATATGAACTCCTATGGATCGAACAGGACAATGGATCGATCTCAATGGATCTAACAGGAACTTCTCGACTTCACTAACTCAAATAATTATTAATAAGTTAACAAATTTTAATGTTTCTAAAATTTAAATGTGTAAGAAATATTTAAGTCTAAAATGGTATTTCAATTTAAAAAATTTGGTATTGTTGATATATTTTTTAACGAATGAATTAATTCAAATAGTGTATTGAATTTATGATTTCACTAGATATAAAGCTTAATAATACCATATATTTTTTCTTCTTGAAAACTGTAAGAACTTTTATCAAAAACTTAAAAATTGTAGAGTTTATTATAGACATGCTGTGAACCTATTTTTTGTAATCGATAGAGAAGCTTCACACTACTTTCAATAGCTCAACAGAGTTAGATGGATGTTGATATCGCCCGCTCAGCGATGTGAAAGCGACACAGCGTCGCCCGACACTAGAATACCGACGCGACGTCTCCATTGATTGTTACCGAGTACTCACTTTTACTACTAAAACTCACAAATATTTCGAAAAACTACATTTACACTTATACTATAAAGAGGTAAACTTCGTTTGTTTGTTTGTAATGGATAAACTAAAGAACTGTTGAACCGATTTTAAATATTCCTTCACCTATAAAAAGCTAAAACTGCTTTATCAGATTTTGGTGGGTGAGTGGGGCGCGATTGATTCCGACACTACCTGAGCAAAACCGGAGCGAGTTGCTAGTGTTTAATTTAATTTTAATTTCTGCTGACCCTAACTTATTTTGTTTAAGCATTAAACTAAATTAGTTAGTAAATGTGAAATGTGGTGCAATAAAGATTGTTTTCTCCACGATCTTTATTAAAAAATCCCTTGTTTTTTAAAATTGAAAAACAGCTTAAAATTTAAGGAATAAATATGAAAAGTATCCTCTGTTTTCGTAGTTACAATAATTTTTCTCCTAAATTATCAATCATAAGATGGTCATGATCATAAGGTAAGGTCAGGAAACATTTTTATATTTGAAAATTACTTTATTTATGACTAGCGACTCGTCCCGGCTTCGCACGGGTAGTTTCAGGATGAAAAACAGCCCCCCTCCTTCTCCCCTCCCCCTGGTAGCCCGTCACTCAGGGTGAATGTAGCTTTCCAATGGTGAAAGAATTTTTGAAATCGGCACAGTAGATTTTTAATGTATTCCTTACAAACATACACACACATAAAAATACAAATCTTTCCTCTTTATAGTATTAGTCTAGATTCTTAAATTAAACAATATGTCATTTATAAAATTTTAAATTAAACAATATGTCATTTACGCTTACTTTTCATTTCGCGAACGCTATCCTGTAATTTTTTTTTAATGACATGTTTCGATTTTTTGGTGTTTTTTGCCCATTATAGTTCATCAACAGTTCTTCAGATAGCAAAAGTTGATTTCGCGAAAACTAGGAGACTTAAACTAGGTGGAACGTTTCGCTTCGGAGCAAAATTCAAATTGTATTGTGTTTTTAGGGTTCCGTAGTCAAAGACAAGGAACGCTTATGGATTCGTCATGTCTGTCTGTCTGTCCGTGTATGTCACAGCCTTTTTTTTCCGAAACTATAAGAGCTATACTGTTGAAACTTGGTAGGTAGATGTATTCTGTGAACCGCATTAAGATTTTTACTGAAAAATTAAAAAAATACAATTATTTTTGGTGTTCCCCATACTTAGAACTGAAACTCATTTTTTTTTTTCATCAAACCTATCCGTGTGGGGTATCTGTGGGTAGGTCTTCAAAAATGATGTTGAGGTTTCTAATATCATTTTTTTCTAAATTGAATAGTTTGCGCGGGAGACACTTCCAAAGTGGTAAAAAATGTGTCCCCCCCCCCCCCCCGTAACTTCAAAAATAAGAGAATGATAAAACTAAAAAAAAAATATGATGTACTACTATATAAACTTTCACTCAAAATTGGTTTGAACGAGATCTAGTAAGTAGTTTTTTATTTTTGGGGTTCCCCATACTTAGAAATGAAACTCAAATTTTTTTTTTTCATCAAACCTATACGTTTGGGGTACCTATGGATAGGTCTTTAAAAATAATATTGAGGTTTTTAATATCATTTTTTTCTAAACTGAATAGTTTGCGCGAGAGACACTTCCAAAGTGGTAAAAAGTGTGTCCCCCCCATAACTTCTAAAATAAGAGAATGATAAAACTAAAAAAAAACATAATGTACATTACCATGTAAACTTTCACTCAAAATTGGTTTGAACGAGATCTAGTAAGTAGTATTTTTTAATACGTCATTAATCGTAATCCATCCAAGAACTTTTATATTATGTTACTTGCTGCTACGGAACCCTTCATGGGCGAGTCCGACACGCACTTGGCCGCTTTTTTATTTTAAGTGGCTCATGTTGTAATTTAGTGGAAACACCTCAGGAGGGAGCCCATTCCACAACTTCCACGTATGGGGGAAAAAAGATCTCGTAAAGTGAGCTGTACGAGATACCAACGTGTCGATGATGTGAGGATGAGCTCCCTTGCGTTGCCGAGAAGTGCGATGATAGAACCTGGAAGCTGGTATAAGATTGAACAGCTCCTCAGAGCTATACTATAGTAAATATTTATTAGTCTATTCAATATTTTACAATGGACTTCAACGACTCACATCTGCCTGGATCAATAAACTGTCTGACAGAATGAGTATCCAGCGATTAAAATGTGAGAATACTGTGAGTTAAAAGTGAGAATCTAGTGAGCAGTAAAAGCGTAGGGGGCAATAAACCCAGCAGCATCTCTAATCATGCAATACCGTTGCGTGTTTATCTCTGCTCACCACCAAATGGATCTGGTTTACAATCAGAAGGCCAATTCTCGTAATAAAAAATTGTCAAATTAAAGTTCGGATCATGTTAAGATCTAGTGTCGATGTCACAAACGTCAAAAATGGTATTCTGCTCACCTGACAATACAACGCGGAATGTGATTATATCGAAATGTGACTGTAACTTTAATGTTTCAAAGTTCTGAGAATTGTCTCTTTCACTCTTTACAATTATTATATAGCACTATCCTACTCTAATATATGGTCGCAAGAACCGATAGTAGATTATATTGTTGTTATGAGGGAGCAGAATACCAATTTCTCAGTCAATTTACAATACAATCTCGTTTCGGTCAACTTGCAGTATGGTTATAAAATAAATAAGAGAATTGGGCTTCAGATGGAAATTGGTTCTGACAGCCGTGCTGTGGTGTGAAAAAATGTGGGTTACTGTAATGGAATCTTAGGTACGTGTAGGTGCTAGCTTCGTGAACTAATTAATTATGGATTAAGAATTATGTCTATGAGACTGTAACAGTATAATAAAAAGTTTGTGAAAAATACCTTGGTGGAAAACTGTAAACACAGAAAAATCTTACCACCAAGTAAATAATGCCCGAAAAATAATTAAAGATAAAGATAAAAGATAAAAATATATATATTTCGTAACCAAATACAACAAATTCGAATATTTAAAGTAGGCGTTCAATTCAAATTATAATTTTTTTAATGTTAATTAAGTATAATAGTGTAGAAAAAGATTAAACTTTTAACATAATAAAAAATATTAGTTTTATCGCTGCTAGGTTCAGTATACATAAAAGGTTACCTACAACCTTTTATTTATCAAGAACACTGCCCTCTATCGTTTCTATACCTAACTAAGTAAAAGAAAGTGTCGTGTAAATACAACGAAGAGAAGAAAGCATCATGCAAAGGTTCTATTCAGCTAGTAGTTTGCGTAGTTCAAAAGAACATCGCTAGATGGCAGATGATTTTAAGTTTTGTTTTGTTGAAAAATTATACACGTCGAGCATCTATGATTGTGGGCCAGATGTTTCTTTTTCTTTTTTTCTTTGGTAGATAATAATATTACAAATAACCTTGCAATCTAGCCGTAAGGCATTCTTAAATAACTGTAAATGACTTATTAAATTTAACATTGACCTAGATTTATAACATAAAATGAATAATGATGAAGTGATTAGACTAAATAATAAGTAATAATTTCCCTTTGGAAGAACAACGCGACTGAAACCATGGCTACGCAACTTTTTTCTAAACATCATATTCTCTGAAGTACCTATTGGAAGTATTTACAGACCACAAAATACGAGCACATAAGTACCTACCGTACCTACCTACAGTATATATTTTGATGATAAAATAACTCTGTAACTTTCTTCTGGTAGGTAAGAAAGCTCAAAGGAATTCTTAGAATATTGCAGTAAGGAATATTGCAATTACTTCTACGAGTTTATCTTGGTTGAAGTTGTGCTATGAGTATTTTTACTTTGACCACAGATAAAATAACACTATACCAGTACTTTCACTTAGTTTAAGTAAGAAGCAGTTTAATATAGTTTTAACACTAGCAACGGAATATTTAACCATGATTTTTGAGTATTGATTGTTCCCGATATTTCGGTACAGTTGCATGCGCCATGATCACGGGAGGACTAAAGCCTTATCACACGTACCGAGTAAACGGGCGAGACAGTACTCGGCCTAGTAGTTAGAACGGGGCCCGAGCTACTGTCTTGCCCGCTTTCGTCGGCCGAGAACGCTGTCTCGCCCGTTTACTCGGTACGTAGGTTACTAAAGTCTTTGCGAGTAGATGTTATTGGTAGATTATATCGATCTACCCTCTTTCTCGCTCTTTTATTACGAACGATACCACTTCCATCGGTTTCATTGTCATACTTAACTCCACCTTGACACGGGTACGTATTAAAATTCATAAATTCAAAATACATACGATTAGAATACATTAGTTCAAAATCCATAAATTTAAAAAACCTAATGGTGAAAATCAATAAGTTTTATAATCGATAAAGTTCTATATGTATAATGGTCGAAATGCCTAAAGCCATAATCTCAAACAAATATGCATGCCAAATTTCAAGTTTGTACTGGAGCCTTCAAATTTGACACTTTGACGTATTTCAAACATTATAAAAACCGTACAATAGGGATATTCGATTTATTTATTTGAACCATACGGTATTTTGATTTTCGGTATTTTAAACGTATACAGTTAGGGTACGTATCAAAACATATAAGTTCAAAACACATAAATTTAAAAAACCTAATAGTGAAAATAAATAAATTTAAAACCCTTAAAGTTTTTTATTTATAAAGGTCGAAATGCCTGAAATCAAAATACATAATGATTACAATGTATACGTTCAGAATACCGAAAATAAATTCAATATCCTTATTGCACGGTTTTTGAAAGTGGGTGAGAAAAACTGGAGGGAGAATATTTTATTTATATCAGAAGTAGGTGAACTATGCAGGTTCTATTCAAACTGTGTCAGAGGTGAGGTTCCAAAATCAACCTTTCGATGGATCAAAGACAAGGAACGCAGTGGATGGATGCGGCTAGAGACGCCAATGAACGCGAATGACGAGGAATGAACGCGTTGTGGCCACTATTATGCTATTTAGCCATTATTAATTACAGCTGTTATGTGTTGTTGACATTATGTTTTTCAAACTTCGGTATTTCGAACTTCGTTATTCTAAACTTATATGAAATGAAATTATAAATTTTAAACCATTAAGTTTTTTAAATTTATGTGTTTTGAACTTATGAATTCTAAACGTATGTATTTTGAATTTATACATTTTGATACGTACCCCCTTGACACACAGCACTATCGGTATCCGGACGCGTAGTAGGTACCACACTTTTTTGATTCTTACACATTCTCACCACGGGCTTCCATACTTCAGATAATTGAAAACCATCTTCTCTATTGAAATTTCTGTGCTTAGTAATCTCAATTGCCTCTTGTACCATTCTTGGTATGAAATGTGGCTCTGATGAGATTACGTACCTGCGGATTATCGAAATATCAGGAACAATCTCACTCAAAAGCCATGGTAAATATCCCGTTTCTAGTGAAAAGGATGAACCTACATACCTACCCATGAAGTTTCATATGGTTTTATAAACATATATTTGGAGGCTAGCATTGAATAAGTGTGAGACGTGGACAATGACGCAGAGAGACAGAGAAAGGTAGAAAGCATTTGAGATGTGGTTTTACAAGTAGAAGGGAGAGGATAAGATGGACAGAAAGTTATTTAATGTCTTGGTTACAAACGTTGACGTATTGAAAAGAGTAAACCAGAAAATAGCTCTAACGAGAACTATTCAGAGCATAAGGGAGGGTTGGTCCTCTTATACCTAAGATATGCAGCTTTAAAAAATATATTTTTCAATACAAGCTTTTATAAAATTAGTGGTTGGAACCTGATCAAAATGAGCCTAATCAGATTTTTGTACATTGATTTGTGTCTTCTTCAACATTTCCCTATAATCTAGAGTGCTTCGTTACCTAAAACAATGTCTAACCAAGTGAAGCTACAAGTAGTAGTTGCCCGTATCCTTCCATTAGTAGCAAGATCCCTGTGGCATTGAGGAAGGTGCCATTATCCCTGCTCCATTGCAATCCCAAGTAGAGTGCTTTGTGTCCACAAACCTGATCAATTCAGTGCGCGGCTTTATCTCCCTTGGATGGGATAAAATATTTAAAGTAGAACCACGGAATAAAAGGAAAACATTGAAGGTACAAAGTGGTACTTCTATAAAAAATACTGTAATTATTTTAAAATCAAGACTACAGCTCGTTCACAGTAAGATTGCACCTGTAAATACTCTATGGCAGATGCCAACTTACGGTGAATGGTCCGGCTCGTTCACGTTAAGATGGCACCTGTAAATACTCCATGGCAGGTGCCAACTTACGGTGAAAGGTCCGGCTCGTTCAACGTAAGATGGCATCTGTAAATACTGCGTGGCAGGTGCCAACTTACGGTGAATGGTCCGGCTCGTTCACGGTAAGATGGCACCTGTAAATACTCCATGGCAGGTGCCAACTTACGGTGAATAGTCCGGCTCGTTCAACGTAAGATGGCATCTGTAAATACTCCATGGCAGGTGCCAACTTACGGTGAAAGGTCCGGCTCGTTCAACGTATGATGGCATTTGTAAATATTCCATGGCAGGTGCCAACTTACGGTGAAAGGTCCGGCTCGTTCAACGTAAGATGGCACCTGTAAATACTCCATGGCAGGTGCCAACTTACGGGGAACGGTCTGTAGGTAGGTGCTGTGAATACCTATATATATTTTTTTAGTGTGTTAGGTATATATATTTTTAGACCCTACTCCCCCCAAGTTCTACACATTGGTTACAAACACGATCAAATAGCATTTTTATTTTGCAAAAGAGAGCTGTCAGAGGCATTTACAGACTTGGACCGAGAGAATAGCCTCAAGGGATTTTTTAACAAAATTAATATTTTGACCATGCCGTCTCTGTACATTAAGTTAAATGTATTACATACTAGGAAACATTTAAAGAATTATACTAGAAACTGTGATAACCACATCTATGACCCCGGTATATATTGTAGTTTTTGTATGAGACTCGAAGTAAAAATAAGCTTGTGTTGCCGTATACTAGACTATCAAAAGTCAATGATGTAAGATTTCACAATGTGTTACCACCCAGTAGGTATTACTAGTTTACAATAAATGAGAGACAGTTCAAGAATACTACAGTTAAAAGCAACTGAAATTCATAGCATATTATGACATAGATGAATTTCTCTCTGATCACAAGGCATGGAAAAATATTAATTTATAAAAGACATTATTGTGATTGCTATAGGTACATACGAATTACATAGGAATTTTTTAGACAACCCACTCTTAAATTACATTCTTTAATTAGCAGCCAGCATCTTAGGGACACTTCCGTCTGTTAGTGATTTGGATCAGTTGAGCTACCTTTAGATCGCTTGCAGCGGTCTTCAGGTGGCACAACTGTTTCATATGTATTTTGTACATACCTTGTATTATTCTTTCTGTAAATAAAGATAATATACCCACTCTAGATATATTTAATAATATATTAAATTTCATATAACATACTTTTCACCCATTAAACAGATGGTTGAAGATCGTTTCTAGTTTGGATCTTAGACTACAAAGAACGCTCTGAACAACCATGTAATGTAGGTCATTTATTTATACAAGTATAGGAACTCTCATGCAGTCACATGCAGTCTCTATCCAATACCTACACCGCAATTAATTACAAGTCATTAGTTATCAGAATCTTCAAGAGAACACATACTCAATCAATACCCTTTGCCAAGTTTTAATCTCCCGAAAAAAGGCCCATTGCCGAGCGTCAGGAGTTACTTAAAAAGTAATTTAACTGGCAATCCGTTACTGGCAACTTTCCGCATTAATCATCACGACAACGATCTAGGGGTGTGAACAGGGATGGGTTTGGCTGAGACCGCGATCTGCTTACCTGGAATTAACGAACATTTTGCTTTAAGTCTTCAGTCTTCATATTTATCCAGTTCCACTAGTTAAACCTATAATAAGTATGCGATTTTTTCAAGGTTTTACATAGGTAATATAATTTAAATTAAGTACTGATTATCGATTCAATTTGGTACACATATTGATTCATTGATTAAAAATACATGCCAAATTAATATTAGTAGTATTATGTCAAAGTCAGCAGTGACAAATTTAGTTGTGTAAGTATCATGTAAGTATGTATTGGGTATGTTAATAGCTGTCTTTCTATGAGTATTAATATAATAAGTGGTTTTAACGGACGTTTCAAATCATGCGCTAATAGATGGCGCTACTTTGAACCTAGCTTTCAAAATTAAGTGAAATGTCAAAGTCAACAACGTAGTGATATATTTTCGTGATATTTTGTTACTATCACACAAAAGCACAGACAATGTATTTGTTAATTTTGACAAGCATACTTGAGTTAGCGCCATCTATCGAGCCAAATTGAACTACTTTTTTTTAAATTCGATAATGAAAAGCCCTCTTTGTAAAGATGTGAAGTTTGTGGGTTGTACTCTCCGCAACTACTGATCCTATTGCGAAAATTATTTCACTAACAGTAACATTATGTATTTGCACTTAATTATTCTAAAACTCGTAACAATATTTTTTTTCTATAAATAAATACTATCTACAAAAACTAATAGTATAAAAAACATTATAGTAAAAAATATAAATCAAAACGGGGAACCACCGACCGCGGAGCAAAGCCCAAACGATCGGGGGTTAGGGCTGCAGAGAGCGGAACCGTCTGACTATGCGTGCCGAGTCCAGGAGTACTGCCTTCTGTACCTGACCCTTGATCCAACCATTTAGCGAGAGCTTCATAAGGTATTGGTCGAAGCTCTTCGCTATCAGTCCATTCACTGAAACCACTATCGGGACGATAATTGTTGATTCCACATCTCGTGAGCCAAGTCAAGGTACTTGCTGAACGTGTTTTTCTCGGCCTTACGGTTTTTTTGAACTATTATAGACCCTCGTTTGACCACGATCTCACCTGTTATTGTTGCTGTGGTATTATGAGTACATTATACTTATCATTAAGGTGGGGTATGGTATGCCTCAAAATCTTAAATTTGATTTTTAACTGACTAAATCAAGTACAATATTTAAACTAAAGTATGCATGGATACTACATAGATTATAATTCCGAAGGATCACTAGAAATACGAAAGGTAAATATTTTCCAGATACAAAAAAAAAGTCTAATTTTCGCCTAGATTCGACTGTTTACGAGTATTAAAATAGTGAATATTATTGGGTAAAAAAATAGATAAATTACATCAATACAACAAAGCCGAAGGATTACTGGAGGGGTTTTGTAAAATTATGTGTATTTTTCGATATATTCAATAAAAATCGCTTATTTGAGCGACTCGAGGAGTTTTTTGTACGAAGATTTCTGCGGGTTGGCGCAGTCTTAAGGCGATATGTTAAAATACCAAATAGGCGGAGTCTAGCAAGAAAACAATAGCTGCAAGAAAGTGACAGCGCTATTGCTCTCTTGAACCCGGGAAGAGATGAGAAAATTACGTAAATGACGGAAGTAAATGACGTAAGCGACAAATGATAAAACTTCGTTTTGCTTAATAGTAGCAAATATAACAAATAAATGATCTATATTTAATCTAAGTAATGTGATTACCTACAGAATAGTATATAAATTTACGCTTAATATTATTTTTTCTTATCAAAGGAGTGACCTAAAACGGGTTTAAGGTATCGAGACAAGTTTCACCAATCGTGTTTCTTTTACGATTTATTTAGATTACCTCGTTACTGAGTGAGTATGTAAGTATGTAAAACAACGACTCCAATTTTTTTACAAAGTGCTATGTTTTATTATAGGTTCCGCCCGCTTTAGCAACCTGCCAGGACACTCACCTTACACAATCCTGCGCGCACTCCCGCAGCCGGCAGTAACTGCAGCTGCAGCCTGAGTAGCAGGAGCCAGGGTCGGAGTCTTCCAGGCTAATGGAGTCAAACCGCCGTGGCAGTGTCTCGCCTGAACTAGGAACTGTTCTTGACCCTCGCCACCTGGAATTTTGAGATAAGTAACATCAACACAGACACGTAGTTTACATATAGTTTGATACAAAGAAGAAAACAAACAACGACTGGCTTATCTGGCGCAGTCGGTATGGATCTGTAATTAATGCTCAAAACCTGTTTCTTTCTATGGTACCTATCTTTGTCAACCATGGAAGAGTAATCCAATGACGTTTGACAGACCATGTTATAAAACAACTGAAAGCTGCTGGCATGCAAGTAAGATGTAAGGTGATCATTTAACGTATTATCAGTAAGCAGATTTGTTTATAAAGTAACACTGGCTGGAGGAGACATCTATGACCACAAAAAATAACTAATTGAAATAATAACATATTGGAAAAAACGTGCTTATTCACGAAATGACGGTTCACGTTAAGGCGCTATAGGTTCAATCAGTTTCAACGAACACTTTTGTATGAGGCTAAGAAAGCTAGCGCACGCTCTGATACAGTGTTTTGGTGTACAACAAAAATAAATAAAAATGCCCTTTAGAGTTTTGTTAAATATTTTTGATGATTTCACAAACTCAAGTTATAATTAATAAAATACAATATGTTTCAAAAAATAAAACGTATATGAAGTAATTCTAAAATGGTATTTCAATTTTAAAAAGTTGGTATCTTTGATATTATTTTTTATAGAGTGTATTCAAATAGTGTATTGAATTAATAATTTCACTAGATAAAAAGCTTAAGAATACCATATTTTTGTTCTTCTTAAAAACTGTAAGAACTATTATCAAAAACTTAAAAATTCTAGAGCTCATTATAAACATGTTGTGAACCTAATATCAACATCGTGAGAAATTATACATTTTGGGATTTCAACATTTTGCAAAGTCAACCAAATAGCCCTAAAGGCTATTGCGCTAAGGTTGTTTAGACAAGAGATGGCGTTTGACATATTATTCCTCGTGGTAACATTTGTTGATTATACGATATGTGAAAGTGGATTAGCCTGGTGGAAGATCATCCTTTGTAAACGGAGGTTTCATTTCCAACCTTTGTTCTTTACAGGTTATTGTCAAGACCCTCAGAAAGCCCTATCATTAGGGTATTTGGAATATAGCCATTGGAATCTCACCTAGCACTTTTCGTATCCACATGCTCCACTACCACGTTCCAGGTCCTGTGTATCAGGTATAGTAGGAACAGTACTCTCGAGGACTCGGCGTGAGAAGGTGTTTCCTGCCGTCTGCGCCATTTGCGACTGGTGGTGCTCAGTCCACTGCCCATGGTGTGTACGTCTTACGTCATTTTCCGTACTTGTTGGAACTGAAAGAAATAAAAAAAAAAATATAAGATAGAATACGACATCTGTGGTGCGGTGGGCGAGTAACTGATATACAAGAGGTTTCGGATTAGATTTCCGCTGCGGGACAAATGTTTGTATGATATGACATACATGTATACAAACAGATTGACCTGTAGGCTACTTTGATACCGGTAAAACTCGAGCCACGCGGCGGATACTAGTTATAAATAAAGTCTGAATTTCGTTCACAAGAAAATACTTGTACGGCTTATGTGAAAAGTGTTACTTTTCCTCCATTTCAAGCATTAAACTACCCCGCACCTGTTCCAGAGGTATAGATCTCGTGCGTTATATCTTAAGCCCGTGAAAAATGTTCGTGGGGGAAGTTTAATGTTTGTGCATTGTAATAAAAATAAATTTATTTACGAGGGATATCCCGCCAGTGTTGGACGGATGTTGACGATGTTTTGGAAAGATATTCGGATGTTTATATGTGAATGTATTGATTTAAGGTGGAGTATAACGCAAACTTACCAATTTTAGATTTGATTTTTAACTGAATAAATCAACTATAATATTAAAATAAACAATATGTATGATTGTACATTATGATTCCGAGGGATCACAGTACTAAATTTACTCCTGTTCCAAAAGTTTTTGTAGTTCTATTAACAGTTCAATTGAATGAACTACTAAGACTTTTTTATCTCATTTGTGTTTTTGATTAGTATTAACTCAGTCAGTCCTCGGAATTATAGTGTAGTATTCATTCATATTTTAATCTGAATGTTACACTTGATTCACGTATAAATGGAATCTACGATTTGCGCGTTTGGTTTGAGCACAGCCTAGGTATAGTAAGTTTGCAGCAACCATATCTATGGCAGCTAAACTAGGAAATGAGATCCTGTTAGAAAGTCTAGCAGTAGGTAAGTCAATTCTCAGGCTCAGCTAATGAGAGAATATAGTACCAATACCAATCATAATTTTATATATTGATATGTTCGGAGACCAAGATAATGGAATCCGAACTATTTATATTTTACTATTATATTTTATATTTATATTTATTACTATTATATTATTTATATTTATATTTTATTCAAAGTATTTTTAAATTGCAACGTTTAGCTTGTGGCGCGAAATACAAATAATATTGTGTTTTTTTCTCATCACAGCTGCTCTTCAACACGTCTTGAGATATCGAAACTTGATTTTGCGAAAATTAGGAGAAATAACTAACACACATGTTTTTATTGAGTTTGTCTCATAAATATGATTAGTTTAGCTACGAATATCATTAAATTATTTTTACAGTGTTTTTTTTGTTTATATACATTTTTAGCTAAACTAATGATATATATGAAACACTTTCAAACAAAATATATTATGCGTGTTAGGTCTCCTAACTTCCGCAAACTTAGGTTTTGCTACCTCAAAATGTGTTGATGAGCTGTGATTAGCAAAAAAACAATAAAATATTAATTTCGCGCCTCAAGCGAAACGTTCCACCTTTACATCTAGGCACTGGTTCCACCGCCGGCGAGTAAGCGATGAGCTATTGGCGATTGAAACGAACAAAAGATAATCGCTCCCATGTAAATAAAAGAGAGGCGACGAGCGATAAGTGTGAACAGTCATCGATGAACTATAAATCAATAATCAATAAATCGACGCTCTAACATAGCAGTCATACTTGGGCTCCGGTTGACTTGGGCCTCCTTCGCTCGGGCTTCGGAACTCCCCGATTGTAGGCGTGTCGTATCGTGTCTTTCACGCCTATTCGTATTGTCTATCTCACTCTCTCAAATATGGCGATGTGGTCGGTATTTAATCAACAGAGTCTATATTTTTCAGCTAAATAACGTTTTTATTTTAACCATACTTACGAGGGGAAAGTAACTACATGAGATTTATTTTTCTTCCCGGAGTGATTGAAGCACTTTTTAAATACACAAGAAGGCATTTTGATGCGGTTTAGGTCTATACTAGAACACAAGCGTTCTCGACATTAATCCAAGTGCGACTAAAGTACGGGTGTGTCAGCAGACTCAGTTCAGTATAGGACCGACCCAGAAAGTCTGTCACTCGTCTTCTTCTTTTGAAACTGTCATTGCTATAAATATAATCTTTCTCTTTTATTTACACGGTAGAGATTATCTTTTGTTCGTTTCAATCGCCGATAACTCATCGCTTACTCGCCGGCGGTGGGACCAGTGCCTAACATGCTGTTATTCGCTTCACTTGTCACTAACAATGTAATCAAATGTTGGAATCGAATTTTCTACCATCCCATATCCGATTGAACTGAAATTTGGCATACCTGATAAGTTCCGATGACAATATAATATAAAGGTGACTGCAAGCTGATCTGATGATGGAGACAGAAGCTGGACAACGGAAGTCATCGATGATTAAAAAAAGCCTGGCAGTGTTTGGGCTCATTTTGATCAGCTCACGGTTCCGATTACAAATTTAAGAAAAGCATGTTTTAAAAAATATTTTTCAATCTTGAAACATATTAATGAAACACTTGAGGTATCTAAAGACCGCAGAAAATGATCTAAAGATAGCTCAACCGATTAAAAAAGAATCCCAAGTTTTTTTTTTGAATACTACTTTGAATGACAGAACAAGCAGATGGCACACCTGATGATAAAAAAAAAAATGCTGGACAGTTCACACAACATTATCTAGCCCCAAGCTAAGCAGAGCTTGTATTATGGGTACTAGATAACTGATATACTTAATACAATATATTACATAGATTGATATTTTTTATTATACATATAAAATACCCAGAACACCCTGAACAAATATCTGCGATCGCACAAATATTTGTTCTGAGGCAGGAATCGAACCAGCAACCTCCTGCGTCGCAGGCCAAACTTCGCTCGCCGCGCCGCAGAAGTCGTCTAAGCGGTACCCTCTGCCTATGAACAGTGCATTATCACATAGGACTGCGCCCGCCACTCTGTGACATAAAGTTGAAAAGTCTCATGTGCCTGTAATTTCAACGGCAACCATACCCTTCAAACCGGAACAAAGCAATGCGAACATTACTGCTTTGCGGCAGAAATAGGTATGGTGGTAGTACTTCCCCGGACGAAAAAGCTCTACTACTAAGTACAAAGATGCTGGCTGCGTTGCCATGTTTGAATTACATTAATACCAATACGTTGAGCCAGATAAGAGCCAGCTTTCGGGTCACGCGTCGCATCTACCAGACGCCCAACATAATAAATTTGAAGGGTTCCCCACGCAACCAGAGCCTTGACCCCAAAAGGCTCAAAACGTAGGATCAAGACTTGCATATTTGCGCCTTTTGAGGTCCTCGGCTGAACTGGCGGCTTAGAGATCTTTTTGGAAACAATAAAACAGAACAGGAATTAAAAAAAAAAAAAAAAAAACTGGCTAAGTAATGTTTTCACTTTGAATTTATTGTTAGGTTAGGTTTGGTTATTTTTTTGTTATTTTTTATTTTTGTTGGTAATTTGACTATAATTTTTATTTTTGGGTTTTATAATAATGTTTGTTTTGTTAAAATGTAATTGAAGTCAAATTTAGACATTGCTGTGTTTTTAATTAATTTGTGATAATGTTTTATTTTATTTTTAATCTGTTCTCGCTCATCATTATTTAATAGCTTGTTGTCTGTCATCTATAATTGTGGTAGCACTTGACATGCATATCATAATTATCACGTGTGTATTTACTTGTAACAGTGTATACTATGTCGGTGACTCTAATAAATAAATATAATATATAAATATAAAAGAAATAGAGAGTTGAAGGCGCCTCTGAAGTTTCAACAGCTTGTAATAATTAACTTGTCCAGTAACTTTATACATCACAGTATGCGACAAATCCGGTAGTCCTGATTTTTTGCAGACTTGTTTATGATGTTGGCCTTATGAATAATCCATGTTTTTGACCTCGAGCGCCGAACACAACCTTGTCAAAAATCCTGAATTGCAAAAAATTGCGAAGTTCGAAAAAAATTATAAACTTAGAAAGGATTAATCTCAGAAACTATTGGGTCTACAGATACCTACAGTATACTTGTATCATATTGTATCAAATTTAGTCTACTTTAAAAACGTCCTAAGAAAGTTTTCTCAAAAACTAGTCCTATAGGGCTATAATCGCCAAAACTTGAAAAAAAAACGTTTTTTTTTAATTTTTGACAAGGTTGCGACAACATCATAAACAAGTCTGCATAAAATCAGAACTACCGGATTTGACGCATACTACCCCATACTTTCAGACGACAAAGTTACTGGACTATAATTGATAAACTTACAATCTATTTCAGTAATTTAACTACCTACAATACTGCTGGAAAAATACCTGAGGCACCACTTATAATTTGCATTAATCAAAACGTAGAATTTAAAACCACGGAATAATATCTTGCAAAGTAGCCACGTTCTGATTTAAGTAATGGCTTTTGGCGAGGTGCCTAAAACTCGGTCCGATTCGGTTAACGTGGGTTGGCAGGTACTGATATTCTAAAAGGTACACACCTCATAATATAGTATGTGCAGTGATGTGGTACGGCAAGAAGTGTGAGAACAGATAACGTAGGTGCGAAGTTGGGAAAAATAAGGGAAGGTGTGGAAGTGCCTTTTTAATTGCTCATGAAACGTATTTCGAATATACAGGGCGTCCCAAGACTATGAAGTATGTTTAAGGTACTTTCCCTTCATGTCGCATAGTCTTGTGATGCCCTATATAATCAACTGTGTTTGGTCTTATACAGCCGGAATAGCTCTCTGAATCCATAATCTCAAATTATTATCTGCATTCCGGCACCGGCTATAAAAACATAAATTTAAGGAATGTGATAGAAACATTTTCTTTCGGCGCCATAATATTATGGGTCAGTGGCCGCTTTTCGTTCTCGGTTTGAAATAAGGTATAGCAGTAATTAATAGATAAAAAAAGTGCTTAAGTACCTACCTCAATATCTTAAGGCGTAGGTATACAGCAGCTGATTGGTCCTAATTGGAGGCTTTCACCACATAGTTAAGTACTAATATTACGTATTACGTGCAAAAAAATATATGTCATTCATTAAACCTTTAATCTGTAAAGTGAACGTACAAAAATGTTCTACATGTTCATTAAACATGTGAAAAAAAATAACAAAGTGCAGATGTTTTCGATTGAAAATTTGATTCAGCTTCTAAACGTTCAGGTATAAGTATACCTGAACTTTAATGAGTTAGAAAGTGATGGAATTTGGCTCTGGCATACGCCTTAAGACCAAGATATTCAACCAGTGTGTTCTGCTCATCCTCACTTATGGAGCCGAAACATGGCCACTCACAAATGAGCACGTGTATACTATAAGAGTTGCTCAAAGAGCAATGGAGAAGGCCTTGCTAGGTATCTACCTCGTGGACCGTATACCAAACGTCGTGATTCAACGCTGAACTAAGGTCGAGGATGTAGGTATGGGGATTGCGAGGCTCAAGTGGAGATGGGCGGGACACTCGACAAGGCGAGAGGATTACCGATGGACTAAAGCAGTCACCGAATGGAGGCCGAGAGATATGCAGCGGCCTCTAGGCAGACCACCTGCCCGATGGTCAGACGATATTGTGCAGGCTGTAGGAGAGCGGTGGATCCGGCTGGCACAAGACCGCCAGGAGTGAATTTATAGAGAAGAGGCTTTTACTCAGCAGTGGGTGCTATCGACTGATTGTTAGAAAAGTACTTATTTAATAAATATCTGAAGGATGTGGCCTCGAATGGAGCTCAGACGATTTCTAATCAATACAGTCAGCAGCGGAAACGCAGACAGCTGTCTCAGTGGTCACCGCAATATAAAGGAAAGTTAATTAAAATAGTTTTTCTTTGAGTATTCGTTCGTGAGAACAACCGTGGTTTACTTACAAAAAGAGATGAAATGACAAAGAATAAAAAGGTACTTTTTGAGAGAAAGTCTACCTTATTGTATTTCTTAAAAGTAAGTACGATTATGGCGTGAAATGAGAAAAAATAATGCAAATTGTTATGGTTTTGTAAAACAATAAATTTGTGTGTTGGCGTTTTCGAAAGCATATTTTAAAGAGACATTACCTTGTTAGGTTGATGACTGACCATAGAGACAATTTCAGACTGACAATTTTTAGAGTTCCTTACCCAAGTGAGGAGGGTTTCCTCAGCGAATTCTTACAAAAATAGACTTGACAAACATTTCTAGTGCACTGATAAGAACTAAGATATACCCGTATCAGCACTGAGAGCATCCTGTGTGTTATAAATAAATAAATAATAAATAAATAAAGGGTGTCAACAAGACCAAACTATGCCTCCACCGTCTGTCCGTCCGTCTTTTTGTAAGCTGTATCTTAACCGTATTAGGTAGACCTTCGACTAAAGTTACTTTAATCGAAGAGGTAGACAGTTTAATTTTTCACAGAGTATGTATTTCTACCGGTACCTATAACTGCAAAAGCCATAGTAACAGAAAAATATAAAGGTCCATGTGCAAAAACTGGCAAAATTTGCTCTCATCTGTTATATCGGTATTCGCGTACAGGTCGTACTTATTAACTATTCTTGACATACAGTTTCTAAATTTTCTTCTTTTTTTTGTCGTTTGTGTTTGATTTTTACGAGTAGACGGAGGGGTATATTCTTAGGCCCGACACACCAAAGCATTTAGTCCGCAATCATCATGTTTTTTTTTATAAAAACCGAGATGAGATTGCATTCACAGGTGAATTAAATACAATTTATTTTGAATTTTGCAATAATCTAGGAATATCAGAGGATGCTGACATTAAAGATTCTAGCTGTGGCTATGACACATACGTTTTGGAGTATATCAATGGTGTTATTAAAAACATCATTGGAGCGTACACATATTCGATGGATGATATGACACGTCTGGGAAAGATGAATTTCTCCTCTGTGTCATTCAGCCCATTCATTTATAACATTCTATACCAATGATAATATTTAATAAAGTGGGGTTTGTGTGAAAGCACTAGCTATATTTTGTACTAGCTTTTATCCGCGGCTTCGCTCGCGTTTATATCGTTAAAAAAAAACTATCCTATGTTCCTACTTTTCACTAGAAACGGGAATACCTTGATTTTTGAGTTTTAAGTGTCCCGAAATCCCGTTTCTAGTGAAAAGTATGTATATAACTTATCCTGAGACAGGGACCAATTTGACCCCACACAACACACATCGATGCCTTCCTACTTTCTACTGCCGGTTTTTTTTTAATTTCATTTTATGTTTTTTTTTGTTTTATTTTTATGTATGTGCGTTGTGTCCTCTTGGGGAAAAATAAATACTTTCTTTCTTTCCTTCTTTTGTTTATAACCATGATAGTTTCATAAGTTATATCCTATTTTCATGACTAGTTAGTACTATGTACAATGAAAAATATGTGTACGAAATTAAATGATGATCGGTTGAATAGTTTTAGCGTGAAAGCTTAAACAAACAAACTCCCTTTCGCATTTATTAAAAAGTTACATATACATACATATGTATACATACATAGACACGCCTTTTCCGTATAGCCTCAAATGGGACTCTTTTCACAGTGAGTTGCATCATCGTGGGAAATAGACGTGACAAGTGGTGAGCTCATCGCCACCATTGCTTCCCACGACGTTAGGATACATAAAATAAAGTCAAAATAAGGAAGCGGAAATTCCTTGTATGGTTTCCACGTATTATACTTCGTCGAACTTTTCACTTGAAGTATGCTAATATGCTTTTTTAGATCATTGTTTCAAATATCTAGAAAACCTCGCCTTGATTTGTCTCATCCAATTGATATAATCCACGCCTATTAGTCCTCGAGATTAGTAAGATCACTTGATCACATGTAGTACCACTTATGCATCACCACTCTGCAAATGAATGAATGAATGAATGAATGAATGAATGAATGAATGAATGAATGAATGAAAGAATGAATGAATTAATGAATGAATGAATGAAAGAATGAATGAATGAAAATACTTTACTGCACACCTTACAAACTAGTTAAAATAAACACACATTCAACAATTAAACAAAAAAAAAACTAAATGTACAATGGGTGGTCTATCGCTTAGAAGCGATCTCTTCCAGACAACCTTTGGTTGGAGAGGAACTAAACTTAAACGGACGATTGGTTGGGGTGAACCCATATATAAATAAAGAAGAAAAATTTACAACTAATAAACTTACACATTATACAAAATATTACAGAATAATAGATATGTATGATAAATGCACAAATATATAAATATATATATATAATCATGCGTACTCATAAAGTAGACAAAGGATTACCTACTCCATGATACCTGATGATGCCTATAAGGTGCTACAAGTGTTAATTAATAATCACGTGGATCATATAATTATACTAGAACTTTACTTACTTAAATATTTCCACCTCACTAGCACGCAAAGGGTTTGTTTATCATTTGAAATCTGCGTGTAAGTGCTCTTCGTTCTAGCGTGGAAAAGGTTAAAATTCGAACCTTTCTATTCAAAAAAGGTTTTTATATCGCCAGCCTCATATATAAAACAATCGCACTGGCAAGCACAACGATTGCACGACGTATTTCTTTTTACTTCTCAGTTTTTTTTTTTCTTTATAATTGGCGCCGCACATCTTGTGCATTTGCCATTTTCAAGTATCTGTATTTTCACTATATTGTATTTTCAATATATTTTTCAACGTTACACTCCTTCCAAGTCGTCAAAGTCACAGTCGAGTCATGTTTTAGTAAAACAGTGGTCAATTTTACTAAAACTTTGGTAGACAATTTCCACCAATTTAAAAAGTCACGCAATTCACTTCCATTTTAATTCACTACACTTGTGCTTTTTAAACGATCTACATTAGTTAAAATGCCACCAAAATAACACAAAATAACTCAAGAAAACACTAGGAAAAGAAATAAAATAAAAGTAAACAACGTCTCTTTTCGAAAATGGCGGGAAGAGTCTACTTCTCAGTTAGAAGCTTGCAATCGTTGTGCTGGCCAGTGCGATTGTTTTTGAAAATGAGGCTGGCAGTGTAAAAACGTTTTTTGAATTTGTAGTGACGTGAAAAATTGTGTGTTTCTCTCGGCAGCAAGTTATATTGCGTCAAAGAAAAGTTATTTTATCAATGTTAGGTAGTTAGTATTATACTACTTAGCAGGTACTACTTACTTAGTCGCTACGCTCAGGATTCTATTTTCAAACTATTAGCATCCGTTGCTTCCTCAGGTTTCAATTCAAGTACCACTCGCGCCAAATAACAACATTGCAGCATTGCAAAACAATATATCGTCAAAATTATAAGACGATCTGTTTTGTAGTTTTTAAATTTATGAAAAACTAAGTACATTATTTTGTTCCAACTGGCTCTAGTTTCATTTTAAATACTAATCAGATCTTCGAAAATATTTGTATACCAATTATATAATTGGGCAAGCGTGGGTAAACGAACCATTTTTTGATGGAATTATTGCTTAAAAGTTCGAGACCTAGTTAGAGGGTTGGACGTAACTTTTAAGTAGAGTTACGTACGACGTATATGAGTTACGTCAGTTACGTATACATTTTTACAAAAAAACAACCGAGTCCCAAGCTTCGAGTGTGCCTATAAAATTTTAAGAAATCCTTCGGTTTCTCCAGGATCCCATCATCAGATCCTGACTTGACCATGGGACCACCTGGGAAGTTCTTCTTCTTCTTCTTTCGTGTCAGTGGCTAATTTATCCACCGGGGAAGTAAACCACTTGAAACAAAAAAAATATTTTCCAAATCAGCCCAGGCGTTTTTGAGTAATCGGGAAAAATACATAAAAAAAATGTTTCCGACGAATTGAGAACCTCCTCCTTTTTTGAAGTGGGTTAAAAAGTAAAATAAAGGAGTTTTTCTCAATAAAACTTTGAGGCTCTCTAGCCTCAAAGTTTTAGAAAAAGTTAGTTAGTTTTAGTTTTAGTTTTAGTTTTTTTTTTTTTTTTTCTTTCAGAATAAATAATAGGTGTAACGCAAAATAACAAATCTTAGATGACTAAATCATGTACAATATTCAAATTATAAATATACATGGTTACTACATTATAATTCCGAGGGATCAATATACCCAGAAACACAGAAGGACAATATTTTCTCGATAGAAAAAGCAAACAAAGTTACCTCTAACTTTTGGCTAGATTCGATTGTTTATTCAAATGGAGCATATTATTGGGTAAAAAATTAGATAAATATAATAAATACAACAAAGCCAAGGATTAACTGTAGGGGTTTTGTAAAATTATCGATATTTTACCAGAATTAAAACTGTTTATTCATGCGGCGCGAGGCGTTTATTTTTGTATGAAGATTTCTGCCTTCCTACGCTGCAGCTGTAGGTAGGTACGTTTACAATGTTGTAATGTTTTCCGCTAGTGGTTTTAACGTATTGGATCGGTAAAAAACCGACACTGATAAAGCGTTCCATTCCATTTCTCCGCGATTTCTTATCATTTATCAATCATCGGTAAAATCTCAACGCATTGTTTTTCAATTTCATGTATTTGCACAAATATGTGTAGCGTAATTTATCTGTTTCTCCAGCTGAATTTAGCTCTAAGAGCTAAATGGGCAACACTGGGTGAAAGAAAGTACCTATGAACTAAAAGTGCCGTGCCAAGTGAAGACCATACAAAAACTGTTAAAAGACATGGCCACAAGGACTTGTATCCAACCCACATAAAAAAAGAAAAAATAAAAGAGTTTGTTGACGTCAAATATGACATTGACATTTCGTGTCAATCCAAGTTGTTCAGATCATCAGAGAGTAGTTAGAAAACAAAACTTCAACTAATATTTATTCTGTGACAACACCCAAATCCACTGAACACACCCTAGTATTTTTCGCGAAATAGTTCATCACGGTACGCTACCTCTATATCTGCCGCAAAGCAGTAGTACTCGCATTGCTGTGTTTCGGCTTAGGTATGGGTGTCGGTGTAATAACAGGCACATGAGACTTTTTATCTTTATGTCTCAGGGTGGCGGGCGCAGTGCAATACCACATAGGGTGCGTCCTAGGTGGACATGACACATGAGATAATGCACTGTTCATAGGCAGAAGGTACCGCTTCACTCTAGGTGCGCCATCTGCTTGTACCGTCATTGCAACCAATATAAAAAGGTATTACATACATACATAAACTCATGCCTGTTTCAGGGTAGGCAGAGACTTGTTTACCACTTGCTACAATCCTGACACACCTCTTTTGCTTCATTTACTCTCATCACATTCTTTTAACATGCTCGTCGGTTAAGGTTACTCTTGACCTGGCCTTTTTCCAGAACGTCTTCGATCTGGTCTAAATACGTTCGCCGAGGTCTTCTTTCTACTGTCACATTCACGCTCGTCTATTGTACCTACACGTTTCGTCAATCTACTATCGTTCATTCTTTCTAAATGCCCAAACCATCTGAGCATACCTTTCTCAATCCTAGCCACTATGTCTTCTTTAATTTCACAACGCTCTCTTATCACACTATTTCTCATTCTATCTCACAAAGTCACACCACACATACTTCTCAAATCTCTCATCTCCACTGCATTTATTGTACTTTCTTCTTACTACTTTATAAAGTATAGTATAGTAGTTTTTTTTTACTTGTACTATTATTTATTCTGTGTTATTAGAGAATAACTCAAAAATTCGCGTGAATAAGCCATATACCTACATTGCGAAAATAAAAATATAAGTTTTTTGTAAAAATAAAATTTTCAGTATAAGCATTTATAAAATTAGTGATCGTAACCGTGTCCTGATCAAAATGAGCCTAAACACGGCTAGTCTACTAAGATTCCACCCGGACATACATTGCAAGTTAATATAAAGCTTGTAAAAAGTTATTTGATTCATACATATATACAAACCTATACAAACAAGGGAACTCAATTTAAAGCTTGTAATGAATTAAAAACAGTTTTCTATCAATACGGTTATTACGCTAACAGGAAATTCGCGCTTGATCAAGTACTAGGTATTCCTATTAACTATGAATTAATTGTTTGTTTCGATAGATTGAGCACCGCCTATCTTAGATCATTTAGAACTGGTATCACATCATCATCCACAGCTTGGCTGACAGCACCAATTATTATTTCGTAAGTATTTAATGTGAATAAAAAATTTATTTCCTCGTGTTCAGATTTCTTCGATACAGGGCACGCCTAGAGGAAACCCATATATATTTTCACATAGGATTAAATAGTTGTCTGCGAAATACTTGTGTAAGATTTTGAAGTGTAGTACCTAGCTCTTAAACTGTGTTAAGTTGTGAATATTTTTTGGATACCTAATGTATTTAGTTGTAATAAATCATTTTTTATTTACATTTTCATTTTCATAACATTATTTCAGGTGGATGGTCTCGCTTGAAGCGCGAAATTATTTTTTTTTGGTATTTTTTGCCCATTACAGCTCATGAACACTCGTTTTTCGGTAGCGAAAGTTGATTTCGCGAGAACTAGGAGACTTAAAACACATGTTTTAATTGTTTTAAGAACCTTTAGTATCATAAATATCATCAGTTTAGCTACGGGGATACCGTTTTTACAGTGTTTTTTTTGTTTAGGGGTATCGTAGCTAAGCTGATGATATTTATGAGATACTATCAAATAAAAGAAGTGTGTTAAGTCTCCTAATTCACGCGAAATCAACTTTCGGTATCTGAATGAGTGTTCATGAGCTGTAATGGGCAAAAAACAATTTAAAAAAAAAACGCACCTCACGCGAGTGCATCCACATCCCATGAGTTCAAGAGTTGTCTCCTTGATGAGCCGGGTTAGAGGTAGTACCAATAGCCTCCTCGTCACCATCCTGGACAGGGTTGACTGTCCCGTCGTGAGGCACTGGAATGCCATACATATGGCTTCCAGAGCCGCTATGTTAAATGTGCGTTAGGTGTTTGGTTTTGTTTTGGTTCTTTTTAAATTGTGTTTTCTGTATGGATTTAATCTGAAATAAATGAATTAATAATAATAACGAAAATTCAAGCCGATGCGAAAATTATTTCATACATACATAAACAGACACACGCCTTTTTCCCCGAAAGGGTAGGCAGAGCCTCAAATGGGCCTCTTTTCACTGTGGGTTGCACCATCGTGGGTAACAGACGTGACAAGCGGTGAGCTCATCGCCGCCATTGCTTCCCACGACTGGCTCTGCTAACGCTTTCTTCCAGTAATAACACATTTATTATGCAAAGGAAATACCCAGAACAATTATCTGCAGATCGTACAAATATTTGTTCCGAGGCGGGAATCGAACCCACAACCTGCTGCGTTGCAGGCGAATCTTTGCCCGCCGCGCCACAGAGGTTGTCAAAAGGTCGATATATGACGAACAGCCTTCATGCACCTACTTCTTATGTCATCGATAGGTTCATCAGCCTTCCTACACTGTGAACCTAGTACCTACCTAGAAACTAACTTAGTAGGTATGTACCCAACCATTCTCTTCAATGAAAGTTTCTGGTAAACGAAGTGCCATAATGTAACCAATACAACTTAAACCAATATTTAATAACATAATACTTATAGGTAACGACTGAGCTGTTTTTATTGAGCACTAGCAGCGCCCCGCGGTTTCACACGCGTTAGTCTCGATCCCGTGGGAATATCGGGATAAAAATGTACCTATGTGTTATTCCGGGAGTCCAGTTATCTCCATTCCAAATTTCATGCAAATCCGTCTAGCCGTTTCAGTGTGAAGAAGTAACAAACACACTCACACACACACAAACTTTCGCATATATAATACAAGCTGCAGCGCCCCGCGGTTTCACCCACGTAGATTTCGATCCCTTGGGAATCTCGGGCTAAATATGTGCTTGTTTGTTATTCCGGGAGTCCAGTCATCCCCATTCCAAATTTCATGCAAATCCGTCTAGCCGTTTTAGCGTGAAGAAGTAACAAACACACTCACACATACACAAACTTTCGCATTTATAATATTATAGGATTACCTGCCCCACTGGTGACAGGTTTACGAGTGAGTGAGTGCAGTCGAAAGCGATGAGCTGAAGTGTAAGCGTAAAAATTATATATCTATCGCTTTTTGGAAACTTGTTGGTATGCTCCATTAGACCGGCCATTTAGAAACTAATGGCGACTTTGTGTTTAGTGGCAACACTTTCAAAGTTTTTGTATGAAGACTATCAGCAGAGCAGTGATTAAGAGTCGCGGTGTGGATGATGTACGTATTAAATAAATAATAAATAAATAATGCTGGACAGTTCACACAACATTATCTAGCCCCAAGCTAAGCAGAGCTTGTGTCATGGATACTAGATAACACTAATACTGATATATTTAAGGTGGTTGCTTTGGCTTGTGGCGCGAAATTCTAATTTTTTTCGAGTTTTTTGCTCATCATAGCTCATCAACACTTCTTCAGATAGCGAAAATTAATTTGACGATAATAGTATGACCTAACACATCAGTTTTAATTTATAGTATCAAATAAATATCATTAGTTTAGTTACGATTGTGCTTTAATGGTTTTTACAGTGGTTTTTTTGTTTCAAGCACATTCAACACTAAAGATATTTATGTGATACTATAAATTAAAACTTGGTCATATAATTACCGTCAAATTAGTTTTTGCTATCTCAAGAAGTGCTCAAGAGCAAAAAAGCACGAAAAAATATTTGAATTTCGCGCCACAAGCGAAAGCAACCACCTTAATATAATAGGTACATTACATGGATAGATGTTTTTATTATACCACAGTTATAAAATAAATAAATAAATAAATAATGCTGGATAAAGTTCACACAACGTTATCTAGCCCCAAGGTAAGCCAGAGCTTGTGTTATGGGTACTAGACAACTGATATACTTAATACAATATATTACATAGATAGATATTTTTTATTTTACATAGAAAACACCCAGAACACCCTGAACAAATATCTGTAGATCGCACAAATATTTGTTCCGAGGCAGGAATTGAACCCGCAACCTCCTGCGTCGCAGGCGAACCATCGCCAGCCGCGCCACAGGGGTCGTCAGATTACAAACCCAGGGTTAAAATAATGCTATACATTATACATAGAAAATACCCAGAACACCCTGAACATCTGCAGATCGTACAAATATTTGTTCTGAGGCGGGAATCGAACCGGCAACCTGCTGCGTCGCAGGCAAACTTTCGCAACAAAATTGCTAAAAAACAAGAGGATCATGATATTCTGGTACCTACGTTACATCATCTTAGTTAATAATTAAATTCTTGGCTTTTGATTACTCTCTCTGATAGAAACTTAACTATTTCTTCTTCATATAATGGCTTCTGAGGAGTGCTCCAAACTATTTCGCCAATGTCATGTTGTATTAATTTGTAACAAAATAAGTCAATTCGTCAAGAGTCGCCGGGCATAACCCAGTTTAAATGGTGCCAGAAAAAACGAGTTTTTACGGGAAAAATCCACCATTTCGAAAAGACACGCAAAACGCTTAAATTTCACATCACACGTGTGATATTTATCCAAGTTACACCGGTTAAAATGCCACCAAAATTACACGAAATAACTCAAAAACATACTAAAATATAATTTAATAAAAATGTTGACGTTTCTATAAACGGGCAGATTGCATCCCAGTTTATTATTCTTCTTCTTCTTATCTTAGGTAATGGCTTCTGTGCATTATTTGCAACAATTTAGCCAATGTCTAGTGATATAATTATTATAGTTTTATAGTCAAGCCGTCAAGAGTCTCCGTCTAGTCCTAACCCAGTTTAAATGGTGTCTTAAAAACTGAGTTTTTACAGGAAAATATCCACCATTTCGAAAAGACTCGCAATACACTTAAATTTCACTACATCTCACATGTGTCATTTATCCAAGTTACACCGGTTAAAATGCCACTAAAATTACACGAAATAACTCGAAAAAACACATTAAAATGTAATAAAATAAAAATGACGACGTTTCTTTCAAAAATGGCAGATTTATTCTCCAGTTAATTATTCAATTCTTGGCTTTTGTTTCTTCTCCCGTACAAACTTGACAGAACGTGACGGCATGCTAAATGTCAAAGCCGTTAAAAGATGTTCGCGCCAAATGCCAATGGTTTTGTAATTTGGCATTAGGAATTCATTGTCACAGACTGCATTTTCATAATTATGTGCAATCGCAATACCTACCTATAAACTGGACTGGCCTTAAAATAAATAAATAAAATAAATAATGCTGGACAGTTCACACAACATTATCTAGCCCTAAGCTAAGCAGAGCTTGTATTATGGGTACTAGATAACTGATATACTTAATACAATATAATACATAGATAGATATTTTTATTATAGATAGAAAATACCCAGAACACCCTGAACAAATATCTGCAATCGCACAAATATTTGTTCCTTACCTCAGACTAAAGAATTTTTAGTCATTTGGCCTTACCCATACAAACAGTCTGAGATAAATAAGTCACAATTACGCCACACGTACGTTACGTCACTCGTTGCCGTCACAAAGACCGACTGAAGCGAAGTGAGTGAACTCACTCACTTTATAAGCTTCAAAACTATCGTTCCCTAACCCGTACATACATTTTATCTTGGTCGAAGCCTATAAAACACTAGATTCCACCAGCGTCTTTCCTCGCGTTTTATCAGGTAAAAGTAGCCTGGTTATAGTCCGTGTTACCTACTATAAAACGTGTATTATCCTTGGAATAGTTATTCAGTGTTTTGTCTTTTGCATTGACATTTATTTTTAAATTCGAACGAAAGAGACTAAAAACGGTGTAACGATTCTATGGATTAGTGTGAAGAGCACCTATTAGTGGCACGGATAATGAGTAAGTACCTAGTACCACAGATAAAATAATACTATATAGTACCTACTAGTACCTACTTAGGTATAACCATGTATCAGGTATTTTTATTTTATTTTATACTACTTGAATGACGGAACTAGCAGATGGCCCACCTGATGTTAAGCGGTAACCTCTGCCTATGAACAGTGCATTACCTCATAGGTCACGTCCACCTAGGACGCGCCCTATGTGGCATTGCACTGCGCCCGCCACCCTGAGACATAAAGGTGAAAAGTCTCATGTGCCTGTAATTTCACCGGCACTAAATATAAGGTATAAGTAGGTATATAAATAAGAGTCATTTAAAAACGAATTTATGAAATTCTTAAAAGCCGCTCATATATTTCTAACCTTGCTCTCCGGTTCATCAGTCATTCAAGGTCACTAAATCAATGTACATTCATCCATAAATTATCTAGTGATAAAAGTATGTATATTATAGTGAGTAATGTAGGTATATTGTAGTTGTATTACGTCCACTTGCACTAACCATATATTGACCAAGCGAAGCGAGTTAAGATTGCATTAAACCCAGGCAGAAATCTTTAAACAAAAAAAAAACAGTTCGCGCCGCTCGAAAAAGCAGTTTTTATTGAATATCTCGTAAAATATAGATAATTTTACAAAACCGCTAAAGTAGGTTAACTTTAGCGATCCCTCGGAATTATAATTTAGTATCCATGCATATTTTTTATTTAAATATTGTACTTGATCTAACTAGTCAGTTAAAAATCTAATTATCTAAGATTGGTAATTTTACGGCGTACCCCACCTTAACTTGGTTGGTGTTTGTATATATATAAATGTTTGTATGTGTGTTTTCCGACGATAACTGCAGAATCGGTGATCCAATCTTGAATAAAGTCCTGAAAAGGTATTTGGTTTAGGTAAAACAATTCATGGCATGCCAAAAAATTGCAATCACACATAATCAAAACTGAACGCAAGTTTTACTTTGTAGGCTTCTCTAATATTAAACAAGCCCGATATATTAAATTCAGGTACAGCATTATTATACTTATTTTTCTCAAAATATAGTCCAGCACACACAACCAGTCACTTTAGTACCTAGCTCTTCAAAAAATACATATTTTTGAGAGACCACGCCATGGTGGCGCCTCTGACACTAACCATCTTTCTAACCACCAACCATAGAACGCATTTCGAATTTGAATTTCAAATAGAGTTCTAATCCCAACGGTTGTTGACATTTGACTGAAGACCTACTGTATGGTTGTAGAACTGATGTTTTGGTTATTATAGGGCATTACATTTGGTCATTAAAAGTGAGTGATAAATATCATTAATTTTTACTGGTGAATTATTAATTAAATGAGGCGCTTTTATTATTATTATTTTTGGTTCTTATCCATTAAATTTTCTTTAATAGTCCCAGATACATTCTCACCTATATATAAAACTTCTTATTAATTATTTATTATTTGAATATATTTATTTAATAGAAAACGCTGTGTGGCGTTTTAGTAGTTCAAGGTGCAACCTTTCGCAAGATGCGCATAATTTCAATTTTATTGTTTTTTGCTCATTCACAGCTCATCAACACACTTCTTGAGATAGCGATAACTGATTTTGCGGAAACTGGGAAACCTAACACACGTCATGTTATCATTGATATCGTCTCACGTTTTTCTTAATTTAAATTACCTAAACTAATGATATATATGAGACATGTGTGTTGTTCTCCTAGTTCCTGAAATATCAGTTTTCGCTATTTCAAAAAGGGTTGATGAGCTGTGATGAGTGATACATTAAATTTTGTATTTCGTGTGACTTGCTTAGCATTGGACCATAGAAAACTGATTATTACTTTTATTTCATGTTTTTTTTTGTTTTTTTATAATTGGCGTCGCACAGCTTATGCATACTATTTAGGTACAATAATAATTTATTATTTTATTGTTTTCAAATTATATTGACCTACACTGTGTTTTCAATATAATTTGCAACGTTACAATCCTTCCAAGTCGTCAAAGTCAAACTCAAGTCATGTTTTAGTAAAACGGTGGCCGGTTTACAAAAACTTTGGTAGACAATTTCCACCAATTTGAAAAGTCGCGCAATACACATCCATTTTATTTCACTACTCTATTGACGAGCTACATTGGTTAAAATGCCACCAAAATAACACAAAATAGCTAAAAAAAACACTAAGAAAAGAAACAAAATAGAAAGTAAACGACATCTTTTTCGAAAATGGCGTAGAGTCCCACCGGCGACTCTGAGACTATCTTTCTTAACTACATCCATAGAACGAGTTCCGAATTTGAATTTCAAACGGTTGTTGACATTTGACTGACGACCCACTGTATGGTTGTCGAACTGATGTTGTGGCTATTATGTCATTAAAAGTGAGTGAGTGAGGTCATTAAATACACGCTCGTTGTTTCATTCTACCAACTGTCAGAAATAACAGCTCTTACCAAAGCAGACCCCACGCAACATAAACACAAAAACAGTGATACAATAGCGGAAATCATCAACTATCGCTGATGTACAAAACGGCCCAGTCCTCGTAAAATCTAATTTTCTATCTAATAAACCAACAGTTAGCTAGCCTAGTCCGTCCATGTCACAGAGATGAGCAAAAACGCGCTGTTTCTTATGGATCAGTGTTACGACTGGTAGTATGGGACAAACTGGTTTTTATAGACTTGGAACTAGTATAAGTTGTTTAGAAAATAGACCACCCACCTGCTTAGGACTTAATAAATCTCAACCATGTGCTAGCTTACAGAATACTAGTACTGGATACAAGCTTTCTAGATAGGTATACCTATGTTATGGATGTAACGTAGAAAATGCCGTAAAAAAGGCCTTAGAAAAGATCGTAGAAAGAAAATGCATGTTTATTGATATTATTATAGCGGGTAATTATCATATTGATTATCGTTTCAATAAATGTGTTGTGATCGCAAAAGTCTTAGCAAAGTTCACCTAGTAAGTATTATAATAACTAGAAGGTATAAATTATTGAAGGTGTGCTAATTGCTTCTTAACTAAAACAAACTTAGAGATGACGCGTTGGAAATTTTGGTGACAGGGATCTAGATTTTTCTCATTCCGTTCTGTGCGCCCCCAGCAGCAACTCCAATTGTTAACCCCAACTCACAATACGTCTGGTTACTCAGATTCATTCACAGTTACTGCGATTCGGTTGTGGAATAGTATCCCACACCATATTCGAGATGTTTCGTCCATCAGTGCCTTCAGAGTTGGAGTGTTTAATCACTTTTTTACTCTCATGATTAACTCATGTAAAGTAAGCGGTATCCTGAAATAATACTTCTCAGTTTATTTGGAAATACCTATGTATATATTGATATGCATAATTTTATATCCAAGTAACGTAGCTTTACGTTTATGCATATTACCTATACTTACTATTATTTATTTTAGTACTATGTAATTATATTATATATTTATATTATACATTATTATTTATTTTTATAATATAATATTATGTTACTTGCATATCTTGTATTGTTAGACTACAAAGGTCTTGTTTTTTCTTCTCTTTATTACGTTTTTTTGTGCACTACCTACATAAATGTATCCACAATACACAAAGGTTAGCTGGTAGAGAATGCTTCTTAGCATTAAGTTCGCCTATGTACATTGTTTGTTTTGTGCAATAAAGAATATTCTATCTATCTGTTCATTACAAAACATATAAAAAGTGATATTTGGTGACCTGATTCTTCATATCACTGACTTTTTTGTGGTAGCATTTGACGATTGGTTAACTTATATAGCAGAGAAAAAAATATCAAAGACAAAACAAAGATTTACATTTTGCAAGCAAACGGGACTAATTTAAGCCTCTAAATATTCTAGGTAGGTATACAAAGTTTTTTTCCTTTTTTTTAGGATTTAGTTTTATCATTGCTTCACCTTTATGCAACTCATTTCGTTCGACTGCATAAAATGGTCACATCAATCGACTGATTTTATATTTTTATTTATAAATTTTGGGTCATTCAACTGTTCCTCATTCTAAAATGCGTTGTTACGGTTAACAATAACTTTACAACCGGCTATTTTAATTGGTTCGGATCACGTGACGATTGCGTTGAAATAAAACAATCAATGTAGATATTTTGGCCGTAATATTGAATAGCCTATGTTTAGTTAAGATTTGCTTTTCTTAACACATTCCTTGATAAGCTAGCATCCAGGACAAATCTTATACCAACGAATCTTACTAACAGTCCGGGTAATCCCTTAGTCGACATTTACGACATCCACGGGAGGAGAGGGACGGGTTTTAGGTCGGACACACCACGTCTGTAGTACAAGTTTATTAGGTACCTATTTTGATCGAAGGCGTACGTACGAAAAAACAACATAATGTTTGTATGCATAGTATATGTATGTTTAAACCATGTTGTTTTGTAGTAATGTATTGTATGAAACTAGAATGGTACCTAATGATCTGTGCACAGATGGGCATGCTAGTAAATAATACGTGCATCATTACCTGCATAGACTATATTTTACATTCCATTGGCATTCATGCATCACATAAATACACTGGATCCAATATTTTTCAGATTTTCTCTGTTTATACACGAATCAGTTATTTGATTTTTCACTGATTGTTTGCTGTTTTTATTCGGAACACAATTTAAATTCAGAACACCGTTTCTTTTTACTTTGAATTCAGAATTCAATAATCCTTGCTCGAATTGAAGCTTGTTTGTTTTATTCACTCTTCATAATTGGAATTCACTGTTGTTCTAAATGCAGTTCTTAATTTAAAAATCCACATACAAGACAATACATCACAATTAAATCTCAGACCTAATTTCATCCATCAGATTAGAATATTTTAGTTTAAACAAAAGCGTTTGTTTTAAGTGTTCCACGTTTTCCGGTAAATCAATGCGTTTGGCACAGAAACGCGCGTTAGTGTAGGAGTGACCTACAGCACTGACTGATAGGAACAGTGAATAGCCGAGAACCGGCGCGCGCGCATCATCAGTGCAGTGAGCATTCGAAAACGATGGTGGCGGATGTAGTAATGTTGATACTTTTGCAAGTTGTTTTAAAATGTAATAAAATAATAATTTTATTTCTTTAACTTATTCATACGAAGATGATAAACGAGTCCTATAAACGGGTGTTAGAGACCTCCTTTTAAGTACCTATACCTATACCTATAATACCTGGTCTACTAGTAGGTACCTGTGTTAGGAGATCTCGTTCTGCCGTAACCTTTCTTACTTAGATTAAGTTAGTTCGCTGCGGATTTAATTTTCAATACAAAACGTATAATTTAAAACACATACGTGTGTGTTTTCCAGCAGCGAACGTGTCAAATTATACCTAAGTTATTTTCAAACAAACTATTAGGAATTTTAACCCAACATAATAAATCAAATAAGTACCTAGTAGATTGTTATACAAGGAGCTAAAATTACCGATTATAATATATACAAAGCTCGGGAGTAAATAGAAACCGAGTTTGAATAGGTTTTTAGCGCCGTGTGTTACACTCTACTTTTCACTACGATTGCGAGAAAATAAAATAATTCAATACAATATGAAAAATTAATTACGGTCACTACCAATTTAATTTTCAATTAGAGAAAAATTCTAAACACTTCGCGCAAAATATCGTTGACTTTAGTTCCATTTTCAAAAATAAAATAATGTTCTTTTTTGTGAAACCGTAATAAGTCGAGTCTTTATTCATGATTATTCTACTTATAACTAAAGCCTTTTTTGAATTTGTAGGCTCATCAAGATTTGACAGCAAAAATAAAAAATAGAACCCTATTATGAAGAAATGCAATTTTTTCTTCGCTCTGGTACGCCACAATGACGGTCTTTTTGGGCGAGAGTAGTGAATATAAAATTGTATAGGTACCCTTGGATCAGTTTTGCTAGAAGATTAGTGACTCCCTCCGGCTTAGCACAGGTACATAGTGTTGGCAACTTGGCATGAAGAGCAGTCCCCCTCTTACCCTCCTCCCCCACTAACCCCCGCACCTCCTACCCCAGCCCCCGCTTGCATCCTCATTTTTTTGTCTTTGTTTTTTGTACTTACCCAGTTTTTTTGTACAGTTGTGACTTTCTGGAAATTCTTTCTAAGATAGTCAAAAGACAGAGACATTCTAGTCATCAGAAAAAAATTGCCAGATGTCAAACATTTATTTGTTGATTAAGTATTTTTTGAATATTCAGTTTATTCCTTGTCACCAGTCAGATTATGTCTACTTAGGTATAAATCTGCTTTAATGAGATCCTAATGAGATCCTTGAATTCGGTATCTGAGTTCCCAAAATGTGTAATTATTATTTCGTATTCTTAAAAGCGTGAGAGGTTACTCGTCAAATTAGTCGATAAATATAAACCTATTTCCAATAAATACTTTTATTAAATTAGTTTTATCAAGGTTTCGCACGCGTTGATTTCATTTTATAAAAACATGAATATAACTACTCTCAAAAATATGTGTACAAAATTTAATTATGATCGGTTGAAAGCTTGACAAAAAAAACTCAAATTCGCATTTATAATTAAAAAAGTTAGGATAAATGTACTCATTTGAAGAACAACCAGCATAATATAGTTTACTATCGGGAGGTTCCTACTGACCGCAGAAACTGAGTCAAAATCGTATCGTATCAAAAAATATTTGAGCCAGACATACATACAAAACCACGCATAAAAAGTGTTCAAAAAAATACCGTTGTCCACTTAGTCTCTTGTAACAAACAAACACACACGCATTCGCATGATTATTATAGGAGGATAAAAATAGATACTATGTTGATGTTTCACCTCAGAAGAAGAACTTGTTTCGCTTGAGGTGCAAAATTAAAATTGTATTGTGTTTTTTTGCTTATCACAGCTCATCAACACAATCTTGAGATAGCGGAACCTGATTTTGCGAAAACAAGTAGACCAACACCAACACGTCTCATACATATACCTAATTAGTTAAGCTACTCATTCGACGATATTTATAGTGTTTTTTTCGTGAATTGACATTTGTAGCTAAACTAATGATTATATGATAAATAATAATAAATATTATTTATTAATTATTATGAGACACTATCAATCAAAACATGCGTGTAGATCTCCTAGTTTTCGCAACAGCAGGTTTAGCTATCACAAGATGTGTTGATGAGCTGTGATTAGCAAAAAACACAATACAATTTGAATTTTAAATATGTAACGTAGACTATCCGCAGTGACTACTAATAGCATAAAGGCAATAAATAATGCTGGACAGTTCACACAACATTATCTAGCCCCAAGCTAAGCAGAGATTGTGTTATGGGTACTAGATAACTGATATACTTATACAATATATTACATAGTTTTTTTATGAAACAGAAAATACCCAGAACACCCTGAAAAAGTATCTGCAGATCGTACAAATATTTGCTCCGAGGTGGGAATCAAATCCTCCTGCGTCGCAGGCGAACCTTCCGCCCGCCGCGCCACAGAGGTCGTCTTATGTAAGACTCAATATAGGTAGATTGAGTTTTCATCTCAAAAGTATCTTAACATCTAACCACACTACATTTGCGTTTCTTCGGATCACGCACGCGCCGACACGCATCAACGTATCTAAGATCTTACAAAATCATTTTTCAATACAGTTGCTCGAAAAGTGTACTTACAAGCCCAGTAAAATAGCTTGATTACATTTTTAAATTCATTATGAGTTTCGGCGATATTAGAAGATAAAGGTGGATAAACAGTTCATCCAGTTCCTGCTCCAAGTTAGTTTTACCGAACTAGTGTAATTTTTTGTTGCTAGCAAAGAGTTTTGTGAAATTAAAAGAATAAAAATAAATGATGTCGACAATATTATTTATTTATTACTATGAGCCTGTGGTGTCCCTCTGCAGGGCAAAGGCCTCCCTTCCCTCCTTCTATTCCTCTCTATTGTGCCAACAATAGCCATATTTGGGACTAATCCTTCAAGTTGGAGTCTAGCTCATCCCGTCATCTCCGTCTGGGCCTTCCACGCGGCCGTCGCCTGTTTGGGATCCATTCTATCGTGGTCTTCGCCAATAGTTCTTCGCCCTAGTTGTTTTTTCGTTCTTCGTTCTTCGACTATAAATAGACGGAGAAAAATGAATATAAAGATAAGTATTGGACGGCTAAGGATAAGATGTATCTGTTTTATCACAAATGTATTGAAAAATGTCGTATGATACACGGATGTCTAACAGGTTGACGTGACGATGGTAAATCAACTTGCTTACAATAAACTATTTACGACCCTCGTATCACAATGTAATACACTCAGTAGATAATTATGTTTTAAAATGGAAACGGCTAAACAAATTTCTACCAAATATAAGAATCATCTTGCAAACACCATCTTTCATTCAAAACACCCCATTTAAATCAAATCACCTGTTCCGGAGCTACATGAAAACTATGAAACGCATACATTCATATAAACAGACAGATAGATAGACTGTAAAAAATATGGTATGACATTCGTAGCTAAACTAATATAAAACATGTGTGCTAGTTCTCCTAATTAGGTACTTATCGCAAAATAAGATTTCGCTATCTCAAGATTTGTTGATGAGCAAAAAACACATAACCATTTGAATTTCACGCCACAAGCAGAACTTCGCACCTGAATAAAGTTTCGACGTTTATAAAAAAAAAACCGGCCAGGTGCGAGTCGGTCTCACGCACGAAGGGTTCCGTACCATAATCTATAAAAACGGCAAAAAATTACGTTTGTTGTATGGGAGCCCCCATAAATATTCATTTTATTCAATTTTTTTATTATTTGTTGTTATAGCGGCAACAAATACATCATCTGTGAAAATTTCAACTGTCTAACTGTCACGGTTCATGAGATATACAGCCTGGGGACAGACGGACAGACGGACAGCGGAGTCTTGTAATATAGAGTCCCGTTTTACACTTTGGGTACAGAACCCTAAAAATGCCATATCCAACTATTCATGTGGGTACTAAAGCAAACAAATTATTATGAACTACTAGCCTTTTGTACTTAACTTGTTTTGGGGTAAGTTCTACCGTGCGTCGGGTCTACCGTACCCATCGACGAAATTATTATCTATATATATATATGTATATATATAAAACAAAGTCGTGTTAGTTACACCACTTATAACTCAAGAACGGGTGAACTGATTTGGCTGAAAATTGGTGGGGAGGTAGCTTAGAACCAGGAGATTGACATAGAGGGGAGGGGTAGGAGGGGGGGGGGGGGGTGTTCACCGGGGGCTACCCGTGCGAAGCCGGCGCGAGTCGCTAGTTAAAGATAAAGTGCCTATACTAAGATGGTTTCAGAAAAACGTCAAGTAGGTAGGCAGATGTCTAACTTTTCTTCATTGCTGTCGATTTGGAAATACATAGGAAAATATAACTTTTTGAAACTATCATGGTTATGTTACATACTTTTCACTAGAAGCGGGACATTTACTATGATTTTTGAGCTTTGTTTGTTCCTGATATTTCGACACAGTTGCATTCACCATGAACAAGAGAGAAACTAACTAGTCTTTGTGAGTACATGGCAGATATATCGATCTACTCTCTTTCTCACTCTTTTATTACGAACGATACCACTACCATCGGTATCACACTGTCATACTCGTCACTCACCACGACACAACACTCGGTATCCGGACGCGTAGCAGGTACCACACTTTTTAGATTCTTTCACATTCTCACCATAGGCTTCCATACTCCAAATAAAGTTAAAAAAATTGTAAGTTAAAATAGGAAAGTACCTACATAATATAATTAAATTATGTACCTATGTACTATATATGTATAATTAACCTATACGACGACCTACCAAAATAAACAATGAGTGAAATGCTTATGGCTAGTCTTAGGGCCGGTTTATTGATCCGTAGTTAACTTAACCATTAGTTGTAAATAGTAACCAATGGTCAAATTTCGCCAAAATGCGTTTTTTGATCAATAGTTAGCCTAACTAATGGTCAAAATATCAACCACTAGTTAAAAAAAGTTACCACCAAAAGTCTGAGAGTTAAACAAATATGGCGGATGGTTAAACCAACCCCTAACATCTGTTTTGTGAAAGTTCTCTTGTTGTCGACGACGTATTTCTCAAATAATTTACATGATTTTAAACATAGTTAGATACTATGATGATATTCTTCGGAAAGTTCATCAGACGGTGATATTTTTGTGGAGTAGGAATTTATTGATGAGAAGGCCTCAAATTTTCAGACCACGTAACCCCCTTGGACACCTGGGATAGTGTAGACTTTTGCCAACGGTATCGGTTATCAAAGCATGTGGTTACAATTTTTTTACCGAATTAAAAGTATATAGGTATCTACCTAATATAACTGCTTATGCAGGTATTATTTTTGTAACTATTACATATTATCTACATGTTTTTTTCAGGGGGTAATAATGCCGAGCTTTATAGGAATAGAAAGGATGTATTTACTATAAACACCCAAGTAGTACCTAGCAGATGATGACCTAAATATAAATGATATAGGGAAATTCACTATAATTAATTAATAACAGCGGAATGAAATCGGCTTTTAGTTTAATAATCTCGTTATATTTTATTTGTTTTCAGCTACAGTTTGACAGATTTGACACTAGACTGTCAAAAAAGACATTTGTTTTGGTTTCATTCACTCTTTATGGTCAGTGTTGTGTCACAAAGAAAAATAATACCCGCAAAAAACTGCAGCTATTTATAGGAAATGATTTCTCATAACATTACACTGGCAATATAATAACCAATGGTTATATTTGACTGTAGTTAAAATAGATATTGAAAAACGTAAAAGCCCTTTAACCATTAGTTGACCAGTTGACTATGGTTAATCGAATAAATGGTTATACTGTGTTTGACTATGGATCAATAAACCGGCCCTGATTTTTAGAATCGTTGTAATTATCTATTGACTATATTATTTCGTTGCGTCAATATATAAAAGCATGACTCAACATTACTGTGTCATTTTTTAAAACTAAATGTGTTTCAGTGGAGTGTAGAACAAGTGACAATAATAATGTTGGTGATTTTGAAAAAAAAAATGTTCATGGCTCTTTTGTGTTTTCTGCCGTATATTATGGGTAGGTCTATGTCGCTTCGTCTAGTTTTCACAAATTTTCAACCAGTTTCACTAAAAGGAATTTGATACAATCAGTCTGATTTGCACTATGGGCTTTAGAATTAATTTTAAATACCTAGTATTTTATCCATATTTAGCAACATAAACATTTTTAATTTGAATACGTAGAACAACACAAATTTTCCTAAAACACCACGAAGATCAGTTGAGCTACCTTTATACAGAGTCCAATAAAAAAAATTGGATTAATAAATGACGGGGAAACGAAAAAAACGCACACGAAGAAAGAACCTTATCTTTTTTTTAAGTCTGGTAAAAAATACAAAAATCCTGGCATCCAGCTTCCAAACATTGAAACATCGTAACTTAGACATTTATTATGCTGGTGGGGGTAATGAAAAACTGTTGTAAACACCAAGACATTTTCAGGTTCATCCAGAGCCACCAGGGACGGCTACCCAGGATACTACTTCTACCCTGAGCTCCATGGCTATCTCAAACTGCACGAGGTAGCAGTAGACTGGCTGGCAGCGAGAGTAAACTGTTATTATGATGGTAAGATGAAACTGGTAGATGAACGAACTCTCTGTATTATGAAATAAGTTTATTGTGAAAAAAATATTTTTCATGACAAGCTTTTATAAAATTAGTGATCGTAACCGTATGCTGATCAAAATGAGCTTAAACACGGCCAGTCTACTATTATCCATCGAGGAGTTCCATTGTCCACCTTCCGTCTCCATCATCAAATAAGCTCGCTGTAACCATCGTATTGTATTGTCATCGGAACTTGACAGGTTTGCCAAATTTCAGCTCAATCGGTTAAGGATAACTTCTTTAAAATTCAGTTGTAAGATTCCACCCGGACATACATTGCAAGTTAATACATATAAAGCTTGTAAAAAAACTGAAGTTTATTAAGGGGCTAGTCTGTGAAAACCCTTGAAAAGTGGTGTTTTGAAAAGCCTAGAACTTTCCAAATTTAGCTTTATTCTTAACAATATTTAGATCAGAAGAAAGAACACTTCAGGCTGAATAAAAATACGTTGGGGTTTTCTAAAGTTATTTCTAGATTTTGTGTAAATTTAAAAACTACCTACCCATTTTCACGAAATTGATCAAAATAGAGCATCTACATATGAGCCTAAATCTACGGAATTACAGCTATTTCTGAGAAATAAAACACTTTAGTATCATGTCTATACACATAATTTTAAAAGTATGTTGGGGTTTTTAATCTTTTCATATAAAAGATGTGTAAAAACACGAAAACATTTTCTATTCGCCGTATCTACACGATTTCTACGCCATTTTCTGTCATTCCGTGGTTATCCACGGCGCTGGAAGGAAGGCCCTCGTTCACTTTTTTATTCACAGGTGAAAACGGACAACCGGTTACTTCGATATATCATTACAAAAACTTGTATTATTTTACTGAAAATTGTTGGTTTTCGTTGTTATAATTGTAATTCGGGTAATAAGAAACCAATGCAAATTCTTATTTATTTGAGGTTGGTGAAAATTTACCGGACTGACATGGTTTGACAGTTTAATCATACAGTCGTGAACACAAACCAATTCTAGAGATCCACCAACTTATCTGCAGAATGAAATGTATGTAGCTGATAGAAAAATGTAGGTAAATGGTTCTAGAGATAAGTTGGTGGATCTATACTTATAACATTGCAGGCCTCCGTAGTCGCTCGATGCAATTCTACGGTAGCATACTCACGAAGGAGTTTATATTGTGACCAAAAGAGTTTCGCTTAGCGATTTTCCTTAGAATATGCCTAGCTCTTTATACTAAGTGATTATCGTTTTTTTACAAAAATGTACTTGCTTATTTCCCGACTTACTAGTGAGAAACGGTATGTTTTTTTTTATTTTTATTTATACTATCATTCAATTTTTATCTATGTTTGACTGTTTGTTACTAATAATAATACTGGTACTTCAAATTTTGATATCGAAACAATAAATAAATAAATAATGCTGGACAGTTCGCACAACATTATCTAGCCCCAAGCTAAGCAGAGCTTGTGTTATGGGTACTAGATAACTGATATACTAAATACAATATATTACATAGATAGATACTTTGCTGATACAATGCTGCTATTCAAAAAATCTCCATTAAAGTCCATGCTTTATTGGAGGCGGAAGATGAATAAACTGGTCAAGTGCGAGTCGGACTCGCGTGTAGAGTGCTCCGTACAAGTATGCTACCATATAAATAACTCTGTCAACATAGTAACAACTAGACCAATGGAACTTAGTATAGTCCTCGATAAGTCCTCGGTGAAACGTAGCCACACATTTTGTACATATTTTCTCTTCACGAATATTTTCGTTTCCCGTCGGAATTTAAAAACGTATAGCACAAAGTAATTAATTTTGTAAAAATTTAAATAACCTCCAACGTTGAACGGCTGGACTGATTTTGATCAAACAAAGCTAAGAAAACTCCCCACAAAAATAATTAAAAAAAAAAAAAAACGGTTGATCCTTTCGATGGGACAGACACACAGACACGCCAAACTTATAACACCCTATTCGTTTTTCGTCAGAGGTTAAAAATAAACGAATTCAGATTTTGGGTACCTATTAATTTTGGACGAAATTTATAATATAAAATACAAGCTAGGTATAGGTACCTACTGTCACCCGCGACTTAATTTGGACGCGTTATATTATTTGTAGCAGGTACAACTATAATAACTGGGTTATCTGTGACATACTAGTTCCTCATAGATAATCCAGTTGATCAATATTAATTTTATTGTAAGTTAGGTATGAGGTATGAGGTTGACGTGTTTGTATGAGCTTGATCATGTAACAAAAATGTATCCTAAATATAATCACCGTAACATATTATACGGTGGATATCTGAACAATTTTTTTTTATTATGTGGTACTAAATACTACACATATGAATAGTAACATCATACATTACATATACGGTGCTTAAGACTAGTGTTGATATTCTTTATTGCACTTAACTACTTCTGAAAACAAAGGAATCGAATCTTATCATCGTCGCTTCTTATCTTCGTGCTTGTACTATTATTTATTCTGTGTCATCGTCTTGCTTAGTAAACGAAAACTGTACGAAAAAGTAATCGTAGACATTACAATCGCATTATATCGTAGTTTAGTAGTAGTAGAGTTTTTTTTTGTGAAAGAGTTCGTTCGGGAATGTACTACCAACCACAACTACTACCAGTAGTATTTCTGCCGCAAAGCACTAGTGCTTGTATTACTGTGTTTTAGTATGAAAGGTATAGTTGCCGGTGAATGCAGTGCAATGCCACAAGGGGTGGACGTGACATATGAGGTAATGGATTATTAAAGGCAGACGTTACCGCTCAAGATCAGGTGGGCCATCTGATTGTTCCACGTCATTCACGAAGATAAAAAGTGGGGGATTGGTGCCAGTCAGTCAGTGGGAGCTCAACAAACAGTGACTCACCAAAGCTGAAAAGTGGGTAGGTCGTGTGTGGCGAGTTATGCAAAGGCGATACTCGCGACGAAAAGTACGCATGTGAACGCTCTAGAAAATGCAAAATGGCTAATACAAAGTAAATAAGTACCCAAAAGAAAAGTTTCTTCCAACTACTTAGTTATACCTAGTAATTTTGAACAAACTGAGGTGTGTATAACCTTTTTCCTTACAAATATTAGCTGTTAACCTACAAACGACAGATAGGCCAGTCATCTTAAACATTCCAGGTCGTAAAAAAATTGCAAAGTTCGCACAGCTCTATCGAAGTTGCAAACTTGGTTTTACACAATTGGTATTTATCCTAACAACATCCCAAAAAAACAGAACCTTGCAACTTTTTGCGATCTTACACGATTTTTGTGTCTACGGTGACTGGCCTAACAAGACTGAAGGGGATTCTGAAAAAAAGGACTGGTTGCCTACAAGATAACAAAATCAGCAAATCAAATCTATGATTTTCAGGATTTTATAAATTGTGTCAATTCAAACAATACCTGTGTAAAGGTTCTGGAAACATGGGATTTTTATAATTATCGAGATCACGAATCACACACATGCTCCAGTTTTTTTACATCAAACGTACCTGAGAGAGATTTTGCTGTAAAAGTAGATAGGGAGGATTGAACCCCAAAATATAAACTAGTCACGGTGTTGAGTTAAAATCACAATATATTAACTAGTTTTTTTTAACACATTGTTTTCTAGAAGCCGTACCAAAAGTTAAGGCAAGATGTATAACTGCAGAAATAAAAGAAGAAATCATAATTAGTGCTATTTATACCAGAAAGTAGTAGTAGTAGAGCTTTTTTGTGAAAGAGTTCGTCCGGGGAAGTACTACCACCATACCTATTTCTGCCGCAAAGTAGTAGTGCTCGCATTGCTGTGTTCCGGTTTGAAGGTGCCGGTGAAATTACAGGCACATGAGACTTTTCATCTTTATGTCGCAGGGTGGCGGGCGCATTGCAATGCCACATAGGGTGCGTCCTAGGTGAACGTGTCCTATGAGGTAATGCACTGTTCATAGGCAGAGGTTACCGCTTAACATCAGGTGGGCCATCTGCTTGTTCCGTCATTCATTAGTATAAAAAAAAAAAAAAAAAAAAAAATAGGAGATACTTGTAGCAATATTTACCAACTTATAACTTCATCGTTAGGATGATTTAACTGACTGGTATAAAATAAGGTATACACCACTATTCCAAATACAACAAAAAAAACATGGATAGTCAGTATTCTATAAAGATTGACTCTATGCAAAAAAAAGGTACAAAATAACAATTTCCAAAAATAACCATAAAAAAAGCGGCCAAGTGCGAGTCGGACTCGCCCATGAAGGGTTCCGTAGCAGCAAGTAACATAATATAAAAGTTCTTGGATGGATTACGATTAATGACGTATTAAAAAAAAACTACTTACTAGATCTCATTCAAACCAATTTTGAGTGAACGTTTACATGGTAATGTACATCATATATTTTCCTTAGTTTTATAATTCTCTTATTTTAGAAGTTATGGGGGGGGGGGCACACTTTTTACCACTTTGGATGTGTCTCTCGCGCAAACTATTCAGTTAAGAAAAAAATTATATTAGAAACCTCAACATCATTTTTGAAGACCTATCCACAGATAACCCACATTGATGAAAAAATAAATTTGAGTTTCAGTTCTAAGTATGGGGAACCCCAAAAATAATTGTTTTTTTTATTTTGTGTAAAATTCTAAATGCGGTTCACAGAATACATCTACCTACCAAGTTTCAACAGTATAGCTCTTATAGTTTCGGAAAAAAAAGGCTGTGACATACACGGACAGACAGACAGACAGACAGACAGACGTGACGAAAGATAAAAGATAAAGATAAAGATAATTTATTTGCTTAAACATATGTACAAATTGATGGTATAAATATTAGTAGGACACAATATGAAAATCCAAAGGGAATCCATAAGGGTTCCATGTCTTTGAGTATGGAACCCTAAAAATGGGAACATTTGGTCAAAACAATTTAATAGTGCATGCGCCATGGAAAGCTACCAAGTTATTATTTCGACGCGTCACGTGTCATCGTACAAAGTCAAAAACAAGTATTATATCCATAAATTTATTCGGATTTTGTCAAGAAAACAAAAGTTTAAATCTTTTTAATTCCATTCGAAAAAAAAACACTACGCAGATTAAATTTGTACCGAATATACTTGGAATAGTCATTTAATTTAAATTTAATTTGTCTTTAAAATTTAAAAATACAAAGAATGTTAAAAGGTATCTTACTAATATTATAAACGTGAAAGTTTGTAAGTATGGATGGATGGAAGGATGGATGGATGGATGGATGTATCTTTGTTACTCTTTCACGTAAAAATTGCTTGATGGATTTGGATGAATCTTGGAACGGAGATAACTGGACTCCCGGAATAACATGTAGGCACATTTTTATCCCGATATTCCCACGGAATCGAGACCTATGCGGAAAACACCGCAGGGCGCAGCAGCAATGCGAATACTTTTCATCCAATGTTTTATTTATCTTTGTTTCTGTGTGTGTGTGTGTGTGTGTGTGTGTGTGTGTGTGTGTGTGTGTGTATTTTTGTGTGGAATATTGTTTGTTGACTGTTACTACTACATCCATGTTGGTGACACAAATAAATGTTTTTCTTTCTTTCTTTCTTTCTTTTCAATGTACCAGGCGAGCAGCAGAATGCAGGAGTAATTTGGTAACCGAATATCCTATCCTAATTACTCTTTCACGTAAAAACTACGGGATGGATTTGGATGAAATTTGGAATAAAGATAACTAGACTCGCGGAATAACACAGGCACATTTTTATCCCGATATTCCCACGGGATCGAGACTTACGCGGGTGAAACTTACTTCACCAGCGTAAGTCTAATAATACTAGCTTTATAATACTCCGCTACTTAATAATCCTGCGCAGACGAAGTCGCAGGTTACAGCTAGTAAAATTATAAATTGAGTACTAAACAAAAATATAATACACAAATAAAAAGATTCAAACATTTACAAGAGAGCGCCAATGTTTAGGTGAATAAGGGTGGTGGGTGTTTAGGGTGTTAAGGTGGTTTTGGCGCTAGGCACTAAGCACTTATGCGAACTGAAATGCACTTTGTTGCGTCCCAGCAAGGTTCGTTATTTTTTTTTCACGATGTGAGCCTTTTGTTCTTGCTATTATTTATTCTGTGGTCTTACTTACAGTTTTTTTTTCTCCCAGCTCAATAAAGTGTATAACTGAGTTAGTAGTTATGTTACCGCACATAAGATTAGTAAATCTTGAGCATATTCCGTTTGTTGAACACCATAACAAAATCCCTAGACATGCGAACAGTAACTATGTTACATACGGCGCACATGCTTAGGTAAAGCACGTTCTAAAATAATGTTACACTAAACAAGTACTATTTACTAAATAATAAAAAAGCATTAATGTTATCACGATATAATAAACACAGTTTTAAAGGGAATGATCGTAGCGATCGTACAGATCAAAATCATAACAGATAAATATTTACAAAGACATTGATCACTAATATAAGATAAAAAACTTTAGGCGCGAATATCTCGTAACAATATTTCTTGTAGTTACGGTTGTCGCAGACTACGTATTTGTACACTGATGGTAATAGCATAGCTCTCTCCATGCATAGCCCGCTGTGATACTTTGAGCTTTTGTGTGTGTGATAGTTAGCGATCACGTCTCAGTCACGTAAGTCATCTCTGGCAACACGCACTTATTAAGATGACTGAAATAAAGTCCTCGAGTGGCGACCAACAACCGGACGACGCAGTGTGGGAGGGGAACTTCCAATGTACCAAACTTTATAAAGGTCGCGGGAAGTCTGTGGACGGAGGCGGCTCAAGACCAGTTGTCGTGGCATTCTATGGAAATGTTATATTTCCAGCTGGGCGGATGATGATAATTAATAAAAATAAGGCAAGTAAATATAAACATGTTTGTTTTCCCCTAGGTAGGTACATACCTACTTATAACTCACTTTTTTTATTTTTTGTTGTGTCTAGCTATTGCGGATCAAGAGATACAGCGTTTGTCAAAATCACTTTTTTTGTATGGGGGCCCGCTTTAATTTTTAATATTAATAGAATAACAAACAATACTTCCAAACTTTATGACCCTAATTAATAATAAATAATAATAATAATGTTGGAAATTTCATTATCTAGCCCCAAGCTAAGCAAAGCTTGTGTTATGGGTACTAGATAATTGATATACTTAATACAATATAATACATAGATAGATATTTTTTATTATACACAGAAAATACCCAGAACACCTGAACAAATATCTGCGATCGCACAAATATTTGTTCCGAGGCGGGAATCGAACCCGCAACCTCCTGCGTCGCAGGCCAACCTTCGCCCGCCGCGCTACAGAGGTCTTCAACACAATTGATTTTAGGGTTTGAATTTCCTATAATCCTTTCATAAAGACGCCAAACCAATTCATGGCATGTTTCAAGAAGTAGGTACTATTATTTATTCTGTGGTTGTACATGGAAATTAGAATTTAGAAGCCGATAAATGTTTGAAAATGTCTTGCTAGTCATGTCAAATGCAACGTCCTCGCCGCGCCGTTTTTTTATGCCAATTTGTGGTCAGTATGTTTCAATTACGTGAATTTCTTCCAACATAGTTTGTAGGTACCTATATAATTTATTTGTTTCTTTATCCGTCTTTCTGTACAAAATAACTCGAAAAACTGTTACTATTTTGACGAAATAGGATTAAATTAATAGTTTTAAATAATACAATCACTGTATGAGCGTTTTTTTAAACAGCCTTACACGTGTAGGTTTTTTTTGTTTTTTATTTATTTCATACGCAATATATTTTACACATTTAATTAGGTATAATATTGTACCTTAAAAACCTCCAAAGGTTGACTAGGTACAATCGCCAAAAAGTAGGCGCACATACACATTCAAATTAATATAAACAAACAAGGTAGGTATATTAGTGGATGAAAGTTAATGGAAAAAAAACATCAGCAGGAAGTTTGGCAGAATAGTGAGTTTTGAGGCGGAGAAAATGATCTAATTTGGGCCCTGCTGGGAAAAATCCTGATTCCCAAGATATTTTTCTGAGCAAGGTCCGTCGTTCAATACCGGTTTAAATTGGGTTGTATGGGTTTGTACGAGGTTTTAATTGATTCTTAAAGTTTAAGACTTGTATGAACTCTAGGGAGGTAGGGTAGGCTAAACCCTCTGTTTTTAGGAGTTGGAAGGGTTTTTTTAAAGGTTTGTGGCTTCTTAGGTTGTGAGAGTTTTTAGGGCGTTTTTGATTTAATTTTGTTTTTTTTGGTCCTGTATTTTTTGGTTATTTTTGTGGGTTTGTTCATTTCTTGCCCATGTTCATTTGCGATTCGGTTATGATGGTTTTTATATACTAACTTTGCACCCATATTGGTACAGTTATTGAAGTTGTTGACCACTTTGTCTATTTGGGGTAAAATAAAACGAATAAAACTGTTATAAAATATAACGAAACTTGAAGCACACAGCATAATATGTAAAACACAACATGTGCACAGAGATTTCTCAAGTATCCAGTAGTGGAACGCCTGGGACTTCGCCGGCGTGCAGTTTTTGCTATACAAACTTCAACATCCCGCTGCACCACTTTAGGGTGTGTATTTAGGAAATTCCTTTCTTAGTGCACCGCTATACCACAAAAGAAATGTACCTATGTGAATTTCAGGTCCTATGACCTAGGGTTTAGACTTCGCGTTGATAGTCAGTGACTGAGTCAGTCAGTCACGCAACGATTGTATAGGTGGTATACATTGATTTTATTTTCACATTTATCTGATTACGTACAGAACAAAAATTCAATGAAGTAATTGACAAAACAAGTAATGTGTTTTTTACACAATTGTACGGTTGAGAGGTTTGTTTACCTAATTAGTTCCAAATCCCACCGCAAGGTGGAGGTCACAGGTAATGGAATAGTGTCAAACTCGATGTGTCATTTTCACAGACCACTCTCTTAAACAAATAGCCCAGCTATGTCAGTTGTATGACTCCGATTCTTCCAGGCTTCGTCGTGATGAATAGTTCTAATCTATTCCGTGGTGTGTCCGACCCAAGAATAGACCCCTCCTTTTCCTCCCGTGGATGTCGTAAAAGCTGACTAAGGAATATCCCTGGCTTGTTCTGTTTGTTCTCTCTATATCCCACGACGGTGCAACCCACGGTGAAAAGAAGCTCATTTGAAGCTCTGCCTACCCTTTTAGGGTATCTACGTATGTATGTATGTACTTACTATTTGTTCAACCTTTTTAATTGACCGAGCGAGCGAAGTGTCTCTGCTTAATGTTAAGTTGCTTTTCTCTGGCAGTTTCAAGGTACTCCTCTAGGGGAGACCGGGTATAGACTGGTAACTCATATTAAAATTTTCAAGTTCAACGGCATTTTGTGAGCCATTTTCGCAACATGACTTTTCCGATGTAAAAAAGCCTGCTGAATTCGGTTCTGAATGTTGCCAAGCCGAATTTTGGCTCCCCTCCCCCCTATCCCCTTTTTTTCCTCGAAATATGTCTCTAACCGCGGTTTTTACGATTTTAACCAAAAAGTATTGCTGTTAGAAAAAAAGTGTCAAGGACAGAAAAAGATCTCTATAAAAATGTCTATAACATACATAGTGCTGATTTTTTTTGGAAGGGCTTATGGTTTGTGAGCAATATCTTCCGGAACTTCATGATTTTTTATAATTTTCATACACAAAAACATTTACAAATTTAACGGCATTTTGTGGGCATTTTGGCAACATAACTTTTCCGATGTAAAAAAGCCTGCTTATTTTGATTCTGAATATTGAAAATCCCAATTTTGGCTCATTTGCTCAAAATTCAAGATGGCGGCCAAAATGGAACCCTTGCTTAAAAGCCATATTATAACTCACTTTGGGGGTAGCTGAACTCAATTTTGATGACCGGAAGTCCGTCCGGGTACCGGAAGTGGACAAAAACAAGAAAACGGCAATTTAGTTTTTTTTTTTTTTTAAGACTGAATTCCATGGAGTCGTTTCTACTCCAATCGACACCGGAAGTACCTCCGGCTCGGTAGCTTCACTTACGGTTAAAGTGAAGTCTATAGTCATACGTTTAGGTATGGTTTGTGAGCAATATCTTCCCGAACTTGTTTTTTTTTATTATTTTGATAGAAACCAAGAAAGAGTTTAAAAAGAGTTTGAGTTTAACCCCCCCCCCCTTGTAAAAACCGCGGCTAGAGACATATTTCGAGGAAAAAAAGGGGATAGGGGGGAGGAGAGCCAATATTCGGCTTGGCAACATTCAGAACCGAATTCAGCAGGCTTTTTTACATCGGAAAAGTCATGTTGCCAAAATGGCTCACAAAATGCCGTTGAAACGAAAACGAAGCCATTTTTTAGAATTTTTGACTAGTCTATTACAAAAGTAACAAGTAAGCTTGCGCACGAAAAGTACGTTTTTCATGATTGTATCATCAATTGTTTTTGCCTTTTTGTTGTATTCAAATCAAAGTGTATTTTTGACACTCTGTTCATTAGGTATTTGGTCTTAAATCTCAGAAACTGGTTGGTGTGTATCATATTTGGTTTGAAACTATTTTATCATTTATTTCCAAAATCGGGTATGGGTACAAAAGTAACAACCGATGGCGGGGACGAAAGTAACATGTTACTTATGTTATGTTAGTCATTATGATCCTAGTGATAAATGTGATTTGCATTTTGACTTACTAATTTCTGCTGCCAATATCAAAGTCTTTGTAGCGGAAGGTATATGAAATATATTTTTCTTCGACATCCATGAGCTTGGACTGCATGATTACCACAGGTGGTTCAATTTCAGCCTCATCATTGTTTTTCAAAAGGATAGTGGTAATGATGTCTATTTACTCTCGAAACACTTGTCCTTTGTCCTGCCAAATGATTCAGGAAATCTATTTTAACGCATTTATTACTTACATTACATTCTGTATTCTCAGATGCACTGTTAGCGGCACCATGGACAGATGAATTCACAAGAATTATACACAAGTTGCAGACTGAAAAGGATTTACTGCCGGCAGTATACTCTGGTGCCCACATGACGTTACCTGAAGGAGTCTTTAAATATGTGGAAGGTAAGTTAACAGCCCTGCACAGCCGGTGGGCTAACAGCAAATGGTTTGGTAGCCGTAGAGTTACAGCTGGTGAGTTAACAGCGGGTGGTATGGTAGCCGTAGAGTTACAGCTGGTGAGTTAATAGCCGGTGGTATGGTAGCCGTAGAGTTACAGCTGGTGAGTTAACAGCCGGTGGTATGGTAGCCGTAGAGTTACAGCTGGTGGGTTAACAGCCGGTGGTTCAATAGCCGTAGAGTAACAGCTGGTGAGTTAACAGCCGGTGGTATGGTATCCATAGAGTTACAGCTGGTGAGTGAACAGCCGTTGGTATGGTAGCCGTAGAGTTACAGCTGGTGAGTTAACAGCTGGTGGTATGGTAGCCGTAGAGTTACAGCTGGTGAGTTAACAGCCAGTGGTATGGTAGCCGTAGAGTTACAGCTGGTGAGTTAACAGCCGGTGGTATGGTAGCCGTAGAGTTACAGCTGGTGAGTTAACAGCCGGTGGTATGATACCGTAGAGATACACCTGGTGAGTTAACAGCCGGTGGTTTGATAACCGTAGAGTTACAGATGGTGGGTTGACAGCCGGTGTGGTTCGATAGCCGTAGAGTTACAGCTGGCCAGTTAACAACCGGTGGTTTGATAACCGTAGAGTTACAGCTGGTGGGTTGACAGCCGGTGTGGTTTGATAACCGTAGAGTTACAGCTGGTGGGTTAACAGCCAGTGGTTTGATAGCCATAGAGTTACAGCTGGTGAGGTAACACCCGGTGGTTCGATAGCCGTAGAGTTACAGCTGGCGAGGTAACAGCCGGTGGTTCAATAGCCGTAGAGTTACAGCTGGTGAGGTAACAGCCGGTGGTTCGATAGCCGTAGAGTTAAAGCTGGTGAGGTAACAGCCGGTGGTTCGATAGCCGTAGAGTTACAGCTGGTGAGGTAACACCCGGTGGTTCGATAGCCGTAGAGTTACAGCTGGTGAGGTAACAGCCGGTGGTTCGATAGCCGTAGAGTTACAGCTGGTGAGGTAACAGCCGGTGGTTCGATAGCCATAGAGTTACAGCTGGTGGTTCGATAGCCGTAGAGTTACAGCTGGTGAGGTAACACCCGGTGGTTCGATAGCCGTAGAGTTACAGCTGGTGAGGTAGCAGCCGGTGGTTCGATAGCCGTAGAGTTACAGCTGGTGGGTTAACAGCCGGTGGTTTGGTAGCCGTTGATTCAACTCAACTCAACTGAAAGCGGTCAACTGCTGGCGAGTTTTTTTAATACAACTTTGAAATAACAGAGCAAGCAGATTGCCCACCGGATGTAAAACGGCCTATGAACACTGCATTATCTCATAGGTCACGGTGACCTAGGTCGCGCCCTATGTAGCATTGCACTGCGCCCGCCATCCTGAGACATAAAGATGAAAATTCGGCCTCGGCGAAAAATACCCTTCAAACCGGAACACAGCTTTGCGAGCATTACTGCTCTGCGGCAGAAATAGGTAGGTACTTCGACGAACTCTTTCTTGTTATTACTTGGTAGTTAACAGTCAGTGAGCTTACAGTCGGTGAGTTAACAACTGGTGAGTTGATAGCCAGTGAGCTATCAGATGGTGTTTTTTTTTTTTTTTTTTTTTATCCTACTTGGATGACGGATCAAGCAAGAGGCCCACCTGATGTTAAGCGGTAACCTCTGCTGAAGAGTGCATTACCTCATAGATCACGTCCACCTACGACGCAACCTATGTGGCATTGCACTGCGCCCGCCACCCTGAGACATAAAGATACATACGATTATGATACGGTTTTCCTTTATTTAAAGGCATTTTTTAAAATTTTTACAGGCTTTAAGTTTTAAAGGCTGTGGTGTGTCCAGCCTAAGAATAGACCCCTTCGTCTCCTCCCGTGGATGTTGTAAAAGCCGACTATGGGATTACTCGGACGACTTCTTGATAAGATACGTTGGTATAAGATTTGTCCTGGTTGCTATATAGCTTAACATAAAAAGTGTTATTGCTGGAAGAAAGCGTTAGCCGAGTCAGTCGTGGGAAGCAATGGCGGTGATGAGCTCACCACTTGTCACGTCTACATTCCACGATAGTGCAATCCACTGAGAAAAGAGGTCCATTGTGGGTCTGCCTACCCCTCTTCGGGAAAAAAGCATGTGTATATGTATGTATGTAACATGTATGTTTGTCATTTTAAATTATTGGCAAGTATAAGGGACACCTTTTCGGTAGCAGTGCTGACATTTAATGGTGTTTTTTGCAGGAGAGCCAGTTGTATCGCTTGAGCCAAAGAACTTGAAGAGCCTGGAGCGCTGCATTATCTTTCTTGCTAACGGTAACATAGGCACTGTTGACTGCGAGCAACGGCTACCTTACGTTTGCTACGCACCACTACCTGCATGTGGGGAGAAGACTGTTGGTGAGTTTTACACCGGTATTTTTAGTCATTCCTCTACCTTGACTTGACTCAACCTCACACGAGTATATTTTGTATTCAATTTGAATGACAAACTTCGAAAATGGAATACGAGTGAGTTTGATCCAAGTCGTGAAAAGTTAGAGGAACTACTAAGAATCTTCTTTACTTCTTACTATCTTTCTGTCTAAGATGCTTTCCTTCTTTTTTTCTTCGTTTTCTTGTTCAGTGTTGCTGAAATCACCTGTTTCAGGCTCTAATCATACAACGGACAACATCCAAGTTCTCTTTTTCATCAGTTTTAGCTTGCTTCGTTTATTTTTCTTTCCGGGCTTCATTCTTTGTTCGTCTTTCCGGTTCATCTATATTTCAAGCCCTTGCTGGCATCAGATTGAGCTTGACAAATTTGGCCTGTCAAGGTCAGAATTAATACAACATTACAGTGACGTGATCATAGAGTCATAAGGGCAAGCTGAACTTGCCGCTTCTAGTCCTATGCATTTCTGTGGGAGCTACTTTTAAACTTCCTCTGATATACTCATTTATTATCTTATCCATTCTTGTCACTCCACACATCCATCCCATCCATCTCAACATTCGCAACTCCGTGGAATTCACTCCTCTTTCATCCGTCGCCTTGATTGCCCAACACCTCATGCTATACGACCGGCTTAGTGATTGTCGTGTAGATTTAAACTAAAGTGGTCCCTTTTATTTCAGTCTAAGACCACGATAAATGTAGTGTAGTTTCAATGTACTGCACTGAAATGATACCTCAATTTACTCATCTAGTAGTAGTAGAGCTTTTTCGTAAAAGAGTTCGTCCGGGGAAGTACTACCACCATACCTATTTCTGCCGCAATGCAGTAGTGCTCGCATTGCTGTGTTCCGGTTTGAAGTGTATGGGTGCCGGTGAAATTACAGGCACATGAGACTTTTCATCTTTATGTCTCAGGGTGGTGGGCGCAGTGCTATGCCACATAGGGCGCGTCCTAGGTGGACGTGACCTATGTGAGAATGCACTGTTCATAGGCAGAGGTTACAGCTTAAAATCAGGGGGGCCATCTGCTTGTTCCGCCATTCAAGTAGAATAAAAAAAGAAACTAACAACTAATATTTATTCTGTGCTAACACTTCGATTTATCTTATGCAGGGTACGAGTTTGGGAGTCGAACTGGAGGCTGCTACAAATTTCACACAGTAGCAAATGCCTGGTTAACTGCGAACAGTATCTGCCAGGCAGAGGGCGCTCACCTCGCCATCATCAATAGCGACGCCGAGGGTCTAGACCTCGTGGAACTGATGCACAAGTATCCTGCAAACACCTTATCAAGCTACATCAAAGACTATGTGGCTATCGGTGTATATTACAGGAGACCACAAGGAGCGTGGTTCACCATACATGGTCAGGCTTACGTATTAGATATTTTTTACCTTGCCGAAACCCAATCGTTCTATTGTATTAAGTTTTCAAACGTTGCGTTTTTTTTTTGTTTAACTTGAGTTCAGCTGATGTAAGAAATGGTATCGCGCTATTTTATAGATAATGAAAAGTTTTATCGATCGTTATAGCAAACGTATATATTTCACAAGTAATTAATTTTGTAAAAATTAAAAAAAAAAACCCCAATGCAATGAAACGGCTGAACCGATTTTGATCAAACATAGCTAAGAAAGAACAGACAAATTCACCATTAAAAAAAAAACGGTTCATCCGTTCGGGAGCTACGATGGGACAGACACACACACACACACACACACACGCAGACACGTCAAACTTATAAAACACCTTCGTTTTTCGTCGTGGGTTAAAAAAAAAAACTAAAACGTTTACGTTTACATGGTTAGCGCGATATAAAATGTCCACAATGAAACGGTTTAGTTGTGGTTTTGTTTTGGTAAATTAGCGCGATTGGGGGGGATTTCAACATTTAAGGCAATATGCTAAAATACCAAATGGGCGGAGTCTAGCAAGAAAACAATAGCTGCAAGAAAGTGACAGCGCTATTGCTCACTCGGGAAGAGATGAGTTATGGATTTCATCAGTTTGGAAGCGAACTGACGTAAGCGATAAATGTTTAAAATTCGTTTTGCAGATGCAAGCAGCAAGCAGTATTTTTTTTATAAATTAAAGTAGCAAATATAAAACATAGATTCTACTGAATAGTATACAAATTTACGCTTAATATTTTCTCTAATCGAAGGAGGAACCTAAAACGGTTTTTAGGAGGGCAAATTTAAAAAATACAGCATTCGATACATATTTCGCCAATCGTGTTTCTTGTCTATTATTTATTTAAATTAAATACTCAAGTAATTACTGTGTTAACATAAAGTTCGTAACATTTATTGTTACTAAGTGAGCATGTAACGTAACGACTCCAAAATTTTAACATATCGCTTTAACTTCGTGTGTCTAGCGATGAAGTGGTGCAATGACTGATGAATTGTGGCATTCCACGGGGAGGTCAATGTCCAGCAGAAGTCTTCTGTAGATGATATGTTATGATGATGATGACCTAGCTATAATTCTTCCGCCATAGGTCACTGGCCCTTTTCAGGGACACCACACCTCAAGATGGTATCTGACCTAAAGCAGGATGACCAAGAAAGAACTGGTGGGTGATACGTACCTAGCGATAATAACACCCATATTATTATAACCTCAACTGTCATACATAGTCCTGATCCCACACTAGGATTCCCTGTGTCGTGGGTATCAGTATCCATCGGTACCATGGTACCATAATTCCCAGACCAGCAACAAATATTTGCAGATTATACAAATATTGTTTCCGCAGCGGAATGGAACCCACTCTTCTTGCATCTCAGCCGGAAAAGGAGCTTGCCAAAGTTTTACATCAATCACTCTCATATTATGTCAAAGAACTGACGCAGAAAATCCCGGAGTCCGCAAGGAAAAAACAGACTTGAACGATCATTTGCCTTATATAAATCTCTGAGGTGTATCCGGTCTAAGAATAGATCCCTCCGTCTCCTCCCATGGATGACCTAAAAGCTGACCGGACTTATTGTTAAGATTCGTTGGTATAAGATTTGTCCTGGCTGCTAGCTTATTATGGAATTTATACTGTAAGAAAGCGTTACTCAAGTCAGTCGTGGGAAGCAATGGCGGCGATGAGCTTGCCACTTGTCACGTCTATATTCCACGATGTTACAACCTACTGTGAAAAGAGGCCCATTGAGGCTCTGCCTACCCCTTCGGTGAAAAAGGCGTGTGTCTACATAGACAAGCGCCTTTTACCCATTTTTTTTTCTGACAATTCAAATATTTGTAAAGCGAGCTCTGTATAGAGCACATGCTCGCTTTTCAAATATTTGGCTTGTCAGTATGCAAGTATTTATACGTTCTAACTCACAATAAAAGTGCGTGGGAATAACTATTAATCTCATTCTAGATCAGACCCTGGAGGAAGCGGGATACGCGAAGTGGCACTCTGGTGCGCCATATAATTACAATAGCTACGGGTTCTTATGCAGGGACGGCACTTTCATTGACAATAGTACATATGCAGCACCGTTTATCTGTGAAAAGAAGCCTGTTCTACTGGAGTTTTTCAATTAATAAATCCTTACTGACTTTAGTAGCTGGGCAACACGTCCACAAGCCTGGAGCTCCTAACTGATGAAAGTGTAATTAACCTTCCTTGTTATATCCTTTTATTTGTATCCAAAAATACTGGGACAAAATACATAACTATGTTAAAGTTTACAAAACAACATTTTGATTCAAACAAGGCCAGGTTTATACATAAGTAAGTAGGTTCTTTACTAACCCCCACACTAGGATTCCCTGTGTTGTGGGTGGTTAGTCTCTTCCTGTCTGCTAACGATGCTTGATAATAAACGATAAAGCTTCTTAAAAAATGATTTGTAATCTTTTCAAATTTATACACACCGGCCGGGCCAACAGCCATTCTTATAATGTTATAAGTTTATCTCCATCCAATGGTTGTCTGGAAGAAATAACTTCTAAGGGATAGGACCACCCATTGTCCTATTCCTCAAACTAGGACAGACCTTGCTAAAAGACATTACAGCTCCATTTATCTATAACAAAAAAAAAGTTAAATAATTCTCAGATTAAAAATAAGATTGCAAATTGGCTCAATTTTTTGTTATTTCTGCCCCTGTGGTGACAGTCCAGTCCGTTTATGCCGGACATGAACCCGCTAAAACCAGCATCTGTGTTTATCCGGTCGCCTTTAGTCAGGACAACGGGAACGCTTTCGCATTCCCGTTATACCAACAACATTGGTCCCCTACGGAGGAGACCCCTTCCCGGTGGGGTGGAGCACGGTACTCCACCCTATCTCCATGAGGGGCTGCTGGAACACTACGCGCTCCACCTCGGGGCCTAAATCATCCTCGGCAACGGACGCCCCCGTGTCCGCTGCCTAGGCCCCAGTTATAGGGCTGAAGGAGAGCGTGGAAGAGCCAGGTTTCATTGACCTGCGCAATTTAACTCTATGGAACGGGTATTAGTAATAAATCTAGTGAACAGTTCAGTCGGCGACACGCCACCACCGGGCCAGTGGGCCACGAGTCCTTGTTAACTAACGGTAATTAACGTACTGCCAGCGGTGTTGGTACAAGCGATGGAAAACAAAAGGCAAATCTGGAATTTGTTAAAAACCAAACAACGAATGCTGAATCATAGTAAATAGGTAAAAAGGTTATTTAGATAAATAAATACACAGATTAAAATTTGTCCAAGCTCAGCATAATCTGTTGACAAGAGAGTAGGACATATATTTGTATATATATATATATATATATATATCGTACTAGAACATTCTAGATGTCTATTGCTCACTTAGATAAGCGGAATTCGCTCGAAAAGCATTCAGTCATAAATTGACTTTCAGTGCGAATCAATCAAGTGACTTTAGAGTGAGTGAACAGTGTTAGTGAATATAACTTATGAAACTATCATGGTTATGTACATATTTTTCACTAGAAATGGGATATTTACCATTATTTTTGAGTTTTAATTGTTCTTGATATTTCGGCACAGTTGCATGCGCCATGATCACGGGAGAACTAACTAAAATCTTTGCGAGTAGATGTTATTGGCAGATATATCGATCATTAAAACTCAAAAATCATAAATATCCCGTTTCTAGTGAATTGTATGTAGTGTTAGTGAAGTAGGTACAGTTGCAGTAGGTGATGAGTGAATCAAGTATTTTTGTAAATTTTATTAAAAGTGTAATTTTGGTTTAGCTGGAGAGGAGTGTGATTATAGTTTTGATGCTCTATAGTGCCATTATCTTCCTCCTGGGCACAACCTTATTCTTACAGCACACTGGTTCTTTTCACCAACCGTCACTATTAAAATATTTTAGATCATAGCCACTTCAACAGTGACAACCAACCGAGTGAAAACCAGTGACGAACAAGAAGGTCTGTTTGAGCCTGTATCTTGAGCCGTATCAAAGCAACCCGAAGCTAATAAGCTCTAATACAAGCCTTGAGAATCTGTACCAGAAGTTAGCGCGATATATGGGGGTTACTAGTTCAATCTCCCGTGAGAATCCGCGCGCGTGTAATGCGATACATCATTAGTATGCAAACCCTGTTATTTGTAACTTGTCTCTAGATTATCTTGCTAAGAATACGACCTAGTTCTTTTAAAATAGATATAAACTGAAATTATTTCGTCCATCAAATTTATGAAAAAATTTGATTGACTGAGGGGAATGAAAAACAACAACACAACAATTATAGTAAAACACAACAATTCTATGGAAGTATGGTACCTAAAATTATTTTAAAAAAAGTTAAGTACTGGTCCTACTACTATCCTACTAATCTTATACCTACTTCGTTGGTATAAGATTTGTCCTGGCTGCTAGCTAATGGAATGTGTTATTACTGGAGGAAAGCGTTAGCTGAGTCAGTGTGAGACGCAATGGCGGCGATGAGCTCACCCCTTGTCACTAAATCCAGTTCTCTGATAATAAAATTAATAATAAATATTTTCCGTGGATGAAGCCTCATCCAATTTCATGTAATATTTATATTAATTGCACGGCCATTGCTCCGAAATTGCGAATGAATACTGAAACCTCTAAACTTTCATTTGCTTTTATGGGGCAGATATTATTTGATATGAGTAGGTAGTAATTATTGTTTTATAATATATAGGTGAAACAAAAGTACCTATATATTATATAACAATAATTACTTCGTGAATGACGGAACAAGCTTATGGCTCACCTAAAGTTAAGCAGTAACCTCTGCATTACCACATAGGTCTCGTCCACCTAGGACGCGCCCCATGTGACATTGCCCTGCGCCCGCCACCGTGAGATATAAACATGAAAAGTCTCATGTGCCTGTAATTTCAGCGGCAACCATACCCTTCAAACCGGTACACAGCAATGCAAGCATTCTACTATTTCTATTCTATTATTATATCCTATATATATAGGCATGCCTTGCGGTAGAAATAGGTATAGTGGTAGTACTTCCCCAGATGAAAACTTTCATAAAAAAGCTCAACTATTACTAAAAAAAATAGATAAAATGTGATATACATGTACACATGTTCCCCCGCACGGTGGCGCGCGCCCATTCTCCGATCCCGCGCACACTCACTGCGCTCAATGCCCTCCTGGACGCAAATCGTGATTGCGATGTGGTTGCGGATGGATGGAAGATGATCCTGTCGGAGTGCTTGGGGTTCTGCGAGGTGAATGTGTGAGAGGGATGTCTGACATTTTGACATTTATCTATTGCTTGCTTTTATTGTTGTTATTGTTCAGGTTTTTATTACTTACTATTATTTATTTTTGACATTTTATGTGATTGATTTATTAATTAATTTTATGACTTTTTTTTTACCTATAAGTTTAGTGTGACATGTGTTTTTATTTTTTTTGATTGAATGGTGTTTGTTTAATTAATTATTATTTTTGATTATGTTTTTCTCTACCTTTAATGTATTATGTATTCTGTTGAAATAAGTGGTATAAATTAGAAATTTAGTGTAACTGGCCCAGGCCGTACTAAGTTGTTGTATAAATAAATAAATAAATAAATAAATAAATAAATAAATAAATGTTTATACATTTATGTTTATATAGTATATTTATTTAAGATGTACCTAAAAATAAGTATATAATTTGTGCTGTTTGTTTTATAATTGTGTTGTCCCTAGTTTTTCAGAATAAATAAATCTCCTTTGTCATAACTTCTAGTTGAGTCTCCCTTTTTCAAAGACCCATAGCTAAAACCGACCAATTGTCATACTCAGTTCTCCATCGTCTTACCTGAGTTTTCTTTTACCAAAGTAACTCCGAAGATATTTTCGGTTTGACTATCGACATAGGTACCCATGCTATCGACCCCCAGCATTCCTTAACGGCCTCCAAATCATACCAAAGTGTTGGAAACAAATGTGTTGGAACTAAGCGCTTGTGCGTGATCTCGACCAATTATTTCACCTTATTGGCCGAGTGTAACGGATCCAACTTGTGATAAATAGTGAATGTAAGAATTCGGGTTCACTGAATTTGAGCAGTTCACGAAATTTTGAAATGGTCAGAGTCATTCGAACCTCACAACAATCCGAGCAGAGCATTCGAGAGTGTAACTTTTCTCCCAACCGGCAAGATGACACAAAAACTGTCTACTGCCCCTGTGAACAAACAACCGGGGCAGATGAATCTTTCCCATTTTTTTGTTTCCTTTTTTTCATATGCCTGGTGGCCCCGGCCCCGTTACCAGGGCAGATGGAGTAAAAGTTAGTCCGATTCTAGGGGGGCTGATCGAGACCAAAATAATTCCCAATTTGATTAATGCTATTACCGAACACTGATCACGAATTTTATTTTATCACCAGAACAGGTTTTTATTGTAATTCCTATGGAATTAGAAATTTGTGATCTGCGTCCTGCAATAGCAATATGCAATGCAAGGTCACCATTGGTCTCTAGGTCATTTCAGGGATACCTTACCTCATGCTGGTTACCGACCTAACGCAGAGTGACTACGAAAGTACTAGTGAAACGAAGAAGTAGTTTTATATAAATTAGGCAAATAAGAGAAACATTTTGTTATTGATAGGGGCCTGGATTGAATAAGTAGGGTAGGTACGTATAAATATTTTAAGTACCTTAATTTGTATGTAAAATAACTCGATAGGAGTGGAAACGAAAACGAAAATAATGGTGAGTATATTTGTGAAGTGTGAAAGACTTTATAGAAGGGAAACACTGAAAAAATAGTTATTTTAAAAATCTTTAATGATACACTTACATCTTTTCTATCTAAATACAATATTTACAATCTTAATTACATAACTTAACTAACTTAAACAATGATGATATTGTCACAATTTAATATAATTTTGTCAATGTTTAAAATAACTATTCTAATAAAACCATGGTGGCAGTATCGTAAGGCAGTGATATTTAGCCAAGTTGAGTATTCTATAGTATAACATAGTATTAAAAGCTTCAGTTCGAAGACAAGAGAAATATATACTGTCCCAAAAATACACAATAATGTAAAAGTTCAAGTTCAAATTCACGGGCAGATCAAGTTATTTCTGAAGAGAAGGGTAGCGTAAAATTTAAAAAATCTTATTGTTTATCTTTGGGAGAGATAATAAAGGCACATATTAAAAAAATGGAAGGGGTTTACTGAACGGAGCAATTATAACTGCACTTTTAAATCATCATCAACTACTTTGAAGCATACAAAGTTAATTTTAAATTAAATTGTATGAAATAAATGATTGAGAAAATTACTAGGTTTTTTTTACATCTGCTATAAATTAAAAACGTTTTTGTTGTTTGATTGGAAATGTTTTAATTTAGATTGTTTATAATGATTAATTTATTGTAAATATTTTATTTCATTAAAGACTTTAATTTTTCTGTGAAAAAATAATTATTTGAAAAAATGGAATGCTTTTGTCATGATGTTTGCACTCACGATCAGTAAACGCCAACCTCATTAGAAATCATAATTTAATAATACATACAAACTAAGAATTCATCAATACCAATTGATAAGTAATATACATTATATCACACAAATCCTTCCATCTATGCTACCAATAAGCAGATAAAGCCAATAAATAAAATATTTTGTTAAACATTATAATTATTATGAAAGTACCTATAAAGTACAGGTGGTCGTTTCTATTTATGTAACCTTAAGTTATTTTTAAGGAATCATAAAGTTCAAAATCATTCCTTGAGTCCACTCAAGTCATCCACATAACGACATCATCAAAACAACAAATACTTTTTTAAACTTCACCAACTAAACTTTAGTTAATTAACATATATTTTTAACATTTAGAAGATCAAAAAGGCGTTGTGAAATAAGTAAAATATTCCTAGTAATATATCTGCAAACGAATTTTTAAGTTAAATTGAACACGGAAATCATCTTTTACTATTTGCTGATACATGTGAGCAGAGTCTATCGCTTAGCTGCGGGGGCCTGCGTGTGGTGTTGGCATCCTTCTACATTTTCGGGCCAGTCGCAAACGTTTTCGTTATAATTGAACACAAGGTTTTGAGGGCAGGGCATGTGGTGTCTCCTCTCTCCCTCACACATGTAGTACATGGTGCAGTCAACCTTGTCGGGGTGGTACGAAATGTGGCCATCTTCTTCCTCGCAGGTGACTTCATTGGCTAAAATTAAAGAATTTTGGATGAGAACAATGCATCGCTTTTGAAAGACTTGTTACAATTGGTTTTTACCCCCGATGGAACGGAGCGAGTGTATTTAGGGTGAGGTTGTTTATGTGTACAAACAACGAACGGTTTGATCGATTTAGATACGGGTTTATATAAATTAAAGATGGTGTTTGCAAGATGGTTCTCGCTTTATTTGGTGGATATTTTTGCAGCTGTTTCCATTCCAGGATTATCAGCTCGCATAAAATACTTTTAGGAAGAGAAGCTGATAGCAGTTCAATTATTTCCTGTGGTGACATTTAAAATCGCATTATCAGTAATTATCTCCGGGACTCTACATTATGCGTGCTAGACTCCGTTGTGCTTCCATAAGTATAGCTTTTTCCTATTTTAATGGAACACTAAAAATAGTCAGGGGTTTTTTTTAATAAAATTAGTTTGTACAATAATACTCGTACTTACGATCTTTAGTAGTGTACTGTCCATTGGGGTTTGAAGATTCATAAGGTCCGTCGTACTCCAGCCTGACTTTGTAGTCACCGAGCTCTTGCTTCATGGCTGTGATGAGAGGGTACTTTCCAGTTCCGCACGACCCTCTGAAGTCATCCATGTCGATGGACCAGACCATGATACCGCCGAAGCCTTCTTCTTTGAGCCAAGCCATCTGGAAAATAAATATCATTGTTGTAAGTTTTCAGAATGACTGGGCAAAACTATGTTTCCCTTTTATGTACGCAACAACCTTATCGAGACGACTCTTTAGTAAATGCATGGCCTGTCCCGAAAGAGCCGAAAGAGCCCAACGGAAAGCAACTCATAGCTCGTTCCTGATCTTTTGCATTGTGGAACAGAATGGGACCAAGCTATGAGCTGTTTTCATTTGTTTTATAGGCTTTTACTATACTTAATATCGCAGATTTCCATTCTGAAAGAAAGTCGGGCACTTTTCAAAGTTACAAAGTTATACTAAATTATCTAAACAGTTCAGCACTATACGACAGGTGGAACCTATCTAAGGACATTCATACCTTAGTTTTCAGCGATCTTTCATCATCAAATCCGACCCATTGGTCTTCTCTGTATGCGAAGGGTACCATCTGCTCGTTGTCCCAGACCAGTGTGGTGTTATCTTCACGGAGGAACTCGCAGATCTCGTAGTAAGACATGAAGCCAGCCTCGTTAGTGAACCGGCCTGCTGAACCTGAAAGAGATTACAAATCTGGTTATTTTGCGTCAACTACTCATTTGAAAATACACTGGACTCATTCCGTATATATGTCATTCCTTTCTGCAGCAGTTTTGAGAAAAATAAAACCAAAATCTGACAGAACACTGACAGTTGAAAAATGGTGAATCCTACAGGAAGATATATACAAGATATGATAAATGCAATGCAAGTCATTCATAAAAAACCCTACTGACTGTATACTTATTCTGACTGTGACACTACCTTGTGTATTTATTCATCAGTATTTCCAAAATGACTCAACCAATTTTGATTATGTGAATCGTTTTTTTTAAATATTTATCTTTAAGTGCTTAACCGATTTGGATATATTTTTTGTGAACCATTATTTTGAACAGTCACATATTGTGCTGGAAACCAGAAGAGTTTTTTTTACAAGCTTAATATTAATTTGCTATGTATTAATTGTCAGTGGAATCTTGCAACTGAATTTAAGAACAGTTATCCTCAACCGATTGAGATGATATTTTGCATACCTATCAAGTTCCGATGACAATGCAATGGTGACAACGAGCTGATCTGATGATGGACACGCAAGGTGGACAACGAAACTCCTCGATAGATAATAGTGGACTGGCCGTGTTTAGGCTCATTTTGACCAGCGCACGGTTACGATCACTAATTTTATAAAAGCATGTATTGAAAAATATGTTTTTCACAATAAACCTATTTTATTACAAAATGACGTAGTCTCTCTTATTATTTCAGCAGTGGACGGCTACAAACTGGTGCGAATGATGTTGATGAAGAAAAGGTCATTCCATAGGTACAACTGTGCCTAGCTCCTAAACATGTACATGTATCTGTTTAGCAAGTGTTTGATGATGATAGGAAACTCCAGAATTCAGAAACTTACCACCACCGGAGGCGGGGGCTCCGATGTCGAACTGCGTGTCGTTGATGAGGGTGAAGGATCTGCCGTAGGTCGGCATACCGATCATCAGCTTCTCTTTTGGAGCACCTTGGCGAACCCATTCCCGAGCCGAGTAGTCCTGAAATGTTAAGATTATAGCAGTCATAAAAATAAGTACCTAATCAATCAAGAATATAACTTGGGATCTCTTTAATATTAAAATAAACGGAGAGATGCTTGTTTTCTTAGGACTTAATATTGACGCAAGTTTTCAGTAGGGTCTTCAAATTAAGGCACTTGCTGGTAGACTTAGTTCCGCTGCATTTGCAGTTCTTACGCTAACACAATAAAGCAGCTTACTGATGAAGCTACAGCTAGCTTCCATAGTGTTATGTCATATGGTATCATATTGTGGGGCAAAGCAGCGGATATCAAAGCTATCCAAGCTATAACTATATCTACTACAAGGTTTATTATCGTCACCACATGCAAAGTTCATTATCGTCATAGCATCGGTACCAATGTTTCTAGTGCTGTAACCATCTCTGGTTTTGGAACTTGGAATGACGGGCCAAGCAGATAGCCCACCTGATGTTGAGTAGTACCCTCTGCCTATGAACAGTGCATTACCTAACAGGTCACTTCCACCAAGGACGCACCCAATTTGGCATTACACTGCGCCCACCACCCTGAGACATAATGATTAAAAGTATCATGTGCCTGTAATTTCACCGGTACCCATGCCCTTCAAACCGGAACACAGCAATGCGAGCACTACTGCTTTGCGGCAGAATTAGGTATGGTGGTAGTACTTCCCCGGACGAACTCTTTCACAAAGAAGCTCTACTAGAGTCCGTGCCACGACTGAATTCTGACGGCCTTTTGAGGAACTAACGGATAACAGAGGTAGATTTTCGCTTTTGCACTGTTGCGCATAGAAACTAGCGCTCCAGTTACCGGAATTCAGTCGTGGCGCGGACTCTACTACTAAACTGGTTCATAATAATATAAATACTAAAATGATTTATTGTAAGTAGGTCTAGGTACGTACCACAGTAAGTTTCTTCTGATGGCTGGTGGCACTTTCAAGGGGGAAGAGCGGGCTGTTGTGTCCAACTTGGCGTTCCCATTGGCCGTGGAAATCATACGTCATCACATTGATGAAGTCCTGAAATATAGGTAATGCACATTCATTAGAAATACAGTAGTCGAAAAGAAAATATTTTTGTCTATTCTAGCATTGCTTTATGAATTGTAAAAGGCGTTGCATCTCTGTTTTTTGTTTATTGTCGTATTACCGGTTCATTATTAGTCACCGTGGTCCTGAATACAGCCTTGTGCACCGACTATACTCATTCATCATGATTATCATCAACAGCATCTTCTAGATACTCACTGCTGGCACAGATAAAATAATACTATATTAGTACTGCTGGACAAGGCCTCACATATAATGCAAAGGGATGGATTTGCCATAATCACTACGCTTGACGCACGCAGGCGGATTGGTCATCGTAGTATTGGTGTTGACTACTCAGGTGGATGCTGATGCCCATCCTTTAGTGTAATCCCTAAATCGGCTTATATGACATCCATGGCAGGAGATTCTTAGGCCAGAGAAACCACACATTAATTGCTTAAATAACCAACTTAACCAAGATTTATTGTCACTAGTCCGCCATACGTCATACTTCACTTACCAAGTATTTAGAAATCTCGGGCACGTCGTATCCAGCTGCGATGGCTTCAAACGAGGCTGGTACAGCAGCAGTCAGCAAGAGACGGGGCTGTCCTGAGGTCTTGGCTTCACCTTCGAACGCTGTGCGGAGTTCCTTCAAGAGGGATACGAAAGCGGCCCGGTCATCAGCTCCTCTGCAATAAAATTATAAGGTTACAGTTGTTTTAATTCAACATCATCATCATGATCATTCGGGTAAAATATGAAAGGGATAAATGCGAGCGAGAATCGCACCCTGTGGTTTCCTATCCGTAAATTATTTTGAAATACATAGTTTGAGGCGTTTTCGAGTTTGAGTTACATTTTCCTACAAACTTCCGAATTTAAGGAGTAAAAATGTGGAAGTTCCTCACTTTTAGACTAATTCCTATACTTGTGTCTAGTCAAGCATTTGCATTCAAAACTATCAATTGTTGAAGTGGAACTGATGAAGAAGATCGCAGGTCCATCGGGACTCCTCAATAATAAGTATTTCAAGGGTGGCGGACAAATTTATTAGCTTAGCTTCGTTATTGTTTGTATCTTACGCGATATCTTCGCTGATTATAAACCGATTTTTTTGATTGAATTGGCTATTTATTTTGATATTACCTCAGAAGTGGTCCCATTTCAATTTTCAGAATATGTTCCAAAACATAAAGAAAGTTAGGGGATCAATCTCGTTTATTGTAGGTAAGTTTTAAATTCAGTTTTGTTTGTAAAAAATAACAATGATAAGACTATAAGGATGCATGACCGACAGGGCATGATAGTGCGGTTAAATACCCAGGAATCACATTACATTGAAGAAGACTAGCGTGCTTGATACTTTGAAGACTTGATATTTTCGATGCCCAGGCTTTGGCAGCTTTTTACATTACAACACGCCGAACTTGCAATGTGAGACTCAGTTACCAACCATAGCGTTTTCCTAAATTTATTACAAATGGCAACACCAATCTCTTACCTCGGGTACTCCCAGTCGACGTCGAGACCGTTGAACTGGTAGTCACGCAGGAAGTCAATGGCTTCGTACACAAACTGGTTCATGCGAAACACGTTGGAGGTCAGCTCTTTGAAGGGAGTGGAGCCGAACGCCCAGCCGCCAATGGCAAGAAGAATCTGGAATTAACGAATAGAATCTAATGAAAAACTGGTACCTAAGATAACGTCAACGGGCTTTGGATTTTTATACATCAAGATCAAGATACGAAGAAAGATCTGATTAGATTAACAATAATTGTAAATATTCTAGTTCACTTTACAACAGGTTAGGTAAGTACTTTAATGTTTAAATATCCAATAACGATTGAAAGTTTTACTTCTGTTGCAAGAAACTGATGCCTGTGATGGGTTTTAAACAGTTCTACTTCACCTTAAAGTAGAAGCTCTTGGAAGAAAACTAAAAAAATAGACCCACGTAAGCTTAACTTGGAATCAATAACCATTCAAGTATTCATCTATGCCGCCAGTCAGTATTCTCGTGGGATTAAGTGACTAGGTTACACCGATAGCAATAGTGACTTGGATTGAGAGGAGATCGAAAAACATCAACAAGCACTAGAAATATACTACTGCATTTCATGACAACCAACATTCAAACAAAAATTACCCTTTGCAATAAGACTTATAAAGAGTTTTTTTTATTATTACAACTTGTAATTACGGATCAAGCAGGTGGCCCACCTGATGTTAATTGCACTGCGCCCGCCATCCTGAGACATATATAAAGATTTTCATAGTCTCATGTGCCTGTAATTTCACCGGCAACCATACACTTCAAACCGGAACATAGCAATGCAAGCACTACTGTTTAGCGACAGAAATAGGTATGTTAGTACTTCCCCGGACGAACTTTTTTACAAAAAAGCTCTACTATTATTACTAAAGAGTATACTCTACATACCTTCAAGTTAGGGTTCTTTTCCCTCAGTGCGACCACCTTGTCATACATATCGGCGTCCTTTTCATCGCCCTCAGCCAGCTTATGGTCCTTGAGCGTCGCGAAGGCATAGATCACGTGGGTGCAGAGCTGAGGGTCTACATTCTCGGGGCTGAAGCGGCCGCCGCTCGGGCGCTTTGATGACCAGGAGGTGAGGTAGCAGAGGACTTGGGGCTCACGCTCTGTGGGAGAGAAATGGAGGATGAGATAAACGTGTCTTTCCAGAAAAGTGAAGAAAAGTCCTACGTCTCTTGAAGGCAAGAATGAAGGTGCCTATTAGAACTTCATGCTCCATCGTCTGCCGCATCTGTACCACAGAATAAATAATAGTAGGTACTACAAGTATATGTACTTAGAAGTAAGATTGTGCTAAATAAGTGTGGATCTGTTGTGACGTAGCCAAATAAATCTGGTACACAGGAAAATTTGGTACACAGATAGAATATGACCTGGATTGAGCTTATAAACTACTTCTTATTTTATTTTTTTTCTAAAATTGGCTTGTGTTTGGCTACTTCTCACCTGATAGGAAGCGACGATGAGGCTAATTTAAGCACGCTCGCCTAGAAGATGCCTATTAACTCTTCGTTTGAAGATGCCCAAGTTGTATAGCTTATATTTAAGTTGTGTAGCTTATGAAAAATTCAAGGAGAGAGTAACACAAAAGCAGTTTAAGGCTCCAAAAGAAACAAAGTATCCAGTTTAGCTGGAAAGAAGCACTTTGTTCTCAAGTTACAAATGAGAACTACCTAGTGGATTAAGTAAAATAATTACAAGAACTAAATCCTGCCCGCACAAAATCTGCGATGCAAATTCGGACGTATCGCGGAGAGGTTATCGCAGTTTTTTCCGATGAGAATTATTGATGTTTTAAACAACTAAAGCTCGTTCACCGTAAGATGGCACCTGCCTTGGTTGGCACGCCAACTTTAAAATATCGATTAATTTGTTTTTTTTCTTTATAATGGGCGTCGCACGGCTTTTGCATTTTCCATTTTTAAGTATAATTCAAGTATAATAAGTGGTACGAATGTGATATGTGCGAGTAAGTCCATAAAAGAAACACAAACAAGAACCACTGATGGAAGAATGCAGATGTGTAGGTAAGGGTTTGGTTTACGGTTTTTATCTGCTAGTCATACATTTCGTACCTACATAAAGTTCTCAGTACCTAATGTATTCCAAAAGTTAAATATGAGTAATATTCTGACATGTGAGTGGCGTGCCTCGCTCTTTATTTTATCTAAATAAACTTCTACTCGTAGGGATTCAATAAAAGTGTTTTATGTCTGAATAGATAAAAAATCTGAATAATGTTTATTTCACTAACTTCACTGGGCTGAAAATTGATGTGAAAGGCCCTGATTCTTCAATATTTAACAACATTTATTTATACAATATCTAAATAGGTACTCATAGATCGTAGGCAACAGTAGATACAAAATTGTACATATGCATATACCTATTTTTTTAACTTTGCATGCTGTAAAGCTGATCATGGTCTGTACCTTTTTATCTTTTTTATCATATAATGTACCCATGTTTTGCTAAGTAAATGATTGATTGATTGATAAATACAGACCGTTCACCGTAAGTTAGCACTTGCCATGGAGTATTTACAGGTGCCATCTTACGGTAAACGAGCCGGACCGTTCACCGTATGGCACCTGCCATGGAGTATATACAGGTGCCATCTCACGGTGAACGAGCCGGACCGTTCACCGTATGGCACCTGCCATGGAGTATATACAGGTGCCATCTTACGGTGAACGAGCCGGACCGTTCACCGTATGGCACCTGCCATGGAGTATTTACAGGTGCCATCTCACGGTGAACGAGCCGGACCGTTCACCGTATGGCACCTGCCATGGAGTATTTACAGGTGCCATCTTACGGCGAACGACCTGTAACTCAACAGTTTAAATTGAAAAAGGTGTCAGTTCCGACGCGCGAGTTACTTCAGTCCGGTTCAGAAAACATAACGTATTCACTTTTTATTAACGCTCGATTTAACGATTTTAATACATCTATTGCAGAAACTACAATAATTTATTTACCTACTTGTATGTATTATTCTTTCTGTACCTACTTATTTATAGACCGAAATTAATAAACTAAGCTATTAAACACAATATTTCAATGGTTCAATAAAAACAGAGAGATCATTTCATTTTATATTAAAAATCATAAAAACATTACGAAAGTGTCAATCAACCAAATCAATTTTGCAATCAATCAATCACGGTCATTGAAATTACTACGAATAAAGTAAAATTTTAAATCTGAAAGATTGATGGGTATGTAATGTTTTTCAACTAAAGATGTTATTGATCGTAATATCTACTAATGGAAAATAATACTAAATATATTATGGTACTTTCCAAAATTTACAAAGGGCACGATTAAAAAAAAACATGCTATATAGTTAGGTATGCAAAAATAACAAAAACGTGCTTATGTTATAAATTTTGAAGCTTCTGTGACCCAATAAAGTTCAGAGCTGACTTCGCAGAAAATTCGTCAAAGACGTCTAACATCTAAAATATGTTATTTATCACCGTTCCTTACTCGAGAGCACGTAGAGCACCATCTTGCAGAGATCGTTGAGAGGACAGAAACGCCATCCTCAACAAATGGCTATCGAAAAAGAAAAAAAGACACGAAAGCGTTAAACATAATGTATGGGAATCACTTTGGCATGGACGCGTTTGTAGATGCTTATCCCGTCCGCACACATTTTGCGAGGAGCTATCCTTTTATTTTCGTTTTCGATGTCCATTTGTCTTTTAGGGCACGTCATAAACTTGAGAGCGTTAAATCAAAAAAGCCATTTGTTTCACATCACCAACATAAGTTGACCTGCCTCATCCCTGAAAAATGCTTCAAATCGGAAATCTTTTGTCGCTCTTTGGGGTTCTCTGATTTCTGGTTTGAAAGAACACTTAAACGTAAAAGCGTTCGATGTTTCAAACTTTTAGCAACTATGTTGTCGACTTTCTTAAGCCGTTACTGGCAGTTCGGATCCTAAAAGTGACCCTTGTGGCACCCGGTTGATGCTTGACGCTTTTAGAGCCAGATACCACGAAATACATAGTACAGAAGGTCAGTACCGGCCAAATTTGATTTTAAGGCGATATGTCAAAATACCGAACGGGCGGAGTCTAGCAAGAAAACAATAGCTGTAAGACAGTGACAGCGCTATTGCTCACTTGAACCCGGGAAAAGGTGAGGCATAGATTTTTGCCACTCGGAAGTAACTGACGTAAGCGACAAATGATAAAACTTCGTTTAGCTTCTAAAGTAGCAAATATAAAAATAAATTATCTATAATTAATGTAAGTAATGTGATTACCAACCGAATAATATAAAAAATATGCTTAATACTTTCTCTAGTCGAAGGAGGGACCTAAAAAAGGCTTTAGAAGAGCCAATTTCAAAAAATAAAGCTATCGAGAAAAGTTTAGCGAATCGTGTTTCTAGTCTATAACTTATTTAGATTACATCCTCAAGTAATTACTGTATTAACATCAAGTTTGTAACCTTTACTGATAGTGAGTGAGTATGTAACGAAACGACTCCAAAATTTTAACATAGCGTCTTAAGGAGGATGCTTTCGCTTGTGGCGCGATATTCGTATTTATGAGATACTAGCAATTAAAACACGTGTTTTAAGTCTCCTTGTTCTCGCTAAATTAAGTTTTGCTATCTGAAGAAGTCTGCAGAGCTGTAATGTCTAAAAAACTCAAAAAATTTGAATACCACGCGTTAAGCGTGAGCATCCACCTTAACTACCTACGCTCGACCGTAGCGCTAAGGCTTGCAAAGGTTAAAGTTTACATTTCGGAACCTCAATTTTAAACATTTCAGCTCCTGCCGATTATGATTTTAATTAGCTACAGTCCGGTACGGTACCGTAGCACTAGGGCTGGCTAAAAAATGACAATTCTTTTGTGTTCAGTGTTGTGTTTAGACAACCAAACAAAAAATCATTCAATTCATGTACGATTGTGCATTGCACAATTCAACAACAATACCTAAGTGACAAGACAAAATATATAGGTACCTAAATAATCACGTCTTTTCGCCAAAGCGCGGGCGCACTCGCGACTGGCGTTTGACCGAGTTTCACCAAGATCGTCGTGATACGCGTTATCGCTCGTTGTACTAAGCTGACCTTCTGTACTATGTATTTTGTGCAGATACAGTGTTTCTGCTGTTATGAGAGGTGTGAAGTACATTGTTGAGTATGGCTTGTTCTAAGTGCTTTGGTATTGTTTATGTTGACTGTACCTAACTTTAAGGAGACGTTTATCTTCAACACTGTACGTACTGCAAAGCAGACAGACGAAAGTGGGATTTTCATTTCACAAAGTTATTACGGAGAAGCCACAAAGGGAAAAAGGGCATTGAAGACAAAGTAAGTTATGCATGAAATCTTGAACTAAGTAGGTACTACAAGAATACTTTCGTTACAAGAATACTTTCGTTACAAGATATGAATACAGATATACAAAATGTGTGTCTGGATTAATAAAGTTTTATTCTGGTGTAAAACAGATAAAGCCATTTCAAACAAATAAAAACATTTTAATAAGCTTTCGTGATAAATATTTTTTTCAATACAAACTTTTATAAAATTTGTGAAAGTAACCACAAATATTTGTTCCAAGGCGGGAATCGAACCCGCAACCTCCTGCGTCGCAGTCGAACCTTCGCCCGCCACGCCACAGAAGTCGACAAAAACTTTAAAACTACGAGTATTTATAACTAATTTGTAGCATTGCTTTTTGCGTGAAGAACAAACAAATAAATTATTTTCGCAAACTAAACTAACTCCTGTTGCTGACAGTCCCAGTATAGTTTCCATCTATCGCATGGAGTAATAATAGTTTATGCTCGTAGCTCTCAAAGTTATAGCTGGACCGTACGGAGTAGCTCCATCGCCAATACTGCCATATAAATACGCTTTGGGTATTGTAGCGATGTGGCTCGGTTTGACAATGTTTTGTTAGTAGTAGAGCTTTTTTGTGAAAGAGTTCGTCCTGAGAACTACTACCACCATACCTATTTATGCAGCAAATCAGTAGTGCCCACTTTGCTGCGTTCCTGTTTGAAGGGTATGGGTACCGGTGAAATTACAGGCACATGAGACTTTCATCTTTATGACTCAGGGTGGCGGGCGCAGTACAACGTACAACAAATAGGGTTCGTCCTAGGTGGACGTGACCTATGAGGCAATGTATTGTTAAAGGCAGAGGTTACCGTTTAACATCAGGTGGGACATCTGCTTTTTCCGCCATTCAAGATAAAAAAAAGCTCCACCCTAATATTTCTCAAGCTCTATTTATATCTTTTTTTGTTCTAGGAGTTTTTTTTTTCTATTTGATTTGAATGATTGAATAAGCCGATGGCCCACCTGATTTTAAGCATTAACCTCCGCCTACGAGTATAACAATTTAATTAACCTCATAGGTCACTTCCACCTACACAACTTCTGTGGTGCGGCGGGCGAAGGTTCGCCTGCCGCGCAGGAGGTTTCGGGTTCGATTCCCGCCTCGGAACAAAAATTTGTACGATCTGCAGATATTTGTTCTGTAAGAAAATACCCAAAACACCCATATGTTCTGGGTATTATCTATGAATAATAAAAAATCTATATCTATTAAGTATATAAATTATCGAGTAATCATAACACAAGCTCTGCTTAGCTTGGGGCTACATAATGTTGTGTGAACTGTGTCCAGCAATAATTATTTACCTATTTATTTATTTACCTAGGACGCGCACTGTGCGGTTTCAGTGGCACCCATGCCCTTCAAATCTGAACACCCATACCCTTCAAACCGGAATACAGACTTGCGAGCACTACTGCTTTGCGGCAGAAATAGGTATGGTGGTAGTACTTCTCCGAACAAACACTTTCACTTTTTTTTTTTTTTTTTTTTTGTATACTACTTGGGTGGCGGAACAAACTGATGGCCCACCTGATGTTAAGCGATAACCTCTGCCTATGAACAGTGCATTCTCACATAGGTCACGTTCACCTAGGACGCGCCCTATGTGGCATTGCACTACGCCCGCCACCCTGAGACATAAAGATGAAAAGTCTCATGTGCCTGTAATTTCACCGACACCCATACCCTTCAAACCGGAACACAGCAATACAAGCACTGCTGCTTTGCGGCAGAAATAGGCATGGTGGTAGTACTTCCCCGGACGAACTCTTTCACTAAAAAGCTCTACTACTACTACTACTAAACGCTATAGGTAGTCCTAATCAATGTGAGGCACGCTCTACAGTATATTATCCCTCTTTGATCTGACGTGTGTGCAAATGGAATTCAGCAAACACGTTGTGCAGTCGAACTTTTGTTGGGAACAGTTTTTAAATTGCTCATCCTGTTGTTTATCGTTGTAGGTTGCAAATTTGAACGAGCTTCATTACGACGAAACAATTTTACAGCTTCTACTTCACACTACTCATTTGTGCCTCATACGAGGTGCTGTAAACTCTTCAACACACTGGTTCTTACTGCCAACGGGTACTTTCAAGTCACTAGATCTAAATGAATGAAGGTATAGACGTGGAACTGTGTATTGTGACGCTCTAGTACCAATGTTGTTATAGTGTCACCACGCTCTCGTTATACTGGGATAAAATAGTAGATTATGCACTATGGGAATAAAGCAGTGTCTTATGTCGCGGGCGGCATATTGAACCCTGAGCGTAACGAGGGACTCTACTTATACAGTTAACTACCAAGCGTAGCGAGCGCAGATTTACCATGCCATATGGGCTTCTTTTTACTTAGAGTTTTCAACGAGTTTCCACATGAATATGACGTTTTAAATTCAAATCACTTTATTCCCTAAGGAGTTTCATATAACTTTATATCCCTTGGGAGATAATGCTTTACTTTACGTTGCGGTTGCATGATATGTAATTGGACATCGTTAAGCAGGTGTTGTGAAAAAAAGCTTATAACGCAATCCAGGTCATGATCTATCTGTCCACGATATCAAAATTGGTTCTACCGTTTTGGCGTGATTTAGTAACAAACATACAAATATCCAAACATCTAAAAATCCAAAATGGATGGGATTTACATTAAAAAACTTACTGTTCTTGTCAAGGAGTGCAGCATTGTTGTTCTTGATGATGTGCTTAGTCTTGTGCGGTTTCTTGACTCTCTGGAGTACGTCTGACAGGCTGATCTTGATCGGCTCCGGCTTCTCAGTCTCTTCAATGACGACGCTGCCGGCGACCTCGGACCAGTCGACATCTTTAGCGTCTTTGCCTCGGGAGATACCGCGGAGTTCCTCTCTAGAAGACCAAGTTTTGGATGACTAAATCTTACTCACGTAATAACTTCGAAGGGAGACAGGCAAAGTCATGGACAAACAGAAGAAATTGGGGGAAACCGTGGGGAAACTTTTGCATTGACAGCTGTGCCAACTGCCGAAACTACAACATTTGACGGTTAGCATAGCTGTCAAAGCAGGTTTGGAAGCTCTTTAAGGTGCAAAGTTTCAGTTTTGGCGCGAAATTCAAATTTTATTGTGTTTTTTGCTCATCACAGCTATCGAAATATATCGAAACCTGATTTTGCGAAAGTTAGGAGACCTAAAACACATGTTTTAATTGATAGTGTCTCAATATTATGCCATTCAATGATTTTTAAAGTGTTTTTGTTTGTTCATTGGCATTTGTAGCTGAACTATTGTTATTTATGAGACACTTTCAATCAAACTATGCATGTTAGGTGTCCTAATTTCCGCAAAATTAGGTTTTGTTACCACAAAATGTTTAGATGAGCTGTGATTAGCAAAAAAACAATAAAATTTTAATTTCACGCCTCAAGCGAAACGTTTAGTAACGCACAGTTGGTAGTAGTTAACTACCAACATGAGTAGAACTATACAATAGGAACCATTACAAGCTGATAGTTCAATATAACTAGCTAAAGAAACAAAGAAAATAATAAAAGGATAATCTAAACTTTATTTAAAAAAATATGAAGTATAAGTACCTCATAGCTCCAATAAGAGGGTACTTGACGTCACCACCGCAGATGTCACCCTTGAAGTCATCCATGTCGACGGTCCACACCATGGCGCCACCGAAGCCGTTGTCTTTGACCCACCTGTTAAAAAGAATAAGAAGAAGAGGTGAGAATAACCCATGGACTTACTAAGTCCATGGAATAACCTAAGAACAGCATCGATGGTATAACCACAAAAAACAAAAATTTATGACGACAGGGTTCATAAAGTAAATTTAGAAGAGTCAGAAGCAAAGCTAAATACTGTGGGGCCACTGTGTGTGAAAATTGTTCAATATTATCATGAGGACTCTTGAGTAAAAGGTGTTGTTAATACATTGGTCAATTTTTTTTCTAAAATGTTTTTCAGATAGGCTATAGCAGCTTGAATTTAAAAAATTACACTCGTCTTTGTAAAAGCTAATATATCTATAATGTATACAGCTTTAAAATATACAGTTTCATAGTCAATATCAAAGCGAACTCCTTCGTACTAAGGGAATGAACGTGCAGCCATCGTGAAGACATTTATTATTTTGTTTTTTCTTATGTATGCCCAATGAAGACCTTCTATGAAGTTAGCTGCTCTTTGCTGCTGAACAATTTCAATACCAATCCCAATTTATTCATTAAATATCCGCCAATATTGGATTAATTTGACACTAGTTTGGCATTCAAGAGTACGAAATAAAACTTATCCAATAGCAATCGATCAGAATTGGGTGCATCCGTATTGATCCCAGGAATTCATCCCAGAATCTATAAGTAGTAATCATTATTCCGGATTCTGACCACGTAATTTTGGGGAGAATTGTGTTTAAGAGTAAACCTGCATCATACTTCATCTCATGCTGGTCATTACATTTACTATTTTAAATCTTAAGAATCATAGACAATCCAAAGTTGTGAGAAATCTTACCGCATCTTATGCCTGATAGACCTCTCGTCATCGAATCCAATCCATTGGTCTCCGTCGATAGCGTAGGGCACCTTCATCTCATCATCCCAAACGTAGGCACCGCCGTTTCTCAGAATTTCACAAACCTGTAGAAAGTAGATACGTTAGAAGTAATTTCTAAGTCAATGGTGGTAGTATCTATACACGACGAATCGACCGTTATGTTTACAAAGTTAGAGCAAGCCACGCTCAAAGCTTTATTCCAGGTATTTGTTCCTATTTTCCATAGTTGGTGTTACTCTTGGCCCCCAGAGGCTTTTCTTATATTTTTTATATTTATATTTATTTGGATCACCAACGAAAGAAGCACAATCGTGCAAACATATAGTTCTAAAGATACTTAAATCTAGTGTTCTTTCAATTATAGGTAACCACAGCGTGCTTATTATATAACTGTGAATACTACTGGGCAAAAACAAATAGGTACACAGGTACAAATGTTTAGCTAAATAATACAAATTTTTGCCTTCAATTAAAATTAACTAGCAGGTACAAAGAAACAAGTACCTACCGAACTAGGTATAGTAAAAAGAAAGAATGAAAAAGGACACTAATAATAGGAAGCAAAATAAGAGATACAGGAGGCTAACCAAATGTTTTTTAAATTTATGTAGAGGCTCGCTTAAGTCTATATTGCCCGAATTAAGTCTTAATTCGGGAATCAGATTATTATTATTATATAAATGAAGATTAGTGAGTAGAAGATAAATGGTGTCGCCCAAGGAACTACTCTAGACCCTTTTCTGTTGTTAAATTCAAGTTCTTGTTTTCCCTCTTCACATACAAAAGCAATTAAATGACTTTGACGTGTTTGTAGGCTTTTCAAACTAAACGTCTAGAATCCTTTGAGTCACAAACTAAAACTCGGGAGACTTATTTGGCAGTTGAATTAAACAGCCTCGTATCTATGTAAATTAGTACTGCTGATAGAAAAGGCACTTCAAAACTAGTTTGGGAGTTCATTTATAGGTCATATAGAACAGCTGTGTTAATTCGTACGAATTTACCATAAATTTTCCCCTTTTTTTAGCTACGGAAATGACGGAACAAGCAGGTAGTGATGTTCACCTGATGTTAAGCGGTAACCTCTGCCTTTAACAATGCATTACCTCATAGTTCACTTCCAACTAGGTCGTGCCCAATGTAGCATTGCACTGCACCCACCACTCTGAGACATAAAGATGAAAAGTCTCATGTGCCTGTTATTTCACCGGCACCTTTACCCTTCAAACCGGAACACGGCAATGAGAGCATTACTGCTTTGCGGCAGAAATAGGTACGGAGGTAGTACTTCCCCGGACGAACTCTTTCACAACAAAAAAATAATTTTGTAAAAATAAAAAAAAACCTCAACGAAATGAAACGGCTGAACCGATTTTGATCAAACATAGCTAAGAACAGTAAAGACAAATTCGCCTTTCAACAAAAAAAAAACGGTTCATCCGTTCGGGAGCTACGATGGGAAAGACTTTGTGATTCATCATCTGTCTACTTACCTAAAGATGACTAATTTAGTAGTATTAGAGCTTTTTTAACCCCTGACGCAAAAAAGACGGGGTGTTATAAGTTATACACACACACACACAGACACGTCAAACTTATAACACCCCGTCTTTTTTGAGTCAGGGGTTAAAAAAGCTCTAATGTTCTAGATGATACCTATTCATTCCTGTACTGAGCGCAAACAAAGCAAAAATAATCAAAAACGAGCGTACTTTGTGAGATGAAAAACTGTGTCATAGTAAGGTATATTCAGAAGCACTATTGGTGCCCCTGCGCCGTCTAACGCGTTTGTAATTCTACCTATAAATTCTTCTTTTTTTCGGAAGGATTTATTCGCAGTTGACCGCCTGGGCCATGACTTCTTTACCGGGCTTTTGGTGAGCGCAGATGGCGCTCAACCTGCAAAGTTAGCTTGGGGCAACGAGTACAAGAGCACCACTTAGGCTCGAACCTCGGCTTGGGCTGTTGCCAGGTTGGGAGGATCGGACAGAACGCCCCGGAACATGCTTGTACCGGTTAAGGCGAAGGTACAGAAGGTACTTAGAAGGTTCTTTAACCTCGCCGGCAAGGTGCAAAGGTGGAGTGTTTTCTCTGTCTTGACTGGATAACGACACTACCGCATTTGCGGCAGTGATAGGGTCATCGGGATCACCAAGAACGTATCTTGGTCTATGGAGGGATTATCCATAAATTCATTCATGCTGCTGTCCTTATATGGCGTTACCTACCTAGCTGTTCTCTAATAATCTATGCTCAATAGCTCTGCAAACTATGCGGACTGGGCCTTAATTGGAAATGACCGGGGTCGTCTAGGTATTGTCGGCAACTCCCGGCGAAGTTGTGTGCTTGGTATTATGGTAGAAGTATACTGATTTATCGTTATAATATACCCCTTACATAAATAAATAAACAAGTGCGAGTGGGACTAGCGCCACAGGGCTCTGATAGGTAAATTATTTCGAAATCGTTAAATCCCTATAATTAATTCATATAATATGTATTAGTTTATTTTATATTTTAGGCAGTAATTTAGGAACTTATTTATTATTATTATTATATTTTGTTAATTTTCTTAAACTTATTCAATATTTCCCTTCTTTTGTACTACCGATACATATTTTTTCCGCTTTACACCAAGGTTATCTAGAAGAGAATACTTTCTAGCATTAAGTTCGCCATTTTACTTCTTTGTTTTATGTGCAATAATAACTTTCTATCTTTCTAGCTATCCCATTAGATTTTCAACCAGTTTTTCCCAATGTGTGAAAACACACACATTATTCTCATTATTTAAACTCAATTCCTCACCTCGTAATAAGCCAGGAATCCTCCCTCCTTGGTGTACTTCCCCTCCTTTCCACCCCCACTGGCCCGAGAATTCACTTTGAAGTTGCTGGGGTCCGATAAAGTGAACGTACGCCCGTAGGTTGGCATGCCTGGAATTGAAATAAATTTTGCAGTTAGAGAAAGAAAGAAGAAAGAAAATACAGTCAATTATGATAACGATAGCAGATTGGTAACTACAGATAAAAAAAAAACCGGCCAAGTGCGAGTCAGACTCGCGCACGAGGTATTCAGTACCATTTTCTACAAAAAAGGCAAAAAAAAAAAACTCTTTTTTGTATGTTGTTTTGATGACAGGAGAGCCCCCTTACATATCTATTTTAATCTGTTTTTTTTAATATTTGTTGTTACAGCGGCAACATAAATAGATCATCAGTGAATTCAACTGTGTAACTATCATGGTTCATGAGATACCTTTAACCTGGTGACAGACGGACGGACAGCAAAGTCTTAGTAATAGGGTGCCCTTTGGGGATGGAACCCTAGAAAAGTAAATACCAAATTATGTATTTTTTTGTATAATTTAAATTGTATATCTGGAAGTGAAACCTGATTTACCCTTTTGTAGTTGAATAGTTACTGCTGTATGCCGTATTTGTAATTTTGTACAAGTAGGTATGAACAAAATTTAAAAAAAAACATATGAAACAGTTGTGCTACCTGAAGACCGCTGCTAACAATTTCAAAGTTAAAAGCATTTTATTCATTGAAATCACAAGGATCATTTTTAATCGTCATATAAAATAAATTTACTCCTGTTCCAACGTGACGCGACCAAACCTAGAAGAATAAGGCAACAAACACGGTTCGGCTTTATTTGATGATCCTTTGTACGATCTGAAGGTAACTCAACTGATCCAAGTCACAACCAGGCGGAAGCTTCTCTTAGATGCTGATTAATTGGAACTTGAATAACTGGAACACAATCCTGAGATAGTTTTGTAATTTCAGGTGCATTACCCCAAAAGTGACTAACATGACCACTTACGACTTAACGAGGGGTGTCAAGTTCAGGAGGTTCTTCGTACGCCTGACACGAGACACCGCGCACTTGCGTCATACGTCGCCGTCTACACGTGTGCATTAAAGTATAATAAAGTGTTTTTATATGTATGTTAGTTTTAAGGTATTTATGTTGCTATGGGCTTATTGTTTAGGTTTTGTACAGTTCCCTATAAGCCTGAAATAAATATATCGATTGATTGATTGATTGACTTACCGATAATAAGCTTCTCCTTGGGGGCACCCAGCTTGACCCAAAGATGAGCAGCATGGTCCACTGACAGCTGCTTCCTCCACTCAGAGTCTGTGGAGGGCGCGTACAGGGGCGCGTTGTGACCAGTCTCCTTCTCCCACTTCCCGTGGAAATCGTAGGCCATCAGGTTGATGAAGTCTAGGTAGCTAAAAAATAAAGAAAAATTTCGTAAATAAATAGTCTATTTTTTTAAATCTTTGTTTGACAACGATCTCATCTGTTGGTAAGTGACGATCTGGCCGAAGATAGAGCACAAAGGTCTAGAAGGCGCCCATTCACTTTAGCCTTGAAGAGACCCAGATTATAGTTATCAGGAAAGACATACGACGGTAATTTGTTCCACTCCGTAGCAGTTCACATTATAAAGGTAGAACTGAAACGTTTAGTACGAATAGAGGGTATACTAATGAGGTGAGGATGGTACCGAGCCGTGCGTCTGCTCTTTCTTTGATGAAAAGGAGATGGTGGGATCAGATCATGAAGTTCCTGGGAGTATTCCCCGAAATGTAACCTATAGAAGATAGAAAGGCACGCGACCTTACGGCGGTGCTCGAGACTCTACCATAATAACATCAACATTTATCAAGATTTATCAATATTGGTTAAAATATTAGGGTGCAAAGTCAACAAGTGTTTTTTACAAGCTTTTATTTAACTTGCAATATATGTATGTTTGTCCAAGTGGAATCTTGCAATCTTTTTATCCTCAACCGATTGAGATGATATTTTGCATACCTGTCAAGTTCCGATGACAATGCAATATTATGGTGACAGCAAGCTGATCTGATAATGGAGACGGGAGGTGGACAACGGAACTTCTCGATGGATAAATAGTAGACTGGCCTTGTGGCTCATTTTGATCAGCACACGGTTACGACCACTAACTTTATAAAATCTGGTATACAAAAATATATTTTGCACAAAAAACTTATTTTAAATATTAAAACGCCTGACTATTTTCAATGTTTCGGTCTGAAGCTGTCCTGGTGTGAAGTAAAGCTTTACCTTATTCAGGATGTCTAGCTTCATGGTAGCTGTTTTTGCCCTTAGACTCGATGTAGGAGCCAAAGTTGAGAGTCGGCGTGAGTGAAACACCTAAGAGCTCGAGGTGATCTCCTATAGCTACAGGTACATCACGGAAGACAGGAACTTGGAGAAACTGTCTTTTTTTTCGCCGATAAGAGACAAACCTGCGTTTAAAATGCTGCTGCTAATGATGATGAGGATGATGAAGTCAAAACAATCTAGATAATGTTAGAAATAGAAGCTTTATAAAATATCAACCTAAGCCCTTAGGGCAACGTAATATTTCAAAGCAATCTTAATTTTTCTTACAAAACAATTTTCTGGGAATATCAGTTACTGGTTGATATCATTAGTATCAAAACATGTCACGAAAAAGAGACATTATTCGTAAACGAAGAACGTTATAAAGATCTTTCCCATCTTCGAACGTAATTACGTAAGTAACCAAAATTATTACATGAAAATGTTTGTAATAGACATGGTATTAGTCTAAAGGCAAACTTGATACAGACAGACATTTTAACATTTTAACACATTTTGTTGTGTGAACTTGTCCAGCATTATAAAAACTGACAACTTGATAAGCACCAGACATCAGATGAAGGGAATTAGAACCAAATACATTTTATACCCAACAAACTCATTTCCCCAGATCTTGAAAGCGTATCTCATAAGCGTAGATACGAAAACCCCGCAGCAAGTTTAGCTGTAAGTGATGTTGTAAACTTTGTTTCCCGTACAATATATTTGAATGTGCAAAATGTATGGAGTAGGTCGCACAATAAAGTACGAATATTAATAAGGGGTATTTCGCATGCGGCATTTTTTTGTCTCCAAGTTATTTATTTAGGTCAGTATTTAAATACCAAAGTGGCCGTATTGTCTTGTTTTTTTCTTTTTATTAGCGTGATTTAGCAAACGTTGAGTTACTGCACGGAATATAATAAGAAAAGTGAATCTTTTGAGATGGAGGGTATATGCTAACTATATTATTTATGCTTGTTCTGTTCATGCGTTTGTTTTGTTACTGATGCGTCTCCTCCCGTGGATGTTGTAAAAGTCGACTAAGGGATTACCCGTACTTGTTGATAAGATTCGTTGGTATAAGATTTGTCCTGGCTGCTAGCTTATTATGGAATGTCTTATTACTTGAAGAAAGCGTTAGTCGAATCAGTCGTGGGAAGCAATGGCGGCGATGAGCTCACCACTTGTCACGCCCATATCCCACAATGGTGCAACACACACGGTGAAAAGAGGTCCATTTGAGTCTCTGCCTACCCTTTTGGGGAAAAAGGCGTGTGTCTATGTATGTATGTATGTTGTTCAATTTCTCAATTCATTTTATTAATTTAAAAAAAAAACTTTTATAAAATAAAAAAAAATAAAAATTTTTTTGGGTTTCAGACATACGGTGTAAAATTCCAGTGTTTTTTTTAGAATTCCTTAGTCGACATGACAAAGAACCCTGATAGTCTCTCAATTTCCTCATGTCCCGACCATGTGACGACCTCTGTAGCGCGTCGGGCGAGTAGCCGGCTCAGATGTGAAAGGTTGCGGGTTCGATTCCCGCTGCGGGACCAATGTTTGTATGACCTGCAAATATTTGTTCCGGGTCTGGGTGTTTTTGGTACCATAGTACTCGTAGTTTCTGATCCCCACGACACAGGGAATGCCAGTGTGAACTGTCCAGATTTTCCGGGGCAGATCTACAGTTTTTTTTGTTTTATAGTATTTTTATACTACTCGGAATGACGGTGTAAGCAGATGGCCCACCTGATGTTAAGTGGTACCCTCTGCCTATGAACAGTGCATTACCTCATAGGTCACGTCCACCTAGGACGCACCCTATGTGGCACTGCGCCCGCCACCCTGAGACATAAAGATGAAAAGTCTCATGTGCCTGTAATTTTACCCTTCAAACCGGAACACAGCAATGCGAGCAGTACCACTTTGCGGCAGAAATAGGTAAGGTGGTAGTGCTTCCCCGGACAAACCCTTACACAGATCTCTACAGTATCTGGAGTATATCGAACTGGGGCTTACCTAGCAACAGCCGGTACATCGTAGCCACTCTTGATATTATCAGGGCCGACTGGAACAGCAGCCGTTAGCAGGAGACGAGGTTTCTTCACTTCCTGGGCTTCAGCTTCGAAGGCTTCACGGAGTTCTGCAATTAAATATACTAGTAAGGAAAGTCACATATCTTCAACTTTGTAGAGAGCTTGCTGATTATTCTACTCATAGAAATCAGAAATACCTAAAGAGAATTATACCACAATGCCTGAAGACTAAAGCCTTGCGTCCTACCAGTAATGAGCTATGGTGCCGAGACGTGGACACTCACGGTAGGGCTAATCCACCAGTACAAGGTTGTACAGCGAGCTATGGAACGGGATATGCTCGGAATTTCTCTATATAAAATCTGAAATGAGATTATCCGACGAGGACTAAAGTCATTGACATAGCCCACTGGATTAGCAAGCTGAAGTGGTAATTGCTGGTCATATATGCCGATGAACCGACAGCCGTTTGGGGTAAGCGAGTTCTTGAATGGAGACTGCACCTTGGCAAACGTAGCGTGGGACGCCCTCTGGCTAGGTGGAGCGATGAACTACGAAAGGTGGCGGGCAGAAAGTGGATGAGAACAGCCGAACACCGGGCTCAGTGGCGCGTATTGGGAGAGGCCTATGTCCAGCAGTGGACTAAAGTGTGGGTTGATGATGAAGGAGAATTGGTTAAAATGTGTGGCGCGTGGCGCCAAGCAAATTCTTTCACTTGCAGTCTAGTGGATTTATCGTGAAGCATCGACAAGTATTTAACGACCGGCGCGCAGGGCGAGTAGCCGGCTGGGATGCGAGAGGTTACGGGTTCGGTTCCCGCGACGGGTCAAATGTTTGTATGATCTGCAAATATTTGTTCCAGGTCTGGGTGTTGTGGTACAATATTACTCATAGTTCCTGGTAGCCACGACACAGGGAATTCTAGAAACTAGAATTATGTAAAAGATAAGTCATCTCTCCTGACTCTTGTAGTGGGATATACTTCTAAACTTGTAAAGAGGAGGCCTTGATTTAAATTAAGTAATTAGATACCTATTTGAAACAGAAGCGACAACAATTTTGGAATATCACGCTGAGTTAATTCCAGTCCTTTTAAGCAAGGATTTGCGATTGCGCTTGTGCAACCGAAATTAGCTTAGCATAAATTATACGTGAACTTGCGTTTGTAAGTTTAGATTTATGTCCCAACCATCGGTAAATCATTGGAACTCGTATACCACAGAATAACGAACGGTACACAAATTTTCTGCATTATTGTTAAGCATTTAGCAAATTTCGAATAATCCTTTCATAAAAAAAAGATTTTATATTACGTTATTTACCAACAAACTAATCACAAATGATAAAAGCTAGGAAAATCAGAATAATATGTCCCAAAACGTATTTCGTAAAGTGTCGGTCAATTTAAAAGGCAAAACACTGTGTAACTATCGCAAGGATAACCCTTACATGTTCTTCTTCAGCAAGCCTTTACTTGTAGGTACTATTATTTATTATGGTATTGTTCGGGCGCTCGGGCGCGGAATAGCAAAATATTCAATATTCTGTATTGACTGACACAGATTATATAAAAATAATCAAATAGCGAAAATTAATAAAAAAAAGTGTTTTGTGTAAAATCATGTTTTCCCAGAGATGAGACCAAGCTAGATCGATATTTCGCGCCCAAAAATACTATCATCGAAATCGGTAAAGCCGTTTGCGAAATCTCAAAACATAATATATACATACATACATACATAGACACATACCTTTTTCCACAAAAGGGTAGGCAGAGCCTCACATGGGGCTCTTTTCAGTGTGGGTTACACCAAATTTACAAATATTGCTCGTTTTATGGTATAGGATGTCAATGGAAATATTTATATCTCTTATCACTTTGCAGTTTACGAAAACAACTTAAAGTCTCGACTTTATCGAGTTGCATCAAACTTTAGCCACTAATAGCTAAGATTATCTAAAGCTTTCAGCTCACTAAACCAGAGCGTATCTACAGTCTTATCATTATCGTAACAGGATCAACGTCACTATCAATACGATAACCACCAGCAGTTAGATAGAGTCTTTTCAAAAAGAGAAGCGTCGTGGCCAATTTGTGAACTAAGGTTTTATTTAGTTTATTTAACTATTTATTTAGCCTAGGATTCAAACTGTCGGCATTTTGAATTGTATACTAAATAAATAGTTACAGTTGTAAAATGTGTAAAATGATCAAAATTGAACAGACGCGCTATTGTATTGCCCGCTAAGCAAAAAAGGTAAATAAGCACAGCTGCGCCCTCCAATCCCACGACGCTTCTCTTTTTGAACAGACTCTAATTATAGTATAGTTATATTGTTACAAGCTTTTTTATAACATGTAATGTATGTATGTTTGTCCGGGTGGAATCTTGCAAATGTTTGTCTGGAATCTTGCAACAGCTTGCAACTAAATTTTAAAGCAGTTATCCTCAACCGGTCAAAGAGACAGATAACGTATGAAAACATCTGCCAAAAAGAGTTGTTTGAGCTAAACAGCCATTTTAACGTCCGTTAATGTGTTGTTGAACAGTGGCCTTAATGTATGAAAACTGGTATTGGAACACAAAAAATAGTCAGGGGTTTTTATATTTCTAGACAATAACGTTGTCAGGTACAGCAATATAAGCATTTTGAATACGATAGATAAGCATAAATTGTACGTGCGTAAATTATGAATATACATAAAAACATTGCGTGACTGACTGACTGACTATCAAAGTGCAGCCTAAAACATAAATCCTAGATACCTAAAATTTGGAGAGTATTCCAGTTGTAGTCCAGGGGTTCACTAAGAAATTAATTCCAGAAATTCAATCCCTAAGGGGTGCAACGGGGTGTTCAAATTTGTAATAGATAAACTCCACATGGACGAAGTCGCGGACATTCCACTAGTGTATTTATGTTCTTGCGTGTAAGTGATGGCAGGAATTTTTGAAAGGATTATGCTGAAGCCGCTCTAAATGTAGCAAGGACATTTGAGTATAAGAGTGACTGTCGAAGATTTATTCATTTAAAGATCAAGAATATTTTGGTACCTATGTTTTGTAGGTATGCCATCATACAGGTACAACCTAGTTTGTGTACCTATCCTGTTTTCTAGGTATGCCATCATACAGGTACAACCTAGTTTGGGTACCTATGTTTTCTAGGTGTGCCATCATACAGGTACAACCTAGTTTGTGTACCTATCCTGTTTTCTAGGTATGCCATCATACAGGTACAACCTTGTTTGGGTACCTATGTTTTCTAGGTGTGCCATCATACAGGCACAACCTAGTTTGGGTACCTATGTTTTCTAGGTGTACCATCATACAGGCACAACCTAGTTTGGGTACCTATGTTTTCTAGGTGTACCATCATACAGGCACAACCTAGTTTGGGTACCTATGTTTTCTAGGTGTACCATCATACAGGCACAACCTAGTTTGGGTACCTATGTTTTCTAGGTGTGCCATCATACAGGCACAACCTAGTTTGTGTACCTATCCTGTTTTCTAGGTATGCCATCATACAGGTACAACCTAGTTTGGGTACCTATGTTTTCTAGGTGTGCCATCATACAGGTACAACCTAGTTTGTGTACCTATCCTGTTTTCTAGGTATGCCATCATACAGGTACAACCTAGTTTGGGTACCTATGTTTTCTAGGTGTGCCATCATACAGGCACAACCTAGTTTGGGTACCTATGTTTTCTAGGTGTGCCATCATACAGGCACAACCTAGTTTGGGTACCTATGTTTTCTAGGTGTGCCATCATACAGGCACAACCTAGTTTGGGTACCTATGTTTTCTAGGTGTGCCATCATACAGGCACAACCTAGTTTGGGTACCTATGTTTTCTAGGTGTGCCATCATACAGGCACAACCTAGCTTGGGTACCTATGTTTTCTAGGTGTGCCATCATACAGGCACAACCTAGTTTGGGTACCTATGTTTTGTAGGTGTGCCATCATACAGGCACAACCTAGTTTGGGTACCTATGTTTCCTAGGTGTGCCATCATACAGGCACAACCTAGTTTGGGTACCTATGTTTTCTAGGTGTGCCAACATACAGGCACAACCTAGTTTGGGTACCTATGTTTTCTAGGTGTGCCATCATACAGGCACAACCTAGTTTGGGTACCTATGTTTCCTAGGTGTGCCATCATACAACAACAACCTAGTTTGGGTACCTATGTTTCCTAGGTGTGCCATCATACAGGCACAACCTAGTTTGGGTACCTATGTTTTCTAGGTGTGCCATCATACAGGCACAACCTAGTTTGGGTACCTATGTTTTCTAGGTGTGCCATCATACAGGCACAACCTAGTTTGGGTACCTATGTTTTCTAGGTGTGCCATCATACAGGCACAACCTAGTTTGGGTACCTATGTTTTCCATCCTGCAATGTAACCATTGTTAAAGGATATTTTGCCAGGGTTTGGTGAAAATGCTGCCCAGAAATTTAAGCACTTCAATGGATACCTTATATTATTTTATATTATCACCCCAAGTATATAAAAATCTATTTCTGGGTTTAATAAAAAAAAAAATGGATGATATTTGTAATTGTTCAGGTAATTTAATTAATTGTGCATTACTGTTTGACGTGTTAAAGGTGTTTAAGCCTACTGTGGTCTTGGATTCTACTTTAATGTGAATATGCATCACCATCATCAGCTAAAAGTAAATAAATTCGTATGAGCTAATGGCAAACTCTGTTAACAGACTTTATAGGACGCGGGAAGCATTTGCATTTCTGTTTCATAATACGAGTAAATATATGGTTTATTGCCCATGGTCCACTTGCGTAGTCCACCCAGGAGTACTGTTTTTTTTTTTAAATTTGTTATACCCTCGGTTGGACACTATCTCACCTGTTGGTAAGTGACGATGCGGCCGACGTTGAAGCACGAAGGTCTAGAAGGCACCTATTCACTCTTGCCTTAAAGAGACCCATATTATAGTTTTCAGGAAAGACAGACGACGGCAACTTGTTCCATTCCTTAGCTGTTCGCATTGCAAAGGTGGAACCGAAACGCTTAGTGCAAATTCACATTTAGCCAGCGTAGCTCGACTAGCTTACCAACTTACCTAAAGATATAAATCTTACAGAAAGTGTTTAAGCTTTCTAACTGTAAGTCCCTAATCTGATTTAAATATTAGAATGTAATGGAATACACACTGGCAATGTTCCACATTGCTAGCTGGTAAAGTGGCAATGCATGACTAGAACCCATGGGATTGGAATATAACTTTAATACCTACATAAAGATGGGATTTTGATAAGAGAACACGATAACGAAGGAAATATTATTCAAATACGTTAATTTTGGTAGAAATAAATGGACTAGTGGGAGAGACACTCGCATCCTGAGGGTTCCGTACTGTAAATGCGTACTGAAACTTTTCATTATAAACTGTACCATCCAATTCAAAACGCAAAAAAAGTTTAGATTTTTTCTTTTATTTAGGTCAAAGAGCCTCCTAGCTTTTGAAATTTGAGAATTGTGAGGTAAGTACCAAGCCTAAACGGTTTTCATTTTCGCGATTTACAGTTAAAAACTAGACCATAATTGACATATATTTTTAATGCATTGAGTTAGGGATTGCTGTAAAATAAAATACCTTGCCATAAAAAAGGGTATTGATAGATAAACTAACACGATATATTTCTTTCCGTAAATATTCTGTATTATTTTGTATTAATACAACTGAATAATTTTACGTGTCAGATTGTGAGAAAACCTCGTGGAATAAAAGTATATTTTCTGTCCTGGAACGTGAATTTTTATCTCTTTTACAAAACCTTTGAAAGAGCAAAGACCCTGTTTAAGTAAGCGTGGCAAATACACAAAGAGATACCGGGTAGGTAGAGTACGTAAACCGTAAATGCATTTCGACAATTCCATGTTTGCAGTGGATAATGGAACTACGGAACCAGATTTCAGCGTAGATCTATATTTTGAAGTTTTCATATCATTGTCGAATTACCTAACTACATTAGTAAAGTTGAAAAGAGTTACACATCGAATTCGAGTAAATATGTCACCATAATTAGTTTTGATGTAGTATTTTTAACAGGCAGCTGTTTATCAGGTGTCTCCGCTAAGTTATGACCGTCATAAGGTCCGCCGTGGCATAAATATATAAAGATAGGTAAGACGTTCCTCTGTGGTGTGGCGGGCGAAGGTTCGCCTGCGACGCAGGAGGTTGCGGGTTCGATTCCCGCCTTGGAATCCAATATTTGTTGATCTGCAGATTTTTGTCCAGGGTGTTCTAGGTACTTTCTAAGTATAATAAAAAATATCTATCAATGTAATGTATTGTATTAAGTATAAATCAGTTGTCTAGTACCCATAACACAAGCTCTGCTTAGCTTGTGGCTAGAAAATGTTGTGTAAACTGTCCAGCATTAATTATTTATTTATGCACGTAACTAAAGCTTCGTTATTCACTGTACTTTATTCCACACAGCATATCAAGGAGCATCCTTTCAAAATCATGGTACAGAAATCCTTCGGCGATTGTATCTTCATGAGAACAATAGGTAGGCACTAATTGAAATGATTTATAGGTGTTTTCCTACCATTCTGTTGGATTCATGTACATTGTAGCCATTACATAAAACTTTTTGATTTTGAAAAAAGTTAAACTACGTCGAGGTATATGCTCTACAATGATCAAAAGGGTACATCACGGACCAGACATATCATTTCTTACTTTGCAAATACAAAAATGGTAAACTTGGATCCAATATTGAACGTACCCTCATAATGTGGCCAATTTTTTGCCATCACTTGTCTCAACTGACCCGACCCCAATGATGTATGTGGGCCACGGACCGAACCGTGTGAATTATTGATGTAAAAAAACCTTATTAATTGCGACACAGCCTCTACACAGGGGAAAATAGTGACAGAAGGTTATTTCAAGAGCCGCTAGATTACCACGTCTAGACAAAACCTCCCTAGAATTAGGGGGAATTTACCATAATCACCACGCTTGGCAGGTGGATTGGTGATTGTAGTATTGGTGTAAAGTACAAACTCAGAAGAATGCTGCTGCCCACCCTGGCCTAATCTCTTAGTCGCTATTATCACATCCACGGGATGAGTCTTATTCTCAGGCCAAGACTGCCACAGCCTGTCTCATTGATTGTCTGTGATTGGCTGTGTCATTTCCACAGACTTGAAAGGTGCTCAAAGAGGAATAGGATTGGTGCTCTTAACGTCGGTGATGTTCAAATTGGTGCTCATTTATTTAATTTAGTTTTTATTTTATTTAATAGGTCACCCAACACAGGTTTTCTCTAACACATTCAAAAAACAAAACAAGGTCTTAAACTTAGTGTTCCCGTAATTATAGGGCATCACAGCGTGCGCAAGAAATACAACATTGACAGCTTATTACAGGGATACAAAGTAAAATATAGGATAAGAAATATAAAAAATACTTATTATATAATACTAAGATTAAGGATAATAATTTATAGAAATAAATACTTATAATACTCATTGTGGAATGCCTTAAACTATGTAGCACTGTCAATTGCGTTTAGCGTATTACTTTAATATATCAAAAACTCGTTACACAGTTTTTTAATGTAAATATTTTTAATTTTGCGATGATACTGTATAGTCATATTTTGTCTTCGGTAAAACTTAATTTAACGTCACCGAATCTGTGAAGAATCTTCTAATTGAAAGTATTCAAGTAATTATAATCCACGGGATCTGGCCCCTCAGTCGGGGTTTCACCACATAATTAATATCTCTGCTACAGGTCATCCTACTGGTATCTACTAACTGTGACTGATCGACCTACGGTGTGTTTATCTTCTGGCCGAGCGTGGCTTTACATAACACTGTTTGTTCTGTTATACAACGCCAGCAATAACTGGACACGGCCATGCAATGTTTATTCTGCAGCGTGTGCTCCGCGCAAACCTCTGCTTGGCTAAAAGTTTGAATGAAACTCGAAAACAACTGGGTTTCTAAACTACTTACAAATACTTAAACATAAAATAACTTACAGCGTTATCGCCCCTTGTTAAGATGATATGTTAAAATTTTGGAGTCGTTGCCTTAAATGCTCACTCAGTAACAGTAAAGGTTACAAACTTGATATAAATACAGTAATTACTTGAGGCACAGATAAAATAATACTATAGCTTGAGGATATAATCTAAATAAATCATAGACAAGAAACACGGTTGGTGAAACTTTTCTCGATAGGTTTATATTTTTAAATTGGCCCTCATAAAACTCGTTTTAGGCCCTCCTTAGATTAGAGAAAATATTAAGCGTAAATTTCAGTAAACTTTTTATCGCCCTAAGACAATAGCCAAATTCCGTCACTACTATCAAACTCAGTAAAGTTCAGGTAAGTTAGAAAATTACAGAATAGCTATACAGATACGTGACCGAAAATCACTAAAAACAGTGTTTAATATATGCTGGGTAATCGAAAATATAAATCTACTATGCCCTCTAAAATAATCTATTTTTATTCATGTTCGTTGATGGGTAATAGAGATGTTTACGTTATAAGCACATGTCCACGTAAATAACACACACACTATATACAACCGTCGCGTACAAACCGTTTCTCGAGCTCTTTCATCATGCGGACAGCAAAGGCCTGGAACTCTTCCGGCTTCTTTATTCTCTATATCATACAACTTAGCCATCTTCAAACGAAGAGAGAATAGGTATCTTCTAGATAGGCCTCATCGTGTCTTCAGATCAGGTGAGATGTAGCCAAACGCAAGCCTATTTTAGATTTTAAAAAAACTTTATTTATTGTTAAAATAAGATACCTATACCTAATTATACCAAGTATAGATAGGTAAACTGAAATTACCAACTATTTATAAACGGTAATGGATTACTACAGTACTTACCACGAAAATACTGTAAACACGTTTATTAAATATGGCTGTTGACCTCACCGGAAGTTGGGTCAAGGCTGACTTAATGTTTTATTTGTCTTCCAAATTTGACCCTTGTGAGGTTTTACTGATGTTGACTTTATGAACTGAAATCGAAAGTTTTGTGAAGTACCCAGTGAGCTTAATATAGGTTTTTCACATTCAAGCTGTTTTTATTGAATATCTCGTAAAATATAGATAATTTTACAAAACCCCTACAGTAAACCCTCGGCTTTGTTGTATTGATTTTATTTAGCAATTTATAAAAATCAAAAATTATTATAATCATTGTGAAGTTTATCTCTGCGCATCTTATACTGCACTGAACCGGAGTAAACTCCAGTCACGCGTCAGAGCTTACCTTTTTTTTCAAAATGTTTTATTAATTATGTTGTTTTACTTAACTAAATAATGAAGTTATCTAAAACAGTGTAAATAACAGTATATACGAGTATACTACAAACGCTGAAATAGATTACACAAGGCATCGTTTCCGCGCGGATACGATAGCCAATGAAGAAGTTATTATGTAGAGATAATTAAACCATTTCAGAGAAAGGAAATCGTGAATACTTAGGCAACAACACACGATTTGATTAGCCTAACAATAATTAGCTGAGCAACTGCAACTGTAAGGGCCGATAACGACCTAAGTTGACTAGAGATAAGGTCTAATGAGGTAGAACGTAAAGGACCAAATATATATTTTTAACAATATATTAACATCTATTATACCTATATTCTTGCGAATAAATAATTATGATTATGATTATGATTATTATGAAGGTGTGTAAAATGTTAAGTAGGTATATATCAATACTCGTAATATCATGGACGACGTTATTTATTTTTTTAAACTAGAAACTGATTTATTTATAAATAGAAATGTATTTTGATTGACTTCTGAAAATGTTTAGGTTCTACGTTGGTCTGTATGTATTTTAGAACTAATTTGGGAAACTAATATTTTTTTGTTTGAATTATGGTGGTCCCATATTCTTTAAGTCCGGATGGAATCACAGAAAAATCGAGGGAAATCCTTAAAAATAATGGCACGTACACTGTGTTTGTTAATTTTTCATAACTTATTCAGGAGTATGCGTTTGGATGCCGTGGGAGTGTTTCATGCTCGTTAGCTGATGGTGAAAGTCATAGCATTCCTTATCGATAAGGAGTTGGAGATAATACTGAATTTCAGTCAGCACTACGAAGACAGTATTTTTTTGTAAAAAATTGTACTTGTGTCCTCATCTAAATGTAGGATTCCTTTCCCTCGTCATATTAAACGGAATTTATAAATAAATGTTATCATCCACTACATCTACACCTTCGTCTTATTTCATCCCCAAATAGCCAATGTTGTGCTCCGATTTGAATAAGGTACGGGTGCCGGTGAAATTGCAGGCATATCATTCCCCTGTACTTTAATATTGCAATATGCAGGATGTGGCCGAAAGCCTCGAAGTGACTAAAATAACAGAATACTCATTAACTCAGTAATTAATGAAAAGCTAACATACAAGTACAGGTCTAGCGCTTAACTGAGTCAGTCCCTGAGGTATGGGAGCGGTACGGGAGGGGTGTTTTCGTTACGTCAAAATGAAGCGTGGCTTCATGTCATCTGATAATTTGAGAGACGAAAACACCCCTCCCGTACCGCTCCCAAACCTCAGGGACTGACTCAGTTAAGCGCTAGACCTGTAGTTATCATCATTATCTACCGTTAGACGTCCATTGGCTTATAATTCACTGTGTATTTCTGTAATGTTTAGCTGAGTCTAGTTAGGCACTATGACAACGAAGTACGAACTAAATATTGGTAAGGGCTTTCTTAAAGCATATGCTCTGTTTGAACTACGAATTAAGAAGACTAGGCACTGTTGAAACGTAGTTCAAACAAGACATACGAGCCAAATCTCATTGGTTCTACTGTTCCAAGTTAATTCAGTCAGCAATCAGTGTGAAAGCTAAGGGTGGAGCCCTTATATAGGCGTTAAGTTTGCCGTGGTATCAGGACTACTGAGTTATGATACTATAAATAGGTATCAGTTGTATAAAATTGTATTACATCTACATTACAACTCGATCGACGAATTACATGTCTTATATTTATTGTCATCACTCTTTTGGCCAATAACAATTGTAATGCTAGGATTCAGATACCACTGCTATCAAAACGCCATAATAATATGTTACATGGGACAAAATAATATATAAACATCACAAAAACTTGTAAGATTTAATTACACCGGGACAGGTGAAATTCAAATAAAAGCTTATCAAAATACTAACAGCACCTTGCGGTTTCATCCGCTAAGGTCTCGATATGATCGATGTTAAAGTCGATGCTCACGCTTAAGGCGCATTTTTTTCTGTTTTTTGCCCTTTACAGCTTGTGAACACTTCTTCAGATAGCGAAAGTTAATTTCGTGAGAACTAAAAGACTTGACTCACATGTTTGAATAGATAATATCTCATAAATATCATCAGTTTAGGCTATGATCCCCATAAACAAAAATAATACTGTAAAAATGTGTTTAGGGGGATCGTAGCTACACTGATGATATTCATGAGATACTATCAATTGAAACATGTGTGTTAAGTCTCCTAGTTCTTGCGAAATCAACTTTCGCTATCTGAAGAAGTGTTCATGAGCAGTAAAGTGCAAAAAACACCAAAAAAATTGAATTTCTCGCCTCAAGCGAGGGTCTCAACTTTAAAGAAACAAATGCAAAACGATCATACCAGCAGAAGGAAAATACTGTGAGGCAAGTTTGCGTCGATGGTGGCAAGTATCAACGCCCTCTTTACAGGGTTTCAAAGTGTACAATTGAATTGAACTTTGAATTGAATATCTGAAATGTGAAGATATGTATGATTTTTACTTCTTTATGCAAAAACGACTAAACTAATTGCAAATAAATTTGATTTTAGATAGCTGAAACCCCGGTATATCACATAGGCTAACTGTTATCTCGATACTCCCACGGGATCAAGACTTATATGCGGGTAAACCGGCGGAGCGCTGCTTAGTAAGGAATAAAAATAACTGAATATACACACAAATACACATTTCTGTTTAAAAACTAGAGAAGTGACTGAGGTAGCTGTAAATTATCATTGTCGGTTGATATAAGGGCGGCCCCAAAGAATGCAATGGGAAGATTTGCCACAATCACTACACTTGGCAGGCGGATTGGTGATCGAAGAAGCATGCTGCTTCTCCAAGGTGTAATCTTTGAGTCTGCTTTCACGGCATCCACGGGAGGATACGAAGGAGTATATTCTAGGCCGAACACATCACAGCACTTATAAATTATGGTCTTGTAACATAAATCGCTCACACAATGACCGCAACCTGAGCACACCAATTCTATGTCAATGTTTGGACAACGTATTGAAGTGAATTTCTTGAGAAAACCTTTGAAGGAACGGGAAATGGTTTCAAAGACTTGCAACCTAATCATTTAAAATGCTATATGAAAAATTCATTGTAGAACCTTCCGAGCAAACATGGATTTAGAAACATCTGAGGGCGCTACATGGTGAGTTTTGGCAGCGATGCAGTCGCGTGATTGTTGCGACACAATCGCGATGTAGCAGCGATTCAGTGTATTTTTACAAGATTATATTTAACATGCAATGTTCGTATGTAAGTATGTATGTTCGGGTTAAATCTTGTAATTGAGTTTTCAAGCAGTTATCCTCAAGCGATTGATATGAAATATGTTGTCAACCGTTGATTGAGAGATTGTTGGGCCTACGTTGGGCACGATATCTATCTATCTAATTAGCGTGAGTGCACCCACTGCTGGGGGTAAGCTTCCTTTCTAATATGCCATTCTCTACCCATTTGAAATAAGCATGTGTCTTTGGCCAAACAAAGCTATGTAAATTGGCCCAACAGACTCAAGAAAAAACTACTTAGGTTAGTTTCAGAGCATAGTGCTTTACCACAAAGATGCTCAGAAGAAACTCAAAGGCGTGCAATGAGAATTGTTGAGAATTCCAAGCTCACGAACGGTGTCTGAGGAGAGACTTTGCCTCTCTCTCTGCATGTTCTACTGTTTGTATAATGGTTTTTGTTCCGGGGAACTGTTTGACATGATGCCTACGGCATTCTTATTTCACAGCTCCGCTCGCCATCGGCAGAAGGTTCATCCGCACACCTTAGAGCCAGGGTGGTCCCGCACTGTGCGGTTTCAGAGGAACTTCCTCCCGTGAACACTTAAGTTGTGGAATTATCTCCCTGCTAAGGTTTTCCCAAGCAAATACAGTATGGGGTTCTTCAAAAGAGGTGTTTGGAAATGTTTAAAGGGTCTGCAACGCGCGTGTGATGCCTCTGGTATTGCAGGCGTCCATAGGGTAAGGTAACCGCTTACCAACAGGTAAGCCGTACGCTTGTTTGTTACCTTGGTTACATAAAAAAAACTCTCACAGATGTTATCCAGGCTTTAAGAACCCAACCTTTACCTACTTTCAAGGAACACTAAAATCGGATAACGTCACGCGTCATCGAACTCGTATCGTTCAATGGTTGATGTAGGTTATTATTCGAGAATATTCAGTAAGTTTAATACAAAAACAGTAAAAAACCCGTAAATTTATGAGATAATGCATTGTAGATATTTACATAAAACCACTCTGTTACGTTACCTGTATTTTGACCTTATATAAATGCCAAGGCTTCGTCTGAATGACTCACTTCCTTTTATTTGGGCTCGTATGTGATCACGATTGGGTTTTGTGCGCGTAGAGATTAACTCTTAAGTTGTGTGGGATTAATAAGTTTCATGTGCCTTCAGGCTGGTTTATTTTATACCAAGAATTTCTCACAAAACAAGTAACTAATTTTATTAAAAAAAAAACCCAACGCAATGAAACGGCTGAACCGATTTTGATCAAACATAGCTAAGAACACTACCGACAAATTCACCTTTCAAACAAAAAATAATAAATCAAAATCGCTTCATCCGTTCGGAAGCTATGATGCCACAGTTTTTTTTTTTTTATACTACTTGAATGACGGAACAAGCAGACGGTTCACTTGATGTTAAGCGGTAACCTCTGCCTATGAACATACACACACACACACAGACACACACAAACACACACACAGGCACAGACATACACACACACAGACACGTCAAACTTATAACACCCCGTCGTTTTTGAGTCGGGGGTTAACTGACATTGAATAGAGTTGATGAAACTGTCACATAACAGAGGTTATTAAAATAAATAGCGCGTCGGGCGAGTAGCTGGCTCAGATGCGAAAGGTCGCGGGTTCTATTCCCGCTGCAGGACCAATGTTTGTTTGATCTGCAAATATATTTCCGGGTCTGGGTGTTGAGGTACCCTGGTACTCGTAGTTTCTGATACCCACGACACAGATAATCCTAGTGTGTGATCAGGACTATGTATGTGACTGTTGGGTGTTATGTTATTTATGTTATTATAATTTTGTTTTGCTTTACTAGCTTTGAGGTGCCTACTGTTTGTGTTTTTTTTGTTCATCGCCACCCACCATTTTGTTTTGTTGATTGTGTTCAAAATAAACATTTATTTTTCTAGAGTTATTAGAATGTCTTTGAACTTTTATATAAAATATCTAACTTCCACAAGATAATTAACCTACAGCATCCCTATCGATTCTGGTTTCGTCGAAAGCCTCATTATCGGGGTAGGTTACACCGAGATCGTCGGTTACGCGCGGGATGACAAATAGCTGGGTAACCTAGAACTGAGGAAATTACACTTAATTTCATTTTGTGGGCAATAAAGCCCGGGGAATTTAATCAGCTACTGTAATTGGTTTATCGGTTTGCGGAATTTGATCTAAGTAAGAGAATTATTGAAACACAGCAGGCCCATTTCACGAAAACTCTACATATAGTTTATATACATACAGCCGACAAAGGTAATACTTAATGGTAAGACAATGGATCGCCACTATGCACGCCACCGCGGACGCGGGCTGATCGCGTTGGTTTGGCCTTAGCTTAAGGACTTGTTTGTAAGATTCGTTGGTATAAGATTTGTTCTGGCTGCTAGCTTATTATGGAATGTGTTATTGCTGGAAGAAAGCGTCGGCCGAGTCAATCGTGGGAAGTAATGGCGGCGATGAGCTCACCACTTGGCACGTCTATATCCCACGATGGTGCAACCCACTGTGATAAGAAGCCCTTTGAGGCTTTGCCTACGAGAAAAAGAAAAAGGCATGTGTCCATGTATGTATACAGACACGGCTTTTTACCCGAAGGGGTAGACACAGACTCAAACGTGACAACTGGTGACCTTATCGCCGCCATTGCTTCTCATGACTGACACTGCTAACGCTTTCTTCCAATACCTATAGGTACACACACTGAACCGAGAATGTATTGTGAATTGACCGAATTTTGGTATTCTGCTCCTAAACAATTTAGTCTACTTTCGATTAAGGCGCTCCCCGAGTCATGATTTTCAGCTATTTTCCAGTAATTTTATTTTAACGAGGAGAAAACAACTTTCGATCGGTAAAAACTGCTTGGTGCGATTGCTCAGTTTCGCTCCTTGACGGCGACTATAGGTTATGTAGGATAGCGCGATATATATTTGTAAAGAGTGAAAGAGACGCGTCTATTAAGGTGGTAGCTTTTTCATACAAACGTATTTAACCAAATATGGGCGAACAGAGTATAATTTAACACTGAAATTACTGTTGTTGTCTTGTTTTATATTAGTCATTATTTGGTTGAAGAAAACAGTCGATTAGCGAAAAAAACGTCGAAATTTTAGTCCATACAAGTCATTTCGATGTTATTTTCGCTATTAATTCATTTCATTTCATTTATTTAATTTATTTCACCTTGTTACATAGTTTGTCACACAAGGCAAGTCACATAAACATATTAATAAAATTTCAAAGTTTCATAAATTTAAATTTATATTTGTGATATATAAGTATAAAATTCGATTCAATTCAGTTTACTGTTTCAAAATAGCTACTTACCACTGTTTTCTTCAACCAAATATGATGATTTGCCGCAAATAATGACCAATATAAAAGCTAACAACAGTTATTTCAGTGTAAAATTATACTCTGCTCGACCATTATTTTATTAAAATGCAATTAATTTTAATTTATTATATTTTATTTTTTTGCGTTTGTGTGAAAAAACAACCACCTTAAGCCAAAATTCGCGGAAAAACTTTAATACTCGTTCTAGAAGGTTTCGGTTATATATCGTTATAATATTTCCGTGTTATACTTGAGAAGAATAATATTTGTGACATTTAATGATATGAACACTAGATCGGAGCGTGATCGGAACTATACGATGGCTATTTTTCATTGCGAGAATTGGGCTTCAGATTAAATCTTTAGACAGAGAATAATGGAGGTTTTTCTTGGCAATCCAATAATGGCGTGTTTACGTAGGACAGATTCATTTAATGTCTACGGATACTGATTTTGTAGTCAGGAGAAGAAAGGTTGATAAGGTTGTATTTTGATTGAATCAAAATACTTGGTACCTAGTAGTAGAGCTTTTTTGTTCGTCCGGGCTTGTACTATTATATATTCTGTGGTCCGGGGAAGTACTACCACCATACTTCATTCTGCCGCAAAGCAGTAGTGCTCGCGTTGCTGTGTTCCGGTTTGAAGGGCATGGGTGCCACTGTAATTACAGGTACATGAGACTTTTCATCTTTATGTCACAGGGTGGCGGGCGTAGTGCAATGCCACATAGGGTGCGTCCTAGGTGGACGTGACCTATGACACAAGCTCTGCTTAGCTTGGGGCTAGATAATGTTGTGTGAACTGCCCAGCATTATTTATTTATTTATATAAAATTTTGCCAGAAAGAAGGCAATTACAAACAAAGAATTACAAACGGCAAAACTAATTATTAACTTCGATTGCTTCTAATACAAGTAAATACAAGTAGGTATATACAAAACAAAAAGTTATGCTACCTGAAGACCGCCGCGCCTCTAACGATCTAAAGATAGCTCAACTGATCCAAATCACTACCAGACGGAAGCGTCCCTAACATACTGGCTGCATTGCCACGCTGAATGGCTCGTCGGGAAACGCGTTGCTTCGACCAGACGCCCTGAAAGAATTTTGAAAACGCGAAGGGCCCCGTTACCCCTCGGACCTAGAGTCTCGACCCCAAAAAGGCGCAAATAAGTAAGCTCTGTCGAGACTTGCATATTTGCGTCTTTTGAGGTCCTCAGCGGAATCTGCCGCCGCACTGATGTCCCTGACAGATGACGGTAACGGGTAGCCGGGTAAAAACTAGCACTGCTTTTATGTTCACGCGTAATTTCCACACGTAACGAAAGACACAATTTGCTTACCCAATTTACCCCGAGTAACCCTATTACCCCAACTTGCCCCAACTTACGCTGACTTGTAACGCACACGGAATGACAATCAATTTGCCACGGCGCGGCGCCGGCGTGGAATTAATTACTTTAATCCGATAGTTTTGGGTTAAGTGACTTCTTGAGGGTACTTAATTTTGTGGTGTTTTTCAGCGTAGATGAAATGTGTGAACTGTGATTGCCAACTTGCTTATCGGTCCGGGATATAGTGCTACATAAACCACGGAGAAAGAAGCCCTATAATATCTTTAGGGTTTCGTAGTCAAGACGCTGTCATACATTACATTACCCAGAGATTTAGGGCCATAACAGTTTGAGCTGTCATTCTAAGTTCATGGTGGTTGCTTTTCCATACTAATGTATTTTACCAAATATAGGCGAACAGAGTATATAATTTTAGAACGAAATGAACAGTCAGTTGGCTTTTATATTGGTAATTATTTAAATTATTTAAACAGTGGATTAATCGCGAAAATAACATCGAAATGACTTGCATGGACTAAAATTTCCATGTTATTTTCGCTATAAATGCACTGTTTTCTTCAACCAATGATTTGCCGCAAATAATGACCAATATAAAAGCCAACAACAGTAATTTCAGTGTAAAATTATACTCTGTTCGCCCTGCTGTTACAACTGGTAATCGCTTTCAATTACGATTATACAGTACATTGCACCGCGTGTTTTAGCTTCTTTTCAAGAAGATAAATTTCTAAACATACAGCGTAATGTACTGCAAAAACGTATTTGAAAAAGATTACCAGTTCGATAGCAAAAAGGTTGGTTATGGCTTACTCAGGTAAAATATTTAGCGTTCACTTTTTATGTGTTGATCTTCTTGGAATGATGGATCAAGGCAGATGGCCCTTCTGGTGTTAAGCAGTACCCTCTACCTATTAACAGTGCATTATCACACAGGTCACGTCCACCTAGGACGCGCCCTATGTGACTTTGCACCGCGCCCGCCACCCTGAGACATAAACATGAAAAGTCTCATGTGCCTGTAACTTCACCGGCAACCACACCATTCAATCCGGAACACAGCAATGCGAGCACTACTGCTTTGCAGCACAAATAGTTTTTTTTGGTGGTAGTACTTCCCCAAACAAACTGATTCACAAAAAAGCTCTACTACTACTAACGATGCTCGGGTTCCATTTAACAAAAAATCCAACAAAATAATAAGACTGATGTTTTTGCAGTCCCCACTTTCGTATGAAATATTATGATCTTTACCCGATTGCCAAAGGGAGGGTTATGTTTTTTACAAAGCTCTGTCCATCACGTTTTATTGCAAAATTCGTATAATTTGCGCGAAGCCGCTATTTTACTAAAACACGACCTCCGACGGAGTGGACTCGTGACGGAACAGTGTCGAAACGTGCGCTGACTCCTAATTCCACCTTAGGGATGGCTATTGCATTGTTATCGATAATTTAAAAACAATGTTTTTTCGATGGTTTCCAAGTCGTTCACAGATTTGAGTTTTTTTTTAACTTCATGAATGACGGGCCCACCTGATGGTAAGCGGTAACCTCTGCCTTTAACAATGCATTACTTCGTAGGCCACGTCCACCTACGACGCACCATTATGTGGCATTACACTGCGCCTTCCACCCTGAGACAAAGATGAAAAGTCTCATGTGCCTGTAATTTCACCGGAAACTATACCCTTTAAACCAGAACATATCAATGCAGGCACTACTGCTTTGCGGCAGAAATAGGATGTTGGTAGTATTTCCCCGGACGATAATTATGATCGATTTGTTAAGGTTTTAAAGAAAAGTTTGTATAAAAGAAGGTATGCATAACCTTATGTATTGCGTATGATATGAGCCTTCTTGAGAGGCGCAAATAATCTATACAATAAAAAAAAACTTCTGGTTACTTCAATAAATGCTTTACTTACTTACTTACTTACTTACTTACTTAATTACTTACTTCATAAGTGGGTACGCGACGGAAGTTGTTGTTCTAGAATTAATAGAACAAAGACAAATAATATTTCTGGAGAAGATACGTTTTCATTAATTTTTATTTAATATTTATGATATTTAAATGAACAACTTCGATTGATTTCATTTAAATTTAGTTGTCTAAAATATACCCCGAAGATCAACATCACAAATCAATCAAAAATTTGCATGATTACGTGTGTAAAAATCTAGAAATTTTAATTCTGTCAAATTAGTTTTTGTATCAATTTTAATAATCACCTTGACCCAATATACTATAATGTTAATACAAGAAGTAGAAGGTTAATCTAATCTTATTATTGCCACAAACAATCTTAACGTTGTCTTATCAGCTTTTATATTAATTTATATTTATTTAATTTTTATATCAGATATCTCACCAAATCTAAAGTAAAAATCACAATATAAGTAAAATTATCAGCTCTCATATTATTATATATTTTTTTATATCAGATGTCTCACCATATCACAAAATAAGTAAAAAAAAGTAATTTAATCGGAAAACTACGAATTTTTTACTACAAGATATTTAGATTAACCCCTGCACTAAAAATAATTAAGTTTTTCGACTAAAATATTCCATTCACTACGCGGACCGGCCGGCGACAGGTGCAGAACAAGCGGCCAGCTAGCCGCCCGCCGACACGGTCTATCGATATACGTATCGATAAATTGTGTTTTGATAGAACGCGCAGCACTAGAGAAGCTTAGAAGTGGCACTTCTACGAAATACTAGACCAGCTTGTTATTTTAGTCCATCGATAACTTGTTTAGAGGAAAACTTAACAGCCCAAAGCAGGACTGGGTTTGAATTGATACTTACCTTGCTATAATAGTGCTTTTATCGATATTTTAATGAATGTCACGAACATCACCTTTAAGGCTTACAAGTGCCTCTATTAATTTTGAATAAATTGTTTCAGGACTTGGGGCTTGGTGTCATGAAAATTAAGTGTCAAGTTTTTAAGAAAGGCAGACTTAGTCCTTGATTGAGTACATATTTAAACTGACCCTTAAAGGGATCCATCAGGATCAAAAAACTAATTATAAGTAATAAACATTTTAAAATGATCCATTGAAGACAGGATCGAACAGGAAAAAAATTATAGGTATAAGGGATCAAACAAGACAAGGGATCGAACTTAAGGGATCGAACAGGAGCTCAGTTTAAGGGCGGTTTTTTGAAACTAGTTAACTGACGGCAGCTTAGTAGCTTGTATAGGCATTTCATGTCCCCCTTTTTTCACATTACGTTTTTTTTAATCTTTTAACCACAGCTTCTTTTTACTTCAGGGCCACATGTCTCAGTCAGGGTGACCAAGAACGAACCCGTGAATGAGATACGATCAATCTTTGGTTGTGACCATTGTTGGTCAAATTACCAGTTTGCTATAAGGATTAGGATTAGGATCTAAAGATCAAAGCTCCCCATCAAAGCTCCTTTGAAGCACAAGCTAGTGACAAAATAAAAAAAACGAGTGAGTCTGATACTAGTCGCATATGATGTGTCACATCCATAGACTTTTCGATGGTAACATCAGACACGTCACCTCCTTGGTAATAAGCAACATGGCTGATAGTACCTACCCCTCTTTAGTACCTAAATTACTCCCACAGATTACAGAAAAGCAAGTAGAAAGATGTTACACATCAAAAATGAGTACACTCTATCCCGTTAGTAGATCTATCCAGCGAGGCACCTGGCTGTGTCCGTTGCCAATATTTAGACGCGCCAGATATTGCAATATCGAACGATAGATTACAATTTGAAATGTGCCCAATGCAGCGCGGTTGGTTCGCGAGTTCTGTTGGTTGAATTTAGAGCAGACGGGGTTGAATTCAGAACCTTTGTGTTTGTATTTAGAAGAATATCATGTTTAGAAGAATGTTTGAATTGCAACTGTTTTTTTATTGTTTTGTTGAAGTTTGATTTCAAAATGAAACGCCAACCTGCACAAGGGGCACTTTCGACCATTTTCGAAAACAAACGTCGTCTACTTTTATTTAATTTAATTTCCAAGTGTTTTTTTGAGAGTTATATTGTGTAATTTTGGTGGAATTTTAACCAATATAGCTCGTCTATAGATTACACGTGTAATGAAATTAAATGGAAGTGTTTTGCGTGACTTTTCAAATTGGTGGAAATTGTCTACCAAAGTTTTGGTAAAACGGCCACCGTTTTACTAAAACATGACTTGACTGTGACTTTGACGACTTGGAAGGAGTGTAAAGTTGCAATGTTTATTGTTTTTTTTTTTTATTGAAAATGCAAAGAACTTGAAAATGGCAAATGCACAAGCCATAAGAAGCCAATTACAAAATATAAACTAAAAACTAAGTAAGTACTGTTTTTTTTGTTTTTTTTTTTTATTGTTTGATTGCAAAATGAAACGCCAACCTGCACGAGATTGGGGCCACTGACAGCTATGTCGGGGTTGTTCTCGGGAAGAAGAGACATTGAAGCACGTGGTTTTAAATTGTGCGGCCACAAAAGAGGCCAGGGCCATGAAAACGGGTTTGTAGGAGCTACTTGGATCCTGGTCTCCATCATTATTTGGATAGGTACACTTCCACAGTGTTGGAAAAAAAAAAAAAAAAAAAAAAAATGTGCTGGCTCAGGCGAACAATGCACAATAAATCCCACAGCTGGACGTCTTAACACCTACCACTTCAATATAAAATAAGTTTTTTGTTAAAAATAGGTATATTTTTCAATATAATCTTTTATAAAATTAGTGATCGTAACCGTGTGCTGATCAAAATGAGCCTAAACACGGCCAGTCAGACTATTAATCTTACTTATCAATCGAGGAGTTCCATTGTCCACCTTCCATCTCCATCATCAGATCAGCTTGCTGTCACCATTATATTGTATTGTCATCGGAACTTGACGACAGATTGACGGATTCCTCCCAGACAAACATACATACATTGCAACTTAAATAAAAGCTTGTAATATAGTCTTAGTTTTCGGTGTCTATTTATTTATCTAATTTTGACTTTAAATCCTCCTGGTATCCAACCTAAAAGATCCCCAGTCGATTTCTTATCTGGCCATCATCCCATCCGATTGCACTCCCTGTCTTATTCTCTTGTTCCTAAACAAAACAAGACGTAAAATTTATACGGTATATTAAATCCTATATGAAATACGGCGAGATACAAGTCCGCGCTCAGAATTTATATGAGCCTTGTTGAGTTTTGACGGGAAATTTAAGGCAGTCTTAACTTCATAAGGCACAAAATCCTTCTAACTGTAGAGAATTAATACCTTGTCAAATACGAGTCTGTTATTGCACTGTTTGTCTAAGTTATACGATAAACCCACATTTTAATACCTATTTAAAATTTAGTGTTTCTTCAGGTATTGTGCAGAAATGCTTTACACATGTGGCTAGGTAATAACCACGCATGACCAGATAAAGATAAACAATCGTAACCTCACAGTAGTCGCATATGATGTGTAACATCTGACATCTCAGCTACTTGGTTATAAGCAATATGGCAGATAGTACCAATCGCTCGGAAAATTCCTGTTACACGCTTCCGTCCCTTTTCACGAAATCATTCCCACAGATTGCAGGAAAGCGAGAGGAAAGATGTTAGACATAAAAAAAAACAATGGGATATCATAAAATCTTCACTTTTAGGAAAGGCCGTTTCATACTTCGGCCAAAATAAAAAAGTATGGAAGAGCCTTTAGAGAACGATTGTTTTGAAGCTTATAAAGTGAGTGAGCTCACTCACTTCGCTTCAGTACAAGCATGTTCCGGAGCGTTCTGTCCGATCCTCCCAACCTGGCAACAGCCCAAGCCGAGGTTCGTACCTAAGTGGTGCCCTTGTGCTAGTTGCCCCAACCTAAATTTACAGGTTGAGCGCCATCTGCGCTCACCAAAAGCCCGGTTAAGCAGTCATGGCCCCAGGCGGTCAACTGCATTAAAATACATACGAAAATAAAAAGAATAAAACACTTCGCTTCAGTCGGTCTTTGTGACGGCAACGAGTGACGTGCACGTGCAACGAGTACGTGTGTTGTATTTGTGACTTATTTTTCACGGAAGTTTTGTATTAGGTAAGGCCCGTCCATATTTTTTATTTTGGTCGAAGGTTTCATTGACGTGGTGCGCATACCAGTAAATAAATAAATAAATAAATAAATAATGCAAGACAGTTCACAAAACATTATCTAGCCCCAAGCAAAGCAGATCTTGTGTTATGGGTACTAGACAACTGATACTTAATACAATATATTACATAGATAGGTATTTTTTATTATACATAGAAAATACCCAGAACACCCTGAACAAACATCTGCAGATCGCACAAATATTTGTTCCGAGGCGGGAATCGAAACTTTGGTCGAGTAAAAACTTTGGTACACCAGTTGTGTTAATATGGAGAGCATATTGTACAATCTCCCATCAGTCCAGTGTACTTTCAAAATAGCAGCATGTTAGGGTGAAGATATAGCTTACATGATTACGTACCTACATTGATATCCATCTACACTTTATAATCCAGTGGCGCACGTTTTCAGGACGAGAGCTTTCGCCAATAATAGTTGTTCTGTGGACTTGTGTTGTTATTTGCGAAACAGCTAGCGGTTTCCAAATAAAATGGCTAAAATATAAGCTTCGATTTTGTTGCAATCCGTTTACAAATAGCACGTTGTTTGGAGATTGGCAGATATATCTTTTGATTGAATTTTTTTGCGATAATCCGCTTTTGGTTCTATTTTTGCTGCCTGCCCGTGTTACTATAAGACTTGAGTTATACTCGTAAAAGTAACAGATTTTTTTTCTTTATAATTGGCGCCGCATGGATTGTGTATTTGCCATTTTTAAGTTATTTTTCATTTTCATGGGTATAATTTCAATAACTATAATTTGCAACGTTACACTCCTTCAAAGTCGTCAAAGCCAAAAGTTGAGTCATGTTTTAGTAAAACGGTGGCTTTTTTACTAAAACTTTGGTAGACAATTTTCACCAACTTGAAAAATCATGCAATATCTTCCATTTCATTTTACTACACTTGTGCTCTTTAAACGAGCTACATTGGTTAAAATGCCACCAAAATAATACAAACCTTATTTATATGTACATCTTTGTTGTTTTGTACGTTTTTACGAGATATATAATATATCTATCTAGACGGGTATATTAAAACTAACCTTTCAACAGCAGCACATAGTTTTTCTTGTCTTCCCCGCCCTTCGGGTATTCCCAGTCGATATCCAGACCGTCGAAGTTCCTGTCACGAAGGTAGGGGATCGCGGAGTAAATGAAGGTCTGGCGAGCGTAGCGAGTCGCAGCCATCTCCTTGAACTTCTGCGTGCCGAAGGACCAGCCACCTGGAGGAATGGATAAACATTAGGCAAGCGTCATGAATGTGGCGTGGCGTGTCCGGCTAATGAAAAGATCCCTCCGTCTCCTCGCATGGATTTCATAAAAGCAAGAGATTACAAAAATAATAATAAACAACAGTGAGTAAGCACGTTTTTGGTGTTTTTTGCCCATTATTTGCCATTATTTTTGTTGTACAGTTCTTCAGATAGCAAAAGTTGATTTCGCGAAAACTAGGAGACTTAAACTAGGTGGAACGTTTCGCTTCACGAGCAAAATTCAAATTGTATTGTGTTTTTTACTAATCTCAGCTCATTAACACATTTTGAGGAAGCAAAACCTAATTTTTCGGAAATTAGGAGACCTAACACGCGTAGTTTGATTGAAAGTTTCTCATAAATATCATTAGTTTCTACGAATCTCAATGATCAAAAAAACATTGTGGAAATCAGTGAATGACATTCGTAGCTAAACTAATAATATATATGAGAAACTATCAATCAAAATATGCGTGTTAGGTCTCCTAATTTCCGCAAAATTAGTTTTCGCTACCTCAAAATGTGTTAATGAGCTGAGATTAGCAAAAAACACAATAAAATTGGGCGCGTATACACATAGAACACCCGAATTTACAGGATCCTTTTTAACTGACGGATTGCTGCTTATTTTGTCGGATTACTGGATCCGGAATACTGTATTCTGTGTGAACTCGCTCATACAACTACGTACGCTAATAACATATACGTTTAAACGGACCTGTAAAACCGACGCCCTATGTGTACGCACCCTTAGGTCTCCTAATTTTTGCAAAATCCGGTTTCGTAATCTCAAGATGTGTTTAAGAGCTGTGATGAGCAAAAACCACAGAATAATTTGAATTTCCGCCCGCGACTTTGTCCACGTGAACTTTTCCATACAAACTTAAACACCCCGCTGCACCTCCTTAGGGGTTAAATTTCTGGAACTCCTTTCTTAGACCACAGAGCACAAAAGGAACGTACCCTCCAAATGTCAGGTCTCTAGGACTTATGGTTTAGGCTGTGCGTTGATAGTCAGTCAGTCAGTAACGCAACGATTTTATTTAAATTGATTTATCCCGGTGCGGGGATCGAACCCGCACCTCTAGAACCTGTTACTGGCTATTCCACAGTCGCAATTTATTTATTGAAAATAACGAGGTACTAATAGCTAGTGTCTACACTAATTAAGTAATCGCTGTAACAGGAATGCCTTTAATATTTTGTATCTCTAGATCCCGTTGCTAATTGCCGTGATCTCTTAACAGGCGCTTTTTATAATGTCTGTCTTTTTAATGCTTTTTAGTGTTGTGGTGTGTCCGGCCTGAGAACAAACCCCTCCGTCTCCTCCCGTGGATGTCTTAAAAGCCGACTAGGGATTAACCGGACTTGTTGATAAGATTAGTTGGTATAAGATTTGGCCTGGCTGCTAGCTTATTATGGAATGTGTTATTACTGGTAGAAAGCGTTAGCTGAGTCAGTCGTGGGAGGTAATGGCGGCGATGAGCTCACCACTTGTCACGTCTATATCCCACGATGGTGCAACGAACTGTGAAAAGAGGCCCATTGAGGCTCTGCCTACCCGTTCAAGGAAAGAGGCGTGTGTCTATAATGTGTGTATGTATGTATGTAAATATGTGGTATAGGCATGGGAAAATGAAGGACCTCAATCTTGTGTAAAGGCTCACCTAGAAGCATAATGCCGAACACTTTACAACAATTGTCAATACGTCGATAATTTCACAACTAGTGAGGTGAAAAAGTCACATGTCGATTTTGTTACACAACTCAATGGTGCATTGGCTCACGCTCCAAATGTGAGCGGTTTTTGCGCTCCCGTGAAAATAGGTGAAACGTGGGAAAGATCGAGTTCGCATAGTGATGTGGTACCTTGATTGTTCTTATCGATGTTATAGTATATTTAATTAGAACCAATCAGGTAATCACTAATGATTATGAATTAGAGTGAAGATTGTCTGTAATTCTTTGTTATTGTTTTGTTTGTAGGTAAGTTTGTTTAGTTTTGTATCGTTGTTTGTTTAAATTATTATTATTTGTTTAAATCGTATCTCGATAATTATTTACACCCATATCTTTGACAAGGTTCATGTACAGCCTTTATGAAACAAGCTGTAATTTGATGAAATATACTTATGTGTTTGAATTGAATACCCGGATTTGTTTTAAGATTCGTTGGTATAAGATTTGTCCTGGCTGCAAACTTATTTAATCGTATCTCTATTATTATTTACACCAATTTCTTTGACAAGGTTCATGTACAGCCTCTATTGAACAAGTTGTAATTTGATGAATCCAAGTATACTTATGTGTTTGAATTGATTATCCGGATTTGCTTGTAAGATTCATTGGTATATAAGATTTGTCCTGGCTGCAAACTTATTTAAGGAAAGTATTATTACTGGAAGAAAGCGTTAGCCGAGTCAGTCGTGGGAAGCAATGGCAGCGATGAGCTCCTCACTTGTCACGTCTTTATTCCACGATGGTGCGACCCACGTGAAATAAGGCCAATTAAGGCTCTGCCTACCCTTTCGGGGAAAAAGGTGTGTGTCTATGTATGTATGTATGTATGTATGTATATATGTATGTATATATGTATTGATAATTCGTCTTTCTTATATTCATATCAAGTATATACCTTCTTTTGATACTCGAAATAGGATGAAATTGTTAAAGTTGGAGCTTCCTCGATTTAATTTTATTTTACTTTGGTCGATGGATTTAATAACATAACACCCTTCCTCGATTAAAGAATATAACATAACATAACATAACATAACACGCAACGTACATGGTCCTGATCCCACACTAGTATTCCCTGTATCGTGGGTATTAAGAACTACGAATGCCTATCATGGTACACACCCATACCAGCAACAAATATTTGCAGATCATACAAACATTGGTCCTGCTATGGGAATCGAAGCCGAAACCTCTCACATCTCACCAGACTCTTCGCCCACCGCGCTACAGTTGTCGTCAATAGGAGGTAAATAACTGCATTTTTAGGGTTCCGTGCCCAAAGGGTAAAACGGCATCCTATTACTAAGACTTCGCTGCCCGTCTGTTTGTCACCAGGCTGTATCTCATGAACCGTGATAGTTAGACAGTTGAAATTTTCACAGGTGAAGTACTATTTCTGTTGCCGCTATAATAACTAATACTAAAAAACAGAATAAAATAAATATTTAAGGTGTTCCTATTCAAGAGTCATGATTTTTTTGACGTTTTATAGATAATGGTATTGAACCCTTCATTCGCGAGTCTGACTCGCACTTGTCCCATTTTTCACACAACGTACCTACTTGATGTTATAAAACAACTTTCTTTGCTGAAACTAAAGTTTTTTTTGTAGTGTCGGGTGTCATTCAAATAACGCCTTTGTTATGTAATGACATAATATAGAATGTCATTACTCATTATAGAAAGTTGACGCGACACGTAACACTTAGTACATACACATGGCCTACCATAAACTTTATTAGGAGTAATTGCTGGTTTTGTGTTGTTTATTGCATTTTAAATGATTCATTGGGTAACTACTTGAGTTACGTTAGATACTTAGATATTACTTAAGGCGATAATAGACCCAAAACTGCAATATAGACCTATCTTAAAAAGCCTCCTAAAAGGATGGCTCAAATAATTAAAAAAAACATATAATGGGTATAATATAGTCAAGAATAGAAACTTAAGTATTTTTTTGTTAATTTGCTGTTGCTTTTGACAAACAAAATCATTTGACAAAATCAAACAAACATCAAAAAAACTTTCTGCTTCCAAACGCCTGCATCTATTAAAGGCAATTTAAAGGTTTATATAAATATAAGTTTAGGTTTTTGAAAGTAGTCAATTAGACAGTTGCGATTTTCGTGATTTTCGCACATCGATTATCGTCATTTTAATTAATTAGTAACAAAATTGAACAAGTGATTCAACAAAGTTATTTGAAATGACAATGAAAAGTGAAATTCGGTGAAATGTCAGGCACATACTTTTTATCTTTATAAATGTCTCAGGGTGGCAAGCGCGGTGCAATGCAACATAGGGTGTTCTAGGTGGACGTGACCTATGTGATAACGCACTGTTCATAGGCATAGGGTACCGCTTAACATCAGGTGGGCCATCTGCTTGATCCGTCATTCCAAGTTGTTTAATAAATAAAATAAAAACTACTAAATATGACGCGTAACCTTGGGATAGTTACACAGTGTTCAAAACATTAAAAACTATACTCCTTTCATCGATAAAACAGTCACAGTTCGCACTGGCATCCCTAATCTATCGGTTTCAGAACTTTGTTTGTGTTAGGTCTATTGCCGACGCTAAGTAGAGTGTCTGTTAATGAATAATGCAGGGGCCGTTGTTTGAGAAGGCGCTAAGTTCTACTGAGATAGGTACAGGGGCGGAGTTAGGATATAGCATCTACAAAAAAAAAAAAAAAAACATTGAAAAATTTAAAGTCATACGCTGTTTTTGAAGCCACCTCCAAAAAGATCAGCCCCTTAAAATACCCCCCCCCCCCCTATCCCCCACCTAAAAAAAAGCCCCCCCCCCCCCTCTCCCTCCCAACACATAATATAGGCCCTCAATAAACACAAGTCTGCAGTTTCGTTCTTTAGACCACAACGTGAAAGTCTATTTCAAAGACTCGAAACAAAAACTGAAGGGTTGTGCCGACGGCTAAAAAATTAAAAACTGTGTGTATAATTGTAGAGTCGTTTATCGAATAGACCCCTGGATGCATCGACAAAGCGACCATGTGAAAGTTAGCATAACGCAAAGTACTAACTAAAATTGTCATGAGCGGTAGACAAACCACGTGCCATCCCTTATTTCCCGTACAAATCGTTTATTTTTTCGCAAAAAAGCGCCTGACGCTGAAAACGTCAAGAGAAGCGTCTTATTGTTCTCGGGGCACCATACTGGTTTCGCAGCTAGTAATAGAGAAAGATCATCAAATAAAGCCAAGCTGTGTTTGTTGCCTGGTACTTCTAGGCTATTCGCGTTGGAACAGGAGTAAATATAGTTTATAGGAAGATTTAAAATGATTATTTAGATATCAATGAATAAAATACTTTTGACTTTAAATTTGAATTTGAACCCGCAACGACCCTGTAGCCACTAATATTTATTCTGTACTTGAGCCTTCAAATCGCACCACAAGAATTGGCACTCTTGAATCGTTTAGCTGAAACTTTGGATTGGTTACAAGGGGCTTATAATACTATTGTTTGTAGCTTCACTGTATTGTTCACTTTATAATAATGATGCCACTTTCGTGAGATTATTTCCTTATTATTCAATGAATTGTGGAATTATGCAGGCTTATTTTAATATTTCCACGTAGCTATAAGATGGATAAAATGGACAAATGGGTATAACAAGAAACATGCGCCAGCAGAGACCAATAACTCAAAGAGTCGCAGTGAAATATTTAAGCTATTGTGAAAAACTGAAACCCAACATACAACATTGGTACCGTTGGAACCCACAGGGGAACTGTGGAAATTATTTTGTGCCATTGTCCCGGCAGTCAGCAGTGGGCCGAATAGGTTCAAACTCACAACACAGAAACATACAACGGGAATGAACGGACTAGTATATGAGCGACGGGAGATGCGCAATGACAGGTGTGTACTACGTAGTACCTAATGTCACAACTGGGAAGGTAATAAGCGAGTAGACCTCATGTTATTGAGAGTTTACTTAAGTCACATAAAAGCTACAGAGGATGCTGGTAGATTGCTGGCTCTTAACAACAGTAGTTAGCAAATTGAAGCCGTTTCTGTTACTAAGACATTTGGGGGATTGAGATAAACCATCAGCAATTGTCTCAATCCCCATCATCATCATCATCACCTCAATCAGATCATCTTTACATTTGAATCATCAACCAGTATATGTCCACTACAGGGCGAGGCCTCCGTATAATGCAATGGAAGCATTTGCCATAATCACTACGCTTGGCAGGAGGATTGCTGATTACAGTAACGGTTTTAGGTTATCAGGCGGATGCTGCTGAATATCTCCTGGTGTAATCCCTTAGTTAACACTAGCGAAATGCATGGGAGAAGACCAAATAGACTATTTTTAGTACGAACATGGCTCCTAACTAGTACATCGGAACTTACCAATAGCCAAAAGAGTCTTCAACTTAGGATTCGCCTTCTTCAGAACATTGATTCTATCATATAATCCCGTTTTGCCGTCTTTAGTCTCATCGTTGGACTCGAAGGAGCTCATTTTTCCTTTCTTCAGCCATCCGAACGCGAAGATAACGTGGGTGCAGAGATCGGGCTGGATGTCTTCTGGCACGAACTTGCCAAGCTTCACTCGGTATTGGGACCAGTTGGTGTAGTAGCAGACAATCTGGTAAAAATAAGAAACATATTTAATTTGTTATGAATATAGATACAAATAGTAGGAGGACCCTATAGAATGGATGGTATAGATAAGAATAATAAACAGTGGAAAGGAATGGCAATCTTTGTGTTGGTACCAGCGACGGGTTGATAAAAATAGCTAGACTATAGATTTAAAAACAGACAGAAACATGGTGCAGACGCAGGAAAGAACTGTTTTAAACAGCAGGATTTTCTAATGTTCAACAATACATGACCTTCTGTTACAAAACCAGTGGAATTTAAATTTATCAGGAGTTTTCATGCGTATACTAGAAAATTTACTGAAAATCAGGGATTTCATCAGGAAATTTCGTTTTTAGTACTAATTAGGGGCATATTTTGGCTAAATGAAGTGACAATGTAAGTACTCAATGCTACTATCAGAAGCTGTATGAGAGGAGTTTATGATCAACCTAAGTGGATAAACAACCTTCAGATAAACTAGACTACCAGAGATTGAAGATGATGATAAAAATTAACCCAATTACCTACTTAATTAAAGTTTTATATAAAAAGGTAAACTAAAGGGCCAAATATAATGACAAGAGCGCACTAAAACACTATTAACACATTAAAACTATGCATAAAACTTCACTTGACTTAATTTTTTCATATTCACTGTTAGTCACTATTCAGCTTAAAAAAAATACTAGTTAAAAATACCAGTTCGTTTAACTCATAAAGCTTTTTCTTCCTCTAATCTCATTTAAATCTTTAAGGTGTTATTTTGCGGTTTAAATTTCACAATTTGTATTTCGGTTCAAAGATGCTCATGAAAATTTTATTCCTCTCAAACAAGCTATAAAACATGGCAATAAAGTCTCTATTGCTCAGTTATTACAGTCCATTAAAATTACATTAAAGGGTTTCCAAGTAAGCAAACACTCATTTTGAAGGCCAACAACTTCACTTTTGCGTTCGAAAAGCTTAATCATATCCGCGTTGTACTTGCCTAGCCAATATTATCTTAAAACTCAGAAATATTTGCCATCACTTCTAGTACAACGGAATAAGGTCGAGAATCCAACTTCGTAAGCAAATTTTACGTAAACAAAACAAAACATTTTGACGCGGTGTCTCGCAAGGTTCTACGCTAAGACTGCTACCTTTCCTGATGTATGCGAGAATTTTTTACATATCTACCTTTCTAAACGCATAGGAACTAGACTAAATTCATCTTATAAGGTGAAGGAAAACGTCTTTATAGGTCGCTTGACTGTTACTATCTATAATTTATTTAAATGTTTAGAACTTATGAGAATGCATATTGAGCCACAGATAGATAAATATTTTGAATTTATATTAATTTTACTATTAACATGCACCAGTTATCCATCATACAGAATTAACCCCATGTGACTTGATGTGAAACACCCTTGCCGTGGGTCAAGAAACGGAACAAATAAACGCATGCCAAGTAAATATTTGTCCCGCAGCGGAAATCTAACTCGCATTTTAATAAGAGCAGAATAACTTCAAACTTGTTACAAAAGTGGAAAACTCACATCATGATCCAAACGTACGCATCCAGTGAGGCATGTGGCCACTTTCTCAAAACGGAGGAGGAAAATATCACGAGAAATAAAGATATCTTAGAAATTATAACTAAATGATGATGATCTTTGGTAGCTCATAATAACCCAGAGCCAGGTGTCTCCCTGCTCAAACGCCATGCCATTTAGGTTTATTTCTGTACGGTAACGATGTCATCCAGCCACCTGGCTACCGCTCTTTTAAGGGATCTGGAGTATACTCTGGGCCACCACTCACCCAGAGTCATACTCCACCTGCCATATTATCAAAGTACCTGGCAAAAGCCAAGTGTCCTGCCCAGCTCTACTCGAGTTTCGACATACCGTTCCAATTCCAATATAAACTACCTACGTCGGATTTCCGTATTACGCACCCTCTCGTATTACACGTACTCTTTCTCTGAATGAGACACAATTATTATTTATGGTATTGATGAATTACTTACTTTGTAACCATCTTTATCCTTATGATGATCTGTCGTAACTGAGTTGTCGATAGCCGCAGAAGACTTCCGACTGGACAGCGTCGGCCGTCCACGTATCTTTGGCCTGTTCACGCTAGCTGATATCACCTGATCCGTGGATCTGGATACGCTGGTTGACACTGATGTGGATACTTTGGTCGGCTTCCGTAATCTTCTTCGTACAGCTGTGAAGAAGAAAAAAAAGGATATTAGATTCAATGATGCAGAAAATTCCTATTGAAGTACCATCCGATAACATAACATAACACCTAACAGTCACATACATAGTCCTGATCCCACACTAGGATTCCCTGTTTCGTGGGTAACAGAAACTACGAGTACTATCTATGGTACCATTACATTGGACTCGGAACAAATATTTGCAGATAATACAAACATTTGTCCCTTAGCGGGATTCAAACCCACAACCTTTCGCGTCTCAGCCGGCTTCTCGCCTGACGCGCTACAGAGGTCGTCCGTCACGTACTACAGAGGTCGTCAACTACATAAAAACGGAAATTTATATAGATTTTCTATAAGTAATTAGGTACCTATGCCAGTTAGTTTAGTTTAAATTGAGCTGATGTCGCGTTTCATTAATATTCTGAGAAGTACATAGAAATATAATACCACGACGAACATTCATGAGTCACCTCCATCTACAGACTTCCTGCGACCTCAGAGCATTGCAGACCTCCGTACCAGAGCCTGCGACCTATGAATTGTCATCGATATCGAGACAGGCCTTCCTCCACTACGTCGTCCGGTTCATGGTCACACGAGAACCTTTACTCCACAACGGTTATCAGTTCGGCGAACTACAGACCTTTCACCGATGTCCCCCTGTCACCGTATGCCATGTTGATGGCACTAGTCCGAGCAGAGACTTTGCCTCTCTCTGCATGTTCTACCGTTTATATAATGGGGTTTGTTCCGAGGAACTGTTTGACATGATGCTTACAGCAACCTTTTTTCACCGCACCGCTCACCATCGGCAGAGGATTCATCCGCATACCTTAGAGCCAGGGTGATCCCGGTCTGTGCGGTTTCAGAGGAACTTCCTACCGCGAACGCTCAGGTTTTGGGATGATCTCCCTGCTGAGGTTTTCCCGAGTGACTACAGTATGGGGTTCTTCAAAAGGGGTGTTTGAAATATTTTAAAGGGTTGGCAACACGCGTGTTATGCCTCTGGTATTGCAGGCGTTCATAGGCTACGGTAACCACTTACCAACAGGTGGGCCGTATGCTTATTTGCTACCTTGGTAGTATAAAAAGAAAAGAAAAAACCCAAGCGGGGGACATATTACGGTGAACGGTCTGTACTTGAGACCTGCCCATTGCCACTCCAACTTGCTAATTCTGAGAGCTATATCAGTGACCTTGGTTACCTTAGAAACCTCATCGTTTCGGATTCTATCACGTTTCTACGAATTTGATATTATCGCTATAGCTTGAAATATTAAGTGCATCTATTGCACCAACTATTCGATTATGTTAATCTTCAATTCAAACCGTTTTTATAGCTTCAGAAAATCCAATATCATTTGAAAGCAAAACGACCAGCAAAAGTTTTACTACTTATTGTTGTCGAATAGCAAACGATTTGAAGTCGCGAGTAGCTTTTATTGACTGCGAAGTGATTGTAGGTGTAGATTGTAGGTTCAGTTTGAAACATTGAGACAAAAGACTGAAAACATCTGTTTTTTTATTTGGATATAAGACATGCTGTGCATCTATTTATGCAACAAAATGATGGAAAATAATTGTTCCACAAGTAATTAATTTTGTAAAAATTAAAAAACCCTCAACGCAATGAAACAGCTGAACCGATCTTGATCAAACATAGCTGAAAACACTCCCGACAAACTCACCTTATAAACAAAAAAATTAAAATAAAAAACGGTTCATACGTTCGGGAGCTACGAGGTGACAGACAGACACACACAGACACATCAAACTTATAACACCCCCTCATTTTGCGTCGGGGGTTAATAAAAACAAAATGATTCAATAATTCAAAGACGACAGTACTTACGTGATTTGAAGGCAATCACACATATCTTCTGAATTGCACTAGGTTCAGTTGGAAAGAAAGCACACACCGCAACCAACTCTACAGAAACTGAAATCCAAATACCTACTGAAAACTGTCCTTGAAAATAACTGATGCATGAAATGAGATGATATTCCTTCACAGCTAGCCATTAGAGCGAAACGCGCAACGCACGTTACTTTCTATCCCAACATTCTATCTAACATCTTAGGTCATTAACTGCCGTGGCTGGCCTGGAAAGCCTAGAACTCCGGACCTAATTTGGCCGCTGCAAACACAACCTCTTTAAATGAATTCGAGACGTCTCCCGGAATGTGACTGTAGAGCTACCATTCAGTCGATGCCTCATTTGTTCATTTGATCCTTGAAAGAGCTTACAAAGCCAGCGACCATGCTATAGGAGTGACTAAATTTTACTCCAAAATAGTGTAGTATACTAGTAAACAACTGAAAAACTAGAAGATTACAAAAAGTACGCAATAGATTGCTGTGTAATTTCTAATGTATATCCTGTTTCCTGCTTGTAAATAAACAATCTAGAGTGCCTTTATATAAAATATCGCTTGCCACTATTTCCCAATATGTTCCGTGTAATAAACCTCGTGCACACGCTGAATTCAAAAGCACGTGAGGGAGACATTACACCGTGCATACTAAATTGTATCTTTTACGTGTATAATAAGGATTAAATTGGAATACCCTGTGAGGGGTTTGGAAATAATGGGCAAGGAATTTTATAATCGGTTTATTTCAGGCAATCTGAGCCCTGTTCGAAAAAAAATACAGGTTTACTCTTGTGGCTTTGCTTTATTTCACTTGTAGATACATGTTTTTCTATGAATAAGATCCAGATTGTTCAAGAAATTGTAATACCTCCCACTGCCTACATCATCATCATCAACGTCCCGTGCTGGGCGAGGCTTCCCCATAAAATGCATTGGGAGGGGTAGGGGGGGGGTTACATACCTAATCAGCAAGATATGCAGGCGGATTGATAATCATCATTGACAGAATTAAAGCGATGGTAGCCTAACGGTTCAATAGTGCAACTCAGAATCCAACGATACCGGGTTCGATCCTAGGCTCCGCACCAATGACTTTTCTAAGTTATGTGCGGATTTCCATCGCTCTGTGCTTCGGAAGGCACGTTAAGCTGTCGGTCCCGGCTGTTATTGATTAATAGCAGTCGATAAGCCATGTCAGAGGCCCTCGGGCGGCTTGACAAACTCCGACACCAGAGGCCAGCACTACCTCATACGAAACGAAACGAAACGATTGACAGAATTGACAAAATTGCAGTAACATTGTTGAGTTTTCAGAAGGATACTCCCCTCCCTCCCCTGAGGTGTAATTCCTCAATCATTTACGACATCCACGGGAGGAATTGGAAGGATTTATTCCAAGACGGGTCCTTTAGAACCAAACAAAAAGATAAGCTAATCTTATCAAAATAGAGAACGATTTAGATAAATCAGTATGCAAATGCGTGCGTTCTTTCATAAATAACATAAATCACGGACGAGAGGTTAGTGTGGATGTGACACGCATGTAAAATACACGAAGGTCACAATGAATCGAATCAAGTTCATTGGGGTTTTGATTGAATGTGTCTCAATATATTCTAACGTAGTTCTGAGAACAGTAGAGATCGCGCGCACAAACTTTTTTGCAACAATTGTGTTCAGTTTATATCCAAACATCATGTAAAGTTTTTTATTCGCTCTTTATTATTTATTTTTTCTTATTTTATTATTCATACCTATTGAAAAAATTATCTATCTCAAAAACAATGTCACGATTTATGTACAATTATTTAACAAATCGTTATAATAATATTCTATTACAAAGAAACATAAATACGAGGATTTTAAAGTCAGGTCTTCTTGCATAATCTATATCATGACAACATCTTGACAGATTTTGTTAATGTTCGAAATTATTGTTTATAATACTACGTAATTGAGCATGAATAAATGAAAATCAATATGAAATGGCGCCACAGAAAACTTCCCCCGTTTTGGGAGAAATACTTCTCCAATAAAAAATTACCAGAAACAAAAAACATATACGAAATTGTAGAACATATATAATTATTAGTAAAGATTATTTGAAAAATACGACCTGTACATGAGTAACAACATACCTACATCCGAACAAATATGAAAAGTCTCATGTGCCTGTAATTTATGGTGGATAAGGCAAAATTAATATATCAATGACAAAAATTCGTCTGCAAAACATTTATAATTTGATATTAAAAACTTAGTGTTATTCCAGCGACTGTAATGACAGTATGAAGAAAAATTATGGGAGGAAGCTAATAATATAAAAGTGAAAATAATGATATTTGTAGAACTGTAACAATCCGCTTTACAAGACCTCTTAAACTCAACGGAGCGAAATAAGACAAGATGAAAAGTTAAATTGAAATAACTTTCCTTTATGAAAAGTAAACTCGAATCTAAAGTAAAACGAATCAGGGTTTAACGAAGCACATAAAGCTCTGAATACGAAATTTATTTATTGCACTTATCTTACCCGTGTTTTTATACGTATTTATAAAAAACTTATTTATTGAGAACCTTCCCCGAGATATACTATTTATATGTTTTTCAGACGACAAAAGCGAGGATAATGGAGGTATGTGAGATTCAAAAAACACAGCAAGTATAACAAAGCTTCAGGAAGTAGTTCACATAAATTCGTGCACGAGATGACGATATATCTCGCATGAAAAGAATAGCCACCAATAGCCCATGTGTCAAATATTACTACTAAGTTATTATTTCGACGCGTCACGCGTTACCGTACAAACTCAAGCACGATTGCCTCGAGGTCGAGCCGTTGGCTGGCGGTAAATGCGACATGCTCAAAGGTGCCTTAGTGTGCGCTGTTCGTTCGGTGGTAGTTTTGGCTCGTGAGCGCAAATAGTTTTAAATAATTATGAATTGCCACGGACTTCTTATAGCTCGGTCTGTCTCGCGTCTCTGTGCTGATCGCGAGGCAAGGCTCGCGAGCCTCGCATCCGAGGCTGCCGCGCGAGCCTGTGCGCCCGGTGGAGACGCGGCTTTTTTTTTCCTCAACCTGTATTGTCCCACTGCTGGGCAAAGGTCTCCCCCAAATTCTTCCACTTGTCCCTGCCTTTGGCAGTCTCCCACCACTCCTCAGAATTCACAAGATCGTCCCGCCAACACTTTCTCGGCCGACCCCGAGGTCGCCGTCCTTCTGGTATCTAGGGTGTGCTGATGTTCGCCCACCTGTTGGGAAGCATTCGACTGACGTGTCCCACCTGGTCCCATTTAAGAACATTAAATAGGAACATATTTTCGAACATATCCACATTAAATTCCTCGTATAGACAAAAAAAGCACGGCTTTACTAAATAAATTGTCGGATTTGAAACGATACATCCATGTGAATTTAAGCGGAAACGTAAGGATTGGTGTACGATTGGATGGATAAACACATATGTACGTCAACATCAGTAGTCTTTCATCAATTTATTTTGAGGTAGCGGGTTTGGTGCCCTTATTGAGACAAAAGTTCTGATACCCAAAACACGAGAATAAGAAACAGGAACAACATTCAAGCTGATTTAAAATAAAATCGTAATTAACTTTTAGTTTTTAATATAAACAATCTCACTCGCGCAATATAAGCAAATCTAACGACATATCACTCATCAAAATCGGTTCAGCCGTTTAGGAATTACGAGGGAACATATAACATAACACCCAACAGTTACATACATAGTCCTGATCCCACACTAGGAGTCTTGGGTATCAGGAACTACGAGTACCATGGTACACCCAACCAACACACTCTGAACAAACCCATAAGGGTCTTTTGAGTATATAATACTTTGTTTGAGTTAATTTTTTAAGATATAATAAAAAAAAAAAAAAAAAACACCCAGCCTCGGTTAAAATATTTGCAGTTAATTTCGTTCAAACCAATTTTCGTTGGAAGTTTACATGGTAATTTACATCATATTTTTTTTTAGTCTTATCATTCTCTTATTTTAGAAGTTATGGGGGGGGGGGGGGGGACACTTTTTACCACTTTGGAAGTGTCTCTCGCGCAAACTATTCAGTTTAAAAAAAATATATTAGAAACCTCAATATCAGTTTTGAAGACCTATCCATAGATACCCCACACGTATGGGTTTGTTTTTTTTTTTTTTTTTGTTTCAGTTCTAAGTATGGGGAACCCGAAAAATTTACTGTTTTTTTTCTATTTTTTTGAGAAATTCTTAATGCGGTTCACAGAATACATCTACTTACCAAGTTTCAACAGCCTAGCTCTTATAGTTTCGGAAAAAACTGGCTGTGACATACACGGACAGACACACAGACATGACGAATCTATAAGGGTTCCGTAATTTTTAGTTACGGAACCCTAAAAGGAATGTCTAGCTAACAGAGAGTGAAGTAAAGAAAAGTGTGTAACCCACAGTGAAAAGAGACCCATATGAGGCTCTGCCTACCCTTTCGGGAAAAAAGACGTTTGTCAATGTATTAATGTACCAATCTATATAAAACAAAGTCGTGTTAGTTACACCACTTATAACTCAAGAACGGGTTAACCGATTTGGCTGAAAATTGGTGGGGAAGTAGCTTAGAACCAGGAGATTGACATAGATGGGAGGGGTAGGAGGGGGGGAGGTCACCGGGGGCTACCCGTGCGAAGCCGGGGCGAGTCGCTAGTGTGTAATGAAAATATATAGTCCTTTATTGATATCGGCAGAAATGAACACTTACTGGTGGAATTTGATGTGGGGGCGATCACGGCAACTATGAGGAGTACGGTGAACGTCCACCGCAGCAACGTTGGAGGCCACTGTAACAAATACAAAATATGTTAGATTCATCATCATAATCACCAAATAGTAGACCTCAACTTTTAGAACATCCACCGACTTCCTATGATCTTAAACTGGGTCACAAAATAAGATTTTTACGATTTTTTTTTTTCAATATAAGCTTTTATAAAATTAGGTATCGTAACTGTTTGCTGATCAAAATGAGCCTAAACACGGTCAGTCTACTATTATCCATTGAGGAGTTCCGTTTTTCACCTTCCGTCGCCATCATCAGATCAGGTCGTTGTCACCATCGGATTGTATTGTTATCGGAACTTGACAGGTATGCCGAATTTCAGAACAATCAGTTGTGGATAACTGCTTTAAAATTCAGTTGCAAGATTCCACCCGGATTCCACGAGGACATACATACATACATTGCAAGTTAAATAAAAGCTTGTAATAAAATAAACAGATATTTTAAATTGACACTTTTAGTTAAAAAAACAATAAATAATGCTGGACAGTTCACACAACATTATCTAGCCCCAAGCTAAGCAGAGCTTGTGTTATGGGTACTAGATAACTGATATACGAGTACTTAATACAATACATTGCATATTTGTTTTTTATTATACATAGAAAATACCCAGAACAAATATCTGCAGGTCGTACAAATATTTGTTCCGAGGCGGGAATCGAACCCGCAACCTCCTGCTTCGCAGGCGAACCTTTGCCTGCCGCGCCACAGAGGTCGAATAGAATAGAATACACATATTTATTTGCAACAATATTCAAAAAACTATATTTATTTCCTTACATTTCAATGTGAAATTAAAGAGGAGAAAATTATGAGATTTTCATTTTCACCTACTTTATTAAAATATTGCACTTACAAATATAGGTACCCTTCGACCAAAGTAAAATAAATGGACTGGCCTTACCCATAGAAAACGTCCGTGAAAAATAAGACAATTCGGATTTAGGGTACAGTCAACAAATAAACTATCTATCTATCTATCTATCTATCCAGCCACTGCTGAGTAAAGGCCTCTTCTCTATAGCGCCACTCCTGGCGGTCTTGTAAATAAACTAGGTGAAATTAAATTATTGAACTTCTTAAAAACTGTATTTTTTTAATACTTAATACTTTAACAGATGCAATGTGTTTACTAAAGTTATTTCAGTAGGTTTATAGTACAAAAAATCGCCGAAAAAAATGCAATTATTGTATGAAACTTTTACAAAAATACATGGTTCCCTTCTGTTTTATGTAGTTACGTATCTATTTTTCAGCTCTCAAACATACACAATATAAATCAATAGAAAAGTAAGTCCACCTAAGGTCTTCAGCTCAATCAATTTGTGAAAAATATATTTTTCATCACTCAATAAACTAAGAAAATATCATAAAAATCGTACGGAAACATAAATGTATAAAAATTCCAGTATTTAAGAAACTGCAGAGTGCAGTTTTAAGAATTTTGCACAATGAGTTTTTTTATACTACTTGGAATGACAGATCAAGAAGATGGCCCACCTGATGTTAAGTGGTACCCTCTGCCTATGAACAGTGCATTACCTCAGGTCACGTCCACCTAGGACGCGCCCTATGTGGCATTCCACTGCGCCCGCCACCCTGAAACATAAAGATGAAAAGTCTCATGTGGCCGTAATTTCATCGGCACCCTTACCCTTCAAACCGGAACACAGCAATGCGAGCACTACTGCTTTGCGGCAGAAACAGGTATGGTGGTAGTACTTCCCCGAACGAACTCTTTTACAAAAAAGCTCTACTACTACTAACCGTTTTTTGGCGTATAGAATTCATTGTGTAGAAAATGATCAGAGCAAATACGGGAAAATGTATTCCACTTCCAAAAGTCGTCTGTTCTTGCTCGTCTTATGACTTCTATCCATTTTTGTTTACCTTAGATTTTTTTTGGAAAGCTATAAGGTTAATTAACATGCCATTACATATTATATGCAATTACCTAAAGCGACGTGCTTAGCAATGTTTTGACGTAAATAATGCAAATTACAATTCTAAATCAATACGATACCCCTTAGGCATCAGATTTTTTTGCAGTCTGTACCGGACCATCCGTCATGCGTGAAGTCTTGTCAAATATTTCGTCGCTGTAGTTGGAAAACTAAATAAGTAATAACAACAACAAAACCAACATCGCGAGAAAAACGCGATTTACTGTTTTATTGCGTCAAAAATGGCAATAGCTTTTTTATCGTAACTAATTTTTCAGTCCGTGTTTTGATATGTTATAGATTGGTACTGTATCTATTTTCGAATTTAATGATAATACATTTTAGTTCTTTTGATTAAGAGAAAAAAATAAAAAAACGACTATGTATTTTTCCCTCGCCAAAGTTTTGAATAATTGAAATGATCTATTATTTACTTATTTGAATATGACAATCCTATCCATGGGTATAGATTTATATAATATTAAAATACATTTTAAAATAAAACCAACTTATAATCATTTCTTTTTATCAAGACTGAATATTAGAAAACTACTGAAACACCTACATTATTTTAGCAGACTTATAAATTCAAAGTAAGTGACATAACAAACTTATCATACGACTAATGCTTATAAAATCAACAAAATGAAAAAAAATTGTGGAACACAATAATTCTAAGTATCAAAAAGAAAAAGGTATGTCGACTAAAATTAAAACTATCTACGAGTATAAACTTGTGTCTGTTAACTTTCATTCAGAGTGGGGAACATTGAGATAATGTCCTGGGGCGTAGTCCTCCTTGTCGCTCGTCCTCTAGTGCAAGACGTGTCCATCGACATGTATGGGCCATCATAACCATGCAATAAAGTCGATTTCGCAAAATGTGTTACTTATGTAGTTTTCCTACCACGCGACGATTTATAAGTTTTTTATCAATTGATGAAAATTATATTACAAAACCTTTACTTACGAATGAAATGCGATGCCTGAAGCTTTATTTGTATTTCTTGTGTTGTTTGCACTTGCAGAAAAGCACAGGAAGGCATTGTATTACCAAGGTATCTAATTTTGGTATTTTTCAGCATAGCTGTCACTCGTTGCCGTGACAAAGACTGACTGAAGCGAAGTATACTAGCTAGGTCTGTTTAGAAGCTTCAAAACTATCGTTCCCTAAGGCCCGTCCATTCATTTTATTTACGTCGATGTAGGTACCTAATATAGTGGTTCACCGTAGGCGGGCTATAGGTTTTATTATTGTTAAAACAGTACAAATAACTCGTGAAATAGTAAATACAAAGTATCATGCATAGTAAGTCCCACTTCGCGAATGGACAACGAAACCCTTATCAGTTCCACCATCATGACGTCACGTCATGTTTACATGAATAATGTATTTCGGCTAACAGGAATCAGTTGAGTTGTGCTCAGATTAGAAGAAAATACGGATAGGAAATATTATTAGTACCACAGAGTAAGGAATAATACTAACGTACAACAGAGAGACAATCTTAGTACTACGATCGTTGCCACGATAAGTCGCGCAAGAGCAGCGCCCGTGGCGCGCGCTCGGTACTAACGTACTAATATGCATTCTTACTTGTTTTCTTAACAGCGTACTAGATGGCGCTTCTCTCTTGCCTTCTTTACAGCGCACTAGATGATACTTGAGAAATCAAGCGTATTTCATCACATCATATCATAGAGTAACACGTTAGTATTCTTACTACTCTGTGGAGTAACTATCGAAATATTATCGTATAATTTTATTCTTTTTTTATGGATACGAAACATGGTTTTATTTCAACGCCATCTATGTGTTTCTTGACCAAACTTAGAACCCTAGAACCCAATCAAAATGTTTCGGTTAGAAATTGCTAGATGTCAGTAAAAACATTGAAAAAAAAAACTATTTTATAACGATTTTTGTTATTTTATTAGTTAAAATCACATAAAAAGTCTTCTAGAGGTACTATTTACGCAATGCCGTCAAAAAAAGTGAAAAAATAATCTAATTAATGTGTTCAATATTCCTAGCGATACCAGTACTGCCATCTATCGATATTTTGTGTGAACTAATTCTAAAATGTATGGAATTAACCAGACCTGTTAGTACGAAAAGGAAGTTAGATCCAATTGACGACCTCTGTGGCGCGGCGGGCGAAGGTTCGCCTGCGACGATGGAGGTTGAGGGTTCGATTCCCGCCTCGGAACAAATATTTGTACGATCTGCAGATATTTGTTCAGGGTGTTCTGGGTATTTCCTATGTACGTATTATCAGGTCTGGTTAATTCCATACATTTTAGAATTAGTTCACACAAAATATCGATGATATAGATGGCAGTACTGGTATCGCTAGGAATATTGAACACATTAATTAGATTATTTTTTCACTTTTTTTGACGGCATTGCGTAAATAGTACCTCTAGAAGACTTTTTATGTGATTTTAACTAATAAAATAACAAAAATCGTTATAAAATAGTTTTTTTTTTTCAATGTTTTTACTGACATCTAGCAATTTCTAACCGAAACATTTTGATTGGGTTCTAAGGTTCTAAGTTTGGTCAAGAAACACATAGATGGCGTTGAAATAAAACCATGTTTCGGAGCAGTGTATTATTCGATAATATTTCGATAGTTACTCCACAGAGTAGTAAGAATACTAACGTGTTACTCTATGATATGATGTGATGAAATACGCTTGATTTCTCAAGTATCATCTAGTGCGCTGTAAAGAAGGCAAGAGAGAAGCGCCATCTAGTACGCTGTTAAGAAAACAAGTAAGAATGCATATTAGTACGTTAGTACCGAGCGCGCGCCACGGGCGCTGCTCTTGCGCGACTTATCGTGGCAACGATCGTAGTACTAAGATTGTCTCTCTGTTGTACGTTAGTATTATTCCTTACTCTGTGGTATTATCAAAATATCTATCTATGTAATGTATTGCATTAAGTATATCAGTTATCTAGTACCCATAACACAAGCTTTGCTTAGCTTGGGACTAGATAATGTTGTGTGAAATATCCATTAAAAAAAAAGGTAGGTACAGCCTTTGACGTCCTCCGTGGCGCTGGGAGCGAGTTAGCCGGCTCGAATGCTAGAGGTTGTGCGTTCGTCCGGGAATTTTCTAAGTTGGACTAGTTGGGAAATAAAAGGGATCGATCTAAAGGTAGCTCAACTGATCCAAATAACTACCAGACGGAAGCGTCCCTGAGATGATAGCTGCATAGTTTACAGGCACATGAGCCTTTTCATCTTTATGTCTCAGGGTGGCGGGCGCAGTGCAATGCCACATAGGGCGCGTCCTAGGTGGATGTGACCTATGTGGTAATGCACTGTTTATAGCCAGAGGCTGCCGCTTAACATCAGGTAGGCCATCTGCATGATGCGTCATGGCAAGTAGTCTAAAAAAAATAATGCACCAGTGTATGAAAATGGGCGGCATTACCAAAGAGTTCTTCAAAAAAGCTTAATTAATTCAAAGCGCGACAAAAAAGCACTTAGTTTTATTGAAACAAATAAAAACATCGAAAAGTTTTGAATTCGCAACAACTGCTCCTAATTAGGGATGCAGGGGATGCTGAGCTTCTGGGGTTGTTTCGACAGCGGAAAAGTTTGCACAAATTGTTTCATTTTCAGTATCCATTTCAGTTTAGTAGCAGTAGGGCTTTTTTGTGAAAGAGTTCGTCCGGGGAAGTACTACCACCTGACGGAACGATGATCTATTTTCCTATTTCATTTACCTATTTCATCTATAAGTAGGTGTAACATTAGATACAATATATGAAGTAGTGATTTGTTGTATTTATTTTGAATTAGGAGATTGTGGAGTCTCATATTTTAAGCCACTGTTCTAAATCGTGCAAATAATTTCAGTCCATCCCAAGGTTGTCTGGAAGAGATCGCTTATAAGACCGCTCATTGTACATTTAGTTTTTGTTGGATTGTTATGTGTAATTTTTGAATTTTCTAGTTTAAGGTGTGCAATAAAGTATTTTCATTCATTCATTCATTCTACGGCTTAGGGTAAAAAAAACGCTTTAGGCACGGTGTAAAATATAGGCTCTTTGAGATGTTTTCGTCTGGTAGGGATTGGGATCATTTGAGCTATGTTTAGATCGTATGCAACGGTCTGTAGATAGATCTGCTGCTTCATTTGTATATATTGAATTATGCTTATAAGCTACTTATATTCGTTTTATTATTCTTTCTTTTAATAATTATATTTAATATTTTCATAGATTAATTTAAAATCTAGTTACATTTACCGTAAACCAACATAATTTTACCCAATATTAATTCTCATAATATTAAACAAAGCCTCGCCATTTTATAACGCCAGTGTTGATTCGTTCTGGAATAAGGACAATGCCAGGGGCAGTTTTAATTTAAAATCACTATTATCCCGACCCGATACAGTTCGCAAAAACAACCAAAAAACAACGATGGAGCAAAAACGGGCAAAACTTAAATATTATGACTAGCTTGGAGCTAAATAACCATGATAACTTTGAGAAGAGTGTTTTGTTTTGGGATTTTATTTGCCTTTTTTTAGTTGAAATATGAATACAAATTCTAACTTATTCAATGCTCTATTTTTGTTAAATTCTCAAAATGCTTGGATTTTCATACATTTTCTCAAGTACCTACTTCTAAAAAAAAACGTATGAGAATCCATGTAGGTATCTCGTGCTATAATTGGAATTCCATTATGACAACCAAGAAGTCAGCCTTTTGTCTGTCACCACTAGGAGGCAGAAATAGAAAAGCTGAATGTTTGAAAAAAAAACTTCAAATCTTTCAATTCAATTCAATTCAATTCAATTCAATATATTTATTTGTGAAACACAGGTTATAAAAGTTCTTACATTTTTTTAGGTGCACTGTGATCTGCGCTAGGCTTACAAACTTTGTGATAGTTAATTAAATACTACAATATTAAGATTTACATTATAACAAAAATAAGATAGATAGATAGATAGAAAATACTTTATTGCACACCATAATCTAAAACAATTTACAAATAATAAAACTAAAACTAACTATGTTGTACAATGGGCGGTCTTATCGCTTAGTAGCGATTTCTACCAGACAACCTTTGGATGGATAGGACTGTATACAATTAACACGGGGTATCAATGGTACTTATATAAAAAATAAATATAGATGCGTTGATGTGCAGCGACAAACATACATACTAATAATAATAAACAAATACCTACTATAATATACATATACCTACTATGCACATATTATAAATTTCATATTATATACATATATATATATATTTAATACATTATACTTACATATGATAACATTGTACAAAATATGAAGATAAGAACAAGCAAAAAGTCAGCGACAACAGGACAAGTAGTGTTCCTTGACCATGGACTTGAAAATAGGGAGAGATTTAGCACACCTGATAGCAACAGGCAAAGCATTCCACAGACGGACAGCCTGCACTGTAAAGGATTTATGATAGTAAGAAGAGGTTTGCGCAGGTGTCTGGAGCAGGAGAGTCTCAGAAGAGCGCAAGGATAGAGAGTGGGATTGATGGAGGAAAAGAAAGCGTTCTTTGAGATATGATGGAGAGGAAGGATTAAACAGAATATTGTGTAACAAATTTAGAAAGTGAGTATTCCGGCGAAGGCGGATGGGTAACCACTTGAGCTTACTGCGAAATTCAGAAACGTGGTCATACTTGCGCAACCCAAATATGAACCGTATTCCAAAATTCTGCAGGCGCTCAAGCTTATTAAGTTGCTGTTCAGTGAGATCTAAATAGCAAGCATCAGCGTAATCAAGAATTGGAAGAAGGAGTGACTGTGCAAGCGTAATTTTAGTGGCAGTTGGAAGGAAGTTTCGCAGTCTTCTTAGAGAACCCGCCGATGCAAACATTTTACGGCTGACTTCAGATAGCTGAGGTCCCCACGTCAGTTGCCTGTCAATGAGGACACCTAAATTCTTCACCGTGTCACTCTGCTCTATGTAGGTGCCATCAAACAATACTTGTGGCAGGCGAAACCAATCTATCCTGGATATCATTCGCGAGCCCCCAACAATGATGACTTGTGTTTTGAGCGGATTGACACTAAGACCGTAAGCCTTGCTCCAATCTAAAATACGCCCCAGATCACAATTTAGTCCATTTATAGCTTCAGGCAGCTGATCTACGGAGGCCTGTGTGTAAATTTGGAGATCGTCTGCATAGAGGTGATATGATGAAGTAAGTTGCTGGGAAATTGTATTTATGAAAATTGCGAAAAGAAGAGGTGATAAAACGCCGCCCTGAGGCACGCCAGCAGATATACTGCACCACGATGAAATAACCATACAACCAAACATACAATTTTCAATAAAAATACAATGTGAAATAGCAATAATGTCAAAATATAGATAATCATGTTAAATAATAAAAATAATTAGTCCTTATGGTCAAAAAATTCTCGAATTGTACAAAATGTATTTTCTATTAAATAAGTAAATAACTTAGTTTTAAATGTCATAAATTCACTGCATTGTCTAATGTCAGATGGTATTTTATTATAGATTTTGGAGGACATTTCAAATACACTATTACTAAAAAGAGCCGTTGTGACGTTATCCCTCAATCGCAAAAAATCGCAACGCCGTGCGCTAGAAACATGAGAAAGTATTTGAGGATTACGTCTTATATATAACACAGTTTCATAAATATAAAGTGATGTCAAAGTCAATAGTTTTAGTTTTCAAAATTCAAGAAATATTATGTTTATAAAAAATAGAATAAAAATAATAAATAAAATTCAATCAAAATAATTCACTAAAAATAAGCCAGAACTTTTAGTTTGTTTTTGAAGGATTGCGTTGAAGAAGCACTGATGATTGCCCGTGCTGCTGCCTGTTTCCTGGAGCTGATTATGGAAACACACTTAGTCAGCTTTTATGACATCCACGGGAGGAGATGAAGGCCGAATACACCACGTAACAGCATTGTAGGAACGTTTTTCTGGAACGACCAACATATACAGAAACTATCTTACTTCTAGGCCGACTATGTCTTTAGCAGCGGTCTTCAGGTATCACAACGGTTTCATATGTTTTTTGTACATACCTACTTGTATTAGTTGTATTATTCTTTTTGTATATAAACTTATCTTACTTTTATTACATACTGCTCTGTAATCAGCTTCTTAATTAACTAGGTATCTAATGAAAATCGATTGCTTTGCTGTCGGTAGCAGACACGAGGTAAATATTAGCACAAATTCCGGGAGCGACTGCAACGGGTGTTATTTATTACGGGGCCCCGAGTATGACCCTTACATAACCCCAGATAGTGTAGTTGAATAAGTGGAAAATTGAGTTTATGCTTTTATTTTTTGAATAGTCGTGAATTTATTGTCCTCAGAGCACGATGAAATAAATCAAAGATTATCGAATACATTGGCAGCACGGAACTATAATACATTAAAATAGCCTTTAGTAAAACCGTTTTACTAAAACTTTGGTAATTTGAAAAGTCACGCAATTTACGTTCATTTCATTTCACTACACATGTGCTCTTTAAACGATCTACATTAGTTAAAATGCCACCAAAATAACACAATATAACTCAAAAAAACACTAGGAAAAGAAATAAAATAAAAGTAGCCGAGACGTCTCTTTTCGCGGAATGGCGGAAGGAGTCCTTACGTTTCTTTTGATTCTGCCCTCCTATTTGTATAAAATGGTGATCGCTTTCAATGAATATTTCGCAAGACATTGGCGCTGCATATTTGAGCGTCTTTTTAAGAGCTGCAGTATTATTCAAAATATACTGCGCAATGTATTGTAAAATCTTCATCGAAAGCCATTCGTTAGATAATAAGCCCCCTGGTCTCTTAATATTATAAAGCTTAGAAGAATTTCGGTTGAAATACAGTTTATCTATAATCTATTTGTAACTGACCAGCTGAACGCGTACCTTGAAGCCAAGGCCGAAGGAAAGGAAAGGAGCCGGCGCAAAAACGGTGTAGAGTAGCCTACACACAGAGACAATCGGACAAAAGGAATGGGAAATATGTATGCTACGAAATGTTGCTACAATACTGTTATATGTACGATAAGTGAGAATGTAGAAACTGCATGAAATAACTTTTGAGACTACAACTAAAAAAAAAATGCTTGACAATTCACACAACATTATCTAGCCCCAAGCTAAACAGAGCTTGTTTATGTGTACTAGACAACTGATATACATAATACAATACATAGATATTTTTTATTATACATAAAAAAAAATCTAGAACACCCTGAACTAATATCTGTAGATCGCTCAAATATTTGTTCCGAGGCGGGAATCGACCCGCAACCTCCTGCGTCGCAGGCGAATCCTCGCCTACCGCGCCACAGAGGTTAATATGTATCATGGTTATGTACATACTTTTGTATAGAAACGGGATATTTACCATGATTTTTGAGTCTCGATTGTTAACCGATATTTCGGCCGTGCTCATGGCGCATGCAACTGTAACTAAAGGTGTTGAGGTTAGGAAAGTGTTTTCCCTTCTTTAATACTAGTGTTACGTGGAGGAAATTTTCTTCCTAACTATCACACCAGTGTGACAGAGCGGTTTGAAGGTGAGTCGGTCGTGATCTATCGCGGGAACAATCAAGACTCAAAAATCATTGTAAATATCCCGTTTCTAGTGAAAAATATGCATGAAATAAGTGTATCATTTTGCAGTGACGCGTCTAAGGTGGAACATTTTGCTGGAAGCGCGAAATTCAAATTTTATTTTGTTTTTTGCTAATCACAGCTCATCTTGAAATATCGAAACCTGATTTTGCGAAAACTAGGAGACCTAACACACATGTTTTGATTGGTAGTGTCTCATAAATATCATTAGTTTAGCTACGAAGCCGCGGGCGGACTCTAGTATGTGATATAAACTGTATCTTTGAGTTTTTAGTCATGATTTTACGAAATGAGTGTAAAAAACAAATAAAAAAACATTAGTTACACTCTCTATTTACTGCAGCAATTGCTGTTAGAATTATAAATAATAAATCTCCGAGAAAACTCATTAGTGTCAAGAATAAAACTTTTACTTGTTTTATTGAAGTATAAAGGCTTCAATCAAAAAAAGTAAAAGTTTTATTCTCGTAGTTCATAAACCTTTTAAATTTCTTAAACACAACGCTGCTAAAACATTAATTTGTCATCGTGAATCTATTTTATAGCAGTTACATAAAAACAAACAACATATTTTCCTAATAGTCCCCAAATTATACAATAACAATGAAATTATGGCAAAATAACAATAAAATTTCAATAAATAACTTTCGCCTTAAATGGCGGTGAAATGACAGCGAGCACACGTAACGTGTCATCGAAATTATTGATGACTCTAACTTTAAATTAATGAAAATAAGGAAATAATTGGAGTTACACAACTTTTTAGATACAATTGTAGAAACTTTCTTCTTTAGAAGTATTTTGTGGGCAAAATAATCTATTTGTATTTGATTAAACATTGAATAGATAACATTACACAACATAACATACCCCACAGTTACACCTCACACAACCCAGCAGTCACATACATGGTCTTAATCCTACAATAGGATCCTCTGTGTCTTTTGGACTTATCTGAAACTACAAGTCCTATGATAGCACAACATCCAGACGCGAAACAAATATTTGTAAATGATACAAAAATTTGTCGCACAACGGGAATTGTACTCAACCTCTCGTTTCTCAGCTGGCTACTCGCCTGCCGCGCCACTGACGTCGTATTTTTTATTTATTTATTTTTTAACTTCGGTAATGACGGTACATGCAGATCGCCCACCTGATGTCGCATAATCGCATTGCACTGCGCCCGCCACCCTGAGACATAAAGACGAAAAGACTCATGTGCCTGTAATTTCACCGGCACCCATACCTTTCAAACCAGAATACAGCAATGCGAGCGCTACTGCTTTGCGGCAGCAATTGGTATGATTGTAGTACTTCCCCGGATGAATTCTCTCACAAAAAAGCACTACTACAACTACTAAAATGGTATAATAGTAATTGTTATCCATTGCTCTACATCAAATGTTTTTAAAAACAATGTTTTTTTGTATTGCTAAGGCACACAACTCTTTACTTAGCAACTCATCATTTTTACGACGGAACTTGTAATATATTTTACGACGAACCTTTTAACATTACGTTCACGTGTTCCTTCTCAGACAAACAGCGCCTTAATATTGTTACAGCAACATAACAAACTGGCTATTAGCGTGGGTGTATCATTAGATAACTGTCAAATTACGCCAACCAATATATTGTTGTGTTATTTTATAAATGTTAAAGGGTAATGTTGACATAATAATGTTTTAAGTAAGATGGCGTAATTACCCAGTTTGGATATAATGTACGTACTCGGCAAATAATAGTAGTTTATGATACTGTGACATAACGGGGTTATTAAAAAACGAGTGTGATTTTCACACGAGTTTTTTAATACCTAGTTATGTGCCGTTTCATAATCTACTTTATCTACACTCATGCAATAAAACTGTTACCTACTCTACCTACAAATAAATAACAGTAACGTAAAAAGGGCGTCAAATTAATAAGTAAAAAAAGATACGATTCTACCGCGCGTACTATGTCCAACGCGTAACCACAGACTATTTAAAAAAAAACTAAAGAATTTGAATCCTTCTTGGTCTGGCCGTAGGGTATATTATAATGGAAAAAATATATATTTTCATTAGCTATTTAGTTAGAGAAAAAGTGTTTTATTATGATTCTATTTTTAAATTTCGGATATAAACTTTTTTTGTTTATTCGAAATTAACGATATGAGAGTAGATACATTAATTTGAATTATTAAATGTTAGCCGGAAAAGTTTTCTAGTTTTTAAATTTCCTACCTGTGTGATAACATGACAGATTATGGAATTTCATACTGACATGAACAGCCTAGGACAATTGATTAAAAATTAAGTGCTGTGTCCGGCCTAAAAATGGACCCCTCTGTCTCCTCCCGTGGATGTCGTAAAATCCGACTTAGGGATTACCCTGACTCGTTGATAAGATTCGTTGGTATCAGATTATTTTGTCCTGGCTGCTAGCTTATTATAGCTTATTATACTGGAAGAAAGCGTTAGCTGAGTCAGTCGTGGGAAGCGATGGCAGTGATAAGCTCACCACTTGTCACGTCTATATTCCACTATGGCGCACGCAACCCACTGTGAAAAGCGGCACATTAAGACTCTGCCTATCCCTTCGGAGAAAGAGGCATGTGTATAATGTATGTAGGTTGTCTTAATGCTCGAATATACAAGTTTAAAAAAAAATAAGTCTCTACGTTAGAACACTACTCTGCACAGATCGGACAATAAGGTCACATTAGATAAACTGAGTAAAAAAAATAACAATTTTACGAATCCTTGTCACGCAATACTTCTCATAATGCAGCCATTATGAGACAAAAACAATGCATCATAGTTTTGGCCTTATTTCATACATGAGGTTACCCCCAAGGCTCTCGGAATACCTAATCGTTAGATAATTTAAAAAAATATGTTTATATTTTTGTAAATTTTATCAAAAGACTTAATGAGTTTGACGTCTAATTTTATTCAAACTTAGATATGAGGCCAATTTGAAGTAAAACTTTACTATTTCACTAATATCATAAATGTCAAAGTAACAATGTTTGGATGTTTGTATGTTTGTAACACAATCACGCCAAAATAGCTGAACCGATTTCGATGAAATGTAGAGTTGTTACTAAAAGATCTCTTGGTTATAATTCTGCTGCCACCCTCTCCCCCCTTATATAATACAGACAGACAGACGAACTGACGGTCGGCATATAAGTTTAGTAATATGGTCCCAAATTAATTTATAGTTTTTAAGAGTACATACTCACATACATACATAGATACACGACATTTTCCCCGAAGGGGGGTAGGCAGAGCCTCAATGGGCCTCATTTAACAGTGGGTTGCACCATCGCAGAATATAGACGTGACAAGTGGTGAGCTCATCGCCGCCATTGCTTCCCACGACTGACTTGGTTAACGTTTTCTTCCAGTAATAACACATTCCATAATAAACTAGCAGCCGGGACAAATCTAATACCAACGAATCTTATCAACAAGTCCTTAGTCCGCTTTTACGAGATCGACGGGAGGAGACGGAGGGGTCTATTCCTAGGCCGGACACACGACAGCAAAGGTTATATTTATTTAAAATAATATCCCGTGTCAAGTAACTAAAATAAAATCAAAACATAAATTTTTAATTCCGGAAAAATATCTCCAAAACTTCTTCCCATATCAACAAGTCATCACTATATTCCCGCACTGTCCAGTTTAATTTGAACTCTAGTACCCTGAAAATAAAGGCAATGGAGTACACAGAATGGTAAATCTCACTGCTCGTTCTAATTTCATTAGCGTACAGTGCCACAGGGTACATTGCAGTCAGAAGGGGATCTGAGGTCTGTGGGTCTGAATGCAAAGTGCAAAAACAACATTAGACCAGACCAGATAAATTTCCAATGAGTCAGACCTTTTTTGTCGGATGCAGCCTCTACGTCGAAATTGTCGTCAAAGGATGGGGTAAGAATGGCTCAGTAATAAACAACCTTATCGATAAAAGTTTAAAACAAGTAAAATTACTGGCCTAAAACCGAACAAGTTAATTTTATAAAAATTTAGATTCCTTGACTATTTTCCATGTTTAGGTAATTGTCGTGTATAATTTTAATTTTAACTAGTTTGTAGGGTGTGTTATGAAGTATTTTCATTCATTCATTCATTCATTTATTTATTCATTCAGTCATTCATTCAAACATTCATTCTTTCATTCACTGTTCCAAAACCAGTTTTAATACAAATAAAATAGCATTGAAATAGGAGCAGCCTGGTTTATATTCATGGACATCATCAACCCCATTAGTTGAGGACATCATCTTAATTGAAAATTTCATCTGAAACTTGAAGATTGAGCTTCATTCCTTGTTCTTTGTAAAAGTACCTTTTTTTTGAGTTCTGGTTATGGTGGCCAGTTCGATTTTCGAACAAAGCTCTAGAATGCCATAAGGCTTTCTTTTTACTAAGAGTTTACCACGAGTTTTCACACAAATTTGACGTTCCAAATTCAAATCATTTTATTCCCTAGGGAGTTTCATACAACTTCATATCCCTTGGGAGATAATGCTTTACTTTACGTTGAGGTTCCATGATATGTAATTGGGCATTTTCGAGCAGGTAGTGTGAAAAGAAAGATTCATACATACATACATATTGGCCTCAAACTTATAATCTCCCATCTTTTTAATCGCGGGGATTAAATCCAATACCTGACTAGCTTTTAATAGAAGTGTGTTTTTGTTAATGGAATAAGATAATCAATATAACTAAGATAATGGATATAGTTTCCGATAAAAACAATAACGATTTAAAACAAATCAGCATTCACGCACGTCCATGAAAATGATTAATAAATCAAATAGTTTTACATACAGAATTACAAAACGTTACGAAACAAGTTTGTTAACTTTAATTTTGATGTTATTAACCTTCAGTTAGTCTTAATGGTAATTTAACAGGCGATCTAACTACCTGAATATTACGGCAACACATTTAAAAATTACGATTGTGATATCCTGACTTAGACTACAAATAAGAAATACAGCAAGAGGAATACCCAACAATAGAACACAGGTATGAACATTGACCATCATTATTAGTGCATTATGTGACACTATTTATAACGCTTTATTGGCAAAACTGTTAGGTTGTAAATTATAAAAAAAAGAATTTGAATTTGAGATCAATATTGTTAAAACTCTCATTGTAAATTACTTCCAGAGTCTCGAGTACCGCTGAAAAGTTGCATGCCTTTCGAACTGCTATGGGCTACATCCCAGGAACTTTACGATTCACAATCTGATCCCATCATCTCATTTTCATCATAGGACGAGCAGACGCACAGCTCAGTACCATCCTTCTCATTATCATACCCTCTATTCGTAATAAACGTTTCGGTTCTACCATATAATAAATAGTAGTAGTTATACCTTTACAACGCAAACTGCTAAGTAGTGGAACACACTACCGTCTCTGTCTTCCCTGAAAACTATAATCTGGTTCTCTTCAAGGCTAGAATGACCTTTGTGCTCCATTGTCGGCCACATCGTCACTTACCAAGACAGGCTCAAGTCTGAGTTTTACGACTTAACAACTCTGACTTGGGAGTACACGTGTGATCCAAATCCATTATAAGTCCAACAATGTTAAAAGAACCAGATACCCTGTTTTTTTTTTGTGTATTATTTTTTGGTTTACAATAAAGTTTTAATCTATCTATCTATCTAATATGTACAGAGCTTTTACCATCGTTCTTCCCGGCACCGTGTCAAAGCTTATGCACACATCATAGATCCCTGGGTTTCTCGTACGACTCGTTTCTCGAGATCATTTCTTCCCCATATCTACAAACTATGGAATGAGCTTCCATCTGAGGTTTTCCAGCTTGGTTACGACATGTGTCGCTTCAAGAAAAATGATCATAAATTCCTTCAGGGTAGGCAACGCATCGACAATACCTTGTGAGTTGCCGGTGTCTATAAGCGACGGTGTCCAATTTACATCAGGTGGGGCCGTAAGCTAGTTTGCTTATTAGTTTAATTTTTTTTAAAAGATCTCTTATTTATAAATATTTGCACTTGTTCAGTATTACCACATTTAAGGTGAATACTACTATTATATAGCTAAGTACTTACATAATTATTCAAGATTATAGTTCGTGCTCGTTAAGCAAACATGAGCGTTTATTACTCTACGATCAAAAATGACTCTCGCAATATCCCAATTCTATAGTTGCTAATCTTTATGTATTATTAGTGTGCAAATGTGACAGCTTCGATTTAATTGCAAAATGATTTAATAATCTGTCCGTATTTTTTATTTATATGTCATTCAAGGTTGTGGGAATTAACTGTAGACCAGGATATTGCAATACACATGCGGTCGACTAAAACGTTAAATTCGCGTTAAAAACGCAACTTCTCTCACGTTTTACCAGGTTAAAAGTAGACTATAGCTCAATCCAGGTCATAATCTATCTGGGTATATCTATATGGGGTAATCTATCTATACTAAATTTCATCAAAATCAGTTCAGCCGTTTTGACATGAAAAAAAATGAGTTTTACTGTCATTGCGAATGAAGAATAGTGACTTTATAGTCACAGTAGACTGTATAGGTAGTGGTTAACGATTTTTTCCTACTTCTGGGCAAAGGTCTTCTCACTATTCCGTCTCGCATCGATCAATGTCATAGCATAAATTGTAGCACTTTATTTCATCGATATTTCTCATCGAACCCCATCCCTAGCCAACGACACGTTTGCCCAAAGGCACTGCAGTGTAGGTAATTCTAAATTAGCTGGCATGCTTCGAATCTAATATTTATGTGGTGACCTAATGGAGCCACTATTTCAAGGGTTGGAACTGAAACTTTAAAGCCATACTAAAAGCTTCAGCTCGGATTGACATAGTATTATACGAGCTAGGGTTTAGAATAAAATAAAAACACTGTTATCAACCTCTGTGGCGCGGCAGGCGAAGGTTCGCCTGCGACACAGGAGGTTGCGGGTTCGATTCCCGCCTCGGAACAAATATTCGTACGATCTGCAGATATTTTTGTTCTGGGTATTTTTTCGTATTTTTTTTATTTTTTCATTGAAATCACAAGGATCATTTTGAATCGTCTTAAAAAATAAATTTACATTTACTCCTGTTCCAACGCAACCAGACCTAAAAGAATCAGGCAACAAACACGGTCTGTTTTTTTTATAATCCTTCTTACTACTAGCTGGAGAGCGCCTGTGTAGAGCCTCGAGAACAAGTGGAAGCTGATTCAAAGAAAAAAGGAAAACCAAACTAAAAGCCTTACTTAGGTAGGCAGTCAAAAATAAGAAGGTAGAGAGAATCAGCAAAAGTTGATAAGGCAGCACACTCTACGCTTGATATCCTCATAAATAACACATCAATAATAAATTATTTGTAGGTACAGACATTGCAAATTGACAAATTAGGTGTCGAGGGGCAGAGCGACATCAGGCCACGCGGCTTTATCATTAACAAAGTCATGTAGATTGTTTTACGCCTTATAATAAAATATATCTATCTATGTAATATATCAGTTATCTAGTGCCCATTAGGACCCTCGCCCACGGCGACTTTTCGTAGCGATGCAGTAGCAATGCTGTCGCGCATTCGCATCGATAGAGTCGCGATGCGGTCGCTCGCTGTGTGCCCTCGCCCACATAACTACGACACGTGTTAGTCGCCCTAATCGCTAAAAACACTACCAACAAGCCCCGCGGCTTCGCACAGTGTCGGCTATAGCATGGCAAGGAGAACTTTTGTTTTATTGGATCTAGGTAACTGATATACTTAATACAATACATTACATAGATATAACTTTTGAAACTACCATGGTTGTGTACATTTTTTTTTTATATCCTTTTTCTAGTTGAAGTTATATTACATAGATAGATATTTTTTATTATTTTAAAAAAATACCCAGCACACCCAGAACGAATACCTGCAAATCGTACAAATATTTGTTCCGAGGCGGGAACCGAACCAGCACCTTACTGCGTCGCAGGCGAATCTTCGCCCGCTGCGCCAAGAGCTCGTCAAACCCTGGACGATATATCAGGATAACCATGCAAAAAACTAGTGACAAGACGTGTAAGGATACAATTTATAAAATAAATGTCTACCTAAAGATAGCTTCTAATAAGTTTTGTATTCATCAACCAGTTCTCATGACGGAAAGTTTTAGAATAAAATGTGGACCATTCATAGATGGAAGTTAAGATCTTGACCAAGTTACTGCACTACTTAGTAAATCTAAGGTCACTACGCCTATACTATCTTGTAAACATTACTTGAGACTCTTGTTCTACTCTGTAGAGGTCGAGTCTATCGTCCGTCTAATATATCTGAAAAAAGACGCTTCAACCTCATTTTTTAGGGTTTCGTACCCTAAAGGTAAAACGGAACCCTATTACTAAGGCTCGGCTGTTCGTCTGTACGCCTGTCACCAGGCTGCATCTCATGAACCGTGAAAGTTAGGCAGTCAACATTTTCAGAGATGATGTATTTCTGTTGCCGCTATATTAAAAAATATTAAAAAACAGAATAAAATAAATATTTAAGGGGGCTCCCATACAGCAAAAGTGATTTTTTGATTATTTTTGTTCGATATGTACAACGGCTACTTGAAATATTCACAGAATATTTAGTTAAATATTCACTTTAAAATAAATAATTTACATAAAATAAAACAAATACCTATTTAAGGGGGGCTCCCATAAAACAAACTTGATTTTTTGCCGTTTTTATAGATAATGGTACGGAACCCTTCGTGCGCGAGTCTGACTTGCAGTTGGCCGGTTTTTATACTGCCAAGGTATCAAACTATCATGCGGTCCACCTGTTGGTAAGCGGTTACCCTAGCCTATGGACGCCTGCAATACCAGAGGCATCAAACGCGCGTTGCCAACCCTTTAAAAAATTCCAAACACCCCTTTTGAAGAACCCCATACTGTAGTCACTTGGGAAAACCTCTACAGGGAGATCATTTCACAACCTGAGTGTACGCGGGAGGAAGTTCCTCTGAAACCGCACAGTGCGGGACCACCCTGGCTCTAAGGTGTGCGGATGAATCCTCTGCCGATGGCGAGCGGTTATTTGCACTCGTCACTCGTGCGACGCAAAAGAGGGTTGCTGTAAGTTTGAATGTTACTGTTATGTGTGTATGTATGTTTGTGGCACCGTTGAAATAATTTGAATGCGTTTTTTTATTTTAAAGCAGGTTTTTTAACGATGTTTTTAAGACATATTTTAGGTCAGCCGATTTTACTTTGGGAGTTTTTAAATTTTCTTCTTTTCTATAAATTTTAAATTATAATATTTATCTTGAAACAGGAATATGCAAACGTGGATGTTATTAAACTTATTTTCAAAACAATAATAAACAGACAATTGAAATATTTATTTAGAAATTGTCAATTATTACAAATGCAGTAAGTAGAGCGCAGAATTCCGTCACGCAACGCCTATGAAGAGTTCTCGCGTAAATTAAATGTACTATTATTTATTCTGTGGTAAAGCGGCGCAAAGTCACAGAATAAATGATAGTACACATGCAAAGTGCGAGAAATTGTCACAACTTACAACAAATGCGGTACCTATTCATAAAGTAATTTATTTAATCTACACTCATATCGTAAAATCCTGAATATGAAATCAAAAATTGTATTTTTATGACATTATTTTAAATAAAATTCGTCAAATCGTCCCTAATAAGGAAAAAACTTTAAGACGTTATTTCTGGACAAAATAATGCTTTGAAAGGGCCATATTTTTGTCACTTCATTGAATATTGTCATAAAATCGATGCTCAAGTCACGCTTCAGTATACTGAAGCGTTTCCGTTTTTTCGTTCTGGAACACTGAGTAGACGGTCTATAGCAGAAGATGTCGGCTGCTTTCCTTTGGTATTATGCTTCAGATGCAGGTAATGTTATTCGATATTATGTCTAAATTACGACCCAGTCGTATCTGTCTACATTACGACTACTACTTAAGTATAGTACTAATAGTATAGTACTAATAGTAATTAGTACTTATACAATGACAAAAGAAACAACACACGCATAGGTATGTTTAATTACAGTAATAATCTTGTAACCTGAGCTTGTACTATTATTTATTCTGTGCCTGAGCCTGCACAGACTCCTATTAAGTTAAGCTGAATATATGTAAGAGAAAACACATTCATTTCCATCTGCCTTAATTTGTTTTGTCTACACTTTCCTCGCGTTCGAGCTGATGCTGGTTGAATAATGCTGCCTTTGTTTTTTTTGTTGTTGTATTGTTTATCTTCAAAAGTTCTTGAGTATAGAAAATAACTGAAACACTTAATGCTCTCGCTTGTGGCGTGAAATTCATTTTTTTTGGTGTTTTTTGCCCATCACAGCGCATCAACACTTTTTCAGATAGCGAAAGTTGATTTCGCGAGATCTAGGAGTCTTAGCACAAATGTTTTAATTGATAGTATCTCATAAATATCATCAGTTAGCTACGATGCCCCTAAACAAAAAAAAACAAAAAAAATGTTTAGGGGTAGGTATCGTAGCTAAACTGTGATATTTATGAGATACCATATATTAAAACATGTGTGTTAAGTCTTCTTGTTCACGCGAAATCATTTTTCACTATCTGAAGAAGTGTTGATGAGCAGTAATGGGCAAAAACACAAAAAAAATGCGCCGCAAGCGTGAGCACGTTATGCAAAATCTTTTTTTTTTAATATCAGTATTTTATTAGTTTTTTAAAACAGGAAATAAACATTAATTTATCTCTTGTAATATCATAAAATATAAAACCACCCAAATATAAAATGAAAAACGTGTCTGACTTATATTTTAAAGGAGAAAGGAATTAAATTAATTAAATTTTATTAAAAAAATAACATATTGTTTAACAAAATTTTGAGAACTGTACATCCAACTAATAATGATGATGATTATGATGAAATAAGTTAGCAGAACCGTGAGTACCACCTTTGCTAATCATTTTCCAAATAAGTTTTTTTATGAAAAATATTTTTTTCAATACAAGCTTTTATTAAATTAGTGATCGTAACCGCGTGCTGATCAAAATGAGACTAAACACGGCCAGTCTACTATTATCCATCGAGGAGTTCCGTTGTCCACCTTTTGTCTCCAACATCAGATAAACTGTCACTGTATTGTCATCGGAACTTCAACCAAAATTCAGCTCAGTCGGTTGAGGATAACTGCTTTAAAATTCAGTTACAAGATTCCACCCAGACAAATATATTCCACCCAGACAAACATATTCCACCTGGACATACGTTGCAAATTAATATAAAGCTTGTAAAATATACACACTTTAGATTGGACCAAATATTTGACCTCTCCGCGAACCCCCAAGATGGCTATTACAGTTTGTTTACGATTCTGCGTAAAGGATGTTATGTCTCTTGCGTTTACTCGAGTTCTCCTAACCCGATTCAGAAATACAATTCCATTATTCGGAAAAAAGCCGCTTCTCCCAACTTATTTGTAATTCACTTGAGTTTATTTGCTTTTTCCAAGGCGAGTTTTGTTCCACCGTTTTGTTTTCAAAATCCATCTATGTAGTCTAAGACGATCGAGAATAATCCTTGTGATTTCAATGAACCAAATACTTTAGAATAGTTTTCAGGATGTTTTTTAAGTATCAGTGTTGTTGACTCTTTATTAAAAGCCTTTTATAGTATTTATTTATCAGAACCATCATTAAAAGATGAGAGTTTTTTCCTTATTTTTAACCCCCAACGCAAAAACGACGGGGTGTTATAAGTTTAACGTGCCTGTGTGTGTGTGTATGTGTGTGTGTGTGTGTTTATGTGTGTGTGTGTGTGTGTGTGTGTCTGTGGCATCGTAGCTCCTGAACGGAAGAGCAGTTTATTTTTTAAAGTTGAGTTTGTCGTGAGTTTTCTTAGCTATGTTTGATCAAAATCAGTTCAGCCGTTTCATTGCGTTGAGGGTTTTTTTTTAATTTTACAAAATTAATTTGTTGTTAATAATGATATCTAGGTACCTACCTATTTCTATTATTCCTTCCTATTATACCTTGTTCTATCTTGGTCACCCGGCGTTAGCTTAGCGACCAGCTTGAGGTATGGTGTCCGAAAGGAGCCTAGTGACCGATAGTGAAAGAACCAATGTGGTGAAAGGTTTCAGTGCACCTCGCAGCGGTTCCTTTCATGCATACCATGTCACGTAATGTCTTAGTTTTTTTGGTTCTAGGACATCCTTTCAGGTTTCCTCAAGACACATCATCATCATTCATCAGACATCAGATCGTTAGTGGATCGAAGGCACTTGCTCGATAACGTTTTCCTCTTTAAGCTTGTTAATATAGCGTCTTGGAAGCCCCGGAGCTGCTGGCTTCTCTTCGCTTTTCTGCTCCATCAAGGCTGCCCAGCGCCTCTAGCTTTAAAGTTTTTCAGGCCGATTGTTGCAAGACCAATCTTGGGCTTAATACTCCTTTGAACAGGATGGTTCGGCAGTATAACTGCGTGGCTAAGAACGAAGGTGTTGATATGTTGTCCGGAAGCTTACCCAACTTTAAGAAAAATGTTGCTAAGTAGTTAATGTTTTCACTAAGTTTTTTTTTTTTGTCAGAATATATATTTAATTTTTAATTTTTGTAGATAAATTGACTATGGGACTGTATAGGTTTTAGGTTTTATAATCGTTTTTTTTTAAATTTAATTAAATTTGTAGGACATTGTTGTGATTGTATCTAATTTGTGTTTTTTTTCTATTTTTAATCTGTTCTCGCTAATAGCATGTTGTCGGTCATCTACTATAATTGTGGTAGCACTTGGCATGCATAATATAATTATCATGTGTTGTAATTACTTGTAACAGTGTGTTGGTGATTCTAATAAATAAATATAAATATAATATAAATACATCAGGGTTTCCTCACCATGTTTTCCTTCACCGTATGTAATACTGCGCACATAGGTACACCGAGCGGAAAAGTCTTTGTTCACGATTAGGATTTTAACACACAAACTTAGGATCGAAAGTGTAACGATGGCAGTTAGACAATGATTAACAAGAGTTAACTTTAACAAAATTATCATAAGTTTACGATGCTTCAAAAGCTATTTGTCCAACATGCCTGAGAAAATAACTCATCATAACTTTCAACTATTTTCGTATCATGATAAAAATATTCCCACGGTGTTTTTGTCGACTCATATCATAACTGTTTAATCCCGAGACGTAACAAAGTGTACAGTTCACATCACAATCGTTACACAAAACATATACCATGGTTTTGTTTCGCTGTTTTGTGTAGCAACCTGTCTTAGATTAACAATAGTTGAACAAAATACTGAACAAACACAGAGCGCAATTCTCTAGCGTGCAAACATCATTGCTTTCAACAATGGCAGCTTGATATTGAACGAAAATGTTACATTTATCTTTACATCGAACGTCTATCTTTCAAGTCAATAAGTTTTTTGTGAAAAATATATTTTACATTACAAGATTTTATAAAATTAGTGATCGTAACCGTGTGCTGATCAAAATGGGCTTAAACACGGCTAGACTACTATATCCATCGAGGAGTTCCGTTATCCACATTCCGACTCCATCATCAGATCAGCTCGATGTTACCATCATATTGTATTATCATTGGAACTTGGCAGGTAGGTATGCAAAATTTCAGCTCAATCGGTCGAGGATAACTGCTTTAAAATTCAATTGCATGATTCCACCCGGACAAACATGCACAAATTGATGCAAGTAAAAAAAAAGGCAATAAATCTTGTAAAAATTAACACGAGACTTAGGCTTCCCATTTCCTCTCCTTCTTCGTCTCTCTCTCAATGGCTTCTGAGGAAAGTCTTGAATTTCGGCACTGTATGTGCATATGTGCTAAAATTAGATCAAGTCGTTAAAGTGTGGTTAAAGTTTCAGTCAAGTCATAACCTAGTTTAAAACGATGGAAAAAAAACTACTTTTTGGAGGACAAAATTCACCCATTCGAAGAGCACGTAATTCAAAACTACAGTTCTAAATAAGTATTGTTTGAATCTTGTTGAAATCGACATTGGCGTTGAATCTGATGTAAATAGACATCAATCGTGGTAAGCCACAAATAAAAGACGATGTCGAGTTGGACATTAGTCTACAAGTGCGAGAATGAGGGCTTTTCAATTTAGCTAATAAAAGTTGTAACAACTGCCTCGATAGATGACGTTGACACGAAATCCAATTTCAAAAAAATCTTTATCTTCAACTTCTTGTTTTATGGCGCCACGCTTGCTTTTGCTACGACTATGCCCATGTCAACGTCAAGGAAAGCCCTTTTTGTTGTTTCGGACTTGTTTGTATGATTCATTGGTACCTATAAGATTTGTCCTGGCTGAGGAATATGTTATTACTGGAATAAAACGTCAGCAGAGTCGTGGGAAGCAATGGCGGCGATGAGCTCACCACTGTTCACCACCACTTTATTTATTTATTTATTTTTGGGGGAAAAGGTGTGTATGTATGTATGTATGTTCAAAGTGACCAATAACTTTCTTCTGATGGTTTATGCACAGTACAGCGCCATCTATTGTCAAGACTGAAATTATGTTTCGAGACGACTGTGAAAGCTCTCTTTGGGTGATGTGTGTTGTTTGTGAAAGATCCTCGTTGCTTTTATTCCTCCAAAATGATCTGTTAGTGCACTCTCTGTGACGTCGCGACAGTACTTACTAATAGTACAGTTATCCAACCTGTTACAGTGTCTACAAAAGTAAAAGTGGTACGCACCGCCGCGGGTTCTATTACGTAACAGACATCTGTCTGTCCGTATTGATTGTTGAGGTGGAATAATGATGTGGGAACGATGCTGCAATGACTGTCATGTAATGATCAAACAAAGGTATAAGCACGTTCTACGCTAAGGATAGGGATATAAATTATGCTCATGCAGAACCTTAGATTCCACCTTAAAAACCTTAAGTTTCCGTATTGAAAAACGATTTAATGTAGCAAATACAGATCCACGATGGGAGAATTGGTTAATGAAATACAAGCACAACCTTCGCATTAACATGAGTCTTACGATTTTATTTTTTGTTAATTTGCTTGTAATAACATACAAATGTTTATGAGTATATCATTTTGTAAATTCTCTTACTTAATAAATCAATCTCTTTAATCTTTATTGTTTTTTTACTAAAGTACTCTCGACCTCTGGCGACCCCCCACAGGTTGAAAAATACTGGCTTAGAGCATCGCAGGCCTCCGTACCGGAGGGTCAACTGCAATATCTTGGGGAATAGAATCAAAGCCTGACATTAGCTACCGACTGACGCAAGCGCGGCTTGTAAAATTAAATTAAATGTCACCGCAAGACCGGACCAGTTGCCAAACCAGTCTGCTGACCACACAGATTAGTAAAGCGTTGTCGGTGTATCAGCTGTGTAGATTGTGCATTCGATGGATAAAATAAATAAATAAATAATGCTGGACAGTTCACACAACATTATCTAGCCCCAAGCTAAGCAGAGCTTGTGTTATGGGTACTAGATAACTGATATACTGAATACAATACATTACATAGATATATATATTTGATTATACATGGAAAATACCCAGAACACAAATATCTGCAGATTGTACAAATATTTGTTCCGAGGCGGGAATCGAACCCGAAACCTCCTGTGGCGCAGGTGAACCTTCGCCCGCCGCGCCAGAGGCGTTCTTTATGCTTTAGGCGTTAGGCGTTTTTTAGGGTTCCGTACCCAAAGGGTAAAACGAGACCCTATTACTAAGGCTCCGCTTTCCGTCTGTCTGTTCGCCTGTCACCAGGCTGTACCTCATAAACAATGGTTAGAAATGAATAGTTAGAAAGTTGAAATTTTCACAGATTATGTATTTCTGTTGCCGCTACAAAAACAAATACCAAAAAAAAACAGGGAGCTCCCATACAAACGTGTTTTTTTGGCATTTTTATAGATTATGGTAAAGTACGCGTCATGTAAAAAGAACGCTAGAACATATGAAGAAGTATGACCGCCAGCGTTCTTTTTACAGGACGCGCATTATACGGAAACCTTCAAGCGGTAGTCTGACTCGCACTTGACCGGGTTTTTAATATTAAATGTGATTGTATTCATAGTAGTTTATACCGCAAATAAAACCGCAGTGAACAAGGTGCACAGACTAAACACATTTCTTACAAAAAAGTTTGTGCCCGCCAGCGGGGGAGGAATTGCGTAGTAGACTGACGTTTGATGTCGATTACCAGTTTGCTGTTCATTGCGCAGCGTGTTTTAGCATTTTTACAAGAACAGAAATATTTTAAAAACGCTGCGCAGTGAATAGCAAACTGGACATCGAAATCAAACATCTTTCATCATGCGGACAGCAAAGGCCTGGAACTCTCTTCCGGCTTCTCTATTCCCTTTATCATACAACTTGGGCATCTTCTAACGAAGAGTTAATAGGCATCTTCTAGGCGAGCGTGCTTAAATAGGCCTCATCGTCACTTCCCATCAGGTGTGATGTAGCCAAAAGCAAGCCTAATTTAGATCATAAAAAAAAACTTCTGTCTACTGCGCAATAATGTTCTTAGAACTACAACTTACTAGGTATTATAGTCTGTGGCCCAGGTAATCCCAGTATTATGGATACCGTATAACTTGGCCGCGTTACGAACCGGTCGGGAGCGGGTTACCGGGATAAGATCCCGCTAACATTACCGTTGGGACTGGCCGGTTAGCGAGACTATGGGGCTTATAGGATTGAGGAGTCAGTAAGAGCTTAGCTGGTGTTCTATATGTGACAAATTATTGGATGCATCACATAGGATTAGGCCAGTATAGAAAATAACTTTATTACTATTTATGTAACAAGCAGCGCCCCACGGTTTCACCCGCGTAAGACTCGATCCCGTGGGAATATGTCTTATTCCGGGAGTCCAGTTATCCCCATTCCGAATTTCATCCAAATCCGTCCAGCCGTTTCAGCGTGAAGAAGTAACAAACACACGCACACACTCACACACTCACAAACTTTTACATTTATAATATTAGTGTGATTATGAATACTTTTTTTTTTTAGTTTTTATAGTAAAACATATATAATAGATAATGTATAAATTTAAAAAAAAAAACAGTTTAAAGCTTTCAATGATAATTCATAAGCATATTTTTGTCTGTTTAATTAAGTCTGAAATTCATTATTATCTCCTGTTTCCTAATCTGTGGCTTTCAACATCAGCTCATCACGAGCTGAGATAACGACTCCAAGACATGAAAGTTCTGAAAAAGTTGCTACCTAACAAAAACACTTTACGTGTCATTATATTTTGAGGATTTTCCTCGATTTCTCTGAGATTCCATCATCAGATCCTGACTTGGTGAGTAGGGAACCGACTCTGGAGCTCCAAGCTTAGCTCTCTCCATAGCCCGCTGCACGACTTTGAGCTTCTGTATGAGGCCAAAAGTTAGCGACGACTTCGCATCGCAACACGAATTAACTACAGACTCTTGGACGGACACATCCATTATCGATATATTTTATACCTAATAAAAAAACTGCAGTATATAATCAATAAAAAAGAGATAATCCTAATCTACATAGAAATGGCGCTATTAAATATACATTTAATTAGTTTGGCGCCAGATTGTGTATGCCATATTCGAACTTTCCATTATTATCTTAAAATGACGTAACAATAACAATTTAAGCTTTCAACCTACAAACTATACATAAGAATATGTAGTCTACATTAGAATCACCAAACCAGTTTATTCAACACCTACATATTCATAAATCAATAATCAATTTCCGCATTTGGAAGTCCGAACTACAAAACGAATGTTCAGTGATCGTATCTCAGGGCTATATTAAATTTGTATTAATTTATACCTGACCCACGGGTCGAGGTGTAAAATAAATTTGAAATTGCATAACCTTGCTTACGTTTTGTCATTTTTATGATGCTCCCTGACAGACGTCAAAGGTTGACAACTCTTTAAAACAAGTTAATTTTATAATTTAAGGTGAAATGTTTCGCCTGAGGCGCGAAATCCAAATTTTATTGTGTTTTTTGATAATCACAGCTCATCAACACATTTTGAGGTAGCGAAACCTAATTTTGCGGAAATTCGGAGTCATAGCAGACATATTTTGATTTAAAGTGTCTCACTAATATCATTAGTTTAGCTATGAATGTCAACGAACAAAAAAAAACACTGTAAAAATCATTGAATGACATTCGTAGCTAAACTAATAATATTTATGACGTCGTGAGTCGTTCCCACATATAAAAATTCTGCTAGGCGTAAAAAGAAAAAGGTTTTTTTTTTTTTTTTATACTACTTGAATGACGGAACAAGCTGATGGCCCACCTGATGTTAAGCGGTAACCTCTGCCTATGAATAGTGCATTACCTCATAGGTCACGTCCATTGCACCTAGGACGCGCCCTATGTGGCATTCCACTGCGCCCGCCACCCTGAGACATAAAGATGAAAAGTCTCATGTGCCTGTAATTTCACCGGCACCCATACCCTTCAAACCGGAACACAGCAATGCGAGCACTACTGCTTTGCGGCAGAAATAGGTGTGGTGGTAGTACTTTCCCGGACGAACTCTTTCACAAATAAGCTCTACTACTACTGATATCTGAGTATTACATTTAAATATAGTTTTTGGTTTATATAATGAATTTTGTTTATCATTCATTCTTTAGAAACAAGTAAAGCGTCCATTTTGGACTAATTAAAAATACTAATCTAACATAGGTAATTTTAAGAGTGATGAGTCGGACAGACTGTAATAAATACGAAAATCAGGTGGTATAAATACCACAACAATAATGACCAAATGATTCAATATATAGATACTAACGACGTGATTATGACCCGAAATGGAGCGTCGAATTCACCTTTTAGCCTGCTGATTCATTTGCGACATGTAACCTTGATCATGACTATTTTATTATTTTACAATATTTGAGGCAGTGGGCGGACACTTAAATCTAGATCTATTAGAAGTTGTTTTGGGAGCTAAAATAAACCAGACGTAGCAGATACACGTACCTTGCCATAAAAAGTAATACACATCTGGTATTTTGTCTTTCTTTGTCTCAGCTTAGCTTGGGGCTAGATAATGTTGTGTGAACTAATTTTCACTAGAAACGGGAACATTGCAAACTTTAAAATCATGGTAAATATCCCGTTCCTAGTGAATATTATGTACATAACCATGATTAAAAGTATGTTGAATGTAATGTATGAATGAAAGTATGTTAAAAGTTATGTTGTGTTACTAGTATAGTATTCTTTTATCTGTGGTTGTGTGAACTGTCCAGCATTCTTTATTTATTATTTGTGTCAACAGGGCGCCTCTATCTAGGGAGTTAAGGTGGGGCATAACGCAAAATTACCAATCTCAGATTAGATTTTTAACTGACTAAATCAAGTAAAAATATGCATGTATACTACGTTATAATACCGAGGGATCACCCAGACAGAAACACGACAGGACAAAATTTTATCGATTAAAAAAACACAAAGTTACCTCTAACTTTTGGCTAGATTCGATTGTTTGTCAATATGGTACAGATTATTGGGTCAAAAATTAGATAAATAAGATCAATAAAATAAAACAAAAGGTTTACCTACGGGGTTTTTAAAATTATCTATATTTCACTAGATATTCAATTAAAACCACTTATTGAGCGGCGCGTGGCGTTTTTTTATATAAAGATTTGTGCCTTACGTTGGCGCAGTTGTTTTTGACATCCACCTTCAGCACTACATCCTCAGTATTATAACTTAGAAAGGTCCTAAGTGAGTGAACTGCCACTTAACAGCCCCCGCGTGACCCAAAACCTAATTGAATTGGGTGAACATTTTTGCATAAAATATCTGGTTTTTATTCGACAACAAATTTTGGTTGCGTGGCGATATGTTGTACCAACCGCAATGTGTCTGATTCCTCCGTCTTTTATATTATAAAGCACATAAATTGGCGCCATAAAGAATTACAATAATATTTGGTTTACTTTCCCTATTAACATGAGATTGATGAGGGATGATATACGTACATTATTTATTTTATTTTTAACTATGGTAGACCCTCGATTGACCGCGATCTCACCTGTTGGTAAGTGACGATGCCGTGAAGTGAAGTGGTTTGCTACTGCAAAATATCTACCTACCATCTTTGAATCCAGACTTTTGAACCTAGCGCTCCTTTGAAAACAATTTAAAAGTACCTTAAAGCGAATCAAAGGCAGCTTTCTGAAGAATTTAATTAGCGGAGAATCCCGAATATTAATCTCAAAACTATTCCAATTTCCAAAGTAATAATTAGCGAAAAATTCAATTACCAGATTTGAATCATAAAGAACCACTCACTTGCACTATAAAAATGTCGTTACCTGACCTTAGGAAATCATGATGTTGGAGTCAAATAATCACACTATTATCGCCTTTATTTCAACGGGTTACGATTCATTATCACTGCATACCTAAACGTGTATAGCAAAGTTAATGGCTATGGCAAATTCATTCACAATAGCAAAGAAATAAGGTTTAATTTCCCGCGATATTTGTGAATACTTTCAAAATAGTCTTGCAGTTTCATAATTGCAGTCGTATCAATGGAATGTTACGCTAATTGTGATGGTAACAAGGTTGATTCATATATTTGAGTGTGTGGTTTTTATTTCCGGTAGAAACAATAGTGAAGGCTGATTTGTCCAGTTCACACGCAGCTCATATAAAATGGCTCACACAACACTGTTTTTGTAATAAGCCTAATACTTAGCGCTTTTGTAAAAAGCAGCAATGTATTCAATACAAGATAAGACTGTGTAATTTAAAACATACTAAAGGTAACCTACAAGACAAAACGTAGTAGTTCTCGGGCGTGGTAAAAAAAAAACATTTTAGTGTTTGACTTTTAATTTATTTATTATTTCCTTTTTTCGGTGTAGGGCAGATTCTGGATTGGATAGATACTTCATTTGGCAGATTCACTACTCTTCTGGATTGGACGGATTCGTCGTTCGGTAGATTCACTACTCGACAGATTCTGGGCTGGACAGATTCGTTATTTGGCAGATTCGCTAACTCGAACTCGATACTCGATTTTGATGCAACTGGGAATCATTCCGCTAAGTAATAACTGAGCCCATTTTTTTGGTCTATTTTCAGTACTTCAAATAACAGTTCAATTAGTTGACAACTGAGAATCCTTAGTCTCATTAGTTTAATGAAATAGTTTGATTAAAGTTTTGGCACTAAAAAGTTTCAGTAGTTCAATTAACAGTGGAACTGGATTCGGGAACATAAAAGATCCTTGTGATTTCAATGAATTACTTTTGATTTTGACTTTGAACTAGCTCACTCACAAAAGCTCGTAAAACTGCCTCGAACCAGCAATCCCAGAAAAAAATTCTTGCCCAACCGTGTAGACATAAAAATCGGATATTTTAAAGGGAATTATTAGTTGTCTTACATGTTCACGTCACTTCAAAATTGACTTCTTTGATTCACATGACACGGTGACACAGTGAGCTGATGAAGTGATCCAGCCGATTCTAAGCTGTGGCTCAGAGGATCGGAAGTGATATGATTATCTTCACGGTTAGTTCGTTGGGCAACAGCAAGGACAGAATTTGTGAAAGGAAACCAATTAATACATGTGTTTGAATCTACTTTTGAATTTAGAATGTTTAGTAAATCGCTGATTATGTAGATGGCCCATCTGATGTTAAGGGGTACCCTCGGCCTGTGCATTGTCTCATAGGTCACGTCCACCTAGGACGCGCCCTATGTGGCATTGCACTGCGCCCGCCATCCTGAGACATAAAGATGAAAAGTCTCATGTGCCTGTAATTTCACCGGCACCCTTACCCTTCAAACCGGAACACAGCAATGCGAGCACTATTGCTTTGCGGCAGAAATATGTATGGTGGTAGTACTTCCCCGGAAAAACTTTTTCACAGAAAAGCTCTACTACTACTAAAATACTATACTATCAAAAATACTATACTATCTTAAAATATCTACTACTATATCTTACGAGTGCAACACACGGTGGAAACAGGCCCGTTTGACGCTCTGACTAGAGTACGCGTCATGTAAAAAGAACGCTGGAACGCCTGAAGTTGACCGTCAGCGTTCTTTTTACATGACGCGCACTATACCCTTTCGGGGAAAAAGTAGTGTGTCTATGTATGTATGTACTCATCTAACCGAACTAAAACTTCATGCATCTCTAATTTTTACTAGATGTGAAAATCGGTAAAGTTGAATTACTCCCGATTTCTGGTCGTCGTCAAAATTGTGCACGACTTTCTTTCGTTTAATAACATTTCATCTCTGATAATATGTCAAAGGAATCGAGCTAAAAAGGTCGAGGTCAACGAACTGCGCGATGGTGTCCATAAAGGCTCGTTAAAGGGAGTCCTTGAGCCTAAATCCTTTTACAGCTTGCGATCCGATGACGTAACATCATCTTTATTACCTACGCAGCACTGACACGATGAATGATAATAGCTTTTCTCATCTTATCAACTTTTAAAAATATGCATAGATGCTACATTATAATTCCGAGGGATCACTGTACCAGAAACACGATGGAAACATATTTTCTCGATAGAAAAAAAAAACCCAAAGTTACCTCTAACTTTTGGCGTACTAATATTTATTCTGTGTTTTGGCTTTATTCGATTGTTTATTAAAACGCAATAATATCAATCTTAGATTTGATTCAAGTATAATATTCAAATTATAAATATGCATGGATAAAACATTATAATTCCGGGGATCCCTGCACCAGAAACATTACAATAATAATTGTCACGGTATGACAATATTTTCTCGATAGAAAATAAACCGAAAGTTACCTAACTTTTGGCTAGAGTCAATTGTTTATTAAAATGGTGCATATTATTGGGTAAAAAGGAGATAAATAAAATGAATACAACCGAAGGTTTACTGTAGGCGTTTTGTAAAATTATCTATATTTTACGAGATATTCAATGAAAACTGTTATCGGGCGGCATGCGGCGGTTTTTTATTTGTATGAAGATTTCAGCCTGTGGTTGGCTCATTCTGTTATTTTCACCAATGAAATTACAAACAGGTCAACAACCTTCTGGCATAATTTAAGATAAGATAGAGATAATTATAAGATAAAAAGATATTAATTTTGTTACCACAGAAACAACTTCGAATTTTTATATAAGTACCTACAAACTTAACTTAATAACATAGATAACAAAATTTATTGGTTATGCAAATAGTTCTTACTAATGGTGCTTATTCTTTTTTAAATTGTATATTCTAGCTGTTGATCGTCCTGTTTGATCCATTAACATTTTTAGGCAACTTTCAAATTCCTGTTTGATCCCTTGTCGATTTTGTTTGTGAAGGAACTACAAGTATGGTGTGATTGAAGACTGAACACGAGGTGACTGTGTTTTTTTAATAAGTGTTGTCTCACTGCTTGTGGATTTGCCATTTGCAACATTACACTCTTTCCAAGTCACCAAAGTAACAGTCAAGTCATGTTTTAGTTAAACAGTGGCCATTTTACTAAAACTTTGGTAGACAATTTCCACCAATTTGAAAAGTCACTCAATTCACTTCATTTCACTACACTTGTGCTCTTTAAACGAGCTACACTGGTTAAAATGCCACCAAAATAACACAAAAAACACTAGGAAAATAAATAAATGAAAACATAGCGGAAAGAGTCCTGGCTGATGTTATTCAAACAAACGCAAATGACAAATCGTATCGGAGAGACAAAACGTCTGACAGTTACTGGGCATAAGGCATACGTTTTTTTTATGCTCTTACTTCGTGTAAATGGAAAAGAAATTGAATGAGGTTTCGTGCAGGATTTAAAATTTTACGATTCAAACTGAGTGAATTGAATTTCTGGAACGGAATTAACTTGGTCGAAGTGTTCCTTAGAACAACAGGGATTTTCTTTATTTGATGCATTTATAAAGAAAACTTTTCTAATTTCGAGGGCTCATTTGGACTCGTAATTTATTTTGTGGGTTTCTTTCGGAATTATTGGATATAAGACTTCGTTTATGTTATTTGTATTTGAGAAGCTTTTATTTAAAAACTAGCAGCGCCCCGCGGTTTCACCCGCGTAAGTTTCAAACCCGTGGGAATATCGGGATAAAAATATGCCTATGTGTTATTCCGGGAGTCCAGTTATCTCCATTCCAAATTTCATGCAAATCCGTCCAGCCGTTTTAGCGTGAAGAAGTAACAAACACACTACACACACACATACACACACACAAACTTTCGCCTTTATAATATTAGTGTGAAGTGTGATTCTGGTCAAATATTCTTGCTGTGGTGTGTCCAGCCTAAGAATAGACCCCTCCGTCTCTTCCCGTGTATGTCCTAAAAGCGGACTAAGGGATTACCCGGACTTGTTGATAAGATTCGTTGGTATAAGATTTGTCCTGGCTGCTAAGTAGTAGAGCTTTTCTGTGAAAGAGTTCGTCCGGGGAACTACTACCTCCATACCTATTTCAACCGTAAAGCAGTAGTGCTCGCATCGCTGTGTTACGGTTTGAAGGGTAAGGGTGCCGGTGAAATTACAGGCACATGAGACTTTTCATCTTTACGTCTCAGGGTGGCGGGCGCATTGCAATGCCACATAGGGCGCGTCCTAGGTGGACGTGACCTATGAGGTAATGCATTGTTAAAGGCAGAGGTTACTGCTTAACATCAGGTGGACAATTTACTTGTTCAGTCACAAACTTTTTTTTTTTCTTTACGGCTCCTGTCTGGCAGAAATCTTTATACAAAAAAAAAACGCCACGCGCCGCTCGAAAAAGCGGTTTTTATTGAATATCTCGTGCTATATAGATAATTTTAAAAAACCCCGTGTTTGAACCCTCCGTTTTATTATATTGATGCTATTTATCCAATTTTTGACTCAATAATCTGTACCATATTGACAAACAATCGAATCTAGCCAAAAGTTAGAGTTAACTTTGTGTTTTTTTTTTAATCGAGAAATTTTTATCCTAACTTGTTTCTGTCAGAGTAATCCATTATTATTATCATCCAGAGTATTATCATGTAGTATCCATACATATTTTCAATTTGAATATTGTACTTGATTTAGTCAGTTAAAAATCTAATCTATGATTTGTTAATTTTGCGTTATAACTTATACCCCCCACCTTAACCTATATTGTCCCACAGTTGGGCAAAGGTCTACCCCAAATTCTTCCACTTGTCTTTAGCAGTCTCCCACTACTCCATACACAAACATAAAAAAAAACAAAGTCTCAGATACAGATGATGCATAGGTCAGTATAATTATGAACTTCCTTAAGTAGTGCCGCATACATCGACACACTGACACGGTTCTAGATGCTAAAAGAAAGTAGTCATACAAGGAGATATTAACACAAGGATGACATTTTACGAAAGCCTTAGTTTTCCTGTTTATGTGGTTTTTTTACGATAAAATAATTGACCGAGCTAGCCATCGTATATTATATCGGTGGAGCAAATCCAGCTAAGTCATATCTGGCAAAATTTGCTTACATCTGCATGTATGTTGGTACTAGCATATTTTTTAAAGGATCTGGACAAAACTTGAAATATCGGGAACATATAAAACTCAAAAATCATGGTAAATATCCCGTTTCTAGTGAAAATTATAAAACTTGACAGGTTTTACAATTTCATAGAACTTTTATGTGTTATGGAAGCAAATCTAAAAAAACCTAGACCTAGCGCTAGACCTGTACTTTATTTAAGGAATGTATTATTAAAGCGTTAGCTGAGTCAGTCGTGGGAAGCAATAGCAGCGATAAGCTCACCACTTGTCACGACTATAGCCCACGATGGTGCAACCCACTTTGAGAAGAGGCCCATTAAGGCTCTGCCTACACCTTTGTCGAAAGAGGGGTATGTATGAATGTAAGTAAATTAAAAAAAAATGTTACGACATCCGATTTAAAAAAAAACAAAGCCTTATATTCTACTCCAAATTAAGCAGGCGGATAACCTGTGAAAACTCATGGATATTCATTCAGTAGTATCGTAGATGTGCGCAAACAAACAGACAGACAGAAAACACAATCAAAAATCACTGATTCGTGTTCTTTTACTCTAATTTAGCCACCCCTTTCTATATTTCTTTCTTTTTTTTCAATGTACTGCCTCAATGGATTCTAATGTTTCATTATTATGTAGGTATTAATGTATTGATAATGATGATGAAGTGCCATCAAAAACTGTATTTATCGTATTGGTAATTACACCCACAACTAACATTTACTAAAATATAACCATTCTAACCACATCGCTATGACTCTTATAAAATAAACCCAATCGTTTCGATGTCACCACAACCCGAAATTCAGGTTTGAATAACGAAAGCCGCCTTTGCGGCTTTGAGTCCTTTGAACATATCCTGTTATGAATAAATTCGACGGTACAGTGCACTCACAGTGCTTAGGGACACAGAAGGGGTATTTTTAGTGTAGTGTTACCACTTCAAAGTGTACAGACATGGTCGGGAATTGGGGTTTAAGAGGATGTCAAGAGTCAAATAGGCTGCTTCTATACGTAGTTTAAGCAAATCACGGCAACACAAATATATGTTAATCTTCATTATATTTCCAAGGGCACGATAGAGCCCAATACAAGAATTTGATAAATCTCGATAATAAAATCGTGAACAACTACTCTACAATCGAACACCTACTCCTACAATGAGCTTATAACGTAAATATATTACTTATCAACGTACATTAATAAAAAAACAAATAATATTATTTTAGAGGGAATATTAGGTTTATATTTACGACTAGTGGAATGCCCGCGATTTCGTCTGCGTGTACTTTTCCATACAAACTTAAACACCCCACTGCACTGGGGTAGAATTTCTGGAATTCCTTTCTTAGTGCATCCCTAGACCACAAAAGGAACGTACCTATACTCTCCAAATTTCAGGTCTCTAGGATAGATAGATAGAAAACACTTTATTGCACAACACAGAAAATAAGCTAATTAAGAATTAATATTAAACTAAACACGGAAGTACAATGGGCGGGCTTATCGCTATAACGAACTCTGCCTGACAACCTTGGGATGGACTGGAATTATTTGTACGACATAGAACGGTGGCTTACGGTTAAGGCTGTGCGTTGATAGTCAGTCAGTCAGTCAGTCACGCAACGATTTTATATATATTGATTACGCAGCAAATATTTGTTTAAATAGTGTTTTTTGTGATTTTCATTCACTTTTCGTTGAGCGACCGATATTCTGTTACTTTCTTACTTACTCCTAAATAGGTATGGAGGTAGTACTTCCCCGGATGAACTCTTTCATAAAAAAGCACTACTAGTACTAAAACTGTGTGTGACTGTTGGGGGTGATTGATATGTTGGGTTCATTAGGCATAAACACAAAACAGTTATTAGTTATTAATTATGTAGTTAACTAATATCTAATACCTATTAAATAAACTAGCAGATATTAGATATTAATTATCTACATAATTAATAACTAATACCTGCTTTTCCTTAATAATTTGCCTTTTAATAATGCCTGTTTTGTTAACTAGGCCTTTTCTTGGAACCTTTAGATAAACAACATACAAACAAGTTTTCATATAAAACTAATTCACCAACATTAATAGACATGAATAATTAAGCTATCACTTTAAAATTCAGTTACCTTCGTTTGTTCAAAACTTAATCAGACTATAATTACTTGGGCGAATCGTCAGCTTGCAGGCTCTTTTGAAGTTAAATATTAGGGTTCAAATATCTTTCGGGCCTTTTTTGTTAATTATACGGGACCGGTGTTTGAAAGAGGATATATTTTGTTAAAAGACTTTACTCAAATATCCTCTTATTAAATAAAAACAGAGATATTTAAAACAAATTAATTCAATTAATATATAATTTGACTTTTGGTTAAAATAAATAATGCTGGATATTTCACACCTTTGGTCGAAGGTTCACACAACATTATCTAGCCCCAAAAAGAAGTTCGTTGTCTACCTTCTGTCTCCATCGTCAGATTAGCTCGCTGTCACCATCTTAATGTATTGTCATCGGAACTTTCAGCAACAACAGCTAAATCGGATATCGGAAAGTCGCCCTTATCGCCACCCGTGAAATACTTATCATTGAGTAGTTCCAATGGCCATCTCTGGTCTTCCTCATCAGTTCCAGTTCACCAAATAGCATTTTCTGAATGCACATGCATGACTTATTGCTGAAAATACTGAAATCGCTATATGTGTGCCTATAATATTTGAGGAGTTCCCTCAACTCCTCATGGATCCCATCATCAGAAACAGATTTTGATGAAAATGAGACCAATATGGAAGTATATCGAGTCAATTAAAAAAAAAACTTTTCATAGTGACGGAGAAATGAGGTAACAACGATAAAAAAAAAAAAGCCTTGAGAACCTCTTTTTTTTGAAGTCGGTTAAAAATAGTATTTTCTGGGTATAAAATAAAGGATGTGACACATTGAAGAGAAGTTGATAATTATTCAAATATTTCGAGAAAGGCGAAAGGCATTAAGCCAGTGTGCCAGTGAAAGCGACGACAGTGAACTGGGTCACATTTGGAAAAGCTTTGAGAACAACCATGAATGCACTCATTTATCATGATTTTTTATGTTTAGTTGTCATTTTTATTTTCAACTTGTCTTTATATTATTAGAAATGTATGTGTCACTTTTTGATTTTATTTATTCTCAAGTTAAGTATAACTTATCCAATACGAAAACAAAAAAAACATAATATCATTATTTTAATTTTATTTTGTTTCTTAAAATCTCTGTGCACTGCCTTCTGTTTCTGCTTACCTAATTTATGTCCATCCAATGGTAGCCTGGGAGAAATTGCTCTTAGTGATAAGGCCACCCATTGTACTGTACTAATTGTTTATGTTTATATTGTTATATTTTCGTTGTGTACAATAAAGTGTTAATCTATCTATATATCTATATATTATTTGTTAGGATTACTTATGCCGTACATAATATCGTCATCATCAGTCAGTAGGTGGACCTAAGTCCATCATCAGCACATTATTAAATTTTAATCGCTTAGCCGATTTGATAATGCCCATATATATTAGTTTCATTTATTTATTTTACTAACAATCATGCAATCGTTTCTGAAAAACAGCAATTTATATACACTAAACAATATTATTACATTACATAACATATACAAATACATAACATAAATAATTTAATAGTTTTTTTTGTTGTTGGCGATTTTAGGTTTTTTGATTGAAGCTATTTCTACCGTCAAGGGAGGAAGTTTGCTGTGGTTAGGTGTCATTTCATAATATTTAGATAATAATATATTTTTTGGCAGAAGCATTCGGTACTCAATAGGAGAAAAATCGGTCAAGAGGTAGTTAAGATACCAGAGTGAGTTTTTTTTTCAGTTCAGCTCAATTGAGTTTTTTATTTAAAAGAAAAACTCTTACACGTCAATAAAGTTAAAAATAGATTGGACTTAGACGTACTAGATATTAGATCTTTATTATTATTATTACTCAATATTAGATTTTAAATTAAATAACATAATAAAAGTATACAGTTTTGAAGGTTTACGTCAAATGCTCGATTTAATAATAAAAAAACTGCATTCAAAATGTTGAAACGAATTTTTGTTTTTTTTCTACTTTGAACCCAAAATGCCTTTTTCAAATGATTGTTATGGATCGACATGATGCATAGTTTGTGCTTGCGAGCTCTACTATTCGCAGAACTACTAGTTTTAATATAAACTAAGAACGTATACACACTATAAAAAGAGGCGAAGCCTATATCGCAACGCTACTGTTGTTACCCAACAAACCCAATGGGCGCTTGCAACGTCCGCTGGCGCAATGTGTGCACGCCTTTAAAATCACTTGACGAATCCATCAATGGCCGTCTTCATGTCAGGGACTTACCAACGGTCAAATGTTTTATTTCGACATACCTGTGGACAGTAAAAATAAATTAAGCAAAGTTAAAATATAATGCTATAGTCTAATACGTAAGTAGTAGTAGAGCTTTTTTAGTGAAAGAGTTCGTCCTGGGAAGTACTACTACCATACCTATTTCAGCCGCAAAGCAGTAGTGCTCGCATTGCTGTGTTCCGGTTTGAAGGGTAAGGGTGCCGTTGAAATTACAGGCACATTAAACTTTTGGTGGCGGGCGCATTGTAATGCCACTAAGGTGCGTCGTAGGTGGACGTGACCTATGAGTTAATGCACTGTTCATCCACTTAACATTAGGTAACAAGTATAATAAAAAAATACACACCTATAGTCTAACCTAACGAGGTTAGACTATAGATGTGTAATGATGACTACACCCTCTATTCGTACTAAACGTTCCAGTTCTGCCTTTATAATGCGAACTGCTAAGGAGTGGAACAAACTACCGTCGTCTGTCTTTCCTGAAAACTATAATCTGGGTCTCTTAAAGGCTAGAGTGAATAGGTGCCTTGTAGACCTTCATGCTCCATCTTCCATCTTACCAACAAGTAAAGATCGTGTTCAAACAAAGGTCTATCAAAGTTAATAAAAAATATATAAAAAACCGGCGCCTGAGCATTCTGCATAAAAGTTTTTAAGCCCCGTCCAAAAAGAGGGGTGTTATTAGTTTTTGTGTGTATCTACGAGTATTTATCTGTGGCATCGTAACTCTTAAACGGATGAATCGATTTTGAATGAGTTTTTGTTGTTTGTAAGGTCACTTGGTCGAGAGTGTTCTTAGCTATGTTTGGTGGAATCATTCGATACGGGATGGCTGTTTTGTTCACACTTCACATGTCATCTGATAATTTGAGAGACGAAAACACCCCTCCCGTACCGCTCCCATACCTCAGGGACTGACTCAGTTAAGCACTAGACCTGTAGTATATCCAGCCTTGATATACAGTGCCCATAGTAACGACAAAATATTGTATAAAGTAGTTATCAAAGTTAATATAAGCATACACATTGAATTAATATATTCAAATTTATTCACAGCAACAAGTGGCAATAAAATAGATTTCGGATATGATGTAAGATAATACTAGAGGTTATTCTGTCATATACATATATCTACACCTATAGTATTATTTTATCTGTGATCTACACTAATATTACAAACATATATTATAATATTGTACACTTTTTGTTTGTTCGTAATAACCCAAAAACTACTGAACTAATTTCAATAATTATTTCACTGATTAAAAGCTGAAATTATCAGCGAGTAACATAGGAACTCAGGGTTGGTTGGGAGGATGGGAGGGGGGAGTTTTTTTTACTTTGCCATAGGTTTTAGTATTATTGTTTTATTATTATGGTTTTATTCTTTGGTTGAAGAACTCTAGGAAAAAATGCCAATAAATCCATATAGATTAGCTAGTTTTTATTTTTTATTATTTGCTTGCTACCGCATTTTATATAAGCAAGTAGAATAAAGCTTTTGTTGTTCATGCATCTACGATATCGAGATAGCAGGTTCAAATAAGGAGTGGAATACACTACCGTCATCTGTCCTTCCTGAAAACTGTAATCTGGGTCTCTGCAAGGCTAGAGTGAATAGATGCCTTCTAGACCTTTGTGCTTTATCTTCAGCCACATAGTCACTTAAAAACTGGTGAGATCGTGGTCAAACAAAGGTCTATCAATATTTTTTAAAAAACCCCGTTCAATTCAAATGTTTTGTTATAGTTTTCGACCATTTTAAAAGCGGTATGTAAAGCCCTTCTCCCATTACGATACGCACAGGCGATTCAAGTATCCTGCAAGTCTCGAAGACTAGTCACCACCAAGTATCTCACACACATTTGAATGCTGGCTAGTGTGCGAGCCTGCATTCAAATGTATGTGAGATACTTGGCGGCGCCTAGTCTCCGAGACTTGCAGGATACCTTCAGGATACTTGAATCACCTGTGCGTATCGTAATGGGAGAAGGGCCTAATGCTCCTGTAAGTGGTGTGACACGCAACATTTCTCTGGAAGCTTTTTCTAGAATCATTTGCTTTTTTAAATAATGTTTCAAAACATGAATTTCCGCAATATACAACTTCATTAATCTTTAATAGGCAGTTGAAAAACTGTCATAAATCTATAAACGAACGAACAGACCAACATGTTTGTCCTTACCGACCCGTCTTGTCGGCCTTGTGTTCGCGCGTGTTCAGCTTTCGACACAAGTTACTCAATAACACATCCACTACAATCTGACCTATACTAATCTACCAGAATCAAAGAGCAGTTTTATAGATTGGAAGGTCTATTACGAGTGGTCGTTTAAAAACAAAATTATGCTGACCGTCCGGTTAATATGGAGCTCGAACGCAATGGTCAAAGCTTTGGAGGTCTACATAAGGTGGTGTTGCAAAGTTTTAACTAAGTGACCGTGAATGAACGAGACCGATTGGGTTAATGATATTATTGCTTTTTGATGCCATTTCAAATTACTATATGTGTATAATATTGCTGTGGTGTGTCCGGCCTAAGAATAGACCCTTCCGTCTCCTCCCGTGGATGTCGTAAAAGCCGACTAAGGGATTACCAGGACTTGTTGATAAGATTCGTAGGTAAGTCCTGGCTGCTAGCTTATTATGGAATGTGTTATTACTGGAAGAGAACGTTAGCAGTCAGTCGTGGGAAGCAATAGTGGCGACGAGCTCACCACTTGTCACGTCTATATTCCACGATGGTATAATCCACTGTGAAGAGGCCCATTGAGGCTTGCCTACCCTTTCGGGGAAAAAACCGTGTGTTTTGTGCTTTGTATGCATGTATAATATTTATTGTACGTTTTTATTTGACTTTGTAACCCCCGACTAAAATTATAGGTGTTATAAGTTTCAGGCTATCTATAGTGTGTCTGTCTGTCTGTATAGCATGGTTCTTTGTATCTTTGTAGCTCCGGAATGGGTTGCTCTGATATTAATTTGGTTTTTCGTATAAAAGTTGGTGTTATTAGTCAGCCCAAATTATGTCACTATCTAACTCAGTCAAGTTCATGTAAGTAAGAACGGGGCAGAACAAAGTACGCTAACCAAATAGTCAGCGAAAATCACGAAAAACCGCAATTGTTTCAAGTATTTTTTTTTTTATAAACCTATAAATTGCCTTTAATAGGTATTGTGAAAGAATAAATTTAATCACTTGATGCGTTTGGAAGCAGTAGGCTTTTTTGTCAAAACCATAGTAAACTTTGGATATTTTTCCAGTCAAAATCAACAGCAAATTAAAAACAGTAAACTTATGTTTCTATTCTTGACTATAATGATGTACTTGTTGTATTGTACTTGTTTAGTCTCACAAAGTCAGGAATAAAAAACGAAAAAAAGAGAAAATGGTGCAAAATCATGTAACTGTTACGGTTTTTGATGGGAAATTATAGTAAACCATGGTAATTATGTTTTGTAACGAAAATTATTTATTATAATAAATATTTTGTAAAAAGCTTTTATTCAACTTCACTTATTAGAATGTTGCAATAGAAAAAACTAAAAGACTATGCTAATGTGGCCAAATCTTTTGTGCAAACCTTACCGCCGCACGCAGCATACCCAATTATAGTTACTTAATCGTTTATTAAATCTTAAAACAAAATTAAAAAGAACATTATTTTTTACCCATCTTTGTATAGACATTAGCACGCATTCGACTAAAATAATAATAACAGTACTACGTACGATTAGGAACGGTTGCAAAACATTCGGTCAGTCATGCATTGGTTTTTAAACTCTTCAGAATGGCCGTGACTTTTCATTGTTGTGGTATATGAGAATAGGTAAAAGTTGTGCAAGTTTTGATGAAACAAATATTATAAATGGATAGAATGGCAAAAGATATGAAGACCTATCTCAGAAATTTCACAATTTGATGGACATAGGTTTTATTTTCAAGATTATTTCACAATTTAATGGACTGATCTTTTATTTTCAAGACCATAAAATTGTTTTGTTGTATGCATTATATTTGTCAAAAAACTACGTAGGTAGTTTTTAATAGGTTTGACTTTGTCGGACAAGTTGAAAGTCAGACAAAAACAAATTAAAAATTGTCGTAGGTTGTCATATACCTCTAGCATTTTTACTACGTTTTATAATAAAAGTATAGGAATTTGGCTGTGGTGTGCGGCCTAAGAATAGACCCTTTCGTCTCCTCCGGTGGATGCCGTAAAAGCCGACTAAGGGACTACCCGGACTTGTTTGTAAGATTCGTTGGTATAAGATTTGTCCTGGCTGCAAGCTTATTATGAAATGTTTTATTACTGGAAGAAAGCTTTAACCAAGTCAATCGTGGGATGCAATGGTGACGATTAGCTCACCACTTGTCACGTTTATTTTTCACGATGGTGCAACCTACAGTGAAAAGAGGCCCATTTGAAAGAAAGAAACAAAGAGGAAGAGAATATTTTATATGCAACTCAACCAACAAAAATAATTAACAAGTAATAAATTTTGTAAAAATAAAAAAAAACCACATCGCAATGAAACGGCTGGAACGATTTTGATCAAATATAGCTAAGAACACTCCCGAAAAATTAAACTTTCAAACAAAAAAAAAAACAAAACGTAATCGGTTCATCCGGTCGGGAGCTACGATGCCACAGACAGACATACACACACAAACACACACACACACACACACACACACACACACACACACACACACACACACACACACACACATACACGTCAAGCATAAAACACCCCGTCGTTTTTGCGTCGGGGGTTAAAAATAAAAGACAAAGTTTACAAATTTTTGCATTGAGTCGCAAAACGGCTCAAATTTCGGCGGCGGCAAATTTGAGGCTCTGCGTACCCTTTCAGGGTAAAAGGCGTATGTATGTATGTATGACTTTTTCAATATTTTGCAGCTTTCGTGGTCAACAAACAGTGTAAATTGGTTAATTACCCGAAGAAGCACGTTTTCCTAAGCCGTTCATCAGGAAGTATATTTGCGTATATAGAAAGGCTCACCTTACTGAACCGCGTGTGAAAGTGCGGTGCGAAAGTTGTGTCAACAGCAACACTGCACGCTCATGCATCGGTTGAGAATTCTTAGTTTTCGCCCGACTACATACATACATAGAACTTTCGACCAAAAAAGAAAAATAAAAAAGTATGGAAGGGCCATAGGGAACGATAGTTTGAAGCTTATGCTGAGCTGGACGCCAATTTGTGTCAGTGATGCATGGCTAGTACTAAGAGGCACAAATTAGTTTTATTTTTATTTGTTTCTGTGTGTGTGTGTGTGTCTTTTAGTGTGCAATATTGTTGTACTCATGTTGTTGACACAAATAAATGCTATTTCTTTCTTTTCTTTCTTATAAAGTGATTGAGCTCACTCACTTCGCTTCAGTCGGTCTTTGTAACGGCAAGTGACGTAACGTACGTGTGTTGTAATTGTGACTTTTTTTTCACGGACGTTTTGTATGGGTAGGGCTCGCAAATACTTTTTATTTTGGTCGAAGCATAGACCCACACCTTTTTCCCCCAATGGCTGGCAGAGCCTCAAATGTGCCTCTTTTCACTGTGAGTTCCACCATCGTGGGAAATAGACGTGACAAGTGGTGAGCGGTAAATGACGGAGATAGTTATAAGGCAACAAAAAAAAAAAAAAATTGAACCTCCTCCTTTTTTATGAAGTCGGTTATAAATTGACCTGTATGTGACTACCAACATACAAACTGATGTGTTTTTTGTTTGTTAATGTAAAAAGCTGATGTAAAATGTTACCTGTTATGCTTTGCTCACTCGGTAGATCAGTACAAGGAAACTATCTACCAACCTGTATCAACTATCTTTATTGTCACGTAATTAAACACGCATAATATGTATTACGACGTGACAATGATTACATAATAATTAACCCTTTTAAGTGACGCTTGTCAGTGCATTATCTTTCCGTGTGCTTAAGTGATTATGAAAGCACTCCGGTGTTTTTAACTCACGCTTGAAGTTATGATTACCTTAGTATTGCATAAATTACACACACAAGTAACTAATAAGTAACTGGTACTTACATTCATTAAAAATATTAAAAAGCACGATCGCTATCATTTTATTATAAGCATTTATTTAACTTGCAATGTATACCTATGTTTTTTTGTTGGGTGGAATCTTGCAACTGAATTTTAAAGCAGTTATCCTCAACCGATTGAGATGATATTTTGCATACCTGTCAAGTTCTGATGACAATGTAATATTATGGTGACAGCGAGCTGATTTGATGCTGGAGACGGAAGGTGGACAACGGAAATCCTCAATGGATCAATTAAGTTAACATTAAACAAATGTTGGCAGTGTTAAGGCTAATTTTGATCAGCACACGGTTACCTACGATCACTAATTTTATAAATACTTTTACAAAAAATATATTTTTCCATCTTAATAATAATATACTATATTATATAATATGATATGTATTTTTCACAAAAAACTTAGTAAAGTCTTCTTTTAATTTTGTTTTTTTTTCTTAAGTAGGTACTTGTTAGAACTACAAATATTCAGTTCACAGTATGCTACAGTAGTAATACAGTGGTAATGATATGACCTAACACACAAGTTTTAATTTAAAGTATCACATAAATATCATTAGTTTGGCTAAGATTGTGCTTGAAACAAAAAAACACTGTAAAAACCATTGAAGCACAATCATAGCCAAACAATGATGTGATACATAAAATTAAAACTTGTGTGTTAGGACACATCATTACCGGCAACATAGTTTTCGCTATCAGAAGAAGTGATGATGAGCTGTGATGAGCAAAAAACACGAAAAAAAATTGAATATCGCGCCACAAGCGAAAGCAACCACCTTAAGGGATCAAACAAGACGATCAAAGTACACAGGATCATTCTCAAAGGATCGAACAGGAACAACTCGACATTTTAAGTTACGCAAAGTAAAACTAGACTCGTGAACGCAGTTACCTAATAAAATAATAAAATTGGTATTTATTTATTTGTAACTTCAGTGACCGCGTTTAAACAATTGTAGTGCAAGTTGGTCAATTTTATTAGGCCGTTGTGGTCTGAGATTTTATTACATGAAAAATTACTCAATTACCTACTGGCCTTTTTAGTCCATTATATTAAAAACTGGCCAAGTGCGGGTCGGACTAGCACACGAAGGATTACGTACCATTGTACAAGATTTAACACTATTAACTTTTTAAGGTCGAGCAAAAAACGCTGCAAAATTCAAGTTTCTTGTCACCTTTTATTTTTTATTTTATTTATTTTATTTGTTGATATATATTAATACTACTAGTATAGTATTATTTTATCTGTATATTATATATACCTATACAGTATGAAATTTTCAACTGTCTACCTTTACGGTTCAAGAGATACAGCCCGCTGACGAACAGACGGACGAAACAGAACAGAACTCGAAGGCAATTCTCGTGCTTTAAAGATTAAGTCGAATTCGACATATGTCGAAAAAAGATGGTGAGTGTCGAATAAAATCTTAATTTGCTATTCTCGTGATGTCACAAATAGACATAAGTCGACCAAAATCATTCAAATCGAATACGATTTGATGGTTATTGTGACATTTTCGTGACATGTTTTGTAGACATTCATGCTTCGACATTATCTCTAATTTAGAGATAATCTCTACAATCCGAGAATTGCCCTCCAGAATCTTAGTAATATATATATATAGGGCCTCGATGGCACCCTTTGAACCCATAAAAGCCAGAACCCTAATAAAATAGAAAATTTTAGTTGACAACTTCGAAAATCTTAGCAAAATAAAACATTATGAAACTTCTGTTTATTTATTTGTTTCCTTGTTCAGGTGTTTGTCGGTGTTCAACAAAACGACTTGGTAAATTATGATGGAATTTGGTACAAAGATAAATTAAAATCCGAATTGTCGTTTTTTCTTTTTAACTCATAATTCAGTAACTTGAAGCCTACAGCTAGTAATCCCATAAAAAGGAGATTGATTAAAATCGGCGGAAGACTGAGGATGCAAGCGAACTTCTGCCACTTCTACCAAACCTCGCTAAAATAAATATATTTTTAAGACATTGCGAAAATTTCGTAACACGCACTGTGCATATATATCGAAATTTTAATTGTTATGTAAAGTAGTTGCGAACAAAGTGAGCCACATTCTGCAGTGGAGTAGTTAAACATTTTGTAATTCCTTAAAAAGCAACCATTTGACCGAATTCTCGAATGACGTAAGGTGACATAATTATATTTATTGTTGAGTTCATTGTTCTGATTTTATGCAATTTTATTAGAAGTGGTTTTGTTTAACACTACAAAAAGTGTTATTTTTACTTTACTTATCCGTTATTTACCTCAGATTATAGAAAGACCTGAATTATAGAATTATATTAGTATCGGTATGTCCATCTCTACTGTGTATAGTTTTTCGCAGGAAAGGGCAAAAGTATTAAGTTGTATACAATGGCAGGTCTACAGCCTTTTAGTGTTATATAATCATCAAGCTTTTAACTAAATACGTTACAAAGATAAGGCTTTGAATGTTTAATCTTTGTTTTGAATTGCTCTGAATGAAAACCCCTATAGGGTACCTACTCGCAGTAATCTTACAATGCTATTGAAGTTATTTGCCATTGGCACATACGGGGGAAAGTAACAGAATTTAGGAATTGTGTCTGTTTTTGAAAGGCCGAAGTTTGTTAGATATTTTTGTTTGAACGTTTTACATGTGGGCCGCAGTGTCGCATTAAGAATTTGGAACTAAAATTTAGTAATATCCGAAAACTTCTGTAAGTAGCATTAATTATGGAATAAACACCGACTCAACTTACGAAGCCTTTCGCCATACTAATTTGCCCGGACTCCTTTACATTTGACGACCTCTGTGGCGTGGCGGGCGAAGGCGCAGGAGGTTGCGTGTTCGATTCCCACCTCGGAACAAATATTTGTACGATCTGCAGATATTTGTTCATGCTGTTCTGGGTATTTTCTATGTATAATAAAAAATATGTATCTTTGTGATGTATTGTATTAAGTATATCAGTTATCTAGCACCCATAACACAATCACTGCTTAGCTTGGGGCAAGATAATGTTGTGTGAACTGTCCAGCATTTTTTTTAATTTATTTGTCTAAACCTCGGTTTTATCTGCATTTAAAATCATAAATCATAATATATACACAAATATTTTAAACTACAAGCTTGTGTCGAAACGTAGTAACCTATGTGACAATATCATTTGGTTGCGCAAGCGCAGTGGAAAAGACATCGACGCGCTACCACTTTTTGTTGAATATTCATGATATTTGTTGGTTGCTTATTTGTTTATAACAACTAATTATGTTTCTTAGCACTTTAATAATCTTTTATTTACTACTACTAAAGTTTATTAATGCAATTTTATATTTAGGACAAGTTTTGTAGATTAAAATCGTATGTCATTGTTTTTTTTTTAATTCTGACAACAAATTCATGTTCGGTGATCATAATTACAAACATACATTAATTTTTAAAGCAATGTGTTAATATACCAAAAAGTGAATTAACAAATATAAAATACATTGGAATTGCTCAAGTGGTTAAGGTAGGCGATGAGTTCACCACTTGTCACGTTGATTTCCCACGGCGGTGCAACCCACGGTGAAAAGAGGCCCATTTGCTCTTACCCTTTCGGGGTAAAAGGCGTGTTTCTATGCTATACTACCTAGTACTATTATCATTCAATGTAAAGCAACAAGAGCGTGTTCGTTTCGTTTCGTTTCGTATTAGGAAGTGCTGGCCTCTGGTGTCGGAGTTTGTCAAGCCGCCCGAGGGCCTCTGACATGGCTTATCGACTGCTATTAATCAATAACAGCCGGGACCGACAGCTTAACGTGCCCTCCGAAGCACAGAGCGATGGAAATCCGCACATAACTTAGAAAAGTCATTGGTGCGGAGCCTAGGATCGAGAACTGGAGAGAAGAGCGTGTTACAATTGGATTATCCAGTACAATAGATGCAATCAATTGATCTGCTTACGATAAAACATGCATATACACAGCGTATATAGGCATATTTGTGAAAACTTTTGTAGCGATAGCAAAAGTGGAAGTTTTTTGCAAAAATACTCTTTCGTAAATGTGCTGGCAAGTTATTGAATTTGCTGGCAAAACATACTTCTAAAATGATTACTAAATTAATTAAATACAAGTAATTTATTTTGTAAAAATGAAAAAAATAACCCAACGCAATGAAACGGCTGAACCGATTTTGATCAAACATAGCTAAGAACACTCCCGACTAATTCACCTTTCAAGCAAAAAAAACAAAATCTTCGTTCGGGAGCTACGATGCCATAGACAGACACACACACACATAAACACACGCAGACACGTCAAACTTATAACACTCCGTCGTTTTTGCGTCGGGGTTTAATAATTCTGACTAATGTTAATGTCCACAGAAGGATTACGATACAAATAAAACGTAGTAAATGTTTCAAGGTTCTCTGAATTTGAAAACACAGAAACAGAATGAGTTGACGTGACGACCCCTGAGACGCGAGAGATGTGGGTTCTATTTTTTTTACCTCTAATAATTACCTAAACATTTTTTTTAATTGGTTCGAGATGCTCGTGTGCAAGTAGAGGGTCGTGAAAATAAATAAGTCCTATCCCAGTATGTAGGCTTTAACTTTTATAGCTCAAAGTAGAGAAAGATTTTATTTTTTATTTTCGAATGTAATGGGATAAAAACAAGATAGGCCGTAAAACTCAGCTGTTTTTCCAAAATTTAGTTACAAAGTTGTATGTTATTTTCATTGGTTTACATTTATTTACAGAAAGAATAATACAAGGTATGTACAAAATACATATGAAACAGTTGTGCCACCTGAAGACCGCTGCAAGCGATCTAAAGGTAGCTCAACTGATCCAAATCACTACCAGACGGAAGCGTCCCTAAGATGCTGGCTGCATTGCCACGCTGAATGGCAATACTAATGCGTTGAGCCAGATAAGAGCCAGCTCTCGGGTCACGCGTCGCTTCGACCAGATGCCCTGAAAGAATTTTGAAAACGCGAAGGGCCCCGGAACCCCACGGACCCAGAGTCTCGACCCCGAAAGGTTCAAATAAGTAAGCTCTGTCGAGACTTGCATATTTGCGTCTTTTGAGGTCCTCAGCGGAATCTGCCGCCGCACCGGCCCTAACTGATGTCCCGGACAGATGAGATGGCGCAAGGGTATCAACGCATGTAGCGTCCCACACCAAAGGCCTACCCTTCTCCCACGGAACAAGAGTCATGCCGTCAGGCCGCTTACCATCGTCACGTAACAAATTTGACTTCATTTGACTTAGGAACTAGAAATTTCTTTATTATAAATTAAAATTTCCAAATTATTATATATATTACCAACAATTAATAGTATTTTAGAAAACTTTCGAGTATTTTCTTATATTTTTGTTACCAACAAACTTAACTTTACTTATTTAATTTACACTCGTAACTTCTACATTTGACACGGAACCCTGAATGCGCGATGTCCGACGCGCACTTGCCCAGTTGTTGTTATGATGCAGACTCCACGCGGGTGAATTTGCGGTCTAGCTAGTACCTAGCATATAATAACAAGGAAGAAATAGGCATAAGTACTGTAGATTGAATCAATGCCGTATCAGAACAGTGGGTACAAGCTTTGGGCGTGTCTGTTGGACATAGTTTTTATCGCGGAAGTTTTCTTAATTGTAAAGCAAACAGTTTTCTATTAAACCTGCAACGTATCTTTGTAAAACGAGACCAAAAGTCAAACGGTTTTGTTATTCAAATAAATCACATTCTAACGATAAAACTGCTCTTATTTGGAACTTCTATCCTACTAACCCACACTAATAATGTAGAGAAGTCAAATTTGTTTGGATGTAGGGGGGTAATCTCCGGTAATAGTATTGATATGTAGGTATACGTTTATTTTATATTTTAGGCAGTAATTTAAGTATTTATTATTATAATTATATTTTGTTAATTTTCTTAAACTTATTCGATATTTCCCTTCTTGTGCAATCTCTTTTTGTCTTCTTTGTGTATATTTTTTCCGCAATACTCCAAAGTTATCTGGAAGAGAATGCTTTCTAGCATTAAGTTCGCCTTTGCACTTCTTTGCTTTATGTGCAATTAAGAATTTTCTATCTATCTATCAAACTAATGATCTGGTCCCGAAAATGATTTACTAAATTAAGGCTGCGCCAATCCCAGACAGAAATCCTCAAACAAAAAAAAACACATCGCGCTTTCGAAAAAGCTGTTTTTACAAAATATCTCGTAATATAGGTATTGATAATTTTATACATCGCTAAAGTAAACCCTCGGCATTGTTGTATTGATTTGATTTATCAAAAAAATTACCCAATAATATGCACCATTTTAATAAACAATCAATAATGCGTAGTTAGCAATAGAGACATATGTATCTAGCTATCTGTTCTGCTGTCTCTACTATCTAATAACACGCTGTCGCAAGCGAACGCTCCGACGGACAGACTGACGAACCGTGAATGCAGTGAAAATGGCTGTAACCATCGGCTTCCATACCCGTGGGTTGGTACAATACTGTTACAATTATGGAGGGTTTTCAAACATTCAAATTCAATTTCAGGACGTTGATTATATTAGTAAAGTGGTAGTAAATTTTGGGTCCACGTGGAGTTTTTTCCATGTAACTTCATCACTTATTCAGCATCTATTTATTATTTTTGAACGAGCGAAGCGAGTTCTATAAATCAATCTAGAAGAATCGGCGTTTGTATGTATGTATGTATGTATGTATGTATGTTTGTCCGAGCATAACTTCCGAACCGCTAATCCGATTATCATGAAATTTGATTAATAGGGTAAGCAGGGGGAATGGCTAACAGGCAAATTACTCGTAAAATACAAGTGCTCAAACCACACGGCACATGGATCGCGGGGTGGGGGGCATGGCACAATAGCAAGTACAAACGAGTTTAGTCAGTTCGCTCACAGCACGCGAGAACAAGACGCGTTTGTTTTTTTACTGCCACTCCGATCTAATTTTTGGCCTGACGATTTTTTCGGTACCTACTGATTTTGGTTACTTAGTTATTGTTGTTATTAATTTACCTTATATCAACAACTTGATATAATATGTTGAACTGTAATTCAATTCAATTCATTTATTTATTTCAGGCAACAGTCAAAAATGTACATTGTACCTAGACAAAGGCCCATAGTAATATATAAAGATAAAGATATACTTAAAACTACTCGTATCAATTAACGACAAGGGGATTTGGTTTCGAAAACGCTTCCCTATAGCGTAGGTAAACAATGCCAGCTGGCCAGAACTCCGGATCTAGGAGCACATCCCTGTACTTCGCCTGGACCTGGAGAGCATATGACTTGAAGTCAGTGGCCCTATTCGTCGTTGTAATAACTACAAGACTAATTTAGCTAGGTGATCTTTGTGTTTTTATGATGTTTAAAAGAGATCTCAGTTGTAATTTAGTGGGTATAAAAATTGTGATCGTCATTACACCATGACCTGTTCGGCATTACCCATACACGGGGTGTAATGACGAACAAAGCTCCTTTTTTTTGTTAATAGTTGCTACTAATTTTAGAAGCGATTTAGCTATGTTTTGTTCAGAAATAATGGTAACTTAATAGCTAAAGCTTGTTTTTACCTTAAACATTCCTTAAAAAAACAAAAAAGAAGTGCCGTTTTTCGCTTAAGATGGATGCGCACGCTTGCGGCGCGAAATTCAATTTTTTTGGTGTTTTTTGCCCATTACAGCTCATCAACACTTCTTCAGATAACGAAAGTTGAGTTTGCGACAACTAGGAGACTTAACACACATGTTTGAATTGATAATATCTCATAAATATCATCAGTTTAGCTATGATACCCCTAAACACATTTTTACAGTGTTTTTGTTTGTTTAGGGGTATCGTAGCTAAACTGATGATATTTATAAGATACAATCAATTAAAACATGTGTGTTAAGTCTCCTAGTTGTCGCAAACTCAACTTTCGTTATCTGAAGAAGTGTTGATGAGCTGTAATGGGCAAAAAACACCAAAAAAATTGAATTTCGCGCCGTTTTTCTCCTAGTTGTCGCGAACTCAACTTTCGTCATCTGAAGAAGTGTTGATGACCTATAAAGAGCAAAAAACACCAAAAAATTTGAATCTCGCGCCGCAAACGTGAGCATTCACCTTAAGTGTTTGCCCCTGCTTACCCTAGTACTGGTACAATTTGTTTGTAAGGTTATGAGCTATATCGGTCGTACAGCGATGACAGCGAGCTGATCTGATGATGGAGTCGGAAGGTGGACAATGGAACTCCTTGATTATTCAGGATTCTGGATAAGCCTGGTAGTGTATGGGCTCATGTCAATCAGCTTACGGATCCGATCACTAATTTCATAATTTTAAAGGAAAAAAAAACTTGTCTAGAATTAAATTTGGTTGTATCGAAATAATATTGAATCTAATATCTGAGAATTGTGGCTCATTTTACTTTGAAACTCGATTTGAAGTGACACAGGATAAAATAACAGTAGGTAACGTGTTGAAATTTACGCCAGGGATTGCGGCGGGCTCGAAATTTATTTAGTTTACACTAAATTTGTGGCGGGTTCTGTAGTTTGAGGTTTTGAAACATTGGTTTAAAACATTAATCAACATGGGTTAACAGAAATCAACACAAATAGCGATAATAGGAGATTATAGTTCATGTAATATTGTTTAACCCTAATGGAACCCGGGACATTAACTGCAGCTGCATAATTTATTATAACCAATATATTTTTGCTCTATAGGTAGAACGGAATGTACCTACTTATATAAGCAATACTCATGTCTATTTCCATCAAACTATTCTTATTTTACGGGATATTAGTGCCCCGTGTTAAATGCTTAGGCATGTAAAGTGAAAGATTTATATGTTAAACTGGCAAATATGTAATTTTTTTAGTGTCTCGTAAGCGTTACGTGGCCCTTATGTGGTAGGAAAAGTGAAAATAAGTCTCTAAAACTAACCCCTTAACAGATGTCACTGGTATAAAAGCTATATTATGTTATGTATATGTATGTGTAGAGTCCGCGCCACGACTGAAGTCCGACGGCCTTTTGAGGAACTAACGGATAACAGAGGTAGATTTTCGGGTTGGGTTTAGAATCGTGCCGCACGAATTAAGGGGGGAGGGTGGGAGGGAGGGGTGGAGGGGGGTAGGGGACGCCCCCCCCTAGAGTGGGGATATGCGGAAACTTATAGTTTTGGAGAAAAAAATAAAGAAGTTTTGAGGTTAAATATGTTTTTTTTTGTGAGGTTAAGTTTAGTATGAAGTGTTATAATTGGAAGTGTCGGACTCCGGTCAGGTCTCAGAATCGACTCGGGGCATTCCGACATGAGTAGGTTAGGTTCAAAATAAGTGACAGAACCGAAACGGAGCACCCCGAGCCACATGGTCTTGTGCGTCACGCCCCTAGAGTGTATATAAAAACGCGGAGCCAGTAGCTCGCGTGGGAGGTCCTGAGCGGAGCAAGCCCGTGAGGCCGAGCGGAGCGAAGGGGGGAGGTGGCGAGGGAAGCGAGCCGGCGACCTCCATAGTGTAGCGAAGGTCGAATGGGTGAAGCGACACTCAGGGGCAACCTCGCGAGAGTACTGGCGAGAGCCCATACCGGAGTCCGACACTTCCAATTATATAACTTCATACTTAACCTCACAAAAAAAAACATACTTAACCTCAAATTTTCTTTATTTTTTTTCTCCAAAACTATAAGTTTCCGCATATCCCTACTCTAGGGGGGGGCGTCCCCAACCCCCCTCCACCCCTCCCTCCCACCAATGTAAAGCAAAAAGGCGTGTTTCTATATTATACTACCTAGTACTATTATCATTCAATGTAAAGCAAAAAGGCGTGTTTCTATATTATACTACCTAGTACTATTATCATTCAATGTAAAGCAAAAAGGCGTGTTTCTATATTATACTACCTAGTACTATTATCATTCAATGTAAAGCAAAAAGGCGTGTTTCTATATTATACTACCTAGTACTATTATCATTCAATGTAAAGCAAAAAGGCGTGTTTCTATATTATACTACCTAGTACTATTATCATTCAATTTAAAGCAAAAAGGCGTGTTTCTATATTATACTACCTAGTACTATTATCATTCAATGTAAAGCAAAAAGGCGTGTTTCTATATTATACTACCTAGTACTATTATCATTCAATGTAAAGCAAAAAGGCGTGTTTCTATATTATACTACCTAGTACTATTATCATTCAATGTAAAGCAACAAGAGCGTGTTACAATTGGATTATCCAGTACAATAGATGCAATCAATTGATCTGCTTACGATAAAACATGCATATACACAGCGTATATACGCATATTTGTGAAAACTTCTGTAGCGATAGCAAAAGTGGAAGTTTTTTGCAAAAATACTCTTTCGTAAATGTGTTGGCAAGTTATTGAATTTGCTGGCAAAATATACTTCTAAAATGATTACTAATTAATAAATGATGATGATTTAATTTAATTTTGATTTAATTTATTAATTATAAATTTTAGTTTTAGAAAAAAAGTTTTTTTTTTACTTCTAATAATTACCTAAACATTTTTTTAATTGTTTCGAGGTGCTCGCGTACAAGTAGAGGGGAGTGAAAATAAATAAGTCCTATCCCAGTATGTAGGCTTTAACTTTTATAGCTCAAAGTAGAGAAAGATTTTATTTTTTATTTTCGAATGTAATGGAAAAAAATCAAAGATAGGCCGTAAAACTCAGCTGTTTTTCCAAAATTTAGTTACAAAGTTGTATGTTATTTTCATTTGACTTAGGGCCTAGAGATTTTTTAAATATGCAAATTATTATATATATTACCAACAATTAATAGTATTTTAGAAAACTTTCGAGTATTTTCTTATATTTTTGTTACCAACAAACTGAACTTTACTTATTTAATTTATACTCGTAACTTCTACATTTGACACGGAACCCTGAATGCGCGATGTCCGACGCGCACTTGCCCAGTTGTTGTTATGATGCAGACTCCACGCGGGTGAAGTTGCGGTCTACCTACCATATAATAACAAGTACCTAGCGTATAATAACAAGGAAGAAATAGGCATAAGTACTGTAGATTGAATCAATGCCGTATCAGAACAGTGGGTACAAGCTTTGGGCGTGTCTGTTGGACATAGTTTTTATCGCGGAAGTTTTCTATAGAATTTTAAAGCAAGCAGTTTTCTATTAAACCTGCAACGTATCTTTTTAAAACGAGACCATAAGTCATACGGTTTTGATGTTCAAATAAATCACATTCTAACGATAAAACTGCTCTTATTTAGAACTTCTATTCTACTAACCCACACTAATATTGTAGAGAAGTCAAATTTGTTTGGATGTAGGGGGGTAATCTTCGGTAATAGTATTGATATGTAGGTATACGTTTATTTTATATTTTAGGCAGTAATTTAAGTATGTATTATTATTATTATATTTTGTTAATTTTCTTAAACTTATTCGATATTTCCCTTCTTGTGCAATCTCTTTTTGTCTTCTTTGTGTATATATTTTCCGCAATACGCCAAAGTTATCTGGAAGAGAATGCTTTCTAGCATTAAGTTCGCCTTTGCACTTCTTTGTTTTATGTGCAATTAAGAATTTTCTATCTATCTATCAAACTAATGATCTGGTCCCGAAAATGATTTACTAAATTAAGGCTGCGCCAATCCCAGGCAGAAATCCTATAACAAAAAAAACACATCGCGCTTTCGAAAAAGCTGTTTTTATTGAATATCTCGTAATATAGGTATTGATAATTTTATACATCGCTAAAGTAAACCCTCGGCATTGTTGTATTGATTTGATTTATCAAAAAAATTACCCAATAATATGCACCATTTTAATAAACAATCAATAATGCGTAGTTAGCAATAGAGACATATGTATCTAGCTATCTGTTCTGCTGTCTCTACTATCTAATAACACGCTGTCGCAAGCGAACGCTCCGACGGACAGACTGACGAACCGTGAATGCAGTGAAAATGGCTGTAACCATCGGCTTCCATACCCGTGGGTTGGTACAATACTGTTACAATTATGGAGGGTTTTCAAACATTCAAATTCAATTTCAGGACGTTGATTATATTAGTAAAGTGGTAGTAAATTTTGGGTCCACGTGGAGTTTTTTCCATGTAACTTCATCACTTATTCAGCATCTATTTATTATTTTTGAACGAGCGAAGCGAGTTCTATAAATCAACCTAGAAGAATCGGCGTTTGTATGTATGTATGTATGTATGTATGTATGTTTGTCCGAGCATAACTTCCGAACCGCTAATCCGATTATCATGAAATTTGATTAATAGGGTAAGCAGGGGGAATTGCGAACAGGCAAATTACTCGTAAAATACAAGTGCTCAAACCACACGGCACATGGATCGCGGGGTGGGGGGCATGGCACAATAGCAAGTACAAACGAGTTTAGTCAGTTCGCTCAAAGCACGCGAGAACAAGACGCGTTTGTTTTTTTACTGCCACTCCGATCTAATTTTTGGCCTGACGATTTTTTCGGTAACTACTGATTTTGGTTACTTAGTTATTGTTGTTATTAATTTACCTTATATCAACAACTTGATATAATATGTTAAACTGTAATTCAATTCAATTCTATTATTTATTTCAGGCAACAGTGAAAAATGTACATTGTACCTAGACAAAGGCCCATAGTAATATATAAAGATAAAGATATACTTAAAACTACTCGTATCACTTAACGACAAGGGGATTTGGTTTCGAAAACGCTTCCCTATAGCGTCGGTACACAATGCCAGCTGGCCAGAACTCCGGATCTAGGAGCACATCCCTGTACTTCGCCTGGACCTGGAGAGCATATGACTTGAAGTCAGTGGCCCTATTCGTCGTTGTAATAACTACAAGACTAATTTAGCTAGGTGATCTTTGTGTTTTTATGATGTTTAAAAGAGATCTCAGTTGTAATTTAGTGGGTATAAAAATTGTGATCGTCATTACCCCATGACCTGTTCGGCATTACCCATACACGGGGTGTAATGACGAACAAAGCTCCTTTTTTTTGTTAATAGTTGCTACTAATTTTAGAAGCGATTTAGCTATGTTTTGTTCAGAAATAATGATAACTTAATAGCTAAAGCTTGTTTTTACCTTAAACATTCCTTAAAAAAACAAAAAAGAAGTGCCGTTTTTCGCTTAAGTGTTTGACCCTGCTTACCCTAGTACTGGTACAATTTGTTGGTAAGGTTATGAGCTATATCGGTCGTACAGCGATGACAGCGAGCTGATCTGATGATGGAGTCGGAAGGTGGACAATGGAACTCCTTGATTATTCAGGATTCTGGATAAGCCTGTTAGTGTATGGGCTCATGTCAATCAGCTTACGGATCCGATCACTAATTTCATAATTTTAAAGGAAAAAAAAACTTGTCTAGAATTAAATTTGGTTGTATCGAAATAATATTGAATCTAATATCTGAGAATTGTGGCTCATTTTACTTTGAAACTCGATTTGAAGTGACACAGGATAAAATAACAGTAGGTAACGTATTGAAATTTACGCCAGGGATTGCGGCGGGCTCGGAATTTATTTAGTTTACACTAAATTTGTGGCGGGTTCTGTAGTTTGAGGTTTTGAAACATTGGTTTAAAACATTAATCAACATGGGTTAACAGAAATCAACACAAATAGCGATAATAGGAGATTATAGTTCATGTAATGTTGTTTAACCCTAATGGAACCCGGGACATTAACTGCAGCTGCATAATTTATTATAACCAATATATTTTTGCTCTATAGGTAGAACTGAATGTACCTACTTATATAAGCAATACTTATGTCTATTTCCATCAAACTATTCTTATTTTACGGGATATTAGTGCCCCGAGTTAAATGCTTAGGCATGTAAAGTGAAAGATTTATATGTAAAACTGGCAAATATGTAATTTTTTAAGTGTCTCGTATGCGTTACGTGGCCCTTATGTGGTAGGAAAAGTGAAAATAAGTCTCTAAAACTATCCCCTTAAGGTGAATGCTCACGTTTGCGGCGCGAAATTCAAATTTTTTGGTGTTTTTTGCCCTTTACAGGTCATCAACACTTCTTCAGATGACGAAAGTTGAGTTCGCGACAACTAAGAGACCTAACACAGATGTTTTAATTGATTGTATCTCATAAATATCATCAGTTTAGCTACGATACCCCTAAACAAACAAAAACACTGTAAAAATGTGTTTAGGGGTATCATAGCTAAACTGATGATATTTATGAGATACTATCAATAAAAACATGTGTGTTAAGTCTCCTAGTTGTCGCGAACTCAACTTTCGTTATCTGAAGAAGTGTTGATGAGCTGTAATTGGCAAAAAACACCAAAAAATTTGAATTTCGCGCCGCAAGCGTGCGCATCCACCTTAACAGATGTCACTGGTATAAAAGCTATATTATGTTATGTATATGTATGTGTAGAGTCCGCGCCACGACTGAAGTCCGACGGCCTTTTGAGGAACTAACGGATAACAGAGGTAGATTTTAGGGTTGGGTTTAGAATATTTTGAACCTAACCTACTCATGTCGGAATGCCCCGAGTCGATTCTGAGACCTGACCGGAGTCCGACACTTCCAATTATAAAACTTCATACTAAACTTAACCTCACAAAAAAAAACATACTTAACCTCAAATTTTCTTTATTTTTTTTCTCCAAAACTATGAGTTTCCGCATATCCCTACTCTAGGGGGGGGCGTCCCCTACCCCCCTCCACCCCTCCCTCCCACCCTCCCCCCTTAATTCATGCAGCACGATTCTTAACAATACCCAGATTTTCGCTTTTGCACTTATGCGCATAGAAACTAGCGCTCCAGTCACCGGACTACAGTCGTGGCGCGGACTCTATATTGGTTTTTGTTTTTTTATCTTTTTATTTTTATATTTTGTGTGCAATAAAGTGTATATATATTTATCTATCGATAGGTAGTTATTTTTATGTAGCGGCCCGAACCCGAGGTCCCAGTGCGATGGCTCCAGTAGTCCCAGCTTTTTCCGGAAACCTTCCATAGCTTTCTGCAAAGACTCAACTTTTGATACCTATGTGTATAGTGGTGCGGACAATTATAAATTATCTAAGAGTGAGGACTTTTGAAAACTTTAAGAGTGAGGACTTTTGAAAACTTTCCACAGACAAGTCGGCGTGACAGCTTCTATCTAAATATCAATACAATGGAAATAATGTGCCTCGGCAATCACCATTAGTGTGTAAATGTAAATTTTCAATCACTTTTAATGATATTTTTGTTTCGAAAAGCCGATGACTTAGGTCAAATAGTAGTAATGTAAATGCTTTACCAGTACACAGGTATATTAATCAAGGCAGTTGTCAAAAATGTTATGTTATTGTAAGCAACTGACTGAAGTAAATGTGCACCCACACCCACCATCCATCAACGGTCTGTCCACGATGTTTAAATGTCAGCCAATATCTTCCGCTCTGTTGCATGATATTAGCAAATATTTCCCCCACACTTTTGTTTGGAAAATCTATCCATAGTAACTGGAATAAAGGTCTATCTGTCAAACTAAAATGTCAAAGCATCTTTCCCATGATTTTGCTGCATTGCACCGTCACGCTACGTCCCGTAATAATAGGTTCTTATCATAACGGTGGACTCCACGACTTAAAGACACGACTCGTTGGGATTTTGATGCAATACGCGGGACCATATATCATGTTCAGTGATAACTTACCACACAATCTGTCACTATCTAACTCATTAAAGTTTAGTAAGTTAGAAAGTGACATAATAGCGCTGGCAAAACAAAAAGTTGAGTGAAATCCCATAAAACAGCAACTGTCCCAAATAAATGATTATTAACCTACGTATATTTCCTTTAATATTGTGAAATAATCAATAAAATGTTAACCTGAGTTTGGAAGCAGTAGATTCATAAATCATAGGAAACTTTGTATTTTTTCCTGTCAAAAGTACCAAAACATAACTTAAAATATTAAAAGATTTTTTTAAAGAATTTGGATTACATTTCGATTACTATTCATTTGGGAGAAGTAGGCTTTAAAGAGTAGGGTAGGGTTTGAGGTAAGTATACCTACCTAATACTTTCTAAATTATAGGTACCAAATGTTGGTACCTAGGTAGGTACTATGTAGGTAACTGACTTAGAACTCATATTTTTTCGTAGGTAACTGCTTAGGTACCTATCAAGCAGTCAACATTATAAATTGACTTGTTCTACTTACGACTATTATTCTGTGACACAACAACGCGTCGACATTTTTACGCTTGGCGTACGTTTGCAGCTTGTTGCCGCTCCTACCGCTCAGAGCGGCAACGTCGCGCTCGACTCGCTGCATGCAAGCTACGACGCTTCGTGAAGCCAGTCGCCTGAGCGTATCACAAGAATCACAACGTATTTAAAATGAAAGCTACAGAGTTTGTTCAAATTGTGCAACAATATCCATGTATTTATAATAGTCAGACTCCAGATTATGCTCGGAAAGATACCACTGAGAAAGCGTGGCAGGAGGTGGCCCAAGAAATTGACTGGACTGGTGAGTCGAAGATTAACATTCATTGGCTGTTATATTGCTATTTTGCGCATTCTTACTTCCATTATAACAGTCTTGCCGCGTTAGAGTTTATAGGTTAGGTAAATAGGTTAATTCTAGCGCCAAAGTGATTGGACTTATTAAAGTGAGCTTAGGCACGTGTGCGCCGCAGTTGTCTTATGCCTATGTTCAGATCGGTCGCGATTTTGGCACGAACTAAACAACGACTTGTCGGAGACTCTTGACGTGACGACTTGCTTGACTATTTATTATTGCTAGTTATTTATAAAAAAATAATTAGTAATTATACCTACCGACTTTACCCTGGCTTAATTGTTGCTAACAATGCACAGAAGCCATTAACAAAAAAAACTCGTTTTTGTGACCGAATATTTCAGTCAAATAAATATATTATCAAACTTCCCCACTTTTTGGCGAAACCCCATCAAAAAAAATCGCCGACGACAAAAAATCTATGAAATTGCAGAACCTGTACCTACCTTCATTAAGTTACGTCAAGATTCGTTGAAAAATGCAATCTGTGCGCTAGTACCAACATATCTATAATGGCTTCTGAGGAGTCCTCCAAACAATTTCGCCATAGTCAAGTGATTTAATTATATATTTTTTTAGTAAAGTCGCCAAAGAATCTCCTTCAAGTCCTGTTTAAATGGTGGCAGAAAAACCAAGTTCTTACAGGGAAAAAACCACAATTTCGAAAAGACACGCAAAGCACTTAAATTTAACTACAACAAACGTGTGCTATTTATGGAAGTTACCTACACCGGTTGAAATTCCACCAAAATTACAAGAAATAACTCGAAAAAACACAATAAAATGCAATTAAAGTGACAACGTTTCTTTCAAAAATGGCATTTTGAAATCATTTTGCCAGTTTTTGCATAGACTTCACTCGGTCAATATAATAATATTAAAAACATTTTTCGGTTGTTACAGTAACAGAGTGCAAAGAAAAATGGAAAAATATCAGAAACGGGTTTGTCAGAAGTTTAAAACCAGGTCCTAACGGAGTCCCAAAAAAACCATACTATTTGAACGATGAAATGCAATTTGTTGTACCATACATCAACCCTGCCACAAACATACAGATAGACAAACGAAGAAAACCAAGCCCAGCGGAAGATGATGATGAAGAACCTGGTGATGACGACTTCTATAAAACGGAAGAAATTGAAATCGAAGTTGGCCCAGAGATAATCCGCCAACGGGAATTCCAAAAGCCAAAAACAAAAACCTTAAAAAAGAAACCAATGACGAAAGCCGTTGACAAAGCGTTTCTCTCGTGGTTACAGAGCAAGAAACCTAAGGTAGACGATCCCCGGAAGATGTTTCTTCTCAGCTTGTTGCCAGATGTGAAAAATCTCACAGATAAACAACTGGGAGTCTTTAGAATAAAGGTTCTATTGCTTCTAGAAGACGTTAAGACACAGTCGGGTACAGGTTTACAAGAACTGTTGGAGCAGTGCAAAAACTTATCATCGAGTCCTGCAGATTCACAAACATACAGTCCACTGTAACTTGATCCATTATAAACGTGACTGTTGGTGGTATTATCTAGGATCTTTTAAGGTATAACGCAAAATTACCAATCTTAGGTTTGATTTTTAACTGAATCAACCAAGTAGGTACAATGTTCAAATTATAAATAAGCCTGGTTATTACATTATAATTCCGAGGAATCACTGTACCCAAAACACGATAGGACAATATTTTTTCGATAGAAAAAAACCAAAGCTACGTTCATTTTTGCCTAGATTGTTTAATAAAATGGTGCATATTATTGGGTAAAAATATAAATAAAATCAAGACAACAGAGCCGATGGTTAACTGTAGGGGTTTTGTAAGATTATCGATATTTAACGAGATATTCAATAAAAACTGCTTTCTCTTGGGGCGCACGGCCTTTTTTTTTGTTAGAAGATTTCTGACTGGGGTTGGCTCATTGTAAGATTATTATATTTTTATAATAAAAGTGAATTATTATTATAATAATGCGTTTAATTTATCACAGGTACTTTCAATACCTGTAATGCCTGTGTATATGATGTAATGTGTGATGAGTCCCGCCTATGAATCCCCTTAATTCCCCCCCCCCTCCCCCCCCATATTTTCCTCAATAAACAACATGGTCCATTAGAGAGCCAGAAAAAATGAATTTCTACCTCTAAAGAACCATTAAATTAACATTAAAATCTATACAAACTGGGTATACAAATCTCGTGAGTCAGCCCAAAGTATAGATAACAGAGGCAGCAATCACAAAGCGTAGCAAAGAAAGTTCGTTCTTGACCCACTTTTTCACTAATTCATAATTGGTTACGCAAAATTATTTTTACGACTTAATTTCGTAGGTATTATAATATATTTGCAATTGCAACTATAAATAATTAAAGAGATAAGTAATGACTTTACTTTTTTTTCGTTATAATTTGTTGCCGCGCGGCTTCTGCATTTGCCATTTTCAAGTTATTTTTCATTTTTATTATTGCATTTTCAATATAATTTGCAACGTTTCAATCCTTCCAAGTCGTCAAAGTCAAGTCGAGTCATTTTTAGTAAAACGGTGGTCGTTTTACTAAAACTTTGGTAGACAATTTGAAAAGTCACGCAATTTACTTGCATTCAATTTCACTACACTTGTAATATTGGTTAAAATACCACTAAAATGATACAAAATAACTAAAAAAAAAAACACTAGCTTGTGTGAATATTGGACCACTTTGGGAGTATTCTATTCAAACAAAAAATTGTTTTCAAATTAGTTCACAAATAGACGGAGATTTATGAAGAACAAGCAGCGCCCCGCGGTTTCACCGATCCCGTGGGAATATCGGGATAAAAATGTGTCTATGTGTTATTCCGGGAGTCCAGTTATCTCCATTCCAAATTTCATCCAAATCCATCCAGTAGTTTTTACGTGAAAGAGTAACAAAGATACATCCATCCATACAAACTTTCGCGTTTTTAATATTAGTAGGATAAGAATAATTCTAAAATTATCAGTGAATATACATTTTAAAAAAACAGACGATCATAGAGCCGCCTTCTTTTCTGAAGTCGATTAATAAAATAGAATTAGAGTGTATTTCGGTTGCCTAGCAACGTTCGTTAGTACCAAAATGGGGCCATCTCTATGTGACCAAGTTTTCAAGCATTCATTTCGTAGTAGCTATCTCTATCGTTTGTGATTCATTTCAACTTCTCTTCTCAGTAATAATACCTCTACTTTTATATAAAAGAGAAATTGTGTTTCGAAAAAGATAATAATTAATTCTTGGTAAGTAGGTACCTCGTAAGCTTCTGATATTCCTTCTAACTTTCTTTCAGTTTTACTGAGTAGGTAAGTACCTACCTAATATTATAAATTTATAATGGAAAAACAAAGTAGGTAATAAGTTATAAGCATATAGCGAAGACGTAAATTATAGACTTAGTAATATAAGTACTTATTTATTATTATTATTATATTTTGTTAATTTTCTTAAACTTATTCAATATTTCCCTTCTTGTGCACTACCTATACATTTTTTTCCGCAATTACACCATGGTTATCTGGAAGAGAATGCTTTCTAGCATTAAGTTCGCCTTTGTAGGTACTTCTTTGTTTTATGTGCAATTTAGAATTTTCTATCTATCTATCTATAGACATTCTAAAATCAATCATCATTATCATCAGGTTGTAGAAGTCCACATAAGCCTCCCCTATATAGCCACGACGACTGGTCTTGAACCACCTCCATCCACCGACTTTTTGCTACCTTTAGCAACTTTAGCTTAGCTTTGCTAACACAGCTACCCTTACAATCTCAAATGGTCCTCTTCAAGTTTACAGCTAGTAGGTATTGTCTATTTAAATTCAGAATAAGCCTATTCGAAATTCGAATTTAGTAGCAGCGGCCGCGGAATAGCGTACCTACTATTAAATGACATAGATCAGATAATGCGTACCTACCTAGATATTAGCAAATAGATTATCATATTTTTTTTGTAGAATATCACGTTTTCCCAGGGATGAGACATAACAAGATCGATTATTTGCCACAAAAAAAAAAACTCCCATGTAGCATTACAATTTGTATAAACTAATTTTTATCGATTAATAGTGGGTATTGGATGAAAGAGAGTATTAAAAAAAAAGATTGAATTTTTACTACCTATGCCTTGTGACTAATAATAAGCAAGGCAACGCGTTGTGTGAACGCGAACCGATTTCTACCAGACGATTGTTCGCCACTTTCACTCAGAGAAACTGAGTTTTTGTAGCAGCAGCGGTTACGGATCTTGAATGTCGAACGTGTTCAAGCTATAATTTTTTGAATTTCGAATTATGAATTTGTACATTGTATCAAAAGCACATTGCGCCATTATTTTCTTGCAATAAAGAAAAATAAGTGCTAATTTATGTTGCCTTACAAAAATATAAAACCTCTAATATACAAGAGGCTAGAGGTGTCAGAATTTTAAACATCGAACACAGAATCTTGATATTTTGAATAGCGAATTGCAGAATTTTAATACCTATTCGAATAAATTAAATGAATTTGCATGGTTGGAATTCAGCGAAATATTTTTTGCTATCTAAGCTTCGCCCAAATATGAACTCTATAAACTTAAATATTGAATGCAATACAGTAAGGTCTTAATAATTTTGAAATGTAGATACTATTATCTAAAATCGAATTTGAATCTTCATAGAATTATATCGTGCTACTAATAAATGCGGATCATCCATGGACTAATTAAACCGTGTTTTGTCTCTTTCGAATTTGAAACTAGTAACTAGTAGTAGAGCTTTTCTGTGAAAGAGTTCGTCCGAAGTTCGTACGGGGAAGTACTGCCTCCATACCTATTTCACCCGCAAAGCAGCAGTGCTCGCATTGTTGTGATCCGGTTTGAAGGGTTGGGTGCTGGTGAAATTACAGACACATGAGGCTTTTCATATTTATGTCTCAGGGTGGCGGGCGCAGTGCAATGCCACATAGGAATGGACGTGACCATGAGGATGCATTGTTAAAGGCTACCACTTAACATTAGGAGGGCCATCTGCTTGTTCAGTCATTCAATAAGTAAAAAAAATGGTTGATTATATGCTGTGTCTGACAATGTAATTGAACAAGCTACATTTCAAATACCTAACTCGATCTTACCGATATTTCTATAGTCAGACAATGGAGCATGACTATCTAAATAATATACCATTCATCGTCTTGCTCCAGTTAACAAAGAAACTGACCAAAAACTACGTGCTTTTACGCACTATAGAGTTACTAGGTACATTTTAACCTACTTTTTAACCGACTTAAAAAAAAGGAGGAGGTTATCAAGTCAAGTGTATTTTTTATTTTATCTAAAACTGGTTCTGATGACGGGATCCATGAGGAATTCAGGGAACTCCTCAAATATTATAGGCACTCATATAGCGATATCGGTATTTTCAGCAACAAGTCAAGCATGTGCATTCAGAAACTTCCATTTGGTGAAGCGAAGTTGGTTTCTTTTCGAAAAGAATTATTGATTTTATAGTGAAGATATAAACAGATTTGAAATAAAAATAAGTGGCCCCAAAAGTGGTTAGAACGTCGGTCTTTGTCTAGAATCAGGTTTGGAGTATAGAATCATGTTTTATTTTTATAACAAGATAGAAACGAAATAAAATCATGAAGATAAATGACACCTTGACTTAGAACGCATTTAAAATTAAAAAAACTACGTTTTTTTATTAGTTTTAGGTTTATATTTTTTCTTTATGTTTTTATTTCATGCTTTTATTATTTTTATAAAATAAATTTCAAAAAAATAGAGTTATGGCGTTTAAAAAATATAAACAGCTTAATTAACCAATAACGTTTTGCGAAATCAAAGTTTGAAAACTATCAAGTCCAATCGCGCGCACTATATAATTTATTACTGAATAAAATTATAATAAAAACTCACCATTTTATCAGATATCCTTGACCAGGTACAGTGTAACTTTCAAAAATATTATTCCCGTACCACTAAACTTCACTTAGAGTTAGGCCACAGATATCCCACAATATTTTCGAATGTCTAAATTGTCACTCTCACAAAACTATGTTCGATATTTGAATAAAAAGTTATTAATTTATTCAAAAAACATGGCTGCCCTGTCGCCTGTCCGGTTTGGAAGACGGTTGTGGACTGACAAGTAAAGCTGTTAACAATTCTGGTGGTGCGTTCGCGCCGATATGGGGATCTAACTGTCTTGACGGTTGTGCTTGAATTTTGATTTAAAAACGAGAGTGGTTTTTGTTTTTTGATAGTTTTCGTTTTGAGATTAATAAGCTTGCCAGCTTAAGGGTTCCATGTTTTGGGATAAGGGCCTTCAGTACCTGACTTTTGAAATTTTTGCGAGACCTTATCTCAGAAACAATCCTTGACTAATTCCGCCATTTTTGAAAAGAGACGTTGTCTACTTTTATTTTATTTTATTTCATTTCCAAATGTTTCAAATGTTTTGTGTTATTTTGGTGACATTTTAACCGATATAGCTCGGTTAAAAAGCACAAGTGTAGTGAAATGAAATGGAAGAGAATTGCGTGACTTTTCAAGTTGTTGGAAATTGATTACCAAAGTTTTAGTTTTACGGCCACCATTTTACTTGAACATGACTTGTCTGTGATTTGGTTGACTTGAAAGGAGTGTAACGTTGCAAAATATCTAGCTATGTATTATATTGTATTAAGTATATCAGTTATCTAGTACCCATAACACAAGCTCTGCTTAGCTTGGGGCTAGATAATGTTGTGTGAACTGTGTCCAGAATTATTTATTTATTTATTTATTATATATTGAAAACACAATCAAATACAAATAACTTGAAAATGAAAAATGCACAAGCCGTGCGGCGGCCAATTATAAAGGAAAAAAAAAACAATCCAGGCTTGAATCTGTTTTAGAAGTAAGTAATAATGTTTTAGAAGAACTTAGTAAGTTAGTAATAGTTCGCCCCAAAAGTGACCTCGCGAAATATCTTTTATCGATACATCGCAACCATTACCGCATGAAATAATCATTAGTGACATTTGTCACCACCACCATCTGGATCCCCGTAGCTCAAAAACCCCTGTATTGATCTAGCTCATGTTCGAAATGGAGGAACGTTTCGCTTGAGGCGTGAAATTCAAATTTGATTGTGTTTTTTGCTAATCACAGTTCATCAACAAATTTTGAGGTAGCGAAACCTAATTTTGCGGAATCTAGGAGACCTAACACACATATTTTGATTGAAAGTGTCTCATAAATAGGCAGTTTATCTACGAATATCAATAAACCAAAAAAGCGGCCAAGTGCGAGTCGGACTCGCCCATGAAGGGTTCCGTAGCAGCAAGTAACATAATATAAAAGTTCTTGGATGGATTACGATTAATGACGTATTAAAAAAAAACTACTTACTAGATCTCGTTCAAACTAATTTTGAGTGAAAGTTTACATGGTAATGTACATCATATATTTTTTTTAGTTTTATCAGTCTCTTATTTTAGAAGTTTTGGGGGGGGGATACACATTTTACCAATTTGGAAGTGTCTCTCGCGCAAACTATTCAGTTTAGAAAAAAATGCCGAAAGAAACCTCAAAATCATTTTTAAAGACCTATCCATAGATACCCCACACGTATGGGTATGATGTTTTTTTTTTTGAGTTTCAGTTCTAAGTATGGGGAACCCCAAAAATAAAAAAACTACTTACTAGATCTCGTTCAAACCAATTTTGAGTGAAAGTTTACATGGTAATGTACATCATATATATATTTTAGTTTTATCATTCTCTTATTTTAGAAGTTACGGGGGGGGGGAGGGGGACACTTTTTACCACTTTGGAAGTGTCTCTCGCGCAAACTATTAAGTTTAGAAAAAAATGATATTAGAAACCACAACATCATTTTTGAAGACCTATCCATAGATAGGTCCTATAAACGTATAGGTTTAATGAAAAAAAAAATTGAGTTTCAGTTCTAAGTATGGGGAACCCCAAAAAAATAGTTTTTTTTTCAATTTTTATGTAAAAATCTTAATTCGGTTCACAGAATACATCTACCTACCAAGTTTCAACAGTATAGCTCTTATAGTTTCGGAAAAAAAAGGCTGTGACATACACGGACAGACAGACAGACAGACAGACAGACAGACATGACGAATCTATCAGGGTTCCTTGTCTTTGACTACGGAACTCTAAAAATCACTGAAAAATCATTGAATTTCATTTGTAGCTAAACTAATAATATTTTATGAGATACTATCAGTCAAAACATGTGTGTTTAATTTTCGCAAAATCAGGTTTCGATATATGTTTGCTCACGCTTGTGGCGCAATGTTTTTTTTTTTTTGGTATTTTTTGCTCATTACAGCTCATGAACTTCAGATAGTGAAACTTGATTTCGGGAGAACTAGGAGAATTAACACATATGTTTTAATTAATAGTATCTCATAAATATAATCAGTTTAGCTACGATACCCTAAACAAAAAAAAATACACCTTAAAAATGTGTTTAGGGGGATCGCATGATGATACCTAAGTTAAGTCGCATAGAAGAATCTGAAGAAGTGTAGAAGTGCTGTAATAAGCAAAAACCACATTTTTTTTTTTGTTAAACATTTAGTTGAACTCTTTAAACATTTTATTTACATAGCCAAGTTCACCAAGATAAACGGTTCTGCAGTTATCATCGGACAAACACACATACTAACAAACACCGCATTCTGCGACTGCGTCACTCGGTCAATTGAGTGCTTCTTCAATTATAAATACGTTAGTTAATGAAGTGTTGCTCAATCGACGACTGCTAATGAAGATTATAATGATTGTGATTATTGCTTTTGATTTTAACTATTAAAAATGTTGAAACTACATACCATACATACACACGCCTTTCTCCCCGAAAGGGTAGGCAGAGTCTCAAATGCACCATCGTGGGAAATAGACGCGACAAGTGGTGAGCTCATCGCCGCCATTGCTTCCTACGACTGACTCTGCTAACGCTTTCCTCCAGTAGGTAATAACGTTGATACTACAGGTCTACTGCTTAACTGAGACAGCCCCTGAGGTATGGGCACGGTACGGGAGGGGTATTTTCGTCTCTCAAATTATAAGATGACATCACATGCCTCGCTTCATTTTCATTCTTCTTCATTTTGACATAACGAAAACACCCCTTTGGTTCCACTCCCATACCTTAGGGATTGACTCATTTATGCACTAGACCTGTATTTGATTAATAAGTTCATCTTTTAAACAAAGACTAAACGCAAGTATCAAGACATCTCGCACTACAAATTACGTATGTTTTTGTCAAAGTAAAAATCTGTACGGTTCCTTTCACCCCTGGCGTATGTGTTCAGCTAAGAAGCAAAAAGCTCCATCAGTCTTCGAACACGCTGGTGATATGGTGTGTCCAGCCTAGGAATAGACCCTGCCGTCTCCTCCCGTGGATGTCATGAAAGCTGACTAAGGGATTACACCAGGAGATGACCAGCAGCATCCACCTGAGTCATCATCACCAATTCTGCAATCACCAACCTGCTGCAAAGAGTGGGGATTATGGCGAATCCCCCCATTGCACCCTAAGGGGGAGGCGTCTCCAGTAGCGGACGTCCAAAGGCTACTTATAGTATGGTTGATGAAAAAGTTATTTTAACTAAAAACGCCAACGCCAGGCAGAAATCTTCATACAAAAAAAACAAGTCCTGCCGTTAGAAAGAGTGTTTTTTATTGAATATCCCATACAATATAGACAATTTAGCATAACTGCTATTACAGTAGACCCTCGGCTTTGATGTATTGATTTTATTTATCAATTTTTTATACAATAATATGCGCCATTTTAATTATCAATCGAATCTAGGAAAAAAATAGACGTACATAACTTTGTTATTTTTTTCTATTTAGAAAATATTGTTTTATCGTGTTTCTGGTAGAGTAATCTCTCGGAATTATAATGTAGTATCCATAGGTACATACTTTTAATTTGAATTTCGTACTTGATTTAGTCTGTTAAAAATCTTCTATTATTTTCCTAATCTAAGATTATTTCCTCATCTAAGTAAGTCAAAAGCGATTGATAAGAGCCTCTTTAAGTAAATATGTTAAAAAACCTAGTACCTTTTACAGGGCCAATTTTCCCATGCCTGGTATTTCTTTTAATTCACGGCTATGTATCACCTGTTTATACAGAAACACCACGAATTTAAACTTTGATAACAACTCAATATTAAATATGAGTTATTATATTATTATTATTATCAATATTATTATAACCAAATAGGTATACGTTTTTACGTAAGCACGAAACACCTTTTTTGAGTTGAGCAGATTTTTTAGTTGTTCGTTCGTCCAACTGGCAGCGCGTACAAATTAAAGAAAAATCATACTTACATAAAGTATGAGTAGGAATAATTTTAAAATTATTGAATTAGTACCTTAAAAAATATGATCCACATTGAAAAAACTCAATATAACCTTGCGCGAAACCATCCTCTACACGTAAGATTGTAATGAAAATAAGAAAAACTAATTTATATTGCCGATGTGGGGGCCAGAACAGCAAAGCTCAAGTGGGAATGGGCTGGCCACGTCCGTCAGATGCACCCCGAGAAATGGAAGAACATACCTAGTACTCCTTGGGTGACTGAATACGGAAGGCGATACGGAGCCGGCCGAGAAGGCGTTGGCGGGACGATCTCGAGGCTTACGAGAAGGAGTGGTGGGAAACTGCCAAAACAGCGATGAGTTGGAAATTTCAGGGGAGACCTTCGCTTAACAATGGGACGAAATAGGTTAATTTAAAAATAAAACTCGTAGAACTTCCTATTTATACCTTATAACATAATTTATCTGACCTATTTTCCTTTCTATAAAGTTAGCTAGCTATCTAATCATAGCAGTGGTGTCAAGTGGGATGCAAGAATGCATTCAAATGCACAATGCCTCATTAGTTGTGTTCACTTCCTTATTAAAAAATATTTGTTATCTTTGGGAAGTTCTGGAGATATATATGTATTTGCATTTCCCTGTTGAGATGCCAGTGAATGGTTTTGTTGATAGCTTATGAGGTACAAAACCACAAAAATTGGAATCAAAATAAAGTGTGCGTCAAGCTAGCGACCCCCAAATCGAATTCAGGGTTTTCTTCCCGGCCAATAAATAGTGCATAAATAGTGCCAAATAGTGCCTTTAGTTAAATAATTAGTGCCTCAATACTTTAGAAGTTATAAGCTAAAGAATGGGGGGTCGCCAGCTTGACGTCACGATAGCGACCCCCACCTGTAACTCAGCAACCACAGCACGTACGACTTAGCTTAACATCTCAAAAAATAGTGCCTAATTAGTGCCTAAGACCTGCAAAATCTCAGCAACGAGGCTGCAACAGAATAGAAGATATTTGATATTCTTTCTGAGACTATTGGCTTCATGGCGTCGGTCTTCGCTGCCCTCACTGCCGCGCCAATACGGCAACTGACAACATTAATTTCTTAAATTCCGACATTTTTCCATAGCTCAAAAAATAGTGCCTAATTAGTGCCTTAGACCAGCAAAACCTCAGCTACGAGGCTGCAACAGAACAGAAGATATTTGATATTCTTTCTGAGATTATTGGCTTTATCGCATCGGTTTTCGCTGCCCTCACTGCCACGCCAATACGGTAACTGACATGACAACCTTCTTTTCTCTACATTCCGCGACGCATTTCATTGGTCGGCAGGTAATTGAACAGAAAATAAAGGCTCGTTTACACTAATACAACAGTCATCATCAACATTATCAGCCTGCAGAAGTTCACTGCTGGACATGTATGTAACTGTTGGGTGTTATGTTTTGTTATGATAAAGGCCTCCCCCATAATATGATGACACGAAGAACAGTCTTGGCCCGCCTGCATCTACCAGAAATCTAAATGTGAATTGAGGTAAACACAAACTCAAATAGTATCTATCTATGGTTTTTTTTTATTTCTGTCTCTCTGCCTGTATCTATCTTTGAAAAATCATCACGCTGAAACTAATTTACGGATTTTAATGATTCTTGGTATAGTTATACCATATATGAAGTTAATGCCTAAAATATTTAAGAAAAAACGAAAGAGTTCTTCATGTAGAATAGATAGTGTTGTCTGTAGGGGAAAACTCCGGTACTCCGGAACTACCGAAACAATTACAAAAGTTATTTCACTTACAGGAAGCTATATTATTGCCAAGTGCTACATTTCAGTAGCTTCCATCTGTGGCTGCGCTCGCATTATGGGTAGTTATACTCAAATCCGTGTTTTAAGCATACCTTATAGTGTGGTATGATATTTGAATGTTATAATCTATTGTCAGAATTGGAAAAACCGGCCAGGTTTTTTTTTTGTTTTCAAAATCGTTATCTGAAGTTTCCTGTCATAACTGAACAAGAATCTGCTGTCAGAAATGAAAAAAAAACAATTTTGAACTTTTTTTTTATTCCCATCCTATATGCTTTCAAAATCGATATCTGGAGGTCCCTGGAGTAAGAGAACACAAAGATGTAGTCAGAATTAAAAATCTGTGTTTGATATATTAATCAGGCTCCAGGATCTGATGTTGACGAACCAGCATCCTAATGAACAGGTTCTAGGATACTTCTAAAGCCGAATCATCAAATTTTGAGTTCTAACTTTACATTAAGACTGACATGACAATGTGTCTTTCTCCTGCAGATTCCAAGGTCTGATAATAATCAGAACAGGATGAATATAATCTATAGGGTGAATGCAACGATGCATAAATTCCATAAGTGTTCCGTATGTTGAAATCCCACGGTATGGTTTATTTTTATTTTGGATTGAATGCTTTGAAAATCGATATCTGAGTTACCTGGGTTAACTTATCTCACTTACTTTTGAAATACCCCTACCGGTAGTTCATGGGGCCCTCTTTCAACGGCTTTCTGTGAATGACAGTGACAACATGAAAAATTACAACCAGCCCCCCGATTCCCTATCTTTTTCGTCTTCAGTGACTAACTGATGATAGTTTTTCACTAGCCCTAGTGGGTAACCGAAGATTGTTATTAATCGCGATTACGTAAGGGAAAGCTGCATTGTTGCACCAAGCTCTAGCTCAGTGACTATCAATTTCTATCGATATTATTTTGGCAACTCTAGTTACTTTCAAAATAGAACTCTTGTGTGGTCTATAAGCAGATAATGATCATAAATCATTTATTGCTTATGAATCTAGGTAAAATACAATTGCATTAGATGTTAGGTTGTTAGGTATAGGTAAGATCGCTAGATTCTGTTTTTCAGCGTACAAACATTAGATAGGTAAGTCAGATTGGCCAATTTATAAAACAGATCGGCAAGTTTATAAGAAGAGCAAGCACGAATTTCAAAATGTAAACAAGCTGTGTCCTACTTACTTAATATAATACAAACATGTCAACAATATCGACAAATAACAACAACAATAACAATATCAATTAGCGCCCAATATCAAGCGGCGGCTATTTACAAAAACTGAAAACACACTTATTGATGTGTGCCTGTGCATATAAACACAATTTATTATAATAAGTACAAGCTAGAAGAAGAATAGGTACGCATAGGTAGGTAGGAACTTAGGTCTTTTACTTCTTACATTGATGTATTCAGAAAATGGAACTCACTTCTTTTCTAAAAGGTTCAGAATCTTAATCCAATAATATATTTTTATCGAAAATATAATTATCCATAAATATGGACATATTTTGTACAAATATCAACATTTTTATTTACGACAAAACAATTTAACGCTCCTACAAAAGATGTAGGAAAATATACATGCATGAAACTGGAGACATTTAGGTAAGTCTGGACTTAATGATACTCGCTTGTATAATAAATATGTAGGTAGAGTAAAAGCAAGTTTTTATGTTTTGTAAAATTTTATTTGAGAACGATAAAAAACTTGTACCTTATTCAAAATATTATCACTTTCATAAAAGTACCAAACCATTTTTGAGCAAATCCAATCTCCTTTGTTCGTTTTCAAGTTTAAAGTAGTTTCAAGTACCGAACCTAGACTTGCCAGGTACCTACCTAATTATAATCATCATGGCTTAGACTAAGTAGTATAACATATAATAGGTAATAACTCACTTTAAGGTCAGAGTGTATGTAGGGGGACACTGAAGAAAAAAGACTTAGGTATTTTTTTTTTTTATGAAATAAATACGCAAACTATCATACGGCCCACCTGATGTGAAGTGGTTACCGTCACTTATAAACACCGGCAACATCCAAGGTATTGTCGATGCGCTGCCTACCCTGAAGGAATTTATGAACATTTTTCTTGAAGCGACACATGTCGTAACCAAGCGGGAAAACCTCAGATGGAAGCTCATTCCATAGTTTGTAGGTATGGGGAAGAAATGATCTCGAGAAACGAGTCGTTCGAGAAACCCAGGTATCTATGATGTGCGGATGAGCCTTGTCATTAGTAATAATGTTACTCTAAAACGGGTGTTATCATCTTAATTGTTACATGCACAGTATATTTAGTACAGTTACACAGTGTAGCGTCTTTTGCATCAGCAAGCAGTTAAAAATTCTATAAAAAAGACAAAACTCGGTATAAGTAACTATACTAATTTAATTTTTAATTTATAGGAACATGCTCAGAAATGGTCAAATGGACGGAAACCATTGTCTTGATCTCAAATCACTAGGCAGATGGGTACTAAATAAATAAATAATTTACTTACTACTTAAGGTGAATGCTCACCCTTGCGGCGCGAAATTCAAATTTTTTGGTGTTTTTTGCCCATTACAGCTCATCAACACTTCTTCATATAGCAAAAGTTGAGTTCGCGAGACCTAGGAGACTTAACACACATGTTTTAATTGATAGTATCTCATAAATATCATCAGTTTAGCTATGATACCCCTAAACACATTTTTACAGTGTTTTTTTTTTGTTTAGGGGTACCATAGCTAAATCACATCAAAAAATTTGAATTTCGCGCCGCAAGCGCGAGCATCCACCTTAATGTACTTACTTAATTCACTTAAATTCACCAACAAAAATTTGACTTTAGGTACTAAAAGTCCAACGGTTTTTTACAGTTTCACCTCTAAGACCCAAAAAAACCACAGTACATAAAAACCAGCCAAGTGCGAGTCGGACTCGCATTATCAATATCAAGCAAAAAAGAACAAAAAAGTCTCGTGTTTTTTATATGGGAGCCCCTTTAAATATTTATTTCATTCTGTTTTTTCGTATATGTTTTTATAGCGACAACAGAAATACCTACATCTGTGAAAATTTCAACAGTCACGGTTTTAAATTTTATCACGGTTCATGAGATACAGCTTGGTGACAGCCTGACAGACAGACAGGCAGACAGACGGACGGACAGCGGAGTCTTAGTAATAGGGTCCCGTTTTACCCTTTGGATACGGAACCCTAAAAATTACCAGTTTCCCCAACAGACAAAACTATCTATCCTACAGGAAACCTTTCGTTTTTCTTAAATATTTTAAGAAAGATAGAAAGAAAGAAAAAATCATTATTTGTAACGGCACACATGGATAGGACAAAAAACACTCGACATATAAAATAAAAATAATAGGTAATACATACAAAAGGCAAAAACTAAGTACTTCTACAATTAATAGAGTGTCTCTCAGTGCCATCCACGCAGCAACGTCACAAATTGGAGTCCGACTCAGCATGATGTTGTGTACACTAGTTACACAACGCTGGTCTTCCGCCGGATCCATGTGGTTGCGTCACGGAGTCACAAGTCAAAATATAATATAACAAGCCATTTAAAAAAAAAACAAAGAAATATAAAAGTGTGCCAAGAAAATAGGTGCTTGAAGGAGATAAAAAGTTTAAATGAATACCTACATACAACAAGTGATATATAACAGACAAGCGAACAAAGTAACAATTGAATTCAGTATGAAAAACCGTAGATAAGAGATAAAACATATAAATAATTGAGACAATAAATTGATATTAGCACCGGGAGGGTTAAGAATTTTTATAAGCCACTCTTTACCAGTACCTATAAGATTTTAGGCGTTAATTCCGTAGTATATTATGGTATAACTATACGAAGAATCATTAAAATCCGTCAAATAGTTTCAGCGTGATGATTTTTCAAGGATACATACAGGCAGAGAGACAGAAATTGAATAAAAAACCATAGATAGGTACTATTTGAGTTTGTGTTTACCTCAATTCATATTAAGATTTCTCGTAGATGCAGGCGGGCCAAGACTGTTCTTCGTGTCATCATATTATGGGGGAGGCCTTTATCATAACAAAACATAACACCCAATAGTTACATACATGTCTAGCAGTGAACTTCTGCAGGCTGATAATGTTGATGATGACTGTTGTATTAGTGTAAACGAGCCTTTATTTTCTGTTCAATTACCTGCCGACCAATGAAATGCGTCGCGGAATGTAGAAGAAAGAATGTTGTCATGTTAGTTACCGTATTGGCGCGGCAGTGAAGGCAGCGAAAACTGACGCGATGAAGCCAATAGTCTCAGAAAGAATATCAAATATCTTCTGTTCTGTTGCAGCCTCGTAGCTGAGGTTTTGCTGGTCTTAGGCACTAATTAGGCACTATTTTTTGAGCTATGGAAAAATGTCAGAATTTAAGTAATTAATGTTGTCAGTTGCCGTATTGGCGCGGCAGTGAGGGCAGCGAAGACCGACGCCATGAAGCCAATAGTCTCAGAAAGAATATCTAATATCTTCTATTCTGTTTCAGCCTCGTTGCTGAGGTTTTGCAGGTCTTAGGCACTAATTAGGCACTATTTTTTGGGATATAAAGCTAAGTCTTACGTGCTGTGGTTGCTGAGTTACAGGTGGGGGTCGCTATCGTGACGTCAAGCTGGCGACCCCCCATTCTTTAGCTTATAACTTCTAAAGTATTGAGGCACTAATTATTTAACTAAAGGCACTATTTGGCACTATTTATGCACTATTTATTGGCCGGGAAGAAAACCCTGAATTCGATTTGGGGGTCGCTAGCTTGACGCACACAAAATAAACTAATAAGAGACTTAAAGAGGAAGCTCTCACTTGTAGGGCGATTTTCATATTTTTTTTGTGTTTTTTGCTCATTACAGCTCATGAACACTTCTTCAGATAGCGAAAGTTGATTTCGCGAGAACTAGGAGACTTAACACGCTTGTTTTGATTGATAGTATCTCATAAATATCACCAGTTTAGCTAGGATCCCTATTATATACCTATTATTATGTGCTGTAACTCAGTTGTCTAAAAAAGTAATCAAAATATGACATTATGATGATTCAATAATGGAATTATCGTCTCCATTTTTGGTAAGTCTGGACACCGGAAGTGCTTTCGCTTTCTGACGACGTGATCGTTTTGCTATTGATTGATGGTTTGACATCATTCATGGTATGATGACGTCATCGTCGTCGTACGTACGGAAGAAGGTATGGAGTATATACTATTCATGCCAAAGTTTGTATGTTTGTTTGAGTAAAGCAGAGGATATTATATTTACCAATATAATTTCGTTACTATGGCCCAAAAATATATAACAACAAAAGTAAGATTAATATAACTAATTTAAGAATATAACTTTTTTAACTATCATGGTTATGCACATACTTTTTACTTGAAACGGGATATTTAACATGATTTTTACCGTGATCATGGCGCATGCAACTGTGCCGAAATATCGGAAACAATAAAAACTCAAAAATCATGGTAAATATCCAGTTTCAAGTGAAAAGTATACCTTGAAATGAAATGAAAATGAAATGAAATGAAAAACATTTATTTGGCACACAACAAAAAACAAACAGAACAAACAGAATACTAGGAATACAGCAGGACAAAAGCAGAAAAATAAATAAAAAAACACCAAAAACATAAAAAACAGATACAAAAACATAAATTAGACACTTAAGTTATAAAGAAAATTCATTAAAAAAATTAAAAATAAACAAAGTTTACTAATTGAAAAAAAAAATGTCCCACGCATCCATTCTGTCCGAACAAATTAACAAAGGAAAAAAAAAAGTTGCTCCAAAATGGCATCAGCTCAGCATAATATGGAGTAGGTAGTTATCCTACCTACTCAGCGCTGATTTTTGGCTGATGCCAAGCAGTGACGTCACCTACGCCAGAACCTCGCACTGGACTCGGAGTGTGGCATTATATTAAAAAAAAACATAAAAATATTTTCATGTTTTTTTCACACACTAAATACTTATAAAAATATTTACCTATCCAACAATAACAAAAACTCAGTTAAATAATATAAGAAAACAAAAAATTATAAACAAAATATAAACATATAACAATATATCAAGCCGGAGAATAATTATTAGGAGTGAAAAAGCGAAATCAACAAATAATAAAGAGCAGTCAGAGCATTCCCCGTTGTGGAGGAGGTAGAGACCCAAAGACACGCAAAGAGACCCAATGGCTGTGCGTTGGCTAAGCAGTTCTAGAGTATCGGAGAGCATAGGGTCGCCGATGTTTTTATTGCTCTTTTCTGTAGGGAGTCAAAGCGAAGCAGCTGGTACTAGGGTGCCCCATGCCATAAATGGGAACAGTATTCTACGTGCGGCCTAACTTACTTTATTACGGCTTTATTGTACTGATTTTATTTATAAATTTTTCACCCAATAATATGTACTTATCATATCAGGGTGTTCTGGGTATTTTCTATGTATAATAAAAAATATCTATCTATGTAAATTATATTGTATTAAGTATATCAGATATCTAGTACCCATAACACAAGCTTTGCTTAGCTTGGGGCTAGATAATGTTGTGTGAACTGTCCAGCATTATTTATTTATTTATTTATTTTTTAATAAACCATCATAGACAAAAATAGATGTAACTTTGTTTTTTTTTGTAAACTGAGAAAATATTTTCCTGTCGTGTTTCTGGTACAGTGATCCCTCGGAATTATAATATAGTCTCTATGCAAATTTTTAGTTTGAATATTGTACTTGATTGGGTTAGTTAAAAATCAAATCTAAGATTAGCAATTTTGCGGCATATTCTACCCCACCTTAACCAGTAGTTCCTTGCCGGTCTTCGGAACCATATTAATTTTGGCACATCTCGTCAATTGATTATGTTAGCTGTCGAGGGGCAGAGCGACATCAGGGGCCCAATTCTACTAAACAAATTGTATTTAAATTGTTAATAAATTGTCTCATACTTGTCACTTTTGACACGTTTGGTATTCTACTAACTTCAATGGTTTTTCAATTGCATTATAATTGTGAACATTGAGAAACAATCGTAAAATCTTTCTTCGTAAGAATTCGTAAAATCATAAATTTTGCAAACTAGGTACTATTTTTTAATAACAATTGTAATTGAATTGTAATTGCATAGTTTAAGGAAAGATTTTCTTTTAAAAAAATAGTAGAATTGGGCCTCAGGCCACAAAGCTTTGTCACCATCATACACAAAAATCACTCAATGTAAGTAAGTGTACTTTTGTAGAGTTGCGAGCTAATTTAGGACACAAAACTATATGGCTCTGAGTAACGAGCAACCGGAACACCATGGTGGAAAGTTTTAAAAGACAAAAGAAAGTACCTAATTCATAACAAACACTTAGTTAGTGACTTGCTTTGTTCGGGTCGTATAGTATTATATTATCTGTGGTTCGGGTAAGTTTTGTTACTGTATTATGAAAAACAATGGAACTGTTACAGAGTAACTTGGAATAGAAATAAAAACATGTAGGAAACTTAGTTTACGAGTGCTTCTTGCTGTACGAATGTTCATCCCAATGTATTTATTTATTTTATTTTGGGAATACTAACAATATAAAATATAAAGTAATTTAGAATCAAATGGCTAATGACAAGTCTACACTCTTAAAAAAACATAGTAACAGAGCAAGTTACAAGCACAAGTTACACAAACATAAAACGAAGTTAACATAAAAAATAATAAAATATTATCTGGGTTACCCATATTATTTGATTCTTTTCTTGTTTCATCCGAATCTTTTGACGACCTCTGTAGCGCGTCGGGCGAGTAGGCGGCTGAAATACGAATGGTTGCGGGTTCGATTCCCGTTGCGGCACAAATGTTTGTATGATCTGCAAATATTTGTTCCTGGGTTGGGTGTTATGATACCATGGTACTCGTAGTTCCTGATACCCACGACACAAGGAATCCTAGTATGGGATCAGGAATATATGTGTGTGACTATATGATTCTTAGTTTATTTGCAGTAGTAATCCACTGAAACTATAATACCTACACCTTATAAGTTTTTTGTGAAAAAAAAAAAATTCAATACAACCTTTTAGAAAATTAGTGATCGTAACCGTGTGCTGATCAAAATGAGCCTAATCACGGTCAGTCTACTATTATCCCTGGAGGAGTTCCGTTGTCCACCTTCCGTCTCCATCATCAGATCCGCTCGCTGTTACCATAATATTGCATTGTCATCGCAACTTGACAGGTATGCAAAATATCACCCCAATCGGTTGAGGATAACTGCTATAAAATTCAGTTGCAAGATTCCAAGATTCCACCTGGACCTGTCACCATAATATTGCATTGTCATCGGAACTTGACAGGTGTGCCAAATTTCAGCTCAACCCGTTGAGGATAACTGCTTTAAAATTTAGTTGCAACATTCCACCCGGACGTACATTGCAAGTTAATAAAAGCTTGTCATAAATTAATGCTTGTTTAAAATATGTTTACTCCTCTACTCTTAGGGATAGCGAGGAAAAGCCAGGATAAATAAATGCTCTTGAGATGTTGTGCTGGAGAAGAGTTCTTGGGGTTTCGTGGACTGAGTTTCGAACCAATCAGTCAATACTCCTAAAAAAACATAAAAAATACTAAAAAAGCGATGGTAGCCTAACGGTTCAATAGTGCAACTCAGAATCCAACGATACCGGGTTCGATCCTAGGCTCCGCACCAATGACTTTTCTAAGTTATGTGCGGATTTCCATCGCTCTGTGCTTCGGAGGGCACGTTAAGCTGTCGGTTCCGGCTGTTATTGATTAATAGCAGTCGATAAGCCATGTCAGTGGCCCTCGGGCGGCTTGACAAACTCCGACACCAGAGGCCAGCACTACCTCATACGAAACGAAACGAATACTCCAAGAACTCTGTATCAAGCAGTGACTATCAACTACTTTTTCAGCAATGAGTCAAGCATTTCCATTCAAGTAGTTTTATTTGGGATTTGGTGAAGTGGAACTGATGAAGAAGACCACAGATGGCCGATGTTTATTTACAGAAATATTATTACTTATATTTATTGAATATAAGTCGACATACGAAGTCGAACAAAGCTCAAAGATGTAGGGTGGGAAACGTTTAACGGAACTAAAATGGAGTTGGGCAGGACACCTGGCAAGACGAGGTGACGATAGGTGGAGTAAGGCGCTAACTGAATGGCGCCCAAGAACTGGGTACAGAAACGTTGGTCGTCCAACAGCTAGATGGGCAGACGATATCGCATGCGTGGCGGGCCAAACTTGGATGAGACTGGCATGGGACCGTAAGGAATGGCACAGGCAAAGAGAGGCCTATACCATTACCTATAAAAACAACAAAAAAACACGTTTGTTGTATGGGAGCCCCCTTAAATATTTATTTATTCTGCTTTTTAGTATTTGTTGTTATCATAGACGTAGAATTTTTTCGCTACGCTAAATAGACAAACGAAGCGTGGGAGAGAGAAGTCATTTTTAAATGTACCCCGTGCAAGAAGAAAAGTGACAGCAACAATGTATTGAATGTGACATGTTTTGCTTGAGTAAATGCCCATACCGGACGGTCTCTTGTGCAGTTTAACTAATTTCGTAATTTTTTTAGTAATCTTACTATTAAATAACAAATATTACTTTATATGACAATGGTGTCATGTTCAGTTTGTGACTGTGAATATACAAGACGTAATTATCCGGGAAAATACACGTTTCACAGGTAAATAAGAGATTATTGGTAGTTCGATTGTATTACTTATTTTATCAATTCTGCTTTAGTAAATGGCCTAAAAACCAGTTTCATTCGTAGATTAGGACTTTACCTTATATTTTTTAATAATATTTCGTTGCTGCACCTAGAAATAAACAATATTTTATGTAAAATATAAAAATGTTTGATTACGATAGGGCTTGACCAAGTGATGACGTCAGAAATATCGATAGTCCTGTTGCAGTCTATATCGTAGTATAATGCGCATCATGTAAAAAGAACGCTGGCGGTCAAGCTTCTTCAGGCGTTCCAGCGTTCGTTTTAAGAGATTACTTACTTTTCTACTTTTTTTGTATACCTATGCATTCCATGAGTGCCTACATAGTTTACTACTTTTTACATGACGCGCACTATACCTACCCATAAATTAAATTTTTGTCCATCCTAGAATGGAGGTTTACTTTGTTTGGAGTAAATATGTGTGCTCTGTTAACATATTACCGTTTTTTTAAAAATCTATAATAACCAAGTGGACATTGAGGCGTGTGTTTTTGTATTGACTATTGAAAAGGTAACTTTAAAGCACCACGGGTGTTTTTATTGCAAATTGTGTAGTAGATATTTTGGAGTAAATATTTACGTTGTTGTACACACGCCTTTTTCCCGAAAGGGTATATTTATTTTTTATTTTTTATAAATAAATATTGTTTATTACTGCTTAATAAAATAATAGGTAACAAATTAAATTTAAATATACCCCAGAAATTCCGTTCCAGCGGGGCTCGAACCTGCACCCTCGCCTGTGATCAGCGATGCCTTTACTTTCGAACTTTGAACAGATGGTTTCCAATGAAACACCTGTAGATAAAGCACTATCAACTTGGCGCTACAGCCGAGTTGATAGTGCCCACAAATTTCATCTCCAGCGTCATAGCTCGATCTATGGCTAAATTGTTTAAGGCATCGCCGATGACAGGCGAGGGTGCGGGTTCGAGTCCCACTGGATCGGAATTTTTGGGTTACATTTAAATTTAATGTTATCCATAAAGCGTGGTTTACACTTGAAAAATAATAAACTTTGGGGTAACAAATTGTCTATAGATAAAGTAACAGAGTGAAAAATTATATGGGCGTAGCACGGCTGATATAAAATGTTTTTGTGCTTTCAGATTTCCAAGTAATCCTTTGCTACGAGAAAAATGGTTATCGATTATAAGAAGAGTGGGATGGACTCAAATAAGAACTCCACTAGGTATATGCAGCAAACATTTTAAGTTTAAATTTAAAAGGGAAACTCTAAAATCCCACCTATAAATAAAACTGTAATATTTAGGGGTCAATAAATAATAAAGGTTTATTTATTAACTGTATTCAAAATTCTCTTTATGACGTCAAATCTGCCAAACTGTGTTATTCATAAAAGACTTAATCTGCATTAAGATGAATTTATCTACCATACACATCACGGACGGATGATGAATTCTATCGACAATGTAAAAGTGTTGGTCGAGGACAACACTATTTTTAACTCGGACATAGACTTTCACCAACACGTGCACATATTTTTTTTGGTTCCATCTTCGATCTCTGATTGTAGATCTAGTACATATACTAAATCTATGGTTGTTATCTTCGACCAAAGTAAAATAAATGGACTGGCCTTACACATACAAAACGTCCGTGAAAAATAAGACAATTCGGATTTAGGGTACGGTCAACAAATAAACTATATATCTATCTATCTATCTATCCAGCCACTGCTGAGTAAAGGCCTCTTCTCTATAGCGCCACTCCTGGCGGTCTTGTAAATAAACTAGGTGAAATTAAATTATTGAACTTCTTAAAAACTGTATTTTTGTAATTCTTAATACTTTAACAGATGCAATGTGTTTTCTAAAGTTATTTCAGTAGGTTTATAGTACAAAAAATCGCCGAAAAAAATGCAATTATTGAATGAAACTTTTACAAAAATACATGGTTCCCTTCTGTTTTATGTAGTTACGTATCTATTTTTCAGCTCTCTATCTTACACAATATAAATCAATAGAAAAGCAAGTCGACCTAAGGTCTTCAGCTCAATCAATTTGTGAAAAATATATTTTTCATCACTCAATAAACTAAGAAAATATCATAAAAATCGTACGGAAACATCAATGTATAAAAATTCCAGTATAAGAAACTGCAGAGTACAGTTTTAAGACTTTTGCACAATGAGTTTTTTTATACTACTTGGAATGACAGATCAACAAGATGGCCCACCTGATGTTAAGTGGTACCCTCTGCCTATGAACAGTGCATTACCTCAGGTCACGTCCACCAAGGACGCGCTCTATGTGGCATTCCACTGCGCCCGCCACCCTGAAACATAAAGATGAAAAGTCCCATGTGGCCGTAATTTCATCGGCACCCTTACCCTTCAAACCGGAACACAGCAATGCGAGCACTACTGCTTTGCGGCAGAAACAGGTATGGTGGTAGTACTTCCCCGGACGAACTCTTTCACAAAAAAGCTCTACTACTACTAACCGTTTTTTGGCGTATAAAATTCATTGTGTAGAAAATTATTAGAGCAAATACGGGAAAATGTATTCCACTTCCAAAAGTCGTCTGTTCTTGCTCGTCTTATGACTTCTATCCATTTTTGTTTACCTTAGATTTCTTTTGGAAAGCTATAAGGTTAATTAACATGCCATTACATATTATATGCAATTACCTAAAGCGACGTGCTTAGCAATGTTTTGACGTAAATAATGCAAATTACAATTCTAAATCAATACGATACCCCTTAGGCATCAGATTTTTTTGCAGTCTGTACCGGACCATCCGTCATGCGTGAAGTATTGTCAAATATTTCGTCGCTGTTGTTGGAAAACTAAATAAGTAATAACAACAACAAAACCAAAATCGCGAGAAAAACGCGATTTACTGTTTTATTGCGTCAAAAATGGCAATAACTTTTTTATCGTAACTAATTTTGAATTTAATGATAATACATTTTAGTTCTTTTGATTAAGAGAAAAAAATAAAAAAACGACTAAGTATTTTTCCCTCGCCCAAGTTTTGAATAATTGATGCAGTTATTTATTTTTGCATGTCGATTGTTTAGTTTTCCTTCGTCAATGATCTCCACTGAGGTTCAAAAAGCTAATGATAAGTGCCATTATTTAATTTTCCCATAATAGTGAAATCATGAAATGATCTATTATTTACTTATTTGAATATGACAATCCTATCCATGGGTATAGATTTAAATAATATTAAAATACATTTTAAAATAAAACCAACTTATAATAAATAAATAAATAAATAAATATTTCTGGACAGTTCACACAACATTATCTAGCCCCAAGCTAAGCAGAGCTTGTGTTATGGGTACTAGACAACTGATACACTTAATACAATATTAACATAGATAGATATTTTTTATTATACATAGAAAATACCCAGAACACCCTGAACAAATATCTGCGGATCGCACAAGTATTTGTTCCGAGGCGGGAATCGAACCCGCAACCTCCTGCGTCGCAGGCGAACGTTCGCCCGCCGCGCCACAGAGGTCGTCTTCATAATCATTTCTTTTTATCAAGACTGAATATTAGAAAACTACTGAAACACCTACATTATTTTAGCAGAGTTATAAATTCAAAGTAAGTGACATAACAAACTTATCATACGACTAATGCTTATAAAATCAACAAAATGAAATCAATTTGTGGAACACAATAATTCTAAGTATTAAAAAGAAAAAGGTATGTCGACTAAAATTAAAACTATCTACGACTATAAACTTGTGTCTGTTAACTTTCATTCAGAGTGGGGAACATTGAGATAATGTCCTGGGGCGTAGTCCTCCTTGTCGCTCGTCCTCTAGAGCAAGACGTGTCCATCGACATGTATGGGCCATCATAACCATGCAATAAAGTCGATTTCGCAAAATGTGTTACTTATGTAGTTTTCCTACTACACGACGATTTATAAGTTTTTTATCAATTGATGAAAATTATATTACAAAACCTTTACTTACGAATGAAATGCGATACCTGAAGCTTTATTTGTATTTCTTGTGTTGTTTGCACTTGCAGAAAAGCACAGGAAGGCATTGTATCACAAAGGTATCTAATTTTGGTATTTTTCAGCATAGCTATCACTCGTTGCCGTGACAAAGACTGACTGAAGCGAAGTGTACTAGCTAGGTCTGTTTAGAAGCTTCAAAACTATCGTTCCCTAAGGCCCGTCCATTCATTTTATTTACGTCGATGGTTGTTATAGTGGCAACCTTCGACCAAAGTAAAATAAATGGACTGGCCTTACCCATACAAAACGTCCGTGAAAAATAAGACAATTCGGATTTAGGGTACGGTCAACAAATAAACTATCTATCTATCTATCTATCTATCCAGCCACTGCTGAGTAAAGGCCTCTTCTCTATAGCGCCACTCCTGGCGGTCTTGTAAATAAACTAGGTGAAATTAAATTATTGAACTTCTTAAAAACTGTATCTTTACTGTACTTTAACAGATGCAATGTGTTTTCTAAAGTTATTTCAGTAGGTTTATAGTACAAAAAATCGCCGAAAAAAATGCAATTATTGAATGAAGCTTTTACAAAAATACATGGTTCCCTTCTGTTTTATGTAGTTACGTATCTATTTTTCAGCTCTCAAACATACACAATATAAATCAATAGAAAAGCAAGTCCACCTAAGGTCTTCAGCTCAATCAATTTGTGAAAAATATATTTTTCATCACTCAATAAACTAAGAAAATATCATAAAAATCGTACGGAAACATAAATGTATAAAAATTCCAGTATTTAAGAAACTGCAGAGTGCAGTTTTAAGACTTTTGCACAATGAGTTTTTTTATACTACTTGGAATGACAGATCAAGAAGATGGCCCACCTGATGTTAAGTGGTACCCTCTGCCTATGAACAGTGCATTACCTCAGGTCACGTCCACCTAGGACGCGCCCTATATGGCATTCCACTGCGCCCGCCACCCTGAAACATAAAGATGAAAAGTCCCATGTGGCCGTAATTTCAACGGCACCCTTACCCTTCAAACCGGAACACAGCAATGCGAGCACTACTGCTTTGCGGCAGAAACAGGTATGGTGGTAGTACTTCCCCGGACGAACTCTTTCACAAAAAAGCTCTACTACTACTAACCGTTTTTTGGCGTATTAAATTCATTGTGTAGAAAATTATCAGAGCAAATACGGGAAAATGTATTCCACTTCCAAAAGTCGTCTGTTCTTGCTCGTCTAATGACTTCTATCCATTTTTGTTTACCTTAGATTTCTTTTGGAAAGCTATAAGGTTAATTAACATGCCATTACATATTATATGCAATTACCTAAAGCGACGTGCTTAGCAATGTTTTGACGTAAATAATGCAAATTACAATTCTAAATCAATACGATACCCCTTAGGCATCAGATTTTTTTGCAGTCTGTACCGGACCATCCGTCATGCGTGAAGTATTGTCAAATATTTCGTCGCTGTTGTTGGAAAACTAAATAAGTAATAACAACAACAAAACCAAAATCGCGAGAAAAACGCGATTTACTGTTTTATTGCGTCAAAAATGGCAATAACTTTTTTATCGTAACTAATTTTGAATTTAATGATAATACATTTTAGTTCTTTTGATTAAGAGAAAAAAATAAAAAAACGACTAAGTATTTTTCCCTCGCCCAAGTTTTGAATAATTGATGCAGTTATTTATTTTTGCATGTCGATTGTTTAGTTTTCCTTCGTCAATGATCTCCACTGAGGTTCAAAAAGCTAATGATAAGTGCCATTATTTAATTTTCCCATAATAGTGAAATCATGAAATGATCTATTATTTACTTATTTGAATATGACAATCCTATCCATGGGTATAGATTTAAATAATATTAAAATACATTTTAAAATAAAACCAACTTATAATAAATAAATAAATAAATAAATATTTCTGGACAGTTCACACAACATTATCTAGCCCCAAGCTAAGCAGAGCTTGTGTTATGGGTACTAGACAACTGATACACTTAATACAATATTAACATAGATAGATATTTTTTATTATACATAGAAAATACCCAGAACACCCTGAACAAATATCTGCGGATCGCACAAGTATTTGTTCCGAGGCGGGAATCGAACCCGCAACCTCCTGCGTCGCAGGCGAACGTTCGCCCGCCGCGCCACAGAGGTCGTCTTCATAATCATTTCTTTTTATCAAGACTGAATATTAGAAAACTACTGAAACACCTACATTATTTTAGCAGAGTTATAAATTCAAAGTAAGTGACATAACAAACTTATCATACGACTAATGCTTATAAAATCAACAAAATGAAATCAATTTGTGGAACACAATAATTCTAAGTATTAAAAAGAAAAAGGTATGTCGACTAAAATTAAAACTATCTACGACTATAAACTTGTGTCTGTTAACTTTCATTCAGAGTGGGGAACATTGAGATAATGTCCTGGGGCGTAGTCCTCCTTGTCGCTCGTCCTCTAGAGCAAGACGTGTCCATCGACATGTATGGGCCATCATAACCATGCAATAAAGTCGATTTCGCAAAATGTGTTACTTATGTAGTTTTCCTACTACACGACGATTTATAAGTTTTTTATCAATTGATGAAAATTATATTACAAAACCTTTACTTACGAATGAAATGCGATACCTGAAGCTTTATTTGTATTTCTTGTGTTGTTTGCACTTGCAGAAAAGCACAGGAAGGCATTGTATCACAAAGGTATCTAATTTTGGTATTTTTCAGCATAGCTATCACTCGTTGCCGTGACAAAGACTGACTGAAGCGAAGTGTACTAGCTAGGTCTGTTTAGAAGCTTCAAAACTATCGTTCCCTAAGGCCCGTCCATTCATTTTATTTACGTCGATGGTTGTTATAGTGGCAACCTTCGACCAAAGTAAAATAAATGGACTGGCCTTACCCATACAAAACGTCCGTGAAAAATAAGACAATTCGGATTTAGGGTACGGTCAACAAATAAACTATCTATCTATCTATCTATCTATCCAGCCACTGCTGAGTAAAGGCCTCTTCTCTATAGCGCCACTCCTGGCGGTCTTGTAAATAAACTAGGTGAAATTAAATTATTGAACTTCTTAAAAACTGTATCTTTACTGTACTTTAACAGATGCAATGTGTTTTCTAAAGTTATTTCAGTAGGTTTATAGTACAAAAAATCGCCGAAAAAAATGCAATTATTGAATGAAGCTTTTACAAAAATACATGGTTCCCTTCTGTTTTATGTAGTTACGTATCTATTTTTCAGCTCTCAAACATACACAATATAAATCAATAGAAAAGCAAGTCCACCTAAGGTCTTCAGCTCAATCAATTTGTGAAAAATATATTTTTCATCACTCAATAAACTAAGAAAATATCATAAAAATCGTACGGAAACATAAATGTATAAAAATTCCAGTATTTAAGAAACTGCAGAGTGCAGTTTTAAGACTTTTGCACAATGAGTTTTTTTATACTACTTGGAATGACAGATCAAGAAGATGGCCCACCTGATGTTAAGTGGTACCCTCTGCCTATGAACAGTGCATTACCTCAGGTCACGTCCACCTAGGACGCGCCCTATATGGCATTCCACTGCGCCCGCCACCCTGAAACATAAAGATGAAAAGTCCCATGTGGCCGTAATTTCAACGGCACCCTTACCCTTCAAACCGGAACACAGCAATGCGAGCACTACTGCTTTGCGGCAGAAACAGGTATGGTGGTAGTACTTCCCCGGACGAACTCTTTCACAAAAAAGCTCTACTACTACTAACCGTTTTTTGGCGTATTAAATTCATTGTGTAGAAAATTATCAGAGCAAATACGGGAAAATGTATTCCACTTCCAAAAGTCGTCTGTTCTTGCTCGTCTAATGACTTCTATCCATTTTTGTTTACCTTAGATTTCTTTTGGAAAGCTATAAGGTTAATTAACATGCCATTACATATTATATGCAATTACCTAAAGCGACGTGCTTAGCAATGTTTTGACGTAAATAATGCAAATTACAATTCTAAATCAATACGATACCCCTTAGGCATCAGATTTTTTTGCAGTCTGTACCGGACCATCCGTCATGCGTGAAGTCTTGTCAAATATTTCGTCGCTGTAGTTGGAAAACTAAATAAGTAATAACAACAACAGAACCAAAATCGCGAGAAAAACGCGATTTACTGTTTTATTGCGTCAAAAATGGCAATAACTTTTTTATCGTAACTAATTTTGCAGTCCGTGTTTTGATATGTTATAGATTGGTACTGTATCTATTTTTGAATTTAATGATAATACATTTTAGTTCTTTTGATTAAGAGAAAAAAAAAACGACTATGTATTTTTCCCTCGCCAAAGTTTTGAATAATTGATGCAGTTATTTATTTTTGCATGTCAATTGTTTAGTTTTCCTTCGTCAATGATCTCCACTGAGGTTCAAAAAGCTAATGATAAGTGCCATTATTTAATTTTCCCATAATAGTGAAATCATGAAATGATCTATTATTTACTTATTTGAATATGACAATCCTGTCCATGGGTATAGATTAAAAATAATATTAAAATACATTTTAAAATAAAACCAACTTATAATAATAAATAAATAAATAAATATATCTGGACAGTTCACACAACATTATCTAACCCCAAGCTAAGCAGAGCTTGTGTTATGGGTACTAGACAACTGATACACTTAATACAATATTAACATAGATAGATATTTTTTATTATGTATAGAAAATACCCAGAACACCCTGAACAAATATCTGCGGATCGCACAAGTATTTGTTCCGAGGCGGGAATCGAACCCGCAACCTCCTGCGTCGCAGGCGAACGTTCGCCCGCCGCGCCACAGAGGTCGTCTTCATAATCATTTCTTTTTATCAAGACTGTATATTAGAAAAATACTGAAACACCTACATTATTTTAGCAGACTTTTAAATTCAAAGTAAGTGACATAACAAACTTATCATACGACTATTGCTTATAAAATCAACAAAATGAAATAAATTTGTGGAACACAATAATTCTAAGTATCAAAAAGAAAAAGGTATGTCGAATAAAATTAAAACTATCTACGAGTATAAACTTGTGTCTGTTAATTTTCATTCAGAGTGGGGAACATTGAGATAATGTCCTGGGGCGTCCTCCTTGTCGCTCGTCCTCTAGAGCAAGACGTGTCCATCGACATGTATGGGGCCATCATAACCATGCAATAAAGTCGATTTCGCAAAATGTGTTACTTATGTAGTTTTCCTACTACACGACAATTTATAAGTTTTTTATCAATTGATGAAAATTATATTACAAAACCTTTACTTACGAATGAAATGCGATGCCTGAAGCTTTATTTGTATTTCTTGTGTTGTTTGCACTTGCAGAAAAGCACAGGAAGGCATTGTATCACCAAGGTATCTAATTTTGGTATTTTTCAGCATAGCTGTCACTCGTTACCGTGACAAAGACTGACTAAAGCGAAGTGTACTAGCTAGGTCTGTTTAGAAGCTTCAAAACTATCGTTCCCTAAGGCCCGTCCATTCATTTTATTTACGTCGATGGTGGCAACAGAAATACATCATCTGTGAAAATTTCAACTGTTTAACTATCACGGTTCATGAGATACAGCCTGGTGACAGACAGACGGACGGACATCGGAGCCTTAGTAAATTTTATGTAGGTACTATTAGGGTCCCGTTTTACCTTTTGGGTACGGAACGGAACCCCTAAATGCTTAAAATATAACATAAATGGACCATTTTTTTTTAAATTAAGCGTCTGTCTTACGACAGCTTAAGACAAAAAGAACCAAAATGACTGATCGTGTCCCGATAGACAGATTATAGACATCATACATTACTAGAGCGATAACGAGTTGTGACAAAGCTATTCGTACTAGTAGAAACACCAGAAATATCAGACCCCTGTCTGACTAAACATTTACCCCTCCACTGAACAAAGACGTATGAAGCCAAAGAGGTGGGAGAGGTCACAGATACTGGACGTAAGGAACTACTTTCACTACGTTCATTTTGCAATTGACCTTATTATTGTAAAGTTGTTGCAAATAGTGCATTGGGACAATTAAGTTGCAATTGTATTAAGGTGTTACGTGTAGGTTTTGAACCAGGAAAGGGTCAAATTACATGAATTAAGAACAAAACCTCGTATTTATTGTAATTTCCGGCGACTTCCGTAGTACCTAGTAGAAAAGTAGTAGAGCTTTTTTGGGAAAGAGTTCGTCCGGGGAAGTACTACCACCATACCTATTTCTGCTGCAAAGCAGTAGTGCTCGCATTGCTGTGTTCCGGTTTGTTGCCGGTAAAACTACTGGCACATGAGACTTTCATCTTATGTCTCAGGGTGGCGGGCGCAGTACAATGCCACATAGGGCGCGTCCTAGGTGGACGTGACCTGTGAGGTAATGCACTGTTCATAGGCAGAAGGTACCGCTTAACATCAGGTGGGCCATCTGCTTGATCCGTCATACAAGTTGTATAAAAAACTTCCGCAGTTGGTACTTTCCATAGCCATGATGACTCAAGACTTTTTCCAGTGAAGAGCTCTTAAGGCGCAGACAGATGACAAATGATGTCAGTATCTAACATTAAAGTTCAGGTAAGTTAGAAAGTAACATAATAGCACTCGTGCAACGATAAGCGATCGAAAATAACAAAAAAAACTTTAAAAATCATTAGAAAAGTTACTTGCAAAAGTAAGCCGAAGGTTCTCGCGGTGATATTTAAATACTAGCAACAAAAAATCTTGTTGACCGAGCGAGCGAAGCGAGTGAAGTCTTTGCTACAACTGTTACAATTGCTGCATGTACAGTTGTAACAAAGAATTACGTAAGTATTCAATTCAATTCAATTCAATTCAATTCAATTCAATTCATTTATTTATTTCAGGCGTATGAATCTATGTATGTTAGTACTCGCGTATAGGTCGTATTTTTCAACCAATCATGACAAAACTACAGGTTGTACAATTTCACAGTTTTTATGACGTTTTGATTATATATATTTTTTTATGTTTTGGGTGTTTCCCCCTTAAAGGGGAGAAGTTTGCTGCGGTGCCATTTACCGGCTGATTTTGATAATATTTGGCAGACTAGACTACACTAGATAACATTCGGTTACACAATTCTTATAATACATACATACATAGACACACGCCTCTTTCCCCGAAGGGGTAGGCAGAGCCTCAATGGGCCTCTTTTCACAGTGGGTTGCACCATCGTGGAATATAGACATGACGAGTGGTGAGCTCATCGCCACCATTGCTTCACACGACTGACTTAGCTAACGCTTTCTTCCAGTAATAACAAATTCTTTAATAAGCTAGCAACTAGGACAAATCTTATACCATAACGAATCTTATCATTTCCTCAATCCGGAATCGACCTCTGTGGCGCGGCTGGCGATGGTTCGCCTGTGACGCAGGAGGTTGCGGGTTCGATTCCCGCCTCGGAACAAATATTTGTGCTTTCTGCAGATATTTGTTCAGGGTGTTCTGGGTGTTTTCAATGTATAATAAAAAATATCTATCTATGTAATGTATTATAATAAGTATATCAGTTATCTAGTACCCATAACACAAACTCTGGCTTAGGTTGGGGCTAGATAATGTTGTGTGAACTTGTCCAGCATTATTTATTTATTTATTTATTATCAACAAGTCCGGGTAATCCGGGACCTTAGTCGGCTTTTACGACATCCACGGGAGGAGACGGAGGGGTCTATTCTTAGGCCGGACACACCACAGCAGATCTTGTTATACAATTTCTATTATGAGCAAAATTGGTCATTAAGCTGTCAAGATTAAAGATTGGACCGACTGTTACATAATTACATTTAAAAAAACAGTTATCTATTTCCAAAATCACGCCATCCACGAGAGGAGACGGAGTTTATTCTCAGGCCATAGGCACCACGGCATAAGCTATTATATTCAAAATACGAATTCAAAACATAACCGACGAATGATAAACTTTTATTTTTGGAGTCGGTTACAAAGCGTGAAGTCCTTTGCTATTTTTCTATTACAACAATAGCTTTAGACCCCCTAAGTTTAGGGAGCTCAATCTGCCATTTTTGAAAGAAACGTTGTAATTTTTATTATATACATTTAAATGTGTTTTTCGAGTTATTTCGTGTAATTTTGGTGGCATTTTAACCGGTGTAACTTGGAATAAACAGCACATGTGTGCTGTCGTGAAACAAGTGTATTGCGTGTCTTTTCGAAATGGTAGATTTTTTCCTGTAAGAACTTGGTTTTTCTGCGACTATTTAAACTGGGTTATGACATGACGGAGACCGACGGACAAGACAACGTGGACATCTGGAATAAACCAGTATATTGACGACTTGACTAATTTTATTACAAACTAGGAGCACCCCGCGGTTTCATCCGCGTAAGTCTCGATCCCGTGGGAATATCGGGATAAAAATGTGCATATGTGTTATTCCGGGAGTCCAGTTATCTTCATTCCAAATTTCATGCAAATCCGTTAAGCCGTTTCAGCGTGAAGAAGTAACAAACACACTCACACATACACATACACACAGCCTTTCGCATTTATAATATTAAGTAGTAGTATTAATATAACTTGACATTGGCGATTTTTTTTGGAGCGCCATTATATGAAGAAGAAGAAGTCAACAATGGCTATAGTTATTTTTCTGAGCTTTTTCTAGACAAAGCGACATAAACGCCCAGATTGCAACAGAATAGCGAAAGGCCAGAAGTGCTTTGGAAATATTGCAGACATCTTGTTCGACTAATATACCTATTGCAAAATTAAGTTGTTAGATAGTTATAAGCTAAAGGCATTAATCATTCATGCTAAATCTATATTGATGTTATTACCTACTAGCTGAATACCCTACTGAATCAAAGAGAGCTGGCTCTTATCTGGCTCAACGCATTAGTATTGCCATTCAGCGTGGCAATGCAGCCAGCATCTTAGGGACGCTTCCGTCTGGTAGTGATTTGGATCAGTTGTGATGCCTTTAGATCAGTTGTGCTGCCTCTAGACTGCCTTTAGTCTCTAGGACTTATGGATTAGGCATTGCGTTGATAGTCAGTCAGTCAGTCAGACGATATTATATATATTGATAGATAGGTAACCTATATGCAACTATAGTGCAACCCAACGTGAAAAGAGGCCCATTTAGGCTCTGCCTACGTCTTTGGGGTATGAGGCGTGTGTCTATGTATGTATGTATGTATGTATGTATACAATATAACCGATACATATAACCTACAAAATGTACCAATAATATCAAGCCTTTTACCAAATTTCATGAAGATCCGATTAACAGCTCGGAAGTTATTCTCAGACAAACATACATACATACAAACATACATACATACATACAAACGCCGATTCTTTCAATTTACTCCAAGAATTCGCTTCGCTCGTTTAATTATCATAAATTATTTAATCCTGCTGCCATTTACGTTACAGGAAATACTGCAAGAAAACCGGAACTTCCTAGAATATACTTCGAGTATTGGTTTCGTCCGCTTGATATATATAGTTACGACTGACATTCTCGCCATTCAAGAGTATTTCTGAATCATGAACTTAATATACTTACCTTTAAACGTTATATGAACATAAACACGTTTTTTTCCCTATGGTTAGAGCCTCAATGGACCTCTGTTCAACATAGGCTGCATCACTCGTAGGAATATAGACGTGACAATTGGTGAGTTCATCGCCGCCATTTCACTGCCACGACCAACTCTGCTAACGCTTACTTGCAGTTAAACACCTATTTTTGCTACAAAGCTAGTGCTCCTTGCATTGCTGTTTTCTGTTTTGACTGGTATGGCTGAAATTACAGGCACATGAGACTTTTCATCTTCATGTCTCAGGGTGGCAGGCGCAATGCCACGTAAGTCGCGTCTTAATTGAACTTGACCTATGAGATAATGCATTGCTAAAAGCAGTGGTTACCGCTTAACATCAGGTCGGCCATATGCTTGATCCACTGTCGTTGTTGTGTTTTTCCCCGGTGGGTAGGTGAACCTCTTTTTACTTTTTACCATAGGCCGCACAATCGTAGGAATATATACGTGACCACTGTTGAGCTTATTGCCGCCATTTCTCTGTCACGACCAACTCGACTAACGCTTTCTTGCAGTAATAACACACTCAAACAAATCAACATTCAGGAGAAAACTTACCAGCGAAAATTGCCCAACATGGTAAACGGCAGCTGTTGATTATAGTGATCTTGAAACAAAGAACATACTACTCTCGCTCTACCCTATATATACCTACCCTCTTTACAAGTACAAGTAGAAACCAGGATCACCGATATAGCTCTCAGAAATAGCAAATTGAAGTGACAAAGTACTCCAGAACTGATAATCGTTGGTAAAGAAAGGTTTTCGAGTGGCGACCACAAACCGGATGACGCAAAAGAGGAATGGACCATGTCTATGGACCAAAAACATTATAGAGGTTGCAGGAAGGTGGTGGATGAAGGTGGCTCAATACCTTTCGTCGTGGCATTCTATGGGGGAGGCCTATGTCCAGCAGTGGACTTCTGTAGGCCGATGATGATGATGACTCTTAAAACAAGGCATTTCACGTAGAACCCCAATTGAGCCTGAATCATCAAATATTATGATGGCACCTTTCTCTGTGATTCAATCAGATGATTGAGGCAAATCACCTGATGACTCATAATATTTACATCCCAATTATGCTTAACTTTCTTTCGTTAGAAATGTTGTATTTTGCTGAGTAAAAGATTATTGTGGCGATAAATTTGAAGTCATGCTAGTGATCATAATATTGCTATTCTTAGTGGATTCGTAGGGCTGGCATCAGTGTTTTTTTCTGGAGTATCGGGGTATGAGCGGTTTATCTCCGAGCTCCATAAATGTGAACCGATAACTGTTGGGGAAGAAAGGTTCTCGAGTGGCGACTACCAACTGGACGGCGCAAAAGAGGAATGATCCCCATTCAATGGGCCAAAGGTATTATAAAGGTCGCAGGAAAGCGGTGGATGGAGGTGGCTTAAGATCTTTTATCGTGACATTCTATGGGGGAAGGCCTATGTCCAGCAGTGACTTCTGTAGGCTGTAGGCTGATATGTACGATGTGTGCGCCTGGGATTTTAATCCACGACCTTTGAAAGTCAGAGTACCTCTCAATGCATAGCTCTACTTAAAACAAGCTCATACCAAACAAGGTTTGTATCGATTTCATCAGACAAAAGCGCCAGACAAAAAATAAGGTCAAAACACAAAAACTACAGACGGTCTACAAAGCTCTAGAATGTCTCGTCTTGGTGATTCATCTTGAATTGTTCTTTGTTTAATTATCTGTCAATATTTTGTACCTATCAGCTGACATATAATACTCGTAGTTCTCAGAATTACCAAGAGATGCCAAACGGAAGCTGCAATGCGCTAAGAAAGAGCCACATGGCCCGCAGAACTGAACTGTTACTGTAGCGCCACATCTGCGGAACGTTCGGCGCCGATCGTTCGGTTCAATACGCTCGCAATGTTTTTCAAGTTCCCTATGACACATCAGCCGAAATTGCGTCGCGTTCAGCGTAGCGCCGAACCTCCCTTCGAGTGATTATTTCAGCCAAAACTCATTCAATGTATTTGCAACGCTGCGAGCGTATTGAACCGAACGATCGGCGCCGTACGTTCCGCAGACGTGGCGCTACACTTAGGGAACTTTAAGACTGTTCTTAAAAGAGGGGTGTTATTAGTTTCACCACTTTGTGTGTCTATCTGTTGCATCATAGCTCTTAAACAGTTGAATCGATTTGAATGCGGTTTTTGTTATTTGAAAGCAGGCTTTCTAGCAATGGTTCCTAGACATGTTTTATCAAAATAGGTTTAGCCGTTTAATTGTGTTGGGAGTTTCTTAAATTTTTCAATTTCTTGTTAGAGTTCTTGCAACAGTTTTCTTACATTTAAAGCCGGATTTAACTCGGTGCACCTGTTTCAATCTAGATCATACTCATCCTGTGCTGATCTTCTTCATAAAACCCTGGAATTTACGTGAGGAAGACATGTCATGCCATCTATTTACGGACATAATAAATAATACAATGCAAAACAATATCGCCAGTATCGGGCGAAGGTTCTTCGCCTACGACGCAGGTGGTTGCGGGTTCGATTCCCGCCTCGGAACAAATATTTGTGCGATCTGCAGATATTTGTTCAGGGTGTTCTGGGTATTTTCTATGTATAATAAAAAATATCTATCTATGTAATATTATTATATTAAGTACTAGCAACTCGCCCCGGCTTCGCACGGGTAGCCCCCGGTGAAAAACAGCCCCCCCCCCCCCCCCAGATATTTTATTACTTATTCTGCTATTTGGAGCGGAGAAGAATCCACCAAAAAAGAGATAACTAACATCGGTCCAGCCGATCTTGAGTTATAAGTGGTGTAACAAACACGACTTTGTTTTATATAATATAAATAAGATATCAGTTTTCTAGTACCCATAACATAAGCTCTGCTTAGCTTGAGGCTAGATAATGTTGTGTGAACCGTCCAGGTATCATTTATTTATATCTTTTCTGATAACACCAAGTTATAAGTCAGGAATACAACTAATACAAGAAGGTATGTACAAACATTTTAACGTACAAATGAAAAATTTGAGCTATCTAAAGACCGCTGCAAACACTATAAAAGTAGGGGGTTTTTTGTAGCAAATAAATATTTTTATCTTTTATCTATCTTTTAAAGGTAGCTTGGTAAAGGCTCTTACCTAAATTATACATGTAAGCTATCATAAATTACAAAGAAACCAACACCTACGAAAGGTGCCCCTAATACCGGTCTAAGGTAGGCGGATATGGGTCGACATTTAATGCAGGAAGTACACACTGGTTTACCGTGAAAGCCTCCGGTGAGAAAAAACTAGCAATGTCCAATGCTGGCCAATTACGTGCCAAGGTGTGGCGGCCTACTAAAAGTAAATTAAAAGAACGCAACGCCTCGCAATGAAAAAACATTTCAGAAAGTAAACTTGTGATGCGAACCAAAAGGAAAGCAGTCAAGTGCGTGTCGGCCCCTCCCTCCCGCAAACTTCTTCCTGCGAATACTCAGGTTGTGGAATGATCTCCCTGCTGAGGTTACTCCTAGTGACTATAGTAAGGGGTTCTTCAAACGGGGTTTTTGGAATTTTTTAAAGGGTCTGGTGTTGCAGGCGTCCTTAAGCTACGCTAACCGCTTACCAACAGGTGGAAAAAAAAACCCGCACAGTTATGGGTTCCGAATTCAGTATGGCAAACAAACGAACCAGGGGCCCAATTCTACTAAACCAATTAGTATTTAAATGGTTAATGAATTGTCGCATACTTGTCACTTTTGACACTTTTGGTTTTCTTCTAACTTCAATGGTTTTTCATACATACATACATAGACACACACCTTTTTCCCCGAAAGGGTAGGCAAAGCCTCAAATGGGCCTCTTTTCACCGTGGGTTGCACCATCGTGGAATATAGACGTGACAAGTGGTGAGCTCATCGCCGCCATTGTCACCCACTACTGACTCGGCTAACGCTTTCTTCCAGTAATAACACATTCCATAATAAGCTAGCAGCCAGGACAAATGTTATACCAACGAATCTTATCAACAAGTCCGCGTAATGGTTTTACAATTGCATTATAATTGTGACCATTTAGAAACAATCGTACAATCTTTCTTCGTAAAAATTCATAAAAACATAAAATTAGCAGACTAACATTTATAATGACAATTGTAATTGAACTGTAATTGCATAGTATAATAATGGGTTTTCTTTTAAAAATAGTAGAATTGGGTTCCAGATATTACAGTATCGTTGGTAGAATCAAATCACTTTTGACTAGAAGCCCTCCACACTGATTGCGTTGTTAAAGTAGTTACTATATTAGTTCCTCTGCAGTTTAGATGCTGTCGGACAAACTATGCATTAGTCACAAACGGTCATCAGGTCTCATCGGTTTAGTGGAACTGGTTTCAAGATTTGTCCCCCACAGACAGACAGACAGGAAGGATAATATTAATACTACTATTGACTCTAACAAACTCAAACCTACACAAAATATATGAAACAAGGTAATCAATTACGTACCTACTCCTTGTTAACAAACTTTGTTGAATGCCTTATTTGGAATCTAGTTTTTTTCAAAAAAAACTACTCGGTACAAGAAACAAGATATTATGAGTACATACACACAGATTAAGGCTTTAGTCCTTATTCTGAGATACAAACGGTCGATTGATTGTGACTAAAGAATATAACTACCATTGTGACATTTGGTGACTTCAAAACAAAGAATATATTATGTACATAAAAACGTCATATTTATCATAAAAACTGAAGGACAAGGAACTTACCTACTATTAAAAATACTCTTTGAGTTGAATTTGTTTAGAGAATAACGTGAATAATTAAAATTGGACTAAAACAATATTTAAAACAATTCAACACACTCAACTAATTAATAGGAAAGCTAGGAAATAGCTTAGGAATAGCTTTTAGATGTCTAAGAAAGGTTTGCCGGCAGGCAAAAAGCAGGAAGAAGTGTTGTTGGTGTTCGAAGTGGACCCGACGGAATGTCCATTCAGGGAGTTTCGAGACACTGAGTTGAATATAGAGTTATGGGGATTGGTAAGCATAAGCTATGGGGCTATGGTAAGCTATGGTAAGCTATGTGGTTTGAAGGGGACACACAGAGAGTTCCGGGTACAAACGAATCTTACAAACAAGTCCGGGTAATCCCTTAGTCGGCTTTTACGACATCCATGCGAGGAGATGGGGGGTCTATTCTTGTGCCGGACACACGACTTAACCCGTTTAATTGTACTTTGAATGTCGTCTTGAAATTAAATGTTCTCCAAATGTGTGGGTTCCGGGAGAGTGAGATGGGATTGGTTTCAGCTATTATCTTCCTGATTTGAGGAGGGGGGAGAGGGTGAGAAGGGATGAGGATAGAAGTGGACTCCCTCTTGTGCTTTCGGGGCAAAACTACTTGTTTTAAATACCACTAACCACTGTAACTAAACTATTTTTTTTATTGAAATGAAAAAATTAAAATACTTTATTGCACATCTTACAAACTAGTTAAAATAAACACACAACAATTAAACAAAAACTCTTAACGCTAAGAAGAGATCTCTTACAGATAATCTTAAACACCTTTAACAACCTTTTGTAACCGATATTTCTATGGTTTTCCTCCATCCCCCGTTTAGGTGAAAGCTTTACTTTCCTGCCGCAGATGTCTTCTCTTCCTTGATTCTAACTTCTTGGCGTGTGTTTCTCTGTGGCCTCTGAATGAGTGCACTGATTTCAAAACAGTTTTTTTTTGTATGAATGTTTTGCGATGTGGTTCAACTATGTTTGATGGAAATTTGGGTAACCATTTCCAGGACTATCAGCTTTGAACACATATTATGAGGGTAACTCAGGCATTTTTACGTCCAAAACATTCAAGCAAAATGTTATATTTTAATTTATGTAAACAAAAAAAACCATTCTTATCTCCTCAGGGCCCAGCAGCATGCAGAGCCGCTATCCTCATGAGCAAGATGGCTCCGAAGCCCCCAGCTGACCAAATATGGGTCGATGAACAGGCGCAGCCGTTACCGAGGTCGGTGCGCCAGTATCTCCACGGGTGGATCAGAGCAGAAGAACTGGCGATGGACCGGTGGGAGGCAAAAGTTGTTATCTTTGAGGTACCTACCTTAAACTACTAGGAGGGCTATTCGCTATGACCATAGGAGATTACTTGACAATAACGTGCGACGTCAAAATGTATTCTGAACGATGATTCCACGCAGATATCGTAACGACCCCGCGTTGTGTCACGTTTAGTTATATCGAATAAGGGGGCAGCTACACTCTGAACTCATAAGTGAGTAACGAGTCGCAAGGCCGCATTCTAAGATGCCTTTTAGTTAAACAAAAGCAAGAAATTTAAACTATATTTTGATGTAAATAAATACATATTAGACACACGCCTTTCCTCGTTATGGTCGGCAAAGCCTCAATGTTTTCGCCATCGGTTGCATCATCGTAGAAACATAGACATGACAAATGCTGAGCTCATACCCGCCGTCGGTTCCCAAGACTGACTTTTTTTAATAAGTAATAAAAGCTTGCAGCCAGGAAAAATCTTAAACAAACGAATCTTACAAACAAGTCCGGGTAATAACCGGGGAAGGTGGCAAAGACGCGTTTTTGTTTATATCTCTTCTTTATCATCATCATAATCATCATCAGCCGTACACGTGCACTCCTGGATGAGGGTTTTCCATAGAATGCAATGGGGTTTTACCTTAAACATCATGCTTGGCAGGCGGATAAGAGGTCGCAGATTGGTGTTAAGTACTCAAGTTTATGCTGGCCATCTCCTGGTGTAATCCATTAGTCAGCTTTTACGGCATCCTTGGGAGGAGACGGAGGGGTATATTCTTAGGCAGGACTTACCACTTATATAGCCTGATGGGTGGACTGATATTGACACTGACAAACTTGGATACAATTACTGCACTCCTACATCAATTCTGAAAAGTATAGTCATAAAGTGGGTTACCCGGAAACGTCTCGAATTCGTGAGGCAGTTTTGGCACTTTAGTTTTATTGGACAAGTTCGTTAGTGCATCTACCAAAATATCACTAAACAATTAGTTCATAGAAAAGCTAAGTTCCAGACGAATGGAGAAGTCACTAAAACTAAGGATTGGTTTTTGATAAAGAAGCTGAAAAATTACTGTCTGAGTGATGCTAACTAACCGTACAAACTGAGGAACCAATGTTGGTGAAATAATAAATATAATACCATCACACATATAATAATATAATATATTTCTGCCGCAAAGCAGTAGTGCTCGCATTGCTGTGTTCCGGTTTGAAGGGTAAGGGTGCCGGTGAAATTACAGGCACATGAGACTTTTCATCTTTATGTCTCAGGGTGGCGGGTGCAGTGCAATGCCACATAGGGCGCGTCCTAGGTGGACGTGACCTATGAGGTAGTGCACTGTTCATAGGCAGAGGTTACCGCTTAACATCAGGTGGGACATCTGCGAGTTCCGTCATTCAAGTAGTATACAAAAAAAAAAAACTAGTGTTCGTTTTAAGAAATAACGAATAACAAAATATCACTGCTTATATCACCCGGACCATAATAACGAATCGATTGACACTTGATTGATTGCTGGCCCCAGCCTACGCTAAAGTTTTCTGACTTCTTGGTAACTTTGATCTTTCTAACATGTTCATATATTACAGGAGAACGAGGGAGACAAGATGTCAGTTGTTGATATGCAGCTCAGCCACGCTCAAGTGCTGCTAAGGTCTTCCTTCTGCAGACGGGTTTTGTCATACTGTTTTATACTGGAGAGAGCCGAAGGGTTGAATGTAAGCTAATTCACTTTCAAGTAGAACAGGGAAGACATTCGGGGTGCGGGAGATTTCTAATATCTATACCATAAGGCCCATTGGCCAATCTATACCAGGCATTTGTTTTAACTGGACGATAAGGAACGCATTCGGGGTGTTGGATTGGTGTACGAGTAAAACGCATACTATAAGGCCAGCATTTTGGCAACTATTTTCACACAGGTCGACAAGGAATGCATTCTGAGTATGGGAGATTTCCAAAACGCATACCATAAGCCCCCCCCCCCCTCGCATTTGTTTTCACTGGACGATAAGAAACGTATTCGGGGTGTGGGAGAGTTGTACGAGTAAAACGCAAAACGTAAGCCGCGACCGGAGGACCATTTTCTCTTTTGTCCCCTTTGTCTTTCATCGATTCATAATCAAACCCACACAGGATATAAATAAATAAATAAAAATAAATAATACTGGACAGTTCACACAACATTGTCTAGCCCCAAGCTAAGCAGAGCTTGTGTAATGGGTACTAGACAACTAATATACTTAATACAATATATTACATACATACATACATACATACATACATAGACACACGCCTTTTTCCCCGAAAGGGTAGGCAGAGCCTCAAATGGGCCTCTTTTCAGTATGGGTTGCACCATCGTGGGAAATAGACGTGACAAGTGGTGAGCTGACTCTGCTAACGCTTTCTTCCAGTAATAACACATTTCTCAGCACACAGCTGATCAATAAAGATATTCTTATTCTTATTTTTATTCTTAAATAAGCTAGCAACCAGGACAAATCTTATACCAACGAATCTTACAAACAAGTCCGGGTAATCCCTTAGTCGGCTTTTACGACATCCACGGGAGGAGATGGAGGGGTCTACTCTTGGGCCGGGCACACCATATATTATATACAATAATAAAAACGTACAGTTACTAACGTTTCTGCCTGACCATGCTAAGGATGAACTGGGTGTGAAGAGTGGCTACTGGCTAGACGTAATGACGACAGCCCGCCCTAATGCCTTTTGAACATCAACCAATATAGAACTTAGTATTTCGAGGCACTACCATGAAGTTTTTTTTTTGGACAACGGTGACCAAAAAATAAGCATCTATAAAAATCAGAAATCAGGCGCTGTACCTTTGTCGCAAGTCTGAACTGTCGCACACTGAAGTTCGAACTAATTGTTTTTTAAATGTCGTAAAAGAATAGGATTTGTAAAAGTCATAAAACAAAGCACTTTCTTATACAAAGGATATCATAATTTTCACTAGAAACGGGATATTTACCATGATTTTTGAATTTTATATGTTCCCGATATTTCGGCACAGTTGCATGCGCCATGATCACGGGAGAACTGACTAAAGTCTTTGCGAGTAGATGTTATTGGCAGATATATCGATCTACCCTCTTTCTCACTCTTTTACTAAGTACAGAAACTTCAATAGAGAAGATGGTTTTCAATTATCTGGAGTATGGAAGCCTGTGGTAAGAATGTGTAAGAATCAAAAAAGTGTGGTACCTGCTACGCGTCCGGACACCGTTAGTGTTGTGTGTCGAGTTGGTGTGAATTGTGACAATGAAACCGATGGTAGTGGTATCGTTCGTAATAAAAGAGTGAGAAAGAGGGTAGATCGATATATCTGCCAATAACATCTACTCGCAAAGACTTTAGTCAGTTCTCCCGTGATCATGGCGCATGCAACTGTGCCGAAATATCGGGAACATATAAAATTCAAAAATCATGGTAAATATCCCGTTTCTAGTGAAAATTATGTACATAACCATGATAGTTTCAAAAGTTATAAAGGTTATCATGTCTCATTATAAACAAAAAAACAACTTTCTTTTTTTCTTTTGTTTTAGCATGTACCTATTCATTGACCATAATTTAATTTTGTAGTTCGAGTCCTAAGTTACGGTCATTGCTGCAAGCGAAAATGTTTTGACAGGGACTTACGTTAGGATAAGTACCTAAAACAATTGAAATCATGGATTTGTATGACCAGGCGGAACATCAGTGGGAGAACTTCGTGTTCAGTATGATGCCTGAGGGATGGCGCGGGAGGTTTCACATCTACTCGCCTGGGATGAAATCAGGAGGTGGAGTGCAGCATAGGCCTGGGCTGTCTAGAAATGGTTAGCACAATATTGCCACTTTCCATAGGTTTAGGCCCAAGTTCACGAACAAATAAACGGGCCGTTACCGTAATCAATCGTCAAAGTGACAGATAACGTATGAAGACATGTGTCAAAAAGAGTTGATTAAGCTAAACAGCCGTTTAAACGTCCGTTAATGTGTTGGTGTAATTGACCCTTAAGATAATTGACTCTTGACAGCCTCTTAACAATTAATTGTTCTGTTCACTAGTACTAGCCAAAACCTGGTGTTCCCTCAGGATGTTACCTAGTCCGTCTGTTCTACCTCGGCGCCTGGCGATGCGTCTGGGTCAGCGATCTGGTGCCAGTGGACGCTACCGACTCCCCCCTCCTGCCTTTCTCTCCCCTCCTCAGCAATGCACCAACTAAGCCTGGCAGCAAGCATCCACCTGCTATGGTGACTGCTGGTGAGGTGTACTTGTGGCCTTTACTGCTGTGTAAGGTGAGTGCGTGGAAGTAGAGGTCTAGCGCTTAACTGAGGCAGTCCCTGAGGAATGGGAGCGGTACGGGAGGGGTGTTTTTGTTTACATTATGTCACATGTCATCTGATAATTTGAGAGACAAAAACTCCCCTCCCGTGCCGCTCCCATATCTCAGGGACTGCCTCAGTTAAGCGCTAGACCTGTAGATATCTATATCTGAGCCTTGTGTCTAAGGCCGAGATTAATAGATCTTACTTAGCACGTACTAATGCTTAACAGATATCTTACCTGAACCATGAAGTCGTCCAAACTCTAACAAATGCGAAAGTCAAAGTCAAAAGTATTTTATTCATTGAAATCACAAGGATCAATTTGAATCGTCTTATAAAATAAATTTACTCATGTTCCAACGTGACCAAACCTTGAAGAATCAGGCTACAAACACGGCTCGGCTTTAATTGATGATCCTTCTTACTACTAAGTGGGGAGCGCCTGTGTGGTGCCTCGAGAACAAGTGGAAGATGATTCAAAGAAATGAAAACCAACTTAAAAGCCTCAGGTAGGCAGTCAAAAGTAAGATGCTAGAGAGAATCAGCAAAAGTTCATAAGACAGCACACGCTACGCTACGCACAGACCAGTTGCTTATATTAGTTGTACTATTCTTTCTGTTTCTTTTTACCACAGATGATAAGAATCTAAACAGATAAACGCTACACTATGAATCACGTCACAGAACTAAACACGAACTGATTCGAGACCCCAGCACAGATTTTTTTACAGATATACTTGAAAAACTTTAGAAAAATGGAAACGTGAGTCATGATTCTTGATTTAGAGATTGGTTCTAGAATGTGAGCCTAAACTTTACTTTGGTGTTTTTACATTCTGACATATCTTATAGAACCGAATTATGTAGCAGACTCAAAACACATTTCTAAAGGTTAAAGAACCTAGTAAAAAACATACAAAGACATACATAGACATACATAGACACACGCCTCTTTCCCCGAAGGGGTAGGCAGAGCCTCAATGGGCCTCTTTTCACAGTGGGTTGCACCATCGTGGAATAAAGACGCGAGAAGTGGTGAGCTCATCGCCGCCATCAAAAAATTAAATCTGATTCTTTTACTTTTGCCACTAATATTATAAATTTCACAGTTACGATGTTTGAATGTTTGATCCTCAATCACGTCAGAAAGGCTGAACCAATTTTGATGAAATTTGGTACATAGTTTTTTTATATTACTTGGAATGACGGATCAAGCAGATGGCCCACCTGATGTTAAGTGGTACCCTCTGCCTATGAACAGTGCATTACCTCATAGGTCACGTCCACCTAGGACGCACCTTATGTGGCATTGCACTGTGCCCGCCACCCTGAGACATAACGATGAAAAGTCTCATGTGCCTGTAATTTCACCAGCACCCCCTTCAATCCGGAACACAGCAATGCGAGCACTACTGCTTTGCGGCAGAAATAGGTACGGTGGTAGTACTTCGCCGGACGAACTCTTTCGCAAAAAAGCTATACTACAACTAAACTACTACTAGTTTATGACTTGTATTGAGCTATAGGCTAATTTTTATCCTGGTAAAACGCAAGCGAAGACACTACTTTAATATAAAACATTATAAAACTCCTTAACAACTTGTATGTACTAATAGAGGATTGCTTCAGCAAAATACTTTCTCATTACGCATTCCTCCCAACCGCAGGCTCCGTAGCCACAGACATAAGATACTATCTATAGTTTCACTTCTATGGTATTTATTATTTACTTATTTAATACTAGTGTCCGCCCACGGATTCACACGCGTTTAACCAAGATAAAAGTAGCCTATAGCTCAATCCAGGTCATAATCTATCTGCGTACTAAATTTCACCGAAATCGGTTCAGCCGTTTTGGCGTGATTGAGCAACAAACATCCATACATGTAAACATCGTAAATTTTACATTTATAATATTAATTCAATTTTTTTTCGAGTTCAGAAAAATCATGGTTTTCACTATATTTAATGTAGTATGACGTCATACGGTTATAAAACTCGTCACAACGTCAAGAGTCTTCATAATGATACCTCATTTGCGAAAATCCATCTACGATTACCTATAGCATGAAAAGGTACACCAAGTACACTTTAAAAAAAGTACACCAAGGTTACCGATATAGTTCTCAGATTTAGCAAGATGAAGATAGCAATGGGCGGGCCATATAGCTCGCTGAACTTATATTATCCTTCGGTAAAGTTTTTTGAGTTGCGACCACAACCCGGTGAAGCAAGAGTGGAGTCCCTTTTGATCTACCAAAGATATCGTAGAGGCCGCAGGAAGGCGGTGGAACGAGGTGGCTCAAGACCATTGGCCTATGTCTAGCAGTGGGCTTCTGTGCTTCTCCGTTTGCTTTGCCGGAGTCAGGCGTAATCTTAAGGGGTGGGTATATGTCAAATGTGGTGCACTAAAACCTTTTTCAGACCTCAGGTTTCAGAAATTTGAAAAAATTACTTAGGTGTAAAAAGAAATAGCAAAATAGCCTCTGTTTTCGTAGTTACAGTCAATTTTCTCCACAAGTATAAAACATAAGATGATTTTATTGTATTCAGTATATTAAATACACATATTAATACACAACGCAGAGGTAACATTGGTTTCATTTTTAAAAATTACTTTCCTAATTATGTATATTTATTTACAGTAAGAATATACAACTAATACACCTTTCCTCAATTGATTTGGGGTCGGCGCAGTACGTCTTTTTCTTCCACTCTCCCCTGTCAGCCGTCACCTCATCATTCACTCCCTTCTCATTCATATCATCTCTCACGCAATCCATCCATCTTTTTTTAGGTCTTTCTCTTACTTTCCATCTACTAACATTCATATTCATAAATTTCTTAGTTACATTCGTTTCATCCCTCCTCATAACATGCCCATACCAAGCTTAACGATTTCCTTTCAACTTTTGTGTCACTGGTGCAATTTTCAAACTTCTTATAATACTCATTCCTTATTTTATCCATTCTTGTCACTCCACACATCCATCTCAACATTCTCATCTCTGCTGCATGCAATCTTCTTTTATCCTTCTTCTTCATGGCCCAGCATTCCGATCCATACATAAACGAATACAAGGTACATACGTACAAAATTTAAAAAAAAACATTTGAAACAGTTTTGCTACCTGAAGACCGCTGACCTAACCTCTTATAGCTTTCCTAATTATTTTTAAATAAAATAAAAACGTGATTTTTGCTCTCTTTTCGTTTCGGGAGCGCTATTCTGTCACTTACCTACTAACTTATCTGAACTCTAATGAGTTAGATAGAATTTGACTTCCATCGACGCCTTAAGGTCGCGTGGTATAGTTCATTTTACTAAGCTAATTTGACGTGACTCAGCCCTGGAAGAGCCCAATTATTGTACATTTTGCGGTAGTAAAATAATAAATCTTAACTTTATAACGCAATAACCAGCGATTAGGCTTTTCCTTTCTAAATGCAATTGTTAAGTTATTTGTTACATGAAGTTTATAGGGCCTATAATTTGTGCGAGCTCCGTCGACTCACTTTCTACTACGAGTATCTACATCTACACTAATGTTATAGATGAATGATTTGTATTTTTGTGTGTATGTTAGTAATGAATAAACTCAAAAACTACTGTGCCGATTTCAAAAATTATTTCACCAATGGAAACCTACATTCACCCTGAGTGACATAGGCTACCAGGTGGAGATAGTAGGGGGGGGGGGGCTGTTTTTCATCCTGAAACTACCCGTGCGAAGCCGAGACGAGTCGCTAGTCATTTATATAGTGAGAGAATCATTGATAGCTACGTGAATGACGGAACAAGCAGATGACCCACCTGATGTTAAGCGGTAACCTCTGCCTGTGAACAGTGCATTATCATATAGGTCACGTCCACCTAGGACGCATCCTATGTGGCATTGCACTGCGCCCGCCGCCCTGAGACATGAAGATGAAAGTCTCATGTGCCTGTATTTTCACCGGCACCCATGCCCTTCAAACCGGAACACAGTAATGCGATCACTACTGCTTTGCGGCAGAAATAGGTAGTACTTCCCCGGACGATCTCTTTCACAAAAAAGCTCTACCTACTACTACTACTAAATAGATAATATGTAGATTCTGTTTATTACCCGTAGGTCCTTTTTATTGTAGTCTTTTTACCCGACTACAGCAAAGTCAAAAAGAAGGGTTATGTTTTTAGCAGTCGACGTATGTATGTTTATGTTCTACCGTAGCGCCTAAATTACTCATCCGATTTTGATAAACAATGTGCCAATCGATTCGTTGTTACGGACTGGGAGTCATATTGCGTAATAGACTGAATTTCGATTTCGAAATCCAGTTTGCTGTTCATTGCGCTGCATGTTTTAAATATTTTTGTAATTGAAAAAAACAAAAAAACACACGCAGCGCAATAAGCAGCGAAATGGTAATCGACAATACCTCTGCGGGTACACGTTAACCCACTAATACACTACCGTCGTCTGTCTTTCCTGAAAGCTATAATCTGGGTCTCTTCAAAGCTAGAGTGAATAGGTGCCTTCTTGCTAGACCTTTGTGATCCATCTTCAGAAAAAAACAATACGACGGATGTTAAAGCAAAAAAAAATGGTCTCTCTTTTTTATTTTCTATCATATCGAGTGTTATTTCAATTGAAACAGGAAAATATTCTGGGTTAAATGAGGTTTTAATTACATTTTGCATTAAGACATACTTAATCAATATACTGTAGTAATTAATGATGTACCTAATGTTGTGGTGTTTTTATAACTTGTTACTTGATAAAAATTTAAATCTTATCATAATTGTTGTCAAATAATACAAAACTAGACCTTCAAATACGCTAGGTATAATATCATGTCTCGAAATAGAGCAATCCACAAACGTAGTTGCTAACTCACTTCAATCAGGTGCCATTCAAGCGACCTAAGCTTATACTAGAGAGAGTTAGCGAGACAAATTAGTCTTAAGTATTGAGAGAGACTCAGGCCGCTCTCCAATTCTAGAGCATTTACTACTTATAATAATCACTAAATATCAAGCTATTTTGTCTGATCGAAAACAAAATAATTCCTAATTTGTATAATTATTATTGCTATTGCGGGAAACAGATCATCAGATAAGAGCCATCTCTTGGGTCACGCGTTGCTTCGAGATACAAGATACGAGATACAAGATATAAGATACAAGATACAAGATACAAGATACAAGATATTTATTTGCTTGACCAGACGCCCTGAAATAATTTTGCATACGCGAAGGGCCCTGGTATCCCGTGAACCCAGAGTCTCGATCCCGATAGTCTCTGACAATTTAGCTCTGTCGAGACTTGCATAATTGCGACTTTTGATATCCTCAGCCGGCCTTAACTAAGTGGTGTCGCGGACTGATAAGTGGCGCATGGGTATCAACGCATGTAGCGTCCCATACCAAATGTCTTCTCCCACGGAACAAGAGTTTCCAAGAAACAACTGCTGGGTTGGCTAGAAATACACGTACTATGTTTTTGTGTATTTTGTAGGTTTTGTGGTATTGACACATAACATAACACCCAACAGTCACATACACAGACCTAATCCCACAATAGGATCCCCTGTGTCGTGGGTACCAGGAACTACGAGTACCGTGCTACCACAACACAGAGATCAAAATATTTGCAGACAAACATTTGTCTTGCAGCGAGAATCGAATCCGTAACCTCTCGCATCTCAACCGACTACTCACCCCGCCGCCTTCGATCGAGAATACAATTAGATGTCAGGTTGACGTAAAAAATACATCTCGGTGAATAACAGCTCACTTGAAAAGTGAGCTCTTATTTGTTATTTGTGTTTGTGAGAACTTTATTTGTAGCTTTTTAAGGTTGATTTCACACTAAATGTTGTTTAACCTATGGCTTTTCATTTCTAAGTGACAGGAGTAATTTATTGCTTTGCTCATTTTTTGTGACGAATGATCGTAAGAATACGATAATATTTTGAAGATTTGCTACTTTATTGCTAGGTGTCATGGTTGTAATAAGGTTGAACTTATAAATGTTTTAAAAGTTTTGTTTTAGTTCGTTAGTAAAAAAATATAGCTGTATAAATATACAAGCAGCGCCCTGCGGTTTCACCCGCGTAAGTCTCGATCCCGTGAGAATATCGGAATAAAAATGTGCCTATGTGTTATTCCTGGCGTCCAGTTATCTCCATTCCAAATTTCATTCAAATCCATCCAATAGTTTTTACGTGAAAGAAGAATGGATGGATTTGTAACAAACATCCATCCATCCATCCATCCATACTTACAACTTTCGCGGTTATAATATTAGTAGGAGTAGGATAGGATAGGATAGGATAGTAGGATATACCCACGCGGACGGTATTAAGCTTTGATTTTGTACGTGACCCGAATTCTAGTTGTATTCTTGGTCGAAGCCCGCCGCGTACAGAGGTAGAGGTGTTTCGTAGTAAGACTGTTTATCTATGAAGTAACCAGCAGTATGATAAACAGGCACTTCTGAAGCTGGCTGCTCCTGATATGAACTCCGACGAGGAAACAGACAGCGTGGAGGATGAACTTATGCCGGAGTTAGACATCATGCACGCGCTGACTGGCTGTATGAAATTGTCGTATCGTAATCAAGGTGAATAAGCATTTAATCTGTATTAGAATAGAATAGAATATAATTATTTTTATTTGTAACAACACAGATAGGTAAACAAAAGTTAACATGAAAAAAACACAAAATTATAGTTAGATTTGCTGTTACAAAAAGGTCTCTAACTCAGCATATGCAGGTTGTAAACAACCTGCGCTGGTCTTCCGTTAGAGCCTTTTTCTACCCAAGAGAACAACCAAAACAGCAGACGTGTATCTGAATGTTAAGAACAATAACAATATATTAATTTAGCAGTAGGTAGAACAAAAATAAAAAAATATACAATAAAAAATTTGTAATTATTGGTAAAAATGGTAATGAACTAGAACAAAATACTAGGATAATAATAACAAAAAAATTACAATGTATATCTACAAATAACTCAGGTGTTATAATAAAAATAATAATAATTAAAGTAGGCATAATAATAATAATAAATATATTTAAAAAAAAAAGATTTCTCCTGTGGTGTGTCCGGCCTAAGTATAGACGCCTCTGTCTCGTCCCGTGGATTTCGTAAATGCCGACTAAGGGATTACCAGGACTTGTTGATAAAATTCGTATTGGTATAAGATTTGTCCTGTCTGCTAGCTTATTTAAGGAATGTGTTATTGCTGGAAGAATGCGTTAGCAGAGTCAGTCGTGGGAAGAATTAGCGGCGATAAACTCACCACTTGTCACGTCTATGTCCCACGATGGTGCAACCCACAGTGAAAATAGGCCCATTTTAGACTCTGCCTACCCTTTCGGGGAAAGAGGCGTGTGTCTATGTATGTATGTATGTAAACTCTCCGTCGTCGGACGAAAGTCTATGACGTCGGAGACAGAACGATAAACCTCAAGTGGAGCTGGGCAGGACACGTGGCCTGACGTGGTGACGGCTGGTGGAGTAAAGCCTCAACGGAGTGGTGGCTGAAGTCGGGCCGAAGAAATCCGGGTCGTTCGAAAGCGAGATGGGTCAACGACATCGTATCCGTCGCGGGCAATACCTGGTTGAAAGACGCACAGGACAGAGGAGGCAAAGGAGAAAGGAGGCCTATACCTAGCAGTGGGTAATTCCAGACTGAGATGATGATGATGATGATGAAACTATCATTGAAATGAGGAGATCAGTAGAAAAAATCACGATCACTGATACGATCTCATCAGAGTTAGCAAGTTGAAGTGGCAATGGGCTGGTCATATAGCCCGCTGAATTGACAACTGTTAGGGAATAAATTTCTCGAGAGGCGACCGTAAATAGGACGACGCATTCGTGTTTTGTGATCACGGGCCACTCATATATTGTTGTTTTTATATATATATTTTTATATTAGTGGATTATCTTGCTCGTTGCCCCTTCGTAACTCTCGACCATCATTCCAATCAGGGGGTCAGTTGCTGGATCTCCGCACGAGATTCTGGCTCCACGCTGATTTATATATGAACATTTAAATCAGGTTTATTCCCGATTAACGGCAGTTAAGGTGGTTGCTTTTTCTTACAAACGTATTTGCACAAATATGGACGAACAGAGTATAATTTTACACTGAAATGACTGTTGTTGGCTTTTATATTCGTCATTATTTGCGGCAAATCATATTTGGTCAAAGAAAACAGTGGATTAATAGCGAAAATAACACCGAAATGTTAGTCCATACAAGTAATTACGATGTTATTTTCGCTATTAGTCCACTGTTTTCTTCAACCAAATATGATTTGCCGCAAATAATGACCAATATAAAAGCCAACAACAGTCATTTCAGTGTAAAATTATACTCTGTTCGCCCATATTTGTGCTGATATGTTTTTATGAAAAAGCAACCACCTTAAGTTAAGGTTAAGGACTAACCTTAACTTAAAAGAGGGAGGAGGTTTAAGACAGCCAGTCTTTGCAAGTAATTTGGTCCAAATGCTGGCCAGAAATGAAAATGGTTCCGGCGGCCTATAAACTTTGATACCAGAGTTTGCCATTAGCAAATGCATGCACCTCATGCAAGTTAGGTGTTCTCAGTTAAGTTCCTCCGAGCATCTTTTTGCTTTTTTGCTTTAATGTCTGGGTGGATGTGGGTATGTAGTACTCAGTAATGTTTTTGAAATTTTAAAGCTAACCTACTTACCTACTTCCCGTTGAGCTTCACTCAATCTCTTATAAACTTAGTTATGATATAAACCACATATTTATTTATTTGTTTATTTATATCCTTGTTTCATTTTATTTTTAATTTTATTTTTATTTTATTTTTTATTAAGTACCAATATTTATTTTTATTTTTGTAATCTTAACTTATATGTTTTTGTTTTTTATCCTTCCGTGAAGTCACTCTTTCTTGGCCCCGTCTGAAAACCAGCGCTGCTTCATATGTTTTGCATATGGAGCAGCATTATGCTGAGACCAGGCCTTTTTGGCTTCTCACATTATCGCATAGAGCGGACTATTTATTTATTGTTTATAATTTTAAATTAAGTCTGTAGATATTATAAATGTTTTGTTTTCTTTTGTTATGTTTTCATATATTTTTGTTGTATCTACGCTATCGTTTTATATTCTGTCTGTTCTGTGTTTTTTGTGTGATTGTCAAATAAATATATTTCATTTCATTCATTTCATTTCATTAGCTCATACGAATTTATTGACTTTTAGCTGATGATGCCGATGATTAATCGCATTAGAGTAGAATCCAAGACCACAGTAGGCTTAAATACCTTTGACACGTCAAACAGTAACATAAAAATTAATTAAGTGAACTAAAGAATTACAAATATCAACCATATAATTCACAAAAATTTATATGTATTTTTTAGTAAACCCTGAAATAGATTTTTTTAATATTTGGGGTGATGATATAAAATAATACAAAGTAGGTACTTATCCATTGCAGGTACTTTTATTACTGGGCAGCATTTGGACCGAACCCTGGCAATGTCTTTTTTAGGGTTCCGTACCCAAAGGGTAAACCGGGACCCTATTACTAAGACTCCGCTGTCCGTCCGTTTGTCTGTCTGTCCGTCTGTCACCAGGCTGTATCTCACCGTGATAGTTAGACAGATGAAATTTTCACACATGATGTATTTATGTTGCCGCTTTAACAACAAATACTAAAAAACAGAATTAAATTAATATTTAAGGGGGTTCCCATACAAAACAACCGTTTTTTTTGCCGTTTTTATAGATAATGGTACGGGACCTTTTGTGTGCGAGTCCGACTCGCACTTTTTTAGTTATAAATTTTTCATCATAATTAGTCCAAGTAATAAAGAATGCAAGCAGTGAGCATGTCAAACACCTTGGACTTGCAACTCCATCAACATGTGTTAGTTGATGATTGTTTGATGATGGTTTCCTGCTACAGATCCAGAGGACTTCTGGAGGCTATTATCAGCCGAGTTACCGTGCTTCTCCTGGGATGATGATGAAGACACCATGGTCAGTACCATCAAGTCGAAGGGCGCCAAGAAACCAGCAGCGAAAGAAGTAGCTGTTGCTGTAAGTACCTACCTGCTCTAAAGACAAAGATTCACCCGAAAGCAGGCGTATTGCGCTAAGAAATTGTATAGGACAGGGATGGCGTTGGATGATCACTTATGACATCACCATAGATTGACTTACTTGAGTTATGCTTATATGTATGATTTTCTATTTTATCCAAAGACCTCAAAGTAAGTAAATAACAAAATTATGTACCTATGAAAATAAGCTAGACGTGTGTAGGAATATAAAAGCGACGATTTATTATTATTTTTACATTAAAATATTCAGTTTATTTAGCTATACTGGTATCTAAAAAGACCCAATTTTTCGTCATTTTCAACGATTCTTGCGATGGTAAAATCGTATTTATGGGATTTTTTTGTATAAAACTGTCTATTTTTTATTAGCTATCTCAAAAAATGAATGTATTATCTATAATTTCATACTATAATATTATCACACTGTGATTCCTGGATCATTATTATGGTACCTGAAAAACTTTTTTTTAATAGGTACGTCCACAATTTTCAGCACTAGTTTCACAAATAATCAATAATTTTGTATGTACTAGCCCGTATGTGATACGATTCAAGTTTGAATTGCATAGGATAGTAGATTTTCAACTTCTATATTATTTAATTGTGATAATACGTAATTGTTTGTTTGGACGTCACGTAGCCCTCCGTAAACTCGTAAATACCTACCTCCTATAACGTTTACTTCCGTAAATTTGGAAAGTGTAAAAATTAACAAACTGTATAAGTACTCAAGGCTATAATATGTTTGGCTTATTTGCGCAAACGAAACTATTATATAATAGATGTGACATAAAAGTTGTAAAAACGTTGTAAATTGAGTATTCAAATACAATTCTGTAATTAATTACTTTCTCTGTACACCTAATACCTACTTTTCCCCGTTTATTTTAGTAATTGACGATTATACAACGACTATTATTTATATCATTTATGCAATGTTTTAGTGTTGTTTGTATTGGTAGGTATTTGGGACAACTGACAAAATTTGGGTCTATGTGTCCGGATGTATGTATATTGGTAATAGGATGCCGTTCGTATTTTTCAACTAATTTTTATTAAACTTGATAGTTTTGCAACTAGTTTTGCAATTTGATAGTTTTTTTTGTAAGGAAACTGAAAGAGGGGGAAGTTGGCTTTGGGGCCATTTACCATCCTGTTTTTGATAATATTTGTCAGAAAGAATCGAACAATTTTAAATAGGTATTTCGTTATTTCAAAAACGAATACGAAAACCCTGATGATTATAAAATATTATAATTATGAAAAGGATTGTTATAAAAAAAAAAACTAATTATACATAGTAATCCACAGACTCAACAAAAATGTTGTTAGTTGTCCAGCTGCGGACGAGGCCACCCAGAATGCAATGGGGGATTGCAAAGACCACCACGCTTGCAGGTGGATTGGTGGACTTCTGTAGGCTTAGCTGAGTTAGTTGAAGAGCTTTTTTGTGAATGATTTCGTCCGGGGAAGTACTACCACCAATACCTATTTCTGCCACAAAGCCGTAGTGCTCGCATTGCTGTGTTCCGGTTTGAAGGGTATGGGTGCCGGTGAAATAACAGGCACATGAGACTTTTCATCTTTATGTCTCAGGATGGCGGGCGCAGTATAATGACACATAGGGCGCGTCCTAGGTGGACGTGACCTGTGAGGTAATGCACTGTTCATAGGCAGAGGGTACCGCTTAACATTAGGTGGATAATCCGCTTGACCCGTCATACCAAGTTGTATAAAAAAAAACTTCTAAACTCTGATGTATTCAAAGTAACCAAGTTATGGAAAATTTCTTGCAGCGTAGTTCCATGGCCACTGTAACAATAGAAGACACCAAGGATTACGCCCCGTATGTCCTACCAGGAATCACGCCAGGCTATGAGATGAGTCTTCTCGTCATGATGGCCAGAGATATACCTTTCAAGAAACCTTCTCCAGAGCCGGGTAATATTGCCAACCTTTTTTTTTACGATGGGAAATTGATAACGTTTGTCCATCATCTCGGGGAGACCTGAGGGGTTCTGTCGGGCTCTCCGTTAGCTAGCACCCAACGGCATACAGACTAAAAACTCATCGATATTCCTTCCTTCACCTTAATGCTAATGCATCATCAAACCACTCATCATCTGACGAGTGGTTTAGAGATGCACTAACACTTGAGAGGGTCACGGGGTTCCAATTGGATTCTAAAGCCCTTCTCCCATTACGATACGCATAGGCAATTCAAGTATCCTGCAAGTCTCGGAGACAAGTCGCCGCCAAGTATCTTAAATACTAGTCTCCGAGACTTGCAGGATACCTTCAGGATACTTGAATCGCCTGTGCGTATCGTAATGGGAGAAGGGTCTAACGCGGCCCTCTCGGTGATTGTTCACATAAAGCGAACCCCAAAGGATTACAACCTAGCTACATTATAAAAAGAGAGCCAGCAAAAAAACACGCTAAAACTTTTTGAGAAGTTAGCCAGTGTTATGAAAAACAAGTATGGCGGCCCAATGTGTCGGTGGTGCCCTGCGCAACATTTTTGGTGTGACAAAAATTTACAAATATATACCTAAGAATGTGTCCATTGACACTTTTCTTACTGTCTCTATTTAAGGGGAGGACACTTTGTTCTTGTGTTCTTATTACCAAGCACTAGTTAGCACTACATTTCACTATAGTTTACAATACACTAACTCATAAGGTTTAGTTCTTTTGAGTCTTCTCACTATGTCCATGTTATCGAAAAGCTGGATTGCCTCGACATTCACATGATAATGAAGTCTACGTTCGTGAGCTTCTGCATATTTTAGAATGACTTTTTGACGAACTCTATATTTAGGTCCCGGTGGAGATCTTCGTTTCTTATGTATCTAGTTGACACGTTCTGGCAAATAAAATTATCTAATCTTATCTTATCTTAAGACTGCGCCAGCGCCAGGCAGAAATCTCCATACAAAAAAAACGACTCGCGCCGCTCGAAAAAGCCGTTTTTATTGTATATATCGTAAAATATTGATAATTTTACAAAACCCCTACAGTTAACCCTCGGCTTTGTTGTATTGATATTAATTATCAAATTATTAACCCAATAGTATGCACCATTTCAATAACTAATAGAATCTAAAAAAGCAGTAGTGCTCGCATTGCTGTGTTCCGGTTTGAAGGGTAAGGGTGCCGGTGAAATTACAGGCACATGAGACTTTTCATCTCTATGTCTCAGGGTGGCGGGCGCAGTGCAATGCCATATCGGGCGCGTCCTAGGTGGACGTGACCTATGAGGTAATGCACTGTTCATAGGCAGAGGTTACCGCCTAACATCAGGTGGGACATTTGCTAATTCCGTCATTCTAGTAGTAAAAAAAAAAAAAATAGGCAAATAATAGACGTAACTTTGGTTTTTTTTTCTATCAAGAAAATATTATCGTATCGTGTTTCTGGTACAGTGATTCCTCGGAATTATAATGTTAGTATCCTTGCATATTTTTAATTTGAATATTGTACAAGATTTAGACAGTTAAACGACTAATTTAAGATTGTTTTTTTTTCTTAACCTTTAATGTCCCACTGCTGGGCAAAAGTCTCCTTGAAATTCTTCCGCTTGTCCTTGGCAGTCTCCCACCACTCCTTCTCAAAATTAACAAGATCGTCCCACCAACGCTTTCTCGGCCAACCCCGAGGTCGCCGTAATTCAGGTATCCACGGTGTGCTGATGTTCGCCCACCTATTGGGAAGCATTCGACTGACGTGCCCCGACCAATCCCATTTGAGCCTGGCTGTTTTACCACCTACGTCGGCAATACTAGTCAGGGAACGCAGCGTGGTCTTCCTAACATGGTGTCTAGAATGCTGCTATCTTATCTTATTTTAACAATTTGTCGTGTCCAGAGGTGGCGTTATGGAAGTATTACCGCTGGGTGGACTGGGCGAAGCGCCGTGGTCTGTATGCCGACTACGAGTGTCCCAGAACCAGGTTCCTGAGGGTCAGCGGTCTTTTGAAGCTGTCGTATGCTCCTCATCTGCTGGATGTGATCAGCACTGAATCTGTAAGTTTTGCTATAACTATTAGTAAACCAAGCAAGGCGGGCGAAGTTCGCCCACGACGCAGGAGGTTGAGGGTTCGATTCCCGCCTCGGAACAAATATTTGTACAATCTGCAGATATTTGTTCAGGGTGTTCTGGGTATGTTTCTATGTAGAACAAAAAATATCTACCTATCTATGTAATGTATTGTATTAAGTATATCAGTTATCTAGTACCCATAACACAAGCTCTGAATAGCTCGGGGCTAGATAATGTTTTTGTGAACTATCCAGCATTATTAATTTATTTATTTATTTATTATTATTTTTATCTCAAGATGTGTTGATGATTTGTGATTAGTAAAAAAACTCAATAAAAATTGAATTTCGCTGACACATGTTACATTCATTATTAATAACACATACAAAACAAAACACATTCCGAATTATTTGAATAAGGGCTGATTTCTCAATCCTCAAATAAATGTTCCAATAACTATCTAACGAATAAAGTTACATGGCTGTATATAAGACGAATAATTGATCGCCGATTTTTCAATCTTCATTTATTCCATAGATAACTATCGGGCTGTGAAGTGAAACAAATATATTGTTCCTACAATTATAGATGATTATAGATAATTATAGACCTACTATTGTAGTTAACCGGCGAATGAAGCGGCAGCTAGATTTTTTCCTCAGATATCGTGGTTATTCGACAAACAAGTCTTATGCGGCAATTGAAAAATTCAATATCTTGCTATCTGTCGAATAAATGCTATCTGGTGGGTTACTATGAGCTCTTATTGCCATGCAGTTGTTCAAAAAGTCAAAGTCAAAAGTATTTTATTCATTGAAATCACAAGGATCATTTTGAATCGTCTTAAAAAATAAATTTACAGTTACTCCTGTTCCAACGCAACCAGACCTAGAAGAATCAGGCAACAAACACGGTCTGTTTTTCTTTTGATGATCCTTCTTACTACTAGGTGGAGAGCGCCTGTGTGGTGCCTCGAGAACAAGTTGAAGCTGATTCAAGGAAAAAAGGAAAACCAAATTAAAAGCCTTACTTAGGTAGGCAGTCAAAAGTAAGATGATAGAGAGAATCAGCAAAAGTTCATAAGGCAGCACACACTACGCTTGATATACACATAAATAACACATCAGTAATAAATTATATGCAGGTACAGACATTGCAAATTGACAAATTAGGTGTCGAGGGGCAGAGCGACATCAGGCCACGCGGCTTTATCATTAACATAGTCATGTAGTGTGTAATACGCTTTCTTAATTAAATTATTCTTTATGTAAGATTTAAATCTTTGAATCGAAAGTTTAGAAGCACTTTCTGGAAGTATATTATAGAACCGAACAGAATTCCCCATAAAAGACCCACTTACTTTTTTTAATCTAAATTTGGGAATACTCAGTTTATTTTTATTTCTCGTGTTAAAACAATGCACGTCACTTTTTTTCATAAATCTATCTAAGTGTTTATGTGTATATAATAAGGTTTCGTAGATGTATTGCGATATTACGGTGATAATGTTAATTTCCTTAAAACGCTCCCTCAAGGAGTCACGTGGCTTCATTTTATAAATGGCACGTATTGCCCGTTTTTGTAAAACAAATATTGTTTGGATGTCTGCTGCTTTCCCCCACAGAATGATGCCATATGACATAACACTATGGAAGTAGCCAAAATAAACTAGCCTAGCTGTAGCTTCATCAGTAAGCTGCCTTATCGTACGAACTGCATATGCAGCGTAACTAAGTCTACCCGCAAGTGCCTCAATTTGTGGTCCCCACTGCAAACTTGCATCAATATTAAGTCCTAAGAAAACAGTAGAGTTTACAAGATTGAGTGTCTCCTTATTTACTTTAATATTAGTTGGGTAATGTTTTACATTTGGCAAAGTGAATTTAATGCATTTAGTTTTTTTAGCATTAAGCAACAGATTATTTACTGTGAACCAATCAAGAACTCGCGATAGTGATTTATTTAGATCATCGTAATTAGCTTTTGACCTATCAACTTTGAAAATTAAAGACGTATCGTCAGCAAATAAAACTATATCACATATGTCTTTTACATAAAAAGGGAGATCGTTAATGTATACTAAAAATAGAAATGGGCCTAGTATTGAACCCTGGGGCACTTCCATAACAATAGACGATCCTGAAGACCTTTCACCACCAACGTCAACTATTTGTACTCTATTGGATAAGTAAGAATTTACAAGGTTAATTGCCTGATTTTGGATGCCATAATGTTTTAACTTCAAAATTAGAGTAGCATGACTCACGCAGTCGAATGCTTTGGATAGGTCGCAGAATACTCCGATCGCGTCTTGCGAGTTTTCCCATGCTTGAAATATGTGTTCCAAAAGCATGCTACCAGCATCAGCTGTTGATCGACCCTTGGTAAATCCAAATTGATGACTATGAAGTAGTCTGTGGAAGTTAATGTGTGACAATAATTGAGTAAGAATAAGTTTTTCAAAGATTTTACTTAACGCGGGCAATATAGAAATCGGCCTATAATTAGCTGGATCTTTTGCATTTCCAGACTTGAACAAAGGAATTAATTTACTATGTTTCATAAGATCTGGAAAGATTCCGTCGTCAACACATCTATTAAAAATGTAGGCTAAGCATGGAGCAATATCAATAATTATAATACCTAACACCTTTGTGGATATTCCCCAAAGATCTTCAGTATTTTTAATATTAAGTGACTTAAATGTCTTAACAATACTATCGGCATTTACGTATCTAAAGCTAAACGCGATCTCACATTTAGCAACACTTAGTTCCAATAAAGTAGATGCTCCAGAGGCAGATGATTGTAATGACTGGGTTACAATAACTGGTATATTAGAGAAAAAATTGTCAAAGGCATTCGCGACATCAATCTTTTTTGTCAATATTGTATTGTTTATGTTTAATTTGATCTGCTTATTGCGTGGCTTAGATTTACCTGTTTCATTATTAATTAATTTCCAAGTTGCCTTAATTTTATTCGATGATTTTCCTATTTTTTTTCTCAAATGTAATGATTTAGCTGCACGACAAACTTTAATGTTAAACTATTCAGTACAAAATATTGGTTCCGTGATGTCCGCAACTATATTTAAAGGCACAATCGCAGAGGGTCTACAGACTTCTGCGATTAAAGTTATTCAACGATGTAAAATGTCAACGATGAAACGATATTTTGTACTGAATAGTTTTTGAACTGAATGGATATAAGAGCTCATAGTAACCCCCCTGTTTGTTTATCTAGCGATTGAAAAACCGGGCCGCGTGGAATCTTGCAACTTAATTTTAAAGCAGTTATCCTCAACCGATTAAGCTGAATTTTGGCATACCTGTCAAGTTCCGACGACAATGCAATATTATGGTGACAACGAGCTTATCTAATGATGGAGTCGGAAGGTGGACAACGGAACTCCTCGAGGAATAAAGTAGACTGGCCGTGTTTAGACTCATTTTGATCAGCACACGGTTACAATCACTAATTTTATGAAAACTTGTAATAGATATTTAAAAAGATATTTTTCACAAAACACTTATTTATATTATAAGGTGATGACAAACAAGCAGACTACCTGCCTGATGTAGAGCAGTCACCGCCGCCTATGTACATTTGCAAACCCTTGGTATTGCAAACGCGCTGCCTACCATTAAGAGCCCTATTGATATCTCTTGAATTGACCCATATTGTAGCCCTGTGGGAAGACATCCAACGGGAGCTCATTCCACGCCTCGAAGGTTTAAGGTACTAAATGTCAGTAGGTGAACAATTTTGATTTTGTTACAGCTGTCATTCGGGTTTGTACAAGAACAGAATAGATCGAAACCTCTTCCGGTGAGAAATTATTTTATACCAGAAAATCCTAGCTCTAATTTGCTGATCAAAACGAGCCCAAACAGTGCCAGGCTACTATTTATGATCGAAGAGTTCTATTTTTCACCTTCCGTCTCCATCCTATAAGCTCGTTGTTACCATAATATTGTATTGTCATCGGAACTTGACAGGTATGCCAAATTTCAGTTCAATTGAATATCACAGGAAGTGGTTGAAAACTCGATAGCCAGATTTGTCCCCCCAGGTTCCACCTCCTGGTTCCATCATCAGATCAGCTACAAGTTACCAAATTATAGTATTTTCGTCCGAACTACATAATACAAAAAAAGTTTCATTTCGATACGAAAATTTTAAGTAGGTTTGTTCCGTTGACGGAGTCTTTGGCCCACAAATGTCCACCTTCATCAAACATCTTGGAGACGAAATCGCTGACCACTGGAATAGATCCTTAAGCGTTTTGATGGGTAGAATCATCATCTCAATAATCCAATCCGCAATCGCGGTAAACATCCATGTTATTCGGCTTCGACGATGGAGCAAACCTACCTCACAAAGAATACTTCTAAAGCTAGATTCATATTGATGTGTAGGGGTGTGTCATGGCGCGCCAGAACGCTATCGGTTACGTTTATTTCCTATGACTAGATTCACATTAGTTGGTTCTGTTGTGCTGTGGCGCGTTCTGTCGCGGTAAAATCTCTCGACGATCGGTCATTCCAGAGAGGTAGTGAGGGATCTGTCGCGGCCGACAACAAGCTACAACAATGTGAATCGGTCATTACGACGCGTGACTGCGAGGGATGCAGTTCGTTACTGTAATGTATGTGGCAACACCCAATTATGATCTATGGTCGCTCTCTCTCTACGGGCCCCGGTGTTGGGGTGACGTGTCTGTTTTTGGCTGCAATTAGCAATACAATAAATATGGAAATATAATAGCAGTCATTATTTAATTAGTTATCATCATCTCAATTACGTTACTAGATATTGTTTTTTAATAGTTCTACTTTATAAAAATGTTCGATGAACTTATCGAGTTAGTACGGCAATAATGAGTACTCTATGCCACTAAATGTATGATAATAATATAGTATAATCCTTTTATTTTATTTAAGAATCACCAATAGCAGTAATTGATTATCTTCATCAAAATTACTGTCAGTATCAGATGATCCCATTTTGAAACACCTATTCACACCAAAACTCTCACACGATGAATGATCTGAAAATGCCCTATATTGCGCCACATCAGTATGAGCACTCCGCGACACAACACAAGGCGCCCCAACATACCTCGAAACAGCAATATGTATCTAGCTCTATTGATATAAACTAATAAATTGTATTGTTTGATATTGTTCATATTGTACTGAATAAATACCATACATAGTAAAAAAAAAAATAAGTAGGTTATTTAAATGACTTACAAGATTTGATTAAATTGTCTGTTAGTTTGTCACTTAGTGAAGCTAGGAGGGAAGTAGTAAGCACTTGTTAATATAAAAAATACAAAAAGAGAAAAAAACAATACTAAATAAAAAAACAGTCTCATTTTTTTTAGTAAGTATGTTGTTGACATCATAAAACAATAGGAACAAAGGTTTTCCTTTTTTCAAAATTTTAAAATTGTGAATTTATCTAGGTATTAAGGTATTATTTTTATTACGTATTTATTTAGAAAAAGGGTAAACCTGTTAGCCTACTAATTAACATTCATTCATTTCAAAATTTCAAAGTATTCATATTTTTATTAATATTGTACATACCGGCTTGTGTTGTATTAATCTTTCTGTAAATAAATGTAAATCCTTGGAATAGATAAACAATGTTTTGTCTTTTGCATTGAAAGGCAGTTTCAAATTCGATCGAAAGAGACAAAACACGGTGTAATTATTCAAAGGATCCTCCGCGCTTAATAGCGTAATGCACTGTTAAAGGCAGAGGTTACCGCTTAACATCGGGTGGGCCATTAGCTTGTTCCACCATTCACAAACATAAAACAAACAAGTAATTAATTTCGTAAAAATAAAAAAAAAACCTCTCATGTTCAGTCTCTCTGGTTAGGTTGCTATTATTTTATTTACTACTAGCGACTGGTCCCGGCTTCGCACGGGTAGTTTCAGGATGAAAAATAGCCCCCCTCCCCCCCTCCTATATCCTATTATCCTGGTAGCCTATGTCACTCAGGCAAGGTGAATGTAGCTTTCCAATGGTGAAAGAATTTTTGAAATACGAAAATACAAATATTTCCTCTTTATAATATTATATAGTGTAGATGTAAATTAGGTAGACTACTATTTACAAATAATTGGAATTAATAAGTGACAAAAATATTTTCATGTTCTAGATAAAAGTTACCGCTATGAAAAGTGGTAAGGATAACAAATTGGCAACAACAGGCTCAACAACAGGTCAACAAAACAAAGAGGAATTGAAGGAATGGATACCGTATATTGAAGTAAGTACTACTTCTTCTTCATGCCACTGGTTCTCTCTCGGTCACGCCGCGGTGTTATTGAAGCCGCCCAGTATAAGAGGGATTTATACCGTCAGTCGGATCACGGAAGGATTTCGTTCCCACGGTCTGGCAAACACGGCGAGAGAGGAACATCGGTGGGGTTTTAATGGGTATTCTGCCCTATCAGGCGGTGAGTCCCACATTGGACCGGTTAATTTTAAAATGAATTACCCTTATGAAGACAAAAAAAAGGTCATAGAGCAAAAAAAAAAGGTTGCGGGTTGCGGAGGTCCTGAAAAGTTCGTTTTGGAAAGATATTTTGTAAAAATATCTTGTATATGTATAAGTATCGTACTGTGGGCGCCATACTTGAGAACAATAGTCGAGAATGCAAAGCAATAAAAAAAACTAGCAAAAAAAACACGTTGTTTGTTTGTCTTAATTTCATTATTTATTTTTAAAGTGAATATTTCAAGCGTCAACCTGCTGTCGTTATTAATATCGAGCAAAAACGAGCAAAAAATCACGTTTTTTGTATGGGAGCCCCCTTAAATATTGATTTTATTCTAATTATTAGTATTTTTTGTTATAGCGGCATCAGAAATACATCATCTGTGAAAATTTTAACTGTCTAACTATTACTGTTCATGAGATACGGACAGGTGACAGACCGACAGACAGACAGACAGACAGGCAGACAGACGGACGGACAGCGGAGTCTTAGTAATAGGGTCCCGTTTTACCCTTTGGGTACGGAACTCTAACAAAGGTGCAATAACATCCTCGAGTAAATTTATCTAATCTTTGTTCCGCAGCTCCAAGGACTGATAAAAGAGCTGAACATTCTCTTCTTCCCGTCAATGTACGAGTTCACTTCTGCAGCCAGCTGCCCTTCCGTCCGCATCACAAAATCCTTGCCAAACCGAGCCATAGACATGGTTGCTCCAAAAACAGGTCCACTTTACCTCCAAATCGACAGCCCAGAGGAGAATTGCCTACGAATGTCGCTAGCGATTCTTCATCCAAGGGTTTTGATAAATAGTGGCATACCGATAACTGATGAAAGTGAGCCAGCATATCTGTTACTGGAGAGGTTTGACTGGTTTGGAGACTGTGATGAGGTCCCAGTACCGAAGGCGTTTGTGCAGACGCAAGGCTATGACACCATAGAGGCAACTTTTCTGCCAGGAAGACATTTCTGTCGGTATGTACCTAGTTTTTTTTTTTTTTTTTTTTTTTTTTTATGTACCTAGTTGCTTCTCAAACTGGTCTACGGCCCGCCTGATGGTGAACGGCTACCGTCGCCTATTGACATCTGCAACACCAGAGGTATTGCCAATGCGTTGCCTGCCCTGAAGGACTCTTTTTAAAAAAAAATTGTAGCGGTTCTGTTGTAATTTAGCTGAAACACCTCAGGAGGGAGCTCATTCGACAACTGGCAAATATGGGAGAGAAAAAATCTCGTAAACTGAGCAGTACGAGACACCCACGTGTCGATGATGTGTGGATGAGCTCCATTGCGTTGTCGAGAAGTGCGATGATAGAACCTGGAAGCGGGTATGAGATTAAACAGCTCCTCAGAGCACTCCCCATTATAGAGCTGATAGAATACACAGAGCGAGCCGATGTCTCGGCGCAGGCTGAGGCGCAGGCGATCAAACTGGTCGCGATCGTTTGTATAGTGTTCCGACTGTATTACCCGTGGTACCAATAGTACTACCAGTAGTAACGCAGTATTTTTGCTCCTCTTATAACCGACTGCCTCAGTAGCACGATGGGGAATTTTATGTTCTCGTCTGACCGCAATGGCAGCCCATTAGACATCTTGTTCACGATATCCCAAACTGCCCAACATCCCCCACCTTATGCCTAGTTTGTAGGTTTAAATCTGATAGCAAGAATGCACCAGCGGCTTTTGAAATTATTATCTACTTAAAACATACATACGTACGTACACACACGCTTTTTCCCCCAAAAGGATAGGCAGAGCCACAATCGGCCTATTCACCGTAGGTTGAATCATCGTGGGAATATAGATGTGACAAGTGGTCAGATCATCGCCGCCATTGAAGTAATGGTGGCGATGATCTGAATGACTTACTTGAATGACTGACTTGACTAACTTTTTCCTAAAACGTCGAAGGGAAATATTATTACAAAGATATGGACGTAGACAGTTCAGTAGTGGACATAGCGTATATTTTTTGAAACTATCATGGTTATCTACATTCTTTTCACTAGAAACGGGATGTTTACAATGATTTTTGAGGGAACAATCAAAACTCAAAAATCATGGTAAATATCCCGTTTCTAGTGAAAAGGATGATTCGTTAATTCTATAATTTTATAATATCTCCAAAACTATCAACCAGGGGGATCGAACCCACGACCGATACGTTAAGCGCTGCGCCGGTGTTGTTCCACATTGACGAATTTTATCATAATTTTGTAGTTTAAACTATAGAGTTCAAATTTATAAAAGTACCGGTTTTAAAATAAAGCTAACAAAGATGGTATCTTTCAGACTATGGATTCACTCTCCAATGAATTGGCACGTTATGCTAATAAGTGACTCTACCCTACTCCTCGGTTCGCGTGACCTGATAGAGTCCGCAGCGGTACGGGAATGCCCCTGGGCAGCCAGATTTCTGAGCAACCTTGGAACCGCCTTCACCAACTGGATCCGAGTTAACAGATCCAATCCTGCTATACTGATATCTGATAGAGAGTTTTACAGGTTATATATATATTTATATTTTTTCCTTTTTTTCCCCGTTTTTTTCCGGGGTAGGCAGAGCCTCCATGGTCCTCTATTTACAGAGAGTTGCACCATCGTGGAATAAAGACGTGACGAGTGGTGAGCTCATCGCCGCAATTGTTTCTGATGCCTGAGTCGGCTAACACTTTCTTCCAGTAATAACACATTCCATAATAAGCCACGACAAAACTTATCAACAAGTCCGGGTCATCTCTTAGTTGGCTTTTACGACATCCACAAGAGGAGACGGAGGGGTTTATTGTTAAGGCTGGGCATACCACGGCTAAATTACAGTTTCACAGGTTAGAGCTAGAGGAATCTGTGCCGGTGTACATATATAGATCACACTGATATTTTAGCTAGGGAAATCACCCTTTCGCAAGAAATAAATTAGCCTGATCTTGGTCCTAGTCTTTACAGATCCACCAACTTAACTGTAGAATGAAATGTATGTAGTTTTCTATCATCTACATACATTTCATTCTACAGCTAAGTTGGTGGATTTCTAAACTGTTTTGAATGGCCGGTGAGACACACAAAAATGCCTTTTATAAAAAAATACTTTCTTGGTTTTGTTTATAACTTCAATGGCAAGCAAATATGCCACAATCGAATCTACAGAATGTAAAGTCAATTTAAGTGTTCCGCAAGGATCAATTTTAGGACCTTTATAAATTTTAACTTTCATAAATGACGTGTCCGTAGTATTAATAAATATGGATGTGATTTTATTCGCAGACGTCACAATAATAGCGCAAAAGCTAGCAGCAAATAATTAGAATCTGTTAATGGTATTACAATTTGGTTTTCAATTAATAATACGCTCTTGAACGTAGATAAGACCAATGTCCTCCAATTTTCACTTAGTACTCGGCTAAATGTTACATCTAGAAGAATGAAATAAACGCTTGATGACTTAAATAAATGTATCCCCCACTAGCAATGTAATATTTCTAGATGTATGGCTACATACCAACTTAACACGGGCTGTTCACATTCAAATACTGGCTAAAATGCTATGCTCTGCTAACATATACATACACAGTCAAGAAAATCAAGGTGATAGGCGGGGGAAAGGACCACGAGACGTCTTTTTTTCGTATTTTTACTTGCTAATGACATTGTGCAGTATTTTAGGGGCCAGCTGCAGGTAAGGTTTTTATTTTACAGAAGCGTGCAATTCATTAGATATTGCGAATGTTATTTTTAATTCTGTAGAACAAAAGCTAACTTTTGCTATACAGAATTAATGATTATTAATTCCCTAAGGAATTGAGTATTATGACCATCATTATGAAAGTTAAGCTAAGTTAAATGTGTTTAGGTAAGAGTAATTGTAATAACTTGAAAACTGTTAAGCATGTCCATGTCTACACATGACACAAAAATAGCCTAGTCATACTTAAAAGGAGATTAATAACATGCGACCTGTCCAAGGATACTTAAAGAATTGTATTGTATACTTATAAATAATATTTTAATCATCAATCATCATGTTCCTACGTTCCAGGTCTTATCAACCAGATCTACACTGGGACCCCGAGGTAGTCGGTTACAACCAAGCTCTCCTTCATTGGATGTTCAGACAGGCCCTCCAATCACTGCTCTCCAAACGTCTCCACATCCTGGAGCTTAGATGCGTTTGCACAGTTCTAAGACATTATTTTTGCGACCCTGACTTCGGGCATCCTCCGAAACCAGCGCCGCCCAAGTCCTTAAGGGATATAGTAACTTTGGATTTGTGTGACTGTATCCTACCTGAACCAGAAGAAACTGATATGGATAAAGAGATCGTGGAAGAACAGGTACGATTAGTCAAAGAAAGTTTAACACATAATGACGACCTCAGTAGCGCGTGGGGAGAGTAGCCGGCTGAGATGCGAGAGGTTGCGGGTTCGATTCCCGGGTGCGGGACAAATTTTTGTATGATCTGCAAATATTTGTTCCGGGTCTAGGTGTTGATACCACGGTATTTATAGTTCCTAATAGCCATGACACAGGGAATCCTAGTGTGGGATCAGGACTATGTATGTGACTGTTGGTTGTTGTTATGTTATAACTTTCAGTGTATGTGTTTTATTGGGAATATTTTTTCAATAAAAGTTTATAGCAAAGTATTTCGGAAAATGGTGATAAATCTGGTACCTGTTCTAAACCGTCAGGTGATTAAAACGAGCTCGATCACGGCATGTCTACTTAAAACCATCGAGAGATCCGTTGTCCACTATTCGTCTTCATCATCAGATCGCCTTGTTATCGCCGTAATATTGTATTATCATCGAAACTACATTAAAGTGCGCAACTTTCAGATGTGCCATAGTTTAAATACATAAAAACACTGGCAGAGTATTCAGCTGAACTATCGGCGCCGAATTTACAGCAGATAGAGTGAATGTGCGTGTGTGTGTGTGTGTGTGTCTGTCTATCCCATCGTAGCTCCCGAACGGATGAACCGATTTCATATTTTTTTTTTGTTTGAAAGGTGAATTTGTCGGGAGTGTTCTTAGCTATGTTTGATCAAAATCGGTTCAGCGTGTCGCTACACTTAAGACTACTCATAAAATATAGGTTTTACTCGTACTCATCATTCAAGAAAAACATGAAGGTGTTCAAGTTTTATACAAACGACATGCTACAAATTGAATAAAAAAACGATTACTGGCTTACAAAAGTTAGCCTCAGCACAGAATTCAATTAATAGTACCTACAGTTACGGAAGGTTGTCTCCGCAAATCATTTAAATAAATAGCTACTCTTGCCCCCAAAGAATAAAGTGCAATTCATGTTGCACAGCGCTACCTACAGCTAAAATCACCTAGTAAAAAAATAAAATAAAAAGGCATTTATTCTTTACACTATACAAAAAAGAACACAAAGGATACATTAAGTATAAAAATAACATATTTAGTCTAGTGTAAGAGAAAAGGTCGAGGGCTCAGCCACGCTGTTTTTCAGCCTCGCCTTAGAATGCTGCTGTCGTCACAGCAGCCATGATACTCGGTAGCTATCCGCTGTTCCCAAACAAAAGTGAAACTATGTAACAATGATTGAAAAAAACAAGGAACAGCAGGACAACCACCGAGAACTCGTAACAGATAGATACTAGGTACCTAATAAGCTTAGGTACCCACACAAGCTAATATTCAAATACAAAATGGTAAGTTTATGGTACCAGGTAATGGTGGTATTTAAACAAGTATATTCAGATAAGGTACCTCTCTTTCTATCGCGTAATTCTTATCCTGTCTGACTCACTGAAATTACTCGACAAGTCAAGCCCGCCGGGTACTTGTAGCTTCATACCCAAGACGTGGGCCTGGCCTCAGGTAGGTTGGGAAAAACAGGAACTTAGTCTAGGAACTTGGCTAGTTAGGCATAAGACAAGTCTTGGAAGATCCCTTTATAAATTGCATATTTTTCTTCTTAATCCCATAGAACGTTGTCGACGACAAGCCTCTAGTCGACCCATTAATCATGAGTCAACTCCTAACTCCACCCGTAGACCCCATCACCTCGCAAGTCTGCGAGCTTCAGACTGAGGAGCTGCCCTGCGGCGTTCTGAAGGACGAGCGAGAGAAGGTCATCAGGCAGCACGAGGCAGCCACCAACATCCAGGCGTGGTGGCGAGGGTACTGGGCGAGGATGTGCCTGAATGGAGACATCACGTTTCCGTCAGATGTATTGAAGACTGTATGTATGTCATAACAATGAGCAACAGGGTTTTTTTTATACAACTTGAAAAGTCGGTCAAGCAGATGACCCACCTGATGTTAAGTGGTACCCTCTTCCTATGAACAGTGCATTATCACATAGGTCACGTCCACCTAGGATGCACCCTATATGGCATTGCACCACGCCCGCCACCCGGAGACAAAGATGAAATTCTCATGGGCCTGTCATTTTACCGGCACCCATACCCTTCAAACTGGAACACAGCAATGCGAGCACTACTGCTTTGCGGCAGAAATAGGTATGGCAGTACTTCCGCTGTCGAACTCTTTCACCAATAGCTCTACTACGAACAACTTTACCTCTGTGTACCTTTTAATTTAAGCGATTGATTTTTAGGTTAAGTATAGGCTCTTTGTTTACAAACATTCCACTTTCAAAATAATTCACTTTTAGCACTTTTAATCTTCTTTCATTCATGTGAGATATCAATGTTTTGCTGCAGGTATTGGATAGCGTCGTGGGCAACCTAGAAACCCTCTCAGCTCTGATGAACGAGTTTTTCGGCATGTACCCCGGAGCCAAGCATGCGTACTCCTTAGCATCTGCCCTGGGAGGTGTTTACGGCTTAGCACAACACCAGGGAACTTCCTCCGTCACGCCCAAGTGCAAGTGGATCCCGTTCTTCCAAGTTGTGTTCTACTGCCATGGGCCCGTGAAGGTCCACTTCGATATACATAGCAATATTCAACATACTACCGTGGCAGTGTATAATAATGATACTAAGGAACAGGTGCCCCAGACGTTTAACGCGCAACTGACCTTCGATTTTAACAAGAATATTTATGGGTAAGACTATATTATGGTTACACGCGTATTCGTATTCCAGACATTATATATAATGTCTGAAAAACATGAGTACTCGTGTATACTTTTTTGACACAAAAAAAGATTGCGCAGGGCAACACTGACACTTACGGGGCACTATACTTGCGCTGCCGTATTTTATAACACTGGCCTAGTTAAGACTGCGCCAAAGCCAGGCAGAAATCTTCATTAAAAAAAACGCCAAGCGACGCTCGAAAAAGCGGTTTTTATTGTATATCTCGTGAAATATATATAATTTTAAAAAACCCCGTTGGTGATCCCTCCGTTTTATGGTATTGATCTTATTTAAATCTAATTTTTAACCCAATAATCTGTACCATATTGACAAAAAAACGCTGACTTCTGGTCTATAAGCCGTGAACCGGAGATATTACGGCACCTCGCTATTTTTTCCTGTTTTAGCTGCTTTCACCTAGTTAAATAAAGGAATTGGAAAATAGCCGAATAGTCACAACTTATCTCTTAAATTTTATCATCAAGTTCTGTGTTTGATTTAATAAATTAACTTCGTATATACATCACAATACGCCTACAAGGCCGCGAGTGAAAGAATATGAGCCATTTGCTCATATTCAGGCCACGCACCTCGCCTACTTGTCTATTCTCTTTACTTGCGAAGTGAGTTACTGACTTAAATTCACTATTCGAGAGAAACGCAATGTATAGGCGCTGACTCCACGAGCGAGAGAATCGCGACGAGTCCACGCTCGCCCATGCAAATTATCACCGCCATAACATCGCTGTGTGGAGACGCGTTCATAGAAATATATGACACGTCGTTAATATCGCCGCGATTCTCTAGGGGGGTAGGTAGGGTTAGGGTCCATTATGGCGCAATTCAGGCTGATGGCATGTATAAGCTTTACACACAGTCATACGGTATATGTCAAGATCACATATTGTTTTTTTTGTTAATCTTGCCATGTCCGTGCGTCAACCGGGGCCCGTGCTGAAAACCAGCGCTGCAGTTTACTGCAGCATTATGCTGAGCAATGACCCTTTTTGCCTAGAGTCTGTAGCAAGTCTGTCTTTAAGTTCTTCATCATCATCAGCTGTTGATCTCCACTGTTGGACGAGGTCTCCCCATTGCATTAATTGCCATCGCAAATGCGTGACTCATCACTAAGCATATCAGATTGCTGACCACAGTATTGGTATCCAGTACTCAGGGTGTGATGTCAGAAGATGTCTGATAACATTTGTTAAAATTATGTGTGAAATCCTACGACTTTTATAATATCCCCAAAATTACAAACCAATCGGGTTCAAACCCACCACCGTCATACGCCACCTTGATACGGAGATGCTTTAGACCAATATGCTACTGGCCGTCTCCTCGACTCGCCATTATGGGATAGTACCTACGATCGATAGGATAGGATAGTTCACTCTGGGCCTCAACGGAAGATCAGCGCTGGTTTGCTAGCGTGGCCTAGCAAACGCGGAGTTTTTGGGATATGATAAACATGTTAGGATTTCCCACTTTAAAATACCATTTATGTGTGAACTTGGGATTGCTGATACTATTTATAACTAGTGGAATGCCCGAGACTTCGTCCGCGTGTACTTTTCCATACAAATTTCTACACCCCGCTGCACCCCCTTAGGGGTTGAACTTCTGGAATTCCTTTCTTAGTGCAATCCTTGACCAGCCTAGACCACAAGAGGAACGTACCCTTCAAATTTCAGGTCTCTTGACGTAAGGTTTAGGCTGTGCGTTAATAGTCAGTCAGTCAGTCAGTCATCACCCAACGATTTTATATTATACAAGACAACCACACCTTCCAAATTTCAAGTATCTACGACCAGATGTTTAGGCTGTGCGTTGTCAGTTGTCACTCGATCAGTCAGTCAGTCAGTCACTCAGTCAGTACATTGCCTTTAATATATGAGATTGATAATCACTTGCATTTCCCAGCTACACTGTAATGGCTCATGGCACTCTGAACCAGCCAGCCGGCATCAACTTGGACGCACGCTGGCAGCTCACAGTCCTCTCCTCCATAAACGGGTTGTTCCATGTCTGTGATAACAATGAAAGCTGCAAGGAACAACCGATTCAGCCGGCGACCAAGCTGCATATAGACGAGATATTCCTGCCAAATAGGAGAAATATACTGGGAGGGATACTGGTCGCTGTGACCAGGCACGAATCCATCAGCTTTAGAGCTGCTGCGTCTTCACCAGCTGTTAGTATGTAATTTTCACCCACACGCAATATTTTTGAACGATCTATCCCAATGGATATATGATATACTAGCTGAATACCCACGGGTACCAGCTACGGGTGCTACGCATCACATCTCATAAAACTAAAACTTTGTCACCCCTTTTTACCCCTTTTTAAGGGTTATTTTGAGAAATACTGAAATATGTGTTCAATTATTCTGTATTTTAAGTACCCATACGAAGTTTCAAGCAATAGGCACATCGCGATAAAAAGGTTCCATACAAACTTTAACACCTCGTTGCACCTGCTTTTGGGGGTAGCTCCGGGAAAAAATATTTTAACCTTTTATGATTTGTGTTGAAGCATATTTATGCAAAGTTTCAACTTTATAAGTTCAAGGTTGGTTTTTCATGCAACAGTTTTCACCACTTTTCACCCGACTAGAGGTGGAATTTACAAAAATTCCTTCTTAGTAGGTGGTTCTGCTATAAAAGAAACCTACGCTCCAAGTTTCAGCTTTCTAGGTTCAGCTGTTTCGGCTCGGCGATGATGAACCTATACGTTAGTCACTCAGTCAGTCAGTCAGTCAGGTTAAGCTCTTATATTAAAGTATAATAAAGTATAAACTATTGGTTTAGATAGATAGATAGATGAAACACCATGGGATGTATGAGAATAAAAAAACACATCCCCAGGTTAAGTGTAGACAACAAAAAACGAAAAAAAACATGACAAGACTTTATTTGAGCGCTTTGTATTACAGATTTCTAGTACTAAGAGTGTCTGAGCTAAACCGCGGGCAGACAGACAGACGGACAAACGCGATGAAACCATAAAGGTTCCTTATCTTGTTGACTACGAAACCCTAAAAAAGACAATACACCACGTACTTTACTATTCTCCTGCACACAGATTTCCAGTAACCTTCGAACGTGGTTGCGTTCAGTGCTCATGAAGAAGGATCAAAAATCAGCAGTAGAATATAAGTACATGGTGTGTAGACGTAATTTTTAGGGTTCCGTACCCGAGGGGTAAAACGGGGCCCTATTACTAAGACTCCGCTGTCCGTATCTCATGAACCGTGATAGTAAATTCAAAAAATTCAAAAAATAATTATTATTTTTTTAAATTTCAACTGTCTACAGTTGAAATTTACACAGATGATGTATATCTGTTGCCGCTATAACAACAAATACAAAAAAAATAATACAATAAATATTTAAAGGGGCTCCAATACAACAAACGTTATTTTTATACCGTTTTTATAGATAATGGTATATACGGAACCCTTCGTGCGCGAGTCCGACTTGCACTTGGCTAGTTTTTCTACAATGTTTGCCCAGTATTTTAGATAATAATAATAAATAATACTGGACAGTTCACACAACATTATCTAGCCCCAAGCTAAGCAGAGCTTGTGTTATGGGTACTAGATAACTGATATATTTTTTATTATACTCGTACAAAGAAAATACCCAGAACACCCTGAACAAATATCTGCGATCGCACAAATATTTGTTCCGCGGCGGGAACAACTTTTGAAACTATCATGGTTATGAACATACTTTTCACTTGAAACGGGATATTTACCATGGAAACATGCAACAATTAAAACTTAAAAATCATGGTAAATATCTTGTTTCTAGTCAAAAGCAGTATTTCAGAGTCCATCAAGCTTTGCTCCAGATGTAATTACCTCCACAGCTAGAAATAGTGGCAACTCTCCGGACGACGTCATCTGACGAGGTGCAAGATCTGGCTCAATGCACTGGTAAAGGGGAAATCTACTGGCCCTATATACGTCTGGAGCCCAATCCTCCACCAGAAGTGATGGTTTCAAATAGAAACGCAATCTCACAGACTGACATGGTAAGGGTCTCAGAAGATTTGTTTTGGGTTCAAGAAAACTACAAAGCCACCATTGACTAATACTTATTTTTTTTTTTTTTTTTTATCCTACTTGGATGACGGAACAAGCATATGGCCCACCTGATGTTAGCGGTAACCTCTGCCTATGAACAGTGCATTTACCTCATAGGTCACGTCGACCAAGGACGCGCCCTATGTGGCATTGCACTGCGCCCGCCACCCTGAGACATAAAGATGAAAAGTCTCATGTGCCTGTAATTTCACCGGTACCCTTACCAGAAATAGCAGAAAGCGGCAGAAATAGGTATGGTGGTAGTACTTCCCCGTACGAACTCTTTCACAAAAAAAGCTCTACTACTACTAAATTAATTACTAGTTTAATTTTTTAGAAGAGACAAATTAGTTGTTTTAATTATTACAAGCTTTTATGTTTGCAATGTATATATGTTTGTCTGGTTGGAATCCGGGTGGAATCTTGCAACTGAATTTTATAGCAACCGATTGAGCTGAAATTTGGCATACCTGTCAAGTTCCGATGACAATACAATATGAAGGCGACAGCGAGCTGATTTGATGATGGAGACGGAAGGTGGACAACGGAACTCCTCGATGGATAATAGAAGACTGGCCGTGTTTAAGGTTCATTTTGATTAGCACACGGTTACTATCACTAATTTTATAAAAGCTCGAATTTAAAAATATATTTTTCACAAAAAACTTATACAAAAGTCAGGTCAGTCGTAGGAATCAATAACTGTGATAACCTTTTAAAGAACGAAGGGATATTGCTGACTTGTGCTACCTAATGAACACAGCAAATGGGACAGTAGACTGTCCGGAGCTCCTTCAACTGATTGGGTTGCGCACGAACATGGCCTCTCTCCGTAAACCTAGTCTTCTGTATGTACCACTGGTGAGGACGAATTGTAGGCAGAACTCGTTTGTCTTAAGGGCAAGCAAATCCTTTAATGATGTGTTAACGAATATTGTGTTCACAGAAAGTATTAATGTGGATGTCGAGTTATACTTGTTCAATACCTCCTCCAAGCGTCTTAGACGCTGGATGAATAATCTATTCTTTGATATATTTAGATTTAAGTTTTTTTTTGTATATTTATGCGTGACTGTTGTTTTTAATGAGTAATTTTTTTTTTGTGGAACCTTCTTATTAGCCTTAAGTTACCAATCAGTTTTTTAATCAACTCTTGTAGCTAGTACAATACAATAAAACTTACAGCTATGTAAGTTTTCCTAAAACAGTAAAATAAAGTCAATAAATAAAATTAAATAATAAGCTCACCACTTGATACGTATAATTCCCACGATGGTGCACTTACTTCCAGAACGCAAAGGAGACACTGAAAACCAGACGTCAGACTAAAGCTCCAAGCAGTGGTAAATCCCGTTCAATAACCAAGGTAACAACACGTCTTTTAGAGCTGGCATACACTGGCTGCTTGAGCAGTTTGCCAGTGATCAACATACACGGACCGCTCTTGCAGTCGTACTCAACAGCTTGAAGCTGCCATTGATAACTCTCGTTGCAGTTGGCTTAACTGCTCGAGCAGCTGGAAATTTCAATTTTAATTCAAATCAGTAGCATCATGGATTTTGAGGAAGAAGCACTACTGCTGCTTTTGCTCATATGACTCATACGATGGAGGTAACAGCGCGAGAGCAGTCGACAGCTCGAGCAGTCAGTGTATGCCTGGCAACTGCTTGACCGCACGATGATATTTCACCGTGCTGCGAACCGCCCGTAGCAGTTGCAACTGCCCGAGTGGTTCGTGTATGTACGTACGTATTAGTCTGTAGTTCACTATGCAGTCGCAGCTAGAAGCAGTCGATCCTGACTGTCCGTGTGTGGCCAGCTTTACGCATCCCGAATAAATTGTTCTTATATAACCTACTCAAAAAAAGGGGACTTCTAATTTGTGTTTTTTTATAAGTGTTTTACCTTATTTATGTTATTTCCGTCATTTATGAAGCGTTATTTTTTTTTAATTGATACGATATACTTCCAGATCGGTCCCATTTTCATCAAAATCTGGTTCTGATGATGGGATCCATGAAGAATTGAGGGAAATCCTCAAATATTATAGGCACACATGCAACGATTTCAATATTTTTAGCAACAAGTCAAACATATGCTTTCAAAAGGTATTATTTGGTGAAGTGGAACTGATGCAAGACCAGAGACGGCCATTGGAACTACTCAATGATAAGTATTTCATGGGTGGCGATAAGGGTGACTTTCCGATATCCGATTGAGCTGAAATTTGGCATACTAGTTCCGATAACAATACAATATTGTGGTGACAGCGAGCTGATCTGATGATGGATACGGAAGGTGCACAATGGAACTCCTCGGTGGATAATATTAGACTGTGTTTAGGCTCATTGTGATTTGCAAAAGGTTCTGATCACTAATATTATAAAATCTTGTAATGGGATAAAATCCTAGCTTTGAAGTCGGTATTTTTTTTAAAGAATTGTAATGAAACTTATTTATATGAAATGTTTCAGATGGAACGAAAGAAATACTCAATTGAGTAAGTACCACATGTCTATAGGCAAGTTGAAGTTAGCAGGCCATGTAGCTCACAGGAGGTAGGAGGTATACTTTTCACTAGAAACGGGATATTTACCATGATTTTTGAGTTTTGAATGTTACCGATATTTCGGCACAGTTGCATGCGCCATGATCACGGGAGAACTAACTAAAGTCTTTGCGAGTAGATGTTATTGGCAGATATTTCGATCTACCCTCTTTCTCACTCTTTTATTACGAACCATACCACTACCATTTGTTTCATTGTCACACTTCACACCAACTCGACACACAACACTAACGGTATCGTAACGATGATCGTAACGGCGAGTGTACGTGAATTGCGTAGTAACTAGTCATTTATCTGTGACGTTTTTGGCACAGATTAATAGCTAGTTATTATGTTATACACGTACGATCGTGTTACGTTCACCGTTACGATGGTGTTTGCAAAACTCAGACTCACCCCTCAGGTAACACACTTTTTGATTCTTACACGTTCTCACCACAGGCTTCCATACTCCATATAATTGAAAACCATCTTCTCTATTGAAATTTCTGTACTTAGTAATCTCAATCTTGAATCAATTTTTGATCAGTTTTGAACTATCATGTTTAAGTATGTACATAACCATGATAGTTTCAAAAGTTATATTGGTATGAGGTATGTTAGGAGAAATGTAGTTCTGAAATGAGATTATCCAACAGAGAACTGAAGTAATTGACATAGCCCACCGGATTAACAAGGGCTGGGGGCAATGGGCTGGTCATATATGCGGAAGAACCGACAACCGTTGGGGTAAGCGAGTTCTTCAGTGAAGACCGCGTTTTGCCAAACGTAGCGTGGGGCGCCCTCTGGCTAGGTGGAGCGATGAACTTATGAAAGGCGGCGGGCAGAAGGTGGATGAGAAAAGCCGAACACCGGGCTCAGTGGCGCGTATTGGGAGAGGCCTATGTCCAGCAGTGGACTAGTGTGGGCTGATGATGATGATGATGATAGCTCGCAGAACCGCCAACTTCTGGGAAATTAAGGTTCTCGTAATCACAGAATGAATTGGAGTAATGTCTAATTCAGATTCATATGGGCTCTCGAGCGGTAATGTTATAATGTTATGTTTAAAATTCGAAGTTGTTGCGTTACACGCTCACTCTGTAACAGTAAAGGTTACAAACTTGATGTTAATACAATTATTACTTGAGGATAAAAATCTAAATAGATGATAGAATAAAAACACGATTAGTAAAACTTATCTCGATTAGTTTATTTTTAAAATTGGCCCTCCTAAAACATATTTATAGGGCCCTCCTTCTACTAGAGAAAATATTAAGCGTAAATTTGTATACCATTCAGTAGGTAATCACATTACTTAGATTAATTATAGATAATTTATTTTTATATTTGCTACTTTAGAAACAAAACGAAGTTTTATCATTTGTCGCTTAAGTCAGTTACTTTCGAGTGGCAGAAATCCATATCTCATCTCTTACCGGGTTTAAGTAAGAAATAACGCTGTCACTGTCTTGCAGCTATTATTTGATAGACTCCGCCCATTCGTAATTTTAACATGAATATTCAATAGAAATTCCCCTTTTCGTTTTGGTTATTCCACTTTACCACGACGCGACGTGACGTAGTATAAGACGGCTGAAGACGGCCCACTCGGTGAACCGATGACATTGTAGGTATTAGCATTGAAACTTCTGCTTCTTCTCCTCTTTTAATGGCTTCTGAGGAGTGCTCCAAACAATATCGCCAATGTCAAGTGATATAATTACATTTTATATAGTCAAGTCGTCAAGAGTCTCCGTCAAGTCATAACCCTGTTTAAATGGTTGCAGAAAAACAGAGTTTTTACAAGGAACAATCCACTATTTCTTAAAGACAAAGTCAAAGTCAAAGTCAAAAAGTATTTTATTCATTGAAATCACAAGGATCACCCAGGCCTAGAAGAATACACACGAAATACACGCACAATACCACGCACGCAATATACGCACGTTAATACCTAGACACGCAATACACTTTAATTTCACTACTACATCACACATGTGCTATTTATCCAAGTTACACCGGTTCAAATGCCACCAAAATTACATGAAATAACTTGGAAAAACACATTAAATTGTATTTAAATGAAAATTACGACGTTTCATTCAAAAAGGGCAGATTGAATCCTTGACATTGAAACTTGTTGTGACGAGTAATTTTATTCGTCTGCAGGGTGACTGCTCCGTCAGGATGGCCCCTCACGCTGGATCAGTGGAAGAGAGTGGATGAGGTCCGAAACCCCGTGGGGAACGCTAAACATGACTTGGTCAAGAAACAAGCCAAAGATAAGGTAACTCTTTGTACTCAAGCTATTGAGATACTGTAATTTCCTTCGGTTTCAGCTATTTCGATAAAAAGTCACAGATTTAAATTCGAGGCTATACAGGGCGTCCCAAGACTATGCGATATGAAAGGAAAGTATCTTATATAATTGTAGATAGGATATTTCGCTGAAAGATGACTTTATTTTATTTTTAAAACTTAGCAATACTGCATTCAAAGATTTTCTAAAAATGCTTATTCTGGGAATTGAACCAACTTAAATGTGAAGAAAAAATATCCCCGTACTTTTATGATGTCAATCGAAAGAATGGATAAAAAAATCTCTTATGTAACATGGTTTCTTATAACAAAAGAATAACGTCAAATGTTTGATTCCATTAAAATGTTCGGTTCAATTCCCAGACAAAGCAGGTAATTTTTAGAAAATCATTGATAGTTGTATTATAACTGAGTTTTAAAAATAAAATAAAGTCTCAATTCAGCAAAATATCCTACCTACAGTATTTAAGGTACTTTCCCTTCATGACGCATAGTCTCGGGACGCCCTGAACTAGACGCTAGTAAAAAATGCGAGTAGTTCCTGTTCGATCCCTTGCCTTTGATCCTGTGGACTTTAAACGTCCTGTTCGATCCCTTAAAATTATTAGGCAACTTTCAAATTCCTTGTGGATCCCTTGTCGATGTTGTTAGTGAAGTACCTACAGTCGGCGTAAAAATAATAAATCTCTATAGGTATTGTTTCAGGGTCTAGTGGTTTTATATCAACACTTAGTTTAAATCGCGCGCGCTCCGTTCTGACTTGTACTCCATCTCCGAGAGGACGCTGCTAGCATCACTTTTCTTCAGTTGGCTATAAGCACTTTCAGCCGTTACTAGACTTTCTGAGAACAGTTGTTTCGGCGCGAACGAGGCAAAATGTCACGTTATTAAACGGGTTCAGTTAACCAATGGTTCGATAGGCTACCTAGATAGGTAGGTAGATACAGTAAGAAGAGTCTAGCAAGATGAGGCTGACTAGGTAGTTAGTAGTAGGTCATATGTAGGTAGATACTTACTCGCAGGCACCTTCGCCGCTGCTCGCTGCATGATAGACTCTTCTTAGAGTATCTACTTACCTGTCTAGGTAAATACCTATCGAACCATTGGATAACTGAACCCCTTTTATAACGTGACAAGGGGTGGCTTCTCTTATCCCATGTTTTATGCTGTCTTTACTCGTAGCCTGCTGCAAAGCACGCAGCGGCACAACCATCAGACTACGAACCCCAACCTGACGACGCGTACGCAGAGCTGGAGTGTTCCTACGCAGCTACGGGACCCGGGGCCGTGAGACGCGACGACCACAGGGATCTTGAGTTCATAGCGGAAAGATTGGCTTGGGGTGCTAAGGATCCGGGGAGAAACTTGAGAGGTGCGCAGATCAGGTAAGAAGAACAATAAGTTTTTTGTGAAAAACATATTTTTCAATACAAGCTTTTATAAAATTAGTGATCGTAACCGTGTGCTGATCAAAATGAGCCTAAACACGGCCAGTCTTCTATTATCCATCGAGGAGTTCCATTGTCCACCTTCCGTCTCTATCATCAGATCAGCTCGCAGTCACCATCATATTGTATTGTCATCGGAACTTGACAGGTATGCCAAATTTCAGCTCAATCGGTTGGGGATAACTGCTTTAAAATTCAGTTGCAAAATTACTAATTACTATAATCTGGGTCTCTTCAAGTCAAGAGTGAATAGGTGCCTTCTAGACTTTTGTGGTCCATCTTCGGCCACATCGTCACTTACCAACAGGTGAGATCGTTTTGTTTAGATGCATTTAGGTAGTTTATTTTTGGATTATAATTAGATTTTAATTGATTTTAATCTGACTTTTGTATTTTTATTATTGTTTGTTTTGGTGTAAGTAGCTATTGTAAAATATTAAACTTGAGATTGAATTTTTATACTTATATACCTACTAGAATTTAAATTTAAATTTGTGAATCTTTGAAATTTTATAAATATGTTTGTGTGACTTGCCTAGTGTGACAAACTGTGTCATAAGGTGAAATAAATAAAATGAAAAAAAAAAAAAATGAAATGAAAATGTGGTCAAACAAAGGTATATTAATGTTAAAAAAAAACAAAAAAAAAAACACCTGGATTCCAGCCAGACAAACATACATACATTGCAAGTTAAATAAAAGCTTGTAAAAATCATTTTACTGTAAAATCAATGAAATATTTTGATATGACTGAATTAATTAATAATTAAATGATGAAATTAATGACTTCATAAATAACAAAATGAATGAAAATACGTTATTTATTAACTTGTTAAAAAAATACACACATCAATTGAATACAATTATTGACAATCTCTGCGGCGCGGCGGGCGAAGGTACGCCTGCGACACAGGAGGTTGCGGGTTCGATTTCCGCCTCGGAACGATTATTTGTACGATCTGCAGATATTTTTTCCGAGTGTTCTGGGTATTTTCTATGTATAATAAAAATATCTATGTATTTAATGTATTTTATTACGAGTAAGTATGTCAGTTATCTAGTACTCATAACACAAGCTCTACTTACGTTGGGGCTATATAATGTTGTGTGAACTGTCCAGCATTATTTATTATTTTATATGTATAATGGGCGGTTAATCTCTATACCTACATTATTTGTCACAACACAGGTTCACACACATCACGTGTATACATCAAGGTTGTCTGGAAGATATCGCTTCTAAGCGATAAGACCACCCATTGTACATTTAGATTTTGTTTAATTGTTGTGTGTAATTTTTTTTTAAACTAGTTTGTGAGGCGTGCAATAAAGTATTTTCATTCATTCCTGATAGAAAATGATGTATACGAGACTTTTGATTTAGTTATAACAATATATTCAATATAAGATTTTACACAAGCTTCCTTCATTAGAGGTTGACAAAGAGCAGAGATGGGTCACAGACAGAATAGTAGTTAGTAAGGAGAACCATAGAGTGTTCATTTTGCGTCCGTATTATCAACATCCTCCTCTGGATGCAAACCCATTGCCTCGATGAATGTGTCATGCTTTGGTCGATGCAGGCCCTTGGTCAAAGCATCGGCCACCATTTCTTGAGTGCTTTTATAGTATACGGAAACTTGTTTGCTTGAGATTCTCTCCCTTACAAAGTGGTAGCGGACATCAATATGCTTGCTGCGGGCGTGGTAGATATCGTTACCTGAAATACTAATAGCACTTTGGTTATCACAGTATAGTGTAATTGGAGTACCTAACAGACCAGGCCAGAAGTCTTCTTCAAGTTGCTTAAGCCAGATGGCCTCTTGTATTGCTGTGGCCAATGACATGTATTCTGCCTCGGTACTGGACAGGGCGATGGTAGGCTGCCTTTTTGAGCACCAGCCATCGAGCAACACGGAATGGAGACGCCATCAAAGGCATTCCCCGCTGTAGTTCCCCTCTAAATTGAATGCCCTCGAGGGCATACAGCTTATAAAAAACTAGCTGTCGCCGATTGCTCTGTCAGACTGAATCGACTCGCGTGGGAGATAAAGCTCTAAGAAAAATGCCGAATTGTTCAGTTTTATGCTGTAAAAAAATGATTGGATCATCAAATTTACAAAAAGATAGTGTTTCCTTTCACATGTACCTGAATTTCAATTAAATTATTATAACTTATTGCATAAAAATTGACCAAGTAAAATTAAGCCGTATAAAAACAAAAGTGGCCATCTCAGATTTTGTAATTTTTGAGTTCGTGTTCGGGGTAAAATAATAAAACTGAACGGTTTAACAAAACAAACCGTGAATATTTTATTCAATAACACTGGTTCACTCTTCACTGCGACTGCACTTCAGTACACTGGTCATTCATTACTCTAAAATCACTGCCAAGTTACGTGATTTATTCGCAATGAAAGCCAATTCCCTTACGACTGCCCTGCTCGCTCTTCAATCGAGCTCCACTTAATCGTGTGACACAGGGGCGACATAAAAGTGACCAAAAGCGTAGATATAAATGTGTATAATACATCAATGTGCATTTCAGGATTTATTCTGCTGACGTAAACATGTATATAACGTGTAATGTCAGTAAACCAAGATGTGGATGATTACTTAATATCCTTGATTACTAAATACTATTCATTAAACACGTTCGACATCATGTGACATGTGGAATAACGTGTATTTGTATTTGATGGCTATGTAACCACTAACTAACCGGTAACTACTAACTACTACTACTTCGTGTCACGGGCTTTTTCTTGGTTCAGTGACCAGCTTGAGATATAGTGTCCCTGAAAGGGGCCTAGTGACCAATGGTGAAAGAACCAGTATGGTAAAAGGATTCATTGTGCCTCGCAGAGGTGTATGATGATATGTCAACGTAAATGTCATGTGCAACTATATTTAAAGAAATATAATTAAATCACACTACTATTAACAACAAGTGTAACATGAAAAAGTTTGTACATTTGGGAACTTTGATTACAAGAGATGGCAAGCATGAAGATGATATTTAAATGAGAGTAAATTCTGGAAACCAGGTGAACTTAACGCCTTATTATCAGCCGGAACGTATCCAAAAAGGCACGACTGGATGTGCATAGAGGAGTGTTAGTGCCAAAACTAATGTATGGTGGTAGCGAAAGTTGCTAAGGCAGAATAAACATGAAAGTATAATAAATGCACTGAAGATGAGAGGTTTGAGAAGTATGTATGGTGGACTTTGAGAGATAGAATAAGAAACTGTGTGTTAAGAAAGCATTGTAAAATGAAAGAGCATTTAGATGTTCCCACAGGATCAAGACTTATGCGAGTGAAACCGCGGGTTGCTTTTAGTTTATAATAAGAATAAAACTGCGTGGTTAATTTGATCAAAATCGGTTATATTGATCATACTTAAATAACTTTACTCTTTTAGAATAGAATAGAATAGAATAGAATATATATATAGAATATTTATTTTGAATAGCAAATACACACACAATAATGGAATACAATACAATAATAACACAAACAGAACACGTTTTATGCTGCGTGTATACTGCCGTCAAAAAAGGCCCGTGCTCTGCATAATGCTGCAGTAAACTGCAGCGCTGATTTTCAGCACGGACCTCGGTTGACGCACGGACACGGCACACACACTGTAAAATATATCAATAGGTAATAGGTTGATATAAAAATTGAAAAATTGAAAAATTGAATTGCTTTTCAGTTAAAAGTAAATAAAGAAGCTTTGAAAAAATCGTTGATAGCCAATTGTAAGTTACTGTACAATCTTCGCACGTTGTGTTTAACGTTAGCTGAGTCAGTCGTGGGAAGCAATGGCAGGGATGAGCTCACTACTTGTCACGTCTATCTCCCACGATGGTGCAACCCACTGTGAAAAGAGGTCCATTAAGGCTCTGCCTACCCCTACGGGGAAAGAGGCGTGTGTCTATGTATGTATGTATGTAACAATAACAGCCTCAATGCACACTGAAATAGCTTTAAGCTCATTTAACAGTTTTTTTTATTTCTCAAAAATTCCTGAAAGTAAGTTGCCCGTGTTTTCTTATGTACTACAAAATTAGTGATGTGCCTCAATAATAAAGTAGATTTTTTTATCGATAAAATAAATGCTCGTTTATTATGTTTTACAAACTATTGAAATTTGATTTATATTATTCGGGAGACGCCATAGCCTAACCTAACCTAACTTTCTAACCGTTAATCCAATCACCATGAAGGTATTGGTATGTAACAAGGTAGGTAACTGTTATGATTTTAATTTGAAATTATTCATTTTATGCCATAAATTGACGACCTCTGTGGTGCAGAGGACGAAGGTTCGCCTGTAACGCAGGAGGTTGCGGGTTTGATTCCCGCCTCAGAACAAATATTTGTACGATCTGCAGATATTGGTTCAGGGTGTTCTGGATATTTTCTATGTTAATACAAAATAAATATTGATGTATTGTACTGTTGTACTATGTACTATCTATTGTACTAATGTTGTTGTACTGTATTAGGGATATCAGTTATCTAGTCCATAACACAAGCTCTGCTTGGCTTGGGGCTAGATAATAATTTGTAAAATGTGTCCAACATAAAAAAAAAATAAAAAAAAAATATATTATTGAGAACTGTTGAAAACCAAGGTGAAAAGAAGCCCATTTAAGGCTCTGTCTACCCTTTCGGGGAAAAAGGCGTGTGTCTATGTATGTATGTATGTAAATATATATATATAATGAAATTCACTCAGGTACAGACCTTGATTTACAGCAGAAAATGTAACTCGGCATTTTAGTATTTGTAGCACTGTCACACTGTTTTACTCTATGCGTCACACGATCGATTCAGTCTGACAGAGCAATTGGCCCATCATGATACAATTTTATTACTAGCAAAAGCAAAACATGCTTGGTGAGGGCTAGCAAGCTTCTTTTCCTTGATTGTTTATATTTAAACACAGAGATGAATTTAAATTACTATGTTAAATTACAACGGATAGTTTTTAAAACAGTTAGTAAAACAGTTTTACTAACGCGTATGCCCAAATGAAATTGTGCATAGCCAGAGGGAAAACGCCTTTACTTGATGTAAAGCGCCGCGACCTCCTCGTGTCTCTCTCGTGTGACCTCCAGCGACGGCCGTGTTGCTCCAAGATATTACTAGCTAGGCTTGCAAGGGCTTCCAAGTTATTTTTACTAGTGTTTTCATGAGTGAACTTATCTAGACATGAATTTAAATTACTATGTGATATTACAAATCTAGAGGTGTGATAGTTTTTCGTAAAAAGTTGCATGCCTACCTAGGTTGTGGGATACGTGATCACGATAAATTAACAAAAGCATTTCCCAGTTTGAACTCGTTTACTCCTTTTCAAGAAAAGTCGTGTCATGAGTGTCCGTCCTGTGTCGTGGGATTTTCCTATTCAAATCCTATTTGATTGACAAAAGAATGAAAAAAATAATATAGCTAGGTATAATTTTTTCAAGGCGATTATCTATTCACTATATATAGCGCTAAGTATTACTTTACCTACCATCGTTTAGCATCAACATAACTTAACACAGCCAACACATACCTACATAGTTCTGATCCCACACTAGGATCCCCTGTGTCGTGGGATAATCATGCCTGAAATAAAAAAAAAACTATTTATAAATTTTAATGACTAATCTAGTTTTTTGGCACTTAGGATCATGGTTTTTGGTTTTTGACAATAACAGTGAATGACAGATATATATAATACATTGTATATTTCGAGGCCAGAACCGTCATGGATTATGTAGGTTAGTAGGAAGACGGGAGCTAAGTAAAGCGTTTTTTCCTTTTCTTTCCTTTCGTCTCTTTTGACTTGCCAGCCCATAGTTTTATGAAATTATTGTAAGCTTTGAACAAAATTCTAATTCAATTTTCCCAAAAACTAATCATCTCATGAGTTGTTGTAAAGTAAGGTTGTACCTGGGGTACTCAAAATTTTCTTGATTTTTCTCTATATTCTAAGTTTCCGCGTTAACCCCCTCTCTCTCCAGCCTACTACTACCTTTTACTAATCTAAAATATCATAGTTATCCACAAAATGATCTCTATGCTATCCTCGAAAAGTGGGGTGGTTCAGCAACTCCCCCTTAACAGAGAGCGTTCAACCCCTCCCCTCATCCCTAGCCGCCCTTAAATCCTTTAAATGACCCTTGGTGGTAGGCAAAGTAAGTTCTTACCAAAAAGTTATCGATACTATTCATTTATCGACTTGAGTGCTAGAAGTCCCTAGAACAGATGTTACTGTCAATTTTGTGACATAACATGATGTTTGTACACAGAAAGCATCTATGTGTGTATAAAGATTTTTGATGTGTTGCTGTTTATAGATGTGTGCGTTTAAAGCGATAGAACGACTGGTTACAAAAGTGTGCATTAAAGTGTAAGTGAGTGCGTGAAGCCCCCCCCCAAATATTTCTGAATAAATATGTATCGGTTGACAGCTCTATGGCGTCTCCCCTCCGGTACGGAGGCCTGCATTGCTCGATGGCACCAGCTTATCGCAGCACCCTGAAATATGAAAACGTATCCAGAGCACGATCTTCTGTCTTCTGAATTGGATGCCCAGTCGGCGTCACAGTAACCAACAATATTGCTGCTGTTTTTCTTGAAGTAAAGTTTTTTTGATATAGTTCCTTTTAAGTATCGCAATATTCTCTTCACAGCAGCCCAATGTTGAGCAGTTGGTTTATTGTTGTATCTACTCAATGTATTTACTGCATAAGCAATGTCCGGTCTGGTTCCTTGTGATAGATACAACAGACATCCTATTGCTTCTTGGTATGGAATGTTTTTTAACATTTCCTTATCATTTTCAGCCTTCTTCAGTTGTAAATTGGGCTCGCATGGTGTATAGACGGGTTTACAATCACTCATATTAAAACGACTGAGTATTTTTTCTATATACAAGGATTGATCTAGTGAAATTTGATTTTTAATTCCATCTTGATTAATTCTATAGCCGATGCAACATCTTGCTATCCCTAGATCCTTCATTTGAAATTTCTCATTTAACTTTTTTTTCATCATCAGGACAGTGTCTTCATTGTTATATAGATAAAGGAGGTCATCCACATAGACCGTTATAAATAATATATCTTTTTCGTTAATTATTCGATAGTATATACAAGGATCGACTCTAGATCGTGACATGCCAATCTCTAGGAGAGCTGCATTTAATTTCTTGTTCCATTGTCTGCTTGCCTGTTTGAGGCCATATACAGATTTATTAAGGCGACAAACCTTTTGACCATTTTCAAAATTCGGTGGCTGTGATACGTATATCTCTTCATCAATATCTCCCTGCAAAAACGCCGTGACGGCATCCATTTGGTGAATATTTAGATTATATTTTACAGCCAGTCCGATCACATATCTCATAGAAGAGTAGCGTATGACTGGAGCATAGATTTCATGATAATCTATTCCTTTCTTCTGTTGAAATCCTTTTACGACTAGTCTTGCTTTATATCGTGTTACAATACCATTCTCATCTGTCTTGGTTCTGAAAGTAATGTGACTGCCTTGATTTTGAATGTTTCTTTCCGGTGTGTATGTTGTATCTTCTGGATCAGTATAACACTGAGATGATGGGCTTGAATTTTGCTGTAGTGTAGAGTCTGAATCATCACTCACAATTTCAATAACTGACTCTTCATTCCTGTCATCAACGGGAGAATTATCTTCTTCTTCTGATAAAGGTAAGTCAATCATGTTTGACAATGGTAAGTATGTTTCTTCTAAACTATTGTTTTTATCATTTTTTATGTTGACTTTTGACCTGTTTTCAATACTTTTTTCACTTTCATTGTCAATTATATCTCTTTTTACAGTGGCTTCAAGGAATACAGCTTCTCTACTTGTGGTAGCCTTTTTGTTCTTTGGGTCTAAAAAACGGTAGCCCTTTATACCATCGCTGTATCCCACAAAAATCAGCTCACGTGATTTAGCATCAAGCTTTCGACGTTGCTCTTTGGGTATTAGCACCATTGCCTTACATCCAAAAATCTTCATATAGCTTAAATCGGGTTTTTTGTTTGACCATACCTCTTCGGGAGTGATGTCAGAGAGGGCTCTTGTTGGTGAGCGATTGATTATGTGCGCTGCTGTGACTACAGCTTCGCCCCAGTACTCCTTCTGTAATTGAGCATTTAATAACATACATTTAGCCCGTTCTATTAGTGTTCTGTTCATACGTTCACTCAAACCATTTTGTTCAGGTGTATATGGATTACTCGATTGTTGGCAAATTCCAGTTTTTTTTAGATATTTATCAAAATTGATATTTTTATATTCTTTCCCATTGTCGCTCCTGAATTTTTTAATTCTTTTATCTAATTGATTTTCTACTCTATTTTTGAATTCAATAAATTTATCAAACACCTCATTTTTACCTTTAATCGGGTATACAAATACTTTACGTGAAAAATCATCGATGAAAGTAACAAAGTACCTGGCACCTCCAAATGATGTTGTTTGCATCGGTCCACATACATCGGAGTGGATGAGCTCTAGCAACTCAGTTGCCCGGGAGCCCTCACTTGGAAATGGCTGTCTTGTCTGCTTTCCTTTTATGCAACATATACAAGTTATGTTTTCCTTTGACGGCGACAATTTTACACCGGTTGTACAGCATGGAATTTTATTCACATCGGTAAAGTTTAAATGGCCCATTCGCTGATGCCACAGATAGGTGTTGTTTTCAATTAGAGCTGGCATGGCATGGACGCCTTCATTGACTGTATTCAGCCTATACATATCATTTTCCACATGTGCGTTAGCTACATGTTGTCCATTTTGATTGAGTATCTTGCAACCATTTTCATTAAATTCAACTTTGCAACCACTTTTTATCATTTTGCTCACTGATATTAGATTGGTTGACAATTCAGGTACAAACAAAACATTTCTAACCTGTATATCATTGCTGCATCCTTGTGCATCCGGTACTCTGATGATGACAGTGCCACAACTTTCAATACGGAGCGCTTTGTTGTCAGCAATTCTGATACTAGTCACAGGTGGTGCAGTCTCATTGTTCAGCCAACTTCTATTCATCGTCATGTGCATTGATGCACCGGAGTCGATGTACCAGTTCAGCGAGTTGTTCATTGTTGATGCTGAAAAAGCTGCAATGAAACCATTATTTTTATCATCAGTTTTATTTTTATTATGCCAACAGTTCTTGCTTAGATGTCCAAATTTATTACAGTTGAAACATCTAGGCCCTTTTGACTTTTGTGGTTGTTGTTGATTATTGCGTTTAGGCCGACTCTTAGAGTTTGAGTAAAGTGCGCTCGTTTCAGTAGTTTTAACTTCTTGTAGTAACTTTGTTTTAATAGAATCTGCACAGATTTTTACTCCGGAACTCTCCAGTGCCATGATCATCGGTTTGTAGTTATCGGGCAAGCCTGCCAACATTAATGTACCAAGCCACTCATCATCGACTTGAAATTTTATATTTCTCAAACGGTGTGCAGAGGACATTATTTTGCCAACATAATCCTCGATGCTCGTACTGCTTTCCAAAGTTGTGTTTATTAAATCTTTCAGCAGGCCAACTTTCCGGGTTAAACCTGAATCCTCAAAAGCTCGCGACAAATTGTCCCACACCTCTTTTGCCGTAGTGGTTTCACGTATGTGCACATAAATAATAGGATCGATCAATAAAATCAGTTTGGACTTAGCTTTGATGTCTTTCTTCGTGTCGCTGGAACTGCCATCTGCAACACATTCCCATAAATCTTCGAGTTGCAAGAATGCTTTTACTGCAAAACTCCATGTAGCATAATTATCTCTTCCGTTGAGCTTTTCAATGCCATTAAGATTATGATTATTCGAAGACATCTTGCTGAAAAAAACTTATTCGGAATCGACCACGTTGTCACCGCGCGCGTCGATATTTTTAGGTTACATCCAACTTTGATATTTCGAATTTCTTGATAATTATTTTTACTATTATTTGCAGGCATGGGCTGGGCACATAACCTGATAGAAAATGATGTATACGAGACTTTTGATTTAGTTATAACAATATATTCAATATAAGATTTTACACAAGCTTCCTTCATTAGAGGTTGACAAAGAGCAGAGATGGGTCACAGACAGAATAGTAGTTAGTAAGGAGAACCATAGAGTGTTCATTTTGCGTCCGTATTATCAACAATTCCTTTATTCATTCATTCATTCATTCGTTCTTTTTTTGTTTCTATAAGGAATGAGTTTCGTGCAGAATATTTAGAAGTCGTAACTCCACTACCTGAAAGCACTTTTAATTCAGAAAAGGTAAATAAACGCATTGATTTCTATAGAGTGTGGTTTTCTAAAATACGCATAATTAATATTTTCTATATTTTTAGGAATTCGGAGAAGAATTATTAATGGAAGGCGAAGAGGAAATGGGTAAGTTTTTGACAAATATAAGTACTCGTATAGGGCGTGTTGTTCCGTGTTCTTAGTAGACAAATTGTTTAACTAAATACGTCGGCAGCTGTACCGAATCCGGGCTTATGTCCAGTTAAATACGAGAAAAAGTATTTCGTGTAAACACAGGATAATTCACAAACACACAGCTCGTAACCAGAACAACACACACAGAGATTTAGAAAATGTCAATGGAGACAGTGTCCCGTCTCGAGACGTACCCGAAAAACTTAAGGATGCGAGTTTGAACTAGATCGGATAGTCACTGCTTTATGATATCAATGACTTGAAATGGACACAAACCATTCTAGATTTTCATGTTACCGCACGCGATATAAAAAAAACTAGGGTCTCCAATTTCCAACAAAAGCATTCGGCCACAAAGAACACAAGTTATTGTATTATTGTGTTGTTATTTTACTCCCAAGATGTATAATGTTTATATATTTAATGGTGTTTGTGTGTATGATAGATTTGTATTATCGTCAATATACTCATAGGAAATATTATCTGAACGATACTTAACAAAAATAAGTAGACTTTTTATTATTAGCACTTAGACACCTGATCTAGTTCTAGTATTTGCCCGCGGCTTCTATCGCGTTTTATCTGGGTAAAAGTATCCTATAGGTAGCTCAATCCAGGTCGTAATATATTTATGTGTATTGAATTTTATTGAAATCGACTTAGCCGTTTCGGCGTGTCTGAGTCACAAACATCGTAACATCAGAAATATTCAATATGCAAACATCTTAACTTTGATGGCGGTTCTTCACTTGGTGTATTGGCGCAAATGTTCGTTTTATTTTTCCAGAGCAAAATCGACCATATTATGTCCGATAACACATGGTACTATTTTGCTTGACAAAATAAAACAAATATTGCGGTAAGAAAAAGTTACCAAGTGAAGTGATAGCATTACATTTATTTTACGGGATTTTCTTTTTGTTTTGTACAGAAAAACAACAGCAAGGACCAACACCAGTTACTGAAAGTGGCAGTAAGTTGAAAACTAATATAAAAAACATTGCTATTATATCCTACTTTGTAGCTAAAGCCTTTCGAAGTATGGACGGTCCACAGGGAACGATAGTTTTGAAGCATATAAAGTGAGTCAGCTCACTCAGTTCGTTTCAGTCGGGCTTTCTTTCGGCAACGAGCTAAACCTAGCAGCAGGCAGTATAGTAGTAGAGGTATTTTGTGAAAGAGTTCGTCCAGGGAAGTACTACCACCATGCTTACCACCGTACTAGTACCTTTATACAAAAAAATGCCTCGCGCCGCTCGAAAGAGCTGTTTTTAATGAATATCTCGTAAAATATAGATCATTTTACAAAACCCCCACAGGTTACCCTTGGTTTTCTTGTATTGATTTTATTTATCTAATTTTTTACCCAATTATATTATTTAGTACTACCACCATACCTATTTCTGCCGCAAAGCAGTAGAGCAGCATTGCTGTGTTCTGGTTTAAAGGGTACGGCTTCCGGTGAAATTACAGGCACATGAGTCTTCAGCTTTATGCCTCAAGGTGGCCGGCGCAGTGCAATGTCACATAGGTCGCGTCCTAGGTTGACGTAGCCTATGTGATAATGCACTGTACATAGGCAGAGGGTACCGCTTACCATCAGGTGGGCCATCTGCTTGTCATTCCAAGTAGTATAAAAAAAACCTATGCTGAAAAATACCTAATTTAGATACATTGGTGATACAATGCCTTCCTGTGCTTTTATAAAGTGCGCAAACAATACAAGAAATACAACGTATGTCTTTCTATCCCTGTCATTCATAGTGTATGCACGTGATTAAAAAGAGTGTAGCTATGTGTGTATGACGTGTGTTGTAATTGTGGCTTATTTTTCACTGACGTTTTGTATGGGTAAGGCCCGTCCATACTTCTTATTTTGGTCGAAGGTTAGCATAGAATATTATACAGTACAACCATAGACTAACTAAACACAGTAGACTGCCAATCTCATACAAGAAAACGTGCATCGCTAAATGTTTGCTTACAATGACGCTAGATGTTGCCGAGTGTTTTGAATCTGCTATAAATGCTTTTTACATGTATTCTAATAGATCGATAGACCATAGTTTCATAATTACCAGGCTATTTGCCATCGCCATCTAGAAATAGCCTGGAATTTGTCCTTTTAAATCATTTAGCGATGCATGTTTTCTTGTAAGTATGAGATTGGCAGTCTACTGTGTTTAATTAGTCTATGGTACAACGTACTAATACAATACAATACTCTATACAAGCTTATAGATAAACTAACTGTAATTTTTTTGAAGTGTTTGAAATGGAGGCTGAATTAGAGGAAGAAGAAACCAAATACCTTACAAAGCCAGAACAGCTGAAGGACAAATTCATCCCTCTCTACTTCTTACCTCTGTGCATGAAAGAGAAATATGATGAAGAAAGGTTGGAACCCTTTAATATACTTTAGTTTTTCTAAAAAGAAACGTAACGCTTCTTCCACCAATCTTCTAACATTGAATCTGGACCCCGTTTTTTTTTTGCAGCGTTGTCGTAACCCCAGAAATGGCTGAAGCAGCCATTGAAGCACGGCGCGTGCGCATCGAAGCAGCTACTGAGCGCATGCGTGAACTGCAGCAGTATGATGAGATTTCTGTACAAGGTAGACAGAAGAACAGATGTCAACTTCTGGAAAAGCTATTTATTGGTAAGATTTTAAAATAAAATAACAGGGTGCTCGCTCAAATAACAGGTCCCTAGATCATCCCCTCTTGGAGAGGGTTACTCCAGGTTATTTTTCAAATTCAAATTCAAAATCTTTATTTAGAGATGATTGAGAATTGCACTAAACCTTAGCAATAAACCCATAGCAACATAAATACCTTACAAACTAACATACATATAAAAATACTTTATTTATAACTTAATCTAACACACGTGTGAGCGCCGACATGACGCGTTGCGGCCCGGGGATCACGTGACAGGCGGACTTTGGACCGCCGGAATTTCACCCCTTTCGGCCGGAAGTCAGGGCTCAAGAAGGTCTTCACACTTTCCGTAGGGACCCTCACTATATATGCTAAATGCACCCCAGCTAAAGCTCACATTATGACGAGAGTCCAACTTCATGACCATCAATCCCACTCCGGGTTTCTTTCTGATGTACTCCACCACCTCTGCCGCCTTCACGTCGAAGTAGGCGCGGGACACGTAGATTATGCCGACTCATCCAGGTCCTTTCTATTTACTTGCCTTGCAGCATCTCCCTTTTGTTTAGCCATTGGTTTGGTACGCCTGTCAATTTTATTTTGGTCACCACCAAATCTTGGCAAATGTTCTATTTTTAAGAGCATATTCTACCGATTACTATCTTGGACGTGAGAGGCGGGTAATGTATTTTGCTGTTTTTGTTTGTTTTGTGTTTGAATTAATGACGGAACAAGCTGATGTTGAATGGAAACATTTGTCTACAATAATGCACTTCAAAGGTCACATCCACCTAGGACGCGGCCTATGTAGCACCGCACTGCATCCACCATCCCGAGATATAAAGATGAAAGTCTCATGTGCCTGTAATTCCAACAGCATCCAATTCCAGGGCCTCCATTAAATGTTTGGCGGCAATAAAAGTCAGTTACTTCACCAGATTTCTCCATAAGATTTGAGATAGCCTTTTCACCAGCTTAGTAATTGTACAGTCAGGAAGGTTTACCCTTGGAACCCCGACTGCACATGTAATCAAATGTATCTACGGTAAGGCAGTAGACCTGCCTGCAGTAGGCCTGAACCCTAAGTTCCTAGCATCCTAGTCCCCTAGTGTCGCTGATGGCCCTAAATCACTAGCCCTAACCATAGAGACTGCGGGATATCCACAACCAGGTGATCTAAGGTAGGAGACGGAGTGTTGGTAGGATCCAGGTATATGGATGGTTTTCTCACGCCAGTCAGGCAGGCTCACAAATCACAATTAAGAGCTGATGGTCTTCACCAAGTATGAGGTGTATGGTGAGGTAGGATGCATCACATACAAATTCTTCTTTTTCCAGACTCTCAGTGGTGTCCTGAACTAGCTGTAGTTCTAGAGCAAAGGGATGACGCTATTGCTCTAGAGACGCTGAACAGAGTTTTGTCAGCGAATAAGAAGAAGCCGGATCCAAAAGCAAAGAAATAAAGAAAATAAGAAATGTTTTTGTTGTAAGAAAAGTTTCATTTTAAGTTTTGTTCCCATAAGTAAATAAATGTTTTGTTAGACCGACTGGTAGCAAATCTTTCACTTGACGAAATTTGTATGGCTAAATATATGGGCAGAGTTAGTGAAATTTCTTAGTCTATGGGCAGAGCAGAAAGAAGCCTAAGTACTTGTACTATTATTTATTCTGTGTAAGTAGGCAGATTAGAAAGACGTAAAAAATATGTGAACATGACCTATGAGCTAATGCATGTTATCCTAAATGAGGACTATGTTACGTGATGTCTTGTTCAAAATATTTGTAGAAACATAGACTTAGAATTTTCGCTAGTACATTATAGATCTATTTGTAGAAAGCCTAGCATTGTCACGACAAATTTGTATGGAAACGTTACAGCGACATCTGATGGCAAGACTTTACTAGGGAGCCCCTACGTTTAACCTAAATTCAGTTAAATAAAAATAGATCAAGGAGTAGCAGTTTTTTTTTGTTATTATCTCTACTTGTCTTTAGGTATAAATACATACAGAAACAGATTTGGAGATTCGAAGTGTAACTCAAGTAACAAAATGGCTCTGATAACTCAGCATGAGTTAGTTGACTAGCAAGCTAGCAACCAACGCTAGTCTTCCCTCAGAACCACTGGTTGGCGTTACGGCTAACTACTCACAACGACTATACAACAAAAAACTCACTAACATAAAGAGTAGTAGATTATGCACTATGGGAATAAAGCAGTGTCTTACGTCGCGGGCGGCATATTTAACCGTGAGCGTAAGGAGGGACTCTACAGTTATATAGAGTCCTGAGTGAAGCTGCCCAAGACGAAGACACGCTTTATTCCAGAGGAGCATACTCTACTTTTCACTCCTTCTGCGAAACGATAATGATTCACTGAAAATCACAGCACCAAACTCCGTCTTTTGTTTCACATTCTTTGTAAACGCACCTTTTTTTGAGTTCTGCTTATTTTTTGAACAAACCTATTTACAATGCCATATGGGCATTTTTTTACATAGAGTTTTCCAAAAGTTTCCACTCGAATTTGACGTTCCAAATTTAAATCACTTTATTCCATAAGGAGTTTCATAAAACTTTATATTCCTTGGGAGATAATGCTTTACTTTACGTTGAGGTTGCATGATATGTAATTGGACATTGTCGAGCAGGTGGTGTGAAAAACTATTTATAACATATTTACCTTATGTAATAAATGTGCTTGATGAATAAAAATTGATGGGTGATATGTTTTCTGATGTGCCGTTTACATCCGTAGTTTGATATGCACTTCATAGATTTTAATTTCGTTTCTAGTATAAATAAGTGTTTTTAAATTATTTTAGCGTAAAGTGAATAGTTTTTAAAACACTTTGACTCGGTCTCGGGGAAAACGCTAAGTGGACTTTGATGGGCGTCTGCTAATGGGTGAGGTGCAAGAACTAAGCTGAAGCGACATGAATTCAAAAATCAACATACAAAAAGAAATGATGGCACATAACGGCATCATCATCATCATCATCACCACCACCAGTCTGTAGACATCGCATTTTGTTTTTGTTTACCTATATTGTCCCTCTGCTGGGCAAAGGTCTCCCCCAAATTCTTCCACTTGTCCCTGTGCTTGGCAGTCTCCCACCGCTCCTTTTCTAAATTAAGAAGATCGTCCCGCATCGTTTTAGTAGTAGTAGAGCTTTTTTGTGAAAGAGTTCGTCCGGGGAAGTACTACCACCATGCCTATTTCTGCCGCAAAGCAGTAGTGCTTGCATTGCTGTGTTCCGGTTTGATGGGTATGGGTGCCGGTGAAATTTCAGGCACATGACACTTTTCATCTTTATGTCTCACGGTGGCGGGCGCAGTGCAATGCCACATAGGGCGCGTCGTAGGTGAACGTTACCGATGTGAGAATGCACTGTTCATAGGCAGAGGTTACCGCTTAATATCAGGTGGGCCATCTGCTTGTTCCGTCATTCTAGTAGAATAAAAAAAAAAAAAACGCTTTCACCTTCAGGTGTCGAGGTTAAATATACTCGTATTAAATCGGGTATTAAGCTGCTAACCGCAGAAATCACGACTACAAGCTATTTTTTTCTGTTTTTAGCTACATTCTCTTCATTTATTAAATGAATTGGAAAATAACTGAAAAGTCACCATACGTATCTTTGTCATTTTATCATCAGGGGGCTTAGTACGAGAATTTAATAGTATTCGTAACTATGTAAACTTTCGTTTACTTCAATACATTTACTGAAAGCGTCCTTAGTTCTTCGACGTTTTCGCTAGTGGCGCTGCAACTAAATGTATGGAACGAAACTAAACTTCCTATAGTTTCGAAAACTATCAAAACTTGCCCCCAGTTTCTGTGTTTGATTATGTAACGTCGTATACCGACCCACAAAACCGTGAATGCAATACTATGAGCATTTTGCTCAAACTGGCCGAGCAACTCGTTACCAACTCTCCTTGTTTCAGATGTCTATGGCTAAAAAGCTGGTCACATCCCGCAAGCTAGCATACGTCACTAGGCCCTTTTCTGAGCCACCATATTGGTCACTGACCTGCCGTAGACCAAGACAGAACCGGTGGCATGGAGTAGTAGTGAATTCTGCTGAGCTCAGGGCTTTTTGTACAATTCTGTATATGGCAGCGTTTTTCATGCAAATACGCTTGTTTTTGTATTTTGGTGTTCTGGGTATTTTCTATGTAGGTATAATAAAATAGATCAATCTATGTAATATATTGTATTAAGTATATCAGTTGTCTTGTACCCATAACACAAGCTCTGCCACAGAATATATACAGTGGCTCTGCTTAGCTTAGGGCTAGATAATGTTGTGTGAACTGTCCAGCAATATTTATTTATTTATTTTATTTATTTTTTCTTAAGGTAGGTATGCCAGGTATGCCGCAAAATTTCTAATATTAGATTTGTTTTAAACAGACTAAATCAAGTACAATATTCAAATTTAAAATATGCATGGATACTATAATTTCGAGTGATCACTGTACCAGAAACACGATAGGACAATATTTTCTCGACAGAAAAAAAATTAAAACTTGAATTTATTTTTTGCCTAGTTTCGATTGTTTATTAAACTGGTGCAAATTAGGTGGTAACAAAATTAGTTAGAAAAAAATATTACAACTAAGCCTAGGGTTTACTGTAAAATTATCTATATTTTACGAGATATTCAATAGAAACTGCTTTATCGAGCGGCACGAGGCGTTTTTTTTGTATGAAAATTTCTGCTTGGCGTTTGCGCAATCTTATTGTATTTTTGTGTATGTTTGTAATCTATGTTATTATGTTGTTGTGTAAATAAATTTATAAATAAATGTAATTGTTGTTGTAGTATTGTTAGTAATGGTTGTATAAATAAATGTAATTGTTGTTGTAGTATCCGCAAGCTCTAGTCCCCGGCACCGTGATAAAACGCCGCGCCACCGTCATTCGCCTCTCATTTACAGACAATGTTTCAGTGCAGCCTGCCGCAGCCAGTCATCCTGAACATTGGTAAAAGCCCTGTCAGGAGTTGTTCCAGATTGCGAGATGGAGACTGTCAATTTTGGCTAACAGACAGGTTATAAGAGGTTCTAAACTTACCCTTATGTTAACTCTTATTTTTATCCACGGCGGAATGCAGAAGGTATACCTATGAGTTTAGAGAGAGAGGTTGTTTATATGTGTGTGCAAAGGGATGCACCTTAAAATAAATGGCACAGTGGTGCAAGACAAAGTTATCTTGGTAAATTTTATATGATATGTTTAAAATGAACGGCAAAGCTCGAGTGGTAATGGGCGGGCCACGTCAGTCGGATGCACCCCGAGAAGTGGACGAACATAGTAACTCCTTGGGTGCCTGAAGACAGAAGGCCGCCCGGCCGCGAAGGCGTTGGCGGGACGATCTCGAGGCTTACGAGAAAAAGTGGTGAGAAACTGCAAAAAACCGGGATGACTGGAAAATTTTGGGGGAATCCTTTGCCTAGCAGTAGGACACAATAGGGTGCTATGCTCTATATTCACTTCGACCAAAATAAAAAAAATTTACTTTGGTCAAAGAAAACAATCATTTTTTTATAAAATGGAGTAGCATTAAGTATGTTAGTATCCGAGAGAATGTTATAACAGAAACTTCAACCCTATACATATTCGCTGAAACTGTTCAACAGTCTCCATTCTATTGTAACGCTTACGGAACATATTGCTAACTTTCCCCGCGCAAGTTTCGTGGCTTTGTTAGAACTGTATTGTGTTGGGTATTGAAAACCTCTGCTCTATATTCTATGGAAGCTAGCTTCACTACGTATTACTGGCTGACACCATTCGTACTTCAGAAATGATATAACTTTGTAATAAGTTTTTTGTGAAAAATATATTTTTCAATACAAGCTTTTATTAAAATAAGTGATCGTAACCGTGTGCTGATCACAATGAGCCTAAACATGGCCAGTCTACTATTATCTATCGAGGAGTTCCGTTGTCCACCTTCCGTCTCCATCATCAGATCATCTCGCTGGCACCATCACATTATATTGTCATCGGAACTTGACAGGTATGCCAAATTTCACCTCAATCGGTTGAAGATAACTGCTTTAAAATTCAGTAGCAGGATTCCACCCGGATTCCAGCCAGACAAACATACATACATTGCAAGTTAAATAAAAGCTTGTAAAATATGAAATGGAAACATTCGTTTCCACACAAAAACACACAAATTATCTCTAAAACGCATAACATAACAACACCCAACAGTCACGCATAGTCCTTCCCACACTAGGATTCCGTGTCGTGGGTATCAGGAACTACGAGTACCTAATATGGTACCATTACACCCATACCCGAAACCAATATTTGCAAATCATTCAAACATTTGTCCCGCAGCGGGAATAGAACCCGCAACCCTTCGCGTCTCAGCCGGCTACTCGCCCGATGCTACAAAGGTCGTCAAATACCATTTCCGATCCGTAGCGGGTAAAAATTGCTGTTTTTTTTATAATTTTCATCGCACTGCTTAAAATATTTATTTATTTATTTATTTATTTATTTTGTAGGAAAACCAACAGCTATATATAAATACATAAAAAACAGAGTTAAAAAACAAAAAGCCAATTACAGGTTTTCACGTGTAGATAGCATAATAGAAACTAGTCAACAGTAACGAAGATACATCAATACATAATTAACTAAGGTACGGTTACAAAATAAACTAAACTACGAAAAAGACTCTGCTGAGCCGCTGACGGGCTGAGCTTACACTCGTGGAGAATAGATCCAAGTCCATCGGTTTACACAGCTTGTTGAATTTGATGCTTGCACGTTGAAGAAATGCATTTTGCCTATAGTTTGTATTAACAATAGGAGTATATAACGGATAATAAGATCTTGTACATATCGTTGGAACGTTGATAATGATTTTACTCAATAGCTCGGGACTGTTTACAGTGTTCGAGGTTATTTTCAGTAAAAATGATAGATCAGCCACTTCACGCCGCTTAGCTAGGGGAAGAATATGAAATTTCCTACAAAGATTAATATATTCGGAAGAACTATAAGGAACTCTAAGGCGGAAACAAAGATATTTAATGAATTTCATTTGTATGCGTTCAATTCTATTGATATATTTATCATAACAAGGGTTCCAAATTTGAGACGCATATTCGAGGATGCTTCTGACGAATGTACAGTAAAGGATCTTGAATGTCTTAGCTCGATGAAAGTCAGTTGAGCTTCTCATAACAAAACCCAAAGCTTTGGAGGCTTTAGAAACTATCGCTTCCACATGCTCATCAAATAGAAGTTTAGAGTCATGCAATACACCGAGGTCCCTAACCACGTTAAGTTTCTGTAACATTTCATTTTTTAGTACATAGGAAGATGGTATTAAACGTGTTTTGCGAGTAAAGGTTACAACGGAGCATTTAGATGGATTAAGATCGAGTTTATTAAGAGAACAGTAGGTGTCCAGCCTGGAAAGGTCTGCTTGCAGGTCAAAAACGTCATCTGATGTTTTAACAATTTTGAAAATTTTCATGTCATCAGCAAAACATAACAGGTTACTAGTAAGGAAACAACTAGATATGTCGTTGACAAATATTAAGAAAAGTAGGGGACCAAGCAAGGAACCCTGCGGTACACCGCTGGGGATGGAAACCCAGCTACTAATGTAATTATTGATGACAATAGCCTGAGATCTATTGTCAATATAGGAGGAGAACCACCTAAGCAAATCTCCTCGTATTCCAATGAGATAGAGTTTGGACAAAAGCAGCTTGTGATCAATTCTATCGAAGGCTTTACTATAATCGGTATAGACTACGTCGACTTGATGACCGTGATCCATGGCATCAGTTAAAAAGTCGTTAAAAAGTATAAGATTTGATACCGTGGAGCGGCCCTTCAAGAAACCATGTTGAGATGGATTGAATGAGTTCTGTAAAGCGCCGTAGACTTGGTTATAGACCACGCGTTCAAATATTTTAGCAATAATACATAGCTTGGAAATGGGCCTATAATTGACAACATCATTTTTGGAACCTCTTTTATGTACAGGCGAGACAAATGCAGATTTCCAGGCACTAGGGAATGTACAACCAGCGATTGATTTACGAAATAATAATGCTATTGGTTCACAAATAGTTTTAGCACACCCAATTAAAAATACCGGACTAATACCATCAGGACCAGCCGATTTAGACGTATCCAAATTTGTTATAAGTTTCTCAATAGCGCCAACGGCAATTTCAATACTAGATATATCATGAGTTAGATTTAGATTTACGTCACTTAAATTGGGTAGGTTAGCAATGGACTTAGTGTCAGGTACCAGGAACGTGGAGAAGAAATATTTGGAGAACGCCTCGCATATTTCATCCCCAGTAGTTGCTGATGCGTCTAAGTATTTAAGTGATGTAGGTACGCCATTAGAGTTAGAGCGATTTTTTATAAAAGACCAGAATTGTCTAGGTTGCTTTTCAATACCACGCTCTATCGATTCAATGTATTCTTGATAGCAGTGTGTTTCAAGTAAGTGAGCTCTATCTCGCAGTAATTTAAATGTAATCAGGTCAGACGTCATACCATAATTTTTAAATTTTTTATGGAACTTAAATTTCTCCTTAACAAGCTTAATTAGTGCAGGAGAATACCATTTGGGATAACAACTATTAGATAATACTTTAGTAGGGATAAATTGATTTTTAAGTTGCTCAAGAATAGAATAGAAGTAGTCAAGAGCTTCATTGACAGATCTGGATGAGAATTCAGCGTGCCAATCAATGTCAGATATTTTAAAATTAATTGATTCATAATCACCTTTATTATATCTAAATGAGATATATGATTGAGTTTTTAAGAAAGGAATATTTAAAAAACTAACGTTTATTAATAATGCTTTGTGGAAGGGATCAAGGGGAACTAGAGGGTCCCGACACTCTGTAACAATGACAACATCATTTGACAAAACCAAGTCCAAAATCTTACCCTGTACATTAGTAATACTACTATACTGCCGTAGATCGTGTGTATTGATTTCATCAATTAGTAGGGTTTCCATGGTGCCAGAATAATTGGAAGGTATCAAGTGAGAATCAGAGCAAGGTAGCCAAACAATACCACTAAGGTTAAAATCTCCCAATAAAATAAATTTATCTGACGAATTCGATAAAACAAGGTCATTTAGTTTACTTAGGTAGTTCTCCAATTGATCAGAGAAAGTATTACCCAAGTTTTGCGTACATAGATACAGACAACATAAATGAACATTAACAAATGATTTGTTTTTCTGCTTGACCGAGATGGTAACCCACAAATCTTCCGCGGAAGATTGAAACGAAAGCTGAGGGATGGCATGAATACGTTTATTAACTGCTATTAAAACTCCCCCTCCCCTGGACTGGCCAGTCCGGTCATAGTCCCGGTCCCGACGCCAGACCACATAGTTGCTATTAAAAAGTTCCGAATTAACCAAACTATCCACAAGCCATGTCTCAGTCAATACAATTACATCGTATGAGCTTAAACAAATATTGCGATAGAAAATACTTGTCTTTGTACGAAGTCCCCTGACGTTTTGATAATAGATATTGAGATTATTTATATTTAGATCTAAACTACCCATAATTGTCCCCACAACATAGCAACACGATAGATCCATCATTAACCAGACTTATAACACTTATATACAACGTACAGAATGGTTTATAGCAATCCAACAGTAAAGACACATCTTCATTCGTTCCAACGATACAAGAACATCCTAACAAAATATAAAGCAAGTGGCATTCAAAAACAAAATCATAAATTACAATTGAAAAATTCGCGAGCGATTTGTATGTGTGCAGCTTAGCAGTGGCAGCGCAGTGCGATAACCGGTAGTCGACGACAACTACCCCCGCACGAGAATAATAGCGAGTGAGCCGGACAGCGGCCGACGCAGGCATTACAAACATTTTAACAGCGTAAGAAACTGCAACTGATAGTGTAAAAAGGGTTTTTAGATTTTGTATACAGATAGCAAGAGTAAATTTAACATAACCAAATACGTATATTAATAATTTACACAGCTGTATCATAATAATAAATGTGAAATAAGACCTAAAATAGAAACAGCTTATACAATTTTGTTTAAATCACTTTCCTGGCTGACTAAAAACACGGGAGAAGTTTACGGATTTATTATAAACTCATTATATAATTATATTAAATATTTAATATTAAGCATTTACCATTTTAAAATGTATATTGAATTCATTTACAACGTTACTCTGCTTCCAAATCGTCACGTCTCAAACAAGTCATGTTTTAGAAAAACGGTGGCAGTTATACTAAAACATAGGTAAATTATCCACCTATTTTAAAAGTCACGCAATACGCTTCTCTTTTATTTCATTACACTTGTGCTCATTAAACGAGCACAGAAATGCCACCGCATTGGTTAAAATGTCACCAAAATTACCAATTTCGCCAATGTCAAGTGATATACGTACGTGTCGATCGAACGCAGAGCTTTCAGGCTCAGGTGAGCAACATATGGCGGAGACTAAGATCCAGAGTCTCGAGCACCGCCGTAAGGTTGCATGCCTTTCTATCTTCTATAGGTTTAATTTCGCGGAATGCTCCCAGGAATTGCACGATCCCACCATCTCCTTTTCATCATAGGACGAGCAGGCGTACGGCTCCGTACCACCCGTACCTCATTAGTATACCTTCTATTCGTACTAAACGTTTCAGTTCGACCTTTATAATGCGAACTGCTAAGGAGTGGAATACACTACCGTCGTATGTCTTTCCTGAAAACTATAATCTGGGTCTCTTCAAGGCTAGAGTGAATAGGTGCCTTCTAGAAAGTTGTGCTACATCTTCGGACACATCGTCACCAACAGCTGAGATCGTGGTCAAACAAAGGTTTATCAATGCAAAAAAAAATAAAAAAAATGCATTAAAGTTATTCAAGTCGTCAAGAGTCTCCGTCAAGTCATAACCCAGTTTAGATGATGGCAGAATAACCAAGTTTTAGCAGAAAGCCCCACCATTTCGAAAATACACGCAATACGCTTATATTTAACGGAAAAGTCCCTACTGAAATGTTCTAATTTCGTAAGTTGAATGTCACAGAATTCACAAAATGTTTGAACATCACGCTGACAAGATGCCAAAACCTTAACGAATTCCCCCAGCCTGTCAGCCCAGCCTGTTAGCCCTGCTTGAACAATCGAGGCGACAGTGATTGTTCACAGCGACACGGGTCCTCGCAGGTCCACACAAAGGATCGCGAGTACATACAACTCGTGTACCTACCTATTGATGCCAGTATGCCAGTCTAATGATCTTATTGTTTTGTGACACAATAGGTTGAAATTCCTGCGGTACTCCAAGTGTCTTTTGGCATCAAATCGATGCTAAATAAGAACACACATTAAGAGCAGGCTGCACGAAATACTTTCCATACAAACGCTCGTGTTCAGCTAATACTTGATTATGAAGTTGTAACAATTTCTTCGTTAGATGTTTTGAACAAATATGTTTCTTTAAGAATATATCTAGGTTAATAGGAAGCAAAATTTAAATATTTTTTCCACTAAATTCAGTAAAATTCTTCAAAATCAGCTTAATTGCACAATGTTTACCTGAAATTTGGATGTTAATAATTAAATAATACACTTTAAAGTAAAAAAAAAATGCGTCTCATGAACCTTACCCACATTATATAGATTCTAAATAAGTCATTTTTGTCATAAACTGGTCAGGTTTTCTCAAAAACACGTACGTCCTGGGCTGTTATTCGCTATGACCATAGGAGATTACTTGCCAATAACGTGTGACGTCACAATGTGTCCTGAACATGATTCGACGCAGTTATCGTAACGAGCCCGCGTTATGCCACGTTTGTTCATAGCGAATAAGGGGGCTTGAACAAGTTTTATGAATATTTTGCGCATTTATTGCCGTTTCTCAAGTAAGTAGCGGAATTTTTCGAATTACAACCAAGGTTTCTGGAACTGGCTCACATTTTTCACAGTGCCTCTCTTTCAACCATTGAATTGGACGAACCTACAAGATTTTAGACAACGCCTGCGATGGACTTCGGTGCGTCGCACAGGGCCACCTTAAGGCGAGAATATATGTGAAATCAACGATTTAAATCTTTGTGTGAAATGTGGTGCGGTGCAAGCATTTTTTTCCACGATCTTTATAGAAAAATCTACATAAAATATATAGGTTAATCTAAATCATATAAAGCATGTCCTATTGTTTTCAACAATTAAAAATAATAACTTAAAATGTAAGAAATATGTTTGCAAAGTTGCCTCTGTTTTCGTAGTTACAACCATTTGTCTCCTAACCTATCAATCATACCATGTTTTTATTGCCTTTAGTATATTAAATAACACAACGCCAAGACACATTGTTTTTATTTTTGAAAATACCTTTATTAATGATTTTTAAATTAAAAATAAACGTGGGTGACGTACATTTTTTACGTGAGTATTACACCAATTCTTATAACCATAACACAAGCTCTGCTTAGCTTGGTGCTGGATAATGCTGTGTGACCTGTCCGGCATTTTTTTTTAAACTTTCAGATTAACTGAAACACAAACACTAAATACGGTCGTTTATGATTAGGCATTGTATAAATAGCATTATCCTCTTAATTTTGAAATCAGAGACACTTGAATTTTATTATACTGTTAATAAATAAATAAATAAATAATGCTGGACAAGTTCACACAACACTATCTAGCCCCAAGCTAAGCCAGAGCTTGTGTTAGTAATAGTTAACTGATAAGCTTAATACAATACATTACATAAATAGATATTTTATATCATACATAGAAAACACCCAGAACACCCTGAACAAATATCTGCAGATCGCACTAATATTTGTTCCGAGGCGGGAATTAAACCTGCAACCTTCTGCATCACAGGCGAACCATCGCCAGCCTTACCACAGCGGTCGTCAAATACCTAGATAATAGATACCTAGGTAAGCACGAAGGTACTAAGAAGGCAGATCACGTTTCTCTAAGTAGGACCTTCTAGAAAATACGCATCACGTCTCTTTGTGATGGATATCCAGAATATGGTAGTAGTATTTTGTTACAGTTAATGCTAGAAGAATGAGTACGCCTAGGTTTGTCTAGATATTTTATCCAAACCCTTTTTCTTTTTTTTTATACTACTTGTATGACGGAACAAGCAAATGGCCCACCTGATGTTAAGCGGTAACCTCTACCTATGAACAGTATATTACCTCATAGGTCACGTCCACCTAGGACGCGCCCTATGTAGCATTGCACTGCGTCCACCACCCTGAGACATAAAGATAAAAAGTCTCATGTGCCTGTAATTTCACCGGCACCCTTACCCTTCAAACCGGAACACAGCAATGCGAGCACTACTGCTTTGCGGCAGAAATAGGTATGGTGGTAGTACTTCCCCGGACGAACTCTTTCACAAAAAAGCTCTACTACTACTAGCCCTTTGGGTAAAGACCGAATAATAACTAAGTTTGATAAGAATAAGAAAATGTTTATAGCTCAGCTGTGTACATTGAGATGTTTAAAACTATAAATACATAGTTTCAACAGCCTGCCCATTTCGAGCCATTTCGAACAAAAGTGTGAAGTTTAAATGTTACTATTAATAGATAAACTTAAAATCTTAAACTAGTGACCTATAAACTAAGTTGAAAGCAATTAATTTGCGATTTTCATGGTATTTTCATAATATTTTAATAGTTGATACTTTGGAAATTAGCCAAGCCTTCAGTTTCTTTTTATTAACCCCCGACGTAAAAACGACGGGGTGTTATATGATTGACGTGTCTGCGCGTGTGTGTGTGTGTGTGTGTGTGTGTGTGTGTTTGTGTGTGTGTGTGTGTATGTGTTTGTGTGTGTGTGTCTGTCTGCGGTATCGTAGTTCCCAAACGGATGAACCGATTTAGTTTTTTTTTGTTTGAAAGGTTAATTTGTCGGGAGTGTTCTTAGCATTCGACGAAAGTAAAATACTTTGGTCGAAGTTCTTAGATATGTTTGATCAAAATCGGTTCAGCCGTTTCATTGCGTTGAGGGATTTTTTAATTTTTACAAAATTAATTACCTGTAAATAATAGGTACTATCTAATATTTTAATGTCTAGGGCTAGGAAGAAAGTTATATTTTTTGATAGCCATGGCATATGCACTATTAGCTCATGTACTGTCATTAAACTGTGGTTACAGATAATAAAATAATAATAATAATAAATAATGCTGGACAGTTCACACAACATTATCTAGCCCCAAGCTAAGCAGAGCTTGTATATATATACAATATATATTATATATATATTGCTTGTAGATATTGTACTTATGCCTAGTTCTCTTGATTTCAGCACGATTCGACTTCACTTCGATTGAATTCGGCGTTTACACATAATATACCCTACACTGCCTCTAAAAGTATATATCCAATACAGCTCTTATAAATCAATCAGGGTGGCATACTATGGTTGTTGCTTGCAGCAAAACTCATACTACAATATACATGACATCAAATGTTATGTGTACGTTTATACGTCGGCGGCTGCCGTAGAGGATTGTGCACATTTCCATTGTACTACGACTTATTTCATGATATTCGAGTATGATTTATAAGCGAAACTTTATGCAGAGCTTGCGTAGTATCCTATTATGCAGAGCGCAATGCTTGCTTAACGCACTTAGGGATGGCAATTGCGCTGTCTCTGTTATTAAGTTTCTGTTAGCCTGAATCATCCCATTGTTGGGCAAAGGCCTCCCACATATCCTTCAGTTACTACAATCCTGTGCTATTGTTTGCCAATCTATGTTAACAGTGTCTATTTCATCGCGCCATCTCCTGCTTGGTCTGCCGCAACGGCCCGAGCCGCGCCGCAACGTCTCGCTGTGTCAGGGCTCCACATAGTAATTATTTTGGCCCACAGCTCGTCAGGCATGCGACAGACATGTCCAACCCCATTCCACTTCAGCTGCGCGGCTTTTTCTCCTACGTCAGCGATTTTAGTTATGGAGCGTAGATGATGTTTCGAAACCGGTCGGTTAATTTAACTCCCAAAACACTGCGCTCCTTAGCCCGTTGGCAAGTTATTAAGTAGTTAGCTTAAATATTTGTGTGCTCACATATACAAATATGTAAAAGTATAGCAATGCCTAAAATACTGACATCCTTTACTATTGCATAGTGTCAAACAGTGACGGACTTACTATAAGCAATGCTTTTTAATTTACTTTTGTAAGTAAGGGAGTCAGTGTGATAATGTGGCTCCTCCCATGGTATAATAATATATCTCGCCTGGTATGCTATTCCGAGAAACGATGGTCACGTGAGAAATACCAGCTTACATCATCAGCGAAACGTATGATGGAAAAGGAAGATGGATAACGGAACTCCTCGATAGATAAAAGTAGAATGGCCGTGTTTAGGCTCATTTTGATCATATACGGTTCTTACGGATCTCACGGTTCTGATAACTAAAATAACATCATGTAAATAAATATATTGAATACGAGCATCTAATGTACCTAGCTTCTACGAATAATAAATATCATTTATCATTTATGTATCTTGAATCTACTTTTATAAAAGGTTTTATGTTTTATAAAAGGTTTGACGACCTCTGTGGTGCGGCGGGCGAAGGTTGGCCTGCGACGCAGGAGGTTGCGGGTTCGATTCCCGCATCGGAACAAATATTTGTGTGATCGCAGATATTTGTTCAGGGTGTTCTGGGTATTTTTTATGTACTTATAAAAAAATACTATCTATGTAATATATTGTATTAAATATAATATTAGTTATCTAGTATCCATAACACAAGCTCTGCTTAGCTTGCGGCTAGATAATTTTGTTTGAACTGTCCAGCATTATTTATTTATTTATATATAATTTTTATAAAAAAAACTTGTTATGTTTATCATTGGAACTTACAACCCTTTTGTCGTGTATCATTGGAAACTCATAGCCTAACTCATAGTACTAAACGGTCAATATGCATCGCGCGAGTTGACATGAGGTTTGCATGTGTGAGTCTATTACAGTGCCGCTGTGTGCCAGCCCTTGTCTACGGGTGGCCGGGCCAACGCAGTATGTGAGCATTCCTGCAATTTCAGTTAAATAAAAGCATAAAAAAACGTTTTCATAAAAAAAACCACAGATAAAAGAATACTATACTAGACAATAGATACATTAGCTAGAAGGCTAGAGTGAATAGGTGCCTTCTAGACCTTTGTGCTCCATCTTCGGCCACATCATCACTTACCAACAGGTGAGATCGTGGTCAAAAAAAGGTCTATCAAAGTTAAAAAAAAAAAACAGAGCCTGAGTGGGCTTCTTGACAGAGTGGGTAATATTGTGAAATATAGACGTGACACGTGGTGATATCATATCCGCCATTGCTTCCCACGAATGACTCGGCTAACGCTTTCTTCCACTTCCACACATTCCATAATAAGCTAGCAGCCAGAACAAATCTTATACCAACGAATCTTATCAATAAGTCCGCGTAATCCGTTAGTCGGCTTTTACGACAGCCACGGGAGGAGACGGAAGGTCTATTCTTAGGCCGGACACACCACAGTGGATATATTTTGCTCGCCTTTATTATTAACCCCCGATGAAAAACTAAAACGAAGGGGTGTTATAAGTTTTGACGTGTCTGTTTGTGTGCGTGTGTGTGTGTGTGTGTGTCTGTCTGTCCCATCGTAGCTCCCGAACGGATGAACCGATTTTGTTTTTTTTTTGTTTGAAAGGTGAATTTGTCGGGAGTGTTCTTGGCTATGTTTGATCAAAATCGGTTCAGCCGTTTCATTGCGTCGGGGGTTTTTTTAATTTTAACAAAATTAATAACTTGTCTTCTATGGAGCGCAGTATCTTAGGTGTCATACTTATAGACCGCGTTAGAAATACGATACTGCGCTCCCAAACACAAATAGCCGATGTATCTCTGAAAGCTGGAAACCTAAAGTGGGACTGGGCTAGACGTTACCCGCATGCCCTCGCTGGGGACCTCTGGGCTAAGATAACTACAGATTGGGTTCCGAACGCGCGGCGGCCACGTGGTAGACCCAGACGGCGATGGCGGGATGAGCTTGACTCCCACAACTATGACTGGCCACAAATAGCTGAAGATATGAATTTTTGGAAAGAGGGAAGGGAGGCCTTTGCTCTGCAGTGGGAAACTTCCGGCATAAATAAGCTCGTCGCGACTCGTCCCGGCTTTGCACTGGTAGTTTCAGCCCCCCTCCATCCTACACCCTGGTAGCCTATGTCACTCAGGGTGACTGTAGCTTTCTAATGGTGAAAGTTGAGTGTAGATGTAGATTAGTGTAGATTTAGATAAATATTTTCATACAATGCAAAGCACTGTACGTAAAGTACCTACTCTTTGTTCTTTATTTTTGTAATTTTTGTGTTATTCCTTTGAGATGTCTGTGTCGTCGACTCTCCAGGAAATTTGATCTGTAATCAAAGCCCGGCAGATGTGAAACATATATGTTAATTATTAGAATTCTTAATTAAAATCGTCATAATCAAATAATTTCCTGTCACGGCAACTAGTCAGTTTTCCTGCCAAGGCGCGCCAATAGATGTTTAACATCAAAATCTGTCAAAAAATCTTTGCTGAGCATATTTGTATGGATATAAAGTTCATTCTTATTCAAACTTTTAATTTTTCTAACACAAAAATACATATTACGCGTCGTTAAAAATAAATTCTTGTCAATATCACTAAAATCTTCTCGTCACAGATACACTGAGACACTGCAGTCTCAAGACGCCCGATCTCCTTTTTTCGGATTTTACCACGTAGTGAAACTCCGAGCACAGCTCTCTCCATAGCCCGCTGCGCAACTTTGAACTTTTGTATGTAGAAAATAATTAACGGCCACGTCTCAGTCCAAAAAAAAGGAGATCCTAGAAGAACCAAGATCACCGACATAGTGGTATCAGAAAACTTAACAACGGATTGCCACAGGGATCAGTCTATTGGCTCCGCTCTTATTCAATCTGTATATGCACGATATACCGGAAACCCAGGGTCAAAAATTTATGTATGCTGATGACATTGCTATTACAAGCCAACACAGTACCTTCAAACCATCAGAAGAGATCTTAAATGGTGACCTGAGCATCCTTCATAATTTCTTCAGCAAATGGCGCCTGGTACCTAATGCTACTAAAACAGAGGTAACAGCTTTTCAATAGAGCAATAAAGAGGCCAAATACGAGCCTAGCATCGAGTTCGCTTGGACGTCCCTGAGGTATAACCCCACGCCAAAGTATTTGAGAGTGACTCTTGACCGCAGTCTTACCTACGCACCGCACATCGGAAAACTAGGGAAGAAGCTTCAAACCCGAAATAACATCGTGCACAAACTTGCAGGCACAACCTGAGGAGCAAACGCTGATGTGCTTCGCACCACCAGCCTCAGCCTTGTGTACTTAATAGCAGAGTACTGCGCGCCCGTGTGGCTCAACAGCGCGCACACGTATCTAGTGGACGTGCAGCTGAACCATGCCATGCGGTGTATTTCGGGGACTATCAAAAGCACACCACTAGTATGGCTGCCCACTCTCAGCAACATAGCCCCTCCTTATTTCAGAAGGCAGCATGCACTACTCCGTGAAGCGAATAAGATCCTGGCTAACCCTGACCTGCCTATCCACGCTGAGTTCACAAACCCTCCGGAACACAGACTAAAGTCCCGAAACCCGCCCTATAAGACTGCATGTGGCCTCTTAAATACCGATTTCAGTCTAGCTGTAAAATGGAAACAGGAATGGAAAGCCAAAGAACCATATTGCATGGAAGCTACCATCAACCCCACTGCAAAACCTCCTTGCTTCTCGAGAAGAGAATGGTGCCAGCTTAACAGATTAAGAACCGGCTGCGGTCGCAGCCGAGCTTTCATGCATAAATGCGGCTGGAGAGAGTCACCAGCTTGCGATTGTGGAGTCTCAGTGCAGGACGTCGCACACATCATCATGGACTGTCCACTCACCAAATATGTCGGCAACCCAGCAGACTTGTTCGCCCTTGAAAACGACGCTATCCAATGGATACAGAAATTTAAAATAGAATTATAGTCTCTTGTGCGATTGTACAAGGCCATACGAATAAATAAATAACCGACATAGCTCTCATAATCAGCAAGTTGAAGTGGCAATGGGCTGGCCATATAGCTCGAACTGATAACCGTTGGATATAAATGTTCTCGAATGGCGATCACAAATCAGACGACACAGAAGGGGAAGGGGCCCCCTTTCTTTATAGAAGTCGCAGGAAGTCGGTGGATGGAGGTGACTCAAGATCATTCGTCGTGGCATTATATGGGGGAGGCATATGTCCAGTAGTAGACTTCTGGTATGCTGATGATGCTTTTGACGACTTCTGTGGCGCGTTGGGCGAAGGTTCGTCTGCGATGCAGGAGGTTGCGGGTTCGATTCCCACATTGGAACAAATATTTGTACGATCTGCAGATATTTGTTCAGGGTGTTCTGGTTATTTTCTATGTATATAAAAAAAAAACTATGTGATGTATTCTATTAAGTATATCAGTTAATCTATTACCCATAACACAAGCTCTGGTTAGCTTGGGGCTAGATAATGTTGTGTGAACTGTCCAGCAATTATTTATTTATTGATTTATAGAACATCAGTAAAATCGGCAAGTTTCTCCTATTTTTTTCATGCTTAGCTTCATCCAGCTTCCCACACGCAAACAAACGGTATTAAGACCTATTTTTTTACAAACTAATCTACTGTTGCATGATACATTCTACTCAATTAGAGCGTAGAGCGGCAGCGAACCTCTATGGTACGTATTATAACACTGGCACTCAAGATAGTCGGTTGGTTTTTCATTAGGCCGAACGACCTGTCCATAGACACACGGTACGAAAAAAAACAACACTCGAAATTTGAATTGCGCGCGAATTACCTCTAATTTCCTAAAGCGTTTGTGTGGGGTTCTATGTGTGCGTGACTAGTGAAGGGACAATTAAATTAATTGGTAATTATTCTTAGTTACGGAAAAATCAACAGTCGAAATTTGAATCAGTGAATCTAACCTCATTTATACGCGTGTGCGTGAGTGGTTTTATGTGGATGTGTTGTGTGCCTGCGAGGGATTATGCCGTAATCGAATTAGGGCTAATTAGATTAGTTTTGTTGCGAGCCGACGGTATGTCACGCAATGGAATGTAGGTCTAATATTTTAGGACAGTTTGTAATTTGTGTAGTGCTTTTTTATCTTTTAGTGTCTGGATTGGGAAAATTTAAATAGTTTTTTTTAACTAGCGTTTCCCCGCGGCTTAGCACGCCTGGTTTCAGGGTAAAACATATAGGTATTCAGAATTTATATCTGAAATAAAATAATCCTGTCACACAGATATAACCTGACAGTAGAATTGACAAAGTTGTGTTATCAAGCAAATCCGAGTAGTCTCATGTTGGTATACTTAAGACTGTGACATCCAGAGAGAAACATTTATACAAAAAAATGCCTCGCGCCGCTCGAAAGAGCTGTTTTTAATGAATATCTTGTAAAATATAGATCATTTTACAAAACCCCCCTAAGTTTACCCTCGGTTTTCTTGTATTGATTTTATTTAAGTATCTAATTTTTTACCCAATTTTATTATTTAGTACTACCACCATACCTATTTCTGCCGCAAAGCAGTAGTGCTCGCATTGCTGTGTTCCGGTTTGAAGGGTAAGGGTGCCGGTGAAATTACAGGCACATGAGACTTTTCATTTTTGTCTGAGGGTGGCGGGCGCAAAGCAATGCCAAATAGGCCGCGTCCTAGGTGGACGTGACCTATGAGGTAATGCACTGTTCATAGGCAGAGGTTACCACTTAACATCAGGTGGGCTATCTGCTTGCATTTGCATAAAAAAAAACATTTTAATAAACAATCGAATCTGGCCAAAAGATAGAGGCAACTTTGTTTTTTGTTTTTGCTAGAAATATTGTCCTATCGTGTTTCTGGTACAGTGATCACTCGGAATTATAATTTAGTATCCATACTATTTTTAATTTAAATATTCTACTTGATTTAGTCTATTAAAAATCAAATCTACAATTAGGAACTTTGCGGCATACCCCACCTTAAGTCAGACCGAAAACTAAAGTTCAACAACACTATTAAAGGGGCGGTTCACGACTGGTTAGGTTAATCGGTTAATTTTGGCAGAAGGCATTAAAGTTTCATAACTACCGATGATTATAGTAAAAGCTTGTTTACTTTTTGATGACCTTTGTAACCAATTTAGAAGTCCACTGATAAGCATAGGACACGAACGATGCAAGAAGCCAAAATAATGCCTCAAAAACTGTCTTGTGCCTTCTTTATTCAACGACCTACCACAATGCCATTGGTTCCTCGAAAGGGGGGGAGGGGGCAGGGGAGAGTCCTACATTTCCCCTTCCAGTTCGTGGTCGTAGCTCGAGAATCTTTAATGCCCATCATTTCTTAAAATTATTAATAATAATAAATTTATTCTATATACCTATTATCGACAATTTAAATCTTCAATAATAGATCTTTATTTAGGTAGAGACATATAAAAATACACGTAATATAAGTAGTTGTCTAAAACAAACACGAATGATAAATTTCAGCTCCATAACAAGTAATTCGTTTTGTAAAAATTAAAAAACCCTCAACGCAATGAAATGGCTGAACCGATTCTGATCAAACATAGCTAAGAAAACTCCCGACAAATTCACCTTTCAAACAAAAAAAACTAAATTGGTTAGCTCCCGAACTGCTACAATGACACAGACAGACACACACACACACACACACTTCAAACTTATAACACCCCGGCATTTTTGCGTCGGGGGTTTAAAACAGTTGCAAACGATCAACTGATCCAATTATAAATTGATTATTACTTAATTGCAGGCTCGGAAAAATTATAATATTTTGTACCTACCTACACATAAGTGCCTGCCTAACTACGTTCGAGTAACTTTTATTATGTAGATAGCCACAGAATATCTAACTCTACATTTATGGCTACGAGTTTCAAACAATATGCCTTTATATAGACAATACAAAGTCTTATCGTGGCGTTTGTTTATAAGCGGGCTAATATTCAGTTAGTACTGAAAGCCTGAATACTGAATATATGGGTACATAACTAAGCATAAATTCATACCAACACTAGAAACTCGCCCGGCTTCGCACGGGTAGTGTCGGGATACCCCTTCCCTCCCGTGTCCCCTAACCCTCCCCCCTTCCCAACCCCCCATCTATCCACACAAAACCTGCTAAAGTTATTCTACCTATGTTATTTTTTTTTACACCTTGGTTATTATTTGTGTTTTAGTAAGGATCCCTATTTTCTTTTTATATATAATATAGCCTATGTCACCCGGGGATAGCGTAGCTTCCCAATAGTGATAGAATTTTTCAAATCGGTCAGTAGTTTCGGAGCCTACTCATTGCAAACAAACAAACAATCAAATCTTTCCTCTTTATAATCAGTATTAGATATAGATATAGAAAACAAAGTCTTATCGTAGCGTTTGTTTATGTGCGGGCTGATTTTCAGTTAGGTACTACTGAAAGACTGAATATATGGGTACAGACCTACTTAACTAAGCATAATTTTATACCAACATTAGCGACTCGTCCCAGCTTCGCACGGGTAGTTTCAGGGTGAAAAATACCCCCCCCCCCCCCCTCCTATCCCCCGTCTGGTAGCCTATGTCACTTCGGGTGAAAGTAGCTTTCCAAAGATGAAATAGTTTTTGAAATCGGCACATTAGATTTTGAGTTTATTCATTACAAACATACACACACAAAACAAGTAATTAATTTTGTATAAATAAAAAAAAACCCCAACGCTGAACGGCTGAACTGAACCGATTTTCATCAAACAAAGCTAAAAACACTCCCGACAAATACGCCTTTTAAACAAAACAACAACAAAAAAAACGGTTCATCCGTTCGGGAGCTACGATGGGACAGACAGACACACACACATACACACACACACACACAGACACGTCAAACTTATAACACCCCTTCGTTTTTCGTCGGGGGTTAAAAATACAAATCTTTCCTCTTTAAAATATTAGTGTAGATTACGCGTGAAGACGTAATGTAAACATTAGCATTCATGACATCGATAACTAAAACCATGTGTCGAAATATTTTGCAATCGATACTCGTACGAGCCGACTTTCGACAAAATACCTACCTATTATTAACGTCAAGCTGTTGATAATAACTACATGAGGTTAATTATATTAAAGCCAATCTGATAATGATTCACAAACTAAAACAAGCCTTAGGATTCCCAGCATAAAGTCGAGAATCGTGAAGATATTTTGGTTTATCTACTTACTAGAGATGCGCCGATACTCGCTTATTACTCGTTACTCAGCATATTGAGCCGATGATTCTTATTCGATTATATTTCGTTACTATTGATGTTATTATTCATTGATACTTATTCGATTTAAATAACATTTTGTATAGAGACGCGTTCAAATAAGCTTATTTAGCAGAACCCAAAATAATTATGTCGCCCCGATGTGTACCTGCGCCGTAGACCAATTTCTATAGGGAACCTTCTTTCTACCAATAGCAATCGTGCGCTAAAATGTTACGCTGTTATTGGTTAATCGATTTCGCGGAAAAATTGCGGCATCGCGTTCATCCAGTCGACTCTTAGATGTGAGCGGGACAGAGCTATATACAGCGGGACAAAGCTATACTATAAGTTCGGCAACTGTGTCAGTCTGCGCTTTTCTGCGCAAACGAAAACAGCCGATCAGACTTATATTTTGGGTAAAACTGTACGTAGGTAGATTAAGTTAGTAGGTCATCATTTGAACTAAATAATAAGGAAAGAAAAGAAGACAAAAATATTTGACAGGAAGTCAAAGGCATTCTAATAACTCTACAAAAGTGTGCGACTTGACCGTCACGACACTTTCGGGGTATGTTCAGTGGGTACACACTTGTTAATCTACATCTATTTAAAAGGTTAACCTGACTGATTCATCATCGCCGAGCTAAAACCGCTGGACGTAGAGATTTAGAACTTGCAATGTGTATTTTCATTAGGGCGTAAGAATGCATTAAAAAAGTAAATTGAAAAATTCGCCCTCTTGGGGGTCCAAACAAAAGGGCTTTTAAAGTAAAACGTAATAGCTCTGTATCTCGGAAACCGTTAGTAGTAGGCACTTGAAATTTTATAAGATTACTTAAATAAAATGAAAAAAATATGTTTTAGCATTTCCCGAAACTTTCCTGAAATGATGCACAGGAATGATTTGATTGGGCTTTTAAAGTAAAACAATATAGCTTAGTGTTTCGGAAACTATTAAGTAGTAGTATAAACTTGAAATTTAAGAAAAAAAATGATGGATTGCCAAGTAAAGCCCTATAAAGTAGACCAATCATACTACTACCACAACAACTAGAACAAAGTATTACCACAGTGTAAAAACATAATATTATCTTCTGTGCTATTACGCAAAATAATATTACGCGTATGAAGTCGCGGGTTACAGCTATGTACATAATATACGAGTAGATAGACAGATTAACTCTTAATTGATCATCAAACAGATACAATGCAAAAATAATAACACACTAAAAAAGGCAAAACAGTTTAGGTATTGCGAAAGGAACTCTTTTATTTTCCAGGAAATATATTACCTATACAAGCTTCCAAAAAAAAACACTTGCTAACCACTACTTATTTCGACCGACTACCGAGTAATTCGACTGATAACTTCGGCAACTCGGAACTTAGTTACTCGATAGCTTGTTCTCGGCACATCTCTAGTATGTGCTTACTAGGTATCTAATACCAATCGTATGAGATATAACTTTTGAAACTATCATGGTAATGCAACCATCAATCGTATGAGCACTTAAATTTGAGATTTATGACCAAAAGTAGGTACATACCCGTAGACGAATTATATTTGGTATCGAAACAACCAGTACACAACCTGATGTTTCGTAGCTCAACTGTCAGGTTATCTGGGAATTCATCGTAAATATATATTAGAAACCTCAATATAATTTTGGAAGACCTATCCATAGAAACACCCTACAAGTAAGGGAATGATAAAAAAAAATTGTTGAGTTTCAGTTCTAAGTATGGGGACCCCCAAAAATTTATTGTTTTTTTCTATTTTTGTGTGAAAATCTTAATGCATCTACTTACCAAGTTTCAACAGCATAGCTCTTATAGTTTAGGAAAAAAGTGGCTGTGACATACGGACGGACAGACAGACAGACAGACAGACAGACAGACGTGACGAATTCATAAGATATTTTGCCATTTGGCTACGGAACCCTAATAGACGTACCTAACTTTGTTTTTTTTTCTATCGAGAAAATATTGTCCTATCGTGTTTCTGCTACAGTAATCCCTCGGAATTATAAAGTATTATCCATGAATATTTGTAATTTGAATATTGTACTTGATCAAGTCTGTTAAAAATCAAATCTAAGATTAGGAATTTTTCGGCATTCTCCATCTCTATAGTTTAATCAGTAAATAGCAGTTATAAAATTCAGCACTGAGAAAGTAAGAGGCACTCTTTAGTTATCCGGTGTTACAGGAAAACGACAATAAAAGCGCGTCACTTTACCACAATCGTGCTTATTAATAGTGCTATGAAACCACTAGGCTATTGGGCGCACTAGTAAATAAATAAATAAATAAATAAATAATTCTGGACAACTTCACACAACATTATCTAGCCCCAAGCTAAGCCAGAGCTTGTGTTATGGGTACTAGATAACTGATATACTTAATATAATACAATACATAGATAGATATTTTTTATTATGCATAGAAAACACCCAGAGCACCCTGAACAAATATCTGCAGAACGCACAAATATTTGTTCCGAGGCGGGAATCGAACCCGCAACCTCCTGCGTCGCAGGCAGGCAAACCATCGCCAGCCGCGCCACAGAGGTGGCTATCAACTATGAAATTCAATCCAGTTATAGTAAAGTTACGTGGCAAACCACACTGGCTGGCGTAGTGTTACAAGCGTGGGCGCATCGACTTATCATCGAAGTGTGTTTTGTGTTGTGTGTGTTACCAAATAACATCTGTTACGCGAAGTTTCTTTTGTAAAATCATGTTTACTAAGTGTAACGCTACCCTAACAATCTCTAATATTCCTCAATAAACCTGAATTAAATTTGGGTCGGTTGCTCCGGCGCGGATCTATAGTATACAGGGCGTGCCAAGACTATGCGACATAAAGGGAAAGTATCTTAAATATTGTAGATAGGATACTTTGCTGAAAAGAGATATTTTTTTTTAAAACATAGTAATACTGCATTCAAAGTTTTTCTATAAATTACTTGTTTCGTCTGGGAATCGAACTGACTTAAATGTAAAATTTAAATCAAAATGATTACCTAATTTTACGTTATTCGTTTGTTATACAGTACCATGATACTTACGAAGAATTATAATTTTTTGTCCATTCCTTCGATTGGCATCATAAAAATACGGGTGTTTTTTTTTCACATTTAAGTTCGATTCCCATACGAAGCAAGTAATTTTTAGAAAAACTTTGAATGCAGTATTACTATCTTTTAAAAATAAAATAAAGTCTCTTTTCTGCAAAATATCCTATCTACAATATTTAGGGTACTTTCCCTTCATGTCGCACTCGCATAGTCTTGGGCCGCCCATATATATAGCAGTTCTGTGGCCGTGGAATAGCAAACAGTTATTAAACAGTTACAAAAAAAAAGAGTCCTTCAGGGCAGGCAACGCATTGGCAATACCTCTGGTGTTACAAATGTCAATATAGTACAGGCAAATTAGGTGATTTTTAGCAAAAGTGTGGAAGTAATTAGATGTAGTCACAAAACCTTTTTTAATTGTTTTGTTTGGCTTGAAAATCACCTCTAATATAACTTTCAGCAAATTCACCCCCCCGGAACAGGGTGAAATAGGGTGAAAACCTTATAATACCCGTAACTTAATGGGGAAAATAGATGTAGTCGGTGCAATTTGGCATACACTTAAGACCGTTATGATCTACATTTGCACCAAGTATTTTTTTAATCCGACTTACGGAACATACCAAAAAAAAACATTTCTAAAAAAAACTTTTTTTGTGTATTCCGTCTCGGGGGAAATTGAAGTAGTCGGTGCAAATTGACAGAATTACCAGAAAAATGGGCCAAATAAATTACCAGGTTTGCACCTGGGTACCTCACACGGAAGTCACTTTTTCCATATTTTATTGTCGCTCTACTTCGGGGAAATTTCAGGCAATTCTGGAATTTCACTTAAACTTGTTCATTTGATTAGTACTACATTCGCCGGCCATTTAATACTGGAATTTATATACGGAACATGATTTTTTTAAGTATTATATATGTAAGTTCAGTGCGGTGCTAAGTAACTTATATATATACTGTGGCGCTGCACTGCTTACACTGGTCCCCGACCGCGGGGTGCATCCGTATTGATCCCAGAAAATCATCCCACGAGCTGAAAGTAATAATAATTATTCCGGATTCATACCATTAATATTCATTTCATTTTAGAGTCCGTATTTATCCCACCTAGAAATACCTACATCTAAAAGGAGTGACAGTAACGTCAGCAAAAATATATGTTATTATGGAACATCTATTTATTTCATAAAATTGTCGGTATAAAATAATCAACAAAGTAATACTATATACAGTGTGTCCCAAAAAGTAGTGTCAAGCTGAAGTCCAAAGAAAGGTTACCCCCAGAGGTACCCGAATCACCCCCAAGTATGTTCCGCGATATTTAGTAGTTTTCGAGTTATGTGTTTTTAAGACAATCGGAGCTCTTACACTTTTTTGGCCATTGTGACTCGATTCGTTGAGGTAGAGGCCTGTTTTTTTTGTTGTAAATAAGCTGAATACTAGGGCTACCTTGTCTGATAGCATTTAAATCAACAGCATCTACTATTGCATTAATATAAAAATAGTAATATGAAGATATTCATTTTTTTGTTTAATCTCTTACTTCAATAAACATTTAAAAAAAAAGTCACATAATCTTTTTCATCCAAACCTATCTTAAGAACATGGCTGATGTGTCAGCTATTAGTCATGTAACCTTGTTCCAGATTCTTGCACAGGATCATAAAAAACACTAAATTTAATAAAAGTTAGTTCAAAACCGAGTTTTTGAAAATGTTCTGCAAGTCAGGATTAAAAAGAAATCTGGCAGTCTGAAGATTGTATTACACATAAGCAATAGTAAAATAACCCATCTGAGCGCCCACGCCCTCCTAGGATGCGCCCTATGTGACATTGCACTGCGCCCGCCACCCTGAGACATAAAGATGAAAAGTCTCATGTGACTGTAATTTCACCGGCACCCATACCCTTCAAACCGGAACACAGCAATGCGAGCACTACTGCTTTGCGGCAGAAATAGGTATGGTGGTAGTACTTCCCCGGACGAAGTATTTCACAAAAAAGCTCTACTACTACTCACAAAATGTTAATTTGGTGATTAATGAATTGGCCGAGGCGGGCCTATCGCATGGCCCCCACGATCTCTCGACTTAAACCCCATTGACTTTTTTATTTGGGGATATTATAAAGAGATTGTTTACTCTCAAGAGTGACGAAATGTGCAAGAATTGAGAAGAAGATTGACCCAGGCAGAAGCAAGAATCAAAAGCAACAGAATCGCTTTTCTACGCTTTAAAGAAATAGTTTTTAGACGATGCTGATTATGTATTGAGCAAGAAGGTCGCCATTTCGAAAAATTATTGTGAATTAGTATTCACTGAATACTTGCAATGCTGAAAGTTATTATTTACGATTTCACTTAATCTTAAAAACTAGAATTTCGCATTCAACTGTTTAAATTGAATTTCATGAATGATCCCGTAAAATATTCTCAACCAAATTTACATGATAAATAGCTGACATAATGACCAAATTGTCAAGATAGGTTTGGATGAAAAAGTTTATGTGACTTTATTTTTAAAATGTCCTTAGAAAGTAAGAGACTAAACAGAATTTTTAATTTTTCAATATTTTTAATTTTATTTCAATGCAATGGTTCGTGCTGTGGATGTAAATGCTTTTTTTGTTACTGTTTCGATTACTTTAAAAACCGATATCTGAGGTTTACTGTCATCACAAACAAAAATAAGTATAAAACATTTAAAAAAAAAGTGGAATCCATCTTTAAAATATTTTTTCAGGAAAATCACAGACTAGCGTAGAAATCGTTTCAGAGAATCAGAATTTTACAATTATTTATAACATAAGCTTTTAGATAACATCAATATTCTATACAACGAGCAAAGATTCGTATACTATATAAATATTTTTAATGGCACAAGAGGCAATTGAGATTACTAAATACAGAAATTTCAATAGAGAAGATGGTTTTCAATTATCTGGAGTATGGAAGCCTGTGGTGAGAATGTGTAAGAATCAAAAAAGTGTGGTACCTGCTACGCGACCGGATACCGATAGTGTTGTGTGTCGAGTTGGGGTGAAGTGTGACAATGAAACCGATGGTAGTGGTATCGTTTATGAACGATACTACTACCATTGGTTGTTACCATCGATGTTATTGGCAGATATATCAATCTACCCTCTTTCTCACTCTTTTATTAAGAGGGTAGATTGATATATCTGCCAATAACATCTACTCGCAAAGACATTAGTTTGTTCTCCCGTGATCAGATACGATTAGAATACGATTTAAAAATATTTTTTATTGCACTTAATCCAACCTAATACCGAATTTGTGCAATTTATAAATAAAATGTGCAATTTCTAAATAAATAACGAAATTCCGATATTAATACCGGAATGCCAATATTGAGATTTAATATCGGAAATCAGTATAGGAATTGAAAACCTTCCGATATTTCATGCCCTAAACGTGAGAAACAAGAAGACGGCCCGCCTGATGTAAAGCAGTCACTGCCGCCTATGAACAACACCTACGGTATTGCAAACGCGCTGCCTACCATTAAGAGCCCTATTGATATTTTTCTTGAATTTACCCATATTGTATAATTTATAAATATTTGTACTATCTGCAGATATTTGTTCAGGATGTTATTAATGTTATGTTATATGTTTTTGTTGGGTATATTCTATGTATAATAAAAAATATCTATGTATGTAATGTATTGTATTAAAGTATATCAGTTATCTAGAACCTATAACACAAGATCCGCTTAGCTTGGGGCTAGATAATGTTGTGTGAACTGTCCAGCATTATTTATTTATTAAATATTTATTTATGATGGTGACAGCGAGCTGATCTGATGATGGAGACGGAAGGTGGACAACGGAACTCCTCGATGGATGATAGTAGATTACTGGAAAAACTTTAGATGTTATTTATTTTTACTTATTTGCTTATATCCCAAAAGTTACGCAGTCTAAAATAAAATTTAAACTAGTTTTGAAACGTCTATGATTGTTTCACTTTTTTACACTTTCTTTGGCCCCAATATCTTCTACAACCCCCGAACCAATTTAGCTCATAACCTTACACAAATTGTACTAATACTATATACCCATCTACCAAATCGTATAAATAATACTAGTTTTATAAAGAATATATCAACAGTTCGCAAGTTATCTTCAGACAAACATACAAACATACGAACGCCAATTATTAATAATTTGCATCCAACAAAAATATATGAAAATGATAGTAAGGCATTTTTCTGTCTGACCGTACTAATATCCATTGTTAAAGGCCGTGGCGCGGTATGAATCCGGACTTCATTTTGCGATTAATATGGCAAATATACAATTTTATTATTCGTGGGATGAATACGGCCTACATTTTGGTATGAATCTGCACCCCACCCACGCCGTTGATTTCTTATTATGATCTATTAAGAAGTACTTCCGGTACGAAATTTGTGTTTTTTTTTTACGTGCGAATGTGGTAAACTGATAGTATATACCATAATAAAGTTTGCACGACTACATAAGTTTCCCCCGAAGTACAATTTACAAAAAAAGAAAAAAAACTATGTTCCGTAATTCGCTGAGGTGTGCAAAACTAATATAGTGTTTATAATACTTATAGAAACCTTATGTAAGTTTGCACCGAGTACATAAATTTCCCCGAGCCGCAAACTAAAAAAAACAAATTCACAGTGTTTCCCACTATGCACGTTGTTTTAATTAAATTCCATAACGCACTAAGTCTGTCTCTATAAGTAATTGAACTTGCACTTAACACTTTTTTGTTTTTTCAAAAGTTACAATTTTTAAAGTTTGTACCTAATATTTAAAAGCCTTCCGTATGCGCCAGAAACGGTGCAAACCTGGGATAAGCTTCTATTCGTGTCATCTATCGATTCCATAAGAATCCACGACTACTCGACTTAGGGCCACACTTTTTGCTAATTTGCCTGTACTAATAGGCGACGGTAACCGCTTACCATCAGGCGGGCCGTATGCCAGTCTGTCGAGCCATTACATAAAAAAAAAACTATTCAATATTCTGACTGATACAGATTAATGAACAGCAATACTCCTTCCGCCATTTTTGAAATGAGACGTTGTCTATTTTTATTTTATTTATTTTCCTGTTCATTTTTTGTGTTATTTTGGTGACATTTTAACCAATGTAGCTAGTTTAAAAAGAGCACAAGTGGTAGTGAAATTAAAAGGAGGTGGTGTATTGCGCGACTTTTTAAATTGGTGGAAATTGTCTTCCAAAGTTTTAATCAAACGGCCACTGTTTTTGATGAGCATGAGACTGACATGACATGTCACTGGTTTCATAGTGTTCATTATGCCTCAGAAAGTCATGGTGGTGGTTACATAACTGTAAAAAAACAAATGACGTTATTAACTAGTAGTTCTGTGAACAGTAGACCTCGCGAGCGTAAACTTGTATAAAACTATCCATCATGTCGATCTATATATAATCTATAATCTAGGCATGATTTTGTCGATATTCGAAATTCTTGTTGGGAATTCAGTATCGAATGTTTTTAACCCCCGACGTAAAAACAAAGGGGTGTTATAAGTTTGACGTGTCTGTGTGTTTGTGTGTGTGTGTGTGTGTGTGTGTCTGTCTGTCCCATCGTAGCTCCCGAACGGATGAAACGATTTCGATTTGTTTGTTTGTTTGAGAGGTGAATTAGTCGGGAGTGGTCTTAGCTATGTTTAATCAAAATCAGTTCAGCCGTTTCATTGCGTTTGGAGTTTTTTTAATTTTTACTTTATTAATGACTAGTTGCCAAATATTATTAAAATCGGGCGGTAAATGGCGCCGCAGCAAACTTCTCTCTTTTTGGAAGAAGAACCCTGGACCCAAAGTCTCTTGACTTTCGCTTCGCTCGTTTCGTCACTGAGGAGGGATTTCCAATTCAGCAAAGAGGTATTATTTTCGTATGATTATAATTTTTTTTGTTTCAGATTGTCCAAACAACCAACTCGGGGAATAAGCACTTACAAGGAAGGACTTAAAGTGAGTACCTAATAATCTTAAGTATTTTCATCCCATCTATTCGGAAAGGACGACTGGGTTCGCCTTTAAGTGCACCCAACGGTGGTGTTTTCTATGAGAAACTTTTAGCGGGCAGTAATGAGTTTTCCGGCGCACTTATTAAGTTCCTAATTCAAAAAGTGCGCGGCAAAGATAATTGCGGCGCACTTATTGAATTTGGAACCAGCGCCAAATAATTCGAATGCAAATATTGTTTGAATAAATACTGGCTGGTACGACGGCCCAAAACCCAAAACAAAAAAACCCTTAACACAAAAAAAACACAAAAACACAAAAAAAACACACAAAAAAACACAAAACAAAAAATCACAAAACACAAAAACAAACACAAAAAACACAAAAAAACACAAAACACAAAAAAGCACAAAACACAAAAAAACACCCAAAAAAACACAAAAACACAAAAAAACAACCATTTGTTTTATTAAATAATAATATTACAATAACATATGAGGCGCCTTTTATTTTCTCATAGTGGGTGATGAAAAGCAGAGTGTATCACACGGGCGCAACATATATTTTTGGCTCGGGCGACGTACTTTGAATCCCTCGCTACGTTCAGGATTCTACTAAAGAATCCCTCGCTACGCTCGGGATTCTACTCTAGAATCCCTCACTTCGCTCTGGATTCAAAAAAGCGCCCTCGCCGTAAAAATATTATGTTGCTCCCTTATGATACAATCTACTATTATACTTTTATGTTTTTTTTTTTTATTGTTTTGTCTTGTATATTTTGTTCTTGAGTATTATTCGTGTTCTGTATCTATCTATAATATAAAAATGAACCCATATTTCTCCTGGTCACGCTATAACTATAATATAATTTATATATATTTTTTCGGCTGCGCGAAAACAAGTGGCTGTCACCTTCTAACTTACCTAAACTTGAATGAGTTAGGCAGTGACAGAATTTGGCGTCTATCGATGCCTTAAAAATAAGAAAGGAACGTGAAACTGTTTACGACCGTTACAACTCTTTTTACGAGCTGTTATTTCACTTGCAATATATGTATGTTTGTCCGGGTGGAATCTTGCAACTGAATTTTAAAGCAGTTATCCTCAATCAATTAAGCTGATATTTGGCATACCTGTCAAATTCCGATGACAATACAATATTATGCTGACAGCGAGCTGATCTGATGATGGAAACCTCGATGGATAATAGTAGACTGGCCGTGTTTAGGCTCATTTTGATCAGCACACGGTTACGATCACTAATTTTATAAAAGATTGTATTGAACAAGTAATTAATTTGGTAAAAATAAAAAAAAAACCCAACTCTGAACGGCTGAACCGATTTAGATCAAACAAAGCTAAGAACACTCCCGACAAATACACCATTCAAACAAACAAAAAGAACAAAATCGGTTCATCCGTTCGGGAGCTACGTTGGGACAGACACACACACACAGACACGTCAAACTTATAACACCCCTTCGTTTTTCGTCGGGGGTTAAAAATATATTTTATGATAGATGCTTTAATACATTATCTCTCACATTGACGAAAAATACAATAAAATACGTCTTCCGTATTACATACCTACATGTAAAAAAATGCTCATGCCAAAAAAGTGTCCTCGATTTTTCAGGAAAGTCATCAGGTTTTTGTTAGTAGTAGAGCTTTTTTGTGAAAGAGTTCGTCCGGGGAAGTAATACCACCATACCTATTTCTGCCGCAAAGCAGTAGTGCTCGCATTGCTGTGTTCCGGTTTGAAGGGTATGGGTGCCGGTGAAATTACAGGCACATGAGACTTTCCATTGTTATGTCTCAGGGTGGCGGGCGCAGGGCAATGCAACATAGGGTGCGTCCTAGGTGGACGTGACCTATGAGGTATTGCACTGTTCATAGGCAGAGGTTATCGCTTAACACCAGGTGGGCCACCTGCTTGTTACGTCATTCAGTAGTATAAAAAAAAAAAAAAAAAGGTACAAAGCATTTAGTAAACTGGTTGAAACCAATTTCAGGTAAATAACTCCAAAGGGTACAAGTTTAAGGGCATCAGTAAGTAGGTTTACTATTCACGGTAGCGTGTACCGTCAACAAACGAATTGGTTCCGGAGAAACTTAAGAGCGCTCTTATCCACTCGAGTTTTTACGATTTAAAAGAGCTTTCATGAAAGACTGTTAGTTTGCTTTGTAAATGTAATATTGACCTATTTACCCGACTGTGCCAGAAGGAGGGTTTTATTTTTCAAGTGTATGTAAGTACACGCACTTAAGTAAGTACTTTGGCACGCTCTGTAGCGGTTGCGCCAACACCAGGCAGAAAACTTAATACAAAAAAAACACCTCGCGGCGCACGGAAAAGCAGTTTTAGAGTATAAGTAGAATAGTCGTCTATGGGTGGGTTTTGAGTGTACTATTATATATTCTGTGGTTATGCTGTAACCTGATGTAACTGGAGTTTTTGCAATGTGAATTAATATAGATATTGGGTATTGAGTTAAGTCATATAAAATAAAGATTTTAAAGAATATCTCGTGAAATATAGATAATTTTACAAAACTCCTGCAGGAAACCCTCGGCTTTGTTGTATTGATCTTATTTATCTAATTTTTTTCCAATAATATGTTTCGGTTTATTAAACTACGTAAAAAAAAGACGAAACTTTGTTTTTTTTTCTATAGAGAAAATATTGTCCTATTGTATTTCTGGTACAGTGATCTCTCGGAATTATAATGTAGTATCCATCATGCATAATTATTATTTGAATATTGTACTTTACTTAATCAGTTAAATATCAAATCTAAAATTAGTTTTTTTGCGTTATACCCCACCTTAAGGGTCCTCTTGCCGAATGTTTTTCTATAACTACAAAGTCAAGTAATATGAAAGTCTATTATTTAACTACCGTCTTACCAATCTTATGATGATTGTATCAATAGTTTGAAAGTTATCATCAAACAAACTCACAAACATACCCATACCCACCCACATCCATACATATACGAAAGCTAACTTTTGAGTTACAAAAAGTTCACAAATGTTCAATTTTTTTTTTAAAGGATATTGCCAGTGAAAGACATGGAATTTGGACCAAATGCTGCCCAGAAATGAAAATGCTTCCAGCGGTCTATAAACTCTGATACCAGAGTTTGCCATTAGCTGATACGAATTTATTTACTATTAGCTGATGATGCTGACGATTAATCACATTAGAGTAGAATCTAAGACCACAGTAGGCTCAAACACCTTTATCACGTCAAACAGTAACGTAAAGTTAATTAAATGAACTGAAGAATTAGAATTACAAATATCATCCATATAATTATAATATTTAATGTTTTTTATTATAATTACCGAAATAGTTTTTTTAAATATTTGGGTTGATAATATAAAATAATGCAAGGTATCCATTGCAAGGTACTTTCATTTCTGGCCAGTATTTGGACCGAACCCCCTTTAAATTCATTATACTTTAAATTTATAAAAAAAAACCTTTATTTTAATTATAATTCACACGCTTCACACTCCAAAAACACGCCTTCAAATGCAGTCACACCTTACCTTACCTATCTACGCAATGCTATGTTCCGGAATGAAAGGTATGGGTGCGGGTGCCGGTAAAATTACAGGCAAATGAGTTACCTTAGTCAGGGTGACGGGTGTAGTGTATGTCACGTAGGCCGCGTCTTAGGAGTATTACTATAGGCAGAGGGTGGTATGTTAAAATACCGAATGGGCGGAGTTCTAGCAAGAAAACAATAGCAGCCAGAAAGTGACATCGCTAGTGCTCACTTGAATCCGGGAAGAGATGAGGTATAGATTTCTTCATCTCGGAAGTAACTGACGTAAGCGACAAATGATAAAACTTCGTTTTGCTTCTAAAGTAGCAAATATAAAAATAAATTATCTTATATTAACCTGAGGAATGTGATTACCTATGGAATAGTATACAAATTTACGCTTAATATTTTCTCTAATCGAAAGGGACCCAAAGGGGGTATAAGGAAGGTCAATTTCAAAAAATAAAGCCATGGAGAAAAATTTCAACAATCGTTTTTCTAGTCTATGATTTATTTAGATTACATTGTCAAGCAATTACTGTATTAACAGCAGGCTTGTAACCGTTACTGTTACTGAGTGAGCATGTAACGCAACGACTCCAAAATTTTAACATATTATCGCCTTATTACTTACGTCGCTTATATTTAAAAATATCATTTGATAATTGAAAGAGAAGACTTAAATAACACGAAGCTTACATCCCCTCGCATCTCATTCTCATCTATATTACATACGACGTTGTTCCTTCGGCTTTTAAATCTGTGTTTCGTAAGTACCTATAAATATTACAGAATTTTCCGAGAAAATGTCTTCGAAGAAAACAGGGTAACGCTTATTCATCTGATTGAATTTGAAAATGAAACAGGGATTTACTTGGTGAAAAATCAAACAGTACAAATAAATAAGTCTTAGTACCCGGACTTGTTTGTAAGATTCGTTGGTATAAGATTGGTCCTGGCTGCTAGCTTTTAGTTATTGTCAGAAGAAAGCGTTAGCAGAGTCAGTCGTGGGACACAATGGCCGCGATGAGCTCACTACTTGTCACGTCTATTTCCCACGATGATGGTGCAACCCACAGTAAAAAAAGGCCCATTTGAGGCTCTGCCTACCCATTCGGGAAAAAAGGCGTGTATATGTAAGTATGTCTAAGTCACAAGATTTTCCTGAAAAAAGAAGCATGCAGATAGTTAGAAAGTGGATGATTGGATGTTTCATAATCAATCAAGTCGAAAATGCTAAACCGATTTCGATGAAATTAGGTAAACAGATAGATTATGACCTGGATTGAGCTATAGTCTATTTTTCATCCAAATCAAACACGAGCGAAGCAGCGAGGGAACACTAGTCCCACTAATATCATATACCTGTCAAGTTCCGATGACAATATAATATGATGGTGACAGCGAGCTGATCTAATGATGGAGACGGAAGGTGGACAACGGAACTCCTCGATGGATAATAGTAGTCTGGCCGTGTTTATGCTCATTTTGATTAGCACACGGTTACGATCACTAATTTTATAAAACCTTGTATTGAAAAATATGTTTTTCGTAAAATACTTATTTCCTCAAAACACATGTGCCCTGTGCGTCCGTCTTGGCGACCGGTTGGACACCGAGTGAGGTGAGTGAGACGCTGCTCATGTTCATTTTATTTTCTACGCATGGCTTTGGCTTTTTCATGGCATCTTGGTGATATCAAAGTTACGATGTATAGATGTTTATTCCTCAATCACACCGAAACAGTTTTACCTTCAACCTTACGCTTTCTTCCAGTAATAACACATACCATAATAAGCTTACGCTTTCATCCAGTAATAACACATACCATAATAAGCTTACGCTTTCTTCCAGTAGTAACACATACCATAATAAGCTGACGCTTTCTTCCAGTAGTAACACATACCATAATAAGCTTACGCTTTCATCCAGTAATAACACATACCATAATAAGCTTACGCTTTCTTCCAGTAGTAACACATACCATAATAAGCTGACGCTTTCTTCCAGTAAAATAACACATACCATACTAAGCTAGCAGCCAGGACAAATCTTATACCAACGAATCTTACCAATTGCTTACTTTCAGCGCTATTTTTAGGCAGGTACTTATTTAGGTAGGTACTTATTTAGGCAGGTACTTATTCGAAATTACATAATGATTTTACTAAGAATAAGCACACTAACTGAAGAGAGCTCCGTGATAAATTATAGTCCAAAAATAAAGACAAAACATGTTTCATCCTAAAATTTCTAATAATAACAATTTACGTTGTCCATCTGTTTGTTTACGGCAGTAACTCTTTAACTGCGCAGATGGCTGTGTTGGTTGATTAGTTCAAGTAGCTTTTAGTCGAATTAGATAAACCTAGTTAACTACATTCAACTTTTTTTTTTAACTTTAGTAGAAGGTCTATTGTCATTTGACCGCGATCTAAAATACACACAAATTGAGAACCTCCTCCTTCTTTTTTTTATTTTTTATTCTGCTTAGATTGACGGAATAATTAGATGGCCCACCTGATGACTATAGCCTCTGATGCCTATGAACAGTGCATTAACACATAGGTCACGTCCACCCCTAGGTATACGCGTCCTATGTGGCATTGCACTGCGCCCGCCACCCTGAGACATAAAGATCAAAAGTCTGATGTGCCTGTAATTTCACCGGCAACCATACCCTTCAAAAAGGAACACAGCAATGCGAGCACTACTGCTTTGTGGCATAAATACGAACGATAGACGAACTCTTTCACAAAAAAGCTCTACTACTCCTTTTAAAAGTCGGTTAAAAAACACATGCTCAAAATGTCTACATATTATACAGAAAAAACAATGGAATTTCTATCAATGGAAATTTGTAATTGGCCTTCAGCATACATGTATTTTGCATGTAAGTTATCATTTTGTGTACCAAGCTGTAATTTTTCTCAAAATTCACAAATAAATAAATTAATAAATAATAATATGTTGCCTTATAGATAACAGTAGGTAGGTTTCACAGCTAACAAGCAAAACAAGCTTTTGATGAAGATGTAACTCAATTTCTGCGCCCGGCGGCGGCCTCATCAGTCCACAGCCAATTAACGTCCAATTATAAACTTTGCGCAGATTTGTCTGCAATTTCCAAAATTGATTAACTCTCGATATTAGATTAGTGTTAGGTGGGAAGCGCCCGATCATTTAACTATTATATGTCACTCAAAGCTCAAAGTCGGACAGCTGACTTATAGCTAGGCCAGTCCAATCGTATTAAAAAAAAGCGGCCAAGTACGAGTCGGACTCGCCCATGAAGGGTTCCGTAGCAGCAAGTAACATAGTATAAAAGTTCTTGTAGTTCGTTGTAACTTTGATCGATGTTTTAATAATAGTGTATTAAAAAAACTACTTACTATATCTCGTTCAAACCAATTTTCGGTGGAAGTTTACATGGAATTTTACACATTACAGTGGAAGTGTACATCATATATTTTTTTAGTTTTATCATTCCCTTATTTTATAAGTTACAGGGGTGGGGGACACACATTTTAACACTTTGGAAGTGTCTCTTGCGTAAACTATTTAGTTTAGAAAAAAAAATATTAGAAACCACAATATCATTTTTGAAAACCTATCTATAGACAACCCAAACTTATGGGTTTGATGAAAAAATAAATTTTGAGTTTCAGTTCTAAGTTTGGGGAACACCCAATTTTTTTGTTTTTTTTTTTGTTTTTGTGTGAAAATCTTAATGCGGCTTACAGAATACATCTACTTACCAGGTTTCAACAGCGTAGTTCTTATAGTTTCGGAAAAAAGTGGCTGAGATATACGGACAGACAGACAGACAGACAGACATGACGAATCCATAAGGGTTCTGTTTATTGCCATTTGGCTACGGAACCCTAAAAACGCTGAAATTGCAATAATTGCGGTAAACATGCTTTTTTGGTATGTTGTTTGGGTCCTCCTAGATAGCATTTATCCAGCTTGCTGCACATTGTAAAATTTAAGCGCGCTGAGTTAATGCTGAAAAACTTAAGTTCTTGTGCAAAAAATACGACACAGGAAGGCTCTGACGAGAAAGGACACTATCACTTTTTTAAAGTAATCAAAATTCCTGATAGTTTGAGCCCCAATACAATTTTATTAATTATTAATTAACTATTTGAATTCTATTGGCATGTACTTATTATCTTCAGTGTTTCATGAGATTTGTATTGCATTATATTGTTATATTTATAATTTTAAATTGTAAAAGAAAAAATTGTTTTTTTTTTATTTATTGTTTTTTTTTGTATTTTATTTGTAATTGTATTGTTTTTAATTGTATTTTTAATTGTTTTTGTACTTGAAACATGTCTAAAGATGAAATAAATGACTATATGACTATATGACTATATGACTATATGACTATATGACTATATGACTATATGACTATATGACTATATGACTATATGACTATATGACTATATGACTATATGACTATATGACTATATGACTATATGACTATATGACTATATGACTATATGACTATCCCAAGATACAGGGTTCCCAATGTTTTCAGCAATAACTCAGCGCGCTTACATTATTGAATGCTGCAAATCTGGATAAATACTATCTAGATGGACCCAAACAACAAAGGTACCATAAAAGCAAGTTAACCGCAATTATTGCAATTTCGAATGTATATTCGTATGACTGGCCTATAATGAAAAAGCTATGAATTGTACTTCATCCGAAACGAGGAAGAACTAAAATCACTAACATAGCTCTCAGAATAAGGCGATATGTTAAAATACCGAATTGGCGGAGTCTAGCAAGAAAACAATAGCTGCAAGACAGTGACAGCGCTATTGCTCACTTGAATCCGGGAAGAGATGAGGTATAGATTTCTTCAGCTCGGAAGTAACTGACGTAAGCGACAAATGATAAAACTTCGTTATGATACTAAAGTAGCAAATATTAAACAAGTAATTAATTTAAGTAGTAAAAATTTAAAAAAACCCTTAACGGAATGAAACGGCTGAACCGATTTTGATCAAACATAGCTAAGAACACTCAACGAAACCTAATTCACCTAATTCACCTTTCAAACAAAAAAAACAAAATCGAAATCGGTTCATCCGTTCGGGAGCTACGATGCCACAGTCAGACACAAACACACACACACACACACAGACACGTCAAACTTATAACACCCCGTCGTTGTTGCGTCGGGGGTTAAAAAATATTATCTACTATTAATCTAAGTATAATGTGATTACCTACTGAATAGTACCATAAAAACTTACGCTTAATACATTCTCTAATCAAAGTGTAAAACGGGTTTTAGGAGGGCCAATTTCAAAACATGAAGGTAATAGATGCTAGATAAATGATAAACTTAATACAATAATACATTACATAATAGATTTAAAAAAAATATACATAGAAAATACCCAGAACACCAACATTACAACAATACATTACATATTTTTCACTAGAAACGGGATATTAACCATGATTTTTTAGTTTTGATTGTTCCCGATATTTCGGCACAGTTGCATGCGGCATGATCACGGGAGAACAAACTCAAAAATCATGGTAATCCCGTTTCTAGTGAAAATTATGTACATAACCATGATAGTTTCATAGTGAATACATAACATGCCCAGACCTGGGACATATATTTGCATGACCAGCCAGGAATTGTAACCTACGAGGTCTCGCATCTCAGCTGGCTACTCGCCCACTGCGGCACGGAGTTCAAAGGCCCTTATATTACGTTAGCAATCAATAGCCGTAAAGGCGATGGTGATTTGATTGACGTTTATTCTAATTTAAGTGACCCAAGCAGTGAATCATTGGGTTCAATGCTCTCAAATAACTAAAGGTGTTCAATTACAGTGACACTAGCTGCAACCGCAATGGCGTGCTATTCGTTCTACGCATTCTAGGCGTCGTATTACTAGTCTCTACCAAAGACTTTATCAACCTCTGTGGCACTACCAAAGATAAATACGTAACAGTTCAAAAGGGTCGATCACGGCCCTTCTACCATTCATTGAAGTGCTCCGTTTAACACCTCTTGGACATCCCTATCAAATCCTAACCTTCATGAATCATCAAATCATTGGATATGTACCAAAGAAATGGGCAGAGATGGGACCCATAGAAAAGACTTCAAAATAAGTTTTTTTGTGAAAAATATATTTCTCAATACAAGCTTTTATAAAATTAGTGATCGTAACCGTGTGCTGATCAAAATGAGCCTAAACACGCCAGTCTACTATTATTCCTCGAGGAGTTCCGTTGTTCAACTTCTATCTCCATCATCAGATCAGCTCGCTGTCACCATAATATTGCATTGTCATCGGAACTTGACAGGTATGCCAAATATCATCTCAATCGGTTAAGGATAACTGCTATAAAATTCAGTTGCAGGATTCCGACCGGATTCCACCCAGACAAACATACGTACATTGCAAGTTAAATAAAAGCTTGTAAAATACCCTACAGACAGTTAATATCTCGTTTTTCGGAAGTTTTGAAAAATAATTCAAAACCAGATGTCATTTCAAGTTGTATGGCCTTTGCAATTTAGGAACCGTTGTAGTATTGGCCTATGAATAGCATTCCTCCAGCTCTTCCCGTGGATGTCTTAAAGGAGAGTAAGGGATTACACCGGGAATGGACAGCAGCAATCAAAAAACAAAAAAGCTTTACTGCTAACTAAAATTCAACACTAATATTGCGATCATGCACCAATTTCCCTACCAAGCATGGTGATTGCGGCAAATCATCCCCATGCATTCTATGGGAGATGGTCTCATACAGCAGTGGACATCTATTATAATGATGATGATAAAGCTGCGGACACTGATTTATAACATTTTACTTTCAAATATATCGAGCTAGCTCAGTCAAAATAGACCCAGAGTGTGTCACAACCACGATCACACTGCACCTACTTAGAGAAGTGCACCTAATACATGGAAGATGTATTTATTGTTCCGAGACCTAATATGTGTCTTATTGACTTGTTTCCTGATTCAATCTGCCATTTTTGAAAGAAATGTCATAGTTTTTATTTAATTACATTTTAATGTGTTTTTTGAGTTGTTCGTGTAATTTTAGTGGCATTTTAAACTGTGTAACTTGGATAAATAGCACATGTGTGATATGGTGTTATTTCAGTAAATTAAGTGCCTTTTCAAAATGGTGGATTTTTTCTTGGATAGACTCGGCTTTACTGCCACTATTTAAACTGGGTTATGACTTGATGGAATTTCTTGACGACTTGGCTATAATTATATCCCTTGACATTGGCGAAATTGTTTGGAGCACTCCTCAGAAGCGATTAAGAAGAAAATAAACAAAGATTTGTTTCCTTTCTGTTAGGATATTATTATCTGTGGTATTATCTCATCGTTCTGTGATTTCATCGATACCTTTGACGTGTGAACTGCACTCAACGCCCTCTCTGTCTATTGCGAGAAAACAAAGGAACACGAACTACCGGGCATTACGCCTTAATTCATTAATTTTACAAATATTTGTACACCCTAAAAAACACTCTATCTTTAGTAGGCTAGGTTCTTAAATTGCACGGAAAATGTTAACTAACTTCGCGCAAGCTTGCTTCGGTGTGCCTAAAGGGGTTGTCATAGAAACTGTAAAGTGTTGCGCGCGCATCATCCACACTAACGTAAAACACACATGCACAGATTTACTGCTGGTGTGTGAGTGAGACGGGTAGCGTAGTACATTCAGTGATAGAAGTGTAATTAATTTTATTATTAATTATTTATTCTGCACTAATTCTATAAAATTTATTATTATGTTAAGAGATCCAATTTCACGGTTTATTCTAATAATCATCTGCTAGCTCTTCTGAAGCTACTGCATTGGCTTCTTATTCTTGAGGATAGTTATTTTAAACCTTTGTCCTCACTTTTTTTTTTATTTTCGTTTTTTGCCTATGCTTTTTAGGCTACGTAATCTTATAACTCCTTTTGATGATGACGTTTCCAAACAGTTTCGTAAAAGATGTATTTTTAAATCATTAAAATATTAGCTTTCAGTTCTTGATAACCTAACATAGCAAACGCATACTAGGTCCTGGTCCCATACTAGGATACCCTATGTCGTGTGCATCAGGAACTGCTAGTACAAGGTATCACATCACCTAGACCCGGAACAAATATTTGCAGATTTTAAAAACCTGCAAATATTTGCCAGCGTTTGCCCGTGCTGGTTTGTCTCGCAGCGGGAGACGAACTCGCAACCTCTCGCATCTCAGCCGGCTACTCGCCTGCTGCGCCACAGAAGACATGAGGGGATAAAAACAAAACTGACAAAAACTGTTGTCATTTTATCCCTACCATAATAACTATAAATAAGTAGGTACTAGGTAGACAAAGACTTATTCGTTCATTCAAGCTCTTGTCAGTGCAAACGATGCAATTCCCTCCATTTAACTCTTTCCAATGCCGTCTCTTTTATCTCTTTAAAGGACATGACAGCGATCTTCTCCTTTATCTGGCTCATGCAACTTATTCACGGTCTTCTTGAGGAATACGAGGGTATTCCTTCTATTTTCCTTTCTATTATGGTTTTTATAAGGCTGTCATGTCATTGTCTTATAAGATGACGAATTCAATTGATACCATTCCCAATTAATTAAAAACTCATTGATTTACAGCCTACTTTCTCAATCCAATCTAACCACAAAGCATTGCTCAAAGCGTACAGTTTCTATTCAAATATAACCTTCCCAACTACAGACCGTTCACAGTAAGTTGTCACCTGCCATGGAGTATTTACAGGTGCCATGTTTCGGTAAACGAGCCGGACCTTTCACCGTAAGTTGGCACCTGCCATGAAGTATTTACAGGAGACATCATACAATGAACGAGCCGGACCGTTCACTGTAAGTTGGCACCTGCCATGGAGTATTTACAGGTGCCATCTTACGGTGAACGAGCTGTAGTAAACTTCCAACGTTCCCCGCGCGACTGTACATTGCGCGTCCCTGATACGTACACCGAGTCTCTTTACACTGTGTTTATGTGTGTGTGTGTTTCGTGCCACAGATTTTGCGCCATGGACCCCAGTATACTTGCAGCTATGGACAAAGAGGCACTGAAAAAGCAGATCGAAAACATGAAGTACCAAGCGTCCATGGAACGCTGGCCACTGTCTAAAAGCATTGCAGCGTGAGTAACTAAATTAATTTTATTAAAAATAAAGAAGTGACGTCATGTGAAGTGTACAATTTAGGCCGATCGCCCGGGAGTGGTTCATTTTGTGTCACACGAATATGGTGCTTTTTCGTTGCGTGGTGGGGTCTACAATTGCTTTGTGCAGCGGATAGGCGTTTGACGATTTAAGGATAATGTTTTTTTTTCTAATTTTAGATTATTTTAACGCCTTTATTTGTTCTGTAAGTACTGTGCTAATTAGTTATTGATATGTTCCTTATTATTTCGTCTGTTACTTTGTTCCCTTTTGTATATTGATTTGTGGTATGCGGCTACGTTTATGTCTGGTAGGTAGGTACTAAGTTTCCTTATTATTACGTTTACATGATTTAATATGCCTTGTGTGAAGATTAAAATTCACAGGAAAACAGTCAGACATAGGTACTGTGCTCTTATAAGGTTTTAGGTCAGAATATTCGCAGAATTTTAAGACACAATGACTATTGTGTGTTAATGAATGTTTTATTACTTATTAATTCGTGTGACGCTGAGGGAAATTGCAAACTGAATTGAATCACTAATTTTATTTCATGCAATAATGAATGATAGAGCCTCTCTTTCTATAGCAGGTAGTTTTTAATTCAACAGAAAGAGACTAACTAAGAAATTTCCATGGCTACTGTTTCTACCAGACTTCTTCTTCATAACTTCTTATAGGTAATGGCTTCTGAGGAGTGCTCCAAACAATTTCACCCTCAATCAGACATTTTTGATAGCGTTTTTATGCTTTGACACCTGTCAAACCTGTAGTTGATGTCATTTTATAACACAATGTCAACACAATTTTGAATAATGCAAAGAATAGAAGAAGAAGAAGTAAAAGATTTATTTTTATAAATTTTTGGCTTCCATCTAAAAGAGAGGAAGTCTGCTAATTGTGTATTCGTTTGTGGTAACAAAACTATTATTCAAATAAATAATAATTAAACTAAATTAAAGATAGAAGCGGTTCTTAAAATCAGATAATAAAATAAAAAACACAGAAAAGTATCCCGATCTTTTTTATCTTCTGTATCCAGGTAAATAGTTTTATGTTACTCGTACTCATAACGTATTAAACCTTAATAATAATCTAAATATTAATGCTTTGTATTAGAGCACTATTACATGTTATGAAACACGTCGCATGACGAATGCATCGTATCTAACGAGAAATCAATAAGACACTGTGTCGGGGATTATGTCCCCTAGTTGGAGCTCCTGCATACATTATAGCATAAGACTCTGCTGTGAATATACAGTTCTACCAGCTATTACTTACATCAATTCTATGGTAGTTTACATTCAAATTGTGCATATTGTCTGTGATTATACAGTTCTACCCTACAACTAAGGCTTCCATGGTATCTTGCAACTATCTGTTGTTTCTTGCATTGCTACCTATTAAGGCGTCGATGGACGTCAAATTTAGTCATTATCTAACTCATTACTGTTCAGATAGATTAGTAGGAGACAGAATAGCGTTTGCGAAACGCAAAGTGAGCGAAAATCACGTTTTTTTTTTCAATTCTAAAATCATTAGGAAAGTAATTTTTAAAAATAAAACAAAGGGCCCCTCGGCTTTCTGTTATCTTATATACTGCAGGCAATAAAAATATCTTATGGTTGATAGTTTAGGAGAAAAATGGTTCTAACTACGAAAATAGAGGCTACTTTTTAAATTTATTTCTTACATTTAAAGATATTTTTCAAATTTTTGAAACCACGGTTATATGCTTTATATGATTTTTCTATAAAGATCGTGCTGAAAAGGGTTTTAATGCACCACATTGAATTTTTACATTATATCCACGCCATATAAGGTTGATTTTTAACCCCCGAATAAAATGACGGGAAAGTTTGAGGGTATAGTGTGCATGTATGTCTGCATGTCTGTATGCCTCTCTTTAAGATTGAGGTCAAAATAAATAAATCTTATTAGCTGCTTAGATAATCTATAGACATTAGCTGTTAGCTATCTGGGGTTAGAGAGGACGGTTCTTATCGAAAAAACATTTAAGCAGAACGTCTTAAAAGCAAAAGGGCATATTAGCATAAAGTCCTATTAACAACATGACCTAGTAGCAAATGGGGGGTTAGTGCCTGCCCTTGCCAAGTCTAACTCTATCCATCTAAATGTGTTCTACTGCCTCTACATAGTAGAGTGTACAATGATAGATTGATTTGCCATTTTCACTGATTTTAACTAGTTATCTCGGGTCTTTTCATAGTCTTTATAATGGTTGATAGCATTCATTGATATCTCTTTGTCCCTAAATTACCCTTAATCAATACCTATTTAGCGGGTAGTTATTTAAATCCTTTTATACAGTGTGTTTTTTTTTAACTTGAACAATGTTTTGGGATATCCGAATCCTTAAGAGATACGGGAAAACTATATTTAGAAACATTTACTCATTTTGTATAAAATGATTTTGCGGTAGTTATTTTTTTGGTCAAGTGAGTTCTCCATAAAAATAACTACGCCAAAATAGTTTTCATACAAAATGAGTAAATGTTTCCAGAGACAGTTTTCCCGTATCTCTTAAGGATTCAATATGCCCATACTGTCAAAGTTAAAAAAACACACTTTATACCACGTGAAAATAATTAGCCAAATGCCAAAAACAGAATCTGAATTAATGCATCTTAAATTTTAAAAGTTAATCCCACTAATATCATAAATGCCAAAGTTACGATGTTTGGATGTTTGTTACTTAATCACGCCGAAACCATTAAACCGATTTTGATGAAATTTGGTACACAGATATACTGTGACCTGGATTGAGCTATAGGCTACTTTTCAACCTGGTAAAAGGTGACCGGAGCCGGGAGTCGACACTGGTTTATATTAAAGCAAAAACAGACTTAATCGAGTAACTCTATGCTTTTTATTTTCACGTCTTAATACGAGTATTATCTATCCTGTTTTTCCTGGGTTATCTATCTATGGCTATAGTTGTAGTCCTACATTCCCATACAAAACGAAGTTGCCGGTTATTTTGGAAACCAGAAATGGCAACCTTAACTCAAATTTGATTAACCTTAGCTCTAATTTAACAGCTTCACCTTCCAGTATTCAACTTGTTTTATTAATTATGTGCTGTGAAAAACAGTGGTATTTAAAAACCGGCCAAGTGCGAGTTGGACTCGCGCACGAAGGGTTCCGTACCATAATCTATAAAAACGGATGTATGGGAGCCCCTTAAATATTTATTTTGTTCTGTTTTTTAGTATATGTTTTTAATAGCGGCAACAGATAATTTCAACTATCTAACTATCACGGTTCATCAGATACAGCCTGGTGACAGACGGACGATATAGTCGAGTCCCTTTAGTCACGGAACCCTAAAAAAGCTTCACTTCGATATATATATCTTCATCTGCTAGCTCATGGTCGTTATTATAATGAGAGAAACTCAGTAAGATAGATTTAAAGATCTAGAATACGACTCAAGAAAATATTCTCACAGATAAAGTTTAAGATAGCTAAATATTTCACAGCGGAAACTCATTGTTTTATTTGTATAAAAATAGAGCGACGAAGTGGTGAGAGATGGATAGCCATGTGTGTAGATAGCCGAGTTTTATTTCATAATCTTAAGGCGATTAGTTTCCCCGAACTGCAATATAGACCTTTATTAGAAAGCCAACTCCTCCTAAAAAAATGACCCAAAAAAACTTATAATAGGTATAATCAAGGAATTTATATACTAGTATAATATAGTCAAGAATAGAATAATACGTTTTTTTTTTATTGCTATTGCTTTTGGCATGAAAAAGTAAAACAATGTTCCTTTTAATTTACGCAAGTATTCCTACTCCTTCGAAACGCCTGCAGCTATTTTAATAATAATTACACAATACACTGCGATTCTTCATTGATTCTGAATATTATGCAATGGTTTTAAGCCATTGCATAATTTTGCGTGGCGTGTGGCGCGGGCTTGGGATGCGAATTGCATAGATTGCTCCGCCCAGATGCCCAAGGTCGTTCGAGGCTATAATCGCCTTAAGATCTTATAATAGATTTTGCTTGCTCATTTAACTGTTTGGCGATACATTGCAGAGGTGAATGACCATATTCCTACCAATTTATTTATATTCATTTACTTATATTATTTTTTGGTCGAAGTGACGTGTGGCCCAAGAGCCGATTCATTTTCGCTCAACACATTTGTATTGTCATACAGCGTAACATGTAGCCAGTATCTAAGATACGCCTCTGTCCGGCAGTGACTTGGATCACTTTAGCTATCTTTAGATAATTTTCTCGTGAGCTCAAACTGTTTCATTTATATTTTTTAAGTTTTGTATTTACTTGTATCAGTTAAATTATTATTTATTTATTAAGCTGCTCAGATCTATATTTGTGACTCCATTAAGATGTAATGGCTGAACCAACTTTGATAAAGTTCGTTAAAAAAAATCTTTATAACAATATTATACTGGATAACCGCACCTAAAACAATTCCTTGAGTTTTTTAAACTTTTTTTAGCATTTACCTACATAAATAACAAAAACATACATGGATTAAAAATTTACCGCTAATCGAAATCGTAGGTACAATTAATTACTGTAAGTATGCATAACGAAGGTTTAATAATAGATATCAATTTACCTACACAGACACACACACACACCAACACGCACACACACGCCCATGCGCAGGAATAGGTTTTCAACAATTTATCCTTGTTTATTTTCATAAAATATAATTTTACGTGAAACATTTAAAAACCAATGTTTACCGTTTATGTCCACCTTCAGTGACCATCATCAGATCAGCTCGCTGTCACCATAATATTGTATGCTCTTCGGAACTTGATAGGTATGCAAAATTTTAGCTAAATCAGTCGAGGTTAGGTTCAAAATTCAGTTTCAAGATTTGGGCCACACTAACATACTAACTAACATACAAACATACTAACTAACTAACAGGTCAAGTAAAATAAAAGCATGTACAGAAATGCCATATAGGATCTTTTTTACAAATATAACCCACACATGAGTTCGTCCGTGGAAGTACTACCACCATACCTATTTCTGCCGCAAAGCAGTAGTGCTCGCATTGCTGTGTTCCGATTTGAAGGGTAAGGGTGCCGGTGAAATTACAGGCACATAAAACTTTCATCTTTACGTCTCAGGGTGGCGAACGCAGTGCAATGCTACATAGGGTGCGTCCTAGGTGGACGTGACCTATGAGGTAATGCACTGTTCATAGGCAGAGGGTACCACTTAACATCAGGTGGGCCATCTGCTTGACCAGTAATTTCAAATAGTATGAAAAAAAAAAAATCGGGGCTTACATAATTCAGAGCATATTTTCAAAGATATTTCACGCAAAAAAAAACTGGTCCTATCTACTAAATCACCATACGTGTCACTAGTGAACACTGACCTAAAAACAAAACCTCCCCCGTCTTGGCAAGTGACAAGTGGAGGAGATTCGGTAACTCATCCCCTTGACACAGTAACATGGCAGGCAGTAGAGAAACTAGGAATCAAGTGTTCTACTACTTATTGCTTAGAATTAGCAAAGATTTTAAACTCTTAGTTATTGCAATTAAAATTGATAATCGTTTTTGATAAGAAAAAAAATACATACCCGGAATCGTAGGATACAAGACTTGTAACATAATAATAGTCTAGGAGCTGACACACGTTTTTGACAAACAATAATTAAGCACCCGTATGCTATGCAGTACTTTATGGTTTTTAGAATGGCCATACTTAAATAAAAACTCAATAGAACTTGCGATAAGTATTTTCATCAGTTTGATCTCCCTCTCTACTGATTGGACCGCGTTCGTACTTCTGATATATTAACATAGTTAGGTTAGAGGCGCTCGCGTGAAGGTTGAATGTAAAAAATAATAACTAACTGCCATTCAATTCTCTATGGAGATAAACGAATATTTGTGATTGGTTAGTTAGGAGTTAGTCTTTGTTAGTTAGTAGTTATGTGAAGTTAACCAGAGGTTGAAAGCATAATGTATGAAGAAGTTACTGGCCGGTTAGATTTAAGGTACTCGTACTCGTAGCTTTTATTTTTCTCATAAGCATGGCAAATAGTAGTAGTAGAGCTTTTTTGTGAAAGAGTTCGTCCGGGGAAGTACTACCACCATACCTATTTCTGCCGCAAAGCAGTAGTGCTCGCATTGCTGTGTTCCGGTTTGAAGGGTAAGGGTGCCGGTGAAATTACAGGCACATGAGACTTTTCATCTTTATGTCTCAGGGTGGCGGGCGCAGTGCAATGCCACATAGGGTGCGTCCTTGGTGAACGTGACCTATGAGGTAATGCACTGTTCATAGGCAGAGGTTACCGCTTAACATCAGGTGGGGGCCTATTGCTTGTTCCGTCATCCAAGTAGTATAAAAAAAAAAAGAAAAAAAAAATGCACAAGCCGTGTGACGACAAAAAAAAAGTAGGTAGCACAGAATAAGGACTAAAGCATCCTTATTCTGTGATGAAAAATAGTGTGTATCACTAGGGGCCTAAGAAAATAACTACCTATTAAATATTTGTTCTTGGGCAGCGTATATTGAATCCCTCGCGAACCCTTCGATTCGCTCTGAATGCAAAATAACGCCATCGAAGAACAAAATGGTACTTTGTACCCTTGTAACACAAATAACTATTATGTTAGCGTAAAGCACGTGTCAGGTCGAGCGCGTACGTTACACCTTATTGAATTAAACCTTTATAAGTGGTCGCGCAGAGTAGGTACGTACATTTTCATGCCTCTAGGGTGGAGTGCGTCAGGCCTGGTAGAGGGTACGAACTTGCTTGAACTTATTCTTGCCCCCTTTAATCGATAGATGCCAAATTTTGTCACTGTCTAACTCATTAAAGTTCAGGTGCGTTAGAAAGTGACAGATACGCACTCGCAAAACGAAAAGTGAGCGAAAATCACGTTTTTTTTATTTAAAAGTCACTAGGAAAGTAATTTTCAAAAATATGAACAATGTGCTCTCGGCGTTGTGTCATTTAATATACTGAAGGCAATACAAACATCTTATGATTGATAGTTTAGGAGAAAAATGGATAAAATCACTTACATTTTAAGTGATTTTAAATAAATTGAAATAAGAAGACATGCTCTATGTGATGTAGATTAACATACATTGTTTTTGTTGATTTTTCGATGAAGATCGTGGAGAAAAAAGGTTTTAATCCACCACATTTCACATATATCCACGCCCTAACGCGACGTTGGCCGTTGCATATTACGTCATTGAATGAAAGCTACAAGTTCTATTACATTTTTTTATATTAAAACCGTGGTTTGTCCGGCCTATGAATAGACCCCTCCATCTCCTCCCGTGGATGTCATAAAAGCCGACTAAGGGATTACCCGGACTTGTTTGTAAGATTCGTTGGTATAAGATTTGTCCTGGCTGCTAGCTTATTTAAGGAATGTATTATTACTGGAAGAAAGCGTTAGCAAAGTCAATCGTGGGAAGCAATGGCGGCGATGGGCTCGCCACTTGTCATGTCTATATTCCACGATGGTGCAACCCACTGTGAAAAGAGGCCCATTGAGGCACTGTCTACCCTTTCGAGGAAAAAGGCGTGTGTCTATGTATGTGTATGTATGTATGTGTATGTATGTATGTGTATGTATGTATGTTTACTTCCCGAAGTAAAAAGGTGCAAAGTTGTTCTTTCGATGTGACATTGCGTCAGCAACGCTAGAGAGGGCATTTTCGGCAGTTGCTCTGCTGCTCTACATAGATATATGTCACTAATGGGAGGAGGTTTCCGCCCTTGTTGCTACGTATCTCCGATAATTTTATTGTTGTGAAAGCCAGAGCTTTGGGACTCGTAATGTGTTTCAAACTCCTTTGCTAAATACTTACCAGATTCCTTATGTTTCCAGCATCGTTCTTATAGCAACACTTTTATTATAGTACGAGATTTGGCTTTGGAGATGGCTGGATTTTACTCTTTATATCTTCAACTAGGTCCTAGTTACTAGGGGAATGCCCACGAATTCGTCCGCATGGAGTTTTTAGGAAGTAAATGTTTATGGTGGGTTATGCTGCAAAATTCCTAATCTTGGATTTGATTTTTAACAGACTAAATCAAGTACAATATTCAAATTAAAAATATGCATGGGTACCTACCACATTATAATTCAGAAAGATCGCTGTACTAATAGAAAAACAATAGGACCACATTTTCTCTATAGACAAAAAAAAACAAAGTTAAGTCTATTTTCGCCTAGATTCGGTTGTTTATTAAAATTGTGGTTATTATTGGGTAAAAAATTAGATAAGGATAATCAATACAACAAAGCCGAGGGTTTACTGCAGGAGTTTTGTAAAATTATCTATATTTTACGAGATATTCAATAAAAACAGCTTTTTCGAGCGGCGCGAGTCGTTTTTTATTGTATGAAGATTTCTGCATGGGTTTGGTGCAGTATAAAGTATTATTAGAGTATTGTTTAACAAATACTTTACATAAAGCACTGTGTATCAGCTAACATCCGTGGTGTCTTTGACGACTTGACCTTGTTTTACAATAATAGTTGACGTGATGCTGGCGACATTGTATGAGAATTTCCTCAGAAGCCACTAAGAGAAGAGAAGATGAGACAGCTAGTAGGTAGATGCTTTCGTTTCTAATGAGGCCAGTAAGAGAGCACATTGGTTCAATCTGTGTGGTCTAAATAAGGCCAATTAAAACCAGTTAGGCTTTATTGTTCACGTTTACAATCAAAATAAGGAATTTTAATGTTCATACTCAGAACCTACAATATGGTGTTCGCTGTTCAGACACTTGCATTGTAGCATTTGCCTTTGGGAATGCTACGTTTTTAGTTGCTAACTTACGATTTACGAGTATGTAGGCTTGCTTTATTCATGTACAAGCAGCGCCCCGCGGTTTCACCCGCGTAAGTCTCGATCCCGTGGGAATATCGGGATAAATATGTGCCTATGTGTCATTCCGAGAGTCAAGCTATCTCCATTCCAAATTTCATCCAAATCCATCCAGTAGTTTTTGCGTGAAAGAGTAACAACATCCATCCATCCATCCATGCTTACAAACTTTCGCGTTAATAATATAAGTAGGAGTAGGATAGTAGGAAGGATATGGACATATTGTTGTGTTCCATTAGGCTGTAAGTATTAAGGTTTCTTCACGCCAAAAACCATGCTTTTGTATCCTTCTACATGTAACAAGCATAACCGGTAGGTAGACTAGTGGTGTAGTACAGATTTATTCACTCTTTAGGGATTCAACTAGGGTAATAATGTACCTAGGCTGATCGTAACAGATCTACGATCAATCTACGTAGACTAGGGAGGTCTTTATTACCTTCACATATCTCTAAAAGGTCATAAAACTTTAACTTACCTCGTCGAGGTCTTATTACCTTTTCGAGGTCAAAATACCTCTAATTTCTTATTTTAACTTCCGGCTTGCGGTTCGTCTTAGAATATATTGACGAGTGAACCGTAACGCTACAGCAGTCATCCAACAGTGAATCTATCATCTGATGATGATAAAATACCTAGTAAAGAGGTGCCTATATAGAATTTTGAATACTAAAGATACATACATCATCCATAGACACACGCCTTTTTTCCCAAAAAGGGTAGGCAGCGCCTCAATGGGCCTCTATTCACAGTGGATTGCACCATCGTGGAATAAAGACGTGACAAGTGTTGTGCTCATCGCCGCCATTGCTTCCCACGGCTGATTAGGATACCGCTTTCTTCCAGCTACACATAAAAAGCTACCAGCCAGGACAAATCTTATACCAAAGAATCTTATCAACAAGTCCGGGTAATACCTTAGTTGGCTTTTACGTCATCCACGGCAGAAGATGGAGGGGTCTATTCTTAGGCCGGACACACCACAGCTAATACTTAACAATACTAATACGTACTATTGTTCCTTGGGAGAAAGGTTAGCCTTTGGTGTAGGACGGTACATGCATCACCTCACCTGTCTCAATATTAAACGATTTACCTAGATTGTTTGCATAATGTTCAAGGGTTTCGTATAAAGCTTAAGAAATACCTAATCGATTGGCAGAAGACGCAGGAATGTCTCAAACACGATATAAGTGCTATATAATTATTGTTATTATTAATACATATATTTATTATTATTATATCTATTTAAATAGTTATTTTTACTATAACACCTTCGTTAATTGTAGACTTTGTTATTTTCTTTTAATTCTTATTCTAGTAGTTTTGTTCTTCTTCATTTCCATTGTTGCCAATATGTTTTTTTTAATTTTTGTATAGTATATTATGTTTTATTTTTGTTCTACCTTCTGCTAAGTTAATATTTTGTTATTGTTCATGTCATTCAGATACACGTCTGCTGCTTTTGTTGTTCTCTTGGTTAGAAAAAGGCTCTAACGGAAGACCAGGAGGGCAATTTTCGTGCTTTAGAGATTAAGTCGAATTCGACATTATGTCGAAAAAAGATGGCGAATGTCGAATAAAATCTTAATTTGCTATTCTCGTGATGTCACAAATAGACATAAGTAGACCAAAATCAATCAAATCGAATACGATTTAATGGTTATTGTGACATTTTCGTGACATTTTTTGTAGACATTCATGCTTCGACATTATCTCTAATTTAGAGATAATCTCTACAATCCGAGAATTGGCCTCCAACACAGGTTGTTTACAACCTGCATGCTGAGTTAGGGACCTTTTTGTAACAGCAAATGTAACTGTGATTTTCTGTATTTTCATGTTTTATTTTGTTTATATTTGTGTTGTAACAAATAAATTTAATTCTATTCTATTCTATTCTATTCTGCAATTGGGGACTATAGGTGCGGCCGTAAGTGCCCTAGTTACAGCACTTACAGTAGACGTACTACGCTAAAACGGTAGGCTATAAAATCCGCTCCAGAAATATCGTTTCATTCAAAACTAGTGTCTATAACAATGCTATATGAGTTATTTCAGATCGTGTTAGGAGTTTTATGGTTTGCAATATTGAAAATCAATTTTATGAGCGGTTTTATCGGAGGAGAAATAATAATAGAACGTGTATGAAGTTGCCACAAGTGTTGGCAGGTCAGGCGACGCAAAAAAACCGGCCAAGTGCGATTAGGACTCGTACCATTATCTATAAAAATGGCAAAAAAAAAACATGTCTCTTGTATGGGAGCCCCCTTAAATATTTATTTTATTCTGATTTTTTGTATTATTTGTTAACATTGATAGACCTTTGTTTGACCACAATCTCACCTGTTGGTAATTAACGATGTGGCCGAAGATGGAGCACAAAGGTCTAGAAGGCACCTATTCACTCTAACCTTGAAGAGACCCAGATTATAGTTTTCAGGAAAGACAGACAACGGTAGTGTATTCCACTCCTTAGCAGTTCTCATTATAAAGGTAGAACTGAAACGTTAAGTATGAATAGAGGGTATACTAATGAGGTAAGGAGTTCTCATAGTTATTGATACCCACGACACTGGGGATCCTAGTGTGGGGTCAGGACTATATGTGACTGTTGGGTGTTATGACGTCTAAACGTATTAATTTTGTATAGTGACTTTTTTTTTATTTTTTTTATTTCAATAATGATTGTTGTCTTATTGTTATTAATTGATTATTGTTTTTTTAATTATTATTTATTAAGCTGTGAATAGCATAATTATAAATGTTTGTAAAACATTTTAGCTTCTTATGGCAAAGCCAGCTCTTGGTACAATATCGTACAAACCATATTGACGTACAATTAATATTGTAATATGACTATTATGACTATTATTATGTCAGCGGGCTTTTTTCGCTAAGTTAGCGGCTCACTCTGAACACATGTCTATCGGTCGCTCTGCACGATAAGTAATAAGGATAGGGATATCGTTTTTATTTCAAGTACCTGGAGGATTATTAAATAGATAACGTTATTAAGTAGGTATAGACGGAGTAACAAACTTATATGTATGGCTTGCTGAAGTTTTTTTAGCTGGCTTCGTCACAAAGGAGGTGGGTAACCGCCGACCCAGGTCAAAAATAAATGAACCAGGGCCCCTTAATGGATGTAATTAATATATAATGTAATATAATATACATAATAATACATATAATATAATAATACTGGACACAGTTCACACAACATTATCTAGCCCCAAGCTAAGCAGAGCTTGTGTTATGGGTACTAGATAACTGATATACTTAATACAATAATATATTACATTAATATATTACATAGATAGATATTTTTTATTATACATAGAAAATGCCCAGAACACCCTGAACAAATATCTGCGATCGCACAAATACTTGTTCCGAGGCGGGAATCGAACCCGCAACCTCCTGCATCGCAGGCCAAGCTTCGCCCGCCGCGCTACAGAGGTCGTCAAAGGCGGGAATCGAACCCGCAAACTCCTGCGTCGCAGGCGAACCTTCGCCTGCAGCGCCACAGAAGTCGTCAATAGCAGAAATACGTAATTCGCATACCTTTAATTTTAAAAGATGACAAAATAAGCAACAAAATATACAAAGACGAAGTTGATTTAATAAGTTAATTGAGAAGTAATTAATTTTGTAAAAATTAAAAAACCGTCAACTCAATGAAACTGCTGAACCGATTTTGATCAAACATAGCTAAGAACAGTCCCGACTAATACACATTTCAAACAAAAAAAAACAAACAAACAGTTCATCCGTTCGGGAGCTACGATGCCACAGACAGACACACACACACACACACAGACACACAAAAGACACACACACACACACACAGACACGTCAAACTTATAACACCCCGTCGTTTTTGCGTCGGGGGTTATAAAACAAACCTATTTTGAAAAGAATTGTCGTTGTTTGTAAATCCGTGGCCTAATCCATAAGCAATTTGCTTTTAATCCCTATTATTCCCAACAGAATGAAATTCGATTAAAAACAAACATTTTGTATACCTACATGCGATTCAGGATCCATGTAATTTAACATCAATATCGAGCAGAAAGATTTATTATACGGAACCCGAGAACTAATTAATCCATCCGTCCGGTGTGGACGGTGAAATAGGGTTCCTCACAGAATCCGACACGATTCTTACAACTACGTCCCTATAGTGTACGTCTTTGTAGTAGTGTGTAGTGTATTTCTTATAGTTTATAAAGCGAACTTATAGGGAATAACGAAGTATGTTACAAGTACATTATACAAATTATAGCTTTGGTAATAGTGTGTGAGCAGTAGTGCTCTTATTGCTGTGTTACAGTTTATAGGGTATGGTTGCCGGAGAAACTACAGGCACTTGAGACTTTTCATCTTTAACATAATGCTACATAGGGTGCGTCCTAGGTGGACGTGACCTATGAGGTAATGTATTGTTAAGGTGAATGCTCACACTTGCGGCGCGTTTTTTTTTTGGTATTTTTTGCCCATTACAGCTCATCAACATTTCTTCAGATAGCGAAAGTTGATTTTGCGAGACTTAACATACATGTTTTAATTGATAGTATCTCATAAATATCATCAGTTTAGCTACGATACCCCTAAATACATTTTTACAGAGTGTTTTTTTTTTAACTACATGAATGACGGAACAATCAGATGGCCCACCTGATGTTAAGCGGTAACCTCTGCCTTTAACAATGCATTACCTCATAGGGCGCGTCCTAGGTGGCACTGCACTGCGCCCGCCACCCTGAGGCATAAAGATGAAAAGTCTCATGTGCCTGTAATTTAACCGGCAACCATACCCTTCAAACCGGAACACAGCAATGCGAGCACTGCTGCTTTGCGGCAGAAATAGGTGTGGTGGTAGTACTTCCCCGACGAACTCTTTCACAAAAAAGCTCTACTACTACTACTTTTGTTTAGGGGTATCGTTAATACTGGAAGGTGGAAGCTGGAAGGTGTTATTACGGGAAGAAAGCGTTAGCAGAGTCAGTCGTGGGAATCAATGGCGGCGATGAGCTCACCACTTGTCACGTCTATTTCTCACGATGGTGCAACCCACGGTGAATATAAGCCCATTTGAGGCTCTGCCTACCTTTTCAGGGAAAAAGGCGTGTGTGTATGTATATATGTGCTATTAACCTGAAAAAATTATTTTCCAACTATAAGTTGTGTGGAGTACTCCTTTAAAATAGGAGTTAAGACGAGGTATGGATAAACTACTCCATGCTATCCCGGATAAGTTGAAATCACAACAACTTTGCATCAATAAACTTAGATAGATAGATAGATAGATAGATAGATAAACACTTTATCGCACACCAAAAAGTAAAATAAAAAGATAAAAAAACAAAAAAAATAACAGCAATGTACAATGGACGGTCTTATTGCTAAAAGCTATCTCTTCCAGACAACCTTTGGATGGACAAGATAATACAAAATCAAAATACGGCGGTGGACAAGTGAAACATACCTACATAAATATATATCTAGACCTAACTATAGTTATATACTAATAACTAAACTACAACTAACTAATATACCTACTTATATACCTAATAATAACATACAGAAATTCCATAACTATTAAGGTAAGGGCAGACGTGCTTCTTACTAGCACGAAAGCATGCTTTTATTGAGCAAGTGCTCATTAGTAGCACGTGTGTCCAGACATTGCTAGTAATGAGCATGCTTATTTCGAGCATGCTCAAAAATCAACAGTCGTTTGATTTTTTAGCATGCACCCAGAGGCGCGGAAGAACGAACACGTTTGCTTAGGAGCACCAGCATGCTTATTTATGAGTCCCTATGCTTAAAACAAGCATGCTTATTGCTGGCAAATGTGAACAGTTGCAGAGCATGCTTATGAGCATGTTTTTTTTTTGAGCAATACTGTCAGTACCTTTAGATATAAATAACAAAGACGTACCAATGACTTATCAGTTCACGACAAGGACAGGTAGTGATTGTATACTTTAGCAACCCTCTGTAAATCAAACGTCTCCAATCTTCGACGGTACGAAACCAAAGAAAAGAACAGATAAATAAACAAACGTAGGCAGCAAGGTTTCGAACTGTGTGCGTAATTGACTGGAAGCGAACACAAACACAAATTATCGACAGCTGACTACACTTTGAAACTTTTGTTTAAACAACGACAGGACAATATAGTCCATTAGGTACAATGCTACATTTCAAGTCACGATTTCGAGATTATGAAACTTGTTTAGAATATACTTAACTAGTTGATAGCGCGCGACTTCGTCCGTGTAGAAAATATTTTAATCTCAACTACCACACTGTGAAACTTTGAATCAACACCACACTCATGTTTTTAAATGTTGATGTCCTGAGAATATTTTTATTTCAACAACTACATCGTGAAACTAACTTTTAGTACGTCTAAGTTTATTTTTTGACCCAGTTACCCCTAGTCCCAGTTGCCAGTGGTCCCAGTTGACCGGGGTCCCAGTTACCCTTGGCCTAGATGCCAGTGGTCCCAGTTGGCCGTGTTCCCAGTTGAACGTGGTCCTACTTGCCCGTGGTCCCAGTTGCTCATGGTCCTAGTTGTCAATGGTCCCAGTTGGCTGGGATCCCAGTTACCCGTGGCCCAGTTGCCAGTGGTCCCGTTTGCAGTGGTCCAAGTTGACCGGGGTCCCAGTTACCCGTGGCCCAAGTGCCAGTGGTCCCAGTTGACCACAACCTTCTCCACAAATGTCGATCAGTATTATATGAAAACTGTATTTCTGTCAAAATTGATTTGCCTATATTGATATCCTGATTATATAGTTGTGTTATTAAAGTATCGAGATAAAGTATCTGCTTTATTATAATTTTTGGTTGATCGTATCGCACGTTGTGACCAAAGTCTATTCTGTGCCAAAGTTAATATATTGGCCGAAACCAATCATATGGCCCAATCAGGCGCTGATTAAAAATTCAGGCGCTTTAATGGGAACCATATTGTTGACAGAGAGGTTTACGGAAACCGTTTTTGGCTTCCTTGATTATTTTATGACAGATACGAAGTGGCAGAATGTTGTAAATTATTAAAGGGTTCACTAGATACTTGGGTGGGGTAGGCTTTGAGGATTTTAATGGTCCCAGTTTATGCAATCTATACTTATATTGTAAAGAGATAAACAGACATACTTACTTAGACACACGCCTTTTTCCCCGAAGGGGGGTAGGCAGAGCCTCAATGGGCCTCTTTTCACCGTAGGTTGCACCATCGTGGAATATAGACGTGAGAAGTGGTGAGCTAATCGCCGCCATTACATACCATCCCATGACTGACTCGGCTAACGCTTTGTTCCAGTAATAACACATTCCATAATTAGCTGGCAGACAGGATAAATCTTATACCGACGAATCATATCAACAAGTCCTGGTAATCCGTTAGGCTTTTACGACATCCACGGGAGGAGACCGAGGGGTCTATTCTTAGGTACGCAGATTGACCAAAGACTTTCTATGAATCGGCGATTGCTAGATTGATGTATGAAGCGTTGTTTTCTAAACACTTATTTATTGGTTTGTTATTATGTAAGTGGCTGCGCCAACGCCAGGCAGAAATCTTCATACATATAAAAACCTCGCGCCGCTCGAAAAAGCAGTTTTTTCTAAATATCTCGTTAAATATAGATAATTTTACAAAACCCCTACAGTTAACCCTTGGTTTTTCTGCATTGATTTTATATATCGATTTTTTTACCCAATTATATATACCATTTTAATAAACAATCGAATCTAGCCAAAAGTTAGAGCTAACTTTGGTTTAATTTTTACTATCGAGAAAATATTTTCCTTTCTTGTTTTTGGTACAGTGATCCCTCGGAATTATAATGAAGTATCCGTGCATATTTTTAATTTGAATATTAACTTGATTTAGTCAGTTATAAATTAAATCTAAAATTATGAATTTTACATCATACCCTAAATTTTTGACCTTCCAACTAAACAACATTTCACAAGTGTGAGATTATAGTAACTTCATGTTACAAAGTAATACTGATTGTTGACATTTGAACGCGTTTTCTAACAGAATATAAATTGAAATCATTATAATAAGCTTTAAATGTTACGTAGTCGCAACGGCTCCATTATATTTTTAACGATCATTAAAACCAATCGTTAACTTTTATGCCCAAAGTCGTTAGAATGAACAACTGTACTGAATAAAAATCTACCTACATTATTGTAGATTTTATGACGTATTTTTATGCCAGGAGGTTTCGTATTCTTAGGTGATTGTTTTTTTTACACGACTACCCCAAACCCAAAATTGGTTATGATTTTATCTATCTATTAAGATCAAGCAAAAACAAAAGTAATATATTAATTAAATTTTCAACTTTATTTAATTTTCATTATTTTAGCATTGTAACTATAAAATGCGAAATAACCTTGGAATAATTATAAATTGTTTTGACTTTTGTATTGACAAGCAATTGCAAAGAACATGGGCAACTTCCCTACATTGTTTGACCCAACTTTATTGACTAACGTAACGTGCAGTTGAGATTCTTTTGGTTATTGATGATATATGTTAAGATAATGTAAAAGCTAATTTAATATCTTGCGTAGAAGTTGTGGGAAAGTAATGAAGCTTGTAGCAGTTGTAGCGTTTTGTTGAATTTTTGAAATTCGTGCATGCTCTTAATTATAAACTTGAAATTAGCCAATCTGACTTACCTGTCTAATGTTTGTACGCAGAAAAGTAGAATCTAGCGATCTTACATATACCTAACAACCTAGCATCTAATGCATTTTGTATTTTACCTAGGTTCATAAGCAATACATGATTTATGATTTGTTTCACGCAAATGCAATGAGTTTATTTATCTAATTATTTAAAATACAACTTAAACTTCCCAACTTCTAAAAAAATACAAGTCCTTTAGAAAAATAAGACAAAAAACAACATTTAGAACCGTTACTTCCATGAAGGATTCATTTATTTTTGACCAGGGTCAGCGTTTGCCCACCTTCTTTAATCGAATGAGACTAAACACGGTGTAACTATTCAAAGATATTCCGTGCTTAAAGTAGCGCAGTATATTAAATTATATTATAGACGTCATTTATATACGAGTCTGTTTGCACTATAACTATTTTTTTGTAGTTTCTTTATAATATAATACCGAATAGGTACGCAATCAAGATATATTATGTCTTGGCACCTCGTCTGTTCAATTAGCTTGAGACAACCTTGGGTTTTTAAATTCAGGATTTAAAAAAAAAAATAGACCCCACAGATCCATAATTTGGTAGTAACAAACATAACACTTACGAAAATATGATCAATACCTACAACTAGACACAGATTATTTTTTATTTTAACTACTAGGCCAAAATGCACTCAGTAATATGTGTATTAGGCCATAACTGAATGCATCTTGGTCCACTGATGTTAAAAAAGTTAATTTATGAAGCAACCGAAATGTACGAAAAAGCACCATATTTAATAGTATGTACTTCTAGACTGAGGAATGAGGAGATTTATTCGATGAACCAAGATCATTGACATAGATCTCAGAATCAGCAAGTTGAAGTGGCAATGGACATGCCATATAGCTCGCAGAACTGGTAACAGTTGCGGCAGGAAAAAAATTAAGTGGCTACCACAAACTAGACGAAACAAAAGAAGGAATGCCCGCTTTCGATGGACCAGACATTAAAGAGGTCGCAGGAAGGCGGTGGATGGAGGTAGCTCAAGGCTGTTTGTCGTGGCATTCTATAGGGGAGGCCTATGTCCAGCAGTGGACTTCTGTACGCTGATGATGATGACTTCTAGACCATCTCTAAAATACTTTTATACCTTGAGTTATGTAATAAATCTTAAGGTTTCCCTTCTGTATTTCTTGGGCCGTGTTTATTGATGACGTTATGAGAAGACCAGTCAAGGCACTAAAAGCATTTTTGTGTTTCATTATTTCAGCTAAATAATAACTACTAATGTTTACCTCGACAGACACTTAATTATCACGATCCGTATATTATTTTCGTTTATACATTCTATCTCACTAATATGCGTATGTTTGTTTGTTAATCAAATAGAATGTAATGCTGATTGAATGATTCCATTGATGTTGATGAAATGTTAGAATAAATGTTTTCTGTGAAAAATATATTTTTCAATACAAGCTTTTATAAAATTAGTGATATTAACCGTGTGCTGATCAAAATGAATATTTTCCGTCTCCACCATCAGATCAGCTCGCTATTACCATCATATTGTATTGTCATCAAAACTTGAAAGGTATGCCAAATTTCAGCTCAATCGGTTGAGGATAACTGCTTTGAAATTCAGTTGCAAGATTCCACTCGGATCCACCCAGACATACATTGCAAGTTAAATAAAAGGTTCTATAAAATAGTTTGCAACCCGGAATAGCACATTATGAGATTATCTTAAGATGTGCTTGTACTTAAAAAAAATATCATCTTTCCAGAATGCGGGAGTACGTGGAGGAGAATGAGAAGAATGACCCTCTCATACACGCTCCCGATAAGAAAAACAATCCCTGGGCCGAGAAAGGGAAGTGTGTCATCATGTAATTATACTTTACCCACCAAAATATCACCAAATACATTCATCAGTTTAATGGCCACGGTGAGGATCGTCTGGTATTTGGCAGTCTCGAAAATGCTCAAGACAAAAAGGACCTTACTGCCAGACAATATAAAGCATAATGTAGTACCAACTGATGTAGAAGTTATTTTATTTTCTTGTAGATTTTCGTTCCCAAATAATTCTAGTCCTTAAAATAAGGAATGTACATTTCGACTGCGACTGCAAGAATGTACTTATGAATGTTATGTTTAAAGGGGAAATTTTTAAAATGGTTGTAAATACGTTAAATTTTGTATTTCTAGTGATAGAATGTTCGGAAATGATACTATCGGTAGATGGGAAGTAACTGGAGCGGTATATGGTATGGAATGTATAAAAATAATCAACGTTAGCAACCGAGTTTTGTTTTTCATAAGTATATTTTATTTACTATGGCGGTCATTGCCTTGAGAATATACATGTTTAATTTTATTATCTACAAGAATCCGTACAGTTTCATCCAAAAAAGCAACTTCCTCTTTCGTCTGTTTGTATGGGCTGCTGCGGATTCTTCTCTGAGCCAATCAAAGCTCCCACTTTGAACGGACTCACAGACGTACAAGCGAACTTTGCCATCGTCGTATTAGAAATAAAACATAAATACGAATATTCGAATTGTTTGAGCTCACGAATGTTCGTATTTAAAAAGATATTTAAAAATATAGGGTTAAAATCGCACGTCACAACTTAGCATGTGTTTGTTGAATCACTAATTAAGGGCGAGGGTGTAAAGGTATTGGCAATAAAGGAAATTAAGTTGAAGGATAAAATATCGAAGGTATAAAGTAGAAAATTCGTAAAATAAGGAGTAAAAAGCAACATAATCTCGTTTGAAACAAAGTATTGATAAGCTGACTTAGGATACTTTTTTATAACTCGGGTACATTCCGCGGTGCCATTATCTTGTAATGCTTCTACAATTAGCGTTTAGTGTTCTCTCTACTCTAATCCAGTTTTGATAATCATAATTGATTTTTATGTTTGCGTCCCTGTCCCTAGCTTCATCTATCTTATAATTAGCCTTCTCTTCTAATGTTTTTTTATTTAGCAATGGATTAACACAGTAAGAAATCCACTACCATGTAGTTCCATTTATTAGCTTAGTATAAATCAAAATTGAACTTCTACCTTTCGAGAGCTATTCTACCACCTAATGTAGTTTCCAAAATAAACATTCTTCTAAAATCTAATCTAAGATTTCTGGGATACAAAATATTGAACATCTTGCATTCGTCTGTTCTAGAATGAATAAATATTGTGATGATTTTGAGTAATGTTCAATATTATTGTTCCCGTGTAGTGCTAACCTAACATTCCTATTAAAAGGATTGACCTAATCCTATTTTCGATTAAATAGAAAAGTTTAAACTTACGCACTGTAGATAAATTATAGTATTAAAAAAAACTTAAATAAAAAACTTAAAAAAACTCATAAATATAATCTACCTTCCCTTTACCATATCTAATACATGAAGTATAAAAATCATTCTGGCTGTGAAAGCTTTTGTTCATTTAGAAGCTTCACACATCTTTAGAGAGTTTACTTTTTATGTATCTTTGCGAATACCGACAATAACTCATTCACTATTCTTCGTATTCCAGCTAGTACTTACTTCCTTATAATCAATGTCAGGTTCTTTGTCATTGGCAGAATATTTTCAGCCATCACTATCAAATCTAAATTCTTTCAATTTACTTCAATAATTTCGCCATCAGCAACTTCAATGTTTTCTACTATATTGTTTGATCTTTCATGTTTTCACACTATCCCTTCTTAGAATTAAAATAGTCTAAATTTAGAAAATTAGCAAGTAACTTGTAGTTCTAGTGTTAAATAAGAAACAAGAATCAAAAGTTGTTTGTTAATTAATCGATATGATAAAATTGCAATTCAGATTATTAATCTTAGAATTTAAATTGATAACTTTAACAGTTTAAATAAATGATTTAGTTTAAAATTAAATAAGGGGTAAGGATGGTAACGATGGTAAAGCTTGACGTGTTATATTTTGGTTATTTTGTATTTTCAAGGCAATCGACCGTCAGTTATTTAAGTTTTATTGTTTAACATAATTTATTCCAGTGTTACGCTAAGTTTAATTTTAAACCAAAGAAACTTGTCCTCGATTTACACATTTATTTTCAATGAACACATAATAAGGCATTCAAAGCCTTTTAGCGAGGCCATGTTTTATTATGATTCCCACGTTAAGCTAAGTACCATGTAACAGTAATTTTTTCATGGATTAATCCAAAATTTAATAAATAGATAAGGGTGATATTGGAAATGATTTTTTTAGAATCAATAGTTCTAAGGTATCGTATGTTATATTAATTATGTAATCAGTAATCACTGAAATAAATGAAAAACCCTTTATTTTTGTTTCTATTTTCAAAACATCCCATTGAAAAGGAGTTAAATACTCAACTTTTAGTTCAATTTCACTCAGGAATACGTTTATGCTTTATTACTTTCTCTTTTCTAATCTAAGATATTTTATTATTTACAGAATGAATAATAGAACTAAAACAAGGTATGTACAAAAATACTTAAATATAGAAAAGAAAAAAAAAAAAAAAAGAAGCTAACACAATAAATTTGGTTCATAGGGCAAGGTGGCAAGAGCACTGGCTGCATTCCCACGTTGAATGGCCAAAGAAATTCTTTGCGCCAGGAAGGAGCCAGCCCTCTTGTCACCAGCGGCGTCGATGAGCAACGGTGATATTTTTTTTAAAAAGGTCTTAGTACTAGGGCCCCATGGTCCCAAATATCGATAATATGCTTAACATAACATAAGGTTTACCCCATGACCCTAAACTAATCCAACGAGTAGGTATCTTCTGCAGGTAGAACCGCGTTTGAGCCACAGAATATAAGAATTAACCTTCTTGGTAGCTCTGCATTATGTCAGTGGTCAATCTAAAGTATGGTCTGAGTCTGGTCTGACCTTAAGGGGGGAGTCTGAAATTCCTCGGTTCAGTACCTGGTTTCAGCACCAATGTTGTAGGTTGAATTGGAACACTTGTTTGTAACTATATTTTAGTTTATTAACAAGCATTTATTTAATAACAATTTCGCCATTGTCAAGTAATATAATTGTAAAAAAAATACGAATGTTATTTTCTTTAATGGTAAGCGAAATTAGGCGAAAATATACATAATTTAAGGTCACAAATAATTAAGCAACAGATGACACTCCAATTTGACATGATAGTTTTGACAGAGACACAATTATATTACTTGACATTGGTGAAATAAAAAATAAATAATAAAATAAATAATGTTGGACAGTTCACACAACATTATCTAGCCCCAAGCAAAGCAGAGCTTGTGTTATGGGTACTAGATAACTGATATACTTAATACAATACATTACGTATATAGATATTTTTTATTATATACCTACAGAAAATATCCAGAACACCCTGAACAAATATCTGCAGATCATACAAGTATTTGTTCCGAGGCGGGAATTTGACCCGCAACCTCCTGCGTCTCAAGCGAACATTTGCCCGCCGCGCCGCAGAGGTCGTCAAATTCTTTGGAGTACTCCTCAGAAGCCATTAAAAGAAGAGAAGAAGAGAATACAGTGAAATTCATAATTCGCTATGGAAGTATGAAGATGCAGTGACCCTGTAATAGGCTGTTAATTCTGAACATAGTCCTGTGATCGATAAAGAAATAACGATTGTGTAGAAAGGTTCAGTGCGCCCGCAGTGAGGCTCAAAATATGCTTAACATAACATAAGGTTTACCCCATGACCCTAAACTAATCCAACGAGTAGGTATCTTCTGCAGGTAGAACCGCGTTTGAGCCACAGAATAAACACCGAGCAGGTGAGATAATAGGTGTTAACACGTGCCGTGTTGAGATTCGGTAAACTATTATATATACTTAAAATATTATACTTTTTGCTAAGAGGAAATGTAATTGTATAGTGAATATACCTTCAGCTACACAGATACCAACATTTCTGACCTGTGCATATTTTTCAATAAGGACCTATTTACCCGTCTACTGTTGAATGCCGTCAAGGCCGGTACTCATTATGAAGAGCATCAAGTACCTACCAAACAATTAGCAGCAGTAGATACAAAAACAGGTGTTTGGTTTGCCATATATTCCATTTAAAATGATTCCCAACCCCAATAGACCTCAAAAGGAAATGTAAGCTAACAAAAAGTTAACCAAGCTTGACTTCTCGTTAGCTAAACTAGCGACACATTAACCCTTTCTGTTAGTAATTTACAATTTATCAAGAAGTAAAGTCAATACAATTTTGCTATCCTGGCTCGAAAATAGTTAGTAAATAGTACAGACAGATATAGGCCACATATAGTAACGGACCACTTACATCATAAAATAAATGAAATTGTGTCGCTATTCGTCTTATTTCCCTCAAACTTACGAAGCACAATGAACACGTCTACGTCTAAAAGGAGTTGTTGACGTGCCCTAGCATAATGAGAATTAACGAACACAGCCCAAAACATCCAAAGTGTGCGAATAGGCTAAGTATTGCGCATGTAGTAGTGTAGTTAATTAAAACAGTACGTGAAGGATGGCGTGTCAGAGGACACTAGAGTAGTTTTTGGTATTATTCTGTCTTTACTTAGCGTAGCAATTAAAGTCAACCCAGTTCCTAGCCAGATAGACTAGACTCTGAAAATTATGTTTGAAATACTAATCAAATCCTTTTAACTTTTTTTTCTTGTAATTTTAACTATAAACAACCTATTTTCAAACTATGATATCGAATCTCTGGTGGGTCTCTGTGAATAGGTGCCTTCTAGACCTTTGTGCTCTAACGTCGGCCTCATCGTCACATACCAACAGATATCGCAGTCAAACGAAGGTATACAATGTTAATACAAAGTTGCTCGTCGATCGAATAGTAGATTATGCTCTAAAAGAATAGAGCAGTGTCTTACGTCGCAGGCGGCATATTGAACCCTGAGGGCTGAGCGTATCGAGGGACGCTTTATATAGAGTCCTGAGTCAAGCGAGGGGTCATGCTGCCCAAGACGAAGACAGGCTCTATTCCAGAGGAGCATACTCTACTTATCACACCATCTGCGAGACAATTAAAATTCACTGAAAATCACAGCACCAAAAACTGATTTTTTATTTCACATTCTTTGTAAACGCACCTTTTTTTGTGTTCCGCTTATGGTGGCCAGTTCGATTTTCGAACAAACCTCTTTACAATGCCATATGAGTTTCATTCAACTTTATATCCCTAAAGAGATAATGCTTTACTTTACGTTCAGGGTGCATGATACATGCAACCATGTTGATTGGACATTTTCGAGCAGGTGGTGTGATAAGAAAATTGAAGACATCTACAACTGCCTATGGCTGCACAAACCAAGGACAAATATACTGATATGAGTAGCCCAAATAGTTTTTTCTATAGTTTATTGACCTCTTAGAAAGACCCGTGACCCGAAGGTAATCCAATAAGTATCATCTCCAGGTAAACCTCTCTTGAGCTTCGGTGAGCCGAAGCATATTAAGGTTCGACAAAAGGATGAATATAGGAAATATTTTGGTACAAAAAACTCAAATTTTGTCTGTATAAGTTTACCTTTATCATTTTACTTTTTTTTTACATTATAATGTGACAAACAAGCAGATGGCCCGCCTGATGTAAAGCAGTCACTGCCGCCTACGGACATCTGCAACACCCACGGTATTGCAAACGCGCTGCCTAAAGAGACCTATTGATATTTCTCTTGAATTTACCCATATTGTAGCCCTGTGGAAAGACATGTAATGGGAGCTCATTCCACGCCTTGCAGGTGCGCGGGAGAAACGATCGCGTGAAACGTACTGTCCGAGACGTCCTCGCATCCAAAATGTGCGGGTGAGCTCGCTGACATAATGATGATTGTTGTTTATGACAGGTTTGACTGTTTGTTGCTGTGGTGTGTCTAGGAATAGACCCCTCAGTCTCCTACCGTGGATATCGTAAAAGCCGACTAAGGGATTATACCACGGGGTGAGCAGCAACATCCACCTGAGTACTCGACACCAACACTGCAATCGCTAATACGCCAAGCGTCGTGATTATGGCCCCATTGCATTCTGTCGGAGGCCTTGTCCAGCAGTGAACATATTAGGGCTGCTTGTAACTTCATCGTCTATAATTAATATTTTGAACAATCTATGAGCAGCTGTCATATTATTGGTGGACCTTTTTGTGACCGCGATCTAAGAGAAAAAACCAGTTGAAACTACAATAGAAGATGTACTGGCTGCTTGGACAACATTCTACTCTAGTGTTACTGTTACTGTTACTGTTAGCCTGAATCATCCCATTGTTGAGCAAAGGCCTCCCCCCATGCAACAAAATACTTCTATACATAGTAGTCCTGATGCCAGTGACCTATGGTATACAGCTGTGGGGCTGTACCAAAAAGACTAAAATATAAATAATCCAACGCTTCTAAAATAAAGTACTCAGAGTAAACGCACCCTGGCCCTGGTACGTAAGAAACGACTATCTCCACCGGGACCTTAATATAGAGTTCGATAGTCATTTAAAAATATGCAGAAGCTCATGAGCGTTGACTTTGTCATAATCACAGAATAAATAATAGTACAAGTATGAACGTCGACGCAATCCCCAGCTTCTTTCTTCTTCAAGTTCCGGAATTGCCTGAACTTCCCTCGAAGTAGAGTGACAATAAAATACTCGTATGGAAAAGTGACTTCCGTGTGAGGTACCCAGGTGCAAACCTGGAAATTTACTTGGCCCATTTTTCTGGTAATTCTGTCAATTTGCACCGACTACTTCAACTACCTCCGAGCCGCAATACCCAAAAAATTTTTTTTTTATAAATGTTTTTTTTTCTAACGTTCGGAAAGTCGGATTCAAAAAATACTTGGTTCAAATGTATATTACGTGTATGCCAAATTGCACTGACTACATCTATTTTCCCCATTAAGTTACGGGTTATAAGGTTTTCACCCTATTTCACCCCATTCCGGGGGGGTGAATTTGCTAAAAATGATATTAGAGGTGATTTTCAAGCCAAACAAAACAATTAGAAAAGGTTTTGTAACTACATCTAATTACTTCCACACTTTTGCTAAAAATCACCTAATTTGCCTGTACTACTTCACAACACGGGCATAGTGAGAACACTCGTAAGAACGAAACCTTATGAGTAAGTGTAGTGGAAACAACAGTGTAATGTAGTGCAAACAGGGGCTATCTAATAAGAACACAAGAATAAACAGTGTCCCTTAGATGGAGACTGTAAGAAAAGTGTTAATGGACACATTCTCAGGTATAATTTATGTTATAAATGTAGTTCAATATTAAATTACTTATAAGCCTGCCTTATGGCTAGATTGTAATGTTATTAGAGTACATTTATTATTACGTTAAGAAAAAATAACTTGTTATGCCAACTGATGTTTTTTTTCGTTGGTAGACATTCGTTTGACCGCGGTCTCATGATGTGACCGACGCTGGAACACGAAGGTCTAGAAGGCAATTGAAAAGAACTAGATTATAGTTTTCAGGACAGACAGAAGACGATAGTGTGTTCCACTCGTTAGCAGATAGATCTTGTATCATAGTAACATTAGAACGATTAAATAAGTATCATAATTTAATAAGTTTTTTGAAATATCCTAGGAACGATCCTGGGATAAGCCGGATTTAGGTAAGTTGGTACTCTCGTACAGGTCGATTATAACAGCTTGATTTATAGGTTCCACAATTTCATAGGTTTTTTGTCGTCGGCAATCTTTGGTTGGGGGCATTTCCCCCAAAAAGGGGGAAGTTTGCTGCGGCGTCTTCGAATAAGTCCTTGAACAATAAATTATTGTGTTGCCAAGACAAGCCCCTTCAGTTTAAATGTGAGCAAAAGTTGTATAACTTTTGCTCTTACATTTTGCGGGTGAATTTGTCTGTCTCAGAACATGTGAGAGGTGAAACAACCCACAAAAATGTACAACTAATTAGCGTAAAAAAATTTAGTACGTAATTATTTTAACTCTGAAAAATACTAAAAAACTACTATAAGAGCTTTAAATCAGCTGTCCATTGTACCTACTTTATGACTAGAAGTTTCACTTCAAGATTACAACTTATTTTAATGATGAAAAAACAGGGCTTAATGTACGACCACATCGCCCAAACATTGATTTGAAACAGCTGTTAAATGTTTTTTTTTCAGAACAGTAGATTTCTACCAAGTTTTATTCAGTGCAGCTAGCTAAATTTCCAAAAGTTATTTCTACTATAGTGTAGACCTCTATCAAGTTTATAAGCATTGTCTGAGATTTATTCAACTGATATTGACTAGATAGATATATAGATAGATATATAAACACTTTATTATACACCAAAAAGAATAAAAAAAACACAAAAATAAAAGGATTAACTAAATCAAATTAAAGTACAATGGGTGGCCTTATCGCTGAAAGTGATTTCTTCCAGGCAACATTTGGATGGACAGTAATGAGTGAAGTAATAAATAACGGCGGTGCACAGAGTAAAATAAATAAATAATAACAACAATAATAATGATAGAAGAATAAGAAAACGTTTATATAATTCGAATACATAATATACTATAGTAAAATATACTACTCGTACTACATAGCGATGAAGTTAAATACTACATTATGTGCTCTACTATTTCTACTAATAAACTTAAAACGTGGATAGGTCCGACAGATAATGATTAGACTAATTTAAGTGTTTAGTTACTCACTATTTATATAATCTTATGGTGGTACTCCAGTCAAGTTAAACATAAAAAGTGAGTCGTGCTTGCAAAAGTTCGGGTCACGCTGATTTTTTTATATGTTGTTAGGACCTTAAACAACGTTAAAAAATCAGATTTGCAATTTTCCAAGTGCTGTGCGTTCGGCGGTGTGCCCAAAAAACCATAAAATTTAGGGGTTTTTTCAGTTTTTGGTCAATATCTTAGTGAAGGAAGGGTCTGACCGGTACAGTTACTGAAAATACTTTAAAAGAAGACTAAATTTACTACAATTTCACACTAGCCCGAGCTCTAGAGACCCATTGGTTCCCAAGATAAAAATCTCCAAAAATAGGCAATTTTTACCTAAAAGTGTTTTTTTTTCGAAATGTTCACTTATTTTATTATATATCTTCTAAAATACGCATCCCATGTCAAATATTATAAATATTAGGTTGTAGAAAATTTAATTAACTTTTTTTTGAGACTAAATTGGTACCTGTAGCTACAGCAATTCTCTCAAAAACGGATCTTATATCTTAGATGACCATCTAGGCTTGGGCTCGCACGAAGATGGTGTCTCGATGGCGGTGATGGACGCTGGGAGAGGCGCCCAGTCTGTAGTCGGGTCAACTTCATCGTCCGAGCATTTCAGCTCCACATCCGGGAAGTTAATTCACAGTTTGCCACCGCATGACATGCAGAGGACTGCATTTACATGATTATTTTCACAGAAGGGCAGGAGGTGTGGGATCCATGGTGGTGGGGATGGGGGTGAGTCCCTGAGAAGACAGCTTCCATCCCCCAATTAGTGGGATTAAAGTTAACTCCCCGCCACTTCTGCACTTGAAAGTAGCACCTTGCTGCATGGTGACCTGCGGCATCTTCCGTCGGTGGCAAATTATACAATAGGAAATCCAAAGCATCCCTCGCGATGTCACCCCATACATCGACGTAAATTTTACTTTGGTCGAAGACCCCATATAGAGCCACAAGCACTTGATGCCTGCTTCTCCCACGACTTATGGGGTGAAGTCTGGCTGAAGGAAGACCTGCACTTGCTCAGCAAGTGGTTCAATCTTGCTCAGGAGTGTGGTGATTTTGGTCTTTCCTTGGCCACACGGTGCTTAGGTGGTTTTGCACCCGGTAAACGCGTGGGTGAATAGTACCGTCCCCGGTAATCGCTGGGAGTCAAGGTGGTTGTAGGGGGTCGTAGAGTAGAAACAGCAACTAGCTTCGCCCTTCGTGCTCTTCTGAAGGTAGACGTTTGTCTCTTCAGCGCCTAAACCATGGAGAAGAACGAGTAGGTCGACGTCTTCTGTGCAAAAGTGGCGGGGATTCAACTTTAATCCCACTAATTGAGGGTGGGTGGATCCGGGACTGATCCCCATCCCCACCACCATGGATCTCGCACCTTCTGTGAAAATAATCATGTAAATGCAGTCCTCTGCCTGTCATGAGGTGGCAAATTGTGGATTAACTTCCCGGATGTGGAGCTGAAATGCTCGGACGATGAAGTTGACCCGACTACAGAATGGGCGCCTCTCCCAGCGTCCATCACGGCCATCGAGACACCATCTTCGTGCGAGCCCAAGCCTGGGTCATCTAAGATATAAGATCCGTTTTTAAGAGAATTGCTGTACCTACAGGTTTTTTTTTTTATTTTTTTTTTTATTTATACTACTTGAATGACGGATCAAGCTGATGGCCCACCTGATGTTAAGCGGTAACCTCTGCCTATGAACAGTGCATTGCCTCATAGGTCACGTCCACCTAGGACGCGCCCTATGTGGCATTGCACTGCGCCCGCCACCCTGAGACATAAAGATGTAAAGTCTCATGTGCCTGTAATTTCACCGGCACCCTTACCCTTCAAACCGGAACACAGCAATGCAAGCACTACTGCTTTGCGGCAGAAATAGGTATGGTAGGTACTAATTTAGTCTCAAATGAAAGCTAATTAAATTTACTCCGACTTATTGTTTGTAATATTTGACGTGGGATGCGTATTTTAGAAGATATTTAACAATATAAGTGAATATTTGGAAAAAAAACACTTTTAGGTAAAAATTGCCTATTTTTGGAGAACTGTATCTTGGGAATCAATGGCTTTATAGAGCTAGAGCTAGTGTGAAATTGTAGCAAATTTAGTCTACTTTAAAAGTAGTCGCAGTAACTGTACCGGTCAGACCCTTCCTTCACTAAGATATTGACCAAAAACTGAAAAAACCCCCTAAATTTCATGGTTTTTTGGGCACACAGCCGAACGCACAGAACTTGGAAAATTGCAAATCTGGTTTTTTAATGTTGGTTAAGGTCCTGACAACATATAAAAAAATCAGCGTGACCCGAACTTTTGCAAGCACGGATTACATCTTGACTGGACTACTATAAAACGCGAATTATCTTAGGAATAGTGTTGATACTATTATTTATTCTGTGACAGTGTTTTGTCTTTTGCAATGACAGGTAGTTATAAATTCGATCGAAAAACACAGAACACGGAGTAACTATACAGCGATTATCACGGTAAATACCTGTGTCAAGTAGTGGACTTTTCTACTAGTGTTATCGCTAATAGAATGTTACTTTGTCTACGACCTCTAGTGCGTTTCTGTTCAATCCAATTTCATCATTAGCACCCGAAAAACCCTACAGTCAAAACTTTTCCAACCCCCTCCCCTACCATTACTAAATTGTTACTAATGGTGCTACCCCAAAGTTCGCGATGGGGTGAATTACCCTAAGACAGCATATTAACAACGGCTAAGACCGCATTTGCGTAGATAGTATATTGCCAACTATATTCCTACCATCATCGTTTGTCTACACTCATATTATAAAGAAGTAAACGTTGTTTATTTGTTTGTAATGGATAAACTCACAAAATACAGCAGTGATTTCAAAATTCTATAGAAAGCTATAGAAATTTAAAACACCTAAGTAGACCAAGAAAACCTAGAGTAGGTTGCTTATTTGTCCCACAGACTATCCATAACCCCACTTATTCGTACGCGTTTTAGTGCTCCACCATAAGTTATACAATTTTGTAATTTCCATTTTTTTTTGGTGATTTTCATAGTTTAAATATCCTAAATGGCACCGTCATGAGGAAGACGGTAATGAGCATGATGCATTTCAATTTCTGTAATACAATATACAATATTTGAGCCTTTCGGGCTCGAGACTCTGGGTCCGAGGGGTTCCGGGGCCCTTCGCGTTTTCAAAATTCGTTCAGGGCATCTGGTCGAAGCGACGCGTGACCCGAGAGCTGGCTCTTATCTGGCTCAACGCATTAGTATTGCCATTCAGCGTGGCAATGCAGCCAGCATCTTAGGGACGCTTCCGTCTGGTAGTGATTTGGATCAGTTGAGCTACCTTTAGATCGCATGCAGCGGTATTCAGGTGGCACAACTGTTTCATATGTATTTTGTACATACCTTGTATTATTCTTTCTGTAAATAAATGTATTTATATATATAATATATGTATTTATATAATAAAATATAAATCAGACTGTCGGCTTCAACCTGCTTTCTACGTCAATGCGCTTAAGGGCGAGGGTGCATTATTTAAGGCACGACGTGTAGGCAATTTTTCTTACGACTCTTTGGTCAAATGAGTTTCGTAATGGGTCCTTTTGTGAGATGAAAGTTGGAAATTAGAATGTTAGTTTCTACTTCTGCCAGTACCATCAATGGTACTTGTGATATAAAAAATATACGCGTGAATAGTACTAGCGATACTACGTCCCATCGTTAGTGACTGTCTGATGGTAATAGTCATATAAAACAGTGTAAAGGTCATAGCACATATATCAACTCGGAAAGGGATCGTAACCGTATTGCCTTTCGCCTCGCCGTCAACCAGGCGTCATCCTAACGTAAGCACGTATCTATAACCAAAGTGGATCAGCAGCTCTGGTACGTCGACTCTGCAACGGCTAGGCGAAGCCGCGCTTACGGGTCGCCGACCACAGGATGGGCATGCGTTGATGGAGAGACGTAAGCACGTGGACGACGAGCCGTAAGCGCAGGAACAACAGGTTAACCACGCACCGCATCGCGGTCCATGAGCTTGCCCCGAGGGGAGCCGATTGCGTTACGAGTCCGATTAGTGTGCGTTGCAGTAGGGACTCTGATACAAAGAATACTAAACGGCTCGAGTTGATACGTTTACGATCCCTTTCCGAGTTGGTATGTGTGCTATGACCTTTACACGTTAAATGGTACTAGCGACATTATATACCATCGCTTCTAGTAACCATGATGGTACTATCCAATCTTCGACCTTTGGTCAAAGTATTCAGTGTATTAAATTTGATTTCAGTCAGGTGTAACTGCAAATCCTAGTAATATCGTACTAATATTATAAATCCGAAAGTTTGCAAGTATGGATGGATGGATGGATGGATGGATGGATGTTTGTTACTCTTTCACGTAAAAACTACTGGATGGATTTGGATAAAATTTGGAATGGAGATAACTGGACTCCCGGAATAACAAATAGGCATATTTTTATCTCAATATTCCCACGGGATCGAGACTTAGGCGGGTGAAACGCTGCTTGTTATTTACAACTTGAATTGATTATCATAGCCCCAACATTTTATTTTCCTGGGACTTACTAATTATCCAAACTTTGTATTACTGTCCAAGGATACACTTTTATCGTAAAAACGCGAGTGGACCCGCGTGTGGATACTAATAGTATTACATTCTTCCGACAGGTATGTCTAAAGACAGCTAGTATAATCAAATGAAATCCCGCGAATTCCAGACGCAGAAATTCAGAACTTCGAACGAACTTAATGAAAAAGAAATTGAGAAGAGAAAACACTATTTTCTCGTTTGTAAAAATTCCCCACAAAATTGGTAAGGTTAGATAAATAAAAAATAAATAATGCTGGACAGTTCACATAAAATTATCTAGCCCCAAGCTATGCAGAGCTTGTGTTATGGGTACTAGATAACTGATATACTTAATTTTCTTACTTACTTTGACGACCTCTGTGGCGCGGCGGGCGAAGCTCGGCCTGCGACGCAGGAGGTTGCGGGTTCGATTCCCGCACTCTGAACAAATATTTGTGCGATCGCAGATATTTGTTTAGGGTGTTCTGGGTATTTTCTATGTATAATAAAAAATATCTATCTATGTAATATATTGTATTAAGTATATCAGTTATCTAGTACCCATAACACAAGCTCTGCTTAGCTTGGGGCTAGATAATGTTATGTGAACTGTCCAGCATTATTTATTTTATTTATTTTATTTAATACAATACATTAAACACACAGATAATATATTTTTATGCATAGAAAATACCCAGAACACCCTGAGCAATATCTGCAGATCAAACAAATATTTGTAACGTGGCTGGAATCGAACCCGTGACCTCCTGCGTCGCAGGCGAACCTTTGCCCGCCGCGCCACGGGGGTGTCCAAAGAATAAGAACCTACTTGCACTTGTCCGTTTTTATTTTAACAAAACTTGCTTGTAAATTCTAGTCGTTGCTACATACGGAGTTCTGTATTCTAAAACATTTGCCGTACACGCTCTGTACTGGCGGAATGTTGAGTGGAGGAACACAGCGTGGGCGGAACACGGTATTGGGCGGGAGCCAAGAGTCTGCAGCAAACGACAAAGGTGGGCTGTTACACAATCAGGCTTTCAATGTCCAGGTTTTAAGAGGCTGATAAATGTCAAAGGCTTCACTTAAACGTATTTTTAGAAAAATCTGTTATATAGTTCATAAAAAAAACTTCTGCATATTTCCAAGGGCATGGATAGAGCCAAAACACGATATCAATGAATAATCTCGATTAAAAAAATGTGAACTAACAACCTCTACAATGCGCTTTTAACGTAAATAACATATCAACACACATCATCAAGCGGAGGCCTGCAATGCTCTAAGACGTACATTTATAAAATTAGTAAGACTAACAAATTATATTATTTTAGAGAGCATTTATATACGATTTATATTTTCGACTAGGTAGCAAAGATACGCTGGCTGGCTGGCCGATTGGCTGTTTTTCGTTCACTTTTCGTTGCGCTAGCGCTATTTTAGCACTTTCTAAATTACCTGACGTTTACTGAGTTGGATAGTGATGTATGTGGCTGGTTGATAGTGATGGAATGTAGCTGTTTTCTTTCTTTTATCCGTTAGCAAATATAAACTAAACATAGGGATAATCCCAATTTTAAATTCATAGTGGATTTCTTCTAATTTAAAGGTAATTTAAATATAAATTTGGTAGTAGGTATATTTTAGAATATGTGTACGCTGCATGACTATACCCTCAGAACCTTTTGGGATACTCACAAATCATTAGTAATACTTAACACAAAAATCTTTTGAGTCAAGAACAATATTACTTGTAATTGTAACTTGAACCGGAAGTTCAAATGCAATAATAATATTGGAACAGTAGTTTATTTTTTATTTTTAATATATTTATTAATAATTAATTATGACTTGTATATATTAATAGTATTTTTAGTATTTTCTGTTTTCAGGCTTATAGGTGAGCAACATATGGCGGAGACTAAGATCCAGAGTCTCGAGCACCGCCGTAAGGTTGCATGCCTTGCGATCTTCTATAGGTTACATTTCGGTGAATGCTCCCAGGAACTGCACGATCTGATCCCACCATCTCCTTTTCATCATAGGTCGAGCAGGCGTACGGCTCAGTACCATCCTTACCTCATTGGTATACCTTCTATTCGCACAAAACGTTTCAGTTCTACCTTTATAATGCGAACTGCTAAGGAGTGGAATACACTACCGTCGTCTGTCTTTCCTGAAAACTATAATCTGGGTCTCTTCAAGTCAAGAGTGAATAGGTGCCTTCTAGACCTTTGTGCTTCATCTTCGGCCACATCGTCACTTACCAACAGGTGAGATCGTGGTCAAACAAAGGTCTATCAATGTTAAAAAAAAAAAAAAAAAAAAAAAAACAGCGACGTGTTCTTGTACTAAAAAACGCGAAAGATCCCATAAATATCTGAATTTCCTACTGATATAAGTGAGCCGTACTTTACAGAAAGTCGGTAGTTATCAACCAAAATTTGACACACTAATTTGACACACTAATTTTCGCCAAAACACGGCAAGGGTCAAATCCTGTGGAACTCCTGTTTTGTCCCGATAATAAACTCAAGTTTGACATAATAAAGCGGGTTTTTTGAGAGTTACACACCGCCCTGACCCTTCGGGCGGATGTGGAGGTTTTTGTTGAAAACGTGTGTATTTTTGTAAAGGGGTTGAAGAATTGAAGTAAATATTGTAGTAAATAAAACCGAGTTACAAACTTTGAAAGAAAAAATATTCTGCTAAAATAAAACGTTTAGTTTTATATCTAAATAAATGGCCATGTTCACATTGCTAACCACTGTAGATGCCGAAGCTTGGTTCTGAACGCAGGAGGATCACTCTCGTGGCTTTGCATATGGCCAGAAGTTCCACCTGATAGACTGAGCAGTGTAGTGTCTCTGCACTATGGTGGTACCACGCGGATATATAGAAATACCCACGGTACCACCAGTGGTACGGGCGGTGGTACGGTGGGTCTGGAACGACATTATCGGCGGCTAATCATAGAATTATTTTTACTACGTGGTTTCCAACTTATATGGCTACTAGTGTCCGCCCGCGGCATCGCTCGTACTCTACCAGGGTAAAAAGTAGCGTATAACTCAATCCCTTATTTGCTATGACCAACATAAGAGATTCCTTGCCATTAACGTGTGACGTCATAATGTATTCTAGACGATGGTTCCACACAGATATCGTAACGAGCCCGCGTTATATCGTAAGGAAAAAATACATGTTTAACACCGGAGCCACAGACAGCCCACTCTGCAGAGTGTCCACTTCTAACCGAAGAAGAATCGGCTGCCCACGTAGTCCTGGAAATGTGTGGTGGAGCTGCTCAACGTAAACAAATCCTCAACAACCCGAGGTCACTCCGCGAAGCCTGCGAATACCCCAGGAAACTTATGTGCTTCTGGACAGAGTTAGGCTGGCGAACTACCTAGTCAGACAACTCTCACGAATAATGGACCGCCCATAGAGTTCGAATGCGGAAAAGGGAGTTCTTTAACATTAACATTAACATTGAGCACGCGTTAATGTTACGTTTGGCCAATACGAATATCTGGCAGGGCAGGAGGCATGTCATTGTAAAGTAAACAATGGCTCAAAAGTATAAGTCACGTTTACAAAATCATACAAAAACAAGTCAACATGTTTAATAGCTAAACAAGTCTTTTTAAAACAACAAAAGTGAGACTGGGCTAAGTCACTGGCAGACAATGCACTCGCTAATCTTCAATTCTGACAAACAACAGCACAGATCCTTTATTCTTCTAAAAGGGGGCTTCCTTTTGTCTGAAACAAAGCCTTTGGGATCTTTGACTTGGATCTCGAGTACACCTGTTCTAGTTGCATAGTTCTGATTTATTTAGACTGTTTCTAGTTGTCATTAAATTTTTCTATATCTAATGAGAATGATGATTACACATATTTTGTATACGAATGGGGAAGATAACTGTCAATTAGTTCCATGTAGAGGGTGCCAAATGTTTGTTACCTGCGAACTATCAATCTACATTGAAATTGTATGGTTTTTAACTTGTTTTCTCGTAATACTTGAAATATGGGTCGTTGTGTAGCTTTTGCATGTGCAGAAATAGGTGTATACAAATTCCCAAGTGATTTAGCATTAAGGAGAACTTTATTTTTAGACTTTATTAGAAATCAAGTGATTTTTCGAGATTATGTGGAAAACACTTCACATAAACTGACTATGAGACCACTTCTAAGATAGCAGGTATTACTTTGAAACATGTCTCTTACTAAGTAGGTAATCCATTATATGCGAAGTTTCAATGTTACTGAACATTCTCCATTGTTTTATATCTTTTTTTTTCAATCAATTTTATCACTAAATTTAACTAACATTTGACGAATAAGTGTATGTTAGAATTAATAAAATTAAATTTAACTGAAACAGCTTAAACTTAGTAAAATGGTAATTAAAATGTACGTTTCGACTAGTTCGGCTTTCTTTCCTTGGAGCGATGCACCTCTTATTTTCAACTCTTCTTTCAACTGGGCGATACGCCAGGTAGAAATCAATGGAATTTTGTTACCAAGATATTTTGTCAGGTATCAAATACACAGCGCCTTCTGCCGGAATAGTTTTTGATATTCTTCCCCATTATTGGTATAAGGTTGTATCTCTGATCGAAGCTTGGGTATAAGCCAGAGACTGTGGTTCAAGCACGATTAATAATTGACGTTAAGGAGACGTTAGCAAACTTCAAATATTAACCAATCAAATTGTATTTCTTCTTCTCTTCTTCTTATAATGGCTTCTGAGGAGTAACTACTCCAAACAACTTTACCAATGTCAAGTGATATAATAATATTGTTTATAGTCAAGTCTCCGTCAAGTCATAACCCAGTTTAGACAGTGGTAGAAACACACAGTTTTTACAGGAAAAATCCACCATTTCAAAAAACACGCAATACACTTAAATTTAACTACATCACACATATGCTATTTATCCAAGTTACGCCGTTTAAATGTCACCAAAAATTACACGAAATAACTCGAAAAAACACAATAAAATGTAATTAAATAAAAATGACGACGTTTCTTTTAAAAATGGCAGATTTCATCTCTAATTATTAATATTTCTAGCACACCAATGTCATAAAATAAAATAAATAATAAATAATGCTGGAAACAGTTCACACAACATTATCTAGCCCCAAGCTAAGCAGAGCTTGTGTTATGTGTAGGTACTAGATAACTGATATACCTAATACAACACATTAACTACATAGATAGATATTTTTTATTATACATTAAAAATAGCCATAACACCTTGAACAATTAACTGCAGATCGTACAAATATTTTTTCCGAGGCGGGAATCGAACCCACAACCTCCTGCGTCGCAGACGAACCTTCGCCGGCCACGCCACAGTGGTCATTGGCCAATAATTAACATTCACTGTCGTCTCGCTAACGTTAATTATTCGTGTAAAAATCCCACAGAAGCGGTTACGTTACGAGGTACATTCAATACATATACCGTTTTCTCATAAAGGTTGGGGCATTCCTTTATTTAACCGATTCATGAGTTTGCTGAAAAACTTTGCGCACCGGCCGTCAGCGGACTGGCAGGGGGGCGCGGGGGCCGGGCGGGGGTGAGCGTCGTGCGCCAGTCCACGCGCGACGGCGGTACATCAAAGGAAACCAATATTTATTACGGTTTTGATACCGGTACTGCATTTTCTTTTCGGTACTGTTATATATTTTGTTATTAATTTATCGGTAAGACGTCATACCGTTTTTATTTATTCTTTATTCATTATTGTACACTCAAAATACACAAATACATAACGCTGGATGAAAATAATGTACAATGGCGAGCTTAATCTTAAAAAGAGTTTTCTTCCAGCAAACCTTTGAGGCTAGATAGTGGTGATTATAGAGATAGGTACGTGTGCGCACATAAACTAAAGTGGCACAAAACAAATTAAACAACATTGGTAAACATAACTAAGTTAAAATAAAGTTACTTAAACACAGATATTTAATTAAAAATACATACATATCATTTAAATATACTAATATATACGGTAAAGGTTTATAGGTTTTTAGGTAGGTTTTATAAAGGTATTTATGTGTTATTCAGTCCATGGTATAAGCAGATGGCCTACCTGATCTTCAGCGGTAACCCCTGTCTATAACAATTTATTACCTCACATGTAGATGTATGATGTAGCCTTAAACGCAGCCTGCAGGATAATAACAGGCTGCTTAAAACCTACACCTTTAAACCTTCTCTATCTATTAGCAGGGATAGCCCCATTAGAGGTCCGCAGGGATGTTGCTTGCTGCGTAAAGAAATATAAGCAGGAAACTGATCAAAGACACCCACTTTTCGGGACCAATGCCTGTCGCAGAAGACTGAAGAGCCGAAACAGTTTCTTAAAACAAACCCTGCCAATTTTCAACCACAAACATAGTGAGACCAAACTTAAACGCAGTGGCTAGAAAAACATCCTCCTTCACCAGAATATTTTGTACCTGCAGAAGAGCTTCGAGCATGCCGACTTCTACCTTGGTCAACCTGGAAATCGCTCAACCGACTTCGTACCCAGGTTGGCAGCTGCAAGTACAATCTGAGCAAGTGGCGACACACAAATGAAACAAAATGCAATTGCGGAGTCTCACCACAAAAAATGCTGCACCTACTTTCGTGCACGCAGTGCCCTCACACCTACACGCTGAAAGACCTTTACGAAGCCACTGATAATGCCATAGTCGTGGCAGAGTACTGGTCCAAAATAACTTTTTAGAGAACCATCGACACGAGAAGAAGAAGTCCTCGTAGTAGACCTTTAGTAGTAGTAGAGTTTTTTGTGAAAGAGTTCGTCCAGGGAAGTACTACCACCATACCTATTTCTGCCGCAAAGCATTAGTGCTCGCATTGCTGTATTCCGGTTTGAAGGGTAAGGGTGCCGGTGAAATTATAGGCACAAGAGTCTTTCATATTTATGTCTCAGGGTGGCGGGCGCAGTGCAATGTCACATAGGGTGCGTCCTAGGTGGACGTGACCTATGAGGTAATGAACTGTTCATAGGCAGAGGTTACCGCTTACCATCAGGTGGGCCATCTGCTTGTTCAAACATTCAAGTAGTATAACAAAAAAAAAAAAACTCGCAGGTCACGCCCCAGTAAGTCGCGCCCTACATTGCATGGCACCGCGCCCGCCCAACGGATGGCATTAACCTGAGTAATAAACACCAATGCTGCGATCACCAATCTGCCTGCCAACAATTGTTTTGGCAACAACAACAAAAATAAATCCCCCACTGCATTCTATGGCGAGGCCGCGTCCAGCACCGGACATCTACCGACTTTCTGCGAATAGTAGACCTCGCATTGACAATCTCTTGACCAATTTTATCTCATATTCAAAATCCATGTATAGAATTACATTTATTTACAAAAAGAATAATACAAATAATACAAGGTATGTACAATTTAAAAAAAAAAACATGAAAAAGTTGTGCTACCTGAAGACCGCTGCTAACGATCTAAAGGTAGCTCAGCTGATCCAAATCACTACCAGACGGAAGCGTCCCTAAGATGCTGGCTGCATTGCTACGCTGAATGGCCAATACTAATGCGTTGCGCCAGATAAGAGCCAGCTCTCGGGTCAAGAGTCGCTTCAGCAGACGCGCTGAAATTTTTTTGAAAATGCGTAGTGCACCGGTATATACCCAGTTTAGAATTGAGTACCGAATTATTCTAATATTATCAAAACCAAACAAACAAAAACAAACAAATTTCCCCCTATTTTGGGGGAAATACCTCTCCAATTAAAAAAGACGATGAAAAAATCAAATAATGAATTTTTAGAACAACTTTGGTTAATATTTATTAAAAAATCCGACCTTTAGGGAGTACTAATATAAAATAACATAACATAACACCCAACATTCACATACATAGTCCTGATCCCACACTAGTATTCCCTGTGTCGTGGGTATCAGATACTACGAGTACCATGGTACCATAACACCCAGACCTGGAACAAATATTTGCAGATCATACAAACATTTGTCCCGCAGTGGGAATCGAACATGCAACCATTCGCATCTACGCCGGCTACTCGCCCGACGCGCTACAGAGGTCGTCAACAGGGGCCCAATGTGACTAAACCAATTGTATTAAAATTTTAATGAATTGTCTCATAGTTGTAACTTTTGACACGTTTGGTATTCTACTAACTTCAATAAGCAGACTACCATTTTGAATACAATTTTAATTGCATAGTAATAGACTGGTTTTTCTTTAAAAAAATAGTAGAATTGGGTCCAGACTGATGAAAGCCAACAAAGATCTCGCTTCTCTCACTCGGTCAGTGAGATGTTATTATAACAACACACTCAATCACCGTAAACTGATACCAAATTATGAGAATATTTGTTCAGCTAACAATATTAATACCATCTCAGCGTAAATGCGCAGAATAGGGGACAGGATGATTGATATCCAGTATTTTGTCACTGTAATTGTATCATAGCAGTCGTGAAATATGGCTACGGCTTCGTAGACGTCTACAAACTACGAATCAGCTACGGAGCTACGAAAAATTATAATTATAAGATTTTATTTAAATAGCAATGTATAAACCTTCTTAAATAAATAAAGATTTAAAAAAACTTGCAATGTATGTATGTTTGTCAGGGTGGAATCCGGGTAGAATATTGCAGCTGAATTTTAAAGCAGTTATCCTCAACCGATTGAGCTGAAATTTGGCATACCTGTCAAGTTCCGATGACAATACAATATGATAGTGACAGCGAGCTGATCTGATGATAGAGACGGAAGGTGGACAATAAAACTCCTCGATGGATAATAGTAGACTGGCCGTGTTTAGGCCCATTTTGATCAGCACACGGTTACGATCACTAATTTTATAAAAGTTTGTATTGAAAAATATATATTTAATTTTTTTTTATGTAATGACTCGACAAACTGGCATACGGCCCGCCTGATGGTAAGCGGTTACCGTCGCCTATTGACATCTGCAACACCAGAGGTATTGCCAATGCGTTGCCAGCCCTGATGGACTCATTTTATTTATTTTTTGAAGCGGCTCATTTTGTATTTTAGCCGAAACAACTCAGGAAGGAGCCCATTCCACAACATGCACGTATGGGGGAAAAAAGATCTCGTAAAGCGGGCTGTAAAAGATACCCACGTGTCGATGATGTGTGGATGAGCTCCCTTGCGTTGTCGAGAAGTGTGATGATAGAACCTGGAAGCGGGTATGAGATTGAACAGCTCCTCAGAGCACTCCCCATTGTAAATCCGATAGAACACACAGAGCGAAACTTATTTTGTTGTGATTAATCACTTGAACAAAATTAATCAAGGTTTTATTCCACCCACGGCTTCTCTCGCGTTTTACCAGGATAAAATGTACTATATAGCTCAATTCAGGTCATAATATAGCTATAGCATCATATAGCTGGGTAATAAATTTCATCGAAATCAGTTCAGCTGTTTCGGCGTGATTGAGTTACAAATATCGAGACATCCAAGCATCATAAATATTGTCAAATAAATATGGTTAAATATTGTACGTAATTAGTTTATCTATTTTGACGACCTCTGTGGCGCAGCGGGTGAAGATTCTCCTGCGACGCAGGAGGTTGCGGGTTCGATTACCGCCTCGGAACAAATATTTGTGCAATCTGCAGATATTTGTTCAGGGTGTTCCGGGTATTTTCTATGTATAATTAAAAATATATTTTAATGTATTGTATTAAGTATATCAGTTATCTAGGACCCATAACAGAAACTCTGCTTAGCTTGGGGCTAGATAATGTTGTGTGAACTATACAGCATTATTTATTTATTTATTTAGTTTATTCTACCTATATTTACTAGTGACACAACAATGTAAAATTATCCCCGGCTGACTAATAGGTCAGCCCGGGCATATTATGTTCCGCGCATATATTTGGTATGTTTGTATATATATGTGGCAAAAACAACTTTATTACCGCGTTGCAACCAAACGGCTGAATGGATTTTGATGTATGAGATATCATTAGAATCGGTTAGACCCGGACAGTGGTATAGGGTGCTAAATATGATCATAAATGTATTAAAGTGGCTACCAAATTCAAAAATAACTGACTAAACTAATAAAAGGTGTCTATGACATCAACATGGGATCTTATTCATGAGACTGATAATTTCAAATATTTGTACATTTTTTGTAAAAGCACATAATCAGACAAATTTTGCATAGATATTTTGAAGAAAAAAAAAACACTTTTGGTTTACTACAACTATGTGACTGTTATCTAAGAACCTTCTGAGGTCGTACTAGAGGTTTAGAAAAATATGCGTTTAACGGGCACTTGTAGAGATCAATAAACACAATCAAAGTTGGTGGAGCCATTTTGGAGGTACCTAAAAAGGAATAAATTAAAAAAAAGTTAGTGCAGTCATTCGTGTTTTTGTTTAATTTATAACTAGTACTTGTTTTTAAGTCTCTTTTGTCTAGGACTTTTGTTTAAAAATTTATAAGATGGCCCACCATATATACAGGTGAAAATACTTGGAACAATATTATATTCGCTATTAATATTTTTAATTGAAAACTATGTTATCGTTAGGCTATGTCTACACCTAAAATAATATTAAACATTTCTCGCTGTAATAGCTCGTTAGCAACTAAAGCCCTAATTCTCTGACAAGTGTTAGCGGTGCTCATTAGCGTAAAAGCCTCCGTACACAATCTATTACTATATTAAGATATATAAATGGAGCAACTTTGGTAGTATTTTCTATGTATTACATCCACCAAAATATCCACCACAACATTTGGCAAAATCTGTCTCTGCACTCTGTGGTTCATTTGTTTAAGGGGGTCTTAAGGTGGCTATAAAGCAAAATTACCAATCTTAGATTTGATTTTTAACCCCCGACGCAAAAACGACGGGTTTTATAAGTTTGACGTGTCTGTGTGTGTGTGTGTGTGTATGTTTGTCCCATCGTAGCTCCAGAAAGGAAGAACCGAATTCAATTTTTTTTTTGTTTGAAAGGTGAATTTGTAGGGAGTTTTCTTAGCTATGTTTCATCAAAATCGGTTCAGCCGTTTCATTGCGTTGAGGGTTTTTTTAATTTTTATAAAATAATTAGTTGTTAACTGACTAAATGAAGTACAATATTCAATTTAAAAATATGCATGCAAACTACATTATAATTCCGAGGGATCACTGTACCAGAAACACGATAGGATAATATTTTCTCTAATGAAAAAAACAACCAAAGTTACGTATTTTTTTGCCTAGATTCGATTGTTTATTAAAATGGTGAATAATATTCGTTATTAAGTTAGATAAATTAAATCAATACAACAAAGAAGAGGGTTCACTGCAGGGGTTTTGAAAATTATCTATATTTTACGAGATTTTCAATAAAAACTGCTTTTTCCCCAATCGCAAACATTTCTGCATCAGCACATCCCAATATTTTTCTCTGCAACTCTCGCTTAACATAATTAGGTATCTACGTAATTGAAATTTTTTCTATCATTATCATCAAAATACTTGCAACCTCAGTAAAGGCAAAGTCCTTTCACGAAAACCTGCAGGTGCTATTAAAATGACGCATCATCCCCTGTCGACAAGGGTTTGCGTCGCTTGTCTGCGAAAAGTCTGGCTTCAATAGCGGCGCTGCACACATTGTTATGTAGGTTTGGCTTACGTTACGACAACAAGCGTTTATAAAGATAAAGATAAGTTTATTTCACTTAGAATAGTAGTAGTAGTAGTAGTAGAGCTTTTTTGTGAAAGAGTTCGTCCGAGGAAGTACTACCACCATACCTATTTCTGCCGCAAAGCAGTAGTGCTCGCGTTGCTGTGTTCCGGTTTGAAGGGTAAGGGTGCCGGTGAAATTACAGGCACATGAGACTTTTCATCCTTATGTCTCAAGGTGGCGGGCGCAGTGCAATGCGACATAGGGCGCGTCCTAGGTGGACGTGACCTATGAGGTAATGCACTGTTCATAGGCAGAGGTTACCGCTTAACATCAGGTGGGCCATCGGCTTGTTCCGTCATTCAGTAGTATAAAAAAAAAAAAAAAAAAAAATAATAGGTACAACAAAACATAGTTAAAGATGTTCGTAAGTATATGAAAATAAGAGAACTTTGCCTTCCGTGCTAGTTAAAAAACTGTGTTACATCAAACTAAACTATCTAAACTGTGTGTGTTTATCATCATAGCATAGGCCGCCGCCATAGAATGCCACGACGACCTGTCTAGAGCCGCCTTCATCCACGGTATTTAAATTCTGGGGGCTTAGTACGAGAATTTGATAGTATTCGAAACTATATGGAGTTTCGTTTCCTTCCATCATTTACTAGCAGCTTCCCTAGCGAAAACGGAGAGAAAACTAAGGACGCTGTCAGTAAATGTATTGAAGGAAACGGAATTTCCTATAGTTTCGAATACATACTGAGTGAGTGAGTGAGTGTCCACGTCTCGGCAACAGTTCACCAGTTCGTAAGTGATTTCTTGAGTGGTAACCACGTCTCGGCAAACGCAGCGTGGGGCGCCCTCTGGCTAGATGGAGTGATGACCTACGAAAGGCGGCGCGCGGCGGGCAGAAAGTGGATGAGAAGAGCAAAACACCGGGCTCAGTGGCGCATATTGGAAGAGGCATATGTCCAGTAGTGCACTAGTGTAACTTTGGGCTGATGATGATGATGATGTCTAAAAAAGTTTATATTCACTAAGGATCCCTGGCTCTTTGGCTGTCCCAAGTACTAAGTGAAACCCAATAAAAAAAATTAAACGCTCTAATGTGATAACTCGGGCCACGCAGCGTACCTATATGAAGGCGCACACGGTGACATCTGTAATACAGTGTTCGTATTCAGATGCAGTGTGGATGCTCTTTATGCACGACACTGATCTCAGGATGCCTCAGCTTCTCATTGAGGATACAGAGCATTGTGGCAGGTAATATCTTGCCAGGATTCATGTAGTATTAGGTGTTACTTTTTATACATATACACACACAGCCACACGCCTTTTCACCGAAGGGGGGTAGCTCTGGCTACCCTCAATGGGGCCTCCTTTCACAGTGGGTTGTACCATCGTGGAATATAGACGTGACAAGTGGTGAGCTCATCGCTAACATTGCTTCCAACGACTGACTCGGCTACCGCTTTCAATTAATAACACATTCCATTTCCATAATAAGCTAGCAGCCAGGACAAATCTTATACCAACGAATCTTATCAACAAGTCCGGGTAATCCTTAGTCGGCTTTTATGACATCCACAGGAGGAGACGGAGTGGTCTATTCTTAGGCAGGACACACCACGGCACTTTTAGTTTATAGTGTTAGTTGAAAGGCCCAGAAAGCGTTGGCACCTTCGAAAGAGGATGATGGGCCCACAGTGAAAAAGGCCTATTTGAGGCTTTGCCTACCCTTTCGGGGAAAAAGACGTGTGTCTATGTATGTATGTATACCTGTCTTCTTCTTCTTCTTTGTCCTCGCTCATTTCCGTTACTCGGGTTCGGCTTTCCTAATCATGCGGCGCCATGTATTTCGCTGGTTCGTGACATTTTGGTTAGGCCTAGTATTTTCATGTTTTCTGGACATTTGTCAACCATATGTATACCTGTCTGTGAATTCAAAATTAATTCCTTTTTTTTTTAAACTGTTATAGCTATGTTTCGTAGACAATCCTGCAATCATTTACAATTTTAAATTAAGCTTTTATTTAACTTTTACTCTTTAGTATGTGGTCAAATATTGCCTATTGGTAAAGTAGGTATGTAGAGATATATTACGGCAACATGGCATCCCCCAATGACGATCACAAGCTGAATGTATACATTATAGGTACATTGTCAGTACTTATGAATATTTTGTGACCTGCTTAATGGCACCTAGACCACTAGACCCTAGACCAGAGACACCGTTAGATCTATTACATACAGAATGCAGCTGTTGGGCTGTTATTCTACTAATATTAAAAATGCGAAATATGTGCGTGTGTGCGTGTGTTTGTTACTTCTTCATGTTGAAACGGCTCGACGGATTTAGATGAAATTTGGAATGGAGAAAGCTTGACTCCCGGAGTAATACATAGGTACATTTTTATTCCGATATTCAAACGGGATCGAGACCTATGCGGGTAAAACCACGGGGCGCTGCTTGTACAGTATATTTCGTAATTTCATTGTATTTCAGAGCAGTTTCCATCTCCTGCAGAGCACAAATGTTGCCAGCAACAAAGCGACATGACAAACTACGGCATTAACATTCTAATCTCTAGACACAGGACGGATCGAGTGGCGCGCAGCCAAGCTGTGCCTCATATTGCAGCTTGCGGTGTTCTTGCGATGCCCCTCGGAGGCCTGTCGTCCAGCATAATACAGCTCGTTACTCAGACTCCTTCACATTAACATTCTAATCTGTAGACACAGGACGGATCGAGTGGCGCGCAGCCAAGCTGTGCCTCATATTGCAGCTTGCGGTGTTCTTGCGATGCCCCTCGGAGGCCTGTCGTCCAGCATAATACAGCTCGTTACTCAGACTCCTTCACATTAACATTCTAATCTGTAGACACAGGACGGATCGAGTGGCGCGCAGCCAAGCTGTGCCTCATATTGCAGCTTGCGGTGTTCTTGCGATGCCCCTCGGAGGCCTGTCGTCCAGCATAATACAGCTCGTTACTCAGACTCCTTCACATTAACATTCTAATCTGTAGACACAGGACGGATCGAGTGGCGCGCAGCCAAGCTGTGCCTCATATTGCAGCTTGCGGTGTTCTTGCGATGCCCCTCGGAGGCCTGTCGTCCAGCATAATACAGCTCGTTACTCAGACTGCTTCACATTAACATTCTAATCTGTAGACACAGGACGGATCGAGTGGCGCGCAGCCAAGCTGTGCCTCATATTGCAGCTTGCGGTGTTCTTGCGATGCCCCTCGGAGGCCTGTCGTCCAGCATAATACAGCTCGTTACTCAGACTCCTTCACATTAACATTCTAATCAGCGTCTTAGCTACTGCATTTTCCTTGAGCTAAAAAAGAGATTTTTTCGCGGCTCGCGCCGCTCGCCGTTATATGTTCTAGTAATAGCTAGCCAAGATGATCCCACCAAAATCTTGAGCTGCAACCGCACCTGAATATGATTTTGAACTAGGGTATACATTATTGTACCTACAGGTCAGTAGGGGCGGCAAAATTTGAATAGCCTAAAGCAGGCAAATGTGTATCTGTGTTTCATTTAGTAGAAATGAAAGTTTAGTAGCTTTTTTGTGAAAGAGTTTGTCCGGGGAAGTGCTTCCACCATACCTATTTCTGCCGCAAAGCAGTAGTGCTCGCATTGCAGTGTTCCGGTTAGAAGGGTAAGGGTGCCGGTGAAATTACAGGCACATGAGACTTTTCATCTTTATGTCTCAGGGTGGCGGGCGCATTGCTATGCCACATAGGGTGCGTCCTAGGTGGACGTGACCTATGTGATAATACAGTGTTCATAGGCAGAGGGTACCACTTAACATCAGGTGGGCCATCTGCTTGATCTGTCAATACAAGTAGTATAAAAAAAAAGATCCGCCAGTAACTAAACCTGACTGGTTTTTGTAGAGCTTCATCGCTTCGCCAGTAGTGGCTAACAACGTTATTTCGCTACAAAACTAAGCAGTCAGAGAAACAATAAATCTATGTTTTGCCGAACGACGAGCTGTGCGTTGTTTTTGCTAATATTGGGAAGTGGATTATTTATCAGTTGATGCAAATACAATGTCTTGCCAAGTTTCGAAGATTTATATTTACATGTACAAAATAAATAATATGGGTGTCTGTGATATCATCATCACTCTGTAGAAGACTACTGATGGGCATATGCTGAAAGCCACGTCTATTGACCATTTTTTTTTATATCTTCTTCTTTCCGCTATAGGCATCGAAAGGGATTAAGGTTACGACAATTAAAATAAAAAAATAAAACACTACTAGCTATTATTGTATATACTCAGATTACACTGTTTTACTTGCAAAACTATAACATGTAGCTGATGCGTCAATGGACTGACGCAAATCACTGACTCAACTCATACTTTATAAAAAAACACACTTTTCAAACAAACTTTTAAGAAGTATAAAAACATCATCTGTGAAAATTTCAGCTGTCTAACTTTACTTTGGTCGAAGTGTCTAACTATCACGGTTCACGAGATACAGCCTGGTGACAGACGGATAGACGGACAACGGAGTCTTAGTAGGTGCCGTGCCGTTTTACCCTTTGGATACAGAACCCTAAAAAGACATAAATGCCTACATCTCACTGATGATTATGATGAAATTAGTAAGCAGAAGCGTGAGCTGATCAAAATGAGCCCGAATACGGTCAGTCTACTATTAACCATCGACGAGTTCCGTTGTCCACCAACGATGAATGTCTCCATCATCAGATCAGTTCGCTGTTACCATAATTTTGTATTGTCATCTAAAACCAAGTATTAGAATTTTTCATGGGCAAAAAGTGTCTCAAATAGATTTTGTCAGATTTGATTTCAGACAAATAAGGGAACATACCTGAAAGTGAATTGATGTAAACAAACAAACAAACGCAAACGCAACGCTGAGTTGAGGACCCTTTTGTGGCTTGCGTCAGGCACACACACAAATTGCCTTTATTATATCTGTGTTATTTGTTTTTGTTTTAGTTTTTATATAGTTCATATCTTGTTTGCTTTTTTGTTGGTGTGTGTCTTTGTTTGTATAGTCATAAATAAACGTTTATTTCTTTCTTTCTTTCTTTAAAAAGGTGTAAAAAGTGGAATAAAGTCTCCCAAAATCATTTACCCAAAACCTGTGAAAGCCATCCATTGTATTGCAAAACAACACTCTACTGCTTATTCAAAGGAAAAATACATTTTTGCCATGTATTTGTCGAAGCCGGATATCCGGCCATCAACACCGGATAACCGGCAGTCCCAGGAGAGGCTGATTTATAGCCACACTCGAGGCTAACTGCAGACCGATTCTCAGGTGATTTTAAAATTGTCCCGGACAAGATAAATGGAACACTCGTGGAAATGTGGCGTTAGTTCTAGCGAGCGTCCCACAAGTTATTATGCGGTTAATGGTAGTGGACTTCTTCTGAGGATAGCTTCGGAGTCTATACAAAGCACAAGTCCGGGCTGGTATGGAGTAGTGCTGCCATGTTTGGGATGGCTCGGACAAACACGAGCTTCCTGCCTTGAACTCGATCGAACGCAGAGCTTTTAGGCTTATAGGTGAGCAACATATGGCGGAGACTAACATCCAGAGTCTCGAGCACCGCCGTAAAGTCGCATGCCTTTCGATCTTCTATATGTTACATTTCGGGGTAGGTTTTTTTGAATAGTGAAAAGTTCTATCGATCCTTACGCCAACGTATCTTTCATAACAAAGCTAAAAAGTTTACGTTCAAATGATTAGCACGATACAAAGTGTGAACAACGTAACAGTTTTTGTTGTGGTTTTGCTTTGGTAAATTAGCAAACATTGGGGCCCTGCATTACATGCCCTTACCATCTGAGCCTTGATTCCCAAATGTTATCATAAACTAATGGAATGCCCGCGACTTCGTCCGCGTGTACTTTTCCATACAATCTTAAACACCCCGCACACCCTTAGGGGTTAAATTTCTGGACATCCTTTCTTAGTGCACCTCTAGACCACAAAAGGAACATACCCTTCAAATTTCAGGTCTCTAGGACTTTAGGTTATGGTTTAGGCTGTGCGTTGATAGTCAGTCAGTCAGTCACGTAACGATTTTATATATATTGATTTGAATGTTCTTTGAACATCCCTCCCGCCCGCACTGCCACCGCACCCGATAGTGACAATGTATGAAAAGTTGGACCCCAGCCAGCCATCACCGCAGGACTCTGAAGGAGCTCTTATTATGAGCTTACATAAATGATGACGTCACGTCCGCCAGTACCTTTTGATGCATCCTGGGAAACCTGAGCTTTTCTGAGGTCTCACTGACTGGCTCAAACATACATGTACGTACTTTTTGTGTATATCTATATATATATAACAAAGTCGTGTTAGTTACACCACTTATAACTCAAGAACGGGTAAACCGATTTGGCTGAAAATTGGTGGGGAGGTAGCTTAGAACCAGGAGATTGACATAGGGAGGGGGAGGGTAGGAGGGGGGGGGTTACCGGGGGCTACCCGTGCAAGCCGGGGCGAGTCGCTAGTTACCAATAAATGCCATACGGTGCCATTGGTATACGATTTGTCCTGGCTGTTGGCTTATTTAAGGAATGTATACTGTAAGAAAGCGTTAGCAGAATCAGTCGTGGGAAGCAATGGCGGCGATAAGCACACCACTTGTCACGTCCACGATGGTGTTAACCCACAGTGAAAAGAGGCCCATTTGAGGCTCTGCCTACACTTTCTGGGAAAAAGGCGTGTGTCTATTAATGTAATCTAAAAAAAAAGACGCGAGAATGTGCACAACGCGAAAAGGTATGGAGAAATATAATATTTTACGTTCCTACCCTATCCATAACATAAACATAATATTCCATAACACCCACCAGTCGCATACATATTCCTGAACCCACATTACCCTGTTACCACAACACCCAGACCCAGAACAAATATTTGCAGTCATTTTTCCCGCAGCGAGAATCGAACTCGCAGCTTCTCGAATCTCAATTGGTCCATGAATTAGTAATTTATATAAGTAAAGTAAAGACAGTTTTTCAAAAATAATTCTGGTTTATTAAATTGCCATGCTTTTTAGGGTTCCGTAGTCAAAGAAAAGGAACCCTTATGGATTCGTCATGTCTGTCTGTCTGTCTGTCTGTCCGTGTATGTCACCTTTTTTTCCCGAAACTATAAGAGCTATACTGTTGAAACTTAGTAGGTAGATGTATTCTGTGAACCGCATTAAGATTTTTACACAAAAATTAAAAAAAAAACAATTATTTTTGGGGTTCCCCATACTTAGAACTGAAACTCAAATTTTTTTTGTTCATCAAACATATACGTTTGATGTATCTATGGATAGGTATTCAAAAATGATATTGAGGTTTCTAATATCATTTTTTCTAAACTGAATAGTTTGCGCGATAGACACTTCCAAAGTAGTAAAAAGTGTCCCCCCCCCCATAACTTCTAAAATAAGAGAATGATAAATGATACATGACTAACATGAATGTCCATCAAACTACAAAACCATATAGATAAAAAGAAATTGGCAGAGTCTGGCCATCGAGTATCGACAAAAAATCTCAGCAAATAAATAACCTACCTATGTATTATTATGTTTATATACATATTCGTGTTTATGTTGTATATACTTGTGTTGTTTAATAGTCAAGCTTTTTTGTTAAAGAATTCGTCTGTGGAAGTACAACCTCCATACCTATTTCTGCCGCAAAGCAGTAGGTCGTGCTCGCATTGCTGTGTTCCGGTTTGAAAGACATGGTTGGCAGTGAAGTTACAGGCACATCAGACTTTTAATCTTTATGTCTCAGGGTGGCGGGCGCAGTGCAATGCCGCATTGGTGCGTCAGGTGGACGTGACCTATGAGGTAATGCACTGTTAAAGGCAGAGGTTACGGGTTTTTCTTAGTTTTCGCAAAATCAGGTTTCGCTATCTCAAATTTAGCTGAATGAGATGAGCTGTGATGAGCAAAAAACACAATACAATTTTAACTTCGCGCCTCAAGCGAAACTTTACAACAATGCTTTATAATCCATCACATAGCTAGGCAAACGCCTTTATATTCCATCTAATAAAACAGCTACATGACCTAAAATAGAACCTATTTATCATAAAACTGTAACTGGCAATATAGCCCTTGCAATATAAATGAAAGATGGCGAGCGACGCTACGGGATGCTTAACTAATATTAAACAGGGTAGGAGAGTTTGTCCGTACTGAGGAATCAAGTAGCGAGTCTGTGAGACGGCATCGGTGAGGGTTTTTGTCAGGGCAGAATGACGTACGGCTAATTATCAGGATAAAAAAACATGACAGGGTATTGTTTTTTTTTTAAATTATGTTTTTCCTCATTACACACACTATAAACTTATCTTAAATTACATCAAAGTCGTGTTAAGGTCGATCATCAGGCAGATTGACAAACAGAGCTACTTTCTATACCTATATACCTAAATGAAGTGTGATACCATACCATATCTAGTAATACCATATCTAGTAGAACTTATATTTTAACTAATGTATAGTTTGCCTCTTTGGACCTAGTTAATTATTATTCCCAAGCCAAATTATCATAGAAATTATTCGATCCGATGAAACATTAGCTTTAAAGAAATTCCTAATGGATAGATCCAACGTAGACCTAGATAGTAAGATAGAAAACACTTTATAGTACAACACAGAAAATAAGCTATTTCAAAAATAAAACTAAACACGGAGGTATAATGGGTGGTCTTATCGCTATAAGCGATCTCTGCCAGACAACCTAGGGATGGACTGGAATTATTTGCACGACATAGCCAACGACCATAGTCGTGGCCATAGCCACGACGTTGGCTTAAAATCTAATTATACAATATCAACAAAGTATAACAAATTACTACTTCATAAATGTAATCTATTTTACACCTTATTATATACATAAGTATTTATATAATTTATATTAAAACATGCAACTAAATAAACTAATTTTGTAACTAAGTAAAGTTTTAAGACCTAAACGTGGAGATAACCAAGATCACCGACACAGCTCCCAGAATTAGCAAGTTGAGTTAAAGTGGCAATGGGCAGGCCATATAAGGCAGAACTGATAGTCTTTGGGATGGCGAACATAAGCCGGACGACGCAGAACAGGAAGGCCCCCCTCGATGGACCACTAACATTATAGAGATCGCAGGAAGTCGGTGAATGAAGGCGGCTCAAGAGCGATTGTCGTGGCATTCTATGGGAAGACTATTAAAGATTAATAGAAATAACTTCTTGTATTGCAACTACTTTTTATCTTGTAGTTAAAACGAGTAACACGATTACGATTTACCGTCGCGATTGGCCTCTTTAGAGAGTACCATCGTACACATACGGGACACTGTGAAGCAGTGTCACCGGATTCTATCTACCTATAGGGGTAGTAAGTAAAAGATGCAGTAAGTAATAAGTTGTATTAAATAAGCACCTAATACAGATAATAGTATAAGGTAAGGCCTACAATAAGATGATTTATTTGGAAAAAAGTGTAACGCTATAAAAATCGTAGTTCTAGATAAAAATATATTAATATGGTGCCGTTAGGTAGGTACGGCGGTCCACGGCTAAGTGTATTCTCCTCCCCCGGCGCAGGGACGCGAGGGGGTGGATTCCGTAATTATTTGTGTAAACGGAGGCCTTTGTGCAGCAGTGGACTTCTTTAGACTGATGAACATGGCAATACAAAGTCAAAAGTATTTTATTAATTGAAATCACAAGGATCGTATTGAATCTTCTTATAAAATAAATTTACTCCTGTTCCAACGAGACTAAACCTTGAAGAATCAGGCACCAAACACGGCTCATGATCCTACTTTGGTACTACTAGGTGGGGAGCGCCTGTGTGACGGCTTGAGAACAATACTTATTTACTGACCGAGGTACCTAAGCGCCCTTTGGTCATTGGTCTCATCCATCAGCAGTGGATAACTCCTTGAAAGGGAACCACGCATTAGTTATTCTATTGTCAGTATAAGCGAGGCCACAGACGGTTGCTAGTGTTTAATATAGCAGCCTGCATGCGGCATCACGTCGCCGCCGTCTCTATCCCCGGGGTAAACAAGTTACATGATTATATTATATTAAAAGCAAAGGAGACTGGTGGACTGGCCCAACGTGCCATCAGCCAGAGATGCGATGTACCTCATTTAAAAAGGATCATTGAGCATCAATCATCTACAGCAAGTAGAAGTAACACCAGCTTGCTGCCTTGGACTCGATCGAACGCACAGCTTTCAGGCTTATAGGTGAGCAACATAATGGCGGAGACTAAGATCCAGAGTCTCGAGCACTGACGTAAGGTTGCATACCTTTCGATCTTCTATACTTCGACCAAACGTCGATGCTTCTATAGGTTACAATTTGGGAAATGGTCCCAGGAACTTCACGATCTGATCCCACCATACTGACTGATATTTGGCCTAAAATGGACCGATTCATGTAGACCTTTATTTATAAAGCACAATCTTCTTACGCTCCCATCCATATATTTATATTAAATGTTCAAGTTTGTTAGGAACAATCCAAAGCTATTTAAAAAAGATGAAAACGCTATAACTAAAAGAAAAATTGTACAAAAGCCGCTAATAGTACCTAGATATAGATTAAAAATGTGTGACAAAAACTGCTTTAAGATGGCTATTAATATTTATAACAAATTACCTAATGAATTTCGAGAGTTAAGGGAAAATGAATTTAAAAATAAAATGTATAGGTGGCACTGTGATAAATGTTTTTATTCAATTGATGAATATTTTAAATTAAAATTCTAAATCTTGTTATTATTATAATGTGCCTACTTCGCAAATTGTTTCATTGAATTGACATTTAATTAATTGTATTTACCGTGTTTTTTAGTATTATATTAAATTTAATTTAAATGCATGAAATTTTTCACAGAATTATTATTATAAGAATTATTAGGTACTTATGTATAATGCTAAAATTAAAAATTAAATATTTGCACGACAATCTAGTCGAGTACAGTGATACTAAAAATAGATTATGAACCAAACTACCTGTATTCACGCAAATAAATCATTTCATTTCATTTCACCATCTCCTTTTCATCATAGCAAGGGCAGGCGCACGGTTAGGTACCATCCTTAACTCATTAGTATACCTTCTATTCGTACTAAACGTTTCAGTTCTATCTTTATAATGCCAACTGCTAAGGATTGGAATACACTACCGTCGTCTGTCTTCCCTGAAAACTATAATCTGGGTCCGGCTGGAGTGAATAGATGCCTTCTAGACTTTTTTGCTCCATCTTCGGCCACATCGTCACTTACCAACAGGTGAGATCGTGGTAAAACAAAGGTCTTTCAATGTTGTCAACTGCTGAACACAACCTCCTTTATAAAATACCTTGATGAACTGCCTGCATCCACCGCCTTCCTGCGATCTTCGCGACGGTTCGATCAGATTCACACTGCGTGGTCTGGTTCATGGCCGCTAATCGGGAACCTTTCTTCCCCAACGGTTGTACCATACGTACCTCATTTTGAAGGCTCCAAAAAGTCTGCTATGGCACTTATAGAGTACGTTTACTAAACCTATACCTACCTATTTATATTAAGCTAACGTATATTTGCAGCGTGAAATCACAATTATGGCGACATTTGAACACAACGGTAGAGCTTCTCCTCAGTAATCATAAAATATAATAATCTAGTAATTAAGTCCATGTTAAGTACCAGCCGAGCCACTTGTAAGTCATCCTTCCGACCCCCTCAAAGGATCGCGCTGCGCCTTGTGGCACTGCTAGTGCATGACGTGACGTTCAGAATGCGTTCAAACACGTAACTAGGTTATAGCACTCTCTTACAATTCCATAGAAACTTGTTTTCTATATTTGTAATTTATTTGTTTGATGAAATTTGTTTATTTTATTATTACATTATTTTTTTATGATTACCTATTGACAAGTTGCCATGTGTTCATCATGACTCCACGCTGTACACATGAAAACAGGCGACTTAAAAATAAATACATATTATAGATAAAGATATTCGGTAGCTGAATTGATAGGCACAAGAACGTGGAATTACGTTAGTGTGGTAGGTAGCTTCAAGATCTGATTCCACCATCTTTTCATCATGTGCACGGCTCGGTACCATCTACACCCTACCGTAATAAACGATTCAGTTCTAACTTTATAATGTGAACTATGGGAATGTAAAGAGTGGAATAAACTACAGACATCTGTCTTTTCTGAAATCTAGAAATATAAATAGAAATAGAATTTTCTATAATCTGGATCTCTTCAAGGCAAGAGTGAAAAGGTGCCTTTGTGCTCTATCGTTGGCCACATCGTCACTAACCAACGGATGAGGAAGGTACTTACCTACTTCGACCAACCTATATCAATATTAAAGAAAAAACTATTGTCTTGGTTACCACACATAAAATAGTACTATACTGGGTACGACATGTGAGCTCTGCAGAGCTTTTAGCAATTGCGAAGGTTGTCCAGTACAGGCGTAGTAGACTTATGAGGAAAAGTGTCCCCGTGATTAATTTTATGGATGTACCTGAGGAAAAATCAAGCAAGCTTTTTTTACCATGCTACTGATAAATGCAGATAATATTTTTTTGTCTCGTTCGATTGAATTTGAAACTGCATCTCAAAGCAAAAGTCAAAACACTGTGTAACTCATAGACGTAGAATTTTTTCGCTACGCTAAATAGACAAACGAAGCGTGGGAGAGAGAAGTCATTTTTAAATGTACCCCGTGCAAGAAGAAAAGTGACAGCAACAATGTATTGAATGTGACATGTTTTGCTTGAGTACATGCCCATACCGGACGGTCTCTTGTGCAGTTTAACTAATTTCGTAATTTTTTTAGTAATCTTACTATTAAATAACAAATATTACTTTTGTATGACAATGGTGTCGTGTTCAGTTTGTGACTGTGAATATACAAGACGTAATTATCCGGGAAAATACACGTTTCACAGGTAAATAAGAGATTATTGGTAGTTCGATTGTATTGCTTATTTTATCAATACTGCTTTAGTAAATGGCCTAAAAACCAGTTTCATTCGTAGATTAGGACTTTCCCTTATATTTTTTAATAATATTTCGTTGCTGCACCTAGAAATAAACAATATTTTATGTAAAATATAAAAATGTTTGATTACGATAGGGCTTGACCAAGTGATGACGTCAGAAATATCGATAGTCCTGCTGGAGTGCCTACCTAGTTTACTACAAATAATGTACAATTATAGTACGCGTCCTAAAAAGAACGCTGGAACGCCTGTAGAAGCTTGACCACCAGCGTTCTTTTTACATGACGCGCACTATACCTACGTATAAATTAAATTTTTGTCCACCCTAGAATGGAGGTTTAACATTTTACCGTTTTTAAAAAAATCTATAATAACCAGGTGGACATTGAGGTGTGTGTTTTTGTATTGACTATTGAAAAGGTAACTTTAAAGCACCACGGGTGTTTTTATTGCAGTTTGTGTAGTAGATATTTTGGAGTAAATATTTACGTTGTTGTACACACGCCTTTTTCCCGAAAGGGTATATTTATTTTTTATTTTTTATAATTAAATATTGTTTATTTCTGCTTAATAAAATAATAGGTAACAAATTAAATTTAAATATACCCCAAAAATTCCGTTCCAGCGGGACTCGAACCTGCACCCTCGCCTGTGATCAGCGATACCTTTACTTTCGAACTTTGAACAGAAGGTTTCCAATGAAACACCTGTAGATACAGCACTATCAACTTGGCGCTATAGCTGAGTTGATAGTGCCCACAAATTTCGTCTCCAGCGTCATAGCTCGATCTATGGCTAAATTGTTTAAGGCGTCGCCGATGACAGGCGAGGGTGCGGGTTCGAGTCCCACTGGAACGGAATTTTTGGGTAACATTTAAATTTAATGTTATCCATAAAGCGTGGTTTACACTTGAAAAATAATAAACTTTCGGGTAACAAATTGTCTATAGATAAAGTAACAGAGTGAAAAATTATATGGGCGTAGCACGGCTGATATAAAATGTTTTTGTGCTTTCAGATTTCCAAGTAATCCATTGCTACGAGAAAAATGGTTATCGGTTATAAGAAGAGTGGGATAGACTCAAATAAGAACTCCACTAGGTATATGCAGCAAACATTTTAAGTTTAAATTTAAAAGGGAAACTCTAAGATCCCACCTATAAACAAAACTGTAATATTTAGGGGTCAATAAATAATAAAGGTTTATTTATTAACTGTATTCAAAATTGGAATAAGAACCTTATTCTCTTTATGACGTCAAATCTGCCAAACTGTGTTATTCATGAAAGACTTAATCTGCATTAAGATGTATTTATCTACCATACACATCACGGACGGATGATGAATTCTATCGACAATGAAAAAGTGTTGGTCGAGGACAACACTATTTTTAACTCGCACATAGACTTTCACCAACACGTGCACATATTTTTTTTTGTTCCATCTTCGATCTCTGATTGTAGATCTAGTACATATACTAAATCTATGGTGTAACTATACCTAGGAAGATGGACTTATAATTATACCTCCATGAACTATACCAAAGATATAGACTTAGTATACAAACAGGACGTAGCTGAAAAACGAGCCGAGCAAGATATGAACTTTCAATAGTTCATATCTTGCTCGGCTCGTTTTTCAAGTGTTTCTACTTCTAATACAGTGACCATAAAATAAAGTCATGTCCAGGAGACTTTTTCCATAGACACTTATGAACGTGGAGTGGAACAAACATTATTTAAATCAAATTATTTATCACAGTTATTTATGCAGCCAGATTTATACTGGAGGCTTGATAAGTGATCAATATCACTAATCAATAACACTTTTTGTTAATTTCTTGAAATAAAATTAGTAGATAAAATAGTAGACCTCCCATAGTAGATAACTCGGGACTGGGCTTGCGTTTGTTGGAAACACGTTTATTTTTTCTTATCACAAAAAGTGTTATTGAACCTTGTTATTGATTACTTACCGAGTGTTCAGTGCCGGCAAACGGCGTGACGCAGCCATGCCGTGATGTTTCTCGTCTGCTGGGCGTCCCGCGACGGCCAACTTTTAGATTTGTAGTATCGATGACCTCTTAGTATTTATCTATACAATGGTCATGGTCACCCTTGCTACCATTTAAAGCTATCATTTCAAGTGTTAGAAAGGGACAAACTAACTATATTCTACCTATCTCTCTTGGCTCGTTTTTCCTCTATCGATGACGGTAATCTAAATTGAGTCTTAACCTAATGGAATAAGGTCTTGTTTCGGTATTATAATTTTTTAGAACGCTCAGTCCTGTTTCTATACTAAGTCCATGACCAAAGATAACACGACAACCAAAAAATATTAAAAAAAATGCTGGACAGTTCACACAAAATTATCTAGCGCCAAGCTAATTTATAGTTGTATCACAGATAAAATAACACTATATGTTGTATTATCCTTTCTAAATGTATAAAAGAAATTTAGAAGCTGTAAATGTAAACAAACCTTTCAAGAAGCATTATAATTGAACTAATGAAGAAGCCAAATGCGAGCATTATGAAGGCGGGAGCCGCACCGCCCAAAGCCAGGGCCCTCGGTGAGCCGCCCTCGCACGACACAGGGCGGGCGGCAGTGCGACGCTGTATGCAAGACACTATACCACGTTCCAGGAGGCGAGTGAGGCTGGAAAAAATACAAACTTCCTACGTAACTTTGCCCATAATGTAAAGAGGCCCTGGGTGGTAGGGGCTAGCTGATCAAGTTGCTCTTATCCCAAGCAAATTTCTCTATTATTTTCTGAAAAAAATGCACTTCAAATTTTTCAGTTCATGTTTAATGTGCCGTGCTGTATCCTACTTTAGAACAGAACCCTTCCTCTCCTCCCGTGGATGTCATAAAATCTGACTAAGGGATTAACCGGACTTGTTTGTAAAATAAGTTGATATAAAATTTGTCCTGACTGCTTGCTTGTTATGGAATTTATTAATGGCAGAAAGCGTCAGCCGAGTCAGTCGTGGGAAGCAATAGCGGCAATGAGCTCACCACTATGTCACGTCTATATTCCACGATGGTCTAACCCACTGTGAAAAGAGGTCCATTGAAGCTCTGTCTACCCCCCATCGAGGAAACACGCGTGTGTCTGCTAACTATTTCTTCCAGTAACAACACAATTACAAGAGAGTATATCCCACAATGGTGAAACCCAAGGATTGAGGCTCTGGAAAGGGTTCGGGGAAAAAGGCGTGCATCTTTATGTACATGCATGTAATCTCTCTGCTAAGCGCTGTACCTCCATGAAAGGAACTCCTTATAAGGGCTGTCCTTCTGAACGCCAGGGTACAGCAGCGTCTTCTCCATCGACTGCACGGAGCCTAGCTCACACAGCTCACTTTGTGTGAACGTTCTCGATATAAGCTGGCCAGCGTTGCCAGTTTCGGTGTGGTAGGCGTACCCTGAAAGTTATCCTCAAAGTTATTTCAGTTGTTGACTTGGCTAGTGGTACTTCTCTTCACACTATACGTTGGTCTTTGCCTTAAAACACGACTCCTCGAACTCCATTGTGGATGTCGTAAAAGGTGCTATTTCCGCCGTAATGTTGCATGCCTTTCGATCTTTTGTAGGTTACATTTTGGGGAATGCTCCCAGAAACTTCACAATCTGATCCCACCATTACCTTTTGATCATAGGACGAGCAGACGTATGGCTCGATACCATCGTTACCTCATTAGTATACCTTCTATTCGCACAACACGTTTGAGTTCTACCTTTATAATGCGAACTACTAAGGAGTGGAATACACTACCGTTGTCTGTCTTTCCTGAAAACTATAATCTGGGTCTCTTCAAGGCTAGAGTGAATAGGTGCCTTCTTGACCTTTGTGCTTCATCTTCGGCCACATCGTCAATTACCAACAGGTGAGATCGTGGTCAAACAAAGGTCTACCAAAGTTAAAATAGAAAAAAGCTACAAAGTTATACCAGAAGATTATCTGAGTCTTAACACCAATACTCCGATCACCAATTCACTTGGCAAACTAGTTTTTTGTAGCAATTCCTCCCAATTCTATGAGGGAACCCTCGCCTGGCAGTCTACTTACTGATGAAGAAGACTGTAAGTTCATACCTCCAGCTTTGACCATGGCGATGCCTTCTTCCAAAGGTTTCAGGATCGTTAAGTCCTTCTTCGTCAAGATCTTACGGCGTATCTTATCCTCAACCTCCATGTTCCTTTTATTGTAGTAAAAGGAGCCGGGGTTCTGTGGATGACAAGTAGGATAATACAGCTTTTAAACATCGTTTGTTTCTGGGTAAAACCAAATAAATGCAGTTTGTGTCAATATGAGTAATTAAATGCCATTTTGAAAGTTTAGGGTTGTCATTTGGCCTATTTGAAAAAACTTATTTGGGAAATTATTAAAGATTGACAAAATGATAAAACATCAGTAGAAAATATGATAATAAATCCTTTCTTTGGGATAATTCCGTTAATCTTAGCTATGTTTCCTATGCTCGAGTTCCGTTAATAAGACAGGCTCACATTGTTCGTTCATAACGTAACTAGATTTTCTAGAAAGACTTGCTTCGTTCGACTTTAACGCGTGCTTTGATTCATGGGTCACATCCGATGCTCCACGGTAGGGCTAATCCACCAGTTCAAGGTTGCACAGCGAGCTATATAGAACGGGCTGTGCTCGGAGTTTCTCTGAAAGACAAAATCTGCACTGAGATTATCTGACAGAGAACATAACAGATTGACATAGCCCACCGGATTAGCAAGCTGAAGTGGCATTGGGCAAGTCATATGTGCCAAAGAACCGACAACCATTGGGGTAAGCGAGTTCTTGAGTGGAGACCGCGTCTTGGCAAACGTAGCGTGGGGCGCCCTCTGGCTAGGTGGAGCGATGACCTACGTAAGGCGGCGGGCAGAAAGTGGATCAGAAGAGCCGAACACCGGGTTCAGTGGCGCGTATTTGGAGAGGCCTATGTCCATCAGTGGACTAGTGTGAGCTGATGATGATGATGATGAAGAAGATGATCCAATGCTCACCGAGAGCCAAGACCTGGTGTAACCGACGTCCTGATAGATGAGCTCAAGCGGGCTCTCCAGCAACTCCTCCAAGGAGTTAAGTGACGGCGGTGGCCCATTCAGCAGCCAGCTGACCACGCTGCTCGTGTAGTAGTTATAGATCAGCACACAGGATATTCCGGTTATGAAGATAATAAACTTTCTGGCTGGATTAAATAAAGTAAGTATAGTTTAGGGCTGATTAATATAAGTGAAGCTAAATAATATCCTGAATAGCGTTCATTCCCAGTTTCCTCCATCTGTCCGGCCCCACTAGGCAACGATTGAAAAAAGTTAGTAGTCTTAGTTGTAGTAGGTAGAGCTTTTTTGTGTAAAAGTTCGTCTGGGGAAGTACTACCACAAACCGCAAAGCAGTAGTGCTCGCATTGCTGTGTTCCGGTATGAAGGCGGTTTGGTGCCGGTGAAATTACACGCACATGAGATTTTTCATCTTTATGTCTCAGGGTGGCGGGCGCAGTGCAATGCCACATAGGGCACGTCCTAGGTGGCCGTGACCTATGAGGTAATGCACTGTTCATAGGCAGAGGTTACCGCTTAACATCAGGTGGGCCATCTGCTTGTTCAGTAATTCAAGTAGAATAAAATGAAAGAAAAAAAAGTGGTACTCGTAACAAGGCTGAAATTATAATATTACAATAAGAGTGACCATAATGATAACTAAACACAACTCTTATGTAAGAATTGGAAAACGTGGCAGCCATTTTGAACTTTTTAGTTAATGAATCTATTGCTTTCAAAATCGATATCTGAGGGTCCCTGTGATAACTAAACACAAGCAAGGGGTACTTACTATTAAAAAAAACGAATGAATGCTTATTATTAATTACTACCTCATAGGTAGATTACGCAGGAAATGGCCAGCAGTATCCACCTAAGTACATATAACCAATATTACGCTCAGTTTTTTTATTTTTATACTAATTACTTGAATGACGGAACAAGCTAATGGCCCGCCTGATGTTAAGTGGTACCCTCTGCCTATGAATAGTGCATTACCACATAGGTCACGTCCACCTAGGGCGCGCCCTATGTGGCATTGCACTGCGCCCGCCACCCTTAGACATAAATATGAAAAGTCTCACGTGCCTGTAATTTCACCAGCACCCTTACCCTTCAAACCGGTACACAGCAATGCGAGCACTACTGCCTTGCGGCAGAAATAGGTGTTGGTGGTAGTACTTCCCCGGACGAACTCTTTCATAAAAAAGCTCTACTACTACTAGTGTATGACAAATACCCTCTATTGTAAGGGATTGGTCCAGCTCAGGGCGTCTTAGGTACTATCTTTTGAAGAAGATGGTAGATAATTAATATAAGGGCGCTAAGTTCAACTAGTTTCAACGAACATTTTTGTATGAGGCGAAGAAGGCGAGCGCACGCTCTGATACCGTGTTTTTGTGTATAAACAAAAAATATAAAAATGCCCTTTGGAGTTTTGTTAAATTTTGTTTATGACATCACTAACTCATATAATAATAAATAAGTTACCGAATGTTTCAAAAATAAAAACGTGTAAGAAGTACCTCTAAAATGGTATTTCAATTTTAAAAAGGTGGTGGTCTTTGGTATTTTTTTTAATCCAGTGAAGTAATTCAAATAGTGTATTGAATTAATGATTTCACTAGATAAAAAGCTTAAGAATACCATACATATTTTTCTTCTTCAAAACTGTAAGTTCTCTTATCAAAAACTGAACCTATTGCGCCTTAAATTCTATTTACCTGTGGATGATCTTCTAGTCTGTGACTCGTCTTCAAAAACTGGAATAAAAAACATAGTGAAATTACTTCACTTTAAAAGTATAGATAGAAGAAATCTAACAAACAATATACATTATGGTACAAGTGTGTAATGTTGGTGATTTCAGGTGAGGGTCTTAAGAGAGCCGAGGGCGGTAATCATCAATACACACGTCTATCATACGACTTTTTACAACACACTTGTGAAGAAAATAATAATAAAACAGAAATACACATGTTAAACTGTCTCTATAACTCACTTGTGAATATTAGCAATGAAAAAGTCAAAGTTTGATTACAGGTGTCATTATGTGCATAATTATTGCGGTGAAATTAGAGCCACTTTATGAACAAGTGTGTTAAAAAATAATTAAACGCACATTGCTGGCAGATATTGGCGGTCACAGAGAACAGTGCGTATTGCACCGACGATGGACGCTGCTCCAACTTGGCGGCCGCTATGAGCAGCAGTATACACAACACCGCGATCCCCACTGTGCTCCTCCATGCTCCGACGCTGAGGGGTCTCAGGAACTGGTTCTCATACCTCCCTGGACCAGTTGTGGGGATACGGTAGTAGTATCGAGTTCTGCAATAAGTTTTACCTGACACATAATTAACATGTACGGTCTATGCCCATAGGCCACGGTAGTTGATGAGATCCAAGTTTTCGAAACTCACTCAATAGAAGTCAACGCCGGATAGATGAAGCCGATTTTATGGGTGAAGTTCTTCACAATCCGAAGACATGACGTCAGGTCTTGTTCTCGGAAGTACAATGAGTTGGCCACAATCTGGAACAAAGAGTTTCTGACTTTCTACTAAACATTTACCTAATACTTCCTTACTTAATTTCTGTGTCTTCTCCTTCTTCTAGCACCTTCGTTTTATTTTTAACCCCTTACGCAAAATCTACAGAGTGTTATAAGTTTGTCGTGTGTGTGTGTGTGTGTGTGTGTGTGTGTGTGTGTGTGTGTCTATGGCACCGTAGCTCCCGAACGGATGAACCGTTTTGTTTTTTTTTGTTTGAAAGGTGAATTTGTTGTTTGTTTTCTTAGCTATGTTTGATCAAAATCTATTCAGCCGTTTCATTGGGTGGAGTTTTGAAATTTTAACAAAATTAATTACTTGTTTATTACAAGCTTTCATTTAACTTGCAACGTATGTTTGTCTGGGTGGAATCCGGTTGGAATCTTGCAACTGCATTTTAAAGCAGTTATCCTCAACCGATTTAGCTGAAATTTGGCATACCTGTCAAATTCCGATGACAATGCAATATTATGGTGTCAGCAAGCTGATTTGATGATGGAGACAGAAGATGGACAATGGAACTCCTCGATGGATAATAGTAAACTGGCTGTATTTAGGCTCATTTTGATCAGCACACGGTTACGATCACAATTTTATAAAAGCTAGTATTGTTATTTTTTTTTTTAGAAAAAAAACTTATTAGTTGTATTTTGAATAACAGCCTATTGAAATGAAATCGAATTCTCTTCAGCCATCTCCTTCTGTCTGTATTGTTTTTTGTAGCGTCAAACAGGGAACTGTTTTAATATTTACAGTTTTAGGGTCCCTCATTGAACAAGACAATAAAACTTGTAAAAAAAACGCTCAAATTCTATTGAAAACTACTTAGATGAAGTTATAAAACTAATGCCAAACCGACGCGTTCAGCCCGCGTCCGCGGTGGCTTGCACGGTGCCGATCCAATGTCTTACCATTGATCGCCTACGTGCACGCCACCGCGGACTCGGGCTGATCGCGTCGGTTTAGCCTTAGCTTTAGTTGTGTAAAACAGGAAAGCCCCCCTTCTAAGTCCGCATGTTGTGACGGGTAACAACGGAACCCTACAATGCACGTGACCCGACACGGACTTGGCCGCTTTTTGATTGAGTTGTATTGGTCCCTTTTTCCTTCGACCAAAGTAAAATCCTTTTTCATCGGAAAATAACGGAACCAAGCTACTAGCTATAAGCTATTGGCTTACCTGGCTTGATTGGCTTGCGTGGTATAGCTTAGGTACTCGATGTGGCCTTCACGGAAAATGTACTGTAGGGGTTCATAATGTTTGTATTAGCAATTTTATATCGCCCCGCCCGCACCGCTCTAGGTGACACCAATCACTGTCCGCCTGCCTCAAAGTTAAGCCGGTACCTACTTTTTAACCTTTAATTAAACCAGTAACCCAGTATTTGAATTTCATCTGAAGTAACCGCATTCTCATCAGAAGGCTGAACATGAGTATATTCATTCTCAACACGTAGGTACGTATTGTACGCAAACATCAATAACACTGCAGCTTACTTACTTTTGTGTTGTTTCTTTCGAAAGAGCTGACCCATCTATCGGTTATTGAGTGGACGAACCTGGAAATAACCATTGATTTTACTAACATAAATAGAACTAGCATTAGTAATCCGCACTTAAAATTTATAAAACTGAAAACGCTCACAATATTCTTGAAATTACTTGATATTGTGCACTTCAGCAACGACCATCAGAATGATGGTTGAGGTCCTGGTGATGGTAGAAACTCCTGGAACTGCCTCCACGCTCGTCAGAATGCTCGGATCGAAATATCCTATTGGGACTGTTGCCTAAAACGTGAATAGGATACAAAATAATAAGAAGCTTAAAATTCTTGTGGGGTCGATTGATTGAACTTGAGTAGTTAATCTGTGTCAGTCATAGAATATTGAATAGTTTGATATACCTCGGCGGAGCGAAAAAATTCGAATTTCAAAAATTCAAATGACAATACCGCAATACAATACTGGCTGAAGACAAACATTATAAAAAAAAACATTAAAATATTACATTTTATTACATTTCAATTATATGGAGCACCTGTAAAGAGAGTCGGTGAATTTAAATACCTGGAACATTTACTAAACTCTGACTTGAAGGACGATGTTGACATTGAGAGGGAACGGAGGGCGCTGTCTGTAAGAGCGAACATGATAGCCCGCCAGTTCGCACGCTGCTCTAAGGAGGTAAAAACAACGCTTTTTAAGGCTTTTTTTGGGTGAATCATACGCGAAAACAGTACAGCGCCCTTCGTGTGCAGTACAATAATGCGTTCAGAGTGCTGATGGGGCTGCCTCGGTTCTGTAGCGCTTCGGGGATGTTTGCTGAGGGGCGCGTGGACTGTTTTTACAGCATCATGCGCAAGCGGGGAACATCTCTTGTGCGCAGGGTCCGGGCCAGCTCCAATGGTATTCTGAGCATATTCGCAAATAGGTTTGACTGCGTATACATGTACCACTGCACTATGATGCATGCTCTCATTAATGACAATCACTTTAAATATGACATTTATAAATAATTTGAATAATTTTGTGACATGACATGTATTGTAATATGTTTTTATTAAATTTAACCTGTGTTGTTGTTTAAATAATTAAATTATTTGTTATGTCCAGCAGTGGACTTCCACAGGCGGATGATGATGATGTCATATTTTTAAATGTTAGTTTGTAGTATTCAATTGTAGTTATTCTTACTAACCATAGTGTAGACAGACAATGTATTTTACTAACCCAATGATCCTTGTTAATTGAATAAATAAATGAAATATATACAGTGGTGGCCATATAATTAAGAACGCTGATATAAAGGAAAGATTTTTTCCAACTAAGATGCAAAACTAATTGTATGCATTTGTTTTTATTTCTCTCGGTATCGTAAAACATTTCCATATTACCACTGTATTCATTGATACACATGATTAGCTAAAAATCAATAGGCAAACTTTTTACACTACTTTTAAACAAACTATTCCTTATTACTGGCTGGTCACGTAATTAAGAACGCTAAGTAGTTTATACCTTTATTCAAATTTAAATAGAGAACACTCAGTCGATTTGTTACTGTTTGTATAATTTTGGCGCCATTACGTGCTGTAAAAGATTAAAGGTGATTGCTTCTTTAGAAAAAACAATGGGAAAAAATAAAAGTTGTGATAAATCTACAAGGGAAGTAATAATAAAACTTCGCCGGAAGAATTGGTCTTATAAAAAGATAGCCGACCATCTGCAATGTTCAAAAACGATGGTTTTCCACGCTGTAAAGCATTTTGCTACGTATCAAACTACTTCGAATGTTTCACGTGTACCTAAACAGAGAAAAACAACTCCTCGAGATGACCGAAACATCGTTCGTATGGCAAAACAAAATCCTTTTAAAGGGTCCAATGAGCTTAGAAAAGAATATTTTGGTGAAAACAACCCTTCAGCAATCTCAGCACGCACTATTCGAAGACGTTTGGTAGAAGAAAAATTGCACGGTAGGATAGCAAGAAAGGTACCCATGTTAAAACTTTGCCACAGGCAAGCCCGGCTTGCATTTGCGAGAAAGTATGAAAACTGGACTGTGCAACAGTGGAAAAACGTACTTTTTTCTGACGAGACGAAAATAAACAGAGTATGTTCTGATGGAAAACGATATGTACGACGTCACCCGAATACAGCATTCGACCCAAAGTACACGAAAGTTACATTAAAGCACCGTGATGGAAATGTGAAAATTTGGGGTTGCTTTTCTGGACATGGTGTAGCTGTAAAGTTGATAGAAGGTAACATGGATCAGTTCCAATACAAAAATATACTGGAAGAAACAATGTTACCATACGCTGAAGACGTTCTACCGGTCATTTGGACATTCCAGCATGACAATGATCCAAAGCACACTGCACGCACCGTAAAGGAATTTCTTACAGCGCAATTAGTTTCTGTCTTAGACTGGCCTGCTAACAGTCCAGATCTAAACCCAATAGAGAATCTGTGGTTTGAAGTAAAGAAAAAGGTTTCAAATACAAAGTGTGGAAATTTAAGAGAGCTGTATGACGTTTTTTTAGAAGAATGGAACTCTATTTCTCTTGCGAAATGTCAAAAATTAATAGAGTCAATGCCTCGCCGGTGTAAAGCTGTAATTAAAAGCCGTGGATATGCTATTAACTATTAATTTTAGTTAAATATTTATTAAATTTCTTTTTATGTTTCCTGTGCTACATAATATTGTGATTTTTTAAATCTAAGTGTCATACAAAACAATTCCCGAGCAGTTAAATAAATCGTTCTTAATTATTTGTCCAGTTTCAGTACTATTTGAATGTGTTACTTTGATAAAATCAATAAAATGTGCAAAAAATAGTTAGCGATTTCATACTTTATTCTTAAGTCAGGTTGCTCTATTAATGTGACTATTATATAACATAACTAGTTGCTTCTCAGAAGGTACACATCTCTGTGTATGATACGATTTAAATAAAAAACTTCTAGAACTTCAAATCGTTCTTAATTATATGACCACAACTGTATATATTATAGTTTGTAAGGCACTGTAGGGTATCGATTCGTGAACACGTTCTTTTTTTTTAAACGACGAGTGAATCTCTGTCACCAGCCTTACCCTTAAATCCAATACTAATTATTGTCCAATGGCAAGTTTAATCCAATATTAAGCACAATGTAGACAACTCCCGTACTCTTGAAAACAATTATATTCACTTCACATTGTATTAAATTTGGAATTGCGCTTGGATTGGCTAATAATTATTTCAGTAACTACTATGAAGTTGCTCTCTGCTTTTGAACAAATCCAATGCCAATTGTTCATATCCGCACACCATGATATTAATTTGTCGATATGTACGAGTCAAGAGTACGAAATGACACTTATTCAATTCAATTCATTTATCTTTTTCAGGCAATAGTGAAAAATGTACATTGTACATAGACAAAGGCCCATAGTAACCTTACAACTAACATACACATAAAAATAAAATAAAAATAAACTTACTACTATCACTTATGTGATAGTTTTAAGTTCGAAAAAACCAAATCCCTCTATTGACGTTATCGTCAATAGAGGGATTTGGTTTCGATAACGCTTCCCTATAGCGTCGGTAAACAATGTCAGCTGGCCAGAACTCCGGATCAAGGAGCACATTCTTATACTTCGCCTGGACCTGGAGAGCATATGACTTGAAGTCAGTGGCCCTGTTGGTCTGCAGGCGCTGGAGAGACAGTCGAATCGCCGCCCCCTGAATACTGGCACCTCTCCGTCACGAACCAATATATACTTATCCAATACCGACCGATCGGAATTCTGTTCAAGAACCTGCAGGTACTTGAATTAATTAATTATTTTCACAAGTAATTAATTTTGTAAAAATTTAAAAAACCCTCGACGCAATGAAACGGCTGAACCAATTTTGATCAAACATAGCTAAGAACACTCACGACAAATTCACCTTTCAAACAAAACAAAAACGAAATCGGTTCACCAGTTCGGGAGCTACGATGGGACAGACAGACACAGACACACACACACACACACACACACACACACACACACACACGTCAAACTTATAACACCCCGTCGTTTTTGCTTCGGGGGTTAATAAACACTATGGACCATAAAATAAGATAGGTACTTACAACTGAAACTACCCTCATAGGCCATTGTCCAAAGTCCCATCTGCTGTAGAACTTATACCTGTTCATATTTGCAGTAAATCCAGAATAAATACTCCATGATCCCAAATCTGAGACATTCAAAGTACCACCCTGTACTTTACCCAAATTGAAGACATCGTAAATACTGTAATATAGGGTGTCTGTAATAAAGAACGATGACCAGTTTTCACCAGCCATTTACCGGGCACCTCAGAGCGTTTGTCCATTGTCACCTATTTGTACTATTATTTATTCTGTGCCGTAACCGAAACGTAAGAGTCCGCGCCACGAGCCCACGACTGAAGTCCGACGGCCTTTTGAGGAACTAACGGATAACAGAGGTAGATTTTCGCTTTTGCACTTTTGCGCATAGAAACTAGCGCTCCAGTCACCGGACTTCAGTCCTGGCGCAGACTCTAGTGTTGTTTCGGACCGTTCGGAGCATAGACTTATAGAATTTTCCTAGATCTATGGTTGGGAGAGACGTGACGACGATCGTGTGCCCACTGCGACCAAACCGCAACCGATCTTGGTAGTTCAGTCATATCACAAGACCAAAATCCTTGCACCGAGACGCCGGCAATCTCAGGTGTAGTGGACAAGCTTAGAAGTGTTTTGTAGCCATCATTTTAGCAATTGAACACTCTAATTGTCAACAGATGGCGCTAACAACTTTACATTTACTATAGCGCGCCTATTTGTCAAAAACGTTGCTACGAGGCTCTAAATGCGTTTACGCCAGTCAGCTGACGAAACAGTATCAACTGCTTGTTAAAAACGTAGTAAAACGTTGTAAAATGCCTTTCAGCCATAGTAATGTATGTAGGTATCACTACTTCCGCAACGTCATCTCGTTCTCGGTGTCGGCGGCAGTGGACAAACGCCCTAACGCTTAGAGCTTGTCCAGACGCGGCAATTTACGCGCGATTCGACTCACGCCACAGATTATTTAATAGTTATTTCGTCTCAGGTGTGAATTTATGTTGCGCCCAGATGACGCGTTTTTGGCGCGAGTTACGCGCGAGCGTTCTATACTCTGTATAATATATTCTGTGACTCTGCGTACGTCCACTCCTGGCAACTACCGCGCGTGTACTCGATGGATCAGTTGGGTCCCTAGTATCTCGACTCACTCGTCGAACTCGTTACAGACGCGCGAGTCGAGAGTCTCGCGTATTGCTCGCGATTTACGCGCGAGCTGCAAAACGCGCGACTGCATGTGGACGGAATGTATGAAGCTCCTAGTATCTCACAATCGCGCGACTAGAATCGCGCGTAAATCGCCGCGTCTGGACAAGCTCTTGGGGACACAACGATGTTTCAAAGAAACCTGTCACATTGGCAATAAATATCCCGTAATCAGTAGATGCCCTGTATAGATTAGTAAACAGGAAATTAGTTTAGGTAGTATTTTATAACAGATTTTATATAATAATGGAACACATTTTCCAAAGACATTTTTGATCTGTAATATCAGGGGTAGCAAGACCAATATTTTTGATGCACCGGATGCAAGGAAATTACGTAGGAAATGAGGTTTAAAACGAAAAATCTACTGCTCGAACAAAAGCTTTCAAAGTAAATGGACTTGGGTCAGCGTTCAAAAAGTGTCCGAACCAAAAGAGAGACAAAACGCATAAAGGTCCCTCTTTATGACATGTTTTATCCGTCCATTGCTGCTTTATTATTGTACACATTCGAAAGACTAGAGTGTGAATTGGCAGTGTAACGAACTCATTTGTTATCGTTCGAATTTTCAAAGGTGTCATAGTTATTTTGACGTTCAAAGTGTATGGAATGTTAAATCCATCTTAAAGTTATTAGAATGGTATTAGAGATGAAAAATCCCAATGTGCCTGTAATTTCACCGGCAAACCCCTTCAAACCAGAACACAGCAATGCGAGCACTACAGCTTTGCGGCAGAAATAAGTATCGTGGTAGTACTTCCCCGGACGAACTCTTTCGCAAAAAGGCTCTACTACTACTTAAAGTAAGCTACTGTTACTACTAACGTCTACACGTACCTGTTCGAATAGCAAATTTGATGTCAGCATCCACACTTATATTGAGATGTTCCATTATCTCTAAGACTTTTGATCCCTGGGTTCCATTAACGAAATCCTTACTATTACTGTTATCTGTCTCATTCTGGTTATTTTCATCTATTACTAACCAGACGTGCTCAGAATCCAGCCACATGTTTTCAGAGGCCTGGAAAAAGATATACATACATACGTGCATAGACACATACGTCTTTTTCCCCGAAGGGGGGTAGGCAGAGCCTCAATGGGCCTCTTTTCATAGTGGGTTGCACCATCGTGGAATAAGACTTGACATGTAGTGAGCTCATCGCCGCCATTGCTTCCCACGACTGACTCAGCTAACGCTTTCTTCCAGTAATAACACATTCAATAAATATTCTAGCAGCCAGGACAAATCTTCTACCAACTAATCTTTTCAACAAGGCCGAGTAATAGAATAGAATAGAATAGAATAGTGTTTATTTCATAACTTAAGGATACATTACATAGTGCTTATATAGGTACTTAAGGTTAAAACAACTAGTGATAATTAGGGTAGGCACTATGAGGTTTAGGAACCTACCTCCCGTGCTAGTTTAAAACTGTGTTACGGCGAGGTAGCTCTTAACTCCCCATGCATGCAGTTAAATTAGAGCTAATGAATGCATTAAATTAAGAAAATAATTAAAATAAACATACATAATGAAGGATAATAATAATAGATATTAACTATATTGTAATTAAATACAATAAAGTTTTAAATAAACGTACTACTAAAACCAACCTAACATAGTTAGACTAACATGCAAAATCCAAAACACCAAAAATACAAATAGACGCCAAAAGAAATTATACAGCAAACAATTACCATTTTTTTTTTTTTTTTTTTTTATCCAAAACTAATCAATACGACCTACAACTTTACATTATTTAATAATAACTAATAATTTTTCAGTAGTATCATAATCGTATTGTAGTAATAGCCCTTCTATAGTTTTACCACATAAATACCTGCTTACGTCCTTTATTAATTGAATTTTACTGAACCGATTATATAAAAAAGGTCCCAGAAAATACGCAAAACCATGCGCAAATGCAGTTCTGCATGCTGGGACTTTGTACACCTCATGCGCTCTTCTAGTAGATACTTTGTCGATTTGGCCCGGATGAGAATGCTGTCTCATTACAATGGTTTTAATAAAGAGCTGGCGCACTGCTAACACTTGACATTCTCTATAGAGGTCAACTGTAGGGTATCTAAACGGTTTGAAGTTTAAGACCTTTAGGATAGTTCGCTGAGATCTTTCTAATTTAATCAGAGATGTTATTACACAGAAATAACCGCACCTCCCCAAGACGAAATACCATAGGCAATTATAGATTGGCACAGGGTAAGGTAGACAGTCTTACTAGTTTTCTCATCACGAAGATGTCTAATTTTTTTGAAAATGTGAATGAGCTTGCGTATACGAGACTTGAGGGTTTCAATATGCGGTTTCCAGTTTAAGTTTTTATCTAAAGTTATTCCAAGGTATTTGACAGTATCCGCAGCAGTGAGAGTATAGCAATCGCAAGTATCGTTACTATCAACAGGGCAGTTATGAGCTTTTAGATTGAAGTCTGAACATGGCTGATTATTTTTGTAAATGGAGAAAGTTACATATTTTGTCTTACTTAAATTAAGCGTCAATAGACTAGTATCAAGCCAGTTTATTATTGTACGCATCCCGGATTCAGCTTCTAATCGGACATCCTCCCAATTTTTCCCCCTAAAAACTATGGCGGTATCGTCAGCAAACGTTATGATTTTTGTGTTAGGTAAATAAATATCGCATAAGTTGTTTATATATATGAGGAAGAGAGTCGGCCCTAGAACAGATCCTTGCGGCACCCCAAAATTCAGAATTTGCTTAGAACTGTAGTGTTCGCCTACCTTCACAGTCTGGAATCGGTCACACAGATAATCCTTGAGAAGATCCAATGGAACACCTCGAACACCTACGGACTCCAGTCTACAGAGTAGCAGCGGAATAGAGACGGTATCAAAGGCCTTGGCCAAATCAAGGAACACTCCAATGCATTTATATTTTTTGTCAAGATTATCTGCGATTTGCGTCACAAGGCCTTCGATAGCGTCAATCGTAGATTTTTTACCTCTGAACCCATATTGATTATTTGAAAGGATATTATTATTTTCCAAGTATCCTACAAGTCGAACATTGATGAGTTTCTCAAGTATCTTGGCCAAAGATGGTAATAGAGATATGGGACGATAGTTAGTAATATTATCACTTGCTCCCGCTTTAAAAACTGGAACTACAACGGACACCTTTAATAATTTAGGAAATACTCCTGTTGTCAGACAGAGATTGCATAGGTGAGTTATAGGCAAGTCTAGGACAGCAATACACTTCTTCAGGAAGATCGATGACATGCCATCCCATCCTGCTGATGAAGTATTCTTGAGTGAATTGACTATGTTTCTAACTTCAATGATGTCAGTTTCCAGAAGCATTAATGAATTTATCTGGGTGATTTTGGGCTTATATCTTTGTGCCAGAATTTCTTCGTTTACGTTTAGTCTATGAAGAATATCTGCAGCAAGCCCAGATCCCACGGTCGCAAAAAAATCATTAATGTGATTGGTCGATTCTGAGGGAGTGGCTTTAAGCTTTAATAGCTCACTTGATTGAAAAGGTAATAAGGTGTAAGGTTACATACACGTTTAATGACATTCCAAGTTTTCTTAATGTCACCTTTAGCATCAAGAAGATCTGCTTGATCAAACTTATGTTTCAGATTATGAAGGATATTGTTGCAATGATTTAATATTGTTTATCGCTTGTAAGTAGTCTCAAGGTGTTTATCATTGGGTGACTTATTGTGGCGCTGATGCAGTTTATCTCTAAACCTCATGCACCGCAACAAACCAGGGGTAATCCAGGGTTGAAGAGTTAATCTCCTATTTGGCACAGTGAGCAATTGAGTACATTTATTAATAACCCCGGACACAGTATGAAAAAAAAAGTTCTGTTGCTTTATTAGGGTCCAACTCCATCAAGATAGTGTCCCAGTTTACTTTTAACAGCAAATCAAATGCTTTTTTATGGTTAACTTTATTAAATGACCTTTGTCTTTTAATCAGTGGTTGCACAGGAGATATTGCAAGGTAAATACATTTATGGTCAGTAACAGACGAGTCACACACAGCAGTAATAACTTTAGTATTTGATTTTACAAAACAGTGGTCATAACACTTTATTAATCGAGTAGGATAAACATGGCTAGGCAATAAACCATGCGTTGCAAGTAAGTCCAAATATTCATCTGATCTATTGTCGGTGTTATTTTTACATATATCTATATTCAAATCACCAAGAACGTAAACATTTGGTACAGTTTCAAGACTAAACAATAAGATACTCAGAGAGTTTAGAAATTTGGCAATGGAACTAAATGAAGGGGATCTACAGATCCCCTTCATTTAGTTAGTAGACACAGATAAATGCATGATCACTCCCAATTCTGACTACAAGGCAGTCGGCTTCATCCACAATAGGTTCGTACACAGATACATCAGCAACATTATTACGGATATAAGCGATGACACCGCTGTTCTGATTTATATGTTTGCATGTCTGGTAGGCGTTGAAATAGTCTAGTGGTGGTAAAGAACCACTGCCCTGCAGCCAGCATTCGGTTAAAAATATAAGGTCAAAATCCAATTTAGTCCTCGATATAAACACCCCGAAGTCATCCAGATTTTTATGTACACTACGAATATTCTGTGAAATAATCCTAAAAGAACCCTTAGTTTTTTGATCAAGATCATTTAAAGCAACCGGATCATCAATTAGGAATGAATCACCAGCATTTATAGTAAGATCAACTTCGGTGGTAATAACTTCATGATCATGAAACATTTTTACAATATGACGAACAAAATATATCAGTTACTCGAGAAAGGAAAACAAGATAACATCAACACGGTACTATAGTAACATACATCGGAATAAGTTGTTAATAGCATTTAAACATATAGAACCTTCCTATATCCATACAACAAAGTTAATCGATTCTTTTAGTCTTAAGTTTTTCCAAGTCGCCCTCACACGAAATTCTTATGTGTGGAGATCCCTCTGATTTGCGAATGAATATCCTTCCAAAGGATATCCAACAGAAGGCGTAATCACAGGCCTTCGTAAACTCCCGCGCGATAAAATATAACCTCCGATCCCGCTGAGTTAAGTTTTCAGAGATGTAAATTAGTTTACTCGTTCCAGTGATACTAAGGCTCTCCGTACACAGCTTAACTGTTGAAGGCTGCTTATTCAATTTCTTAAAGGAGCGTATGAATTCGTCTCTTTTTAAAACGGTAGTAAAGTCAGCTATTATAGGCTTAACACTCGATTTTGCGCCAATGCGGTAGATGTCTTTTATCTCAGCACTGTCCAGAGTGACGTTGAGAACGTCAGCGGTTTTACTTAAGATGGATTTAAGGTCCTCTTTTCTCTCCTTGGGGTCCTGTGGTATATTACGTATTTCGATACTGGTTCCTCGAGTGAGACGCTCCAATGTCTCGACCTTGTCTTCTAAAAATTGTATCTTACTGTCGTAGCCTTTTTTTTCCTCTTCTAGGTGGTCTAATCTTTGTAGGACTTCTTCGTATTTTTGGGACATGGTATTCATAGATAACTTAACATCATTGATGGAGTTCAAGATAGCTGAAAACTTAGCATCCTGATCATCTCTCAATTTACTGAACAGGTCAAGAATTTCGCTTTTACTAATGTCATCAGTGTCATCACGTTTTCTCTTGATACAGCGATTTGCCACACTTATTAAAGACGAGGCAGCATTTATAGACTCCACAATGTTCGGATCAGAGAAAGAATGCTGAAGCGGTGATTTAGAAACGCCAGTAGCCGGTGAATCGGTCTTAGGTGGAGTGCGGTGCAACGGCATTACGAGCTTCATACAGTTCAAGTTCACGCTAAAGCAAAAAAGTCTCCCAGGTATAGCTTAGAATAAAAGCGCGCAAAAAACACATCAACTCTCAATATAAGTAAATAGCATACACGTCCCTGTCGTAGCAGATTGATGATACCGCTACGGCGCGTAACCACTTCGTAGCTTAAACTCGAGTCTCGTAGCGGGCGCGCGACGGTACGCGTAGCACAGGCTCGTAGTGCAGGGTAAATTTGCCGCAGCTGCACATGCACTTCTGGTGTAGCTTGCATATACACAGGCCGAGCCGCAGACGACCGTCGGTTCAAACCACGACAGCAAGCAAAAAGTTCACACTCACTGGCGTCCACGACTTGAGGGGGCTCCACCGAACACTCGGAGCGCAGCACCAAATGAGCACAACTCGTCAGCAAAGACAGGGGCAAAGACCCAACGTAAAAAGTTTTCTAATCAAAAACAACAGGAACACACACGTCCGCACGGTAGTACGGCCGGGGAGCAAGAGGAACACACACGTCCGCACGGTAGTACGGCCGGGGAGCAAGAGTAATCTAGACAAATAATACCATTTGGCTCACAAAATAACACAAAGTTTTCTTTGATTTTGTATCAAAGGAGGCATTGCGCGTGTCGACAGAGTACCTATGAGCATATTGCTTATACTCTTCCACTCGCGTTCTAATAGGTTTAATGTCAAGTATATACGACGTTAAATATAGTCAAATCACGCTTAGCAGGCGGATTGATAACCGCAGTATTGGATACCTACTGCCCATCCCCTAGTATAAACCCTTTAGGCTTTTACGACATCCACGGGAGGAGAAGGGGGGTCAGTTCTTCTGACACACCTCGGCAATACGGTTAATACCCCCGTCCATATTGTCGGCTGCAGATAAGCCTTGAAGATATTGAAATTACCATTAAGATTGTATAATAAACAAGATTTCTTCATTCACAGGGATATTAATTTATTCCAGGAAAAACAGCAAATGACATATCCATTTTTAGGGTTCCGTAAAAAAAATTACGGAACCCTTATGGATTCGTCATGTCTGTCTGTCTGTCCGAGTATGTCACAGCCACTTTTTTCCGAAACTAAAAGAGCTATATACTGTTGAAACTTGGTATGTAGATGTATTCTGTGAACCGCATTAAGATTTTTACACAAAAATTGAAAAAAAACCATTATTTTTGGGGTTCCCCATATTTAGAACTGAAACTCAAAAAAAAAAAAACGTCAAACCTATACGTGTGGGGTATCTATGGATAGGTCTTCAAAAATGGTGTTGAGGTTTCTAATATTTTTTTTTCTAAACTGAATAGTTTGCGCGAGAGACACTTCCAAAGTCGTAGAAAGTGTGTTGTCGTCCATCCCCATAACTTCTAAAATAAGGAATGATAAAACTAAAAAAAAAATATAATGTACATTACCATGTAAACTTTCACTCAAAATTGGTTTGAACGAGATCTAGTAAGTAGTTTTTTTTGAATACGTCATTAATCGTAATCCATCCAAGAACTTTTATATTATGTTACTTGCTGCTACGGAACCCTTCATGGGCGAGTCCGACATGCACTTGGCTGCTTTTTTTTATTGAAGACACGCGCCAGCGCCACCTATTTTTAATTTAACAAAACTAAACTTTTTAATAGGCAACGCTCAGCTCAATGCTTTCTACGGCCTGCAATGCTCTATGTTTCTACCACAAACAAGTAATTACTTTAATAAAAATTAAAAAAACCCTCAACGCAATGAAACGGCAGAACCGATTTTGATCAAACATAGCTAAGAACACTTCCGACAAATTCACCTTTCAAACAAAACATAAATTCGAAATCGGTTCATCCGTTCAGGAGCTACGAGGCTACAGACAGACACACATACACACACACACACACAGAGACACGTCAAACTTATAACACCCTGTCGTTTTTGCGTCGGGGGTTAAAAATAGGATAGATAATAAATATTAAAAGTACTTTTTCAATAGAAGATACTATCAGGCATACATCGTCTGTTTATATCAAGTTACTCCCTAGACTTAGTACTACTTAAGTCCATGAGTTACTCACAGTAAAGAGTACATCTGCGATATTGCCACACGCTGCATTTAAGATAACTCCAACCGCAGTCAATCTCTGGAGGACACAGTGCTCCATATTCTGATACCATCCGATGCCGTTGGCTGAAAAACTTGACACTGCAATTGAATGGTTGGTTGCAGACTTCGTAAATTCCATAGCCCCTGAAAAAATTACATTGGCAATGGGTGAAGAGATGAAGGGAATAACCAACACAAACCACCCAGAAGCACTAGTCTAGGTTTAGTATTTTTAAACTTTTGCGATGATGACACATATTTATTGCACCATCTCATCCGTCCGGGACATCAGTTAGGTATGCGGCGGCAGATTCCGCTGAGGACCACAAAAGACGCAAATATGCAAGTCTCGATATATGAGCCTTGGGGTCGAGACTCTGGGTCCGTGGGGAACCGGGTCCCTTCGAGTTTGCAAAATTCTTTCAGGGCGTCTGGTTGAAGCGACGCGTGACCTAAGAGCTGGCTCTTATCTAGCTTAACGTATTAGTATTGTCATTCAGCGTGGCAATGCAGCCAGCATCTTAGGGACGCTTCCGTCTGGTAGTGATTTGGATCAGTCGAGCTACTTTTAGACCGTTAGCAGCGGTCTTCAGGTAGCACAGCTGTTTCATTTTTTTTTTTATATTTGTAGATACTTACTAGTTGTGTTATTCTTTCTGTAAATACATATCTATTTATTTTGTTTTTTATTCAACTGGAATGACGAATCAAGCAGATGGCGCACCTGACGTATTATTTATTTATTTATCCTTATAATCAGGAGAACCAACAGCTTAGTTTAACATATTAATAAAGTAGGATAAAAATAGAGAGCCAATAAAATTTATCACGTGTTTGAGTAGATAGGCAACAGGCGTGAATATTCATTTGGTGATAATTACCAATTAATTAGCTTAATACTGCTTTAGAAAATAACAGCAACAACTATACCTAACTATTATAAAACTAAATGACACAGATAAATACGATTTTGCGTTTACAAACATCATGTTATAAGAAGTCTCTGCTCGGTCGTTGTTGCGCCGAGCTGACGCTGGTGTAGAAAAGACCCAAATCTAAAGTTGCTTGCTCGACACAATATGAATTCTGCCTATAACTGGTTGAAACTATTGGAACATAAAGTGGCTTGTTGAATCTAGTTAGTTGAGGAACACTATAGGTTAATCTGGTTTGGAGAAGGGAGGTAAAGTCAACAATCTCCCGTCTTTTGGAGACAGGTTTTTTTTTACAAAGATTATTGTAATTGTTGGATACATAGGTAACTCTTAAAGGATAACACAGATATTTCAAAATCTTAGCCTGAATCCGCTCGACTCGTGAGATGTATTTGTCATAGCGTGGGCTCCAGATTACTAGCCTAGTTTTGCGTTATTTATGCTTTTTCTTTCTCACCTGTTAAAACTTATACTGAGACTTTAAACCAAGATTTGAATAGGATGCGATACTAACAATTTCTAATAAGCCAGTAAAATGAAGTTAAAAATAACCTCGTCGGTAGGTACTTACAACGCAAGTCAATTCCGTAGTTTACCACACAAACGAATGGTACCTTTCTCTCCCTGAAGTAATCCACTGAGAAGGCGAGCGAGTCCTGGAACCCCAATATAGCTGCAGGGAATAGCAGAGCCAGTATGTACCTCATTTTACTGCCTCTAAACATGATCTGATTGTATTCTTTGTAAAACGAATTCTTATAATCATAAAGTACAGTCAGACAAGTAAGTTAACAGTCAAGAATAACAGTCAAACAAGTAAATTGTGAAATCAAAAAGACGTAGTGACCAGGTAAGGTATAGTTTGATGTAGAAAGGATCAAAGCAAGTAAATAATGCAAGTGTGAATATGACAGTTGGAAGCGGTTGGGGTTAGTAGGTAGCATCTAGAGCTTTTATGAGAAAGAGATCGTTCGGACCACCATACTTATTTCTGCCGCAAAGTTATGCTAACATTGCTGTGTTCCGCTTTTGTGTGCCGGTAAAACTACAGTCACATAAGACTTTTCATCGTCTCGGTGTGGCGGGCGCAGTGCATGCCACGTAAGGCACGTCCTAGGTGGACTTAATCTGTGAGGTAATGCATTGATAAAGGCAGAGGATGTTTGTTACGTCATCGATTCAAATCAAAAAATCTTAATATCCCTCTGTAACGTATCAAGTTACGCTGGCTAAACCGAATTAGATAATCTATGTTCCTTGGACCAAACATACAACGTTTGATTTGTATTTTTAAACTGTGTTTGTATCCGTTCTTTGAAGTATAATATATAGACGACTGTACCAATTAAAGAAAGGTAATTTGAATCCGCTGTATTTCACTTTGATGTAATAGAAACGTCAAATATATCGTAGTTGCAATTGAATTGGACTAATGATACTTTGATATCACTCAGACTAACGGTTTTATTGGCTTATAGAGAGAATTTTATAGTAGCTTTGCTCTGGCTATTCTGATTTCTTTTGATAAATATTTCAATATCAAAGCTGACAGTCAAGAAAAATAAAAGATATGGCAGAATTGGAATTATCTTATGAAAGTTCTTGGCTTTTAAAATACTTTTATTAATTATTTCGCAACTATTTCGATTTTCCCTACGTATAAGGGCCAACTTAGCAAATGTTAGCAATTTTGATTGCATACCAAATGCATGCAAATTCATGTTATGCATACCAACTATGATTACAGCAGAATGTTTTTTTTTTATATAGTGGTTTTAATTAAAACAAGCTTTCTTTTGGCGAAATTGGTCTTCTCGTTGCTTATGATTAAATCAGATATCAGAACTTCGACTTGATCAAAATGAGCTCTACACGACCTGATTACTATATCCATTTATAAGTTCATACAACATTTATTTAAAGAAAGAATAATAGAATACATAATATCTCTTTGGTTTTTGTAACATGAAGATAATCTAATCTATACATATAAAACAAAGTTGTGTTAGTTCGGGGGGGGGCTGTTTTTCACCGGGGGCTACCCGTGCAAATCCGGGGCGAGTCGCTAGTTATTTATATAGTAAAGAGTTTTGTCAAGAATTATGAGTCCTACTGGGGTAAATCAATAGGAAACTTTGAGAGCTCGTCCTGTAAAATTCAGTTTTTGTCTTCGGTCGTTATACTTATGGAACATCGATTTGCCCAATGAAACTTAGCTTTGATTCAGTATTACCATCTCTTTTACTCGCGCTACAAAGTATACGGTGAAGGAGATCAGTGTACCCGCCCGACCCGTGTGACTCATATACTACGATGGTGCAGCTCCGTCACAGGTTAGTAATCGCTTATGCGTCAAACGCTATTGTTTACCTACATACCAAATAAGTGAGAGAACTTTAAAAGTGTTGGTAAAATGGGTGTAGCGTGTCAGATAAAGATACACAAAAAGAAAAAGGGCGTCCACAGAGCAGGACAAAGTGTGACTGGGATCATAAAGTACACACTTGACAAGCCAACGAAGTACACAGCAGTAACACTCTCATTTCTTGGCACCGGTAATTGTTCCTGGAGAGAAACCGACTCAGACGACCAATCTACAAGGTACTTCGGCTCCGAAAAATACGTAACCGTTCATATAGACCTACTAAACAAGAAAAAGGAGACTGCCACCATCGATATCGGCTCTTACGAGTATCCTTTTACATTTCGACTACCGGAAGATCTTCCGTCGTCATTCAAAAACGACACGTGCACTTTGGCTTACCGCATTCAACTAAAGTTCGAAAAGTCTACCTTCTTCAGCATTAATAAAATATTCTTCATCGAAATTCCTGTATACGGGTTCGTGGAACCGACTGTAGATGGGCCTGTTACATTCGTCCTTGAAAAAACACTTATGAAACTGTTTTCTGCAGAGAAGTTTGTAATAAACTTGAAAGCTGAGGTGGCGAATACATTTTTGACACCGGGTGAGAACGCGCATCTGTCATTAGTAGTGACCAATAACACGGACACAGTACCTTCAGTGTGGACAGAACTTGTGTGCCATACGACGTACAAGGCCAACTGTGGACGGAAATCCGTTTCAAATGTCAAAATCCAGGACTGTAACAGCGAAAGAACTGATATACCGAAGCAGGGAATTGCTTATTTTTCACAAACCATCCCAACACATCCTGACTTTTATTCTATTACTACCAAGGTCATGCAGAAGCAATACAAGCTGCAGTTCAACATCAGGATCCCTATTCGTAATATAAATGCTATGAAAGAAATGCCAGTGGTTATAGGAGAGAGGAAAGGGGTGAATCCGGATGGATCTGTGGAGGTTTTAAAAGAACAAGGTTCTTCAGGTGGAAGTTATTTTGAACTAGGCAAGGAGGTTAAGCATGATGAGCTGCTTTCCTACTGGGAAGCGATGTATGAGGAAAAAGAAGAGAAAGAGTAACGGGAAAGTTACCTTGTGTTCGAAACGTGCAAACGTGTTTTTGAAAGAAAACAACATTATTAAAAAGATTATTCTCGTTTACTTTATGTAATGTGAATAAAGTTCGTCCAGGGAAGGACTGCCACCATACTTATTTCTGCCGCAAAGTTATGCTAAGATTGCTATGCTCCGGTTTGAAGGGTATAGTGCCGGTGAAATTACAGTCAAAAAAGACTTTTCATCTTTGTCTCAGGGTGGCGGGCGCAGTGCATGTCACGTACATCCTAGGTGGACGTGATCTGAGAGGTACTGCATTGTTATAGGCAAATGTTACCGCATAACATTAGAAAGGCCAACTATTTGTTACGTCATCGATTCAAATAAAAAAATCTTAAAAAGAAGACCTCTGTGAACGTATCAACTTACGCTGACTAACCTCATCGGTAATCTAAGTCCCTTGGAAAAAAATGTGCAACGTTTGATTTGTATTTTTAAACAGTTTGTATCCGTTCTTTGAAAGAAAATATAAAGACGACTATACCAAACAAATAAAGGTAATTTGAATCCACTGTATTTCACTTTGACGGATAAAGAGATTACGGATTTAGAGTAAGCGTACACATAGTGATTAGTTTTGTAGTTTTTTGTTATTGTTGACATGAGTAATTATTCCTAATGTGTGTGTTTAATTAATTGTTTGTTTTTAATTGTTTGTGTTTAATTAATTAATAATCAATCATGTTAATTAATGACCTACCTGTAATTTGCTTAACCTAGAATGTGAAATATAATGGTGCTGTGTATAACTGTTTTAAGAACCTCTTCAACCCTATTGATTTTATTTGATTTTGATTTGATTTGATGTAATAGAAACGTAGCTGCAATTGAATGACTAATGATACTTTGATATCGCTCGGACTAACGGTTTCATTGGCGTAAAGAGAGAATTTTATAGTATCTGATTTGCTTTGATTTAGCTATTTTAATAAATATTTTAATGTCATAGCTGACAGTCAAGAAAAAATAAAAGGTATAGCAGAATTTGAATTATCTTATGAACACCTTGATGACCATTTTTCTTGACTTGTAAAATACTTGTTTAATTATTTCCCACTTATTTTGATTCTCCCTACGTACAAGAGCTAACCTATCAAATCTTAGCCATTTAGATTGCATACCAAGATAATTCCATACATGAATTGCATACAAAGATGTTTACAGCAGAATGCAAAAATCATTGTTTTTTTTTAAATATAGTTATTTTAATTAAAACAAGCTTACTTTTGACGAAATTTGTCTTCTAACTGCTGATGATTAAATCAGTTATCAGAACCTCGTCTTGATCTGCTCTACACGCGCTTATTAATATATTAATTAAAAAGTTCATACAACATCTATATACAGAAAGCATAATAGAATATAACATCTATAGATTTTGTATCATGAAGATAATTTAATTATTTATATAGCAATGAGTTTTGTAAAGAATTATGAAACTTCGAGAGCTTGTCCTGTAAAATTCAGTTTTTCTCTTTGGTCGTTATACTTATGGCACATCCTTGACTCAGTACTAGTACTATCTCTTTTACTCGCGCTACAAAGTATGCAGTGAAGGAGATCAGTGTACACGCCCGACCCGTGTGACTCATATACTGCGACGCGACGGCGAGTCAGCGCTGCCATTTTAGCGCTTTGAGCGCTAGATCTAGCGCTTTTTTGGTGTGTTTAGTGCGCATTTCAAAGTTTTAGCGCCTAGCGGATAATCTGGCGCTTTTCTCATATATGTCAATTGACGACCGATTTGGCGCAGTGGTTGAGAATTCGGCTACCACGCCATAGGTTGCGGGTTCGATCCCCGCACAATACAAACATTTTTGTGCATAAACATATCTGTTTGTATTGGTCTGGATGTTTTCTATTTGTAAATTGTAAGAATTTACAAATAAAAAGTATTTAAGTATGTTTATATCCGTTGTCTGGTTACCATAATACAAGCTTTGCTTAGTTTGGGACTAGATGGTGCTGTGTAACAATGTCCAAGGAGATTTACTATTGTTATTATTCAAGAAATAAGTTAGCGCGAAATCTAGCGCTTTTTTAAAGTGCCATTTTCTAGATATCTAGCGCTTTTTGTAATCATGTTAGCGCTCAATCGCATTTATGATCTGGCAGCACTGCGGCGAGTTCCGTCACAGGTTAGTAATCGCTTATGCGTCGAACGATATTGGTGCCGATTCTACAAACAAGTGAGAGAACTTTAAAGTGATGTTAAAATGGGTGTAGCGTCTCAGATACTGATAAACAAAAAGGAAGAGGGGGTCCACAGAGCAGGACAAAGTGTGACAGGAGTCGTAAAATACGCCCTAGACAAGCCAACAAAGTACAAAGCAATAACACTCTCGCTTCTCGGCACCGGCAACTGCTCCTGGAGCGAAACTGATATGGACGACCAATCTACAAGATACCGCGGCTCAGAAAAATACGTAACCATTCATATTGACCTACTAAATAAGAAAAAAGATACTGTCACCATTGATATCGGCTCTTACGAGTATCCTTTTACATTTCGACTACCGGAAAATCTCCCGTCGTCTTTTAAAAACAACACTTGCACTATAGCATACCGCATTCAACTGAAGTTCGAAAAACCCTCCATCTTAAGCTTCAACAAAAAATTCGTTACTGAAATACCTGTGTACGGGTTCGTGGAACCGATTGTAGACGGGCCTGTTACATTCTACGTAGAAAAAACGCTTATGAGTCTACTTTCTGCAGAGAACCCTGTGATAAACTTAAAAGCTGAGATGGCAAAGACACTTTTAACACCGGGTGAGAACGCGCATCTATCATTAGTAGTGATAAATAACACGGACACAGTGCCTTCAGTGTGGACAGAACTCGTGTGCCATACGACGTACAAGGCCAACTGTGGACGAAAATCAGTTTCAAAGGTTAAAATCCAGGACTGTAACAGTGAAAGAACTGATATACGGAAGCGGGGTATTGCTAATTTTTCACAAACTATCCCAACACGTCCTGACCTTTACTCTATTACTACCAAGGTCATGCAGAAGCAATACATGTTGCGGTTCAACATCAGGCTCCCTATGCCTCATATAAATGCTATGAAAGAAATGCCAGTGGTTATAGGAGAGAGGAAAGGGGTGAATCCGCATGGATCCGTGGAGGTTTTAGAAGAAGGTGCTTCAGGTGGAAGTTATTTTGAACTAGGCGAGGAGGTCACGGAGGATAGGCTGCCTTCCTACTGGGAAGTGATGTACGAGGAAAAGGAGCGAAAAGAGTAATGGGAAAAGTGATCTTGTGTTCGAAACGTAAAGTCGTGTTCTAGAAGGATATTTTTTTTTATTAAAAATATTGTTTTCGTTCACTTGAAATATTAAGTTTTAAAGTGATAATAAAAGACATATCACCTCATTATCACCGAGACATCAGCCACGAGCGGCAGTGGTCAGCACGAAGAGTTCAAGAGACCGGCGCTGACCTGTCGCCTCCTGATTCAAAATGAACACACACACATTCACAGAGGAGAGACCTAAAACGGGTTATATGAGAGTCGAGTTCAAAGATAAATCTATTGAGAAAAGTTTCAACAAACGTGTTTTTCACCAAAAATCTAACATTGTTACGCATTGTTCAAAATAGATTTATTGGTAAAAACATAAAATTTATAATTCGCTATTGATTCAATTACATTCATTTGACTTTAGTTTTTAGTTTCTTTGAAATATTCTATAAGCGAAACAATAAACAATATTTATTTACAGAAATAATAATAGAATATAGAATAGTTTAATTCATAACTTAAGGATACATTTTACTTATTTGTATAACTTAAGGATATAACACAACTAATGCAAGTAGGTACATAGGTATGTACAACATTTATATAATACACGTTAAGTTGAGTTATCTGTTTTTTTTTTACTACGTGTACTTATTACGGAACAAGCTGATGACCCACCTGATATTAGGCGGTAACCTCTGCCTTTAACAATGCATTACCACATAGGTCACGTCCACCTAGGACCGCCACCCTGAGACATAAAGTTGAAAAGTGTCTGTAATTTCATCGGCACCCATACCTTTCAAACCGGAACACAGCAATGCGAGCACTACTGCTTTGCGGCAGAAAAAGGTATGGAGGTAGTACATCTCCGGACGAACTCTTTCACAAAAAATCTTTACTACTACCAAAAAATATTATACCATAAAATAGTAATACTAGTATCTACTATCTATCTTTGTTAATTATATAGTATCTGCTATTTTATGTTGAATTGCATAAAGTATGCAGGCAACTGCGTTATCAGCCGCTTCTAGCAAACATACGTTTTCGCTGACATAGTTCAATTAAACGTACTGACCTAAAGCACATAGCTATCATTTGTGATACAGCTATTTGTCGAATAGGTAGCTAAATATTCAGCATGAACTAATCATTGCACTTTATAAACACAACTAATTATATAAGGTCACTTACTGGCCTCCCTATCACCGCTGCCCTGAGACAAGCCGAGGATAGAACAGCGTGGAAGAAGCTAGTCTGCACCTTTACTAAATCCTTTCAAGAAGGCCACGACCGTAATGAAGAATAAGACGAAGAAGAGATTTAGATAAGGTTGACAGGCCGCCGTTTCAAACTGAAGTTACTTTGAAAAAACGGCCAAGTGTGTGTCGGGCTACGCGCATTGTAGGGTTTCGTTGTTGCCCGTCACAATATGCGGACTAAGAGGTCTTTCCTGTTTTACACAACTAACAACTTCATCTTAGTAATGTAGCTATATCACCTCCTTAGATCGGCCACCAACATGACCATGTCCTATCCACATCCTCACATCCTCCTAAAAGCGATGTCATTTCCCCAGCAGAGGCTGAAAACATTGGTTCACAATATCACGAGCGCACGGTTTCTTCACGGCTGTTGATCTATATCTATACTAATTATAAAGAGGAAAGATTTGGTTGTTTGTTTGCATTGAATAGGCTACGAAACTACTGAACCGATTTGAAAAAAAAACACTGTTGGGATGCTACACTACCCCCGGAAGAAATAGGCTAAATTATATTTTCAAAAAATTAGGGATCCTTATTAAAACTCCAATAATGTAAACCAAGGTCTAAAAAAATGACCTAAAATATTATTTACATCGCGTGCGCTGCGAAAAGTATTGATGATAGAATAAAATAAATTATAATGGGGTTTGGGAAGGGGGAAGGGTTAGGGGGATGGGAGAAAGTGGGGATTCCGAATCTACCCGTGCAAAGCAGGGGCGAGTTTCCAATGGCTGATAAAATTAAAATCAAAACTTTTGATGTAACGACGCATGACAATATCAAAGATGCATTGGTGTCGGTTGCTTCTATTTTTCTAGTAGGCTTAGGCTCTCCGTCGTTGCTGCTTATTACGCGTCAGCATTATCAACAGCCGCTTCTGGACTGAAATCCATTGCTTTGATGAACTTTTCAGGGTTTAATCGATGCAGGCCTTTCGTCAAAGCACCGTTTTTTGAGTGCTGTTGTGGTTGCTGGAAACTTGGTTGCCCATCAGTGTGGTTGCTGCAGGCGTGATAAGTTTTTTTACATAGATACATCGACAAACGCCTTTTTCCCCAATAGGGTAAAAAGAGAGGAGGCAGAGCCTCAAATGGGCCTCTTTTTACAGTGGGTTGCACCATCTTAGAATATACACGTGACAAGTGGTGAGCTCATCACCGCCATTGCTTTGCACGACTGACTCGGCTAACGCTTTCTTCCAGTAATAACACATTCCATAGTAAGCTAGCAGCCAGGACAAATCTTATACCAACGAATCTTACAAACAAGTCCGAGTAATCCCTTAGTCGGCTTTAACGACATCTACGGGAGGAGACGGAGGGGTCTATTCTTAGGCCGGACACACCACGGCTAAATAAATAAATATAAATAAATAATGCTGGACAGTTCACACAACATTATCTAGCCCCAAGCTAACCAGACTTTGTGTTATGTGTACTAGATAACTGATATACTTAATACAATACATTACATAGATAGATATTTTTTATTATACATAGAAAATACCAGGAACACCCTGAACAAATATCTGCAGACCGTATAAATATTTGTTCCGAGGCGGGAATCGAACCCACAACCTCCTGCATCACGGTGAACCTTTGCCCACCGTGCAACAGAGGTCAGGAATTAGAGTGAAACTTTTTTATACTACGCGCATACCTAGATAATAGCTCAAAAACATGCAATTAGGTACCTTTGTTTTTTTTATATCAGTGCTGTGGTGTATTCGGCCTAAGAATAGACCCCTCAGTCTCCTCCCGTGGATGTCGTAAAAGCCAACTAAGGGATTACCCGGACTTGTTGATTAGATTCGTTGGTATAAGATTTGTCCTGGCGGCGGCGCCTAGCTTATTATGGAATGTGTTTTTTTGGATGAAAGCGTTAGCAGAGTTAGTCGTGCGAGGCAATGGCGGCAATGAGCTCACCACTTGTCACGTCTTTATTTCACGATGGTGCAGCCCACTGTGAAAAATGGCCCATTGAAGGTTGCCATTAGGAACAGTCCCATTGCCTAACTTTTTTTTATTTGATTACATTATGTGTATGGAATGTGCATGTGCATTATGTGTGTTTGTGTGTAAGGACTATGTTTTGTACAGAATGATGGTTCCGTTACTGAGGTAATTTCGACAAAAAACTTTGAGAGATAAAAGACCAGTTTTTGCACTTTGGTCCTTATACGTATGGCACATCGATTAACCAACAGTACTGCCTTCTCTTTTACTCGCGCTACATAATGCGCAGTGAGAGAGATCGAAGTATTCGTGCGCTGAGTCACACCCTGCGATTGGTAGCTCGTATTTCCGTCAGACACGCAGTACTTTACTTAGGTCAGTTATTGCGACTGAGTCTGATACTGTTTACGTCCAAACGAGTGATTGAACTTTAGTGTTGTGAGAATGGGTGTTGCTTGTCAGATACTGATAAAAAAAAAGAAGGATGGCGTCCACATAGCAGGACAAACTGTGGCTGGTATCGTGAGATACGCAATCGACACTCCAACGGAGTACAAGGCAGTAACACTCTCGCTTCTGGGCACCGGTAACTGCTCCTGGACAGAGTCACGGGGCAATGGTATATTTGAAACTTACACCGGCTTAGAAGTGTACGTAATTATTCGTAAAGACCTATTAAACAAGAAATCAGAGACCGCAACCATCGATACCGGCTCTTATGACTATCCTTTTACATTTAAACTACCGGAAGATCTTCCGTCGTCATTCAAAAATGACACCTGCACCATATCTTACCGCATTCAGGTAAAGTTCGAAAAGCCTAACTTATTCAGTATCAACAAAACATTCTCCACCGAAATACCTGTGTACGGCCTCATGGACCCGATTGTGGAAGGGCCTGTTGCATTTGGCCTTGAAAAAACACTTCTAAAACTATTTTCTTCGGATATACCTGTTATAAACTTGAAAGCAGAGATGGCGAAGACAATGTTAACACCGGGTGAGATCGCGCATATATCAATAAAAGTGATAAATAACACAGATGTGGAACCTACAGTCTGGACAGAACTTTTCTGCTATATGAACTACGTGGCCAATTGCGGACGGACAATCACATCGCATGTTAAAATAGAGGAATGCAGCTCCAAAAAAACCGAGGTAGCGAAGCGGAGTGTTTCCAATTTTACACAAACGATCCCAACACGCATTGACCTTTACTCTATAACTTCCAAGGTCATGCAGAAGCAATACAAGCTTCGTGTCATCGTCCGGCTACCTTTGCCTCATGTCAATGCTATGGTGGAAATACCAGTGGTTATAGGACAGAGGAAAGGGGTGAATGTGGTGAGAGGATCTGTGGAGGTTCTGGAAGGGGCCTCAGGTGGAAGTTCTTTAGAACTAGGCAAGGAGGTCACGGAGGATGAACCGCCTTCCTACTGGCAGATGATGTACGAGGAAAAGGAGAAAGAGTGACGAAAAAGGAAGCGTGGCACTTGAAGCGTGCAGATTTGTTTTTGGGAAGATATCAAAATTACGTACCCGTGTAAAATATTGCCGGAGAAATATGTATTTACCCGTGTAAAATATGTAAAATAATACATTTTATAGATATGTTTAAAAGTAAATTTATAGGTACAAGATATTTCGTAAGGTATACTGACAATATTGAATAGGAAGTTTCGCTAACAAAAAAAAACTGACTATATTAGCACAGAATAAATATGTAATAATAAGCTATTAGCGTAAGTTATTCTAAGACATTATATAAGACTACTAGCTGTAACCAGCGACTTCGTACGCGTAATATTGTTTTATCCATAACTCTGCGTAATAGCACAGACTAATTATGTTTTACACTGTGGTAATAGTATGTTCTAGTTGTTGTAGTAGTAGAATGTTTGGTTTTCCACTTGTGGTATCCTACCTATGCTAATTGTAAGTTAGCGCGCCTCCCCCGAACGTATGCACATTGCCCGCAACCGTCACAAGAATAATTTCTAAACCAGCATCCGATGGTCCGGTGCCCCTTTCCGCACCGCCAGCAAGGCTGCTCCACGCACTGCACATCGCCCGCGGGCGCGGCGGGAGCGCGTGCTCCCGCTGCGCTGGCGCCGCTGCCGACCCCTACGCAGCCCGCGTGCGCTGCGCCTCGTCCAGCCCCCCCTCCCCCCTTCACCCCCCCAAATCAGGTGTCTTTGTGACTTGTAACTCTGATTTAATTGTAGTGAGCGCCATGAACTGTTCCACGCGTCGTAATATCACTTTTTACTCGAAATATCGAATTGTTCGGTTTTACCGATCGGCATTTTATTCCGATGCACAAAAACATAATAAATAAGCAAGTGGTGGTATTTTTTCGCGGTGTATCTCGTCGCCAGTGGGATTTACAGGTAGGATACCACATTATTATTATTTTATTAAATTAAGGGGTCCCATTTTAACCTTGAGGTCCTGGAATATTTTAATCTCAACAACGACACCGTGACACGACCTTTGAAACGACACCATACTCAAGGTTTTCAATTTAGGGGTCCCATTTTAACCTTGAGGTCCGTAAAATATATCTCAACAACGACTCCGTCAAACGACATTTGAAACGACACCATACTTATGTTTTTCAATTTAGGGGTCACATTATAACGTTGAGGTTCTGAAAATATTTTAATCTCAACAACAACACGTGACACGAATCTTGAGGTCCTGATAATGTTTTAATCTCAGCAACGACACCGTGACACGCCCTTTGAAACGACACCATACTCAAGTTTTTCAATTTAGGGGTCCCATTTTAACCTTGAGATCCTGAAAATATGTAATCTCAACAACGACACCGTCAAACGACCTTCTAAACGACACCATACTCAAATTTTTCAATTTAGGGGTCCTATAACTCCTTTAGGACCTTTGGGGACCTTTAGGTCCTGAAAATATTTTGATCTTAATGACTTCACCGTGAAACAAACTTTGAAATTGCCAAAATACGCTGAAATCTCGCTAAAACCTAAAGTGTATTTATTTACAAAGAAAAAGTTCCCATGCTTTTTTTCAGCAAAATTTCAAGTACTTCTGAAACTTATGTTGGCTATTTTTATTTAAGGAATTACCTTGTGAATTTTCTTGTTTCTACTACCAACGGTTTCCGAAATACGAAGCATTTTAGTTTTACATTAAAAGCCATTTTGGACCCCTTACAGGGTGAATTTTCAAAAATCCTTTCTTAAGTACACCCCTACACCCAAAAAGGAATACATCCTTCAAATTTCATGTGTCTAGGTCCAGCGGTTTAGACTGTGCGTTGCAAAACGCAAAGTGTATACGTTAAAAGCCCTTTTTGAACCCCTAAGAGGGTGAATTTTCCAAATTCCTTTCTAAGTACACCTTTACACCCTAAAAGGAATACACTGTCCAAATTTCAACTCTCTACGATCAGCGGTTTAGGCTGTGCGTTGTAAAAACTAAAGTTTTTTTATTTTTTTACATAGAAAACGATCCCTTTCCATTTTTCAGGAAAATTTCAGGAATCGCTGAAACACGTGTTTATTTATTTTATTTGAGGAATCTCCATGTAAAATTTCAAGGTTCTACTGCTAACGGTTTCTGAAATACAGAGCTTTTTTGTTGTATATTAAAAGCCCATTTTGGACCCCTTAGAGCGGGAGTATCGGAAATTCCTTTCTTAGTGCACCCCTAGACCACATAAGGAATGTACCCTCCAAATTTCAGGTCTCTAGGACTTACGGTTTAGGCTGTGCGTTGATTGTCAGTCAGTCAGTCAGTCAGTAAGTCAGTCAGTCACGCAACGATTTTATATATTTTGATTATAGAATTTTGAACATAATAACTTTTGAAACTATCATGTTTAAGTATGTAACTTTTGAAACTATCATGGTTAAGTATGTACATACTTAAACATGATAGAGATAAAATTGAAGGTGACAATTTGATTAAAAAAACTGTATCTCTTGAATAATATCCACATCCACAACAGCGCATGCTGGGTAGCATGCGCAAGCATTATATTTTTGACCAAATAGGTGGTCCTATTTTTCACCTCTCGTTGATGTCTGATATGATTAGCCACCAGTGGTAGGTATTGAAATAGCTGCCGATGATATTTATTTTTCGTGTATAATTGGCACGTTATTGGTGAATAACAAGTAGTTAATTTTGTAAAAATTAAAAAACCCTCAACGCAATGAAACGGCTGAACCGATTTTGATCAAACATAGCTAAGAAAACTCACGACAAATTCACCTTTCAAACAAAAAAAAAGAAATCGGCTCATCCGTTCGGGAGCTACGATGGGACAGACAGACATACACACACACACACACACACACACGTCAAACTTATAACACCCCTTCGTTTTTACGTCGGGGGTTAAAAACAAAATAAACATATTTAAAGCTATATAAGAAGTTCTAGCTTGATCGTTGAGTGCTTGAAATAAAACATTATTATGAACTAAATATTTTTTATTCACACAATTTCGAAAAACAGCCTCAGTACTTACAAATATTCAAAAATATATTAAAACTCTTAGGTAGTTAAGGTAGTATAATGTGTGAATAATATAATACCTATACCCATATGTGGTATTATTCTTTGTGTAACTAAAACATATATTAACAGAAAGAATAATAAAACAAATACAAGGTATGTACAAAATACATATGAAACAGTTAGGCCCTTCTCCCATTACGATACGCACAGGCGATTCAAGTAACACATACAAGTATCCAGCAAGTATCTCACATACCTACATTTGAATACAGGCTCGCGATACTTGGCGGCGACTAGTCTCCGAGACTTGCAGGATACTTGAATCGCCTGTGCGTATCGTAATGGGAGAAGGGCTTTATGCTACCTGAAGATCGCTGCTAACGATCTCAAGGTAGCTCAACTGATCCAAATCACTACCAGACGGAAGCGTCCCTAAGATGCTGGCTCCATATAATGTAACTAAATATACAATATACTAATTATGTTTTCCCTCTGCGCAACATATTCGCGCATCTCATACCGAACTGGGTCTGGACACCATTTATTTTACTAAGTGGCGGAGTCTAGTTTTTTAGTTTAATAAATAACTATTCCGTAAAAAGAAACATTTTCTCGTTTAATCCAAGACAAAGGGTGAAATGAGATTTGTGAAGGCAAGGGTCGACCTTTGTATTCGAGTAATGTGATCCTGATAAGTCCTTTCAGTAGTTACAGGTCACTCAATTGTATAGATATTTAGTTGTAAAAAACGCACAAGTGCGAGTTAGACACGCGTACCGAGTGCTTCTTGTCTGATTATTTGATTAAATTACACGTTTTTTTTTATTGTCCTTTGTACACTGTTGTCCGTTTTTTCACCCCACGTTATTCTCCCGGGGCATGTTAGGTGGATATATTATTTGCTTGTAAACGACCAACGAATTTTAAATTTAGTAATCTGTGCCCGGGGTACCTAACTGAATTTCGGGATATGCAGTATTTTGGATCTATCTGTGTCATGAAAATTTAACTAGCTATTTTGGCGTAAAGTACGGCGAACATACAAACTCACTAACAGACGTTTTAGTTTTCTATAATGAGGGTTTTTCATTTTAGAAATTAAATCAAAAAGTAGTTCTATTTTGCTTGATAGATGGCGCTGTGATTTTCAAAATTAACAAATGCATTATCTGTGCGGTGTACTGTGCTTTGTGCTATGTGTTCTGTGTGTGTGTGGTGTGTGTGCTGTGGATATATTATGTGTCTATGTTAGGTGGATATATTATTTGCTAGTAAACGTTATACCAACGAATTTTATCTCTACGTCGCTGACGTTGACATTTCACTTTATTTTGACAGTTGAGTACAGAGCAGTGCCATCTATTTTCAAGGCTGTATGCATGATTTAAAAACGGCCGTGAAAACCCCTCATTGTAGGGAGTGTCATTTAATTTGTTATGTGTTGTTTCTAGTTCTTTTTGGTCAATACATTCACTAAACTTTGTATAATTTAAAATTTAGTAGTTACCTAGTTGTTTAAGCTGTAGTACCTAAGTAAGAAACTAAGTTGTAGATTAATTATTAATAACTAAGCGCCCTCAAAAAAAAACAATTACTTACTGCAGAGGGAAAATTAGACATAAGTGCTTACTAGTTTGTAAAACCAAATTTTTACACCTATTTATACAAATAAATATCTTGAATCTTGAATCTTGAGTTTTTTTCCGAAAGACCGCTCGCAGTTTGCCGGCCGTTTTATGCTGATTTGTGTAGGTACTATCGCTAGATCCTCCAACTTGTTCATTCCGCTAACATGGGCATGTCATAGGCACATCCTTCGAGACGCGATGTGATTTCCCCAGCGGTCGGAGGGACTGATATTGGTCCATAATCTAGTCACGAGAGCTCGCCGGTTATTGACAACGGCAGGAGTAGATGGGGTGTCTACATCAATATTATAAAGAAGGTGGGCAACCGCTGAAACAGGTCAAAAATATGAACCAGGGCCCCTTCATGGAAGGAATTAGTACGGTTCTAAATGTTGTTTTTTATCCAATTTTTCTAAAGAACTTTTAGAAGTTGGGAAGCAAAAAATTTATTTCTAAATAATTTGATAAATCAACTCATTGAATTTGCGTGAAACAAAATGCTGCAAGCTTCATTACTTTCCCACAACTTCTACGCAAGACATTAAATTAGTTTTTTCATTATCTTAAAATATATTGTCAATAGGTAACTAAAAGTATCTAGACTGTACGTTAGTTAGTCAAAAAAGTTGGGTCAAACAATGTATGAGGAGTTGCCCATGTTCTTTGAGTGTTGTTTGACCCAGCCACAGAATAAATAATACTACATGTATGATCTATAAATATTTGTTTATGTTTAAATCCAGTCTAAACTCTGAATATGTAAAATATCTCTTGTGTATATGTAGTAGTTGTGGTTGCGCGGTGTTTGTAGTTCCTGATATCAACGACACAGGATCCTAGGAACTACAAATATAGACACACGCCTATTCCCCGAAAGGGTAGGCAGAGCCTCAATGGGCCTTTTTTCACCATGGGTTGAACTATCGTGGGAATATACTAGACATGCGGATATGCGGACACTAGTAATAGATGGAAAAGCCGCTTGGCTTAATTACTGAAGAGTAGAGCCTGTTAAACTGGCATATACCTACTGCTGCCGAAAGCTGCCAGCCCACGAAGTACCTAAATAAGCCAGACATATACACATACTGTAATATATTACAAGATTCCATAATCCCGCGAGGTAAACGGAACCATCACATACATTATGATTATCCCTGGATCGGGCTATGAAAGCAGCGATTGAAAGTTTTTTTTTGTATGTACAACTTGGTTTGACGGATCAAGCAGATGGCCCACCTGATGTCAAGCTGTACCCTCTGCCTATGAACATTACATTATCACATAGGTCACGTCGACCTAGGACGCACCCTATGTGAAAATATATATACACTGCATTGCACTGCGCCTGTCATCCTGAGACATAAAGATGAAAAAACTCATGTGCCTGTAATTTCACCGGCACTTAACTACTGCTTTGCGGCAGAAACCTATTTCTATTTTTTTTTCTTTTTCTTTTGTATTGTGGTAGTACTTCCTCGGACGAACTCTTTCACAAAAAAGCTCGATAAGTTTTTTTACATAGATACATCGACAAACGCCTTTTTCCCCGAAAGGGTAAAAAGAGTGGAGGCAGAGCCTCAAATGGGCCTCTTTTTACAGTGGGTTGCACCATCTTAGAATATACACGTGACAAGTGGTGAGCTCATCACCGCCATTGCTTCCCACGTCTGACTCTGCTAACGCTTTCTTCCAGTAATAACACATTCCATAAAAAGCTAGCAACCAGGACAAATCTTATACCGACTAATCTTACAAACAAGTCCGGGTAATCCCTTAGTTGGCTTTTATGACATCCACGGGAGGAGATGGAGGGGTCTATTCTTGGGCCGGACACACCACATCACCGGTTTTTTTAAACAAGCTTTCATGAAATTAGTGATCAGAACGTGTGCTGATCAAACACTGCCAGTCTACTATTATCCATCGAGGAGTTTCGTTGTCCACCTTCCGTCTCCATCATCAGGTTAGCTCGCTGTCACCATAATACTGTATTGTCAACGGACTTGGCAGGTATGCTATTTTTTTACAATTCCTGACCGACGTGTAAAAAATTATTTACATTAAATTTATTATTCTGATTTTTCTGATTATTCTCTATGCCAAATTTCAGCTTCAGTCGAAAACCGGGAAATTGGTATTTAGATTAACTGGTTTGTAAGAATCGTTGGTATAAGATTTGTCCTGGCTGCTAGCTTATTTAAGGAATATATTATTAGGTTCTGGAAGAAAGCTTTAGCAGAGTCAGACGTGGGAAGCAATGGTGGCGATGAGCTCTCAGCTTATCACGTCCATTTCCCACGATGGTGCAACCCACAGTGAAGTGGCCCATTTGAGGTACTGCCTACCCTTTCGGGGAAAAAGGCGTGTGTCTATGTATGTATGATTAAAATCTTACTACTGGCCAAAGGTTGATTTGCCCTTGATCTCTCGACGTATCTTATTCCTGTGACAATTGGATCCATGCTCTGTCAATGGTGTTCAAATTATCTAAATTGTTTTTCCTGCCGATCTCTTTGATTTGGTTAAACTAGAGCTTTGTAAACAGTTATTGAGATATGAGCTCATAAAACTCTTCAAGCTATTAATTGTGAGTTGGATTCGTTGAGCTACCTTTAGATCGTTATTAGTATAGGTCTTCAGGTATCATAACTGTTTTTTATGTATTTTTTTAATTTTACCTTCTGGTATTAGTTTATTTATTTATTTTATTAAAATTCAACTGCTTACTGCACTTACAGTTTACACCAACGCGTGCAGAAAGCCAAAACAATAGGTACAAATATTAAAAACTAGCGATGGTAGCCTAACGGTTCAATAGTGCAACTTAGAATCCAATGATACCGGGTTCGATCCTAGGCTCCGCACCAATGACTTTTCTAAGTTATGTGCGGATTTCCATCGCTCTGTGCTTCGGAGGGCACGTTAAGCTGTCGGTCCCGGCTGTTATTGATTAATAGCAGTCGATAAGCCATGTCAGAGGCCCTCGGGCGGCTTGACAAACTCTGACACCAGAGGCCAGCACTACCTCATACGAAACGAAACGAAACGAAATATTAAAAACTAGAAACTTAGAAAACTAATAGAAGAACTTAGGAAAACATTAAATTTTAAAAAAAATACATCGATTTCTGGTTCTGGTTCCTAACTTTTTATTAGTTCTACTATTCTTTCTTTAAATAAATGTATTACTTTATAAAAAAAAAAAAACGTAGTACAAATACCTTAATTATTAAATCCCACTCCCACTTCATAGCCACAACTCCTTCTAGGCCAGGAAAGTAGCGGACCCGGCTTTTCTAGCCTTAAACGTGACCGGTCCCCTTGAAAAATGGGTGTAGCTACATTACTGATTTCAGTACATAAACTCTCAAGGCCTGCTTTGCATGTAAATAGGATTTTTTATAAATGGTGGATAGGTTTAAGCGGTGAAATAAATACTTGTTTGCGAACGGTTTGAATAAGGACCGGACTTAAAAAGCTTAGGGAGGGCTTCATTTAAACAAAACATTATACGTTTGTGTTTCCGGGCAAAGAATAGACCCCTCCGTCTCCTCCCGTGGATGTCGTAAAAGCCGAAGGGATTAGGCTGACTTGTTGATAAGATTCGTTGGTATAACATTTGTCCTGGCTGCTAGATTATTATGGAATGTATTATTACTGGAAGAAAGCGTTAGTTAAGTCAGTCGTGGGAAGCAATGGCGGCGATGAGCTCACCACTTGTCACGTCTATATTCCACGATGGTGCAACCCCTGGTTAAAAGAGGCCCATTGATGAAGCTAAAACCCTAGCTAGTTCTTTAAGAATAAGCTAAAACGGTGGTTAATTGAACTAGCCTTCGACCAAAGTATTTACTTTGGTCGAAGGAACTAGCACCGTATGAATTAAATTTTCGTTACATGTATACTCGTTATTTGAGATAATAATTTGACATATTGTACCATCATTTGACATTATATTTTACAATACCATCAGGTATTTAATTCAATCAATGTTCATAATAATACAATTATATGTTAGCTCATTAAGTGTACTGTACTATTTATTGTACCAATTTTAAATGTAAAAACTGACATGTACCTACCTAATAATTTTTTACCAATAAATAATTATGAACTATGAACTATGAGGCACTGCTTTTTCGGGGGAAAAGGCGTGTGTCTATGTATGTATGTATGTCATAATAATAGACTCCAGAGTGTATAGAATGCCAATAATACCAGATGGAAACAATGTTTCGCGAGCGCGTGATAATATGAAGCTAGGTGCCTGCATGGTAACTATAGCCAGGTGCATTGACGAGACGGTACTCACATAAAAAGAGTAGGCGTTGTCAGTCGTCAATTGAATGTCCCATAAAAAATCACCTTTTTAGGGTTCCGTACCAAAAGGGTAAAACGGGACCCTATTACTAAGGCGCTTGGCTGTCCGTCTGTCCGTCCGTTTGTCACTAGGCTGTATCTCATGAACCGTGATAGTAAGACTGTTGAAATTTTTACACATAATGTATTTATGTTGCCGCTATAACAACAAATACAGAATAAAAAAATACTTAAGGGGGCTCCCATACCAAAAACTTGTTTTTTCTTGCTGTTTTTATAGAGATAATGATCTCGCCAGGCTGTATCTCATGAACCGTGACAGTTAGATAGTTGAAATCACAGATGATGTATTTCTGTTGCCGCTATAACAACTGTAGTGTCGTTGTACACCCCAGTGTAAGTACTTCTGGTTCCTTCAGTAGCGGCTTCGTCAGATCCTCGATCTCACCACAACACCGACCATTAGCCTGGTATCCGAGCCATCACCAACTGCTGCTTACCATAGACTATGTCTGTTGTCTTTTCCTACCGTCTACATAGAAACAGGCATAAATCTGTTGGCCTCTGTATGCCACAGACTAACATTATAATTTTGGCATTGCACCTACATACCTACACCACAACAACAAATACTAAAAACAGAATTAAATAAATATTTAAGGGGGCTCCCAACAACAAACGTGATTTCTCCAAATGTCTGCGGGGTCAGTTTTTAGATGGGTGACCGCTTTTTGCGTTTTTTTTTTTTGTTTTTTTTTATAAACCTGTTTTTTTGACGTTTTTGTAGGTAATGGTACGGAACTCTTCGTGCGCGAGTCAGACTCGCACTCGGCCGGTTTTTTGTTTTTGATGGCACGACAAACTGGCTCATGGTAAGTGGTTGAATACCGTCGCCCATTGATATCTGAAACACCATTGCCAATGCATTGCCTGCCACAGGTTAGGTACTTTTTTAGAGCGAAATATTTTTGTGGAAATGGGAGCTCATTCCACAACTTGCACGTAACTATGTGGGGAAAAGATCTCCTAAAGCGAGCAATACGAGACACTTACGTGTCAATGTGTTGATGAGCCGGTGTCGAGAGGTGCGACGGTAGAACCTAGATGCGGGTATGACGAACAGTTCGATCTTCTATAGAACTGTTTATATTCTGTGATATATGTTACATTTCGGGGACTGCTCCCAGGAACTTCACGATCTGATCCCATCATATCCTTTTCATCATAGGACGAGCAAACGCGCGGCTCGGTACTATATCCCTACCTCATTAGTTACTTCGTACTAAACGTTCCAGTTCTACCTTTATAATGCGAACTGCTAAGGAGTCGAATACACTAACGTCGTCTGTCTTTCCTCAAAACTATAATCTGGGTCTCTTCCAGGCTACAGTGAATAAGTGCCTTCTAGATCTTTATGCTCGATCTTCGGCCACATCGTCACTTACCAACAGGTGAGATCGTGGACAAAAAAGGTCCATCAAAGTTAAAAAAAAAAACAGAGTATACCGCAATATAAAGTCGATAAAACACACAGAGCGAGCCAATGTCTTGGAGATGCCTCAGCGGTTCTAGTGTGAGCAATGGTGAGCAGCAGCTTGCGGTCGTTGTGCAATATACAAAGAGTGAAGACGGTGGTGTTGTAGTAGCTGTAGGGTCTTTCCTCGAACAAGCCCTCTGGACTTTTGATAGAATAGAATAGAATTTTTTATTGCCATAGGTGATAACACATAACAAATATATAAGTGAATACTTAAATTAGGTGCACAGGCTATGACTCGTCAACATCAACAATGCTCTAAAAACTTATAATTAATTGGTACATTTTTAAATTATTTTTATCGCTGTATAGGGGCGATTGTCGATTTTTAATAACTTATTAATTATCAACACTGTTATTGTACAAACAACGGAAAAAAAACAGTAAACAAAACAAAGAATGTTGTAAAAATAGGTAGGTATATTGGTAGGCACAGAACTAGGAGCACACCCACCATCATGTAAAAATTGGTGGTTCCACCATTTCGACATTATTCGGATCGTGACTCAGCTATCCAGTGGACTGCGTACGTGTGTCAATGTCTGCTTAATCCTGAAGCATGGCTGCGAAGGTATTTAATCGCGCAGAACTAAGTCCCCAGCTCACCTCAATTACTCAAGTCTGGAGCCAGCTTAGCTCTCGTGTCGATGTCTAATACAGCGAGTCTCAGAAACTCGTGTGGATGTCTGATACAGGCTGTCTCAAAAATGGTAAGCTTTTCTACACATAATAGGTGTTTATGGTAATCCCCGAGCTCAACTTTCTGTTATAATTGACTACCAATTGACAGTGTGCTGGATGCTCATTCCTGAGGCGCGAAATTATTATTCTTTTGGTGTTTTTTGCCCATTACAGCTCATCGACACTTCTTCAGATAGCGAAAGTTGATTGCACACACACATACTTTTAATTGATAAAACATAGACACACGCCTTTTTCCCCGAAGGGGTAGGCAGAGCCACAATAGGCACACAGGGCACAGTGGGTTGCACCATCGTGGAATATAGACGTGACAAGTGGTGAGCTCATCGCCGCCATTGCTTCCCACGACTGACTCAGCTAACGCTTTCTTTCAGTAATAACACATTATTCCATAATAAGCTACCAGCCAGGACAAATCTTATACCAACGAATCTTATCAACAAGTCCTTGAGTCCTTCCAGTCCTACTTTTAATTGATAGTATCTTATAAATATAATAAGTTAAGCTACGATACCCATAAACAAAAAAAAACACTGTAAAGATAAAGATAAAGATAAATAAATATATCTTTATCTTTATCTTACAAAAAACACTGTAAAGATAAAGATAAATACCTATATATATCTTTATCTTTATCTTTACAGTGTTTTCTTTTTATTTATGGTTATCGTAGCTTAACTTATTATATTTATGAGATACTATCAATTAAAACATGTGTGTTAAGTCTCCTAGTTCTCGCGAAATCTGAAGAAACAAGTATTGATGAGCTGTAATGGGCAAAAAACACCAAAAACAATTAATTTCGCGCCTCGCGGTCACTGAAAATAACAAAAAATATTTTATCGATTAAAAGATATGAAATAAATATGTTTTATTCTTTGTGTTTTAAACATGTTTCTAATAAAATAAAATAAACATGTTTTAAACAAGTAGGTATGCATTTTTCCCAGTGTTTTAAGGAGTGCTTTAAACTGTTTTTTTTTATTTAAAAAAAAAAATGCCAACCTTGCCTATTTATTTATGAGCGAGTCGTTGGAAGCAATGGCGGCGATGAGGTCACCACTTGTCACCTCTAGATTCCCATGATGGTGCAACCCACAGTGAAAAGAGGCCCATTGAGCCTCTGCCTACTCCTTTCGGGGGAAAGGCGCCCATACATACATACGTATGTATATATGTATGGGCGAACAAGGCAAATATACGAACACAAATAGCCAGCATAAGAAAGCTTAATTATATTATATTCACATATTAATTAATCGTACAAAGATCAACTCCATGATAAATAATACCTCTTACCCTGACAGATTGCTCTTAGAAGCCAACTTTTGATTAGTTACAAGCCAATTATTCATGTTGCCATATAACAATAAGGGCTCTTATTGAGTTACAATATGCTCCATGCATGCCACAGTACAAATAGTAGTACAAAGCTACATATCAATACGATTCTCCCCTCTCTAATTTCATTCTGCTCAAGGTTGATGCGCACGCTTGCGGCGCGATTTTTTTTTATTTTATGTTTTTTGCCTATTACAGCTCATCAACACTTCTTCAGATAGCGAAAGTTGATTTGGCGAGAACTAGGAGACTTAGCACACATGTTTTAATTGATAGTATCTCATAAATATCATAAGTTAAGCTACGATACCACTAAAAAAAACACTGTAAAATGTGTTTAGGGGGGGGGGGGGGGGGGGGGGGTATCGTAGCTAAACTGATGATATTTATGAGATACTATCAATTAAAACATGTGTGTTAAGTCTCCTAGTTCTCGCGAAATCAATTGAACATGAGCTGTAATGAGCAAAAAACACCAAAAAAAATGAATTTCACGCCTCAAGCGAGATCTTCTATTAACATTGTTTTAAAACAACATCGAAGCGCGTTGTGTTGGATTAATACTTAGCTGTATTATTGACTAGCAGCGCCCCGCGGTGTTACCCATATAAGTCTCGATACCGTGGGAATATCGGGATAAACATGTGCCTATGTATTATTCTGGGAGTCAAGAAATTCTAATTCCAAATTTCATCCAAATCCGTCCAGCCTTTGCAGCGTAAGAAGTAACGCACACACTCCAAACTTTCGCATTTATAATATTAGTAGGATTAGATCGGATTTTTAATTTTGAATACAAAATCATTTAGAGGAGGTACCACAAAAAAACGTCGCCTAGAAAAAAACGTCGCAAAAAAACATTCCTTTTGATTTATGGAACCCTACAGGTTCCTTAAATCAAAAGGAATGAGGTACCCAATTTTCATCGAAATCGGTTCCGCTGTTTCGGCGTTTTTGATTAACAGACATCTAAACATATTAACTTTGACATTTATGATTTAGTGGGATATGTAGAGAGTTGAAGGTTGACCCAACGCATGTGACGATCACTTCGCAACTCTCAATAGACGCCTGGCGATCACACGATATCGAAACCTATACTCATAGGATTGTAGCTTAAATCCATTTGACAAAATTATACCATCAGCGCCACAAGTCCGCTAGTTCGTTTGGTTTTACGGCTGCGTCTCAATCTAGCGTAAACGTAATAAAGTTCATTTTATCACACAAAGCTTCATGCGCGGTTCTTATTTCCATGGACAATGTATCTTAGAAGGCATAAATCGCTCTGAGACGGAAGAAACGAAAATGTATGACCAATCCCGTGCCAGGAACAAATCTTATTGGTTGAGTTCTGTTCATAAGCGAGTGGCTTTTTTTAATTTATTCTGTGGCTGAAGGCATTTATCATAATCATATGTTCTTTTTTCGTAAAAATGAAACTTTAATATGCTCCCCTGTAAAGTTCACATTTTGTCGCTTTAGCACTATAGCCTTTCCATTGACGATACGATTATGTGTTCTGGTAGTGTCATTTCCATTATCAACTTCAACCTGGAAACGTATAGCTGGAGCATGTAGGATGATGTCAGTATTTGTATAAGTAGTAGATGTCTGTCTGTCTGTCCGTGTTTGTCACAGCCACTTTTTCCGAAACTATAAGAGCTATGCTGTTGAAACTTGGTAAGTAGATGTATTCTGTGAACCGCATTAAGATTTTCACACAAAAATAGAAAAAAAAAACAATAAATTGTTAGGGTTCCCAATACTTAGAACTGAAACTCAAAAATATTTTTTTCATCAAACCCATACGTGTGTGGTATCTATGGATAGGTCTTCAAAAATTATATTTAGGTTTCTAATATATATTTTTTCTAAACTGAATAGTTTGCGCAAGAGCCACTTCCAAAGTGGTAAAATGTGTTCCCCCCTCCCCCTAGTATAATCACTTAGTTGACTAGTATAATCACTTAGTTGGCTCTTATGACATTCATGGGAGGAGACGGAGTCAATTGAGACATTAAAGCTCTCTATTATCTTTAAGTAATACTCCGGCCCTCTATAACTGCCCATTGTACGTTACTTTTATTGTTTTTTGTTCCTATATGTTAGCCGAGTCAGTCGTGGGAAGCAATGGCGGCGATGAGCTCACCATTTGTCACGTCTATATTTCACGATAGTGCAACTTACTGCGAAAAAAGGCCTATTGAGGATCTGCCTACCCCTTCGGGAAAAAGGCGTGTGTGTATAAGTAGTGTATGTTTGTATTTTTCTGTTTAGTGTGCAATAAAAAGTTTATCTACTTATTATCTACTGCAAACTGGTTAGACGAGCAAGAATCTAGAGTAGGATCATCCATTGAGCTGATGTTCTACTTTGAGACAGGCCAGCTCCTAGCTATCTTCTAGCTACGTTCATCTTAGGGATGGGTCACACTTGCAAAATCGAGTACCAGGGCTTCCAAGTACGTCCACCTTATGATACCAGAGACAAAAACCAGGTTTCAAAATACATTCAAGTATTTTTAACCCCCGACGCAAAAACAACGGGGTGTTATAAGTTTGACGTATCTGTTTGTGTGTTTCGGTCTGTGGCATCGAGCTCCCGAGCGGAGGAACCGATTTTGATTTTATTTTTTTGTTTGAAATTTGAATTATAGTCGGGAGTAATCTTAGCTATGTTTGAACAAAATCGGTTCAGCCATTTCATTGCGTTGAGGGATTTTTTATTTTTTACAAAATTAATTACTTGTTCTGAATAATAAATGGATCCGTGCACTAATATTAATAGGGAACAAAATCACGTTTGAAAAAAAAACTACGAAATTGAAAAATACTTGCATAGGAAATTTGACCAAACCTTCTTATGAATAAGAAGCATAATTGCATCTGCGAAAAAGTATTCCGAAACCTTGCAAGTAATCCGATTGCACAGGGTGATTAAGTTTCTGCGTGCGGAATTAGCAACTTTACTTCCATGTTGCAAGTATTTTTTACTTTCAAGTATTTATGGTCCGCACCTGGTCGGCTTACTTGCATGTAAAACCTGTTGGAAAAAACCTGGTCGCGTAAACGCCCCTTCCCTATATTCTAAGCGTGGAGCAAACCGGTGGCATAGCGGTGAGCGCGTTCTAGCGGGTTCAATACCCGCCCGGTCGGTTATTATTGGGATAAAAAAAAACATGTTTCTTTTTGAGATAAACAATTGTTTATTTTGTATGGTTATACCCTACGTTCATCTAACCACCACCAATCTTATTAGTCTCTGCTAAACCTATTTAATTTAAACAGGCTACAGATTCCAGTGGCGTAACAATAGGGTGGCAGGGCTAGCAAAATGCCACGGGCCCCCGAACCAAGAGGGCCCCGGCCCAAGAGGCCGCCAGCTCATTTTTTTTTTTACATTGTACCTGATTATTTCATTTTATTTGAAAAGTGTATTTTAATAAGTTCTGCTTAAAATCCAAAGTGAGACAACAATTTCTTTTTAATTTTCGTATTTGCCACGGGCCCCAGATGGTATAGTTACGCCACTGACAGATTCCTTGACTTCCTCTCGCTTGCACCAAACCCCAGAACCCAAAAGTTATTACAAGTTTGTTATTGACGTAATAGTATTAAGAAGCAACAGTATCCAAGTGCCCTAAGGTTCAATAGAGTCTCAGTAATGTCTACTGTTTTATACTCTGTAGTGCTGTTTTGCTATTCTGTTCGTATTTGAACAATTCTTCAACTTCAATGTTTTATTTATTAGATTCTGTCGTCTACGGTCTTTTGTATTTAAAACTAGATATATAGATAAACTCTTTATACAAATAACACACAGAAATACAAAACATAACTTAATAACAAAAAATAACAGAAATGCACAATGGGCATCGACACGGCAAAATCGTATGTGTCCGGTCGGCGTGATTCAGTAACAAACAAACACATGTTCAGGCAGATGTTACCGCTTAACATCAGTTGGGCCATCAGGATGTTCAGTATTTGAAGTAGTAAAAAAAAAACTTTCAAGTTTATAACTTTACTAGCAACTCGCATTGGTAGTGTCAGGATCCCTCCTCCCCATCCCCCTTTCCTCCTGTCTTACCCCCCGTCTATACACATACAAAATACTAGCCATTCCCCCCCCCCCTAACATACAAGTTTACCTCCTTATAATATTAGTGTAGACTCGGTATAGTAGTACGAGTAGGTATAGTAGACTAGAATTGGCTAGGATGGACCTGTTTTCTGTGTCAATGGTTCTTTCTTTGTATAGGTGCTGACTGTGTCCATTGATATAAACCACCAGCGTGGTTTAAGGGTTCTTGCGCCTTGCAGAGAGACTCCATTCATAGACAACCCTGCAGGTTGTATAGACGTAAAGATCTTGAGGCACCTTTGGGTTGAATGTTGTAAAGCATGGCTCCCGGTATCAAGCTGTAAGCTTTTTAACATACTTCCTATAGAGTTGAAAGTTATTGATAGTATTAACGTATATAAAGTAAGTCTTACAAAGCTACTGCTGAAAGGGTGTTTCTACACGGTTGATGAATTCATGACATGGGATTTTAAATAGGGTATAAGTTATAATTGTATTTAAGCTGACATTATTAATTTTTGTAAATGTATTTTAATGTTCTTGTGTGTTTTTTTAATTGTACCTAATTTCAAACACGATTTTTTTAATTGTTAGTGAATAAATAAATTAAATGTAATAAATCACAACAGAATGTCCACCCAACGACTAATCTCAATAAGCAAATTTCGTCCATCCCTTATTTCTAACTTTCACCCCCATTAACATTATCGACAATAAATCAAGGGTAGTAAGCAGGGTCGTTTTAATTCCGTGTTCGATTGGCTCATAAATCGTGGGGGTCGTTAAATGGGCCATCCCGTGTCGTCACGATTTTCTACCCCTACTTTTAGTGTTTACTTTTCAAATAGGTATTTAGTAGGAGACGACAAAGGTGGGTGTCTCCCCGAAAAGGCAACTAACGAGACTATTTTATACTCTAGGTAGTTTTATTGTCATATTATAAAAATCAATAAAAAAACAGCCAAGTGAGTGCGAGTTGGACTCGCGCACGAAGGGTTCCGTACCATAATCTAAAAAAAAGAGGCCAAGTGCGAGTTGGACTCGCCCATGAAGGGTTCCGTAGCAGCAAGTAACATAATATAAAAGTTCTTGGATGGATTACGATTAATGACGTATTAAAAAAAAACTACTTACTAGATCTCGTTCAAACCAATTTTGAGTGAAAGTTTACATGATAATGTACATCATATATTTTATCATTCTCTTATTTTAGAAGTTATGGGAGGGGGACACACTTTTTACCACTTTGGAAGTGTCTCTCGCGCAAACTATTCAGTTTAGAAAAAAATGATATTAAAAACTCATTATCATTTTTGAAGACCTATCCATGGATACCCCACTCGTATGGGTATGATGAAAAAAAGTTTTTTTAGTTTCAGTTCTAAGTATGGGGAACCCCAAAAATAAAAAACTACTTACTAGATCTCGTTCAAACCAATTTTGAGTGAAAGTTTACATGGTAATGTACATCATATTTTTTTTTTAGTTTTGTCATTCTCTTATTTTAGAAGTTATGGGGGGGCGGGGGACACTTTTTACCACTTTGGAAGTGTCTCTCGCGCAAACTATTCAGTTTAGAAAAAAATGATATTAAAAATCTCATTATCATTTTTGAAGACCTATCCATGGATACCCCACTCGTATGGGTATAATGAAAAAAAGTTTTTTTAGTTTCAGTTCTAAGTATGGGGAACCCCAAAAATAAAAAACTACTTACTAGATCTCGTTCAAACCAATTTTGAGTGAAAGTTTACATGGTAATGTACATCATATTTTTTTTTTAGTTTTGTCATTCTCTTATTTTAGAAGTTATGGGGGGGCGGGGGACACTTTTTACCACTTTGGAAGTGTCTCTCGCGCAAACTATTCAGTTTAGAAAAAAATGATATTAAAAATCTCTTTATCATTTTTGAAGACCTATCCATGGATACCCCACACGTATGGGTATGATGAAAACAAGTTTTTTTAGTTTCAGTTCTAAGTATGGGGAACCCCAAAAATAAAAAACTACTTACTAGATCTCGTTCAAACCAATTTTGAGTGAAAGTTTACATGGTAATGTACATCATATTTTTTTTTTAGTTTTGTCATTCTCTTATTTTAGAAGTTATGGGGTGGGGGACACTTTTTACCACTTTGGAAGTGGAAAAAGTTGGACCGCATAGGTTTGATGTAAAAAAAAAATTTGAGTTTCAGTTCTAAGTATGGGGAACCCCAATTTTTTTTTTTTTTTTAATTTTGTGTAAAAATCTTAATGCGGTTCTCAGAATACATCTACCTACCAAGTTTCAACAGTATAGCTCTTATAGTTTCGGAAAAAAAGGCTGTGACATACACGGACAGACAGACAGACAGACATGACGAGTCTTTGACTACGGAACCCTAAAAAACGGCAAATAATCACTTTTATTGTATGGGAGCCCCTTTAAATATTTATTTTATTATATTATTATTTTTTGTTACAGAAACAGAAACAACAGAAATACTTTACCTGTGAAAATTTATACTGTCTGATACAGAAGATACAGCCTGGTCCCAGACAGACGGACAGCGGAGCCTTAGTAATAGGGTCCCGTTTTACCCTTTGGGTACGGAACCCTAGAAATCGGTTCATTTGTCTCCTAGACGTAGTATTTTGTGTTAAAAACATTAATTTATTTTTGTATAATTAATTAATTATTTATTTATACTCACATTCACACGCCTCTTTCTCCGAAGGGGTAGGCAGGCCCTCAATTGTCCTCTTTTCACAGTGCGTTGCACCATCGTGGAATATAGACGTGACAAGTGGTGAGCTCAACGCTGCCATTGCTTCCCACGACTGTACTTCCCACTTACTTTCCACGATATCAATATAGTAAATATTGGTACTTGTGACCTCACTAATCAGTATACATTAGCCGAACAAGGAACTAAGACAAAAGTTACTAGAAACCTTTATAAACTAAAGTTCTAAAAGCATTAATCTTTCCGAAATAACCAGAAAACCTTCGTCTGTTAAATTGGTAACTCGCAATAGTCTTCTTATTCCTTGGATACGATGCCAATATTGTACCTAAATATAATAAAAAGGTTCCTATGTCTTACGCACCCATAAAAGTACATCACAATCCAATTCCATTTCCATTCCATTAGATACCTACTCATTATTCAATCCATTAGTGAATTGCGTCAATAGTAGGTATATCTGCGTGTAATGTCACAGCGTAGTGGAAGCTTGACGGTTATTGCAAAAAATGGGATTGAACCTTATTGGCCTTATATAGGTACTGAAATAACTCTACAACGTTTTCACCCTACTTTACCGTGTCTGATAAGATAAGATGAGATAAGATAATTTTATCGGATGTGACAGCCTGGCTCACGAATTCCTTTCCCAAATTTATGTTGCGACAGCGTGGCCCACGTGTAAAATATACGGACAACCTGGCTCAAATTTACCACAGACACAGATTACTGAAAACTGGAGAAGGATACAGTCAGTTAAATAATTTGAAAGTACATTAAATTTATGTCCAGAACTTTAAATCCCGGTGTCCCTCCCCTACAAACAGATGCCTATCTGTCTTTCAGCGAGATTTAATACTAGTGGTTCGCCCTGAACTGAGACCTCGCGATGAAGGTAGGTTACCTAATTTATTTACCTACATTAATTGATAACCTCCTTTTGTGTAGTCAGTTATCATCTCAAAATAATCTAGCAAGTGTGTCATGATGGCAGTATTGCAAGAAAATCGTGTATCGAAAAATGAGACCTACACCGTTGTTCAAATTACTTGATATTGGAGGTCAACAATGGATTGGATGGATTGATTCTATTGAAAATGACGTTTTAGCGATCATGCAACTCACCCTGTTGCTAACAAAGCTTGATTGCAACAAAAAGCCTTTTGACATCTATTGTTTCTATCGATAGTATGAAGTAGCGATTATGTACCGCTGTTTCAATGAATAATGACAGCATTTGATCGCAACACAACCTATTGCAATAGAAACAAGTAAATGGTTGTTTCAAACCATATAAATCTATGATAATATATTTTTTATGGTAAGCCATAAAAGTGGATTTTTTTATTGTTTGAACATGGTTTATTTACATTCCAAATCAAATTAAAACATTCAGTACGTACAAAACACTTTTACTACTATTTAGCGGTATTGCGCTATTTTGTTAAAAATATTAAATTGGAGTCAAACGAATCAACACAACTTGGGTCTATATGTATATATACATTTCACTTCAATGTGGTTATTTACTTTCCTTCCAAACCATAAGTATTTGATAATTCGTATATTTGTTAAAATGTAAACAAACTTTTCTCACAAAGATTGACTAATAGGATACTACGCATCGCACAAGTCACACAGCACAGAATAAAAATACGTTTCTATCATAGACAAAGCATAAAAGAGTCGTATTATACGGTTGATTAATAATGGTTAGTACGTTGATACACGGTTCATAGCGTAATCGTACTTTGTAAAGTGGTCGGGTTATCCATAATTCGTACAAACTTCAGATTGTAACACATCGATACAAGTCCATAGAAATCGGAGCAAGAAAAGATAGCTGATCGGAAAACATCGATAGAAATATTATTTTGTTAGCATCAAGCGGACAATAGAAATCGTTTGCAACATATTTAGCTGATCGCACCACAGGAGTAAATGTAAATTTATTTTTTAAGACGATTCAAAATGATCCTTGTGATTTCAATGAATAAAATACTTTTGACATTGACTTTGACTTTGGATCTTATATTGCTTAATGTTTTATAGGGTACGTTTTTCTAAATTCTTAAATTTTAGACTTTTGCCTGTATTTGTGTCACAATCACAAAAGCTAGAAGCATAGCAAATTTCAGCATTGTGGGGTTTCCGGAAGTGGTTACCCTAGGTTTTGGTTTTTTGGACTTTTGTTTACCCTTTCTTGGAGCGATATCTCAACAACCCCTTGACCGAATATTTGCTCCCAACGAATACGAATACGAATACGAAATATACGAATACGCTTGATGTTCTATATAGCATACAAAAAATAGTGATATTTAAAATGTAATTAGGTTAACCAATCAACAGGACACACTTTTTAACCTGAACCCTTTTTTCCGAGGACATCTGACGCTCATGATGATATTGTCCTATACTCTATAGGTGGGTTGTTACCTCTTAGGATAATATTGAACAGCAAACAACAGTAAAAAAAAACAAAACCTATTTCTACTAAGTAACTAGTAGTAGTAGAGCTTTTTTGTGAAAGAGTTTGTCCGGGGAAGTACTACCACCATACCTATATCTGCCGCAAAGCAGCAGTGCTCGCATTGCTGTGTTCCGGTTTGAAGGGTATGGGTGCCGGTGAAATTACAGGCACATTAGACTTTTCTTCTTTATGTCCCAGGGTGGCGGGCGTAGTGCAATACCAGATAGGGTGCGTCCTAGGTGGACGTGACCTATGTGATAATGCACTGTTCATAGGCAGAGGGTACCGCCAGGTGGGTCATCTGCTTGATCCGTCATTCCAAGTTGTATGTAAAAAAAATAGAAGCAATAATATTAAATTAATTTCAAATTCATTAGCTTTTTGCTCTGACTGTACTTACAATACACGTTTGCTCCCATAAAATGGAATGGGCCACATAGTCGACTAAAAATTACTTATTTTGGCTATTAATATCCTGGCCCTGCGTCGTGGTCCACGTAGTCAACGAAAATAATGAAAAATGGGACGTGCTGTCTATGGGCCGCGTACCGTGGGCCAGGCTGTTAACATCCCAATTTTATTTGCCAGAACATTGTATAAAGGTCTTAAACAAGGTGAATTCCACTTATGTTCTGCCTTATTACTATAGGCATGCAAATTTTCACATGAGTAACAATAAAATAAGTACAATAAAAACGTTTTAAAATAATTGAGATCGAGTAATAAAATAAAATAAAATGTCAATAATTAGCTTAATCAATAAAAAATATAATTGAAAATCCCTGTAATGTAAATATTAATTTAAAGAGTAATAGCATTTACCCATCAGCCATTTTTTAAATTTAATATTAAACAAATTTCCAGTTAGACTTGTAAGAACTTCTAGCAGATTGTTGAAAATTTTAATCGTCATGATAGGCCTGATTTTGTGTCATTTTTAAATTATATTTTGGGTTGTCCAGCTGTTGTCAGATCTATCCCTTAGTTTTATTAGTCTAAATTCTTTATTTTTCTTGAACTGTTCTGGACGCTGCTTTACAAACTCTGCCGCCTGTTTAATGTAGAGACATGGGAGAGGAACACCATTATATTTTTTTAAAAGAGGCTTACAAGAATCCAGAAATCACCGCATAAAGAGCGTATACACCTCTTTTGAGCTCTGAATGCTGTATCGAAATCCCCACTGTTACCCCATAAAAGTTTGCCACAAGCTAACTGCTGCCACAGTTTGAACTGAAAGTTAGTTGCAAGTATATGGATATTTTCTGGTATCGCTATTGTTCTTTCTTGGTAACCTTGTCTGAGATGGCCGGATATCTATATATCTGGCCACATAACATTCGAGGATTATACGCCTATGTAGTAGAACTCATGTAGCAGGCACTTTACGTATCCTAGTAAAAAGTCGTGGAGGCCTTAGTTTTCAACATGAGTAGCTCCAAGTCCCCAAAGTTCGTAAAGCAGTTACATTCGCATGTTCCAGTCTGAAAGGTGGGATATGGTATAGTGTCGGTGAAATTACAGACACATGAGACTTTTCATCTTTATGTCACAGGACTCACAGGGTGGCGGGCGCAGTGTAATGCCACGTAGGGTGCGTCCTAGGTGGACGTGACCTATTTGATAATGCACTGTTCATAGGCAGAGGGTACAACTGAACATCAGGTGGGCCGACTGATTGATACGTCACTAAAAGTTGTATAAAAAATTACACCTGGGGCCAATTCTACTATTTTTTGAAATAAAATCCATTATTGTACTATGCAATTACAGTTGTCATTAAAAATGGTAGTTTGCTAAATTTATGATTTTACGATTGTTTCTAAATAAATGGTCACAATTATAATGCAATTGAAAAACCATTGATGTTAGTGGAATACCAACCGAGTCAAAAGTGACAAGTATGAGACAATTCATTAACAATTTCAATACAATTGGATTAGTAGAATTGAACCCCTGTTAGTGTGTAGGTCAAATCTTTCAACTGAATTTGAAACCAGTTTAACGCAACAAATTGAGCTGAAATTTTGCATACCTATCAAATTTAGATGACAGTAAAATAATAATGTGATAACAGCGAGCTGATCTGATGATGGAGATGGAAGGTGGACAACGGAACAGAACGGAACTAATACCTAGTAACAATAATATTTTATTAGCTATTACTCGTGTAATTATTACTGTTTGCTGTGACAATTTAGCTTCGGTCTCTAGAACCTAATGTCCTCGACAAAAACATAGGTATTCAGATTGCTTCTTGATGACCGGTCCTTAACATCCATCGACTTCATGACCTGTAATCAGAATAAGATGCTATCAAATGAAACATAACTTAAGGCACCATTAAATAATATAAGTAACAACATAGCATAACATAGTAGTGTAGAGTTTTTTGTAAAAGAGTATGAACTACGAGAAAGTACTACCCATAGCTACTTCTACCACAGAGCAGTTGTGCTCGCATTACTTTTTTCCGGGTATGGGTGCGGATGAAAATAGAGGGACATCAGACTTATCATATGTAAGTAATTGTAAATCAAGAAAAGTACATACTATAGATTGTAAAATATAGCATAGGTCCCGTGACAGGTGTTATTTTGATTAGTTTGACAGTCTCAACGCTGTCCAACAGTTTTGAAACTTAAAAATGGGAAAGTTTAGTTTAGGAAGATTCCTCTTTTAGAGGGATAATAGTAGACTGGCCGTGTTTTGGCTCATTTTGATCAGAACACGGTTACGATCACTAATTTTATAAAAATGGTTTACTTTTATTTGAAAAATAGATTTTTCACAAAAACTTATTTCGAGTTATTTCATGTAATTTTGGTGGAATTTTAACCAGTGTAACTTGAGTAAATAGCACATGTGCGGTGTAGTGTAATTTATGTGTATTGCGTGTATTTTTGAAATGGTGTTTTTTTTCCTGTATAAACTCTGTTTTTCTGCCACTATATAAACTGTGTTATGACTTGACGGACTCTTGACGACTTGACTATAAAATTATAATAAATATCACTGATATATTTAATTAGTTTTTGGCATTTGTAAAATTGTTTGGAACACTACTCAGAAGCCATTATATGAAGAAGAAGAAGAAGAACTATAGTACCAATAAACTCAAAGTGAAAACATCTAACCAAACAAAACATTGAATTACTAAATTAATACGTATTTCCACCGGCGAGTAATCTCCAACTCGGGTATAGTTTGCCTAATTCACGGTACCTTTGTAAATTAAAATATTCTCAACTGTACAACAGTAATTTCAGCTTTGAACTGTTTCTGCGGTAACGGGACCCAAAAGTTGTCTCCTTTTTAAAACGATACGATTTTTTTAGGTGTTTACCTGAAAAGGTAACAACGGAACCATTATAGGATCCCTTTGTTGTCTGTCTGTCTGTCTGTAGCGATTATTTTTCTAAGGAACGGCTGGAAGAATCATCTAGAAATTTATATAAAAAAAAAGAAAAAAAAAGGAATATAATAATACTTATTTGTAAGAGCTACAGAAAAACGTAATAAACTTAGACTAAGAGGAAACAGATATGAAGGTACGAAGTGTAACTCAAGTAACAAAATGGCTCTGCCACCGTGAGTTGGCTGACTATATAGCAAGCTAGCAACGACCGCTGGTCTTCCGCTAGAACCACTTGTTTTTGATATCAAATATAAAGATCTGTGAGCTTAGAAGGCCCTAAGAAAATCAAGCTACCAACTCAACGTATTAAGGTTCAATGGTATTTACAGTGTTTTTTGTTTCAAGCACATTCATATCATAGCCAAACTAATTATATTTCTGTGATACTATAAATTAAGTGTGTTAGGTCATATAATTACCGACAACATAGTTTTCGCTACCTGAAGAAGTGTTGATGAGCCGTGATGAGCAAAAAACACGAAAAAAATTGAATTTCGGGCACGAGCGAAAACAACCTTAAAATGATATTGTCATATCTTATGTATAATTTTTGTATGGAATTCGCGAAAATTAAAAAAAACCTCTATGGTACTTCTAGTACCTAGCTTCACAATTCTAAAATTTGTAATGTTTTTAACTAGAAGGAGTTTTTGAACACAAATAAAGTGAAAAGTCTTTAATTGTGGAGTTTTGACTTCTTACCCCTAAATCGTTGCAAACGTTGGGCTGACTGACAAACAATGCACAGCCTAAATCGCATGCAGTGCATGTCATTCCGATGGTACATTCCTTTTGTGCACTAAGAAACAAAGATTTCAATAAGTCTTTGCTAAGAAAGGAATTTTCAAAATTCACCCCCTAAGGGGGTGCAGCGCGGTGTTGAAAGTAGTATGGATAACATTCCACGGGGGAATAATTGCGGGTATTCCACTGTATAAATAAGTTTTCTGTGAAAATATATTTTTATATAGTGTTCGGTACCGTGTGCTGATCGAAATTAAAACACGGCCAGTCTACTATTATCCATAGTGGAGTTCGGTTGTCCATCTTCCGTCTCCATCATCATATCAGCTCGCTGTCACCATAATATTGTATTGTCATCGGAACTTGACAGGTACCTATGCAAAATTTAATCTCAATCGGTTGAGGATAACTGCTTTAAAATTCAGTTGCAAGATTTGACCCGAACTTACATACATTGCATGTTAAATAAACGCTTGTAAAAATACTACACTCAAGGAAGAAGGAAATCATCCAATCACTATGCGACGACGTCATTTGCTTATAATCTCTAAGCTAAAAACTACTTTGTTACTTATTTTACTTTATTTATACCTAGGGATCTATTATGTTACCTGCCCTGAGCGATGGTAGCCTAACGGTTCAATAGTGCAACTCAGAATCCAACGATACCGGGTTCGATCCTAGGCTCCGCACCAATGACTTTTCTAAGTTATGTGTGGATTTCCATCGCTCTGTGCTTCGGAGGGCACGTTAAGCTGTCGGTCTCGGCTGTTATTGATTAATAGCAGTCGATAAGCCATGTCAGAGGCCCTCGGGCGGCTTGACAAACTCTGACACCAGAGGCCAGCACTACCTCATACGAAACAACGACGACGACCTGCCCTAATTTGTATACCTACATAATCCGTAAACAACGGTGCTGGCTGCACTTTTAGAGTTACGTACTAGATTTAAGATTACTTAATAGTGTTTTATAGTGTTGCTATTTGTTGTACCAAATAAATAAAATAAAATAAATAATAAAATACACTACGGATGACCGGATGAATTACCTACAAGAAAATAAATCAAAGAATTCTAACTAAAAGCCACTTCCCTATCCTTTCCAAAGCCTCTCAAAGGGTTTCCATGAATTATTATCAATAGGCTTTTTCTAAGATATTTGTTACAAAAACCAGTCTATTATTCGAAGACATGAAAAATGAGAAAACTCCAATATCCAGATCAGGTATAAAAAATGGAGAATAATGTAAGGAAAATGTTCAAAAGAAAAGATCAAGGCACAATAACATGGTTAGGCGTAGATATTTCAGATAAAGCCACTTTCGTATAAAACGTCTACAACCTCTCACTCTTCACTTGTAGAGTTTTTCTTCGAATGGGGTAATATAACATGTCATTAAAAAGTATACTGTTCAACAATGGACTAAAACGAGCCATAAATGGAGTTTAGTCCTGAGTTAAACAATCTACTTTTCACTTCGTATGCGAGAAAATAAAATACAGTAAAAACTCTAGAGATTTCGCGCCAATACTGTTTTGCTGTGCGAGCCTGTAATTGGCACACATTCGATACTATTAGTGCATAATGCGTGTGCTGTTGGCGTTGCTTATTAATTTAAATTAAAAAAAAAAAACCTGTTCACAAACGTACAGGAGGCCAATTCTCGTGCTTTTGAGGTCGAATTCGACATATGTTGAAAAAAGATGGCGAATGTTGAATAAAATCTTAATTTGCTATTCTCGTGATGTCACAAATAGACATTAGTCGACCAAAATCATTCAAATCGAATACGATTTGATGGTTATTGTGACATTTTCGTCACATTTTTTGTAGACTTTCATGCTTCGACATTATCTCTAATTTAGAGATATTCTCTACAATCCGAGAATTGGCCTCCTGAACTGATGAATGAGAACGATCGCCAAGAAAATGCTACAAGTAGGTCGCTTTCAGTTCCATAATCAAATACAAATTCAAAGATAAATATTTCAAAAATGGAACATCAACAAATCAAATATTTGCTCATTAAGTTTGCAGGTTTGATTAGAACGCACTGATTACTTCCTCAATGGGTTTGATTCTGCCCGCCATTTTCGAAAAGAGACGTCGTCTACATTTATTTTATTTTATTTCCTTGTGTTTTTTGATTTATTTTGTGTAATTTTGGTGGCATTTTAACCTATGTAGCTCGTCTTTAGAGCACAAGTGTAGTGAAATGAAATGGAAGTGACTTTTCAAATTGGTGGAAATAGTCTACCAAAGTTTTTTGAAAACGGCCACCAGTTTACTAAAACATGACTTAACTGTGACTTTGACGACTTGGATTGGAAGGAGTGTAACGTTGCAAATTATATTGAAAATACGAAAAACTGAAAATAACAGAACTTGAAAATGCCAAATACACAAGCCGTGATATAGGTATACACCTAATACAGTTCGCCTACGCTTAGCTAAAAAATTACACAGTTTTAGAGTATGAGAAGTGAAAACACTATTTTTGAGTTCTTAATCAGGATTTTACGTTATGAGTGTGTACAAAAATATTTAAAGTACAGATTCAGCCCAGTTACAGTTTTAATAATGTAGAAGATAGATCGAAGATAGATTAGGCATTGCCCAAATAGGTATTTTGATTACATAATATTGCATCTGCAAATTGTACAAGCGTTACGCAACGCAGATTAAATACCGCGCTACCGCGGTATGCAGAGTTATGACCGCCATTTGTCTGTTCATACCTACGTGCATAAACATACCGTACCCGTGCATAGTATTACGTCATAGCTTGCAAGCCTATACATACAAATACTACTTGAATGACGGAACGCGGTAACCTCTGCCTATGATCAGCGCATTACCCATAGGTCACGTCCACCTAGGACGCGCCCTATGTGGCATTGCACTGCGCCCGCCACCCTGAGACAAAAAGATGAAAAGTCTCATGTGCCTGTAATTTCACCGGCACCCTTACCCTTCAAACCGGAACTCAGCAATGCGAGCACTACTGCTTTGCGGCAGAAATAGATATGGTGGTAGTACTTCCCCGGACGAACTCTTTCACAAAGAAGCTCTACTACTACTGACTAGTGCTATATATACAATGAAACAATGGTAGCTACCTACTAAATAAAAAAGGCTTTAGAAAAGCCTATGAGTAGACCCCTCCGTCTCCTCCCGTGGATATCGTAAAAGCTGACTAGGGAATTACCCGGACTTGTTGATAAGATTCGTTGGTATAAGATTTGTCCTGGCTGCTATCTTTATTTAAGGAATGATTGTGTTATTACTGGAAAAAAGCGTTAGCAGAAACAGTCGTGGGAAGCAATGGAGGCGATGAGCTCACCACTTCTCTCGTCTATTTCCGACGATGGTGCAACCCACGGTGAAAAGAGCCCTGTTTGAGGTTCTGCCTACCATTTCGGGGAAAAAGGCGTGTGTCTATAATGTTAGAAAAGCGAGTGATGAGATTTCATGAGGTTTTATGATTTTTTAAATAAAAACCTTTAGTTAAGTCAAACTGTCGACAGGTCAGGTAATGTTTTAGGGTTTCGTAACAAAGGGTCCAAATGGAGCCCTATTGCTCTCGCTCAGCTGTCCGTCCGTCTGTCACAAGGGTACAGGAGGCTAAACTGTGCAAGCTACAGTATTTCCAGTAGAAGTAAAGGGGCGTGCAAAAATATCAAAGTCCTTATCCCAGCATGTCATATTTTAAAGCTCATTATGTAGAGTACCGACCGATTTTGATAATATTTGGCAGACACATTTGGTAATGTTGTTTGTTCATCATCATAGATCGACATAATGCATAGTTTTATGCAGAACTACTAGTTTTTTTTTTCTACCTAAACAGATAAATTGGTCACACTATTGATACAGTAGGTAGCATTTGCTTGCCAATATAAGGTGACACTTTATAGAGAAATTCAACTCAACAAAAGAGAGCATAAACCGCATATTTTACAGCACCGCCGAAATCCAACGGAATTTAAGCGAATCAGTTTTGGCAGCGACACAGCTGGCAACATCGGTGCTGCCAACAAACGGACCGGTTGTGGCTGAAACTTTTAGAATTGCACACGAGGCTGGCGGAACGCGTGATATGCCGCCGTTCAAGTACGTGTCGGACCTCGCTGCCTTCATTGAAAAGCTACCCCAATACGTCTCCACAGGCTAAGTCGAACCAAGTTAGCATTTCTAAACGGTAAACTCGCGTAGAATATAGGTACGGCTTCTTCAATATAGGTACGGCTGAACCGTTAACGTTGCTTTTTCATACTAACGTATTTTACCAAATATGGGCGAACAGATTATAATTTTACACTTTTACACTGTTGTTGGCTTTTATATTGTTCATTATTTGCGGCAAATCATAATAGGTTGAAGAAAACAGTGGATTAATAGCGAAAATAACATCGAAATTTTAGTCCATACAAGTCAATTTTGATGTTATTTTCGCTATTAAACCAGTGTTTTCTTCAACCAAATATGATTTGCCGCAAATAATGTACCTATATTTATATTTGGTAAAATACGTTAGTATGAAAAAGCAACCAACTTAAGATTTTATAATTAGACGCATTTATTTGTACTAGCAACCCTTATCCTATTCGTCAAGCTCAACTGTGTTTACCATTTTGAATTGCTAAATCTGTTCGTCTTAGTCTGTGGAGACGTAATTAGCTTTGAAACTGGAGGCTAAAATTACAATACTCTTTACAAGACTGCTCTCTTTCAGAACAGTAGTGAAAAGGCTGCACGCGTGTAGTACTCACAGGATACGTAGACCTCCATTGCGCAGCGGGCGAGTAGCCGACTGAGATGCGAGAGGTTGCGGGTTGGATTACCGCTGCGAGACAAATGTTTGTATGATCTGCAAATATTTGTTCCGAGTCTGGGGTTTGTAGTACCATGGTACTCGTGGTTACAAATACCTTCGACACAGGGGATCCTAGTGTGGGATCAGGGCTATGTATATGACTGTTGGATGTTTGATTAACCTATTTTCATTAAAATAGCTTTTGTTTCGTTCGCTCCGTTGTAAAAAGACGTACGTCAAAAGAAGACAAAAGCTATTTTAGCTATCAAAGGTTTAAAATTTGATTATGAATAAGGGGGTAAGACTATTAGACCTTGCCTCCCCCACTAGGATCCCCACTCCCCCAAGATAATAGAATCCGCACGCACGCGCATGGAAGAGGACGAGAAGTGCCTCTTCCATCTGCCTACCCCATCGTCCAAGCAGGTGACTCTCCTCAAGAGGTACTAATTATTGCCGATCCTTGGTAGCCTCAGGAAGCGGTACAGTGAGGGTGAGCCTAGGGACTCTATTTCTAAGAGAGCCTGTGAAAATAACCCCCCCCTCCCCATTCATCCCCCAGTCCCCCAGTCTTACCCCCTGATTCTTTCTATCCTTCTTTCTATCTTTTGATTTGCCTAAATCTTGACAGATTCCATGCATGCTATCCTAGAATACACGTTGGCGAAACAAATTAAAAGTGCTTCAAATTAAAGTGATGTAGGTACCTGCAACTTGCATTGAACTTCGTGATCTCGTGTGTAAGAGCCTTTTCATGCAAGATAGAAAATGTCTGGCATTTCATGTTTTCGGCTTTGTATTGTAGCAGCGAGGTGAGTGAGCAGTGAGCGGGTTAAATACTTATAAAACTATCTATAAATATATGTGAGTATTTATTCTTAGTAACTAATTCTTTGTTACTAGCTTGATAAATATTGGATAAATAGGTGGATATTAACAACATGTGGACCCCCCCCCCCCCCCCCCCCTCCCTCTTTTGGATACTACTTGTGTTGGGGTATTACCCATCAGATTTTGATAAGTAAGATCAATATACAAAGAACATGGGCAACTCCCCATACATTGTCTCATGTGCCTGTAATTTCACCGGCACCCTTACCCTTCAAACCGGAACTCAGCAATGCAAGCACTACTGCTTTGCGGCAGAAATAGATATGGTGATAGTACTTTCCCGGACGAACTTTTTCACAAAGAAGCTCTACTACTACTAACTAGTGCTATAATAATATATACGATGACACAATGCTAGCTACCAAATAAATAAAGAAGGCTTTAGAAAAGCCTATGAGTAGACCCCTCCGTCTCCTCCCGTGGATGTCGTAAAAGCCGACTAAGGGATAACCCGGACTTGTTGATAAGATTTGTTGGTATAAGATTTGTCCTGGCTGCTAGCTTATTATGGAATGTGTTATTACTGGAAGAAGGCGTTAGCCGAGTCAGTCGTGGGAAGCAATGGCGGCGATGAGCTCACCACTTGTCACGTCTATATTCCACGATGGTGCAACCCACTGTGAAAAGAGGCCCATTGAGGCTCTGCCTACCCCTTCGGGGAAAAAGGCGTGTGTCTATGATAATAATGTTAAGATAATGAAAAAGCTAATTTAATGTCTTACGTAGAAGTTGTGGGAAAGTAATGAAGCTTGTTGCGTTTTTTTCACGCAAATGCAATGTGTTGTTTTATCTAATTATTTATAAATAAAACTTTTGTTTCCCAACTTCTAAAAATATACAAGTTCTTTAGAAAAATTGGACAAAAAACAACATTTAGGACCGTACTAATTACTTCCATGAAGGGGCCCTGGTTCATTTATTTTTGACCTGGGTCAGTGGTTGCCCACCTTCTTTCAATACAACCTGAAAGTTAGTTGTGTCTGGTAGTTATGTAGGCAGTCACGTATCCGTAACGAGGGCTGGAATTCAATTCACCCTCGGCGCCGTCGTCGCTTCGACGAATAGAAAAGTTACCGGTCCAGTCACATCACCCTGAGTTTCACCAGAGTAGTAGTTAGGTAGATATAAAAACTTATAAATAAATAAATAAAAAATGCTGGACAGTTCACACAACATTATATATCCCCAAGCTAAGCAGAGCTTGTGTTATGGGTATTAAGATAACTGATTAACATTGATAGATATTTTTATTATACATAGATAATACCCAGACATGAACAAATATCTCTAGATCGTACAGATATTGAAATTGAAATTGCAATTTATTTACTAATACAAAAATCAGTATACAAACATAAAGTTAATTAAAATAATGTTATAGTAGGTAATTCATAGTTTGACAGCATTGGTATCCAAACTAGGATTACATGTGTTATGGCGTACCAATACTCTCTCACCAATAGGTACTCTCTCCGTCCAATATTTGTTCCGAGGCAGGAATCGAACCCGCAACCTCCTGCGTCGCACTTAATTACTTATATTTAGGAAGGCAGTGGATGGATTATTTTTTTCTAGCATTTTCATTCAGAAAGTGCCATTTGGTGAAGTGGAACTGATGAAGAAGATCAGAGATTGCCATTGGAACACTCAATGATAAGTATTTCACGGCGTTATGGGTGACTTCCCGATATCTGATTGAGCTGAAATTTGGAATACCAGTCTATAGTTCCGGTGACAATACAATATGATGGTGACAACGAGCTGATCTCATGATGGAGACGGAAGGTGGACAATGGAACTCCTCGATGGAAAATAGTAGAATGGCCGTGTTTAGGCTCAATGTGATCAGCACACGGTTCCGATCACTAATTACCATTACCTACTTGTAACGCCAAGTCGCCCAAGTTGTTTAAGAGATCTTTCGCTCGCTTCGTTCACTCGATCATAATTCTAAGCAACGTCTTATCGCTTACTAGCGGTATCTACCAGGCAACCTTTGGATAGAATAGACTGCGTACACGGAATAAACAAGGGGTACCTTCTAATGGTATATTTTCAGTTTTTGTAGTTAAGTTTTTGCCTTTTGTGGGAATTAACCTATTATGTATTATCTTTTTTATTTTATTTGTCGTGTGTAATTTCTCCTATCCATGTGTGCCGTTCTAAATAAAGAATTTTTCTTTCTTTTCTTTCTTTCATCAATTATTATTGAGAAGACTCGGATTTGTCGATAAGATTCGTTGGTATAAGATTTGTCCTGGCTGCTAACTTATTTAAGGAATGTGTTATTACTGTAAGAAAGTGTTAGCCGTGTCAGTCGTGGGAAGCAATGGCGGCTATGAGCTCACCACTTGTCACGTCTATATTCCACGATGGTGCAACCCACTGTGAAAAGAGGCCTATTGAGGCTCTGCCTACTCCTTCGAGGAAAAAGGATAATTATTGATTATTGATAAGTTAGACCTAACATAGCATTCGAATCCATCAAAGCTTCTCAAATAACAAACTCGATCAATACTCAAAAACCAAGTTCGCCCCATTAGCAGGCTCGTGTAAAACCAACCCTCTACATTTTCCGCATCCCGGATTTATTTTTAGAGGTAGGGAGAGGTTTTTAGGAAGTTTTAAATTAAGCGATGGTTTGAAAATATTTTGTAGAGATTATTGAGGTTTTTACTGCATACCTACGAGATACTCAATTAGAGAAAATTTTGTATTATTATGGAGTAGAAAAAAACAGAGCATTTGCTTTTTTTGTACAGTAACTGTTGTTATTTTATTTATTTATTTTAAAAATAAAAATAGAATCTTAATTTCATTTCAATCTACAATACCGTTTACTCAATGAAGATTCATTATCTGTGCTTGGTTTGAAAGTCGTTTGGTCTTACTTCATTCTCGACCGGCATTGATTCGACATATTTGTGCAATGCACCCAGTATCTTAGTATCTTATCTTATCTTATATCGAGTATCTTATCTTAGACGGGTCATCTGATGACAATCAATTGAACTATCTCTAGATTGTTTTCAACGGTACTTATATACATTTAATTTGTGTTTGATTTATTAACGCAAAAACGACGGGGTGGTAAAAGTTTGACGTGTCTGTGTTTGTGTATGTGTATGTGTGTGTGTGTGTGTGTGTGTGTGTCTGTCTGTGGCATCGTAGCTCCCGAACGGATGAACCGATTTCGTTTTTTTTTTTGTTGGAAATGTAAATTTGTCAGGAGTGTTGTTAGCTATGTTTGATCAAAATCGGTTCAGCCGTTGAGTCATTGCGTTGAGGGTTTTTTTTATTTTTACAAAATTTATTACTTGTATATTAAATCATTGCATGACTAACTGATTGACTGACTGCCCACGCACAGTCTTAACTGTAATTCCTAAAGACCTGTAATTTGGAGGGTAGGTAGATCTTTTGTAGTGTAGAGGTGCACTAAGAAATAAATTTCCAATTTTTCCCCTCTAAATGGGTGAAGCGGAGTTCAAGTTTGTGTGGTAATAACTCCAGAAGCAGTCGTGAGCTAGTTCGGATTCACTAGTTTCTGATACACTCATATTCGTTCCATCACAGATAAAATAGAAGTATTTTATTCATTGAAATCACAAGAATCAGGCAAAAAACACGGCTCGGCTTTATTTGATAATTCTTTTTCCTACTAGTTAGGGAGCGCCTAGGCACCTGTGTGGTGCCTCGAGAACAAGTGGAAGCTGATTCAAAGAAAAACGGAAAACCAAACTAAAAGCCAAAAGGCAGTCAAAGGTAAGATGCTAAAGAGATAGATAGAATAGATAGATAAACACTTTATTGATTACCACACAGAAACAATACAAAAAATAATAATAATAACATTAAAAAACAGGCAAAACAATGGGCGGCCTTATCGCTGAGAGCGATCTCTTCCAGGCAACCGTTGGATGGAACCAACTGAGCATAATGGACGGCAGTGTACCTACAAAGCTATTCAAAAAGTAATAAGAGATAAAATATCTAAAAACTAAAAAGTTACATACCTATTATGTTAAATTCAAATACTTGTATACTTATAAATCAGAGAGAATCAGCAAAAGTTCATAAGACACACGCTACGCTTGATATACTCATAAATAACACATCAATTATAAATTATATGAAGGTACAGATATAGCAAATTGACAACATGTATAATTCAAAACCCCCCTACATGCTCCCTACTCTACCACAGATAGGTCAATGTCCAGCTGAGTGGGAGCGGAAATACGTTCGGGGCTTTGATGCGCTGAGCTCAGCGTAGTTTGACTACGTAGTTTGTGACTTTGTATCGTGAGAGCCTGACAATTTGGTACTGGGAATTTTTATCGTAAAATGCTGATACGAGTGCAAAGTAAAATTTACATTTATCATGGACCTAAGGTGCGAGCCAGATAGAAGAGACGTAAGGCGAGGACGCGTCGCGGACAGGGCGGAGACGAGACACAAACGCGACTTTTGAAATTATATAGAAGAGACGGGGCGCAGACGCGACGGTACACGTTGACTGTGCGAGCGAGCGAGACCCGCCCGGCAGGCATGCCATCCCGCGCCCCGTCCTCGCCCCCGCCGCGTCTACGCCCCGTCTCTCCTGTGCGTTTTGAACAAAATGCGCGGACGTAAAAGCGTCGCGTTCGTGCCCCGCCTATTCTGTATGTTTTGCGTCGCGACACTTCTATACATTTTGTATGAAAAGGACGCGGAAGAGACAAATGTCCGCGACGCGTCCTCGCCTTTTCTCTTCTATCTGGCTCGCGCCTAAGTCCTAAAGGGACAATGCTATGACAAGAAACGAAACCGAGCGAGAGGCACCCAAAATAGTAATAGACGGAACAATTACTCGTACAGTGGTAGTGAACAGTGAATTGGTATTTCTGTTTTACTTTTATTAAAAATATAATTTTATTTAACCCGAACCCTATCTCGTAACACTACGCTCGTGTGAATGTAATTTTATATATTTCACGACTCGAGTATAGATTTCAGTAGGAAAATAGTGGAAGAGGCCCTTAATTATTTTTAAACTGTCAATAAATAATGGTAAGTTTTTTTTTCACACCACCAGCTCGACAATGTCCAATTACATATCATGCTACCTCAACGTAAAGTAAATCATTATATCTTTAGGGATATAAAGTTGTATGAAACTCCATAGGGCATATAGTGATTTTAATTTGGAACGTCAAATTCGTGTGGAAACTCGTGGAAAACTCTGAGTAAAAAAATGCCCTTATGGTATTGTTTGTACGAAAATCGAACATTTTTTTTTTTTTTTTTTTTTTTTCTTTTTTTTTTTTATACTACTGGAATGGCGTAGCAAGCAGATGGCCCACCTGATGTTAAGCGGTAACCTCTGCCTATGAACAGTGCATTACCTCATAGGTCACGTCTACCTAGGACGCGCCCTATGTGGCATTGCACTGCGCCCGCCACCCTGAGACATAAAGATGAAAAGTCTCATGTGCCTGTAATTTCACCGGCACCCTTACCCTTCAAACCGGAACACAGCAATGCGAGCACTACTGCTTTGCGGCAGAAATAGGTACGGTGGTAGTACTTCCCCGGACGAACTCTTTCACAAAAAAGCTCTACTACTACTAAAAACACATGCCAACAGAAGAAAAAAAAACTCATAAAATAAAAGTTGCTCTTATAAAGAATGTAAAATATAAGACGGTATTTGGTGCTATTATTTTCAGTGAATTTTTATTATCTTCCAGAAGGTGTGAAAAGTAGAGTAAGGGAATAAAGCCTGTCTTCGTCTTGGGCAGCTTGAATCACTCGTTCCACTCAGGGTTCAATATGCCGCCCGCGACGTAAGACACTGCTTTATTCCCTTAGTGCATAATCTATTATTATTTTGTACAGTACGCGCTCGAGATGGGACTACTGTACGACTCATGCCAGGAAGACAGAGTAAATCATATCATGATCATTGACGTCCACTAGGCCATAAACATCCCGCATAGAATTTCACTCGAAGTTAGTCATGTTCGTTTCAGTTGAAGTATAGTTCTAGAATATTATTTTTACTGACGAACTGAAAGATATCATTACTGCTATTCAATATTGCTTCAATTGCTTCAATATTCAATTCTCACGAGGGTGAAATCGATCGCAGGAATATCTTGCAAGGACCATATTAAATTCAAAGCAAAAAGGCGTGAAAAAGTTAAAAGACCCGAGAGACCGAATGAGTGAACGATTCACACTAAAGCCGTGTTCACAGAACAGCTCTACCTGTATACATGCCGTGTTCAAAGCGTAGGCTTCTAGCGGACCGAAACAATTATTAATGGGATGTTGAATTTGTGGCCCATATTTTGAGGCCCACTGTCACTGTGCTCCTTTTTGCATTATTTTCGTTAAAGTTGTGGCTCACAAAGTAGGGATATAATGTCAGTAGCCAAAATAAAAAAAAAATAGTTGTGTTTGTGCCCCCACTCTATTTTGTGCTTAGATAATTTATATCAACAAGACAATATACTTATGAAAAAATTCTATATTTAAGCCTATTAGTAAATTATGACAAGTAAGAGCATAAAGCATTTTTCAGTACACATTTTGCTTTTATTACAAAACCAATGTTTTTTAAGAAAGGAGTCCGGTGGAGTCGTTATTTGGGTTAACAAAAGCACAGATAAAATAATACTGTACACAAAAGGTTATAAGCATGAACTTATAGCTATAGCTTCATGGTTATTATAAGTATAGTACAGCCAGAGCTAAAAGTATGATATTGGACGTTTTGACAGTAGCCGGCACGGCAACGGTATTGGCACCGGCGTATCATGGCGTATTCTGTGGCACCGGCGCGAGGGGGCTGCCTGCAGTTGCACTGTCAAACACCTCTGTTTTTAACCCCCGACGCAAAAACGACGGGGTGTAATAAGTTTGAGGTGTCTGTGTGTGTATGTGTGTGTGTGTGTGTGTGTGTGTCTGTCCCATCGTAGCTCCCGAACGGATGAACCGTTTTTTTTTTTTTTGTGAAAAGTGAATTTGTCGGGATGGTTCTTAGCTATGTTTGATCAAAATCGATTCAGCCGTTACATGGCAATATTGGGGGTTTTAATAATTTTAACAAAATTAATTACTTGTATTTTTTATTTATCACCTTTTTCGAAAGCACAGAACAGCTCGCCGAAAGGCAAACGCATTTAGCTATTCAGCCACGTGAGCGCAATTTAAGCAAAGAAGTTCTTGGTATGCCAATAATGATAAAATAGATCCAATCAAAGAGTATTTAATAACTCATTGGTTTCATACAACTCCGCTGTAATGTTCCAAATTCAAAAAACGGTCCTGCAATGGATTTTTTCTTTTCTTTGTCCGTAAATACGATAAAGAAAGAAAGAAAGAAAGAAAGAAAATTTATTTATTTTTTCACACGCAGAACACACACAGAAAACAAGAAGACAAAAACAAAAATCCACTAAGTATGTAGACACTACAATATCATGAGAAACAAAAAATAAAAATAACCAAAAACTGTTATAAACATTGGTAGGAAAGTTAATAGGTTGTGTGTGTTGTGTGGGGTCAAACAGGTCCCTGTCTCAGAATATACTGCACCAGACCTAGGTTTAGTGCAGCGCTGGTTTTCAGACAGGCCCTAATTAAATGATGCCACGAACATCAATAAACCACATTGGGGGAGGATAGGCAATAAATAAATAAATAAATATGTTAGCTACTACTACGATACGATACTTGGCGTATTCTTTTTATGATAATAATGACAATATTTCCATGCATGTTTGAGATAATGAATTTGCGGGCTGGCCTTCCGACGACAAGACCCTGGTTTTAGCTCCACGTGGACTTTCCTCTGAAGTCCAAAATCTGACCGTGTAGGTATGTCCTTATATTAAAATTAGGCTACTTTCCATACTGGTTCTCAATGATACTTAATAACTAATATGATTCTTCAGAATCTTCGAGGCTTTCTGGTTTTTTTTCGCATATAAAGGGGGAGATCCAGTCACACGGGTAGTCAAGGAGATAACCATTACTCCTATACAAACAGACACAGAACTCTCCCCCGGGTTGTGTCTCGTTGCCAGGCTGTCCAGGATGCCAGCGGTCGAATCCAGCCTCTTTCAGCGTCTCACCTACAATTATAAACAGAATGATAAAATTATTACCCGGACTTTTTGATAAGATTCGTTGGTATAAGATTTGTCCTGGCTGATAGCTTATTATGGAATGTGTTGTTACTGGAAGAAGGCGATGAGCTCACCTCTCGTCACGTCTATATTCCACGATGGTGTAACCCACTGTGAAAAGCAGCCTTTTGAGGCTCTGTCTACCCCTTCGGGGAAAAAGGCGTGTGTCTAAGTATGTATGTATGTAATAATTTAAAAAAACGAGTGAGCCTTGCAGTGGTCGCATATTTAACTGTTGCATATTTAATCTTACAGTAGACAGCACACAAGATCTACGTAAAAACTTAACCAACCATACCAAGTTAGCAGGCGGTAGTCAGAGGGAAGTTTAAACATCGTGTTTGGCACATTTACCTGCACAAGTAGTCAGTGCTCGCAGTCAGTACATAGAAAAAACAGGCATACAAAAACTATGAAGTACGAACAGCAAGAAGCATGGGTACTATAAAGTTAAAAACATCCCTCACAGCAAAATATTAAACAGCTGGTAGAATCCGTATCGGGTATTTTTTTAAACCTACCGTGTATTGTCATCCAAGATCCACCATCCCTGGAATCTAAGACTCCGATGCCTGCAAACTGTGGGTACTTCGAAAAGATTACGTTGTCTGGATGGCTGGCGTAGAGATCTTTCAGAGCCACAGACTCCAGTTCACTATTTATAACTGCCAGGTGGGCTCCTTCGGCCATGCAGGTCCTGTACGCCTGCGACCAGCTGAGACCACGTCGGTGGAATTTGTAGCAGCTCCCAGTTCGTTTCTCCAGGTTGTATTCTAAAGAACATGGTAATTGCTGTTATTCTAGGTGTTTTGACGAAAAAAGCTTTCAATTTGATTGGTATATCGAAAGTTATGGGAAAGTAGAACCACACAATAAATAATAGTACCTACAAGGTAGAACTTTGAGAGAAGTAGAAGGTAGATCTAAGGGGGCCATCCCATAAATAACGTCACACATTCAGGAGTGGGAGGGGTCAAAACACTGTGACAAAGGGAGGGGACGACGACGACGACGAGTCATAAGCAACAAATATTCATACAACATGAACTCCCATTTTTAACCCCAGACGCAAAAACGACGAGGTGTTATAAGTTTGACGTGTGTTTGTGTGTGTGTGTGTGTGTGTGTGTCTGTCCCATCGTAGCTCCCGAACGGATGAACCGATTTCGTTTTTTTTTTTTTTTTAATGTGAATTTGTCGGTAGTGTTCTTAGCTATGGTTGATCAAAATCGGTTCAGCCGTTACATTACGTTGAGGGTTTTTTAAATTTTTACAAAATTAATTACCTGTGTTATTTTCATTGACATAGTAGTTTAGATTCGATTTGATATTATAGACGCGCTATCAATGCGATTGTTAGTGCATCTGGTAGAGGGAAGTAATTTTGCTTTTTGTTTTTAGGCACAGGTACGTAACCATCCCAAGGCAGTCGGGGGTGATTGGAGGCAAGTTCAAATATTTACTTTGGCAGACATGCCTGCTCAACTGATCAATGCTCACAGTCAGCATACAGAAAAAAAAGATTTACGTAAGTTTAAACATAATAAGTAAGATTTATGCCTGCTCACAGTAGATAGCACGCAATAAGCCGTTTTTGGGAGTTAGATGGAGTTAGGATAGAAGTGTGATAACGATTGAATATACGAACGAGTGATAATTAGTGAGAGTGGGTGGGAGTTAGTGAAAGTTAGTAGGTGTTAGTGGGATTTAGTAGGAATTGGTCGGAGTTACTATGAGTTAGTGGTAGTAAGAGAGTGTGGCATTAGTAGGAGTTAGTAGGAGTTAGTAATATTTAGTGGGAGTTAGGCGGTAAGAGTGTGTTGGGGTTAGTGGGAGTAAGTACTTTGAGACATACTTTGAGTTAGTGAAAGTAGGTTAAAAACAACACAACACATCTTGGTTGTGGGGAGAAGCAAATCTTTAGTTCATGCGTCGTTTAACATACTATTTTACACTATGTACCACACATGCACACACGTGTTATGTGTGCTTAATATAGGCTGCATCTCACCTGATGGGAAGATGCATATATGATGGGAAGTGACGATGAGGCCTAATTAAGCACGCTCGCCTTTGAAGATGCTTATTCACTATTCGTCAGAAGGTGCCCAAGTTATATGATAAAGTGTATAAAGAAGCCGAAGAGAGTTCCAGGCTTTTGCTGTCCGCATGATGAAAGAGCTAGAGAAACAGATTTTATGCGATGGTGTTACGTCGACAATAAAAGGGTGATACAACTCTCCACGTCTGTATACTGTATGTGCTGATGCTGCTTCCTCTTCAGTTTTATACTCAAGGTTAACAAACGTTATTATGATGTGGACGATAGTACAAACTACTCTTCACCTGTATCGTGTGTTCCACATCCAGTAACAACCAGTTTTTTCGTTTTTTTCTTATAGCAGACGAACGGGAAGATGTCTGTGCATTTTACATCTTTCATGGTGCCGTTGCTTGGGGTAAGCATCACGAGACAGCTCTCAGAGTTTTCGAAATTGTCCGGTTCACCAGACCTCCAGTTGATCGGCAACCTTGTCTATGGTACCCCTGAAACCAAAACATCAAGTAAATGTCATTTAATAAATTGGTTACCATAAACTCACGCGAGCGTATTTCACGGGTTTTTATATAGAGTTACCGCAAGATTAGGCACTGCTTCAGTTTCCATACGAGTGCATCAAAGCAGTGGAACTATTTATCCCAAAGGCTTGTTCTATTTATAAGTGCTTCCATAGAAAAGTCATGATTATGCCTTCGATAGCTGGCTTTCTACCATTAACCTGAAGCGTCGTCCCCGCAGGAACGATGCGATGACATTGAATACTGGGCGAGGCATCGACGTGTTCGCAGTTTGTAGAAGTAGCCGGCGTGCCAGACTCGGTCGAACGACGTTTAAAATAGTGGCAGGGGAGAAGCCCCGGGGAAGCTTCCTCTCAAGGAGCCTCTACTCACACTACACAAACGATATCCCTGCGGAGTATGTAGTAATGCTGGGCTCCATGCAGACGACGCTGCATACATTACCACCTCCATGTCGTGAAGGCAAAGAAGATGCAACGCACACTGCTGAATGACTGTGCAAGTGGCGGCTATCAGTCAATGTCGTCCAAGCACAATCCATATTCCTGGCATAGAGATTTTCCCGCCAGCGCTGACTCTCTAGGGCCAGCAGGTTGACTGGAATGGCACGGCGAAGTACCTCTGGGTAACCATCGCCCGGAGGCTGCGGTAGGGGCGTAAACATGGTGAATGCGGCCAGAGTTGCCCAAAACCTTCTAAAACCAGTGATGAGCTCCTCATTAGCACTGCAAATAAAGGTCAAAACATACAAAACGTGTATAATGCTTCACCTCGCTTACGTACGCCACACCAGCCTGGTTCGGGTTACTCTCCGATAGCAACAAGAAATGCCTCCAAGACCAGCAGAACCTCACGATTTAGACAATCAACAACGCACCTCGATATGTGAGGAACCTCACCATCTAGAGAGACCTGTGGGTGGAGGACCTAGATGAGTTCATATCCCGACTAGCTAAGAACATGTTTAGCCACACGGAGGAGTCGAGTTTCCCTCACCTGAGGACCTACTGATGGAACGGGACCCCCGATGAAGTACTAACCCCAGAGAACTGACCGCCGACAAGCCAGAAGACCCACCAGCCCTCAGTGGCCACCGGACGCAGGCCGAACACCGGGAGCCCCTACACGGGGACTTGCCCGGTAGGACCGTGTGAAATGGCCTCCAAAGAACCTCAAAGCCCTAGGACTAAACTCAATGACTGATGAGTTGCTAGTAATTAATACAGCTGTGGTGCACAACAGTTAACATAGGCTGTCATGCTGTTGTACAAATTTTAACATTACATGAGGTCAAATTAATCACTTTAACCAGTTCAGCTCCAGTCTTTATGTTTATGTGTTATATAAAACAGGTAAAAGTATATAAATGCAGTTAAAAATGTACTAAAGTGTTTATTAATGCTTTATAGAAGCTTATATTTGCTTGACTGCTAGATAAACTATGCTGCTTAGCACCACGTTAATTCTCCTACAGTCTAAATAATTCATGGACACTTTTCCACATTGTTTTTTTTCTACATTCTACATCTTCAGATATATTCTACATACCTATTCAGAGTTTAGACTGGATTGATTTATTGATGATCTTACAGCTTATACGAGTATCTATTTAGGATACCCTATGACACTTTCGAGGTTGAGCTGATTCCAATGCTGAATCCAAAGACACACATAACATGACATTAATTATCAAAATCAGTCAAACTGCTTAGGCTACAGGAAAAGGAGTAACAGATATACAAACATACATACATACAAATATACATACACCCAAAAAATATACCCATCCATCTGGACAGTCAAGTAAAAATCAACAATAACAGCATTTCGGGATAATAAAATGCATAGGTATTTGGTGGCACGTAGACATCGAGCAATACCTCTATGCACTTAACTAATTCTAACCTAGTTGTATGTTGAGCCAGATAAACTACCTTCAATGGAAGCGTAGACACCCTTGGAGAATGTGGTGTGGACGCCAGTGAATATGGTGTGAACTGAACTCTCCAGCTCTATGTGGTCTGATATCGCGTCCCGTAACTGCTGGGTTAGAGGTGACGCCAGAACAGCACCTGAAAAGGTAAGCATATTGCCACCATGTTATCTGTAGAATGAAATGTATGTAGATGATAGAAAAATGTAGGTAAATGGACTACAGTTAAGTTGGTGGATCTATAAAAACCAAACTCTTTGCTGTTGTGATAAAAATATATGGTATTGTTGGTCTTGAACTTGAGATTTTTGTAGGTTCCTTAGCTCAACACGTCAATTTGACACAAATTACAATCTGCATTAATTTTACCCAAATAACAACCTGCGTTAATTTGATCCAAATAAAACCTACGTTAATTTGACTCAAACTACAAACATACATAAATTGGTACATGATGCATTATTGTTTTTAATATTAATTAGCCTTTTGGCTTCGGTATAGCATTGTATTTCGTACATCTCATTCTGCAATGAAAGAAACAGAGAGAGACCGGCTTAGACGCTACAACTAGCTTTTAAAAAGTCAGCATGTTTACCTTCTGCATGGCATATAAGCCGCGCGTCGCTCCACGTAGCAGGCACTATATGTAACTTCAGCCATCCATCCGCCGGTTTACTGTACGTATAGTCAAATCTAAACTTTGCACCTATAGAAATATGGATGGATGTAAGTAACATAATAAAACTAGTAGTTCTGCGAACACCCGGGCTGTTACTATTTGCTATGAGCATAGGAGATTACTTGCCATTAACGTGTGACGTCACAATTTATTCTGAACGATGATTCCACGCAGATATCGTAACGAGCCCGCTTTATGTTAAGTTTGGTCATAGCGAACAAGGGGGCAGGTAGCACAAAGTAGTGGTATGAGAGCTAGGAGAATGTTATTTTTATAGCCTTTGTCTGTAGTGATAGTTGGATAACGGTAGTTGTAAGCTGCTATACAGCTTCTATACAGCCGGATTGGCCGCAGTTTTACACAGCTTTTCTGCTGTACTTGAGCATCAAAGTAGGTATCTAAGATACTTTTCAATTGACACTTAGCTGCTCTCTACGCGGCTTTTATTTGACTCGTTACGTTTCGTTTCGTATGAGGTAGTGCTGGCCTCTGGTGTCAGAGTTTGTCAAGCCGCCCGAGGGCCTCTGACATGGCTTATTTGACTAAAAATTATATATGTTATTTTAGATAAAAAAAAAAGTATGTTCTAAATCAATTTATAAATCACGGAGACATAAGGTAACATACAAAAAAACCACAACCGAATTGAGAACCTTCTTTTTTTAAGTCATTTAAAAATTACGTATTACTTATTTAAATAGCAAAACGTACTCACCATTAGTATCCGAGAAAAATATGAATATAAATAAAAATATTGATTTAATAATCATTATACGACCAGTATTATCTTGTCAGAAACAGTGCAGTGTTAAGCTGGAACCGCTTAATAATAACAGTCGAGAGCTACACATTCTGATTTATATAATAAGTATCCCGAGCGATAGAGAGTAAGTTCCTTGATCCCAAGCGATGGAAGCCCCGGATAAATGTAAACAATTTTTATGCGTAGTCTTAGTGATAATAAGAGCGCAGTATAATAAAATACCCGGCTAATCTAGCAAAGGTTTAGGGTTCAAACCCGATATCAATTATCGCCATGCTAGCGTAGTAGTCCAGTCAAGATGTACATCCGTGCTTGCAAAAATTCGGGTCACACTGTTTTTTTATATGTTGTTAGGACCATAACCAATATTAAAAAACCAGATTTGCAATTTTCCAAGTGCTGTGCGTTCGGCGGTGTGCCCAAAAAACCATGAAATTTTCGGAGTATTTCAGTTTTTGCTTAATATCTTAGTGCAGGAAGGGTCTTACCGTGATAGTCAGTGCAAATACTTTTAAAGTAAACTATTATACAGCCATTGGTTCCTAATATACAGTTCTTCAAAAATAGGCAATTTTTTCATAAACCTGTTTTTTTATTCGAAATTTTCTCTTATTTTGTAAAATATCTTTTAAAATACGCCATCCCACGTCAAAGTATAGTTATAACCATGTTATAACGTTGAAAGTTCACGTCTCACGCTTGTGGCGCGAAATTCTTTTTTTTTTGTTTTTTGCTCATTACAGCTCATGAACACTTCTTCCGATAGCGAAAGTTGATTTCGCAAGAACTAGGAGACTTAACACACATGTTTTAATTGATAGTATCTCATAAATATCATCAGTTTAGCTACGATACACCTTTGAATTTCGCGCCACAGGCGTAAGCATCCACTGTAAAGACAATGCAGGTTTTAAACATTGCTTACCTCAAGAAATAAACTGAACCTGTTTTTGTTGCATTGCAGCTTCGCAGTATGGATGGTCCCCATATGGAACGTTTCCCTTTCGCGTATTATATATTATGTGCTTTCGCGGACATCGGTTCAGAGTTTAGTTATAGAATCTGGTATAATAATTATTACGTTTAGCTTTTGGGATGAACTTCTAGGATGAATACGAAACCTTAGAACGAGAACCTTAGTCTACGAGTTAAGCGACTCTGACTACGGTCGGATAGCTAAAAAGATCTTATACTACTACTACTACTAGTAATACTACTACTACTACTATTACTATTACTACTACTACTACTTATACTACTACTGCTACTACTCCTACTACTACTCCTACTACTACTCCTACTACTACTCCTACTACTACTACTAGTACTACTAACTGCTGCTACTACTACTACTACTACTACTACGAATACTACTACTAGTACTACTAACTGCTGCTACTACTATCACCGGTTCTTTCCTGGTCACCCTGCGTTAGGTAAGTGATCAGCTTGAGGTATGGTGGCCCTGAAAAGAGCCTAGTGACCAATGGTGGAAGAACCAGTGTGTAACCACATAGGTACTTTGACCAATGGTGGAAGAACCAGTGTGGTGACAGAATGATACGGCAAAAGTGTAAGGGTTCTTTGCAGGACTTGGAAACCGTAAAAAAGAAGTAGGTAGGTAGGTACGTATTTTTTTGTGAATCAGTTAATTTGCTCTCACCCAAAAGCGAACCCACACAGTTCCTCGTAGCTTTAAATCGCATACCAGAGCCAAACACAGTCACTTTCTAACTCATTAAAGTTCAGGTAAGTTAGAAAGTGACACAATAGCGCTCGTAAAACGAAAAGTAAGTGAAAATTATTCAAAACAATAATTTGCCTTGTGAAAGCCATCGCATCAATTCAATTCATTTATTCAGAAACAATTTATAATCGTGTTTGAAACGGTAGAACATAACAAAATAACATATATCTAAAATAACAGTAAGAAATCATATAATATATTGCACTTATGAATCTAACAAGATTTTATATAATTCACTTTCAAAGATAATTAAGTATTGTTTTTAAATGTCATTAGGTTCACATTTAGTAAAAGTCAGAATAATAATTAAAATATAATGTCAGGTGTTATCAGTATAAATACTTAATACTCAATACACAGAAGCATACGTTCAACTACAAGATGAAGTCTTTGCCGATATTTAGGTAGATGAAAGAAAAAGTACAAAATTCTAAGTGGTTTCAAAGTTAAATCAAATTTTTATTCGAATACAGTTGAACTTTGTTTTTTTTTTGTCCTGTTTAATGAACATATACATCATTTTGGTAAGTTCACTTTACGTATAATGAATAATAAATGATTAAATTAATAATTAATAATAACAGGTCGATGATTGACATATATAGTATTTTTAGCACATAACATTGAGTAGAAAGACTCCAAATAAGACCAATCAGCTGCAGTATACGCCTTAACTTCAGTATTCGGTTGCTGTCTTCTTACATCCTTTATAACTACAAGATAAACCAATGTTTTTCTATAATTTGTGAAACACAGTTACTTCCTCGCAGGATGTTGATGCTTACACTTCACTACGAGTGAAGCTATGACCAAGCCAACGCGTTCAGCCTGCATCCACGGCGGGATGTGCGATGGTGACGAGATGATGTGTACGAGCTTGTATATAGCGACGTGTTCACATCGATGCATCCTCTGATTGGCCGCGGTGTCCGGTGCAGCGTCTGCACGCGGCGATAGCGATCAGATCGTGCTTGTTACGTTAAGCTAAGGCCAAACCAACCCGTTCAGCTCGCGTCTGCGTTGGCGATCAGTTGTTGTGTATGAACATGTAGCGACGTGTTCACATCGATGTGTCCTCTGATTGGCCGCGGCGTTCGGTGCAGCGTCTGCACGTGGCGATAGCGATCAGATCGCACTTGTTACGTTAAGCTAAGGCCAAACCAACCCGTTCAGCTCGCGTCTGCGGTGGCGATCAGTTGTTGTGTACGAACATGTAGCGACGCGTTTACATCGATGCATCCTCTGATTGGCCGCGGCGTCGGGTGTTGCGTCTGCACGCGGCTGTGGCGATCAGATTGCGCTTGTTACGTTAGGCTTAGGCCGCTACCTGCACGCAGCAATTTGTTGAGAAATTAAATTTCTCTATCTGTATCAGACAGCATTGTAGGGACGTGACGCCAGCGTGAACGCCTGAACAAGCACGACAGTGTGCACAACTTTTGCACGCGCAGTGATCGCCACCGTGCACGCCACCGCGGACGCGGGCTGAACGCGTTGGTTTGGCCTTAGCTTTACGTTCTTCATCGTTGAGCAGTTTTACCAAAAGTTGTTTTATCCAACGGATGTAGCGCAACGGCCGTTATAACGAATGCTTTGATCGATGGAGGCTCGAAGCTGAAGTATGTGATGAACATAGGCGGGCGCCGGCGCAATCCAGGTAATCTATCTGTCTGTGTACCAAATTCGACCAAACTCGGTTCAGTCGTGTCGCCGTGATTGAGTAACAAACATACAAACATTCAAACTTTGATATTAATGACATAAGTGGTTTTGATAAGATATTTCTAAATAATCAATTCAATTCAATAACGTGTTTTACTTAACTTTTGATTGGTGAAAATAGCCAAAACTAACGACTTTTCAAAATTTCACATTTCTCGGGAACATAAAAAGGTCGGGTAAGGTTTAGATACCTGAAATTAGGAGGATAATTCCTTTTGTGGTCTAGGATTTCATAAAAATCATCCCCTAAGTCTTTAATGTTTGGTTGGCTCTATAAGAGCCTGCGAGTTTTAATTAAATCTTCATAGCAATATTTGTTTGTATGTCGTGAGTTTGCCGTGACTTCTGAAGTAGGCGCAAACAGGTTTAAGGCGTCGATGGATGTCAAATTCTGTCACCATCTAACTCATTAAAGATAAGTTAGAAAGTGACAGAATAGCGCGAAAGAAAGAAGCAAATACAAAAAACTGTAATTAATAATGTGATTACCATGTTTTCTACTGAATAGTATACAAATTTACGCTTAATATTTTCTCTAATCGAGGGACCTAAAACGGGTTTCAGGAGGGCCAAATAAAAAAAAAAATATCGAGAAAAGTTTTACCAATCGTGTTTCTTATCTATAATTTATTTAGACTACATCCTCGAGTAATAACTGTATTAACATCGAGTTTATAACCTGTACTGTTACTGGAGCATGTAACGCAACAACTCCAAAATGTTAATACCTATCTGTAGTTTTATTTTACCCGAACCCTATCTCGTAACACTATGCTCGTGTGAATGTAAGTTTATTTATTTCGCGACTCGAGTATACATTTCTCTAGGAAAATGGCGGAAGAAACGATAGGAACAATAAACTAATTAAAATAATCATTTTAAAATGATCCATTGGAGACAGGATCGATCAGGAACAAAATTATAGGATCCAACAGGACAATGGATCGATCTCTATGGATCGAACAGGAATTGCTCCCTAAATTATTTTAAAACTGACAATTCATTAGTAAGTTTTTTCATTAATCCAATTTTTGTGTCGTGGAATGTTTTTACCTCTATAATTGTATAATAAGTGATATAATTGTGCTTATTTTGTCCAGTGCGCGCTCGGGATGGGACTACGGTCCGACTCATGCCAGGGAGACAGAGTAAATCATATCATGATCATTGACGTCCACTAGGCCATAAACATCCCGCATAGAATGTCACTCAAAGTCAGTCATGTTCGTTTCAGTTGAAACTAGAATATTATTTACTATTTATTATTTTTACTGAATAACTGAAAGATATCATTGCCGCCATTCAATATTGCTTCAATTGCTTCAATATTCAATGCTCACGAGGGTGAAATCGATCGCAGGAATATCTTTCAAGTAAAAGTTAAAAGACCCGAGAGACCGAATGAGTGAACGATTTACACTAAAGCCGTGCTCAAAGCGTAGGCTTCTAGCGGATCGAAATAATTATTAATGAGATGATAAATTTGCAGCCCACATTGTCACTGTGCTCCTTTTTTCTTTATTTTCGTTGACGTTATGGCCATAGACGTAGAATTTTTTCGCTACGCTAAATAGACAAACGAAGCGTGGGAGAGAGAAGTCATTTTTAAATGTACCCCGTGCAAGAAGAAAAGTGACAGCAACACTGTATTGAATTTGACATGTTTTGCTTGAGTACATGCCCATACCGGACGGTCTCTTGTGCAGTTTAACTAATTTCGTAATTTTTTTAGTAATCTTACTATTAAATAACAAATATTACTTTGTATGACAATGGTGTCATGTTCAGTTTGTGACTGAGAATATACAAGACGTAATTATACGGGAAAATACACGTTTCACAGGTAAATAAGAGATTATTGGTAGTTCGATTGTATTGCTTATTTTATCAATTCTGCTTTAGTAAATGGCCTAAAAACCAGTTTCATTCGTAGATTAGGACTTTCCCTTATATTTTTTAATAATATTTCGTTGCTGCACCTAGAAATAAACAATATTTTATGTAAAATATAAAAATGTTTGATTACGATAGGGCTTGACCAAGTGATGACGTCAGAAATATCGATAGTCCTGTTGCAGTCTATATCGTAGTATAATGCGCATCATGTAAAAAGAACGCTGGCGGTCAAGCTTCTTCAGGCGTTCCAGCGTTCGTTTTAAGAGATTACTTACTTTTCTACTTATTTAAGAGATGTATACCTATGCATTCAATGAGTGCCTACCTAGTTTACTACTTTTTACATGAAGCGCACTATACCTAACTATAAATTTAATTTTTGTCCATCCTAGAATGGAGGTTTACTTTGTTTGGAGTAAATATGTGTGCTCTGTTAACATTTTACCGTTTTTTTAAAAATCTATAATAACCAGGTGGACATTGAGGTGTGTGTTTTTGTATTGACTATTGAAAAGGTAACTTTAAAGCACCACGGGTGTTTTATTGCAGTTTGTGTAGTAGATATTTTGGAGTAAATATTTACGTTGTTGTACACACGCCTTTTTCCCGAAAGGGTATATTTATTTTTTATTTTTTATAAATAAATATTGTTTATTTCTGCTTAATAAAATAATAGGTAACAAATTAAATTTAAATATACCCCAGAAATTCCGTTCCAGCGGGACTCGAACCTGCACCCTCGCCTGTGATCAGCGATGCCTTTACTTTCGAACTTTGAACAGAAGGTTTCCAATGAAACACCTGTAGATACAGCACTATCAACTTGGCGCTATAGCCGAGTTGATAGTGCCCACAAATTTCGTCTCCAGCGTCATAGCTCGATCTATGGCTAAATTGTTTAAGGCATCGCCGATGACAGGCGAGGGTGCGGGTTCGAGTCCCACTGGAACGGAATTTTTGGGTTACATTTAAATTTAATGTTATCCATAAAGCGTGGTTTACTCTTGAAAAATAATAAACTTTGGGGTAACAAATTGTCTATAGATAAAGTAACAGAGTGAAAAATTATATGGGCGTAGCACGGCTGATATAAAATGTTTTTGTGCTTTCAGATTTCCAAGTAATCCTTTGCTACGAGAAAAATGGTTATCGGTTATAAGAAGAGTGGGATGGACTCAAATAAGAACTCCACTAGGTATATGCAGCAAACATTTTAAGTTTAAATTTAAAAGGGAAACTCTAAGATCCCACCTATAAATAAAACTGTAATATTTAGGGGTCAATAAATAATAAAGGTTAATTTATTAACTGTATTCAAAATTCTCTTTATGACGTCAAATCTGCCAAACTGTGTTATTCATGAAAGACTTAATCTGCATTAAGATGTATTTATCTACCATACACATCACGGACGGATGATGAATTCTATCGACAATGTAAAAGTGTTGGTCGAGGACAACACTATTTTTAACTCGGACATAGACTTTCACCAACACGTGCACATATTTTTTTTGGTTCCATCTTCGATCTCTGATTGTAGATCTAGTACATATACTAAATCTATGGTTATGGCTCACAAAGTTAGGACATGAAGTCAGTAGCCAAAATGAGAATTTTTTAGTTGATTTTGTGCTAAGATAATTTATAACTGTGGATACAAAGGTGCCTACCTACATCAATGTAAAAAAAAAAACTCATCGCCTCCATTGCTTCCCACGACTGACTCGGCTAACGCTTTCTTCCAGTACTAACACATTCCATAATAAACTAGCAGCCATGACAAATCTTATACCATCGAATCTTATCAACAAGTCCGGGTAATCCCTTGGTCATCTTTTACGACATCCACGGGAGGAGATTAAGGGGTCTATTCTTAGGCCAGATACACCACAGCAACAGTCAAGTTTATCCCGGGACGGCCCCTCTTGCATGAGTACTGTCTTTTTAAATCCGTATAGTGTAAATCTACCGCCCGTGTTGCTTGTTAATATTTCTAGACTAGGCCCGGCCCCCGCCTATGTTCATCACATACGTATAGTGTACATCTACCGCCCGTGTTGCTTGTTAATATTTCTAGACTAGGCCCGGCCCGCCTATGTTCATCACATACGTATAGTGTACATCTACCGCCCGTGTTGCTTGTTAATATTTCTAGACTAGGCCCGGCCCGCCTATGTTCATCACATACGTATAGTGTACATCTACCGCCCGTGTTGCTTGTTAATATTTCTAGACTAGGCCCGGCCCGCCTATGTTCATCACATACGTATAGTGTACATCTACCGCCCGTGTTGCTTGTTATATTTCTAGACTAGGCCCAGCCCGCCTATGTTCATCACATACGTATAGTGTACATCTACCGCCCGTGTTGCTTGTTATATTTCTAGACTAGGCCCAGCCCGCCTATGTTCATCACATACGTATAGTGTACATCTACCGCCCGTGTTGCTTGTTATATTTGTAGACTAGGCCCGGCCCGCCTATGTTCATCACATACGTATAGTGTACATCTACCGCCCGTGTTGCTTGTTAATATTTCTAGACTAGGCCCGGCCCGCCTATGTTCATCACATACGTATAGTGTACATCTACCGCCCGTGTTGCTTGTTAATATTTCTAGACTAGGCCCGGCCCGCCTATGTTCATCACATACGTATAGTGTACATCTACCGCCCGTGTTGCTTGTTAATATTTCTAGACTAGGCCCGGCCCGCCTATGTTCATCACATACGTATAGTGTACATCTACCGCCCGTGTTGCTTGTTAATATTTCTAGACTAGGCCCGGCCCGCCTATGTTCATCACATACGTATAGTGTACATCTACCGCCCGTGTTGCTTGTTAATATTTCTAGACTAGGCCCGGCCCGCCTATGTTCATCACATACGTATAGTGTACATCTACCGCCCGTGTTGCTTGTTATATTTCTAGACTAGGCCCAGCCCGCCTATGTTCATCACATACGTATAGTGTACATCTACCGCCCGTGTTGCTTGTTATATTTCTAGACTAGGCCCAGCCCGCCTATGTTCATCACATACGTATAGTGTACATCTACCGCCCGTGTTGCTTGTTATATTTGTAGACTAGGCCCGGCCCGCCTATGTTCATCACATACGTATAGTGTACATCTACCGCCCGTGTTGCTTGTTAATATTTCTAGACTAGGCCCGGCCCGCCTATGTTCATCACATACGTATAGTGTACATCTACCGCCCGTGTTGCTTGTTATATTTCTAGACTAGGCCCAGCCCGCCTATGTTCATCACATACGTATAGTGTACATCTACCGCCCGTGTTGCTTGTTATATTTCTAGACTAGGCCCAGCCCGCCTATGTTCATCACATACGTATAGTGTACATCTACCGCCCGTGTTGCTTGTTATATTTCTAGACTAGGCCCGGCCTGCCTATGTTCATCACATACGTATAGTGTACATCTACCGCCCGTGTTGCTTGTTATATTTGTAGACTAGGCCCGGCCCGCCTATGTTCATCACATACGTATAGTGTACATCTACCGCCCGTGTTGCTTGTTATATTTGTAGACTAGGCCCGGCCCGCCTATGTTCATCACATACGTATAGTGTACATCTACCGCCCGTGTTGCTTGTTATATTTGTAGACTAGGCCCGGCCCGCCTATGTTCATCACATACGTATAGTGTACATCTACCGCCCGTGTTGCTTGTTATATTTGTAGACTAGGCCCGGCCCGCCTATGTTCATCACATACGTATAGTGTACATCTACCGCCCGTGTTGCTTGTTAATATTTCTAGACTAGGCCCGGCCCGCCTATGTTCATCACATACGTATAGTGTACATCTACCGCCCGTGTTGCTTGTTAATATTTCTAGACTAGGCCCGGCCCGCCTATGTTCATCACATACGTATAGTGTACATCTACCGCCCGTGTTGCTTGTTAATATTTCTAGACTAGGCCCGGCCCGCCTATGTTCATCACATACGTATAGTGTACATCTACCGCCCGTGTTGCTTGTTATATTTGTAGACTAGGCCCGGCCCGCCTATGTTCATCACATACGTATAGTGTACATCTACTGCCCGTGTTGCTTGTTATATTTGTAGACTAGGCCCGGCCCGCCTATGTTCATCACATACGTCAAGCTTCGAGCCTCCATCGATCAAAGCATTCGTTATAACGCCCGTTACTACATCCGTTGGATAAAACAACTCTCGGTAATTCTGCTCAACGATGAAGAACGTAGCTCGTAAGGATCAACATCCTGCGAGGAAGTGACTGTGTTTCACAAATTAAAGAAAAACATTGGTTAAACTTGTAGGTATACAAAGCATATAAAAAAAATACAATGTAAAAACATAGCAACCGAATATACAGCAGCTGATTGGTTTCTCCTTATAAAGGAGTCAATGGTATGTGCTGAAATATCGTATATGAAATGTAATTCGGTGACCTATTATCTGTAAAGTGAACGTATGTAAATGTTCATTACCGGGTGAAAAAAAATAACAAAGTACAGCTGTTTTCGACTGATATTTGATTCAACTTCTAAACGACTTAAAATGTTGTACTTTTTCATTCACCTTAATGTCGGCAAAGACTTAATCGTCAAATTGAACGTATGCTTCTGTGATGTGAGTATATTAACTATGTTAATACTGATAACACCTGACATTATATTTTAATTATTATTCTGACTTTTACTGAATGTGAACCTAAATGACATTTTGAATACAATACTTAATTAAGTTTTAATTGACGACCTCTATGACTCGGCGGGCGGAGGTTCGCCTTGGAGGAAGGAGGTTGCGGGTTCGATACCCGCTTTGGAACAAATATTTGTAAGATCTGCAGATATTTGTTCAGGGTGTTCTGGGTATTTTCTATGTATAATAAAAAATATTTGTCTATGTAATATATTGTATTATGGATATCAGTTATCTAGCACCCATAACACAAGCTCTGCTTAGCTTGTGGCTAAATAATGTTGTGTGAACTGTCCAGCATTATTATTATTATATTATATTTGAAAATTAATTATATTAAGTCTTGTTAGATTCATAAGTGCTATTTATTATATAATTTCTTACTTTTATTTTAATTATGTAATATTTTATTATATTTTACCGTTTCAAATACGATTGTAAATTGTTCTTGTATAAATGAATAGATGCGACGGTTTTTCACGTGGCAAATAATTGTTTGTGAAAAGAGGCCCATTGAGGTTCTGCCTATCTCTGCTCTTTCTGGAAAAAGGCGTGAGTCTATGTATATATGTATGTATGTGAATTATTGTTTTTCGTCATTTTCACTTACTTTTCGTTCCTCGAGCGTCACTTTCTGACTTACCTGAACTTCAATGAGTTAGAAAGAGACGGAGTTTGGCTCTGGTATGCGACTTAAAGCTATGAGGAACTGTGTGGGTTCGCTTTTAGGTAAGAGCAATTTAACTGATTCACAAAAAAAATAGGAATATAAGTACTTGTTTTTTAGGGTTCCGAGGTCTGGCAAAGAACCCTTACACTTTCGCCGTATCCGTCTGTGGGTCTTCCTAACTATCACCACACTGGTTCTTCCACCATTGGCCACTAGGCTCCTTTCAGGGCCACCATACCTCAAGCTAGTCACTTACCAAACGCAGGGTGATCAGGAAAGACCCGGTCTTGAAAGAAAGAGTCTTGTAGAGACTATCAGTAAGTACTAATCTTAGAATATTCTAGCTTTCGCACCCCAATTCTAAATTATATCGAGTATGGCTACAAGTTCTACATAGCATACAACAATAATTTCGTCATATTATTATTTACTCTTCCTGTGGATATCGAAAGATTATACATAGGTACCTATCGTAGTTCCTAATTTTGTTTTATAATCATCGGATAAAAAGTCTGCCTTTTATAGATGTGATTTCATGTGCATACAGCATAGATTGCAATAGTCTAGGTCGGAGATAAATTAATAAATAAATAATGCTGGACAGTTCACACGACATTACCTATCCCCAAGCTAAGCAGATCTTTTGTTATGGGTACTACATAACTGATATATTTAATACAATACATTACATAGATAGATATTTTTTAGTATGCATTGAAAATACCCAGAACACCCGGAACAAATATCTGCAAAACGCTTCAAATATTTGTTCCGAGGCGAGAATCGAACCCGCAACCTCCTGCGTCGCAGGCGAACCGTCGCCCGCCGCGTCACAGAGGTCGTCAAAGATAGATAAGTTATTACCTGAATTTAGGTACCTATCTAGGTAATGATGTTCTCCAGCTCAATATTCCCAATGCAGAACTGATTTGCTACGCCGACGACACAGTAGCCCTATTCCATGGTCATAGCTGGAAATAAATCTTCCAGACAGCTTCAATAGGCATGTCCAAGATCTTATTGTGGTTGAACCACAACATTCTTACACTGAATATCAAAAAAACTAACTTTATTCCATTCCACATTAGTAGAGCCTCGCTTCCGCAACAGGATAACATTAAAATCCATTCTGCTAGTTGTCCCGTCGATACGATCTCAAACCACATCTGTCACTGCATGGAAATCATCAAAGTTGACCATACAAAATACCTGGGAGTGGAAATTGACTAGTAGTAGTAGAGCTTTTTTGTGAAAGAGCTCGTCCGGGGAAGTACTACCACCATACCTATTTCTGCCGCAAAGCAGTAGTGCTCGCATTGCTGTGTTCCGGTTTGAAGGGTAAGGGTGCCGGTGAAATTACAGGTACATGAGACTTTTCATCTTTATGTCTCAGGGTGGCGGGCGCAGTGTAATGCCACATAGGGTGCGTCCTAGGTGGACGTGACCTTTGAGGTAATGCACTGTTCATAGGCAGAGGTTACCGCTTAACATCAGGTGGGCCTCTTGCTTGTTCCGTCATCCAAGTAGTATATAAAAAAAAACCTGACCTTCAAAATGCACATTTCGATTCTATCCAAAAAAGCAAGGAAACAGATATACCTGATGAAACTACTTCGAGGCGCAACAAATCTTGAAGTACGGAAAATGGTTTACATTTCACTGTGCCAATCTTTAATCCGGTACTGTATTGGAGCCTGGGGAGGCACCTGCAAAACAAGCCTCGCCTGTTTCCCACCGCTCTCCTCTATCCGGAGGCAGATGTTCTTTCGGTGCGTCAGCTCTTCATCTGCCAGGCTGCACTCAAAGTCCTTAAAACAAAGCCAATATTGATCAGTGGTCGCCGAAGGGCTCCCAAATTACCGCTCCCTAAAACCAGAACTGTCTTTGTGCGCGCGCCCCCCCCCCCCCCCCGCCATACACACCTTCAATTGCACCAATTTACACTCTTCACCTTATTATTACTGGTTTGAGCAATTATTACGGTACCTAACTTTAAAATGTTTAAATGTTTTATTTATATTTTTCTTGCTGAGCTCATTTAGAAAGAAAGAAAGAAAGAAAGAAAATTTATTTATTTTTCCACGCGCACAACACACACATAAAACAAGAAGACAAAAACAAAAATCCACTAAGTACATAGGTAGACATTACAATATCATGAGAAACAAAAAATAAAAATAATCAAAAACTGTTATAAACTTTGGTAGGAAATTTGATCATTTGTTTCTTTGACTCACGCATTATGTGTATTAGTAACTCGGTTGGTAACGAACGAGCAGCAAAGCTAACACAAACTACCATTATCTCTGACCAGGAAATTCAGGGTCACCAAGATACAGGCCTAGCCTAGTTTGGGACCCACTGTATAAAGTCTCAAATTTGCATGTTTTTACATTTTATTGTTATTTTTGTAAAGATCACTGTTGGATACTAAATATTAACCTGTGTTTGTTTCGTAATAAATTTATCTTATCTTATCTTATCTTATCTTACTTACTGATCTGCTTAGGTACCGGCTTAATTTGACTTTATTACTCTCAAACTTACTTACTTACTTACTTTGACGACCTCTGTGGCGCAGCGGGCGAAGGTTGGCCTGCCACCCAGGAGGTTGCGGGTTCGATTCCCGCCTCGGACAAATATTTGTGCTATCGCAGATATTTGTTCAGGGTGTTCTGGGTATTTTCTATGTATAATAAAAAATATATATCTATGTAATGTATTGTATTAAGTATATCAGTTATCTAGTACCCATAACACAAGCTCTGCTTAGCTTGGGGCTGGATAATGTTGTGTGAACTGTCCAGCATTATTTATTTATTACTATGTATTTAACGAAAACGGAATCGCCCGAAATTACATAAATAAGTAGGTATCTAAATACTTACCACATTTTAACTGCATAGTAACAATATTGATAAAAACACACGATATCTTCGTAATTAGTACATAATGCAGAAATAATGAAAATAAAAATAGGTAAGTATGTACGAGGTACCTACTTTATGTAGGTTGGTTAGAGTGATACAGTTCAGTTCATAATAATATGTTTTGATAAACCTACTGATGTTTTTATCAACCAACATTTTGGCGGTCAAAACGGACGGAGTAAAAATAATTTTAAAGCAGTTATCCTCAACTGATTGAGATGATATTTTGCATACCTGTCAAGTTCCGATTAAAATGCATTATTATGGTGACACCGAGCTGATCTGATGATGGACACGGAAGGTGGACAACGGAACTCCCCGATTAATAAAACATACGTAGTAGAGTGGCAGTGTTTGGGCTCATTATGATCAGCACCCGTTACGATCACTAATTGAACTACTTAGAGCTTGTTTTGTAATAAATGTTTATCAACAAAAAAACTTGTGTTTTTTTATATTTGATTGTACTAGGTATGTGGTACTATCATCACTAGACATCGGATTATATGCACTATCAAAATGACAAAATATGCATGCAAATATGCACTAAAAAAGGGCGAAATATGCATAAAATATGCACAATCAAAAATAAAATCTGGGTATTTTTATTCACTGGCGGCTCATTGAATTGAGTTAGGCGCGTGAGTGAAGCAGCGAGTGCAGTAGGCATGCCCCCCTCCCGCACGCACGGCGCAACCCGCCGACGTATACCGAGCGCCGGCCGACCACTATGCGAGCCAGTCGGTCGGATTAAGTGCGCTCGCCGAGTGTGCGCGAGTCGGATGTGTTGACGGCGTAATGCAACATGCCTTACTCTGCCAACGTACTCGCATAACTACTGAAATAAGCACTATCAATGAAAAAGTACCAAAATATGCAATAACGCTATAAAAATAGCATTATATGCATTTGCATATGCAAACATGCAAATGCATAAATCCGATGTATAATCATCACATAGCAGCCGTAATTTACATGCATATTATTAAGGTGAGTATACACTAGAGAATTTGCTTGTAACAGAACATCGAACCGCTCTAATGTGTCACCCTTTCACGAAACTAACACTTTGACGCTTTGTTACAACTTGATTTTACAAACCAAAGAGCAAATTAGTGTAACATTTCAGCGAGCAAATACAACGTGCTTCGTGGTATGAGGTGCGCGAGCAAGACGTAAAATAGAAAGGAATGTTACAGGTAAATGCTCACTCACCTTGAGCATTACGTCGAACACAGCATCGAGCATTCGCAGGAACGTTACATTACATGGAAATGCTCAGGAAAATGCTTTAGTGTATACTCACCTTTATGTACCTCTTAGAGCAATGATACAATTATTAATGGTGTGCCTGATGTATGGCCGTTAGCTATTACTAAAGTCAAAGAGGTTCCTTGAACTATGCAATCTAGGCAATTTATTTCGACTATATTTTACATAACATACATAACAGAATACCCAACAGTCACATACATAGTCCTGATCCCACACTAGGACTCTCTGTGTCGTGGGTAACAGAAACTATACGAGTACCGCGGTACCAAATCACCTAGATCCGGAACAAATATTTACAGATCATACAAACATTTGTCCCGCAGCGGGAATCCAACCCGCAACCTTTCGCATCTCAGCTGGCTACTCGCCCGACGCGCTACGGAGGACGTCAGTAACAACCCAAAGGAGAGTTTATTTTTATTTTATTTATTAGGATATCCAATGAGTAATACACATAACTTAAAAATACAATAAACTAATTGGATGCGTTCCCTGTGCTTGCTCTGTAAAGGAAACCACAGCTAACTCAGGTATAATAAACAAAGAGTGAGTGCATAATGACATTTTACTTTCGTCGAAGATAATGACAACATTTTGAAAAAGTACACCAGAAGATTATACGTTGACTAAGAGAAGAAGATTATCGGGACTATCTATCGGGGGGGATTATCTACATAAATCACAATTATTAACAAAACAAAATCAAATAAAATAATTTTAAATATATCGACACAGTACAGGACTTAGATAAATTAATATTAATATTCTTCTGTTGTTGTTCTGTTCTGTTATATATCAGGTATTTATTACGAAAAACGTGTGTGTCAGGTTGTACGCGAAGCTTAGTTCTTTGACTATAGCTACTGCTGGCACGGATGGTGTGCATGTCATGATTAGCCATATGGCGAGTCAGGATTACGATGTGCAGGACGATTGACGTCCGAAGCACGATCACACGCGTGGTGACGACCTTCTATACTGCGAAGCTGCAATGCAACAATAATTCTTTCAATTTTACTTCCTGAGGTAGGTAACTAGGTACGCAATTCTAAAAACCAGCATCGTCTTTATACGTGTACTTTCAACGTGATAATTACGCTAGCAAATAATTGATATTGGATTTGAACCCTAGACCTTTGCTAATTAGCAGCGTTTTTTATCACACCTACTGCTATTATTATCACTAAGACTATCGCATACAAATTGTTTACATATTTTGGGGGCTTTCATCGCTTGGGATCAAGGTACTTACTCTCTATCGCTCGGGATACTTATTATATAACTCAGAATGAGTAGCGCTCGACTGTTACTATCGAGCGCTTCCAGCCTAACACTGCACTGTTTTTGACAAGATAATACTATACGTACAATGATTATTAAATCAATATTTTTATTTATATTCCTATGTTTCTCAGATACCAATGGTGAGTACCTTTTGCTATTTTTTATTACAAGCTTTTATTTAATTTGCAATGTATGTATGTTTGTCTGGGTGGAATCCGGGTGGAATCTTGCAACTGAATTTTAAAGCAGTTAAACTCAACCGATTGAGCTCGATAAGATCTAAGATAATATCTCGATTAAGATTTTTAACCGAAAATAACGGAGCAGATTTAAAAAAATCGTAGTTACTATCACAGAATAAATAATTGTACAAGGTACTATTTAACTGATCTGATGATGAAACTGGTAGGAATCGGAACTCCGTCATAAAACAATGTAAATGTTTGGGTTTATTGGAATTGTCATGAGATGTGTAGTTCCACTCAACTCCGTAACGGTTGAGCAGATTTTGGTGACATTTTGAGAGACAGGGTTGCTGCTTTTTATTCTGACACATCCTTTATTTTTAACCCCCCGACGAAAAACGAAGGGGTGTTATAAGTTTGACGTGTCTGTGTGTGTGTGTGTGTGTGTCTGTCTGTCTCAATGTAGCTCCCGAACGGCTGAACTGTTTTTTTTTTGTTTGATAGGTGTATTTGTCGGGAGTGTTCTTAGCTTTGTTTGATCAAAATCGGTTCAGACGTTCAGAGTTGGGGTTTTTTTTTAATTTTAACAAAATTAATTACTTGTATTTAATAACTTAAATTTTTACGTTAAACATGATTTCTTAATGTCAGTTAAATAGCATCCGCATAATGAATAACGCTACAGTAATCATCTTTTTTCATAAATTCAAAATACCATTATAGATGATAAGTATATAATAATTTTATTATTTTATTTTTATTTTATTTATTTTCATGGAAAACAAACAGCTTTTTAAACTAGGAAGGATACATAATGGAAATGTAAAACAATTAAGCCTTAAACAGTTTTCACTTAATAATAATAATAAGTATAATGCGTAAACGGTGCACGTCTCTGGTGCGCAGGGTCCGGGCCAGCTCCAACAGCATATTGGGGTGTTTCTCAGTATAATAATAATATCCCATTTAATAATAAACTAAATTATGTATTCTTACAGCAATAACATATATAATATTAACCTATCCTAATTTGTGCCTTACCTACCTTATTCAATTCAATTTATATTTGTCAGTGACTGCATTTGTCAGTCAGTTATTTGTATTTGTCAGTGTGTATTGTAAGAATGGGCATATTATTATTTCTTGATTATTTCTTCATTATGTTATCAGAATGTTTAGAGTAGCTTACCTAGGATAATAAAGCAACTAACACAAATATGAATCCAGTTTTTCATTGAAATAAATAAAATAACATGATATTATATTATAATATGCATTTGTGATTATTGTTTTGAGTCTATTTCTAATTAGTTTCGTACCCTTAATTCTTTAAATTGAAAAAAATAACATCTATATTATTTTCATTCAAATAAAAGCTGTGTAGGGAGCAGTTATTCGACAATTGAAAAGTATCTTAGATAGCTACTTTAATGCTCAATTACGGCAGAAAAGCTGTGCATACCTGCGCCCAACCCAGCTGTATAGAAGCTGTAAAGCAACTTAAAACTACCATTATCCAACAATCACTACAGACAAAGGCTATAAAAATAACGTTATCCTAGCTCTTATACCACTACTTTGTGCTACCAGGGTGCTCGCAGAACTACTAGTGTTATTATGTTATTAACATCCATATTTCTATAGCTGCAAAGTTTAGATTTGACTACACGTACAGTAAGCCGGCGGATGGATGGCTGAATTTACACATAGTGCCTGCTACGTGGAGCGACGCGCGGCTTATATGCCATGCAGAAGGTAAATATACTGACTTATTAAAAGATAGTTGTACCCGGTCTAACCTGGTCTTTCTCTCTGTCTTTCATTGCAGAATGAGATGTACGAAATACAATGCTATACCGAAGCCAAAGGGCTTATTAATAATAAAAACAATAATGCATCATCTACTTGTAGTTTGGGTTTGTACATGTTTGTAGTTTGGGTCAAATTGATGAAGTTAAGTTGAGCTAAGGAACCTGTAAGAACATTTAAAACTCAAAAATCATGGTAAATATCCCTTTTTTAGTGAAAATTATGTACATAACCATGATAGTTTCAAAAGTTATAACCTGTAAGAACCTCAAGTTCAAAACCAACAATACAATATATTCACAGCAATCAGTTCAAACAGTTCTGTAGGTGACATTAAGCTGATCTGATGATAGATATTATGGGTGGGACAATGGAATTACTTGATAGATAAGCAGAAAATGAAGCTAATGGAGAACGTCGTAGGGAAATGTCTCCTCCATCTAGAAGGGAAGATCATCCACTGGGCTATTCACTTGTCCAGGGTCTACGGCCCACGGGTTGTTGGGTTGGGAGGTTATTTATTACCTATATCGTCAAACTACAGAATTATTTCACTTGTACGATTTAGAACTTTCTGTGATTTCTTAGCGATAGCACCTCATTGATTTATAAGCTCACGGATACGGAAATAATTTCTTTAACATTTTTGATTCGTAAAATTATATAAAGTAAAAACAAATACCTATAATGCCAAAACACGCTTCTACCAGTAACCAATAATGATTCTGCAAGTAACGATACCGCTAATAATGATTTTGCCAGTAACGATACCGCCAATAATGATTTTGCCAGTAACGATACCGCCAATAATGATTTTGCCAGTAACGATACCGCTCATAATGATTTCTAAATGTGTAATTTTGACAGCAATAAATGTCAAATGAGTGAAAATGTCAAGAATGACAGTGAATGACAACATTGACAGGGTATGTCAGAAAATAAAATATTGCTTACTTACCACAGATAATTTTTTTATCACCTTCCTTTCCAGGTGCTGTTCTGGCGTCACCTCTAACCCAGCAGTTACGGGATGCGATATTAGACTACGTAAAGCAGAATAGTTCAGTTTACACCATATTCACTGGCGTCCACACCACATTCTCCAAAGGCGTCTACGCTTCCATTGAAGGTGGGATATCTGGCCCAACATACAACTAGGTTATAATTATGTAAGTGCCACCGAATAAGCATTTTAGTATCACGAAATGACGCCATTGTTGATTTCTACTTAACTGTCCAGATGGAGGGCTATATTTTTTGGTTGCATGTATATATATGTACGGTCGCGGTCTAAAAATGTTTACCAGTTTTCAAATCAGATTCTTTACCGTACTGATTGCAACAATGTCTAAAATGCTATATCTAGGTACTTATTACTTTTTAATACTCGTAGCATCGATACCAACAAAAATAATATAAGGACGTTTTGATGATGAAACTCATTTTTAGGGTTCCGTAGTCAAAGACAAGGAACCCTTATGGATTCATGTCACTCATGTCTGTCTGTCTGTCCGTGTATGTCACAGCCTTTTTTTTCCGAAACTATGAGAGCTATACTGTTGAAACTTCGTAGGTAGATGTATTCTGTGAACCGCATTAAGATTTTTACACAAAAATTGAAAAAAAACAATTATTTTTAGGGTTTTCCATACTTTGAACTGAAACTCAAAAAAAAAATTCATCAAACCTATACGTGTGGGGTATCTATGGATAGGTCTTCAAAAATGATGTTGAGGTTTTTAATATTATTTTTTTCTAAACTGAATAGTTTGCGCGAGAGACACTTCCAAAGTGGTAAAAAGTGTGTCCCCCCCCCCCCGTAACTTCTAAAATAAGAGAATGACAAAACTAAAAAAAAAAATTGATGTACATTACCATATAAACTTTCATTCAAAATTGGTTTGAACGAGATCTAGTAAGTAGTTTTTTATTTTTGGGGTTCCCCATACTTAGAACTGAAACTCAAAAATTTTTTTTTCATCAAACCTATACGTGTGGGTTATCTATGTATATAATAATAATAATAATAATAATAAACATTTATTTCTCTTAAAAAATAACACAAGTACAGAATATAAGTATATAAGCATAAGTAGATAAATAATACATTTACTACATAAGGCTCTCTAAACTCCACACTAGGATTCCCTGTGTCGTGGAGTTTAGTATCCCCTGTTTGGTACAGTTTTTATTAACACTCTTATTAATAGTATCAGATTCAGTTCTAGAACTGAATCCAAACCCTTCTTATGAAGGTACTTAATAATAACATAACATAACATAACACCCCAACAGTCACAAACATATTCCTAATCCCACACTAGGATTCCCTGTGTCGTGGGTATCAGGAAATACGAACAAAAGTACCAAGGCACCATAACACCCAGACCCGGAGCAAATATCTGCAGATCATGCAAACATTTATCTCGCAGCAGGAATCGAACCCGCAACCTCTCGCATTTTAGTCGGTTCCTCGCCCGACGCACTACAGACGTCGTCAAATAATAATATTACAACACAAATCACAATAATACACCGAACTACACAAAACCAAAGATAAATGAAACAACAAAGTAAAAAGTATATAATTATATATAATAATTTGTTAGTGGATTGAGGTATGGGTATATGTATAGTATGTGCTCAAGACCCTACGGACAGGAGGGATTCAGTACCAATGTAATCCAGTGATTGAAGCCATAGCACTAGTTTTCGCTTGCAGATGAATCTGCTATGGTCAAACAAGCTCAATTTTCCATCCACTTTTTGGTATAGGTATGGTCCTAGGAAACTAAATGAGCCCTTGGCAAACCTCGTTCTTGTCATTGGAATGCTCCATTTTCTTGATCTGGCAGGCCTTCCAGATTGTTTTATGGTTCCGAGTGCACAGCGATGGAATCTCATGACAGTTTTCTGTATAAAAATCTGTCTGACTCTGAGAAATTTAGTGAATATAACTTTTGAAACTATCATGGTTATGTACATAATTTTCACTAGAAACGGGATATTTACCATGATTTTTGAGTTTTATATGTCATATTGTGTTTTTTATGTTTTGTAAAATCATGGTAAATATCCCGTTTCTAGTGAAAATTATCTATGGATAGTTCTTCAAAAATTATATTGAGGTTTCTAATATCATTTTTTTCTAAACGGAATAGTTTGCGCGAGAGACGCTTCCAAAGTGATAAAAAGTGTCCCCCCCCCCCCCCCCCATAACTTCTAAAATAAGAGAATGATAAAACTAAAAAAAAATATAATGTACATTACCATGTAAACTTTCACTCAAAATTAGTTTGAACGAGATCTAGTAAGTAGTTTTTTTTTAATACGTCATTAATCGTATTCCATGCAAGAACTTTTATATTATGTTACTTGCTGCTACGGAACCCTTCATGGGCGAGTCCGACACGCACTTGGCCGCTTTTTTAATTTTTAGTTGACACATTACCATAATGACATTTAACAAAGAAAATATGTTTGAGTTTTAGTAAATATAGATTGATTGAAATAAAATGCAACAAAGGGCTGAAATATTATTTCTCCACGGAGATAGCTCGAAAATTAGTGCGATATCACGAGTTACAAGGATGTTGATATCACACAAGGCCCGGGCTACTACGGCGTGGGTCAATATGCACCGTGACATTCGGCCTGCTCGGCCAGCAGATATGAACCCGATTGGAATCTGTGGGGAATAATGGATCAACGCTGGGACTGTCAGATCTAAAGAAACCCTGAAGCTCTTAGATCACATTGTGCACGGGGCACGAGTATGGGATGACATCATGGGACTGATATATGCGCGCGCCTTGTCTCATCTATGCGAGATAGACAACGTGCCGTCATAGCTGCTGGTGGAGGCTATACTAGTTATTAAAACAATAAATTGATAATAATTTACTTAAAATATAAAATGATTTGAATTTCTATTTGATTATTTCTTTCTATTTTTGCATTTTTAGTAACCTGGGCCCTTATTCGCTATGATTAAACTTGATATAACGCGGGCTCGTTACGATATCTATACCCTGGTTCAGAATTCGAGATATTTTTTGTAAACAAACAAATGTCACTGTTAAACAGACAAGCCAGTGGTAAAATCATTTTTTTGCGTGGATCATGTTTTACTAGTAGTGACCCGCGGCTTCTCCTACGTCTTAACAAATGTATATTTTTTTTGTAATATCCGCCAAGCATGTTCGCTCGCGCGGTATGTATCTTCAATTTGCGGCAATGTATCATCATCAACAGGAAGTGTATCGTGTCAAATAAAAAAATAATGTTCCTAATCAGAAATTAAATGACGGAGATACCAAACATTAAAAAAACACGAATAGATCACCTCCTCCTCTTTTTTGAGGTTGTTTAACAAAAAAGTTCAAAACTCGATCGACGTTCGCGCGTTCTCACTTCATAATCATGTATTCATAGATCATGAGGAATTTAGCATTTAAAAACTGGCAATATAGACAAAAGTTATAGTCTTGTGAGGACTGCACTAATCTCATACACTGCTATGTATGTTCAAGAGTCTAACAAGTAGTAATTGATGTGCCAACCAACTGTATTGATTTAATCAGCGTGCAATAAATATTTATAGGCCAACTTGTTTCAATTCTAATCAAGAGTTAGGTATAACAGATTATTAACTTCTCAACAACACTGCTACTGGCTCCATTCAAGTTTCAGGTATAATCTGTCTCATAGGTACAGGTACCTTATATCTCTCAGGGATCAAAGTTTTTTAGCGGAACGCCATAGGGCCAATTCCACAAACTTAACAAGCGAGTTAAATTCATTAACAATCAAAGGTACTTACTTAGTCCTGGGTTAGCCTAGAATCAAGATGTATTTTGGCTTAAGCCTAGTTGAGATAAATCTGTATTTAATGTTGGTTGGTAAAGCATTACTGATTTACCTACCTATGAGATAATGGGGCGATGTAGGACGTTTCAATAAATTTCTGTTAGCGAATTCATGTGTTTTTGTATTTTTAAAACTCGCAAAAAAGTCTAACGAAACACTCGATTATTTTGATTAAGACTTACTGATAAAGCAAGATCTTGATTTAAGTTCCTAACCCATCCTATGAGGAGGTAAAAATTGAATCAAGGCAAAATAAAAAACCCCCTCGTGTTGATTAAAGCTAGCTTAGTCTAGATACAACTAACACCTTAATGTATTAGAAATTCCGGTTCAAACAATTGATAAGTCCAAATCAATTTATCGTCTCTCCCCTGCACATAACAGTTAGTACATAATTACACGTTGTAATTATGTGCTTTTGGCTAGAACAGTATCATTGAATTAGTCAGATGCTAATTACCCATAATGCATAATTCAGTCCTGTATATTTATATACAGAGCATCACGTCGTCTGGTCAGCGAGCTAGATTAATCTGCGAGTTATCAAAATGCGATGCATTTAGATACCTTTATGCGGATGTTTAGGCTCCGAGTCAGGTCACCTGTAGGGTCTAGAAATCTAAATCGATATCTAGGTTATAGAATACACATTATTTAATTATAGATAAGACTTAACTTAAGTATTCTGGTTTCTGCACTCGTTCCGAATTTAAAACCATACTTTTGTATGTATTAAGCACTGCTCGTGTTCTTATAACTTTGAACTTGGATAAGGTTTATTCACGAGGCTTATTTTAACGGATTGGCGTTTTTGCTAAAATCGTCCAACCAGTGTTTCTTTATGTACAATTTATCAATTAATTGTTGAGTTTATTTTTAATCCAAGCTTCAAATGTATCGACTATTCAGTCCAGTAGTCTAAATTCGAGTGAGTTACAAATCTCAAATAATTACATAGTTGAATACAATACTATCGCTTATTATATAATCGCTCTTAATATCTAGGCCGTAAGGCTCCGTTTCATCGATATACGTGGTGCCAGTCCGCTCGCCGAAATATTCAGTTGTCGTGTAACCGAGCCGCCTCCGCGGGTGCGAGCGAGGTGGTTGCCATTGTAGTTCTGCCTTGTTAGGTAGAGACGAGACATCACGCCCCTTTCCATAATTTCACCAATACTAAAATCAACAAATTTACCAAGTAGTTTCTATTTTGAACCTTATATGCTCAGCATAAGATTCCCCTTAGTTTTAACAGTTTCTGTAGAATTTGGTAAAGCCAATATTTCTGGGCTTAAGTTTTTTTTTCTGCATTGACGTTATATTCCGAGAAACTTTGTACTCAGAATATAGTGTAGGCATTTCAAAAGTGTTACCAGATGTTGGCAGCATACGTGGAGACCAGGGTTCCATCACAATGTTAATAACAAATCTATCAGAAACACCATCAATTATGTTATTTAATTTAACCATTTTATCTTCTATTTTTATCGCATGACGTACACAGTCTGCTCATTTCTCCGGCGTCATCTTTCTTAAACCTTCTTCTAATAACAGATTTACCTCATTAATTTTAAAGGTTTTGTTATTTCTTGCGACATGCCCCTTTACTTGAGCCCACACAAGCTCAATTGGGTTGAGCTCACAATGGTAAAAGGGCAGTCGCAAGATGGTGACGCCGTTCTGGGCAGCCAACTCATCCACCACATTCTTATTAAATCGGGTCTTATTTTCTGTTACAATTTTCAATAACTCTGCTTTTATCATATTTATGTTGTAGGCAATGTTTTTTGCATGAAGCCATTCTTAGATGAAGGCTTTTCTCCATGAGGTGTTTGGAATCCGCTCCAATTTGCGGCTGTGGTAAGGGGCATTATCCATAACCAAAATTGATTTTGGTTTTAAATCAGGCAGAATTTATGTCAACCATTCTTCAAAGCACGCTGAATTCATCTCTTTATGGTAATCGTCTGTATTCGTTTTTGATTCAAACAACAATAAACCCCCTTCTACAAATCCTTCTTCACTCCCAATGTGGCTTATAATTAACCTCCTTCCCTTGCCCGATGGAGCTTTTAGCCCGGTGGTCAATCCGTCCAAAAATGCTTCTTTTGAAGATGTCACTTGAGTGTCCACCCATGTTTTGTTTAATAATTTATTTTATTACTTAAAACAAAGCCAATTGTTTAGAATCTCTGCAGTGTTCCAAGTGACATGAAATATTTTATACAAAAAAAAAATTTTTGCTTGATAACTTTGTTAATAACCAAAATAACTCAAAATATATACGACAAAATATTGATTACATTATAGTTTATCAGATGTGAGTTAGAATTACACGCCAAGCCTGTTTATTGGCCTAATTTAATAAACTAACTTATTAGTACCTATTTTTTTTTATTGTATTTTTTACCTATTTATACCCCTTTGTTTACAAAAAATATCTCGAATTCTGAACTAGGGTATACGTCGTGTCATGATTTTTATTAGTTATTCGTAATTTAGAAGTATTTTATGTTATTTTCGTCAATTTTACAAGACCATAGCAATAAAAAGGAATCTCTTTGGATGTAAAAACGTCGTCGGAAGCAACTTAAAGATATTGAATGCTGCCTTGTCATGATTTTAATTTATTGTTTGGTTTTTAAAGTGTTCTTATTAATTACTGTTATTTTACATGGCTCAATATAAAGTAAAATTATTAAATTGAATGTATAAACGTCACAGGAAGCAGCGTACAATATTAAAGGTTGCCTTTCTGACTTCACCGACCAATTACGAGGGCCGTGATGTATATCTTCGTGGTTTTTATGGAGAGGTGGGGAAATACGGCGAGCTCGGGTAGCTAGCCGGATTTCTCGACACACTTTTTTGGAATATTGACTTGTAAACACCTTGCAAGGACTTGTAATAAAAGAGAATTTATGTAATAAAAGTGATTGATACCGTTTGAAGTTAAAGTTTTATTATACTCGAAACATCGTTCAGAATACATTGTGACGTCACTTGTTATTGGCAAGTAATCTCCTATGGTCATAGCGAATAAGGGCCAAGTTTGACCTCACTTGGTGAAAAAAGGTTTTCATGAGCACCCAATCCCAACGTTAATAAAAAAAAATACTATTCTTAATCAAATATCATCGTCCTTGTGACATAGATGTGTGCATGCAATTATAAGCCTTAAGGTGGTAAACATTCTCAGACCGCGATTGAACTACAGTATGTAAGTTTTTATATCTGACCCTCCTTTTTCTGTTGCCTAAACAGCTTTATTGATTTTGATAAATGTCATGTTATGTGTATCTTTGGATTCAGCATGAAATCAGCCATATATAGGTATTTTGTAGTTTTTGCATAGGATATCCTAAATACACATAAGCTGTAAGATCATCAATAAATCAATCCAGTGGAAACTCTGAAGATACAGAATGTAGAAAAATCATGTAGAAAAGTGTTCATGAATTATTCAGAAAGTAAGGCGAACCAAGCTGGTGCGGCGTAGGTGAGGTGAAGCCGGATACACGTTTTGTATATTCCGACCTTTATTTGCAGTCTTAATGAGGAGCTCAGCACTAGTTTTAGAAGGTTTTGGGCTACTCTGGCCGCATTCTCTACGTTTATGCCCCATCCGGAGCCTCCGGGCGATGGATACCCAGAGGTACTTCGCCGTGCCATTTCATTTGACCTGCTGGCCCTAAAGAGTCAGCGCTGGCGGAAAGATCTCTTTGCCAGAACTATGGATTGTGTTTTGACGACATTGACTGATAACCGCCACTTGCACAGTCATCCAGTAAGTGTGCGTCGCATCATCCGTGCGGCGTGCCTTCATTACAAGGAGGTGTTAATGTATGCAGTGTCATCTGCATAGAGCGCCAGCATTACTACATCCTCCGCAGGGATATCGTTTATGTAATGAGAATAGAGGCTCAGTGAGAGCCAGCTTCCCTGAGGCACCCCTACCGCTATTTTAAAAGGCGTTCGACCGAGTCTGGCACGCCTGCTACTTATACAAGCTGGCGAACACGTCGACGCCTTGCCCAGTATTCAACTTCATCTCGTCGTTTCTGCAGGGAAGACCTTCAGGGTAATGGTAGAAGGCCAGCTATCGAGGGCATAATGATGACTTTTTTTATAGAAGCACTTATAATAGAATGTAGAACAAACCTTTGAAACAATGATTCCATTGCTTAGGTGCACTTGTATGGAAACCGAAACAGCGACTAATGTTGCGGTAACCCTATATTAAAACCCTTGAAACACGCTCGCGTGAGCTTATGGTAACCAATTTATTATTTCATCTAGTTGATGTTTTGGTTCCAGGGGTACCATTGACAAGGTTGCCGATCAACTGGACGTTAGGTGAACCGAACAATTTCGAGAACTCTGAGAGCTGTCTCGTGATGCTTATCCCAAGCAACGGCACCATGGCAGATGTGACCTGCACTGACGTCTTCCCGTTCGTCTGCTATAAGAAAACGCAAACACTGGTAGTTACTGGATGTGGAACACACGATCCAGGTGAAGAGTAGTTTGTTCTATCGTCAACATCATGATAACAAAGAAAGAAAGATAGAAAAATTATTTAATTCCCCCAAGGCTCAACAGATACATAACACATAAAAACAAAAAACAAAAACCTAGTACCTACTAAGCAACTAGGTAGATACATAGTAACATAAAAAAAGAAATAAATTTAATATAAACTCGTTGATAAGTTGATAAGTAGCATCGATGTGAATTGTGTGGGTTCAAACAGTTCCCTATCTCAGGATATGCTGCACTACACTAGACCTAGGTTTAGTGCAGCGCTGGTTTTCAAACAGGGCCTAGTTAAGTGATGTCACGAACATCATTAAACTACGGAAGGGCCTTTTAAAGATTGGCTTCTCCCCTGTTACTCGTGTTTTTATTAGCCCTCAACTTACCCCCTTTTACTACCACTAACTCGCACTAATTCCCAATATATTAGTTTATTATCTTCGGAAAACAAACAGTACTTAAAAACTAATTATTTATCTAAAAATTAAACTACTGACCATTTAGATGTTTCCGCATATTGCAGTTTACTATATCGCCTAACTCCCTCCTTCTCCTACCTACTTTCACTAATCCCACTAACTCAAAGTAAGTTCCACTGAGTCTTACTAACTTTCACGCCCCACTGCCTCTTACTAACTCCCACTAAATCATTCTTACTATCGCTAATCCCACTCTCATTAACTCCTTCTAATTCCCACTAACACCCTGTTACTACCACTAACACGTACAAACTCTCACTAATTAACTTACTCCCATTATTTCTCTCTTATTCTCATTAACTACTACTAACACTTACTAACTCTCACTAACTCTTTATAACTCTCACTTACTATCACTAACTCTTACAAGCTCCCACTGACTCCTACTAACACCGACTAATTCTGACTAATTCCTACTAAATCCCACTAACTACCACTAACACCCACCCACTCTCACTATTTCTGACTAAATCATCCTAACTCCGTCTCACTCCCACTATTTCCTTCTGACTCCCGAACACGGAGTCTGTATACTGTGAGCAGGCATACGTTTGACAAACTCACGGAAATCTTGTTTTTTCTGTATGCTGACTGCGAGTACTGAGCACTTGAGCAGGCATGTGTGTCAAACACAATGTTTGGACTTGCCTTCACCACTCCCGACTTACTTGGTACCTATGGTTACGTACCTACGCCTAAAAACAAAAAGTAAAAATACTTCCCTCAACCAGATACACCAATCGCATTGATAGCGCGATCTATAATATCCAATCTACTCCAAACTACGATGTCAACGAAACTTACCAATATGAGTTCATGTTTTATTATTATTTTTTGCTTATTTCGTCGTCATCGTCCCCTTCCTTTGTCACACTGTTTTGACCCCTCCCACCCCTTAATGTGTGACTTAATTTATGGGGTGACCCCCTTAGATCAACCCATTATTAATCAAAGTTCTACCTTATACTATTATTTATTGTGTGGTTCTACTTTCCCATAACTTTCGATATACCAATCAAATTGAATGTGTTTTTCGTCAAAACATATGGAATAATAGCAATTACCATGTTCATTAGAATACAACCTGGAAAAACGAACTGGAAGCTGCTACAAATTCCACCGACGTGGTCTCAGCTGGTCGCAGGCGTACATGACCTGCATGGCCGAAGGAGCCCACCTGGCGATTATAAATAGTGAATTGGAGGCTGTGGCTCTAAAAGAGCTATACGCCAGCCATCCGGACAACGTGATCTCCGCGAAGTATGTAAACTTTGCAGGCATCGGAGCCTTAGATTCCAGAGATGGTGGATCTTGGATGACCATACACGGTAGGTTTAAAAAAAATACCAGATCTGGATTCTACCAGCTGTTTACTAGTTACTGTTTAATATTTTATTGTAAGGGATGTTTTTAACTTTGTAGTGTACAGACCGTTAACCGTAAGATGGCACCTGCCATGGTGTATTTATTTTTCTATGGTTGGCACTATTCCTAAGGCCCGGGATACAGACTAAGAGTATAATGCAGGTTCCATCTTACTGTGAACGAGCTATACCCATGCTTTTTGTTCTTCACACCCACGCTGAACTGTCAGCGATCGGCTAGTGCCCGAGATACCGATTACACTGCAGGTCTAGCGCTTAACTGAGGCAGTTCCTGGGGTATGGGAGCGGTACGGAAGGGGTGTTTTCGTTACGTCATTAGTACATTATGTCACATATCATTGATAATTTGTGAGACGAAAATACTTATTCCTCCCGTATAGCTCCCATACGTACCTCAGGGACTGCCCCAGTTAAGCGCTAGACCTGTAGTTCGGGGGACAGTGAATGTCTAATGCATGCACCAAGCACTGTCTTGCCTTAGGATAGTCAGGTCATCTGGAAGAAATCGTTTCATCGATAAAACCGCCTTTTGTAACATAATATATAATTGTTTTTTTTTTTACACTGTGTTGCTAAAAGAACTTTGAACTTTTTAAAACATTGAGTTAGGTATCAGTATTTCATGAAAAAAATATACTTTTTTTCATGACAAAAGTATCCTATGTACACAGTATAACTTTGACAAACATCAAGACAGGTTCAGCCTATCGGCTACCAGCTTGCTTTTCACGACAGACAGTTTCGAATCTTCTATATATTACACCGGAATTTCCTTCGTGCAATAAAAGCTGAACAGTTGTAACGTGACATTGGCGAATTTAATTTAATTTATCACTTTGCTTTACAATAATATTTAATTTCATTTAATTTCATTTTTTCATGCTTAATGTACACAGTTTCAACCTAAGATGTAATTGAGCAGCTCAATGTAGAGTACATCACCCTACCAAGGCGCTGCATTATTAGCAGATAAGTTTATTAGTTTATTAGTCCATATTAGTCCATATTAGTTTATTGGATACATTAGGTACAATTCAATTTAATTCAATTAGGATACAATTAACAAGTAACATGACGAATAGATTTATATAATTATGTCAGAAAAATATAAATATCAACATAACTTACCTACCTATTTTGGTGACCCTAAACCTACCAAAATTATGGTCGTCTCCGCAAAAGCATGTTCAAGAACTGAACTGAACTGATCTTCTATATTAATAAACTAGTTAGTTGTTTTACCTATAGGTAAAACAAAGGTAAACTAGATATACTTAGTAAACTAAGTAGCAGTTTACGCCCTCGAAAAATTTGCGATGCCTGCAGAGGGCAAATAAGTCATAAGTGCTCACTATTTTATAAGACCAAATTGTAACACTTATTTATGCAAATAAATATCTTGTATCTTGTATCTTGTACTAATCGAACGCGTGGTTCGAATAAAAAGCAGTATTATTTTTATAGATTTAGGTATAGATATTTTTCCCCTACTCTCTTTAACTCCTATTAACTCTTACAAACTCCCACTAACTCCTACTAACTCCGATTAACTCAGACTAATTCCTACAAAATCCTACCAAATCCCACTAACACCTACTATCTTCCACTTACTCCCACTAACTACCACTGAGCACATGCGCAGGTTATGTGAGCCAAACCTATTATTTATTCTGTGGCCAAACACAACGTTTGGACTTCCCTCTGACTACCACCTACTAACTTGGTATGGTTGGTTACGTTCTTACGTAGATCTTGTGAGCTGCGTACTCTTTCCTCGTAGCAATCTGTGGGAGCGATTTCGTGGAAAGGGACGGAAGTGTGTAACAGGAAGCGCGCATTTTTCCGAGAGATTGGTACTATCAGCCATGTTGCTTATTACCAAGGTGCTGAGATGTCAGATGTTGCACATCGTATGCGACCACTGTAAGGCTCGCTTGTTTTTATCAACCTGTTTATAATTGTAGGTGAGACTCTGAAAGAAGCTGGATTCGACCAGTGGCATCCAGGACAGCCTGACAACATCACACAACCCGGGGGAGAGTTCTGTCTCTGTATTTCTAAGAGTCATGGTAAACTCTGCGACTACGCGTGTGACTGGACCGTGCCTTTTATTTGCGAAAAAAAACCAATAAGCCTCGAAGCGTCTGAAGAATAAATAATCATAGAATCATGGTATAACCGAGTCAGACGTGGGAAGCAATGGCAGCGATGAGCTCACCACTTGTCACTTCTTTTTCCCACGATGGTGCACCCACGGTGAAAAGAGGGCTATTTGAGGCTCTGCTACCCTTTCGAGGAAAAAGGCATGTGTCTATTTATGTATGTATGTATCATTAAGAACTAGGATGAAAAATAGCCTAATTTTAATATAAAAATATACTCGGTTGGATTATGGACGTCAGAGCACTTCAGAGGACGGTCCACTTGGACCACAAACCAGTGTTACAAATAAATAAAAAATAAAAAATTACGGGTAGGCCTTTTTATTTTTTATTTATTTGTAACATATGGCACACACTACAAAATACTACAGACCACGAGGATGCTTGTTATAGGTTTGCGGTCCACGTGGACCGTCCTCTGAAAAGCCGACTTCCAGCAAAGGCCCGCCGCCGCGCTGGCGCCTTCTCTTGTAACTACTACAATTAAAATTAAATCGAATATGTTTCTCAAGACTATTTTTTGATGCATTTATAGGATACTTAAAGTGTGCTACAAACAAGGATTTAGGCGCCAGTATAGGCGTATATATTTCTGTAATGATCTTAGATTGTAACTTGGATAAAGTCATTAAGTCCTATTATATACTTGACGAAGTGCACAAGTGTCTATAATTATCTTAACCTATGCCGTTACAAGCACTAGTGCTTCTATTACGCTCTCACTCAAGTATATTACCAAAGCTATAATTTGTATAATGTACTTGTAACATACTTGGTTATTCACTATAATTACGTTTTTTAAACTATTCGATCAGAATTCACGTGTTTTGTGTTTGAGAAATTTGCAAATATTATATATAAATAATAATTTAAAAGGTGCAGTTTTATTACCATTTATATTAATTATTTTTGAATACAGCTAGTTATACTTTGTGAAAAGGTATCTATAATGTGGAAACTCGAGGAGAAAGTCATATTTATTGGATCTATGTACAGTATATTAGTTATTTTCTTAACACCCAGAGCAAAATTTAACCATGTTTTAAAAATGCTTTGCATTATATACTTTAAAGAATCAGTTTAAGCAAATTAGTTCTTATTACAGTCTTGGTGAATACCATCTTCCCTCCATTTTTATAAGTTTTATTAGTCTTGTTACTGTTTTATAAGTTAATCTTGTGTTTCTATAAGACTTAGTTATAGAAATACTCCTGAGTATATTAAGTCTTTTGAAATGCATTTATAATCATGCGAGTCTTATAAGTGTTCTATAAGCTAAGCTTGTATTTACTTTCTAAGTTATAAAACCAAATGCCTCTGAGTATATTAAGACTTGTGAAATAACAATATAAGTAAAATAGTCTATACCGATAAACTTATAAGTATAGAATTGAAACTATCGTGGTTAGGAATCATTTTAAAAGATAAACGGCTAATTACCACTATTTTTCGTCACTAAGTATGTTATAAGTTTGATAGACTTATGATCTTTTAAATTCAAATGTAACCCAAAAATTCCTACCCAGCGGGACTCGAACCCGCAACCCCCCCGCGCGTGTTTTTTGGGTTACATTTAAATTTAATGTTATCCATAAAGTGTGGTTTACACTTGAAAAATAATATACTATTGTGATCTTTTGTTTTAAGATTAATTCGCTAGTTGGGAGGTTTTTTTTTTATACTACTTGAATGACGGAACAATGTACGGTATAGGTTACATTAAAAAACTATTCATTCGTTCGTTTGTTTTGGGTAAAGTTAATGATTTAGATTACATGGCACTAGCTATAAAGAGACCAAAAACTTATCTTCTTCTTCAAAATCTCTCCACCAAATCACGTCGAACCCGTTTTGTATGTCGGTCATTTAAATAAATAGTGTAGGTACTAGTATAGTATTATTTTATCTGTGGTTACTGTAAATTCACAGCTCCCTTATTCGATACGACCAAACGTGACATAACGCGGGCTCGTTACGATATCTGCGTGGAATCATCGTCCAGAATACATTGTGACGTCACACGTTATTGTCAAGTATATCTCCTATGGTCATAGCGCATAACCGCCCAGGCATGCGTACTGTATGTATACTGAACGCGCCAAGTGCCTCAGAGGAAGTCTTTCTGTGCGTTCATTTGAGCGGGGATGACAATAAAGCACGAGCTGTGAATCAGCTCCTGTCCAGCTTCTAGAAGCTGGATGCGGGGTTCCAACAGAATTCGCTATAAGGAACGCGGTTTTTGGATTGTAGCTTTGTCGCAAGTTGGCAGTTCAAAATGACACAATCAGGATGGGATTCGGGATTAGATACAGCGTCCTACCTTGAGACTGGCTGTTCGATGTTCGTTCTCCGAGGCGCCTGGAGTCCAGAGATACGACTAGGTACGCCACGCGGCTATGCCGGCGCGGCAGTTCGTATCTGGATGTTGTCCTGTTGTTTACACACTAAATTCACCAATTCACGACACCACTGTCACGACGAATAACGTATAACAGTAATATTTATCACAAATCCAATAGTTTTTATATAGTTTGTAGGTTATGCGAGGCTCTCACGATGACAGTCAGTCAGAAACTTGTTGTTTTTCAATGGCGTCTTCACAACTTCGCTTTGATTAGCAGCGAGATCCTTCTGTCTCACACGTAGACGTAGAACGCTGTTAGGGTGTGAGCGGGATAGGATATGTGCATTGAATAAGCCACGATTACGTACGTAAAATAACAGAAATGATGCATTAATTATGCTAGCGAAACCATACCCCCGACCTTAAAGGGTTGCCTTTAGAAAGCAAAACATAAAGGGATAAGGAATATAAGAAATTATATGCGGTAGAGTCTGGTCTATGTAGAGTCAGACGACAACTTATATACGAGAATGTCTGCTCTATATAAGAGTCAGAGCATAAGACATGAATTGTTATAATAATTATCTCTAAACTAGCCTAAGATAAGTAGGTAGCAGCTACTCTACTACTACTCTACTAAAAGTTACTCTACTCATTGACTCGGTAAAAGGCACACTCGGACGACTGGCCTGACAAAGAGGCCTCTACACGTCCTAACGGTAAGAGAGCGCGTTGTTCCGTCTTTCGAGGTATGTACAGCTTCTACTACACCTAAAGGCCATGAAAATACTGGAGCATTATCAACAATAATCACGACAACCGATCCCAGTGGAATCGGAGTAGATGGTATGTTCCACTTGGCTCTAGATTGCAATTGATGCAAGTATTCTGTACGCCATCGCTGCCAGAATGACTGCACCATTTTGTCTAAAATAGAATGCCTTTCTTGAAGACTAACGCGCTCTACGTGTGAAGCAGGTAGAGACCCGAGCGGAGCGGTATTAAGAAAATGAGCAGGAGTAAGAGCCGATGGCTCTGCCGGGTCGCTGCTCATAGCAGTGAGCGGACGTGAGTTTACAAGTGCCTCGATCTGCGTTAGCACCGTTAACAGCTCTTCGTAGGAAAGAATTTGCTGGCCGATGACCTTGAACAAATGAGACTTTACCACCTTTACCATGCTCTCCCAACAGCCTCCCATATGCGGAGCTAGAGGCGTTATGCGTTTCATAGAGATACGGCTTTCTGAAAGCTCATGTTCAAGATGCGGGCGATGTTGATCGAGGAACTTATAAAGATCACGGAGGTAGGAACTACATCCAACGAAATTCGTTCCATTGTCAGTGTATATACACTGCACGGGACCTCGGCGTGCTAGAAATCGTTTAAGAGCAGCGAGGAAGTTGACTGTACTCAACTCTGTAGCGATTTCAATGTGCAAACATCGTGTTGTCAGACACGTAAATATACATAGCCAGGCCTTACGACTTTTGACACCTCTACCACGAACCGGTGTATATTGTAGAGGGCCAGCATAATCGCAACCTGTATGCGTGAATGGCTTGTCTACTTGATTGACGCGAAATACAGGCAGGTCTGCCATCATTGGAAAGGATGGACGCGGTTTCGCTCTGAAACACGTGTTGCACTTATAGATACGGTGACGAATAACTCGTCGCGCTGCCAGTATCCAATATTGATTCCTGAGTAAGGACATCAACAGTTCAGGGCCGGCGTGTAAGTGTTTTCGATGATAGTAATCGATTAGTATATCGACCACGTGATCATGTCGCGGCAGCACACATGGGTGCTTTTGCGCATACTCGAGCGCTGCGTGGGTAAGCCGACCACCGACGCGGATAAGGCCGTTTTCATCTAAAAACGGCTTAAGTTTTTGTAGAGCGGGAGAGCAATTTTCATTGTTTTTTAATTTATTTATATCGTCTCTGAAGTAGACGTATTGTAACGCGAAGAGAACTTTATTTTCGGCAAATTCTAAATCAGACTTCGTTATGTTAGGTTTTAGCGGTAATAGCTTCGAAAAGCGATACACATAAACAATTATGCGTAGTAACTTCGACCAAGAAGAAATGCGTTGAGCGATCTCATAGATAAGCGGTTTCGCGGTGTTTTCAGTTACAGCGTGTGCAAGCGGTTTTAGCTCCGGCATGTCACTGACGTTTTCGCGATCAAATTCCGATATAGGCCACTCAGAAGGATGCCTAGATGCCCATGGGGGTCCAGTGAACCACAGAGGGTGCTTGTTAATCAGCGCGGGCGATAAGCCACGCGATAAGCAATCGGCAGGGTTTTCAATGCCTGCTACGTGATGGAAACAGCTGGCAGGAATATTTTCCACAACTTTCACAACGCGATTTGCTACGAAAGTTTGCCAGCGGTGCGGAGAGGAATTGATCCAGCAAAGTACGACTTTGGAGTCAGTAAATGCGAATACATTCGAAATTTTATATCTCGGCTCATAATTGTCAAGCACTTTACGCATTAGCTTAGACAATAGAACCGTGGCACACAGCTCTAAGCGCGCAATCGATATCGTTTTAAGCGGTGCGACCTTAGATTTTGAACACACCAACCTAACGGTCGTATTATTGGTGTGGCTGCTGACCTGCAAGTATATTACGCTGCCGTAAGCACGCTCACTTGCATCCGCGAATCCAATGAGGTTAGCTAAACAACCTTGCACTACCCCGAGATGCCGCTGAATGCGTATATCGTTGAGTGAGGGGAGTTCGCTACAGAACTGTCTCCATAGACTCGTGATGCGTTGTGGGGGGGCCTCGTCCCAGTCACACTTTAATAACCATAATTCCTGAATAAGGAGCTTGGCATAGAGTATGACGGGAGCCACTAGGCCTAAATTGTCCCATAAGCGTGCGACGACAGACAGGATACTGCGTTTGGTACAGCCTGCATCAGGTTCAGAGACCTTGAACTTGAAGACGTCATCTGTCCTGTCCCAATGCGTACCTAGAATTTTATGAGGTACGTCCTTATCAATTTCGAGATCTGACGAAGCTCTGTGCGAGGCGGGTATAGCGCGGAGAACAGTGTCCGAATTACTCGTCCATTTTACCAGGTCAAATTGACCGCACTTAAATAAATTGATAAGTTCGGTACAGGAATCGATCGCGACGAGCTCGTCTTTCTGCTCTACATCATCTGCCATTATGCTATAGCAAACATCGTCCATGTAGGTCGAAGAAGCTGCTATAGCAGCTGCAGCTGGAAACTTATGACCTTCATCAGCGATCAGCTGATGAACGACGCGGATTGCATGAAAAACGGACGACTTTATACCGAAAGCGACGCGAGCTAATTCAAAAATGGAGAGTTTATCTTCTGGTCGAAACCTAAAAATAAATCGCTGATATTTTCGGTCTCGTTGGTTCATGCACAATTGGAGGAACATTTGACGACAATCGGCAGAAATAGCTATTTTGAACAGCCTAAAGTTCAACAGGATGTTGTTCAAATCGCCCTGTAAATTTGGGCCGGAATGAAGAACATCATTCAAAGACAAACCTGTGCTGGTTTTACAACTAGCGTCTAAAACCATGCGGACTTTAGTGGAGGTCTTATCAAGGCGCTGCACACAATGGTGCGGAATGAAATGGGATGCGGATTTAGCGGAAATATTATTATCAATAGGTCCTATTTCGGTTACATAACCTTTATCGACGTATTCACGAATGATATCGTCGTAGGCGGCGCGCAGAAAACTTGATGATTCCAACTTCTTTTCTAAGCACAGGAAGCGTCTTTGTGCGGTGGAGAATGAGTCTCCTAATTTATAAACATCGTCACGAAAAGGAAGCGCGACGGTGTACCTACCACTAGCGTCACGCGTGGTGGTAGTGCGGAAATGTGTCTCACACTCAAGATCGTCTTGACTGTGAGCAACCGGTGAGGAAACTTCCTCAAGTTCCCAAAACCTTTTGAGAATGGTGTCCAAAGAATCTTGGACAGTGGCACAACAGGCAGAAGTAGATCCAGGAGGGAGCAGCGCGGGTGCTGCACCCATTAAAATATATCCTAGCACTGTTTGTATGGCGGGCGGAATTCCATGCACGTTGCTATGTACCTTACCAGGCATCAACAAGTGTGGGAATATGGATGCTCCAAGTAGGATATCCACAGAAGCGGGGGTGGCGAACGTACTGTCCGCAAGCTGTAGCGTTTTGATGTGCGTAAACGCAGCCGCGTTCACGGGGACCGTAGGTAGGTCATCCGTTATGCGATCGACGACAAGACCCGCTACATCATAATAAATGGTTTTATTAAACCGCGAAAATATTCTGAAGTCAGTGGAACCCTTAATAGCTTTTTCAGAGCCACCGAAACCTCGAACAATCATTTTTGTATTTTGGTTGCAATTCAAACCCAAACGTAAACAACATTCTGCACTTATAAAATTGCATTGCGAACCGGAGTCTAATAGACATTTAACTGTATGCCTCCTTCCATCACTATCGTATAAAAACACTTGAGCGGTCGACAGCAATATCGTCGTGGGCCGCATGCATTGCGCGGCACGGTCGTCAGAGCTTGCGCTAACCTGCGACGGTGCAGCAATGGATGTGTGAAGTGACGATACCGATGGCTCGCTTATCGCGGCAGGCGATTGCTGAGCCGCACTCATTACATCAGAGACTGCAGGCCGAGCCGCACGCGCCTGCATTGCGTGAACACCTGACGTCTGCGTCAATCCGCTATCGTGGGATTGCGTTGCGTTTTGATTTTCGACCTTATTGAAATGCAACAAGGTATGATGTCTTTGATGACAAGTACGACATTTGAGGGTTGAATTACAATCACGAGTTTTATGTTTAAGACCTAAACAGTTAATACATGCACTATTATCTTTGACGCATTTGAAGCGTGCAGATGGAGTCATGTCATTGAACTTTTGACATTTAAAATAGTGGTCATGCACAACATTGTCACATAGACATTTTTTGTTAGCAGCTGTGACAGCTACATAACTTTGCGGGTTAGGTACATGACTGCGGGATTTAACAGAACTTCGTGTAGAATTTCCAGTTGTGCTAGGCTGCGTGTTTTGATAAATCCTATGTTGGCTTCTAATGAAGCTCGTCAGCTGACTAAAGGAAGGTAGCCCTATGTCACGATATTGTGACTCGAATGCTCGGATCGTTTCTCCGTCTAACTTCTTTAATGCGATATGCAAAAATATAAAATCAGTCAAATCCTCGATTTCAAGGTTTTTAATAGCATTTGCGGCTGTGACATATTGATCCATAAATGACTGGAAGTTAGATGAAGAAGCGGGACCGTTTATTTTTAGATTTATCATCTGATCTAGATACGTAGATGCGAGGACACGTTTGTCTTGATACCTATCAACGAGACATTTCATAATTAATTGATAGTTCGCAGGACATGGCGTGATGCCTGAGAACACTGCCTGCGCTTTAGTGGACAGCTTCCCTATCAAATAATATAACCTCTCAGCGTCCGTTAGCGTCGGATTTTCGTGTATCGTAGACTTATAGCTTTCATAAAATAAGGGCCAATTCCGAATGTCACCGTCGAATGACACAATTTCAATTGGCGCCAAAGTTGGGCGTTTTGTCCTAATGACCTTTTGATCATACTGATCAACGTGATCATTTTCCCTCGAAGGTACGGGCTCAACCCGCTTCAATACACGTTTTATACGACTGAAGAGATCATCAAATGAAATCAATGTCTGAAAGTTAGGTACCGCGGCGGGATTACTTTTCAAAAGTAACTTATTATGCTCGTTTACAAGGTCCCTAAATTCAGCTCGAGTCTCGTCAATAGTTGCGACGGAACATAAGAAATTCTCTAAAGATTCAGCGTCAGTGTGCGCCTTTTGCGAATTATTATACACGATTTGAATATATTCGAAAAGGGTATTTCGTTTCTGTTCAACAAGAATTATTTCCAAGTCCATCATTAATTGCTCGGTCTCTTTTGCCTTTTGAGACATGTTACGTAAACAAATACGCAGATAGTAGGTATGCGTGTAGGTAGCTACAGGCGTACGCGCACGCACCTGTCAACAACCTATATAACTATTTTTAGCTAGCGTGATATACCTAGGCTCCAACCGATTAGGTACGGAGCAAAATATTAATGAATTGCTTAGCTAAAGCAGCGTAGTATTTTAGAATGCTATTGTAGCAAAGCGAATAAGCTTAGATAAGACTTATTTTAAAATGCGAAAGTATGTAAGTAGGTATTTAAACGAATTTAAATACTTACTTATGAAGATTTAATCACACGAATGTAATTACACTTATAGGGGGGCCTAATTGCATGAGTGCGGAAATTAGCAAATTTAAATAGCACTGTGAGGGTAGGCAGCTCCTATAAGGGCGGTATGGAATGTTAAGCGAAATGTATGAACTGAACGAATTCAGCTCAGCGAGCGGGTGATCCCTAGGGATAGAAATGAAGCTTGACTGATAGCAGGGATGAGAGCCTTGGTTTAAATACCTATCAGGCTGCGAAGGACCACAAAATGAACGCGCCAAGTGCCTCAGAGGAAGTCTTTCTGTGCGTTCATTTGAGCGGGGATGACAATAAAGCACGAGCTGTGAATCAGCTCCTGTCCAGCTTCTAGAAGCTGGATGCGGGGTTCCAACAGAATTCGCTATAAGGAACGCGGTTTTTGGATTGTAGCTTTGTCGCAAGTTGGCAGTTCAAAATGACACAATCAGGATGGGATTCGGGATTAGATACAGCGTCCTACCTTGAGACTGGCTGTTCGATGTTCGTTCTCCGAGGCGCCTGGAGTCCAGAGATACGACTAGGTACGCCACGCGGCTATGCCGGCGCGGCAGTTCGTATCTGGATGTTGTCCTGTTGTTTACACACTAAATTCACCAATTCACGACACCACTGTCACGACGAATAACGTATAACAGTAATATTTATCACAAATCCAATAGTTTTTATATAGTTTGTAGGTTATGCGAGGCTCTCACGATGACAGTCAGTCAGAAACTTGTTGTTTTTCAATGGCGTCTTCACAACTTCGCTTTGATTAGCAGCGAGATCCTTCTGTCTCACACGTAGACGTAGAACGCTGTTAGGGTGTGAGCGGGATAGGATATGTGCATTGAATAAGCCACGATTACGTACGTAAAATAACAGAAATGATGCATTAATTATGCTAGCGAAACCATATACTGTGTATGCACTGATGGGTAGTGGAAAATTTTCAGACGGAAAAGAAAAGAAAAAATATATTTTTCCTTTATATTTTATAGATACAATATCTTTCCGATATTTTATCAAACAACAAAAGTTCACTAAGAATAGAAAAAACAAAGTAATAATGGCGGCGATGAGCTCACCCTATCTCCACGTCTTAATTCTACGATGGTGCAACCGACAGTGAAAAGAGGCCCATTGAGTCTCTGCCTAAACCTTCGGGTAAAAATGTATGTACGAGGTACCAAATATGATCGAACTCAGTTCAGCCGTTTCGCCGTGATTGAGTAACAAACATACAAACATTCAAACATCCAAACTTTGTTATTATATTACATTAGTGGGATAGATATTTTTATATACCTACTCAATTTAATGAAATACATTTATTTACAGAAATAATAATACTACTAATACAAGTAGGTATTTACAACATTTTAAAAAACATATGAAACAGATGTGCTACCTGAAGACCGCTGCTATTAAAGGTAGCTCGCTCAACTGATCCAAATCACTACCAGACGAAAGCTTCCCGCTGCACGCTGTCTGCATTGCCACGCTGAATGGCAATACTAATGCGTTGAGCCAGATAAGAGCCAGCTCTCGGGTCACGCGTCGCTTCGCTCAATTTAATTTTATAACATGTTTTACTTGACTTTTGGTTGGTAAAAATAAGAAAACTAAGGATTTTTCATAATTTCCCGTTTCCCGGGAACAGAAAAAGGTCGGGTAAGGTTTAGATACCTGACATTAGGAAATACATTCCTTTTGTGGTCTAGGATTTCCCAAAATTCATCCCCTAAGTCTTTAATAATTGGTAAGTTCTATAATCAGAGGCCTGCGAGTTTTTAATAAATCTTCATAGCAATATTTGTCTGTATGTCGTGAGTTTGCCGTGACTTCTGAAGCAGGCGCAAACAGGTTTAAGGCGTTGATGGACGTCAAACTCTGTCACCATCTAACTCATTCAGTAAGTTCAGATAAGTTAGAAAGTGACAGAACAGCGCTCGTGAAATGAAAAGTGAGCGAAAATCAAGTTTTTTATAAATAAAAATCAATAGGAAAGAAATTTTCAAAAATAAAACCAAGGGTATCTCGGCGTTGTGTTATTTAATATACTTTTTTTTTTCTTAACCTTTTATGTGCCACTGCTGGGCAAAGGTCTCCCCCAAAATTTTCCAGGCATCCCGGCCTTTGGCAGTTTCCCACCACCCGTTCTCGTGAGCTTCGAGATCGTCCCGCCAACGCCTTCTCGGCCGAATAATATACCTACTTAATATCTTCGACCAAAGTAACGCAGCTATATATATATTATATACTTAATATAATTATATAATTAATATACTGAAGGCAATAAAAACATCTTATGATTGATAGTTTAGGAGACAAATGGTTGTAACTACGAAAACAGAGGCTACTTTGCTTTATTCAAAACATTAAATATTATTAAAAAAATAAAACAAGAGGACATGCATAATACGATGTAGATTAACATATTTATTTTTTGTAGATTTTCCTATAAAGATCGTGGAGAAATAGTAGATTATGCACTATGGGAAGTTATTTAGAGTCCGGGTGAAGCGAGGTTACAAAGCTTAGAGCATCGTCGAAGAATTGCGTGTTTGTGTATTTTCTACCGCATACATTTCGGTGAGTGTGCTCAGGAGCTGCACGATTTGATCCCCTCGTCTCCATTCCGCCAGCTGACGACCAGACGTGGAGAGGCGTTTCACCCTTTTGTTGTTGACATACCACCGTCGCGTACAAACCGTTTCTCGAGCTCTTTCATCATGCAGACAGCAAAGGCCTGGAACTCTCTTCCGGCTTCTCTATTCTCTTTATCATACAACTTGGGCATCTTCTAACGAAGAGTTAATAGGCATCTTCTAGGCGAGCGTGCTTAAATAGGCCCACATCGTCGCTTCCCATCAGGTGAGATGTAGCCAAAAGCAAGCCTATTTTAGATTTAAAAAAAAAAGAGGGTTTCAAGCTGCCCAAGACGAAGTCAGGCTTTATTCCAGAGGAGCATACTCTACTATAAATAAATAAATAATAAATAATGCTGGACAGTTCACACAACATTATCTAGCCCCAAGCTAAGCCAGAGCTTGTGTTATGGGTACTAGATAACTGATATACTTAATATAATACATTACATAGATAGATATTTTTATTATGCATAGAATTTACTATTTTATTTGCATTTTTTACTATTCACACCTTATGCGAGACAATAAAAATTCACTGAAAATCACAGCACCAAACACCGTCTTTTGTTTCACATTCTTTGCAAACGCACTTTTTTTTTTTATTCTGCATGGTGGCCAGTTCGATTTTCGAACAAACCTCTTTGCAATGCCATTGCCATATGGGCATTTTTTTACTCAGAGTTTTTTACACGAATTTGACGTTCCAAATTCAAATCACTTTATTCCCTAGTGAGTTTCATACAACTTTATATCCCATCAGCTAAACTGGCAGCGCTAATTCAAAAATTAGAATCCTGAGCGTTAGCGAGGGATGAATGCACGAGGTGAAAAATCTTTGCGCTCGAGTGCAACACATAACTTTTGATCCCACCTCAGCGAGGAAATGACTAAATGCAGAAAAAAGTAATATACCAAGAAGGTTCCGAGTGTGAATTTTTAACAAATTAAAAAAAGGTTCTATGATAAAAATTCAGCACCATGGAGGTAGAAGTAAATAGGTTTAATGATATTTTGAATTTGCAAACTTAGTGCACACGATGTTCTAAATTCTATTTTACTTTATCCTCTGGCGGATAAAAATGGCTTTTACACTCAGATATCGAAGAGCAAAAATACTCTTTCTGAGATGGGGGGATGAAAAAGGTTTTATATTTATTTATTGTATATCCCTAAAGAGATAATTCTTTACTTTACGTTGAGGTTGCATGAAATGTTAATTGGACATTGTCGAGCAGGTAGGTGGTGTGAAAAAAAGTTTTGAATGAACCACATTTCACATATATCCACGCCTTACGTTAATTATCGTGAGGGTTCAGAGTCCGTCCGAGGTAGGTCAGTCTAGCCAAATTGATCTATGTTGGCTATCGTTTACATAAACACAAGGTACAATAATAAACCAACAAGAAACCAAATGGTGAAACTGATGATGTCCAACTGTTCGTCACTTTTCACACTGATTACAAAATTAGTGTGACTGATATCAGAAATAAGATACATTACATTAAGATTGTTTCTAAGGTCCCGTAACCCTTATAATTTTGTCCCATCCGTCTGTCTGTATGTCACAGCTATTGGCACTATATAGATGAAATTTGGAAGGTATTCTATAAATAGCTATAGGGTAGATAAATCCTTTCGGCCGCCATGGTAACTGTTTTTAGTTACCTTAGAAGAATATGTAGTCTTAATTACGAGAAATTAAAAAACATCAGCCTATACCGGAGATATACCTTCTTTAGAGAATGCCACGACGAACGGTCTTGAGTCGCCTCCATCCACCGACTTCCTAGGCCTTTATAATGCCTTTGTCCTTCTCTGGCCTTGAATAGAATAGCCTCCTCGGATGGGTGTCGCAGTGCTGCTACTTCACACACTGGCGTCAAAAAAAACAAGCGCTGCAGCAGCGTTTGCGTTGTCGTAGCATACGCTGAGTGGCAACCCTTTTTGATGATCATTGAATGAACATAACAATAAATTAAATAATACTGGACAGTTCACTCAGCATTATTTAGCCCCAAGCTAAGCAGAGCTTATGTTATGGGTACTAGATGACCATAGATAGATATTTTTATTATACATAGAAAATACCCTGAACACCCTGAACTGAAGAAATATCTGCAGATAGTACAAATATTTGTTCCGAGGCTGGAATCCAAGTTGTTGTGTTGTGTTGTCAATTTTTTTTTGTATTTGTTTTTGATGGATAAATCCTTTCATAATCCACCTGAGTACTAAACACCAATACCTGAGATCACTAATCGTGCGTGGTGATTATGGTTTTTATAAAAACAAAAAAATACTATTAAAACATCTTCATATACCAAAGCATTTAACTGTCTCATTTCCATTTATATGGTAGTTTCCAAGAAACACTGAGGACAGACAGACATAACAACGAAATATCACTAGGGTTTCTTTTTACCATTTAGGTAGCGAACCCCTAAAAAGAACTATCAACGTATTGCGATAGTCGGGTTAAAGAGCAAATGCCGAATATCTGCGTATTTTTACGATAAAAACAAAACAGTCTACAATTAAGTAAAATACTGTTAACATGTGGTTGAAAATTGTGTTACTGTCCATTTTTGGATATACTAGTTCAGTAAGTGATTTTTGAAAGTTGAAGTGGCAATGGGCAGGTCGTATAGCTTGCAGAACTGTTGGGGAAGCAAGGTTCTCGAGTGGAGACCACATAACATACAACGCAAAAGAGGAATGTCCCTCCTTCGATGGAGCAAAGACATCCAAAGACATTATAGAGGTCACAGAAGGCGGTGGAAGGAGAAGGCTCAAGACCGTTCGTCGTGGCATTCTATGGAGAAGGCTTGGATCGGCTGTGGACGCCTGCTAGCTGTTTTTTTTAATATACAACTTGTTATGACGGATCAAGCAGATGGCCTGATGTTAAGCGGTACCCTCTGCCTATGAACAGTGCATTACCACATAGGTCACGTCTATCCTATGTGGCATTGTACTGCGCCCGCCACCCTGAGACATAAAGATGAAAAGTCTCATGTGCCTGTAATTTCACCGGCAACCATACCGTTAAAACCGGAACACAGCAATGCGAGCAATGATTCTGCTTTGCGGTAGAAATAGGTATGGTGGTAGTACTTCCCCGGACGAACTCTTTCACAAAAAAGCTCTACTACTACTAACTTTCCCGGACGAACTCTGATGATGAAGATAATGATGATAAAGGCATTTTTGAATAAAAAAAAATTTAAAACCTCGTCATATTTGTCAATAAGATACATTTACCTACGACGAGATACTACGAGATACATATACCTCCAACAGTCCAAGTCCTGATCCCACAATAGGATACCCAGACCAAAAAAAAATTTTTCATTTTACTAACATTTGTCTCGCAGCGGGAATCGAACCCGCAACTTCTCGCATCTCAGCCGGTTACTCGCCCGCCGCGCCACACCTTCAGCCAATGACCCAGTTTCCATCAAGGATCTTTTTCGTGAAATTACAGGCACGTGAGACTTTTCATCTTTATATCTCAGGGTAGCAGGCGCAGTGCAATTCCACATAGGGCGCGTCCTAGGTGGACGTGACCTGGAACACTACTGGCTGGAACTTGGTGTTGGAACAATGAAAAAATATGTCTTTTTTTTTTTAATTTACTTGTTTTTAACCCCCGGCGCAAAAACGATGGGGTGTCTGTCTGTGGCATCGTAGCTCCCGAACGGATGAACCGATTACTTTTTTTTTTTTGTTTGAAACGTGAATTTTTCGTGATTGTTCTTTGCTATGTTTGATTAAAATCGGTTGAGCCGTTTCAGGGTTGCGTTGAGGGTTTTTTTTTATTTTTACGAAATTAATTACGTGTTAGAAACTTTTATTTAACTTGAGCTGATATTAATTAGTACGAGTATGTTAGTGCGGGACAAATCTTAAAACTAATTTTTCCGAAATACCTCGACTGATTGAAATTTGGCATACCTGTCAAGTTCCGATGACAATACAATATTATGGTGACAGCAAGCTGATCTGATGATGGAGACGGAAGGTGGACAACTACACTCCTTGATGGATTATAGTAGACTGACAGTGTTTGTGCTCATATTGGTCAGCACACCGTTCAAATAACTAATTTCAAAATTATTTTCAACAAAAACTTAAAATAAAGTTACCGACGAAAACGATGACAGATGTTGCAAAACTATCCACGGTTCACCCAGGTGATCTCAGGAGGTGGACGGTGGGTAAGAACTGTGCAAATTATCATTAGCTGTCGAGGAACAGAGCGACATCAGGCCACGTGGTTATATCATATAATATATAGTCCTCCTCAACGATTTCGACAACGCCGACCCTAATTTTTTTATGAATATTTGTTTTTTGTTGTATATTATTTTATTTCCTAGCGTAAGCCTTAATATGGCTCACTAGACCGAACTTAATCTTAAATACCCTGTCACAAATACTGCAATAAAGTTGGCCTTGAGAGTTCAAGGAGGGCTTAGGTCTCTCTTTGCGAATTTGGCGTTTTACGTCAAGAGTTATTATTACAGATGGTAGAGCGCCAAGACGACCTGTGTGAAGCGAGCTCCTCCCAACCTGTGGGATCAATAGCGCAGGCTATTGAGAAGAGAGAAGCTTTTAGTTTTTTTTTTTATCATCTTATATTGGGTACGTGTAATATGCTTGCCTAATGATGCATCGCCATCGTTAGCAAGAACCGTCCAAAATGTTCGTATTCAAACGTCATCCTGCGTTCCCATCCCATCGAAAGCCTCCGCACAACAATAATGCTCTAAATTCCAGCTGACCACCTCCTTCGACCTCCGAGGAGTGATCCATGGCAACCGCATGGCTGGAGTGCCTCTAGGCTCGTCGCTAGGAGCCGGTGAGGTGGATGTGGAAGGCATCTGCAGCCAGTCCGGCATGGCATGTCAGAACTGCAGCCTGGCTGTCACCTGCATCCCTCTACCTCTTGGCTGGTTGAAGGTATGAATAGCTGTTCCAGTTCACCATCTTCTTCGACCTCCGAGGAGAGATCCATGGCAACCGCATGGCTGGAGTCCCTCTGGGCTCGTCACTAGGAGCTGGAGAGGTGGATGTGGAAGGCATCTGCAGCCAGTCAGGCATGGCATGTCAGAACTGCAGCCTGGCTGTCACCTGCATCCCTCTGCCTCTTGGCTGGTTGAAGGTACGACATGCTGTCCTAGTTCACCACCTTCTTTGACCTCCGAGGAGAGGCCCAGTGCATCGTATAGATAAGAACGAGTTATTATTATTATCTAATCCATCAAGAATGTTGAAAACCGTTAACTAAGATGCGTGCTGAAAATCAGCGCTGCAGTATTATGCTGAGCAGGAAGTTTTTGACAGAACGAAATCAAATGATGTCAAATAACCCACTTGTCTTTGTTATCTAAAGATTTACGATGATTATAATAGCAGAGTTTTACCAACCATTAAACAGCTTTTAATTCCTAAACTATGTTTTTTATTTGAACAATAAAAAACGTTGCTCACTGAAAATCAGGACGCCAATGATGACAAATGCGCGCGCACCACTGGTGAACATGCTGCCTGATCTAAGCGCTCCCTAGTGCTGGGTAGCGAAAGCGCCGGGAAGAACAAGAAAAGAAGGAGAACGCTCGAAAATTTGGAGGACCAAATCTCATAATATGTTTAAGGCTTCGAAGAAGGCTCCGGACATAATAATAAATAAATAATGCTGGACAGTTTACACAACATTATCGAGCCCCAAGCTAAGCAGAGCTTGTGTTATGGGTACTAGATAACTAATATACTTAATACAATAAATAACATAGATAGATATTTTTTATTATACATAGAAAATACCCAGAACACCCTGACCAATTATCTGTATATCGCAAAATATTGGTTCAGAGGCGGGAATCGAACCCGCAACCTCTGGCGTCGCAGGCGACATGCAGGCAGGATTATCATTGTACTGTGTACAGTTTTTGATAAAATCTCTGGAAGATCATGGACGTAGCTCGTAGAATAAATACGTTGAAGTGGCAATGGGCAGCCCATATAGTTTGCAGACCAGACAACCGCTTGGGAATAAAGGTTATCGAGTAGCGACCATGAACCGGATGACGCAGAGGAAAAGGCCCCCTCGTGGTCTGACGACATTTGTCAGCTCGTAGGAAGTAGGTTGATGTAGAAGACTCCAGACCGTTTTCATGGCATTCCGTAGGGGAAGCCTATCAAAACCGCGACGTCACCTAGTCTAGGTTCAGGCTGAAAACCAGTGTCGATATCGTCCTCAGTCGGTATTGACATTAAGCTGACGCTGGACCTGTTTAGCGGCACACGTAGGGAAGGACCAATTTTTACCCATTCCTTCACGTAGGGTCTTGTTTAATGTTTAAGTTTAAAACCCTATGGGTATTTTGTGTTTCACATTTCTTTCTTTTTTGTTGTTTACATTCTATTATTTTTTATTTTTTATTTCTATTAAGTGAGTGTGTGTGTGCTAAAAAATTAATCTTTCTTTCTTTCTTTCTTTCTTTCTTTCTTTATATGCTCACCAGATAGACTTCTGTAGGCTGATAATGGTAATGATAATGACTTTAATATTAATAGATTTCCTTCTACGTTCAGGTACCTCTCGAAGAGTGCGCTGAAGGCCTGACGTGCAACGCTCATCTAGGACAATGCTCCCAAACACCGGTTCCTGAGTGTGACGGCAGCCAAGAGTACACACATAATTGTGAACAGGTTGGTTTTAAATTTTTTTCGAGCTTTACACCCTTCCCTTCCTCCCAATCTGGGTACACTTATGGTCACACCGTTCCATTGTTCCGTGTTGGCTCTACATTGGCTCCTCAGATTCCTACAGTAGCGGACATAGCTACAGCCAATGGCACAATAAAGCGAGCACTCAATCGCCTGGTTCTACTGCCTACTTCCGGTTACCATATGGTACTAGTCTTCCTGATACCCATGCCACAGGGAATCCTAGTGTGGGATCAGAAATGTCGGGTGTTATGTTATGTTAAACTTGTCGGCGTTTGTCAACCTACGTGTCATCTTGAGACATTTGATCGGATGGCACTCGTGACCCTACCAAGAGACTCAAGGGTAGATCCTCACGAAGCTAAAGTTAGAAGAAATAACAAAGGTTCGAGGCTTACCCGCACTTAACATGCCATCTCCTTGTCATCATAGGACGAGCAGACACACGGCTTGGTACCATTCTTACCTCATCAGTATACCCTCTATTCGTACTAAACGATTCAGTGCTAGCTTTATAATGCGAACTGCTATGGAGTGGAATACACTACCATCGTCTGTCTTTCCTGAAAACTACAAACTGGACCTCTTCAAGGCTAGAGTGAATAGGTGCCTTCTAGACCTTTTTGCCCCTTCGTGGGCACTTACCAGCAGGTGAGATCGTGGTCAACCAAAGGTCTATCAATGTTTGTAGGTAGATGACTCGATGACGACATTTGATAGTCCTTTCCTATAGGTAAGCTAGAACTCGGATAGACGCTTTGTTTGTCTTGGTAATACAAGTAATTTAGAAACTTGCAGATGATATAAAACGCACATCTTATTGTTTATGACAGAACAATGCAGATACAAACGCTACGTACAATCCGTGCTGAGATTATCTTGAAAACAAAGGTCAAGGCGCGATGCCAAATAATAAAACCGTTATTCTAATTTCTCATAACCCTTCCTGGCTGGCCTAGTTCTGATAGAAAAACAGATGGGAGCAGAGGCGTAGGCAGGATGGCAGGGGTCAAATATCCCACCCTCCAAACCTAAAAACACTCCTTAAATACAGATCTTTCGGTCCCCCTGAACACCTCGCGTCGAGCCTGTTTGCAAGTAGACTGGTGCAAGTATGTGGATGTGTATGTGTGCCTTGGATGCGTGAAGCAAAATAGGTCACGTTCACCTAGGACGCACCCTATGTGGCATTGCACTGTGCCCGCCACCCTGAGAAATAAAGAGTAAAAGTCTCATGTGCCTGTCACCATCATCATTTCAATTTAATCTTCTCTCAATCTAATACTTTCTTAATCTGCAGGTAGGCATCTTCCCAGATGCCCACGATTGCAGAAAGTTCCACCTCTGCTCGCCACCACAGGGCCTGCCCGATGGGAGACCAGCTAACCACGGCATTGCTCTATGCCCCAGACACTACGGCTACAATCCACAGACTGCACAGTGTTCAGTAAGTTCCATCTTTTATTGGCAGTTCTTAGCGATGGTATAGCGATGCTTAAGCGATGGTAGCCTAACAGTTCAATAGTGCAACTCAGAATCCAACGATACCGGGTTCGATCCTAGGCTCCGCACCAATGACTTTTCTAAGTTATGTGCGGATTTCTATCGCTCTGTGCTTCGGAGGGCACGTTAAACTGTCGGTCCCGGCTGTTATTGATTAATAGCAGTCGATAAGCCATGTCAGAGGCCCTCGGGCGGCTTGACAAACTCTGACACCAGAGGCCAGCACTACCTCATACGAAACGACGACGACGAGTTCTTAATCATCAATTTAATTAAAATTATCACTGGCGTTTTGGCGTAAAGCATGACCAATATTCAATCAGACCTTTTACATTATGTACTATTTTTATAGAAAAGATGCAAAAATAGTTTTTTTTTCATTTTTATTTTATGCTACTTGGTTGTCGGAACAAGCAGATGGCCCACGTGAAGTTAAGCGGTAACCTCTGCCTATGAACAGTGCATTACCTCATAGGTCACGTCCACCAAGGAGGCGCCCTAGTGGCATTGCACTGCGCCCGCCACCCTGACACAAAGGTGGAAAGTCTCATGTGCCTGTAATTTCACCGGCACCCTTACCCTTCAAACCGGAACACAGAAATGCGAGCACTACTGCTTTACGGCAGAAATAGGTATGGTGGTAGTACTTCCCCGGACGAACTCTTTCACAAAAAAGCTCTACTACTACTAACTAACTACTATAGTATTTATATTTTAATTAAAATGGCATTTTTGAGAGGCGAGTTACGTTTTTTTGTATGAAGATTTCTGCCTGGTGTTAGCGCAGCCTTCTCGTTGTCATTTTCTAACTAAACTGTGTAATTTTTCAGATAAAACTGGTTCACGGACAATGCAAAGAAACCCCAGTACCTACCTGTGCTAAAGTCGGCGACTCCGGAGCGGTGAAGTCTTCCCTCAACCACTACTACGTCTGCTTGATGAAGCAGCGGAAGCTATACCCCCAGATCTTCATCTGCCCCCATGGCTGGTACTTCTGGGGTGGATTCTGCAGACCAGAAGCTGAACCGACTACGCCTGAGTCTAAACCATCTGAAAAAAGTCCCACAGACGTTACCACGGCTAAGACAACGACGGAAAAAGCTACTAAGAAACCAGTCTATAAAGTAGATAGTTTCTTCTCAACTGACAAGGCAATTACATATGCCCCAGACACGTTTTTAGCAGATAAGTTGGATCTGGCCAACTATGAGACGGTGGATGATGTGGTCCAGAATAATGATGATTTTTTTAACTCGTTTGAGAATTCTTTTAATTAGGTCAGTTATTCTTTACTCTGTGGTTATTCTTAGAAATATTAATCTTAATTTCCTTAAAGTAGAATTATTTTAAGAAATGTACCACTAGGATGCTTGAGCCCGCTACATACAAATAAGTTTTGCTCCTATTCATATCTCATTCATTAAGTTTCTTAAACACGATCAATACACTACAATACAATACAATACATATATAATATAATACATATCTAGACTTCCTGGTTTGTCAGTTTCTTATAAAATTATAATACCCTCACGTGCAACTACTGCAAACGCACGTTTACAGCCAAAATAGGGTATTAAGTCATATAAGAGCACACCAGCGAAGCTCTTCCGTATAAAGCAAATGAACAGTTGCCGTGGCCGAAATCAGCCTGGATGACATCATCATCATAAAATTATATGGTTTCCAAATCATAATAACTTTAATATTTGTATGGAAATCTTATAACCCATGCTACATATTAATTTGATTACTTTTTGGGACAAATCTTTACCACTCTTTCTGGTCACTCGACGCCAATTCGTCGGTGTCAATGGATCCTTTGCTTTCGCATGTGGCGCGAAATTCAAATTGGTTCGTGTTATTTGCTCATCACAGCTCATCAATACTTCTTCATGCAGCGAAAACTAATTTCTCGGTAATTATATGACCTAACACACCAAGTTTTAATTTATAGTAACACATAAATATCATTAGTTTGGGCTATGAATGTGCTTGAAACAAAAAACATTGTAAAAACCATTGAAGCACAATCGTAGCTAAACTAATGATATTTATGTGATACTATAAATTAAAACTTGTGTGTTAGTTATTTTATAAAAACGGGAAATTTTCACGTACCGTTAAATCGATGTAAGCACCGACATTGTGCTTGTGTGTTAGGTCATATAATTGCAGGCAAATTATTTTTCGCTGAAGAAGTGTTGATGAGCTGTGATGAGCAAAAAACACGAACAATAATAATTTCGCGCCACAAGCGAAAGCAACCTTAATATCTGAAGTACCATTACCACTGATTCTAACTACAGTTTCAATCTAGTTCTTTTTAGGATTTAGGACACTGACAAACCACAGGTCTAGATATTAGAACCTATAGCATTGAGCAACACGTAACGGAGGCTGCAACGCTCTAAGGTATCTAGATACCGTGGGCGTTGCAGATGTCCATAGGCGGCGGTGACTGCTTTGCATCAGGCGGGCCGTTTGCTTGTTTGTCACATTATAATACATAAAAAATAATAAATAAACTTCTTCCGTGCTAGATTCTGTCTAAAAAATTACATAAACTTGAATTATTTTTTAATTAAATTAGTCACAAACTTATTTTTTGATGCCAGGCTATTAGCGGTGTCATGCTATGCACACGGCGTATTTTGTCAGCGCGTTTCAAGAACGCACCTTTTTATCTCGTTACAAATACGTTGAAATTAAAACATTAAACCAACGCGAGTCTTTATAACGTAAATGTAACGCTTTTAAAAAACGCCGTAAACACACCATGTGCATGGATTCTTATAACGATAAGTTGCATATTATATTTATGGATGGTGAATATAATATAGTAGATTATTTAAAAACAGCAACTTAATATTTCCTATTATACAAAAAAAACTTATTTTCTGTTAAATAATAATTAGTTTTTTTATACTTTTTTCAACCTGTCACCTACTACCGCGCTCTTAATTTATATTCCAGCCCCAAATACTTATCTGGCCCGGTGGCCAAAAGTGGAACTAACCTCGCCCTTTTTTTTATTCGTTTGTATTCATGCATAAAAAGTCACTTACATAATATTACTTATAACTAGACATAGGAGTGCCCAAAAACTATATAACTGTAGGTATATTTAAGTTATAGCAGTAGTAGTTTTAGTAGTAGTAGAGCTTTTTTGTGAAAAAGTTCGTCCGGGGAAGTACTACCACCATACCTATTTCTGCCGCAAAGCAGTAGTGCTCGCATTGCTGTGTTCCGGTTTGAAGGGTAAGGGTGCCGGTGAAATTACAGGCACATGAGGCTTTTTATCTTTGTCTCAGGGTGGCGGGCGCAGTGCAATGCCACATAGGGCGCGTCCTCATTGGACGTGACCTATGAGGTAATGCACTGATCATAGGCAGAGGTTACCGCTTAATATCAGGTGGGCCATCTGCTTGTACTGACATTCAAGTAGTATGAAAAAAAAGTTATAGCGAGGAGCCAAAATGAAGAGGGACAAACAGATCTCTGGTCATAGGTAAGTTAATCAGCAAACTATAAACCTGAACCATTTTTAATGAAATCTTACATTACTAAATAAATATAGTTAGTTAGATAAATAAATAAATAAACAATGCTGGACAGTTCACACAACATTATCTAGCCCCAAGCTAAGCAGAGCTTGTGTTATGGGTACTAGATAACCATAGATAGATATTTTTATTATACATAGATAATACCCAGAACACCCTGAAAAAATATCTGCAATCGCACAAATATTTGTTCCGAGGCGGGAATCGAACCCGCAACCTCCTGCGTCGCAGGCCAACCTTCGCCCGCCGCGCCACAGAGGTCGTCAGAGGTATGTATTTACCATACATAGGTAATTACCTAATTTACCTTAATATCACCTTAATTTTCTAATTGTACATGTATATGTTTTTTAAATAAAGCTTCTATTCGAACACCCTGCTAGTTCCGTCATTCTACTTGTATACAAAAAAAAAACTCACAGATACGAAAAGCAACGCCAACACCGGGCCAGATAAGTTTGTGTAGGTACTTGTGGCGCTGTACACAAATATTATGAAGACTCTTTATCAAAACAATGTCATACAAAAATACTATTATCCATTTCAGACACGGTCTGAAAAGTTCATTGATAGACTCTAGATAGACTCTCTAGAATTCCGCGAAAACAATCGCACGATCCATCCTCCCGACCTTTGTCCTGAAGACACAAAGGACTTATCGCTGCGATCTCTTCCAAGCTTCGCTAAGTTGGTGTGTGGTTTAAGCTATAGACTTTACTTAAATGGCATTTATATTGTTTATGGAAAACTTCAAACGCGAATGCTCGCGTCCTTTGCACACATCCCTCGCGCACATCCCCCGCACACATGTGTGTACGCTTGTTTTGTACGTATAAAAACCTCGCTCTGCCAAGCCGTTTCCACCAGAGCTGCGCTGAGTGAGGCTAGGTAAATGAAGTGATTCTATTGGTTCTTAACAAACACATCCCTCGCTACGTATCCTTGCACATCTCTGGTGGAAACGCATAGAATCGTACGGCAAGGATAGTTACAGATTTGACAGTTACTTATACAACTGCTCAAGTCAAATCATAAATCATTTATTTGTTTAAACATGGTATATAAGTTCTTATATTTAATTAGATTAGGATGGCTCACATTTCCCATGACTGGGATAAAAATATTAAAATCAATCAGTTTAAAAAAAAGTAGTTCATACATTAGTTGCTCAATTTCAACATATAATAATAAAAAAAATGATACCTAATAAATTACAAATGTCAACAATTTCAAGCCAAGCCAAGGAACATGGCGCGGGCAGTGGCGCTCTACAGTCTTTGATGTATTATATAGTCGCTTTCGCCTTTGCCATGTGCCACGCGCACTTGCGCAGGGTCTAACGGTGTAAAAAACCGACACCTCTGACATTAGACACTGGAATTGCATCAGAGCTGGTGCGATCCGCCGTGGGAAGCTTACCTATGCTGCTATAGACAACAGGCATACAGAACTTCTGCTAGCTTAGTGTGGCTAGCTTAGTGTGGAGATTGCTTTACGAAAAATCTCAAATATACATACAAACGGGAAATATTGTAGCTTGCACGCTTTAGGCCTACTGTCCACGCACGCGTCATTTGACGTATGCATGTAACCTACAAATGAAGATAGGCGTATTTTGCATATTTGTTATGTCCACGCTGCTTCATGTAATAGTCAGTCACGCTACAAAACGTCTCAGTTTTCTTTCAACTAGCATCGAGAAAGCTCGTCTTTTGTTGTGAAAATGTCAAGTGATGATGATGATGAAGTGATTATAGCATACAATTATATTATAGTGAACGCATGACGAGCGGCTGACGTGACGCTGCCGCTTTGTGGACACAGATTTCATTGTTTCTAAGCAAGATGCAAGCATTCGTCTTGCAATCGTCAATTGACGAAAGCGTGCGTATGACGTGCGGTTACGTGGACAATGGGCCTAGGGCCCATTGTGACAGACGGACGGACATCTGGGCGAGAGAAATAGGGCCCCGTTTGGACCCTTTGTTACGAAACCCTAAAGCATTAACTGACCTATCGACAGTTTGGCATAATTAAAGAATTTATTTAAAAAAACACAAAACCTCATGAAATCACATCACTCGCTTTTTAACATACATACATAGACACACGTCTTTTTCCTCGAAAGGGTAGGGAGAGCCTCAAATGGGCCTCATTTCACCGTGGGTTGCATCATCGTGGGAAATAGACGTGACAAGTAGCACCGCCGCCATTGCGTCTCACGACTGACTCAGCTAACGCTTTCTTCCAGTAATAACACATTCCGTAATGAGCTAGCATCCAGCACAAATCTTATACCAACGAGTCTTACTAACAAGTCCGGGTAATTTATAAACTCAAATAAAAACCTCACAAAATTATTTTCTATACTATTATATTCTTCAGTGGTGTTTCCAGCATAAGAATAGACCACCTATTCCCATGGATTTCGTAAAAGTCGACTACGGGATTACCCGGACTTGTTAGTAAGATTCGTTGGTATAGGAAGGGTATAGGTACCATTTGTCCTGGCTGCTTGCTTATTATGGAAAATAAGGCATTAGCTGAGTCAGACGTGAGACGCAATGGCAGCGAGGAGCTCATCACATGTCATATCTATTACCACGATGGTGCAACCCACGATGAAAAGCGGGCCGTTGAGGCATTGCCTACCCATTCGGGGAAAAAAGCGTGTGTCTACTTTTTTACGTGTGGAAATTTTAGTGACATTCAGATTTTTCTATTTTTTAACCCCCGTCGTTTTTGCGTTTTGTTATAGGTTTGACGTGTCTGTGTGTGTTTGTGTGTCTGTCTGTTTGTCGCATCGTAGCTCCCGAAAGGATGAACCGAATTCTTTTCCCCTAGTAGATTATCCTAACAGATCTGTAAACTGAGTACAAGATCAGATTTTTAGTAGTAGTACAGCTTTTTTGTGAAAAAGTTCGTCCGGGAAGGTACTGCCACCATGCCTGTTTCTGCCGCAAAGCAGTAGTGCTCGCGTTGCTGTGTTTCGGTTTGAAGGGTAAGGGGTGTCGGTGAAATGTCAGGCACATGAGATTTTTCATCTTTATGTCTCGGGATGGCGGACGCAGTGCAATGCCGCATAGGGTGCGTCCTAGGTGGTCATGACCTTGCACTCACTGAATTGATTTAGTCAATGGTAGGTCACCTCGGTCCGCTGCCGTCTTACCTGTTCGCAACATTTTATAATTAAAGCTAGCTATGTATCTTTATTTTTATTTAAACATTACTTTGTTCTTGTTGTTATCGTGCTTAGTCCGTGCGTCAACCGAGGTCCGTGCTGAAAATCAGCGCTGCAGTTTACTGCAGCATTATGCTGAGCACGGTCCTCATTTGACAGCACTATACACAGCCAAAACGCTGTCAAAGCCTATCTGTTTTATTTACTTATTTGTGTTGTGTATAGTTTTTTGTCAAAATAAAAGTTTTACTTACTTACTTACTTTTCTCGTTTTTTTTGGTTGAATGGTATAATGAGATGATTTTACATAAATAAATACATTTATTTACAGAAAAAATAATACAACTAATAAAACTAGGTATGTACACAATTAAAAAAATACATATGAAATAGTTGTGCTCCCTAAAGACCTGCTGACGATCTAAAGGTAGCTCAACTGATCCAAATATCACTACCAGACGGAAGCGTCCCAAAGATGCTGGCTGCATTGCCATGCTGAATGGCAATACTAATTTTACATAATATATTGGATCTTATTATACTGGTTCACGTAATTCTCCCGAGGCAAATACTAATAAAATTAAAAAGGTCAACACTCTGATTCATGATTTAAAAAAATCTGATTGGACTTGTTTCATTGTAGCGGTAAACGAGTTCATCCGCTTAGCATCGTTTTAGGGTTCCGTACCCAAAGCGTAAAACGGGACCCTATTAGTAAGACTCCGCTTTCCGTCCGTATGTCTGTCTGTCCGTCTGTCACCAGACTGTATCTCATGAACCGTAATAGTAGACAGTTCAAATTTTAACAGATGGTGTATTTTGACAAAAACAATAAAATAAATATTCAAGGAGGCTCCCATACAACAAACGTGTTTTTTTGCAGTTTTTATAGATAATGGTACGGAACCTTTCGTGCGCGTTTCCGACTCGCACTGGGCCGGTTTTTTATCATTTAATTCAAGGCCACAATAATAATGTCCTTAGCAACTCCAACATCTAGTTTATTGGAGCATAATCTATAACAGTAAAATTTATTCTACATAAAGCTATTTCCATAAATTTTGCGGATGCGCTTTTTTGTATTTTTGAATATTATATATATCAGTTTTTTAGAAATCGGGGGGAATTTAATATAATATGTTATCCATGAGAGTCGGTAATTAAAATGATTTGAATGCATTTCTTATCAAATCTACTAGTGGGACAAACACGTAAAGAACTCAACCAGGGCCGTTAGGACCATAGGAGATTCCTTGCCAATAACTTGTCACGCCATAATGTATTCTAAACGTAATTCCACGCAGATATCGAGCCCGCGTTATGTTATATTTGGTCGTAGCTACTAAGGGGGCTGGTTACGTACAGACTTAATAAAGCACTTATACGTATAAGCTAACGGACAAATTAAATAATTTAGACGACCTCTGTGGCTCGGCGGGCGAAGGTTCACCTACGACGCAGGAGGTTGCGGGTTCGATTCCCGCTAGCATTAACGCATCCATCGCGACCTGATGCGACACGCCCGTCTCTACCAAGCGCATGGCGACTTCTTTAGCAACTCTCTCAGTCGCTAAAGAAGACTACTCACGAATTGTAATAGTCCTCATCCGTCAGGATTAGTAGCTTTATGTGGCAATGGGCATGCTTTATTGGTCCCAGAATCTACAAACGTTGCCAGAAATAAAGATTCTCGAGTGGCGATAGTTTCCCTCCAGGCGGGCAGGCAGGACAGATAAATTGCAAGACGCCTGGAGGAGTTATTGGTCGATGAAGGAGCTGATGAAGGGAAACCTTCCGATAATACTAAAGCGCAAACTTATGGACATGTGCATCCTTCCCGTTCTCACTTATGGCTCGCAAACTTGCTCTATGACATAATTATATTCAGAAATCCAAACTCATGGTTTGCCAACGGGCGATGGAGCGCACTATTCTGGAAGTTACATTAACCGACGGATTCGAAACTAAAATCGCCGACGTATGAGAAAAAGCCGCCCAGCTGAAGTGGAATTGGGCTGAACGTGTCTGTCGCATGCCTGATGAGCTGTGGGCCAAAATAACCACTATGTGGAGCCCTGACACAGCGAGACGGTGTCGCGGCAGACCACGCAGGAGATGGCGCGATGAAATAGATACCTTTAACACAGATTGGCAAACAATAGCACAGGATCGTAGTGACAGGAGGGTATGGGGGGAGGCCTTTGCCCAACAATGGGATGATTCAGGCTAACAGTAACAGTAAGAGTAAGAGTGGCGACCATAGACGCAGGAAGGCAGTGGATGGGGGCGACTTAAGACCATTCACTGTGGCGAACTATGAAAGATTTATAATTTAATTGGACTTCTGTTGGCTGCTGATGATGATGATGATGATGATGATGATATTGATTATGATGATGATGAATATGATGATGATGATGATGTGATAATGATGGTAGTGATGATGTTGATAATGATGGTGGTGATGATGATGATGATAATGATGGTGGTGATGATGGTGATGATGATGATGATGATGATGATGATGATCCTTCCCCCCTCTTTTTGTGCAGAGTCTAGCAAAAGCCTACTCCATATAGTCGCGCTCTCGCGAGTATTTTGTCAGCCGAAATGCCAGGTCGATGCGGTGCGAATCTACTATGGACCGCTATACACTTTACTCGGACTTATAATCTTGGTACTTGGAACTAGGGTTAGATGACAAATACTCGACTTTTGGAATGTTATACTTTTTATAGGTTTATTATTCCAGGGTGAAAAAAAATAAAAAACTTAATAATCAATTAATTAAACAATTATTTAAAAAAAATATCAAATATTTGAATTAATTATTACTAGCGAAAAGGTCAACTTGGTAAGGGTTCGCGAGATCTTTTTAGTTTTTTTATATTTAAACTTATCCATACATGAATTTAAATTTCTATGTTCAATTACAAATCTATAAGTGTGATAGTTTGTTCGTAAAGTGTACCACAAAGTGGAAAACTTGTGAGATAGTAGAAGACTCGCTTCGCTCGCCCTAAATTAAAGTGTATACGCACACTTAGGGGAAAATCCTAAGACTTAATAATACAAAAATACTAAGGAGCTTCGATTGCTTGGCGCCGCTCACACGACTCCATAATTTCAGCCAATCCAGTCGGCCAGTGGCGCTGGCAGCGTAGCGGTCTAACGCATCTCCGTATCAAGGAGATGGTTGCGGGTTCGAATCCCACCTGATTGGTAATTTTTAGGATAAAAATACTACTACAATTGTTACTATTTATAAATCTAAAAGTATGCATGTTAAGATATTTTTGGTTACTAAATCACGCCTTAACTATACACCAATTTTGATTGAATTTGTTACACAGAATATGACCAAAAGGCCAATACTCTTAATTATTTTAAAACCACACTGAAAGTTAACCGAATCGAAACTGTAATGTAAATTGACTAAAAAAAAGTATTCTTCTAACAATTGAGTCTCTTTCGATACTGGCGTTAGAGTAGGATAATGCTATATATTTTAAAAAGTGAAAAAGAGACGAGTCTATTAACCCAAATTCACAGAAAAACTTACAATTTGTGACGTTTATGATATCGACACTAAATCTGAGAATGATCCGAACTATTTTGACTTAAAAAAATGGGCTTTTGGTTGAATTATATTGGCTACATTAATCCTGAAATATCGCAAGTGAATCTGCAGAAGAATACTCTTACATAGGTAGAGAGTTAATTACATGGCATCTAATTTAGATCAACGTGTTGTGCGTTTGTAGCACCACGGGCTGATTTGCGTGTAAAACGGGGCAAATTAACCGTAGTGAAAACAGTTGGAGTCACAAATAGTAATACCCAATGAGATTCAAAAGTATCTTAGCGCATACGGCCTTCTATATTTTGAAGGCACACATTTACCGACAAAGCCGTTCGACGGAGCACCTCACTACGGACCATTCATTACGCCGGCATCGCAACCGATGCACTCGGTACGACACTAGCCATTCCAAATTTAAAATTTATTTATATTTCTAACTGCACCGAATTTTTTCCGCGTTGAATTTCCCTTGTCATTTTGACAGGCTGTCAACTTCCCGCGCCATTTTTCCGATAGCCTATTTTTTCGGCCAGTGTTTTGTTTTGTTTGTTTTTTTGCACTGTGAATGCACGAAGGTTGATTTGCTGTTTTTTCCGGGCTGAATAAAAGGTGAGTTGTATAGTTCTTTTTATGAAACACAATAGATAAAATACGTTTTTCCACAATCTATTGTTCACTTTTCGTACGAAAAATCTAAAAAGTTTCAATCGACATTTTTGACCTGCGCATGGATCCTTGTAAGGAATACATTTTCAACTCATAAAACTGACTTCTGCTACTAAACAGAATGGAATAGAATAGAAAATACTTTATTGTACTTACACCTTCATAAATATAACAAAAAAAAACTTAACAATGTAATTATAAGTACAATGGGCGGTCTTATCACTTAGAAGTGATTTTTTTCATACAGCCTCTGGATGGGGAGAAATTTATAAGTTAGGAAGAATGGCCGGGGGTGTAAATACATACATGACATAAATACATAAACAAAGTGAGTTAATTTTTGAGGGCCTTTGAAACTGAATTCTAATACTATAGCTTCATAAAGAAAGATAGTTGATACTCATTGCTTTTGACGCGTAACCCGAGAGCTGGCCCTTATTTGGCTCAACGCATTAATATTGTCATTCAGCGTGGCAATGCAGCCAGCATTTTAGGGACGGTTCCGTCTGGTAGTGATTTGGATCAGCTGAGCTACCTTTAGATCGTCAGCTGTAGCGGTCTTAAGGTAACACAACAGTTTCATACATACATACATAAACACACGCCTTTTTCCCCGAAAGTGTAGGCAGAGCCTCAAACGGGCTTCTTTTCACTGTGGGTTGCACCATCGTGGAAAATAGACGTTACAAGTGGTGAGCTCATCGGCGCCATTGCTTCCCACGACTGACTCTGCTAACGCATTCTTCCAGTTATAACACATTCCTCAAATAAGCTAGCAGCCAGGACAACTCTTATACCAACGAATCTTACAAACAAGCCCGGATATTAATTTATTTTATTTTTGTACATACCTACTTGTATTATTTGTACTATTCTTTCTGTATTTAAATGTATACCCATTAGGATAATAATTAATTAATTTCAATGTAATTAATATGTATAAGATAGTAATAGTCTAGAGCAGCTGTAGTTTGTAATTTTCCCGTTAAATTTTATAGAATCAAACATGGACTATAAGACTTCCATACAAATCTTATATCAATGTGAGTTTGAATCCTTATAACTTCATAAGAGAAGATGCATGATCAAGTGTACAAAAATTCATGGAGTTTGGTGTGTTTAATGCAGCATTCAGGGCCTGATGATGAAATCTCAGAGAAGTCAAAGGAAATCCTCAATAAATAATGGCACGTACTGTTACAGTGTGCGTACAGTTGTTAATTTTTCATAACTCATTCATTTTGCGTCTGGGAGTCATCATCTCATACGCGTGAGCTGATGATGAAATCCACAGCACTCCTTATTGATTTGGAGTTAGGAGATAATACTGAATTACAAAAGAAACATAACGTAAGACTTTTTATTGAAAGCTAGGAAGACTTTTTTTAAATTATATGCTTGCTTGTATCGGCAGATTTATGTACATGCAGTTTCATTCTCATGCAACTGTATCGAAATATGAAAAAAGACTGATTTTTTTATTTATGTTTATATGCTAATATTACTATTTTTTTAATTCGAGTTTTCTGTTTTGATGATCGTTATCTGACTAGCCTTAAGCCTTACCGTAAATTTGCAAATTTGGAGAGATGAGAATTGCCGTGCGATAAAAACCAACCGATAATAAAATTATCTCTGGAATAGTTGCAGAATGTTTTGTCTTTGGCATTGACAAGCATTTTCAAATTCAATCGAAGGAGACAAATCACTTTTTTTTTATAACTTTGATAGCTTTTTTTTGACCACGATCTCACCTGTTGGTAAGTGGCGATGTGGCCGAAGATGGAGCACAAAGGTCTAGAAGGCACCTATTCACTCTAGCCTTGAAGAGACCCAGATTATAGTTTTCAGGGAAGACAGACGACGGTAGTGTATTCCACTCCTTAGCAGTTCGCATTTTATAATCTTTTTATAATCCTTTATAAGTAGAACTGAAACGCTGAGTACGAATAGAGGGTCTACTAATGAGGTAAGGAGGGTACCGAGCCGTGCTTCTGCTCGTCCTATGATGAAAACATTAAAACCTATGGTTTAACTCGAAGGATATTTTACGTTTATTAGTGCAATGTTAATAAGATATCGATATTCCCACATCACTCTGATCAGCTTTAATGGAATATAAGTTTTTTGAGAAAAATATATTTTGCAATAAAATTAGTGATCGTAACCGTGTGCTGATCAAAATGAGCCTAAACACGGCCTGTCTACTATTATCCATCGAGGAGTTCCGTTGTCTACCTTTCGTCTCCATATTCAGATCAGCTCACTGTCACTATCATATTGTATTGTCATCGGAACTTAACATGAATGCCAAATTTAAGCTCAATCGGTTGAGGATAACTGCTTTAAAATTCAGTTGAAAGATTCCACCCGGGCAAAAATACCTTGCAAGTTAAATAAAAGCTTGTAAAAAGACAATTATTGTCTACAGCTCAATCACAGAGAAGTTGAAAGGACACTGCTTTCAAAAAAGTGTTGCGAGTAAAAAGAGGAGATATTAAACTAACTTACGCTTTTGTGGCTTCCGGACTTTAAATTTGGATGTTGCAAATACCTGTAGAGATTTATTATGCCATTATAGACCCCTCCGTCTCCTCCCGTGGATGTCGTAAAAGTCGACTAAGGGATTACCCGGACTTGTTGATAAGATTCGTTGGTATACGATTTGTCCTGGCTAGTAGCTTATTATGGAATGTGTTATTACTGGAAGAAAGCGTTAGCTGAGTCAGTCGTGGGAAGCAATGGCGGCGATGAGCTCACCACTTGTCACGTCTATATTCCACGATGGTGCTACCCACAGTGAAAATAAGCCTATTGTGGCTCTGCCTACCCCTTCGGGGAAAAAGGCGTGTGTCTATGTATGTATGTATATTATGAGTCCAATGGATCATTCTCAATGGATCAAACAGGCACTACGCTCGAATTCAAGAGAGCAGTTTTTTTTTATCGACTTGATCACCTGTATCGATATTATAACCAGCAGGTTTGTATTTGGAGAAACTTCCCTTTGTTTGTCGTCAGTATTATTACGATATACCTTACAGAGATTACAGAATATACATAGGTATATTATGCCTTCCTCACTAAACTAGTCGTGCAAAGATTTACACCAAATATGGGTCTCGCAAGAATTCCTATGATTCTCGTATCTCGTACCTATCATTGCGTGACTGCGTCACCTTGTAAGGAAGTCGGACTATTGAAAATTTGTTCGTAAAATTTGTTGAATCAAAATGTATCTTGATGTAGTAAGTAAACAAGAGTGGGCCACGACAACACCTAATAATTACTTATTTTGTCTACTGACATGGAGAAACAAATTTGTGGGCCACGATGACTCCTAAAAATTACTTATTTTGTCTACTGACATCGTGTCCCAACTTTCTGGGCCACGACGACACCTAATAACTACATGTTTTGTCTACTGACATCGTGTCCCAACTTTGTGTGCCACGATGACACCTAATAATTACTTGTTTTGTCTACTGACATCGTGTGCCAACTTTGTGCGACACGACACCTAATAATTACTTGTTTTGTCTACTGACATCGTGTGCCAAATTTATGGGTCACGACGACTCCTAAAAATTACTTGTTTTGTCTACTGACATCGTGTCCCAACTTGGTGAGTACGCGATTGTGCGATCCATCAGTGAAAAGATCCCATTGAGGCTCTGCCTACCACTTCGGGAAAAAAGGTGTATCTACAATATAGGTACATAATAACACTCCGTAACTTTCTTAAGTTCAAAGACCTAGACTAGACCTAGACTTTCTCTAGGTCTCGATGTACCGCGGTGTCAATAAGTGTAGAGCCGAGTCTATGGGAGCGCCTCTTGCTAGTCTATAGTGTACAGCTCGATCACTGTAAGATGGCACCTGTAAATACTCCATGCCAGTTGCCAACTTACGGTGAACGGTCTGTACTGCCCCCCTATTCCCTACTGAAAGATGACTGAAAGTCACTCGGTGACTAACGTTTGACTGGAAGAATGATCAACAATTAAAAAAAACAATAATAATTGTCAATTGATGGTAATTTTACTTGTCAAACGTTAGTCACAGAGTGACTTTCAAGATAGGGAATAGGGGAGCAGATCTTTCGCGATGTAGCATCCGTCATATTGTTTATTTTTCATATGAAATGTAGCCTTATGTAACCCGGACCTTATATATACCTCGATATTATATTTGACTTTATTCTACTCTATTTTTACTTATTGACGACCTCTGTGGCGCGGCGTGCGAAGGTTCACCTGTGATGCAGGAGGTTGCGGGTTCGAATCTCGCCTCAGAACAAATATTTGTACGATCTGCAGATATTTTTTCAAGGTGTTCTCGGTATTTTCTATGTACAAAAAAAAATATCTATCTATGTAATGTATTGTATTAAGTATATCAGTTATCTAGTACCCACAGCATAAGCTCTGCGAGCTTGGGGCTAGATAATATTGTGTGAACTGTCTAGCATTATTTATTTACTTTATTTTATTTATCAAAATTGGCGGTGGAACATACGTAAATACATACATACACACAGACTGCTAAAAACATAACCCGTCTTTGCCGTATTCGGGTTAAAATTACATTGTCTATTAATTGAGCTACGTGACTTAAATCTAGCGCTTTTTGCTAAGATTTAAAGCCCTTTTTTATCGGAATATTTGCCTGCCTAAATTAACAGATAGTAATTATCGATTAATGTAAACAATACTCGTGGCACGAGGTCTGTGTCTATTCATTAACACTAACAACAACAACATCTCACTATCTGTGATTAAAAGGCACTTTTCATAATGTATCGTGTCATAATTTCAATAGTTGAAAATCGTTTTGAATAGTACTTTGTAGATAATGTTGTTTTTAAAGGTGGTGGGAAACCGTAGACCCAGGTCAAAAATAAATGAACCAGGGCCCCTTCATGGAAGTAATTAGTACGGTTCTAAATGTTGTTTTTTGTCCAATTTTTCTAAAGAACTTGTATGTTTTGAGAAGTTGGGAAGCAAAAGTTGTATTTATAAATAATTCGATAGAATTGCATTTGCGTAAAACAAAACGCAAGAAGCTTCATAACTTTCCCACAACTTCTACGCAAGAAATTAAATTAGCTTTTTCATTATCTTAACATATTTATCAAAATGTATTAAGATAATGAAGAAATTGGTGGGCACTATCAACTCTGTATAAGCGGTCAGCAGTGGTATTCGGGGCTCGGTGAACTCGCTGAGAGAGTCACGGGGTGAAGTCACGCGTTGCGCAGTAAGATAATATTTGACTTCGGTAAAGTTCAATGTGTCAAAAATTCATGACTGTCTCGATGACAGCATTATCTATGGAAGACACTTCACTTCACTTAACCACCTCACTTGTACCCCGAATACCTAGGCAGCTATCAACTCGGTCAATGCCTACGTGTAAATAGTATCAAAATTAGTGGCCCAATAAATGGCCCGGCTATCGGGCCAGGGAGTCCAAGGCCCATCAGAATGATTCTTATCCTAAAATGCCTAAATTACATGTTTTTTACAAGCAATGTATGTATGTTTGTCTAGCTGGAATCCGGGTGGAATCTTGCAACTGAATTTTAAAGCAGTTATCCTCAACCGATTGTGCTGAAATTTGGCATACCTGTCAACTTCAGATGACAATAATAATGTGATGGTGACAGCGAGCTGATCGAGACAGAAGGTGGACAACGGAACTCCTCGATGAATAATAGTAGACTGGCCGTGTTTAGGCTCATTTTGATCAGCACACGGTTACCATCACTAATTTTATAAAAGCTTGTAATGAAAAAAAAACACAATAAACGTATTGGTTTTAATTTTATGTGATTCAAGGCTGTCTCAGACCGCGGTAATTAAATGATGGCACAAGTGGCCAGTACATAGCCACGTCAACTGGGATTATTATTGTATTTGCCGTGGTGTATACGGCCTATGAATCGATCCCTTCGTCTCCTCCCGTTGATCTCACAAAAGCTAAGGATTACACCGGGGGATGGGCAGCAGCATCCATCTGAGTAACCAAAACCAATACTGCAGTCGCCAATCCGCCTACCAAGAGTGATGATTATAGCAAATCCCCCCCATTGCATTTTATCGGGGAGGCCTCGTCCAGCAAGTTACTGTCTTTTTCTTGTCTATTACTATGGGGGGGGGGGGGGGGGGGGGGGGGAACTGGAATATCCAAAATGAAGAGGGGAATTTCTATATTTTTTTTATTTTACCGTTTATTTTCCCCTATTTATTCTAGTAAAATAAGTTTTTCTGTTAGCTTCCACTTTCATTTTCAGGGGGGGAAAGTGGAATAAGCCTTCTAAAGGCTGCTGATAGTGTTTTTTTTAATGCTAAGGTACCAAACAAGCATACATCTCACATGTTGGTAAGCGGTTACCGTAGCCTATGGACACCTGCAATACCAGAGAGGCATCACACTCGCGTTGCTGACCCTTTAAAAAATTTCAATCACCCCTTTTGAAGAACCCCATACAGTTTATCAAGTAGTCACTTGCGAAAACCTCAGCAGGGATCATTCCACAACCTGAGTGTTCGTGGGAGGAAGTACCTCTGAAACCGCACAGTCCAGTGATTATGATGTTGTACCTATTATGTGACTAATATAACTCTGAAACCGTCAATAATTTCAATAAATTAGTTCTCTGAATAACCGCAGCCTGGTTACAAGTTCAAACATGACTAATAATCTACGCTTTCTTTGTCGCGCCGAAGGTCAAAATACCTATTCATTGATTACTCATTCATAAGTGCAATTAATGTTATGCAGCTATTGGTCCAAATAACTTCAGACGAGCGTAAAATAATACTTTACAGCTAAATGAGCCAGTCGAAAACAAAAACGAACGCGACAATATTATTAAGGTGGATGCACACGCTTGTGGCGTGAAATTCAATTTTTTTGGTGTTTTTCGCCCATTACAGCTCATCACCACTTCTTCAGATAGCGAAAGTTAATTTTGCGAGAAGTAGGAGACTTAACACACATGTTTTAATTAATAGTATCTCATAAATATCATCAGCTTAGCTACGATCACCCAAAACAGTGTTTTTTTGTAATGATGATGACCTTAATGATAATATTAGCTGGCTAATGAAAATCACGAAAAACAGTATTTAAACAAATATTTGCTAAATATTCAAAAATATAAATCTGCTATGCACTCTAACATAATATTATTTGTTACTATTTTTTAATTAAGTCTATCAATGTACAGTCACTAACGTTTCCGCCTGACCACAATAAGGGTGAATTTGGGGTGAAAAGTGCTACTCGTAGTGACGACAGCCCGCCCTAATGCATTTTTAATAGAAGTTTTGTATTTCTGATTGGTATGGTTTCATTATTACCGTCGCAATGAGATCCTAACCTCGCACCTTCCTCGCACTGACTATATTAAATGGAGGGTAGCTGTATTTCGTTTACTGCGTTCGTTTGAGATTAATTAAGGTTGATATAGAAGGAAGATGGAATGTTCCTTGCAAGTTAATGTTTACACGAGCGAAGCCGGTTTCGCAGCTAGTTAAATTATATCTGTGGGTGCTCAGCTCATTCCAAATGAAATAACCAAGTAATTAAGAAAAAGTTTATGAATAAATCTAATATCCAATAGGCGTTCCTTTCCATTATTTAGAGTGATTACGTGGAAGCCCTGGCCCATTAGAGCTTTAGGGGTGTGTCGGTAATAGGGCTGACACCACTGTATTTATCTACGTAGCTTCCTACGCTACGTGATAGGAAACTTCAATTGAACGTACGACGTAGTTTGAGCGGATTCGGGAAAACATTATGACCGTGATCAGCACGGCTATTGTCTAATCGATGTCGATTACCAGTTTGCAGTTCATTGCGCTGCCTGTTTTAGATTTTTTTAACAAAAGTTAAAATATTTAAAACACGCAGCAGCGCAATGAACAGCAAACTGGTAATAAAAATCGAACTTCAAGCTATTACACAATAAGGGCACTGTTCTAAAATTAGGATAACTATGCTGAACAACATTTTGCGTATTTGAGCATTACCTACTTAGATTCAGGCTACCATTTTTGAAAGAAAAATGGTAATTTTTATAAAATTACATTTTAATGTGTTTTTTTCGAGTTATTTCGTGTAATTTTGGTGGCATTTTAACCGGTGTAACTTGGATAAATAGCAAATGTGTGGTGTAGTTAAATTTAAGTGAATTGTGTGTCTTTTCGAAATGGTCGTTTATTTGCAAAAACCTGGTTAATATGCCGCCATTTAAACTGGGTTATGACTTGACGCAGACTCTTGACGACTTGACTATTTATTATTACTTGTTATTTATGTAAAATTTAATTAATTATTAATACTTGACACTGGGTAAATTGTTGATAATAATGAACAAAGCCATTAACAGAAAAAATGTGATTAAAACGTGTTGTTTAACATGTTTTATATCCCTTGCAAATATCACTGATTGAATCCCTTGCAATTTAAGAATACATTTTGAATTATAGCAGTGGTTCGCCCGAACTGAGACCTCCTGAATACGAACTCGTTGGTTCTCGAATTCTTGACATTTCTGATTATGGAACTTGAACCGTGCGAACGCGAATTATCCTTCTCTCTTCTCTTCTTATAATGGCTCCTGAGGACTGCTCCAAACAATTTCACCAATTTCAAGTGATATAATTATATTTTTTATAGTCAAGTCGTCAAGAATCTCTGTCAATTCATAACCCAGTAGAACCCAGTTTAAACGGTGGGAGAAAACAGAGTTTTTACAGGAAAAAAACCACCACTTCGAAAACCAAAGTGGTTATCAGTTTACGTTTAGTTTTGGTGGATATGCTCCTATCAAACCAAATCTTATGCAGCTGCGACACGGCATTCTTTGCCAATCCAAACTTATGCTAAAAGGTACTTTAAATTATTTTCTATCCTATTTCGTGCGATAAACGATATTATTTTCAAATCGCTTCTCGCGCCCACTCCCACCCATCACCTAATAAAGTTAGGGCCGCAACCATTTATCTAAAACGAAATCTTAGGTGCGTATCGATTGCTACTTATCTGGAATAGACCACCGGGACTTGTCGCGATCTTAGGGCCGGCGCCCAGTGCCGGCACGGCATGGCATGGCAGGTTGTGCCGCGGCATCTCGTGGCGTTCCGTGGCATGCCGTGGCATCCTGCTGAAAGCCCAGCCACTCTACACATGTTTCAACCTTATTTCAACTAGCTTAGCAATCATAATTACTAGTCATAAAGTGACCCATACGTCTCGCGGGATGCAATGGCGCGCCGCGGCAACCCGTGGAAAAAAACGGCATGACACGTCATGCTGCAGCGACGCGTCGCGTCATTTCGAAATAAAGCAACATGAGCAAAATAACTTGATTAGTAGTAAAATCCTTTGCCATGCCATTTCTTGATCGAAGCTTGCCATGCCATGCCACGCGATGCCACGCCGTCAGTAAGCGCCGGCCCTTACGAGGCAGTTGTGGATAAGTCTATGAATGCGCAAAATAACTTTGTAATATAGCTCATTAGAAAATCATAAACAAGAGACGGACACCAGACACTCACTTTATGGAACCAGCAGTTTCATAAAATCGACCCAACCAGTTAAACCATTTTAAATACGCATTTTGACATATTACCAAACAGATTTTATTTTTAACTGACTAAATCAAGTACAATATTCAAATTATAAAAAGGCGTTATAGTTTCGAGGGATCACTGTACCAGAAACACGATAGGACAATATTTTCTAATATTGAAAATGTTTATTAAAATAGTGCATATTATTGGGTAAACAAATTAGAAAAACAAATTCAATACAACAAAGCCGAGGGTTTACCGAGGGTTTTTTTTAATAAACAAGTTTGTGCTCGCGAGATCTACTGTTTTCCAAACTACTAGTACTAATAGGTATAGTATTTACGCCCCATTGCTTAGTCCTATTCCAAGGCTTTTTCAATGATGTGTAGGAAATTTTCCTTTGAAAATGTTATCTCAGTAAATATTTTTAAAAGTTGGTTAGAAAGGTAAAGAAAGTGGCTAACCTACATCGCGTACATTCGTGAGGTGTCAGTTCGGGGCGAACCACTAGATATTAATGTTGAGCTTACGGAAAGCGATCGAGATAACTTCTCCACTGACCGTTACTATCCAATTTGTCGCTAATCCGGGGATTTGTATCTATTATGATTGGAGTATTTCAGAGCGGACTTCCGCTTAAATTAATCCGCTACAGTATTCTATAATAGTAATATTATAAAAGAGGTAAACCTTGTTTGTTTCATTGTTTGTTTGTAATGGAACCTGGGCTGTTATTCGCTATGACCATAGGAGATTACTTGCTAATAACGACCTCTGTGGCGCGGCGGGCGAAGGTTCGCCTGCGACGCAGGAGGTTGCGGGTTCGATTCCCACCTCGGAGCAAATATTTGTGCGATTTGCAAATATTTGTTCAGGGTGTTCTGGGTATTTTCTATGTATAATAAAAAAAACTATGTAATGTATTAAGTATATCAGTTATCTAATACCCATAACACAAGCTCTGCTTAGCTTGGAGCTAGATAATGTTGTGTTTTTATTTTTTTATTTTAATAACGTGTGACGTCACAATTTATTTATTCTGAAGGATGATTCAACGCAGATATCGTAATCGTAACGTGCCCGCGTTACGTCACTTCATAGCGATTAAGGGGACTGTTCTGTTTGTTTTTCGTAATTGCGTGCCTAATAAATGTTTTTAATTTTCATACATTTTTTAATTTCATTTCATAACCTCAAAAACTAGAGTAAAATAGAGTATGTCTTATTTAGCTGCCTCCCCCGGCTACGTTCGTGTATTTGTATGTTTAGTAGTAGTAGAGCTTTTTTGTGAAACAGTTCGTCCGGGGAAGTACTACACCCATACCTGTTTCTGCCGCAAAGCAGCAGTGCTTGCATTGCTGTGTTCCGGTTCGAAGGGTGAAATAACAGGCACATGAGACTTTTCATCTTTAGGTTCTCAGGGTGGCGGGCGCAGTGCAATGCCACATAGGGTGCGTCTTAGATAGACGTGACCTATGAGATAATGCACTGTTCATAGGCAGAGGTGGGCCATCTGCTTGTTTCGTCATACCAAGTTGTAAAAAAAATATGTTTGTTTATACTAGATAAACTCAAAAAATAAATGACCGTTTTTAAAAATGATTACACTCATAGATATGGTTTATTAGCTCCCGCCTGCGGGTACGCTCGCGTTATGTGTAGTTCCACTGAACTGAACGGTTTAACTTATTTACCCATGCGAAGCCGGCGCGAGACGATAGTCGCTTCTAAAAATTTTTTTTTTATGAATTGTTTTTTCCTCCGAGGATATCGATTCCGGGAAAGTCTTTGATGGAAAATTCATATGGAATCGGAAAATCAAAGCTTTGGAGCAAAAAGAAATTGAAATTTGCGGAAAATATCTTGTTTACAGTGAACATTAATGAATTCTACCGGAAGATCACTCAGCTTGTATAGTTCCTTCGTATAGGTACGCTTTGATGTTTCGGGCCTAAAAATAGGCCACTCGTCTCCTCCCGTGGATGGTATAATTGCCGACCTCAGTCGGCAATTATACCGCTGCTCATCCCCAGATTAAATATCTCAATATTTAATCTGGGGATGAGCAGCAGCATTTAATTGAGTACTTAAGGTTAGATTTGATTGTAATCTTAGATTTGATTTTCAGCAGACTAAATCAAGAACCTAAAATATCCAAATTAAAAATATGCATGGATACTAAATTATAATTCCGAGGGATCACTGTACCCGAAACACGATAGGATAATATTTTCGCGATAGAAAAATAAACAAAGTGACGTCTATTTTTTGCCTAGATTCAATTGTTTATTAAAATGGCGTGTATTAATGAGCAAAAAATTAGATGTATAAAATAAATACAACAAAGCCGAGGGTTTACTGTACAGGGTTTTTTTTTAAATTATCTATACTATATCACGAGATATTCAATAAAAACCGCTTTATCGAGCGACGCGAGCCGTTTTTTTAATGAAGATTTCTACCTGGGGTTGGCGCAAGTGAGTCAAAAAGTTACCCTGCATCCTGAATACATCCCTGATAATGTTAGGATTGAATATACTAATTCATTGGAGCGTTCAGTCTCGAGTGCGTATGAAGAGGATACTCAGACACGTCTGTCTGTCTCTTACACAACTTGTAAAATATCAAGTACTACTTAGGCGAACATAGAAATGAAAACTGACGTCTGTTTGAAGTGAAAAGAAAATAATTTGATCATCATCATCATCATCATCAGCCTGTAGAAGTCCACAGTTGGACGCAGACCTTCCCTCAACGAACAGTCTTGGGCCGCCTCCATCCACCAAAAAGATCATAACAAAAGTTTCTCAGGTTAGTTATTGTTTATACAAATTTACAAAAAACCGTGGTGTGTCTAGCCTAAGACTAGAACCCTTCGTCTCCTCCCGTAGATGTGGTAAAAACTGACTAAGGGATTACACCAGGGGATGGGCAGCAGCATTACCTGAGTACTCAACACCATCATCATGTGGAATGTGTCCAGGAGCTACATGATCTGATCCTACAAGCAGCCGCATGGCTCAGTACCATCCTTACCCCATCAGTATACCTGCATTTCGCACTAAGCGTTTTTCGGTTCCACTTATAAAATGTGAACTGATAAGGAATTGAACTAGTTGCCGCCGTCTGTCTGATAACTATAATCTTGGTATCTTCAAGGCTAGAGTGAATAGGTACCTTCTAGACCTTCATGCTCCATCGTCGGCCGCATCGTCACTTACCAACAGGTGAGATCGCGGTCAAACGAGGGTCTACCAAGGTAAAAAAAAACTGCGTTCACAATTCCGCCTGGCCAAGTGTGGAGATTATGACAAATCCCCAGCAGTGAACATCTACAGGCTGATGAAGAAAAATATTCTTTTTTTTATACTAAGAATGATGGAACAAGCAGATGGCCCACCTGATGATGAGCGGTAACCTCTGCCTATGAACAATGCATTATCACATAGGTCACGTCCACCTAGGACGCGCCCTATGTGGCATTGAACTGCGCCCGTCACCCTGAGGCATAAAGATAAAAAGTCTCATGTGCCTGTAATTTGACTGGCAACCATACCCTTCCAACCGGAACACAGCAATGCGAGCACTACTGCTTTGCGGCAGAAATAGGTATGGTGGTAGTACTTCCCCGGACGAACTCTTTCACAAAAAAGCTCTTCTACTACTATATCTGGCTCTATGAATGAAAGTATCAGAAAGGTCTCTAAGATCACAGATTCTAGGGCACTTGACCGCATAAGACGTCAATGACGTCATCAATCTACACTCATGATGTGGTAACGGTTTCTACTTACTTCCGGGTTCATGGAACGGATTCGGAACACCGCCAGGGAAACCCCGTCTTATCTAATTATAGAGGCGCTAATTTAAATGTTTTCGCCAATTAAGTTCTGAGAATCGTGTTGTCGCTCTAGTTATTATGAGTGATGGATGTTTTTTGAGCACACTGACTCGTGAGAGATGTTTTATCATGGAGGTATAATAGTATGGAGTGAGTGCTAAAATAGCATAGAGTGTTCCTTCTTACTCCTATCCTAGAAGATAGCTTGCTATCCTATGTTAGAGAGAAACAAATATATTGTCACACGACAGTCGTTTTTCCGTTCCGTACCCTGAATATTGGCACCATGCATATACATCTTTCTAGATTGTTACCATGAATGTAGTAGTAATTTGACATTTGGCCTGGTACGAGTTACACAAATAAAAACAGATAGATATATGCTTGTCTCATTCTAACACATGAATACATTCATATAAAAGAATGAGACTGGTATAATCGATACCCTTTCGTTTTTAGCCTTATTTCCAGTGTTTTATACGTAGGGCACAGAATAAATAATAGTACAAGTACGTAGGGTTAGTAGGTAAAGACCGTTCACTGTAAGTTGGCACCTGCCATGGAGCATTTACAGGTGCCATCTTACGGTGAACGAGCTGTACATCAAGACGGGGAAATACTTCAAATCAGTAAAGTGACAGCTTAGTAAGATTAAATCCCACAGATCAAAACGTATTTAGTATGGTCTGTTAGTTTACTGCAGATAATTCGAAGTAAGAATTTAGAAATAAGATATTTGGTAAATCAAACCAAACACACACATATCAAAGGGTTTTAGATTGGATTTATAGTGTACCTAAAACATAATCCTCCTTTTATTAAGCAGTCGGGTACATTAAATATCTTTTGCCAATAAGATCGGCACGAATAATACGTTTTTGGTGTAAAATATATTTTTAAATACAAGCTTTTATAAAATTAGTGATCGTAACCGTGTGCTGATCAAAATGAGCCTAAACACGGCCAGTCTACTATTATCCATCGAGGAGTTCCGTTGTCCACCTTCCGTCTCCATCATCAAATCAGCTCGCTGTCACTATAATATTTCATTGTCATCGGAACTTGACAGGTATGCAAAATATCATCTCAATCGGTTGAGGATAACTGCTTTAAAATTCAGTTGCAAGATTCCACCCGGCTTATAAAAAACGAATCAAATTCATATCGAGATATCAATCTCATTTTCTATACTCTTCAAATTTGGAGGCTAATATGAATACAGCCAAGGATGATAAATGACTGTCCTTTGTTCCTGTAGCCTTTGGGAGCGGTGGCATGGTGTCCATATTCAGACCGGCCAGCCACGAAGCTTGGCGCAACTTTACAGCTTATTAGCCTCATAGATCCACTCGGCCTGTGTCCAGACCATCAATAAATAGATACGTTTATGTCACTTAGAATAGGTACAACAAAACGTAAAGATGTTCTTAAGGCGCGATAGGTTCTCAAATGTCAAAGTTTTTGATAAGAATTTTCATAGTTTTCTAGGAAGAAAAAAATATATGATATTCTTGAGCTCTTTATCTAGTGAAATCAATAATTCAATGCAATATTTGAATTACTTCACTCGATAAAAAAAAATAACAAAGATACCTCCTTTTTAAAATTCAAATGCTATTTTTCACTCACTTCTCTCACGTTTTAATTTTTAAAACATTTGGTTACATGTTAGTTATTATTTGAGTTAGTGAATTCATCAACAAAATTAAACAAAACTTTGAACGACATTTTTATATAATTTTTTTATACATAAAAACACGGTATCAGATCGTGCGCTCGCCTTCTTCGCCTCATACAAAAATGTTCGTTGAACCTATAGCGCCTTAAGTATATGAAAATAAGAGAACTTTGCCTTCCATGCTCGTTAAAAAACTGTGTTACGGCAAGGTAACGCTTCTCACCCCATATATAATGGTCCAAATGGGCATTTAGTAAAATAATACCTAATAGAATACGTTATAGAATGCAACCGGTTGCAAGTACAGATAATGAGTGCATAACGGCAGGTTCCGGACACGATGACCCATTGCTCTGGATTGCGACGTCTGGTCTAGTGTGCGTCTTTTTGTACAGCTTTGTTTATCGCTAGATGCCGGTTGCATTGAGATACGGTTATTTGGATTTCTGGATACAAAATGATGTTTTATTTTTTTACTACGTGAATGACGGAACTTTCTGATGACCCACCTGATGTTAAGCGGTAACCTCTGCCTTTAACAACGCATTACCATAGGACTTGTGCACCTAGGACGCACCCTATGCGGCATTGCACTGCGCCCGTCACCCTGAGATATAAAGGTGAAAAGTCTCATGTGCCTGTAATTTCACCGGCGGCACCCATACCCTTCAAACCAGAACACAATATTAAAATTGCAGCGCCCTGCACATGAGAATATACAGTGGTGGCCATATAATTAAGAACGCTGATATAAAGGGAAGATTTTTTCCAACTAAGATGCAAAACTAATTGTATGCATTTGTTTTTTTTTCTCTCGGTATCGTAAAACATTTCCATATTACCACTGTATTCATTGAAACACATGATTGGCTAAAAATCAATAGGCAAACTTTTTACACTACTTTTAAACAAAGTATTCCTTATTACTGGCTGGTCACGTAATTAAGAACGCTAAGTAGTTTATACCTTTATTCAAATTTAAATAGAGAACACTCAGTCGATTTGTTACTGTTTGTATAATTTTGGCGCCATTACGTGCTGTAAAAGATTAAAGGTGATTGCTTCTTTAGAAAAAACAATGGGAAAAAATAAAAGTTGTGATAAATCTACAAGGGAAGTAATAATAAAACTTCGCCGGAAGAATTGGTCTTATAAAAAGATAGCCGACCATCTGCAATGTTCAAAAACGATGGTTTTCCACGCTGTAAAGCATTTTGCTACGTATCAAACTACTTCGAATGTTCCACGTGTACCTAAACAGAGAAAAACAACTCCTCGAGATGACCGAAACATCGTTCGTATGGCAAAACAAAATCCTTTTAAAGGGTCCAATGAGCTTAGAAAAGAATATTTTGGTGAAAACAACCCTTCAGCAATCTCAGCACGCACTATTCGAAGACGTTTGGTAGAAGAAAAATTGCACGGTAGGATAGCAAGAAAGGTACCCATGTTAAAACTTTGCCACAGGCAAGCCCGGCTTGCATTTGCAACAGTGGAAAAATGTACTTTTTTCTGACGAGATGAAAATAAACAGAGTAGGTATGTTCTGGTGGAAAACGATATGTACGACGTCCCCCGAATACAGCATTCGACCCTAAGTACACGAAAGTTACATTAAAGCACGGTGGTGGAAATGTGAAAATTTGGGGTTGCTTTTCTGGACATGGTGTAGGACCAGTAAAGTTGATAGAAGGTAACATGGATCAGTTCCAATACAAAGATATACTGGAAGAAACAATGTTACCATACGCTAAAGACGTTCTACCGGTCATTTGGACATTCCAGCATGACAATGATCCAAAGCACACTGCACGCACCGTAAAGGAATTTCTTACAGCGCAATTAGTTTCTGTCTTAGACTGGCCTGCTAATAGTCCAGATCTAAACCCAATAGAGAATCTGTGGTTTTAAGTAAAGAAAAAGGTTTCAAATACAAAGTGTGGAAATTTAAGAGAGCTTTATGACGTTTTTTTAGAAGAATGGAACTCTATTTCTCTTGCGAAATGTCAAAAATTAATAGAGTCAATGCCTCGCCGGTGTAAAGCTGTAATTAAAAGCCGTGGATATGCTATTAACTATTAATTTTAGTTAAATATTTATTAAATTTCTTTTTATGTTTCCTGTGCTACATAATATTGTGATTTTTTTAAATCTAAGTGTCATACAAAACAATTCCCGAGCAGTTAAATAAATCGTTCTTATTTATTTGTCCAGTTTCAGTACTATTTGAATGTGTTACTTTGATAAAATCAATAAAATGTGCAAAAAATAGTTAGCGATTTCATACTTTATTCTTAAGTCAGGTTGCTCTATTAATGTGACTATTATATAACATAACTAGTTGCTTCTCAGAAGGTACACATCTCTGTGCATGATACGATTTAAATAAAAAACTTCTAGAACTTCAAATCTTTCTTAATTATATGACCACAACTGTACATCTTTATGTTTCAGGGTGTTGGGCGCAGGGCAGTGCTATAAAGGGCGCATCCTAGGTGGACGTGACCTATATATGTCCTATATATGTGTGACCTATAGAAATTCTGAATGCTCATGCATTGTTAAAGGCAGAAGTTTAAGCTTAACGCCAGGTGGATCATATGCTTGTACCATCATTAAAGCAGCTAAAAAAGGGGAAAAAATTGTTGCTATGGTGTGTCCGGCTAAGTATAGACCCTTCCATCTCCTCTCATGGATATAGCAGAAGTAAACAAAGGGATTGCATCAGTGAGCAGCTGCATCCACCTGAGTACTCAACACGAGTACTGCGATCCGTGATTATGGCAAAACCCCCCATTGTATTTAATGGGGGAGGCCTCCTCCAACAATGGCCGGAAAAGACTGCTGATGATGATGATGAATTTAGTTCAATTGACAGATAAACAAGAAATTAAAAAAAACAAATAAAACTGAAAATCAAAGAACTTGACAATATTAGTACAATGCACTGAAGGGATAAACCAGTCACACATCGCGGGCAGTTTGCTTGGGAGTTATGTAGAGTCCTGAGTGAAGCGAGGGGTTCAAGCTGCCCAAGATGAAGACAGGCCTTATCCCAGAGGAGCATATTCAACTTCACACCTTCAGCTAGACAATAAAAAAATCACATAAAATCACAGCACCAAAAAACACCGTCTTTTGTTTCAGAGACTTACGGTGGCCAGTTCGATTTTCGAACAAACCTCTACAATACCATAGCGGCATTTTTTTTTAGATTTTTCCACGATATTTAACACGAATTTGACGTTCCAAATTCAAATCACTGTACCTCCGTTGGGAGTTTCATACAACTTTACCTCCCTAAAGAGCTAATGCTTTACTTTACGTTGAGATTATGTAATTGGACATTGTCGAGCAGGTGATGTGAAAATTGATATTATGAGCCTACGTCATAAAACCGCCAACTTTCATTTATATGTCCATTTAATTTCAAGGCTTTTCCTCCCAAAATTCCAATGCCTTTCCCATTGCGTACGTTATAATATTCAAAATCCCTGTTATTGTTATAAGAATTCAATTACAGTCGCTTTAAATATTGCAAGTTGCGCATATTCCTAAATGTAGGTTTCCTCCTCAGAGCATGGCGGCCTCGGGTTTCCACCTCTTTCCTCCGATTTTCCGATGTGCAGGTTTTTTTCTGTTTTTATCATTATGACGTAGACTTTAAGGAAAAAGTCAGTACATCAAACTAGATTGGTAGAAGTTTATTATTACTATTAAGACATTTATTTCGGTTTTTTACACCATATTATGTTAGCAAAGAATTGTTAGTATTCAAACATAGTATTTCAAAAATTGCTAATTTATTAATTATTTAAGCAAATTTATTTATTTATGCTTACGAAATTTTGATGTAGGTAGTGTGTTACTTTTGGACTTATTTTCGATAAGGTTGAGAAATAGATAGTTTTACCCTTAGAGCATTGCAGGCCTCCGTTTACCCAAAAAAAATGCACTGTTTTATCAAAGGACTAGTTATTTTGAAAATAGGGTTTGCTTAGGGAATGTTGCACCGGCTAAAATGCCACCAAAATTACACGAAATAGCTTGAAAAACACATTAAAATATAACTAAATAAAAATGACGACGTTCTTGACATTGGCTAAATTACTCGGTGTATTCCTCAGAAGCCATTATAAGAAGAGAAGAAGAAGAATAATTAAATCAAGTTATTGGTTATTAGAGTTGTGACATGACCTGCTTTTGACACTTGTATGATCCGGTTTGTTCCGAGGATCCGGTGTTCAAGCTACCGTTACAGCTTCCACAATAGTCAGTACTGTTCAGTCACAGCTTATAGAATAGTGACTACAGTACTACAGAATAGTACTGTGGTGTGTCCGGCCTAAGAATATACCCTTCCGTCTCCTTCCGTGGATGTCGTAAAAGCCGACTAAGGGATTACACGGACTTGTTGATAAGATTCGTTGGTATAAGATTTGTCCTGGCTGCTTGCTTATTTTGGAATGTGTTATTACTGGCAGAAAGCGTTAGTTGAGTCAGTCGTGGGAGGCAATGGCGGCGATGAGCTCACCACTTGTCACGTCTATATTCCACGATGGTACAACCCACTGTGAAAAGAGGCCCATTGAGGCTCTGTCTACCCTTTCGGGGAAAAAGGCGTGTGTATGTTTGTACTACAGTCTAGTCACAGATTACACTGGTAGTTGGTACGGTCTGGCACGCTGTAGGATGTCCGTGTCGCGGCCACATCGAATAAATTATAACAGATTTATGTGGAACATTGACTCAACAGGACTCGCAGCTAATTTGCGAATCTATTTGAAATATCTCGACATTATTTATTGGTTTCGAGAACTAACGTCGTCTTAGGTAAATATCTGCAATGATATAATACATTGTAGATGTTTTCAGATTATTATTGATTATGTTTATTAAGGTAGGTTCGTTTTTACAAGCTTTTATTTAACTTGCAATGTATGTATGTTTGTCTGGGTGGAATCCGGGTGGAATCTTGCAACTGAATTTTAAAGAATTTATCCTCAACCGAATTTGGCATACCTACCTGTCAAGTTCCTATGACAATACAATATGATGGTGACAGTGAGCTGATCAGACGATGGAGAAGGAAGGTGGACAACGGTACTCCTCGATGGACAATAGTAGACTGGCCGTGCTTAGGCTCATTTTGATCAGCACACGGTTACGATCACTTTATAAAACCTTGTATTGAAAAATATATTTTTCACAAAAAACTTATTCGTTTAACTGGTTAATTTTTTGTAGAAATCAGATTGAGGTATATTGGCTCTGAAAAGGTCTTTGCGAATGATAAGGCAAAGAACTAGTGTGGTGAGAGTGCTCAGTGCACTATGAAGAAGCTCCTTTCATGCACTGTGTCGTATCTTCGAGTTATGGCCCCAATATGATCGGAAATCGGTATGTCCCGATTTCCTCACTGTATATTCCAGCAGCTGTGGTGTGTCCGGCCTAAGAATAGACCCCTCCGTCTCCTCCCGTGGATGTCGTAAAAACTGACTAAGGGATTACCCGGACTTATTTGTAAGATTCGTTGGTATAAGATTTGTCCTGGCTGGTAGCTTATTATATGGATTGTGTTATTACTGGATTAAAGATTTAGCTGAGTCAATCGTGGGAAGCAATGGCGGCGGTGAGCTCACCACTTGACACGTTTATTTCCCACGATGGTGCAACCCACTGTAACAAGAGGCCCATTGAGGCTCTGCCTACCCCTTCGGTGAAAAAGGCGTGTGTATGTATGTATTTTTCTTAAATACCAAAAGTGCCTACACGTCAAACGTTGTTTTTTACTAGTTTTTCACTCATAATATTGTGCAATAACTACTTCAAGTGGTATTTCCTGGAGGTAAGCAGATACCGCGGAGCCTCAAGACGAATTTATATAATTGACATTCATAAATACTTTATGAAAAAAACCGCTAAAACTCACACACGCCTTTTTCCCCGAAAGGGTAGGCAGAGCCTCAATGGGCTTCTTTTCACAGTGAGTTGCACCAACGTGGAATATAGCCGTGACAAGTGGTGAGCTCATAACCACCATTGCCTCCCACGACTGACTCGGCTAACGCTTTCTTCCAGTAATAACACATTCCATAATAAGCTAGCAGCCAGAACAAATATCATACCAACGCATCTTATCAACAAGTCCAGGTAATCCCTTAGTCGGCTTTTACGACATCCATGGGAGGTTTCCTCCCGTGGATGTCGTAAAAGCCGACAGAGGGGTCTATTCTTAGACCGGACACACCACGGATTTTACTTATTTTCATTTCATTTCCATATGTTTCAAGAAGTTGCATAAAGCTTATAATTAAATTAAAACCGGTTGCAGGAGTTTGGTTTGCAGTTTTACACCAATTTGACATGTTTTACAAAAACGCTACCTACTGCTTTTTAAATCGTAACCGCGTTACCTTGAAAGGGTTCACGATTTTAATATGGACCAATTACACATTCGGCATTTTAAATTCTACCTTATTTCAGTGGCTTTAGGAGTTAAATTGAGTGTCGATAGTAATTGGAGCAAAATCATGATTTTTTAAGAATACTTGGAATTTTCCACTCGTATTTTAAAAGCTTAAGTTTTTGATTTTATTTAATTAATGTTATGTAAAGGTTCTTCTGGTTGAGATTGTAGGCTTGTTGGAACAAAGAATTTAAAAGCTTATTATCATCCACTATCGATTTCAGAGATTCTTTCCTAAAACAGCTTCATGATACTTTTAAAAAAGTTTTTTTTTTTTTTGTACAACTTGGTATGAAGGATCAAGCTGATGGCCCACCTGATGTTAAACGGTACCCTCTGCCTATGAACAGTGCATTATCACATAGGTCACGTCCACCTAGGACGCATCCTATGTGGCATTGCATTGCGCCCGCCACCCTGAGACATAAACATGAAAAGTCTGATGTGCCTGTAATTTCACCTATAACCATACCCTTCAAACCGGAACACAGCAATGCGAGCACTACTGCTTTGCGGAAGAAATACCTATTTGTATTTGGAAGTACTACTCTGGACGAAGTCTCCTTCCAGATTCCTCAGATTCTTTGTTTCGATTCTAAAGCTTATTACATTGAAGTTGTTCAACGAGAACCTAAAAAAAATAACTTTTGTCTAATCTACGATTTGGAATTTTGCAGCAAGAAATTTATTTTAAATCCAACGTTATTTCACTTATATCCTTCTCCTTCTCTTATAATAATGGCTCCTGAGGAGTGCTACAAACAATTACGCCAATGTCAAGTGATATAAGGGTCTCCGTCAAGTCATAACCCAGTTTAAGTGGCAGAAAAACTGTGTTTTTACAGGGAAAATTCCACCATTTCGAAAAGACACGCAATAACTTAAATTTCACGACATCACGCAGTGCTATTTATCCAAGTTAGACCGGTTAAAATGCCACCAAAATTACGCGAAATAACTCGAAAAACACATTAAAATGTAGTTAAATAAAGTCACCATATTAGTTTAAAAATAGCAGATTTTCAATCTGATAGAATTTTTCCCAGCTCGAAAGCTAGTCCACCAACTTATCTGTAGAATGAAATGTATGTAGATGATAGAAAAATGTATTTAAATGGTTCTACAGATAAGTTGGTGGATCTATATAAAGTGTCCCTTTGTACTTCCTTTTTAGGGTTCCGTAGTCAAAGACAAGGACTATGTGGGTTATCCATGGATAGGTCTTCAAAAATGATATTGACGTTTCTAATATAATTTTTTTCTAAACTGAATAGTTTGCGCGAGAGACACTTCCAAAGTGGTAAAAAGTGTGTGTAATAACTTCTAAAATAAGAGAATGGTAAAACTAAAAAAACAATATGATGTATATTACCATGCAAACTTCCAACGAAAATTGGTTTGTACGAGATCTAGTAAGTAGTTTTTTTTTAATACGTCATAAATCGTAATCCATCCAAGAAAGAACTTTTATATTATGTTACTTGCTGCTACGGAACCCTTCATGGGCGAGACCGACTCGCACTTGGCCGTTTTTTAAATTGACCACCCAAATTATAAACGCTCCAGAGACATCATCCTTTTGTGTACAGTCAACAAAATGAAAATTGGTAATCCATTCCGAAGGCCGGAAAAATTTGCATCAGTTTATGAACAAAGTGATAAGCTCAGAGCGTCTTTTGTACTATCTGCGAAAACGTTTAGGAGGGGTATGCCACAAAATTTTTTATATTCGATTTTATTTGTTACTAAATCAAGTACAATATTCAAATTAAAAATATGCATGGAATTATAATTCCGAAACATCACTGTACCAGAAACACGATAGGACAAAATTTTCTCTATAGAAAAAAATCCCAAAGTTACCTCTAACTTTTGCCTAGATTCGATTGTTTTTTAAAATGGTGCATATGTTTGGGTTCAAAATTATATAGGTAAATAAAATCAACATAATAATGCCGGAGGGTTTACTGTATAGGGGTTTTGTAAAATTTACGTTATTTTACGAGATATTCAGTAAAAAAAGCCTTTTTCGAACAGCGCGTGGCGTTTTTTTAACCCCTGACGCAAAAACGACGGGGTGTTATAAGTTTGACGTGTCTGTGTGTTTGTGTGTGTGTGTGTGTGTGTGTGTCTGGCTGTGGCATCGTAGCTCCCAAACGGATGAACCGAATTCGTTTTTTTGGTTTGTTTGAAAGGTGAATTTGTCCGGAGTGTTCTTAGCTATGTTTGATCAAAATCGGTTCAGCCGTTTCATTGCGTTGAGGGTCTTTTGAATTTTTAAAAAATTAATTGCTTGTTTGTATGGAGTTTTCTGCCTGGGATTGGCGCAGTCTTAATAATAGATTTCCGGTCCGGGGACATAGGTCTTAAAGTCAAATTACCGACCTGCACTAAGAGTTAGCCTTTAATTATTATAGAAAAAATAAGTGTGGGTTTCTAAATTCGGCTGTTTGTGTGATGGCTGCGTCATATCTGAACCAATAGATATTTTGATATTTTGGAGAGCTTTGTGAGGTATGTGTGGTGTGACTTTGAGAGATAGAATAAGGAATAGTGTGATAAAAGAACGTTGTAAAATTAAAGAAGACGATAGGATTTAAAAAGGTATGTTAAGATGGTTTGGGCATTTAGAAAGGATTGACTATAGTAGATTGACGAAACGGGTACATAAAACGAGCGTGAATGGGACAGTGGGAAGGGGAAGACCTCGGCGAACGTATTCAGACCAGATCGGAGACGTTCTGGAAAAAGGCCAGGTCAAGAGTACCCTTAACCGACGAGCATGTATGAAGAATAAATAAAATAAATAAATAAATAATGCTGGACTAGTTCACACATCATTCTAGCCCCAAGATAAGCCAGAGCCTGTGTTATCGATACTACCTACTTACATAGATAGATATTTTTTTATTATACATAGAAAACACCCAGAACACCATGAACAAATATCTGCAGATCGCACAAATATTTTCTCCGAGGCGGGAATTGAACCCGCAACCTCCTGCGCCGCAGGCGAACCATCGCCAGCCACACCCAGAGGTCGTCAATGAATGTGATGAGAGTGAATGAAGCAAACGAGGTGTCTCAGGATCGTAGCAAATGGAAATCCGTGGTCTCTGCCTACCCCTCCTAGAAACAGGCGTGAGTTTATATAGGTATGTATAGATTATTTAAAACCGATAAAATACCTACTTTTAAAGACCACATTCGTCCGTTCAGGTGATTTGTCAACCTCTGTGGCGCGGCGGGCAAAGGTTCGCCTAAGACGCAGGAGGTTGCGGGTTCGATTCCTGCCTCGCAACAAATATTTGTTGTGATATGCAGACATTTGTTCAGGGTGTTCTGGGTATTTTATATGTATAATAAAAAATATCTATCTATTGAATGTATTGTATTAAGTACATATCAGTTATCTAGAACCCATAACACAAGCTCTGCTTAGCTTGGGGCTAGATGATGTTGTGTGAACTGTCCAGCTTTACAGCTTTATTTATTTATTAATCTCAATAATTATTACAGGAAGCCTACAAAGACCACAAACATTTACCTTACCTTAGTTTTATCAACATAACCTCAATCTTTTATCATAAAAATGTATCCACCTCATTACTTCGGCCATCTTTAATTGTAAGTTTCGTGTTACAGTTTACTGTTACTAACTGTACCGGCTGCTACAGATTCGGACAGGCCAGTTTTTTTAATTACCTCGTGGGCCAGCGATGGCGATCACTTCTCTTTTTATTTTTATCGGCTTCGAATGCAGTGGCGGACGGTGACATGACAGATCTAGATCTTCCAAATACGCTCTCTCTTATAAGCACTTTGACGACCTCTGTGGCGCGGCGGGCGTAGGTTGGCTTGCGACGCAGGAGGTTGCGGGTTCGATTCCCGCCTCGGAACAAATATTTGTGCGATCGCAGATATTTGTTCAGGGTGTTTTGGGTATATTCTATGTATAATAAAAAATATATATCTATGTATGTATTAAGTATCTCAGTTATCTAGTACCCATAACACAAGCTCTGCTTAGCTTAAGGCTAGGTAATGTTGTGTGAACTGTCCAGCATTACTCTGGGGTGGCGTATATCCTTGGCCATCTGTGGGCTGCTGATGATGATAATGATGGCAGACCGATTGAGTACTCATGTGGATTCTACTTCTTTTGCTTGGCATCCCCTGATGCAATCCCATATAGTCGGCTATTACGACATCTACAGGAGGAGACTGAGGGATTCTTAGACCGGACATACACCGACATTACCAACCCCAGGCAGATATCTTCATACAACAAGTAATAAATTTTGTAAAAATTAAAAGAAACCCCAACGCTATGAAACGGCTGAACCAATTTTGATCAGACAAAGCTAAGACCACTCCCGACATATACACCTTTCAAACAAAAAAAACAAAATTGGTTCATCCGTTCGTGAGCTACGATGGGACTGACAGACACACATACACACACACACACACAGACACGTCAAGCTTATAACACCCCTACGTTTTTCGTCGGGCGGGGGTTAAAAAAACGCCTCACGCCGCACAAAAAGGCAGTTTTTATTGAGTATCTCGTAAAATATATATAATTTTACAAAACTTCTACAATAATCCCTCGGCTTTACTGTATTGATTTTATGTATCTAATTTATTACCCAATAATATGCAGCATTTTAATGACCAATCGAAACTAGACAAAGAACTAACTTTGGATATTTTTCTATCGAGAAAATATTGTCCTACCGTGTTTCAGGTACAGTGATCCTTCGGAATTATAATGTAGTACATAAGTACATACATACATACATACATACATACATACATACATAGACACACGCCTTTTTCCCCGAAAGGGTAGGCAGAGTCTCAAATGGGTCTCTTTTCACCGTGGGTTGGCACCATCCTGGGATATAGAAGTGACAAATAGTGAGCTCATCGCCGCCATTGCTTCTCACGACTGACTGCTAACGCTTTCTTCAAGTAATAACACATTCCTTAAAAAAGCAACAGCCAGGAGAAATCTTATGAACAAGTCCGGGTAATCCCTTAGTCGGCTATTAAGACATCGACGGGAGGAGATGGAGGGTTCTATTCTTGCATGGGCCGGACACACCGCGGTAACCGTCATTATACCTATGATTAAGAACTATTACGTGTTTTATTTACTGCATATAATTATGCCGACAAAGTAATAAAATCTAATATAAATACTAAAATATCACAAAATGGTGGAAATCTCCAAAACACATTCAAAAACGAAATATTACAAATTTAATTATAATTCACATTTATTATAATTCAAACATCGCCAATAACTTATCTACTTAGTAACCAGTTAAACTAATTATAAAATCTTACAGTTTTTGTCCGATTCCAGATACAGGATGTCCCAAAACTGCAAGTCGACGTACACGGCAGCGACGACCAGGGACGCAAATAACAACACGCTGTATCAAGGGGGGCCGGCCCAGGGGTACGGGGGCAGATACCCCCCTGCAGCTGTCACAAGCAATGCCAATTATCAGGTAATTATCATCCAGCATAGTCCTGACACCTTATGTACCCTCTACAGACCCGCAAGTTGGCACCTGCCATGGAGTATTTACAGGTGCCATCTTACGGTGAACGAGCCGGACCGTTCACCGTAAGATGGCACCTGCCATGGAGTATTTACAGGTGCCATCTTCGGTGAACAAGCTGTAGCGTCAAACATTCGTCATGGAGGCCAAGCCAGCATTTTTGAGACTTTTTCCGCCATTTTTAAAAAGAGACGTCGCGCGTCCTCTAAATTTATATTTATTGTTCTAGTGTTTTTGAGTTATTTTGTGTTATCTTGGTGGCATTTTAACCAATGTAGCTCGTTTAAAGAGCACCAGTGTAGTAAAATGAAACGAAAAGTATTGCGTGACTTTTCAAATTGGTGGAAATTTTCTACCAAAGTTTGAGTAAAATGGCCACCGTTTTACTAAAACTTTAAAGTAGGCTCTGCCTAACCCTTTCGAGGTAAATGCGTGTGTTTAAGTCTATGTATGTAATCAAAGTCACGCCTCACTTGATATCAACCTGTATAATACAAGAAAGTTTAATCTGTTTCTGATAATCGAATCTGATCAAATAGGTATGCAGAATAATTACGTACATACCTACTCGGACCAACGAATCTGATCAAATAGATATCTAACATATTAATTATGTATCTACTCGTAGATAAAGTAATCATTGGAGCGAGTATCCGTTAAATATTGCAGATTGAGAAGTCGTATGTTGCAAGTTTGTCGCAGGCATGTGTAGAAAATTGGCCATTTTGACAAATAACTAGGATTTTATTTAATTGTTGAACAACTGAAAACACTTCATTTTCGCGGCTCGCTCCGCTCGCTGTTATTTCTTGTGCATTTACATAACATTTGTGCTGCACTATAATGAGCTAAAAGCACTGAATTTTTAGCATTTTGCTCCACTTGCCGTTATAGTAGTATTACATATATATATACATAAACTCACGCCTGTTTCCCGGAGGAGTAGGCAGAGACCACGGATTTCCACTTGCTACGATCCTGACACACTTCTTTTGCTTCATTCACTCTCATCACATTCTTCATACATACTCGTCGGTTAAGGGTACTCTTGACCTGGCCTTTTTCCAGAACGTCTCCGATCTGGTCTGAATACGTTTGCCGAGGTCTTCCCCTTCCCTTTGTCCCATTCACGCTCGTCTTATGTACCCGTTTCGTCAATCTATATCGTCCATCCTTTCTAAATGCCCAACACATCTAAGCATACTTTTCTCAATCCTAGTCACTACGTCTTCTTTAATCTCACAACGCTCTCTTATCACACTATTCCATATTCTATAGTAGTATTAAGAATTTATAAAGAATTTTTTTCTACACTCTTTTCGAGCTGAAAGTTTAACACCATGCCTCCAATAGGTTCAAGACAGTCCTGATTGTAGGGGTGAAAAAAGAAAGAAATTTTCGAAAGCCACGCACTATTTTAAAAAAAAACGAGTGCTGGCGATTTCTGCAAAAGGCGTGCTTACTAACTTATACGACCAAAATGTTGCACTTAATTAGGCAAATAAATATCTAGAAACTTGAATGTATTAGGTGTGTTTATGTATTTGTTAGGGGGCACCGGAAATATGAGGTTTGTGTGGAAAAACGCAGATGAACTCGCTGGCGTTCTTGATTTTTTGTTTTGTTTATGTACATCTTGGTTTGACGGATCAAGCAGAAGGCCCACCTGATGTTAAGCGGTACCCTCTGCCCATGAACAGTGCATAAACAGTGCCACAGGACACATCCTATGTGGCATTGTACTGCGCCCGCCACCCTGGGTCATACTCGTAAAGATGAAAAGTCTCATGTGCCTGTAATTTCACCGGCAACCAAACCGAAAAACAGCAATGCGAGCATTACTGCTTTGCGGCAGAAATAGGTATGTTGGTAGTACTTCCCCGGATAAACTCTTTCACAAAAAAGCTCTACTACTACTAGTTTGTTAAACCGATTTCGCGAGCGTTTCCTTATTTATACGGAAATGAACAGGCTTCTATTTTGGGCAGGTTTTGTCAGTGATTTTATTATAATTTAGGTCCACGGTTTTATTACCTACGTACCCAATATGGCTTATTTATGTTTGAATCATTACGAACAAGTGCTTACTAGTACCTACTCGCGCTCTGAAGTTCCTTCCATCTTAAATTTTCGCAATTTGCTAAGACTTTTCCATGCTAAGCTTTTTTCGGGGAATTTTGTTTTGTGAAGTGTTATTTTTTTTTGTGTCACAAAGGTTTTTTTTTACCGAAGCTATCATAGGATACTGGAAGTATACTGTCTGATGTTTTTTGTATACATGAATAGATACACGCCTTTTTCCCCGAAGGGGTAGGCAAAGCCACAGTGTGCCTCTTTTCACCGTGGGTTGCACCGTCGTGGATTGTAGACGTGACAAGTGGTGAGCTCATTGATGACATTTCTTCCTACGACTGAATCGGCTAACCCTTTCTACTAGTAATAATAACACATTCCAGCTAGCAGCCAGGACAAATCTTATACCACGAATCTTATCAACAAGTCCGGCTAATCCGTTAGTCAGCTTTTACAACATCCACGGGAGGAGACGGAGGGGTAAATTCTTACGCCGGACAAACCACTGTTTTTTATATTGCTTTGGATAAGCTTTAATACCACGGATGAGCTATCGCCGGGTTCGTGGTCACCACTCGAGAACCTTAATTCCTCAACGGTTATCGGTTCTGTGAGATTTATTGCCTGCACATTGCCACTTTATTTAGAGTTGGGGGCCCTGGACACGGGCCCTGGGCGTGGGCCTGGTGTGCCTATATTACGGTAAAGACGGCATTGCCTATCAATGTGTAGGTGGCTGTCTCAAAAGAAAGTTCATATTTCAAAAATCGATAAAAAAGTAAGCAGTTTATTGTTTTTTTTATTACATATTAAAATAAACACTAGGGGAATTTATTTCTTAAAAATGATATAGTCCAAATGTAAACCGCTGCGTTCACGGCATTCATACAATCGAGCACTAAAATTGCACGATGCATCTATATATATAAAACAAAGTCTTGTTAGTTACACCACTTATAACTCAAGAACGGGTGAACCGATTTCGCTGAAAAATGGTGGGGAGGTAGCTTAGAACCAGGAGATTGACATAAGGGGGAGGGGTAGAAGGGGGGGTTCACCGGGGGCTACCCGTGCGAAGCCAGGCCGAGTCGCTAGTATGTTATATTTTGTCAAATATAAATGTATCGATTCATGCTTCAGCATCTGGAATATGGGTCAGACAAATTCAGTTCGTGCGTTTAGTGTCAGTTAGTCGGCTAGTCAGTAAGTCAGTAAATAACAGTATATTAGAAGAAAGGATAATGTAAGCCCGAAATTCGACCTTAAAATATTGAAGTAGAGTCCTCGAGAACCACTCTATATAAGGCATGTATTGAGTCAGGGCCGTAACTAGGGGCTGTTAGGGTCAAATATAAAACACTCGTTTCACGTATCATCACTTGTTAGACCCACTCTTGGACGTAGCCTGCATATAATGTGATGGGAGATTTGACATAACCATACCAGGCTGATTGGTGTGGTGTTCAATGCCCTAGTCTTGAGTAAACACTTGGATGATGCTACCCATCCCCTGGTGTAATCCCTTAGTGTCGAATTCCTCGAAATCCACGGGAAGAGACAAAGGGGTGTACTTCTTCTTTCTTTTCTTCTTATAATGGCTTCTGAGGAGTGCTCCAAACAATTTCGCTAATGTTAAGTGATATAATTATGTTTTATAGCCAAGTCGTCGAGAGTTTCCGTCAAGTCATACATAACCCAGTTTAAATAGTGGCAGAAAAAAAGAGTATTTCAGGAAAAATAACACCATTTCGTAAAGACACGTTCTTAGGCCGGACACACTATGGCAACATGGCAAAGTAAGAGAGACTAGTGGAATGCCCGTGACTTTGTCCGCGTGGAGTTTTTCCTTATAGAAGTTGATCCATTACTCCGCTGAACTCCCTCAGGGGGTGAATTTCGGAAAATCATTTCTAATTGCACCCCTAGACCACAAACCACACAAGGAATGCAGGTAACTTCCTGATTAATCATAATAATCATATATTATTATTATTATGATTTAACTTTTTAATTTAATTTTATTGACATTTTAATTAATTTACGTACTCTAACTATGTTATTTTTTGTTAATATTGTTTATTTTGACCTGTAACAATAATTAGTGTTATTAATAAACGAACTATTAACTATGAACTATGAACTATGATTTAATGTCTCTAAGATTTTACTGTTTATGTTGTGCGTTGATCAGTCAGTCACGCAACGATTTCATACACATATTGATAAAACCGTGTACACTTTATTCTGTGCCCCCTAGCCCCTTCTATGCCCCCTAGCACCTTCTGTGCCCCGTAACCCGACTCTGTCCAAAAGCGACCTTATTTAAGTCGTCCGGTGAGTTTTGCCTCCATTCTGTCACTCTCGCCGCGACGTCCTGAGATTATAATTATAAAATGTAGAGCAGTAGCGATCGGCACCTTATACAGTAACTGTTAAGGGGCGGATATTTGAATATGCAAATTGTTGCGTAACACGAACCAGGTACAACTTTATTATGATATGAATATTGTTTAATAGGAGAAGAAAAACGCAGAGGTGTAAAATCGTCATCATTAACAAAGGTTAGCTGGTAGAGAATGCTTCTTAGCATTAAGTTCGCCTATGTACATTGTTTGTTTTGTGCAATAAAGAATATTCTATCTATCTATCACTGTCAGATTAGCCCGTGATCTGCTAGCCTGACTGCTAACGTGACCTGCTGTGTGACTGCTGACCTTCTTTCGCAAACTATTTCAGTCTCCAAACAGGAAAACCACCGCAATTTTTTTATGAGGAATTTCTATTTATGATATTATAATACTTCTAGAACATACCTTCAGACTAACTACGACCTATTAAATTTTTACATTGATATGTGCCGTGGTTTGTCCGGCCTAAGAGTGCCGTGGTGTGTCCGGCCTAAGAATAGACCCTTCCGTCTCCTCCCGTGGATGTCGTAAAAGGTGGCTTGTTGATAAGATTCGTTGGTATAAGATTTGTCCTGGCTGCTAGCTTATTATGGAATGTGTTATTATTGGAAGAAAGCGTTAGCAGAGTCAATCGTGCGAAGCAATGGCGGCGATGAGCTCACCACTCTTCACTTCTATATTCCACGGTGGTGCAACCCACTGTGGAAAAGAGGCCCATTGAGGCTCTACCTACCCTTTCGGGAAAAGGGCGTGTGTCTATGTGTGTATGTATGTGTTTGACGACCTCTGTGGCGCGGCGGGCAAAGGTTCGCCTGTGTCGCAGGAGGTTGCAGGTTCGATTCCCGCCTTGGAACAAATATTTGTACGATCTGCAGATGTTTGTTCAGGGTGTTCTGGGTATTAACTATGTGTAATAAAAATATTTATCTATGTGTTGTATTGTATTAAGTATATCAGTTATCTAGTAACCATAACACAAGCTCTGCTTAGCTTGGGGCTATATAATGCTGTGTGAACTGTCCAGTTATTTATTTATTTATTATTTATTTATTTATGTATGTATGTAAACAAAATAAAGAACCGTTGAAGATGTGAGAGTCTCGAACGATAAAAGCCATAAAATAAATACCTATATCATATATTTTCGCTCCACATTCCGCGCCTTAAGAGAGCCTTTCTCCATAAACGATAATGGCCGCCTAATTGGAGCAAGCCTCGTTAATTTCAACAGAACAACCGATCCAATTTCCACGGACGCGTTGGCCAATGTATCGGATTATTGTACATTTTGCAATGTTTTAATGCTCTGTTTACTTTGCGATTACATCGTCATCTTGATTCACACTATCTATATACGTATACATACGTTAATATATCTATATACGTTAATAAATAAATAAAAAGCCTTGTTTTTTCCTCTCTCATGTGGCGCGAAGTTATTATTTTTTGTTGTTTTTTGCCCATTACAGCTCATGAACACTTCTTCAGGCGAAAGTTGATGTCGCGAGAACTAGGAGACTTAACACACATGTTTTAATTGATAGTATCTCATAAATATCATCAGTTTAGCTACGACACAGATAAAAGAATACTATACTACGATAAACAAAAAAAACACAATAAAAATCAGTTTAGGGGTATCGTAGCTAAATTGATGATATTTATGAGATACTATCAATTAAAGCATGTGTGTTAAGGTGGTCGCTTTTCCATACAAACGTATTAGCACAAATATGGGCGAACAGAGTATTATTTTACACTGAAATGAGTGTTGTTGGCAAATATGTGTTGCCGCAAATAATGACCAATATAAAAGCCAGCAACAGTCATTACATTGTAAAATTATTCTCTGTTCGCCCATATTTGTGCAAATACGTTTGTATGAAAAAGCAACCACCTTAACACATATGCTTTAATTGATAGTATCTCATAAATATCATCAATTTAGCTACGATACCCCTAAACTGATTTTTATTGTGTTTTTTTTGTTTATCGTAGTATAGTATTCTTTTATCTGTGTCGTAGCTAAACTGATGATATTTATGAGATACTATCAATTAAAACATGTTTGTTAAGTCTCCTAGTTCTCGTGAAATCAACTTTCGCTCTACAAAGAAGTGTTCAAATGCAGTAATGAGCAAAAAACACCAAAAAAAATTATTAATTTCGCGCCACAAGCGAGAGTATCTTATCGTACCTTAACCCTCAATTGCATGCAAAAGATTTCACATTTAAATTGTAATTATATGTAGCCTGCTGATCGGTGACAGATTATGAAGATTCAAAAGATCTAATTGCTTCATAAAAATGTTATGAAATTACATTACAATTGATTTTGGTTCTTTAATTTCAATCAAAGTTATTTTTCCAAGATCAAGACATTCAAAAGCGCCATGCAAAAGGTGGGGAGACATTTTGATGCTTTTAGGGTTCCGTACCCAAAGGGTAAAACGGGACCCTATTACTAAGGCTCCGATGTCCGTCCCTCCATCTGTCACCAGGCTGTATTTCATGAACCGTGATAGTAAGACAGTTGAAATTTTTACAGATTATGTATTTCTGTGACCGCTATAACAACAAATACTAAAAAACAGAATAAAATATATATTTACAGGGTCCATATATTTTTTTTTTTGCCGTTTTTATAGATAATGGTACGGAACCCTTCGTGCGCGAGTCTGACTCGCACTTGGATGGTTTTTTATAACATACCTATGTAGGTATATTTTGGAATGTTCAACGATGTGTTTAGGAGTATAAAATAAGTATATGGCATAGCTTAGGCAATTGATCTCATCAGTTTTTTTTTACAAAACCACTGACTTACAAAATACGCTGGTATATAGATTGGATAGGACCTCTTATCTGTTCTACCTTCAAACTGACTCTACTTGAAGAACTACTATACTCTCATAATAAAAAATCTGGCTTTTCTCTTCAAATATTCAGCGGAGGCGCAGAATAAAAGATTTATAGAAAAGGGATCGCCATAACCAAAATAGGAGTCCTTTTTTCATAAATCTTGCATGTAGCCCTGGATATTGATATATGTAGGTATGGAAAAGACAGAATCTGACGCATAATATATTCAACACTGAAGTCGGTGTTTTTGATTAATGATTGTCGGCCAAAAATAGACGCATTTAAAACCTGTTCAATATTGTGAGACGGCCTACACCACAACCTGTACCTAGCAGGTAACTAAGAAAGTACCTACATAAGCAGGTACAATAATGCAGGTAGTTAAAAGTTAAGAAATACCTTATGTATTTAAATGCGTCGAATATTCTCCAATCATCGTTATATACGTAACATACGATAACATCGTTATAGTATTAACACTTAGATGTTTAAACATTTTTCTGCAAAGTTCTTCATTTGAAAAATAGATCTTGCTCTCGTTTGCAGTATGAAAATTATATTAGACTGGGAGGCATTTCCCCAAGCAAGGATACCATATACCATAATTGAATTAAAAAACGCATGCTAAACATATTTTGCAGTTTTTATGTCACTTAGTTGTCTCATTATCTAGGTAGGGATAATAATAATGCGTTACAGCTGATTTTAGTATCCCAACGAATGTCAATATACTGATTCCAAATTGTCAATATCCATAAATTCTACAGATAAGTTGGTGGATCTGTAAATAGGCTCAAACTGTCAAAGGACCAAATCAAGGAAGCCAAAGTGGGGATAGTACTTATGAAAAATTACAGAAAACCTAGTTTTGCCTGTCACCTCCCATAGCCCGTAGAGCCCTTACAAGGTTGATGACGACAGATAACATTAGTATTGGTTGGCAGAACCTCCCTCCAAAGCGCTGTTTTTACGCTCGTGATGTGTTTGCCTTATTTTCCTTCGAAAAATATTAAAAGCCAGTCTGTGTAGCCAACACGTTACCTATAAGCATTGATGCGCAAGCTATTGCCAATCTACCAGCTATTCATCAACTAACGACCTATCAACGTCTGTTGCAGCAAGTGACGGCGAAAGTCCTATTCGGCAGCGTCACTTCGATCAATGACCTCAAGAGGCAGGACAAAGTCGAGCGCGAGGCGCGGCGGACGCACTAGTGACATCTAGTGGCAGGCAGGTGAGTTGTAGTTCAACTGTATTACTTAGACAGCGCTATTACGAGGGTTGCATTGTGTTGTTCAGTAGATGGCGCTGTAAGCTATGGCGTAAGGTTGACTAATGTAGCGTTGTGATGTTGGTGGAGATTTTAGTTCCATTAGTAATCACGAGATGGCATGTTTTCGTAATTGAGAATCTCCGAAATTAATTGTCTAACATTTTAGAATTAAAATATTTTTACTATTATTTTCAGGTAAAGAACGAGTGATACCAGAATATATGGAAGCTAAGGAGTGATCTCGAACAGAGTAATATGTTATGTCCATATTAATTAAATAAAACTAGTTTAAGTTCCTACTTATTACGATTATAATGTTTTAACTTACTTGTGTTGTCTAATCGCTTGTTTAGTTTTATAAGAGTTTTAACGATAGTTGATAAAATATTAATTAGTTAATAAGTATATGTATACATACTCATAATAAAATAGCTGAGTAGGTGCATAGTTAATACTGGAAGTATAGATATATATAGGATATATATACTATATAGGAAAAACGCGAAAAAATCAGAGACATCGAGGGAAATCCTCAAAAAGTAATGGCACGTAGATGACGTACATTGTGTTTGTTAATTTTTATAACTTAGCTACTTACCTACCTACCCACTCAGGTGTTTGCGTCTGGGAGTCATCATCTCATGGTCGTAAGCTGATTATGAGTAGGGCTTGCAATCCGGATATCTGGTTATCCGAATTATCCGGACATTCGCCAATGTTCTAATCCAGTTAATGACGTCCGCTAATTCCGGATAATTCTGATAACGCGGATAATTAAATACATCAAAAAATTGCGATTATTAGTATCTAAATTTAATTTAAAACGTTGATCCTTTCTTTTACATGTTTTGTTTGTCACATATAGGTACCTACATAAAGTACCTGGGGGACCTAACTTAGCTAGGTGTTTGCAAAATGCATGAAATCTCGGAAAAAACACGTTTTCCGATAGGTGAGCCCTCGCTAGCAAAATTTTGAATGCAAGTCTCGCTTTATTGAAAGAAAAATATGCCTAGTTATTTCGTGAAGATAAGTGTTAACGTGTAAAAGAAAGAATTTGTCATTTTTTATTTGTTTATGATGTATACTCTATAGGTATTTACCATATAGAGCTACCGAATTGGTTAAAAGTGATTCATACCTATTTTAATGGTGGGTGAATGTTGGTTTAATCTTGTACCTACCTAGGTAGGTAGGTAACTTGTAAATTCCGTAATTTCGAAAACAGATAACTGTGATTGATTGTTGTTTATCATAATTATGAATATTAGATTAAATAATGTTATTCTAGTACGTATACATTAAACTATTTTTTTATTGTAAACTTTCTCGATCAGACACTTTTTTATCGATAATCACATGTGGGTCAGCTCGTGACCACGATTTTTGCAACACATTCTAAACGTCGTAAAAATAAATAATAAGGTAACACGCTATAAATACCCGTGATAATATCAATAAATAAATGGGGTTTTTTTTGTTGTGGTTTTTGTAACTTTTTTGGTAACACTTCCTCATAATTTTACCGGAAAAGAGATATACTTATTATATTTATTTACATAGTTACAGTACCTACCTAAAACAAGATAAGATATTTAGGAAAGTTTGTAAATTTAAGAAAATTTTAAGGACCTAGGTAGACCTATTGAATTTTGTAACAATAAAAATGTATTTTTGTAATAAATCGATTTAAACTTTTATTTAAATTGCTTTCCTGTCTGTCTGTCTGTTAAATCTCGCAATGTTCCACCTTGCACTACCGCTCAAGTTCTGATGACAATACAATATTATGGTGACAGCGAGCTGCTACTGATGTAGACGGAAGGTGAGCAACGGCACTCCTCGATGGATAATAGTAGACTGGCAGTGTTTAGGCTCATATTGATCAGCACACCGTTCCGATCACTAATTTTACAGAAGTCTGGTTTGAAAATGATATTTTTCAACAAAATAGGTACAAGGAAGAAAGCGTTAGCAGAGTCAGACGTGACAAGCAATGGCGGCGATGAGCTCACCACTTGTCACGTCTATTACCGATGATAGTGCAACCCACAGTGAAAAGAGGCCCATTTGAGGCTCTGCCTACCCTTTCGGGGAAAAAGGCGTGTGTCTATGTATGTACTTATGTATGTATGTAAATAATAAATATTACTCTCAGCAGTTTCCCACTGCTGGTATTCCTCAGAAGCCATGTCTACGTTTAGCAACGAACGAGGTAAAACTGTACCGAGAGTGTGGTTTACGTACCTACACAACACGCATTTCATTATGGAAATTTAGGTTTTCAAGGTGTCCGCTAGGGGCGCTCTCTGGTTTTTCCATAAAACCCATGTAGTGTAGGTACACAACACACGCCATAATATGTAGTAGTCACGTGTTACATTTACAGACTAGCGAGGTTTAGCTCAGCAGACACAAAAAATCAAAAAACCCTCAACGCAATGAAACGGCTGAACCGATTTTGATCAAACATAGCTAAGAACACTCCCGACAAATTCACCTTTCAAACAAAACAACAATCGAAATCGGTTTATCCTATCGGGAGCTACGATGCGACAGCCAGAAAACACACACACACACACACACAGACACGTCAAACTTATAAAACCCCGTCGTTTTTGCGTCGGGAGGTAAAAATTTAAATTCGTATTAATCCCACTTATATCATAAATGGCAAAGTTAAGATGTTCGGATGTTTGCATGTATGTACATATGTAACTCAATCATGCCGATATGGCAGAATCGATTTCGATTAAATTTGGTACACAAATAGGTTATGACCTGGATTGAGCTATACCTAGGCCACTTTTTACCCTGGTAAAACATGAGTAAAGCCGCGGGCGGAAGTAAATATATAGTCGTGGGATGAATCCATGGGATCAATAGGGATGCACCCAAACTAATAGGTACCTAGGTTATTACATAGCAGTGCTTATCGTTGGTATAATCTATGTCCTGGCTGCTAGCTTATTAAGGTGGGGTATGCCGCAAAATTACCAATTTTATATTTGATTTTTAACTGACTAAATCAAGTACAATATTCAAATTATAAATATGCATGGATACTAAATTATAGTTCCGAGGGATCACTGTACCAGAAATACAATAGGACAGTATTTACTCGATAGAAAAAAAAAACAAAGTTACCTCTTACTTTCTTTTGGCTAGATTCGATTGTTTACTAAAATAGTGCATACCTATAGTAGGATCCGCATTAGAGACTACCTACAAAAGTATTTTATATAAAATTTAATATATTAGAAAATATATCTCGAGTGGGTTGTCTAAAAAATCACTGTCCAGACTATGATTCGTTAAAAAATTTAAAACTTGCCAAGTGCGAGTCGGACTCACGCACCAAGGGTTCCGTACCATTATCTATAAAAACCGGCCAAGTGCGAGTCGGACTCGCGCACGAAGGGTTCCGTACTATTATCTAAAAAAATCACGTGTGTTTTATGGGAGCCCCTAAAATATTTATTTTATTCTGTGTATTTGTTGTTATAGCGGCAACAGTGAAAATCATCATCTGTGAAAATTTCAACAGTCACGGTTAGTCGTCGTCGTCGTTTCGTATGAGGTAGCCTCTGGTGTCAGAGTTTGTCAAGCCGGTTAGTAAAAAAAGTAAAAAATTAGATACATAAAATCAATACAACAGTTCCGAGGATTTACTGTAGGGATTTTGTTAAATTATCCATATTTTACGAGATATTCAGTAAAAACGGCTTTTTCGAGCGGCGCGTGGCGTTTTTATCGCATGAAGATTTCTGCCTGGGGTTGACGGCATCGTATAGTTTTTGATAAATTTTCACAGGAATAGTACTGTTTTCTATTTTTAGACCTCAAAATTGATAACTTAGACTAGGAGCCAGTAATGTGAAGCCCCGATAAACCCCATGATTGATGACTAAGTCATAAAGACGCACGTTTTTGATACAAACATAGCAATTTTGATATGTGAGTCTCGTATCGATAGCCCAAGGCGCGTTGTGAAACGCATTATCATGTGCTACGTGAAGTGGGTAAAAAATTGATGACCGTCACCTAGATAGTGCCGGTAGCCGTCATCATCATCATCAGCCAATAATGGGCACTGCTGGACGAGGCTTCCCCCATAGCATACAATGGGGGGATTTGCCATAAGCTTCACGCATGACAGCTGGATTGGAGATAGCAGTATTGGTGTTAAGTAGGTACGCTTTTTTTTTACATTGGCCATTGTTTTACCGCGATCTCACCTGTTGGTAAGTGTCGATGCAGCCGACGTTGGAGCTCGACGGTCTAGAAGGCACTTGTTCACTCTTGCCTTAAAGATACCCTTATTATAGTTTTCAGGAAACACAGACGACGGCAACTTGTTCCATTCCTTAGCAGTTGGCATTACAAAGGTGGAACCGAAACGCGTAGTGTGAATTGCGGGTATGTATACTGATGAGGTAAGGATGGTACCGAGCCGTACGCCTGCTTGTTGTGTGATGAAAAGGAGATGGTAGGATCAGATCATGTAGCTCCTGGGCACATTCCCCGAAATGTAACATACAGAAGATCACACATGAAAAAACGCCTGAAAGATCAATTTAGCAGAAACACAAATCATGACGTTTATACAAAAGACGTCAAACCATCGGGCAGATTGCTCTGAAAAGTTGTCGAGGCGCGCTCACCGCTCTCTAAAGAAGCGAGCGAGCTACCAAACTTCTTGTCCGTTTGGGACAATCACACCACTGATAGAGCGGTGAACCCGGCGGAGTCGGTCGCGCAAATTATAGATCCACCAACTTATATGTAGAATTTTTCTATCATCTACATATATTTAATTCTACAGTTGAGCTACCTTGAGATCGCTAGCAGCGGTCTTCAGATAGCACAACTGTCTCATATTATATATTTTTTACATACCTTGTATTATTATTTCTGAAAATAAATGTATTTTATTCTACAGATAAGTTGATGGATCTCTAAACTGTATTTCATAGACAAGAGTTCTGTCAAAATGACCTTTTTGCAACGTAAATGACGAACGAATTAGTTGAATTTTTTAAACATTTCAAAGTCATACAATTTATATTATTTCACACCATCTGCTCAACAATGTCCAATGACAAACTACATACATACAGATATTTGTTCAGGGTGTTCTGGGTATTTTCTATGTATAATAAAAAATATCTATCTATGTTATATATTGTATTAAGTATATCAGTTATCTAGTACCCATAACACAAGCTCTGCTTAGCTTGGGGCTAGATAATGTTGTGTGAACTGTCCAGCATTATTTATTATTATTATTATTTATTATTATACATACAAACGCCAATTATTAATAATTTTCATCCAAAAAAAATATATGAAAATAAAAGTAAGGATCTTGCATTTTTCCTGTCTGACCGTACCAATATCCATTGTTATATAGGCCGTGGTATGAATCCGGACAACATAAAATACAATTTTATTATTCGTGGGATGAATATGGCCTACATTTTGGTATGAATCCAGAAATAAATATTCGTGGGATGAATCCATGGGATCAATACGGCTGCACCGAATTACTTACAATACAATACAATACAAAATCTTTATTTCAGGCTTACTGAGAAATGCACTAAACCTAAACAGTAAGCCCATATCAACATAAATACCTTAGAAACTAACATACACATAAAAAACACTTTATTACTTAATCTAACACACGTGTGGTCGCCGACGCGTCGCGGCCCGGGGGATCACGTGACAGGCGTCCCTTGAACCGCCGGAACTTCACCCCTTTCGGCCAGAAGTCAGGGCTCAAGTAAGTCTTCACATTTTCCGTAGGGACCCTCACTATAAATGAGCTAAAGCTCACATTATGACGAGAGTCCAACTTCATGACTTAACATGCAACCTCAACGTAAAGTAAAGCATTACCTTTTAAGGGAGGTAAAGTGATTTAGAATAGAATAGAATATAATATACGTATATTTATTTACAACAACATTCAAAAAACTATTCAAAAACATCAGGTACCTACAAACAACATAGAAATAGATATTAAAACGTCGTTGCAAAAAGCCCTAACTCAGCATATGCAGGTTGAAAACAAAATCACAGACGTGTACAACACATACAATACAGAATAATAAAAATTAGGGGGAAATTTTGAATTTGGAACGTCAAATTCGTGTGGAAACTCGTGGAAAACTCTAAGCCCATAAACGGTACCTATTGTATTGTAGAGGTTTGTTCTAAAATCTAACTGGCCACCATAAGCAGAACTCAATTTCAAAGAATGTGAAACAAAAGACTGTGTTTGGTGCTGTGATCATGAATTTTTATTGTCTCGCAGAATGTGTAAAAAGTAGAGTACCTATGCTCCTCTGGAATAAAGCCTGTCTTCGTCTTGGGCAGCTTGTACCCCTCGCTTCACTCAGGAATCTATATAACTCCCGAGCGTAACATAACGTACGTCTGTTCTGGTAAAAAGACATTGATATTAATCAAACAAAAGGATGCTGTTACAAAATAGGCGGACTTATACTTACTGCGATGCAGGAGCTTGCGGGTTTGATTCCCGCCTTGGAACACATATTTGTACGGTAGGTATGCAGATATTTGTTCAGGGTGTTCTGGGTATTTTTTTTGTATAATAAAAAATATCTATGTATGTAATGTATTGTATTAAGTTTATCAGTTATCTAGTACCCATAACACAACCTCTGCTTAGCTTGAGGCTAGATAATGCTGTGTGAACTGTCCAGCATTATTATTTATATATTTATTATTTACTTATTTGCTTAAGTATACATACTTATCACTGCAATAAATTTTCCAGGTAACCTTTATTGTTTCGTCGTATACCGTACCTTAGTCACGACTATCGTCAACCTCTGTAAATTTAAATTCGTGTTTCTGTATATAAATATGTGTAAACTAGTAGAAACTGGTTAAAATATACGAATGTTGTCTACAGTAATATACCATTTCTATAAGCAAATAAATCAATTAAATAGTCAAAACCGCCAATAATGATACTGCAAAAACACTTAAGGTGGATGATCTCGCTTGCGGTGCGATATACTTCTTTTTTTTTGGATATCGTATCTAAACTGATGATCCTTATGAGATACTATCAATTAAAAAATGTGTGTTAAGTCTCCTAGTTCTCGCGAAATCAACTTTCGCTATCTGAAGAAGTGTTGATGAGCTGCAATGGTCAAAAAACACCAAAAAAATTGAATTTCGCGCCACAAGCGTGAGCACCTTAAAACACAATTTCGCCAGTAACGTTAGCCATATTATTACTTCATCAAGTACAATAAACACCAACCACAAAAAATAAATTACTCTATATAAGTCTATCAAATTGGACCACCGGGCTACCGAATGTAAAAACAAATTACTGACGTGAGGCGTGAGTATGAGGTAGTTATAGGTACATTACAAATCTATTAAATTCAATCAAATACGAACACTCTTCAAATAAGCCCGCCCGCAGTTAAAGGTCTGTTCACACAAGGAGAGTAACTCGACCTGCATCCTGGATCGCCGAGCATGGCCGTGAGGTTTGTCTTCCTACTATAGGTACCTAGTAGAGATTAGACATGTAGGTACCTGCTCTCAACTTATATAGGACTATAATTCTGATAGTAAATGGACAAACTGGACCAGTAACAGTGGTATCAGTATCTAAAATTGAACGTTTACGCATCAACGACAACCTCTGTGGCGCGGCGGGCGAAGCGTGGCCTGCGACGCAGGAGGTTGCGGCCTTGCGGGTTTGATTCCCGTCTCGGAACAAACATTTGTGCGATCGCAGAGTTCAGGGTGTTCTGGGTATTTTCTATGCATAATAAAAAATATCTATGTATGTAATATATTGTATTAAGTATATCAGTTATCTAGTACCCATAACACAAGCTCTGCTTAGCTTGGGGCTAGATAATGTTGTGTGAACTGTCCAGCATTATTTATTTATTTATTATCATTATTCGTCAGTTTCAACAAAGTTTGACACTTAAAAAGACCATCTTTGACAAAAAAGCCTAGTGCAGAGCAGATTCAGTTTGGGCTATCGTTGCTTGGGCTTGTAGATGATGCATTGGAAATTTTGGTGGCAGGGCAGCAATTACAAAACATAATGAAAGTAATATTTTATGACCGGATTCTTCATATCAGGGAATTATTTTTTTAAGTTTCATAAGGCGATTGGTGGCATCATCGGGGAATATAGACGTGACAAGAACAGAGGCCCATTGAGGCTCTGCCTACTCCTTCGGGGAAAAAGGCGTGTGTCTATGTATGTATGTATCTATGTATGTATGATTGGTTTACTTTTATAACAGAAAAAAATATCAAAGAAACCTCTTGTAAAAAACAGAATAACATTTCACAGGCAAACGGGACCGATCTAAGCCTCTTTTTTTAGGTACACACACTTCAATATTACAGTTAGATTTTTTAAAATTAATGTTTTTAATTCAAAGGAAATACCCGTTTTTGGCTTTAACGACCTTATACGAAATCGTATACGAAACAATAGTTTATCAATGCGTCCTCAAATCAGCAAAGGATCTTGCGAACACCAAACATGGAATTTTGTATCGGAATTTTGAAATTGGAGCACGCTCAATATCGTTCTTAGTCAAGTTCGATTATGAACGGCCTATAGGTTGAACTCAAGTCAGTGAATGACCTTGAGTGAACAAATGTCAATTTTGCGTCCAATTTTTGAAATTGGAACTCTTTATGATCTTTCTCAGGGTCAGTTTCGATATTTAGTATAATTTGTATCTCTCCTCGTCTAAACAAGGCATTACATCCAAACAATCAAACCTTTTTTGTATCACTGTCGCAGAGGTCTACAACCGTCGTCGACGTGATGACTGGTGTCCGGTGGTGGTGTCTAATCATTTCACCTGAGATGTGCCACGGTCACAATGAAGCGAACTGGTGAATCTATGTGTTTTGTATCATTGTCACAGAGGTCTTCAACCGTCGTCGACGTGATGACTGGTGTCTTGTGGAGTGTCTAATCATTTCGCCTGAGATGTGCCACGGTCACAATGAAGCGAGCTGGTGAATCTATGTGCTTTGTATTATTGTCACAGAGGTCTTCAACCGTCGTCGACGTGATGACTTGTGTGCGGTGGCGATGTCTAATCATTTCGCCTGAGATGTGCCACGGTCACAATGAAGTGAGCTGGTGAATCTACGAGGTCTTCAACCGTCGTCGACGTGATGACTGGTGTCCGGTGGTGGTGTCTAATCATTTCGCCTGAGATGTGCCACGGACACAATGAAGTAAGCTAGAGAAACGATGTGCTTTGTATCATTGTCGCAGAAGTCTTCAACCTTCGTCGACGTGAAAACTAAAAAAAAAAGTTGTTATTTTCGAGCACATCACAGCTGATGCTAAACTGGCATAACCTTTCTAAATTATGAGTGGTTATCACATAAATCAGCGTCATTGGCAACTTGTACTCTATTTAATCAGACTGAAAGGTCAAGGTACTTTGGCAATAATATTTGCATAGTGGGATAAATACTAACCTATGATTCTTCACCGGTAATACTGGTTATAGCAACATGCTTTTAAATAACCTCTTTATAACGGATAGGTACAACTATCTCATTCAAACTCTGTATAAAATGTACAATTTGTACCTAATTTAGATCCCCAATACCTACAAGGTGATATCTATAAGATTGATCGTAAAAATACATTTCTTATTTTTTTTTTAATGTAAATTTCTTATTCATTTAATTTCAATAGTTTTAAAAGTATTATTTTATGTATTTTCGTACTTAATACGGCGATCACAGAAAGTCAGTGGATAGAGGTGGCTCAAGACCAGTCACGATCTCTAGCTAATGAATATGTTGAAAACGACGATTGAATTTTGTTCTAAGAAGCTTAAAACCGCGAGCAAGTTACTCTCAATTTTAAGCGGCTTACGACATGTATCCTTTTGCCTCATTTCAACGAATGTACTTTTTTGCCTTTCGACCTGAAACCACCGAAGAATTTGTTAATATGGAGTTACCGGGTCATCCAAGCAAGGCCTTTCAGACCATAAACATTGCAAAATTAGAAGGTACTGACTATTGTGTATGAAAGGAGCGTGTGCGATTTGTACAAAATCCTTTCATCACAATTGTTCTTTCAACATCGGTCACAAGGCCCTTTTCAGTGCCTTTTCACCATTCATCAAACTGGTCAGTGACCTAACGATGAGTTACCAAGAAAGAGCTGGTGACACGAAGCTTTTCGGAAGAAGTCCTAACAGATTCAATTTTTTTAAATAGCTTTCTTTTTCTTTTCAGGTATAAGTACATCTTCATAATTATAACATGCATTATAAACATTGTGAGCAATGAAAAGTCTGTTTCCAACAAAACTGCAAATCACAAAGAAACATGCCCCTTTTCCAAAATAATTGAAGATGTGTTCAGATTGAATAAAAGTCAAGGAAACACGCAAATCAATAACAGTGAAAGAGCAAAGTTATTTTTACATTCTATTGCCAATATAACCAGTAAAAAAAACGACGTTAGCCAAGCAAAGCTCGTCGATGATATTATAGCAGCTATAAATAGAATTAAAAACAACATAACCCAAGAGAGTAACAGCGAAACTAAGATGAATGAAGCTATTATCTTGAACCCAGAAAACAAAGATGCAACTGAAGGTAAAGCAAAGATTAAATTAGTAACGAAAATCAAGAGCGGTATAGAAGATAAATCTGACATTGTCCATCAGAATAATACTACGAAGAAAGAAGCAAGTAATAATACAACGGAGACACAAAGCACTACCACAGATAGAACAAATTACATTGAAATACTTACTATTGAACCAAATAATACCCATAAAAATAACATATCATCGAACAATATTATAGAAGTCCTGAAACATCTAATGCCTATGTTCAATACAACAGCTAGTAAAGAACTACACAACATAACGATTATAGAGAAAAATATAAATAGGAATCATTCGTATTCAACAACAAAGAATGTTTCTACTATCATTTTAACTTATTGTGATAAAGAAAATAGTACAAGATCAAATGCCACTTTAGAATCTGATCAAAATGCTGATTCTGAAGTTGATGATTATGATTATTATGGAGAAAACTATGATTCTGATGAAAATGATGAAGATGATCCAGAAATGTCTGAAGGAGATAAAAGGGAGATTTTGGAAGCAGCTGACTATGGGATGCAAAAGATGCATGAACTTTACAGCGTTTTGGAGCCTAAGTTATATTCTATGGGTAAGTTAGGCATTTCCCTGTATTTCCCAAATTCTTTTAAACTCTTGTCTCAGAGTCCGCGCCACGACTGTAGTCCGATGACTGGAGCGCTAGTTTATATGCTCAAAAGTGCAAAAGCGAAAATCTACCTGTGTTATCAGTTAGTTCCTCAAAAGGACGTCGGACTTCAGTCGTGGCGCGGTCTCCGACACGTTTTCTAACCAAAGCATTGATGAGCTATCCTATTACTACGTCCAAAACTTTTTATTTTTATTTTTAAACGTCCCATTTATCAAAATGATTATTGTACGTCCATTGGAATAAAAACCTTTGGTACGGAGGCCGCATTGCTCTAAGATAACAAGTAATTAATTTTGTAGAAATTAAAAAACCCTCAACGCAATGAAACGGCTGTACCGATTTTGATCAAATATAACTAAGAAAACTCCCGACTAGTTCACCTTTCAAACAAAAAAAAACTAAATCTAAATTGGTTCATTCGTTCGGGAGCTACGATGCCACAGACAGACACACACACACAGAGACACACAGACACGTCAAACTTATAACACCTCGTCGTTTTTACGTCGGGGGTTAAAAACAGATTTTGCTCAGATTCATTACTCCAATAGTAACCATGGAAGTACGTGTGAAATCAATTTGTGCCTTCAAGACGACTCGTAGACAGGGAACGTGTAAGGTATTTGAATATCTTCGTGCGATGAACGTATATATAAATTTTACCAAAGTCAAGTGTATTATTGTGGTTAGTTAGGGAAGTTGTCAGAGTCTCCGCTAAGTCATAATATAGCTAAAATATAGAGCAACACAGAACGGAGGTCGCAGTGCTCTAAACGCTAAAACGGTGGCAGAAATAACTAAGTTTTTGGAGGACAAAGTCCTGGAAGGAAAAGAAACGCAATACACTAATGTTTAACTACGCATGTGCTCTTTGACTAAGTTACATTGGTTATAATGTCACCAAAATTGCAGGATATGACTCTAAAAAATATATTAAAAATGAAATGAAAAATACTTGAATTTTCATTTTAATTACAGTAAACTAAAAGGGTTTGTCCTATCGTTTTTCCTAAGAATGTGGATTGTGTTTCTCCTTGTAAGTATACACCTACCCACATCGTTTTCGAAGTCTTTAATACTGTTAGCGGTCTTGCCTAGTATCTCACTTTTTAACCGACTACACTATACAAAGCAAAGAAGTCTCTCTCTTCCACGTCATTTATTTTCCAACTTTCTTCTTCAAGCAATTCTCTATTTCTACCACCAGGATTTTGGCTAGACAACACCAACCCAGCTCGCTACGTAGCTGCCTTCAACGCACCTTCGGAGGACTCGACCAGGTTTGCCAGATATGGGTATGCGTCGCTCCAAGCAGCTACTAAATTGAAGGAGTTGATCAGGTTAGTTGTAGGTTATAATGCAGAAAGTTGTATTAAGTTGTAGGTAAAGGTGTGTTTTAATACTTTCTTAATTTTAACTTTCGTGGCATGTCCGTGCGTCAACCGAGGCCGTGCTGAAAATCAGCGCTGCAGGTCACTGCAGCATTATGTTTTTTTGACAGCAGTATACATATCTATCATAATGTACACGTATTATAATTAAACTGTATTTACGTAATGACTGTGTATGGGTGTATCAAAATAAACTTTTTACTTACTTACTTACTTACTTAAAATATAAAGTTATTGAGAGACCTAAATGCAGTTCTTTGACTTTGTTTGATCAAAATAAAACGTTAAGTGCGTTTGTGTCTTTGCTTTTTCGGATGTAACGGAAATAGGTCTATTTCTAGCTCACAGGCTACAAATTAAGAGTGTGTTGCTATGGTAAAATTGATATGATATTTTGTTATTTTTTCAAGGGAAAATACGCGTAACCATTGCTCCACACACGTAGCTTATATTTTTTGAGAAATAGGCCCTATCTATTTATCGGTTCATTCAGCTGCGTTGGTTTTAGAATATTGCTTATATTATCTCTAAGTACCTTTATAACATTCAAACACTCATGCTACAATTTTTTTTTATCTATATTGAATTCCTTTGCATTTGATGGATTGTCATTGAAATGACCAAACGCTCGAAAACTCGAATAATGTTGATTACGATCATAATTTCATATTTATCTTACTAATTAAGCATTATCAATTATAAATATCACATCATTTGAAGTGATAATCCCTTGAAATATGCATTTGATTTTGCAAGAATAAGTTCCTGATCCGTAACAAAATGGTTAAAATAGTTGGATACCAGGGGCCCAATTTTACTATTTTTTTTTAAAGAAAAACCATTAAATTACTGTGCAATTACTATTCAATTACAATTGTCATTAAAAATGGTAGTCTGCTAAATTTATGATTTTACGAATTTTTCCGAAGAAAGTTTTTACGATTGTTTCAAAATGGTCACAATTGTAATGCAATTGAAAAACCATTGAAGTTAGTAGAATGAAAAGTGAGTAGTGTCAAAAGTGACAGGTATGAGACATTAACAATTTAAGTACAATTGGTTTAGTAGAATTTGCCCCCTGATGAATAGCAAGCTGTAGATTAGAACAGAGGCCCAGTCAACTAGTTAATTTGGTGTGCACATTTTATATGAGAAGTTTTTTTTATTTGACAGTTTGACAGCAGGTGTGGAAGATGAAGTTATCCATGAAGTCACAGTTTTTGGAGTCTATCCGCCATTTTCGAAAAGAGACTACATCTACTTTTAATTTATTTCATTTCCTAGTATTTTTTTGAGTTATTTTGTGTATACTTTTCACTAGAAACGGGATATTTACCATGATTCTTGAGTTTTATTTGTTCCCGATATTTCGGCACAATTGCATGCGCCATGATCACGGGAGAACAGAGATCAGGGAGTCATATCCCGTTTCTAGTGAAAAGTATGTACATAACTATGATAGTTTCAAAAGTTTTATTTTGTGTAATTTTGGTGGCATTTAAACGAATATAGCTCGTCTATAGAGCACAAGTGTAGTGAAATGAAATGGAAGTGTACTGCGTGACTTTTCAAATTGGTGGAAATTGTCTACCAAAGTTTTTGTAAAACGACCACCGTTTAACTAAAGATGACTTGACTGTATCTAGACAACCTAGACCTCTTGTGTTGACCACTTGGAAGGATTCTAACGTTGCAAATTATACTGAAAATACAATAATAAAATATATTTGAAAATGGTAAATGCACAAGCCGTTCGAAGCCAATTATAAAGAAACAAACTCAGTTTGTTTAGCCATGCACTCAACAGTTCTAAAGCACTGATGTTAATATTTCCTGAAGTTATGGGAACTTCCAATTTATTCTGATGATAACTAAAATCCCCTCTTACAAAATGTAGCTTAAACAATATCCCATAGGGAATCGATTTTCATATTAGGCCCATGATAGGAGAAGGAAAATCGAGCGTTAATAAAAGGTGAGGTCGTTATGTTTTCTGAACTAGACTGGGGTAAACTTACAGACATATATTACAGTAGATAACGCATCAATTTGAAAATTTTCCTTAAAACCTTTATTCGTCGGAGAAATTTCATCTTAGATCTTTTTAGATCATTATAGGATCAGTTTGGCACGTCTTGATAGTTCTTATTTCGGCCACATGCCAAATGATCCTTGTGGCACTTACTTCCTGGCAAAGATTGGCATAATCGTAGGCAAGGCATAATTAAATGGGTACCCAGTAGTACAGACCGTTCACCGTAAGATGTCTCCTGCCTTGGGAATAGTGCCAACTACGGTAGGGGACATCTGACGGTGAACGGTCTGTAGTTATAAAAACACTAGTGACTTCTTGAAGGTTTTGCTATCTCTCAAAATCTATACCTATAGGTAGATCCCGTTAAGATTCCACTTTAAAAACTATTTTAATCGGTTCTACTTAGTATGGGATAGCAAAAAATATTCAATTACGTTGTCCAGCTTAGTATATGGTAACTGGTTTCCTGATGACTTATTTCCTGAGAGGACATGGTGCAACTTGTAACATAGCTGTAAATGTTACCAGTTGCATTATGAAACTTAATTGCCGTGCAAGATGTCTCTCACGGCGAACAGTTTTAAGCTGATCTTTTTGATAAAAGTTTTTTATAGACCTTGAGAAACTTCCATTTCTAGACGTTCCATTTCTTGAAGCAATAAGCTGGAGACTAGTTTTTTTTTTATTCTACTTCAATGATGGAACAAGCAAATGGCCCATCTGATGTTAAGTGGTAACCTCTGCCTATGAACAGTGCATTACCTGATAGATCACGTCCACCTAGGACGCACCCTATGTGGCATTGCACTGCGCCCGCCACCCTGAGACAAAGATGAAAAGTCTCATGTGCCTGTAATTTCACCAGCACCCTTAACCCTTCTAACCGGAACACAGCAATGCGAGCACTACTGCTTTGCGGCAGAAATAGGTATGGTGGTAGTACTTACCCGGACGAACTCTTTCACAAAAAACCTCTACTATACTACTAAACTACTACTACTAGTTTGCGTGGTGACCGTTTTTACGAGTGACAAGGTTCCTGGTGTATTCTATATTCTAAGATGCGTACATAGTATGATTGTAGAATTGAAATTTCCTTGCCTCATCAAAATCATTTAAAAAAACACACACACGTATCCATTTCAAGACCTACGAGCGTAGTCATGGATCAACAAACGTGAGCGGGAGATAGTGGTGATTAATATACTCCTGCTGATGTTTCTTTGACCCTTAGAGGTTCAAATCTTGCGAGACTGCTTGGAAGTAGTTAGCTACCGATACGGACTGGTTAGTTACAGGTCTAGAGCTTAAGGTAGTTGCTTTCGCTTGTGGCACGAAATTATAATTTTTTCGTGATTTTGCTCATCACAGCTCATCAACACCTTCTTCAGATTGCGAAAACTAATTTGCCAGTAATTATAGGACATAGGGTTACCACATAGGGCACGTCCAGGTGGACGTGACCTATGTGGTAATGCACTGTTCAAAGGCAGAGGTTACCACTTAACATCAGGTGGGCCACCTGCTTGTTCCGTCATTCAAGTAGTATAAAAAATAAAATAAAAATGGTAGCATCGCAAGTTTTGGTCTTAACCTTAGAATTGAACTTGGTGATCGATTCAGCAGCTTATCTGCCAAAGCATACAGTGATCAGCTATTTGGTGTCGATGCTAAATCACGTTTGATGACTTCCTGCGTTCGATTGCTGTTAGATGCGAAATCTCACGTTTTAGCGATTATGCATCAATTCAATTCATTTCTTTATTTCAGGCAACAGTGAAACATGTACATTGTAGGTACCTAGACAAAGGCCCATTAGTAATATATACCTTACAACTAACATACATATTTTATACTTAAAACTATCACTTAATGTCAATAGAGGGATTTGGTTTAAATAACGCTTCCCTATAGCATCTCGTTTTGGCAACTTGTCGTGTTTGATAGCGTCCAAAAAGCGTCGCGTTTGCCGCGATAGGCGTTTGTAGTAGCGATGCGATGAGATGATATTTTTCTAGCTCGGGTAACTTGAGTTGATATGGATATTGAATCGAGTCGCAACTCGAGTTGACTCGACTCTGTGTTCGTGTAGCGATGAGTCGTTGAGTTGAGTTGATGAACGAACGAGTCAAATCGAGTTCCTTTCTAACGCACAAGTAAAATAAGAGTGGGAAAAGTGTAATAATGGGGGATTTGCTTTAAAAACCACGCTTGGCAGGCGGATTGATGATCTCAGTGTCGGTGTTGAGTACTCAGGTGGATGCTGGTGCCCATCCACTGGAGATAGGTACATACTGACCCACACGGTTCAATAATTCCGAAGATTAGTAATATGAAAAGTAATATACTAAAAATAAATAAATAAATAATGCTGGACAGTTCAACACAACATTATCTAGCCCAAAGCTAAGCAGAGCTTGTGTTATGGGTACTAGATAACTGATTTACTTAATACAATATAATACATAGATAGATATTTTTTATTATACATAGAAAATACCCAGAACACCCTGAACAAATATCTGCGATCGCACAAATCCGAGGCGGGAATCGAACCCTCAATCTCCTGCGTCGCAGGCCAACCTACTCCTACGCCGTCCTACTCCGCCACAGAGTTCGTCATCTCAGCATCAGCATACTGAATCCACCGGAACAAATCAGGCTTTGGTATTTCTCAATGTGATAATGGAATACCGTTACGACTCTGTAGATAATTAAATATACAGATATATATATATAATATAACGGTATGCCGGGCACCGGTCAGGCACAAATGGGTTCCAGCTATTATCGAATTATTGTTACTGTTCTCACGGACACGGATTAATACTAGGCCTTCATCATCATCAGGCTACAGAATTTCACTGAGGACATAGGCCTCCTATAGAATGCCACGACTAACGGTATTTAGAACCGTCAGAACATTTCTTCCCCAAAGGTTATCAGGTCTACGAGCTATATGGCCTGCCCATTGCCACTTCCACTTGCTAGTTCTGAGACCTTGGTGATTTTGGTTATTCTACCCTAATTCTTGTCTCAATCCAAATCCTTGATTTTGGATCTACTTATTTAGTGACACAACGAGCGTAGTTTTTTTTTTATATACAACTTGATTTGACGAGACGGGACTAGCAGATGGCCCACCTGATGTTAAGCGGTACCCTCTGCCTATGAACAATGCATTACCTCATAGGTCACATCCACCTAGGACGTGGCATTGCACTGCGCCCGCCACCCTGATACATAAAGATGAAAAGTCTCATGTGCCTGTAATTTCACCGGCAACCATATCCTTCAATCCGGAACACAGCAATGCGAGCACTACTGCTTTGCAGCAGAAATAGATAGATAGAAGATAGAAAATACTTTATTGTACACCTTAATAGCTAATAATACGAACAAAAAGAAACAAACTTAACTATATAATTAAAAGTAATAAATAGATATGGTGGTAGTACTTCCCTGGAAAAACTCTTTCACAGAAAAGCTGTACTACTAACAAAAGCTCTATCCATAGCCCACTGCGCATCATTGAGCTTTCTTATATGCTTAGTTAGCGGCTTGTTCTCAGTGCCGTTAGTCATCTCCAACCACGACTTGTTGATAAGGTTAGTTGGTATAAGATTAGTCCTGGCTGCTAGCTTATTATGGAATGTGTTATTACTGGACAAAAGCGTTTGCCAAGTCAGTCTTTTTAGGTATGTGTGTTTATGGCGGAGACTAAGATCCAGAGTCTCGAGCACCGCCGTAAGGTTGCACGCCTTTCGATCTTCTATAGGTTACATTTCGCGGAATGCTCCCAGGAACTGCACGATCTGATCCCACCATCACCTTTTCATCATAGGACGAGCAGGCGAATGGCTCAGTACCATCCTTACCTCATTAGTATACCTTCTATTCGCACAAAACGTTTCAGTTCTACCTTTATAATGCGAACTGCTTAGGAGTGGAATACACTACCGTCGTCTGTTTTTACTGAAAACTATAATCTGGGTCTCTTCACGTCTAGAGTGAATAGGTTGCCTTCTAGACTTTTGTGCTCCATCTTCGGCCACATCGTCACTTACCAACAGGTGAGATCGTGGTCAAACAAAGGTCTATCAATGTTACAAAAAAAAAAAAAAAAAATTTATCTTATTTGAGATCTTTCTAGATTCTCAAGAAGATTCCGTGCTTCGAAACCTCCTGTCAATTAGTTACATTAAAATTCTGGCGAGTACCTAAGGTATTATTTTCATTGTCACTTACGCAACTGACATTGAACAATGAAGTTAACTGTGCTTCGTATTCATATAACACGTCTGCCATGATTACTATGTTGTGTTGGACTAAGGTACGTAGGTTATGACACTTGCTAATGCGTTGAAGCGACGCGTAAGAGCTGGCTCATTGTTTTGGTATTGCCATTAAACGTGGCAATGCAGCCAGTATCTCGAAGACGCTTCCGTCTGGTACTGGACATTATTCGTGCAAATCATTTGGATCAGTGGAGCTACCATTAGCTCGTTTGCAACGGTCTTCAGAAAGCTGTGTCCAGCTTTAACTAGATAAGATAAGATATAGATGATAACTGTCGTTATCATCTATATATCTTCTATACATAAAATACATTTTTTACGGAAAGAATAATACAAAGTATGTACAAAATACATAAGAAACAGTTGTGCTATCTGAAGACCGCTGCAAGCGATCTAAAGGTAGCTCAACTGTTCCAAATCACTACCAGACGGAAGCGTCCCTAAGATGCTGGCTGCATTGCCACGCTGAATGGCAATACTAATGCAATACTAATCTTCTATACTAATTATAAAGAGGAAAGATTTTATTGTTTGTTTGCATTATAGACTCCGAAACTACTGAACCGATTTGAAAAATTCTTTCACTGTTTGGAAGCTACTCTATCCTATCTATAGGTTGATATAGGCTATATTTTTTGTTTTTAAATAGGGATCCTCACTAAAATAATGAAACCCAAGGTGTAAAAAACTTACCTAAAATATTATTTATATCGCGTGCTAATAGATGGTTGGGAAGGGGGGAGTGTTAGGGTTCCCGACACTACCCGTGCGAAGCCGGAGCGAGTTTCTAGTAGGTAATAAGATTTTCGGTGTAATTTGGAATGGAAACAATTTTTATTTTAAGACATAGACAAACCACTCTAGATCTAGATAACTATTATATAGGATCTAGATTTTAGTGTTAATGATCAAGTGTAAAAAAAACAGAGATTTATCAGATAATGTTTTTGTTGTAATAGACCTTTTTTGTGAATTAGTTCGTCCGGGGAAGTACTACCTCCATACATATTTCTGCCGAAAAGCAGTAGTGCTCGCATTGCTGTGTTCCGGTTTGAAAGGTGCGGTTGCCGGTGAAATTACAGGGACATGAGACTTTTCAATTTATGTCTCAGGGTTGCGGGCGCAGTGCAATGCCACATAGGGCGCGTCCTAGGTGGACATAACCTATAATGTAATGCATTGTTAAAGGCAGAGGTTACCGCTCAACATTAGTTGGGCCACCTGCTTGTTCCGTCATTCACACAGTTAGAAAAACATATCTATATATATAAAACAAAGTCGTGTTAGTTACACACACCACTTATAACTCAAGAACGGGAGAACCGATTTGGCTGAAAATTGGTGGGGAAAAAGCTTAGAACCAGGAGATTGACATAAGGGGGAGGGGTAGGAGGGGGGTTTCACTGGGGGCGTGCGAAGCCGGGGCGAGTCGCTATATATTATATATAATAATATCCAACCGAAATAAGAGCAAACGAAGTATGCAGATGGCTAAAGTGCCCTAGCAGTACCTACATCCTCTTAAAGTGGGTAGTTAAGTACCTACCTATGTATATGTTTAGTGAGCTAAATAAAGGAGTAGTTCCTGTTCGATCCCCTGGCTATGATCCTGTGGACTTTGATCGTCCTGTTCGATCCCTTAACAGTTATAGGCAACTTTAAAATTCCTTGTCGAATTTTGATAGTGTAGTGCAGTCAGCGTAAAAATAATAAATCTCTTAAGGTATGCCGATAAAAAAGTTTATGAATTTATTTTGAAGAAAAATCGCGTGCAAAAAATCACTAAATAAAAATCTCGACCGAAAAATCTCGATGAAAAATCTCGAATTATATCAAGAATGAAAAATCTCGAACGAAATATCTCGAATGAAAAATAAAGGTGTTACCTATACATGGTAAAATGAGAAATCCCAAAAGTCGCGAAAGCCGTCACTGCTATAGAAAGCTTAATGGAACAACCGGTTACGATCAGCAAAAACTAGTGTTTATACTTACCTGTGTGGGAAAACCTTCTGCTCGTTAATGACACTGCGTTTGGTACAGATAAATAAATAAATAATGCTGAACAGTTCACACAATATTATCCCCAATACAATATTATCCACAATATTATTAGCCCCAAGCTAAGCAGAGCTTATGTCATGGGTACTAGATAACTGATATACATAGATAGATATTTTTATTATAGATACATAGAAAATACGCAGATCACATTGGACAAATATCTGCAGATCGTACAAATATTTGAACCCGCAGAACCCGCAACCTCCTGCGTCGCAGGCGGACCTTCACCCGCCGCGCCACATACGTCATCACTATACTAAAAATACCTACATTGCTTACATCATAATCATCATCATCATTGTCATTGTTTTTTTTTACTTTATTTAATTTTTATTATTTATTGTTATACCGGCAATATAAATACACACTCTGTGTTAATTTAAACTGTCTACCTATTACGGTTCGTGATATACAGCCCGCTGACGGACGGACGGACGGACAAACAGCAGGGGCTTAGTAAAGGCTTAGTGACTACAGTATGGGGTTCTTCAAACGGGCTGTTTGGAAATGGCAACGCGCGTGTGATGCCTCTGGTATTGCAGGCGTCCATAGGCTACGGTAACCGCTTACCAACAGGTGGGCCGTATGCTTGTTTGCAGTATAAAACAAATAGGGTCCCGTTGGCACCCTTTGGGTATGGAACCCCAAGGCGTTCCCCCATACGCATTTGGTCGGTTTATTTACATTGACGAGTTATTTTCGATAGGTAAGTTGGAACACAGTATCAGCAACGCGAGCCGACACAGCAGGAAATAGAGTCGGTCTAGATTCTAGTAGTTTCCATACTTGTATGGAAACTGTTTTATAACACCGGAACTAGTCGTCTTTACAAGCAGGAAGCTACGCGATGCTCCAACGACCTATACCTATTTCAAGTTCCACGTAAGTTTTATTATAGCTACAATAAAACTATTTAAAAAACACATAATATTTAAAAAAATGGTGTGCCCCGAAATAGTAAGTTTCTATTGGTGTTTAAAAGGCATTAGGGCGGGGCTCATGACGTCATTACGACTAGTCACTTTTCACACCAAATTCACCCTTAGTCTGCTAAGTCAAAAACAACAAAAGTCCTTATGCTATGTCCTGACAGTACCTTATGCTAGGAAGTGTATGCCGCAAAATTGCTAATCTTAGATTTGATTTTTAACAGACTAAATTAAGTCAAATATTCAAATTATATGCATATAAATATATGCATACTACTTACATTATAATTCCGAGGGTGTCTATTGTCTGTTTTTTGCCTATAGATTCGTTTGTTTATCAAAATGGTGAATATTATTGGGTAAAAAATTCGATAAATAACATCAATACAACAAAGCCGAGGGTTTACTGTAGGGGTATTGAAAATTATCTATATATGTTTTACGAGATATTCAATAAAAACCGCTTTTTCGTGCGGCGCGAAGCGTTTTTTTTGTATGAAGATTTCTGCCTGGTGTTGGCGCAGTCTTTACCTAAGTAATGGTGGTAATCAAAGGTTTAATCTCAAGGTGGTCCTGTGAAAAGGTTATCAAGGTAAATATTTTAAGAAGTTGGTTAGAGGTAAAGAATGTAGGTTTTTAAGCTCATTATAAGTAAACCATGTTCTTTATGAATAATTCAATTATTTAAAAACCAAGTGGGCCATCTGTTTGTTCCGTCATCTAAAGTTGCATAAAAAAAAGAAAAAAAGGTAACATTAAACCCTCATAAATAAATAAAGAATAAAAAATAAAAAAGTTGCTAGTGTTAGTGTAATGGATGCTAGTATTATAGTATAGCACCCACCTAAACTCCATTTCTCCACAGTGCAATGCCCCCAATTACATTATACAATGTGTAAGTATTATTATACATAGCACCTTTCGCTTTCAAGACCAAGGTCCGACTTTCTCTGCGCCGATGCGTGCCCACTTTCCATTTTACCTTAAGATCATCGGATTGCAATGTTATACATAATCTACTAGTGTGCGCCCGCGGCTCCGTTCGCGTTTTACCAGGGTAGAAGTACCCTATAGTTCTATCCGGTCTCGGTCTAACTAAGACGTAGAAAACCGTTCAGCCGTGATTTAAAAAAACCGGCCAAGTGTGAATCGGACTCGCGCACGAAGGGTTACGTACCATTATTTATAAAAACGGCCAAAAAAACACGTTTGTTGTATGGGATATTTATTTTATTCTGTTTTTAGTATTTGTTGTTATAGCGGCAACAGAAATACATCATCCGTGAAAATTTCAACTGTCTTACTATCACGGTTAAATGTGACGGTTAATGTGTGTGTGTTAGAAGAGATCTCAGAAGAAGAACTAAATCATGGAACTAAGGCTAAAAACAAACCGGTATCGATTATACCAGTCTCATTATTTTATATGAATGTATTCATGTGTTGGAATGAGACAAGCATATATCTATCTGTTCTTATTTGAGTAATTTGTACCAGGCCAAATTAATGTCAATCTACTACTACATTCATAGTACCAATCTAGGAAGATGTATATGCATGGTACCAATATTCAGGGTACGGAACGGAAAAACGTCTGTCGTGTGACAATATATTTGTTTCACTCTAACATTGGATAGCAGCTATCTTCTAGGATAGGAGTAAGAAGGAACACTCTATGCTATTTTAGCACTCTATCCATGTACTTCTTCATCTGTGGAAGAGATACAGCCTGGTGACAGACGGACAGACAGACAGACAGACGGACGGACAGCGGAGTCTTAGTAATAGGGCCCCGTTTTACCGTTTGGGTAGGGAACCCTAAAAACCGTGAACAGACCTCAAACCAAACATCTAAATACAATATGTTGATTATTTAGATCGTTAGCAGTGGTCTTAGGTAACTCAACTAATATTATATTCGATTATATTGTATTATTGTGCTGTACATAATTATAGATAGGTAGCGTTTTGGTGTTTTAACTGTAAGCTACGTATCAATTTTCATAAATAAATGTCTAATGTCTAATATAAATAATAAATAAATAAATAATGCTAGACAATTCACACAACATTATCTAGCCCCAAGCTAAGCAGAGCTTGTGTTATGGGTACTAGATAACTGATATAATTAATACAATATATTACATAGATAGATTTTTTTATTATACATAGAAAAACCCAGAACACCCTGAACAAATATCTGCGACCGCACAAATATTTGTTCCGAGGCGGGAATCGAACCCGCAACCTCCTGCGTCTCAGACCAACCTTCGCCCGACGCGCCACAGGGGTCGTTATGTCTAACTGTTTTATACTTATGTTTTTTTTTAATTTTGTACGTACCTACTTGTATTAGTTGTATTATTGTTTCTGTAAATAAATGTATTTATATGTTGATTTGTATACTTGCCATACTTGAATAAGATAAGTAAGAAGGAAGGTAAGATTTTTCTTGGCTGCTAGCATTTTTAATTAATATGTTATTACTGAAAGAAAGCGTTAGCAGAGTCAGTCGTAGCAAGCAATGGCGGCGATGAGCTCACCACTTGTCACGTCTATTTCCCACGATGGTGCAACCCACAGTGAAAAGAGGCCCATTTGAGGCTCTGCCTACCCTTTCGGGTAAAAAGGCGTGTGTCTATGTATGTATGTATGTATGTATATTATATACTACGGGCGTGAATTTTGTCACTTATCCAAAAACAATCGTTTAGCTAACAGGGGGACACTTGACTCTAACAACAAGTAATTAATTTTGTAAACATTAAAAAACCCTCAACGCAATGAAACGGCTGAACCGATTTTGATCAAACATAGCTAAGAACACTCCAGCGTAATTCACAATTCGAAAAAAAAAAAAAAAAAACGGTTCATCCGTTCGGGAGCTACGATGCTACAGATAAACACACACACAGACACGTCAAACTTATAACACCCCGTCGTTTTTGCAATCAAATGTCATAATGGAAGAACACGATCACATGGAATAAACTGCATTTGTTCATACATACCTAATCTAAAAATAGGTAGATAAGTATTTCAGCCTCATAATCTGAAAATGATTACTTAATTAGCTGATTATCAAAGCTTAAGATTATTATTCGAAGATAAAATTCTGTGTATAAAAGCTGATAAAGAGATTACTTAGACTGTCACTTGAATCATGAAGTGCTTCCTTGCCTTTTTTGCCCTGGTCCTGGCGGCTTCTGCGCTTCCAACTGACATTGGCAGCAACGCGCAGAATGGCACCCGCTTTGACACTTGGGGCCTACAGGGCTTCGGCTTTCGCACCGTAGGAGGTCGCAACGGCGTCGTCTGGAACGTACATGACTGCTTTGCGCTCCGCACTGCCCTCAACAGCGCTGAATCCAGGATCATCTACATCTGGGGCCGCATCGACCTGACTCCTCTCTTCACAGGCTCTCCCGGAGTCCCTCTAGTAGTTGGTGCTAACAAATCCATACTCGGAGCTAACCGTGACGCTATGATTACCGGAGGAGGTTTAAGGATGGTCAACCAGCAACAAATCATTGTCATGAACGTAAAATTCCACAATGCTGTGTCGTACGCCCCCGGTGAACGGCCCAACGGCAATGGCGGTATCATCTCCCAGGTACCTGGAGCTTTTTCTGCGATCGACGCCATCGACATTGACAGCAGTGAGCATATATGGGTCAACCATTGCGAGTTCGCCGACGACCCATGGATCTCCTCCACCATCCCCGAGAGCCAGAGGAGGCACGATGGTCTGATCGATATAAAGGCGGGTGCCAGTCATATATCCATCTCAAACAACATATTCAGAAACCACAACCTCGTCACGTTGGTTGGGCACAGTGATGCCAACGCAGCGCAAGATATCGGAAGACTCAAGGTCAGCTTCTACAACAATTGGTACCAGGGAACCACCCAGCGTAACCCCAGAGTTAGATACGGTGAGGTTCACATCTTCAACAACTTGTATACTGATATCAGAGATTACGGCGTTGGTGCAGGCGCCGGTGCGAGGGTCTACCTGGAAAAGAACGTGTTTATCAACACCCGCCGCTCCTGGGGCTTCCCTTCCGGCACTCCCAACCCCATGGGTAACCTCTTCAACGATGGTAACTTGATGATCAACAGTGATAGAGATGCTGGCATACCAAGTAACGTCGGGTTCCATCCTGACCAATACTACAGGGGATACATTGCGACAGACGCAAGCCGTGTGGAAGCTCACGTTAGGACTCACGCTGGTACCACGTTCTAATCAATATTTCAGTTTTTATAACATGTTTACGTAGCGTATGTATATCTTGCAAGGACTATGCATAATACAATACACATTTCATTAATTGTTATTTTTATCTCCAAATCCTTATAAAATGCAAGTGATTAGCTCCCCTTATCTACATGGATCACACAACGTTCAATAACAATATATACCTACCAGTGATGGATCGCATCATTTCTCGAAAATAACTTATCAAGTACCTACCTAAACATTGTACTTTTATTTATTCTGTGCTTATATTTACAGACTTGTCCAATAAGTACAAACATTACAGTTTTTAAAGAATATATTTATTTACAGAAAGAATAATACAACTAATACAAGTAGGTATGTACAAAATTACAAAAATAAATTTGAAACAGCTACCCGAAGACCGCTGCTAACATGTTATGAGTTTTAAATTTAATTGTGTATATGGGAAAATATAATATATCCCAAAAATTACAATTAATTATTCAAAGACCGCCATAATTTCGAGCGCGGTTTTAGGTACCTTTTTACTAGAAAACTAGGTGGATCTTTAAAACTAGGTGGATCTTCAAAACTAGGTGGATCTTCAAAACTAGATGGATCTTCAAAATCAGGTGGATCTTCAAAACTAGGTGGATCTTCAAAACTAGGTGGATCTTCAAAAGTACGTGGCTCTTCATAACTAGGTGGATCTTCAAAACTAGGTGGATCTTCAAAACTACGTGGATCTTCATAACTAGGTGGATCTTCAAAACTAGGTGGCTCTTCATAACTAGGTGGATCTTAAAAACTAGGTGGATCTTCAAAACTACGTGGATCTTCATAACTAGGTGGATCTTCAAAACTAGGTGGATCTTCAAAAACAGGCAAAAAAAAAAAAAAAAAAATTAAATATTTTATTTGGTGTTTTTTTGCTCATGTGGTCTCATCAACATTTCTTCAGATAGCTAATTATAAGACACTATCAATAAATTTACAACACGAGTCTCCTAGCCACATGCGAGACGATCCACCAACTCATGTTGCTGACTGTACCCACAAGACAGTTAGTTATTATGATGGACTATCGTGCTCCCAACATAAAATAAAATGTAATGGTGCGTGAAGCCGTTACGAGCTTGTAGCCGAGTGTCTCCTAACCGGTATTTTTAGGGTTCCGTACCCAAAGGGTAAAACGGGACCCTATGTCTCCGCTGTCCGTCCGTCTGTCCGTCTGTCACCAGGCTGTATAGTTAGACAGTTGAAATTTTCACAGATGATGTATTTCTGTTGCCGCTACAACAACAAATACTAAAAAACAGAATAAAATTTATGGGGGCACCCATTCAACAAACGTGTTTTTTTGCCGTTTTTATAGATAATGGTACGAAACCCTTCGTGCGCGAGTCCGACTCGCACTTGGCTGTTTTTTTTTAACACCACATCAATGTAATGTTTGTGGTAGATCAGCTATGTAATAGGTACCTATGTGAAATGTTGACTATTTGATCATTATCTAACGCTAAGTGCCATAACGCAGCTAGAGCAAGTTTCAGTTGTTTTCCGTTAGGCCTGTTAGACAGTGCTCCCGCCAGGCAGAAATCTTCATACAAAAAAAAACGCCACGCGCCGCTCGAAAAAGCGGTTTTTAATGAATATCTCGTGAAATATAGATAATTTTAAAAAACCCCGTGGGTGAACCCTTTGTTTTATTGTATTGATTTTATTTATCTAATTTTTGACCAAATAATCTGTACCATATTGAGAAACAATCGAATCTAGCCAAAAAGTAGAGCTAACTTTGTGTTTTTTTTTATCGAGAAAATTTTATCCCACCGTTTTTCTGTCTGGGTGATCCCTCGGTATTATAATTTAGTATCCATGCTTATTTTTAATTTGAACATTGTAATTGATTTAGTCAGTTAAAAATCTAATCTAAGATTGGTAATTTTGCGTTACACCCCACCTTAAGTCAAGAAAGAAAACATTGTTTTACCAAATCAGATTGCAGGGTGGCGGGCGCAGTGCAATTCCACATAGGGCGCGTCTTAGGTTGACGTGACCTATGAGGTCATGCGTTGTTCAAGGCAGAGGCATCAGCTCATCTGCTTGTTCCGTCATTCACGTAGTACCCGTTGCGGGAAAAATGTTTGTATGATAATACAAAGCAAATATTTATTCTGGGTCTTTGTGTTGTAGTAAGTACACGGTACTCGTAGTTCCTGATACCCATGATTAGGGCTTGCATTATCTGTAAACTTTTCGTATCTGGACAAACTTTTAAAATCACAAACAAATTAAACATTTAAAATTTTGCTAGCTAGGTCTCATCTCTATTAAAACGCGTTTTTCAGAGTTTTCACACATTTTGCAAACCTCTAGGTCCCCCAGGTACTTTATGTATATATTTAGTATTAATTTTAATTAATACTTAATATACATAAATATTATTTATTATTATAATTGTTTATTGTCTAGTATTATTATTTATGTCTTTATGTACCTATTTAATTTATTTGTGATTTTTTTATTTATTTAGTTTGTTCGCATACGAAAATTTTACAGATAATCCAAGCCCTAATCATGTAAAAGAAAGGATCAGTGTAGGTATTAAAATTAGATTCTAATCATGTTTTTTTATTAATTTCATTATCCGCGTTATCCTTATTATTCGGATTTGAAAATTGGCGGATATCCGGATAATTCGGATATCTAGATATCCAGATTGCAAGCCCTAAACATGATACAGGGGATACTGGAGTGGGGTCAGGACTAAGTAAGCTTTAGGATCTATCGAGTTATGTCTATCTATGTTAGTAAAATATATAAAAAGGTAAACATCGATTTATAAATATCTACACATTGCTTTCTCTAACAGAGTTTCCATCAGGTTTCCAATGACGTTATTGTTATGGAAAACTCACAAAGTAGTTTTTGTGTGACCTTTGTTTGTATGTAGATTACTTATAGAGCGTTTCCATCGCAGTAGAAAATGTTAGAAAGTAGTTATGTATTTTTAAAATGACAAAGCGAGTAGGCCATTTTAAACTAAGAAACTATACGTTATTGTTTTTGAAGCGCTTTCATTTGTTCGATCTGAAAGGAACTTTTTCTTCACATTACCACAGATAAAATAATACTATACTTTACGAAAGTGTACGGTTTAATATGTCCATAATTATCACTTACTAAGCTAACTTAACATACATTAATTTATATAAAGTTATTTTAATAATTTAAATTCTTTGTTAGGTACTTTTCAAAACATCAAACTTCTGTTTTTTTACTTAATCAAAGTAACCTGTATTACGGAAGAGCGAGACCCTCTAACACAGGTATATTTATTACTTAAAAGAGGGTCTCCCCACCAATGTTATTGTATCATAGATTAAGTTTAATTAAATAAAAATATTTGTATTTGTATTGTATTGTATTTGAATCATCATTATCAGCATCTTTTATACGTCCACTGCTGGACGAGGCCTCCCCCATGGAATTCAATGTGGGGGATTTGTCATAAACACTACGTGGCAGGTGGACTGGTGATAGATAGATAGATAGATAGATTAGATAGACAGATTAGATTAGATAGATTAGATTAGACACACTTTATCTTACACATAAAATAACTAACTATAAACAAGTAATTAATTTTATAAAAATTCAAAAAACCCTCAACGCAATGAAACGTCTGAACCAATTTTGATCAAACATAGCTAAGAAAACTCCCGTTCGGGAGCTACGATGCCACAGACAGACACACACACCCACAGAGACACGTCAAACTTATAACACCAAGTCGTTTTTGCGTCGCGGGTTAAAAAAATAATAATACGTTACGTTACATTAATTCAACGAGGGAAGCGAGTTCTCTGAGTCAACTTGGAAGAATCGGGGTTTGTATGTATAATTATGTATGTATGTATATATTTGTCCGAGCATAACTTCCGAACTTCATAACTCTGACTATTTCGAAATAATGTGCTAAATGGAACCCCCAGCGCCCGAATCACGCTCAAACATGTCCGGCTTTTATAGCTCGATAAACTGACTTACTGGCTTACTGGCTTGCTGGTACCGGCTACCGTCACCTATTGACATCTTCACGCAGCTTACTATTTACTGTGACCATTGGTCATTACAGATGCATTGTCGGCCCTGATGCATTCTTCTAAAAAAAAAAGTTCTGTCGCGTACCCATCACGTATCCGAGCAATATGCCAAAAAAAGAAGAAGAAGAAGACGAAGATGCGAAACTACATTCTGCTATTTCCGTAGATCTAGTATGTGAAAATACTACGTCTATGGCAATTTCAAATACTTTTGACAGCTGCTGTCATAACTGTCTTTCGCTAACGCCATATGAAACGCACACCAAATCTTTGTACCTACCTATTTTTATTTATTCGAAATTAAACGTGATCAGCAAGAAGCCAAGGAATCTATATAATTTAAAAATACCACCCCTAAGCCCTAGCAGAGGAACCCCTAAGTTGCGGCGACAAGTTTACAATGTAGTTTTTCGTGAAAAGGTAAGACAATTGCAAAGTTTTACCGTAAGTTGTAACCGCAAAGGTTCTCAACCTATTTCAATTTGCAATGTCAACAGTTGAGCAATCTTGTGACTCTATTATCTAATCCATTATTTTTATCTCGTAACGAATGAACGATTGCCAATTGTTTTATGGAGTTTGGCAAATATTTTATTGGTGGTATTAATACGTGCCTATTGAGGTTGTGTTACATGGTTTGATTGCCAATGCCATGGCATCATCACTAGCCTCTAGATGTCCACTGCAGGACGAGCAATGCCGTCTTTACAGGGCACACGGGAGCCCGGAAGGCCAGCACAACGCATGCGCTCAATGGCACCTTCTTTTCGAGCTGAAGTCACAAATTTTTCATTAGTGTATATTCAACAAAGATTTAAAAATCTTTGATTTTCAATATGATTTGCAACGTTACACTCCTTTCAAGTCGTCAAAGTAAAAGACGAGTCGTGTTTTAGTAAAACGGTGGCCGTTTTACTAAAAATTTGGCCGACGACCTCTGTGGCGCGGCGGTGAAGCTTGGCCTGCGACGCAGGAGGTTGCGGGTTCGATTCCCGCCAAGGAACAAATATTTGTGCGATCGCAGATATTTGTTCAGGGTGTTCTGGGTATTTTCTATGTATAATAAAAAATATCTATCTATGTAATATATTGTATTAAGTATATCAATTATCTGGTGCCCATAAAACAAGCTCTGCTTAGCTTGGGGCTAAATAATGTTGTGTGAACTGTCCAGCATTTTTTATTTATTTATTAATTTCTACCAATTTTAAAAGTGACACAATTCACTTCCATTTCATTTCACTACACTTGTGCTCTTTGAACGAGCTACAGTGGTTAAATGCCACCAAAATAACACAAAATAACTCAAAAAAACACTAGGAAAAGAAATAAAATAAAAGGAGACGACGTCTCTTTTCGAAAATGGCGGGAAGAGTTTATTTCGAGTTGTTGTCACATAATTTTTTAAAGTTTTTTCTTCTGCTAGTTACTGGCATGCCATTGTGCAAGTAACATGTGCATGCGTAGCGATCAACGCCGCGGGCGGGTGCTAACATTATGACTTCCTTCAACCATATGACCATTAATTTGAACAGAATACCGTGACGAACGGTCAACCGCATGCGCATGTATTCATTTTAACAAATTGTTTGTTACGTAAAAGTTATTGAAATGTAGTTTTGAAGACTGTACGGAAAAGTCATTATTGAGAACTGCACATTCATTCATAATAATTTATGATCTGCAAATATTAGTTCCGGCTGTGTTTTTTTTTTTTTTTACTTTGGTAGTCCTTTATTTAACCACGATCTCACCTGTTGGTAAGCGACGATGACGATGTGGTGTGTAGTTTTTTGGAGCACTAAGGTCTAGAAGGCACCTATTCACTCTGAAGTCCAGAACACCCTGAACAAATATCTGCAGTTCGCACAAATATTTGTTCCGAGGCGGGAATCGAACCCGCAACCTCCTGCGTCCCAGGCAAAAGTTCGCCCGCCACGTCACAGAGCTATTATACCTATTATAATGTGTTTTTATCTTGGTTTTAGTTTTGAAAATTACTTTCAAAATGATTTTTAAATTAAAAAATACGTGATTTTTAACTTTTCGTTTCGCGAGCGCTATTCTGTCACTTACTTTTTTATCTGATCTTTAATAATAATAATAAATAAATAAATAATGCTGGACAAGTTCACACAACATTATCTAGCCCCAAGCTAAGCCAGAGCTTGTGTTATGGGTACTAGATAACTGATATACTTAATATAATACATTACATAGATAGATATTTTTTATTATACATAGAAAACACCCAGAACACCCTGAACAAATATCTGCAGAACGCACAAATATTTGTTCCGAGGCGGGAATCGAACCCGCAACCTCCTGCGTCGCAGGCGAACGTTCGCCAGCCGCGCCACAGAGGTCGTCAGGTAACGAGGTAATGAGTTAGATAGTGACAGCATTTGAGGCCCATCGACGCCTTAACATCAGGTGGGCCGTCTGCTTGTTCCGTCATTCACGAAGTTATTTTTAAATGGTGGAAGAAGTATTTAAAAGTCTCATGTAACGCGAGTATTTCTGTTTGGCAATAGACAATGTTGTTAGTATAACCTCGGTCGGCCTATTATTACTAAAATCAGCTAAAATCCTCTCTCTCTCTCTCTTCTCTTCTTATAATAATGGCTTCTGAGGAGTGCTCCAAACAATTTCGCCAATGTCAAGTGTATTTTTTATAGTAACTATATTTTTTATAGTCAAGTCTTCAAGGGTATCCGTCTAGTCATAACCCAGTTTAAATGGTGGCAGAAACACAAAGATTTTGCATGAAAAAATCCACCATTTCGAAAAGACACGCAATACACTAAAATTTCACTACACCACACATGTGCTATTTATCCAAGTTACACCGGTTAAAATGCCACCAAAATTACACGAAATAACTCGAAAAAACACATTAAAATGAATTTAAATAAAAAAGACGACGTTTCTTTCAAAAATGGCAGATTGAAATCCAGCTAAAATCCTTTGAAAGTGATAATGACATGACGGACACTGAAATACATAATGAATGGTGTAACTTGTTTCCAAGTTGGCACCACACACAGTGAAAGTGAAGAATTGAGAAAGCGAAGTTGAACGACCAAAACCAGATAAAATAAATTCACATCTCTTATGTAACAAATTGGTTTTAAATTAGCGAATAATGTGTGAATGCGAAAGAGAAACTGAGGCTGTCTGATTTTGAACGAAATGTTGAATAATAACCACAAGTGCCAAAAATACAAAGCGTTGTGTCAACGTCCATTTACAAAGCTGCGGTGGTGTGGTTTTTAGGGTTCCGTAGCCAAATGGCAAAAAATGAAACCCTTATGTTACCCTTACCTTTACCGTCATGTCTGTCTGTCTGTCTGTCCGTCCGTATATCGCAGCCACTTTTTTCTGAAACTATAAGAGCTATGATGTTGAAACTTAGTAAGTAGATGTATTCTGTGAACCGCATTAAGATTTTCACACAAAAATAGAAAAAAAAACAATACATTTTTGGGGTTACTCATACTTAAAACTGAAATCAAAAATTGTTTTTCATCAAACCTATACGTGGATATATATCTATGGATAGGTCTTCAAAAATGATATTGAGGTTTTTAATATACATATCTTTTTTCTAAACTGAATAGTTTGCGCGAGAGATACTTCCAAAGTGGTAAAATGTGTGTGTGTGTGTGTGGGTGTGTCCCTGTAACTTCTAAAAAAAGAGAATGATAAAACTAAAAAAAATATATGATGTACATTGCCATGTAAACTTCCACCGAAAATTGGTTTGAACGAGATCTAGTAAGTAGTTTTTTTTTAATACACTATTATTAAAACATCGATCAAAGTTACAACGAACTACAAGAACTTATATATTATGTTACTTGCTGCTACGGAACCCTTCATGGGCGAGTGCGACTCGCACTTGGACGCTTTTTATTTTTTGACGTTCTAATGATTTTAATTTTGGTTTTACCAAATCAAAACTACCGCCCGCGCCAGGCCAAACAAAATTGATGCAAGTGGAAAGTTAAAATTTAAAAATCTAAGGCTCAGCCCACTGAGCCCTTTTTTTTATTTTTTATTTATATGACTAAACATTATTATACCCACCTGATTATGCCAAGCGTTAACCTCGGCTTATGCATTACCTCATAGGTCATGTGCACCTAGGACGCGCCCTATTTAGCATTGCACTGCGCCCGCCATGCGCCACCCTGAGACATAAAGATGAAAAGTCTCACCTTCAAACCGGAACACAGCAATGCGAGCACTAATGCTTTGCGGCAGAAATAGGTATGGTGGTAGTACTTCCCCGGACGAACTCACAAAAAAGCTCTACTACTAACAAAATATTCTCCTTACAAACCTGCTTACTTTACCTTAATGGGTGCGTTACCAGATTGGTAACTTGTGGAGAAAACCTGTCATGAAAGCCCGCGAGAAAGCCCTTGCTTGGCTTGTTCTAACTAATGTATGTGATCAATACATAGCTACATACTCTCTCGTGTACATACGGTATCTACATGAGATAATTCCTGTTAGTTCAAGTCATCATCATCATCATGTGTGCAAACTATGAAAAGGTTTCATAGTTTCTAGACCAACTATGATACAATTTAATGGGAAACTGACAAACTACGAGTTCTTAATACGAGTCTCTTAATTGTGTCCACAATATTTCATTGAGATTTTACCATCGCTCTTCCCAGCACCGTGACAAAGCTAGTCCACACATCATAGAACCCTGGGTTTCTCGAACGACTCGTTTCTCGAGATCATTTCTTCCCCATACCTACAAACTATGGAATGAGCTTCCATCAATGGTTATCCCCGTTTGGTTACGACATGAACGCTTCAAGGATAATTATCATAAATTCCTTCAGGGTAGGCAGCGCATCGACAATACCCCTGGTGTTGCCGGTTTCTATCAGCGACGGTGACCACTTCACATCAGGTGGGCCGTATGCCAGTTTGCCTAATTTTTTCATTAAAAACTAATTTAATTAATTAATGTTCATATGAGAATCACATTTTGTAAGGAGCAGGTTAGCAGTGCACTTTCCCTAAATATCCAGTCCAAAGACCGAAAACTAGCAATCAAAACCGATTATCTAACTAATTGAATGCTAAGGTTAAGTTCAAACAAGGCAGTTATACAAATTACATGCATTAATTTGTAAAAGCGAGCCGCTGCGGCGAAAGTTGGGGAAATGCAACGATAATTTTGTCGTACGTTGCAATCAAGTGAGAGTCTGCACAGGGAAAAAACAGAACAGCTAGTATTAGTCCCCGCGTCTACTTCGACGTGAAGGCCGCAGAGGTGGTGGAGTACATTAGGAAGAAAGCCGGAGTGCAATTGAGGGTCATGAATTTGGAACCTCGTCATAATGTGAGCTTTAGCTCATTTCATGCACCAGGAAAGCCGCGGTGCGAGATGAGTGGCGAAGGATTGTGAAGCGGGCCACAGACCCTGAAGCGATGACCACGACCACTCTGCCAAGAGTGTAACTAACGACGAAGAAGAAGCTCATTTTTGGTGAGGGTCCCTACGGAAAGTGTGAAGACTTACTTGAGCCCTGACTTCGGTGGTTCAAGGGCCGTCTGTCACGTGATCGCCCGAGCCAGGGCGCGTCGGCGATCACACGTGTGTTAGATTGAGTTACAAATAAAGTGTTTTTATATGTATGTTAGTTTCTAAGGTATTTATGTTGATTATGGGCCTTTGTTTAGGTTTAGTGCATTCCTCAATAAACCTGAATAAAGATTTTGAATTTGAATTTGAATTAGTACCCTGGTCTATGTGATTTAATTTTGCAAGACTGTGTAGTATGTTTTTTTTTTAACTATGTTAGACTTTCGATTGACTGCGATCTCACCTGTTGGTAAGTGACGATGCGGCCGACGTTGGAGCATGAAGGTCTAGAAGGCACCTACATACGAGTATTATTGTTTTCAGGAAAGACAGACGACGGCAACTTGTTCCATTCCTTAGCAGTTCGCATTACAAAGGTATGTTGCTGAAGGCACCAACAGGTTTCTACCCTAATAGAGACTCACCCTAGACGACCCTTAGACGATTGCGGGTGAAAACTGTTGTTGCTTTCATCAAAATACATAACGTCACATAGGTACACATATACGACGACAAAACTGTAAATTTAGAGACTTGCCTATCACCGAAGTAAATCCAAAGAGCTTTGTCTACGAATTACGCTTAGTAAATGTAGAGACTCGTCTATGACTGAAGTAAAACCAAAGACCTCTGCGTTACTGAATATTATGTCAGTCTCTTAAGAGTAGTTATATCTAAATGTAAATGTAGAGACTTCTATATGATCGAAACTCGACTCAACTGCTACGTTTCTAAGCTATTGGCAACAGCAGCACTTAAGATTGGACTTGAGCTTTCTATTGTATAATAAACTAAGCTTATATTAACGATTAAATAAATAATGCTGGACAGTTTAGACAACATTATCTAGCCCCAAGCCAAGCAGTGCTTCAGTTCAGTTTCAGTTATTTATTTCATTAACAATTATTTAAATCGTGTTTGAAAACAAATTTGTAATTTATACGCACCACTTATAACTCAAGATCGGCTGGATGTTATCTCTTTTTTGGTGGATTCTTCTCCGCTCCGAATAGCAGAATAAGTAATAAGGAGGGTGGGTTCACCGGGGGCTACCCGTGCGAAGCCGGGGCGAGTCGCTAGTACTTAATACAATACACTACATAGTTAGATATTTTTATTACACATTGAAAATACCCAGTAGAACACCTTGAACAAATACCTGCAGATCGTACAAATATATGTTTCGAGGCGGGAATCGAACCCGCAACCTTATGCATCGCAGACGAACCTTCACCGGCCGCGCCACAGAGGTCGTATGTGGAGTTAGAAGGGGGCTTTCCTGTTTTACACAATTAACAACTTCATCTAAATATATAATAATTTTTAATTTCGACGCAGCAAATATTTAGTCCATTCGGCAGGTGGTTTCAGATGGAAAAAGGTCAAAAGTTAATGAAACTTTGGTAGGTTATTTAGGGATAGTTAATTAACATTTTCCCAAGTTTTGGACCTCGAGGACCCTGTGCTAAAAGAGGAGGGGGGTGAAAACTGCACCTTCTTCCGGTTTTTTCTCCTTTTTTTCCTTACATTCTACGGCAAAAGTACCAATTATTTTTTTGTAGAACGTTAAATTTACTATAATTTTGACTATCCAAACATGATTTTATGTTGATAGGTTACCGAGATATGAGGCTTCGATTATTTTTCTAAGTACATCAACTACGTTCAGAGACACATTGGTAGCAATGTGGTTGTTGTCTTTGATGGATACCCCACTAACGCCGGCTATCAAAGCACCATAGCCGCAGAACGAGCTCGCCGGTTTGCTACAAGCAGCAACCAAAGTCGTGTTCTCCTCATCTACCATGGTGAAAATAGCACAAGACACGTTCTTGGCAAACGATCACAAGAAGAGCGCATTCATTTCGATGTTAATGACACAAATGGTGGATGCTAGCATCGAAGTGAAGCAGGCATATGCAGGCACCGTGATCATGGTGGATCCATGGTGTTGGGGATGGGGTTGAGTCCCTGACAAGACAGCTGCTACCCCCAATTAGTGGGATACAAGTTGAATTCCCGCCACTTCTGCACGTGCTTGGAGGTAGCATTTTGCTACATGGTGGCAAGGTGGTTTATGCTCGTTGAAGTGACAAACGCCTTATACCTCAGGAAATCCAAAGTATCACCAAGTATCGCGATGTCACCCCCATATAGAGCCACAAACCACTTGATGCCTGCTTCTCTTACGGGTGGAGTCTGGCCGAAGGAAGACCTCCACTAGCTCAGCAAGTGGTTCACTCTTGCTCTGCTATGGTATTCGGGGTACGGTGAGTTGAGCCAATTCACTTCATATTTTGTGTCATCTAATTCACGCGTTGCGCGATACGCGTTACACGCCGAACTTTACCGAGTGCAGATTTCTTACTGCGCAAATCGTGAATATTCACGGTGAGGCTTCACGCGGCCCCGATTACCACGGCAGGAGTGTGGTGATTTTGGTATTTCGTTGACCAAACGGTGCTGAGGTGGTATCGCACCCGAACACGCGGTAAAATTCACCTATGCCTGGTTTTGATTATCTGCCGTTTTTGAGAGAACCGCCGGGCCTACAGGTACCAAATGAAAGCTAATTAAATTAACTACAACTTCATTACATAACTGATAAGATGTAATGAAAGATAAGATAAGGACTTACTGATAAGATTCGTTGGTATAAGATTAGTATTGGCTGCTAGATTATTATGGAATGTGTGAACTGGAAGAAAGCGTTAGCCGAGTCAGTCGTTTGAAGAAATGGCGGCGATGAGCTCACCACTTATCACGTCTATATTCCACCAAGATGTGCAATCCACTGTGAAAAGAGGCCCATTGAGGCTCTACGTAGGTATGTATGTATGTAAGTATGCATGTACGTATGTATGTATGTTATTAGAACTATCGAACCACACAGGTTTAAATACTGTTTTTAGTGATTTTCGTTCACTTTTCGTTGTGCTAGCGCTATTCTGTCACTTTCTAACTTACCTGAACTTTACTGAGTTAGATAATGATAGAATTTGGCTGTTGTCTGCCTCTAATCTCCTCTAATTGGCCTTTTTTACAAACATTTTCTATACCCAGCTTTAAATTGAATGAAAAACCTACCAGGATGATAATATCAAATTTCTCACAATTGTTTGTAGTAATTTCCTAGTTTTCTCGAAGCAACCCAGAAGTGGCCGTAATTGTAAACCGATAAGAAATAACACAACGAGGAACAAAAGTGTTCACGCGACATTGTATGAGCACGAAACGATAAACATAAATTACCTTTTTGTACAGTTCACAGTTTTGAAACAGACTTTCTAATAACTCATGATGGACTTAGCATTACATAGGTACACTATGAACGCCAAAATATGGCAATTTTGAAAATTCGAACAAATGAGTTCAATACACTGCTGGTTCGCACTCTAGTTACTTGTACTATTATTTATTCTGTGCTCTAGTCCTTGTTATGTCTTCAATAATTAAGCAGCAATAGACGCATAAAACTTGTCAGAATTGTCCGTCTTTATAGTCCAGTCAAGAAGAAGACGTTTCAAAAAGAATGCGAACATTTTGAAAAAAAAAACACTTTTAGGAAAACCAATTGAGAACCAATGGCTGTATACAGATTGCCTTGGTGTCAAATTGTAGCAAATTTAGTCTACTTTAAAAGTATGCATAGTGACTATACCAGTCAGACCCTTTCCTTCACTAAGATATTGAGCAAAAACGAAAAAAAAAGAAGACATTTTCATGGGTTTTTGGGAACACCGCTGCTCGTTGCTCGCTCGCCGCTATAGCACTTGGAAAATTGCAAATCTGGTTTATTTAATGTTGGTTAAGGTCCTAACAACATATAAAAATATCTGCGTGACCGGAACTTTTGCAAGCACGACTCCCTTTTCATGTTTAACTTGACTGGACTATTATGCGTCTTATTTATCTTTTGGTTCGGACACTTTCTGAGCGCTGTTTTGTAAGCAGTAAAAGTTTACCAACCTAACAACTGTTGTAGGTACCTACCTAGATTCAGAGAGATTTGGAAAGACTCTGCGTAAATAAGATAAACTATTCAAAATTGATGTAGTGATTAGTGATTAGTAACACAAAACTAGCAGGTCAATGCGTTTTGAAAGAAACACGATCTTAACCACGTAGAAGACCAATTCAATTTGAACTTCAGTGTGGCGCATGCGTCAAATACGAGTAGTTCCTGTTCGATCCATTTAGATCGATCCATTGTCCTGTTCGATCCATTATACCTATAATTATTTTCCTGATCGATCCTGTCTCCAATGGATCATTTTAAAATGATTATTTTAATTAGTTTTTTGTTACTGACGGATCCCTTAAGGATTACAAAAAAAAAAGTTTTTTATATCTTATTCGCTTCCAAATAACAAAAATTTAAATATGGTATCTTGGTTCACTAGGTGCCAATTACATTATTTTAGGTATTTCTTTTCATATGGTATTAGTTGGTATTGTTCAAATAAATCTGTATTAACCAACTAAATGACCCATGGATAAGATATTTTTCGATCGAGTGAAATAATACGAATCGTGTTACATACGAGAATTAGATAAAATACGGAACGTTTTTTTTTTCAGAAATTAATTCTCGGTAATTTATTTACTAAATAAAACTTGTTTTAAAAAGGGGTGTTTTGGTTAGTAATGAAATCACCTTAAATAACGTTTTGCAATATTTTTGAACGACCTGTCCAACGAAAAAAAAACACTTGTATACTTACATACTTTGTTAACTTGATTAATATGTACTCGTATACCCATAACAGCTTTCTATCCCTAAAAGTCTCGGAGCTATCCCGTGGACAGACAGACAAATGGACAGACATGGCTAAACTATAAGGGTTCCTTGTCTTGTTGACTACGGAACCTGCGACATGGAGTAGGTACTGCTGTCACCTCTGGGCAGGAGCACCTGGATACCAGCTTGGACCTTTTGACTCAGCTCAAAGGCGTGCAATGAGAATTGTCGACAATCCCAAGCTCACGAACGGTATTATGCCTTTAAAAGTATGAGGGGCGACTTTGCCTCTCTCTGCGTGTTCTACCGTTTGTATAATGTGTTTGTTTTGTTTCGTGGAATTGTTTGACATGATGCCTACAGCAACCTTTTTTCACCGCACCGCTCGCAATCGGCACAGGATTCAACCGCACACCTTAGAGCCAGGGTGGTCCCGGACTGTGCGGTTTCAGAGGAACTTCCTCCCGCGAACACTCAGGTTGTGGAATGATCTCCCTGCTGAGGTTTACCCAAGTAACTGCAGTATGGGGTTCTTCAAAAGGGGTGTTTGGAATTTTTTTAGGGTCGGCAACGCGCGTGTGACTCCTCTGGTATTCGTCCATAGGCTACGGTAACCCGGGAACGGTATCTTGCTGTTAAAAAAAAAACCTAGATATATAAGGAGATGTTGTTTGGGTGTATTTATTCCTAAGCCATTATGACGATAGCGATGGAACTGTGGTGTTGTTGTTCACACGCCGGGAAAGGTTTCTGGGCCACCAAGACCACCGAGACCACCGGGACCACGCAAAGGAAGTCGCCAGCACTCGCTAGTGTTAACTAATTTCACAAAATGGCGATTATTACTACTTTCTAGGCACTTGTATGAGCTAGAGACTTCACTATAATAGTATGAATGACTAGTAGGTTTCACTCACACGTTCTTGCGTCTTGATACTTTCAAACGAGAAATAGATAGATGCCAAGTGCTTCGTATTAACTTAACATCTAGCCGGGATCCAATAATACGACCTACCAATAGAGGGTGTTAAATGCAGTGGCAGTTCAAGAATATTGGATGAACTTAGAAAACTTCTCGCCAATCGTAGACGATCGTAGAACATGGTTTTTTTTTTTCTTTATAATTGGCGCCGCACGGCTTGTGCATTTGCCATTTTCAAGTTGGTATCTGTATTTTCTCTATATTGTATTTTAAATATATTTTGCAACGTTACACTCCTTCCAAGTCGTCAAAGTCACAGTCGAGTCATGATTTAGAAAAAAGGTGGCCAATTTTACTAAAACTTTGGTAGACAATTTCCACCAATTTCAAAAGTCAAGCAATTCACTTCCATTTCATTTTACTACACTTGTGCTTTTTAAACGAGCTACATTAGTTAAAATGCCACCAAAATAACACAAAATAACTCAAGAAAACACTAGGAAAAGAAATAAAATAAAAGTAGACAACGTCTCTTTTCGAAAATGGCGGGTAGAGTCAGAACATGGGTTATTCGGAAGGTGGCCACCATTTTATTTTTTATTTTGACACCATACTATGAAGAAAAAGTATGAAAGAAGATTGCATGCAGCAAATGAGATGAGTATGTTGAGATGGATGTGTGAAGTAACAAGAATGGATAAAATAAGGAATGCGTATATAAGAGGAAGTTTGAAAATTGCACCAGTGACAGAAAAGTTGAAAGGAAATTGTTTAGCTTGGTATGGACATGTTATGAGGAGGGATGAAACGCATGTAACTAAGAAAGTTATGAATATGAATATAAGTTCATGGAAAGGAAAAGGATGACCTAAGAAAAGATGGATGGATTGCGTGGAGTGAAAAGGGAGTGAATGATGAAGTGACGGCTGACAGGGGAGAGTGAAAGAAAAAGACGTAACGCACCGACCCCAAATCAATTGGGAAAAGTGCAAGACAATGACGATGACCATATCGTGGACGCAGCCCTACTATCTACATAGATTTAGAAGTGCGTCCAGTCTTAAACTGAACACGCCACTATTTAATTACGCCAAAATAAAATATTCCTTATTTCGTTACCACAAGGATCATTTTGTAACGTCGAGCTTATGTCAAGAGTCAAGTAAAAGCGATAAAGTGCGTTCAGTTTTAACAATATATCATTTTGTATTTTTAGAGTCTAATAAGTTATTTGTAAAAAATATTTTTTTCAATACAAGCTTTTATAAAATTAGTGATCGTAACTGGTAACGTGGTGAGCAGATCAAAATGAGCGTAACCACGGCCAGTCTACTATTATCCATCGATGAGTTCCGTTGTCCACCTTCCATGATGTCTCCATCATCAGATCAGCTCGCTTTCACCATCATATTGTATATTAAACTTGACAGGTATGCCAAATTTCAGCTCAATCGGTTGATAATAACTGCTTTAAAATTCAGTTGCAAGATTCCACCCGGACAAACATACATACCTACATTGCTAGTTAAATAAAAGCTTGTAATTAGGTTATTATATTCTGCGTGATAATGCAGCCAGCATTTTAGGAACACTTTCGTCTGGTGTGATTTGGACCAGTTGAGCTATCTTTAGATTGTTGGAAATGGTCTTTAGGTAGCTCTAATTTTTTTTGTAGGTTTTTTTTTTTTTGCCTCCTTGTATTATTTGTAAATATTAATCTTTCTGTAAATATAGAGTTTTTTATGTCTCAAATTAGTATTTTGTGTGCGTAACACCCTGTATACTTGTTGCCTTGACTTGTTTTGAACAGGTTTTGAATAAATTGCACATCAGCGCCGGATGCATCTAGGAATACTAAAGTTTAAATCTTGGTATTTATTCGCATGTCAAGTGAAAAAGTAGTCTTGGCCTTCGAAACACCGGAAAATGATGACAGATACCAAATTTTTCAATAAGGAGTTTTTCTAGTGTCATTTTAGCGTTATTTATCTCTCGTTAGATGGCGTTTTTGGTTTATGCGACAGTTTTGGTAGCAGTAAATATTTCAAAATACGTAACTATCCCAAAAATATTAATTAGTACATTTTAATTAATATCTTTCCCGGCTTTTATCCGGGTCCTGATCAGGTAGGTAGTCTCGCTGGAGACTGTTTGGTCGGGATTCGGATGAGAGTTTTCACCTCAACTTATAGCTATAAATGTATTTCTAACATAGTTTTTAAGAATAATACTAACAAATAATGGATCTAATAATGTCTGATTTAATTACTGAATTATATTATATTATTATTGTATTTTTAAAACTATTAACGTGGCTGAACGAATTTCTCCACTGCCATGATAAAAAATTAAAAGTAGGTAAATACCAACCACCATCACCATCGGTCACTGACCTAACGGAAGGTAACCAAGAAATAACCGGTATAAAGAAGTAGTGCAGTAGTTAACATAACACAACATAGAATAACACCTAACCACATATTAAGCACAAACATATTATAGTCCCCCCCCCCCCCGATCTTCGACTAAAGTAAAAAGTAGCACACGGGAACCGTGCCCAGGGCCCCCGACCTCACGGGCCCTGAAGGCCGATACAAACGCTTGTGCTCAATATCACATTTTATTTCGAGCTGAAGTCACACAATTTTTGGCGGCTCGCTCCGCTCGCCGTTATGTACTTCTTTCTTCTTACTATTATTATTTTGAAGTAGTAATATAATTTTTGCTTAAAACACAGATTTTATTGCGGCTCGCTCCGTTCGCCGTTATATATTACAAAGTCAAAGTCAAAAGTCAAAAAGTATTTATTCGTTGAAATCACAATGATCATTTTGAATCGTCTTATAAAATAAATTTACTCCAACGTGACCAAACCTAGAACAGTCAGGCAACAAACACGGCTCTGCTTTATTTGATGATCCTTCTTACTACTAAGGTGGGGAGCGCCTGTGTGGTGCCTCGAGAATAAGTGGAAGCTGATTCAAAGAAAAAAGGAAAACCAGGAAAAGGAAAAGAAAACAGTTTAAAGATTTAAGTATTTTTACTTCACTCTTATCGACCTAAAAGGTACCAACCACCATCACCATCGGTCACTGACCTAACGGAGGGTGACCAAGAAAGAACCGGTATAAAAAAGTAGTGCAGTAGTTAACATAACAGCCAACAATCACAAACATATTATTCCTACATTTCCTTTCCTGAAAGTTGAATATCAAAACTTTTGCTACGCCAATGCATATCAAAGGCATAAGGACATGGGGCCCTTATGTGCCCATAAAGTGCCTAGGGCCTCTAAAAAATTAAACATGTACTGAGTCCCCACACTATTTTCCGTGTCGTGGGTATCTGGAACTACAAGTACCATGGTGGCTCAATGGTTCTGAAATACATCTTGCAAACACCATTACAAAGTTTTGTTGACTAACATTGGATGAAATTATTCGATCGATCTTAGGTACTTACCTCTTGAACAAAATTATAAGCTGCGGTTGAGTAAAACAATTGTGCGCAATGGTTGTTATGTAATTTTTTTATCAAAATACGCACACAGATTACAGAATCAATCGTCATGTAACGGTAAACGAACTACCGCTCCACCAAACCACAATATTATGACAAAGGATACAGAGATAAGTAGGTTTAAGTAGTAACTACTAAGACACACAATAGTAGGTAAGATGAAACCCCTGGAAATGAAAAAAAAAGATCCCACACCCACCTAAGAGACCTACCACAAAAACTGGTACAACCCTATTAGGTACTGCACAAACACAATTCAGGTCAAACATTAAAAAGAAGCCCTAAAAATAAGAGCAATAAAACCACCTGCTCTTGTTTGATTAAAAAATCTTTAAAAGAGATCGACATCACAAAAACTGGTACCTAGAGGTAAGCATGTAAGTACATGGTTCATATCAAAAATTCAAAGCAGCCCTACACTCCCAGTTGCTTTTGTTTTACCTATAGGTTTCAAAAAACTCTCAGAAATAATAAAGAGATAGACATTTATTACAAAAACTGATGCTTACAGCCCTATATAAAAACGGATCATGTAAAATAATTAAAAAAACACCTCAAAACTAAGAGCTAAGCTACGCCCAACTGCCTTTATTTAAACGGTTTAAAAAAAACACTTTTAATTAAAAAGAGATCGACATTTATTTCAAAAAGTGCTACCTACGACCAACTGCTTTTTTTTAACGGTAAAAAAAAATACTCTTATAACTAATTAAAAAGAGATCGACATTTATTACGAAAAGCTTCCTACGCCCAACTGCAAAAAAATACTCTTATAATTAAAAAGAGATCGACATGTATTACAAAAACTGCTACCTAGCCCTAGTACCTAGCATAAAGTTTCATAGATAAGTCAAAGATTAAAAAGAAGCTCTAAATATTAAGAGCCCGGCTGCTTTTGTTCTATTAAATGAATCCTCTCGCAATAAGAACAATCATGAACGAAACCCCAATGAATGTGGTTACTGTGAGTGATTTCGGATTAGCTAACAACGATTGATAAGTTTCGATACCTCAACGGATGAGTGCATAGACGTAGAATTTTTTCGCTACGCTAAATAGACAAACGAAGCGTGGGAGAGAGAAGTCATTTTTAAATGTACCCCGTGCAAGAAGAAAAGTGACAGCAACAAAGTATTGAATGTGACATGTTTTGCTTGAGTACATGCGCATACCGGACGGTCTCTTGTGCAGTTTAACTAATTTTGTAATTATTTTAGTAATCTTACTATTAAATAATAAATATTACTTTGTATGACAATGGTGTCGTGTTCAGTTTGTGACTGTGAAGATACAAGACGTAATTATCCGGGAAAATACACGTTTCACAGGTAAATAAGAGATTATTGGTAGTTCGATTGTATTGCTTATTTTATCAATTCTGCTTTAGTAAATGGCCTAAAAACCAGTTTCATTCGTAGATTAGGACTTTCCCTTATATTTTTTAATAATATTTCGTTGCTGCACCTAGAAATAAACAATATTTTATGTAAAATATAAAAATGTTTGATTACGATAGGGCTTGACCAAGTGATGACGTCAGAAATATCGATAGTCCTGTTGCAGTCTATATCGTAGTATAATGCGCATCATGTAAAAAGAACGCTGGCGGTCAAGCTTCTTCAGGCGTTCCAGCGTTCGTTTTAAGAGATTACTTACTTTTCTACTTATTTAAGAGATGTATACCTATGCATTCAATGAGTGCCTACCTAGTTTACTACTTTTTACATGAAGCGCACTATACCTAACTATAAATTAAATTTTTGTCCATCCTAGAATGGAGGTTTACTTTGTTTGGAGTAAATATGTGTGCTCTGTTAACATTTTACCGTTTTTTAAAAAATCTTTAATAACCAGGTGGACATTGAGGTGTGTGTTTTTGTATTGACTATTGAAAAGGTAACTTTAAAGCACCACGGGTGTTTTATTGCAGTTTGTGTAGTAGATATTTTGGAGTAAATATTTACGTTGTTGTACACACGCCTTTTTCCCGAAAGGGTATATTTATTTTTTATTTTTTATAAATAAATATTGTTTATTTCTGCTTAATAAAATAATAGGTAACAAATTAAATTTAAATATACCCCAGAAATTCCGTTCCAGCGGGACTCGAACCTGCACCCTCGCCTGTGATCAGCGATGCCTTTACTTTCGAACTTTGAACAGGTTTCCAATGAAACACCTGTAGATACAGCACTATCAACTTGGCGCTATAGCCGAGTTGATAGTGCCCACAAATTTCGTCTCCAGCGTCATAGCTCGATCTATGGCTAAATTGTTTAAGGCATCGCCGATGACAGGCGAGGGTGCGGGTTCGAGTCCCACTGGAACGGAATTTTTGGGTTACATTTAAATTTAATGTTATCCATAAAGCGTGGTTTACACTTGAAAAATAATAAACTTTGGGGTAACAAATTGTCTATAGATAAAGTAACAGAGTGAAAAATTATATGGGCGTAGCACGGCTGATATAAAATGTTTTTGTGCTTTCAGATTTCCAAGTAATCCTTTGCTACGAGAAAAATGGTTATCGGTTATAAGAAGAGTGGGATGGACTCAAATAAGAACTCCACTAGGTATATGCAGCAAACATTTTAAGTTTAAATTTAAAAGGGAAACTCTAAGATCCCACCTATAAATAAAACTGTAATATTTAGGGGTCAATAAATAATAAAGGTTTATTTATTAACTGTATTCAAAATTCTCTTTATGACGTCAAATCTGCCAAACTGTGTTATTCATGAAAGACTTAATCTGCATTAAGATGTATTTATCTACCATACACATCACGGACGGATGATGAATTCTATCGACAATGTAAAAGTGTTGGTCGAGGACAACACTATTTTTAACTCGGACATAGACTTTCACCAACACGTGCACATATTTTTTTTGGTTCCATCTTCGATCTCTGATTGTAGATCTAGTACATATACTAAATCTATGGATGAGTGAGCGAACGTAAATTTTCGTCATCAGCCAAGATCAACAAAATAATGAACGTTCTAATTTTAAATTCGACTCGATATTTCATTACCCAAGTACATTCAGGTCAATTGTCTCGGGTTTTCTAGTTATCTGTGGATAAATGTCAAAGTGTGACTGCCTGTAACAAATTGGATTCGTTATGCCTGTGTTCGAAACTTAAAATTACTTTTAATGAGCGCTGAATTTGTCACTTTTGAAGTGGCAAAGCGTGATAATGTTCGTCCAAGTCTTAGAGCATTGCAGGCCTCCGTACGTCCAAGCTAATGAGCTTCTCATTAGAATGGAAATTAAAGATTGGCGTTTCTGAAACTACTTACATAATGGATGGGTTGATCATTAAAATTCAAATACAAACTCAAAAGTATTTTATTCATTGTAATTTTATGGATCATTTTGAATCGTCTTATAAACCAAATGTACTCCAGTTACGCGACCAAACCTAGAAGAAAGAACCAGGCAACAAACAAGGCTTGGCTAAAAAATTAAATATTAACGACCCATTGCGTTAGTAGGTAGCATCTACAGAGCGCTTTATTGGCTATTTTTTTCTAATGGTACAGAATTCTCTGCACGAGTTCGACTCTTACTTGGCTGAATTTATTATGCACATTTGTTTACATCTATAACAGTAGGTAGGTATTATTGGTAGGTATAGTAGGTAGGGGGTATAGACGGGAAAGAGAGGCAGAGGACGCCCACAACAACGTTGGGTCGATGATATAAAGAAGGCAGCCAGCAAAAAAGGGATAGGTAGAGCGCAGGATAGGGATCTTTGGAAAGATTTGGAGGAGGCCTATACCCGAAAGGGGCCTTAGGATTAAATATATATGTATATTTTTTATGATACAACAGGATATAATATTTAATATTTTTAATTGTAACTTTGTTTATCTTTTATTAAGGAAATAGAAAGGCTTTTTATTTATTTATTTATCTATTTATAGTAGGTAGGTTCTACCCTGCAAGGGATGGCCACGTAAAGCCCTGTTCTTAGGTTGTATGTAACGCTTTATTTTTAATTCTCGACAGTTCCAAATAAAAGGACCTAAGGTGATGATAATGTCACATAATTCTTTTAGTTAGGTATATAGACAACCAGAGGAGGGTGCACTGCGCAGTGCGCAGCCGCGGTCACCACGCCGTGCCTGTGCAGCCTGTAGCCATTCCAGGGGGAGGGAAAGAAGATGAATTATTGATTGAGATGGCGGCTAAGGCCACCCAGAATGAGAGGAATTACTTATATCGCCAGTCGGATCGCGGAAGGTTTTGGTTCCCGTGGCCTGGCAAACAAGGCACGAGAGGAACACCAGAGTGTTCTTAGTGGGTATTCTGCTCTGGCACGAGAGGAACACCAGAGTGTTCTTAGTGGGTATTCTGCTCTGGCACGAGAGGAACACCAGAGTGTTCTTAGTGGGTATTCTGCCCTTTTCAGGGCGGCGAGTCCCACATAATTCCGGTCCTCCCCGGACCGGTTTATTGGTAAACGAATTCTCACTCTGAAGACAAAAAAAGACAAAAAAAAGGTATATAAGACGACAGATCCAAGCAGAACAAAAATTTTTTTTTTTTACTTCCTACTTCGGTGACGATACAAGCAGATGACCCACCTGATGTTAAGCAGTAACCTCTGCCTTTAACAATGCATTACCTCAAAGGTCACGTCCACCTAGGACACACCCCATGTGGCATTGCACTGCGCCCGCCACCCTGAGACAAAGATGAAGAGTCTCATGTGCCTGTAATTTCACTGGCCCCCAACCCTTCAAACCGGAACACAGCAATGCGAGCACTACTGCTTTGCGCCAGAAATTGGTATAGAGAAATTGGTAGTACTTCCCCGGATGAACTCTTTCACAAAAAAGCTCTACTAAAGTACCTAGTAAGGTTTACATAGTTATTATGGTGCCGCTGTGGTGTGACCAACTATTCTGAAATAGGCCCCTCTATATCCTCCTGTGGATGTCGAAAAAGCCAGCTAAGGGATCCGACGGATAGGCAGCAGTTTTCGTGTTGTTGTTTTTTAGGTGTTGTGTACCTAGGTACACAACACCTATCCTGCGATCACCAATCTGCCTGCCAATCGTCCTGACTATTGCAAACCCCCCATTTCACTATATGGGGAGGCCTCGTCCAACAGTGGACGTCTATTATATAGGCTAATGACATAGTAAAACTAGAGAATACAAAACAATATAAATAAATCATGTTGGACAGTTCCCACAACATTAATTAGCCCCAAGCTAAGCAGCTTGGGGCTATAGGCTTGTGTTATGGGTACTAGATAACCGATATACTTAATACATTACATAGTTTTTTTTTTTAATTATACGTAGAAAATACCCTGAACACCCTTAACAAATATCTGCAGATCGTACAAATGTGTTCCGAGGCGGGAATCGAACCCGTAACCTCCTGCGCTGCAGGCGAACCTTCGCCCGCCGCGCCACAGAGGTCGTCGGTTTTGGTAAGAGATGCTCGGTCAGAGATTAAAGACAACGTAATATTTTGTAAGAAAATTATTCCATGACATTTCCCCGTCTTTTTTATGAAGCCACCCAATGAACTCAATCCAAAGGGACTCCAAAATCGATCGGTTCCGAAGCAAATCGCTGTGCTCAGCCTTCCGTGGAAGTTTGTCAACACACACCGATTCAACTTTTTAATTACGACACATCTTACAAGAGTGGTGGTAGTATTTGAACGCGCGCTTCTTCCGCCGTGCCTTAGTACCGCGCGGGCGCTATGGCGGCCGAACGCACGCTAACTCGCACCAAATTTAAAACGATCTAGTCATTCTATTTTTAAACAAGACTGAAATTGGCGCCAATCTTACATGTGACTGTGACGTGACTTGTGACTGAAAGTGACTTGACATGACTGGGATTGACTTTGACAGAACTTTGACTGTTTGGAAGGAGAAACAGGTAAGATTTTTTGCACCCTGTACCGCTAATAATCATATACTATTAAACCAACATGTATATTATATCAAATATAAAATCAATTGCTGCAACCCCCTCTGAAAAGAGGCCCATTGAGGCTCTGCCTACCCTTTCGGGGAAAAGGGCGTGAGTCTATGTATGTATGTAGGTATGTGATCTCGAATACGGCTTTAACGTGATAGAGTTTTAACAAAACATAAATCTAGCTAGGAGGTCTTATCTCAGGGAAAAAGTGATAATCTACAAAAACAGGATTGGGTTGAAACAAGAACAGACATTTAGGTAAAATGGGTTCAATCAAACGGTACGATACCTAAATGGGTAGAAAATTATAGGGTAAAATACAAGAAGCACTCACAAAATTCGATATTCTTTGTAAGTAACAGAATATTGAATAGTTTGTATTCCGCGGCCGAGCGCCCGAATTCGAATTTCGAACAGGCACATAATAAATAATAGTACAAGGAACAGGCTTATTCTGAATTCAATTATACAATACTGCCTGAAGAGGAATATTAGAGATTGTAAGGGTAGCGATATACTTAGTAATAAGAGATTTTAAGGGTAGCTATAAACTTGGTAAGAACAATTTTACAAAAAAAAAAGCTGATTGAAGCTTGGTTCGACCAGATATTTGTACAATAATGTTAGGACCTCAGGTTATTGAAAAGTATTTAGTTATCCAAAACAAAGCAGTTCAAGAAAAGTAAGTGTGAGCTAACAGCTCAATGGTGGAATCAACTTTTTTAGGGATCCGTACCCAAAGGGTAAAACCTATTACAAAGGCTCGGCTGTCCGTCTGTCTGTCTGTCTTTATGTCTGTATGTCTGTCTGTCTGTATGTCTGTCTGTATGTCTGTCTATCTGTATGTATGTCTGTCTGTCCGTCTGTCACCAGGCTGTATCTCATGAACCGTGATAGTTAGACAGTTGAAATTTTCACAGATGATGTATTTATGTTGCCGCTATAACAACAAATACTAAAAAACAATAAAATAAATATTTAAGGGGGCTCCCATACAATAAACGTGATTTTTCCAAATGTAGGTTAAGCAATGATCTGCGAGGTCAGTTTTTGGATGGGTGACCACTTTCTGCGGGCAATTTTTATTTTTATTTTTTTTGCCGTTTTTTTAATAATTTTACGGAACCTTTTGTGCGCGTGTCCGACTAGAACTTGGACGATTTTTTTTTTCTATAGATGTTAAAGATTCCATTGCTTATGCTTATTTTACTTTTGGGAAACTCAATATCGTTCGTTTAGTTCGATCATCGATCTATAAGGGTCGTTGATAGCACCACAGATCACGGAAGTAACATCTGTGAATAGCACCCCCAAGAAAATAGGTAGTTTACATACATACATACATACACGCCTTTTTCCCCAAAAGGATAGGCAGAGCCTCAAATTAGCATGTTTTCACGTGGGTTGCAACATCGTGGGAAGTAGACGTGACAAGTGGTGATCTCATCGCCGCCATTGCTGCCCACGACTGACTCTTCTAGCGCTTTCTTTCAGTATTAACACATTCCATAATAAGCTAGCAGTCAGGACAAATCTTATACCAACGAATCTTAGTAACAACTAGTTAGTAACCTAACTGCGTTTGACGACCTCTATAGCGCGGCGGGCGAAGGTTCGCTGCGGCGCAGGAGGTTGCGGGTTCGATTCCCGCCTCGGAACAAATATTTTGTACGATCTGCAGATATTTGTTCAGGATGTTCTGAGTATTTTCTATGTATAATAAAAAGTATCTATTTATGTAATGTATTGTTTTAGGAATATCATTTATCAGTACCAAAAACAAAAGCTCTGCTTAGCTTGGGGCAAGATAATGTTGTGTGAACTAACCAGCATTATTTTTTTAATATTTATTTATTCTAACCTAACCAACACATCAAATTAAATTGAAACTCAATTTTCCAAGGTGCTGGATCATCCTTGCGCAATATATCGGCATCGAATTATTATGACATGCATTATTATGCGTAACAGTGTTGATAATACGTGCGCATAAAGGTGTCACAACACTACGTAATGCCACCAAACACCAATTATGCGGGATGGTTGGTACTGTCGGCGTCAGTTGTTTGGGTGAAAGTATTGACACTTTCTCTGAGCGTCAGCTTATCAGACGCATTTATTACAATAACCGGACGTTGGCTGGTAAATGTCATTATTATTTTAGAGTTTGGTATAAGTTCAGACTTTATACAATAAAGAATTACGTAGGTATTTCTCTAGTTCTTCAAGAAGTATCTGCAATGATAGCACAATTTGAATTTATGACTGAAATATAAATACTTATATCTACTCTCTTATCGTAAAATTCAAATTATAAACTTCAAAACGATTTTATATTGACATACTTTGTAAACGCAATACCTAACGAAATTTAAAAATAGAATCATATGGTAACACTTTTTATCTGACTAAATAATGTTATTATTTATTTATTTATTTTAATAGTACATTATGGTACTAGTGTGTAATGTTGGTCATTTCCGCTGAGGTGCCATTGAGACCCGAACCGTTAGGTGAGGGTCTTAAGAGAGCTGAGGACGGTAATCATCAATACCGTATCATACGACGTTTTTCAACACACTTGTGAATAAAGTAATAATAAAACAGAAATACACACTCTGTGTAAATGTTCAACTGTCTCTATGAATAATAGCAATGAAAAAGTCACAGTTTGTTTACAGGTGTAAGACAGAAATACACACTCTGTGTAAATGTTCAACTGTCTCTACATATAACTCACTAGGGAATAATAGCAATGAAAAGTCACAGTTTGATTACAGGTGTCATTATATGTCTAATTGTGGTGAAATTAGAGCCACTTTTTTGAGAAAGTGTGTTGAAAAATAAAAATAAACAGTTTTTTTCACTACGGACAGACCAAGGAGGATCCATGCTCTTTTTCGAATATATTTTTTGCGGGAGGTGGTAGTTCTTACCCGGACGTACTCTTTCACAAAAAAGTGGCCAAGTGAGTGTCGGCCACGTGTATTGTAGGGTTCCGTAGTTGTCCGTCACAATATGCGGACTTGCGGAAGGGGGGTTTCCCATTTTACCTAACAACTTCATCTAAGTAATTTTCATTTTAACTTCTCCAAGTAGGTATTTTTTTTAAGTTGTTGAACCCTAAGAATACTATATTTATGCTCAAAAGCTCTACAACTACTGTGTATTATGAAAAAGAAAAAAATAAAGTATTTGTCTACCAAATTATTTCTAAAGCTGATATGAGGAACGAGCGCGTTGAACTCTTTTGTATGGTAAACACGATGCGCCTGCGCACAGCTAAAGATCGGAACGAAATATTTATATAGTTATTCTACGATAACAACTCATTTGTATAATAAAGTGCCAATTTTATAGCAAAACATGTAAAGTTAACTTCCTAATTATAAAGTAGTCTAAAATTTTTATAAATAGCTACACGCCTTTTTCCTCGAAAGGGTAGGCAGAACCTCAGTTATTATTATATCTTTAAAATATAAAACCCTCGACTATTTTCACTGTTCTAACCATCGACGTAAATAAAATGAAGTTCTAACACATAAAACCGCATTGAAATCGGAACTCTATATTGAATTCTAGATTCTTGTCTTCAATATATTTTAAACTAGCAGCGCCCCGCGGGTTAGGTGTTAGGTTAAACCCGCATAGGTCTCGACGGTGTTAAGTGTTAGGTTTTACCCGCATTGGTCTCGATCCCGTGGGAACATCGGGATAAAAATGTGTCTATGTGTTAAAAAACATAAATCATAAATCATTGATTGTTTAGAATCTAGGTAAAATACAATTGCATTAGATATTAGGTTGTTAGGTATAGGTATCGCTAGATTCTGCTTTTCAGCGTACAAACATTAGACAGGTAAGTCAAACTGGTCAATTTATAAAACAGATCGGCAAGTTTATAACTAAGAAGAGTATGCACGAACTTCCAAATTTTAAGAAGCTACTCTGTGTCCTACTTACTTAAGATAATACAAACATGTCAACAATTAAAATAACTATTTAAAAATAAAAATAAATACATATTTGTCGAGTCTTATTGTACTCTGAATTTATTTGTATAGTAGGTACTCACCCAGAAATTAACTTGAAATACTGTTGTCACACAAAAACTCATCTACTGTATAATAAGCATTTCATTAAGTTTGCTCTTAAATACATTTAAACTTGACAATGATCGAACAGATAATGGTATCTTGTTGAAGATTATAGGCGCCATGCAGTAAATACTTTTCCGTAATAGCTGTGTTCGACATGAAACATTGCGTAATTTACCCTCTAGGCGACTTCCAACTGCAAACCATTCAAATGACGTTGCTTTTGACAAACACAGCAACCTCACTTATGCAGGCAGTGGTAGAAATTGTTATTCCGGGATTCAAGCTATCTCCATTCCACGTCCAAATCCGTCGAGCGGTTTCAGCGTGAAGAAGTAACAAACACACACTCACAAACTTTCGCATTGATAATTTTAGTGATAATGGCGGTAAAGTTCCATAAAATTATTTACTTTCTTCGCGTTACGTACGAGTATACGTAGGTTGGGCATTACCAAACTGTGACATTATGGTGATTTCGAAACAACTTACAATTTGCATAATTTTCACTTTCCCTGCAACGTCAGTCTGGCGTGAAGAGTTAGCTTACCCGGTCACAGGTTCAATTCCTGCATCTCGTGAGAAACTTGTGTGATTTGAAATACGGTTGCAGTAGATTTCGTCAAAATTACTTAATTAAGGCGCTATAGGTTCAACCAGTCTCAACGAAAAATTTTAGGGTTCCGTACCCAAACAGTAAAACGGGACCCTATTACTGAGGCTCGGCTGTCCGTCTGCCTGTCCGTCTGTCATTAGGCTGTATCTCATAAACCGTGATAGTTAGACAGTTGAAATTTTCACAGATGATGTATTTCTGTTGCCGCTGTAACAACAAATACCTACTAAAAAACAGAATAAAATAAATATTTAAGGTGGCTCCGATACAAAAAACGTGATTTTTCCTGAAAAATTCTCGAGTGAATTAAATCGAATAGTGTATTGAATTAATGATTTCACTAGATAAAAAGCTTAGGAATGGCACATATTTTTTTTATTCTTGAAAACTGTAAGAACTTATCGAAAACTTAAAAATTCTAGAGCTCATAATAGACAAGCTGTGAACCTATTGCGCCTTAAAACAACCTTGATTAATAATTGGATCAAATAGATTAAATTATAATGCGAATTATGTGTGTTAAATAACTAAAAGCCAAGGTTGTTCAGGTGGTCATGACATTATGGTTTCATTAGGACGTTCCAATTTCACATAATCAACTATCGGGCGATAAGGATTCCACTGTAAGGTCAACGCTTATTACTAGGCAACCGTTTGTTTTAATTAGAAGCAAGTACCGTGGTACCTAATTTAGGCTAATTGCAAGTTATTTTTTTTGATCCGAGATCTACTTAACTTGGTACAAATTTCATGATAGGTAGGTATGTATAGGTACATTAGTGCATACCACGGTGAAACGATGAAAAGATTCGCTTGAGGCGAAAAATATATTTTTTATTGTTTTTTGCTAATTACAGCTCATCAACACATTTTGAGATAACAAAACTCACGATGAACTCTACGTAGGCAGAGTTTACGGTTTGAATAGATCAATTTTAAGGAGATGCAACGTTTCGGTTGTGGCACTTTTTTTGTGTTTTTTGCTTATCACAGCTCATCAACACACTTTGAGATACCGAAACCTGGTTTTACGGAAACTAGGAGACCTAACACGCATATTTTGATTGAAAATATCTCTTAAATAGCATTAGTTTAGCTAAATAATGTCAATTAACAAAAAAATCACTGTAGAAATCGTTGAATGACATTCGCAGCTAAATTGTTGAAACACTATCAATCAAAACACGCGTGTTAGGTCTCGTAGTTTCCGCAAAATTAGGTTTCGCTATCTCAAGATGTGTTGATGAGATGTGATGAGCAAAAAACACAAAAAAATAAAAAAACGCGCCACAACTGAAACGTTGTACTTCTTTCAAATTAATCTATTAAAACCGTAAACTCTGCCTAGTTAATCATGAGTTTTGCGAATATTATTATTGTTTTGTTTTTTATTTTGTTTAGTTTTGTTTTTAGGAAACGCGGCTTATACATATTTAAAGAAAGAAAGAAAGAAAGATAAAACTAAGTTGTGCCTCTTAGTACCAGTCACGTAACACTCAGACACCAATTGGCGTCCAGCTCAGCATTTGTTGTATTGTAGCAACACAACGCTGATCGTCCGCTGGAACCATGTAATTGAAAAACACGGATGTCTGCTTGACAATAAATAATTATACATCATTAATGAACAAATAATAATAATAATAAAGAAGTATTTCATAGCATAAAAGACGTAATTATTACAATTGTACGTCAAGTTAGGATGTATTTGCCTATATATTCTCCATTTTATAATCTTAATGTATGCTTTTTCCTTTCCAGTGGCAGCACCGATGGCCTCGAGAGTCGCATGGAAGATGCTCAGTTCCCAACAGCCAGTGCGCTTCGCCAGTCGGCACTCATGCAACAGTGCCCTCTCAGGGATGCTCCGAAATGCCCTCCTGCTTCTAAAAGGTATATTCTTTCCTCCATCCAGGAAAGCTCCGCGACCGACTCACCTTCACACCGTTATGTCACACTGGTGTGATGGTTAGAAAGAAAATTTCCTCAACGTAACACTAGTATTAAAGATAGAAAAACGCTTTCCTAACCTCAACACCAACGCTCTCTACAACTCTACATCCTTCTTCTAGGCTTGTATTTCTTTGAGTCCATTCGAGTAAAAGAAACAAGTTAGGCAGAGAGGACTATAGTTTTCTTCGAATAAATAATAATGCTGGACAGTTCGCACAACAATATTTAGCCCCAAGCTAAGCAGAGCTTGTGTTATTGGTAGGTTACTAGATAACTGATATACATAATACAATGCATTACATAGATAGATATTTTTGACTATACATATAAAATACCCAGAACACCCTGAACAAATATCTGCAGATCTACAAATATTTGTTCCGAGGCGTGAATCGAACCCGCAACCTCCTACGTCGCAGGCGAACCTTCGCTCGCCGCGCCACAGAGGTCGTCAAATAGGAACCCGGTTACTAATACACATCATTTTTTTATTTTTTTTTTATTTATAGCATACAGCCCACTATTTATAGTGGTCACCATGATTACTTGTCCTTGTCTATCAACTGCTAGTTATCGTCATGTCACTACGGTATGTACTAGGACGCGCCCTATGTGGCATTGCATTGTGCCCACCACACTGAGACATAAAGATGAAAAGTCTCATGTGCCTGTAATTTCACCGGCACCCATACCCTTCAAAACGGAACACAACAATTCGAGCACTACTGCTTTGCGGCAGAAATAGGTATGGTGGTAGTACTTCCCCGGACGAATTCTTTCACAAAAAATCTCTACTACTACTTAATTATATGTATGTGTAGCTTAGTAGTATATTTATTTTATTTTTCAAAGCGTATGTTTACCTATGTATACATATTATATACATAAATATATAGTATTTTTTATCTGTATACCGCCGTCTTATGTTCTTGTTTTATCCTGTACATCCAAAAGTTGTCCGGAAGAGAACGCTTTTAGCGATAAGACCGCCCATTGTACATTATTAATTAGTTTGTTGTCTGTCACTTTGTTATTTCACTTTATCTTAGTTGTTCTATATTTATTTATTTATTTATTAGAGTCACCGACATAGCATACACCGTTACAAGTAAATACACACGTGATAATTATGCTATGCATGCCAAGTGCTACCACAATACAAATGACAGACTACATGCTATTAAATAATGATGAGCGAGAACAGATTAAAAATAAAAATAAAAAACATTATCACAAATTAATTTAAATTAAAACAATTTCTTACAAATTGAATTAAATAACAAAACAAACACAATTATAAAACCAAAAATAAAAAATAAACAGTCCTTTAGTCAAATTATCTACAAAAATTAAAATTAAAAATTTAACCTAACAAAAAATTCTTAGTGAAAACATTTCTTAGTGAGATTTTTCTTAGGCGCAATAGGTTCATAGCATGTCTATAATGAGGTCTAGAATTTTTAAGTTTTAGATAAGAGTGCTTACAGATTTCAATAAGAAAAAATATAAGGTATTTTTAAGCTTTTTATCTAGTGAAATCATAAATTCAATACACTATTAGAATTACTTCACTCGATAAAAAAACTATCTAAGATACCACCTTTTTAAAATTGAAATACCATTTTAGACTTCTTACACGTTTTAATTTATAAAACATTTGGTAACTTTTTAATTATTATTTGAGTTAGTGAAGTCATCAACAAATAAAAAACTCTGAAGGGCATTTTTACAAAAACATGGTATCACAGCTTGCACTCGCTTTCTTCACCTCATACAAAAATGTTTTTGAAACTGGTTGGCGCCTTAAAGTTTAATAATGAGTTTATCTATTCATCTATGTATCTATCATCACTAGTTTTCATAAAGCACGCTCTCATTCCAGATACCGCACACACGACGGAACATGCAACAACTTCCACCGTCCCCGCTGGGGGTCGACCATGACCCCCGTGCAACGCTTCCTCCACCCCTCATACTCCGATGGCCTCCAAACCCCACGGCGGTCGATCTTCGGCACCACTCTTCCATCAGCGAGAGAGATCAGCGCGCTGGTGCATGAGAGCCAGAATGTAGAGAGCCCAGGGATAACGCATCTGCTGATGCAGTGGGGGCAGTTCTTGGACCACGACGTGACCTCGTCTTCGCAGTCCAGAGGGTTCAACGGGTCAGTGCCGAGGTGCTGCAAAGATGGCGGCAAGGATTTCGTTTCTAAGGAGTTCATGGTAAGTTAAATACCTCGTTCTGGTCAAAATGCCTGTTTACTCGTGATTTACCTATTTAAAATAACTACTCAATATAAGACGATTTGTTAAAATTTTGGAGTCGTTGTGTTACATGCTCACTCAGTAACAGTAAAGGTTACAAACTTGATGTTAAGGTGGTTGCTTTCGCTTGTGGCGCGAAATTCAATTTTTTTCGGGTTTTTTGCTCATCACATCTCATTTACAGTTCTTAAGATAGTGAAAACTATGTTGCCGGTAATTATATGACCTAAAACACAATTATTAATTTATAGTATCTCATAAATATCATTAGTTTAGCTACGATTGTGCTTCAATGGTTTTTACCGTGTTTTTTGTTTAAAACACATTCATAGAATTAAAACATTAAAACTAATGATATTTATGTGGTACTATAAATTAAAACTAATGATATTTATGTGGTACTATAAATTAAAACTTGTGTGTTAGGTCATATAATTAGCAGCAACATAGTTTTCACTATCTTAAGAAGTGTAAATGAGATGTGATGAACAAAAATACGAAAAAAAATGAATTTCGCGCCACAAGCGAAAGCAACCACCTTAATACAGTAATTACTTGAGGATGTAATCTAAATAAATCATAGACAAGAAACACGATTGGTGAAACATTTGTTGATAGCTTTATTTTTTAAATTGACCCTCCCAAAACACGTTTTAGGTAGCTCCTTCGATTAGAGAAAATAGTAAGCGTACATTTTTATACTATTCAGTAGGTAATCACATTTAGATTAATTATAGATAATTATTTTTTTATATTTGCTACTTTAGAAGCAAAACGAAGTTGTATCGTTTGTCGCTTACGTCAGTTACTCAATAACCCTAGTAATCCAATAACCCTACTTAATGTAGGATAAAATGTACCAATGACGTGTAAAATCTGTTTTTTTTTACCAATAAATTACTATTGACTATTGTTACTTCCGAGCTCAATAAATCTATACCTCATCTCTTGCCTGGTTCAAGTGAGCAATAGCTATGTCACTTTCTTGCAGCTATTGTTTTTAGACTCCGCCCATTCGGTATTTTAACATATCGCCTTAAATTGAAACGAAACAGTTGATATTTTTTTTACCATCTTTCAGCACCCAGAATGCTTCCCCATCGCGGTTCCATCTTCTGACCCGTTCTACGGCCCCAAAGGCGTGAGATGCTTGGACTTCGTGCGCTCGTCTCCAGCTCCTCGCGACGACTGTGCGCTGGGCTGGCGAGAGCAGCTGAACCAGGTGTCGGCGTATATCGACGGCTCACCTTTATATGCCAGCTCGGCAAGGCAGTCCGACAAACTCAGGCTGTTTAGGAATGGTAAGTTTTCAACGTACGAGAATGAATGAATGAATGAAAATACTTTATTGCACACCTTACAAACTAGTTAAAATCAACACATAACAACTAAACAAAAATCTAAATGTACAATGGGCGGTCTTATCGCTAAAAAGCGATCTCAAGAAAAGAAGAAGAAGTGAAAGGAGAAAGGAGAAGTGTCATTGTTAGGGTTAGCCATTGTGGTGAAGATATTAGTCAGCCTAGACCTGAACCAGACAACGGAAAGGGGCTTAGCGGTTGCTTCCTATTGGTCCAATAAAATTTAGTCATGCTTAGCCACTGACACGAAAGAAGAACGTAGGAGAAATTTTTACACGTTCTTCTGAACGTGCAACATTCACGTTCTCGTTTCTCGAGATCATTTATTCCCCATACCTTATATGAACTATGGAATGAGCTTTCTTTCTGAGGGTTTCCCGGTTGGCTACGACATGTGTCGCTTCAAGAAAAATGTTAATAAATTCATTCAGGCTAGGCAGCGCATCTTAATTACCCCGGGTGTTGCCGGTGTCTATAAGCGACGGTGACCACTTCACATCAGGAGGGCCGTATGCAAGTTTGCCTATTCATATCATTAAAAAAAAACTTTCTGACTTCCTATTATTCTTGGTCAACTCTGTGATGGAAGGTTTTTTTTATACTACTTTGAATAACGGATCAAGCAGATGGCCCTCCTGATGTTAAGCGGTACCCTCTGCTTATGAACAGTGCATTATCACATAGGTCACGTCCACCTAGGACGCACCCGATGTGGCATTGTAAAGCGCCCACCACCGTAAGACATAAAGATAAAAAGTCTCATGTGCCTGTAATTTAAACGGCAACCTTACCCTACAAACCGGAATACAGCAATAGATAGATAGATAGAAAATTATTTATTGCACAAGACAAAAAGCAGTACATAGGCGAACTTAATGCTAATTAGCAATGCGAGAAAAACTGCTTTGCGGCAGAAATAGGTGGTAGTACTTCCCCGGATGAACTCTTTCACAAAAAAGCTCTACTACTACTACGCAAAGTGTATTGATAGTGAGTAAAAGCTATGGTTGTTAATTTCTAAACCAATTTAATGTTTTCCACAGGCATGCTCCAATACGGCCGGGTACAGCAACGTCGTCCGATTTTGCCTCCGGGGCGTCGTGACGAGCTCTGCCGAGGAGGTGCAGTTTCCACCGACTGCTTCAAGTCTGGAGACGCCAGGGTCAACGAGCACCCGGGGCTGGTGGCGGCGCATATCGTCTGGCTGAGGCAGCATAACAGGTAAGCTGATGATCGAGTGTTTAGTTGTGTTTGTTAGGTTAGGTTTTTTTTTGTGGCCGAAAATGGAGCACACTCTAGCCTTGAAGAGACCCAGATTATAATTTTCTGGAAAGACAGACGACGGTAGTTTGTTCCACTCCTTAGCAGTTCGCATTATAATGGTAGAACTGAAACGTTTAGTACGAATAGAGGGTATACTAATGAGGTAAGGATGGTACCGAGCCGTGCGTCTGCTCGTTATATGATGAAAAGGAGATGGTGGGATCAAGTGTGGCAAGCTATTAGTCAAAATGGCTTTGAGTGAGACATCGACACGAAAGAACATGTCAGTTTTGTCAATTGTTGAACTATTTAATACGGCGCGAATATTGTTGTTGTTTTACCAGAATGGCACAAGAGCTGGCACACCTGAACCCTCACTGGAGCGATGAGAAGATCTACCAGGAGACGCGCAGGATCGTAGGTGCCATGGTGCAACACATCACGTACCGGGAGTTTCTGCCTATTGTGTTAGGTAAGAGAACGCAGCTATACTGACCGGTCTGAACATAGCCACCCAAATCTCCCGATCCTGCTGGGTTGCTCTTATAACCATTCAATTCAAAAATTATTCAGTCGAAATATCAGTTTCGTGATGTCCGCAACTATACCTACACCACTATTCCAAATATCCCATAAAAAAAACCTGGATGATGAGTATTCGATAAAGATTGAATCTACGCAAAAAAATTAACCAATTAACAATTACCAGGAATATCCTTAAAAAATGGGAAGAATTGATCAAAACTATTTAATAGTCCATGCGCCATAGATTACCACCAAGTTACTTTTCGACGCATCATGCGTCACCGCACAAACTCAAGCACGAGTATTTATGTCCATAACTTTATTCGGATTTTGTCAAGAAAACAAATGTTACCCTAATATCTTTTTTAATTCCATTCGAAAAAAAAACATTACGCAGATTATTACCGAATACTTAATATCCAGTTATTTTTTTTATGGTTGGCACCTATATTTGGAATAGTGGTGTATTTAAAAGGTACAGTCGGAGAAGATCTAATATGAATAGTTTTTGAACTGAATGGCTATAATGCCATGGTAACCCATGAATGGTAAATCATGATGGTATGTTATGTGAGGACGAAAGGGAACGATTGCTCATCTCGTACAGAAAATTTTAGTGGACGGTTTGCTAAGTTAGCCATAAGCGAACAAATGCTTATTACAATGAAATCCTTAGACGCATTGTGTCATTGCTACTGGTTTTCAATGTTCTTTTTTGTATCCTGTTTGTAGGGGCTCAGAATGCAATGTTAGCAAATATACTATGCCCCGCGCCCCGCGCCGTCGGTACAGGCAGTCACGTTCGTACTGTCGCTTGGACCATACATCATGTAACATTTGAATAATTTAAATCAGTTTGTCAATCGAAAGTTTTCATCACCAATCCTACATTGGTGACTCCGACGCTTCTGGTGGAGGAATAAATGTGAACTGAAATGCGGATGTGACTCCCTCCCGATGAAAACCACGCCTCGGGAGGTAAAGCAAAAAAGGTAAAGATAGGAAAAGCAAGATAAGTCATCAGAAGACTACCAGCTACCATCTAGAAGCCCTTAGAACGAGTATTGGCAGTGTATGGCCCGGGAAGAGATGACCATCCACCCGCGGTCCAGCCACGGACTCTACAGGAGCGGAATAAGGTGATTCCAGCTACATCTGAGGTGCTGACTACGTCCTACAGTGGATAGTTGGACCTGCAGATTCACTCTACGCGCTTATGCCCGGTTTTGCTGCTCACCGGAGGACCAGTGACGGACTTCGAGGAGGCTCAGTCCCACTACAGAGAGTGACTGGCATCATGTTCACGCTATGAGAGAAGGTGCTATGGTGCTGTTGCATAAAGTCATGTGATAATAAGTGTTGTTGATTTCATTTTAGAATCAGTGAACACAGTCTTATTTGGTAGCGTTGTGATGCTAAACACGTAGTAATTAGTTTACAATGCATCTCGTAGCATTTGGTAAACGAAACGTCGTTTTGCATCGCATCGCGTCGAAAATAATATTCAGGTCCGACAACAGTTTTTTATTATTTTGTGGTTATATTTTATATTTTTTGCTATTTGTTAATTTGTGTGTACTATTCTTAATTTTTTACACATTTTTTAAATTTTTGTATATTATTCTCTGAACGAAAATTTTTGTGTATCGAAAGATTGTATTTTGTGTTTTGAGTACAAAGTAACTACGTAATATAAAGAACATTCCACAGCGTCGCATTTGTTTGTGTGTGTTATACGTAGGTTCTCGGAAATTGATACTTTGTAATTGTATAGAAATCATCTTTCGCTTATCGAACAGAACGACTATATGGTATTCTGTAATTGTGAAGCCTTTGACTCAATGTTTGTCAAGGTAAATTAAATGTTATATTTTGATTACTTGCGATATAATGCCCGTAGTAATTAGTTTACAATGCATCTCGTAGCATTTGGTAGAACGAAAAGTAGCATCGCATCGCATCGTATCGAATATTTGTAAGTGCAACAAAGCTCAGTGGAGGAAAAAGTTGAAATTTACGGCATCTTCATAACAACCATGATAGTGATCATTGTGTTAATCTCGATTTGCATTTTTTGTCGGAAATGCAATAGGAAAGTGAAGAAATGGGCTAGAAAGGAAATGGTTTCCGCCATATCAATGAGTCAAGTGGACAGAGTTGGTCAACAGACAACTCCCATGCCAAGCGGACAGCCGCAACAAGCCCAGTATGCGTAAATATAAGTAATATAAGAAATGTGTAAACGTGTTAGAATAAGAAAGTTATTTACTTGTTCTTTATGAATGCAACATATTTTTTTTATTTTTTGTCTCAAGTTTTGCTGTGGGTGAATTGAGCCCACAGTCACATAATTTAGTTGGCGTCGTTACACACGGTCCCGGTGATTAATTTAATATGGCAGGTAACGACTACCCTTAAAGTTAGGAAATGTTGCATACAGATACAAGAAAAGTAAATAATTTTAATAGTCGTAGTTACACATAGATCTACTTCGTAGATTTTACTTACTTTTGTTTTAACATTCAGTTTAGAGTAGAGTCAGTTAAAAATGAAACAGTTTTTTTTTTTTTTTTTTGATGGAATTACTGATTTAATTAAATAAAGGTTACAAAATGTATTATCTAAACGGCGGTACGAATGTGACTGCCTGTACCGACGGCGCGGGGCGCGGGGCATAGTATATTTGCTAACATTGCATTCTGAGCCCCTACAGCAACGACAAATGACGACGACGACGGTGTTCCCAAATAAAGAATAAAATCAAATAAAAAAACACTAATCGTTATTACAATGGGCTTGTAACCTTTAGAAAGTGTTCTTAAACTCAATAGTATTAGTATTTTGTTACTAGGTATAGTGGACGGTGTACAAAGCAAATATTGATAGAAAACCGCAAATCGATGTACAGGATAGCCGTTTGGTACACGGGTACCTACTTTAGGCACACTTTAGGTTAAAAATATTCCCATAGGGAGGACAGTAATGACGTCATTTTTTTTTGTGAGTAGGTACTTAAGTACTAAAGTGTGTTTTTTTTCTTCCATAAACCTATAATGTTTGGTATCATATGAAAGAGCTTCATGAGCCGGTTCTAAAAATATACTACACCATTAATTAAATACTAACCTTTAGGTCACATGTTTACTAAAAATCCAGGAAATATTTTCAAAACATAGCAAGTTTGGGCTTCTCCGGGTTGGAGACGGCTTAGTAAATTTTTGTAAAACATACGTCAAATGTATCATATCTAAAATTAATGGGAATATTTTTAAGAACTAACGCTAAGTATGATTGTTGATTTAACATAAAGTAACCCGTATACCAAATGGCTATCCTGTACATCGATTTGCGGTTTTTTTTAATCGTACCTTGACTAACTACTATTTCTGTTTGTGAGGTAAACGAATCATTGGTCATCTCCCTGGTTCGTTACACACTCAACTGCTGCTGAACAACTGCCTATACATGAAGTGCCATGACGAACGGTCTGAACCATCTCCATTCTCGCCCCATTCTAACACATCCCTTGAACCGTTTTCCAGGGTCAGACGTGATGGAGATCTTCGAGCTGGACCCTCAGAAGAAGGGCTACTACAAGGGCTACAGCCCCAAGATAAACGCCAGTCCGGCGAGCTCGTTCGGCTCGGCCGCCTTCCGCTTCGGACACAGCCTGGTCCAGCCCTCCATGATGCGCTACGATCGGTTTCATCGCCCCATGCATAACAGTAAGTGACTTAATAATAATAAAAATAATACCCTCACGTGCAACTACTGCAAACGCACGTTTACAGCCAAAATAGGGTATGTAAGTCACATAAGAGCACACCAGCGAAGCTCTTCCATATAAAGCAAATAAACAGTCGCCGTGGCCGAAATCGGCCTGGATGACATCATCATCATCATCAACAGCAAGTAAATAACGGCATGTTATAGAGAGTGTTTGTTCATTGGGAGGTTCAAGATTCAAGATGGCGGACCTTTTGGCGGCCATTTTGTAAAATCTTTTTTTTTTGCCAATTATTGCTGCTGCAAAAAATTGGTTGCTGGCAACTCCTGAGCCGGATGACTTGTATGGGTCAATAACGGCTTCTTAGCGTGTTTGGTCAATGGGAGGCGTCGAGGTACGGAGGCCTGCAATGCTCTAAGCCTGACTTCTGCTCAGAAGTCCTTGGATTCGTCCACTTTTCCACACGCAAAAAATAATGTACCTACTCATTGCACCTAAGGCATCATCCCTATAAGAAGACACGTAAGGTCGAGGGTGGAGACAACTGTCACCTACATACATTTTGTATAGCCAGATCCCGATATTTCAAAGTACCTACCTACTTATTTCTCTATTTTGAAGTATGTGCATAACCAGGTTATGCACAGGTTGCGGGTTCGGTTCCCGCCTCGGAACAAATATTTGTGCGATCGCAGATATTTGTTCAGGGTGTTCTGGGTATTTTTCTATGTATAATAAAAAATATCTATCTATTTTATATATTGTATTAAGTATATCAGTTATCTAGTACCCATAACACAAGCTCTGCTTAGCTTTGGGCTAGATAATGTTGTAAACTGTCCAGCATTATTTATTATTATTTTTATATCCATAATCTGAATGCTTATTCCAGACGTGTCGCTGCACATGGAGCTGACCAATCCCTCCAACATCTGGAGCATGGGCGCGGTGGACCGCCTGCTACTCGGGATGGCCAACCAGCCCATCCAGCGCAGGGACGAGTTCATCACGCACGAGCTCACCAACCACCTGTTCCAGACGCCTGCCACCAACTTCGGGATGGACCTGGCCGCTATCAACATACAGGTAACGATCTGCCCGTCATCTTCTATATAGGCTAAAAGTCAAATCGCCAAATTGTCTAAGATCCAGAGTCTCAAACACCGCCGTAAGGTTGCATGCCTTTCGATCTTCTACAGGTTACATTTCGGGGAGTGCTCCCAGTAACTTCACGATCTGATGCCACCATCTCCTTTTCATCATAGGACGAGCAGGCGTACGGCTCAGTACCATCCTTACCTCATTAGTAGGTATACCTACCTACTTTCTATTCGGACTAAACGTTTCAGTTCTACCTTTATAATGCGAACTTCTAAGAAGTGGAAAACACTACCGTCGTCTGTCTTTCCTGAAAACTATAATCAGGGTATTTTCAAGGCTAGAGTGAATAGGTGCCTTCTACACCTTTGTGCCCCATCTTCGGCCACATCGTCACTTACCAACAGGTGAGATCGTGGTCAAACAAAGGTCTATCAATTTAAAAAAAATTGTTTAAGGCTTTAAACAGCGGGCGAGTAATGTGAATATCTTCGACCAAAGTAAAATGGTCGAAGGTGAATATAACAAAGCCTCCGCCAGAATTTAGGTACTCCAAACGAGTCTTATGGCTTTCGTGGCCGAATGAATCTTCTGGCAGAAACCTTTGCTTTACCACCCTTCGGTGTGGTTTAATTTAACATAGACACACAACAATTACATACTTACCTTCATATTCCTTATCCCACACCCCGTTTCCTTGTGTTCGTGGGTATCAAGAACTGCGTGTAGGTACCATGGAACCACAACACCCAGACCCGGAACAAATATTTTCAGATCATGCAAACATTTGTTCCGCAGGGGGAATCGAACCCACAAGCAACCTCTAGCGTCTCAGCCAGCCGGCCGCACCACGGAGGCCTCTAATTCTTTCTTCTTCAGATCTGTTCTGGTGTCTTTGTAAGGTATTTTCATTTACAGAGAGGGAGGGATCATGGAGTTCCACCTTACACGTCGTGGCGGGAGCCGTGTGGACTGTCTGCCATATCGGGATTCGAAGACCTATTCAAGGTGATGCCAGCCAGAGCCGTGAGGAAACTGAAGGTGTTGTACAGGTAATGTGATTGTAGGGAGTCGCAGTAGTTGGGATATAAGTGGTCATCGAAAGCACAATTATGTAAATGGTGGAGTCTAAAGATATAATTAGGTAGGTAATTAGGTATCTACCTATAGGTTAATATGAAATCCACCGTAAGCCATCGTTTATTTTTTATATGATTACAGGCACGTGGACGACGTAGATCTCTTTACGGGGGGCATGGCGGAGAGACCTGTGGTTGGCGGATTGGTTGGCCCAACATTTGCTTGCATCATCGCCCAACAGTTCTCAAATCTTCGCAAGGGAGACAGATTCTGGTAAGTGTTTGGAAAACTCTGCATTGTCTGTTAACTCTTGGCAATAAAGATCATAATAAAGAATTGTCTGCAGGTATGAAAACGGAGATTTCGATTCATCGCTCACCCCAGCCCAGCTTCAACAAATACGGAGAATATCTTTCGCCCAAGTCCTGTGCCGTACCCTCGACACTATCGACAATATCCAACCCTTCGCCTTCCTCTCTCCCGACCACCCCGACAACGACAGAGTATCCTGCCAAAACGGGCTCTTGAATAACTTTGATCTATCCCCTTGGATCGAGATCGACTCTGAATCTGACAATGACATAAGAAAATCTGACCGCAATACTGAAAAACCTCGTAAGCCGACGAGTACAAAACCTCCTACGACGACTGAAATTAAGCATAAAATAGCTAGTAGTAATTCTAAAGTACCCCATCATGACAATGCTAAAACAATGAACGCGACACAACAACTGACAGACGTGTCTGACTATAGTAACGTAACAGCTAAAGACAGTAACGATACCCTACATTTTACTTTAAATATTGACAAAGAAGAAACAGTTAACAAGACCGTACATATCGATGATAAACTTGACTTCAAGAATAAAAGCAAACGCTTAGACGACACCGACTCCAGAAATAAACCGAGCAAACAGTACTCAGACTATGACTATGACGACGACGAAGACACACAAAGCGTACAATCTGTAATAGTAAGCCAAGGTCCACAAAAACGACCTTACCACTACCAAAGCAATAGACCTATTTTAACTGTGACTGAAAATACTAACAAATATACTTATTTGATTAACTACGTTCCCAGACCGACTGAATCGTATCAATCAAATCGAAGACGAACCACTAGAAAGACTTATGACGGAAACAGGGACAGAGACATAGTTAAAGTGACGTATCAGACTTATGACGACACATACAGACGACCTAACAAACCCTATTATAACAGACCTGACTATTACGAGAATTACAGAAACAACAGACCAAATACTCGCACCACTGTACGACAGAGTGTCCATTCATCGGCAAGAGCTAATGACGAAATCGAAAGGACTACTACAAAAACTAAATCTCATAAGACACATAAACCTGACTCCACAACAGAAAATAACAATATGTATAAACTAGTTACTTTCGGCTATGTAGGTAACTATAGAGGTGATATGAATGACAAACTGTCTTTCAAAACTGATGAAATTGAAGCAAAACATGACACTATGAGCAAAGACTTTACAACTCACGACGTAAAAACAGACAACATCAAAGACGAAACGAACACATTGAAACTATCAACTTTCTACGTGTACGACTCTTCAACTAAGCCATACAACTTACAAAGATCGACGAGACGGAATGACGATCTCGAACTTGTACAACCGACTAATAACAAAATTAGAAACGTTTTGAGATACCCTGACCCTGATAAGATTTTGACTGACCAAGTAGCACCTTACAAAGACATTTTAAGCAAACCAGACACGACTACGAATGGCAAAGTAACAAATAACAAAGACATTATAAAAGAAAACTACAACAATCCCGGTGTCCCAGAAATCAATGCTGAAGAACGATCTTCTTTGGAAAATATGCCCGAGTTGGACAAAACGGAGACAAAAACTGCAAATAAATTGAAGGTTAAAGAGAAGAAGCCTTCGAAACCTGCACAGACTCCTTCAGTGGCTTTCCAAGTCATACCTAGTGAAATAAGGTGAGTTGTAGAAACTAACTTGCTAACGTAGTGATTGCTTAGTTTAACAGGGACCTACTAGCATACAATAGGTATACGCTTTGGCTCAAACAGCGATTTGCTTTGCTGAGATTAAGAACTATCAAACATCTGGAGTGCTATCATTTTATTTTATTTGCAGTCCGTCTCAATGGGCAGTTTACGACGAGGACTCAAATCTATCTGAAGAGCTCCCACACCGGTCACCACCAATCAAGACGGACCCTTACGCGCTGAAGGAGATCCCCAGGCCCATAACCTTAATCGGATTTAGGAGACGATGGCCAGGTCTATTTTGACATTGACACTCTGATTTAGAATAGGAAAATAGACAATTGAAAAGTATTTTTAGGGATGACCTAAAATTAATCCAGCTAGTGTTTTAAGACTTAAATGTGCACTGTTTAACTTGACCTCTATATTATTGTCAGGACACATTGGACTCACTAAGCCGATCTTAGGTATTAAGACTTTTGACTGGACTGTTGTACTAAGAAAGACATTTCGACTGACAAATAACCAATTCGCCAATTTGATTCTTTTGACACTAGCATAGAAACCAGAAAGACAGTTTGAACAACACTAAACTGACGTGAAATTGAGGGACTGTTAATAGAATGAAACAAGGACCATTTGACATTTTGTTTTGACTTAAATTTACTTAAAACCAAATGTCAATTTTTTATAGGGTCTCACTCATACTCTGACTTCAGACACTTATCAGTGCGCTGTGAATAGACTGGACTGACATGAATCTGAGGGATTGCTGGTGGAATTAAATGAGACTTTGTGACTTTTATGATAAATTTTGAAACCTTTTGGCAACATTGACAGCCACTAGACATTTGCAAGACGAGACTGACTTGAATGAAGTCGAGGGAATGATCGAAATTAGACTTATGACTTTTTTGTTATCAGACATAGAACCCTGACTATATATATTGAGTAAGCAAAACCACCTGACCAGTCTGAAGATTCATGCACTGACTACAGACCGTTCACCGTAAGATGGCACCTTGCTTGGCACGCCAACCAAGGCAGGTGCCATCTTACGGTGAACGAGCTGTACTGACATTTGACATTTACTAGCCTAGACTGACTAGAAGTTGAGTGACTGTGATCGTAAAGACTTAATTACTGCTCTGTTATAAACCCTGGTAAAGTCTGGTAGACCCAGATTAAAAGTATGAACTAAGAAGAACCACCTGACCAGTTTGAAGACTGATGCACTGACGACACTTGACATTTACTAGACTAGACTGACTTGAATTTGAGTGACTGTGATCGAAAATACTTAATTACTGCTCCGGTTTGAACAAAAATATGAACTATGAGAATCTACCTGACCACTTTGAAGGTTCCTCCACTGACTACTGACACTTGACATTTACTAGACTAGACTGACTTGAAGTTGAGGGACTGAAGGCCATGAACACCCAGACTAAAAATATGAACATTTCGAAACCACCTAATCTAACCAGTTTGAAGATTCTGCGCTGACTACTGACACTTGACATTTACTAGACTAGACTAGACTGACTTGAAGTTGAGTGACTGTGATCGAAAAGACTTAATTACTGCTTCGTTATCAAGACCCTGACTAAAAATATTAACTAAGCAAAACCACCTGACGGCTGACCTGTTTGGAGATTCATGCACTGTCTACTGACATTGGACATTTACTAGACTAAACAAAGATAAGGGACTGTCCGACTGTTCTGTTATCAAGACCCAGATTGAAAATACTGACTAAGCGAAATCATCTGACCAATTTGAAGTTTCGTGTACCGACTACTGACTCTGGACATTTACTAGACTAGACTGACTTGAATGAAGTTTAGAAACTGATCGAAATGAAATTTGTGACAGTTCCGTTATCAAACTAATAACTAAGGAAAACCATAAAATATTACCAATTTGAAAATTCATGCACTGACTACTGACACTGGACATTTACTAGACTTGACTGATTTGAAGTTGGGATACTGTGTTCAAAATGATACTTCTGACTTCGTTTTCCAGACCTGACAAAAATATTGACTAAGCACAATCACCATTCATTTTGGAGACTGGTACACTGACTACAATGTTCCTACTGACACTGGACACCTTATACTAGACTTTAATATTGACAGACTGTCTTAAACTTTGACTTACAAATATAGACTAAAAAATCGTTACAAGACTAATATAAACAATTTGTAGACTAATGTAAAAACAGATTACTGCTTCAAGTATCTGATTACTGGCACTGGTAGACCGTAGCCTGGTAGAAGCTAGCCTAAGTTTTTTGAATAAAAGGGACTCAAAAAGAGTCTGTGCAGGCCCGTTGTTCAAGATATGACATTTAGAATGACAAATAAATATTGACTAAATAAACCAACGCACATTTTTAGAGAGGTGAACTGACTGGCTTCTTAAAATGTGTAGGTACAGACTACTGTAGTAGGTTTAGACTAGTCTGACTTTATATTCAGACACTGATCCAAATGAAACTAAAGACGGTCTCGTTATTCATGACTTTGACTGACAAGTATTGGCTAAATAAACCAACGGACACATTTAAAGATAGGTGAACTGACTGCCTACTTCAACTGTTTACATTGGCCTAGACTGACCTTATATTCAGACGCTGATTCAACGTAGACTGAAGACGGGAATCGATTGGCAAATATTGACTAAATAAACCAACCGACACTTTTAAAGATAGGTGACTACTGACTACTGCAACTGTTTACTTTGGCCTAGACTGACTTTATATTCAGACGCTGATTCTACCGAGACTGAAGACGGGAATCGATTGGCAAATATTGACTAAATAAACCAACAGACACATTTAAAGATAGGTGACTACTGACTACTGCAACTGTTTACATTGGCCTAGACTGACTTTATATTCAGACGCTGATTCTACTGAGACTGAAGACGGGAATCGATTGGCAAATATTGACTAAATAAACCAACAGACACATTTAAAGATCAGGTAGTTCATGACTTTGACCGACAAGTATTGACTAAGTAAACCAACGGACACATTTAAAGACAGACTAAGAGTGACTGACTGACTACTGCAACTGCTTACTTTGGCCTAGACTAACTTTATATTCAGACACTGATCCAAATGAGACTGAAGGCGCTTCCATTATTAATTTGATTTAGACTGACAAAAAAGACTAAAAAAGCCAACGGACACATTTTAAGATAGGTGAACTGACTGTACTACAACTGCTTACTTTGGACGAGACTTACTTTATATTCAGACGCCTATGGTTCCAGGTCGGGTTCAGTTAGTCAGATCCAGGTCATCTATCTGTGCACCAAATTGAATCGAAATCGGTTCAGTTCAACCGTTTCAGCGTGATTGAGTAACAAACGTAACTTTGACATTTATAATATTAGTGGGATGAACTAACGAACTGACCGACCAACTTGAAGGCGTAGGCACGTCAAAGCTAAGCGACCAACTTAAAGCCTAGGTACGTATTAACTAATTTCTGGCACGGAGCACTTGACTGCACGAGTTTGACTTCAATTTCAGGAACTCTGGTCCGTATTATATTTTTAACTGAACCGTTAAGGTATTTCTGTTCACTCACAACTTAGATTTCTGACTGAGACTGACCAATATCTGTAGAAAAAGACTGACTTTAATAATGACCAACACACCTTTACGAAACGACTGACTTTATTACCTCTAGAAAAAAAATGACAGTATACTTTGGACCTCTACAAAACGACTGACTGTTATGACTACGAAACGACTGACTTTATTGCCTATAGAACAAAACAGACAGTAGGTACACTTTGGACCTCTACAAAACGACTGACTGTTATGGCTACGAAACGACTGACTTTATTGCCTATAGAACAAAACAGACAGTAGGTACACTTTGGACCTCTACAAAACGACTGACTGTTATGGCTACGAAACGACAGACTTTATTGCCTATAGAACAAAACAGACAGTAGTTACACTTTGGACCTCTACAAAACGACTGACTGTTATGACTACGAAACGACTGACTTTATTGCCTATAGAACAAAACAGACAGTACACTTTGGACCTCTACAAAGCGACTGACTGTTATGACTACGAAACGACTGTCTTTATTGCCTATAGAACAAAACAGACAGTACACTTTGGACCTCAGCAAAACGACTGAATGTTATGGCTACGAAACGACTGACTTAATTGCCTATAGAAAAAAAAATAGACAGTACACTTTGGACTTCTACAAAACGACTGACTGTTATAGCTACGAAACAACTGACTTTATTGCCTATAGAAGAAAATAGACAGTACACTTTGGACCTCTACAAAACGACTGACTGTTACGGCTACGAAACGACAGACTTTATTGCCTATAGAAAAAAACAGACAGTACACTTTGGACCTCTAAAAAACGACTGACTGTTATGACTACGAAACGACTGACTTTATTACCTCTAGAAAAAACTGACAGTATACTCTGGACCTCTACAAAACGATTGACTGTAATGACTACGAAACGACTGACTTTAAAACCTCTAGAAAAAAAACTGACAGTATACTTTGGACCTCTACAAAACAACTGACTGTTATGACTACGAAACGACTGACTTTATTACCTCTAGAAAGAAACTGACACTACACTTTGAACCTCTACAAAACGACTGACTGTTATGAATATGAAACGACTGACTTTATTACCTCGAGAAAAACTGACAGTATAGGTACTTTGGACCTCTACAAAACGACTGACTGTTATGACTACGAAACGACTGACTTTATTACCTCTAGGAAAAAAACTGACAGTATACTTTGGACCTCTACAAAACGACTGACTCTTATAACTCCGAAACGATTGACTTTATTACCTCTAGAAAAAAACTGACAGTATACTTTTGACCTCTACAAAACGACTGACTGTAATGACTACGAAACGACTGAGTTTATTACCTCTAGAAAAAACTGACAGTATACTTTGGACCTCTACAAAACGACTGACTGTTATGACAACGCAACGACTGACTTTATTACCTCTAGAAAAAAACTGACAGTATATTTTTGACCTCTACAAAACAACTGACTTTAATACCTCTAGAAAAAAAACTGACAGTATACTTTGGACCTCTACAAAACGACTGCCTGTTATTATTACGAAACGACTGATTTTATTACCTATATAAAAAACTGACGGTATAATTTGGACCTCTACAAAACGACTGACTGTTATGACTACGAAACGATTGACTTTATTACCTCCAGAAAAAAACTGACAGTATACTTTGAACCTCTACAAAGCGACTGACTTTTATAACTATGAAACGACTGACTTTATTACCTCTACAAAAAAACCGACAGTATAGGTACTTTGGACCTCTACAAAACGACTGACTGTTATAAATACGAAACGACTGACTTTAACCTCTAGAAAAAAACTGACCGTATACTTTGGACCTCTACAAAACGACTGACTTTATTACCTCTAGAAATAATCAGACAGAAGGTATACTTTGGACCTGTAGAAAACGACTGTCTGTTATGATGACAAACGACTACAAAACGACTTAGTTTATTACCTCATGAAAAACACTAACAAAAATGATGAACAAAGCCCTCTACAAAGCGACAGACCGTAATGATGACTAAATGACTACAAAACGACTGACTTTATTACCTCTAGAAAAAACTGACAGTATTAATGACCAACTCTTCTACAAAACGACCTACTTTTATGATGACCAACGACCATAAAACGACTGACTTTATTACCTCTAGAAAAAACTGACAGCATTAATGACCAACTCTTCTACAAAACGACCTACCTACTTTTATCATGACCAACGACTATAAAACGACTGACTTTATTACCTCTAGAAAAAACTGACAGCATTAATGACCAACTCTTCTACAAAACGACCTACCTACTTTTATGATGACCAGCGACTATAAAACGACTGACTTTATTATCTCTAGAAAAAACTGACAGCATTAATGACCAACTCTTCTACAAAACGACCTACCTACTTTTATGATGACCAACGACTATAAAACGACTGACTTTATTACCTCTAGAAAAAAAGCGGCCAAGTGCGATTCGGATTCGCCCATGAAGGGTTCCGTAGCAGCAAGTAACATAATATAAAAGTTCTTGGATGGATTACGATTTATGACGTATTAAAAAAAAACTACTTACTAGATCTCGTTCAAACCAATTTTGGTTGAAAGTTTACATGGTGATGTACATCATATTTTTTTTTAGTTTTATAATTCTCTTATTTTAGAAGTTATGGGGGGGGACACACTTTTTACAACTTTGGAAGTGTCTCTCGCGCAAACTATTCAGTTTAGAAAAAAATGATATTAGAAACCTCAATATAATTTTTGAAGACCTATCCATAGATTCACCACACGTGTGGGTATGATGAAAAAAAGTTTTTTGAGTTTCAGTTCTAGTATGGGGAACCCCAAAAATAAAAAACTACTTACTAGATATCGTTCAAACCAATTTTGAGTGAAAGTTTACATGGTAATGTACATCATATATTTTTTTTAGTTTTATCATTCTCTTATTTTAGAAGTTACGGGGGGACTCACTTTTTACCACTTTGGAAGTGTCCTTCGCGCAAACTATTCAGTTTAGAAAAAAATTATATTAGGAACCTCAATATAATTTTTAAAGACCTATCCATAGACACCCCACACGTATAGGTAAGATGAAAAAAAGTTTTTTGAGTTTCAGTACTAAGTATGGGGAACCCCAAAAATTTATTGTTTTTTTTCTATTTTTGTTTGAAAATCTTATTGCGGTTCTCAGAGTTCATCTATTTACCAAGTTTCAACAGCATAGCTCTTATAGTTTTGGAAAAAAGTGGCTGTGACATACTCGGACAGACAGACAGACATGACGAATCCATAAGGGTTCCGTATTTTTTTTTACGGAACCCTAAAAACTGACAGTATTAATGACCAACTCTTCTACAAAACGATCTACCTACTTTTATGATGACCAACGACTAAAAAACGACTGACTATATTACCTCTAGAAAAAACTGACAGCATTAGTGACCAACTCTTCTACAAAACGACCTACCTACTTTTATGATGACCAGCGACTATAATACGACTGACTTTATTACCTCTAGAAAAAACTGTCAGTATTAACATAAGATAACACCCAACAGTCACATACATGTATTTAATAGGCAACGATTTATATACGACTGGCCATTACTTACTGAACATTACTAAATTACTATATGTAATAAACAACTCTCACAAAAAGGACTGTCTGAAATTGACCATTACCTTTACCAACTGACTATTATTAACAAGCAAATCTGAAAAAAAAGGACTGACAAAAACAACTGACAACGACCTTTACCAAATGACTATATAGGTATCTGTAAAATCAACTCTTACAAAAAATAACTGAATGAAACTGACCAAGACCATTACCTTTCCAAATGACTATCTGTAATAAAAAACCCTTACAAAATACGACTACCAAATGACTACTTATCTGTAATATACAATCTTACTAAAAACGACAGACTGAAAGTGACCATTAACTTTACCAACTATCTAACTCTTACAAAAAAGGGCTGACTAAAACTGACCACGACCAATACCTTTCCAAATAACTACCTGTACTAAAAAACTCATACAAAGTACGATTACGACCTTTACCAAATGACTACCTATCTGCAACAACCAACTGTTACAAAAAAGGACAGACTGAAACTGTGCATTAACTTTACCAAATGACTGCCTGTCTGTAATAAACAACTCTTACAAAAAGGAGTGACTGAAACTGACATTATCTTTACCCAATGACTATGTATGTAATATACAAATCTTACTTGAAAGGACTAACTGAAAGTGACCATTACCTTGACCAAATGACTACCTATCTCCAATAAACTGTTACAAAAAAGGACAGACTGAAACTGTGCATTAACTTTACCAAATGACTGCCTGTCTGTAATAAACAACTCTTACAAAAAGGAGTGACTGAAACTGACATTATCTTTACCCAATGACTATGTATGTAATATACAAATCTTACTTGAAAGGACTAACTGAAAGTGACCATTACCTTGACCAAATGACTACCTATCTCCAATAAACTGTTACAAAAAAGGACAGACTGAAACTGGGAATTAACTTTACCAAATGATCTGTAATAAATAACTCTGATTACAAAAAGGAGTGACTGAAACTGACCATTATCTTCACCAAATGACAATGTAATATACAAATCTTACTTAAAAGAACTGGCTGAAAGTGACCTTTACATTTACCAACTGACAGCCTGTAATAAAAACTTACAAAATACGACTGACTGAAACTGACGATTACCTTTACCAAATGACTACCTTAACTGTATCCAATAAACAACTGTTACAATAAAAGACAGACTGAAACTGACCAAATGACCTCTACCTGGAAAACTTACAAAAATTTATATAAAAGGACTGACTGAAACTCACCATTATCTCTAGTAAATGAATTTGACTTGATTTGACCTAAGAATTAAATGAATAATCTTAAGAAAAGAACAGATCTCATAATGACTGCCTTGACCAACACATAGGTAATAAATTAGTTATAACAATATCACTTAATAATTTTAGGTCGGTATTTACTAATTAAAATATATAGGTACATACAAGAGGTGGTAAAAATAATCTAAAATGTAAACTATCTACCTAACTATAACAGGTATTGGAAAACATACCACCGAAAATGTAACAGTAAATAATTAAAATGTAATTATTGAAAGAGATCAAAATTATGTTTATATAATTTATTAGATTAATAATAAATAACACTGTTATTTCAATAATATAAATATAAGTACTCAAGTAAGTACACTTTTTTATTTTACTTTTAATAATTCCCACTTATATCTACCACACACTAATTAGTTATTCACGTCACTAGTTCTTTCTTGGTGATCCTGCGTTAAGTCAGCGAGTTACTTGCAATATGGTAGCCCTGAACAGGGCCTCATAGTGAAAGAACCAGTGTGGTGATCTAACAGTTTGCTAACAGAGAAGCCCAATCGCGCTAATTTTGAACACTTACCAAAACAAAACCATGACGAAAACGTTTTAGCTTTGATTTAGAAGATACGTTGGTACGATCGATCCAACTTTACCTTAAGTTTGGATTGAGGGATCCTTGCTTGAATTGGCCTGAGAATTTAAGGAAAAAAACTATAAAAATAATAGTTTTTGAGACTTCGCAAAAAAACTTTCACTAATTTAATTTTCTTTACTATTTCGAATTTATTTAATTAATTTGCCAATTTTTTTTTTATTTATAGTTTGTTTTTTCTCTCATCATAGTTACACTCATCTGCCTCAATATGAATATTGCAGGCCAAGACAAACAATCCCTGTTGATTTTAGTAACATCAATGGTTCAAATGTTTAGAAAATAGCGCAATACCATTTTTGCATCAGTTAAACCAAAAACATTACGTAGTACAAACATTTAAAATGTTTCAAAACAGCGCGCTTGGGCCCCCAACCATCTAGAGTTAGATCAAAATTATACCTTATGTGCCTCTAAACTGGAAACATATCTTTGTGTTTAGAAATTTATTTCCCAAAAGAATATACATTCGCTTATAAAGAGAAATACAAGATTGATATCTGCAGTCCTGCTTTACCATTTACAACAACATTACTAAGTACTGGAATAACATATCTTGGCACACCAACTTGCCACACAATCAAACTAAGCTATAATTACCAACAAACATAAATAAATAATAATATAAGAACAAACAGTTTTACAAAAGTACTGAAAATTACTTAAAAAATATTTCATTTATTTCAGGGCTAGTTTAACCTTCAACCAAAGTAAAATAATATTTACGTCGATGAGTTTAACAGATCTTTGAACAATTATAATTTAATTTCAAATTTTTAACTTCATAAATAAATTTACTACTAGTACATTTATGATAAGAAATCCTATATAAATAGTTAATTGTTTGTAATCTACTATGTTTAAATAGAGATATAAATAGCTTATCTGGTTAAGGCCAATCGGCATTTAAACAACAGTTTAAACAATTCTTTTAGATGTTTTCATACATTACCTGTCACTTTAATGATTGGTTATGGTAACCGCACGTTTATTTGTTTGCAAAGCATTTTTTTTTTAAACACAACTACTCGTTATTTCACAGATTAGTCTCTGGTATGTCTACATTTTGTTAGCTTGAATAATACCCAGGTTGTACTACCAATGTGTTGATGTGAAATGTGCTACCATTTTGTTAGCACAAAAGTCATTAACTCATGGTTCCACCATGGTCATAAAAGTTGATTATTTTATAATTTGTTAAATTATAGGTATTTTCAATACCTACAATACATTAATACATACATAGACACACACCTTTTTCCCTGAAATGGTAGCCACAGCATTAGAGGTAGCGGTAGCAGAGCCTCAAATTAATTTGACCTAAATTGAGATCATCTTCAATAGGTTACATAAAATTACAAATGCCTCCCACTAATCAGAAATTAATCACGCTCCGGGTACAGCTGGGCTATAGAAGCTACCAACTCTTGAGCCAGTTCAGGAGTGGCCGCACACAGCACCCGCCGAGCCAACAGGTCTAACTTGCCACCGGCTGGGTCGATACAGACTCCTCCAGCCTCTCGTACCAATATATCCCCCGCAGCGATGTCCCATGCATGGATACCAAACTCAAAGTTAGCATCGGCTCCACCCAATGCCACCATTGCCATATTCAATGCAGCAGAGCCCAGGCACCTTACACCGTGTGCTTTGTTGACAACCAACTTGAAGTTCTCGAAAACGGCATCACGTTTCTCGGTATCCCGACTCGTGCCAGCCTCAAATGTTATCAATGCTTTGCCAAGCTCTTTAATAGTGGACACATGAATCTGCCGGTCGTTGTAGTAGGCTCCTTGACCTTTCTTAGCGGTAAACAGTTGTTGGAGTACAGGATTGTAAACAATGCCCGCGACGGCTTCCTTGTTGATCGTCAGACCGACTGATATGCTGCTGTGTGGGAAACCGTGGATAAAATTCATTGTGCCGTCGACAGGATCTATGATCCATGTCGGATCATCGGTCAGTTCGCATTTGCCGCCGCTAGACACCGTCTCTTCGCCGATAAACTTGTGAGCAGGGAACTTCGCCTTGAGCCCGCCTATTATGGTATCTTCTACGTTTTTGTCTACTTCCGTAACAAGGTCGATATCGCAGGATTTCTGTTGGAACGTCTTACAGCCGCTAGTATGAGCAGTTATAAGGTTTCCGGCTTTTTTCACGAGGGATAGGGCGACCTCGAAGTATTCGTCTACGGTTTCACACATATTTACCACTTAGAAAGAAACTCAGCTCGCGTAGAATTATATTACCAATTTGGCTACGTAGTACACTCTTGGTCTGTGAATTTGGCGAGTTACGAGCTTACGAAAGTTACTTTTATTCTAGACACCTATTTCGCTATTTCACAGAAGTCACAGAACAATAATACTACATATACATACTACCTATTTTCTAAATAATCACAGACTACTAGAATCCCCTTTTTTTTTCTTTATAATTGGCGCCGCACGGCTTGTGCATTTGCCATTTTCAAGTATATATCTGTATGTTCACTATATTGTATTTTCAATGTATTTTGCAACGTTACACTCCTTCCAAGTCGTCAAAGTCACAGTTGAGTCATGTTTTAGTAAAACGGTGGCCAATTTGACTAAAACTTTGGTAGACAATTTCCACCAATTTCAAAAGTCACGCAATTCACTTCCATTTCATTTCACTACACTTGTGCTTTTTAAACGAGCTACATTAGTTAAAATGCCACCAAAATAACACAAAATAACTAAAGAAAACACTAGGAAAAGAAATAAAAAAAAAGTAGACAACGACTCTTTTTGAAAATGGCGGGAAGAGTCATCTAGAATAGAATCCCCTTATTACGTTCCTCTATGACTAGAATTTTCTATATACTCTATGACTAGAATAAGGTAAATTACCACTGAGCAGGTAATCACTACGTTTTAAGAGTTGGCACTTCCCTGCCCTTGCTGAACCGACCAATCGAGTTATGAACGTACTTTGTGCCAACCTTAATACCTTAATCCAGTACCAACATTAAGAATCAACTAAAAGTGCGTGCTACCCATAGGGTGCGTTCCGAGTCACGCTATAATCGATGTGATCGCTATTATTAGCGTTCCGAAACGCTGTGAGCGCGACTACGATATTGCGTGTGACGTCATGAATGACGTCATTAAATCCGCCATATTGCGATTACACCGACCATGCCCCAAACCGATATTACTGTGAGCGCTACTGTCAAAGTGACAGACTACAGAGGTTATTGATAATATCGTCTACAAAGCGTTCCGAGTTGCGTCAACGCTCAAACTGCCATAAGCGCGATTTATCGGAATGCAAAATAGCACTGTGATCGCTCACATCGATTTTATCGTGACTCGGAACGCACCCATAGACATATAATTTTTTCGCTACGCTAGATCTATGGTGCTACCAATAGTGGTCACTGGGCGGGCACTCAAAACAGTTGGCAGCACTGATGATTAACCTCTTCCTTACAAGTGAAGTGACAACCAAACCATCGATCTTTTGAAGTGATCAAATGGCAAACTCTTGTGGCACCACTACCGGTTCGCTGAACACGCCAAAAAAAAGAAGAAGAAGAGAAGTGATCAAATCAAATCGAACATGGCAAAAGGATAGGAAGCCAACGAAAAAAAAAGCTCTTCCTTAATTTTTTTCTAGGGCAATTCTTTACGTCTGTATGTCTGTGGTTTTTTATTTTCTTTCATTCATTCAATATTTATTTTAACCTCGGATTAAGAATTATACCTCCATGATTTTAACAAAGCACCTATTATTTATTCTGTGACGGCACAGAGTGGACTTTTCTGACATTTCAATACTTTCACACCAGGCTTAGCATCCTAGTAGTCTGTGCACAGTGTTGCCGTTTTAGCCACTTTGTGGCTAGATCTAGCGGATTTTATATAGTCTTAGCAACAAATAAAACTATTTTAGCCACCAAAATTAATCTAGCCACTTCTAACTACTTTTGTATGCGCAGCATGACAACTTATGTTTCGCGTTGACTCTGTATTTAAATCCTTAACAATAAAGTATGAATCCCCTGTAATGTTTTAATAATGAAAAAAACATGAACATGAATGTTTCTATGTTTTTGGTATAATGATTTTATCAAAATGTGCTTTATTCCTACAGCCATACAATTTAGTTTGGATTTTATTCCTCTCACACAAACAAAAGACTATTCAGTCACTCCTATTCACTCATTTCATTCAGTGTTCTTCCTGTTCGAGCAGTGCTACAGAAATTATTATTTTAAGTTTTGCGATTGCTTTTAATTATGGACGTACCTTTGAAGAAAAAGTGTTACGTACAAAAGTAAGTTTTAAAGGTTTATCTAGATGGGCAGACATTGATCCTCAACAGTTTGTTTGTATTTAAACTTATTTTATTACAAAACTTATAAGTATGTGGTAATGTCACCTGCACAAAAATAAATGTTGTTATAAAATGTTTAGATATTGCTTTATTTTCATCACAAATTAATTACATATAACCGTTCTATATAAATCAGGAATTTTGGTACCGAAAAAGTTTAGCCACTTCTGGCCGAATTGCGACATTGAATTTTGCCCCAAACTGGCAACTTTTTTCATGAATTTAGCTAAATACCCGATTGAAAAAACGGCAACACTGTCTGTGCACCAGGCAGTAGCACGGCAGTAGCCGCAGTAGGCACCAGCGTAGCTAAAATTCTAAGTTTATGTTCACAACACAGTTTCTTTCTTGAAAAATGTCTAGAATAGATGTGTGTAGAGTTTGTCTGGCTATTGATGTCCGCATGCACCACATTAGAAACACACAGATGCAGGAAGTGTTTGAGAAGCTTACAAGTAAAAAGGTAAGTTGTGTCCAGAGTTGTGTTGCTTCTCCGTTGATTGATTGAACAACAGTTATAATATATATTGTAGTTTTTGACTGAGATGAGAATCTTTATTAGTGGTAATAAAAAGAAAGGAAGGACCAACCAAAGCAACCTCTTTTAACTAAGGCAAAATTCGAAAGTTACTCTGTAGCAAAGATTTGATTTCTCTTTTTTTTTTTTTACCACATTAGAAACACACAGATGCAGGAAGTGTTTGAGAAGCTTACAAGTAAAAAGGTAAGTTGTGTCCAGAGTTGTGTTGCTTCTCCGTTGATTGATTGAACAACAGTTATAATATATATTGTAGTTTTTGACTGAGATGAGAATCTTTATTAGTGGTAATAAAAAGAAAGGAAGGACCAACCAAAGCAACCTCTTTTAACTAAGGCAAAATTCGAAAGTTACTCTGTAGCAAAGATTTGATTTCTCTTTTTTTTTTTTTTTTTTTTTTTTCTTTCGCCCTTTTGGGCAGGCTATAGTCTAAGACCATACCGCCTAGTCATACGTATGATTTCTCTTTTTTGTTTATACCACTTGAATGACGGATCAAGCAGATGGCCCAACTGATGTCCTCACTGTTTTTATAACATTTATACAAGCTGCGAGCTAGCCGTAGAGCGGGGTATCGAACAAGCGCGAGTTTCGTCGGGCAGTCGGGTTCTTTAGGGAACGGAATGTTTTTTTTTTTTTAATGAAGTTGGATAATAGGTACTAGTTGGTTGGTACATAGACCTGAATAGGTACCTACCTAGTTAGTGTTATTTGAACGGCACTAGATAGATTGTGTTTGTGATAAAACTGTGATGTGTGATTGTGCGCGAATGCTTGTTTGTTATTAAGCGGTAACCTCTGCCTATGAATAGTGCATTACCTCATAAGTCACGTCCACCTAGGACGCGTCCTATGTGGCATTGCACTGCGCCCGCCACCCTGAGACACCAAGATGAAAAGTCTCATGTGCCTGTAATTTCACCGGCACCCTTACCCTTCAAACTGGAACACAGCAATGCGAGCACTACTGCTTTGCGGTAGAAATAGGTATGGTGGTAGTACTTCCCCGGACGAACTCTTTCACAAAAAAGCTCTCTACTACTACTACTTCTATGCTCTTGAGTTGAAAAATACCTAAATCCAGTAGGTATTAAATTTACACTTTTCTGAATTTCTTATTCTTTGTATGTTTGGTTTTATTTCAGCTCACTTTAGATGGGAGACCTGAGACAATATGCTACTTGTGCCACTCACAGTTGCTAAAATGCTGTAGGGTCCTGGACTTGTATCAGAAGACCGAAAATGTATTCACACAACTCTCCTGTGGTGGCATTGAGGTACTTACCCATCTCACTTGAGCTCTAAGTTACCACCACATGAATTACAATGAAAATCCCAATGTTGCTAAATGTCTGATAGATTGTCACGAGAATGGATCACAAACTGGATGGTGCAGTGTAGAAAGGCACCCGATGGACCGACAACATTTTCAAGTCTATGGAGTAGGCCTAATGTCTAGAAGTGGAGGCTGATGATGGTGACTGAATGGAATAAATGAAAATACATATATACATACATAGATACCTTTTCCCCAAAGGGGGTAGGCAGAGTCTCAATGAGCTTCTTTTCACAGTGGGTTGCACCATCATGGGATATGTAATGTTATATAATTATAATTTATAATATTTTACAGTGTTACTATTAAATTTGAATTATCCTTGGAATAGTTACACAGTGTTTTGTAGCGTGGTGAGGAGTTCCGTTGTCCACCTTCCGTGTCCATCATCAGATCAGCTTGCTGTCATCATAATATTGTATTGTCATCAGAACGACAGGTATACCAAATTTCAGCTCAATCGGATGTCAAGAAGTGGTTCTAATTCAGCTTGCAAGCTTTGTCCTGAACATACATACATTGCAGAAAATCAAACTGTGGAAACATTTGCTGATAGACATTTTCTTTGTTACACTTTAAGGGTTCAAATTAATGTTATGTGTGAATTATTACAAAAAAAAAAACAAGTTTCCTTGACATTCACTTTGCAGGTTTTGCAGATTCACCCTTCGTATCTACAAAACCTCTGAGGCGGATGAATGAATTTTGGATTCAAACCCTTTATGTGGACTTTATTTTCAGATAACAAAAGACACTATTTCTTTTCTAAAAAGAAGCAACATAATAAACTTATTGATGACGGCTGTACGACATGTTGAAGTATTGCCAACTGAGAATGTCTCAGGTCTGCAACAAGTAACCGTGAAAGAAGAACCAATAGAAGTGAAACTAGAACCAATTGAATCTGCCATGGAGTGCAATATGGAATCTGAAGGTGACGTATTTTATGCATTTTTTAAAAGGATGTCTAACGCCTGCAGACTGCGGACTGCGGACCATGTGGCCCCAAGGCCCCAATGCATTCGATTGAATTTGCTCGCCACCACCACTAATGTTAATGTTAAAGAACTCCCTTTTCCGCATTCAAACTCTATGGGTGGTCCAAATGCATGAGAGTTGTCTGACTAGGTATTTAGCAAGCCTAACTCCATCCAGAAGCGCAGAAGTTTCCTGGGTTCTTCGCAGGCTTGGCAGAGTGACCTCGGGTTGTTGAGGATTTGTTAACATTAAGCTGCTACTCCCACACATTCCAGGACTACGTGGGCAGTGTGGTGTTTTATTATTGTTATTATGTTGTAGTCTGTGATCCCTCTCCTGATTATTGTGGTGGGGCCTCGGTGATGGCCACGCATTTACATTGAAAAATGAAACTGTGTATGCCTAATATCATTGATATGTTAATGTTGAGATCCAGCGAGTGTATACCAGCACCTGTTCCCTGTTTAGCTTTAGAGCCATCAGTGTAGACCTGTACCTCGCTGTTTCCTGATTGATCTCTTTGGGCCTCACATAGATAGCGTTTCTGGAATATGTATTGTTTAGGGATCTTATCACACCACCAAAACTGCACGGAACTCCACCGTCAGCGGAACGAACGCGATTGGTCGTACGCATAACGAAGCACGATTTTACAACCTTTTTGTACCGCTACATTGCTTGAGTCTTTTTGTACGTGAACAAAGTTTGCTCCTAATTCGGATATTATCTCATGAAACTCCATGCAATTTTGTACACATATGATCAGTACACAAATATCTAAACCCGTGGTTTTATTTCCTACCTAAGGCTTTTAAGTTGGTTTTATTTTTCTTTGAATCCTGCTCCTCCTGGTTCTTGTTATAGAAGGATCATCAAAAAAAGTCAAGCTGTGTTTCTTGCCTGATTCTGTGTTTGATCGTTTTGGAACAGGAGTAAAGTTACACGATTCAAAATGATCCTTGTGATTTCAATGAATAAAATACTTTGATTTTAACTTTGAAATCATTAAAAAAAAATGGCAAACCACAGTTCTAGGTTGTGTATTTATCATGTTTACAAAATGTCATGGAGGATGAGTTAATAGTCAAAATATATCATAACAACTACACCCAATAATCTGATCCCACACTAGGATCCCCCTGTGTCGTGGGTATCAGGAACTACAAGTACCATGGCACCACACCACACACACTGAACAAATATTTGCAGATATGCAAACATTATTTTCAGATCATAAATTACTATGAATGAATGAGCAGTTCTCAATAATAACCTTTGCAAGATAGTCTATAAAACTTTTCAATAACTAACTAGGTAGTAAATTATTTTTTTCTTTTACAGAATCCCTTTATGATGATGACAGCACAAACGACAGTACTTGGCAAATGGAAACGACACAAGAAGAACAGCGAGCAAAGTATAAGAAACACAAGCAGAAGGATAGTCAAAAGATAGATACACAACAAAAAAAACTCAAACCCAATACCCATATGAAAACCAACACTGTCGTAAAACCATACACCTGTGAACTATGTAACAAAGCATTTGAACGAAAATACTATCTACAACAGCATATGCAAAGACACTCTGCAGAAAAGCTTTACACTTGCAATGAATGCAATCAAACATTCACCTTTTACAATAACTTACTAAGACATTGTAAGGTAATTCACAAGGGAAACAGAAATCAATGTTCCTGTGATAAATGTGGTAAAACATTCTCGAGGTGTGATCATTTAAAAAAACATATGAGAAGTCACTCGGGAGAAAAGCCATATGCCTGCAAGATATGTGAAATGTCATTCTCATCAGCAAGTGGTGTACAACAGCATATAAACAGCATACACAGTAATGTAAAGCCCTTTACATGCGACAAGTGTGGTAAAACATTCAGTCGGAAGGGTAATTTAAAGGAACATTATAGAGTCCACACTGGGGAAAAGCCATTTATTTGTGACAAATGTGATTTTAAATGTTCCCACTTAGCCAATCTAAAGGCACATATATCCAAAATTCATATTAATTGATGTCTATGAATATAACTTATATATGAATTAATTTTAATTCACAATGGTGAAACGCCATGTAACGGTCATGTTTGTATGATCTGCAAATATTTGTTCCGGGTTTTTGTTGTGGTGCCATGGTACTTGTTCTTGTACTATTATTTATTCTGTGCCACAACAGAGGGTACTAGGGGGATCAGCCGGCCTAGCCAAGTGGCATTCGCTTCGAAGCGATTCCATTTCTACAGTCGTAATACAATACAATAGAACACGTGATATTTCGATAGCTTACGTCAATCTCATATATTGTTGGCTTTTCTACAAGCGACATCGCTAATAGAATGTTACTTTGTCTACGGCCTCTGGACTATTATAACGTATGTGACTGTTGGGTGTAATGAATTGGTGACCTATGTTATGTTATACAAATTATTATTAATACATTGATGTTATTCTTTTTTTTTTATTGTTAATAATATTCGTAAATCGGTATGTTCATTTTAAGTAGTTTTGTTATTTAATTATTTTTGAATTACATTATTTTCACCTGACACCAAAGTACTATTTTGAATTATACAGCCAGCATGAAGGGGGAGAATATGTCCAGCAGTAGACTTTTCAGGCTGATGATGGTGGCAGCCATATTGCCAATGATGAGAAAAAACCTAGTATTTGTGACTGCAGGAGTCTGTCCTAGGCATAATTCTGTACCTAAGAGCCTGTGCTGTCCCACTGTAGGTCAAAGGCTTCCCTTCCTTCTCTCCAGTCCTCTCTATTTTGGGCCACTGTAGACCAATCCTTTAAATAGGTATCTATTTCGTCTGTCCATCTTCGTCACGCGGTCTGCTACGAGATCGATTTCCGTTCGGAGGCGTCCACTCTGTTATGGCTTTAGCCCATAACCCGTCTGACATTCGGCAGACTTGGCCCAATCCCACTTCAATTTACCCGCTTTCTGTCCGACATCTGAGATTTGAATTTTGGAGCGCAGTATACTGTTGCGAACGCGGTCTATCAGTCTGATTCCTAGAATACTGCGCTCCATGGCTCGCTGGCAAACCCCGAGTTTGGACTTTTGTTGATCAGTCAAAGACGAGTGAGGCCACCAGGATCCCCTAACCCAATCCCCCAAGGGATCCCAGTGAACTCATCACTTCACCAGAAACCACCAGGTCTTAAGAGCCTATAAAAATACATCTACTAGAGTACTAGGCATAGGAAAAAACCTGTTATTCCACTCTGATCAACTAAACTGACCAACTGAAACGGATCAACTATTTTTCTTTCTCAACGATACAACTTTTTGGTTGGTCTGATAGGAATATTTTTTTAATTCAAATTTATCCCCATCCACACAATTTAAAACGGATCACCTATTTGTTTTTCTTAATGGTACAACTTTTTAGTTGGTCTGATAGGGAATATGGTGCCGTTGGTAGGTATCCCTTTCAGGTGTATATTGTATATATTGTGTGTGACTTTTGTATATTGAAAATGTTCATATAGAAAAACTTTTCCGCCGTTTTTTTCACACTCCTCAAACATTTTCAAATACAATAAAAATTAATTGTATTATCAACAAGTCTACCCAACAATGACTCAATACTTCAGTCAATTACTCATAAAAGATTAATTCATTATGTATTATAACTGGCCAGTTCATTAAAAAAGGTATCATACCAAACTTGTGTTAATTATTATTATTATTATTACCAAACTTATTGTGTGGATGGGGATAAATTTGAATTCATAATTTTTCCTATCAGACCAACTAAAAAGTTGTATTGTTGAGAAAAAAAATAGTTGAGTCTGTTTTAATTGGTTGGTTCAGTTGGTCCCTTTGGAATAATATTTCTCAAAATAAAATAAATGATCAACTAGTTGGTTAGATTGGAATAAAACCCCTCATCGGGTTCCATTCTGCACAACCAGTTGGTCGGTTCAGTTGGTCGGAGTGGAAGGACAGGAAAAAACCTTTTAAATAAAACAAATGGTTAAAAATCATGAAAAATTGTAATTGGCATACCAACTTGTTACAACCTATGGCCAATTTAACAATTAAATCAATGTTGTTAATTAAATATAATATTTAAGTAAAAATATGTTTATGCTTTAATGGTTTACTTACATTAAAATTTTATATTATTAATTAGAAAAAACTATAATAGTGATAAAAAAGAAATGTCGTGTAGACTCGTTACATGTAGTAAAATGCTTGTATAAAATACAATGTTTTATCAAATCAGTGATAGCAGGTCCGATACTACTTCGTTTTACAACTCATTCATAAAAAACCTAAGGCCACAATTGATTAGTACGAGTCTTGTAGAGGATAACGCGTCTACGATACAGCCAGCAGGCGACTTGCACAAGTCACTCCGCCGAATATTGTATTTACACAATGTGATTTCTCGAGTTTGAAGATAGAATAACAAAGAGTGCTGGCGCAAACGGAATGATTAGTTCGTAAACGTCACGCTAGGGTGCGCTCGCGCCGATCACGTGATCTATAACAACTATCTATCAAATTTGTATGGCAACTAAGCGCTCAGTGGCCGACACTGACTATGTACATATCAAGAGCATGGAAATCGACTTGCGCACTTTCAGAAAGCGTATTTTTACGGATAAATATTACTAATGCTGGTAAAAATTATGAATTGGTAGTTAGGGGTCGAAATATTGTCGCAAAAACAGTCTTAAACTCAGTCGCTTTCTAAATGCATCACAATAAATCAGTAATTACGTACTTTTGCCACATTTTAATAATACTTTTATTTAAATTTCATTATCACCCAATAGAGAATTTGACTCGCGCCCGCTCGGGCTACTGGGAAATCTCGATTGAAAGGAATGTTTCGATTTAATACTGGATCAAGGAGAAGTTCATTTTATTTGTTAATATTATCCAATGCTCAGAGATTCCTGACTGTTCTAAATGCAAGCTTTTAGAAAATTGAGCACCCAAAGTTGTGTCCGAAGCAGAAATATGAACAAACACATACGTGCATATTATTATTAAAAATCTAAGCGTCTTTTAAATAAAACTTGACATACTTATTCATATTTCTACTCGGAGTAAAGATTACATCGGAGTAACAATTAGTTTATAATACAAAACATTCAGAAACATGCGGGTAGTACTAAGCCGTCGCGATATGCAAATAACGATCCATACAATAAATATCGCTTAACGAACCCACGTCGACTGATTTATACAATAATCTAGCCTATTTTCATGGTGGTTAGGATTGATTATCAAATATTCGTACAAATCACTAAACAATACGCTCAGACATGATAACTATAAGTTAAGTACATACAAGTATTTTGGTAAGATCAATTTACGCATTCTAACGCTGATTATCCAAACTCCAATTGCGAATTAATCCAATTTTACCATCATGTGTAAGCGCTAATGTTCAACGAGGCATGTTACATGCACTATACTTGACTACCTCTAGGGTTATTTGACACTGTTCCGAAAACTGATGAAAACACGACATGGAATTGACACCGTAAACTGGCCGATGGTAATCGTGCAATTTTTTGCTTTTTTTATAACTAACTCTCGCAAACTAGTCGCTTTTTCAATTTAGTTACAAAAACAATAAAGTCCTAGCCATAGATTCTTCATTTTAAACGTCATTTCCTTGCACCCGTTGCATCAAATTTTTTGGGCCGACTACCAACCTGTTACGGAAGTTTAAACGTCAAAAACCAGTCTTAAAAGTTAACAAATAAATAACATATGTATACATGTAGTTTATGAAAGAAAGTATGTCTTAAATTACGAACTACATTCAATAGAAAACAAAATCCTTGTCAATCTCCAACGTACAAACGAAAAGCGACTTAAGGCAGATGACATTAAGAACGCAACTATGACAATCACTTTGGCAGTATTACTTTTTAAACTTGAAAATGATAAAGTTAAGGTCAATAACTTCCTAGTTTTGGAATTTGCTAAGACTGACAAAATGGTTGCCATAATAGTGTAACGACCTCCACGGCGCAGCGGGCGAGTAGTCAGCTGAGACACGAGATGTGAGTTCGATTCCCGCCGTGGTAGTTCCTGATAACCACGACACAGGATCCTAGTGTGGGATCAGGGGGCTTAGTACGAGAATTTGTTAGTATTCGAAACTATAGGAAGTTTCGTTTCCTTCAATACATTTACGGACAGCGTCCTTAGTTTTCTTCTCGTTTTCGCTAGGGCCGCTGCAAGTCAATGTATTGAAGGAAACTTCATATAGTTTCGAAAACTATCAAAACTCGTATAGGTCGCGCAACGAGTAATGAGCGCTCGGCGAAATTGGTGGGGTTGATTGCGCATGTGTAAACTGGCGCATTCGCTATACAGACCCAAAAAATGACTACTGCGCATTGAAGGTCAGCTCTCATAACCAGTTGCTCGTGTACTAACCCCCCAGGACTATGTATGTGACTGTTGGGTGTTATGTTCTCCAATGCAGTTTTGCTGCGTATTTATATGTCCTAGAGTATGTGTATGGTGTGGCGTATAGTGCATGTGACGGGTGGGGGGTTGTTACTCGACGCTGTTGGTGGTGTCGTTGACGTCGTCGAAGGACTCGTCGCCGGAGCCGCCGCCCGGCACCAGCGAGGACCGCTTCATGCGCGAGGATGAGGAGGCGCCCGAGAGGCCGATGGGCCCGCCTTGCCGCCTGCAACACAACGACTAGTTTAGTACATCACTTGGGCACTATAAGTCCTCGAGTGGCGACCACCATATGAAAATGAAACTAATGAAACAGCTGTGCCTGTGAGAGCTGTTTATCAAAAGCACCCGATTGTAATCCAATGATGACAAAGCCCAATGATTTATTTCGACCCTTTCGTTGATTTCCCGAAGGCGGTGCGAGCATGTGCAAATAACAAAAATTTACGACCTCTGTAGCGTGTCGGGCGAGTAGCCTGAGGACTGAGATGCTAGAAGTTACGGGTTCGATTCCCGCTGCGGGACAAATATTTGTATGATCTACAAATATTTGTTCCGGGTCTGGGTGTTGTGTATGGTACTCGTAGTTCCGTTCAAGCTCTGCTACTCCGAGACTACAATGAGACTATCCCGTTGCCACTTCATTACAACAATAACAGAATTACAGAAAAAATATCTGTGATAATTATGTCAAAAATATATTTATAATCAAATTAAACAATCAGGTTAGCGATTGAACGTATTTTTTTTAGTAAAAACCTAGTAGTTTTATCGAATCGGACAGGTAACATAAAGGGGTAGGGGAGTCAGATTAAACCCTACTAGAAGCACAGAGTCTCAATTCTCATTGCTGATGACGTAGGCTGGTGTTTCCCACGTTTCTAAGAAAAGCATACCTGGCGAAGTATATTATATGGTCTAACTAACCTAACCCTGAGGTCACAAGGCTGAACCCAAACTGAGATGTTTTGACTCGTTTTATAGCTTCGCGGAATTTACTGCTGCCGATTCTGCTACTGGAGTATTTTTTTTAAATTATTTTTTTATTATTAATCCTAAAATAAAAAGTAGCGAGTGATTCAGCTTTGACCGACGTTGGGCAATGATTCAGACTAAGCCCTAATCCACATTCTAACATGTAATGATTAGATCAGCATGCATGATTAGATCAAACGCTGCTGGAAAATCAACATTGAAAAGGACAGACACATTATTATAAGTTTAAATCGTTCCAAGCTCCGGCCATGCGCCACGAATCAATTTCAAACAACAGATTGCGGATTTTGTAACTCTGTTGCGATCAGTTTCAATGTTGTTGCTATCTAACATGACGCTCTTACAATTACCCAATTTACGCGGTTAACCAGACTACGTACATAAGGTAATCGTAATTAAACGTCATTTCGAATAAAGGGATCGTAACCGTATCATCACGAGCCGTTCAATATTCTTAATATGAAACTCCCTACAGCAACGCACACTAATCGGAATCGTGGCGTCGCCTTGCCGTAGCCGAGTCGACATACCGGAGCTGCTGATCCGCTTTGATTACGTGCTTACGTTAGGCTGACGCCTGGTTGACGGCGAGGCGAAAGGCGATACGGTTACGATCCCTTTCCGAGTTGATATTATGTGCTATGACCTAAAAGCAGCATTGACACCGATAGCAATAGAGTGACGTAATCGCGCCCCTGATGATTATTTCAACGGACATCACAATGTTTTTTAAACGATGGTAACACGTTCTCCACGAACTATTATTATCTATGAGAAACGACACAATGACAACGGTTTCAAACTCCTATATCCCTCCCGTCCGAAAACAAAAGCTGCCACACCCGATGCCCCTCCCCTATGGGTTTCTACCCACAGGAGCGTTTACCTCGCGCTGGCGCCAGTAACTCGCCTACTCGCTATCCTCCTCCGACATCGATCCCCTAGGTATAGACACGCTTTGGCGGGTCTGGCGATTGTCTACGGAGCTGTAGAGGAATTATTATTGAGAGGTGTAACAATGGGATAATGTAGGTCAGTATCACTACCGGGGGATAACATTCTTTCAACAATGTTTGACATTGGAGCTGCCACCGATTTAGGCAGCTTTCATCCAGTAATAACCCCAACTCGAACGCACTGTGTGATTAAAGCAGGGTGCTTGTATACATCTGTCGTCTTTTGATGGTTCGAGGGTGATCTACGCAATTCTCGATATTGGTAGAACATTCTTGGTTTGTATTGTTCACGTATATAAGCGAAGCTCGCTCGAAGAGCAGTCAGTCGTGATTCGGTGATCGGCTTTCAGTGCGAAGCAATCAAGTGTCTTAGGGGATATCTTGGAACAATTAGTGAACTGGGTAAATTGGTGTTTTTGATAACTTGGTTAAAAGTGTAATTTTAAGTAAAATCCAAAGTGTAACCGGAGTTTGCGTGATCTGGAACCTTAGCTGGTGAGAGTTTTAAGGGGGGGGGGGGGGGGGGGGGGTCACCTGAGCTTGTTGCGCAGGTTGCTGCACTGGGGGGGGGGGGGGGGGGGGGGGGGTCACCTGAGCTTGTTGCGCAGGTTGCTGCACTCGCGGGTGAGGGTCTCGTGCGTCTCCAGCATGTCCTCCAGCTCGCGCTGCGCCTTGCGCTTGCCAACCTTCTCGCGCTGCACCTCCTCCTCCGACTCGTCGAGCTGACGCTTCAGGGTCTTCACGCGGACGTTCATCTGGAATACGCATGAAGACTCATTTTGAAAAACTATTCTATTATGTCCTGGGCCAAAAAGTATTGACAATAATTATCTGAAAGATTTGCATTTTATAAACCAACTTTGAATTTCGCGTCAAAACGCTTGGAGGTGTCATGGCGTCTGATTGTGACGTCACGATTTTTAAACAAAGAAAAGACAGCGTAGTGTTTACATTTAATCTGTACTAGGTTTATGTTTGGTACTTCTTCCTTTGCTTCACATGTCTGATTGGCGTTTCGCGTAACATTGCGGATAGCCGTATTTTGTATTATTTTATTAATAATCTCGCTTTTAATCCTCCTAAAAAAGCAGTTGGCAGCACTTTTGATTAACCACTTCCCCTTACAAGTGAAGTGACAACCAAACAACCATCGATCTATCGATGTATATTGAAGTGATTGATCTATATCTAAATCAAATCGGACATAGCAAAAGGATTCAACGCCAAATAGTAGATTGTTATACAAAGAGCTAAAATTACCCGTAGTTTTAGTCCTCGCTAATTTTAATGGGTTTTAGCACCGTGTGTTACACTCTACTTTTCAGTACGATTGCGAGAAAATAAAATAATCCAATACAATATGAAAAATTAATTACGATCACTACCAATCCAATTTGTAATTAGAGAAAAATTCTAAAGATTTCGCGCCAATGTCATTTTTTTATTTCTTCTGTAGCCGAAACGCATTGCATGCATTCTACCAAAGAGATCGATTATTTTAGTTCCATTTTCAAAAATAAAATGGCCTTTCCTTTTTATGAAAAATTATATTCATGATTATTCTAATTATGACTAAAGACTGTCGTTTTTGTAGGCTCATTGTCATTTGACACACAAAAATAAAAAATAAAACATTCCACTAGATGAAGAAATGCTATTTTTTTTCGCTCTGGTACGCCACAATGACGGTCTTTTTGAGCAAGAGGAGTGAAAAAACTTTAAGTTAATACCTTTTCAATTTGTTCCTTGTACTGGTCGGCGTGGCGACGCTCCTCGTCGAGCTGTAGAGCTAGCTCCTTCATCTTCTTGTCGAGCTTGCGCGACGCCTTCTGCTGCGCGAGCCGCTCGCGCGACTCCACCTCCAGCTGCTCCTCCAGGTTCACCACCTTCAGCTCCAGGGACGTGATCAGACCCTGCGGACCATCAGACACACGATCAACATCAGGGTAAAGCCGTAAAGGTTCACGCTCCACTTACAGACCGTTCAGCGTTGGCACCTGCCATGGAGTATTTACAGGGCCATCTTTCGGTGAACGAGCTGTAAGCCATCTCAAGTAATGCAACTAATGCAAGTGATGCTCGTCTGGAACTATGGACGTAAGGCTGCGTTTCCATTGACGCGGAGCTGGGCGGAGCGGAGCTTAGCGGTGCATGAATTGACCAATCACTGAAGCGGAGCAGAGATTTCGAGCATAGTGATTGGTCAATTCATGCACCGCTAAGCTCCGCTCCGCCCAGCTCCGCGTCAATGGAAACGCAGCCTTAAAAAAAGCTCCTCTATCTGGCTATAAATATACACCACTATTCCAAATGTATCATTAAAAAAACCTGGATAATCAGTATTCGTCTATTCGATAAAGATTCAATCTACGCAAAAACTAACCAGATAACAATTTCCAGGTATATTCATAAAAAATGGGAACAAATTGGTCAAAACTATTGGTTGGCATGCGCCATAGATTACTACCAAGTTATTATTACACGAAGGTCGCAGCGAAGGTTGCGGGTTCGATTCCCACCTCGGGACAAATATTTGTACGATCTGCAGATATTTATTCAGGGTGTTTTCTATGTGTAATAAAAAATATCTATCTATGTAATGTAATGCATTAAGTATATCAGTTATCTAGTACCCATAACACAAGCTCTGCTTAGCTTCGGGCTAGATAATGTTGTGTGAACTGTCCAGCATTATTTAAATATTTATTTATTTAAGTGTACTTTGAGTGTGTCAACAGGAATAAACGTGAAGAAGCAGGTGTGATGTTACCTTGGTCTTGGTCCGGGCCTGCGTCTCCAGCTCCGCGAGCTTCGCCTTCAGCTCCTTGTTCTGGCGCTCCAGCACCAGCTTGCCGCTCTCCAGCTTCTGCGTGGCAGACTTCTCGGTGCCCAGCTCCATCGTCACCTGGTCGATTTGGTTCTGCAATCAAACAATTACTTATTTCAATCCAATCTAATCCAGTGACGGGAATAATTTAAAGCAATGCTTATATTTAATAACGTTTGTATTTATTTGTTTATTTTATTTATTAGGATTTACAATGAGTAAAAATTCAAAAATATAATAAAACCATTAGATGCCTTCCCTGTGCTTACTCTGCAAAGGAAACCACAGCTAACGCAGGTATAATAAACAAAGAGTAAGTGCATAGTGACAAAATTTTGAAAATGAACACCAGAAAATTATGCTTTGGCAAAGTGAAGAAGATTATCGGGACTGTAGATAAATCACACTTATTAACATAACAAAATTAAAGAAATTAAATATATCGACACAGTACAGGACTTAGACAAATTAATATTAATATTGATACTGAGGATAAGGAGCTGTCTGGAGGTATAGTACCTGTGCCTTCCGGAGCCTGTCGTTGAGTATCTCGTTGTTGGATTGCTCTTCATCCAGGTCCTCCTCCAGCGCCGCTATCCTGGCTTCCAGGCGTTTCTTCTCATCCACGAGTAGAGTGCTCTGAAATTAAAATTATTTTCATTACATTTGGTACACCTCGATTGATACAGTTTACTTTTTATCGGTGTTTCCACTTTTAGGGATTTCGCCCTTTTTCAGGGCGAAACGACTCTTATTATTAGGGTTTAGGGCTATTTTATTTTTACAACGATACGGGAAAATTGCTCAGTCAGCCGAAGAATTATGAAGAAACAGGATACAAAACATTTTAAATTTATAACAAAGTGTTAGTTGAAAGTACACTTTACAAGCCAGTAATCAGAATACAGCATCTCATAGAACTCCATATAAAATGTATTCGAAATATTTAATTTTATTTTTGACCAAATATATTATTTGGTTGCTTACTTTGCTGGTAAAAAACAGAGTCGATTGAGTCCATCATTTAGCTCTTCAGGCTGGCTGTACAATCTTTGAAAAATCCTTAAACGCAGTTTTGGTTTCCGTCTAAATTCACTAAGTTTCTTACGAACAAACCTCTGTAAATACAACAGAAATTGTACTTATCTCGAGAGTACCACAACCACAACCACCACAACCACACCACAACCTGTATACTTTCTAGTTTGACCACTTACCTTGCTGGTGGTGTTGTTAAGCTCGTCGAGCAGGTCGTCTCGCTCGGCCTCCGCCTGCCGGCGCGCGCGCTCCGCCGCCGCCAACTCCTCGCCGTGCTGGAGAGCCTCCGCTTCTAGAACCTGCAACGTTACAACAACATTAGATAGAAGACCCTCGATTATCGGTCGAAACCTGTGTCTCCACTCCACCAACATAATGGACACGAATAAATTTCCCGTTGTACAAAATGAAAGAATTATTGTTACTAGTGGACAACTGAACTTTGCTCGGGTACTGGGATTAAACTCCTAAAACTCCTACAAATCCCTTAATTTTCCCTACAACCCCTGCAAATTCGTAAAAACCCCTACAACCTCTAAAAACACAAATTACTCCTTATAACACAAACTCTCTATAATCCCTAAAAACCCAAACAATTAACAAACACATTCAAAAAAAAAATTATAATGAGAACCTCTAATAAAAAGCCCTTATTGATGATAGGAAACAATGAGTTTTTTTCTCTTTTTCAATTTTGATAAAAGTAGTTCTACCGTTATTTATACTTGTTTGTCACCTCATATTGTAAGGTGACAAAAAAGCAGACGGCCCGCCTGATGTAAAGCAGTCACCGCCGCCTATGGACATCTGCAACTCCCACGGTATTGCATACGCGCTGCCTACCATTAAGAGCCCTATTGATATTTCTCTTGAATTTACCCATATTGTAGCCCTGTGGGAAGACATCCAACGGGAGCTCATTCCACGCCCTCAAGTGCTCGGGAGAAACGAGCGCGTGAAACGCACTGTGCGAGACCTCCACGCATCCAAAATGTGCGGGTGAGCTCGCTGACGATGGCGGGATGCGTGGTTATAAAAGTGCAAAGCTGGGATTAGTTCAAACAGCTCCTCAGAGCATTCCCAGCGCGCCAATATCTCGGCGCACGCTCAACGGCTCTAGTCCCTTGTTAACTTTGGGTGCGTCGACAATCCTAACAGCTCTGCGTTGTAGGGAATCAAGAGGTTGCAGTTGGTACTTCGGTGCACCATTCCAGATGTGAGAGCAGTACTCCAAGTGGAGCCGCACCTGCGCTTTGTAAAACGTTGCCCCGGTGTGAAGTACCTCTTCGATCTGTTGAGTACACAGAGTTAATGACCCCTGAACTGTACTTCGCTCGAAAAATCGACACCCAGGATCGAGAGACTGTTTGAAATGGGAAGGGTAATACCCTGAAATTGCGGGGCAACAACAAATGCAGCTTTTTTTATAGGTGAAGGCACATACACAAGTCTTGGTGGGGTTAAATTGAACCAAATTTAGTCGCCCCCATTCTGACACCAACTTGAGTGAGCACTCAACTTCGGATACAAGCATGTCTCGGTGTGCATCCACCCCTGCCCGAGAGTCACTCGCACGGCCTGCATATCGATGATCGCAAGTGCTGTCATCCGCATAGCAGTCTATCTAAGTCAATTATTGAGTTATCTGTCCCTGGATGCGTGAGAGACGTGCCTGGAACATGTTGGTATCGGTAACATCTCCTCGACATACCTTGACCCTCCGCTCGGTGTCGCGCGCGCTCGCCGCGGCCTCCTCGCGCCCCGCGCGCGCCTCCTCCGCCTCCCGCAGCGACTCTTTTAGCTGCTGCTGCAGCTTCTTCACTTGCTTCGTCGCGTCTTCTTTCACCTGGAACATTAGTTATCAACACTATAGTGATTTGACCTGAACCTGCCGGCCTAGCCAAACGGCATTCGCTACGAAGCGATTCCATTTCTACATTCGTAATACAATAGTAACCTCTGATAGGAATAGCTCATGTCGATAGCTTACGTCAATCACATACTTGTTGGCTTTTCTACTAGCGTCATCGTCGCGTTCGCACTACGGTGTTGTTTTACGATGCGGCATTATACAATTTAGTGCTGGTGCGTGCTGAGAGTAGTGCAAGGTCGTACGTACTTTGTTGGCAAGGTGCAGCGCCTGCTCGGCGTCCTTGAGGTCGCCCTCCAGTTTCTTCCTGGTGGCGAGCGCGGCGGTGCGCTGCTTCCTCTCCTCCTCGAGCTCCGCTTCCACGTCGCGGAGTTGCTTCACGATGCCACGACGCTTCTCTTCGCCGGCCTCTTCTTTCGCCTGGAACATACACATACTTATGTAGCTCCTATTGGTGCCGTCATGCAATAGTGCTCGCGTTGCTGATACTTCTAATTGACGTCTGAGGCTAACGGGCGCAGTGCAATGCCACATAGCGTACGTCCGATTCGGACGAGAATAAAAATAATGATTTATTCAAATTACAACTAATTTGAATCATGAAAGTGTCTTATTGGAGTCAATTTAAATAAGTTTTTTTTTTTTTAAGTAAGGTCTTAATATCTCTATTCTAAATGTCTCAAGTAGGGTCCAAATATTCTAGTCTCTAGTAAGGTCTAAATATCTATAGTAGGGTCCAAATATCTCTAGTAAGGTATGAATATCTCTGGTAAGGATCTTCAGCAGACATGTCAGAACATGACTGATTATCTCTAGCACGGTCCAAATATCTCTAGTAAGGTTATTTGGCAGATATGACCAGGCCACTGCTACTTCAATTTGCTAATCTTCTGGGCTGTAGATAACTTAGTTCTCAGTCAGATAATCTAATCCCTCAGAGAGACACCATGGCTCAAGCATGTCATGCTGACCTGTAGATCCCGCTCGAACTGCGCGCGCATCGCCTGCATGTTGACCTCGAGCCGCAGCTTGGCGTCCTCCGTGAGCTGCAGGTCGTCCTCTATCTCCTCGTTCTGCGCCTTCAGCTCGGCGAGCTGCGACTCGAGCGCGCGCTTCGCCTTCTCCAGCTCGTGCACGTTCTTGTCGGCCGTGCCCTGCGTGTTCGCGAGCTCGTCCAGCTCAGACTGCAGCAGGCGCTTGCTGCGCTCCAGCTCCTCGATCTGGAAACAACAATACTACATTGTACGAGTGCATAAAACTAGACATTTTATCAGAAATATTTATCAGCCCTAGCCGAGTGACGGTAGATATATAAGTCGATGATAAAATGCTTTTTAACGCGTCATACACTATGTTCACTATATCCCGGGAGTAGTTGCATGTGATACCTTCTCAGCGGAGTCGTCCAGCTCCCTGGTGAGCGACAGCACCCTGGTCTCCTTCTCGCGCGCCTCGCGCTCCGCCTGGTCGCGCTCCGCCGCGTACCGCTCCGCCACCGCGCGCTCCTCCGCTACCACCTACAAACAACAATAGAGATTAGCACGCTCGGCACGGATTACGGACTGCAGACAGGCAAGAGCAGCCCTACCGGCTGCCTTACCACAACTGACACGTCGCTAGCTCAATCTTCAAAGAATACACCTTCGCACCATCGTGGCGACACTCACAGGACACTGTCTCCTGAACAAACACCTTTTCAGCATCGGAACCACACACAGCCGACTCTGTAGAGGGTGCCTGACTGAAGAAGAATCGGCTGCCCACGTAGTCCTGGAATGTGTGGGAGTAGCAGCTCAATGTAAACAAATCCTCAACAACCCGAGGACACTCAGGCAGAAGCACAGAAGCCTAACTACCTAGTCAGACAACTCTCACGCATAATGGACCACCCCATAGAGTTCGAATGCGGAAAAGGGAGTTCTTTAATATTAAAATTAAAGATTAGATAAATATATTTTTCAAAACAAGCTTTTATGACATTATTGGAATGGTGTGCTGATCAAAATGACCCCAAACACGGCTAGTCTACTATTATCCATCGAGGAGTGCTGTTGTCCAACTTCCGTCTACATCATCAGATCAGCTTGCTGTCTCTATCATATTGTATTGTCATAGGAACTTGACAGGTATGCCAAATTTAAACTCAATCGGTTGAGGCTTGCTTTAAAATTCAGTTGCAAGATTCCACCCGGATTCCAGCCAGACAAACATACATTGCAAGTTTAATAAAAGCTTGTAAAAATAGACTGGCCGTGTTTAGGCTCATTTTGATCAGCACACGGTTATGATCACTAACTTTATAAAAGCTTGTTTTGAAAAAAAAAACACAAAAAACTTATTTGTCTAGAATCGATTGTTAATTAAAGTGCTGCATACCATTGGGTAAAAAATTTGATAAAAAAATCAATACAAAAGAACCGAGGGCTTTAAGATAAAGATAAAGTTTATTTTTTATCTTTTTTATAAAAATAGATGGTAAAATAGGTGTAAGACACAATATGTTTGCGGGTACTTACTGTAGGGGGTTTGTAAAATTATCTATATTTTACTAGATATTCAATAAAAACTGCTTTTTCGAGCGGCGCTGGTCGTTTTTTTGGTACCTATGTAGATTTCTGCCTGGTGTTGGCGCAGTCTTAAAACGCGCTGTGTCGGGGTAAAGCTAAGGCCAAACCAACGCATTCAGCCGGCGTCCGCGGTAGCGTGCACGGTGGCGATCCATTGTCTTACCATTGATCGCCACCGTGCACGCCTCTGAGGACGCGGGCTGAACGCATTGGTTTGGCCTGAGCTTTAGAACGGTCACGTAAGAGTAAGTTGAAGTGCTCGAGCGCGGCTGAACAGTGCCGTACCTTGTCGAAGCTCTTCTGCTTCTTCTCGAGCTCCATAACCTTGGAGCGTTGCGCCTCCAGGTCGATGTTTAGATCTTCTAACTCGGCCTGAATCTTCTTCTTGCCTGGAATCAACGGACACTAACATTAATCACACTGAATATGAAACAAGACGATTCAAAATGATCCTTGTGATTTTAATTAATATATTTTTTAACTTTGCCTTGAAATATTTGATTTCCAAGAAACGCCATGTTACGTCTTCTAAAACAAATTTCTGATATTAAAAAGACGTAACATATATTCAAAATTATATTCCCAATTTTGAATACACACGTGTCATGTATTTTAAAAAATCGCTATCCTCGTCTGTCTGTCCGCTCAGTAGGTCACGTCCATCTAGGACGCGCCCAATGCAGCATTGCACTACGCCACCCTGATACATAAAGACGGAAAGTCTCATATGCCTGTAATTTCACCGGCACCCATACCCTTCAAGCTGGAACACAGCAATGCGAGTACTACTGCTTGGCGGCAGAAATAGGTATGGTAGTACTTTCCCGGTTAACTCTTTCACAAAAAAGCTACTAACACTTGTGTGTGTGAATGGATGCTGGGGGAAGGGGGAAGGGGGAGTGTGGAGGATTTTATCCGGACACCAGCAAAAGGTTAGTTGTATCTCGCGCTTAGCCGAGTTGATAGTGCCCACAAATTTCGTCTCCAGCGTCATAAGTCGTTTCATGGCCAAACTCGTCAAGGCTTCGCCGATTATAGGTTCTAGTACCGCTGGAATGGAATTTTAAGGTCACATTTTTTTTTACTCTATTTTTTTTTCGGAACTCTTGTTTATTGTCGACTATGTCAGTTCCATTGTTCTCTCTCCCAAGTCCCACTCATCAAATTTATTGAACCAGCCCATATATGGACCGGTAGAGCATGTTGTCTGCGCAAAAACATGCTCTTAAACAGAGCACCGAGCTGTATAACGCTTTTAATCTGATAAATTAGCGCTCTCATAGCTGCACTCCGAAGACAGTCCATTAAAATGTGGTACACATACTCTTTTACTTTACATACTTCACAATTAGGGCTATCCCACTTTCTTCATAAATGTATTTGTATTATGTTAGCGCAGTATGCTGCTCCATACCACGCTCCAAAAATAAAATTGCCGACGTAGGAGAAAAACCGCCCAGCTGAAGTGGAATTGGGCTGGACATGTCTGTTGCATGCCTGATGAGCTGTGGGCCAAAATAACCAATATGTGGAGCCCTGACACAGCGAGACGGCGTCGCGGCAGACCACGCAGGAGATAGCGCGATGAAATAGACACTTTTAACACAGATTGGCAAACAATAGCACAGGATCGTAGTGACTGGAGGATATGGGGGGAGGCCTTTGCCTAACAATGGGATGATTCAGGCTAACAGTAACAGTAATGATGTTAGCTCACTCTTGTCCAGTTTGTCGTTGGCTTGCTGCAGCTCATCGATCTGGCGATGCAGCGCCTCCACGTCCTTGCTGAGCTTCTTGCGCTGCTCCTCGAGCGCGGCCGCGTTCTCGCTCTCCTCCTCCGCCTTCTTCTTGGCGTCTGCCACTTGCAGTGTCAGCGCCGTCACCTGAACGCACACACCACATTACAACTGTTACGTAACGGCTCGCGTGGCTGCAGAGATTAGGTCGTAATTGGGGTGGTTAATATACATTAATTTCATATATTCAGACAAGACAAGGTCCATTTGTTAGTTTAGTAAGGCTTTTGTTAGTATGCTCCCAGGAGCTTCATGATCTGATCCCACCATCTCCTTTTCATTATAGGACGAGCAGACGCACGGCTCGGTACAATCCTTACCTCATTAGTATACCCTCTGTTCGTACTAAACGTTTCAGTTCTACCATTATAATGCGAACTGCTAAGGAGTGGAACAAACCACCGTCATCTGTCTTTCCTGAAAACTATTAATCTGGGTCTCTTCAAGGCTAGAGTGAATAGGTGCCTTCTAGACCTTTGTGCTCCATCTTCGGCCACATCGTCACTTACCAACAGGTGAGATCGTGGTCAAACAAAGGTCTATCAAAGTAAAAAAATAAAAAAAATAAAAGACTTATGAATTACTGTTTACACAGTTAAATAATTATTTTAGTAAACCTTCCCTCTTGCTTGACGACCTCTGTGGCGGGGCGGGCGAACGTTCGCCTGCGACGCCGGAGGTTGCGGGTTCGATTCCCGCCTCAGAACAAATATTTGTTCAGGGTGTTCTGGGTATTTTCTATGTATAATAAAAAATATCTATCTATGTTATATATTGTATTAAGTATATCAGTTATCTAGTACCCATAACACAAGCTCTGCTTAGCTTGGGGCTAGATAATGTTGTGTAAACTGTCCAGCATTATTTGTTTGTTTGTTGTTTATTTGCTCTGATCCAATAGACTCTAATGAGACTGTCTGATCAGGACCCGAATGAAAGACTTCATCGCAGGCAGATCATATCTATAAATCGTAGTGTCGTTCTTGGTGTATTTAATCATTTATTTTCCGGACCTTGAACTCAAGGTCCAAAATCGTTGACCATACAAACTTCGAGGAATCAATGTCGGTGATAGAATAGATGCTTTAGGACCATTACATTGACTTCCCAAAATGTTAAACACTCAAAAATATAATTTCATCACTTATTATGAGTAAAAACTTTTCATAAAATGGCATTTCCCAGTCTTATAACAAAAAAAACACTAGTGATGAAGTTAATCTATTCTATCACCGACATTGGTGCCTCAAAGTCTGTATGGTCAACTATTTTAGACCATTGCACCTTAATAGTCATGTTTTATCCTTACATACGTGACACTAGGGCTAGATATGGAGATTCTGCTAGTCCCTTAGGTCCTAGAGTCTATCACTGATGGTCTTTGGCGGTTAACGACGTTTTCAACACACTTGTGAAGAAAATAATAATAAAACAGAAATACACACTCTGTGTAAATGTTCAACTGTCTCTATAACTCACTAGTGAATTAATAGCAATGAAAAATTCAGTTTGATTACAGGTGTCATTATGTGCCTAATTGCGGTGAAATTAGAGCCACTTTATGAGCAAGTGAATTGAAAAAAATTATTTAAAGGCCTTGTTAACCTCTTACCTGTTTCTCGAAGTTCCTCTTGGCCTCCTCTTCCTCTTCAAGCGTGTCCCTCGCCTGCTCGAGCTGCTGCTCAATGTTGCGCAGCTTCGTTTGTAGCGCCAGCTTCTGTTTGGTCTCCTCTTCTAGGAGCGCCTGAAATTATATTCCAGGTCATTAAGGTGGATGCGCTCGCTTGAGAACCGAAATTATTATTTTTTGGTGTTTTTTGCTTATTACAGCTCATTAACACTTCTTCAGACAGCGAAAATTGATTTTGCGAGAACTAGGAGACTTAACTCACATGTTTTAATTGATATTATCTCATAAGCTACGATAACCCAAACAAAAACACTGTAAAAATGTGTTTAAGGGGTATCGTAGCTAAACTGATGATACTTATCGAGATACTATCAATTAAAACATGTTTGGTAACTCCAAAAAATTGGAATTTCGCGCAGCAAGCGTGAGCATCCACCTTAAGGTAGTTTCCTTTGATGTCGCATAGTCTTGGTACGCCTTGTGTAGACGTGACAAGTGGTGAGCTCGTATTATAGTAACCTCGACGAGGATCGTACCTGTGCCTCGGCATGGTGCGAGGTAGCGGTGGCCGCCTGCTTGGCCGCGGCGGAGGCCTTGAGCTCCGCCTGCTCGAGCGCAGCCGCCGCGCTCTCAGCCTCGCCCTGCAGCCGCGCGCACTTCTCCAACACTTCAGACCTACAGGCACAAAACAACTCAGGTTATAGCCAGAACGACGTGACTCACTTTGGACATGAATCATGTTCCGTATGGTGATTTCTCGCAAATAAACGCACAAAATATATCAATTAAGCTCTGCTTAGCTTGGGGCTATATAATGTTGTGTGAACTGTCCAGCATTATTTATTTATTTTGTTTAACAATTAGTTTATTATGTCAATTATCACACATTTAATTTGTCATTTTATTAAATAAAATACTTTTAATTTTGACTCAGTTTGCTGTTCATTCAGAGGCCTTAGTACTTATAGTTTTCGAAACTATATGTAGTTTCATTTCCTTCCATCATTTAGTTACAGCTTCCCGTTTTTCCTGGAAGTTTGCGCTAGGGGCGCTGCAAGTAAATGTATGGATGAAACGAAACTACATATAGTTTCGAAAACTATCAAAACTCCCCTCGGTGAATTACTAAGTGCCTCAGTAATTGAGTGTAACAACTAGTACATACCTAGCGCGGTCGATCTCCTGCAGTTTCGCTGCCATCTCCGTCAACGGCTGCTCCGCCTGCTTCCGTCTCCGCTCGCCCTGTGTGCGCGCGGCGCTGCTGATTTCAATTGAGTGTAACAACTAGTACATACCTAGCGCGGTCGATATCCTGCAGTTTCGCTGCCATCTCCGTCAACGGCTGCTCCGCCTGCTTCCGTCTCCGCTCGCCCTGTGTGCGCGCGGCGCTGCTGATTTCAATTGAGTGTAACAACTAGTACATACCTAGCGCGGTCGATCTCCTGCAGTTTCGCTGCCATATCCGTCAACGGCTGCTCCGCCTGCTTCCGTCTCCGCTCGCCCTGTGTGCGCGCGGCGCTGCTGATTTCAATTGAGTGTAACAACTAGTACATACCTAGCGCGGTCGATCTCCTGCAGTTTCGCTGCCATCTCCGTCAACGGCTGCTCCGCCTGCTTCCGTCTCCGCTCGCCCTGTGTGCGCGCGGCGCTGCTGATTTCAATTGAGTGTAACAACTAGTACATACCTAGCACGGTCGATCTCCTGCAGTTTCGCTGCCATATCCGTCAACGGCTGCTCCGTCTGCTTCCGTCTCCGCTCGCCCTGTGTGCGCGCGGCGCTGCTGATTTCAATTGAGTGTAACAACTAGTACATACCTAGCGCGGTCGATCTCCTGCAGTTTCGCTGCCATATCCGTCAACTGCTGCTCCGCCTGCTTCCGTCTCCGCTCGCCCTCGGTGCGCGCGGCGCTGCTGATTTCAATTGAGTTTAACAACTAGTACATACCTAGCGCGGTCGATCTCCTGCAGTTTCGCTGCCAGCTCCGTCAATTGCTGCTCCGCCTGCTTCCGTCTCCGCTCGCCCTCAGTGCGCGCGGCGCTGGCTGATTTCAATTCCGTTGCTAGATCAGCATTTTCCGCTTCCAGAGACTGCTTAGCTTTCTCCAAAGCTGCAAAATTGAAAACATCTATTTAGATTCTATACCTTCATAGACACACGCCTTTCACCTCGAAAGGATAGGCTGGACCTCTTTTCACCGTGGGTTTTTTATCGTTGTCGAGTCTTGTTTGTTTGGGTATTTCCCCCAAAAAGGGGGGAAGTTGGTAAAAGTTTAGAATCGTTTGGCAGGAGGAGGAGGGGGAGATGGGGGGTGGTGGAGGGGGAGGGGTACCCACTCACCCCTGGTACCAATCCCATAACAAGGTAACTTATAGTTTTCGAGAAAAAAAATAAAGAAAATTTTGAGGTTAAGTATGAGATTTTGGTAAAACTTTACAATCGTTTGGCAGGAGGAGGATGGGAGAGGGGGGGGGGAGTGGGGGATTTGTACCCCCTCGCCCCTGGTACCACTCCTATGCAAAGGTAACTTACAGTTTTCGAGAAAAAAATAAAGTTTTTTTTTTGTTAAGTATGGATATTTTAAATGTCGGACTCCGGTATGTGCTCCCGCCAGTACTCTCGCGAGGTCGCCCTTGAGTGTCGCTTCACCCACTCAACCTTTGCTACGCTACGGAGGTCACCGGCTCGCTTCGCTCGCCAGCTCCCCCCTTCACTCCGCTCGGCCTCGCGGGCTTGCTCCACTCAAGATCTCCCACGCGAGCTACTGGCTCCGCGTTTTTATATACACTCTAGGGGCGTGACGCACAGTACCACGTGGAGTCGGGGTGCTCCGTATCGGGTCTGCCACTCTTTTCGGACCTAACCAACTATTGTCGGTGTGCTCTGTGTCGAGTCACACAGTCAGTCAACAATAAAAAATCCATAATTTATAACATTAATTAATTCCTCAAAAGGATCTCTCTCATTTCTTTCAACATCCCTTCTCTACAGATAGAGGTACCTACTCATAAATTAAATCATTAATATTATTATTTTACGTTCCGATTTTGTAAAATTTTCTTTATTATTCTTCTTTAAAAGCACAAGTTTCCTGGACAAGGGGGCCGAGGCTGGAATTTCCTGCACCCTCCCTGCAAGTTGGCGATGACTCCCGTAACATCTGACACTTCCAATTCAAAAATTTCATACTTAACCTCAAAAATTTCTTTATTTTTTTTCTCGAAAACTATAAGTTACCTTGTTATGGGACTGGTACCAGGGGCAAAGGGGTACCCCTCCCCTTCCTCTCCCCCTACTCCCACCCTCCTCCTCCTGCCAAACGATTCTAAACCCAACCCGGGAAGTTTGCTGGAGTTGCATTATCGAGGGAATACAGACATGACAAGTGGTGGGCTAATCGCCGCCATTGCTTCCCACGAATAACTCGGCTAACACTTTCTTCCAGTAATAACACACTCGTTAAATAAGCTAGCAGCCAGGACAAAACTTATACCAACGAATCTTACTAACAAGTCCGGATTATTCTTTTTTTGTTGGCTTTTACGACACCCCATGGAGGAGATAGAAGGGTCTGTTCTTTGGGCGGATATATAAGAAAATCCTGCAATCCAAACTTAGTGATTTAAAACTTTTTGGCCATAGCTATGAGTCTCACTTTGTAACTTCAAAATAGTATCACCCGTTTACAGTCACTCTTAGCCCCAACAGTTTCAAGTAAGAAGCCAACCTATCAGGGAAGCATCGCGCTGCCTCTCCGGCTCGTGCCCGCTCGTGCACCGCGTGCGCCAGTAGTCGCGCGCGCAGCTGAACGTGCTGCCTTCCTCACCGAAATTTGACTCCACTTCAAAGTTATCATCCTTCGACAGACCAAATTTTACGTTCTTCTGCTTTCGCTCTTTCAATCCAGCCATTTTAATAATTCACATAATATTTTGTTACGATATATTGGTAAAAACTTGTAGTAAATATTGCAGATAATGTGTATAAGATTTATGATATTTTCGAAAATAAATAATGAGTGACATGACAGAGTTTTGAATTTTGAACGGAGTTCTATGTCAATTTTTAAGAAGTTTGAGAAAAGTAGTCTCAAAGATGAGCATTTTCGAAAAGAGACGTCGTCTACTTTTATTTTATTTATTATCCGTTTTGAGCTTAGAGCATTGCAGCGTCCATACTTATTGCGTTTTGATTTATTTTGTGTTTTTTTGGTGACATTTTAACCAATGTAGCTCGTTTAAGGTGTGAAATGTAATGAAAGTGAATTTGTGTGACTTTTCAAATTGGTGGAAATTGTCTACCAAAGTTTTAGTAAGACGATCCACGTGTGTGTGAGAAATGCGTTTACTATCTGGCTGGCTAACGCATTGTGACCCTTAACATGCGAGCGTTAGCCGCTATAGAGAGACGGGCGAATAGCCGGCTGAGATGAGAAAGGTTGCAGATTCGATTCCCGCTGCGGGACAAATGTTTGTATGATCTGCAAATATTTATTCCGGTTTTGTTATGGTACCACGGTACTCGTAGTTTCGTTGAATTTCGTAGTTTCTGACACAGGGAATCCTAGTGTGAGATAAGGACTATGTCGTCTGTCTTTCCTGAAAACTATATTCTGGGTCTCTTCTAGGCTAGAGTGAATAGATGCCACCTTTGTGCTCCATCTTCGACCACATCTTCACTTACCAAAAGGTGAGATCGTGGTCAAAAAAAAGGCCCTTTTTTAACTGTTTCAATAAGCCGATTGATTGCCGAGGGCCATTATTTTCCTAGTAGTACCGTTGTTAGTCAAGTTTTGATCAACTATGATTATGGAAGAGACCTCATCGCAGAAGAAACTCACCAGCTTTGGCCTTCTTGATCTGCTCGTGCTGCTCGTTGAGCTGTTGCAGCTCCTGGCTGTGCTTGTGGCGCTGCTCGGCGAGCGTGGCCTCGTGCGAGCCGGCCTCTTCCTCGAGGTTCCGCTTCAGAACAGCCACCTCTTGCTCCCGCTTAGAACGCAGCTCTTGTTGGGCTGGAAATAAGAGTTAAAATTTAGCAAATGCGATAAATGTTCAAAAGAACATTGGAAGAAATGCAACGAGTTCGTAATAGCAGAACGCCTCGCTAAAACCATTCAGTTACCCAAATAGCCTTTGGAATTTATGTGGAACTGCTAAGGAGTGGAAGTGTATTCTACTCCTTAGCAGTTCTACATAAATACACACAAACCGTCGTCTGTCTTTACTGAAAACTATAATCTGGGCTAGAGTGAATAGGTGCCTTCTAGACCTTTGCGCTCCATCTTCAGCCACATCGTCACTTACCAACAGGTGAGATCGTGCACAAACAATGCTATATCAATGTAAAAAAAATATGGAATACTTACCGGCCGTGCTTTTCAACGACTCGATGGACTCTTTAGGGCCTGTAAGTCCTCATTCAGATTCCGTTTCAGCTTAAAAAGCTAAAAGTAAAAAAACCATAGGTTTGTTTGTTCAAGCTCTATATTACTGTCACTTACCGGCTGTTAGTTCGAGCAGCTCGCTCTAAATCGCCTCGAACTCCTCGTTCAGGTCTCGTTTCAACTTCTCTGCCTTTGTCCTGGCAACTTATTCTGCATCCAGATCCTTATGAGCACTGGCTAGCTCAGGTTATGGCCTGACATTGTGGCTAACGCATTGTGACCCTTAGCATGCGAGCGTTAGTCAGCAAGCATATCGCGGGCTGGCCACCAGATAGATTCAGCATTCAATAGCAGCAGCAGCAGTTCAGTATTCTAACATTGTTATAATGATAGAATGCCATGGGTTTGTACAAGGTCACTTACCAGCTGTTGTGTCGAGTGAGTCGAGCAGCTCGCTCTTCAGCGCTTCGTGCTTCTCGTTCAGGTCTAGTTTAAGCTTCTTTGCCTTAGTGCGCATCCAGATCTTTATGAGCATCGGCGAGGTCAGGCCATACCTATCATTGTTTATCTAGTTTGTATAAGGTCACTTACCGGCTGTGGTGTCGAGTGAGTCCAGCAGCTCACTCTTCAGCGCCTCGAGCTCCTCATTCAGGTCTCTCTTCAGCTTCTCTGCCTTGGTCCTGGCGGCGCGCTCCGCCTCCAGGTCCTCGTGCGCGTCTGCGAGCGCGGACTCGGCCTCGCGCGCTGCCTTCTGCGCGGCCGTGCGTGCCATGAGTTTGTACAAGGTCACTTACCGGCTGTGGTGTCGAGTGAGTCGAGCAGCTCGCTCTTCAGCTTCTCCGCCTTGGTCCTGGCAGCGCGCTCCGCCTCCAGGTCCTCGTGCGCGTCTGCGAGCGCGGACTCCGCCTCGCGCGCCGCCTTCTGCGCGGCCGTGCGTGCCATGAGTTTGTACAAGGTCCCTTACCGGCTGTGGTGTCGAGTGAGTCGAGCAGCTCGCTCTTCAGAGCCTCGAGCTCCTCATTCAGGTCTCTCTTCAGCTTCTCCGCCTTGGTCCTGGCGGCGCGCTCCGCCTCCAGGTCCTCGTGTGCGTCTGCGAGCGCGGACTCCGCCTCGCGCGCCGCCTTCTGCGCGGCCGTGCGCAGCGCGCCCTCCTCGTCCGCGCGGCTCATGGCGGCCGCGAGCTCCTCTTCGCGCTTACCTGAAAGGGACACAACACATCAATACAGAACTACACTGCATCCCAAAACATGCTTTATACCAATCTAATAAGGTTTTTTGTATTTTTCAATATAAGCTTTTATAAAATCAGTGATCGTTACCGTATGCTGTCCGTTGTCCACCTTCTCCAACATCACATCAGCTCACTGTCACCATAATATTGCATTGTCATCGGAACTTGACAGGTATGCAAAATATCATCTCAATCGGTTGAGGATAACTGCTTTAAAATCTAGTTGCAAGATTCCACCCGGACATACATACATACATTGCAAGTTAAATAAAAGCTTGTAAAAAGTTTTATTCAATTTAAAATAGAAACCACTACGTCATAGAACGAACATTAAACTCGGACATGTGCATGAAGCAAGCCTGTGCGAGGGTTCACCTTCAACCAATATTTTCTCATTAATGGTTAATCCGTCAGTTTTGTCCGTCGGTCGGAGGTCGAATATGCTCCTATTCTGTGGCTAAACATAACCCAGGCAGCTCGTTGTACCAACAGATCAAGCCGTTATGAAACTTACTGAGTACGATTTGCATCTCCTCAACTTGAGCCTTCCTCTCGACGAGTTGTTCCTTGACGTCTTGAAGCTCGGTCTCCATCTTCCGCTTCGCTCGGTCCACTTCTTGTCTCATTTGGTGATCCTGTCAAAAGTATATCGAGAATAAGAATTTAACGCATACAAAACCACCACACTACTTTCACCGGTTCTTTCACCATCCGGTTGCAAGGCCCTTTGAAGTGACCAGCCCTGACCGGACACACGGTGACCAAGAAAGAACCAGGGCCGCAACGTTAGCTGGCTTCATTCTGTACCATCCAATCCTGCTTCACAGAAATTCAATCCAGTTTCACAGAAATTCAATCCTGCTACACAGAAATTCAATCCTGTTAACACAAATTCAATCCTGCTACACAGAAATTCAATTATGCTACACACAAATACAATCCAGCTTCACATAAATGCAATTCCGTTCCACAGAAACTCAAACCTGTTTCATAAATGATATTCTGTTTCACAGTAACTAAAAACTTGTTTCACTATAAAGTATAATCAATTCCTGCTACATAGAATTTAAATTCTGCTTCACAGAAATTCAATCCTGCTTCACAGAAATTCAATCCTACTTCACACAATTTCAGAGAGTCAGTATACCTTCAATAGCTTCTCCTCTAGCTCGGCGATGGCGGACTCCTGCTTGGCCTTCAGTTTGCCGAGATGTTTTGCCTTCTCCTCCTCTTCGGCCAAAGCTTGCGAAAGGTCGTTGGCTCTCTCCTCCAACAGCTGAAAGCATACAAAATAACATTGAAGACGACTTTTAACAATACAATAACCATAACACCAGCTGCTAAGCAGCAGAAAAAGGCAGGGTTAGGTATCTAAGTTCAAACCCTCTCAAAGATATTTGAATAACTAGCCTAGTAGCTTCGATAGGCACTGCTTACAGCGAATTCAATTAAGTAGAGATACCGATAGAGTACAAGATACACTACATCGCTGGGATTCATACCCTGAGGGGTAGCGTGTATCCAAACCCTGTGAGACAACTCCGGTACGTACTGATTAGTATAAACTATAAAGACATAGTACTAAACTCTTCACTAAAAACCACTGTATTTTGTAGATATAAAATAAGTTTTTTGTTGAAAAATATCTTTTTCAAAACAAGCTATTTTATAATTAGGGATCGGAACGGTGTATTGATAAAAATTAGCACAAACACTGCCATTCTACTATAATCCATCTCCATCATCAGATCAGCTTGCTGTCACCATAATATTGTAATGAAAAATCCAATAAAATTTTACCTACCTTCGTACTCCTTTCTAGCTTTTATTATTGAAATTACCCTCGCCCCCCACAACAGAATTCTCGATGTTTATAGTTAGTTTTTTATGATACATAAATAATAGAGATGTGTATAAAAAAAGCCTAACAACCAACCCAGTGACAAAAAAAATATAATGATAGATTGTAAGGTTTTTTTGTATAGGATTTTGAACCGATACACATTTTGTGCATCATAATATTCTATAAGCTGGTCTTTACAATATAATGAGGAACAATGTTGTGGCTCGACTTATTCAGCGCCAGCTATCAGAGTTTGGAAAAGCGCAGCCGGATAATGTTATATAAATACGTATGGGAACTCTGCATAATGCTTCAAAGGTTCTATATCACAAAGTGATAATTCTCACTCCTCAATTCAACGTACCTTCTTCTCCTTGACCATCTTCTGGTTCGTATCCTCGCTGAGGGCCAGTTCCTCCTCTAACTTCTTGATTTTAGAGTCGCACTGCACTCGCTCTAACTGCAGCTTCTGTCTGGCACCTTCCTCTTCTTCAAGCTGTTCTTCTAGATCCTATGACAAGAATAATCAAAAATTAGCCGTTATTTCGATTCGATACCCATTTTGTCAGTAAATAGGTTGAACTCTTCTCGTCTTGACACTAATCTGATGGTAAATCCATCCACAACCAAATCAAGAATGAATTTTGCGACCAAATACACGAGATAAATTTTTCGTAATAGAAACGCACGAACCTGAATATTGAGCTGAAGTCGTTTCTTCTCCTGTTGCAGAGCGTTACACCTCTCCTCTTCCTCTTCGATTCTACCTTCAAGGTCATGAAGTAATTCCTCCAACTCCTGTTTCCGAGCGGCAGCACGCGCGCGGCTTTCCTCAGCTTCTGCGCATAATTCTAACTCGGCCTGAAAATATAACAAGTATAATGTAAGAATCAGAAATCAAGTTAAGTTAAGTTTTTTCGATTCTATGACCGAACTGCTAGGCCCATCTGGTGTTAACGGTAACATCTGCCTATTACAACTGCAATACCTCAAGGTCACGTCCACCTAGGGCGTGCCCTACGTGGCATTGCACTGCGCCCACCATGCTGAGACAGACATAAAGATGAAGTCTCTTGTGCCTGTAATTTCACTGCTACATTGAACTGCAACGTCATTCAAATCCAACGTCGTCCATCAAATGGTAGGACCCCTAGATGTTATCGTCCATGTATTTCTCCAAAATATGCCGTGGTGTCCGGCCTAAGAACAGACCCCTCTGTCTCTTCCCGTGGATGTAGTAAAAGCCGTCTAAGGGATTACACCAGGGGATGGGCAGAAGAATCGATCTGAAACTGCGATCAACAATCCGCCTGCCAAGCGTGGTGATTATGGTAAATCTCCCCATTGGGATGGGAGGCCTCGTCCAGCAATCGACGTCTGCTGCTGCTGATGAACAGCTAGATCTGTTATTTTTCATAATTCGTCGTCATAACATAACACCCAACTCTCATAATATATACATAGTCCTGATCTCACACTAGGATCCCCTGTGTCGTGAGTATCAGGAACTACGAGTACCATGGTAACACAACCAGCACCCACATCCGGAACAAATATTTGCAGATCATTCAAAAATTTCAGCCGCAGCGGGAATCGTACCCGTAACCTCTTGCATCTCAGCCGGCTACTCGCCCGCCGCCCCAGAGGTCGTCACCATCAGATGTTTCTACTACATATATCGCAAGTTAAACAGCAATAGTATATTATGAGCAGTTATAATCTGATAGCGAGCAGTTGCTCTCGTACTCTTGACATCAATATAGGCATTATTGTATAATAGCCTAGCATTTTTATCTTTTAAGTCATTTAGCCTAACATTTGTGCTGAAACTCACCTGCAATTGCTCAGCCAACTGCGTCTTCTCAGCGCTGGCCTGCTGGAACTTGTTCTCATACTCCTGGCATCGTTTCATCTGGTTGTCAAGCCTGTCCCGGATCTGTTTGAGCTCATCTTCCTTCTGTGTAAGCTTCTCTTCCTGCTTTGTTACTTCTAGAAGAGGTTTCACCTGGAAACATAAAAGAAATTATGAAGTTTCCGATACATCAGCGAGTTCGCTGCCTGGTGTAGCTCAGTTGTGTACAAAAACGAAGACTTTCCCATGAATGGTGGTTCTTTATGGTTCCCATGCGAAAATATCAAATAGATAGGCTACATAACAGAAGGTACCTTGAGCCAGCTTACTATTTTCCGTATACGAAACGTAAACAAACTCATTTCTTCCAACAATAGGGTTTACTGAAAGGCGTGTGTTAAATAACTGAGCTCTTGTGTGTGAAATGTATTTACATAACTTTGAAATAATAGAAGATGGTACTTAATTGTTTTCAAAATAGATCCTCACCTTGATGTACAGTCGCCACCACTGCCAGTTTCTAAGCTTCAAGTAGGCGGCGCAGTTTCTCTGGATGATTCTGATAGCGTTGAGCTGCTGCAGTCTCTTCTGGTAGTTCCTTCTGGCGAGATACCCTCGGCAGAAGGCTTGGAAGTTCACTATGAGGTCCGTGATCTTGTAATCGCGCTCTTCTTCCAAATGCGCTAAGACTCCAGCTCTGAAGAAGATCTTTGACTGTCCAACACGGAACAAGTTATGATCCAGTTCTAAGGCCTTGATCATTTGCTCGCAAGCCTTCTTCCCATCCATGAAACCTTTCGGAATTATGTTAGGAGTAAGCAGTTCGTATCTCTGTCTAAACTCCTGGAAAGGAATACGATTCGGGAAGCCCTGTCTGCAGATACGGATACCTTCGAGCACACCGTTGCATCGCAGCTGGTCTAAGACTAGAGCTGCCTCGATCTTGCCCGCTTTCTTCTCGTGATTCGGAATGATACACCTAACGAAGTTCGGATTCGTGTTTTTGAGGGTAGCCATTAGTTTCGTCAGCTGTTCTTTGTATAGCTGGGAAACGGTCCTAAACATACCCTTGCGTGTTCTGGCACCGAATTGTGTATCGGTCATCGCTTGCTGTGCCATACCAACGATTTCGGCGTCCTTCCAAATATGACACACGAACGGATCCTGTGACGATTGGAGTAGAGAAACTACGTTCTCGTTCAGGGGGTCCATGTTCTTCATCAGCCACTTCTCCGCTGAATAGTCAACCTTGCCAGCGTAGTGAATGATGGCAAAGTCAGCGATCCCACGGAAGTCAGTTTTCATGAACTTGGGGTGGACGGAATGCGCCGAGACTAGCTTCTCAACGAAGGTTTTATCTGTGGCTTTGGGGAACCAACACTCCTCGTCCAGCAAAGCCATGATGCCCATGGGCTTGTCGATGAGGTCGATTGTCGGCTGCAGGTCGAGGCCGAAATCGATGAACTTCCATTCGATTCCTTCTCGCTGGTACTCTTCCTGTTCAAGGATGAACATAGTATGGTTGAAGAGTTGCTGGAGCTTTTCGTTCGTGTAGTTAATGCACAACTGTTCGAAGGAATTGAGGTCGAATATTTCGAACCCAGCCATATCGAGGATACCAATAAACGAAGCGCCTTGTCGTTTCGTCCTATCGAGGGATCTATTTATTCTGTTGACGAGCCATCTAAACAAGCGCTCGTAGCACGCTTTGCCGATGGCTTCCGCTGAGAACTCCACTTGTTCTTTCGTTTGCGCTTTCGTTACGAAATCGCGTCCCACTTTTATTCTTGGCTTCAGGAAAGCCTTTGTCATTTCTGTCACGGATAAACCTGAAAAAGAGAGCAATGTTAATATTCTGGCATTTTTATTGGCTGCTGAAGTTACACGTCAGTATGGAAAAGTTTCTTACCAAGGAGATGTGCAATTTTCTGTGCAACCGTGTTGTCAGGCAACGTAGCCTGGTCAGAATTCCTCTCTTGTTTAAACTGCATGGAACCGAATAGTAGGACCGCTGACACTATCCTGAAGATAGTTTTGAAGTCCTCATTGTTCATTCCCATAATATGCATGGATTTAATCGTCGCCTGGAACTCTGCCGCATCGTCAATACCAGGGACCGGTACGGCACCACTTGATAAGAAGGGGTAACTCTTGGGGTCTTCTAGAATGTAGTCTGCTTTCTGCTGCGCCGTGGCACCGGATAGAAGTTGGTAGAAGATGTGGAATGTCCTTTCGTCTTTCGCTTGTCTGATTGCCCTCGATTTTTCTAATAAATATGTTTCGATATTCGCGCCCGCTATGTACCCTGATGCGTCGAAGTTTATTCTAATGAATTTACCCTGAAAAACACATCATGATAATATATTTCTGAAGAGAAATCAAAGAAGATAGTTATTAAATATGATTTATACTTACAAATCTGGACGAGTTGTCGTTCTTAACTGTTTTCGCGTTACCAAAAGCTTCTAGAATGGGGTTTGCCTGCAGCAGCTGTTGTTCCAATTCGCCCTATAAGGAATGTTACTATAACTCTGGCCTGGTATTTTTATATCATGTTTTCACATAATGTTGTCAATCAAGCAATTTATCATGAACAGTACCAATCAGAGACAACTTAGGCAAAAGATATCGTTTGAGAAATCATTATCTATATGGTTTCTGTGATTAACATGGCTGCGGCCTAAGCTGGCTAAATGCAGATAGAATTCAAATTCTTAGACTTCATTAATATTACGAACTTGTGTGCACATTATATTTAAAATAATGTGACCTTGGATGGTGTGGAATCATTATGGACTCTTATGGTCATCTCTTCGTTCGTGTACACAAGGCCTAAATATAGGGGTTAGACACACCAATGAAATTAGCTCATTACCTCAAATGTGGGTCCGTTCGACTACGATGGAGAATAGCAGCGTGAAATGAAAGGTTATTGTTAACGAAAGGTGGACAATGATTACATAAAATGATAAGGTACATCGTGATCAATATAATATTGATTTACACCGCTTGCATTATTTCTTTTCAACTGATAAGTTCACCTTTATTAATCCAGTCCGTATAATGAGAAGCAGTTAATAAATTTTATTCAATACAATATTTTAAAAAAAAATATGTGAGGTGAGTTTGCGTTGCGCCATCATGCAAATAAGGTTCTTTTGATATTTTATATATTTCCTGATAGGCGACCAGTTAGTATTTAGAAATAACGCACGCGGTATACAGGGCAAATATAAAACGTATTAAAGAAAATATAAATTATGAAAATCTATGAAAGCTGTACATGTATTTATTATACAACATAGCTCAAATTGATTTGATTAGTTCAAACAAAACATAAAAAAAAATTGTTTTAGGTATAATAATATATTCTAGAATGTTTACATTAGATAACACGAATTAGTTACGAGTTAATCTAATCGAACATGCGAATCAATAACACATTTACATAAAATATAACACAGAAATTTATAGATAAAAAGCATTTCGTCGTATATGATGAGTGTTTAAATAAGATTAGCAAATGAAAATCTATCTATTAACAGAAAAAAAACATTGTACAATAGTTACATGCGCCAAGACTAAGCTTACATGCATTACAAGCAGCCCTGAGGGCCTGAAGACGAAGAATATCAGCAAGTCCTTGATTGTGATCTGTGGATAATTGTCCTCTTAATCTCCGACAGACGTAATAATGAATATACAATCTGCAAGACATGTCAGATTTGGTTTCACATCTCGTTATTTCGATTGATTTAAGAGGACAATTTACCACGTTAGGATAATTATTCCCCAATATCGAAGCTACCTTTACCGGGTTGTTCCAATTATAGACTTACTATTATCAACTGTGGTATTGGTCCCTGCAAGTCCGGAGCAGCGGGTTTCGTGGAAGAAGGAAAAAAGTAAAAATATATTACACAGTGTAAAGCATCAAATAAAACGAATGTTGCTAGAGCACGCTACTCTTACGAGAATCAATAGATTTGTCAAACTCTGAACAGAAAGTTTACTTACTAAATATGGTGACTAATAGGAAAGTGATTACAAGAAATCAGAAAAAAAAAAGAGGAATTTCCCTCAAGTGAAATTCAAAGACTGCAAGCCTAATAAGTGTTGGATTGGTTAAATGCCTAATTTGGTAAAGAATCAGTAATAAGTTGATAACCAATCATGTCTAGCAACACACGTAAATCAGTAAAATGTGCTGTACAGTATACCTAGTAGACAGAAATGCCACCTCCTCATGCGGGTGCCACAAGAGCTCCAATGTAATCAAAGACACATAACCACACAAATCTTGCTAACATTACAATATCTGGCCTACATTGATATACAATTACAAAATAGCAAAATGTAGCTTGCAAACCACTAGCGTCAATATACTTTGCCTAATACAATAACTTGCACATTAAACCATTCTCAAGCATACTTAGATACAGACATTTTCTTAGAACCGATAGGGAAATCTAGCTTAGTAAGTACTCTTACCCGAATACGATAGTCGAACCAATAAACATTGGATATCTAAAAAGTATTAGTTAGATCATGAATAAAATAAATAGTAATGATGACAAATGAATTCAAATGAGGCAAAGACATACTGAAATCATGAACCCATTTAAGGAAGGAAACAAAATATTTGCGCAAACACGCCAATTAAAATTCGAAGTAAATACCATGAGTCATACAAAACCTATAAAAATACTAATCGTCTAATTTCTCACAGTTTACCTAGCAGATATATTAAGAGCCTTATTTACTTATTCAACGGCGATTTCGCTTCAACATCTGAGTTACTCACTCCTTATAAGGAATTTAAGTCTTGGTGAGTAATCAAGGCCCAGTCACGTCTAAGCTTCGTATATGGGCTTTTTACTGAGCTAATAAGCGAAATTTCTGAGGCTTAAATCTGCACTGCATCCGAAAACGATGAGACTCTACTTAGAATCCTTGGTTTTATTATAAACCTAACTAAGAACGTATTGATTTGAGTTAAATGTTTTATAACCATGAATTACAAATCATAGAATCTTTAATTATTTTGGGTACAGTGGAACGCGAGTTTTTCTATACAGACTTCAGCAACGCTGCACCTTTTTAGGGGGTGAATTTCGGATATTCCTTTCTTAGTGCGCCCATAAACCACAAAAGGAATATCTTAAAATTCAGATCTCTAGGACAACCCACCCATCATCTTTGGTCTCGGTTTAGGCTGTGCGTTGATAGTCAGTCAATCAGTCGCGCAACGATTTTATTGACCGAGTGAGCAAAGCAAATAATTATTTGCAACAAATGGCAAAATTTGCTTTCATCTGTCCGGATGTACGTATGTATGTTGGTACTCGCATACAGGTCGTATTTTTCAACTAATTTTGGCGAAACTTGATATACACGTTGTACAATATCATAGTTTTTTGTATCGTTTTCATTCTTGATTGTTAGGGTATTTCTCCCAAAAAGGTGGAAGTTTGCTGGGGGCACTATCGTGGTAATATAGACGTGACAAGTGGTGAGCTCACGCTGCCATTGCTTCCCAGGACCGACTCGGCTAACGCTTTATTCCAGTAAAAAGCTAGCAGCCGGGACAAATCTTATATCGGTATACCAATCAACTAACAAGTCCGTGTAATCCCTTTCTCGGCTTTTACGACATCCACGGGTGGAGACGGAGGGGTATATTCTTAGGCCAGACACACAACGGCATAAATTTTGGGAAAATAAATATCAAGCATCCATATTAGTACCATTCTTTCACAATCATAAGCTTCTAACTTATCATATATTCTACATTCTTTCGGTGATCACATAAAATTCATCAGGCTTCATATTCATTATAGTTATCACCTCGCATCTACTCATCATACGTCATCTTCATCATCATCATCATCATTTATCAACTCTACGTTTCGTGGTTGCTGTGAACTTACCGCTCCCGATCCTTTAGGTTTGGAAGCGGCGACGTAAGCCAAGTACTGAATAACTTTTTTCGTGTTCTCTGTCTTGCCGGCGCCCGACTCTCCTGTGCACAGTATTGACTGGTCTTCTCTATCTGAAAACATATGATAAATTCCGTAAATCTAATGATTTTAAAGAGTATTGGTAGATGTGATGTTTCAGGAAAAATCAACAGAAATAACAGCTTTAACCTGATTCAAATGTGTTAACCCCCGACGCAAAAAGAGAGGTTTTATAAGTTTGACCGCTATATGTGAGTGTGTCTGTCTGTGGCACTGTAGCTCTTAAACGGGTGAACTGATTTGAATGCAGTTTTATTTTTATTTAAAAGCAGTTTTTCTAACGATGGTTCTTAGACATGTTTTATCAAAATCGGTTTAGCAGTTTGACTGCGTTGGGGTTTAAAAAAAACTATATCTTCTTGTATTGATAGTGTTTTTTTACTATGCCTACGCTCCGTCTGCCTGTCTGCATTCTACCAGAGGTATATCTCGGCAGCTGTAAATGTGGAAATTTTCTGATATTACGTGTAGTTCGTGTAGGGTTGCCATCTCTAAAATTTGGCAACCAGGACAAGACGCCCAGAACACGGACATGTCAACAGTTTTTTTTAAAACTTAGTCAGTATAATAAAGGCATTCAATCTGTGGCGGATGGGAATGGGTGGCGGCCAAAGAATTGTAATTTTTAAACCCGGATTACAAATGAAACCCCGCCCGGACGCTCCCCGGACGCCCTCCTAACTAGGACAAATCCGGGGAAACCCGCACGGATGGCAACCTTATGTTCGTGCATAGGTAAGTAATAAAAATGCAAAACCGAATCCCAAGGGGATGCCCGCACGAAGGGTTCTCCAACCAAGCGTTCTAATTACTAGTGGCGACATCTAGTCTTTAGTAAACTTCGGCACCCTACTATGCGTGGTTCGAGAGGAGACGCGTCTGGTTGTCTTTTTTTTATGGTTTCGTCACATAGAACTAAGGCATACATACATGGGCTTTCATGGGTATAGGTTGGTGAAATCATACATTATACCATATCCAGCCTTCAACAATAATTTATATACTTTTCACTAGAAACGTGATATTTACTATGATTTGCTTGAAGATCTTGATGGATCTTTTCTTGAATCATGGCGCATGCAACTGTGCCGAAATATCGGGAACAATCAAAAATCAAAAATCGTGTTACATATCCCGTTTCTAGTAAAAAGTATATACATAACCATGGTAGTTTCAAAAGTAATAATTTATATCTTTATACATATGATTCAAAGCTCTTTGCGTCGTTGTTTTCTACAGCCAAAACCCACAAGCCATTTACATAGCCTAAGCTTAGAGGAGGCATAGAAAGCCACGCGCAAACATTTCGCTGTATTTTCGCACCTCCCTCATTATACACAGCTATCATCTGTTCGTCCATAATTACTCTCACGGCGGCATTGTCTTTGTTTACTACGAATCCCTGTTACGAGTACGTCCGTACAAACATTTGTTGTGTTCGTCTCTTGTTACCATAGCGCTGAATGTATTGCTCATTAGCCTTAGCGCTATCTTTGGTGATGAGAATCACCCGTCAGAAACATTCACCAACATAGGCTCAAGTTCAGCAATACGTAAACAGACGGTTAATGTAACCATCGGTCATGATGACATTTGACATGATTTGACGACCTATGTGGCGCGGCGGGCGTAGTTTCACCTGCGACCCAGGAGGTTGCTTGTTCGATTCCCGCCTCGGAACAAATATTAGTAGTTGCAGATCGCAAATAATTTTATTCAGAGAATTCTGGGTATTTTCTATAAAAAATATCTATTTATTTAATGTATTGTATTAAGTATATCAGTTATCTAGTACCTACCCATAACACAAGCTCTGCTTAGCTTGGGGCTAGATAATGTTGTGTGAACTGTACAGTATTATTTATTATTTATTTATTTATTACAAGTAATTATACCCAAAGTATGTGATTGAGCATTGTACGTATTTGACCGCAGATGGTCATTACTGCTATACCTAGCTTTTGGCGAGCGCTGATGGCGTTCAACCGGTTAACTGCTTGAATGTCAGAACAAGAAGATGGCCCACCTGATGTAAAGCAGTAACCTCTGCCTTTAACAATGCATTACCTCCTAGGACGCGCCCTATGTGGCACTGCACTGCACCCGCCACCATGAGACATAAAGATGAAAGTCTCATGTGACTGTAATTTCACCGGCACCCATACCCGTCAAATCGGAACATAACAATGCGAGCACTACTGCTTTGCGGCGGCAATAGATATGGTGGTAGTACTTCCCCGGCACGCATAATGGACCGCCCATAGAGTTCGAATGCGGAAAAGGGAGTTCTTTAACTTTAGTACTTCCCCGCACGAACTACATACATACATAGACACACGCCTTTCCCCGAAGGGGTAGGCAAGCCTCAATGGTTCTCTTTTCACAGTGGGTTGCACCATCGTGGAATACAGACGTGACAAGTAGTGAGCTCATCGCCGCCATGGCTTCCCACAACTGACTCGGCTAACGCTTTCTTCCATAATAAGCTAGCAGCCAGGACATATCTTATCGAACTCTTTCACAAAATAGGTCTACTACTACTAATGCTCCCACAAACATACAACTCTGTATATTATATATGTAAAAACGTCAAGGATCGCTAATACACCTCTGGCGCAGCACTAGGAGAGCGGAGATAAGCGACCAGTTTAGAAGCGGGTCGTTTGTCTAATTGTTCACTAATGGCCGCGCCGACCGATACGAGAATGAGTTATGGCACGACTATGTCTATGGTAATAACTTCTATTTCGAGTTTTTAAACATAGCTGTACTGCTGTATTTAGAATTTTAGAGTATAGTATTTTTTAACATTGATAGACCTTTGTTTGACCACGATTGCAAAATGTTGGTAAGTGACGATGTGGCCGGAGATGAAACACAAAGGTCTAGAAGGCACCTATTCACTCTAGCCTTGAAGATACCAAGATTATAGTTTTCAGGAAGGACAGACGACGGTTGTTTATTCCACTCCTTAGCAGTTCGCACTGTAAAGTTAGAATCGAAACGTTTAGTACGAATAGAGGGTATAGTAATGAGGTAAGGATGATACCGAGCCGTGCGTCTGCTCGTCCTATGATGAAAAGGAGATGGCTCCTTGATAAACTTTCAATCAAAACATGTGTGTTAGTTAGGTCTCTTAGTTTTCGCAAAATCAGGCTCCGCTATTTCAAGATATGTTGATGAGCTGTGATTAGCAAAAAACACAATAAAATTTAAATTTCGTAACACAAGCGAAACGTTCCTTTAAGTTTTAACTATTATACCTTTTGTAGATTTTTAGATTCAACTGTTATTGATATTACGGGCTTTGCCTTCCCATACCACAATAATTGCAGAGAGTTCAACTTGTTATGTCGAATTTTGTCCTATCATTATGCTAGCAAGATATCGAGCGGTTCGTAGTGCTGCCACCTTATTCGCTATGACCATACGTGACATAACGCGGGCTCGTTATGACATCTGCGTGGAATCATCATTCAGAATACATTGTGACACACACAACACATACATTGTACATTGTGCTATGGTATAGCGAATAACAGCCCAGGTTGAGTTTAAGAACATAACTAACGTAACTAGGGAATCCAATCCCGCAAACGCGGGATCCCGCTAATGCGGGATCCCGCACCTTTTTTGCGGGATCAAAAATGCGGGATTACTCATGCGGGATCCCGCACGTTCGCGGGATTGAAAAAAAGTAAGAAAAATAGGCTCAGACGATGATCGGAACTATTATCGGACGGAACGGAACGTAATCAATGTCAGTTCCAGTACTCTATGACTGGGGATTCCCCTACGGCGCACGGGGATTTACCTTTGCGCGCGGTCAAGTGTCAAAGAATGTTATTGCGTCATTTGCGTCTTACTTGTGATGTGAAAAGGTTACGTAACGTACGACAGGACTATTATTTTTTATTATCAAGTTATCAAAGTGCTAAGAGCACGTTACGAGTGAAAAAATACAATTTATTATTAAAAATGAGTGTCAATTTAGTTTATAAAGAGTATAAAAGCTCGAGTGAAGTATGGAAACATTTTTTAAGAGCGGAAAATGGATCAACCGCTAAATGTAAGTTATGTCCAGCTATTATAAAAATCTCTGCTCGCTCTACTAAAGGCCTTCACACCCACTTGCGAACAAAGCATAACATGAATTTGAACTTGGTTGATAGCGTCAGCGTCAGCAGTAGCGTTGAAAATCCAGCACCGGGAATGGAAACGAGCAGCGCAAGCCAAATTGGCTCAATAGTTCAACTACTTCACGTTTAGACGAATGTGCTTCAACTTCGGCAGTGTCAGTCCCACCGAAAAGAAAGAAATTAACAGATTATTTCCCACTCGAAAAAAAAGTTTCTATGGAAGAAAGAGTGTGCAGAATGGTAGCAAAAGATGGATTCCCATTCTCAAAATTCATCACGCCAATTGATTTGCGCGAATTATTTGAATCGGAAGGCCACAAATTGCCTTCTTCTGCCAGCACGATACAAACTATGGTGATGGCCTACGGAGCATCCATTCGAAAGAAAACTATCGGCGAACTTGAAACACTGAAAAAATTGCAGAAGCGTTTCACACTAACTTTTGATGAGTGGACATCTTTAAGAAATCGCCGCTATTTGAATTTAAATCTTCACTTATTTACCGGTGGAGCTGCGACTGCGAACATTTGGAACCTGGGGCTAGTAAGAATTGAAGGACGTTTTCCTGCAGAAGCCTGTGTAACTGCGCTTGAAAAAAAACTCCAGGATTTTAAAATTGACCTAAATCTAGATGTGATCGCAGCGACAACCGATGGTGCAGCCGTCATGAAGAAAGTTGGCAGATTATTATCAGCGCACCACCAATTATGCTTCGCACATGGATTGCAACTCGCTGTACTTGAAGTTCCGTACAATAAGAGACAAGAACAACAAGAAGAAGAAATGCAAGCTGAAGTACTCGGAAACAGACCAGATAATGAGAGTGATAATGAAAGTGAAGATGATAACGACGAGCAAGGTAATTTTTCGGTAGAGGAAGAAATCCAAGCAGAAGAGTTGCTACTACCACAATACAGAGAACTTATTCAAAAAGTGAGAAAAATTGTCAAGGTTTTTAGTTCAAAATCTCCTGTAAAAAATGATCTGCTGCAACAATACATCAAAGCAGAATTTGGCAAAGAATTGCAGCTTATTTTAGATTGCCGAACGCGCTGGAGCAGTCTCGCATCAATGTTGTCGAGGTTCAACGAAGTCAAACATTGCATATCTAAAGCACTTATTGACCTTAAACTGACATCATCTTCATTTTCATTCACAGACGAAGAATATATGACTTTGACTCATATTGAACAAGCTTTAGAGCCAGTGAAGCTCGCTGTAAACGTCTTATGCCGCGAGGATGCAACATTAATTACCGCAGAAACCACATTGCGTTTCATGATTAATAAACTGAATCTACAAAACACCAGGTTAAGCCAGGAACTTGTTGTGTCACTGTCTCGCCGGATAAAAGAACGCCGCACATCAATAACTGCTGTGTTGCTTTACTTGGAAAATCCAAATAAATATCTAGAAAAAGATTCAAGGTCTGCAACTGCAAGTGTAGAGGACAATCCATTTTTTTATCCAAGTAAAGCTACGCTAAGAACTGAAATGAAGTGTTTAATTGAGAGACTGATGTCAGACGTGCAACCTGAAACTGAAAACCAGCAAGATGATGACAGTGAAGAAGACATGCCTTTATCGAATCTGCCTTCACATACACTAGAAGAAGATTAAGATTAGAGCGCAGTCTCCGTACTGAATAGGTGGCAGTGGCAGAGTCTAGAGCTGCTGTGCGTGTACCCACTCAAGATAATTCAACTGATTTGATATTGAAACGTGAGATGACACTTTTTGAATGTGGAGGGAGTAGGGGGAAGTATTTGGAAGCTGTTTATACTTATGTAAAGTCAATTCCACCTACAAGTGTGGAAGCCGAGCGTGCTTTTTCCGCCGCTGGCTATTTATGCAACAAGATAAGATCAAATCTAAAAGATGAAACGTTAGATACTTTATCATTTCTTCGAAAGTATTTTCAAAAAAAAATAGCTGATTTTAAATGCCTCTAAAACCAATGAATATGTTCTATTTCAAATAAAAATCTAAATATGAAACGTGAAATATTGTGAATATTGTATTGTCTTAAACATCATTATATTTAATTTATAATATAAGTGATAACTTTGCTTCATGTTGATAAGAATAATTAAAAATATTTGTGTGTATTTTCTTTCTTTAAATTACATGAAACAAAAACAATAATAATTAAAATCAATCCCGCAAATCCCGCGGGATTGATGATCTTAATCCCGCAGGCTTGCGGGATCGCGATTTTGATGCGGGATTGGATTCTCTAAACGTAACATCCAACAGTCACATACATAGTCCTCTGATCCCACACTATTTAGTAGTAGTAAAGCTTTTTTGTGAAAGAGTTCGTCCGGGGAAGTCCACCATACCTATTTCTGCCGCAAACCAGTAGTGCCCGCATTGCTATGTTCCGGTTTGAAGGGTATGGGTTGCCGGTGAAATTACAGGCACATGAGACTTTTCATCTTTATGTCTCAGGGTGGCGGGCGCGGTGCAATGCCACATAGGATGTGTCCTAGGTAGACGTGACCTATGTGATAATGCACTGTTCATAGGCAGAGGGTACCGCTTATCATCAGGTGGGCCATCTGCTTGTTCCGTCATTCTAAGTAGATATAATAAAAAAAACTAAAAAAAACGTGACCTATGTGATAATTCACTGTTCATAGGCAGAGAGTACCAATTAACATCAGCCCCCTTATTCGCTATGACCAAACGTGACATAACGCGGGCTCGTTACGATATCTGCTTGGAATCATCGTTCAGAATACATTGTGACGTTACACGTTATTGTCAAGTAATCTCCTATGGTCATAGCGAATAACAGCCCAGAGGCCGTAGACAAAGTAACATTCTATTAGCGATGTCGCTTGTAGAAAAGCCAACAATGTATGAGTTTGACGTAAGCTATCGACATGTCACGTGGTCTATTGTATTGTATTACGACTGTAGAAATGGAATCGCTTCGAAGCGAATGCCACTTGGCTAGGCCGGCAGGGCTGTTATTGGGCCGTATGCTTGATCCGTCATTACAAGTTGTACACAAAAAAGGATCCCCTGTGTCGTGAGTACCAAGAACTACGAGTATTACAGCGCCACTGACAGTACGAACGAGAAGATAGTACGAACCTTGTAACATAGAACGGTATGCTGTGTCTGTGATGGCGAAGACGTGTGGAGGGACCTCGTGCCGCTTTATGCCTTTATACCTCTCCATTATCTTCTCCGTGTATATGGGTAGCTTCTTGTAGGGGTTCACCACCACGCAGAAGAGGCCGGAGTATGTCTGTGGAAGATGTGAACATTTATATTAGTGATGTTCATATTGTCAAAATACGTTTTTTGTGAAAAATATAAATAAATAAATAATGCTGGACAGTCCACACAACATTATCTAGCCCCAAGCTAAGCAGAGCTTGTGTTATGGGAACTAGATAACTGATTTAACTACTTATTACAATACATTAAATAATCGCCCGCTGCGCCACAGAGGTCGTCGAGGTATATATTTTTCAATACAAGCTTTTATAAAATTAGTGATCGTAACCGTGTGCTGGTCAAAATGAGCCTAAACACGGGCAGTCTACTATTATCCATCGAGGAGTTCTTTTGTCCACCTTCCGTCTCCATCATCAGATCAGCTCGCTGTCACCATCATATTGCATTGTCATCGGAACTTGACAGGTATGCAGAATTTCAGCTCAATCGGTTGAGGATAACTGCTTTAAAATTCAGTTGCAAGATTCCACTCGGACAAACATACATTGTAAGTTAAATAAAAGCTTCATCATAGCTTTTTTTTTTTTTTTTTATACTACTTGGATGACGGAACAAGCAATAGGCCCACCTGATGTTAAGCGGTAACCTCTGCCTATGAACAGTGCATTACCTCATAGGTCACGTCCACCTAGGACGCACCCTATGTGGCATTGCACTGCGCCCGCCACCCTGAGACATAGATGAAAAGTCTCATGTGCCTGTAATTTCACCGGCACCCTTATCCTTCAAACCGGAACACAGCAATGCAAGCACTACTGCTACTAGCTTCATAAATAGTCCATCATCATCAGTACCAGTAGCCTTTAGACGTCCACTGCTGGGTGTAGCCTCCCCCATAGAATAAACTGGGGGGATTTGCCATAATCACCACGCATGGCAGGCGGATTTGTAATCGCAATATTGGTGTTTCATAATGATTCTGCTGCCCATACCCTGGTCGCCTTTTATTACATCCACGAGAGGACATGGAGGGGTCTATTTTTAGGCCGGATACACCAAGATATTATACATACATACATTTTCCCAGAAAGGGTAGGCAGAAGGAAACGAAACTTCATATAGTTTCGAATACTATCAAATTCTCGTACTAAGCCCCCTGGATAACCAAAGAACTGTTCAATTTGTCCCTTCATTCAAGGCAAGCCTTTGTCAAATATATTGCTGATCCGAGGAATCCTATTAGCGAAGACCTTGATCTTCGTAATCGTCTGGCTGAAGGCACCGAGGTTCAACGACACATGATTGTATTCCACACAAAAACTGACGACAGGTATTCGAAAATAATATAATTATTGTTTTGTCATAGAAATAGACGAATATCGTAAATGCATTTGCGGTGACGGCAACAGAAATCAAGCGAAAACACTTATTGCAAACTAGTATTCTGCCCACGGCTTCGCACGCGTCGGGATAAAAAACAGTCCCCCCTTCCCCTCCCCCTGCTGCATCCATTCACACACCAAATATCATCGATTGACCCTCAAACGTTGTTCTGTCCAAATGGTCTTGAGTTCATATAGAAAATAACCGCCAGTTTCTCCCGAATTTTTACAAATTTGAAGGCAACTTTTCTAATTTTCTTTCCCTATACTTGTATATGGACGTCTACTCCAATAAGTTCAACTATCTGTTCAACCAGTTGAACAAATTGGATGAGTTTTCTCCAATTTTTTCAACTTCAAACTTTGTAACTGTACCAATACTTATTGTCATTGCAAAATGTCCATAAAAATTGAGCACTTATGTTATTTATTGAATTATTTTTATATATTATAATATATCATGTTAGGTACCTATTTATATATATTTTTTGACGCCACTATACACGCATAAAAAAAAAATGTGTTTTGTCTGTGTTATTATTGTATTGTGTTCCCAAGCTGTGTGTATTTGCTGTTCAAAATAAACTATTTATATTCTATTCTACTTAGAGTAGGTACTTTGTTTAATTATGTTAATCATATAATCTCTCGACCTATAATGATTCACAATAGCACCCAATACCCAGTCTACATTACACAAAGGTTAGCTGGAAGAAAATGCTAATTAGCATTAAGTTTGCCTATGTATTGCTTTTTTGTCTTGTGCAATAAAGAATTTTCTATCTATCTATCTATCTACACTTTGTTCGAAAAATGAACGTATTACGAACATTTAAAAATAATGCCAAATTGGTCTAGCCGTTCACAAGCTTACCAACTATTAGCATTTAATTTGTATTAATACAGATTGCATTTAACCTACGTTACGCCAAGTACAGTGAAGGAATCTCAGAAATCCTGTCCCAACTAGACACTGCCAGAAACCAGGCCAAGTAGGTACCTACAGAACCCGGGCTGACTATAAAATCGGCGCAAACAGCTAATTAGTACCTAACAGAATTGATTACTTGAAGCTAATTGGTACCCACCGTAAAATTGTGACCCGTGAAGTATTTAAGATAATATGAGAAGTTAGTTTAACCGACTTCCGAAAGAGTAGGAGGTTCTCAATTCTTTCTTTTTTTAATGTTTTTTATATCTCAGTCATTTCAGAAACGATTTGTATATTTTTTCTCTGTGTAGAGAACGATTCGAAGGTGGCCCCATAAAAAAGCCAATTGCCATTTTTCATACTTACTCCATAAATCTATAAAATCCTTTGCCATGTCCCTCGTCGGAACATTTTTTGGATGATTTCAAGAATATTAAACGTAGTTTGTTTACTTCGAATTTAAAATCTTAACATCTTATCTCTAGTCGTGCATCGGAACTGACATACACCATTTTATTTGTTTCAAAAACACTTATTTCATTGAACTTCAGATGCAAGTCACACCATCAGCATAATGCTGGAAAAGGCAAAGACTAACTATATAGAAAAGTAAAGATACACACAACATAAAATTGTTTCATTCTTATATTTTGTATCCAGCCTAAGTAGCATAAATTCTCGAAGTTGCTAAACGTAATACAGACTAATTAGGTCCATGTGGTCTTGTTAGAAGAAGAAAGACAAGCTTTAATTTTCTTCTATTTAGTAAACTAATGGAATGCCCGCGGCTTCGTCCGTGTGTATTTTTCCATACAAACTTCAACACCCCGCAGCACCCCTTTAGGGGTTGAATTTCTGGAATTCCTTTCTTAGAGCTCCCCTAGACCACAAAAGGAACGTCTCTCCAAATTTCAGGTCACTAGAGCTTACGGTTTGGGCTGTGCGTTGATAGTCAGTCAGTCAGTCACGCTACTATTTTATATATATTGATTAATCTATGAAACTAGTGGGAACTAAATGTTATACAACGCTTTATCTAGTTTCGGCAGCTTCAAAGGAGCTCTACAGATAACATAATCAATAAACAGCTGATATGGAGAGCACTTACGCGAATCAATTGATAACTTGACCTGTCATCTAACGGATAACTGCGCAAGACCTTATTTCACATCGTGACTAATTACGGAATTCATAGTTGGATTTCACTAACAGGGCATCATAGACTGCTAAAAAATTCTAATAATCGGCTTCCTTTTCGTCTCAACGGCATTTTGTGAGCCATTTTGGCAACATGAGTTTTCCGATGTAAAAAGCCTGCTGAATTCGGTTCTGAATGTTGCCAAGCCGAATTTTGTCTCCACTACCCCTTTTCCCCTTTTTTCCTCGAAATATGTCCCTATTATAAAAAAGGGGGAAAGGGGGGCTCACAAAATGCCGTTGAACTTGAAAATTTTAATATGATTTACCAGTCTATCATTTTTTGTAGGGTAAGCAAAGCGCTGGGAATGAGGGGTATTTCATTTTCGAACAAATAAATAAAAAAAAAGTTCGATTTGGCTCGATAGATGGCGCTGACTCAACTGTGGTTTTCAAAATTAACAAATGCAATCTGTGAGGTTTACGCGTACCTATACCTTCGTAGTGATCCTATGTTAGGTAGGTATGTATTCTTTGCTCGTAAACATTATACGAACGATTTTTAACTAGCGATTTGTTTGTTTTGAGTGAAAGTAACAAAATACCACGAAAATATATCTCTACGTTGTTGACATTTTACTTTATTTTGACAGTTAAGTACAGAGCAGCGACATCTATTTTCAAGGCTGTATGTATGATTTGAAACGGTCGTGAAAACCACTCATTCGGGATGTGATATGAAGAACATGACTAACTAGGAAGTTACGAGAACTAATTGAGGTTGCGGGTTCGATTCCCGCCTCGGAACAAATATTTGTGCGATCTGCAGATATTTGTTCAGGGTGTTCTGGGTATTTTCTATGTATAATAAAAAATATCTATATATGTAATGTATTGTATTAAGTATATCAGTTATCTAGTACCCATAACACAAGCTCTGCTTAGCTTGGGGCTAGATAATGTTGTGTGAACTGTCCAGCATTATTTATTGTTTATTTTATTTTATTTTATTATTTGCCTCTTCATCTGAAGAGGCCTGATACATTTGAAGTTACCAAATAAGGTCTTAGGACTATAACTGGTACTTAGCCCAAAAGGTACAAGTCTACAAACAAAAACCGGATTCACAGTAATTTATGTAATGAAACCGAAGTAAGCATTCTAAGTTAGACATTTATATGCAAAAACATTTTGCCAATTCCGGCGAAACGATAACTTATCAGTATTGTTTATACGAACGAAATTACATTTATACAATTACACTTTCTAATAATTATTTTCGAAAAAAAACCGACTTCAACAGTTCCACATCCCAAATGACACTTTCTGAATGCACATGCTTGACTTGTTGTTGTGTGTGCCTATAATATTTGAGGAGTTCCCTCTATTCCTCATGGATCCCATCATCAGAACCAGATTTTGATGAAAATGGGGCCAAACTGAAAGCATATCGAATCAAATCTTTAAAAAAACAGTTCATAAATGACGGAGATATGAGGTAACAAACATATAAAAATTAAGAACACATACTTGAGAACCTCCTCATTCTTTTGAAGTCGGTTAAAAAGTAGTCTAAATTCAAGGGTTGTATGAGGTAACAAACATATAAAAATTAAGAACACATACTTGAGAACCTCCTCATTCTTTTGAAGTCGGTTAAAAAGTAGTCTAAATTCAAGGGTTGGGTAGCTCAACATGAAGTCATGGGTAGCTAGAGAGTTCATCTGTGAAGTTTTGAAGAGCAAAGTACATCATGTCGCAAGAATCGTAACCACAGGCATGACCAGTTGTGAAAGGCACAAAAACTACAGCGACACAGTTTCCACGGGCAGTCTCCCTTATTTGGTCGTGTCAATTCATCTCCTTATACGGATTTACCACGTTCAAATGTGAGATTAAAAATATAGCAAAACGTTTATAATTTCAACGCGACTGTTGACTTGTATTTAATGTTTATTTATTCTGGTTTTCCGATTTTATAATTACAGGTTTTGCGCAGGGTTTTTTAGTGCACCAATGAGTTTTCCTAGTGTCATTTTAGCATTATTTATCTGTCGCTAGATGGCGTTGGCGACAGTTTTGGTAACAGCAAATATTTCTAATACGTAACTATCACAAAAATATTAATTATTACATAATTTGACAGGATTTTGTATTTATTTTAACTATTTACTTTGGCTGAACGAAGTTCTCCACTGCCATGATACGAGTAACATTCGAAAATTAGGTAAATACCAATAGTTACGCGAGTGCTATCTCTTGACGATGAAAGAACTAAACGGACAATGACACTTGGAAAACTCCTCTTCTTCTTCTTCTTCATATAAATGGCTTCTGAGGAGCGCTCCAAACAATTCCGCCAATGTAAAGTGATATTAATTTGTAATAAAATTAGTCAAGCCGTCAAGTCTCCGTCAAGTCATAAGTTCTTCTTCTTCTTAGCTTCTGTGCATTATTTGCAATAATTTAGCCAATGTCAAGTGATATAATTATTAGAGTTTTATAGTCAAGTCGTCAAGTCCTAACCCAGTTTAAATGGTGGCAGAAAAACTGAGTTTTTACTCGCCAAAGACTCGCAATACACATAAATTTCACTACATCACACATGTGCCATTTATCCAATTTACACCGGTTAAAATGCCACTAAAATTACTCGAAAAACTCGAAAAAACACACTACAATTTAATAAAATAAAAATGACGACGTTTCTTTAAAAAATGGCAGACTACAACCCCCAAGTCATAAGTTGATAACCCAGTTTAAATAGTGGCAGAAAAACTGAGATTTTACAGGGAAAAAATCGACCATTTCGAAAAGACACGCTTTTCCCTTAATTTTCACTGTGATATTTATTCAAGTTACACCGGTTAAAATGCCACCAAAAATATACGAAATAACTCAAAAAAAACACATTAACATGTATTTAAATAAAATGACGTTTCTTTCAAATATGCCAGATTGCAGATTGAATCCTCTACCAGAAAACTCCTCATTCTTGTACCACATTATCGTAGCCTGTCTTATTCCAAAAGGTCATTGTTTCTTCCATATGCGGGGCCTTCTTTTGACAACAAACCTAAACCCCCCGATGTGTCATCGGCGTGCAACCAAACGAGCGCCGTTACAATGGAAACGTGGGTTATGTTGTCGGCAGCGTAACATTCGCAGGACCTAGTGGATGACTCAGCCATTCGCAAATAACCCCTTCTCTCCACAGAGCCTCTAAACATCCGTATTACACGGTCGTAGTATTAATTTCATAGCAATAGCGTAAACTTTCAGGCTTGGAAGCGTAAATAACACTGGCGGACGACCTCTGTGTCGCGGCAGGCGAAGATTCGCCTGCGACGCAGGAGGTTGCGGGTTCGATTCCCGCCTCGGAACCAATATTTGTACGATCTGCGGATATTTGTTCAGGGTGCTCTGGGTATTTTCTATATATAATAAAAAATCTATCTATGTAATGTTTTGTATTAAGTATATCAGTTATCTAGTACCCATAACACAAACTCTGGTTAGCTTGGGGCTAATTAATTTTGTGTGAATTCTCCAGCATTAATAAAAGTTTGGCAACTTGTAAATAACTGTTATAATTTGTATGAATTCCGGAGCAGTTGCGGAATAATTTGGGTAATTCTGCAAACACACTAATGGCGTAAAATAAATAAATCATTGCACCTTTTTAATTCCAAAGGTCTGCCATGTATGATGCACCATCGTTTCTCTGAAAACTGCAGATATTCTGCATTCGAGCCGTGGTTGGCTCGTAACAACATTCCGCACTGCGGGACGCAGGATCAATCTTTGCAAAAAGAGTTGTCTTATCGTTTTCTCAATGCCACAGGACAAAGTCTGACATCAACAGTCACAGGACATATAAAATATTGCTCGAAATAGCACCATGCAGTAGTTATCTAGCTCTGTAATCGACTCTACTTTTAAAACTCCACATTTTCCTCCTACCTTGTTTTACACCATGTTTGTCTTTGTACATCGAATTTGAAACTGCCTGTCAATGTAAAAGACAAAACATTGTGTAACTATTCCAAGGATGATTCGCTTTTTATAGTAGCCCGGTTAAAAACTGCTGCTTTAAGGATAGTCATTATTTTATTTTTTATTTTACTGCATGAATGACACAACAATCTGATGGTCCAGCTGATGTTAAGCAGTAACCTCTGCCTTTAACAATGCATTCATTACCACACAGGTCATGTCCAGCTAAGACCCGCCCTATGTGGCATTGCACTGCGCCCGCCACCCTAAGAATTAAAGATGAAAAGCCTCATGTGCCTGTTATTTCTTCACCATATGCACCGAAACACAGCAATGCGGGCACTACTTCTTTGCGGCCGAATAGTTATGGTGCTACAGGTCTAGCCCTTATCTGAGTCAGTCCCTGAGGTATGGGAGCGGTACGGGAGGGGTATTTTCGTCTCTCAAATTATGAGATGACATGAGGCCACGCTTCATTTTAACGTAACGAAAACACCGCTCCCATACCTCAGTTAAGTGCTAGACCTGTAGTACACTTTCACAAAAAAAGCTCTACTACTACTAAATATATTCATCATGTCTACGCTCTACTACTACTCGATCTATTCATCCGGTCTGTGCTACAATCTCAACTCAATCTACTTTCAAAGATCATAGATATACTCGATAAGCACACCACATAGAGAGATTCTATCTCCAAGCAACATTGACACGTTTCAGATGCCTTAAAATTGTTCATATATAAATGATGACAGATGGTAGATTGATGGACCGACACTAATGAATGTGAGGTCATCAATAAGAGACCGCAATGTGGGCCAAGCACGGTGTCGAAATTGAGAACTTTACTAGGGCAAGGGAAGCATATGATTGGGTAAATGATTTTTTTATACATTTGTTTATCTTTTCGTTTATTTATTTTTTATTTTTCCTGACTTTATTCTTTCTTTCCCATGTTAAGCATTCTTAGATTCTTATTTTTTACGCAGCATGTACTTTTCACAAAGGAATTGGTTTATTTTACGACCTCTGTGGCGCGGCGAGTGACGGTTCGCCTGCGACGCAGGAGGTTGCGGGTTCAATTCCCGCATCGGATCAAATATATGTACGATCTGCAGATATTTGTTCAGGGTGTTATGGGTTATGTTGCTTGTTCTAATAATAAAATAATATAATATCTGTGCAATGTATTGTATAAAGTATATAGTTACCTAGTACCCATAAAACAAGCTCTGCTTAGCTTGGAGCTAGATAATGTTGTGTGAACTGTCCAGCTTATAGTATTCTTTTATCTGTGGTCCAGCTATATTTATTTATTTATTTTAATTGTTTTGTTTTTCCGGATACAAACCTCTGGCAAAATAATCGCTGCTGTGCTACAGCGGTGGAGTATTTGAAACAAATAAGTAACTAGTATAGAAATTGTGAAAACTCTTCATCTATTTAAAATTTATTTTTATGCACTGTTCATAGGCAGGGGTTACCGCTTAACATCAGGTGGGCCTCTTGCTTGTTCCGACATCCAAGTAGTATAAAAAAATAAAATAAAAAAAAAACTAGCACATTACTGAAACTGTACCATAGAATAATTATCATAATTAATTAATATTCTTCCAGTGGCGAGCAAGGCTACATTACTTCTTCGTGCATGAGTCAGACGCGATAGCGACACGCGCATCTGTGCAAACGTATGGCAAGGCCGTACGAGGCCGCCTTTAATTATTGCACAGAGTTATGGAAAACCTTGTTATGAAGGATCAGATATATCCATGGCTTCTATTTTCATCTATAACATATGTTTTCATTGCTGGGAATGTCTCAACTGGTAATAATTTTTCAACAATATCTGATATTACTGTTACATAGAATTTAAATTACCGTGGCTTGGTATCATTTTAGAAAAATCACGACTGTACACCACGTACTGTACTATTCTCCTGCGGACGTTTCGTTGACCATTTAGAGGTCCTTCTTCATGAGCACCGACTGCGACCACGCTCGAAGGCCGTGAGACGGGAACACGGTGTGTAAAAACAAACTGTTAACATTATTAGTTCGTTTAGTAGGACATCAGTGTAAATTCAATAATAGATATTGGTTTTTTTAACCACTTGAATGACGGAACAAGCAGATGGGCCACCTGATGTAAAGCGGTAACTTCTGCCTTTAACAATGCATTACCTCGAAGTTCACGTCCACCTAGGACGCACCTTATGTGGCATTGCACTGCGCCCGCCACCCTGAGACATAAAGATGAAAAGTCTCATGTGCCTGTAATTTCACCGGCAACCGCTTCACACCGGAACACAGCGACAACACACACACACAGCGGAATGCGAGCACTGCTGCTTTGCTGCAGAAATAGGTATGGTGGTAGAAATTCCCCGGTCGAACTCTTTCACAAAAAATCTCTACTACTACTTACTTACAATTCAGGATATACACACAGTTTACAGTACCAGCTCTACATTTATAAGTACTGTTTTAGATGATGTATATTAGTTATTTTGTAAGAATTTCAATAGTAGCATATAAAAAGTACAAAATTAAAAAAGGAAAAAAAAGTCGTAGTTGAAGTTGAAGTAGTTTTGAGAAAAACTGATGTGTACGTTTTGTGAAAAATCCAGTGTATATTTTTCGAAGTGGGCCTTTTTGAGAAAAAGTGCGGTGTACATTATGAGAAGGACGTTTTGCAACTGAGCCTTTCAAAATTACAATTACTTTCACTTAATTTTTTAATATTTTTCACACCACCTGCTCGACTATGTCCAATTACATATCATGCAACCTCAAAGTAAAGTAAAGCATTATCTCTTAAGTAATATAAGGGTGATTCTCATTTTTGAAAAAAACCACTGTGACTTTCAGTTTTCTTACATTTAGTAACTAAATATAGTAATCTTGCTTTGTGTTAATAAAGTATAGATAAAATACTATAACTTTAGTATATAAATGGATAAATTTAATGCGTAGTTTATTATTTATTAATTTTTAAAACATCAAAAATGTCCCTTCGGTGTGTGTGATCACACTACTTTTATAAAGAAAAAAAATTACTGTGGTTTATCTGTCTGAATAAATGTGTAAAAAAGAATGCCAATATTAAATTGAATATATTTACTCCGTAAATACAACAACATATGTATCTAAAGATACTAGAAGATTCTTCAACTATTCATATAAAGTTTGTGATAAAAAAAATTGTCCCTTCCATGGATGAGTGTCACACCAGTCGTAAATTATAAAAATATCGTCCGTGTATCCAAACGTAACTGGGCATAGACAAGGGTAGATCCACCATCTTTTGACTCAGTTGTTAGTTCCTGCCTGCGATGTAACACCTGCGAGATAATACGTGTTGTTTTTCTATTCTCAAAACTTGTCAAGCATAAGTGGTCACAACTGTGGTGATCGTCAAAGGTATGTACATTTCAATTATGCACTTCGGTTTTGTGGTTTTAATGCGCTTTTGCACCAAAAACATTTAGCTAAATTTTCTTGTTCATTCCTGATTCAGAGGTTAAGTTTTTAATATTGTAACAGCAAAAATTCTCTTCCGTGGCCGTCACTTCTATGGATCCGTGGGTAAAAATATACACATGGATGTGACTTTTGATCCATGGACGTGATTATTGTATATGATATGGGGCTTTTTGTGGTTTGTAGGTTGATGTTGTGTGATTGCGAATGCACGGCTTTATCTTTCTCTTCTTTATTAGCCTGTCTACGTCTACTGCTGGGCGAAGCCTCCCCCATTGAATACAATGGGGGGATTTGCCATTACTACGCTTGGCGGGCGGATCGCAGTATTACTGTTAAGTACTCAGATGGATGCTGCTGCCCATTCCATGATGTAATCCTTTAGTCGGCTTTTACGATATTCACGGGAGGATGAGAGGGGTCTATTCTTAGGCTGGATAAACATAGTGCAGAGCTTTTGAGTTCCAAAAATGAAAAAGATGTTTCAGGGCCTGGTATAAATGAAGAAGATATTCTGGGGTATATAGCAGATGAAAACAGAGTTCTGAGTTCAGAAGCAGATGCAAAGGGCATTCCAGTGACTGAATCAGATGAAAATGAACCACACCTGAAGTTTTAAAAGAAGGGTTGTGGATTATTACAAGATCATTGTAAAAATATATATGAAAAAACATATTCTTGGTCAAATAATTGGATTTGATGGCGAAGAACCAAAAGTTACGTTCACAAAATAGATAAGATCTATCAAGAATCACATTATTTTTGTTTAGATTGATCCAGACGACATATTCCCTGTTCCACGTGATGATGTAATGGCTGTTTAAATTGAGACTACACTGGTCGGCGCGTAGAATTAATGTTTAACAAAATTGATGTTAAAATATATAAAAAAAACAATAAGTAGCCTATCCTTATGCGTGCCATAAAAACTAGTACTTTGAAGGTAATTGGTAGGAAATTGATGACAGAGATTTAATTAATAAGTAAGATGAAAAATATTTTCTAAGTGTATAAGTTTTCAAATGTTTAGTAAAGAAGGTAGATAACATAAATGTGAAAATATTTTATCAAACAAATTAAATGATGTTAATTTGGTAGATAAAATGTATGAGGTTGTCCTACCTACTCGTACAAATAAAAAAAAAGTTTGGGACTGACTAAGACTGCATTTGTTAATTAAAATTAGGAAAATACTTGCGTGTGTTACAGATAAATAAAGATTTTTATAATGTAACGGTATATTATTATTATATTTTGCAAAAAGTGTCACTTCTTTGTAATATTGAATTTCCATGTATTACGATAATGTAGGGAATGTCACATCCATGGCACTGAGGTCACTCCCATGGAGAGCATTTTTTTTCAATCCCCTATATTTCAGTCCTGAAAGGGCTGTAAGCTCGGCGAGTATTTTTCCCATAACGAGCAAGACCAAAACTAATAAAATCAATCATCAATTATACCTAAAAGATGTTTTCACTAGTTTATTATTTTTTGAAATAAAAAATGAGAAGTACCCATAAAGTTGTATGAAACTCCCTAGGGAATAAAGTGATTTTAATTTGGAACATCAAATTCGCATGGAAACTCGTGGAAAACTCGGTATGTAAAAAAATACCCATATGGCATTGTAAAGAGGTTTGTTCGAAAATCGAACGGTCCAACATAAGCAGAAATCAATAAAAAAAAGTTGCATTTACATTTTCAAAGAATGTGAAACAAAAGACGGGTTTTGGTGCTGTGATTTTCAGTAAAAATTTATTGTCTCGCAGAATGTGTGAAAAGTAGAGTGTGTTCCCGTCCGGTCTTCGTCTTGGGCAGATTGATCCCCTCGCGTCACTCAGGGTCAGGACTCTATGTAAGTCTCTCGCTACTCAGTCCCTCGTTACACTCAGGGTTCAATATGCCGCCCGGGACGTATAATCTACTATTATCTGTAGCTTCAGAACTCAACATATTTTGCTGTATTGGTATGTTCCGTTCCGTTCAAATAAGTTTCTACTCAACCTTAAAATTTAAGGTAAACAACACAATATAACAAATAATTAATGCTGACATTACTCAGAGGTGAAGATAATCCTTATCTATCGCCCACATTACCTTTTTACAAACCAAATCTTACTTTATTTCGTATACAAGTTAGAACAAAGTTGAAATTACTTCGCAGCGAGTTTTGACTGATGTACGGAGCATGAGTCAGTATAAACAAACGCGTTTACGAGTATAGGTACGAAAATATACGGAAAATACTCATACGTGACTTGTAAGTAAACCGCGACCATATTTAGTAATACATCGAATTTTTCTATGTATGTATATAATGTCTGCGTCGCGGTTTTGGTATAATTTAGTACAGGTATAACTGAGGCCTTAGTATAGGATTGTAATTTGGAACTACTCGGAATAACGAAAACCGATTTGCGAGTCAAAATGTCTTCTTTGTATGCAGAAAATGATAAGCCGAAAAAATTACTTTTTTTTTTCTTTTTTTTATACAACTTGGAATGACGGAAAAAGCAGATGGCCCACCAGATGTTAAGCGGTAACCTCTGCTTTTAACAATGAATTACCACATATGTCACGTCCACCTAGGACGCGCCCTATGTGGCATTGCACTGCGCCCGCCACCCTGAGACATAAAGATGATAAGTTTCAGGTGTATGTAATTGCACCGGGTCAAAAAATAAATAAACATAAGTTTTTTGTGAAAAAAATATTTTTCAATACAAGCTTTCATAAAATTAGTGATCGTAACCGTGTGCTGATCAGAATGAGCCTAAACACGGCCAGTCTACTATTATCCATCGAGGGGTTCCGTTGTCCACCTTCCGTCTCCATCATCAGATCAGCTCGCTATCACCATCATATTGTATTGTCATCGGAACTTTATTTTATTCAGATTTTTAGTATTTGTTGTTATAGCGGCAACAGAAATACATCATCTGTGAAAGTTTCAACTGTCTTACTATCACGGTTCATGAGTTACAGCTTGATGACGGACAGCGGTGTCTTAGTAATAGGGTCCCGTTTTACCCTTTGGTTACAGAACCCTAAAAAGGTTTTAATGCACCACATTTCCATATATCCACGCCTTAAACTACAATGGACTATGATAAATGATCGTGTAAACAAATACTCTGTCAAATATGACTAACTACATCAGCCAGCATCACCCGTGTTGTGTTAAATCACGCCGATCTGTTTGTATTGCCGATTTGGTGTAAGCGTGGGAGTGACCATTGTTGTACTAACTTGAGAAGATCCACTGTGCACTCCGCAAGATCCTGTTATGATCTGCTCGAGATCTCAAATAAAAGCACTAGTGTCTATACACGTCTAAGGTTTTTTTTTACATGCTTTTATTTAACTTTCTACGTATGTATGTTTGTCTGGGAGGAATCTGGGTGGAATCTTGCAACTCAATTTTAAAGCAGTTATCCTCAACCGATTGAGCTAAATTTAGCATACCTGTCAAGTTCCAATGACAATACAAATGATGGTGAAAGCGAGCTGATCAGATGATGGAGACGGAAGGTGGACAACAGAACTCCTCGATGGTTAATAGTAGAATGGCCGTGTTTAGGATCATTTTGATTTTTGGTAAAATTTTCTAAAAATTTGAAAAAATTCTGAATTTTGTAAAAGCTTGTATTGAAGAATATATTTTTCACAAAAAACTTAATTTTATAAAATGATCTTAGTCGTTATAAAATGATCTTAGTCGGTCGGGGTTAAAAATTAATAGTATGTATTGTGAATCATTGTACATATGAATCCACTACACAAAGTGATAAGGACCTCGTGTTTACAGTAAGTACATAATATAAGCGATACTCGCTGTTTAGAGTGCAACATCGGTCAACTTTTTCTGCTTATCAAGTAAACAAGCACTCCTTTTATTTTTAATTGATAAATTATTTATCAAATAGTAACATTGCGCAGTGCGGGGGTCGTTCAACTGCGCAGGATATATGCACAGAATAAATAATACTTCCATCGTACACAAGTTTTATTATATGAGTTCAATATGCATGAATCTTTTGCGCGCATGCGAGCTATATTGAAGCGCAACTCAGTTCTATTTGACCAAATCACGGTTGGACTACATCTGTCAGCTCGCATCATCACTGCGTCTTTACGAAAAGCGTATGTATGGAATGTTATCAGCACCGCGCGTGCAACAGGACTCACGCTCCTCACTATGGTATGAGTACGACGACACGGCCGTGCTGATGCGTGCTTGCATATAGGTAATTCCCTTGACAGACCAGGGTTTTTTCGGAATTTAAATTGCTCGAATTTGGTTACAACAAATTTAAATTTCATATAGAATGCTTTTGAGTGGCTTTTAAGTTGGTTTTCCTTTTTTTCTTTGATCAGCTTCCACTTATTCTCGAGGCACCACACAGGCGCTCCCCACCTAGTAGTAAGAAGGATCATCAAATAAAGCCGGGCCTTGTTTGTTGCCCGATTCTTCTAGGTTTGGTCGCGTTGGAACAGGAGTAAATCTGTTTTATAAGACGATTCAAAATAGAATAGTTTTTATTTCATAACTTAAGGATACATAGTGCTTACTTAAGGTTAAAACAACTATTGAGAATTAGGGTAGGCACTATGAGGTTTATATAGGAACCTACCTCCTGTGCTAGTTTAAAACAGTGTTACGGCGATTAAAATGATCCTTGTGATTTCAATGAATTAAATACTTTTGACTTTGTCTTTTGACTTTGACTTTGAATGTAAATCAGGCGCGATAAAGCCCACTTTGCTCTGAAAGCAGATTGGAAGTGACAAAGCCGGCATAGACTCGCGTAGTCGCGTATCGCATCCGCTCAGATAGCCGACCGACTGCATTCTGTTGTGTTGCTCTTGCAAGTGATTCAGATGAATCAATGTCCTATTGGTTAAAAATAAACCTGCTGAAAAAGGAACACTTGTCCGCATCGGTTTACGTTCCTCGAATCGGCCCACGCCTCTACCAGCGAGATTGGCAAGGATTATATTCTTAGCGATATGCGGCGTCGAAGATCAATATAGCGGGATCTTCGCATACACCCTCAGACAAATAGAGAAAACTCGGACAGAACACGGCGTACGAAACAAGTGAAGCTGAAAACTACGCTCATAAATACAGAATAACTATGTAACTATGTACTACACGTACATGCACGCATAGATAATGCATCCAAACTATGCTCATCACTCTCATATTTGTTTGTATATATAATAATAATAATAAAGCCTTTTTATTTTCCTTACAACTAGTTGACATAGGTTATGATCTTAATCTTAAAAACTTATGGTTAAAAAATAAAAACACCTTTTCTTTTTCACTTTTTCCTGGTTAGGAACCCCTCTTTGGGTATAGGCCTCCTCCAATTTACTCCATGTTTCTCTATCGTTCGCTATGGCGATCCACTGTTTCCCTGCGGTTTTTATGATCTCGTCTGTCCATCTCTTTCTTGGTCGACCCGATCTTCTTTTGCCGTTTGGCCCTTTGGTTTGTATTTATACTTATCTATTATACTGTAATATTTTGTATAGTATGTAAGTTTATTTGGTGTTAGGTAAATTTTTCTTCTACATTTAAAGATGGGTACACTCCACTCAAACTTCCATATAAGTTTAGCTGCTCACCATCCAAAGGTTGTCTGGAAGAGATCGCTTCTTAGCGATAAGACCGAGTAGTTCCTGTATGTCCCCGAATGCAAATTCGGACCGCCCATTGTAGATTTAGTTTTTGTTTAATTGTAGTGTTTAATTTTTATTTTAACTAGTTTGTAAGGTGTGCAATAAAGTATTTTCATTCATTCATTCCCTCCTTAGTCTGTGTGCTAGTGTACAGCTCGTTCACCGTAAGATGGCACCTGTAAATACTCCATGGCAGGTGCCAACTTACGGTGAACGGTCTTTACAGATCCACCAACTTATCTGTAGAATGATGATGTATGTAGATGATAGAAAACTACATACATTTCATTCTACAGATAAGTGGGTGAATCTGTACGGTGTGTTTGTGTGTTATCACGCACAAACGCATAGACAACTTGCACTGTGCTTCTTTTGTAAGTGTGCCTAGTTAGTAGGCACAGGCACACTTACAATTCCACTGCAATAAGTAGTACAAACAAAAACACAGTCAATTTCACATTCAATTATAAAAACATGTAAGATTGACGTCAGCATTCAAAGTACCACAATAATGGTTGCATCATCGATGATCTAACGATGTATCTAATCTCGTGGATACGGTGATGTTTTTATAAGGGCGAATAAACATAGCGGACCTTGAGGCAGGGCCAGCGTCGACATGGATGTAGCGTGGCGGCAACAACATCTTATTTCGATGTGTCCGGTTGTAAAAATAAAATTTAAGCGAAGTTACAGCATCACTGTGCGTGGAGGAACCATGAAACCATGACGCCATGAATCCTTTCAGAACACTTATTAATGACGGAACAGGCATAAGCCCCACCTGATGTTAAGCAGTAATATCTGCCATTAACGATGCATTACCTCATAGGTCACGTCCACATAGGACGCATCCTATATAATATAGCATTGCACTGCGCCCTTGAGACATAAAGATGAATAGTCTCATGTGCCTGTAATTTCTCCGGTACCCATACCCTTCAAACCGGAACACAGCAATGCAAGCACTACTGCTTTGCGGCAGAAATAGGTATGGTGGTAGTACTACGACGGACGAACTCTTTCACAAAAAAGCTCTACTACTAATCAACTCGCTCGCTGTTCTTTTGAACAACGGTCACAATCGGCTTTTTATAAAGCCACCACAATCAGGAAGGTTGACCAATAAAATACAATTGACAAGATTAGATCTATTGATTTCTTGAGACTACTACATATTATCAGCAAACATGCATACGGCCCACCTGTTGGTAAGCGGTTACCGTAGCCTATGGACGCCTGCAATACCAGAGGAAACACACGCGAATTGCAGACCCTTTAAAAATTTCGAAACACCCCTTTTGAAGAACCCCATACTGCAGTCACTTGGGAAAACCTCAGCAGCGAGATCATTCCACAACCTGAGTGTTCGCTGGAGGAAGTTCCTCTGAAACCGCACAGTGCATTATGTCATTCCTCTACAATTAAACAAACACCACCTGACCGATGACCCCAATTCATTCCCACAAATACGCTTTAAAGCACTCAGCTAAATTAACTAAGCTTTCCTACAATGTGTCCATCAGTAAATTAGAAGGCTCTTAAACTGGGAGTGCCCACAATCCCATAAACAAGACCAAAAGGACAGTACACAAAAAACTTGTTTACATTTTTTGTAAGCTTTCACAAGTCGATAGCAGAATCGAATCAGACTGGTTTGGGGGGACGGTGCACCTGTCTGGAGAGGGGGACCGCGGTCGCAGGTTACACTAACAGTTATTATAGAAACTCTTGCTTGCCACCTGCCGAAATGCAAGCTTTGTTGTCTCGGAAGGAAACGGTTGGAAATGGATTCGAGGAAAATCAAATTAAAAACGTTACTGCTTTGATTATTGAATTCCAGATTGCGGAGGCCGAAAGAAAGAATAAATTGGATAAGTATTCCAAGAACTTTCGTTTTTTTTATCTATTTTTTTTCGGTACTTTTGTCGTTCGACGTTTATGCCAGTTCCATTGGTCGCTCTCCTAAGCTACTCATCAAATTTATTGAACCAGCCCATATATGGACCGGTAGAGCATGATGGTTGCGTCTGATGTTTGCGCAGTCAACATGCTCTGAAATAGACCCACATCGAGCTGTACAACACCTTTCAAGAACTTGCAATATTGTAATTGCGAGACTTCTTTCAACTGAAACGAGGAAACCAATGAAAATATAATTAATCCTGGTTTCCCATATATAGATAGTTTATAAACATTCGGGTGGCGGGAAGCAAGGGTATGATGAGAAGGTTATCCAATTTTTGACGCCATACGCTTGCTACATCATTATGCTTGCTTAAAATAGCCAAGTAATAAAAGTTGGTAATGGTTTAATTAATTCAAGATCTTGGTACCACATCAACTTTTTGTGCGGTAGGAATAAGTAGCGAGACTAAGCATCATTTTTACATTGAAAAGTTTTTGTCGGGATCTCATTCCGTTTTGTATGCGTATAAATTCAATGTTTTGGATCGAGCATTAAAGTAACTAACCCCCAGCCCTTTCCCCTAACAATCGCCCTCCCCTCGCTCTCCCCCTCTTCCATCCCTGCCCTTAGCTCTCACTTTGTGAACCTCATTTTTCATACAAAAATCCGTGTTACACTAGTCCGTGTATTTTCTTTTCTGTAACTCAGGACAAGCGTTAGCCGAGTCTGTCGTGGGAAGCAATGGCAGTGATAAGCTCACCACTCGTCACGTCTATATTCCACGATGGTGCAACCCACTGTGAAGAGGCCCGTTGAGGCTCTGCCTACGTGTAAAAAGGCGTGTGTCTATGTATGTATGTATGTAAGCAAGCAATAACCTAAGGCTGCATTTCTCCAGTTAAATTCTTGTAGTCCGGTGTCTAAAACAACTAGACAGTGCAGTGTCGTCTGTCGGCGTCAAGATGTCGCGTGCCAATTTTCCGGTCTGACGCGGAACCGGTCTAGCGGGCGTGCCCTTGCAAGCCGTGGTGCTTTATCGAGCTGATTGTGAACCAGAGAAAGGTCTGTGCGGCCGGTGCAATGATTTTTAGCTTATTTCATTAGTCGAAGAGTATGTATGGGGCTGTAGGCGCAGATCATAGAACACACACATGGTGACGTCTTACTTGGCGAAGGTACCCGACTCCAGTGATATGATCCATTGGAGACAGGATCGATCAAGAACAAAATTATATGTATAATGGATCGAACAGGAACTACTCAAATATAATATCACAATATAAGGTTGCCCATTTCACATATTTTATTCAGGAACCGTGTGTTGATCAAGTCGAGCCTAAACACGGCCAGTCTGTTATTCATCGAGGAGCTCCGTTATCCTCCTTCCGTCTCTATCATTAGATCAGCTCGCTGTCACCATAATAATATTGTATTATCATCGGAACTTGACAGGTAAGCAAAATTTCATCTCAATCGATTGAGGATAACTGCTTTACAATTCAGTGTCAAGTTTTGACCCGAACATACAGACATACAAACATTGCAAGTTTAATAAAAGCTTGTAAAAACAGAGATCTCCACATTTTTTGATAGCACCTCATTCATCAAAATCGGATGAGTAGTTTATGCGCTACGGTGTGTACGCTGTTAATTGTCCGGCCTAAGAATAGACCCCTCCGTATACTCCCGTGGATGTCTTAAAAGCCGACTAAGGGAATACCCGGACTTGTTGATAAGATTTGTCCTGGCTGCTAGCTTATTATGGAATGTGTTATTACTGGAAGAAAGCGTTAGCAGAGTCACCCGTGGGAAGCAATGGCGGCGATGAGCTTACCACTCGTCACGTCTATAGTCCACGATGGTGCAACCCACTGTAAAAAGAGGCCCATTGAGGCTCTGCCTACCCTTTCGGGGAAAAAGGCGTGTGTCTATTGTGTGTATGTACCTACACCACCTCATTCATCAAAATCGGATCAGTTGTTTAGGCGCTAGTGCAACATACGTAGAAACAAACTTACATACCTACATACGACGACCTCTGTGGCGGGGCGGGCGAACGTTCACCGGCGACGCCGGAGGTTGCGGATTCGATTCCCGCCTCGGAATTAATATTTGTGCGATATGCAGATATTTGTTCAGGGTGTTCTGGGTATTTTCTAAGTATAATAAAAAATATCTATCTATGTTATATATTGTATTAAGTATATCAGTTATCTAGTACCCATAACACAAGCTCTGCTTAGCTTGTGGCTAGATAATGTTGTGTAAACTGTCCAGCATTATTTATTTTTCTTTTTTATCCATAGAATGCTAAAATTTAACAGGAAAGGTAATTTTTTTGGCTTTGCCGTAGTCGTGTAAAAGTTTCCCGCTGACGTACAACAATGTTTGCTTCTATACTATTCAAGGTTTACCAAGAAATTGATACCAAATTGGAGCACTTCGTAAAGCCTCATTCGGAGCAGATTACCGGCTAAAACCAACATCTACGTCAGCCTTGGGTACTACAACAGTTCTCTTCTCAGAAAACAGAGCGTAAACCATCGTACGATCACAGGCGTGTCAGATGCGTCACGCACTTGACACTGCTGTACCACCGGCGTGATTCATTTGAAAAACAGGAGAGAGCTTCTTGGCTTGGTTTCGGAAAAAATACTACTCATCGATCGGTTGAGATTTGTATTGCTGTTTTTTAGGGTTCCGTAGTCAACAAGACAAGGAACCCTTATATTTTCGCCATGGTCTTTCATCTGTCTGTCCACGGCTTAGCTCAGGGACTCGTAGTACTAGAAAGCTGTTATTTGGAATATTAATCACGCCAAAATAGTGAAAAAATATCTGGAAAAAAAAATTATAGGGTACCTCTCCTTCACGTAAAGTGGACTTTTTTTTCTCGTCTTTCCCATGGTGTTGGGTACCGTTGGATAGGTCGTTCAAAAATATTGTGGGTTGGAAAATACCAAGCTTTCAAGTGCTAATTTTTGTTAGAGTTAACTTACAGCTAATTTGTTGTATTTGAATAAGTGAAAAAATTCACGGTAGTAGTTTGTATAACAGAGTTAAAAGGAAAATTATCACAGCTACAACTTTACAAGTTAACGAATAATAATTAGTCGAAACACTTATATGCACTTTGACAAGAAAAAAGGAAAATTTCATACAAATTGCATTGAAAATTATTTATTGTTAGATAACGGTTGTTAGTTGTGTAAAACAGGAAAGGCCCCCCCAAGTCTAGTAATAATGTGACGGGCAACTACTGAACCCTACACTGCGCGTGTCCCGATACGCACTTGGCCGCTTTTTGTTCCTTTCACCTGTGTGCTAGTTGGGGATTACCCAACATTTAAAGACGAATATTTCTTACACTCCTTGGAACACAAAGTTATTCACCAGACTCAAGCCACCGGCTTCGCCCGTAGGCATGTCATTCCAAAGGTCAACGCATCAAAATTCGACTATAAAGTGAATAGGCAAGCATAAGACCACACAAACCGCGTCGCTGCAATTAGATAGCAACCATGTCAAAAGGCATTTGACCCAATAATGCGTACATAAATGCATCTGGGATTTGTTGATAATTAACTCACTTGCAGCTATCGAAGGCTGCTAGTGCTAGAATCTTACCTACCTAAAGTGGACATTAAAATAATTACCAGGTGTAAACATAGATGTTTCAAATACTTTTCGAGTAGATATTACACGTATTTTGTTACAAAATGTTTTTCTAAATGTACTTAGAGCACAAATAAATCAGATTTAATTTTTTAGAGAATTGCTGTTATCCGCAGGCGATCTATTTCATGGTCTACTGCTGGTTTAGTTATTTAGTATCTTAGGGGAGATCCATGAAAACAGGGAATCGAATGTATTCACTGCAATAACGGTAATTTAATTTTGTGATGTTCATATGTGTTTTTGTCAGTTTTATAAAACGAAAAAAAAAAAAATGCATTTTATGTTTGAAAACTCCAGTGTACATTTTGCTAAGTGTACATTTTAGGAAAAAAATCCTGTGTTCATCATTATGCGAAGTGGTCATTTTGAGAAAACGCACAGTGTACATTTTGCAAAAAAAATAGGGTGTACATTTTGCGAAGTGGACGTTTTGCGATGTGGTCATTTAGAGAAAAAGTGCGGTGTACATTATGAGAAGTGGACGTTTTGCGACTAATTGCGACTGAGCCTTTTGTTCATCCTGATTATTCACATTTTATGGGGAATTTTAATGATCACCAATCAAAGTCCACAGGATCATAACCAAGGGATCGAACAGGAACTACTCATGAATCCAGTTGTTTCCACAACTTTTCCTTGCGATATTATTATCAATTGGTAATGTTGTGTGCACAGCAGTATTATCAGGGAGGCGCGACTCGCAAGCTTGTATGATTCACTTATCAGGTATCCCCGCGTATCATTTGGGTCAACATAAGATACTTTGTTTTGAATCATCACAAAGCCTCCCTCAAACTTTTAGTTCATGTTTTTTTTTTTTATACTACTTGAATGACGGAACAAGCAGATGGCCCACCTGATGTTAAGCGGTAACCTCTACCTGTGAACAGTGCATTACCTCATAGGTCACGTCCACCTAGGACGCATCCTATGTGGCATTGCACTGCGCCCGCCACCCTGAGACATAAAGATGAAAAGCCTCATTAGCCTCATTAGTAATTAGTTACCCTTCAAACCGGAACGGAACACAGCAATGCGAGCACTACTGCAAGGTAATGGTAGGTATTTAATGTAAGGTGCCTTTTAATTATCCTTTACTGTAATTCTTGTTGTTTTGGAATCATTATTATTAAACACCTGTCTCTAAATTTTATCTGACACATATTTAGATACCTATACCTAGCAGAAAAAACCAGCTAAGTGCAAGGCGAAAAAATATTTTTTCTTCTATTGCCATTGATTCTATTGTTCCTTGTATTTTGATTCAATTTATTTTTTATTATTTGTTTTATTAGCTGCAATAGAAATATTCACTCTGTGGAAAATTTTAACTGTCTACCCAATCCGGTAGGTACATGAGATACATACAGTACAGCCCGCTGACGGACAGACGGACGGACAGCGGAGACTCAGTAATAGGGTCCTGGTCCTGATGTCACCCTTTGGGTACGGAACCCTAAAATGAGTATCGGACCATAATCTTTTTGCTTCTACCAAGCACGATAGGGATAAATAAACCATCAAACTTTCATAAATATTTTAGCTGAATTATTAACAAAAGGCTGTTTCTAAAAATGAGCCAGTCCAAAGTTCGATTCGTCATTGTTTCATAAAATATATCAATAACAAATTACTCATACGCGTTTCTATTTAAATGTGGACGTGAGCGATATCCTACATCTTATTGAGGTTACCAACGTAAGCTAATTACATCACCGAAGGTAAAACTAATACTGCTTTTAAGAAATATGTTATTTGAAAGAGAATACATAACAGCTTGGTTTGACGGATCTAGCAGATGGCCCACCTGATTTTAAGAGGTACCCTCCGCCTATGAACAGTGCACTGTCACATCGGTCACGTCAGCCTAGGACGCGCACTATGTGGCATAGCACTGAGCCTGCCACCCTAATACATAAAGATGAAAAGTTCCTCATGTTCCTGTAATTTCTCCGGAAACCATACCCTTCAAACCGGAACACAGCACTACTGCTTTGCGGCAGAAATAGGTATGGTGGTAGTACTTCCCCGGACGAACTCTTTCACAAAAACGCTTTACTACTACAAACATTTGTACGGTTGTAGACATTCGTCAAATAGAGATATGTCGTAAACTAGGAGGAGCTGCAGTCAAGTATATTATACTATCTTGTCCGCCAGCGGCATCACTCGCGTTTTACCAAGATAAAAAGTAGCCTATAGCTCAATCCAGGTCATAATCTATCTGTGTATCAAATTTCATCGAAATCGGTTCAGCCTTTTCAGCGTGATTGTGTCATACGCCCATAGACCACCACGGAGATGGCGTGACCAGTTGGATGTGTACCTACCAGACTGGCCCACTGCAGCAAGGGACAGATAGAACTGGAAAAAAGGGAGGGAGGCCTTTGTCCTGCAGTGGGACAATTATTATTATTAAGAGCCTGTGGTGTCCCACTGCAGGACAAAGGCCTCTCTTCCTCCTCTCCAGTCCTCTCTATTTTGGGCCACTGTGGACCAATCCTTTAAATCCTTTCTATTTCGTCTCTCCATCTTCGCCGCGGTTTGCCACGAGATCGTTTTCCGTTCATGGGTGTCCATTCTGTTATGGCTTTAGCCCATAACCCGTCCGACATGCGGCAGACGTGGCCCAATCCCACTTCAATTTACCCGCTTTCGGTCCGACATCCGCGATTTGAGTTTTGGAGCGCAGTATACTGTTGCGAACGCGGTCTATCAGTGTGACAATATAAATAAATAATAACTTGTACATCCAGGTATTCCACTGTTGCCTTGATGACCTATACCCACATTTTGTATTGCCAAGGCCTCAACCTCTCGCTTGTTTAGTTTCGCTCCATATTTAGCACTTTATCTCTCAACTTGTCTGTTCGTTCATCTATCAATGCCTCTCGTGCTCTTCTAGATACTACTCGCTCCATATTAAGAAACTCTTCGCCTTTTGTAAATAGCTCATTGTTTTGTCTGACTCCGAGTACGTTGACCACCGTCGTTTCGACCTACGGAACACCGCAGGGCTGCCAAGAACCATCAAACGTACACTTTACGAGGCGTTAACTAACTTTCAGTGTGATTTGCTATTGATTGTTGAAAACCCTGCAGATTATGTAGGTTATGTTTGAAGCTATGCATGTTCAGACTATCTGGTGGACGCTGTATACGCCTGTAATTGGTATGCATATCAGGATTTGACTTATGATTATCATCACTCTGTGAGCTATTCTGTTAATTGTGTGTGATATGTGTATTATTGGTGTATCTTTTAATTAATTAATAAAAGTAATTAATTTTGTAAAAATTAAAAAAACCCTCAACGTAATGAAACGGCTGAACCGATTTTGATCAAACATAGCTAAGAACACGAGCTACGATGCCACAGACAGACAGACACACACACACACACACACACACACACACACACACACACACACACACAGAGACAGACACGTCAAACTTATAACATCCCGTCGTTTTTGCGTCGGGATTTAAAAATAAATATATAAAGCTAAGGAATGCTAAGGAATGGAAAAAGTTGCCGTCGTCTGTCTTTCCTGAAAACTGTAATATGGGTGTATTTAAGGCAAGAGTGAATAAGGCGTGCTCCAACGTCGGCCGCATCGTCACTTACCAACAGGTGAGATCGCGGTAAATCGAGGGTCTATCGTAGTTTAAACAAAAACAGAGCCAGGATGTCTAATATTTGCGGGCCTATTTCTCGAAAGATATAGGTTACAAGCTAAGAGTAAGTAGTCATGGTTACGCGTGTTTTTCTTGACAAAATAACTCCCTAAATAACAAACTTACCATAGCAACACACGTCATTTGTAGCTTGTAAGCTTCGAGAAATAGGCCCCCGATGTTATACTAAAACTAGTTTTGGTCAACAGACATATTTTTACTGTAACTTTTGTGAATGATATCATTCATTTGATAAAACGGTCTAATTTTGTTTGGGACTAGAACCACAGATAAGATAATAGTTACAATGCAACTAGAACCTAGTAAAGCAACCGGAATGGTTTTAGATTCAAAAAAACGTGAGTGATTGGTAGGTCAGCACTCTTAGAGCCCCTAAGCTTTCTGTACAATAAACAAAACTCAGGACGTTGACCTTTGCATTATGTATTTCGTTGTTAACACCATCCATTGTTTAATTAACGCGTCGATGATAAACAAACGGACTAGTGCGAACGAGACTCGCTCCCAGAGGGTTCCGCCAAAAAAAACCTGTAAATTTCAACATCCCATTCTCGGTGTAAAAAAGTTCTAAATTCCTCACGAACCTTTATATTCAGTATAACAAATTGATACCTTTAACTTTAACCGTTCCTGTGAAAAAGGGTCCTGATAGACAAACAAACGGTGTCCGTCTGTCAGTCCTTTTTTCCTTTTTTTGGGTGATATAAGGAACCCTAAAAATTGCCAAATGTTTGTTATTTTCAGAAGTTCTTGAAATAATCCGCAATGCTTTAAATGTACAGTTTTTGTTGTTGTTTTAAACCAAATATTGATAATCAAAACATTCTCAGTTTGGAAATGTTCATTATAATTTCAATTATTTAATAGAAAAAACAAGAAGAAAGTTGGTATGACGAACTGATGTGACCGATCGATTGAATGACCACCTGCGTGGCGTGGCGGCGCCGGCGGCAGTGCGAGAGGTTCGATTCCCACTGCGGGACAAATGTTTGTATGATCTGCAAATATACGTTCCTGGTCTGTGTGTTGTGGAACCATGATACTCGTAGTTCCTGATACACACGGCACGGGGATCCTAGTGTGAGATCAGGACTATGTATGTGACTGTTATGTTATAGCTAGCGGCACGCCGCGGTTTCACTCGCATAAGTCTCGATCCCGTGGAGGGAGATATCGGGATACAAATTTGCTTATATGTGTTATTCCAGGGGTCCAGCCGTTTCAGCGTGAAGGGGTAACGAACATGCAAAGATACGAGTACTGACAAATTTTTGCAATTTTTAATATTAGTGTCACTGAATGAACACTAACAAGCTTTGCGCACTACCCTACCCTTGCACTGTGTTTTTCCCACAGACCTATAATTACACTAGATAACGCAAGTGCACCTATCACTTTGCCTGTCCGAAGTTAGCAAACCTCAAATCAGTTCGCTTTCGGCCGTCTTCGCGATAGCACGTCGGGTGTAAATATAAAAATGCCTAATTGCGCCATAGTGAACTGTAAAAATTCTTCAAGATCAGCTAGGCTTGCGAATGGAGATATTACGTAGCATAGTACATAAGTAATTAATTTTGTAAAAATTAAAAAAAATCTCTTCGCAATGAAACGGCTGAAACGATTTTGATCAAACCTAGCTAAGAACACTCCCGACAAATTCACCTATCAAACAAACAAAAAAATCGAAATCGGTTCATCTGTTCGGGAGCTACGAGGCGACAGACAGACAGACACACACACACACACACACAGACACGTCAAACTTATAACAAACCGGCGTTTTTGCGTCGGGGGTTCAAAATAAAACTACACGCTTGGCTTCATAAAAGTTTGCGTGTATGCAGTGTCAACAAGCTGAATATAATAAATATGAATCTGATCTAATATAATCTAAACTGAAGCTGATATATTCCTTTTTTTGGTTTGTCCAATACAATAACTGCCTACCTAGGTAGTATAATGTTTAACACAAATACACATAAAACAGTCACATACATAGTACCTATGTATGACTCATGGCAGCCACGGGAAAGTGAGGACAGTGACGTCAGCAAAAAAGGTATTCCAAGAAATGCTACATGATGTGAATATGTGTAAGAATGAAGAATACCTGGGTCCATAGGCTTGAGAGGAGTGTACCTTCCATGTATCCTACCATGTTTTACAAAATAAACTGAATTCATTTAATTTAATTTCCTAGAAAATCAATGTAGAGCCAATGATAATACTTTTTTTTTTTTTTTTTTTTATAATGTTAGACCTTTGTTTGACCACGATCTGTAAATGACGATGTGGCCGAAGATGGAGCACAAAGGTCTAGAAGGCACCTATTCACTCTAGCCTTGAAGATACCCAAATTATAGTTTTCTTATGGTAGAGCCTCAACAGTAAAAGCGATTAATTTCAAAATCCAACGATCCGTAGTGATTCACCACACAACATTTAGCACATGTTAGTTATGAGTCGCACAAAACCGGACAGATACCAGCAACGACCGTTATGACTCATACTGAGGTTAGCCTTTTGTTTCCATGCCGAGCCACTCATGTTCGATGTGACACTGGTCGCAGGTGGAGGAATTAGGACACTATGCGTGTCTTAATTCCTCCACCTTTTTAACCCCCGACTACTACTACTACTACTACTTCGTGTTACCTGTTCTTGGTCACCTCCACCGACTTAAAATAGTATTTTAGAAATTAATTCTATGTACTATTTTGGCTGGTCAAAAGGCCTTTGCAATGCAGTACGTACAGTCCATGGATCTGCTTAGCTAGCCTCTTTCCGGCGTAACAGACATACATAATTTGGAAAAATAAAAAACCGGCCAAGTGCGAGTCGGACTCGCGCACGATGGGTTCCGTACCATTATATATAAAACGGCAAAAAACACGTTTATCGTATGGGAGCCCCCCTAATATTTATTTTATTGTTTTTTAGTATTTGTTGTTATAGCGGCAACAGAAATACATCATCTGTGAAAATGTCAACTGTCTAACTATCACGGTTCATGAGATATAGCCTGGTGACAGACGGACAGACGGACAGCGGAGTCTTTGTAATAGGATCCCGTTTTACCCTTCGGATACGGAGCCCTAAAAAGGCGTATTGTAACTCGTTTAAAACGTCCTAAGCCGGCAAATTTAAGTGTTTCTGCTCCTCAACTAATAAAATGCTACTCAGCGTATAACAATAATGAACGTAGATATACCAGTGCGTGGGGCGCGACAACCCGAGACGCAAGGTCTGCCCTTCAAGCGAGAACATAATACGCCACTGCTACTACATATGCTACTGAAATACTGTGAACTTGTACTAACCCAGTCAATTAGCACTTAGGGGTCGGCATTAGATTACAGCCACACGAATTTGGGGTTGCTGAGGGTTGTATCTGAGAGGGGCTGGATTTCTCTAGCCCATGGTACCTTTCCCTTTACTTTATATCTAACTAAATGGAATCAATGATTCTGAATTGAATTTGTCTGATATGCCAGTTTGCAGGTATGTTATGACTATTGCATAAGCCCTAAGATTTAATTCCTACTATTGGCGACAGTATCAAAGTATACCGCACAACAATATGTCGGAATCAGCCTACTCTTAGCAGCAGAGTTGCTTTGTCGCTGGTGCTGGTGATGATAGGCTACCAGACCTTGCAAGCTGGCGATGAATCAATAAACTTGGAGTAAGTCCTGTCCTGAGCTGAGACTGCATTTTTTCTTAACAAGGCCCTAAGGCCGAGTTTTGCAGCAACCGTGTAAAACGTAGTAACTAGCCATTAATCTGTGCCAGAAAAGGCACACGGTTTGCAAACCTCGGACTTGGGCCTCAGGTGTAGAGCACGAAGGCGGTGAAAAGCAGCTGAGACGATGGTGTTAACTTAAAACAATTGTTGAAGATAGTTTTTTGACCTCTGTTTGACCACGATCTCACCTGTTGGTAAGTGACGATGTGGCCGAAGATGGAGCACAAAGGTCTAGAAGGCACCTATTCACCCTAGCATTGAAGAGACCCAGATTATGGTTATCAGGAAAGACAGACGACGTTAGTGTATTCCACTCCTCAGCAGTTCGCATTATAAAGATAGAACCTGAAACGTTTAGTACGTATAGAATGCACAATGCACGTCGTACCACAAGCCTGAAAGGGTTTTCCAATGCATTTTAATTGTTTTACAGCAACACGTCACAGATACGGTCATTATAACCTCCATCTAGATTACAAAACATGACCGACCACAATGGCAGTCGTAATACTATGCAGTATAATTGTCCAACCGCGTGGCCGCAAAGATTGGGGTCATGGCATCGCTATTGTCTTATGTTTCCTATTAGTGATCAATGAGAAAGGTCAGTCGACAATTTTAAGGAATGATTATGAGCAATCAATACTTGGTAATAACAGAATAAGAATTCCACTCGAGAACTGTGTGGTTTTGAAGAGAATACGTGAAGGAACTAAAAAACTAAATGTGAATTGCGAATAATTCGAAAGTAATCCCAAACGGGAAATGAAAGACCGTTTTATTTAATGGGCTATAATGATGAAAGCTATATCAATAACAGAAAACCACGAAAAAACACGAGGATTGTCGTTTGAGGCATTTGAACTTAAGACAATAATGTTAAAATATCGAATGGGCGGAGTCTAGCAAGAAAACAATAGCTGCAAGAAGGTGACAGCGCTATACTAACTAACTTGAACCCGGTAAGAGATGAGGTATAGATTTCTGCCGCTCGGAAGAAACTGACGTAAGCGACAAATGATAAAACTTCGTTTTGCTTCTAAAGTAGGAAATATAAAAATAAATCCTTCTCGATTAATCTAAGTAATGTAATAGCTACTGAATAGTATATAAATTAACGCTTAATATTTTCTCTAATCGAAGGAGGGACCTAGAACGGGTTTAAGGAGGGTCAATTTCAAAAATCATTAAAAAAAACACCAATCGTGTTTCTTGTCTTTGATTTATTTAGATTACATCCTTAAGTAATTACTGTGTCAATATCAAGTTGGTAACCTTTACCTTTATTGAGTGAGCGTGTAACGCAACGACTTCGAAATTTTAACTGTGTTTTTTTTTTTTTTTCATTTTTTTGTTGATGTTTTTTTTTTTTTTTTTTTTTTTTTATATTAACAACTTAGTAACACACTGGATCCTGTTACCACACTTGTTATTTCCACTAGCATGGTAATTCAGCTCCGAGTCACCATACTATCAGGAAGGGTGAGCGGAATCAACAGTGACTTGGAAGTACTACAATTTCGCTTCCTCTCAATTACGCAAGATGAATAACAACAATGTTAAAGAAAAGAGCCAAGATAAAACACTAGTGACAGACATGACACATTCATCCAGTATTGTCACGTAACGTTTACTCGAGATCGTGAGAAACTCCTCATGTGGAGTGCAACTAAAAACCCTAATGAGGAAATTACGCAATTTATTTACACTATCCGGGAGTATGGTAAACGGATTTAGCAGTTACAGCAAATATAACGGAACTATTCCATATTGATTTAGAATGGCGTCCTATAAAAAAACATCGTTGGCATTTCAAGATATTCAACTTCAAAAACTTAGAAGCACCTGAAGAAAAGATGCAACGAATAGACCTGCGCACCATCGTGGGGACTTTCACCAGGACCACTGTCTCCTGAACAAACACCTCTTCAACATGGGAGCCACTGACAGCCCACTATAAAAAGCCCTATAAAAAATATCGTCGGAATTTCAAGTTATTCAACTTCAAAAACTTAGAAGCACCTGAAGAAAACATGCAAAGAGTAGACCTTCGCACCATCGTGGGAACACTCACCAGGACTGTTCAACATCGGAACCCTGTAGAGGTTGTCTGACCGAAGAAGAGTCCGCTGCGCACGTAGTCCTGGAATGTGTGGGAGTAGCAGCTCAACGTAAACAAATCCTCAACATCCCGAGGTCAGTCCGCGAAGCCTGCGAACACCCCAGGAAAGTTCTGTGCTTCTGTACGGAGTTAGGCTGGCGAACTACCTAGTCAGACAACTCTCACGCATAATGGACCACCCATAGAGTGCGAATGCGGAAAATGGAGAACATTAACGTTAAAGTTGCAAAGATGTTTTCAATATCTCTGCGATTGAGTTAAACTGGTGTAGCTTGAATAAGAGCGAAAAAAAAGAAGACCAGATGAAAGTCATTACAAGTAATTTGCAAAGTTTTGCTCTACCTAGCCGAGGAGTGCCCTACGCGGATCGCACTAATGCAATAAGTTTTTTGCGAAAAATATATTTTTCAATACAAGCTTTTATAAAATTAGTGATCGTAACCGTGTGCTGATCAAAATGAGCCTAAACACGGCCAGTCTACCACTATTATCCATTCAGGAGTTCCGTTGTCCACCTTCAGTCTCCATCATCACATCAGCTCGCTGTCACCATTATATTGTATTGTCATCGGAACTTGAAACGTATGCCAAATTTAAGCTCAATCTGTTGAGGATAACTGCTTTAAAATTCAGTTGCAAGATTCCACCCGGACATACATTGCAAGTTAATATTAGCTTGTAAAAACACATTGTTATACATTATAATATTACAGAGTGCAATAATAATCGCGTTTGAATATATAAATTATCCTGTTATTCAAATTGCTCAAAACACAATGACATTCGCGCATTTCATGTAGGACGTTGAACTAACTGAACGACCTCAGATTGCGCGAATCGCAGTCAGCAAATATTTGGTTATCCAATCACAATATTTAGATATGCGCAAATATTTATGCCGAGAGCGAGTTAAATATAACTTTGGGAAATCTTAGTGCGGTTTCAATCTATCCATGGTGAGCTGATAGGACCCATATATAGCAAAGTTGTTCAGATGATTGTACCGGTAGGGCACTCGAGCTCTTTTGTATGAGGACGAAGTTTTCTCCTCTTTTGGATATTATCTCATGACATTTTGTAGACATGATCAATACATTAAACCACTTACAGCAGACGCACGGCTCGGTACCATCCTTACCTCATTAGTGTACCCTCCATTCGTACTAAACGATTCAGTTCTACCTTTATAACGCGAACTGCTAAGGTGTGGAACATACACTACCGTCGTCTGTCTTTCCTGAAAACTATAATCTGGCTCTCTTCAAGGCTTGAGTGAATAGGTGCCTTCTAGACCTTTGTACTTCATCTTCGGCCACATCGTCACTTGCCAACGGGTGAGATCGTGGTCAAACAAAGGTAAATCAATGTAAAAAAAAAACAAAAAAAAAACTTATAAACCACAATATTAGTGTACCTATTCATGTGTACAACATTTCGTGGAGTTTATGATGAGTTTTTTTTCCTAATTTTACTAGGTAACTACACAATAGACATTTTGTCTAGACTTAAATTTAAATGTTTTTGGATATTAAATAACACATAATTTAGTGGAAACATAACAAACTGACGCTATCAGTGTTGCTAGAAATTAGTAATGTATCAATTACATTAATTTTAATTAGTCTTTTGATAAACTATCCTAACTGCAGTCAGTGACCTGTTTATGAGCTGGTATAGACATTATGTTTCCGCAATACGACCAAACAACGATGAGCATATAATTTCAAGGAGTCTTGGAGTAAAACGATCGGGACGAGTACAGCCAACTTTGATTTTTTACAAGCTTTTATTAAACTTGCAATGTATGTATGTATGTCCGAGTGGGATCTTGCAACTGAATTTTAAAGCAGTTATCCCCAACCGTTGGAGCTGAAATTTGGCATACCTGTCAAGTTCCGATGACAATACAATACAAGTCCGGGCTGGTATGGAGTACTGCTGCCATGTTTGGGATGGCTCGGCCAAACACCAGCTTGCTGCCTTGGACTCGATCGAACGTAGAGCTTTCAGGCTTATAGGTGAGCAACATATGGCGGAGACTAAGATCCAGAGTCTCGAGCACCGCCGTAAGGTTGCATGCCTTGCGATCTTCTATAGGTTACATTTCGGTGAATGCTCCCAGGAACTGCACGATCTGATCCCACCATCTCCTTTTCATCATAGGACGAGCAGGCGTACGGCTCAGTACCATCCTTACCTCATTGGTATACCTTCTATTCGCACAAAACGTTTCAGTTCTACCTTTATAATGCGAACTGCTAAGGAGTGGAATACACTACCGTCGTCTGTCTTTCCTGAAAACTATAATCTGGGTCTCTTCAAGTCAAGAGTGAATAGGTGCCTTCTAGACCTTTGTGCTTCATCTTCGGCCACATCGTCACTTACCAACAGGTGAGATCGTGGTCAAACAAAGGTCTATCAATGTTAAAAAAAAAAAAAAAAAAAAAAAAAAAAATGATGGTGACAGCGAGCTGATCTGATGATGGAGACGGAAGGTGGACAACGGAACTCCTCGAGGGATAATAGTAGACTGGCCGTGTTTAGGCTCATTTTGATCAGCTTTTGATCAGATTTTGGTTACGACCACTAATTTTATAAAATATTGTTTTCAAAAAACTTATTTCAGTCAAATACAAGCCTGATGCGCCTAGTGCATGAATAACATATGAAGAATACTCTGTTCCTGTTTGTGTGTGTTCATAGCAACATGGTATTTTCGTGTGTGCGTCAATTTGTAGCTGTGATTAATTAATATGCGGCTGTGTGCTATACGTGCCTCTATTGCCCCAGAAAAAAGGGCCAGAAAAACATGTTATTCCTTTTGTTATATCACAAGTAATTAATTTTGTAAAAAAACCCCCAACGTAATGAAACGGCTGAACCGATTTTGATCAAACATAGCTAAGAACACTCCCGACAAATTCACATTTCAATCAAAAAAAACCGAAATCGGTTAATCCGTTCGGGAGCTACGATGGGACAGACAGACACACACACACACACACACACAAACACACAGAGACGTCAAACTTATAACACCCCTTCGTTTTTACGTCAGGGGTTAAAAAGAAAGAAATCCCAAAATCGAATAAAACGTACCGTATTACAATAACCAGATTACTATCATTAAATTTAATTATCAGTGAGTGGGCCTTCCACCTTATTAATGCAATTATAATTCCAGTTCTTCGATAAGGAATTCCACAAGATGACATCACCGCGAGAGGTCAGCGATGACCTGAATTAATTATTGTGCTTCAGAATTTTTAAAAATAACGTATCTCTCCCCACTTTAGGTATCGATAGAAAAAAAATAAAAACAGTCTTTGAACACTTATTGCATACGTTATAGGATAACTTTATTGTCCGTCTGTCTGTCAAGACTCGGCTGAAGAAAGCAACTTGAAATATATACCAAATATAAAGATATGTGAGCTTATAGTGCCCTAAAAATCAAGCTTCTAACTTGCATTAAAAAGATAATAGTAAATGTCTAATTTTTGAATGGTTATCGCGAAAATTAAAAACCTCTAGAGTACCTACTACTACCTGCATTCCAGTAATTTCATAATTATAAAATTTGGAATGCTTAGGAGGTTTGGTGACACAAATGAAGGAAAAATCAAAAAATCCACTTTCCATTTTCTTCTTTTTTTTTGCCCTTAATGCCGCCAAATACCTATATCGAGATTAATTTTTCTTCGTCTATTTAAGTGACATCAATTTATTCTCATTGTATAAAACTCCTTGCTAGTAAACTTTTTTATTGAACTGAAAAAAAACCTGTACCAAAGAAAGTGTTAAGGAGTTATTTATTGGTTGTAAGAAAGTGGGCAAAGAAAGTCACTAACATTCAGCATTTACGAATTTTGTAATTAACTAACATTTTATATTCTGTTGTAATTAAATACAGATTATAATAATTTCAATCAATTTTGTAAATTCATTACTTTGTTTCATCTTTAAATAATTTTTATAATTTTTCTTCGAATAAAGTCGATACTATTTTTTGTAATAAAATTCTTTTCTAGCTTTTTATTGAAGAGGTTTCTTTTTTTTTGTGGTAAAATTTAGTTTCAATTTATGTTTACTGGCCTTGTAAAGTAAACTTTTCGAGCAAATGTATTAAAAAAAAACGAATCGGGACCTTCAGGGCGCAAGTCTCGCTCGCACTTGTCCGTTTTATGCAACGCACTACTAATGTCACTATTGTATTGTTGAAAAGAGATAGCAAGTCGCAAATCATTTGTTCAAATCAAGCAAGACCATCAATCACTATAATTTACATGTTCAAGCATCAAAGTAGGTACATGACAAACCACTTAGCCATTCCAAAATCAAATTATCCAAATTATTCGCGCCATGTCCTACATCCTGTACCGAAACTGCCATAATTGTCATTTGAAATTCGAAGAACGTGCGCGTGCGCCGACCTTCGCCCGCTGAGGACACCGTGGCCAATGGTAGGAGAAGAGGCTTTTGAGGAGCAATTAGGGTTGCCAGTTTTAAATAAGCTTTATATAAACATGTCAATTGGAAAACTGGCTTTACTTTCTCGATGAAATAAAAACCTTAATCTTCTTACATTAAAGTAAATGTTTGTTCTTCTGATCGTTTTCTATGTATTCCTAAACCACTATGCTTTACTGAAAGTTTGACACATCAATTTTCAACATATCTATTTGAAATAGTAAAATTTTTAATCCCACAACCAGAGATAAGACAAAACCGCTAACTTGATCCACAGATTGATATTATACATATCCCACTGTTCACCGTAAGTTGGAACCAGCCATGGAGTATTTACAGGTGCCATCTTACGGTGAACGACCCGGACCGTTTACCGTAAGTTGGCACCTGCCATGGAGTATTTACAGGTGCCATCTTACGGTGAACTACCCGGACCGTTTACCGTAAGTTGGCACCTGCCATGGAGTATTTACAGGTGCCATCTTACGGTGAACGAGCCGGACCGTTCACCGTAAGTTGGCACCTGCCATGGAGTATTTACAGGTGCCATCTTACGGTGAACGAGCCGGACCGTTCACCGTAAGTTGGCACCTGCCACGGAGTATTTACAGGTGCCATTTACGGTGAACGAGCTGTAGTGTAGGGAGGGAGCAACCCTACAACCAAGACACGAACTGGACAAAAAAAAAGTTGAAACAACCAAACGTTAGGCATGTCCTTGACGCACCTTGCTACAATTCCAGTCAGATTAGACAGGCGTAATCTGTGATCCTTACACACATCGAATTAAGGTTCATTTTGAACTAAAAGGATCCATAGGTTTGGTGGACATTACAATTCAGACTGGGTGTGACTGGCTGTACAGTATGGTATTTGAACACCAGCTGTGACAATAACATCGATTGTTTGATAATCGGAAGGATAATAACATAATACACATAGCTGATACAAAAGTAATTGGACATATTTATGATGTCATATATTACTGTATTAAGCTAGCTAGATTATACATTTACGAAGTTGTTTTAAAAACAAATCGACTATTAAAAGCGATGAAATGGTTTCCTACGAAGAAGAAAGTAGTAGTAGAGCTTTCTTGTGAAAGAGTTCGTCCGGGGAAGTACTACCACCATATCTATTTCTGCCGCAAAGCAGTAGTGCTCGCATTGCTGTGTTCCGGTTTGAAGGGTAAGGGTGCCGGTGAAATTACAGGCACATGAGGTTTTTCATCTATGTCTCAGGGTGGCGGGCGCAGTGCAATGCCACATAGGGTGCGTCCTAGGTGGACGTGACCTATGAGGTAATGAACTGTTCATAGGCAGAGGTTACCGCTTAACATCAGGTGGGCCTCTTGCTTGTCCCGTCATCCAAGTAGTATAAAAAAAAAAAAACATGTAGTTTTTTTTTTACTGTCTGTAGATGGACCTTTTTACCTCATAGGTCACGTCAACCTAGGACGCACCCTATGTACTATTGCACTGCGCCCGCCAACCTGAGACATAAAAATGAAAAGTCTAATGTGCCTGTAATTTCACCGGCACCCATCAAACCGGAACACGCAATGCGAGCACTACAGCTTTACGGCTGAAGTAGGCACGGTGGTAGAACCTCCCCGAACGAACTGTTTCACAAAAAAGCTCTACTACAAATCAAAACCTATAACGGGGATATTATAAACCTACATTTCGAAAGTACCGTAAACAATAACAAAATTAATCACGATGCAACCAAAAAACTATAAACAAAGGGAGCAATGAGTGTAAAAAGAACACGAGGGACAACCTCCGACCCGTTCCGTTTCAAAAGGCCCACAGCGTTCGACCGAAATGTGGTCAGGAGTTCAGGACTGCGTAAATTGTAAGTAAGCTACGTGTATATACCTATAGATCAGACCAGCCCATAGAGCTGCAAAAGTGAAAGAATGTTTAAGTAATGCAGTCAGGGGAGACATAACCACATTCCACTAGTTGTCTACTAAAGTCGTGGCACTAAAAAACCGGCCAAGTGCAAGTTGGACTCGCGCACGAAGGGTTCCGTACCATTATCTACAAAAACTGCAAAAAAAACACGTTTGTTGTATGGGAGCCCCCTAAAATATTTATTGTATTCTGTTTATTTAGTATTTGTTGTTATAGCGGCAATAGAAATACATCATCTCTGAAAATTTCAACTGTCTAATCTAACTATCACGGTTCATGAGATACAGCCTGGTGACAGGCGGACAGGCGGAAGGACAGCGGAGTCTTAGTAATAGGGTCCTTTTTTACCTTTTGGGTACGGAACCCTAATTTTTTTAGAAAAACAACAATATGGGGTTTTTGACGAATTATAGGAAATAATAGATTAAGAATGCTATATCTATATAAATCAAGTCGTGTTAGTTACACCAATTATAACTCAAGAACGGGTGAACCGATTTGGCTGAAAATTGGTGGGGAGGTAGCTTAGAACCAGGAGATTGACATAGGGAGGGGGGTAGGAGGGGGAGGGGTTCACCGGGGGCTACCCGTGCGAAGACGGGGCGAGTCGCTAGTAATAACATAAAACTCCAATGGAGGTCATGGCTCTTCAAAGCGATCACTTTTATTGTCATCTGACTTGGAGGATTATTACAAGACTCGAATTCAAAATGCTCCGGGCAGGTCAACTAAATTATTTGTTTCAATCTGCAGACAATGGCCGGCAGCGCGACAAAACACAATTAAAACCCAATTAACGGAGAACAGATGCGATAACTTTGGCTACTGACTTCCACCAATTTGATGAAACTATCAGTTAGAAAAATTAAGCTAAGTAGAGTCCGCGCCACGACTGAAGTCCGACGGCCTTTTGAGGAACTAACGGATAACAGAGGTAGATTTTCGGTTTTGCACTTTTGCGCATAGAAACTAGAGCTCCAGTCACAGGACTTCAGTTGTGGCGCGGACTCTACATCTGTTTTTAACAAAGTTACATATGAGTCTTAGTTCTTGATTTTTAAGTTTTTGATACGAGTTCTTACAGTTTTCAAGAAGAAAAAATTTAAGGTTTTCTTAACCTTATTGCAACTGAAATAAATTTTGTTTTTAGTGATTTATTTATAGGTTATTTATTGTACTAACATAATTTAAGTTATTTTTGTGTTACTAACCCAATATGGATCACTGGTCTGAAATAAACGTTTATATTATTATTATTATATTATTAGGTAATACTTTTCATTATGAAATGTATTACTCTAAAAATATTGATTTTCACACTAACAGGAACTACTCTAAACCGCCATTGATACATTCAGTGATTTGATAACTATCATAAATAATTGCATAAAATATGCAATCACGAAACTGATATCAACATTGCAGGACAAGATAAGATAAGAGTTTAAGTTATAAGATTCAACCTGGCTGCTAGCTTACATTATTACTGGAAGAAAGCGTTAGCAGAGTCAGTCGTGGGAAGCAATGGCGGCGATGAGTTCACCACTTGTCACGTCTTTATCACACGATGGTGCAACCCACGGTGAAAAGAGACTCATTGAGGCTCTACCTACCCTTTTGGGGAAAAAGGCGTGTGTCTATGTAGGTATGTATTTATATTATTTTCCTATAGTACTGTACAGACATACATACAGACATACAGGCAAACACACTATAATGGCCTCAAACTATAACACCCCTCTTTTTAGTCGGGGTCAAAAAAATAAAATAAAAAAGCCATTTATTCCATAACTGTAGTTACAATTTGCTTTAAATTTCCATACATTCTCTGTAGCATAACAATTCCTATGAAATAATTTCCTTTTTTTAAATCAGAACTATCAACATTACTTTGATTCAATTTAGTTTTTAAGATTTTGCTAGTTAATTATATATAATTATTTAATAGAAATATTTTTGAAAATTAATATTTAATTATTGTTATTAAGGTGGTCGCTTTTCCATACAAACGTATTAGCACAAATATGGGCAAACAGAGTATAATTTTACACTGAAATGACTGTTGTTGGCTTTTATATTGGTCATTATTTGCGTCAACACATATTTGGTTGAAGAAAACAGTGGATTAATAGCGAAAATAACATCGAAATTTTAGTTCATTTATGTCAGTGTGTGAGTGTACACTGACAGTGTCACACACATAGCCGCAGATTAGATAACAGTAACATGTCACTTACACGCGACGTTGTCAGCTCGTGACTTACGCCGGCTAAGCGCTGTTGCCGCTTCGATCTGTCATATCATAATTAGCTCGGATAGAAAATATTAGAAAAACAAACATTTAGGATTGGACATGTGTATGCGAATCAGCCAGACAGCCGGAGGCCGCAATGCATTGCAAGGTCTCTACATATGAACTTTGTATAAATAATGGGAGAAAATTAAATTACAAACAACTAGACAGAAATTACAGACAAATATAATATTATCTTAATTACGTAAAAATTAAATTAAATACTACTAGCTGATCATAATTACCTATATATTTACGCACAAGGTTTTTTGAACTGAGACCTCACGAATACACACGGTTTAGGTAGGTTACCTTATTTATTTCGAAAAAATATCTATGTACATCCACATGTGGTTCGAAAAGTTAGACCTTCAACGTCGTTAAAATTCCTAGAAACGGGAGGTCAACAAAGAATGTTATACACTGGTTGTTATTTTATAGAGTAGGTACCTACAAGTTTCAAGATTCATAAATTTTAGACTTTTCCCAGTATTTGTATCATAAAAGCTACAAACGTAAAAAAAACAGCGTTGTAGGATTAGTGGAAGTACCCTAGAGGTTTTGTTTTTTTACATTTTTGATTTACCCTAACATCTCAGAAACTAAAATAGTTTTGAAATGTCGAAGCGAGGAACTTTCATATGACACCACATTTGATCTGATATTCTCACTTTTTTTTACCTCCTCTTGGACCCCAATATCTCAACAACCCCCCGACCGATATAGCTCATAACCTTACCAACAAATTGTACCAATACTATCACCTCCCAATCAAATTTCATGAAGATCGGATTAACGGTTCGGAAGTTATGCTCGGACAAACATACATACATACATACATACAAATGCCAATTCTTCCAAGTTGAATCAGAGAACTCGCTTCGCTCATTCAATATTAAAAAAAAAAAACATAGTATTGCCTTGTTTCAGTCGAAGTCAGTTCTGTGTAGGTAGGTGAAACTACAATCTTCAAACAAATTCGTTGAAATGATTCCTAGGGGTCTTATTCATTATAATTGCCAGTTAGGGTCTTCGGAAGATTCAGATATGCAGGCCCAGGGTGGGTATTGAACATTTTGCCTCCTGCTTAGAAGACAAGAGTTCATCTTACTATGACATGTTATGTCTGTTCGTGTATGTCACAGCCACTTTTTTCCGAAACTATAGGATCTATGCTGTTGAAACTTGGTAAGTAGGTGTATTCTGTGAACCGCATTCAGATTTTCACAAAAAAATAGAAAAAAACAAAAAAAAAATGGGGGTTCAGTTCTAAGTATTAGTACTTAGAACTGAAACTCAATTTTTTTTTTCATCAAACCCGTTGGTGTGGGGTATCTATAATATATAAAGCTAGATTACGGTGACTGACTGACTCATTGACATGGTTGTTCTCCCAGAAGGAGCCGTTTTAGACATGGGACATGTTCTAGAAATGTGTTTGGGTCGTCGATGTGACCAGGAATTAGGGATTGACATTTTGAAAAATCCAAGATGGCGGCGGTGACAAAAACCATTTTTCGAAAGTTTGTCCGATCGGATCCGTTTAAACGGCGCATCCTATTGCTTTTACGGTGGGATTTAAAAAAAAAGTAATTAAAAAAAAAAAAACAAGATGGCGGATCCAAAATGGCGTCTTTAATTTTTGCACTTTTGACGACTTAACTTTGGCGAGTTTTGTCTTTTACCAAAGTTGCCACTCGAAAATTGTGTTTATGCAGAAATGTTGCCAGCATCCTGGTGTATATGGGAAAATCCCAACTTTTTTAAAATCCAAGATGGCGGATGGTGTGGCGGCCATTTTGTAAAATCGACAAATTTTGCCAATTTTTCAAATCGATAAAAGGTACTGTTGGCAACTCCTGAGCCGGATGACTTGTATGGGTCGGTCGTGTGATAGGATGAGGTGTGTTGCCTGGTGTAATAAAATTTCCCCATTTATAGGGTAATTTCCAAAGTTTTCCCCAAAAATATGAAAATTTTAAATAATTACATTTTGAATCAAATTTTGATGAAGTATTGTTGGAATGCGCCATTCTAATGACATTTGACCATTTTGAAGTTTTTAAGCTGGCAACCCTGGGGGAATTCGGTGCTTGTATATTTGGATTTTGACTCTATATTTTGACGAAAAACTTTCTTCTACCAAAGTTGTCGGACGAAAATTTTGTCAGAATAGAAAAGATTGCCAGTGTCCTAAGGTGTTGCCTGAAGAAATAAATTTTCCCCATTTCATGGGAAATTTCCAAGATTTTTCCCCAAAATCTGAAAAATAGAAATAGAGACATTTTGGATCAAATTTTGATGAGGTATTGTAGGAATGCTCCATTTTAATGACATTTGACCATTTTGAAGTTTTTAAGCTGGCAACCCTGGGGGAAATCGGTGCTTGTATATTTGGATTTTGACTCTATATTTTGACGAAAAACTTTCTTCTACAAAAGTTGTCGGACGAAAATTTTGTCGGAATAGAAAAGATACCCAGTATCCTGAGGTGTTGCCTGAAGAAATAAATTTTCCCCATTTCATGGGAAATTTTCAAGATTTTTCCCCAAAAACCTGAAAAATAGAAATAGAGGCAAATCGGATCAAATTTTGATGAGGTATTGTGGGAATGCTCCATTCTAATGACATTTGACCATTTTGGTTTCTGTTAGCTGGCAACCCTGACTGAGGGCGGAGTTTGAATTTTAGGGTTAGACTCTACTTTGTCGAACGACTTTCTTCCACCAAAGTTGACAGATGGAAAATCTGTTTTCACAGACTTGTTGCCAATATCCTACAGTATTGCATGTCAAATAAATTCTCCCCATTATTAGGGTAATTCTCCCAATTTTTCAACATTTTGTAATATTGGTGTCGTTTTCGAGTAATATGGAGGTGCTGAGTACGAATATTACGTCAGTTTTTCGGTTGTATGGTCGGGTCGGGTCGGTCACTCGGCTCAACCAAAGTCGAAGTCAAAGTCAAAGTCAAAGTCAAAGTCAAAGTCAAAGTCAAAGTCAAAGTCAAAGTCAAAGTCAAAGTCAAAGTCAAAGTCAAAGTCAAAGTCAAAGTCAAAGTCAAAGTCAAAGTCAAAGTCAAAGTCAAAGTCAAAGTCAAAGTCAAAGTCAAAGTCAAAGTCAAAGTCAAAGTCAAAGTCAAAGTCAAAGTCAAAGTCAAAGTCAAAGTCAAAGTCAAAGTCAAAGTCAAAGTCAAAGTCAAAGTCAAAGTCAAAGTCAAAGTCAAAGTCAAAGTCAAAGTCAAAGTCAAAGTCAAAGTCAAAGTCAAAGTCAAAGTCAAAGTCAAAGTCAAAGTCAAAGTCAAAGTCAAAGTCAAAGTCAAAGTCAAAGTCAAAGTCAAAGTCAAAGTCAAAGTCAAAGTCAAAGTCAAAGTCAAAGTCAAAGTCAAAGTCAAAGTCAAAGTCAAAGTCAAAGTCAAAGTCAAAGTCAAAGTCAAAGTCAAAGTCAAAGTCAAAGTCAAAGTCAAAGTCAGTGTCAAAGTCAGTGTCAGTGTCAGTGTCAGTGTCAGTGTCAGTGTCAGTGTCAGTGTCAGTGTCAGTGTCAGTGTCAGTGTCAGTGTCAGTGTCAGTGTCAGTGTCAGTGTCAGTGTCAGTGGCAGTGTCAGTGTCAGTGTCAGTGTCAGTGTCAGTGTCAGTGTCAGTGTCAGTGTCAGTGTCAGTGTCAGTGTCAGTGTCAGTGTCAGTGTCAGTGTCAGTGTCAGTGTCAGTGTCAGTGTCAGTGTCAGTGTCAGTGTCAGTGTCAGTGTCAGTGTTCAGTGTGTTTTCTCTCTTAAAATTAGCTTTGTTGTAGCTTACCGAGCTAACGAGAGTGACTATTCAATGTCGAGACGAGTGACTGAGATTAACGAAGGGCCGACGTTTTAATACTATTAATTAGTTTGAGTGTACTGATTACGAATGTTACGTCAGTTTTCTATCTTCAAATTAACTTTGCTGCAGGTTATCGAGCTATCGAGACCATCGTGACACGAAGGGGGGAAGTGGCGAGCGAAGCGAGCCACTGACCCCCTGAGTGGAATGATGGTCGAGCGACTGAGTTTAACGAAGAGGCAACGTATTTATCGTATTAATTAGTTTGAGTGTACTGATTACGAATGTTACGTTAGATTTCTATCTTCATATTAACTTTGCTGCGGGTTATCGAGCTATCGAGACCATCGTGACACGAAGGGGGGAAGTGGCGAGCGAAGCGAGCCACTGACCCCCTGAGTGGAATGATGGTCGAGCGACTGAGTTTATCGAAGAGGCGACGTATTTATCGCTTTAATTAGTTTGAGTGTACTGATTACGAATGTTACGTTAGTTTTCTATCTTCAAATTAACTTTGCTGCGGGTCATCGAGCTATCGAGACCATCGTGACACGAAGGGGGGAAGTGGCGAGCGAAGCGAGCCACTGACCCCCTGAGTGGAATGATGGTCGAGCGACTGAGTTTAACGAAGAGGCGACGTATTTATCGCTTTAATTAGTTTGAGTGTACTGATTACGAATGTTACGTTAGTTTTCTATCTTCAAATTAACTTTGCTGCGGGTCATCGAGCTATCGAGACCATCGTGACACGAAGGGGGGAAGTGGCGAGCGAAGCGAGCCACTGACCCCCTGAGTGGAATGATGGTCGAGCGACTGAGTTTAACGAAGAGGCGACGTATTTATCGCTTTAATTAGTTTGAGTGTACTGATTACGAATGTTACGTTAGTTTTCTATCTTCAAATTAACTTTGCTGCGGGTCATCGAGCTATCGAGACCATCGTGACACGAAGGGGGGAAGTGGCGAGCGAAGCGAGCCACTGACCCCCTGAGTGGAATGATGGTCGAGCGACTGAGTTTAACGAAGAGACGACGTATTTATCGTATTAATTAGTTTGAGTGTACTGATTACGAATGTTACGTTAGTTTTCTAAATTCAAATTAACTTTGCTGCGGGTTATCGAGCTATCGAGACCATCGTGACACGAAGGGGGGAAGTGGCGAGCGAAGCGAGCCACTGACCCCCTGAGTGGAATGATGGTCGAGCGACTGAGATTAACGAAGAGGCGACGTATTTATCGTATTAATTAGTTTGAGTGTACTGATTACGAATGTTACGTTAGTTTTCTATTTTCAAATTAACCTTGCTGCGGGTCATCGAGCTATCGAGACCATCGTGACACGAAGGGGGGAAGTGGCGAGCGAAGCGAGCCACTGACCCCCTGAGTGGAATGATGGTTGAGTGACTGAGTTTAACGAAGAGGCAACGTATTTATCGCATTAATTAGTTTGAGTGTACTGATTACGAATGTTACGTTAGTTTTCTATCTTCAAATTAACTTTGCTGCAGGTCATCGAGCTATCGAGACACGAAGGGGGGAAGTGGCGAGCGAAGCGAGCCACTGACCCCCTGAGTGGAATGATGGTCGAGCGACTGAGTTTAACGAAGAGGCGACGTATTTATCGTATTAATTAGTTTGAGTGTACTGATTACGAATGTTACGTTAGTTTTCTATCTTCAAATTAACTTTGCTGCGGGTCATCGAACTATCGAGACCATCGTGACACGAAGGGGGGAAGTGGCGAGCGAAGCGAGCCACTGACCCCCTGAGTGGAATGATGGTCGAGCGACTGAGTTTAACGAAGAGGCGACGTATTTATCGTATTAATTAGTTTGAGTGTACTGATTACGAATGTTACGTTAGTTTTCTATCTTCATATTAACTTTGCTGCGGGTTATCGAGCTATCGAGACCATCGTGACACGAAGGGGGGAAGTGGCGAGCGAAGCGAGCCACTGACCCCCTGAGTGGAATGATGGTCGAGCGACTGAGTTTAACGAAGAGGCGACGTATTTATCGTATTAATTAGTTTGAGTGTACTGATTACGAATGTTACGTTAGTTTTCTATTTTCAAATTAACCTTGCTGCGGGTCATCGAGCTATCGAGACCATCGTGACACGAAGGGGGGAAGTGGCGAGCGAAGCGAGCCACTGACCCCCTGAGTGGAATGATGGTTGAGTGACTGAGTTTAACGAAGAGGCAACGTATTTATCGCATTAATTAGTTTGAGTGTACTGATTACGAATGTTACGTTAGTTTTCTATCTTCAAATTAACTTTGCTGCAGGTCATCGAGCTATCGAGACCATCGTGACACGAAGGGGGGAAGTGGCGAGCGAAGCGAGCCACTGACCCCCTGAGTGGAATGATGGTCGAGCGACTGAGTTTAACGAAGAGGCGACGTATTTATCGTATTAATTAGTTTGAGTGTACTGATTACGAATGTTACGTTAGTTTTCTATCTTCAAATTAACTTTGCTGCGGGTCATCGAACTATCGAGACCATCGTGACACGAAGGGGGGAAGTGGCGAGCGAAGCGAGCCACTGACCCCCTGAGTGGAATGATGGTCGAGCGACTGAGTTTAACGAAGAGGCGACGTATTTATCGTATTAATTAGTTTGAGTGTACTGATTACGAATGTTACGTTAGTTTTCTATCTTCATATTAACTTTGCTGCGGGTTATCGAGCTATCGAGACCATCGTGACACGAAGGGGGGAAGTGGCGAGCGAAGCGAGCCACTGACCCCCTGAGTGGAATGATGGTCGAGCGACTGAGTTTAACGAAGAGGCGACGTATTTATCACATTAATTGTATCGTATTAGTTTTTGGCAACTCCTTAGCAGTATGACTTAATGGGTCGGTTGTGTGATAGAACATTTAGTGTTGCATGGTTTAGTAAAATTTCCCAATTAAGAGGGTAATTTCTAAAACATCCCGAAAACCATTTTCAATGCAACAACAACAGCAACAAAACGGTCACGCGAGCTGCTTGCAGCTCGCGCACAACCGACCCACTAGTCTATGTATAGGTCTTCAAAAATGATATTGAGGTTTATAATATAACTTTTTTCTAAACTGAATAGTTTGCACGACAGACACTTCCAAAGTGGTAAAAAGTCCCCCCCCCCCAACCCCGTAACTTCTAAAATAAGAGAATGATAAAACTAAAAAAAAAATGTACATTACCATGTAAACTTCCAACGAAAATTGGTTTGAACGAGATCTAGTTAGTAGTTTTTTTTTAATACGTCATAAATCGTAAACCATCCAAGAACTTTGATATTATGTTACTTGCTGCTATGGGACCCTTCATGGGCGACTCCGACTCGCACTTGGCCACTTTTTTTTTTAATTTCCATAATATTATTTGCATGCAATGCATATCAGCCGGCCTAGCCAAAAGACATTCGCTTCGAAGCGATTCCATTCCTTTCTAGGCGCTAGTCCAGATGGTACGTTCCTAAGCACTAATTTATTACTAGTAGGTAATTGTGTTTATACTGTACTAGCCATTTCACCGCAGCTTGGCAAACAAACAAACAAACAAAACAACAAAGTTTACATATTTACAGGGAATTAATTTTGTAAAACTTAAAAAAAAACCGAACGAAATAAAACGGCTGAACCGATTTTGATCCAACAAAGCTAAGAACACTCCCGACAAATACACCTATCAAACAAAAACAAAAAACTATTTCGGTTCATCCGTTCGGGAGCCACGTTGGGACATACAGACACACACACACACACACAGACACGTCAAACTTATAACACCCCTTCGTTTTTCGTCGGGGGTTAAAAAATACAAAATAATAGTGAAGATAAATAAAAAAACATAAAAAAGATAAATATTTTATACATAGTGTAATACAAATTAACAATCTTTTTTTTTAAGGAGAATTAGCCTTTTTGAAATGCAATCCTTTCCCTCATTGTCTCGCAAGTCGCAAAGGCCTCGAAATTAAAAATAATATAATTAATTTTTATTGAATGGGTTATCCTCTCTTTTAACCCCCGACGAAAAACGAAGGGGTATTATAAGTTTGACGTGTCTGTGTGTGTGTGTGTCTGTCTGTCCCATCGTAGCTCCCAAACGGATGAACCGAAATCGTTTTTTTTTGTTTGAAAGGTTTATTTTTCGGGAGTGTTCTTAGCTTTGTTTGATCAAAATCGGTTCAGCCGTTCAGCTTTGGGGTTTTTTTTTTAATTTTTACAAAATTAATTACTAACTCAACTATAATCTGGACCTCTTCAAGGCTAGAGTGTATAGGTGCCTTCTAGACCTTTGTGCTCCATCTTCGGCCGCATCGTCACTTACCAACAGGTGAGATCGTGCACAAACAAAGGTCTATCAATGTTAAAAAAAAAAAAAAAAAAAACTTTTTGAAAATAGGGTCAACTGCGGATTTCCTCAATGAAGAATTGTTACTTCGTCGGCTTTATTTCTCAAACTCAAGACATCACAATAATGGAAATGGAGCGCGACGAATTATTCCCATTTGTCACACTGATCTGTCCCCCCTAAGGTGACAGTTAGAACAAAAAAGTTGGATCTGTCCCCCTGTTGCGTGATGGCTGGTACATTTGCGTGTAATTTTAATTTTAATTTTAGATTATTGTATGGAACCCTTCGTGCTAGAGTCCGACTAGCACTTGGCAGTTTTTTTTTTTATTTTTTATGATACAAATTGGCAAACTAGCATACGGCCTGATGTGAAGTGGTCACCGTCGCTTATAGACACCGGCAACACTGGGGGTAATTGTCGATGCGCTGCCTACCCTGAAGGAATTTATGACCATTTTTCATGAAATAAAACATGGTTACGTACGACATGTACGACACGGGAAAACCTCAGATGGAAGCTCATTCCATAGTTTATAGGCACAGAATAAATAATAGTACTTTATGGGGAAGAAATGATCTCGAGAAACGAGTCGTTCGAGAAACCCAGGGTTCTATGATGTGCGGATGAGCTTTGTCACGGTGCCGGGAAGAGCGATGGTAAAATCTCGATGCGAGGATGAGATCGGAAAGCTCGTCAGAACATTCCCCGTTGTAGAGGCGGTAGATCACGCAAAGAGATCCGATAGCTCTGCGTTGGCTAAGCGGTTCTAGAGTATCGGAGAGCTTGGGGTCACCGATGATGCTAATGGCTCTTCTCTGTAAGGAGTCAAAACGAAGCAGCTGGTACTTGGGTGCCCCGTGCCATAGATGGGAACAGTTTCTACGTGCGGCCTTACTTGTGCTTTGTAAAGCAATAGCCATTTATGCGGCGTAAAATAAAGTTTCTATGTGCATTATATTATGGGGGAGGCCTATGCCCAGCCGTGGACTTCAGTTGATGATCTATCAATAAAAGCTGAAAGTAAATAAATCTTTAGAAAAAAAAGCGGCCAAGTGCGAGTCGGACTCGCCCATGAAGGGTTCCGTAGCAGCAAGTAACATAACATAAAAGTTCTTGGATGGTTTACAACTTATGATATATTAAAAAAAACTACGTACTAGATCTCTTTCAAAACAATTTTCGTTGGAAGTTTACATGGTAATGTTCACCATTTTTTTTGTTTAGTTTTATCATTCTCTCTCTCGCAAACTATTCAGTTTAGAAAAAAATGATATTAGAAACCTCAATATCATTTTCGAAGACCTATCCATTGATACCCCACACAGGTTTGATGAAAAAAAAATGTGTTTCAGTTTTAAGTATGGGGAACCCCAAAAACTTATTGTTTTTTTCTATTTTTGTGTGAAAATTAGTTTCGGAAAAAAGTGGCTGTGACATACACGGACAGACAGACATACATGACGAATCCATAAGGGTTCCGTATTTTTTTTTTTCGGAACCCTGAAAAACTACTTCATAGCTAGGAATTTATACCCAATACAACATAAATACATACATAGACACACGCCTTTTTCCCCGAAAGAGTAAGCAGAGCCTCTCATGTGCCTCTTTTCACTGTGGGTTGCACCATCGTGGGAAATACACGTGACAAGTGGTGAGCTCATCGCCGCCATTGCTTCCCACGACTGACTCTGCTAATGCTTTCTTCCAGTATAATACATTCCTGAAATAAGCTAGCAGTCAGGAACTACAAGCTAACTACAAGTCCAGGTATAAGACTTAATAAAATTAGTGTGCTGATGAAAATGAGCCTAAGCACGGCCAGTTTACTATTATCCATCGAGGAGTTCCGCTGTCCACGTTCTGTCTCCATCATCAGATCAGCTCGCTTTCACCATAGTATTGTACTGTCATCGGAACTAGATAGGTACGAGTATGCCAAATTTCAGCTCAATCGGATATCGCAGGAGACACCATTGTTGCCACCCGTGAAATATAGTAGTAGTAGAGCTTTTTTGTGTGAGAGTTCGTCCGGGGAAGTACTACCACCATACCTATTTCTGCCGCAAAGCAGTAGTCCTCGCATTGCTGTGTTCCGGTTTGAAGGGTAAGGGTGCCGGTGAAATTACAGGCACATGAGACGTTTCACCTTTATGTCTCAGGGTGGCGGGCGCAGTGCAATGCCACATAGGGCGCGTCCTAGGTGGACGTGACCTATGAGGTAATGCACTGTTCATAGGCAGAGGTTACCGCTTAACATCAGGTGGGCCATCAGCATGTTCCGTCATTCTAGTAGTATAAAAAACAAAAAACATTCTGAATGCAATGCTTGACTTGTTGCTGAAAATACCGAAATTGATATATGTGTGCCTATAATATTTGAGGAGTTCCCTCAATCTTCATGGATTCCATCATCAGAAAAACATTTTAATGAAAATGGCACCAATCTGGAAGTATATCATGTAATTTTTTTTCCTAATCGTTACGTAAATGGTATGAGGTAACAAACATAATAAAAAACTCTGGAATTGATAACCTCCTCCATTTTTTGAGGTCGGTTAAGAATCGAGTACCTACTTTTTGATTTGAAATAAGGACACACCACAACACTCACTTCACAAACATAATATTGGCTGAAGCAGAATCAGTGTATTTTGTAGATCATTACAAAAACATTTATAAAAAAAAAATAGTCTGGTATCGAACCCAGTACTGTGGTTTTAGTGTCGAGAGATCTAGTCACTGGTTCACAAAAAAAAAGTAAAAAAAAAATACAAAAAATATAGGCAGTATAGAATCGAACGCAGTAACGTGGGTTCAGAAGTTCTGAGTCGACAGTCCAAGCCGCTAGTCCAACTATTTTGAAATTCGCGCGCCGAAATTAGCTTATAGTTCTAATACAATAATATCCTTGACTGTGTGCGTGAGTAGGCTTTCATATTGCTCGGAATTTGCTGGGCACAAGTATGTTAAAACTAGAGACTAAAATAACCTGAAATATAGCTAGGTACATAGCAAATAAACCACCATTTGCGTGAACGTTAGTGTTATGACATAATATGCACATTTTAATTCATAAATACATAAAATACTTCAAAATTTGGCAACAGCGCCATCTATTGACGCTGTCGTGCCTAGCTGACCACGAGGAACAACCTTAATATACTTCAGCTGTTATGTAAGTTATTATTGTAATTATACGAGTTAGGACCCCTGTTGGGTATAGGCCTCCTCGAGAAAGGTTATCGACTGATCATATTCTTACATAATGGGCATCTTAGTCGGGGGCTAAGATGCATAAATTATATAAAAACACCTACGAGAAAGTTAGGAATAACTATAAAATACAGAAAAAGCACAGCTACCGATGTGGAGCCTGCTGCGACCCATTTACCAAAAGCTACAGCCAACGGTACCAAGACCGGTTCCAAGACCCGACAGACTCAATTGAACTCTGCTGATAAAATATAACATATCGATACGAGCTTCCAATAAAATGTTTGATGGTGTTAAAATATCGTAAACATTCAATATTAAAATGCCGTAAAACTATTATAAAACATCTCTGTGTATCCTTTATGACGACCTCTTTGGCGAGGCGGGCGAAGGTTGGCCTGCGACGTAGGAGGTTGCAGGTTCGATTCCCGCCTCGGAACAAATATTTGTGCGATCGCTGATATTTGTTCAGGGTGTTCTGGGTATTTTCTATGCATAGTAAAAAAATATCTATCTATGTAATATATTGTATTAAGTATATCAGTTATCTAGTACCCATAACACAAGCTCTGCTTAGCTTGGGGCTAGATAATGTTGTGTGAACTGTCTAGCATTATTTTTTTATTTTTTTATTTTGTATAGCATACTTGTTGTAATGTTGCAAGAACATAGGTGTTACTTACAAAATTATGGCTATTACGCTACATTCATAACGGAGAATAAACTTACCTGAAACAAAACAATAATTATTAGTGATTTATCGAAAAAATTATTAGTAAAATTGTGACAAATTTCAAACAGAAAGCAATATTGTTGGGTTAGTCTAAACGCAAATAGTCTTTGGATTAACTTTTCTACAAATAATATGAACAAATTTGCAGTTTATCCATAATTAACTCGTCTGTACCTACGAGTATAGATAATCGTATGAGTATCATTTGAACAAATTCGAAGTTTGTCCGAAAAGTAGCTAATTTGTGTACCAAAACGTCATAAAAACCTTATAGCTCTATATCATCCAGTACTCTGACAAAAATTTAGTAAAATTGGTTGAAACTATACGATATGTAGTGAAATTTAAGTGTATTGAGTGTCTTTTGGAAATGGTGGTTTTTTGCTGTAAAAACTCAGTTTTTCTGCCACTATTTAAACTGGGTTATGACTTGACGGAGACTCTTGACGACTTGACTATAAAAATATATTATTATATCACTTGACATTGGCTAAATTGTTGGAAATAAAGCACAGAAGCCATTACCTAAGATAAGAAGAAGATACAATAACTAAATGGGTAGAAAATTATTGTGTAGAAACAAGAAGCACTCAGTGCTCGGATCATTTTCCCTGGCACTGTCATGGTTTTCCTTAGCCTTAGCTATTACTATTGCAATATCTTCACGTACATAAAGCTTGTCATTAATCTTGAATAGAAGATTACATACGTGTTCGGAATGGCTTATATTTACTAACCGAGAGGTTTACGGCCCGAGCCGAAGGCGAGGGACGTAACGAGGTTTGTAAAGAAGCCTTTCCGAAAGAGTTTTGTATACTATTTTTCCGCCTGAGAACCCGAAATCAAGCGGCGAAGGTGTTATTTTGAGGTTAGAAGCCGGAAAATAATTTTACGCTTCTCCATCTGCTGTTAATTTTTACATAATATTACATACTACATAATATTTCGTGTCTAGGTAGGTTTGGTTGGATAAATTCATCTTTCTAAAACTGTTCACGATTGTGGTGTGGATTCTCTTCAAATGCCAAATAGTGACAGCTTATCTACACTTCTACACTATCTACACTATCTACATCTAATTTTACACTAATATTATAAAGAGAAAAGATTTGTATTTTTGTGTGTGTGTATGTTTGTAATGAATAAACTCAAAAACTACAGTTCCGATATCAAAAATTATTTCACCAATGGAAAGCTATATTCACCCTGAGTGACATAGGCTACCAGGGGGGGGGGATAGGAAGGGGGGGCTGTTTTTCATCCTGAAACTACCCGTGCGAAGCCGGGACGAGTCGCTAGTCAATTATAGTCAGAAATATGAAATTCAATTCAAACTTCAACTTTATTTATTCTACCAACATAAGATCATAAGGATTGTTACACACAGGTTAAACACACAATAATAACTTGTATAATACAATTTTACTTATTTACATACAAATCTACCTAGATTTGTTTGATAATAAATGCACCATATATCAATCAAACCTAGCAGCAAACATCTTCAGAATGTTGTTAGAGCTGGCCCGAACCCTGCGCACCAGGGATGTGCAGCGCTTGCGCATTACTGTGTAGAAACAGTTGACTTGCGCATCAGCGAACATCCCTGATGCGCTGCAGACCCGAGGCAGTCCCAACACCCTGAAGGCATTATTGTACTGAACTCGCAGAGCGTTGTACTGTCTCTGCGTGTGATTTACCCACAGGCTGCTCGTGTACACGTTAGTGCAATAAGCTCGGAACTTTTACTTCAGCGGAACAACGAGCAAACCTGCGGGTTATCATGTACGCCCTTACAGACAACGCTCTGCACTCCCTCTCCATGTCTGCATCATCTTTCAGATCAGATCAGTTACCCAGTGCCCAAGGTATTAAGGATGTATCACGCGTGCCGAAGACAATGCTTCGGAAACAGTCGAGCACGTCTCAAGTGGAATAGTACTATGGCATGAGGTGACGCCATGTCTTTGCACATTCACTAGAGACAATATAAATTATATATAGGGTACAGATTGTGGAATGATAGTGACATGCGACAACACTGCATTTATTGATATTTTATTCAGAAAAATAAAGATGTTAAATAATAATACATATATATACATAGACACACGCCTTTATCCCCGAAGGGGTAGGCAAAGCCTCAATGGGCCTCTTTTCACAGTGGGTTGCACCATCGTGGAATATAGACGTGACAAGTGGTGAGCTCATCGCCGTCATTGCTTCCCACGACTGACTCTGCTAACGCTTTCTTCCAGTAATCTCGGAAAATATTTATAGAAAACGCTAAATATGTTTCCAAAGACATAAATAATGGCAGGTAAGTAATTAAGACGGATTCAGAAAGCAAAATCTTAATTGGCATGTTTACCTTCGATAAGTTATGTAAACAAATTGATAAATATTACGACTCAATCAACCTTAACCATTTGGATATTCCTTAATTATTACAGAAAGTTAATGAGAGAGCGAAGGCAGAGACTACAGAATTTTAATTGATCGACAATGGTCCTCTTTCACACTGAGACGGCATTCTCGAGTACCGTTATTGCCAGAACGATTACGGCACCTAGTAGCACAAAATACAAAATACAGAAGGTCAGCTCAGTACAACGAGCGATAACAGGGGCGCACCTACCTATGCTAGCGTATATACGAGTACACGACGATCTCGGTAAAACTCGGTCAAACGCCAGTCGTGAGTACCCGCGCTTCAACGATTGGCGTGACTATTTAGGTAGAGTCCACGCCACGACTAAAGTCGGTGACTGGAGCGCTTGTTTCTACGAGCAAAAGTGCAAAAGCGAAAATCGACCTATGATATCCGTTAGTTCCTCAAAGGGCCATCGGACTTCAGTCGTGGCGCGGACTCTACCTATATATTTTGTGCCTTGTCCCTTAGGTATTGTTGTTGCTTTGTGACTGTAAATTGTGCAATGCACGATCGTACATGAATTGCTCTGTATTTGGTTGTCTAAACACAGCATTGAACACAAAATAAATATATATTTTAGCCAGCCCTAGTACTACGGTTGACCGAAGGTAATTACAATATCAGCCAGAACTGACCTTCTGTACTATGCATTTTGTGCTAGTAGTTACATCGTACCCGGTCCTGTCTGACCAGATGGCATTAAAGTCGACCCACTTAACGAAGGTCCACCCGACCTGACCGCGTGCACCATGTATGGAGCTCCAGGGTTGCGCAACGCGAGTGATTCTGCACCGATAGTATATTGTCCCGGACAAAATTGCGCATTTTTATCTCGTCACAAATCTAGAACGAGTTTTGTAAAACTGTGTCTTAAATAAAATTAATGAGTGTCGCGACCGACATGCCCTTAGTCGTTTAAAACATGGGGTCGATTTATAAGATAAAAATAATAAGTTAAGGCCTGACTATATGTGAAATGAGGTGCATTTAAAACTTTTTTCTCCACGACCTTTATCGAAAAATCTATAAAATATATGTTATTCTACATCATTTAAAGCATGTCCTCTTGTATTCAATCATTTGAAAAAATAACTTAAAATGTAAGAGCTAAGTTTTAACCATTTTTCTCCTAAACTATCAATCATAAGATGTTTTTATTGCCTTCAGTATATTAAATAACAGAACGCAGAGTTTCTTTTATTTTTGAAAATTACTTTCCTAATGATTTATAAAAAACAAAAACGTGATTTTCGCTCACTTTTCGTTTCACGAGTGCTATTATGTCACTTTCTAACTTACCTGAACTTTAATAAGTTAGATAGTGACAGAGTTTGGCGTCCATAGACGCCTTAAAAGCTCAGCAACATAAAGCTGCAGAAAATGTAGAATACGAGGCTGGTACAAACTATGTTTGAGCGAACATACCTACCTAACCTAGGACATGAATAATTAACAAGGTACCGTGAAGAATCGATAAGCTGGCTGATCAGATCAGATCTACGAGACAACAAACATTTGCTAATTAGACGAGGATAAGGAAACAAAGGGTAGACAAAATAAATAAATGCAAATTATAGCAAAGTCTAGAATCTAGATGGTCTAGATTTACATTTATTTGCACACGTAATAATTGTACTATTATTTATTCAGTGACGTTACTCTATACTAATAATAAATAGGAAAGATTTGATTATTTGTTTGTTTGTTTGCATTGAATAGGATCCGAAAGATGTTTTTCTATGCATATGTACAGCACGCTCGTATACGCGCATTAAATTTAGTTAATCATAAAGTTCTCATGTTAAGTGAATTGTAAATTCTTATGAGAATAAATTCTTAAACCAGAACTACTGAACCAATTTGAAAAAATCTTTCACTGTTGAGAAGCTACACTATCCCCGGGAGGCAAAGGTTATACTATATTACTATACTATATTACTATAGCTCGGTGTCACTACTCTTATAACGCACCCCGCTTATACAAAAACATTGATTCCAGATTGTGTATCAATCAGTGTAGCAACTACCAACTAAAAGCTATTTTAATTCAATGGTTAGAGTCCTTTGACTACTATCAAACTGAGAACTTAATTAACTAGCGCACACACCCTCTCAACACAACCTCATACACACACCTACATCCACACTCACCCACACACCCTGCGGGTTCTCCTGTGATACCCAGACTCTTAAGAGACTGGTGGTAGCAGGAGAGCCTGCGCACATATTCAACTTCACTTTTCACACACGCTACACCCACACACCACACACCACACACAACACACTCACACACTACACTAACATAATACACCCTAACTTTTACACTCACTCTCACCGCCACCCATACTCCACCCATTTTCATCAAATTGCAAATGTAAAAATTGTGCTATTTTAATTGGGAGAGAACTGTTTCCTGGGTCACAGCTTACGCTTTTCCGGGAGACAGGGCTTCAACTTTATCTGTGTAACTTTAATTTAGTCAAATAAATGATTTATGATTATGATTATGATTATATTTTCAAAAAAATAGGGATCCTTACTAAAACTACAATAATGTAACTCAAGGTGTAAGAAAAATTAACATAGGGGGAATAACTTTAGCAGATTTTTGTATCTGGTGTGTGGATAGATGGGGGTGTTGGGAAGGGGGGAGGGAGAGAGGGGGCATCCCGACACTACCCGTGCGAAGCCGGGGCGAGTTTCTAGTCAGACTATAAATGTATCAGATTCAAGAATGTCACTACACGATTTTTAGCATGTATCAATATAGCGATGATACATATAAAATGGTTGAATGAGATCGTTGATTGCGCTCCAAAACTGTTGACAGTTAATCAATGCAACACCATCTGTAAATATACAAACTTCGTCAGAGACGACTTTTGGTCGCGACTTAGTGAATCAAGTTGCGGTCGTGTCACATTCAGCTAAGTCAGAGTATATACATTTTAGTCTGGCCTTGGTCCTGTTATGGCGACTGGCCCAGGTTTATCACCGTCTTCAAAAGTCAAAACTTCAATTAAATCAATTTAGTATGAACTGCAAGGATTGCGTCAAAAATTGTGCAGTAGGATGCCTACTTGCACCAAACCACTTTTAGCTAAGACGGCCTATATTTTAGTCTGGAAATAAATATTCGATGGGATGAATCCATGGGATTCCTGTTTGTCCACGAATGGGGACAGATTTGGGGACAAACAGGCGAATCATTGCGAACATTGTGTGAATCATCAATTCCACACATACCACCCCATCACATCATCCAGATTTTCGCATGCATATAATAACTTTACGAAAAACTAATTTGAACATGCCTGAGATTACGATAGAGCTAAAACCAAAGTTACGGTGGTTGATCGCTCGGCTAAGTTGGAGCTAACTGGAGCACTTAGTCTCGATTTCGTCGACAGTTTCATTTACCTGGGCTCCACTATTACTAGCAATGGATCATGTGAACCAGACGTGCGAAGAAGGATTGGCATGGCAAAGAATGCCATGTCGCAGCTGCATAAGATTTGGTCAGATAGGAGCATATCCATCAATACAAAACGTAAACTGATCGCCACCTTGGTTTTCTCCATCTTTCAGTACGGGGCGGAGACTTGGATGTTGAAGAAGGCGGACCGATTGCGTATCGATGCATTCGAAATGTGGTGCTGGCGGAAAATGCTCCGAATCCCATGGACGGCTCATCGCACCAACGTTTCAATTCTCCACGAACTCAACATTAAGACCAGACTTTCCACCACATGTCTCCGCAGGGTGCTCGAGTTTTTTGGCCACATTGCCAGGAAGGAGGGTGGCAATCTTGAAAAGCTGGTGGTCACTGGTAAATTGGAAAGAAAGAGGCCGCGGGGACGAAGCCCCATGCGGTGGAGCGATCAAATACGCTCTGCGCTCGATTCCAGGGTGAGCGACGCCATCCGCTCCGCTGAGGATAGAAACCGGTGGAGGCAAATCATCAAGTCCAAGGTCCTACATAAAGGTCACACCCCTCAGCAGTGAGGTTACCGACGCAAGGAGGGGAGGGAGATTACGAGTTGGTTGTTGACAGTGGAACTAGGAATAAGTCATTTACGTGCCTTATGGTTATGATAGAATGAGTTTATGGATAGACGACTAGAAGCCAGGACCAAGTCGCGTCCGATGATAAGTTTTCTAGCTTTATGGGCAGTCGTGTCCCGGCGCAAGTTTCTCAACGGCGATAGGTACATACAAAATAGCATATGGCTGCTAAACCATCGCCTTATAAGGTGTGCACATATGGATCGATGGCCGGAGCCAGGCTGACAGATACGGCGACAAAATCGGCGTGACACGACCTGTCTGCTAAAATATGTTGCCTGAGAAAAGGTGATTTGAAATATGACTTTATAGTGGTGAATAAAGAAAATAAAGGGTAGTCAATGTAGTGAATAACAAACTCTATGCATAGATTCAATATGTAACATAGTTCTGTAAATAGAATTTTAAAAAAAAACGGCCAAGTGCGTTTCGGACTCGCGTGGAGAGGGTTCCGAACAAGTAAGCTAACAAAGGGACCACTATGCCCCATTTCCCGTTGCTGCAATTGATTTTCGATTAGGTTTTCCTGTAAACTATGTGTAAAGAACTATCTTCTTATGTGTTAATAATGCTAACCCAAAACAGTTTGAGTAACATTTCTTCAAGGTTCAAAGGAGAAAACAATAAATTGAAGATGCTCGTCACCGCGCCGATGTACAAGCAAATAGCAAGCAATGAAGGCTACTTGTCGTATAGTTGTAAATTAATATTGCACAAGGAAACAGATGACATGCAGAACCATTTCAATAAGCAAATGCTCGTTCAATATGATGCATCGAGGGGGGATAGGGTTGGGGCTGCCTTATTCATTTATTATTTATAAATAAATAAGGCAGTATCTCAAAAAAAGGGGGTTCAATTTTGAAAAAAGCCGGCCTATTGGAGTCGGACTCGCGCACCGAGGGTTCCATACAAACCTGTAGGTATGTAAGTAAAAGTTATGGTATTTTTATTGCTAAATGAAATCATCATGAGGAAAGGGGTAGTAAGTTTAAAATTATTATATGATGTAACTAAAAATTTATGCTTTTCGCAATTTTTCCTTTATCTGTGCTATAAGACGTTGCTTCGTACCAAATTTCAAGATTCTGAGATCACGGGAAGTACCCTGTAGGTTTTGATTCCCATGCGAGTGTTGAAAATTTGCATCTTAAACGTCTGTATCTTTTGATTGCGTTGGCTTAGAAGTTTTATTTTTTCACAGCTCCAAGGGACAGTAGACCTGAGTCTTTGATATGAATTTCAGCTTGATACCTCCCCGCATTCCTGAGAAAGACAGACAGACAACAAAGTGATCCTATAATGGTTCCGTTTGTACCTTTTGAGGTACGAAACCATCAAAAAACACAGAAGTAAAGTTAAGTAAAATAAAAGTTTATTTTGATCAAAACCATACACGGTACAATTTACATATTAAGATATAAAATGATAAGAAGACAGTTCTTTACACATAGTTTAGAAAGAAAGAAAGAAAGAAAACGTTCAGTTTGTGACAAAAAGACACACACCAACAAAAAAGCAAACAAGGCAAGAACTAGATAAAAACTAAAACAAAAACAATTACACAGAAACTACACAGAATTGGTTTACAGGAAAACCTAACCGATACGGGAAACGTGACATAGGGCGTATCACTTTGGTAGCTTAATTGTGCGGAACCCTCTCCACGCGAGTCTAAATCGCAATTGACCGTTTTTTAGGGTTCCGTAACCAAAAATTACGGAACCCTTATAGATTCGTCATGTCTGTCTGTCTGTCCGTGTATGTCACAGCCACTTTTTTCCGGAACTATAAGAGCTAGGCTGTTGAAACTTGGTAAGTAGATGTATTCTGTAAACCGCATTAAGAATTTCACAAAAAAATAGAAAAAAAACAGTATTTTTTTGGGGTTTCCCATACTTAGAACTGAAACTCAACAAAAAAACATCAAACCCATACGTGTGGGGTATCTATGGATAGGTCTTCAAAAATGATATTGAGGTTTCTAATATCATTTTTTTCTAAACTGAATAGTTTGCGCGAGAGACACTTCCAAATTGGTAAAAAGTGTGTCCCCGTAACTTCTAAAATAAGAGAATGATAAAACTAAAAAAAAAATATGATGTACATTACTATGTAAACTTCCACTGAAAATTGGTTTGAACGAGATCTAGTAAGTTTTTTTTTTAATACACTGTTATTAAAACATCGATCAAAGTTACAACAAACTACAAGAACTTTTATATTATGTTAATTGCTGCTACGGACCCCTCATGGGCGAGTCAGACTCGCACTTGGCCGCTTTATTTTAAATTCTATATTATAGAACTATATTCAATATTTAATCGATGCATAAAGTTGTTTTGTAGAAGCAATATATTAAATTAATTATAAATGCATTAAGTTTTTGCTCTGACTGTACTTACAATGTACGTTTGTTCCCACAAAATGGAATGGGCCATGTAGTCAACGAAAAACTACATATTTTGGCTATTAATATCCTGGCCCATCGCCGTGGGCCAGGTCGTCAACGAAAATAATGAAAAATGGGACGCGCTGTCGTTGGGCCGCGTAACGTGGGCCAGGCTGTCAACATCCCGGTTATTCACTACATTGACTACGGTTTATCTACACTAATATTATAAAGAGGAATGATTTGTACCTATTTTTGTATGTTTGTATGTTTGTAATGAATAGGCTCAAAAAGTAATGGGCCGATTTAAAAAAATCTTTCACCATTGGAAAGCTACATTCACCCTGAGTGACATAGGCTACCAGGGGAGGGGATAGGAAAGGGGGGGGCTGTTTTTCATCCTGAAACTACCCGTGCGACGCCGGGACGAGTCGCTAGTTTATTAAATAATATAATTATAAAATTAATTAATTATATAATTAATTATTATTCTCCTTTCCTCGACTTAACGTTTGAATGAGGACTTTCATTTTAGGTTAAGGCGTATATCGCAGCTGATGGGTTTTATTTATTTGGAGGTTTTCTCCTCATAGGCGAGTCAATATAATGTGCTGAAAAAAATATATGTCATTCATTGATCTTTTATCTGTGAAGTGAACGAACAAAAATGTTCTACCTGTTCATTAACCATGTGAAAAAAAATTACAAAGTGCAGCTGTTTTCGACTGAACATTTGATTCAACTTCGAAACGACTTAGAATTTCGTACTTTTTCTTTCACCTAAATGTCAGCAAAGACTTTATCTTCAAGTTGAACGTATGATTCTGCGATGCGACGGTTTTTCACGCGGCAAATAATTGTTTTTTTGTGATTTTTTACCCCCGACGCAAAAACGACGGGGTATATTCTAAGGTAGAACACACCACGGCTTTAACGTATGTAAAGTAAAAGCAATACATGATTCGCAAACAGTGTCCGTAGTTTTGTTCCCGGTAAGCGTTCCGAGTCTTTCTACTAAGTGAGACTTACAATTGAGTTGCAATATGGGTAGTGGTTTCTATAATTTTGTGTTGTCTAGACGGCGGCGAGTCCTAATGTGTCTGGATAACAGGCAGTAAAAGGGCGCGGGGACTACGCTAAAATGTTAGTATCAGCTCTCCTAATGATTACTTGTTGAAATCCATGCCACTCATTGCAATGTTGCATCTTTTTTTTTATGATTCTTGAATGACGGAACAAGCAGATGGCCCACCTGATGTTAAGCGGTAACCTCTGCCTATGAACAGTGCATTACCTCATAGGTCACGTCCACCTAGGACGCACCCTATGTGGCATTGCACTGCGCCCGCCACCCTGAGACATAAAGATGAAAAGTCTCATGTACCTGTAATTTCACCGGCACCCTTACCCTTCAAACCGGAACACAGCAATGCGAGCACTACTGCTTTGCGGCAGAAATAGGTATGGTGGTAGTACTTCCCGGGACGAACTCTTTCACAAAAAAGTTCTACACAGCTTTTTGTGTGTCAAATTGAAAAGTATCCACAATATTAAAGTACCAGTATCACATTAAGGTGGGGTATGCCTAACGTGACCATACGTCCCGGTTTGGGCGGGACAGTCCCGGTTTCAGGCAGTCTGTCCCGGTGTCCCCAGCGAAGAGAACATAGTCCCGGTATTGCAGGCAGACCCAACGGTAGTTTAAAATGTGATAAAACACAGATAAGTGTCGCAGTACTGAAAGCTATTCTGATTAAGAAAATATTTTTTTTTACATTATGTATTTTTTTTACATTGTTTTTTTTTTACATTATGTATTTCCGCAGACGTGTCCCGGTCTGACAAAATAAATAAATGGTCACGTTAGGTATGCCGCAAAATGCCTAATCTTAGATTTTATTTTTAACTGGCTAAATCAAGTAAAATATTCTAATTAAAAAAATTCATGGATATTGCATTATAACTCCAAGGGATCACTGTACCAGAATCAAGTTAGGACAATATTTTCTCGTAACAAAAAATCAGAGTTGACGACTTCTGTGGCGCGGCGGGCGAAGGTTGGTCTGCAACGCAGGAGGTTGCGGGTTCGATTCCCGCCTCGGAACAAACATTTGTGCGATCGCAGATATTTGTTTAGGGTGTTCTGGGTATTTTCTATGTATAATAAAAAATATCTATCTATGTAATATATTATATCAGTTATATTAGTACCCATAACACAAGCTCTGATTAGCTTGGGGCTAGATAATGCTGTGTGAACTGTGTCCAGCATTATTTATTATTTATTATTAGAGTTACATCTATTTTTTGTCATGATACGATTGTTTATTAAAATGGTGCATATTATTGGGTAAAATAAAAAAGTTTGAAAAATAAAATCAATACAACGAAGCCGATGGTTTACTGTAGGGGGATTTTATGAGATATTCAATAAAAACCGGTTTTTCGAGCGGCGCTTGGCGTTTTTTTGTATAAAGATTTCTGCCTGGTGTTGGCGCAGTCTTAAGAGGCTGTGATAGTCATAAGGCGTAAGGCTTCTCTTAAACATATTTTTAGAAAAATCTAAACAGTATATGACAAAAAAAAAGAAAAATGTGAATCTACATCATATTTCCAGGGGCATGATAGAGCCCAAAACAAGATTTCGATAAATTTTCTCGATAAAAAAAATCATGAACTAACCTCTACAACGCCTTTCTAACGTAAATATCACTTAATAGATACAAATAAGAGGCAAATTACAAACATATCATATTCTTTTAGAAAGCATAGTACATTTTTATTGTCGACAACACAGCAAATATTACTTTTTTTCGGGACTTTCGTTCACTTTTCGTAGCGCGAGCGCTATTCTGTCACTTTCTAACTTACCTGAACCTTACTGAATTAGATAGTGACGGAATTTGGCTCTTGCCTGCCTCTTAATTTAATGTCCATGCCTAACGAGATGTATTGCAATACCTTGTAGGTAGGTATTCGCGCTAACATCTGCATACCAAGCCAGTAATGTGGGTCATTCATTACTGACGTTGCTTGTACTCTACAACTTTGTTAAAATGTTTCATAAGACTGCGCTAAAGCCAGGCAAATCTTCATACAAAAAAAAACGCCTCGCGCCGCTCGAAAAAGTGGTTTATATTGAATATCTCGGTAAAAAATAGTAAATTTTACTAAACCCCTACAGTAATCCCTCGGCTTTGTTGTATTTATTTTATTTATCTATAATTGTTAACCCAATAATATGCACCATTTTAATAAACAATCTAATCTAGACAAAAAATAGACGTAACTTTGTTTTTTTTTTTCTGTCGAGAAAATATTGTGCTATCGTGTTTCTGGTACAGTTATCCCTCGGCATTATAATTTAGTATCCATCCATGCATATTTATAATTTGAATATTGTACTTGATTTTAGTCTGTTAACAAGTAATTGATTTTGTATAAAAAATAAAAACCCTCCACGCAATGAAACGGCTGAACCGATTTTGATCAAACATAGCTAAGAACACTCCCGACAAATTCACTTTTCAAACAAAAAAAACTAAATCTGTTCATCCGTTCGGGAGCTACGAGGCGACAGACAGACAGACAAACACACACACACACAAACACACACACACAGACACGTCAAACTTATAACACCCCGTCGTTTTTGCGTCGGGGGTTAACAATGTTTTTTTTTATTATAATCTATCATGTTAGGTAACAAAAGAAAGGTCAAGATCATTCTTTTGATAACGATTATGTTCTGAGCACATTCTAAGGTATTTTTAGAAGCGCACCTAGTATTATCAGGCCAAGTACGTGATCAAAGCTACAATAGCTACCTAACACTAGTATCTCACAAACATAACGAGCTACAATATCGTAACTGGAAATATTCCACGAGCGAAACAACAGTGTCATTCATAGAGGAGTATCTCTCGACTCTCGCAGTAAGTCAGGCCGCACACCAGGCATACATTTGTAACTCGATAATTGTAGCGCCACATTTGAAACGCGACACACTTAACGCCCCCATACATTTGTACGTGAGCACGCACACCGAGGAAACATTTGTGGCGGGCGCACTTTGTAGCGAGACGTTGTCCGCGCTGCACGAATTCAAGATCGAACACGTTCGTTTTTTGTGTCGCGTTGGTTTGCAAAAATGAAAGACAACATTGAATTTTACGTTGAGTTTATTGCAGTTTATCCTGTATTATACAATCACACGCTCAATTATTATAGTAACAGACGGATTACAGAAATTATTTGGACTAAGATTGGCGACAAATTGGCGTACATTGTGCAATCTTGATTAAACGGATGAACCCAATAACGTCTTTTTTTTCTCATTAATCGCCACATCAAGAAATCTTCGTCATCAGACGATGATGTCGACATTCTCAAAGCGGTGCCACGCTACAACTGTACTTCCGATGTGCGCATTTACAATACATTTGTAGCGCATACAATTGTAGCGCAACGATTGTGGCGACATAAATAACAAATGTATGCCTGGTGTGCAGCGTGACTAAGACATCCAGTCACACGACAAATTCTGTCATAATCTAACGCATTAAAGTTCAGGTTAGTTAGAAAGTGACAGAATAGCGCTCAACAAAGGAAAAGTTTGCGAAAATCACGAAAGAAAATAGTATAAAGTTAAATTTAAATGTAACCCAAAAATTCCGTTCCAGCGGAACGGGTTTTGGGTTACATTTAAATTTAATGTTTTCCATAAAGTGTGGTTTACACTAGAAAAATAATAAACTATAGTATAAAGTTATTTGTTGTTTGAAAATATGATGTGGAATTATTAATGCGATTTTTTATTGTCAATAAATTGCTTTTAAAGATGATTATAGCATTATGTTATGGTATTTTGCTGTGGTGTGACCGGCCTAAGAATTGACCCCTCCGTCTCCTCCCGTGGATGTCGTAAAATCCGATTAAGGGATAACCCGGACTTGTTGATAAGATTCGTTGGTATAAGATTTGTCCTGGCTGCTAGCTTATTATGGAATGTGTTATTACTACAAGAAAGCGTTAGCCGAGAAGAGAATTTAGTTATTTATTTATTTATAGTAGTGGGAGGCAATGGCGGCGATAAGCTCACCACTTGTCACGTATATACGATGGTGAAAAGAGGCCCATTGAGGCTCTGCCTACCCTTTCGAGGAAAAAGGCGTCTGTCTATGGATGATTGTATGTATGTAGGTAGCATTATGTTTGAATTTTTTTATACATCGAAGTATGTCCAATTATGTTTTTGGTTCCGACAATGGCTGCAGTAGGTTACACAATATAACAAGGTCATTATAATTCATTAACAATTTAAATACAATTGGTTTAGTAGAATTGGGCCCCAGATAGCAAACATACTATACGTATATGTCAAATATATACCTAACATTTACACGTCTTGCTAATGTTTTCCGTTGTAAAAACGATAGTTACATCATCCGATCTTAAAATAACAGCCTCTGGACCATTGCAAACACATTTGCGCATGGCAATAATACTTGTGATGAATTTACCATTACATTTTGGCAGACTGCAAGATTCAAGCCTTGCCAACTTGAGTCCGCATTCTATCCTATGCTATATTTGATTAAAATATGTAAAACTCGATTTTCTACTAAAAATGTTTTCATTACTATTCACTAATCTTTGTCAGTCACAGAATATTGAATAGAACGCTATTCCTTGGCAGAGACATATTATTTATTGTGGCCGAGCGCCCGAATTCGAATTTTGAACACGCTTATCGAATAGTGTGGCTTTAACTCATTTATGGTGAGGGTCCCTACGGAGGATCTGAAGATCTACTTGAGCCCTGACTTCTGGCCGAAAGGGGTGAAGTTCCGGCGGTTCAAGGGCTGTCTGTCACGTGATCCTCCGGGCCGCGACGCGTCGGCGATCACACGTGTGTTAGATTAAGTTATAAATATCTTTATATGTATGTTAGTTGTAAGGTATATATTACTATGGGCCTTTGTCTAGGTACAATGTACATTTTTCACTGTTGCCTGAAATAAATGAATTGAATTGAATTGAATTGAATTGAATTGAATAGACAATACTGGCTATATATATCCACGCCGACACTACACTTGATGATTTTTTTATTGTTTTCATCTTTTTCTGGGACGGTGGTCGCGGGCCGAAGATGGCCTGCGCCTGCGGGCCGTAGTTTGCCCACCCCTGGCCGAGTGCGTCAAATCCTGCTGCGGCGTCCGTATCCGCAGTGCAGCAGACCAACACATCCATATTCAAACGAACTGCGATCGAACTCTACCGTTTAACGCTGTTGTGTTCGCAAAAAATATAAGCCAAGTAACTAATCATTTAACAGGCGAGAAATAATTCGTGCCAGTAATAAATAACATTACGACATTGACGACCTCTGTGGCGCGGCGGACGCAAGAGGTTGCGGGTTCGATTCCCGCCTCGGAACAAATATTTGTACGATCTACAGATATTTGTTCAGGGTGTTTTGGGTATTTTCTATGATAATAAAAAAATATCTATCTGTGTAATGCATTGTATTAAGTATATCAGTTATCTAGTACCCATAACACAAGCTCTGCTTAGCTTGGGGCTAGATAATGTTGTTTGAACTGTCCAGCATTATTTATCAAGCTCCGTTTTTTTGTGGTTTTTTTTTATAAGTTATTTATTGTACTAACATCGAAAACGAGTAGTTTTTTTTTAAATTTTGCAGTAAAACTTTTTTCTACAAATTTTATAGAAACCAAATTTATTATGTACTAACATAATTTTAAGTTATTTTTCTGTTACTAACCCAATATGGATCATTGATCTGAAATAAAACTGTATATTATATATTATATTATGTTATTGCAATAAATTATATTGGTTCTGCACACAATGCCAGTTAACACGTAAACCACAATAAAAGCAGCAGACGCCGCGCGGCAATCAGTAAAATTAGGGTATAGAGTTTCTGTACATTTTCTGTCAAGACTGCCAACTCGTTACGTTTTCATACGACAACTATACTATGCCCGTTGTATTTATGAGGCCACAAAAACTAAAATAGCTCATATACTATGATCAAAACTTTTGACGATATAGGTTCACGAAATGTCTATAATTAGCTCTAGAATTTTTAAGTTTTTGTATTGAGTTCTTTTAGTTTCCAGTAAGAAAAAAATATATGGTATTCTTATGCTTTTTATCTAGTGAAATCATCAATTCAATCACTATTTGAACTTACTTCACTCGATAAAAAAATAAAGATACCATAAAAATTTAAATTCAATTTACTAAAACTACTTCTTACATATTATTACGTTTAAATTTTTGAAACATTTGGCGTGTTTTATTAATTATTAATTGAGTAAGTGATTATCAACAAAATTTTACAAAACTAGGGCATTTTTATTTCATGTTTTGAGACACAAAAACACGGTATCAGAGCGTGCGCTCGCCTTCTACACTCATACAAAAATGTTCGATGAACCTATTGGAACAATGCTGATGCTTGCCAAAGCTGATAGGGTTCTTTTTGGTACATATATGGCACCTTATTCAGAGCTTGAAGACGAGGTGAACAAAAAAAACATTACACTTAAATTACACACGTGGGTAACATTTAAATTTAACGTTATCCATAAAGTGTGGTTTACTCTTGAAAAATAATAAACTATGAGATGAACAAAGTTTTATTAAAGTTACAAATCCCCTGTTCATCTTCCTTTCAAAGCTCATGTACCCTCAACATCCCCTTATCAAGCCATACAAAATTAATTACAGTCTATGACTAAGTACTTATGTATTCTACCTATTTTGCTGAAAGTTTTATAGCCCCATCTGCACCCTACCTCCCCCAGGGGTTGTCTGGATAGGGTGCGGCGGTACTGCAGTGTGCGGTGTGTGCGGTACAGGTATTCGTACTATTATATATTCTGTGGTACAGGTAGCCTTCCTACATACAGTATAATCGAATGATACATTTGAATATACAAGAGACTGACGAGACTGCTTTAATAATTTTTTCTTTACCTTTTGTTGCGAGTTTTCCAATATCAGTTAATAGGGTGCATATAGTGTACAGAATTTAACAGTTGTGACATTAAGGCGTGGATATATGTGAATTGTGAAATGCCGATGTGGGGAGCAGGACAGCAAAGCTCAAGTGGGAATGGGCTGGCCACGTAAGTCGGATGCACCCCGAGAAGTGGGCGAACGTAGTAACTCCTTGGGTGCCTGAAGATAGATTGAGCGCAGGATATGGATGTATGAAAAAATTTGAAGGAGGCCTATACATAGGTACCCGAAAGGGCCCTGAACTAAGGAATAGATAATAAGGATAAAAAAATGTAATTAGTTTCATCTTTTTATAGGCTTAAAAAAACCGGCCAAGTGCGAGTCAGACCCGCGCACGAAGGGTTTCGTACCATTAACTATAAAAAACCGCAAATAAAACACGTTTGTTGTATGGGGGCCCAATTAAATATTAATTTTATTCAGTTTTTTAGTATTTGTTGTTACAGCGGCAACAGAGATACATCATCTGTGAAAATTTCAACTGTCTAACTAATACGGTTCATGAGATTACAGCTTGGTGACAGACGGACGGACAGCGAAGTCTTAGTAATAGGAGTTACCCTTTGGATACGGAACACTAAAAAGGGCAATAAAATAAAAAGGCTTTATTATAATTAAATGTTTAGAAAATGTCATAAACTTGAATTAAATAATATCCAAATAAGGATCTAACTACGTTTTGTATGGAGCGGGCTAGCGGTAGCGGTATTGAGTGTTTTTGGTGACGTCATATTTTAAAGTAGAATGTGAAAGCATTCCTTTATCTTATCGGAGTGAGTCGATAAGAGGATATTCAGATAAGCAAGATATCGCTCATTGTTCTAGCGACTACAATCGCGGGCGCACCGGAGACTGTAAATGGATAATCTAGATAAAGGAGGCGGGCAACCACTGACCCAGGTCAAAAATAAATGAATCATGGCCCCTACATGGAAATAATTAGTACGGTTATAAATTTGTTTTATGTCCAGTTTTTCTGACCCTTGAAGATTTTTCTAAAGAACTTGTATATTTGTAGAAGTTGGGAAGCAAAAGTTGTATTTCTAAATAATTCGATAATAATTCATTGCATTTGCGTGAAACAAAACGCAACAAGCTTCACTACTTTCCCAAAAATTCTACGCAATAAATTAAATTAGCTTTTTCCTTATCTTATCTTATACTTATCTTAACATCAATAACCAAATGATTTCAACTGTACGTTACGTTAGTCAAAAAAGATGGGTCACACAATGTATAGGGAGTTGTCCATGTTTTTTAGTAGTAGTAGATCTTTTTTGTGAACGAGTTCGCCCGGGAAAGTACTACCTCCATACCTATTTCTGCCGCAAAGCAGTAGTGCTCGCATTGCTGTGTTCCTGTTCGAAGGGTATGTATGGTTGCCGGTGAAATTACAGGCACATGAGACTTTCATCTTTATGTCTCAGGGTGGCGCAGTGCAATGCCACATAGGGCGCGTCCTAGGTGCACGTGACCTATGTGATAATGCACTGTTAATAGGCAGAGGGAACCGCTTAACATCAGGTGAGCCATCTGCTTGATACGTCATTCCAAGTAGTGCAAAAAACAATTTAAAAAAAAAATTAACGCTGTTCGCAGATGTTCTATTTTAGGTGACCCACGCGAACTTGCTGATCGCGATATACGCGTCAACTGTTAAATTATATTCTATTAATTACATTAAGGCGCATACAGCAGCTGATTGGTCTTATTTGGAGGCTTCCTTCTCATAGAGGAGTCAATGTTATAATAAAAAATAAATAATAATAAATAAATAATGCTGGACAATTCACACAACATTATCTAGCCCCAAGCTAAGCAGAGCTTGTGTTATGGGTACTAGATAACTAATATACTTAATACAATATATTACATAGATAGATATTTTTATTATACATAGAAAATACCCAGAACACCCTGAACAAATATCTGCGATCGCACAAATATTTGTTCCAAGGCGGGAATCGAACCCGCAACCTCCTGCGTCGCCGGCCAAGCTTCGCCCGCCGCGCCACAGTGGTCGTCAATGTTATGAGCTGTTATGTGCTGAAAAAATGAGTTAATAGGCATCTTCTAGGCGAGCGTGTTTAAATAGGCCTCATCGTCGCTTCCCGTCAGGTGAGATGTAGCCAAAGGCAAGCCTATTTTAGATTTAAAAAAAAAAAATGTCGTTCATTGACTTTTGAGCTTTTATCTGTAAAGTGAACGAACAAAAATGTTCTACCTGTTCAATAACCATGTGAAACAAAATAACAAAATGCAACTGTTTTCGAGTTAAAATTTGATTCAACTTCTAAACGACATAGAATTTTGTACTTTTTCTTTCACCTAAATGTCGACAAAGACATTATCTTCAAGTTGAACGTATGCCTCTGTGATGCGACGGTTTTTCACGTGGCAAATAATTGTTTTTCGTGATTTTCACTACTTTTTGTTCCGCGAGGGCTATTCTGTCACTTTCTAACTTACCTGAACTTTAATGAGTTAGAAAATGACGGAATTTGGCTCTGGTATGAGTCTTAATATTAGCTGTGCTGCGGTGTTTCCGGCCTAAGAATAGACCCCTCCGTCTCCTCCCGTGGATGTCGTAAAAGCCGACTAAGGGATTACCCGGACTTGTTGATTTGATTCGTTGGTATAAGATTTGTCCTGACTGCTAGATTATTATGGAATGTGTTATTACTACAAGAAAGCGTTAGCCGAGTCAGTCGTGGGAAGTCGCTATTTATTATTTAGTTATTTATATTCCACGATGCAACCCACTGTGAAAAGAGGCTGAGGCTCTGCCTACCCCTTCGGGGGAAAAGGCGTGTGTCTATGTATGTATGTGTTTGTAGCTGTGAGATAGTGGGCTCTATCAGCGAGCTAGGTGCATGTTAAAACGAGAGCGTCGAATTTTAAGACTCCGCTGACCTCTGTGAACTATTGCCGACAAAAATATTATCAGGCGATGATCAATACAACATTTTTAGAATTAATTAATCCAATACCAAGATAGATCAAATGTTTAAATTTACATTACATTTACATTTATTTAGAGATAGATTAATAAAAGTACAAAATTATGTACAAAATTACAAAAATACATATACATTCCGCTGAGGACCTCAAAAGACGCAAATATGCAAGTCTCGAAAGAGCTTACTTTTGAGCCTTTCGGGGTCGAGACTCTGGGTCCGTGGGGTAAAGGGGCCCTTCGCGATTTCAAAATTCTTTCAGGATCTGGTCGAAGCGACGCTTGACCCGAGAGCTGGCTCTTATCTGGCTCAACGCATTAAAAATAAAATAAAATAAAAGGGCATTTATTCCTTACACTATACTAACAAACACAGGATATAAGTATACAAATAACATATTTAGCCTTGTGTAAGAGAAAAGGTCGAGGGCTCAGCCACGCTGTTTTTCAGCATTAGTATTGCCATTCAGCGTGGCAATGCATGCAGCGTCTTATTGACGCTTCCGTCAGGTATAAAGTGATTTGAATCATTTGAGCCACCTTTAGATCGTTAGCAGCGGTCTTCAGGTAGCACAACTGCTTCATATTTTTATTTTTAATGTTTAAATTGTTTTTCTATGCAAATTTCCTGCGAATTTAGTATAGAGTTGATTTTGTAAATGGAGAGCGGTGCTGTTTGCTAAAATATTCCGTAAATAAGACCGGAGTAATCGACAGTGAACGTGACTTTACGATGGATAGCAGCATTCACACAACGGATATAAGAGGAAACAGCAGCTGGTTTTGGCAGCGATCCCTAAACAGAAGACGATTTTGTTGCATTGATAAAAGAAATCTTGCAGAGAACAGCAATTTGAACTAACTCAAAAAATATTAAATTAAAATCAAATATTTGGAGCAGTCACATGAACTTATTATCAAAGGCGTAATATATTATTTTTCACACCACCTGCTCGACAATGTCCAATTACATATAATGCAACCTCAACGTAAATTAAAGCATTATCTCTTAAAGGATATAAAGTTGTATGAAACTCTCTAGGGAATAAAGTGATTTGAATTAGGAACTTCAAATTCGTGTGGGAACTCGTGTAAGTAAAAAGAAGCCCATATGGCATTGTAAAGAGGTTTGTTCGAAAATAGAAATGGCCACCATAAACAGAATTCAAAAAAAAAAGTTACGTTTACACAGAACACAGACCAAGAGTGTACTACTACTGAGTGGTGCTGTGATTTTCAGTGAATTTTAGTTGTCTCGCAGAAGGTGTGAAAAGTAGGGATGCTCCTCTGGAATAAAGCCTGTCTTCGTCTTGGGCGGCTTGAACCCCTCGCTTCACTCAGGACTCTATATATCTCCCTCGCTACGAGTCCCTCGTTACGCTCAGGGTTCAACATGCCGCCCGCGACGTAAGACACTGCTCTATTCCCATAGTGCATAATCTACTATAACTTCATGTAAGAAAGCTAAACAACTCGTACACAAGTGAAAAGCTATCAAAGCTTCCGAGAGAAAAGGAGAGACTAACAGTAAGTTCGCCAAAGTACCAGGATATCAGAACATCTGCGGAGGTAGTAGAGTACAATATATTCGCGTGGGCCGGCCGCCCCCCTCCCCCGCGTGTAGGGTCAACGACTGCTGCGGCCGTTTCGGCCGGCGGCGCGCCTCACCTTGACATTCATCTCGAGCACAACGCTTTGGCCAACGTTTGAATTAACCCGAACAACTTTCGAACACCAGTCAACGGTTCACCCTTGTTGGTAACAAACGCCTACGCGAAACGGTCGCTTCGCAGTTTGCACTGTGAATCCGCTGGATGTTTATGGGCGCCTGGTACATTCTGTGCGCTCTGATGAAGAAATTGAAATGAATTCGATTTTACGGGTTTATTTCTTTGGCTGCATGATGACATGTCAGATTGTCAGCATATGTTTGCAAAAATTTAAACTTATCATTAGGAAGACAACATGCATACTTCTAAATGCAATCAAATAATCTTTGGAGTCTTTTCCACCATTTTCGAAAAGATACGTCGCCTACTTTTATTTTATTTCATTACCTAGTGTTATTTGAGTTATTTTGTGTAATTTAGATGGCATTTTAACCAATGTAGCTCGTCCTTAGAGCACAAGTGTAGTGAAATTAAATGGAAGTAAATTGCGTCACTTATCAAATTGGTGGAAATTGTCTACCAAAGTTTTTTGTAAAACGGCCACCAGTTTACTAAAACATGACTTGACTGTGACTTTAACGACTTGGAAAAATTGTAACGTTGCAAATTATATAATACATTAATAAATTATACCTACTTGAAAATGGCAAATGCAAAAGAAGTGCGACGCCAATTATAAAGAAAAAAAATCTTAAAGGAATTCTCTAACGTGACGATATACATTCCGCATTCTGTGGTGTGAGTTAAACCGCAAATCAAGTTAATCCCTCGACAGAGGTCAACAATCTCATAATAGAAATTATAGTTTTGCAAGTACATACATACCTCATTCGTACGACATGCGTCACATGCTTGTTCCGCGCTGATCAACTGTATTGTTTGGAAACTAAGGGGCTTTTTTGTTTGAGAACCAAATACGACGTTTAAGGAGGTTCTATAGTGATACGACCTGACTCTATTAAGATATCCCCACAAGGCTTCGGCATGGAATTGTTGGGACCTTCGAAGCTTGTGCCGAACCTAAACTTTTGTTTTTTTGCTCGATCTATAATGCCTTTAGGTATATTTTTACTCAACCGTAATAGGTAGATACTTTAAATTTACAGAGTGAGTATTTCTACGAGTAGTATCTATAACAAATAATAACAAGTAATTAATTTTGTAAGTGGATGGGAAGAGCTGGAAATCGGTCTAAATGGCGAGCATTAGGAGAGACCTATGTCCAGCAGTGGACTGATACAGGCTGATGATGATGATGATGATGATGATGAATTTTGTAAAAAATAAAAAAAAAACCTCAACGCAAAGAAACGGCTGAACCGATTTTGATCAAACATAGCTAAGAACACTCCCGACTAATTCACGTTTCAAACAACAAAAAACAAAATCCGTTCATCCGTTCGGGAGCTACGATTCCACAGACAGACACACACACACACACACAGAAACGTCAAACTTATAACACCCCGTCGTTTTTGCGTCGGGGGTTAAAAATAAAACAGAGTTCAAAATTAAGTTTCGTATCGAAAGGACATTTAAGCAGAACGCCCTATTTAAGGGGGTCCTAATAATAATAAAAAGTAATAGTGTAATCGAGTATCAAGTAGGTAAGTAGCTGTATGAACAGATTGATAATGCCTGTAAAAGGTGACAAGTAATCAGTAAGTGGATATGACCTATGAGGTAATCCATTGTTAAAGGCAGAGGTTACTGCTTAACATCAGGTGGTCCATCGGCTTGATCCGTCATTCCAAGCTGTATAAAAAAAACATGCGCAACGGTACGAAACCCATCGTGTGCGAGTCCGACTCACACTTAGCCGGTACTACAAGATGTAGGTACGCAAAAGCAACCATCGACAAGCATGAGCCAGTTGATAATTGACTCGGGCACAGAATAAATCGAAAAAGGTGCTCTCCGACACCATTGTTACAAAATATGGCCGGAGGTGAGTCACATGGGGAAAATGAATGCTGTTCGAACCACCATGCCAGCCACACCTTCAAGGAAAACGTCAGAATACTCTGACCTCAATGACCTTGTTGACAAGTTTCAAATCTGCATACAGTTGCTATAGTTGCCAAGACTGCCAAGAGTCAGATTAAATACATCTATATTTTTTTTATACAACTTGGTATGAAGCACATTTCTTTCTAATCTGCTGTACTTTCCAGCATCCTAGCAATATTTTGGTGAGATTGGAGTTTGTCACGTTACGGTGGATGCTCATACGATTGCGGCGCGAAATTCAATTTTTTGGTGTTGTTTGCCCACTACAGCACATCAACATAAATATCATCTTTCAGATAGCGAAATTTGATTTAGCGAGAACTAGGAGACTTAACACACATGTTTTAATTGATAATATCTCATAAATATCACCAGTTTATCTAAGATAGAAAAAAAAACACTGTAAAAATGTGTTACTAGGGGAGGGGTATCGTAGCTAAACTGATGATAATGACATACTATCAATTAAAACATGTGTGTTAAGTCTCCTAGTTCTCGCGAAATCAACTTTCGCTATCAGAAGGAGTATTCATGAGCTGTAATGGGCAAAAAACACCTAAAAATTTGAATTTCGCGCCTTAAGCGAGAGCATCCACCTTAAATAGGGACAGCCGGGACTGTGGCCCGTGCAACCAGAATCAGGTGGATGGACATCATTGCTGTACAGGGGAAGACCTGGATGCAAAATGCCCAGAGAGACTCGAGCGGCGTTTGAGGGAGGAGGCTTATGCCCAGTGGTAGGTTACTATACGAACTGCCAATAATGATAATCATGATGATGATATATTTGAATGAATGCTAGAAACACTAGAATTAGGTAGCCTAGCTGCTTTACTGTACTTTCTAATCTGCTGTACTTTCCAGCATCCTAGCAATATTTTGGTGAGATTGGAGCTTGTCACGTTAAGAACAGTATATTAAACCAGAGCAATAACGTAAATGTGTAAGAAAGATGGTTTCAACAAAGAAGAGATTTAAAGAAAGATTACGTAATTCTGTTGCAATCGGTTTCAATACTTTTGAAATTACGTGTTTGTGATTTCCTTATTAACGTAGCCTAGTTTCAATCAAGCCTTTTAGGCAAACTGCGTAAATTGGGTAATCAGAAGAGCGTCATTTTTGTAAAAAAAAAAACACTGAAACAGATAGCAACAGCGCTAGGTAATCCGCAAGCTGAGCTCTCCTTAATCCTGAGGAACATTATAAGCTGCCGATGATGTTGTTGTACGACACGGCAATCATACCGAACCATACACAGTTCAATCACATTGGTAGTGTCACTCATTAATCAATGTAGATGTCGCTAATGGGCCATGAAATCCTTTGATTTGCATGACAAAGGTAGTATCACCGTGGCAACCGGTCGCAGTGCGATTGTTCGCAGTTCGCCGAAACCAAACCTACCCAAAGATTTGCCCCGTTCAGTTTTCTAATCGGTTTAGAAGCCAGTTTATAAAATTATGCTATTTTCGGTTCTTCGGCTTTCAAGACAATGTTTTTGAACCACATGTAGAAAGTAGTTTGCTGTGGTGTGTCCGGCCTAAGAATAGACTCCTCCATCTCCTCCCGTGGATGTCGTAAAAGCCGACTAAGGGATTACCCGGACTTGTTGATAAGATTCGTTGGTACAAGAGTAGTCCTGGGTATTACTGGAAGAAAGCGTTAGCCGAGTCAGTCGTGAGAAGCAATGGCGGCGATGAGCTCACCACTAGTCACGTCTATATTCCACAATGGTGCAACCAACTGTGAAAAGAGGCCCATTGAAGCTTTGCCTACCCATTCGGGGGAAAAGGCGTGTGGCTATGTATGTATGTATGTACATATGCTGAAAGATCCCGGCTCTAGCTCGTGTGTGTCTGCTGTGCCGGCCAGCATCATCATTAAGTTCGCTATCCCTTTTGTATTTCATCATGCCAACTGTGTGCCAAGTTCTTCTTCGTATCGTTTACAAAAGCAATACAAATGGGAAAAAATAGATTTAGCTAGCAGGTAGGTGCCAACGAATCAAATCACTTTTGACCAGAAATCAGCAACACCTGCACTATTCTACTGGATTGCACTGCACAATTTATACAGAAGTGCAAGTACTGAAGCAGGATAGACAAGCTAGCAGGATGGCATGGTCTGCAGTGGGTCTCCATACACGCACTCTGAGACGGCGCATGATCATGGCATTAAGGTGGATGCTCACGCTTGAAGCGCGAAATTCAATTTTTTTGGAGTTTTTTGCCCATTACAGCTCATCAACACTTCTTCAGAAAGCGAAAGTTGGTTTCGCGAGAACTAGGAGACTTAACTCACATGGTTTAATTGATAGTATCTCATAAATATCATAAGTTTAGCTACGATCACCCTAAACACATTTTTTTTTTTAGGGTGATCGTAGCTAAACTTTTGATGTCTCCTAGTTCTCGCGAAACCAACTTTCGCTATCTGAAGAAGTGTTGATGAGGTGTAATGGGCAAAAAACACAAAAAAAAAAAGAATTTCGCGCCTCAAACGAGACGCAGCGACCCACCTGAGTCCACGGTCCGTTGACTGACTGTGTGCCTCACTCGTCATTCATGCTCTGGGTTTGACAGTAACTCACATTACGAAGCGTAACTCTGCACACTATCATAGCAGCCAGAGGAGAATAAAATGCCCGAACATCAGTGTTACAGAGGCATAAACAATAGGTTTGCCTCAATAACAACTGATATAATACCATAACATAACACATCACACATGAGGCTTTTCATCTTTGTCTCTAGGTGGCGGGCCCCGTGCAATGCCACCTAGGGCGCGTCCTAGGTGGACCTGACCTATGAGGTAATGCATTGTTAAAGGCAGAGGTTACCGCTTAACATCAAGTGGGCCATCTGCCGCTTACGTCAGTCACGTTTTTTTTTAAAAAAACACCCAGCAATCACATACAGACCTAACCCCACACTAGGGTTCCCTGTGTCGTGGGTATCAGAAACTACGAGTACCATGGTACCGTAACACCCAGACCCGGAACAACTATTTGCAGATCATACAAACATTCATTCCGCAGCGGGAATCAAACCCGCAACCTCTCGCATCTCAGCCGGCTACTCGCCCGTCGCGCTACAGAGGTCGTCAAATAATGCTGCTGTAATAAACACTGTGCTACGGCTATAATATATCCGGCAAATTAAATGAATCCGGATACCTTTCCAAGACCATAACTTCTAACCCAACCAGTTAGACAGGTAAACGGCTGACCACAGGCAAGGCCATTGATGTCAGCATTCAAAATAAAAGATATGGAAAGACGATAGTAGTAGGTATTAGAAATCAGAAACAGGTAACATTTATATTTTGGGAAGGAGAAAGAGCGATTCGTCCGCTCGATTTTCGTTGGCGCAAAATGTCTTTAGAAAAAGGTATATCACCATTGAGGTATTAAGGCGATATGTTAAAATATCGAATGGGCGGAATCTATCAAGAAAACAATAGCTGCAAGACAGTGACAGCGTAATTACTCACTCGAACCCGGGAAGAGATGAGGTATAGATTTCTGCGCTTGGAAGTAACTGACGTAAACGACAAATGATAAAACTTCGTTTTGCTTCTAAAGTAAATAATATACAAATAAATTATCTTTAATTTATCTAATTAATGTGATTACCTACTGAATAGTATAAAAAATAACGCTTAATTTTTTCTCTTTAATCAAGGAGGGACCTAAAACGGGTTTTAGGAGGGCCAATTTCAAAAATAAAGGTATGGAGAAAAGTTTTACCAATCGTGTTTCAAGTCTATGATTTATTTAGATTATATCCTCAAGTAATTACTGTATTAACATTAAGTTTGCAACCTTTACTGTTACTGAGAGAGCATGTAACGCAACGACTCCACATCCATCCAATCCACACCCTGAGACATAAAGATGAAAAGTCTCATGTGCCTGTAATTTCACCGGCACCCTTACCCTTCAAACCGGAACACAGCAATGCGAGCACTACTGCTTCGCGGCAGAAATAGGTATGGTGGTAGTACTTCCCCGGACGAACTCTTTCACAAAAAAGTTCTACTCCTACTAAAATTAATATACTACTAATTTTAACATAGCGTCTTAACCTTCGATCACAGATACAGAACGTCTTAATTACTAATACCTCGGTGGTTTAAGTCTTCTGTTCAAGCGGTGCCTTGCGCTGTGGCAAAGGTAGGCAAGCTACGTATAAATAGATAGTACAATCTAGATAATTCGGCTTGCTTTACGCGCCGTTTGCTGCGAACTGAACATACCGTTGGCGTCAGTTCGTCGCTCCAACTCAGCTGATGGATCGCCCACTAGTCAACTAGCGCTTCAGGAGTTATACTTTCATGAATGCTATAAGTTTATTCACTTTGAATAGGTACAACAATACATAGGTTATTAACATTAGCATTAACATAAAACTCAATTTTAATAATAAATAACACATATTAGTATTTTCATTTTGACGACCTCTGTGGCGCGACTGGCGATGGTTCGCCTGCGACGCAGGAGGTTGCGGGTTCGATTCCCGCCTCGGAAAAAATATTTGTGTGTTCTGCAAATATTTGTTCAGGGTGTTCTGGGTGTTTTCTATGTATAATAAAAATATATATCTATGTAATGTATTAATTAAGTATATCAGTTATAACACCAACACAGGCTTAGCTTGGGGCTAGATAATTTTGTGTGAACTTGCCCAGCATTATTTATTAATTTATTATATTCTTATGTGACGACGGTTTCGCGTAGGATTATATGAAATTATTAAGCGAGGACCAAATTTTTTTGAAGTTATAATTCAACAAGCGTTAGAATCAAAAAATAATAGGCTGTAAATTCGATTTGCCCAGTACGATTTTTCTCTGATTTGTATTCGCTACCAGTTAGCTAAACCACAATTTAAAAATCTGGTGTTTGTGTTGTCGTTAAAATGTAGGTATATATTTGATTGTTATGTTTCCAAATTATGTTATCAAAATGAAAATTCATAGATACAAGATAAAAAATTCTAATTTTTACTCAAACTTTACTTACTTACTTACTTTACATTACCTAATATTTTTTTTCAGGCATTTGGTTAAATTTGCGCTGCGAATAGTTATATTTTCCATTTTTAGACCGCGAAACTAGTAGGGCCCTTATCTATTACTACGAAGCAAATAAACTATGGGCTTAAACTTCTTACTCTTTTTAGTTGGGCAACCAAATAAGAGACAGCATTCCTATATTCACACTGATGGTTTCACAGCCAACACCATAGTATATTTATTATTATTTTGTTGGATATCATATTTTATCATCAGTGAATTCATCTTAATCTGTTGTCATGGCGTTTGAAAACAATACTACCACTACTAGTATAGTATTATTTTATCTGTGTTACCACTCACCATTGGCACAGAATACAACCATTGGACAAACCATCTGTCAATATTATCACATATTTCCTTAAAAATCTATAAATCAAAAAGGCCAAGGCAGATAATTTATGACATAACTGACAATTTATTATATTTCATATAATTGTTCAGTGACTCCATTTGACATATGCCGTACGAGTGAACCAGTCATTGCAAGCCATATACGTCTTCTTAAATTGGGACTCAAGACTTTGAAAGGTAATGCCAGCGTTAATGTAGCTAGTGTCATACAACCTGGACATATTAGGAGTTCAACATAACTAGACTTAAATATGAGTTGAGAATGAATTGAAAATGTTCTAGGTAGGTATTTAAATGGAATGGGTTAGCTAAACTAAAATAAAGCACACAAATACTAAACTTTGCAGTTACTTTTGACTGTTGGGAACATAGAAATCTGAACTAAAAAGAATTTCCGAAGGTAGCGGCGGATCATACTTTTCAAAAACGCTCGTACGTGATTATGGCGTTGTAACAAATTTATATTTATGTAGATGTTTTGAACAATTATGTATCTTGGACACTATACCTAGGTTTCTGGTTTAGCAACAATAAAAAAATTGTGGAAACAAATTCAGTAATAAATCACCAAAAATCAGATTTTTTGCACTAAACATTACCTGAACTTTGGCCGTCCACAAAAGAATGATAAATTGCTAAAGTTAGGAAAAAAACGCAATAGAAACTTCACATGTAATGTATATTCTAAATGAAAAACAGCTTTTTTTCGAACTAGCTACAACTAGGACACTATAACTATAACTGCTATAACTACACATACAGGATGTACGTGTTTTTGATAAAGCCTAACATAAGAAGTTTTAACATTTTTGGGCATTTGGCATTATTAATCTGTGTCTGTATTTGTTGCGAAGAAGCAAAATTTTCTTAATTCCAACAGAGGGCTCTGGTGCAATGACTCTCTTTCAAACATTAAATTGGACGAACCAACAAGGTTTTAGTCGAAACCGGGAAGTGTACAAAGTAGTGAGGCAAAAAACAGCGACTCTGTTTAATACAATACAGCCCGGATAACCCTTCTCTTTACTTCATATTTTTATGGTTGGGAAGGAACATTTTCACTAGGTATAGCCACAGAATAAACAGTGTCTAGGAAGCATATAGGAATGTATTATTTTCATAGTTATTGATTTTTCAGTAAGATATTTGGCACACTTCAAAGGAGTTTTCTCAACTTGTACCTGATGCAAGATTCATATTAAAATGATTACCAACTTTGTGAACCCATCTGATGGCTGTCCTCATTACAGTAATAGTCCTCAAGAATTATATTATTCCAATTTTATGGATCTAAAGCCATTTGGCAACAAAATGAAATCTTATAATTTCGTCTGGTCTAGGTCTGTCAGTTTGTCCATCTCTACATATGTCTCAGCCATTATACTCAGAGACTATTGGTACTTTATAGAATGTTTATTTGATAAGAGGTTTCAAAATTACTTTTTGGTAGTTGTTAATGTGCATCGGTCGTAAAAATTGGCCTCTAAATTTTCAACAATACAGTGAAAAAATATGTCAAAAATGAAGATCTAGTAGAACTTGAAAAAAACATTTTTAATAACAATTGGTTTGATTTAGTTATGTTTTTATAGTAGGTATAGTTTTTGAGATAAGGGATATTAATGGTTACACACTATTAATAAGTTTGAATTTTAACTTTGAACATCATTCCAACTATGGAACCCTTCAATGTGTCCGAAACTTTTTTTTTTTCACTGATTAATTTTGTTTTTTAGGCTTGAACGATGTGCAAATAAATTAATAAAAGCTAATCAATCCTAAATGTGGTCCGGTCCCTATACCAATACAATAGTTCTTCAACCAAGCAATAAAACTTTACTAGGTACCTAATTGTAATTTAACCGCCCCTAATCAAACTGGCATGTAATTTTTGTTAATAAATTCACTACTGTCAACAAAAAGTTTTATGATTCTATTGTTATTAGGTTATGGTGGCCCACAGACTGCTATCAGATAAAATAACTAACAATCCTCTTTGCAGTCTGCAGATTTGTGTCTCACATAGCCTTAGTCAGAACATGTGCTTGCTGAGACAACATGGTCCAGTCAAGACTCTGATCATAATGTGGAGTATGTTTTGTTGGGGTGTAGATAAGGGGAAGGAAGATGCATGTTTTTTTTTGTCTTTTTTCCTCAGTGCCCCCTTATCTCCACCCCAACTGATGTTTCTGTTCCCAAGTACAGCTTGTTCAGTATTCAACTAGTTATTCAAATGAGGAGTTATAATACTTACATAAATGAGTCCGGAGTAGTATCTGTCCTTGATATTGTGCAGCACAGATGCCTCATTCAGACAGGTCAGCTCGGCCATGTCCTCCACCTTGTCGAACTTGGGTGGATTCATTTTCTGGATATCATCAATCGGCACCAGGATCCGCTTCCCGGACTCCGCTATCTCAACCTCCACCTCATCTCCTCGCTCTCCCTTGATCCCCGCTGCCACAAAGCCCTGGTTCTCGTGAGGGACCCACACCAGCCGCTTTTGCGACCATTCTGCCTGCGTCGCTGGGTCATTGAAGCTGTTCCGATCCACCGAGAGGTACCGGAGCTCCGGGTCGTTCCTGTCCATGTCGACCATCGCGCCGCTCGATCACGCCGCGCGGCCCGAACTGCTATAACTCAACACCGGCACTGGACAACACATTAAACGGTCGCGGCGACGGACACTGCACCTCACACAACACAGTTTTGTCTTCACCTCGTTTTCGATGTTCCTTTAGATCCGCGGGTGCTGCCGTGACTTTGTAACCGCGCACCGCGCTGACTCGTACAAAATGACGAAAGCACAGCGAGCGAGCGACTGACTTGACGGAACGCCGAGACGGTTATTACGGGTTGGAGTTGGAGGGGTGACCGGTCGACGCCCGAATTCTCCTCATTGAACTTTGCCGAATTTCGTGCGTAATTTGCGGTATTACAAGAACCAGATTATCGTGGTTGGATTATAAATCATGCACTGAACATGTTCCTAATGCAAATTGTATGGCAAAAAGCACTTTATTTGTAGAGTTTACAGTTAATATAAAATAAACCCACTACATTTGCCGACGAAACTTATCTTTCGTTCGTCGTTTCGTATCGTCGTTCGTTTGCATATGGCTTGATTTCAGTTACATAATTCCAAACGTGAATACATATAAAAAATAAAGGTAACTGGTTAGCTAGCTGAATATGTACGAACAAAAATTAGCTGCGCCAATGACAGAGTTTTAGCTAGAGAGATAAAGCGTGGCTAGAACTGTCAGTCATGATGTCACCTTATCGATATAATCCGTATTCCGTAACTGAAAACAAACTGAATGAGCCACTTCACCTCATGAACATGTAAAGCAAGAACAAAACATAGCACGAACCAAAAATATCCGAAGGTATAAAATCGTGCCGAATTTCGATAAACTGATGGGTGGATCATGTAGCGGGGAGCCCCTTCTTCAAATATTATATTGCTTTCTAAGCGGAAATTCATATTTCTTGAGATAATTGAAATTTAAAATTTGAAAGTTGTATTATTGTGGAATGCAAATAGTGGCTAAAAGGATATATACTCAGGCCCAAAAATGTTTCGTAGGCTGTAAGGCTCATAACGGTTTATCTCTTTCTGTCTCATATATGCAAGAACGAGACATAGTGCAGGCCATAGATCTTTACAGTAAGCGTAGCGAAAATACTACGTCTGTGGTGCAGGCAGTCAAGATAAGGTCAAGTCAATTATTATCTTAAAAAAAATATTTGGCTTACCTAAACGCACCCACTCGTTTCGTGAATGGCCGACGCGAGGGAGACGCTCGCTCGTCTGTCTCCGTCATTCAGTTCCTGTACTTTGCTCATGAAGTATCTGTAGGTGTCGTTGACAAATTAGGCAAAATAAATTAGATTTAGATGCTAGGTTCAAAATGAGCCTCAGAATCGACCCAGGGCATTCCAACATGAATAGGTTAGGTTCAAAATAAGTGACAGAACCGACACGGAGCACCCCGACTCCAAGTGGTCTTGTGCGTCACGCCCGGCGCCCCTAGAGTGTATATTAAAACGCGGAGCCAGAAGCTCGCATGGGAGGTCCTGAGCGGAGCAAGCCCGTGAGGCCGAGCGTCGCGAAGGTCGAATGGGTGAAGCGACACTGGGCAACCTCGCGAGAGTAGGTACTGGCGAGAGCCCATACCGGAGTCCGACACTTTTAGAAAAACTTTTTTAAGATATTACAAATACATGGCCATATAATTTGCATAATCTAGCCTACATCTACAATAAGCACCTGTTTAGTACATCGAGCAACGCAGGCCTCGGTACCGGTGTTGCTCGATGGTTTAGTAGGAACAAGATAGTAAGAATCCAGGCCCAGGACAACAAATTTTATAAAATTATGTGTCCACATAACTAATTGTGCAACGGACATGAGATACAGTCACAACACAACAGATTCGTCTTTAGGACACATGCCAGCGTTGGCGGCTTGCAAATGGTGATAGCGACTGGATAGATTTAAATTAGCCTTTATAGTGTAGATAAAGTCCTTTCCCACTATGCCGCTTGTACGGTGGAGCGGAGTGAATACGGCGGCATTACAATATCCGAACATCCAAACTAAAAACATGACGTCAAACTGACAGTAACTTTTTTGACATCTTCCAACAAGACGTTAAGTTTTAATTTTTGTATTTTGAATCTTATCTATATCGCAGTAGAGGTCATTAGTTAATTATCACCATATCAATATTTTGAAGTTTAAAATCCGACAAAATACAAGAGGCGTATTCTCCAAATTAATTAATAGAAATAGTACATTTTTTAATTAAGCTATACTATAATAAATATAATCACTGCCCAAGCAAGTTTTATGTGAGTTCGCTACCCGGTTTTTCAAGTATTTATTGCTGATAAATTGTGTAGCAGATTCTGAGTGGAATTTATCTCAATTTCAAGCGGCCTCTCATAGGTCGAGCCTGGTCTGTCTGTATATTCTCTGCTGGACCGTCGACGTCGGCGGTTGTTTCGTAACCTCCGAAATTGTAAATTTTCAGACTTCGACGATGGCTTTTATAGTGGATTTGAGGTCTGATACGGTGACGAAGCCCACGGACGCCATGAAGCATGCCATTGCGAACTCGGCGGTGGGGGATGATGTGTTCGGAGAAGACCCCACCGTCAACGCCTTGGAGAGTAAAATAGCTGCACTTTTGGGCAAGCAAGCAGCTCTGTTCGTGCCTTCCTGTACTATGGCTAATTTAATTGCAGGTAAGATGTTTATTTACTTGACTATGTAAAACTAAGTTAGTTTTGGACTCTAGACCGGAACACTGTGGTTTCACCAACCAAACTCATGTGACAAATCATTAAATCATGTCCCAACAGCTCTAGATGATTGGTTACTTCCTCTTTGGCTTCCCTTAGTTTGTAGTCTTATGATGAATGATTGTGGTACCTACCAGTACCAAGTGTAAGCTATATTAGCTTTTACTGAATGAGGTTTTGCTTACCGCATAGAATCTGTGAATCTGATAAATAAATATAACATACATACATAGACACACGCCTATTTCCCCGAAGGGGTAGGCAGAGCCACAATAGGCCTCTTTTCACAGTGGGTTGCACCAATAGAAACTAAATAAGACTTCACTAAAAATAATGCTCAGACTGCACCATAGTGGAGCAGCGGACCAGACAAATATGATTATAGATTTGTATAATGCAAACCATGATACTACGGAGCAGCAGCGAAGACACACAGCATTGTTGTAATAGGTTCTTTATGAAGTAAAGAATGCATGGGTTTTTAATGTTATATCCACAGAATTAGAACTCTCATAAAAAATCATGAACCATACTCACCATTCAGGTACTCATTCTGTGCCTCATATTTTAGCTTTTTTAGTGATTACCTGTTTGATAGCCAACAGGGTGGGGGGAATAGTTTCTTGAAAGAAAATGATAACAATAGTTTTTCAACTGTTTAAAGTTGCTAACTTTTAAAAATGATAATAGAATAGGTATAATAGAATTATCTTTGGAATAGTTGCACAGTGTTTTATCTTTTGCATTGACAAGCATTTTCATATTCAATCGAAAGAGACAAAACACGGTGTAACTATGCAAACAATATTTTGCGTTTATTAATAGAACGCATCCAATTAATTGATTCTATTTTAAGTTATTTATTCCTCATTACTCATTGGAAATCCTAATAAATAAAATAGAACGATAAAATGTAAAAGTCATAAAATTTATGATATTATAGTAGCTCTTTCGTGTGAATTTTTTAAACAATTACCCAGTTATAAATTTTATCATGTGTCTACTTTGTCCTAAGTGTAGGAAATTTTTGAGTTCATACGTAATTAGGTTTATCTCACTATTGTTTATAAAATATCTGTGTTACTGGAAAATAACATGATTACCTTTAGTTTTTAGAGCTCTGTATCTACCTCACCAACGAGACCATTATAAGATTGCTTGTGTGTCTCCAAGGTTCTCCACTATATCATTAATTAAGAGATTTTTTTATATGCCAGCTTATTTAAGGAATGTGTTATTACTGGAAGAAAGCATTAGCAGAGTCAGTTGTGAGAATCAACGGCGGCGATGAGCTCAGGGGATCGTTTTCTTTGTAAAAAAATAAAAAATCTTTAGTTTTTACAAAGCACAGCCTAAACCCCTGGTCGTAGAGACTTGAAATTTGGAGAGTGTTGTCCTTTTAGGGTGTAAAGGTGTACTTAAAAAGGAATTTGGAAAATTCGCTCCCTTGGGGGTCCAAAAAGGGCTGTTAATGTATACACTTTGCGTTTTGCAACGCACAGCTTAAACCGCTGGACCTAGATACATGAAATTTGGAGGATGTATTCCTTTTTGGGTGTAGGGGTGTACTAAGGAAGGATTTTGGAAAATTCACCCTGTAAGGGGTCCAAAACGGCTTTTAATGTAAGACTAAAATTCTTCGTATTTCGGAAACCGTTGGTAGTAGATACTTGAAAATTCTCAGGTAGATTTCTTATATAAAAATAGCAAGCAGTACCTGAAATTTTGCTGAAAAAAGTCACGGGAACGTTTTCTTTGTAAAACAATACACTTTACGTTTTAGCCAGCTTTCAGCGTATTTTGACCATTTAAAAGTTAGTTTCACAGTGTAGTAATTGAGATCAAAATATTTTCAGGACCTCAAGGTTCAAATAGGACCCCTAAATTGAAAAACTTGAGTGTGGTGTTGTTTCAAAAGTCGTTTCACGGGGTGGTTGTTGATGTTTAAGTTGTTGTCTGCACGCCGCTTCGGTTTTCAAATTACGTGCGGACGAAGTCGCGCGCGAGTCATCTAGTTTATTATAAGATACACCAACAATACCTACACATATGTATTACGACACTTTGAACAGAATAGCTCACAGAGTTTATGACGATAGTCATAAGTCAAATCCTGATATGCATACCAATTACAGGCGTATACAGCGTCCATCGTATCATGTAAACATTTCTCCCGCAGCGGGAATCCAACCCGAAACCTCTCGCATCTCAGCTGGCTATTCGCCCGCCGCGCTACAGAGGTCGTCAAACTATAAAACAATATATTAAGGTGAGTATACACTAGAGCATTTTCCCGAGCATTTCCATGTAATGTAACGTTCCTGCGAATGCTTGACGCTGTGTTCGACGTAATGCTCAAGGCGAGTGACCATTTACCTGTAACATTCATTTCTATTTTAAGTCTCGCTCGCGCCCCTCATACCGCATAGCACGTTGTCTTCGCTCGATGAAATGTTACACAAATTCGCTCTTTGGTTTGTAAAATTAAATTGTAACAAAGCGTCGAATTGTTCGTTTCGTGAAAGGGTGACACATTAGAGCGGCTCGATGTTCTGTTACAAGTAAATGGTCTGGTGTATACTCACCTTTATATCAGCTATCTAACACCATTTTACATATCAGCCACAGTTAAAAGGTCAAGTCGAAGTCTTGATTACCTACCTGACCTACTTGTTTGAAGCCAAAATAACTAGTAGTTCTGCGAACAGTAGACCTCGCGAGCACGACTTTTTTGCAACAATTGTGTTCAGTCCGTGCATAATGTATAATTCCACATTGATAATGTTTGGATGTAATTATTCAATGCATCATGTCGATCCATAACTTGACATATCTTGACAACCTCTTGACGGAAACCACTTATTCGAAATTCTTCTTTAGAATTATTATATCACTTGACATTGGCTAAATTGTTGCAAATAATGCACAGAAGCCATTACCTAAGCTAAGAAGAAGAATGTTTGCCAAATATTATCAAAATCGGGCGGTAAATGGTTCCACAGCAAACTTCCCCTCTTTTTGGGGGAAATACCTCTCCAAAAACTTTATTTATGTCCTGTACGCGAGTACCAACATACATCCGCACAGATGAAAGCAAATTTTGCCAGTTGTTGCATAGTCGCTTTGATTACTTGCGATCATTTTCAATCGGTTTTGTAATCGCTACTCTCACTTTACCATCGTTCTACTCGAGTACGGAGGCCGCAATGCTCTAGGACTCAAGACGTCAGTGTCAGAGGCCAGGCCTCACCTCGCCCGAGCTATTAACTTTTTTAAATTTAAAAACCCATTTGCATTCTATGGGGCGAAGGTTGGCCTGCAACGCAGGAGGTTGCGGGTTCGATTCCCGCCTCGGAACAAATATTTGTGCGATCGCAGATATTTGTTCAGGGTGTACTGGGTATTTTTCTATGCATAAAAAATACATCTATCTATGTAATATATTGTATGAAGTATATCAGTTATCTAGTACCCATAACACAAGCTCTGCTTAGCTTGGGGCTAGATAATGTTGTGTGAACTGTCCAGCATTATTATGTCCAGCATTATGGGGGAGGCCACTCCCAGCTGCGGACGTTTACTAGCTCATAATGAATTACTACATCTACTGATTATTCTTATCCTCCTCCTCGCGTCGTATTCATCAATGTTGGGTCGTGACCCCTACAAGGATCACTTTCTGCAGGACGATGTTGCGCCAATGAGATCTGTTGCCAGCGAGCTGCACGGCTTCGTAGAGATTCGAATCGAGAGTGGTGCAGATCTAGTCTGAGGAACGTAACGGGCTCCGGCCTCGTGGCCTCTTTCATACGATTTTGCCAGTGATAATCAGCTTCTCTAAGCTGTCACTGCCGTTCCGTGCTATATGACCAAAATACTCAAGGACTAGCTGGAGGCAGATGGAGGAAAGCCTAATAGTTATCTTGAGTTTCTTGAGTATTGACACGTTCGTCCTACGGGCTGTCCAGGGGGTTTGCAGCATCCGTCTCCAACACCACATCTCGAAAGCATCTACACGTCTGCGATCCTTCGCTTTGAGAGTCCTGCAAGGCTATTTTGAAACGTTTGAAAAGTCTTCCGATATGATTCGTTAGTTTTTTCGGAAGAGTTACCGACATCAAATAGCTGTCGGAATGTTTTGAGCGAAAGTTTCGTATTCTAATTTCAAAGTTTTCGGTATCGGATATTTCCATAGACGTAGAATTTTTTCGCTACGCTAAATAGACAAACGAAGCGTGGGAGAGAGAAGTCATTTTTAAATGTACCCCGTGGAAGAAGAAAAGTGACAGCAACAATGTATTGAATGTGATATGTTTTGCTTGAGTACATGCGCATACCGGACGGTCTCTTGTGCAGTTTAACTAATTTTGTAATTATTTTAGTAATCTTACTATTAAATAACAAATATTACTTTGTATGACAATGGTGTCGTGTTCAGTTTGTGACTGTGAAGATACAAGACGTAATTATCCGGGAAAATACACGTTTCACAGGTAAATAAGAGATTATTGGTAGTTCGATTGTATTGCTTATTTTATCAATTCTGCTTTAGTAAATGGCCTAAAAACCAGTTTCATTCGTAGATTAGGACTTTCCCTTATATTTTTTAATAATATTTCGTTGCTGCACCTAGAAATAAACAATATTTTATGTAAAATATAAAAATGTTTGATTACGATAGGGCTTGACCAAGTGATGACGTCAGAAATATCGATAGTCCTGTTGCAGTCTATATCGTTGTATAATGCGCATCATGTAAAAAGAACGCTGGCGGTCAAGCTTCTTCAGGCGTTCCAGCGTTCTTTTTAAGAGATTACTTACTTTTCTACTTATTTGAGAGATGTATAACTATGCAATGAATGAGTGCCTATCTAGTTAACTACAAATAATGTACAATTATAGTACGCGTCATGTAAAAAGAACGCTGCAACGCCTGTAGAAGCTTGACCACCAGCGTTCTTTTTACATGACGCGCACTATACCTACCTATAAATAAAATTTTTGTCCATCCTAGAATGGAGGTTTACTTTGTTTGGAGTAAATTTGTGTGCTCTGTTAACATTTTACCGATTTTTTTAAATCTATAATAAGCAGGTGGACATTGAGGTGTGTGTTTTTGTATTGACTATTGAAAAGGTAACTTTAAAGCACCACGGGTGTTTTTATTGCAGTTTGTTTAGTAGATATTTTGGAGTAAATATTTACGTTGTTGATTAATACCTTAATTGCCTTTTTCCCCGAAAGGGTATATTTATTTTTTATTTTTTATAAATAAATATTGTTTATTTCTGCTTAATAAAATAATAGGTAACAAATTAAATTTAAATATACCCCAAAAATTCCGTTCCAGTGGGACTCGAACCTGCACCCTCGCCTGTGATCAGCGATGCCTTTACTTTCGAACTTTGAATAGAAGGTTTCCAATGAAACACCTGTAGATACAGCACTATCAACTTGGCGCTATAGCCGAGTTGATAGTGCCCACAAATTTCGTCTCCAGCGTCATAGCTCGATCTATGGCTAAATTGTTTAAGGCATCGCCGATGACAGGCGAGGGTGCGGGTTCGAGTCCCGCTAGAACGGAATTTTTGGGTTACATTTAAATTTAATGTTATCCATAAAGCGTGGTTTACACTTGAAAAATAATAAACTTTGGGGTAACAAATTGTCTATAGATAAAGTAACAGAATGAAAAATTATATGGGCGTAGCACGGCTTATATAAAATGTTTTTGTGCTTTCAGATTTCCAAGTAATCCTTTGCTACGAGAAAAATGGTTATCGGTTATAAGAAGAGTGGGATGGACTCAAATAAGAACTCCACTAGGTATATGCAGCAAACATTTTAAGTTTAAATTTAAAAGGGAAACTCTAAGATCCCACCTATAAATAAAACCGTAATATTTAGGGGTCAATAAATAATAAAGGTTTATTTATTAACTGTATTCAAAATTGGAATAAGAACCTTATTCTCTTTATGACGTCAAATCTGCCAAACTTGTTCTTCATGAAAGACTTAATCTGCATTAAGATGTATTTATCTACCATACACATCACGGACGGATGATGAATTCTATCGACAATGTAAAAGTGTTGGTCGAGGACAACACTATTTTTAACTCAGACATAGACTTTCACCAACACGTGCACATATTTTTTTTGGTTCCATCTTCGATCTCTGATTGTAGATCTAGTACATATACTAAATCTATGGATATTTCAGAATCGCGTCTATCGCAATCTCCGTCGGTAACTTCCGCATCCGCTGTCAGAATGCTTTTCGAACGTTTTAAAATAGCCCTGAAGGTTTTATGCACCCTACAGGAACATAGATAGATAGATAGAAAATTCTTTATTGCACATAAAACAAAGAAGTACAAAGGCGAACTTAATGCTAGAAAGCATTCTCTTCCAGATAACCTTGGTGTATTGCGGAAAAAGATGTATCGGTAGTGCACAAGAAGGGAAATATTGAATAAGTTTAAGAAAATTAACAAAATTTAGAAAAGAATAGGCTCCGGATGATTCTAATTTTGATTCTTAACTTAATTCTTTGATTAATTTCGATTATTCTTATAGGTAGAAACATTTTAATAAGTTGAGAATGGAATTTCAACAAATGTTATCTGATTGCAGTAATGGTCCATTGCAACAAGCGGGGAGCAGAGGCCATTGTGGGCCACCAATCACACATCTTCAAGTATGAACAAGGTAATCCTTCTAGCAGTGATTTGGATCAGTTGAACTATCGTTAGATCTCCACTAGAAACGGGATATTTACCATGATTTTTGAGTTTTAAATGTTCCCGATATTTCGGCACAGTTGCATGCGCCATGATCAAGGGAGAACTTACTAAAGGTAAATACCATGGTAAATATCCCGTTTCTAGTGAAAATTATGTACATAACCATGATGGTTTCAAAAGTTATATCATTAGATCGTTTTTAACTGTTTAGATTTCTCAGCTGCTTCAGTTTAAATCTTGCATGTGTACATTATTCCTTCTATAAATAAAGGTTTAGGTAAATTAAATATTAATATAAATAAGAACTTCAAAACATAATTTATTTTGAGCTTCACAAAGTTTTCTCCAAATACTTCTTCGATAGTGAAGCATTTATTTAGTAAGCGAGAGCATCCACCTTATGTTAGACTTTGTATGTGAATTGAAATGTAACCCGAAAATTTCGTTCCAGCGGGACTCGAACCCGCACCCTCGCCTGTGATCGGCGATGCCTTTACCAATTCGGCAATAGAACGAGCTATGACGCTGGAGACAAAATTTGGATTTTTTTTTTGGGTACCATTTAAATTTAATGTTTTCCATGAAGTGTGGTTTACACTTGAAAAATAATAAACTGCTATGTATGTGACTGAGTGTTATGTATGTACTTGTGGCTTCAGGTGGTGTATCAGCGCTAGGCAGCATCCTGCTCTCGACCATACAGAACGACCGGCACGGCATGTTCGACCTCCAAGAGTTGGCCAGCAAGATACGCGGCGCAGACATCCACGAACCCATCACGACTATGGTGGCCGTCGAGAACACGCATAACGTTTGTGGGGGGAAGGTGAGTGGAAACACACAAGTAATTACTTATGTTAAAATTAAAAAACCCTCAACGCAATGAAACGGCTGAACCGATTTTGATCAAACATAACTAAGAACACTCCCGACTAATTCACCATTCAAACAAAAAAAAAACTAAATCCGTTATCCGTTTGGGAGCTACGATGCCACAGGCAGACACACACACACACACAGACATGTCAAACTTATAACACCCGTCGTTTTTGCGTCGGGTGTTAAAAATAAAACAGAGTTCAAAACTAAGTTTCGTATCGAAAGGACATTTAAGCAGAACGCCCTATTTAAGGGGGGTCCTAATAATAATAAAAAGTAAATAGCGTAAACAAGCTTACGGCCCACCTGTTGGTAAGCGGTTAAGCCTATAGACGCCTGCATTGCAGCCCTTTAAAAAAATCCAAACACCCCTTTTGAAGAACCCCATACTGTAGTCGCTCGGGAAAACCTCAGCATTCCATATATGTATGTATAGAGTATGGGGTTCTTCAAAAGGGGTATTTGGAATTTCTTAAAGGGGCGTTATTTTTTATACGCGCATCGCGCGTGTGATGCCTCTGGTATTGCAGGAGTCTATAGGCTACGGTAACCGCTTACCAACAGGTGGGCCGTAAGCTTGTTTACACTATTTACTTTTTATTATTATTACGACCCACTTTAATAGGGCATTTTGCTTAAATGTCCTTTCGATACGAAACTTAATTTTGAACTCTGTTTTATTTTTAACCCCGACGCAAAAACGACGGGTGTTATAAGTTTGACATGTCCGTGTCCGTGTGTGTGTGTCTGTCTGTGGCATCGTAGCTCCCGAACGAATGAACCAATTTTACTTTTTGAGGTTTTCGCTGTTTTTCAAGTGAAGTAATTCAAATAGTGTATTGCATTTATGATTTCACTCAGATTTCGCTAGATAAAAAGCATAAGAATACCATATATTTTTTTCTTGAAAACTGTAAGAACTCTTATCAAAAACTTGAGAATTCTAGAGCTCATTATAGACATGCTGTGAACCTACTGCGCCTTAATTCATTCATCCTTATTTCGTTCCAGGTTATACCGCTAAAGTTCCTCGACGATTTAGGAGCGCTGTGCAAGGAGCGCTCCCTGGCGCTCCACATGGACGGCGCGCGGCTCTTCAACGCGTGCGCAGTCCTCAAGGTGCCGCCGAGCAGGGTGGCGCGCGACTGCGACAGCGTCTCCGTCTGCTTCAGCAAGGGGCTGAGTGCGCCTGTTGGCTCCACGCTCGTCGGCTCATACCATTTTATACAGCAGTAAGTGATTTAGGAGCGCTCCACATGGACGGCGCGCGGCTCTTCAACGCTTGCGCAGTACTCTTGGCGCCGCCGAGCAGGGTGGCGCGCGACTGCAACAGCGTCTCCGTCTGCTTCAGCAAGGGGCTGAGTGCGCCTGTCGGCTCCACGCTCGTCGGCTCATACCATTTTATACAGCAGTAAGTGATAGCATCGCACTTCTCGACAACGCAAGGGAGCTCATCCACACATCTTCGACACGTGGGTATCTCGTACAGCTCGCTTTGCGAGATCTTTTCTCCCCCATACGTGCAAGTTGTGGAATGGGCTCCCTCCTGAGGTGTTTCCGCTAAACTACAACATGAGCCGCTTCAAACAAAATGTAAAAAGAGTCCTTCAGGGCAGGCAACGCATTGGCAATGCCCCTGGTGTTGCAGATGTCAATAGGCGACGGTAACCGCTTACCATCAGGCAAGCCGTGTGCCAGTTTGTCGAACCATAACATAAAAAATAAAAAAAACCTACAGCGTCATCAACATAACACCCAACAGTCACATACCGTAGTAATAGTAGAGCTTTTTTGGGAAAGAGTTCGTCCGGGGAAGACTACCACTATACCTATTTCTGCCGCAAAGCTGTAGTGCTCGCATTGCTGTGTTCCGGTTTGAAGGGTAAGGGTGCCGGTGAAATTTACAGGCACATGAGACTCCATCTTTATGTGTCAGGGTGGTGAGCGCAGTGCAATGCCACATAGGGTGCGTCCTAGGTGGACGTGACCTATGAGGTAATGCACTGTTCATAGGCAGAGGGTACCGCTTAACATCAGGTGGGCCATCTGATTGTTCAGTCGTCAAAAGTTGAATATAAAAAAAAAAAAAACAACTCTTTGACGCGGCGGGCGAAGGTTTGCCTGAACCCAGGAGGTTGTGGGTTCGATTCCCGCCTCGGAACAAATATTTGTACGATCTGCAGGTGTTTGTTCAGGGAGTACTGCGTATTTTCAATGTATAATAAAAAATATCTATATATGTAATGTATTGAATTAAGTATATCAGTTAACTAGTACCCATAACACAAGCTCTGCTTAGCTTGGGGCTAGATATTGTTGTGTGAACTGTCCAGCATTATTTATTATTATTTATTATTTTACATAGTCCTGATCCCACACCAGGATCCCCTGTGTCGTGGGTATCAGGAACTACGAGCACCATAACACCCAGACCCAAAACAAATATTTACAGAGCATATAAACATTTGAATTGCAGCGGGAATCGAACCTGCAGGCCATCAGCCTGTAGATATCTACTGCTGGACTCCCCCCCTCATATAATGCCACTATAAACGGTCTTGAGCCGCCTCCAACACAGACTTCCTGCTACCTTTATAATGTCTTTGGTGGGGACGCTCCACATTGCGACCTACATTGCATTGTGAGCGTCCTTTAGAGTCATTCCCCAAAAAAACCACCAGAAAGTACAACTGGTGGGGTTTTTTGATAAAAACTAAAATTTGCATCCAAAAACCACCGCGATCTCTGGTATGGCTGGTATTCCTCAGCGTTAGTCGGTTCTGTGAGCTATATTATACCTCGTCATGTTCATCAGCATAGTAACCCACAAATGGACGTAAGCCTCATCCCCAAACGCCACTAGAGTCTGTTCTGTGCATTTTGCATCCAGGCGGTTGTATTGCGTAATAGACTGAAGTTCGATTTCGATGTCCAGTTTGCTATTCATTGCGCTGCGTGTTTTAAATATTTCTGCTCTTGAAAAAAAGCTAAAACACGCAGCGCAACGAACAGCAAACTGGTAATTGACATTGATTAGACAATAGAGTATGATAAGATATGAGTAGATTGAGTATGCTTCACAGATTTGGAAGCCTCGTTATGATGTTTATATTAAAAGAATCGAGCGCATTCAAATTAAGTTTATTAAGTACCTTTGCTTCCGTCTTAAAATTCCATATAGTTCAGTTAATTACCTTGATTTATGTAAGCAATTTCATATTCTTCCTCTTTCCAAGCGGCGTGAGATCGCTGACTTATCTTTTATGATTAAAATCACGTCAAATAATATTAATTGTCCCGATTTACTTAAAAAAAATCAGCTTAACATTCCGTACAAACCTATCAGGTTTAACCCCCCTATTTATGTTCCTCTTGTTGGCACTAACTACAGAAAAAAATCCTTCTTGTGGCGAGCGAGTAACAATTTTAACAAATTAAGTAAGCGATTTGACCTTGATTTAATCTGCACGAGTATCGGCTCAGCTAGGCGGCTGCTCAGCGGTGAGTTTTTTGGCGCCGATAGTGGTAATGTTGATGACAATTGTTTAGTTTAAAACATTGTAATTTTAAATATTTATAACTATATTGTATAGATGATGCATGTTGATTAGCCACATTATGGTCATAGTTTTTTTGTTGTTGTACTATTCCGCTACCTATCCGTGGAAACCTTCAATAAGCTTTCTGATATTTATTAATTTGTAAGTCTGTTAATTTTAAGCCTTTGGTTTTCCCTCAAATAAATATAAATATAAATAGCTGAGCCCGACTCTTCCCGCCATTTTTGAAAAGATACGTCGTCTACTTTTGTTTTATTTATTATTCTGGTGTTTTTTTTTGTTATTTTGTGTTAGGTTTTTTGATGGCATTTTAACCAATGTAGCTCGTTTAAAGAGCACTAGTGTAATGAAATGAAATGGAAGTGAATTGCGGGACTTTTCAAATTGGTGGAAATTGTCTACAAAAGTTTTAGTAAAACGGCTACCGTTTTACTAAAACATGACTCGACTTTGACTTTGCCGAGTTGGAAGGAATGTAACGTTGCAAATTTTATTGAAAATACAGTAATGAAAAACAACTTGAAAATAGCAAACGCACAAATCGTGCGGCGCTAATTATAAAGAAACAAATAATATAGCTGTGCCGATCTTTCCCTGTATGGCAACGGTCTCATCCACCCACCTGGTTACCGGTCTGCTAACGCCTCTCGTGTATCGTCTGGGCCACCACTCAGTCATGATAGCTGTAAAAATAAATATAAACGGGTCGTCTCCTGTGACGTGGCGCTGTGTTGACGTGTTGTCGCCGGTTGCAGGGCGCGGCGCGTGCGCAAGGCGCTGGGCGGCGGCATGCGGCAGGCAGGAGTGCTGGCGGCGGCCGCCATCGTGGCATTGGACGAGGTGAGGCCACTCCTGGACCTGGACCACAAGCGAGCGATGCGGTTGGCCTTAGGTACGCAACTACGTATTATGTTTTATACTACCAAGGTAGCAAACAAGCATACGGCCCACCTGTTGGTTAAGCGGTTATCGTAGCCTACAGACGCCTGCAATACCAGAGACATAACACGCGCGTTGCCGACCCTTTAAACATTTCCAAACACCCCTTTTGAAGAACCCCATACTGCGTTCACTTGGGAAAACCTCAGGCAGGGAGATCATTCCACAAGCTGAGTGTTCGTGGGAGGAAGTTCCTCTGAAACCGCACAGTCCGCATAGGTACCTCTCGTCGCGTAAAAGAACGCTGCACAGAATGCGTAATTTTTGTAATTATTAAAGCTTTTCCAAAATTATCCGTATTATCCGGAAAATCCGGATATCCGAATAAAAAAGTTCACTATTATCCATATTATCCGGATACGAAAAGTTTACGGATAATGCAAGCCCTAGTTGTGAATTTCTATGGGGAGGCATGTTCAGCAGTGGATGGACGACCTCTGATGATGATCACTTCCCAACGTTCCAGTGATCCAAGGCCTCTTCACGAAGACATTCTCCGTGGACGTGGAGCACCAACACACGAACATGGTGTTCGTCAAGATCAGCGCGGAAAGTCCGCTGACGCCGACCGATGTGGTGCAGAGGCTCGGCCAAGTCAGCCTGGCGGAAACACAGGTTGGTGCATCACCAGATTGAATTTAGGACACACTTTCAAGAGCTTTCACTTCTACAAACGAAATTGTATGTTCTTCGTTCGTGTCAAAGTTTCACCTTTTTTATTAGGGTTCCGTACCCAAAGGGTAAAACGAGACCCTATTACTAAGGCTCGGCTGTCTGTCTGTCCGTCTGTCACCAGGCTGTAACACATGCGCCGTGATAGTTAGAAGTGTTAGTTGAAATTTTCACAGATAATGTATTTGTGTTGCCGCTATAACAACAAATACTAAACTGAATGAAATAAATATTTGAGGGGGGCTCCCATACAAAAAACGTGTTTTTTTTTGTTTTTTTTATAGACAATGGTACGGAACCTTTCGTGCGCGAGTTCGACTCGCACTTGGCTGATTTTTTATTTTTCATACAGTAGTAGAATAAAATTCGGCCACTGCACTGCGTTCTCTGTGGCTTTATTGAGGTCGTCCTTTGTTCAGCTGGTAGGGCACAAGGGGTAGGTGAGCAAATGGAGCATACATTGAATAGGCTCACCGCATTCCCCATTTACAGAGATTCTGTCTACAGCGACCAACTTGAGTTCGGAGTCTATTGGGGGACTTCCAGATTGGCCACGGGAGATCATGTCCTGGGGGCAGATGTTCTTCGGGAGATATAAAATAGGTGGTGGATGCTTCTCCTCACACAGGCTGATTTTAGTTGCGGTCGGAAGGTCATTGGATGCTTGCGTCTTCCTTAGAAAAAACCTGCGGCTTTTCAGTTGGGATCGAGCAGGTTCATGGTGCTTTGTATGTGCTTTGATTTGACGTTTCATAAAACACATTAATGTGATCCCTAAAATACCGATGCAGCGGTTCTCGAATCCGCTTAACGTCATAAGAGTTCAGATACTGATACTGTTTCGGTGGTTATTAATAGTTAAAAGGTAGGTAGGATGATTAATTTTGTTCCATACGTAACGAACGCACTAACAGAAGTTAGTTGGATACATGATGATGATGGTGGGTGAATGGGTACAGAGCATCGAGCAACTCGGAGGCCTGCAATGCTCTAAGGTACAGGGTAACACTTATTTATCTTCACAGGGTGACTGTAAAACGGAAAACGACGAAGGAGTGATAGTGAAGGCGGTAGAATGCGGCCAAGAGGCGAAGACTGTGCGCTTCGTGCTGCACCGGGAGATCGGCGACGAGGAGCTGTGGCTCGCCATCATGAAGATCACATACGTGTTCAAGGAGCTGGACGCTACTGTGTAGAGCCTCCTGATCAGTGGCGCAGCCGGTCACGGGTACGTGTGCCTCGTGATTAGTGGCGCAGCCGGGGGGTCACGGGTACGTGTGCCTTGTGATCAGAGACCGAGCTCTAGGGGGGCATGACCTCCCTGCAGCCTGTAACGATGACCAGCTGGGTTACCGTGAGCTCGTATAGCCATTCAGTTCAAAAACTATTCAGTACAAAAAATCGGTTCCGTGATATCCGCAACTATATTTAAAGGCACAGTCGCAGTGGGTCTATAGACTTCTGCTATTAAAGTTATTCAACGATGAAGAATGTTGACGACGAACCGATATTTAATACTGAATAGTTTTTGAACTGAATGGCTATAAGAGCTAATGGTAACCCCCCAGTGCCTCATTTCAAAAAAGACGAATTGGAACGTGATTTACGCGGTTCGGTGATAGTGCTAGTCTAGATACGATAGGTGATTGGTTTATGATAGCAGTTGAGGAATTCGTCTTTATAATACTCTAACATTGTATAAAGAAAACCAAAATGACAAAATAAAGTTAAAATTAAGGGTTTAAATGGCAGGCTTCTATTAAAACCTGTCAAATAGTACATATGGTAAGTTTCCCGTAATTAGTTGGGGAAATGAGGCAAATGAGCATTGATCCCAGTGATTATAAATTAACAATTTTAATTATTTTTATGTACAATTTTGTCGCCCATGCGCAAAATTGTGAGTTCCAGGGTTTAGGTTAGAGTCTTAATGAGGACTGCCTATCAAAACGCTGGCGTGGTGCTAGGCTTAATAGCGATAGGATTTAAATGAAAACACAAATGTGCAGAACATCGAATGTATTAGTTTCCTTGCCTTCAATTGAACAAAAATATTTAGTTATAAGCTTAAGAAAAGTTTCAATTCTGTGCAGCATTCTGAAACAAAACCACGATAGAACTTTCGTGGTCCCTTTTATTTTATCATATTCGAAAGGGCTCGCGATTTCTGGACGGTTTACTTAAGAGAACGCCGCACATAATCGACATGTAGTTATCTAGTGCAGAACTAAACTCAAATCGGAATCGTGACTCAAACATACAACTTTTCAATAAAATAATGGCACATCATTCATGATCGAGACAGGAGTATAGTTCTGGAATACTACTATTCTAATTTTACAAGGGTTTTTTACAATGTTAAGACGCCATAGGTTCACAAATGTCTCTAGAATTTTAAAGTTTTTGATAAGAATTCTTATAGTTTTCTATGAAGAAAAATATATATGATATTCTTGATCATTTTATCTAGTGAAATCATTAATTCAATACACTATTTGGATTACTTCACTCAATAAAAAAAAAACACAAAGATACCACCTTTTTAAAATTGAAATCATATTTTTGACTTACTTCTTTCACGTTTTAACTTATGAAACACTTGGTGTCATGTTCATTTTTATTTAAATTAGTGAAGTCATTAACAAAATTTAGCAAAACCAAAAGGGATTTTTTTATATAATTTTTTAAACACAAATATAAGTACCAGAGCGTGCGCTCGGCTTGCTCAGACCGGTCGCAGACCGCATCGAGGCAGGATCTGTGTCAATTTTCCCGCCATCGGTCACGTGACTACGGATGAAATGGAAACTATCAAGTCAGGCCCTTCTGGCACTATACGTCTTATTACCGGAATGTAAAGTCGGTATTTTAGGTCTATTTACACTCGACGTCCACTGCCCTAAAAGTCCAGTTTTCTAAACGTTTATTCGCAAATCATAATTATGAAAAGAGCCAACATAGGTACTTGTACTATTATTTATTCTGTGACAAAGGTAAGTAAAAGTAAACCTAGGTAACAAATACATTATCCGATTTGTTTTGCGAATAAACTCTGACTTCATACTGTTACTTTAGATAGCTACATGCCTAGTAGGAGTAGAGATCTGGCCAAAGAAATTACATCTCCGTCCCTTCTAGTGGATGTGGGATGTGCTGTGGTCTGTCTGACCAAAGAGTTGACCCTCCGTTTCTTCCCGTGGAAGAGAGCTGTGGTGTTTGTCTGGCCTAAGAAAATACCTCTCCGTCTCCTCAAGTGGATGTGTGAAGTGGTATGTCCGGCCTAAGAGTAACCCTCCGTTTTTTCCAATGGAAGAGAGTTGTGGTGTTTGTCTGGCCTAAGAAAATACCTCTCCGTCTCCTCAAGTGGATGTGTGAAGTGGTATGTCCGGGCTAAGAGTAACCCTCCGTTTTTTCCTATGGAAGAGTGCTGTGTTGTTTGTCCAGCCTAAGAAAATACCTGTGTGTCACCTCACGTGGATGTGTGCAGTGGTCTATCTGGCCTAGGAGTAGACCCTCCGCCTGTTCCCGTGGAAGAGTGTCGTGATGTGTGTCCGGCCTAAAAAAATACCTCTCCGTCCCCTCAAGTGGATGTGTGAAGTGGTATGTCCGGCCTAAGAGTAACCCTCCGTTTTTTCCTATGGAAGAGTGTTGTGGTGTTTGTCGGGCCTAAGAAAATACCTCTCCGTCTCCTCAAGTGGATGTGTGAAGTGGTATGTCCGGCCTAAGAGTAACCCTCCGTTTTTTCCTATGGAAGAGTGCTGTGGTGTTTGTCTGGCCAAAGAAAATACCTCTCCGTCTCCTCAAGTGGATGTGTGAAGTGGTATGTCCGGGCTAAGAGTAACCCTCCGTTTTTTCCTATGGAAGAGTGCTGTGTTGTTTGTCCAGCCTAAGAAAATACCTGTGTGTCACCTCACGTGGATGTGTGCAGTGGTCTATCTGGCCTAGGAGTAGACCCTCCGCCTGTTCCCGTGGAAGAGTGCCGTGATGTGTGTCCGGCCTAAAAAAATACCTCTCCGTCCCCTCAAGTGGATGTGTGAAGTGGTATGTCCGGCCTAAGAGTAACCCTCCGTTTTTTCCTATGGAAGAGTGTTGTGGTGTTTGTCGGGCCTAAGAAAATACCTCTCCGTCTCCTCAAGTGGATGTGTGAAGTGGTATGTCCGGCCTAAGAGTAACCCTCCGTTTTTTCCTATGGAAGAGTGCTGTGGTGTTTGTCTGGCCAAAGAAAATACCTCTCCGTCTCCTCAAGTGGATGTGTGAAGTGGTATGTCCGGCCTAAGAGTAACCCTCCGTTTTTTCCTATGGAAGAGTATTGTGGTGTTTGTCTGGCCTAAGAAAATACCTCTCCGTCTCCTCAAGTGGATGTATGAAGTGGTATGTCCGGCCTAAGAGTAACCCTCCGTTTTTTCCTATGGAAGAGTGCTGTGTTGTTTGTCCAGCCTAAGAAAATACCTGTGCGTCACCTCACGTGGATGTGTGCAATGGTCTATCTGGCCTAGGAGTAGACCCTCCGTCTGTTGCCGTGGAAGAGTGCCGTGATGTGTGTCCGGCCTAAGAAAATACCTCTCCGTCTCCTCAAGTGGATGTGTGAAGTGGTATGTCCGGCCTAAGAGTAACCCTCCGTTTTTTCCTATGGAAGAGTGCTGTGTTGTTTGTCCAGCCTAAGAAAATACCTGTGCGTCACCTCACGTGGATGTGTGCAGTGGTCTATCTGGCCTAGGAGTAGACCCTCCGTCTGTTCCCGTGGAAGAGTGCCGTGATGTGTGTCCGGCCTAAGAAAATACCTCTCCGTCTCCTCAAGTGGATGTGTGAAGTGGTATGTCCGGCCTAAGAGTAACCCTCCGTTTTTTCCTATGGAAGAGTGTTGTGGTGTTTGTCTGGCCTAAGAAAATACCTCTCCGTCTCCTCAAGTGGATGTGTGAAGTGGTATGTCCAGCCTAAGAGTAACCCTCCGTTTTTTCCTATGGAAGAGTGCTGTGTTGTTTGTCCAGCCTAAGAAAATACCTGTGCGTCACCTCACGTGAATGTGTGCAGTGGTTTATCTGGCCTAGGCGTAGACCCTCCGTATGTTCCCGTGGAAGAGTGCCGTGATGTGTGTCCGGCCTAAGAAAATACCTCTCCGTCTCCTCAAGTGGATGTGTGAAGTGGTATGTCCGGCCTAAGAGTAACTCTCCGTGTTTTCCTATGGAAGAGTGCTGTGGTGTTTGTCCGGCCTAAGAAAATACATGTCCGTCATCTCACGTGGATATGTGAAGTGGTATGTCCGGCCTCAGAGTAACCCTCCGTTTTTTCCTATGGAAGAGTGATGTGGTATTTGTCTGGCCTAAGAAAATACCTCTCCGTCACCTCACGTGGATATGTGAAAAGGTATGTCCGGCTTTAGAGTAACCCTCCGTTTTTTCCTATGGAAGAGTGCTGTGGTGTTTGTCCAGCCTAAGAAAATACCTGTCCGTCACCTCACGTGGATATGTAACGTGGTATGTCCGGCCTAAGAGTAACCCTCCGTTTTTTCCCATGGAAGAGGGCTGTGGTGTGTGTCCAGCCAAAAAAAAAAACTCTACATCTCCTCCCGTGGATGCAATGAGCATCACATCAATGTACCAATTCCACCTATTGCATTAGGATACAATTTTCAATGTTTACTACATTTTGATTACTAGGACAGAAAATGTATGGTAGTAAATGTGTTACCGGCTACCACCATCCAAAGGGCGTCGACGATTTTGGCATAGTCGTCAGCCACCATTTAGTTTTATTTTCAAGTTAGTGGCGCACTTTGAAAACTGTACATAAATGGCTAGAGGATACGGCTTATTCGCAAAACGTCCACTTTTCATAATGTACACCGCACTTTTGGTCCTGACCAAAACAGTTCTTTGAAACGGTGACCGATCGGATCCGTTCAAACGACGCGTCCTACTGTTTTATGGGAAAGATTAAAGAAAAATGTTACAAACAAAAAAAAATAGAAGGCTGCTCTATAATGGCTTTTTTAAACAGACTTGTCCGACTAGACTTTGGTTAGTTAAAGTCTTTTACCAAAGTTAACACTCGAAAATTTTGTTTATGCAGAAATGTTGCCAGCATCTTGGTGAATATATACGAAAATCCAAATTTTTTTCAAAACCAAGATGGCAGATGGTGTGGCGGCCATTTTGTTAAATGGTGGAATATAAAATTTACAAATTGAAAAAAAGAGACTGTGTGCAACACTTAGCTTGATGACTTGTATAGGGCTGTTGTGTGGGAGGACAAGTGGTGCTGCCAGGTGGAAATATTTTCCCCGTTTTTAGGGCAATTTCTTAGATTTTCTCCAAATATATATAAAAAATTAAGTTTTTGATAATAAAATGTATGTGGTATTATGAAGGAAGCCCTTAAAAATAACCTTTGACTATATAAATTTGTATATTGTTGGTAACCCTGGGAGGAAACGGTGCTTGTATAATCGAGAGACTGAAAAAAACGATATGGGTGGCGTTTTCGAGAAATTTGGAGGTGCTGATTGCGAATAAATCATCAAATTTGCAGTCAGGTACGTATGTAAGTGAGTAGGAAGGTAACCTGGCAACCCTGCGTAAAGGTAATATAAGAAAAAACTGATATGGGTGTCGTTTTTGAGTAATTTGTAGTTGCTGATTACGAATATTACTTAAATTTTTCGGTTACGTGGGTAAGTTAGTAGGTAAGCTGGTAACCCTATAAAATGGTAAGATCAGAAAAAAACTAATATGGGTGTCGTTTTCAAGTAATTTGTGGGTGCTGATTACGAATATTACGTTAGTTTTCTCTCTTCAAATTAACTTTGCTGTAGCTTATCGAGCTAACGAGACCAGCGTGACACGAAGTGGAACGATTCCACTGAGTGGAACGATGGTCGAGAGAGTGAGATAAACGAAGAGGCGACATTCGTATTAATTAGTGCAGGAGCATGTACAGGTACAGGTATAATTACAGGTACAGGTACAGACACAGGTACAGGTACAGGTACAGGTACAGGTCAAGGTCAAGGTTAAGGGTCAAAATCAAAGTAGATTTATAGAGGTTCGTAGGCGTTGGAAGGAGTTTGTAGGGTTTGTAGGATTTTGTAGGGGTTTGTAGTGTTGGTAGGGTTTGCAGGGGTTTGTAGAGGTTTGTGCATACACGCGAGTAAGCGGCAAAGGAAAACTGTACGCCAGCTGCTCGCACCTTTTAGTAGTAGTAGAGCTTTTTTGTGAAAGAGTTCGTCCGGGGAAGTACTACCATCATACCTATTTCTGCTGCAAAGCAGTAGTGCTCGCATTGCTGTGTTCCGGTTTGAAGGGTAAGGGTGCCGGTGAAATTACAGGCACATGAGACTTTTCATCTTTATGTCTCAGGGTGGCGGGCGCAGTGCAATGCCACATAGGGTGCGTCCTAGGTGGACGTGACCTATATGAGGTAATGCACCGTTCATAGGCAGAGGTTACCGCTTAACATCAGGTGGGCCTCTTGCTTGTTCCGTCATCCAAGTGGTATAAAAAAAAAAAAAAAAAAAACCTCACGCACCACCGACCCACTAGTTATTGTGCTATGGCTAGAGGATACAACTCATTCGCAAAACGTCCACTTCTACACCGCACTTATTCTCAATATGACCACTTCGCATAACCTCCACTTCGCAAAATATACACTCAATTTTTTTGCTCAAATAGACTAAAGGAGATGTCCAAAAAATATATGAAGGCCGGTATAAAAATAACTAGAAATTCTAAGCAACATAATAGTTATTTACGGATAAAGGGCATTTATTTGGCTATTTTTCAGCTAATGAAAAATAATAAATGTACCTCAATTTTTTTAAACTTGATTCAAATGTTGTGTTTTTCAAAATAAAGTTAGAACTTGTAACACTCCCAAAAGGTGAACTTGACGCTCTTTGGAAGGCAGACTAAGGAATTTTGATACTCTCTAGCTAGCGAGACAGGCCGCAGACAGACAACCACAAAGAACTTTTCATACGACTATCCTACCTTCGTTCCATGTTGTCGCGTTATTACTAATACTTCACTTATTAGTTTATCTGTTTTGTGTAGGTTCAGGATACATTCTAAGTAGATACCTACCTACACTGTTGGAGAGTTCACTAATTGATAGGAGCTGCCTGTAATGATAATAGTACCTTTAGCAATATGCATAGGTACCTACATTCCTCGCCTCCTTATAAACATATGTATTTTTCAGGTAGCTCAGGGCACAGATAAATTTATTGTAAATTGTGTGTTAGCACGTATTCCATTCAAGAAGAATATTTTAGTCATCATATCTTTGGGCACACGCAGAAGAAGACGAAATAGCATATTTTCGTGTTAGATAATATTTTACTCATCATATCTTTGGGTACAGGCAGAAGAAGACGAAATAGAATAATTTATTTTATGTGCGATCGCAGATATTTGTTTAGGGTGTTCTGGGTATTTTTATGTATAATAAAAAATATCTATCTATGTAATATATTGTATTAAGTATATCAGTTATCTAGTACACATAACACAAGCTCTGCTTAGCTTGGGGCTAGATAAAAAATGTGAAATGTGTAATGTGAACTGTCCAGCATTATTTATTTATTTATTTATTACACACGTGTGGTTTTGGCATGTTTGTTTCATTATGTTTTCCCTTCAAGAACAATTTTATTATTTTCTCGGAAACGGAGGTTTTATAATATATAAAATTTATATAATCGAGTAGCCCAATAAATAAGCTTTTTTTTAGATATATTTCATAACTTCTGAAATTTTCTCAGAATATTATACCACTTCTGGACATCTCCTTTATTCGCAATATGTACACTGGACTTTTCATAAAATGACTTCAATTATTATTTTTTTGAGTTTTTTTATTTTAGACTTTTTACTTTTTTCATAAGATTACATTTTTACTTCTTGGTTTTAAAAGTAAAATATAAATACAAGTAAAATGTAACGAAAAGTAAAAAAGTTGCAATTTCCACCAGGCAACACCACTTGTTCTCCCACACGATAGCCCTTTACTAGTCATCAAGCTCCGGTGTTGCCCGCAGTCTCTTTTTTCAATTTGAAAATTGAAAACTTTACGATTCTACAAAATGACCACCAAACAATCCGCCATGCGCCATCATGGTTTTTAAAAAAGTTGTGATTTTGCACCCTATATACACCAAGATGCTTACAACATTTCTATATAAACCAAATTTTCGAGTGTTAACTTTGGTAAAAAACTTTAATGCACCAAAGTCTAGTCGGACAAGTCCGTTTAAAAAACCCATTTTAGAGCAGCAATCTATTTTTTTCTTTAATCTATCCCAAAAAACAGTAGGATGCGTCGTTTGAACGGATCCGATCGGTCACCATTTCGAAGAAAGGTTTTGGTCAGCTTGGATTTTTGAAATGACAGATTTTTTCCCGAGTCTGATTAAAAAACTAAACACTTTCCTAGAACATGACCCCTCACTAAAACGACTCCTTCTAGGAGAATAACGATGTCAATGAGTCAGTGAGCCAGTAAATCCATATCCAGCTTTTTTGAAAAAAAAAAAATAGTTAGAAAAGTGCGGTGTACATTATGAGAAGTGGATGTTTTGCAAATGACCAGTACCCTCTAGAAAATGTAATTTTTTTAAAGTGCGCCTCTAACTTAAAAATAAAACTAAATGGCGGCTGACGACTATGCCAAAATCGTCGACGCCCTTTGGATGGTGGTATGGTATGTATGTTATGTATGGTAGTAACACATTTACTACCATACATTATCTGTGCTAGAAATCAAAATGAGTAGTTATTACATTGAAAATTGTAGAATGATATAGGTAGAATTTTTAGATTGATGTGATGCTCAATGCATCCACGGAAGGAGACGGACAGGTATTTTCTTAGGCCGGACACACATCACGGCACTATTCCACGGGAACAGACGGAGGGTCTACTCTTAGGCAAGACAGACCACTGCACACATCCACGTGAGGTGACGCACAGGTATTTTCTTATTATTTGTAAACATCCACTGGAGGAGACGGAGAGGTAATTTTTTAGGCCAGACACACCACGACACTCTTCCACGGGAAGAGACGGAGGGGCTACTCTTTGTTCGGACAGACCACTGTAAACATCCACTGGAGGAGACGGAGAGGTAATTTTTTAGGCCAGACACACACCACGACACTCTTCCACGGGAAGAGACGGAGGGTATACTGTTAGGTCGGACAGACCACTGCACACATCCACTGGAGGAGACGGAGAGGTAATTTCTTAGGCTGGACACACACCTCTGCACTCTTCCTCAGAAAGAGACGGAGGGCCTACTCTTAGGTCGGACAGACCACTGCACACATCCACTGGAGTATACGGAGAGGTAATTTCTTAGGCCGGACACACACCTCTGCACTCTTCCTCAGAAAGAGACGGAGGGCCTACTCTTAGGTCGGACAGACCACTGCACACATCCACTGGAGGAGACGGAGAGGTAATTTCTTAGGATCGAATCATGAGGTACTTATTTTGTTTATGGAACATCTGATTTTCTGCCACAATTAGATACCTTCCTGACGATCCATTTTTATAGGTAATGTGATTATCCAAATATCCAACAGAAATAATAAAAAAACTTACGTAAAAATTCTTTATTATTTATTTATTACTAGCACTAAAACTTATTATTTTTTGTGCGCATATTGTACTACTTTATGACCGTATGTGCGAAAATAATAGCAAGGCGCCTTAGAGAGTTTCCACACTATCCGATGCGATACCGTTATCGGCCGTAATTTTCATACATTTTATCGGTCTCCAATATCAGATACCGACAAAATGTATGGAAATGTGTTCCGATAAGGATATCGGATCGGAAAGTGTAAAAACGCTCTTACCCGCCGATAGAATTCGGGTCATTGAACTCGGCGCATCCTGCGTCCCGCTCAGTGGGTGGGGCGACCCCGCGTGCTTCACACCCTGACATAAAAATTTTCGTTGGCCCTATAGCGCCTTAAGTTTACAATGCGAGTTTTACAACGCAAAGTTTATTAATCGTTGACTGTACAATAAGTGTACATATAGCAGTTTTAGTAACTATATAGAGATATGTAATTAGGTAGGTACATTTTATAATTATTGAGGGATATAATAAATGGATATGACAATACTTATTACATACCTACTGTTTTACTGTACCTTACATGTGAACTAAGACGGCCAGTAGTCAAAAATTTATAAAAGCAAGAAGCATCAAGTCATACAAAGAGATATCGTTTTGGCCTAGTTTCTGTTTCTTTAAATATATTAATCTCAGTTTAACATTGAATAGTAAAAGTACACATTCTTATACATACCTCGTAAATCTAAATAGGCACTAATTATAATAAATGTATAATTACCAACAAAAATAGTCCTTGAAAATGGTAGCATATGATCATGCAGTTTTTCGGCGTGGAATGAAAAAAAGTTAATTTTATAAAAAACCCTTGAATGTTTCCCGTTTTCCATTCCAGAAAAAGGAACACTTATAATGGACGCGCATCGATTTCTAGCACGCATAATGTAGGGCCTCGAAGCTAATTACTCTATTCACGACAAGATGTCGCCACAAGAAAAATAGGACGCGCTATCAGCTGTCATTCCTTGCAATTGTCATACAAAAGCATTTTTGCGTACATCCGCATGCAAAAACGCTTTTGAAAGACATCCTGCCCCCTTATTCGCTATGACCAAACGTGACATAACGCGGGCTCGTTACGATATCTGCGTGGAATCATCGTTCAGAATAGATTATGACGTCACACGTTATTGGCAAGGAATCTCCTATTGTCATAGCGAATAAGGGCCCTGGAATGGATACGGCTACACCAATTTCCACCAACCTATCCACTAACCTAACTAAGAACCATCTTGCAAGCACCATCTTTCATAAAAATAAAACCGCTAAATAGGTCAAACCGTTTTGGAGATAAATGAGAACATTCACAAACACACAACCTCCCCTGTCACCCTGGTTGGTTGCTTTTCATACTAACGTATTTTACCAAATATGGGCGAACAGAGTATAATTTTACACTGAAATTACTGTTGTTGGCTTTTATATAGGTCATTATTTGCGGTAAATTATATTTGGTTGTAGAAATCAGTGGATTAATAGCGAAAATAACATCGAAATTACTTGTATGGACTACAATTTCGCTACAACTCACGCCAACAACATCGCTTTGGGTTTCCTGTTATGGTGTTGTACTTGTTTCTTAATAAATAATAATAAAAAACAAATAATAATTGGTAAAATACTTTGGTAAGAAAAAGCAACCACCTTAACGCAAATTTCACCGTTCCGAATAAATAATTTAAAAAAATCTAACCATGGTACGAGAATAACACAATTTTTACAGATGAACAAAAGAAGAGTAATGTGAGAAAAAATAAACTAAACATTATTAAATTGCAAAAATAAAGAAAGCGCTTTTCTGCAACTATCCATCCAGCTCTTAAATTAATTAGGTACTTAAGTTAAGCCTTAAACGCCACAACTATATGAAACATGGGCGTACATCAATTCCTTAAAATATGCCCGGCATTAAACACAGTTTCCTTTATTTATGAATAAGGTATTAATTATTTAAAAATTAAATAACATAGATAAGCCATTGGAGACCATAGTACGTAGCTACGTTCATATATAGGCTTTTTAAAACAAAAAATCTACACTAAATGCGCCACATCTATATGTACAAGGGCACTCGTTTTGCCTTCACTAAATCGAGTTTATTTTATATTTAACTAGCGACTCGCCCCGGCTTCGCACGAACAGCCCCCCCCCTATGTGCTTCTCCTGGTTCTAAGCTACGTCCCCACCAATTTTCAGCCGTTCTTGATTTATAAGTGGAGTAACCAACTTTTTTTTTTTTTTTTTTTCGAATGGATATTAATGCAGTTGACCGCCTGGGGCCATGACTGCTTTACCGGGCTTTTGGTGAGCGCAGATGGCGCTCAACCTGTAAAGTTAGGTTGGGGCAACGAGCACAAGGGCACCACTAGGTACGAACCTCGGCTTGGGCTGTTGCCAGGTTGGGAGGATCGAACAGATTGGGAGGATCGAACAGAGGGGATCGAACAGAGGGTAACCAACACGACTTTGTTTTATATATATAGATGCAGGGTATGCCAAGAGTAAGCACCATTTCTGTTAAAGTTAGAGGTTGGTTCTTAGGAAACATTAGGAGAATTGTCAAGAAAAATAAAACAGAATTTTTGTTTCTTTTTAAAAGTGTGTTTTAAGTTGATGCCGTTGTCCCTCCGATCATTTAGAACGCTCTAAGAGTTCTTGAGTGGAGACCGCGTCTTGGCAAACGTAGCGTGGGGCGCCCTCTGGCCAGGTGGAGCGATGACCTACGAAAGGCGGCGGCCAGTGATGAGAAGAGCCGAACACCGGGCTCAGCGGCGCGTATTGGGAGAGGCCTTTGTCCAGCAGTGGACTAGTGTGGGCTGATGATGAACGCTCTAAGGTCAAAGATGAGCTTGACTATAACCATAATAATAATAATAATCATTTAATCAAGAACAATATGATATCGTAGGGTAAAAATATATAGAGAAGGGGATATAGAGGGGTGCTATTCAGTGTCACATTCTCATAGGCCTCGGCCACAGACTTAGAGCAACACAACCACCGGGCACAGCGAATACGCGGCCAAGTCCACGTTGACAGCTAAGCATTGATGTTTAACAGCACTCTTCCCTCCACCATATTAGAAGTCACGTAGTCTACTTTTATTGGAGTTTACTCCTTAAGAATCGTTTTTCATGTAAGGCCCACGGTACACAAATAGATGGCAAGCAAAATCGTAAAATCGAGCGTTAAACAAAAGTGAAGTCGTTATAATTATTTTCTGAACTGAACTGGAGTAAACTCCAGTCGCGGGTCGGAGCTGTCAAACATACACTTTTTTTACCATTATTTTGTACAATATTAGTCCAGGAATTGGCCTTTTAGACGCAGTTCACTTTCAGAAGTGTCGTTCAAGTAGTATAAAAAAAACAAAAAAAAAACTTTCGCATTAATTATAGATCTGGCTAATGCCTCAATTTCAATAAAATTTAAATATACCTAAAGAAAATTATACAAAAGCAAAATATAATATAATTACATATATACTTGCCTAATTCATAATTATAACCTAATCATATACCTAATTTATAATTAATATCTAGTTCTTGGTTTCCGACAAAAATATTTCTAATATTACTTGCATCGTCGTCTCGGTTGCCTATTCCCTTTGAAAATGCCATAAAGATAATATATATATATATATATATATATAATAACGCCAGCACTATATATACACGCTGGTGTATTGCGTTCTTACATACTATTTGATATATTATGAGGATCTGTTATCCCTTTTTTATCCTAGTAATATATGTTATAACTACAAATAAATAGGACGGCTACTTAGTTGTGTGAATTTAAAAAATAAAAACGGACAAGTGCTAGTCGGACTCGCCCATGAAGGGTTCCGTAGCAGCAAGTAACATAATATAAAAGCTCTCGTAGTTCGTTGTAACTTTGATCGATGTTTTAATACTATTATTAAAACATAGTGTATTAAAAAAAAGTACATACTAGATCTCGTTCAAACCAATTTTCGGTGGCAGTTTACATATCATATTTTTTTTTTAGTTTTATCACTCTCTTATTTTAGAAGTTACACACATTTTACCACTTTGCAAGTGCTCTCGCGCAAACTATTCAGTTTAGGAAAAAAATATATTAGAACCTTGTTTTTTTTCTATTTTTGTGTGAAAATCTTAATGCGGTTCACAGAATACATCTACTTACCAAGTTTCAACAGCATAGTTCTTATAGTTCCGGAAAAAAGTGGCTGTGACATACGGTCGGACGGACAGACAGACATGACGAATCCATAAGGGTTCCGTTCTTTGCCATTTGTCTACGGAACCCTATAAACAATAGGAATACCGAAGAGTTTTAGGTTTGTATTCCAGATCTCAAACGGAATCAGTTGGGTAACTGACAAACATAAGACATTGGAAGTGTGGCGCTATCCGATATAACGATGGCGCTATCTGCTATAACGATGGCGCTATCTGCTATAACGATGGCGCTATCCGCTATAACGATGGCGCTATCTGCTATAACGATGGCGCTATCCGGTATAACGATGGCGCTATCTGCTATAACGATGGCGCTATCCGCTATAACGATGGCGCTATCCGCTATAACGATGGCGCTATCTGCTATAACGATGGCGCTATCCGCTATAACGATGGCGCTATCTGCTATAACGATGGCGCTATCCGCTATAACGATGGCGCTATCCGCTATAACGATGGCGCTATCTGCTATAACGATGGCGCTATCCGCTATAACGATGGCGCTATCTGCTATAACGATGGCTCTATCTGCAGTGTACATGTCCAGCAGTGGTTTCTAACAGGCTGATAATGTTGGTTAAGACGATTTTAGAGTCGTTGCGTTACATGCTCACTCAGTAACAGAAAAGGTTACAAACTTCATGTTAATACAGTAATTACAACACCAGAACTATATTTTACACAGGCGTAGCCCCCTAAATAATATCCTAATTAATACACTTCTTGTGGCAGTGTTCCTCCGAAAGAACTCTAACTACTTAGATTAATTAAAAGCTTAAGGACGCCAGGCAGGACTATATCAAACACAAGCATGGTCACTTACATTCTATTTAAAAACTATCCGAGTGGGACGCATCGAGCACATACCGATGAGAGGAATTGCCATTTATTTTAAGTACCTAGTAACCTGTTGTGACTCTGTATTTGTACCTATCATCAGACAATTAAAAGTCCCACCTAAATGTTTTCTGTAAACCGATAACAGATCAGACACAGGCGTGACTAGTGTGGAGAACACTAGTATTTTTTTAAAACTTTAATAGACCTTTGTTTGACCACGATCTCACCTGTTGGTAAGTGACGATGTGGCCGAAGATGGAGCACAAAGGTCTAGAAGGCACCTTAGGCACCTATTCACTCTAGCCTTGAAGAGACCCAGATTATAATTTTCAGGAAAGACAGACGAAGGCAGTGTATGCCAATCCTTAGCAGTTCGCAAATAGATTTAATTGGACTATAGCACCTCTATTCACACACAATTTTATGTCATACCTAGTTTAATTTAGTAACGTAAGTATTCCAGTGAGCTTGTACAGGTTTTTTTTTTAATTTTTTAATTCCGCCTTGTCAAAACTTCATTTAAACATTAATTAACAACGAACAATTCGTTATTTAATTGTTAACAAGTAACGCGATATAATAACTAGGCTAGATGAATGCTGCTAAAATGTTTCCTATGTACCTTTCGCAATGTACGTACACCATCCTTGCATCTACATATTAATATCTAATACCGAAAGAGAGTCCGTGGCGAACCACTGTGACCCCGCTATACAGGCTTTTAGTCCTAGTGTGGGGAACAGAGCCTAACCGTGGTACTATATCTCAGTTTATTTATTTAAGTTTCATAATGTAATACTAAGCATGTACCAGTTAATAATTTTTGACACAATAAAGCATTTATTATTATACATCCCGTACTACGCACGCCAGTCAAATGAAGGGAAAGGTGTACACGAGTAGTACATTACCGCTGCGTGTGCTATACTTTAAGATAATGTAAAGCTACACATCACGGGATGTAATTTATACTAATGTATATTATAGCAGCCGTATGCGACACTCTTTACATGTTTTCTTTGCCGTTTTCCCTCACTACCGAATAGAACAGCACAAAATTATGAAGTATTTGTATATTTCTAAATACACGGAGACATATACAGGTCAGTTGTCGATGTTGTACCTAATGTTGTACCTACCGTGTTAGTGGAAGAATTTAAGGATAGCCCGTATTACCCCTCTATTGGGTATGTGCTCAATGTGGAAACAGGTTATTTCTATTAGGTTAACGCCTAAACTAATATAATAAATAAATAACGCCAAAACGTTGGAAATTCACATTCTAAAATGTTGTCAGCCGACAATTATTTAAATTACATATGACTACAATTTACTTTATCTTTGATAATCAACTTAGTTACTAACATATAAATGTTATACATTTTTTTTGTAATAGCAGTTTAAATGTTTTACTTTTCTATGTTAATATTTATCAATGCACATTATTTACAAGTTTATAAGAACATCGCATGTAATCAAAAATATTATAATACCTACTTCAAACACAAACTATAAGGCTGAGATAAATAGACGTTACTTAGCACGTAATAATGTATCTGTCCCTATCTAGCACGCGTGATTTCACATGTGTGTGAAAATGACAGGGATAATGCTAAGCATTAAAACGTGCTAAGTAAGATCTATTTATCTCGGCCTAGGACTCGGATTCCCTTGGAATGGAAAACAGTGTTTTGCGTTTTGCATTCTTAGTTACGTTTATTATTGTTGTAAGTTAGTTCTAGCTCTGCAAACTTCATTATTTATTAGTTTACGTAAACTCAGCGTAAACTATTTTGTTCATTCCATACTGAAACCAACTGGTCGTGGTTATCAAAGCCGTGAGACGCTATAACACCTCTGTACCCTTCTCTATCATACGGCTTGTTGTAAAAGTGGAACCTATCGCAGTGCGTCGGTACAATCCCGACCTTTTTCGCCACTATGCCCAAGTAAATATCATCGAACCTAAAATGCTTCACGAAGAGACTCGCTATGTACAAAACGTTCATAGTTTTCTTAGATATAACATAAGCTCCAGCGGTTACGTAAGGAGGCCACTTGTTCCACGGGTATTCCTCCAAAGACACTCTCCATTTACTCGTATGGACCCTGTGAGGGCCGGACTTGAAAACGTAGCCAGCAAAGAGGTGACCGTCTTGAGTCGTGTTTTCAGTAGAATCTGTTTTCAATATGGTGCTTTCTGCATAGTCCAGAAGGTTCGACACAGATATATACATATCATCGTCAGTAAACAAGTAGTAATCAGCCGATGGGCAGTGTTCGAACAGCCATCGGAAAGACATCATCGTTTTTATGGTGTTATTGAAGTACGTGTCCATGAAATCAATTTGTATGATATCTTTGTTTTCCGCCATTTCTTCTTGGACTTTTCTCTGTGTATCGGAGCTTGTGCCTACTCCGAGGAAGAATAGCACTTTAACAATGCGTCCAGGTAGCATGCTTTCTTGTCCGTACGTCTTGCGTATAGCCGTGCGGTGTCCGAAGTTGTTCAAAGCTGATTTGACAACGATGAATAGGTCTAGCTTCTCAACTGTACTGCATTTGCCGGAGTTTGTTAGAAATCTGTATGGGTAGTAGTTTATGGCGGCTACACCGGGCTTCCTCCCTGCTAGTTCCTCCTTCACCAGGTGCTTGATGTCCACGTTGAGAGGATAATCGAAGCTGTCGTCGAAACTCTTCGAGTTGATGTAGTCACCGATTCCGAGCAAGAAGTAAAAAGTGTATAACACTATTATGAACAAAAAAAACAGTTTGTAGTGTCTGTGCCGCCTCATTTTGTAGTTCAAGGAGATTCGTATGAGATTCTGTTTCACTGCTCACATCTGAAATAGAGATATAAAACAGTTATTATAAAAAACTTGGTAAAGATATCATAGCCAATTGAATCTATAGAACTGGTTACGTAGTAATTACAACTCACTGGAACTACTAGTCTTACTTCGCACGCGTGGAGTCTGTATAAAAGTAGTTTTAGTAGTAGTAGAGTTTTTTGTGAAAGAGTTCGTCCGGGGAAGTTGGTACTGCCGCAAAGCAGAAGTAGTAGAGCTTTTTTGTGAAAGAGTTCGTCCAGGGAAGTACTACCACCATACCTATTTCTGCCGCAAAGCAGTAGAGCTCGCATTGCTGTGTTCCGGTTTGAAGAGTAAGGGTGCCGGTGAAATTACAGGCACATGAGACTTCTCATCTTTATGTCTCAGGGTGGCGGGCGCAGTGCAATGCCACATAGGGTGCGTCCTAGGTGGACGTGACCTATGAGGTAATGCACTGTTCATAGGCAGAGGTTACCGCTTAACATCAGGTGGGCCATCTGCTTGTTCCGTCATACAAGTAGTATAAAAAGAAAAACAAAAAAAAAAGTAGTGCTCGCATTGCTGTGTGTTTGAAGGGTATGGGTGCCGGTAAAATTACAGGCACATGAAATTTTTAATTTTTATGTCTCAGGGTGGCGGACGCAGTGCAATCTAGGGCGCGTCCTAGTTGGACGTGACCTATGTGATAATACACAGTTCATAGGCAGAGGGTACCGCTTAACATCAGGTGGACCATCGGCTTGACCCGTCATTCAAAGTTATATAAAACAAAACCGGCCCCCCACCCCTCCCATCCAGCATTTATCTACACACCAAATATCAAAATACGCTCAACCGATACGGAGTTGCGTTGTTGTAAGTTACGGATATACACATAACGCGAGCGTAGCCGCGGTAGGAAGCTAATATTAACTGTTATTATAAGTTGTGTTTTTTTATTTTTTCTGTTTGTTTATTATTATTTGTTTTGTTTTCTTTACCTTACACAATTGGAACTCTGAAATTGTAAATTCGGAGGGCGTTAATATTCGCGACACATATTTATTTCAAAAAATACTGCGTTTAATAATCTCAATACACTGTACCTACCAATGTTTTTGATCCAAATAAAGAATGTTGTATTGTATTTTTTGTAATAAAACATTCCCTATAGCACTCAGGAATAATGTAACGTCCTTGTTCGTAAATAAATTTTCTGACCCCTACATCCAAACTCACAAACAAATATTACCTCTAAAACATTGGAGTAGATTGGCACCCCATTTGGGGTATTTTGCAGGTAAATAATTGTAATTCACTGGGTGACTCTACTAGGCGCGGCGTGTGACACAAATGCTTACGTCATATTTGTACGAACAGCATCCATTGAGATGAAATGGTTTTGCATTACATTTTGAGCTTATCAGTCCGTTATCTTTGTTTAACAGATAACATTTTATAGTATAGAATAATAATTTATTCATTCGAAGCACACACATTATACAATTTACAAAACAAGTAATTAATTTTGTTAAAATTAAAAAAACCCCCAACGCTGAACGGCTGAACCTATTTTGATCAAACAAAGCTAAGAACACTCCCGACAAATAGACCTTTCAAACAAACAAAAAACGAAATCGGTCCAGCCGTTCGGGAGCTACGTTGGGCAGACACACATACACAGACACGTCAAACGTATAACACCTCTTCGTTTTTCGTCGGGGGTTAATAAGAGATCATAAAATGGCTTGTTTAATATTAAAGTATGCCAGACAGAACCTACACTAAGTCGAGACTTGTGTTGTAAGTTCTGCTTACCTTCGAGGGACTTGTAGCCTTACGCAGCCATAACTATTAAAATACCTAATCTAACAATGCTGTATGTTTGAACGGCAGCCGTATGCTTGAAGCCTGGGAGCATTGTACATTAGTAGCATAACAAAAAAACCGGCCAAGTGCGAGTCGGATACGCGCACCGAGGGTTCCGTACAAACCTGTAGGTATATAAGTAAAAGAAATGGTATTTTTATTGCTTAATGAATCATCAAGAGGAAAGGGGTCAATTTTAAAATTATTAAAAATATTTTGATTATATAATGTAACTAAAATTTTATGCTTTTTCCAATGTTTCCTTTATCTGTGCTATATGACGTAGCTTCGTACCAAATTTCAAGATTATGAGTTCACGAAAAGTACCCTGTAGGTTTTCATTCCCTTGCGAGTGTCGAAAATTTGCAGCATAAACGGCTGTATCTTAGAAGTTTGATTTTTTCACATCTCCAAGGGACAGTAGACCTGAGTGTTTGATATTAATTTCAGCTTGACAACTCCACGCTTTCCTGAGAAAAAGGGTCTTGACAGACAAGCAGACGGACAACAAAGTGATTCTATAATGGTTCCGTTTTTACTCTTGAGGTACGGAACCTTAAAAAGAAAAAAAAGGTGTTTCCAGGCCGAGATGATGATGGGAAGCTCTTGTATATCATCAACAGCCTTTGGAAGACCACTGCTGGACGTGCCCTCCCCCATTGAATGTAATGGGGGGATTTGCCATAATCACCACACTTGGCAGGCGGATTGGTGGTCGCAGTATTGGTGTTAGGTTGGTTGGTTGGTGGAAGCTGCTGCCTATCCTTTGGTTGAAGCGCTCGTATTGACCACCTCTGTGCCGCAGCGGGCGAAAGTTCACCTGCGACGCAGGAGGTTGCGGGTTCGATTCCCGCCTCGGAACAAATATTTGTGCGATCTGCAGATATTTGTTCAGGGTGTTCTAGTTATTTTCTATATGTTTAATAAAAATATCATCTATGTAATGTATTGTATATCAGTTATCTAGTACCTATAATACAAGCTCTGCTTAGCTTGGGGCTAGATAATGTTGAGTGAACTGTCCAGCAATATTTATTATATTTATTATTTATTGTGCCTTGAGAACAAGAATCAACTGATGCATAGAACGAGAGTAGGTGGGTTCTTACTTACCTAAGTTAGTCAAAAGTAAAGTGAAGAGTTCATAAGACCATAATAGTTTGTAGGTACAGATACACAGTAACTGCCTCTATGTAAATTAACTTGAGTCTTAGTTGATAACCACTCATTTGTAATTGTAAGTAAAACTAGTCTTGCGTATAAAGTATATACGTTCCTTGGTTGTTATTATATTAACCGCACACGAGACTATAGAGGTGAAGCACTTAACTCAGACGACTCCAGCGGCGCAGGGCGCGGGGTACTCACTCGAGTCAGTCTTATCTGAACAAGTAGGCGAGTACTAAGATATTGGGGCAAGGTACGTTTTACATTATGGAAATTACAGAATAATAAATTTAAATGTGACCCAAAAATTCCGTTCCAGCTGGACAAGAATATCTTCGCCTAAAATCAAATATAATATTAGCAAAAGCGGCGATGAGGTCACCACTTGTCACGTCTTTATACACACGATGGTGCAACCCACTGTGCAACCCTCTGTGAAAAGAGGCCCATAGAGGCTCTGCCTACCCCTTCAGAGAAAAAAGCGTGTCTGCCTATCACTTCGGGGAAAAAGGCGTGTGTCTATGTATGTATGTATGTAAAAACTCCATGCGGAAGAAGTCGCGTGCATCCCACTAGTGCAGGGGTGAGCGCTACAGGCCTAAAAGGGGGCGGAAAGAGACTCAGAAAAAAAAATGGGGCGTCAAATCAGACACACTTTCGCTTTTTAATAGTTATTAGTATTATAGGTAGGTAGTTTTCGTAGATAATAGACCGAGGGCAATCATGTTTTAACAAGTTTTTGTTAAATAACCCGATTTGTGCATGTCTAATTTCCGCTAATATAGCTCACAAAAATTAATTTAACTTGAAGTTATAGTTGTTTTTAAGTAGGTGAAAAAATGGAGGCGCTAAAAAATAATTTATTCTCAAAGTGGGCAGTAGACAAAATAAGTTTGGGAATGAACTAGTGTATGTATGTATAGATAGATAGATAGAAAATTCTTTATTGCACAAGACAAAAAGCAGTAGATAGGCGAACTTAATGCTAATTAGCATTTTCTTCCAGCTAACCTTTGTGTAATGTAGAGTGGGTGGTAGTGCTATTAAAATTAATTATAGGTTGATTATGTATTTATGTAATGTATTATGCCCTGTTTGTCCTGTATGACTGTTGCCCATAAAACTCACCGGCTCACAGCGAGGTATCGACTGAAGAGCTGATGGACACCGGAGGCAGGTAGTAGCTGCGGATCTGAGAGTGGAGTCGAGCCACTTCCCCGTCAAGAGTCTCCATGTCCCGCACCATTTGAGTGAACTGAACGATACCTGTTACAAAATTAATTTGAGAATTCTATTAAATTTACATTTTTAGAAGAAACTAGCTGGGGTCCCGCGCTTCGCGCAGGTTCTAGAACTTTCAGAAATTTCCCGAAGGTTCGCGAAATTTCCAAAAAAAAAACGAGGTTTTTGAAATTTTGGAACTTTTTCTGAGATTCTTGAACTTTCGGAAATTTCTCGAAAGTTCTCGATCTTTTTCAAGCTTTTCTGGAGGTTCTTGAACTTTTGGAAATTTATCGAATGTTCTCAAACTTTTTCAAACCATTCTGGAGGTTCTCGAACCTTCTAGAATTGCCTTGAACTTTCCAGAACCTCACCGAATTTTTCGAACCTTCTAGAAGTTTTGGTTGAGTTTCAGGTCAAGTTGACCTCATTCTAAACCGTTTTTCTCTAAACCTTAACAGCGCAGCCCAAAACCCAAACCACAGATTACTTAATAGTTACTACGCCCAAACCTTCTAAACCGTTTTTCTCTAAACCTTAACCGCGCAGCCCAAAACCCGAACCTTCTTCATGGATGGGAGGGTTGGGGCTACCCTACGGTTAAACCTTTTTTGGGCTGAATTGGTTTGTTTTTGAGTTTTATCGGAACATACCAACACCAACTTTCTTTTATAATATATATTGATGAAGATTAAGATCCAAACGTGGTCACCAGCTGAAGTTAAACCGTGACCCCGCCGTCTCACTTGCCGCTCATCACTTCTTCAGCAATAGTGGTTCACAATTAGAACGCGCTATCAGATGACGTCGTTACTGCTACTTCCGTCAATGCATTCAAAAATAAACTCGACATCTAGCTTCGAACAAATAAAACAGTGCTCATTTTTTTTTACCAAAACTACACCAACACTTATAGACAATATTTCGACTAAATTTTAAATTTTAATACTGTGACGTAGACACATCATCGAAAGCTGCTCGTCTATAAATAAATAATAATAATAATAAATTATCTTCTATCTAAAGTGTTCATACAACAAATCAAAGTAATTACTGTCTAGTTCATACCAGAGCCGACAAGTAACTTTTATCGACCTCTGTGGCACGGCGGGCGAAGGTTCGCCTGCGTCGCAGAATGTTGCTGGTTCGATTCCCGCCTCGGAACAAATATTTGTACAATCTGTAGATATTTGTCCATGGTGTTCTGGGGTATTTTCTATGCATATTAAACAATATGTATCTGTGTAATGTATTGTATTAAGTATGTCAGTTATCTAGTACCCATAACACAAGATCTGCTTAGCTCGGGGCTTGGGGCTAGATAATGTTGTGTGAACTGTCCAGCATTATTTATTATTATTATCATCACCGCAACAGTTTTCTCTTTCACCTCAATTGCCGTTGAGCGTGCGCCGAGATATTGCAGCACTTAGCGTCTTATATAAGATTTTGAATAGGGAATGCTCTGAGGAGCTGGTTGAACTAATCCCAGCTTCGCACTTTTATAACCACACATCCCGCCATCGTCAGCGAGCTCACCCGCACATTTTGGATGCGTGGAGGATGCACAGTGCGTTTCTCGCGCTCGTTTCTCCCGCGTACCTGCAAGGCGTGGAATGAGCTCCCGTTGGATGTCTTCCCACAGGGCTATATATGGGTAACCTCAAGAAAAATATCAATAGGGTTCTTAATGGTAGGCAGCGCGTTTACAATACCGTGGGTTTGCAGATGTCCATAGGCAGCGGTGACTGCTCTACTCTAAAATCTGCTTGATTGCCACCTTATAATATAAAAAAAACCGCCCAAGTGCAAGTCAGACTCGCGTACAAAGGGTTCCGTAACATTATCTATAAAAACGGCATAAAACACGTTAAACGGCCCCCCTTAAATATTTATTTTATTCTGTTTTTTTAGTATTTGTTGATACAGCGGCAACAGAAATACATCATCTGTGAAAATCTAAGTGTCACAGTTCATGATGGCTATCCCGGTGGCAGATGGACGGACAGCAAAGTCTTCGTGAAGGTACGGAACCCTAAAAAGTATGGGTCTGTATGATTTTCATATTTTTGTCTGAGGCCCTGGATTCAAGTCGGCGACACAACTGTTGCAGCATCTATTGCTTCAAATACAAGTGCAATACAGCAACATAAAGTTACTGCTCTCTACTTCAGCAATCTCTCATGCCAAGAACATTTTCTACATAGAAATCTGAAGTAAGGAGAAGTGTTATCCAGGCTGTTTTGTATTGAAGACATATCGAGTAATCTATATATCTATCTATTTAGCCCGTGTCCACCCACTGCTGGGTATAGGCCTCCTCTCTAATACGCCACTCTCTCCGGTCCTGTGCTGCTCCCATCCATTGTCGTCCAACCAGTTTAACGATGTCATCCGACCATCAGATGAGTAATACCGCTACCAAAATGTAAAGGTGGAAATACCTTCTTTTTTTTTAACTACGTTGATGACGGAGCAAGCAGATCGTCTACCTGATGTTAAGCGGTAGCCTCTGCCTTTAACAACGCATTACCACATAGGTCACATCCACCTAGGATGCACCCTATGTGGCATTGCACTGCACCCGCCACACTGAGACAAAGATGAAAAGTCTCATGTGCCTGTAATTTCACCGGCACCCAAAACCGGAACACAGCAATAAGAGAACTACTGCTTTGCGGCATAAATAACAATCTTAATACCTTCTCTAGAGTTGCTGAATCCATGTCGCTTAATGGTCTCCATCTCAATCTGCACAACCATCGGGAACACAATCTGCATCATCTTGAGCATCTCGTTTCCAGCGGCCTCCTTGGCTTCATCCAGCTTGGATGCATAGTCGGGGGACTCCAGTGCGTCCATCACTTCACCGAGGATCTGGCGCATCTGGTCCACGGTGATGCTTTGTGGGGAAGCCATTGGCGATCAAACTGGAAGATAGAAAATTATATTTGAGGACACTTAGGGGTGAAGCTACTTGCAACAGTCAGGGCTGAAGTCTGTACGTTGTATGGAAAAAATGCATTTAACATTAATTGATGGCTAAGAAAAACGCTACAAGACAGGCTTAATTTTTTTAAGGCACACTCACCAATGCACTAATTGCAATATAATTGCGTGGGCCTATCGATCCTTCCGCCCCAGACTATAACATAAACCCACTAGCAATCTATTTTATGCTATCCTCCATTACAAATTGATGCACAGGACAGGATTACCTAGCCCATTCTTTGACCTAGGACCTAGGTCAAAGAATAGGTAATCCTAACAAAAATCACCTAATTAAAGTGTAATCAGTGCAGCGAGTGAAACTAAGACATTTCAACACTCTGAAATAGGCACATCAGCGAAAGCTGCTCGTCTATAATTTGAAATAATAATAATAATTTATCTAAATCATTGATAATTTTAGCTTACTTGTAGGTGCCTCCCGGATGCCTCCGTCCAGATGATTGCTATACCAGACTCATTCCTTTTGTCTGCACCACAATCCGTTGTGCTCACAGTCACTACCACCTATTGAAGATCAACACAACAGATGATCAACAACAAACAAAGGTGATATGCTTTTAGCCTTAGAGCATTGCAGGCCCGATGCATTTAGCTAACAAAATAAATTAGTGAGTGAGCCGGAGCCGCTGGCTCGCTGTACACACATCCGGTGGATTAATATTATATTAGCATCATTCATTCGCTAATTTCATTACGATTTACGATAGCTTAATTGCATTGCAGTGCAGGCCTCCGTTCGATAGAGATTCGTTCATGACGATAGCAAATAAAACGTAGTGATTTTACATGCTCAGTGATAACAAAGGCACAGACAAACAGATTAAGATGAATATACGAATATACTACAGCAAATATGAAGGAACTGGGCAGGAACAGTTATCGTATTACTTACAAGAAACAATCAGAAATCAGAAAATCAAAATCACAAAAATTATGTTTTTTTTTTTTTTTTTTTTTTTTCGCCCTTTTGGGCAGGCTATAGTCTAAGACCATACCGCCTAGTCATACGTAACGTATTTTTTCTTCCGTAAGTTCTTTATGTTTATGTCTTTCGTATAAATTGTTATTCAAATTCTTAAAATAGTCAAATCCAGGTTAAATATCATTTGATTTAATCTTCAATGATGTCTTCTTCGTAGTTAGGTAAGATGTCTTCTTCTTTTTATTTCAAAGTAAAAAAAGCAACGAAATATCTGTCAGGCAAGTCACTGACATTCATAGTTCATACAAATAAAGAAGAGGAAGTGTTGAGGACTGGCTGGAAGACGGACTCCTTGTTTTTGATATTGTCAATGTTTTTAAAAGATATTGTTTTGGCACTTGTGTGTGTTGTCAGTTGACTGTTTTTGTACGTAGACTTGTGCAGTGAATTTATGTGTATTTTTAAATAAACTACCATTTTCTTTTAAACCATTATACAGTCCTATCACTCGTTAACATTTTTGGTCCTTTCGTCGCCTAAATTGTACCATTTTTTATCATTTCACATTTTTTCAATAAACGTCATATAATTTTCGTATCACTAAATATCATTGATAATGGTAGTTACACGTAGTCAAACGCGGTCAATAGTTCGCTCAACCGTCCCAGATCATAGTGCAACACATCGCGAAGAGCATATTATGCCGCCCTCGCTTCGCGATTCCGATCAGACAGGGCCGTCTAGAGACGGGACGAGTCAAGTGACCATCGCGACTGAGAACTCGCAACATACAGGGAGTAAGAACACTGCACAGCAGCTTGATGTAGGAGTGCTCCCGACGTGTTCCAGTCGTCAAACACAGTCAACCTTCAAAAATCAGTCCAAGCATAGCTCCAAACATTCGCGAACGTCAAATTCAACTGTGTTAGCTCAGAAACTGGCCATTGAAGCAGAACTGCAGCAGCGCCGCGTAGTTCGTGAACGCGAGCGAATGGAGCGTGAACGAGAGCGCGAACTTGAACGCGAGCGCGAACGTGAGCGTGAACGTGAGCGCGAGCGCGAACGTGAGCGTGAACGTGAGCGCGAGCGCGAACGTGAGCGTGAATTTGCACTTCTTCAACAAGAAGCGGAGGAGATGGAGCTGCGAGCAAAGCTCGCCGCTCTGGAGGCACATTCAGATAAATCTTCCACACGTAGCTCTTCTCATAAATCTCGTAACGAACATGTCGCATCGTGGGTATGTAATCAAAATACACCTAATCTCGTTGCTGTTAACGCCCCTTTGCCGTCTGTCGCACCCACTGTAACCTTGGTTAAGCCCCAAGGCGCTCCTGAACGTTGTGTGCAACTGACGACACCTTACAGCACCGAACCTTGTCACCTACGTCCAGACAAATCAGTTATTCCCGTTTCGAACTGTAAAACTCAAGAAGATCCTATGTCACAACTTGCGAAAGCTATTTCATCATTATCCGATCGCCGCAAAAGACCAGAGCTAGTTTCTTTTTCAGGCAATATTAATGAATGGCTAGCATTTAAATGTACATACGAGCGAACTAAAAGCTTTTTTACACCCGCAGATAATTTAGCACGTTTAATCGCTGCCGTTCGTGGAGCGGCCCAGGTAGCTGTTTCGTCAATCTTGTGGGAAGCTCAAGACCCAGAAGAAGTAATGAGCGCTCTAGAACAGAACTTCGCACGACCTGAGCTGTTGGTAGCACATGAGATTGCCAGCATTCGCAGTTTAAAGATAAGTAACGCAGAACATTTAAATACGTTAGCAAATAAATTGAGAAACTGCGTAGCTACTATAAAACTGCTCAAACAAAACGAGTTTCTGTCCTCAATAGAACTTCTTCGAACAGTACTTCTAAAGCTCAGCGAACAAACTAGAGATCGATTCACTGACTACGCCGCTACGAACAAACCTTTCGAACCAACGGTAACTAAGCTTGAACTACTTTCTCGGTTCTTGGTGCTCGAGGCCGAGCGACAACTGAACTACAATTTCCTTGTTGACGTGACACCAAGCACCTCCTCGAGTAAGGTTTCCTTTTATAAATCTACTACTATGTCAAAAGATCTTGTACATGCTACTGTATCTTATGATAAAAGTAGTGATAAAAATGCGGAGTGTTCATACTGCAAACAAGGTCCGCACTCAATCAAACTATGTAAGGTATTCGCGTCCCTTTCCGTAGACGATAGGTGGCGTTGGATCAAAGAGTCAAAGACATGTTATCGGTGCCTGAAATCAAACCCGCACAAGTGGAACGACTGCCGTGCTAAGCGTTGTGGTTTTGATGGCTGTGCCAGGCGCCACCACTCCCTTCTCCATGGCGATGGCACATCGCAATATAAGGGAACAGAACCAACTAATACATTTCTTTCGTCACAGGATACAAGTCATCACACCATCGTACCTCATAAAGACGGTGGCGTTGTAGCCGCTGCGTCTACCACTGAGGCGAATATTTCCGAAACCCAAAACGTTACCAACTTATCGGACGGGTCGGGAACAATCCTAGGAATACCTGCGACTCGTTCTCGAGGTTTGTTAAAGGTGGTACCAGTAGTGTTGGAGGGGCCGCATGGCTCACTCGATACGTTCGCTTTATTAGACGAAGGTAGTACCGCTACGCTTATTGATGGTGAGATAGCCACACGTATCGGAGCAGAAACTAATGAACGACAACGACTACGTATCAACGGAGTAGGTGGTATGTTCCTTGATACAGAGGTAGACTTAGTAAACTTTTTTATACGGGGGCGTGGCTTATCTGAGCGCCACCTTGTTCAAGGCGCTCGCAGCATCACTCCACTTCGCCTCGCACCGCAAAGAACGGACACTTTTGACCTTTCAGGGTTCGCGCACCTGAAAGATCTGGCTGAAGTATTATCATACGAAACAGCAACGCCGACTGTTCTTATTGGGGCAACAGACTGGTACCTATCACTTAGTCGTGAGATGCGAGTAGGTAGAAAAGATGAACCTGTGGCCTCAAGAACTACATTAGGTTGGGTTTTGCACGGCGCCGTATCTTCATCATCTAAGCCGGTGGTATTTGCACATCATTGTACCGACTATGAATCGCGTACGATCCACGACCTAATTAAACAACAATATGAGCTGGATTCTTTAGGTGTTCTGAAGAATGCCCCGCAGCATAACAAAAACGACCAACGAGCAGTAGATCTAGTAGAATCATCGGCCCAGAGATTAGACTCCGGACGTTTTCAGGTTGGATTACCATGGAAACAAAAGGTGACAAATAAGGTTCCAGATAGTTATCATCATGCGCTGTCACGCCTGAAGTCCCTCGAGAGGCAGATGACAAATGACAAATCATTCGCTTCAGATTATAAAAACTTTATTGACGGCATTATCCAAAAAGGTTACGCGGAAGAATGCGATCCGTCCTCATACCATAAAACGTTTTCGAATTTAGAGGTTTCAACTGACGCTCCAATAAGATGGTACCTACCTCATTTTGGCGTGTCCCATCCACAGAAACGGAAACTGAGAGTTGTCCACGACGCTGCGGCTGCCACTAGGGGTGTCAGTTTAAACAGTTTGTTACTGCAGGGCCCTGATCTTTTGCAATCCTTATTAGACATTCTTTTCCGTTTTAGGGAGGGACCGATCGCATTTAATGCAGACATAAGAGAGATGTTTCCTCAGATAAAGATAAGAGAAAGCGATCGAGACGCACTAAGATTTTTATGGCGCGACGGTAACATAGAAAGCGATCGAGACGCACTGAGGCGCGACGGTAACATACAAGTAACGGTAAAAGAATATAGGATGTCATCGTTAGTTTTTGGTGCTGTTTCTAGTCCTTTCATAGCTTTGTATATTAAAAATAAAAATGCTAAAGAACTTGAGCACATATATCCCGCGGCTGCGCACTCCATTATTTACGACCACTATATGGACGACTATATCGGAAGCGAATTTAACCTTCCTGATGCCGCACGTTTAGCGTCCGATATAGTCACGGTTCACAAGTCGTGTGGTTTTGAGATGCGTGCATGGGTATCGAACGTACAAGAGGCGCTTGAGCTAGTTCCAAAGGAATTGCATAGTAACTCCAGTTCTGATGTACATTTTCCACCTAATAATGACGTAGGCGCATTAGGCGTGAAATGGAATCCTTTTGAAGATACTCTAGGTTTCCGTACTGGCTGCAAAACGGTAGGTAAAAATTTGACCAAACGCGGTTTACTTTCTAGTGTTATGTCGATATATGATCCCATAGGTTTGCTCATGCCAGTAGTGATTCAGGGTAGAATTATTATTCAAAAACTATGGAGAGAAGGATCTGCCTGGGATTCACCTATCCCCTCAAAATATGAAGCTGAATGCTATAGCTGGTTTGATCAGCTCGCGTCGGCAGCTAGTCTAAGAATCCCGCGCTGGTACGTAGGCAGACCAGAGCAATGCGACACTCAGCTTCATATTCTAGCCGATGGGGGGGAACAAGCCTATGCTTGCGTTGCATATTGGCGTTATACTTTCATAGACGGCTCAGTCAGACTTGCTTTAATAGGCAGCAAAGCGCGTGTTGCTCCCTTGAAGCCACTTTCTATTCCGCGTTTAGAATTACAAGCGGCCCTAATTGCGACACGTTTTGCTCAAAGTATTTTGCGGGCTCATCGTTCACAACCTTCCGCTGTCTACTACTGGACCGATTCCATTACAGTTTTAAAGTGGATCCGCAGTGACGCGCGTAATTTCAAAGCGTTTGTAGCCCATAGATTAGGAGAAATTTTAGAATTTACGAATCCATCCAATTGGAACTGGCTTCCTAGTGAACTCAATATCGCAGACGATGCTACGAAACCAAAACGTTCCAAGCTATCTATATCGCATAGATGGTTTACTGGCCCATCGTTTCTTGCTGAACCCTTCAAAGAATGGCCCCGTGAACCAGAGTGCAACACCGATGAAGCTTCACGAACGTCTGAGCTAAAACCCGAGTTCGTGGGACTTCTTGTGAATAACCCGTTACTTGAGCCGCCGGTTCCTGATGTTACTCGTTTCAGTAGCTGGCTGCGGTTATTAAGAGCTACCGCCCGCGTTTTTCAGAGCGTAAGAATTTTTTGGTCTAAGTCTCGTTCACCGCGTTTAATCTCGAAATCTGTTGACGATACTACGTCCCCCTCGCAACTTTCGGCAGCGGACATGCTTCAAGCAGAGAAGATGCTCTTCCAACGTGTTCAGGCAGACAGTTTTGCAGAAGAACTAAAGTTTCTAAAAAGGTCTCAGCCAATGCCTAGAAGCAGCCGTATAGCAGCGCTCGCCCCGGTCCTCGACAAAGATGGTCTTATAAGATTATATTCGCGCATAAAGTTCGCTCCCGGGGTGGATGAGAGTGTAAGGTCGCCAATTATCCTAGATGGCTGTCATCGAATCGTGCGCTTGTATACTTTACATAAACATGCCGAAGCAGGTCATGGCAACCACGAGCTTGTCCTTAACGAACTCAGACAGAGGTTTTGGATACTTCGAGCAAGAGATACCATTCGCAGTGTAGCTAAAGCTTGTTTACAATGCAGAAAACAAAAGGGCCGACTAGAAACGCCGGCAACAGGTGATCTTCCTTTGGAACGCCTTGATCACCATACAAGGCCGTTCACTCATATAGGCCTAGATTATTTTGGCCCGATAGAAGTGTCAGTAGGAAGACGACGGGAAAAACGATATGTGGCGTTATACACGTGCCTAGTAACAAGAGCCATACATTTGGAGGTTGCTACATCGCTGACATCTGCTTCCGCCATAATGAGTCTTAGACGTCTGATAGCCCGAAGAGGATCTCCTACAACAATATTCTCAGATAACGGCACAAATTTCGTGGGAGCCAGTCGAGAACTTTCCTCGTTTTACGATGGAGCAGTTGAGAATTATGCAACCTGTCACAAGATTTCATGGCGTTTTATCCCACCCGCTTCACCTTTCATGGGCGGCGTATGGGAAAGATTGGTGCGCTCAGTTAAAGCTGCACTGCGTGCCACCCTCAAGAACAGAGCGCCACGAGAAGAAGTTTTTACCACTTTACTTCTTGAAGCAGAGTCCATAATAAACTCAAGACCGCTCACCTACGTTCCAAACTCTCCAGATGCCCCCGAAGCTATAACACCCTTCCACTTCCTCATTGGCTCCTCGTCGGTGGATCCATGGCCTGTCCAACTCTCTGACGCAGATCTTCTACGCAGGTGTGATTGGCGGCGCGTCCTTAGGCTTGCTGATCATTTTTGGGCGAGATGGCTGACCGAGTATCTACCCACACTTATTCCACGAGGACGAAACAGAAGTGAAACGAATTTTTGCGAGGGTGACGTAGTCCTCATTGCCGATAATACTCTACCACGAGGACTTTGGCTTCTAGGTAGGGTGATAAAAACTTTTGTGGGACCTGACGGACTGGTTCGGGTTGTAGATGTGGCTACCAAGGGCGGTATTTTACGCCGACCAGTCCGTAAGCTCGTACCACTTGTAACTGAACCCCAGCCAGTCATCACCAGGGTAACCAGGGTTTAGTGTTCCACTAGGGGCCCGGAATGTTGAGGACTGGCTGGAAGACGGACTCCTTGTTTTTGATATTGTCAATGTTTTTAAAAGATATTGTTTTGGCACTTGTGTGTGTTGTCAGTTGACTGTTTTTGTACGTAGACTTGTGCAGTGAATTTATGTGTATTTTTAAATAAACTACCATTTTCTTTTAAACCATTATACAGTCCTATCACTCGTTAACAGGAAGGAAGATTCCTTTTTTGTTTTCGATAAGACGATAACATAGAGAAATTTGACGATAAATACAACACAACAAATAATTACAATTATTAAATTATTAATTATATATCTAAATCTCAATTACAGTACTAATTATAAATTTGTACAAATAATTAAAAGTTGAGGCATTCATAAGTAACTCCTGAATGCACCGCGGGACCAGATTGGGCTCACCATATATTTGAAGAAGCCCATCTATCAGCATAAGGCGCTGGATACTGAAAGATGGACACTCGAAGAAAATATGGCTCAATGATTGAACCTCCTGTGATTGACAATGATTACAAGAAGAAGAACCAACCATTTTTAAACGATGAAGATGAAAATTCAAGCGGCAATGACCAAAACGTAGTCGGCAAATAGTTGAGTAAAACTTTCTATTTATGAAAAATTTACTTTTGCAGAACCATGGTGTAGCATTAATCTGAATATCCAAAGCAGCATACCAACTACCTTTGTTCTCGATTTGTGTACAATGATATGAATGTCTCCCCCATGTTTGACACATCCGTTGTTTTAAAAGGCTTATAACATCTGTGTATGGTAAAGAAACATCTGCATCGTTGCTCTCAAGGTTAGAGAGAGTATCTGCAAATTTAACTATAGTATTGGCAAGATAATCTGCTTTTTCATTTCCTTCTACGCCTTTATGTGAAGGCACCCAAACAAAACTAACATGAATATCTAAATCCGCTAACTCAACCCATAACTGTTTTATAGAATAAATTAAGTAGTTAGTGCTAGCATGTAATTTGTTATTTGTTAAGTTTTGTAAAACACTCATGCTATCACTTACTACAACCCATTTTTTGTGCCCTAAGTTACGATTTCTAATATGTTTCAAAGCACTCAAGATAGCGACAGCCTCAGCTGTAAAAATGCTAGCATGTTTATCTATTTTATGACCAACACCAATATTCAAAGATGGTTCAAATATAGCAAAAGACACAGCATTATCATTTTTTGATCCATCCGTGTAAATAAATTTATGATCTATCCACTCTGACAACATCACATATACTTCTTCTTTAGTAGACAGATTATTGTTGATAATAATTTTCATTGCTGGGAATTTGCTAATGAAAGATCCTTCATAGCAAGGTAAAATATGACTTGATTGATATATGTTTAAATTTTGAAGAGAGTAGAAGAAACTTTGGAAATCTTGTAGCATAAAAATTGGTTTTAAAACAGGTTGAGCGCTAGCCAGATTGACTAAAAGACTATTGCCATAAACACTATAAAGTTTGAGGATAAATCTTTCTCTTAAATAGTTAAAACGGATGATTATTGGTGGAAGATTACATTCAATCTGCATAGAATTTATAGGAGTACTTCTAAATGCCCCAGTAATCAAGCGAAGACACTTGTTTTGAAAAACATCAATCTTATTTACAATTTTAACATCAGACGCAAAACAATAGAAACCATATTCAAAATGACTACGAACTAATGATTTGTACAATGTTAATAAAATCTTTGGGTCTGCTCCCCAGTAAGAGCCAGCCAAAGACTTTAATATGTTGTAAGCTTTGTTAGCTTTATTGAAGATATGTTTAATATAATTATTCCAGGATAAATTATTGGAGAATAATATCCCCAAGAATTTAACCTCGAGTGATACAGGTAAAGGAGAATTATTGTAGTAAATAATGGGCATATTATTATATCTTTTTCCAAAAACAACAACCTTCGTCTTCGAAGGATTAACATTAAGGTCTAGGTAAGAAAAATATTTGTTAAGCTTTGCTAAAGCATCATTAACAATTTCAACAACTTGAGCTAAATCAGTTCCTGACGCATAAACAACTAAATCATCTGCAAACTGTAAATTTTTTACATGCGAACTTAATATTAGATTTAAGCGACGTATATACAATATGAAAATTAAAGGTGACAAGATGCCACCCTGACAAACACCCACAGAAGAGAGTCTAGGTCCATAAAGGTGCCTATTGTATTTGACGAAAACTTCTCTATTGTTTAAAAAGGTTTGAATCCAATTTATAATTTTTCCAGGAATTCCTATTGTTAACAACTCTCGACAAAGGACTTCAATGTTGACACTATTAAAAGCGCCCGCAATGTCAAAAAAAACAGCTACCAAAAGACTATTTGATGCCAAAGAATTATGAATATCAAGCTGTAATTGACAAATACTTTCACGAGCTGAACGATTTCTACGAAAACCAAACTGATTGGAAGGTAAGATATTGTTTTGTTCCACATAAAATTCTAAGCGATGTTTCAGCAATTGTTCAAATATCTTACCAACACATGAAGTAAGTGTGATAGGACGATAGGAATCAGGAGATAATTTGGGTTTATTAGGTTTTAAAATTGGTACCAAACAATCTATTTTCCAGTCTGGAGGTATATCATTATAATCCCATAATAAATTTAAAACCTTCAGAAAAAATTCTAAACTATTACTACTCATTTTTTTAAAAAGAATATAGGGTATTCCGTCAAGACCAAAGGCTGTATCTCTTCTAGAGAAAACGGCGGAATTTAGTTCATTAATTGAGAATGGATTAAGCAAAAAACTATTGCTGGGATTTAAGCTACTAGTATCAACTGCGTTAGGTGTGTTTATTACAAAATCAGGAGTATATTTCATTAAAAAATCTAAAATCCATGTGTCATCTTCATTATTATTAGGAGTATATGTTTTATTAAATTTACGCATAAATTTCCATATAACAGATAACGGAGTACAGCGATTGAAAGTTTCACAAAGCAAGACCCAACTATTTTGTCTTTCAATTTTAATAGTGAGTTTTTTAAGAGCCCGAAGTCTCTTGAATTCTAGATAGCTTTCCTCAGTTGGGTTATATTTGAACTTTAAATAGGCTTCTTTGAAATTCAAAACAGCCTCTGAGCACTTTTGATTCCACCATGGAAGGTAAGGTTTTTTACTAGGATTCTTAGGACAAGATTGATGACTGATGGTAGAGCAACTTGAATTATTCAAATTAGGAACAGATTTCGCAGTGGCTGTGCGCAAAATGTCACAAAAATGTGAATATGTATCCTGAGGACATAAAATATCGATTTGAAAATCAACTAGCGATGCATCCATGCAACTCCGAAACATTTTCCAATCGACATGTTTATAATTTGGGTAGATGGGCAAATGTTTCTTATTAAGACAACTACTATCTGAATCAATATTATTATTACTAACCAAGACTTCTATGATTACAGGAAGATGATAACTAGTACCAAGAGGGCTATCATGAACAGACCATTCACAATGAAGTGCCAACGATGGCGAAACCAAAGACAAATTTATTGCGTTTGGACGCCATGTCAACGAACCAATTGTCGTGGCTTGACCATCATTAAGTAAAACCAAATTATTATCATCAATTACATCTAAAACATCCCTACCACGAGGGGAGTCAGACCCACAACCCCAGGAAGTGTGGTGGGCATTAAAGTCCCCTGCAAATATAATTGGACCAGGAATTGACTTTACCAATGCATCAAATTTACTCTTATTAAAAGCTGGGTCACTATTTGAGGGACTGTAAAAACTGACAATACTCATGTCTTTTTTGTTAATGGTAATTCTGACACAGATGTTTTGTAATGAATTGTCAAAATAAGTGTTAATTTTTGAATATGTAATACTATTATGAATGAATATGGCTACTCCGTTATGATTGTTTCCACAATCATTGCGCTCAATGTTGTAATTTTTAATTTTAAATGTTTGATTAACTTTAAACCATGTTTCTGATATGATTGCGATATGAACTTTATGTGTGTAAAGAAAATTTGTAAATAAGTGCTTATTACTATTCAAACTTTGTGCATTCCATTGTATTATTTTTAAAAAATCCATTATGAGGAAGGAGGGAGTTTATTGCTGAGAGTTTTTTTTAAGGTCTCTCTTATGGACCCTGAATTAATGGGGACATCTTTGTTACTGATAATTTTGGTGATTGTTTCTATTAAAATGTTAATAAAAACTTCAGATTTCATTAAGTTGTTTACTTGTACATCGAGTGTTCTTGCTGTGAGCTGTGGGAATGATTTAGAGTCAAATAAGTCAGAAAAAGTTGCTGTGCGGGACTTAATTTTGTTTTCTTCAACTTTTTGTTTTTTCATGGGACATGATGATGAAATGGCTATGTGATTACCATTACAATTCAGACATTTAGCATTTTTTGGGTCAACATTGCATTGACGGAAATTGTGGCCTTCAGTACAGATAGAGCACACCTCTGAATTTCGACAAAATTTAGCTATATGTCCATACCTCATACACTTTAAACATTGTTTCACAGGAGGTATGTACACATTCACCTCATGCCTCCATGAGTCTAGATATACATGTTCTGGGAGGATGGTTGAAGCGAATGTCACTGCAACTGCCTGCGTGGGTTGGAATTGAACAGCTGCACCGCCATCGCCTCTCATCCTGCGCATGAAGCGCCTTACTGTGATCACCTTGCTGGAACTTCCGATCAAAGAGAAGATCTGCTTATTAGACATGTCAACTGGAACCGAGGTAAGCACCCCAGTCACCTCTGTATCTCCAGCTGGAATGCTGGCCCTAAGGGAGAGCTGGTCCAAGAGTTTTTTGTTTTGGAGGAACATGTTGGCGTTGTTGGGGAGATCAAAGGTAATCCCCACCTTAAACTTGTTTAATGATCGCAGGTGCATTACGCCCGAGACGCCATGCTCTCTCAGTCCCTTCGAGAGGGCCATACGATCTTTATCAGTGAATGCCGTGTTTTCCTTATTATGATTTAAAAAGACAATATAGTCATTTTTGTTTGAGTTTTCGGGGTATCTACGTGAATACCCTGGAACTTTAAATATAGCATACTTATCAGACCTTTCCGGTGTTACGAAACGGTGTTGGTGTGTTGCTTTTTGGTGTTTTGCCTTTCGATAACTCTGACTTCATAGATTCTGAGTCCGACGAAATCTCGGAATGCGAAGCCGTCGCCGTCGGAGTCATAAAATTGGATTCATCCGGGGGAGGCGGTTCCTCCTTCCGCCGTCTTTTCTTTCCTCCCATCTTGCTACACCGCTAACCAATGGTATTTATAAGTGTTTACGACAAGTCCCAAACTTCTAAAAAAGGGAGTTTGGGTATTTTTAAGAAATAATCTGAAAAACGCGCCTTGTCGTTTTAACGGTTCCCGCCTTTTTTCCAAAAATTATGTACTTTATGTTGGCAGGGATTTAGAAAAAAAAATGTATTGAAATTTTAAAAATAATCACTACGGTTACTTCACCGCTTCACCGTCAAAGCATGGAGGTATAATCATAGACGTAGAATTTTTTCGCTACGCTAAATAGACAAACGAAGCGTGGGAAAGAGAAGTCATTTTTAAATGTACCCCGTGCAAGAAGAAAAGTGACAGCAACAATGTATTGAATGTGACATGTTTTGCTTGAGTACATGCGCATACCGGACGGTCTCTTGTGCAGTTTAACTAATTTTGTAATTATTTTAGTAATCTTACTATTAAATAACAAATATTACTTTGTATGACAATGGTGTCGTGTTCAGTTTGTGTCTGTGAAGATACAAGACGTAATTATCCGGGAAAATACACGTTTCACAGGTAAATAAGAGATTATTGGTAGTTCGATTGTATTGCTTATTTTATCAATTCTGCTTTAGTAAATGGCCTAAAAACCAGTTTCATTCGTAGATTAGGACTTTCCCTTATATTTTTTAATAATATTTCGTTGCTGCACCTAGAAATAAACAATATTTTATGTAAAATATAAAAATGTTTGATTACGATAGGGCTTGACCAAGTGATGACGTCAGAAATATCGATAGTCCTGTTGCAGTCTATATCGTTGTATAATGCGCATCATGTAAAAAGAACGCTGGCGGTCAAGCTTCTTCAGGCGTTCCAGCGTTCTTTTTAAGAGATAACTTACTTTTCTACTTATTTGAGAGATGTATAACTATGCATTGAATGAGTGCCTATCTAGTTTACTACAAATAATGTACAATTATAGTGCGCGTCATGTAAAAAGAACGCTGGTGGTCAAGCTTCTACAGGTGTTCCAGCGTTCTTTTTACATGACGCGTACTATAATTGTACATTATTTGTAGTAAACTAGATAGGCACTCATTCAATGCATAGTTATACCTACCTATAAATTAAATTTTTGTCCATCCTAGAATGGAGGTTTACTTTGTTTGGAGTAAATTTGTGTGCTCTGTTAACATTTTACCGTTTTTTTTAAATCTATAATAACCAGGTGGACATTGAGGTGTGTGTTTTTGTATTGACTATTGAAAAGGTAACTTTAAAGCACCACGGGTGTTTTTATTGCAGTTTTTGTAGTAGATATTTTGGAGTAAATATTTACGTTGATGATTATTACACACGCCTTTTTCCCCGAAAGGGGTATATTTATTTTTTATTTTTTATAAATAAATATTGTTTATTTCTGCTTAATAAAATAATAGGTAACAAATTAAATTTAAATATACCCCAAAAATTCCGTTCCAGCGGGACTCGAACCTGCACCCTCGCCTGTGATCAGCGATGCCTTTACTTTCGAACTTTGAATAGAAGGTTTCCAATGAAACACCTGTAGATACAGCACTATCAACTTGGCGCTATAGCCGAGTTGATAGTGCCCACAAATTTCGTCTCCAGCGTCATAGCTCGATCTATGGCTAAATTGTTTAAGGCATCGCCGATGACAGGCGAGGGTGCGGGTTCGAGTCCCGCTAGAACGGAATTTTTGGGTTACATTTAAATTTAATGATATCCATAAAGCGTGGTTTACACTTGAAAAATAATAAACTTTGGGGTAACAAATTGTCTATAGATAAAGTAACAGAGTGAAAAATTATATGGGCGTAGCACGGCTTATATAAAATGTTTTTGTGCTTTCAGATTTCCAAGTAATCCTTTGCTACGAGAAAAATGGTTATCGGTTATAAGAAGAGTGGGATGGACTCAAATAAGAACTCCACTAGGTATATGCAGCAAACATTTTAAGTTTAAATTTAAAAGGGAAACTCTAAGATCCCACCTATAAATAAAACCGTAATATTTAGGGGTCAATAAATAATAAAGGTTTATTTATTAACTGTATTCAAAATTGGAATAAGAACCTTATTCTCTTTATGACTTCAAATCTGCCAAACTGTGTTCTTCATGAAAGACTTAATCTGCATTAAGGTGAATGTTCAAGTTTCCTTGCCCATACAAAATACTTTAGGCCGTTACTCAAACCACAGATTGTCATTTTATAAATTGACTTATTTTGTAGGATTCCTAATGATAATAGTTATCGCGAATGGTCGTTCCAAACAAAAATATACAATAGGGAATTTTTAAAACAGGTTTGAAATACGACAATTTTTACAAATGTGTGAGTTTATTTTGGCCGGACATCTATTATCGTAGCGAGATACTTTTACGCAGCAGAGCACCCAGTTTAATTAAAGATGACAGTGATGGCGCTAAATTGACCTTCAAACACAAGAGTTTTGTGTAAGATAGTAAGTAAACATGATAGAGATGGCGCTAAATAATAAAAGTGATGTTTTAGTCGGCAGGTCGTAAAAAGTGGGGTAAAGTAGTAGAAAAAGGTCAAAAGTTAATGAAACTTCAGGATGTTGTTCAGGGATGGTTAAATAAAAAAAACAAGTTTTGGACCTCGAGGACCCTGTGCGAAAAGAGGAGGGGGCGGGAAACTGCACCTTCCGCCGGTTTTTTCTCAATAACTTTTTTCCCTTACATCCTACGGCAAAAGTACTAATTATTTTTTGTAGAACGTTAAATTTACTATAATTTTGATTATTCAAACTTGATTGTATGTTGATAAGTTACCGAGATATGGCGCTTCGAAAAAATATTTATTTAGAATTTGCTAAAATGTGCCGAAAAATGCTAAATCCCACCTTATTTCTTCTGTTATACCATGGTTATACCCAAATAATGATGGAATGTTATTATAATTATGGTTCCTGGTTACAATCACCTACTTTGGAAACCCCTCCACCCAAACCAGATCTCAAAAGCTGATTTTCTTCTCTGATGAAAACCAAACATTCACATCATCATGTTGGTATTCATATTATAGTGCAGTCAAGTTAAACATGAAAAAGGGGTCGTGCTTACAAAAGTTCCGGTCACGCTGATTTTTTATATGTTGTTAATACCTTAACCACTATTAAAAAACCATATTTTCCAAGTGCTGAGCGAGCGGCTCAAAAAATCATGAAATTTTATATATTTTTTCAGTTTTTGCTCAATATCTTAGTCAAGGAAGGGTCTGACCGGTATAGTCACAAGGCATATTTTTAAAGTAGACTAAATTTTCTACAATTTGACACTAAGGCGAGATCTATTTGTTTCCAATAAGCCATAAGCCACTAAGCCATTGGTTTCCAAGATAAAGTTCTTCGAAAATAGGCAATTTTTCTCCTAAGTGTTTTTTTAAGAAATTTTTACTTATTTTGTGAAATATATTCTAAAATATGCATCCCACGTCAAAAATTATTTTAATGAAGTTGTAGTAAATTATTGTAGCTTTCATTTGAAACCAAACTGGTACCTTAAGGCCCGGCGGTTCTCTCAAAAACGACAGATAATCAAAACCAGTCATAAAGAAGATGCCACAGGCCACCATGCAGCAAGATAAATAAATAAATAAATAATGCTGGACAGTTCACACAACATTATCTAGCTCCAAGCTAAGCAGAGCTTGTGTTATGGATACTAGATAACTGATATACTTAATACAATATATTACATATATAGATATTTTTTATTATGCATAGAAAATACCCAGAACACCCTGAACAAATATCTGCGATCGCACAAATATTTGTTCCGATGAACAAAATGAACAAATGTTCCGGGAATCGCACCCGCAACCTCCTGCGTCGCAGGCCAACCTTCGCCCGCCGCGCCACAGAGGTCGTCAATATGCTACCTCCAAGCAATTGCTGAACTGGCGGGAAGTCAACTTGTATCCCACTAATTGGGGGTGGAAGCAGTCTTCTGCAGGGACTCAGTCTTCTCTTCTCAACCCCATCCCCACCACCATGATCACGGCGTCCTCAAATGCCTGCTTCACTTCGATGCTAGCATCCACCATTTGTGTCATCAACATCGAAATGAATGCTCTCATATTGTGATCTTTTGCCAGAACTTTTCTTGTGCTATTGTGACCATAGTAGATGAGGAGAACACGACTTTGGTTGGTGCTTGTAATGCAGACTGGCGAGCTCGTTCTGCTGCTTTGGTGCTTTGATAGCCGGATTTAGTGGGGTATCCATCAAAGACAACAATCACATTGCTACCAAAGTGTCTCTGCACGTAGTTGATGTACTTAGTAAAAAACACACATCGCCATATCTCGATAATCTATTGACATAGAAACATGTTTTATTAGTCCAAATTATAGTAAATTTAACGTTCTACAAAAAAGTAGCTGGTACTTTTGCCGTGGGATGTAAGAGAAAAAAGTTATTGAGAAAAAACCGGAGGAAGGTGCAGTTCCCCCCCCCCCCCCCCCCCCCCCCCCCCCCCCCACCTCCACTTTTCGCACATGGTCCTCGAGGTCCAAAACTTGGGAAAATGTTAATTAACTATCCCTGAACAACTCCCAAAGTTTCATTAGCTTTTGACCTTTTTCCATCTGAAACCACCTGCCGACTGGACTGTAATATGTGTTATTTATGAGTATATCAAGCGTAGAGTGTGCTGCCTTATTGAACTTTTGCTGATTTTCTCTATCATCTTACTTTTGACTGCCTACCTAAGGAAGGCTTTTAAGTTGATTTTCCTTTTTTTCTTTGAATCAGCTTCCACTTGTTCTCGAGGCTCTACACAGGGGCTCCCCACCTAATAGTAAGCAGGATCATCAAAAGAAAAACAGACCGTGTTTGTTGCCTGATTCTTCTAGGTCTGGTTGCGTTGGAACAGGAGTAAATGTAAATTTATTTTTTAAGACGATTCAAAATGATCCTTGTGATTTCAATGAATAAAATACTTTTTGACTTTTACTTTGATATGTTGCCGCTCCGTCAGCAAAAGTTTAAAAGCGACGTTGCCAAACCGTTACTAGTGTGAACACACAATACTTTTTATAAGTTGGCCGTAATTTCTACTATAGCGAGCTAGTTCTGATAGGGTTGCCAACTGTACTTATAATAATGTATTCTAATTTATTTTACAACTACGTTCTTTAAACTTTGCAATAGCATTATAGTGCGAGAAAATACTTTATTTCAATTTAGGTAGCCTACCCAAGTTTTAAGTTACTATGTGAGGTGTTAAAAATAAAACAACGAAAGAATACGTGAAAACTTGGCCAGAATCAATGATAGTATGATGCACGATTCTACGAATTTTGAATAGTCTATATTTCAAAATGAGTGAAAGTACAACATGGATTTAAAACACTAGAGAACAGTGATCACCACGAAAGCTGCGAGCGAGCCGAAGGCGAGCGAGGCTCAGTAGTCAGCAGGGCCCGCAGCGAACCAGAACCAACACCTGAACGCCAATACCCTAGATGATGATGATGATGATGATGACGATGATGTTATTAATGTTCATCACCACCACCATCATCATCACCATCACCATCATCATCCTCATCTAGGGTATACGCGTGCAGGTGATGATGATGATGATGATCATGATGTTTTTAATGTTCATCACCACCGCCTTCATCACCATCACCACCACTAACATCATCATCATCTTCATCTAGAGTATTGGCGTGCAGGTGATGATGATGATGATGATGGTGATGGTGGTTAATATAATATATCTTCATAATGTTGTTAATATTCATCACCACCGCCATCATCATCACCATCACCACCATCATCATCATCATCATCATCTAGGATATTAGCGTGCAGGTGATTATGATGATGATGATGATGATGATGATGGTGATGATGATGATGATGATGGTGGTGGTGATGAACATTAACAACATCATCGTCATCATCATCATCATCATCATGATCATCTAGGGTATTGGCGTTCAGGTGATGATGATGATGGTGATGGTGGTGATGTTGATGGTCACCACCATCATCACCATCTTCATGATGTTGTTAATATTCATCACCACCGCCATCATCATCACCATCACCACCACCACCATCATCATCATCATCATCATCATCTAGGATATTAGCGTGCCGGTGATGATGATGATGATGATGGCGGTGATGGTCACCACCATCATCATCACCAGCACAACCATCATCATCATCATCATAATCATCATCATCATCACATGCACGACAATACCTTAGATGATGATGATGATGATGGTGGTGGTGATGATGATGATGATGGCGGTGGTGATGAACATTAACAACGTCGTCGTCATTATCATCATCATCTAAGGTACTGGTGTGCAGGTATATAGATCATCTAAGAGTACGCTCGGAAATTTGGAGATTGGAGTTGCTCGCGTCCATAGGAAAATACCCTCGCGTCCCTACACGTGATCTCTGGGTGGTGTCAAACGGGTAACAACATTTCTGGTGGTAGGCTTCGGCCGTGGCTTATCACCACCCCATGGACATAGCCAGTCCGTGAAGCGACATTGTCGTGTTTCGGACTGATGTCCAGTGTAGCCATCGTGGAAGTGACGGGTTTGAGCAGCTATGGTATTCGGGGTACCGCACAGTGGGGCGATTTTGAAAAAAGGTGGACGTAGGAACAAATTTCGTAATTTCGGTCTGAAAAAATTGCAACTGATAGGAAATTGTATGGTGATTAAAATATATTCTATTCAATTTGCAAAAAAAGGCACTTCTTCATGGGTTAAAAAAATAGTTTAGAAAAAAAATGTATGGAAAGATTTATATTATATTGTTTTTCTCAAAAATAAGAAGTTTGTTAAAAAAAAACAACAATAGCTTAAAGTAGCTGCCGTCTTCTACAAATGGGTCATATAGGGTTCTGTTAACCCTGCAGCATTGGCAGTTAAGGGGGTTAAACTCTTAAAAAAAATGTTTATTTTGATACGAGCATCTGATAGGAAATGTAGTGCTTGTTAAAAGTTATTCAATACAATTTTCCATAACAATGAGTCTGTGATATTATAAAAACATATTTCTGAAAAATGCGATGATATATAAATCAACATATTTTTGCTCGGAATTTTAAAAGGTTTTCATAAGAAACTTACACTACTTAAGTTCTTTACAAAAAATAAATAATCGTTTTTGGCTTAACGCTGTTGCAGCGGTATTTAAATGGGATCAAACTTTAAAAATATATGATTTAATGTTAAATGTTAATGGAAAATGGTTTAATTTCTGTCATTCGCTCAGTCTTATCTAAGTAAAATGAATAAATCATAATAAAATCTAGTGTAAAAAACTTCTAAGTCTAACTACTGGCTTAGTAATTATCTCCAAATAACTTGCCAATTTTTCCGATACTCGACATTTCTGACCTTGTAGGTAGGTACCAGATATTTTTCATTGCTACAGTACTTTCACTGAGTATTACGTTCATAATAGTAATAAATCAAAATAAAATCTAGTGTCAAAAAGTACAAAGATCGCTATAGTCTTAATAATTATCTCCAAATAACTTGCCAATTTTTCCGATACCTGAGCCTAATGACTGACCTTGTAGGTTAAGTACCAGATACCTTTCATTGTTACAGTACTTCCACTGAGTATTACTTTCATAAAAGTAAATCACCATATCATCTAGACTCTAGAGTCACTAGAGACAAAAACTACAAAGTTAGCGATTGTCGTATGGGGCCATTCAAGTATTACGTAAGCAGATTTTTTACAACTATTTATAATGCGCGTCATGTAAAAAGAACGCTGGCGGTCAAGCTTCTTCAGGCGTTCCAGCGTTCTTTTTAAGAGATTACTTACTTTTCTACTTATTTAAGAGATGTATACCTATACATTGAATGAGCGCCTGCCTAGTTTACTACAAATAATGTACCATTATAGTACGCGTCATGTAAAAAGAACGCTGGAACGCCTGTAGAAGCTTGACCGCCAGCGTTCTTTTTACATGACGCGCACTATACCCACCCCTTCTGTGTAAGCTGTGTAAGCAAAAGTAAGCAAACCTCCCATGCTTACTTAATCATTGGTACCTATATGCATTTTTCTTTTAATGTATTCTGTTTTTTTATTGATTCGTGAGCAGTAGTTAGCAAATAGGCTTAACTAACTTCTGTACATTTTGTACTTTTGTATTTGTATGAGATTTTTTAAAACTTTCGAATAATTTTTGATATTACTTGGATTTGTTTATTTGAAACGACATGTTAAACAAGCATAGTTAAGCTTGGGCGAAAAAAGATCACCGGTTAAAACAAAAATTAACTTGCTTTGATTTGCTTACAATACGTCAAATCGTCATTCGAATCGAAACGAAACAATAGATTGACGGAAGAAATTTAGACGTGACAAGTGCGCGCGGTAATCCCCACTCGCTTCTAGGCGAGTACCTATAACGTATTCTTTATTTGTGGGAATCCCCGACATGTGAGTTTTATTTTCAAGCATAGACAATTTGTGGGTTGCCATTTGTGTAAAATAAGTAAATAATAACTGCTGACGTAATCACGATATCGACCATGTCATCAAAAATAAGCAAAACAAAGACCCCCCCGCCCCCCTCAAGCGCTTACATAATACTTGAACGCCCCGTATTACTTATCTTGAAATAATTTGCCACGTATTATTAATAATGGTCCCGATACTTGAGCCTAATGACTGACCTTGTAGGAAGGTACTAGATTCCTTTCATTGTTAGAGACCCACCAACTTATCTGTAGAATTTAATGTATGTAGATGATAGAAAAATGTAGGTAAGTAAATGGTTCTACTGATAATTTGGTGGATCTTTCCAGTAAGTGATTACTAGTTTTACGAAGGTTGCTTCTAGTTTTAAGGGGATTTTTGTCATTATTAACTTTATTTGGGAAATATTTTAGTTACATCGATACTAAAATATCTATCATATGTTTTATGAAAAATGGCTGCTGGGAATTCCGGACTATTTTAAAATGGTAAGAGGGTAAATCATATTAACAGATCTGTAAAGTTTTGTTGTGATGCTCTGAGATAATTACTAAGCCAATAGTTAGACTTAGAAGTTTTTTACACTAGATTTTATTATGATTTATTCATTTTACTTAGATAAGACTGAGCGGATGACAGAAATTGAACCATTTTCCATTAACATTTAACATTAAATCATATATTTGTAAAGTTTGATCCCATTTAAACACCACTGCAACAGCGTTTAGCCAAAAACGAATATTTCGTTGTTGTATAGAACTTAAGTAGTGTAAGTTTCTTATGATTTAAAATTCCGAGAAAAAATATGTTGATTTAAATTACATTGCATTTTTTCAAAAATACATTTTTATAATATCACAGACTCATTTTTATGGAAAATTGTATAGAATAACTTTTAACAAGCACTACATTTCCTATCAGATGCTCGTATCAAAATAAACAATATTTTTTAAGAGTTTAATTTCCCTTAACTGCCAATGCTGCAGGGTTAAACCGTCCAGAACCCTATATGCCCATTTGTAGAAGACGGTAGCTACTTTAAGCTATTATAGGTTTTTTCTTGAACAAACTTCTTATTTCTGAGAAAAACAATATAATATAAATCTTTCCATACATTTTTTCTGAACTATTATTTTAACCTATAAAGGAGTGTCTTTTTTTGAAAATTTAATAGAATATCTTTTAATCACCATACAATTTCCAATCAGTTGCAATTTTTTTTAGACAGAAATTACGAAACTTGTTCCTACGTCCACCTTTTTTCAAAATCGTTCCACTGTGTACCGTGATTTGAGCCAATTCACTTCCTATTTTCACGCCGGGGTACCTCAGGGGGCAGTGCTACCTGCCACACTGTTTCTGCTGCATATAAATGATCTGCTAATGCCCAGTATCATTGGGTATGCAGACGACAGCACAGTTGTGGAGAGATACGTTTCCAATGCGCGTGCTAGGCAGAATTAAATTCTGGAGTTAAGAGATGAGATGCTGCAGCGTCTGAATTTGATTCTCAAGGCTGTTTCCGATTGGGGTGATGCCAATCTAGTCAAGTTCAACGCCTCTAAAACGCAGGCTTGTATCTTCTCCGCGAAAAAAGTAAGTTTCTCCAAGTTCCTGTCTTCCGAGATATACCTGTAGCTATAGGAGATCACCTCGAGCTCTTAGGCGTTTCACTCACGCCTACTCTCAACTTGGCTCCTACATCGAGTCTAAGGCAAAAACTGCCTCCATGAAGCCTTCTAAGTCTGTACAAAGCACAAGTCCGGGCTGGTATGAAGTACTCCTACCACGTTTGGGATGGCTGGCTCGGCCAAACACCAGCTTGCTGCCTTGGACTCGATCGAACGTTCAGAGAGCAGAGCGTTCAGGCTTATAGGTGGGCAACATATGGCGGAGACTAGAGTCTCTCGAGCACCGCCGTAAGGTTGCGTGCCTTTCGATCTTCTATATATAGGTTACATTTTGGGGAATGCTCCCAGGAACTTCATGATCTGATCCCACTATCTCCTTTTCATCATGGACGAGCAGGCGCACGGCTTGGTACCACCCTTACCTCATTAGTATACCCTCTTTTCGTACTAAACGTTTCAATTCTACCTTTATAATGCGAACTGCTAAGGAGTGGAATACACTACCGTCGTCTGTCTTTCCTGAAAACTATAATCTGGGTATCTTCAAGACTAGAGTGAATAGGTTCCTTCTAGACCTTTGTGCTCCATCTTCGGCCACATCGTCACTTACCAACAGGTGAGATCGTGGTCAAACAAAAGTCTATCAAAGTTAAAAAATAAATAAAAAAAATGGCTTTATAGTTCGCAGAACTAACAACCATATTATGTGAATAAAGGTTCTCGAGTGGTACCTACAAACCTGATGAAGGTAGAGGAAGACCCCTCTTTCCATGCACCAAAGATATTATAATCAGCAGAAAGTTGGTAGATGCAGGCTCAAGAGAGTTCGTCGTGGCATTTTAGAGAGGAAACCGTTGTCCAGCAGTGGACTTCTGTAGACTGATGATGATGATGATCAACCGTCTACATTGGCTTGAAGTCAGTAAAATGGTTTTATATTAGACTAGCTGAACAATGTCCGTGCGTAGAATAGGTAGTAGATACCTACCTAGAGTAGGTACCTATCTATTCGTACTACGCATTCTAAATGGATGGTGGTACAAACATCAGCCTGTAGATCCAAGTCCACCGGCTCACTGACATAGGTCTCTAAATTAGCAAGTTGAAGTGGCAATGGGCTAGACATAAAGCTATATGATCCTGGTTCTTTTACGGATGTTTCGGATTTAGGTACGGGTACAGAATCTTCGAGCAATGAATACAAAAAACGAAGGCAAAATGTATTTAGTTATTGATTATGTTTTTTTACTGTATACCTAATATTTCTAGTGTAAGCAGAAGTTGTAATATAAAACAATTTATAATCTTTTTTTCTTTTTTTTGTTCATTTCTGTAAAACGAAACATTCTTATGCAACATCCTATCTTGCCGGACACGCCACAGAAGGGGTTGCGGAAAGGCGGTAGATGGAGGCTGCTCAAGACCGTTTGTCTTGACATTCTATGGGGAGGTCCATGTCCAGCAGTGGACTTCTGTAGGCTGATGATAATGAAAAACCGTCATGGGTTCACGGGGCAAACTATGATAATTATGGGTACCTACCTACCTACTGCAATGATGAAGGTCAGTTACTTACATTCGTGTACATTTTGGACATTAGAAAAATAAGTTTTATTCTTGTAAACAATAATTTTCCGAGTTTTTCCCTGAAATACCTTTTATCATTCTAACAATTTTATTCAACGCGATCTATAAACAGATACCAAGCTATTTATTTAACGCCATCTATCTAACGTCCATGCCAATGCTCTTGGACAATAACAACGCCATCTAATGAAAACCAAAACAGTGAATATGTATGTGTGCGTGCGTGTAATTACATCAGAAAAGTGAACGATCTTATTTCTAGGTAATTTGAACTTTCAAATGACTGTTTAAAGGAAATTTATACTGAATTAAATTCTTACAACTACAACTTAGCCGCGAACGATAAAATAAAACACGAAAGACGCCCGAATTTAGCACAAAAAATAAAAAAGTAATACAATAAGTTTCCACGCCATCTACCGTGAACCGAGCTTTTAGTAATCAAGACGATTATCCTTAAGATGTATTTATCTACCATACACATCACGGACGGATGATGAATTCTATCGACAATGTAAAAGTGTTGGTCGAGGACAACACTATTTTGAACTCAGACATAGACTTTCACCAACACGTGCACATATTTTTGTTGGTTCCATCTTCGATCTCTGATTGTAGATCTAGTACATATACTAAATCTATGGGTATAATAGTAGTCCATCTTCCTAGCGTCAAAGCTTCACCGCTAGGAAGATGTACTCACAGACTACGATGTACTACAACATTCTTCGACCAAAGTAAAATTTATTTACGTCGATGACAACATTCATGCTTCACCGTTTACGCACCCTTCATCATAATCATCATCATAGGCAGCTCAAATAGCTCACTGCTGTGTAATCTCGTAATATCTGCCTCCTCTCACCGCAGAAAAGATAAATCCGTAGTACACTGTTTGCTGATATTAAATCCCAAATAATTCGCAAGGGGAAAAAAAGATTTGTAGCTTTTAAGACATAAATACTGGGAAAAGTCTAAAATTGAAGAATTTCAAAACTTATACTTTAAAAAACAATAACCAGTATTAACATTCATTGTTGATCTCCCGTTTCTAGGAATTTGAACGATGGTCTAGCTTTTCGAACCACACGTACTTAGATATTTTTTCGACAGAAATAAGGCAATCTAGGTACATAGATCGCGTGTATTCGCGAGGTCTCAGTTCGTTCGGGGCGAACCACTAGTGTGAATAGAATGTTCAGTGTCTGTTTTACACATGAACTTATTAACCACACTAAGTCCATTGTTTTGTTTTACATTTTTCACCATGGGTCTGCTTGATTAAAAAACTGGCCAAGTGCGAGTCGGACTCGTGCACGAAGGGTTCCGTACCATTATTTATAAAATTACAAAAAAAAACGCGATGGTTGTATGGGAGCCGCCCTTAAATATTTGTTTTATTTTAATTTAATTCGTTATTTTTAAAGTGAATATAAAACTAAATATTCTGTGAATATTTCAGGCGTCTTCCTGTTGCCGTTATCAATATCAAGCAAAAACGAGCAAAAAAATCATATATGTTGAATGGGACATGAAAAACTGACCTCGCAGATCATTGGTTAACCTACTTTTGGAAAAATCACGTTTGTTTGATGGGAGCCCCCTTAAATATTAATTTTATTCTGTTTTTAAGTATTCGTTGTTATAGCGGCAACAGAAATACATAATCTTTGAAAATTTCAACTGTGTAACTATCACGGTTCATGGGATAGGGTAATAGGGTCCCGTTTTACCCTTTGCGTACGGAACCCTAAAAAGTATTCCGTGACTATGGGCTGTGGCTGTGCCACGGAAGTGTATTTATTCCATGGACGTAGTATACAAATTATTCTTCCATGGGCGTTGTGCTGTGTAGTATTAGTGTTCTGTGGTGTGGGCTAAGGTCACAGAAGAAAGGTTCCAATGATTTGCATTCCTTGCCTGATATATATTGTCTGTTTTTGATGACATGACTCATGACAAGTTTGCATGTCAAAATGACTCAAATGGCGAAACAGTAAATTGACGTTTTTTTTAGTACCTATTTTCCTCGCAATTTTTCTTTATTTTCTCACTGTTTAACCCTTCCCTGAACTTCCACAAATATTTCAAGACCAAAATTAGTGAACCCCTTCCTTAGAGGAAAGTAATACATGCTATACCCATTGAACACACCCATGTATTTGTTCTGTATTATTTGTTTGTAAAAAATACGCGTAAATGTCTAGAAATGACTACTTTATTCTGCAGAGTGTGTTTAGCCAGTGACCTCAGACTGCATTGCATTGCGAGCAGCGGCCTGCAAGAGATGTACGAGAGAGTCTCTGGTACCAAGGTTCTCAATCTCAAGTTATTATTTACGTTGTTTTCTATTTCCATTAACATAATTTATTGTGTGCTAGGTACCTCTCAAAGACTACAATAATGATATTGTACTGGTAACTCTGTTGGCTGCAAGTCAGCTGGGTCTTGGTCTCCCATAGTACATTGACAAATACCAAACCGAACACAGTCCGTTCGTCATAGCATTATATGGAGGAGGATTGGTGTTAGCAGTGGACTTATATGGGATAATGATGATGACATAGACTAGACAAGTGTAAAACACAAGCCACAAATCAAGGTTACATACAATCAGGGCCATATTTAAAAGAGGTCATCTGCCGGGGGCCTCCACAAGACTGTACTTATAAAACAGGGCCCTGTTAGCCTCCACACCTCTAAATCCGGCCCTGCATACAATTTTCTTTTTGTATTTTCATTTTGCAACAATCTCGCCTTGAGCACATCTTCCAGTGTTCATTTAACTTCAATAATTGTTTGTTTTAGCTCATCACTGCTGATAGAAGACCTGTTACAATATGCTACATCTGTGGCTCACAGTTGCTGAGATGTCGTCGGTTCTCAGAAATGAGTCAAAGAGCTAACAAAATATTTACAGATATAGGCACGCAGGTAAACTGAATACTTGATTTGAATATAAATATAAAAGAAATTCCCATAGAACAGGGAGGGCGATCCTTTTTAATTTTATTTATTTTTTTATTAACCTTTTACAGTAAATAAACACCAAATCGACAATAAAAAACAGAACTTAAAGATAAACCTACTTGTTACCTATATTTAACAGTTTCTATTGAGAATTTCGACAATGAAATCGTAAATAAATCAACATATGGATCAACCTGGCATTTTTTCTAAAGAAATGTTTAACAATGCCATAGACAGTCAAAGGCCACTTTTTGTGTTTTATTGAACTAGCCGTTTTTTTGATAAATTTTCTAAGGTGGATGCACTCGCTTGCGGCTTGATTTCTTTTTTTTTTTTTTGTGTTTTTGCCCATTTCAGCTTATCAACACTTCTTCAGATAGCGAAAGTTGATTTCGCGAGAACTAGGAGACTTAACACACATGTTTTAATTGATAGTATCTCATAAATATCATAAGTTTAGCTACAATCCCCCTAAACACAGTTTTTTTAGGGTTCCGTAGCCAAATGGCAAAAAACGGAACCCTTATGGATTCGTCATGTCTGTCTGTCTGTCTGTCCGTCCGTCCGTATGTCACAGCCACTTTTTTCCGAAACTATAAGAACTATGCTGTTGAAACTTGGTAAGTAGATGTATTCTGTGAACCGCATTAAGTTTTTCACACAAATAAAGAAAAAAAAACAATAAATATGGGGGGTAAATACTTAGAACTGAAACTCAATTTTTTTTTCTTTAATACCATACGTGTGGGGTTTCTATGCATAGGTCTTTAAAAATGATATTGAGGTTTCTAGTATATTTTTTCTAAACTGAATAGTTTGCGCGAGAGACACTTCCAAAGTGGTAAAATCTGTCCCCCCCCCTGTAACTTCTAAAATAAGAGAATTATGAAACTAAAAAAAATATATGATGTACAATATCATGTAAACTTCCAACAGAAATTGGTTTGAACGAGATCTAGGAAGAAGTTTTTTTTTAATACGTCATAAATCGTAAACCGCAAATACCCTATTATTAAATTATCAATCAAAGTTACAACGAATTACAAGAACTTTTATATTATGTTACTTGCTGCTACGGAACCCTTCATAGGCGATTTTGTTTTTGTTTTGTTGTTGTTTGATCGTCGCTAAACTGATAAATGGTTGCCTGGAAGAAATCGCTTTCAGCGATAAGGCCGCCCATTGTACTATAATTTGATTTAGTTAATCGTTTTTTGTGTTTTATATTTTGGTGTACAATAAAGTATTCATCTATCTATCTATTTACCACGAAAGTTTAACCGGCTAGCTTATTACGTATCTTGCAATAGCAATGCGATGACAAGAATCGCGCAATTATTGCTATCGCATTGCTATTGCAAGATACGTAATAAGCTAGTGGAAGCTGTTTTTAAATAACAGTTAAAAATCGTAAATATAACACAAATAAACTAATACTGTTGCCTAGGCTAACTCATGTTTGTTCGTAATAGGTACTTCATAGTGAACTCACTTACATTGGACAATATCAATATCAAGATTACTATCTAGAGTTCTACTTCATAATCCCCCAGTTGAGAGAGAGACTGCCTTGCCTTGCTCGCACAATCTCACTGCACTGCATGTTACCATGTTTACAGATATCGCTGGAGACAGTGAGTATGCTGAACCTACGAACTACAAACAACTTATCACGGAGTCCCGATCAGCACATAACATTGAATGATTGTTCCAACGATGAGAGTACTCTAGCCGCTGTAAAGGAAGAGTTCAATGACGAGGAAGAAAGTTATCCTGTTGATGACGTCCAAACAGATGAAATGGTAATACATACATAAACTCACGCCTGTTTCCCGGAGGGGTAGGCAGAGACCACGGATTTCCACTTGCTACGATCCTGACACACCTCTTTTGCTTCATTCACTCTCATCACATTCTTCATACATGCTTGTCGGTTAAGGGTACTCTTGACCTGGCCTTTTTCCAGAAATGGTAATGATTGTATTAAATTACAACAAAATAATGTATCATGCATGAAAGGTATTAAAATAAGTAGTTTAAGTTCCAATTATGTTCTATCTACCTTATCTAGCATGCAAATTTCAATACAAAATAATGTCAAAATTAAATACATAAAATTAAAGTAGCTCTAAAATCACTAAGTGTCCATAAATTCACGATTATTGTAATAACATTTACTTATCAATAATGGTTACAAATTAGATTTAAGTAAATTCTCATTTAGGATTTTATAATTATTGGTATTTGGTAAGTTCATTAGGAAACTGTAAACACATTTTTACAGTTTTATTTTGTTTGAGGGGATTGTAGCTAAACTGATGATATTTATGAGATACTATCAATTAAAACATGTGTGTTAAGTCTCCTAGTTCTCGCGAAATCAACTTTCGCTATCTGAAGAAGTTTTGATGAGCTGTAATGAGCAAAAAAACACCAAAAATTTAGAAAATTTCGCGCCTCAAGCGTGAGCATCCGCCTTAAGTGTTTTAACTTACGTGAATCTCGCTCGAAACCTGGGGTTGTATGTATTATTTATTATTTATACTTTATTGCACATAAAATAATGTAACAAAAAGGTGGGCTTAATGCTAACAGCATTTTCTACCAGCCAAACCTGGTTTGTGACAGCTGGTGGTTGGCGTACTACTTACAAACTAACACAATAGGTTCTTAAAAACTAGCTACATTAACAATAATATACCTGATATATATAATATTATAATATTAGATATATATATTAGGTATATATATATATATATATACCTAATATATAATAGAAACCTGGGGTTGTATGTATACTCGATGAAATACATCGAAAGTTTAACCGGAAAACTATTTAAGGTACAAGCGACATCACGCGACTTGGCCGGTTAATTATGAACTATCCATGTTTAATAACAGTTAAAAATCATAAATATAACCACAGAAAATATAATAGTACAAGTGGACCACACGAGTGTGGCGGCTCGGGTACTTGTAGCTTCATACCTAAAGCGCGGAGTGCGCCACGCCTGAAATAACACAAATAATAATAGTATAGTTCATATAGTATACTCACTATTATTATATACTCACTATTATCACTATACTCAGTATATTCAATAATAGTATACTCACTCATGTTCATTCGTAATACTTCATATACTTACATTGAACAATATCAAGATTACTATCTAGAGTTCAGCCCTTCATAATCCCTCAGTTGAGAGAGAGAGACCGCCTTGCCTCGCTCGCACAATCTTACTGCACTGCATGTTACCGTGTTTACAGATATCGCTGGAGACAGTGAGTATGCTGAACCTACGAACTACAAACAACTTATCACGGGGTCCAGATCAGCACGTAACATTGATTGATTGTTCCAACAATGAGAGTACTCTAGCCACTGTGAAGGAAGAGTTCAATGACGATGAAGAAAGTTCACCTGTTGATGACGTCCAAACAGATGAAATGGTAATGATTGTATTAAATTACAACAAAATAATGTATCATGAAAGGTCTTAGAGTAAGTAGGTTAAGTTTCAATTATGTTCTATCTACCTGATCTAGCATGAAAATTTCAAATAAATAAATAAATAATGCTGGACAAGTTCACACAAGATTATCTAGCCCCAAGCTAAGCCAGAGCTTGTGTTATGGGTACGAGATAACTGATATACTTAATACAATATATAACATAAATAGATATTTTTTATTATACATAGAAAACACCCAGAACACCCTGAACAAATATCTGCAGATCGCACAAATATTTGTTCCGAGGCGGGAATCGAACGCGCAACCTCTTGCGTCGCAAGCGAACCATCGCCAGCCGCGCCACAGAGGTCGACAAAACAAAAGAATGTCATAATTAAATACCTACATAAAATTAAAATAGCCCTAAAATCAAAGTGTCCTCCATAAATTCACGATTATTGTCATAACATTTACTTATTAAAAATTGATTCAAATTAGATGTAAGTAAATTCTCCTTTAGGATTTTATATTTATTGGTATTTGGTAGTAAAATAGACTATAAAAAGACGACAAAAAATGACTCTTAAAAAAATTTTTAATTAGTTTAATGTTAATAACATGTTGTGTTAATGTTCGTTTAATATTTAGTGTTTTATTCTTATGAAATTAGATGTTACAATATTTTTTTCTTATTGCTTAGGTATTGGATTGATTGTGAATTTTGAATTTGTTCCCCGACATAGCTCATATCAGAATTATGGATGCTGTGCGCTGTCACATTTTGAATGCGTCACATCACACACGACACACATTTTCCACGAGCGCGTCCTAGCGCGGAATGACAAGATGAGCCGAGGTAGCCGTGCATCCCCTCACTTTTACATAGAAAAATGTTTTTTTTTTTTTTTTTTTTTTTTTTTTTTTAACATTGATAGACCTTTGTTTTACCACGATCTCACCTGTTGGTAAGTGACGATGTGGCCGAAGATGGAGCACAAAGGTCTAGAAGGCACCTATTCACTCTAGACTTGAAGAGACCCAGATTATAGTTTTCAGGAAAGACAGACGACGGCAGTGTATTCCACTCCTTAGCAGTTCGCATTATAAAGGTAGAACCGAAACGTTTTGTGCGAATAGAAGGTATACTAATGAGGTAAGGATGGTACTGAGCCGTACGCCTGCTCGTCCTATGATGAAAAGGAGATGGTGGGATCAGATCGTGCAGTTCCTGGGAGCATTCCCCGAAATGTAACCTATAGAAGATTGAAAGGCATGCAACCTTACGGCGGTGCTCGAGACTCTGGATCTTAGTCTCCGCCATATGTTGCTCACCTATAAGCCTGAAAGCTCTACGTTCGATCGAGTCCAAGGCAGCAAGCTGGTATTTGGCCGAACCATCCCAAACATGGCAGCAGTACTCCATACCAGCCCGGACTTGTGCTTTATACAAACTGAGAAGCTGTCCTGGTGTGAAGTAACGCTTTACCTTATTCAGGATGCCTAGCTTCATGGCAGCTGTTTTTGCCTTAGACTCGATGTAAGAGCCAAAGTTGAGAGTAGGCGTGAGCGAAACACCTAAGAGCTCGAGGTGATCTCCTATAGCTACAGGTACATCGCGGAATACAGGAACTTGGAGAAACGGACTTTTTTTCGCCGAGAAGAGACAAGCCTGCGTTTTAGAGGCATTGAACTTGACTAGATTGGCATCACCCCAGTCGGATACAGCCTTGAGAGTCAAATTCAGACGCTGCAGCATCTCATCTCTTAACTCCTGAATTTCATTCTTCCTAGCTCGCGCAGTAGAAACATATCTCTCCACAACTGTGCTGTCGTCTGCATACCCAATGATACCGGGCATTAGCAGATCGTTAATGTGCAACAGAAACAGTGTGGCAGATAGCACTGACCCCTGAGGTACCCCGGCGTTAATAGCCAATTGATCCGACGAGCAGCCGTCAATAACTACTCGAATGGATCTTTCCCTCAGAAAGTCTGCGAGCCAGGAGCAGAGTTGAACTGGCAGTCCGTAGGCAGGAAGCTTGCCAATAAGGCTAGCGTGCCAAACCCTATCAAAGGCCTTCGAGACGTCTAATGAAACAGCTAGTGCTTCACCGTATTTCTCGATGGCCTCGCTCCAAATGTGCGTGGCATACACAAGAAGGTCCCCAGTAGACCGGTTTCGGCGAAATCCGTATTGGCGATCACTGAGGAGGTCGTTACCTTCGAGGTATGCAAGGAGCTTCCTATTCAGTACACGCTCCATACATTTACAAAGTAGGGAGGTGACCGAAATAGGGCGGTAGTTTGAAGGGTCAGCACGACTGCCTTTCTTGGGTACAGGCTGCACGTTTGCGAGCTTCCAAGATTTAGGGACTTCACCAGTTTTAAAGGAGAGGCGGAAAAGTCGCGTTAATACTGGAGACAACTCAGGGGCACAGGTTTTCAACACTATGGCCGAGATACCATCCGGACCGCTAGCTTTATTCACGTCGAGACCACGTAGCGTTCTGAGCACTTCCTTTTGCTGGATGCGAATTTCCTGCATTGAAGCTTCGCACCGAGGAAGGCTGGGTGGAATTTCGCCAGAAGTTTCAAGACGTGAAGCCTCCGCAAATTGAGTAGCAAATAAATTTGCTTTCTCAACCGCAGCGTGAGCTAGGGACCCGTCCGGTTTCAGTAGTGGAGGGAGTGAAGGGCGGCTGAAGTTCGCTTCCACGGACTTAGCCAGAGACCAGAAAGCTTTACTTCCCGCAGGGTATGCGGCAAGCTTAGCACCCAGACGGCCAATCCGATCGAAGCGAGCCTTCCGTATCACCTTCTTGCAAGACTTGGCGGCTTTGTTAAAGGCTTTCTTCTTAAGCCGTGCATCCGAGGTTTTACCGTTTCTTGCGTCAACCCAGGCTAGGTAAGCCACATGTTTTAGCGCTTCTGCACTAGCACACGCGGGACTGAACCATGGGCGAGCATTGCCTGAAGGTGAAGCATCGGAGAATGGAATAAAATACTCCATTGCTCTTTTGATCACCTCCGAAACGGCATCAGCACAGACCGTCGGGTCACAAGAAGAAAAGCAGGTTTGCCGCCAAGGATAAGAAGCGAAGAAATGTCGCATCTCATCCCAATCTGCTGACTTGTAACGCCACACTCGCCTACTTCCTCTGGGTGAGGGATCGGGTGGCGAGTATGACGATACAGACCTCACCACACAGTGATCTGATGTACCCAAAGGAGGCAAAACTGATACTGAGTGGTGATCCGGCTCGTTCGTCAGCAGAAGGTCCAAGCAGTTGGCTGTGTGGTCCTCAACGTCTGGAATTCTGGTTGCCTCATGGACCAGCTGAGTGAGATTTAGCGTGAGTGCAAGTTTGCACGCCTCTCTCCCAGCATGGTCGGTGAGCTGGTATGGGAACAGCCACTGTTGATGGTGGGCATTAAAGTCCCCCAGAATCACCAGTTGGGCATCAGGATAACGTTGTTGGGCCACATCCGCCGCTTCACATATGTAGTTGAACAACCTGGTTGTCTCGTAGTCTCCAGAGTGAGACCGATATAAGCCAGCATAGATAATTTTATCTAAGCCGGTGTCCACCAAAGTCCATAAAACTGAAAAATTGGGTTCTTCAAGGTCACGAAGACGCAGACAGCAAATGTCTTCCCGGACAAATAGACAGATACCAGCTTTGGGTTTAAAGTTGTGCTCCAGAGCATAGCCTGGGTATGTGAGGTATGCTGTATCGGCAGGACATAGAATCTGCGTCTCCGTGAGGAATAATAAGTGAGGCTTAGCGGTCTCTAGGTGGTGGTGGACCGGATCGAGATTGGAGTGCAGCCCTCGAATATTCGAGAGGTGCACTTGAAGCGAGAGGAAGTGCTTCCGCTGTAGAAACGACTTATTATTTTTGAACTTTTTCATGGTTGTTATGAGTGTTTAGGTTAGTGGGAAAAACGGCTGTTGAGCGAGGCACTGGTCAGCGAAAACCAAGAGACAAACAGCAGGCTCCTGCGCCAGTGGGAGACTAGACTGGAGACTGCGGGGACGCCCGAACCCCCCCAGGAATGGCCATCGGGTCCTCTCATCCGGTCGCCAACCGGCACGATGGAGCATTCTGGGATTTTTCGCGAGGCGGCGGGGCAGCCTTTCATGAGTGGCTAACTCACTAGTTGGGCCCCCTACAACCTGCGGTCGGCCAGCGGAGAACCGTGCTTCGGATCCCGCTACCCTCCAAGCCTAGCCACCCGGCACACTTGCACCGCTGCGGTCTCTAAAACGCACATGCTGAATCCAGTGCACGAACTGCTCAAACCCGTCACTTCCACGAATGGATAAATTATAGTGTGTTTTATACTGTCTCTGGACGACCTCTGTGGCGCGGCGGGCGAAGCTCGGCCTGCGACGCAGGAGGTTGCGGGTTCGATTCCCGCACTCTGAACAAATATTTGTGCGATCGCAGATATTTGTTTAGGGTGTTCTGGGTATTTTCTATGTATATTAAAAAATATCTATCTATGTAATATATTGTATTAAGTATATCAGTTATCTAGTACCCATAACACAAGCTCTGCTTAGCTTGGGGCTAGATAATGTTGTGTGAACTGTCCAGCATTATTTATTTATTTATTTATTTATTCTTTTTCATATATGAAAAAGTAATTTATTTGCGCACAAGATAATAAGCTAGACGTCAATAGGACTATATTATTGGTTATTAATTTCACATTAAAGTATGCAGTGGATTTAGCTATACTGGTACAATAGGTACCTAAACAGACTCCATTTTTCGTAATTTTCAGCGATTGTTGCGAAGGTAAATACGTATTTATGTGAAAATTTGGATTAAACTGCTTAGTTTTTATTAGCTATCACGAAAGGCGAATACAAAATTGCAGATAATATTATTATCTGCAATTTTGTACCATAATATCATCACAATGTGATTCCTGGTTCATTATTACGGTACACCTGAAAAACTTTAATTTTTGTAATACGTCTATAACAAGTTAAACTGACTACTGCTGAGGAATAGATTCCGATCATGAAACGGACGATGCAGTATTGAACGGCCCCCACTCGAAGGGCTGATGTCTTTGTAACGCTTGCAGGAAGTCGTTGTATGGAGGCGGCTCGAGACCGTTCGTCGAGGTATTCTATGAGGGATGCAGGGAGGCTTATGTCTTGCAGTGGACGTGGACCTTAAAAATGCGCGCTATCCAAAGTGCGCATATATGTAACTATATATGCGCATAGGTGAAAGGTCTTCAGGATCGTCTATTGTTATGGGAGTGTCCCAGGGTTCAATACTAGGCCCTTTTCTTTTTTTAGTATAGGTACGTTAACGATCTCCCTTTTTATGTAAATAACATATGTATGTGTAAATGAATCACTAACGCGAGTTCTTGATTGGTTCACTGTAAATAATCTGTTGCTTAATGCTAAAAAAACTAAATGCATTAAATTCACTTTGCCAAATGTAAAACATTACCCAACTAATATTAAAGTAAATGGTGAGGCACTCAATCTTGTAAACTCTACTGTTTTCTTAGGACTTAATATTGATGCAAGTTTGCAGTGTGGACCACAAATTGAGGCACTTGCGGGTAGACTTAGTTCCGCTGCTTATGCAGTTCGTACGATAAGGGAGCTTACTCTGCCGTCCGATTACTAAAAGGCCGTTAAGTGACAATTGTTCAAATTTGACTTTTATGTACTGCGTGAAAGCGCAAATTTTTCTCTATCGACCAGTCTGGGTCATATTTTTCTATCATTTATAGGTACTGAGATTTGAAGACCACGTACACCGCTATTTACATAGTTTTTGGAGTTTTTCAATTCTTAAATACGGTTAACTCACATTACATCACTAAAATACGGCTAAACAAGTCTAACAGTGTATTTAAGATTTGTATTTCATCTGATTGACAAGCGTAGAAAACGGTTACATGCACTTATGATTCTATATGACCGTTACCTGACTATACGAGTGTTTTAGTAATTTATGACATGCAAGCCTGACTAGTATCTACGACATCTAAAAGACAGTTTTCATACTCGAGCTACACTTAAAGGCCGCTAAACATACGTAGTCGGCTAGTCATTGGGCAGCTAACGTGAATCTGAAAGAAATACTATTCTAAAAGACGGTGACGGTTTTTTAGTCATGAAAAACTCGAATATACGCTAGCAATGATAACATTTAAAAACCGCTAAACGACATTCCAACTCTAAAACGAGTCTATATACCGTGCATTTATATGGCGCCCGCGCTTAGTCGAGTCCATGATTTATTAACAGGTAGTTATATTCATTGGTCTAGAACGATGTGGAGGCAAAATGAGCCTAATTATAATTTTTATGATTTAACTTTATCAAAATTCGTAAATCAGAGCAATGTTAGAGAAATTCAAAGATGGATCTCAATCAAACGTGTGCAAGAATAAAGAAAACCAGCCAACACCCGCTTCGTCAACCATATTTGTGTTGCAGAAGAGGGCTGTTCGTGCAAATTATAACATGGGCCCCAGAGATTCACTTCAAGAAAAAATTAAAGAAATAAAAATCTTGACATTTCCATGTCAAGATATGTAATATATTTATGAAAACCTTATTTTTTTTTTATGTTCGCAAAAATATAAACTTGTTTAGTAAAAAAAGCGACAATGATAATGTAAATACTAGGAACAAAGATAAACTCGCTGTTCCCACTATCAGGCTTCATAAAGTTAGTAAATCGTTTAAAGGAAAATTTGTACGCTTCTATAACAAGATCCCAAGTGACGTGCTAAAGTTGTCGATAAACAAATTTAAAAACTTAATTAAAAATAAACTTTCTAAAAAAGCATACCATAAAATCTCAGATTATTTAGATGGTAATAAAGCTTGGGACTGAACTTGCTCCAACTCAGCCAAAACAAATGTATATCTAATAATAAGATTGCAATCTATAATTATTTTATAAAAAGTGACGTGTCAAAGAGTTTTTTTTTAAATCCTATTGAATAAATGTATTTTTTTTTGTGTTTTAGCAATCCTCTACTTAGGTATGTAAAGCCCTTATGCAGTAAAGCCAAAATCCCTAAAAATGCAATGCCCAAAAACTTGTTTGACGCAGTAAATGCAGCAGAATATTCTATGACGTTGCCTGAACCCCTAGCATGTCTTGTGTATGGCATGATGGAGCCAGTGGACGAAAACAAGAAGAATGCGTAGCATCCTAGTAGTCTGCGCAAGAAGATATTATGAGTTGCTATTACCATTTCATTATTATCAAGTACTGTGATGTTAAATACATTATTTGGATGGTAAACTGCCTGCAGTGCTAAAAACAAAAACTGGCTGTTGTTTCGCTATTGTGAACAAGGAGCACATACGAGCGGTCAAGAAAATCGATACATATAAGTAAGCCATAGCAGAACACCTTTTGGAATCTGGCTCAAATCATTAGATCGAGCTACACAATCCGCAGGTAATCTCAACAGAACATAACAAACCAAGAATGGTACAACAGGCAATTGAGATTACCAAGTTCAGAAATTTCACTAGAGAAGATGGTTTTCAATTATCTGGAATAAGAATGAGAATATGATAAAATGTGTGAGAATATGTAAGAATTAAATAGTCTGGTACCAGCTACGCGTCCGGATACCGTTAGTGTTGTGTGTCGAGGTGGAGTTAAATGTGACAATGAAACCGATGGCAGTGGTATCGTTCGTAATAAAAGAGTGAGAAAGAGGGTAGATCGATATATCTGCCAATATCTGCTACTCGCAAAGACTTTAGTTAGTTCTCCCGTGATCATACAGCTTGTAACTGTGCCGAATAATCGGGAACAAACAAAAACTCATAAACCATGGTAATTACAGTTAATTAAGGTTACAGACAATGATAGGAAGACACTACTTTTTTAACTGATATTGTCTTAATTTTGAGGCTGATTTTGCAGGTCTATCTTGTTAAATAAGTGTTTTAATTTAGGTAATAATGCAGCCCATTTTAGTAATTTTATTAGTACTCTATTTTGACATTAAAATGACATATTTTTGCTGACTTTTTTTAATATTACCTTCTCGCTAGGCGTTTTTTTTTAAAGATTATATCAAACAAATTGCGGTAATATCCTACGTTCCTAAATAGTATTGTGTACGTTTTGTTTTTACTAAAATATGCACAGCTTAGGTTTTAATATCGAAGTCCATGAGTGATTTTATTTTGTACAAAAAAATGCAGCAAAAATTTTACGTACTGTTAAATACAACAATTTGTTTTATTTAACCACCATTTTCCCATTTCAATAGATTGTATAATATTGGCAAAAGTTACACTTAGCTGTTCAATTTACAACATATCATGAAAATTTAGACAGTATTTGACACACTTAAAAACAGTTAATATAATTTGTTTATCCTAAGACTGTGTTTAAGTCTCCAAAAATGATTAATTTTATAGGGTTTCAAATCGGTAAGTAAACAGTTAAAGGCCTTAAACGTTGTTTCAAAAATAATGTTGGTTAAATTTTAAGTAATATGCAATTCAAAATGAAGGCTATGTGACTTAACTGTTTTTTTGGTACAAAACTGTAAGTAACTGTGACTAGTCCTTCAAACTGTCATACAGTTTCAATAAAATACAACACAACAAGACGGCTGTACTTCAGCTGGCTGTTTTTAAGTTTTGCAGATGGTCACATTTTGAAATAGAAAACCTTAACTAAAACACAAAAAGTTAAATAAAACATCACTTGTTAACCTTGTGCTCTAACATTGTTTATGCAAAAAAAGCTTTAAAAAAATCAATCAATAAAAAAAATTTAATCAATAAAAAAAGTCTTCTTAAAGTCTAGAAACAACAATTCCCACGTTTTTGCTCGTAGCCAACATTTTGAGTTTGTCACTTAGCGGCCTTTTAATAATCGGACGGCAGTACTGATGAAGCTACAGCTAGGCTAGTTTATTTTGGCTACTTCCATAGTGTTATGTCATATGGCATCATACTGTAGGGGAAAGCAGCAGACATCCATGCAATATTTGTTTAACAAAAACGGCCAATACGTGCCATTTATAAAATGAAGCCACGTGACTCCTTGAGGGAGTGTTTTAAGGAAATTAACATTCTCACGGTAATATAGCAATACATCTACGAAACCTTATTATATACACATAAACACTTGATAGATTTATGAAAAAAAGTGACGTGCATTGTTTAACACGAGAAATAAAAATAAACTGAGTATTCCCAAATTTAGATTTAAAAAAGTAAGTAGGTCTTTTAAGGGGAATTCTGTTCGGTTCTATAATAAACTTCCAGAAAGTGCTTCTAAACTTGCGATTCGAAGATTTAAATCTTACATAAAGAATAATTTAATTTAGAAAGCGTATTACACACTACATGACTATGTTAATGATAAAGCCGCGTGGCCTGATGTCGCTCTGCCCCTCGACACCTAATTTGTCAATTTGCAATGTCTGTACCTACATATAATTTATTATTGATGTGTTATTTATGAGTATATCAAGCGTAGAGTGTGCTGCCTTATGAACTTTTGCTGATTCTCTATCATCTTACTTTTGACTGCCTACCTAAGTAAGGCTTTTAAGTTGGTTTTCCTTTTTTTCCTTGAATCAGCTTCCACTTGTTCTCGAGGCACCACACAGGCGCTCCCCACCTAGTAGTAAGAAGGATCATCAAAAGAAAACCAGACCGTGTGTGTTGCCTGATTCTTCTAGGTCTGGTTGCGTTGGAACAGGAGTAAATGTAAATTAATTTTTTAAGACGATTCAAAATTATCCTTGTGATTTCAATTTACTTTTGACTTTGACTTTGACTACATCACCTTACCTTATATGTTATTTGCATATATCACAGCATTTCAGATTTACAAAGTGCCCATTTACATAGATAGTAATTTTGTTAAAAGCTTATAACAGCGGCGGCCTTAGCCTGCCGAGTTACGTTTAATTTTTAAGTTTTATTTTACTAAACTGTGTTTAGCTCTCATAAGTAATTTATTTTATAAGTAATAAAGACCTTTTCAAAAAGAGGCCGTGGACCTGCTGATGATGATGACACGTAGTACATTGTGTGTGTAAGACGCTGTACTCTTGCTCACCTCGCTTCATTTTGTTATTTCAGAAAACACCGCAGACTGCTCATTCGCTAAACCTAGGAATGACAGAATGTACTCCCGTAGCTGTGAAGAAAGAATTCAATGAAGATGATGAAATTTCACCTGTTGATGACATTCAATTAGATGAAATGGCAATTGATATAGAACATTCCGAATTAAAAGAAAGCACTGTAACAAGCAAAATAAGAAACACTGAATTTTGTTATTCAGTATTAAAGACTGAACCAAGTATGGTGAAACATTTGCAAAGCCACTCTGCAGTAAAACCATATGCCTGCAACCAATGCAGTAAGACATTCTCTCAGAGTGGTAGTTTGCTAACGCACATGAGAATACACACTGGGGAGAAGCCATATACGTGCAAACAATGTGATAAGTCATTCCCTTATAAAAGTCAATTGCAAAGACACACGAGAATCCACACTGGAGAGAAGCCGTATACCTGCAACCAATGTGATAAGTCATTCGCTTATAAAAGTCATTTGCTAACACACATGACAATTCACACAGGAGAGAAGCTATATGCCTGCAAGCGATGTGATAAGTCATTCGCTTATAAAAGTCATTTGCGAAGACACACGATAATCCACACTGGAGAGAAGCCGTATACCTGCAACCAATGTGATAAGTCATTTGCTCATAAAAGTCATTTGCTAACACACATTGCTAATTCACACTGGAGAGAAGCCATATGCCTGCAACCAGTGTGATAACACATTCTCTCAGAATGGTAGTTTGCTAACACACATAGACTCCACACTAGAGAGAAGCCATATACCTGCATATGCGGTAAGGCATTCTCTCGGAGTGGTGATTTGCGAACACACATGAGAATCCACACTGGGGAGAAGCCATATGTCTGCAACCAATGCAGTAAGACATTCTCTAAGAGTGGTTATTTGCTAAGACACATGAGAATTCACACTGGGGAGAAGCCATATGTCTGTAACCAATGCGGTAAGACATTCTCTCAGAGTGGTAATTTGCGATCACACATGAGAATCCACACTGACTGAGGAGAAGCCATACACCTGCAACCAATGCAATATGTCGGTCGCACAGAAAATATATTTTCAAAGACATGAGAGTCTACTCCAGGAAAGCCTGTGATATGTGAAATGTTTGAATATCTGAATATGGGCAGTTTAGTTAGGCGTTTATCTTACTTGATTTTGGCGTCCTCATGGCGCGGCGGGCGAGTAGCCAGTTGAGATGGATGAAGTTGGGGTTCGATTCCCGCTGCGGGACAAATATTTGTGTGATCTGCCAATATTAATTCCGTGTCTTCGTATTGTGGTACCATGGTGCTCATAGTTCCTGATCCTGATACCCACGACACAGGGGATCTTATGGGGGATCTGGACTATGTATGTGACTGTTGGGTGTTATAAAAGTTGTAAAATATCTCAATCATTTTAGATAATGTGCCTATTTATCATTGTAGCGAAAGCTACTTGTCTATAAATAAATAAAAATAAAACAGAATAAAGAAAGGAATCGCATTTTTACTATTACGTTTGTACCCAGTCTCGTTAGTAAGATTCGTTGGTATAAGATTTGTAATGGCTGGTGTGTTACTGGAGGAAAGCGTTAGCCGAGTCGTGAGACGCAAAGGCGGCGCGGCGATGAGCCACGATGGTGCAACCCACAGTGAAAAGAGTCCCATTGAGGCTCTGCCTACCCTTTCGGGATAAAAGGCATGTGTATGTATATATTTATGTAAGATTTAAAGATTTCAACATGTTCTTTAATAGAAACCAGATGTTATTATTGTTCATTTCAGTTTTTAATAATACATGATCCACATCCCTTCTTAACCGTGGTCCGGTTGTGTAGTCCGGCCAGCCGGACCGTGGAAAATTTCTTTTTTCGATTGTCCGGTGGCGATACTGTTTGGTTGGTTGTACATCTGTACACTGTACCTTGGTCCGGTAATATCGCCACCGAACAATCGAAAAATACAAATTTTCCATAGTCCGGCTGGCGAACAAATCCCCCGTTAAATTGTCTCGACGTCTAAACGACACAATACATATAAATATGTCTCCATCTATCTATTGATTTAAAATTAATACAACCAACGCAATGCGATTTGATAAACAGTAAAGTCAGATCACTGTCAATATTGATGTTGACGGTTGAGGTTGACATGATCTACACTGATTTTGAAAAAGCGTTTGATCGTGTTGATCACGTCTTCCTGATTCGCAAGCTTAATGAACTTGGCATACAGGGTGATCTCTTACGCTGGGTCAAATCTTATATCAGCAATAGAATGCAGGCAGTTGTTATAGGTGGAGCAAGATCTGACTTCATATCTATACCTTCGGGTGTCCCACAAGGATCTTTGCTTGGACCTCTTCTTTACCTGGCTTACTTGTATGACATTGGTTCCTGCTTCAGGCATCCGAATTTTTCATTATTCGCTGACGATAAAAAAGTCTACTATAACGTTCGATCAGTTGATGATTGCATGCGACTGCAGGAGGACATCAGTTAATGAATGCATGCGACTGCAGGAGGACTTAGATAGGCTTACCGTTTATTATCTGAATAACCGAATTGGCGTTAACGTGAGTAAATGCATGCATATTTGTTTTACGCGAAGTAGCAACCCTATATATTATGATTATAAGCTTAGCAACTACTCAATTGATAAAACGCAATGCGTCTGAGACTTAGGTGTACTTCTAGATCATATTCTGATAGTAACAAAGCCTTTTACAAACATTGCTTGCTTAAAAGTACTTTATTATGCTTACATACGTAGTGTGCTGGAATACTGCAGCTCCGTCTGGAACCCACAGTATGTCACTTATGACCACGCTATAGCGTGGCCATGAAAGCGGCTGGCGTGGCTGTAGCGTGGTGGTGTGATTCTATAGAATCGATACAAAGGAAGTTTGTAAAACACTTAAACTTCCGTAAAAATTCAATTCAGAGCAGCTGTGGTGCATCACACCGTGAGCACGAACTGATGTCACTACGTGGCAGAAGAATTATGCAGGATATGTCATTGTTGCATGATGTATGTTCTGGCATCATGGACTTTACCTATGTAACTGATATTCCTTATCCGGCTTTCCTGCCGTTTTTGTTTTTTGTTGACCTTGCATGCGTACCTACCTGCTTTTTAAACGAACTGTATACAAAATGTGGATTTAAATTAGTTTCAGAATAGCATATAGTGCATATAATAAATATGTATTATAGCATAGCATATAATAAATAGCATATAACTAACTATAAGATAAATGTAAATCCTGGATTAATAAATTTAAAAAATATGAATGTTTCGTGTTTTATCTTTGAATAATTATACATACTTCACTACAAGTGACAGTCGAGCAAAAATATTACATTCTGCATTTATTACAAGTGGTTAAGATTTTCAATGGTCCGGTTGACCGGACAGCTGAAATGTTATTTCTTTCCTTGGTGCGGTTAACCGTATCACAGAAAAAATAAATTTTCCACAGTCCGGCTGGCCGGACTACACAACCGGACCACGGTTAAGAAGGGGATCCACATATTGTTTACATAAACCTTTGGTAATTTCTAGCATCATACCACTATATACGTTAGGTATCCACCAGTTAATTGAATGAGCGAACCGAGTTCACTGAGGAAACTTGACAAATCGGCGTTTGTATGTGTGTAGGATAACTTCCGAACCGTTTCTGACAGGAGAAAGCCCCTAATATTTATTCTTTGCCCCAGCTATGCACAATAAGTCCCATGCTAGGAAGATGACATGGTCCCATGGTAAGTCCGCATCATGAAGTTATAGGTAAATACCAAATTCAAATACTACCCAAATTCAAGCTTCTTGGTCCGCATAATATTGTGACGGGCAACCATGGATGTAGTAGCAGGCACAGAGTATTCTGGTATATACTGAAAGCATGGACGTAGTAAGTCCATATCTGAAAGTAGCGGGCAACCATGAATGTATGCTTTAGTTCTTGATCCGAGCGGGCAACTCATTAGTCCATCTTCCTAGGGGCAACTTACTATTATACCTCCATGGGGCAACCACAGAACAATATAGGAACAGTGTACTACGTACGGTTATTGAACTTATTGGTTATTGCCTCCATGCTAGAAAGATGTAGTACTTCATCATGACTTCATCTGAGCCTCCATGGTTATTGCCATAGACGTAGAATTTTTTCGCTACGCTAAATAGACCATAGACGTAGAATTTTTTCGCTACGCTAAACTAAATCTATGGTTATTGCATTGCATCCATTTTTTTAAATATAGATTGCATCCTCATTCATTGGGGAGCCGTCATTCGTTGGGCTGTGTTTTCCAGGGTCGTGAATTCCCAGGTCGTGCATTCCATGGTTGTACAATAACCGGACCCCATTGCAATGAGCAGAGTATTAGTGCTCTGTGGCAATGAGCATGGCCAGACCAGACCAGACCCATGGATGGACTTAGTAACATAGAGGAATTTTTTATATATAGAAACTAAGTAATTATGATCCATGACCAGATCGAAGTTACCCGCGTCCGTAGGAAAATACCCTTGCGTCCCTACACGTGATCTCTGGGTGGTGCCAAACGGGTAACAACATTTCTGGTGGTAGGCTTCGGCCGTGGCTTGTCACCACCCACTGGACAAAGCCAGTCCGTGAAGCGACATTGCCGGTTTTCGGACTGATGTCCAGTGTAGCCATCGTGGAAGTGACGGGTTTGAGCAGTTCGTGCACTGGTTTTTAGCATGTGCGGTTTAGAGACCGCAGTGGTGCAAGTGTGCCGGGTGGCTAGACTTGGAGGGTAGCGGGATCCGAAGCATGGTTCTCCGCTGGCCGACCGCAGGTTGTAGGGGGCCTAACTAGTGAGTTAGCCACTCATGAAAGGCTGCCCCCACCGCCTCGCGAAAAATCCCAGAGTGCTCCATCGTGCCGGTTGGCGACCGGATGAGAGGACCCGATGGCCATTCCTGGGGGGGTTCGGGCGTCCCCGCAGTCTCCAGTCTAGTCTCCCACTGGCGCAGGAGCCTGCTGCTATGTCTAGGTTTTCGCTGACTAGTGCCTCGCTCAACAACCGTTTTTCCCACCAACCTTATCACTCAAAACCAAATATGAAAAAGTCAAAATATAATAAGTTGTGCTCACAGCGGAAGCATTTCCTCTCGCTTCAAGTGCACCTCTCAAACATTCGAGGTCTGCACTCCAATCTCGATCCGGTCCACCACCACCTAGAGACCGCCAAGCCACACTTATTATTCCTCACGGAGACGCAGATTCAATGTCCTCCCAATACAGCATACCTCACATACCCAGGCTATGCTCTGGAGTACAACTTTAAATCCAAAGCTGGTATCTGTTTATTTGTCCGGGAGGACATTTGCTGTCTGCGTCTTCGTGACCTTGAAGAACCCGATTTCTCCGTTTTATGGACTTTGGTGGACACCGGCATGGATAAAATTATCTATGCTGGTTTATATCGATCGCACTCTGGAGATCACGAGACAACCAGGTTATTCAACTACATCTGTGAAGCGGCGGATGTGGCCCAACAACGTTATCCTGATGCCCAACTGGTGATTCTGGGGGATTTTAACGCCCACCACCAACAGTGGCTGTTCCCTTACCAGTTGTCCGACCATGCTGGGAGAGAGGCGTGCAAACTTGCACTTACGCTAAATCTCACTCAGCTGGTCGGTGAGGCAACCAGAATTCCGGACGTTGAGGACCACACAGCCTGGACCTTCTGCTGACGAACGAGCCGGATCGCCACTCGGTGTCAGTGATGCCTCCTTTGGGAACATCAGATCACTGTGTGGTGAGGTCTGTATCTTCATACTCGCCACCCGATCCCTCACCTAGAGGTAGTAGGCGAGTGTGGCGTTACAAGTCAGCAGATTGGGATGAGATGCGACACTTCTTCGCGTCTTATCCATGGCGGCAAACCTGTTTTTCTTTTTGTGACCCGACGGTTTGTGCTGATGCCGTTACGGAGGTGATCAAAAGAGCAATGGAGTATTTTGTTCCATTCTCCGATGCATCACCTTCAAGCAATGCTCGCCCATGGTTCACTCCCACGTGTGCTAGCGCGGAAGCGCAAAAACGTGCGGCTTATCTAGCCTGGGTTGACGCAAGAAACGGCAAAACCTCGGATGCACGGATGAAGAAGAAAGACTATAACAAAGCCGCCAAGTCCTGCAAGAAGGTGTTACGGAAGGCTCGCTTCAATCGGATTGGCCGTCTGTGGGCTAAGCTTGCCGCATACCCTGCGGGAAGTAAAGCTTTCTGGTCTCTGGCTAAGTCCGTGGAAGCGAACTTCAGCCGCCCTTCACTCCCCCCACTACTGAAACCGGACGGGTCCCTAGCTCACGCTGCGGTTGAGAAAGCAAATTTATTTGCCACTCATTTGCGGAGGCTTCGCGTCTTGACACCTCTGGCGAAACTCCACCCAGCCTTCCTCAGTGCGAAGCTTCAATGCAAGAAATTCGCATTCAGCAAAAGGAAGTGCTCAAAACGCTACGTAGTCTTGACGTGAATAAAGCTAGCGGTCCTGATGGTATCTCGGCCGTAGTGTTAAAAACCTGTGCCCCTGAGTTGTCTCCAATAATAACGCGACTTTTCCGCCTCTCTTTGAAAACTGGTGTAGTCCCCAAGTCTTGGAAGCTCGCTAACGTGCAACCTGTGCCCAAGAAAGGCAGTCGTGCTGACCCTTCGAACTACCGCCCTATCTCGGTCACCTCCCTACTATGTAAATGTATGGAGCGTGTACTGAATAGGAAACTCCTTGCATACCTCGAAGGTAACGATCTCCTCAGTGATCGTCAATACGGATTTCGCCGTAATCGGTCTACTGGGGACCTTCTTGTGTATGCCACGCACATTTGGAGTGAGGCCATCGAGCAATATGGTGAAGCGCTGGCTTTTTCATTAGACGTCTCGAAGGCCTTTGACAGGGTTTGGCACGCTAGCCTTATTGGCAAGCTTCCTGCTTACGGACTGCCAGTTCAATTCTGTTCCTGGCTCGCAGACTTTCTGAGGGAAGGATCCATTCGAGTAGTTGTTGATGGCTGCTCGTCGGATCAAATGGCTGTAAATGCCGGGGTACCTCAGGGGTCAGTGCTATCTGCCACACTGTTTCTGCTGCATATTAATGATCTGCTAATGCCCGGTATCATTGGGTACGCAGACGACAGCACAGTTGTGGAGAGATACGTTTCCACTTCGCGTGCTAGGCAGAATGAAATTCTGGAGTTAAGAGATGAGATGCTGCAGCGTCTGAATTTGACTCTCAAGGCTGTATCCGATTGGGGCGATGCCAACCTAGTCAAGTTCAACGCCTCGAAAACGCAGGCTTGTCTCTTCTCGGCGAAAAAAAGTCAGTTTCTCCAACTTCCTGTCTTTCGGGATGTACATGTAGCTATAGGAGATCACCTCGAGCTCTTAGGCGTTTCACTCACGCCTACTCTCAACTTTGGCTCCTACATCGAGTCTAAGGCAAAAACTGCTTCCATGAAGCTGGGTATCCTGAATAAGGTAAAGCGTTACTTCACACCAGGACAGCTTTTAAGTCTGTACAAAGCACAAGTCCGGGCTGGTATGGAGTACTGCTGCCACGTTTGGGATGGCTCGGCCAAACACCAGCTTGCTGCCTTGGACTCGATCGAACGCAGAGCTTTCAGGCTTATTGGTGAGCAACATATGGCGGAGACTAAGATCCAAAGTCTCGAGCACCGCCGTAAGGTAGCGTGCCTTTCGATCTTCTATAGGTTACATTTCGGGGAATGCTCCCAGGAACTTCATGATCTGATCCCACCATCTCCTTTTCATCATAGGACGAGCAGGCGCACGGCTCGGTACCACCCTTACCTCATTAGTATACCCTCTATTCGTACTAAACGTTTCAGTTCTACCTTTATAATGAGAACTGCTAAGGAGTGGAATACACTACCGTCGTCTGTCTTTCCTGAAAACTATAATCTGGGTCTCTTCAAGGCTAGAGTGAATAGGTGCCTTCTAGACCTTTGTGCTCCATCTTCGGCCGCATCGTCACTTACCAACAGGTGAGATCGTGGTCAAACAAAGGTTATTGTTGTTAAAAAAAAAAAAAAAAAAAAAAGACCAGACAGGCACGCGCTTGGTCTTTTTTTTGTTTGTTTACAAAAAAAAGGTTTTGAATAAGAATTGTGGTGGTGTTATAGTAATGTCGGTTTCGTTTCACATCTAAATACATTAAGTACCATCAATGCCGTCAATATCATAGGTACCTTCATTCATACACACTCTTATATGGGTTGGATGGTTCATAAAATTTACTATGTACAGAATGGGATCACAATAATACCACATCGATAGGTACCTACCGTTAGTCATTAACATTGATATCAAAAACTACAATATAATGATAGATAGATATTTTAATCTTATCTAATAGGTTCAGAATGTTCCTTGCTATCATGCCATATTGTATTGTTTACAAAATCAGTGACAATAGGTACATAAGTTCCAATTGTTGTGAGTTTTCTCTTCCTCTGTTGTAGAATTTAACAATGGAAGGAGATGTTGGAGATGTTGAAGTGATGGAGCAGAGGCCGGTGAGCCGTCGTACCTTGACTCCGAGGAACAATGCCGCTCGACAGGTCGCTGTCAACTTCATGCCATCTCGGCAGCTGCCTTACAGTAAATATTCAGTTATTTCCTTATCTACTTCTGCCAAACAATAGTCTCATGTTTTAATTGTTGTATGCAAAATCCTATTATGTACCTATGGCATAAGGGTTGAAACAAAACAAAATAATCCTTGATAGAGCAAAAGGCTGGGCTTTAAGCGCCTCTTTCACAATAGAGAAGAGCTAGAGTGCATAGAAATTTGAGTTTATGAGACTATAGATTAGACTAATTCTCCAAGCATTCTTAAACTTAGATGCAACTCAGCAACGTAGAGAGTGCAGAGATCTAATAGAGACCTACAAGATCCTAAACAACCACTACAGCATACCAGATTTATCACAGACACTAGGTATGTACCATGAACAACAATATAGGGCTCAGAGGACACTTGCTGGAGCTGCAATGCGCGTCAAGTACCAGTAATCCGAGGATGCATATAATTACTTTTCAATAGAAATGTGATATTTACCATGATTTTTGAGTTTCTATTGAAAAGTATGCACATAACCATGATAGTTTCAAAAGTTATGATGCATATATTGCCCAATCGCGTCGTGCGCCCTTGGAACCGGTTATCAGAATCAGTGATCAGTTCCCCCTCAGTGAATTGTTTCAAAAATAGACTTGACAAACATTTATAGTGCACTGATAAGGTCTAAGATATACATGCATCAGCTCCAAGAGCTGCCTGTGTATTATAAACAAATTAAACAAAAATGTAGAAACCATTTGAGGGGATACGAGGAGGTTCTCTCAGAATTAGAATCAGAATCAGAATCATTTATTTGTCCGAAACACAGGTTTACATGCAGATGTTCTAAAAAAAAAAGTATCACCATGTATCACTTTTTTCGCCTTGTCAAGGCATACAAATAAAAAATAAAAATAAAAACACAACAATTAATTTTTAACACAATGAGTACACAGTAGGTCAGATAGTAACATAGTAATTCATTAAATTCATTCAATATCATTTTAGTGTAGTCTCATTTCCCAAACACTATTAGGGCCTCAAATATATTGCAAACCCCAAACTTGTACAACATAAAAAATAACTAAATGAAAACTAAATAAATTCAAATAATAAGGTATTAAGCTTAAAACTAATAATTCTCCTTCAGCATTCGGTTAAAGAATAATATCAGAGTTATAGAACAAGCAGTGGAACACATTAAGTTATTAACACGATACAAGTTCAGAGTTATGGAACAAGCAGTGGAATACATTAAGTTATTAACACAATACAAGTTAACATGCAGGTTTACTATGCCATATCCTAAATAAGTTATTTATGCCTTTTTGATGTGTATTTTCTAGTCCTCCTTCTTTGTTGTTATTCGTCACTATAGCAGATGTTCATACCACTGTTCACACTAACATAATTAGCTCATTATTTGCTAGCAAATAGCATTTCTGCTTCTGCAAGTTCAATAAATACACTAACCACCTCTAATTAACTAAATTACCTACAGCATGAATCATTCTCAGTGTGGTACAGTTCGGCAAAGTGTGTTTACCTTGTTGGATATAAATATCGTAGCCTGGTAAAAATAGTGTTGTAGTTTGTAAAACAACCATGTTTTCTAATGCCACACCTGTAGAAATTTAATTCAATTTACAATTTTGTTGTTTGTTTTCATTGTACTGTGCTGTAATGTGTTATAAACATCATGGTCCGTAACAAGTGTTTGTCTGTTGAGATGGAGGATATTAGTAAGTCTGAACTTCGTTTATAGTTCTTGGAACAACCTAGGTTTTGGCATAAACACCACTAATCCAAATATACCATAAAAAAAATAACTGGATATTAAGTACCTATTCGGTACAAATTGAATATAAAGTATAAAAGGTTTATTTAGGTGTTACAGTCTTAATAATAATACTGATATGTTGCAATCAAACACAGAGATTCAGAGCCAACTGAGGGTAGATATTTATTGCATGATACATATAGTACAACTACCCACGCTAGGAAATAATCCATACATAACACTGTCCTCCCTTAAACTATTACAAGGTACCGATTCATTATAGGTAGGTACGTAACTAGCTAATGCATAAGTAGACATACCTACTTATAGCTATTCATCATAACACAAAAGTATGCATTTATTCATAATCGATATAACGAGTACAATGAATACAGTACCTAACCCTAAGGGTACAATAAATATTTATTTATAATTCTTCATCTTTTCTACAAGCCTAAGAGCAGCCCTCCGGCGCGTCTGTGTCACGCTCGGCGGCGGCGACGTCTGCGGTGCAACCGCGGCCGGGCTGTCCGGCGCGGACGTGGCCGGCGACGGCGTCGTTATCCGCGGACTATCCACAACACCCGCATCGGCATGCGAGTGACTCGATAACCCTTTGTCCCCGCGCGAATCTGACCCCGCATCACCGAGTTCACCGTCACTCCCCTGATATACATTAGATAGCGAGAAACGTGACTTTACACTTCTGTCGGCAAGTAACTGGTCGACGTGGCGTTTATGAACTCGTCCGTCCATCGTCTTTACCTTGTATGAGACGGGTCCCGAACGCTCCACGACTACCCCATCTGTCCATTTCTGGCCGCGCGCCGAGTAGTCGCGCGTCAGCACTGGGTCGCCGGGCGCGACCACACGTAGCGGACGGGCGGCTGCGGCGCGCTCCTCCTGCTGCAGTTGCGCGTCGCGCACCGCCTCGCCAGGGTCAGCACGCAGCAGGTCGAGGCGGCCACGCAGACGCCGTCCGAACATAGCCACAGCCGGCTCACGTCCTGTCGTACTGTGCGCGCTGTTGCGGTACATGAACAAAAACTTACTCAAGGCTAAATCGTCGTCGACGCTCTCGAGACATGCCTTCTTCAGGACCCTCTTTATGGTCCTCACCGCGTTCTCGGCCGCGCCATTGCTCGCTGCGTGGTATGGCGCGATGGCCGTATGCTTAATGCCGTTCCTCTGCAGATACGTACCGAACTCAGCCGAAGAGAAAGGAGGCCCATTGTCGGTCACTATTCTTTTCGGCAAACCAAACCGGGCAAATAACCGCCGAAGACTGCTGATTACGTTAGACGCCGACGTACTAGCTACTTTGTCCACCTCGATCCACTTTGAGTGCGCGTCCACTGTGACAAAATAGTACTTACCTCGAAACGGGCCCAAAAAATCCATGTTAAGTCTTATCCAGGGCTCGTGTGGCCATGGCCATGAATGCAGCGGCGCGGTTGGCGGCGCGGCACGCTGCGAGCGACACGCTACGCACGCCGCGCACACCCGCTCAATATCCGCATCCAGCGTCTCCCACCATACGTAATTCCTAGCTATCTGCTTCATTCTTACTATACCTGGGTGACCTTCGTGTATCTCGTTCAAAATAGTTTCTTGTAAGGATTTGGGTATCACGATCCTATAGCCCCAAACCAAGCATCCTCGATCCGAGTGTAGGGCGTCCTTTCTTCGAAAGAACGGTTTCTCAGCTTCCTTTTCGGTGTCCGACGACGGCCAACCGAACATTATGTAACCGTATATTTTGTTCAATAGAGTGTCTTTTGCCATTTCTGCTTTGATCTGGTTAAAACTTACCGGTAAGTTCTCCTGCACAAAACTCAAGTAGCTGCAGTCCTCGTCCTCGCCCCTGGCTCGACTCCCAGTCGCCGCGAGCGGGAGACGCGACAACGCATCGGCGACGGAGTTCTGTTCAGATCTCACGAACGCAATGTCGTAATCGTACGCCGCCAACTTTACTGCGTAACGTTGTAACCGGCTGGCGGCTGTCACGGGTATCCCTTTATTTTTACCAAATATGTAACAGAGCTCGGTGATCGCTTCTAAGTAAAAATTTTCTACCGTACAAATACTGATGATGCTTAGTGACCCCGAACACTATGGCTAACGCCTCCTTATCCAACTGCGAGTAGTTGGTCTCAGCCGCGTTGAGAGTGCGCGAGGCGCAGCACACGGGTCGCTCGCTGCCGTCCGCGTACTGCTGCGCCAGCACCGCGCCCAGCCCGTACTGACTGCTGTCCACTGACAGTATCAATGGCAGGCTCGGGTCATAGTGTGCTAGCACCGGAGAACTGCTTAATTTTTTTTTGATTTTATTAAATCCAGTATCACAATTTTTATCCCAAGTCCATTTCGTGTTCTTTTTCAATAAGCTATACATAGGTTTTAGTATGTCACTAATGTTAGGACAAAACTTAGAATAAAAATTCACAAGGCCGATAAAACTCCTCAATTGGGTCACGTTCGTTGGGACCGGAGCGGCCACAATCGCGTCAACTTTTTTAGAGTCCGTGTGCAAACCAAACTTGTCAATTTTATACCCTAAATAGGTCACCGAATCTCTAAAAAATTGGCACTTGGAAAAATTTATTCGAAGTCCGTTATCTTTTAATCTTTTTAAAACTGCCCTAAGGTTAGACATATGAATCGTTTTAGTGGCGCCAGTCACACAAATATCATCAGCGAACACGGTCGTTGATGGCAATCCACTCAATGTTTCTTCCATGATTTTCTGAAAGTTTTCAGGAATACACTTGATACCGAAAGGTACCCGGGAATAGGCGAAGGTTCCTACATGAGTAGTGATGGCCGAAAACGGCTGTGAGTCATCCTCTAAAATACATTGCTGAAAAGCATTAGATAAATCTAACTTCGTGTATTGTTCGCCCCCACACAAGGTCGCGAAGAGGTCCTCGATCCGCGGCAGCGGGTAATGAAAGTCCTTGAGCCGCGAGTTAATGGTCACCTTGTAGTCACCACAAATGCGAATATCGCCGTTAGCTTTAACTACCGGTACAATCGGTGTGCCGTAATCAGACCTTTCAACTTTATAGATGACCCCTTCCCGCTGCAGCCGATCGAGTTCCCGCTCGACGCGCTCGCGCAGCGCCAGCGGCAGCGACCGCGCCTTAACAAATACCGGCGTCTCATCACTCAGGTGCAGCCGTATGCGCGATTTACAAGTACCTAAACCTTCCGCGAATACCTCAGGAAATTCGCTGCGAAGAGTATTAGCCATCGAATCTACTTTAGCCACGTTGTAGATCATACCATTATCGTTCTTAAAAAGCGATAGTTTTAAATGCTTAATCCAAATGCGCCCCAACAGTGGAGGTCCCCCGTTATCTATTACATAAAGCTTCATATTAGCGGCCTCCGAAACCCCTTTCACGCGCACCACAATATAACCTAATGTCTCGATGACGTCACCAGTATAAGATCGAAACGTAAGAGTTCTGCTTTGAATAGGTATCTGCGAAAAATGTAAGCCGTAAAACTTTTTAGATATTGCAGAAATTTTACTACCCGTGTCAATCTCAAATTTACACTGCACATTCTCCACACTCAATCGAATATAGTAGGGCTTATCACCATTATTACTGACCAAGTTATAAAAGTGGTGATCGTCATCGGAATCGGTATCGTCCAAAAAGTACTGACCTTTCTTTGCGGCCCCGTTACCGTCATTATTTTTGCACGTCGCCTTCAAATGTCCTTTTTCACCGCACTTGTCACATGAATAAAACCTGTACCGGCACCTGCCGGGCACATGACCGGGCTTGCCGCACCGCGAGCACAGCTGGCGCGCCGCGGGCGCCGCCGTCGCAGCCCCGCCTTGAGCGGGCGCGGCCTGGCGCGCGCGCTGTGCACCGCCGCCGCCTCCGCCGACGCGGTGGAGCCCCTCGTCCTTCACGGGCGCGCCGCTCAGGCCCGCGGCCGGAGCACCCGCCACGCTCGCGTGCCGCTCCGCCGCCTCCAATGCCAAAGCGAGCTCAACGCCCCGCTTGTAATCGATGTTCTTCTCGGCAAACAGCCTGGATCGCATGTCCTCGCTGAACAATCCTGACACGAATTGATCACGCAGATTTACTTCTAGCGAGACACCAAAGTTGCAAGTCTTAGCCAGATGCTTCAAACTTTGCAAATAGGAGCGAACACTTTCGCCCTGCGCCTGCTTCCTTTGCCTGTAGACGTGTCGCTCTGCAATTTCCGATCTCTCTGGTTCCAAATGATCTTTTATTAATTTCACGATAATTTCAGTTCGCCCATGATTTATCTTCTGGCAGGTCCGGAGCACATAAATCGCACATCAGATCATAGCACTGAGGACCGACGAGTGTCACTAAAGTGGAAACATGTAAAGTTTCTTTGACTTCATTGAGCGCGATAAATTGTTTCACACGACGCACATAAGTGTCCCAATTTTGGTCATTGATATCGAAACTTTCTATTTTACCGAGTGGCATGGTATTAAGTTGTCAACACGCGTTTAAAACAATTAAAATGATTTAATTTCCATCCCGTTGCCAGTGATATGTTGCAATCAAACACAGAGATTCAGAGCCAACTGAGGGTAGATATTTATTGCATGATACATATAGTACAACTACCCACGCTAGGAAATAATCCATACATAACAAATACAATCTTTACAAATTATTGATAATGTTGCAAAGTGTAAACAAAAACATGAATCAAAAATTAATTTGTAAGTGCGCTAGCTCCCACCCTAGGAAAACCTGTGTTGTGGGTAGCTGTAGCTAGCCTCTTTCGAACATGAGTCCGTAAATAGCGCAAAGTAAAGTAATGAAATGTTACGCTTGAAGAGAGTACAATATGTTTCTAAAGTTATACAATTTAAGATGTAAAAGAATTACACGCAAAATAGTTATTATAAGTAACTTATTAGTTTAACTTATCTGGTAATGTTTATTACTTCAAATGGATTTAAAAATGATATTCACATTTGTTTTCTGGATATAATCCGAATAAAATTATGGACATAATACTCGTGCTTGAGTTTGTGCGGTGACGCGTGACACGTCCAAATAATAACATGTAATGGTAGTAGGCGCACACACTATTAAATGATTTGACCAATTGTTCCCATTTTTTATGGATATTGTTGGAAGTTGTTATTTGGTAACTTTTTTTGCGTAGATGCAATCTTTATCGAATACTACTTATCCAGGTTTTTTTATGGTATATTTGGAATATTGGTGTAGAAGTTAAGGGTGCATGGTAGGCCAAATATGGCTTATGTAGGTATCCAATGATAGTTAGGTCTTTCACCGTTCATTGGGCAACTGTACAATACCAAATGCGGTATTCGTTTTTGAATTAGAAATGTGGTGAGGTCAAGGCCAATAGATCTAACCTTCATCATCATCATCAGCTTGTATCCAACCACTGCTGAGTATAAGCCTCCTCCATTTTGTGCCATTTGTTCCTGTTTTTGACTGTTGCCCCACCCTCGTTTTAATCCGTCAGTACGGTTCTTACTACATCCATGGGAGGAGATGGTGGTGCCGGACACACCACAGCCTTGCTATAGTGACCTTGTATAAATATTCGCCTTTTATATTTCAGGCACATTGCGCCTCAGAAGGAGAAACTCTGAACAAAATGCGTTACTGGCTGATCTGGTTGATGTGGATGAGCCTGACTCCAGCAGCAAGCAGGCTGACGTCATCGTGAGGGGGCTGGAGCAGCATCAGCTGCTGATGGAAGACAACCCAGTGTCCGAGGAGTTGAGAAGGTATCTAATTCAACTGTATAGAGAAGAGCCTCGAAACTGAAACATTCCACCTTAACTATTACCTAGAAGTTTAACTCAGTAGATTCTTTAATTCATACATACAAACAAACTCACGCCTGTTAACCGGAGGGGTAGGCAGAGGACACGGATTCCCACTTGCTACGAACCTGACATACTTCTTTTGGTTCAGTCACTCTCATCACATTCTTCATACATGCTCATCGGTTAAGGGTAGGTACTCTTGACCTGGCCTTTTTCCATAATGTCTCCGATTAGGTCTGAATACTTTCGCCGAGGTCTTAAATTCACTATATAGCATATTCATGCCTAGGAACTTCCAGCTTCATCATTGTCAGCCTTTAGATGCCCACTGCTGGACGAGGCCTCCCCCATAATGGGGGGATTTTCCATAATCACCATGCATGGCAGGGAGATTCGTGATCGCAGTATTGGTGAAATGTAATGAAATTGTTAAATGACATAGCCCACTAGATTAGCAAGCTGAAGTGGCAATGGGCTGGTTATATATGCCGAAGAACCGACAACCGTTGGGTTAAGCGAATTCTTGAGTGGAGACCGTGTCTTGGCAAACGTAGCGTGGGGCGCCCTCTGGCTAGCTGGAGCGATGACCTACGAAAGGGGGTGGCCAGAAAGTGGATGAGAAGAGCCGAACACCGGGCTCAGTGGAGCATATTGGCAGAGGCCTTTGACCAGCAGTGGACTAGTGTGGGCTGATGATGATGAATTAAATGGTTTATTTGTTAGAAACATGGCTGCAAGTTCTTACAAGGAGTTTTCACCATGTTTCACCAAAAACATTGGCATGCTTTTAAAGTACCTAATGTTGAAAGTTCTAATATAGTAACGTGAAGTTCAGTATACCAAATTTATCAAAGACCTATATACCATTAACAATAATATAGGGCTCAGAGGACACTCGTTGAAGCTGCAACGCGGGCCAAGTACCAGCAATCCGAGGATGCACATATGGCCCAATCGCGTCGTGCGTACTTGGAACCGGCTGCCAGACTCGGTGATCAGTGCCACCTCAGTGAATTCTTTCAAAAATAGACATGACAAACGTTTAAAATGCACTGATAAGGACTAAGATATACACGCATCAGCTCCAAGAGCTGCCTGTGTTTTATAAATAAATGTCATCCTTGTGGTGTCGAGTACTCAGGTGGATGCTGCTGCTTATCCCTTGGTGTATTCCTTTAGTCAGATTTTACGACTACCACCGTAGGAGGCGGAGGGGTTTACTCGTAGGTCGGGCACCACAGCACTCCCAGCTTCATACTTCCTTATCCCGCAGAGAGGCGCTCCGGGACTTGCCCCAGGGTCTGACAATGAAGCGCAATGTTCGCGCTAAGCTCTCCGCGTCCGTCAGCTTGCGCTCCAAGAGACGACCCATCTCTGTGTTCAAGCGAATCAAGTACCGCGTCAGCTTCGCTTGGAAACGGGTAAGTTTCCTTCATATTTTCTTTCCTTGGCGCTATAGGTTCAACCAGTTTCAACGAACATTTTTGTATTAGGCGAAGAAGGCACTGTTCATAGGCAGAGGTTACCGCTTATCATCAGATGGGCCATCAGCTAGTACCACCATTCAAGTAGTATTAAAAAAAAAAAATGCGAGCGCGCGCTCTGATACCGTGTTTTTGTGTATAAAAAAAGTAATATAAAAATATTCCCAGATTCCCAGAAGAAAGTAATTTTTAGAAAATCTTTGATGCTGCTGTATTATTAAGTATTAAAAATAGAACAAAGTCTCCTTGCATCAAAACATCCTAACTACAATATTTAAGGTTCTTTCCCTTCATTTTGCATAGTCTTGGGATGCCCTGTATACTGCTTGGCGTCCAAATAGTTTAAAACATGAGAGCCCTTGGGAGAATAATGGTGCTGAAACCGCGGGCGACAACTAGTTTACCAATAAATTTATTATCCTGATTATTTGTTTAACATTATCGCCGTTCGTTCCAGAGTCGAGATGGCATCCGTGACGCGATGTTTTCGATCGAGCTCTGGTACGAGGCCATCAGGAACATTGAGGGTCAGTTCGGGTCGGCGGTGGGCTCGTACTTCCGCATGGTGCGACGGCTGTTCTTGCTGGATTTGGCGCTGGCCGCTCTGCTGGTCGGGTTCGTGGTGATCCCGCAGGCGCTGCACGACGCCGCCGCGCCGCGCGACGCGCCCGGAGCGAACTGGCTGCTGGATTGGATCACTGGCAAGGTTAGTTCGGTAGGCTCGTACTTCCGCATGGTGCGGCGGCTGTTCTTGCTGGATGTGGCGCTGGCCGCTCTGCTGGTCGGGTTCGTGGTGATCCCGCAGGCGCTGCACGACGCCGCAGCGCCGCGCGACACGACCGGAGCGAACTGGCCGCTGGATTGGATCACTGGCAAGGTAAGTTCGATGGGCTCGTACTTCCGCATGGTGCGGCGGCTGTTCTTGCTGGATGTGGCGCTGGCTGCTCTGCTGGTCGGGTTGGTGGTGATCCCGCAGGCGCTGCACGACGCAGCCGCGCCGCGCGACGCGCCCGGAGCGAACTGGCCGCTGGATTGGATCAGTGGCAAGGTTAGAGTTTCACTTTTTTTACCCAACTGCGGCCAAGTCAAAAGGAAGAATTATCTTTTTAGCAGTCTATGCATATGCATATGCAGAATGCATATGACATAGACTACGAAACGCTATTTCGACGCAGTCCTTTAAGGTGGATGTTCACGCTTGCGGCGCGAAATTCAAACTTGTTGGTGTTTTTTGCCCATTTCAGCTCATCAACACTTCTTCAGATAACGAAAGTTGAGTTCGTGAGAACTAGGAGACTTAACACACATGTTTTAATTGATAGTATCTCATAAATACCATCAGTTTAGCTACGATACCCCTAACAAATTTTTACAGTGTTTTTTATGGTTTACGAACATACGTTTGTCCGGGTGGAATCTTGCAACTGAAATTTAAAGCAGTTATCCTCAACCGATTGAGATAATATTATGCATACCTGTCAAGTTCTGATGACAATTCAAGATTATGGTGACAGCGAGCTGATCTGATGATGGAGACACACGGAACTCGTCGAGGGATAGGAGACTAGGTAGACTGGCCGTGTTTAGGCTCATTTTGATCAACACAGGGTTACGATGACTAATTTTATAAAAGCTTGTATTGAAAAATATATTTTTCGAAAAAACTTTTTGTTTATTGATAATAATTTGACATAGTGCACCATAATTTGACATTATATTTTGCAATACCATTAGGTATTTAATATAATCAGTGTTCATAATAATAATAGGTACCAATAGTCCAATTTTAAATGTATGATGAATGTTCCAGGGTGGCATGGAAGATTCCCTGATGTTCTACGGTCACTACCACGCCGGTTGGATGGCGCCGGCTGTCTCTTACAACATGGAGTTTGCCTATTTCTTCACCACACTGTGTGTGTTTCTGGCTTTTTTCGCACTTCTATTATACAGGTATGTTTTGTTAAGATGTAAGCGACAAAAGGGGGGAAAAGTTTTTAGGCGTCATCTCCAAACCCATTGGGACAACATTAGTCCCGATCGGTCTCATTGGAGTGGGAATAATTTTGTCGCGTTATACCATCGTGGGAATATACAAAAAGCTTATCAAAAAGTTAAATTCGTTATGCTTCTGCGCAACATATTCTCGCATCTTATACTGAACTGGACTAGAGTAAACTCCAGACGCGTGTCGGAGCTAACACACCATTGTACAAGCTTTTATTTAATTTGTAATGTTTGTTTGTAAGCATGTGTTTGAGTCAAATCTTGCAACCGAATTTTAAAGCAGTTATCCTCAGCCGATTGAGATGAAAATTGGCATACCTGTCAAGTTCCGATGATAATACAAACTTTATGCACATATTATACCCATAACACAAGCTCTGCGTAGCTTGGGGCTAGACAATGTTGTGTGAACTGTCCAGCAATTTTTTTTTTTTATTTATACTTTTTGTTCATATTATAAATGCGAAAGTTTGTGAATGTGTAAGTGTGTTTGTTACTTCTTCACGCCGAAACGGCAAGATGGATTTGCATGAAATTTGGCATGGAGATGACTGGACTCCCGGAGTAACGCATAGGTACATTTTTATTCCGATATTCCAACGGGATCGAGACTTATGCGGATGAAACCGCAGGGCGCTGTTAGTAAAATATTGCGCCCCTAGCCTAGCTGCGCCCCGAGGTGTTACCCGCATAAGTCTCGAACCCGTGGGAATATCTGGATAAAAAATCACCTATGTGTTATTTTAGGTGTCCTGCTATCTCTATTTTATTTTATTTTATTTTTACATATGTGGAAAACAAAAACAGCACTTAAATAAGATAATGCCAAAACTATGATGTGGCATGCTATTCCAAATTTAATTCAAATCCGTCCAGCCGTTTTACCGTGAAGAAGTAACAAACACACTCACAAATTTTCGCATTCATAATAGTAGTGGGATTTTACTAGCTGCTAGTAATTTATATTTTATCCCTTTCTTATTAAAACCCTTCGCATTGAGACAAACACACCCTCCAAATTTAAAGTCTCTACGACCAGCGGTTTAGGCTGTGCGTTTTCACTCGATCAGTCAGTCAGTCAGGACGTTGCGTTTTATGTATGAGATTTATATTTTGTTGTTACAGAACAGCATATTCGTACCGTCGTAACTTCATAGAGACGTCGAGCGCGCTCAGCCACGTGTTCGCCAACAAGGTGTTCTGCGGCTGGGACTTCGGCGTGACCGCGCCGCGCGCCGCCGCGCTCAACGCGCACACCATCTACAACGAGTTCAAGGTCAGCACCACGACTTGCATCATCATAGAGACGTCGAGCGCGCTCAGCCACGTGTTCCAACAAGGTGTTCTGCGGCTGGGATTTCGGCGTGACCGCGCCCAACGCGCACACCATCTACAACGAGTTCAAGGTCAGCACCACGACTTGCATCATCATAGAGACGTCGAGCGCGCTCAGCCACGTGTTCCAACAAGGTGTTCTGCGGCTGGGATTTCGGCGTGACCGCGCCGCGCGCCGCCGCGCTCAACGCGCACACCATCTACAACGAGTTCAAGGTCAGCACCACGACTTGCATCATCATAGAGACGTCGAGCTCGCTCAGCCACGTGTTCCAACAAGGTGTTCTGCGGCTGGGACTTCGGCGTGACCGCGCCGCGCGCCGCCGCGCACACTATCTACAACGAGTTCAAGGTCAGCACCACGACTTGCATCATCATAGAGACGTGGAGCGCGCTCAGCCACGTGTTCCAACAAGGTGTTCTGCGGCTGGGACTTCGGCGTGACCGCGCCGCGCGCCGCCGCGCTCAACGCGCAAACAATCTATAACGAGTTCAAGGTCAGCACCACGACTTGCATCATTATAGAGACGTCGAGCGCGCTCAGCCACGTGTTCCAACAAGGTGTTCTGCGGCTGGGATTTCGGCGTGACCGCGCCGCGCGCCGCCGCGCTCAACGCGCACACCATCTACAACGAGTTCAAGGTCAGCACCACGACTTGCATCATCATAGAGACGTCGAGCGCGCTCAGCCACGTGTTCCAACAAGGTGTTCTGCGGCTGGGACTTCGGCGTGACCGCGCCGCGCGCCGCCGCGCACACAATCTACAACGAGTTCAAGGTCAGCACCACGACTTGCATCATCATAGAGACGTGGAGCGCGCTCAGCCACGTTTTCCAACAAGGTGTTCTGCGGCTGGGACTTCGGCGTGACCGCGCCGCGCGCCGCCGCGCTCAACGCGCACACAATCTACAACGAGTTCAAGGTCAGCACCACGACTTGCATCATCATAGAGACGTGGAGCGCGCTCAGCCACGTGTTCCAACAAGGTGTTCTGCGGCTGGGACTTCGGCGTGACCGCGCCGCGCGCCGCCGCGCTTAACGCGCACACCATCTACAACGAGTTCAAGGTCAGCACCACGACTTGCATCATCATAGAGACGTCGAGCGCGCTCAGCCACGTGTTCCAACAAGGTGTTCTGCGGCTGGGACTTCGGCGTGACCGCGCCGCGCGCCGCCGCGCTCAACGCGCACACAATCTACAACGAGTTCAAGGTCAGCACCACGACTTGCATCATCATAGAGACGTGGAGTGCGCTCAGCCACGTGTTCCAACAAGGTGTTCTGATGCGGCTGGGACTTCGGCGTGACCGCGCCGCGCGCCGCCGCGCACACAATCTACAACGAGTTCAAGGTCAGCACCACGACTTGCATCATCATAGAGACGTGGAGCGCGCTCAGCCACGTTTTCCAACAAGGTGTTCTGCGGCTGGGACTTCGGCGTGACCGCGCCGCGCGCCGCCGCGCTCAACGCGCACACAATCTACAACGAGTTCAAGGTCAGCACCACGACTTGCATCATCATAGAGACGTCGAGCGCGCTCAGCCACGTGTTCCAACAAGGTGTTCTGCGGCTGGGACTTCGGCGTGACCGCGCCGCGCGCCGCCGCGCACACAATCTACAACGAGTTCAAGGTCAGCACCACGACTTGCATCATCATAGAGACGTGGAGTGCGCTCAGCCACGTGTTCCAACAAGGTGTTCTGATGCGGCTGGGACTTCGGCGTGACCGCGCCGCGCGCCGCCGCGCTCAACGCGCACACCATCTACAACGATTTCAAGGTCAGCACCACCACGACAGCTAGGTTCATATTGCTGTGTCGGGGTACACACCCCGTGGCGCGCCAGAACACAATCGATTGGTTACGTTTATTTATTCGTATGGCCTTGTACAATCGCACAAGAGACTATAATTCTATTTTCAATTTCTGTATCCATTGGATAGCGTCGTTTTCAAGGGCGAACAAGTCTGCTGGGTTGCCGACATATTTGGTGAGTGGACAGTCCATGATGATGTGCGCGACGTCCTGCACTGAGGCTCCATGCAGCTTGAAAATGGTAAAGTCTTCACCTTTGCCGATGACACTGCACTACTGTTCAGTGGGAACAGTTGGGATGAAGTTTTCTCCAGTGCTCAAAAGGGTTTTACGAAGGTTTGCTCATGGCTAGGCAGCAACATTTTAACTTTGAATGTCTCTAAGACTAAATATATGGCATTTGCTTCCAGATCGAATCTTCTTCCACCGCCTTCATTCTCAATTACAGCTCATTCATGTGATCTTATGAACTCCAATTGTCCTTGCACTCCTCTTCTACGGACTGACACCATTAAATATCTCGGAGTAATTATGGATCAGACTCTTACCTTTAAAGCCCACATCGAAGTTCTAGTAACCAGACTGAGAAAGTTAATTTATATTTTTACAATTCTTAGGCATGCAGCAGACAGAATGACTGTAAAAATGGTGTATTACTCGTTGTGCCAACCAGTTGTAGAATATTGTATCACATCTTGGGGAGGTGCTGCCAAAACTCACATTATTGAACTTGAAAGAGCGCAAAGGGCTATATTGAAAGTTAGTGCAAGTCTTCCTTATCGTTTTCCTACGGCGGTACTTTATGCTAAATGGGATGTACTTACTGTAAGGCAAAGCTTCTTGCTTCGTACTGTGATGAAGCAACACTCCCAGTTAGTCTATGATGTGAATTGCGTCAGGGATAAACGTCGTAAGGGGAAAGTCTGTCCCTCTCTGTTGTACCATACTAGCTTGGCGCATAATTTATTTTGCTTTCTTGGCCCATTCTTATACAACAAGGTCAACAATCTTCTATCTATCTATCATTTACATGCATCTAGCTGCAAGAAGACCACTATACTTTGGTTAAAAACCCTCGACTACGAGAAAACTGAAAATCTTCTTCGCCTCTTATCTTGATATCCAACTCGTTGTAGCTGAATCGCTACTTGCGCCAACTTCTCTTACTACCTTGTAATTTTTCACTTTTTCAATTTCTTGTAACTTCACTCAACCTTCCCCCCTCATTTCCTACCTGTCTCATTCCTACCTTCCTATCGTTTATTAATTTCTTGATTATCTGTATAATAGTTTAATTAAGTGTGTTCTTTTCATTATGTCTTAATATTATTATTATTATTTTTTGCCCGGTTCTTCGTTTTTCTTAGCTTTATTTGTATTAGGTCCGCTTCGCTTCCTAATTTACTCCTAAGTAATCAGTGGAGTGGAGTCCTGGTGACCTGTGGCACAGGTTTACTACTAAGTAATCAGTGGAGTGGAGTCCTGGTGACCTGTGGCACAGGTTTACTACTAAGTAATCAGTGGAGTGGAGTCCTGGTGACCTGTGGCACAGGTTTACTACTAAGTAATCAGTGGAGTGGAGTCCTGGTGACCTGTGGCACAGGTTTTTTTATAAACCTATTTCAGGCACCAGCTCTTACAAAACTTGTTCAAAGCTTGTAATTTATGTAAGTTTACCTATGTAAAGAGAAATAAATGAAATTTTATTTAAATTTTATTTATTATACATAGTAAATACCTAGAACACCCTAAACAAATATTTTATATGTATAATAAAAAAAAACTATCTATGTAATGTATTTTATTAAATATCTAGTTTAGTTATCTAGTACCCATAGCACAAGCTCTGCTTAGCTTGGGGCTAGATAATTTTGTGTGAACTGTCCAGCATTATTTATTTATTTATTTTATTTTATGCAACTTGGAATGACGAAACAAGCAGTTGGCCCACCTGATGTTAAAAGGTACTCTCTGCCTATAGTGCATTATCTCATATAGGATATATATTTTTCGACATTAAACTTATTTTTAACCGACTTCAAAAAGGAGGATCTCAATTCGTCGGAATCTTTTTTATTTTTTATATATTTTCCCCGATTACTCGAAGACGCCGGGACCGATTTGGAAAAATATTTTTTGTTTAAAAGGGTATATATACTTCTCAGGTGGTCCCATGGTCATCAGGTCAGGATCTGATGATGGGATGCTGGAGAAATTGAGTAAACTCTTAAAATGTTATAGACACACTTGATTCAGGTTTTTTAAAGCTTTGAAGGCGTTTGTTTTTTTTAATAAAAATGTATACATGTATCTAGTCTAGTGTTTTTTCAGTAGTCATAAAAAAACGTTTTCGTAATTGTTTCTAATTTCCAGGAACTCCTAAGCGAGCAAAATAAGAAGCAAGCCTCTCTATCGTTCTGCACTAAACTCGGGCAGCGCTTGACGAATATAGTCGTTACGGGCCTCGTATTAGGGTGCATCGGCGGAGTTCTATACGGTCTATGGGCTCTGCTGGCGAGGGAGGCCTGGGAGCTGCAGCTGTCTCTGTTACTCACTCTTGTAGTGGCTGTCTGTCCTGCTCTCTTCCATGCAGTCGTGAGGTATGCCGATCCACTATCTCTAATTTATATGATTGTATGCATAGGTAGGTGAAATTACAGGCACATGAGACTTTTCATCTTAATGTCTCAGGGTGGCGGGCGCAGTGCAATTCAAATTCAAAATCTTTATTTCAGGCTTACTGAGAAATGCACTAAACCTAAACAGTAAGCCCATATCAACATAAATACCTTAGAAACTAAAATACACATAAAAAACACTTTATTTATTACTTAATCTAACACACGTGTGATCGCCGACGCGTCGCAGCCCGGGGGTCACGTGACAGGCGTCCCTTGAACCGCCGCCAATTCCACATAGCGTTCTAGGTGGACGTGACCTAAGTGGTAATGCGTTGTTAAAGGCAGAGGTTACCGCTTAATATCAGGTGGGCCATCCGATGGGACCATCATTCAAGTAGAAAAAAAAGGTATGTGTGTGGCTGATTACACCAGCATCAACCTGAGCATCAGCAATCCGCCTTTTTTTATGAAACTAATAGTCAAACTAGCTAATGACACACCTGATGTAAATTGGTCACCGTTGCTTTTAGACACCGGCAACAGCTGGGTTATTGTCGATGCGTTGCCTACCCTGAAGGAATTTAAGTTTTTTTTTCTTGAAGCGACACATGTCGTAACCAACCGGGAAAACCTCAGACGGAAGCTCATTCCATAGTTTGTAGGTATGGGGAAGAAATGATCTCGAGAAACGAGTCTTACGAGAAACCCAGGGATCTATGATGTGTGGATGAGCTTTTGTCACGCTGCCGGGAAGAGCGATGGTAAAATCTCGATGGTAGGTAAAATGTCGCCATGCGTGGTGATTATGGCATCCACCATGTGCATTCTAGAGGGAGGCCTCGTTCAACAGTGGACGTCTACAGGCTACTGATACTATGCATCATTATCATTTTAGTAGTAGTAGAGCTTCTTTGTGAAGAGTTCGTCCGGGGAAGTACTACCACCATACCTATTTCTGCCGCAAAGCAGTAGTACTCGCATTGCTGTGTTCCGGTTTGAAGGGTAAGGGTGCCGGTGAAATTACAGGCACATGAGACTTTTCATCTTTATGTCTCAGGGTGTCGGGCGCAGTGCAATGCCACATATGGTGCGTCCTAGGTGGGCGTGACCTGTGAGGTAATGCACTGTTCATAGGCAGAGGGTACCACTTAACATCAGGTGGGCCATCTGCTTGACCCGTCATTCCAAGGAGCAACAGCCTGATAATGGTTATTTATGGTTCATTATTTAAACTGCAGTGCATTCCACGAAGATGTTTATTTATTTATTTATTTATAGATATGCCGGTTTCGCTAATATGTATACATCAAAACATTGTTGAATGTCTTATTTTGGGTCACTTCTTTAAGTTCTGAATTGTCTTTTCGTAGCCAGTTGTCGAGCTTGTTCTTTAATGCATTCACAGACGTGGCAGAAACAACATCGTCTGGTAGTATGTTCCAATTGTCGACCATTCTGTTACTGAAGAAGTGATGTGCAACAAGTGCGTTGCCAGGATCTCGAGACAGTTTAAATTGGTGGCCACAAGATGATCTTTCTTTCTTCACAAAGATATCACGTACAGACCGTTCACCATAAGATGTCCCCTGCGTTATACTCTTAGTCTGAGTCCCCCTGCCTTGGGAATAGTGACAACCATGGAAAAATAAATACTCCATGGCAGGTGCCATTTTACGGTGAACGGTCTGTAGGTCTGGCAGGTTGTATTGGTAGGTCAGGTTTTTATATGTCTCTGAGGATGTTTTGTTGATAAAGATAATGAGTTTAGTTTATAAGATGACGAAACACATTTTTTTATATTTTTTATGTAATGGCTCGACAAACTCATACGGGCCTCCTGATGGTTACCGTCGCCTATTGACATCTGCAACACCAGATGCGTTGCCTGCCCTGAAGGACTCTTTTTTTTTTTGAAGCGGCTCATGTTGTAGTTTAGCGGAAACACCTCAGGAGGGAGCCCATTTCACAACTTGCACGTATGGGGGAGAAAAGATCTCGTAAAGCGAGCTGTACGAGATACCCACGTGTCGATGATGTGTGGATGAGCTCCTTTGCGTTGTCGAGAAGTGCGATGATAGAACCTGGAAGCGGGTATGAGATTGAACAGCTCCTCAGAGCACTCCCCATTATAGAGCTGATAGAACGTTCCTCAGAGCACTCCCCATTATAGAGCTGATAGAACACAGAGCGAGCCGATGTCTTGGCGCAGGCTCAGCGGCTCAAGTGAACTGGAGAGCTTGGGGTCGTTGATGACTGAGTTGTTGAGTTTTGTCCATATGTTGTGTAAATGCGATGGTTGTCTCGCAGGCTGGAGTTCTACGAGCCCCGCACTGCTCTGTACGTGACGCTGGCGCGGACCTGGCTGCTGGACATCGGCATCTTGGCGCTGCTGTTCGTGTTCTGGTCCACAAGTCACTTAAAGCGCGTGGAGGTAAGTGTTCTACGAGCCCCGCACGGCTCTGTAGGTGACGCTGGCGTGGACCAGGCTGCTGGACATAGGCATCTTGGCGCTGCTGTTCGCGTTCTGGTCCACAAGTCACTTGAAGCGCGTCGCAGTAAGTGTTCTACGAGCCCCGCACGGCTCTACGTGACGCTGGCGCTGACCTGGCTGCTGGACATCGGCATCTTGGCGCTGCTGTTCGCGTTCTGGTCCACAAGTCACTTGAAGCGCGTCGCAGTAAGTGTTCTACGAGCCCCGCAGGGCTCTGTACGTGACGCTGGCGCGGACCTGGCTGCTGGACATCGGCATCTTGGCGCTGCTGTTCGCGTTCTGGTCCACAAGTCACTTGAAGCGCGTCGCAGTAAGTGTTCTACGAGCCCCGCACGGCTCTGTACGTGACGCTGGCGCGTACCTGGCTGCTGGACATCGGCATCTTGGCGCTGCTGTTCGCGCTCTGGTCCACAAGTCACTTGAAGCGCGTCGCAGTAAGTGTTCTACGAGCCCCGCACGGCTCTGTACGTGACGCTGGCGCAGACCTGGCTGCTGGACATCGGCATCTTGGCGCTGCTGTTCGCGTTCTGGTCCACAAGTCACTTGAAGCGCGTCGCAGTTAGTGTTCTTCGAGCCCCGCACGGCTCTGTACGTGACGCTGGCGCGGACCTGGCTGCTGGACATCGGCATCTTGGCGCTGCTGTTCGCGCTATGGTCCACAAGTCACTTGAAGCGCGTCGTAGTAACTGTTCTACGAGCCCCGCACGGCTCTGTACGTGACGCTGGCGCGGACCTGGCTGCTGGACATCGGCATCTTGGCGCTGCTGTTCGCGCTCTGGTCCACAAGTCACTTGAAGCGCGTCGCAGTAACTGTTCTACGAGCCCCGCACGGCTCTGTACGTGACGCTGGCGCGGACCTGGCTGCTGGACATCGGCATCTTGGCGCTGCTGTTCGCGTTCTGGTCCACAAGTCACTTGAAGCGCGTCGCAGTAACTGTTCTACGAGCCCCGTACGGCTCTGTACGTGACGCTGGCGCGGACCTGGCTGCTGGACATCGGCATCTTGGCGCTGCTGTTCGCGTTCTGGTCCACAAGTCACTTGAAGCGCGTCGCAGTAACTGTTCTACGAGCCCCGCACGGCTCTGTACGTGACGCTGGCGGGGACCTGGCTGCTGGACATCGGCATCTTGGCGCTGCTGTTCGTGTTCTGGTCCACATGTCACTTGAAGCGCGTCGAAGTAAGTGTTCTCAGACCCGTACCAGGCGGCTTAGTACGAGAATTTTATAGTATTCTTTTAAATGATTCCCAATTCCCAACCACGATAGTTTCGATTCTATATGAAGTTTCATTTCCTTCAATACATTTTCTATCAGCGTCCTTAGTTTTCTTCTCATTTCCGCTAGGGGGGCGCTGCAAGTAAATGTATGGAAGGAACCGAAACTTCATACAGTTTCGAATACTATCAAATTCTCGTACTAAGGCCCCCTGAACAACACAGAAACTCAACCGAAACTGTCCAAAAAATCTGCTATTTAAAGTCCCCGTCACGAACAAGCTATAAATAAACAATAAAATTAAATAAAATGTTTATTTCATTAACTTAAGGTCTACAATTTTACATTCAGGGTTTGGAGTCTCCTTTTAAGCAAAAAATATGCTTGTGTAAGGAGAAACCGCTCTTCTATATCCATGGTTTGAAATTTAAAGTAGTACAATAAACATTTTAGTAAACATTTTAGAAAGAAAACTGACAATCAAGCAACAAACAGACAGCGCAGATAAATGATTGATAATAGTGTTGTGTGTGTGGTGTGGGTGTGTGGTGTGTGAGGCGGTGTGGGTGAATGTCTGTATGGGCACCCCTGCTACCACCAGTCTCTTAAGAGTCTGGGTATCACAGGAGAAACCCTAATTAGTGAAAATGAGTGCGTGTGTGTGTGTGAGTGTGTGTTTAACTTATAACAAAATCGTTTGTAGCATACTCTCTATTTCACCATAACTACCAACTATACATTTTGTAAATAAAGAACTTCTACTGAGTTACGTGGCGACTTTTCAATCAACAACAAATAATACCAAATTCAATCATCTCAAAGTATACATACGTGTAATTCGAAACTAACGAGCAATTTCACTTGGTCGGGTTATATTTGAAGGGTATGGGCGCCGGAGAAATTACAGGCACATGAGACTTTTCATCTTTATGTCTAAGGGTGGCGGGCGCAGTGCAATGCCACATAGGGTGCGTGCTAGGTGGATGTGACCTATGTGGTAATGCATTGTTAAAGGCAGAGGTTACCGCTTAACATCAGGTGGGCCATCTCAATACTCAATATATAATAAATAAATAATAATAAATAATGCTGGACAGTTCACACAACATTATCTAGCCCTAAGCTAAGTTATTATATACTTAATATATCTGCTTGTTCTGTCATTCACGTAGTTACAAAAAAGGAAGAGAAGTGAGTTAGGAGATAATACTGAATTTTAGACTTAAATTAACCAAACAACATACATACATGCATACATAGACACACGCCTTTTTCCCCGAAAGTGTAGGCAGAGCCTCAACTTGGCCTCTGCACCGTGGGTTGCACCGCTGTGGGATATAGATGTGACAAGTGGTGAGCTCATCGCCACCATTGCTTCCCACGCTCCACTCTCCAATTAACCAAACAAAACATTTTTATTAACCCCCGACGCAAAAACGACTGGGTGTTATAAGTTTGACGTGTCTTTCTCTCTCTCTCTGTGTGTGTGTGTGTGTGTCTGTCTGTCGCATCGTAGCTCCCGAACGGATGAACCGATTTAGTTTTTTTTTGTTTGAAAGGTGAATTTATCGGTATTGTTCTTAGCTATGTTTGATCAAAATCGGTTCAGCCGTTTCATTGCGTTGAGGGTTTTTTAATTTTTACAAAATTACTTACGTGTGTTGAAGATGGTTGTTTTTTTTAAATGTATACATCCATGTATTATAAAATTATTCGTAAGCGCGTTATTTTCCGTTGTATTATGATTTCTTATGATTTGTGTTACTTGCAGTGCTGGGAGACCCGTTTCGGTCAGGAAGCGTACCGCCTGGTGTTGCTAGACGCAGTAGTCTCCTTGTTTGTGTTGCCAGCTATTGAGATATTTAGAGCTTTACTTTATAAGTGAGTTTTTTTATTATTTTACCTCCTATTCTGTTCTATGTTTTATTTTTCTCATGCAAAACGTGTGTCTAGCGCTATCGGACTAAGAAAAAAAACCGGTTAAGTGCGAGTCGGACTCGCGCACGAATGGTTCCGTACCACTATCTATAAAAACTGGCCAAGTGCGAGTTGGACTCGCGCGCGAAGGTTTCCGTACCATTATCTATAAAAACCGGCCAAGTGCGAGTTGGACTCGCGCACGAAGGGTTCCGTGCCATTATCTATGAAAACCGGCCAAGTGCGAGTCGGACTCGCGCACGAAGGGTTCCGTACCATTATCCGTCTGTCACCAGGCTGTATCTGATGAACCTTGATAGTTAATCACGGTTCATGAGATACAGCCTGGTGACAGACGGACAGCCAGACATATCCCGTTTCTAGTGAAAAGTACGAAGATCGTCTTGTCTTTGTGGTGCGAAGAACGAAGAAGATTCTCTAAATTGTCCTATAATTTCCTTTTACACAGAATGCGTCCCTCTGGCAACGCGCCAGAGTTCAACATCGCGTACAACTCTCTCACTCTCATCTACAACCAGTCCGTGCTGTGGTTCGGCATGCTGTTCTCGCCTCTATTGGCAGTGGTCGTAGCGATCAAATTCCTATTGCTCTTCTATGTGAAGCGGGCGTGCTTGCTTCGCGCCTGTCAGCCGGCTAAAAAGGTAATGTAGTTAAAATGAAGGAACTGATTGATTGAAAGGAATGTTGCCAGTTGAGTAACATCATATAAAACCAGGATTTAAAATGTAACAATGTAGTATTCGTTTATAGTGATAAATGAATTTAAAACGAGATTTTAAATAAACTAGTGTAATAATAACAATAAATCGGCTCATTGCTCAGTATAGTCAGTATAGCGTAAATGTTGGATGCGCCCAAATGTGGGGACACTTCGTTCAGCATTGGACGCCTAAAGGTTGCTGATGAAGATAAAGACCCAGATTTGGTTCCATATTGGACGCCAAATTGATGACCGTACCACGTTGGTCGCCAGTTTGCGTTATTATCTCTGTTGAGACACATGTCTCTCTCTCTAGCATCTTAGTTTTGACTGCCTATCTAAGGCTTTTAAGTAGGTTTTCCTTTTTTCTTTGAATCAGCTTCCACTAGTTCTCGAGGCACCACACAGGCGCTCCCCAACTAGTAGTAAGCAACATCATCAAATAAAGCCGAGCCGTGTTTGTTGCCTGATTCTTCTTGGTTGGCGTTGGTACAGGAGTAAATTTATTTTATAAGACGATTCAAAATGATCCTTGTGATTTCAACGAATAAGATTCTTTTGACTTTGACTTTGCGTTCACCCTCGTGGCTTTCCGTAGGTGTGGCGCGCCGCGCAAACGCAGACCGTTCTCTACATGCTGGTCACTTTGTCTCTCTTCACTACTCTCTTTGCAGTCGGTTCTTTGTTCCTCACGTGAGTATAACTACTAAATATAACTTTTAAAACTACCATGGCGCATGCACCTGTGCAGAAATATCGGGAACAATCAAAACTCAAAAATCATGGTAAATATCCCGTTTCAAGTGAAAAGTAACAACTACAGGTCTAGCGCTTAACTGAGTCAGTCCCTGAGGTATGGGAGCGGTACGGGAGGGGTGTTTTCGTCTCTCAAATTATCAGATGACATGTGACATAATGTAAGCGAAAACATGTCCCGTACCGCTCCCATACCTCAGGGACTGACTCAGTTAAGCGCTAGACCTGTAAATAGTAGAGCATTTTTAACATGCTTATTAAAAGCTTTTATTTAACTTTACCTGTCAGTATCTAAGTTAGTGTGGGACAAATTTTAAAACTGAATTTTGAACTAGTTAACCTATCTGAAATTTTGCATACCTGTCAACTTCCGATGACAATACAATAGAGCTGATCTGACGATAGAGACGGAAGGTGACGACCTCTGTGGCGCGGCGGCCGAAGGTTCGCCTGCGGCCCAGGAGGTTGCGGGTTCGATTCCCGTCTCGGAACAAATATTTGTTCAGATGTTCAGGGTGTTCTGGGTATTTTCTTTATATAATAAAAAATATCTATCTATGTAATGTATTGTATTAAATATATCAGTTATCTAGTACCCATAACAAAAGCTTTGCTTAGCTTGGGGCTAGATAATGTTGTGTGAACTGTCCAGCATTATTTATTTATTTATTTATTTATATTACAGTATGGCGGCATCTGGGTAAAGTCGTTACTTTTCAGGAAGGCAGTGAATGGGTTAAAAGCATTTATTTAAATTGACCTGCCAGTGGTGTCAATTCTGTGCAGCATTCCCTAATTTTAAACCGCATTAAAATTATCGCGGTCTCTTTTATTTCAGTCTATTAGAAAGGGCGCGCGACAACTTTAACGCGGTTTAAAATTAGAGAATGCTGCACAGAATCGACACCATTATCTTACTTAGTGTGGGACAAATTTTGAAACTGAATTTTGAACCTGTTAACCGATCTGAAATTTTGCATACCTGTCAACTTCCGATGACAATACAATATTATGGGGACAGCGAGCTGATCTGATGATGGAGACGGAAGGTGGACAGTTGAACTCCTCGATAGATAATAGGAGACTGGCAGTGTTTGGGCTCATTTCGATCAGCACACGAATCCAATAATTCACTAATTTTATAAAAACTTGTTATGAAATATACCCAGACTTGTTTATAAGATATACCCCTCCGTCTCCTCCCGTGGATGTCGTAAGAGCCGACTAAGGGATTTTGCCCGGACTTGTTTGTGGGATTCGTTGGTATAAGATTTGTCCTGGCTGCTAGCTTACTTAAGGAATGTTTTCTTACTGGAAGAAAGCATTAGCCAAGTCAGTCGTGGGAAGCAATGGCGGCGATGAGCTCACCACTTGTCACGTCTATTTCCCAAGATGGTGCAACCCACAGTGAAAAGAGGACCATTTGAGGCTCGGCCTACGCTTTCAGGGGAAAAGGAATGTGTCTATGTATGTGTATGTGTACATTAAAGGAATTAATAGATTTCGTCTTTACTTAATGAAGAATGTATATTATTTTATAGTGTAAGTACTACCTTTTATTTGTGCTGGGAATTATTGTATGAATAAATTACTCTGACTATCTACACTTTATGTGTATGAAAGGGGCCTTGGGAATGCGCACTGATTGTCTTCTACACACTGGTTCTTTCATCACAAGGCCCTTCTCAGGGCCACTATATTGTAACCGTCACTCAGGGTGACCAAGAAAGAACTAGTGACATGACGAACAAACGCACACTTAAATAATTTGTTGTCTGTTTCTAGGATGCCCTCAATGCACTGCGGTCCGTTCCGCGCGCGCTCACTGGTTTACATGGTATGCTCACAAGAATAATTACATAACATAACAACACCCAACAGTCACATACATAGTCCTGATCCCATACTAGGATTCCCTGTGTCGTGGGTATCAGGAACTACGAGTACCATGGTACTATAATGCTAGCACATCACTTGGTATATTTGCGCAAACATTTGATTTATTTTGTCAAGCTAAAGACTACCATGTGTTGTTGAACATATCGTTGATTTTGCCTTGGAAAAATAATGCGAACATTTGCGCCAATACACCCAGTGAATTGCCGCCATAACACCCAGACCCGGAACAAATATTTGCAGATAATACAAACATTTGTGTCGTAGCGGGAATCGAACTCGCAACCTCTCGCAACTCAACCGGGTAGCCAACCGCGCTACAGAGGTCGTCAATCGAAATCTTTTAACAATTTTAGACCTTTTTTTGACCACGATCTCACCTGTTGGTAAGTGACGATGTGGCCGAAGATGGAGCACAAAGTTCTAGTAGGCACCTATTCACTCTAGCCTTGAAGAGACCTGTCAACAGTCTGTGTCGCATCTGTCTCTTTTTAGGGTTGCGTACCCAAAGGGTAAAACGGGACCCTATTACTAAGACTCCGCTATCCGTCCGTCCATCTGTCACCAGGCTGTATCTCATGAACCGTGATAGTCAGACAGTTGAAATTTTCACAGATGATGTATTTCTGTTGCCGCTATAACAACAAATACCAAAAAACAATAAAATAAATATTTAAGGGGGCTCCCATACAACAAACGTGTTTTCTTTTGCCGTTTTTATAGATAATTGTACGGAACCCTTCGTGCGCGAGTCCGACACGCACTTGGCCGGTTTTTAATCTGACGTATAGCCTATTCATCCGCCAACTTCCTGCGACTTCTATAATGTCTGGTCCATCGAGGTCATTCGATCCATGGAGGCGGCTCATGACCTTTCGTTGTGGCATTCTACGGGGGAGGCCTATGTACAGCAGTGGAGTAGGGTGATGATGATGGTAGCCTATTCGGGGGAAACCGACTACATACATACGTACATATATAGACAAACGCCTTTTAACCCGAAGGAGTAGGCTAAGCCTCAAAATACCTCTTTTCTCTTTCCATTCCGTAGTTCTGGAGATTACCTCCTACATACAAACTTACAAACATTACCCGTTTTTAATATTAGTAAAGTTTTTTTAACTATTATGTGCTTGAATGATGGACCAAGCAGATGGCCCACCTGATGTTAAGCGGTAACCTCTGCCTTTAACAATGCATTACCTGACATTCAACAATCATTTTGTGACATTGCACTGCGCCCGCCACCCTGAGACATAAAGATGAAAAGTCTCATGTGTCTGTAATTTCACCGGCACCCATGTCCTTCAAACCAGAACACAGCAATGCAAGCACTATTACTGCTGAGTAGCATTTAGTATTTAGCTGGTAGTATTTCCCTGGATGATTTCTTTCACAAAAAAGCTCTACTACTACTAACTACTATATATACTGTTATATACATATATAGATCTGTGACTGTTTTGTGTGTTATGATCTGTGAATGTGTATTTAGGTGGCGACTGAAGGCGTGCTTGGTCTCTCGGAGCGTGATCTGCTGCGGTCGATCTTGGAATGGCTCACGCGCCCAGCTGTTATCGCCTTTATACTGCTGTTTTTATGGTACGTATTTGTGTGTTATGATCTGTGAATGTGTATTTAGATGGCCACTGAAGGCGTGCTTGGTCTCTCGGAGCGTGATCTGCTGCGGTCGATCTTGGAATGGCTCACGCTTTTTTTTTTTCGATTGGAATTTAATGCAGTTGACCGCCTGGGGCCGTGACTGCTTTACCGGGCGGTAGCTCACGCGCCCGGCTGTTATCGCCTTTATACTGCTGTTTTTATGGTACGTATTTGTGTGTTATGATCTGTGCAAAAATATTATGAAATAAATCCATTTTTCGTATTATTGACTGCCATAAAAATAAATGGACGCCTTTAAAATACACTTTAGACTAAATATTATATATTTAACCTAAGATAACCTAACCTAACATAATTTGGTGACCATTTATCCATTTTGTTAACCGTTTAGTACATTTTTGGGCGGTGTTTATTTTATTTTTGCCTAGGCTTAGAGTCTTAAAAATATTTTTGGTGACGGTCTAAATTATATCCATTTTTGATCTGTGTGTGCTCGTTCTGCAGTGTCTGCGTGTACTACACGCGAGCGCGCGCACGCGCCCAGCACTCCATGGTGGGGATACTACGTCACATGCTGCTTCTGCAGGCCAAGGATAAGGACTTCCTACTCACCGCCATCGCTAAGGTGTCCAATGGAGGTAACTACTTCGTATCAAATTGAGTAATCTATACTAATATTATAAAGAGGAAACATTTGATTGTTTGTTTGCATTGAACAGGCTCCGAAAATAATGAACCGATTTGAAAAATTCTTTCAATGTTGGGAAGCTACACTATCCCCGGGTGACATAGGCTATATTATATTTTCAAAAAAATTAGGGATCCTTACTAAAACTCCAATAATGTAACCCAAGGTGTAAAAGAATTACCTAAATTATTCTTTACATCGCCTGCGCTGCGAAAAGTATTGACGATAGAATAAAATAATAATGGATAAACAAAAAATACACTACATTATCGCTGAGTGCGTGTGTGATATGGTTTATTAGCTAACGCCCGCGGCTACCCTCGCGTTATTCGTGGTTCAACTCCGTGACGGTGAAGTGGATTTTGATGGCATTTGGTATGTGGATGGATGCGGGGGGTAGGAGAGGGGAGGGGGTTGGGGGGGGCTGTTTTTCATCCTGAAACTACCCGTGGGGAGCCGGGATGAGTCGCTAGTTTATAATACGATTGTTGTCTTAATATCGTGTGCGCATACTGACCTATTATGAGTTTTAACAAGCAGTTGAATAATCAGAATAATCAATTTATTTGTAAATATAAATTTACAGGTCAAACAAATAACATTTCTTAAGAAAAATTATTATAAAAACAACGAGCGCTAGTCTGTCACTTTCTAACTTACCTGAACTTTAATGAGTTACAAAGTGATGGAAGTTGGCGGCCGCTGCCTCTTAAATCCGCTATAATAAGGCCGTCTATTGTATTGCCCTAAGTTTTCAATTTTGTTGCATTTCCGTGTGGTGATCAATAAAATCTATCTATCTAATTCGGATAAGTAGTTTCAGATATTACCGCCGACATACAAACTTACCTCTTTGTAATATTATTGTAGATTGACATGGATGTATGGTGTAGTGTAACACGAATTGATGTATGGACATTGCTTATTAATACTCCTGGCTCTGGTTGCATGTAACCACAGACCATATATCAAGATAACCGCAAACACGTAAATTTGTATGAAACCAATCGTGCCGTTTTATTTTGTAGCTACTAGGTATGCTACGAAATAACACCGTTCGCACGGCTAGCAGATTTCGAAGAATTTTTACATTTCCTCCTCCTCGCGTCGTTTTCCTCAATGCTGAGGGTCTTGACCCCTCCATGGATCACTTTCTGCCGGACGTTGTTGCGCCAATGAGATATGTTGCCAGCGAGCTGCACGGCTTCGTGGAGTTTTGAATCGAGAGTGGTGCGGATTTGGTCTTAACAACGTAACAGGCTACGCCCTTGTGGCCTCTTTCCCTCGATTTTGCCAGTGATAATCAGCTTCTCTAAGTTGTCACTGCCTTTCCGTGCTATATGACCAAAATACTCAAGGACTCTCTGGAGGCAGATGGAGGAAAGACTAGTAGTTATCTCGAGTTCCTTGAGTATTGACACGTTCGTCCTACGGGCTGTCCAAGGTAAATAAAAAATAAATAAATAATGCTGGACAGTTCACACAACATTATCTAGCCCCAAGCTAAGCAGAGCTTGTGTTATGGGTACTAGATAACTGATATACTTAATACAATATATTACATAGATAGATATTTTTTATTATACATAGAAAATACCCAGAACACCCTGAACAAATATCTGCGATCGCACAAATATTTGTTCTGAGGCGGGAATCGAACCCGCAACCTCCTGCGTCGCAGGCGGACTTTCGCCCGTCGCGCCACAGAGGGAGTATTTGCAGCATTGCTGATTTGAGGTGCACCTAGAACTTTTTTTTATTTTTATTATAATTGAATGACGAAACAAGCAGATGGCCCACCTGATGTTAAGCGGTAACCTCTGCCTATGAACAGTGCATTACCTCATAGGTCACGCCCACCTAGGACGCGCCCTATGTGGCATTGCACTGCGCCCGCCACCCTGAGACATAAAGATGAAAAGTCTCATGTGCCTGTAATTTCACCGGCACCCTTACCTTTCAAACCGGAACACACCAATGCGAGCACTACTGCTTTGCGGCAGTAATAGGTATGGTGGTAGTACTTCCCCGGACAAACTTTTTCACAAAAAAGCTCTACTACTAGTAAAACTTGCGGCATCTATCTTGATATATGGTCTGTGCGTGTAACGATCAATCAATTCATTCGGTGACGTCAGTACGAAAACATCCAAAATGCTCTCAGCGATACAGTGCATGTGATCGTATATTACTAACTATTTGCACTTACATTTAATTGGGAATACAAAATAATCATTGCTTGTTTATTAAATACAGGCTGTCTTAAGGTAGATGCTCTATCTTGAGGCAAGAAATTCAAATTTGTTGGTGTTTGTTGCTCATTACAGCTCATGAACACTTCTTCAGATAGCGAAAGTTGATTTCGCGAGAACTAGGAGACTTACACACATGTTTTAATTGATAGTATCTCATAAATATCACCAGTATAGCTAAACTCGTAACTACGATCGTAACCACATTAAACAAATTGATAGATAAATGGCGTTAACGTGGATTGCTCTCGCTTGAGGCGCGAAATTCTTATTTTTTGGTGTTGTTTGCCCATTACAGCTCATCAACACTTCTTCAGATAACGAAAACCAATTTGCCGGTAATTATATGACCTAACACACAAGTTTTAATTTATAGTATCGCATAAATATGATTAGTTTAGCTACGATTGTGCTTCAATGGTATTTACAGTGTTTTTTTGTTTCAAGCACATTCATAGTCAAACTAAAGATATTTATGTGATACTAAAACTTGTGTGTTAGGTCATATGATTACCGGCAAATAGGTTTTCGCTAGCTGAAGAAGTGTTGATGAGCTGAGATGAGCATAAAACACGAAAAAATTGAATTTCGCGTCACAAGCGAAAGCATCCACCTTAATTGTCTTTGTTTAATAAGATTTTCCTCTAGTGTGGCTATCGTCTATAGACCTCTTCCGAAAAACCTCGGCAGGTAAACATACGTTGCTCATTTGCATAGTGGTAATTTACTCGGCGGCAAAATGAATAAAACAAAATATTTTGTGTATGTATTTGGTGTGGATGCTTGTGTTGTCTAAGCGTAATATAGTAATTAACGTAATATGTGGTGACGTGTGGTACTAATCCTGGAATGCACTGTTTGTGTTTATCATGCTACATTGTGTTTTGTGTAAGTACTTTATTTCATTTTATAGAATGCATGTTTTCAGTTAATTGTGTTTCTGATAACCAGCTGGCTCATATCCTAATGCTTTCATCAATCAATAACTAACGAGCTGTCGGTTTCGTACGTAAGACGCGCAAAGTTATCGCGGTGTAACGGTAGTGCTCGCATTGCTGTGTTCCGGTTTTAAGGGTAAAATTGAACACATGAGACTTTCACCTTTATGTCTCAGGGTGGCGGGGATGCTATGCCACATAGGGCGCATCTTAGGTGGACATGACCTATGTGGTAATGCATTGTTAAAGGCAGAGGTTACCGCTTAACATCAGGTGGGCAATCAGCTTGTTCCGAAATTCACGCAGTTAAAGGAAATAGTATATACGAGAATAGCAATTATCGCAATTATGTCTTAAAACCCCCCGCTGCCTAAAAAGAGGGGTATTCTTTATGTATGTTTGTCTGTGGCCTCATAGCTACAGACCGGGTGCTCTGATTTTAATGCGTTTTTGAAAGTATGGTCTTTGCGAAATGGTTCTTAGCTATGTTCGGTGGAAAATGGTGCAGCCGTTTCCATCATCAGCCCCCAACACTTAGTTTGAAGGGAAATCAGCAGCTAGAACCTTCAGTTTTAGTTCAAAATGTTCATTTTTTTATTTTATTTTATTATTTATTTTTACAATTTTGCTGACATTAGACTAGACTTGCTAATATTGCAGTAATACTGAAGCTGAAACTACAGAATTAGTTTAAAAAAAACGTTGATAAAAAACGCGTTCCGTTTATTTTAATTTTTTAAGGAACACTGAAAATAGACAGGTTTTAAAAAAAAGTGTTCCGTTTTTATTTTTTAAAGGTACACTGAAAGTAGTCAGGGGTTCAATAAGTGTTCTTTTTTTTTTCAATTTTTAAGGAACACTGAGAGTAGTCAGGTCTTCAAAAAAGTGTTTCTTTATTCAATTTTAAAGGAACACTGAAAGTAGTCAGGTTTTCAAAAAAGTGTTCCTTTTTTCAATTTTAATGGAACACTGAAAGTAGTCAGGTGTTCAAAAAAGTGTTCCTTTTTTCAATTTTAATGGAACACTGAAAGTAGTCAGGGGTTCAAAAAAGTGTTCCTTTTTTCAATTTTAAAGGAACACTGAAAGTAGTCAGTGGTTTTACATTTTTATAAAATAATTTTGTTACGTAGTTATATTTTATAATACATTATGTATATATGTTCTAGAATGGCTTTACAGTCCGAAAGCCGAGGAAGGCGCAGATAGCCACACGTGGCGTTACCTCAACGAAGTCCGCAAACCGTCTAACTCGAGCTTCCATTTCGACGCGTCCCGTCTGAGCCGATCCTTCGCGGATAGACCCCGGTCCTACGTGAACGAGAATAGACCCACGTCCAACTGTGTCGAGAGGCCAAAGTCGAATGACGGTGACACGGACAGTAGTTTCAGCTGGCAGGGGAGTGCTAATGATTTGAGCACTGTGGAGTCTAGAGGAGATTGATTTATGCAAACAGTATTAAAGCTGACTGTGACAACGTCACTCCCGCACAGAAAATATACATTACAGTGGAATGACCGCGACTTTGTCCGCGTGTAAGTTTCCATACAAACTTTATCACCCCTTTGGGTTACATTTCTGGAATTCCTTTCTTTGTGCACCTCTAGACCACAAAAGGAACAAAACCCTCCAAATTTCAGATCTCTAGGACTTATAGTTTATGCTGTGCGATGATAGTCAGTCAGTCAGTCACGCAACGGTTTTATATGTATTGGTATGTGGCCTATATATTCTCTGCATAGTAAAATTAAGGTATATTTTATTTGCTACATACCTATCAATAAAAAGCTGAGTGAAAATGACTTTAATAATAACTACTGCGCCTGGTTCTAAAACTAATTTAAAATGATAATTCTGATGACAATACAATATTATGGAGACAGTGATGATCCATCTGATGATGGAGACAGAAAGTGGAAAACGGAACTTCTCGATAATTAATAGTAGCTGGACAGTGTTTGGACAGATTTGACGCAGCGCACGGGTCCGAATACTTATAATCATCATCATTTTCAGTCGGAACACATCAAGCTAGTGTAAAATATATTTCCGAGAAACACAGATTATTCTGATTGTATTATCAGCACACAGGGAAGGCGCCATGTATCTGATTAATAGTATTTTGATAATGCATTTCGTATTTTTATATTTTTAGGTATATAAGCTTAACACAGATATAAAATAGCATAGATAAATAAATAGATAAATAGAATAATAAATAGATCATACATAATAGAAAACATGTATTGACAGTTAGACACATAGAAATAGCGGAATTTATATAGTTTATGTACAGTTTTGCCCAAAATGTAAGAACCGGGCAAATGCGGGGGGAACGTTCTTTATACCGATAGCAATCGCGCGCTAAAATCTTGCGCTGTTATTGGTTAATCGATTTCGCGGCAAAATCGCGGCCGTTCGTTTATCAGTCGACTCTTAGATGTAAGCGGGACAGAGCTATACTATACGTTCGGCTAACTGTCGGATATCAGTCTGCGCTTTTCTGCGCAAACTAAAACAGTCGATCGGACTTATATTTAGGGTAAAACTGTACTAAACTGATAGTTCCTATATTGATCTCAGCAAAGTCAGGCCTCGTTAAGGCGTAGCAACTTATTTTTGTATAGACATTGTAAACTATTGCGTATTTTTAACCCCCGACGCAAAAAGAGAGATGTTATAATTTTGACCGCTATGTGTCTGTCTGTCTGTGGCACCGTAACTCTTAAACGGGTTAACCGATTTGAATGCGGTTTTTTTAATTTGAAAACAGGTTTTCTTGCAATGGTTCTTAGACATGTTTGATCAAAATCGGTTAAGTCGTTTCAATGCGTTAGGGGTTATAAATTTTCTACAAAATTATTAAGCGCCTTTTTTTTAACCCCCGACGCAAAAACGACGGGGTGTTATAAGTTTGAAGTGACTGTGTGTGTGTGTCTGTGTGTGTGTGTGTGTGTCTCTCTGTGTGTGTGTGTGTGTGTGTGTGTGTGTGTCTGTGGCATCGTAACTCCCGAACGAATGAACCGATTTTGATTTTGTTTTTTTTTGTTTGAAAGGTGAATTAGTCGGGAGTGTTCTTAGCTATGTTTGATCAAAATCGGTTCAGCCGTTTCATTGCGATGAGGTTTTTTTTCTTTTTACAAAATTAATTACATGTTAACGGAAATAGTGTGCATGTGTCAAACAATTATTTAATTTAGTTATTTTATTTTATGTGTCAAACACTTACATTGCTTGAACCTCTGAACTACATACATACATGCTAATACATACAAAATGCTGGAAGAAAATGCTAATTAGCATTAAGTTCGCCTAAGAACTGCTTTTTGTTTTGTGCAATAAAGAATTTATTCAAGAAGACACACGCCTTTTCTCCGAAGGGTGTAGGCAGAGCCTCAATAGGCCTCTTCGCAGTGGGTTATCGTGGAATATAGACGTGACAAGTGGTGAGCTCATCGCCGCCATTGCTTCCCATGACTGACTCGGGCTAACGCTTTCTTCCAGTTATAACACATTCCATAATAACCTAGCAACCAGGACAAATCCTATACCAACGAATCTTACAAACAAGTCCGAGTAACCCAGTAATAACACACCTCTGACTACTCCCGTATACATCCATGTCTCCCTTAGTTTTATATCGTTTGTGTATTTGTATGGAAAACCAGTGTGGTAAAAGGATTATGAGAATTCGATGTTAAGAATCTAAGCATCGAACAAAATAAAAAAAATATGGACCTAACAAAAGATCGTAAAAATAAGTCGCAATCACAACATACGTGTGTTGTAATTGCGTCACTCGTTGCCGTCACAAAGACCGACTGAGGCGAAGTGAGTGAGCTCGCTCACTTTATAAGCTTCAAAACTATCGTTCCCTAAGGCCCGTCTATACTTTTTTATATTGGTCGAAGTTTTTTTTTATACTACTTTGATTGGCGGATCAAGCAGATGGCCCACCTACCCACCTACTCTCTGTCTGAGCAGTGCATTAGCTCATAAGTCACGTCCATCTAGGATGCACCCTATGTGGCTGTGTGGCATAGCACTGCGCCCGCCACCCTGAGACAAAGATGAAAAGTCTCATGTGCCTGTAATTTCAAACCGGAACACAGCAATGCGAGCACTACTGCTTTGCGGCAGAAATAGGTATAGTGGTAGTACTTCCCCGGACGAACTCTTTCACAAAAAAGCTCTACTACTACTAAGTATCTCATAAGGTCATGTTCCACGTAGCACGGTGTATGTGACTGTTGGGTGCTATGTTATGTTATGACGAGTGGGTTCCTTCTGGAACCCACTCGTTGATTTCTATCAACGAGATTTTACGAAGTATAATATGATAATGATTCATAATTGATTATTATCACAATAATCAATCATAATTATTATATTATTTCAATTTATCGTAATGATCTCAATTAGATAAAACTCCAATGTTTTCACCCCCAAACGGAACAGAGCGTATCTCCAAAACAGTTTAATCTATTTAGATACGGTTTTTTTCGAAAATAATAATTATTGAAAGCTTTGAAGTCGGTAGTTTTTTTTTTTAAAAATGTGTACTTAGGTCGTACTGAAAGTTTATGAATTCTGATAAATACTCGTAAGACCAGATATTAGACTTACGACTTTCAGTATGCCCCACGTACTTGTTGTTAATCAAACATGTTTGGTTTAGTAGTAGTAGAGCTTTTTTGTGAAAGAGTTTGTCCGGGGAAGTACTTCCTCCATACCAATTTCTGCCGCAAAGCAGTAGTGCTCAAATTGCTGTGTTCTGGTGTGAAGGGTATGTGTAATTAACCAAGTGCCGGTGTAATTACAAAATGTTTTAAAAAAATAAAAATAAAAAATCAGGCACATTAGACTTTTCATCTTTACGTCTCAGGGTGGCGGGCGCAGTGCAATGCCAAATAGGGCGCGTCCTAGGTGGACGTGACCTATGAGGTAATTCATTGTTAAAGGCAGAGGTTACCGCTTAACATCCGATGGGCCATCCTTGTTCCCTCAGTCAGGTAGTTAAAAAGGATAAAAAAAGTTGTGGCATTTCTCATATTTTGTGAGCTTGTTTGTTCAAAATGATCCTTGTGATTTCAATAAATAAAATACTTTTGACTTTAACTTTGAGTTTGTGCCAAAAGAACCAAATGTTGTGCTTCCATATCAATTAGTTTTAAGGTCGAATAACTAATCAATAAATATATCAAATTATTTAAATATGGTTTTCATTTCAATACCTACCTTATTAGGTACCTACTAATATTACTTTAACCGTTGGGGTAAGCGAGTTCTTGAGTGGAGACCGCGTCTTGGCAAACGTAGCGAGGAGCGCCCTGTGGCTAGGTGGAGCGATGAACTACGAAAGGCGGCGGGCAGATAGTGGACGAGAAGAGCCGAACACCGGGCTCAGTGGCGTGTATTGGGAGAAGCATATGTCCAGCAGTGGACTAGTGTGGGCTGATGATGAATATTACTTTCCTGAATCATTTTCCAACATAGAAAAAGCTTAGATTTAAAGGTTTTCGTTTTGTTTCTATGGTTGTTTTGCGATCTCTCCTAGATTTGTGATCGGATTTGGATGGTTAAAAAGGCCCGACTAAAATGAGGGGTGCTTTAAGTTTGAGACGATAGTGTGTTCGTCTGTCTGTATGTATGCATGTTTCTTTGTTTCCATGTAACTCCGGAACGGGTGCTCTGATTTAAGACGATATGTTAAAATCAAATGGGCGGAGACTATCAAGAAAACAATAGCTGCAAGACAGTAACAGCGCTATTACTCACATGAACCCGGGAAGAGATGAGGTTATAGATAACTGACGTAAGCGACAAATGATAAAACTTCGTTTTGGTGGATGCTCTCGCTTAAGGCGCAAAATGTTTTTTTTTTGGTGTTTTTTGCTCATTACAGCTCATGTATCAATCAATGTATTTTTTTTTTTAATCAATTTTTTAATTATTATTACTAGGTATCTTATTTTTTAACACCCATGTATTAATGTACCTACCTACTCATGCAATTAATTGTAATTTATATATAAGAACTGCTGACATGTAACCTTACAACGTTATTAATAAATAAACATAAACATGAACATGAACACTTCTTCAGATAGCGAACATTGATTTCGCGGGAACTAGGAGACACACGTTTTAATTGATAGTATCTCATAATTATCATCAGTTTAGCTACGATACCCCTAACACAATTTAAGTGTTTTTTTTTTTAAATAGCTTCTTAACTGCATTTTTAACCGATTTCAAAAAAAGGAGGAAGTTCATAATTCTTGTGTTTTTTTATCTGGAAAATTATATTTTTATTTGACACGATATACTTCCAGATTGGTCCTATTTTCATCAAAATCTGTTTCTGATGATGGGATCCATGAGGAATTGAGGGAACTCCTCAAATATTATGGGCACACATATAGCGATTTTGTGACTTGACATTGACAACTTGGATGGGCGGCGTTCAGCAATCTGGTCGACATTCTTAAGTCCGCTGAAATTCCACAATGTCTGAAGACCCGACTTTATAACCAGTGTGTTCTGCCTACCATGACTTACGGTGCCGAGACATGGACACTCACGCAGGAGGCTGTGTACAGGATTAGAGTTGCACAGAGAGCCATGGAACGCGCCATGCTCGGCATCAAGCTTATAGACCGTGTTCCCAACATAGAGATACGAAGTCGAACAAAGCTCAAAGATGTTGGGAATCGTATAACGGAACTAAAATGGAGTTGGGCAGGACACCTGGCAAGACGAGGTGATGATAGGTGGTGTAAGGCGCTAACTGAATGGCGTCCAAGAACTGGGTACAGAAACGTTGGTCGTCCAGCAGCTAGATGGGCAGACGATATCGCATGCGTCGCGGGCCGAACCTGGATGAGACTGGCATGGGACCGTAAGGAATGGCACAGGCAAAGAGAGGCCTATACTCAGCAGTGGGTGAAGTCATGCTGTGGATGATAATAGCGATTTTGGTATTTTCAGCAACGAGTTAAGCATGTGCATTCAGAAAGTGTCATTTGGTGAAGTGGAACTGATGAAGATAACCAGAGATGGCTATTGGAACTTCTCAATGAAAAGTATTTCACGGGTGGCGATATGGGTGACCTTCCGATATCAGATTGAGCTGAATTTTTTTACTCCTATCAAGTTCCGATGACAACACAATATTGTGGTGATAGCGAGCTGATCTGATGATGGAGACGGATGGTGGACAACGGAACTCCTCGATGGATAACAGTAGACTGGCCGCGCTTAGGCTCATTTTCATCAGTACACGATTCCGATTTTAATATTATTTGACCACCTCTGCGACGCAGGAGGTTGCGGGTTCGATTCCCGCTTCGGAACAAATATTTGTACGGTCTGCAGAAATTTGTTCACGATGTTCTGGGTATTTTATACGTATAATAAAAAAAAACTGTCTGTATAATGAGTATTAAGTTTATCAGTCATCTAGTACCCATAACACAAGCTCTGCTTAACTTGGGGCTAGATAATGTTGTGTGAACTGTCCAGCATTATTTATTTATTATAAAATCTTGTATTGGGGCTAAATTATTAACTTCGAAGTCGTTTTTTATTCGTAAATAATTATTGTATGAAAGGTTGTGTTTGCGAGACTGTTCTTAGCTATCTCCGGTGGAAATTGGTGCAGCCTTACCTAGGATTATCAGCTCGCAGCAATTTGTTTGAGGGATCTCAGCCATTTTTGCAGCTAGACCCTTCAGCTTGAGTTCAAAAGGTTCACCATAGTCTGATGATGACCAGCACACGATGAATAGGATCTAGGGTGCAACGGTACAATGCGAAACCTACATTCTAATTACAAAAGGCGACTGGAAACTTTTATGTTTTAAGGAAATTTATTATGTTTTAATTTTCATCTTTTTGCCTTGTATCCACTTCTCTCTCTTATTTAGATAGAGGTCTTAAACAATTTGTCTCGACGAACATCCTCAAAAAAATTATGAACATCCAATCAATGTTTAAGAAAAAGTTATGTGCAGTTTAAAGTTAACAGTTTCTTTATTATTACAGGTTTTATAAAATTATGTGCAGTTTAAAGTTAACAGTTTCTTTATTATTACAGGTTTTATCAAATTATGTGCAGTTTAAAGTTAACAGTTTCTTTATTATTACAGGTTTTATCAAATTATGTGCAGTTTAAAGTTAACAGTTTCTTTATTATTACAGGTTTTATCAAATTATGTGCAGTTTAAAGTTAACAGTTTCTTTATTATTACAGGTTTTATCAAATTATGTGCAGTTTAAAGTTAACAGTTTCTTTATTATTACAGGTTTTATCAAATTATGTGCAGTTTAAAGTTAACAGTTTCTTTATTATTACAGGTTTTATCAAATTTCCTAGAAGTGGACGCTGATGATACTATCATTAGAATGAAGGGCAACCCCATTCATAGCCTTAATAAAAACAAAGCTAGTATTAAGGAAACTGAGTATTATGAGAAAATAAAAGAAAGAAGCAATGTTATTTTAATGGGGACCCAATAGGAGATGCAAATATGGTTGATGGAATGGATAATTACGATACTGTGATTAAAATAGGATATCTAAGTACGAAAAGACTGACACTCCTACCTAAATATTTATGTAATTAAAATAGGATATCTCAGTACGAAAAGACTGACACTCCTACCTAAATATTTATGTAATTAAAATAGGATATCTAAGTACGAAAAGACTGACACTCCTACCTAAATATTTATGTAATTAAAATAGGATATCTCAGTACGAAAAGACTGACACTCCTACCTAAATATTTATGTAATTAAAATAGGATATCTCAGTACGAAAAGACTGACACTCCTACCTAAATATTTATGTAATTAAAATAGGATATCTCAGTACGAAAAGACTGACACTCCTACCTAAATATTTATGTAATTAAAATAGGATATCTCAGTACGAAAAGACTGACACTCCTACCTAAATATTTATGTAATTAAAATAGGATATCTCAGTACGAAAAGACTGACACTCCTACCTAAATATTTATGTAATTAAAATAGGATATCTCAGTACGAAAAGACTGACACTCCTACCTAAATATTTATGTAATTTTGATATTGTGTCACAAAATGATCAAACTATGGATGTTATACGTGATATGTAAATCTTTTCTAATAATAATTTAGTTTAATTTAAGTAACTGGTACTAAGTGTTACTTCTACTATGACGATCCTTTAACATAGTTTTAGCTTAGCGTTCATGCTAATTTAGGAGTTATGCGAAGTATAATTATTTTGCCAGTTAATATTTTTACTATTACCACAGAATATATAATAGTATCTGTTCAAAAACTTACACTAAGTTAACCTAATAAAGGTAATAGGTATCCTTTCACCATCCACATTCAGGACTTTTTCATGTAGGATAGGTGTTTTCTGTTGTGGTGATCTCAGGAACTGCCGATCCGATTCCGACAATGCTCAATTTCACTCACGGGAATCTATCGTTGAGGGCTACGCTTCCGGGCGCTCACGATGTATGTTGTTAGTAGTTCCACTAAACTCCGTAAAGGTTTAGCGGATTTTGGTGATATTTGAAAGGGGAGTGCGAGTGGTTTTTCATTCCGATACCACAAAATAAATAATAGTACAAGTAGCGGTACCACGCGTGCAAAGTCGCAGGCAAAAGGCTTGTTACACCATATTTTGAATTAAAAAGTAAGATTTATTTAAACAAGGAGGTGTGTATACACTTTGAACAAACCCATAAGGGTCTTTTGAGTGTATAATAAAAAAAAATGTGTTATTTTATAAGCTATAATTTAAAAAAAGTACAGGTTGAATAATGGCCCAAGTGGTCCAACACGTACTTGGATGGTTTTATTATTTTAAACGTATACTACTTCCTAATATCTGCAGCGCCTAGGGCCATCAATCTAGGGCCAGAATACCCTAGATTCAGAAATAACAAAGCAGCTTCATTTGAAAAGTTAACTCTTTATTGAACAGGACGGAAAAATATAAAAATGTTTTCGAATAAAAGTTAATAGGCGACCTTTTCGCTAAAAGCAATCTCTGCCAGGCAAAGATAATAATTTAGGTAAGTACGAGTATACATATTTATAGATTTCCTGACTTCGTTTGTACTGATTAGTGTTTTACCAAGTTCCGGCTATATTGCGCACATGAGCCTCCACATTACCGATGGCCGCGGCCTGGAAGCTGAAGTAGTTGCTAGGTTGCCAATTGACGTTCGCGGGCACGGCGTCGAAGCCGCTGTTGTGGAACAGGTTCACTTCATTGCGCAGGTTGCCGATGGGGCTCGGCACGCCGTCAGGGTGTCTCCAGCCGGCGCGAGTGTTGACGAACACGTTCCTCTCAGCGTAGATCGACGCCCCAGCACCAGCGCCGATACCGTAGGAGCCCAGATCAGTGAACAGGTTGTTAACTACGTGTACTTCTCCGTATCTAACTCTCGGGTTGCGCTGAGTCGTACCCATAAACCAGTTGGCAACGATAGACGTCTTCAGTTTGCCAACATCCTGAGCGGCGTTGCTGTCGCTGTGTCCGATGAGCATGTTCTTATTGTGGTTTCTGAAGATGTTATGTGAGACGGTGATCCAGTTGGAGGCGCGCTTGATGTCGACCAGACCGTCGTGACGCATCCTGTTGTTGGCGATATTGTTGGCGACCCACGGGTCGTCGGCGAACTCGTTGTGGTCAATCCACACGTACTCAGCTTGTTCGCAAAGAATCGCGTCCACTTCGGTGAATTCTCCAGATACCTGATTTGAGATAAATCCGTTTGGGTTTGGCAGCTCACCTGGGGCGTAGGAGAGGGCGTTGTGGAATTTGATGTTTTGGATGATGACTTGCTGATTTTGTCTGATTCTCAATCCTCCGCCGAAAATCATAGCATTGGCGTCTCCACCGATGATGGTCTTCCAGGAACCGACGTCTAAGACAACACCCGGGGAAGCGGTGAAGAGCACGCCGAGGTCGATGCGTCCGCGGACGTAGACGATCCTAGCGGCGTTTCCGGTGATGGCGTCACGCAACGCCCAGGCGTCCCACACCGTCCAGACCGCGCCGCCGGCCCCGCCGCGGGTGCCACCGCCGAAACTGGCGAAACCAAAGCTTCTCTCCGAACGAGCAGAGAAAAGTGTCGCGTTGTCCACTTTGTCAAACTCAGCCGGCGCGTCCTTACCGATCGGTGTCGGCAAAGCCTGCGCACAGAGCACCACTGCAGCCAGCGCGATGAACAACTTCATTTTGGAGTCTAGTTCACTTTGGTTCGTTAAGTCTTTAGTGCAACATTTATATATGCTTACAATTGATAAGGAATCTTGATTAATTAATTATAAAGACTGTTACACAAATACCAAACCTACGTACCTACCTACTGTGTGGAACCAAGGTATATCTAGGTACTTACAAGGATGTTCTAGCTAGGGCTAGGCACTGAAACAGCCGTCCAGACAGATAATCTCGAACGAGTGTCTAGCACTCGTAGAAATCATCTTATAAAAGTATACAGGCAATGAGACGCTTTTATAGATACAGGGTGTTACCAGACTTATCCCGAAAACTGAGACAGTGATTAACAGACAGTGATTAAGAAAGTAGAGGCTATAATAACCACTGAAAAATGAAGGATTCCTCATGAGTAACCACCAACTGACTCAAATGTTTCACACTGTTACCTACTCGTTGTCTTTTTCAGGATGGTGCCATGTTTGTTAATTGTAGCCTCGGGAGCAACAGGGCCACCAGCCGACCCGAAGTGCTCCTTTATTGTAGCTTGTAACTTGTTGTTTGGGAATAACGTTGATAAGTGTTTAGGAATGTCTTAATTATTTTAGGGGAAGGTGTAGTTGCAGGGATATCTGGAGGTCCCCCTAGACTGCTTTTATCCCGATACCACGCGTACGAAACCGCGGTGCAAAGGCAGTAGACACGAAACTCATTACCCTTAGGTACTCACTGAAGCAAGGCAAGTATAATAAGCGTGGTGTATTTGTTTAGTTATTAGGTTGTTTGGTGTATTCTTCAGAAGCCATTAAAAGAAGAGAATAAGAAGAAAATCCAAGGTCCTTTCGTGCCGTTTTCGCATGAACTTAGTATACAAACAGGACTGAGCGCTCTAAGAAATTATAATACCGAAACAAGATCTTATTCCATTTGGTTAAGACTCAATTTAGATTACCGTCATAGATAGAGGAAAAACGAGCCAAGAGAGATAGGTAGAATTAGGGTTACCATATCTCAGGATTTGTCCTGAGATTTCAGGATTTTTCGACTCTTCTCAGGATTCCGGCCGGATTTAGCAAATTTAGTGATAGCTCAGGATTTTCAATAAAACACAGGATATATTTTAAAGATCTCTCTTATTAAACTACTAAAAATAATTTTCTTTTGGTAACGATTGAACAGTTCAAATCAATACCTATTTATCAAAGTAAAACATACTAAAAACAATCTTCTTTTGGTAAAAATTGCAGTTAAAATCAATACTTATGTATTAATTTAAAACAAACTTAAAATAATCTTCTTTTGGTAAAAATTGCAGTTAAAATCAATACTTATGTATTAATTTAAAACAAACTTAAAATAATCTTCTTTTGGTAACAATTGCAGTTAAAATCTTTTTTTTTTTTTTTTTTTTTTATACTACTTGAATGACGGAACAAGTTGATGGCCCACCTGATGTTAAGCGGTAACCTCTGCCTATGAACAGTGTATTACCTCATAGGTCACGTCCACCTAGGACGCGCCCTATGTGGCATTGCACTGCGCCCGCCACCCTGAAACATAAAGATGTAAAGTCTCATGTGCCTGTAATTTCACCGGCACCCTTACCCTTCAAACCGGAACACAGCAATGCGAGCACTACTGCTTTGCGGCAGATATAGGTATGGTGGTAGTACTTCCCCGGACGAACTCTTTCACAAAAATGCTCTACTACTACTACAACTCAATACTTATTTATCGAAATAACACGAACTAAAAATAATCTTCTTTTGGTAACAATTGCAGGTAAAATCAATACTTATTTATCCAAATAGGTACTTAATTAGTTTTGTCGTATTTAATATTTGAATAAACTTTTTTAAGTAAGTTCTTTTTTTGATTATTGATTTATAAAATGCCTCACAAGTTAAACTCTTCAAGTTATATTGAACTAAAAGTAGAGCTCGAACTGAAGACACGTTTAGTCGGTTTCTTTCTTTCGACCATTGAGCTCCCATGATAGAAAAACTCTTTCTACGGTTGCATTCTGAGCTGTTATTGCGTATTGACAAATACGCAGTATCTCTGGCAATCGTGAAATACCTATTGTCTTGAAAATGTTTGCCCACAACTCATGAAGCATTACGTCAAAAAATGCTTCTTCCTGTTGGCGCCCCCCTCCTCCCTCCACCCCGCTGTTTTGAGTGCGATGTAGGTACATACAAGCTTGCAACGCGTCGCGTAAAACGCGTGCGCAAGATAATAATACGTTTTTGAGAGAAAATTCTCAAGCTGTAGAAAATCTGAGGACTTTTCCATGGAAATCAGGCCTTTTCTCCGGAGTTTTGATTTTTTCATCTGGTAACCCTAGGTAGAATAGAGTTAGTTTATCCCTTTCTAACACTTGAAATGATAGCTTTATGGTAGCAAGGGTAGCCATGACCATTGTATAGGTAAATACTAAGAGGTCATCGATACTACAAATCTAAAAGTTGGCCGTCGCGGGATGCCCGGCAGACGAGAAACATCACGGCATGGCTGCGTCACGCCGTTTGACGACACTGAACACTCGCCAAGTAATCAGTAACAAGGACCGATAACACTTTTTGTGATATAACAAAAAAAACGTGTTTCCTACAAACGCAAGCCCAGTCCCGAGTCCTCTACTATGGGAGGTCAACATTTAATTTAATAAAATTAACAAAAAGTGTTATTGATTTGTGATACTGATCAGTTACCAAGCCTCCAGTATGAATCTGGCTGCATAATAAATAACTGTGATAAATAATTTGATTTAATAATGTTTTTCCAATCCACGTTCATAACTGTCTATGGAAAAAGTCTCCTGGACATGACTTGTCTTTATGGTCACCGTATTAGAAGTATACACACTAACTCTGTAGTTCATATCTTACTGGGCTCATGCGAACGCTCAGTCCTGTTTGTATACTAAGTCCATGCGTTTTCGTGCTGTAAAAGTTTTTATCTTATGCTGTCACCGTCTCCATAGCAACCCTAGCAACGCGTCTGCTGTTTATCTGTTTGTCGATATTGATATCAAAAACTACAATATAATATGTCAAAGTGGCACTCACTACAACACAACAATAGCATATTTTGATTTATTCTAATTCATAACTAGTTAAATGTGTTAACTGTCGAAAGGTACGTCCACTTTGTATTGGTGAGTACCACCTACTACTACCTTACCTACCCCTGCGTCAAATGCCCAATGTACACCTGTAGGTAGGTACCAGGATTGTCTATATCATGGGCCATAATCACCACCCTTGGCAGCCCGATTATTAATCGCATAGTATTCCAGATGTTGAGTACTCAAGTGGATACTGCTGCCCATCCCCTAGTGTAATCTCTTAGTCGGCTTTTACGACGTCCACGGGAAAAGGAGGGGTCAAACCCGGCAATCCCGATATATACCGCAAAACCACGTGATGTTCTAATGCATTCCACATTCCTTTAGGTGAACTATCATGGCGAGTGGAGACCGCAAGCGTCCCCTCAACAAGAAGTCAACCCCTAAGCGGGAACCCAAGGGGGAGAAGTGTCCCCCTCGGTTCCTGACCCCGGCACGGAAGCAGCCTGGCCCCAGAGACTTGACGAGGGCCGGCTATGATGATGAACTGGAGAAAGACAGCAGGCTGCTGAGAGCTGCTAGAAACTACTATCCTGAGAGTATGGAATCCATCCATTTTATAATTACCTTGAAATTTCCTCTTAGTCTCGATCACTCAGACCTGTGAGGGTAGTTAGATAAGTCCTAACAATGCACATTATTTTGTTGGTAGGTACGTAGTTAGCTTCTTCGTTATTTAGAATCCGATATAATATACGAATAGGTAACAGGTTGCCTCACGTAAAATATAGCAGTCTAAAGATAACTACATCTGCTTCCATGCTAAAGCGGGGTGCGGAGGGGGGCATCTTTCGATTGCGGGGAACGCGGATTTTTCAGTAGCCTTGCCTTGTCGCGGTGATCAGGTGCGCACTTATTAAAAAAAAAACTAAGCTAGTTTAGTGGAAATTGGTGCAACCGTTTCCATTCCTGGATCAAAAATATCTCGCAAAAATAGCAGCTAGCAAAAAAGTCAATCGCAAAGAATCCCAGCTGTTAGAGTGTTCTATTTTTACTGTGGCGACATCTAGTCGTGAATCGAGGCCCTACATTATGCGTATAGACACCAAACTGCTTCCATAAGTGTTCCTTTTTAAGGTGAATGCTCACGTTTGCGGCGCGAGATTAAATTTTTTTTGGTGTTTTTTGCCCTTTACAGGTCATCAACACTTCTTCAGATGACGAAAGTTGAGTTCGCGACAACTAGGAGACTTAACACACATGTTTTAATTGATAATATCTCATAAATATCATCAGTTTTGCTATGATCCCCTAAACACATTTTTACAGTGTTTTTGTTTGTTTAGGGGTATCGTAGCTAAACTGATGATATTTATGAGATATTATCAATTAAAACATGTGTGTTAAGTCTCCTAGTTGTCGCGAACTCAACTTTCGTTATCTGAAGAAGTGTTGATGAGCTATAATGGGCAAAAAACACCAAAAAATTTGAATTTCGCGCCGCAAGCGTGCGCATCCACCTTAACCTACGACGCAAAAACAACGGGGTGTTATAAGTTTGACGTGTGTGTGTGTGTGTGTGTGTGTGTGTGTGTGTGTGTGTGTGTGTGTGTGTGTGTGTGTGTGTATGTGTGCGTCTGTATGTCGCCTCGTAGCTCCCGAACGGATGAACCGATTTCGGTTTTTTTTGTTAGAAGGTGAATTTGCCGGGAGTTTTCTTCGCTATGTTTGATCAAAATCGGTTCAGCCGTTTCATTGCGTGGAGGGCTTTTTATTTTTTACATAATTAATTACTTGTTGCAAGCTTAACTTGCAATGTATGTTAGTTTGCTTGTTTAGGTGAATTCTTGCAAGCTGAATTAGAACCACTTCTTGACATCCGATTGAGCTGCGATTTTGCATAAGTACCTTTTTTTTTTAAAATTGATAGACCTTTGTTTAACCCATGGAGGTATAATAGTAATGGAGTGAGTGCTAAAAATAGCATAGACTGTTCCTTCTTACTCCTATCCTAGAAGATAGCTTGCTACCCTATGTTAGAGAGAAACAAATATATTGTCACACGACAGTCGTCTTTCCGTTCCGTACCCTGAATATTGGCACCATGCATATACATCTCCCTAGATTGTTACCATGAATGTACTAGTAATTTGACATTTGGCCTGGTACGACTTACACAAATAAGAACAGATAGATTTATGCTTGTCTCATTCCAACACATTAATACATTCATATAAAAGAATGAGACTGGTATAATCGCTAACGTTTCGTTTTTAGCCGTAGTTCCATGCCTTTAGTCCATCTTCCTAGGTTTAACCACGATCTCACCTGTGGTAAGTGACGATGAGGCCGAAGATGGAGCACAAAGGTCTAGAAGGTCAGATACCTGTCAAGTTCCGATGACAATACAATGTTAATCTGATGATGGAGACGCAGGTGGACAACGGAACTCCTCGATGGATAATAGTAGACTGGCCGTGTTTAGGCTCATTTTGAAAGCTCACGGTTTTGATTACTATTTTTAGCAAAGTGTGCTTTGAAATAAATATTTTTCAATAAAATCTTGAATGAGACATCCTGTACCTACTAATAAGTATTTTTATCAGGTAAGTACCTACCTAAGTAAAAAACGCAAGACTTAGGTATGTAATCACTCCGATATGTGTTCTTCCGTCGGACACACGTGACTGTAGTTTGGCAAGAAGATAGGAAGTGGTTGTTACAGGAAAGTTATATGTTGAATTTTGACTTGGGGGTGATAGTCTACGACCAAGTGGCTATCAGTACTTCCAAGGAATTATACTAGTTACGGGAGTTGGTTTATTTCTATGGTTTTGCCTGGGTTATGAAATAAAAAATAGAACATTCCAGAGTCTCGACCACCACCGTAAAGTCGCATGCCTTTCGATCTTCTATAGGTTGCTCTCAGGAACTTCACGATCTGATCTCACCATCTCCTTTTCATCATAGGACGAGCAGACGCACGGCTCGGTACCTTATACTCTTGCCTTACCTGATTACATAAAATAAATAAATAATGCTAAACACACATTATCTAGCCTCCAAGCTAAGCAGAGCTTGTGTTATGGGTACTAGATAACTGATATACTTAATACAATATTATACATAGATAGATATTTTTTATTATACATAGAAAATACCCAGAACACACTGAACAAATATCTGCGATCGCACAAATATTTGTTCCGAGGCGGGAATCGAACCCGCAACCTCCTGCGTCGAAGGCCAAGCTTCGCGCCCGCCGCGCCACAGGGGTCGTCAAAAAGTATGAATAGGGTCAGTTCTACCTTTATAATGCGAACTGCTAAGGAGTGGAATAAACTACCGCCGTCTGTCTTTCCTGAAAAATATTATCTGGTTCTCTTCAAGGTTAGATTGAATAGGAGGCTTCTAGAGACCTTTGTGCTCCATCTTCGGCCACATCGTCACTTACTAACAGGTGAGATCGTGGTCAAACAAAGGTATATCGTAGTTAAAAAAAAGCGGCCAAGTGCGAGTTGGACTCGCCCATGAAGGGTTCCGTAGCAGCAAGTAACATAATATAAAAGTTCTTGTAGTTCGGTGTAACTTTGATCGATGTTTTAATAAAAGTGTATTAAAAAAATGGGGAACTCCAATAATTTATTGTTTTTTTTATATTTTGTGTGAAAATCTTAATGCGGTTCACAGAATACATCTACCAAGTTTCAACAGCATAGCTCTTATAGTTTCGGAAAAAAGGGGCTGTGACATACGGACGGACAGACAGACAGATAGACAGACAGACAGACAGACATGACGAATCCGAAGGGTTCCGTTTTTTTGCCATTTGGCTACGGAACCCTAAAAAGTGTAGTTTCTATAGTAGTTTTTTCAAAACGGGTTATAAAGTTTTTATTTGTCATTACGTATGAAAAGAGGCTCAATTATCGAGTTGGAATGAATATTTTCATTTGAATATTTCAATTATGCACAATTGGAAGCATATTATCAGCAGTGAGCGTGGGCTGATTATTTAGTTCAAAATGTTAAGACTGCGCAGAGATCCCCAAAATGCCTTGTGCCGCTCGAAAAAACCCTTTTTGTTGAATATCTCGTAAAATAAAGAGGATTTTACAAACCCCCTCCAGTAAACCCTCCGCTTTGATTTTATTAATCTAATTTTTACCTATGCACCATTTTAATACACAATCGAATCTAGGGCAAAAAATTGACGTAACTTTGGTTTTTTTTTCTATCGGGAAAATATTGTTCTGTTGTGTTTCTGATACAGTGATCCCTCTGAATTATAATGTGGTATCCATGCATTCTTTTAATTTGAATATTGTACTTGATTTAGTATGTTATAGTACGAGATCTCACGACCAAAACCATGTCGCATCGTTTTACGGCCAAAACTGTATAATACCGTTAGAAACGTCGCAGTTTTATGAGGGGGCATTTCTGCTACGTTAAAAAAAAATAGGCAAACAGTTTTATCACAATATGTCTGATAATAAAAATGTACATAAGTTTCGTCATTTTATTACGAAAAAAATTGTTTTCAGACATTTTGCGCGTCACATGTGGCCTAAGCGCATTTTCAAAAATGTCAAAAAATTTACCCAACCTGTCTCATAGCAGCTTAGTTTTTTTTTTTATCTTTTGTATTGCTGCCAGTCTTTTGAAAAAATCGTTTTCTGACATTTTAAATGTCACCATAAACTCCAAAAACGAAGAGAACGTTTCGGAGTCGCCCGGTAACGTGCGGTGCTTGCTACGTTATCTGGTACTGTTGGGCAAGTCCGAGTTTACACACACCATCGTAACGATGATCGTAACGGCGAGTGTACGTGTATTGCGTAGTAACTAGCCATTAATCTGTGACGTTTTTGGCACAGATTAATAGCTAGTTATTATGTTATACACGTACGATCGTGTTACGTTCACCGTTACGATGGTGTTTGCAAAACTCAGACTCACCCCTCTGGAGAGTGATTTTGATGATGACGACGACTACGATGACGAGTCCGACAGTGATTGAAAACGACGCTATTTTTTCAATAAACAGTATTTTTCAAACGTTATCCAAATTTCCTTTTGTCCAATTTATTAAAAATGTCCTTCAATTTTAGTTCGATGGTTTCGAGTAAGCTCTTTATCGATCATCATCTAAGAATTTGCGAGTTGCAGCTTATTCATTTGTTTAACAAACTTAAATACGCCACAATACTATTTTTAAATAATTTCTGACTCGAAAAGTTGTCTGATTAATGAAGTATGACACTAAATTTGTCTGATATAATTTTTTTCTACATCCGGGAAACTTTTTTCATGATGTAGAACAGTTTTCAGACAGAACGCTATGGGAAATATCGGTAAAATTTTTCAACACGTTCAAAATGGTTTCAACACATAAGATGCTCACACTTTTTTCTGAAAAATTATTAATTCGCATCAACTGACCAATGTTCACTTGAAAACGAGATTCTCAGACAGTTTGCTATAGGTTTTTTTTTTGCCTCATTTTTAATTTTCTCAAATGGTCTCCTGGGTACGTGCGACGCTTGTGGTGTCTGAAAATTGTGTTTTAAGTATCTAAAATTTATCGTTCAACTACATTCTGAAAATCAGACAGATTACTATGAAACAGTTCGGTAAAAAAAATTGACATCTTCAAAAATGCGGTCAGGTCAGACGTGACGCAAAAAAATTCTGTAATTAAGCTTTTTGCAATCAGAATCACCAAATCTATCGATTTTATACAGTTTTGATCGTAAAACGATAAGGCAAAAATTTTGGTCGTGGGCTCTCGTACTATTAAAAATCAAATTTAAGATTAGTAATTTTGTGGCATAAAATGTCATAAGGTGGATGCTCACGCTTGCGGCGCGAAATTCATATTTTTTAGTGTTTTTTGCCTATCAGCTCATCAACACTTCTTCAGATAGCGAAAGTTGAGTTCGCGAGAACTAGGAGACTTAACACACATGTTTTAATTGATAGTATCTCATAAATATCATCAGGTTAGCTACAATACCCCTAAACAAAAAAAAAAAAACACTGTAAACATGTGTTTATCATAGCTAGTGTTTATGAGTGTTTGTGTTTCTGAGCCTGAAAAGGCCTACGATAAAGTGATGAGGAATGAACTATGGTCGGTACTGTCGATGTATGGGGTAGACAGGAACCTCATTCGAGCTCTGAAATCTCTCTACGAGGATTCCAGTGCTTGCGTAAGAATACACGGGTCATACACTGAATGGTTTAACATCGAAAAGGGTGTTAGACAGGGATGTGTAGCGTCACCGTGGCTGTTTAACCTATTCATGGACAGTTGTTTGCGAGATTTGAAAGATAGTGAATGTGGGTTAAGAATGAATGAGTTACTCGTCAAATGTCTTCTCTACGCCGACGACCAAGTAATACTTGCGCCGTCCGCGGATGAGTTACAAGAGATGGTAACAATTGCGCATAAATGTTTTGAGAGGAAAGGAATGAAAGTAAACGTAAGTAAGACGAAAATAATGGTTTTTGAAAGAGATGAACTAATGACGAAATGTGATGTTTTGATTGGTGGAGAAAGAGTGGAACAAGTAAAAAAGTTTGTATATTTGGGAACTTTGTTCACAAGAGACGGCAAGCATGAAGATGATATTGAAAGGAGAGTAAATGCTGGAAACCAAGTGAATGGGGCACTTCACGCCTTTATGAGCAGTCGGAATGTGTCCAAGAAGGCACGACTGGCCGTGCATAGAGGGGTGTTAGTACCGACACTAATGTATGGAAGCGAAAGTTGGGTATGGCAGAAGAAACATGAAAGTAGAATAAATGCAGTGGAGATGAGAGCTTTGAGAAGTATGTGTGGTGTGACTTTGAGAGATAGAATAAGGAATAGTGTGATAAGAGAGCGTTGTGAAATTAAAGAAGACGTAGTGACTAGGATTGAGAAAGGTATCTTAGATGGTTTGGGCATTTAGAAAGGATGGACGACAGTAGATTGACGAAACGGGTACACAAGACGAGCGTGAATGGGACAGTGGGAAGGGGAAGACCTCGGCGAACGTATTCAGACCAGATCGGACACGTTCTGGAAAAAGGCCAGGTCAAGAGTACCCTTAACCTTCGACCAAAGTAAAATAAATGGACTGGCCTTACCCATAGAAAACGTCCGTGAAAAATAAGACAATTCAGATTTAGGGTACGGTCAACAAATAAACTATCTATCTATCTATCTATCTATCCAGCCACTGCTGAGTAAAGGCCTCTTCTCTATAGCGCCACTCCTGGCGGTCTTGTAAATAAACTAGGTGAAATTAAATTATTGAACTTCTTAAAAACTGTATTTTTTTAATACTTAATACTTTAACAGATGCAATGTGTTTACTAAAGTTATTTCAGTAGGTTTATAGTACAAAAAATCGCCGAAAAAAATGCAATTATTGAATGAAACTTTTACAAAAATACATGGTTCCCTTCTGTTTTATGTAGTTACGTATCTATTTTTCAGCTCTCAAACATACACAATATAAATCAATAGAAAAGCAAGTCCACCTAAGGTCTTCAGCTCAATCAATTTGTGAAAAATATATTTTTCATCACTCAATAAACTAAGAAAATATCATAAAAATCGTACGGAAACATAAATGTATAAAAATTCCAGTATTTAAGAAACTGCAGAGTGCAGTTTTAAGAATTTTGCACAATGAGTTTTTTTATACTACTTGGAATGACAGATCAAGAAGATGGCCCACCTGATGTTAAGTGGTACCCTCTGCCTATAAACAGTGCATTACCTCAGGTCACGTCCACCTAGGACGCGCCCTATGTGGCATTCCACTGCGCCCGCCACCCTGAAACATAAAGATGAAAAGTCCCATGTGGCCGTAATTTCATCGGCACCCTTACCCTTCAAACCGGAACACAGCAATGCGAGCACTACTGCTTTGCGGCAGAAACAGGTATGGTAGTAGTACTTCCCCGGACGAACTCTTTTACAAAAAAACTCTACTACTACTAACCGTTTTTTGGCGTATAGAATTCATTGTGTAGAAAATGATCAGAGCAAATACGGGAAAATGTATTCCACTTCCAAAAGTCGTCTGTTGTTGCTCGTCTTATGACTTCTATCCATTTTTGTTTACCTTAGTTTTTTTTTGGAAAGCTATAAGGTTAACTAACATGCCATTACATATTATATGCAATTACCTAAAGCGACGTGCTTAGCAATGTTTTGACGTAAATAATGCAAATTACAATCCTAAATCAATACGATACCCCTTAGGCATCAGATTTTTTTGCAGTCTGTACCGGACCATCCGTCATGCGTGAAGTCTTGTCAAATATTTCGTCGCTGTAGTTGGAAAACTAAATAAGTAATAACAACAACAAAACCAACATCGCGAGGAAAACGCGATTTACTGTTTTATTGCGTCAAAAATGGCAATAGCTTTTTTATCGTAACTAATTTTTCAGTCCGTGTTTTGATATGTTATAGATTGGTACTGTATCTATTTTCGAATTTAATGATAATACATTTTAGTTCTTTTGATTAAGAGAAAAAAATAAAAAAACTACTATGTATTTTTCCCTCGCCAAAGTTTTGAATAATTGAAATGATCTATTATTTACTTATTTGAATATGACAATCCTATCCATGGGTATAGATTTAAATAATATTAAAATACATTTTAAAATAAAACCAACTTATAATCATTTCTTTTTATCAAGACTAAATATTAGAAAACTACTGAAACACCTACATTATTTTAGCAGACTTATAAATTCAAAGTAAGTGACATAACAAACTTATCATACGACTAATGCTTATAAAATCAACAAAATGAAAAAAAATTGTGGAACACAATAATTCTAAGTATCAAAAAGAAAAAGGTATGTCGACTAAAATTAAAACTATCTACGAGTATAAACTTGTGTCTGTTAACTTTCATTCAGAGTGGGGAACATTGAGATAATGTCCTGGGGCGTAGTCCTCCTTGTCGCTCGTCCTCTAGAGCAAGACGTGTCCATCGACATGTATGGGCCATCATAACCATGCAATAAAGTCGATTTCGCAAAATGTGTTACTTATGTAGTTTTCCTACCACACGACGATTTATAAGTTTTTTATCAATTGATGAAAATTATATTACAAAACCTTTACTTACGAATGAAATGCGATGCCTGAAGCTTTATTTGTATTTCTTGTGTTGTTTGCACTTGCAGAAAAGCACAGGAAGGCATTGTATTACCAAGGTATCTAATTTTGGTATTTTTCAGCATAGCTGTCACTCGTTGCCGTGACAAAGACTGACTGAAGCGAAGTATACTAGCTAGGTCTGTTTAGAAGCTTCAAAACTATCGTTCCCTAAGGCCCGTCCATTCATTTTATTTACGTCGATGCCCTTAACCGACGAGCATGTATGAAGAATGTGATGAGAGTGAATAAAGCAAAAGAGGTGTGTCAGGATCGTAGCAAGTGGAAATCCGTGGTCTCTGCCTACCCCTCCGGGAAACAGGCGTGAGTTTATGTATGTATGTATGTATGTATGTGTTTCTGAGCGTGTTATGAGCTGTAATGGGCAAAAAACACCAAAAAATTTGAATTTCGTGCCACAATCGTGATCATCCACCATAATGCGGAGGTGCAGGCGCGTTTTGCGCAGTAGGTGATTGCGATTGACATCATTTACATTATTATCGTGATCGCTCGATCGCTAATTGAGGTAATCCTTTCTAAAGGAGTTTATTTAACATTTCTGGGTACGAATAAAATATGATTAAATGCTTGATCGAGATATTATCAGATTTCGGTAGGAAAATAAATAAATAAATAAATAATGCTGGACAGTTCACACAACATTGTCTAGCCCCAAGCTAAGCAGAGCTTGTCTTATGGGTACTAGACAACTGATATACTTAATACAATATATTACATAGATAGAGATTTTTTATTATATATAGAAAATACCCAGAATACCCTAAATAAATATCTGCAGATCGCACAAATATTTGTTCCGAGGTGGGAATCGAAACCGCAACCTCCTGCGTCGCAGGCGAACGTTCGCCCGCCGCGTCAGAGAGGTCGTCAAAATGCTTTGTCTTGTCGAAGTAGTAGATGGTTGCACCGAGCGGAAAGTGATTTCTTGTTGCTCCGATTGTTTTAGCGAGAGCTCTAAAAATACGAGTGCAACAAGAAGTAACTCTGAGCGAGATTCACCATTTTGTTTTTCTTGCCAACTACAGCGAGAAAAGTTGATAAAAAATAAATTCCTTTTTAGTGGGCCAAATGCATTATAAAAGTAGCTGGAAGTTGGTAGATGGAGTAGCCTCAAGACCGTTGTCGCATTCTATGGGGTGGCCTATGTCCAGCAGTACACTGATGGGCCGATGATGATGATGTTCTATATTAAATCTGTGTAAAGAAACTTTAGTTCATTTTCCATAACTAGATGTCGTTGCAAAATATGTATGTCCGAATCCTTCACCGCGCTGACGAAAACACACGTCGATTCTATGCATATCTAAAAACACCGTGTGCAACCACGTGATCTAAAAGCACAGATAACTTTTTAGAATGGGAAACCATACGCGATATGGATTTTCATCTAACATTCCTGCACTGTTTTGAAACTGTTTCAGTGTGTGGGACTGTTACAGTCCTACATAGTTTTTTATAAGTGCTTAAAAAGGGTGATTTGTGCTAGCATTTGACGTGAACAATTATTAAATTACTTAGTAGTTGGAAGAAAATGTTATTTTTCCCTGAAAACAGAGCATCATTGGGCCTCTTCACTGTGGGAATATAGTCCTGACCAGTGGTGAGCTCGTCGCCGCCATCGCTTCAAGAACTTCATTCAACTCGTGTAATGCTTTCTTCGGGTAATAGCACATTCCTTTAACTGCAGGTGCGACCGAAGACGGGTGCAGCGAGTTTCCGCCGCTGATGCAGACCAAGTCCTGGACGAGAGGGGTTCCTTACCGGGATAGCTTCAAGCATGCGAAACCTGCTGACTCGATAGGTGCCTATATACCTACTTATCTATCATCTGTATAAATCTTATTTAAAACCCATAGGTTGTACACGGGCTGTAAAGTTGCGTGCCTTTCGATCTTCTATAGGTTACATTTCGGGGAATGCTCCCAGTAACTTCACGATCGGATCCCGCCATCTCCTTTTCATCATAGGACGAGCAGACGCTCGGTATCATCCTTACCTCATTAGTATACGTTCTAGTTCTACATATATATAATGCGAACTGCTAAGGAGTGGAATACACTACCGTCGTCTGTCTTTCCTGAAAACATTGCCACTTACCAACAGGTGAGATTGTGATCAAACAAAGGTCTATGAATCTTCGATAAAGGGCTTATTACATGTCTACTATAAACCCGGTCTGGTTGGGTTTGAAGGATATTGGGTGCCCGTGAAACAACAGGCACAGACTTTCATCTTTATGTCTAAAGCCCGATTACACTTCAACAAGTACAGTAGCGAGTTAAGAAATAAGTCAGTTAAGTAATAGTTGCAAGTAGCGTCCAAACGTAGGCGAGAGAGTAGTCATAACTTGCCGTTTTTACACTAAGAAAAGTAACACGTGTCTGCGGCCGCATTCTACGAATTTATGGACTGTACTAAACACGCCCGTCTACATATGTAACATGCCGGCGAGTTAAGTTGGGGGGTGCGGGAGACGCGAGAGGGGGGGCTACTTCGCACTGGACTCGCCAAACAATAGGACCGCGATCTATTCAACTCAACTTACAACTTAACACTCTACTTCGAGTTAACTCGCTACTGTACTTTTTGAAGTGTAAAGCTAGGTTCATATTATTGTGTCGGGGTGTGTCGTGGCGCGCAGAACGCAATCGGTTATGTTTATTAACTGTGACTAGATTCACATTAGTAGGTTGTGTTGTGTTGTGTTGTGGCGCTTCAACGTAACCGATTGCGTTCTGGCGCGCCACGCCACACCCCGACACAATAATATTTACCTAGCTTAAATCGGGCTTGAGGGTGGTGAGCGCAGTGCAATTTATACAGTATTTGATGGTTATTTACTTAGGAAACTGCTACACGCCCGCTACAAAAACTCTTCGAACGATCAACATGCCCCCAAAGCGTCGGCCTCCACCAATCTTGTACGGCCCCACTGGGCCCAACGGTGAAGTGCAGTTTCCACCGCTAAAGCCGTGGGCCGAGAGGGAGAGGGAGAGGCTCGACGCGATTGAGCAACAGAAGAACAAGAGTAAGCTGCAGAAAGGTTAGAGGCGCATAACAGGGACCAATTTCTCGAATGAAAAAAAAAAAGAAAAAAAGGGCATTTATTCTTTACGCAGTTTTCACTATACTAATAAACATAGGATATAGGTATAAAAATAATATTTAGTCTAGTGTAAGAGAAAAGGTCGAGGGCTCAGCCACGCTGTTTTTCAGCCTCGCCTTAGAATGCTGCTGTCGTCACAGCAGCCATGATACTCGGTAGCTATCCGCTGTTCCCAAACAAAAGTGAAACTATGTAACAATGATTGAAAAAACAAGGAACAGCAGGACAACCACCGAGAACTCGTAACAGATAGATACTAGGTACCTAATAAGCTTAGGTACCCACACAAGCTAATATTCAAATACAAAATGGTAAGTTGTAGGTATTTAGGCAAGTATATTCAGATAAGATAAGAAGGGGTGGTTCTATATTAACAATTATGTTTTTATGGTAGGATGACATTGAATCAGAATAAAAAAAAGAAGATTTTTTTGAATATTCAATGATACAAGTTAAGGTGAATGCTTACGCTAAGGCGCGAAATCCAAACTTTTTTCGTGTTTTTTGCTCATATCATCTCATCAACACTTCTTCAGATAACGAAAATTATGTTGCCGGTAATTATGTGACCTAACACACAAGTTTTAATTTAAAGTGTCATATATCATTAGTTGTGCTACGAATGTGCTTGAAACAAAAAAACACTGTAAAAACCATTGAAGCACAATCGTCCCTAAAAACTAATCATATTTATGTGATACTATAAATTAAAACTTGTGTGTTAGGTCATATAATTACCGGCAACATAATTTTCGTTATCTGAAGAAGTGTTGATGAGCAAAAAACACGAACAAATTTGAATTTCGCGCTGCAAGCGAAAGCAGCCACATTAGTTTTTTTTTTTTTAAAAACGGGTCGTTCAATAAAACACAAAAAGTGGCCTTTGACTGTTTATGGCCTTGTTAAACATTTCTTTAGAAAAAATGGCATGTTGACCCATATGTTGATATATTTACGATTTCATTGTCGAAATTCACAATAGAAACTGACGAATACACAATAGAATCTTAATCTTAGCAAGTAGGTTTATCTTTAAGTTCTGTTTTTCTTCCTTAAGGTGCTTGGTTTTGATCGAAAAAATAATGATCTATCTAGATTTCGGTCTGTCTGTAGGAGGCTTGTTGTTATTGGCTGCTTCCTCACCAGAAACTAATGACTCGTTCATTATCTCAGGATTAGTGCTACTAGAAGATCTCGTATCAGGAGCATACGACAGAAGAAAAGCAGCAGAAGCAGAAGCCAAAAGAAGAAGGATCGAGAGAAAGAAACGAGACAAGGCAGAAGCTGAGATCGCGGCAAAAGAGGCTCTAAGAAAGTGAGTGAATGATGTAGCGACGACCTCTGTGGCGCGGCGGGCGAAGGTTGGCCTGCGATGCAGGAGGTTGCGGGTTCGATTCCCGCCTCGGATCAAACATTTGTGCGATCGCAGATACCTATTTGTTCAGGGTGTTCTGGGTTTTTTCTATGTATAATAAAAAATATCTGTCTATGTAATATATTGTATTCAGTATATCAGTTATCTAGTACTCATAACACAAGCTCTGCTTAGCTTGGGGCTAGATAATGTTGTGTGAACTGTCCAGCATTATTTATTTATTTATTATACATTTCATAATATGCTAGGAGCCAGGACAAATCATAATATACCAATGAATCTTATCAACAAGTCCGGGTTAGCCGAGTCAGTCGTGGGAGGCAATGGCGGCGATGAGCTCACCACTTGTCACGTCTATATGGCACGATGGTGCAACCCACTGGGAAGAGGCCCATTGAGGCTCTGCCTACCCTTTCGGGGAAAAAGGAGTGTGTCTATGTATGTATGTATGTCAAAATACCGAATGGGCGGAGTCTAACAAGAAAACAATGTCTGCAAGAAAGTGACAGCGCTATTGCTCAGTTGAACCCGGACAGAGACGAGCTATAGATTTCTTCAGCTCTGAACAAACTGACGTAAGCGACAAATTATAGAACTTCGTTTTGCTTCTAAAGAAGCAAATATAACAAATAAATTCTCTACTATTAATCTAAGTAATGTGATTACCTACTGAATAGTATAAAAAATTACGCTTAATATTTTTTCTAACCAAAGGAGGGACCTAAAACGGGTTTTAGGAGGGCCAATTTCAAAAAATAAAGCTATCGTGAAAAGTTTCACCAATCGTGTTTCTTATCTATGATTTATTTAGATTACATCCTCAAGTAATTACTGTATTAACACCAAGTTTGCAACCTTTACTGTTACTGAGAGACCGTGTAACGCAACGACTCCAAAATTTTAACATAGCGTCTTAACATCTGCTCTCAAACTGTTAGAAAACCCTAATTATAATTTATTTTTCTAGGCATTTAGAAAAGCTGGAATTCGAGCTGCCTCGTGATCCTGACGTGCAGAAAGATGAGATGCTGAAGACCACAGAGGAGGAGCATTACCGCTACATCCATCCTAAGGATCTAGAAAGGATACAGTATTACTTGACTACGGTTAGTGATTATTAGTGTGCGTTCACACGTACCACAACCACAACACAACCACAACACAACCACAACACAACCACAACACAACCACACCACAACCACACTACAAACACACCACAACCACACCACAACCACGCCACAACCACGCCACAACCACACCACACCACAACCACAACACGTGGGCGGGCGATGATTTGTATGAAAATTAATAGTTTAATTCGCACCGACCACATTTTGCCGACAAACGCAACCGTCTGGTGTATACCGACCACATCGCAACCACAACGCAACCACCAGCGACATCGCGCACTAGCGGCCGGCCACCATTGACATTTTGTAGTAACCACAACGCAACTGCAAGAAGCTGCTGCGACACTATTCACACGTAACCACTGCTTCACCACCTTTTAAATAAATAAATAATAAATAAATAATGCTGGACAGTTCACACAACATTATCTAGCCCCAAGCTAAGCAGAGCTTGTGTTATGGGTACTAGATAACTGATATACTTAATACAATATATTACATAGATAGATATTTTTTATTATGCATAGAAAATACCCAGAACACCCTGAACAAATATCTGCGATCGCACAAATATTTGTTCCGAGGCGGGAATCGAACCCGCAACCTCCTGCGTCGCAGGCCAAGCTTCGCCCGCCGCGCCACAGAGGTCGTCGTTTTGTCGCTGCGATGTGGTGTGGTTGTGGTACGTGTGAATAGTCCCTACTTTACCATCATATATCTTAGGCAATTGAGACGCTAGTGGTCCATCGGTGGTTAGCCGATTAGATAAAGCCGAAAAATTTCGCCACACCTGCATTTCTATCTGAATAGATAGTTTAGGGTTAGGGGTTTATTGTTTTTGGCAAATAAATAAAATAGATAATGCTGGACAGTTCACACAACATTATCTAGCCTCAGCCCTAGCAGAGCTTGTGTTATGAGTACTAGATAACTGATATACTTAATACAATACATTAAATAGATAGGTATTTTTTATTATATAGAAAATACCCAGAACACCCTAAACAATTATCTGCAGATCGTAAAAATATTTGTTCCGAGGCGGGAATCGAACCCGCAACCTCCTGCGTCACAGGCAAACCTTTGCCCGCCGCGTCACAAAAGTCGTCGAAATATTTATGAAGAGTACGACTGATGAGAATAACGTGTTTGCCATCGGTTCTCTTTCCCTCTTAACACTGGCTTTCTCAAGGTCACTCGAAAAATAGCTTTTGATTGTGACCGTTGAAAGAACCCGTATAGTGAATGCCACCAGCATTAAGAGGAAATACCAAGAGCTAGAGAATTCAAAAAATAGGTATTTATAAAATTTATTGCTGTCGCGCAGACCTCAAACCTCCCCCCGCAGAGCGTGATAGAGACAACTGCAGCTTGGATCGACAATACCTATTAAAAGTACAGATCGTTCACAAAAGCAAGGCACTTATTTTGTGTATTGGCAGCATTGCCTGCGGTGCTGCCAACAATACATGTAGCATTTACATCACTTGGTGATTGGTGGTCGCCGACAACATTATCTAAACTTGTATGTACCTACCACCGATTAATATGTTTTACTTGCATATTTTTAAATAATATACAGTTACAAGACTAGTAAGGTTGTAAATGATGACACAATTTAAATTTTAAACAATTTTTTTTTTCTGACTGTTATTATGGTCGAAAGGAAAGATTCCAGACATATCACTGTCACTTGCATAAACGTCATCATTATCTGTCGTATCCGAATCTGTGCTGCTGTCATTTCCTAGTTCAATTATCAGTAATATAATCCATCCAGACATCAAGTTCATAAAATTTGTCTTCTACATTTTTTACGTGTTCACTGTTTTTGCCAATCCTGAGGGGTTATAGATGAAATAGCTTCTTCAGTTAACTTCACGATATTCCCAGCTTCTTGGCCGACATTATTGCTAGCTACTCGTCTCTTTAGAAGACTCCACATATAAACTCAATTGCATTTAAGTCGCAGTGGTAGGGGGTAGAGTAGAGTGGTAGAGGCAGCAACTTCACCTTCTTTAGATATTCTACTCACGCTTCTCTCCGAAATGCCTGAAATAGACACAAAATTTGTATCATTTTATAAAATTAAATATTTATAAAAACACAAACAAGGACAATACCATAAAGAAATAAATTAAATTCATTGAGATTATGTACTTCTTTATTTTAATTCGTTATGTTAGTAAGTTCTAATTACCCATACTAAAGACATTGTCTCGGAAGCTGGTATCCCTATTTCACTAACCTGTCATATGATTGAGTGGAATTAACGGGGCTTTGTTTCCCTTTTCTCTCTTACAAAAGGCACACACCTTCAACACAACCTCTCTTGCATTGCTTCCAAATGGCTTTGGCATGATTAATGCGAAAAATATTAAATATTATCACAAAAACGACGGAGTAGTCTATGGCAATCTGCCCATATAGTGCCAACATCACGGCGAAAAAGGGCCTTGCTTTTGTGAACGATCTGTACATAAAATCAACGATTCGACGTCCCCTGATTCCTTCTCCAAAACTTTAACAATTTAACTATGTTTTTTATTAAAAATAGAAGAAGGTTTTAGCCGTGATTTCCTATGATTTAATTTTTGTATACAAACTAGTCAAATTTGTTTTCAGGATGTTTGAACACAGCGAAAAATCTGACCATTTTTTAGGTTTTTGAATGTTCGTATCTCTTTTAATAATTAATTTATAAAAAAAGGAAAACATAGGGGCATGCCATAGTGGCCATAGATTTTTGGAAAAAAAATTGCTCTACTGGGCATTATCTAGGGAAAAAACAGGGGACTACGTTTGTACAGGAAAACGGCCCTTGTGTTTCCTCTTAAGTGTAGGTAGGTATCAAATCCTTACGGTTTCCTCTTAACGGTACAGTTAAATACTTATAATTTAGTGTCATGTGATGTTACCATCGCCTCTCGCAGTCTATAACCGGTACCATCATGCCGGACTTCCCCGTGGCGTTGTACAAGCGAGCCAAGGTGAGGGTGGACAAGCAGACGGCCGCCATCAAGAGGCGACTGACGACCCTCACGTACCAGGCCTGCGTGCGGCAGAGTGAAAAAGATATACAGGAGTTCTTCATCATGGCTATGAAAAGGTCAGTCTACGTATGAAATATATGAAATATATTTATTGTCACCTTAACACCCTAACATTTTAAGCAATATAAGACTTAGTACTTTTTCACAGGTTTAAGGTTACTACAGATAAGTAAAAGTATAAAGTTTATTTAGCTCTTCACAAAAGGTTTCATTGACATACATTGATACAGTTTTAGTGTCGCTGCTGATGCCTAAACTAAGATAATAATATCTTGTATGATAGGCATCAGCGCCCACCCTCAAAGTAAATTAAATGATTACAAACCAATAAAGTTAGTGTTTACAACAAAAAAAATGGAAAAAAGTGTGTGTGTGTGTGTGTGTGTGTGTGTATGGGTGTGTATGTGTTTGTGTGTGAATGTGTTTTTGTGTGTGGTTAGTGAGTGTTTGTATAAGTGTGTTATTTTTATACATAAATGCACATTATTATGCATGTTTCGATGCACATGGAGATACTTGTTAGAAATTTAAGAGGTCTTCAGTATCATCATATGATCATGTAAGAAGCCATGTCAAAAGCGTACGCTTGCAGATCGCTTGTCCATAGGAAATATGTCTGGATGTTTATTTGCCATATTATATAACCTAGGACCATTGCATACATCTTCTCTAAAACGAGTTTAGTAGTAGTAGAGCATTTTTATGAAAGTGTTTGCCGGGGAAGTACTACCACCATTTTCTGCCGCAAAGCAGTAGTGCTCGCATTGCTGTATTCCGGTTTGAAGGGTATGGTTGCCGGTGAAACTACAGGCATACGAGACTTTTCATCTTTGTCTCAGGGCGCAGTGCAATGCCACATAGGGTGCGTCCTAGGTGGACATGACCTATGTGATAATGCACTGTTCATAGGCAGAGGGTACCGCTTAACATCAGGTGGTCCATCTGCTTGATCAGTTATTCTAAGTAGTATAAAAAAAAGTATTGAGATAGATAGATGATGCTTATTTCTAAGCACCTTATTAGTGGTGCTTACGAAACGCGCGTGCTTGTGTGAATGTAAAATTGGGCACTGGGGTACAGCGAGACCATGAAGTAGTGGGAAACTTTTCGAAGGTCAAACGTCATGTAGGTACTAAAATTAGTACAATCCAAAAGGTAACAACTGTTTTTAAGGTTTTCCATAACAATTAGTACAGTTTTACCCTAAATATAAGTCCGATCGTCTGTTTTCGTTAGCGCAGAAAAGCGCTGACTGATATCCGGCAGTTCCGATAGTAGCCGAACGTATAGTATAGCTATGCCCCGCTGTGTAACTCTGTCCCGCTCACGTCTAAGAGTCGACTGATGAACAACCGGCCGCGATATCGATTAACCAATAATAGCGCAAGATTTTAGCGCGCGATTGCTACTGGTAGAAAGATGTTTCCCGCGCTATATAAATTGGTCTCGGAACAGGTACATCGGGCGACTTATATTTTAGGTAAAACTGTACCTACACGTAACAGTTCTCTTTCAACAGATGCATATTATCTTACATCCTGGAAGACCCCAACGAGCGAGAACGCCTAAAAATAGCGTTTATCCCGCCGCTATGGCCGTCTCACACCATTCGTGCGCCGATGCCGTGGCACACTGCGCTGGTCCGAGCGAAGCATGCTTTGTACTATCGGTACTACGAGGGCAATCCGGTGCTAATTGAGCTAAGAAGAATCTGGCAAGAAAAGTAAGTCCACTTTTTTTTTTTTTATAATTTTGGTAGACCTTAGTTTGACCAGCATCTCACCTGTTGGTAAGTGACGATGTGGCCGAAGATGGAGCACAAAGGTCTAGAAAGCACCTATTCACTCTATCCTTGAAGAGACCCAGATTATAGTTATCAGGAAAGACAGACGACGGAAGCGTATTCCACTCCTTAGCAGATTTAGTTATCTTTGTGTTATTTTTAGGGTTCCGTACCTCAAAAGGAAGAACGGAACCATTATAGGATCACTTTGTTGCCCGGCTGTCTGTCTATCAAGACCCTTTTTCTCAGGAACGCGTGGAGTTTTCAAGCTGAAATTCATATCAAATACTCAGGTCTACTGAACCTTGGCGATGTAAAAAAATCAAACGTTTAAGCAAACGCAATAAAAAGATGCAGTCGTTTATGCTGCAAATTTTCGACACTCGCAAGGGAATCAAACCTACAGGGTACTTCCCGTGAACTCAGAATCTTGAAATTTGGTACGAAGCAAAGTCTTATAGCACAGGTAAAGGAAAAATTGCGAAAAGCATACATTTTTAGTTACATAATATAATAAAAATATTTTTAATAATTTTAAACTTACTCCCCTCATGATGATTTCATAGCATGCCATTTGGCAATAAAAATACCATAACTTTTACTTATATACCTACAGGTTTGTACGGAACCCTCGGTGCGCGAGTCCGACTCGCACATGGCCGGTTTTTAGGGTTCCGTAGCCAAATGGCTAAATACGGAACCCTTATAGATTCGTCATGTCTGTATGTCAGTCTGTCTGTCTGTCCGTGTATGTCACAACCACTTTTTTCCGAAACTATAAGAGCTATGCTGTTGAAACTTTGTAAGTAGATGTATTCTGTAAACCACATTAAGGTTTTCACACAAAAATAAAAATAAAATAATAAATTTTCGGGGTTCCCTATACTTAGAACTGCAACTCAAAAATTTTTTTTTCGTCAAACCCATACGTATTAGGTTTTTATGGATAATATATAGGTCTTCAAAAATGATATTGAGGTTTCTAATATCATTTTTTACTAAACTGAATAGTTTGCGCGAAACACACTTCCAAAGTGGTGAATCTCTCCCCCCCCCCCCACCGTAACTTCTAAAATAAGAGAATGATAAAACTAAAAAAAAAATGATGTACCATTACCATGTAAACTTCCACTGAAAATTGGTTTGAACGAGATCTAGTAAGTAGTTTTTTTTAATAGTGTGATCGTAAACCATCCAAGAACTTTTATATTATGTTATTTGCTGCTATGGAACCCTTCATGGGCGAGTTCGACTCGCACTTGGCCGTTTTTTTTTCTAAATTCTTTAATATAAATGTGCTCAAACACTGACAATCTATATAAATGTTTTGTATGTTGTTCGGACTTGCAGGTACCAAAACATGTACATCTGTGACATGAACAGGATGCAAGAAGAGAGCCCCTTCCCGCACTACCCCACCGAGTTCACAGAGCGACTCAACAAGCTGTGCGCGGAAACCAGAGCGGAACTGATGGATAACTGGCTTATAGATGTAGCGGACACGATGATCAAATTGAGGAAGCATTGGTCGTGCTATGTGGCACAGAAGAAAAGTGAATCTACTTTCATAGTGGAGACATTTTTCAGGTAACTGCAAGCAAAATGAGCTGATGCGAGTTTCTTTTGCTATCTAATTTGCAGAGTAGGGTAGAGGCCTCTCCCTATGCCATTCCCCACGGTCCGGTGTCAGCCCTATGTTTTTTTTATTTTTTATACTACTTGAATGTCGGAACAAGCAGAACGCCCACCTGTGTTAAGCAGTAACCTCTGCCTATGATCAGTGCATTACCTCATCACCTAGGACGCGCCCTATGTGGCATTGCACTGCGCCCGCCACCCTGAGACATAAAGATGAAAAGTCTCATGTGCCTGTAATTACACCGGCACCCATACCCTTCAAACTGGAACACAGCAATGCGAGCACTACTGCTTTGCGGCGGAAATATGTATGGTGGTAGTACTTCTCCGGACGAACTCTTACACAAAAAAGCTCTACTACTGCAAGCAAAACGATCTGATGGGAGTTTCTTTTGCGATTAGCAGAGTAGAGTAGAGGCCTCTCCTTGCCTATGCCATTCCCCACGGTCCTGTGTCAGCCCTTTGTTGGAAGCTCGCGATGTTTGCTATACAATCTGCCCATCTCGCTGCTGGACGACAGACGATCTGAAGAAAATCTAGAGAATTAAATAGGGTACCGACCAAAAAAAAATATAAAAAAATGCTGGAAAAGTTCACACAACATTCTCTAGCCCCAAGCTAAGCAGAGCTTGTGTTATGGGTACTGGATAACTGATATAATTAATACAACACATTACATAGATAGATAATTTTTATTATACATCGAAAATACGCAAAACATCCTGAACAAAATATCTGCAGATCAAACAAATATTTGTTCCGAGGCGGGAATCGAAACCGCAACCTCCTGCGTCGCAAATAATCCAGAAGTGATCGACGGAGCGCTGAACCAAAGAATTTCTAGAAGAATCATCATCCATCCATTCGACGACCTCTGTGGCGCAGCGGGCGAAGCTTCGCCTGCGACGCAGGAGGTTGCGGGTTCGATTCCCGCCTCGGAACAAATATTTGTGCGATCGCAGATATTTGTTCAGGGTGTTCTGGGTATTTTCTATGTATAATAAAAATATCTATCTATGTAATATATTGTATTAAGTATATCAGTTATCTAGTACCCATAACACAAGCTAAGCTTAGCTTGGGGCTAAATAATGATGTGTGAACTGTCCAGCATTATTTATTTATTTATTTATTTATCATCAGCTGAATGAAATCCACTGCTGGCCTCCCTGAAGAATGCCACTATCAGTTTTCAGCCGCCTTTAACCACCCACCCACCTTCCGTGACCGCCACAATGTCTTCGGGCCATTGTGATCGTCACTCGAGAAAATTTAATCCCCAGCAGTTGTCAGTTCTGTGTTTTTGTGTGTCTAAACGTTTCAGCTCTACCTTTATAATGCGAACTGCTAAGGAGTGGAACAAACTACCGTCGTCTGTCTTTCCTGAAAACTATAATCTGGGTCTCGTCAAGGCTAGAGTGAATAGGTGCCTTCTAGACCTTTGTGCTCCATCTTCGGTCACATTGTCACTTACCAACAGGTGAGATCGTGGTCAAACAAGGGTCTATCAATGTTAAAAATAAGATTTACCCTAAATATAAGTCGCCCCGATGTACCTGCGCCGTAAACCATATACTATAGCGTGGGAACCAATAGCAATCGCGATCGAAAAATGTTGCGTTGTTATTGGTTAATCGATTTCGCGGCAAAATCGCGGTCAGTCGTGCGCCATCCTGTTCGTCAGTCGACTCTTAGATGTGAGCGGGACAGAGCTATACTATACGTTCGGCTACTGTCGGATATCAGTTTGCGCTTTTCTGCACAAACGAAAACAGTCGATCGAACTTATATTTTGGGTAAAACTGTACTATATATGGTCTGCCTATTGCCACTAAACCTGACAGAAGAACGGTATACTAATTTATTTCGTAGGTGCATCCACGGATTGATGTCAAAACAAGTACGGGACTTGGTCGAGAGAAGCGTTAAACATTTTGCGGAATACTTCGCCTATTATTCTGTAAGTTTCATTCATATCAGCTTGGTAATAAGGCTACATTAAAACCTAAAATCCGTCAACCTGGAGGGTTATTCGCTATGGACATAGGAGATTACTTGACAGTAACGTGTGACGTCACAATGTATTCTGAACGATGATTCCACGCAGATGTAACGAGCCCGCGTTGTATTACGTTTGGTCATAGCTAATAAGGGGGCAGCATGGGCCTCGCACGGTCATATTATAGCTCGTTCATATTTTCTTCCTCTCCTGTGGAAACATTGCGGGCTGATGTTGAGCGAGTTTATGGAGCCCAGCATTAACCTAAATGACAGTTACGTATGACGAACTTAAAATGTCAGTGCCCCAACAGGATTGACGACCTCTGTGGCGCGGCGGGCGACGGTTCGCCTGCGACGCAGGAGGTTGCGGGTTCGATTCCCGCCTCGGGAAATCACAAATATTTGTGCGATCTGCAGATATTTGTTCAGGGTATTTTCTATGTATAATAAAAATATCTATCTATGTAATGTATTGTATTAAGTATATCAATTGTCTAGTACCCTTAACACAAGCTCTGCTTAGCTTGGGACTAGATAATGTTGTGTGAACTGTACAGCATTATTTATTTATTTATATTATTATTTATTCATGTCCCTGTTTCAGTGTTATTCTTTGTTGGCGCTCGATACTGACAGTTTTGGTATATGTTAGGTTTAGGTAGGTTAGTAGTAGAGCATTTTTGTGAAATAGTTCGTCCGGGGAAGTACTACCACCATACCTATTTCTGCCGCAAAGCAGTAGTGCTCGCATTACTGTGTTCCGGTTTGAAGGGTATATGTGGGTGCCGGAGAAATTACAGGCACGTGAGACTTTCCATCTTTGTGTCTCAGGATGACGGGCGCAGTGCAATGCCACATAGGGCGCGTACTTGGTGGACGTGACCTATGTGCTGATGCACTGTTCATAGGCAGAGGGTACCGCTTAACATCAGGTGAGCCATCTGCTTGTTCCGTCATTCTAAGTAGTATAAAAAATTAATTTAAAAAAAACCAGTACAGCCGTGGCGGTGGCTAGTTAAGTAGAGGTCTGACCAATAATAATATAATCATAAAAAACACACGTCAACATGTTGTGCCCTTTTGCTCGCGTGATGTCTGTATAAAAAGCGCCCCTCCCGAAATCATAACTAGTTACAGCCACAAAACTTTCATCTTTATGTCTCAGGGTGCTGGGCGCAGTGCAATGCCATATAGGGCGCGTCCTAGGTGGACGTGATCTGTGAGGTACTGCATTTTTAGAGACAGAGGGTTGCTTTTCCGTACAAACGTATTTTATATGGGCTAACGGGGTATAATGACCGATATAAAAGCCATTAATCATTTTTACTATAAAAACTTTCGTGAATCATATCAATTAATTATTTAACGGTACGTGAAAATTTCCCGTTTTTATAAAATAATCCATTAATCATTACAGTGTAAAATTATACTCTGTTCGCCCAGATTTGGTAAAATACGTTAGTATGAAAAAGAAACCACCTTAACATAAAGTAGGACACCTGCTTGTCCCGTCTCTTACTTAAATAAATAATAAAAAAACCGGCCAAGTGCGCGTAAGTAAGTATGGGTTCCGTACCATTATCTACAAAAACGGCAAAAAAAAACACGTTTGTTGTATGGGAGCTCCCTAAAATATTTATTTTATTCTGTTTTTTAGTATTTGTTGTTGTAGCGCCAACAAAAATACATCATCTGTGAAAATTTTAACTGTTAACTATCACGGTTCATGAGATACAAGCCTGGTGACAAGTGGACAGACAGACAGACAGACGGACAGCCGAGCCTTAGTAATAGGGTCACGTTTTACCCTTTGGGTACGGAACCCTAAAAAAGTTGAAAGACGATGTTGGTCCTCAGGAAGGCAACCGGTACAGCGGCCCGTACCAGGACTACATGTTCATAAAGCGGTCGCTCATCCGCATCAAGGTAGTGGCGCACCCCGGCACCACTAACATCACGTTCGAGCCCACGCCCGACCAGATGAAGGTGCAGGTCGCCAGGTGGTTCCACACCATCATCAACGTGAATTACCTGCTCCCGAGCGTCGACACCATCATGTATCCTGGTGAGTTATTACTAGGGTAGCAAGATCATCTGCTGTAAAACGCTAAACCTTGTCCACAGACAAAATTAGATGCGTATACCAGTACGCACCAGTACAACCTACTGGTTGTACAGATCGATGTCAGTTGATCGATTATTAACTGACATCAGATGTCAGTTTTCTTCTATCGATTGAAAGGTAATTGTGGGTCAGATTCTGACCCACAATTACCTTTCAATCGATAGAAGAAGCTGTGCACCGATCGCCATGTTCCTTTCAGCAATCACTGAAACGCAGTGGCTCAGTTAGCTCGCAGAATGGAGGCAAAGTCAATAGTAATAATCACAAGGATAATTTTGAATAGTTTTATAAACCAGGTGAATACTTCTGTTGCAACGCGACCAAACCAAACGCATCAAGATCAACGATCAAGGCAAACACGGCGCGCGCTTTTAACAAGCTTTTATTTAACTTGCAATGTAGGTATGTTTGTCTGGGTGGAATCCGGGTGGAAACTGAATTTTGTAAGCAGTTATCCTCAACCGACTGAGCTAAAATTTGGCATACCTTTCAAGTTCCGATGACAATACAATATGATGGTGACAGCGAGGTGATCTGATGATGGAGACGGAACTTCTCGATGGATAATAGTAGACTGGCCGTGTTTAGACTCATTTTGATCAGCACACGGTTACGATCACTAATTTTATAAAAGCTTGTATTGAAATATATTTTTGAAAAAAAACTTATTATTTGATGACTGACCCTCTTACTACTAGGAAACGCCTGTTATGTGCCAATCAACAAGCGATCATTATGACGATATTCGCCTTTACGTTTTGATGACAAATTACCCAATGACGAAAGAGCCCTTACCCTTTTGCACCAGGTGCGTCCCGATCAAATCCGTACCTCATGAGTGTTTACAACGATGAAGGCTACATAGTGGACCTCATAAACGAGTCCGTGAAGCACCTCAGCGCCAACCGTCCGGGGCCTGCCAGCTACCTCTCGAACTTCAAGCAGTATTTCTACATTCTGGACGGCACTGCCGAGAAAGAGCTGCAGATGTTCTTCGCCGCGGAGCTACCGCCTTCTCTGAAGGTAGCTAAAAGTATACAAGGCGAACCAAGACTACGCGACATGAAGGGAAAATACCTTAAATATTGTAGATAGAATATTTTGCTGAATGGAGACTTTATTTTATTTTTAAAATATTTTTAACATAGAAATTCTGCATTTAAATATTTTCTAAAAATTACTTGCTTCGTCTGGGAAACACACAGATAGTTTTAATTCCATATTGTCTTGTCTTGTCCATCTTTTAATAGTTCCTACTATTAATTATTGTGTGGTTATAAATAAGTCCGGGCTGGTATGGAGTACTGCTGCCATGTTTGGGATGGTTCGGCCAAATACCAGCTTGCTGCCTTGGACTCGATCGAACGTAGAGCTTTCAGGCTTATAGGTGAGCAACATATGGCGGAGACTAAGATCCAGAGTCTCGAGCACCGCCGTAAGGTTGCATGCCTTTCAATCTTCTATAGGTTACATTTCGGGGAATGCTCCCAGGAACTGCACGATCTGATCCCACCATCTCCTTTTCATCATAGGACGAGCAGGCGTACGGCTCAGTACCATCCTTACCTCATTAGTATACCTTCTATTCGCACAAAACGTTTCGGTTCTACCTTTATAATGCGAACTGCTAAGGAGTGGAATACACTGCCGTCGTCTGTCTTTCCTGAAAACTATAATCTGGGTCTCTTCAAGTCTAGAGTGAATAGGTGCCTTCTAGACCTTTGTGCTCCATCTTCGGCCACATCGTCACTTACCAACTGGTGAGATCGTGGTCAAACAAAGGTCTATCAATGTTAAAAAAAAAAAAAAAAAAAAAACAATAAATAGTGCTGGACAGTTCACACAACATTATCTAGCCCCAAACTAAGCAGAGCTTGTGTTATGGGTACTCGATTACTGATATACTTAATACAATACATTACATAGATAGATATTTTTATTATACATAGAAAATACCCAGAACACCCTGAACAAAGAACTGCAGATCGCACAAATATTTGTTCCGAGGCGGGAATCAAACCCGCAACCTCCTGCTTCGCAGGCGAACCTTCACCCGCCGCGCCACAGAGGTATGTATGTGGTTATGTTATGTTATGCATTGCATCGGCCTCTTACCACAGAATATATAATAGCACAAGAAATCTTACGTCCTATATCCAGCCTATATAGTACCCTAGTATCCATAGTGCCATAGTTAGACGAGGCTACATGCAGGGTTGCCTCGCCGCAGGACCACTCGGCGCGCATCGTCATGTACGAGGAGCTGCGCGACGAGCTCGTGTTCCTGCGGCGCGACATCCCGCTCAACATGGTGCTGCTGGACTGCGGGCCCATCAACGATGGCATGCACGCCATCATCACCGGCCTCAGGCAGTTCATAGTCGACCACTTCATCGCTATCAACAGGAAGTGGAACCGCAGGTGAGTGCTTTGTAATAATTAATTCTTTATTTTTAACAACCTATTTATTAACTTCACTTGTTAATTTGTGGGGGACAAATCTGATGATCGAATTTTTGAGCACTTCCCGATATCCGATTGAGCTGAAATTGGGCATACGTGTCAAGTTCCGATGACAATACATAATTATGTTTATAGATTATATAGGTATATCTATCTATACAAAGAAAATCTGATACATGTCAAAAAGTACTTACCTGCCCTAGGTAATCAAAGTAACAAATCAAGCAACAAGATGTCGTGTGTCTCAATAAATGTTTTGTTTTGATTAGTATTTGCAACGTATATGAGGAGATGGCGGCGCGCGCGGGAGAAACCCCCGATACCACCGCGCAGCTTGTGGACCTCATCAACTACATCACGGAGTGTCGCGACTGCGCCATGTTCGAGCTGAGAGAGAAGTCGCGCACCACGGCCGAGTATGTGCTCTTTCTGATGAACCATGCGCATATAACCTGTAAGTGTTACATTCTATACTTCACATCACTCTTAAGACAACCGCACAGCTCGTGGATCTCATCAACTACATCACGGAGTGTCGCGACTGCGCCATGTTCGAGCTGAGAGGGAAGTCGCGCACCACGGCCGAGTATGTGGTCTTTCTGATGAACATATAACCTGCGCATATATGCGCATATAACCTGTAAGTGTTACACTGTATACTTCACATCACTCTTCAAATCACGCGCTCTTCCGTGCATGTATTCACTATAGTAATTTTTTATGAAAGGAGGTGTACAACCGCTGACCCGGGTCAAAAATAAATGAACCCTACATGGAAGTAATTAGTATGGTTCTAAATGTTGTTTTTAGTCCAACTCTTCTAAAGAAATTTTATTTACAAGTTATTTAAAGTTGTTGTAATTCTAAGTAATTAGATAAATAAACTCATTACATTTTCGTGAAACAAAATGCAACAAGGTTCATTACTTTCCCACAACTTCTACGCAATAAATTAAATTAGCTTTTTATTAGCTTAGCATATATTATCAATAACCAAAAGTATCTCAACTGTACGTTAAGTTAGTCAAAAAAGTTGGGTCAAACATTTATGGGGAGTTGCCCATGTTCTTTATGCCCGGACTTGTTTGTAAGATTCGTTGGAATAAGATTTGTCCTGGCTGCTTGGTTATTTAAGGAATGTATTATCAATGGAAGAAAGCGTTAGCAGAGTAAATCGAGGTACGCAATGGCGGCGATGAGCTCACCAAATGTCACGTCTATTTCCCACGTGTGGTGGTAACCTACGGTGTAAAGTGGCCCATTTGAGGCTCTGCCCACCCTTTCCGGGAAAAAGGTGTGTGTCTATGTATGTAGACACACGCCTATGTATGTATGTACCGCTTTACATTAGGAGGTGTTAGTAGTAGAGCTTTTTTGTGAAAGAGTTCGTCCAGGAAGTACTACCACCATACCTATTTCTGCCGCAAAGCAGTAGTGCTCGCATTGCTGTGTTCCAGTTTAAAGGGTATGGGTGCCGGTGAAATTACAGGCACATGAGACTTTCATCTTTGTCTCAGGGTGGCGAGCGCAGTGCAATGCCACATGCCAGGGCGCGTCCTAGGTGGACGTCACCTTTGTGGTAAAGCACTGTTCATAAGCAGAGGGTACCGCTTAACATCAGGTGGGCCATCTGCTTGATCAGTCATACCAAGTAGTATAAAAAAAAAAAACTTTCTCCTAAAATCCGAGCCATTTCCTGCGTACCAGTAGTGTACTCCGTTAACTTTCAGTCGAAGACATCAACCTGAACACGCGTGTGTTCCTCTGGCCGCTGGACCTGGATGAGACCATCGACCTGACCCTCAGAACCCTCAACACCAAGAAGAACATGGCCGAAGACAAACTACGCTCCCGCAAAGCCATTTTCGAGGAGAAGCTAAAGAGGCATGAGAAAGAACTGGAGGTGTTCCGAAGGTTTGACCCTCCCCTCCTCAGTGTGGACCTATTGCGGGACGTGGTTGCGAGGGTTGATGAGATTAACAGTAACTTGATGGTAAGTGACAATGTTTCCTTTATTTAGGATAAATATATCTCTCACTTCCCTCTAAAGTAAAGTAAAAGTTTTTTTTATTACTAGTTGGAATGACGGATCATGCAGATGGCCACCTGATGTTAAGTGGTACCCTCTGCCTATGAACAGTGCATTACCTCATAGGTCACGTCCACCTAGTGTGCGCCCTGTGTGGCATTGCACTGCGCCCACCACCCTGAGATATAAAGATGAAAAGTCTCATGTACTTGTAATTTCACCGGCACCCATACCCTTCAAACCGGAACACAGCAATGCGAGCACTACTGTTTTGCAGCAGAATAGGTATGGAGGTAGTACTTCCCCGGACGAACTCTTTCACAAAAAAGCTCTACTGCTACTAAAAGTCTAACGCCGAGATAAATAGATCTTACTTAGGACGTACTAATGCTTAGCATTAACCCTGTCACGTTCACTCACATGTCCAATCACGCGTGCTAGAGAGGGACGAAGACAATGCTAAGTATTAGTACGTGCTTAAAGTCTATCTGAGCCTACGAAGTTTCACTTAATATTGCCATTACTCTAGGAGGACAAATACGAAGCTGATGACATAATAAACGACGAAGTTCTCCTGGATCAGGATGTGTCAGTTTTCTTCAGCCTCCAAAGCATGCTGGCCGCCGTTGAGCCCTTTCACAAGCTGTGGCACACTGCTTTCGACTTCTACGAAGGATATGAGAAATGGTAAAGTACTGCAGCTGTGGTTCATTTTTCGAAAGTTACAAGAAACAAATTACGAGTATTTTGTATTTTTTCAAGGGAAATCACGCATAGCCATGGCTGCACAACATTTTTTTTTGTATACTACTTGAATGACGGAACATGCAGATGGCTCACCTGATGTTAAGCGGTAACCTCTGCCTATGAACAGTGCATTACCTCATAGGTCACGTCCACCTAGGACGCGCCCTATGTGGTATTGCACTGCGCCCGCCACCCTGAGACATAAAGATGAAAAGTCTCATGTGCCTGTAATTTCACTCGTTTCGTTTCGTTTCGTTTCGTATGAGGTAGTGCTGGCCTCTGGTGTCAGAGTTTGTCAAGCCGCCCGAGGGCCTCTGACATGGCTTATCGACTGCTATTAATCAATAACAGCCGGGACCGACAGCTTAACGTGCCCTCCGAAGCACAGAGCGATGGAAATCAATTTAATTTCACTGTACTCGTAGCTTGTACTTGTATTTATTGAGAAATACAAAATCTGTGACGGGTCTTTTGGTTCACGTTTGGTACTTTCTTGAGCCAAAAAGCATGACGATGATGTCACGGCTTGGACTGGGCTCTGATTAACGTTTCGCAAAACATGGAGGAAAGGCTAAGAAGTGGAGTACACTACCGTCGTCTGTCTTTCCTGAACTAGTATAATCTGGTTCTCTTTAAGGCTAGAGTGAATAGGTGCCATCTAGACCTTTGTGCTCCATCTTCGGCCACATCGTCACTTACCAACAGGTGAGATCGTGGTCAAACAAAGGTCTATCAATGTTAATAAAATTAAAACATGGCCGCCGTATTTCGTATTTTATTTTATCAACCATAGACGTAGATTTTTTTCGTAGATCGATGTTATCAACATCAATTATTTGACTGGGTTTTTAACCCCCGACGCAAAAACGACGTGGTGTTATAAGTTTGACGTGTCTGTGTGTCTGTCTATGGCATCGTAGCTCCCGAACAGATGAACCGATTTTCTTTTTTTTTTGTTTGAAAGTGAATTAGTCGGGAGTGTTCTTAGCTATGTTTGATTAAAATCGGTTCAGCCGTTTCATTGAGTTGATGGCTTTTTTAATTTAACAATATTTATTACTTGTTGTAAGTATCATCATGCATATTTTACACTACTTGTAATTTGTTCCAGGTATCACGGCCCGTTCTACGGCTTAGACGGTGAGCAAATAGCCGAGGAAGTAGAGGCTTGGTGGAAACTGCTCTACAAGCTGGGGAAACAGCTGTTTGATTTTGCCGGCGCCAAGCGCGTAGCGGACATGGTGCGCAATAAAGTGGAGAAGTTCAAGGTTCTAATCCCGGTGCTGTGTGCTATTTCCAATAAGGTAAATTATTAAATTCCTTCAGTTATGTACAAGTGTTTAGATGTTTCAAAAAACCGCTTTGTCATTGTTGCTTATGCATAATGTAGATAAGTATTATTGTATTATCTGAGCGCAATGCGCAGACGTGAACACATGATAATATAATTTAAATAACAAGTACCTAATTAATTTTGTAAAAATTAAAAAACCCTCAAGGGTGTCATGACCCCCCAAAACCATAAACGACAACTTGAAAAATCTCCTAAAACTTGACGGTTACGAACATTTCAAACAAATTACTCTCTGCCTACTAAAGTCTTAGCTAAAAATATTCAAAATAACGTTATCAAAAGTAGGTAATCCAACGTTTTGAAAATTGCGCTGTAGGACACCCGGTGCAAATCAAAATTTAAAAAGTCCGCGATATCGGGTGGTCGCCAACGACCGACTACCCTACCAACTTAGCTTAGCAAAGCAAAGCTATGCCTCGTTTCAGTGAGGAAGGGTAATGAGATTAGCGCCTATGTATGTTTGTATGGATGAACCTTCAGAACTCTTCTTCTTCTTTTTCTCTTTTTGGCAACTCCGAGCAATTTCGCCAGTGACTAGTAATATTATTATTTTTTTTCGTTGCGCAAAAACACCGAAGCTAGGATCTTATCCCCAATACTAGATGTTATATGTTCTGATAATGGATATCGCTCGCCGTTATATTTTCTCCTGATAGCTTTCTCTATTACAGCACTGTCCTTGAGCTAAAAAAAAACATTTTTTCGCGGCTCGCTTCGCTCGCCGTTAGATGTTCTACTAATGGCTGCCTTTATTACAGCACTACTGTACTTTATTACAGAGTAAAAAAAACACAATCTTTCGCGTCTCGCTCCGCTCGCCGTTCCATATTCTACTACTTCATGTCTTTTTACTGCACTCTCCTCGAGCTAAAAAACAGAATTTTTCGCAGCTCGCTCGGCTCGCCGTTATGTGTTGATAGTAATAGCTTTCTTTATTACTGCACTCTCCTCGAGCTAAAAATAGGCACTGAATTTTTAGATCGCGATCTATCAAGGTAGCCATAATAATAGTTAATAATAGTCATGATAGTTATTTATTGATAATAATTATAAATGATTAAAAGTCAAGGCGTGACAACTACTTAAAAGTAGCACACAATTACATAATTATAAAATAAATGTATTATTTACAATTACAATTATATTAAAAATTAATGTCAAAATACGATAGTATAATGTACATTTCTATTTCATTTAAACGCTATGAACTCGTCATAGGTGTAGAAGTTTTGCTGGATAAGCCAGCGTTTTAACCTATTCTTAAAAATAGTCATTCTAGGAGTCTCTGTGATGGTGTCAGGAAGCTTGTTATACACAGCTGGGCCCATAACATGCGTCAGCTTAGATGACTTCGCAAGTTTCCGCGGCAGTGATGCTAGTCTGTGCCGATTGCGAGTGTGGTATGCGTGCACGTGGTCGTGCCTTACAAAAGAGTCCAGATTTATCCTCACGTAAATTGCCACTTGATATATGACTATACAAGGCAACGTGAGAATACCTAGACTCCTAAAGTACGGCCTTGCAGAAATGTCACTCCGGATTCGCACAATCGCTCATACGGCCCTTTTTTGCATCCGGAACGCGCGCTGCCGACTGGGACTGCCCACAGCTCGGCGCCGTACTGTAACAGCGAGTGCACCGTAGCGAAATAGCAAGCGCGGACCACATCGGCGGTCACCACCCACGACAATCGCCACAGCGCGTACCATGCACTACCGAGCTTGCCACACAATTTATGTATGTGGTTCGCCCATTGTAGCCCTCTGGTCGTTCTGGAACCCCAGGAAAGTGGTGCTTTCCACTTGGTCGATCGGCATACCGTCGATGGTCACCGACAGCGGTCGTACTATATGGCCCGACAAGCAGAAGTGGATAAAGTGTGTCTTGCTCAGGTTTAGAGCTATTCCATTCATTCATTACCTTTGGAACAATTAATTTTATAAGACCATTCAAAATGGTCCTTGTGATTTCAATGAATGAAGTACCTATTTTTGACTTTCGTAGTAACCAAAATAAGCCTAGATAACCCCCCCCCCCCAAATCTTGAGCTGCGACCGCGCCTGCATAGGTTACGGTAACCGCTTACCAACAAGTGGGCCGTATGCTTGTTTACTACATAGGTAGTAAAAAAACCCTTACGCGTAAAACGATACATAATAAGTGGTTTTAGTTTTTAAATTATTTCGTGAAGAATCATTAAAAGCATTATTTATTATTTATTGATAATAAATAACAAATAAATTAATAAATAATGCTGGACAGTTCACACGACATTATCTAGTCCCGTGTGTTATGGTACTAGATAACTGATATACTTAATACAATACAATACATTACATTAAACCATTACATTACATTAAATTACCCAGAACACCCTGATCGAATATCTGCAAATCGCACAAATATTTGTTCTGGGAATCGAACCCGCAACCTCCTGCGTCGCAGGCAAACCGTCGCTCGCCGCGCCACAGAGTTCGTCATGTGATGTGTATACGACTGATCGAAATACTTTGCAGGGTATGCGCGATCGACACTGGGCCAAAATCAGTGCGCTCACTGGAGCCGAAGTGATCCACGAACCTGAATCCTCCTTAGCTGACATGGTGGAGCAAGGGATCCATGTCTTTGCAGCGCAGCTGGAAGAGATCGACCAATACGCGTCTAAGGAGTATTCGTTAGAGAAGGCGTTGAATAAGATGAAGGAAGAATGGTTTGGGGTCAAATTCGAGGTCATGCCGTATAGGTGAGTAGTAATATGAGTAGTATTAAGTAGTAGTAGAGCTTTTTTGTGAAAGAGTTCGTCCGGGGAAGTACTTCCACCATACCTATTTCTTCCGCAAAGCAGTAGTGCTCGCATTGCTGTGTTCCGGTTTGAAGGGTGAAATTACAGGCACATGAGACTTTTCATCTTTATGTCTCAGGGTGGCGGGCGCAGTGTAATGCCACATAGGGCGCGTCCTAGGTGGACGTGACCTATGAGATAATGCACTGTTCATAGGCAGAGGTTACCGCTTAACATCAGGTGGGCCATCTGCTTGTTCCGTCATTCAAGTAGCATAAAAAATAAAATAAAATAAAAAGGTGAGTGCTTGTGACGACTGACGACTAGGGCTTGCATTATCCATAAACTTTTCGTATCCGGATAATAGGGATAGTAGTGAACTTTTGTATTCGGATAATTCGGATAATTTTACAAAAGCTTTAAAAATTACAAACAAAAGTTGATGGTTATAAGATAGCTTTATTCATGTTTAAATGCAACCAACATTCAATATGAATCACTTTAACCATTTCGGTAGCTCTTTCTGGTAAAATTAAAACTACTATCATAATAATAATGTGATCATAATATATCAAAAAGCATCATAAACAAATAAAAATTAGAAACTTCTTTCTTCTATTCAAGTTAACACTTATCTTCTCGAAATAACTGCATTTTTCTTTCAATAAAGCAAGACTTGCTAGCTAGGTTTCATCTCTGGTAAAACGGGAGCTTTCACGCATTTTTCAAACATCTAGGTCCCCCAGGTACTTTGTTTATGTGTGACAAACATGTAAAATAATGGATCAGTGTTTTAAATTTAGATACTAATCGTAAATTTTTGATGAATTTCATTATCTTCGTTTTCTGAATTATCCGGATTTAGCGGACGTCATTACTTGGATTTGAAAATTGCCTGATATCCAGATAATTTGGATATCTGGCAATCCGGATTGCAAGCACTACTGACGAATCACGACCGGACTTTTAAAAAAAAAAAATATATCTATCTTTGTCCAGGGATACTGGTGTGGGCATCCTGTCAGGCTTGGACGATGTACAGCAGCAACTCGATGACCACATCTTGAAGTCGCAGACCATGCGCGGCTCGCCGTATGTCAAGGCGTTTGAAGCCGACATGGTGGCTTGGGAAGAGAAACTCATTTCCATGCAAGATATACTGGACCAATGGCTGATGGTATGAAACTAGCCTTGGCTGTAGCATCCTAGCAGTCTGCTACTCATCTATACCAAGACACTTGAGCAATATTAAGCCTTCTAATCTAACCACAAGCGCTTCATTTCGGATAGAAATAGCTTGGAAACTGATATAAACTGATGGCAAGTGACGTAATCTGCAAGTCGTTCTCTTACTCTTGACGACCTCTTTGGTGCGGCGGGCGAAGGTTCGCCTGCGACGCAAGAGGGTGCGGGTTCGATTCCCGCCTCGGAACAAATATTTGTACGATCTGCAGATACTTGTTCAGGGTGTTCTGGGTATTTTCTATGTAAAATAAAAAAATAAACAAGCTGGACAGTTCACGAAACATTATATAGCCCCAAGCTAAGCAGAGCTTGTGTTATGGGTACTAGATAACTGATACTTAATACAATACATTACATAGATATATATTTTTTTATTATACATAGAAAATACTCAGAGCACCCTGAACAAATATCAGCAGATTGTACAAATATTTGTTCCCAGGCGGGAATCGAACCCGCAACCTCCTGCGTCGCAGGCGAACCTTCGCCCGCCGCGCCACAGGTCGTAAAATAATAAAAAATATCAATCTATGTAATGTATTGTATTAAATATATCAGTTATCTAGTACCCATAACACAAGCTCTGCTTAGCTTGGGGCTGGATAATGTTGCGTGAACTGTCCAGCATTATTTTTATTTATTTTTTACACGCAGTGTCAAGCAACATGGATGTACCTCGAGCCCATCTTCTCGTCCGAGGACATAATGCGTCAGATGCCCACCGAGGCGCGGAACTTCCGCGACGTGGACAAGGAGTGGAAGACGATCATGATAGCCACGGCCAAGGACCCCATGGTCCTCGCGGCCACGGACTACCCGGGGCTGTTGAAGAAGCTCAAGTACAACAACTCCTTGCTGGATGATGTGCAGAGAGGACTCAATGACTACCTGGAGAAGAAGAGGCTGTTCTTCCCGAGGTGAGTTAGTTGAGAACAAATTATCGGACGCGTCTGTCAGCAGCGGTTGACAGACGCGGCTTATTGATATCTAGCCAGTTTTTTTTTTACTACTTGAATGACGGAACAAGCTGATGGCCCAGCTGGTTGTTAAGCGGTAACCTCTGCCTATGAACAGTGTATTACCTCATAGGTCACGTCCACCTAGGACGCACCCTATGTGGCATTGCACTGCGCCCACCACCCTGAGATATAAAGATGAAAAGTCTCATGTGCCTGTAATATCACCGGCACCCATACCCTTCAAATCGGAACACAGCAATGCGAGCACTACTGCTTTATGGCAGAAATAGGTATGGTGGTAGTACTTCCCCGGACAAATTCTTTCACAAAAAAGCTCTACTACTGCTTATTAATACTTAAATAATAATTTAATAATACTCTGTGCAAACTATCGGTCGTAAGACGCGGACGTGAACTTGAATCGCCCTTGAGCGTTCAGACGTCCGAACAGAATCTAGCCGGCTAGCGCTCGCGTTAACAAGTCTGATGAAGAAAAAATTATTGAATGTGTTCGTGGCCACAAATGCCTATATAACCACAAACTGCAGCACAATAAAAAAGTTTTTTTTTTTGGAAGACTACATAAGGCAGCTGCCGCTAACTCTGTAAATTCGTCCTCGCTGTCGCTGCTCGGCATGTTTCTCGATTGACAAACCTTAATGCCCGCTTTCCACTGAGAAAGGGCAATGAGCGGAAACAGAGCTAGCGAACTGAGCGGACCGGAGGAAATTAGCAGTGCACTTCCACTAAAAAAGAGTTTCAGCATTTGCCTTCCACTGCCAGCGGATTCTAAGCGGAAGCTAAGCGAGTCCGTTCAAAACTAGCGCGCGACGCCATGACGCAGCTGAGCCATTTTAACTCGCTCAGTCCGCTCCGCTTACTCGCACGCCATGTACTTGAATAAAAATCAGTGTTGCGTGTCGAGCGGAGTCCGCTCGGAATCCGCTCGACTCTGTGACCACTTTTGTGACTCTTTGAACTCTTTTAGTCCGCTCCGCTCAATCTTATTCAGTGGAAGCAGTTATATGCAGTTCACCGTTGCGAGTTAAGCGGAGTCCGTACGGAGTCCGTTCCGCTCGCAGTGGAATGACTGAAGCGAGGCGTACGAAGACGCCGACTTGACTACCGTGCAGCCGTTAAGCCGCGGCTGACGGACGCGTCCGATAGTTTGTTCTCAGCTTTAGTTGCGCACTCTGCTCTTACAAGGAGTCGAAACGAGCCCATAGTCCCCAAGGCTAACCACCATCCTCGTCCGTCCGTTTTTTGTTTGTTTGTCCATTCCAATAGCTCTTAAAATGGATGATAATTTTCTAATACCGCTAATACGATCAATACGGATCATAGAAATCTAAGGTAAGCAGAAGTGTTATCCGGGCTGTTTTTATTGAAGCCGATGTCGCCGGTTTTTGTCCGTACTTTTTGCAATTACAAACTTAAATTAAACAAATACTTCTTTTACTTTTGTGTGCTATGTGATTAAATGTTTATTGTGTTTTATCTTTTGACTTAGATTTTTACAACGTATCAGCAAGACAATGAAGATCACGCCAAAAGCGATTAGAGAAATCGCGGCCCAAACTGTTTTTTCCCGTTTTTAGCTGCTTTCTCGTGAAAATAACCGAAAGGTCACCACGTATCTTTATATTTTATCAAAAAGTTCTGTGTTTGATTTGATGATGTAACATCGTAAATACTTGTCAATAAACCCGCGATCGCGGGTTAAAGTGTATGAGCAATCACAATATAGTGACAAGCGCGCCGCCTCATTAAAAAAAAACTGTTTTTTTAGAATTCACTAAAACTTAAACAATAAGCCCATAGCAACATAAATACCTTAGAAACTAACATACATACAAATACAAATATTTTATTTCATTAAACTTAATCTAGAATACAATAACATTGGTGGGGGACTCTCTTTTAAGTAAGAAAAATACCTGTGTTAGAGGGTCTCTCTCTCTCTCCCGTAATACAGGTTACTTTGATTAAGTAGAAAAACAGAATTTTGATTTTATACATATAAAAACACTTTATTTATAACTTAATCTAACACACGTGTGATCGCCGACGCGTCGCGGCCCGGGGGATCACGGGACAAGCGGGCCTTGAACCGCCGGAACTTTAACCCTTTCGTCCAGAAGACAGGGTCCTTAGCAATTCTTCTTCAGCTTTCTATGATACGGCCTAATAACAGTGTTGATATCAGATGACCCACACTTTTCTAGATGGTTCTTAGTCAAACCGTAGTGCTTAGTTTATTTTGTTCAAAACCTAGTAGAGGGTTTATTGTAAGAGACTAGCGGGTCGCTACTTCGTTCGCGTGGTCCCGTTGACCCGAATGCAGAGTTTTTTTGAAATTTTCTTTTATAAGAACCTTCTCCTGACTATAACAAACACAACAAAAAAAGAATTAGCGAAATCGGTCCGGCCATTCTCGAGTTTTAGCATGACCAGGAGAAACAGGAGAATAGTAGTAATAGAGCTTCTTTGTGAAAGAGTTCGTCCGGGGAAGTACTACCACCATACTTATTTCTGCCGCAAAGCAGTAGTGCTCGCATTGCTGTGTTTCGATTTGAAGGGTAAGGTTGCCGGTGAAATTACAGGCACATGAGCCTTTCATCTTTATGTCTCAGGGTGGCAGGTGCAGTGCAATGCCACATAGGGTGCGTCCTAGGTGGGCGTGACCTGTGACCTTAACATCAGGTGGGCCATCGGCTTGACCCGTCATTTCAAGTAGTATAAACAAAAAAATTGATGTGGTGTGTCCGGCGTAAGAATAGTCCCCTCCGTCTCCTCCCGTGGATGTCGTAAAAGCCGACTAAGGGATTACCCGGACTTGTTGATAAAATTAGATGGTATAAGATTTGTCTAAAACTAAAACTAATTTATCTATTTGTGATTTGAACTAAAACTAAAAACTAAACTAAGAGCAGAGTCAATAGTGGGAAGCAATGGCGGCGATGAGCTCACCACTTATCACGTCTATATAAAACGATTTTGCAACCCACTGTGAAAAGAGGCCCATTGAGGCTCTGCCTACCCATAGCAAAAGGAGTGTGTCTATGTATGTATGTAATAATAGGGGTTCATTTTTATAGATAAGCTTTTCCTTTGTAGATTCTTCTTCTTATCGAACGACGAGCTGCTCGAGATCCTCTCGGAGACGAAGGATCCAATGCGCGTGCAGCCGCACCTGAAGAAGTGCTTCGAAGGCATCTACACGCTGGAGTTCAACGCGAACGGAGAGATTGTGGGCATTGTATCCTCCGAGGGAGAGGTCGTCAAACTGTCCAGCAGCATCCAGCCCGCTGATGCCAAGGTATTCTTCATAGCTCTCCCCTCCTTTACACACTGCTTAGTGGGCTTTGTATGCTCTTTGAAAGAAAAGAAAATAAATAATGACAATGACAGGGACACCCAAAACATAGATGAAAACCAACTAATCTAAAAAAAAAAAAAAAACAAATACAAAAAGATGTATGCAACATAATGTACAAGATGATGTAGCACCATCCAAGTATCATTATCACGTCCAGCTCAGAATTTGTCACGTTATAACAAGATCTTCCGCTAGAACCATGCAGGTGAATCACGGATGTCTGTTCTAGAGGTTAGGTTAGGTGTAAGTAACATATGTTTATTTTAGGTTTATTTATTTATTATTTGTTTAAGTAGGTAGGTATATTTAGGAATTAACACTAAATACAAATATATATACAAAGATACGCGCGAAACAGATATTTGGACTGACCTGTCAGTCAGCCGGGAAAAACTGATTTACAACAAAGTGCTACCAGTAAAAGCGCGTTCAGTTTAATAGTTTTATTGGTACCTAGAATTGGTGTACAGGTGGATTGTTGTGACGGGACAGTAAGGGCAGGTACTATCAGCAACATTACTGCCTGCCCAGTTTCAAAACATTTTCGCTTGCAGTGATGATCGTAAACTAACTTCGCCCCTTTTTTTGTTTACCAATGAGACATGATATCCATTGTCTAAGAAAGTCCTTTGTTTTATGTCTTTTACAAATTCTAATAGATTGTTTGCGTCAGCTGTTGAAGGACACAATGCTGCCTACAGTGAGAGTGGTGTATCCGCAGGATGAAATCCCGCAGTTCATGTTTATTGATGACAACTGTCCTATACACCGCGCTCTCTTGGTTCAGCATTGGATCCATCAACAGCCCGATATTCAAACGGTTCAGTGGCCTTCACGTTCTCCAGACTTGAATCTTATCGAGAATTTATGTGCCATAATGGTTCAAAGATGGGATTCAAGGGCTGAGAAAACAAAAGAAGCATTGGTTGCACATGTTGACCAGGCGTGGAACTCATTGCGAGGCTCGGATCTCTGCGAAACCCTCGTAAAATCTATGCGCAGCCGGTGCGATGCTGTTATAAACGCTGGCGGTGCAATGACCAAATATTAGCGGTGTTACCACAAAAAACGTAGACAAACTTATTTTTATTATGTGTTGTTATGAAACAGTAGTCAAATCATTTTATAAGACTATTCAGAATGTAAATAAATAGTATTATTGTAACATCTGTAATTTATTAATGAAGTAAGTTTTCATTGATTCATCGTAATAATAGCCGTTTGGAAAAGCTTAAATCTGTTTAGCGATGTTACCTTAATCATCATCATCAGCGTACAGAACGTCGTCCACGGCTGGACTAATCCTCCTCATAGAATGCCACGACAAACGATCCTGGCTCGCCTCCAACAACCGACTTCCTACGACCTTCGAATTTTCAAAAGTGTCATATTTTGACGTAGCACCGTGTATGGAATGCTAAATCCATCGTAGAGAGAGTTATTAGAATATCTTTGTTTACCGTACTTATGCCAGATGTTGGGTCTAGCGCAGAGGGGTTTTTTAAGGGCTGTAATAAAATAACAACAAAATGAGCTTGTTCAATATAACAATAAGCTTCAACTAAGTAGCTAAAACTTTTGTGTTAAAAATATGGAAACAACTGAATCTACAGTAATTATTGTTTAGTAATTTTTTAGTAAGTTTCTATTGGTGTTCGAAAGGCATTAGGGCGGGGATGACGTCACTACGACTAGTCACTCGTCACACCAAATTCACCCTTAGCATGGGCAGGGACTTATGTTGCTGATAGTACCTTAACCGTTATAGTTACAGATTTCTAGTACTCAAACCTCAGTCGGTCCAGTACAGACTTTTGATCCATACAAGAAACAGGATCGATTGGCATCAAAAAAGTTTTTGTGCAATATTACCATTTTTTGCTGACTGTACATTTTTTCCAAAATCTGTGAATGCAGATCAGAATATCTCAAAAAGTTATGGATGGTCTCCTAGGATCGTTTTCCTGTAACTATAACGGTTAAGGTACCTGTCCCTACTGGCCCGTCTCCAAAATCCATTCTGTATAATGCCGAATAAATGTGTCAAACGAAGCAGAATGATAGGAGTTTACACTTATGGACGATGGAATCACCCGGCATGTTAACCTATCGATAAAAATATTCGTTTTATCTTCAGGGCATGGTGGAGCGCTGGTTGCAGCAGCTGGAGACCCAGATGATGATCTCTCTGAGGGACGTGGGGTGCGCGGCCACCGCAGCGTACCCCGTCAGCGTGCGCGAGGAGTGGGTGCTGGTTTGGCCGGGCCAGATGGTGCAGGCCTGCTCCTGCGTGGAGTACACCACAGAGGTACCGTTCCACCCATGCGACGACTAAATTATTGTCTTGCCCTTTTCCCAATTTATTTGGGGTTGGCGCAGTACGTCTTTTTCTTCCACTCTCCCCTGTCAGCCGTCACCTTATCATTCACTCCCTTCTCAGCCATATCATCTCTCACGCAATCCATCCATCGTTTCTTAGGTCTTCCCCTTCCTTTCCATCCACTAACATTCATATTCATAACTTTATTAGTTACATGCGTTTCATTATTATTTATTTTTATAATATAATATTATGTTACTTACATATCTTGTATTGTTAGACTACAAAGGTCTTTTTATTTTTCTTCTCTTTATTACGATTTTTTGTGCACTACCTACATAAATGTATCCACAATACACAAAGGTTAGCTGGTAGAGAATGCGTCTTAGCATTAAGTTCGCCTATGTACATTGTTTGTTTTGTGCAATAAAGAATATTCTATTCTATTCTATCCCTCCTCATAACATGATAATGCCGTAACGCCTCGGTGCACATTTATTTTTTTATTTTTTATGCTACTTGGAATGACAGATCAAGCTGATGGCCCACCTGATGTTAACCGGTATCCTCTGTCTATGAACAGTCCACTATCACACAGGTCACATCCACCCAGGACGCGGTCCATGTGGCATTGCACTGCGCCCGCCACACTGAGACAAAGATGAAAAGTCTCATGCGCCTGTAACTTCACCGGCACCCTTACCTTTCAAACTGGAACACAGCAATGCGTGCACTGCTGCTTTGCGGCAGAAATATGTATGGTGGTAGTACTTCCCCGGGCGAACTCTTTCACAAACAAGATACTACTAACCCACATAATCAACTCGTCCCCGGTTGCAGACGACAGAGGCTATCAAGGAGTTCGCGCTGCCTGAGCTGGTGGTGCGCTCCACCGCGCAGATCACCGGTCTCGTGTACCTGGTGCAGGGCGAGCTGGAGCCCGGACACAGGATGACCGTGGAGGCGCTCATCGTGCTCGACGTGCACGGTACAGTTTTACCCGAAACATAAGTCCGATCGACTGTTTTCGCTTGCGCAGAAAAGCGCAGACTGATATCCGACTGTAGCCGAACATATAGTATAGATCTGTCCCGCTCACATCTAAGAGTAGGCTGATGAACAAGATGGCGCACGACAGGCCGCGATTTTGTCGCGAAAACTATTAACCAATAACAGCGCAAGGTTTTAGCGCGATTTTATTTTATGTTTGAATAATAGTTTTTCAAAATAAGTCATCATGCATATTCAGCCAACATAATTAGTTGCTTCCGTTCTAGCTAGTTAAGTTTGCTTTGCACCGGCCCCGGCGATGTGGTACCACCGCCGGTCTGGCAACGGTAACCGCTCACCCGTTCAATTCCAGGGCGGTCCATCCTCGAGGAGATGGTCTCCCGCAACATCCTGGAGGTGACCGACTTCAACTGGATCTCGCAGCTGCGCTACTACTGGCGCGGCGACAAGATGCTGTGCTCCATGATCACCACCAATGTGGATTACGGGTTCGAGTACCTCGGCAGCATCGGCCGGCTCGTGGCCACGCCCCTCACCGACCGCTGCTTCAGGTATTAATCTCTGCGCAAGAATAGTAGATTGTATCATAAGGGAGCAACATAATATTTTTACGGCGAGGGCGCTTTTTTGAATCCAGAGCGAAGTGAGGGATTCTAGAGTAGAATCCCGAGCGTAGCGAGAGATTCTTTAGTAGAATCCTGAACGTAGCGAGGGATTCAAAGTACGTCGCCCGAGCCAAAAATATATGTTGCGACCGTGTGATACAATCTGCTTTTCATCACCCACTATGAGAAAATAAAAGGCGCCTCATATGTTATTGTAATATTATTATTTAATAAAACAAATGGTTGTTTTTTTGTGTTTTTGTGTTTTTTTTGTTGTGTTTTTGTGTTTTTTGGGGTGTTTTTTTGTGTTTTGTGCTTTTTTGTGTTTTTTTTGTTTTTTTTTGTTTTGTGTTTTTTGTGTGTATTGTGTTTTTTTGTGTTTTTTTTTTTTTTTTTTTGTGTTTTTTGTTTTTTTTTGTGTTTTGTGATTTTTTGTGTTTTGTGTTTTTTTGTTTTTTTTGTTTTTGTGTTTTTTTTTGTGTTTTGTGTTTTTTGTGTGTTTTGTTTTTTTTGTGTTTTTGTGTTTTTTTTTGTGTTGTGTTTTTTGTGAGTATTGTGTTTTTTTGTGTTTTTTGTGTTTTGTGCTTTTTGTGTTTTTTTGTGTTTTTTTTTGTTTTGTGTTTTTTGTGTGTATTGTGCTTTTTTGTGTTTTTTTTGTATTTTTTTTTGTGTTGTGTTTTTTGTGTTTTTGTGTTTTTTTTGTTTTGTGTTTTTTTGTGTTTTTTGTGTTTTTTTTTGTGTTTTGTGATTTTTTGTGTTTTGTGTTTTTGTGTTTTGTGTTTTTTTGTGTTTTTTTTGTGTTTTTTTTGTGTTTTGTGTTTTTTGTGTGTTTTGTTTTTTTTGTTTTTTTTGTTTTTGTGTTTTTTTTTTGTTTTGTGTTTTGTGTTTTTTTGTGTTTTTTTTTGTGTTTTGTGTTTTTTGTGTGTTTTGGGTTTTTTTGTTTTGGGTTTTGGGCCGTCGTACCAGCCAGTATTTATTCAAACAATATTTGCATTCGAATTATTTGGCGCTGGTTCCAAATTCAATAAGTGCGCCGCAATTATCTTTGCCGTGCACTTTTTGAATTAGGAAGTAAAAAGTAAGTAGTGGTTATAAGTGCGCCGGAAAACTCATTACTGCCCGCTAAAAGTTTCTCATAGAAAACACCACCGTTGGGTGCACTTAAAGGCGAACCCAGTCGTCCTTTTCGAATAGATGGGATGAAAAGAACATTTCATTCTTCTTATTTTTTACTACTTGGAATGACGGGTCAAGCAGATGGCCCACCTGCCCCTTTATTTCGTAATTCCAAACCTACTGTCGGACTACTCAAATCGAACACCAATGTTCATGCCAGACTACAATCTCGAGGAATTGCCGAAGGATTTTTTCGATTTCCAGTGACGTCAGACTGAGCTTTGGTTTTGGTACGAATGACACTAATCACTGGGCTTGAAACTGGCTCATAGTGGGACGTCACAAATTTGCCGCTGTCAAGTAGTTACACAATACGAACTGTGTATAGACTGGACTATAAATGTCAAATTTGAAGTTTTACCGATGTTCAGTAGAGTTCGATGGAATTGCGCAATTACCCCACTGATGTTAAGTGGTACCCTCTGCCTATGAACAGTGCATTACCTCACAGGTCACGTCCTAGGACGCACCCTATGTGGCATTGCACTGCACCGCCACCCTGAGACGTAAAGATGAATAGTCTCATGTGCCTGTAATTTCACCAGCACCCTTACCCTTCAAACCGGTATACAGCAATGCGAGCACTACTGCTTTACGGCAGAAATAGGTATGGTGGTAGTACTTCCCCGGACGAACTCTTTCACAAAAAAACTCTACTACTTATACTTATAACAAATAACTTTGCTAGAAGGAATGACGCAAGGTGGATTACGGCTATTACGGAATGGTGGCCAAGAGATGCTCGACGATCAAGAGGCCGACCACCCGCCCGATGGACGGATGACATCGTTAAAGCAGTTGGACGAGAATGGATAAGAACAGCACAGGACTGAAGAGAGTGGCGTATTAGAGAGGAGGCCTATACCCAGCAGTGGGTGGACACAGGCTAAATAGATAGATAGAAGAAATAACAGCCTGTTAATCAAATTAAAAACCTTTCCGAGTTTAGTCTAATTACTTGAACACTTTTTATATCTTTTAACGTAGCGTTAAAAAATGAGATGCATAAAATAAAATAAAATTGCTCATTAATTGATCTTACTGAGGATTCTAGACATTAATTTTAGGACCCTGATGAGCGCTCTGAAGTTGAACCTGGGCGGCGCACCGGAGGGCCCGGCCGGCACAGGCAAAACGGAGACTACCAAGGACTTGGCTAAAGCCGTCGCCAAGAAGTGCGTCGTCTTCAACTGCTCCGATGGACTGGACTATAAGGCGCTTGGGAAGTTCTTCAAGGTACGGACTTTACCTGTTATTCACAGGAGTAGAAACTGCAGAAACTGCATGAAAAGAACCTACCTGTAACGCAGGGCGCACCTTAATTGTTTCAACACACCTTTGACTTCGATGACGAGCCATGATTTGATAATTCCCTGCTTATCAAATTTTGACTTCATATTGAACTTGATATCTCCTTTCATTTAGTTATAATTTATATTCTAGTGTGTGTAATTTTGACCATGTTCCTATGGTGAAATAAATGAGTATGCGTATAACTAGCCGGCAGAGACGCGAGAAGTGTGGAGTCGATTCAATTGCGGGACACACACATGCAATGATATGTAATTATTAGTTTGGCTGACCAACGATATCTAAACACTAGTTCTTTACTTATCTTTCTGGTTTTTGTCGATCTCTGTGGTGCAACGGGCGAGTACCGTCTGAGATGCGAAAGGGTGCGGGTTCGATTCTGGCTGCGGGACAAATGTTTATATGATCTGCGGATGTGTGTGTTCCGAGTCTGTGTGTAGTGGTATCGTACTCGTAGTTCTTGATACCCACGACATGGCATACAATTGTGGGATCAGGTATACGTATATGACTGTTGGGTGTTATGTTATGGTCTTCCAATACTCAAAGGTTCATCAAAGAGCCACATTCCTCAGGCAGGGTGACCATGATAAAACTAGTAACACGAGGGAAAAAGACTAAAACCTTTACGTTTTGCTGTTCTTCCAGGGTCTAGCCCAATCAGGTGCATGGGCTTGTTTCGACGAGTTTAACCGCATAGAACTGGAGGTACTCTCCGTGGTGGCGCAGCAGATCCTCTCCATCCAGCTTGCGATCCTGAGACACGAGAAGCGCTTTATCTTTGAAGGGACCGAGATCAGCCTGAACCCAACCTGTTCCGTGTTCATTACGATGAACCCTGGGTAAGTGGAGAAGTATTAACCATTAGTATTGTAATAAATGAGTGAGAAAGAGGGTAGATAGATATATCTGCCAATAACATCTACTAGCAAAGGCTTTAGTTAGTTCTCCAGTGATCATGGACCAGTGTGTTTATTTTTGTTATTTCTATAAAGTGTGTGTGTGTGTGTGTGCTAAAAAAATAAATATTTCTTTGTTTTCTTTCTTTCATGCAACCGTGCTGAAATATCGGTAACAATCAAAAATCATGGTAAATATATACCCCGTTTCTAGTGAAAAGTAAGTATTATCCAGGTCGCAGGTGGAGTAACTAGGCTGAGAGATATGAGACGGAATAATACCTACTCTATAAGTAATATTTGGGTGGTTTATAGGTTGTTGGTCGTCTTATAATATATGACAGCTTTATAAAAACCATCGTAGAAGGGAAAATAGAAGGAAAACTAGGAAGAGGAAGCCCGTGAATATGTAACATGAGCCAGATAAAGGAGTAGGTTGCTGTCATGTCATATAAGGAGGTAAAAGAGACCCCATAGTAAAGAGGAAATTGCCTTGGCTGCACCGACATGAGCCGACGCATTGGAAATTTTGGTGGCAGGGATCTAGATTTTTCTCAGCAATTACGAAACATTTGAGAATGATATTTGGTTATCTGATTCTTCATATCACTGTTTTTTTTGTAGTAGCATTTCACGATTGGTTATCTATTACAGCAGAGAAAAAATTATCAAAGACACCTCTATAAAATAGAGATTTGTATTTTATAGGCAAACGGGACCGATTTAAGGCTCTTAACTTTTCAGGTAGATTCATCCAAACATACAGTTCAATATTGTAGTAGGATTTTTTAAAATTTAAATGAAAAAAGTTTTCAACAATAATTAATCAAATAATAATTAATTCAATTCTTAGTCTATGCTTTATTTTCTCAAATTTCACTGTATGCATGGGGAGTAAACATTTACCTCGCCGTAACACAGTTTTCAACTAGGATGGGAGGTATAGGGTAAACTTCATAGTGCCTACGCTATTTTTAGTCTATTATTATACGCAATTTTTATATCCTAAGTTATGAATTAAACTATTCATATTCTTTTATTCTTCTATACGAAACCATTCGAAATAATAGTTTATCAAATGAAATATTTTTTTGTTTGCTGTACCCAGGTACGCCGGTCGTACAGAGCTGCCGGATAACTTGAAGGTGCTGTTCAGAACAGTGGCAATGATGGTGCCAGATTACGCCATGATCGGGGAGATCACGTTGTACTCCAACGGCTTCGTGTGCGCTGGACCGTAAGTTCATCATCATCATCATCATCGTCATTATCATCATTATCATCATCATCATCATCAAAATTATCATCATCATCATTATCGTCATTATCATTATAGTCATCATCATAATCATCATCATTATCATCATCATCATTATCGGCATCATCATCATAATCATCATCGTCTTCATCATCTGATGATGATTATGATGATGATGATGATGATAATTTTGATGATGATGATGATGATAATAATGATGATGATGATGATAATCATCATCTGATGATGATTCATTATCAGCATTATCAGCATTATCATCATCATCATCATCATCATCATCATCGTCGTCGTCGTTATTATTATCATCATCATCATCATCATCGTCGTCGTTATTATTATCATCATCATCATCATCATCATCATCATCATTATCATAATAATCATCATCATCAACAGCAGCCTTTAGACGTCTACTGTTGGACGAGGCTTCCTCCGTATAATTCAATGGGCGATATTTGTCATAATCACCACGCTTGGCAGGCGGATTGGTAATATCAGTATTAGTTTTCTATCTATCTAGTGTTGAGTACTCAGTTGGATGCTGCTGCCCATCCTCTGGTGTAATCCCCACAAGTTGTATACCTTTAGATAAAGTTATTACAATGCATAGTAACACTATCTATACAATCTATGACAGTCTTTGAAGGTATTAGATAGATAATAGTAATTTAGGAAATACCGATTTAAGTATACAATTATTTATGATGGGTGTTTGATAACGCCTACACGCCTTAATTTAGATTGATCTATCGACATGATATTTTTAGAATTAATTTTAGCATATTCTATCGGAATTAGCAAGTTGAAGTGGCAATGGGTAGGTCATATCTATATAAATATATAAAACAAAGTTGTGTTAGTTACACCACTTATAACTCAAGAACGGGTGAACCGATTTGGCTGAAAATTGGGAGGTGGCTTAGAACCTGGAGATTGACATAGGGGGGAGCGGTTGGGGGGGGGGGGGGGGGGGATTGACAAGGGCTACCCATGCGAAGCCGGGGCGAGTCGCTAGTTATATATACAACATGAACTCAACAACGTTGATTAGCCGGCTGAGATGCGAGATGTCGCGGGTTAGATTCCTGTTGCAGGAGAAATGTTTGTATGATCTGAAAATATTAGCTTCGGATCAGTGTGTTATATATTACAGGTCTAGCGCTTAACTGAGTCAGTCCCCGAGGTATGGGAGCGCTACGGGAGTGGTGTTTTCGTTACGTCAAAATGAAGCGTGGCTTCATCTGATAATTTGACATAATACGAAAAGACCCCTCCCGTACCGCTTTCATACCTCAGCGACTGACTCAGTTAAGCGCTAGACCTGTACAATAGTACTCGATACTCACGACATAGGGTATCCTAGTGTGGGATCTGACCCTCAAGTCCGTGTTATGCAGACGGCATCGCAACGACGACGATCGTAACTGCGATAGTGCGTGTATTACGTAGTAACTAGCCATTAATCTACGCTGCTTCTGACACAGATTAAAGGCTAGTTACTACGTAATACACGCACAATTTACGATCATCGTTACGATGGCGTTTGCAAAATTCGGACTTGGGATGCAGGACTATGTATGTGATTGTTGGGTGCGATGTTATGTTATATTTCGCAGAACCGACAACCCCTGGGGAATAAAGCGACCACAAACGGTTTTTTTTTAACTTTGGTAGACCTTTGTTTGACCACGGTCTCACCTGTTGGTAAGTGAAGATGTGGCCGAAGATGGAGCACAAAGGTCTAGAAAGCACCTATTCACTCTAGCCTTGAAGAGACCCAGATTATAGTTATCAGGAAAGACATACGACGGTAGTGTATTCCACTCCTTAGCAGTTCGCATTATAAAGGTAGAACTGAAACGTTTATTATGAATAGAGGGTAAACTGATGAGGTAAGGTGGTACCGAGCCATGCGCCTGCTCGTCCTATGATGATGATAATGATAACGATAACGATGTTGACGTCACGCAGGATCGGTAGATTATAATCGGCTGTAAATGGAATTTCACATCAAAATAGACTATTATCATGTCTGAAAACCTACTCCTTAATCACAGAGTGGTTATCATAATTACCAAATTATCATAATTATAAAAAAACACGTTATCTGATCAGTGATCAGTAATGTCATTAGCGCTATTTCAGCATATCTGTGGTTCATAAATAAATATGTAATACATCATCTATTCAATATCTATTTACAATGCCGCTTCGTCTATCATGACCCCACATAAACTGTGTCTTAAAGATTATAACTACCTATCTAAAGATAGGATATCTATTTGAGATGATGTATTTCTGTTGCCGCTATAACAATAAATACTAAAAATAGAATAAAATAAATATTTAAGGGGGCTCCCCTACAACTAACGTGATTTTTCCAAGTGTAGGTTAAGCTATGCTCTGCGGGGTCAGTTTTTCGATGGGTGACCACTTTTTGCGTGCAATTTTTGTTTTTTTACCAACCTGTTTTTTTTGCCGTTTTTGTAGTTAATGGTACGGAACCCTTCGTGCGCGAGTCTGACTCGCACTTGGCCGGTTTTTTATTTTGGTTGAAGGTTTGCACACGCAATCAACCTCTCACCCTAAACGCATATACCTTCTCCGTTCCTTTGTGGGTAAAAAAGGAAAACATAGAGAGCATCGACATCATCCAACGGAAGATTTTATAAAAGCTTGTATCGCTACATTGTAGTTAGTAGAGCTTTTTTGTGAAAGAGTTCGTCCGGGGAAGTACTACCACCATACCTATTTCTGACGCAAAGCAGTAGGTACTGCTCCCATTGCTGTGTTCCGGATTGAAGGGTATGGTTGCCGGTGAAATTACAGGCACATGAGAATTTTCATCTTTATGTCTCAGGGTGGCGGGCGCGGTGCAATGCCTCATAGGGTGCGTCCTAGGTGGACGTGACCTAAGTGATAATGCATTGTTCATAGGCAGAGGGTACCGCTTAGCATCAGGTAGGTCATCTGCTTGACCCGTCATTCCAAGTTGTATAAAAAAAAGTTTGTATCGCTACATTCACCAACAAAACCGTATTCACAGGTTGGCTCGCAAAATCGTGCAAGCCTACAAACTATGCTCGGAACAGCTGTCCTCGCAGAATCACTATGACTACGGCATGCGCGCCGTGAAGTCGGTGCTGCTCGCTGCGGGCGCGCTCAAGAAGAACTACCCGGACAAGGACGAGTCGCAACTGGTGCTGAGAGCTATCATCGACGTGAACCTGGCCAAGTTTCTATCTCAGGTATAATCACTATGACTACGGCATGCGCGCCGTGAAGTCGGTGCTGCTCGCCGCGGGTGCGCTCAAGAAGAACTACCTGGACAAGGACGAGTCGCAACTGGTGCTGAGAGCTATCATCGACGTGAACCTGGCCAAGTTTCTATCGCAGGTACCATACCTATCTAATCAGGTAAAGTTTGGATGAGGGGGGTACCTAGTCTCCGGGACTATAAATCCTGTTCCTACAATTATTTCCCTAACAGAAAGATACATTATCTCTGAGAACCTATGTTTTATTCGTTCCCGAGCGCAAAATGAGTTTTTTTAAATGTTATAATGTGACAAACAAGCATACGGCCCGCCTGATGTAAAGCAGTCACCGCCTATGGACCGATCTGCAACACCCACGGTATTGCAAACGCGCTGCCTACCATTAAGAACCCTATTGATATTTACACATATTGTAGCCCTGTGGGAAGACATCCAACGGGAGCTCATTCCACGCCTTGCAGGTGCTCGGGAGAAAAGAGCGGGTGAAACTCACTGTGCGAGACCTCCACGCGTGCACAATGTGCGGGTGAGCTCGCTGACGATGGCGGGATGTCCGGTTATAAAAGTGCGAAGCTGGGATTAGTTCAAACAGCTCCTCAGAGCATTCCCCGTTAAAAATCTTGCCTACGTTTACGTGTAGTTCCACTCAACTTCGTATTGGTTGAGCGGATTTTGATGATATATTTGGTATGTGGATGGATACTGGGGGTAGCCCCACATCTTGAATGCATCCTTTTCCTCTCTCTAGCTAAGATGGTTTATTTCTCCACATATATCTACCATAAATTGGCATATCAATCATATGTGATACTCCTCCTACCTATTAGCGCTACTTTTTGTAGGCTAAATATCATTAATAGATAATTCAATAAATCATTTGCGATCCATCAAGATTTTTGACTGATAACTTCTACTGACGACAAGTCTGACTTTTATCCACAGACCGTCTATCTATATCAAGATAGGCTCCGCAAACACGTAAAGGAGGTGGGAAACCGCTGACCCAGGTCAAAAATAAATGAACCAGGGCTAAATGAACCCTTTATGGAAGTATTTACTACGGTTCTAAATATTGTTTTTTTGTCCAATTTTTCTAAAGAACTTGTATATTTTTAGAAGTTGTGAGCAAAAGTTGTTTTTCTAAATAATTAGATAAATCAGCTCATAGCATTTGCGTGAAACAAAACGAATCAAGCTTCATTACTTTCCCACAACTTCTACCCAAGAAAGTAAAATAGCGTTTTCATTATCTTAACATATATTATCAATAATTAGAAGTATTCCAACTGTACGTTACGTTAGTCAAAAAAGTTGGGTCAAACAATGTACCTATGAGGAGTTGCCCATGTTTTTTGTATGAAACCAAGCGTGCCATTTTATTTTGTACCTACTATGGTACGAAATATCTCCATTGGCACGGCTAGCTGATTTCGAGGAATTTTTACAGTTCACTATGGCGCAATTAGGCATTTTTCTATTAGCATCCGACGTGCTATCGCGAAGACGGCCGAGAGCGAACTGATTTGAGGTTTGCAAAACGCACAATGCACCTATTAGGTGCACCTGTTCTGGTTTGAAGAAAAAGGGTGCCGGTGAAATTACACATGAGACTTTTCATCTTTATGTCTCAGGGCAATGCCACGTAGAGCGCGTCCTAGGTGAACGTGAACTGTGAGGTAGTGCATTGTTATAGGCAGAGGTTACCTCTTAATATCAGGTGTAATATAGTGGCCCATCTGCTAGTTCCGTCATTTATAAAAATAATGGTGTGTCTCTGCTCCGACGCGCGGCTGGAGTTACCTCCAGTTTGGTGTATTCAGTATAAGATGTGCGCATGTTGCGCAGAGCGAAAACATAACGGGCTTCACTTTTTGTTAACGCTCGATTTTACGATTTATTTTCCCCGGCAAAAAAATCACGTTTGTTGTTAAATATTTATTTTATTCTTTAGTATTTGTTGTTATAGCGGCGTCAGAAATACATCATCTGTGAAAATTAAACTGTCTAACTATCACGGTTCATGAGATACAGCCTGGTGCCAGGAGAACAGCCAGACAGACAGGCAGACAGACGGACAGCGGAGCCTTAGTAATAGGGTCCCATTTTACCCTTTGGGTACAGAACCCTAAAAAGATAGCCTATACTCGATGGGCGTAACGTCCGTGGATGGCGTCGTGTATCGGCCGGGGGGTGCCTTCTATAGCATGGTGTTGGTCCCCAGGATGTGCCTCTCTTCATCGGGATATACTCGGACTTATTTCCCGGCGTGGAGGTGCCGCAGCCGGACCGCGCCGAGATGATGCGCTGCATCAACAAAGAGGTGGAGAAACGCAATCTGCAGCCCACCGAGTGGTACCTCGAGAAGATCGTACAGGTACCTAGAGTACGCTAGGGAAATAATGGGCCACGGCAATCTCTCAGTAGTGTACTGAATTCTACTAGTCAAGTCCTTTCATTTGATACCCATATAACGGGGGGGGGGGGGGGAGGAAGAACGCCATTTTGTGGTGGCGGCCATCTTGGATTTGTTCTTTTTAATGGTGTACTGTATTCTACTTAGTCAAGCCCTTTCTTTGATACCCATATAAAGGGGGCTGAAAAATATATAGAATCCGACATCTTGTATTACACAATTGGATTGTCATCAGAACTAATGGTGTGTACCAAATTTCATATTCACCGGTCTACAGGAAAGGGGTAAATTTACCGTATGTCTGACAACTCAGACATGTAATGTTGATTACATTATCTCTTAACGAGCTGGGTGAGGTTGCAAAGAATTCAATACTCGTCGAAACTCAAAATTCAAACTTTATTTACTCAATAGGATTTAAAAAAACTCTGACACGTCACTTTTTATAAAATAATTATGGTTTGCAATCTTATTATTAGATATAAATTTGTTTTGGCTATGTTGGAGCAAGTTCAGTCCATCTAAATAATCTGAGATTTTATTGTAAGCTTTTTTAGAAAGATTATTTTTAATTTCGTTTTTATGTTTGTTTATCACGTCGCTTGGGATCTTGTTATAGAAGCGTGGTTGTTGAACAGTTTGATGGTTCTATACAACGGAACATGCTGACCATCATTCATTTTATAAGTGAGTGCAGACAAGCAGCGTTTGCGAGTGAAGCATGTTGCAGATCTACGAGATGATGCTGGTGCGGCACGGGTTCATGGTGGTGGGGCCCCCTATGGGCGGCAAGACGCAGGCGTACCAGTCGCTGGCGGAGTCGCTGCGTGCGCTGCAGCTCGTGAAGCCGCCGGCGCGCCACAAGGAGTTCGGCGCCATCTACAGGATCATCAACCCCAAGGCCATCACCATGGGCCAGCTCTACGGCTGCTTCGACCCTACTTCTCACGAGTGGTAAATTAGGTTTACATCCACTATTACTATTTTCCTATTATCAATATAGACGTCCCAAGACTATGCGACTTGAATGGAAAGTACCTTAAATATTGTAGATAGGATATTTTGTTGAAAGGAGACTTTGTTTTTTTTTTTAAACTTAGAATACTGCATTAAAAGATTTTCTAAAAATTACTTACTTCGTCTGGGAATCGAACTGACTTAAAAGTGAAAAAAAAACACCCCGTATTTTTATGATGCCAATCGAAAGAAAGGCTAAAAAAAAAAAACTAAGTAACATAGTATCTTATAACAAAAGAATAACAAAATGTTTGATTCCATTAAATGTTCGGTGCGATTCCCAGATGAAACAAGTAATTTTAAAAAACCTTTAAATGCGGTATAACTATGTTTTTAAAATAAAATAGAGTCTTCTTTCAACAAAATATCCTATCTACAATATTTAAGGTACTTTCCCTTCATGTCGCATAGTCTTGGGACGTCCCGTATATAAAACTGACTGACTGACTATCAACGCAAAGCCTAAACCGTATGTCCTAAAAACCTGAAATTTTGAAGGTACGTTTCTTTTATGGTCTAGGGGTGCACTAAGAAAGGAATTCCAGAAATATAACCCCTAACGGGGTGCAGTGGGTGTTGCAGTTTGTATGGAAACGTATGCGCGGACGAAGTCGCGGGCATTCCACTAGTTACTTACAAAACACGCGGTGCATTGTACTGCGACATCGTAATCGAAAACGATTACAGATAAACCAATCTGAAACAAAACACGCCACTATTTCAAGGATCATTTGGAAACGCTTTCAGATGGATAGAAAGATACAAATAAAAAAAAAAAATAACAACCAATACATGAAAAGAAAATTCAATGGACGACCTCTGTTTGGCGCGTCGGGTGAGTAGCCGGGTGAGTTGCTAGAGGTTGTGGGTTCGATTTGTGTTTTGTCTGCGGGACAAATGTTTGCATGATCTGAAATTATTTAGTACCACGGTACCTACGACACAGGGGATCCTTGTGTGGGATCAGGACAATGTGTGTGACTGTGTTATATTATGTCTATTGTTAAGGTGGATATCCCGCTTGGGGCGCAAAATTCAAAGGTATTTTTTGCCCATTACAGCTCATCAACACTTTTTCAGATAGCGAAAGTTGATTTCGCGAGAACCAGGAGACTTGACACACATGTTTTAATTGATTATCTCATAAATATCATCAGCTCAGCTACGATCCCCCTATCCGCCGTGCAGAATCTTCGTCTTTATTCAAGTACTAGGAGCGCCCCGCGGTTTCACCCGCGTAAGGCTCGATCCCGTGGGAATATCGGGATAAAAATATGCCTATGTGTTATTCCGGGAGTCTAGTTATCTTCATTCCAAATTTCATGCAAATCCGTCCAGCCATTTCAGCGTGAAGAAGTAACAAAAACACACACTAACACACTCACAAACTTTCGCATTTATAATACAAGCAGTGTCCCGCGGTTTCACCGGCGTAAGTCGCGATCTTGTGGGAATATCGGGATAAAAATGTGCCTGTGTGTTATTCCAGGAGTCCAGTTATCTCCATTCCAAATTTCATCCAAATCCATCCAGTAGTTTTTACGTGAAAGAATAACAAAGATACATCCAAACAAACTGTCGCGTTTATAATATTAATAGGTTTAGTGTGAAGTGATATACTCGTTATCATCCACGTTCTTTGATCTGGTTAGGTCGGACGGTATCCTGGCGATCGCGTTCCGTGAGTACGCCATGTCGATAACTCGCGACCGCAAGTGGATCCTGTTCGATGGTCCCGTGGACGCCGTGTGGATCGAGAACATGAACACGGTACTCGACGACAATAAGAAGCTGTGCCTCATGAGCGGCGAGATCATACAGGTGACATACATGCACTACCAGATCATACAAGGTGACACACATACACTACCAGATCATACAGGTGATACACATACACTACCAGATCATACAGGTGACACACATACACTACCAGATCATACAGGTGACACACATACACTACCAGATCATACAGGTGACACACATACACTACCAGATCATTCAGGTGACACACATACACTACCAGATCATACAGGTGACACACATACACTACCTGATCATACAGGTGACATACATGCACTACCAGATCATACAGGTGACACACACACTACCAGATCATACAGGTGACACACATGCACTACCAGATCATACAGGTGACACACATACACTACCAGATCATACAGGTGACACACACACACTACCAGATCATACAGGTGACATACAAGTGGATCCTGTTCGACGGTCCCGTGGACGCCGTGTGGATCGAGAACATGAACACAGTGCTCGATGACAATAAGAAGCTGTGTCTCATGAGCGGCGAGATCATACAGGTGACACACATACACTACCAGATCATACAGATGACACACATACACTACCAGATCATACAGGTGACATACATACACTACCAGATCATACAGGTGACATACATACACTACCAGATCATACATGTGACATACACACACTACCAGTTCATACAGGTGACATACATACACTACCAGATCATACAGGTGACACACATGCACTAACAGATCATACAGGTGATACACACACTACCAGATCATACAGGTGACACACATTAACTACCAGATCATACAGGTGGCATACATACACTACCAGATCATACAGATGTCACACATTCACTACTAGATCATACAGGTGACATACATTAACTACCAGATCATACATGTGACATACATACACTACCAGATCATACAGGTGACATACATAAACTACCAGATCATACAGGTGACACACATTCACTACCAGATCATACAGGTGACACACATTAACTACCAGATCATACAGGTGACATACAAACACTACCGTGTGTCTAGCCCCTAGGTAATAGTGAGGGTCTCTGCACTGCATTAGTATTAGCACGCTCTATGTTCTAGATGACCAACAAAATGAATTTGATCTTCGAGCCGGCGGACCTGGAGTACGCGTCGCCAGCCACCGTGTCGCGCTGCGGCATGATCTACATGGAGCCCGAGCAGTTGGGTGAGTACAACCCCAAGCAGAAATGATCATACAAAAAAAAGACGCGCCGCTTGAAAAAACTTTTTTTAGGGTTCCGTACCCAACACAGCAATGCGAACTCTACTGTTTTGCGGCAGAAATAGGTATGGTGGTAGTACTTCCCCGGAAGAACTCTTTCACAAAAAAACTCTACTTGTAACATTTGGTGCAGGTTGGCGCCCCTTCCTCGAGTCTTACAACACGCATCTCAGCAAGAAGCTGATTCCAGAGCAGTTCGAGCTGATCCAGGAGCTAATAGAGTGGCTCATTCCGCCCATCTTCGAGTTCCAGCTCCTGAAATGTCATCACTTCTCTTACGTCGGAGAGATTCACCAGTTCTATGTGAGTACCCTTTGTGGATGGAGGTGGCCCAAGGAGGTGCAATAGGCTAGCGTGGACTGATGATGATGATGATGATGTCGGAGGGAAGAAACCCATGTTACAAGAAGAGTGGAGGATATGAATGTGGATGGATACAATAGTACAGGCAGGCTTAAAAAGATATAAATAAATAAATAATGATAATAAACTAGTCTAGCTGTAGCTTCAGCAATAAGCTGCCTTATCGTACGAACTGCATATGCAGCGGAACTAAGTCTACTAGCAAGTGCCTCAATTTATTTAATTTTATTTCTTAAATTAATGGTATTTATGGTAACTCTAGAGTAAGTCTAAGTAGAGTAGAGTAGAGTGTTAGTTCCGTACCCAAACGGTAAAACTGCACCCTAATACTCCGTTGTCCGTCTGTCCGTCTGTCACCAGGCTGTATCTCATGAACCGTGATAGTTAGACAGTTGAAAGGACAATGGCCAAAAATGTGGTACCCGCTCCAATAGTCATAATTTATATGTCATTAAATAGACATTTTGATGTAGAAAAACGTCTACCATGGCGCCTGTCCCAATTCACGTTTGGAAAGCAGTATTCCTGCTAAGTTTCAATAAATTCACGATTATTCACGGATCTAAGATAACAGTCAACAGCTTATTCGCGCGCTCTCTTGTAAATAATTCCAAAAAATAGTTATAAGTTTAATTTCTGTGTTTGTTTTGTGCTCATCTGTTTACCAAGAACTTATTTCTAAAAACCTACTAATTTACTAACGAGAATACGGCTTCTTTCAGTGATTTCTAACACAATAACTTTCATTGCATACATTATTTGTACTATTATATATTCTGTGACATTCTCAGAAAGCGTTCGACCTTGGACATATTTCGGCGCAAACGTGTAAGTTACCTATATGAACTATTGACTAATCTGTGGAGGTGGTGGTGTCCCGCTTGCACTTTCGTGACCTCGTACCTATCGTGCTTTGAATTTTTGAAACTTTTTTAGTGCCGTTGTGTTTTCTAATACTGAACTATATTGACAAAACTGGCTATCTACTTAGACTTATTAGTTTGGTACCTACTAATACCTAATAGGTACGTGTGCCTACCTACTTATGAACAATGTCGTCGAAAAAATGCGCTGGCTGCCTGAATACTATTAACACCAGTGAATGCATGAATTGCTTTGTGTGTCGTCAGTGGTACGATTTGGACTGCGCTAATTTAGCAGTTAAACAGTTCCGGCTTTTGACTGATGGGAGAAACTCGTGGAAGTGTCCTGGTTGTCGTAACAAGGAACCTAAAGGCAACAATACTGAAACCCCGATCCGCCCAGAACAACCTACAACTCGTGCTAAGGCAAAAATATCACAAATATCTCCAGCAGCAGTGGGTAGTAACATTACCACGCGCAACAAGAGGCGCCCGCAGTCGCCAGCCCGCCAATTACCTGAGCACACAGAGGAGGACGACGATTTTCCCTTAACTGGCAAAGCACTGAGAGCAATAATAAATCAGGAGATAAGTAGTAAACTAAGCACTATCTTATTGGAACAAAAGAACTTAAGAGAGGTCGTGGATGGCTTTCAGCAAAACATATCCTTTCTCAGTGAGAAATACGACGAGTTAAAGTCTGCTTTGGAAGAGAAATCTGAAAAAATCGCATCACTCGAGAAAAAAAACAACGTACTGCAAGAATCTGTGCAGAACCTTACTAAACGACTAAATAACACAGAACAACACGCGAGGGCCAATAACATCGAAGTACAGTGTGTCCCAGAAAATAAATCTGAGAACATAATAAATACAGTACTGAACATAGGAAAAGTTATCAAGAGCAACATCAAGGACGCTGACATTGCGCATTGTACCAGAATTGCCAAAAAAGACTCTGACAGCAATCGCCCGCGATCAATCTTGGTAAAGTTTAATACTCCTCGTCTTCGTGACGCGTTCCTTGCTTCCGCAATCAAGTTCAACAGAAGCCAACCCGAGAATCGCCTCAACACAAGCCACTTGGGAGCTACAGACAAGCCACTACCGATTTACGTAGTAGAACACCTCTCCGCTGACAATAAATCGCTGCACGCAGCAGCACGTGCCCGCGCCAAGGAGTTGGGATTCAGATTTGTTTGGGTGCGAAACGGTCACATTTTTATGAGGAAGTCGGAAGATTCGGTTCGTATTTTCGTGGATAACGCTGAAAAGTTAAAAGAACTATATTAACTAAGTACCTACTATTTTTCTATTCTAGGCTCCTGTTTAGTGTTTAGTCTTATAATTTTTCCCATAATATTATTTGGGAGGTAATGAATATTAATGTGTACTACCAAAATACCCGTGGTCTCAAAACCAAAACAATTGTTTTCTATCAAAATATTTTACTGCAAAACTTTGATGTAGTAGTGCTAACTGAGACTTGGCTTAACGATAGTGTATTTGATACAGAATTATTTGACGATAGATACCATGTGTTCAGGCGTGACCGTGAGACTAGTAAATATAAAAAGAGGAAAGATGGCGGTGGAGTACTCATTGCGGTATCTAAACGCTTCCACTCAGCAAGAATGCCCAAATTTGAAAGTAATTGTGAGGATCTCTGGGTAAAAATTGATGGCAATAGCAAAGGCAGTGAGAAGAATGCATTATACATCTGCGCTGTTTACTTACCATCACCTTTAAAAATTGATGATTTAGATATATTTACTGAAAGCGCGCAACATGCTTTAGAAAAGGGAAATCACACCATTATTCTAGGTGATTTTAATCTAAAAGAAATAAACTGGATTAAGACAAACGACAGCAATGATTCACCTACTACTCCTTTTGCTACAAATGCAGTAGTAAATTTAAATTTCTTAGAGTTCACAGCACTTCATGACCTAAGTCAGTTTAACAATGTAAATAATAGTAATGATAGGGAACTTGATTTGATTCTTAGCAATAAACCTATTCAAAACCTTAAATATTGCAATACTTTTCTTACACCTGCTGAGGACGAAAACCATCCTGCTCTTGAACTAGACGTACCTTTTTTTACAAAGAAATCACTTACTCCGAAAAACGTCCCTAGGCCAAACTATTTTAAAGCTGACTATGATTACATTATAAGTTCTTTGGACTCTGTTGACTGGGAAGGAGAGTTTCAAAATTGTAGATCAGTTAACGAAATGACACACACCTTTTACACAATTCTTCGGAACACAATTAAGGAACACGTACCGTTAAAAATAACACCCTCATACCGCTACCCCATTTGGTTCTCACGGGAGTTAATACGAATGTACAAAGAAAAACATAAATTACACAGAAATTTCAAAAAATACAATAACCCATTAGATTCTGTCCGATTCGAAGAACTGAGAGATGACTGCGCTAGGTTACAAAAAAATTGCTATAGCAAACATATACATAATGTCGAAAATTCCATTAAGAAAAATCCCAAATTCTTTTGGTCTTTTGTGAAGAGCAAAAGACAAGGTGGTGGAACTTACCCTGCCCAAATGCACTTTGCAAATAAAACCGCGTCTAGAGGAGACGATATCTGCAATCTATTTGCTGATAATTTTACTCAGGCCTACAATAAACCCTTGGTAAATCCGAGCCAATCCATCCATGATGAGTCCTCTAATATTCCTACATCTTTATGTAGAATCTCTTTAAACAAAGCTGATGTTAGTAATTGTCTGAGATCGCTAGATGCAAACAAAGGTGCAGGCAACGACGGGCTAGCACCAATCTTTATCAAAAGATGTGCTAAACCCCTGACGAAACCACTTCAACGTATCTTCAATAAATCACTTGAGGAAGGAGTATTTCCCGACCTATGGAAGGAAGCACTAGTCGTCCCCATTCATAAATCAGGGGATAAAAATGATATTTCAAACTACCGGCCCATCTCGATACTTGTTATTTTCGGCAAAATCCTGGAAAAACTTGTTGCTGAACGCATAACGTGGCACTTGAAACAACATATTACTGATTCTCAGCACGGCTTTATGAAGTCTCGCTCCACTGTTTCCAACCTGGTTTGCTATACCTCTGACTTGATCAAGTCCCTTGATAATCGAATTCCTGTCGACTCCATATACACAGACTTCAGCAAGGCCTTTGACAAAGTAGATCACTCTCTATTATTACATAAGCTTTCCTATCTTGGTATTTCAGGCTCCTTGCTGAAATGGTTTTCTTCATATTTGCTGAACTGATCATCAAGAGTGGCTATTAGTGGTCATTTATCCCGCTCATTTTCAGCTACTTCAGGGGTGCCACAAGGATCACACTTAGGCCCAATACTTTTCAATGTTTTTATAAATGACATTCCAGATTGTTTTAATAATTCTTATGTTTATTTATTTGCCGATGACCTTAAAATAATGCGACCAATAGCATTGCCATCTGACATTGAACTCTTACAGGACGATCTAAATAGATTATCATCTTGGTGTCACCGTAATAACATGTCATTAAATATTAATAAATGCCATCACATACATTTCACTCGAAGTACTGTCAGTAAACTACCCAACAGTTATTCTATAAACGGACAGATATTGCAAAATGTAGATAAAGTTAAGGATTTAGGAGTTACTATAGATCCAAAAATTTGTTTCGATACTCATATTTTAACTACAGTGTCAAAATGTCTCAGGCTTCTAGGATTCGTTATACGCAACAGCAAGGATTTCAAACATCCTGCTACCAGAATAAAACTATTTGAAACATTAGTCCGACCTACAATAGAATACTGCTCTGTCGTTTGGAACCCCCAATATGAAGTTTACTCAAAAAGAATAGAAACCATTCAACGGCGATTTATTTACCATTTAACTTATAAAGATCACCTAGCCAAGAAGATACCTAGCTACAGTAACAGACTAAAACATTATAAGATGACCACACTATATAACCGTAGAAAAGAGATCGATCTGGTTTTCTTACATAAAGTTTTTAATAGTAACGTAGACTGTATTGATCTAACAAATACCTTAAGTATTACCGCACCATCTCGATTACCTAGGATAAGAGCATATAACTTGTTTAGTTTGCCGTACTCTAGAACGAATCTCGGTCAGCATTCCGTTATGCCAAGGCTCTGTAAGCAGTATAATACTATTTCAAAAACAAGTGATTTGGACATATCTGACCCATTACCTAAATTTAGGAAACATTTAAAAGAACTCATGTCTTGATTAATTTGTGAAATTTTTAACACATTTTTGTAACCTTCTTGTTTGACAAATAGTTCAATTTTATACCGCAACATTCAATATCTATAATTTAAGTAAAATTCTAGCCTAAACTAAGTATTATTTCTATAAATTATTATCCTTTGTATTATGTAATAAGTATTTTTATATTTCTTATCGTTTTATTTACTATGTATCCCTGCAATAAGCTGTTAATTGTTGTATTTCTTGCGCACGCTGTGATACCCTATAATTACGGGAACACTAAGATTAAGACCTTGTTTTGTTTTGTTTTTTGAATGTGTTAGTGTAAACCTGTGTTGGGTGTCCTATTTAATAAAATAAAATAAAATAAAAATAAATGAGAATTGACTACAAACTACTTATATTAGTAGAAGAACGCTAGAATACGATAGAGTTAGACGATGAATTTATACACTTAGATTTCGACTAATGAAAGAAGTAAGAAAACAAAAGTTTTTTAAATTATAACCATATATTTTAGAATAAATAAGTAGAGGTTTTTTTTTTAACAATGACATACCTTTGTTTTACCACGATCTCACCTGTAAAAGCGTTTTTGATAAAAAACATGAATGGACATGCAGAAAATATTACATAGGATCTCATTTTCTTACATAGATAGTGGTGCATAATGTACTCGTAGATGTATGGTATGTTTATCTCCAAACGCAATCAGATCTGAGACTGGTGGCCATTGTAAATATTGTTCGTCTTGGTAAGACCTTTTAAACGACATTACAATCATATCTATTGGAGCCGGGTACCATTTTTCCCATTGTCTTTTTACCTTTTAAACGACACTACAATCATATCTATTGGAGCCGGGTACCATTTTTCCCATTGTCTTTTTTACAGATGATGTATTTCTGTTGCCGCTATAACAACAAATACTAAAAAAACAGTTTTAAAAAAAATTATGTTTTAATATAGGTATTTTTTTACTCTAGTGCAGTTCAGTATAAGATGCGCCAATGTTGCGCAGAAAACAACAGGCTATTTTGTTATCTCTCGATTTTAATCCCCATCTATTTGTTCTATTTATATGAAAATTAGTAAACTCTAAAAACGTTATCATAATAAATGTGAATAAAAAAAAAATTACGACGAGCTACCTCATCGATAGCCAAAATAAGAAAGATATTTCCGACTGCTATCATTCTATTTATACAGCAGAACCCAGCAACATGTCGTGATAAGAAGCGTACCTAATGCCTTGATTAGCGTACTTATCGTGTAATTACACATAACAAATGCGGATCTTGCATTGATAGCGTGAATTGAAGCCGATACGTCAGTGGCTTACCAGAAAATGGTGTTTCGATCGCAAACAGTATGACTCGAATTTTTGTTATCAAATGAATTGCCTGAATTTAAAGATTGATTTGATTTGATTTTTTGGTATTTTTTTAGGGAAATAAGGAATTATTTATGAGGCCGGTTAGTTAATTCGTTGGATAAAGAACTTAAATTACGTTTTTTCTCATTTTATAATAATAATAAGTACCGGCGACCTTTGGGGAAACTGAGGGGTTTGTCTGTAGGATTATGGATGAGGTTATCAAAACGAATAAAAGAAAGTACACCATGAGTGATGGGACAGAGAGCTGACGTCTGTAGATCACTGTCCCGGAGTGTCCCTCAAGCATATTCCATCGGGTTGTTCGCATCTTGCTAACTCGGGGTAATTGCACAGACACAGCCAAGTAGCCAGGATCATCCACCAGCAACTTGCTCTCCGATATGACCTTTGTCGGACCTGAGGTGCCGTACTATAAGTACGTGCCGCGCGGTTCTACTGGGACCGGCCGGTATATCATCGCGCACAGGACTATTGTTGCCAATAAGCCTGATATTGTGCTGATTGTCGACGTCACTATCCAACATGATACTAATCTCGTGAAGGCCAAGAAGGACAAGTTAAGCTAAGAGTTGTACCTTGACTTTGATCCACGAGATTACCACCATGTGGGATGTGATAGTAGTTTCAGCGAAGAGGCTCGACTAATACCTTATAAGAGACTCTCGCTGAATGGTTGGATCAAGGATCAGAATCAGGAGGTGGTACAAGAGTACCACCAAGAGGACTCGGCGCCCTGGCCTTCGACCGCTTGGGACTTGCCCCGCGGCCGTGGTGGTTTCTCGTTGTGATATATATTTTTAAATCATTTGTTTATGTAGATAAAATTCCTTTATAGTAAAAAAGATATATATTTAAAGAACTTTTAAATAAATTAGTGGTAATCAACTGGGAATATTACATTTACTTTCATTAAATATGAGGTCCAACTCGGGGATTTGAAGAATACATCTCTTAGATTTACGAAGAAAAGAAAAAGCAAAATTGCTCAACTACTGTCAATTACAAAGAATAATAGGTACATTTATTTGCAGAAAGAATAATACAACTAATACAAGAAGGTATGTACATTTTAATTAAAAAAAAGAAAAAAAAACAGAAGTGCTACCTGAAGACCGCTGCTAACGATCTAAAGGTAAATTTCAAAGTGATTTCCAATATGAAACGGTAAAGGTGCATTAGGTAGGTACTGTATACACATTTTTACAATGTCGCGAGGAAATCATTTTTATACAAAAAACCGGCCAATTTCGAGTCTGACTCGCGCACGAAGGATTCCGTACCATTATCTATAAAAAGGTCAAAAAAAAAACGCGTTTGTTGTATGGGAACCCCCTTAAATATCTATTTTATTCTATTTTTTTGTATTTTTTGTTATAGCGGCAACAGAAATACATAATCTGAGAAAACTTCAACTGTCTAACTATTACGGATCATGAGACACAGCCTGGTGACAGACTGACAGACAGACAGACGGACAGCCGAGCCTTAGTAATAGGGTCCCGTTTTACCCTTTGGGTACGGAACCCTAAAAACAAGGTAAAGTCACATGTCATGTAGGTACCTATATAACTAATATGATTATGCTTTCGGAAAGTGGAACTGATGATGTATACGATTATTTTTAACACGGCTGCTCTTTTAAGATGAACATATTTTCCATCTCTTGCAGTCCTTCTCTCGTCTGTTCACGTGTCTGCTAGAAGGCGAGTCGCAGTTCAGCACAGTATGGCTTCAGTGCACGTTTGTCTTCGCGCTTCTGTGGGGCCTCTGTGCCACTTTAACTGGTAAGTTCACACTTCACAAGGCGTCCTCCATAGAATGACATAGCGAATTGTGTTGAGCTGCCGCCATCACTTGTCCATCGGTTGGGGAACGCTCTACACAGTCTGATGGGAACACTTACCAACGAAGTGGGAAACAAGAGACTCGATCAAATCTTCTGCCAAAAAGCTTGAATAGTTCAAGTGGGGTTGTTGCGTAGTAGACTGACGTTTGATTTCGATGTCCAGTTTGCTATTTATTGCGCAGCGTGTTTTATATATATCTGTTCTTGTAAAAAAGCTAAAACACGCTGCGCAATGAACAGCAAACTGGTTATCGACATCAAACGTCAGTCTACTACGCAATTACCCCGCTGTTCGTCCCCGAATTTGTCCCCATTCGGGGTCAGACAAAAATTTACAATTCCTGTTTGTCCCGGAATTTGGATTGAAGCTTTGCAGGCGATCGGGCATTTTTTTTTTCATAATCTTCTCATTCAATTTTTGTTTCAATCAAATCTTCTGCGAAAAGCTTTGCAGGCTATCAGCCATTTCATCTACTTTGTGCACGGTTGATAAATCTGCTCAACTAACCTTGCGTTTCGCTAATCACCTTCCAAGGTCAACAGCATCGGATGATGTGTATGATTTAAATCTTAATTATGCTCATATCAGTTATTACATGCACCTGTAGGTACATGCTTAGCGATTATAATCATTTGAATCTTGGAAATTTTAAGAGCTTGTTTCGAGTTTCTTTCTAATCAAGTAGTTCCTGTTTTTCCTCGAATGAAACTTCGGGGTCAAACAGGAATTCCAAAGTCTGTCCCCGAATTTGTAATGAACGACAAACAATAATTAAAATAACCTGTTGCCACCGAATTTAAGTAACTACGATTTCAATAGTAGGTAACAGTTGTTATGTTCGAAAATAAGAAAATAAAACGTAAGTAAATACGATTTCAATCATACCAATGTTCGAGCCTTCGTCATAAGTAAGTCTGGTACTTATGACGGAAATAGGTCTGTGTTTTACCTGATAAAGTGTAACTTTTTTTTTGTTATATTTCTATGGATTGCATCTATGTTTTTATAACATAACATAGCATAACACCCAACAGTCACATACATAGTCCTGATCCTACACTAGAATTAATGTAAAACTCAACATCATATTTCATACAAAAACCCCGCATTTGACCCCTGTTTTGGAGTTACGTGGCAGCAAAGAAACATGACATACAGTCAGACAAACATACAAACTCAAACTTATTACACCCCTGTTATTAGTCGGGGGTTTAAGAGCCCCCTTAACTCGGCACTAAGCTCCGAAATCTGCGAGGCGCACACTTTATACCTTAACCTTACTTCTTTCCACCAACGGTCATTATCATCCAGCATGCCCACCAAGAACCAATTTGTATGAAATTAAGAATTTGTAGACAAAATCAGATAGGGGGCAAATAGGGAATAAACCAAACCATCACATAAAAAGGCAAAGGGTTGGCAACGCGCGTGTGATGCCTCTGGTATTGCAGGCGTCCATAGGCTGCGGTAACCGCTTACCAACAGGTGGGCCGTACGCTTGTTTTCATCCATGGTAGTATACAAAATACATGCATTCGTTTCGTTTCGTATCGTATGAGGTAGTGCTGGCAGAGTTTGTCAAGCCGCCCGAGGGCCTCTGACATGGCTTATCGACTGCTATTAATCAATAACAGCCGGGACCGACAGCTTAACGTGCCCTCCGAAGCACAGAGCGATCGTGCTTCGGATGAATAATACATGCATGAAAGAAGAATATTCCATAATTTGTCCATGCACAGGTGACAGTCGGAAAATGTTCGACACTTTCTTTCGCAAGCTGCTGGAAGGTAACAACTCGGCTTACCCCAAGCCGAAGTCCTTCAAGCTGACGAAGAATCAGCTGTTTCAGGACAAGGAGACAGTTTATGACTTTGTGTACGATAAGAGGAACAATGGGAGCTGGATACCCTGGGTGGAGCTGGAGAAGGAGGCGCCTTTACCGGCTAATGCTAAAGTAAGTTCTTTATTTTAATCCAATAGTCATGTTGAATATTCACGATCTGTTAAAATCACAGTGTCTTTATTCGCCGAGAATTCAATTTGAAAATTTACCGATACCACAGAATAAATAATAGTACCGACACATTCATTTATGTGTCGGTGAATAGGTAGGTATTAATGCGCCTAGGTCAATTTGAAAAAAAAAAAAAACATCTTTGTTTTCCTGCACAATATTATGTGTCTGATATAATATCCGCTGTGGTGTGTCCGGCCTAAGAATAAAACCCTCCGTCTCCTTCCGTGGATGTTGTAAAAGCCGACTAAGGGATTACCTGGACTTGTTGATAAGATTCGTTGGTATAAGATCAACCTCTGTGGCGCGGCGGGCGAAGCTTGGCCTGCGACGCCAGGAGGTTGCGGGTTCGATTCCCGCCTCGGAACAAATATTTGTGCGATCGCAGATATTTGTACAGGGTGTTCTGGGTATTTTCTATGTATCATAAAAAATAACTATCTATGTAATATTTTGTATTAAGTATATCAGTTATCTAGTACCCATAACACAAGCTCTGCTTAGCTTGGGGCTAGATAATGTTGTGTGAACTGTCCAGCATTATTAATTTATTTATTAAGATTTGCTCTGGTTGCTAGATTATTATGGAATCTGTTATAACTTGAAGAAAGCGTTAGCCGAGTCAGTCGTGGGAAGCACTTGTCACGTCTATATTCCACGATGGTGCAACCCACTGTGAAAAGAGGCCCATTGAGGCTCTGCCTACCACTTCGGGGAAAAAGGCGTGTGTCTATGTATGTATGTATGTATATATATATATATATATATATATCTAAGAAACTTCATTGTTGTCGCAGTAGCTTACAAAAAAATTACTTGTAACTGCATAGAGTCACATAAAAAGCATATAAAAGCTTGTATTGCAAAATATATTTTTAATACCTTGACCCCACACTAGGATTCCCTGTGTCGTAGGTATCAGGAACTACGAGTACCATGCTACCGTTACACCCAGACCCGGAAAAAATTTACCGTATATCGACCTCTAATAGCGGGCGAGAAGCCGGCTGAGATACGAGAGGTGCAGTTTCGATTCCCGCTGCGAGACAAATGTTTACATGACATGCAAATATTCATATATTTGTTCCTGTTTTTGGTGTAGTGGTACGATGGTACTCGTAGTTTCTGATACCCACGACACGAATCTTAGTGTGGGGTCATATATTTATTACAAGCTTATTTATTTAACTTTCAATGTATGTATGTTTGTCCGGGTGGAATCTTGGAACTGAATTTTAAAGCAGTTATCCTCAACCCATTGAGGTGAAATTTGGCATACCTGTCAAGTTTCGATGACAATACAATATAATGGTGTCAGCGAGCTAATCTGATGATGGAGACGGAAGGTGGACAACAGAACTTCTCGATGGATAATAGTAAACTGGCCATATTTAGGCTCATTTTGATCAGCACACGGTTACTATCACTAATTTTATAAAAGCTTGTTTATAAAAATATATTTTTCACAAAAAACTTATTGATACCCATGACTCGGAGTCGGAATCCTAGTGTGGGGGGAAATATATTTATTGTTTTTTTTCTTTTTGTTATTATTTTATTGATTTGATGAGCTGTGGGCCAAAATAACCACTATGTGGAGCCCTGACACAGCGAGACGTCGTCGCGGCAGACCACGCAGGAGATGGCGCGATGAAATAGATGCCTTTAACACAGATTGGCAAACAATAGCACAGGATCGTAGTGACAGGAGGGTATGGGGGAGGCCTTTGCTCAACAATGGGATGATTCAGGCTAACAGTAACAGTAATAGTATTAGTTTATTAGACTTAAAAAACGGTGTACACCCTCAGGTAAACGAGCTCATAATCCTGACTAACGAGAACGCTTGCCTGCGGTACTTCGTGTCCAAGATGGTGAAGTACAAGATACCCATCCTGCTGGTCGGCCCGACGGGCACTGGCAAGTCCTCGCTGGTGCTCAACTTCTTGCTGTCGCTGCCCAAGGAGAAATACATCACCAACACCATCAACTTCTCGGCCAGGACGTCCGCTAACCAGGTCATAATCCGGGTCAAAAATCTATCTGTGTAGGTACTAAATTTTACCGAAATCGGTTCGTCCGTTAGTTATTTATTTAAAAAAAAAAACCACCCAAATACGAGTCGGAATCGCGCACGAAGGGTTCCATACCATATATATATTATAAAACAAAGTCGTGTTGGTTACACCACTTATAACTAAAGAACGGCTGCACCGATTTGGCTGAAAATTGGTGGGGAGGTAGCTTAGAACCAGGAGAAGCATATAGGGGGAGGAGGGGGCTCTGTTAGTCCCCTTAAATTTTTATTTTATTGTTGTTTAGTATATGTTGTTATAGAGGCAACAGAAATACATCATCTTTGAAAATTTCAACTGTCTAACTATCATTCATGATATACAGCCTAGTGACAGACGGACAGACAGACGGGCAGACAGACAGACGGACGGTCAGCGGAGTCTTAGTAATAGTGTCCTTTTTTACCCTTTGGATACGGAACCCTACAAACATGCATTCAAATATCCAAACAAACGCACCTATTATTTTTCCATTGCCGTTTTCTTGACAAATCTCGTTATTCAAAATCTGTGTTATTGGTGATTTTAATTACTTACCTACTTCAAAAGTTAGGGTTAGTCTCCTAAGAAGAGTCCTCTTAGTTTTTAGGCAGTAAATGCGGCTGTACAAATTCTTTGTGATTTTTGTGCAGTAAAGAATGAATGAATGAAAATACTTTATTGCACACCTTACAAACTAGTTAAAATCAACACATAACAACTAAACAAAAAACTAAATGTACAATGGGCGGTCTTATCGCTAAAAAGCGATCTCTTCCAGACAACCTTTGGATGGAGAGGGAAAAAAAGAAGGAAAATAGGAAATGTAATAAATAAATAAGATTCTCTTGGGGCTATAATAGATCTGGTAGCTGCCATTGGTGCTTCGTCTCAACTTTCCAACCTGGATGTACAATGGGTGGTCTTATCGCTAAAAACCTATCTCTTTAGTAACAAGGGTATCATTTCCGTAAATTATCGCCTCCTAAGTTTCAAAGTTTGACGACCTCTGTGGCGCGGCGGGCGAACGTTCGCCTGCGACGCAGGAGGTTGCGGGTTCGATTCCTGCCTCGGAACAAATATTTGTGCGATCGCAGATATTTGTTCAGGGTGTTCTGGGTATTTTCTATGCATAATAAAAAATATCTATCTATGTGTTATATTGTATTAAGTATATCAGTTATCTAGTACCCATAACACAAGCTCTGCTTAGCTTGGGGCTAGATAATGTTGTGTGAACTGTCCAGCATTATTTATTTTATTTATTTATATTGTTCCAGACTCAAGATATCATCATGTCTAAAGTAGACAGAAGGCGCAAAGGTGTCTTCGGACCTTCAATGGGCAAAAAGGTCAGTTCATAAGTTGTTTTGAATGCCACTGTAATGAGGGGGTTTCACGGCCGTCCCAAAACGTGATTAAATTGTTGGAAATAGATGGCGCCACACTCTGGATAAACTGTCAGAAGAAAGTTTGACTTTGTGGCATACTGACATGGACAAACAACAAAAATAAACCAGCTTCAGCTCGTTCACTGTAAGATGGCACCTGTAAATACTCCATGGCAGGTGCCAACTTACGGTGAACGGTCCGACTCGTTCACCGTAAGTTGGCACCTGTAAATACTCCATGGCAGGTGCCAACTTACAGTGATCGGTCCAGCTCGTTCACCGTAAGATGGCACCCGTAAATACTCCATGGCAGGTGCCAACTTACGGTGAACGGTCCGGCTCGTTCACCGTAAGATGGCACCTGTAAATACTCCATGGCAGGTGCCAACTTACGGTGAACGGTCCGGCTCGTTCACCGTAAGATGGCACCTGTAAATACTCCATGGCAGGTGCCAACTTACGGTGAACGGTCCGGCTCGTTCACCGTAAGATGGCACCTGTAAATACTCCATGGCAGGTGCCAACTTACGGTGAACGGTCCGGCTCGTTCACCGTAAGATGGCACCTGTTAATACTCCATGGCAGGTGCCAACTTACGGTGAACGGTCCGGCTCGTTCACCGTAAGATGGCACCTGTAAATACTCCATGGCAGGTGCCAACTTACGGTGAACGGTCCGGCTCGTTCACCGTAAGATGGCACCTGTAAATACTCCATGGCAGGTGCCAACTTACGGTGAACGGTCCGGCTCGTTCACCGTAAGATGGCACCCGTAAATACTCCATGGCAGGTGCCAACTTACGGTGAACGGTCCGGCTCGTTCACCGTAAGATGGCACCTGTTAATACTCTAGGTACCATATTGGAACACACCTTGATACTGCTTAATTCACTCTCACATTTATTTAATGAAACAACTTGTTTATTATTTTCAAGTGTATACCACACTTTATGGATAACATTAATGTTTTTTTTTTTTTTACTGTTAGCACTTTTAATTAAAAATATAAATATATTGTCTTACAAATGTTTTGCTCAGACTTTGGGCATAAGTTACCCCTTGCTATGTTGTCACAAGACTGGCTCGCTCCTTTTTTTATTTCGAATGGAATTTAATGCAGTTGACCGCCTGGGGCCATGACTGCTTTACCGGGCTTTTGGTGAGCGCAGATGGCGCTCAACCTGTAAAGTTAGGTTGGGGCAACGAGCACAAGGGCACCACTAGGTACGAACCTCGGCTTGGGCTGTTGCCAGGTTGGGAGGATCGAACAGAACGCCCCGGAACATGCTTGTACCGGTTTAGGCGAAGGTACAGAAGGTACTTAGAAGGTTCTTCGACCTCGCCGGCGAGGTCGGTGTAAGGGTGTAGTGTTTTCTCTGTCTTGACTGGATGACGTCACTACCGCATTAGCGGCAGTGATAGGGTCATCGGGATCACTAAGAACGTGTCTTGGTCTACGGAGGGACTGACTGGCTCGCTCCGAGTGCGACACCTGCCTTTATAACGATTTACCCTCATTACAGACTGGTACCACGCTAATTGAGTCAAACCAGTACTACGATAATTTATAATGACTACCTCACCGGAATGATAATATTACAATATGTTCAGTACGTTGATGCACTATGCTTGGATTACAGTGCGTCTTATTCGTGGACGATCTGAGCATGCCCCAGAAGGAGACGTACGCGGCCCAGCCTCCCCTCGAGCTGCTGCGGCAGTGGATCGACCACGGCCACTGGTACGACTTGAAGGAGATGGTTAGACAGGAGGTGGTCGATGTCGTAAGTACCAGCTTTTTACACGACTGCCCCATAAATAGGAGTGTATTGTTTTCAGGGTTCATGTATTATGTATCCTTCGTTTCCAAAAGGTCAGATTTTCAAATGGTCAGATTGTTCGATAGTTTTTTTTTTTTTTTTAAATTATTTTTCATATTTTCGTCTTTCCGTAGAGGGAAAGACCTGGATGCGCACAGAACCGTTTGGAGTGGTGTTTGAGGGAGGAGGCTTATACCCAGCAGTGGGCTATTATGTGAGCTGCCAATGATGATGATGAAGATATTTTATAATGGTCAGACTGCCAAATGGTCACTGTTATGTATGTTTCTTTATTCCACCGTATCTTCTAGACGCGTTAAATGATTTAGATGATTGAGCTATCATTCGAATCTGCACGCTATCCCGATTCGCACTAGATAGGTATATGAAATTTAAAAAATAACTAGGGTGACCATGATGTCCATGATAAATGTTTAAAAACTAAAACACGACTACGGAAAATCTTTACTGAAAAGTATTAAAACGCTTGTGGGACCATTTGTTAAGAAATAAATATGTAATATATATATATATACAGAACGTGGTCATTAAGCCCTTTATTTTGATACGAAACAAATGATTATATAACTTTTTCCGCCACTTATTCAACGAGGATTTTAAATGTTTATAAAATGAACTTGTCAACTTATCAACTTGTACATGTTCGAACTGGTGTACTTCCAGCTGTTCGTATCAGCGATGTTGCCGCCGGGCGGCGGCTCCAACCTCATCACGTCGCGCCTGACGCGCCACATGCTGCTTATCACGCTGGACTCATTCGAGGACAACACCCTGAACAAGATATTCTGCACCATCATGGACTGGCACTTCGCTAAAGGGTTCAGCGAGACGCTTATGAGGACCAGCAAGGTTGGTGCGTCATCATTCGCCGGACATCATCACCAGACTCCGGAGTCAGGTGGGCCGCTGCAGGTATAACTTAGTTAAATGGGGGTTTTCCGACGAGGCACTATGTGATTGTGGGTTCACTCCTCAGACGACGCCTCACTTGCTGTCCTGTCCACTTTGCACCAACACCTGCACCCTAAATGACCTGTGTTATGCCACTGAAAATGCTATTGATGTGGCTAAATTTTGGTCTAAAACAATTTAATTATCTATGGGAACTAACGACACGATGAAGAAGATTCGCCGGTAGACGGTTACCATCCATATATCCATTGGATTCAAGCGGTGCTTCACGCGGAGGCAAGGCGTAAAACGCTTGGTTAAGCGCAGGTCTGGCCTCACATCTGGAATGATACACCGGAGTACAACCTACCTACCTACCTACTACCTAGTAGTACCTCTGGATTCCTTACAACGCAGAGCTGTTAGGATTGTTGACGCACCCAAACTTACCAGAGCCATTTTGTTACTTGAGTTACACCTCGTACCTTCATATCTGTTTCTTCTTAGTTTAATACGTGTTTCTGTGTAGCTCATGTATACAAATAAATATATAGTCTTTGTTTCTTTCTTCTTTCAAAGATCTTGCGTTACGCGAACGCCGAGATATAAACATTACACAACATAACACTTTAGTTCTGCGAGCAATAAACCTCGCGACCACAAACTTCTTTGTAACAATTGTGTTCAGTCTGTCTGTACATCATGTATAACTCCGCCTCGAGCCGATGACAGCTTGCACTTGGCCGGTTTTTTAATACGGTCTGTTTGTCTGTTTTTTCTTTTCCCTATTAATCAATGGTGCAAAAATAACTAACTAGTTACGTCTGCACCATTAATGGTGCAAACGTAACTAACCAGTTACGTCTGCACCATTAATGGGGCAAATCAATGGTGCAAACGTAACCGCGGGATGACAGCAGCTTGGAGATACTGACAGTGAATGTATAATATGTATAGTTATCTGTATCTAATATTATTCTTCTTCGTCGTTACACTCTTGGCAGAGTGGTCGTAGTTGTCACTTCAGAGGTCTGTGCTTCACATCCTTCGCCACAAAGCTGCCTTGATTTAGTCAGTCCATGACATGGGCTAATATTATTGTAACCTCTTGACCGATTTTACTCATATTCGAAATTCTTTTTTATAATTGAGTACCGAATGTTTCTGTCAAATATTATCTAAATCGGCTGGTAAATGGGACTGCAGCAAACTTCCCCCCTTTTTGGGTAAAATACTCGTTCAATCAAAACAAATTAGATTTTTGATCAAAATGTTGTTGTGATGTCATAGACTCGTATTTATCGATACACATATGACACAGGGAATCACTAGTCAGAACTGTCTATGAGTTTTATTAATCATCTAGCAGCGCCCCGCAGCTTCACCCGCGTAAGTCTCGATCCCGTGGGAATATCGGGATAAAAATGTGCCTATGTGTCATACCAGGAGTCCAGTTATCTCCATTCCAAATTTCATGCAAATCCATTCAGCCGTTTCAGCGTGAAGAAGTAACAAACACACTCACACACACACAAACTGTCGCATTTATAATATTAGTAGGATATGATTTAATTCTGACTATGCTTTTTCAAAAAGCCTTGCAATGCATTGCAAGATTAAAAGTTTCCGAGTTATTAAATCGGTTGATGTATTTTCGCAGACGATTGTAGCAGCAACGATGGAAGTTTATAAAGGCGTCACAATCCAATTCCTGCCGACTCCAAGCAAGTGTCACTACCTGTTCAACTTGCGAGACTTTGCGCGCATCATCAAGGGTGTTCTACTCGTGCCCGCCACGCACATGAAGGAGCTGAACAAGCTGGTGGTGCTGTGGGTGCACGAGACGTACCGGGTGTTCTATGACCGGCTCGCGGACGACGCTGATAGGCGAGTACGATTTATAATGCGAACTGCTAAGGAGTGGAATACACTACCATCGTCTGTCTTTCCTGAAAACTATAATCTGGGTCTCTTTAAGGCTACAGTGAATAGGTGCCTTCTAGTCCTTTGTGCACCATCTTCGGCCACATTGTCACTTACCAACAGGTGCGATCGTGGTCAAACAAAGGGTTTACCAATGTTACAAAAAAAATAAAAAAAAGTACACTTGTAACTATCGTAGCTCTTGGCGACGTGGTACCAACTGCACCGGCGATCTACGTGGTACTAATAATATTGGCGCTCAACGTGGTTCCACAATATTGGCAGCCCACGTGGTACAATAGTGTTGGCACTTAAGACTGCGCCAACACCAGGCAGAAATTTTCATACAAAAAAGCGGCCAAGTGCGAGTCGGACTCGCCCATGAAGGGTTCCGTAGCAGCAAGTAACATAATATAAAAGTTCTTGGATGGATTACGATTAATAACGTATTAAAAAAAAACTACTTACTAGATCTCGTTCAAACCAATTTTAAGTGAAAGTTTACATGGTAATGTACATCATATTTTTTATAGTTTTATCATTCTCTTATTTTAGAAGTTATGGGGGGGGGGGGGACGACACTTTTTACCACTTTGGAAGTGTCTCTCGCGCAAACTATTCAGTTTAGAAAAAAATGATATTAGAAACCTCAATATAATTTTTGAAGACCTATCCATAGATACCCCACACGTATGGGTATGATGAAAAAAAGTTTTTTGCGTTTCAGTTCTAAGTATGGGGAACCTCAAAAATAAAAAACTACTTACTAGATCTCGTTCAAACCAATTTTGAGTGAAAGTTTACATGGTAATGTACATCATATATTTTTTTTAGTTTTATCATTCTCTTATTTTAGAAGTTATGGGGGGGGGGGGGGGACACACTTTTTACCACTTTGGAAGTGTCTTTCGCGCAAACTATTCCGTTTAGAAAAAAATGACAAAAGAAACCTCAAAATCATTTTTGAAGACCTATCCATAGATACCCCACACGTACGGGTATGATGAAAAAAAAAATTGTTGAGTTTCAGTTCTAAGTATGGGGAACCCCAAAAATAAAAAACTACTTACTAGATCTCGTTCAAACCAATTTTGAGTGAAAGTTTACATGGTAATGTACATCATATTTTTTTTTTAGTTTTATCATTCTCTTATTTTAGAAGTTACGGGGGGGGGGGGGGGGGGGGGGCACTTTTTACCACTTTGGAAGTGTCTCTCGCGCAAACTATTAAGTTTAGAAAAAAATGATATTAGAAACCTCAACATCATTTTTGAAGACCTATCTATAGATACCCCACACGTATAGGTTTGCTGAAAAAATTTGTTTGAGTTTCAGTTCTACGTATGTGGAACCCCAAAAATAATTGTTTTTTTTCAATTTTATGCAAAAATCTTAATGTTAATCTTAAATCATCTACCTACCAAGTTTCAACAGTATAGCTCTTATAGTTTAGGAAAAAATAGGCTGTGACATACACGGACAGACAGACAGACCGACAGACATGACGAATCCATAAGGGTTCCTTGTCTTTGACTACGGAACCCTAAAAAAGCGTTTTTTATTGAATATCTCGTAAAATATAGATAATTTTACTAAACCCCTACACTAAACCCTCGTCTTTGTTGTATTGATTTTATTTATCAAATTTTTTACCCAATAATAAGCACCATTTTTATAAACAATCGAATCTAGCCAAAAAATAGACGTAGCGTTGTTTTTTTTTTGTTTTTGTGTTATTTGGAATGTAGGGTCAAGCAGATGGCCCACCTGATGTTAAGCGGTACTCTCTGCCTATGAACGGTGCATTGTCACATAGGACGCGCCCTATGTGGTATTTCACTGCGCCCGCCATCCTGAGACATAAAGATGAAAAGTCTCATGTACCTGTAATTTCACAGGCAACCATACCCTTCAAACCGAAACACAGCAATGCGAGCACTACTCTTTGCGGCAGAAATAGGTATGGTGATAGTACTTCCCCGGACGAACTCTTTCGCGAAAAAGCTCTACTAGTACTAAAATGTAATTACTGAAATGTTTTCAGGTTGAAACTCTTCGATTTGGTGTACAAAGCAGTGTACGGCAACTTCCGTGTTCACATGGACCAGGTTATGATCGAGATGGGCTACGTGCCGGAGGGAGAGAAGCTGACCAATAAGCACGCAACGAACATCGTCTTCGGGAACTACATGGAGCCTGATGCTGACCCGAAGATCTATGATCAGGTGACCTGCCTATTATATGCATGTTTCAGGCTGCTTTTTAGGGTTCCGTACCCAAAGGGTAAAACGGGACCCTATTACTAAGACTCCGCTATCCGTCCGTCTGTCTGTCTGTCCGTCTGTCACCAGGCTGCAGCTCATGAGCCGTGATAGTTAGACAGTTGAAATTTTCACAGATGATGTATTGCTGTTGCCGCTATAATAGCAAATACTAAAAAAACAGTAAAATAAATATTTAAGGGGGATTCCCATACAACAAACGTGTTTTTTTTTTTGCCGTTTTTATTATTAATGGTACGGAACCCTACGTGCACGAGTCCGACTCGCATTTGGCCTGTTTTTTACAACCTTGAACGCCATTTGTTTTTAGTAATCATGTTAATCCTGGATGAGACTGGCATGGGACCGTAAAGAATGGCACAGGCAAAGAGAGGCCTATACTCAGCAGTGGGTGAATCCAGGCTGTGGATGATGATACTGATGATGATGAATCATGTTAATAACATCAAGTTTGTAACCTTTACCTAACGTTAAGAAATGTAACGCAGCGAGCCCGACATTTGAACATACCTATCGCCTTATTGAGTGGAGTGTTTGTGTGCTGTCAGGTGTTCGACCTTGAAGACATGGTAACTAAGATGCAATATTACCTGGAGGAGTACAACGTGGTGTCCTCGTCTCCGATGTCGCTCGTCATGTTCCGGTACGCGCTCGATCACATATCGAGGTGCTCGCGAGTACTGCTGCAGGATAACGGTAACTTGTCTACCTCTATATCTTGAAGACATGGCAACTAAGATGCAATATTACCTGGAGGAGTACAACGTGGTGTCCTCGTCTCCGATGTCGCTCGTCATGTTCCGGTACGCGCTCGATCACATATCGAGGTGCTCGCGAGTACTGCTGCAGGATAACGGTAACTTGTCTACCTCTATATCTTGAAGACATGGTAACTAAGATGCAATATTACCTGGAGGAGTACAACGTGGTGTCCTCGTCTCCGATGTCGCTCGTCATGTTCCGGTACGCGCTCGATCATATATCGAGGTGCTCGCGAGTACTGCTGCAGGATAACGGTAACTTGTCTACCTCTATATCTGAAACACTTTAGGGGACGTGACCTAAGTCATACCTCTAAAGCCTGAAACACATTATTGGACGTGACCTAAGTCATACCTCTAAAGCCTGAAACACATTATTGGACGTGAACTAAGTCGTACCTCAAAAGCCTGAAACACATTATTGGACGTGACCTAAGTCGTACCTCAAAAGCCTGAAACACATTATTGGACGTGAACTAAGTCGTACGTCAAAAGCCTGAAACACATTATTGGACGTGACCTAAGTCGTACCTCAAAAGCCTGAAACACATTATTAGACGTGAACTAAGTCGTACCTCAAAAGCCTGAAACACATTATTGGACGTGACCTAAGTCGTACATTTAAAGCCTGAAACACATTATAGGATATGACCTATGTTGTAACTCTAAAGCCCAAAACATTATTCGTGTCCTAAGTCGTACCTCTAAAGCCTGAATTACATTATTGGTCGTGACCCAGTCGCGTTATACAGCGTGCACAGTCTTATCTGACACCCTCGGACGTCGCTTCGGACTAAATTAGTTTATGGTTTAGTCTGTTTCAACCAATCATGAAGCTTGTGACTAATATAGGGCCAATCAGAGAAGTTTCTTTAAGGCTCTCGCTTGAGCCGCGAAATTATTATATTTTGGTGTTTATTGCTCATTACAGCTCATCAACACTTCTTCAGATAGCGAAAGTTGATTTCGCGAGAACTAGGAGACAGATGACACACATGTTTTAATTGATAATCTCATAAACTATGCGACTATGGCAATACAAATTTATATTCTATTCTATTAAATATCACCAGTTAAGCTACGAAACCCTGTAAAAATAAACACTAAAAATGTGTTTCGCAGCGAAACTGACATATTTATGAGATTGATAGTATCAATTAAAACATGTGTGTTAAGTCTCCTAGTTCTCGCGAAATCGTCTTTCGCTATCTGAAAAAGTGTTGATGAGCTGTAATGAGCAAAAAACACCAACAAATTTAAATTTCACGCCACAAGCAATCCACCTATAATATAAAACCAAATCAAAAGCGGCCTCAGTCCTAGAACTAAAGATTTTTGTAACCTTTAAAATCACCTCCCGAAACAGAGCCGCTATAGACATGTTGTTACTCGTCAGCCGCTAACTATTACTATTAAAAAGAAGGGACGGCTTATACCGGAAAAAAGGGATGTTGCGCGGCGATTGTCTAACACACTGTCATCTCCATAAGTTAGCTAGCGACCACGGTACGCAAACTTCCATTATCCACATGCCCTGGTTGAGGCTCTTGCTATATTCGTATGTCATTTTGAAGGTAACCTACTCCTCGTCGGAGTCGGTGGCAGCGGCAGAAGCAGCGCCGTCAAGCTAGCCGCCAGCATATTGGAGATGAATGTTATACAGGTAACTAAACACTCATTGAGCTTCCGTCTAGAACTGCTTTGGATCAGTTGAGCTGTCTATAGATCGTTTGCAACGGTCTTTAGGTAGATCAACATTTTCATTAGTATTTTTTGAAACTTGCACAAACTTACTAGTTACTAGTGTCCCTTTATTTTATTAATAAAATTAGTAAAATTTTACGAAATCAACGGAGACGGAGTAACCTATGTTTAGGCCGAACACTTCACAGAAAATTATCTATCTGTTATGTAATTACTTGTAAAAGTAGTTTTATTTATTTACCTATTTATTTTAAATGAAAACCGGCAAATTACCACTATTTTTTGTCACTTTGCTGACGTTTCGAGACTGAGTTCAGTAGTTGAGTGCTTATTATGAAGAGGCTTCTGAACTCAGTCTCGAAACGTCAGGAAAGTGACGAAAAATAGTAGTAATTAGCCGTTTTTCATTTAAAATTATTCCCAACCACGATAGTTTCAATTCTACACCTATTTATTTATATTATATACATACATACATAGACACACGCCTTTTTCCGCGAAAGGGTAGGCAGAGCCTCAAATGGGCCTCTTTTCACCGTGGGTTGCACCATCGTAGGATATTGACGTGGCAAGTGGTGAGCTTATCGCCGCCATTACTTCCCACGACTGACTCTGCTAACGCTTTCTTCCAGTAACAACACATTCCTTAAATAAGCTAGCAGCCAGGACAAACCTATGTTTATGTTTATTTATATTATTCTTCTATTTATGAAAGGAGTCTCCCTGGGAGGCCCAGTGAGTTCCTTCACCACACTGGCTTACACCACCAGCCACCCTGCTTAGTGTCAGTGACCAGCAGTGACCAAGAAGCAACGTGTGTCGCGACGAAGAAGCAGATTAACGCAGATTTCACGTTGCAGATTGAGATCTCGCGACTGTACGGGCAGACCGAGTGGCGCGACGACATACGGAGAATGCTGATGAAGGCGGGAATCATCGGGAAACCTCTCGTCTTCTTGTTCGCTGACAATCAGGTAACGACCACATAACATGACCTCAAATCAGGTATTTCCCAATACGCGCCACTGAGCCCGATTTTCGGCGCAGAGTTAAGGTCATCGCAAAGTCTGTCACTATTATAACCCAGTAAAGTTCAGGTAAGACTAATAGGCAGGCTTAAATAACACCAATAGACACGCAATTAAAAATGTCTTAGCTACAGAAATCATAAGATCATGTTGTATGAACTTTGCCGAGACACGGTCTACGCCCTAGAACTCGTGTACCTCAACTATTTATGTATATGTACGTATTTATTTCTAAAGCTTAAGAAAGTACCATACTTTAACCAAAAGTACCGCACCGGCAACGCTCGCACACATTAAACAATAGTTGCTACGCTGACTCCTCTTTGTTTACAAATTCGTGAAGTACAAATGAGTTGTGTCGAAAAAAATTGCAAAATTTGCTATTAAACTATAGTTTTAAACAGCAGACCCGTGAGTACAATAAATAATATTCAAAATCAGTAATTTCCCATGTGTTCCCATTGTTAGATAATGTACGAAGGAATGGTGGAAGACATCAATATGCTGCTGAATACTGGTGACATCCCCAACTTGTATGGAATGGATGAGAAGGTGGAGATCATGGACAAGATGCAAGCTGCCGTCAGAGACGCGGTGAGGAGTTACTTTTATCACAGAATCAATAATAGTACACGTACAGAAGGCACTTCACGAACAAATTTTTATAAATAGCGACTCTTGCTGAGACCCAACAAAGTGTAATTCAGCTCGCCTTAGCGCCTAGTTCCTATCGCGATATTCACCTAAACATTTCCGCTCTCTTAACACGTAACTCTGTCGCTGTCTGGCGCGGAGTGACGATGCTCGTAAGGGTTGACGACTAGTCGCTTACGATAACTTTATTATCTAATGGCATACGTTAGTGTGTACCTTGTCAATGAAACTAAATATCTCTTAAGTGTTTAGGTAGGTATCAAATATGCGTATCAAATATGGAATAACACTACTGCACACTGTTTTGAGGCAAAAATAGAGATGGAGGTAGTACTTCCCCGGACGAACTCTTTCACAAAAAAGCTCTACTACTACAAAATTCCATTTCGATTCTAGTAGGCAGTGTAATTTGCATAACAATAGAGTGTACCTAGTGGAGATAACCCCAGCAACGTTGCCAGTTCGCACGCGCGGTGCGCCCGGCTTTTTCATGCGCGTTGCCACGTTGTGCATTCGCGCCGAGCCGACTGAACCATTGATGAAGTAGTGACAGTTTTTACGCGTGACACTGGTTCTGGTTTATTCTATATTCTAAGGCCTCACCTCATACCACCAAATAAATAATGCTGGACACAGTTCACACAATATTATCTAGCCCCAAGCTAAGCAGAGCTTGTGTTATGGGTACTAGACAACTGATATACTTAATACAATATATTACATAGATAGATATTTTTTATTATATATAGAAAATACCCAGAACACCCTGAACAAATATCCACAAATATTTGTTCCGAGGCGAAAATCGAACCCGCAACCTCCTGCGCCTAGACCCATAAGTCGCCTACTGCGCAGCGTTCTGTTGACGTGACGCGAGATTTGCATAATTCCTGTGTATTTAATTGAAGGGCAAGAAAATCGAGACGACGCCACTCGCCATGTTCGGGTTCTACGTGGACCGCGTGAAGGCGAACCTGCGCATAGTGATGGTGATGTCGCCCATCGGGGACTCGTTCCGCAACCGCCTGCGCATGTTCCCCTCGCTCATCAACTGCTGCACTATCGATTGGTAAACTTAAGATAAGATAAGATTATTTATAGGTGAATAGGTGCCTTCTAGACCTTTGCTTCATCTTCGGCCACATCGTCACTTACCAACAGGTCAATCGTGGGATCGTGGTCAAACAATGTCCTAACATAGTTAAAAAAAAAAAACGAAACACAGGCTTACAAAACAGATGTTATAAAAGAAAAAGTATCACCTTGTTTCGCCTTTTTAAGGCATACACATTTTTGACATAATTTTTTTAAACTTTCTTGTTTATATTCGTCTGTAGTCGTAGTGTAATAAGTTTGACGTGTCTGTGTGTGTGTGTCTGTTGCCTCGTAGCTCCCGAACGGATGAACCGATTTGGATTTTTGTTTTTGTTTGCAAGGTGTGTTTGTCGGGAGTGTTCTTAGCTATGTTTGATCAAAATCGGTTCAGCCGTTTCATTGCGTTGAGGGTTTTTTAATTTTTATAAAATTAATTACTTGTTATAAGAACTTCCTATATGCCTTAAACGCAAACTCATGGACATGTGCGTTCTCCCCATCCTCACATACGCTGCACACTTGGTCTTTGACAATTCAGCAAAGGTCCAGACTCGAGGTGTGCCAGCGGGCTATGGAGCGCAGTATTTTAGATGTCAGACTAGACCGAATTAGAAATTCAATTCTGCGCTCGCAAACAAAGGTGTACGATGTCAGCAAAAATATCTATGGGCAAAATCCACTACTTATTGGGTTCCTAACGTAAGACGCCCGCGTGGCACACCACCACGCAGATGGCGTGTCGAGTTGGATGTGCACCAACCAGACTGGCCCACTGTAAGGGGCAGAGAGAACTGGAAAAAAGGACCTTTGCAGGCTTTGTCCTGCAGCGGGAAAATATGGGCTGAAAATAATAAAAATAAAATAATATTTTTTATAAGAGCATGGGTGGTATACATGCTACTCGTTGTGCTGATACTGATAGCCACGACACAGTCCTAGCGTGGGATCGGGGGCCCAACCACGATATTTTGAAACGTTTCAATCGAACGTAACTCTTTTACTTTTGATTTAGATTTGGTTTAGCTAATGTGAAAAATGGGAACTCGCGATTTTCTGAACGTTTAAACCTTTGACATTACCTTCATGAATGGAGAGTTCTGGCCGAAGGGTGTCAAGTTCAGGAGGTTCTTCGGACGCCTGATATGAGACACTGCGGAGTTGCGTCATACGTCGCCGACTAAACGTGTGCATTCAAATAAAGTATTTTATATATGTATGTTAGTTTAAGGTATTTATTGCTATGGGCTTATTGTTTAGGTTTAGTACATTTTCCATTAAGCCTGAAATAAATGTATTAATTGATTGATTGATTACTAAAACAAAATGTTTTAATAGTTTTCGAAACCGTTATGTACAATATAGTTTCGTTTCCTTCCATACAATTACTTGCAGCGCCCCAAGCGAAAACATCAAGGAACTAAGGTGCTGCAAGTATGGAAGGAAACGAACCTTGTAGTTTGTAAAACTATCAAAACTAAGGTTTCTGTTTTATGTATGTGACTGCTGGATGTTGGCAGGTTCACAGCGTGGCCGCAGGAGGCGTTGGAGAGAGTCGCCTCTATGTTCATTGCTAAGATGCAGAACGTCTCGGAAGAACTGATGACAGCTTGCGTCGAGATCTGTCAGCTGTTCCACATGAGCGTGGTCTCGCTCAGTGACAGGCGAGTATTTACCTTATTGTAAGATAATTGCATCCATATTGAGTGCTGTCGTGTGTCCGGCCCAAGAATAGACCCCTCCGTCTCCTCCCGTGGATGTCGTAAAAGCCAACTAACGGATAACCCGGACTTGTTGATAAGATTCGTAACCATTGACGACGTGAAGGTGAAGCGGGTGAAGGTTCGCCTGCGACGCAGTAGGTTGCGGGTTCGAATCCCGCCTTGGATGAAATATTTGTACGATCTGCAGATATTTGTTCAGGGTATTTTCTATGTATAATAACAAATATCTATCTATGTAATGTATTTATTAAGTATATCAGTTATCTAAGTACCCATAACACAAGCTCTAATCATACATTTAATTTTAATTTGATGTACCTATTTAATACAAAAGAAAGTCAGTCTTTTGTATTTTTGAAATTTGCATGCTAGATAAGGTTGGAAGTTACCTTCTTATTTTAAGACCTTTCATATATGACATTATGTTCAAGCAAATAAATATATCTTTATCTTTATCTTCTTTATCTGCCTAGCTTGGGGCTAGATAATGTTGTGTGAACTTTCCAGCATTATTTATTTATAATTGTGAGTATACCGTCAGGTTTTTCAAGGACGCAAGTAGGAAAGTGTACGTTACACCAACCAGCTACTTGGAGCTCATCAAGGCGTTCCAGAACCTGTACGCCATGAAGGTGAACCAGATCACCAACTCTAGGATACGGTATGTATGAAACCTTCACCAACTACTCCCACACTATCAAAAGTCAAAGTCAAAAGTATTTTATTAATTGAAATCACAAAGAACATTTTGAATCGTCTTATAAGATAAATTTTCTCCTGTCCAACGCGACCAAACGTAGAAGAATCAGGCAACAAACACGGCTCGTGCTTTATTTGATGATCCTTCTTACTACTAGGTGAAGAGCGCCTGTGTGGTGCCGAGTGAACAAGTGGAAACTGATTCAAAGTAAAAAAGGAAAACAAACTTAAAAGCCTTAGATAGGCAGTCAAAAGTAAGATGCTAGAGAATCAGCAAAAGTTCATAAGGCCTATTCTCATCATTATCAGCCTACAGAAGCCAAATGCTGGACACAAGCCTCTATCTTAGAATGCCACGACGAACAGCCTTGAGCTTCCTCCATCCACTAACCTTAAAGATCTCGTTGGTCCATCACTGCGTCGCCAGGTTTCTGGTCGCCACTCGAGATTCTTTCAACGGCTTTCAGTTCTGGGAGCTACATGGCCAGAGCCCATTGCCTCTTTTTGCCATTGCTAGTTCTTTGAGCTACTCGTATGTCGGTGATCTGTCCTCATTTTGGATTCTATCACGTAGTGGATCTTCGAGCATAGCTCTCTCCATAGTCCGCTGCGTGACTTTAACCGTATGCAATGAGGACATTAGTAAGCTAATACTTATCAAGCGAGTTGAATATATTGGGAAACTATTCATCATAAGCAGCCTGTAGAAGTCAGTAGACTTCTGTGTCCAGTAGTAACTGGACACAGACTTCCCCTATATGACTACTTCGAATGGTCTCGAGCCGTCCCATCCACCGACTTCCTATGACTTTAAAAATGTTTTCGGTCCATCGAGAGGAGGCCTGCCAAATTGCCTCGTCAGGTTAGGATCTTCTCCTTTAGGGCCATTCATGTAATGGCTTCTGAGGAGTGCTCCAAATAATAATGAAAAAACCTCTAATGGAATCAATTTAAGTTCTACTGAATCCACAGATACGAAACCGGTCTAGAACAGCTAGACTTTGCAGCGGGCCAAGTGGCCGTGATGCAGCAGCAACTGATTAACTTGCAGCCCTTACTGGTGGAAACATCAGACAAGACGGAGAAGCTCATGATCAAGATTGAGCAAGATACTGTGGTCGTCGAGAAGCAGAAAGAGGTAGGCACACGTAGATCTTGTTGAATAGCTGGAGGGCCAGGTGAATCAACTTCGTCATTCCTGTGTAGAAGTTCTCTGTTGGAGTTAGGCCTCCGCATAGAATGCTACGACGAACGGCCTTGAGCCGTCTTCAAACACCGACGTCCTGCGACCTTTAAAGAGTCCTTGGTCCAAGGAGACGGGCCCTTCCTCTACTGCGTCGTCCAGTTCAGACTGTATCCCCTAACGGTGGTCAGTTCTGCAATCTATAGGTGTTTATGAACTTTTAAGAAAAAATATGACTATACATATATATATATATACATATACTATACGTACATTAGGTATTATTCCCCTGCTACGTTTCTTTGATCATTTAGAGGTCCTTCTTCATGAGCACCGACCGCGACCACGCTCGAACGCCGTGAGACAGGATCTGACCTGTCCCCGTGAGTACCCGTCTTGCGGCCTTCGAGCGTTCTAAAATGATACCAAATAAGATTATCATCATCCTCATAATCATCAGCCGTAAGACGTTCACTGTTGCGCGGGGCCTCCATAGAATTTACTGGGGGGGATTTGCCATAATCACCACGCTCGGCAGGTGGATTAGTGGTAGTATTGGTGTTGAGTATCCCTTAATCGGCTTTTACTACATCCACGGGAAGAGACGAGGTGGCCGTTCTTTGGCCGGACACACCACGGCTGTAGATTATAATAACTGTGAAGGTTATGACGGTGTGGCAGACTGGGAGACGGACTGATGGACAATTTTATAAAGTCGCCTTGTTGAATTCGGTAGCCTAATAAGTTTTATGAAAACACAAATACAATACACCTATTTCTTTTGATACTTTTTATGGTTAAAATGCTCCAGAAATAACATAAAATAACTCGTCTATCCATAGATAGTAGGCGCCGATGAGGCCCTGGCGAACGAAGCCGCCGCAGCGGCGCAAGCGATCAAAGACGACTGCGAGAGCGATCTAGCTGAAGCCGTCCCCGCTTTGGAAGCTGCTTTGAATGCGCTCAATACATTGAAACCAGCTGACATCACCCTTGTGAAGTCTATGAAGAATCCGCCTTCGGGCGTCAAACTGGTGATGGAAGCAGTCTGTGTCATGAAAGGGATTAAAGGAGATAGGAAGATGGATTCTAACGGTGAGATAATGTCCTAAATTCCTGAATCAGCTAATCAGTTATCTAGTAACCATAACACAAGCTCTGCTTAGCTTGGGGCTAGATAATGTTGTGTGAACTGTCTAGTATTATTTATTTTTATTTATTTATTTAATTTCACCCTGGTGAAGTCTATGAACAAGCCACCTGCGGGCGTGAAGCTAGTGATGGAAGCTGTCGGTCATGAAAGAAATCAAGGGCGACATGAAGATGGATTCTAACGGTGGGTAAAGATGCCAACAATACTCGTGACCAGCTATCATCACCCTGCTATAATCCACCATCGGGCGTCACACTGGTGATGGGGGCTATATATGTCATGATAGGGATTAAAGGGGGTAGGAAGTTGGATCCAAAAGGTGAGTAAAAATACGCTGCTTTTTGATATTTGCTTAGATTCACTTTTCTAGTCGAAAAACGACGTGTTCTCAACCGTGTTCTCTCGGTCATCAGAAAACCGGCATGCCCTTTAGGTTTTAACCATAAACTCAAAGGTATGTGCATGAAAGGAGTCCTCTTCTTCTTCTTCTTTTATTTGTGGCTACTGTGGCTTTAGTTTCCACAATTTTGCCAATGTCAATTTCGACAGGATATAAAACGGTAAGACGATAGAGATCTGAAAATAAGAAAGTGGTCAGTCATTGAAAAAGGGAGACACAACCAGAAGTTATAACGAAGATGATTTATTTATTCTGAAAACCTAGGGACAATTATATTACAACACAACACAATTTTATATGATAAATAAATAAATATAAAATATAAACATACATGAATATTACAATTTTATTTTATTTACACTAATAAATTTACATAAAAGCGCAATGAAGGGGGGAAAAACTAGGGATAGAAGGAATTTGGAAGAGAAAGGACGAGGGATTTCAGGGGGAGTGACATCATAAAGCCGCAGCCTGGGGCAAAGGAGTCCTCTATGAGGGCGCGATGCAAGTGACACAACACGTCTTGCTCCAACTGTCAACGTCTCCTGCATTAACGAGGACAACGTCAGTGGCGGTATTACCCTTCCCTACGCTGGAACAGGAAAACCCTCGGCTGCTGACGGCACCAGCGGTGAGACCAGCTGTGTCCTGCGATCACCAACCGGCCTGATAAGAGGCACTACCTGCCAAAGCAAGGCAAAAAAGTGACGAGCCGTGGGAGAAACCTATGTTCAGCAGTTTACTTCAGTAGGTTGATAACACTGACCTAACGCAGGGTCAACTAACGTTATGCGGCAGTGACACCATTTTTTTTTTACAATTTGTGATGTTATTGTCAGGTAAACCATTCGATGACTTCTGGGGTCCGTCGCAGAAGATGCTGGGAGATATGAAGTTCCTGGATGGTCTGCGGAACTACGATAAAGACAACATACCTGTTGCGACCATGAAGAAAATCAGAGACAAGTAAATAATTAATCTGCCGACATAACTAGGCCGACCTGAAGTTAGCCATTGGGGTATGCAGTTCACGATTTGGACCGCATTTGAATGTGAATTGACGTGATAATTATTTATACCTGGGTTTTGGTTGAACTTAGTTCAATCTATCTCACGTAATCATCATCATCAGCCTTTAGATGTCCACAGCTGGACGAGGCCTTCCGCATAGAATGCAATGGAGGATTTGCACTAATCACAAATCATGGTTTCGCCTGCCAAGCGCTGTAATTTACCACAGTAATGTGCCTCAGCACATTAGGTGGCATCCACTCAGGTGGATGCTGCTGCCTATCCCTCGGTTTAATCCCTTAGTCGGGTTTTACGTGCTCCACGGGAAGGGACGAAGGGGTTATTCTCAGACCGGACACACCACGGCTTAATCTAACGTGTATGACTCTGAAATGTAATAAATGTTAATTAGGAGATGATGCAGGTATATCCCGGACCGTGACTTCGACCCGGTCGTGATCGCGAAGGTGTCTTCGGCCTGCGAGGGTCTGTGCCGCTGGGTCAGGGCTATGGACGTGTACGATCGAGTCATCAAGGTAACTGGTTCCATGATGAGGACGTCTGACGAAGGCAACTTCCTGTCGTGTGCTCGTATGTAACTGAACTTTTTTTTGAAGGTCATATGTTACACGCAACATCTGCTCATGGCTTTAATCCGCATAGAGAATATCCTCAGACTCCTAAGGATATGTAAGGACTGGGAGGTACGTGGGTAGTACCTACTCACGAAGCCAATGCTACCATTCTCTGTTCGATAGAATTTACAAACAGCAATGTCTTCATAAACTAGACAAAGTAAACTTGATCTCTGGTTCTTGATTATTTGACAGATTATCCAATATTTGATCTATGATGCTCGGTGAAAGAATTTTCAAAATGTATTAAGCCTAATTTGGATTTATTCATAACAAACAAACAAATTTTACCTCTTAATATTAGTAAAGATATAGTACATGTTCCGGACGACCAACATAGATATTAGTTTAGACTAAGTTTAGCTTAGGCGGACGCTGTCCAATAGGCTAGATAATTTTAATAAATAAAGTTCCATATAGAAATAGTAAACAGGCTTAGAACATGCATAGGTAGAAAATAACAGTAAATAGACTTAAGTTTTAGATATAGCCACATTTAATAAACCTTAGTATGTTCTGCAGTTTCATTATAAAGAGAGTAGGTACATAGGTAGGAACCTCACACCCTAGTACAGAATACCAGGCATCTAATAGGTAGTTAACTAAATAGACAGCCTCAAAGGCTGCCTAGAAAGTCCTGGGACAGAGTTAACTACATACTAGGTAGAGTTAGGTACACCTATGTCACAATATAGTCAACAGAAAACGTGCCTACTCTCATAGATAAGTTAGTTTTAGAAAGCTATTTTTAAAACACACTGTCATAAATTTTAGAAAGTTTTGGAAAGTTTGTAAGTAGAAAGTTGATATGACCTTGAAACAGAGGAGCTTAACGGAAAGAAAGAGACGGAGAACTCATTGTAATTGGTAAATTGAAATAGCATAGTATGGAGACAATAAAACCCGCTTGTTCGACAGGCTGCTCGGGCGAGGGACGACTTGTGGGATATAGATAGCTCAAAAACTGTAGAAATTCAGTGGTTCCACAACCAGCAAGAAGTCAACAAGTCGTCTCAAGCCTCAAGCCTCAAGCCTCAAGCAGTACAGTACCAGACCAGCAAACAGTATTTCATTCAAGAACCCGCTCAGTACGCATCCCACCGTAGCCACCGTAGGTCAAGATTCCAGCCGCACTCAAGTACGCCGGACCCGGACGGAATCAGGACAGCACAGCACAGCACAGTCCACTCAGCTACACCCTGGTTCTGGACGGGTCGGTCCCGTACAGTACAGATAATGATGATATTGGAAGAAAGCTGGACAACGGAACTCCTGGATGGATAATAGTAGACTGTTTTTTTGGCTCTTGGTTCCTAATACTAATTTCATCACCTTCATCATCAGCGGGAGGCTAATTCATATTTGTGATTCAGGTTGTGGCCCCCAAAAAGGCCGCGCTAGCCGAGGCCGAGGGAGAGCTCCAGATGCAGATGAACACCCTCAATATAAAGCGAGCGCAGCTACAAGGAGTCCTCGATAAGTTGCAGGCAAGTATCATCCCGTCCCTCTGCTGGGACTATAGCCGGCTCTCATTTGGCAAAAGTAAACGCGCGGATTGGTTGACTTCATTCAATTGCTAAAGCCGGTTGCTAAAGCCATTTGTTACGGTTTTTAGTACGGTGTAATAATTGAACAAACGAAGCGAGTCATCCGATACAACTTGAACGAATCGGTGTTTGTATGTATGTATGTATGTATGTATGATTGTCCCAGGGTAACTTTCGAACCGTTAATCCGATCTGAAGTTGGGGTAGGTGGTTCTTGGCTTCGAATTTCGGTCGTGCAGTTATAGATTTTTCCACTCGAATATTATGCTCTGCTCTAGTACGAAGAAAACATCGCAATGAAACTGGCATATCCTTTCAACATTGGTCACAAGGACTTTTAGGGCCAGCATATTTACCCATATTGTCTCATTTCGATCACTGACTTAACGACGGGTGACCAAGAAAACTAGTGACACGCCGAACGAACCTCATGATGCCATGGCAGTGTTGGAACTGAGCCTGTTTTTCTGATGTAAAGTCTGCGAGTTCCAATTTAGTGCGTATCTGTAACGGCCAAACTTCTTCTAGCTTGACAATTGTTTAGCAGTTTACCTATACTATTTTATAGTAAAATTTGGCCACTTCCTAATGTGTTTATTAAAAACGGCTATAGTGGCCAGTGAGTTTTCACTCCTAAAAGTCCCTACAAGTCCTTGGACCAATGGTGAAAAAACAGCAACTTAGAACTTTTGGTTCTAGGGTATACCGGTTTCCTCGCGATGTTTTCCTTCACCGTTTGAGAGCTCTTACTAGAGCAGAGTGTAATATACATTTTTCGATTGTAAAAATGTATAACTGCACGACTGAAATTCAAATCCACGACCTTAGGATCGGAAGTCGGGGTCAATAGTCACTGAACCACCATTGCACGCTATACGCATGCTATTTAGTAACCCTCTTTATTACTATTCTTCCACCAGACTCTAAACGACGAGTTCTCGGAAATGACCCGCAAGAAGAAAGGTCTCGAGGATGAGATAGACCTGTGCTCCACGAAGCTGATGCGCGCCGAGCAGCTGATCGGAGGACTGGGCGGCGAGAAGACGCGCTGGACGCAACTAGCAAAGGATCTGCAGGAGTTGCTCTCCAACATTATTGGTTAGTGAGAGTGTAAGGTCTCGAGGATGGTTAGAGCTGTGCTTCACGAAGCTGATGCGCGCCGAGCAGCTGGTGGGTTACTATGAGCTCTTATTGCCATGCAGTTGATAAACTATTCAGTACAAAATATTGGTTCCGTGATGTCCGCAACTATATTTAAAGGCACAATCGCAGAGGGTCTACAGACTTCTGCGATTAAAGTTATTCAACGATGAAAAATGTCAACGATGAACCGATATTTTGTACTGAATAGTTTTTGAACTGAATGGATATAAGAGCTCATAGTAACCCCCCAGATCTGAGAACTGGGTGGCGAGAAGGCGCGCTGGACACAACTAGCAAAGGACCTGCCGGAGTTGCTCTCCATCATTATTGGTTAGTGAAAGTCTAAGGTATCGAGGATGGTTAGAGCTGTGCTCCAAGAAGCTGTTCTACATTATCGGTCGGTGAGAGGTTCGACAGTCACCACATTGGCGGTTCCTACCTATGATAGTAGTAAGAAGGATCATCAAAACCAGCTAAGCCGCGTGTGATGCTCTGATTCTTTTAGGTTTGGTCGTGTGGAGTACAGGAGTAAGTTCACCGATCTTATAAGACGTCCTTTGTTCCTGGCTTCAATGCAAGAGCGATGACTTCTCGAGGATACGAGTGTTATGTGGTTTTTCTGTAGGTACTCACTAATGTTATGTCGCGCCGATAGCTGACAAAGTGAAAGAGAGACGCCTTCGATGGTACGGGCATGTACAGAGGCGCCCAGTTGACCATATGGTCAAGCTTGCCCTTGATCTGCCGACGATAAAACGAGGACGCGGAAGACCAGCTTCCACTTCGTTGATGACGGTCGAAAAAGACCTAAAAGAAGCTCAGCTCGACAAGATTCACACAGATGCACAGGACCGTGCAAAATGGAGGAAAAGGACAAGGAAGGCCGACCCCAAGTAATTAGGAAAAAACGGTCGAGGGATATATTTATGAAGAGTTAAAATTAGTTTGCTTGGATGTAGAAGGTAATCGCGCTGGAACTACTGATCCGATTCTGACAATTCTTTCAATAACAGAAAGCTACCATTATCCCTGAGTGCTAAGGCTAGGTTTTTTAGCTTTCGCCCGTGTCTGTTGATGGTATTTGGTATGTGTATGGATGCTTCAGGCGGGCAGGGGGTACTGCTTTTTATCACGACACCACGCGTGCGGGCTATAGGCAAGTATATTATAATCAAATACCTACCCACCTACTTACCAATGTTTCAGGTGATGTACTGCTTTCGGCTGGGTTCATCGCGTACCTGGGCCCGTTCACCGTGAACTACAGGCGGGAGATCATACAGGTGTGGAACGAGAGGACGAAGGACTTGCGTAAGTTTGGCGAAATCGTGCCTCATCTGAATATGGAGTCACAAGGTGCTCCACTATCACTGGACTACTCACCTGGACTTTTTAATCTGTACATGAATCAGCTGATTGTGGAACTTGACAACACTAATGTCGGATGCCGTATAGATGGGCTTAGTGTTAATAACTTCAGTTACGCTGACGATATAGTGTTGTTAAGTCCTTCGATTAGCGCTCTTAGAAGAATGATTGGCATTTTATGCGTTGTCCCATGGACTCCGATACAATGATAAAAAGTGCGAGTTGATGCTGTTCAAGCCGGGAAGTAAAACATATTCTCACATACCACCTGTGACCATTAACGGCAAGACTGTAACATCACCTCGCGTTTTAAGTATCTGGGTCATTGGCTCACTGATAACCTGAAGGATGATCTTGACCTGGAAAGAGAGCGTAGGGAATTGTGTGTTCGCGTTAATATGCGGGCCCGGAGGTTTGCAATGTGTACTGAACAGGTGAAGGTAACGCTCTTTAGAGCGTATTGCCAGTCCTTTTACACTTGCAGCCTCTGGACCAACTATACGCAGACAGCATACAATGCCTTACGCGTTCAGTACAACGCGTTCAGGATGCTGGTGGGGAGGCCTCGTTTCCGCAGCGCCTCTGGCATGTTTGCGGAAAGCAGAGTTGATGGCTTCCATAGCATCATGAGCAAGAGGTGTGCGTCAATGAGGGGATGGGTCCGTGGAAGCCCGAACAGCATCGTGAACGCGTTGTCGGACAGGTGGGACGGGACTGTCATATAGCAAACCACTGGATGCGCCTGCATGTAGGGTTTGCGAAAAATGTTTTTATTTAATTTTTTTATTGTAAATGTGTCTCCCTACTAACATTATCATAAGCGCAACTAACAAAATATGGGCAATGTCTGAAATAAATAATTTGAATTGAATTGAACTATCATCATGATCATCATCAGCCTACAGAAGTCCACTGCTGGAAATAAATACTTAAATGAATAAATAATGCTGGACATGTCACACAACATTATCTAGCCTCAAGCTAAGCAGAGCTTGTGTTATGGGTACTAGATAACTGATATACTTATGCATTAACTATACATTATTTATACTTATACTTATACATTACATAGATAGATATTTTTATCATACATAGAAAATACCCAGAACACCCTGAACAAATATCTGCAGATTGTACAAATATTTGTTCCCAGGCGGGAATCGAACCCGCAACCTCCTGCGTCACAGAGGTCGTCAAAGTCACATTGACCTTCCCCATATAATGCCACGACAAACTGTCTTGAGCCGCCTCCATCCACCGCCTTCCTGCAACCTCTATAATGTCTTTGGTCCATCGAAAGGGACCTCATAGTAGGTGAGGGATTCCTCTTGCGTTGTCCGGTTTGTGGTCGCCACTCGAGAACCTTTCTTCCCCAACGGTTATCAGTTCTGCGAGCTATATGTCCTGCCCATTGCTACTTCAACTACAAGAGAACAGATTGACTAGAGAAAATTGACAGTGAAGAAAATTGACCAGTGTCTCGGTGACTAGGCAAACTGGGATTCGTCATAAATCTAATTCTATTCTGAGAGCTATTCCTATTACAAAATCCCATCGAAAAATGTATTGGTGCATATTAAATAGTCGATTTGAATTCGAATTCAACGGACGGGTCGTAGTGTGGGCATCCGGCTATGAGCAATGACTGATGCAAGGCGCGTCAGGACGCGGATGAGAAGAGCTGAACATCAGGCGCGGTGGTGCATATTGGGAGAGCTTTATGTCCAGCAGTGGACTAATGTAGGCTTGCAGTTCCTATTACAGACCGTTCGGTTCACCGTAAGATGTCTCCTGCCTTGGGAACAGTGCCAACCACGGCAGGGGACATCTTACGGTGAACAATTATTGTGAAAGTTTGATTATCAATAAAACTTGGTGTTATCTAGATATACCCTGCTCCGAAACGTATTCCCTCTTGACGACTCTGGGCGAACCTGTTATCATACGCGCCTGGAACATCGCTGGACTACCGGTGGATAGCTTCTCCATAGAGAACGGCATCATTGTCGCGCAGTCCAGGCGCTGGCCTCTCATGATCGACCCTCAGGGTAAGACATCATCCACAGACTACTCGTTGTACATATTCTGTAGCCCTCCGACATCAAAGAACATGACGACCCTGGGAGATCCAATAGTGATCCATTGCTGGTTTTCCGGTGAATGCGATCTCTATTAAATTAATCTGTAAATTTTGTTGATGACTTTATTATCTCACATAATAATCACTACGTTACGCAATGTTTCGAAAATTAAAAGTGTAAAAAGTAAGTCAAAATGGTATTTCAATTTTCAAATTTTCATCTTTGAATTTAAAAAAACAAGTGAAGTAATTCATATAGTGTGATTGCATTTATAATTTCACTAGATAAAAAGCTTAAGAATACTATATATTTTTTTCCTCTTAAAAACTGGAAGAACCCTTATCTTTAAAATTCTAGAGCTTATTATAGACATGCTGTCCTATTGCGCCTTAATAAAGAATCTCCCTGTCTCCAGAACAAGCCAACAAATGGGTGAAGAACATGGAGCGCGAGAACCAGCTGAAGGTGATCAAGCTAACTGACAGCAACTACTTACGGGTGCTGGAGAATTCCATCCAGCTGGGCTTTCCGGTGCTGATGGAGAACATCCGGGAACAGCTAGACGCAGTGCTGGAGCCTGTACTCCTGAGAAATGTCTTCAAGTAGGACATCACCTGAGTACAGTACTACTAAATAAATATAGTGGTTTTTTTATACTACTTATAATGACGGAACAAGCAGATGGCCCACCTGATGTTAAGCGGTAACCTCTGCCTTGAACAATGCATTACCACATAGGTCACGTCCACCTAGGACGCGCCCTATGTGGCATTGCACCGCGCCCGCCACCCTGAGACATAATAGATGAAAAGTCTAATGTGCCTGTAATTTCACCGGCACCCTTATCTTTGAAACCGGAACACAGCAATGCGAGCAGTACTGCTTTGCGGCAGAAATAGGTTTGGTGGTAGTACTTCCCCGGACGAACTCTCACAAAAAAGCTCTACTACTACTCTACTGCTCTATTTGAAGCGACAGTCTCCATATTTGCACTATTTATGTGTCTTACTGACCCAAACTTTTATAAAAATTACTTTTGTTTGGTTTACCTACCTAATCTTTGAATAATAATAACTGTTCACAGATCTGGTGGTGTAGAATGCTTGAAGCTTGGAGACAGTATCCTGGAGTACAGCCACAACTTCCGCTTCTACATCACTACGAGGCTGAGTAATCCTCACTACTTGCCTGAAGTCGCTGTGAAGGTCAGTTCCACCTTACAACCAATCATGGTGCCGTTATAGTACCATCTCACCCTATGATCGAGTATAGTTCGTAACTTAGCAAACTTAATAACTTGGCTTACTTAAAAAATTAAGCTGAAAAGTTTGGCGAGGTATAAATTGAATCTTAGGTAGTCAGATGAACGTAGCTCCCCATCCCCTGGTTTGATCCACCGGAGGAGACGGAGGAGTGTATTCTTAGAGCGGAGCATGATATGAGCATTGATTGCATTCAGGTGACGTTGCTGAACTTCATGATCACTCCCCAAGGGCTGCAAGACCAGCTGCTCGGCATTGTGGTGGCGCAGGACCGGCCCGAGCTGGAGCTCAAGAAGAACCAGCTCATCGTGGAGGGAGCCAACAACAAGCGGACACTCAAAGAGATTGAGGATCAGATCCTAGAGGTAGGACCAGCTGCTCGGCATCTTGGTGGCGCAGGACCGGCCCGAGCTGGAGCTCAAGAAGAACCAGCTCATCGTGGAGGGAGCCAACAACAAGCGGACACTCAAGGAGATTGAGGATCAAATCCTAGAGGTAGGACCAGCTGCTCGGCATTGTGGTGGCGCAGGACCGGCCCGAGCTGGAGCTCAAGAAGAACCAGCTCATCGTGGAGTGAGCCAACAACAAGCGGACACTCAAGGAGATTGAGGATCAGATCCTAGAGGTAGGACCAGCTGCTCGGCATCGTGGTGGCGCAGGACCGGCCCGAGCTGGAGCTCAAGAAGAACCAGCTCATTGTGGAGGGAACCAACAACAAGCGGACACTCAAGGAGATTGAGGATCAGATCCTAGAGGTAGGAATGCGGTTTCATGCGAGGCAGGAAACTACACCTGCATTGTGTTACGAAAGTCATAATATCATCCGTCGTGCTCTGTACAATGATGTTCCAGCCGTAGGGCGTTCAGTGAAAATCGAACAAAGCACTTTAAAAAATACGTTGACAAATTCCCATTTCGCATGTTTTTTTATTTCGAACTGGCAATAGCTATCGTACTATGAAATCCGTGACCAAGGCGGGAATGCATTCAGTTGCACTCTCTAATTATTAAAAAAAAGTCAAAAGCCCGCAGCTTCGCACGCGTTGTGTCGGGTTACAAAGCAGTCGTCCTCCAAATTTGGTGTGTGGATGATGGGGGAAGTCGCGTGCGAAACCACTGGCAAAAGGCTGGTTAGTCAATATAATTTTACAGGTGCTGTCATCGGCCGGCAACATCCTAGAGGACGAGTCGGCGACCCGCATCCTGTCCTCGTCCAAGTTGCTCTCCATCGAGATCACGGCGAAGCAGGCCGCGGCCGCCGTCACCGAGCTGGAGATAGACGAGGCGCGCCTGCTCTACGTGCCCGTCTCCAAGCACAGCTCCGTGCTGTTCTTCTGCATCTCCGATCTGGCGGCGATCGAGCCCATGTACCAGTACTCGCTCAACTGGTACGTACAACATCCTAGAGGACGAGTCGGCGACCCGCGTCCTATCCTCGTCCAAGGTGCTCTCCATCGAGATCATGGCGAAGCAGGCCGCGGCCGCCGTCACCGAGCTGGAGATAGACGAGGCTCTACGTGCCCGTCTTCAAGCACAGCTCCGTGCTCTTCTTCTGCATCTCCGATCTGTTGGCGATCGATCCTATGTACCAGTACTCGCTCAACTGGTACGTACAACATCTTAGAGGACGAGTCGACGACCCGCATCCTGTCCTCGCCCAAAGTGCTCTCCATCGAGATCACGTCAAAGCAGGCCGCGGCCGCCGTCACCGAGCTGGAGATAGACGAGGCGCGCCTGCTCTACGTGCCCGTCTTCAAGCCCAGCTCCGTGCTGTTCTTCTGCATCTCCGATCTGGCGGCCATCGAGCCCATGTACCAGTACTCGCTCAATTGGTCAGTTTTGGGAGCGTACAATAATTTTATGAGGCAAAATAATTTGATAGAAAGAAAATTCGTTTATTTTTCCCCAAGAGGATACAACAAACTACACATAACAAATGAACACAAAAAAATTAAATCTAGTATACTAAGGACAATTAGATAGTATACGAACTTAAAATGAAATAAAAACTAAAATAAAATAAAAACTGGTAGTAGAAATTAGATTGTTATGTAGGAAGGCATCGATGTATGTTGTGTGGGGTCAAATAGGTCCCTGTCTCAGGATAAGCTGCACCAGACCTAGGTTTAGTGCAGCGCTGGTTTTCAGACAGTGGTTTGGTTGATAATTTGCTATCGTTTAGTCATACATACCAATAAACATAGAATATCCTTGGAATACTTACACTGTGTTTTGTCTCTTTCGATTGAATTTGAAACTGCTTGTCGATGCAAAAGACAAGCACTTTGAAACTATTCCTTCTATAATTTAATTCATCATTTTAATTTAAAGTACGCCAACCACTGTTTATACCCTGTTAAATGACTTGTAGAAAATGCTGCAAAGCATTTGTCAAGTCACAAGAAGAAATTTAAAAATTTAAAAAACCCCCAGCGCTATGAAACTGCTGAACCGATTTTGATAAAACATGTCTAAGAACCATCGCTAGAAAACTAATATAATAAATCAATATCAAATCTTAAAATAATTCTCACGAGACGGTTGTCTTTAAGGGCTCACTCAGGGAGTCGTCCTAGGTCCTCTCGTCTATCTTCGCTACACTGACTTCCTTGTTATGAAATCTTCAGGTTCATCAACCTCTACAACCAGGCTATCATAAACTCTCCTAAAAGTGATGACCTCGACGAGCGGCTGGTGGGATTGAACGCTTACTTCACGCAGAGCATCTACGAGAATGTATGCAGGAGTCTATTCGAAAAGGACAAGCTGATCTTCTCTCTTGTTCTCACGCTCGGGATTTTGAGGCCTAAGGTAATAAGCGAAATTGTATTCTATCGAACAAGCAGACAAAAATTAGTTTTTTGTGAAAAATATTTTTTTCAATACAAGCTTTTATTTTATTTTTATTTTATTTTATTGAGGTAAACCAACAGCGTTACAATATATATAGTCCAAATAACAAAATACACAACAATAAGGCCAAAAAAGGGTTACACAAATATTACAAAAATGCTTATGCTAATTTCAAAGAAAGGAAAAATATGACTAAGTGAAAGTAAATAATAAAAATATAAGAATGTAAATATAAATTTCGCTTGCATTAAAAAATATAATATAATATTATTATATTGCAATATTATATAAATTAATATTGTAAAAATTAAAAAAAACCTTCAACGCAATGAAACGGCTGAACCGAATTTGATCAAACATAGCTAAGAACACTCCCGACAAATTCACCTTTCAAACAAAAAATAAAAAATCGAAATCGGTTCATCCGTTCGGGAGCTACGATGCCACAGACACACACACATTCACACACACACACACACACATTCACACACACACACATACACACACATACACACACACACATACACACACACACACAATACACACACACACACACACACAGACACGTCAAACTTATAACACCCCTTCGTATTTGCGTCGGGGGTTAATAATTAGTGATCGTAACCGTGTGCTGATCAAAATGAGCCTAAACACGGCCAGTCTACTATTATCCATCGAGGGGTTCCGTTGTCCACCTTCCTGTCCGTCTCCATGGTCAAATCAGCTCGCTGTCACCATAATATTGCATTGTCATCGGAACTTGTCAGGTATGCAAAATATCATCTCAATCGGTTGAGGATAACTGCTTTAAAATGCAGTTGCAAGATTCCACCCGGACAAACATACATACATTGCAAGTTAAATAAACGCTTGTAAAATACGTAACCCTCACTATCCCATCCCACTAATATCATAAATGTCATCGTTACGATGTTTGTTACTCAATCACCTCGAAAAAGCTGAACAAATTTCTATGAAATTCGGTGCACAGGTCGATTATGACGTGGATTGAGCTATATAGGCCTATTTTTATACTGGTAAAACGTGAGCGAAGCCGCGGCCGGTCACTAGTATTGTATAAAGGCTAAAAATTATGAATCTGGATCTATTGTCTATTATTCTTATAAGCGACTAGTGGAATGCCCGCGACTTCGTCCTCGAGTACTTTTCCATATAAACTTCAACACCCCGCTGCACCCCCTTAGGGTTTGAATTTCTAGAATTCCTTTCTTAGTGCACCCCTAGACCACAAAAGGAACGTGCCCTCCAAATTTCAGATCTCTAGGGCTTATGGTTTAAGCTGTGCGTTGATAGTCAGTCAGTCAGTCACGCAACGATTTTATATATATTTATTATTATTGCGCGATTATCTTGTTCTGATCATTTGATATATCGAGAGTTTTATAATTTTATTATTGTTTACGCTGTCGTCGGCAATTTTAAATGTTTTCTGTATGAAACTCTGATACGTGCCAACTAGTGGTCGGTCCTCCGCACGTGTTGTAGCTCGATGGTGCACACTTGCTCAAAAGAGGCCCTCGCTCAATTATTCTAATCGTGCTAGCACACTCTGCAGGCAAACTCATTCACTGTGCCGTCGTGCTTGATTTGTAAGGTTATATACGAGTACATAACAAACGTGATCTAGAGATCGTCCACTACGTCGTGATCTACCACGTCTTGGTAAACGTAGTGTGGGGCGCCCCCTGACTCGGTGGAGCGACGATCTAAGGCGGCTGATAGAAAGTGGATGGGAAGAGCTGGAAATCGGTCTAAATGGCGAGCATTGGGTGAGGCCTATGTCCAGCAGTGGACTGATACAGGCTGATGATGATGATGATGATGATGATGATGATATATAAGGTCTAATTTGTGTTTCTTGTGAGAGGGAGACAGGCGGCACGCGAGGCGAGGCAGTTTGTCACACAGGGCACACCACACACGTGCGTGTCAATGTCAACTCGCGAGCCTCTCGGTCTCCTCCCTCAATTGTGCTTGCGACCCTCGTTTCAATTGTGATCAGTGTGCTAACATACTTGAGAAAAAGAGGCCTTGCACGATTCTAGCGAAAAAAGTGCGTGCTACCCAACTCTAGTGCCAACTCGAAAAGTTGAGCGCGGGCCGAAAAAACACGTGTTGCAACGTCCGAAAATAACCAGATACGTGTCAATTTCGATTTTAGTCTCTTTTTACGTCCCTTACTGTCTTGCCGACTGCATCATGTTGTTTCCTCCAGGGTGAGATAGACGACGAGCTGGTGGCGTTCCTGCTGACCGGCGGCGTGGCTCTGGAGAACCCTTTCCCGAACCCCGCGCCCAGCTGGCTCTCCGACAAGGCGTGGTCGGAGATAGTCCGCTCGAGCAATATGAGCGGGTAAGGCACTCTCATCAGATAGACGACGAGCTGGTGGCGTTCCTGCTGACCGGAAGCGTGGCTCCGGAGAACCCTTTCCCGAACCCCGCGCCCAGCTGGCTCTCCGACAAGGCGTGGTCGGAGATAGTCCGCTCGAGCAATATGGGCGGGTAAGTCACTCTCATCAGATAGACGACGAGCTGGTGGCGTTCCTGCTGACCGGAAGCGTGGCTCCGGAGAACCCCTTCCCGAACCCCGCGCTCAGCTGGCTCTCCGACAAGGCGTGGTCGGAGATAGTCCGCTCGAGTAATATGGGCGGGTAAGGCACTCTCATCAGATAGACGACGAGCTGGTGGCGTTCCTGCTGACCGGAAGCGTGGCTCCGGAGAACCCCTTCCCGAACCCCGCGCTCAGCTGGCTCTCCGACAAGGCGTGGTCGGAGATAGTCCGTTCGAGCAATATGGGCGGGTAAGGCACTCTCATCAGATAGACGACGAGCTAGTGGCGTTCCTGCTGACCGGCGGCGTGGCTCTGGAGAACCCCTTCCCGAACCCCGCGCCCAGCTGGCTCTCCGACAAGGCGTGGTCGGAGATAGTCCGCTCGAGTAATATGGGCGGGTAACTACCTCTCAGAATTAGCAAGTAAGACTGCGCCAACCCCAGACAGAAATCGCCTCACGCCGCTCGTAAAAGCCATTTTAATTGGATATCTCCAAATTATAGATAATTATGGCTGTGAAAAGAGGTCCATTGAGGCTCTGCCTACCCCTTCGGGGAAAGAGGCGTGTGTCTTTATGGTTAAATTATGGTGTAATTATGTTTTTTTTCCAGTGGAACAATCCATTGGTGATCGACCGGGATTTTAACCCACTACCTTAGAATCGACGGTACCAGTCCATCAGTGCATCTGTCTCTTGTGCGGTATGGACGTGTTGTTAGGTTATCCTGTGTGTCAAATTTGTTCTTTGTTCTGACCCTGTACCCCTTAATTTGTGAGCCCATTTATGTATTATTGTTTGTCTGTTGCAGGCTCCGCGGGTTCAAAGAGAACTTTGAGAAGAATATGACAGCTTGGAAGGATTTCTACGACCTCTCGGCTCCGCATGAGAACACCTTCCCTTCCCCTTACGAAAACATTAAGGGAATTGCGAAACTTATAATTCTTAGGTAATAAAAGCTTGTTTGTATTCATAGAAATTTTGAAAAAGGATCTGACGTTCCATCCTTTTAAAATTAAAATCGTTCAAGAACTGAAAGAAACAGACTTTTTTTCACGCAATTTTTTTTGTGAAACGATGTTGCAGCGTTTTCGCACTGTTAATTCCATTTTTTGGAGCTCGTTGCTCCAAAAAATGGAAGGTGCGCTTTATCCACGAATGCGATTATTGGACCATTTTTTTGGAAAATGCCTGGGGCCAACGCAACGCAACCAGACCTAGAAGAAACAGGCAACAAACACGGTCTGTTTTTCTTTTGATGATCCTTCTTACTACTAGGTGGGGCCATGGTACGATTGTCAATAGTGAGAATTATGGACACATGATTACGGATTTCTTTTTGCCCAACCTGCGAGCTCATCTATCGTTCTCATCGCATACGTGGTTCCAATAGGATGGTGCGACCCCACACACGGCAAGAGCTTCGATGAATTTGCTTCGGGAAGCTTTCCCGCGAAAACTGATTAGTCGCTTTGGGGACATCCCGTGGCCAGCGAGGTCGCCTGACTTGACCCCAATGGATTTTTTTTATGGGGCTACCCCAAACTGAGATTTTACTTTAACAATCCGCGAACTGTTGTGGACTTAAAAGAAAACATTCGTAAAGAAATCAGCGCAATTGGACCGAGCGTACTGCAGCGCGTAGCGCGGAACACGCGGCTCCGTTTTGAACAGTGTGTGCAACTCAATGGAAGACATTTGAATAACATTATCTTTAAAAAATGAAATCCGCATTTTTATTCTCTCTTTCAATTCTTTTATTAAAACGGTATGTCAAATAGTTATTTTTTCATTTAATTTTGAAAATGTAAATCTGCCACCAGACATCCTGTATATTTGTTTGACGTGTACCTTTTGTATGAATAAATTACTATCTGGCAATGTTCCCCCACAGATGCATCCGTCCCGACAAGCTGATCCCGCTCGTACAACAGTACGTGGTGGAGGAGATGGGACGCGTCTACATAGAGCCGCCCCCCTTCGACCTGGAGCAGTCCTACAACGACAGCAACTGCTGCTCGCCGCTGATCTTCATCCTGTCGGCCGGCTCCGACCCCATGTCGGGACTCGTCAAGTTCTCTATGGAGAAGAGGGTCGTCAGTTTTGAGACTATTTCTCTGGGGCAGGGTCAAGTGAGTAATTTTGAGACTATTTCTCTGGGGCAGGGTCAAGTGAGTAATTTTGAAACTATTTATCTGGGGCAGGGTCAAGTGAGTAATTTTGAGACTATTTATCTGGGGCAGGGTCAAGTGAGTAATTTTGAGACTATTTCTCTGGGGCAGGGTCAAGTGAGTAATTTTGAGACTATTTCTTTGGGGCAGGGTCAAGAGAGTAATTTTGAGACTATTTCTCTGGGGCAGGGTCAAGTGAGTAATTTTGAGACTATTTCTCTGGGGCAGGGTCAAGTGAGTAATTTTAAACTATTTCTCTGGGGCAGGGTCAAGTGAGTAATTTTGAGACTATTTCTCTGGGGCAGGGTCAAGTGAGTAATTTTGAGACTATTTCTCTGGGGCAGGGTCAAGTGAGTAATTTTGAAACTATTTATCTGGGGCAGGGTCAAGTGAGTAATTTTGAGACTATTTCTCTGGGGCAGGGTCAAGTGAGTTATTTTGAGACTATTTCTCTGGGGCAGGGTCAAGTGAGTAATTTTGAGACTATTTCTCTGGGGCAGGGTTAAGTAAGTAATTTTGAGACTTTTTCTCTGGAGCAGGGTCAAGTGAGTAATTTTGAGACTATTTATCTGGGGCAGCGACAAGTGAGTAATTTTATAGAATGTATTGAATGCTGGTCCCCAGGGTCCGATAGCCGCTCGCATGATAAACCAGGCTATCATGACGGGTGGCTGGGTGGTGCTGCAGAACTGCCACGTCATGGACTCGTGGATGGGTGAGCTGGAGCGCATCTGTTCGGAGGTCATCGTGCCGCAGGTCACGCACCACAACTTCAGGTCATACATCAAGATAGATAGATAGTTTAACAATAATAACACACAGAACATAACTTAATAACAAAAAATAACAGACATGTACAATGGGCGGTCTTATCGCTTAGAGCGATTTCTTCCAGACAACCTTAGGATGGAGAGGACTATATGGAAGATTTGGACAGTGGTGTTATCACCTTATAAATACACATATCATAAAATATAAACACAACATAACAACAGACAAGAATAATAAAAACTCAACAGGACGGAGAAGACAGTAAACACGATCTTTAAAAGAATGTAACGACGGAGCAAGCCGAATCGACAACGGTAATCAATTCCACAGCCAAGTTCTAGTCTAATTCACTATAATCGTTAAGATAAAACCTATCCAGCTCTCAGCAATAATGTGGCTTCCTGTTAGTGAAAGAACTAAAGCTAAGGCTAAACCAACGCGTTCAGCCCGCGTCCTCAGTGGCGGGCACGGTGGCGATCTATGGTAAGATAATGGATCGCCACCGTGCACGCCACCGCGGACGCGGGCTGAACGCGTCGGTTTGGCCTTAGCTTTACAGGAATAGGTTCTCGTTTTCATCATAGGACGAGCAGACGCACGGCTCGGTACCATCCTTACCTCATTAGTATATCCTCTATTCGTACTAAGCGTTTCAGTTCTACCTTTATAATGCGAACTGCTAAGGAGTGGAACAAACTACCGTCGTCTGTCTATCGTGATAACTATAATCTGGGTCTCTTCAAGGCTAGAGTGAATAGGTGACTTCTAGAACTTTGTGCTCCTTCTTCGGCTGCATCGTCACTTACCAACAGGTGATATCATCTCACCTGTTGGTAAGTCTCATACAAGAATTTATAAATAAATAAGATTATTATTGTAAAATATTTATTTCAAAACACACTTTTCTTCAAACAAAGGTCAATCAAAGCTAAATTAAAGAACTTTCGAAAAGAAGAATCAGATCAGTAGTTCCTTGAGACATAGACAACACCGCCTATCACACAGGAACCCTTTATTTTTTCAGGATAATCAGTATTTCAGATATTAATTCATAGTACATTATATGGTTTAACTCCATATATAAAGTTTCATTCAAACCCCAAAAGTAGGTAGTTTCAACGCGATGATTTTTCAAAGCAGAGAGAGATTATCAAAAAAGACAGCCAAGTCCGAGTCGGACTCGCGCACGAAGGGTTCCGTTTCATTATGTATGAAAACGGCAAAAAAACACGTTTGTTGTATGGAAGCCCCCTTAAATATTTATTTTATAGGTAATGCATTGTTAAAGGCAGAGGGTACCTCTGCTTGTTCCGTCATTGACGTCGTTAAATAATAAAATCATTTAAATTTGTTTTGACGTGATATAAACGACTGAAATATGGAAAAAGAGCCGCATGACAAGATGTCTGGCGACGTCGCGCGTCGTGCCGCATGATCGCCCGTCGTCGCTGGCGCCTTCAGATCGTGTATCCCATAGTGAATACGAGACTAAACTGGTACAGTTATACCCAAAATATAAGTCGCCCCGATGTGCCTGCGCCGTAGGCCAATTGCTATAGCGCGGGAGACTTGCGGGCTTCTTTCTACCAATAGCAATCGCGTGTTAAAATCTTGCGCTGTTATTAGTTAATCGATTTCGTGGCAAAATCGCGGCTGGGCGACTCTTAGGTGTGAGCGGGACAGAGCTATACTACACGTTCGGCTACTGTCGTATATCAGTCTGGCCTTTTCTGCGCAAACGAAAACAGTCGATCGGTCTTATATTTTGGGTAAAACTGTGGTGTTGTGTGTTCCAGGTGCTGGCTCACGAGCTACCCGAGCACATCATTCCCCGTCACTGTGCTGCAGAATGGTTATTTCATTATTTATTACCGTTATTGCTATATTGTGTCCGGCCTAACAATAGATAGACCCCTCCATCTCCTCCCGTGAATGTCGTAAAAGCTGTCTAAGGGATTACCCGGAGATGTTGATAAGATTCGTTGGTATAAGATTTGTCCTGGCTGCTAGCTTATTATGGAATGTGTATGTGTTATTACTGGAAGAAAGGGTTAGCCGAGTCAGTCGTGGGAAGCAACGGCAGCGATGAGATCACCACTTGTCACGTCTATATTCCACGATGGTACAACCCACTGTGAAAAGAGGCCCATTGGGGCCTAGCCCTTCGGGAAAAAAGGCGTGTGTCTATGTATGTATATATGTATTTAAATTGTATTCTAAGGGTATCTGATACTCTCTCAATGACTCGCTTCGCTCGGTATCCATATTTCCCTAGTGACAAACACACAGTGCAGCTCGCGTGACGGTTTCTTTGCTGTAGTTAATCCATTGAAAAAGGTTTCCAGGAAGGAAAGTTGGAAAATATTCTCGATTTTATAAAAAGGCCAACAAAACCTCCGCCATCTTGGATTTTTGAAAATGTCAGACTTTTCCCCGGGTCCGATAGAAAAACTGAACACATCCCTAGAACATGTCCCGTCACTAAAACGACTCCTTCTGGGAAAACAACCATGTCAATCAGTCAGTCAGTGGGTCACCGTTATCCAGCTGTATATATTATAAATAAACTAGTAATATAAATAAATAACTGTTAACGTGGTGCAGGTGTAAAGATGACGAACGAGGCGCCCAAAGGGCTCAAGAACAACATCTACCGGTCGTACATCTCGGACCCGATCTGCGACCCCGAGTTCTACATCTCGTGCCCGCGCACCGAGGACTGGCGCCGCATGCTGTTCGCGCTGTGCTTCTTCCACGCCATCGTGCAGGAGCGCAAGACGTTCGGCCCGCTCGGCTGGAACATACAGTACGAGTTCAACGAGAGCGACCTCAGGATATGCATCTTGCAGCTGCAGGTACAACATCTACGGGTCGTACATCTCGGACCCGATCTGCGACCCCGAGTTCTACATCTCGTGCCCGCTCACCGAGGCAGGCGTCGCATGCTGTTCGCGCTGTGCTTCTTCCACGCCATCGTGCAGGAGCGCAAGACGTTCGGCCCGCTCGGCTGGAACATACAGTACGAGTTCAACGAGAGCGACCTCAGGATATGCATCTTGCAGCTGCAGGTACACCACCAAAAGTCAAAGTCAAAAGTATTTTATTCATTGAACTCACAAGGATCATTTTGAATCGTCTTATAAAATAAATTTACTCCTGTTCCAACGGGAACAAAGCTAGAAGAATCAGACAACAAACACGGCGCGCGCTTTATTTGATGATCCTTCTTACTACTAGGTGGGGAGCGCCTGTGTGGTGCCTCGAGAACAAGTGGAAGTTAATATAACATAACACCATAGATTTAGTATATGTACTAGATCTACAATCAGAGATCGAAGATGGAACCAAAAAAAATATGTGCACGTGTTGGTGAAAGTCTATGTCTGAGTTAAAAATAGTGTTGTCCTCGACCAACACTTTTACATTGTCGATAGAATTCATCATCCGTCCGTGATGTGTATGGTAGATAAATACATCTTAATGCAGATTAAGTCTTTCATGAAGAACACAGTTTGGCAGATTTGACGTCATAAAGAGAATAAGGTTCTTATTCCAATTTTGAATACAGTTAATAAATAAACCTTTATTATTTATTGACCCCTAAATATTACGGTTTTATTTATAGGTGGGATCTTAGAGTTTCCGTTTTAAATTTAAACTTAAAATGTTTGCTGCATATACCTAGTGGAGTTCTTATTTGAGTCCATCCCACTCTTCTTATAACCGATAACCATTTTTCTCGTAGCAAAGGATTACTTGGAAATCTGAAAGCACAAAAACATTTTATATAAGCCGTGCTACGCCCATATAATTTTTCACTCTGTTACTTTATCTATAGACAATTTGTTACCCCAAAGTTTATTATTTTTCAAGTGTAAACCACGCTTGGGATAACATTAAATTTAAAAATAACTCAAAAATTCCGTTCTAGCGGGACTCGAACCCGCACCCTCGCCTGTCATCGGCGATGCCTTAAACAATTTAGCCATAGATCGAGCTATGACGCTGGAGACGAAATTTGTGGGCACTATCAACTCGGCTATAGCGCCAAGTTGATAGTGCTGTATCTACAGGTGTTTCATTGGAAACCTTCTATTCAAAGTTCGAAAGTAAAGGCATCGCTGATCACAGGCGAGGGTGCAGGTTCGAGTCCCGCTGGAACGGAATTTTTGGGGTATATTTAAATTTAATTTGTTTCCTATTATTTTATTAAGCAGAAATAAACAATATTTATTCATAAAAAATAAAAAATAAATATACCCTTTCGGGGAAAAAGGCGTGTGTAATAATCAACAACGTAAATATTTACTCCAAAATATCTACTACACAAACTGCAATAAAAACACCCGTGGTGCTTTAAAGTTACCTTTTCAATAGTCAATACAAAAACACACACCTCAATGTCCACCTGGTTATTATAGAATTAAAAAAATCGGTAAAATGTTAACAGAGCACACAAATTTACTCCAAACAAAGTAAACCTCCATTCTAGGATGGACAAAAATTTAATTTATAGGTAGGTATAGTGCGCGTCATGTAAAAAGAACGCTGGTGGTCAAGCTTCTACAGGCGTTCCAGCGTTCTTTTTACATCACGCGTACTATAATTGTACATTATTTGTAGTAAACTAGATAGGCACTCATTCAATGCATAGTTATACATCTCTCAAATAAGTAGAAAAGTAAGTTATCTCTTAAAAAGAACGCTGGAACGCCTGAAGAAGCTTGACCGCCAGCGTTCTATTTACATGATGCGCATTATACAACGATATAGACTGCAACAGGACTATCGATATTTCTGACGTCATCACTTGGTCAAGCCCTATCGTAATCAAACATTTTTATATTTTACATAAAATATTGTTTATTTCTAGGTGCAGCAATGAAATATTATTAAAAAATATATGGGAAAGTCCTAATCTACGAATGAAACTGGTTTTTAGGCCATTTACTAAAGCAGAATTGATAAAATAAGCAATACAATCGAACTACCAATAATCTCTTATTTACCTGTGAAACGTGTATTTTCCCGGATAATTACGTCTTGTATCTTCACAGTCACAAACTGAACACGACACCATTGTCATACAAAGTAATATTTGTTATTTAATAGTAAGATTACTAAAATAATTACAAAATTAGTTAAACTGCACAAGAGACCGTCCGGTATGCGCATGTACTCAAGCAAAACATGTCACATTCAATACATTGTTGCTGTCACTTTTCTTCTTGCACGGGGTACATTTAAAAATGACTTCTCTCTCCCACGCTTCGTTTGTCTATTTAGCGTAGCGAAAAAATTCTACGTCTATGCATAACACACAACAGTCACGTACATAGTCCTGATCCCACACTAGGATTCTATGTCGTGGTTATCAGGAACTACGAGTACCATAGCATAGATGATTCAAAGAAAAAAGGAAAACCAAGTTTTAGGTAGGCAGTCAAAATTAAGATGCTAGAGAGAATCAGCAAAAGTTCATAAGGCACACGCTACGCTTGATATACTCATAAATAACACATCAATAATATTAGCTCCTCGCGTGCCCCCTCCGTCTCCTCACGTGGAGGGATTACATCAGGAGATAGGCAGCAGCATCTACCACACAATTGAACACGAATATAACCAATCAGTCTGCTAAAGCGTGGTGATTATGGTAAATCACCCCACTGTATTATATGGGACTGGCCTCGTTCAGCAGAGCGTCTATGAGCTGGTAATGATGATGACATACAAACATGAACTCTCATCTGTCTCTGACCTCTACACACGGCGTACTATGTCGGTGTTGGCCTGTTGGGGGACCTGTGGAAAAATTGACTATAATTCCTTCTCGCAATTGTCGAATCCGAACTTAATAATGCATGTATGACGGGACAAGCATATGGTCCACCTGATGTTGAGCGGTAACATCTGCTTTTAACAATGCATTACCTCATAGTAGTAACTTAATTTAGTATTATTTTATCTGTGGTTAATCTTAATGTGTAGGTACTGTTTGTCTAATCTGTTTATATTAATCTAAATATTTCATTATCATTATTTTTTGTTAACTTCGTTTTATGTTTATGTTTAACTTGTACTTATAACTTGCTCTGTTACTTTGTTTTTTAAGAGTGAAGACTTATCATTAGCCTTATGATTCTAAATTTATATATATTTATGATGTTTTTTGTGCTGTTAGTCTTCCTAAAATAAAATAAATAAATAAATAAATAGGTCACGTCCAACTAGGACGCGCCCTATGTGAAATTGCTCTGCGCCCGCCACCCTGATCTGAGACATAAAGATGAAAGTCACATGTGCCTGTAATTTCCACATTTTCACCCTTCAATCCAGAAAACAGCAACACGAGTAATACTGCTTTGCGGCAGACATAGGTATGGCAATAGTACTTCACCGTACAAACTCTTTCACATAAAAGCTTTTCCACTACTTAGGGTCTATTCACACGTACCAGAACCACACCACATCGTAGCGACAAAAAATGGTGAAGCAGTGGTTACGTGTGAATAGTGTCACAGCAGCTTCTTGCAGTCGCGTTGTGGTAGTGTGGGTGGCGCGGCTATTGCGCGGTGTCGCTGGTGGTCGCGTTGTGGTTGTATTTGGTCGGTATAGACCACACGGTTACTTTTGACGGCAAAATGTGTTCCTTGTGAATTAAACTATTCATTTTCATACAAATTAACGCCCGCCCACGTGGTTGTGGTACGTTTGAAAGCCTAAAATCTTGTTTATTTGTTAGATGTTTCTAACGGAGTACGCAGAGACGCCATTCGACGCGCTTAACTACCTCGCCGGGGAGTGCAACTACGGGGGACGCGTCACCGACGACAAGGACAGGCGGCTCATCATGACGCTCCTGTCCATCTTCTACAACGAAGAGGTCACCAGGGATCCAGAGTGAGTCATTCTTACGTGCCATAAATCTAATTATAATTCAAAGTGAATTCAGATTAGGTCTGCACTGTGCGCATTGGGGTGTGTTGTGCATTATCCCCTGTTAACCTGACCCCAGCCAGCAAAACTCCTGAAAATAACGGAGAAGGGCTTTGGGCTGATGGCAGCACCGTCCCAGTGTCCCGGTTTTTTTTAAAATTTAATTTAATTCGTTGCACTATATCACATTACGATAGTTACCTTATTTTACTAACAATAGGTATCTCTAATTTCAGCTATTCATTTTCCCCGAGCGGCGACTATCGCATGCCGGCGGCGATGGACTACGGCAGCGTGCTGGAGCACATCCGCGCGCTGCCCATGATCGCGCGCCCCGAGGTGTTCGGCCTGCACGACAACGCAGACATCACCAAGGACAACAAGGAGGCCAATGCAGTGAGTTCACCTTATTGCACGACTACAGCAGCGTGCTGGAGCACATCCGCGCGCTGCCCATGATCGCGCGGCCCGAGGTGTTCGGCCTGCACGACAACGCAGACATCACCAAGGACAACAAGGAGGCCAATGCGGTGAGTTCACCTTATTGCACGACTACGGCAAAGCCAAAAGGAAGGGTTATGTTTTTAGCCGCGCACTCTCCGCTTGTGTAGTGTGTGGACGATGACGGAATTGTCCACGAATGAGTACGGCTCGGGGCTTGGCTCGTGTTGCGTGTAATGAATGGTGGGCTTTGGTGTCTTTACACCATATTTTGTTGGTCATTTTCTGTTGTTGTTAATCGTGCCATGTCCGTGCGTCAACCGAGGTCCGTGCGGAAAACCAGCGCTGTTAGTTTACTGCAGTATTATGCTGAGCACGGACCTCTTTTTACAGCACTCTATACACGGCACAGTTTATATCTTAGCATGTAAATTGTACCTACAGTGTACAATTTACTGTGGTTTTAATCAAAATAAACTTTTACTTTACTTTACTTTACTTTACTTTACACGAGGCCTTGTAAATGTCTTTACACATTTGTGTAACAAAACGTCGTCATTCCTCAGCTGCTGTTCGGCTGCTTGCTGACGCAGACGTCGGTGATCGCGGGCGGCGGCGGCGGCGAGGGCGAGGGCGGCGGCGGCGTGGTTGACCTGACGCGCGACATGATGGCGCGTCTGCCGCCACAGTACGACGTGTATGCCGTCTCGGCCAAGTACCCGGTGCAGTACTACAACAGCATGAACACAGTGCTCAAGCAGGTACCGACTGCGACACCCTTTGTGACACGACATGATGGCGCCTCTGCCGCCGCAGTACGACGTGTATGCCGTCTCGGTCAAGTACCCGATAAGACCGCCCATTGTACTTCCATAGGTACTTATTTTTCTGATTGTTTTTAATGTTATTTTTATTATTTTGGTGTGCAATAAAGTGTTATCTATCTATCTATCTATCTACCCGGTGCAGTACTACAACAGCATGAACACAGAGCTCAAGCAGGTACCGACTGCGACACCCTTTGTGACACGACATGATGGCGCGTCTGCCGCCGCAGTACGACGTGTATGCCGTCTCGGTCAAGTACCCGGTGCAGTACTACAACAGCATGAACACAGTGCTCAAGCAGGTACCGACTGTGACACCCTTTGTGACACGACATGATGGCGCGTCTGCCGCCGCAGTACGATGTGTATGCCGTCTCGGTCAAGTACCCGGTGCAGTACTACAACAGCATGAACACAGTGCTCAACCAGGTACCGACTGCGACACCCTTTGTGACACGACATGATGGCGCGTCTGCCGCCGCAGTACGATGTGTATGCCGTCTCGGTCAAGTACCCGGTGCAGTACTACAACAGCATGAACACAGTGCTCAACCAGGTACCGACTGCGACACCCTTTGTGACACGACATGATGGCGCGTCTGCCGCCGCAGTACGACGTGTATGCCGTCTCGGTCAAGTACCCGGTGCAGTACTACAACAGCATGAACACAGTGCTCAAGCAGGTACCGACTGTGACACCCTTTGTGACACGACAGAGTGGCGAGTCATAGCTTTTAAAAACCATTTCATTTTACTTTTTTATTTATTTATTTTAGAAAAACCATCGGCACATAAAAATACAGTGATAACTAATATAGTAACTACGAGGCCATTAAAAGATCTCCACTTATAGAAACATACTGGCTAACTAGAAACAACTAACATACAAAAGAACAAATGCTAATTTTATTAATATCTAATTGATCATTCACATTCACGATAAATCAACAACAAAGACTACAGCCGAAAGGGTCAAGGTCATATGGACTTAGTAGGTTAAACTTCTACTTGCACGGTTAACAAAGGCATTCTGGCGATAGTTAGTGGATACTAAGTGGTTAGTGGTTTTGTTACCTATGTGAAGCAGATGGCCCACCTGATGTTGAGCGGTAACCTCTGCCATTAACAGTGCATTACCTCATAGCTCACGTCCGCCTAGGACGCACCCTATGGGGCATTGCACTACGCCCGCCACCCTGAGACATAGAGATGAAGTCTCATGTGCCAGTAATTTCACCGGCACCCATACCCTTCAAACCGGAACACAGCAATGCGAGGACTACTGCTTTGCGGCAGAAATAGGTATGGTGGTAGTACTTCCCCGGACGAACTCTTTTCACAAAAAGCTCTACTACTAACAAATTTGACGGACGTATGGTTTAGGACGGACCTGTGGCATTAACACTTGGCGTCACCTAGGGTCACTCTTACAAGGGGATAGTGAGATTGACCGGGATGTAACCCACCGGATCAACTCAGGGTGGATGAAATGGCGACAGGTCACAGCAACAACATGTGACCCACGGATACCACTCAAGTTGAAGGGAAAAATTTATAAATCCGTAATAAGACCTGTCGTTATGTATGGATCGGAATGCTGGGCCATGAAGAAGAAGGATGAAAGATGATTGCATGCAGCAGAGATGAGATTGTTAGGATGGATGTGTGGAGTAACAAGAATGGATAAAATAAGGAATGAGTATATAAGAGGAAGTTTGAAAATTGCACCTGTGACACAAAAGTTGAAAGGAAATCGTTTATCTTGGTATGGGCTCTTATGAGGCCCTCCTCACGCAATGAAACGAAACGCATGTAACTAAGAAAGTTATGAATATTAATGTTAGTGGATGGAAAGGAAGAGGAAGACCAAATAAAAGATGTATGGATTGCGTGAGAGATGATATGAATGAGAAGGGAGTCAATGATGAGGTGACGGCTGACAGGAGAGAGTGGAAGAAAAGGGCAAGACAATGATGATGGTTTAGGACGGATTTTGTGTGTAGACACTGATTTAAGCGTTCCTAGCGTACGCTAACCGAACCTCAATTTACATACAAAAATCCGTGATACACTACACCGTACATTCGTGTCAATTACTTGTCAAAACTTGACTCCACACTCTGATATGGATTTTTATGCCGTCCTAGACCGGCAAGGTCGATTTATCTCGAAGTATGCCCCTCGCCATCATTTGACGGATACCCTTCTAGCCACGGGGGTGACAGGAGGGTTACGCCGAACTCTTAACGGGTAAAACCACCACTTTGTACGTCCGATCGCCTTTAGTCGGGACTACGGGAACGCTTTCACACTCTTCCGCGGTCCCGACGGTACCACCTTTAAAAACTCCTCCCACCCCCCATCCAAACCTCTTAAGGTGTGGTATAACGCAAAATTACCAATCTTAGATTAGAGTTTTATGTGACTAAATCAAGTACAATATTCAAAACTAAAAAAAGCAAAAAAAAAAAAAAAAAAATATGCATGGGTAGGTACTACGTTATAATACCGAGGGATCACCCAGACAGAAACACGATAGGAAAAAAAATTCTCGATAAAAATAATTCACAAAGTTACCTCTAACTTTTGGCTAGATTCGATTGGGTTAAAATTGAATAAATAAGATCAATACAATAAAACGGAGGGATCACCCAAAGGTTTTATAAAATTATCTATATTTCACGAGATATTCAATAAAACAGCTTTTTCAAGCGGCGCGTGGCGTTTTTTTTTTTGTATGAAGATATCTGCCTGGGTTTGGCGCAGTCTTAGCAGCTGGATTTTAGATCGCAGTATTGGTGTTAAGTTGGTACTTTTTTTTTACATTAATAGACCCTCGTTTCTCCGCGATCTCACCAGTTGGTAAGTGACGATGCGGCCGAAGATGGAGCACGAGGGTCTAGAAGGCACCTATTCACTGTAGCCTTGAAGAGACCCAGATTATAGTTTTCAGGGAAGACAGACGTCGGTAGTGTATTCCGATCCTTAGCAGTTTGCATTATAAAGGTAGAACCGAAACGCTTAGTACGGATAGAGGGTATACAATGAGGTAAGGGTGGTACCGAGCCGTGCGTCTGCTCGTCCTATGATGTAAAGGAGATGGTGGGATCAGATCATGTAGTTCCTGGGCGCATTCCCCGAAATGTAACCTATACAAGATCGAAAGGCACGCGACCTTACGGCGACTCTTCCGCGGTCCCGACGGTACCACCTTCAAAAAACTTCACCCCAACCCCCCATCCAAACCTGTTAAGAAATTCTATTGTTCGTCTCCCAGGAGTTGATCCGGTACAACCGCCTGCTAGGCGTGGTGAGCCGCACGCTCCACGGCGTGTATTTAGCGTCGCAGGGTCTGGCCATCATGAATGCGGAGCTGGAGACGTGCAACAACGCGTTCATCAAGGGCATCGTGCCGTCCGTCTGGATGTCCAAGTCCTACCCTTCTATGAAGCCTCTAGGCTCCTATGTAGCTGATTTGCTCTCCAGGTATGGCTTCCCTTAATACATATCTAACAACTTGAACTTGAGTTCTTCAAGAACTTGGCATTAAGCAGCGTCTATCCGATCTAGTTCAAACTCGCATCCTTAAGTTTTTCGGACACGTCTCGAGACGGGACACTTGACTCCATTGAGCGTCTTGTCGTACAAGGACGAGTTCAAGGCACCAGACCGCGCGGAAGGTCGCCCCTGCGTTGGACCGACCAGATCAAGTCTGCAGTGGGTGGCAACCTGTATGAATGCTCTAGGATTTCCACGAATAGGCATAAATGGCGAGATATCGTGAGGAGAGCAACATCAGCCCCTAATAACAGCACAACATGACGACCACGACCGCTCTGTCAAGAGTGCAACGACTGAGAAGAATAGATATTTATAGGTACCTACACCCAACAGTCGCATACATAGTCCTGACCCAGACTAGGATTCCCTGTGTCGTGGGTATCAGGAGCTTTAGTAGTAGTAGAGCTTTTTTGTGAGAGTTCGTCCAGGGAAGTACTACCTCCATACGAGTTTCTGCCGCAAAGCAGTAGTGCTCGCATTGCTGTGTTCCGATTTGAAGGGTATGGGTGGCGGTGAAATTAAAATAAATAATGCTGGACAGTTCACACAACATTATCTAGCCCCAAGCTAAGCAGAGCTTGTGTTATGGGTACTAGATAACTGATATAATTAATACAATACATTAAATAGATAGATATTTTTATTATACATAGAAAATACCCAGAACACCCTGAACAAATATCTGCGATCGCACAAATATTTGTTCCGAGGCGGGAATCGAACCCGCAACCTCCTGCATCGCAGGCCAATTTTATAACAAGATCCCAAGCGACGTGCTAAAATTCAATAAACAAATTTAAACACTTAATTTAAGACTGCGCCAGCCCCAGGCAGAAATCTTCATACAAAAAAACGCATCGCGCCGCTCCAAAAAGCGGTTTTAATTTAATATCTCCTAAAATATACATAGACAATTTAAAGAAAACCCTCGGCTTTTTTGTTTTGATTTTATTTATCAAATTTTTAACCAATAATATTCACCATTTTAATAAACAATCGAATAAATGCAAAAATTTACATAACTTTGTTTTTTTTTCTATCAAGAAAATATTGTCCTATCTTGTTTCTGGTACAGCGATCCCTCGGAATTATAATGTAGTATCCATGCATATTTCTAATTTGAATAATATATTTGATTTAGTCTGTTAAAAATCTAATCAAAAATTAGGAAATTTGCGGCATACGCCTCCTTAACATAAACTTTCTAAAAAAGCGTACCTACACTATATCTCAGATTAATGATAATAAAGCTTGGGACTGGACTTGCTCCAACACGGTCTAAACAAATGTAAACCTAATATTAAAAATGCAAATTAAATTTTATTTTATAAAAAACGGATATGCCAAAAAGGTTTTAGGTTTTAATAATCCCATTGAATAAATATTTTTTGATTTGAATTTGGGTCAGGTAAGTTCAATAAAAGCTTGTAAAAACATCGATAGGCTAAGTAAATTTATTACAATAAAGTATCACAACACACTGTAAATACGATAATCACTATGTCCGCTACACAACGGAGGTACACTTTGTACTCAGTCTAACACTTGTACTGAATATTCAGAATAGAACGCGCCTGCAAGCGCCCGCTTCTACAGGCAGAACATAGCGTATAGAGGTGCGTACAGACTGGTGAAACGTAACATGACATGTATCATGCAATGAAATAATTTGCAGTACACATTGCTGCAATGTATCATGAAAGTTACACTTTGTAACAATTTCTCATAGTTCGGACGTCTTGTGCGCGCGAAATGTGCATTTCACGCGCAAGCATTACAAGCCGCATTACAAGCCGCGCGCGGAGCGATCTGTGATTTTGACGGTTTTCAGAACAACCACAAAGGGGCGCGCAGTGTGGAAACAGACGTAGGTACGCGGGAGGTTCGTAGTGAAAAAATTAATAACGTTGGACAGTTCACACAACATTATCTAGCCCCAAGCTAAGCAGAGCTTGTGTTATGGGTACTAGATAATTGATATACTTAAAACAATACATTACATAGATTGCAATGGAAGGCAGAATGATACATTTCATGTTACGTTTCACCAGTCTGTTACGCACCTTAACGCAGAAGATGAGCACTTTCATATCTGCTTTCTGTTCACTGTTAGAGCTCCATCCATAGCTTGCTTAGTACTAGTCTGAACATGAGGAGCGTATATGGCATGAAGAATACATAATATTGTACGCGACATAAGAAACTACTGAAATATTATGGCCTTGTGCTTGCACGAGCGTAGCGATTAGCAGAGCGGTGCAAATTTAGCTTCGATTGGAAGATTTAACCCAGTTTCGTTCCTTTTCCATTATACAGTATCTACAGTTCTGCAAAATATATATTGCAGCTAACTTCAACCCGGCCAAGACCAGCAGAACTGTACGGCAGACAGGACCTTTTCTAACAGTCTGACTGAAGCGAAGACCGTCATGACTGATGACGGCATTGCTGAACTACTTTTAACCAAGATCAAGTGACGCTTACAAAGTTTCCATCAAAAAATCGCTTAGTGTATCGCTTGTGCAAGGCAATAGCCATACAATGAAACAATTTGAACGCGCTGGTCGGAGCTGACCATTTCTCGCATACAAAAATATGCCGTTAAAAAGGGCTCTATGCATATTTTTATATTTAAAATCTGTAAATACTTACAGTTTTACCCAAAATATATGTCGCCCCGATGTACTGCGCCGTAGACCAATTTCTATAGTGCGGGAACCTTCTTTCTACCGATAGCAATCGCGCGCTAAAATCTTATTGGTGTTGTTATTGTGTATCTTAGCGCTGTTATTGGTGTTGTTGCGCTTCGATTTCGCAGCAAAATCGCGGCCGGTCGTGCGCCATCTTGTTCATAAGTCGAAACTTAGATGTGAGCGGGACAGAGCTATACAGCGGGACAGAGCTATACTATATGTCCGGCTACTGTCGGATATCAGTCTGCGCTTTTCTGCGCATACGAAAACAGTCGATCGGACTTATTTTTTGGGTAAAACTGTACGCTGATATCAAAACTGGTAAAGCTTAAAAAAATTAGGTACTTTTAACTGTCATTTATTTGTGAATTGATAAGAATGAGAACCTCATGTGTGGTTGGTCACCCTCACAATCACATGATTCTTTATGAAACGTTTAAACTGCTTCATTGCATTTAACAAAGTGCTTTCAAAACCCTAATACAGTACATGCTACGATAAATTTATCTAAAATCGAATAAGTAACTTACTTCTAAATCGAATAACAACAAAAAGATACATTCCTAAGCTCTATCGAGATAGGCCTCTCAATTATAGAATAGAGAGCATTATTTTAAAAGAAATATTACACCAGCCCAACGAAGAACATTCAAATCTAAACTCTACTACCTACCTAATTATAATTTAGCTATGCTCCAATTTCTTTGTATCTACCCTAATCCATAAAACATAAAATTATACACAGATACTTCATACATTAAATGGCTAGCGGAATTTTAAATTTTAACACAAAGAGATTACTAAATGCAGGAACCGGTGATAAAACCATTGACAACCTACAAATTGACAACACAGAATTGCGCAGAGGGAAATCAACCTTCGGATTTCTTCGCCAGATCCAATAACTTATTCATCAGCTCTCCCCCAAACGATTCCCTGTACTTCTGGCTGATGCTGTTCAGCAACGCGTAGGGCGTTTCATAGCTCGTGTGATCGGCGTTGGCTAGCGACATATTATCATGCCGTTTGCCGATAATTTTGAACCCTGCGGCAGACATTTCTATGCAGTAATCCTTATTCTCTAGCGTAGTGAGGTTGATGACGACGCGTTGGTTCGTGCTCTTTATTTTGGTGGATACGTTAGCAGCTTTAACGTGCTTCCGAATGTCGTTGATGGCTGCCTCGGCTTCCTGGGGCCACGTCTCTTCTGTGAGGACTTGCTCGGTCATTGTTCTAGAAAGAAAATAGTTAATTCAATTAAAATGTTTTTTTTTTCAATACAAGCTTTTATAGAATTGGTTTTTGGAACCGTGTGCTGATCAAAACTTTCAGGTCGAGGTTAGCTGGTTCAAAATTCAGGTTTAAGATTTGTCCCACACTAACATACATAAAAGCTTGTATGTAAATTATTACAACACTAACTTAATACTAACACTGGACTAAGAAAGCATAACATGCTCCCAAGGGACAAGTCCAGTGCTCCATGAAGGCACAGTCCATGTCCAGCCACTCTGCAATGAGTTGCAGGTAACCGTTAGAGCCGTCGCGCACGAGGCGCATCAGGGTATCGATGCGAAGCCATCTACTCTTGCGTCTGCAAACATTCCTGATGCACTGCAGTAGCGCGGCAACCCCATCAACACCCACCCTACACGCATTATTGTACTGGGCCGTTATTCGCTATGACCAAAGGAGATTCCTTGCCAATAACGTGTGACGTCATAATGTATTCTAATCGACGATTCCACGCAGATATCGTAACGAGCCCGTGTTATGGCACGTTTGGTCATAGCGAATAAGGGGGCAGGACGCGCAGGGCATCCCAAGATTTCTGCGTATGCCTGAGCCTGACCTAAAATGATTGGCAGTATGCTCTAAAAAACGTTGTTTTGCCTGCCTAGAGCAACGCGCAAACCTACGGGCCAGCATATAGCGGGCCGAGCTAATGCTCGGACAGATCCTGCGCTCCTTTTTCATGTCAGCCTCATAATAATAAATCACTAGATATATCCAGCAATTGGAAGGTTCTGCTGACTCCAGTGTGCATAACTAATAGAGAGCACAAAACTGAAGGCCTAGCCACTAAAGTGGATACCTACCTAATTATGTGTACAACATAAATCTCTAGCAAAAGGTACTTCTAAATGTTAATGTTATGTTAAAATGTTACAAACATTATTGACAGCCTATTCAAATGTGAAGTGGCTTACTTACAAGTAGGTACATCACCGATACTGCAAATCTATTTCCATAGTATCGAGCGATCGCCCCGCCTACTAATATCAGGCTATGCTAGGTATACATATAGATTGCTGGGAAACAGGTCAAACTATATTGAAGCTACATATATTTTTGTGTCCTGCATCGCCGATTAAATCAGGGTGAAATAGATTACAAACTTGTATTTACTATATAAGGTCGAGAATTCGAGTCTCGATTCCAGTTTAAATTTAACCTTTTAGTAGTTTCAAAAACATCATCCTACTCCTACTAATATTATAAACGCGTAAGTTTGTAAGTATGGATGGATGGATGGATGGATGGATGTTTGTTACTATTTCACGTAAAAACTACTGGATGGATTTGGATGAAATTTGGAATGGACATAACTGGACTCCCGGAATAACACATTGGCACATTTTTATCCCGATATTCCCACGGGATCGAGACTTACGCGGGTGAAACCGCGGAGCACTGCTTGTAAGTACATAAACGATAGGCAGACGGGCCTCGGCGACTTCCTTTCAGTAGAAATTTCGCACACTTGTAATCTGACTGAGCTGCCCGAGACATGTATTCATAAGAACTGAGCACAATGAGACGTAGACCTGAGACACTGGCAGCCTATTTTATTTAAGATGACATTAAGTTATTAATGTCAAGTGTTGATAAACATATTTAATTGTGTTAAGTAATACAAAGAGATGAGGTATAATAAGTTGAATATTAACAATGCAAGAATTATAACATGTGACAAAATAAGAGATATCCAGAAAAAAAATGCACTAAAAATATTAAATTAGTACCTAGACAGAACAGTGAACAAGAATCAAAATGAGACGAAACACGGCCAGTGTACTATTAAACACTGTGGAGTTCCGTTGTCCACCTTCCGTCTCCATCATCATATCAGCTCGCTGTCACCATAATATTTTATTGTGATCCAAAACCAAGGTCTATGCAGTTTCAGAATTTTCCATCGACAATAAGTGTCTCAAACCGATTTGATTCCAAACAAGCAAACAAACATGAGTTATAGAAAAGTTTGGAAAAAACATTTATGGGTCTATTTGACGACCTCTGTGGCGCGCCGGGCGAGGAGCCGGCTGAGATGAAAGAGGCTTGTGTAAGTGACTGTTGGGTGTGTTATGTGGATAGGTTTATTTCCATCATACAGAACCAGTTCCGGTTATGGCCATATCTAAAACTCTTGGCTTCAGACTAGCAGGATCTTATGTAATGACCTAAATATTGGAACCTTTCTCTTTCCCCAGGCTAAAGTTCCTACAAGACTGGGTAGACGATGGGCCACCCATAGTGTTTTGGATCTCGGGTTTCTACTTCACGCAGTCTTTCCTGACTGGCGTGCTGCAGAACTACTCCAGGCATAACAAGATACCCATAGACCAGGTGCAGTTCGAGTTTGTGATCACCAGCTACGAGTCGGAATGTCAAGAGGAGCCCAGCTTTGGGGTGTATTGTAAGGTGAGGTGGACTTTGTTATCTTATGTCTTTTCTTTAGGCACTTTGTAGAGTCAAAACTAGGATAGACTTTGTATTCTAAGGACCAATGTTAGACACTGGGAGCACTAAAGAAAGGACAAACTACAAGCTATAGTTTTTTTGCAGATAAAGCATCTACTTACATGGCTGGGTTCTGCGACATACGAAACCCGACCAATCTATTAGAGCCGCGTTTTATTTACTAGGAATTCTTTTTTGGTTATTTATGTGTATTTGTTAACTTTACAAGCAGCAAAGTCAAACTATGGACAAGCAGGATCATGAACACAGTGTGTTTGTATGGGTATGTTTTAGAGAGAAAAGTAGCTAGAAGGGGCTGGCTTTGTTAAAAGTGTGGATTGCTTTTAAAGCCCAGTGTTATATTTTGCTTTTCTGCACAATTATATAAAAAGTAAAGTGCACACTTATAATTAAAATCAGTGCTCTTGACTGATTTTACAAATTTCTGCTTCACTCGTACACTAATTTTTACAACAAGCTTTTATTTTGATTCGGACCGTATTGTTCTTTCAACTTGCAATGTATGTTTGTTTGGTCAAATCTTACAAGCTGATTTAGAACGGGTTATTCCTCTCTGTCTATCATCCACTTCTCAACATCCGATTGAGCTGAAATTTTGCATACCTTTCAAGTTCCGAGGACAATACATTATTATGGTGAAATCAATAATATTGTATTGTCAAGTTATCTGATGATGGCGACGGAAGGTGGACCATGGAACTCCACGATGGATAATAGTAGACTGGCTGTGTTTAGGCTGATTTTGAACAGCACATGGTTCAGATCACCAATTTTATAAAAGCTTGTTTTGAAAAACTAATTTTTCACCAAATAGATATATCTATTTATCGACGATCTCTGTGGCGCGGCAGGCGAAGGTTCGCCTGCGACGCAGAAGGTTGCGGGTTCGATTCCCGCCTCGGAACAGATATTTGTACAATCTGCAGATATTTGTTCAGGGTGTTCTGGGTATCTACTATGTATAATAAAAAATATCTATCTATGTAATGTATTGTATTAAGTATATCAGTTATCTAGTACCCATAACACAAGCTCTGCTTAGCTTGGGTCTAGATAATTTTGTGTGAACTGTTCAGCATTATTATGTATTTATCTATCATAGACTAAATGCCTGATACTTCACAGGGCATTTTCCTAGAAGGTTCAAGATGGAATCGAAAAACAATGCAACTGGACGAGTCATACCCAAAGATTCTTTTCGACACCATCCCCATAATCTGGTTCCAGCCGGCACTGACTGCTGATTTCAATCCACCACCCTGCTACTTCTGCCCCATTTACAAAACTAGTGAGAGGAAGGGAGTTCTGGCTACAACGGGCCATTCAAGCAACTTTGTCATGTATATAACCCTGCCTTCAGACATTCCACAGACGCATTGGGTCAACCGTGGAGTAGCTGCCTTGACACAATTAGATGATTAGTATTTGAAATGGGCAGATTTTATTATTGTATTTATATTTGGTATTTCATTGTTATTTTGAGATCTGACTAAAAGAAAGTTAAGGCATCTTTATTTTAAAACTATCCAACACAAAAAAAACCTTTTAAATTGGAGTTGTATTTTTTTTTGTGTTTTTAACCTGTTCTCAGCTTTACTACTGTGATATTTCCTAACAATATCTAGTCAAATGTGTGATAATGAGTACTTAATAAATTGTCTAAATATGAGTTGCGCTTTATTATTTTATCATAGTTCTTTGTATCATAAATAACATATAGCCACCATGTCCGGGCTAGAATAAACACCTCCTCCCACGGATGTTGTAAAATCCGACAAAAAAAACTTAACTACATTATTATAAGTACTTAGAAGCGATTTCTTCTGGAAAACCTTTAGATGGAGACTCAGATACAGATACCAGATAGATTATGACCTGATTTGAGCTATAGAGTACTTTTATCCCGGAGATTACACCAGGGGATGGTCAGCAGCATCTACCTGAGTACTCAATACTAATACTGCAAACACCAATTAGCCTACCAAGCATGGTGATTATGGCGAATCCCCACTAATCTATGAGGGAGACCTCGAAAATGAAAATCTACTTCAAAGTTAAAATTACAGGGAGGGATTACAGGGAGGGGAAAGGAGTGTGAGGCAGGGGAAGACTTCTCCCCTATAGGTGGGGAAACCTATAGGGGAACCTGCACTGAGCTACATTTTAAAGTATCCTCGTTTCCCCACTCATAGGGGAGTGTATGTCTCCTCTCCATTAACTAATGGTTGATTTTGGAAACCAGAGCCATCAGTTGACTTTGACAGACATACTATTTATATATATTCTATCACTGACATTGGTTCCTCAAAGTTTATAAGGGAAACAATTGAAACCATCCGCTTATGAGGATTTGGCTGTCTACACTTTAAAGTAGCAGTTTTGCATTATAAAAATGCAAAACCAATCATCATAGCTTAGAATGAAATATTTTAGAAATTAGGATAGTTATACTGATATCCTTCCGGTCTTGACTTACGGATCACAAACTTGGTCTTTGATAAACATCCAGAAATCCAAACTCAAGGTTTGCCAAAAGGCAATGGAGCGCAGTATTTTGGCGCTTTAAACTAACTGACCACATCCGAAACACCATACTGCACTCCAAAACCAAAGTCGCCGATGTGGCAGAGAAGGCCGCGCGGCTGAAGTGGGATTGGGCCGGCCATATTTGCCGCATGCCCGACGAACTTTGGGCCAAAATCACCACGGCATGGAGCCTTGACACAGCTAGGCAGCGTCGCGGCAGACCAGGCATGAGGTGGCGGGATGAACTGGACGCCTATGAGAGGGAATTGGAAATGGTTGCACAGGACCGTGGTGACTGGCGGAAGTTGGGGGAGGCCTTTGCCCAACAATGGGACAGTATGGGCTAATAGTAATAATAATAATAGTAATACCAATATCCCGATGAGAGATAGCAGAAGGATAGAAGTAAGTACCTACCAGTAAATAATTGACTTAAAATACTAATATATATGTCGCAGCCAGCTGGTTGAATCAGTCATTTAATTGGATGACTAGCTCTTTCCAGCCATTTAATTCGATTATTTTTATAAGATCCGTTTTTTTACTATGTAGAAAGGCTAATAATGTACTCACGCACCCATGCAACCAGAGAGGCGGGTTATTTACCGGGGATGGGCGGTCCAGTGGTTGAAAGGCTAACAAAGTATAACATAACATAATCTGGGGACTACAATCTCACGATGATACCATTTACAGGTATTTTCTCAAGGTCCCAGGATTTTTTATTTAGTGAATGGCGTTGTTCAATGAAAGGGCGAGCCGTTCAATTAAAGGGCTGAATTCAACCTATTGGCTGCAATATACATAAATAGGATTTACTTACACGATATTATTTATTCAAGTTTCGCGCTTTCTGCGGTGTGAACTAGACCTGTTTGTGCAAACAACTGGATTCACTAAAATAGCAGCAACAGAGGTATCTATTATAACTGTCCCTTTGGGTTTAAAAACAAATCCGGTCCAATAGTTTCCTTCAAACTAAATAAAAAATATCGTGCAACGAAATAAATAAACAAATGACAAATGTCTTTTTCTGAAAATCCATTGTATTTGAAAAAAAAAACAAACCAATAACCAACCTTTCTTCTTTTTCTAATGGCATCTGAGGAATACTTTGCAACAAAATTTGCGTTTTCAATCAAGCTGTCTAGTCAAGTCTGTCAAAAAATCAGAAAAATCGTTGAAGGTAAATATCGGGGTTTGAAATCTGCCATTTTTGAAAAAAACGTCGTCATTTTTATTTTATTACATTTTAATGTGTTTTTTCGAGTTAAATCGTGTAATTTTAGTGGCATTTTAACCGGTGTAACTTGGATAAATGGCACATGTGTGATGTAGTGAAATTTAAGTGTATTGCGAGTCTTTTCGAAATGGTGGATTTTTTCCTGTAAAAACTCAGTTTTTCTGCCACCGTTTAAACTGGGTTAGGACTTGACGGTTACTCTTGACGACTTGACTATAAAACTATAATAAATAAATCACTTGACATTGGCTAAATTTTTGCAAATAATGCACAGAAGCCATTACCGAAGCTAAGAAGAAGACGGTAAATATCGCAATTTAAAGGCCTTTACCTTCTGCAGCTCAAGAATGAGCTGCCGCTGTTGACCCGATTGATTCATAAGCCCGCTCCACATTCCCCTGCATGTGAATCACGCGCAATGGCGGAAAACGCGAGTTTTTCAACCGGGCGCAACCGTGCCTCGCCGTCTTGACGCCTGTCCAATGATTTTTCATACAAAATGTAGGAATGTGACGTGGTGCAAAACAGATAGAAGAGTTGCGCTGATATCGCGCCGTTTCTATGTGGCTTGCGCCTTACAGTCACCGAATAAGGAATAAATCTTGTTCTGGGCTTACAGTAGTCCACATTTGATGCGTAATGACATCTCACCTTATGGTAAAGCAACATGTCTGATAGTACCAACTACCAACTTCTCGGAAAAATGAGTGCTTCATGTTACACTCTTCCATCCCTTTTCACGAAATCACTCCCACAGATTGCAGGAGAGCGAGAGGAAAGATGTAAAACAATAAATATTTTAATGACTTAACTATACAAAATATAATTATATGACTTGACATTGACTAAATTGTTTGGAACCGTAGACAGAGTATAGTTTGGAACACTCCTCTGAAGCCATTTTATGAAGCGACGAAGGGAAATGAGGGGTTTTCACGGCCTTTTCACATCACCCTTGAAAATAGATGGCGCCAGCTCTGTTCTTATAAAAATATAAATCTAGTAGGTATATCTACTATAAATATAAATTAAAACTAAAAATAAAAATAAAAAACATCCAATAAATATCCTTATTAATGATTAATAATTAAAACTTATGTGTTATGTAATTGTGTGTTATGTATTGTGTGTTAGCGGCAAATTGATTTTCGCTATCTGAAGTATTGATGAGCTGGGCAAAAAACACGAACAAATTTGAATTTCGCGCCACAAGCTAAAGCAACCACCATAAAAACATCAAGAATATCCAATCTATAGTAGATTAGCAACTCAAATTAGTTGAAGTGTAAAGTAGCCTTAAGAAAATAAATCTCTAGTTCCATGCTACTTTGGTTGCTTTAATTTATTAATCGCAAAAAAAGTCATTTATAATAAAATTAAAGGAAAAATATATATAAAACCAACCAACCCAAATAGAATATTCGTTCATTTGCTTACTATGACGAATATGTTTTTTTTTTTTAAGTTTTTATTCCTCTTTGATTATAAGCGTAAAATGAAACGTTAGCATTATTATTTTGTTGTTGTTGGCAGTTGCATAAATAGATGGCGCGGCGAACTTGTAAACTGCGTAATCTTGCTTGATTGACTGACGTTTTTGGTTATTTTTGTTCTCGCCTCGTGTTTACTTTAGTGTCTAATTTCGGTTCAATTGCGAAAATTCGGTTGTGCAACGACATAAACGTTAACTATTCAATCATACTTAGTATCTCGGTTCGAAACAGTATCGATCGTCGGTTCCGGACTTTATAGGTATATGTACACAGTTCTATCACGTGGTGGTGTGGTGGTTTATATAATTTTTGTTTACCGCACAAGCAGAAAGTTTGCGCATGTGCGTCCCGTCCGTAACCTCAAATCGTGAAGGCACGGGTTCGGCAGGATCCGGATATCCGGGTCGAGAGGCGGCGACGACGGTCCTTTAGATCTGTGATGTGCCGCTGTGTGGACGAGCGGCTCGCGTGCGGACTGCGCTGGTGATATCTGTCGCGTGCCTGTCATGGCCCAGACTCAGTTCACGAGGAGCTCGGAGAGCGACGCATGGGCGCTGCTCTCGTTGAAGTCGGCGCCGCCGTCGCCGTCGAAGGTGCAGTGGGCGCAGGAGCCGGCGCCGCTCGCCATCGCGCGGCTGGACGGGCGCGACTTCGAGTACCTCATCCGGCAGAAGCGCGTGGTAATCGGCCGCAACTCAAGTCGCGGTCAGGTGGACGTGAACATGGGCCACTCGAGCTTCATCTCGCGGAGGCATCTCGAGGTGTTCTACGACCACCCGGAGTTCTACTTGACGTGCAACAGCAAGAATGGCGTTCTTGTTGACGGCGTCTTCCAGAGGAAGGGTTCAGCCGCCATGCTGCTTCCCAAGAGGTGAGTTGTTTGACCCCTCCCCCTTATCTCTTTGATAACTTTACTATTTACACTCATTAGCTTTTGTTTGTAAACAAACTTATTTGTTTATGTCCTACCCACCTGTTATTATTACTGTTTTGTAATTTTAGTTCACCAATAGATTCATTATTGACACAATACATATGGTCTCAACTGAAATGCTTCATTATTGTGCCTCCTCCGACTATAATGCCAACTGTTATTAAATATCACTCAGGTTTGTGTGTATTTTTAATGACAAATGATTACCCATCCACAGAAAATTGTAAACAAATAAAAAACATAGGTTATTATTTGGCAGTTCATAACATCTTCACATGTCTATAGACTGATAACACTATCAGCTTATTATTAGATTGCTGAAATTAATTTGAGAGTGTGTATGAAACTTGTAAGTAAACACAGTATGAGTGTGGCATTATTTGGATGATGCAATCATTAACTGAGTGTTTTAGGTTAAGGGTCATGATCAAAAGTATTACTGTATGACTTTAGAAACATGGCACGCTTTGGTATTCTGACCATATTAGAAACAAATAGGACTCGCTATCCTATAATTATTGCTATTCTATGTTCTCCGATAGACACAGGGGCTTCAAGGTCGCAGTTTTGGTAAAGTCCATTGACATTAATCAGTTTGTTTGTGAATATTTTTAAGATTTATTCACACATGTCCATGTCCAGAGCTTTAAAGAAAACATGCTTTTTTAATTCTCATTTTATCTGTGTGTGAAAGTCAACTGCTGAACAATGAACTGTCTTTGGTAAAGCACTAATTAGTATTGAGGAAGGAAAATGGCCGATTAGGGAATGATTGTAATTAAATATGTAGGTATCAAATGTTTTTATATACATTTAAAACATTCTTGTGCTGAGGCCCAAGTTTATGAACCTACACAGGTGGTTACTGTAACTCTTGGTCGGAAACTAGGTATCTGCTTATACAAATTGGTTGCATTAAAGAGCTTTTTATAATCAACCCAATGAATTATTGTCAAATCAAATGAGGCGCAAGTAAATTTGTGGTTGCATAAAACATACTCCCCAAGTGATTACATTTAAAAAAAAAAACTATGATAGACCTTTGTTTGGCCTCGATCTCACCTGTTGGTAAGTGACGATGTGGCTGAAGATGAAGCACAAAGGTCTAGAAGGCACCTATTCAATCTAGCCTTGAAGATACCCAGATTATAGTTTTCAGGAAAGGCAGACAACGGTAGTGTATTCTTTTCCTTAGCAGTTCGCATTGTAAAGGTAGAACTGAAACGTTTAGTACGAATAGAGGGTATAGAGGGTATACATTGTACCTGTGGCACAGCTCCCATAGGATTACCAACAACCTTGTCCGATCTGAAGATCTTTGAAGTGATTACGACGCCAGGAGGGCTGCTGTTGGTACAATTTCGTTAAATGGGGATTCTCCGACTGCGACTGGGAAGCCACACCACAATCAATACTTTATTAGTTTTCTTGCCCATGATGCCCAAACAAATGCAGAATTAAATATCTGTGTGATGCCAATTAAGAAGCCATTGCATGGCAAGGTTTTGGGCTAGAGTAATATAAAATCACAATATTTTAACCCTAAACATGCATTGACTTGAGTAACTTGAGTACACACAAGTTATTTTATTTTCCATATTGCGGTGAAAGTGAACAAAAAATTCTAGATAAAAGTGAGTCAGCTGTATGTTACTCAGATTGGATTGCTTTTTATCATACACTTGTTTACTAGAAAATGTTACCTGAAAGGCTTAGTGTATGTGTGTCATACATCACCCATTATCAAATGTGAATACAAACTTTTTAGAGTTCTGTACCCAAGGCTGTTTGGCAAACAGGACCCCTATTATTAATTACTGAGCCTACGCTGTCCGTCCATCTACATTCTGTCAAAGGGGCATATCCCTGAAGCCATCATCATCAGCCCACACTAGTGTGGACATAGGCCTCTCCCAATTCGGCTCTTCTCATCCACCTTTAGCTTCACCTAGCCAGAGGGTGCCCCACTCTGAGTTTGCTGAGAAGCGGTCTCTACTCAAGAACTCGCTTACCCCAACGGGTGTCGGTTCTTCAGCATTGGCACTGCAGCTCGCTAATCTGGTGGGCTATGTCGATGACTTTATGATTGAATATGATGTTAAAATTTTGATCTGAAAACAAAGCCCTACACTACGAAATCACCCCCATTTGTTCAGAGTTTTATATTAATGTTAACATAACATGAACATTTAGTACCTTATTACCTTGTGAGTGTAGGCCGGTTAAATAGCCAAGCATTTGTACACTAAGATCACCTAATGAAAAATGACGATGTGGTTGACGATTCTGCTTGCTTGTCTAGACGATACTTTACTACTTAGTACTTTGAAGATACTTCTGAATATCAAGTTTCCAGTTAGCAATGTAAGGTACTAAATTTTCATGTTATTTGCAACTTTGCTGCGCTGCCTATAACTTAACATTGATAGCTATGCTCTTTAATCAATTTCAATTTGACTGTGCCTTCTGTAACTGGTTTATTATTGGTTTCACATGTGGTATTAGTCTATTGCAAGAAACTTTGATTCTAAGGTGCTAAGTTCTGTTAGAACTACCGAACTAGTTTGGGGATAGTAGGGGGTTCTCCTTTCATGAAGAATTCATGATTGTGGCCGGAAGTGCCTGCTACACTAATAGATTGTACAACAAACTTTGCAGGGCCTATTTGATTGTCCAGAACCATCATGACATGCCATAATGGTACAAATTTACCCATAGAGCCTCTCCTACAAACCCAAATAAGCTGATGAGTCATAAGTTGAATGTACCTTTATTTTTTATGGTTTTGTAACAATTGGCTATGGGTTAGATGTGGTCATACCTTTTGTCACAGGTATCCAAGTCATTTGCAAGCATAGATCAATATTATGGTTTCTACGGCTATGAAAGACTCTTATCACAACACACAGCTTGTCAAATTGTCACTATGCATGATACTTATCTATATATATATATAGGTACTAGTATAGTATAATTTAATCTGTGATATAGGTAACTATTTCTTGGGCTTTGTGACCGTCTATAGTTTCTGAAACCTGTTAGCTGTTTCAATTCATGTTTTTTTTCTTCTCTTTATTGCACAATAAACAAGGAAATTGTACAAACGGAGGACTTTAGCATTTTCTGCCAGTCATCCATGAGGATGAAACATTATGGTTGGCATGCTCTAAACTAATTACATAAGAAAAATAATAACAATAATATAACTTATAAACTAATCTTGCATATTCATTTTATCTAGCCTTGGTGCCCTCATCCTAACTATAACTAATTCGTGCTGTGGTTTTTTAATTTCAGGCTCTGGAAAGAGCTATTGATTTTCGGAGTTGTGAATCTGAATACTTTTTATGAAAAATTAAGTATAGGTACCTATATGTGAAAGTCTATCTAAACCAAGGCCGAAAACGATAGATACATGCTACATTTTCCAAAAGAAACATTAGACTTCAAACCTTTCAATAAAAAGTCTTATGCGTGTTTTTGTCTGTTTAATTAATTCTGAAATTCAGTATTACCTCCTAACTCCTAATCTATAAGGAGTGCTGTGGCTTTCATCATCAGCTCACGAGCATTAGATGATAACTTCCAGACGCAAAAACCTGAATAACTTATGAAAAATTTACAAGTACTGAACGTGCAAATTATTTTTTTTAGAATTTCCCTCGATTTTTCTGAGATTCCATCAACAGATCCTGACTTGGTGAATATGAGACCACCTTGGAACCAATTACCACAAAAAGATTTTTTAAAATAGGTTCACAAATTAACGGAGATATTAGTGAAAATACTTAAAACTTAAAATTTGAGTACCTACTAGGTATTAGGTTTATAAAAGAAAAAACCAGCCAAGAGCGAGTCGGACTCGCGCACCAAGGGTTTCATCTATAAAAACTGCAAAAAAATCACGTTTGTTGTATGGGAGCCCCCTTAAATATTTATTTTATTCTCTTTTTTAGTATTTGTTGTTATAGCGCCAACAGAAATACATCATCTGTGAAAATTTCAACTGTCTAACTATCACGGTTCATGAGATACAGCCTGGTGACAGACGGACCGACGGACAGCGGAGTCTTAGTAAAAGGGTCCCGTTTTACCCTTTGGTTACGGAACCCTAAAAATTGGTACATCCTTGTCGAGATACCTACCTAACTAGGTATTGTTTGTTTTACTTTCGTCGTCATATATGTATATTGTGAGCGCTCGCGCTGTGCTAACTACCTAGCCTGCCTAGGTATTGTAGTGCTACCTACATGCGTGTGTTGATTGCCGTGTTTGGCCGGCGCCGGCGTATTTGTGTCACATGTGCTCGGCGTGGCTAGGGCGGCCTTGCGAGCGTTCAGAACTTGCTAGCAAGTACCGGACGCCGTTCTAGTGCAGTAAACAGGTTACATCAGCTTAGTTAGGTGATAGGTGAGAAATCAGGCAAGCATCTGCCCGGCGCACATTCAAGCTAAAGTTCAAAAATCATTATCCTTGACCTGTCTACGTTATAAGTATATTGGCAGAATTAGTAGGGCACATAATGTAGTATTTGACTTCATTGCATTCATTTATATATTTTACTATAGTATATTATGCTTTCGAGTTATGTAAACGTTGTATGTTATTCATCTATCATTATTATTGTTGATATTATTTATTTATTTTCCTCTTGTGCACCGCCGCTCGTTATTGCTTCGCTCATTACTGTCCATACAACGGTTGCCTGGAAGAAATCGCTCAGCGATAAGGCCGCCCATTGTACTGTAATTTTGTTTATAGTTAATCCTATTGTGTTTTATTTTTTTGGTGTACCGGCTTATGTCGCTGGAGTAAATGGTAATGTTCCGTCATGTTGACGATATTACATAGTCTCGCGCCTGTTTCCCGGAGGGGTAGGCAGAGACTAAGAATTTCCACTTGCTACAATCCTGACTAACCTCTATTGCTTCATTCACTTAATTGATGACTTCTGGCGCGGCGGGCTAAACGAATGAGATGCGAGAGGTTGCCGGTTCGATTCCCGCTGCGGAATAAATGTTTGTATGATCTGAAATTTGTTCTATGCCTGGGTAGTGTGGTACCATGATACTACTCGTAGTCCTTAATACCCATTACACAGGGGACCCTAGCGTGGGATCAGGACTTTATGTGACTGTTGGTTGTTATTCTGGTTGTGGCTTTTCTCAAGAACGACTTCGATCTGAATAGGTTCGCCGAGGTATTCCTCTTCCAAAATGTCCCTTTTAAGCTAGCCTTATGTACTTACTGTTACTGTTAGCCTGAATCATCCCATTGTTGGGCAAAGGCCTCACCCCATATCCTCCAGTCACTACGATCCTGTGCTATTGTTTGCCAATCTGTGTTAAAAGTGTCTATTTCATCGCGCCATCTCTTGCGTGGTCTGCCGCGATGCCACCGCGCCGTCTCGCTGTGTCAGGGCTCCACATAGTGGTTATTTTGGCCCACAGTTCATCAGGCATGCGACAGACATGTCCAGCCCAATTCCACTTCAGCTAAGCGGCTTTTTCTCCTACGTCGGCGATTTCAGTTTTGGAGCGCAGTATGGTGTTTCGAATCCGGTCGGTTAATTATGTACTTATATCCTTTTTTTTTCATCCTTTCTAGGTGCCAAACCTTCTTAGCATGCCCTTTTCAATCCTTGTACTACGTCTTCATTCATTCCACAACTGTTCCTCACTCTATCTCTCAGAGCTCTCATTGATGGTAAAGATAGATGATATTCTAAGAATCTAATTCCTTAGAATATAGGTCGGTAGAATCAAAGCCTAACTTGCATCATGAGACATGTATCTCGAGTACCCTAATAGTTTATAGTCACTCTCGACCTTGCACTATACTGCAGTGGAGTTTCAATTGGTCTTTAAGTATTGAGGACACGGAGGGCTTAGCCCAGCAGGATATGCCGGCCCTCAGATGTATTGTAGGACAGGATAACACGGCCCTACTATCAAATAAAACGAAACTTCCCGTAAGACATTCCAAAATAATTAACAGATATAAATATATATATACATTATTATTACATTTATTTATTAACGAGTTTTAAAATTGCTGGAGTGTCTGGCTTCAGAATAGATCCCTCCATCTCCTCCCATGGATATCGTAAACACCAACTCAAAGGATTACCCGGACTTGTTGATAAGATTCGTTGATATACTATTTGTCCTGGCTGCTAGCTTGTTATGGAATGTGTTATTACTGGAAGAAAGCATTAGCCGAGTCCGTCGTGAAAAAGGCGTGTGTTTATGTATTTATGTATGCTACTTTAAATTATTTTGGAAATTAGGTTAGCCTTACCTACCAACAATACAATTTTATGCGAGGATTGTGGGATCGTCCTCCAAAAACGCACAATGCTAAGTTGTCCCATTATTACCCGACTACAGCAAAGCCAAAAGGAAGGGTTATCAAATTCATAATCTTTATTTCACGCTTATTGAGAATTGCACTAAACCTAAACAATAAGCCCATAGCAAAGATCCAATTGGATCTTGATCACTGGATCTACAGAGAGTAAACGAACATAAATACCTTAGAAACTAACATACGTATAAAAACACTTTATTTATAACTTAATCTAACACACGTGTGACCGCGTGACAGACGGCCCTTGAACCGCTGGAACTTCACCCCTTTCGGCCAGAAGTCAGGGTTATGTTTTAGCAGAATCTATGTGTAGTGTGCCGTTCCACCATAGCGCTTAAACTACTAATCCGATTTTAATGAATGAGGTGTCAACCTTTTCTATGTCCTCGATGTGGGCGTATTTGTATATCAGCATAAAGACCTATTTCAGCAAGCAAGTAGATGTTACAATTATAGCATATAACCTCAACATAAACATAAATTATTGAGACCACTAACTAGATTGACATTATCCTCAAATAATAGTTATATTTAATGGCAATTCAAATTTTTAATAAAATTCCTGAAGAGAGGACATGAAATTTTCTAGTTTTTTAAATACAATTTGATACAATGGCTTGCTGAGAAATGCTTTTATAGCATTGATGAATTTTGTTGGTTATATAATTTAATTTGTGTTGTGTTTTGTTACTTATAATATGACTATGTGACCTTTTTGTTGTTTGCCTTGATATGTTTAATTGTAGAGACTTATTTGTAAAGGCAGGTTTTGGTAGATTAAACTAGATTTAAGACGTCTTGGTACCTGGAACCTTTTGAATAAATGATTATGATTATGATTATGAAAGGTCCAAGACGTAGGCTACATTTTATCCGATAAAACAAAATCAATATGACGATAATATCAATATATCAATTATACATCCAAAAAAGTGTGGTCTCTGACCTTTGGTTTTTGCTATCGTACCTAGTGGGATATCAAATGAAAGAGGAGAACATCATTGTGTTTTTTTTAAATGTAATGGCTTGTCAAACTGGCATGCGGCCCGCCTGATGGTAAGCGGTTACCGTCGCCTATTGACATCTGCATTGCATTGAAGGACTTTTATTATTATTTATTTTGAAGCGGTTCATGTTGTAGTTTACCTTCGCTACATATTATTATCACTACATATTTGATTATTTACACTTTATATTCATAAGTCCCTAACGTTGTTTTTTTTAACATTGGTAGACCTTTGTTTGACTACGATCTCACCAGTTGGTAAATGACGATGTGGTCGAAGATGGAGCACAAAGGTCTAGAAGGCATCTATTCACTCTAGCCTTGATTATAGCCGACCCTAGTCGGGCTTTTATAACAATTTACTTGTTTTCTAAACGAGTGCTTCCGTATTCATCCCAGGAATTCATCCCACATGCTAAAAGTAGTAATAATTATTCGGGATTCTAACCACGTAAAAACAGTCTTCCCTCTTTGAAATGCATTATGACCGACCGTGACCATATTACGCCATAAATTGTAGAATCTGCTAAGTAATTGAATACTGCTGATTTGTGATGCAAACGCCGGCTTTGTTTACATGACGTGTCGTTCATTACACATACCTACCTACTTACAAACGAAACGCATTTGTTGATTACATTGATTAGGTACCTGTTTACCTAATTTGCACTATGCCTATTATTTCGCCGAATTGGCATAATTATAAGCGATGGGTATAATAAGTAGTAGTACAGAGTTTTTTTGTGAAAGAGTTCGTCCGGGGAAGTACTACCACCATACCTATTTCTGCCGCAAAACAGTAGTGCTCACATTGCTATGTTCCGGTTTGAAGGGTAAGGGTGCCGGTGCAATTACAGACACATGAGACTTTTCATATTTATGTGTCAGGGTGGCGGGCGCAGTCCAATGCCACTTAGGGTGCGTCTTAGTGGACGTGACCTATGTGATAATGCATTGTTAAAGACCGCCCCCTTATTCGCTATCTATGACATTTCATTTATGAATTTCGCATTCGACAGTTCTTACTAGCTGGAGTATATTTCAATCAATATGTTACAGCTCGATAAATCAGTGGTCTAGCCTGTTATGATCGCCACCCAGCCGTGTCTATAGTCCCATGACCTCAATACCTTCCATATTCATGCTGACTTACTTGTAAACGACATGTGACTCACACACACACAAATGGAAAGAATACACAGATAGGCGTACATACTCCACATACTGGGTGAACTTTACCACCTAACATTCTACCTTTCAATACTCGCGGATGCAAGCACTTCCAACGGCACCTCGCTAAGCCTTCAACGAATATAAATAAATAAAATAAATGTTAGGTTTTTGTGAAAAATATAGTTTTCAATAAAAGCTTTTATACAAGTAATTAATTTTGTAAAAATTTAAAAAACCATCATCGCAATGAAACGGCTGAACCGATTTTGATCAAACATAGCTAAGAACACTCCCGTTAATTCACCATCCAAACAAAAAAAAAACAAATCGGTTCATCCGTTCGGGAGCTACGATGGGACAGACAGACACACACACACACACACACACACACACACACACACACACATACACACATACACACATACACACACACACATACACACACTCACACACACACACACATACACACACACACACACACACGTCAAACTTATAAAACGCCGTCGTTTTTGCGTCGGGGGTTAAAAATTAGTGATCGTAACCGTGTGCTGATCAAAATGAGCCTAAACACGGCCAGACTACTATTATCCCTTAAGGAGTTCCGTTGTCCACCGTCCGTCTACATCACCAGATCAGCTCGTTGTCACCATAATATTGCGTTGTCATCGGAACTTGACAGGTATGCAAAATATCATCTCAATCGGTCGAGGATAACTGCTTTAAAATTCGGTTGCAAGATTCCACCCGGACAAACATTGCAAGTTAATATAAAGCTTGTAAAAAGGGCATTTACCATACCATTTTGCTATTCATTGCACTGCGTGTTTTAAATATTTCTGCTATTGAAAATAGGCTAAAACACGCAGCGCAATGAACAGCAAAATAGTAATCGTCATCGATTAGACAATAGCTGTAAAGGTCATAATCTATAATCATAGATCTTTACACCAAATGTCATCGAAATCGGTTCAGCCGTTTCGGCATGATTGAGTAACAAACATACAAACATCGTAACTTGGACACATTTAGCTAGGTTCATATTGCTGTGTCAGGGTGTGTCGTGGCGCGCCTGAACACAATCGGTTACGTTTATTACCTACTAGTGGAATGCCCGCGACTTCGTCCGCGTGTACTTTTCCATACAAAGTTCAACACCCCGCTGCAACCCCTTAGGGGTTGAATTTCTGGAATTCCTTTCTTAGTGCATCCCTAGACTACAAGGCGAACGTACCCTTCAAACAGGTCTCTGACTTACGGTTTAGGCTGCGTTTCCATTGACGCGGAGTTGGGCGGAGCGGTGCTTAGCGGTGCATGAATTGACCAATCACTATGCTCGAAATCTCTGCTCCGCTTCAATGGAAACAGCACGAGCGGAGCGGGGCAGAGCTGAACGGATATTCATATAAAATAAGCGAGGTGATGCGGAGCGGAGGACAGCGGGGCGGTGCGTTGCGGAGGGTAGCTAGGAGAGCGAAGCGGCGAGGTGCGGACCGGGGTGCGGGGGAGGGTGTGACGCCACGACTCGCGCGCAGTGCGTCGTAGTAGTTATCAACGTTACGTGATAGGTGCAATACGTATCAAAATCGATGAGAAGTTCCTCTCCGCTCCGCTCCGCTCCTCTTCTTTCTGCTTCAGTGGAAACACTTACCACTTTTCACCGCTATTCTCCGCTCATCTCCGCGTCAATGGAAACGCAGCCTTAGGCTGTGCGTTGATAGTCAGTCAGTCAGTCAGTCACGCAACGATTTTATATATATTGATGACTAGATTCATATTAGTAGGTTCACGCGCCACAACACAACACAACACAACCTACTAATGTGAATCTACTCATAGGTAATAAACGTAACCGATTGCGTTCTGGCCCTGGCGAGCCACGACACACCCCGACACAACAATATGAACCTAGCTTTATGATATTATTGTGGGATTCGTGCTGCAAAGCCTTCTGTGACTACCTTTAACTCGGTTGGTAACGAACGAGCAGTAAAGCTAACACAAACTAACATTATCTCTGACCTAGGAAATTCAGGGTCACCAAGATACAGGCCTAGCCTAGTTTGGGACCCACTGTATAGTCTCAAATTTGCATGTTGTTTTTACTTTAATTATCATTTTTGTAAAGCTCACTGTTTGATACTTAATATTAACCTGTGTTTGTTTCGTAATAAATGTATCATATCTTATCTTATCTTATCTTTAGGCCGAGATAAATAGACGTTACTCAGCACGTACTAATGCTTAGCATTGTTCATGTCACTCTCTAGCACGCGTGATTTAACATTTGTGTGACAGTGACGGGGAATACGCTAAGCATAAGAACGTGCTAAGTAAGATCTATTTATCTCGGCCTATGTCTATCTATCTAACTATGCTATTATATAATAGGATTATATTATAATTCGCCCTAATTCGCCCCCGCAAAGTTTCAAAATGATTAATGCAACTGACAACGCCCATGTGACTAGACTAAACATTGATACAGAAACTGATAACCTTGTAATAATAAAATTGTAAACTATATATATAGGGAGAACCCTCCCTATGATCACCCCATGCATGATATTATGGCATGTGTGGCGGATACTTGTGGTGGAAGTTGGTGAGGCGTGACGGAACAGACAATTTTTTTTTAATCAGATGTATATGTAGTCAAGCAATTTAGCTGAACTTTTTGAAGAGCATTCCATATTACCACAAAGTGAATAATTATATAAAATAAAATAAAAACCCTCAACGCAATGAAACGGCTGAACCGATTATGATCAAACATAGCTAAGAACACTACCGACAAATTCACATTTAAGACAACGACGGGAGCAACGATGCCACAGACAGACACACACACACACACACACACACACACACACACACCTACACACACACACCTACACACACACACACTCACACACAGACACGTAAACTTATAACACCCGGTCGTTTTTGCGTCGGGTTAATAAGACAACTATAATGCGCGTCATGTAAAAAGAACGCTGGCGGACAAGCTTCCTCAGGCGTTCCAGCGTTCTTTTTAAGAGATTTCTTACTTTTCTACTTATTTAAGAGATGTATACCTATGCATTGAATGAGTGCCTACCTAGTTTACTACAAATAATGTAAAATTATAGTACGCGTCATGTAAAAAGAACGCTGGAACGCCTGTAGAAGCTTGACGGCCAGCGTTCTTTTTACATGACGCGCACTATAAAGAAGATTGAGGCAGTATACTGTGCTCAACAAATAGCAACATCTGCTGTTGTATGTCTGTATCTGTGTATTTTCCACATACAGGCATCGAAGTAGGAAAAATCTGGAAAAAAAGTTTTATAGGTACTAGGTTCGAGACGAAGTTGTCATACTGAGGCGAGTCAAACTCAAAGTCAAAAGTATTTTATTCTCTGAAATCACAAGGATCATTTTGAATTGTCATAAGACAATCCCACCCATAATAATAGCCAATTGTCATAAGATAATTATATCACCCTATAACTTATCAGCCTTTTTTTTTAAATCACGGGTCAGTCATACTGTCTGATCTACCGAGTACCGACACTGAACGTCCACTGAGAATCCCATAAGCTTTCACTACCGTACCCAGCAATTCATGCAGGTCAGTTCTGTTACGTCAGCTACAACGGTCAGAAGTGGAATGCACCGAGCACGCCAACCGACGATGCGTTTCCAGCCAGCGCGTGTTTACATCGTCGCGATGAGTCGTGTGTGCGTCTTAGTTACGTAACTAACGCCAGGGGACGCGACACGCGGTGTAGAATTGCGACCGCGAGCGTCCAAGAAGTCCACTGTCAAAAATGCTGCTTCCACCGCTCGTGGAGCGACATCATTGTGTGGCGCTGTTTGCTTTATTTCGCCAGGCGCATATTAGATCCTTGTAGCTACCTCTGTGGCGCGGCGGGCGAACGTTCGCCTGCGACGCCAGAGGTTGCGGGTTTGATTCCCACCTCGTAACAAATACTTGTGCGATCTGCAGATATTTGTTCAGGGTGTTCTGGGTATTTTCTATGCATAATAAAAAATATCTATCTATGTTATATGTTGTATTAAGTATATCAGTTATCTAGTACCCATAACACAAGCTCTGCTTAGCTTGGGGCTAGATAATGTTGTGTAAACTGTCCAGCATTATTTATTTTATTATTTATTTGGAGCTAGGCGTCACGCGGTGTCAATCGTAAGCAGCAATCCAGCAGTTTAAACCGACTTAAAAAAAAGGAGGTTCGCAATTAGTGTGTTTTTGATGTTACAAGCTTTTATTTAACTTGCAATGTATGTATGTTTGTCTGGGTGGAATCAGGGTGGAATCTTGCAACTGAATGAAGCAGTTATCCTCAACCGATTGAGCTGAAATTTGGCATACCTTTCAAGTTCCGATGACGAGAATGCACTAGTATGGTGACAGCGAGCAGATCTGATGATGGAGACCAAAGGTGGACAACGGAGCTCCTCGATGGATAATAGTAGACTGGCCGGGATTAGGCTTATTTTGATCAGCACACGGTTACGATCACTAATTTTATAATAAAGGTTTTATTTGAAAAATACATTTTTCACAAAAAACTTATTTGCTACCTCATTTCTCCGTAATTTATGAAACGATTAGCATTTTTTTTAGTTGTTACGATATACTTCCAGATTGGTCCCATTTTCATAACTAACTAACTACTACTAACTATTGCTGGACAGTTCACACAACATTATCTAGCCCCAAGCTATGCAGAGCTTGTGTTATGGGTACTAGATAACTGATATACTTAATAGAATATATTACATAGATAGATATTTTTTATTATGCATAGAAAATACCCAGAACACCCTGAACAAATATCTGCGATCGCACAAATATTTGTTCCGAGGCGGGAATCGAACCCGCAACCTCCTGCGTCGCAGGGCAAGCTTAGCCCGCCGCGCCACAGAGGTCGTCAAATCTGGTTTTGATGATGGGATCCATGAGGAATTGAGGGAGCTCCTCAAATATTATATGCACCTATATAGCGATTTCGGTATTTTCAGCAACAATTCAAGCATGTGCATTCAGAAAGTGCCATTTGGTGAAGTGGAACTGATGAAGAAGACCAGAGATGGCCATTAGAACTACTCAATGATAACTATTTCACAGGTGGCATACGTGTCAAGTTCCGATGACAATACAATATGATGGTGACAGCGAGCTGATCTGATGACGGAGACCAAAGGTGGACAACGGAGCTCCTTGATGGATAATACGAGTTGGTAGTAGACTGGCCGTGTTTAGGCTCATTGTGATCAGCACACGGTTCCGATCAATAATATTATAAAATCTTGTATTGTGGATAAATTCCTAGCTTGGAAGTCGGTAAAATAATTATGTGAGCTTTTCGTTCAGGCTTCAATGTATGTTGTCCTCCCTCAGTGACAGTGGGCCTTAAAACCGGATTGAACTGGTCAAATCGGCATAGTGACCGTGAATTTTGATAACGTTATTGTGCGTTTGTTTGAATTTGGGTGGTCTTCTTTGTGTTTAAATGATTAGAAGTAAGCACTCGGCGCGGTATCTACTTTGCTGATAGGATAGTTTTATTTGCGAGATTGCGTTTATTGGCCGGGCGAAGCGAGGTCTCGGAGTCTAATTACCTACAGGATGCGGCGTTTGTATGCGTGTTAGTTATAATGTGTGTTTGTCCGACGATAACGGCAGAACCGTTGATCCAATATTGATGAAACTTTGTAGGTTGGTAGGTTATTTAATTATAATTTTTGAGTTTGAAAAAGAAGCTTGAACGGTACAGGGGTTTTTAATCTACGGGGGTCCAAGATGTCCCCCAAGAAATACCGAACTCAACTCAACTCATACCAATTCGGCGAACTACTACTTCGTTTGAGACGTATCATATTTTTGTCTGATAAGTGGTGCAAGAATTGCGTTGGCTTGTTTCTGCCTCCTCCATTTCCCTTGTTTATAATTAATTCATTAATAATTTTGGACAGTTCACACTACATTATCTAATCCCAAGCTAAGTAGAGCTTGTGTTATTTGGTACTAGATAACTGATTATACTTCATATAATACATTACATAGTTTTTATTATTATACATTGAAAATACCCAGAACAAATATCTGCAGATCGTACAAATATTTGTTCCGAGGCGGGAATTGAACCCGCAACCTCCTGCTTCGCAGGCGAACCTTCGCCCGCCGCGCCACAGAGGTCGTCCAAATGTTGTACACTTGTTGTTTGTTTTACTTTTTAGCTGCAGCTTCCAATTACGTTTAGGTCGTTTCCACCCGGTTTTCCTGTCCGTGTGTTTGCACGGCACGCATGCGTCGCCGTCGCGCGCGCCGCAGTCAGTGCAGCGGTAGTGCCAACGTTCGGGTTGCGCAATGCCATGTTTATTGGTAAACAGTGTTACTCTTTGACATTCCTGTTTCTTCAACATTGTTAGGACTTCTGAGATAGGTTTCTAAGGTCAACTTATAGTTTATGCTGTTCTAGTTCTGAAGATTAACTGACTCTTGAAATAGAATGGAATAAAAAAGCTATAATTTCGTAATTTTTTGCGTCATTGACATACACATGATCACGAATTGTAACGGGTTGTGATTTGGGATCCCTTTCAAGTAGGTCGAAAAAGAATGATTTCCTTTACTGCTGCCAACTTCCGTTTCATGTTTTTTTAATTTTTTTATTTCTTAACTTCTTTAGATTTTTCATTGAGCTGCGTGTAATGTTCCATTACCCATTTGAAAATCGTGTAGGCAGAAACGATTTCGAAAAGCCCATGTTTTGGAAACCGTCCAAAAATGATGTTGTGACATTACAATAATATATATTTAGAATTTACGGCTGTTTATTTACTTGTAAGTCACGTGAAGCCGGTTCAATGGCAAAATTAGAAATATCTTTTATGGTTTATTGTTCAATACGGTATATTTATCTACAATCTAAATTCTTGTTCGTCTCGTTGTCATTTAAACACTTATATGGATTTTTAAAGATTGGTCTACTTAGTCCTCAGAATTTATATTTCAAAGCAAACAAGATGACGCGCGTAATCAAGGTTTTCCTTATCAGTATGAAACATCTTTGCATCGAAGATCATTCATAGAAATGTTCTTGGTTATTCTCTTCAAAAACAACGCTCAAAATAGATTTATTGCAGAAAGCGCGCTTGTCCGTTCGTCTGGTAGGTATGTTAATTTTACGTACCTATATGTTTTGACGCCGCGTCTAATCGCCGTAATGCCCTGAAGGTTACGGCAGAATTAATTTATCGACTACACCTCCTGTTTTAGATCCTATTCTTTGAAGTGTAAGGTATATATTTTAGAGTTTTTGTTTGTGGTTCTGTTTATCATTTGATACAGGTTTGGCGACCTAGACGTGAGCATTGTTTTGTTACTCTATCTCATCCTGTAATAGTAATACACCTGTAATGAGTGAGACCCATTACAGGTCCGTGAATATCTACCAGGGAATTTTACAATACGGCCCTAGAATAATTAGATTGAATTCATTCAGTCACTTTTACAGTCGCAACTGCATAATATGCCTACCTATATAAATAACTAGTAGTCCGCCCCGAACTTGACATCGCATGAACCCCCGTAACTCAAAAAATCCTTTACCGATCAAGGAACAAACGGAACGGAATTATTTTTTATTTTATTTGGAAAACAAACAGCACATAGATATTAATTAATGGAATAGGTACATATTATATAAACATATTGGCCTCGAACTGTTTTCACTTAGGGATACAACATAAAAGTAAAATTGTCCTAATTAGATTATATTCATATAACCTACCTACCTACCAAGTTGGATCAGCAAGATTGGATCAGCGGTTCTGCAGTTATCAACGGACAAACATACATACATATACAAGCATACATACTACAAACGCCGCATCCTGCAATTCGACTCGAAGACCTCACTTCGCTCAGTCAATAACTAAACCTAAAAAAACCGACCAAGTGCGAGTCGGACTCGCGCACTTATGGTTCCGTACCATTATCTATAAAAACCGCTAAAAATACACGTTTTTTGTATGGGAGCCCCTGAAATATTTATTTTATTCTGTTCTTTAGTATTTGTTGTTATAGCGGCAACAGAAATACATCATCTGTGAAAATTTAAAATGTCTAACTATCACGCTTCATGCGATTTATTGATTGACGACCTCTGTGGCGCGGCGGGTGAAGCTTGGCCTGCGGCGCAGGAGGTTGCTGGTTCGATTCCCTCCTCGGAACTAATATTTGTGTGGTCGCAGATATTTGTTCAGGGTGTTCTGGGTATTTTCTATATATAATAAAAAATATCTATCTATGTAAATATATTGTATTAAGTATATCAGTTATCTGGTACCCATAACACAAGCTCTGCTTAGCTTGGGGCTAGATAATGTTGTGTGAACTGTCCAGCATTATATATTTATTATTTATAGATACAGTCTGGTGACAGGCGGACAGACACACAGACAGCCAGAAGGACAGCGGAGCCTTAGTAATAGGGCCCCGTTACCCCTTACAGCTACGTCCCTTTGAGTACGGAACCTTAAAAAGGTCCTTTCAGTTCGTCTGATGTTTACAAAAACATATCAGTTAAACCATGCATGACCTTCGGCTATCCATACGGAAAACGCATGTTACCTGCGACTGGTGTTTTGCCAGTCGTTGCCAACCGGACAACCCCCGAATTAATTATGTCGAACTCAACCATTTCAGAACAGGATAAAAACGGGACGTTATTGCTTTTCAATTTGCATGACGAATGATAATTAAAAATTCTAGTTACATTTTTGATCCAAGAGATCCTAACTGGTTTTGTATTTGTACGTTTTTATACGTTATTTTTTTGTGTTTTGTGGTGTGTCCGGCCCAAGAATAGACCCCTCCATCTCCTCTCGTGGATGTCGTAAAAGCCGACTAAGGGACTTGTTTGTAAGATTCGTTTAAGATTTGTCCTGGCTGCTAGCTTAAGTTATTATTGCGAAGAAAGCGTTAGCGTTAGTCTTGGGAAGCAATGGCGGCGATGAGCTCACCACTTGTCACGTCTATTTCCAACGATCGTGCAACTCACAGTGAAAAGAGGCTCATTTGAGGTTCTGCCTACTCTTTCGGGGAAAAAGTCGTGTGTATATGTATGTTTTTTTTTGTTATCCATGTTAGGCCAATGGTTTTTGCTTACGTTCAAGTCCAAAATCCAATTTGTACGTTCAATGTTATATTCGGACGTCATAGTTGATGACTACGTCACCCCGTCGATAGGAGGAGTAAGGCGCTAACTGAATGGCGCCCAAGAGCTGGGTACAGAAACGTTGGTCGTCCAGCAGCGAGATGGGCAGACCATATCGCATGCGTCGCGGGCCGAACCTGGATGAGACTGGCACGGGACCATGAGGAATGGCACTGGCAAAGAGAGGCCTATACTTAGCAGTGGGTGAAGTCAGGCTGTGGATGATGATGATGATGAGTTCACTACGTCCCCGTCTCGTTTCCCTCGTAGATTTTTATTTCACGACTATGCTGTTTTTCTTGACGGATGTTATCGTCTTAGATACAGTGAAGTGTTGCTAAAGGGGGTCATCCATTGGTGAGTAAAACCGCTGGTACGCCAGCGAGCCTGCGAGCCGGAGGTATAGGCCGTCATTGGAGCACCTACAAAACCGCGGTTTTAAATACCGCGGTTTGGCTCGTTGGCTCTTCGTGCATGCTTGAAATCCTGAGACTGCGGTATAATAACCGGTATAAAAACTATTTGGTATGCCAATGGATCACCAACGCGAGTCGACAACCCAACGAGCCAACAGTTTATACCGTTAACTCGCCGGCTCGCCAATGGATCACCCCCTTAAAGGCAACAAACCTTTGCATTCTTCCAATGTTTATTGCATCACTCACGAAGTCAAAGGTCATTCTTGGTTATTTTGAACTTAATGAAGACCTAACTACAGTTAAGGACCTTGTTGACGAAGGGACACGTTATTTCGGAAATTGAGGATATTTCTGTCCACTGATTCATAGTTCTCATCGACTTCGATCACATGTAAACTAGAGGCGGGTTTGGCTTTCGTATCTTTGTGTTTATAAAGCTGTCATGTCTTCTAAGATGACCCACCATCTTTCCCCTTCCACTCTGAATAATTCTGATTAGCTCTTTTCTTGTGCACTCTTTCTAGCTACTTCTTCATTTGTAACCTATTATTTTTAGCTTATCATCTCCACTCTCCAGTCTCCTCCACCAGCACATCTCAAATGCCTTTTTTTTCTTTTTTTTTATACTGGAAATGTTGCAAACAAGCATACGGCCCACCTGTTGCTAAGCGGTTATCGTAGTCTATGGCATGGCATCACACGCGCGTTGCCGACCCTTTAAACATTTCCAAACAGCCCCATAAACCCCATCATACTGTAGTCACTTAGGAAAACCTCTGCAGGGTGATCATTCTACAACCTGAGTGTTCGCGGGAGGAAGTTCCTCTGAAACCGCACAGTCCGGGTGGCTCTAAGGTGTGCGGATGAATCCCCGGCCGATTGGCGAGCGGTCCGGTACCTTCAACCGTTCTCTGTTGTAACCCTGTTATTTTGATGTAGGCATGAAACGCATCTGGCGTTCCGCCTTGAGATGCCATAAAATTGACAGTGACATCTTTATTTCGTAATGTTGCTTACATTTTCATGTTCTACTAAAATAGTAGTTTCATCTTGGTTTCAGATAATGGCTTGGTAAACTATTTTCCCTCGTTCCAGGATAAGAGTTGTTGTAACCTTTTCTAAATTTAACATGGACCTACTCAGGTCTTCGTCACTTTTTGACGTCCACTTTTATCGAAATAAACTCACCATTTGAGACCACTAATCCTACCAAAATGCGTTTTGGTAGAATCCGAGTTGGCGACTGGCAAGAGACAGCCATCTTTCTTTCTTTTTTGGGTCATCGTACTCGCAACCACATCTATTTTGCTAAATCGAGTTCCGTCCAACTGGACTCCAGGCTGACGCGGAGGACTGCCACGTGGCGGAGGACGTGAGGTTGGCGCTTAACATCTGCCCTAATCGATCCCGCCATCGTATGGGGAGACTCTTTTCAAGCCTCTAATTAGAGGCGCCCGAATTCCCCGCGGTTAAAGCGGTTCCTAAGAGCTCGGTTGGACGGGTGTCGGCCATCTGGCCAGGTGGTTATAACGGCGAAGCCGAAGCGCTTAATCCTTCGAAGAAACCCCATTGGGGTTCTTTGGGGAGGCTTTTGAGCCAGCTCCGTACCGGGAGCATTCGAGCGACAACGACGTGGTGGGAGGAGGACGCCTTCCAGTCCGAACGCCTACGGACCAGGTGCCGGGGACCCGGCTGTGCTCTCTTCTTTCGTAGCCAGCCACCTTGGGCCTGCGTAACTGGTATCGCGGTCTGGGAGTGTCTTCACTCCCCGAGCTGTGTTTCACCTTCTAAGTGTTCTGTCCAAACTAACCGACACCTCACACTCGACACCACACGTTGTCACACATCTTACGGGGCCCCTCGGTCCTTCTGGCCGGAGAGCCCACCGATATGCTAAGAAACTTGTAACGTAGGTTCAAACTCATGACCCTGAGATAAATACTTTCTTTCATGCTAGATAAGGTGCCCAAATAGTAGTCTGATTACTGTGTGTTACATGTAAATAATGTTATAATAAACTTATCTAATCTCAGAACGCTGTACACTCATTGCCTCTACCTGGTAGGAGTACAGCGGGCCCTACTCCATCTTAACCCCCCTTCACTGCTCGGAGACAAGCCAGTCCTCCTGGCCCGGGACGTCTGCTTCTCGGGTCAGGACACGATTGGTGGAGTCTGTCCCTGTGGAAGGGCTACATGGGGAAGGTGCCCGCTGGGAACTTCATCCTCTGCCCATAAGGCTTCGACACTTTTAAAAGCGTTACACTGTCTCTCTGCGTCATTATCCACGTCTCGGTCTGTATACAGGTATGGTTCACTGATAACCAACAATCAAAATATAGTATGAGAATTAGCGACGAAACAACATTTATAGATGAGGCTGCTCGACCCCTAGTTTGTACCTACTTTAGGTTGGGGTTGGGTTGCTCGCCGGATACCCGTCGCCCTGAGGCATCATTACCACCCGCGCCATCTGTACTATGCACGATAAATAGCTCGTTTTCAAAGAGATAACGACCCAAACTTTTGAAACTATCATGGTTATGCACATACTTTTCACTAGAAACGGCCTCAAATCATTGGATCAAAAAGAGCGATGGTAGCCTAACGGTTCAATAATGCAACTCAGAATCCAACGATGCCGGGTTCGATCCTAGGCTCGACCAATGACTTTTCTAAGTTATGTGTGGATTTCCATCGCTCTGTGCTTCGGAGGGCACGTTAAGCTGTCGGTCCCGGCTGTTATTGATTAATAGCAGTCGATAAGCCATGTCAGAGGCCCTCGGGCGGCTTGACAAATTCTGACACCAGAGGCCAGCACTACCTCATACGAAACGACGACGATCATTGGATCGAGCTACACAATCCGCAGGAAATCAAAACGGAGCGACATTACATACTAATAATGGTACAAGAGGCAATTTAGATTACTACGCACAGAATTTTCAATAGAGAAGATGGTTTCCAATTATCTGGAGTATGGAAGCCTGTGGTGAGAATGTGTAAGAATCAAAAAAGTGTGGTACCTGCTACGCGTCCGGATACCGTTAGTGTTGTGTGTCGAGGTGGAGTGAAGTGTGACAATGAAACCGATGGTAGTGGTATCGTTCGTAATAAAAGAGTGAGAAAGAGGGTAGATCGATATATCTGCCAATAGCATTTATTCGCAATACTTTAGTTAGTTCTCCCGTGATCATGGCGCATGCAACTGCCGAAATATCGGGAACAATCAAAACTCGAAAATCATGGTAAATATCCCGTTTCTAGTAAAAAGTAGATAACGGCCCGTTGGATATCAGAACACATCAAACTTGAGAGGATCATTAAAACTTTAGCTAAGTAGCAATGGATAGCACATTAGGGTCATGTGGGGAGTCTCCCTCCACATGTATTGTGTTTTCAACAGATTTAAGACCTTTAGTGTTGTTGAGGGATAGGGAAGGAGCGTATTTCCGCGACCAGGGATTTCCACCAGGTTTTTGCTTGCAAGTACGCCGACCTGCCGGGAGATTGCGTAGTAGACTGACATTTGATGTCGATTATCAGTTTGCTGTTCATTGCGCAGCGTGTTTTAGCTTTTTTACAAGAACAGAATTATTTAAAACACGCTGTGCAATGAATAGCAAACTGGACATCGAAATCAAACGTCAGTCTACTGCGCAATAACACCGCTGAAACGGAACCAAAAGAATAAAAAAAGTTAAAAAAAAAAAAACTTGAAAGTAGAAAGTCAAAAATACTTGCAACTTGCAAGTAAAGTTGCTAGTTCCGCACGAAGAAACTTAATCGCAAGCGAATTACTTGCAAGGTTTCGTAGTACTTTTTCGTAGATACAATTTTGCTCCTTGTTTCTATGATGGTGTGGTCAAATTTCCAATGCAAGTATTTTTCCTCTTGCAAGTATTTTTCCACTTGAAAGTAATTTATTTACAAAGGCGATTTTTTTCCCTATTTACGAGTATATTAATGCACGGATCAATTTCCTATGCAAAAAAATACTTTGTAGGTTCTACGAGCCCTGGTTTTTGGCGCAGGTGTTTTTTTTATACTACTTGGAATGACGGGTCAAACCGATGGCCCACCTGATACTCTCTGCCTATGAACAGTGCATTACCTCACAGGTCACGTCCACCTAGGACGCACCCTTTGTGGCATTGCACTGCGTCCGCCACCCTGAGGCATAAAGATGAAAAGTCTCATGTGCCTGTAATGTCTTGAGGTGTCTTAAGGTGGACGAACTTGGAAGCCCTGGTTCTCGATTTTGCAAGTATGACCCACCCCTATTGAGGGACATGGAGGTCTGAAAACGATAACACACTTTGTGTGATGGATGACTGTTGGGTTTCATTGTTGGCTATTTTTAAATGAGCTTAGTTATTATTTATTCAACGTTTCTTTTATGAAACTCATCTAGGTACTTTATTTAAAATGTTTATATTGTAACAGTTCCAAGCCGCTGTAGACTGATGAAGCAGTCATCATCAGCCTTTAGACGTCCACTGAATTGAGGGGCTTTGCCATAATTAACCCACTTGGCCGGCGGATTTATGAGCGTTGTGTTAATATTGTTGCGGGTTCGATTCCCGCCTCGTAACAAATATTTGTACGATCTGCAGATATTTTTTCAGGATGTTCTGGGTATGTTCTCTTTGTATAATAAAAAATACCTATGTATATTGTATTAAGTATACCCATAACACAAGCTCTGCTTAGCATGGGGCTAGATAATGTTGTGTGAACTGTATGATTATTGGTGTAGAGTCCTCAGGTGGATGGTACCGCCCATCCCCTGGTGTAATCCCTTAGTAGGCTTGAGGGGTATCTTCTTATACCGGACATACCGCGGCAACGTAGTTGATGAAGCACTTAAAAGTTCCAAATGATAATGATACGTTTACGTACTTAACCAACGGAAGACACCTACACAAGTGCGTGGCCTCGCTACAAATGAGACAGTACCGTCATACCTACTCAGGTCTTATACCTAGTCATACATACATCACAAAAATATTCATAAGTACAGAATAATAAAATATTAATTCACATCAATCTTGATATTGATAGATCGTCTGCTCCACAAGCCATGTTTTTCATTATGTCTCAGGCAGGGAAAATTATTAATAAATAAATAAATAATGCTGGATAGTTCACACAACATTATCTAGCCCCAAGCTAAGCAGAGCTTGTGTTAGGGTACTAGAGAACTGATATACTTAATACAATACATTACATAGGTAGATATTTTTTATTATACATAGAAAATACCCAGAACACCCTGAACAAATATCTGCAGATCGTACAAATATTTATCCGAGGCGGGAATCGAACCAGCAACCTCCTGCGTCGTTTAAAAAATAACGTTTTAGCGATCACTCACTCTGTTGCAAACGAAGCTTGATTGCAACAGCGTGAGTGATCGCTAAAACGTAATTTTTAATAGAAACTGAATGGCTGATTGCAACAGAAAATAGCTAATCGCTATACACTGGTCAATAAATCGAATCTCTCAATGTCCAATACTCTGCAATAACCGTCTGTAAATTTGAATTGAAAACGTCCATAGCAACACCATAAAGCCACTATGTAAAGCAAAGATTCCGAATGTCCATGGCAGGGCGATGCACTGGACCGGTAGAATGCAGTCCCGTCTATTTGCTCCCGACGACACAAATGGGAGTCTGGAATCGCAAGTCGCGAGTCGCTTACGCTGGTAGACTAAGGCTGCGCGCCAACCCCAGGTATAAATCTTCATAAAAAAAACCTCGCGCCGCTCGAAAAACCCGTTTTTATTGAATATCTCGTAAAATATAGATAATTTTACGTTTACAGTAAACCCTCGTTTTGGTTGTATTGATTTTATGTGGAATTTTATTTTATTTTTAGGAGTGCAATACCCTGCCGTCGTCTGTCTTTCCTGAAAACTATAATCTGGGTCTCTTCAAGGCTAGAGTGAATAGGCAGCTTCTAGACCTTTGGGTTTCATCTTCGGCCACATCGTCACTTACCAACAGGTCAGATCGTGGTCAAACAAAGGCCTATAACAGTAAAAAAAAAAATGTATCCAATTTTTTACCCAATAATATGCTCCATTTTTAAAAACAATCGAATCTAGACAAAAGATAGAGGTCGTTTTTATTTTTATTTTTCGAGAAAATATTGTACTTTCTTGTTTCTGGTACAGTGATCCCTTGGAATTATAATGTATGTACTAGTATCTATGCATATTTTTAATTTGAATTTTGTACTTTATTTAGTCTGTTAAAAATCAAATCTACGGTTAGGAATTTTGCGGCATACCCCACCGTGATGTTAAATATCAATTTTGATTCAACTTCTCAGATTTTTGATAGATTTTAATTAAACCAAATTTTGAAAAAAAGAACACAAAAATGTTATCAATAACATAGGTACACATGATGTTGGGAGAATGAGGTCCATGATAGGGGGGGATGGAGGCCTAAAAACTCTATAGATTGTGTCTACAAAATAGAAATTGACTTGAATTAATTATGAGAATCAAACTTAGTTTTGTATGGAGTAGGGCAAGAAAGGTCGTATTGCGGACTGAAGTTCGATTTTGATGTCCAGTTTGCTATTCATTGCGCTGCGTGTTTTAAATATTTCTGCTCTTGAAAAAAAGCTAAAACACGCTGCGGAATGAAACAGCAAACTGGTAATGGACATCGATTATGGACAATAGCCGTGCAGGCTAGCGATAGCGGTACACTTCCATGTTATTATAAGTTACTACGGCAGAGGAAACAATATTATCGCAATAAATTTGTTATCATTGTTGCTATGAAAATAATGTCCTTAAGCCGTGTCGCGATGCACTAACCAAAATACGATATCTCGCCCCAAATCTGCGCCTTATCTACCCTGACATGATAACAGCTTGATTGTAACGCGTATTTCTTATCTGCAGAGTGTTCTCGACAGATTTTGGCCCAGTTCGCGAGCCCTAAACAAACCCGGTTAGCGGCAGATGTGGCAATGTTTATTAGCAGAGTGCGATGTTTTCTCCGTAAAAATAATTGACCAAAACAAACCTCGGATTATACAAAACTTCCAGGATAGTACCGTACATAAATAATAAATAATAAAAATAAATAATAATTTATTTTATTTTATTTTATTTATCAAACAAAATCCACAGCTCTTAGATATTAATTGCTTAGTCTAAATACATAATGCTTACAGCCAATAACAGACTTAATTTTTTAAACATTACTTTAAAGCGGGGCCCTTATTCGCTATGACATAAGAGATTCCTTGCCAATAACGTGTGACTTCATAACGTAATCTAAGCGATGATTCCACGCTGATATCGTAACGAGCCACGTTATTTCACGTTTGGTCATAGCGAATAAGGGGGCTGGACAGTTCACACAACATTATCTAGCCCCAAAGCCAAGCAGTGCTTGTGTTATGGGTACTAGATAACTGAGATACTTAATACATTACATAGATTGATATTTTTTATTATGCATAGAAAATACCCAGAAACGCCCTGAACAAATATCTACAGATCTTACAAATATTTGTTCCATCTGATACCGCTCGTCCGAAAATGAATTCGGTACAAGTGGGAATTTTAATTTCCTTATTAAATGGGGTAGGCTTGTATAGCTATTCAAATTCAAATTCTTTATTTCATAATGAAATTTGAATTTTCATGCTTACTGAGAAATGCACTAAACCTAAACAGTAAGCGCATATCAACATAAATACCTCAACTAACATACATATAAAAACACTTTATAAACTTAATCTAACAAACAATCTTACATCTAACACTTATTTTTTTATGCCAGCTGTGTACTTCTATAGGCTGATTAATGATGAGATTTTATCCGATTCGCAACTTTTAGCAAATATTTGCCTCAATTTGTCAACCTTTTATAAATCTAGATAAAATAAAACGTAGTACAATAAAAGCGTCACAATCATATGGAAACCAAACCGTGACCGATATGTGGAACAATGAAACGGCAGACTCCAAAACACGCTACGTTTTGAGAGACAAGGAATAAGAGCCTCGGCGGCGCAGCACAGATCAGACACTGCGTCGGTCGACGACCCTCCAGCAGGGAGCGTGGAATGGAGACACAAGGACATAGAACGTTAGCCGTGAACACGTGTATTGCTTCCAGTGCAATCAACTTTGAGGAACGTTAGTCATTACTTGATTTGTTGTAGTGCTACGTGTCTATTATAATGTTTATTATGATACTCAGCGTGTACGTTTGCCTTTTTTTTTGCTTCGGGAGGTGAACGCCTTCTAAAGAAATCCGCTTGCCAATGGTGTGCTCGGAGAAACTACAGGAGCCCGTTTTAGCAAAACTTTTACAACCAGCATTTGAAAAGAAACTCTGTCTTCTCTACTTTTACCTTTATTCTTTGGACTTGCACGCATGTATGTGCAAAGCGCAATGCTGCGGTGTTGAGTTTGTTTAGCAGGTCAAATCGACTTGTAATAGTTTCTAATGTTCAGGAAAGGTAATTGAAAACAGCAAAACGTTCTTTGTATTCTTGATTGTTGCTGTGACTAGAGAACCAATCGAACGTAATAGATTTGCTTGAATTGACGTTAGAAATGGTAACGCGCTGTTTTCTGAACATTTGATTGAACAAATGACTTTACTAAAACTTAAAACGGATGCTCGTTTAAATTGGCCTAAAGTTTTCAGATTGAAAATGAGTGAATCAATTAATTTAATCGCCTAGAAAAAAAAAGTTAAATTATTATTGTGATGTATCAAAAATTATGTTTTTCCTGTGTCCTTAAATTCTCAGGCCAATTTATCTCTCAATCTAAACGTAGGTAAGTGTAGCGCTATATCTGCGGAACGGTCGGCGCCGATCGTCCGGCTAGCCAATTACGTATCTTGCAATGCAATGCGATAATCGCGCAATTCTCGCGCAGTTCTTGCTATCGCATTGCTATTGCAAGATACGTAATAAGCTTGCCGTTCAATACGCTCGCAGTGTTTTTCAAGTTCCTTAAGATGATACATCAGCCGAAATTACGTCGCGTTCAGCGTAGCGCCGGACCTCCCTTCGAGCGATTATTTCAGACAAAACGCATTCAATGTATTTTGCAACACTGCGAGCGTATTGAACCGAACGATCGGCGCCGAATGTTCCGCAGATGTGGCGCTACACTAAAGTTCGATGGATCGCTTCACCAACGTATTTTCTAAAACAAAGCCAAAAAGTTTACATTCAAATGATTAGCGCGATAAGAAATGTCCATAGCGTAACGGTTTTTGTATTCTCGTTCAAAATTAGCGCGATTGGGCCCCACCCGGGCTCCGACTGTTCTCATTATCACATTTAATAGTGTATAAAAAAACGTCTGTGAGGCTCACTGAATCCTTTCACACACTGGTTCAATGACCATCTGTCACAGGGCCCTTTTCAGGGCCATCACTGACGTATCCTTTCTGACTGAAGTACCATTAAACCAAATCAATAATCGTATGATTTAATTCAGTCTCACCCTTCGAAAACGACCATGTGGCCATTTTGAAATTCAAATTCACAGCATTATATCGTTGTGAATTTTCAGCGTCCCAGCGACTTTATTTACGCTCACTGCAGTTAACATCAGGCGACTATCACTAGCAACGGTGCATTGCCAAAAATACTGTCTGTCTGTCACTAGCATGTTTGTGTGTGGACGTTTAGTGGTGTGCGACTATGCGATGCGCTGTCGCGACCTATTTTCTGAGTCTGGGCTTGATTTGTTTGCAAAGGGTTCTCGGGCAAGGAATACTTACATCCTTTGATCTCGTAGGCGGCTAGCATTGTACCGCTTTTCTTTATCGGTTAATTTAGCTGCTATTATCTTTAATATTTTGTTTCTCTTGTTGTTTTTATAAATAGATGTTTTAATCAATCATCACAAATACAACATAAATTTTCATGGCGAGATAATTATTTACCAATGAAATAGCGTTTTCTTTTGTTGGGAAAGTTAATCTATAATGGTTTTGAGCGAGACAGGAATTTTCATCTCAGATGAACGAAGACTACCATATTAAGAATAAGGAATTGTTCTTTTTAGGGTTTTACCCAAAGGGTAAAACCGGACCCTATTACTAAGGCTCGGTTGTCCGTCTGTCACCAGGCTGTATCTCATGAAAAGTGATAGTTAGACAGTTGAAATTTTCACTGATGATGTATATCTGTTGCCGCTATAACAACAAATACTAAAAAACAGAATTAAATAAATATTTAAGGGGCAACGTGATTACAACAAACGTGATTTCTCCTAATGTAGATTAAGCGATGCTCTGCGGGGTCAGTACTTGGTTGGGAGACCGCTTTTTGCGTTTTTTTTTACAAACCTGTTTTTTTGCCGTTTTTGTAATTAATGGTACGGAACCCTTCCGTTTTTTTATTATTCAGTTTATCATTATGTTACCTTTAAACCCCTTTGGTTAACCTTATTCTGGCGACAACCAGTGACCTTTAATTCTAGAATTCGCGATGAATCATTATAACACTTTTAGCACTCTGTTTTATAAATATAGAAAAGTATGCCACACTCAGCGGCGCGACATGTTCAGTCATTGTTTTATTTAAAAATAGCTAATGCGATGTCGTCTTTCATGACCTCAGAATGTACCTTTAAATTCCAATGTAATAATGCTACACATTTTGCGTCAACCATATTATCTTGTTTACCATCACAGCCCAATGGGCGATAAAAACTTTGTTACAGTTGCAAGGTCATAAATGTTTTGGGAAAAATAATAAGCAGACATGTTTTTGGGATTTGGAGATATGTAACGTTTCAAAAGCCTACCAATATCCCTTAAGCTAAGGCCAAAGCAACGCGTTCAGTCCGCGTCCACAGTGGCGATCAATGGTAAGAGAATGGATCGCCACCGTGCACGCCACCGCGGACGCGGGCTGAACGCGTCGGCTTGGCCTTAGCTTTACCCGTGCATGTCCTACATCCTAATAACCTGTTTCAGAGCGTCTTACATTCCATTAAGCTATGGCTTTCGCGAACGATGAGGTCACTGATCCCCTAAGACTTTATGACGCCACGCCACGCTCCGCCGTTGTTATGCGTACATCAACTGGGATGGTATTCCTTTAATTAAACTATTTGCCTGCTTGCTTATTGCTGTATCATTTCCTCTAGACATTCATTGACGTAATGTTTTCCGACTATGTCGTCTTTGATAACGGTTCCTCAGTTTGCGTTGCCTCAAAAAAATGAAAGTAGTGAAATAATCATAGTCTGTCTGGTTTTATTTACACAAACTTTTAACGATAACATGTTTGTCTAACGTATTGTGGCTTGACGACGACGGCGACGCGGCGGCGCTCAGTCATGTCTCCGGTCTGAACGATGTGGAGCAACCGAGCTGTGATATTATCAAACTTACCTAGTTTCCTTCGACACGTTTCTGTCGTCAAAGCCATCTGAAAAATATTCTCCGCCGTCCGCAAAAGATGTGAGAGTAATTTTTGGTTGGCAGGTGTTTTGCGTAATAATTAATTTTGTAAAAATAAAAAAAAAACCCTCAATGCAATGAAACGGCTGTACCGATTTTGATCAAACATAGCTAAAAACAATCCCATCAAATTCATCTTTCAAACAAAAAAAAAATTCAATCGGTTCATCCGTTCGGGAGCTACGATGCCACAGACAGACACACATATACACACACACACACACATACACACAAACTATCTCTCTCTCTCTCTCTCTCACACACACACACACACACACTGACACGTCCAACTTATAACACCCCGTCGTTTTTGCGTCGGGGGTTAAAAACAAATTGCTATCAATCGGTCAAGACGGTTAACCGAGTGAGTTCTCTTGAATATTTTGGCTGGCTATTGGTATTTCCAATACTTGTTTTGGAGTCTGCCGACAAGTTTATGGGCTACGCTGATGATTTGAGGGTTTTTTGCGTGCGGCCGATGACGCGGCGACGCGTTGGGCCGGTAGTAGATTTGGGAAAGTCGTGTGTAAACATCATGGTTCGCATGAGTAAGAACCGGAATATTGATTTTTCTAGGAATCAATTGTTAGCGTGTATTAGTTGTCAATTTATGATAGGGCAAAAGCGGCAAAGTCCAGCTATACACAGTACAGGAATAAATACGTAAATATCTGGAAAATTTCGGTATTTTAAACGATGCGTCATAGTAATTTCGCACTATTATTCGCCAAGGTCCTTGCGACAGGACATAAGCCTCTCCCCACGTGCCGGTCTATGAATCACTCCATACGATGGCGTCACACATATTAAAATAGGATGTAGAAATACTCTTATAGTATTTTTTGGTCACTCTTCCGTCCATTCATGCGTCGGTTGTGGTGTGCGGTAGATATTGTTTGCAAATAAGCCGCTGACTTACGACTTTGAATGACGACGGACGGACAGCGGAGGCTTAGGCTTAGTAATAGGGTCCCGTTGGTGCCCTTTGGGTACGGAACCCTAAAAAAGATCTTCGATGCGAACGATGTTGATTACATTGTTTGCGCCAGAAATATTTTCTTCTATTTTGTTTACCATTTCTTCTAGATCAGAGTTTTTCTTGCCACGTGCCACAAATATGTCAAGCGTTTTAAAACGTCTCCACGTCGCAGCGCAACCATTAAATTTAGGTCAGTCTTTGTTACATGATCGCTTCAGAATTGCCGTTGATCTTTGTTGTCGAATGTCAGCTACATTATGTGTACAATGGAAAATCTTTGTACAAATAAATAATTTCACAAACGCAAATCCGCCATATCTTACTCGCATTGCGGAACCAACGAAGTTCGCATTTTCTCTATCTATAGAGCTTGTAGCCAGTGAACTATGGGTAGAGGGTATTTGGGGGCGACGGGCCCTTAGGTTTGACGTTCTAATTAGCATCATGACGAGCCAGTAATTGGATGGCAAAGTTCTCGATAGATGGTTATGTTTCTGTTTGATATGTGTTCAAAAACTCTGCCTGAACGAGTCAATGTCTCTGCAATTATTGATTACTAGAAACTCGCCCCGGCTTCGCACGGGTAGTGTTGGGTTCCCCCTTCCTAAACCCCCCCCCCCCCCCCCCAACCCCCCATCTATCCACACACCAGATACAAAAACCTTTTAAAGTTATTCCCCCTATGTTACATTTGTTTACACCTTGCGTTACATTATTGGAGTTTTAGAAAGGATCCCTAATTTTTTGAAAATATAGTATAGCCTATGTCACCCGGGGATAGTGTAGCTTCCGAACAGTGAAATATTTTTTCAAATCGGTTCTTTAGTTTCGGAGCCTATTCAATGCAAACAAACAAATAAACAATCAAATCTTTCCTCTTTATTATTGGTATGGAAGACAAGACAATGAACTCTATTTACGCTTAATACCTATCTCTATTATCTCGCAAAGAGCAACACGTAAGCCGTATTGCTCTAAGATTATCTTGGTACATAGTTATTGTTTTTATCGATTATTTTTCCCAACCGCTTTTAATTTTATTACCATTTTGAAACAGTTTTTAGAACTTTGGTTAAGTATAATGTAGAGATTCATAAAAAAACAGACTGAAGCCTTATTGCTTGGGCAACTTTTATACGAGTTAAAGTTGTGTAGATTGCGTACTCGGTAGCCATTCTTAGTTTCCTTGTCGAGTATAACTGTTACTTTAGCAATACTTGATTAGAACAACTTTGGGATAAAGTTGTGTTGTACATTTTGTTTGATTTTGTTGTTGTATAACTTCTTTATAACGCACAATTACCAATCTTAGATTTGATTTTTAATAGACAAAGATTAGATTGATTAGATTTTTTTAAATACAATATTCAAATTAAAAATATGCATGGATACTACATTATAATTCCGAGGGATCGCTGTACCAGAAACAAGATAGGAAAATATTTACTCGATAGAAAAAAAAAACAAAGTTACGTCTATTTTTTGCCTAATAGATTCGATTGTTTATTAAGATGGTGCATACCTATTATTGGGTAAAAAAATCGATAATTAAAATCAATACTACAAAGCCTAGGGTTTATTGTAGGGGATTTGTAAAATTATCTATATTTTACGATATATAAGATAAAAGCGCTTATTCGAGCGGTGCGAGTCGTTTTTTTTTTGTATGAAGATTTCTGCCTTGGGTTGGCGCAGTCTTAAGCTGTTTCGTTATTGAAATAACTTTACTATTTCATACTTGTTTGTTTTCCTATGAGGAAAATGGTGCTGTAATCAATGTTTGTCATTAATCGACATTTTTGAACCAGTATTTAATGCGATTAAGGTGAAATTTATCTATATCTTTATATACACGAGCCTTGCTAAGCTATCAACAAGGTGATTCACATTGACACACTGTCGGGCGCAGTGACGTGGGCTGAAAGCGTTACGTCATAAATCACGATGATCAGCTCTAGAAATAGATGTGACGCTCTAGTGGAAATTGTTTACATTATAAATAAATTTTCGATTGAATAATTCAATGATTATCGCTTTATGCAACTAGCGATAATCGTTAACGTGTTGTCGGTTACCAACGGCTGATTTAAAATCAACTTTGTACAATGGTAATAGGGTCTTGGATCGCTCGTGGGTTATTTTGTTTACTACAATCTACTTAATTTATGTAAAGTGGGTAAGCTGTTTTAGTTTATATCGCCGTTTAGCTATCAGAAACAGCAGAACATTTGATGATGGATCGCTCAATTCTCCACGCTGGACCAGCCTTGGTGATACAGTTTACACGTTGGACCAACTATTGGGTCAGTGGCTGGGCCAAACTTTTGCCAAGCTGCTCCGTCGATGTACGCCCGCGAACTGAGCGCTTGGTCAACGTGTGAACTGCAAACGCACTTGGCGCATTGGCGTTAAGATCCTTTGATGTGTGGACGAAAAACTGACACGGCACGGCTATACCAAGCACCTTACTTTTGTTAGTAGTAGAGATTTTTTGTCAAAGGGTTCGTCTGGGGAAGCACTACCACCTATTTCTGCCGCAAAGCAGTAGTGCTCGCATTGTTGTGTTCCTGTTTGAAGGGTATGGGTGCCGTGAAATTACAGGCAAATGATACTTTCCATCTTTATGTCTCACGGTGACGGGTGCAGTGCAATGCCACATAGGGTGCGTCCTAGGTGGACGTGACCTATGCGGTAATGCACTGCTCTTAGGCAGAGGGTACCGCTTAACATCAGGTGGACCATCTGCTTGTTCCGTCATCTAAATTTGTTTTTAAAAAAAAGCAACCTGAATCACCCTTGTACAAGCAAGGCCAGTTAGCTGGTCCAGCTACTTGGGCCAGCGCCAACGTGCAGGCCCCAATTATATTATAATAGGAAATATCAACTTTATGTCATTGCCGTACATGGCCAAATCATGTTAGTTCGTTGACGTCACTCCATGTATTGGCTGTTTTAATTTATGTGAGCGTCACGTTCACACGTCTATGATAAAATTGGGTAAAAAACCGGCCAAGTGCGCGTCGGTCCTCGCGCTTTTATGGTTCCGTGACTAATGTAGAAAAAAAACTCGAAATGTTTCAAGTTTTCTATAATATTAACATATACATAATGAGTAGCATATCAAATAAAAAACCTAGTTCTTGGTAATTAGTAATGGAAGTAAAAAAAACATTTTGGAAAAAAGCTGACTTTGACGGCCTCTCGCGGCTTTGTTTTCCATTACTATTATAAATAAAAAATACAATCTTATTTTTTTATGTATTTGCTTGAAAAACTTGCCTGCGGCCGGCCTGATGGTACGCGGTTACCGTCGCCTATTGACATCTGCAACACCAGAGGCATTGCCAACGCGTTGCCTACTCTGAAGGACTTTTTTTTAATCGGCTCATGTTGTAGTTTAGCGGAAACACCTCAAAACTTTCTACTCTACTACTCTACTTAATGAGCTCTAAAAATTATACCCCGCATGCTGGGTAGGACAGATTATTTTTCACGCCACCTTCACTTGTACGGGAGACTCCTCAAAAAATTTGGCGTTGGGTCAGTAAGTTACATAAATAGTGCAAATATGAAGAATATTCTTCAAGTTTCTGCAAGTTTTTCGAGCAAATACATAAAAAAAATATATATTGTATATTTTATTTAGAATAGTAATGGAAAACAAAGCCGCGAGAGGCCGTCAAAGTCAGCTTTTTTCCAAAATGTATGTAAGCTATATAGGTTCAGTGGTTAAGCCGCTAGACCTATACTTTTTATTTTGGTCGAAGGCTAGACCCGTGTGACAGAGGGACGGATGTACCAAAGGGTCGTTCACAAGAACGCAACGTTATTTGGGGGGGGGGGGGGGGGGCGATCAGGCGTTACGGTCCTCGTACGTGTGGGTGAGGAGGGGTTAAGGTTTGAGTTACGTGACCTTAATTTTGTTATTTTATGTTTTGTTTATTAAAATCTGAATTATTACTTTAATTCCTGAATATATTATTGAATAAAAACTTTATTGATATAATAAAATGTTGTCTGAATGTTTTCGTAGTAGGTAGTATAAAAAGCTTTTTTAACCCCCGACGCAAAAACGACGGGGTGTTATAAGTTTGACGTGTCTGCGTCTGTGTGTGTGTGTGTGTCTGTCAGTGGCATCGTAGCTCCCGAACGGATGAACCGACTTAGTTTTTTTTTGTTTGAAATGTGAATTGTTCGGGAGTGTTCATAGCTATGTTTGATCAAAATCGGTTCAGCCGTTTCATTGTGTAGAGGATTTTTTAAATTTTTACAAAATTAATTAACTGTTGTAAAAGAGTTTGTCCGGGGTAGTAATACCTCTATACCTATTCCTGCCGCAAAGCAGTAGTGCTCGCATTGCTGTGTTCTGGTTTGAAGGGTATGATGGGTGCCGGTGAAATTACTTGTTAAAGGCAGAGGTTACCGCTTAACATCAGGTGGGCCATCTGCTTGTTCTGTCATTCAAGTATGTAGTTCGTTATTCAAGATGGTGGACAAACAAAGGTCTACCAAGGTTAAAAAAAAAGAACCCTCTCACATTATTTTAACACCGCTTCTGTCCTCATTTGGCTGTGACTGGTAGTAAAGTATCTTCGTTCTTAACTATCTCAAATATCACATCGTCCGTCTGTCCCGCCGGCACAAACACGTTACGTAAGCGTGCAAACAGGCGGGGCAAACAAACCCCGCCGTGGATAATGTGGATAGTGCCACTCGGCTCTCCTTATTTATGGCTACACATTTATATGGCCGTCGCAATGTGCTAGTTTCCTTGGACGGTGCTATTTGTTATTTGCCACATCTTTTCTATCAGTGTTGGGTAACTCGTCTATTTTAAATGAGGATGAGGGAGGACCTCGGTTTTCATCGCGAACAACACCTCATTTGAGGTGAGGTGATGTGGTGTTTGTGACAGAGTACCGTCTATCTAGAGAGTGAGCGTGAACGAGACGAGCGTCCGGGGTGGCAGTGGCGCGTTATCGTTTCGTTGGATGACGGAGGGAGTAAAATTGTGAGTTGGGTGTTGTTGCGAGTCAATAACTTTCAATCATAAGTTCACTTGTTCGTCAGTTTGCATAATTTACATCAGTCACTCGGCTCGGACGGGCTCGAGCACAGAAAAGTGAGGAATTCAATGTTTTTTTTGTATACTACTGAATGACGGAACAAGCAGATAGCCCACCTGATGTTAAGCGGTAACCTCTGCCTATGAACAGTGCATTACCTCATAGGTCACGCCCACCAAGGACGCGCCCTATGTGGCATTGCACTGCGCCCGCCAGCCTGAGACATAAAGATGAAAAGTCTCATGTGCCTGTAATTTCACCGGCACCCTTACCCTTCAAACCGGAACACAGCAATGCGAGCATTACTGCTTTGCGGCAGAAATAGGTATGGTGGTAGTACTTCCCCGGACGAACTCTTTCACAAAAAAGCTCTACTACTACTAATGATAATGAAGTCAAAGGACATCATGTCTCAGCGCTCTCAGTCACTGTTACCCTTATCATGACCTTATCAGAGACCGGTAAGGCCCTAAAGGCTCAGTTCACGAAGTTGACTAAAAAAGGATATATTCAAAGCAGTGAATCTCAAAAATTGTTAGTAAGATTCGTTGGTATAAGATTTGTCCAGGCTGCTAGCTTATTAAGCGTCGATAAGTTCACTACTTGTCACGTCTATAAGTTAAGCTGTCGGTCCCGGCTGTTATTGATTAATAGCAGTCGATAAGCCATGCCAGAGGCCCTCGGGCGGCTTGACAAACTCCGACACCAGAGGCCAGCACTACCTCATACGAAACGACGACGACGACGTCTATATTCCCACGATGGTGCACAACCCTCAGTGAAAAAAGGCCCATTGAGGCTCTGCCTACACTTCAGGGGAAAAGGCGTGTGTATGTATCTCAAAAACCATTTTCGGAACCAAAAACATAATTGAACATATTTTTTAGCAGTTCGGGTTACAATTTTATCTATCTGGTGGGCTTCAGTTAGGAATTACGATCAATTAAAATTATCACGAAGAAAATGTCTGCAGCATCTCGATGCAGCATCGCAAACAAAATTACGTGATCTTGTGACTGAATAAATTAGGTCGATTTTATTCTATTGCATAATAAATTGTTCCACCATAACATATTCGCCACACGCTTACGCATCGAACCGACTTGTTATTTATACTATCTGACTTTTAGATGTTTATTTTGATTCTTGCCCCAGATACGTACTGTGTTTTTCCGCGTTGGGAGGAAAATGCGTGTCAATAAACATTTTTGCGCTGGTTTTCTTTCACGTTCAAGTTCGTATCGATATTTTCACGGCCGAGAACCTAAAAACATGGCCTTCGGTAATTGAAGGTATTTTTGTATTCGTTATATTATATGGGAAACCATTGAAAGTCTATCACGAACGAGCCTATGAGAGTTATTCATCACCGTCATCATCAGCCTACAGAAGTACTGCTGGACATAGGCCTCCCTCATTGAATGCCACGACGAACGGTCTTGACCCGCCTCCATCCACCGCCTTCCTGCGACTTCTATAATGTCTTTGGTCCATTGAAAGGGGGGCATTCCTCTTGCGTCGTCCGGTTTGTGGTCACCGCCTCCATCCACCGCCTTCCTGCGACCTCTATAATGTCTTTGGTCCATTGAAAGGGGGGCATTCCTCTTGCGTCGTCCGGTTTGTGGTCGCCGCTCGAGAACCTTTCTTCCCTAACGGTTATCAGTTCTAGTAGTAGTAGAGCTTTTTTGGGAGAGAGTTCGTCCTGGGAAGTACTACCACCATACCTATTTCTGCCGCAAAGCAGTAGTGCTCGCAATGCTGTGTTCCGGATTGAAGGGTATGGTTGCCGGTGAAATTGGGGCACCATTTTCATCTTTATGTCTCAGGGTGGCGGGCGCAGTGCAATGCCACATAGGGCGCGTCCTGGGTAGATGTGACCTATGAGGCAATGCTCTGTTCATAGGCAGAGGGTACCGCTTAACATCAGGTGGGCCATCGGCTTAACCGATCATTCCAAGTATTAAAAAAAAATGTTCTGCGAGTTAGGTGGTTTATTCAAGATTTAAGAGCTCGGATTTTGTCAGTGCAACTGATGCAATTCTCCCTCCATTTATCTCTTTACAATGCGGTCTCTTTAACCTCCTTACGACCTCCTCCTCCTTGTACAGCGACCTTCTTGTCTAACTGGGTCATGTAACCGCTTCCTAGTTTTAATTCTTCATCTATTTTCCCTTCTATGGTGGGTTTTAAGCTAATAGTCGGCAAGATGATTAAGGCCACTGTTCACCAACACATTGACGGACGTTTAAACGACTGTTTAGCTTAAACAACTCTTTTTAACCCCCGACGCAAAAACGACGGGGTGTTATAAGTTTGACGTGTCTGTATGTGTGTGTGTGTGTGTGTGTGTGTGTGTGTGTGTGTGTCTGTCTTTCTATGGCATCGTAGCTCCCGAACGGATGAACCGATTTCGTTTTTTTTTTGTTTGAAATGTGAATTTGTCGGGAGTGTTTGAGCTTGTTTGATCAAAATCGGTTCAGCCGTTTCATGGCGTTGAGTTTTTTTTTATTTGTTACAAAATTAATTACTTGTTGACAGATGTTTTCATACGTTATCTGTCACTTTGACGATTGGTTACGGTAACCACCCATTTATTTGTTCGTGAACTTGGGCCTAAACCGCACATTTCATTTCATATTTCAAAAGCAAATAATACCCGTGTGAAACATATCGGAACAAAACGATTGATAAGCACTTAAATATTCATTTCATATCCCTTATTTAGACGACAAATCCAAATTGCCTTTGCGTGAGGGTGTCTCCCAGAGTCTTGCGATCGCGGCCTTGGCGGGCCGTCGACCGGAGTGACGTCAGCACCCCAAGGCCTCTATATACCCTCATGTTTCCTGTTGCCAAGCAAACCCCCCGAGCAGGCGCGCACGATCCGATATGGACTAAGTTTGCATGACTAGTTAAGAGTTTCAACGGCTGAATAGGTGTTGGCTGAATAGGTTAGAGAGGTGGAACTTAGAAGTTCGTTTATCTCAAACTAGTGAGCGAACTATTACTTATTAGTAAAGGAATAGGATTTGGGATTGTTTTTAATGAGTTATGTTTTTGTTACAGGTAAGAGATCAAAATAATTGCAGCGGAAGAGTAAGTCAAATACTCCTTGTGGCTTGTGAGAAAAATCACCTTGTTTGACAACTAAATAATCGGTCTTTTGCTTTCAACCAAATACTACCTTAGCTATATCTTTCAATACTATGATAAAACTGACTAACTTTGAGGTAAACACCTTACCCGATATAGAGATATAAATAAATAAATAATAAATAAATATTGCTGGATAGTTCACACAACATTATCTAGCCCCAAGTACTTGTACTATTATTTATTCTGTGCCCCAAGCTAAGCAGAGCTTGTGTTATGGGTACTAGACAACCGATATACTTAATACAATATATTACATAGATAGATATTTTTTATTGTATATAGAAAATACCCAGAACATCCTGAACAAATATCTGCGGATATTTGCGGAACCCGCAACCTCCTGCGTCGCAGGCAAACGTTCGCCCGCCGCGCCACACTGGTAGTATATGTATATACTATTCAAACTTCCGTAAGTGTTATTCATAATAATTGAAAAACCGGTATTAACTCACGTATAGGTACTGGTTTCGAGTAAAACACCCTATACAACAACCCTACAAACAAGTAAATGTACGTGAGTTAATACCGGGTTTACAATGGTTTGTTCTCACGGGCGTTTCTCATCATGTTTAAACACTTGAAAATAGATGGCGCGAGCTCTGTACTTAACTGACAAAATAAAGTGAGATGTCAAAGTTAACAACGTAGCTCGGAATAAGAACTAAAGCATGGAACTAAGGCTAAAAACGAAACGGTATCGATTATACCAGTCTCATTCTTTTATATGAATGTATTCATGTGCTGGAATGAGACCAGCATAAATCTATCTGTTCTTATTTGTGTGACTCGTACCAGGCCAAATGTCAAATTACTAGTACATTCATGGTAACAATCTAGGGAGATGTATATGCATGATACCAAAATTCAGGGTACGGAACGGAAAAACGACTGTGACTGTGTGTGTGTCGTGTGACAATACATTTGTTTCTCTCTAACATAGTATAGCAAGCTATCTTCTAGGAAAAGAAGAAGAAACACTCTATGCTATTTTAGCACTCAATCCATGTACTACTACATTCATGCAACGTAGTGATATATTTTCTTTGTATTTTGTTACTATCACACAAAAGCACAGACAATGAATTTGTTAATTTTGGCAACCACATTTGAGTCAGCGCCATCTATCGAGCCAAATCGAACGCCTTTTTTATATTCGAAAATGAAAAGCCGTCATTAGTATAAGATATTTATAGATTAACAAAACGTTTTTTTTTGTCCGTTTTCTTGTCTTTCTTGATCTTTGAAAATCATCACGCTGAAACTACTTGACAGATTTTAATGGGACTGGGGTGTAGGTATACCTTGACTATGAATTCACAGATTAAATATTGTGAATTATCCCGAAAATCTAAATGTTTCCTGTATGATAGGCGGTGTTGTATGTCCGGATCTACTAATCCGATTACAAAAAATCTTCACTTACAGAAAGCTACACTATCGCCGAGTGCTATAGGCTAGGTTTTAGTAGCTTTCGCCCGCGACTACGCTCGCGTTATGTGTATGTAGTTCCACGCAACTTCGTAACGATTTTGCAAATTTTGATGGTAGGTATTTAGAGTGTGGGTAGTTGCTGTGGGGGAAGGAGAGGGGAGAGGGACTTATATAAATATTACTAGCGACTCGCCCCGGCTTGGCACAGGTATTGTCGTGATGAAAAGCCAGTCAACCGCCTTTTGCCTTCCCAACCATCCCATCTATCCACACATCAAACACTATCCAAATCTGCTGAAGCAAAGAAGAAATAAATAAATAAGTTTTTGTTGAAAAATAAAATTTTCAAATATATTTGATTGTGATCGGAACTAGACAGGTGTGCCAAATTTCCCCCCTGTGTCACTCGCTAATAATTTAGCTTTCTATGGCTGTTTTTTTAAAAAATCGGTTTGTAGTTTTTCAATTTATCCATTACAAACAAGTTTATCTCTTCATAATATTAGTGTAGATTACTGGTACATCGCTCGGACCGGAGGCCTGCGATGCTCTAAGCTCAGACCTTTGTAATCCTCTCATTGTTTGGAAGAAGGGTTCAGAGACCCAGCTGTTGAAATTCAATAGTAGCTAGTTTGAATAGAGTGCTCAGTCGCAAAACGTCCACTTCTCATAATGTACACCGCCCTTTTTCTCAATATGACCACTTCGCAAAACGTCCACTTCGCAAAATGTACACTCGATTTTTTCGCATAACGTACACCGTGTTTTTTCTCAAAATTACCACTTCGCAAAATTACACTGGATTTTTTTCAAAATGTACACTAAATTTAATTGCAACATTACACAGGACTTTTCATAAAATAACTTCTTTATTTTTTACTTTTGTTACTCTGTTTTTTTGTACAAGTCTTAGCTCCAGTCAGCTTGATTTGAGTTCCTCTTTCTATTTCTCTAGGTTCAGTCTAGTCCTAGTGCATTCTATTCCCATTTTACACAGACTTGGATGAACTTCTGACCCATTTGTGTTATTTCTATATCGACTCGCTGCACCAGTGAATTATTATATGTTCTCGAATGGTTTTAATTTAAATACGTGATGGCCGAATGAACAATTCTAGAAATATCTGTCATCACAGACGTAAAAGGTACCTTTAGGTTGCCTACCGTCTCTTCTTGGAATTTCCATAAATGAGGATAACTTCTCCATCCTCTTTGCTATGCCTTTTTAAACGCGAACGAAGTTTGCTTCTATTTTGGCTATTATCTCTTCAAACTACATGAAATTTGTACATATGAATGATGATGATGATGATGATGATTTTGATGATGATGATGAGGTCATGTCCAAACACAGTGTCCATGTGCGCAGCGCAAACACGACGGTTGGAAACTTAAAACGTATTTATTCCAAGTTTGAGCCACTAGTGAATAAATAAACGTTTATATATAGGAAGTCTTATAAAATATGTGTCTCATGGTGTGTCCGGCCTAAGAATAGACCCCTCCGTCTTCACCCGTGGATGTCGTAAAAGCCGACTAGTTGATTACCCGAACTTGTTAGTATGATTCTTCGGTATAAGATTTGTCCTGGTTGCTTATCAAGGAATGTGTTATTATTGGAAGAAAGCATTAGCCGCAGTCGTGGAGAGCAATGAGCTCACCATTTGACACGTCTATATTTCCACGATGGTGCAAACAAGAGTGAAAAAAAGACCACTGAGGCTCTGCCTACCCTTTCGGGAAAAAGGCTTGTATCGACCTCTGTGGCGCGGCGGGCGAAGATTCGTCTGTGACGCAGGAGGTTGCGGATTCGATTTCCGCCTCGGAACAAATATTTGCACGATCTGCAGATATTTGTTCAGGGTGTTCTGGGTATGTTCTATGCATAATAAAAAATGATCTATTTAATGTATTGCATTAAGTATATCAGTTATCTAGTACCCATAAACACAAGCTCTACGTGCAGCATATTTTATTTTACTTTTTATCTATGTATGTATTTACACTAGTATTGTTATTTTCTGAAGAATAAGGGGATAACACATGCTTTACAAACATTTTACCGGTCTATACAAATTATTATATACGCTCTTGCCTTGCTTCAAGTTATAAAACCAGCGCTGAACCTCTGAATACATAACTCGAAGGCTCCAATCAGCAGAGTCGAGTGTGTACGAAAATGAAACGATGCTTGAGTTGATTCCCGAAATAGGGATTGTGAACGGGGAAAAAGGAAGCATTAAATAAATATGTAAGCACGAAAAACACTCGTATTTGGGCATAAAATGTAATACGGCTATTTATATAGATGAGCTCAATTCCGGATCATCGTATAACTAACGTTAACTTATCCTTAAAATTACAATAACATAAGTATTTTTGGATAAAATTTGTGATCGTAACCGTGTGCTGATCAAAATAAGCCTAAACACGGCCAGTCTACTATTATCCCTCGAGGAGTTCCGCTGTCCACCGTCTCCATCATCAGATCGGCTCGCTGTCACCATCATATAGTATTGTCATCGGAACTTGACAGGTACGCAAAATATCATATCAATGGGTTGAGGATAACTGCGTACCTTATCAAATTTTCCATAATCATTATTAATTAATCTGGGTCTGTGGTAAATTAGGGCCAGGTTGTCCGTACGTTTTACGCGTGGGCCACGCTGTCGCAACAATAATTTGGGACAAGAATTCGTGAGTCAGACTGTCAACTTCCCCTTTTTTAAATTCAGTTGCAAGATTCCACCTGGACATAAATACATACATTGCAAGTTAAATAAAAGCTTGTAATTTATAAAACTAGTGATCGTAACCGTGTGCTGATCAAAATGAGCCTAATCACAGCCAGTCTACTATTATCCATCTAGGAGTTCCGTTGTCCACCTTCCGTCTCCATCATCAAATCAGCTCGCTGTCACTATCATATTGTATTGTCATCGGAACTTGACAGGTATGCCAAATTTCAGCTCAATCGGTTGACAACGTCATGGACCCAAAAATCCAAGTCCTTGAAATCAGATAACCGCTATCTTCAAACTGTTCTAAACAGAAGTACTTCAACTTTACTAGTCCTGCTTCCGAAATTTGGCGGATAACATCGAAAGGGCACGGGGTGAAGGACACGTCGTGTTTGCTGCTCGGAAAGCAGCGATCGATACTAGGTCTGATACCATGTTATGCAAATACCAGCCCTATCTCCGCGATACAGAGCACCTTTCGGTAACAGAATAGCTTGTTGACCTGTTGGTCTGCGACGTGTTTAGACTGCGAGTGGCTCCAATGTTGTACAGTGCCCTTATTATTTATGCCCCGCGAGTTTTGCGATGACGTGACAACTTTGACTACGCAATATTGGCCTCAACACGATTCTAGAAACGTCCGATACAATCAAGTTCGGTTTGGATGAAATGCTTTTATTCAAGTGGAAATAAATGAAACTCCAGAGAGGTTTTCTCTGAAATTTCTGAAATGGCTCGATGTAGCGTTAGGTTGTTTTGCCTGTCGGACGTTATTGAGTGTAATTGTGGTATTAGATTCCATAACTGTCCTTATATAACCAGTTTCCTCCAAATAAATAAAGGCATTCCCTTTTTTAATTATTTTTTTTGGCTTCGTGCGGCTTGTTCATTTGTAATTTTCAAGTATTTATTGCATTAATTTGCCATACGCAAATTAGAGTAAATACTACAAATCAAATAATACTATACTAGTAGTAATTACACTCCTTCCAAGTCGTCAAAGTCTCAGTCAAGTTATGTTTTAGTAAAACGGTGGCAGTTTATTTCCTATAGTGTGGCAGTGTAGATCTAGATCTAGGTCATAGATCTAGGCACAGGCCTAGATGCGTTCTAGCCCTACCTAGAGTCATCCATCAGTCTATGATAATACCTATGGAATGCCATTTCTGAAAACATTTTAACATTTTGAGCCCTTTTGTGGCTTACGTCAGGCACACACACAAATTGTCATTTTATTTGATTCTGTGTAATTTGTTTTTTTACCCCCGACGCAAAAACGACGGGGTGTTATAAGTTTGACGTGTCTGTGTGTGTCGGTGGCATCGTACCTCCCAAACGGATGAAACGTTTTTTTGTTTGAAAGGTGGTTTAGTCGGGTATTTTCTTAGCTATGTTTGATCAAAATCGGTTCAGCCGTTTCATTGCGTTGAGGGTTTTTTTAATTTTTACAATATTAATTAATTGTGTTTTAGTTTTTATTTAGTTCTTATCTTGTTTGTTTTTTTGTTGGTGTGTGTCTTTGTTTGTATAGTCACGAATAAACGCTTCTTTCTTTCTTTCTTTCTTTCATTCGTGCATGTTTCGCTACCGTTACATCAATTTGCTTCCGCGACAGGCGTGAACTGTGCGTCTACTCCACTGAAACCATTGCTGCCATATTAACAACATTACTTTAATTAAATAGTCCGAGGGTCCTTTTTAGAAGGGTAGCGTAATGGCGTGTAGCGACTGCTGGACAAATGCTGACAAGGAACAAACATGACACGTAACCGAGTTTTTCAGTATTTTCAGCGACCTCTGTGGCGCGGCGGGTGAAGTTTCGCCTGCGACGCAGAAGCTTGCGGGTTTGATTCTCGCCAACAAATGTTTGTACGATCTGCAGATATTTGTTCAGGGTGTTCTGGATATTTTCTATGTACCTATAATAAAATAAAAAAATATATATTATTAAGTATATCAGTTATCTAGTACCCATAACACATAGTAGTTCCTGTTGGATCCCTTGGACCTCATTGGACAGTGGACTTTGATCGTTCTGTTCCACACAAGCTCTGCTTAGCTTGGGGCTAGCTGATGTTGTGTGAACTGTCCAGCATTATTAATTTATTTAACTATTGAATATACAATTGCGGACTCGAAATATTTTCAGCTAGCAGCATGCGGCACTATGATTAAAAATAACAATCCATCATTTGAATATGATTAGCAATCCATCAATTAAAATTCAATTTAAAAAGTATTTTATTAATTGGAATCACAAGGATCATTTTGAATCGTCTTATAAACTAAATTGACTCCTGTTCAACGCGACCAAACGTAGAAGAATCAGGCAACAAACACGGCTCGGCTTTATTAGATGATCCTTCTTACTACTAGGTGGGAAGCGCCTGTGTGGTGCCTTGAGAATACCTAAGGAGAAGTTGTTTCAAAGAAAAAGATAAACAGCTTCAAAACCTTAGGTAGTTTAAAGTAAGATGTAAAGAAAATCAGCAAAGTTCGTAAGACACACGCTATTTGATATACTTTAAAAACTTTATAATTATATATAGGAACAGATATTGCAAATTGACATGTTAGTTGTCGAGAGGCAGAGCGACATCAGGCCACGCGGCGTTATCTACACTAATATTATAAAGAGGAAAGATTTGTTATTTTGTGTATGTTCGTAATGAATAAACTCAAAAACTACTGTGCCGATTTCAAAAATTATTTCACCATTGGAAAGCTACATTCACCCTGAGTGACATAGGCTACCAGAGGGGGGGGGGGGGGGGGGGGGATGTTCTTCATCCTGAAACTACCCGTGCGAAGCCGGGACGAGTCGCTAGTCATTAATATAGTAATCTAGAGTGTAATATGCTTTTTTAATTGGATTATTCTTTATGTAGAATTAAAATCACTTGCCTATTTATGCTCCCACTGCTGTGGACTACTTATGAGTTCTCAAACCCTTGCCAAGCCATTTTATGTCATAAGCTTCAATCTCTCTAAGTTGCTTTTAATTTGTCTCACCTAGAGGAACGTAAGGTTATTAAATAACACCTCCCACTCCGTGGTACGTCCGTAGTACGTAAACAAGCGAAGTATTGATTTGTTGTGAGCGGAGTACTGCGTGCTACCTTATCTGTGGCGCCGCCTATCAGCTATTCTGTACCTTTGTTATTGTTTTGCCGGCGGGGCCATTGTTTTAATAAAATTATTGGAGTACTAGCTGTGCCCGCGACTTTGTTCGCGTGCTACATTCATATCTTCTGATCCCTGCAAGATTTTGGAATGTAACAAGACGAAAATTTATGTGAAAATTCCTTTTTTAATCCCATTTTTTTATGATATCCGTTGATGCGTTTCTGGGTCTATTCGAAACAAACTTTACAATTTTACTATATTGGTATAGATTTATTTGTGCATACTCTAAAAGACAATTTTTCCTTTGAGTATCTTTCGAAATAATGCGACGCCGGAGGTTTCTGGTTCGATTCCCGCCTCGGAACTAATATTTGTGCGATATGCAGATATTTGTTCAGGGTGTTCTGGGTATTTTCTATGTATAATAAAAAATATCTATCTATGTTATATATTGTATTAAGTATATCAGTTATCTAGTACCCATAACACAAGCTCTGCTTAGCTTGGGGCTAGATAATGTTGTGTAAACTGTCCAGCATTATTTATTTTATTTTATTTTATTTAATACTAAGTGAGCAGAAGTTCATAGGAGGGGTGCATACTCTAAAAGACTGTTTTTCCTTTGTGTCTCTTTCGAAGTAGAGATACAGAATATATAATAGTACTAGGTAGAGAGCAGTTCAAAATACGACGCTTCCATCCACAATATAAATTAATTTGACTCAAATTCTGTTAGTTGAATGAAAAGCAGATTGCGAACCTCGCTTACTTCTTCTTTCTTTTCGTGACTTCTTGTTGCACTCGTGCTTTTAGAGCCCTCGCTTAAAATAATACTCGGTGCACCAAGAACTCGCTTTCCGCTCGGAGCAACAATCTATTATAAATTGGTAGAAATTGGAAGTTTACAGTTCCTGCCTTGTCTATTGTTGAAGGCATCCGACACAACTTCACATGTTTAAATATCAGGAAGTTCCATTTTATTATGAGTTAGTAAATAAAAAAACACATTGTTGACCTCTGTAGCGCGTCGGGCGAGTAGCCGGCTGATATGCGAGAGGTTACGGGTTCGCAGAGGTATCCAAAATAAAGATTACCACTGCTTCAACTGCTCACGGCTCAAGGCCTTTCGCCGTGGCATTCTGTATACGTGTAGCTTGTGGGCGAAGTATACGCTCGCGACGTACGGCGCCATCCGCGTCCTGTATAATCAATTCAGGGCGGTGTTGGGACTGCCCCGCTATACTGCAGCGCATTGGGGATGTTTGCGGCGGCGGCGCGGGTCGACTGTTTCCACGCCACCATGCGCAAGCGCGCCTCGTCACGGTAGGGTTGCGGGCCAGCTCCAACACCGTGCTGGCAATGATTGCTGCTAGGGTGGATTGCCCTTTCACTAGGCACTGCTGCGAGAGACACCTGCTCAGCAATCCAATTAGTTTTCTAGTAGTCTATTGAATATGTGTGATGTGTGTATGTGTTTATTTATGATTTCTGCTTCTATTATAGTAAATATGTTATATTTAGTTTATCTTCAATGCTACAATATATTGTGCACTACCTACTATTGTTTTCCACATTACACAAAGGTTAGCTGAAAGAGAATGCAATCTAGCATTAAGTTCGCCTATGTAGAATACTTTTTAAGTTGTGCAATAAAGAATTTTCTATCTATCTATCAATCTATCTAGTTTTTAAAGGATTTTATTGTGTATGTACATAGCTTCTACCTAGTACGTAGCTTCCTTTATGAGTTTTGCTCGAAATAAATGTATTTGATTTTTATTTGATTCTTTGGTCCGGTATGAAGGCCTGCAATGCTCTGAGGCTGAAAGTCGTGCCCGTTCTGAATAGCTTCCACTCGTCAGCTCTTGAATGAGCGTGTGGTTCTTTGTGTCAGTTCCGACAGTATCGCGTTTGGGTGGCGGTTTGGTGTGGCTTTTCATCTGGCAGCGTTATCAGCGGCGCACGCGCGGTGTTACTACTTCTAGTGCCTCAGTACAATAGTAGTTCCGTTCCGTTTGTTGTGGGCTGGCCAGATAGCGAGCGGCGGCGTCGCGATAAGAACCGACATGGATTTTATTTGAGTAATCTGTCAAATCTCTTCTGATAGTCGAGCTAGCGTCGTGCTGCCATCTAGGTATTTATCATCAGATGTGATGAGGTGGAGAAATGCAAGATGTCTAGTATTATTAACGGATCTACTGAGATTGAACGAAATATTTAGTAGTAGTAGAGCTATTTTGAGAAAGAGTTCGTCCTGGGAAATACTGCCACCATACCTATTTCTACCGCAAAGCAGTAGTGCTCGCATTGCTGTGTTCCGGTTTGAAGGGTATGGTTGCCGGTGAAATTACAGGCACATGAGACTTTTCATCGTTATGTCTCAGGGTGGCGGGCGCAGTGCAATGCCACATAGGGCGCGTCTTAGGTGGACGTGACTGATCTGCACATCTGATAATGCACTGTTCATAGGCAGAGGGTACCGCTTTTCATCAGGTGAACCATCTGCTTGTTCCGTTATTCTAAGTAGAATAAAAAATAAAAAAATTGTTCCGAGGCGGGAATCGAACCCGCAACCTCCTGCGTCGCAGACGAACCTTCGCACGCCGCGCCATAGAGGTCGTCAACACGACGAAGAACGACGATGTTATAACGAGAAGGGCCCTTATTCGCTATGACCATAGGAGATAACTTGCCAATAACGTGTGACGTCACAATGCATTCTGTACGATGATTCCACGCAGATATCGTAACGAGCCCGCGTTATGTCACGTTTGGTCATAGCGAATAAGGGCCTTATTCTTTATAACATCACGTGGGCCCAATCTACTCCTGAAGAAAACAATCTCCTACGGCCTTATTATAAAAAAACTAAGTTAGTCCTGGTTTAAACCCGAACTAAGTAGTCTAGGTTTGTCACGGTATTAAAGTTATATACAACTTTAGCACAAAGACAGATGGTTTATTTTCTAAACTACACATATTTCCGACGTGTCAAACTGACGGATCTTGTGTCAAAGTGTCACATCACAATCGATATGCAAACTTCTATCCAACAAGCAATCAACTGTCAATTTTTAAACCATTGTAAAACAAGGGGGCTACTTGGTTTAAGAAAAACCAGAGATAGTCCGAGACTTTGAAATTTTTTACATAATATCGAACTATCTAGCTCTAGGGTTGACAATGGAAAACAAACCATCTGCCTTTGTATTAAAGTTGTATATAACTTAAATACCGCTACAAGCCTAGACTACGTAGTTCGGGTTTAAACCAGGACTAATTTAGTTTTTTGTAATAAGGCCCCTATAGTTTGCTCTAGTAATATCAGCTAAAATTGCCGGCACGATAAAGAAACCAAAACAAATTAACTAACCAATACGTCAATGCAGTATCTGTTAGATAACAGAAAATGTTTTGACTTTTTTATTTTATTCATTATTCGGTCCAAACTCCGATGAACCCAACTTAACTGATATCCGTTAGTGATACGCCACAAGATGAGGGAAATCATGAAGGATTCAGAAGAACCAGGTCGTTGAAGAAACTATTATCATGACATGCCATTAAGAGGCTGTCAAGAGTCATATAGGCTTTTTTAAACGAAATTTTAGCAAAATCTACACAGTTTAAGACAACAAGAAATATACATGAAAAATTCATCATATTTCCTAAGGCATGATCGAGCCCAAAACACGATTTTGATAAACTTTCTCGGTAAAAGAAAATCGTGAACTTACCTCTACATGCGCTTATAACGTAAATATATCTCTATTACCTATCAGCGTACTTTGATAAAATTAATAAGAGTAAAAAATAATATTATTTAAGAGGGCATGGTCTATTTATATTTTCAACTAGCGTCCCGCACGCGACTTCGTCCGCGTGGTCCCGGTGACCCAAATTCGGCGACACCAACGGAGTTTAAAAAAAAAAACTATGGCTTGCAATGACCACGGTTTCACTAGGATCAATTAACAGAGAAGATATACAGTAATGAACAAGTAGTTTTTAATCGCAAACTGATGTCTAGATCAGAATTCTGCTTTTATGTTCCTTCCAAAAAATTATTTCTATTTGAATTCTGCTCAAAATTATTGTTTAATATTGTTACTATCAGAAAATGACTGAACCCATTATTAGCATTGCCTCGTTGCTCTCAGTACGTCGGATTTCAGTAAGGAGCTTATTCAGCCCGCGCTCTAGCGTAGGAGGTTGTATAGTCTCTGACGTCTATTCAGTTGCGCTAAGGCGCAGGCCAGACAGGAGAGACGTACGAATAGGGCGCGTCGCGACGAGGGACGGAGCGTGGACCTGCCAATTCGTCCACTCGTGACACGTCAAGGCCACAGCGCGACAGTCAGACACAGGGATGCGTGGAATGGCACCATACGCCTCTGCGTGTTGTAACCCCTAGGACGCAGACGATGAAGCGTTGCCCTCGCGGCCGTCTCCTGTATAATTGCCCAATGTTCCAACTCGAGCTCGAGCCCGAGTGTGTGGAAGGAAGGCTCGGGCCTTTTTGAAGGCTCGGTCGAGTTGGCCATGCTAGATTGCCCGAAATCGACCGCGAGTCGAAGGAGCTCGCGAGTGTTTTGCAAGTCACAGTTTTTGCAGACACATCAGGGGCCTTATTCTCGAAATCGTGAGATCGATCAAAAGGCCGTGATGACGTCATATCTCGCTTAAAAAACTTACTTTGCTATTCCCAGCATCTCGCAGACAAACGTGTGGTATTTACCATGTGAGATATGTTTTATCATTCGAGATGTGTCGAGTCAAAATTGCTTCTTTCGATTTGGTGTAAGTAACAAAATCAAATTAGCACTAAACCAATCAATTACAATTTATAACAATCTCATAATTTCGATCTCGCATGTTTCTTGCCCATCTCAAATGCAAAAATCTCGCTCATTCGGATAAATCTCGTTACTTGTCGTGAAAGAATGTCAATTGATTACATAGTTTTTACATAAGTTCTAACACCACACAAAATCAAAACACAATATAGTTACAATGCTATCTACAAATCTGTCTAGTTTTTTGTGAAAAGTTTACGGCTCATATCAGAAATCTGTGTTATTGTCTTTTCACTTCACACCACACGTTAACTTTATTTTGCATACAACCACAGAATAAATAATAGTGCAAGTAAACAACACAACACACTTATTTCAGTTGATTGACTGACGGAGTAAGTACGGACTTTGAATGACAGACAGAACTCGCATGATTTTTAGATCTCACATGCTAAAGACCACACGTTGTATCTCGTACGAATTTCATTCGACATATAAAACTGTGAGATGCCGAGAATATGAGTGACGTCATCAAGCTGATTAGGTCGATCTCACGATTTCGAGAACGAGGTGATTAGTGGTTGATTTCGTCAGGAAACTAGCACTTGATTAAAACTATGAATTTATTTATGCTATTAAACCTTATTTTCAAAATAATTATGCCCTATTTTTGAAAAAACAAATTAATAATTGCGAATAGTTTTCTCCCGATTAATTGATGATCGTAGCCATCTTGCTTGAAAAAACGCGTGAGTGGAATGAGCGAGATTTTGCACTCGAGATTTCCAAGAATCAAGAGAGATGAAAACTGCGAGACGTTAAACATCTCGCTTGAAACGAGAATTAGGCCCCAGGTAGCGCGAAGCCGGCGACGGACGTACTTTGTTTTTTTGGTTATTACTTTGGCTGATTATTTTTAGAAATTTACGAGGCAGAATCGATTTTATGGGACACTAATCTGTACGCTTGGATGACATGCCGCACATTGTATTTGCGAGGCTCATGCTCGGGCTTGGATTTGACCAGCGTTTAGAGCCACCATCCAGACGTTCGCGCAATTTTGAGACTCGGGCGAGTTTGGAGCTAGAACGTTGGGCAACCGTCTGGTGGTAGCATATGTTTTTCGTCGCGCGCGACGCTTCTATAATTTTGTATGAAAGTAAAATAAAGGGTGCAACGGCTTCGCCTGATCTAAGCTCGTCCTCGCCTCGTCCTCGCCTTATAGCATAAGTTTTGCGTCGCGCGTGACGCTTCTATAATTTTGTATGAAAGTACAATAAAGGGTGCAACGGCTTCGCCTGATCTAAGCTCGTCCTCGCCTCGTCCTCGCCTTATAGCATAAGTTTTGCGTCGCGCGTGACGCTTCTATAATTTTGTATGAAAGTACAATAAAGGGTGCAACGGCTTCGCCTGATCTAAGCTCGTCCTCGCCTCGTCCTCGCCTTATAGCATAAGTTTTGCGTCGCGCGTGACGCTTCTATAACTTTGTATGAAAGTACAATAAAGGGTGCAACGGCTTCGCCTGATCTAAGCTCGTCCTCGCCTCGTCCTCGCCTTATAGCATAAGTTTTGCGTCGCGCGTGACGCTTCTATAATTTTGTATTAAAGTACAATAAAGGGTGCAACGGCTTCGCCTGATCTAAGCTCGTCCTCGCCTCGTCCTCGCCTTAAAGCATAAGTTTTGCGTCGCGCGTGACGCTTCTATAATTTTGTATGAAAGTACAATAAAGGGTGCAACGGCTTCGCCTGATCTAAGCTCGTCCTCGCCTCGTCCTCGCCTTATAGCATAAGTTTTGCGTCGCGCGTGACGCTTCTATAATTTTGTATGAAAGTACAATAAAGGGTGCAACGGCTTCGCCGCATCCTTAGCTTGTCCTTGCCTTCTTCTATAATTTTGTATGAAAGTACAATAAAGGGTGCAACGGCTTCGCCTCATCCTTAGCTCGTCCTTGCCTTATGTCTCTCCTGTCTGGCCTGGGCCCTAACGCGGTTGCTACGAGGACCGTTCATTGTGAGCGACTCCGTGTGACAGGCATGTCCAGTATCTGTAGAGCTGTTTATTGAATTGACTGCACTGCAGGCGGCGCTTATTAATTTCATTCTAGTAGGTCGTCTCGTAGTGTTATAGAGTTGTGTTCCCTTTGTTACTATATCGGACGACAATATAATGTTATCATATAATAATAAGGTGTACAATGTTAGGTGCCAGTAATATTCATTGGGCACTTTGAGGGGTGCTAATTTAAGGTGGTTGTTTTTTCATACATGTATTTTACCATGTATGGGCGAACAGAGCATAATAATTTTTCACTGTTATGAGTGTTGTTGGCTTTTATATTGGACATTATAATCGGCAAACCATATTTGCTTGAAGAAAACATCGAAATTACCTGTATGGAATAAAATTTCGATGTGATTTTCGTCATTAATCCACTTTTTTCTTCAACTAACTTAACACCAATACTGCGATCACCAATCCGCCTGCTGATCACCACGATCACCAATCCGCGTGGTGATTATGTCAAATCCCCCCATTGCGCTGTACGGGGAGGCATCGTCCAGCCTCCCCTATAGAATGCAATGGGGGACGTCCAAAGGCTATTGATAATGATGATTGCAGAAATTATGTGACGGGAAAATGATCTAGAACAAACTTTCACTAGGAAAATAGGGAGAAAAAGCTTTTTAATATAACGAACTACCTACAAAATGTTTTAACTAACGGTAGACAAAAGAGAGCTTCAAGGTAAGCTAAGTAAGAATCTTGAAATATAATATTACAGTGTGCCAAAGGTTTCTTCGTTAAAATGAGAAAGTTATAATTTATACTGGACTAGAAACTCGCCCCGGTTTCGCACGGGTAGTGTCTGGATCCCCCCTCCCTCCCGTCCCCCTAACCCTCCACCCTTCCCAATCCACACACCAGATACAAAATTTTAGGTAATTTTTTTTACACTTAGGGTTACATTGTTCGAGTTTTAGTAAGGATTCCTAATTTTTTAGAAAATATAATAATTGCATAAGTCACCCAGGGATAGTGTAGTTTCCTAACCGTGAAAGAATTTTTCAAATTGGTTCACTAGTTTCGGAGCTTATTCAGTGCAAACAAACAAATCTTTCCTCTTTATAATTAGTATAAATAGATATAGAGATACATAAAAAAAAAACATGTAATTATTTGTTAAGGCAAATGGATGTGTTTTAATAGGAAGCTGAAATGTAACCACATTTGCACTTTTATGCTTAAATTATACTATATAACTTAGTGGTTTTAGTATGCAGAAGTGCTGGCATTCATCAGCATAATATCCCACACTTTCTGAAGCAAAAACTTCATCATCGTCATCATCCACAGCCTGACATCACCCACTGCTGAGTATATGCCTCTCTTTGCCTGTGCCATTCCTCACGGTCCCGTGCCAGTCTCATCCAGGTACGGCCCGCGATGCATGCGATATCGTCTGCCCATCTCGCTGCTGGACGACCAGCAAAAACTTATCCAGTATTTATCTTTAATTTCTAGGTGCACGCTGCGCTTCCCTTCTACGAATATTCGGTTGGAGTTCCAATCTCTGGTGGAGGAGAGCGGCGCCGGCGGCAGCGCCGCGCCCATGCCGCCGCTCCGCATCACCATACCCACAGACAATGATGGCCGAAGCCCTGCGCCTTCGCCTACTGGTACGCCTTTTGAGTTATTGTCGTAGACACTCTGTTAGGTGGCGACGGCAGAACGTGTGCCCATGCACTGTGTGGCGGTTAAGATTCTCGAGTGGCGACCATAAACCGGACGACGCAGAAGAGAAAGGCCCCCTCTCTATGGACATAAGACATTATAGAGGTCGCAGGAAGGCGTTGGATGGAGGAGGCTCAAGACTGTTCGTCGTGGCTTTCTATGGGGGATGCCTATGTTCAGCAGTGGACTTTTGTAGGCTGATGATGATGATGATGATGTTATTGATAAGGTCGTTATTTATATTCTGCTCTGAAGCGGATATGATCCACTACATAAGATTTCTTATTTTTTTTATACTACTTGGAATGTTGGAACAAGCGGATTATCTGATGTTAAGCGGTACCCCCTGCCTATGAACAGTGCATTATCACATAGGTCACGTCCACCTAGGACGCACCCTATGTGGCATTGCAATGCGCCCGCCACCCTGAGACATAATGATGAAAAGTCTCATGTGCCTGTAATTTCACCGGCACCCATACCCTTCAAACCGGAACACAGCAATGGGAGCACTACTGCTTTGCGGCAGAAATAGGTATGGTGGTAGTACTTCCCCGGACGAACTCTTTCACAAAAAAGCTCTACTACTACTATTAATAGTTGCTCTTATAAATTACCTATCATGTTCCAGGTACAATAAGTGCGGCCAACAGTTGTCCCACGTCCCCTCGGGGCGCCGGCTCGTCGGGCCGGCGACACGTCGACCTCGGGCTGGTGGCGCACTACAGCGCACTGGCAGAGCCCCGGCAAGGGTCCAACGGCACTGGTGTGAGTACCACGACACATGTTCCAGGCACAATAAGTGCGGCCAACAGTTGTCCCACGTCCCCTCAGGGCGCCGGCTCGGCGACCTCGGGCTGGTGGCGCACTACAGCACGCTGGCGGAGCCCCGGCAAGGGTCTAACGGCACTGGTGTGAGTACCACGACACATGTTCCAGGCACAATAAGTGCGGCCAACAGTTGTCTCACGTCCCCTCAGGGCGCCGGCTCGGCGACCTCGGGCTGGTGGCGCACTACAGCACGCTGGCGGAGCCCCGGCAAGGGTCCAACGGCACTGGTGTGAGTACCACGACACATGTTTCAGGCACAATAAGTGCGGCCAACAGTTGTCTCACGTACCCTCAGGGCGCCGGCTCGGCGACCTCGGGCTGGTGGCGCACTACAGCACGCTGGCGGAGCCCCGGCAAGGGTCCAACGGCACTGGTGTGAGTACCACGACACATGTTCCAGGCACAATAAGTGCGGCCAACAGTTGTCCCACGTCCCCTCAGGGCGCCGGCTCGGCGACCTCGAACTGGTGGCGCACTACAGCACGCTGGCGGAGCCCCGGCAAGGGTCCAACGGCACTGGTGTGAGTACCACGACACATGTTCCAGGCACAATAAGTGCGGCCAACAGTTGTCCCACGTCCCCTCAGGGCGCCGGCTCGGCGACCTCGGGCTGGTGGCTCACTACAGCACGCTGGCGGAGCCCCGGCAAGGGTCTAACGGCACTGGTGTGAGTACCACGACACATGTTCCAGGCACAATAAGTGCGGCCAACAGTTGTCTCACGTCCCCTCAGGGCGCCGGCTCGGCGACCTCGGGCTGGTGGCGCACTACAGCACGCTGGCGGAGCCCCGGCAAGGGTCCAACGGCACTGGTGTGAGTACCACGACACATGTTTCAGGCACAATAAGTGCGGCCAACAGTTGTCTCACGTACCCTCAGGGCGCCGGCTCGGCGACCTCGGGCTGGTGGCGCACTACAGCACGCTGGCGGAGCCCCGGCAAGGGTCCAACGGCACTGGTGTGAGTACCACGACACATGTTTCAGGCACAATAAGTGCGGCCAACAGTTGTCCCACGTCCCCTCGGGGCGCCAGCTCGGAGTCCTCGGGCTGGTGGCGCACTACAGCACGCTGGCGGAGCCCCGGCAAGGGTCCAACGGCACTGGTGTGAGTACCACGACACATGTTCCAGGCACAGTAAGTGCGGCCAACAGTTGTCCCACGTCCCCTCAGGGCGCCGGCTCGGCGACCTCGGGCTGGTGGCGCACTACAGCGCACTGGCAGAGCCCCGGCAAGGGTCCAACGGCACTGGTGTAAGTACCACGACACATGTTCCAGGCACAATAAGTGCGGCCTACAGTTGTCCCACGTCACGCCATCAACTACGTGCCCTATGTAACATTGAACTGCGCCCGGCACCCGAGACATAAAGATGGAAAGTCTCATGTGCCTGTAATTTCACCGGCACCCATACCCTTCAAATCGAACACAGTAATGCGAGCACTACTGCTTTGCGGCAGAAATATTAATGTATTCAAACTTTATTGCAAATAAAATAATGTTATAAAAGGTAGGCTTAATGATAACAGCATTTTCTACCAGCTAAACCTGGTTGTTCTGTGAGCTCTGGTTTAAACAGACTATCTATCAATTTGCAGGTATCCTCAACGCACTCGGACTCGGGCTATGTCAGCTCGCGCGACGTGCGCGAGACGCGTGACGCGCGCGAGGCGCGTGACGACGCCAAGCCGCCGTACAGCTACGCGCAGCTCATCGTGCAGGCCGTGGCCTCCGCGCAGGACAAGCAGCTCACCCTCAGCGGCATCTACAGCTACATCACCAAGCACTACCCTTACTACCGCACGGCGGACAAGGGCTGGCAGAACTCGATACGTCACAACCTCTCTCTCAACCGGTGAGAACACAGAACACGGCGCACGATACAAGTGAAACCGTAAAACATGCTCATGATGCAGAATGACTAGTAGTTGACGAACAATTATGTTCACATAACCTACCTACCAAGTTTCATCAGGATTGCATGAACGATTTTGCAGTTATCGTCCGAAAAACACACATATACAAACTTATTTATACTTAGGTACATACATACTAACAATCCTTCTGAAATAAGACAGACTAGCTTTGCTCGGTCGACTAATAGTAATAGAAGTAAATCACACAGACAATGCATAAAAACCATGCTCATCACTCGTTAGTATTTGTCGGTGTGTTACCTGTGTGAAGCGCTTGCAGGCGGATTGGTGATCGCAGTATTAGTGTTGAGTATTCAGGTAGATGCTGCCCATCCGCTGTTGAAATTCCTTAGTCGACTTTTACAATATCGCCAATAGTAGGAGGGTCCGTTTCAAGCCCGACACACCACGGCAAAGTAACCGTAGTTATCAGTAAATTCATTGTAAGAATGTGTTGATTTTGCAGGTATTTTATCAAAGTGCCCCGCAGCCAAGAGGAGCCCGGCAAGGGAAGCTTCTGGCGCATTGACCCTCAGAGCGAGGGCAAGCTCATCGAGCTGGCGTTCCGGCCGCGGCGCCCGCGCGGCGTCCAGTTCCGAGCGCCCTTCGGCCTCTCCTCCAGGTACCCTCGACCTCTGCACTGCCTGTAGCACTACAGCGAGCAAGATGCTGGCAAGGGCAGCTTCTGGCGCATCGACCCTCAGAGCGAGGGCAAGCTCATCGAGCTGGCGTTCCGGCCGCGGCGCCCGCGCGGCGTCCAGTTCCGAGCGCCCTTCGGCCTCTCCTCCAGGTACCCTCGACCTCCGCACTGCCTGTAGCACTACAGCGAGCAAGATGCTGGCAAGGGCAGCTTCTGGCGCATCGACCCTCAGAGCGAGGGCAAGCTCACCGAGCTGGCGTTCCAGCCGCGGCGCCCGCGCGGCGTCCAGTTCCGATCGCCCTTCGGCCTCTCCTCCAGGTACCCTCGACCTCCGCACTGCCTGTAGCACTACAGCGAACCAGATACTGGCAAGGGCAGCTTCTGGCGCATCGACCCTCAGAGCGAAGGCAAGCTCATCGAGCTGGCGTTCCGGCCGCGGCGCCCGCGCGGCGTCCAGTTCTGAGCGCCCTTCGGCCTCTCCTCCAGGTACCCTCGACCTCCGCACTGCCTGTAGCACTACAGCGAGCAAGATGCTGGCAAGGGCAGCTTCTGGCGCATCGACCCTCAGAGCGAGGGCAAGCTCACCGAGCTGGCGTTCCAGCCGCGGCGCCCGCGCGGCGTCCAGTTCCGATCGCCCTTCGGCCTCTCCTCTAGGTACCCTCGACCTCCGCACTGCCTGTAGCACTACAGCGAACCAGATACTGGCAAGGGCAGCTTCTGGCGCATCGACCCTCAGAGCGAGGGCAAGCTCATCGAGCTGGCGTTCCGGCCGCGGCGCCCGCGCGGCGTCCAGTTCTGAGCGCCCTTCGGCCTCTCCTCCAGGTACCCTCGACCTCCGCACTACCTGTAGCACTACAGCGAGCAAGATGCTGGCAAGGGCAGCTTCTGGCGCATCGACCCTCAGAGCGAGGGCAAGCTCACCGAGCTGGCGTTCCAGCCGCGGCGCCCGCGCGGCGTCCAGTTCTGAGCGCCCTTCGGCCTCTCCCCCAGGTACCCTCGACCTCCGCACTGCCTGTAGCACTACAGCGAGCAAGATGCTGGCAAGGGCAGCTTCTGGCGCATCGACCCTCAGAGCGAGGGCAAGCTCACCGAGCTGGCGTTCCAGCCGCGGCGCCCGCGCGGCGTCCAGTTCCGATCGCCCTTCGGCCTCTCCTCCAGGTACCCTCGACCTCCGCACTGCCTGTAACACTACAGCGAGCCAGATACTGGCAAGGGCAGTTTCTGTCACTCATTTTGAACCTAATCAACTCAAGTCGGGGTTCATTAAAGTTCTTATTTAATTAATTATGATTTTACGCAAATGAAAACGTTCCGTTACACGTATTTAATAAAACTTACGTGTTTGCTAGCCTATGGAAAGGTACCATAGGGGTAGAGAAAATCAACCCCTAACGGATCCAACCCTCAGCAAGCCCAAATTTTTGAGGTTGCACTGTAAGGTCTAGCCGAATATTATTTTTCCATTAGATGCACCTTTTCTGCTGATCACGTTGGTATATAAAACTCATTTTCGGGAAAAGCTTTAGATGCTTCCTTTTAAACTCGGGACGGCAGAATATGTGAGAATACACGTAGTTAGGTTATTCGCAGAGGATGTTTCACACTTAAAATAAGATAATTTATTATATCGAATGTATACAAAATTTAGCCTTAAAGCTGTTGGAATCTTAGGTCTACTTAGAACTGATGGTCGTTGAAGGCTGCTATTACTTTGGTATAGATTCGTCTGAATCCTTTCTTCCAGGTAACGAAGGCTCGGGCTTTGTGCCCTGTAGAAAGATTGAGTTCCGGTGTATCAGAGTGCTACGTCAGAGGTACTAGTAGGTTTACTATGCAACTAACTAAAGCGGTAGATATATATGATACACGCCCATAGATCCTATCAAATAAGTATTGTAGAATTTCACTAGTTAAAAGTACATTTTAGTTCATGTAAGATTGCTTAATTTTATTTAAAAGAATTTGAGTATGTATTTTGTAAGTCTATCAAATCAACACCTGGAAGCAGTTTAGCCAATACTAATTAAGATGAATGTCTCAAAAGTTACCAACTAGGCTGGGATCGAACACGCGACGCTCTATGTCAGTTTCTGGAGATTACTCCTTAAGAATCCATTTTAATATAAGGTCCACGGTACGCAAATAGATGGGCAGGGAGTAAAATATTTAAATCGAGCGTTAACAAAATCCAAAGTACGTTATTCAAATTCAAATTAATTTATTTTAATAATGAAATAATGAAATAATAATTTATTGCATGAAATATGGTACAAGAGGATGAAAAAATATATATAAGATTATTTAATCTTAGGACCAGCATATTTCGCCATTAGTTAGCATGCAATTTTAATAATAATGTTAGTTTCTAACCTACGGTTTAATAGTATTTATTCTTACAATATAACCTAATATAACCTAGTATAATATTTATACTTATAACCTAACAGCCTAACCTACTAAGCCTTATAAATATTTGTCACATTAATAATTAAATTGTTAACATTATATTACAGTACTACCTGGGTACCAACTGACGTAAGCGAAAAATTATAAAACTTCGTTTTGCTGCCACAGAAGCAAATATAAAAAATAAATTATAAACTTGCTTTTTTGGTATGTTGTTTGGGTCCACCTAGATAGTATTTATCCAGATTTGCAGCACTGACTCTGCCGAGAAAGGTCACTATTACTTTTTTAACGTAATCAAAAAAGGCAGTTTTTCAGCAATACCTCAGCGCGCTTACATTTTAGAATGCTGCAAATCTGGATAAATACTATCTAGGTGGACCCAAACAACATACCAAAAAAAAATTTACGATATGACTGGCCTAAAATGTTTCATCAACCGTGTTTCTAGTCTATGATTTATTTAGATTACATCCTCAAGTAATTACTGTATTAACACCAAGTTTGTAACCTTTACTGTTACTGAGTGAGCGTGTAACGCAACGACTCCAAAATGTTAACATAGCGTCTTAAATATGAAGGTGTGTGGTCTCGTGCTGTTGTAAGTAATGTTGAATGTTTGTGTGTTTGTTGGTAGGAGTGCGCCGACGTCGCCGTCCCAGGTGGGCGTGTCGGGGCTGGTCACGCCGGAGGAGCTGTCCCGCGAGCCCACGCCCGATCTCTTCACCGGGGAGGAACATGACCAGCAGGTAAACCCCCCTCCATTTACAAACAATAACTCAATCACAAATAAAGAAGTTCGGACAGAACGCCGCACTATACAAGTGAATTTGAAAAACTATGCCCACATTTGACGACCTCTGTAGCGCTCATGTTGTTCACACAACATTACCTAGTCCCAAGCTAAGCAGAGCTTGTGTACTAGATAACTGATATACTTAAATACATTACATAGATAGATATTTCGCGAACCTTCGCCCGCCGCGCCACAGTGGCCGTAATAAATCCTTCACCACACTGGTTCTTTCACCATCTGAAAGGTCCTTTTCAGGGCCACCATAGCCCATCCACCGCTGTATGTTATATCTATGTTATGTGCACAGGGGCGCGAGCAGCGGCTGTCGGGCGGCAACAACGCACCGCAGTACCTATTCCCGCAGCGCACCGGCGTCAGCCAATCAGCGCCCGGCTCGCCAGGTAACACATCTACACTCTGTTCTCATTAAGGTTGCGCGAAAATATATTTTATTGGTGTTTTTTGCCCATTAGGCACTTCTCCCATTACGATACGCACAGGCGGATTCAAGTATCCTGAAGGTATCCTGCAAGTCTCGGAGACTAGTCGCCGCCAAGTATCTCACATACATTTGAATACAGGCTAGTGTGCGAGCCTGCAGGATACTTAATCGCCTGTGCGTATCGTAATGGGAGAAGCTCTTTCCAGCTCATCAACAGTTCTTCAGATAGCGAAAATTGATTTCGCGAGAACTAGGAGACTTAACAGTTAAGTTAACACACATGTTTTAACTGATAGTATCTCATAAATATCATCAGTTTATGTACTAAACACATTTTTACAGTGTTTTTTTTGTTTAGGTGGATTGTAGCTAAACTGATGATATTTATGAGATACTATCAATTAAACATGTGTGTTAAGTCTCTTAGTTCTCGCGAAATCAACTTTCGCTATCTGAAGAAGTGCTCAAGTAGTAATGAGCAAAAACACCAAAAAAAAAGAGAATTTTGCGCCACAAGCGTGATCATCCACCTTAATACAACTAGTCTACAGTACAACCATTATTGCCAGACTACTTTAGTGAGGCATAACGAAGCTATGTGTGTATGACATATTTGTTTTATATAAAGAACATGGGCAACTCCCCATACATTGTTTGACCCAACTTTTTTGACTAACGTAGCGTTTAGTTGGGATACTTTTTGTTGTCACATCACTCTAATATTATAAAGGCGAAACTTTATGTGTGTGTGTGTGTGTGTGTAGTGTGTTTGTTACTTCTTCACGCTGAAACGGCTGGACGGATTTGCATGAAATTTGGAATGGATATAACTGGACTCCCGGAATAACATATAGGCACACTAATATTATAAAGGCGAAAGTTTGTGTGTGTGTGTGTGTGTGTGTGTGTGTGTGTGAGTAGTGTGTTTGTTACTTCTTCACGCTAAAACGGCTGGACGGATTTGCATGAAATTTGGAATGGATATAACTGGACTCCCACAATAACACATAGGCACATTTGTATCCCGATATTCCCACGGGATCGAGACTTACGCGGGTGAAACCGCGGGGAGCTGCTAGTTGTTAATATATGTTAAGATAAAGAAAAATCTTGTTTAATTTCTTGCGTAGAAGTTGTGGGAAAGTAATGAAGTTTGTTGCGTTTTGTTTCACGCAAATGCAATGAGTTGATTTATTAAATTATTTAGAAATACAACTTTTGCTTCTTAACTTCTAAAAATATACAAGTTCTCTAGAAAAATTGGACTAAAAACAACTTTTAGAACCGTACTAATTACTTCCATGAAGGGGCCGTGGTTAATTTATTTTTGACTTGGGTCAGCGGTTGCCCACCTCCTTTATACAATTATTATTGTTATTATATTTTATACAAGAGCACCCAATTTTGTAGCAGCATGGGGACTTCGCACTTTCCACACTTGTGATAATTATGCATGTCGGGATGTTTTTTTAACATCAAGTTTGTAACCTTTTCTGTTAAAGAGTGAGCATGTAACGCAACGACTCCAAAATTGTAACATATCGTCTTAAAAAAGCCTTCAATAATACTGTGTGTTGTGTTGTGTTGCAGGTCACGGGCTCACGTACAACGTGATGGCGGGACACCAGATCACCGTCGTCACCAACGGCGCTGGCGGCGAGAGGGAAGGTAACACCACACTCATCTGAATATTTATTTATCATTTAATTAGTTTAATTTATTTGAAGCTTTATTAGTGACGTAGCATATTGCCTTTTGCCCGCGGCTTCGGACGCGTGGTGTCGGGATAAAAAGCAGTCCCCTTTCCCCCTCTGACTCTTTCCCGCCTCTGTCCCTTTCCCCCCTCTGACAATCCAACACTGCCCCTTTTCCCCCCTCTGCCCTTCCCCCTCTATCACTTTCCCTCCTCTGCCCTTTCCCCTCTGACCTTTTCCCCCCTCTGAGGCTCTGAAGCTTGCTCCCTCGGCCCTTTTAACTTGCCCCTTTCCACCTCTGACCCTTCTCCTCTGAACTTCCCTCCTCTGCCCCCCTCTTCTGCTCCCCCCCCCCACCCCAGCATCCATCTACACGCCAAATATAATTAAAATCAGCTCAACCATTGGTCCAAAACACTTACTGTCGAATGGCCTCGAGTTCGATTTTTCGGGGCAACTTTTCATAATTTTCTTTCCCTGATAACATTTGGCAAGAATTTATAGATATTTATAGATGGATTCTAGATTTCTTCTTCAGTTTCATTAGAATTTTGAGTTCTGGACTCTAGAGTCAAAGTTCGAAGACATGTGCATGAAAGGATGCGTGGCGCATTGAATCTTTTCGCCACACTGGCTTGGTCATAAGACCCTTTTTCGGCCACCTTACCTCCTGAGACTTGCGGAACTCCTCGATGGTTAATAGTACACAGACCGTGTCATTTCTATCAGCTCGCGGTTCCGAATACTAATTTTATTGTCATCATAGCTGGAAGACCCATTTCATAGAACCTTGTAATTAATAAAGTACATTTATTACATACTCGTACATACATAGACACACGCCTTTTTCCCCAAAGGGGTAGGCAGAGCCTCAATGGGCCTCTTTTCACAGTGGGTTGCACCATGGTGGAATATAGACGTGACGAGTGGTGAGCTCATCGCTGCCATTGCTTCCCACGACTGACTCGGCTAACGCTTTCTTCCAGTATTACCACATTCCATATAAAAGCTAGCAGCCAGGACAAATCTTATACCAACGAATCTTACAAACAAGTCCGGGTAATCCCTAAGTCGGCTTTTACGACATCCACGGGAGGAGATGGAGGGGTCTATTCTTGGGCCGGACACACCACGGACAACATTTATTAAACGTGTATTTATTATGTGTTCAGAGAAGTACGTGGTGGGCACGAGCACGGCCGGCAACCTGGTGTCCATCCGCGGCGACGAGCCCAGCAATGTGCTGCTGCACCAGCACGAGCCTTACTACGCGTAAGTACTAACACCAGCTCGCTGCCTTGGACTCGATCGAACGCAGAGCTTTCAGGCTTATAGGCGAGCAACGTATGGCGGAGGCTAAAATCCAGAGTCTCGAGCTCCGCCGTAAAGCCTTTCGTTCTTGTATAGGTTACATTTCGGGGAATGCTCCCAGGAACTTAACGATCTGATCCCACCATCTCCTTTTTATCATAGGACGAGCAAACGCACGGCTCGGTACCACCCCTACCTCATTAGTATACCCTCTATTCGTACTAAACGTTTCAGTTCTACCTTTATAATGCGAACTGCTAAGGAAGGCAATACATTACCGTCGTCTGTCTTTCCTGAAAACTATAATCTGGGTCTCTTCAAGGCTAGATTGAATAGGTGCCTTTACCTTTGTGGTTTAGTTACCTTTGTGCTTCATCTTCGGCCACATCGTCACTTACCAACAGGTGAGATCGTGATCAAAAAAAGGTCTATCATAGTAAAAAAAAAAGAAAAAAACCTCGCAATACGTGATCGGCACGAGCACGGCCGGCCAATTGGGCTCTATTTTTCAAAAGATACAAGTTACAAACTACGAGTGTGTAGCCATGGTTACGCGTGTTTTGTCTTTTAAAAATGAAAACATTACCATAGCAACACACTTGTCATTTGTAGCTCGTAAGCTTCTGAGAAAAACGCCCCAGGTGTATGGTCTGGTCTCTTCATAATCAACCCCCCAACATCGAACTGTAACTTGGGCTGTAACATCCCAGTTTCTGGGCCTCCACGACAAGTTTGTAGGCCAAATAGTTATGAAGAATATTTCGCGTGACGGACACCCGGAGTGACAAGTGTTTATATTTCGTTTTGGTCGGAACACATTATGCAATTTAATAACAACCTAGATTACGGTATATTTTTCAGTTAATTCAATCATCCTGTTAAATAAAACTCCAATTGGCCTAATAATTACGGGAACACTAAGATTAAGAACTTGTTTTGTTTTGTTTTTTGAATGTGTTAGTGTTTAAACCTGTGTTAAGAGTCCTATTTAATAAAAAAATAAAAAAAACATTACTTTACATGCTATGCCTCTCTAAGGTTCCGATTGCTTTCAAAACTGATATCTGAGGATAAAAATAAACATTAAAAGATATTTATTTTGTAACCACATACAACACATTCGAATATTAAAATCAGGCGTTAAAATCGGTTACAAAAAAGGCAACCACTCAGCATGTGCTACGGCAGGTTCATTGTGATTACCTGTAATCACAATGAACCTGTTAATCACGTTGTTGGTGCGTAGATGGTACTGTACCCACGTTGTTGGTGCGCGCACGGTGATATCTGTTGTTGTTTTAATCTTTATCAGTATCACAGAAAACGAGTTTGTAGAAATAATTGAATCACTTGCTTGGGCTGATCAGTTATTTTGTGTCGTCGGACACTATTCCGCAATGTTTATAATGATCTTGTTGTTTGAATTTCCAGTGGAAGCTACGGCAGTGGCGGCGAAGAGGGATGCAGCGCCGTGGGCGGCGAGCTCGTCATCGAGGAGGCGCCCGACGACCCGCCGCACAAACGTGCGCGCACCAACAACGTGAGTACAGTACCATCTACGCACCAACAACATAAGTACAGTACCATCTACGGCGCGAGGAGGGCTGCAGCGCCGTGGGCGGCAAGCTCGTCACCGAGGAGGCGCCCGACGACCCGCCGCACAAACGTGCGTGCACCAACAACGTGAGTACAGTACCATCTACGCACCAACAACGTGAGTACAGTACCATCTACGGCGCGAGGAGGGCTGCAGCGCCGTGGGCGGCAAGCTCGTCACCGAGGAGGCGCCCGACGACCCGCCGCACAAACGTGCGTGCACCAACAACGTGAGTACAGTACCATCTACGCACCAACAACGTGAGTACAGTACCATCTACGCACCAACAACGTGAGTACAGTACCATCTACGGCGCGAGGAGGGCTGCAGCGCCGTGGGCGGCGAGCTCGTCATCGAGGAGGCGCCCGACGACCCGCCGCACAAACGTGCGCGCACCAACAACGTGAGTACAGTACCATCTACGGCGCGAGGAGACATGCAGCGCCGTCGGAAGCGAGCTCCTCATCGGGTTTCTTTTACTATTTTAAATTTGAAGTCATAATGAAATAATAGTCTTCACTGTCGCTAAAACTGGGGACAACGTTTTCATAAATCAATCAGGTGTCGTAGGCTGAGATAAACAGACGTAACTTAGCACGTACTAATACTAAGCATTTTCACTGTCACGCAAACGTTAAATCGCACGTGAAAGACAGAGCCAGGGACAATGCTAAGCATTACTACATATGGTCTATTTATCTCGGTCGTAGAGTATGTAACAACATGTAGGGAGTAGAAACATGCAATATCAACCGTTAGGATATTTTATTACATAATGATCCTCCGAAGGCCGCACGACTTATGCACGCTGTTGGGATGAAGTACAGAGAAGGCATGTGAGGCCAAAAGAGGGTCGTCTCTCTCAGGAGATAATTCCTCGACCCCGGCTGAAGGAACACAAAAGTACTGCGCAATCTCATATAAAACCTTTCTTCATAATTGTAGATGGAGTTGGAGGACCGGCGCGCGTATTGACGCGCCGCCCGGGCCGCAGCCGCGTAGTGAGCCGCGTGAGCTGTCAGCTGTCACTGTCATCTGACAGCTGTCACGCACAGCGCGGGCGCGTCACTCTCGCCTCCCGCTCGCGACGTCAGAGGTACCGACGCTGTGTGATAGGATAGGAACTTCGACCAATGAGGCTGTATCATTTCCAAAATTATGATTGTAATTCTATGTTTGCATTAGAGGGTGTCCATTAGCAAGTTATCTTGAGATGGTACTCAATATCACTGACACTCTTTGTTCAAGCTCTGGGACGCGTGGGTAGCATAATGGCCGCAGTGGTCCTATTGAGAAGTAAGGGCTAAGGATTTAATCCTGAGGCCCTTCCTTGTATTCCCTCAACAAGTCTGAAACTAGAGACGACCCAAATCTCGGGGTTTGTACAACGAGCGCCGCCCAGCCATATTGAATCTAAACCATAAACTAAGTGCGATAAAACGCATTTTACAATGCATGCTGTATCGTGCGTGACATTACTGGCTAATGGAGCATTCCCAAGGGAGATTTATAGTCTTGGATTGTTTTCAGCAAAGATTGACTGTCTTCACAATTATTTTGATAATCATTAGTGCAGTAGAGAGAGATTAACGACAATACTCGACTATGACCGATGTTTTCCGACGAGACTTATATCTGTAGGTAATATTTGAAGTTGGTATATAAATTGTTACTTTTTATTAGAATTTAGGATGCGAGAAAAGACAAAAGTATATCCAATTTTCACTTTATATTGTGACCATTCCGATATAAATTCTTGTTGACCAAAAAATCTTGTGTATTTAATTGTTAGCTTGTACTATTTCAAATTAACTATAAAATAATTTATAAATAAAATGATCTTACGTACTTAAGTATATTTTTGGTAACATTGTATGAACGTGGTATGAACATCTGCTTCGGACACAGATAAAGTTGAGTGTTTTTCTCCAGTGATTATATCTGTTTGATGTAGATAAATACTAGTTAGTATTAACTTTATTATTTTAAACTTATCATAACGAATTCTACAGACATTTAATTAAATCAAAATGTATGTAAATCTAAGTAAATATTTTGTAATCCGACTGTTCCTTGCTACTTATTGGACTGTAAAGTGTTTAATTTCATTTTCATTGTTCATTTCATTTATTTAATGTTTAATAATTAAGGATCATTTTACTCTGTTTATGTAGAACCATGAAAAATCAACTTACTGATAGGCTTTTATTGGTCCAGCATTTTGAACTATTAAATGTATTGTTTCGTGGATTCCGAGCCTCATTGGTCGAAGCGACTCACTGAATGGACTTAGCAATAATAGGGTACGAAGTGACGGCGGTCGGTTTACCTCGAGACTAGTTTATTGACATAATTATCAGTGTAAATTAGACCCTACAGTGCTAAGAATAAAGTGTTGTTTTGAGTGACAAAAAGTTTTAAGTTCATATCTTTAAGTTGTGCTGGCTAAAGATTTCTAGGAAAAGTGAAGTGTACCTAACTATAGAAATCTCAATTCACTGTTGTATGCTTGGGCTATCCGGCGGATCGGTGGGCTATCTTCCGATTGAATGGTTTATTATACTCGCAGTTGAAGTATACACAGCACTATGACCTGGCAAGTTGTAACCAGAGCCTCCACTGACTGCAGAGCTTTGATCGGCCGATTGTTGCCAGGGTTCAGACAATGATCGGTCGATTGTTGCCATTGATCAGATAACGATCGGCCGATTGTTGCCAGTGATCAGATAATCGGATACATAATTTACCTGAAGTTAACTTTTATACACCATCTTTCATACAGCAAAAACCGCATTGAAATCTGAGCACCCGCTCTGGAACTAGACAGACTCAGATAACACGTTAAGCTTATTAGACCAGTCTGTTTGCGTTAGGATAAGATTTAAAAAAAACATGCTTTTCCATAATTTGTAATCGGAACCGTGAGCTGATCAGACTGAGCTCAAACACCGCCAGTCTAATACTACTTATCGAGGAGTTGTTTCCCATTTTCTAGGGTAAAATAATTTTACCTGGAATTTTACTAAGACATACGGTATGAATATCAAATAAAAAAGATTTTCAAAGAGTGTGTGAGTGTGTTTTACGTATGTGTGTGAATATGCGGGTTCTCCTGAAAACACCAGTCTCTTGTTTGGGCTTACTTGGGAGTGTACTTAGAATATGAAGTGTAGGGTGAAGCATCCACTTATCCGATCAATACAAGATTGTAAGTCGTCCGAGCGTAGTGTGTGAACAGGCAACATGTCGGTCGATCTTAGTCTGTAGTGTGCGAACAGGCAACATGTCGGCTGATTTTAGTCTGTTGTGTGCGAACAGGCAACATGTCGGCCGATCTTAGTCTGCAGTGTGAGGACAGGCAACATGTCGGCCGATTTTAGTCTGTAGTGTAGGGTGAAGCATCCACTTATCCGATCAATACAAGATTGTAAGTCGTCCGAGCGTAGTGTGTGAACAGGCAACATGTCGGTCGATCTTAGTCTGTAGTGTGCGAACAGGCAACATGTCGGCTGATTTTAGTCTGTTGTGTGCGAACAGGCAACATGTCGGCCGATCTTAGTCTGCAGTGTGAGGACAGGCAACATGTCGGCCGATCTTAGTCTGCAGTGTGCGAACAGGCAACATGTCGGCAGATCTTAGTCTGCGCGGCGCGGCAGGTGTATCGTGAAGCTATAGAATGCAATGCAGATTATAATTAAGTATAATTGTTGGTCAGGGGCGCGTCCGGCTGTATGCGAATATTTTATTTCATTTATTTTATTTTGTATGTACACGAGCTTTAAATTCGGATTTTTTTTCCGTAACTCAAATTGACATTGTTTCCCCTATTGTACATATTGCGCGGATTAGCCAGCTTCAAAAATATTATAGTTTTAGGCATCGGGAGGGCGGGGGCAGGCTACATCGCGCCCTGCAGCATCGTGGAGCTCTCATCCTGTACGCTGAGAGCGTGTAGGATGACGGCCGGATGACGTCACACTCGCGGTGCTGATGACATTCCATAACTTTATGGGCGAAGTGCTGAGGGACGCGATGTATTGTAGCTTGACCCTAAGATATTAATTTAAGAGTCGCCCCCTGTCTTACGTAAGCGATACGATCGACGCGTACATGAGTTGTGTGATCGGCTGAGTGAATGCCCTTAATTAAATATTGTTTAAATCTACGCGTCGCTTCGCTCTCCTGATCGGCTACGTAAGACAGCGGGCGAGATGCATGTATGTAACTGGGACGGTAGATAATGTTATTCGTACGGATAGTATTATACATTGAAATATTTAAATTGCCTATGGAAGTGTAGCGGTACGAGATGAGGCAATGTATATGAATATTTTTGATGCTGGCGTCACAATATAATGAACATGTACTAAGTGCAATGACTATTTTAAGCTTAGTTCAAATAAATACTTAATGTAACCTCTATTTGATGTGTTTTACTTTTTACGAATCCAACACGGGCAGTGCTCCGGAAAATACGCCATTTTACGTCACAGATACCGCAGAGCCTCAAGCAGCCTCAAGGTGAAAGCAGGGCTGGCGCACTCCGCGTATAGGCATACAAACATTGTACCTTCGCCGCGCCGCCCCGCCCGCGGGGTTTATTCAGTAGTGAGTCGCGCGCGCTCAACATGACGCGCAAAAAAAAAGTAATTCTTATTCTTACACTAGTAGAATCCCCGCGACTTCGTCCACGTTTACTTTTTCATACAAACTTAAACACCCCGCATCACCCCCTTAGGGGTTGAATTTCTGGAATTCCTTAGTGCACCCCTAGACCACAAAAGGAACGTACCCTCCAAATTTAGGTCTCTAGGAGTTATGGTTTAGGCTGTGCGTTGATAGTCGGTCAGTCAGTCACTCAACGATTTTATATAATTATATTGATTGATATCGCAAATTCTATCGAGTATGGCTCCTCTAAAAGCCAAAAAGTACTGAATAGCATACGGGTGCTTAAATAACAACAATAATGTCGCAATTTCATTCTTTACTCTTCGTATGAATATCAAAAGGTAAGAGATATTATACATAGGTACCTATCGTAGTACCTACCTAATGTTGTTTTGTTTTTAACTATAATATGCCTTTGTTTGAGCACGATCTCACCTGTTGGTAAGTGTCGATGTGGCCGAAGATGAAGCACAAAGGTGTAGAAGGCACCTATTCACTCTAGCCTTGAAAAGACCCAGATAATCGTTTTCAGGAAAGACAGACGACGGTAGTGTATTCCACTCCTTAGCAGTTCGCATTATCTATGTATGTATTTATTACAATTGAAGTGAAGTAGAGCTTCAGTGACCTGCACTCATCCGGATTTTTATGAAGTGCGTTTTCATGCGTTTTATAGCCACAAGTCACTAGGGGGCACTGCAATAGATGTCGGAAATTATTGAATTACCTATGCCAAATGCACTTCAGAGCGGGATCTTACCGTGATGGAATAATAAACAGCTTACAATTAGAACCAAGATGAAAGTGTATCAAAGATGCATCTCGTCCATACTCTTGTACGGAGCTGAAACTTGGACATCATATGCCAAACAGGAACGCAAACTCAACAACTTCCACATGCGTTGTCTCCGAAGCATCTTGGGCATTTCCTGGAGCGATAAAGTTACCAACGAGAGGGTCCTGAAAACTGCACAGCTACCTAGCGTCATCGCCTTGCTTGCAAAGGCATTTGCGATGGCTTGGGCATGTGCTCCGGATGGACTCTTCTCGTTTGCCGAGAAAAACTTTACTTTCAGAAATCGCCGATGCAAATACGCTCAATACGTAGGTTCAAAGACATCCTTAAACGCGATTTGTATACTTTTAATATAGACCTGGCTAGCTGGGAGAGTCAGGCAGAAGATCGCAACTCGTGGCGGAAAACCGTAGCTGACGGAGTAGTCGCCCACGATGAGGCCTGGTTTGACCTGCTAGCTCATAAGCGGACGGTAAGACATGAACGCGCCGCTAACCTTACAACACCTGCAGGTACTCCATTCACGTTTCAAATGTGCGGCCGTGGCCACCGCTCCCGTATAGGCCTATTTAGCCACGAACGCAAATGCCTAACTGACGCTGCTAAAATCATCTTTCGTAGATGATATAAGGCCCATGATGATGATGATGATCTACCAAATGATGATGATGACGGTTACCATATTTCATAGAAATCGGTTCATTCGTTTGGGCGTGATTGAGTAACAAACATACAAACATCCAAACATCGTAACTTTGACATTTATAATATTAGTGGGATTTACTGATGTCCGCCTGCGGATTCACTCGCGTTTTACCTGGATGAAAAGTAGCCTATATCTCAATCCAGGTCATAATCTATCTGTGTAGCAAATTTCATCGAAATCGGTTGAGCTGTTTCGGCGTGATTGAGTAACAAACCAAACATCCTAATATTCAAACGTCGTACCTACCTAACTTTGTCATCATATGATTTTAGTGGGATTAGAGGATGGACAACAGCATCCATCACAGCACCGATACTTCGATCACCAATTCGCCTACCAACGTGGTGACTATGGCAAATCCCCCCTTTTCTATGGGGGAGGCCTCGTCCAACCGTGGACGTCTGCCGGCTGATAAGAATAAAATATAGCATAGGTATTTGCCTACCTAGTATACCTACGTATATATTTGTTTCTGAATATGTACATAAATAAAGATTTTCCATGTAGGTAACTAAATAAAATACATATCTTTATTATTCAAACGGGGAAAACACTATCGGGAGTTGAATGAATCATAGTTTATTATGGATCGATGGATTCAAAGCGGATCTTTACTGTATTTTATTTGTACTAATTAACATTATTATGTACTGGGAGGTACTTATTGCTTAATGAGTAATGGTTCATGATCAGAGGACACAGTTACTGAAACATTTATATTCCACTGTAACTGCTGTGAGTGTATCTAGGTAGTAGGTTAGGTACACGGTATGTTTTCATTTATTTTGTTTTACTTTTACCGTTGGGTTCCCGGCTATCGCATTGGGATGACTAGGATCCCTGAATACCTTATCTATAGGCAAAGAATACCGTACCTACGAAATATTATGATATTCTACCTAAATAAGTAAGTTGATGTATCCAATTGGACCCTAGCTTCAAGAACCCGATGCGAAACGTGGTTTAGAGCTATAGGTAGATAAAAGGTTAATACTTTTAAATACTCATCAAAACTATGATTGAAATTATGAACAAGATATATAAAACATGCGTGCGAACATATACCACAAAAAATATTTTACATTCGCAGACAATTTATCAGTGACGTCAAAAGCTAACCCTGAGGTCACTCACTCACAGCTAGTAGGTATAGTACGGGGATCCGGCGCTCTATCGCTCAGTCTGAGACGATCCCTCCACAATGTACACGCACATAGCTATACTCCTCATAGCTACACAGCTCTCCATCCAACAACCATCAGAAAACTCTCAGGAAGACCTCTGGGGCATCCACAGGTTCTTCACTGACCAAGGTCACAACATGAACGAGTTCTTCCAGCTACAGAAGAACAAAGTCGAAGATATCTTCACCAGCAGCTACAAAGGCGCCGTCGAAGTGAAGGATTCATTCAATGAATACGTGGAAGGTCAACAGAAGAAAATTGCAGATGAAGTCAACAACTACGTCCTAGAAAGCGAAAGAAAAATCACGAATACTTTTTCCTTTGAGCCTGATAATAGACAAATAAGCGAGGAAGAGAAACTGCCAAACCCTGATGTCGTGCTAACAGTGCCGGCTATAGCCCAACGGAACGGATACCCTTGTGAAACCCATACAGTTATATCTCAAGGATACGTGCTTAGCATCCATCGGATACCGCGAACCAGAAACCCGGATGTGATTCCAAAGAACGCCGTGATTCTTCATCACGGTCTATTCGCCAGCTCTGCGGATTGGATCCTCAATGGGCCAGGTAAAGGCTTGGCCTACGTGCTCTCAGATGCCGGCTACGACGTTTGGATGCCCAACATGAGAGGTAACAAATATTCCCGAGAGCATATCTCACTGAAAACAGATACCAAAGCCTACTGGAACTTTTCTTGGCACGACGTTGCCACCCACGATGTTCCTGCTATCATAGACTACATCAGGAAGGTGAAAGGACCAAGCTCTAAGATCGCTTACATCGGACATTCAATGGGAACTACTATCCTATTCGCGATGCTTTCATCTCGGCCGGAGTACAACGACAAACTAGTGGCTGGTTTTGCTCTCGCCCCTGTAGCGTTCATGTCTGACGTCAAGGGTCCAATCAAGTCCCTAGCTCCAATCGCCAGCAACGTGGCTTATATGCAAATGGTGTACGGATCCCACGAGTTTATACCGAAGAACTCCGCTATAGGAGGCATCACAAGCTCGTGCAACGTGGACAATATTGAGGGGAAAGCGTGTAAGAATGCTGTCTTCAGCTTTTGCGGATACAACGAGAAACAGTTCAACAAGACTCTTCTTCCAGTGTTCCTTTCTCATTTAGGAACTGGAACCTCTTGGAAGACTGTGGTGCACTTCGCACAAGAGATTCAATCCGGAGGAAAGTTCCAGAAGTTCGACTATGGTGCTCGTTACAACAATAAATTGTACGCAAGCGATACGCCACCTGAATACGATTTGAGCAAAATATCGTTACCTATAAAGTTGTTTTGGGCGCAAAACGATTTGTTATCTAGCGAGAGGGATGTGCGGTTTCTGTATGAAAAATTGCCGTCCGGGAGCGAAATGTATATGGTCCCTGACCCCAATTTCAATCATATAGATTACCTCTGGGCCGTGGACGCGCCTCGACTCTTGAACAGAAAAGTTTTGGAAACCCTCGCTGAGGCGTTTAGTAAAAATCTTTGGCCATATTAGGTAGCTACTTGTAGAAAAGACATGCAATTTTATTTTTAAAATGGTAAACAAGTTGTTATTTGTTTTTAACTGTGTAACGGTAAGTACCTACCTGACTTATCGCCCGAACCTTGACCGGGAGTCGTATTTTCTAACAGACTGAAGTTCTATTTTTTGTACCATTTTGCTGTACATTGCGCTGCGTGTTTCAAATATTTTCGCTCTTGCTAAAAAAGCTAAAACACGCAGCGCAATGAACACCAAAATGGCAATCGACATCGATTAGACAATAGCCGTGCGGGTACGTATAATCTACTTAACTAGTGGAACGATTCTATGTATTAATTTGATGTATTATTACTTAAATTTAGTTTTGAATTATGACGTCAAATTTGTAGTTTTCTTTGTTTTGTTGATATATACATACATACATAAACATACGCCTGTTTCCCGTAGGGGTAATCCAGATACCACGGATGCCTATTGGTTATTAAATTTATCACATTACACAAATTACCAATTTTTCCTTCTACGTGAGGCTAATATACGATAGGAACTTAAGGCATGTATATAAATGATAATTTAAACAATTTAATGGTTTTCTTTTGTAATGATGATCCCTTTTCACTGAGACATTAAATAAATCAAATCGATAATTTAATCTGTATTGAGCTAAGCAAAATTTTTTTTATATGTTTTGGTTAATTTTAGTTTGCTTAAATCCTCTTATATTACATAGGCGTATCACATAGGATATTGGTGTGCGGTTATCGTTTCTGGTTCGCTGCGGATCCTACCGGGCCACGCTCGCCTTCGGCTCGCTCGCTGTTCACGTGGTGATCGCTGTTCTCTAGTGTTTTAAATCCATGTCGGACTGTCACTCATTTTGTACCATTATCCATCGACGTAAATAAAATGAATGGACGGGCCTTAGGGAACGATAGTTTTGAAGCTTCTAAACAGACCTAGCTAGTACACTTCGCTTCAGTCAGTCTTTGTCACAGCAACGAGTGACAGCTATGCTGAAATATACCAAAATTAGATACCTTGGTAATACAATGCCTTCCTGTGCTTTTCTGCAAGTGCAAACAACACAAGAAATACAAATAAAGCTTCAGGCATCGCATTTCATTCGTAAGTAAAGGTTTTGTAATATAATTTTCATCAATTGATAAAAAACTTATAAATCGTCGTGTGGTAGGAAAACTACATAACTTACACATTTTGCGAAATCGACAATATTGCATGGTTATGATGGCCCATACATGTCGATGGACACGTCTTGCTCTAGAGGACGAGCGACAAGGAGGACTACGCCCCAGGACATTATCTCAATGTTCCCCACTCTGAATGAAAGTTAACAGACACAAGTTTATACTCGTAGATAGTTTTAATTTTAGTCGACATACCTTTTTCTTTTTGATACTTAGAATTATTGTGTTCCACAAATTGATTTCATTTTGTTGATTTTATAAGCATTAGTCGTATGATAAGTTTGTTATGTCACTTACTTTGAATTTATAAGTCTGCTAAAATAATGTAGGTGTTTCAGTAGTTTTCTAATATTCAGTCTTGATAAAAAGAAATGATTTTTGGTTTTATTTTAAAATGTATTTTAATATTATATAAATCTATACCCATGGATAGGATTGTCATATTCAAATAAGTAAATAATAGATCATTTCAATTATTCAAAACTTTGGCGAGGGAAAAATACTTAGTCGTTTTTTTATTTTTTTCTCTTAAGGTGAATGCTCACGTGACGACGCAAGTTGAGTTCGCGACAACTAGGAGACCTAACACACATGTTTTAATTGATTGTATCTCATAAATATCATCAGTTTAGCTACGATACCCCTAAACAAACAAAAACACTGTAAAAATGTGTTTAGGGGTATCATAGCTAAACTGATGATATTTATAAGATACTATCAATAAAAACATGTGTGTTAAGTCTCCTAGTTGTCGCGAACTCAACTTTCGTTATCTGAAGAAGTGTTGATGAGCTGTAATGGGCAAAAAACACCAAAAAATTTGAATTTCGCGCCGCAAGCGTGCGCATCCACCTTAATCAAAAGAACTAAAATGTATTATCATTAAATTCGAAAATAGATACAGTACCAATCTATAACATATCAAAACACGGACTGAAAAATTAAATACGATAAAAAAGTTATTGCCATTTTTGACGCAATAAAACAGTAAATCGCGTTTTTCTCGCGATGTTGGTTTTGTTGTTGTTATTACTTATTTAGATTTCCAACTACAGCGACGAAATATTTGACAAGACTTCACGCATGACGGATGGTCCGGTACAGACTGCAAAAAAATCTGATGCCTATCGTATTGATTTAGAATTGTAATTTGCATTATTTACGTCAAAACTTTGCTAAGCACGTCGCTTTAGGTAATTGCATATAATATGTAATGGCATGTTAATTAACCTTATAGCTTTGCAAAAAAAAACTAAGGTAAACAAAAATGGATAGAAGTCATAAGACGAGCAAGAACAGACGACTTTTGGAAGTGGAATACATTTTCCCGTATTTGCTCTGATCATTTTCTACACAATGAATTCTATACGCCAAAAAACGGTTAGTAGTAGTAGAGCTTTTTTGTGAAAGAGTTCGTCCGGGGAAGTACTACCACCATACCTGTTTCTGCCGCAAAGCAGTAGTGCTCGCATTGCTGTGTTCCGGTTTGAAGGGTAAGGGTGCCGATGAAATTACGGCCACATGGGACTTTTCATCTTTATGTTTCAGGGTTGCGGGCGCAGTGGAATGCCACATAGGGCGCGTCCTAGGTGGACGTGACCTGAGTTAATGCACTGTTTATAGGCAGAGGGTACCACATAACGTCAGGTGGGCCATCTTCTTGATCTGTCATTCCAAGTAGTATAAAAAAGCTAATAGTGCAAAATTCTTAAAACTGCACTCTGCAGTTTCTTAAATATTGGAATTTATATACATTTATGTTTCCGTACGATTTTTATGATATTTTCTTAGTTTATTGAGTGATGAAAAATATATTTTTCACAAATTGATTGAGCTGAAGACCTTAGGTGGACTTGCTTTTCTATTGATTTATATTGTGTATGTTTGAGAGCTGAAAAATAGATACGTAACTACATAAAACAGAAGGGAAACATGTATTTTTGTAAAAGTTTCATTCAATAATTGCATTGTATTGATTTTTTGTACTATAAACCTACTGAAATAACTTTAGAAAACACATTGCATCTGTTAAAGTATTAAGTATTAAAAAAATACAGTTTTTAAGAAGTTCAATAATTTAATTTCACCTAGTTTATTTACAAGACCGCCAGGAGTGGCGCTATAGAGAAGAGGCCTTTACTCAGCAGTGGCTGGATAGATAGATAGATAGTTTATTTGTTGACCGTACCCTAAATCCGAATTGTCTTATTTTTCACGGACGTTTTGTATGGGTAAGGCCCGTCCATTTATTTTACTTTGGTCGAAGCCATTATCGTTAAAAGACCAAGAAGTAAAAAAAGAGGTCCGAATATTACTTTTGGTGCACTTTTACAATAGATCAATTAGATTTCTAAAGGATCAAATAATATTATCCCATTTTAAAACAGTAGGTAACATAATAACAACCACAAGCTTGTTGGCGAGTACCTACATTGAGAAGGTGTAAGGTTAAACGATAACATCCCGGTAATCATTCTATACATCCCATTCACTATCTTTTGTTTACCTAATAAATAACAACAAAGTATTTACTTTAAAAAAATGCGTAGAAGATATACCGTCATCGTTCATACCGACCGGTCCCGGTATACGTCACTCTAGCAACTTAGGGGCTGGTACCCACCCATAACACAAGCTCTTAGCTTGGGGCTAGATAATGTTGTGTAAACTTTCCAGCATTATTTATTGATTTGTATTTATTGATTACATACTTACACGTCTTTTTACCCCGAAGGGGTAGGCAGAGTCTCAAATGGTCACCGTGCGTTGCACCATATACTGTAATATCACAGGGAACACTTAGTCATGTTAATCTAGTAGGTACACAAACAAGTTTGCACATACACACATTTGTCCTGATTGACGCACAATAATTTTCAGTTTATTACGAATAGCCTAGCAAATAATACTTCTACGGCGTAGTACAAGCTACGATTTCGCTACGATAAAAACTTCGTAGCGATCTTCTACGATAGCAGACGTAGTAAGAAAATACACAACAGTATGAGATGCAATCGCGGACCGGTGAGCCGTTTCAGAAACTAGGTAACTTATACAACACCGGGCTCAAAAGTAAAAAGTAGAAACTAAGCTAGTATACAAGTAGTAGTAGAGCTTTTTTGTGAGAGTGTTTGTCCGGGAAAGTACTACCACCATACCTATTTTAGCCGCAAAGCAGTAGTGCTCGCATTGCTGTGTTCCGGTTTGAAGGGTATGGTTGCCCGTGAAATTACAGGCACATGAGACTTTTCATCTTTATGTTTCAGGGTGGCGGGCGCAGTGCAATGCCACATAGGGTGCGTCCATGGTGGATGTAACCTATGAGGTAATGCACTGTTCATAGGCAAAGGGTACCGCTTTCAAACTCTTAATACCACAGATAAAATAATACTATACCTAATACTAAATTATTTAATTTATTTTATGACCATACTACTGAGATTAATAATATTTGGGTTATAAATCTGATAACCTGAAACCAATAAAACAAAACAATACTTAACGTGGCTTTAGTCCTCCTTCCCTTCTTATTGGCTTCTGAGGAATACCCTAAACAAATTTTTACAGCGTTTTTTTTAGGGTATTCGTAGCTAAACTGATGATATTTATGAGATACTTACTATCAATTAAAACATCTGTGTTATGTCTCCTAGTTTACGCGAAATCAACTTTCGCTACTACATCTCTAGATCTACATATTTACATCTATGAAGAAGTGTTCATGAGCTGTAATGAGCAAAAAACACCAAAAAGTTAGATTTTCGCGTCACAAGCGAGAGTATCCACCTTCCTCAACGCGGCTTTAAGAACCTTATCTCGGTGAACGTGTTATAATGTCATTGTCACTACACAAAAACAAGGTAAAAATAAGTGACAAAATCACCTAATATAGAAAACCCCAACATTACTCCACGGTAACGCCCGTAACTGAGGATAATGCTGGCATTATCTACGGTTAGGTACGTATAAAAATAACAGCAGGATAAACTTCGCGTCATGTACCAAGGTATCATTTGTCAACGAGGATAAACATAGCATCGGAAGCACGGGGCGGACTTAGTTCAAAATCAAAACAAGAAGAAATAAAAATAAATAACCCCCCCCCCCCCCCCCCAGCTCTTTGAAACGGCTGAACCAATTTCGATAAAACATGTCTAAGAAACATTGCTAGAAAAACCGCTTCCAAGTGAAAAAAGCGCATTCAAATAAAAAAATGCTTTAGATGTACCGACTCCTGCTTAAGAGCTACGGTGCTACAGACAGACAGACTCACTCACATAGCGGTCAACCCCAAATCCTTTTGGGGCCGCCAAAAGGAGGTGTCTAATTTATAAATAATAATTATTATAATTATAATTTAAATGCCAACTTATAAATAATTTAATTTATCTCTTTTTGTATAAACTTTGGAATGAGCTTCCATCTGAGGTTTTCCCGCTTGGTTACGACACGTGTCGCTTCTAGAAAAATTATCATAAATTCCTTCAGGGTAGGCAACGCATCGACAATACCCCCGGTGTTGCCGGTATCTATAAGCGACGGTGACCACTTTACATCAGGTGGGCCGTAAGCTAGTTTGCCTATTAATTTCATAAAAAAAAACGTCAAATAAAAGTTGAACGTGTAATGGGGACGGATGACAGATGTCTCTCCCATTGTATGCTATCTACGGCTCAACATCATGGACGTAGTATACAAAAGCACTGAGCGCTCTAAAAAATTATAATACCGAAACAAGACCTTAATCCATTAGGTTAAGACTCAATTTAGATTACCGTCATAGATAGAGGAAAAACGAGCCAAGAGAAATGGTTAGAATAGAGGCAGTTTGTCCCTTTCTAACACTTGAAATGATAGCTTTATGATAGCAAGGGTGATCATGACCATTGTATAGGTAAATACTAAGAGGTCATCGATACTACAAATTTAAAAGTATACCGTCGCGGGACGCCCGGCAGACGAGAAACATCACGGCATGGCTGCGTCACGAGTCACACCGTTTGCCGACACTGAACACTCGGTAAGTAATCAGTAACAAGGCTCGATAACACTTTCTGTGATATTGGAAAAAATAACACAACTCAACACAAGCTCAATAACTGCAAAGTGCAAATGTAAAAATTTGCCAAAAAAAACATAGACATTCAATGAAAAGTATATAAGAAAATAAAAAAAACACACACCCGTGGGCCATACAATAAGTATCAGGTTGTAGCGCAATGATCCTTCAGGCGTTGATTTACGGAACATGATGAACGGAATATGCCAATTAACTAAGTGGTCAATTTATTTATGTAGATGACAGTGGCATTCTGCTGTTCTTGCAAAGTACCCTCATTATTTCACCAAGCCCTGTTTAGCGTCCTGAGTTCGCCTCTGTTCCGTATGTGTCCATATTGACCGTGAGCTTTTAATAAAGTGGGGCAAATTAGGATGTCACTGAGGGCCCAGGATTTGGGGTTGAGTCACACATCACGCCGCGATGTAGGTCATTCCAACCAGTGTAAACTTGTTGTGATAATAATCCCATTAATATAATAAATGTAAAAGTTCATCATCATCATCAGTCTATAGAAGTCCACTACTGGACATAGGCCTCCACCATAGAATGCCACGACGAAGGGTCTAGAGCCACCTCCATCTACCGCCTTCCTGCGACCTCTAAAATGTCTTTACTACATCGAAAGGGGGTATTACTCTTTTGCGTCTGGTTTGTGGTCGCCACTTGAGAACCTTCCACAACTGCAGACGCCAAAAGGAACATTAATGCAATAAGTTCCTTTATAGATTCGGAGAAAGAAGGAATCAGTAATATTTCGTTTCCCTTTTAAGTATATAAATAGATAAGAGTCAGGTAATCTTCTTTACTGAGCTAGGTTACATACAGGCTCTGAGCAGATAAGTGTTACCTACTAGCTGCGCCCCGCGGTGTTAGCCGCATAAGTCTCGAACCCGTTGGAATATCAGAGATTCAGATATTCATTTATTTCACCGTGTCGTTATATTAGATAACATTGGCATGTGAACACTTAATATACATAATTAACACACAATTAATGAATATAAAATAAAAAATATATAAATAAATATCGAAATAAAATATAGCCCATGTGTTATTACAGGAGTCAAGCTGTATAAAAAAAAAAAAAAAAAAAAAAAATTACAAATTTCAGTCAAATCTGTCCAGCCGTTTCACCGTGAAGTAATGGTAATGGTAATGGTAGCCTAACGGTTCAATAGTGCAACTCAGAATCCAACGATACCGGGTTCGATCCTAGGCTCCGCACCAATTACTTTTCTAAGTTATGTGCGGATTTCCATCGCTCTGTGCTTCAGAGGGCACGTTAAGCTGTCGGTCCCGGCTGTTATTGATTAATAGCAGTCGATAAGCCATGTCAGAGGCCCTCGGGCGGCTTGACAAACTCTGACACCAGAGGCCAGCACTACCTCATACGAAACGACGACGACCTTGAAGAAATAACAAACACACACACACACACCACTCACAAACTTTCGTTTTTATTATTACTGTGATGTGATATAGTGTGATAGTGTAAGATAAAGAAATAACAACTAAAAATAATCTAGCTTTACATACCTATATAACAATAGACTTTAGTCAGTTCTCCCGTGATCATGGCGCATGCAACTGTGCCGAAATATCGCGAACATATAAAACTCAAAAATCATGGTAAATATCCCGTTTCTAGTGAAAATTATATATAACAATAATCTAGCTTTACATACCTATATAACAATAATCTAGCTTTACATACCTATATAACAATAATCTTTATTTTCATAGAGACATATTTTTCTTACCTTAAGTCCGAAAGTGCTTAGAAAACATTTAAGATTAAATGAAATGGAAGTCGTTTGCGCCTGAATGGAGTGCCGTTGCAAAACACAAATTGAGATTAAACCTTAATGGATGGGATGATTCGCTTGCTGGTTGACACAATTGAGTGTACGTTCAGAAAATAAACAGACGTTAAACTATGCGAACGATGAAGCGTTGAAAAAGCGATCGTATGAACAAACGGGGATGCCAAGATAAGGTTTAATTTTCTTTGACGACTGAATGAAAATGGCAATGAAATTAAACTACTGAAGAGCCTAAAGACGAACGTTAAGAATCAGCGCGTGTTATCAGTACATACCGTAGATAGATAGATAGAATATTCTTTATTGCACAAAACAAACAATGTACATAGGCGAACTTAATGCTAAGAAGCATTCTCTACCAGCTAACCTTTGTGTATTGTGGATACATTTATGTAGGTAGTGCACAAAAAAACGTAATAAAGAGAAGAAAAAAAAAGACCTTTGTAGTCTAACAATACAAGATATGTAACTAACATAATATTATATTATAAAAATAAACCGTACTAGTATAGTATTATTTTATCTGTGCTTACCATCGATATATTATAGTAGTTCCTTTATCGAAGGTGCTTACGGTGCTGAGAGTTGGTCGCGATGTTTGTAGTACGAGCGGCGACCGCTTGATCTACTTCGTCATTTGATACTAACATAAGACACATGGCACATGCTATATAAAAGTGATGCTTCGTTTAGAAAAATATGGGGCAAAAATTTGAATTAAAATAAATAAATAATGCTGGACAGTTTACACTACATTATATTATATATATTATATATATTTATATTGTTTTTAATTAGAACGACAAACAGTTATCAATTACACTAATTAAAGGGTATCTACATAAAAATAGGTACATTTCAAATTAACACATAATAATCTAGCCCCAAGCTAAGCAGCGCTTGTGTAATGGGTACTAGACAACTGATATACTTAATACAATATATAACATAGATAGATATTTTTTATTATACATAGAAAATACCCAGAACACCCTGAACAAATATCTGCATATTTCACAAATATTTGTTCCGAGGCGCGAATCGAACCCGCAACCTCCAGCGTCGCAGGCGAACGTTCGCACGCCCTGCCACAGAGGTCGTCCCGAATTGGCCTGGCCGAGAGTATAAAAAAAATACCACTTTCAGTGAAATAAATAAATGGTATTCACGTCATTTGATACCGAGATGATACTTAAGTCTGAGGAGAGACTTTGCCTCTCTCTGCGTGTTCTACCGTTTGTATAATGGGTTTTGTTCCGAGGAATTGTTTGACATGATGCCTATAGCAACCTTTTTTCACCGTACCACTCGCCATCGGCAGAGGATTCATTCGCACACCTTAGAGCCAGGGTGGTCCCGGACTGTGCGGTTTCAGAGAAACTTCCTCCCGCGAACGCTCAGGTTGTGGAATGATCTCCCTGCTGAGGTTTTCCCGAGTGACTACAGTATGGGGTTCTTCAAAAGGGGTGTTTGGAAATTTTTAAAGGGTCGGCAACGCGCGTGTGTTGCCTCTGGTATTGCAGGCGTTCATAGGCTACGGTAACCGCTTACCAACAGGTGGACCGTAAGCTTGGTAGTATAAAAAAAAAAAAACTTGTGGCATCAAATAGCATTATATTGCTAGCTACAGAAAAATCTTGTCTGCCATTGCCTGTATGGCCGGAAGTACTCGGCAGACAGTTTCAAAGGTAACGATCCAGACCTTAATCTTATCTTACCTTATTGTTACTCGATCACGTCTGAACCGATTTCAATTTAAATAAGTGTGGTAAACAGACAGATTATGACCTGTATTGAGCTATAGCATATTTTTAATCCAGAAAAATTGCCCTTAATGGGATTAAGTGGGGTATAAAGTATGTATAAAAAGCTGTAGGTTTGGTCGTTTGGATAAAGCTAGGATAAGGATATTACTCGGTCACTTGAAATATTCCCAAAAGCTGTAGGTTTGGTCGTTTGGATAAAGCTAGGATAAGGATATTACTCGGTCACTTGAAATATTCCCAAAAGCTGTAGGTTTGGTCGTTTGGATAAAGCTAGGATAAGGATATTACTCGGTCACTTGATATAATCCCAAAAGCTGTAGGTTTGGTCGTTTGGATAAAGCTAGGATAAGGATATTACTCGGTCACTTGAAATATTCCCAAAAGCTGTAGGTTTGGTCGTTTGGATAAAGCTAGGATAAGGATATTACTCGGTCACTTGAAATATTCCCAAAAGCTGTAGGTTTGGTCGTTTGGATAAAGCTAGGATAAGGATATTACTCGGTCACTTGAAATATTCCCAAAAGATTAAACTTTTCGTGTTATTGAGACTTGAATTCGGAGCTCTAATTTGCCTGGTCTAACACGAACGTTAAAAATGAAAATAAAGAAATTTCAAAATGTTTATTTGCAGCTAAAACAATAGCAGTAGAAACGTATACTATCCTGGATTTGTCCTTTGTTCACCTATACAACAAATATGTTCTTACACTACACAAATTAAACTACAATACATAAATGGATACCTACACTGCATTTTTAACACGCTTTTATTAGCTTGTGTTGTATCTATGTATGTATGTAACTGAATCTTTGAGCATAATTTTCACCAATTTCCAGAAGTCTGATTAATTTGAAACTTTGCATAGAGAGAGAAAGAGAGAGAGAGAGAGAGAGAGTTAGAGTTAAGAGTTAGAGTTAGAGTAAGAGCTAGAGTTAGAGTTAGAGAGAGACAGAGATAAATCAAACTAAAAAATAAATAATATTTAAAAAAAAAAAACACGCTTTTATAGCTAACCGAACTAAAAAATAGAAAATAATTTTAAATTTCAAAGAGTTTATATAACAGTAGTACAAGATCGAACAATCAATTTTTTTTTTTTGGAAAGCGTGGCGTGCATTTTACTTCTTTTCATAACTCTCCTGTCATAGATAGTTGCCAACAGAATGATTGTTACATTTACTTTATCAAGAAAACCACGCTTTTTTAAAAAAAAAGAAAAAAAACTGATCGATTGTTCGATCTTCTACTACTGTAATATAAACTCTTTGAAATTGAAAATTATTTTCTATTTTTTAGTTCGGTTAGCTATAAAATCGAGTTTTTTTATTTTTTTAAAAATAATATTTATTTAATAATAATATTCACATATTAACTGTAAAGCATAAAAATAATCAGTATAATAAATGAATAACAAATAGTAGTTGATAAGTTCTTCATTAACATTATCTTAATTTGCTAATGAGAATCATGGTCAGTGTCCTATGATACCCACACTAGATAATAATCTTGATACTTTTATGATAATAATTAATATTCAATAGATAAACAACTTGACGTGTGAATTCGATCACAATGGTCTACATTACAGAATTGAGGACCTCCTCTTGACGTTTTAATTGTCTGTAATTTCGGGTTGGTATACAAGCCAACATTTTTGATGAATACACAAAGCCAATTTTTTTTTATTGGATGTCGGTGAAATATTCTGTATCTACCTACTCCTAATAACTCTACTTTTGTTTCTATGATATAGTATACAACTATTCAAGACCCGATACCCACCAGAAGGCCAATTCTCTTAATTATTTTATCTACACTCATGTCGTTATCCTGATTAAGAACTCAAATATAGCCTCGGAGCAAATATTTGTGCGATCTGCAGATATTTGTTCCGGGTGTTCTGGGTATTTTCTATATATAATAAAAATATCTATCTATGTAATATATTGTATTAAGTATATCAGTTATCTAGTACCCATAACACAAGCTCTGGCTTAGCTTGGGGCTAGATAATGTTGTGTGAACTGTCCAGCATTATTTATTTATTTATTATTTATTTATTTATATTTAGTATTAACTTCGCCTGTTATACGAAAAAAATACTTTAACTTTTTACTTTAACTGAAAGTTGAGTCAATCTAGACTGTATTGTGAATTGACTGAAAATTGGTATTCTGCTCCCCCATAATAACTAGCTAAATGCACAGCTTTGTAACGGCACGCAAGTTTTTTTTAACTCTTTTTAAATAGATAACATATCTTAATCCAACATCGAGGTCGCAAACCCATTTTATTATTTGAACTAAAAAAAATACGCTCTTTTCCCTAAGGTAATTTTTTCTTCATTCTTCATTTTTCATATTATATTCACTTATTTATGTTTTTTTGTACTTATAAAAAGTTTATTTTATTTGTTTGTCAGCCCAACTAAATAATAAATTTAATTTTTATTTTAAATTTATAAATAATATTAAGTTAAATTAATTATAAAACGTCTAGGGTGTTCTCGACTTTTTAACATATTTTAACTTTTTAATTAATAAAATAAATACATTATATTAAATTACTAGGTTAAATTGCAAATCTAGAGGTGTGATAGTTTTTTCGTAAAGTATTCCACAAAACGTTGTATATATATATATATATAACGACAAAATATTAGAGTATAGGATAGTGCTTAGGAGAATTGGGGACCAGAGTTTATAACTTAGCTCCTGAAACTTACACGTTCAGCTACAGACTAACGAAAGGATTTGTCCTTTCTGGAGAAATACGAGTATAAGGGCTATAATTAGAAGTCGGCTGGTTGTGTTGTGGTTCCTGTTTGTTACAGGTAAGTGCGGTTTCAGGCGTGGTGCCAGTGTAGAGCGTGTGTACCAATCTAGAGGGATAAAAGCGTTAGTACCCGTGATAAAGTTATATTTTCCAGACAGAAATCGTCTATTCTATTAGTATTTCTGCGAACAGTAGACCTCGCGAGCATAAACATTTTTGCAGCAATTGTGTTCAGTTTACATTCAAACATCATCCTAAGTTTTTTATTAGCTTTTAATATAATAAAAACAGTTATCTATTTCAAAAACCAACTACTAAATACCTCACGATATTTAAGTACAATTGTACAAATCGATATACAATAAACTTAAATAATTCCCAATACAATTCAGGTAAGCAACGGCTGAACCGATTTTGATAACACATGTCTAACAACCATGGCTAGAAAACCTGCTTTCAAATAAAAAAAGCCCCAGGCAGACACACAGACAGGTAGACAGACACATACACACACACATAGTGGTCAAACTTATAACAAACATCTTGTTGCATCAGGGCTAAAAACCAAAAAAAACAAATAAACAAAGAAACACCAATTAAACCGACTGCCTTTATAAGGATTTTAAAGTCGTTGGATAATTTATATTTTGACAACCTCATTACCGATTTTGCTCATATTCTAAATTCTTGATTAGAATTGAGTCCCGAATGTGTTTGCCAAATATTATCAAAAACGGCCGGTAAATAGCGCCGCAGCAAACTTCCTCCCTTTTTGGGGGAATACCCTCCAATCTTACTGTCGTCGGCGGGCAAAAGAAATTCTATGAAACTTCATGTTAAGATAGCTAGATGTTAACAATTCAATGTAATTACCTAGCTAGTTAAGACTTCAAATGGTAATGCCTCGTTAAGGTTCTGGCTAGGTAGGTTAAGATTGTGATAGTCGCGTTCAATCCCACCAAACAATGAAGTAACGTAAAACGTAATTATAGTTAATAGTTACACTCAGCATTTCACAGAAGGGGTAAGTTCGGATAAAAGGGTAGTAGCTTCACAAATACAAAGGGTTGCTAATGGAGGGTTGATTTTCACGGAAGAGGGACAACAGGTGGAAACTCAGTCAAGCTTTGTGTGGGATTGTGTCGCATGCAGTATTTCAGATAGCTAGATAGATTAACTCTTTATTGATCACTACACAGAAACAATACAATAATAATAATAATAACAATTATGTAAAAAAGGCAAAGCAATGTTTAAGAACTCTCTTTTCCGCATTCGAACTATATGGGCGCTTCATTATGCGTGAAAGGCAAAGCAATGTTTAAGAACTCTCTTTTCCGCATTCGAACTATATGGGCGCTTCATTATGCGTGAAAGGCAAAGCAATGTTTAAGAACTCTCTTTTCCGCATTCGAACTATATGGGCGCTTCATTATGCGTGAAAGGCAAAGCAATGAGCGGCCTTATCGCTGAGAGCGATCTCTTCCAGGCAACCTTTGGATGGAACGAAATGAGCAAAGCGATAATGGACGGCGGTGACCTACAAAGCAAAATTATTCAAAAGTAATAAAAGATGTAACAAACTAAATCTGACATTGGTGTGTTCAGCTTAAGAATATACCCCTCCGTCTCCTCCCGTGGATGTCGTAAAAGCCAACTAAGGGATTACCCGGACTTGTTAATAAGATTCGTTGGTATAAGATTTGTCCTGGTTGCTAGCTTATTATTAGCTTATTACTGGAAGAAAGCGTTATCTGAGTCAGTCGTAGGAAGAAATGGTGGCGATGAGCTCACCACTTGTCACGTCTATATCCCACGATGGTGCAACCCACTGTGAAAAGAGGCCCATTAAGGCTCTACCTACCCATTCTGGGAAAGAGGCGTGTATCTATATGTATGTATTTAGTATTTAGTATTTATTAATTTAACTAGCACGGCACAGGCCAGTTACACTAATCAATGTATGTATGTATTATGTCCCTGCAGAGGTTTTCCCTAGTGACTACATTATGGGTTCAAAAGGGGTGTTTGGAAATGTTTAAAGGGTCGTCAACGCGCGTGTGATGCCTCTGGTATTGCAGGCGTCCATAGGCTGCTGTAACCGATGTTTGCTAACTTGGTAGTATAAAAAAAACATAAATCGAATACTTGTGTACTTCAGTTTCCATATTTAGATCAAGGACACGGTTTGTATCTCGCTACGAGCAATGTTTGCAGGTTTTCAATGAAAACCTACTTGTACCTGACTGAAAATTGATATTCATTTTGAAATAGTCACAAGGGCCTGGCGCCGGTTTTGTCTTCAGCCGGGCCCTTGTGGGACTCGTATGTATGCTTCTATTACAAGCTTTTATTTTAGCTTGCTTAATTCCTTTTTAGGGTTCCGTACCTCAAAAGGAAAAACGGAACCATTATAGGATCACTTTGTTGCCCGTCTGTCTGTCTGTCAAGACACTTTTTATCAGGAACGCATGTAGGCATCAAGCTGAAATTCATATCAAATACTCAGGTTTACTGTCCCTTGGAGCTGTGTAAAAATCAAACTTCTAAGCCGACGCAATCAAAAGATACAGCCGTTTATTCGAAATTTCGAAATTGCAAATTTTCGACACTCGCAAGGAAATCAAAACCTACTTCTCGTGAACTCAAGAATCTTGAAATTTGGTACGAAGTAACGTCTTACAGCACAGACAAAGGAAAAATTGCGAAAAGCATACATTTTTAAATACATCACTTAATAAAAATGTTTTTAATAATTTTAAACATACTTCATGATGATTCCCCTTTCCTCATGATGATTTCATTTAGCAATAAAACTATCTACTATAAGTAAATAATAACTTTTACTCATATATCTCCAGGTTTGTACGGAACCCTCGGTGCGCGAGTCCGACTCGCACTTGGTCGGTTTTTAATTCCTTGGTTACTTGCCCGGACTTTCCCCGGTTTTCGTGTGGAAAAGTACCTATAAAGTTTTGCAGGAGACGCTACCCAGAAGGTAAATAAATGAAGTGGGTAGGTACTTCAAAACTTTGTTAGAGTGTGTGCTTAGCATTGTATAAATAAGTATACTATAATAAGAAGTACTTACGAAGACTTTCATGTTCATGAATTTTGTTTTATTAATTGTAATTGGCGCTTATTTTATTTAATTCTTTATTGCACAAAAAACACAAGGAAATTGTACAAACGGAGGACTTAATGCTAAGCAGCATTTTCTGCCAGTCATCCATGAGGATGATACAAAAAAGGTTGGCGTGCTAAAACTAATTACAAAAGAAAGCTTATAATATAGCTTAGGGACTTAGTATTTTTATTTTCTGAGAAAAGCGGTTTTATAGCGTATTTTAATTTAATTTTATATATATGTGGCCATAGTGAGTGCATCATAAAAAAGTACCTAATGTTTCCATAACCACAGCATAAATAATAGTACTCTTTTCATCTAAAGTAACTTATTTAGTGAAACTTATTCTAATTGACTGCTAAAGTAAAGAAAAATCTATATGGTCTTTTTTAACAGAACTCACACTATGAAGTGTGGACCAGCCATAAGTAACTAACTACCATTTTATACAGACGTATGGTGGTGTCTAGGTAAACGTAATGTGGGGCCCCCTGGAGAGGTGGAGCGACGACCTGCGTAAGACGGCCGGCAGGTAAAAAGTGGATGGAAAACGCTGGAAATCGGTCTAAAAGGCGAGCATTCGGAGAAGCCTAAGTCCAGTGGACACTAAATTTGTGACACTGAGCGCCCTCTAGCGTAAACTTTGCGAATAATTTCCATACAAAAAAACTGTAATGGATTAAGGAGTTCCGTTGTCTCCATCATCAGATCAGCTCGCTGTCACCGTTATATTGTATTGTAATTCAAAACCGAGGTCAATGGAGAGATTCAGAATTATTCCTTGAAAAAAGTGTCCCAAATAGAGCTTCTCAGATTTGATTTCAGAGAAATAAAAGAAACAGACGTGAAAAGTGTGTAATACAATTTCTAGAATGATTCCTTATTCGTTATCTCTATAGCACAGAGTACACCACTAATTCCAAAAATACCATTAAAAAAACTGGATGTTAAGTATTCGGTAAAAATTCAATCAGTTTTTTTTTAATGTTTTTTTTATTAACTTTTAATTTCTTGACAAAATCCGAATAAAATGGACATAAGTTTTTAAAATAATTTTACATGGACTCGTGCTGGCTTAAGTTACACATCGCTCTGAAAATCGGGTGTCAGAGCGGTGTAATAATAACTTAGTAGTAATCTATGACACATGCAATAGTTTTGACTAAATAATGTACCTACACAACATTATCTAACCCCAAGCTAAGCAGATCTTGTGTTATGGCCTATGGGTATACCTACTAGATAAATGATATACTTATTACAATACATTACAAAACATTTATTTACAGAAAGAATACTACTAACACAAGGTATGTACAAAATACATTGAAATAGTTGAAGATCGCTACTAGAGGTAAAGGTCTAAAGGTAGCTCAACTGAACATATTAATACATTATATGAATACATTACATATTTTTTTTATTAATATAGAAAATACCCAGAACACCCTGAACACTTTGGTTACTTTTTTTGCGTACCTAGATTGAATCTTTATACTGACTATCCAGGTTTTTTACGGTATATTTGGAAAAGTGGTGTATATTTTCTGTGTATACATATAGCCTGAAAACATGAATCAATTGTGATATAGAGTGGTTGTGCTCAAGTCTATGGTCATCCATTTATCAAGTGTTTCTGACGTTGTACAGTACCTAACCATTTATCAGAACACGCGGTAAAATCCCTGAATTAATAACGTGACTGTATTTACAGTACGCGCCAGTTTATGTGCATTTTTATAGCAGTAGGTACCTAACTTACGAATAAACTAACAAACAATATTTTCTGGGTATGTAATATTTTTGAGGTGTAACATCTTTACTCTCGCTTTCCTGCAATCTTTCGGAGTGATTTCGTGAAAAGGAATGGAAGTGTGTAGGTAACAGGAAGCGCGCATTTTTCCGAGAGGTTGGTACTATCAGCCATGTTGGTTATTACAGACCGTTCACCGTAAGTTGGCACCTGCCATGGAGTATTTACATGTGCCATCTTACGGTGAACGAGCTGTATAAGGAGATGAGATGTCAGAAAGTGTGCATTTTTCCGAGAGGTTGGTATTATCAGCTATGTTCCTTATTACCAAGGAGGTGAGACGTCAGATGTTACACATCATATGCGACTACTGTAAGGGTCGCTCGTTTTTTTAATACAGTTGTACGAAAAGTGATCTTACAAGGCCAGTAAAATCATGATAGTTTATAACCCACGACGCAAAAACGACGGGGTGTTATAAGTTTGACGTATCTGTGCGTGTGTGTGTGTGTGTGTCTGTATGTGTGTCTGTCTGTGGCATCGTAGCTCCCGAACAGATGAACCGATTTAGTTTTTTTTTGTTTGAAAGGTGAATTTGTCGGGAGTGTTCTTAGCTATGTATGATCAAAATCGGTTCAGCCGTTTCATTGCGTTGAGGGTTTTTTTAATTTTACAAAATTAATTACTTTTTTACCGCAGTTGTGTTATTTCGTTACACTTTACCTTCCGCACTAATAGTGACTCCATGCAGCTGGCATTTCGAGGTCAAGTAGGGTCACGGTGGAATCGATGGCGTAATTTTATTTAGTCACAATTGTAAGTATTGTTTTTTTGCTCCGCATGGTGGATATTTGCCCTAAGACCTGATTGATTTGATGGAGAGAATACAGACAGAACCCCTCAGCCTCACCTGAACCTTCAAGGTGTTGCGTATTGATACATATAAAGCTTTTACTGTATAGGTAGGTGTTTTGTAGCAAGCTACGTGTAAAATGAAAAGTTTTCCTAGTGTCATTTTAGCATTATTTATCTCTCGCTAGATGGCGTTGGCTACAGTTTAGATAACATTAAATACTATTTTATAATACGTGACTATCACAAAGTTACTAATTATTACATCATTTTACAGGATTTTGTATTTATTTTTTACTATTTACGTTGGCTGAACGAAGTTCTCCACTGCCATGATAAAAATGTAGGTAAATATATAATACCAATAGTTACGCGAGTGCCATCTCTTGACGATGATAGAACTAAACTGAAAATGACACTTGGTAAACTCCTCATTGATATCGATTTTATTCGACGTCAAGCAAGTGCCATGTTTGCGTGCATGTCAAGTGGCGAGCACTATAGCTACCTACACAGGTCGGCCGGAGGCCGTGTTTATCTATGCCTACACACACGTCAACTAAAACTCATTACTCAGTCTGTCTGGGCGAAACAATGGGCGTAGTGCTCTATTTGACGACACCAACACACCTTGACGAGTCCTCAAGTTGAGGTGATTATTTACCTCAAATTCTGTAACAGAACTAACTCAGAAAGTGCAGTGCAGAAAGTGACAGAATTAGCACTCGCAAAACGAAAAGAGAGTGAAGATCACGAAAGTAAAATGATTATATGAAAATCTAAACTGTTTTTACTTATACTCATGCCTATAAATTGTCTTTACTATTGTTAAATAATCATTCAAATAGCTTTAGCCGTTTGGAAGCAGTAGGTTTTTTCCGTCATAGGACTAAACTTTGGATTCTTTTGCGTGTTTTTATGTATGCATTGTGAAGTAACAACGAAAGTTCAACAATGCTTCACCTGAAACATTCAGGTGAGGCATTGTTGAATTTAATTAGAGTCAAGTGGAATTCTCAGCGCAGTATAATTTCCTTCGACAGAGCGAATCTCGATTGGAACCCGCAAAGTCATTAGTCGCTGAGTGTTGGAACTATGACGTGTGGTGGCTCATCAATTCACCGGCTGTACGGATGCCTGACACGTGGGTAAAAGCGTTCAGGGGATCATGGATTAGAAATGTTCCGATCCATTCCGATCCGGTGTATAGCTGGCTCTTGAGCAAAGTAATATAAAAATAAAAATACTCACTAATATGAATAAATAAATAAATAAATAAATAATGCTGGACAGTTCACACAACATTATTTAGCCCCAAGCTAAGCAGAGCTTGTGTTATGTGTGCTAGATAACTGATATACTTAATACAATATATCACATAGATAGATATTTTTTATTATACATAGGACATACCCAGAACACCCTGAACAAATATCTGCGAGCGCACAAATATTTGTTCCGAGGCGGGAATCGAACCCGCAACCTCCTGCGTCGCAGGCCAAGCTTCGCCCGCCGCGCCACAGAGGTCGTCAAATATACTTAGGCATAGATAAATAGATATTTCTTTAGGCTTTTTTTGTGTGAATGATGGAACGAGCAGGTTGCCCTCCTAATGTTAAGCGGTAACCTCAGACGAGTAGAACTTTTTCAAATTAATAAAATGATTTCTCATACAATTTCTAAGTAATCTGGTACCTACGTTAATAAAACTATCGCAATAAATGTTCAATATGGCCTACCTCTTCAGAACCGCCGTTTTCTCGTGGTCCTACTATTTTGTCCTACTAGTAGGACCTCGAGGGAGACCAGTTAATCTTTGAAATGATTGAAATTTTATTAAATTAGCAAGATTTGTCATCTTCGGAGGACTTACCTATTCAAAGCTGGTCAAAAACAGGATGACCAAGAAAGAGCCAGTGACACTACGAAAAGTAATTAAAGTATTGATGTAACAATATAGTAAAATTGTATTGTTCAAATATCCTAGAAATGAAAAAAGAAATGAAATGAAATATATTTATTTGACAATCATACAAAAAACACAGGACAGACAGAAAATAAAACGATAGCGTAAAAAAAAGAAAAAAAAAGATGAAAGCAAAACAAAAGAAAACAATACATTTATAATATCTTAACATACTAAAACATAAAGTAACAAAAAAAAAATAGTCCGCTCTATGCAATAAGGTGTGAAACCAAACAGGCCCAGTCTCAGCATAATTACTAATATTTATTCTGTAGCATAATGCTGCTCCATATGCAAAACAATATGGAGCAGCGCTGGTTTTCAGACGGGGCCCAGAAAGAGCGAATTCACGAAAGGATAAAAAACAAAAACATAATATATAAAAAGATTAAAAAATAAAAATAAATATTGTGTAATAAAAAAAACTAGAAAAGGTTACAAATAAATAAATATGTGGTTTATATCTTGATTAAGTGTCTATGGGATTGAGTGAAGCTAACCTACCTATAACCTACTTCACTTCAACATTTCAAAAACATTACTGAGTGCCCACATCCGAAAGCAAATAGAGCTCGGAGGAACCAAACCGAAGAACACCTAACTGCAAGTTAGGTAAAATAGGAAATAGGTAAGGAACTCATGAGCATTTTTGAGTTGCTAAAAGTAACTTATTGAGCGCAAATTTGAAAGTAGTAACTGTTTTTAGTGCACCTTGACCTTATTATCTTTAATAACTTCCTCACTTAGATTGTTATTGTTTTTGAAATTGATTGTTTTGATTAAATGCGTAACTCTTACGTCACAAAGATAATGTATGTTTTTTATTTAAATATTTGAATTACGAAATAGGTGAAATAAAATGAAACAGTTACAGTTGTATGTTGTAGTATTTCCTGAGTTCGATCCCTAATAATAATATAATGCATTAATAAATAATCCTATTAATATTATAAACGCGAAAGTTTGTAAGGCTGTATCTTTGTTACTCTTTCACGTAAAAACTACTGGATGGATTTGGATGAAATGTGGAATGGAGATAACTGAACTCCCGGAATAACACATAGGCACATTTTTATCCCGATATTCCCACGGGATCGCGACTTACGCGGGTGAAACCGTGGGGCGCTGCTTGTAATGAATATAATGATCATTACAATGCAATGGGTCGAATTTGACATAGTCAACACGCAGGTGGATTAGTGATCGCAGTAGTGCTGTCGAGTACTCAAGTGGATGCTGCTGCCCATCCCCTGGTGTACATTGTGCTATGATCTTATAACCCCCGATCAAAAAGAGGGCTTGTATCCTGTTTGAGGCAAGTATGTATGCATGTATATTTGTGGCCACGTAGTTCCTGAACAGGTGCCCTGACGGCCTTCGAAGCGATTCAATTGCTACAGTCGTAATATTATACAATAGACTACGTTATATTTCTATAGTTTACGTCAAGCTCATACATCGAAGAGATTGAGATCGACTCATTTGATTACTATTATGATTCATTTGATTTGATCGGCTGATTCATGTCTGTCTTCACACTTGTGTGACAGAGCGATGGGAGGGACCGAGGGGTTCGCTTTATGCGAACAATCACCGACAGGGCCGCGGTAGAATCCAACCGGGACCCCGTGACCCTGTCAAGTGTTAGTGCATCTCTAAACCACTCGTCAGATGGTGAGTGGTTTGATGATGCACTAGCATTAAGGTGAAGGAAGGAATATCGATGGGTTTTTAGTCGGTATGCCGTTGGGTGCTAGCCAACTGAGAGCCCGACAGACCCCCTCAGCTCTCCCCGAGCTGACGGGCATGCGTAATGCATATTCAAATCGTAAAAAAACAAGCGACATCACCACAGAATATATACAGACATCACTATTAGAATGTTACTTTGTCTACGGCCTCTGATTTCAAATCGTTTTTTTGGATGAAACATGGTGTGTGTGACTTGGTTCTTAGCTTTGTTTGGTAGAAATTGGTGTAACAGTTTCCAGGATAATCCGCAGATGGAATGGAACACTGAAAAAAGTCGGAAGTTTTAATTATAAAATGAACTTGTAACAATGAATCAAAAACAAACAATACAACTAAAAGAAAGAATGGGCAATGAACAATGAAACGAGTGACGACGGGACTGGGGGTTCCATCTCATAGTCAGCTAAGCAACTGTCCTATTCAACAATGCTTTTTTTTTCCTAATTAAATTTAAAAAAAACAGGCGCAGGTTGAAAGAAATGAAATGCTCCTATGTCATTGGTAAGAGGTATGTTCGAAAATAGAACTGGCCACCATAAGCTGAACTAAAAAAAAGTGCGTTTATGGTTTAAGAATGTGAAACAAAAGACGGTGTTTGGTGCTGTGATTTTCAATGACACCAATGTATATAGATAGAGCTGTTATGTGACAGTGTGACAGAGAAGCGACGTTGTTGAGGTTAGGAATGCGTTTTCCTATCTTTAATACTAGTGTTACGTGGAGGAAGTTTTCTTCCTAACCATCACACCAGTGTCACAGAGCGGTGTGAAGGTGAGTCGGTCGCGTATTTTTTATTGTCTCGCAGAAGGTGTGAAAAGTAGAGTATGCTCCTCTGGAATAAAGCCTATCTTCGTCTTGGGCAGCTTGATCCCCTCGCTTCACTCAGGACTCTATATAACTCAACTCGTTACCTACGCTCAGGGTTCAATATGCCGCCCACGACGTAAGACACTGCTTTATTCCCTTAGAGCATAATCTACTATTATGCAGTATTAGGAGCGTTTCATATATTTTAGCTCTGTTTTTGCAATATTAGTATTCACACGGGAGCCCCGCTAGTGTGATACCCGCCTGAGAATTACATACCTGCTTCTCTCACCTTATGCATACCAAATGTGGGAACAACGTTTTGAACAAAACTACTTTACTTCTTTTCAAGTAAACATAAGTATTCAAAATATGTTTTTTGTAAAAAAAAAATTTTTAAATACTAGTTTGTAAAATTAGTGATCGTAACCATGTGCTGATCAAAATGAGCCTAAATACGGCCAGTCTACTGTTATCTATCGACGAGTTCCGTTGTTCACCTTCCGTCTCCATCATGAGATCAGCTTGCTGTCACCATCATATTGTATTGTCATCGGAACTTGACAGGTATGCCAAATTTCAGCTCAATAGGTTGAGGATAACTGCTTTAAAATTAAGTTCCAAGATTCCCCTCAGATTCCACCCGGACAAACATACATACATTTAAAGTTAAATAAAAGATTGTAAAATACGATAAATTATTAAATAATATCTAGATACAAATACATGATTTGGATATGGTATCATTATTATTTTCACATTGAGAACAAAGTTTTACTTCATCATAATCAGACAGTAGACGTCCATAGCTGAACGTAGGGCTCCTGCGTGGAATGCCACGACAAACGGTCTTGGGTTGCCTCCATCCACAAGCTTCCTACGACCTTTAAGATGTCGTCGGTTGATTGAGATTCCTATTCTTCTTATAAGATTTACGAAATACGAATTGTATTTTCTGTAAAATAAAGAAAAAAAGAGTCCAAGAAACCAATTAATACTTTTATTTAATTTTTCATAACTTATTAATAATTTTAAACATAATAAATGAGAATTTTGTACAAAGTATCACAAATAGTGAACGAAAATTGCGTTCACTTCAAATAGTCAACGCATCATTAAAATTAATTTATAGTGGAACACTTCTTTTCAGTTTGTAGGCTTCCACGTTTAGGGTTTGAGGACTCAGGTTGGTGAGGTTCCATTCACCATCAGGGTATACTCTGCTGCTGAACACCACCTCACCCTCCCCGCAGAACAATTCCAAAGAACTTGCGTCGAGGAAGAGCCTCCAGGAGTGAGAGCCGATTGGAGACCATTCCACCTGCCTGACGTCTCCAGCCCGGTCTACAACCACTTTACCTACTTCCGGGTCCCACCTTAATAGCGCCTGGCCTCCACCGTTGCGGCCCTCAACTAGCAGCTCGATTTTCTTCTCCAAGTCACCGCTGATGATGATCTCTCCTGTATGGCCCAATTCAATCACCTGGTTTTCATCAACTTGACCATTGATCACCGATTCATCGCGCAACGAAATCATTTTATCCAAAGGCTTTTGCAGAACCCTGTCCCCGACTAGGACTAGTTCCCTGATGATGGTCATCGCTCCTGCCCAACCGTCAACCTCCTCTGGATGAGGTACCTCCCACATGTTGAACCACGCGACCACGTACCTCTTACCATCCTTTTCCATGGTCTGACTAGCGTAGAAGTCGTGTCCATAGTCGAGCTCCTGGAATTTCGTTTCTTGGACAAATTCGAAGTTATTGTAGTTGAAGTTTCCGATGATGAAGCCGGTCTGGTGAAGATTCTTGTATCTATCGCCATTGGGCTCCATGCCCTGGGGCGACCAGAGCAGGACGTGCTTCCCACCCAGCTCGAAAAAGTCTGGACACTCCCACATGTAGCCCAAATCTCCTGTCGATTCTCCGAGAACTCGCAGAAACTCCCACTCTATCAAATCAAACGATCTGTAGAGCAGCACTCTTCCCCTATTATCATCGGTTTTGCTGCCGAGGACAACGTACCAGTGTTCTCCATGTTTCCATACCTTGGGGTCGCGGAAGTCTGGGGAACCGTTGGGAGCCGCAGGAAGGACAGGGTTACCGGCATACTTGGTGAATGCTACGCCATCGTCACTGAAAGCTAGGAATTGTGTTTCGTTGTAGTAAGGTTCCTTATCTGTGATTTCGTGTCCGGTGTACATGAGGATCATGGTGTCTCCGTCGACAATGGCACTGCCTGAGAAGCACTGTTCTTGGTCCGGGAGAAGGGCTGTCGGCAGCGTCTTCCAGTTAACCAGGTCTGGGCTGGAGGAGTGTCCCCAGTGCATGGGACCCCAGACTGAATCGTAAGGGTAGAACTGGTAGAAAAGGTGATACTCTCCTTTGTAGTAAGAGAATCCGTTGGGGTCGTTCATCCAGCCGACTGGTGGGGCCACATGGTAGTGTAGGCGGTATCGCGGGTTGAGTTCCGGCCTCTTGTTGGCGATGTATTGTTCCAGCTCCTCCTTGGCATAGCTGCTTTGCTTTAATACCTTCGGTTGCGCGGCTGCGAACACGCAGAGTAGGATGACGAGGCTCCGAAGAGCCATGATAGAGTTTGTGATGTAATAGTGTTTTCGCTGTTTTATATACTGTTGTACGAGAGGCTGATAAGATTATCTAAAGTGTTTTGTTTGGTACACGGAAAAAAAATGCGCGTACGTACGTAACCCCAGCGGACATGTAATGTTATCATTGTTCAGATGGCTCAAAAAATACCTACAAGTTTTGATTTCGACTAGCACATTCTTAGGTTTTAATGAGAAGATTTACTTCGTACTTTTGTTTATGCTAGCAAAATACAATAAGAATAAATATTTAAATAGACTTTAAATTCGTCTCATACGAATATGTAGTATCTAGTACATCATACAAGCCTACTGTAGTCCACTGTTGCTGAACATAGTCCTGCCGCATAGAATGCCACGACGAACGGTCTTGAGCCGCCCTATCCACCGACTTCCTAGTACCTCTATAATGTCGTTGGTCTCTCGAGATAGGAGGGGGGGGGGGACCTAAAGAACCTTTATTCCCCAAGGATTATAAGTTCTGCGAGCTAATACCAACTTCAACGTGCAGCGTAGTACCTACTGAGAACTAAGTATTTGATCTTGGTTCTTCCAAATTCTAATCTAGTACAGTCAACAGCAAAATATCTGAAGGAAATTTTGCAAAACAAGGCTGCGTAAAAAATATAAAAAAAATCTTAAAAACCATGTTTTTGATCCGGAAAAATACCTTAGTAGCATAATTTAATTAAAATTATAGCGGATCTTAGGATGGCCATGTCGATAACAGACGGTTACACGAGTTACACCGAAACAGCTGAATCGATTTCGATGAAATTTGGTGCACAGATAGACTATGACCTGGATTGTGCTATAAGTCGCTTTTTATCCCGGTAAAATGCGAGTGATACCGCGGCCGGATAATAAGTAGTATTCATATATATATTACTGTGTAAACCATACAAATATCGGTACATACGTACCTACTAACCGATATAGATATAGCTAAATGTGGAAACAACATTTAAATCGGTAAAAAAATTACCTATTTATACGTACATTGTTATGTTTTGCACTGATTTGATTTCCATTCTCCCCCACGTTCGTATACATTGATCTTTACAGTTAAATATTACTTCTTATCTGACTATCTTTGACATTTTTCAGATGAAAAAGATATCGCCTGATTGTATATTATCTAAGAGCATGACATCTATGTCTCAGATTGTTCGTTCTTGAACGTTCCTTGATTTTCAAGATTACGGTTCGATAATTTTAAAGGTCCGTATCAACCAAAGCGGGACGAAGTTAACCATGAATGGGAAACCTCTTGGCGCGGACAGACGGCGGAAGCTTCGACCAAAATAAAAATAAATAAATAATTAATGCTGGACAGTTCACACAACATTATCTAGCCCCATGCTAAGCAGAGCTTGTGTTATAGGTACTAGATAACTGATATACTTAATACAATATATTACATAGATAGATATTTTTTATTATACTTAGAAAATACCCAGAACACCCTGAACAAATATCTGCGATTGCACAAATATTTGTTCTGAGGCGGGAATCGAACCCGCAACCTCCTGCGTCGCAGGCGAACCTTCGCCCGCCGCGCCACAGAGGTCGTCAAATAGCAGTACACGTCACTCATGCTACCTTGAGTTACCTTCACACCTGAGCCTTGAGTCTAAGTTCAAACAATTGACACGGGCGTGTGTTGTAGTGTAACACAGATATTGTATGGAGATATTGATGAATGCGTCTAGACTGTCCCTAGCGTACACTTTGGGAATCTCAATTTCCATAATAAAATCTGTAATAAACTACACCGTACGTCCGTGTTAAGTGCTTCTTCTTTTTTATATAATGGCCTCTGAGGAGTGCTCAAAACAATTTCGCCAATGTCAAGTGGTATTAATTTGTAATAAAATTAGTCAAGTCATAACCCAGTTTCAATGATGGCAAAAAAACGAGTTTTTACAGGAAAAAATCTACCATTTCGAAAAGACACGCAATACACTTAAATTTTACTACATCACACATGTGTGCTATTTATCCAAGTAACACATTTAAAATGCCACCAAAATAATAAGAATTAACTCGAAAAAATACATTAAAATGTAATTAAATAAAAATGACGACGTTTATTTCAAAAATGAATCCCCCGTGTTAAGTGCTTGTTAAAACTCGACAAATATTTGGCACTCGGCGTCTGACACGACTTTACACACTGGATATTGTGACTTTTAGTCACGTCTAGTCGCATCCGATAATAGTTACTGGCTTTAATTACCACTCGGACGGTAGGAAAACCTTGACTTTGGATCTTGGAGTGTAAGATAGAAGTATGTAGCTAAGTACTTAATGGTAAACACTTGAAGGACAATAATGTGTTTATTAATTAATCATAAGTAAGTACCTTTATATAAGTAGATGACACTCTTATTTTTCTAGCAAATCCGAGTTACATTTTCTGAATAAAGTAATTTATAATCTATTGACGACCCGACCCGACGCTATAGGGAAGCGTTATCGAAACTAAATTCCTCCATTGACTTTAATACTATAGGAGATAGGTAGTAGCATCCACTTGAGTACTCAACACGAATACTGCAACCACCATTCCGCCTGCCAAGCTGTCCCCCATTGGCGGTCTCCCGGCACCACCCACACACGTACGACCATTAGTTAAGTGATAGTTTTAAGTATAAAATATGTATGTAAGCTTATAAGGTATATATTTTGTTTAGGTATAATTTTACTAAATGTCCAGTATGGACTATACTATATAAAATAAAAAATAAATATTGCTGGACAGTTCGAACAACATTATCTAGCCCCAAGCTAAGCAGAGCTTGTGTTATGGGTACTAGACAACTGTTATACTTAATAGAATATATAACATAGATTGATATTTTTTATTATACATAGAAAATACCCAGAACACCCTGAACAAATATCTGCGTTCGCACTAATATTTGTTCCGAGGCGGGAATCGAACCCGCAACCTCCTGCGTCGCAGGCCAAGCTTCGCCCGCCGCGCCACAGAGGTCGTCAGCTTATAAGGTATATATTTATATGGGCTTAATGTTTAGGTATAATTTTACAAAATGTCCAGTATGGACTATTCTATAAGGGGTGAGAAGCGTTGCCTTGCCGTGACACAGTTTTTAACTAGCACGGAAGGCAAAGTTCTCTTATTTTCATATACTTAGGAACATCTTTGAAATTAATGCTAATGTTAATTATGTTTTGTTGTAGTAACTAATCTAAGTGAAATAAACTATCTTTATCTTTATTCAAAGTCAGTCAAAAGTAATTAATTTATTGAAATAACAAGGATCATTTTGAATCGTCTTATAAACTTAATTTACTCCTGTTTCTACGCTGCCAAACCTGGAAGAATCAGGCAACAAACACGGCTGTGCTTTATTTGATGATTACTCTTACTGCAGTTGCTATTATTTATTCCTTGCTGCGGTGGGAAGCGCCTGTAGTGCTTTAAGAATAAGGAAAAGTTGATTCAAAGAAAAAGAGAAAACCAACTTAAAAACCTTAGCCAGTTAAAAGTACGATGTAGAGAGAATCAGGAGAAGTTCACAAGACAGCACAAGCTAAACTTGATACACTTATAAAAAAACAAACCATTTATATATAATAAGATGGTACACAGATATTGCCAATTGTTACAGTAACTTTCGAGGGGCAGAGCGACATCAGGTTACGCGGCTTTAACATTAACATAGTCTAGTATAGTATTCTTTTATCTGTGACATAGTTATCTAATGTGTAACATAATACATAGTACGAGTAACATAATAAATCCAATGATACCTTATAATAGGTAGGTGTTCAAACTTTTTGTGTACAAAGTAAATGAGATTTTATGATAAAAGAGGAGCTTATTAAACAAGTAAAATTATAAGGAATACAAAAAACCCGACCACAAAACATTATTTTTTTAAATTGAAATGTAACCCAAAAATTTATTTCCAGCTGGACTCGAACCCGCAACCTCGCCTATGATAGGCGATGCCTTTACCAATTCGGCAATAGAACGAGCTATGACGCTGGGGACGAAGTTTGTGGGCACCATCAACTCGGCTATAGCGCCAATGGGAGCCATCTACAGGTGTTTCATTAGAAACCTTCTGTTCAAAGTCCGAAATTAGTTCGAAACATTGACATTGACCACTGTATTTCATCATTGATTATTATTTTTCAAGTATAAACCACACTTCATAGATAACATTAAATTTAAATGAAACCCAAAAATATCGTTCCAGCGGGACTCGAACCCGCACCCTCGCCTGTTATCGGCGATGCCTATACCAATTCGGCAATAGAAAATAATAAATAATTATTTTCTTAGTTCGAATATGTGTCTTTCTACAATTTAAATCAAGAAAACCCCGCCTAGGAGGTGGAAAATATAAAAAATTACTGCAGTCACCATTCCGGCTAGATGGCGCAATTTCTCCAAAGATCGATGTATGGGAAGTTGCTACTGCCTTTCTTGCATCCTTGTACACAGCCGCGACGGTCTATCATGATCATAATATAGCGGTGATTTAGATTTGCACCCTTATGGCTAAGAAATAATTGACGTAGGTTACCACGTCTACCCAATTTACGGCCTTCATAGAACGATCACCGCTTCTCAGGAAACAAGGCCCTGACAAATCCAAAAGTACAGACCGTTCACCGTAAGTTGGCACCTGCCATGGAGTATTTATAGGTGCCATCTTACGGTGAACGAGCTGTACATCCAAAATACAGTAACAGGTACTGTAAAGTCTTCAAACATTTTCATACCTTAAGTTTTACAAAACTGAAGAATGCTCCCATTGCATCGCAATGCAAAATCTCCCAAGCGGCAAACTCTTAAGTTACCCACTTACAGACGACAGACAGACGTATGGTAAATTTCGAGAACGCCTGGAAGACTGTTCCGAGAAGCGAAATAAAACAGATCGCTACTATTTATGGCAAGCTTATACCCACGGCCCCTATTCTCGAGGTCTATACAAGACGATTAAAAAAATAAGTGTTATTATTTAGCCGTGGTGTGTCCAGTCCGGCCTTAGAATATACCCCTCAGTCTCCTCCCGTGTATTTCGTAAAAGCCGACTTAGGATAAATTTCACCAACACATTAACGGACGTTTAAACGGCTGTTTAGCTTAATCAACTCTTTTTGACACATGTTTTCATACGTATCTGTCACTTTGACGATTGATTACGGTAACGGCCCGTTTATTTGTTCGTGAACTTGGGCTTTAGGGATTACCTGAATTTGTTAGAAAGATTCATTGGTTAAGATTTGTCTTGGCTGCTAGGAATGCGTTATTACTGGAAAAAAGCGTTAGCCGAGTCAGTTAATCATAAAGCACGTCAAGTAATCTTCCTACCTGTTATGTTTATTCTACTGAGTTCTACTAATGTAAGTTCAACTGATGGTAATAAAAGGCCACAAATTAACTTTGCATTATTTTTTAACTAACTTATTGGAAGGAAATGATTATTAATGATTATTATTACTAATTCAACATTTAATATTGTGTCGGATTATGTTTTTGTTATATATAATGGTATGTTAAAGTAAAAGCACCTACTTAAAATTTTGTTAAAGTGCACTACAAGTGCAAGTGTTCTACTATTTATATTGCATGCTGTGAAGCGGATTATGGTGGATTTTAATTTTAATTTGTCAACTTTTTCTTGTACCCATTCTCGCAATAAATAAATGAAATGAAATGAAATGAAATGAAATGATTCATTTAGTTCAACTTTTTTATTGCACTTAGCGTAATTTTAGAATTTTATAAATAAAAAAAACAAGTGTAGAACTTCTGATTCTGATTTCTGAACTTCTTCCCTGACTTCTGGCCGAAAGGGGTGAAGTTCCGGCGGTTCAAGGGCCGCCTGTCACGTGATCCCCCGGGCCGCAAAGCGTCGGCGATCACACGTGTGTTAGATTAAGTTATAAATAAAGTGTTTTTATATGTATGTTAGTTTCTAAGGTATTTTTGTTGATATGGGCTTATTGTTTAGGCTTAGTGCATTTCTCAAAAAGCCTGAAATAAAAATTTTGAATTTTGAATTTGAATTTAAAACGCAAACAGCTAACGTTACAGATGACTTGTTTAGTATTGGTGCATCGGAATAGGTGCTCTTCACTCGAGAGTAGTAATGGGACGTAAAGCGTAACTGTAACTGTAACTGACTGATTGCTAACGTTACATATGACTTGTTTAGTATTGGTGCATCGGAATAGGTGCTCTTCACTCGAGAGTAGTAATGGGACGTAAAGCGTAACTGTAACTGTAACTGACTGATTGCTAACGTTACATATGACTTGTTTAGTATTGGTGCATCGGAATAGGTGCTCTTCACTCGAGAGTAGTAATGGGACGTAAAGCGTTGGAACTGTTTCTCAAATATAAACTGCATCTTCGTCTCAACTTTATTATTATGTTGTCAAGCTTTGTTGATAGTTAATGTACGTAGTTTGGTAGAACTTGATCGATTTAAATTACTGTGTGCGTCAAACTTTAACGCCACCTAACAAAGGTATTACGCTTCGTAGGCAGTTTGGTGATTGAAGTTTTGGTATGTTAAGTACTCAGGTGGATGCTACAGCCCATCCCCAGATGTTCGGTTTTTACGACATCCATCGGAGGGGTTATTTTTGGGCTACTATATAGCTTATTCCTTTCTTAGTACAACCCGTCGCATCGAGACAAACACACCTGCCAAATTTCAAGTCTCTACAACAAGCGGTTTAGGCTGTGCGTTGTTTCTTATTAGACTAAGGAATGTGTTATTACTGGAAGAAAGCGTTAGCCGAGACAGTAGTGGAAAGCGATGGCGGCGATGAGCTCACCACTTGTAACGTCTCTATTCCCATGATGGTGCAACTTTTAGTGGTAGTAGTAGTAGTAGAGCTTTTTCGTAGTGGAAGAGTTTTTACCGGGGAAGTACTACCTCCGTAGGTACATATTTCTGCCGTAAAGCAGTAATGCTCGCATAGTAGTGTTCCGATTTGAAGGGTGTGGGTGCCGGTGAAGTTACAGGCACTTTTCATCTTTATGTCTCAGGGTGGCGGGCGCTGTGCAATGTCATGTAGGGTGTGTCCTAGATGGACATGAACTGTGAGGTAATGCATTGTTAAAGGCAGAGATTACTGCTTAACATCAGGTGGGCCATCTGCTTGGTCCGCTATTCACGTTGTAAAAATAAAAAAAACTTGAGCCCATTGATGCTCTGCCTATACCTTTTCGGGAAAAAAGCCTCATTAGGTGATTATGGCAAATCCTCCCATTGCATTATATGGAGGAGGCCTCATCCATCGGTGGACGTCTAAAGAATGCTGATGATTATTGAATGCTAGTACTGTCTATCTATTATTCTATACTAATATTATAAAGAGGTTACGTTTGTTTGCGAGTATTTGTAGGATGTAGGAGGTAATCAAAATTATGTTTTAATTTTCAATTTTATGTTTGGATTTATGGTTATTTTGCTTTAATGGAAACCTTAATAATAAATATTATTTAAATAACTACCTGCTACAAAGTTTTTACGCCTAGCGCAGATCACAGTGCACTTAAAAATATCGTAAAAACTTTTACAACCTGTGTTTCATAACTAAAGATATTAAATTGAATTTGAACTGGTGATCCGATTTTGAGAATTCTTCCACTAATCAAAATTTATCTTTTATTTTGATTTTTAATTGATGCTCTGAGGAGCTGTTTGAACTAATCCCAGTTTCGCACTTTTACAAACTGCTAACTATCAGGTTCATGAGATACAGCCTTTTTTTTTTTAATTTTTTTTTTATACTACTTGGATGACGGAACAAGCAAGAGGCCCACCTGATGTTAAGCGGTAACCTCTGCCTATGAACAGTGCATTACCTCAAGGGTCACGTCCACCTAGGACGCACCCTATGTGGCATTGCACTGCGCCCGCCACCCTGAGACATAAAGATGAAAAGTCTCATGTGCCTGTAATTTCACCGGCACCCTTACCCTTCAAACCGGAACACAGCAATGCGAGCACTACTGCTTTGCGGCAGAAATAGGTATGGTGGTAGTACTTCCCCGGACGAACTCTTTCACAAAAAAGCTCTACTACTACTGAACAGACTGGTGACAGACGGACAGACAGACAGACAGACCGCCGAGCCTCAGTAATAGGGTCTGGTTTTACCGTTTGGGTACTATAACCGCACATTCCGCCATCGTCAGCGAGTTCACTCGCACATTGTGCATGCGTGGAGGTCTCGCACAGTACGTTTCACGCGCTCGTTTCTCCCGCGCACCTGCAAGTCGTGGCATGAGCACCCGTTGGATGTTTTTCCACAGGGCTACAATATGGGTAAATTCAAGAGAAATATCAATAATTTCAACTCATGCTGAGGCAGAGCCATTTTGTTACTTGAGTTACACTTCGTTCCTTCATATCTGTTTCTTTTTAGTTTAATACGTGTTTCTGTCTAGCTCATGTATACAAATAAATATAAATATATATTCTTTCTTTTTTCTTTCTTTTCAATAGGGCTCTTAATGGTAGGCAGCGTGTTTGCAATACCGTGGGTGTTGCAGATGTCCATAGGCGGCGGTAACTGTTTTACATAAGGCGGGCCGTCTGCTTGTTTGTCATCTTATAACATAAAAAAAACGTCTTTCCGCAGTTATTGGCGGAAACAGATTATCGATAGCTACGATGCTGCCACTTATTCAGATACCATCAGCATCATTATCATCCTTAGCAGTCCACTACTGGACAATAGGGCCACAATGATTGGCTTGAAGCTGCCTCCATCCACGGACTTCCTACGACCTACAATGTCGTTAATCCATCGGATGGTGGCCTAGTCTAGTCTTCCGGACCGAGGTCGATATTCGAGAAGCTCGTTTCTGCCTAAATAAACAACAAACATGAATCAACATAAGTAGGTATTACTCGACCTTTTTAAACGCAATTAGATTGTATTTTAGGTCAGTTCCATATTAGCACAATTAATTGCTTACAAAATGTAATTATGTCACCTTTTTCTCCTTGTTGCCGGATTTTCGTACCTCATTAAAAACGTTTCATTAATAGTCTACTTAAGTCCAATTATACTTATTGGGCGATGTGTTTTTTTTTTTTTTGTGTTTGCAGATTCGAGGATCTAAGTAGGGTCTTCACTAAACAGCCATAAAGTTACGTGCCAACAATTAGTATTATATGTAGGACATATTTTCCTGTCTCCATTCAAAAACCGTTTAAATTCCATTGTAAATTACTTAAATAGAGTTCGTTAGTGGAGTAAAACAGAAAAAAAAAATCATTTTTAGTCCAAGTATTTTGACGAGCAAATTCATTGTGCGTAACCTGGCCGCTTCTTACCATCTTGATACGGAACTAAACATATTATATAGACAAAGTTCACCACTGATGCTGTCACGATTAATTATTATTTCGTATAAGTATTATTTCGATTCAAAACATTTCGAAGAGATTTTAATAGAGCACTTCTTTATAACATCTAAAATTGGCTCTTTATTTTCCTTTTATCGTACCCTTTTAAAAATGTCCCTTCGGGTGAATCATGATTTAAAGGGTGCTGTTATATACAGATTAGGCCTGTTCTTGTCAGGGTCAATATAATTAATCGGAAGGACGCGTGTATGTCACAGGGGAGTTTTGAAATAGGGATGAATCGTAAAACATCGTAAATAGGACGAATTTATCATTCAGGTATATCATAGGCATAGCACGCTGGTATCTCACGAAATGAAATACCTACCACGTAATTCGCGTCATAGGTAATATTGCAGTTGTATTGGCCTGGAGCAAAGGTCACCAAGATATGAATCTTGTGCCCGTACCTTCTAACCTTATTAGGTGTTTTTTTATACTACTTAGAATGAAGGAACAAGCCGATGGCCCACCTGATGATAAGCGGTACACTCTGCCTATGAACAGTGCATTATCACATAGGTCACGTCCACCTAGGACGCGCCCAATTGTTATTAGTTGTAATCACCATTTTAATAATATCCCTGCAACAGGATGATATTTTATTTCATTTTGGTTTCCACTGGATTCTCTTCCGCATCAAGTGGTATTATCAGAATTAATGAGGGTCCGACACATTAGCAGTTTAAATATAAGCTTCAGAGGGATACATAATATTATCTAGAGATTATTCAGGAAATGCTTGATGTAAAAGAGGTAAGAATTATTGAAATACCTTATGAGTGTGAAAAACACGCTTATTCCAGCGAATCGATTTTACTATGCGCGTAGGTGTACTGCTACGAGTGTCTACGCGCGTAGACAACTTGCGTAGCAGGAGCATTGGCTTGACTAAACTGCTAACATTTTTTTTTTTTTTTTGTTTTTTTACATTGATAGACCTTTGCTTCACCACGATCTCACCTGTTGGTAAGTGACGATGTGGCCGAAGATGAAGCACAAAGGTCTAGAAGGCACTCTTGACTTGAAGAGACCCAGATTATAGTTTTCAGGAAAGACAGACGACGGTAGTGTATTCCACTCCTTAGCAGTTCGCATTATAAAGGTAGAACTGAAACGTTTTGTGCGAATAGAAGGTATACCAATGAGGTAAGGATAGTACTGAGCCGTACGCCTGCTCGACCTATGATGAAAAGGAGATGGTGGGATCAGATCGTGCAGTTCCTGAACTACTTTTAGTAGTAGTAGATCTTTTTTGTGAAAGAGTTCGTCCGGGGAAGTACTACCACCATACCTATTTCTGCCGCAAAGCAGTAGTGCTCGCATTGCTGTGTTCCGGTTTGAAGGGTAAGGGTGCCGGTGACATTACAGGCACATGAGACTTTTCATCTATGTCTCAGGGTGGCGGGCGAAGTGCAATGCCACATAGGGTGCGTCCTAGGTGGATGTGACCTATGAGGTAATGCACTGTTCATAGGCAGAGGTTACCGCTTAATATCAGGTGGGCCTATTGCTTGTTCCGCCACCAAAGTAGTATAAAAAAAAAATGCGGGGCCTACAAGGTGCTTGCAGCTAATTTCACAGCTCCAAAGTTAAGTGGCGAGTACCATGCATCATCATCATAATCATCTGCCGGAAGATGTACATTGTTGGACTTGGCCGCATAGAATGGCACGAAGAACGTACTTAAAATTGTACCTACCAATACTAGGTATCTATCCCCTACCAAGTTGTACATAATCTACCTAGGTACATACATACACCAATTTTTCCAAATTGACTCGGAGAACTCGCTTCGCTCCTTCATAAAAGGTGAATCAATCAATCATTTATTTTGCGAGACATAAGATAATAAAGATAAAAAGGTACAGCTTTACAGCATGCTAAGTTAAAAAATACAACATTGTTACAAGATTATTTAATTATTAATTAAATAATTAATTAATTAATTATTTTTTATAATTTAATTATTATTATTTATTAATTAATTACAAGTCACAGATTCACAATTATTGTAATGTCATAAAAAATAACAATAATGTAATTATACTCAAACGCTAGAGCAGTTAATTAATTAATAATCAATAAAATTGAGTCTCTAGAAATCATTAAGTTTGTTAATTAATTAAATCATTAAGTACTTGGTGCAGCCGTCTCCATCCACTGTTATATGTCCACCCCGTGTAGCCATTTCCTAGGTGAAGTTGCAACAGAAGAGACGTGGTGGTGGCGTGTGGCGGCGTCGTGGCAAGGATATAATTATTGTTTTTTACAGAAGTGGCTGAGACGGGTGACGCTGTGCCATTGCTCAGGCTGATTTGGTTGCGAAAGCATGTATTCCTCATCAGACGACGAAGATGCACTAGCATGCGATTATAAAAGCCGGGCGTGCGTCGCCTGAACCACGGGCACACGAGCGTTCGCATTTTTTTTTTTTTTTTTAATACTTTTTGAATTATGGCCCTCCTGATGTTAAGCGGTAACCTCTGCTTATTATCAGTGCATTACCAGGTCACGTCCACCTATGTGGCATTGCACTGCGCCCGCCACCCTGAGACATTAAGATGAAAAGTCTCATGTGCCTGTTATTTCACCGGCACCCTTACCCTTCAAACAGGAACACAGCAATGCGAGCACTACTGCTTTGCGGCAGAAATAGGTATGGTGGTAGTACTTCCCTGGACGAACTATTTCACAAAAAAGCTCTACTACTACTAAAATATTATATTATATTGAATATTCTCAGTAGTAAACTATAAGTCTTCATGGAAGATATGTGACATGTTCATGAGAGGAGCCTAATGTGACTAAAACGTCTCAGTAGATCAATCAATTGAACTGTTAATTTAACTAATGAGATTAGACCTCTGCAATGCACACTTAATGAGATTAGACCTCTGCAATGCACACTTAATGAGATTAGACCTCTGCAATGCACACTTAATGAGATTAGACCTCTGCAATGCACACTTAATGAGATTAGACCTCTGCAATGCACACTTAATGAGATTAGACCTCTGCAATGCACACTTAATGAGATTAGACCTCTGCAATGCACACTTAATGAGATTAGACCTCTGCAATGCACACTTAATGAGATTAGACCTCTGCAATGCACACTTAATCCTTTCACCATCGGTCACTAGGCTCTTGTCAGGGCAACCATACCTCAAGCAGTTCTCTGACCTAACGCAGGGTGACCAAGAAAGAACTGGTGACGCAAAGTAGTACCTGCTGGTAAGAGGTTTGTTAAAATCTCTTGTAGCTTGGACCTCAAAACGCTGACATTTTGAATCCTGGTTGAGACAGTCTCTTCCTTATTATTTCTAAGGCATAAACGGAAGTGAAACGGAAAAATAAAATCAGAATTCGCCCAGTGTCGTCAGCAGATGGCGGAAATTAGGGCAGCTTTGATTGAGCGAAAGGAAAAGCATTTTTGATAATTGAAAACATACCGAAACAATTTTTCCTCTCGACTAAAAGAAAGTTCGTGAACCAAATAAAAAGGGCATGAGTACCTACAGTTCAGCAGTAAAATGGTAGACCTAAGAAAAATATTGAGAATGCAACGGCTTTTTTGCCGTAAAAAATGTGAGATTTAAGAAATGACTCCAGCCTAGTGTTTAATAGTAAAAAATAACAAAATAATAACGTTACTATACTCAACATTCTCGTAATGAATAAGGGAATGAATAAATAAATGAAAATACTTTATTGCACACCTTGCAAACTAGGTAAAATGAAAAATCACACAACAATTAAACAAAAACTAAATTTCCAGTGGGCGGTAATTTTAAGCTTGCTAGTTTTGAGAAATGTGCCCTTCTATCACAGAACCACATTTGTGGTCAAAGAATGTGCCCATAGTAGATGTCGAAGGAACGATAGATATACAGGAAGAAACCTAGAGCCGATAAGTCGCAGATGTACAAAAGCGGAATCTGTGTAGATCAATAATAATTGCCGTCGAGTGAGGAGCCAGACAGTTGGCACGGCCATACGCCGACTCCTCGCCACACCGCGGGCACCATGGCACCGGAATACACCCTCTTCGTATATTTCGGAGTGAGTTTTAAGAAAACAAGGCGTTTATCATGAACCATAATTGATACATTGCTTATTCATTTATTTGATTACATGCCTAATATCTTCGATTTTGACGCATTGTAAGGTTCGATGACATTACAAAATATTACGGTGTCTGCGTTCAGATCTGGCTACGGAACTCCTCGATTGTTATAGTAGACCTACTACTCGCCCCAGTTGTGCACAGGTAGATTGTGTAAACGCGTTGTGTCCCCCAGCATCCATTAGATACACACCAAATAATCATCATCAAAATCAGCTCATCCGTAACGGAGTTCAGTCGTACTACACATTTAGCGCGAGCGTAGCTGCGGGCGGAAGCTAATAAAACATTGCCTTTACCACGCGAGGATAATGTAGCTTTCTTTAGGTTCACACTGTGTAACTTTAGTGCCGTGTTAGGTGCAGTCGTAACTACAAAAAAAAAAAAAATGTTTTCTTTTAAAAGTAGGTAAAAGTGGCCACTTGGCTCGTCTGAGCACTGTCTTGTCCGGACGCATGTGCCTTGTGATCGGCCCGATCCACCTCGGCCAACACAATGGCGTCAAATGTGGAATTACAAGTCAGCAGGTTGAGACGGATGGCGTGAATTTTATGCTTCGTACCCGTGGAAGCAGCTATGCTTCACATAAGAAGATCCTGACTCCGCAGTCACAGAGATCATCCTATCAGGTATGGAGCATTTCATTCCTAACCTAATGGTGGCTGCGGGAATATATAGGCAACAAAAAAACAAGGCCTTGAAAAAAAAAGAGAAACTAAACTTCTCAAGCACGCTGCATATGAGGCTTGGACTGCGGTTTGAACTAACATCTCTGATATTTAGCGCAACCTGAATGCTGCTTCAAGGTTCAGTAAAAGTTCGACCAGTTAGGCAAAATTAGATTTCATCGGCAGATTTGGTGAGTGCCAGTTGCTGACGAGAACCCTTCTGGGAGTCTTACATTCTGGTCACTCGCTAAAGCTGCCGATGGAAACTTTTGTCAGTCGTCTCTGCCACCACCTCGAAAAGCTCACTGCACCGCTCACTATCGGCAGAGGATTCATCCCGAAACCTTTGAGCCAGGTTGGTCCTGAGCTGTGCCGTTTCAAAGGAACTTTCTTCCCGCAAACACTCAGGTTGTGGAATGAGGTTTTCCCAAGTGATTACAGTAAAGGGTTCTTTAAAAGGGGTGTTTGGATTTTTTTAAACGGTCGGCAACGCGCTTGTTATTTTTCTGGTATTGCAGGCGTCCATAGGATATTATGGTAACCACTTACCAACAGGTGGGCCGCCGTATTGCAAACATGGAATTATACAAAAATTGGTAATATCAAGAAATGTTTTTTAATACGGCTGTTATGGATATAAACAGTAAAATAATACATTCTAGTTTTTTGCCCGAACTGAGACTTCTCGAATATACGTGATTTAGGTAGGTTACCTTATTTCTTTCGAAAGTTTGAAAAGTTAGACCTACAACGTCGTTCAAATTCCTAGAAACAGGAGGTCAACAATGGATTTTTTACTGGTTTTTGTGTCATTTTAGCGTTGTAGGATTAGTGGAGTGGTTCTAACATTTTGGATTTACCATAATATCTCAAAAAAACATGATTTAAAAAAATATTAAAAATAGTTTTGAAATGGTGAAGCAAGGCTTTCAAATGACACACCAATTTATCTGATATTCTCACTTCATTTTTTTTTATCCCCTCTTGGACCCCAATTTCTCAACAACCCCCCCGACCGATATAGCTCATAACCAACAAATTGTACTAATACTATCTACCCCATAATCAAATTTCATGAAGGTCGGATTAAAGGTTCGGATCGGAAGTTATGCTCGGACAACCATACATACATACATACAAACGCCGATTCTTCGAAATTGACTCAGAGAACTCGCTTCGCTCGTTCAATTATTGTTTAAGCCTGTAGATTACCATAGCTGGGCGAAGGTTTATAGATAGAATAGCATAGAATAGGGCAGAAATGCTTGGCGCTTGACCCAAATTCTTGGCGCTTGTCAAGCGCCAAGCGTAGTGGTTGTGGTGAAATGTTGGTGATCGCAGTGTTAAGTACTTAGATAGTTGCTGCCGTCCTCTGGCGTAAACTCTCAGTTAAGAATAGGCCGAGGCCTTAGGGCAAGGGCCATCACAACCATACATATAAATAAAGTTTTATAATTTCTCTACGCAGCTATACCTCCTCTTCATGCTGGCGTTCTTCGCAATCCTCTGCCTGGTCTGCCTCGTAGTACTGCTCTGGTACAACAGGAGACACAAGCTGGACTTCGCCTCCTCGGCCGAGGCAAAGGAAACCACCCCTATGAGAAGACCCTGTCTGGAAACATTGTAGCCAAATCATGAAAGCAGTGAATGTAATAACTCGGATAATTGCGTTAATTAAATAATTATTCTTTATTTCTATTGTTACTCATGTTACATGCCCGTAAATATGTCTGAACAATAAAAATAAATTTAAAAAAACACCTTAATTGAATTTAACTGTAAGTTTCTTAGTTGTGGTAACCTGGTTACCTGAAATAAATTAATAATAATAAAGGCATGCGCATAGGCTGAGGGCGTTTTCACGGCGGCTCACGAAAACGTAAAAAATCGCTTCACGATCTGGGAGCTACGATGCCACTGCCGTATATAAACAAACACTGATACACAGATATACACATTCACACACACACACACACACACACACACACACACACACAAGTCAAGCTTATAACACCCCTCTTTAGGGGCAAAAGTAAAAAAAACAACTTGTTTTATTTTTCAGTTTTCAACGAATTTATTTTCCACTGGATTTATTGAGGTGCACAATACTAGATATTAATCACAAACGGTTAACATCGTGGGGAAGCCGTCATATCCTAGTCTCAAAACTGAAAGATATATAGTGCGTTAACCAGTCAGGCGATAGACCACCCAAAAAAAATATGGCCCCCTAGCGCCAGCACTTTTTCTAGCAATTGTTTTTTTTGTTTATGTTATCGGTAAAAAATATTTTCACGTGTTTACGCATAATTATCCACGGGCTCCATACAATTTTGTTGGTGAATTGGTAAAATTATGTGATATGTGTTATAAATGTATATACAGTGCTGATCACATAACTAGAAACAACTAGTCACTTAGTAGGTTTATAATGTAACCAACACTTCAACTGCAATTCATTGAACATCACAAACTTATTTAGTACACCACACACAATGTACTCCCATATGTTTCATAGCTATATTATGAGATATGAGATAGCATCAATTAAAACATGTGTGTTAAGCCTCCTAGTTCTCGCGAACACAACTTTCGCTATCAGTAGAAGTGTTGATGAGCTGTAATGGGTAAAAAACACCAAAAAAATAATAATTTCGTGCCTCAATCGTGAGCATCCACCGTAAGGACATTTCAGCAAGTGTTAATGTCACAGGATTGGAGAGATCGCCGAAATCGCAGAACATGTACTCGGTTTTAGTTCTGCTGACTTTCAGGCCAACACTTACTAAGCGTGATTGAGTACCCAGTGTACTTAAAATTTTGTTTGGATTTTAGTTATTTATTTTTACTATTAAATCTATTTATTCCCTAGTCCACATAATAAAATTTAAGTACATAACTTATCAGCCAAAAATAATATATTGTTTGTTAGTAGATACCATAATTTAAAACACTATAAATCACGCTTAGTAAGAGTTGGCCTGAAAGTCAGCAGAACTAAAACCGAGTACATGTTCTGCGATTTCGGCGATCTCTCCAATCCTGTGACATTAACACTTGCTGAAATGTCCTTACGGTGGATGCTCACGATTGAGGCACGAAATTATTATTTTTTTGGTGTTTTTTACCCATTACAGCTCATCAACACTTCTACACTGATAGCGAAAGTTGAGTTCGCGAGTAGGTATCATCATCATCATCATCATCAGCCCACACTAGACTGAGCCCGGTGTTCGGCTCTTCTCTTCCATTTTCTGCCCGCCGCCTTTCGTAGGTTATCGCTCCACCTGGCCAGAGGGCGCCCCACGCTACGTTTGCCAAGAAGCGGTCTCCACTCAAGAACTCACTTACCCAAACGGTTGTCGGTTCTTCGGCATATATATGACCAGCCCATTGCCACTTCACTTAAGTAGGTATACTTAGACATATTGACAAAAACGTAGATACCTACATTTATAGGTACTTGAAGGGTATATGTGTCGGTGAAAATACAGGCCCATGAGACTTTTCATATTTTTGGCTGAGGGTGGTGGGCGCAGTGCAATGCCACATAGGGCGCGTCCTAGGAGGATGTGACCTATGTGGTAATGTATTGTTAAAGGTAGAGGTTACCGCTTAACATAAGGGCTATCTGCTTGTTCCGTCATTAAAAAATTGCATGTAAATCAGCTTTACGAATAAATAGAATGTTAAGTATTTCTGTAATAAAGAAGAAAAAAAAAACTAAGTGACGTTCTACCATTTTTACAGGTGTTCCCTTGGAGGAGATGCCAGTAAAATGGAACGAGGGCAAACTAAACAACTATAGGAAACAGGAACAATGCGCGGCGCTCTTCCACAATGGAATAGGAGACACAAGTTGTGAAAATTATTTCCCTTACATCTGTTGTAGAAAGGCTAGCGTGGGCGATGAGCTGACTGCATGCGGGACAGTGGACAAAGGTTTGATGTCGTCTTTTTTTGACCAATAATTGGGGTACCTCGTCAAAAAAACAAAGGTTTCATTTTTTGGGGTCCGTACTCAAACGGTGTCAAGGGGATTTTATTGATAATCTATCTGTGTGTCTGTCCGTGTGTTTGTCTGTCTGTCTGGATTGTGTTACAGGGGTTTATATCGGCAGCCATTAGTGGTATAGCCGTCAACATTTTCACTGTTTGCTTATTAGCAAATGAAGAATATAATGATATGTAATCAATGATTTTGTTCCCTGTGATGATAGTTGTTAATAGAAATAAATAAATAAATAAATAAAATGTCTTGGCAAAAAATAAAAAATTCAAAGCACCAAATCCCAAAGGGGTTACAACAGTTCTTCTCCACTTTTATACATTTTTATTCTCAACACTTATAGGTAACATTATTTATCTATGTTTTAGATAACTTAAGTTTTTGCATATTTTCCAAGCAAATGTTGTATACCTACATCATGCGTGCTGTCGTGCTTCCATAACTGTTCCATTTTCCAATATTATTGGAACTCTAAAAATATTCAGCGGTTTTTTAATGTTAATGAAATTAACTTGTGCCGATAGGTGCCAACTATTCTTCTACTACACAATACATTGAACTCAGATTTCGTATTTCTGCAGAATATAACTTGGATGCAAGGACTGGGCAGTGCTATAAATTTCACGACCAAGCAGAGACTTGGCAGCGAGTGCACAGGATCTGCCAGGCAGAGGGCGCATACCTGGCCATCATAAATAGCGAGGCAGAGTCAGAGGTCCTGAAGGAACTCATCTTGGAAAATCCAGTTAAAACGCAATATAACGAAAACTTTTTTATTGGCTTTCGGAAATGGGGACCCTCAGATGCTTGGTGGACAGTCCATGGTAAACGGCACTCTTAGTCAATTCTCCCATTACGATACGCACAGGCGATTCAAGTATCCCGCAAGTCTCGGAGACTAGTCGCCGTCAAGTATCTCACATACATTTGAATGCATGCTAGTGTGCGAGCCTACTTTCAAATGTATGTGAGATACTTGGCGGCGACTAGTATCCTCAAGTCTCTGAGACTTGCAGGATACTTGAATTTCCTGTGCGTATCGTAATGGGAAAAGGGCCTTATTTTATTAACCCCCGACGCAAAAACGACGGGGTATTATAAGTTTGACGTGTCTGTGTGTGTGTGTTAGTCTGTCCCCTCGTAAATCCTGAACAGATGAACCATTTAGTTTTTTAATGTTTGTAAAATGAATTTGTCGGGAGTGTTCTTAGCTATGTTTGATCAAAATCGGTTCAGCCATTTCATTGCGATGAGGGTTTTTTTATTTTTTACTAAATTAATTACTTGTTTTCTCTGAGCCTTGAGTCTGCATCAATCAACCTCACGGGTGTGTGTTGTACACTACACGGATTACAGTATGGTCAAGCAACCTCTCGGGTGTGTGTTGTACACTACACGGATTACAGTATGGTCAAGCCACCTCACGGGTGTGTGTTGTACACTACACGGATTACAGTATGGTCAAGCCACCTCACGGGTGTGTGTTGTACACTACACGGATTACAGTATGGTCAAGCCACCTCACGGGTGTGTGTTGTACACTACACGGATTACAGTATGGTCAAGCCACCTCACGGGTGTGTGTTGTACAACAAACGGATTACAGTATGGTCAAGCCACCTCACGGGTGTGTGTTGCACACTACACGGATTACAGTATGGTCAAGCCACCTCACGGGTGTGTGTTGTACACTACACGGATTACAGTATGGTCAAGCCACCTCACGGGTGTGTGTTGTACACTACACGGATTACAGTATGGTCAAGCCACCTCACGGGTGTGTGTTGTACACTACACGGATTACAGAGGGGCAAGTCCGAGTTTACACACACCATCGTAACGGCGAGTGTACGTGTATTGCGTAGTAACTAGCCATTAATCTGTGACGTTTTTGGCACAGATTAATAGCTAGTTACTACGCAATACACGTACGATCGTGTTACGTTCACCGTTACGATGGTGTTTGCAAAACTCAGACTCACCCCTCAGTATGGTCAAGCAACGTCACGGGTGTGTGTTGTACACTACACGGATTACAGTATGGTCAAGCAACCTCACGGGTGTGTGTTGTACACTACACGGATTACAGTATGGTCAAGCCACCTCACGGGTGTGTGTTGTACACTACACGGATTACAGTATGGTCAAGCCACCTCACGGGTGTGTGTTGTACACTACACGGATTACAGTATGGTCAAGCAACCTCACGGGTGTGTGTTGTACACTACACGGATTACAGTATGGTCAAGCAACCTCACGGGTGTGTGTTGTACACTACACGGATTACAGTATGGTCAAGTCAAAAAACTCAATTATCATACAAAAATCCGTAATTAATTAATTAATCAATGCTGGACGGTTCACACAACATTATCTAGCCCCAAGCTAAGCAGAGCTTGTGTTATGGGCTCAAGATAACTGATACCTATACTTAATACTACATTACATAGACAGTAATTTTTTATTATAGGATATACCCTGTACAAATATCTGCAGATCGTACAAATATTTGTTCCGAGGCGGGAATCGAACCCGCAACCTTTTGCGTCCAAGGCGAACCTTCGCCCACCGCTCTACAGAGATCGTCACAAAAAACACAATTCACATACAAACATCCAAACATCGTATACTTTGACATTTCTTATATTAGTGGGTTTGCTGGCCCGGCCGGCAAATCTAATCCACTACCCACTGGCCATACCCCGGCAAATAACGATGTATATTTTTCAGGTGAAAAACATGCTTGCTTTGCACTGTGGCCTCCAGGTGAACCGAATAACGCTACTCATCCTACAAAACACTTCCACTCACAAACATGCGGAAGCGTTAGCACGGACGGTAAACTAAACGATATGTGGTGCGAAGAGCCGAGCGCCTTCATTTGTGAGAAAAATAAGCATTCTCTTCTTTTTGCCAACTATAATACAAGTGAAGTGTATTAATTAAAAATATATAATAAATGTTTTATTTTATTTTTAACCTCCGACGCAAAAACGAAGGGGTGCTATAAGTTGTGTCTGTGTGTGAGTGTGTTTGTGTGTGTGTGTGAGTGAGTGTGTGTGTGTGTGTGTGTGTGTGTGACTGTGGCATCGTAGCTCCCGAACGGATAAACCGTTTTTTTTTGTTTGATAGGTGGATTAGTCGAGAGTGTTCAAAATCGGTTCTGCCGTTTCATTGCGTTGGGGGTTTTTTAATTTTTACAAAAATATTTACTTGTTTATTTTGTTTAGTTATTCGACAAAAGTTTCTCAAATATGCTTGGATTTTTGTACAATTTTACGTAAACCATTTTAGTGATAAATCGACCTTGGGAGTTAATACGGATATGCCGGCCTAGGCCAGCGAAGTACATATGTAAACTCATATCTGTCGATCTATCACAAGGGGAATTTCACTATTTACCCATAGAGGAAAAAATACTACATAACATGACCTAATTATTCATATTCATATATCATTGTCGAAGTTCACAATAGAAACTGTAAAATATCTTAGCAAGTAGGTTTATCTTTAAGTTCTGTTTTTCTTTGTCAATTTGGTGTTTATTTACTGTAATCACATTAAAAAGTTAATAAAAATAAAATAAATAAAATGTTTATGCTCAGAATATTGTCCTGAATGTTTATTTTTTTTGTTCACTGGCCCTTTTAGGCGCTATTGCATATATTATATTAAATAAATAAATAAATAAATAAATAAATAATTCTGGACAGTTTACACAACATTATCTAGACCCAAGCTAAGCAGAGCTTGTGTTATGGGTACTAGATAACTGATATACTTAATACAATATATAACATAGATAGATATTTTTTATTATACATAGAAAATACCCAGAACACCCTGAACAAATATCTGCATATCGCACAAATATTTGTTCTGAGGCGGGAATCGAACCCGCAACCTCCGCAATATAGCACTATATTTGTTATAGATTAGTTATACTAAAACAATAAATAAAATCTGATTTGGTTACGTCCTGAAGAAATGAGATGTTTTATTTGCCTCATGTAAACCAGTGTTTTTGTACTTCATCGTCGCTGTATATTTAGGCTTGCTTTGGATAACGATCAATTAATCAAAAATCAATTACTTTTTATCCATAAGAACCACTTTTTGCGTCCAGTTACATTTATAATGCAAACTCTAAGGAGTGGAATACACTACCGTCGTCTGTCTTTCCTGAAAACTATAATCTGAAGGCTAGAGTGAATAGGTGCCTCCTAGACCATTGTGCTTCATCTTCGGCCACATTGTCACTTACCAACAGGTGAGATCTTGGTCAAACAAAGATACATCAATGTTAAAAAAAAGGTTCGTTCGAGTACCAGAGCGTAAGGCTGCGTTTCCATTGACGCGGAGCTGGGCGGAGCGGAGCTTAGCGGTGCATGAATTGACCAATCACTATGGCGAGCGAGCAGCCAGCAGAGATTTCGAGCATAGTGATTGGTCAATTCATGCACCGCTAAGCTCCGCTCCGCTCCGCTCCGCGTCAATGGAAACGCAGCCTTAATGCCAAACTATGGCATTTCTTATAATTTATACCTAGTACTTACCTACTACAAGCAGATTATATGTTATCATCCAAAGTTAATCTAATTGCTATGTTACCTGCGATAACATACCCGATAATGTGTTTGCTGTGATATAAGAAGGACTATTGGCTTCATTTGGGCTCACTTGTGACCTGAGTGTAGACCTCAGGTCCGTGGGGCGATGAGTGGCTCCTCCTTAAGGAGTTATCTAAGAGATAACAGATGCGAGCAATGACCTACGCTTACCTCGCTCAGAATAAGTTTTTTGTGTAAAATATTTTTTTCAATACAAGCTTTTATAAAATTAGAGATCTTACCGTGTGCTGATCAAAATGAGCCTAAACAAGGCCAGTTTACTATTATCTAACGATGAGTTCCGTTGTCCACCTTCCGTCTCCATCATCAGATCAGCTCGCTGACATCACAATATTGCATTGTCATTGGAACTTGACTGGTACCTATGCAAAATATCATATCAATCGTTTGAGGATAACTGCTTTAAAATTCAGTTGCAAGATTCCACCTGGAAATACATTGCAAGTATAGTTGCAAGTAAAGCTTGTAAAAATCAGTATTGTCATCCAACGACGTGACGTCGCCAGTCTTTTGGGCATCCTGCCTGCGTTCCGTGACCTAATCTTGATTTTTAACCCCCGACGCAAAAAGAGGGGTGAAGTTGGTGGGGTTTTGTGTCTGTCTGTGGCACCATAGCTCTTAAAAGGGTGAACCGATTTGATCTTAAATTTTTTTTGTTTTGAATTTTTTACAAAATTAACTTATATTTTTTTTTTTTGTTGGTTTGAATTGTTCTCGTATCTAAATTGTATAATTATTTCTATAAAAAAACGAATCTTATTAATAACAATCGAAGTCGTACTCATTTTAGTTCTAATATATTTTTCGAAAAAGTCTAGTTTTCAATATATTTTTCAATAAAAACTGTGTTTTCAGTATCCGTTCCGTCTGGTAGTGATTTGGATCAGTTGAGCTACCTTTAGATCGTTAGCAGCGGTTTTCAGGTAGCACAACTGTTTCATTTATATTTTGTACATACCTTGTATTAGTTGTATTATTCTCTCTGTAAATAAATGTATTCCATATCCGTTCCGATATAGGTAATTACGTAATTTTCAAAAAAGTTATAGTATCTGTGGCTGATTGTAGACATGGATATCCTTACTACAAGGGTTAATGTGGTAACTAAGTAACACAAGGTTAACGTCCAATAAAACCACCTCTGTACCAACCTTTTAGAAGTAATTATAGTAGTAGTAGAGCTTTTTTGTGAAAGAGTTCGTCCGGGGAAGTAATACCACCATACCTATTTCTGCCGCAAAGCAGTAGTGCTCGCATTGCTGTGTTCCGTTTTGAAGGGTAAGGGTGCCGGTGAAATTACAGGCACATGAGACTTTTCATCTTTATGTCTCAAGGTGGCGGGCGCAGTGTAATGCCACATAGGGCGCGTCCTAGGTGGACGTGACCTATGAGGTAATGCACTGTTCATAGGCAAAGGTTGCCGCTTAACATCAGGTGGACCATCTACTTGTTCCATCATTCAAGTAGCATAAAAAAAAAAAAACAACTTCTCAGTTTGACCTATTATTTAGTACTGGAGAAAATTGCTACTTGTTTTTGCATGTAACAAGCTTGCACAGACAGGCAGACGTGACAGCGGTACTTTATTTTATTATATGATTAGTGCTATTGAAGTAAGAGATATAACAGGTAGCTATAACAGAGATATATATAACAGTAGTACAACGCCAACAATATCATATCGTACTAGCTGGACAGCTTTATGGACGATCTATTATCTGCTGGATGGTCGTGTCTTGACCTGCGTACGGTTTTGCGAGTTGTTCGATAGGTAAGTTTATATACAATAATATAATCTGTCCATCTTGCCACTAATGATCTTATTATTAGCTATATTCATATCTGTTCTTGTAGATAGATATGTGTTACCTAATAACTCTGAGCCGCGGGTTGATGTTTATTTATTTTTAACCCCCGAAGCAAAATCGACGGGGTGTTATAAGTTTGACATGTCTCTTTGTGCGTGTGGGTGTGTGTGTGTGTCTGTCTGTGGCATCGTAGCTCCCGAACGGATGAACGGACTTCGATTTTATTTTTTTGTTTGAAATGTGAATTTGTCGGGTGTGTTCTTAGCTATGTTTGATCAAAATCGGTTCAGCCGTTTCATTGCGTTTAGGGTTTTTTTTAATTTTTACAAAATTAATTACTTGTCCATAAATTTTTCATAATCGTATTCCCCTGATTTCTTCTTCAAAACTGGACAGAGTTTTTATAAGAATAAATTTGTGAAGGACTTTACTGCAATATATTTATTCTTATTATATATTTTTATTATTATATTTGTTTAATTCATTTATGAAAAATACATAGGAACATGGCCGTTGTAGATTATAGATTGTATAAATAGTCCTCCAAATCGAATTCGACGACTGCGAAAAATAATACTAGAGATAGTATACTTAGTATAACAATAACAGGGATAACGGGGGTAAACAGGGAACGTACGAATAATTTTATTGTATGAGTTAAACACCACCGGCGGAAAGATTTTTTAACGATTTGGATTATATTTGGTATTTAAATTACATTTATTTACAGAAAGAATAATACAAGGTATGTACAAAATACATATGAAACAGTTGTGCCACCTGAAGACCGCTGCAAGCGATCTAAAGGTAGCTCAACTGATCCAAATCACTACCAGACGGAAGCGTCCCTAAGATGCTGGCTGCATTGCCACGCTGAATGGCAATACTAATGCGTTGAGCCAGATAAGAGCCAGCTCTCGGGTCATGCGTCGCTTCGACCAGATGCCCTGAAAGAATTTTGAAAACGCGAAGGGCCCCGGAACCCCACGGACCCAGAGTCTCGACCCCGAAAGGTTCAAATAAGTAAGCTCTGTCGAGACTTGCATATTTGCGTCTTTTGAGGTCCTCAGCGGAATCTGCCGCCGCACCGGCCCTAACTGATGTCCCGGACAGATGAGATGGCGCAAGGGTATCAACGCATGTAGCGTCCCACACCAAAGGCCTACCCTTCTCCCACGGAACAAGAGTCATGCCGTCAGGCCGCTTACCATCGTCACGTAACAGACCATTCGGTTCTAGAATGGCTGGAATGTTAACGCTGGTAAGGGCCCGGCGAATGATATCATTAAGGCTAGCGTGGCGGGAAATCCTACCGGCAGCCCTGGTGCACGATAATCCGTGGTGACCAAGCTGATCAACAGCAGTACCGCACTGGCAGTGATGAGGGGCACAGCACCCTGCACCCAACCGTAAAGAAGTTGCAATACGGAAAGAAACTGGATCCATTAAAGTACCAGTATTGTGTGATGGAAGTGCTTGCAACCAAAACCCTGACTCCCATTTGGAAACGGCCAGGAGACGAGCACGATCTGTGGAGCTTGAGCACGTTTGTAACAAACAATTCCGCGTCAGCTCGCACAGAGGCCCGTCCCATTGCCGTTGAGACGAAAGAGATTTGGGGGGAGTAGTATTGGGGCAAGCACTATGCCAAGCATTTCGAGCCTCGTCTAAGTATGAAATTTTGAGAGTGTTGCCAGAAAGTGCCACAAGAGAAGGAGATAGAATTTTATTAACCAAAGAACAAGTGCTATAGACGGAAGACAAGAACGCTGGTAGGGTTACACTTGAAATTTTACGAATACCTAAGCCTCCTAATTTAACAGGCAAGGAGGCTTGCGACCACGCCCTGTCATCTAAATCGATATTCAAAACCGACGATAACGTGTTCTTTATAATGTTGTCCAAGCCTTCCACCAGCTCACTGTGTTTCCACAGTTGACAACATCTTAAAGCATATGTAAATTTTGGCACAAAAAGGCAAAACTTTATAATTGTAAAAGCCATATGGGCGTTAATTTTGAGCAATCGGTCGGAAGTTCTCATAAAATTTTGAATTTTCTCGTCTACAAATGCCGGAAAAGACTCGTCAAGAATAGGTGAACCAAGGAGGCGAAGCGAACATTCATTTACAACTGTAATGTTTGAGGCCAAACTTTGAAATTTTTCAATGACTGAATTTCTATCCATACAAGTGTCGGAAACAAAAAGTTCGCACTTAGAAAAATTTTGATGTAAACCTATTTGCCGAAATTCATCAATGATGAGTTTTAGATCGCCAAGAACAGTGTCCACGTCGCCACCTAAGGTTCCGTCATCCAAATACCAAACGTTTAGTTTGGATTGGATACGTTGAATAATCGGATGGATGGCAAGGCTAAAAATGGCCGGACCTAGAGGGTCACCCTGCTGACAGCCAACAGCAGACCAAATTATATTGTTCTGATAGATTAATTTAGAAGGTGAGCCGTAACACTGCCAGAGAAATGGGTAAATTTCAGGAATTTTGTCTTTAATTTCTTTTAGCAGAGTGCCCCTATCTACAGAATTAAAGGCGTTTTTTATATCCACCTTTAAAACTACCTCCCCCAAATTTTTGTCCAAAAATGTACGTAAAGAATGTACTGCGGCTTCACAGCCACCTCGCGAACCAAAGCCAAGCTGAATGGGTCGGAAATAGTCGCCTAGATAGGCGGCTTCTTTCCGACAGCAGACTTTAGCTGCCAGGCGGCGGTAGGTGGTGCCCACGGCTATGGGTCTTATCCCGCCGTCCTTTTTTTTTAAAGCGCATAGGTTCGCACCGTACAGGAGCTCCGTGATCTCGCTATTGACTCGACCAGACAACATCAGGTTGATCAGGGTCGTCAAATCTCCCAGAAGGACTTCACCTGCATGGCCAGAACCGCCAGACAGCAGGTCCTTTAGATGCTGTGGAGTCACAGCATCCAGGCCGCCGGCAGAGCCACTCTGAAAAGACATGACGGCAGCGAGCACATCCTGGCCGGTCGTCTCGACAGCGCCATCACTCTCTTGCGGTGGATCGGGGAGGAGGGAATCTGGCCCTGGGGACGGATGTTTACTCTCAAGAGAATTGAGAGTATCATCAGAATTTTGGGCTATCGTGTCACTAGAAAATAGGATACGGGAGGCACCCTTGATGTCACCATCGCTAAGTTTACTCTCTACAAGTTTGTAAACAGTAGACTCAGCGACTGGCTTCACAGTTTTTGAATTTGTTGTTGTGTCCTGGTCATTGTACGAAAAAGGCATGCGCTCATCGCGTGCAGTGTACCTCACACAATTTTGTTTAATCCGAATAGTGAGTGAAGATTTGTTGCCTAATTCTTTTTTTACGTGAAGTACACTGTAGGGAAATACTAATAAATGTTCCCAAGCCTGCTTTGTATTTTTAGATACAACATTCCTGATGGCCTGTGATAGAGCATTAGCGACAGAGAGGCGGGCACCTCGGGGAATACGTTTCAAAATAGGGGTTGAAGTTTTATACTGGCTAATCACTTTCCAAAAAGGATGAAAATCTGCACTAAAATTTGAATTTGGCACCGAAACATCTACCGCTCCTGCGACCGGAGCAGACAGCGGGATAATAGGGTTGTTGTGGCACCTTTTTTGGTGAATTTTGAGACCTCTCTGTCCCTTGAACAAGCGTGGCTGGGAACATAGCGTGCACTCTACTAGATTCGGCACAGACACGACAGCATGGATCTCATTCCTGTTTGCAATCAACGGCTGAGTGCATAGTGCCATCACCAACAATATTAGACTTATAAATAATTATTTACAATAAAATAAACCTAGACTTCAGGCAGGCGGGCGAAACGCTCGTCTCGTGGACCGGCGGGCACCACAGCAACCGCGTTCCTGCAAAATAACAAAGTCTGAGCTAGCTGTCAAAATAAGCGTAAACAAACTACCAAGAATGAAACCACCTTTTGATTTTGTGATGCGATGAGGCTGGCCCAGGTCTTGAAAACAATACCTGATACCTCCCGCGAGATGGTCTCCCGGCCCCAGGGCTCGAAGCTCCCCGAGAAGCCGCAGAAAATTTCTTTCTGAAATAATAAAAACAGAGATAAATTGTGCAGATGACAGTTTTTTTTTTTTTTTTTTTTTTTTCTATTTAAATATTTATTTAAATAGTACGGTACCATAATTTAACCTATAACATGTATATTTTGTTAAATGGTGTTATAATTATTTAATATCAGTAGTAACTACCTGACGCATGCGAAAGCAAAAACAATTAGTATCATGACTTGCTACCAATTGTGTCATATTTTTAGTTTGGATTAGATGATCTCTAAGGGCTTGTACACAAAACTGCGATGCGACGTCGCATATCGCAAAAATCTGCGAGTTCTTACACTTACATCATATATTTGCGAATTCGCATCGCGTCGCATCGCAGTTTTGCGTAAAAGCCCTAAGTATCTCTCTGCGACGCAGGAGGTTGCGGGTTCGATTCCCGCCTCGGAACAAATATTTCAGAGAAATATTTAGGATCAGCAGATATTTGTTCAGGGTGTTCTGGGTATTTTCTATGTATACAAAATATCTATCTATGTAATGTTGTATATAGTATATCAGTTATCTAGTACCCATAACACAAGCTCTGCTTAGCTTGGGCCTAGATAATGTTGTGTGAACTGTCGAGCATTTTTTATTTAATTATTTAATTAGATTATTCTTTGTGTAGGTTTTAAACCTTCGAATAGGAAGTTTAGATGCACTTTCCAGAAGATTCAAAGATTCAAAGATTCAAAGATATTTATTTGCAGAAAACATGTGTAAAAAAGATGACAAAAGTATAATAGTGAAACAACATGCTTGACCGGTTACGGTATGCAAATTAGGTAGAGAGATGGCATGCGTATAATATAAACATGCAAAAACTTAACAATTAATTATAATTTATCATTTAAAAATTCGTCAAGACTATAATAACACTTTGTATTTAACATTTTTTTAAGTTTTATTTTAAACATTTGTACATTCATATCTCTATATAGTCTAGGTAATTTATTATAGATTTTGGTAGCAACACCAACAATACTTTTCTGCATTAGTGCTGTTTTTACAGGTTGTGTTCTTAACCTAGTATTATCTCGCCTGTTTCGACTAACAAAATCAGATAGCCGGGGGAACAGATGGGGATTGTTTTTTACAAATAGAGCTACTTCTAATATGTAGAGGGACGGAAGTCTCAGAATTTTGTGCTTTGAAAATAATGGTCTACAGCTATCAGTGATTTTTATTCTTTACATGGCTCTTAAACATCTTTTTTGCAGCCTAAAAATAATATCTTTATTGGTAGAGTTGCCCCAAAATATTAATCCATATCGTAGGACAGGCTCTACCATACCGTAATATGCAGTCAATAAGGCATCTGTATTAACTGTTGATGACAGTTTATGCAGGGCAAATGCTAGACTACTAACACGCTTACTTAGACCTTCCAAATGTGTTTTCCAATTGAGTTTTTTTTTCAATGATTAGTCCTAAGAATCGTGCAGTATCCACTTGATTAATTATATTATTACTAAATTTTATATTCATGTCAGATGGGCTTAGGGATCTTTGGTCAAAATGCATAATCATAGTCTTACTTAAATTAAATCATTAATTACTACTTACTTTAATTAAAGTTTATTATAGAACCATACAGAACTCACCGTAAAAGACCTGAAGACTTACTTTCTCTAATATTAATTTATTAATAAATAAATCAATAAATAAATAAATAATACCGGATATTACCTACATGTCCAGTATTATTTATTTATTTATCCTCTGTAAGTAGATATCTATTGCAAATTCTAGTCAAATAATTAGGTATATGAAAATAAAGTGGTTTGTGTTCAAAGTTGTTCGCACTAGCTTCTTTGACAATATTATTTTTAAAGAATTGCATCTACTGATGCTAATTTGATGTGTTGCAGAAGAATGTCGTGTTTAAACAGCACCTGTGCAGCCTACAGCCAGGGCTCAGCTGGGGTAACCTTTACGAGTTTGGTCACCCACCTCCTGGCGACGCAATGCATGCTGACCGAGGAATGGCCCCTGGACTACTCATACGGGCTCACTAGTAAGTTGTAAAAGGGACCTACAGAATAACAGTTTGCCTCGCCTGCAGTCTCTGGTCCCATCGGGCGGCCTGCCGTCCAAGGTCTGCATATCCCACTCACTAAAACGATTATTAACTGCCTGCATTGGTCGAATACCGGCTCTGGTCTGGGCCTACACACTAAGCAGGCCGTAGACGGCAGTTCACGCCGCAATAGCGCGCATTCCAGCAGTGTTTGTCATCAGTTCATCATAAAAAATTATTGCAGTGTCGAAAAATGTAATACTGACGGAATGCCTGACACATGACGGTCGAAAGGCCACCGGCTCAAAAACTACAATATATACTGCACCGGCCTACTACAAGTGTGTGTTGAGTTGGCCGTGAGGTCACGGACTGTCCGGCCGATATCTGTCGCCTAGCGGTCACACACTATCGGTTCACATTTAGTCGTCAGTCCGGGGGTGTGTGACTTATTCCGATTAACTGAAAGTCTGTTATCGGCTGACGAACTGTTAATCTGTGGGCCCCAGGCAGTAATCATCTTCATCAGACGTCGACTGATGGACGAGACCATGGAGGATATGCCCAAATCACCAAGCGTGGCAGGCGGAGTGGTGGTCGTAGTAATAGCGTGATGCTGCTGCTTATACACTGGTGTCCTAAAAGCCGACTACGGGTACAATATAGGACAGGAGAAAACATACAGAGAGGTCTATTCTTAGGCCAGACAATACGTCTAGGAGCGTCTAGGCACAAGTCATTATTTGATGCAGTGTTAATATGTATTGGGTTTGCCCCCAATCCGATACACGGAAGACCTTGTAACGGCCACGTGGACTCGTGACGTATACCGGCTAATGATGATGATCTCGTAGAACGTGCTTCTTACAATAAAAATTGAATCTGGAATAACCAAAATTTTCCCTTAAAAACCTGCATTTCAGAAATAAGTCACGCGTTTTTCCTCAAAAAATAAACCACGGCCAGAGCCTAAAATGGGCCTCTTTTCACGTGGGTTGCACCATCGTGGGAAATAGACGTGACAAGTGGTGAGCTTATCGCCGCCATTGCTTCCCACGACTAACTCTGCTAACGCTTTCTTTCAGTAATAACACAAGCTAGCAGCCAGGACAAATCGTATACCAACGAATCTTACTAACAAGTCATAGGAACAAAAGTATTTTATTAAAAATCAATCTTGAATTTCTCCCCAGATGGCGACAAGTTCGACTTCATAATCGTCGGCGGGGGCACTGCCGGCTCGGTGCTCGCAAACAGGCTGTCTCAGGTCGAGGAATGGAAGGTCCTGCTGATTGAAGCTGGTGGTGACCCTCCTATGGAGAGCATTGTGAGTCAGATATTTTTATGCCATTGAGCATTACCTAGCCGTGGTGTATCCGGCCTAACAATATACATTATGTAACTCTCTCTTCCCGTGGATGTCATAAAAACCAACTAAAGGATTACCTGTACTTGTTTTTTTTATTTTTCGTATTTTACATTTATTTATAGAAAGAATATTACAACTAGTACAAGGTATGTACAAAATACATATGAAACAGTTGTGCTACTGAAGAACGCTGCTAGCGATCTAAAGGAGCTCAACTGATCCAAATCACTACCAGACGGAAGCGTCCCTAAGATGCTGGCTGCATTGCCACGCTGAATAGCAATACTAATGCGTTGAGCCAGATAAGAGCCAGCTCTCGGGTCACGCGTCGCTTCGACCAGATGCCATGAAATAATTTTTAAAACGCGAAGGGCCCCGGTACCCCAGGGACCCAGAGTCTCGACCCCGAAAGGCTCAAATAAGTAAGCGCTGTCGAGACTTGCATATTTGCGTCTTTTGAGCCTTATATTGAGCAGATAATTGTACTCAGCAGAATGAGCAGAGCGGTAAATGCTTCTGCGACCATGTTTTCTCTTGGCATCTTAGAGCATTGCAGGCCTCCGTATGCTCGATGCTTGGCACATACCTACATCCAGTGGACCGCAATAGGTTAGTTTGTAGTTTTGTGTGATTCCGTTTGACGTGGTTTAAATATATTGATAACCGTTACCTGTCTGCCTACCTTCCTTCCTTTATATTTGGACCTACCTTAAAGACTAGTTTGTTTAGTCCCAGGTGAAAATAGGGACGCAGGTAATTCTCTTTGTTTTCGTCAGCTGGATCACAAGTTCAGAGATAAAACTCAGACAAACTTTTTGCCGTAAAGCGACGAGTAACAAAGGATCAAACAAAACAGCGAATAAAATGCCTGGCACTAATTGAGGAAAAGAGCTCAGAGATTCGTAACATCCATTGAGTTCCAAACCCTAAGGGTACAATGTCAGTCACCCCCTTCTAGCACCCAATAAAAAGAATATAAGTAGATGATGTGGCATGTAGGTAGCCCCTATTTATTAGCCGCGTGTTTGCTTTTGAAACACATTTTATAACACTTTTAATGAGAAACCGCTTTCTTCTTCAGATCTTCACATCTTGTAGGGAATTAAAAAACCTGCCAAGTTCCAGTCGGACTCGCGTTGAGAGGGTCCTGTACAAGTAGAATACCAACACCAATTAACCAGTTAAAATTATTTGCTTATTCGGTAAAAATATGCAACATTTTAATTAATAACATATTTTATAGCTACCTACGCATTTTCTCTACACGAATGTTTTCCCAGTATTCAATGAGAATTTAAGGAATTTAAATGTTCCTGTATATTATGAAACGTCTACTCCATATTTTTTTTTCTAAATGTTTGACTTATTAGTTACGAAGTAATGCTCAACTTTCATATATTTTATTTAGTAACTTTTTATCCATGTATTTCAATATTATTGAAAAAGTTACATCACAAGTACGTGACAACAATTTTAACACAAAAGCAACCAAAATTTTGTTTAACAAGTCCGTGATAAACATCGTCCTTATATATAAAAAAAACAGCTTCTGAAGGTCCCTATATACTGTAAACCCACTTTCAGAAGCTCTGTCGTTATTCCATCAGTCCTGCGTGCCTTGTTTTTCTAAAGCTGTGTCGGAGCTGTTCGGTTCACGTGCAGGCTGACGACCGGAATATCCTCGGTATATTTACTTGTACTCAGTATTTATGTTATTTTTTTAACCCCCGACGCAAAAACAACGGGGTGTTATAAGTTTGACGTGTCTGTGTGTGTGTGTGTGTGTGTGTGTGTTTGTTTGTGTGTGTGTGTGTGTGTGTGTGTCTGTGGCATCGTAGCTCCCGAACGGATGAACCGATTTCGTTTTTTTTTGTTGTTTGAAAGGTGAATTTGTCGGTATTGTTCTTAGCTATGTTTGATCAAAATCGGTTCAGCCGTTTCATTGCGTTGAGGGTATTTTTAATTTTTATAAAATTAATTACTTGTTTCTATTCCAGGTTCCAAACTTCTCGACCGCAGTCCACCAAACAAAGCACACATTTCAATACTACACAGAATTAGATGAAACGACGAACCGAGGATGTGTGAATGGCAGGTCATATTGGCCACGTGGTAGGGTCCTGGGAGGAACTGGTTCCATCAATGGCCTCATCCACATGAGAGGGAGTCAGGAAGATTACGCGCCTTGGCATTTAGAAGACGGCGATGGTTGGGACTGGCTGACGATAAAAAGTTATTTCAAGAAAAGCGAAAAAGTAGTGGATCCCTCTATTCTGAATAACCCTGAATTATTAAAAGACCACGGTACCGACGGTGAGTTCATTATTGATCGAATGAATTTTACGCATCTTGGTATTTCAGAGAAACTGACTAAGGCGTATAATGAACTAGGACTGAAATATTTAGAAGATTTGAATGGTCCAACGCAAATGGGAGTTGGAAAACTCAGAGGAGCTATCTATAAGGGTAAAAGAGTCAGTACAGCAACGTCATTCTTAAACCCAATCAAGGATAGAAAGAATTTACGCGTATTGAAGAACACATTTGTATCTAAAATTGAGTTTGAGGGCAAAACTGCAAAATCTGTTCGCGTCTTTCTTCGTTACGGCGACGTTGAAACATATTTTGCTACTAAAGAAGTTATTGTCAGTGCTGGCACTGTTAACACCCCTGTTTTGTTAATGAATTCTGGTATAGGACCAAAAGAGCATTTAAAAGAGAAGAGAATCGATGTTGTCGCCAATTTGCCTGTTGGAGAAAACTTACAAGACCATGTAAGAATTCCTATTCCAGTAATTATTGATACAGGTGCTGAACCTAGAGATGAAAAATTCTGGCTCAAAGCTGCAGCTGAGTATATGATTTATCAATCTGGACCACATGCAACAAATTATGATCAGCCCAATATCAATGCTTTTCTTTCCGTGCCTGATGGGAAAACTTTACCTGATGTTCAAATAGATCACAATTACTTTTTACGAAACACTACACACGTTTACTCGATGTGTAAAAATTCATTATCTTTTGTAGATTCCATTTGTAAGCAGTTGGTTGATTTCAATTCAGAAAAAGAACTGCTAATATTGTATGTTTCTCTATGCAGACCTTTTTCAAGAGGTAATATTTTGTTGCGGGGCTTAAATCCTATGGAACACCCCAAAATAAATTCCAAATACTTTAGCGATAACCGTGATATGGAGATATTTATTAAATCCTTAAGAAGAGTAGCTGATATTGTGAATACTCCAACATTTAGGAATATGAAAGCTGAACTAAAACGGATAAATTTTAAAGACTGCGATGGATTAGAATTTTTAAGTGATGGTTTCTGGGAGTGCATGACTAGAACAGTGACGTTCAATGTTTATCACCCAGTAGGAACGGCTAAAATGGGTAAAATGAATGATCCAACATCTGTTGTAGATGGTAAACTAAAGGTCCACGGTGTAAAAGGTTTAAGAGTTGTAGATGCAAGTATTATGCCAACGATTCCTAGTGTTAATACGAATGCAGCAGTTATAATGATAGCAGAGAGAGCGGCAGATTTTATTAAGGCAGAATATTTTGATAAGAGTAATATAAAAGATGAGTTGTAATGAAAAAATATTTTCTTACCCCCTTGACGCACCCTAATCACCCTTTTCATGTGATGTGATCTTTCGATGTTGTTTTTGGAGCTTATCAGTGATATATCAATGATCAGCACAGTGTACAATAATGATGTGGGTACATAATTATATAGGTTGTATAAAATACCCAGAATAATGATTGTATGGTTTAAAATAAATATATAATTCTGGACAGCTCGCACAAAATTATCTAGCCCCAAGCTAAGCAAAGCTTGTGTTATGGGTACTAGAAAACTGATATACTTAATACAATATATTACATACATAGATATTTTTTTATTCTATATAGAAAAAACCCAGAACAAATAAATATCAAATATCAGTTCGGGGTTGAACAAATATCTACAGATAGCACAAATATTTGTTCCGAGGCGGGAATCGAATCCGCAACCTCATGCGTCGCAGGCGAACGGCAGCCCGCCGCGCGACAGAGGTCGACACAAAAGGTAATAGGAAACAATTTTTGTTCTACAAGTTTTGGAAATTTGGAATATATATACAAGATTGCAACTTATGTTTTGTTAAAATGAGTCGATTTGTGTAAATAATAAGAAAACAGCTGCAAAATATGATTTATGAACTGTTTAAGGTTTATTGTATAAGATATGCCGTCGGAAAAGCATGATGTAACTTTCTAAAGTTTTTTCTATGTGTTTTTTTCTTTCATTTTGAGTACAGCACGTTCACCGTAAGATAGCACCTGTTGGTGAACGAGCTGTAGGTACAGTGGTGGAATGAAAACGGTCACCTTTGTGTCTATTTTTAATTTTTCAGTGTAAAAATTATATTGTTCTATTGACCAACTTAGTAGTGTGCCACCAACTTATCTGTAGAACGGCCAAAATGGAAACTATTGAAAACGTCACTTCGTCGTCAGTGGTTGTAAAGTGCTGCCGCTACAGATCAGTATTACTTGATGATTATTAAATAAACTCCCGAAGTCGTTTTTTTTTTTCTGATCCTTTGTATGGAGTTGATTCTTTATTTGCACAACATGGTCACAAATGCTTCCGACTGCCAGCGTATCACTGTGACCTAAATCCCATAGAGATGATATGAAGTTCCATGAAAAGGAAAGTAGCGGACGTAAACATACTGTTACTGTTAGCCTGAATCATCCCATTGTTGGGCAAAGGCCTCCCCCCATATCCTCCAGTCACTACGATCCTGTGCTACTGTTTGCCAATCTGTGTTAAAAGTGTCCATTACATCGCGCCATCTCCTGCGTGGTCTGCCGCGACGCTGTCTCGCTGTGTCAAAGCTCCACATAGTGGTTATTTTGGCCCACAGCTCATCAGGCATGCGACAGACATTTCCAGCCCAATTCCACTTCAGCTGGGTGGCTTTTTCTCCAACGTCGGCGATTTTAGTTTTGGAGCGCAGTTTGGTGTTTTGAATCCGGTAGGTTAATTTAACTCCCAGAATACTGCGCTCCAATGCCCGCTGGCAAACCATGCGTTTGGATTTATGAAAATTTGTCAAAGACCAAGTTTGCGAGCAATAAGTGAGAACGGAAAGATACACATGTCTATAAGTTTGCGCTTTAGTATTATGGGAAGGTTTCCCTTCATCAGCTCTTTCATCGACCAATAACTCCTCCAGGCGTTCTCAGTGCGTCTTTTAATTTCTCTGTCCTGCCTGTCCGCCTGGAGGGAAACTATCTGGCCGAGATAGATGTAATCTTGGACGTAGTGCATTTCTTCACCGTTGACTGATATTTGATGTTTGGTACTGTTGGTCATTACTTTGGTCTTTGACATGTTCATCTTCAATCCAACCTCAAGGCTTGCATTGCTCATGTCTTCGAGCAAGGACTGTAGTTCAGAAGCTGTTGAGGAGAAGAGAACAATGTCGTCAGCGAAGCGAAGGTTAGACAACCTTACCTTATTCTTACGATTTCGTCAGGTCCGTGTACAACCATGTTTATACCGATTACAGCAAAATATTTAATAGGTGGCCACCCTTTTCGATGGTGGCGCCCTCGAATAATTCTACAGATAAGTTGGTGGCACTGTAAAAAAAGTCTTTGGTCAAAACATAAACTAGCAACTGATCAAAGGTGAGCAATTCTGATTTTTGTCAAAATATTTACTTTGGTCGGAGGTCAAAACATAATTTAAATTATGGTTTCTCAGTCAGCAGTAGAATATCTGGAAAAGGTAATGCTAAATTATGCTTTGAAAACTGACGAACGTTTTAATTTCACCACTGTACAACAATATTTCAAAACAAAGTATAAAACATGCGATTACATTCTAACTAAAATACACGCCAAACTTCCCCTCCGCTCTGGAACCATGAGTCTACTACCCCATCGATCGGTAAAAATTAAGATCACATCAGTTGTTTTGTTATGTTTAAGAGAAGTGTCAGTTATTGAATGAGCAAAACGAGTTCTCTGAATTAATTTGGAAGAATTGGCGTTTTTATGTATGTATGTATGTTTGTTTGTCCGAGGATAACTTCCGAACCATTAATCTGATCTTCATGAAGTAGGGGGGTATATATTATTGGTATGACCATATACTTACTGTCTCTTCGATCATGTCTCTAACGCTCAGAATCTCAGAATAAGGATGCTAGTCTTTGTGCAGCTCACGCAAAGCTCACGGAAGAAGTTCAGCCAAAGTTCAGCTGTACTACTTATTATTCTGAGCTTTAGTGCATGGATGTGCCTTTAGTCCATCTTCCTAGCTTTAGTGTTTTTTTCCTCTTTGATAATGTCTATCTATTTCTATATGTACATGTTTTCTCTATGATAATGTCCTTTGGATAATGTCAGCTACGTGTCAGCTACGAACTCTATTTCGTTTGTGGTTATGAATGTCAGTGAGGAAATGTTTATCTTAAGACATTTTCTGCATTATTTATTATTTACTAATGTAATAACATGTATTGAAGTATCTTTAAGAGTTTTGGACAAAGGTATACTACCGCTGGAAATGAATTCAGTAGCAATACAGTTTTACTTAGATATAGAAAACGAAGATAAGCTGGAGTCTTGTGAGCTACGTTCGAGACCCAAAATGTGTTGTTTATCTAATAATGAAGACATCGACTGCGATATAATGGAGGTATATGGAGATTATTACGATGTATTGAAACCAAAATATCGAAACACTTTCCTTTATATTTATCCAACGACGGCCCAACATGACAAAGTAGGGTATTGTAGTTTTATCCTAGAACATAGATGTGGCAGTAGAAAGAATAAGAGAGAATCAGTCAGAATCTCTTTCGATACTAGACTTAAAAAGAAATCACAATATTTGTTGCGAAAGTACACCAATGGAAAAATAATCACTCCTTGCGAAAGCCTCGACCAAGATTCTTTGAACAAGTGTTCTCCCGTGAACTGTGATGTGAAATATTCTGGCAGTAGACCATTCTACGATATAAGTTTAGAAAAATGTGTGAAAACAGTTGAATGCTTCACTGATCCAGAACAAGAGCTGCCTGACGTGGTTTATGTGCCTAAAAGCAATACATGTAGAGACCTAAACACTCCTCTAACTACAGCGGACATTTACGCTATTAGTAGGGGCTTATCCATCATTAAAGAGTCTCCAGAAATTGATGAATTTAAATTGATTTTGAAGTCTAACTGCTCAACAATATCCCAAAATTTGATGTTACTAAGAGATTTGTTGTACGGTAAGCTGTTTCCAATGAAGCCTACGATAGATTTCAGAAGAACTTGCAACACAGCAATACTGTCGATATTAATATGCATTATTAGACTGAGTTTAGCTCTGTTGCTATTTGTTTTGATATTTAATACAACAGCATGGGTTCACAAAAAATGGAGTAGTGGAGAAATGAAGAAGAAAATACAGGATTTAAATAACAAACTAAGGCCTTCAAATCATAAGAGTTGCAAAATAAAGATTTCTAAGGTAGATGACGAAGTAACAAATAGACTGCTAAAGGAAGTCATAGTGTCAGATTTGCCATTAGAACTGAGAGACAGCGTGGTTGACATCTGCGATCAAATAGGCAATGAAAAGAGGTGGAAGAAAAAGGTGATGGGAGATATGGGGAGTAAAGTGCATTTTAAGGAAAACAATACAAGTGACACATCGACCACTTCAGACCTCGATTACGAGGAAAAGCAAAGATTACTGAAATAAATATTTATCCTACGTAAACAGTTGTTCATACTAAGCAATGAGGCCGTATTGCTCTAAGTTGTTGAGCGACGAATGGAAGTTAGTTGGATGAATTTAATTGAAGATTTTAATAGTAAAGTTGCCTTTGTGATAAAACGCTAGATATGGATTTTCATACTAACATTGCCGGCCCAGGACGACAAGGTTGTTTTGACTCGAAGAAGGTTCTCTGAATAATGATTGAATGTCCACGCAAGTTTGAGAAAAAAATACTATTCTTTGTCATGGTGTAAGCTTTTGCTCTCATAATTATAGTTGAATACGTTTGTTCTATATATTTTTATACTAGAAGCTCATTACTTTAGCCAAAGGAGGACCAAGGAGTTTAAACTATATCGACCTCTTCAAAATGAAGCCCTTTGGCAAGGCCTTTGGAGTAGCCAGCTGAGATACAAAGGTGGTTGTGGGTTCGATTCGCGCTGCAGGACAAATGTTTGCATGATTTATTGTAAATATTTGTTCCGGGTCTGGGTGTCGTAGTACCACCGTACTTGTAGTTCCTGTGATAATCACAGCACAGGGAATCTTAGTCTGGGCACAGATAAAATAATACTATACTAGTACAGATACCTCATGCCATACAACAAAACGTGACCGCCATAACTCGGGCTATTGTGCGGGCTATTTTGGTTGCCTTACCTGGGCGCTAGATGCCGCTAGCAGCGCAATTGATAGCTAGAGCCACCTAGCACCTGCAACTGTAATTACCGCGTAAAACGCGCAACACTCAAAGGCCCGTCGCACATAGAGCTACTCAAAATGAACTAGTTACAAACTCAAATACTAACGAGATCAAAAGGCCAACGGTGATGTTAAGCGGTAACCTCATCCTTTAACAATGCTTTACCTCATTATGATTCCATTGCCACGGTAATGCTGCATTTGGTGTAATAAAATAGTTTGCCTAATAATCTCTGAGATTATAAGCTGAAGCTGAAGATAGTAAAGAAGTGACTAAAACTTTACAACATAAGCATCTATATAACGTCGTGTCATCGTGTGCGAGGTACAGTTTCTAAGTGGTTTGGTAATTGTATTTACTGATTAGTTCCGTCATTTTTGAGTAGCTCCATGTGCGACGGGCCTTTATGACGACTATGTTTTTTTTAACTCAACATCTTTATTAAGACTGCGTCAACCCCAGGCACAAATCTTCATACACAAAAAACGACTCTCGCCCGTCGCTCGAAAAAGCGGTTTTTGTTGAAAATCTCGTAAATTAAGATAATTTTACAAAACTGTTACAGTGAACCCTCGGCGTTGTTGAATTGATTTTATCTATCTAATTTTTACCCAATAATATGTACCACTTTAATAAACAATCTAATCTAGGCAAAAAATAGATGTAACTTTGGATTTTTTTTATCGAGAAAATATTGTCCTGTCTTGTTTCTGGTAAAAATATTGTCCTTCGTGACCCCTCGGAATTATAATGTAGTATCCATGCATATTTTTAATTTTAATAGTGTACTTGATTTAGCCTGTTAAAAATTAAATCTAAGATTAGTAATTTTGCGGTACCCCCCCCCCCCCCCCCCCCCCCCCCCCCCCACATTAACCACCCGCTCGCGACTTCGTCCGCGCCTAGTCCGAAAACTTTCCCGGCATGCAGACAACACTAACTAACCACGCCGTGACACGACCTTTGAAACGAACAAACACTCAAGTTTTCCAATTGAGGAGTCCATTCCTGAAAATATTTGAATCCCAACAACTACCTATATCGTGAAACTATATTCTACAACGTCGACATTACGCTGAAATATGGCTAAATCGTAAAGTGTATTTTTTTACAAACACAACGTCCCGTGCCAATTTTCATAACATATTGCTGAAACATATGTTTGTTAATTTTATTTGAGGAAACTACCTATGAACCAGTTACGAAAGCCCGGTTTCCTTGACGGCCGAAGCGGAAATTTCAAGTAGGTATCTACTGCCAATGCTTTCCGAAATACAGCATTTTTGTTTTTACGTGTGAACCCTATTTTGAAATCCTTAGCATACGATTTTTTCATTTTCCTTTCTAAGTATACCTTTGCACCCTAAAAGGAATAGGTAAACCCTCTAAATTTCAAGTCTCAATGACCAGCGGTTTAGGCTGTGCGTTGCAATGACTAAAGAATCCTAGTGCGTTGTCACTCGGTCAGTCAGGACATTGCCTTTTATATATAACTAGTTCGACTTTGGTTACAATGATATGTACACAGGACTGAAATTTTATTTAAAAATTTTAGAATAGAACGGAAATACTAGTTTTCTCTTTCATTTCGGGCATGACGTCATTGACGGGTCATCTGTTTTTTTTTAATAACGCCATCTATCAAGTTAGTACTTCCTGTGGTACTACAAACAAACTGTGTCAAACCTCAACCTAGTTCAAATGATTACCACTAGGAAAATGACATCATTCGATTTTTCTAAAAATAATTAAACTTGATTGAAGAGGCATTTATTTAATTTTCCCGTGTTATGGATATTTTTTGATGTTAGAAAATATTTTTTTCGGGTCCTAATATTCATTTTTCTCATACTTCAATAACAAATCTATACCTAAATAATTTTCACTAGAAACGGGATATTTACCATGTTTTTTGAGTTTTATATGTTCCCGATATTTCGGCACAGTTGCATGCGCCATGATCACGGGAGAACTGACTAAAGTCTTTGCGAGTAGATGTTATTGGCAGATATATCGATCTACCCTCTTTCTCACTCTTTTATTACGAACGATACCACTACCATCGGTTTCATTGTCACAATTCACACCAACTCGACACACAACACTAACGGTGTCCGGACGCGTAGCAGGTACCACACTTTTTTGATTCTTACACATTCTTACCACAGGCTTCCATACTCCAGATAATTGAAAACCATCTTCTCTATTGAAGTAGAAAAATAAAAAAAAATTGAAAAAGTTCAAGTGTCATTCAGTTGTTGTGAAAATTATGTACATAACCATGATAGTTTCAAAAGTTAAATCTATACCTGTTACGCCATCTATTGAATTTCAATAGAACAATATATTTTTTCTATGGGATGAGACCCCGTGGTCTGGGATCAAAACTATGAATGTAACTGTGGGGTGTGTTGTAATATGTTATCTATATCCTAGTGGCTTGGGGTTTGATCGGCGAATTAGAATTTTAAACCACCGCTATGTCATTGGGCACACTATGCACAAACGCAGTATTCATCTGGGCAAACCATGAGCTACGGAGGCCTGCATTGCTCTAAGGGGCAAACACATCCTCAGCCCGGATGAACTGGAAGAAATCACTTCAAAGAAAATCCTACAGTTCCTAACAGCTGTAGGTCTTACCGGTGAACTGTCCAGCCCTCTCCAGGGGTGGTATGTAACGAGTGGCGGTCACAATATAGGCCTAATTGGTCGCAGTGACATCATAGCCACAGTTAGCTAATAATTATAAAAAAAGTCATTGGGCAATTAGGTATTGCTAGCATCTAGATAACGTCTGCCATACATATAAGGCCCTTGTAAAGAGTTTAAAGTAATTTGGAAGTGGTATTTGGTGTAGTTCGTCTTCCCGAAAACCGGTCATTGAAATACATAATTTTCGAATTTTTGACGCGACCCACAATGAAGAGGCCAACGCACTGGAACTACCATAACTTTTCACCTGTATCATGCTTTCTACATTCAGTAACTACCAGCGTCTGTGTTCTTTTCATATGGCAGACGTATGGAAAGATGTCTGTGCACTTGAAAACCCTCATGGTATTTTTGTTCCACATCACCATCGTAGGGCAGCTTTCGGAGTTCTTGTGATTACTGGGTTCCTTTGAACATATAGTTGGCATCCTTGACAATGGTACTCCTGAAACACCTGAACACATAACGGTACACGAATGGATTTGAGGACTTATTTCTTAAATAAGTGCTTAGATATAATTGGCCGGACAAAGATTTTTCTTATGCTGGCTCATACAATTGTTTATTAGTCAGTGTTATTAAAAATGAGTAGTATTTTACTGAGTGTAAAATTGTAAATGATTGGGTGGTAAAAACTAATTGATATTCTAACTAATTGATCAACATAAATGTTGCATTATACAGGATGGATTGTTGAGACGGGACAGTAAGGGCAGGTACCTCAACCGTTATAGTTACAGGAAAACGTTCCTAGGAGACCATCCATAACTTTTTGAGATATTCTGATCTGCATTAACAGATTTTGGAAAAAATTACAGTCAGCAAGAAAATGGTAATTTTACACAAAAACTTTTTTAATACCAATCGATCCTGTTTCTTATAAGGATCAAAAGTCTCTATTGGACCGACTGAGGTTTTAGTATGAGAAAAGTCAGAAATTGCGAAAAAGTTTTTCCATACATTTCGGTAAGAGAGTCAACATTGCTCAAACTTTTTGTTCTCGGTAGATCCGCTATAATCCACTATAAAGAAGACTATAACCTAGATCAACTAGAAAGAAAGAAAAAAAAAATTGACTCTCAAACTTGGAATTTGATTCCAATATCTTCAGGTCATTCTTATGCTTGCGCTGAGAAAATTCTAGATTGTAAGTTGGAATTTATGAACTTCTTGTAAAAAAAATACTTTTGACGCGGATGTTTGGACTTAATTGAAGCGTATTTTATAAATACGTGTTAAAATGATTTTATTTTATTTTTATTTGTTTTAGATCGAATGTTGTAGAAGATTGTCGATGTAAATATAATTTTCCACTCAGGTAGGAACTTTTGCTTCTAGTTACAGTATGCCACTATGCCGGCTTAACAAAAACTAAAATTTATCTTATGCTCCCTGCATAAGTAACCTGCGTGTAAACCCGGTCTTGTGACTGTGTGTAGTTTCTGTTCTCAAACTTCAGTTAGCCTCAAAGTCTTTTAAGAAATTGAATGGTTTGGCAACAAAGATTATTTAGAGTTTTTCCTTATAAAATGAATGGGAAAAGTTTTTGGTAATTTCTGGCATTTCTAATACTTAAGCCTCAGTCGGTCCCATTGATACTTTTGATCCATATAAGAAACAGGACCGACTAGCATCAAAAAAAGGTTTTGTGTAAAATTACCATTTTCTTGCTGACTGTACAATTTTTCCAAAATCTGTGAATGCAGATCAGAATATCTGAAAAAGTTATGGATGGTCTCCTAGGAACGTTTTCCTGTAACTATAACGGTTAAGGTACCTGCCCTTACTCAACAATCCACCCTGTATACAATGAAATATACGAATTATTAGGCTCCTTTGAATGAACGACGGAGCATTCCGATGAGCTACCTGATCTATGCGGTAACCACCGCCTAAACAATGCATTATCAATGCATTATCTCATTAATGCAGCTCAAGTCTAGGACGCGCCCTACGTGACATTACACTGCACCCGCCAACCTGAGACGTAAAGATGAAAGTCTCTTGTGCTCGTATTTCTGTTCCTACTCTGAATGAACAATAAATTATTTCTATGAAAAAAAAACTTTGGTTCTGGCACTCTCTAGTCGCTACTGCGGCACGCTTCGCTCGGCTCGTGTGATAATGGGAGGCAGCGGCTTTACCGAAAGCGTAGACGCCCTTAGACTAGGTAGGTATGTGGTGTGCTGTCCCTACCGCGAAGGGGTCCCCTCCGTAGGGGACCAATGATGTTGGGACAGCGAGTGCGAAAGCGTACCCGTTGTCCCGACAAAAGCAACCGGATGAACACAGTGGTGGTTTTAGCCGGTTCAAGTCCGGCATAACCCTCCTGTCACCCTCGTGGCAGGCGGGTATCCATGACGGATATCCCCACTTAAAAAAAAGGTATGTGGTGTGCATGCTAGTGAATAGGTATAGTGGGTACTGAACGCTTTTGGGAAACATGGTCTATCATCGCGTGTTGCAGCTGATTGGATAGGTATACTCTCAGCAATGGTCGAATCTTCAAAATTTACATTCACGATTACTAAAACTAGAGTCTCACCTAAAATTAAAAATCATAGTCATTTCAATCAATGTGAAGTCTTACGAATTCTTACGCAAGTTCAATAACCTACTAACGAGGGTATTTTTAATGAAGCCTAAATATTGATAACAACTAACCTGTATACACTCGGGCTATTTTTAGGAGTCTGCTTTGTACGCTGCGCGCAAACAATGCATACGGCGCGGGTGAACAACCGCATTTCGTTCCTCGGCTAATCAACAACTTGGGTAGTAGGTTCTTCCTTTCCTTTCCTTCGTTTCCTTTCCTTTCCTTTCCTTCTGACTTTTGTAACATTTTTACTTCGATCAGAAATACAACTATTTTTACTTTTAAAAATTTCAAGATGCTTACATTATTTTTATTAGACAGTTTATTATAACAGGTTTTTTTTAAAAAAAAACACCTTATTTACATATCCGCTCTTTTTTGTATATATTATTGAGTAAATAACCTAAGTCGATTCGTAACTAAATGACGATAACCAGCACAAATGTAGTGTATTTCAAGTGCAAACACTATGCATTTTTTTTCTTAGTCTTTTCTTGGCTAATAACTATAGTTTAACATTGACCTACATTTATAACATAGAATAGAATGTGAATGTGTCCATTAACACTTTTCTTGCTGTCTCTATTTAAGGGGAGGACACTTTGTTCTTGTATTCTTATTAACTAACACTAGTTTGCACTACATTACACTATAGTTTACACTACACTAACTCAAAAGATTCAGTTCTTTTGAGTGTTCTCACTATGTCAGTTTTGTCGAGAAGCTGGATTACCTCAACGTTCACATGATGATAAAATGCACGTTCGTGAGATTCTGGATATTTTTTAACGATTTATAGACAAACACTATAAATATTATTTATTTAAAAATGGTAGGAAGAAAAAACTACTAAGATAAGTACCTAGTTAATTGCTTAGGTTTCATGCTCCATTAACACATAATCTGGAGTATGTTTCAACTATCTCCCTCCTAGGTCTGCCAGTGTATATATATATATATATATATATATATATATATATAAGATGAAATAAGGACGGACGGACGACGTAGGTTTAGTAATTGGGTTCCATTTGCACATTTTGTGTACTGAACCCTACAAAACGTAATGTTATCTACTTCATTAAATTGTGTTGACACGTGGATCCGCTATCGCATCCAAGACTGCAGGTTGATAGCATTGAGGTAAGTGCGCCCGCACATTGAGCCACTAGTCGCGGCCACTGAACGCGACCACAAGCTGCGGACGAGTTTTTCATACATTTTGTATCGGCGTATATCGAGCATTCGAGTGGCCGCGTTTGAGCCACAAGCTGCGGGAATTGCCCGAGCTCGCTACTTATGGTGGTGTTTTGTCGTTCGCATTGCGCGCACACTCGGCCACAGTAACCGGCTTCTTCCCGGCGCGGCGGCGCCCGCGTTCCCACCGACACACATCAGTTTTGCTGCAAGCTCGCAACCGGACGCTCGTCGACGGGTTTCGATGTAGATGATTTTATCTCTGATAAAGAAGAGCGCCCTGCTATTTGAGACTTCGAACCCTGCAAGCTCTTAACCGAAATTAATGGAATTCAGCCAAATAGTGGCTTAAGTGGCAGCGACTGGTGGCTGCCACTTAGCCATTAGCGGCTGCGATTGGTGGCTGCGTCTAGTGGCTTGACAGAGTCACTAGTGGTCGCGTTTAGTTGCCGCGACTAGTGGCTCAATGTGCGGAGTGTTTTAAAGTCTTACAAAGTTATTGAACCGCTAGAAACTGCAAACTAATTCTTACCCTGATAATACAACAGACAAGCAAGCAGGTGTGCACTTGGATTAGGCCCGGGTACTTGGGTAAATATCTGGCTCTAACGAGAAAACTGTTCAAATCAGATAAACAGATGAGTAATAATTAGTCATCGTCAGCTTTTCAGGTGACCTTCAGTGCAGGATGAGACTTCCCCATCGACTGCAATGAGGGAATTTAACATAAACATCAAGCATGGTAATGGGCTTGGCAATCGCGGTATTGGTATTACAGTATTTTATTATTCTTCAATAGGTAACTAGCTAGCAGCAGCTGCGATCATATTTTAATTTTTTTATTTTTGATAGACCTTTGTTTGACCACGACCTCACCTGTTAGTAAGTGACGATGTGGCCAAAGATGAAGCACAAAGGTCTAGAATAGGTGTACTATTCACTCTAGCCTTGAAGGTACCCAGATTATAGTTTTCAGGAAAGACAGACGACGGTATTTAATTCTACTCCTTAGCAGTTCGCATTATAAAGGTAGAACTGAAACGTTTAGTACGAATAGAGGGTATCTATATTAATGAGGTAAGGATGGTATTGAGCCGTGCGTCTGCTCGTCCTATGATGAAAAAGAGATATGGGATCAGATCGAAAAGTAAATGGACGCAAATCACTGATTTACAGGAGATCAATTGTAGCAGACTATTTTGCTGGCAGTAGGCATGCGATGACATTCAAAAGTCGTACAGGTCGCGCATAAAAGGCGTATCACACCTTTAATTAATAAAATACTTTTGACTTTGATATAATTGGTAAGCAACAAAGATTATATATATGTTGTATGTCTGTTTGTTGTCTGTTGTGTCTATCACAGAGGTATATCAGAGACTATGACATGGTGTTATTGTGCCATAAATATTGGATATTAAAGCGTGGAAAACCTTTTTTCTCCGCGACCTTTAAAAAAAAATCTACAAAAATAAAACATATATTTTAATCTAAATCATACAAAGAATGTCCTCTTGTTTTTAAAAATAACTTAAAATTTAAGAAAAACAATTTGCAAAGCAGCCTCTGTTTTCATAGTAACAATCATTTTTCCCCTAAAATATTAATCATAAGATATTTTTATTGCCTTCAGTTTATTAAATAATACAACACCGAGATGACCTTCTTTTTGTTTTTGAAAATTATTTTTCTAATGATTTTTAAATTTAAATAAAACCAACTCTCTCACTTTTCGGTTTGCGAGCGCTATGCTGTCACTTACTAACTTACCTGAAGTTTAATGACTTAGATAGTGACAGAATTTAACGTCCATCACGCCTTAAAATGCAAAAACAAAATCCCCATGGGGTTCCCTCATCAGCAGCCTTTAGACGTCCACTGCTGGACGAGGCCCCCCCATAGAACCCAATGGGGGGATTTGCCATGATCACCACTGGTAGACGGATTGGTGACAACGAGCGGTCTTTAGCCACTTCCATCCATCGCCTTCCTGCGACCTTTATAATGCCTGATCATATTTGGAATCATGTTCGGAACCCCAGTGCGCAAATTCGACACATAATTTTTTATCGTCTCATCATACACAGTGTGTCACTTCAAATCAGCTTCTATTGCAAAATAAGCTTTATCGCACTCAGTTAAGGTCTCAAGATTAATTATAGCCGTCCAACGAGAAATTACAATCCTAAAAATATGTGGGATTCGTGTAAATAAATAAAATGTAATCAAGATATAATGTACTCAAGCACTCGCTTATGTGCAGTACCTTCGACCATTTTTATTTTGGTCGAAGTGCAGTACAACATTTTTTTTTTTTTTTTTTTTTTTTTTTTAACTTTGATAGACCTTTGTTTACCACGATCTCACCTGTTGGAAAGTGACGATGTGGCCGAAGATGGAGCACAAAGGTCTAGAAGGCACCTATTCACTCTAGCCTTGAAGAGACCCAGATTATAGTTTTCAGGAAAGACAGACGACGGTAGTGTATTCCACTCCTTAGCAGTTCGCATTATAAAGGTGGAACTGAAACGTTTAGTACGAATAGCGGGTATACTAATCAGGTAAGGGTGGTACCGAGCCGTGCGCCTGCTCGTCCTATGATGAAAAGGAGATGGTGGGATCAGATCATGAAGTTCCTGGGAGCATTCCCCGAAATGTAACCTATAGAAGATCGAAAGGCATGCGACCTTACGGCGGTGCTCGAGACTCTGGACCTTAGTCTCCGCCATATGTTGCTCACCTATTAGCCTAAAAGCTCTGCGTTCAATCGAGTCCAAGGCAGCAAGCTGGTGTTTGGCCGAGCCATCCCAAACGTGGCAGCAATACTCCATACCAGCCCGGACTTGTGCTTTGTACAGACTTAGAAGCTGTCCTGGTGTGAAGTAACGCTTTACCTTATTCAGGATACCCAGCTTCATGGAAGCAGTTTTTGCCTTAGACTCGATGTAGGAGCCAAAGTTGAGAGTAGGCGTGAGTGAAACGCCTAAGAGCTCGAGGTGATCACCTATAGCTACAGGTACATCTCGGAAGACAGGAACTTGGAGAAACGGACTTTTTTTCGCCGAGAAGAGACAAGCCTGCATTTTAGAGGCGTTGAACTTGACTAGATTGGCATCGCCCCAATCGGATACAGCCTTGAGAGTCAAATTCAGACGCTGCAGCATCTCATCTCTTAACTCCAGAATTTCATTCTGCCTAGCACGCGCAGTGGAAACGTATCTCTCCACAACTGTGCTGTCGTCTGCATACCCAATGATACTGGGCATTAGCAGATCATTAATATGCAGCAGAAACAGTGTGGCAGATAGCACTGACCCCTGAGGTACCCCGGCATTTATAGCCATTTGATCCGACGAGCAGCCGTCAACAACTACTCGAATGGATCTTTCCCTCAGAAAGTCTGCGAGCCAGGAGCAGAATTGAACTGGCAGTCCGTAAGCAGGAAGCTTGCCAATAAGGCTAGCATGCCAAACCCTGTCAAAGGCCTTCGAGACATCAAGTGAAACAGCCAGTGCTTCACCATGCTTCTCGATGGCCTCACTCCAAATGTGCGTGGCATACACAAGAAGGTCCCCAGTAGACCGATTTCGGCGAAATCCGTATTGGCGATCACTGAGGAGGTCGTTACCTTCGAGGTATGCAAGGAGTTTCCTATTCAGCACACGCTCCATACATTTACATAGCAGGGAGGTGACCGAGATAGGGCGGTAGTTCGAAGGGTCAGCACGACTGCCTTTCTTGGGCACTGGCTGCACGTTAGCGAGCTTCCAAGACTTGGGAACATCACCAGTTTTCAAAGAGAGGCGGAAAAGTCGCGTTAATATTGGAGACAACTCAGGGGCACAGGTTTTTAACACTACGGCCGAGATACCATCCGGACCGCTAGCTTTATTCACGTCGAGACTACGTAGCGTTTTGAGCACTTCCTTTTGCTGGATGCGAATTTCTTGCATAGAAGCCCCGCACCGAGGAAGGCTGGGTGGAATTTCGCCAGAGGTGTCAAGACGCGAAGCCTCCGCAAATTGATTGACAAATAAATTTGCTTTCTCAACCGCAGCGTGAGCTAGGGACCCGTCTGGTTTCAGTAGTGGGGGGAGTGAAGGGCGGCAGAAGTTCGCTTCCACCGACTTAGCCAGAGACCAGAAAGCTTTACTTCCCGCAGGGTATGCGGCAAGCTTAGCCCCCAGACGGCCAATCCGATTGAAGCGAGCCTTCCGTATCACCTTCTTGCAGGACTTGGCGGCTTTGTTAAAGGCTTTCTTCTTAATCCGTGCATCCGAGGTTTTACCGTTTCTTGCGTCAACCCAGGCTAGGTATGCCGCACGTTTTTGCGCTTCCGCGCTAGCACACGCAGGACTGAACCAAGGGCGAGCATTGCTTGAAGGTGAAGCATCAGAGAATGGAATAAAATACTCCATTGCTCTTTTGATCACCTCCGTAACGGCATTCGCACAGACCGTCGGGTCACAAGAAGAAAAGCAGGTTTGCCGCCAAGGATAAGAAGCAAAGAAGTGTCGCATCTCATCCCAATCTGCCGACTTGTAACGCCACACTCGCCTACTACCTCTGGGTGAGGGATCGGGTGGCGAGTATGAAGATACAGACCTCACCACACAGTGATCAGATGAACCCAAAGGGGGCATCACTGATACCGAGTGGCGATCCGGCTCGTTTGTCAGCAGAAGGTCCAGGCAGTTGGCTGTGTGGTCCTCAACGTCCGGAATTCTGGTTGCCTCATTGACCAGCTGAGTGAGATTTAGCGTGAGTGCAAGTTTGCACGCCTCTCTCCCAGCATGGTCAGACAACTGGTAAGGGAACAGCCACTGTTGGTGGTGGGCGTTAAAGTCCCCTAGAATCACCAGTTGGGCATCAGGATAACGTTGTTGGGCCACATCCGCCGCTTCACAGATGTAATTGAACAACCTGGTTGTCTCGTGGTCTTCGGAGTGCGATCTATATAAACCAGCATAGATGATTTTATCCATGCCGGAGTCCACCAAAGTCCATAGAACGGAGAAATCGGGTTCTTCAAGGTCACGAAGACGCAGACAACAAATGTCCTCCCGGACAAATAAACAGATACCAGCTTTGGATTTAAAGTTGTGCTCCAGAGCATAGCCTGGGTATGTGAGGTATGCTGTATCGGGAGGACATTGAATCTGTGTCTCCGTGAGGAATAATAAGTGTGGCTTGGCGGTCTCTAGGTGGTGGTGGACCGGATCGAGATTGGAGTGCAGTCCTCGAATGTTAGAGAGGTGCACTTGAGTACAACATAGAACTAAGTCACCCATGACTAGTCTCTACATACACTAGTTTTGTTAGTAGTAGAGCTTTTTTGTGAAAGAGTTCGTCCGCGGAAGTACTACCATCATACCTATTTCTGCCGCAAAACAGTAGTGCTCGCATTGCTGTGTTCCGGACTGAAGGGTAAGGGTGCCGCTGAAATTGCAGGCACATGAGACTTTTCTTCTTTTTGTCTCAGGGTGGCGCAGTGCAATGCCACATAGGGCGCGTCATAGGTGGACGTGACCATGAGGCAATGCATTGTTAAAGCCAGAGGTTACCGCTCAACATCAGGTGGGCCATCAGATAGTTCCGAAATACAAACAGTAAAAAAAACTGCAGCTTTATAGTCGGAGTGAAACTTCTGGAGGTAAGTACCTACTATAGCTTCTTCTGTGGTTTGCTTTATATAAAGTCAGTTTGCACTTGCTTGCAATATTCTTCGGTGTATCATCGTGGAAAGATATAGACTTGTTTCTGAATTTTTAATTTAAATTAAAATGTTTGATAAATCTATGTTTCTATTGGTCCTCCTCCATTTATGGAATATTGATGGTAAGTCATGTTTATTGTCTATTTTGTGTATATAATGACTACATAATAATATAATATAACTTTTGTATTATTTTTAGGGTTCCGTACCCAAAGGGTACAACGGGACCCTAATACTAAGGCTCGGCTGTCCGTCTGTCTGTCTGTCTGTCCATCTGTCACCAGGCTATATCTCATGAACCGTGCTAATTAGACAGTTGAAATTTTCACAGATGATGTATATATGTGGCCACTGTAACAACAAATACAAAAAGAGCGGCCAAGTGCGAGCAGGACTCGCCCATGAAGGGTTCCGTAGCAGCAAGTAACATAATATAAAAGTTCTTGGATGGATTACGATTTATGACGTATTAAAAAAAAACTACTTACTAGATCTCGTTCAAACCAATTTTGAGTGAAAGTTTACATGGTAATGTACATCATATATTTTTTTTAGTTTTATCATTCTCTTATTTTAGAAGTTACGGGGGGGGGGGGGACTCACTTTTTACCACTTTGGAAGTTTCCCTCCCACAAACTATTGAGTTTAGAAAAAAAATATATTAGAAACCTCAATATCATTTTTAAAGACCTATCCATAGACACGTATGGGTATGATGAAAAAAAGTTTTTTGAGTTTCAGTTCTAAGTATGGGGAACCCCAACAATTTATTGTTTTTTTTTTCTATTTTTGTTTGAAAATCTTTTTGCGGTTCACATAGTTCATCTACTTACCAAGTTTTAACAGCATAGCTCTTATAGTTTCGGAAAAAAGTGGCTGAGACATACTCGGACAGACAGACAGACATGACGAATCCATAAGGGTTCTGTATTTTTTTTTACGGAACCCTAAAAAATAGAATTAAATAAATATTTAAGGGAACGTACATACAAAAAACGTGATTTCTCCAAAAATAGATTAAACGATGCTCTGCGGGGTCAGTTTTTGGAAGGGTAACGACTTTTTGAGTTCTTTTTTTTCACAACTTTTTTTTTTGCCGATTTTTAGTTAATAATACGGAAGCCTTCGTGCGCGAGTCCGACTCGCACATGGCCGGTTATTTCTGACTGTGTGTGTATCTGGCCTGTTGTTTGTTTTTTCTGACGCCTATCACGTGTCCTCGTTAATAACATCTTATTTTTGTGCAGGTGTATCAAGTACTAAGTTTAGGTTTGACTACTCGTATAGTACGAAGGCGGAAGGATGGCTGAAGCTACATGAGGTGCCTGCTACGTGGGAAGACGCTCAGTTTATATGCAAAGCCGAAGGTAACTATTACTATTCAGTCAGTGGTTTTGGACGTCTATTCCCACCTGTTCTGTTTAGTAGTTCTGTCGGTACTGGTTTGTTTCCCATTAGTTCTGTTCACAGAACAAATGGGAAATGAATTCCCAGTAGTTCTGTTCTCGAATGTTGTGATTCAAAACTACTTCTTCACTATGCAGTTTGCTATTAATTATTATCAGTCGAGCGATTAGCTATCTCCTGTTTCTATCAACATTGCGCTGTTTCAATGCTGTTTCTATTGAAAATGACGTTTTAGCGATCATGCAACTCACCCTGTTGCTAACAAACCTTGATTGCAACAAAAAGCATTTTGACATGTAGTGTTTCTATCGATAGTATGAAGCGAATGAAGTAGCGATTATGTACGGCTGTTTCAATGAATAATGACAGCATTTGATCGCAACACAACTTATTGCAATAGAAACAAGTAAATGGTTGTTTCAAACCATAGAAATCTAAAAGGTAAGCCATAAAAGTGGATTTTTTTATTGTTTGAACATGGTTTTAATTACATTCCAAACCAAATAAAAACATTCACTACGTACAAAGCACTTTTACTACTATTTAGTGGTATTGCGCAATTTTATAAAAAAATATTAAATTGGAGTCGAACGAATCAACACAACTTGGGTCTATAGGTATATATACATTTCACTTCAATGTTGTTACTTACTTTCCTTCCAAACCTTAATTATTTGATAATTCGTATATTTGTTAAAATGTAAACTAACTTTTCTCACAAGGATTGACTAATAGGATACTACGCATCGCACAAGTCACACAGCACAGAGTAAAAATATGTTTCTATCATAGACAAAGCATATAAGAGTCGTATTATACGTTTGATTAAAAATGGTTAGTACGTTGATACACGGTTCATAACGTAATCGTACTTTGTAAAGTCGTCGGGTTATCCATAATGCGAACAAACTTCAGATTGTAATACATCGATAGAAGTCCATAGAAATCGGAGCAAGAAAAGATAGCTGATCGGAAAACATCGATAGAAATATTATTTTGTTAGCATCAAGCGGACGATAGAAATCGTTTGAAACATATTTAGCTGATCGCACCACAGGTACTGCCCACTTGAGGTATCTACTATTCTTGGATGGGAATTTATAACTCGTCGTCGTCGTTTCGTATGAGGTAGTGCTGGCCTCATGTATAACTGTACGCACTCAAGACACGTTACGCAGTCACTATTACTTCATCTGTGATCTAGATCCGTCTTCGAGTTGAGTTCGAAATAGTAATACGGTTATAAAACCCCCGCCTCTTAGACCCACTGAAATTTAATTAGATTACGAGTATAATGTAATTTGATAATAATAGCTTCAACATTAATTAATAAATGAAATGAAATGAAAAACATTTATTTGGCACACAACAAAAAACAAACAGAATACTAGGTATACAGCAGGATAAAAGCAGAAAAACAAATAAAAAATAACAACAAAAACATAAAAAACAGATAAAAAAACATAATTTAGACTTAGTGTCTAAATTATGTTTTTTTATCTGTTTTTTATGTTTTTGTTGTTATTTTTTATTTGTTTTTCTGCTTTTATCCTGCTGTATACCTAGTATTCTGTTTGTTTTTTGTTGTGTGCCAAATAAATGTAGACACTAAAGTTATAAAAATATACTTTACAAATAAAAAATAAAATAAAAACAATGTTTACTATTTGAAAATAAAAATGTCCCACGCATCCATTCTGTCCGAAACAAATTAACAGAGGAAAAATAAAAGTCGCGCCAAAATGGCATCAGCTCAGCATAATGCGGAGTAGGTAGATTATCCTACCTACTCAGCGCTGATTTTCAGCTGATGCCAAGTAGTGACGTCACCTACGCCAGAACCTCGCACCGCACTCGGAGTATAACGCAAATCATGAAAATATATACATACTAAATACTGAATACTTATAAAGATATTTAACTATCCAACAATAACAAAAACTCAGTTAAATAATATTAAAACAACCTGTGTGTGGCAACCTTAAACCGGACGACGCAATGTAGGATGGTCCCGCTCTTCATGGACGAAGGAAAACCAAGGGATAAGTCCCAGGAAGTCGGCGGAAGGGGTCGGTCAAGACCGTTCGTCATTGCATTCTATGAGGATGTCTATGTCCAGCAGTGGACTTCTACAGGCTGATAATAATGATAGTAATTATGCTTTCAGGTGCTGTTCTAGCGTCTCCGTTAACCAATCAGCTACGGAATGCGGTAGTAGAATACGTATCGCAAGTGCATTGTTCACCTCTGACCATATTTACTGGCGTGCACAGCATTTACTCCAAGGGCGTCTACTCTTCCGTTGAAGGTATACTCGTACATTAAAACAGCCAACTGCCTTCGTCGTAAGACTTCTATAAACTTGTGAATAAGTTTTCTACGTAAAACCTTTAGAATAATGGCAAATAATGTATCAGTAACTGTCGGCCCACTGCTTGTTAACTTGAAATTAGTTGGGCTTCTGCACAATAAATATTTTGGGCGAAAGAGATAGAAGCCAGGTAGTTTTTTAAAAGTGAATCGTAGCATAAATCTACGTGGGTCAACTTTTGACATTGACATACGAACAACTTTATCAAGAAGCCAACGGCGCCACTTCAAACGTCTCGCAACGCAAACTGCGGCCCAGCGCACGCGACTGCGCCAGATCTGATTTCGATGCATGAAGTTATAGACTACCCAAATTCAAGCTTTTTGTTTCGATAAGTCACTCATACCTCTGTTAATTTGTAAAGGCGAGAACACACGACACTGACCGTGTCCGGTTACGCTCGATAACACATTGGATGAAGTGTGTTGAAAAAAGATATTCATGCTTTTTGCATCGACCAACCTGTATCCATATTAATACCAATTTCAATGGATTCCCGAATGTTCCTGGGCACCCAGAACAAAACATTCTGGGCAGCTCGCTAATACGAAGCTTGGTCAAACCTGATAAAATGAGCCGTCTTCTACAGGATCGAATACTCAGCTATCCAAAATCCAAATTTTTTACACCCTATGTGCTCCATGAGTTTGTTTGTAATTATTATTATGTTTCTCCTTTGTAGTAACTGCCACACATATACGGGATTTTGGGAACTCCTGGCACTTTCAGCGGGCCCTTGTCTCTCTGTGAACACGGATATGTTGATCCTACCCCTTTTGAACGATGCTTACTTGAATTTTACATTGCAAGTTTTCTAAGAAAATGCATTGCTTATTTATATGTATTTTTTAAGGAGTTCCTCTTTCGAGATTGTCAATCCAATGGGCGCCAGGGCAACCAGACAATTTCGAGAACTCAGAGAGCTGCCTTGTGATGCTGACTGGGAGTAACGGCTCTGTAGGAGATGTAAAGTGCACAGACGTCTTTCCATTCGTCTGCTATAAGAAGAGAACGCAGTCGCTGGTGTTTACTGAATGTGGAACGCATGATACAGGTGAAGATTCTAGCAGTTCTATCATTTACACAAATAGTTAACTTTGTTTGTTTGATTGTTCGTTTGTAATGGATAAACTCAAAAACTATTGAACCAATTTATAGGGGGTTAGTGGGGGAGGCCGGGGGAGGCCGGGGGCACTGCTTTAGCAGATTTTGGTTATATTTGGTGTGTGGATAAGTGTAAGGGGGGTGGGAAGGTGAGGAAAGGGTACGGAAGAGGAGAGGGGAGAGGAGGAGAGGGGGATCTTAACGCTACCCTTGCGAAGCCTGGGCTAGTTGCTAGTCATCAATATAAGCATTAATTATCTTGTTTAATTGAGATAAACCTTTAGCTGCATAATAATATTAATATCTCAGGATGTTCTAGCTCGAACGTTTGCAGTACCATAAAAATCATGATACAGCTTGAACTTGAGACTGAAATGCAGAAAGATCACTTAGAGCAATTCGTAAAATGGTGTTTGTTATATTTTTACTTTATGACAGTTCTTCGTGGCATTCTATGGGGGAGGTATCTGTTCAGGACCCAGCTTCGACAAGCTGATGATGATGATGATGATTATGCTCATGAATAAGAAGACAAAACAGTAAAACGTCGTAGTAACATCTTGACAAAAATAAACACGGGTCCACGCAACGATAGAATATTGATTCAAAAGTTTATTCGGAGATCGCTTGGAATCCGAATGTGTTTTGAAGGAGTTATTCTATCAATTTAACATGGATTGGCCTCTGACTTACCCCTTGACTGGCCTTTGATTAACCCCTTGATATCCTCACGGATCCTGAGGATATCCTTTATGTTGATTACAGTATTATGGTCGTCGGTATTTATTTTTAAGATGAACAAAAGAAGTGTTTTTTTTTTCAACAATGGAAAGTAGGTCATTTAGTAAAATGTTACACACCTTTCCTTCAGAATACAACCTTGACGCACGTACTGGAAGCTGCTATAAATTCCACCGACGGTCCATGACCTGGCCTCGAGCGTACACGACCTGCATAGCTGAAGGGGGCCACCTGGTCATCATGAATAGCGATCTGGAGTCTCAAGTCATAAGAGAACTCTACGCAAAGAATCCAGACAGCGAGATCGTTTCCTTATTCCCATACCATGCAGCCATTGGAACATACGATTTTGGAGATGGTAGCTTTTGGTTGACCATTCATGGTAAGTTAATGAAGAAAAGTAGTATTATAGCAAGTAATGGACGGGTTTATTTCGAAAAATATTCAAAAAGACAGCTTTTATAAATAAAATAAATAATGCTGGACAGTTTACAGAACATTATCTAGTCCCAAGCTAAGCAGAGCTTGTGTTATGGGTACTAGGAAACTGATATACTTAATACAATATATAACATAGATAGATATTTATTTATTATACATAGAAAATACCCAGAACACCCTGAACAAATATCTGCAGATCGCTCAAATATTTGTTTGCGGGAATCGAACCCGCAACCTATGGCGTCGCAGGCGAACGTTCGCCCGCAACGCCACAGAGGTCGTTTTTTCAAAGAGCTTTTATGAAATGTATTTGATGATGATTTTGATTAAGGTAGTAATTAGAACAGTGAGCTGAGCAGTCAAATAAAACCAATCACGACAAATCTACAGTATCCATCACAAATTTACATATTTTACCTATCGCCTCCATCATCAGATCAGGGGGCGAAACACGTCAAATCTACAGTATTCATGACAGAGTTCCATATTATACCTATCGCCTCTATCATCAGATCATGGGCCCAAACACGTCAAGTCTACAGTATCTATCACAGAGTCCCATATTCTACCTATCGCCTCCATCATCAGATCAGGGGCCCAAACACGTCAAATCTACAGTATCTATCACATAGTTCCATATTCCACCTATCGCCGCCATCATCAGATCAGCGGCCCAACCTAACTATATTGAAACGACTCAAACTTTCGAACCTAACTTTTTCGTTTTAGTTTATATTTGGTTATAATTTGGCATACTTTAGGGATAGTCATATGTATATTATTTTAGGTGAGACCCCGAAGGAGGCTGGATACGAGCGGTGGTACCCTTCCGAGCCTAACAACGGCACACAACCCCGGGGAGAGTTCTGCGGCGTCACAGATAGAGATAATGGTTTTCTCTACGATGCCCCGTGTGACTGGGTCTTGCCGTTCATATGCGAGATGAAACCACAAAGCCTCCAAGATCTCTAAGAGTTATTCAATCATTTATTTACCTGTGTCATTTATGCATCTACTTTTAGGTCATCTCTCAACAAGCCAATCTATAAATATATCTCAATTTTAGAATGTTTCGTTTCTTAAAAAAGGTTTTGACTCTTGCTTTTTGGCATTTTTTGTTAAATTTCTAAATAAAAATAATTTACAGTTGAAATCGTATTTATTTGAAGTCATATCTCCAAACCGTGCAACTAATAAACGCAATACATCCTTCGCGTAGTTACGCAGTGTTTTGTCTATTTTAATCGAATTTGAAACTGCTCGTCAATGTAAAAGACAAAAAACCCTGCAACTATTCCAAAGATAATTCAAATTTTATCGTTACACATAGCCCGACGCGCACTTGTCTGTTATTGCTATTTCCGTGGTGTTTTTATTGTTTTAAGACGACTCTTACTTACGACGCTGGACTGTGGAAAATCTACAAGACGATCATCAGGCATGTCGTATTGTATGGAGTTGAGTGTTGGGCTAAGATAAGATAAGATAATTTTATTTGCCAGAACATTGTATAAAGGTCTTAAACTAGGTGAAGTCCACTTATGTTCTACCTTATTACTAGGCATGCAAACAGGCATAAAAACAAAGTGACGAACGAAATAAGAGCGCATGCCACAGATATGCTAATGTTGGGATGGATGTGTGGTTACAATAATGGATATGATGGAAATCATTACATAAAAATAACTTAAAAAGTGAAGTAACAGAAAGGATGAAGAATAGTAGGTTAGCGTGGTATTAAACTTTTAGATTAAAGTTTATATATTTTGGAGTATAAAAACATATTAACAAAAACAATGGGAAACGATGATGTTTGCAGAAGTAATACTCGTAAATACTGTGTCGAAGACACCAACGCCCTCCTCTTATAAAAAACCCCTTAACATCAAATTATTATTACACATTTCAGTCAAAATTTGCAAGGAGTATGAATGAATGTGTATTTAGTTAGCGAGTGAAATATGTTTGTATAAGTGTCTGTGTATATACACATATAACTATACATATGTACTCATAAAGTAGACAAATAACTAATTTTACAATATATACATAATAATAATAAACCTACGAACAAATCAGGTGAACAATTTATGACAACACTTCAGACAGGTAAAAAATCTTGACTCTAGTCTTAAAAACAGCTTTGAGGAGGATTGTCTTGTGGAGACCGGCAACGCGTTCTATAAGCGGACAGCTTGGACAGAAAAGGAATGCGTATAAAAACTGGTACTGTGTATTGGAATTTTGAGCAAGAGGTTTTCTGAGGAACGAAGATTACGAGGATTGGGACAATAAAGGAAATCGAATTGTTCCTTCAGATAACAGGGAGTGGAAGGATTACGGAGGATATTGTACAAGAGCGAATGGATTCTGGCGAGAACGAATAGGCAGCCACTTCAGTTTCACTCGAAATTCAGAAATATGGTCTTATTTTCGGAGTCCGAAAATAAACCTGATACAGAAATTTTTAAGACGCTCCAGTTTATTGAGCTGGTCCTCCGTGAGGTCGAGATAGCAGGAATCAACGTAATCTAAGACAGGTAGAAGGAGTGATTGTGCAAGCGCAATTTTGGTGGCTGTTGGTAGAAAGTTACGTAGCCTCCTGAGCGAACCGGCAGAAGCAAAAAGCTTCCTGCTCACAGATTCTAGCTGCGGCCCCCCCAAGACATACAGCTATCTATAAATACGCCCAGGTTTTTAACTGTTTTCGAGAAAGGGACAGTTACATTATTAAATTTAATTTGAGGAATCGTTAACCAGTCTATCCTAGAAATAAGACGAGAGCTTCCCAATATAATCACCTGTGTCTTAGAGGGATTCACTTTCAGACCAAAGGCCTTACTCCAGTCACTAATACGAAGTAAATTATTATTGGTCCTGGCGATTGTATCAGACAACTCGTCAAGCGAAGCTTGGTTATAGATTTGGAGATCGTCTGCATAGAGGTGATAGGAAGAAGTAAGATTATGAGAGATTGAATTAATAAAAAGTTTAAAAAGAAGAGGTGATAGAAAGCCACCCTGCGGTACACCGGCTGACGTACAGCACCAAGACGAGAAGGAATCGTCAAAGCGTACCCGCTGCCGGCGGGTACTAGTCTATCACCGATGGAGATATGTTAATCGAGCGAAGCAAACCCAACAGGATGTCAAAGTTGATAGCATTGAAAGCATTACAAAAATCAAGCAATGTCAGAACAGTTAAGAGCCTGTTCTCCATACCCGATCTTATATCTTCTGTAATTTTAACGAGGGCAGTTACAGTACTGTGACCAGGGCGGAAACCAGATTGGAGAGGGTCGAGCAAATTATTTGTGATAAGGAAAGAACTAAGCTGGTTGTAGACAAGACGTTCAAGGACCTTAGATAAAATGGGAGAATGGAAATTGGACGAAAATCGGCATGGCATGATGGTTTAGACTTCTTAGGGAGGGGAATTATATGAGCTTCTTTCCACAAGGAAGGAAACGCACTTGAAACAGTAGAAAAATTCAGAATGTGACAAATGATCGGAAGTATTTCATCAATTATAGGAACTAACATTGATGTGGTTGACGGAAGCTTGTTGCATCACGGGTAGGTACAAGAGAATATTCATGTGTGAAGAAAATATCATCTTTTTGTTATTGTACCTCTGCTGTAGGATTTCCCAACAAATGCTGTAATTGTCGGAACTGATGTTTAAATGTTGAATTAGACGTTCTGCTTCACCTTTAACCGTTGATTTTAAAAATTGAATTTTTTGTGCATTTCATAAGAAGCTATTGTTATGTATTACTTCGGTGAAAAGATCTTTAAAACAGACCCATTGATGATCGTTTCGTTTCGTTTCGTATGAGGTAGTGCTGGTCTCTGGTGTCCAAGTTTGTCAAGCCGCCCGAGGGCCTCTGACATGGCTTATCGACTGCTATTAATCAATAACAGCCGGGACCGACAGCTTAACGTGCCCTCCGAAGCACAGAGCGATGGAAATCCGCACATAACTTAGAAAAGTCATTGGTGCGGAACCTAGGATCGATCCCGGTATCGTTGGATTCTGAGTTGCACTATTGAACCGTTAGGCTACCATCGCTCATTGATGATAGTTACCGTGAAAGTTTGGTACTTCCATCTGCGGAGTAGTCTTTTCTCTATGAGACATAGACCAAAGTTTGCTATTGAGAGATTTCTTCATGTCGTTATACGTTCTCTCGTGTTCCGAGAAAGTTTTCTCGTACTGCTCATTGCTGCTGTCTGATTCACTGTCTAAGTCCCAGTGAACATCAATACCTGACCACCAGCTCTCTAATTTCTTGAGAATATCTTGAAATTCCCATTTTTCCGTGATGATATCCATATCTATGTTGGACACCGTTCTTGCGAAGGCTTTAAAGTTGCTGATTTGCTTTTTGATTAAGTCATTTATTTATTTAAAAACTTTCACACAATACAATAGTGCAAGGAGGACTTAATGCTAACAGCATTATCTGCCAGTCACCCTGGATGTGCAGAAAGATGGTGAGGCGTGCCTTACAAACAAGTACCACAGAAAATAATAATAACAATACAAGTTAAAATATAAAACTAAAAGGATACCTAAATATAATATACTAATAATAAACCCAAACAAAAACATAAACAAAAATAAAAACAGTTTCACAAAATAATAATAACATACATAAATAAATTACCGTGACAATAAAACACATACTTAGTAGGGAAAGTACAAAGGTATATACCTAATACAGGCTACAGTAACATAGATTGTGAAACACTGACACTGAATTGGAAACTAATAATTTAGCCTCTTCTTCTACAGTTCACGTACCAGTCTCTTAAACGACTCCCTCGAGTCAGCCCTTTTAATATCTACCGGCAAATCGTTCCAAAGCTGAACAGCCACAACCGAAAAAGGGTTTGATCGGAAAGAAGTCCTATGTAACGGGATGTCAAGAAGAAGATTGTCAGCAGACCTAAGACCTAAGTACCCTGTCATGAGCGTCATCTAGGAATTGGAAACGATCCTTTAGATAGCAAGGGGTGTGCGGATCCTTTAGAACTGAGAAGAGTCATCTTTTTTGCTGGTGACTCCCTGAGATTTCGTAAACATCCCAGGAATGTCTGTTGGTTTGCTTGCTAAAGGAGTTGATGGTTGTATGATTGGCGCTGTCGGAGTTGACAAAATCTTCTCCCTTACTGATGTATAAATTTATTTCGCTCGCTGATAATGGTTGCTTACGAAATAATCATTGCTCTTGTCTGAAAATCGCATGAGTTGCTCATGATTTGTTTTAAATTCCTGCCAATAGCCGTCTATAGTCTCAATACGTCTTTTGATATAATCTGCTGTTTTTCGATCCGATCCATCTTTTTTAAAGTTAGAATGGAGCGTATGTATGCCCGCTGTGATTTGCTGTTTATTGCTTAAAAGATCTTCTAACAACAAAGACATCTCGTACAATTACTAAATTCGTCAGTGTATAAAAAGAAAGATCCTACTTGATTGCTCTGCTGATGCTGATGAACCTGGTGGGCTGCGATGTCCCGTGATTGTTGATAGGTGACCAGAGAACTGAATAGAATAGAATAATAGAATAGAATAATATTTATTAAAAAAGAAGAACACATTAACATAAATTAAACTTAAATAATTGTGCTAGTGCGACATCTGTCTCTCGTCATTTACAAAAATTTCATCATTACTTGACTAGGTAATTAAAAAGTCCTAATTAATAAATATACAGTACGTAAAAAAAATACATTAAAAAATTAAACATAATCATAAAATGTCCGCTGTAAAGAGGCGTAACATAATAATAAATAACTGTAAATAGATAAATGAGAACGATACAAAAATACAAGTCTTAGTTTAGTTTAAAAAAGGCATCGTCATTTATAAAACCAATCCGGTACTATCAATTAGTCTTCATTCCACGTCAGCATTATAATTACTGCTTGTCCAAGTGGTGATTCCTGGCGGCCTTTGATAGGCCAGGTTTGCTGCTGATATCTCTCAGCGGCTAAAGCCGGCCAAGAGTGCTTTTTTGCTGATAGTCTCGGTAACTGTTGCTGTACCAAGAAGATGCTGAACGTCACGGCGGCTGATGCCAAGCCAGTAACTAAATGATAATGCTCACTGCTCTGCTATGCTAGCTCTTCAGCAAGGTCACTCGCACTTAAGTGTAAAAAAAACATTCGCGCTGATGATCCTGCCTTCGGAGGCTCGAAGGACCATTATGTACGGGGTGGTTGCTAATCCCCAAACATGTGCATGATAATTGATCTGGGCGCGGGTGGTGAGTGAAACGTCCGCTCGTGGCGGTGGATTGGTTTGAACTAATTTATTAGGAATAAAAGTGCTTATTATAATGCTAATGTTTGATGCTATTGTACGAGCTGCCTCGTACACAACCCACGGTGAAAAGAGACCCATTTGAGGCCCTGCCTATCCTTCCGGGGAAAAAGGCGTGTGTATATGTATGTAAAACAGTCTAAAACGCGTGGACCAAGTCACATGGAATACACTACCGTCGTTTGTCTTTCATGAAAACTATAATCTGGGTCTCTTCAAGGCTAGAGTGAACAGGTGCCTTCTAGGCCTTTGTGCTCTATCTTCAGCCACATTGTCACTTACTAACAGGTGAGATAGTGGTCAAGCAAAAGTCTATCAAAGTAAAAAAAAAAACTTGATTCAGCTAGCACTGTATACTTACAAGGCTTGTGATCAGCAATGTGTTATCATGTGTGACCTTTAGTATAGATAAAACTTGCGGCTATTATAAAAAACAAATCTGCTCCGATAAACTGGCAGAAATGGGCCGAATAAGAAAATACTCAGTAACATTTTAGTTGTGGCCACCAATCGTGAAGCATTGTAGCTTCTAAATGAATAGTGCGTAAAAATGATAAGGTTTTTTTTATTTTTTACATTATTGGTGTCCACGCTTTGCCATGGTAAGTAATTTTAGTGAGTTTTAATGTTATTAGATTACTGTAACAGTGATCTAAGTCTGCCTATAGCCATGTAAAAGTTTTTTTTAACTCTGGTATATCTTTTTACTACGTACTTACCTATTGGTAAGTGACGATGTGGCCAAAGACGGAGCAAAAAAGTCTAGAAAGCACCTTTTCACTTACTTGAAGATACCCAGATTATAGTTTTCAGGAAAGACAGATGACAGTAGTGTATTCCACTCCTTAGTGATTCGCATTATAAAGGTAGAACTGAAACGTTTAGTACGAGTAAAAGGTATACTAATGAGGAAAGCATGGTACCGAGCCGTGCGTCTGCTCGTTCTATGTTGAAAAGCACATGGTGGGATCAGATCGTGATGTTCCTGGGTGGGAGCATTCCCCGAAATGTAACCTATAGAAGATCGAGCACCGCCGTAAGGTCGCTTGCCTTTCGATTTTCTATAGCTTACATTTCGGAGAATGCTCCTTGGAACTTCATGATCTGATCCTACCATCTCCTTTTCATCATAGGATGAGCAGGCGCACGGCTCGGTACCACCCTTACCTCATTAATATACCCTCTATTCCTACTTAAAGTTTCAGTTCTACCTTTATAATGCGAACTGCTAAGGAGTGAAATAAACTACCGTCGTCTGTCTTTCCTGAAAACTATAATCTGGGTCTCTTCAAGCCTAGATTGAATAGGTGCCTTCTAGACCATTGTGCTCCATCTTCGGCCACATCGTCACTTACCAACAGGTGAGATCGAGGCCAAACAAAGGTCTATCAATGTTAAAAAAAAAACAAGGCATGCATCTTTACGGCGGTGCTCAAGACTCTGGATATTAGTCTCCGCCATAATGTTGCTCACCTATAAGCCTTAAAAGCTCTGCGTTTGATCGAGTCCAAGGCAGCATGCTGGTGTTTGGCCGAGCCATCCCAAACGTGGCAGCAGTATTCCATACCAGACTTGTGCTTTATAATATATAAACTGAGAAACTATCCTGGTGTGAAGTAACGCTTATAGATGCAATTTACATGAGAAAACTTATTGAAATTTGTTGCATGCCTATCCAATGCATCCGGAAACTTAATTTAGTTTTTTCATAGTAGGTAATTAGAATCAAAATAAAATTAGTCAAGAATATAATACGTTACTTATATTTTAAAAATGTTATATATGATGAACAGATTGCAAGAATTCTATGACGAAAACTTTTCTATAATTTTTAATTCCAGTTCATTCAGGCAAAGAGTTTCGATATGACTACAAGTTTAGTAAAATGGCTGACGGATGGTTGAAACTGCACCATGTGCCGGCTACGTGGAAGGAAGCGCGGCTTCGATGCCACGCTAAAGGTGAGTCAACATTATCACTGAAGATTTGTACCTACATGTCTCTGAAATTATTTAACAAGGACACGTCATGTCTTCGCAACGATTTTTTTTCAGTATTTTCGCCCAAGTTGGGTGAGGTATGAACTGAACCTGAGTCTAGCAGTAGCTGTCTGTTGGCTGATGTGGAATTCACTTTTTTTAGGTTAAAACGGATTAGTTCTGATTACCTTAGTACTAGAAAGTTGTAATTTAGTTGTTGTTTGTTTTTTTTTGTTGTTGTTTTTTTTTTTTTTTTTTACACATAATTAATCATGTCCATAAAGCGGTTAAATAAAATTTTGGACAAAAAAAATGGTATTTTGGTTATTATTTTCCCTAAATATTCCTAAAGTGGGATGTTTTTTTTCTTGTCTGGCCCATAGTGATGGGGGTAGTTGGATAGTCGTTTAAAAATAGTCTGAGAATGTCAGAACCATTTTTCGATTTAGGGTTCCGTTAGTGCCAATTTTTGTTAGAGTCCAGTGTCCTCATCTACCTCCTCGCCAGCTAATCGCTTATTTACGGATATGTTAAGAAAAACACAGGAGTATTACGAATATATTATATAAGGAAAACTATCACAGCTTCATAAAATGTACATACATGGAGATGTAAAAAGAAAAATAACGTACAGGTTACAGGTATAGGGTTTAGTAGCCTCCTGAGGTATGGGAGCGGCACGGGAGGGTGGTGATTTTCTTATATCAAATGTTTAGACAAGACGCACACGAGATTAGCAACCGAGGATTAGAGCTCAAAATAAAGATGTTGTTTATAATGTATATAATTTTTTCAAGGTTAGGAAATCTGATCCAAATTCTGCCGAGCATGAAAACGATATACGACGACTCAGATAACGAAAGTGACTCCATTCATACTGACAGTGATTCGAGTAGCGATATGGGCATAAGCTAATAAATTGAAAGTTCAGTTGAAAATATTGATATTAGTATTAAATATAATAATTATTTGAACAAGTATTTTATTCTGTTTCGCAATGACTTAGGTACTTATTCGTAAATATCGTAAGATCTATCTTCACAAATTTTCATCACGTGTGTAGCCCGACAGTTCTTTACGTCACATGTCACCCCTCCCGTGCCGCTCGCATACCTCACGAGGCTACTGAGTTAAGCGCTAGGCCTGTACATTGAAACTTTCTTAGATACAATTGTTAGTTGAGTATATAAAACAGAAAAGCCCCCTTCTTCGTATATTGTGACGGGCAACTACGGAACCCTACAGTATGCGTGGCCCAACACGCACTTGGCTACTTTTATTGTATTTTCCTAATACCGTTTTTTTTAAATTATTTTTTTTAATCTTTCCAGGAAGTGTCCTGGCTTCTCCACTAACCAACCCGCTAAAGTCAGCAATCATAGATCATGTGAGAGAAGGAAGCAAGAAGCTGGCCACCATATTCACTGGCGTTCACGCGTCGTTCTCCAAAGGGGACTACTTTTCTATTGAAGGTATGATTGTGTGCCTACATTTTCAGCTCAACCACGGAATCAGCTTGCTAGCGCATGTGTTTTCTAATAAGCTCAATTAATAAGCTGATCTGATCTCGTTGAATATACTAGAGTACTATAGCAGTTTTTATGATCATTATCACGGGCTTGTTTTAAATATCACATTTTTTTACCTAGAACTTATTTTAGGAGTGCCTCTGTTGAAGCTGCCTTTAGAATGGGCGCCAGGAGAGCCTGACAACTACCTTAATTCAGAGAGTTGTCTCGTCATGATGACGCAGTCCAACGGCACCGTGGCTGACGTGATGTGTGCCGACGTCTTCCCGTACGTCTGCTACAAGAAGAAGACTACACTGGTGTTAACAGCGTGTGGCACTCACGATACAGGTAAGTGCACCTATGGTGCACGGTGAAGTGGTATCACTCCCAGTTTTCCTATGCAATTTTATTTTATGATACAATGCTACAAATTCCACAGTTCCACTGTTACAAATTCCATTGGACTTACCTTAATTCAGCGTAATATATACCTACGTAACTAATGCCAATAAGAGACAATATACTACTTAACTCTATCTATCTATCTATCTATCTGTTCAGCTGGTAACACCCACTGCTGAGTAAAGGCCTCTTCTCTAGAACGCCACTCGTGGCGATCTTGTGCCACCCGGATCCACTGCTCTCCTACTGCCTGCACAATATCGTCTTGCGATCATCTCTTGAGCCTCGCAATCCGTATACCTTAGTCCGGCGTCGAATCACGACGTTTGGTATACGGTCCACGAGGTGGATACCTAGCGTGGCCCGCTCCATGGCTCTTTGAGCAACTCTTATAGTATATACGTGCTCATTTGTGAGTGGCCATGTTTCGGCTCCATAAGTGAGAATGGGCAGAACACATGGGTTGGGTTTAGAATCGTTTGGCAGGAGGAGGAGGGTGGGAGTAGGGGGAGAGGAAGGGGAGGGGTACCCCTTTGCCCCTGGTACCAGTCCTATAACAAGGTAACTTATAGTTTTCGAGAAAAAAAATAAAGAAATTTTTGAGGTTAAGTATGAAATTTTTGAATTGGAAGTGTCAGATGTTACGGGAGTCATCGCCAACTTGCAGGGAGGGTGCAGGAAATTACAGCCTCGGCCCCCTTGTCCAGGAAACTTGTGCTTTTAAAGAAAAATAATACAGAAAATTTTACAAAATCGGAACGTAAAATAATAATATTAATGATTTAATTTATGAGTAGGTACCTCTATCTGTAGAGAAGGGATGTTGAAAGAAATAAGAGAGATCCTTTTGAGGAATTAATTAATGTTATAAATTATGGATTTTTTATTGTTGACTGACTGTGTGACTCGACACAGAGCACCCCGACAATAGTTGGTTAGGTCCGAAAAGAGTGGCAGACCCGATACGGAGCACCCCGACTCCACGTGGTACTGTGCGTCACGCCCCTAGAGTGTATATAAAAACGCGGAGCCAGTAGCTCGCGTGGGAGATCTTGAGTGGAGCAAGCCCGCGAGGCCGAGCGGAGTGATGGGGGAGCTGGCGAGCGAAGCGAGCCGGTGACCTCCGTAGCGTAGCAAAGGTCGAGTGGGTGAAGCGACACTCAAGGGCGACCTCGCGAGGGTACTGGCGGGAGCACATACCGGAGTCCGACATTTAAAATATCCATACTTAACAAAAAAAAAAACTTTATTTTTTTCTCGAAAACTGTAAGTTACCTTTGCATAGGAGTGGTACCAGGGGCGAGGGGGTACAAATCCTCCACTCCCCCCCCCCCCCCTCTCCCATCCTCCTCCTGCCAAACGATTGTAAAGTTTTACCAAAATCTCATACTTAACCTCAAAATTTTCTTTATTTTTTTCTCGAAAACTATAAGTTACCTTATTATGGGATTGGTACCAGGGGTGAGGGGGTACCCCTCCCCCTCCACCACCCCCCATCTCCCCCTCCTCCTCCTGCCAAACGATTCTAAATTTTTATCAAAAGCAGCCCACCCCAGTTGTATACGCCTCGTAATTTCCCTCATCTGTTGATAACTTAACTCTACAATAAAGATTTTTTTGTGTTTTTTGTGTGAAAGAACAAAGAAAGATCCATCTATTCTAGCAGGTATTTACAGTTCTTTGAAACCAGTCACATAAAGGTATTAAAAAAGCCTTCATAGAAACCAGTTATGTAGAAGTTTTAAAAAAGTATTCTAGGAAACCAGTTCGACCGAAGGGGTTTGAGTCACCAAAAAATCAGATAAATAATATAGTTGGATAACATTATCTCTTTTAGCGTTCTGGCAACACCCGCCAGGCCAGTTGCTAATTTAGAGCTCTGTATTTACATTAGAAGATTTAATTAATAATCGCATATTATTACGCTAGCCAGTGTTCAGAATCAGTGCAGAGAACCAACAAATTGTTTTGCCGACATCAAAACACTCCGGTGAGCCATATTTTTTGAGTTATTAGACACAAAACTAAGTCTAAAGATCGTTGAACATTGAAAATATTCACTCACACATGCACAAACAAGATTTTTTGAATTTTTGGGCATTTTTGGTTCACTAAACAAATGTGTGTGTAGGTCGCCGACCTATCAGAGTGCTGACTGACACTGGCAGTCAAGCAAGTCGAACAAGTCAAACTATCTGTCGTTCCAACTGACAACAAAGTTTCGTTCAGAAACAGTGTAATTTATTTTTACTGATTGCTACCAAATATTAATAATGGGTCCAGTAAATTCAGAAAATCTACCAAAATGATGACGAGAAAAATGACACAAAATGCGTTGCAAGCTATGGGTGACCCAGGTGGGATAACGAGTCAAAGCATAAAAAACCGTCTTGGTCTGTGTGAAAACCTTACAAAGAAACGCAGATCGAGTTCAATGAGTAATTTATCGAACTTGTGTGACTCATTCGCTTTGTTTGAGACTACGATGCTTAGCCTCTCAAATAACTCCGTTGAAGAATGTCAAATGTCTGGTGACATTAAAACGGAAGTAGAGAAATTAAAACATGATCTGAAAGCAGCTTTTCAAAAAATACAAGCTATAGAGGTGGAAAATCAAATGTTAAATGAGAAGTTAATTCAACAAAAGATTACTATAAATAGTTTTAAAAAAATGCGCCTATGTGTCACCCCAGCTACTGTTGATAACAGGAAAAGGAAACGACAAAAACTCTACGATAACGATAGATTTGCTGACGTGGACTCTCAAGATAGTGACAACGACCGAGAATTCTGCACACCTATGAGTCGCACAACAGAAAATGATGGAATTACAGCCTCTCCTTGCACATTATTGGCAAAACCCGAACAAGGTGTTAAGGAAAATCTAACAGAACAGTTGATCTCAATAAGTTTAGATGGGAGTAATGAAAATATAAGTAATACCCAAGTTAAAATCAACAAGATTGAAAACGCAATTATAGAAGGCAAACTAGGACATTGCTCATCAGCTGAAGAAGAGGATAGTTCAGTAGTGATCGAACCAATACTAGAAGCATCTCGAGGATGTATTGGTGAAATTCAAGAACGTATCAACTCTAAAACTGGAAACGAACATGACGTATTAAACTTGAGTGCACAGGCAAAAATGAAGAAAATTCTAGTACTTGGAGACGAGCAGGCTAGAAGCACAAGAATTATGCTACAGAAGCTATTAGGTTCTGAATATATAGTAAGAAGCATTTGCAAACCAGGAGCACAGTTACGTGACATTATAGGCAGTACAACAACGGAAGTGTGGAATTTTACTCGGAATGACTTTATAGTGTTAGCTGGAGGTTTGAATGATAGAAATCCTTTTGACTTCCAGAGAAATTTAAACGTCTGGCTTGAATCCGTTAAATATACTAATGTTATAGTGAGTGAAATCCCATTCAATAGGCACTTAAATGAAAATAAACTAAATCACGAGCTAAAATTTGTTTGCAGCAGATACAATAATGTTACTTTTGTGGACATGGACTATAGTAGGGATGTACCAAATAGGAAAGATTTTGCACTAGCACTGTCAAGATCGTTAGTAAAAGATGTCTTACGTATTAATAACATGAATAATTACATTGCTTACACGGAGGATCGTAAAAAACAGTGTTTATTAAAAAATCAAACTAAAGTATATGTGGACAAACAAACACAAACTATGGCCGGTCAGGATGACACTCTAAATAATGGTGAAAATCGTACTCATGATGAGAGCAATGAAATTATACAAAACAATGACGTGCTTGCGGACTGTAATCATGTGAATGAGACTAATGATAATCTTTTTCGTGTATAAATATACTGCATCAAAATATTGACGGACTAATTAATAAATCAGATATGCTAATGGTATGCCTAGACAATATAAGTAGCCTTAATAAACATGTAGATATTGTGTGTATTACGGAGCACAACATGATGCAAAATGACTTAGAGCGCTTGTGCTTAGCAAACTTTAGACTCGTATCTTGTTTCTGCAGGGATCAACGACGAGGTGGATCATGCATATTGGTTAAAAATGATCACTCTTCACAAAATGTTAAAGATATAGTGGATCTTTCCATTCCAAATGTTATTGAATGCTCTGCAGTGGTATTATTAGATCATAAGATCTACATTATATGAATTTATAGGCCACCACATATTATATCGTACAAATTAAATACATTCTTCACAGCTCTGCAAGAAATCTTGTTGCGAGTATGTTGCAAGAATGTCTACAAAGTTATTCTTTGTGGTGATTTTAATATTGACATTTTGAAAAGGAGTAAACTGTCGACAGATTTTGAAACTTTCGCTCAAGGCTATAACCTAAAATTCGAATTTAGAGAAGTAACTAGACCATCCAGCGGAACGGGAATTGATAATATCCTCCATAACATTAGAGGTAGCAAAGGAGAAATGCTGGAACTTGCACTGCCAGATCACAAAGCTCAGCTTCTGAGAGTTCCTGTGAAACAATCATGCCAGTTTAAGTTTTGGTACATAGTTAAACGTGATTTTAGTCCTGGTAACTGTAACAAATTCAAAGAAAATCTTAGCAAACTATCGTTTCAAGATGCCTACCAGACGGAAAATCTGAAAGATGCATTTGACAAGTTTTTTGACATGTTTTTACTATTATATGATCTTTGCTTTCCACTGATTAAAGTCAAGGTAACAACTCAAAAAAGACCTAAATGGTTATCTAAAGGCATAAAAATGTGTTCAAAGAAAAAGAGGGAACTATTATGGGCTTATAGATTGCACCCTAAAACAGAAAATAAAACTAAATTTAAAAATTATGCAAAGATATATAGAAAAATTATAAATTTGACGCAAAAATCTCAAAACAATCATTTTATTAATAGTGCGAAAAGTAAGGCAAAGGCAACATGGAAAATTATAAATAAAAACAAAAATAACTTACCTGGAGAAAATGTTACTAAACTGAATAAAGACGGTAACATAATATCAGACCCAATAGAAATTGCAATTTTTTTTAATAACTATTTTATAAATGTGGTTCAATCTGATAGCTCAATTGACAATAACTATAAAATAAGATATGACAAAGCAAATTCTCTTTACTTGACACCAGCACTACCATTTGACATTTATATGTTAAATCACTAAATAATACTAATAGTGTGGGCTCGGATGGCATATCAACAAAGATACTGAAAGAAGTAGCGCACATAATAGCCCCTATACTTAGCCACTTGATGAATAAATGCATTGAGCAAGGTGAATTTCCAGACAACTTCAAAAAAACCATTATTGTGCCACTTTATAAAAAGGGTAGTAGGGAAATATTAAGTAATTATCGTCCAGTGGCCCTAATACCGATATTATCAAAGGTGTTTGAAAAGGTAATCTACAATAAATTGTATGACTTCCTCGATGTAAATGGTATTCTCTCACCATTTCAATATGGCTTCAGAAAAAATATGAACATTAATATGGCAATTTATGACTTCTTATCAAAAGTAATGCCGAATGTCGATAGACGTAAGGTTGCTATCGGTATGTTCATGGACATGACCAAAGCCTTCGACCATGTTGATCATGAAACTCTTCTTTACAAATTAGAAACCTATGGAGTAAGAGGTAATGCTAATAGTTTGTTAAGATCCTACCTAACGAACCGAAAGCAAATTACGCACATTAAAAGAATTAGCTCAAGGTCACACATTGAAGAAACATATAAATCGAGTTCTAGAGATGTCTGTTATGGAGTACCACAAGGCAGCGTGCTAGGTCCACTTTTATTTCTGATCTATATAAATGATTTTCCAGCTGTAACTGGGCATTCAATGACGCTATTCGCCGATGACAGCACAATTTTATTTGATATTGAAAATGTTGACAATCTTAATAATGACATTAACACCACTCTGACATCTTTAATTCAATGGCTAAAATCCAATAATTTAAAAATAAATTTGGATAAAACTAATATTATGACATTTGAACAACGAGATAGAAATCTAGTGCCAATGGACATCAATTATTTAGGTATTCAAATTAATGAAATTGACTCAACGCGATTTTTAGGTTTAACGATTGACAAGAAGTTGACATGGAAAGAACATATTAGCGACATTTGTAAGAGACTTCATCAATTCTCCTATGCACTTTATAAATTGAGTAGTATAGTAAGCCAGTCGGCTTTAATGACCGCCTACCATGGGCATGTGGCATCGGTGCTACGTTACGGTGTAATATTTTGGGGTAATTCCACGGATAAACTGAAAGCTTTCATTGCTCAAAAGCGCTGTATAAGAGCGATGAAACACTTAAGACAGACAGATTCTTGCAGGGAATTTTTTACGAGTCTAAAGATACTTACACTACCCTCGCTGTATATAAGCGAGGTTGCCATGTTTGTGAGGAGTAATTTAAATCTTTTTGTCATGTACCCCACGGGCAGCCGGCGTGAAGGTTGCTTGCATCTGCGCTCTTGTAAAACTCGCCTTATGCGTATTAGTGTATTTTGTATGGCACCAATTATTTATAATAAAATACCGTTGTTAATACGTGCCAAAGAAAGTCATACGGAGTTCAAGTATGCTCTCAACAACTTGCTGATTGAAAAGGCATACTACTCTGTTGACGAATTTTTGAAGGATAATTGCATGACATAATAATTTAATTTTAACTGATAAGTAGATTATTATATTTTTGTCTTTATTTGTTTTTCATATTAACTTCTATTTTTAACTAATTTTCAATGATTTTAACTTCTATTTTTAACTTTGATTTGTACACCTTATGGTAGGAACTAGAGGACTTTTAGCATGACATTTGAACACTATTTTATACCTAGTTTCACAATCAATAAATATTTCATTTCAAATATTTCATTTCATTTCATTTAGAAGTTCATAGTTCATAGTATCATTTATCAGTTATAAGTAAAAACAAATAATAATAAAAAGGCAGAAAATTTTTGCAAATTACATAATTTAAAAAAATCTGTCAATTATATAAGTCGGTAAAATTAAATAGATAATTCATAATAATAAATGATTATTTTATAGACAATAAGTTCAATAATAAGACAAAAGAAAAACTCATTTAAAACATTCCTAAGTAAACATTACATTGGTAAAATTAAAAAAAAATTAAACAAGACACCACAATAATTAAACACATAGGATAGTAATAAATTAATCATCTTATAATCTACGAGTAATTAGATAAAAGAAAAGTCCACTCACTGACTCACTGACCACGGAATATCGGACATTACTGGGCCAAGGGTCTGAAAGTTGACACTCACTAGGTTGATGATGATACAGAGACACTTTCTCTACAGAATACAACCTGGACGCTCGTACTGGAAGCTGCTACAAGTTCCACCGACGGGGTCTGCCCTGGTCCCGGGCGTACATGACCTGTGCGGCAGAAGGAGCCCACCTGACCATCATCAACAGTGCCGAGGAATCTGAGGTCTTGAAGGATCTCTACGCCAAGTATCCAGATAACGTAATCTTCTCCAAGGACCCTTACGCTGCAGCTATTGGGTTCCACGATTGGGGAGAGCGCGGGTCTTGGATGACCATTCATGGTAAATTAGTTTTGAAATTTAATTCAAATTGGATGTATGTATGTAGGTACCCTATGTGTGTTTGTCCTCGAATAACTTTCATAGTAACAGTTGATCCAGTTTTCATACAATTTTGCAGGTGGGTACTGGTACAATTTGTAGGTAAGGCTATAATTTGGGGCTTGTAGATAATATTGGGGGTCCAAGATGCGGTAATATAAATAAAAGTGGGCAGGTCAAGTGGTGGCGTTAAATGAAAAATCTTCTATTTAAAATTCTGTTTTACGGTAAGCCTTATTTAAATATAAAAGTTTAAAAAAATCTTCTAGGGTACTTCCAGTAATCCTACAAAGCTGAAATGTTGTTTAATAGTAGTTTTATGTGAAAATAATAAATGGAAAAGCATAAATTTGAAATTTTTCGAAATCTTGTTAAAGAATACAATAAAATCAATAATGTTGAGCTCCCATTTCTTTGGAATACGGCCTGCAATTCACTAAGATTAAGGATGATGTTAACTCAAGTTAGTTTGGACACATTTTTTTTGATAAACAATACTTATCAATGTTGCCTATAGTTTTTCTGCAATACCTACTTACTGCCAACATGATACACTTGTTATAACTTTTGAAACTATCATGGTTATGTACTTTTCACTAGAAGCGGGATTTTTACCATGGTTTTTGAGTTTTTACGTTCCCAAAATATCGAAAACAATCAAAACTTAAAAATCATGGTAAACATCCCGTTTCTAGTGAAAAGTATGATACACTTGCTTTACTAAGGTATCAAAATGGTCACAGGTAATAATGGTTTCAAAGGTGCCTGTAAATCCCGCAACACGTATAATTTCGATGTCAAATCGGTTTTTTACTATTATTTCTGCCTCGCCCTGTCTCTGGTAGGTAGGTGTGTACTGGTGTGTAGCTCAGAAAGAGCCATTTATTGTCATTATTGGTTGAAATAATTAGTATGGTGTCAGGATTCAGGTGTTCTCCAATATAAGCCTTATTTTAATTAAACTAGAAGTCAATGGTGTTTCTGTGGTTTATTGTCGTTTAAATATTTCAGGCGAGACCCTGAAGCAGGCTGGATTCCACCGGTTCAAAGACGGAGAGCCGAGCAACTCGACCAGAGCCCGCACTGGAGACGATGGAGAGTACTGTGGCAGCATTGTGAGGAGCGGAAAACTCAATGACGTCTTCTGCAATGTGCACATACCCTTCATATGCGAGAAGAAACCGGACAGCCTGTTCCAAGATACTGAAGATTATTAGACTCGTATTCTTAAATCACAGCCCGAAAGAATCCCTATGTAACATCAAAACTCGGTTTTATATTTTTTATTTTTTTATATATATTTTTTTCGGTTTTTTTACATTCCGGTTGACTTTGAGGTTCATTATAATTCTCTTTCTAATTTCTACAGACATCAATTGAATTTGTACTCAGATTTAAGTAGCAATTCAGTAATGTCCACTGCGTTTTTTCATTGTAACATCTGCCTCATAAAGTTCGGATAACAAATTATATTTGATTTGTATTATTGTGTTTTCAGAAACCTCATGAACTAACTGACATTAACATTAACATTCTGACTCTAACTGAAATCCTAACAGATAGTCAGCCTGTGACCGATCGTCAACCTATGGCGCATTTATATGTATATCAATATTTTAATCAGAAAGACCTCGGTGGTGCAAGAAAGAGAGAAAACGTTTATTCGTAACTATACACAAAAAATACACACCAACAAAAAAGCAAACTAGTATTAACTAAATAAAAACTAAAATAAAACAATAACACAGAAACAAAAACTATGGCAATTTGTGTGTGTGCCTGACGCAAAGCCACAAAAGAGTCCCCAACTCAGCGTTTGCTATAGGCCGCGTTGGCAACTCAGCGCTGATCTTCCGGCCCAGAGTAAACCACGGATAGGTATACGCTTAGGTTTCAATTGAGCGTCGTGTATTCGGATATAGGTATAAACATTAGGCGATTTAAAACTAAATACATTTTCAGTATTTTTAAATAAATAAATAAATAAATAATGCTGGACAGTTCACACAACATTATCTAGCCCCAAGCTAAGCAGAGCTTGTGTTATGGGTACTAGATAACTGATATACTTAATACAATATATTACAGAGATAGATATTTTTTATTATACTTAGAAAATACCCAGAACATACATACATACATACATAGACTCACGCCTTTTTCCCCGAAGGGGTAGGCAGAGCCTCAATGGGCCTCTTTTCACAGTGGGTTGCACCATCGTGGAATAAAGACGTGACAAGTGGTGAGATCATCGCCGCCATTGCTTACCACGACTGACTCAGCTAACGCTTTCTTCCAGTATTATCACATTCCATAAATAAGCTAGCAGCCAGGACAAATCTTATACCAACGAATCTTATCAACAAGTCCGGGTACTCCATAAGTCGGCTTTTACGACATCCACGGGAGGAGATGGCGGGGTCTATTCTTAGGCCGGACACACCACGGCTATATATATACCCAGAACACCCTGAACAAATATCTGCGATCGCACAAATATTTGTTCCGAGGCGGGAATCGAACCCGCAACCTCCTGCGTCGCAGGCCAAGCATCGCCCGTCGCGCCACAGAGGTCGTCAGTCGTCATTCTTAGTTAAGTTTAGTTTAGTTTATTTATTAATAACGTTGTTGGTTACATGTCAGGTTCTTAAATATAATTTACAATTAATTGTAAAAGAACATTAATACATGGGTATTAGAAAATAAAATACCTAGTAATAATAATTAAAAATTGATTTACAAAATAGTCAGTCAGTCAGTCAGTCAGGTTAAGCTCTTATATAGGTACTAGATGACCCGCGCGCGACTTCGTCCGCGCGTAGTTTGAAAACATCCCCGAAGTGGCGTGCAGACAACAACTTAAACATCACCAACCACCCCGTGAAACGACTTTTGAAACAACACCACACTCAAGTTTTTTAATTTAGGGGTTACATTTTACCCTTTATTTCCTGATAATATTTTAATCTTAACAACGACACTGTGAAACGACCTTTGAAACGACACAAAACTCAAGTTTTTAAATTTAAGGGTCCCATTTAACCTTGAGGTCCTGAAAATATTTGAATCTCAACAACGACACCGTGAAACGAACTTTAAAACGACAACATACTCAAGTTATTCAATTTAGGAGTCCCATTTTAACCTTGAGGTACTGAAAATATTTTAATATTAAAAACGACACCGTGAAATGACCTTTGAAACAACACCATACTCAATTTTTTCAATTTAGGGGTCTCATTTTAACCCTGAGGTCCTTAAAATATTTTGATCTCAACAATGATACCGTGAAACGACCTTTGAAACGACACCATACTCAAGTTTTTCAATTGGAGGGTCCCATTTTAAAAAAAAAATACGGAACCCTTATGGATTCGTCATGTCTGTCTGTCTGTCCGAGTATGTCACAGCCACTTTTTTCCGAAACTATAAGAGCTATGCTGTTGAATCTGGATAAGTAGTTGTACACTGTAAACCGCAATAAGATTTTCAAACAAAAATAGAAAAAAAACCAATACATTTTTGGGGTTCCCCATACTTAGAACTGAAACTAAAAAAACTTTTTTTCATCATACCCACCCATACGTGTGGGTATCCATGGATTGGTCTTCAAAAATGATATTGAGGTTCCTAATATCATTTTTTTCTAAACTGAATAATTTGCGCGATGGACACTTTCAAAGTGGTACAAAGAGTGTCCCCCCCCCGTAACTTCTAAAATAAGAGAATGATAAAACTACAAAAAATATATGATGTACATTACCATGTAAACTTTCACTCAAAATTGGTTTGAACGAGATCTACTAAGTAGTTTTTTTTTAATACGTCATAAATCGTAATCCATCCAAGAACTTTTATATTATGTTACGTGCTGCTACGGAACCCTTCATGGGCGAGTCCTACTCGCACTTGGCCGCTTTTTAAGCTTCCCAACAACAAGCTTTTTAATTTTCCCAAGCTTCAATAAAATTAGTCATCGTAACTGCTGTGCTTATCAAAATGAGCCTAAACACGGCCAGTCTACTATTATCCCTCGACGAGTTCCATTGTCCACCTACCGTTTCCATCATCAGATCAGCTCGCTGTCACTATAATATTGTATAATCATCGGAACTTGACAGGTATGCAAAATATCATCTTAATCGGTTGAGGATAACTGCTTTAAAATTCAGTTGCAAGATTCCACCCGGACAAACATATATTCCGTTGTCTACCTTCTGTTTCCATCATCAGATCAGCTAGCTGTCACCATAATAATGCATTGTCATCGGAACTTGACAGGTATGCAAAATATCATCTTAATCGGTTGAGGATAACTACTTTAAAATTCAGTTGCAAGATTCCACCCGGGCATACATTGCAAATTAAAATGATTGTTATAATAAAAAAAAACATAGTTGTTTCCATCATTGTGAAGTTTTACCAATTCTTACGCCAGTTCAATAACCTACTACAGAGGGTTTTTTAATGAAGCCTAAATATTGATATCAAATAACCTGTATACACTCGGGCTATTTTTAGGAATCGTCTTTGTACGCTGCGCGCAAACAATGCATACGGCGGGTGAACAACCGGTTTTCGTTCCTCAGCTAATCAACATCTTAGGTACCTTCTGACTTTTGCAACATTTTTACTCCGATAAGAAATACAACCATTTTTACGTTTAAAAATTTCAAGATACATTATTTTTAACCCCCGACGCAAAAACGACGGGGTGTTATAAGTTTGACGTGTCTGTGTGTGTGTGTGTGTGTGTGTGTGTGTGTCTGTCTGTCGCCTCGTAGCTCCCGAACGGATGAAACGGTTTTTGTTTTTTTTTGTTTGAAAGGTGAATTTGTCGGGAGTGTTCTCAGCTATGTTTGATCAAAATAGGTTCAGCCGTTTCATTGCGTTGAGGGATTTTTTAATTTTTACAAAAATAATAACTTGTTTTTAATAAATTTCACCCTACTTACATATCCGCTCTTTTTTGTTTATATTATTAAGTAAATAACCTGAGTAGATTCGTAACTAAATGTACAGACTCGATAACCAGCACATACCTTAGTAGTTTTAAGGTGCTATAAGCAAACACTATGCATTTTTTTTCTTAGTTTTTCTTGTTTAATAACAAGTTTAACTAATAGGCTGATGAGGGGCCTCATCAGTAGCCTTTAGACGTCCACTGCTGGACGAGGCCTCCCCCATAGAACCCAATGGGGTGATTCGCCATAATCACCACGCCAGGTAGGCGGATTGGTGACGACAAGAGGTCTTGAGCCACCTCCATCTATCGCCTTCCTGCCGCATAATATATGTAATGCCTGCTCATATTTGAAATCATGTTCGGAACCCCAGTGCGCAAGTCCGACACACTCATAATTTATCATCGTCCCATCACACATAGTATGTCACTTCAAATCAGCTTCTATTGCAAAATGAGCTTTATGGCACTCAGTTAAGGTCTCACTCAAGATTAATTATCTATAGCTGGCTAACGACAAATTAAAATTCCAAAAACATGTGGGATTCGTGTAAATAAATAAAATATAATCGAGTTATAATGTACTCGCTTATGTAATCAAACCAATATTAGTTTTTTATTATGCTACTTGAATGACGGAACAAGCTGATGGCCCACCTGATGCTAAGCGGTAACCTCTGCCGATGAACAGTAGATTACCTCATAGGTCACGTCCACCTAGGACGCACCCTATGTGGCATTGCACTGCGCCCGCCACCCTGAGACATAAAGATGAAAAGTCTCATGTGCCTGTAATTTCACCGGTACCATTGAATGAACTTTTTTGCGGAAGAGTTCGTCCAGGGAAGTACTACCACCATACCTATTTCTGCCGCAAAGCAGTAGTGCTCGCATTGCTGTTTTCCGGTTTGAAGGGTATGGGTGCCGGTGAAATTGCAGGCACATGAGACTTTTAATCTTTATGTCTCAGGGTGGCGCAGGGCAATGCCACATAGGGCGCGTCCTAGGTAGACGTGACCTATGAGGAAATGCATTTTTAAAGCCAGAGGCTACCGCTTAACATCAGGTGGGCCATCAGAAAGTTCAGAAATAAACACAGTAAAAAAAATATGTTTCTAACATACCTATGTAGGTACTGCAGCTTTATAGTCGGAGTGAAACTTCTGGAGGTAAGTACCTACTATAGTTTCTTCTGTGGTTTGCTTCATATAAAGTCAATATGAACTTGCTTGCAATATTCTTCGGTGTATCATCGTGGAAGGAGTTAGACTTGTTTCTGAATTTTGAATTTACAATGAAACTGTTTGACAAATCTATGTTTTTATTGGTCTTCTTCTATTTATGGAATATAGATGGTAAGTCTAGTATATTGTCTTATTTTTTATTTTTTTTAAACATTGATATACCTCTGTTTGACCACGATCTCACCTGTAGGTAAGTGTCGATGTGGCCGAAGATGAAGTACAAAGGTCTAGAAGGCACCTATTCACTCTAGCCTTGAAGAGACCCAGATTATAGTTTTCAGGAAAGACAGACGACGGTAGTGTATTCCACTCCTTAGCAGTTCGCATTATAAAGGTAGAACGTATAGTGATTGTCTCTATTTTGTGTCTGCAAGGACTGCATAATAATATAAAATAACTTTTGTATTATTTTTAAAGTTCCGTACCCAAAGGTTAAAACGGGACCCTATTACTAAGGCTCGGCTGTCCGTCTGTCTGTCTGTCTGTCCGTCTGTCACCAGGTTGTATCTCATGAACCGTGATAGTAAGACAGTTGAAATTTTCACAGATGATGTATTTCTGTTGCCGCTATAAGAAAAAATACTAAAAAATAGAATCAAATAAATATTTAAGGGGGCTCCCTTACAACAAAAGTGTTTTTTTTTGCCGTTTTTATAGATCCTTCTTGTTCGGAATCCTTCGTGCGTGAGTCCGACTCACATTTGGCCGTTTAAAAAAAGTACATTGTTACTTGTATTAGTTGTAAATAAATGTATATATTACTTTATCATAATTATTACATTTGAATTGAACTATTGTATTTTAACATGACGAGTGTTATAAGTTTAATCAGTCAAATCAAATCAAATATCTTTATTTCAGGCTTATTGGAAAATGTACAAAAACCTAAATAATAAGCCCATAGCAACTTAAATACCTTAAAAACTAACATACATATAAAAAAAACACTTTAGACTTGCACACGTTTCGACGGCCACGCATGACGCATGACGCATAATGATAAGTTTAATAAAGTGTTCGTCTGCCTGTGTGTCTGTGGCCTCATAGCTCTAGAACGGCTCGGTACCACCCTTACCTGATTAGTATACCCGCTATTCGTACTAAACGTTTCAGTTCCACCTTTATAATGCGAACTGCTAACAAGTGGAATACACTACCGTCGTCTGTCTTTCCTGAAAACTATAATCTGGGTCTCTTCAAGGCTAGAGTGAATAGGGGCCTTCTAGACCTTTGTGCTCCATCTTCGGCCACATCGTCACTTTCCAACAGGTGAGATCGTGATCAATCAAAGGTCTATCAAAGTTAAAAAAAAAAAGAAAAAAGAACGGTTGCGCTGAGTTTAATGCGTATGTATGAAAGTCAGTGTTTGCGAGATGGTTCTTAACTATCTGTCTATCTATCTATAAATAAATAAATAATGCTGGACAGTTCACACAACATTATCTAGCCCCAAGCTAACCAGAGCTTGTGTTATGGGTACTAGATAACTGATATACTTAATACAATATATTACATAGATAGATATTTTTATTATACATAGAAAATACCCAGAACACCCTGGAAAAATATCTGCGATTGCACAAATATTTGTTCCGAGGCGGGAATCGAACCCGCAACCTCCTGCGTCACAGGCGAACCTTGCAGGCTAAATGAACACCTATTTAGCCTGTGTGCACCCACTGCTGGGTATAGGCCTCCTCTCTAATACGCCACTCTCTCCGGTCCTGTGCTGTTCTTATCCAACTAATTTAACGATGTCATCACAAGAGGCCGACCACCCGCCCGATGGTCGGCCATCGGGCGGGTGGTCGGCCTCTTGGTCGTCGAGCATCTCTTGGCCACCATTCCATAATAGCTGTGGTCCATCTTCCGTCATTCCTTAAGATCACCACTTAAGACTTGTGATCCGCATACCTACGTCTACGACTTTTGTACGTCGACGTGTCTCGACGCTTCGACCAAAGTAAAATTCTCGACGTATCTTACCTATGTGTGGTGGTAATTGATGCAGCCGTTTCCAGGATGATCAGCTCGTAATATACCTTCAATTAGAGCTCAAAATTTTCATTTTTGATGACATCAGTCTCCAGGTTCTTATGATGACCAGCATAGGATGAACACGATCTAGGGTACTACTGAAGCTTAATCTTCAAGTTTGAGCTCAAACTGCAAATTAAGATGACATGGCATGTCTTCCTCCCGCAGTCTTCAGGGTCTGATAATGACCAGCACACGATCAATAGGATCTAGGGAGCAACGGATGCTCCAAAATCAATTTGGGTTTATTAGTATGAATACTACATTGTTCTTACAATGAAAACAGTCGGGGATTATTAAACTTTTATAAAATTAACTTGTTTAGAAGTTATATGTAACATTGTAAATGTTACTCTCTTTAAAAAGGAAGGCTTATATTTTTATTATCAATTGAATGCAGAAGAATTGTTCTTCAATTTTAAAAGTACATACATTCATACATACATTGGCACTCACCTTTTTCCCCTTAGTAAGCAGCGCCTCTTTTCACAGTGGGTTGCACCATCGTGGAATATAGACGTAACAAGTGGTGAGCTCATCGCCGCCATTGCTTGCCACGATTGACTAGGATAACGCTTTCTTCCAGTAATAACACATTCCATAATAAGCTAGCAGACAGGACAAATCTTATACCAACGAATCTTATCAACAAGTCCGGGTAATCCCTTAGTCGGCTTTTACAACATCTACGGGAGGAGATTGAGGGGTCTATCATAGGATGGACACACCACAGCAATTTAAACTCAACATTAAAGTAATTCTAAAGAAAAAAGTTTTTTTAAACAAAGCCTATAGTTATTCTTCTCCAAAGTAAGCTCCGTAAACTAAATGCAAATCTGTTACATTCCTACTGGTAGAACTTACAAGTTACATAGCCAATAACTTCACACCGTAGCCGTACACCTTCACCGTGATTGATAGATTGCTTGATTGATTGGTAGCGAAGAACGGGTAACCTATGTTTAAAATAAAACAGCTCATTATAACCAAGATAAATATATTTGTGTTATAGTTATATATACTGAAAAATGCAACGCGGGAATTATAAACTGCCTGTTTCAATTATTAACTTTGCGGTTCAAATGTTTTTGCAAATACTTGTTGCGGGTTTGCTTGTTTATGGTATTAAGGTACACCTAGTTCCTGATATCCACAACACGGGGCCTAGTGTGGGATCAGGAAATGTTTGCATGATTATTGGGCTTAACTTTTTTCTGACCGTGTGTGTGTCTGGCCTTTTGTTTGTTTTTTCTGAAGCCTATCACGTGTCCTCGTTATTAACATCTTATTTTTGTGCAGGTGTATCAAGTACTAAGTTTAGATTTGACTACTCGTATAGTACGAAGGCGGAAGGATGGCTGAAGCTACATGAGGTGCCTGCTACGTGGAAAGACGCTCAGTTTATATGCAAAGCTGAAGGTAATTATAACTATTCAGTCAGTAGTTTTGGTCGTCTAGTCCCGTTTATGTTGGCAGAACTACGGGGGGTTTTTTCCCATTAGTTCTGTTCACAGAAGAAATGGGAAATGAATTCCCTGTAGTTCTGTTCACGAATCTTGTGATTCAAAACTACGTATTCACCATGCAGTTTGCTATTAATTATTATCAAGTACTGGCTACTTACAACTGTACGCACTCAAAACACGTTATACAGTGACTATTATTTCATCTGTGCTAATCATCCGTCTCCGAGTCGATTTCGAAATATAGTCATAATACGGTTGCAAAACCCCCGCCTCTTAAGCGCAAGCCAGATAGAAGAGACGTAAGGCGAGGACGCGTCGTGGACAGGGCGGAGACGAGACACGAACGCGACATTTTAAATGATATAGAAGCGACGGGGCACCGACGCGACGGTACACGTTGACTGTGCGAGCGAGCGAGACCCGCCCGGCAGGCATGCCAGCTCGCGCCCCGTCCTCGCCCCCGCCGCGACTGCTCTCCTGTGTGTTTTAAACAAAAGGCGCGGAAGTAAAAGCGTCTATTCTGTATGTTTTGCGTCGTGGCGCTTCTATACATTTTGAATGAAAGGGACAAATGTCCGCGACGCGTCCTCGTCTTACGTCTCTTCTATCTGGCTTGCGCCTTAGATCCACTAACATTAAATTACGAGTATGATGTAATTGAGTCCAGTCAATAAAGGGTTGACTTCAACATTAATTCCTACACCAATGGATTTTTTCACACAGTACCAGTTTTTTTTATACTACTTGGAATGCGGATCTAGCAGATGGCCCACCTGATGTTAAGTAGTACCCTCTGCCTGTGAACAGTGCATTACCTCATAGGTCTCGTCCACCTAGGATGCATCCTATGTAGCATAGCACCACGCCCGCCACCCTGAGACTTGAGATATATAGATGAAAAAAAAGTCTCATGTGCCTGTTATTTCACCGGCACTTTTACCCTTCAAACCGGAACACAGCAATGCGAGCACTAATGCTTTGTGGCAGAAATAGGTATGGTGTTAGTACTTCCCCGGACGAACTCTTTCACAAAAAAGCTCTAATACTACTTTGATATGATACTAGAATACCCTACTACCTATGTCAAAAATCTTAAGCTAAATAAAACCGTTCATTAATAAAAATGCTTCAGATTCTTCGGAGAACCATGAAAATACACTTAGGCGAATATCAACCTCTGTATTTTTCATAATGTGTATGTTGAAAGGATTGTTGAAGTGGCAATGGGCAGGTTGAGTAGCTTGCAGAACTGACAACCGTTGGGGAATAAAGGTTGGTGGCATCCACAAACCGGACGATGCAATGTAGGATGTCCCCCTCTTGATGGACGAAGGAAAAACCAAGGGAAAAAAAGGTCCAGGAAGTCGGCGGATGGAGGCGGTCAAGGCCGTTCGTCATTGCATTCTATGGGGAGGTCTATATCTAGCTGTAGACTTCTACAGGCTGATGATAATGATGATAATTATGCTTTCAGGAGCTGTTCTAGCGTCTCCGTTAACCAATCAACTACGGTATGCGATAGTAGAACACGTATCGCAAGTACATTATTCACCTCTGACCATATTTACTGGCGTGCACAGCATTTACTCCAAAGGCGTCTACTCTTCCGTTGAAGGTATACTCGTACATTGAATCAACTGCCTTCATCGTAAAACTTATAATAACTCATTAATAAGTTTTCTACGTAATACCTTTAGAATAATGTCAAATGATGACTGTCGGCCCACTGCTTGTAAAACTTGACATTTGTTGGGCCTCTGCCCAATAAACATTTTGGGCGAATGAGATAGGTATACGCCCAGGTCTACGTATTTTGTGAAAGAGTGCTTCGCAGCATTGTAATATGGATCTATGTATAATACCTTGTATTCTTGTATATAAACTTTTGTCATTGGACATTAAATTGACATATGACCATCTTTATCAAGAACAAAACGCTGTAACTTCAATGCAACGCAAACTGCAGGCCAGCGCATGTCACTGTGCCACATCTGCTAGGTATTCGGAGTACAAGTGAGGTGGTTAAGTGAAGTGAAGTGTCATCCATAGATAATGCTGTCATCGAGACAGCCATGAGAGAGCATGAATTTTTGACACACCAAACTTTAACGCAGTCAAATATTATCTTACTGCGCAACGCGTGACTTCACCCCGTGACTCGGTTTGCGAGTTCACCGAGCCCCGAATATCAATGCTGATTTCGATGAGTCACTGATACTTCCTTAAATTGTAAAGGCGAGAACACACGATAGTGTACGGTTACGCTCGATAACACTTATGTACCCATAGTACGAGAATTTGACAGTATTCGAAACTATGTGAAGTTTCGTTTCCTTCAATACATTTTCTGACAGCGTCCTTAGTTTTCTCCTCGTTTTCGCTAGGGGCGTTGCTAGTTAATGTATGGAAGGAAACGAAACTTCATATAGTTTCGAATACTGTCAAATTTTCGTACTAACCCCCAGTAACCCCCATGATATTGGATGAAGTGTCACGAGAATAGATTTTCATGATTTCGTAACAACTACCCAGGATCCATAATAATATCCAGGTGAAGATTAATTTCGATGGATCGAGTCTCTTAAAGGATAGAATACTCAGCTATCCAAAATCCAAATTCTTGAAACCCTGTGTGCTCCATGAGTTTGTTCGTAATAATTATTTTGTTTATAATTATTGTGTAGCAACTGCCACATTTACACGGGATTTTGGGGACTCCTGGCAGTTTCAGCGGGCCCTTGTCGTTCTGTGAACTTCGTTTGGGCCTATTTCCACGCTCGGTAGTTGCCAGAGGGTGTCACACGCTACGTTTGGGCCTAGCTCCACGCTCGGTGGTTGCCAGAGGGTGCCCCGCGCTACGTTTGGGCCTAGCTCCACGCTCGGTGATTGCCCGAAGGTGCCCTACGATACGTTTGGGCCTAGCTCCACGGTCGGTGGTTGCCAGAGGGTGGCCCACTTTACGTTTAGGCCTAGCTCCACGGTCAGTGGTTGCCAAAGCATGCCCCACGCTATGTTTGGACCTAACTCCACGGTCAGTGGTTGCAAGAGGCTGCCCCATGCTACGTTTGGGCCTAGCTCCCAAACATGTCGATCCTACTTCTTATTGAGCGATGCTTCATTGAATTTTACATTGCATGTTTTCAAAGAAAATGCATTGTTTATTTGGATTTATTTTTTAAGGAGTTCCTCTTTCGAGAATGTCAATCCAATGGGCGCCAGGGCAACCAGATAATTACAAGAACTCGGAGAGCTGCCTTGTGATGCTGACTGGGAGTAACGGCTCCGTGGGAGATGTAAAGTGCACAGACGTCTTCCCATTCGTCTGCTACAAGAAGAGAACGCAGTCGCTGGTGTTTAATGAATGTGGAACGCATGATACAGGTGAAGATTCTATCATTTCTATAATAGTACGTTCTATCATTTACACAAATGTTTTAAAGAGGTAAACTTTGTTTTTTTGATTGTTCGTTTGTAATATTCGACCAAAGTAAAAAGTACTTTGGTCGAAGTTTGTAATGGACTAACGCAAAAACTACTGAAACGATAAAAAAAATTATTTGACTTATAAAAAGCTAAATTATCAGCGAGTAACATAAGGGGTTGTAGGGGGATGCTGGTGGCTCTGTTTTAGCAGATTTTGGTTGTATTTGGTGTGTGGATAGGTGTAAGGCAGGTGGGAGGGTGAGGAAAGGTTGCGGGAGAGGAGAGGGGAGAGGAGGAGAGGGGGATCCCAACGCTACCCTTGCAAAGCCTGGGCTAGTTACTAGTCATCAATATAAGCATTGGAAAAAATAATTATCTTGATTCATCGAGATAAACAGAGAGATACAGCTCCAATTTGGGACTGAAACGCAGAAAGATCAAGCAAAAGCGATTTTTAAAATGGTGTTTGTTATATGTTTACTTTATGACGATACAATAAAGACCGTTATTCGTGGCATTCTATGAGGGAGGTATCTGTTCAGGACCCAGCTTCGACAAGCTGATGATGATGATGATGATTATGAATAAGAAGAAAAACAGTAAAACGCCGTAGTAATGTTGACAAAAAATATACTCAGGTCCAGAAAACGATAGAATATTGATTCAAAGGTTTATTCGGAGATAGCTTGGAATCCGAATGTGTTTGAAGAAATTATTCTATCCATTTATCATGGATTGACTAACCCTTTGGCTGGCCTCTGATTAAACCCTTGATATCCTCACGGATACTGAAGATGTCCTTTATGTGAATTACGTATTACGGTCGTCATCATTTATTTTTAAGGTGAACCCAAGAAGTGTTTTTTTTTCAACAACGGAAAGTTAGGCGATATTGTAAAATGTTACACCCCTTTCCTTCAGATTACAACCTTGACGCACGTACCGGAAGCTGCTATAAATTCCACCGGCAGTCCAGGACTTGGCCTCGAGCGTACACGACCTGCATAGCTGAAGGGGGCCACCTGGTCATCATTAATAGCGAGCTGGAGTCTCAAGTCATAAGAGAACTCTACGCAATGAATCCGGACAACGTGATCGTTTCCGTCGCCCCAAGCTATGCATTCATTGGAACATACGATTTTGGAGATGGTAGCTATTGGTTGACCATTCATGGTACGTTAATGCAGCAAAATAATACATAGCAAGTAATGAAAGGTTTATTTCGAAATCATATAAAAAAAAAAGCTTATATGAAATGTATTTTATAACAGTGAGCTGAGTAGTCAAATAAAACCAATAACATTCGACCAAAGCTGGTCGAAGCCAATCACCACAAATCTACAGTATCCAACACAGAGTTCCATATTCCACCTATAGCCTCCATCATCAGATCAGCGGCCCAAACTGTCTGTATTGAAACGATTCTAACTTTCGAACATAACGTTTTTAATTTTAGTTTAAATTTGGTTTATAATTTTAGTTTAAATTTGGTTTATAATTTTAGTTTAAATTTGGTTTAGCAGATTTATAAAAATGATATCATTCTGTATTCTTTACGTTTGAAAACTCAAAAGGGATCCATTGTGTGAGTTTGACTCATTTTCAGATTAATAAATATGATTTTAGTAATTTATTTAAGGCGCATACAGAAGCTGATTGGTCTTATTTGGAGGCTTTCTCCTCGCAGATGAGTCAATGTTATGTGCTGCAAAAAAATATAAAAAAAATGATTAATTTATCTGTAAAGTATACTTTCCACCTTATTCATGACTGAAGTTATTCATAATCATTTTATGAACCTATTTTAGTTAAAACAAATTTTGTTTTGTTTGCTTGAATGTAAAATGATGTACGTCAAATGAAGACAAAAGCTATTTTAACTATGAAAGGTTTAAGAATTTAATATGAATAAGGCCGTTAATCTTCAAGTTGAACGTATGATTCTGTGATTATTATTTATGGGGTTTAATCATCTATAAATCAACCTTTTACTTAAAACTATATTATATCAGAAAACTAATGTGATACTTCAAAAACTCGAATATGACTAATATATTATTATGCTAAGTTTCAACAACATTGGATTTTACATCGAGGAGCTCTGTTATCCACATCCACATCCATCTCCATCATCAGCCCACTTTCACCATTTTATATATATATATAAGGCAATGTCCTGACTGACTGACTAACTGAACGAGTTGCGACGCACAGCCTAAACCGCTGGTCGTAGAGACTTCAAATTTTTAGGGTGTGTTTGTATCGATGCGAAGGGTTATATTTAGAAAGGAATAATATATAAAACATGATTTGGGTATTAATTTGGCATACTTTCTGGATATTTTTATTATGTATTATTTTAGGTGAGACCCCGAAAGAGGCTGGGTTCGAGCGGTGGAACCCTGGCGATCCTAACAACGGCACACAGCCTGGGGGAGAGTTCTGCGGCTGCACATATAGAGGAGATGGTTCTCTCTACGATGCCCCGTGCGAGTGGGTCGTGCCATCCATATGCGAGATGAAACCGCAAAGCCTCCAAGTTCTCTAAGATGTTATTCAATCATTAATTTACCTGTGTAATTTTTCTATTAACTTTTAGGTCATCTCACAACAAGCCAATTTTTTTAAAATATATATCTTAGTTTTAGAATGTTTAATTTCTTTAAAAAGGTTTTGTTTTTTTATTTTTGGCATTTTGTGTAAAATTTCTGTATAAATATAATTTAAAGTTGAATTTGTATTTATTTGACGTTATCATATCTCCAAACCGTGCTACGAATAAACGATAATATCCTTCGCGTACAGTTACAGTGTTTTGTCTCTTTCAATCGAATTTGAAACTGCTTGCCAATGCAAAATACCACAGCCAATGCCACAGCAGTAGGTACGGCACACTAGCCTTATTACCAAGTGTCCTGCATACGGACTGCAGCTAGATCAATTCTGCTCCTAGCTCGCAGACTTTTTGATGGAAAGATCTATTCGAGTAGCCAGTTGTTTACGGCTGCTCGTCAGATTAATTGGCCATCAACGCCATGATACCTCAGGGGTCGGTGCTCTATGCCACGCTGTTCTCATACCCAATACCGGGCATGAGAATAGCGTGGCCCGGTATCATTGGGTATGCAGACGACAGCATAGTTGTGAAGAGATATGTGTCCACCGCTCGAGCTAGAAAGGATGGAACTCAGAAGCTGAGAAACGAGGTGCTGCAGCGTCTGTTTTTTTTTTCTTGTGGATATGTCCGATTGCCAACCTTTTTCAAATCGAATGCCTCTAAAATGCAGGCTTGTCTTTTCTCGGCAAAGAAAAGTCGATTTCTCCAAGTTCCTATCTTCCAAGATGTACCTTGTACCATTATGATGATGATGATGATGACGACGTATGTTTTTTTTTTTTTTTTTTTTTTACTACTTGGATGACGGAACAAGCAAGAGGCCCACCTGATGTTAAGCGGTAACCTCTGCCTATGAACAGTGCATTACCTCGTAGATACCTCTGTTTGTGAGTACCCAGACAAACCTTCTTTTACCTGTATCGTGAGTTCCACATCCTCCTAACACCAGTGTAGACTTCTTCTTGTAGCAGACGTACGGGAAGACGTCGGAACACATCAGGTCACCCACGGTGCCGTTGGACTGCGTCAGCATGAGAGACAACTCTCTGAATTAAGGTAGTTGTCAGGCTCTCCAGGCGCCCATTCTAAAGGCAGTTTCAACAGGGGCACTCCTAAAATGTTAAAAACTAAATTGCAAACAAATTACAGTTATCACAAACATTATTTTACTTTATGCCAGTCAATAGTGATTAGTAGTCAATAGAGATAATGTTAATGATAATGATAATCTTTATTTCCCTTTTGACACTATGCATGTACTTTAGGTACGTCAATAAACAATTTATAAAAATAATAATATTCATAATATATAATTCAAAATAAAATAAAATTACATATGTGACACTGTCAAATTGTAAAACCATAAAAAAATTTAAAATGATATGAACACTTTTAAACACGAATAGACCAATCAGAAACTGTCTTAAATCGAAATCGTATTATTCTTAATCGTATGTATTCTTAATCATAGTCAAAAGAAAGATGTAAACAGAATCAGCAAAAGTTGAGAAGACAGCACACGCTACGTTTGATATACTATAACAATTTTATAATAATATGTAGGAACAGATATTGCAAATTGACATGTTAGCTGTCGAGGGGCAGAGCGACATCAGGCCACGCGGATTCATCATAAACAAATATTAAACAAGACCACACAACACAGAAAAAAGTACCTATTTAAAATACAAATAAACTGGATGAGCTATCTGAAGACCGTCGCAGACGATCTAAACACAGCTCAACAGCTCGAAACACCCCCAGACAGAAGCGCCTTTAGGAAAGAAGATGTCCCCAATAATAAACTGGCTAAATGCGTATGAGGAGGAACCAGGAGAAATTCATTGTGTACGGTTCTGTTTTCAAGTCACTTTTTTCACTCTGTAACTTTAAGGGATTTCATCACATATTTCCATCACAGGATATCATTATTATTTTAATAGGTTTCATACTAATCTGTGAAACTAGCTACCTCCTTCGTATGTCGATATAATACCCCAGTGACGGAATAAACATAGACAGATAGACCAATAGACAAGGACTGACGACGTAGACTTAGATATAGGGTCCGTTTAGCACCCTTTGTGTACGGAACCTAAAAAACGTCGTGTTATCGACGTATTTAAATTGTGTTTACAAGTGGATCCAATATCGCATTTGAACCCAAGTCCTCAGGTTGATAGCATTGAGGTAAATGTACAACGGTATTACGGTAACCTCTCTACTAGGTACATAGGTCACGTCCGACTAGGACGCGCCCTATGTGGCATTTCACTGCGCCCGCCACCCTGAGACAAAGATGAAAAGTCTTATGCGTGTCTATAATCACACCGAATCACATTTGAATCAGTAATTCGCGGCCATTTTGATGACATAAAAAAATCGGGTATGGGTGCCATACCCGATTTTTTTATGTCATCAAAATGGCTGCGAATTACTGATTCAAATCACAGGAGATCAACTGGAGGAAAATATTTGTGATCCAATGAGTTTCAAAAACACAGCCTTTTGGATTGGAACTAATCGGACCGATAAAGCTTATAACCTTAGATAATCTATTATCAAAGGTGGTGGATCGTTCTCAATAAAAGAGTGAGAAAGAAAGTAGATCGATATAACTGCCAATAGCATCTCTCGCAAAGACTTTAGTAGTTAGTTATCCCGTGATCGAACTGTGCCGAAATATCGGGAACAAAAAAAACTCAATAATCATGGTAAATATCTCGTTTTTAGTCAAAAGCATGTATTTTATTAATTATTTTTATAACCATGTTTCTAAACCTAAGTTTATAAAGTTATATCTATAAATTTATTTAGAATCAGGTACCCTCAGTGCGCAAGTCCGATTCACACTCAGATGTTTATTATAATTTGTCATTGTTCCTTCACACAGTACCTATGTCACTGCAAATCAGCTTCTAGTTCAAAATGAGCTTTATCGCACTCAATTAAGGTCTCAAGATTAATTAGGCCTGCGAGAAATTCAAATACTAAAAATAATTGGGATTTGCGTAATTTAATATAATGCACTCAGGTACTTTTCTCGCGTATGTACAGTATAACATATTACCTAACTTGTCTCGTCTCTAACTTGCCTAAGTACTGTGTTTTACCGTCGGAGTGAAACTTCTGGTCAGCAGCACCTACTATAGTTTCTTCTGTGGTTTGCTTTATATAAAGTAAATTTGAACTTGCTTGCAATATTCTTCGGTGTATCATCGTGGAAAGAGATAGACATATTTCTGAATTTTTAATTTATAATGAAAATGTTTGATAAGTCTATCTTTCTGTTGGTCTTCTTCTGTTTATGGAATTTAAATGGTAAGTCAAGTTAATTGTTTATTAAATTGCAAATTAAGATGACATGACATGTCTTCCTACCGCAGACTCCAGGGTCTGCTGATGACGACATGATCAATAGGATCTAGGGTGCAACGGATGCTCCGATTTTAATGCGGTTTTATTTCAATAAACCTGGAGTAAGAACAAACAAAATTGTCATTATTTCTAACATTGGTTATCAATATTACTTGCTATAAATACAAAGGCTCATATTTTTATTATCAATTGAATGCAGAATTATGGATCTTCAATTTTAAAAGTAGATTCAACATAAATCCTCGACGACCTCTGTGGCGGGGCGGGCGAACGTTCGCCTGCGACGCCGGAGGTTGCGGGTTCGATTCCCGCCTCGGAACAAATATTTTGCGCGATAATATTTAATTAAATATTGTGCGATATGCAGATATTTGTTCAGGGTGCTCTGGGTATTTTCTATATATAATAAAAAATATCTATCTGTTATATATTGTATTAAGTATATCAGTTATCTAGTACCCATATCACAAGCTCTGCTTAGCTTGGGGCTAGATAATGCTGTGTAAACTGTCCAGCATTATTTATTTATTTATTTAAATGTAAGTTTACATTAAAATAAAGTATTTTTTTCCGTCATATTTTTTTTTAAGACACAGCTCCGAATTAAGTTCTGTCGACCTGTGAAAGCTACATGACAACTTCACACCCATCGTAGCGAAGCACGGATAATCATAAAACAGCTCATAATAACCTAGATACGAGTACCTAAATGTACCTAAATATCCAACGCGGGATTTATATACTGACTGACCGTTTCAGCGTACTCGTATTATATCATAGATTTTTGATAGAGGTGATGCAGGTTCAATTCCCGCTACAGTTTAAATGTTTGCAAATATTTGATTCGGGTTTGAGTGTTATGGTACCAAGGTTCCTGATATCTACAACACAAGGCCTAGTGTGGGATCGGGACTATGTTTGTAGGATTATTGGGCATATGGTTTTTCTGACACCTCCCTCGTGTCCTCATTATTAACATCTCTGTTCATTAACATTTTTGTTCAGGAGTGTCAAGTTATAACTTTAGATTTGACTACACGTATAATAAGAAGGCGGACGGATGGCTGAAGCTACATGAGGTGCCGGCTACGTGGAATGACGCACAGTTTCTATGCAAAGCCGAAGGTAATTATGACGATTCAGTCAGTGGTTGTGGTTTGAAAGGGAATACTGAAACTGTACGCACTCAAGATTACGAAGTAACTATTATTTTATCTATACTCAAGATCCATCTAAGAGTCGAGTTCAAAATATTCATAAAACGGTTGTTAAACCACTCTTAGATCCATTGACATTTAGTTAGATTATAATTAATGTATAATTGAAACCAGTCAATGAAGGTTCGACTCCTACATAAATTACTACACCTCTGAATTTTTGCAGAGTATCCTTTACATTTTTTACATACCCTTCTGCGATAAAGATAAAAAGTCGAACAAAAATAGTTGTTTGGAAATAACAACTTGGGCAGGTTGTATAGCTTGCAGAAACTGACAACCGTAGTGGAATAAAGGTTCGCGAAAGGCGACCTAAGACTGCGGCCCAAGTACGAATAATTAAAGTTAGCGAGACGCTAGCGATACGATAGCAAAAGTCAAGTAAAGATAATATGTAAACCAACAAAAGAAGTGGAAATCCCTTTAGTTGCTTAAAAAGTATTTTGTAGTAGACTGTTTAATATATGTTATGTGATAGGAACAGGAGGAATTCAATTTAGAATATTACGTTATTCCCCGTAGTTTTTATGTGCAGTAGGAGCATCACTACATAGGTGTCCCGGTGTTCCTATCAGTAGCAGTAGTAAGTATAGGAGCACGAGGAGGAAGCGATATTAACCAAACAAATTCACCATGATGCCATTGGTAAATAATTGAAAACGACAGTATCGTTTCACAAACGTTAATTATTTGTGCTTACCCCACAGATGACGTAGTGTTAGGATGCTCGATGGACCAAGGAAAAATAAGGGAATAAAGGTCCAAGAAACTAGGTAGCTGAAGGCGGTAAAGACCGTTCTTCATTGCATTCAATGGGAGGGTATATGTCCATTAGTTGACTTCTACAGGATGATGATAATAATGATGATAATTATGCTTTCAGGAGCTGTTCTAGCATCTCCGTTAACCAACCAGCTACGGGATGCGATAGTAGAACACGTATTGCAATCGCAATGTTCAGTTCAAACCATATTTACTGGCGTGCACAGCATTTACTCCAAGAGCGTCTACTCTTCCGTTGAAGGTATACTCGTACATGAAAACTGCTAACTGCCTTCGTCGTAAACCTTCTACAAACTCGTGAATAAGTTTTCTACGTAAATCTTTAAGAAAAATGGCAAATGATGGATCAGTAACTGTGACCCACTGCTAGTAAACTTGTTGGGCCTCTGCCCACTAAACATTTTGGGCGAATGAGATAGACGCCAGGCTTACGAATTTTTGGAAAAAGTGCTTCACAGCATCCTATCATACTACTATTATAAAGATGAAAGTTTGTAAGGCTATCCTTGGGAATCTTTGTTACTCTTTCACGTAAAAACTACTAAATGAATTTGGATGATATTTGGAATGGAGATAACTGGACTCCCGGAATAACAAATAGGCACATTTTTATCCCGATTTTCCAACGGAATCGCGACTTACGAGGGTGAGACCGCGGGGCGCTGCTTGTTGTAATATAAATCTAAGTGGGTGTACTTTTGACATTGGACATTAAATTGACATAAATAAAACAACTTTATCTAGAACCCAACGCTGCAAATTCAAATGTCTCGCAACGCAAACCGCAGGCCAGCGCAAGCGACTGCGTTGAATCTGATTCCGATGAGACACTAATACTTCGTAAATTGTAAAGGTGAGAACTCACGTTGACCGTGTCCGGTTACCCTCCATAATACTTATGGTATTGTATGAAGTGTCTCGATAATAGATTTTCATGTGTTTTGCAACGATCACCCTGGATCCATATTAATATCCAGGTGAAGATCGATTTAAATAGATTCCTGGATTTTCCTGGGCACCCAGGAAATATCTCACGCAAATACGGAAGGCAAATACAAACCTGATAAAATGAGGCGTCTCTTAAAAGGATCGAAAACTCAGCAATCCAAAATACAAATTCTTGACACATCAATGCTCCATGAGTTTGTCCTCCATGAGTTTGGTCTTAATATTATGGCGTGTTTCTCATTTGTAGCAACTGCCACACTTACACGGGATTTTGTTAACTCTCGGCATTTTCTGGCTCTTTTCATTCCGTGAACATAGGCAGGTCGTACCTACCTCTCATTGAACGATGGTTACTTCAAATGAAATCAAATCAAATCAAACTCATTTATTGCGTAATAAAATTACATGGCAAGTTCTCAAAGAAAATGTATTGTTTATTTAGATTTATTGTTTGCAGGAGTACCTCTTTCGAGAATGTCAATCCAATGGGCGCCAGGGCAACCAGACAATTTTGAGAATTCGGAGAGCTGCCTTGTGATGCTGCCTGGGAATAACGGCACCGTGGGAGATCTAAAGTGCACAGACGTCTTCCCATTCGTCTGCTATAAGAAGAGAACGCAGTCGCTGGTGCTAACTGAATGTGGAACGCATGATACAGGTGAAGATTCTAGCAGTTATTATAGTACGTTCTATCATTTATACTAATGTTATAATGAGGTGAACTTTGTTTGTTTGATTGTTCTTTTGTAATAGATAAACTCAAAAACTATTGAACCAATTTTTACAATTATTTGACCTATAGGAAGCTAAATTATCAGCAAGTAACCTAGGGGGTTTTTGGAGGAGGCTGGGGGCACTGCTTTAGCAGATTTTGGTTGTGTTGTGTAACTATCCACACACCAAAGTGGGGGTGGGAGGGTGAGGAAAGGGTGCGGGAGAGGAGAAAAGGGAGGTGGAGAGGGGATCCCTACGCTACCCTTGCAAAGCCTGGGCTAGTTGCTAGTCATCAATATAAGCATTGGAAAAAATAATTATCATGTTTCACCGAGATAAACCTTTAGCTATAAATTAATATCTCTCATGATGTTCTAGCTCGAACGTTTGCAGTACCATAATTATCATGATACACCTCAAATTTGAGACTGAAACGGAGAAAGATCGCGCAAGAGCAATACGTAAAATTGTGTTTGTTATATTGTTACTTTAAGACCGTTATTCGTGGCATTCTATGAGGGAGGAATCTGTTCAGGACCCAGCTTCGACAAGCTAATGATGATGATGATTATGATCATGAATAAGAAGACAAAACAGTAAAACGTCGTAGTAACGTTGACAAAAAATAAACACGGGTCCAGGCAGCGATAGAATATTCCAAACTATCTCCGAAAATCGGAGATAGTTTGGAATCCGAATGTGTTCGAAGAGGTTATTCTATAAATTTTTCATGGATTGGCCTCTGACTGACCCCTTGGCTGGCCTCTGATATCCCATAAATATGGATTACAGTATTACGGTAATGGGTATTTATTTTTAAGCTGAACCAAAGAACTGTTTTTTTTAACAACGGAATGTTAGGCCATATTGTAAAATATTACACCCCTTTCCTTCAGAGTACAACCTTGACGCACGTACTGGAAGCTGCTATAAATTCCACCGGCGGTCCATGACCTGGCCTCGAGCGTACACGACCTGCATAGCTGAAGGGGGCCACCTAGTCATCATAAATAGCGATCTGGAGTCTCAAGTCATAAGAGAACTCTACGCAAAGAATCCGGACAACGTGATCGTTTCCTTCGCCCCAAGCTATGCAGCCATTGGACTATACGATTTTGGAGATGGTAGCTATTGGTTGACCATTCATGGTAAGTTAATGAAGCAAAATAATACATAGCAAGTAATGGGAAAGCCTACTTCGAAAAAATAAACAGCTTTTATGCAATGTATTTGATGATGATTTTGATTAAAATAGTAACTAATCAGAACAGTGAGCTGAGCAGTCAAATAAAACCAATCACCTTCGACCAAAATTGGACGAAGCCAATCACCACAAATCTACAGTATCCAACACAGTTCCATATTACTCTTATCGCATAATCAGATTAGCGGCCCAAACTGTCTATATTGAAACGATTCAAACTTTCGAACACAACGTTATTAATTATAGTTTAAATTTGTTTAGCTGATGTAGAAAAATGGTATCATGCTATTTTCTTAACTTTTGAACGTTTGAAGTTAGTAAAACTCGGAAGGGATCCATTGTATGAGTTTGACTCATTTTCAGATATTAAAGTAATATATTGAAGGCGCATACAGCTGCTGATTTGTTTTATTTGGAGGCTTTCTCCTCGTAGAGGTGTCAATGTTATATGCTGAAAAAGTGTTGGCAAAGACTTTCCACCTTATTCATAATCATTTTATAAACCTATTTTAGTTAATATAGTTTTTTTTTGTTTGCTCTAATGTAAAAAGACGTACCTACATCAAATGAAGACAAAAGCTATTTTAGCTATGAAACGTTTACATTTTTTATATGAATAAGATGGTTAATCTTCAATTGAACGTATGATTCTTTGATTATTAGTTATGGGCCTTAATCATCTATAAATCAACCTTTTACTAAAAACAATATAATGACAGAAAATTACTGTAATACTTCAAAAGCTTATACTAAGTTTCAACACCATTGGATTTTCCATCGAGGAGCTCTGTTATCCACATCCATCTCCATCATCAGCCCACTTCCACCATCTCGTATATAAAAGGCAATGTCCTGACTGACTGACTGACTAACTGACTAATCGACCGAGTGACAATGCACAGCTTAAACCGCTGGTCGTAGAGACTTGAAATTAGGAGTGTGTGTTTGTCTCGATGCGAAAGGTTGTATTAAGAAAGGAATCATGATTTACGCATTAAATTGTCATAGTTTCGGGATAGTTATACGTATATTTATTATTTTAGGTGAGACCCCGAAAGAGGCTGGATTCGAGCGGTGGAAGCCTGGCGATCCTAACAACGCCACACAGCCTGGGGGAGAGTTCTGCGGCATCACAAATAGAGGAGATGGTTTACTCTACGATGCCCCGTGCGGGTGGGTATTGCCGTTCATATGCGAGATGAAACCGCAAAGCCTCCAAGATCTCTAAGATGTTATTCAATCATTTATTTACTTGTGTCGTGAGTCGTGTATGTTACCATCTACTTTCAGGTCAAAAATTTAGTTCAACAAGGCATTTTATGTATAAATATCAATATAATGTATTTATAATGTTTCTTTTATCAAAAGGGTTTGGTTTTTTGTTTTTGGCATTTTTTGTAAAATTTCTGAATAAAAATAATTTACAGTTGACATTGTATTTATTTGACTTCATCATATCTGTAAACCATGCTACTAATACACGCAAAATATCCATGGCGTAGTTTCGCAGTGTTTTGACTCTTTCAATCGAATTTGAAACTGCTTGTCAATGCTTGACAAAACACTGTGCAACTATTCCAAAGATTATTAGAATTTTATAGTAACACATAACCCGATATAGTGACACACTTGGTTGCTTTTTCTGTGGTATTTTTACTGTTTTACGACGACTCTTGCTTGCTGAACCTACTGTTTTACATTATTTTTTATGGGATTGATTTGCTTTGTGTTTGGTACAGGTACAAAATGGCGTTTTTTAGAACCCGTTTATTTATTACTTAATTAACACTCATCACTATGTGCGCTGCGAGTGAGCCGAAGGAAAGTGTTGTCCGGTAAGGCCCGCAGCGAACCTAACGTCAGTTCAGGTTTGGGAAAACTTTGAGGTTAAGTATGATTCTCCGATATTAAAGTTAAGTATTGCCTTGTCAGGTGTCAACATGGCGCGCCAATACCCAACTAACATCGGAGTCTCATACTTAACCTCAAAGTTTTCTTTATTTTTTTCTCGAAAAGTATACGTTGCCGTAATTTAAGAATTTAAGAATACATAGGTACTTAAATACATACATAGACACACCTTTTTCCCGAACGTGGGTATAAGCAGAGCCTTAATGGGCCTCTTTTCACAGTGGGTTGCACCATCGTGGGATAAAGACGTGACGAGTGGTGAGCTCATCGCCGCCATTGCTTCCTACGACTGACTCAGCTAACGCTTTCTATAATAAGCTAGCAACCAATTCTATATAATTATATTATTAGCAGCGTTTTACCTGAAATAAAACGCATATTAAAATACTTACCTCACTGGAAGCTTTATATTGAGAAAGCATATCCGTTTCCGTCGTATTTCAACCAGTTTTCGTACTTTTAATCCGAGTATTTCCGATCCAGTGGCGACACCTGGCGGCCGCGCGCCATTTTAGTTTCATAAAATGAAGCGCGCCATCTTGACTTCATTGGCTTAATTCCACCAGGCAGAATTAAAAGTGAAAGCTTCCAGTGAGGTAAGTATTTTAATATGCGTTTTATTTCAGGTAAAACGCTGCTATTAAAAAACTAGACCGTCACTGGAAGCTTTATATTGAGACCTGTTTGTTATCGCCTGGTGACGCCACTTGCAAATTAGTAGAAAACTTAATTTAACGCCAATGTGATAAAACGTTATAAAATAACAACTGTAAGTATCATACTACATGTACATGTAATATTTTACAACCATAAAACTTAAATATATAAGTATTCTATCCAGCAATCAATAACCTCCAAAATCAACATTCTTAATTAATTTAGTAACATTTTCAGAATGATTACTGTTAATTACTTCTCGTCTGTAAAACTACTGGAATGTATTAGCTATTCACCAATTCCCTCGGGACAAGATTTCATGGAAGTTTATCAAGGGGATGATGAACACAGAGGCCAGCACTACCTCATACGAAACGACAACGAAGGGGATGATTTTTCCAACCAACTTTTGGAAGCTACAGCAGATCGGACGCTTCCTGGAGCTGCCTGTAATGCCAGCTTCTTTGAAAGGTTTAACCCAGTCTGCTATAACTGTGCACGAGGCGGGCATTGCCACACCTCTTACTGTTATCATCATCATCATCATAATCATCATGCACTTTCCGTTCAACATTACTGTATTTACTGTAATAAACAGATTAAATGATTTAGCCGTGTTACGTCTTTCATTTAATAATGCTTTAGTTTTTTCTATCCATAATATGGTATTTAAATACGATTTACTTGTAATCAAAAGTAGGTTTCAGACCGTCTATAATTACTGCTGACAGTCTTTGAACTGAACTGTGGCCAAAATATTATATTCGTATATCTAACACACTGGGTAGGATCTAACACTGTATGTAACTAAGTAAGGTCAGGACATGTATGAGTCTTCCTGAACATAGCAGTAATAACATTGCGGTCTGACGCGATAAATGAAATAATTATTCATATCTACTGTGTAGTTAGTTAGAAATGACGTAAGCTTACTAACTTCCCAGATGGGTGGTTTGGAAATCTTTGGATTTTTTAAGCCAATCGACTTTAAAATTATTATGTTTCACGAGAATGTGAGAACTTAAGCGACTGGATGTTTCAGCGTTACATAGCGTAGAAACGACAAACTCGTGCAAAAGAATATGAAAAGTGATAAATTAAATGTAAATCAAATAGAAATTGAGCTAGTTGCGCACCCGAAGGATTTTCAGAGGTTAAAGTTTTTCGAATTGGTCCAAGAAGTCCAACGTTTCCATGCCACCTCGTTTTCAGAGTAGACTTAAGCCAAGAATATTTCTAAGCAAGGATAATTGTTCTGTGTTCCACGTTTCTATAACCTCGGACCACCCCCTCATTTCCACACTTCAAGGGTGATATTCTCGACCCCCGGAAGTGAGAGTCCCGTCGACGTGTCTATTAGATGTTTCTGTAGGATTTTTAGGGTTAACGGTGCTGTCAGCGAGCAGGCTTTGAGATCCTATCGCCAAAATACCATTTACCATCGGGGTACTACTATTAAGTATATTCCCGTCGACTGATTTAGGTGACTCATACTTTGGAATTAGGAACGGTGGTGGAAAACATCCACGCGAGCGGGTAGTTCCATGGAACACTGAACGCGTTGTAAAATAGAGCTTGACTGTCTATCAGGTCTCGAGATACATAATTGAAAACAACATGCGTGGTTTCTGAGGCAAACAAATTTATCATTGGAAACATCACTACACAAACTCACTCACTTCACTTCACTTTGCAAACATTATGTCCACACAGTTGGGTAGAAGGTGCCACTCCGGCGGTCGGCGATGATGCAACAACGGCATGACTGTTGTATTTGCCTGGGAGATAGTGTATGCTGAAGTGTATCTGATGGTGATCTAGTAAACTCAGAATTTGACAAGTTATTTCCATCAGGGGTAATGATTTCGTACCTCCTTCTTTCCATAGATGAGCGACTGCGGTCCTGTTGTCGCATTGTATGAGGATCGAACTGTGATGCAGTCGATGAGTTTTGCTCTGACAGGCATGAGTATGGCCAGCATCTCTTTTTGATTGCAGTGTAGTGCTTGCTCTTCTTGTGACCAAGTGCCCAAGAGGGCCAGATCGTTTAGTTTTGCCCCCCAAGCCAAGTCTGATGCATCTGTTGACAGTGTGACATTCATTACCCTCCTCCATGGATGTAGCATCGTTGAAAACTGTCAATTTCAAGTCCACCAACTCAGTTCTTCGGAAACACCCTGAGGCAGTTGGTAAGCCTTTGATGAAAGGTCTGGTAGTGAATTCATGAATATTATTAACTTTCGATGACCGAGCCGTCCTCGAGGAACAACAAAGCTGGCGAAAATTAGGAGTGCTATTATTCTTTGTAAATCTTTTAGAATCTAATTTTTCTGATCGAGCACCTGATTTACTTTTGTGATTATTGCCATTTACTTTTCTATTGGCAGGGATTTTAGATTGTCTCACGGTCTCCACAACACTCCCAAATATATTATGCTTTTTTGAAGTTTGAGAACGGATTTCTCGAAATTTATTTTCCAAACCAGAGTTTGCAACTTATGTACTGTGAGTTAGACATGCTCGCGAAGCACATACACACATGTGTACACTTTAATGTATTATAAGGTAATTGACGAGATAAACAAGGATTTTTACTTTCCATCTTTCTCGTAATGTTTGAGCCACCCAATTTGTCAGTATTGAAAAGGTTTTAGGCGCCGAGCTTAAACCGAATGAGAGCCAAGTCACCTCTAGCAATTCGCGGTACAAGGCGTAGGAACCGCCTGTGCGACTTTGTTATTTTTAGATGAAAATAAGCTTGGGAAAGATCTACTTTGCACAGGCAGTCCTGTGGTTGCAAGAAATCCAGAATACGATACATGTTTATGAGGTGGAAGGGATCTGTCATGACATTGTCGTTTAGCGCTATGAGGTTGAATATAGGGCTGATTTGTCGGATTTTGGCACCAGAAACAGAGGGGATATGAAACTTAGCGAGAGTTGAGATACTTTTAAAATGCCTTGTATTTTAATTTTTTCTACATTTACAGATCTTTCCTCTAATACAGGAGTATGAAAGGGACCTTTGATCACATTTGGGTAAACAAAGCAAGGTTTTTAAAAGAATGGTAGGTATGCGATACCCCAGAATTAACCTTAACACAATATCTGGTGCTCTCATTTCCTTCCACTGCAAGTGGAAGTGCGCTAACTGACCTGCTTAAAATCGTTCAGAGTCATTGTTTGTATCTTTTTTTATTTCCTCTGAAACCTGTAAGCATTAGAGCATCCTCGGTTACTTCCACGATCGGGCCGCGAGCCTCGGTTGTGAAATGACCCTCTTTCATTGAAACTGTGGTGCTCATACTGGATATTCGAGGGTTGACCTTTGTATAGGTAGTCGACATGGTGGTATCCACCCCGCGAGGGTGGGTTGATACAGGCATGCATGTGCATAAGTTATAGGGTAAGCCTGGTACTTGAAAATAATATCGAATTCCACGCGATGGAACTGCGGGTTTTCGTACGCCTTGCCCCCGCGAGGGGCGGCTGTTAGGTTGATTGGATCTTGCTTGTATCAATCCCTTAGTTTTTGGTGGCCAAAAACTTTGCGGACTCCCCCGGCCTTTTCTAATGTATCTGTGATATGCTCAGACTCAAATATATAAGCATTCTGTTCAATGTCGCTTTTACTAAAGGGGCTCAAACTTGTTCGGCTTGTTATAGTTTCCCCGACGCATTTCGATATTTTCGGCTAGGTGTAGATTATGTAAATTCCCTTTTTGAAAGAACTCATCAAATTTTCGCGCTTAATCTGTCATAATTAATGTCTGTATGCTTAGCCCAAGCAAGAAAGTTATGAATACTTACCTGCAAGCTGCAACGTTTCTTTTTATTTAATTTTGCAGTAGGTTATAGCTGCATAAGATCTATTAGCATGGGCAAGGTGACGTAAGGTTTCATATATTTTTACCTTTTCGTTTGTTTCGAGGCCCTTCAAGCCTGCAGTATGATTATAATATGCTTTTTGTGTATCAGCGTATCTTACCTCTGACCAAGATGTAATACCTAAACACTGGACTACGTGTAGCATTTTAAAAAAGATATCGGATGTTTTGGAATAGCTGTTTCCTTTATTTTAATCTCGATATCAAAGGTGATATACAGATAGAAAATACTTTATTGCACAACACTGAAAATAAGCTTTATAAAAAAAAACATTAGGTCACGATTTAAATTTAAACTTCATCGACAAGACATTGTTCATCAGCGACATCATGTTGTTAGTATAGCTCTCAGCTAATGTCTGAACAAAATGACGCCCCATCGGGACAAGCGGAATTGTTTGAGGTTATAAAATTGGTTACCGTATTTTAGAGCTCACCCATATCCTGGACTAGTTTATCCAGCCTAGCATCAGCAGGACGATGGGCGCGCTTTGCTTCCTGTCGGTGGCGGCAGCGCTGCCACTTCCTGCCAGTGGCATGTTCCACAGTCGGCGTGGACGAGCTCGATGTGCTGCTGCTGGAATTGGTTCGAACACGCTTGCGTGCTTGCAGCCTGCGGCTTGGCTGCAGTGTTGGGCTCATTAGCATTCATTACTATAAGATAAATAACGTTAATCTATTGCATTACAAACTACGTGGTTCTGTAACCTCAAAAAATGCACGACCACTGTACGAATTAAAACTGGTAAATTTAAAACAATGTACGAGATCCGAACGGAAAACCGTTAAAGCAAATGATCAAGTACTAACAAGGTTAAATGTATATAGAGGGTACTTACAGTTCCCGGCACAATTTAACCACTTTAAATACTGCAAGCTTTTACTTACGTATTATCAACATCACTTATTCACTTTAGGATTATTATATATATAAGTATTTATACGCAACAGTGGTAGGGACGGAGCTGCTGCGCACAAGTTGCTTCGACGGAATACGAAACGTCAATGAAGTCAAGATGGCGCGCTTCATTTTATGAAACTAAAATGGCGCGCGGCCGCCAGGTGTCGCCACTGGATCGGAAATACTCGGATTAAAAGTACGAAAACTGGTTGAAATACGACGGAAACGGATATGCTTTCTCAATAAAAAGCTTCCAGTGACGGTCTAGTTTTTTAATAGATTATTATATTTCTATAATAATCTACCTATTTTATCTAAAATTTACGAAAAACTCTGAAAAGATAGGATAGTGTCTCACATTTTTTAAACAAGATTATTAACGAACGCCAATTTGGCTATTAAATGTGTCTTGGTACTGTTGATGCGGTTGATCTACTAATAAATGAAGTGTTAGGCGATCTAAATAGAAAAATGAAAGTTGCAGGTGTATTTTTGGACTTATCCGCTGCATTTGACACAATTGATCAAGAGATTCTACTTGCTAAGTAAGAATTTTACGGACTAAGGGGTAACGTTTTGAGCCTTATAAAATCATATTTAAGCTATAGAAAACAATTTGTCGAAATTAAGAATATTGTAAATGGACAAGAAGTGGTGACCAAATCTAAGTTGATCAATATAACACGTGGAGTTCCACAGGGCTCAAGTTTAGGACCAATTTTCTTTATTATATTTTTGAATGACATGATAGATTTTATTACAAATACTATACCAGATATATAATTAATTGTTTATGCTGACGAAACAAACGCAATCATTCCAGCTACTTGTTTACAGGAACTCTAGTTTAAAATTAACGATGCGCTTTTGGCATTTAACGAATGGTTTCATGTTACCAATTTAAAAAGAAATATTAATAAAACTAACGCTTTATTATTTCGAACGACCTCCCGTAGACTTGAAACTATTGACATAATAAATAATGGTGTGAAGGTAGAATTCACTGATAGCGTTAAATTTCTAGGAGTCCATATTGATCAGTTCTTAAACTGGAAATCAGAATTAGAATAAATTGAGAATTCGATAAGTTCAGCTTGTTATGCCATTAGAAGCTTAAGAGATGAAGTGGATCTTGATCAGCTTAAAACCGTTTACTACGCTTTGCTGGAGTCAAAACTAAGATATAGTGTAAACTTCTGGGGGAACAGTTACGACTATAATATAAATAGAGCTTTTGTAATTCAGAAACGTGCCATCCACACTATGGTCCGGATACCTCCGTGGAAATCATGTAAAGATCACTTTCGAAGCTTAAACATTTTAACTCTTCCCAGCCTCTACATTTTAGTGGTTCTTGTGGATGTAGTCCGGCATCCTTCTAAGTATGAAACGCCAGTACAAAGAGAACTTAGATTAAAAACAAGAAGGAAAGATTTAGAGGCCCCACTGTGTCCTACATTAGGAGTTGCAATGCATGGCTGTCGGTATCAGGCAGTTAAGTTATTTAACTCGCTACCTGTTGTCATGAAGACCATTGATAGTCCAAGCGTATTCAAAAATAGATTAAAAAACCTTTTGTTGTAAGGGTGATATTATTCATTAGATGACCTTGTCCTAACTAATGTAAATATTGATAGCACCTGACATTATATTTTTATTATTCTGACTTTAATTATTATTCTGACTTTTTTGTGAATTTATATGACAATAGATGACCAGCGCGCGACTTCGTCCGCGCGTAGTTTGAAAACATCCCCGAAGCGGCGTGCAGACAACAACTTAAACATCAACAACCACCCCGTGAAACGACTTTTGAAACAACACCACACTCAAGTTATTCAATTTAGGGTTCACATTTTATCCTTTATTTCCTGAAAATATTTAAATCTTAACAACGACACTGTGAAACGACCTTTGAAAGGACACCGAACTCAAGGTTTTCAATTTAGGGGTCCCATTTTAACCCTGAGGTCCTTAAAATATTTTGATCTCAACAATGACACCATGAAACGACCTTTGAAACGACACCATACTCAAGTTTTTCAATTTAGGGGTCTCATTTTAACCCTAAGGTCCTGAAAATATTTTGATTTCAACAACGACACCGTGAAACGACCTTTGAAACGACACCATACTCAAGTTTTTCAAATTAGGGGTCCCATTTGAACTTTGAGGTCCTGAAAATATTTTGATCTCAATGACTACACTGTGAAACTAACTTTTAAATCGTCAAAATACGCTGAAAGATGGCTAAAACGTAAAGTGTTTTTATTTACAAAGAAAACGTACCCGTGCCTTTTTTCAGCAAAATTTCAGGTTCTGCTGAAACATATTTTTGCTATTTATATATAAGAAATCTACCTGAGAATTGTTAAGTATCTACTACCAACGGTTTCCGAAATACGAAGCATTTTAGTCTTACATTTAAAGCCGTTTTGGACCCCTTACAGGGTGAATTTTCCAAAATCCTTCCTTAGTCCGCTACATCCAAAAAGGAATACATCCTCCAAATTTAATGTATCTAGGTCCAGCGGTTTAAGCTGTGCGTTGCAAATTGTGTACATTAAAAGACTTTATTGGACCCCTAAGGGAGCGAATTTTCCAAATTCCTTTTTAAGTACACCTTAACACCCTAAAAGGACAACACTCTCCAAATTTCAAGTCTCTACGACCAGGGGTTTAGGCTGTGCGTTGTAAAAACTACACTTTTTTTATTTTTTTACAAAGAAAACGTTCCCCTGCCGTTTTTCAGGAAAACTTCAGGTATCTCTGAAACATGTGTTTGTTAATTTTATATGAGGAATCTCCTTGTAAAATTTCATGATTCTACTACTAACGGTTTCCGAAATACAGAGCATTTTTTTTACGTTAGAACCCCATTTTGAATCCCTTACCATGCGAATTTTCAAAATTCCTATCTTAGTACAACCCTACGCATCGAGACGAACACACCCTCCAAATTTCAAGTCTCTACGACCCGCGGTTTAGGCTGTGCGTTGCACCTCGGTCAGTCAGTCAGTCAGTCAGTCAGTCAGTCAGTTAGTCAGGACATTGCCTTTTATATATTAGATTCTGAATAGAATACTTCTTCTATCTTTAAAATTGAATTGTATAAAGTCCTTATTGTATGTTATTTTATTATGTAATTTCAGACACGATTGTAAATTGTTATTGAAATAAATGTAAATGAAAAAATAAAAAAACCAGGACAAATCTTATACCAACGAATCTTATCAACAAGTCCGGGTAATCCCTTAGTCGGCTTTTACGACATCCACGGGAGGAGACGGAGGGGTATATTCTTAGGTTGGATACACCACGGCTTTAAGAATAGGAGGAATATTTCAATTTATCATGTCTATTCTATAGTAATCAGAATAATCATGTCTATTCAATTCAATTCGAAGTTCATTGAAAAAAAAAACATGGAATACATATACAACAATACTAAACAGCCATGTTTTGATGCTTGGATAAAAAATTATTAAATACTGTGATAAAAAATACGAGTCTTAGTCTTCAACTTCTCGGAGCAGACTGTCCGGTTTCTTCTCGCATATGAAGGGTACGTGCACATTGCACCCGACGTCATTGAGGTTTCCACTCCTGAACATGCTGCCACAGTACTCTCCATCGTCTCCGGTGCGCGCTCTGGTCGCGTTGTCCGGCTGTCCGTTCTCGAACCGGTCGAATCCAGCCCGCTTCAGGGTCTCGCCTGAAAAGTATAAACGAAATAGTTATACATAAGTGAAAATAACTCTCTTCAAAGCCTACTGCCAATCTTTCTACACGAGCAGCCTGTCGTTCAGCTATACGCAGAAGTCGCTTAGTGTCCTGCGCCTCCAATATAATAATGGTTTTAGGATGCTGATGGGACTTCCTCGCTTCTGCAGTGCATCAGCGATGTTTGCGGAGGCTCGGGTTGATGGTTTTCACGCCATCATCCGTAAGAAAACTGTCTCATTGCTCAGCAGAGTACGGAGCAGTTCCAACGGCATCCTGCAGCTCATTCCCGATCGCTATGACCTGCCAGTAATGAAAGCTTTTATCCGGGTCCTGATCAGGTAAGTACTCTCGCTGGAGTCTGTTTGGGACGTCCAATTAGTAAAACTCAGCCTTGGAGTTAGAGTGAAATTTACAAAAAACAATCATTTACCATGAATGGTCATCCAAGACCCGCGCTCTCCCCAGTCGTGGAATCCAATAGCTGCAGTGCCAGGGTCCTTAGAGAAGATCAAGTTATCTGGATTCTTGGCGTAGATTTCCTTCAAGACCTGAGATTCCCCTGCACTGTTGATGATGGTCAGGTGGGCTCCTTCGGCGGCACAGGTCATGAACGCCCGGGACCAGGGCAGACCCCGTCGGTGGAACTTGTAGCAGCTTCCAGTTCGAGCGTCCAGGTTGTATTCTGTAGAGATAGTTTAATATTCATCATCAGTCCATAATAATATTGTTTTTTCTGTAGGATGCAGGCTTGAGTACCTACTACTCTTCAGGGTTCCGTACCCGAAGGGTAAAACGGTACCCTATTACTAAGACTCCGCTATCCATCCGTCTGTCTGTCTGTCTGTCCGTCTGTCACCAGGCTGTATATCACGAACCGTGAAAGTTAGACAGTATAAATTTTCACAGATGATGTATTTCTGTGGCCGCTATAATGTCTCAACTGTTAGACGATATTCATAAAATATTTAGTTATATTTTCCAACTAAAAATAAATAACTAAATTAAAATAGAACAAATATTTAAGGAGACGCCCATACAAAAAAGTGTATTTTTGCAGTTTTCTTAGATAATGCTACGGAACCCTTCGTGCGCGAGTCCGACTCGCTCTTGACCGGGTTTTACTGAGTACAAGAAACGTGTTTTTTGATAACTGATAACTTATATAACTTGTAGCCGTTTTTATTAAGTAGTTATTTAAGAATTTATATGACTGGCGAGCCGTAACGCAGCAAGACGCCAGTGCCTCAAGACGAAAGTTTATTTACACCGACATAGCTTTCAGAAATTAGCCATATGAAAAGTGAAACCATGGGTTGGTTCATACCTGTATCATGAGTTCCACATCCTGTTAACACCAGTGTAGTCTTCTTCTTATAGCAGACGTACGGGAAGACGTCGGAACACATCACGTCACCCACGGTGCCGTTGGACTGCGTCAACATGACGAGACAACTCTCTGAATTAAGGTAGTTGTCAGGCTGTCCTGGTGCCCATTCTAAAGGCAGCTTCAAAAGAGGCACTCCTAAAATTTTCAAAACGAAATTGCAAACAAATGAATGTTATCACAAACATTATTTTACTTTATGCTGGTCAATAGTGAATGGTAGTCAATAGAAAGAATAAGAGAGAGAGAGAGAGAGAGAGAGAGAGAGAGAGAGAGAGAGAGAGAGAGAGAGTGAGAGTAGCGGGCGGGGTGACTCGCTGCTGCACACACCACATCTATGTCTGTGTACCGCACTATGTTTGCTATATTTATCTGAAGTGCTGCAGTCGTGAGTGTGGTGCATTGTTTAGCCCCTGGTATCGATGACGATATCGACACAATATCGTGTCGTGTCGTTATCGTCGAATGTGAAATCGGCCATGTTCTAACAGTGGTAAATAAATGAACATGAATTTGGGTTTGGAAACAGTTCCAAACCATCGCGGTACGGAGGCCTGCAATGCTCTGAGTACCAAACCCAAAATCATGTTCATTGTGCGGTTGTAATAAAGACATGCGCTGGCAAGCTGTTTCCGTGGTTGAGTTGAAAAGGTTAGGCACACAATCATACCTTCAATAGAACAATAGTCCCCTTTGGAGAACGACGCGTGGACGCCAGTGAATATGGTGGTAAGTTCAGTGCCCCTTACTTCTCTCACGTGGTCTATGATTGCTGACTGCAGCTGGTTGGTAAGTGGAGAAGCCAGGACGCTTCCTGTAATTATTATTAAACAGAGTACCTACATTAAAATGGTAGAATATGCAACTTGAGACTGTTTGGAAAATTATTTTATTTTTAACTATTATCAAAAATGTTTATAACAATCCGAGCCCTCTTTATTATCATCATCAGCCAGGGGCCGTCTACTGCTGGACAGGGGCCCGTACATTTAAGTACTTGCCTATTCTGAATGCCACGGCGAAAGCCTTGAGCCATCTCCGCCCACCAATTTCCTTTTAACATTACAATGTCATCAATTATCATTATGATCATCATCATCATCAATGACAAGGCCCATGCACAGCCGCTACTTCATCAAAAATATGTAATTTGACTAATCCAAGTGACCCTCTTATGTGTTCCAAAGGAAATAAATGAATTGAATTGAATTCCTCGCCACGTTAGCCAATACGCCTTTGTATTGTGCATTTACCTTAGTACATATACCAAGTTGGTATATGTACCTACAAAATACGTATCTGTAATTGTGCACTAAACCTAAGTCTGTCGCAGGATATCCTAAGACAGGGACCTGTTTGACCCCACACAACACATATCGATGCCTTCTACTTATATACCTAGCTATCAACTTACCAAAGTTTATAATAGTTTTTATTTGTTTTTATTTTTATTTTTGTTTTTCTACTAGTTGCTTAGTACTTAAGTAGTAGTATTTGTTTTTGTGTTCATGTTTTATTTGTGGGGAAAAATAAATAATTTTTCTTTCTTTCTTTCTTTTGCAATGTCTGTACCTACATATAATTTATTATTGATGTGTTATTTATGAGTATATCAAGCGTAGAGTGTGTTGTCTTATGAACATTTGCTGATTTTCTCTAGCATCTTACTTTTGACTGCCTACCTAATTAAGTTGGTTTTCCTTTTTTTATTTGAATCAGCTTCCACTTGTTCTCGAGGCACCACACAAGCGATCCCCACCAAGTAGTAATAAAAAAACGGCCAAGTGCGAATCAGACTTGCCAATGAAGGGTTCCGTAGCAGCAAGTAACATAATATAAAAGTTCTTGGATGGTTTACGATTTATGACGTATTAAAAAAAACTACTTACTAGATCTCGTTCAAACTAATTTTCGGTGGAAGTTTACATGGTAATGTACATCATATTTTTTTTTATAGTTTTATCATTCTCTTATTTTAGATGTTACGGTTGGGGGAGGGGGACACATTTTATTACTTTGGAAGTGTCTCTCGCGCAAACTATTAAGTTAAGAATATCATTTTTGAAGTCCTATCCACTTATAGGTATGATAAAAAAAATGAGTTTCATTTCCAAGTATGGGGAACCCCAAAAATTTATTGTTTTTTTTTTCTATTTTTGTGTGAAAGTCTTAATGCGGTTCACAGAATACATTTACTTACCAAGTTTCAACAGCATTACTATTGTAGTTTCGGAAAAAAGTGGCTGTGACATACACGGACAGACAGACAGACAAACAGCCATGACGAATCCATAAGGGATCCGTAGTTTGGCTACGGAAGCGTAAAAAGGATCATCAAAAAAAAAACCTTGTTTGTTGCCTGCTTCTTGGTCTGGGCGCTTTGGAACAGGAGCAAATTTATATTTTAAGACGATTCAAAATGATCCTTGTGATTTCAATGAATAAAATATTTTTGACTTTGACGTTGACTTTTTACTGATACTAGTATTATTTTATCTGTGCTGATACCAACTTTATTATATTGCGACCATGGACTTAGTATAGTAAGTCCATGATTGCGACACAATCCTCATCCACACACGAGCGGAAACTCCATAGAGCAAATTGACACGTCTTTTAGCAATATTTCTTTGATGATGATGACTTGCCTTCAGCGTGGCATGTAAGCCGCGCGTCTCTCCACGTAGCCGGTACTTGGTGCAGCTTCAGCCATCCATCGGCCTTCTTACTGAACTTGTAGTCAAATCGAAACTCTCTGCCTGATTGACCTGCAATGGAAACGGGTGGCATTGTTCTTATTACCAAATTCTTGCGTACGTTTGGTTTATTTGCTTGCTTGTCTGGAAATTTTGTGCACTCCTTTATAGTGCTACTCATCATCTTTTTTTTTTGAGTTCTGCTTATGTTTGCTAGTTTGATTTGCGAACAAACCTCTTTAAAATGCCATATGAGCATATTTTTACTCAGAGTTTTCCACGAGTTTCCACATTTCGAATTTGACGTTCCAAATTGAAATCACTCTATTCCGTAAAGTGTTTCATACAACTTTATATCCCTTAAGAGATAATGCTTTACATAACGCTGAGGTTGCATGATATGTAATTAGCCCTTGTTGAGCAGGTGGTGTGAAAAAATATTAGATGTGTTATTTCAAATATCTACATTCTTAGTTTAGGCTTTGTTTCACAATCAATAAGTAAAGTTTTAAGTAAGCTACTTTAAATATAACTGCTCAGTAAACAAGTATTTTATAAGGTAGAACTACAAATTCATTATTGCGTAACTAAAATTACTAACCATGGCAAAGCGATGACACCAACAACATTATATATAAAAATACTCGCACCATTATTATGCACCATTAATGGTATAACCGCATTAAACGATTCCAAATCGATGGACACAACTGGAATATGATTAGTTTAAGTTTTTCCTTTTATACATTGTACTAATTATGTTTTAATCTACGTTCATTAGTAATTAGGAAAGCGGTCATACCTGTTAGTGGAGGAGATAACGTTGAACTTGATTTTTAGGGTTCCGGTCGTAAATAATGTCAATGGGACGCGATTCTAAGTCTGTCTACCTTTTTTCTGTCCCAATGTTATTTTGAGCAGTGTTTATCCCTTAGACACTGTTTAACTAAATACGTGTTTAAACGGTGTTTAATATTTTTGTTGTGTAAGGCAGTTACACTGTTACCGCAAAAAATAAATAAAAAACCTTTTTTTTAGATAGGTAGTATTCCGTTGTATTCAAAAATGAATTTTAAAACGAGTTTGAAGATTAAATCAGTGAAAAAATAACAATAATATTATATGTCCGAAATGGGCAGACTGTTTGTACTATACAAAAAAAACCTATCATCCTATTTTGAAACAGTTTACAATAAATACTATTCTGATTCTCATACGCAAATGCGATAGATGCTCGTCATCAAAACGGACACACGAACGCATTTGAAATAGGATTGCCTGAAAGTTTGTACATTTATTTGTTGTTGTGTGTTCACCCGAATCATGGCTATCCGGCGTAAAAACCTCGGACTGGTTTCGATGGAGTCCCGCCACCAGGCCAGTGCAGCAATACGCCTGTGCAGCGCAGTGCGCGCAGCACGAACGATGAATGATCAACAAACTATAGCTGTATGCCACCAGAACCTTGCTTCGATTGACAATAAAACTGTTAGGTTTGAAGCTTTATTACGAAGTGATTTGAAGTGCGATATCCTAGCAATAACGGAGTATTGGATCATGGTAGATAAATAAAAGCGCATTCCAATTGTAGGAGTGATAAGGCCCATGGCGGGTCTTGTATTTATGTAAATAACTTAAAGTGCATTGAAAACGCGAATCTGGTAGCAATACTGTGAAATATTGGCGGTTGACTGGATTGATTTTGGAATAACTTTTTTTTTTTAAAGAACGAAGCTTATTAAATCGAATGATTTTTACAAGCTGCTATTAACTTGCAAATTGCAATGTATGTCCGGGTGGAATCTTGCAACTGAATTTTAAAGCAGTTTTCCTGAACCAATTGATTGTCTGATTGATTGATTGACTTCCGGCCGAAAGGGGTGAAGTTCCGGCGGTTCAAGGGCCGTCTGTCACGTGATCCCCCGGGCCGCAACGCGTCGGCGATCACACGTGTGTTAGATTAAGTTATAAATATCTTTATATGTAAGTTAGTTGTAAGGTATACATTACTATGGGCCTTTGTCTAGGTACAATGTACATTTTTCACTGTTGCCTAAAATAAATGAATTGAATTGAATTGAATTGAATTGATATGATATTTTGATACCCGTCAAGTTCCGATGACAATGCAATATTATGGTGACAGCGAGCTGATCTGATTGTGGATACGGAAAGTAGACAAAGGAACTCCTCGAGGGATAAAAGTAGACTGGTCGTGTTCAGGCTCATTTTGATCAGCACACGGTTATGATCACAAATTTTATGAAAGCTTGTATTGAAATAGTTATTTGTGCAACAAGGGGCAAAAGTTGGTATTTGCTTCGAATGTTTGTATTGAATCCCGAGTAAGCGAAGGATTCTATAATTGAATCCTGAGCGCAGCGTGGGAAACAAAGACACGAGAAGTAAATAACTTTGGCCTCGTGTGACACATACAACTTTTCACCTCAGCAGCGAAAAACTAAAGCTAAAAAAATACAACATAGGTAATTAAAATTAACCCACAGTTATACCTATTTGTAGTCTCACCACAAACAATGCTGCACCTACTTTCGTGCACGCAGTGCCCTCACACATGCACACTGAAAGACCTTTATGAAGCCACTGTGCCATAGCTGTGGCAGAGTACTGCTCCAAAATAATTTGACAGAGAACCATCGACACAAAAGAAAGAAAGAAAGAATTAGACACAAAGGAAAAATAGTATTTTGCAGTATGCACCACCTCCTATGAACTTCTGCTCTTCTAGTACTTCGAAAGATACACAGAGGAAAAGTTTTCTTTCAGAATGTATGCATCATCTATGAACTTCTGCTCTCCTAAAAAGAATAAAGATATAAATAATAGATTGTTGCACCGAGCGGTAAGTGACTTATTGTTTTACTAGTGTTTTATATGGTATGTAGCCATTGGTACCCTTTGAATAATTAAAATGGAATAAATAGTCTATACCTATCTAGTCAGGTAGGTAAATCAATTCACGAAGAAAGTGTTTGTTTCTACTTAAGGTATGGTGTTTAACGTATTCCCACAAGGTTTAAGCGCCACTAGTTTTTATATACAACTCAAAATGGCAGAAGAAGCAAATAGCCCACTGCTTAGAACAGTGAATCATATTAGGAGTCTTAAGTCCTCCTAGGACGCTCACTATGCCGTATTGCACTGCGTCTGCCACCCAGAGATATAAAGATGAATGTCTCATGTCCCAGTAATTTCACCGGCACTGGAACACAGCAACGCGAGCGCTACTGCTTTGCGACAAAAATAGGTATACCTAGTGGTAGTACGAATAGTAACACTGTGAATAATTCACGAAAGAACACTTTCATAAAAAAAGAAACTAATAAGTTCTGCTAAAAATAATATATGATAATGGTTTCTACTAGGTGAAGTGAGTCAAAAATACCATTTTAAAAACCGGTTTTATTTCTTAAATATTGAGATTCAAAATCACTTGTCTTCCTGTGCAGGGCTTCCCAAGACCATGCGATATGAAGGGAAAGTACCTTAAATATTATAGATAGGATATTTTGCTGAAAGGCGACTTTATTTTATTTTTTAAACTTGTTAGTACTACATTCACCTCCTCTGTGATGACCTCTGCGGCGCGGCCGGCGAAGGTTCGTCGGCGACGCAGCAGGTTACGGGTTCAATTCCCGCCTCGGAACAAATATTTGTGCGATCTGCAGATATTTGTTCAAGGGTGTCCTGTATGTATTGTTATACATGTTGTTGTATGTTATGTATTGTATTAAGTATAACAGTTATCTAGTACCTATAACACAAGCTCTGCTTAGCTTGTGGTTAGATAATCTTGTGTGAACTGTCCAGCATTATTTATTAATTTTATTTATTCAAAGATTTTCTAAAAATTACTTGCTTCGTCTTGGAATCGAACCGAACATTGAATGGAATCAAACTTTTTACGTTATTCTTTTGGTATATGATACTCTGTTACTTAAGAGGTTTTTTATACATCCTTTTAATTTCTTTTCACATTTAAGTCGGTTCGATTCCCAGACGAAGCCAGTAATTTTGAGAAAATAATTGAATGCAGTATTAACCCTTAATAAGGCGCGAGCCAGTAGGCTAGTTAGAGAAGAAGTTGAAATTGATTTAGGGTAAGTTGATACTCTAGAATATGAAAAATTAAAAAAAGGGGGGGTTTTCATGGGGGGAGTACCTTTTTTTTGGGTGGGAAATAATATCCCTTTGCCCGATTAGGTTTACGCATTAGGTTTTTGGGTGGGAAATAATATCCCTTTGCCCGATTAGGTTTTGTACTTTTAGCCTCAGTTTCATTATTTCCATATACAAGCACTAGCCCGTGGCTTGGTTTGTATTTTTTGCAAAATTATAAAAAAATTAAGTAAACTAAAAAAAAGGGTCTTGTCATATTGTTACTTATATAAAATTTTCTGTTTTGCCTTATTTTATGTAGACCCCTGAAATAAATTTGTAAACTAGAAGATTAAAACAATTTAGAATTACTTATAATAGTGTTTTATTTCGCTTATAAAACTAAGAAACTTATACTTACCTAAAGGAACATAAAAAAAAACATTCTTCATTCCGCTGTGGGACCTCGAATGTTATGTTAGTGTTATAAAACTAAGAATGGTACCATCTGATTCAAATGCTGTTAGGATAATACCTTTGAGTTGAGATGATGTCATAAGCCGCTCCATTCCAAAAGGTAGTAGGTATCCTAACAGCATTTGAATCTGATAGTAGCTACATACACCAAAGAACATAAAAAGAATCAATCTTCATTCTGCTGTGGGACCTCGTGAAAAGATTTAAAGCATTTGTTTGCACACAGAGAAATTTTGCAAGTGCAGCAAATTATTTTCGTTCGCTTCTCCTTCTTTTTCGTGCTACAAAAACGACACCTTTTGTAGGTACTGCCTTCGTCAGGAAGATGGACTCCAACATTTAGGAGGCGGATCTCATCCGGTACCCCAAAGGTTGCACCCTTCTTGTTCTTGAAAGTTACCGGTTGATTTTTTTTAGTTTTAAAATTTGAAATCATTTCTCGAGCCAATCGTAATCGGTATTCTCTATGAGAATGGTTTTTGACTGCGTGCACTGTACTGTAAGTGATGTAGCTGTTTATGATTGCGGCATCAAACATAAACAAAAATAACCTCATCCAGTATTTTCTACATTTTCTATTAATTGGATATGATGACCTAAAATGATCAAAATGATCCACTCCTCCCATAGTCAATGTATATTCAGCTATAGCTTTAGGACAGAGAATCTCTTTTCTTGTTCCGTCTTTCTGGGTCCTTTTGACAAAGACCGTGTCAGTCGGATGGTGGGCCGTTGTAAGAACAGTGACGTCTCGGGTATCAAGCCACTTTATCGCTGTAATAGGTTCTGCGGTCAAAGCAGTGAATTGATTTTTTTCGAGTCTCAGAGGTTTCGATTGGGCTTTCTTCATCATGTTTGGAAGATCTTTTCTATTTGTTCTAACCGTGCCAACTGCGAAAATTTTTCGCTCGTATAAAGCATCCATGAGGTTGCAACTTGTAAAAAAGTTATCAAACGCTATCAACGTATTTTCGGGGAGTTCCCTTGACAACTTCATGACGACATTGAATCCAAGACCTTCATCTTCAGTATTGTCACCTTTACCTGAGTAAATATCGAACTTATAAAGATATCCACTAGCTGCATCGCAACGGGCCCAAACTTTGAATCCTCGTTTTATTGGTTTTTTGGGCATGTATTGTTTCAGGCTGGACCTTCCTTTAAATTTCACCATACATTCGTCTATAGATTGCTTGCTTGAATTTTCTGTCTCCTCTTGAAATATTGTATTTAGTTCGGATATCATAGGTCTCAATTTATACATTTTATCGTATTCTGCACTGTCTCTTTGGGGTTCATGTTCGTTGTTGTTTATGTGTAAGTTTTCTGTAATTTTTTTAAATCTTTTTACAGGCATTATCTGTGATATTTCCGGATTATTGTAGAATGTGTCATTTGACCAGTAAAGTTCCATGTCAGGCAATGGATTCAGACCCATCATGATCAATATTCCAAGGTAAGCTTTGATTTCCTCTGCTGATACGAGTGTGAAATTATGACTTTTTTTTTGGATTGCATACCTATTGGTTTGTTCCACTAAAAGTTGAACTAAATAATCCGTAAAGAATCGTTCAAATACCTGTATTGGTGTCGTTTTGTGATTGTATTTATGTTTTGGTTTTATTGGATTGATGAATTCTGGAATATCATGTACCTCTGTTTCTATTTTCCACTCTCTAGGTTGTCTTGTTTTTGTCACATTGACAGTGTCGTTTTCTCTTGAAGATTCTTCTAATATTCGAGTTTCTGTTTCTAGATCTGTAATTGCCTGCGTAGGATGACTGGAGGACTCATTGTGGATCTCATCTAAGCATTGCTGTATTTCAATCTCTCTTTCGGTCGGTATCATTTCAAAATCAGTATCAGGATCTGCATTTGAGTCATTTGTCTCAACGGGAAAGGTGGAACGTTGCAGTAAGACTGATTCTTTCCTTGGAGTAGGTGATTTCGTCTTGTCATCATTTACTGCCTGCGCTTCCTTCATAGTATAGTCAGACGCGGAACCATCCGTGCCTAAAATAGCTGCTAGAGCATCCTCCGAATATTGTTCTAGATCTTCGATCGTTTGCTGAAGTGTATCAGTAGTGCCAAATAGTTCTTCAAGACGCTTTTCAATAACAGCATCTTGATCTTGATCTTGTTCTAGATCTTCGATCGTTTGCTGAAGTGTATCAGTAGTACCAAATAGTTCTTCAAGACGCTTTTCAATAACAGCATCTTGATCTTGACGTCCATCCAGCACATCCGCCGGGCTGCTCAAAGGGGCTGTTTGATAGTAAGCATCATCGTCAGAGTCTATATCCGACAAATCTGACAGATTTTCTAGAACTTCTTCTATATCTCTCTTATTCATTACACTTCTTCTCTTACTCATGGTTGACAATCCTAATAGGAAAAGAAAAAATGAAGGTAAAGAAAAAAGCGTGCGACAGAGAAAGAAAAGGGGAAACTTGCATGTGCCGTTAAAACGAATAAATAAAAGAAATAAACAGGTGAGATGAATAATAAATGCAAGAGCTTGCCACCAAAAAAAAATGTTCTGAAAACCATCCGCAAAAACATAAAACAAAATAAATTCAAACGAAGTCGGGTGCAGTAGCTAGTTAGCCATAAAAAAAATCATGACCTTATCGGGCAAGGGGAAATAATTTCCCACCTATAAATTTGCATTTTTTGAGGTTATGGTTTGTTACATTGCATTGGAAAACACCTAAAACAGCTTCAGAATAGACCTTTTACCAGATATAGCAATCAAATTGTACTTACAGGATTTTTTGTAGAACAAAAACTCGTTTTTACTTCGGATCGTCACAAAAATCAACGCTCGTTTACTCGAAATTCTGCCACTGTCACTTTGACATAAAAAAAATAAGTCAAGGGTTGCCATGAAGCAAAAAGTGTTGCCAGGAAAAGAAAAAAAAAGTCCAAAAAATTTGTGGTGTCTTTCATTCGTTCACTGCAAATAATTTGTCGATAATATTTTACTTTAAAAATAAAACATCGTGGTGGGAAATAATTTCCCCTTGCCTTATTAAGGGTTTAAATTTTACAAATAAAATAAAGTCTCCTTTCAGCGAAATATCCTATCTACAATATTTAAGGTCCTTTCCCTTTATGTCGCATAGTCTTGAAACGTCCTGTATATACAACAACTATGATTTTATGCATAAGGATTAAAAATGATTAAATGCAGTGATTTAAGAATACGAGTCTATTAATCTTCAATATCTGGGAGCAGGCTGTCCGGTTTCTTCTCGCATATGAAGGGTACGTGCACATTGCACCAGACGTCATTTAGGTTTCCACTCCTGAAAATGCTGCCACAGTACTCTCCATCATCTCCAGTGCGCACTCTGGTCGCGTTGTCCGGCTGTCCGTTCTCGAACCGGTCAAACCCAGCCCGCTTCAGGGTCTCGCCTGTAAAGTATAAATTAAATAGTTATACATAAGCCAAACAAACAAAACTTTATCTCCATAACGATACATTATTATAGCGGAGAGTACTTGCTTCGTGAAACCATACCACAACATTCAACCAATTGTATTTTTTGAAATAAAATAGATAAACCAATTATCTTACGGCCCACCCGATGTAGGTAAAATGGTCACCGTCGCTTAATAGACACTGGCAACACTGGGTGCATTGTCGATGCGCTGCCTACACTGTTTTATTTTTGTTTTTCTTGAAGTGGTGCATGTTGTGACTACTTCTGACCATGTGGAAAAACCTCTGATGGTAACTCAACCCACAGTTTGTAGGTATGGGGAAGAAATTACTTCAAGAACTACTCTGATGTGTGGATGAGCTTTGTCACACTGCAGGGAAGAGTGAGAGAGCAATACTGAAAACCAAATTTCATCAGCCTGCTGTGATGAAATATGAATGATTTCTGGAGAGTTATCAATTCACATAATCGACGTCGATCATGATCGATCTCGCCAATGATGACGCCGATCTCACCGATCATGACGTCGATCTCGTCGATCATAACGCTAATCTCGCCAATCATGACGCCCATCTCACCGATCATGACGCTGATCTCGTCGATTATAACGCTGATCTCGACGATCATGACGCCGATCTCACCGATCATGACACCGATCTCGTTGATCACGCCGCCGCGGGCCGCCAGCAATTTATTTTCTTTTTGGCGCCGCCGATGAACGTGGGATCGGGGCACACTTGTAGTGGTTACCATGGTAGCAAACTTGTACGAATACCTCCCCACGCGAGTTCGACTAGCACTGGTCTGGTTTTTATTTACCTATAAAACACCGTGAAGATAGATAGACGAGTACGTAAAATTAGTGGAAAATAACCTTGGAGTAAGGAATAAAATTATCAATCATTTACCATGAATGGTCATCCAAGATCCGCGCTCTCCCCAGTCATGGAACCCAATAGCTGCAATGCCAGGGTCCTTGGAGAAGATCAAGTTATCTGGATTCTTGGCGTAGAGATCCCTCAAGACCTGAGATTCATCGGCACTGTTGATGATGGCCAGGTGGGCTCCTTCTGCCGCGCAGGTCATGTACGCCCGGGACCAGGGCAGACCCCGTCGGTGGAACTTGTAGCAGCTTCCAGTTCGAGTGTCCAGGTTGTATTCTATAGAGAAAGTAAATTAAATCATCATCAATCTCTAATAATATTGTTTTTTCTGTAGGATGCAGTCTTGAGTGCTACTTTTTACTGTTCAAGAAACGTGTTTTTTAAATGTGGATTTTGAGTATTTTTTTTCTCTTATTTTCTTTTGTAGCTGATTCTGTGTGCCTATAGATGAATCTTTTAAGTATTCCGAAGGTCGATAAGAAACCTTTATAGTTTTGCAGAGTTCGGGGCGGTTGGTCAATGTCTCTATAGATAACTTAAATAACTTGTAGCCTCTGCGATCACAGAACTTGTACCTTACAGTTCGTTAAGAATTTATGTGACTGGCGAGCCGTAACGCTGCAAGACGCCGGTGCCTCAAGACGAAAGTTTATTACACCGACATAGCTTTCAGAAATTAGCCAGATGAAGAGGTGAAACTAAAGTTAGGTTCTTACCAGTATCGTTAGTGCCACATCCTGTTAACATCAGTGTAGTCTTCTTCTTGTAGCAGACGTACGGGAAGACGTCGGAACACATGACGTCACCCACGGTGCCGTTGGACTGCGTCAGCATGACGAGACAACTCTCTGAATTAAGGTAGTTGTCAGGCTGTCCTGGCACCCATTTTACAGGCAGCTTCAACAAGGGCACTCCTAAAATTTTAAAAACGAAATCGCAATCAAATTAAATTTACTTTTTGATGACCTCTGTGGCGCGGCGAGTGAAGTTTCGCCTGTGACGTAGGAGGTTGCGGGTTTGATTCTCGCCTCGGAACAAATATTTGTATATCGACATGATATCGTGTCGTGTCGTTATCGTCGAATATGAAACCAGCCATGTTCTAACAGTGGTAAATAGATGAATTTGGGTTTGGAATCCAAACCATCGCGGTACGGAGGCCTGCAATGCTCTGAGTTCCAAACCCAAGTTCATGTTCATTGTGCGGTTGTAAAAAAGACATGCGCTGACAAGCTGTTTCCGTGGTTGAGCTGAAAAATGTAGGCACACAATCATACCTTCAATAGAAAAGTAGTCCCCTTTGGAGAACGACGCGTGGACGCCAGTGAATATGGTGGTAAGTTCAGAGCCCCTTACTTCTCTCACGTGGTCTATGATTGCTGACTGCAGCTGGTTGGTAAGTGGAGAAGCCAGGACGCTTCCTGGAAATATTATTGAAGAGAGTACTTTTATTACAATTTTTGGCTACGCAACTTGAGACAGTTTGGAAAATTCTTTTATTTTTAACCATAAACAAAAATGATTAGAACAATCCGAGTCCTCTTTTTATTATTATCAGCCAGTGGCCTCTACTGCTGGACAGAGGCTGTCTATGCTGAATGCCACACTAAAGCCGTAAGCCGTCCCCGCCCACCAATTTCCTGTAAACATTACTGTCATCAATTGTCATCATCATCAATGACAAGGCCCATGTACAGCCGCTACTCAACAATATGTAATTTGACTAATCCAAGTGTACTTCTTATGTGTTCCAAAGGAAATAAATTAATTGAATTGAATTCCTCGCCACGTTACCCAACACGCCTTTATATTTTGCATTTACCATAGTACATATGCCAAGTTGGTATATCTACCTACAAAATACGTATGTGTACCTAATTGTGCACTAAACCTACGTCTGGTGCAGCATATCCTGAGACAGGGACCTTTTTTTTTTTTTTTTTTGACGTGGAGAAATGCGCTCGCATACCTTGCTGCCACGGGGAGACACCAAGGTTATGTGGGACTCCAACCCACTAAAACTCCACGGGTTCCACCACTGCCGCTTGTGGCGGGAACACGGGGACGCTTTTGCATTCTTCCGCGAACCCGCCGCGGCCGTCCGTTTCCGGACCCATCTCCGGGGACGTCCCGGGAATGACACCCACAGTCACGACCAGGATGCCCCCCGTTACGGTAAGCCACATGGCATGCCGCCACCACCACGGGACCAAGCCAATGAGCGCCAGACGACCCCGTGTCTGGACGCTCGAGGTCCTTATGCGACGGGTCAGGTCAGAGGTCCCATCGCCTGCCACTTCGGCCGCAGAGGATAGGGAGAGCGGCGCACCTCAATACCGACACTCCTCTTCCACTGCGGCCCCACCGCGTCCGCTATCAAACAGTGGCGACCCCGCCAAGGCCGCAGCAGGTAGGGAGAGCGGCTCACCGCAATACCGGCACTCCTCTCACGCCGCGGCCTCCATCCCTCAGCCGCAGTGCTGCCCATACAACACCACAGCCCACCTCAGTTGCGATTCTGCCCATACAGCACCGCAACCTACTAGTACCGCTCCGTTCAGGGCTTGGAGGCAAAGCCCAGAGGAGCGGTCCACCTCGGGTCCCTCTTCGCTTCTCCGCGGGTGACCAAGCCACGGTTACTAAGCCCCCCCGCCACGGCAAGGCGGGAACCCTCGGGGGGGGCTGAGACAGGGACCTGTTTGACCCCACACAACACACATCGATGCCTTCTACCTATGTACCTACCTATCAACTTACCAAAGTTTATAATAGTTTTAATTTGTTTTTATTTTTAATTTTGTTTATCTACTATAGTTTCTTAGTACTTCAGTAGTAGATTTTTCTTTTTGTTTTCTTGTTTTATTGTACTGTTATTTATTCTGTGGTTATATGTGTGTCGTGGGGAAAAATAAATAAGTTTTCTTTCTCTCTTTCTTTCTTTCTTTTGCAATGCCTGTACCTACGTATAATTTATTATTTAGGTATGTGTTATTTATGAGTAGCGTAGAGTGTGTTGTCTTATGAACTTTTGCTGATTCTCTCTAGCATCTTACTTTTGACTGCCTACCTAAGGCTATTAAGTTGGTTTTCCTCTTTTTCTTTGAATCAGCTTCCACTTGTTATCGAGGCACCACACGGGCGCTCCCCACCCGTTATATATTGTAGTTTTGGCTCCCCAATAAGTAGTAAAACCGATCATCAAAAAAAAAGACCGTGGTTGTTGCCTGATTCTTCTAGGTCTGGTCGCTATATATTGTAGTTTTTGCTGGTCGCTTTGGAACAGGAGTAAATTTATTTTTTAAGACGATTCAAAACGATCCTTGTGATTCCATAAAATATTTTTGACTTTGACTTTGACTTTTTACTGATACTAGTATTATTTGATCTGTGCTGATACCAACTTTATTAAAACATAGTCCATGGTTGAAATCTGCCATTTTTGAAAGAAACGTCGTAATTTTTATTTTATTACATTTTAATGTGTTTTTTTGAGTTATTTCGTCTAATTTTAGTGGCATTTTAACCGGTGTAACTTGGATAAATGGCACATGAGTGATGTAGTGAAATTTAAGTGTATTGTGAGTCTTTTCGAAATGGTGGATTTTTTCCTGTAATAACTCAGTTTTTCTGCCACCGTTTAAACTGGGTTAGGACTTGACGGAGACTCTTGACGACTTGACTATAAAACTATAATAAATAAATCACTTGACATTGGCTTAATTGTTGCAAATAATGCACAGAAGCCATTACCTAAGCTAAGAAGAAGAAGAACATAGTCCATGATTGCGACACAATCCTCATGCACACACGAGCGGAAACTCCATAGATCATCCATGAGCAAATTGACACGTCTTTAAGCAATATTTTTTTGATGATGATGACTTGCCTTCAGCGTGGCATCGAAGCCGCGCGTCTCTCCACGTAGCCGGTACTTGGTGCAGCTTCAGCCAGCCATCAGCCTTCTTACTGAACTTGTAGTCAAATCGAAACTCTCTGCCTGATTGACCTGCAATACGAGCACTTCTAAAATAATAATAGTTGATTATGCACTATGGGAATAAAGCAGTGTCTTACGTCGCGGGTGGCATATTGAACCCTGAGCGTAACGAGGGACTCGTAGCGAGGGAGTTATACAGAGTCCTAAGCGAAGGGGTGAAGGGGTTCCTGATGCCCAAGACGAAGACAAGCTTTATTCCAGAGGAGCATTCTATACTTTTCACACCTTCTGCGAGACACTGTCTTTGTTTCACGTTCTTCGTACCTTTTTTTTAGTTCTGCTTATGGTGGCCAGTTCGGTTTTCGAACAAACCTCTTTACAATGCCATATGGGCATTTTTTTACTTCCATGAGTTTCCACACGAATTTGACGTTCAAAATTAAAATAACTTTATTCCCTAGGGAGTTTCATACAACTTTATATCCCTAAAGAGATAATGCATTACTTATCGTTGAGGGTGCATGAAATGTAATTGGACATTGTCGAGCAGATGGTATGAAAAAAATATGTGTTATTTCAAATATCTACTATTGTTAGTCAAGGCTTTGTTTCACAATCAGTAAGTAAAGATTTAAGTAGTTACGCAGCGAATTAATTACTTAGATATTAAAAACTTTAGTTAAATTTTAACTTAGAGCACATAAACTGGTGATTAATACTACTGAGGGATTGTGAAACGTTAATACTTGTTTACTGAGCAGTTATATTTGAAGTAGTTTACTTAACAAAGCGTAAGGGTCCATTGTAAGATGGAACAAAATTCATTACTGCGTCAATAAAATAATATTAATACTAACCATGGCAAAGCGATGAGACCAACAACATTATATATACACATTTTCGCATCATTTTTAATCACTAAAAATTTTATAACCACATTAAACGATTCCAAATCGATGGACACAACTGGAATATGATTAGTTTGTGTTTTTCCTTTTATACCTTGTAGTAATTATGTTTTAATCTACGTTCATTAGTAATTACGAACCAATCTGCGGTCATGGGTATGACCGCTACTAATGGGTATTACTACCTATTAGTGGAGGAGATAACATTAGAAACTTGATTTGTAAGGTTCCAGTCATAAAGAATGTAGTGACGCGATTCCCTAAGTCTGTCTATCTGTTTTCTGACTCAGTGGCACATCTGAGCAGCTTCAAAGTCAGTAGAAATTTTCACAGTTGTTTAGACCTAAACTTTATGCAAAATAATAAAATGCAGACAGCCAAATCCCAATAAAAAGAGTTCTCCAACCAAGGAATAAATCTGATAGCGCGACATATAAGTAGACTTTTCTTGATGTGAATTAGATGAACGTTTTCCACGTCATCGAAGCGGGCATTCCAGAAAAATTGCGTTATTATAAACGTGTACAATTGAGAGCTTTGATCTCTTTAAGATTAAAAGTTACAAAAGTGATAATTATATCGTTATAAAGATGCATCTAGCAGTAACATAAAAATATACGCATAATCCCCTATTGACCTTCTCATAGGACTTGACAGGCTACGCAAGTGAGCACTGAAAATAAGGCACCGCGTGCGTTACAGCTCTAAGAAGCAAGCTAGCGACCAAACTACGTGGTTGTTTGAGTCATATTAAACAGAGTTTCATACACAATAATATAAAATAAAAAAAACGGCTAAGTGCATGTCGGACTTGCGCACGACGTTCCGTACCATTATCTATAAAAACAGCAAAAAATCACGTTTGTTGCATGGAAGCACCCTTAAATATTTATTTTATTTTATTTTTTAGTTTTTTTTGTTATATCAGCAACAGAAATACATCATCTGTGAAAATTTCAACTGTCTACCAATCACGGTTCATGAGATACAACCTGGTGACACCATTACTGCTAAGGATTGGAATAAACTACCGTTGTCTGTCTTTCCTGAAAACAATGATCTGGGTCTCTTCAAGGCTAGAGAGAATAGGTGCCTTCTAGATCTTTGTGCTCCATCTTCGGCCTCATCGTCACTTACCAACAGGTGTGATCGTGGTCAAACAAGGGTCTATCAAAACAAGTTTTTTGTGTGGGAGCCACCTTAAATATTTGTTTTATTCTATTTGTTAGTATTTGTTGTTATAGCAGCACCAGAAATACATCACCTGTGAAAATTTCAAATGTCTAACTATCACGGTTCATGAGAGACAGGACAGGCCTGGTGACAGGAAGACAGACAGACATACAGATAGACAGACAGACGGACAGCTGAGCCTTAGTAATAGTGTCTTGTTTTACACTTTGGGTACGGAACCCTAAAAATTGTCATAAAAATTAATCAATTTGCAACAAATATGAAGCGACGATTTGAAAATAAATTAGTGAGACCAAAAAAAAGGTGGAGCATTATAAATAGGAATCTAATTAATTTAGAGCTTTATAGACGGTCAATGCCTAGACTTGTTTGGTAGACCAAATTGTTCCTCTTGTTTGTGCATATAAATATCTTGAATCTTGAATCTAAGACTGAAATGTTGTTATTTGGTGCCATTTATACTCAAAGTTTAGTGCGTGTACTTGTATTGAAACCTGAGTGGCTCAAAAATACAATACTGAGCGTAGCCAGGGATTAAAAAGTACGAAACGCAAAATAAGATTGCTGCCAAGCGAAATACATAGTTTTTGACCTCATTACAGCGAGGAGAATACTAAGGTGCAAGAAAAACAGTCTTTTTTTGTAAAATTTGCTATGACGGATCAAGCAGATGGCTCACCTGATGTTAAGCGGTACCCTCTGCCTATGAACAATGCATTACCTCATAGGTCACTTCCACCTAGGATGCATCCTATGTGGCATTACACTGCGCCCGCCACCCTGAGAGATAAAGATGAGAAGTCTCGGTTTCCTGTAATTTCACCGGCAACCATACCCTTCAAACCGGAACACAGCAATGCGAGCACTACTGCTTTGCGGCAGAAATAGGTGGTAGTACTTCCCCGGACGAACACTTTCACAAAAAAGCTCTACTAAGTACTACTAAATTCTAATACAGGAAATCAGTTAGGTATTATTTTCATAAGAAATTACAAGTAAATATATTACAATTACCAATATTGAAAGTACTTTTTTTAGCTTGTGTTTGTGACTGGTGTATGTACCATTAGTAGATAAATTATTTGGCAAATTTGCAGAACACTGGTACATTTCTTTGTATTCAATAGAATGTTCAAAATAGTGAACTTTTGAAAACAGTGAGATAATGTGTGCATATGCAGGTTTTTATTTTTTTACAGGTCGTCATATTTGCCGGACTTAAATCTGACAAGTGCAAGCAGGGGGACGCGGCTGCACAGAAAAAATAAAATATAATCTAGATATTATATTTTATTTTTTCTGTGCAGCCGCCTCCCCCTGGTTGCACTTTCCAGATTATCCATTAACTATTGGACAGCCTGTATATATACCTATCTACGCGTGTTTAGTGCCGCGAGGTCTCAATCCAGCCGAAAAGCGAAACAACTCAATAGCTCGTTAATTACTCACTGTATTACGATAAAGACGTTAGCGGGTGACTTATTCAAGAAAGTCACCACATTAAAGAAAAATTACATATCTGAAACAATTAACTTAAAACACATTGTGGCGGAAAACACATCGAACTTCTTTATGTGTCCTTCAGACAGTCTCTTCGGATATGCTATCAATTTTGTGTCAGGATTTTAATGTCATTATCATAGGTATCATATTCGTACTGAGTGTGCCCTCACTACAACAGCAAGTAGGGTGACCACAACTCCGATGGACAACTTACAGGGCATCCCTCCAACACTTGATGAAAAAATATACTCACCATGGCAGACCCAACATAACTGGAGACGCTCGACTAAGACAAAAAAATACCAGGGTCCAGCAAAGCCACTCTGCAAACAGTGGAGGAAATGAAGTTTATTCAGGTTTGGTCATTCAAACCAGATACGACTGAGGAGAACATGAGAAACTATCTCGGAAAATACGCAAATGCGATAGATATTTTGTTAAAAAACGCATTATAAAAACGAACACACACGCAGCATTTGAAACAGGATTGCCTGAAAGTTTGTGCATGTTTTGTGTTCACCCGCCAGCCGGTGTAAAAATCTCGGACTGGTTTCGAAGGAGTTTCGCCACCAGGCCAGTGCAGCAATACGTCTGCGCAGCACAGTGCACGCAGCTAGCACCCCGGCGATCAACAAACTATTACTGTATGCCACCAGAACATTGCTTCGCTTGACAATAAAACTGGTAGGTTAGAAGCTTTATTAGGAAGTGATTTGAAGTGCGATATCCTAGCAATAACGAAGCATTGCATCATGGTAGATAAATTAAAACGCGTTCCAATTATAGGAGTTATAAGGCCCATGGCGGGTCTTGTATTTATGTAAATAACTTGAAGTGATATGCTAATATAGATAATGGTACAGTTTTACCCAAAATATAAGTCACACCGATGTACCTGCGCCATAGACCAATTTCCATAGCGCGGGAACCTTCCTTCTACCAATAGCCATCGCGCCCTACTACCTGTTATTGGTTAATTTATTTCGCAGCAAAATCACGGCCAGTCGTTTATCAGTCTACTCTTAGATGTGAGCGGGACAGAACTATACAGCGGGACAGAGCTATGCTATACATTCGGCTACTGTCGGATATAAGTCTGCGCTTTTCTGCGCAAACAAAAACAGTCGATCGGACTTACATTTTGGGTAAAATATGACAATCATATCGTACAAAAATAACGCTGAAATTGCAATAATTGCGGTAAACTTGCTTTTTTGATAAGTTGTTTAAGTCCACCTAGATAGTATTTATCCAGATTATCAGCATTCTTAAATGTAAGTGCGCTGAGTTATTGCTGAAAAACCGCATTTTTTTTTCACTTCTTTTAGTATTGTGCAAAAAAAAAACGACATAGGAAGGCTCTGACGAGAAAGGTCACAATTACTTTTTTAAAATAACCAAAATTCCTGATAATTTGAGCCTTAATCCAATTGTATAGGTCTAACAAGCTCCCAAGATATAGGGTTCCCAATGTTCTCTATTTTTATACAAAACCCCAACCTCGTTCACCAGCTGGAAGTGTTCTTGCAGTCAGATTCCCTTCCAGGAGAGATCGAGAGTGCAGGCCAACTTTGGAGTTAATTGGAGTATATTTTAGTAGTAGTAGAGCTTTTTTGTGAAAGAGTTCGTCCGAAGAAGTACTACCACAATACATAATCATACTTAATAGTAGAGATTTTTTGTGAAAGAGTTCGTCCGGGGAAGTACTACCACCATACCTATTTCTGCCGCAAAGCAGTAGTGCTCGCATTGCTGTGTTCCAGTTTGAAGGGTAAGAGTGCCGGTGAAATTACAGGCACATGAGACTTTTCACCTTTATGTCTCAGGGTGGCGGGCGCAGTGCAATGCCACATAGGGCGCGTCCTAGGTGGACATGACCTATGAGGTAATGCACTGTTCATAGGCAGAGGTTACCGCTTAACATTAGGTGGGCCATCTGCTTGTTCTGTCATTCAAGTAGTATAAAAAAATATAAAAAAAGCCTGCCGCAAAGTAGCAGAAACAAAAAAAAAAGTTGCGAAATATAAAACAGCTGGCAGTCTAGCGACGGCCCTAATTAATATTATTCGTGGTAAGTTGGATATTGGTTTCCCTATGAAGCGAGTAAATAATTAAAAGCCTGACTCATTGTGACTCCTGACATCATGAATATTAAATCTCCTTGACATGCAAATTCTGAATTATTCTGTTCCTTATGACGATACTCTTTATTTATTTCACATTTATATTATAAACTTGACATGCTTATAGGTACCATTACTCGGGAAGAAGCTGTTATTTCCGCAACCGTTCACTCGGTGTTACAGTATGGTGCTAAGCTACGGGGGCGCGCTGCTGACTTGGAGCTTGCCTTTTGCATACAAATCCAGAGTCTCGAGCACCGCTATAAAGTCGCATGCCTTTCGATCTTCTATAGGTTACATTTCGAGGAATGCTCCCAGGAACTTCACGATCTGATCCTACCATCTCCTTTTCATCATAGGACGAGCAGACGTAAGGCTTGGTACCATCCTTGCCTCATTAGTACGCCCTATGTACTAAACGTTTCAGTTCTACCTTTATAATGCGAACAGCTAAGGAGTGGAATACACTACCGTCGTCTATCTTTCCTGAAAACTATAATCTAAGTCTCTTTAAGGCTAGAGTGAATAGGTGCCTTCTACTATTGTACTTAGACCATTGTGCTTCATCTTCGGCCACATTATCATTTACCAACAGGTGAGCTCGTGGTCAAACAAAGGCCTATCATAGTAAAAAAAATACGGATAAAAAAGAGCCATACGCTTTTAGTTGACATACTAAGTGACGTCTCTGCTAGACCACATTTTAAAGAACTAGGCGTGCTTACACTGCCCTGCATTGTGATAATGGATGTGGCGATGTATGTCCAGTTGAACCTAGAGGGGTTCAAGAAGAACGGCGACACCCTCTCGCGTCCCGTAATACGCAGAACGCAGGGAAGCTCGCGACTATCGGCCGCTCCCTCACGAAGTCCTCAAGGTTAACTCATGTAATGAGTCCGGCAGTGTACAACAAACTACCAGACTCTGTCACATCTGATGGCAGTTTACCTAGTTTTAAGTTCCATCTGAAACGTTGGCTTATCGAGCAGAATTTATATTCTGTGAGCAAACTACTCGAAAGGAAAAGGTTTAGAACTACTATTTCGAAACTTTTGTGCTTATATCTTGTACTATTCTGGGATTTTTAAATCGGCTTTATGCATAAATTGTGCTTTTGTCATTGTATTTGGCCAGGTCAAGAGTACCTTAATCAACGACGAGCATGTATGAAGAATGTTCTGAGAGTGAATGAAGCAAAAGTGGATCGTAGCAAGTGGAAATCCGTGGCCTCTGCCTACCCTTCAGTGAAACAGGCGTGAGTTTATGTATGTATGTATGTATTTCTGTATTTCTGTATACTAGCCATTGTACTCGAACCCAGGACCTTTGAATAATTAAAATTTAATACATAGTCTATATCTACTTAGTCAGGTAAATCAATTCAGGAAGACAGTTTTGTACCTACTTAAGGTATGGTGTTGTACGTATTCCCACAAGGTCTAAGCACCGCAAGTTTTTTTATAAAACTCGAAATGACAGATGAAAGGTCCGACTCCGACGAGGCAAGTCCGACTCGCACTTTGCCGTTTTTTATAGATTATGGTACGGAACCCTTCGTGAGTGAGTCCGACTCGCACTTAGTTGTTTTAAATGAATATTTATATTTATTTGAACAGCACCTACTAATGCAATATGAAAAAATAACCAATTTATGGTTGCACCTTCGAGTGACTCTTGGGGCCACTTTAGATGTTACTCAAAAATAACCAATTTATGGTTGCACCTTCGAGTGACTCTTGGGGCCACTTTAGATTTTACTCAAAAATAACAAATTTATGGTTGCACCTTCGAGTGAATCTTGGGGCCACTTTAGATGTTACTCAAAAATAACCAATTTATGGTTGCACGTTCGAGTTACTCTTGGGACCACTTTAGATGTTACTCAAAAATAACCAATTTATGGTTGCACCTTCAAATGACTCTTGGGCCACTTTAGATGTTACTCAAAAATACCCAATTTATGGTTGCACGTTCGAGTGACTCTTTGGACCACTTTAGATGTTACTCAAAAATAACCAATTTATGGTTGCACGTTCGAGTGACTCTTGGGACCACTTTAGATGTTATTCAAAAATAACCAATTTATGGTTGCACGTTCGAGTGACTCTTGGGACCACTTTAGATGTTACTCAAAAATAACCAATTTATGGTTGCACCTTCAAATGACTCTTGGGCCACTTTAGATGTTACTCAAAAATACCCAATTTATGGTTGCACGTTCGAGTGACTCTTGGGACCACTTTACATGTTACTCAAAAATAACCAATTTATGGTTGCACGTTCGAGTGACTCTTGGGACCACTTTAGATGTTATTCAAAAATAACCAATTTATGGTTGCACGTTCGAGTGACTCTTGGGACCACTTTAGATGTTTCTCAAAAATAACCAATTTATGGTTGCACGTTGGAGTGACTCTTGGGACCACTTTAGATGTTACTCAAAAATAACCAATTTATGGTTGCACGTTGGAGTGACTCTTGGGACTGTAACACCCCCCGCTTTGGCCTACATTATCTCCGCGCACTCACCGACTTCCTAATTTACTCTGTGGAGCTGACGTTAACTTAATCTTACCTACTTTCTTAAATCACTATAAATTGGCCATGTAATCGTCTAGATATATTCCTACGTTGTGTATTGTAATAACTCAAATTCTTTTTTTGTTAATTTTTGTCGAGTCTTAACGTATCTTATCTACATAAAATATATCTACCTTTTTCCCTAACCCACGTCATTAGTTGCTACTAATTCTGGTAGAAAAGATACCTACTTAAATTTTATTTTACTTCTGTACGCTTTGGAACAATTAACTAAAAAAAAGAATTTATTTACTCTATTGTTTGTTATTCCTTTGATAAAAGAATAAGCTGCTATTAAAGTTCCTAGTAATGTTTTAAACTTTCTGATTTTGCAATATCTGAGGTTTATTAATTTTAACACCAAGGCTTTAATACAGATACGTTTGTCTTGTGATAACTCAAGATACTTATTGCGTGACAGATTTGCATCTGTAATAGTTCCATTAGGGAAATGACAAGAAATTACTTGTATAAATTATTTGCTTCTTAGATAGGATTTTTAAGTTATTTCTTTAACTGTTTGGAAGGATGAACCATAAATGATAAGGTTTACATCCAGGGATAAGCGACTTTTGGAGAACAGCACCGACCTCGCTGCCCACAGTGGTCTTCTACCATTGCTTTTGATCAAACCTCCCTCGCTTGGACATAGGTAGATTACCTAATATTGTCCGGGAATTTTATCCAAATGATATTCTAATGCAAATCAATTCTTTTTACTCTATTACAAGGGATTTCAGAGGATAGTGAAACTATTTCCGTCGAGAGTAAGTCTGTTAGTCATTTTCAAACATTCCAGGGAATTTACATGTAATCAATAATGTAAAACCAACCTCATTCATTCTTCACCTTTGGTTAACTTTGGGATTTATCTAGGCTTTCTAAAGCCCTGATAAATCCCTACTCAATTCATATTCCTACTTACGAATAATTCTAAAATTATCTGTAGAATAAATAGAATTCCTAGTTGGATTATTCAGGTAAGAATAATCACTTTCGAAAAACCTAGACTATATTTAAATGAATTTTTCCTTCCGCGAACGATAATTCTCAATTACAAGATTCTCTTTCTTCTAGTATTTTAATACGTTTGATAAATATTTTACCCGTTCCTTAATGAAAGAATAATACAAAACTAAATTTTATTCCCGGTTAAATTTTAGAAAATTCCAATTTGTAAAGTTGGTCTACGTACGCACTAATACAATGCCTACATAAGTGTGCCTGATTACCTTGCTAAATTGGGTGTGTGTGATTCAAAAACTTTGAGAAGTCGATCTCATTTTATTTTAAATGTGCAAGTTAATTGTGTGTGTCTCCTGACGAGGTGCAATGTCAGAATACCTAGTTTGAACTATTAAGGTGAGGATGTCTGTCGCTGTGTTACCTAAAACGACAAACGGAGCCTAGAGGGTAGGAAAATAGGTAAATAGGTAGGATAGGATTTTGCCTATCTAGCGGAACACTAGATAACTCTTTCAAGCAGATAAAGGTTTCCTGTCAGGCAAAAAATCGGAATTCTGAAAACATTAAAACAGAAAAGGATCTATAGACTACGACAGTCCACAAATCTCTTCCTTCGGAGAATGATCACTTTTTCACAAAGCTAAACACTTCCCTCCTCATTGACTTTGAATATTTAAAATCACTTGAAAAGCATCACCAAAAAGAAACTAGTTAATTCCTTTTGTTTTGGAGGTTTTCTAATTACTTTTATGTTTCACAAAATTTAAACTTTCACTAAATTATATTTAATTTCACTTATTATGGACTATTCTACTTCCTAGAATCAGTCCTAATATTTCAAAGTATAAATCTCTAGCTTTTAAAATAAACTTCAAAATCACTGCATAACTTAATTAACACGATTTAATATTTTTACCCCAGGGCTTCCGCACAGACGTGTTGCTTATTAGAAAATCGCCCAGCACTGACCCAGATCATGGCCGCTCCACCATATTTATGTCACCATGGGAGAGGTGAGGGAATTTCCTTGTAAAACAATACAGTGGTTTTTTTTCGGGGTCAACGGGGATGCGGAGTGCGGGGAAAATTATGCGTTATTTATACAAAACATTCCGCTTAATTCTGAACCTTATTCGTATGACTCCTAAACAGTCGTCAGGAATTTGGTGTACTCTCAAAATATTCTGAGAAACATTTGTTTAGCATTCACACAGACCAACTCTTAGAGAGACGAACGTACAAATCCTCCATTGTTAGTAACCTCATTACCCAAATTCCGCTCGATTTATTTGATAAAAATAACCACTGATTTTATTTGAGTATTTGTGAGATATTAATGAAACCAGTAGGTACGTTTCGTTACAGGACCACTTTAGATGTTACTCAGAAGCGATAGAAATCTAGCGCCTACTAATATTTATTCTGTGGCCTAAGCCATTGTTGCAACCGCCACTGAACTTAGAACTAAATTGGTCTTTAAACCCATGATGTTACGATCGACGTTTCTTGAAAATCGCCTTGACCTTCTAGTATTTGTGAAGCTAGTTGGAAATAATATGTGTGCTACCTAGCAGGTAGCAAAACAATTAGGAAAACCATACACAATACTAGATTGCTTGTCCAATAACTGGATAGACCAGATGTCGTTGTTATGTCAGAGCATATAATTTTTTTTTAAAAGGTTTTGTGCATGAAATTATTTTAAATTTATTCATTCTTCATTCTTACCTAAATGTCTGCACTAAGTGCTTTGCTTACAAAGAAGTAATGTAGTTATTCTAAGTTTTCCTACATATTAGGTACACCTATGCACTTAAATAGTTGTCTGACAAGTCAACCCCTTAAGTTATAATGTATTCATTAATTATAATGTATAAGAAGTACTTCGTAATATCAGTATATAAGTAGATTTTGTTGCAGAAGTGCTTGTATTGTTTCAGTGATACAATGTTTTATAAGACGCTTGTTATTTTGTTCTGCCTCTATGTTTCCGACATCGAAGGTGAGTTAAAAATTATAATAATTATCTAATACCTAATATATATATTTTATTTACAGCAAGAATAATACAACTTATACAAGCAGGTATGTACAAAAAATACAATTGATACAGTTGGGCTACCCGAACACCGCTGCTAACGATCTAAAGGTAGCTCAACTGATCCAAATCACTACCAGACGGAAGCGTCCCTAAGATGCTGGCTGCATTGCCGCGCTGAATGGCAATACTAATGCGTTTAGCCAGATAAGAGCCAGCTCTCGGGTCACGCGTCAAAATCAGAATATCAAATTTCATTTTGTATGGAGCGGGCCCTTGAAACGAAGGACAACTATAAGATTCATTCTCAAAGGCCCTCGAAATAAACTCGTGCTGTTTAGTCGACGAAGTCAGTTTTAGGAGTTGAAAATATATTCGTTACAAGGTATAATCCATTCGGATTCAGGTAATTCGGAGTTCAGACCTGATTACACATTCAGTGAAAAAGGGGGAGGATGGCTGAAATTGCACTCCGTGCCAGCGACGTGGAGCGACGCACGGATTTTATGCCATGCCGAAGGTAAGCATTACTATAAACTATTATAATATATTATGATATTAACCACCGATGTAAAGAGATTAATCACTCGAGGACGATTCGGTTTTTTTCCCGTATCGTAATTTTACACCACTCATGTTTTTTTTTGACGGTAGGATTTTTTTTGAAATAGCGTTGTTCACACCATTACGAATCGTGAAAAAAACACGATTGTTGATGATACAGAAAAAAACACGAATCGTCGTCGTGTGAATCTTAGGCTCTGTTTAAGTGAATTATGGCTTGTACTATTATTTATTCTGTGATTATGGTCGGTAACATTTTGACCATTTGCTTAGCTTATTTCGTTACCAATCAATTTCATGAATAATAAACCATTTTTTAAAACATATAAACATTTTTACATAGCTGGATTCTCAATATATAAGGAATTACCGCCTATAGCCATATTCATATAATATTCCATGTACTGCGTTACTAAGTGATGACTATTTATCTTATAAGGGTCTGTGCTGGCATCTCCTTTAACCGAGCATTTACGGAACGCAATAGTAGACCTCGTCTCCCAAAAGCGATCAATTCACACCATATTCACTGGCGTGCACACTACTTACGTCAAGGGTGTCTACGCTTCCGTTGAAGGTAAATAACTATAAGCTTTCATCATACGATGAGCAGACGCTCGGCTCAGTACCATCTTTACCTCACCAATATACCCGCAATTCGCCCTAAGCGTTTCGGTACCACCTTGCCAACAGCTAAGGAATGGAACAAGTTGCTGTCGTCTGTATTTCCTCAAAACTATAATTTGGGTCTCTTTTAGGCAAGAGTGAATAGATGCATTCTAGACCTTCGGGCTCCAACGTCTGTGGCATCGTCACTTACCAACAGGTGAGACCGCGGACAAACGAGAGTCTATCATACTTAAAAAAAAAGACTTCCTTATCAAACTCTACTATTTAGATATATATTTTACCACCTAGGTGCCTCTAAAAGGTACTCGTACCGTGGTAACTTTGATTCCTACGAAACACATAGAATATTTAGATACTGACAGTTCGCGGATTAAAGGCACATAAGTTTCCGGCTTAGTGTTACTAGCCATACTTGAATTAGCGTCCGCGAGTGTACTATAGGTAGGAAAATTGGACAACAAAGTAGGCTGGCGATATCTTATAAATTACCATAAAGAAAATACTTGAGCAGAGTTTATCTTTATGAAATAACTATTATTTCAGGAGTACCTTTGTCGAAGCTGCCTATATACTGGGCGTCAGGGGAACCCAATAATTTCGAGAACTCAGAGAGCTGTCTTGCGATGGTAACCTCAAACAACGGCACCATGAGAGATGTAAAGTGTACCAGTGTCTTCCCTTTCGTGTGTTTTAAGAAGAGGACACACACACTGGTGCTTACTGGATGTGGAACGATCGATACAGGTGAAGAGTAGCAGCAGTTCTGAAACCCAATTCGACTGAATCGGAACTGATTTGCGAATTGACCAACATTTGGTATTATGCTCCCTCATAATAATAGTATTGCGAGCTCACACTTTTTTGCAATAAATTTGTTCAACAGCAAACTTCCACCCTTTTTGGGGTAAATACCCCACCAATCAGAAACCGAAGAAGACCAAAAAAACTATGATATTATAGAACGTAATGATATCAAGTTTCGTTAAGATTAGTCTACTTTTGAATCAAGGCGACCATAGATTAAAGAAAGAAAGAAAAGAAATCAAACGTTTATTTGTAACCTTGGAGCATTGCAGCCTCTTTGTGACTTATATAAAGACACATCAACAAAACATTAAATGAGATAAGAACTAAATAAAAACTAATGCGTGCCTAACTGACTGACTAGGTAACTCACTGACTGACTAGCTGACTCACTGACTGACTAGCTGACTCACTGACTGACTAGCTGACTCACTGACTGACTAGCTGACTCCCTGACTGACTAGTTGATTAACTGGCTGACTATCAACAGCCTAAACCGGCAGGCCTGAAATTTGACGTACGTTCCTTTTGATGGTCTAAGGAATTTTCTGAAATTATGTTAACCCCCCCCTTCGTCCACGTTGTGCGTATGTAAAACTTAACCCTGCGCTGCCTTAGTCGCAGGTATTCCACGAGCTCTTTGTACGCGTTCAAGTTTCGGTCACATTTCGTGTTCTAATCTAATGTCAGTTGATTTGTGGCATTTATGACATCGGCAATAACCATCCAAAATTTATTTTAATTATGATTATTATGACAATTGATTTTTTTTAAACATCAAATGAATGTGCGTTGCTTACGTACGTAGGTACGTTGCTTGGATTACTCTCCAACGGAGGCTGCAATGCTCTAAGTTCTCCAACCGTAACACGTAGGGTTCAGGCCAAGTATGCTCCCGCTGACAGAAAATATCAATCACTCCGGTTGTGGTGGGTCTGTCTAGTAATATATTTCCTCTCCTCCCGTGGATGTCATAAAAGCCCACGAAGAGATTACGTATTAGAAGATGGCAGCCGTAATAAGATGGCAACTGAGTACTTACCACCATAATCCACCAGCCAAGCGAAGTGACCATGGCAAATCATTGCATTATATAGGGGTGGCCTCTTCCTGCAATGGTTGTCCAACGGCTGATTATAATGATGATTTATCATGCCTGAGTAAGTAAGTTCATTATGCCCGGTTCACATTAATCCAGTCCAGTAATCCAGCAAGTTAATCTAGTCATGCTGGACTGGATCATATTGTCCACATTATTCAAGTCATTCCAAAGCTTCAGGTTTTCAGTTAACTTCATTGTTAGGAATTACCTATAGAACTCCACAAAAAACAATGCGTGTTCACTGTTCAACGTGTAACCGTGTAAGCACTGGATTGGCCGTTCAGACTATTCCAGAGGCGCTGGAATGGGCGAGCTAGAATGAAAAATAGACCATCATTCCACATTATTTTTCCACATTCATTTTTAGTGCTTCACATTATTCCAGTGGCATTCCAGCGCTGGACTGGAATGCTGGACTGGAATCATGTGAACTGGGCATAACGCCATGCGTAGGGTGTGTGACTAGTACGCTGAAATTTATAATTGTATGCCAATTGAATTTAGTGTTTCTACAATAAGAATTGATTTTGTTTCTGCAGAATACAATTTTAATGAAAAAATTGGAAAATGCTATAAATTCCACCGTCATGGGCTGACCTGGCCCCGAGCGCATATGACCTGCATGGCCGAAGGAGCCCATCTCGCTGTGATTAATAGTGAAGAGGAGTTTGGGGTCTTAAGAGAGCTCTTTGCCAAGAATCCAGACAATGTGATCTTCTCCTCTAATACAATTTATGCAGCTCTTGGATTCTCCGATCCCAATGATGGTGGATCTTGGATAACCATTCATGGTAAGTTATACAGGAGTAAAGAGGTGACTTGTTTTATAATATTAAGGAATAAATGATTGATTACGGGCAAAATTTAAATACTCGAGTTACATTCTCACTATGGACAAAATCACCAAAGAGCAAACGCCGCCTGCTCGCGACGCAAACTGAGCCAATTAATTCAATTGGTTTCGGCAAATGGCCGGGACAAATACTCGTATTTCATTTTCAAAATAAAATTTGAATGAGTGAATATCTATGCACCCACCGGTTCAACCCACTCCACTGGTGGGTACGGATCATGTTCCGATCAAACTCGATTTCATAAATTTCAAATATTGTATTCTATTCAACTGATAATACTTAACAACGTAATTTTAACGCTTGAAAGTTTAGTCCTTATATATAACGTAGTCGCTTTAAATTAGAAGTAGACTAAATTGTTATAATGACGGAGTAGAATACAAATTGTCAGTCAATTCAAAATTCAGTCTCGATTCGCTCAACTGTAGTCGTTTAGATATAAAACAATTACGAGAATTGGTCTTCTGATAAATGCACAGGCAGTTGTACAATTTTACACAAGAACACTGTTGTATCAGCTCAGAAATTTTGTATATCAACCACCGAACTTAGATATCTGATATTACTTTTATAGGTCAGACCCTGAAGGAAGCTGGTTTCGAGCGATGGCAGTCTGGAGAGCCTAACAACGCCTCGCAACCCGTGGGAGAGTTGTGTGGCGTCATGTACAGGGGTAATGGGAATTTCTACGATGCCCCATGCTACTGGCCCTTGGCCTTTATATGTGAGAAGACACCAAAAAGCCTCGACGATCAAGATGATAACTAATATTATTTATCTAGGTACTAATGTAATGTAATTACCCGGACTTGTTGATAAGATTCGTTGGTATAAGATTTGTCCTGGCTGGTAGCTTATTATGGAATGTGTTATTACTGGAAGAAAGCGTTAGCCGAGTCAGTCGTGGGAAGCAATGGCGGCGATGAGCTCACCACTTGTCACGTCTATATTCCACGATGGTGCAACCCACTGTGAAAAGAGGCCTATTGTGGCTCTGCCTACCCCTTCGGGGAAAAAGGCGTGTGTCTATGTATGTATGTATGTATGTAATGTAATGCTCGCATCTTCTTCTTCAGCGTGGAGATTTAATATACCAATTTCACACCCCGGTTAACTTTTATATTCACCCCTAAACCACTTAAACCAAAACCAAGATGTTCTCAAAGTTTTTGGTGTCTAGTAGTTATGATTTAGGCTGTGAGTTGTGTTTGGAGCCAATCAGTCAGATACGTCACAGTTTTTTAATAATTATTGAAACATTATGACAGTACAGGTTTTATATTTTTTGATTTATTATTATGTAAAAAACAGTTTAAAATTAAACCAAATTCGAATTGATAAAAGTTTTTTTAATGTACCTTCTAACCCCACTGCTGATCAAATATTGGAAACCTTTAAGTTATTAATAACGAGAAAGCTACGACCTAAGGGTACAAATCTTGCAACTGATTTTTAATCATTTCCACAGTTGACATACCTGTCAAGTTCCGACGGCAATACAATATTATAGTGACAGCGAGCTAATCTGATGATGTAGACAGAAGGTGGACCACGAGCTCCTAAATGATTAACAGTAGGCTGTTAGTGTTTGGGCTCATTTTGATCAGCTCACGTTTCAGCTAATAAATTTTACAAATGTTAGAAATATTTTTATCTAATAAAAATAAGTGCTGTTTATATAACATGCAAGGAACAAGGAACTATTTACATAACTAAAAGTCAAAGTCAAAAATATTTTATTCATTAAAATCACAACGGTATTTTTTGAATCGTCTTATAAACTAAATTTACTCATTAACAACTCGATCAAACCTTGAAGAATCAGGGAACAAAACACGGCTTGGCTTTATTTGATTTCTTACTACTAGGTGGGAAGCGCTTGTGTGGTGCCCCGAGAATAAGGAGAAGCTAACTTTAAAAACCTGAAGTAGGTAGTCAAAAGAGAATCAGCATAAGTTGATAAGACAGCACACGCTACGTTTGATATACTTTAACAACTTTATAATAACATGTAGGAACAGATATTGCAAATGGACATGTTAGCTGTCGAGGGGCAGAGTGACATCAGGCCACGCGGCTTTATCATAAATAATACACAGAAACAAGTAGCTATTTAAAAAACAAATAAACTTGATGGGCTGTTGCAGACGATCTAAAGATAGCTCAACAGCTCGAAACACTAGGTATGAGGAGGAACCAGGGGAAATGCATAGGTTCTGTTTTCAAGTCACAATGTTAAATCTAAATTTCATCACATATTTGCATCATCCTCTGATGCAAATATGTGTATGTATCTTTATTATTTGCTTAGGCTTCATGCTAACCTGTGAAACTAGCTACCTCCTACGTATGCCGATATATAGCCCAGTGACAGAATAAACATAGACAGCTAGACCAATAGACACGGACTGACGACGTACCTATAGGCTTAGATATAGTGTCCAATAGACACGGACTGACGACGTACCTATAGGCTTAGATATTATAGTGTCCAATAGACACGGACTGACGACGTACCTATAGGCTTAGATATAGTGTCCCATTGGCACGGGACCTTTGTGTACGGAACCTTAAAAACGTCATGTTATCTACCTATTTCGTTCGAATCGTTTTTAATAATGGACGACCTCTGTGGTGCGTCGGGCGAAGATTCACCTGCGACGCAGGAGGTTGCGGGTTTGATTTCCGCCTCGGAACAAATATTTGTGCGATCTGCAGATATTTTTTCAGGCTGTTCTGGGTATTTTCTATGTATAATAAAAAATATCTATCTATTTAATGTATTGTATTAAGTAAGTATATCAGTTATCTAGTACCCACAAGTAGTAGTTGCACAAGCTCGGCTTAGCTTGGGGCTAGATAATGTTGTGTGGAATGTCCAGAATTATTTATTATTTATTTATTTAAATTGTGTTTGCAAGTGGATCCAATATCACATTTGAACCCAAGACCTCACGTTGATAGCATTGAGTTATATGTACAGCGTTATTACGGTAACCTCATTACCATATAGGTCACGCACAACTAGGACGCGCCCTAGGTGGCATTGAATTACGCCTGTTACCCTGAGACAAAGATGAAACGTCTTATGCGTGTCTATAATCACACCGGCACGCATACCCGATTTTTTAATGTCATCAAAATGGCCGCGAATCTCTAATACAAATCACAGGAGATCAACCTGGAGGAGGATATTTGTGATCCTATGAGTTTCAAAAACACAACCTTTTGGAGATCGGAATTAATCGGCCATTTTGCTGACATTCGCGATGACACACAAAAGTCGTACAGGTCGCGCAACAAAGGCGTATCACACCTTTAATCTAAACAAATATAGAGGTAAAGTTGTACAGGTATGTTTGTTTATGAATATTAGGTATATGTTCGAGCATTCCTCTCGAACCGTTGTACCGAACCAATTTGCATGATATTTAGTAGGTCAATAGGTTGTACCGACTTGACAAATTTGCTGGTAGGTACATTAGTTAAATCAGACAGGGGGCTATTAAGATAGACGGTTCCAAAAGGGGGCCAAAAAAACAGAGACAAAGAACAAAACTCTCGACAGAAGTTAGAGGGTTTAGTCACTTTTCAGTACTTTGGTTCAAGGGCCGCCTCTCACGTGATCCCCCGGGCTGCGACGCGTTGGCGATCACACGTGTGTTAGATTAAGTTATAAATAAAATGTTTTTATGTGTATGTTTGTTTCTGAGGTATTTATGTTGATATGGGCTTAATGTTTAGGTTTAGTGCATTTCTCAGTAAGCCTGAAATAAAGATTTTGAATTTAAAATTGAATTTGGAGGACAATTTCTTACAAAAAGATGAGATTAGCCAGCTAAATAAAAATACTTATATAAATCGGAGCCGGACAGTTGGATACCTTTCCTTTTTAGTTACTTAAATCATAATTGTAAAAAAACACCTGATCTATATAATAAACATGAAGGGGCTACCTACTGCTTTTCATCCCGACACAACGCATGCGAAACCGCGGGTAAAAGATAGTTATAAATAAAATACTTTTGACATTCAATTTATTTGGTAAACATCAAAGATTATAATAACCTACGTATATCTTGGTTAGCACGAATTGAATAAAACTAAATGCAGTTAGGTATTATAAAATCTTTGCCAAAACATAATGACATGTGTTGTTGGGGCATAAATATTTGCAAATAATACACAATGTAAGAACAAAACCCCTAGGGGGGTTCTCATACAAAAGTTGTCTTCTCGACAGCCTTTAGACGTCCGCTGCTGGACGAGGGCTCCCCTATAGAACGTAAGGGGGGGATTTTCCATAATCACCACGCTAGGCACGCGTAATTGTGATCGCAGTATGCGTGATGAGTGCTCAGATGAATGCCTAACCCCTGGTGTAATCCCCTTAGTCGGCTTTTATGACATCCACGGGAGGAGACGGAGGGGTATATTCTCAGGCCAGACATACGACAGTAAAAGTTATCCAAAAATGACTATTACTCAAGCGAGTTTAGCTGTGGCTGTATCATAAAATAGTAATGCATTGGTAAGTATTTTATATGTAGTAAGGTGATTTAAAATTTGGCATGAATACGTAAAATATCATTTGTCTACAAAAGCGGTTAAACTATAGTTTAATAGTCGAAAGTGAAAGTATATATACATTTATTTAGAATCAGGAACACTCAGAGCGCAAGTCTGACTTACACTTGGATGGTTATCATAATTTGTCATGGTCCCAACCATAGGTTTTAGCGTAGCGAAAAAATTCTACGTCTATGGTCCCAACACACATAGTAGGTACCTATGTCACATCAAATCAGCTTTTATTGCAAAATGAGCTTTATCGCACTTAACTTACATATCGCATAGACAATTATGGTCTCAAGATTAAACAATTATAAATTAAATTAATTATAGCTGGTCTGCGAGAAAATCGAATCTTAAAAATAATTAATATAATGCAATCGATTTATCACACACTCAGGTACTTTTCTCTTGTATGTACAGTATAACATACTACTACAGTCTCTATCATAGGTACTTAAGTACTGCAGTTTTACCGTCGGAGTGAAACTTCTGGTCAGCAGTACCTACTATAGTTTCATCTGTGGTTTGCTATATATAAAGTCAATTTGAACTTGCTTGCAATACTCTTCGGTGTATCATCGTGGAAAGAGTTAGACTTGTTTCAGAATTTTTAATTTAAAATGAAAATGTTTGATAAATCTATGTTTCTATTGGTCTTCTTCTATTTATGGAATTTAGATGGTAAGTCAAGTTTATTATACTGTTTTGTTTACCTTGCCCTGTTTGTTATTTATTTATTTGTTTGGGTGGGTTATAAGTAATTGAAATTTTACCCCTCTCGTATTGACCGATTGTTATGAAATATGGTACACACCTTTAGTTCTGTAGGTACCCTTAGTACGAGTTTGGATAGTTTTCAAAACAATATGAAGTTTCGTTTCCTTCCATACATTTACTTGAAGTGAAACGTCAAGGAATTAGTTAAAAAATTTATGGATGTAAACGAAACTTCATATTGTTTCGAAAACTATCAAAACTCGTACTAACCGTGATGACAGATGTGTATTCAATATTGTATATCTAAGATGGCCGCCGCCAACAAAATGGCCTTTTACATATTTTTTCACAACCCTCTCAATATGGGCTCTGATAAAATAATATTATACTAGTAACAGGTAACAAATGAAATCGCCTGACTGGTAGAAACCATGAAAAAGTACATCATAAAAAAACAGGACTATGTTTTTAGGATTATTGGGCATATGCTTTTTCTGACGCCTGTCTCGTGTTTTCATTATTAACATCTCATTTTTATTCAGGTGTGTCAAGTTATAACTTTAGATTTGACTACTCTTATAATAAGAAGGCGGAAGGATGGCTGAAGCTACATGAGGTGCCAGCTACGTGGAATGACGCACAGTTTCTATGCAAAGCCGAAGGTAATTATGACGATACAGTCAGTAGTTGTAGTTAGAATGGGAATATGGAAACTGTGGATCAACTCAAGATTACGTAGTACCTAACTATTATATAATCTATACTCAAGATCCGTCTCAGAGTCAAGTTCGAAAAAGTCATAACACGGTTGTTAAACCACTTTTAGATCCACTGACATTTAGTTAGATTATAATTAATGTAATTGAGCACAGTCAATAAAGGTTCGAATCCTACATTAATTACTATTAAAATACCTCTGAATTGAAGCCTTCTAAAAAGAAAAAAAGCCGAACAAAAAAAATTGGAATAAGGTAAACAGATATTAATAATGCTTCAGATCCTTCGGAGAACCATACAAATTACTAAGCCGAATATGACGTTCATAACATGAACGATGAAAGATATGTTGAAGTGGCAATGGGCATGTTGCATAGCTTCCAAAACCTGATAACCGTAGTGGAATAAAGGTTTTCGAGGGGCGACCTAAGGCCCAAGTACGAAAAATTAACGTTAGTGAGACGCTAGCGATACGATAACAAAAGTCAAATTATATCACTTGACATTGGCGAAATTGTTTGGAGCACTCCTTAGAAGCCATTGTAAGAAGAGAAGAAGTATATTCAACACGATGTCATTGGTAAATATTTGACAGTGACAGGCATCTCGCTATCTATTCGCAAACGTTAATTATTTATGCTTACGCCACAGACGACGCAGTGTTAGAATGTTCGATGAACCAAGGAAAAATAAGGGAATAAAGGTTCCAGAAACTACGCTGTGGGGCGGTAATGACAGTTCATCATTGCATTCAATGGGAGGGTATATGTCCAGCAGTTGACTTCTACAGGCTGATGATGATAATGATGATAATTATGCTTTCAGGAGCTGTTCTAGCGTCTCCGTTAACCAATCAGCTACGGGATGCGATAATAGAACACGTATTGCAATCGCAATGTTCACTTCAAACCATATTTACAGGCGTGCACAGTATTTACTCCAAGGGCGTCTACTCTTCCGTTGAAGGTACTCGTATACTCGTACATTAAAACAACTAACTGCGTTCGTCGTAAAATTTCTACAAACTCGTGAAGAAGTTTTCTAAAAAAACCTTTAGAAAATGGCAAATGAAAAATAAGTAAATAAATACCTGAATAATGCTGGACACAGTTCACACAACATTATCTAGCCCTAAGCTAAGCAGAGCTGATGATGGATAAGTAACTGTCGGCTCACTGCTTGTAAACTTGAAAGTTGGGCCTCTGCCCACTAAACATTAACAAGTGCATCGTTGCATTGTAATATAAATCTATGTGGGTCAACTTGTGACATTGGACATAAAATTGACATACAAACAACTTTATAAAGAACGCTGCAAATTCAAATGTCTCGCAGCACAAACCGCAGGACAGCGCACGCGACTGCGGTGAATCTGATTCCGATGAGACAATTTGATTACAATTTACAGAAGTATTAGACTTCTGTAAATTGTAAAGGCGAGAACAAACGATACTGACTGTGTCCGGTTACGCTCCATAACACCTAAGGTATTGTATGAAGTGTCTCGAGAATAGAATTTCATGCATTTTGCAACGACCACTCTCGATCCATATTAATATCCAGGTGAAGATCAATTTCAATGAATTCCTGATTTTTCCTGGGCACCCAGAAACTATCTCACGCAAATACGGAAGCTTGGTCAAACCTGATAAAATGAGCCATCCCTTAAAAGAATCGAATACTCAGCTATCCCAAATCGAATTCCCATGAGTTTCTGCTCCTTGAGTTTGGTCTTAATATTATGGCGTGTTTCTCTTGTGTAGTAACTGCCACACTTACACGGGATTTTATTAACTCTCGGTATTTTCAGCGGGCCCTTGTCTTTCCGTGAACGCAGGCAGGTCATACCTACCTCTTATTGAACGATTCTATAGTATTGTTTTAACTGTGACGATGCTTAATTCAAATCAAATCAAAACCATTTATTGCGTAATGAAATTACTTGAATGTTACATGGCAAGTTCTCAAAGAAAAAGCATTGTTTATTTAGATTCAATTTTTGCAGGAGTACCTCTTTCAAGAATGTCAATCCAATGGGCGCCAGGGCAACCAGACAATTTCGAGAACTCGGAGAGCTGCCTTGTGATGCTGCCTGGGAATAACGGCACCGTGGGAGATGTGAAGTGCACAGACGTCTTCCCATTCGTCTGCTATAAGAAGAGAACGCAGTCGCTGGTGTATAATGAATGTGGAACGCATGATACAGGTGAAGATTCTAGCAGTTCGAGTATCTTAAATCATTTACATTTATGTTATAAACTGGTAAACTTTGTTTGTATGATTGTTTGTTTTGTAATGGATAATCTATAACAAACTATTAAACTAATTTTAAAAATACTTCACCTATATTTAGCTTATAATATATAAGCGAGTAATATGGATATGGATTAGGGGTGTTGGATATTAATGTCATGATATCCAGCTCGAACTTTTGTAGTCCATAATCATGATACAGCTCGAAGATATGTCTAGGAGTCAGCTTTGACAAGCTGATGATGATGATGCTTAAAAAGCAGGCCATTATAGAATATAGATTCAGAAGTTTATACGCAGATCGCTTGGGATCAGAATTGTGGGGCAGGGGGTTATTCTATCCATTTATCGTGGGTTGGCCTCTTAATGACCCCTTGACTGGTCACTGATTAACATCTTGATATCCTCACAGATCCTGAGGATATCTTTTACGTGGATTACAGTATAACGGTCGTCAGCATTTATTTTTAAGGTGAACCAAAGAAGAGTTTATTGAAACGATGGAAAGTTTTTATAAAAACTGGTATAAATTACGTATTGCTTATTTCGAGTAAGCCCTTGACTCGAGTTTATAACTCCCAGATACTCGAGTCGGGTGTTTACTTGAAAAAAGTAATACGTAAGTTATACCGGTTTTAAAATTAATTATGAATAACACTTACGGAAGTTTTGATAGTATAATGGAAAGTTAGGCCATATAGTAATGTTACACACCCCTTTCCTTCAGAATACAACCTTGACGCTCGTACTGGAAGCTGCTATAAATTCCACCGACGGTCCATGACCTGGCCTCGAGCGTACACGACCTGCATAGCTGAAGGAGGCCACCTGGTCATCATGAATAGCGATCTGGAGTCTCAAGTCATAAGAGAACTCTACGCAAAAAATCCAGATAAAGAGATCATTTCCTCAATCCCATACCATGCAGCCATTGGAACATATGATTTTGGAGATGGTGGATATTGGTTGACCATTCATGGTAAGTTAATAAAACAAAGGAAAGTTAACAAGACAAGAAAATGTTTTTTTTTTAAAAACAACATTTGAAAGAAAAGCTTTTTATCATCCGCCTTCCCATATTCCACTTAAGTGGGGGCGGCACAACATGTTATTTTCTTCCATTCTCCTCTATCTCCCTTTTTTATCGGTAAATACGCCTTTTATACACATTTCTTCTTTTACGCAGCCCATCCACCTCTTATGACGCCTGCCTCTACTATTGTATGCATCCACATTCATATTCATCACTCTTCTTGTAGCATGGCTTTTTTCCTTCTTGATCATGCGCATACTACGCTAACCTATTATTCCTCATCTCTTCTGTTACTTAAATACTTCTTTTTATATAATGATTTCCATCATATCCATTACTAGCAGCGCCCCGCGGTTTTACCCGCGTAAGTCTCGATCCCGTGGGTATATTGGGATAAAAATGTGCATTTGTGTTATTTCGGGAGTCCAGTTATCTCCATTCCAAATTTCATGCAAATCCGTCTAGCCGTTTCAGCGTGAAGAAGTAACAAACACACACACAAACTTTCGCATTTATAATATAAGTGGGATTGTCACTCCACTCCACACATCCATCCCAACATTAGCGTTTCCGTGGCATGCACTCTTATTTAATTCGTCACTTTGTTAGCCTAACACTCAACTCCATACAATACGACATGCCTGATGATCGTCTTGCAGAATTTCCCCTTAAGTTTAAGGAGCATTTGCATTTTATTAGGCATAAAAGTAGGCCAAACAATAATACCAAGGAGATAACTAAGTACTTATTATTTTAGGTGAGACCCCGAAGGAGGCTGGATACGAGCGGTGGAACCCTCACGAGCCCAACAACGGCACACAACCCCGGGGAGAGTTCTGCGGCGTCACACATAGAGAAAATGGTTTTCTCTACGATGCTCCGTGTGACTGGGTCTTGCCGTTCATATGCGAGATGAAACCACAAAGCCTTCGAGATCTCTAGGATGTTATTTAATCATTTACCCGTGTAACTTACTAACTATCTACTTTTAAGTTATGTAACTATCTACTTTTAAGTTTTCTCTTACGTTCAACAAGTCATTTCTCAATCTTAAGTTTAAAAAAAGGCTTTTGTTTTTATGTGTTGGCATTTCTTCCGTACAATTTCTGAATACAAATATTTTTCAGTTGAATTTGTGTATAATCATTATCACTCCTGTGGTACCTACACGTATTTAAAAAGTTTAAGCTCGCATAACATCCGATTGAACTTATCAATAACTACGAGTACCATTGTACCACAACACCAGATCACCAGGATCAGATATTTGCAGATCATACAAACCGTTTACCTGCAGCGGGAATCTAAGGGTCGGCACACATCTGACGGAAAATGCGTCGCGTATTATCGGTCGCGTCACGCCAAAACAGATAAATATATAATAAAACATTCAACCTTTCACACCTAACCGATGATGCTTTAGTGCGTCCTGTGTGGAATTTGTCTGTTTTGGCGTTACACGACCGATAGTACGCGACGCATTTTCCGTCAGATGTGTACCGACCCTAAACCAAACACCTCTCGTGTCGGCTTCTAACCCACCACACCACTGTAGAACTATTTATTATAAGTATACTGGAAATGTATTTAATTTTAAATCGCCTAATATTAATACCTATATCCGAATACACGACGCTCATTTGGAACCTAAGTGGATATCCGTGTTTTTTTACTGTGGGCTGGAAGATCAGCGCTGGGTTGACAACGCGGCCTAGCAAACGCGCAGTTGTGGACCCTTTTGTAATTGTTTTTGTTTTTGTTTTTATTAAGTTTATACTTGTTTGCTTTTTTGTATTTACCTACTCACGAATAAACGTTTTCTTTCCTTCTAGCACCACCGAGGTCTTTCTGATTAAGATGTTGATAAACATATAACTGCACCATAGGTTGACAATCGGTACTAGGCTGGCTAGCTGTTAAAGTTACAGTTAGAGGCTGTTTGTTTGGTTTAAACTATTGCCTAGTTTATAAGGTTTCAGAAAATACAATAATACCTACAATTCAAATATAATTTATTGTCAAACATTATGAGGCAGATGCTTTCACCAAAGTTACTGTTGTGGTCGAAGGGCAGATGTTACAATAAAGAAACGCAGTGGATATTACTGAATTGCTACTTAAATCTGTGTACAATTTCAATCGATGTCTGTAGAAATTAGAAAGAGAATTATACTGAACCTCAAAGTCAATTGGAATATTAATTTACATAAAAATTATATACAACCAAGTTTTGATGTTTTGATTCTTTAGGGCTGTCATTTAAGAATAAGAGTCTAATAATCTCCAATATCTGGGAACAGGCTGTCCGGTTTCTTCTCGCATATGAAGGGTATGTTCACATCGCACCAGACGTCATTGAGGTTTCCGCTCCTCAAAATGCTGCCACAGTACTCGCCGTCATCTCCGGTCCGTTTGGTCGTGTTGGACGGCTCTCCGCTCTCGAACCGGTCGAATCCGGCCTGATTCAGGGTCTCGCCTGAAATATTTAAACGACAATAAACCACACAGAAACAACATTATCTTCTAGATTGTTTAAAATAAGGCTAATAGTGCAGAACGCCTGAATCCTGACACCATACTAGTTATTACAACCAATAATTACTCTCTTGGCTAAATGGCAATATGGCTCGTTCTGAGCTACATACCTAACTACCCGAGACTGGGTGAACAAGAATAAAGCGATTTGACATAAAGTTAAGTAAAGTAAAGTAATCGTTTATTATCTTAAACAGTGTATACGGGGAACATTTCTTGACATTTCAATGTGTATTGTAACAAAAAAAAAAACAATATTTGAAATGACCATAGGTTAGGCTCTGTTCCCCCCCTGTAAAGCCTGTAAGGTGGGGTCATAGGGATTCGCCACGGACTCTCCATCAGTTAAATTACTTGCATATTTTAATGTGCTGATGTTAGACTAGAAATGCAGTAGACACAATGTTAATACTAAAAATTAAACTAAAAAAAAAGTAAGAGTAGGATCCAAGGAGTTTTAATGCCAAATGGGTGTAATGAATGTGTGTGTAAACGTTGTGGGATGTGAGTTGAGTGTATGAGTGAGTATATATAATTGTGTAGTGTGAATGTGTTTTCTTAAATAATACTGTTGTTAATATAATATGGGTGTGTGGGTCATTCAATAAAATTCAATATTTTCTCAGTTTCGTCATTAGTTTACATCGAAGTTACACGTGTTTCGGGATGTGACAAGATGTCAGTCCAGCAAATATTTTATCTTAGGTCATGGATACAAGTTCACTATGTAGGTTTTCCATCAATTACCTAAGTCTACATAAGAGTAGGACTATTGGGGGTTTTGTTTTACTGGTAAGTCTAATATGGGTACAATGTTCCCAGTGGTCTTACTAGTAAGTCTTTTAGGAAGAAAATTACCAGTAGTTCAACTGGTAAGACTACTCGGTAAAACTACTGGGAATAGCCCGGATTTACTTAGGTACATATACCTTTGCAACTATAGTATACCTGTGACCATTTTGATACCTTGAAGATTTTTCATATAACGCCCCACTTGACCTGATTGCTCACTTTTAGTTTTATTACCGCTTCTTGGACCCAAACACTCTCAACACGCACCAAATCAACTCGGCTCATAGCCTTACCTACAAATTGTACCAGTACCCACCTGCAAAATTCTATGAAAATTGGATCAACTGTTACTACGAAAGTTATCAAACAGAGGTCAAACATACAAAGGTACTCGTACCTACATAAATACATCCAATTTGAATTAAATTTTAAAATAAGTTTACCATGAATAGTCATCCAAGACCCGCGCTCTCCCCAGTCGTGGAATCCAATAGCTGAAGAGAAGATCAAGTTATCTGGGTATTTGGCGAAGAGTTCTTTCAGAACCTGAGATTCCTCGACACTGTTGATGATGGCGAGATGGGCTCCTTCGGCCGCGCAGGTCATGTACGCCCGAGACCAGGGCAAACCTCGTCGGTGGAACTTGTAGCAGCTTCCAGTTCGAGCGTCCAGGTTGTATTCTGTAAATATAGTATCTCTGTATCATCATCAACCTACCTATATTGTTTCCTCAACGCCACGTAGGCCTGAGTACTACTATTTTATTAATTTATTTTTATTATTGATTTATATTTTATTGTTATTTATTTTAAGGGCTGAATTTTGTAAAGCTCTTTCTTAGTTAGCACCTAGAAGCCGAAACGAATATTCATGCCAAAATTCACGTCTCTAAAAACATACAACACGGAACTTTCATACAAAGTTTGACACCCGTTTTCAACCCCTTTGAGTGCGGATTTTCAAACATCCTTTTTAGTGCGCCCACAATAAGTGCTTGTGTCAAATTTCAGGCCTCTCAGCACAGTAGTTTCCGAGATTTCGTCAGTGAGTGGACTTCTCTCTTATCTACTGACTTGTAGATTATTAAATGATTATTAATTACTATCCAATGCGTTTAATTATTGTGGTGTCTTGTTTATTTTTTTTTTGTTTGACCAATGTTGTATTTGACTTACGAATGTTTTAAATCTTTGTTTTGACTAATTATTCAACTTATTGCCAGAGGGCCACAACACAAAAAAAACTCATTTTTTTCCAAATATAGTATCTAATTCTTCAAAAATTTTATATTCGAAAAAGACACCCATGATTCTAGCGTTAGAAATGGGTTAATCAGACAACCGCCCCTTTGGCATTCCAAGACTTTGGTGACCAAATTCAGAGCAACACGGCCATCTTGTCTGTTGTGTCCTCGGAGTGCACGTAATTTCTGTGAAAAAGGGCCATATTGCAAAATAAGTCTGAGTTTCAGTAAAATGTTATAAATTAAAGGGCCATATTTTGGAATGCGGCCATTTGTAATATAAATATCACGCGAGTACCTACAACAATTTGTTATGCCAATGTGCCATATTATAGGATGTGACCACTTTGTATTTAAATACTATGAGATTATTATTTATTTTTTAAGATGAAAGTGCAGTACTTATTATGCGTCTGTTTGGTATGAGTATGCAAGAAAAAGATGAATAAGATAGTATTTATAACCAAAACTTAGGTCATGTTTCTTGTGTGGTTGTATTGATAATTGTAAAGATTGGCTTATAGGTATTTTTTAAAGCCAGTAATTTTAATTTTACCTATTATTATTATTTTACTAATAATTACGGGAAATAAGTACGCGATTCTTCACTCGCGTGCACGCAGTAGGCTTGCGTAGCTAATCCACGCACCGCGTGAGTATCTAAAAGGCTGCGTTTCCATTGACGCAGAGTTGGGCGGAGCGGTGCTTAGCGGTGCATGAATTGACCAATCACTATGCTCGAAATCTCTGCTCCGCTTCAATGGAAACAGCACGAACGGAGCGGGGCAGAGCTGAACGGATATTCATATAAAATAAGCGAGGTGATGCGGAGCGGAGGACAGCGGGGCGGTGCGTTGCGGAGGGTAGCTAGGAGAGCGAAGCGGCGAGGTGCGGACCTGGGTGCGGGGGAGGGTGTGACGCCACGACTCGCGCGCAGTGCGTCGTAGTAGTCAAACGTTTAGCGTATAGCGTCACACGTTTGGAAATAAGTTGAAAATTCTCCATGCACAGAACGATAATTTTTATATGTTGTCGAATCCAGAATCTATGTTTTCTTTTCATATCCAAAAAAGTTGCAACAGTCAATGCTACTTCATCTGATTCGTTATCTTCGTCGTCAAGTAAGGAAAGATATAAAAGGATTGCTTATTTCTTTTTAAGCGACAACATGACATATGCTCTTTCTGAAAGATGGAGACAAGCTGAGCTCAAAATTGCGCAATTCCAAAGTTAGCTCCACTCCGCTCCTCTCCTCTCCTCTCCGCTCCGCTCCGCTCATCTCCTTTCTGCTTCAGTGGAAACACTTACCACATTTCACCGCTATTCTCCGCTCATCGACGCGGAGTTGGGCGGAGCGGTGCTTAGCGGTGCATGAATTGACCAATCACTATGCTTGAAATCTCTGCTCCGCTTCAATGGAAACAGCACGAGCGGAGCGGGGCAGAGCTGAACGGATATTCATATAAAATAAGCGAGGTGATGCGGGGCGGAGGACAGCGGGGCGGTGCGTTGCGGAGGGTAGCTAGGAGAGCGAAGCGGCGAGGTGCGGACCGGGGTGCGAGGGAGGGTGTGACGCCACGACTCGCGCGCAGTGCGTCGTAGTAGTTATCAACGCTACGTCATAGGTGCAATACGTATCAAAATGGATGAGAAGTTCATTGAAAGTGTTAAACAATTCCCGTGTTTATACACGTTTGGAAATAAGTTGAAAGTTCTCCATGCACAGAACGATATTTTATATGTTGTCGAATCCAGAATCTATGTTTTCTCTTCATATCCAAAAAAGTTGCAACAGTCAATGCTACTTCATCTGATTCGTTATCTTCGTCGTCAAGTAAGGAAAGATATAAAAGGATTGCTTTTTTCTTTTTAAGCGACAACATGATTTATGCTCTTTCTGAAAGATGGAGACAAACTGAGCTCAAAATTGCGCTCCGCTCCGCTCCTCTCCGCTCCGCTCCGCTCCTCTCTGCTCCGCTCCGCTCCTCTCCTTTCTGCTTCAGTGGAAACACTTACCACTTTTCACCGCTATTCTCCGCTCATCTCCGCACAGCTCCGCGTCAATGGAAACGCAGCCTAAGTGGTAAGTGTTTCCACTGAAGCAGAAAGGAGAGGAGCGGAGCAGAGCGGAGCGGAGAGGAGAGGAGAGGAGAGTTTAACACTTTCAATGAACTTGTCATCATCATCTCTTCGCGTTGCGGAGGGTAGCTAGGAGAGCTAAAAGAAAGATATAAAAGGATTGCTTTTTTTCTTTTTAAGCGACAACATGACATATGCTCTTTCTGAAAGATGGAGACAAACTGAGCTCAAAATTGCGCAATTCCAAAGTTAGCTCCACTCCGCTCCGCTCCTCTCCTCTCCGCTCCGCTCCTCTCCTCTCGGCTCCGCTCCGCTCCGCTCCTCTCCTCTCTGCTTCAGTGGAAACACTTACCACTTTTCACCGCTATTCTCTGCTCATCTCCGCACAGCTCCGCGTCAATGGAAACGCAGCCTTAGTAGGCACGAGAGCTGTGCTGCCTGGCCCACTGGCTGCATACTGCTGCCGTTGATGATGATGAAGTCATCAGGAGCCGATAATAGGGCCTCAACTTTGGTAGCTCAACTGATCCAAACCACTGCCAGACGGAAGCGTCCCAAAGATGCTGGCTGCATTGCCACGCTGAACGGCAATACTAATGCGTTGAGCCCGATAAGTGCTCTCTGGCCACGCGTCGTTTTGGCAAGACGCCCTGAAATAATTTTGAAAACGCGAAGGGCCCCGGTACCCCACTGACACAATGTCTCGACCCCGAAAGGAAAATAAGTAAGCTCTGTCGAAACTTGCATATTTGCGTCTTTTGAGGTTCGCAGTGGAATCTGCCACCGCACCGGCCCTTACTGATGTCCCGGACAGATGAGATGGCGCAAGAGTATCAACGCATGTTTATAGCGTCCCACACCAAACGCCTACCCTTCTCAAACGGAACAAGAGTCATGCCGTCAGGCCGCTTACCATCGTCACGTAGCAGATTATTCGGTTCTAGAATCGTTGGAATGTTAACGCTGGTACAGGCCCGGCGAATGATATCATTAAGGCTAGCGTGGCGGGAAATCCTACCGGCCGTCCTGGTACACGATAAACCGTGGTGACCGAGCTGATCAACAGCCGTACCGCACTAGCAGTGATGAGGGTCACAGCACCCTGCACCCAACCGTAAAGAAGTTGCAATATTTAAAGAAACTGGAGCCATTCAAGTATCAGTATTGTGTGATAGAAGTGCTTGCAACCAAAATCCTGACTCTTATTTGGAAACGGCCAAGAGACGAGCACGATCTGTGGAGCTTGAGCACGTTTATAACAGACAATTCCGCGTCAGCTCACACAAAGGCCCGTCCCATTGTCGTTGAGACGAAAGAGATTTGGGGGGAGCAGTATCGGGGCAAACACTATGCCATGCATTTCGAGCCTCGTCTAAGTACGAAATTTTGAGAGAATTACCAGAAAGAGCCACAAGAGAAGGAGATAGAATTTTGTTAACAAAAGAACAAGTGCGGACGGAATAAGAACGCTGTTAGGGTAAGAGTTTTAACATTTTGGAGTAGGTACTATTTATTTTTGTAAGTAAGTAAGTTTTTCAGTATAATCACGTAATTTTCTGAAGAATTCAGTGGTAGTATTTCTGGGAAGCTGTATTCTTTTTGTGTTTAGCAATGGTTGATTGTAATAGTTTTTTTTAAGAAAAACGTTCAATAAACAATTCATTTTTATAAGCAAAAGGGACTCATGTGATATTTTCTTTCGTAATCTGCAAGCTGCTGCAATTACTTAGTAATAAATGAATACAACTTTTAAATACGCTCAAATGATATATAATACATAGATGTAGCCCATATAGATTTGTAAAAAAATAAAAAATATCACGATGAAAACTTTGATGGGCTCTCCTATAAAATTTACCATTTTCACCTTGTGGCCCTTTCGCATTTAACCAGCGATATGTGCACTCATGTTCTACCTGATTATCATTATTTATTTTTACTTATAACTGATTATTGTTATCAATAAATAAACTATGAACTTTTAAAAGAGATAGTGTTTTACCACCAAATTATTTAACTACTAATTTTGGTGACTCAAACCCCTTCGGTCGTCAAGGAAACCGGGATTTCGTAACTTTCCTAGAATGCTTTTTTATAGTTCTTCATAACTGGTTTCTATGAAGGCTTTTTTAATACCTTTATGGGAATGGTTTCAAAGAACTTCACAGACTAGCTATAATAGATGGATTTATCTTTGTTCTTTATTGCACACAAAAAACAGATAAAATACAGCAAGAGTTAGCGGAAATGTACAAAGACGACCTTAACCCTGAGGTGAATTTTCATCCAGCAAACTTTTGAGGCTAGAGAGTGGTGATTACAGAGGTAGGTTGCTGCAAAATTAAAATTGAAATAAAAACGAATTTTTGAAATTAAATCTGTTTCCAAGAGAAATAATAATTAAAGTATAATTACAATAATAATACCCTAATAGAGATATAATCCTAACTATTCCTATTTCCTATTAATATTATAAAGTTTGTTTAGATGTATCTTTATTACTCTTTCACTTAAAAACTACTGGATGGATTTGGATCAAATTTGGAATGGAGATAACTGTACTCCCGGTATAACACATATGTACATTTTTATCCCGATATTCTCTCGGGATCGAGACTTACGCGGGTGAAACCGCGGAGCACTGCTTGTAATATTATAAATGCAAAAGTAAGTTTGTTTGTTTGTTACGCTTTCACGCCTAAACTATTCAACCGATCATCATGAAATTTTGTGCACGTCATGAACATAGGATACTACCTTTTTTAAGCAACTCAACGCATTTGTAGGCGCTGGTAAAAGATAGTAGGTCTATAACTAAACCTAAAGTGATACATAAATTAATATAATTAGTACCTAAAAAACTAAATGTAAACGTAAATTACGTAAATAAATACTAAATAGTTGTCTTTTGTTTTTCCTTTATTATCTTTCAAAGATGGATCTAACTTATATCATTAGGGACTAAGCCACACTAATAAGACCTCCTTTAGTTATGCGTAATGGACACTTAACTAATGCCCGCCACAGCTCATGGAATCAATCTTTACTGTAGGGTTAAGTAGTATCGTCTCTTATTGGCATTCGTTACGTAGGTATCCATTACGCTGAATTTAGGTAAGTCCAATGGAATTTGTAAAAGTGGAACAGTGGATCTTGTGGCATTGTTCCATGAAACAAAATTGTATAGGAAAACTGGGAGTGATACCACTTCACCGTGCACCATAGGTACTTACCTGTATCGTGAGTGCCACACCCTGTTAACAACAGTGTTGTTTTCTTCTTGTAGCAGACGTACGGGAAGACGTCGGAACACATGACGTCACCCACGGTGCCGTTGGACTGCGTCAGCATGACGAGACAACTCTCTGAATTAAGGTAGTTGTCAGGCTCTCCTGGCGCCCATTCTAAAGGCAGCTTCAACAGGGGCACTCCTAAAATTTTAAAAACAAAATTACAATAAATTAAAATAATTCATCATTATTTTACTTATGCCTGTCAATAGTGATTAGTAGTCAATAGAGATAATGATAATGATAATGATAATCGTTATTTCCCTTTTGACACTATGCATGTACTTTAGGTACGTCAATAAACAATTTATAAAAAATAATAATATTCGTTATAATTTAATACAAAATTAAATTAAATTAACAATGAGACACCGTCAAGTTGTAAAAACATTTTAAAAAAACACGAATAGACCAATCAGTAATCTTCTTATAAACATCACAAAATATGGATTTATTAGCCAAGGCCTCGTATTTTTTTTAATGTAATTTAAAAATACTGTCCCTTGTTTTTCTACTATATCAATTGGAATATTATTATACAATGTAATAGATACAATAATTAAACTTTCTTTAGTTTTTGCCTAGTCTTATACAGAATGAGAGAGAAAAAGTGAACGAGAGTAGGAGGCGCGGTGACGTACGCTGCATACAACCGCACTTTGTTTGCTGTATTTAACTGAAGTGCTGCAGTCGTGAGTGTGGTGTGGTGCATCGTTTCGCCCCTGGTATCGATCACTCAAATGTGAAGCTGGCCATGTTTTAACAATGATAAATAAATGAACATGAATTAAGGTTTGGAAACAGTTCCAAACCATGGCGGTACGGAGGCCTGCAATGCTCTTAGTTCCAAACCCAAATTCATGTTCATTGTGCGGTTTGTAAAAAATATATACGCTGGTAAGCTGGTGCTGTGATTGAGCTAAAAAATGTAGCCACACAATAATACCTTCAATAGAAAAGTAGTCCCCTTTGGAGAACGACGCGTGGACGCCAGTGAATATGGTGGTAAGTTCAGTGCCCCTTACTTCTCTCACGTGGTCTATGATTGCTGACTGTAGCTGGTTGGTTAGTGGAGAAGCCAGGACGCTTCCTGTAATTATTATTAAAGAGAGTACCTATATTAAAATGTTTGACAAAGCAACTTGAGACAGTTTGGAAAATTCTTTTATTTTTCCCCTCTATCAAAAATGTTTACAACAGTCCGAGCCCTCTTTGTTATCATCATCAGCCAGTGTCCGTCTACTGCTGGACAGGGGCCCGTACATTTAAGTACTTGCCTATGCTGAAAGCCACGATGAAAGCCGTCTCCACCCACCAATTTCCTGTAAACATTACAATGTCATCAATATCATCATCATCATCATCAATGACAAGGCCCATGCACAGCCGCTACTTCATCAACAATATGTAATTTGACTAATCCAAGTGTACCTCTTATGTGTTCCAAAGGAAATAAATGAATTGAATTGAATTCCTCGCCACGTTAGCCAAGACGCCTTTGTATTGGGCATTTACCTTAGTACATATGCCAAGTTGGTATAATATGTGATACCTGCAAAATATGTACCTGCAAAATATTTATCTGCAATTGTTTACCGATACCAATTTTATTATATTGCGACACAATCCTCACCCACACACGAGCGAAAACTCCATAGAACATCCATGAGCTTATTGACGCAATATTTCGTTGCTGATGATGACTCACCTTCAACGTGGCATCGAAGCCGCGCTTCCCTCCACGTAGCCGGCACTTGGTGCAGCTTCAGCCATCCATCAGCCTTCTTACTGAACTTGTAGTCAAATCGAAGCTTTCTGCCTGATTGACCTGCAATACGAGCACTACTAAAATAATAATAGTAGATTAAGCACTATGGGAATAAAGCAGTGTCTTACTACGTGGGTGGCATATTGAACCCTGAGCGTAACGGGGGGCTCGTAGCGAGGGAGTTATATAGCAGAGTAACCTATATAGTTCTGAGCAGTTATATTTGAAGTAGCTTACCTAGAACTTTACTAATTGATTGTGAAACAAAGCCTAAGGATGAACTCTTAGGCTTATGTAAGATGGAACAAAATTCATTATTGCGTCAATAAATTACTTACCATGGCAAAGCGACGATACCAATAACGTTATATATAAAAATTCTCGCATCATTTTTAAGAACACATAACTTTTAACCACATTAAACGACTCTAAATCGATGGACACAACTGGAATATCATAAGTTTGTGTTTTTCCTTTTATACCTTGTAGTACTTAAGTTTTGATCTACGTTCATTAGTAATTAATTATACTAGTACCACTAGTGAACTATTAGCGGAGGAAATAACATTAGAAACTTGATTTTTAGGGTTCCGATTGTAAAGAATGTCAATGGGACGCGATTCCTAAGTCTGTCTGTCTTTTTTATGTCCCAGTGGCATATCTCAGCAGTTGTAAAAAATAAAAAATCTGTAGAAATGTTTACAGCTAACCTAACTTTTTATTTTTTGTCTGCAGAGTGAGAGTTCGTTTACGAATAAACTGGTCTGGGGAGGATTTGAATTATGTGAGACTCGCCGCCCTGAAAAGGGCAGAATACCCACTAAAAACACTACGGTGTTCCTCTCGCGCCGAAACGAAATCCTTCCGCGATCTGACTGGCGATATAAGTAATCCCTCTCATTCTGGGCGGCCTTAGCCGTCATCTCAATAAACTTTTCATCATCTTTCCTTCCCCCCGGAACGGCTACAGGCTGCACAGGCACGGAGTGGTGACCGCGGCTGCGCAGTGCACCCCACTTCGAAGGGGCTACAGGCTGCACAGGCACGGCGTGGTGACCGCGGCTGAGCAGTGCATCCCCCTGGAAGGGTGACAAGCTGCACAGGCACGGAGTGGTGACCGCGGTTGCACAGTGCGCCCTTCACTGGGCAGCAGTGCAGTTCTTGCACATTTGCTGCCCCATTCATCCACCCATCACCTTTCATTCTCACTCGCACCTTATGGCTTCATGGCCCTTGGCCCCATGGCCCACATCTGCTACCGTTCAGGAACACTTGTACGATGACGGATCCCTTGAAGAAGGGAACTCTTCGAGACGTGAGACTCTTCCGCCCCTAGGGACCTCCACTCGAAGATCACACACACCTTATTGCATTGAATTGAATTGAATTGAATTAATTTATTGACATAGATGATACACATTAACACTTATATATAATATACTAGCTGACCCGCTCGCGACTTCGTCCGCGCGTAGATTAGGTAGTACCTACGTACTCGTACGTACTATGCTTTCTGTAAATAGTTTATTTTTTATTTATTTTATTTATTAAGGAAAAACAAACAACTACATTATATATCTAGGTACAATCAGTATTAATACATAAATTTAATTATGTAAGACTTATTAATAATGTAGTCCACAACGTTCTCCACATGTTAGTTTTATACATGATTACAAAAAGATGCAGCTAGAGGGTCTGTCAGATGATTAATAATTATATAAATCTCAGTAGGTAAGTAAACCAAAGAGAAATGACAAAACCCCACTCAAAGAAAAATTACATTAAAAGTAAATAGCAAATAAGAGCAGGTACAGACCATTTCCCGCAAGATGGCGCCTGCTGTGGTTGGCACGCCAACCAAGGCAAGCGCCATCCTACGGTGAACGGGCTGTAAGTTAATGATACATATTAGGACAAAAAAGATTACAACAAAGAAACTAATAATGATATTATATGTAAATCTACTCAGGAAAGCGCAGTAATTAACTGATTTTTATATTTATAAGAAGAACAAGAGAATAAATCAATATCAGTAAAGTAAAGATTATGGGACTCAACCATTCGGCGAATAGGGGCACGATGTCCCGAGTTGGTGCGGCAGATGTTTAAAGCAAACAGTGGACGAGAGCGAGTTGCTCGCGGAGTGCACGTCCTCGGGACGACGTAACATAGTCTACACACTAAGTCTATACAATCTATGTTATTGTGCACAATATTATATAGGGTAACTGCTTCGAGGTATTTACGTCTGGACTCAAGAGGAATAAGTTTATATTTGGAGAGTAAAACAGAGTACGAATATTTGCGGTAGCTGCGCAAACATTTGTAGGTCATGGAACGTAAGTACTTTCGCTGGACCCTCTCAATCGCAACGATATATTTGTTATAAAATGGGTTCCAAACCGGCATTGCATACTCAAGCTGAGAGCGAACCAATGCTTTATAAAGATAAAGAAAAGTGGAAGCACGTCTGAAATCAGCGGACGACCTCATGATAAAACCGAACATTTTAAAAGCCTTATTAATGACATTCTCTACGTGTAGATCCAAACAGAGATGGCTATCAAGCAGGATACCAAGATCCCTCAACGCCACTACTCTCTTAAGGGACGCATCGCAAAGGTTATATGTGAAAGAGATTATATTAATATTTTTGGTAAAGTTAATGAAGTTACATTTTGGCAAGCTAAGGTGTAGTTTATTGACATTACAGTAATAAGTAAGTCTGTTTAAGTCTTGTTGTAGTAGAATGCAATCATCAATAGTTTTAATAGGTTTGTATACTTTAAGGTCATCCGCGTATAGCAGAAACTTGGAGTTCAGAAAACATTGATCAATATCATTGATGAAAAGAACAAAGAGAAGCGGGCCAAGGATGGAGCCCTGTGGTACACCAGAAGTTACAAGCACGCTGTTAGATTGAAAGCCATTAATTACGACTCTTTGTGTTCTATTTGTGACGTAAGATGAAAACCAACGGAGAAGGTTACCACGGATACCATTGTACGCAATCTTTTTGAGTAAGATATCATGATCCACCTTGTCGAATGCCTTCTTGAAATCCGTATAAACAGCGTCCACCTGTATACGCTTGTCGAGGTTTTCAAAAAGAGTACTTGTGAAGACTACTAAATTAGACGTGGTAGATCGGCGCTCAACAAAACCATGCTGCTCTTGTATTATTATATTATGAAGGGTCGGGTAAATCTCATTATGCACTAGCCTTTCAAAGAGCTTCGACATGGCGGACAATATAGATATTGGTCGATATTGCTCAATGTCGTGCTTAGGGCCTGCTTTGTGTACAGGAGTTATATAAGCACGTTTCCAAACGTCTGGAAAGACACCATGGGTAAGGCATTTATTATAGGTAATAGTTAGGGGCATGCAAATACTATTAGCTGAGCTGGACGGTATTCCATCTGGTCCAGGGCCTTTGGATGGATCTAGAAGTTTCAGTTCCCTCAAGACACTATTCTCCTCGAACTTAAGACTAGCTAGTGGAACACTACAGTCAGATGAATTGAGTGAATGTTTCCAATGACCTACCGTTGAAGAAGCCGGTTCAAAAACGGATTTGAAGAAGTCAGAGAACATATTGCAAATGGTTTCAGGGTTAGAAGATTTAATATTTTGATATATCATCGAGGATGGGATATTAGATTTAGTTTTCCGGTTAGCAATATATGTCCAAAAGTATTTGATATTAGTAGTAATATTATCTTCAACGCCGCCCATGTAATCCTTAAAACATTTATTACACTTTTCCTTAAAGATGGCCCTATACTCTGAAAACCTTAAATAATCCGAATTATTGTTAAACTTCTTCCATTTAACCCATGCCTTCTGTTTTTTCTTAAAAATGCCGATTAGTGAGTGAGAAAACCAGATAGGAAAATTAGTTGATCTAGGACCTAGTAGGGGTATGTTTTCTTTAATTATTTCATTAATGGTATTATAGAAGGAATCAAGAGCCTCCTCGGCAGTGAGATTACACAGTTGTTCGGCCCAATTTATTTCAGATATTTTAGTGTTAATTGTATTGTAGTCAGCTTTACGGAAGTTGTGTTTGGCTATGGGGGTTTTCCTTAAAGAATGCATAGGCAAATAGAGAGACAGGCATGCAATGAAAGGAGGGTGATGTGGAACGGCATTAACCAAGGGATTAAGCTGAGGCTCAAGTGTGCAAGGCACGTTAGTTATAAGTAAATCAAGTATATTACCAGCATCATTCTTTATATAATTATATTGCGAGGAGTTGAGAGTGGACATACAGCTATTTAATTGAAGACCGCGAGGTGACGAGTCAGTGCAAAAAAGGCCAACAGAGTTGGAAAGATTGCTACTTGGTATTGAGTCAGCCCAACGAATGCCAGGTAGATTATAGTCACCCAAAATATAAACATTTTCCACACATGGGTTTATCAGGATATCTTGAAGGTGGTCGAAATGACTCTCATAGGTATCCGCCTTTGTCCATGGAGGTAAATATGCAATAATATGCAATGCAATAATAAAGGTAATAGTTGCTGGTACAAATATCTGCCTGAAGGTATAAGTACACTGCTGGCCATGGGCCACCCCTATATAATGCCACAATGAACATCCTGAGCCGCCTCCATGCAACTTTTAACATTCGTCGGCCCATCGAGGAGGCTTTCTACTCGTCCGGTTGAAGGTTGCCACTCGAGAGCAATTATTCCTTAACGGTTGTTGGTTCTGCCACAGAAGAAATAATGTTCTGCGGGCTATATGGTCTGCCCATTGCCACTTCAACTTGCTAATTTTGAGAGCCTGGCAATGGTCCCGATTCTTTTACGCATCTCTTCGTTTCGGATTCAGGTACATGTACGGATTCTCTGAGCACAGCTCTCACCATAGCCCGCTGCATGAATTTGAGCTTTTATCATGCTTAAAGTTGATAATCACATCTCACTACCGTAAGTCATCACTGGCAACATTAACAGACTTTCATCTTGAGGCTCTCCAGTGTCTGTGATGTGAATATATAGCGTAGTTTCCTGAAAGCTGCTCACCTGAGTTGGATTCGTCGGCTAACATCATCATAGAAGGTCGAACACCTTCCTAGTTGAATCGTTTACCCAAGTAGACATAGTGGTCTAAAGCAACATAGCAGAATCACAAATGAACATTGGCAAGATACTAACAAACCCCCAAAAACAGCCAAAAAATACAGATCCTCAAAAATAAACTAATTATTCCCCCTTAAAACTCTCACAACCTAAGAAGCCTTACAAACCTGTCAACAGCCAGTCAAACTCATAAAAATAATGGGTTTATACCCTACCCTAACTCCTTAGATTTCATACAATGCCTTAAACTCTGAGAAACCCTTGAAACCTCGTACAAACCCATACAACCCCATTACGACGGACCTTGGTCAGGTGTCTTGCTTGGGAGTTGGGATTTTTACCAGCTTTTTACAACACCTACATACCTTAGAAACCCTTACAAATCCATACGACCCCATTTTAGACGTTAAATAACAAAGGACTTTTCTCATGATTTGAGATTTTTATTTTTCCTGGTGTTTGACTAAGTTTGAACGGTTTTCTCGTCCTCAAAACTCCCTATCTAACCCTATCCTATTTCGTCAAAATTGTAAGAGCAGTATTTCGAGATAATTTGTACAGACAAACAGACAAAGAAACAAATAAATTATATAAGTACCAACGTTGCTCGAACGCATAGAACTTTTTCAAAAAACTTCGTTTATAAAATAAAATTCGAATTTCGATAAAATAATAATATGAAAGTCCTTCTAACAGCACGCTTGGTTTGCCTTCTCCATCAGATTTATCAATATATCACCAACCCATCAAAATTTTCAGAACTCTCGTAACATACCTAGTATAAAGGTAGAGCTGTTCTGTGCTCGTAACTTACTAAATAAAGTCAAGTAAGTAAGTAAAGTAAGTTAGGATTGTCGACGCACCCAAAGTTACCAGGGATCTAGAGCTGTTGAGCTCGGTTATGTGAGGTTCACGGACTCGTGGACTCACTAAAAACACCCCGGTGGCCGGCCTCGATGCATGTCAAGGGGCTCCGGGACCTCCATACGGAACGCACCGGTGCCCCTCTCGCATTTACCTCTAGAGCACAGTCCCGGGCATGACTTCCATAGTCACGCCCAACACCCTCGCTGGTGCTCACAGCGACAACTTGCCACAAGTTATCGCTGCCTTCCCGGGGTCCGCATACAGGCAGCCAGAGCCCTCACTCCAACTACCCGCGGACCCGAAAAGGCCCCTGCCCGGCAGGGGCTACCGCACAACCCCTTTACTGGGGGGCAGGCCGCGCGGGGCGGCCGTTGCCAACGCCCCGCCGCCGCCTCCTTCTCCGAGCGGGATCGGCCCTCTCCCGATCTCGCTCGGCGGCCTCTTTCCGAACCATTACGGTCTCACAGAAAGAGGCCACTGCCTTCCACGCTGTCTCATCTGCCAACATAGCCTCGACTACGCTTGGCAGAGAGAGATCCTGCCCGATCCTGTTAACCAGGATTCCGCGCTCCACGCACCACGCTGAGCACTGCTCCAATGTATGCTGCGCGGAATCCAAGTCCCACCCACAATGGTGGCATTGTGGTGTCGGTTCGCGTCCGATCCTACTGAGATACTCACCGAAGCAACCGTGCCCGGTGAGTATCTGGGTAAGTCTATAGGTGACGTTCCCATGCTTCCTTTCCAGCCAGTCTTCGCGGTCTGGCGCAATGGCGCCGACGATGCGCTGGCGTGAGCTTCGCGGCTCATCGAGCCGCTCACGCCATTCAACGAGCGCACGTCGGCGCTCCTGCACCCGCACTTCAGCTGGCGCGGCATCGCCCGCGGCACCCTGTCTGAGACGGACGTACACGCGTGCGTCCATCTCCGCCAAGATGTCGAGGGGCGGGAACCGCGCCAAGATGGTGGCTGCCTCTAGGGATATCGTTCGATACCCTCAAAAACGTGTATCATTTGAGAGCTTTGTTCTCTTAGAGTTTGAAAGTTACAAGCTACTCTCAACTTTGCCTCCTACTCGAGTCCTAGGCAAAAACAGCTGTCATTTTTTTTTTTTTTTTTTTTAATTTATTTCATACACAATATTACACAGTTATAATTATAATATAGTACCTTAAAAACCTTCAAAGGTTTGACTAGGTACAATCACCAAAAAGTAGGCGCACACCACGCACATACACATTCATTATTGATATAAACAAACAAGGTAGGTAATGTAACAAATTATTATGCATAACATTCCACAGCCGATATGCACTCATGCCACGGCTGAGTTAGAAAGTAACAGTTTATTTTTTACTATTTACTTCATCTCAGTCGCTTCCGCGTCCGAGTGCATAGCGGGAGTGAGAAGAACGACAGCACGAGCTTCATGCGTATGAGTACAAGTAGCAAAGTCAAAGTCAAAGTCAAAAGTATTTTATTCATTGAAATCACAAGGATCATTTTGAATCGTCTTAAAAAATAAATTTACAGTTACTCCTGTTCCAACGCAACCAGACCTAGAAGAATCAGGCAACAAACACGGTCTGTTTTTCTTTTGATGATCCTTCTTACTACTAGGTGGAGAGCGCCTGTGTGGTGCCTCGAGAACAAGTGGAAGCTGATTCAAGGAAAAAAGGAAAACCAAATTAAAAGCCTTACTTAGGTAGGCAGTCAAAAGTAAGATGATAGAGAGAATCAGCAAAAGTTCATAAGGCAGCACACACTACGCTTGATATACACATAAATAACACATCATTAATAAATTATATGCAGGTACAGACATTGCAAATTGACAAATTAGGTGTCGAGGGGCAGAGCGACATCAGGTCACGCGGCTTTATCATTAACATAGTCATGTAGTGTGTAATACGCTTTCTTAATTAAATTATTCTTTATGTAAGATTTAAATCTTCGAATCGAAAGTTTAGAAGCACTTTCTGGAAGTTTATTATAGAACCGAACAGAATTCCCCATAAAAGACCCACTTACTTTTTTTAATCTAAATTTGGGAATACTCAGTTTATTTTTATTTCTTGTGTTAAAACAATGCACGTCACTTTTTTTCATAAATCTATCTAAGTGTTTATGTGTATATAATAAGCTTTCGTAGATGTATTGCGATATTACGGTGAGAATGTTAATTTCCTTAAAACGCTCCCTCAAGGAGTCACGTGTCTTCATTTTATAAATGGCACGTATTGCCCGTTTTTGTAAAACAAATATTGCTTGGATGTCTGCTGCTTTCCCCCACAGAATGATGCCATATGACATAACACTATGGAAGTAGCCAAAATAAACTAGCCTAGCTGTAGCTTCATCAGTAAGCTGCCTTATCGTACGAACTGCATATGCAGCGGAACTAAGTCTACCCGCAAGTGCCTCAATTTGTGGTCCCCACTGCAAACTTGCATCAATATTAAGTCCTAAGAAAACAGTAGAGTTTACAAGATTGAGTGTCTCGCCATTTACTTTAATATTAGTTGGGTAATGTTTTACATTTGGCAAAGTGAATTTAATGCATTTCGTTTTTTTAGCATTAAGCAACAGATTATTTACGGTGAATCAATCAAGAACTCGCGATAGTGATTTATTTAGATCATCGTAATTAGCTTTTGACCTATCAACTTTGAAAATTAAAGACGTATCGTCAGCAAATAAAACTATATCACATATGTCTTTTACATAAAAAGGGAGATCGTTAATGTATACTAAAAATAGAAATGGGCCTAGTATTGAACCCTGGGGCACTCCCATAACAATAGACGATCCTGAAGACCTTTCACCACCAACGTCAACTTTTTGTACTCTATTGGATAAGTAAGAATTTACAAGGTTAATTGCCTGATTTTGGATGCCATAATGTTTTAACTTCAAAATTAGAGTAGCATGACTCACGCAGTCGAATGCTTTGGATAGGTCGCAGAATACTCCGATCGCGTCTTGCGAGTTTTCCCATGCTTGAAATATGTGTTCCAAAAGCATGGTACCAGCATCAGCTGTTGATCGACCCTTGGTAAATCCAAATTGATGACTATGAAGTAGTCTGTGGAAGTTAAAGTGTGACAATAATTGAGTAAGAATAAGTTTTTCAAAGATTTTACTTAACGCGGGCAATATAGAAATCGGCCTATAGTTAGATGGATCTTTTGCATTTCCAGACTTGAACAAAGGAATTAATTTACTATGTTTCATAAGATCTGGAAAGATTCCGTCGTCAACACATCTATTAAAAATGTAGGCTAAGCATGGAGCAATATCAATAATTATAATACCTAACACCTTTGTGGACATTCCCCAAAGATCTTCAGTATTTTTAATATTAAGTGACTTAAATGTCTTAACAATACTATCGGCATTTACGTATCTAAAGCTAAACGCGATCTCACATTTAGCAACACTTAGTTCCAATAAAGTAGATGCTCCAGAGGCAGATGATTGTAATGACTGGAGGCAGATGATTGTAATGACTGGACAAACTAACTAATCATATAAACCATTGCGAAAGGGGCAAACTTCACCATGCAAACAGGTTGAGCTGGTGAACTACAGTATGATGAAAGTTTGGCAATTTTTGTCAGTAATTTATGTTTTTTTTTTTTTTAGGTCTTATATTATGGTAGGTAGATCAACGTTTTAGATTATTATCTACTCATTGATTATTTAGGTAGTATTTTTTGTGTATAATCTCATAGTTTTTATCATTTGCTTTAGATTTTATCTCTTCTGGAATGCCGTTCAGTAGTGTAGGGATTAAGAATTGATTGGTACGCGTCTGCCATAAAAATTCCTCATTTTAGGTATACGTAATTTGCTATGCGTAATCTTCCTAGTTGTAACGTTATGTACGATAGGTATGAGTAGGAAGCTAGGCATCCTGATTAAGGTAAAGCGTTACTTCACACCTGGACAACTTCTCAGTTTATATAAACCACTTGCTTGAAAGCTTGAAATATAATACAGCTGGCAGTCTAACAACGGCCTTATATTCGTGATAAGTTGGATATTTGTTTCCTTATGAAGCGAATAAAGCCCTTCTCCCATTACGATACGCACAGGCGATTCAAGTATCCAGCAAGTCTCGGAGACTAGTCGAAGCCAAGTATCTCACATACTTTTGAATGCAGTGTCGCCTGTATAGTCTGTGACTTGGACAGGGATTTTATTTAAGAGAACAATTAGTGTTGCCGCGTGAAAATATTTTCCCCGTTTTTAGGGTAATTTCCGAGATTTTACCCAAAAACATGAAAAATATAAATAATGACATTTGAATCAAAATTTGATCATATATTTATAAATTTGGCCGTATTAATGAATTTTGGGCATTTTTGTTGCTTTAAGCTGGCAACCCTTTGTGCAGACAAAGTTTAAACTTTAGGGTTAGACTCGAATTTGTCGAACGACTTTCTTCCACCAAAATTGACAGATGGAAAATCTGTTTTCACAAAATTGTAGCAAGTATCCTAAAGTATTGCATATGTAAGAAACATTCCCCATAATTAGGGTAATTCTCCCAATTTTTGGGGTTATTTCAAAAAACATCCCAAAAACCCTTTTCAACGTATAACCTACGGCAACGAGACCGTTACGCGAGCTGCATGCAGCTGGCGCACCACCAACCCACTAGTTTAAATTATAAACATGACATTTATATGGACGATTTGATTTGGTAAGTTACTTTGGCAAAAGTGTTCCTGGTTCGAAATAGAGTCGATTATGATAAACTTGTATTTTTTTTGACAAATGTTTCTTTTTGGCCGAACCGTACTTTTTTCAAAAACCTAAAAATTACAATATTTTTTTCTTCAAAATAAAACAGAAGGTTCCTAAGAACAAAACCTTCTAACTACAAAAGAAAAGGTTGCTACCCTAAGGGGCCAAAAATTTGCCCCATCCTGTTTAGGAATACCTAGCAATTAAATACACGTCATGTCAACAATATTAATAACAAAATACAAAACTAATCACTATATTATGTAGTATGTGGTTGTGTATTTCTGTATTTCTGAATACCCGCCATTGTACTCGAACCCAGGACCTTTGAATAATTAAAAAGTATTAAATAGTATATAGGTACTTACCTAGTCAAGTAAATACATTCACGAAGAAAGGGTATGGTGTTGTAGGTATTCCCACATGATTAAAGCGCCGCTATTTTTTTTATGCAACCCGAAATGACAGAAGAAGCAGATAGCCCACTGCTTAGAACAGTGAATCATCTTACGTATCTCAAGTCCTCCTAGGACGCTCACTATGCCGCATTGCACTGCGTCTTCCACCCAGAGACATAAAGATGAAAGTTTAATGTCCCAGTAATTTCACCGGCACTGGAACACAGCAACGCGAGCGCTACTGCTTTGCGACACAAATAGGTATTCCTAGTGGTAGTACGATTAGTAGAACTGTAAGTAATCCAAGGAAGAACACTTACACATCAAAAAACTACTAATTTCTGCTAAACTATTGTATTATAATGGTTTCTACTGGATGAAGTGAGTCAAAAATACCATTTTAAAAACCAGTTATATTTCTTAAATTGTGAGATACAAATTCACTTGCCTTCCTGTGTAACCTTGGCAGTTCCCTTGAGGACACAGTCAACCGCTGTACCCTTCTGTTTATATTACAAGCTTTTATTTAGCTTGCAATGTTTGTATGTTAGGTTGTTTGTTTAGGTTAAATCTTGCAGTTGCATTTGAACCACTTCTTGACTTCTGATTGAGCTGAAATTTTGTATACATGTCAAGTTCCGATAGCTACAGTACATTCGCAATTAAGATTTTGAATTTTTGAATTTGAGTACTATATTCAGGTGACACTGAGCTGATCTGATGATGGATACGGAAGGTGGACGACGGATCTCCTCGATGGATAATGATATAATGCAATATGAAAAAAATACCCAATTTAATGTCATAAATGCATCTTCGAGTGACTCTTGGGGTCTCTTTACATCTTAATTAGAAGCGATATAAGAAAACCAGAAATCTAGCGCTGAGCCTTTGTTCCAACCGCCACATTGAACTTTGAACTAAATTGGTCTTTAAATCTATATTGTTACGATCGACGTTTCTTAAAAAACGCCTTGACCTTTTAGTATTTGTGAAGCAAGTTGGAAAGATTCTGTGTGGTACCTAATATCAAAACAATTAGGAAAACCATACACATACCTAATACTAGATTGCTTGTCCAATAACTGGATTGACCATGTCATTGTTATGTCAGAGCATATAATTGGTTGGTTGGCCGTAAGCTAGTTTGCCTATTAGTTTCATAAAATAAAAAAGTTTTTTTGCATAAAATCTTCTCAAAAATACTCTTTATTCATTCGTACCTACCTAAATGTCTGCACTAGTGCTTTGCCTACAAAGAACAAGTGGAGTTAGTTATTCAAAGTTTTCCTACATAATCCATTATTTACACTCCACACATCCATCCCAACATTAGCATTTCCGTGGCATGCACTCTTATTTCGTTCGTCACTTTGTTAGCCGAACACTCAACTCCATACAATACGACATGCCTAATGATCGTCTTGCAGAATTTCCCCTTAAGTTTAAGGAGCATTTGCATTTTATTAGGCATAAAAGTGAAATGCCAAACAATAATTCGATAACTAAGTATTTATTATTTTAGGTGAGACCCCGAAGGAGGCTGGATAAGAGCGGTGGAACCCTCACGAGCCTAACAACGGCACACAACCCCGGGGAGAGTTTTCTCTACGATGCCCCGTGTTACTGGGTCTTGCCGTTCATATGCGAGATGAAACAATAAAGCCTCTAAATGATTCTTTCAGACAACTCAATTTTGCGTAAAAAAGAAGGTTTTGTCTTTTTGTTGTTGGAATTTCTTTTGTACAATTTCTGAATAAAAATATTTTTCAGTTGAATTTGTGTATAATCATTATCTCCTGTAGTACTCATATACTTATAAAAAGTTGGTGATAATTTCAAGTTTAAGCTCGCATAACATCCGTTTAACTTATACCTATATAAGAGCTTAACCTGACTGACTGACTGACTGTATCAAGAACTACGAGTAACATATTGTACCACATTACCATATCACCAGGATCAGATATTGCTGATCATACAAACCCTGCAGCGGCAAACTAAACCAAACACCTTTCGTGTCTCTACCAGCTTCTAACCCACTACACCACTGTAGCATTATTCTAAGTATACTGAAAATGTATTTAATTTTAAATCACCTAATGTTAATAATTATATCCGAATACACGACGCTCATTTGGAACCTAAGCGGAAATCCGTGGTTTACTGTGGGCCGGAAGATCAGCGCTGGGTTGTTAACGCAGCCTAGCAAACGCTGAGTTGGGACCCTTTTGTGCCTTGCGTCAGGCACACACACAAATTGCCATAGTTTTGTTTCTGTGTAATAGTTTTTGTTTCAGTTTTTATTTAGTTCTTATCTTGTTTGCTTTTTTGTTGGTGTATGTATTTTCTGTGTATACGAATAAATGTTTTCTTTCTTTCTTTATTTCTTTCTTGCACCACCGAGGTTTTTCTGATGAAGATATTGATAAACATATAACTGAGCTATAGGATCAGGTCGGTTTTAGGCTGACCAGCGTTAGAGTTACAGTTAGAGGTTGAATGTTGGGTTTACACTATTGCCTAGTTCATGAGGTTTCAGAAATACAAAAATACAAATCAAATATAATTTATTGTTAAACATTATGAGGCAGATGTTACAATGAAGAAACGCACTGGTCATTACTGAATTGCTACTTAGATCAGTGTACAATTTCAATTGATGTCTGTACAAATTAGAATAAATATTAATTGTCAATTGGAATATTCATTTACATAAAAATTATAGACAACCGAGTTTTGATGTTGCATAGGGATTCTTTAGGGCTGTGATTTAAGAATACTAGTCTAATGATCTTCAAATTCTTGGAACAGGCTGTCCGGTTTTTTTTCGCATATGAAGGGTATGTGAACATTGCACCAGACGTCATTGAGGTTTCCGCTTCTTACAATGCTGCCACATTATTCGCCGTCGTCTCCGGTGCGCGAATGTGTCGAGTTGTTCGGCTCTCCGTCCTTGAACCGGTCAAAGCCGGCCTGCTTCAGGGTCTCGCCTGAAATATTTACACGACAATTAAACCACACAGAAACATCATTATCTTCTAGTTCGTATATAATAAATGGAAAACACCTGAATATTGACACCATACTAGTTATTTCAACCAATAATTTCAATAATGGCTACACCTACCTACCCGATAAATGGTGAGGTATGAATGTAGCTCAGAAAGAGCCATTTATTGAAATTATTGGCTGAAATAACTAGTATGGTGTCAAGATTCAGGTGCTTCTAGTGAAAAGTATGAACATAAACATGATAGTTTCAAAAGTAACTTCAAGTGTGGGTATCATGTTGGCAGTAAGTATTGCAGAAAAACTATAGGCAACATTGATAAGTTTTTTTTATCAAAAAAATGTGTTCAAACTAACTTAGATTAAAACATCATTGTTATTCAAGGAAATGGCAGCTCAACTCATTTGATTTGATGTATTCTTTCCTAAGATTAAAAAAAAAAGGCTTCTCCTTGTGTTCATGTCACATCAAGCTATAATTAAACAACATTTCAGCTTTGTGGGATTACTGGAAATAAACTAGAAGTTGTTTGTCCTACCCTAAAAACAAATTATTAGAAGATTTTTCATATAACGCCCAAGTAGACCTGATAGCCCACTTTTAATTTTATACCTATATTACCGCCTCTTGGACCCCCAATATTATCAACAAGCACCAAATCAACTCAGTTAACCCTTAACTACAAATTGTACCAGTATGTACCAACCTGTTTTTTTTATGAAATCTGAGGTGGTTCCTTTCGCTTGTGGCGCGAAATTCAATTTTTTTCGTGTTTTTGCTCATTACAGCTCATCAACACTTCTTCAGATAGCAAAAACTATGTTGTCGGTATTTATATGACCTAATCACACAAGTTTTAATTTAAAGTATCACTTAAATATCCTTAGTTTGGCTACGATTGTGCTTCAATGGTGTTTACAATCACAATCGTAGCCAAACTAATGATATTTATGTGATACTTTAAATTAAAACTTGTGTGATAGGTCATATAATTACCGGCAACATAGTTTTCGCTATCTGAAGAAGTGTTGATGAGCTGTTATTAGCAAAAAACTTTTTAGCTCCTCAATCCTCAGCCACCTTTCGGACAAACTTACATATGTACATACATTATACATGCAATTTGAATAAAATTTCGAAATGAATTTACCATGAATGGTCATCTAAGACCCGCGCTCTCCCCAGTCGTGGAACCCAATAGCTGCAACGTAAGGGTCCTTGGAGAAGATCACGTTATCTGGATTCTTGGCGTAGAGATCCTTCAAGACCTGAGATTCCTCGGCACTGTTGATGATGGCCAGGTGGGCTCCTTCTGCCGCACAGGTCATGTACGCCCGGGACCAGGGCAGACCCCGTCGGTGGAACTTGTAGCAGCTTCCAGTACGAGCGTCCAGGTTGTATTCTGTAGAGAAAGTGTCTCTGTATCATCATCAACCTACCTATATTGTTTCCTCAACGCCACGTAGGCCTGAGTACTACTCTATTTTTTATTTTTTATTTTAGGGGCTAAATTTTGTAAAACACTTTCTTAGTTAAGGAAATTAATGCAATCGAAGCCTCTTGTAAAAGCTAGTGGATCTATAAATAAACATAAAACAACCTAGGGTTACATAAATTAATAGAATTAGTACCTACAAAACTAAATATAAACGTATTACGTATTAAATACAATATAGAAAAATAGTGATCTTTTGTTTTTCCTTTACTATCTTTCAAAGATGAATCTTACTAATATCATTAGAGACTGCGGCCGCACAAATAAACCCTCCTTTAGTTATGCGTAATGGACACTTAACTAATACCCGCCAATCACAGCTCATGGAATCGCTCTTAGAATTAAGTAGCATTATTTAGTTACGTATTATGTATCCATTACGCTGAATCTAAGTAAGTCCAATGGAATGTGTAACAGTGGAAAAGTAAAATTTGTAGCATAGATCATGAAAAAAAATTGTATAAGAAAACTGGGAATGATAGGTAACACTTCACCGTGTAGCAATAGGTTCTTACCTGTATCGTGAGTGCCACATTCTGTTAACACCAGTGTAGTCTTCTTCTTGTAGCAGACGTACGGGAAGACGTCGGAACACATCACGTCACCCACGGTGCCGTTGGACTGCGTCAGCATGACGAGACAACTCTCTGAATTAAGGTAGTTGTCAGGCTCTCCAGGCGCCCATTCTAAAGGCAGCTTCAACAGAGGCACTCCTAAAATAAGTTCTAGGTAGAAAAATATGTTATTTAAGGCGCTCCTATGCAAGAACTTTATAGCATGTTGCGCCTCCAATACATTCGGCTCGGGACTGAATCCGCGGCAAGCAAGTTCGTAGGGCACAATAGAAGATTATGCACTATGGGAATAAAGCATCGTCTTACGTTGCGGGCGGTATATTGAACCCTGAGCGTAACGAGGGACTAGAGTTAGCGAGGGACTTATGTAGAGTACTGAGTAAATAAGCGAGGGGTCAAGCTGCACAAGACGAAGACAGGCTTTATTCCAGAGATGCATACTCGACTTCTCAAACATTCTGCGAGAAAATACAAATTCACTGAAAATCACAGCACCAAACCACTGTCTTTCGTTTAATATTCTTAGTAAACGAACCTTTTTTTTTCCTTCTGACGCATAATGACCTTTATAATCTGGTTTTTTATTATTTGAGTTCAGCATTCATCATGGCCTGTTCGATTTTCGAACAAACCTCTTCACAATGCCGTATCGGCATTTTTTTACTAAGAGTTTTCTACGAGTTTCCACGACAATTTGACGTTCCAAATTGAAATCACTTTATTCCCCAGGGAGTTTCATACAACTTTATATCCCTTAAGAATAATGCTTTACTTTACGTTGAGGTTGTATGATGTGTAATCTGACATTGACGAGCAGGTGGTGTGAAAATATATTTAATTTCGGCAAGGAAAGGATGGATTTTTAGGGTTCCGTAGTCAAAGACAAGGAACCCTTATGGATTTGTCATGTCTGTCTGTCCGTGTATGTCACAGCCTTTTTTTCCGAATCTATAATAGCTATACTGTTGAAACTTAGTAGGTAGATGTATTTTGTGAACCGCATTAAGATTTTTACACCAAAATTGAAAAAAAAACAATTATTTTTGGGGTTCCCCATACTTAGAACTGAAACTAAAAAAAAAAAAAAAAAAAACCTATAACCTGGTACGTATCTAACCTAAACTATGGATAGGTCTTCAAAAATGATGTTGAGGTTTTTAATATAATTTTTTCTAATATGAATAGTTTGCGCGAGAGACACTTCCAAAGTGGTAAAAATTGTGCCCCCCCCCCCCCCCCCCCCCCCCAGTAACTTCTAAAATAAGAGAATGAAAAACTAAAAAAAATATATGATGTACATGTAAACATCCACTGAAAATTGGTTTGAACGAGATCTATTAAGTAGTATTTTTTGAATACGTCATAAATCGTAATCCATCCAAGAACTTTTATATTATGTTACTTGCTTCTACGGAACCCTTCATGGGCGAGTCCGACTAGCACTTGGCCGCTTTTTTAAAATTCACATTATTAACTGCCGTTTTATCTCACATTTTCTGCAACAATCAACTGCAACGTGATCGGATCAGCTTATTGACTGAGCTTACCATATTATTTTATTTTCATAGGAACTGGACAAGTAGGTATGTAAAATTACAGCTGAATAAAGCTCCAGGAAGTGGGACAGGATCATCTTATGATTTCGTGACAGGTCAAGTTTAAATAAGAACCGTACTATTTGAACAGATTTCGAAACCTCCAGGTACGCAACAACTGCGCCTGCAGTTATGCGGTGCAACAACTTAACATTGAATTTGATAACCTCTGTGGCGCGGCGGGCGACGGTTCACCTGCGACGCAGGAGGTTGCGGGTTTGATTCCCGCCCGGAACAAATAATTTTGCGATCTGCAGGTATTTGTTCAGAGTGTTCTGGGTATTTTATAACGTATAATAAAAAATATCTATCCATGTAATGTATTGTAATTAAGTCTGAGCTATCTAGTACCCATAACACAAGCTCTGCTTAGCTTGGTGCTAAATAATGTTGTGTGAACTGTCCAGCATTTTTATTTTATTTTATTATTTATTTTAATGAATAGGAATTGATTGAATATGATGGCAGAAGGCATTACGACAGGGAGACGAGGGGCGAGCGGTTGGCAAAATTGAATTGCGCGACCAATCAGAGAAAAGAAATTTAGTTCTAGAGCGTCTCGGCAGAGGGCGCTAGAGAAAAGTATAAAAGCTTTCGCGCCAGGCGGCGCGCCCTCTTTCCGGCGGCATCAGAGACCCCTCTCGGTCGAGGGTCGGTCCGGGCACCTTTGAAGAGACGAGACGAGACACGCGCGGGCGAGGACCCGCTTCGGTCAGCTCCAGCTCTTAAACCCTTGGCGACATCTGTGGCTTTTACCCCGGGACCATTGGGTGAGTCCCCGCGTGGCCCGCTGTCGAGCAGCAGTGCGTTCCCGTGCGGAAAGGCGTGACTCCCGTACCCTGGTCACAAGTGCCGCGTAGTGGCCCCTCAGCCTCGAGGGTCATGCCATCTTGAGCTCCAGCCAAGGTGCCTACGCGCCGTGATTTCCTGTAATCGCGCCGCGGCGCCCCTCTGTCTCGAGCGTCGCGCCACCCAGGGCTACAGCCGGGGTGCCTATGCGCCAAGAACCCCTGCAATCGTCGCTCCTCAGCGCCCCCCCCCGCCATCCGAAGGCCAACTACTCGTACGGTAATCGTTCTGCATCGTCCCACTGATTCTGCAACTGTGTTCTAATATATCTATGATATACTTAACCATACATTTTCATTGTCGAGGGCCCCCCTATCTAATACGTTCCCCAGGACCCCCGTCACCGGGCCCCGGACGGGTCCCAAGGAGCACCAAGCGACGAACCCCCCCCCCCCCCCTTTGTAGGTTGTCCAGATACGTACCTACCTACTGAAGTAGGTACGAGTGTAGGTAGGCAGTATTCCGGCGGCGCAGCGGACTTCGTTCAGCGCCAGCGAGTAAGTATCTACAGTTTACCTACCTACCGGATATCTTGTGCGTACCCTTCACTATCTCTGCCTACCCCTTGGTAGATACTGAGCATTAAATCTTATAAAGTGACAATACATACATCCAATTTGAATAAAATTTCAAAATTAATTTACCATGAATGGTCATCCAAGACCCGCGCTCTCCCCAGTCGTGGAACCCAATAGCTGCATTGCCAGGCTCGTTGGAGAAGATCAAGAGTTATCTGGATTCTTGGCGTAGAGATCCTTCAAGACCTCAGATTCTTCGGCACTGTTGACGATTGCGAGGTGGGCTCGTTCTGCCGCACATGTCATGTACGCCCGGGACCAGGGCAGGCCCCGTCGGTGGAACTTGTAGCAGCTTCCAGTTAGAGCGTCCAGGTTGTATTCTGTAGAGATAGTGTCTCTGTATCACCATCAACCTATATTGTTTCCTCAACGCGACGTAGGCCTGAGTACTACTCTTTTATTTATTTATCTATTATTGTTATTTTTTTTAAGGGTTGAATTTCGTAAAACCCTTTCTTAGTTAGCACCTAGAAGCCGAAATGAACTTTCATGACAATTTTCACGTCTCTAAAAACATGGAACTTTCATACAAAGTTTGAAACCAGTTTTTTACCCCTTTGAGTGCGGTTTTTAAAAAATCATTTCTTATTGCGCTCCTACACTCCACAATGATTGCTTGCTTCAAATTTCAGACCTCTCGGTCCAGTAGTTTCCAAGATTTCGTCAGTGAGACGGTGTGTTGACTTCTGTCTTATCTAATGACTTGTAGATTACTCGTATCAGATGATTAATTAATTACTATCCAATGTGTTTTTATTGTGGTGTCTTGTTTAACATATTTTTTTGTTTGACCAATGTTATATTTGACTTACGAAGGTTTTAAATTACTATGTCTTTTTTTTGACTAATTACGAGTATTCCAAATAATTCTAATTATTATTTTGACGACTTCTGTGGCGCGTCGGGCGAAGCTTGGCCTACAACGCAGGAGGTTGCGAATTCGATTCCCGCCTCGGAACAAATATTTGTGCGATCGTAAATATTTTTTCAGGGTGTTCTGGGTATTTTCTATGTATAATAAAAAATATCTATCTGTGTAATATATTAGTAAGTAAGTAAGTAAGTAAGTTTAGTTTATTGACAAAAAACGTACAACGTTAACACAGTGCATACGTAAAATTAAAATTAAAATTATTAGGTAGATTATACAATGGAAACAAAGGTGGTACACTCAAAAAACAAAAAAACAGAAATGGGGCCATGGCTCCCAAAACAAGCAAAAAAAAAACTAGTATTTTAGGAGCCAGTGTGCCTTTATAAGTATCGGTTATGTACCTACAAACTACATTATAATGCAATCTATCCTGGTAAAACTTGTTAGATGATAAAATATAATAGATACAATTTGTTAGATGCATTTCTTGTGAATGAACATACAAAATAGTGATAGTAATAGGTAGGTAGGTACGCAATTATCATGAGTGTTTTGGTTAGTAATTACCTATTTGTGGTTGAATTGAATTCGCCCTACCCGCCGAACTAGTTAAAAAACTGTATCTCGGCGAGCAGTGTTTGTCCTCCTCGCACGCACAAAGCTGTTATCGCTATTATGACTACATTTTTGCTTCACTCAGTTTGAATATAGTATAAGCAAAAATCCCAGAAAAATAAACAAAAATTTACCTGAGACTAAATTAACATACTAGGTACTTATATAGATTATTTTATATACTTATGAAATAGGACTTATATTTAAGTAAATAACAGTTACAAAGTAGGTTCCATAATGATTATAAGTGATGTTTAGTGTCGATGTATGTGCTAGATAATGTGTGGGTTGTGTGCAGATAATGTAACGCGTGTGTAAGTGTAGGTAATGTAAATAATAATATAAATAACTAGACCGTTTCGATGATTACTTTGGTAGTATCTAACTTAGGTTATTGTAAGTGGTAACGTGGAGATACATGTTAATATACCTACTCGTACCTATGAATTAAATTGTACAAAGTTAATAGTATTTATTAGTAAACAAATATTTTAATGCATTGGTTTAATATTCATCTTAAAGTAGTAATTAGTGATTCCGTGTCATCGTACGAAAATGTTTTAAGAATTTCCGTAACGGCTTCCTTACATGAATATTTTGATTTAGCTTTTAGTTCAATTTTTTTACTTAATTTATTGTAAAGGTACGGTCCAAGAAAGTGCATAAAGTGCTGTGCAAACTTGGTTTTGCAGGAAGGTGCTAAGTACACTCTGTCCTCTCGTCGGTTATTTAACATATTATCAGATATAGGTGTTTTGTGTTGTTCCAAAACGACCGCCTTAATAAAGCACTGCCTTACAGTAAGGACCGAGGTTTCCTTATAAAGTTTTGCTGTTGGAAAACGAAACCTTTTGAAGCACATCACTTTTAATAGCGCTCTTTGAGCTCTTTCTAAAGTAATTAGAGTAGTCTTGGGACATCCACCCCAAGAAGTGATGCAGTAAGTTGTCACCGATTGGCTTAAAGCATAGTAGATGGATATTAATAGTCTATTATCACAAACGTTCCTTAGTGTTTTAAAAATGTAGATCAATTTCCTAGTGCGTCCTGAAAGTGCTCTAGTATTAGTTTGCCAATTTAAGTGACAATCAATATGCACTCCTAGGTATTTTATGTTAGTAACAGATGTTAATTCTGAGCAACTGCAATTTTCACATTGTGTACCGTGATGTGCTAGTATTTTAATTGAGGAAGGGGATGGTTGACTATTGCTTCTGATACTAAAAGTAATATACTTCGTTTTAGATATATTAAGCGTAAGCAAGTTATTATTCAACCAGTTAGTGATAATCTGAAACCCCTCATTAGCATAAAGGTTGGTCTCACTCCAGTTTTTGCCAGTGAATAATAGGACCGTGTCATCTGCGAACGTAATAATATGACCATTTCTTAATTTTAGATTACATAATTCGTTTATGTATATTAAAAATAAGGTAGGCCCCAAGATACTACCTTGAGGGACTCCGAATTTAATACATTCTTCGTCACTAACATGTTCACCAATATGCACTGATTGTTTCCGATTTGACAAATAGTCTACAAATAATTTATGTTGTGTACCACGAATACCAATATTTTCAAGTTTGTTTAATAGTAAGGGAGCAGAAACGGTATCAAAGGCTTTTGCCAAGTCTAAAAATATAGCCAAACATTTTTCCTTCTTATCTAAAGTATGGACAATTGTTGAAGTTAATTTATTGACTGCATCAGCTGTGGATATATTATTGCGAAATCCATATTGATTTTCTGACAAAAGGTTATTTTTATATAGAAAATTTTTGACCCGTTTATTGATTAATTTTTCTAAAATTTTTGATAAAGTTGGTAGTAGTGAAATTGGACGGTAGTTAGAAATATCGTTTCTATCCCCTGACTTGTATATTGGTATAACTATAGACTTTTTAAGGGCTTCGGGAAATGAACCCTCTTCAAAACATTGATTGCAAATTCTAGCTATAGGAGTAGCTAAGACGTCAGAGCCTAATTTATACAGAATTGACGGAATTCCATCCCAACCCGTACTGCCACTGTTCTTGAGGCTTGTGATTGTTTGTATAACTTCATTTTCGTCAGTTTCCAGTAGCACGAACGAGCGCGAATTCGTACGACATTGTGTTGTAGGTTTGTTGCCATAGTTTTCACCTAGCTTTTTTATTATGTTGTCTGCCAATTCAGTGCCTATGTTAGAGAAATACTTATTGATATGATTTATCGATTGTCTTGGGGTGTGTTTTAAACATAAAAGATCATCATTAGGTGTTTTATCTTTATCCATGTAACATATATTTTTGATGCTATTCCATTGTTTTTTTAAATCATATTTATATTTATTTATTTGTGATCGAAAATAAGCATTTTTTAGATTTTTAAGAGTTCTGTTGCATGTATTACGGTATCTCTGGTATGTTATCTTAAGAATTATGTTATCAGCATCTTTTTTAAAGTTTTTATGCAACCTATCCCTATTTTTCATGCAGCGTATCAAACCAGGCGTCACCCAAGGTTTCAAAGTTCTTTTGCTACGGGGAATCTTTATTAACGTTGTGTATTTGATCATTGTGTTCTTAATTGTTTGCAGGAATATATCAGTTGCATTACTCGAGTCATGGTCTTTTAGTAATTCAGACCAATTAATTTCAGCCAAATCGACAATAACCGCTCCGTAGTCAATTTTTTTGCGTAAATTTGATTTGGACTTTTGACGTGATAGGCCTAAACCTACGGAAATAATTACTGTAGAATGGTCAGTGACTGTTGAGTTGCATACAACTGTTTTAACCGGTGATTTCACTTTAACAGCGCAGTGATCCAAACAGTTTTCCCTACGAGTAGGGAAATAATGTGATGGTAGGAGACCGTGAGAAGCAAGTATGTTTAGATAATCAGCTGATCTTTGCTCGTCATTTCCTTCTTTGATATCGATATTAATGTCGCCGATTAGAACAATCTGCTGAAATTGTTTTAGTTCATGCAGTACATCGTCGATAGACTTCAGAAACTTTTCAATGTTATTGTAACACGGGGGTCTATATATACAAACAAATGCAATATCACTCTTAGAAGTGGCGATGAGACAGTTAACTTCCTCTGTGTAAGTGGGTTCATAAACTTTTATATTCAAACCATCTTTTACGTAAATGACGATACCGTCATTCTGATTAATTGATCTTATGGTTCGGAAGGATTGGTAATTTTTTACCAATGGTAGGTTTGTTACCTTGGAGAGCCAACATTCAGTTAGAACCATAAGATCCTCGCTCAATTTTAGTCTATTCAGTAATATTTTAAAATCGTCAAAATTATGATTGATGCTACAAATGTTTTGAGTTACTACGTTAAAATTAGATTCAGATATGTCAATGTATCTTTCACAAAGTTCTGGTTCGTCAATCATAAATGAGTCACCGACATTGACATTATCGTCAATGTCGGCGGAAATATCACTTATATTGTTTATCATGGGTATGGATAAATATGAAAAAACCCATCAATTGGGTGCAAATGGGTAGAATTATGGCATGGTTGACGAATGAACGTGGAAGTGGAAGACACTGAAGATCTTTTTTGAATTAAACAGTTTAACAAGGTAACTTTAGTTATGCGCTGAGCTGCTGATACTGAGAATTTTATGAGTGGGGTGTGTAGATTTAATTGTGTAAGCATCGATTTTTTTGTAAACATTATGGAACCAGTAATATAACATAAAAAACATTTAGAAATAAAGCATGCAATTGAAAATATATCAGAAAAAAAGAATGGTAGACGAACCCTAATGACAGAAATACAAAAATCATTACAAGAGTTATAGTAACATGAAAGCTTTCCTGTATCTTTAACGCGCATCAAGCTGGCTAGTCAGCATACGGTTTGGTGTTGTTCATCTTGGAGCTCTTCTATTTGCGAAGAAGATCTTACGTGTAGGGCTGGCCCATCTTCTGAAGCTCTTACGAAGATCCTTCCGTTTGCCACCCAGCAGAATTTAACTCTTCCATTTTTCATGAGAGCACGACTTTGAGCAAATAGTCTTCTTGCATTTGGTGTCAGGAGTTCGTTAACGTACACTGGCCCGTTGTTTTCATGAAATCCCAGCACTGCAGCATTCAATTTGTTATCCCCGTTGATCTTATTGTACTTTTTGGAAGCTTTTACAACTGTGTTGCGCAGTTGCTGGTTATGGTATTCGACCACAATTGAGTTAACCTTAATATTATTATTTCGGTGTATACCTTTGATATTCTCTTGCTGAATATCTACATCTAGTGAGCTGTGCAGCTTGTTTACAACTTCGATAAGATTTTCCGCATCGTCTCTGGGAACGTTCTTGAGTTCCAAGGTACAGGACCGCTGATTTCTCTGGAGCTCTTCCACTTGTTCTTCGAGAGAACCTATTTTTAGTAGGGCATCTTTGTGCTCCAAGGAAAGAGCATTGAACATTGCTTTATTTTCTTGTTTAGTTGCGGTTGTTTGCTCAATGATTCTGTCAAATTTCTCGTGAATCTTTAATATCTCCTTATTTTGAGATGTCATCTCTTGTATTGCTCTCGTCAGCAAGTCGATCTTTTTATCGCTGTCTTCTTTGAATGAGGTTATGAGGCACAATATTTCATTTCGGAATGATGGAAGATCTTCTGAATCAGATACATCGGCGTGTGTAGATTTTGGAAAATCGATTTGTCTGCGTTTTCGTGATTTAGCTAATTGGTCTGATTTATTAGCTACCGTTAAGTCTGGGTTCGAAGATGACTTTCTGTCATCAAGTGGAGAACGCAAAGTAGACATATTTTCTTACTTGATTTATCTGAAGTTTTTACCTGTACTGTTTGCCAGCTACGCAGTAGTTTGTGACGTAGTTTGGATAATTAGCACTTTTATTTTATTTCGTACGGCACTTTGTATCTTATGATGACGCGGTAATAAGGGTGGAATCCCTATGCACGGATTTAACTGATTTACGAGTAAAATAATACACGTCTGCACTCGAACACGGTCAGCGAGGTCTCTCGATATTTTTTTGTTTGACCAATGTTATATTTGACTTACGAAGGTTTTAAATTACTATGTCTTTTTTTTGACTAATTACGAGTATTCCAAATAATTCTAATTATTATTTTGACGACTTCTGTGGCGCGTCGGGCGAAGCTTGGCCTACAACGCAGGAGGTTGCGAATTCGATTCCCGCCTCGGAACAAATATTTGTGCGATCGTAAATATTTTTTCAGGGTGTTCTGGGTATTTTCTATGTATAATAAAAAATATCTATCTGTGTAATATATTGTATTAAGTTTATCAGTTATCTAGTACCCATAACACAAGCTCTGCTTAGCTTGGGGCTAGATAATGTTGTGTGAACTGTCCAGGATTATTTATTTATTTATTCAACTTATAGTCGATAATTTTTTATTTTTTATTATATATTATATCTTGAATTTTGCCGACTTATATAATTGGAATAATTTTTTGAATTTATGATATGTGCACTCAAGTTCTACCTGATTATCATTGTTTATTTTTTCTTATAACTGATTATTGTTATCAATAAATAAACTACGAACTTTTAAAAGAGATAATGTTGTCCGAATAAATTATTTAACTACTATTTTTGGTGACTCAAACCCCTTCGGTCGTCAAGGAAACCGGGGTTTCGTAACTTTCCTAGAAAGATTTTTTTTAAATTTCTTCATAACGGGTTTCTATGAATGCTTTTTAGGGTTCCGTAGTCAAAGACAACGTGTGGGGTATTTATGGATGTCTTCAAAAATAATGTTGAGGTTTCTAATATTTTTTTTTTCTAAACTGAATAGTTTGCGCGAGAGACACTTCCAAAGTGGTAAAAAGTGTGTCCCCCCCCCCGTAACTTCTAAAACAAGAGAATGATAAAACTAAAAAAAAAAAAATGTACAATTACCATGTAAACTTTCACTCAAAATTGGTTTGAACGAGATCTAGTAAGTAGTTTTTTATTTTTGGGGTTCCCCACACTTAGAACTGAAACTCAAAAAATAATTTTTTCATCAAACCTATACGTGTGGGGTATCTATAGATAGGTCTTCAAAAATAATATTGAGGTTTCTAATATAATTTTTTTCTAAACTGAATAGTTTGCGCGAGAGACACTTCCAAAGTGGTAAAAAGTGTGTCCCCCCCCCATAACTTCTAAAATAAGAGAATGATAAAACTACAAAAAAAATATGATGTACATTACCATGTAAACTTTCACTCAAAATTGGTTTGAACGAGATCTAGTAAGTAGTTTTTTTTAATACGTCATTAATCGTAATCCATCCAAAAACTTTTATATTATGTTAGTTGCTGCTACGGAACCCTTCATGGGCGAGTCCGACACGCACTTGGCCGCTTTTTTTTTAATACCTTTATGGGACTAGTTTCAAAGAACTTTACAGACTAGCTATGATAGATGGATTTATCTTTGTTCTTTATTGCACACAAAAAACACATAAAATACAGCAAGAGTTAGCGGAAATGTACAAAGACCAGCTTAACCATAACAAGAGTTTTCATCCAGCAAACCTTTGAGGCTAGAGAGTGGTGATTACAGAGGTAGGTTGGTGCAAAATTTAAATTAAATAATAAACGGATTTTTGAAATTAAATCGTTTCCAAGAGAAATAATAATTAAAGTTTAACAATTAAATTCTAACTATAATATTATAAATGCGAAAGTGAGTTTGTTTGTTTGTTACGCTTTCACGCCTAAACGATTCAACCGATCATCATGAAATTTTATACACTTATTTTTAACCCCGACGTACAAACGAAGGGTTTTTATAAGTTTGACGTGTCTGTGTGTGTATGTGTGTGTATGTGTGTATGTCTGTCTGTCCCATCGTAGCTCCCGAACGGATGAACCGATTTCGATTATTTTTTTTGTTTAAAAGGTGATTTTTTTTTAGCTATGTTTGATCAAAATCGGTTCAGCCGTTTCATTGCGTTGAGGTTTTTTTATATTTACAACAATAATTACTTGTTAAATCAACAAATTATACAGTCACAGATTAGTTGGACAAACAGTCTCAGCATATTTTATGCGAGCACGAGTCCGGTATTATGATAAGTATAAAAAAATGTGCTATAATCTTATCTCATATAGTATAAAAGGCAATAGCTATATAAAAGGCAATGTTCTGACTGACTGACTAACTCATTGAGTGACCAAGTGACAACGCACAGCCTAAACCGCTGGTCGTAGAGTCTTGAAATTTGAAAGGAGTGTTTGTCTCGGTCCGTAGGGTTGCACTAACAAAGGTTTTTTAAAAATTCGCATCTTAAGGGGTTCAAAATGGGGTTCTAACGTAAAACAAAAAACCTCTGTATTTCGGAAACCGTGAGTAGTAGAACCTTGAAATTGTACATAGATATTCCTCAAATAAAATTAACAGACACGTGTTTCAGTGGTACCTGAAATTTTCCTGAATAAGGGCACGGCAAAGTTTTTGTTAAAAAAATACAATTTATGATTTAGCCAGATTTCAACGTATTTCAACGTTGTAAAAGTTTGTTATACGGTATAGTTGTTAATATTAATATATTTTCAGGACCTCAAGGTTATAATGGTATGGACTAATTTGAAAAAAATTGGGTGGGGTGTTGTTTCAAAGGCTGTTTCAAGATGTGGTTGTTGAGATTAAAATCCACGCCGACGAAGTCGTGAGCGGGTCAGCTAGTCATATGTGTCATGTATGTGACTGTTGGGTGTTATGTGTATGTTTAATCATAACGTAAACTATGCGTATATAATCAACAAACTTACAGTCTCAGATTGGTAACACAATCAGTTTTAACAGTTCTTACACACGAGTCCAGTATAAAATCAACAGAAGTACAATAATCATTAAGTAGACAAGGGGTAAAAAATCAACAATTTACAGTCACAGATTGGTGAGATAATATGTCTTAACCATTTTTTCTAACACTCCACATTAGCCCAGTATAAAATAAAGAAAGGTAAAATAATCATTGAGTAAACTCTAGGTAATAAATCTACAAATACAACGAGTTACGAGATTTGTGTTGTGTGGGTTATCACAGATTAGTTAGACAATCAGTCTTAACAGGTTTCTGTTATTATCCAAACGAGTCCAATATAAAATCAACAAATGTTCAATAACAGATTGGTCCGCGCGAGGTCACTAAGTTACTTTCAACATCTTTGAAATATTCTCGAGAAAGTTTTTCAGAGAGATAACTTTCCTTTCGTACTCTTCTATGTTTTCATTAATTTGTTTGTCGAAGCCATCGAGCAACGCAGGCCTCCGTACCGGAGGGGAGACGCCTTAGAGCTGTCAACCGATACATATTTATTCAGAAATTTTTGGGGGGGGCTTCACGCACTCACTTACAGTTTAATGCACACTTTTGTAACCAGTCGTTCTATCGCTATAAACGCACACATCTATAAACAGCAACACATCAAAAATCTTTATACACACATAGATGCTTTCTGTGTACAAACATCATGTTATGTCACAAAATTGACAGTAACACCCGTTCTAGGGACTTCCAGCACTCAAGTCGATAAATTAATAGTATCGATAACTTTTTGGAAGGAACTTACTTTGCCTACTGTATATATTCTGTGCTACCATCAAGGGTCATTGAAGGGATTTAAGGGCGGCTAGGTATGGGGGGAAGGGTTGAACGCTCTCTGTGAAGGAGGAGTTCCGGAGTTGTTATCGAGGATAACATACAGATCATTTTGTGGATCACTATGAAATTTTAGATTAGTAAAAGGTAGTAGTAGGCTGGAGAGAGAGGGGGTAAACGCGGAAACTTAGAGTATAGAGAAAAAATCAAGAAAATTTTGAGTACCCCAGGTACAACCACTAGCTCATGGGATGATTAGTTCTTGGGAAAATTTAATTAGAATTTTGTTCAAAGCATACAATAATTTCATAAAACTATGGGTCGGCAAGTCAAAAGAGACGAAAGGAAAGGAAAGGAAAAAACGCTTTACTTAGCTGCCGTCATCCTTCTAACCTACATAATCCATGTCGGTTCTGGCCACGAAATATACGATGTATTATATCTGTCAGTCACTGTTATTGTCAAAAACCAAAAATCATGATCCTAAGTGCCAAAAAACTACATTAGTCATTAAAATGTAAAATAGTTTTTTTTTTACATTTCAGGCATAATTATCCCACGTCACATGGGATCCTAGTGTGGGATCACAACTATGTAGGTATGTGTTGGGTGTGTTAAGTTATGTTAATGTTAAACAATGGTAGGTAAAGTAATACTTAGCGCTTTACCTAGTGAACAGAATATCGCGTTGAAAAAATTATACCTAGCAATTTTTTTTTTAATTCTTTGGTCAATCAAAGAATAGGATTTGAATAGGAAAATCCCACGACACAGTACGGACACTCATGACACGACTTTTCTTGAAAATGAGTAAATGAGTTCAAACTGGGAAATGCTTTTGTTAATTTATCGTGATCACGTATCCCACAACCTAGGTAGGCATGCAACTTTTTACGAAAAACTATCACACCTCTAGATTTGTAATATCACATAGTAATTTAAATTCATGTCAAGATGTCGTTCCCCTCTGGCTATGCACAATTTCATTTGGGCATACGCGTTAGTAAAACTGTTTTCGCCCGATCATTAGGGCGAGCGAAGCGAGTCCTCTACTATCCCATGCAATTTTGTGGTACACTTAACGAAAAAATTATCCGTTGTAATTGAGCATAGTAATTTAAATTCATGTCTTTGTTTAAATATAAGTAATCACGGAAAAAAAGCTTGCTAGCCCTCACCAAGCATGTTTTGCTTTTGCTAGTAATAAAATTGTATCATGATGGGCCGATTGCTCTGTCAGACTGAACCGATCGTGTGACGCATAGAGTAAAACAGTGTGACAGTGCTACAAATACTGAAATGTCGAATCGTTACATTTTCAGCTCTAAATCAAGGTCTGGAACATCGAATTTACGAAAAGATGGTGTTTTCTTTCACATTGTACCTAAGTGAATTTCATTATATATATAAGTATATTTATTTTTATTTTATTTTTTGATGCTGGACACAGTTCACACAAGATTATCCAGCCCCAAGCCAAGCACAGCTTGTGATATGGACTAGATAACTGATATCCCTAGTACAGTACATTACATAGATATTTATTTTGCATTAACATAGAAAATACCCAGAACACCCTGAACAAATATCTGAAGATCGTACAAATATTTGTTCTGAGGCGGGAATCAAACCCGCAACCTCCTGCGTCACAGGCGAACCTTCGTCCAACGCGCCACAGAGGTCGTCAACTTATGGTATAAAATGAATAATTTCAAATTAAAATCATAACAGTTACCTACCTTGTTACATACCAATACCTTCATGGTGATTGGATTAACGGTTAGAAAGTTAGGTTAGGCTAGACTATGGCTCCCGAATAATATAAATCAAATTTCAATAGCTTGTAAAACATATTAAACGAGCATTTATTTTGTCGATAAATAATCTACTTTATTATTGAGGCACATCACTAATTTAGTTGTATAAAAGAAAACACGGGCAACTCACATACAGAAATTTTTGAGAAATATTAAAAACTGTTAAATGAGCACAAAGCTGTTTCAGTGTGCATTGAGGCAGATATTGTTAACAGTTGCTTATTTAATATAAAAAAAAATAGGTTTACCAACAGTCTACACATGTATGTCGGAGAGAGAAGTCATATGATGAATCTGGAGAATAGATCTACTGAGATTGAAGGCTTATAAACACCATGTGTACGGCTGCGAACAATCGTATTCTGTCGTGTCGCGCCACCCAAACGAATGCGCCCGAGTCTTGTTTACGCAAAGACGCAAAGCGATCGAAGCTCGGATATTATATTATATTATATTTATTATAAGGAAAACCAGCAGTACATGCATACAAAATAAATAAAAGAAGTTAAAGCAGAAGGCTATTAAAAGGTTTTCACGTTTAGAAATAATAATAGATACATAAAAAGAGAGAACAGGCTGAGTGGACTAAAAACTACTATAAACTACAATCTGGTATACAAAACACATAGCAGAAAAATAGAATAAAAAATAAAAAATGAGAGATACAAATGATGAATACATACAAAACAGAAAACAACAGTATAACTATAACAGTAAAAGTAAAACAAACAGTATAAATGAAGGAAACAGATATAAATAATAGTAAACAAAAAAAAAATAAGAACAAGAACCAAAAAGTAAACCACACCTATCTCATGACGAAATTTCATCATCCTCCGCGGAGGGCGAGAAAAAGTCAGAACTGAGCCGCCGCCTCACGAAACCGACACTGGAGTAGAATAGGTCTAGACCTATTTGCTTAGATAATTTATTAAATTGGTTACCAACTCGCCATAAATAGGAGTTTTGGCGATAATTCGTTCTAACTATTGGTACATGAATAATCTCGTTATATCTAATTATTGTACGGGGAACAACAAGCGTTATTTTACTAAGAAGTTCGGGGCAATTAATATGATTATTAGTGATTTTGAGCAAGAAAAGCAGGTCACCAATTTCACGCCTTTTTTTGAGTGGCAGAAGGTGGAATTTACGACAAAGGTCAACATAGTTAGCAGAATTATACGGAACCTTAAGGCGAAAGCAAATAAACTTAATAAATTTGGTTTGAATACGCTCAATTCTGTTGATATAGGTATCATAACGTGGACTCCAAATTTGGGAAGCATATTCAAGTATGCTGCGCACGTAAGTGCAATATAAAATTTTAAATGTTTTACATCTACTAAAACTAACGGAGCTTCTCATTATAAAGCCTAAAGCTTTGGACGCTTTAGCAATGATGGAATCGATATGAGAGTCAAAGAGAAGTTTAGAATCATGCAGCACGCCTAGATCTCTCATAACCATGCAATCCTGCAACCTCTGATTTTTTATAGATAAACTGATTTGACTACAGTTTTTTTGCGAGTATATGTAATAGTAAAGCATTTAGACGGATTGAGATCTAGTTTATTACTAGCACAGTACGTGTCAAGTCGATATAAATCAGCCTGCAAGTCAAGCACGTCCCGAGGAGTAACTATAGTCTTAAAAATCATCATATCATCAGCAAATGAAAGCAGGTTACTGTTGACAAAACAGGAAGAGATATCATTAATAAATATCAGGAAGAGCAAGGGTCCGAGCAGTGATCCTTGGGGGACTCCACTAGGAATAAGAACCCAGCTGGACATATAATTATTAACAACAACAGCCTGCGACCTATTGCAGATGTACGACGAGAACCAACGGAGCAGATCCCCTCTAATACCCATACTAAATAACTTAAGCAACAGAAGGCTATGGTCAATCCTATCAAAGGTCTTGCTGTAATCAGTATAGATTACGTCAACCTGACGACCATTATCCATTGACTCACTCAAGAACTCATTGAAAATGATAAGGTTAGACACAGTCGACCGCCCTTTAAGGAACCCATGCTGGAAGGGGGAGAAGTGCTGATGAAGCGCTGAATAAATCTGATTGTACACTATCCTTTCAAATAGCTTAGCAACTAAGCATAGCTTGGAGATCGGCCTATAGTTGATAATCTCACATTTAGAGCCCTTTTTATAAATTGGCGATACAAATGCTGCTTTCCAGAGCTTAGGTACGGCACTCAAAGATATTGATTTCTTAAATAAAAATGAAACAGGAATGTGAATTGACTTAGCACACGACTTGAGGAAGACAGGGCTAACGTGGTCTGGGCCAGCAGACTTGGATAAATCAAGGTTAGAGATCAATTTAAACACCTCATCAGGATCGATCTCAATACTGCCAATATCGCATTTCACAGCCTCTGAAGGGACTAATGAGTCAACGTTATAAGAACAGATGCCAGAGGGGACAAGGAAAGTAGAATGAAAATACTTAGAGAATGCTTCGCAGATATATTCACCTGTAGCTACTGAAGCGTCTAAATAATTTAGATGTGAAGGTATACCATTTGATTTCGAGCTACTTTTTATGTAGGACCAAAACTTTTTTGGATTTTGTTCAATACTATTCTCAATGGATGACATATAATCGGCGAAGCATTTCTTTTCCAAGAGTTGGATTCGATTACGTAAAAGTTTGTAAGTGGCTAAGTCTGTAAGTCCACCATAAGTTTTATATTTCCTATAATGCCTATATTTTTCCTTAATTAATCTAATGAGTGCCCGGCTAAACCACTTAGGGTAAGAGCTGTCACTGACCAACCTAGACGGGACATATTGGTGTTTAAGCTGATCTAAAATCGAATAAAAAAACTCAACTGCTTCCTCGAGCGAACGCGAATCAAATTCAGCATTCCAGTCCATGTCCGCGATCTTGTTGTTAATAGATAAATAATCACCTTTGTTATAAGAATATTTTAAATAGGACTGAGATTTAAGGCAAGATACATTCAGAAAAGAGGCTCTGAGAAGAAGAGGTTTGTGGTGTGGTTTGTGGATATAAAAGGAGCGTACGAAAGCGCCAGAGCTCATTATTACATCGGCGTTGGCAGAGTGCACACGATTTAATCAACAAAATACAAAATCAAGTTCAAAGTCAGTTTGAATAAAATCTTAGTGAAACCTCTTTTGAATTTTCCTCATTTGCACGAGACCCACTGGAAAGCCCCTAAGTTGCCTTTTGCCGCTCGGAGGGATCTTGAGGATCCGACATGCATATATGAACTATATACATATCTTTAGCTACAGAAGAAACCAATAGGGGCTTTTCATTTTAGTTTTTTTTTTTTATTCAATTTGGCTCAATTGATGGCCCTGACTCAACTGTGGTTGTCAAAATCAACAAATCCATCGTACCTCTGTTATTTTGTGTGATAGTAACAAAATACCACGAAAATATATCACTTCGTTGTTGACTTTTACATTTCACTTTATTTTTACAGTTAAGTACACAGCAGCGACATCTATTTTCAAGGGTTTATAGATGATTTGGTATGGCCGTGAAAACCCCTCATTATAGGCAAACACAACGTGCAAAGATTGTACAGTAACCTCACAATGGGCGATCAACGATTTTTTTAAAGCATCTTTATTTACTTTTAACTGAAAAGAGTAAAGTTATTTAAGTATGATCAATATTGCCGATTTTGATAAAATTAACCACGTAGTTTTATTCTTATTATAAACTAGAAGCAACCCGCGATTTCACTCGCATAAGTTTTGATCCTATGGGAACATCTAAATAAAATTTAAAACTATTCCAGTGGTCCAGCTATCGCCGTTCTAAATTTCATCCAATCCTTAGAAAATTTAGCATTTATAATATTACAAACATACACACATACTCACGCCTGTTTCCCAGAGAAGTAGGCAGAGACCATGAATTTCCACTTGCTACGATCCTGGCATACCTGTTTCGCTTCATTCACTCACATCACATTCTTCATATATGCTCATTGGTTAAGGGCGCTCTTAGCCTGGCCATTCTCCAGATCGACCCTGATCTATTCTGAATACCTTCACCGAGGTCTCCCCCTTCCAACTGTCCCATTCATGCTCATCTTATGAACTAGTTTCGTCAATCTACTATCATTCATCCTTTAACCAATAACCCAAACCATCCAAGCATATCTTTCTCAATCCTTGTCACTATACACGTGCTCTTTCATTTTACAATGCTTTCTTAACACACAGTTTCTTATTCTATCTCTCAAAGTCCACCATACATACTTCTCAAACCTCTCATCTTCAGTGCATTTATTTTACTTTCATGTTTATTCTGCCTTAGCAACTTTCGCAACCACCATACATTAGTTTTGGCACTAACACTCCTCTATGCACATCCAGTCGTGCCTTTTTGAATACGTTCCGGCTGATAATAAGGCGTTAAGTTCACCTGGTTTCCAGAATTTACTCTCATTTAAATATCATCTTCATGCTTGCCATCTCTTGTAATCAAAGTTCCCAAATGTACAAACTTTTTCATGTTACACTTGTTGTTAATAGTAGTGTGATTTAATTCTATTTCTTTAAATATAGTTACATTACATATAGTTACAGTTAGTTAAATTAGTTTACCCGGACTTGTTGATAAGATTCGTTGGTATAAGATATGTCCTGGTTGCTGGATAATTGTAGAATGTGTTATTACTGGAAGAAAGTGTTAGGTGAGTCAGTCGTGGGAAGCAATGGCGGCGATGAGCTCACCACTTGTCACGTCTATATCCCACGATGGTGCAACCCACAGTGAAAAGAGGCCCATTGAGGCTCTGCCTACCCCTTCGGGGAAAGAGGCGTGTGTCTATGTATGTATGTATGTAGTTACACATGACATTTACGTTGACATATCATCATACACCTCTGCGAGGCACAATTAATCCTTTTACCATACTGGTTCTTTCACCATTGGTCACTAGGCCCCTTTCAGGGACACTATATCTCAAGCTGGTTAGTGAACCAAGAAAGAGCCCGTGACACGAAGTAGTAGTAGTTAGTAGTTACCGGTTAGTTAGTGGTAACATAGCCATCAAATACAAATACACGTTATTCCACATGTCACATTTTGTCGAACGTGTTTAATGAATTGTATTTAGTAATCAAGGATATTAAGTAATCATCCACATCTTGGCTTACTGACATAACACGTTATATACATGTTTACGTCAGCAGAATAAATCCTGAAATGCACATTGATGTATTATACACATTTATATCTACGCTTTTGGTCACTTTTATGTCGCCCCTGTGTCTCACGATTAAGTGGAGCTCGATTGACGAGCGAGCAGGGCAGTCGTAAGGGAATTGGCTTTCATTGCGAATAAATCACGTAACTTGGCAGTGATTTTAGAGTAATGAATGACCAGTGTACTGAAGTGCAGTCGCAGTGAAGAGTGAACCAGTGTTATTGAATAAAATATTCACGGTTTGTTTTGTTAAACCGTTCAGTTTTATTATTTTATCCCGAACACGAACTCAAAAATTACAAAATCTGAGATGGCCACTTTTGTTTTTATACGGCTTAATTTTACTTGGTCAATTTTCATGCAATAAGTTATAATAATTTATTTGAAATTCAGGTACATGTGAAAGGAAACACTATCTTTTTGTAAATTTGATGATCCAATCATTTTTTTACAGCACAAAACTGAACAATTCGGCATTTTTCTTAGAGCACTATCTCCCACGCGAGTCGATTCAGTCTGACAGAGCGATCGACGACAGCTAGTTTTTTATAAGCTGTATGCCCTCGAGGGCATTCAATTTAGAGGGGAACTACAGCGGGGAATGCCTTTGATGGCGTCTCCATTCCGTGTTGCTCGATGGTCGAAGCCTATGGCCGATTTTCTTCTATAATTGATACTGCAATTATTCATAAGTAAATAATGACTGTGTTAGTAAATTGTATCCCAATAAAGACACACCGGCCAAGTGCGATTCAGACACGACTCGCACACGAAGGGTTCCGCGCCATTCATACAACAATACAACAGAGATGTTGTATAGGGGTTATTTAGGGCTACGATTTATAATATACGAGTCTAGTCAATGTTATTTACGTTTCTTATTATTTGTTTGTACTTTTAATTGTTATTGTTTGACATTTATTATTTAATTTGAATTTTACTTGTATAAAATGTTGTAGGCCTGACATGGCAGACTAGAGATGCACATTAAAGACCTTAACACCGACAAATGTTACCACCTAGATCTAACAGCATCATAATTTATCATTATCTAATAATCTTCAATTTCTTGGAACAGGCTGTCCGGTTTCTTCTCGCATATGAAGGGTACGTGCACATTGCACCAGATGTCATTGAGGTTTCCATTCCTGAAAATGCTGCCACAGTACTCTCCATCATCTCCGGTGCGCGCACTGGTCCCGTTGTCCGGCTGTCCGTTGTCGAACCGGTCGAATCCAGCCTGGTTCAGGGTCTCGCCTGAAAAATATAAATAAAATGGGTACATAAGCCAAACAAACGCTATAATGCGGAGAGCACCTGCATCGTGAAACCACATTACAGCATGCAACCAGCAGTCTTTAAAAACAAACAAACAGATAGATCATCTTATTACGACCCACCTGATTACAGTGGTACTGTTGTCTACAGACACCGGTAACACCAAGGGCATTGTCAATGCTTTTCCTATCCTTAGGTTTTATTTTACATTTTACTTGAAGGGGCACATGTTGCGTCTCATGCGCAAAACGTCCACTTCTCATTAACCAAGCGGGAAAACCTATGATGGTAGCTCATACCATTCTTGTAAGTGTGGGGAAGAAATTATCTCAAAACCGAGTCGTTCGAGTACATCAGTGTTATAAGATGTGTGGATGAACTTTTTCACGATGGTGCCGGAAAGAGAAATCCGATGGCTCGTCGTTGGCTATGCGGTTAGAGTATCGGTGAGCTTGGGAGTCACCGATGATTATAATGGCTCTTTTCTGTAGAGACCCAAAGCGAAGCAGCTTGTACTTGGGTGCTCCGTGCCATAGATTGGAACAGTATTCCGCGTTGAATTGAGAGTAAAATTTACAAAATGAATTGTTTACCATGAATGGTCATCCAAGACCCGCGCTCTCCCCAGTCATGGAACCCAATAGCTGCATAGCTAGGGGTCTTGGAGAAGATCAAGTTATCTGGATTCTTGCCGTAGAGATCCTTCAAGACCTGAGATTCCTCGGCACTATTGATGATGGCGAGGTGGGCTCCTTCAGCCGCGCAGGTCATGTACGCCCGGGACCAGGGCAGACCCCGTCGGTGGAACTTGTAACAGCTTCCAGTTCGAGCGTCCAGGTTGTATTCTGTAAAGATAGTACATCAAAGTATTATGTAATTAATCAATATTGTTCCCTCTAGGCCGCAGGTCTACGTACTAATCTATTATAATGACTCAAAGAGTTCATAAAAGAAAAAAAATGCTAAATAAACACACAATAATACTGAAGCAACTAAATAAAACAAGTTATGACAAAAAAAAATGTGTTTTAGTAGTTCAATTAAGTATATTTCTAGTGATCTCCACACTAGGCACGCCTGTGTCGTGGAGGTCTGTTACCGGTATACAGAAAACGTTTTGGTAGGACTTTTAATCGTCTGATGATACAAATAATGAGTCACAACAGGATACTACATAAATTAAGTGAAAATTAAAAAAGTAAAATAAACTAAATTATAGAATATCCTCAGTTTCTGAGTTTGACAGTGACAGCAGCCACTTTCTAACCGTGAATTTTAGTTCACTAGGAGATTTATCACTCATGTACGAGTAACAGTGGCTACAAGTAGAGCCCAAAACGTTGAGCAAAACTGGTAGGACTGGAATTATTAAAACTCTGCGCTTTAACGCAGCTTTAACAAGTAATTAATTTTGTAAAAATTAAAACCAAAACATCAACGCAACGAAACGGCTTTACCGATTTTGATCAAACATAGCTAAGAAAACTACCGACAAATTCACATTAAAAAAAAAAAAACGGTTCATCCGTTCGGAAGTTACGATGCCACAGACAGACATACACAGACACACACAGACACGTCAAACTTATAAAACCCCGTCGTTGCAGCTGTCTGTGCGTTTGAATACCTATAGATTTCTAGCACGAATAACTGTCTGAACATCAATGACTGGGGCATTAAAAATGTATTCATTAAAAGCACGGGTTAGTTGTTGGATATAAGCAGATTACACTATTCAATTGAATGCAATATATTATGCTTCTTCTTCCAAGTCTTATCTTGTAATAAGACCCTCATATCTATACTAAACTTAACAAACAACTAAATATAGTGTCACTTACAAGAGGGGGATGCAAGAGAAAAGTTGTATCATGGCTCCTAACCCTGAACTACAACGAAACAGAGCGTCTACTTATTACACCTACATGAACACTTTCCTCTTCCATCTTCCATTTTCTAGGTTATTATCAATTCTTATTATAATCTCTATTCTTATAAATACACACCCCTTGACTCCAATACGAACACTCTAACACGCTAACCAGACTCCTATGAGACTAGTGTAGCAAGAGAACCCTCACAAACAAAAATCCTCTCATCACTACTCTCTCTCACACACACACCCACACGCATACACATAAAAAACTCACAAACTACTTTAAGAAACACGTGGATTCCACCTTTTACCCAGACTCTTATGAGCTTGGTGCTATCAGGAGAACTACCTCCCTCGACGCATTTCCACTCACACAAACACATACACACACATACACACACACCCACACACACACACACACACACACACACACACACACACACACACACACACACACTCCCTCACACCCACTCATACACTCACTCACTCTCACACATCATTACTTATTGAACCTTTACAACAGAACTAATTCATGAAACTCAACATTATTCGATGCTAATTGTCACGTTCAATACAAAACAACCTACCTTCAAAATATATTTGCATAAATTGTCTCGCACGATTTTAATTACAATTACAATTACTTTAAGGATCTTAACCTTAAAGCCAGAAGATTTATGAATTATAATAATTAAATTAACAGTAATCTAGTCGTGTTTAATGTTACCTAACTATTTATATGATGGAAAATATAAATATTATATTATAGAACACCTACATTATTGTAAATTTTTGATTTGTTATTCTTTTTTAGAAATTTCTCGATTTTTTTTCATAATTTAAATAACTTATGTGAATTTCATTAATCGATTAATGAAAATAACGTATAAGTGTTATCTTGTTAATTTAATTTAAGTTAATTTACTGAATGCTTAAATAACTAACCCTAAATGATAAATACATGGAATGCAAGTAAACTGGACGAAAGAGACTATCTCCCACAACACAGGTTGTACCTAGGGTGGGAGCTAGTGTTCTATTTCTGCGTTAACATAACATACCTACCTACATAAGAATCTCGATATCCATTTGTTATAAGTAACTATTATAGTAATATATTTTAAATTGCACATTCCTTTCTAGTATATATTAATAAATAAAATAAATAAATAAATAATGCTGGACAGTTCACACAACAAATAATTATAATTAATAATTAATTAATTATCATATATTTGCATATTCTAATTTCATGACTACAGTTCATTCTATTGTTTATTTTAAGTATATTCTAAATTGCCCACAAAACTTTGTAACTCTTTTTTATGCAGGCTAAGATTCATGTATGTTATCTATATTCATTTGGTTTCGTAAAATAAAAAATGTATTAAAAAATTTAAATGTATATACTAGTGGTTCGCCCCGAACTGAGTGAGACCTCGCGAATATACGCGATTTAGGTGGGTTACCTTATTTCGTTCGATAAAATATCTATGTACGTGAGTACATCCACATAAAATGAACGTACTTGTCGGTACAACGTCGTTCAAATTCATAGAGACAAGAGCTCAATACTGGTTATCGTTTTATAGAGTACCAGTTTCGAAATTCTTCAATTTTAGACTTTTCCCAGTAAAAAATTTTTTTTTTTTTTTTTTTGTCACATTATTTTTTTGTACTACTTGAATGACGGAACAAGCAGTTGGCCCACCTGATGTTAAGCGGTAACCTCTGCCTATGAATAGTACATTCTCACATAGGTCACGTTCACCTAGGACGCGCCCTATGTGACATTGCACTGCGCCCACCACCCTGAGACATAAAGATGAAAAGTCTCATGTGCCTGTAATTTCACCGGCACCCATACCCTTCAAACCGGAACACAGCAATGCAAGCACTACTGCTTTTCGGCAGAAATAGGCGTGGTGGTAGTACTTTCCCGGACGAACAATTTCACAAAAAATCTCTACTACCACTAAAAAAAAAACTAAAAATATACCTAATTTCAGCGTTGTAGGATTAGTGGAAGTACCCTAAAAGTTTTGGTTTTTTACATTTTCGATTTACCCCAATATCTCAAAAATTACATAAGTTATAAAGTTATAAAAAATATTTATGTAATGTCGAAGCAAGGTGCCTTTATATGACACCCAATTTGATCTAATATTCTCACTTTTATTTATTTTACCCCCCTTTGGACCCCAATATCTCAACAACCCGCCTACCGATTTAGCTCATAACCACAAATTGTACCAATACTATCTACCCTTTAATAAAATTTCATGAAGATCGGATTAACGGTTCGAAAGATATGCTCGGACAAACATACATACATACAAAAGTCGATTCTTCCAAGTTGACTCAGAGAATTCGCTTCGCTCGTTCAATGATACTGCCAAGTTGAATTTCTTAAAAATAATGTTAATGTTGTTCTAGTTAGGTACATGGATGTTATTTATCTTTAGTGTTTTTTTTTTTATCTTTTGTGTAATGGAAACTAAACAAATTCCAACCAATCACAACTCTTGAAATCGATATTTAGTGTAGATTTGTGTACGACTTATTGACGAATATCTGTCAAAGCAAGAAATTAAATATTATCAACCTGCTCCATGAAACGAAATGTTACAGAAATTCTGGGAGTGTTACCTTACCCTTAGTAGTAGTAGAGCTTTTTTGTGAAAGAGTTCGTCCGCGGAAGTACTACCACCATACATATTTCTGCCGCAAAGCAGTAGTGCTCGCATTGCTGTGTTCCGGTTTGATGGGTAAGGGTGCCGGTGAAATTACAGGCACATGATACTTTTCATCTTTATGTCTTAGGGTGGCGGGCGCAGTGCAATGCCACATAGGGCTCGTCCTAGGTGGACGTGACCTATGAGGTAATGCACTGTTCATAGGCAGAGGTTACCGCTTAACATCAGGTGGGCCATTTGCTTGTTCCGTCATTCAAGTAGCATAAAAAAAGAAAACCCTTACCCGGATCATGAGTTCCACATCCTGTTATCACCAGTGTTGTCTTCTTCTTGTAGCAGACGTACGGGAAGACGTCGGGACACATCACGTCCCCCACTGTGCCATTGGACTGCGTCAGCATGACGAGACAACTCTCTGAATTAAGGTAGTTGTTAGGCTCTCCAGGTGCCCATTCTAAAGGCAGCTTCAACATAGGTACTCCTAAAATAAGGTTCAGGTTGCAAAATAAGTTATTTAAGGTGCTCCTATGCAGTTTTCTAATACAATCGAATATAATATAATAAAGGAATAATATATGTCGTCGCGAGATCGATTCTAATTTTAAGTTTATTTAGTTTGCTTTGTAAATAAACCACTATCCTTTGATTATTTGGTTAGTAAATTGATTAATGAACTAAGTTAGAGTAATATTTTTGGTTTCAATGTATGATAAATTCAACATAGATTAAAAAGATGAGTGATCGTTTGTTTATGGTTCACATCAACAAGCGATAATCCATCATAGTTTTTGCATAGGTTTTCAAGCTTGTAAAGTTAGTTCTTAATTTAAATCTTGATTTTTAAATGACAAACAATAGGGTTTCTAGTGTTTGTTTTGTTGTTTTGCTAAATTACAATACACGCCTGAACATCGTTTTAGGAAAGCGGAAAGGTACGAACTTCATTGCAATGTTGTGAACTTCATTGCAATGTTTGAATAATGTTTTAGCCAAAACAAGTTAAACTACGAAGGTTGAAAATAACTTTAAAAATTGATGCTTTACATTAATCGTTAAAATTGGTAACTCTGCATAGTCTAAAATGTTGTGAATAATAAGTGTATTGACTTGGAAACGCACCCCGCTGCCATTGAGATTCGTGTAGATTCGCTCTTGTTCGGATTACTTCGGACCGATGGCGGACGGAGCGTCGATAAGATAGATTGGACTGGACTCTTGCCCAGGCCTCGGTGGAAGGCAGGTCGTGCAAAATCTTGTGAGTACCTCTACCTCTAATTCTGTACCTAGTTTAAACCTAGACTCAATAAGCTCAGCTAAATCTATTTAAGTTTAAAAAATAAAGGTGTGTTTTTAAATGAAGTGTTTCGTTATTTGCAATGTGTGATCCTAGTGATAAAGATGGTGACGTCAGCCCTGCTGACGTCACTGTTTTAAAAAACCCTGTTGGTCTAATCCTTCGTTATCAGAAGTGCGATCACTACCCACTTCTGCCCGACCATCTGATTTAAACAATGAACCTGCCAACGGTTCGGTTAATGGCGTACCAACAGAGTTTTTTGCACAAATGTTGCAAATGATGAAACACGTGTCCGATCGCATTACGACACAACCTGATTCCAAGGTCAAAATCAATGACGTATTTTTGCCGTCATACGATCCGGACGCAAATATTGGGGTAAGAGAGTGGTGTCAGCATGTAACCACTGCCATGGAAACATATAACCTAAGCGACTATGATATCAGAATGAAAGCCTGTAGTTTGCTTAAAGGTCGCGCTAAGTTATGGGTTGACAATTGGTTTGTTTCAACTGCCACGTGGCAGGATTTGCGCGATGTTTTGATAACAACATTTGAGCCGGAGAATCGATATTCTCGCGATGTTTTTCGCTTTAGAGAACATACCTATGATAATACTAAAGACATTGCGCAGTTCTTGTCACAAGCATGGGTACTATGGCGACGTATGACTAGGGATAAATTGTCCCAAGATGACGCAGTTGAGGCGGTAATTGGGTGTATTGGGGACGAGCGACTGAGAATCGAATTGTTAAATGCCAGGGCCAAATCAGTGCCAGAACTGATTTCGGTTGCATCGTCTATACGACGTGTTAAGCGCACCCAACCTGGTATCCCAAGCGTGCAACAGGGCTCTGCAAAGCGACCTCGTTTCTCCGAAAAGCCCCCGCTATTTTGCCAAATATGTAAGAAACCTGGTCATGATACACTTGACTGCCGCTATCGGGATAAAACCGAAAACCTTCAACCGCGTCAACTTGACAATAAAACTGCATCACAAACCACTGCAAGACCAACATGTACGTTCTACTCAAGGGTAGGTCATACTTTTGAAACGTGTTACAAGCGAGATCTCGCTGTAGTTAATAATGTAAATTGTGTTGGTTTACCCAAACTGAATTCGATGCCAGTAGTTGTTGGGGACTTAAACCTTCTTGCAATTTTTGATAGCGGAGCTGAATGTTCGGTAATACGCGAATCACTAGCGTCAAAGTTACCCGGAAAAAGAAACCACGTGGTCAATTATCTTAAAGGAATTGGGCAATTCACAGTAGTTTCACTATCAACATTGACGACGGTTTGTGCTATCGATAATTTGCGAGTGGAACTTCAGTTTCATGTTGTCCCAGATTATGAATTGTGTTCAGACATTCTGATTGGAATGAACCTTATCGAAAACACGAACTTGAGTGTAATTGTAAATTCTAAGGGTGCAACGCTAACCCATCAACCAGCAGTCTATCACATGCGATCCCAAAGTGAAAAATTCGATAAATTAGATTGCGACTTACCTGATGATGATCAAATAAATGAACTTAAAATAATGTTGAACAAATTTGAACATTTGTTCATCCACGGGTATCCTCGCACACGTGTCAACACAGGTGAACTTGATATACGGTTGAAAGATCCTGATAAGTGTGTTGAGCGCAGACCTTACCGATTGAGTCCGGTTGAACGGGAAAAAGTACGAAATATTGTTAGCGAGTTGCTTGAACGCAATATCATTCGTGAAAGTAAATCATCGTTTTCGAGTCCAATAATATTGGTTAAAAAGAAAAATGGAAAAGATCGCATGTGTGTAGACTACCGTGAACTGAACAGGAACACTTTGAGGGATCACTATCCGTTACCGATAATATCCGATCAAATAGATCAACTATCAGGGGGTCTATATTTCTCCACTTTTGATATGGCAGCAGGGTTTCACCAAATCCCCATCGCTGAGAGCTCTATTGAGAAGACAGCTTTTGTGACCCCTGATGCTTTATACGAGTGGTTAACAATTCCGTTCGGCTTAAGTAACGCGAGTTCAGTGTATCAGCGGTGCATAAATAGGGCCCTAGCTCCTCTTTTGATTGACCAAGTTTGTCAGGTTTACGTCGATGACGTCCTGTCAAAATGCAAAGATTTCGCTGAGGGGCTCTCTCATATCGAACGGGTACTGATTGCTTTGCAACAGGCTGGATTTTCTATCAACATCGACAAAACTGCCTTCTTTAAACGCTCCATTGAGTATTTGGGCAATATCATTTCAGACGGCCAAGTCAGTCCAAGCCCAAGAAAAGTGGAGGCTTTAACGAAGGCACCAATTCCAAAAACCGTGAAGCAAGTTAGGCAATTTAACGGTCTAGCCGGGTACTTCAGACGTTTTATTCCTGATTTCTCGCGTGTCATGGTACCTCTGTATGAGCTGACAAAGAAAGATGCTAAATGGGAATGGAACGAAAGGCACGATAAGGCCCGAAACCATATTGTTGAACGATTGTCTACTGCGCCTACCCTCTCGCTATTTCAGGAAGACGCACCAATCGAGCTCTACACGGACGCAAGCAGCCTGGGCTACGGAGGAGTGCTGATACAGATCATCGGGAACCGCCAGCATCCAGTCGCGTATATGAGCCAGCGAACCACCAACGCCGAAAGCCGTTACCACTCGTACGAACTCGAAGCTCTGGCGGTGGTGAGAGCTGTGAAATATTTTCGCCACTATCTCTACGGCCAAAAATTCAAAGTAATAACAGACTGTAATGCCTTGAAGGCGTCCAAGCACAAAAAGGATCTACTTCCTCGAATCCATCGATGGTGGGGATTCCTGCAGAATAACGACTTCGAGATCGAATACAGAAGAGGTGACCGGCTACAACATGCCGATTTCTTTAGTAGAAATCCATCGACTGAGATCTTGGTGAATATCATGACCAGAGACTCCATGTGGCTACAAATCGAGCAGCGGCGTGACGATGTTCTCCGCCCTTTGATAGACAGCATGTCCAGCGACAGCCCAGTCACAGAATACATTCTAGAAGAAGGCGTACTCAAAAGGACGCTCACAGACCTCACACTCGGTACGCATACATACATCGTAGTTCCCAAAGCATTCCAGTGGAGTTTGATAAACTCCTTCCATACAGCACTGCAACATCCAGGATGGGAGAAAACCCTGCAAAAGCTGAGAGAAACATACTGGTTTGACAAAATGAGCACAATTGTCAGAAGATTTGTAGATAATTGCGTCATATGCAGAACCTCGAAGGGGCCGTCAGGCATTATACAAGCGCAGCTTCACCCTATTCAAAAACCCACCGCAGCATTTCAAGTCATCCATATGGATATCACAGGCAAGCTTGGTACCAGGAACACTGAGGGACGGGACGAGTACGTAATCGTAACTATCGACGCATTCACCAAGTATATACTGCTTAGTTACTCCAATGACAAGAGCCAAAGCAGCAGCCTCGCGGCACTAAAACGTGTTGTGCACTTATTCGGGACTCCTGTGCAGATAGTAGTAGATGGAGGTCGAGAATTTCTTGGCGAGTTCAAAGCTTATTGCGATTGTTTCGGCGTCAACTTACATGCAATAGCGCCAGGAGTAAGCCGAGCAAATGGGCAAGTTGAACGCGTGATGGGCACATTGAAAAACGCACTTACCATGATTAAAAACTATGAGACTGAAAATTGGCAAACAGCGTTAGAAGTTTTACAACTTGCGTTCAACTGCACACCACATCGAGTAACTGGAGTTGCACCACTTACCCTTTTTACACGCCGCCAACACTGTGTGCCGCCAGAGCTTCTAAGGTTGGTGAATATTGATGATGAATCTATCGACTTTGACATGCTTGAGCAGCGTGTACAACAGAAAATGGCTGCTGCGGCTGAATATGATAAACAGCGATTTGACAAGAACAAAGCAAAAATGCGTCCATTTCAAAGAGGAGACTACGTCCTTGTAAAGAACAATCCCCGTAATCAGACGTCCCTAGACCTCAAATACAGCGAACCATATGAAATACATAGAATACTTGGCAATGACCGTTACATGGTAAAGCGTGTAACTGGCAGAGGACGTCCCCGTAAAGTTGCGCATGACCAACTGCGCCGAGCACCACAGCCAGGTGATCAGGAAACCGTGTCGTCGGACGTCGAAAATGAAACCCAACAACAGTCCACATCACAAGCTACCCCGTTGGTAGATGCTGAGCCACTGCCGTCCAAATCACAAGCTACCCGGTTGGTGGATGCTGAGCCACTGCCGTCCACATCACAAGCTACCCGGTTGGCGGATGCTGAGCCACTGCCGTCCACATCACAAGCTACCCGGTTGGCGGATGCTGAGCCACTGCCGTCCACATCACAAGCTGGCCTGTCTTCGGATGTCTAAATAAACTGGTTAGTTCTTTCTTAATCTATTAATTTTAACGCATAGATCGGGGTTGCTCTACAGATTGACTAAGAATATTTGTCAATTACCTACTACTGGCCTTTGTCTGGTTTGACATGCTGATACATGTCAACGAATATTTGGTTTATTTTTAAGACTGTGCAAATAATTTTCAATCCTCAATCCCTTCCCTTTATTAACGTCGTTTTCAGAGCCACTATGGACCACGGTTTAAAAAAAAAAGCCTAGGCCACAGCAACGTCCTTCCCGAATCCCTTAGAGCCCCTGTGGACCACGGCGTACAAGACCGCTCAGCGCCGCAGCATCAATTACCTGTGAGCTAATTTAGACGATAATATGTTGGTAAGATTATGTGGACCACGGCGTACAAGACCGCTCAGAACCACAGTATCAAACCTCTCACTATCAATTTTCTTCCCTTTTTATTTGTAGAGCCTCTGGGGACCACGGCCATAACAAAACGGCCTAGGCCTCAGCATCTACCTAGTATCCTATTCCTTTAGAGCCCCTGTGGACCACGGCGTACGAGACCGCCCAGCACCACAGCATCATCCATGTCTTCGAGAAATTAATCTTGCAAGTATGCGTGGAGCATTTGCATTAAAATAATTAAAACACAAGCTGTGCGAGTATGCGTGGAGCATCCGCATTATAAAATTTAAGACTTCGCTCACTTTCCTATGTACAGTGGCGGAATGAAAACGTTCGTCAGTTTTCAAAGGAATCCCCTTAGATTATCGCGAGCATATATTACCTTTTCCAACTATTCCACGTAGAAGACTGCTGTATAGAAAACCATAATTTAAATGTTTATTATAAAGATCAAAATAGCTCACCTCTGATCAGTTGCTTGTTTAAGTTTGGAACGACTTTTTTAGGGTCCCGTACCCAAATGGGCCAAACGAAGCCCTATTGCCCTCGCTCATCCGTCTGTCCGTCTCTCTATCACACGGATCTGTAGCGGCTAAACCATTGAAGTATTCATATTTGTACTATTTATGTATCTTACTGACTCAAACCCAAACATAATAACCAAAAATTATTTTGAAGTAAGGTTCCCGTACAAGTTAAAATGGGGAGGGAAAAATAAATCTGTCGTAGCATGTGGAGTATAATTTTAGAGCTTATTAAGTAGAGTAAGACTGTATTTTTTAACTAAGTTCAATTTAATTTCCATTTAACCCAGGAACTAGATTTTTTTTAAATATTCTACATACTTATTATGAATATTTTACCAAAAAATTATAACATTTTAGAAAGTAGTATTTTTTTGAGAATTTTCACATATTTCTGCTACAAACAGATTTAATTTTGCGTGTGGATTAACTAAACTTAGGCAATTTATAACTTCTACATTTATTACGGAACCACAAATTATATAATAGTTTCTACGACGGAAACCTGAATGCGCGAGGTCCGATGCGCACTTGGCCAGTTTTTTATTGAGTTAGCCAGAAGTTTTGTCATTTTATTCGTAGATTATCTGTCATTCAATCGCTGCTAATATCCGTTGTCATGGTAACTGAAGGTTATTTTCGTAATATTGACAATACTGTGTCGGTAAAACAGTACCAATGCAATACTATGTCGGTAAGTAGTACCTATGCTTTTTGCATTGAACAACCAAAAATAGGCCCTAAGGTGACGAACATTTTCATTCCACCACTGTACAGCTATTCTGTTTCATCTATTCTGATTATTACCTACAATTTCTAAATACTTCATGATAGTGATTGCATGTGTTGATCACCTATTTAATAATGTGTCATTCTGAATATTGTCATGATACAATAACAGGTACGGCTGATAACTTAGTTGTTTATGTCAATGTCAAGTCAATTCTCAGATGATTTGTTGTGCTGAATTAGCTGTTATTCCTTATAACTGAGTTATCAGCTAGCGTATCTGTGAGCGGATACCTATCTGAGACCATATTTTATCTCTATTACAGAACCGCGACTGGTGCAGAGCGCGCACCGTCTCGCAAAATGGCCGTGTCGTCGCGAGATCGATTCTAATTTTAAGTTTATTTAGTTTGCTTTGTAAATAAACCACTATCCTTTGATTATTTGGTTAGTAAATTGATTAATGAACTAAGTTAGAGTAATATTTTTGGTTTCAATGTATGATAAATTCAACATAGATTAAAAAGATGAGTGATCGTTTGTTTATGGTTCACATCAACAAGCGATAATCCATCATAGTTTTTGCATAGGTTTTCAAGCTTGTAAAGTTAGTTCTTAATTTAAATCTTGATTTTTAAATGACAAACAATAGGGTTTCTAGTGTTTGTTTTGTTGTTTTGCTAAATTACAATACACGCCTGAACATCGTTTTAGGAAAGCGGAAAGGTACGAACTTCATTGCAATGTTGTGAACTTCATTGCAATGTTTGAATAATGTTTTAGCCAAAACAAGTTAAACTACGAAGGTTGAAAATAACTTTAAAAATTGATGCTTTACATTAATCGTTAAAATTGGTAACTCTGCATAGTCTAAAATGTTGTGAATAATAAGTGTATTGACTTGGAAACGCACCCCGCTGCCATTGAGATACCGTGTAGATTCGCTCTTGTTCGGATTACTTCGGACCGATGGCGGACGGAGCGTCGATAAGATAGATTGGACTGGACTCTTGTCCAGGCCTCGGTGGAAGGCAGGTCGTGCAAAATCTTGTGAGTACCTCTACCTCTAATTCTGTACCTAGTTTAAACCTAGACTCAATAAGCTCAGCTAAATCTATTTAAGTTTAAAAAATAAAGGTGTGTTTTTAAATGAAGTGTTTCGTTATTTGCAATGTGTGATCCTAGTGATAAAGATGGTGACGTCAGCCCTGCTGACGTCACTGTTTTAAAAAACCCTGTTGGTCTAATCCCTCGTTATATATAATATTGGAAATTGCAAACAAACTAAACTGCGGCTGCAGTTATACGGTATAGCCGTTGAGGGAGGATTTTATTAAGCGGTTGTAGAAAAGACCGGCACTGGCAAGCTGCTTCCGTGGTTGGGCTGGAAAATGTAGGCACTCAATCGCCAACAATACCTTCAATAGAAAAGTAGTCCCCTTTGGAGAACGACGCGTGGACGCCAGTGAATATAGTGGTGGGTGCAGTGCCCCTTACTTCTCTCACGTGGTCTATGATTGCTGATTTTAGCTGGTTGGTAAGTGGAGAAGCCAGGACGCTTCCTGCAATGATAATTAAAGATAAGTAATAATTAAATATTAGCTAAGTATTTGTTTGAAAAAACAACAACATTGGAAATAGATGGAATTAACTTTCATGTCTCTCTCTCTCTCTCTCACTCTCTCTCTCTCTCTCTCTCTTATTCTTATAATGGCGTCTGAGGAGTGCTCCAAAAAATTTCGCCAATATCAAGTAATAGATGTATATTTTTATTGGCAAGTCGGCAAGTGTGCACGACGGCGAACCCCGCAGACCAAACCACGCAGCTAATAGTGTTATTTAATGAGGCAAATAAAGACATAAGCATTAGCATAAGTTAGAATAACAAGAAGTATTGTAGTAGGTAGTTAGGGCGTTCATTATTTTACCTAAACACAACAAGCCTAGATAGGAGCGTCTTAAAAATAAGCAGCAAAAATAAGTAGAACTATAGGTAGTATAACAGATAAGAGCCGCTTTCTCAACGGTAACGCTGCCACATAGTTAAGAAAATGTATAGAGAAATGGAGGCCCTGTGATTGGTTAAAAGTCCGGCCTTGCCATTGGTTGACCAATGACAAGCGGTTTTTAATCCTAGCAATTTTAGTATATATATTTGGCGAATCTGCGCATTCAGTCAGTCAGCAAGTTCCTTCTTATAAGTCAAGAAAGAATAAACAGAAGAAGTCTGCAAGAAATGGTGTTTTCCTCTTCCCAGTAATTCCCAGTGGTAGGCAAGCACCCCTCCCGACACCCCTCCCCACGCCCCGCAACGCTCCCCGCGCTCCGCACCGCGCCCCGCTCAGCACCCCGCGCCGCAGCACGTCGAGACGTCGGAGCAGCCAGCACCGCGTGCCCCCGAGCAGCCAGGCCAGCAAGCCGCGCCCCACCACGTCCCAGCCCGTAGCACCACCAGCGACCGCAGCACGACCAGCAACAGCACGGCGCCATCGTACCTACTCATTCCTACCCATACCTACTTCCTAGCAGCATCGTCGCTGAGTATCCACCCTGAACACCCCATCCTATCTACAGTCCACATCATCAGCATCCTGAACATTGGTCCACCGCAAGCCGGATCTCTGAACCAGGAACCAGGAACAGGATACATCAGCACAGTGAAGAATGCCGGTTACTAGGAGTAAGCAGGGCAAGGATGAAGCAAGAGGTGCGGCTGCTACCTCTACGGAAGAGAGCAGCTCGGACCCGTCCGCCACCACGTCATCGGGTACCGTTACGACGGGAACGGACACCGCTACCGACGCGACGGAGGTAGAGAAGGCAAAGTCTACGCGAGCGCCATCAAGGAAATCTGGAGCTGCGAAGAAGAGGACGGTGCTGGCGGCGCGGGAGAAGCTTGCTGCGCTGCGTGTCGCCGAAGCGGAGACGCTGGCAGCAGCGGCCAAGGAGGCTTCAGAACTCGCGGAGGCAAGACTGAAGAGCATAGAAGAGGACTCATCCGACGAAGAGGATGAAGACGAACAGAAGGAACAAGATGACCTGGCTTCAGTACGAATCACGAAGTGGCTGCATCGACACCCAGAAGAACCACCACAACCTGGTACTAGCAAGGAGGCCCTCGAGGAAGCGTTTCCCAAGGAAGTCCATGAAGCACGGCAGGACCGGATCGAGAACCGACCCGGGCGGGCGACAGAGCAGCCCACCGCGCAAGGACCCATCGTTGACCTGTCGGCGTTAACGATGGCGCTATCGCAGATCGCGACAAGGAGGGAATCACCGAAGTACCTACTGGATCTACCGATCTTCAATGGACAGGTCAGTGGATGGTTGGCGTACAGAGCAGCATTCAGAGACAGTGAATCGTCGTTTTCGAAGCCAGAGAACATCGCAAGACTCAGAAAAAGCCTGAAGGGTACTGCGTACGAAGCCGTCAGCAGTCTCCTGGTCAGCCAACCCGAACCCGGAGCCGTGATCGAGGCTCTTGAGAGGCGGTTCGGGCGGCCGGAGGCGCTGGTGCTGGCCGAGATGGAGAAGCTACGGCACCTAACCAAAGTGACCGACAGTGCACGCGATCTGTGCATTTTTGCGGGACGAGTGGCCAACGCCGTAGCTACAGTGGAAACCCTAGGAAGAGAAGCGTACCTACACAGCCCAGAGATGGTCAGGAGTATACTGGAGAAACTCACACCCATACTGCGCAGCAAGTGGTACGACTACGCGTCTATGAAGAAAGAAGACGCACCGGAAATGAAGAAAATCGCCGCATTCCTGAACGAAGAAGCGGACAAGTGCGGGGCGTACGCCCTGCCCGAAATAATCGCCGAAGAAGGGCAACGATTCAAGAAGCGAGGAGTGGAGAAGTCCTACGCTGCAGTCGCATCCAAACCAGAAGGATGTCCACACTGCAAGAAGACACACAAACTCGTCGATTGCTACGAATTTGCCAAGGCGGACGTATCTACTAGATGGGAGATAGCAAGAAAGAATCGCATCTGCTTCCTGTGCCTGCGAGAAACGCATCGCCGCAACAAATTTCAAGCGAAACCATGCGCTAAGGACGGTTGCGAGAAAAGTCACCACAGACTGCTACACAGTGACCCGCCCGTGACACAGCTGGAACCTGCGAAACGCCAGACCGAAGTCGCCGCATGCGCCATGGAGCCGGAAGAGTCGCACCGCAGCGGACCCCGCCACGCCTACCTCAAGATAGTGCCAATAGAACTGATGGGGCCTAAAGCGACGATAAGCACCTACGCCCTGCTCGATGACGGAAGCACGTGCACCTTCGTAGAAGAGGCCATCGCGGAATTGTTAGGCGTGGACGGGCCAAAGGACATGCTGTGGATAAGAGATGCGAACGGCGGTGAAGTCAAACACAGGGACAGCAAGTTAGTAAATCTGCGCGTGAGAGGCTGCAACGAAAAAGATGTACATATCCTCAGAGACACGCAGACTGTCAAGACATTGAACTTCACTTCACAGGCGGTCTCGAGAAAAGAGATAGAAGACTGTGCGCATCTCTACGCCATAGAAGAATGCCTCATCTACGATCGAGCCTATCCGAAAGTGATCATTGGACAAAATAACTGGGACTTCATAATATCGCGAGAAGTGCGAGAGGGACGGAGCGATCAACCGGTCGCCTCACTCACGCTATTAGGATGGGTGCTCCACGGCTGTCGCTATGGGAAAAAGGACTCAGAAGGAGACTTTTGCGGCTATATAAACTCAACGAGACGATCCGATGACTTGGAAGAAATGATGAAGAACTTCTTCAAGTTGGAATCACTGGGTATTGAAGAAAAAAAGCCTGCGAGCGATCCCGAACAGCGAGCCCTCCGGATACTGGAAGAAAAGAGCAAACGCTTACCGGACGGGAGATTTGAAACGGCGCTTCTATGGCGCGACGATACGGCGTTATTGAACAACAACTACAACGGAGCGCTCAAGCGGCTTGAGAACTTGGAACGGAAGCTCGACCGCGACGCTGACTTGAAAACGAAGTACACAGAACGGATCGTACACCTGCTCGCCTCAAACTACGCCGAACGAGCAGTGGCGCCACCTATCGACGGGAAGACGTGGTACCTACCACATTTCGCTGTTATCAACCCAGCTAAGCCGAAGATAAGGCTAGTTCATGACGCCGCCGCGAAGACAAACGGCAAGAGTTTGAACGACATGTTGCTAGCAGGCCCGGATCTACTTCAGTCCCTACCAGGAGTGGTCATGCGGTTCAGACAGCATCCGTACGCCGTATCAGCTGATGTCAAAGAAATGTTCATGCAAGTGAGGATCCGCCCGGAAGACAGAGACGCACTGAGATTTCTCTGGAGGGGTAACACGCGGAGGGGGGAAGGCGCCTGCGCGGGGGGAAATGCACCGGTCGAGTACAGAATGACTTCGGTTATCTTCGGAGCGTCATCATCACCGTGCACAGCTCTCTATATCAAGAATAAAAACGCGCAGGACTTCGCAGAAGAGTACCCAGCAGCCGCCGCTGCTATTATAAAAAATCACTATATGGACGATTATCTTTGCAGTTTTCCCACGGTCGAAGAAGCAGAGAGAGTGAACAGAGAAGTAAACTTCGTGCAGCGGCAGGCCTGCTTCGAGCTGAGGGGGTGGACCTCGAACGTGGAGAGGACGATCCACACACTCACCGCGCGCTCTGAAGACCCCACAGTCTCCATCGGCGGGAGCAGCGTCGAGAAGGCGCTAGGCCTCCTATGGAACGTGCAAGAAGACTACATCGGTTTCGAAGTGAACACTCGGAAGACATCACCAACTCTTCTCAAAGAAGGCAAGACACCGACCAAGAGGGAAGCCCTGAGCGTCATCATGTCACTCTTCGACCCGCTCGGGCTCATCTCACCTGTCACCACGCCGGCCAAGAGACTGATGCAAGACACATGGCGCTACGGGACCGGCTGGGACGAACTGCTCCCGGACAAACTTCAGTCAAGATGGCAACAGTGGGCGGAGTCTCTGAGCAACCTAGAGAGCCTGAAGATACCTAGGTGCTACGACTACGAGCCAGCGAGCACTCGACAGCTTCACACGTTCGTGGACGCCAGCGAGGAAGCCTACGCCGCCACTGTGTACTGGCGGACGACGCGCGCCGACGGCAGCGTGCACCTCGCCCTGGCGGCCGCTAAGAACAGAGTGACCCCGCTCAAACCGATCTCCATTCCCCGACTGGAACTTCAAGCGGCGCTATTGGGAGCGCGCCTAGCAGAAACGGTCGTAAACGAACACGACTTCGAGATAGAAAAAGGGTTTTATGGAGCGACTCACGGACGGCCCTAGCTTGGATAAGGGCGGAGCCACGCAGCTTCAAAACCTTCGTAGCTCACCGGTTGGCCGAGATCAAAGACACCACGAAGAAGAAGGAATGGCGGTGGATACCATCTAGCGAGAACGTGGCAGACGACGCCACTCGCGCCACTCCCGAGGGCTTCAATCAACACCACCGATGGTTCAAGGGACCGGAGTTCCTAAAGGCCGCAGAAGAGGCGTGGCCAACGGAGTCGCATACGCCCACCGAAGTCACCGGTGAAGAAAAAGAAAAATGCTTCGCGATGACAGAAGTGAAACTCGACGACGCGGATCACCTGCCCGACATAAGACGCTTCTCGAAATGGTTGCGTCTCATCAGAGCGACGGCACGAGTCCTACAGTTCATCGAGCGATGCAGTGCGAAGAGGCACGAGACAGTGGCCGCACTGCGAAAACGAACAAAGAAAAACAGCCATGTCCCCGCCCCGGGGGCATTCGCCGAAGACGACGAGCATGCGCGCCAACACTGGCGGCGCGCGCAGTACCTGGCCGACGAGTTCTGGCGCCGCTGGCTGCACGAGTACCTACCTCTACTCCAGCAGCGGCGGGAGCCCCACACGACCGGTGAGCCTCCGAGGATCGGAAACCTCGTTCTCATCTGCGACAACAACTTACCCCGGAACACATGGCCCCGGGGAAAGGTCAGCGCCCTACATCCCGGAGCAAACGGCACGGTACGAGTAGTCGACATCACTACGAGCAGCGGGAACGTGCTACGACGGCCTACCAAGAAGATCGTCGTGCTTCCGGTGGAGTCGCGCGACGGCGGCGACGGCGGGAGAATGTGCACGACGGCGAACCCCGCAGACCAAACCACGCAGCTAATAGTGTTATTTAATGAGGCAAATAAAGACATAAGCATTAGCATAAGTTAGAATAACAAGAAGTATTGTAGTAGGTAGTTAGGGCGTGCATTATTTTACCTAAACACAACAAGCCTAGATAGGAGCGTCTTAAAAATAAGCAGCAAAAATAAATAGAACTATAGGTAGTATAACAGATAAGAGCCGCTTTCTCAACGGTAACGCTGCCACATAGTTAAGAAAATGTATAGAGAAATGGAGGCCCTGTGATTGGTTAAAAGTCCGGCCTTGCCATTGGTTGACCAATGACAAGCGGTTTTTAATCCTAGCAATTTTAGTATATATATTTGGCGAATCTGCGCATTCAGTCAGTCAGCAAGTTCCTTCGTATAAGTCAAGAAAGAATAAACAGAAGAAGTCTGCAAGAAATGGTGTTTTCCTCTTCCCAGTAATTCCCAGTGGTAGGCAAGCACCCCTCCCGACACCCCTCCCCGCGCCCCGCAACGCTCCCCACGCTCCGCACCGCGCCCCGCTCAGCACCCCGCGCCGCAGCACGTCGAGACGTCGGAGCAGCCAGCACCGCGTGCCCCCGAGCAGCCAGGCCAGCAAGCCGCGCCCCACCACGTCCCAGCCCGTAGCACCACCAGCGACCGCAGCACGACCAGCAACAGCACGGCGCCATCGTACCTACTCATTCCTACCCATACCTACTTCCTAGCAGCATCGTCGCTGAGTATCCACCCTGAACACCCCATCCTATCTACAGTCCACATCATCAGCATCCTGAACAGCAAGAGTCTTCGTCAAGTCATAACCCAGTTTAATAAAATTACAGAAAAACCGAGTTTTTACAGGGAAAAATACATCATTTTGAAAAGAACAGTACACTTTTTATTTTATATGTCGAGTGTTTTTTGTCCTATCCATGTGTGCCGTTACAAATAAAGATTTTTTCTTTCTTTTTTTCTTTCTTTCTTTCTTTCTTAAATTTAAGTACATCACACATTTGCTATTCATACAAGTTGCACATGTTAAAATGCCACCAACTTTCGTGTTTTAGTCTTTAATTCTTTCAGCCTTTTAGCACTTTCAGTCCTTCAGTCTCTCTGTCTTTGTGTCTTTCGGTCTTTCGGTCATTCTGGCATTCTGTCTTTCTGTCACTCTATCATTCTGTCAGACTGACTCAGACTCTCTGTCCCTGTTGGTCTGTTTTTCTGTAATTTTATATTTCGTTCTATTTTAAGTCTTCAAAATATGAAGTAAACTAACTAATGACGTCAAAACCTCCGGAAGTATGCTGTTAAAATTTATCGACGTGCGCTTGCTAAGATGCGAGTTAGCGACCAAACGACTTGTTGGTTTGCGACACAACAAGAAGATTACAAATACATTATATTTCTTTCTGAATATATTCAGAAATCGAATTAATAATTGCTAATTGTAATTCTCATTATTTTAATTAGATACTATATCAGTTGAGGTATTAAAAAGACCATCCATCCATATTAAGGTATACATGCAAAGCCATTAAGTAATGGCTTTGCATGGATACCTAGAACAGCATCCTTACTTCACGCTTTCATGAGGTAGACGGTAGACCACCTGTAAAATATGCATAATTGCTTCTATGTATGTTCTTCCGTATGTTGTTCCGCTAGGTATGTTCTTAGATTGCTTTAATTTTAAAACAATCTTACTACAGGTATCTTACTCTTAACTGAGTCAGTCCTTGTGGCATGGGAGCGGTACGGGAGGGGTGTTTTCGTTTGCATTATGTCACATGTCGTCTGATAATTTGAGAGACGAAAACAACCCTCCCGTACTGCTCCCATACCTCAGGGTATTTTATTTTATTTTATTGAGGTAAACCAACAGCTTTACCCAACAACCCCAGCGTATGACCCAGTTAAGCACTAGATCTGTAGCTAGAAATCTTAAAACAAAATTTCGTTGCGTCGAAAATGTTGGCCTGACTACCAAACCGAGTTAGCAGACGTTTTTAACGTCAATAAAGTAAGCTCCACAGCTCCAAACTACTTTCATCATCATCACTAGCTGACAGACGGCTGCTGCTGGACGTAGGCACAGCTAGTTTATGTTGCCACGCAAATTACATCACCAAAACTCCCTTGGACAACCTAAAAGAAAAATCTGTGTGAAAAATGTCCTTGAACATTTATTTCAGTGACATGTATTCTCCAGTGATAATGATGACTTGCCTTCTGCATGGCACCGAAGCCGTGCTTCCTTCCACGTAGCCGGCACTTGGTGCAGTTTCAGCCATCCTTCAGCCATTTTACTGAACTTGTAGTCAAATCGGAACTCCCTGCCTGAATGAACTGGAATGGAAAATGATGGAATTGTTTTTGTCATATAATTTTTGCAATCAACGACAAACGGCTACTTTATCTAATTATATAGGCAGTTACTGTGCTTTCGCTTTATAGTTTCCTACTATAAATTATCCTGTGGTTTAGTTCCATGTGCAATGATGCAGGGTTCGTTCGGTAAAGCTGCACCCCCCTTTTACTTCTGTCATGCTTATAATCCTGGAATGAGAGTAGTTCGTCAGGGTATGATTAATTTGTATAAAGTGCTTGACATTTAACCAACCAATTACTTTTGTCGACCTCTGTGGCGCGGCGATTCCTACATCGGAACAAATATTTGTGCGATCTGCAGATATTTGTTTAGGGTGTTCTGGGTATTTTATATGTATAATAAAAAAAAAATGTAATGTATTGTATTAAGTATATCAGTTATCTAGTAGGTATACCCATAACACAAGCTCAACATAGATAACTATCCAGCATTATTTATTTATTTAAACCGACTTCAGAAAAAGTAGGTGTTTCTCAATTGGGTTGTATGTATTTTTAAGGTTTGTTACGTCATTTCTCCGTCATAAAGATTGTGATCGGCCGATATCGGCCGATGACACGCAAATATGGAAAATGCGTGACTGTCGGGAGGTCAATATCAGCCTCCTCGGTATTTTTTTAGGGTTCCATACCCAAAGGGTTGAACGGGACCCTATTTCACCAACTATTATACCCTTGAAACCGGAACACAGCAATGCGAGCACTACTGCTTTGCGGCAGAAATCGGTATGGTGGTAGTACTTCCGTCCGATTTTTTGTTGTTTTATTTTTGTATTCTCTTTATGGATAAATGATTTTTGGAAAGGGCTTTTTACACGAATTGGCAATTTTAGCTAGTTTTTGAAAGAAAATACAACAAAAAATCATGCACGAAGGTCTAATTTTAATAAAAAAAACCACGCAGCGGGGACGCGCGCACATAACGCATTGCAGTCCGGGCTATTGTTCGTTTTTTTGTTAAGGGTTTCCGACAAATTAACCGATTTTTAAATTTTTAAATTTGATATTTATATTTCCATATTGTTCCCATTTTATAAAAAACTAGGTCTGATGATGGGATTGATGGGGAATTCACGGAACTCCTCATATATGTCATACATATAGCGGTTTTAGGAATTTTCAGTAACTAGTATTTGCATTTAGAAAGTATCATACCCAAGATGAACTCCGTTTATTTTAAGCATTGAAGTCAGTTTTGTTTGAAAAAAATATATGAAAATGTAACGCATACTATAAATTAACAAAATGGTCTTATTCATACACATGGTCAAAGTCAAAGCTGTTCTCAGAGTTTCACTACGTAATAGAATCCGAAACGAAGTGACCCATAGAACAACCGCACAAAAAATCTCACAAATTAAAAAATAAATATGTGAACTGTTATTCACACAACATTATCTAGCCTCAGCTAAGCAGAGCTTGTCTTATAGGTACTAGATAACTGATATACTCATACAGTCCATTACATAGTTTTTTTTAAATTATATGTAGAAAATACCCAGAACACCCTGAACAAATATCTGCAGATCGTACAAATATTTGTTCCATTGCGGAAATCGAACCCGCAACCTCCTGCATCTTTTTTTTATTTTTAACATAGATAGACCTTTGTTTGACACGATCTCACCTGTTGGTAAGTGAAGATGTGGCCGAAGATGAAGCACCTATTCACTCTAGCCTTGAAAAAACCCAGATTATAGTTTTCAGGAAAGACAGACGACGTTAGTGTATTACTCTCCTTAACAGTTCGCATTATAAAGGTCGAACTGAAACGTGTAGTACGAATAAAAGGTATACCTACTTATGAGGTAAGGATGGTACCGAGGTGTGCGTCTACTCGTCCTATGATAAAAAGGAGCGTCGCAGCAAACGTGGCAATCGGCAGGCCCATAGCTCGCAAGCCAGAAACTTAGATCACAGACAATCATTTTTCGGTAAAGTAAAAAACATTAATACGTACGTCAGTAAAATTACTTACCATAGCAAAGCGTGGACACAAACAGCAACGTAATAAAGAAAAAAATCTTTATCATTTTAGCGCACTATTAATTTTAGATCGATATACTCAACTATAATGTGAACTGGTCTGTTGGTTCTTCTTATAAGGCCTGTTTCAGCGTGTTTATCGGAGTAATGCCGGATGTGCTATTTATAAAAACCACAAATACAGCCACAAGCTTTACCTATAATGAATACCACATTATGATAACACATTGTTGTTTACAAGTATTGCAAACGGACAGTTAGCAACGGTTAGCTGAACTCGGGACTTTTCCGCGTGCTAGTAGGTACCAACCGTTTTAGATGATACAAATTGTTACGTGACTGTGTTATTATCAGTATGTTCGTATCAGTGTAGAAGGATGAAGCTTTGCGTCCAGGGTTTTTCAACGGGAAATCCTCCCGTCAAAGCGGGAATTCAAATTTTATACAGTCCATTCCATTCCTAGGTTGTCTGGTACAAATCGCTAAGTAGTAAGACCGGCCATTGTACAACATTGTTAGATTTAGTTTCATTTTTATTTGTAAATTGTTTTATATTATAGTTATATCATAGCAATAAAGTGTTTTCTATGTATATAATCTTCTATCTATCTAAATTACAAGTCAGAATTAGCTGTACAAATTTGCTACGTAACAATACAACAGAATTTTGTTGTTTTTTTTGGGCTCGAGTCTAATCTTCAAATTCTGGGAGCTGGCTGTCCGGTTTCTGAAGGGTATGTGAACGTTGCACCAAACGTAATTGAGGTTTATACAGTTTATACAATGCTTCAAATCGAAATGTCTTTGAACCAATACTTATTTGATGATGATGACTTGCCTTCAGCGTGGCATCGAAGCCGCGCGTCCCTCCACGTAGCCGGTACTTGGTGCAGCTTCAGCCATCCATCAGCCTTCTTACTGAACTTGTAGTCAAATCGAAACTCTCTGCCTGATTGACATGTAATTGATGCAAGAGTGCAAGAAGATGTATAAGAGAACGGCGAGGAAATCTAGTCTAGTCTAGGCTAAACAATTGTATTACAATGTTTAAAATGTTACATAATGTATATGCCATACCTTATTATTGAAATATGATTCATATTTAAATGTAATTAAAATTCTCATGATAATTTAGTATAAGTACCTCATCATTTTATTATTAGGTTCATCTGACTAATATTTAATTATTAATATGACAAATATTAATAACGCTTTGGTGGAAAAACTGTTATGTTATAATTATAAAATAAATGAATTTGAATTTGAATTTGAATAAAGGACGGAAATGTTCTTACTATAAAATCCTAGCATTTTGACCGAGGGAAGCGTGGAGAGTCTAATTGCAGGATGCGGCGTGTGTATGTATGGTTTAAGTATGTGTGTTTGTTCGTCGATAACTGCAGAACCGTTGATCCTATCTTGATGAAACTTGGAGGTAGGTAGGTAAGTTATATAAATATATTGTTTAAGTTCGAACATTTGTTTAATTGGTCCCAGGGAGCCAAGAGGCCCCCCAATAAGTACCTAATTCAACTCATACCAATTTATTGTACACGATACATTACGAGTTCACGTTTGGGTTAAATTAGTACTTATTTATAGTTAAGTTTCATGTGCCATGATGTAGACTTTATCTGGGAAAGTTGCACCCTCTTTTACTGCTCTTTATTTATGTTCTAGTTTGATGTTTTTTTTATTATTAATGGCTTCTGAGCATTATTTGCAACAATTTATCCAATATCAAGTAATAATATTTAATTAATTTTTTGATGAATAATAAATACGAGTGAAGTAATAAATAGTCAAGTCGTTAAGAGTCTTAATGGTCAAGTTTTAATGGTGGCAGAAAAAACCAATTTTGTGGAAGACCAAATTCACCAATCCGAAGAGACACGCGACACAAACTTATATAACTACACCACATATAGCTTGGAGTTAGTTAATGTTGTGTGAACTGTCCAGCATTATTTATTTGTTTATTTATCTAAGTTATACCTGTTAAAATACCATCAAAATACAACTACCTTTATGCATTTTGGCAAGTTTCAATTAAAAACTGTCAAAGCCAGTGTCCCGTAAGATTAACAATAATTGTCGCCAAAAAAAAGATGAAGAAGAAGAACAATAATTGTAATTAATTGGTAAAAACATTGACCTCAACAGTGTTGTTCTTTTCTTTCTTGAGTCTTTGGGTGAGTTGAGAATCTGTCCAGTTGCGAATCTGTCCACTTGCTACGGAGGCAAAAATAATAGGATTCATCATCATCATCATTGGCATTTCGTAGTAAACTACTGCTAAGCATAAGCCCCCTCAATCGCCACTCGAGTCTGTTCTGGGCCGCTTGGATCCAGGTAAAGGAACGATGTCATCCATCCACCTTTCAATACCGCTCTGCAAAGGCCGCTCTCAAAATTAGTATTATAATGAATAAATAAATAATAAATAATGCTGGACAGTTCACAAAACTTTATCCAGCCCCAAGCTAAGCACAGCTTGCGTTATGGGCATAAAGATAACTGATATACTTAATAAATAAATAAATAAATAAATCATGCTGGACAGTTAACACAACATTATCTAGCCCCAAGCTAAGCAGAGCTTGTGTTATGGGAACTAGACAACTGATATAGGTACTTACTTAATACAATATTATATTACATAGATATTTTTTTTTATTATACAAAGAAAATACCCAGAACACCCTGAACAAATATCTGCAGATCAAACAAATATTTATTCCGAGGCGGGAATCAAACCCGCAACCTCCTGCGTCGCAGGCGAAACTTCGCCCGCCGCGCCACAGCGGTCGTCAGAGGAATAGAATACATTACATAGATAGATATTTTTTATTTTAGGTACCCATAATAAAAAACCCAGAACAATTATTATATCATAACAATGTATGTTTTGGGAAGTACTGAGTATTACCGATGTAGTGCAACAAATATTATCTGTGTGATATTCTTCAAATACCTACTTCTGTTAGTTTTTGGTGTTCCTAAAACTGAAGACTAAAACTTAAGAACGTAAAAACAAAACTAAGAGTAACGTTAAGATAAGGTTGAAATAGAGCATTTTGGTAAGAAAGAGCCGTTTTGAGCATGTGGGACCTTTTTCGAAAAGGACATTACCATCTCAATCCATTTTGCGAAAAGGACATTACCATCCGAATCCATTTTTTTCGATCTTTAAACACATTATAACTTCAAAAAAATTACTTACTATAAGGGCGCGTACACATAAAACGTCCGTTTTACAGGTCCTTTAAAACGTATATGTTATTAGCGTATGTATTTGTATGAGCGAGTTCACACAGAATACAGTATTCCGGATCCAGTAAAAATACCGATCCGACAAAATAAGCAGCAATCCGTTTTACAGGTCCTTTTAAACGTACCTATATGTTATTAGCGAATGTAGTTGTATGAGCGAGTTCACACAGAATTCAGTATTCCGGATCCAGTAAAAAATACCGATCCGACAAAATAAGCTGCAATCCGTTTTACAGGTCCTTTTAAACTTATATGTTATTAGCGAATGTAGTTGTATGAGCCAGTTCACACACATGACAGTATTCCAGATCCATATAGATAAAAAATCCCACACACAACGGAAATACTGATCTGTTTTATCGGATCGAAACCGCGTGAGGCTTGCCACGGGGGTGCGCGGGGTGCGGTGTGCTGCACACAGCCGCCATTTGCCGGTATCATTCTTCATAAAATTGGTCCTGTAAATGTTGTGTGAATATTACCTCCAGCAGCGACGGATCAGTTAAAAAGGATCCTGTAAATCGGACGTTCTATGTGTACGCGACCTAACAAAGCGAGAGAAACTAATTCGCCTTGATGTGTAGAATACCCCCTCCCCGGGCTTAAAGGGATATTATGTTACACCCTGTATAAAAAATCTCTTGTCATTTTCATGCATTATTCATTTTATAACTGCATACTTACTCGTAAATGATTCCTAATACAACTAGAATATGATTTGTTTGTGTTTTTCCTTTTATATACATATTAGTAATTATGATTCAATCTACGTTCATGTAGTAGGTAATTATGGTTAAATCTTACGTTCATGCTTATTAGTGGAAATAACGTCTGAAACTTGAAATGAAGGGTTCCGTACGTAAAGAATGACATTGAGACTCCATTACTATGTCTGTCTGTCTGGTTACTGACACAGGGGAATATCTCAGCAGCTGTAGTAGAAATTTTCACAGATTATATGTTTTAAAATAAATATACGGCTTATTACCACTGTTTTTCATCGTTTTGCTGACGTTTCCAGACTATTGTTGTTTAAACAAAAAATAAGGAATTGCAGGAAACAAACTCGCAAGAGGACTTTTTTTTTGTGCTACTTGAATGTCGGAACTAGCAGATGGCCCACCTGATGTTAAGCGGTAACCTCTGCCTATGAACAGTGCATTACCTCATAGGTCACGTCCACCTTGGACGCGCTCTATGTGGCTTTGCGCTGCGCCCGCAACCCTGAGACATAAAGAGGAAAAGTCTCATGTGCCTGTAATTTCACCGGCACCCTTACCCTTCAAACCGAAACACAGCAATGCGAGCACTTCTGCTTTGCGGCAGAAATAGGTATGGTGGTAGTACTTCCCCGGACGAACTCTTTCGCAAAAAAGCTCTACTACTACTAAACTACTATTACTATGTTGGTATAAATTAGGCAAAAACTTATGCACATAATAAAAATGCAGAAAATAAAAAATTAAAAAATAACGCATATTCTTATAAGTACAATATATGTAGAAAATTTACAAATTATTGGAATACTCGATTCGATTCGACTTATGTTTATAACTCTAAATTATGATATTACTTTGGATACCTATTTTAGCCAACCAGCCAAATGGGGCTGGAAAAAAGACTTTTCAAAGAACTCGTACTTGTTCGTTAAAATTTACTTATGTTTACTGGCCTTGTAAGTATACTTTATGCAACTGTTTTAAAAAGAATATTTTTATATTCCGCAGAATATCGTGGATTTGTACAAAAACATGAATTAGTAGTTTTAGGTGCATTTATTGAATCCAGGCTACAAATACATAATTTTCATCTCCTGGTAATTAGTCTTAACGCGCGCGTCGTATTGACGCATGTCGCCTCGTGTCTTAGACGCGCGGTACGCGTCACGCGGCTCGTAGTCGCACGGGCGGCACGGACAGCAAGCGCCGCACTCGCAGAACGCACAGCAAGCTCGGACCGCGTCCCATGCACCTGACAATGAACAAATAATACGTTGTTTGTTGAAAAATACATACATACAGTTTTACCCAAAATATAAGTCGCCCTGATGTACCTGCGCCGTAGATCAATTTCTATAGCGCGGGAACCTTCTTTCTTCCAATAACAATCGCACGCTAAAATCTTGCGCTGTTATTGGTTAATCGATTTTACGGCAAAATCGCGGCCGGTCGACTTTTAGATGTGAGCGGGAGAGAGCTATACAGCGGGTCAGAGCTATACTATACGTTTAGCTACTGTCGGATATCAGTCTGCGCTTTTTTGCCCAAACGAAAACAGTCGATCGGACTTATATTTTGGGTAAAACACACACGCCTTTTTCCCCGAAGGGGTAGAGCTCTTCACAGTGGGTTACAACATCGTGGGATATAGTCGCGACGCTCATCGCCGCCATTGCTTCCTACGACTGACTCGGCTAACGCTTTCTTCCTGTAATCTACACATTCCATTAACAAGCTAGCATTCAAGACAAACTTTATACCAACGAATCTACCAACAAGTCCGGGTAAAAAAATTAAAAATATAATTTTCAAAACACGACTTTGTATCTAAGCATTAGTGTTCACATTGCTGTGTTCCGGATTGAAGGGTAAGGGTGCCGGCGAAATAACAGGCACATGAGATTTTTCATCTTTGGGTAGCGGGCGCAGTGCATTGCCGCATAGGGCGCATCCTAGATGCACGTGAACTTGAGGTAATGCATTGTTAAACGCAGAGGTTACCGCCATCAATCAGGTGGGCCATACGCTGGTTCCGTCAGTCACGCGTTAAAAAAAACACATCTATAATTTTCTATACCTAATTAGATATCTAAACCGTGAAATGATCAAAATGAGCCCAAACACTGCCAGGCTACTATTACTTATCAGGGAGTTATGTTTTCCACCTGCCTCTCCATCATCAGATCAGCTCGCTTTTACCATAATATTGTATTGTCATCGGAATTTTAGTTCAATCGGATAACGGAAAATAAACGAAAATCCAAGAATTAATTACATTGTTAATTGTTTCATTGTATTTGATACAAGTGAACCTAATGAAAGCGTTTAAAAACTGGTCTGAATCTGTTCTTTTATAGTAATTTATTATACTGGTAAATAACAGGGGTTATTAAAACAAGAGTGTGAGTCTAAAAACCGAGCCTCGGCGAGGTTATTAATAGTTTTCAAGAGTGTTTTAAGTTTTCTGTGGTTTCATACAGTACCTATTTTATCTAAAACAATGCAATAAACATTTTGTTTGACCAATAAAGCACATTCAAAATAATAACGTTCATTTTGTTTGACCAATAAAGCACATTCAAAATAATAACGTTAATTTTTTTTGACCAATAAAGCACATTCAAAATAATAACGTTAATTTTGTTTGACCAATAAAGCACATTCAAAATAATAACGTTAATTTTGTTTGACCAATAAAGCACATTCAAAATAATAACGTTAATTTTGTTTGACCAATAAAGCACATTCAAAATAATAACGTTAATTTTGTTTGACCAATAAAGCACATTCAAAATAATAACGTCAATTTTGTTTGACCAATAAAGCACATTCAAAATAATAACGTCAATTTTGTTTGACCAATAAAGCACATTCAAAATAATAACGTAAATGGCTTTAAATTAATAAGCGTATAAAAACAAACCTTCTACCTCGCATACCATGTAGCGCGCGTAGCCTGTCATGAAAATTAGTAAATATTTATTAAAACCTCCTTGGTATGGCCGTAGTGTATTTTAATGGAAAAAGTTATTTTAAAGCATAATTTTGATAGGAAAATTATTTTATTTTTTTTATTACCGGAGAAGGTAACACAAAATATCTCAAAACACTACTTTTGATTTCTTTATTATGATTTTACAATATGAGTGTAGATAAATATTTTAGAATATTTTAATTGAGGTACTTCTATAATGACGGAACAAGCAGAATCACAAGCATTGCATTACCTCATAGGTCACGTCCACCTAGGACGCACCCTATGTGGCATTGCACTGCGCCCGCCACCCTGAGACATAATGATGAAAAGTCTCATGTGACTGTAATTTCATCGGCACCCATACACTTCAAACCAGAACACTGCAATGCGAGCACTACTGCTTTGCGGCAGAAATAGGTATAGTGGTAGTACTTCCCCGGACAAACACTCACTAAAAAACTATACTACTACTATCTGAACTACTATTTGAAGTGTGTATGGATATTCAGGGGTGGGCTGTTTTCAATGAATAAGTAATTATTTTTGTAACAATTACAAAAACCCTCAACGCAATGAAACGTCTGAACCAATCTTGATCAAAAATAGCTTAGAACAATCCCGTCAAATTCACCATTCAAACAAAAAAAAAAACGAAATTGGTTCATCCGTTCGAGAGCTACGATGCCACAGACAGACACACACACACAGAGAGAGACACGTCAAACTTATAACACCCCGTCGTTTTTGCGTCGGGGGTAAAATCGATAAAATTATAAAGATTACCTAGTCTCTTGACAATTTCAGTGTATCTCAGATACGGAGTATCGACTCTGTCATCGACCGGCGCCTGACAGATCCTGACCACGTGCGGAGTCTGGAAGGTGTGCCTGTTCTTGATGGTGACGCGCTTGGTGCGGCCGAAGAGCGGGCAGGGACTGTTGGGGAACACACTCTGGAAATATCATTGTTTTAAATCAGTACGTATGTGTCCGATGGCACCAAAAGCCAAGATATTGTATTATTTTACACAGTCGTCGGTGTCAAAATGACACAATTTCATCAAAAATAGGCTTGCATTTGGCTACATCTCACCTGATGGGAAGCGCCGATGAGGCCTATTTAAGACTGCGCTCCCCCCAGGCAGAAACCTTCATACAAAAAAAACGCCACGCGCCGCTCGAAAAAGCGGTTTTTATTGAATATCGTGGGTGAACCCTGCGTTTTATTGTATTGATTTGATTTATCTAACTCTTGACCCAATAATCTGTACCATATTGGCAAACAATCGAATCTAGCCAAAAGTTAAAGGTAACTTTGTGTTTTTTTTATCGAGAATTTTTGTCCTATCGTGTTTCTGTCTAGGTGATCCCTTGGTATTATAATGTAGTATCCATGCATATTTTTAATTTGAATATTGTACTTGATTTAGTCAGTTAAACATCTAATCTAAGATTGGTAGTTTTGCGTTATACCCCACATTAAGCACGCTCGCCTAGAAGATGCCTATTCACACTTCGTTTGAAGATGCCCAAGTTGTATGATAAAGGGAATAAAGAAGCCGGAAGAGAGTTTCAGGCTTTTGCTGTCCGCATAATGAAAGAGCTAGAGAAACGATTTGTACGCGAAGGTGGTATTTCGACAACAAAAGGGTGAAACGCCTCTCCACGTCTGATCGTCAGGTGGCGGAATGGAAACGAGGGGATTAAAGTACCTTAATTACTGCCAACGGTGTAAATAGGTAAGGGATGTACCTTAATTACTGCCAACGGCGTAAATAGGTAAGGGATGTACCTTAATTACTGCCAACGGTGTAAATAGGCTGTTTTTTATTAACATAACATATTATAACACCCAACATAAATTCCATAAAAACTGGCATTTCCTAGAACAAAAACTGGAATGCTTCTTTCGGCGCATTTGGCTTGCTAAAACCAATGTATAACGTTACGACCATTTTCAACCCTCCACCGTTAACACCCGTCAACCGCTAGCCGTCACCCGACACCCGTCTCCCGTCTAACGGCGTCTCTCGTCATCCGTTACCCATCACACGTCATCTGTCACCTATCACCCGGCTCCCAACTCCCGTCTCCCGTCATCCGTCACCCATCACCTAAACACCGATCTCCCGTTACCCGACTAGAGACCTGAGCTATATCACTCATTGTTCACCCGCTACTCACTTTTGGCCATCTTCTAAAGCAATCTGCGAGTGGTTTCCTCTCCAATAGCAGTTCTGCTGATGTCTTCTGCTCCTGGCCTTTCCATTCCCTCCTACGGCTTTTGCAGACTGGGCGACATCTACAATTAAAAAAAGCAATAATATCTGCCTTGGCGTGAGGGTTGAAAAAGATGATTATTACATACTTAGGTACTCAGGTGGATGCTGGTGCCCATGTGCAAACTATAGATAATAAACACCATCGTGGAGAGTTGGGCAGGAAGGGGAAGGTAATGGGAACGGGAAGACGCTCGCCTATAAGGAAACTAGGAAACTTATAGCTGTTGTTACGTAGGCTATTGGGTGCTGGCGTGCACGTATAGGTTTTGGTTAACTGCGGGCCCTACCGGGCCACGCTCGCTTTCGGCTCGCTTGCAGCATAGCCACCTCATTCATAGCTAGATTCTTATTTCCCACGTCTCTTCTCTTTCCAACGCATTGACTCTTCGTAATCAATGAATGGGGTAGGCAGATAGATAATGACGATGATGGTCAATGACAGAGAGACAGTTACTTACTGGCAAAGCTTGGCTGTCTCTTTCGGGTCCCTTTTGATTTTCGTTAATTGAATCATCGATTATCCTCACATTTCATTGAATATAAAGTTGTAATAATAACATGACGTTCTATTTTTGCTATTACTAAAATTTATTAAAAATTCCTCTATGAATTTATTATAGAAAATATTACAATAGTAGACACTCTAAGAAAAAAAATTATATGTAAGGATTTTCAAAGAGTAGGTATAGTATTCCCGTACTTTATATATATTGTAGTCTTTGAACTAAACCAAAGAGTTTTTAAACGTAGAATAACGTAGAATACAGACAACAGAGATATTTTTTTTCTTTATAATTGGCGCCACACGGCTTGTGCATTTGTTATTTTTAATGAGGGGTTTTCATGGCCGTTTCACATCATGTGAAACGACTTGAAAATAGATGGCGCCAGCTCTGTACAAGCTAAAGTAGCTCTGTCAAAATAAAGTGAAATGTCAACGTCAACAACGTAGTGATATATTTTCGTTATATTCACACAAAAGCACAGACAATGCATATGTTATTTTGACAAGTATACTTGAGTCAGCGCCATCTTACGAGCTAAATCAAACTACCTGTTTTTAATTCTTGAATGAAAAGCCCTCATTTTCATTAATGTATTTTCAATATAATTTGCAATGTTACACTCCTTCCAAGTCGTCAAAGTAGAGGTGGCCGTTTTACTAAAACTTTGGTACACAATTTTAAAAGTCACGCAATTCACTTCCATTTCATTTAATTACACTGGTGCTCCATAAACGAGCTACATTGGTTACTCGTAAAATGCCACCAAAATAACACAAAAAAAAACAATAAAAAAACTGGGAAAAGAAATAAAATAAAAATAGATAACGTCTCTTTTTGAAAATGGCGGGAAGAGTACCTATCAATGAATTCGTTTCGTTTCGTATGAGGTAGTGCTGGCCTCGGGTGTCGGAGTTTGTCAAGCCGCCCGAGGGCCTCTGACATGGCTTATCGACTGCTTTTAATCAATAACAGCCGGGACCGACAGCTTAACGTGCCCTCCGAAGCACAGAGCGAATGAATGAATTTAATGATACCTACTCAAGGCATGATCTGAATCACAAGTATACCAAACTCATAGCAATCTTAAAGTGGAAAGTTAAAAAATTATCTTAAAAGGAAAGTCAAAATTGCAATTAAAAAGTTCACATCCACTCAACAAGCCTTCAAACGTATTCTGAATAGAATAATTACTGGCAAAAGAAAATAATACCTACATTGGAACTGAAACTCCTCGGCAGGTGCAGTACAAACATGTTCCAATTACAATTATTATAGTAGAAACTATTGGTTGTAGTATTGCATTTTGGCGCAATGCAGAATCAAACGTATTCTTTTGTTAGGGTTCCATACCCAAAGGGTAAAACGGGACCCTATTACTAAGACTCCGCTGTTGGTCCGTCTGTCCGTCCGTCTGTCACCAGGCTGTATCTCAGGAACTGTGATAGTTAGATTTTCAAAGATGATGTATTTAAAAAAAAAACAAACGACACAAGGAATCCAAGTGTGAAATCAGGACTAAGTATGTGACTCTTGGGTGTTATGTTATGTTTTTATTAGATAGATAGATAGAAAATTATTTATTGCATAGCTTAAAAAGTACTATACATAGGCGAACTAAATACTAGATAGCATTCTCTTCCAGCTAACCTTTGTGTATTGTGGAAAACAATTTACAGGTAGTGCACAAAAATATATGGGCAACTCCATACATTTTTTGACCCAAGTTTTTTGACTAAAGTAACGTACAGTTGGGATACTTTTGGTTATTGATAATATATATTAAGATAATGAAAAAGTTAATTTATTTTCTTGCGTAGAAGTTGTTGGAGAGTAATGAAGCTTGCTGCGTTTTGTTCACGCAAATGCAATGAGTTGATTTATCTATTAATTTAGAAATAAAACTTTTGCTTCCCAACTTCTAAAAAAAACAAGTTGTTCAGAAAATTTTGTCAAAAAAACAACATTTAGAAACGTGCTAATTAATTCCATGAAGGGGCCCGGGTTCATTTATTTTTGACCTGGGTCCGCGTTTGCCCACCTCTTTGATTCAGGGATAGATTACCTATATACAATTAAAGTTAAACTAAATATAACATATTTAGGTACTACAATAGATACAGAATTAATAAATAAACACATACACACATATTTAATAGACATATATTTGGTATATAATTATTGACAGCCTCTTGGCCAATTTTGCTCATAATCGATATTCACCATGATTTCAATACCTAGATTCAGTTCTATGCGCTATTATTATTTATTTTACAGTATAATGGTATAAGAACTTCGAAATGGATCTGGTATCAAAGAACCTTTTTCAGTAATTATACGAATTTTAAAATTACAGAAGCGGTTGAGGGAAACACCGTATTTCCATCAAGTTCAGTATTAAAATGAACATTATCATCTGAACCATTACCACTTAAATAGGTCAACCAGAATCTGGTAGCATTAAAAAAACAGATATACCTACTTAACTCCGTTACTCCTTGGGTGCCTGAAGGTGACAATGGGGCCGGCCAAGAAGGCGTTGGTTAGGAGATCTCGAGGTTTATGAGAAAGAGTGGTGGGAAACTGCAAAAAACAGGGATGAGTGCAAATAATAACCTACATTTTTTATTTTTTTATGCTACTTGAATGACGGAACATGCAGATGGCACACCTGATGTTAAGCGGTAACCTATGCCTATGAACAGTGCATCACCTCATAGGTCACATCCACCTAGGACGCGCCCTATGTGGCATTGCTTTGCAACCGCCACCCTGAGACATGAAGATGAAAAGTCTCATGTGCCTGTAACTGGAACACAGCAATGTGAGCACTACTGCTTTGCGGCAGAAATAGGTATGGTGGTAGTACTTCCCTGGACGAACTCTTTCACAAAAAAGCTCTACTACTACTAAAATGATGAGTACAATGAAATGAGTGAATATGAGTGCTTTTAGTCTTCGACCAAAAAGTATTTACTTTGGTCGAAGTAGTAGTAGAGCTTTTTATGTGAAAGAATTCGTCCAGGAAAGTACTACCTCCATACCTATTTCTGCCGCAAATCAGTAGTGCTCCCATTGCTGTGTTCCGGTTTGAGGGGTACGGGTGCCGGTAAAATTATGGGCACATGAAACTTTTCATCTTTATGTCTCAGGATGGCAGGCGCAGTGCAATGCCTGCACATAGGTTGTGTCATAGGTGGAGGTGACCTATGAGGTAATGCATTGTTAAAGGCAGAGATTTCTACATAACATCAGGTGGTTCATCTGCATGTTCCGTCATTCACGTAGTTAACAAAAAACAAATACAACTGCCGTTGTTATTTAACCCGTTGTTTTCCACTGCTGGGAAAAACTGGTTAAAATAAGAAATATAAAAGTAGGTACTCGGAACCTTGAGCTGATCAAAATGAGCCCATACACCAGGCTACATATTAATCATCGAGGAGTTCCATTGTCCACCTTCCGTCTCCATCATCAGATCAGCTCGCAGTCACCATAATATTGTGTAGTCAACGATCCTTGATGAGTATGCAAAGTTTCAATTTAATCCGACGTTTAGAAGTGGTGGAAACCACGCTCATCAGGACTATATGTATGTGACTGTTGGGTGTTATGTTATGTTATGTTAAGTCACCAAAGTCTCAGTCAAAGAGCACAAGTGTAGTAAAAATGAAAAGGAAGTGTCTTCTTCTTCTTCTTCTTAGCTTAGGTAATGGCTTCTGTGCATTATTTGCAACAATTTAGCCAATGTCAAGTGATATAATTATCATAGTTTTATAGTTAAGTCGTCAAGAGTTTCGGTCAAGTCCTAACCCAGTTTAAATGGTGGCAGAAAAACTGAATTGTTACAGAGAAAAATCCACCATTTCGAAAAGACTCGCAATACACTTAAATTTCACTACATCACGCATGTGCCATTTATCCAAGTTACACCGGTTAAAATGCCACTAAAATTACACGAAATAACTCGAAAAAACACATTAAAATATAATAAAATAAAAATGACGACGTTTCTTTCAAAAATGGCAGATTTCAACTCCAAAAGGAAGTGTCTTTGTGACTTTTCAAATTGGTGGAAATTGTCTACCAAAGTTTGTTTTACTCATAGACTTAGATAGATAGATAGATAGATAGATAGATTAACTCTTTATTACTTTTGAAACTATCATGGTTATGTACATAATTTTCACTAGAAACGGGATATTTACCATGATTTTTGAGTTTTATATGTTCCCGATAATTAACTTTTTATTGTACACAACTAACACACAGAAATACAAAACATAACTCAATAACAAAAAAATAAAAGAAATGTACAATGGGCGGTCTTATCGCTTATAGCGATTTCTTACAGACAAACTTAGGATGGAGAGGACTATATGGAAGAATGGGACAGTGGTGTTATCATCTTGACAAATACACATATCATTAAATATATACAAACCTACATTATAATACATAAAAATTAATACATAATAATATAAACACAACATAAAAACAGACAAGAACAATGAAACTCAACAGGACGAAGAAGACGATTAGAGATAAAACAGTTTGACACGATCTTTAAAAGAATGCAACGACGGAGCAAGCCGAATCGACAACGGTAATGAATTTACGGTTTTAGAATTTGTTTTACTATGCATGGTGGTAGAGGATTGTCAAAATAATTATACAGTTCCAAAGTTTACATCATTTAAGGCTAGATGTCGCCACTAGAAGGCGCTATCGGTGTCATTCCTTGCTTGAACAACTCTCTGTACCGAGACCTTGGGTTTTTGTTTTTTTTGCATTATTTTATTTGAAATTTCACGTTCCAAGCTGCGTGCAAAAGGACGCATTCTAAATAATACCTACCAGGTGGGGATCAAACCCGCGACAGTAATCTTGATACAGGATGCGTTTGCGGTACCTGAGGTAAGGAACCGCAAAAAATGCGTAAAATGTTACCTATATAGAATAGGATGAACTTTATTATATGCACATTCAGAGGACATCAAAGAGAACTTTTCATAATATTCTAAAAATCTACGAAAATCAAAGAAAAATCCGTATTTCAAAAATAAATTTAGACATATTAGACTTTAACGAAAGTTTGTATAGTAAAATATTAGACTTTGGTACAATTCATAGCAAATTATAAGTAAATATTATACCAAATACAAAATTAAGTATATCCATCCAACATTATGTGATCATTTTCTCTGCATCACGCAACCGCTGAGACCAGGTGGATGACCTGGAGGGTCCATGCATCTGAACAAATAAAAAAGCTATTAATTAAATAAATAAACAAACATTTATAAAAAACTAGCGACTCGCCCCGGCTTCGCACGGGTAGCCCCCGGTGAACCCCCCCCCCCCCTCCCCTCTATGTCAATTTCCTGGTTCTAAGCTACCTCCCCACCCATTTTCAGCCAAATCGGTTCACCCGTTCTTGAGTTATAACTGGTGTCACTAACACGAGTTTGTTTTATATATATAGATATCCAACAGTCACACATTGTCCAGGTGCCACACTAGGATTCCCTAACGTGGGTATCTGGAATTACGAGCACGATGGTACCATTGCACACATACTCTTAACAAATTTTTGCAGATCATACAAGTATTTGTCCCGCACCTCGCATCTCAGCTGGCTACTCGCCCGCCACCACGGAGGCTGTCACGGTATCCACGGTTACGGGAAGACAGTAGATCAACACCGTTCATTACAGCATTCTGCGGGATGGCAACTATCAAGTAGTCAATGTGTCAAACCGGGAGACACAGCTTAGGATGCCGACCAATTGGACCAATGCGTGAAGACGGTGAATATGCCAGTTCGAGGCATGATACGGGGAAAGCATATGCCCATGCATCTTAGTGTGTATGACTCACTTTGGGTGCTCACTGTCCCATTGCTGCATCTTCCTGCAGAGATCCACCGCAGCTGGAGAAGAGGTGGCGATAGAGACGTCACTCAGTGGTCGTCGGGCGCACGTCTTGCATGACCCTTTACATATGCATACTGAAATCATGTTCATTGGAAAGGTCTTCAGGATCGTCTATTGTTATGGGAGTGCCCCAGGGTTCAATACTAGGCCCATTACTATTTTTAGTATACATTAACGATCTCCCTTTTTATGTAAAAGACATATGTGATATAGTTTTATTTGCTGACGATACGTCTTTAATTTTCAAAGTTGATAGGTCAAAAGCTAATTACGATGATGTAAATAAATCACTATCGCGAGTTCTTGATTGGTTCACCGTAAATAATCTGTTGCTTAATTCTAAAAAAACTAAATGCATTAAATTCACTTTGCCAAGTGTAAAACATTACGATTACATTGACGACGATTGGAAACATTTGACGACCTCTGTGGCGGGGCGGGCGAACGCTCGCCTGCAACGCCGGAGGTTGCGGGTTCGATTCCCGCCTCGGAACAAATATTTGTGCGATTGCATATATTTGTTCTGGGTGTTCTGGGTATTTTCTATGTATAATAAAAAATATCTATCTATGTTATATATTGTATTAAGTATATCAGTTATCTAGTACCCATAACACAAGCTCTGCTTAGCTTGGGGCTAGATAATGTTGTGTAAAATGTCCAGCATTATTTATTATTTATTTATTATTTATTTTTATTTATTACCCAACTAATATTAAAGTAAATGGCGAGACACTCGATCTTGTAAACTCTACTGTTTTCTTAGGACTTAATATTGATGCAAGTTTGCAGTGGGGCACTTGCGGGTAGATTTAGTTCCGCTGCATATGCAGTTTGTACGATAAGGCAGCTTACTGATGAAGCTACAGCTAGGCTAGTTTATTTTGGCTACTTCCATAGTGTTATGTCATATGGCATCATACTGTGGGGGAAAGCAGCAGACATCCAAGCAATATTTGTTTTACAAAAACGGGCAATACGTGCCATTTATAAAATGAAGCCACGTGACTCCTTGAGGGAGCGTTTTAAGGAAATTAACATTCTCACGGTAATATCGCAATACATCTACCTAAGTGTGTCTACAGTGTGTGCTGCCTTATGAACTTTTGCTGATTCTCTCTATCATCTTACTTTTGACTGCCTACCTAAGTAAGGCTTTTAATTTGGTTTTCCTTTTTTCCTTGAATCAGCTTCCACTTGTTCTCGAGGCACCACACAGGCGCTCCCCACCTAGTAGTAAGAAGGATCATCAAAAGAAAAACAGACTGTGTTTGTTGCCTGATTCTTCTAGGTCTGGTTGCGTTGGAACAGGAGTAAGTGTAAATTTATTTTTTAAGACGATTCAAAATGATCCTTGTGATTTCAATGAATAAAATACTTTTGACTTTGACTTTGACTTTGATTGGCATCATCATTTACAAATGTGACCGGTGGCGAGTTCTGGCAGTTACTAAACCAATAGCCAAGTGCGTATCCACGCGCATTATAAGTTTCGTAGTTGTCCATCACAATATGCAGACTTAAAAGGGCTTTCTTGTTTTACACAACTAACAACTTCATCTTAGACCCAAGTTCACGATCAAATAAATCGGTGGTTACCATAAACAATCGTCCAAAGTGACAGATAATGTATAAAAGCATCTGTCAAAAAGAGTGGTTTAAGCTTAACAGTCGCTTAAACGCTCGTTAAGGAGGGGTATAACGCAAAATTACCAATCTTAGATTATATTTTTAACTGACTAAATCAAGTACAATATTCAAATTAAAAATCTACATTGTAATACCGAGAGATCACCCAGACAGAAACACGATAGGGCAAAATTTTCTCGAATAAAAAAACACAAAGTTACCTCTAACTTTTGGTCAGATTCGATTGTTTGTCAATATGGTGCAGATTATTGGGTAAAAAATTGGATAAATAAAATCAATACAATAAAACGGAGGGTTCACCCACAAGCGTTTTTTTTCAAAATTATCTCTATTTCACGAGATATTCAATAAATATAAAAGTGGCCAAGTGCGAGTCGGACTCGCCCATGAAGGGTTCCGTAGCAGCAAGTAACATAATATAATAGTCCTTGGATGGTTTACGATTTATGACGTATTAAAAAAAAACTACGAACTAGATCTCGTTCAAACCAATTTTCAGTGGAAGTTTACATGGTAAACATCATATTTTTTTTTAGTTTTATTATTCTTTTATTTTAGAAGTTACAGGGGACACACACACACACATTTTACCACTTTGGAAGTGTCTCTCGCGCAAACTATTCAGTTTAGATAAAATTATATTAGAAACCTCAAAATCATTTTTGAAGAAAGTAGATAACCAACAAGTACGGGCAAGACGAAAAAAATTTTTTTTAGTTGCAGTTCTAGGTATGGGTATCCCCATTTTTTTTTGTTTTTTTTTATTTTTTGTGTGAAAAGCTTATTACGGTTTACAGAATACATCTACTTACCAAGTTTCAACAGCACAGCTCTTATAGTTTGGGAAAAAAGTCTCTGTGACATACACGGACAGACAGACAGACAGACAGATAGACAGACAGACATGACGAATCTATAAGGGTTCCGAATTTTGCCAATTGGCTACGGAACCCTAAAAAGCGGCGCGTGGCGTTTTTTTTGTATGAAGATTTCTGCCTGGCAGTCTTAATGTGTTGGTGAACAGTGGCCTTAGTCAGTTTGTACGTAATTTTTCTTCTACTTTTTACCGGTGTACGGTATACTTAGTCATTCCTATAACTTTTCTTGGCTCCATTCAACCTCACATGATGATATATTATATTCTATTTGAATGCCAATTTTGGCAAATGTAATGCAATTGAGGTTGAGTCGAGTCAAGGAAAGTTGGAGGAACGACTAAGAATACCGATGTTATTGACCTTCAGAAGCTATTTAATTCCGTAAACCTCGAGGATACAATGCTAGAGACGTAGAAGAGAAGCGTGGTGGTACCGTTCTTCACTAAAGGTGATAACTCACCCCATCTTGAAGAAATTATGCAACTATTTAGCCACGTTTATAAGCTGGTTTGGTGCTGACAGCCGGTGGAGTAAAGCCTCAACGGAGTGGTGGCCGAAACCGGGCCGAAGAAATTTGGGTCATCCGAAAGCGAGATGGGTCGACGACATCGTATCCGTCGCAGGCAATTCCTGGTTGAGAGACGCACAGGACAAAGGAGGCTGGCAAAAGAGAAAGGAGGCCTATACCCAGCAGTGGGTTATTGCGGGCTAAGATGATGATAAGCTGGTTTTGAAAGTAGTTATCCAAGTTCATCAAGATTGGATCAACAGCTCTGCAGCTATCGTTAGTAAACCGCCATAAACACCGCATCCAGCAATAATAATCTGAGACCTCTCTTCCCTCGGTCTATAACTAACATTATCAATATTTCGTGAATGCTGAAATATATTTACGTGATTTCTTATGTGAGCGTGTCTTAACCAGAGTCGGTATATTCTCATTCTCACGGTACTCCCTGGAACCGAGCGAGCACTGCGTCTGTGGGAGCTTGGCTTCGAAGGTTCGGTCAATCAGACCTGGAAATAAGGTTTCAGAATAACTTACCTTCTTCTTAAGTGATGCTGGTTCTTTCATGGGGTCACTGCCTGAGGCTCTAAAAGGGCCTTTGATTGTGATTGGTGATACAATTTGTACTGAACATGTCAATTTTATAACAATTTTAAAACTCCCGTATATATTCATCTAAAAACACTCTTGAAAATTGATCAAATCAAAATTGGCTCATCACATCAGGAGCTATGGCTATACGACAGACAGACACACAGATACACACTACAGACTTATAACACCCCTCTTTTTCGCCGGGGGTTAAAACAAGTCTCAGTTTGGCCAATTCACTCATGTCAAGATTAAGATTGTAGTAGTAGTAGAGCTTTTTTGTGAAAGAGTTCGTCCGGGGAAGTACTACCACCATACCTATTTCTGCCGCAAAACAGTAGTGCTCGCATTGCTGTGTTCCGGTTTGAAGGGTAAGGGTGCCGGTGAAATTACAGGCACATATACATACAAATTACAGGGTGGCGGGCGCAGTGCAATGCCACATAGGGTGCGTCCTTAGTGGACGTGACCTATGAGGTAATGCATTGTTCATAGGCAGAGGTTACCGCTTAACATCAGGTGGGCCTCTTGTTTGTTCCGTCATCCAAGTAGTATAAAAAAAAAAAAAAAAAATGAGTAGGTACTTAACATTTAACACACAAACTTTCACATTTATTATATTAGTTTAATTATGATGTATCGTACTTACTGACCTAAAGGGAAAGTTAAATAAAAGCTAGATATTGATGTTCAAACACCTTTTTCCTCTATTATTTCAAGCATCGACAACGCCGTCCGGTTGAGTTTGATTGGCTCAGGAACTTCCACCTGTTTAACTTCTGATAATGGGTTTTTTGTTGCGACATTTTGCGGAAACATGCTTGATTCCTGAAAATGTTGGAGGTTAGCAGTCTTACTAACTCAATCAAGAATACTCATACACATCATGCCTATTTGTAATATATGCTAAGCTATCATATCCCCTGGACGAACGTGTCAATACTCAAGGAACTCAAGATAACTACTAGGCTTTCCTTTTTCTACCTCCAGTGAGTCCTTGAGTATTTTGATCATCTGGCACGGAAAGGCAGTGACAACTTAGAGAAGCGGATTATCACCGGCAAAATCGAGGAAAAGAGACCACGAGGCCGTAGCCCGTTTGTTGGACAACTCTCGATTTAAAACTCCGCGAAGCCGTGCAGCTCGCTGGCAACAGATTTCATTGGCGCAACATTATCCTGCACAAAGTGATCCATGGAGTGGTTCACGACCCTCAGCATTGAAGAATACGACGCGAGGAGGAGGATGCTAAGGTACCTACCAAAAGAGTTCTAACCAAAGATATTTAATATTACTACTTTAAATTGTATCTCTTTGGTTCCAACGAACCGGCACCGCCATAAGGTTTTGCAGTCCAGGCTGGCTGTGGATGAAATCCCAAAAAGCACAACATTTCCTCTGGACAAAGTCATTGTCAAGCTCTTCCACGGGAGTGAAGTCGAATACCAAATGCTGGGGCATCAGCGGCTCCCCATAGGACCCGTCTCCGAACAAGCTGAAGTTCTCTGAACCCCGAACGCTGGTCTCTGAAGGGAAACTAGAATCACTTTGTGAATCCATAACCTTGGGAAAGATCTAAATTATCAAAATATCCAAGATAAAACTCAGTTTTGGCAAGAGGCCCAGCCAAAGAGAAAAGCAAGTATATGGGCATTCTTATTTTCTATATATAAAAAAAAACTCTATGATTCTTATGGCTTAAACCCATGGACTTTTTTTTTTTTTTTTTTTTATACTACTTGAATGACGGAATAAGCAGATGGCCCACCTGATGTTAAGCGGTAACCTCTGCCTATGATCAGTGCATTACCTCAAAGGTCACGTCCACCGGACGTGGACTTAGTAAGTCCATGCTTAAACCTCGGCGGAACCATTGATATGTACCAAAGTAACGTTATAAAAAAACACATTATGGTAACGTGACACGAAAAATTTGTACACCCTGGCGTTTATGGCTCCTCTACATGATGGGCCATCATACTGGCCCACTAGGATGGGCCAGTTTGTGGAGAGCGCAGTGATGTCGGATAGCTTATGGCGCGGCGGGATGGCGATGGGATGGCCACGGTGTCGATATTTCATCCGCACATCAAAGGAAACAAGGAGATCACAACTGAATGTTGCCATCGTGTAGTTGTTGCCATCGCATGGCCATCTCGCTGGCTCAGCACTGAGCCATCATGTAGAGGGGCCATTAGACATGGCTATATGTAGACCATGGACTTATACAGAGGGTACGCATGGAGGTATTTCAGGGTACGCTCTACAGGACATGACATGGCGTCAAAAGAAACAAAACCATAAATTGCTACATATAAAACCTTTTTGATTTTTCGAGGAGTTTTCTAAGTGTCAATGTCAGTTTAGTTCTTTCATCGTCAAGAGATGGCACTCGCGTAACTATTGGTATTTACCTACATTTTTGATCATGGCTGCGGAGAACTTCGTTCGTCCAACGTAAATAGTTTAAAAAAATAAAAATTCCTGTAAAATTATTTAACAATTAATATATTCTGTGCCAGTTACGTATTTTGAAATATTTACTATTACCAAAACGGTTGCCAACGCTATCTAGCGACAGATAAATAATGATAAAATTACACTAGGAAAACTTCTCATTACCTAACTACTTACTAGTTTATTATTTTTCCCTGCTCCTTTGTTTTGTGTATATTTTAATGTAACCCAAAAATTTCGTTCCAGCGGGACTCGAACCCGCAACCTCGCCTGTGATCGGCGATACCTTTTACCAATTCGGTCACAGAACGAGCTATGACGCTGAAGACGAAATTTGTGGGCACTGTCAACTTGGCTATAGCACCGATGGGAGCCATCTACAGGGGTTAAATTTCGTCATCAGCGTCATAGCTCGTTCTATCGCCGAATTGGTAAAAGGTATCACCGATCACAGGCGAGGTTGCTGGTTCGAGTCCCGCTGGAACGATTTTTTTTGGTTACATTTAAATGTAACTACTTACTTTTGAAACATTTACCGTCATCTGCCATAGAAGACCACTGCTGGCCACCAGGCCTCCCAGTGCAATGCCATGAGAAACGGTCAGGCACCTTCAACCACTGATTTTTTGTATTTATAGATAGTTATATTCTTCTTCTTCTTATCTTAGGTAATGGCTTCTGTGCATTATTTGCAACTTCTTTGTTGACCGAGCGAGCGAAGAGTCCTTGCCACAACTGGCATTTGCTTCCTGTCCGGATCTTTGATCATTAAACAATTCTCTAAGGTCCGGTCCGGATGTACGTATGTTGGCACTAGCGTACGTCGTATTTTTTCAACTAGTCTTGACGAAACTTGATAAATGACATTGTTTTTTATGTCGAAAAGAATTTTGACGTATGAGGGGTATTTCCCCCATAAATGTGGGAAGTTTGCTACGACGCCATTTACCGGCCGATTTTACAATACAACACACGTTATGATTTAATCACGAAGTTTTCACGCAATATCTACGGCATGGACCAGTTATACAAAAACCGGCCAAGTGCGAGTCGGACTTGCGCACCGAGGGTTCCGTACAAACCTGTAGCTATATAAGAAAAAGTTATGGTATTTTTATTGCTAAATGAAATCATTATGAGGAAAGGGGTATTAGTAAGTTTTAAATTATTAAAAATATTTCTATTGTATAAAGTAACTAAAAATTTATGCTTTTCGAAAAATTTCCTTTATGTGTGCTATAAGTTCACGGGAAGTACCCTGTAGGTTTTGATTCCCTTGCAAGTGTCGAAAATTTTCAGAATAAACGGCTGTATCATTTGATTGCGTTGGCTTAGAAGTTTGATTATTTCACAGCTCCAAGAAACAGCAGATTTGAGTATTGGATATGATATTCAGTTTCTTACCTCCACGCGTTCCTGAGAAAAAGGGTCTTGACAGACAGACAGATGGACAACAAAGTGATCCTATAATGGTTTCGTTTTACCTTTTGAGTCACGGAACCCTAAAAATTAACGAATCCTATCGGAACAGCACTGCAAGTATGAACTTTGCATCGATACGACATCGAGATCGCTAAGGTTTCGATTTTTATCGATCTTGTTAACGAATTTGGAAGTACGTAAGTTGCTTCGATAAGGATTTAAGGTGGGATTTCTGTGGCACGACTAATGCCCGATATAGGTTTTAATTCAAATTCAAAATTAAAAAAAAGCTTTATTTTAGGCTTACTGAGAAATGCACTAAACCTAAACAGTAAGCCCATATCAACATAAATACATTAGAAACTAATATACACATAAAAACACTTTATTTATAACTTAATCTAACACACGTGTGATCGCCGACGCGTCGCGGCCCGGGGGATCACGTGACAGGCGGCCCTTGAACCGCCGGAACTTCACCCCTTTCTGCCAGAAGTCAGGGCTCAAGTAAGTCTTCACATTTTCCGTAGGGACCCTCACCATAAATGAGCTAAAGCTCACAAGAAAGTCCAACTTCATGACCCTCAATCCCACTCCGGCTTTCTTCCTGATGTACTCCACCACCTCTGCGGCCTTCACGTCGAAGTAGACGCGGGACACGTGGATCTGCTTAGTGGGAAGTTGTAGTGGGGTATTTAGAAATATTCTTTGTTTCATCAATTTTTTGCATTGTTAACAACGTTTTAAGGTTTATTTCGGATAGACGTTCAGTATTTACCAATATTGCCATATATGCCATCTTTCTAAAGCGTTGTACTAACCTTTGACAAAAAAAAATTGTTGTCCTTTTTTGAAATTTTAAAAATATACGTAGTCCTTCTGAGTTATGATTTGGATCAGTTGAGCTACCTTTAGATCGTTAACAGCGGTATTCAGATAGCACAATTTTTAATTTTGTACACACCAGCTTGCTACCTTGGTCTCGATGGAACGTAGAGCTTTCAAGTTCAAGTTCAAGTTCAACTTCAAGTTCAACCTTGGTCTCGATGGAACGTAGAGCTTTCAAGTTCAAGTTCAAGTTCATCTTTGAGGTTACATTTCGGGGAATGCTCCCAGGAACTGCACGATCTGATCCCACCATCTCCATTTCATCATAGGACGAGCAGGCGTACGGCTCAGTACCATCCTTACCTCATTAGTATATATACCTTCTATTCGCACAAAACGTTTAAGTTCTACTTTTATAATGCGAACGGCTAAGGAGTGGAATACACTACCGTCGTCTGTATTGTTACATATAAAAATCTCGAAGTCCTATCAGGTGGCAAAGGTCTTATTTTAAAATAAAATAGTTGGTTAAGAATCGCAATCTAGTATTATTTATTCAAGGTTCTTATGTCTAGGCAATTTAAACAATATTAGTTACACAGTACAATATGAAGTTACAGAATACAGTTCCACATCGTGGAAGGTAGTAAAGATCTTATACTAGATGGTTACTGTTACCACACCCTTGGTTCATATCACCACTAGGATAGACTATCTCCTAACCTACACGTTCCTGGCTAGCTTAACTGCAGTAGGTCTGGGAATGTGGGCGATCGTAAGTGAGCTTGAGACTATGTATTTCTTATTACTGATTTTATATTGAGACTTTAAAAAAAGGTTTCGATGAGATGCTGGGCGCCAGGGCTGACACTCCGGGGAGCATCCAGCCCATAAGTTAGTGGAAATTACAGTGCTCCCTCGAGCGGAGAGTACGTTCAAAACAGGTCACTCGGAAGGTGGTACAGGAAGAACTTAACTGGGTGACAGCTGAGCGTAGAAAACGGGCCGCAGACTGCTCGGACTCCCTGGTCAGGTACTGGGCTGGGTCCACCTCCGGGCCTCGTTGAAGCCACTCGAGGAGATGACTCACAGGAATAAAATCCCTCTCCGGCCGTAGCAGCGGTGGGGTTTAATAATGTAAACCGAACACCTCCTGGAATTGTGTGAAACAAGATGTTAGAATAAGCACAGAGCCAGGCGGTTATGTTTTAGAAATCCTTGGGTGCCCTATGCAAAGGCGGGTAAAGATTTGGCAAGAGAGATGCCTTTGCATAGGCCCAAGGCGATATATTATATTCAAAAGCAGTCAATTTATGGCAGAGGAGGGCCTTGCGAATTGGCAGCTGATATCACCACATGGTGATTTAAAATTAACACATGTGGTCGACCAATCTGTAGGTTGTTTTCCATCGGATTGGTCGGTTTGCCACTATAGTAGGGTGATACGGCTTGTATAGCTTTAGTTAAATGGAAGGAAGTAATAAATTAAAGAGATGAGCGGTTGAAAATCAACGGTTAGGTTATAAATTGGTAGGGTCATTGTTCTGAAATAAATGGCATGTGGTATGTTAAATGTGTCGGCATCTCAGGAGGAAAGCATTAGTGCTTCCTCCAGAAGAGTGGGACCGAGGTTGTAGATAATTCACACACATGGGATGGCAAATACAATTGAGCGGGCAGGTTGACACCGAATGGTGACAACGTGGTATTTTTAACAAAATAATAGTTATTGCGATGCATTTGGTAGGAATAATGTATGGCGTAGTCCTTGGGCTTACCAGTTAAGTGAAGGTTTCGGTAGCTCGGAGTGTGCGTAACCACCAATGGTTACGACGCGTGGCTAGATGTGGGTCGGCTCAAGGCTTTCTCAAGGTGTCCTCGGCGGCGTGGAGTTCGTAGGCGCAGATATGCTATGCCGTGGTCTTTTCAAAGGCTGCAAGAATGTTCAATGGTCAAGATAGGGCCTCTGCTTGATGGTAATTTCCAACGCTTGTGTTCGATGGGTACTCACCGGGAGGAGAAGTGACCGGGTTTGCTGCCGATGTAGGTCGATGAGAAAGGCTCGTTTCGGACACCACCTTGCTATTTAAGTACAAACTCCCACTACCATGAAAATTCGTATTACTCGGTGGGGCAATACGTGAGTCTGCATTTTCGACTCAAGCAAACGTCAAAGACAAAGTTACCAAGCTAAACTGTTTGCTTGCTTGATAACTTCAAACTCATACAAATTAAATAAAACGATCCTTTCCACTTGGAAGGCTTTCCTGAAACGATTTAATTAAGAATTATAATTAAGTAAATTAAATATATTATGATTGATTCGGATGATTTCGAGAAACGTCGCAAAAGCGCCATCTAGGAGAAATCAGGAGTACTAGGAGGTATTCTTTCATTCTTTTAGTGAACTTCGCAACCAACAGCGCCATCTCTTGGTTATCGAGCGTGCTACGTCGCGATGTTAAATAAAGTTGTAACAATACCCCGTTTCTCCGGAAGATTTTACATAGCCTGCGAGGAAAATCGGTGCTGGCCCTCCAGCCTATAGACCATAAACAACAACAAAGATAAAACAGTTCCTGAAACAAACAAAACAAACTTGCTAATCAGGAAGTAAAAAAAAGGCTCTGAAGGGACCGGTATAGATCCCAGAAGAGTTAACACTATCTTCTAATACAATCAAAATATCTAAACTAACATGTCTGTCAAGGTGAGTTTAGATGCTCTACAGGAGACCCTGGAAACCCTTGCAAAGTTGTTACACTGAGATATAAATAAATAGATAGGTATAGTCTTATAGTGTGTGTGTATAGGTGTGTGTGTGTGGGTTTATGTGTAGTATGTTCCGTCCAATATGAACTAAGAGTATTCTACCATGATAAGGTTAGAAGCTCGAAGCCGTGATCAGACTTAGGGTTCAGCATCATGCTGCTGGACCCGTGGTGTTGCAGATGTGTAGTGTACGTGGGGGTTTAGTGTAGCTGTAAATATAAATAAGTAATAAGAATTTAAATGAGTTTTCCAAGATCTCTGCATGCATCTCCTACCAGACACTGGTGATGGCAAGGTGCATATCATCTCCGGCACCACGCGGAGTGAGAATCGGTGCTACGAGGAGGTTCTACAAAAAAAATATAAAAGATACACTATGTAAATAAAATACTCGAGGCTTGAATCAGTTCTATTGCCAAGGTAACAGAGTTCTCAACCGCTCTGAGACTTCCACGAAGGCTTTGGGACTCATCGTGATCCGTGAGGAGAAAGGCTTATTTTTCCCCTAACAACCGATCCTGAAACAAATCAACAAGGAAGAAAGAAAGGATAGATGAAGTTACTTGGCAAAGGTTACAGAGTTCTCAACCGCTCTGAACGGTTCAACGAAGGCTTTGGGACTCATCGTGATCCGTGAGGAGAAAGGCTTATTTTTTATCCAATGTTAGCACGACAAACAACACTAAAAAGAAAGAAAATCAACTAAAGTTACAAGACAAAGGTTACAGAGTTCTCAACCGCTCTGAGCGGTTCAACGAAGGCTTTGGGACTCATCGTGATCCGTGAGGAGAAAGGCTTATTTTTTATCCAGTGTCCGAACATCAAACAAGGCATAGAAAGTAAAAGAAAGAAATATAAATTATACATGTCATACAAAAAGGGGTACAAGTCGTGTCCCGCCCTAGGCTCCTATGACAGTCACCGTGCAGGCTAGGTAGGACTGTAAAATAAAAAAACTAAACCACCATCCAACATGAACACCAACCTCTTACCTCTCCAACCTCTGCAAATCGATAAATAAAATTTGAGTCCTAGGTTTACTATCCAAAATTCAACACACAACAAAAAAAACCTATTTAGGACCCAAAGAAATCAATCTGCAGATTCAAACTAACGATACTTACATTCCTTAATTTTCCATCTCCCAGGTCCAGATCTAAACAAACTTAAAACATCTCTGCTGACCGGGGTTTTAATCATAAAAAAATGTAAAGTTAAACTTGCAGCGTCCAATTAGAAAGGAAAACCTAGTAATGATCTTCTAAATAAGGCCATCCACTGGGGCAGACGTCGCCTCCGAGTACACGTCCAGAAAAACATTCATCCCAGAGGTGAAGGGCAGGCTAGTCTCCGAACTGTGAAGGGAGAAGGATGGGGCGCTCACTATTCGGCCCTATTCAACGGAACACCGGCTACCCGAAGAACGGAACCCGCACTAACCAATGGTCAACCAATCAACGGCACCACTGTGCGTGGGGCAACTGAACTCCGGAAGACCTACTACAAGAAAACTTTTCTAAAATTTGGACCGCCAAAAACAATACACAAAAAAAACTGGGTACAAAAAAAAACTGGGTACAAAAGGTTCAAAAGGTACAACAAGGTACAAAGGTACATAAGGTACACCAGTAGACCAAACTCGACCCCGATATAAGAAACCTCAAAAGATTCCTACCCAGTCCAAGGGAAACCCGCGGGTGTTTAAAATCACCCGTGGCTATGATCCATCAAAGGGAAAAAAAAATGATTCCCTATTTGGACCAGGCAAAACAAAAAAAATGGAGTCTTTCGGCTTACTGTACCTAAATGAAACTAAACTCGCAGACACTGGTAGGATAAGGAACCCTTACACAAAGTTAAAAAAAATAACTAACTACATCAAAGGGTAAGGAACCCTAAAAAAAATCCTCCTAAACTATTCAAGCTTACTAAGGGTATTGACCCCTTCATTTTAAATTAACAGAACGAACAAAGTACAACTAGGGTACGGAACCCTACAATAAAATATTAACCTATGTCTTTTCATAAGTTCTAACGATTAGGCTCAGCGACTGGGTACCGACACAATCGAACCCACAATAAAAATTAAGGTACAGGACCTACAAAAACAATTGATTTAAAAAACAAGGGGTTAATTAAAATTCTATATAAAAAATAAAAAAAACAAGACCAGAACAATCTTCTAACAAACTACAATTAGCTGCTATAGAACCTGTAACAATAAAATAATTGCAAAGAGAAGCTACTACAGGTGTAAGAAAATTAAGGCTTCCGCATGGTTGACGCGTAACCCTAAAATATAAAAGTAACCTATGAGTTTAGATGAGTAAAAACAGAGTTACCTAAACCTACAAAAAAACTACTTTTAAAAAACAAGGATTCTAAAATTAAATTAAAAAAAAAAAACAAACAAGACTTTACCAATACATGGCACTACAAACTATCTATTGCTAAATTACAACAACTAACAACTACCAAAGCTAGAAAACTTGGAAGCTTTCCGCCTAGCTACAATTTTGTGAAGGTGCAGCAGGTGATTACAATTGGCAGCTTCCTCCTTCACTGTCATCGTACAAACTTATAATGATTAACGAGACCGAGACTAAATCAACTATGGAAAAAAAATCAAGCAACAGGACTTGCAGTACGACAAGCTCATTTTCGGAAAATTAAAAATTCGAAGCTGAAAAAAAAAATTACAAAGATATTAACCCCCCATCTGGATCCGAAAATCTAGGGATAGGCTGTAAATGAACTTGGGAAAACTTCCCCACACACAAACAAAGTAAAAAAAAAATGACAAAAAAAAAAAAAAAACACTTGAAGTCCAAACAAGTCGGTTAGCAGCGTCTAGGACAAAAAATATTAGCAGAAGTTCCTGCAAAATAAGATTAGAGTAACAGGTGCCGAAATTTCACATGACTAGACAAAACTAGTAATAACGGAGTGCACCTGGTATCCTGTAAAAAATGTATTAAGTCCCTGGCGCGCTAACAAGCCTATCTCTTGGAAGTTAAAAAAAATTAAAGTTCTCAATTATGAATAATAAATATTGTTCATCACGGTCTCCCAATCCATAAATAGGTGCTAAGCACCTTTAATTAAGTACCTGTTTAGTACTCAATTTTACAAGTAATTGCTTACAGCATTAACATAAAATGGACAGACAATTAATTAAGTACCCGTTTAGTACTTAATTAAACAACAAACAGACAAAACAACTTAAACTACTTGAGTCGACCTTATAAAATAACACACCTGTGACAATTACACAAAAAAAATAAAAAACCAGCCACGCGTCCTCACACAAAAAAACACAAAAATGAGCAAATTCTGTCTCAAAGAAATACAGTAACAATAAAATAAAAATTTAAATGAAATTAAATGTCTCAGCTCTTATGCCACAGCTATAAAGATATGACAATTACCTACGACCTTTTAAATGCCTCACGTTGGGCTGCCACTGTTACATATAAAAATCTCGAAGTCCTATCAGGTGGCAAAGGTCTTATTTTAAAATAAAATAGTTGGTTAAGAATCGCAATCTAGTATTATTTATTCAAGGTTCTTATGTCTAGGCAATTTAAACAATATTAGTTACACAGTACAATATGAAGTTACAGAATACAGTTCCACATCGTGGAAGGTAGTAAAGATCTTATACTAGATGGTTACTGTTACCACACCCTTGGTTCATATCACCACTAGGATAGACTATCTCCTAACCTACACGTTCCTGGCTAGCTTAACTGCAGTAGGTCTGGGAATGTGGGCGATCGTAAGTGAGCTTGAGACTATGTATTTCTTATTACTGATTTTATATTGAGACTTTAAAAAAAGGTTTCGATGAGATGCTGGGCGCCAGGGCTGACACTCCGGGGAGCATCCAGCCCATAAGTTAGTGGAAATTACAGTGCTCCCTCGAGCGGAGAGTACGTTCAAAACAGGTCACTCGGAAGGTGGTACAGGAAGAACTTAACTGGGTGACAGCTGAGCGTAGAAAACGGGCCGCAGACTGCTCGGACTCCCTGGTCAGGTACTGGGCTGGGTCCACCTCCGGGCCTCGTTGAAGCCACTCGAGGAGATGACTCACAGGAATAAAATCCCTCTCCGGCCGTAGCAGCGGTGGGGTTTAATAATGTAAACCGAACACCTCCTGGAATTGTGTGAAACAAGATGTTAGAATAAGCACAGAGCCAGGCGGTTATGTTTTAGAAATCCTTGGGTGCCCTATGCAAAGGCGGGTAAAGATTTGGCAAGAGAGATGCCTTTGCATAGGCCCAAGGCGATATATTATATTCAAAAGCAGTCAATTTATGGCAGAGGAGGGCCTTGCGAATTGGCAGCAGATATCACCACATGGTGATTTAAAATTAACACATGTGGTCGACCAATCTGTAGGTTGTTTTCCATCGGATTGGTCGGTTTGCCACTATAGTAGGGTGATACGGCTTGTATAGCTTTAGTTAAATGGAAGGAAGTAATAAATTAAAGAGATGAGCGGTTGAAAATCAACGGTTAGGTTATAAATTGGTAGGGTCATTGTTCTGAAATAAATGGCATGTGGTATGTTAAATGTGTCGGCATCTCAGGAGGAAAGCATTAGTGCTTCCTCCAGAAGAGTGGGACCGAGGTTGTAGATAATTCACACACATGGGATGGCAAATACAATTGAGCGGGCAGGTTGACACCGAATGGTGACAACGTGGTATTTTTAACAAAATAATAGTTATTGCGATGCATTTGGTAGGAATAATGTATGGCGTAGTCCTTGGGCTTACCAGTTAAGTGAAGGTTTCGGTAGCTCGGAGTGTGCGTAACCACCAATGGTTACGACGCGTGGCTAGATGTGGGTCGGCTCAAGGCTTTCTCAAGGTGTCCTCGGCGGCGTGGAGTTCGTAGGCGCAGATATGCTATGCCGTGGTCTTTTCAAAGGCTGCAAGAATGTTCAATGGTCAAGATAGGGCCTCTGCTTGATGGTAATTTCCAACGCTTGTGTTCGATGGGTACTCACCGGGAGGAGAAGTGACCGGGTTTGCTGCCGATGTAGGTCGATGAGAAAGGCTGGTTTCGGACACCACCTTGCTATTTAAGTACAAACTCCCACTACCATGAAAATTCGTATTACTCGGTGGGGCAATACGTGAGTCTGCATTTTCGACTCAAGCAAACGTCAAAGACAAAGTTACCAAGCTAAACTGTTTGCTTGCTTGATAACTTCAAACTCATACAAATTAAATAAAACGATCCTTTCCACTTGGAAGGCTTTCCTGAAACGATTTAATTAAGAATTATAATTAAGTAAATTAAATATATTATGATTGATTCGGATGATTTCGAGAAACGTCGCAAAAGCGCCATCTAGGAGAAATCAGGAGTACTAGGAGGTATTCTTTCATTCTTTTAGTGAACTTCGCAACCAACAGCGCCATCTCTTGGTTATCGAGCGTGCTACGTCGCGATGTTAAATAAAGTTGTAACAGTATTTCCTGAAAACTATAATCTGGGTCTATCCAAGAGAATATATATATGAATATATGAGTGCCTTCTAGACCTTTGTGCTCCATCTTCGGCCACATCGTCACTTACCGTGTGAGATCGTGGTCAAACAAATGCCTATTAATGTTAAAAAAAAACCTAGTTATATTTTATTTACAGAAAGAATAATACAACTTTTATTCTTTCTGTAAATAAATTTTATAAATTAATATTTAATAAAAAAAAAGTAAATTCATATCTACTAATTTCTGTATGCCTCTGGTAGCCTACTTCTCAAACGGATTATACTATTAAAAATATCCTCTTCTAATTTTCTTCTTACATTTTTTTCTTACATCCTCTGAAAAACAATAACCATGGAATATATTTTCCTGTTAATAGATAGTATAGTCTTTGATACGTATTTCACAGACTGACAGTTCACCTTTTTATTTTATCAAAACGGCTGGTAACCAATGAGTTTCGCTACCAAGCCAAAGAACTCTATTAAGAATTATCGAGTTATTCTCGATGAAATCAGTTTATATCGAATTGAATAAAGTCAAAAGTATTTAATTGAATTCATATTATATTCATTGAAACCACAAGGATAATTTTGAATCGATGTCGCAAGTACGTGACTTCACCTTAACCGTTGGAAGAATGAATATAATGACCGACGCCAAAAAATAAAAAAATATACAAGCACGTCACGGAATTTTGACAGTTGAGATCGCTTATTTTCGCTGTCGAGCTCATCTATTTACCGACACCTCAAATAAGCCCGATAAGCTATCGATCAGTAGCAAAAATGGATTTAGGACTTATAATTTTATTGCTGGGTGATGAGGAAGAACGGCAACAGCATCACAATGTGATGCGTATTCGGAAGCGGCGTCTCAGAGACACAAACTGTCCTCTGGAACTTCCAGAAGAAGATTTTGTTCGTCTCTTTCGGGTGACTCGAGAAGTGGCTGTAATTTTAATAGAAGGGATAGAGGTAGATATACGGAGGACACCATTCACTAGCCATATCGTGGTAATTACCTGTGGGAACTAACGTTTCGAGCAGCTGAGCTTCTTTAGTTTTAGTAAGGACACTATATTTCAGAGAAAAATTATAGTCATTCACAAATTTATATTATTTTTATTATATATGACACCGCAGACTATTAATAATAGTATTAGGAAACGTACAAAATGAAATCACAAATAGAATAGGTATACCTATAAATTTAAAGGATGAACGCCTTCCATTTCCTCGTCGCTCGTGCTGTCGTCATTTAAATCGATTGACGATGATGATGACGACTCATTTGTATTAATAATAAACTCATCCAGAGGACGGTTAATTGCTTCTTCTCTCGTCAAATACTCCTTCTCACATTATATGGCGTAATTGACATCTTTGCGCCAATTTTCTAAAGAGATTGATGTAAATTTTTCCTCTAAAAGTCGTCTCTTCTTCTTAACTCAGGTAATGGCGTCTGTTCATTATTTGCAACAATTTAGCCAATGTCAAGTGATTTATTTAATTATATTTATATAGTTAAGTCGTCAAACTTCCGTAAGATTCATACTGACGTTGAATTTTCTAACATGACCCTTGACTCGCGCCCAAACATTTGCTCGGCGTGTAATCCTTTAGTCATTGGTGTAATCTGATTTTGGAGCACTCCTCAGAAGCCATTTTATGTAGAAAAGAAGAAGAACAAGACGACGCATGTCTGACCGCGCGATTCTCTGACAGTCAAAAAACAAAAAAAAACATGACATTCAAAAAAACTCTGACATTCCAACCTTAAGGCGCATTAGGTTCACAGCATGTCAAGTATATTTAACAGATACAGCATATCATAGCATATCTCCAGAATTTATAAGTTTTTGTTATGAGTTAACAGTTTTCAAAAAGAAAAAATATATTGTATTTTTATGCTTTTTACCTAGTGAAATCATAAATTAAATAAATAGCATAAAATAACGAGTTTATTTTTAACAGAAAGGAGCACCGGCTCACAATAATCACATAGCTAGAGACTTTTTAAATGAGAACTTTCCCCAAAAATGGATTGGTATGGCCGGCCCTATTAAATGACCCGCGAGGTAACCCGGTGTAACCCCACTAGACATTGGTTATGGGGTTACGTTAAGGATTAAGTGTACAAAATAAGCTACGACACCATTGAAGTCCTAAAGGCAGCCAGAGTCAATTTTGACGCAAATTCACCACCTGAAGATACAAAACACAATAGTAAGATCGCTACCTAAACGTGTTAAATATTGTATTTAACAAGTAATTAATTTTGTAGAAATTAAAAAAAACCCTCAACGCAATGAATCTGCTGAACCGATTTTGATAAAACATAGCAAAGAACACTCCCGACAAAATCACCTTTCAACAAAAAATAAATAAATCGGTTCATCCGTTCGAGAGCTACGATGCCACAGACAGACACGCACACACATACACACAAACATACCCACACACACACACACACACACACACACAGACACGTCAAACTTATAACACCCCGTCGTTTATGCGTCGGGGGATTAAAAAAATGGTGGTAATTTCGAAAACTTACAAAATTAAATTAAAGGATATGAAAACAAAGCATTTTATTCGTTTTAGACATCATGTTTCATATTAACATTTACTGCTTAGGACCTACACAATCGATATCTAATAAATAGTGTTCGTTTTATTTTTCAAAACGTCCGTGTTCGATTCCCTTGCTGAGTACAAGTTTTTTTAAATGTATGAATGCATTTTTTCTTGTTACTAAAATCGATGACATGGTTCCTAAGAAGAGATCTTCGTATGTTGTATAGTTTCAGACTTTCCCATACTGACCGATCTAAATGTACCACCCTGTATACCTACAGGTTTGTACGGTACCCTCGATGCGCGAGTCCGACTCGCACTTGGCCAGTTTTATTTTATACACAAAAACACGGTATCAGAGCGTGAGCTCGCCTTCTTCGCCTCATACAAAAATGTTCATTGAAACTTAGTGAACCTATAGCGCCTTAAATGTTTTTGTCTATTGACGTCAGAGTTGTCATTTGACAAGCGATAGGGTGGTTATTCGCTATGACCTAAGAGATTCCTTGCCAATAACGTGTGATGTCATAACATGTTCTAAACACAAGCGTGGTTTGTAAATACACCACGTTAAGAAATTGAAAAATTGTATTCCGTATGACATAAGATAGGTTGTCTATGCCCCATATTTCGTTTTCTCCATCTGTATTCTATGGGGGCCATCATCGTTATCTTTTTAACATTTACACCAGCAAAATACTTTGACTTTACTTAATTTCACGTGTTTCGAAATCATACATCCGTTCCTTTCGGAAAATTATTGGTTTAATCAACTTAATTTTTTTGTGTCTAATCTTCAACATAAGTATGTATATTTTGAATTATAGAACTGCTCAACCATATCAGTTCATGAGGTTCTTCGGACGCTTGAAACGAGACACTGCGGAGTTGCGTCATACGTCGCCGTCTAAACGTGTGCACTAAAATAAAGTATTTTATATATTATGTATGTTAGTTTTAAGGTATTTATTGCTATGGGCTTATTGTTTAGGTTTAGTACATTTTCTATTAAGCCTGAAATAAAAGTATTGATTGATTGATTGATTGATTGATAAATTAGAGTAAAAAGATATATAAGTGAGATAAATCAAATCACACACGAATAGTTTCTGAACTAATCTTAATACATCATCAAATTAGGATTGCTTAGCGCCAACATAAAATGTACTCTGCGCTCAGCCAATATATAACGTACTCTGTGCGCTCAGCTCAACTCGATATCGCTGCATACGTAGTATTTTCTTCTATAGTCGCTGCATAGAGGAAGTTGTGAATATTGTGAATACCCTGAATTAATTGTTCGGCTTATTATTAGGAATTAAATTAGAGATCCTCCTCGCGTCATATTCTTCAGTGCTGAGTGTCGTGACCCCCTCCATGGATCTTTTTCTGCCGAACGATGTTGCGCCAGTGAGATCTGTCGCTAGCGAGCTGCACGGCTTCGTGGAGTTTTGAATCGAATCGACCAACGTAAAGGGCTACAGCCTTGTCGCCTCTTTCCCTAGATTTTGCCAGTGATAATGAGCTTCTCTAAGTTGTCACTACCTTTCCGTACTATATGAGCAAAATACTCATGGATTCGCAGGAGGCAGATGGAGGAAAGCCTAGCAGTCATCTCGAGTACAAAGCAAAAAAAAAATTTGTAGTAGAATCTAGGGATACCTATACCTAACAACCTAACATCTAATGCAATTGCATTTTACCTAGATTCATAAGCAAGAAATGATTAATGATTTATGAGTTCTTTGAGTATTGACACGTTCGTTCTACGGGCTGTCCAGGGGATTTGCAGCAAATTAGAGATATTTGCGCTAAAAAATGTGTTTTTTTTTGTCATTAAGCAATGATAGCAAATTAACCCCAACCCAAACTAATGGTCATAGTCCATAGGTACTATATTTATTGTAGAGATACAGTATTAAATATGATATAACAACACAAATTTGGTGCTTATTGTTATTACTTACCTTTTTTTATGAAAAAACTAAACCGAATTGAAGCTTGTTATTTCGGCAGTTCGTAACACGCTTGTAACGCGCCTCGTCGCGTTTATGAAATCTGACATTGGCGTACAGAATACGATTAAACGATGATTCCACGCCGATATCGTAACGAGACCGCGTTCTGTACATAGCGAATAAGCGCCCTATTGACTCGATTGGGCCGACAATCCCATCGAATTCGCTATCCATTTCAACTGCCAATATGACGTTTGGTCCATGCATTTTCCAATTCGGTAAAATTTTTGAGTTTATTTACCGACGGTAAAGTACTTTCGACATCGATTCGATTCGGTAAAAATCAATTTTTTTCGAGAATAACTGTCAAATTTATCTAATCGAGGCCTATCGAGTCCTACGTACTTGCACCGCAGGTATTAAATGTTTCAAAAAGCCCTGCAGAACTGCACCTTTCTGTTGTTTTGTAATGGTTGATAATATTGTAGTTTTTGGGTTGATAAACCTTTTTAGATGATTTGATAAAATCGCTAACTAAGAAACTAAAAAAAATCTTGACCAGTTTGTCATTGTCAAGCATTAGAAATGTATTAGAATTTTTGAGGATTGCGTATATAAATAATTAAGATATTAATTTGTAGTAAAAATGTCCCTACCTTTAATATTACGTTCTCGAGCTCTTGTCAACGAAATCAGCACCCTGAAAAACTGTCAGGACCCTCAACCTCCCGAAGCGCAGTACACACGACAAGCATGTAACCACGAGTTTTTTTGCAACGCTGAGCCAATAGAAGAGGTTGCAGAAGAGATCTTCGAAGAACAGACGATTGCAGGAAAGTTGTTAGCTTATTTTTTCTTATACATCTATCTACGACGATTTCTGTAGTGTCGGGCGAGTAGCCGGCTGAGATGCGTAAGGTTGCGGGTTCGATTGCCGCTGCGGGACAAATGTTTGTATGATCTGCAAATATGTGTTTCGGGTCTGGGTGTTATGGTAGCATGGTACTCTTAGTTTCTGATACCCACGACACAGGGAATCTTAGTGTGGGTTCAGGTCAGGACTATGTATGTGAATGTTGGGTGTTATGTGTTATGTATGTCTACATTCTTCATTCTTCCTTATTCTTCTTGTATGTGCCCCCATCCTGCCAATTCATAGTCGTCATCGTCAGATGGAAGCTGTTATTGCTGGTCATTGTCCTTTGTGATAGAATGTCAAGTTGCGTTTAGCCACCTTTATGGTGCGTCTTCGCCAATTTCTATGTCATCCGATAAAATTGGACTGCCAGTTTAATTCTGTTCCTGGCTCGCAGACTTTTTGAAGGAAAGGTCTATTAGTGTAAAGTCCACACCACGAAAAGCTTTAAATTTTGTAAACACTAAAATATAACCCGACAAAGTGAAATTGCTCGTTAGTTTCATATTACACGTATGCCACTTTAAATTTGGGGTTATTTGTTGTTGGTTCAATTGTCGCTACGCAACTTTATTTACGAAATTTATAGGTTCTCGTGGAAGGGACTTTAGTTGTTGACGACTGCTTGTCGGATCAATTGCCCATTAATTCCGGGATACCTCAGGGGTTGGCACTCTCTACTGCGCTGTTTCTGCTTCACATTAATAACCTACTCATGCCCGGTACCATTGTGGACCTGTGTTCTGATTTTGTGACTATAGTATTGTCACAAAATCAGTACAAGGTCCGCAATGGTACTTTGAGAGTTATCATATTTTACCTGCATCTCTGCCAGACCAGACTTCAAAGCTTTGATCTCCTGGAATATATGGGTACAATTGATGTGTGTTAAAGCGACGAATGCAGACACGTCGTCCGGGTCAGTCACCTTGAAAACGATGATAATATCTTGTAGGTTTCCTTCACCTCGTTCATCCCTTCGGTAACTCTACATTTGGTCACTGATCTTCAACGACTCGTAGAGAAGCATCTTCGCAGCGAGTACCTCATTTTCAGAGAAATTCGTCTTAAAAATTTGTATCGCTGATACTTCGCCCATGACAGCCGGATGTTCTTAGAGTAAGGGCGGTAGTTTATTGGCCATGAGTTTTTCGAACTCATGGTGACAAGCGAGCAGCGGTTAAAATAAGTAAGTAAGTTAAATATTGTACGTTATATGTATGTATTTATTTTAAGGCAAATTATTTTATAAGCTATATTAACTATATTATCTTTCTTTTGTGATTATTTTTGAGCACGCCAACATTTATGTATCATCCTCATGGATGACTGGCAGAAAATGCTGCTTAACATTTAGTCCTCCGTTTGTACAATTTTCTTGTGTTTTTTGTGCAATAAAGAATAACATAAAATAAATAAGTTAGGTAAGTAATATATTTATTTCAGGCTAAATGGGAAATGTACTATAAACCTAAACAATAAGCCCATAACAACATAAATAAATACCTTAAAAACTAACACACATATATAAAACCCCTTAATTGTAATGCACGCGTGTAGACGTCGACGTATGACGCAACTGCGTGGTGTCTCGTGTCAGGCATTCGAAGACCATCTTGAACTTGAAACCTTTCGGTCAGAACTCTCCATACATGAAGGTCGATAGACGGTCAGCCGGCACCCTCACCATAAAGGAAATACAATTGACGTTATGGCGAGACTACAACTGCTCGACCCTTATGGTTAGCCCAAGCCCATATGGTTGGTTGGTTGGTTGGCTAAAGCCGCGCGGAACGTGGATTAGAAATCCGTAGCTGTGCAATGAGGCATGTCTACACTTGCGAGCGTACTCAGCACTGCACTGGTGGCAAATCTTCCCATTATATTCTATGGGAGATGTCTCATCGAGTGGATGTCTAAAGGCCTTACCGTATCGATACTACTTCCTTACCAAAAAATAGCCCAGCTTTGCATGTTGTTAGGTCAACTTCATAAAGGTAAGGAAGATAACTGACCTACGTGCCTACGTCTCACTGGATGATCGATCTTTAACATTCATTTCAGATGACACAGAGCCTAGCAGTTTATCTAATCCTATCCAGAAGGGGGAATGTTTATACCAAGATATTGACTCGGAGTGCGCTGCGCTGCCAAGGACCCAGTATCTGAGGGTAGATTTCAACCCTATAGAGGGGGTGGATGACAACGAGTACATTTTGAAGAAGTGCTTTAGCTTTTGGGAGTTTATAGAGAACCATCCTGATTTAAAAGGACTAAGAGCTTCACCGGTACATACAACTCAGCTATATACATACATAGACACGCCATTTTCCCTAAAGGGGTAGACAGAGCCTCAATAGGCCTCTTTTCACCGTGGGTTGTATCATCGAATGAATTAAGACGTGACAAGTGGTGAGCCTATCACCGACATTACTTCCCACGACTGACTCGGCTAACACTTTCAGTAAATAACATATTCCTTAATAAGCTAGCAACCAGGACAAATTTTATACCATCAAATCTTACTAACAAGCCTGGGTAATCCCTTAGTCGGCTTTTACGACATCCATGGGAGGAGACGGAGGGGTCTATTCTAAGGCTGGATACACCACACCAAATCAAAACTGTCATAATGTGCCATTCATGTTTTTTTTTTTTTTTTTTTTAACATTGATAGACCTTTGTTTGACCACGATCTCACCTGTTGGTAAGTGACGATGTGGCCGAAGATGAAGCACAAAGGTCTAGAAGGCACCTATTCACTCTTGACTTGAAGAGACCCAGATTATAGTTTTCAGGAAAGACAGACGACGGTAGTGTATTCCACTCCTTAGCAGTTCGCATTATAAAGGTAGAACTGAAACGTTTTGTGCGAATAGAAGGTATACCAATGAGGTAAGGATGGTACTGAGCCGTACGCCTGCTCGTCCTATGATGAAAAGGAGATGGTGGGATCAGATCGTGCAGTTCGTGATGTGGAGACAAATGAGGGAAAGGATTTGTAAATATTTAATGTAGGTATCTACTAGTACCGATTTTTCCAAGTTGACACCGAGAACTCGCTTCGCTCGTTCAAAAACTTAGCAATTCAGTTGTTTTGGCTTTATTCGATGAAATGTATAGTTTTTTTTTTACTTCTTTCAGATTCCTAATTATTGTGACATTGAGTTCAATACCATCAATAATGATAAGCCCAGCAACTCGAGTGGTGGACCGACCGCAATGAGCTGGATGAAAAATACAGGTTTACCAAACAGACTACATACATGCAGACACACATACATAGTAAATAGTAGTAGTAGAGCTTTTTTGTGAAAGAGTTCGTCCGGGGAAGTACTACCACCATACCTATTTCTGCCACAAAGCAGTAGTGCTCGCATTGCTGCGTTCCAGTTTGAACAGTAAGGGTGCCGGTGAAATTCTTGCACATGAGACTTTTCATCTTTATGTCTCAGGGTGGCGGGTACAGTGCAATGCCACATAGGGTGCGTTCCAGGTAGGCGTGACCTGTGAGGTAATTTACGTATGCTGTGAGGTAATTTACCTCACATGGTCGCAGGCATTGCACTGCACCGCCAGTGCACTAACACTGTTCATAGGCAGGGTACCACTTAACATCAGGTGGGCCATCTGCTTGACCCGTCATTCGAAGAAGTATTTTTAAAAAAACACGTTTTATTGGCTGACTCACAGAGTGGTACTTGTACGAGTGTAAACAAGCTTGAATTAAAGTCACCAAAAAAAAAAACACGTTGCACCCAATCGTCTGGCTGGATTTTGATGTATGAGGTATCACTAAAATCGTCTTGACCCGAACAGTGTTCTAGGGTAATATAGTTTTATTCAATAAATAAATTAATAATATTAAATAATGCTGGACAGTTCACACAACATTATCTAGCCTCAAACTAAACAGAGCTTGTGTTATGGGTACTAGATAACTGATGTACTTAATACAATACTTTTTTTTATTATGCATAGAAAATACCCAGAACTCACTGTACAAATCTGCAGATCGTACAAACATTTGTTCCGAGACGGGAATCGTACCAGCAACCTGCGCCACAGAGGTCGGCTTGACCACTTAGGTCTGCCAGGTTGTACCTATATAGATACTAAGGATTTAGATGGTATTTGGATTGTTTTTTTTTATACTTCTTGGTATGACGGGTCAAGCAGATGGCCCACCTGATGAAGTGGTACCCTCTTGCTATGTGAACAGTGCATTACCTCATAGTTCACGTCCACCTAGGGCGCACCCAATGTGGCATTTCTCTGCGCCCGCCACCCTGAGACATAAAGATGAAAAGTCTCAAGTGCCTGTAATTTCACCGGCTTCCTTTCAAACCGTAACACAGCAATGTCGTGTTAGCAATGTGAGTGTGGAGGCCGAGAAGGTTCGGAGAAGGGAGGTAGACTGCTTTTTTATCCCAATACCACGCTCGCGAAGCCGCGTGTATAAGGCTATTTCGTAATAGATATGGAAGGTACTTGCATAAAAAAATAAATAAATAAATAAATGAATATAAATAATGCTGGACATTTCACACAACATTATCTAACCCCCAAACTAAGCAGAGCTTCTGTTACGGGTACTAGATAACTGATACATTAATACATGGATAGATATTTTGTATTATACCTACACAGAAAATACCCAGAACGACGGAGTTAATGCCTGAGTCAGTCGTGGAAAGCAATGGCGGCGATGAGCTCACCCCTTAACACGTCTATATTCCCACGATGGTGCAACCCACACTGTAAAAAGCCCCATTGAGGCTCTGCCTACCCTTTCGGGGAAAAAGGCGGGTGTCTATGTATGTATATAATAAACAGAATACCCTGAACAATTTTAAGAGATGGAAGGTAGGTACTTGCAGCTAAAACAGCAAGTGGATTATGATGATAATGTTTCCCAGAGCTGATGAGCGGAGCGTTCACCACAGTGCGCAGGAAGCGGTTCTGCAGCGAAGGTAGCGGAGACAACTGCTCGGGCTGGATGAAGCAGAGAGGTGGTGACCAGCGAAATGATGCACGTAAGTCACTTGTAGTAGAGCTTTTTAGTGAAAGAGTCTGTACGGGGAAGTACTTACTAGAAAGAAACAATGAAATAATAAATAATATATATTTATTTGTATACCTACATGAGCTACACTGAAACACATAATAAACTTAGACTAAGAAGAAACAGATATGAAGGTACGAGGTGAAGTTGAGGTGTTAACTCAAGTAACAAAATGGCTCTGCCTCAGCATGAGTTGGTTGACTATGCAAGCTACCAACCAACGCCACTACGCACTACGCTACTGCTGTACCAATTTATGCCACAAAGCAGTAGTGCTTATAATTGATATAATTTCTAGTACTTATAATTTTATCTGCTGCTGTATTTTTATTATATTGACTAGATGACGTAGATGGTTTTTGGGTTCCGTAGCCAAATGGCAAAAAACGGAACCCTTATGGATTCGTCATGTCTGTCTGTCCGTGTATGTCACTGCCCCTTTTTTGCGGAACTATAAGAGCTATGCTGTTGAAATTTGGTGAGTAGATGTATTCTGTGAACCGCATTAAGATTTTTATACAAAAATAGAAAAAAACAAAAAAAATGGGTTTCCCCATACTTAGAACTGAAACTCAATTTTTTTTTACATCATACCCATTATTTATCATTTTTTTTTTTTTTTTTTTTGGATATGTCTTCAAAAATGATATTGAGGTTCCTAATGTTTTTTTTTCTAAACTGAATTGTTTGCGCGAGAGACACTTCCAATGTTGTATAATGTGTCCCCCCAGGTAACTTCTAAAATAAGAGAATGATAAAATTAAAAAAAAAATATGATGTACCATGATGTCATGTAAAATTCCACCGAAAATTGGTGCAAGTAGATGTACCTATCTAATTATTTAATACCTATGTTGCTATGTTCCGACAAATTTTACATTGTTTGCGAATAAATAGGTGAATGAATGAATGAATGCTTGCATCGCTGTGTTCCAGTTTTAAGGGTATGGGTGCCGTAGTATGTACGTACTTACATGGACATATATCGCATACATGTTGAAAGGTAGAAAGAGAACGAAAACCACTGCCTTCCTACCGTCCCAACGATTGCTGTCACATCATTATCTTCATAGTAAAAGCAGAAGCAAAATTGATCTACCAGGGAATGATTCCTAAGGGAATTAGGGAGGGAACTTATTTCTTTTCGGTGATGGCTGTATAATTAAGATCGAGCTTCGCTTCAGGTAAGCTCGCTTGAGAAGAGATTTACTTGTAGATTTACTTGTAGGTGAAATTACAGGCACATGAAACTTTCATCTTTATGTCTCAGGGTGGCGGGCGCAGTGCAATGCAAAATACATAGGGCGCGTCCTAGGTGAACGTGACCTACTGATTGGTAGCCATTTTGTATACTGTGCCTGAGCTGCCATTTCCGACATATTCACACAGAGCTAAGCTGTCAAAATTTACCTTTGTAATCAAAATTCATCTTTCGCTATATGCATCGAGGGTCTAAATTTCAGTAGCAGGTTCTGACAGTAAATCTGTGAAGTACTACTACCTGGCTCAGACAAATAAAGAAAGATAAGACGGAACGTGCCCTCTAGCAAACTGAAGCCAGTTTATTGTACATTATGTGCAGAGAAAAAATTAAACTTGAAAGAAAGAATGAAAAATTATTTATTTGGAATGGCACAGATGGATAGATAAAACGACAATCGACAAAAAAAAAGGCCGAGATTATTAGACGCGACTTAGAACGTACTAATGATTAGCATTGTCCCTGTCACTATCTAGCACGCGTGATTGAGCATTAGTGTGACAGTGACAGGGGAAGTGCTAAGCTTTAGTACTTACTAAGTAACGTATATTTATCTCGTCCTAAGTATATCTAACAATTGAGTTTCTCTCAGTACCATCCACGCAATGACGTAAAAAATTGGAGTCCGACTCAGCATTATGTAGTTGCATATAGAATAGATCACACAACGCTGATCTTCCGCCGGATCCAAATCACCTACTTGGATCCGGCGGAAGATCAGCCAGTCATGGAGTCACAAGTCAAAAAATAATATTATAAAACGTATTAAACGCAAGGTGTAACTTTTTGGCTCGGCGGTTTGCAAGGACAAGAGATGTAAAGATAACCCTTTTTAAAGCGTTTTGTCAGACATTTTACACCAGCAGTATTTTACATTTTTTTACAGCAGCCTCTGGGTTAACTGGACACTGAAATCTATATTTATATATTTATATTTATTTGGATAACTAACGAAAGAAGCACAATCGTGCAAAAATATAATTCTAAAGTTACTTAAATCTATTGTTCTTTCAATTATAAACCACAGCATGCATATTATCTTAAGAACTGTGAATTGTACTATTATATATTCTGTGATACTACTATCAATGACCTGCGCGTCCAGTATAATAATGGCATGAGGATACTTTTGGGGCTACCTCGTTTCTGTAGCGCATCAGGCATGAGTGCAGAATCTAGTGTAGATGGATTCCACGCAATCATGCGGAAACGAGTTGTCTTCTTGATGAGCCGCGTGCGAGGTAGTACCAATAGCCTCCTCGTTACCATCCTAGACAGGGTGGATTGTCCATGCCATAAATATGGCTTCCAGAGCCGCTATGTTTAATGTGCGTTAGGTGTGTGGTTTTGTTTTGGCTCTTGTAAAATTGTGTTTTCTGTACCTATGAATTTTATCTGAAATAAATGAATTAATAGTAATACAGGATGGATTGTTGAGACGGGACAGTAAGGGCAGGTACCTTAACCGGTTTTCGGCTTCACTTGTACCGCGCGCTGTATTCCGTCTTATCTTTCTTTATTTGTCTGAGCATCCTGGTTGATGTGATGGTGTATAAAATATGCACAACCTATCTTGCCTTCTCCAGTTGCTTCTGTTGACATTAGCTGAACGTTTTAGATGAGTTTTAGAAACCTTTTCTCGTTGTAGGTCGCTTTTAAAGTTGCGTCAACCCCAGGCAGAAATCTTTATACAAACAAAAATGCCTCGCACCGCATGAGAAACCAGTTTTTATTGAATATACCGTAAAATAAAGATAATTTTACAAAACCCCAACAGTAAACCCTCGGCCTTGTTGTCTTGATTTTATTTATCTATTTTTTTACACAATGTTATGCTACATTTTAATAAACAATCGAATCTAGCCAAAAAATAGAGGTAACTTTGTGGTGTTTTTCTATTGAGAAAATATTGTCCTTTCGTATTTTTGGTACAGTGATCCCTCGGAATGATAATAATAATAAAAATAATAATAATGGGCCTCGCTCCGCGGTCGGTGGTTCCCCGTTTAGATTTATATTTTTTACTATAATGTTTTTTATACTATTTATTTTTTGTAGATAGTATTCCTTTATAGTGAAAAATAACGATTTTTTTACGAGATTTTGAATAAATAAGTGAGATAATAATAAATAAATAATACTGGACAGTTTACTCAACATTATCTAGCCCCAAGCTAAGCAGAGCTTGTGTTATGGGTACTAGAAAACTGATATACTTAATACAATATATTACATAGATAGATATTTTTTATTATACATAGAAAATACCCAGAACACCCTGAACAAATATCTGCGATCGCACAAATATTTGTTCCGAGGCGGGAATCGAACCCGCAACCTCCTGCGTCGCAGGCCAAGCTTCGCCCGCCGCGCCACAGAGGTCGTCTAATGTAGTATCCATGCATATTTATAATTTAAATATTGTACTTGATTTAGTCAGTTAAAAATCAAATCCGAGATTGGTAATTTTGCGTTATACCGCACATTAAGGCCACACAAAAAAAAAAATTGTTAAAATTTTGGAGTCGTTGCGTTACACGCTCATCCAATAACGGTAAAGGTCACTAACTTGTTATTACACAGTAATTACTTGAGGATGTAATGAAACACGATTCGTAAACCTTTTCTCAATAAATTGTATTTTTTTTAAACTGGCCCTCCTAAAACCAGTTTTAGGGTACTCCTTCGACTAGAGAAAATATTAAGCGTTAATTTGTATATTCAATAGGTAAACACTGTACGAAGATTAAATGGGAAGGATTTATTTTTATACATGCTACTTTAGGAGCAAACCGAAGTTGCTTCTAAAGTAGCATGTTGCTTATCATTTGTTGCCTACGTCAGTTACTTCGGAGCGGCAGAAGATTGTCACTTTCTTGCAGCTATTATTTCTTGCTAGACTCCGCCCATTCTTTTTTTTTAATATACTGCGTTGGAAATTGCGTTTTAAATTCCTTGAAATGAATGAAGGGATAATCGTGGGACAGGTCGATCAAAAATATTGCGGGTGTGTTTGAAAAACCATTTTATGATTCAGGGATGCGTTTGCGAAATATTAAGCTTTAAACTGCAAGTTTACCTACATTTAAATGTATCCACAATACACAAAGATTAGCTGGTAGATAATGCTTCTTTTTAGGGTTCCGTAACCAAAAATTACGGAACCCTTATAGATTCGTCATGTCTGTCTGTCTGTCCGTGTATGTCACAGCCTTTTTTTCCGTAACTATAAGAGCTAGGCTGTTGAAACTTGGTAAGTAGATGTATTATGAGAACCGCATTAAAAATTTCACACAGAACTAGAAAAAAAAAAACGCCAAATGCGAGTCGGACTCGCCCATGAAGGGTTCCGTAGCAGCAAGTAACATAATATAAAAGTCCTTGTATGGATAACGATTAATGACGTATTAAAAAAAACTACCCACTAGATCTCGTTCAAACCAATTTTCGTTGGAAGTTTACATCATATATTTTTTTTAGTTTTACCATTTTCTTATATTAGAAGTTATGGGGGGGGGGGACACACACACACACACACACTCTTTTTACCACTTTGGAAGTGTCTCTTGCGCAAACTATTCAGTTTAGAAAAAAAATATACTAAAAACCTCAATATCATTTTTGAAGACCTATCCATAAATGGTATGGGTTTGATGAAAAAAAAGTTTTTTAATGTCATTTCTAAGTATGGAAACCCAAAAATTTACTGTTTTTTTCTATTTTTTTTTGGGAAATTCTTATTTCTGGGGTTCCCAATACATAGGGTCCTAGGTGGAAGTAACCTATGAGGTAATGCATTGTTCATAGGCAGAGGTTACCGCTTAACAACAGCTGGGCCATCTGCTTGTATCGTCATTCAAGTGGTATAAATAAAACATAGAACTGAAACTCAATAAAAAAAAACCCTCAAATCCATACGTGTGAGGTATCTATGGATAGGTCTTCAAAAATGATATTGAGGCTTCTAATATTTTTTTTTTCTAAACTGAATAGTTTGCGCGACAGACACTTCCAAAGTGGTAAAAAGTGTGTCCCCCCCCCCCCCCCCCCATAACTTCTAAAATAAGAGAATGGTAAAACTAAAAAAAAATATGATGTACATTACCATGTAAACTTCCAACGAAAATTGGTTTGAACGAGATCTAGTAAGTAGTTTTTTTTGAATACGTCAAATCGTAATCCATCCTAGAACTTTTTATATTATGTTACTTGCTGCTACGGAACCCTTCATGGGCGAGTTCGACTCGCACTTGGCCGCTTTTTTAGTATTAAGTTTGCCTATTTACATTGTTTGTTTTGTGCAATAAATAATATTCTATTCTATCCTATGTTAACTTGAGCGGTTGTTGAATCTTTGCATCAGGTACGTTTATGGTCTACCTAAGTACGACCACATTTCACACTACCGCTCACAGTTAAAATGGCTCAAAATTCGATACCGTCGGGATACACACTTACTCTGTCTCTTTTACAACATCCTCCACAATCCTCTTTCTCCAAACTATTTAAAAGAACATTTCCCTCCCTGTTTTTCTCCTGACCATCTATCTCGATCCTCTCAACATCTTCTACTCATGACCCCTGCCCATAAGACCCCTTTTTACACCTATTCTTTTACGGTCACTTCGATCCGCGTGTGGAACTCTCTTCCAGTAGAAGTTAGGAAAGCCGCTTCCATGGGAGTCTTCAAGTCCAAACTGTACCAACACTTTTGTCATTGCAAAATGTCCAACAAAATTTAACTTATGTTATTTATTGAATTATTTTTATATATTATGTACAGTTATTTTACATGTTAGGTTTTTTTGTTTTTTTTTATACTACTTTTTTACTAGTGTTAGCTGAAAGAAAATGCTAATTAGCATTAAGTTCGAATATGTACTGTTTTTTTGTCCTGTGCAGTAAAGAATTTTCTATCTATCTATGTTTCTGTTAGACGCGTGTTTCTAAACGGAGTCCAACCCATAACCCATCATCATCGAGCAACACGGAATGGAGACGCCATCAAAGGCATTCCCCGCTGTAGTTCCCCTCTAAATTGAATGCCCTCGAGGGCATACAGCTTATAAAAAACTAGCTGTCGCCGATCGCTCTGTCAGAATGAATCGACTCGCGTGGGAGATAGTGCTCTAAGAAAAATGCCGAATTATTCAGTTTTATGCTGTAAAAAAATTATTGGATCATCAAATTTACAAAAAGATAGTGTTTCCTTTCACATGTACCTGAATTTCAATTAAATTATTATAACTTATTGCATGAAAATTGACCAAGTAGCATTAAGCCGTATAAAAACAAAAGTGGCCATCTCAGATTTTGTAATTTTTGAGTTCGTGTTCGGGGTAAAATAATAAAACTGAACGGTTTAACAAAACAAACCGTGAATATTTTATTCAATAACACTGGTTCACTCTTCACTGCGACTGCACTTCAGTACACTGGTCATTCATTACTCTAAAATCACTGCCAAGTTACGTGATTTATTCGCAATGAAAGCCAATTCCCTTACGAATGCTCGCTCTTCAATCGAGCTTAATCGTGTGACACAGGGGCGACATAAAAGTGACCAAAAGCGTAGATATAAATGTGTATAATACATCAATGTGCATTTCAGGATTTATTCTGCTGACGTAAACATGTATATAACGTGTAATGTCAGTAAGCCAAGATGTGGATGATTACTTAATATCCTTGATTACTAAATACTATTCATTAAACACGTTCGACATCATGTGACATGTGGAATAACGTGTATTTGTATTTGATGGCTATGTAACCACTAACTAACCGGTAACTACTAACTACTACTACTTCGTGTCACGGGCTCTTTCTTGGTTCACTGACCAGCTTGAGATATAGTGTCCCTGAAAGGGGCCTAGTGACCAATGGTGAAAGAACCAGTATGGTAAAAGGATTAATTGTGCCTCGCAGAGGTGTATGATGATATGTCAACGTAAATGTCATGTGCAACTATATTTAAAGAAATATAATTAAATTAGACTACTATTAACAACAAGTGCAACATGAAAAAGTTTGTACATTTGGGAACTTTGATTACAAGAGATGGCAAGCATGAAGATGATATTTAAATGAGAGTAAATTCTGGAAACCAGGTGAACTTAACGCCTTATTATCAGCCGGAACGTATCCAAAAAGGCACGACTGGATGTGCATAGAGGAGTGTTAGTGCCAAAACTAATGTATGGTGGTAGCGAAAGTTGCTAAGGCAGAATAAACATGAAAGTAAAATAAATGCACTGAAGATGAGAGGTTTGAGAAGTATGTATGGTGGACTTTGAGAGATAGAATAAGAAACTGTGTGTTAAGAAAGCATTGTAAAATGAAAGAGCACGTGTATAGTGACAAGGATTGAGAAAGATATGCTTGGATGGTTTGGGTTATTGGTTAAAGGATGAATGATAGTAGATTGACGACTAGTTCATAAGATGAGCATGAATGGGACAGTTGGAAGGGGGAGACCTCGGTGAAGGTATTCAGACTAGATCAGGGTCGATCTGGAGCATGGCCAGGCCAAGAGCGCCCTTAACCAATGAGCATATATGAAGAATGTGATGCGAGTGAATCAAGCAAAACAGGTATGCCAGGATCGTAGCAAGTGGAAATACATGGTCTCTGCCTACTTCTCTGGGAAACAGGCGTGAGTTTACGTATGTGTGTATGTATGTAACATTATAAATGCAAAATTTTCTAAGGGTTGGATGAAATTTAAGAACGGCGATAGCTGGACCACTGGAATAGTTTTAAATTTTATTTAGATGTTCCCACAGGATCAAGACTTATGCGAGTGAAACCGTGGGTTGCTTCTAGTTTATAATAAGAATAAAACTGCGTGGTTAATTTGATCAAAATCGGTTATATTGATCATACTTAAATAACTTTACTCTTTTCAGTTAAAAGTAAATAAAGATGCTTTAAAAAAATCGTTGATCGCCAATTGTTAGGTTACTGTACAATCTTCGCACGTTGTGTTTGCCTATAATGAGGGGTTTTCACGACCATATCAAATCATCTATAAACCCTTGAAAATAGATGTCGCTGCTGTGTACTTAACTGTATAAATAAAGTGACATGTAAAAGTCAACAACGTAGTGATATATTTTTGTGGTATTTTGTTACTATCACACAAAATAACAGACGATGCATTTGTTAATTTTGACAACCACAGTTGAGTCAGGGCCATCAATTGACCCAAATCAAACGATTTTTTTTTTTATTTGAAAATGAAAGGCCCTTATTGGTTTCTCCTGTAGCTAAACATAGGTATATAGTTTGTACCTCATATATACATGTGTGTAGACTGTTGGTAACCATAATAAAAAATAATTAAATAAGCAACTGCTAACAATAACAATAACGTTAGCTGAGTCAGTCGTGGGAAGCAATGGCAGGGATGAGCTCACTATTTGTCACGTCTATCTCCCACGATGGTGCAACCCACTGTGAAAAGAGGCCAATTAAGGCTCTGCCTACCCCTTCGGGGAAAGAGGCGTGTGTCTATGTATGTTTGTATGTAACAATAACAGCCTCAATGCACACTGAAATAGCTTTGTGCTCATTTAACAGTTTTTTTTTATTTCTCAAAAATTCCTGAAAGTAAGTTGCCCGTGTTTTCTTATATACTACTAAATTAGTGATGTGCTACAATAATAAAGTAGATTTTTATCGATAAAATAAATGTTCGTTTATTATGTTTTACAAACTATTGAAATTTGATTTATATTATTCGGGAGACGCCATAGCCTAACCTAACCTAACTTTCTAACCGTTAATCCAATCACCATGAAGGTATTGGTATGTAACAAGGTAGGTAACTGTTATGATTTTAATTTGATATTATTCATTTTATGCCATAATTTGACGCCGTCTGTGGCGCGGTGGACGAAGGTTCGCCTGTAACGCAGGAGGTTGCGGGTTTGATTCCCGCCTCAGCACAAATATTTGTACGATCTGCAGATATTTGTTCAGGGTGTTCTGGATATTTTCTATGTTAATACAAAATAAATATCTATGTAATGTACTGTATTAGGGATATCAGTTATCTGGTCCATAACACAAGCTCTGCTTGGCTTGGGGCTAGATAATAATGTGTAAACTGTGTCCAACATCAAAAAATAAAATAAAAATAAATATATATTATTGAGAACTGGTGAAAACCAAGGTGAAAAGAAGCCCATTTAAGGCTCTGTCTACCCTTTCGGGGAAAAAGGTGTGTGTCTATGTATGTATGTATGTAAATATATATATATATATATATATATTTATATATAATGAAATTCACTTAGGTACAATGTGAAAGAAAGCACCATCTTTTCGAAAATTCGATATTCCAGACCTTGATTTACAGCAGAAAATGTAACGATTCGGCATTTTAGTATTTGTAGCACTGTCACACTTTTTACTCTATGCGTCACACGATCGATTTAGTCTGACAGAGCAATCGGCCCATCATGATACAATTTTATTACTAGCAAAAGCAAAACATGCAAGCTTCTTTTCCTTGATTTTTTATATTTAAACACATGAATTTAAATTACTATGTTAAATTACAACGGATAGTTTTTAAAACAGTTAGTAAAACAGTTTTACTAACGCGTATGCCCAAATGAAATTGTGCATAGCCAGAGGGGAACGCCTTCACTTGATGTCGCCCCCCGCCGCGACCTCCTCGTGTCTCTCTCGTGTGACCTCCAGCGGCAGCCGTGTTGCTCCAAGATATTACTAGCTAGGCTTGCAAGGGCTTCCAAGTTATTTTTACTAGTTTTTTCATGTGTGAACTTACATAGACATGAATTTAAATTACTATGTGATATTAAAAATCTAGAGGTGTGATAGTTTTTCGTAAAAAGTTGCATGCCTACCTAGGTTGTGGGATACGTGATCACGATAAATTAACAAAAGCATTTCCCAGTTTGAACTCGTTTACTCCTTTTCAAGAAAAGTCGTGTCATGAGTGTCCGTCCTGTGTCGTGGGATTTTCCTATTCAAATCCTATGTGATTGACAAAAGAATGAAAAAAAAATATAGCTAGGAATAATTTTTTCAACGCGATATTCTGTTCACTATATATAGCGCTAAGTATTACTTTACCTACCATCGTTTAGCATCAACATAACTTAATACACCCAACACATACCTACATAGTTCTGATCCCAAACTAGGATCCCCTGTGTCGTGGGATAATCATGCCTGAAATAAAAAAAAAACTATTTATACATTTTAATGACTAATCTAGTTTTTTGGCACTTAGGATCATGATTTTTGGTTTTTGACAATAACAGTGAATGACAGATATATATAATACATTGTATATTTCGAGGCCAGAACCGTCATGGATTATGTAGGTTAGTAGGAAGACGGGAGCTAAGTAAAGCGTTTTTTCCTTTTCTTTCCTTTCGTCTCTTTTGACTTGCCCATAGTTTTATGAAATTATTGTAAGCTTTGAACAAAATTCTAATTAAATTTTCCCAAGAACTAATCATCTCATGAGTTGTTGTAAAGTAAGGTTGTACCTGGGGTACTCAAAATTTTCTTGATTTTTCTCTATACTCTAAGTTTCCGCGTTTACCCCCTCTCTCTCCAGCCTACTACTACCTTTTACTAATCTAAAATATCATAGTTATCCACAAAATGATCTCTATGCTATCCTCGAAAAGTGGGGCGGTTCCGCAACTCCCCCTTCACAGAGAGCGTTCAACCCCTCCCCTCATCCCTAGCCGCCCTTAAATCCTTTAAATGACCCTTGGTGGTAGGCAAAGTAAGTTCTTACCAAAAAGTTATCGATACTATTCATTTATCGACTTGAGTGCTGGAAGTCCCTAGAACGGATGTTACTGTCAATTTTGTGACATAACATGATGTTTGTACACAGAAAGCATCTATGTGTGTATAAAGATTTTTGATGTGTTGCTGTTTATAGATGTGTGCGTTTATAGCGATAGAACGACTGGTTACAAAAGTGTGCATTAAAGTTTAAGTGAGTGCGTGAAGCCCCCCCCCAAATATTTCTGAATAAATATGTATCGGTTGACAGCTCTATGGCGCCTCCCCTCCGGTACGGAGGCCTGCGTTGCTCGATGCCCATCATAGATCATCCCATAGACTATGGCATATAACGGAGCGGAATGAAAAAGGTATATGCGTTTAGGGTGTGAGGTTGTTTGTGTGCGCAATCTAATGTCCCCATTTATCTTCAAAATGGTTTGACCGATTTACATAAGTTTTTTTTTATGAAAGACACTATTGTCCACCCGCATCTTTGCTCGTGTTTTACCAGGATAAAATGTAGCCTATAGTGGCTATAGCTCAACTCAGGTCATAATCTATCTATGGACCAAATTTCATCGAAATCGGTTGAGCCAGGGTTCATCAACTTATTTACTCCTTACTATACTTACGATTTTATCTAATTTGCGTTGATTCATCCGGTTTCAGTGGTCACGGCTTCTCGGCGAAAAAACAGGAAGAAGGCTGTAGAAACCTCAGGGTTTGTAAAGTTACCATCCTCTGAAGAAGTCAAGACTCTATGCAAGCAGCTAGACGAATGGGACTTGACTCAACTGAAATTATCTAATAAGGATTTAGGAACTAGTCGGTAAGTAAGACCCTGCATTTAGTAGTTGGAAAGCCCTGCTGAATCAAAGGCCGTGAGTTTGAATCCGTGTACGAGGTTTTGTGATTCGTAGAAGGAATATATAAACAGGTGTTTTAAAAAGTCAGTAGTTGTTTTACAAAACAGCTTCATTAGGAAAACAGCACGTTTAGTGATTTTATTTTGTTACTGAACTTAACAGTTCTACTTCACCTTAAAAAAGTAGAACCTTTTGAAAGAAAAAATCCACTAGGTTCTACTAGTAGAACCAACAGTTGAACCTCTTGAAACAGAGGACTTTAACACGCATGTCTTGCGTTATTCAATGGAATGGACTATACCGAACGTTTGTTCACTCAAGTGCTTCCGTTGTTGACCAAAACGCCAAAATGTCCAGTTTTTGAAAGTAGCCATTCTACGACCCTGCAACGATTGCCATCTATCTTTTAATTCCACAAATTCTCGAATAAAAGGTTCACAACACACTCTTTGGGCTTTCCTTAGCTTTCTTACAGACTTCAGAAGACGTTTAATTAAAGTGTCTCGGGACCACCTCGTTATCATGCCTACACCGCGACGAACAACTATTTAAATCAGGCGTGGCGTGATACCGCCTGAGGTATAAGATCCAAATCATGGTTATCCGACAGAAAACTAAAGTTTTTGACATAGCCCAGAGAATTAGCAAGCTAAGGTGGCAGTGGGCCAGTTATGTCTACCGAAGAACCGATAACCGGAGTAAACGAGTTCTTGAGTGGAGACTGCGTCTTTACAAACATAGAGTAGGGCACCCTCTGGCTAGATGGAGCGACGACTTGCGCAGTGTGGCTGGCAGAAATTGTAAGAGGAGAGCCAAAGACCGAGCTCAGTGGTTTTGCCATGGAAGAGACCTATGTCCAGCAGTGGACTGCAATTAGTTGATGATGATGATGACGATATTAAATGTTGTCTTTTATTTAGATGCAGATGCATGGAGTAACAGGACACCCGCCCAAACTTAACTCCGCTGTAGACGATCCCGACTAAGAGTATACAGTGATTTATGCTATGTTATATTATTTACTTCCCTTCTTAACCGTGGTCCGGTTGTGTAGTCCGGCCAGCCGCACCAAGGAAAATTTATTTTTTCGATTGTCCGGTGGCGATACTGTTTGGTTGGTTGTACATCTGTACACTGTACCTTGGTCCGGTAATATCGCCACCGAACAATCGAAAAATACAAATTTTCCATAGTCCGGCTGGCGAACAAATCCCCCGTTAAATTGTCTCGAGCCTAAACGACACAATACATATAAATATGTCTCTATCTATCTATATATATTATACTTACACATCTCATACTATACACACATTACACACTCCAAAAATAATCACACACACCCATACACATACACCCATATACACTACAGACACCCTTATGCGATTATGAATACCTACCTTATATATATTTTACCTATGTTTTTGTTTGTTTTTTTGTTTTAATGTTTTTGTAATTTCTCAGATTTATGTACCTACTTAAGTACTTATATTGTTTTTGTAAGAATAATTGCTGCTTTATTCAAATTAATGTAGGTACTTAACTTAATTTACTTAATTTACCTATGTAACTGATATACCTTATCCGGCTTTCCTGCCGTTTTTGTTTTTTGTTGACCTTGATGCGTACCTACCCGCTTTTTAAACAAACTGTATACAAAATGTGGATTTAAATTGGTTCAGAATAGCATATAGTGTATAGGTTATAACTAACTATAAGATAACTGTAAATCCTGGATTAATAAAATAAAATAAAATATGTATGTTTCGTCTTTTATCTTTGAATAACTCTTACATACTTAACAAAAGATTAAATTCTGCATTTATTACAAGTGGTTAAGATTTTCCATGGTCCGGTTGACCGGACAGCTGAATTTTTTTTTCTTTCCTTGGTGCGGTTAACCGTATCACAGAAAAAAGAAATTTTCCACAGTCCGGCTGGCCGGACTACACAACCGGACCACGGTTAAGAAGGGTATTTACTTATTTATATTTAAACTTACATTTAATTATTTAGTATATACTTAATTTTAATATTGACTTAATTAATTATTACAATAAATACTAAGTTATTTGCTAAACTTGCTTTTTATTAACAAGTATGAGAGCCAGTATTTGGGTCTGCTATGCAAGCCCTTGCACACAGATAACCCAGATTAGTTATAAAGCTACGTATATTACGTGCTAACGCCGCAGTGAAGGAAAACACCGCTTTACCACGATAAGTGATCTCAAACTGTGGAGGAAAATTCGTCGGGAAATCGTTAGGAATCTAGCATGACCTTGATCCAATTGCTTAAAGTAATGGCACATCCTCCTGTCTTCTTCTTCTTTTTTTTGTTCTGTCATGCATGTGCAGTGCACAAACCCATTAAAGTGATATCATAAATGTTAAAGTTACGATGTATTTATGCATTTAGGTGACAATTCCATGTTTTGTTACATACATACATAGACACACGTCTTTTTCCCTGAAAGGGAAGGCAGAGCTTCAAATGGTCCTCTTTTCACCGTGAGTTGCACCAAAGTGGGATATTGACGTGACAAGTGGTGAGCTCATCGCCGCCATTGCTTCCCACGACTGACTATGGTAAGTCTACTCTATGGTAAAAAATACTCCATGGTAGGTGTCATCTTAGGGAGAACGGTTATACGTACACTACGGTACCGCCAGGGGTATGGCCAGGGGTACCGTGGGTCTGAAATGCACCCTTCGACCAAATTACTTTGGTCGAAGCGTACACCACACGCCCGTGTAGTTGTTTGTCGTGTAGACTCGAGGCTCTGAACCGATTGAAATGACTTTTTGTGGGTAAGATAAGATATACCTTGTCCTAACTCACCTAAAAGACTTCTGTTCACATAAGCTAAGCTTTATAAGTAAATCATAGTTTCCTTGATTTTAATTATTTATAGGTTATAAAATTCACTTCCAAGAAGGTCCAAGGATGAGGCATGTTTACTTCCAAGAAGGGCAGATCCCAATTCCCAATTAGAGGTCCAATGCTAATGATAAGACAATAACCCTTCCAGAGTCCTGATTTTCATGTAAAACAACAATAATTGGTGTCAGGTACAATTGGAATGATGCAAACTAAAATGTGTTTTTATCCAACTTAAAAATTACGGAGGTTCTCAATTCGGTTGTATTTTTTTAATGTTGGTTTATTCTAAGTTTTAAAGTCGTTTTTTTTTGTAAATAAATTTAAAAATAATATGAATGAATATAAATGAATGAATTCTGTATGAATATTTCTGCAAAATGATTGCGCATTATATGTTGCTCTACTCGTCTAACACACGCGTCAGGAGGCCTAGCGCGTGGCTTAGCTATGTACTTGTTACTTTAATCGAGTTTGTTAAAACAATTCATATTTTGCATTACTATGTTGCTCTACTCGTGTAACCCTCGCGCCAGTAGGCCTAGCGCGTGGCTAAGCTATGTACTTATTACTTTAATCGAGTTTGTTAAAACAATTCATATTTTGCATTACTATGTTGCTCTTCTCGTGTAACCCTCGCGCCAGGAGGCCTAGCGCGTGGCTTAGCTATGTACTCGTTACTTTAATCTAGTTTGTTAAAACAATTCATATTTTGCATTACTATGTTGCTCTGCTCATGTAACCCTCGCGCCAGGAGGCCTAGCGCGTGGCTTAGCTATGTACTCGTTACTTTAATCTAGTTTGTTAAAACAATTCATATTTTGCATTACTATGTTGCTCTACTCATGTAACCCTCGCGCCAGGAGGCCTAGCGCGTGGCTTAGCTATGTACTCGTTACTTTAATCTAGTTTGTTAAAACAATTCATATTTTGCATTACTATGTTGCTCTACTCATGTAACCCTCGCGCCAGGAGGCCTAGCGCGTGGCTTAGCTATGTACTCGTTACTTTAATCTAGTTTGTTAAAACAATTCATATTTTGTATTACTATGTTGCTCTACTCGTGTAACCCTCGCGCCAGGAGGCCTAGCGCGTGGCTTAGCTATGTACTCGTTACTTTAATCGAGTTTGTTAAAACAATTCATATTTTGTATTACTATGTTGCTCTACTCGTGTAACCCTCGCGCCAGGAGGCCTAGCGCGTGGCTTAGCTAGGTACTCGTTATTTTAATCGAGTTTGTTAAAACAATTCATATTTTGTATTACTATGTTGCTCTACTCGTGTAACCCTCGTGCCAGGAGGCCTAGCGCGTGGCTTAGCTATTATTATTATTATTAGTCATTTATTTCAGGTTATTTACACCCATAAAATTAAATCTATATAAACCCATTAAAACACAAAAACATTAAAACTAATCCAATAAAATATAAATCAAAGATATTATTATAAAATTATATAAAATTAATGTCACAAAATATCACAAATTAAAATAAAATTACACAAAATGGACAACACGAAATTAAAATATGAATTGAATTGCATTGAATTGTATAGAATTGTAAATTAAAATATGAAATGAAATTAGATCAGATGGAGCCCATCATTATTTTTATCCATCTGTTTTGAATGGGGCAGTCAGCCCGCGCTACAATCATCTTCAGGATGCCGTTGCCGCTGCCTCGAGCACGCTGGAGCAAGGAAGCGACTCTCTTGCGAATAATCGCTTGAGAGCCGTCCGTGCGCGCCTCCGCGAACATCCCCGATGCGCTGCAAAAGCGAGGCAGCCGCATCAGCATCCTGAAGATATTGTTGTATTGGACTCGCAGCGAGCTGGCAGCCCGCTGGGTGTGGTTTAACCAGAGGCTGCTCGAGTAGAAGGACTGGCAGTAAGCCTTAAACAGAGTGATTTTCACTTCTCTCGAGCAGCGAGCGAACCGGCGTGCGAGCATGTTGCCCCGAACTGCCAGCGCTCTGCGCTCCCTTTCAACATCCTCGTTATCTTTTAAGTCTTCGTTGACAATGTGCCCCAAATATTTAAAACTTTTGACTACTGTTAGAGCCGCACCATTGAGCATTATAGGTGGAACATGGACTGGTCGAACTCTACCACTCTTAAACACGAGGACTTCGCTCTTTTTAGAGTTATATCTCAGTCCATTTTCAGCTGCAAATGCCTCACATATCTTTACTAGTTTACAAACGGATCCCACCGACGGTCCCAGCAGCACCATGTCATCTGCGTAACTCAGGTTATTTACCGCGACTCCGTCTACAAAACAACCTGTGTGGGTACTGCTGAGCTCGCCGATGAGATCATTAACATAGAGATTGAACAGCAGAGGAGATGTAATACCGCCCTGCCGCACACCGCACTCCATGCCGTATGAGTCAGACAACGCCCCCGCCCATCTCACCTGGTTTCGCTGGCAGTGATACCAGTTTTTCAGTAAGGAGACAATATCAGCTGGCACACCCGCCGCCCCCAGTCTGCACCAAAGCTTATCATACAGAACTGTATCAAAAGCCTTGGACAGGTCGAGGAAGCAGGCGTATACCGGCGTCTTCCTTTCTGTGTAGTACCTGACAGCCTGCTTAAGACACAAGATCGCGCTCTCCGTCGAGAGCCCAGCCCTAAAACCGAACTGGGCATCGTGAAGGTGGACGTGTCGCAGCATTACGTCATTAAGCAAGCTGTCCAGGACCTTTGCCATTATGGTCGCCAGTGAGATGGGCCGATAGTTGTTTTTGTCTGACGCATCTCCCGTTTTGCATTTCACAATCGGTACCACAACAGCTTTAGTCAGCTCTTCAGGTAAGTAGCCATGACACAAACACAGATTGTAAAACATGGAGAGCACGCGCGGCAGATGAACACCCGCATATCTCAGATGCTCAATGCTGAGACTATCATGCCCAGGAGATTTGCCGCGTTGCATAGTTTGAATAGTTTTTCGCACTTGTTTGGCTTTAAAACTTGTAATCCTCTCGTGCATGACAGACCCAACACCGATCAACCCAGACACGCTAGAGCTCAATGACGGCTTCACTCTAAAGTGATCTTTGAAAAGATCAGCAATCATGCTATGATCACTAACATCATTCACACTCACAGGGAGGCCAGACTTTGCATTCATTTTGTTGGTTTGTTTCCAAAAGTGCTTAAAGTCTCTGGCCGAGTGATGAGAGGCAAGAATGTCCATTCTGATCTGTTCTTGTCTATCTTGACACCACTTAAGTTGTTTTTTAAAGGACTTCCTGCTCTCACACATATCGTCATAAACTCTACCACTAATTGGCTTACCAGCTTCAATCCAGATCAAAAACTTCAGCCTGGCCTCTCTGTGGAAAGCTGCTACATGTTTATTCCATCCTACAACATAACCACCTCTCCTCCGCGTTCTCCCTCGCTCATAAGAAGATGCTGCGGCTTCTGTTAGGATAGTAACTAGTTTAAAATACATATTATCCAATATATTTCTATGCTCTAAGTCATTACAAAGACCGTCACAACAATGGGAGAGCTGTGCTGGAAAATCCACTTCCCTCAGTCTAGAGTTACATAACTTATGGTAATAATCAATCTGACTAGTGTTACGCTCTCCCCATACAACTTTATTAGTAAACGATGTCAAGTTCACATCTATCTTAACATGTAGCTTGCCTAAGTTACATTCCATAAAAAGTGGGAAATGGTCAGACCACTGCACCCCGTGCTCTACCCATAAGCGACCGACAGAGGGCAGCGCAGCGCCAGTCACGACACAGTGGTCCAACCACCTCGCACAGCCGTGAGCCTCACTAACAAAAGTATAGGTACCTGATTCAGCGCCTAGCATATTCATGTCTGCACATGTCCAATTTTGTTCTATACAAAAGTCTAGTAATTCATTACAAAACAGTTATCTAGGATGTGCATTAAAATCCCCCAATATGTAGATAGCGTCCGTGTCCCTTGCATCCTCAATGATTGAACTTATTTTACTTAAACATTGTGTGAAGTCCGGTAAATTCTCGTAACAGTCCGTAGGCATGTAAACACTAAATATCATCAAAGATCTATCACATAATCTGACATTTATGGCTGTCAAACGCACATCATCGCACTCCACTACACTTACTGACCGAAAGACACTTTTTCTCCACAGTAGCGCGACCCCGCCGTAGGGCCGTCCTCGTAGTAGTCCGACAGACGTGTCGACCGCAGAAGTCCCGGTGCCCCCGAACTCGTCAGCTATAGTAGTCAACATAGACAAATCATGCGGCAGCCACCAAGTCTCCTGCAGCGCGATAACATCCGCCTGCCTGCAGAGACTTCGAACACCCTCCATTGATCGCTTGAGCGATTTACAGTTAAACGAGACGAACTTACAGTAATCTGTGCTATCCATTATGAGTGCTATGAGATGGCCTCTCTTCAACAGGCACCTGCGAGCGGTACTCATTCGGCAGGTTAACAAAACGCCTGAACGATATTCCTCTGGGCCAAAAACTAACATCGAGAAATGTTTGCACGTTGTGTTTGCTAACAAAAAACTTGTAGGCGTTATAGTTTCGTTCCTTAGCCATTTTCATTTTTATCGGCGATACTGTCTCTCGAGTTTTCGCCAGAATGTATTCTGCAATGTCAGCCTCTGAGACATCTTTGTGTACATTGGTAATAAAGGGCGGGATTTTAGTATCAGCGGCTTTAAATTTACTATTTTGCTCCAAAATGGCCTTTCCCTTACTCGTAGTAAATTTATTTCTCAGGCGCCTCCTCTGCACTAATTTCCATTCATCATCCCTTTCCGGTACATGCCATAAACCTCTTGCTCTTCCTATCTCAGCAAAAGAAAGTTTATTTTCAGAAGATAACTCCTTTATCTCTTTGCCATTCGATTTCACATTCAAATTCGTCACATCTTTACATTGAGGTCCACACAGTAATGCGGGCCCTGGCTGCAACGGAGCCGACTCACTCACAGCATAGACCGAGGCGGCGGTGGCGGCGGCGGCTGCGCAGGTCGAGCCCAAGTGTCTCACACGCGGCCGCGCACATTCTGGCGTAGCGACTATGACGCGCGCTGTGGCGCTAGCGGTGGAACTAGCCGAGCGAACACGAGAGCGCTCCGAGCACGGTCGGGTCGGAGTGGGTTCAATGACCGACGGCAGCGGCGGCGGGGACAGTGAGGCCATAGAGGCGATTGCCATCGGCCCACTATTTAATAGATTTGCGCCGCGCGCGCGGGTAGACACAAAATGATCGTAGCGATGGTGAATAGGGGTATCAACTATCGAGTCATATCTGTTAGAGTGCAACTTAACTTCCAGATTATGTAGCTGTTCAGTAGTGACGTACGTGTTTTTTATACTCTCCATCTGCACTTTCAGTAGGGTTATGTCCTTCAAAAGCGCCGAGCAATCCAAGTGATCAAAAAGCACAGGAGGCAAACGGTGCAAATCTTTAGCCACAAAAATCGGTATTGACTCGGGATCGAGACTTTTAAGAACAGTAATAATATCTTCTAAGTCTCTCTGTGTCTTTCCCTCGCTTTTCTTCTTCCGCATTATCTTCCGTATATCTGTAGTAATCGAGTCGAACAGAAGATTTTTCGACTTCTCCACCTCTTCCATTTTAAAAGCTGATACACAAATGCGCACCAAACTTTCTTCGTCCATAACATCAATTTTATTCGTAATAAACGCCAACACTTCATTAATAACTACATTGCAACTTGCACATTTAACTGTGCTCGACGTCATGATTACGATCGAAATTAATACGCGACGCGACTCTGTACACGACCGCTCAGTAGCGACGCGGCTCGCCTGCTGAGCTATGTACTCGTTACTTTAATCGAGTTTGTTAAAACAATTCATATTTTGTATTACTATGTTGCTCTACTCGTGTAACCCTCGCGCCAGGAGGCCTAGCGCGTGGCTTAGCTATGTACTCGTTACTTTAATCGAGTTTGTTAAAACAATTCATATTTTGTATTACTATGTTGCTCTACTCATGTAACCCTCGCGCCAGGAGGCCTAGCGCGTGGCTTAGCTATGTACTCGTTACTTTAATCGAGTTTGTTAAAACAATTCATATTTTGTATTACTATGTTGCTCTACTCGTGTAACCCTCGCGCCAGGAGGCCTAGCGCGTGGCTTAGCTATGTACTCGTTACTTTAATCGAGTTTGTTAAAACAATTCATATTTTGCATTACTATGTTGCTCTACTCGTGTAACCCTCGCGCCAGGAGGCCTAGCGCGTGGCTTAGCTATGTACTTGTTACTTTAATCGAGTGTGTTGGAACAATTCACAATATATTATAACTTCGTAGTTAGTTCAAAAGCAAATTCAACTGTGTACACGTTATGAGCAAACATTGTTCGCTGAATAATAGGTGTGCACAGCTCGTGATTGGTGGATAAATAGCTGGTTCACTTCATAACATGATACTATCCACTTTGTTCTCTAAATTTCTTAATCTCTACCATCTACTTCGGCCTACTTCCCTGTTTCAGTCCACTTAGCTTGATCTTGTTATCTCTTTCCAATCGCTATGAAATATATAAAATATAATACCAGCACACCATCTACCGTCACACCAACGCTTTTTTAGACTATTTTGGCGTCCTCTTCCATAATTTTATCTTTTTAATCATAGATCGTGGTTCTTTTCTCTGCGGCCTAGCCTCCGATCGGCTGTTCTCCGTTTTGATATATTTTTTACGGGATTTTAAATAAATTGGCGTGATAATTATTTTATTAATTTATGTTAAAAATTGCAGAAAAGCTTGTTTTGAATAATACATTTTTCAACAAATAGCAAATAGCTTAGAGCATTGCAGGCCTCCGTACCGTTGCTCGATGGCAAATAGGTACTTATTTTACAAGAGACACTATGTACTCTCGCTTCAGCCTGCACTTTGTCACAGTATCTGAACGTCAGTGTTTTATTTTTATTTTTTATAACTATTATAGATTCTCGTTTGGTCGTCTCACCTTTTGGTAAGTGACGATGCGGCCGACGTTGTAGCACGAAGGTCTAGAAGGTAGTAGTGAGTTAGCTGTTATTGTTCGGTCTGTGGTGCTCATAACACAATTGCAGACACAGATTGTAGTCGTTTGTGCAATTGTTATGATAATTTAATATCCCGCTGTTCTCTCGACCTTAATTTAGTTTATGCTATCTAGCATGCAGTACTGTCCATAATAATGTGACTTTGACGATAGCTGTTGGAGAATACAGGTTCTCGTGTGGAGACCACGAACCACATAACACTGCGTAGAATTAATAATACAATTCAATTAATTTAGTGTTTTTTTACAAGTTAAGTTTGTCTAAAAAACACAAACATATTAATTTGTAAAAGCTGTAAAACCGCAGACTATTTTCAACGTTTCGTTTCGTTTCGTTTCGTGTGAGGTAGTGCCTCTGGTGTCGGAGTTTGTCAAGCCGCCCAAGGGCCTCTGACATGGCTTATCAACGTATTATTATTATTGTATTTTCAACGCTCAATTACTATTAATACTATTACTATTAGCCCATACTGTCCGATTTGTTGGGCAAAGGCCTCCCCCCCCCCCGTTTTCACCAGTCACTACGGTTTTATGCAACCGTTTCCAATTCCCTCCCATAGGCGTCCAGTTCATCCCGCCACCTCAGGCGTGGTCTCCGCGACCCCTGGCTGTATCAGGGCTCCATGCCATGGTAATTTTGGCCCATAGTTCGTCAGGCATGCGGAAAATGTGACCGGCCCAATCCCAATTCAGCCTCGCGGCCTGCTCTCCCATATCGGCGACTTTGGTTTTGGAGCGCAGTATGGTGTTTCGGATGCAGTCAGTTAGTTTAACGCCCAAAATACTGCGCTCCATTTCCCTTTGGCAAACCTTGAGTTTTAATTTCTGGATGTTTGTTTTATGCATGGTTAGCATGTAGGATGTAGGGACCCGAACTCTATTCACGACTAGATATCGCCACAGGAAAAAATTGAACGCGGAATCAGCTGTAATTAATTCCTTGCAGTTACCCGAGTTCCTTTCAAAACAAATGTTTTCGCTGATGATCCTGGAAACGGCTGCACTAATTTCCACCAAACACTAACGTTAAGAAAACTCTCGATCAAGTCACCTTATAAATAGAATAGAATAAAAAACTTAATCAAAATTGGTCTACACGTTTGGGAACTACGATGCCACATACCAGAGGGGCTAGTCTGCAAATGTAACAAGCAACTGACACGGTCGTGTGGTGTACACTACACGGATTTTAGTATGGGATTTGAGGTTCTCAAGATGCCCGCTAGGGGCGCTCTTCGATTTCTCCATACTAAAATCCGTGTAGTGTACACCACACGACCGTGTAAGTTGCTTGTCAAATTTGCAGACTAGCCCCTCAGATACACAGATACACACACACGTCAAAGTTATAACATCCCATAACATCCCTCTTTTATTTCGAAGGTTAAGGGGCAATTTCACGAATAAATAAATCGGTGATTACCGTAACCAATCGTCAAAGTGACAGATAACGTGTGAAAACATCTGTCAAAAAGAGTTGTTTAAGCTGAACAGCCGGTTAAACGTCCGTTACTGTGTTGGTGAAATTGCGTCTAAACATTTTTGTTATCTCGTAATTGGTTGGCATTATTGAATTTGTTTTTTAATATTTGAAAGTAGAACTTTGTTTCGCGCCATCAATTTTGCATGTATGGCTTGTCACTGGCCATTGATCTTTAACACCCATGCATTAGATTATGTATTTTATAAGTCAAGTTGTAAATATTTCTTACCGTTATTAATCTTCATAGAACCTAACAACTGTCTTCACCAGCAACACTTCTCAACGCGAGTTGCATTGTTTATGTACAGAGTAACGAGCTTCCTGATGTGGGTACAGACGGTTCATTCAATTATTCACTTCGCTCTTACTATCCTGGAACAGATTAAATAATAAGAACATCATTCTTTTTTTCATTATCTTTCGCATCGCATCGCATTCGCTTTATCTTCACATTGCCACGCGACCTCTGTGGCGCGGCGGGCGAAGGTTGGCCTTCGACGCAGGAGGTTGCGGGTTCGATTCCCGCCTCGGAACAAATATTTGTGTGATCTTCAGATATTTGTTCAGGGTGTTCTGGGTATTTCCTATATATAATAAAAATATATGTATATCTATGTAATATATTATATTAAGTATATCTGTTGTCTATCACACAAGCTCTGCTTAGCTTGAGGCTAGATAATGAAATAAATCAATAAAATAAATAATGCTGGACAAGTACACACAACATTATCTAGCCCCAAGCTAAACCAGAGCTTGTGTTATGAATGTTGTGTGAACCGTCTAGTATTATTTATTTATTTATTGATTTACAGATTAACAGATTGATTAACAGAATTAACATTGGCCATTTTCAAGTATAATTTTATTATTGTATTTAGTAACATTACAATCCTTCCAAGTGCAAGGTAAACAATTTCTACCAATTTGAAAAATCACGCACCCTTCCATTTTATTTCACTACACTCTATAGACGAGCCACATTGGTTTAAATGCTACCAAAATTACACGAAATAACTTTAAAAAAAACACTAGGCAATTAAATATTATAAAAGTATTACGTCGTCACTTACCAACAGGTGAGATCGTGGTCAAACAAAGGTCTATCAATGTTAAAAAAAAAAAAAAAAAAAAAAAAAGTAGACGTCTTTTTTCGAAAATGGCGGAAAGAGTTAATAACATTTACTTTTTGACGACCCCTGTGGCGCGGCGGGCGAAGCTTGGGCTGCGACGGAGGAGGTTGCGGGTTCGATTCCCGCCTCGGAACAAATATTTGTGCGATCGCAGATATTTGTTCAGGGTGTTCTGGGTATTTTCTATGTACAATAAAAAATATCTATCTATGTAATATATTGTATTAAGTATATCAGTTATCTAGTACCCATAACACAAGCTCTGCTTAGCTTGGGGCTAGATAATGTTGTGTGAACTGTCCAGCATTATTTATTTATTTATTTTAAGAATTTTAGTGTTAATAAAGAATTACTATTAAAATCTTACTATGACATAGACGAAGCTCTAGCTGATGACTTTAGTATGAAATCATATGTATAAGTCGGTATAAGTGTTTGTATTATTGTTCAATTATCTGTTATTCTTAGAATATTATGTAACAATTATGTAAAATAAGACGTTTCCTAGTGTACATTAATTGGTATCAAGACGGAATAAATAATTAAGAATTTGAATTTGAAAATTTGGTGTTCAGCTCGTTCACCGTAAGATGGCACTGGATGGCACCTGGAAATACTCCATGGCAGGTGCCAACTTACGGTAACAGTGGGGCGGTTATTGCGTAGTAGACTGACGTTTGATTTCGATGTCCAGTTTGCTATTCATTGCGCAGCGTGTTTTAAATATTTCTGTTCTTGTAAAAAAGCTAAAGCACGCTGCGCAATGAACAGCAAACTGGTAATCGACATCAAACGTCAGTCTACTACGCAATTCCTCCGCAGGTCTGTAGGATCGATTGGGGGCGGTGTCAGCTCGGATTAAGAACAAGATTCATGGGTGTCAGATGTGATTGTTTATGGAATACAACGATAGGTCACACCGCCGGGGGCCATCACGCAGTGGCAATTGTTTGCAGGCCGCTTGGGTATATAACCTTTGTTATATGACTACTCCGTAAGTAGTTATGAGTCACATAGCGTACATTATAAAACAACCAAGTGCGCGTCAGACCTGGCGTATTCAGGGTTCTGTAACAAATGTACGAGAAAATTCTTGATATGTTTAAAGTTTTCAAAGATTATTATTATTTATTGGTAAAATATGCATAATATACACAAGTTTTCAAGATTCTAGGTTAAATAGAAGTTACGGCTGAGAGTACCAACCTCTCGGACAAATGCGCGCTTCCTGTTACACGCTTCCGTCCCAACCCGATTTACTGTATATCTTGTAAACACAATAAAAAGTTTTGTATTTTTTTTTGTATGTTTTCATGAATCCCACAGATTGCAGGAAAGCTATAGGAAAAATGTCACACATCGAAAACATACCTACGCAGCGACTCCTTCTTTCCTAATCGGTATTTTTTTTATCATTGTGACGACCTTTGCCACAATGTTCTCAGTCGTAAAGTACATATATGTAGTGTGAATTAAATCCCTCTCATAATAGTCTCCCCAAGAAGCCTCCATTACTCAAATTAAACCCCTAGTTGTGTTACACATTATAAGCTTTTACAAAATTACTCAAGTTCAGGTATGGTGCGTTTGATAGATAAAACTTCTGAAACTATCATGGCTATATACACTTTTCACTAGAAACAAAAAAGTGAGAAAGAGGGTAGATCGATATTTCTGCCAATAACATCTACTCAGACTTTAGTTAGTTCTCCTGTGATCATGGCATATGCAACTGTGCCGAAATATCGGGAGCAATCAATACTCGAAAATCATGATAAATATCCCGTTTCTAGTGAAAAGTACGTTTAAAAGATGTTGAGAGTTGAGTGAGGTACGGCTGAAGCTTAGCATACGTAGATTGACGACCTCTGTAGCACGTCGGGCGAGTAGGTGGCTGAGATGCGAAAGGTTGCGGGTTCGATTCCCGCTGAGGGATAAATGTTTGTAGAATCTGCAAATAGTTCCAAGTCTGATGTGTTGTGATAGCATGGGTTCCTGATACCCACGACACAGCTGTTTTTATTTTTTGGGAAAACCTTTGCACAACGCCGGCTGGTGCGATTGAGTTGGCGAGCGGCTTACAGACAAATGACAATAGGTACAAATTGGTAGGCTTTTCACGTTGGAAAAATAAAATATTTACAAAATTAAATTACATAGTCAAATACCTAAAGAATTAATTCAATTCAATTCAATCATTTATTTCTTGTAAGTAAGTGATGTACAAATATATCAAAGATACACAGTTTAACAAGGTCATGAAGTAAACAAATTTATTTAAAAAAAAATACACAATAGTAGTAGTGCACCTCCTCCTCGCGTCGTATTTCTCAATGCTGAGAGGGTCGTGACCCCCTCCATGGATCACTTTCTGCCGGACGATGTTGCGCCAGTGAGATCTATTGCCAGCAAGCTGCACGGCTTCTTGGAATTTCGAATCGAGAGTGGTGCGGATCTGGTCTGACCAACGTATTGGGCTACGGCCTCGTGGCCTCTTTCCCTCAATTTTGCCAGTGATAATCAGCTTCTCTAAGTTGTCACTGCCTTTCCGTGCTATATGACCAAAATACTCAAGGACTCGCTGGAGGCAGATGGAAGAAAGCCTAGTAGTTATCTTGAGTTCCTTGAGTAGTAGTGCACAAATACATAATAAAATACAATACCTAGGTACTGATCAAGTAGGTAGTACAATAAAAAAAAATACAACAGTCTTAACAATCATATGCTGAGCTCCCAGGCCCTTTTGTCATCTATGTAATTTTTTACTTTGTAGTAAGCCTTTTTTAATAAGACAGTCTTCAGAATTTTCTTAAATTTATTTTCAGATAGATTAACAATGTGGTCAAGTAATTTATTTAAAAAGTTAGAGCTTTGTCCTATCAACGTCTTACGAACTTTGGCCAATCTAATTGTGGGTGTAATCTTAGTGTAATGAATGAATACAGTGTTTTTACTGATCGCTAATTTTATAACTCTACCCTTAAGTCCCCAATACCTCTATAAACTTGCAACAAAAGCTTCTCGAACATTTAGTAATGACCTTTGTCATTTACATATAGATGCCATATTCCTTTGACAGCAACTAAGTAGTTGAGTTCTACCATTCAATAAATAGGTACCATATTCCAACAACCAAGTAGAACCAATATGAGATTTCGTCATATAGACGCTTTACAAATATTATCTGATCATTGATGGTGGATTAAGCTGTCCACGAAAGCCGTGCTACGAAGGTCAGTATCGTATAAAGATTATTTTGTCTCTCAACATAACCAGTTACAAACGAAGACATTTTATTTTAGTAGCTATTCCCTAAGGAGGTTGTTAGGTTTGTAGGTCACAGTTTTATTAAAGATTGTAAAACTGTGGAAAAGGTTATGAGCTATATCGGTCGGTTGACATATTGGGGCCCAAGTGGGGGTAAAAAAACTCAAAGTGAGTTCGATTTTCACATCCAAATTCATCATATTCACATAGAAACTTTCATTGAAATCGTTAAAGCCGTTTTCGAGAACGTGATAACAGATATAAAATTTGAAACTCTAGCGCAGTTTATGAATTTGTGAATATTGAATAGAATTGCGAATTGAATAGTGATTTTATACACTTCTCACACAACACACAATAGTCACTCGTTGCAAAGCCACGTTACGTTGACTTCGCTTGCACATCCACTTCCATTCATACACTTCATGTGTTATGTCCGGTAGTTGACATGACGTACCAAACTGCTGTCTTTTTCTCCCGAAAATGTTTTACTCTTACAATAAAAACTGCTATTTTGTGATCATAATTGTATTTCAGCGCATTTACAACTTATGTCATAAAGGAATCTCTTTGTAAAAGTTTCCAACACAAAGTGAATTCTACAACGATAATCTAGTGTGAGCCGAAAAATATTCTGTCACATAATTGTTGCCCCAAGGGTCCTCGTGTAAACTGGCCATGTGACCGTGTTATCAATCAATTCTATTGTTGGCATAGTTTGATTTAATGCCGCTACGTGACCCTTATGGCGACTTGGCGAACAATCTGCGACCAGTTTGTAGCTTCTGAATAATTCCAACAAGCGCCGAGAGTTGTGCGAAAATTGTGGAGCAGACACGACAAGTTTTCAAAGTTATTATTGAAAGCATTAGGTTTAAATTTCTGTGAAACAAAATCGGCTTTGTTAAAACTGTATGATGTAGGTAGGTAGGTACCACATCACATATATTCTGTGAACAACGCAGTATATTTTAACGATCGAGAAATGCCTGGTTTTCTTTGAAAATATTGTAGTTTCACCCGAGCTAACAGGCCTCTACGGCTCGTGTGCTACGGCGTAGAGTGCGGCTACGCGACCAAAATTAACAGTTGAAACTCAAATAACAACATAGTGTTTCCTTTTGAATTGAAATTGCATTTTTTATTTATCTGAGGAGTATATTATTATTTTATCTGTGTCTGAGGGCAATCCAAGGAATTTATATTAAATTCCTTGGGGCAATCACTCTTACCGAATTCAGAGTCCCCAATCATTATCATCGTCACTTAGATTATGTCGACAAAAAAACAACTCTAAACGTCATTATCATTATCATCAGTCGTTGTTTGACATTGCCACCCTTATAGAATGCCAAAGACATATACATACGCGATATCTACAACGTCATCGGTAGCTGTATTACTGGTTTCATTGTAGCCAAAACTGGTAGAAAATGCTTCGATATTCATACGTTTCAAAACCTTCTTCGAGATAAATCTATCTGTCCTAGGCCGGCCTTTGTACCTTACAAAGGGAATTTCACTGTGAAAATCTGGAACATGTCAGGTCATTTTGAATACAATTGCACAACAGGTAGAAACTACAGGTCTAGCGCTTAACTGAGTCAGTCCCTGAGGTATGGGAGCGGTACGGGAGGAGTGTTTTCTTACGTCAAAATGAAGCGTGGTTTCATGTCATCTGATAATTTGAGAGACGAAAACACCCCTCCCGTACCGCTCCCATACCTCAGGGACTGACTCAGTTAAGCGCTAGACCTGTAGGTATCATATTTGAAAAATAGTAGATTGATCAACGAGGGGCTAAAATGAGCCATTTCATACGAGATACAGCATAGAAAAAAACTTTATTTAAAATAATAATGTTACAATTATATCTGCGGTCGGACTCGCTTTCAACCACAAACGAACCCTGGATGAAACGAAACTTACATGTAACTTAATCGTCGCACAACATTTCAGTTGGAATCAGTTCAGTAGGTAAAATTACTTCTTTAACTCTAATCGGAAAACTAACAGACATACAAGATCTTTAGTTTTACTCCACAATATTTGATTTTGCGATTTCCAGTACAGTACGAACCAAGTATTTGACTTATTACACACGCCTTATTTGAAAACTCTCATAAAAAATCCTTAAAAAGCCCTTCCGGTGACTACCCAATGCTAAATTTAAATTTAAAATTGAAATTCGGCGCCACTGCCTCATTACGAGTTTTCCTGTAACCTGTTCGTTTTATGCATACCAAGTACTTCGGAACAACGGAATTTAAATTCCTGCAATATAATTTGTATTTCGTGTGCAATACTTATCATTGCGCGGTCAGATATATTTTTTGTAGGAATAATACATTTTGCTTACCTCCATCAATAATCACTGTTCGTGAAATTGTAAAAATAAGTGTTTTTGATAACATAGGTACATATTTATAAAAACTAGTTAAAAAAAAAAAAAATCGCCACTTTCGTTACTGCAAGCTTAAAATGTGCCCAAATCCAGTTAATATATTTTTATAACTCCCTACAGTTTCGGACATAGTCCTGATACCCTTTGTCGTACCGTGGTAACATAACACGCAGACCTGGAACAAATATTTGCAGAACACCAAGTATAAAAAAAAATTACGCGGCGGGAATCGAACCCGCAAACTCTCGCATCTCAGTCGGCTACTCGCCCGCCACGCCACAAAGGTCGTAAAGGTTAATAACCTCCGCCAAGCTGTGTCCAGTGTAAGAATAAAGCCATCCGTCTCCTCCCATTGATGTTGTTAAAGCCAACTGTGAATGAATGAATGAATGAAAATACTTTATTGCACACCTTACAAACTAGTTAAAAACAAGACAAAACAATTAAACAAAAAAAAAAAAAATGTACAATGGGCGGTATTATCGCTAAAGAGCGATCTCTTCCAGACAACCGACTGTGGACCAGACTGTCGGATTACACCAGGTGATGGGCAGGGTCCACCTAAGTATTTAACACCAATACTGCCATCAAAAACAGCTTGCATGCGTAGTGATTGTGGAAAATCCCCATTGCATCATATTGCATTCATTGCGGCTTCGTCCAGCAGTAGACGTATAAAGGGTGATGATGACATTATTTTGAAAAATACCCTGACACAAACGTTGGTTGACTACCAATAAAATCTCGTATCTAACATATTTTCTGTATTAGGAGGTAAATGACCTAACTTTTCTTGCAGTCTCTTTGTAAGTTATGGCCAATTACAAACAGTATTAAAAAAAACGCTAGGGAAAAATAATTACAACAACCCGAGGTATTTTATTGTGAAACCAAAAGATTAGCTTAAAGATTAGCTTTAGATTTCTGTTATGGTATTGTACTTGTTTCTAAATAATCCTACTAATATTATCAACGCGAAAGTTTGTATGAATGGATGTTTGTTACTCTTTCACGTAAAAACTACTAGATGGATTTGGATGACATTTGGAATGGAGATTACCGAACTCCCCAAATAGCACATTTTTATCCCGATATACCCACGGGATCAAAACTTACGCGGGTGAACCCGCGGGGCGCTGCTTGTAAATAATAAATAAACTATTATAAACGCGAAAGTTCGTAAGTATGGATGGATGGATGGATGTTTGTTACTCTTTCACGTAAGAACTACTGGATGTATTTGAATTAAATTTGGAATGGAGATAACTGGACTCCCGGTATAACACATGGGCACAATTTTATCCCGATATTCCCACGGAATCGAGACTTAAACGGGTAAAACCGCGAGGCGCTGCTTGTAATAAATAAATTAAGAAATTCGAATATACGAAAATTATTGAATTTATTTCACAAGTTGTCTTATTGGTTAATAAAAACGTCGGTCATTACATTAATACCATCTTATTTTGTGGGCTCATTTGTTTTATATGAATTGCTCGCAAAGACGGTATATTATGCAAGATAGCTATGGATAAGGAACACTTCTTCTCAGTTTATAAGCTTCCATGTTCACTACTTGTGGACTAAGATTGGTGAGACTCCATTCCCCATCGGGGTACGCTCTGCTGCTAAACACTACCTCACCCTCTCCGCAGAACAGTTCCAGGGAACTGGCATCTAAGAAGAGTCTCCAAGAGTGAGAGCTGATCGGAGACCATTTCACCTGCCTAACGTCTCCAGACCTGTCTACGCTCACTTTGCCCACTTCTGGGTCCCATCTGATCCAGACTTTATCTCCTCCATTACGACCAGCAATGAGTATCTCTATTTTCTTCTCTAAATCAGCTTTAATTATTATTTCTCCTGTCTGGTCAAAGTCAATGGTATCATCTTTTTGGAGTTCCCCATTCAGCACCAACTCACCTCTCAAGGTGATCATATCCTCCACAGGTTTCATAAGAATTCTATCACCAACTAGGTCCAGTTCCCTAAACATTGTCAGGGCGCCAGCCCATCCATCAGCGGCTTCAGGGTGTGTCTTCTCCCACGTATTGAACCAAGCGACCTGATACCTCTTGCCATCCTTCTCCGCTGTCTGACTGGCGTAGAAATCGTGTCCATAATCCAGCTCTTCGAACTCAGTTTCAGGAATAAATTCAAACGTTTCATAGTTGAAGTTGCCAATGATGTATCCGGTTTGATAAATGTTCTTGAACCTGTCTCCTTGAGGAGCCAATCCTTGTGGTGACCAGAGAAAAACAAACTTGCCGTTTAGCTCAAAGAGGTCAGGACATTCCCACATGTAGCCCATTTCACCCGTAGACTCGCCCAAGATTCGCAAAAACTCCCAATTGATCATATCTAAGGACCTGTACAGCAGCACTCTTCCAGTTTCATCATCAGTCTTGCTTCCAATGATTGCGTACCAATGTTCGCCATGCTTCCAGACTTTTGGGTCACGGAAATCAGGTGAGTTATTAGGAGTTTCTTTAAGGACCGGATTTCCATCGTACTTTGTGAATTGTATTCCATCGTTGCTGAAAGCAAGATACTGCGTTTCGTTGAAGTAAGGTTCTTCGTCTGTGACAACACGGCCAGTGTACATGAGGATCATGGTGTCTCCGTCGGCTACAGCACCGCCTGAGAAGCACATTTCTTCTTCTGGGACCAACGCCGTTGGCAGCGTCTTCCAATCGACCAGGTTAGGGCTGGAGGAGTGACCCCAGTGCATGGGACCCCACACACTATCGTATGGGTAGTACTGGTAGAATATGTGGTACTCGCCCTTGTAGTAGGAGAATCCATTGGGGTCGTTCATCCAGCCCACCGGTGGGATTACGTGATAGTGCAGTCTGTAACGTGGGTTGATGTCCAACTGTTTGTTTGCGATGTATTCCTCTATATCCTCCTGCACTGAATCATCTTTCAAGGATTTTGGGTAAACCACTGCCAATAAACAAAAGAAAACAAGGTATTTATGTAGTGCCATGATATTTTTTTTCACTGATTCGTTTGAACAGCTTCTTATATAGTCTCGGAGATTTAGATTAGATTATTTTTGATATGATTAGGATCTTTTAGTTGAACAAGAAAATTTATATAACCCTTGCCGAGTGTTATCTTATCTGTGGTGCTCAGATTTTCAATCTCATTGACACATAAAAAAAATGGTTCCTTACGTAATAAATTATAATTTTTGTGAAAAAATCTACGCCCAGAGTTATTTTGACCAAACATGGTGGATGTGGGCAGGAATCAGTTAACAAGAATGAACTAAATCATAAAAAAAAGATTTTTACCAAATAAATAGTTACCGAGCGAGCGCAGTCCTTGCAACAACTGACAAAATTTGCTTTCTACTGCCCGGATGTAGGCATGTTAATACTCGCGTAAAGGAGTATTTTCTGAAGTTCGATGTTAATTACCAGTTTGCTGTTCATTGCGCGGCGTGCTTCAAATATTTTTCACTTGTGTAAAAAAGTTAAAACACGCAGCGCAATGTGTAGCAAAATGGTAATCGACATTGATAATAGCCGTACAGATCGTATTTTTCGGTGTTTCCGTATTTCTTCAACTTTGTCGAAACTTGAATAAAATGTTCTTAGATTTTTTGTCGATGGAGATTTTTGATTGGAGGGCTGTTTCCTCAAAAAAGTAGACTCCATTACTCCAAACATCCGGTATTCAATTCTAATAAGAATATCGATTAAGAGCAAAAACGGTCAATGTTTTCAAATAGATTATGCAAGTAGGTACCCATACCCACCCGACTTCAAAATCCTCGTTATTAAGGCAGTTGGTTACACAGGATTTTTTTGTAGAAAAATATTATTATAACAATTTATACGATTGAGAACCTAAACTAAATTAACCCTAAAATATGACAACGTATTTTGACATCGACACACTGTATCTGTTATCAAACTCTACACAGTATCTTTATTATCTGAAGTGTCCGTTCGTAGGAGATAGCCTCTCTTAGTTAGATATCTGGAAGATTATTTTAGTCGGCACACACATTTATCAGCAAGTTCATACAGTTTCTAATAACAGGCTAAGTACGTAGGTATAAGGTCAACAACACGAATAGTGTTTTTATCTATTTTTTACACCGCCTAGCATGTGAGTCAAAGCAAAGAGGCTGTTAAGGGGGCCCTCCCGTTTGAACTAAAATCTTGTAGGCTCGTCCAATTCAATGTTTGAAAGAGAGGCACTGTGAAAAATGAGAGCCAGTGCCAGATCCCGTGACAGATCCTTAATTCAGAAAAATCCGCTACTTACTTGCAAAACTGCAATAAATGCGCAAAATATTCATAAAACTTGTTCAAGGACGTACGTGTTTTTGAGAAAACCTTACTAGTTTGAGACAATAATGTTTGTCTTTTAGAATCTACATAACATGGACGAGGTCCCACGGGTGTTCTTGTTTGCTTTTCCAGTTTATAAGTACATTATGGGAATCCAAAGTTCCGGTTAAAATTGTGCAAATAAGCTGCTTTTGAAGGCTTGTACTGAATTTAATTTATTCTCCAATATATTTTCCAATATTTTCGTATTTGTACAAAAGAAACCTTTAAAATAAAAAAAAACAAAAAAACGTTTCATCCGTTCAGTAGCTACTATGGGACAGACACACACACACACATAAACACACACACACACACACACACACACACACACACACGTCTTATAACACCCCTTCGTTTTTCGTCGGGGGTTAAAAACATCTAACGAAGAAATTGTTACGACTTCATAATCACGAGCTGACCACGAGCGTTTGTATGGAAAGTACTTGGGGTTGGCCGCTCTTAAGAGTCAAATATGCTTTCTTAAACGTATTTTTAGCAAATTGCCTAACTTATTGTCCTATTATTACTATTGTTACTATTTATTGTCCCTGAATAAATTAAATAAATATTACTAAGTAACTTTGAAACTATCATGGTTATGTACATAATTTTCACAAGAAACGGGATATTTTGAAGAAACAAAACTCAAAAATAATGGTATACATCCAGTTTCTAGGTACCAACATACAGACAGTTGAAAGCAAGTTTTGCCAATTGTTGCAAACCCTTCGCTCGCTACCTTCGTCAATGATCCCCAAACACAGGAATCTACTCAATTAAGCGCTATACCTGTAATTTACGTCAGTCACGTGTCTTTTTGGTATTATAACGGAAGCCATTATCTGAAATCCTCGCTTTACATTAAACCTAATTTACTACGAACATACAAGTCCATTTCCAGCTGTCGTCGTTAACTTAAATAAGCCAGTAATCCAGTATGGTTATTTTAAGCTGAAAATGAAGTCCTAGCTGAAACTACGCTGAGCTGAAAGCCGTTTCCACTTAAATAATAAAAAGTCATAATGGGTGGAAACAATATCGTCAGACGCGACTTAGAGATGTAACTATAGATAATAGAATAATACAGGGTGTAACATAATATCTCTATAAGCCCGGGGAGGGGGTATTCTACATATCATGGCGAATAACTTTAGTTCTAGGACTTTTTAAAATTTGAAGTTTTTAATTCATGGAATGCCTTGTAAAAATCCTATTAAAATAAAAAATATCTATCTATGTAATGTATTGTATTAAGTATATCAGCTATCTAGTACCCATAACACAAGCTCTGCTTAGCTTGGGGCTAGATAATGTTGAGTGAACTGTCCAGCATTATTTATTTATTTAAAATTACCTACATTTTACATACATACATATATACATAGCACACGCCTTCCCCAAAGGAAATGTTGAAAAATTGGAAATTCCCGCTTTCCAATCAAAAGTCTGAGGAAAAATTCATGCAGATTCTATGTTATGTTTCGTCACTAAAAACAGTATTTATGGGTAAAATAAGGTCAATTAGACGAGGTAAATAATGTAAACAATCTGACCGTTGAGTTCCATTGCAATAGCAAGCGATTATTATCTCTGTCGTTGTCTCTCGTACGCAATAATATCGGCCGTCTCCTGAAAGTTTTTATACATACTTTATCTCGTTGGGTTGGCCTTACTTTAGGTACTATTGCAATTGTGGCCTCCTTGTCATAAAGAATTGATGAAGCAATTGTGAAGTCATACATACATAGACACATGCCTTTTCCCCGAAAGGGTAGGCAGAGCCTCAATGGGTCTCTTTTTTTAACGAGGTTTGCACCATCGTGGGATTATAGACGTGACAAGAGATGAGCTCATCGCCGCGATTGCTGCCCGCGACTGAGTCGACTAACACTTTCTTCCAGTAATAACACCCCTACCAGCTAGGACAAATCTTATGCCAATAATCTTACTAACAAGTCCGGGTAGTTTCTAAAAGCAGGTAGATCAAGAAAGTGCTAAAGACTGCGCCAGCCCAAGGCAGAAATCTTTATACAAAAAAAACGCCTCGCGCCGCTCGATAAAGCGGTTTTTATTGAATATCTCGTAAAATATAGATAATTTTACCAAAACCTTAAAGTAAACCCTCGGCTTTGTTGTATTGATTTTATTTATCTAATTTCATACCCAATATTATGCACCATTTTAATAAACAATCAAACAATCGAATTTAGGTAAACTATCGACGTAACATTGGAATGTTTTTTTATATCGAGATAATATTGTCCTATCGTATTTTTGTACAGTGACTTCTCTGAATTATAATGTAGTATCCATACATATATTTAATTTGAATATTGTACTTGATTTAGTCTGTTAAAAATCAAATCTTAGATTAGTAATTTTGCCCATACCCAACCTTTGCGTTAGATTATGAACCTAGATTTAGCGACCAAAAGTCGCATGTGTCGCGTCTGAAATAATGTTCTTGAGCTATTCAAGCTGAATTTTTAAATACATCTTCTAGTAACACTTTAAACTTGCACCATTATGACTGAGAGCTAAAAACTTCCAAAGAGGGTGCTTAAATACTGGAAGAGTTCGACGCTCATAAATCCCATAATCTCACTTAATATCGTTGGGTTTAAAAAAGGCACCTTTTAGGGTTCCGCTCATTAAAAGTTACCAAAGGAACCACTATAGGATCACTTTTTTTTCATCTGTCTGTCTGTCAAGACCAAGCAGAGTTATTTATGAGTATATCAATCGTAGCGTGTGCTGTCATACGAACTTTTGCTGATTCTCTCTAGCATCTTACTTTTAACTGCAGGCTTTTAAGTTGGTTTTCCTTTTTTCTTTGAATTATCATCCACTTATTCTCTGGGCACCACACAGGCGCTCCCCACCTAGTAGTAAAAAGGATCATCAAATAAAGCCGAGTCGTGTGTGTTGTCTGGTTTGGTGGCGTTGCAACAGGAGTAAATTTATTTTAAAAGACGATTCTAAATGATCCTTGTGATTTCATTGAATAAAATACTTTTGACTTTGACTCGTTTTCGCGTAACGACTAAGGGTATATATAGTGGTAATTATTAAAGAATATTCCCCTATTGCATTCTATCAATTCAATTCAATTCATTTATTTCAGGCAACAGTGAAAAATGTACATTGTACCTAGACAAAGGCCCATAGTAATATATACCTTACAACTAACATACATATAAAGATATTTATAACTTAATCTAACACGCGTGTGATCGCCGACGCGTCGCGGCCCGGGGATCACGTGACAGACGGCCCTTGAACCGCCGGAACTTCACCCCTTTCGGCCAGAAGTCAGGGCTCAAGTAGATCTTCAGATCCTCTTTAGGGACCCTCACCATAAATGAGCTAAAGCCCACATTATGACGAGAGTCCAACTTCACGACCCTCAATCCCACTCCGACTTTCCTCTTGACGTACTCCACCACTTCTGCGGCCTTCACGTCGAAGAAGACGCGGGACACGTAGATCTGCGTAGTGGGTACCTCCGCTCGGAAGTGCTGCTCACTGGATAGATGGTGAGTACCACACTGGTTCCGGCTAGAGGGCTTCCGTTCTAGAGCCCGTAGAGGGATTCTATGCTGCGGTATATTCGGTTCATGAATAAACCCCTCCGAATCCTCTCGTTAGTGGGATAGGCCACTTTTTATACCGATTCTGAATATTCTGATTCTGTAGATAACATGCAGGCAAAACCGGAGACTGTTTTCAGTAGGTATACAGTTTTAGTTAGTATAATGTTCACTTCGCATCATACCATCATCATTTTCATCATCATCAGCCGTGATATGCCACTGCTGGACGAGGATGGACACACTATTGAATACAATGAAGGTGATTGGCCATAATCACCATAATAACACGCTTGGCAGGCTGATTGGTGATAGCCGTTTTTAACCCCCGACGCAAAAACGACGGGGTGTTATAAGTTTGACGTGTCTGTGTGTGTGTGTGTGTGTGTGCGCGTGTGTGTGAGTATGTGTTTGTATGTGTGTGTGTGTGTGTGTGTGTGTGTCTGTGGCATCGTAGCTCCCGAACGGATGAACCGTTTTAATTTTTTTGTTTGTTTTGAAAGGTGAATTTGTCGTGAGTGTTCTTAGCTATGTTTGATAAAAATCGGTTCAGCCGTTTCATTGCGTAGAGGGTTTTTGTAATTTTTACAAAAGTAATTACTTGTATGTTAAATACTTACAGATGTGTTACTTATTTTTACTTTTATAGGTATCGGGTTATAGATATAAATAATTATACATACACTTACATGAGAAACTGCATAATAATACTAACAGGAATAGGAGTAAATTTAGATTGATTTTATAAGATTTTCCAAAATGACCCTTGTGATATTAATAAATAAAAAAAAGAAAGTGTTATGACGTACCTACAGTGATAAGTGTAGGGACATTAATAAACAAAAAAAAAACACAATAACTAAATGAAGAGAGAAAAATACATACATAGACACACGCCTTTTTCCTCGAAAGGGTAGGCAGAGCCTCAAATGGGCCTCTTTCCACTGTGAGTTACACCAACGAAAAATATAAAAAAAATAAACAAAGTATTGCTATTTGTTTAATAAAAACAGAGTCTTCCAAATCACAAGTAGCCTATGCAATTAAAGATATAAATGAGCGCGGCATTTAAAAAGTAAAACAATTTGATTTGAGCAGAGGGTGAAACAAAATTTTCCGACGAAGGTTCTGGGATCCCAGCAATTATAATGTTTTTGGGCCGAAAATTACCCTCGTTTGACCGCTGTCTCAACAGTTGATAAGCGACGATGCAGCCGATGATGGAGCATGAAGGTCTAGAAGGCACCTATTCACTTGCTTTATAGAGACCCATATTTTAGTTTTCAGGAAAGACAGACGACGGAACTTGTTCCATTCCTTAGCAGCTGCTATGGAATCTGCTTCCATACTGCTGCCCATCCCGTGGTGTAATCTATTAGTAAGGTTGTACAACATCCACGGGAGGAACCGGAGGAACCTTTTCTTAGACCGGACACGCCTTTGCCTTTACGAATTCAATTTAAAACTTCATATTTTACATTTTATTATATTTTCCTCATAAAATGTAATAAAATAAATCAAATATCAATATAACACGCTATCAATTCTCAGGGATCCATCGGCATTCCTCTTTCTTCGACTTTCCCCCTTGTTCATAATTTATTGAGATCCCTTTCAAAGCGAGTTGACCTGTCTTCATAGCAAATGAATATTCAATATGAATGAATAATGCCTTTAGGTCCACAATCCACAATAACGATGCTAGAAACAAGTTTTTTTTTTATTAAAAACCCCCACTATTTCTACGGATGGAATATGTTTGTCCGGGTGGAATATTGCAACTGAATTTTAAAGCAGCTATCCTGAACCGATTGAGCTGAAATTTGGCATTAACTGTCAAGTTCCGATGACAATACAAAATTATGGTGACAGCGAGCTGATCTGATGATGCAGACGGAAGGTGGACAACGGAACTCCTCGATGGATAATAGAAGACTGGCCGTGTTTAGGCTCATTTTGATCAGCACACGGTTACGACCACTAATTTTATAAAAGCTTGTATTGAAAAATATATTTTTCACAAAAAACTTGTTATTGTTTTATAATAATTTGAAAACGGAACACATATGGAAGCACTTCGATGTGTAGCACGCATGATATATAAATAAATAATAATCAATAAATAATGCTGGACAGTTCACACAACATTATCTAGCCCCAAGCTAAGCAGAGCTTGAGTTATGGGTACTAGATAACTGATATACATAATACAATTTTATACAAAGATACCTAGCATCAATGTAACTACAATGTAACTAGGTGGAACGGACGGATGTTTTTTATCATACAGAACACCCTGAAAAAATATCTGCAGATCGAACAAATATTTGTTCCGAGGCGGTAATCGAACCCGCAACCTCCTGCGTCGCAGGCGAACCGTCGCCCGCCGCGCCACAGAGGTCGTCGTATCGAATAAGGAGATACGTTGAAGAATTTGAGATCCGACTTAGCTCTCAGAATTAGCAAGATCAAGTTGCAATGGGCAGGCCCTATAGCTCGCAGAACTCGTATGTATTTATATATCAAGTAATGAATTATTTCTACGCTCCAGTGGACAGCAGGCTATAGAGGTATTCGTAGTTGTAATTTCAGTTATGAATACGATTCCTATGCTGAAGTTCAAACGCTTCCCTTTTTGCGAAGGGCAGTTCTACCCTTCGAGGAATTTTCATTGGTTTATACGAGTAAGTCCAAGATTACATGTCTTACTTACTTTAGCAAAAGTTCTTTCCGGGAAACATGGGAAATACTTTTTCTAAAACATGCTTGTATATTCATTAATCTTTTCGAGAACTTTCGTTTATTTATTTATTTTATTTTACTAGCGGTCCACTCGCGACTTCATTCGCGTGGTCCTGGTGATCCGAATACAGCGCCGATAACCGGGTTTAAAAAAAACTTTATAATTTTCTCGTGATATGACGACCTCTGTGGCGCGGTGGGCGAATGTTGGCCTGCGACTCAGGAGGTTGCGGGTTCGATTCCCGCCTTAGAACAAATATTTGTACGATCGCAGATATTTATTCAGGGTGTTCTGGGTATTTTTGTATGCATAATAAAAAATATCTATCTATGTAATATATTGTATTAAGTATATCAGTTATCTAGTACCCATAACACAAGCTCTGCTTAGCTTGGGGCTAGATAATGTTGTGTGAACTACCTAGTAATATTTATTTATAATTTAATAACAAACACAACAAAAAATAATTCGCGAAAACGGTCCAGCCGTTCACGAGTGATGCCGTGACCAAGGGAAATAGGGATTCATTTTTAGGGTTCCGTACCCAATACCCTATAAAACGGGACCCTATTACTAAGACTCCGCTGTCCATCCGTCTGTCTGTCTGTCTGTCTGTCTGTCCGTCTGTCACCAGGCTGTATCTCATGAACCGTGATATTTTACTGTTGCCTCTTTAACAAAAAATACTAAAAAACAAAATATAATAAATATTTAAGGTGGCTCCCATACAACAATTGTGATTTTTTGCTCGATATTGATAACTGCAACTGGTAGAGGCTTGAAATATTCACAGAATATTTAGTTTTATATTCACTTTAAAAATAAATAATTGAATTAAAATAAAACCAATATTTAAGGGAGGCTCCAAACGTGTTTTTTTTTGCCGTTCTTATAGATAATGGTACGGAACCCTTCGTGCGCTAGTCCGACTCGCACTTGGCCGGTTTTTATATTAATACAGAAGATTAAAATCGTATTCATTGTTAACTTAAATTCAAAACATCAAAGCAAACATCTTACTGTAATCTGCCTCAGAGTGAACGCTTGATCGAAGCCAAGAAATTTTAATATAAAAAAAACTCTGACTGTTTTCAGGGGTCGGCATTAGAAACGACCCTTCCAATTTTGGGGGTGGGAATGGGGAAAGGGGAGGGGAGGAGAGGGGCTACCTCCTGACACGTTTAGTTTAGTGACACTCACGGGCAACCTCGCGAGAATACTGGCAAAAGTACGTACCTAATTGCGACACTTTCAATTAGTAGTAGTTTTGCGAACAGTATTCTTCGCGAGCACATACTTGTATAAAACTACGCACCATGTCGATCCATAATGATCAAACAAAAAGGCATTTTTTTAATATAACATAAAATGTAATTACTCCTAACATAACTTTTAGATAACTCTCACGGTTCCAGACTTCCCCTTAGTGGCCCCTTATCTAGATAACCTGACCGATTTTAATAATATTCAAATTTCTTTATATCCATTATTTAGAATTGACTATCAAATGTTTATGCTAAATATTATCAAAATCGGCCGGTAAATGACCTTTTTGGGAAAAATACCCCTCCAATAAAAAACCGCTGACGACAAAAATAACTATAAAACCTGTATTGCAAGTTTCCTCCAGAACTCCGCTCCGCTGACCTCGAAATGCCATCCCTCTTCATAACCAACTTTTTCAAAAATTCACCTATTTTCTAAAATTTCATAGACACCACTAAAAAAAAATTATTTTCAAAAATGTTACGTTTCTTTAGTTTGAGAGTGGTACCAGGGGCGTAACCCCTTTTATTTTCTCCATTTCAATTCAGTATTTAAAAAATAATAACGCTAAAGATCGAATCATATTCAAGGTACAAAAAAACTGACCTGTGATCATATTTTACCAACAAATAACTATGAACCTCCTCCTCATAACCTCCTGAATAATGATGACCTCTGTGGCGTGGCGGGCGAAGGTTCGCCTGTGACGCAGAAGATTGCGGGTTTGATTCCCGCCTAGGAACAAATATTTGTGCGATCTGCAGATATGTGTTAAAAAATATCTATCCATGTAATGTATTGTATTAAGTGTATCAATTATCTAGTACCCATAACACAAGCTTTGCTTAGCTTGGGGCTAGATAATGTTGTGTGAACTGTCCAGTATTTTTATCCTATTATTTTAACTATGTTGATGATGATGAGTACCTGTGTAACATCAAATTATTAATAATGATGGTTCGTTGAAACAGCAGGCAGACACTTGATTCCCTTCCAATATTGAAATAATAATCAGTGGGTTTACGCTTCGACCAAAGGGTTTACGCATAATAATTCACTTTCGCAGTATAAATACAATCGTTGTGCCACGTAATAAATAATTTCACAATTACGTGTTTTCATATAAATTATAGCATAAACATGCCAAATTAAATTTTCAAAGAGATATGCACATACATCGAGCAACACGGAACGGAGGCCTGCGTTGCTCGATGTGCACATAGCTGAAGAAAAAAGTATCTGTTACTTAGAAATCGCACCATGACGGGCGCAATTTTGTGAAGTTAGGTGTGGGTGCCACTTTACTACCTATGCTGGATGGTAATAAAACACGCCTAGTGTCTCTATACAACGTTGGGCACCACCATAGAAATCAAAAGTAAATAGAAGTGTTATTCGGGCTGCCGTATTGAAACCAATGTCTTTGCTCCACTACTTTTACACTTGCAAACTTAAACACTTGAGGTCATTTACTTTCGTGTGTTATGTAATTCGATGTGTCCTGTATTTTATTGTTTGACTTTGATTTTTGCAATGTATCATGGCACAAGACGGCATTAAACTTCTAATCAGAGAAAACGCGGTGCTTTGCTGTTTATTTTTTTTTCCTTTTTATGGACTAATCTTATACCAACGAATACTGTCGTAATACTTGATATTAAACCCACTAGACCACGAGTGAAAGAGTATGAGTAATTTGCTCAAACTCTGGGAACACGCAACATGCATCCTTACCAATTCTCCTTACTTAAGCTTTCTATGTGCACCACTTTACCTGGTCGTGAGAGTTGTTCGACTCACACCGCGGTACAACATGTTCTACAAATATTTATTCCGGGTCGCGCGTTGTGGTCATATATAGCACCACGACTCAAGGCAGCAGAGAGTTTATTTTAAATTAATTAAAACGGCCGTGACCTCTCATTAATATGTAATTGTGTAGTTCTGCGAACAGTAGAGCTCGCGAGCACAAACTTATAAAAATATTATGCATCATGTCGATCCATAATGATTAAACAAAGAATCCAAACAGACATTTTTGTTGTGAAAACATAGTTTTTCAGAAAAACAAAAAAAAACATTTCTAGTTTTTTGAATGCAGACTTAATTATTTTCAAACTTGATCCTGTCCCTCCTAACATAGCTATTCGATAACTCTCACCGTTTCATACATCATCTGAGTGACCCTAAAAAACTCAACCTGTTTATCTAGACAACCTCTTGTCCAATTTTGCTCATATTCGAAATTATTGCTTAAAATTCAGTACAGATGTTTCTGTCAAAATATATTATAAAAATCGGTCAGTAAAAAGCACAACAGCAAACTTCCCCCCTTTTTTTTGGGAAACACCTGCAATCAAAAAACAACGACGACAAAAAAAACTATGAAATTGTAGAACCCGTATACCAAGTTTCATCTGGGATGAATCCATGGGATCAATACGGATGCACCCCATCCAGATCGGTTGTAAAATACGACCTTTAGAGGAGTACCAACAAACTGACAAAGGAAAGCAAATTGAACTTGAAGCAGTGACGCTTCGCTCGCTCGCTCAATAAACCAGTGTGGAAGCCGTTTTATGCCTTAGCAACTCACACTTATAGGTGACTAGTGTCCGCCCGCGGCTTTGCTTGCGTTTCACCGGGATAAAAGTAGCCGATAGCTCAATCCAGGTCGTAATCTATCGATTTACCAAATATCATGAAAATCAGTTTAACCGTTTCGGCGTCATTAAGTAACAAACGTCCAAAGATCGTAACTTTGTAATTTATTTTATTAGTGGGATTGATGAGTGATTCATATTCTGTTGAACAATTTTTGAAGCTAATAAATCATCTGTTTGTTTTTTTAAATAAATAATGCTGGACAGTTCACACCACATTATCTAGCGCCAAGCTAGGCAGAGCTCGTGTAAGTTTTTTTTTTTTTTTTTACTACTTGAATGACTGTACAAGCAACTGATCTTAAGCGGTAACCTCTGCCTATGAACAGTGCATTACCTCATAGGTCACGTCCACCTAGGACGCGCTCTATGTGGCATTGCACTGCACCCGCCACGCTGAGACATAAAGATGAAAAGTCTCATGTACCTGTAATTTCACCGGCATCCTTCAAACCGGAACACAGCAATGCGAGCGCTACTGCTTTGCGGCAGAAATAGGTATGGTGGTAGTACTTCCCCGGATGAACTCTTTCACAAAAAAGCTCTACTACTACTTAAAGCCGACTGGTTACTAGATAACTGATATATACCTAATACAATACATTACATAAATGTATATTGTTATTATACTTATAGAAAATACACAAAACACTCTGAACAAACCCAATAAAAAAAAACCACGTTTGGTGATATTATATTTACACCAGATAGCAACTAAGATAAGCCCTTGAGTACCAGCTGCTTCGCTTGACTCCCAACAGAGAAGAGCCGTTAGAATCGCCAACGACCCCAAGCTCTCTAGTTCACTAGAGCCGCTGAGCCTGCGCCGAGACATCGGCTCGCTCTGTGTGTTCTATCGACTCTATAATGGGGAGTGCTCTGAGGAGCTGTTCAATTTCATACCCACTTCCAGGTTCTATCATCGCACTTCTCGACAACGCAAGGGAGCTCATCCTCACATCATCGACACGTGGGTATCTCGTACAGCTCGCTTTACGAGATCTTTTCTCTCCCATACGTGCAAGTTGTTGAATGGGCTCCATCCTGAGGTGTTACCGCTAAACTACAACATGAGCCGCTTAAAAAAAAGAAGAAAAAAAAAGTCCTTCAGGGCAGGCATTGGCTTGTGTTGCAGATGTCAATAGGCGATGGTAACCGCTTAACATCAGGCGGGCCGTAAGCCAGTTTGTCCAGAAATTAAATTAAAAAAAATGCATTGCATTTTAACATAAGCGCCGTTACAACGCAAGGGTCATCCGATAATAGCATCACGATAACCTATATCAGCACAAAATAAGTGACACTTAGTATGCAACACTCTCCAATAAGCAATAGTTTTAAACCAGTCAGCAATGGATGCAAATGCGATAGGATTGCGATCAGGTGTCTGGGAATGTGAATCTGGCAAGGTATTACGATGCTCTCAGTCCTGTGTCACTTCAGCTCTCAATGTAATACAAGATTTGTTGCGCCGAGTTTAGGTTCAATACGGCTTCATCAAAATCACACATATACATACATACATAGACACACGCCTTTTCCCCGACGGGGTAGGCAGAGCCTCAATGGGCCTCTTTTCACAGTGGGTTGCACCATCGTGGAATATAGACGTGACAAGTGGTGAGCTCATCGCTGCCATTGATTCCCACGACTGACTCGGCTAACGTTTTCTTCCAGTTATAACAGATTCCATAATAAGCTAGCAGCCAGGACAAATCTTATACTAACGAATGTTACCAACAAGTCCGGGTAATACCTAAGTCAGCTTTTGGAGTAAAAAAAAAAACATAAATAATATACCATTAAACACATAATCAAAATTGGTTTAGCCATTTTGGAGATAAAAAATACATTTGTTTCCCGTTTACCAGTATTACTACCAAATTTTACAAATTTTAGCTCAATCAGTCAGGTTTTTGTTTTTTTATTAATGCGCAATAAGTTCACAGCGTGTCTATAATGAGCTCTAGAATTTTTATGTTTTTGATAAGAGTTCTTACAGTTTTCAAGAAGAAAAAGATATATGGTATTCTTAAGCTTTATATCTAGTGAAATCATTCAATACGAGTTCACTATTTGAATAAGTTCACTCGATAAAAAAAAACAAAGGTACCTTTTTAAAATTGAAATACTATTTCAGACATACTTCTTACACGTTTTAAGTTTTTAAATATTTGGTAACTTATTAATTATTATTTACGTTAGTGAAGTCATTGACATAATTTAACAAAACCACAGATTACTTAATGACAAAACTCTAAAGGGCATTTTTATATAATTTTGTTATACACAAAAACACGGTATCAGAGCGTGCGCTCGCTTACTTCGATACAAAAATGTTCGTTGAAACTGGTTGAACCTTAATTACTTGTTTACAATATAGTTACTCTTTCTATGTATTTAATAGGAAATGAGCTTCAACTCGCGAACATTCAATATCGGGCGCAAGGGTACCACAGATTCATAGTATCTTTAGTTACGTCCAGTCAGAGTGAAACCTCTTTAAAATTGTACTTTTATTTCATCTGTGTATTTCTAGATCTAATCTTAAAGCTTATTCCGTCTGAACAGATTCTGGTATCCTTTCAATTTTATTTGTGTTGTTATCCAATGCTGTTAAACCTATCTTCTCTTTATAAGGATTTGGTTACAAAGTTGCCGAGTGTGATAAGCAGTAAAGGATCTTGCTGAGGCTTCGTAGTACCAATTGCGCCCAACAAAATGAATTTCATAAAACTACCCATATTTTATATAACATAAATATTTTCTATAGATTTACACCGCGATTTTTTATCCGTGATCTTAATATGATGTTAAATAGTATTTCGTATTATTTATTTCCACCGCACAGCGACGCTATTGCATTAAAATGATACCTTATGACCCTCACAAACAGAAGTTGTTGGTCTATGCCACTTATAGTTCCATGAGTCAGTGCTCACAAATGGCATTATACGAAGGAGGATTTTTTAGTCTGAGCATAACATCATATATGAGGCCTAGGCCCATAAAAAAAAATATTTCCCTGGCACTGAAGAATGCATTTTTTAGGTACTAACCTCAAAACTTTATATCCCAAAAAATATAAATTACGGATATGAATCTAAAAATTATTTAAAGGTAAATAAATAACGGTTTATTATCTTCTAAATACACTAGGTAGGTATTATTTTGACGCAACTATTTCGGTGTGGTACGAGCCACCATAGTTAAAGCGTCAACATCCTTTTAGGCTTGTTTCCCTCGTGTGTAAAACTGATCCCAGTAACCAGACGAAACCGTTTCTAAGCTGTCTACATTGCTACGCTGAATGGCAATACCAACGTGTTGAGCATCGGGTCACGCGTCGCTTCGTAACCTTCGTGGGCGACTACCCTGAAGAAATAGGCATATTTCCTTTTCCATTATACTTGCTGATGTTTCTAGACCACACTTTATTTGCTACTAGTACTGCATATAAAAAAACCTGGCAACAAATGGAAAGTCAAAAAAGTTATACTAGTGTATTTTATAACATTGTTTGACCTCGATCTCACCTGTTGGTAAGTGATGATGTGGCCGAAGATGTAGCACAAAGTCTAGAAGGCACCTATTCACTCTAGCCTTGAAGAGACCCAGATTATAGTTTTCAGGAAAGAAATACGACGGTAGTGTGCTCCACTCCTAAGCAGTTCGCATTATAAAGGTAGAACTGAAACTTTTAATACGAATAGAGGGTATACTAATGAGGTAAGGGTGGTACCGAGCCGTGCGTCTGCTCGTTCTATGATGAAAATGAGATGGTGGGATCTGATCGTGAAGTTCCTGGGAGCATTCCCCGAAATGTAGTGTTGGATTGTAAACTATAACATAATAATATTGTTAGTAATATGGTGGTCACTCTATCAATTCTGACAACAGAGTTCTGCGATCACAGGGGTTCAGCCCTCAGATATCGTTGAAAATACAGAAAATAGAATTGAAATTTTCGAAATATCTTAAAACTTACAAATTAGTAACCGTAGTATTAGTGTTGAGTACTCAAGTAGAGGCTGCTTCCCGTCCTCTGATGTAATCTGTTGCTCCCTTAGTCGTATACTGAAGAAGATTCATATTGATAGAAGTAGGGCATTTTTGTGCAAGACTTCGTCCGGGGAAGTACTACCACCATACCTATTTCTGCCGCAAAGCAATAGTGTTCGCATTGCTTTGTTCCGGTTTGAAGGGTGCCGGTGAAATTACAGGCACATGATACTTTTCATCTTTATGTCTCAGGGTGGCGGGCGCAGCGCAATGCCACATATAGGATGCGTCCTAGATGGACGTGACCTATGAGGCAATGCATTGTTAAAAGAGAGGTTACCGCTTCACATCAGGTGGGCCATTTGATTGTTCCGTCATTCACGCAGCCACAGACAAAATAATATTATACACGCAGCTAAAAAAAAAAGAATAAATGAATAAATAATGCTGGACAGTTCACACAACATTATCTAGCCCCAAGCTATGCAGAGCTTGTGTTATGGGTACTAGATAACTGATATACTTACATTAAATACAGTGCATTAAATTTATATATATTTTTATTATACATAGAAAATACCTAGAACACCCTGAAAAAATATCTGCAGATTGTACAAATACTTGTTCTGAGGAGGGAATCGAACCCGCAACCTCCTGCGTCGCAGGCGAACTTTCGCCCGCCGTGCCACAGAGGTCCTCAAAAGACTGCTGGAGCCCTGAAGTGTTTCTTTAGTGGAGGAATGGATCTATTCTAAGGCCAGCATGTGAGAGAAATTGAGGTTTTATTCTGCCCGTGTCGGATAAAACTCTGATTATACTTAGAATAGTTACATAGTACTTTGACTTTGATTTTGATCGAAAGACAAAACCCCTTCGGCCGCGTACGAAACCGAACGTACGTAACCAGTTGCGGTAGAAGAAATAATATTATTTTTACGATACTAGAAACACTTTTTTTTATGCTACTTGAATGACGCAACAATCAGATGGCCCACCTGAAGTTAATCGGTAACCTCTGCCTATAAACAGTGCATTACTTCATAGATCACGTCCACCTAGGACGCGCCCTAGGTGGCATTGCACTGCGCCCGCCACAATGAGACATAAAGATGAAAAGTCTCATGTGCCTGTAATTTCATCGGCACCCTTCCTTCAAACCGGAACACAGCAATGCGAGCACTATTGCTTTGCGGCAGAAATAGTTATGGTGGTAGTACTTCCCCGGACGAACTCTTTCACAAAAAAGCTCTACTACTACTAACGGTGTTAACTATTGCAAGCATATTTAGCTTTTATTAGTAGCGTTAGAATATATACGCTTTGTTTAAGCTTTGGCGCACATTATCAATGACATATTAATACCCTGCCTGTCCATACTGTGATACGCTCCCGCCTCCCAATCTCCCGCACGACCGAGATCCGGAGTACCGCACCGGACCTCAGTCAGTTCTGAATTTACCGCTGACGGGAACGTGCGTGGATGTCTCCTCCGCGAATATCGTACTAACGACGTCGGTTCTACAATATTGTTTACTTTTTCTTTCGATAATTTACATCAAAAAGTTATTGTTAGAAGACGATAAGAATAAAGTTGTTTGTGGAAAAAACTCCGTTGTGTTTTTATGTGTAAAGTTGGGAAAAGTTTTGTTTTAGTGGACTTTTAATAAGTTAAAAGTTGGCTTGTATTGTTGGATATATATGGTAAGTTATTTTAATATTTTTTCATTACCTATTATTTTTTATTTTATGGAAACTGTTAAAGATAGATTCAAGTGGAAGAATTTGGGGGAGACCTTTGCCTAGCAGTGGGACAATATAGCTAAAGGTTTTTTTTACCTAACATATGTTTTTCCTTAAGTACCATGGCAAAATTTTGATAAACTGAGCTTTTAAGGTAATTTATTAGGTTTTGTTAGGAATCTAATTTATTTTCTTAAACCCACTTTTGTCTAAAATCCCCCAACCCCGGGACTGGGCACGTTTATTACTGTGACGGGACGCAAACCCGCGACAGTCTCCTTGATATGGAGATGCGTATGACCGCTCCGCCTTAACAACAATTTCGCCCAATTGTGTTATTTTGAAAATAACGTACCTACATACCTAAGTATAGTGCGCGTCATGTAAAAAGAACGCTGGCGTTCAAGTTTCTACTGGCGTTCCAGCGTTCTTTTTACATGACGCGTACGATAATTGTACATTATTTGTAGTAAACTAGGTAGGCATTCATTCAATGCATAGGTATACATCTCTTAAATAAGTAGAAAAGTAAGTAATCTCTTAAAAAGAACGCTGGAACGCCTGAAGAAGCTTGACCGCCAGCGTTCTTTTTACATAACGCGCATTATATATTGCGTTGATTTTATAAAACACAATATGTGTGCATATAGCACACATATTTTTAGATTCAGTGGCTAAGGCTGTGCGAAAGAAAGGAGATAACTTTATGTAACAAGTTTTTTTTTTTTGTTTTTTTATACTATCCGGAATGACGGGTCAATCAGATGGCTCACCAGATGTTAAGTGGTACACTCTGCCTATGAACAGTGCATTACAAAATAAGTCACGTCCACCTAGGACGCACCCTATGTGGCATTGCGCTGCGCCCGCCACCCTGAGACATAAAGGTGTACCCTTATCCTTCAAAACGGAACACAGTAATGCGAGCACTACTGCTTTGCGGCAGAAATAGGTATGGTGGTAGTCCTTTCCCGGACGAACTCTTTCACAAAAAAGTTCTACTACTCTGACTACAAGTGTCCGTCCACGGCTTCGCCCACGTTGTACCACGTTGATGAAAAGTAGTCTACGTCAATTTAGTCATAATATAGTTTATTTAGATCATAATCTATATGCATACCAGACATCACTGAAATCGGTCCAGCCGTTTCGACGTGATAGTAACGAACATACAAACTTTTAAGTTATAATATTAATGAAAGAAAGAAAAGAAAATTTGTTTATTTTCCTTCAAGACACAAAACACATAACACAATATAGCAAAAAACTAAATAATAAATAAAATAAATAATGCTGGACAGTTCACACACAACATTATGTAGCCCCAAGCTAAGCCAGAGCGCGTGTTATGGGTACTAGTTAACTGATATACTAAATACAATACATTACATAGATAGATATTTTTTATTATACATAGAAAACACCGAGAAGACCCTGAACAAATATCTTCAGATCGCACAAATATTTGTTCCGAGGCGGGAATTGAACTCGCAGCCTCCTGCGTTGCAGGCGAACCATAGCCAGCCGCGCCACAGAGGTCGTCATTATACTCGTAGTTTAAATAGATCATAATCTATACGCATACCAAACTTCATTGAAATCATAGAATTGAAACTATCGTGGTTGGGAATCATATTAAAAGATAAACGGCTAATTACCACTATTATTCGTCACTTTGTTTTTTTTTTTTTTCATTGAAATCGGTCCAGCCATTTCGGCGTGATAGTAACAAACATACAAACTTTTAATTTATAATATTAATGAGAGAAAGAAAATAAATTTTGTTTCAAGATACGACACACACTAACATGAAAAGCAAAAAACAAAAATCTAATACAAAGCTCAACTAGTACACAAAAATGGTACATTTATTTACAGAAAACATAATACAAAAATAAATAAAGCATAAAAAAAATGGTTGGTAAATTGAAAAGTAGAAAGGCATCGATGTGTGTTTGTGTGTAATGGGATTTCTAATGAATGAAAAATCTGACGCTGATTGCTTCCGTCAAAAGCATTTCTACCCTTTTATCCCCACAATAAAGTTTTTCATTCCCCGAGCACCAAGAACCCAAACAAAGAAATACCTATACAAGGAACAATTGCACATTCAAAGGAGTCACTGCAGGAAAAGGCATTTATATAACAAAGGGATTGAAGTCATCGGCTTCTAGTGAAGCTTTGTTGAGGCACTTAGGCCCGTATTCATAAATCTAACTCAATGTAAAAAGCGGTCTAAAGTGCACCATCACTATTATAACCGACTTTAGAAAAGGAAGAGGTTCCATGTTGTGTTGAGGTCCAGGGCACAAGTACGATACAATGCTGTATAGCTTATCGCGAAGCGGGCTATAAAGAGAGCTGTGCTCGCAGATTACGTACCTGCACCTGAATCTGAAACGAAGAGATCCGTAGAGGAAACGGGACCACTGACATGGCTCTCAAAATTAGCAAGTTGAAGTGGCAATGGGCATGGTGAGGAATAATTGTTCTCGAGTGGGAACCTTGAACCGGACGAGTACAAGTAGAATAGAGCCCCTTGATAGGCCGACGACATTTTAAAAGTAGCAGGAATTCGTTGCATGGAGGCGGCTCAGGTCGTTCATTGTGGCATTCTATGTGGCCTATGGCCAGCACTAGACTTCCACCTACCTACAGGCTCATATTTACAGAATGCATAGTACGAGTAGGTAGGTACTGCCTAATCTACGCGCGGACGAAGTCGCGAGCGAGTCAGCTAGTATTTTTATAAAGTTTATCTTGATGTTAAATGTAAATAAAAATGAACTCAATGAACTCAGAATTGTCTCTTTAATTTGACATTCCACTCGATATGATAGCAAAAAACCAGCCAAGTGCGAGTCGCACTCGGGCACGAAGTGTTCCGTACCATTTTCTATAAAAACGGCAAAAAAAAACACTTTTGTTGTATGGAAACCCCTTCAATATTTATTTTATTCTATTTTTAGTATTTGTTGTTATAGCGGCAACTGAAATACATCATCTGTGAAAATTTTAACTGCCTAACTATCACGGTTCATGTGATATAACCTGGTGACAGACGGACAGACGGACAGCGGAGTCTTAGTACTAGGGTCCCATTGGGTATGGAATCCTAAAAAACGAGCGAGCCTTTCATTAGTCGCATATGATATTTCACTTCCTTGGTACGACCTCTGTGGCGCGGCTGGCGATGGTTCGCCTGCGACGCAGGAGGTTGCGGGTTCGATTCCCGCCTCGGAACAAATATTTGTGCATTTTGCAGATATTTGTTCAAGGTGTTCTTGGTGTTTTATATGCATAATACAAAATATCTATCTATGTAATGTATTATATTAAGTATATCAGTTATCTAGTACCTATAACACAAGATCTGGCTTAGCTTGGGGCTAGATAACGTTGTGTGAACTTGTCCAGCATTATTTATTTATTTATTTATTATTACTAAGCAATATAGCTGATAGTACCAACCTTGGAAAAGTTCACGCTACCAACCTCTCGGAAAAATACACGCTATCGACCGCTCGGAAAAATGCACGCTACCAATCTCTCGGAAAAATGCACGCACCAATCTCTCGGAAAAATGCACGCAACCAACCTCTCGGAAAAATGCACGCACTAATCTCTCGGAAAAATGCACGCTACCAATCTCTCGGAAAAATGCACGCACCAATCTCTCGGAAAAATGCACGCTACCAACCTCTCGGAAAAATGCACGCACCAATCTCTCGGAAAAATGCACGCTACCAACCTCTCGGAAAAATGCGCGGTTCCGCTACGCACTTCCGTCTCTTTTCACGAAATCACTCCCACAGATAGCAGGAAAGCGAGAAGAAAGATGTTACATATCGAGTAAAAAAAAGCGAATTGCTTACCTTTTTCGTCGGAAACATCCGTCATATTGTTTTTTTTTTCATATAAAATATCCCTATGTCACCCGGACCATAATAACCTTCTATGATAATAACGAATTGACTGACACCTCATGCATCTAAATCGGATGATTAGCCCATAAAAACATAGCCCATAAAAAAATGGGACATGCTGTCAATGGGCCGCGTACCGAGGGCCAGGCTGTCAATATCCGTTCCTTTTGGATTTGCCTTAGTCGGGTAAATATATCTAACAATTAATTGAGTAAGAAAAATATAGGGCCCGCAATCTTTTCCTACTATCTACTTTCTTCACATTTGGTAATATCTTGGAGCGTATTGAATACAAGTATAAAAGACCCATTGAATGTACTTGATATGAATCTCTAAAGGGGTCACTTCCTTCTTAACAATTATTGAGAAATAGTCGACATATGTGTTAGATTTATTGATTGGACAGTACCATAGAATAAATAATAGCACAAGTACAGTACTACATAATCTTGGCTGCAACGGAGGCTGAGATAAATATAGACGTTACTTAGCATGTACTGTCTCTGTCCCTCTCTTGCACGCGAGATTTGTCATGTGTCTGCAGAGGTAACAGGGATAACCGACTATCGACTCGAGGAGGACTATCGGGGGAGGCGTATCAACTGAGCTGAACCAGCCGTGCTTGCTGCGTGCGGAGGAACCCACAAGCCACAACTCCCCTGTACTAGTCCCGGGTTCACTACGCCGTGAAGCCCGAAGCGGTGGTGGAGTAACTCAAGCAGAAGACAGGGCTAACCATGAGGGTCGAGCAGTTGGAATCTCGCCATGATGTCTATTTTATTTCCTTTATGGTGAGGGTGCCGACTGACCGTCTATCGACCTTCATGAATGGAGAGTTCTGGCCGAAAGGTGTCAAGTTCAGGAGGTTCTTCGGACGCCTGACACGAGACACCGCAGAGTTGCGTCATACGTCGCCGTCGAAATGTGTGCACTAAAATAAAGTATTTTATATAGGTATGTATGTTAGTTTTGCTATGGGCTTATTGTTTAGGTTTAGTACATTTTCCATTAAGCCTGAAATAATAGTATTGATTGATTGATAATGCCAAGCATTAGTACGTGCTAAGTAAGATCTATTTTATTAGATATGTTATGTTATTTTGAGGGCGATAACGATAACTTAAACCATGTATTTAAAAACTAGACAAAAATATATCTGTATCTCCATAAGGAGCTTTTCATGATGCATTCTACAAAAGGTTTTTAAAAATTTCTAGTTTGCCCCCAGTATTAACCCCAAAAATCTGGATTACGCTACACGTACGTAGTTGGGTCACCTAACTCTGTTTATGTACCAAATTTCAACTTGTTTTGTCTAGTAGTTTCAGATATAATAGGCTGTGACAGAAGGACAAACAGACAGACACACACGGGAGTGATTGGTTCCGTTGGAACCCGTTGAGGCATGGAAAGCAAAAATAAAAAGTTATGCCAAATAGGCTTTTAGCGAAGGAAAATTGTGCAAAAGGCGTAACATGCTACTATGAGAACGCTTGCTTACACACTTAAATATTACAAAACACATAACACACCTTCTGGGCATACGGGTAAAAATGCTTAAAAATGACGCATATCAAATACTGCCTTTCGCGTTCGTTATTAATGATGTGTTTAAGAAATCCTTATTGAAGCTCTCGAGCGCGCTCGTGACGTAAAATGATATCACATTTTATTATAGGTATTTCTCGGAAAATGGCGTAAGGTAAAATTTAAACCGTGATTGAAAATAAAGCTTTAGAAGGTATCGTAAAAAGCAGGTACCTACGTACTTACAATCTTGGGCCCATTGCAGTATCCGTCTACTACGTACCTACAGTACGAGTATTCTGTCAACCACATGTCCGTTTTGCTCAGCTTACATACATACATAGGCACACGCCTTTTTCCCCGAAAGGGTAGGCTGAGCCTAAAATGGGCCTCTTTTCACCGTGGTTTGCATCATCGAGGGACATAGACGTGACAAGTGGTGAACTCATCGCCGCCATTGATTCCCACGACTGACTTTGCTAACGCTTTCTTCCAGTTATAATACATTCCTTAAATAAGCTAGCAGCCAGGACAAATCTTATACCAACGAATCTTACAAACAAGTCCGGGTAATCCCTTAGTCGGCTCAATGTAGGTGCTACACCTACCTATAAGGTACCTACGTTTTACAATCTTGGGCGCAGTATCCATCTACTACGTACCAACAGTATTATTCAGTCACACACAATATCTCCGTTTTGCTCAGCTTAGGTCTAGAAAAATAATATTCTCATATCTGAGGAACGTAATGGCCGGTATCGTAACCATACAAACAAACAATCATCATCCACAGCCTAACTTCACCCACTGCTGAGTCTAGGCCGCTCTTTGCCTGTGCCATTCCTTACGGTTTTGCCAGTCTCATCCAGGTTCGGCCCGCGACGCATGAGATATTGTCTGTCCATCTCCACAGCTGGACGACCAATGTTTCTGTACCCGGTTTTTGGGCACCATTCAGTTAGCGCCTTACTCCACCTATCGCCACCTGCCAGGTGTCCTGCCCAACTCCATTTTAGTTTTATTATACGATTCCGAACATCTTTGAGCTTCGTTCTACTTCGTATCTCGACGTTGGGAACACGGTCTATAAGCTTGATGCTGAGCATGGCGCTTTCCATGGCTCTCTGTGCAACTCTCATCCTGTACACAGCCTCCTGCGTGAGCGTCCATGTCTCGGCACCGTAAGTCACGGTAGGCAGAACACACTGGTTATAAATTCGGGTCTTCAGACATTGTGATATTTCACCGGATTTAAGAATATCGTCCAGTTTGCTGAACGCCGCCCCTCCAAGTTGTATCCTTCTTGCGACAAACAAACCTCTTGTCCTCTCTCCTTGTCCTATTGACAAACAAACAAAGTTAGTTTGAAATAAATGCTTGCAAAATCCAACTCCGTCGCTCCAAGCCATCTGTCAGTTGGTTGGTAAGTACGTAAGTACCTATAGCTATTTCGAACAAAGTAATACGTTTACTTCTACTTCAAAGAACACAGTAAAATAACATCATTATTCAAAAGCTCAGTTTCCAATGCCGGGAACCAAAGATATAAGGATTGCGTATTTTCTGAGGAACAAAATATTATACATAGAGCTAAAAAAGTGAAATAGCTGTCACAATTTGCAGGTTGAAATGGGCAACACTTTGATCGTAGAACCAACAAACTTTGGGGTAAAAGGTTCTCGAGAGGCGACCACGAACCGAATGACGTAATGTAGCACGAACCCATCTGCATGCAGGCTGGGCTTTTTACATCAAATTGCCTAGTACTACAATGCCATCTAGTCAGCATTTAGAAACTAACTGGCCCAACATAGATAGATAAATAGATAAATCAGATGTTAATAGAAAAGTTTTTTTAAATCAACAAGCCGAACGAATAACGTAACATAACACCCAACAGTCCCATATATTAGTCCTGATCCCACACTAGGATTCCCTGTGTTGTCGGAATCAGAAACAGCCAGACCACACCCAGACCACATTTGCAGATCATACAAACATTGGTCCCGCAGCGGGAATCGAATCCGGAACCTTTCGCGTCTCAGCTGGCTACTCGCCCGACGCGCTACAGAGATCGTCGTCGTCGAAAGGAGTTATTTCATAGCATAGGAGGTACAAAATAAAACGGCACGTTTGGTTTCATACTTTACGTAATTTACGTATTAGGTGTCTATCTTGATTGAACGGTCTGTGATTTAATTTATGATTTCACTTGATAAAATGAGTCAGAATACCATTTTTTTTCTTGGAAATAATAAAAACATAAAAACTCTAAAGCTCGTTACAAGTCATACAAGCTCACTAAATAGACATTTCGCGAACCTATAGCGCCTTAAATACCATGTACCGAGCTCCAAAGCCCATTACCATCATTATGTCATTGCCTCATTTACCATCGAGGTAATAATAACTTATTTTTTATTAGTTTTTTTTTTGTGATTGGCATTAGCGATCGTAACTGTGTTTACGGTTCGTATACCGCGCGCTCTAAGTACATTATCTTCGCTCCGAGGCTTGAAACACAAGAGGAGGGGACACATTTTGTCATAAAGCATTGATACAGGATTCGATTCCGGTGAAAGGAAATAGGAAAATGGAGACGACATCGTTTATGTTTGTTCAATTTAAGATTATTTTATTATTTCCTTACCAATAAAGTACAGCTGGTAGGAAGAGTAGGTACCTACACCTGTTTAGATGCAATGCAGTGCGCATTGCAATTGGCACAGTTGAATGCCGAATAGGGTGCGTCCTACGTGGACGTGACCTATAAGGTAATGCACTGTTCATAGGCAGAGGGTACTTAACATTAGGTGGGCCATCTGCTTGATCCGTAATTCCAAGTTGTATAAAAAAACCACCCCAGCGCGAGTCGGACTCGTGCACCGAGGGTTCCGTACAAACGTAGGTATATAACTAAAAGTTATGGTTTTTGTATTGCTAAATGAAATCATCATGAGGAAAGGGGTAGTAAGTACAACAATTATAAAAAATATTTTTATTAAATGATGTACTAAAAAAATTATGCTTTTCGTAATTTTTCCTTTATCGGTGCTATAAGAAGTTGCTTTGTACCAAGTTTCATGATTCTGTGTTCACGGGAAGTACCCTGTAGGTTTTGATTCCCTTGCGAGTGTCAAAAAATTGCAGCAAAAACGGCTGTACCTTTTGATTACGTTGGCTTAGAAAATTGTTTTTTTCACAGCGCCTAGGGACAATAAACTTGAGTATTTCATATGAATTTCAGCTTGATATCTCCACGTATTCCTGAGAAAAAGGGTCTTGACAGACAGACAGACGGACAACAAAGTGAACCTATAATGGTTACGTTTTTCCTTTTGAGGAACGGAAACCTTAAAATAAAAAAAAAGATATAATCTTCCTACTTAGCTACCCTCTTTAATTAAGTTAGGTACTATTTAATTTTGCCAGTAGAAACCAAGGAGATGCCTCCAATATCAATTTGCAGCAAAGTTTTGTTCCAAACAGCTCATTGAAGCTGTTTCTTAATTAATTACTGACTTACAAAGAGACTCAATTGCTTTAGAACACAATACGTTTCATTTAATTACTTAGACGAAATTGCGTTCTTTAAAACTCATAGCTTGAGTTTCCTTCTTTATCGTATTGACTGAGAATCTTGTATAATGACAAAGCAAAATTTTATTCTTGATGGATATTGATATATTATTATTTAACCCACCCTTTTATAATTCTTATAATTCTTCATTGTAAACATGAAAAAAAAGATTACAAATAAATATAACAAGATATATGTTCAAGGCAAGCTTAACCCTAAAGAGTTTTCTTACAGCAAACTAGTTTTAGTACAGAGCTTTTTTGTGAAAGAGTTCGTCCGGGGAAGTACTACCACCATACCATTTTTGCCACAAAGTAGTGCTCGCATTTCTGGGTTCCGGTTTGAAGGGTGCCGGTTAAATTACAGGCGCACATGAGACGTTTCATCTTTATGTCTCAGGGTGGCGGGTGCAGTGCAATGCAACATAGGGTGCATCCTGGGTAGACGTGACCTGTGGTAGTGCATTGTTAAAAGCAGAGGCTACCACTTAACATCGGTGGGCAATCGGATTGATCCATCATTAATGCAGTTAAAAAAAAACACACATTCCAACCATAAAATAAATGGACGTCATATTTAAAACCTCCTTTTTAGGGTTCCGTAGCCAAATGGCAAAAAACGGAATCCTTATGGATTCTTCATGTCTGTCTGTCTGTCTGTATGTCCGTCCGTATGTCACAGCCACTTTTTCCGAAACTATAAGAGCTATGCTGTTAAAACTTGGTAAGTATATGTATTCTGTGAACCGCATTAAGATTTTCACACAAAAATAGATAGAAAACAATAAATTTTTGGGGTTCACCATACTTAGAACTGAAACTCAACTTGTTTTCATCAAACCCGTACGTTTGGTGTATATCTATGGATAGGTCTTCAAAAATTATATTGAGGTTTCTGATAGATTTTATTTCTAAACTGAATAGTTTGCGCGAGAGATACTACCAAAGTGGTAAAATGTGTGTGCCCCCCCCCCCCCCCCCTTAACTTCTAAAATGAGTGAATGATAAAACTAAAAAAATATTATGTTACTTACTACTACGGAACCCTTCATGGGCGAGTCCGACTGGCAGTTGTCCGCTTTTTTAAGCTGGTTTAAGTAACCTCATTTCGCTTGGATGGTTAGTCGGTCGGTATTAGAATATCGACACATTAAGTGGTACTAATGGCATTTGAATAATTTATCTGACGGGTTAAACCTTAGTGGATTTAGTTATCTAATAGATACCAACCAACATCGTGGGCTAAGTTCATCAACACATAAACCAGCTATTTGCTGTAAGTGTAACCATAGATTATAATGTAACGTATCAAAACATCATAGTTTATTACAGTTTATTTTTGTTTATTATCAAAACATGTCAAAAATAATTCGTTGGTCTAAGCAGTCGATAACCACCCGATAATGTGTTGCTGAACTTTAGGATGGGGTCACCCCGTAGACTAGATAGACTAGACAAGCTGCATTCTAAGTGTTAGTGTTATACAAAAACTCCAACAAAATATAGTTAAAAGGAATAACAAACACATCGACAAGAAAACATTAACTTAAAGATAAGCAAGTCCGGGCTGGTATGGAGTACTGCTGCCACGTTTGGGATGGCTCGGCCAAACACCAGCTTGCTGCCGAATTGCTGCTTAGACTCGATCGAACTCAGAGCTTTCAAGCTTATAGGTGAGCAACATATGGCGGAGACTAAGATCCAGAGTCTCAAGCACCGCCGTAAAGTCGCATGCCATTCAATCTTGTATAGGTTACATTTCGGGGAATGCTCCCAGGAACTTCACAATCTGATCTCACCATCTCCTTTTCATCATAGGACGAGCAGACGCATTCGTATTCGTACTAAACGTTTCAGTTCTTCCTTTATAATACGAACTGCTAAGGAGTTGAATATACTACCGTAATCTGTCTTTCCTGAAAACTATAATCTGGGTCTCTTCAAGGCTAGAGTGAATAGGTGCCTTCTAGACCTTTGTGCTTCATCTTCGGCCACATCGTCACTTACCAACAGGTGAGATCGTGCTCAAACAAAGGCAAATTAATGTTAAAAAAAGATAATGCTTTTTAGTTCTGTAATCCTCGAGGGCACAACGCCAAAGACGTCGAGGAGCGTAAAGTCCCGTCGTGATCTAACTTTTAGTAGTAGTAGAGCTTTTTTGTTAAAGAGTTCGTCCGGGGAAGTACTACCACCATACCTATTTCTGCCGCAAAGCAGTACTGCTTGCATGGGTGTGTTCCGGTTTGAAGGGTAAGGGTGCCGGTGAAATTACAGGCACATGAGACTTTTCATCTCTATGTCTCAGGGTGGTGGGCGCAGTGCAATGCCACATAGGGCGCGTCCTAGGTGGACGTGACCTATGAGGTAATGCACTGTTCATAGGCAGAGGTTACCGCTTAACATCAGGTGGGCCATATGCTTGTTACGTCATCAAGTAGAATAAAAAAAAACAAAAACTCACACCCTAAGGAAGACTCAAGAATAAGTTTAAACTTCTATCTGTCTGCACAAGTGTTTGTAGTACAAATAAATAAATCTATAGATAGACCGGTAGGTGAAAATTCTCAAGTGTCCCGTAACTAAAAAGGTACCAACGGGACCTCTTCGTTGTCCGTCTATCTATCTATCTATCTAGACCTTTTATCTCAGGAAGGGCTTAAAGTATTAAAATACTAGTATAGTATTATTTTATCTGTGATTAAGATTAAATTTATTCCAAATCTATAAGTCTGTAAGCTTAACCTGCCCTACGAAATCAAGCTTCTAAAAAGTAATTAATTGTGTAAAAATTAAAAAAACCCTCAACGCATTGAAACGGCTGAACCGATTTTGATCAAACAAAGCTAAGAACAATCCAGACAAATTCACCTTTAAACATTAAAAAAAAAAGTTTCATCCTATCGGGAGCTACGATGCCACAGACACACACACACATACACACATACACACACACACACACAAACACGTCAAACTTATAACACCCCGTCGTTTTTGCGTCGGGGGTTAAAAATAGTTGTTATATAGAGACTATAATATTACTCACTTATTGATAATTTCAAGTATCTACCGTTTACAGTTCTAGAGATACAGCGATTGAAGATCGAGCAAAAGGGCTGACTTTGAAGGCCTCATGGCTTTGTTTTCCATTACTTATGAAAATAAAAAATGCAGTCTTACTCTACTTAAGGAGCTTTAAAAAAACACATGTTAGGGATGGACAGTTTTGTTTTCATGTCTCCCTTTACTTGTATCGGGGTCCCCTTTTTTTTAATAGCGGCAATAGAAATACACTTTCTTTGAAAATTTCAACTGTCTACCTATTACGGTGCATGAGATACAGCCCGCTGACAGACGAACGGACGGACAGCGGAAGCTTAGTAATAGGGTCTCGTGGGCACCCTCTGGTTACGGAACCCTAAAACAGTATTAAATACAATATAACAGCCTCAGCCCGTGCAAAAGTCAGCCGAAAATATAAATGATGCCTATTGTTGGAAAAACGAGGTTATGGGCCTAAATTGTACTATTCTTTATTCTGTGGCCATGCACAGGTACTCCAATATCCGGTGTCAAGCGAGCGAGACTGTTTTGGGGGCGCGTGACATTTCACGTTTCCGAGTGTCTTCACATAGGCCCATCTGATTTTTTTGTGCAAAGACCTTAAAGACCTCATAGTAAATGGACTTCGGGTCAGCGCATAAAAATTGACCGATCCGAACCAAAAGAGAGACAAAACTAATAAGCTTTATGTGCAAAATATAGATTTTAAAACTAGCATTATAAAATTAGTGATTGATCAAAATAAGCCTAAACACGGTCAGTCTAATATTATTCATAGAGGAGTTCCGTTGTCCACCTTCCTGTCCTGGTCTCCATCACCAGATCAGCTCGCTGTCACCATCATATTGTATTGTCATCAGAACTTGACAGGTATGCCAAATTTCAGCTCAATCGGTTGAGAATAACTACCTTAAAATTCAGTTGAAAGATTCCACCCGGATTCCACCCAGACAAAAATTAAAATAACATACATTAAAAAGGGGGTCAATTCTGACAAGTTTTATCCGTCCATTGCTGCTTAGTTATTGAACGCATTTGAAGGATTTGAGTGTGTAGCGGCAGTGCATTGAAGTCATTTATTGTCAGCGTTAGAATTTTCTAAGGTGCCATATTTTGGCGTTCATAGTGTATGAAATGATATAGAGTAAATAAATAGGCTTTAGTGTAATGTGTTCGTATGGCAAAGCTCTAAGGTTCGTATACATAACATTGCTTCAAAGGAATAAATAAATAAATAAAATTTCTGAATAATAATAATGTCACTCACATTTTTTTATTGAGTAAAAGTAATATTTTGATCGAAGTGATAAATTCATCTCATCAGAAAACGAATAATCATATAGAACCTTCCTCGAAGCCTCAAAAAAACATCACAGAAATTAATTATTTTATATAGATCAAACAGTTTCCGATTGCTCGTGTTGAGATATCCTACCACAGAATAAAATATAGGTAATATCGGCACTTGTTGCAAGAAGTTTCACTCCGACGACCGATCGGATGGTATAAAGGCACATTAGAGAAATGTAGTAAGTTATCTATTTTGTTACCAGCCCTAATTTGTATACCTACATAATCCGTGTGCAACTGTACTGGCTGCACTTTTATAATTACGTACTAGAATTAAGATTACTTTATAGTGTTTTATATAGTGCTGATGATTGTTGTAACAAATAAATAAAATAAACTAAAATAAATAAGTCGTCCCACAAACACTCAGATCTTTTGAGACGAACTGTATACACTGTAATAATGTTCGTTCGCCAACTCGTCTCTTTTTTTAAAACGTCTGTGCAGAAGGAGGGTTATGTGTTTCGGGCGTATTTATGTATGAAAGTAACTTTTGAAATTATTATGGTTATGTACATACTTTTCACTAGAAATGGGATATTTACCATAATTTTTGAGTTTTAATTGTTCCCGATATTTCAGCACAGTTGCATGCGCCATTATTTGATTCTCATGTTTTTTTAATCGTTCGTAATAAAAGAGTGAGAAAGAGGGCAGATCGATATAACTGCCAATAACATCTACTCCCAAAGACATTAGGTAGTCTTCTGGAAATGGGTCTAAAAAACTTTAAGATTCCACGACAGACCCAGACAAGCATTTTAAAGGCTTGTAAAAATTGTGTAGTATTTTATTAAATCAAATGACAAAGATTTTTAAATCGACTTAAAAAAACTAAATTTACTCTTGTTCCAACGTGACGACACCTAGAAAAATCAGGCAACAAACACGGCTCGGCTTTATTTGATGATCCTTCTTAATACTAGGAGTAAGCGCCTGTGTGGTGCCTCGAGAACTAGGAAAAGCTGATAGAAAAAAAGAACTAACTTTAAAACCTAAGGCAGGCAAAATTCATCTAGGACACATTCGTGGGCCCAGATATTTGAACAACAACCAATTTTATGATGATGATGATGTCATCCAGGAAGATTTTGGCCACGGCGACTGTTTATCTGCTTTATACGGAAGAGCTTCGCTGGTGTGCTCTTATATGACTTACATACCCTATTTTGGCTGTAAACGTGCGTTTGCAGTAGTTGCACGTGAAGGTATTATTTTCGTAATAGTACACTATGTTAGAAGGCGGTCTACTTTTCAGATCGTCGCACTTTAAATAAAGATCGCGCTTTCTGTCATCTTCAAATGCCCAGACCTTCTGCTGTACCAGCCTTCTCCACACCAGCCGCTTTTCTGCCATAGACTCCCAATGAGAGGGCTAAATGTTGCTTTTTTTCATTTATTTTCTGAACATCCTTGAATCTGAGGTATTGACCACCGGATTTGCGTTTCAGCCAATTTACAGTGATATAGGCTAGGTCGTGTCTAATCACCGCGCTCCTTTGAAAACTAAGTTCCCGAAATTTGCTAACGTTTTAATTAAATTTATTGGTAAAATTTAATTAGAGATTCGTTTAGACGCCGCTATTATTTATTCTAGTGGTAGCCTGGGAGGCTGGGCCCTATTCGAAGAATGCTGTATCAACTGACTTTATTTTCAATCTGATATTCGAAGAGACTCTCTTAGCTCTGCTTAGCTTGGGGCTAGACAATGTTGTGTGAACTGTCCAGCATTATTTATTTATTATTATTTTATTATTTTAGACTAGTTTCAGCATCGCGATGTCTTGACAACTGAACCCAACAACTACAGATGGTGAATCCTCATGCTTGCAGCGTGATATTCATTTTTTTAGTATTTTTGCCCATTACTACAGCTCATCAACACTTCTTCAGATAGCGAAAGTTGAGTTCGCGAGAACTAGGTGACTTAACACACATGTTACACACACATTCTCGCGAACTCAACTTTCGTTATCTGAAGAAGTGTTGATGAGCTGGAAAGGGCGAAAAACACCAAAAAAAAAGAATTTCACGCCACAAGCGTGAGCATCCAACTTAATTATTTATTCTGTGGCTTTATTACTAACCAACTACGGGTCACTTCATGCATGTAAACGTTAAGATTTTTTCATAGAAACTTCGAGTATTAAAATAACAAAACAAATGAATAATGCTTGACAGTTCACACAACATTATCTAGCCCTAAGCTAAGCAGAGCTTGTGTTATGGGTACTAGATAACTGATATACTTGATACAATACTTTTTTTTTTATTATACATAGAAAATACCCAGAACCTCTTGAACAAATATCTGCAGATCGTACAAATATTTGCTCCGAGGCGGGAATCGAACCAACAACCTCCTGCGTCGCAGGCGAACCTTCACCCGCCGCGTCACAGAGGTCGTCATTTGGACATGATAATAGTCCCAAGGGTGAAGATAGACTACTAGTATAGTATCATTTTATCTGTGACTACGATATCTCTTTAAAGTAACTCAAGTGTTGACATTACGTTACCGCTCTAGAAGGGCGCTATAAACAGAGCGTGCACGAAAGCTTTTAGCTTGAGAGCCTTATGTCGCCGGGAATGTGGGCAAATTACACATTTATTGCCCACTATTGCATGGGCTTGCGAGATTGTGGTCTGTTATATGGTAGGTATTAAGTAGGACCATTAGGTACCTATTATACATGTAGTAGGTATATAATACATAAATACGTAGATAAATAAATAAATAAATAAATAAATAATGCTGGACAAGTTCACACAACATTATCTAGCCCCAAGCTAAGCCAGAGATTGTGTTATGGGTACTAGGTAACTGATATACATAATACAATACATTACATAGATAGAATTTTTTTATTATACATAGAAAACACCCAGAACACCCGGAACAAATATCTGCAGATTGCACAAATTATTTGTTCCGAGGCGAGAATTGAACCCGCAACCTCCTGCAACGCAGGCGAACCATCGCCAGCCGCGCCACAGAGGTCGCCAAATATTATAGATATTATAGCCACACGCCTTTTTCCCCGAAAGGGTAAGCAGAGCTTCAATTGGGCTTTTTTTCACCGTGGGTTGCATCATCGTGGACTATAGATGTGACAAGTGGTGAGCTCATTGCCACCATTGTTTCCCATGACTGACTTTGCTAACGCTTTGTTCCAGTAATAATACATTCCTTATTCCTGGCTGCTAGCTTATTATGGAATGTGTTAATACTGGAAGAAAGCGTTAGTTGAGTCAGTCGTGGGAAGCAATGGCGGCGATGAGCTCACCACTTGTCACGTCTATATTCCACGATGGTGCAACCCACTGTGAAAAGAGGCCTATTGTGGCTCTGCCTACCCCTTCGGGGAAAAAGGCGTGTGTCTATGTATGTATGTATGTAAGTATGCCAGCAGCCAGGACAAACATTATACCAAAGAACCTTACAAACAAGCCACGACATCCACGGGAGAAAATACTGGTATGATATCCACGGGTTGTTATACCATACCAGTATTTTCATACTTTTCACTAAAAACAGGATATTTACCATGATTTTTGAGTTTTAATAGTTCCCAATATTTTGGCACAGCTGCATACGCCATGATCACGGGAGAACTAACTAAAGTCTTTGCGAGTAGTTGTCATTGGCAGATATATCGATCTACCCTCTTTAACGATACGCCTACCATCGGTTTCATTGACACACACTAACGGTGTCCAGACGGGTAGCAGGTACCAACTTTTTTGATTCTTAAACATTCTCACCACAGGCTTCCATACTCTAGATATTGAAAACCATCTCCTCTATTTAAATTTCTGTGCTTAGTAATCTCAATTGTCTCTTGTAACATTATCTGTATGTAATGTCGCTTGGTATGTAAAATCATGTTATATATCCCGTTTTTAGTGAAAAGTATGCACATAAGTATAATAGTTTCAAAATGTATACCAGTATTTTGTTAGTGGTTTTGTTATATTCTCTTACTATGTATTGTTATTTTATCCACGTTTTTTTGTGGCGTAGAGGACGCAACGTAACCGATACAGAACCGAAATAAAATCAAGCCATCTGGATATTGTCCCTGAGGGCTGACTGGATATATTTATTGTGTGTCGAGGGACTCGTGATATATGAGAATGTGTACCCTCACCGCGATAATTCTAACGGTATTTCATTTTTAGGGTGTTGGGACTCCTTATGATAGTCTGGAGTATCTTTAATAGATAATATAAAAGCTGGCTATTCTTAGTTTTATAGTCGGCAATAATGGGCGCTTGCGGACGCGATGTATGGCGTCCTGGCGTGAGTCTTCTTCTTCTCTTCTTATAATGGCTTCTGAGGAGTGCTTCAAATAAATTCGCCAATGTCAAGTGATATCTATATATATAAAACAAAGTCATGTTAGTTACACCACTTATAACTCAAGAACGGGTGAACCGATTTGGCTGAAAATTGGTGGGGAGGTAGCTTAGAACCAGGAGATTGACATACGGGGGAGGGGTAGTTGGGGGGGTTCACCGGGGGCTACCCGTGCGAAGCCGGGGCGAGTCGCTAGTAATTTATAATCCATGAAAATTTGTAAGCTTATCATTTCATTTATGAATAGTCCAAGAACAATGTTTTAACCTATTACTCCATTTATTTAGTGCAAGTAATAGTATAGTATTATTTTATCTGTGGTGCAAGTAAACATTAATTGAAGGTGATTAGGCTCAATACAACCTGACCACTAGATGCTCATCAACCTCGTTATGTATTCTATTCTTTTTTTTTAATGCAAATATGAACATTTTAATTGATATAATTATATTATATCATACTCGTATATCATTCAATTATATTATTTATAGTCAAGTCGTCAACAGTCTTTGTCAAGTCATAACCCAGTTTAAATGGTGGCAGAACAACTGAGTTTTTACTGGAAAAAATACACCATTTCGAAAAGACACACCATAGACTTAAATTTAACTACATCACACATGTGCTATTTACCCAAGTGACACCGGTTAAAATGCCACCAAAATTACACGAAATAACTCGAACAAAACACATTATAATGTAGTTTATTTCAGGGCCCAGACTAAATCCGTCAAACGTATGAAAATGCGCCAAATCTCTGCTTTGAACTAATAGTACGAGCGGATAGAGACTAGAGACTTTGATCCTTATAAGAAACAGGATCGATTAGGATTAAAAAAGTTTTTTTGTAAAATTACGATTATCTTGCTGACTGTACATGTTTTGCAAAATCTGTGAATGCAGACCAGAATATCTCAAAAAGTTATGGATAGTCTCGTAAGAACATTTTCCTGTAACTATAACGGTTAAGGAACCTGCCCTTACTGTCCCGTCTCATAAATCCACCAAACGGGAGGAGGGGTTTCGGCCAGAATACCTTTGGCAGACTGGTGCATAACTAAATGTAGGATTAATATCTAGCATTTGCGACGAACTTCATCTTTGTATCAAATCACGTAAATTTGGAGTCCGGATTGAAACTTTGAAACCGTCTGTCGAGCACTTCCGGCCACACAGGAACTGGCAGACTAGATTTTTCTGCAACTACCAATATATTGCTATTTGATGCCAAAAGTCTCATCTCTGTACCAAATGACGTAAATAAATTAAAAAAAAAAAAACACCGGAAGTGATAGCTTTTTTGTACTTTCGGCCAATTCTAATTTTTGTCACATATTTTTCTAAACTAAGCATCAGTTTTATAATCATGTCCCATGTGTCTTATCTTTGTATCAGGTGACGAAGAGGATCGTACAGTCGCCGCTCGTATACTATAAGAGTTTTATTTTTTTTATTTAAGGCTTGAAAGCATTTGAAAGCTTAGTGGTGACCCGTGATAAATTGCACGAAATAAATTGCAAGTTTATATAAAATCTTTTAAAAATAGCTGAATAGAATTCAAAATTATTTTCTTGTTTACATAGCAAAACTTAATATGATTTATGATTATGATTTTTAGTAAAATCAAATTCAAAATACGGCTATATGCCATGGTAGGCGCAACGCCGATTAGGTACTCTGAAGCTCTGAGCCAAACCTGAGCCAAAAGTAGAGTGCTTTAATTGTTTCGGCCCTTAGAGCATTGCAGGCTTCCGTTCTGTGTTGCTCGATGTTTCGGCCACGTGTCGAACGCGGAATGGACCAAAGCGATGAGTAGTTCCTGTTCGATCCCTTGAAAATGATCCTCTGGACTTTGGTCGTCCTGTTCGATTCCTTATAATTTTTAGGCAACTTTCAAACTCCTGATGGATCCCTTGTTGATTAATTATGTTAGTAAAGTACAGACGGCTTAAAAAACGATAAGGTTCTACCTGCCACCTGCCTAATGATTGACTCAGTGCGACCAAAATTCAACTCAATGTTGATACAAATGTGGTTTAGTTTTGGCGCTGAATTATTTTAGTAGGTATACCGTGTTTCAGAAACTACTACTTTGCTAAGTTTTCAAACAAACTGTAAGCTTCAAGAGCTTTTCGCCGGCCTGTTTACATAGTCTCTACAATCCTTGGGTCCAGAACGTTATACCCCTGAGTAGATATCTTAAGTTTTTGAATAGGTAGGACCTAACTATGTAGGTGGGCTTAGGCTGACTGTTACATAATCATGCTAAGCCAAGTGTTCTTCTTAGGAACAGCAAATATGAAAATGAAGGCACATGAGACTTTTCATCTTTATGTCTCAGGGTGGCGGGCGCAGTGCAATGCCACATAGGGTGCGTCCTAGGTGGACGTGACCTATGTGGTAATGCGTTGTTAAAGGCAGAGGTTACAGCTTTACATCAGGTGGACCACTTGATTGTTCCGTCATTAACGTAGTTAAAAAAAATATGAGTCCACATAGCAATACGAAAAGGCAATATGTACAAAACTGCAATAAGGCTATCTGTTTTGTATGGGTCCGAAAGCTAGGCGAACAATAAACAAAGCCACAATAAATTATATAAGTTCCTCGAGAAAAATAGATTTTTCAATACATGCTTTTATAAAATTAGTGATCATAACCGTGTGCTGATTAAATTAAGCCAAAACACGGCCAGTCTACTATTATACCTCGAGGAGTTCCATTGTCCACCTTCCGTCTCCATCATCAGATCACCTCGCTGTCACCATAATATTGCATTGTCATCGGAACTTGACAGATATGCAAAATATCATCTCAATCGGTTGAGGATAACTGCTTTAAAATTCAGTTGAAGATTCCACTCGGACATACATTGCAAATTTGCAAGTTAATATAAAGCTTGTAATAACAAATCAGAAATGCGCATGTTAAATTGGTCTGCGGGCGATTCCACCTTTGTAATCCGAACTGCTAAGGAATGTGTAGTGTGGGCTGATGATGATGGTGATGATGAACCAGCACCACAGCCGGACTGCGCTTTTTGTGAAGTCTCTACTTTCCTTACTGTTACACCGAGCGATTGGCGTAAAATTATTTATAGTCTCTTAGCGCCATCTGATGACGAGTGGACGCAGAGTTGCTGCGGCCACCTATTGTCGAGTGGACGCACTACGTGATTATACAGTCGTTAGGTTTTTACAAAAAAAACTCTATTACAGACATATTTTTAACAAAACTATTTTACAGACATAACCTACTATTATCTCTCCGCCATTTTCAAAAAGAGGTCGTCTACTTTTATTTTATTTCCTTTGTGTTTTTTTGAGTTATTTTGTGTTATTTTGGTAGCATTTTAACCAATGTAGCTCTTTTAAAGAGCACAAGTGTGGTGAAATTAAATGGAACCACTTTGGAAGTGTCTTTCGCGCAAACTATTCAGTTTAGAAAAAAGAAACCTCAATATCATTTTTGAAGACCTATCCATAGATACACCAAACGTATGGATTTGATGAAAAAAAAATGTTTAAGTTTCATTTCTAAGTACGGGGAACCCCAATTTTTTTTTATAGATTTTTGTGTGAAAATCTTAATACAGTTCACAGAATACATCAACATAACAAGTTTCAACAGCATTGCTCTTATAGTTTCGGAAAAAAGTGGCTGTGACATACACGGACAGACAGACAGACAGACAGACAGACAGACAGACAGACATGACGAATCCATAAGGGTTCTGTAATTTTGTTACGGAAACCTAAAAAACTCAATTACTAACAACGAGCTTGCTAACGTGCAAGCAAAGTTCTAAAAATCTCAGTTTTTATACCAAACGCCTCATATCTGACGAAATCAAGACTGTGTCCAATATTTTCAAGTACCTATAGATAAGTACGCTCCATTCAAACATCAGAATGGTACATTTCGGTTTATGTAAGGATTTATCAAAAATAAGTTGCAGGCAGGTTTTCGTTAAAAGTCACGGTATTTATGTAAATAAATTTACCTATTTCGAATCACTGATTTCATCGATAACGAACCAACTCGAATTATGTTAATTTCCTTCTTGCCGATCCCAATGGAAAGTTATAACACGGATTTTGTATGCTTCAGCAAAAGTAGGTAATCTTTACGCCGTTTCACATTATTTACGGGTAAAGTAACTCATTAAACTCAGGGGAAACAAGTAGGCATGTTTTTATTTGCAAACATTATAAATAAATTTATATAAACAAGTAAAGCTTGTACAACAAAATGATCTTGCAAAACAGATATGTTAGATAAGGGAACTTTAAAGGTTACGTAAATAGGTATACCTTTGTTTTACCACGAGCTCATATTAAATAAATAAAATGAATAAATGTATTTACAGAAAGAATAATACAACTAATATAAATGGGTGTACTACATTTAAAAAAAGTTGGTAAACTTTGCTTCAGGGCACTGTTGCGGCGTTTGACCTGGGGTCAGCCATTGCATTTTTCACTTATGGCTTACGTAAACAATCCACTGTTCGTCACATGTGACAATTCGATCCAATATACCTTCATTTCTGTACCGATTCAACAAGGCAACACAAGTTTAAACATGCATTTCAGTCAAATCATGAGGCAACTATTTTTCATAATTTTTTAAGGTCGCTTGTGCCTCGAAATTCATTTTTTTTTGTGTTTTTTGCTCATCACAGCTCATCAACACTTCTTCAGATAGCGAAAACTATGTTGCTGCGAATTATTTTATTTTAACACTCAATTTTTAATCTATTGTATTACATAAATATCATCAGTTTAGCTACAATTGTGCTTCAATAGTATTTACAGTGTTTTTTTATTTCAAGCACAATCGCTAAATCCTGGGTAGTTTGACTTGGATCGGCTTCCACTATCTCCTTCAATTCAGCGTTATTCACCTGTGTGGGCGGTCTTCCACGTGGTTCGTCTTTCATGTCGAAGTTTCCATTAAGAAAGCGTTTAAGGTGGTCGCTTTTCCATACAAACGTATTAGCACAAATATGGGCAAACAGAGTATAATTTTACACTGAAATGACTGTTGTTGGCTTTTATATTGGTCATTATTTGCGTCAACACATATTTGGTTGAAGAAAACAGTGGATTAATAGCGAAAATAACATCGAAATTTTAGTTCATTTATGTCAGTGTGTGAGTGTACACTGACAGTGTCACACACATAGCCGCAGATTAGATAACAGTAACATGTCACTTACACGCGACGTTGTCAGCTCGTGACTTACGCCGGCTAAGCGCTGTTGCCGCTTCGATCTGTCATATCATAATTAGCTCGGATAGAAAATATTAGAAAAACAAACATTTAGGATTGGACATGTGTATGCGAATCAGCCAGACAGCCGGAGGCCGCAATGCATTGCAAGGTCTCTACATATGAACTTTGTATAAATAATGGGAGAAAATTAAATTACAAACAACTAGACAGAAATTACAGACAAATATAATATTATCTTAATTACGTAAAAATTAAATTAAATACTACTAGCTGATCATAATTACCTATATATTTACGCACAAGGTTTTTTGAACTGAGACCTCACGAATACACACGGTTTAGGTAGGTTACCTTATTTATTTCGAAAAAATATCTATGTACATCCACATGTGGTTCGAAAAGTTAGACCTTCAACGTCGTTAAAATTCCTAGAAACGGGAGGTCAACAAAGAATGTTATACACTGGTTGTTATTTTATAGAGTAGGTACCTACAAGTTTCAAGATTCATAAATTTTAGACTTTTCCCAGTATTTGTATCATAAAAGCTACAAACGTAAAAAAAACAGCGTTGTAGGATTAGTGGAAGTACCCTAGAGGTTTTGTTTTTTTACATTTTTGATTTACCCTAACATCTCAGAAACTAAAATAGTTTTGAAATGTCGAAGCGAGGAACTTTCATATGACACCACATTTGATCTGATATTCTCACTTTTTTTTACCTCCTCTTGGACCCCAATATCTCAACAACCCCCCGACCGATATAGCTCATAACCTTACCAACAAATTGTACCAATACTATCACCTCCCAATCAAATTTCATGAAGATCGGATTAACGGTTCGGAAGTTATGCTCGGACAAACATACATACATACATACATACAAATGCCAATTCTTCCAAGTTGAATCAGAGAACTCGCTTCGCTCATTCAATATTTAAAAAAAAAAACATAGTATTGCCTTGTTTCAGTCGAAGTCAGTTCTGTGTAGGTAGGTGAAACTACAATCTTCAAACAAATTCGTTGAAATGATTCCTAGGGGTCTTATTCATTATAATTGCGAGTAAGGGTCTTCGGAAGGTTCAGATATGCAGGCCCAGGGTGGGTATTGAACATTTTGCCTCCTGCTTAGAAGACAAGAGTTCATCTTACTATGACATGTTATGTCTGTTCGTGTATGTCACAGCCACTTTTTTCCGAAACTATAGGATCTATGCTGTTGAAACTTGGTAAGTAGGTGTATTCTGTGAACCGCATTCAGATTTTCACAAAAAAATAGAAAAAAACAAAAAAAAAATGGGGGTTCAGTTCTAAGTATTAGTACTTAGAACTGAAACTCAATTTTTTTTTTCATCAAACCCGTTGGTGTGGGGTATCTATGTATAGGTCTTCAAAAATGATATTGAGGTTTATAATATAACTTTTTTCTAAACTGAATAGTTTGCACGACAGACACTTCCAAAGTGGTAAAAAGTCCCCCCCCCCCCAACCCCGTAACTTCTAAAATAAGAGAATGATAAAACTAAAAAAAAAATGTACATTACCATGTAAACTTCCAACGAAAATTGGTTTGAACGAGATCTAGTTAGTAGTTTTTTTTTAATACGTCATAAATCGTAAACCATCCAAGAACTTTGATATTATGTTACTTGCTGCTACGGAACCCTTCATGGGCGACTCCGACTCGCACTTGGCCACTTTTTTTTTTAATTTCCATAATATTATTTGCATGCAATGCATATCAGCCGGCCTAGCCAAAAGACATTCGCTTCGAAGCGATTCCATTCCTTTCTAGGCGCTAGTCCAGATGGTACGTTCCTAAGCACTAATTTATTACTAGTAGGTAATTGTGTTTATACTGTACTAGCCATTTCACCGCAGCTTGGCAAACAAACAAACAAACAAAACAACAAAGTTTACATATTTACAGGGAATTAATTTTGTAAAACTTAAAAAAAAACCGAACGAAATAAAACGGCTGAACCGATTTTGATCCAACAAAGCTAAGAACACTCCCGACAAATACACCTATCAAACAAAAACAAAAAACGATTTCGGTTCATCCGTTCGGGAGCCACGTTGGGACATACAGACACACACACACACACAGACACGTCAAACTTATAACACCCCTTCGTTTTTCGTCGGGGGTTAAAAAATACAAAATAATAGTGAAGATAAATAAAAAAGCATAAAAACGATAAATATTTTATACATAGTGTAATACAAATTAACAATTTTTTTTTTTAAGGAGAATTAGCCTTTTTGAAATGCAATCCTTTCCCTCATTGTCTCGCAAGTCGCAAAGGCCTCGAAATTAAAAATAATATAATTAATTTTTATTGAATGGGTTATCCTCTCTTTTAACCCCCGACGAAAAACGAAGGGGTATTATAAGTTTGACGTGTCTGTGTGTGTGTGTGTCTGTCTGTCCCATCGTAGCTCCCAAACGGATGAACCGAAATAGTTTTTTTTTGTTTGAAAGGTTTATTTTTCGGGAGTGTTCTTAGCTTTGTTTGATCAAAATCGGTTTAGCCGTTCAGCGTTGGGGTTTTTTTTTTAATTTTTACAAAATTAATTACTAACTCAACTATAATCTGGACCTCTTCAAGGCTAGAGTGAATAGGTGCCTTCTAGACCTTTGTGCTCCATCTTCGGCCGCATCGTCACTTACCAACAGGTGAGATCGTGCACAAACAAAGGTCTATCAATGTTAAAAAAAAAAAAAAAAAAAACTTGTTGAAAATAGGGTCAACTGCAGATTTCCTCAATGAAGAATTGTTACTTCGTCGGCTTTATTTCTCAAACTCAAGACATCACAATAATGGAAATGGAGCGCGACGAATTATTCCCATTTGTCACACTGATCTGTCCCCCCTAAGGTGACAGTTAGAACAAAAAAGTTGGATCTGTCCCCCTGTTGCGTGATTGGGTGATGGCTGGTACATTTGCGTGTAATTTTAATTTTAATTTTAGATTATTGTATGGAACCCTTCGTGCTAGAGTCCGACTAGCACTTGGCAGTTTATTTTTTATTTTTTATGATACAAATTGGCAAACTAGCATACGGCCTGATGTGAAGTGGTCACCGTCGCTTATAGACACCGGCAACACCGGGGGTAATTGTCGATGCGCTGCCTACCCTGAAGGAATTTATGACCATTTTTCATGAAATAAAACATGGTTACGTACGACATGTACGACACGGGAAAACCTCAGATGGAAGCTCATTCCATAGTTTATAGGCACAGAATAAATAATAGTACTTTATGGGGAAGAAATGATCTCGAGAAACGAGTCGTTCGAGAAACCCAGGGTTCTATGATGTGCGGATGAGCTTTGTCACGGTGCCGGGAAGAGCGATGGTAAAATCTCGATGCGAGGATGAGATCGGAAAGCTCGTCAGAACATTCCCCGTTGTAGAGGCGGTAGATCACGCAAAGAGATCCGATAGCTCTGCGTTGGCTAAGCGGTTCTAGAGTATCGGAGAGCTTGGGGTCACCGATGATGCTAATGGCTCTTCTCTGTAAGGAGTCAAAACGAAGCAGCTGGTACTTGGGTGCCCCGTGCCATAGATGGGAACAGTTTCTACGTGCGGCCTTACTTGTGCTTTGTAAAGCAATAGCCATTTATGGGGCGTAAAATAAAGTTTCTATGTGCATTATATTATGGGGGAGGCCTATGCCCAGCCGTGGACTTCAGTTGATCTAAACTGAATGATCTATCAATAAAAGCTGAAAGTAAATAAATCTTTAGAAAAAAAAGCGGCCAAGTGCGAGTCGGACTCGCCCATGAAGAGTTCCGTAGCAGCAAGTAACATAACATAAAAGTTCTTGGATGGTTTACAACTTATGATATATTAAAAAAAACTACGTACTAGATCTCTTTCAAAACAATTTTCGTTGGAAGTTTACATGGTAAAGTTCACCATTTTTTTTTGTTTAGTTTTATCATTCTCTCTCTCGAAAACTATTCAGTTTAGAAAAAAATGATATTAGAAACCTCAATATCATTTTCGAAGACCTATCCATTGATACCCCACACAGGTTTGATGAAAAAAAAATGTGTTTCAGTTTTAAGTATGGGGAACCCCAAAAACTTATTGTTTTTTTCTATTTTTGTGTGAAAATTAGTTTCGGAAAAAAGTGGCTGTGACATACACGGACAGACAGACATACATGACGAATCCATAAGGGTTCCGTATTTTTTTTTTTCGGAACCCTGAAAAACTACTTCATAGCTAGGAATTTATACCCAATACAACATAAATACATACATAGACACACGCCTTTTTCCCCGAAAGAGTAAGCAGAGCCTCTCATGTGCCTCTTTTCACTGTGGGTTGCACCATCGTGGGAAATACACGTGACAAGTGGTGAGCTCATCGCCGCCATTGCTTCCCACGACTGACTCTGCTAATGCTTTCTTCCAGTATAATACATTCCTGAAATAAGCTAGCAGTCAGGAACTACAAGCTAACTACAAGTCCAGGTATAAGACTTAATAAAATTAGTGTGCTGATGAAAATGAGCCTAAGCACGGCCAGTTTACTATTATCCATCGAGGAGTTCCGCTGTCCACGTTCCGTCTCCATCATCAGATCAGCTCGCTTTCACCATAGTATTGTACTGTCATCGGAACTAGATAGGTACGAGTATGCCAAATTTCAGCTCAATCGGATATCGCAGGAGACACCATTGTTGCCACCCGTGAAATATAGTAGTAGTAGAGCTTTTTTGTGTAAGAGTTCGTCCGGGGAAGTACTACCACCATACCTATTTCTGCCGCAAAGCAGTAGTCCTCGCATTGCGGTGTTCCGGTTTGAAGGGTAAGGGTGCCGGTGAAATTACAGGCACATGAGACGTTTCACCTTTATGTCTCAGGGTGGCGGGCGCAGTGCAATGCCACATAGGGCGCGTCCTAGGTGGACGTGACCTATGAGGTAATGCACTGTTCATAGGCAGAGGTTACCGCTTAACATCAGGTGGGCCATCAGCATGTTCCGTCATTCTAGTAGTATAAAAAACAAAAAACATTCTGAATGCAATGCTTGACTTGTTGCTGAAAATACCGAAATTGATATATGTGTGCCTATAATATTTGAGGAGTTCCCTCAATCTTCATGGATTCCATCATCAGAAAAACATTTTAATGAAAATGGCACCAATCTGGAAGTATATCATGTAATTTTTTTTCCTAATCGTTACGTAAATGGTATGAGGTAACAAACATAATAAAAAACTCTGGAATTGATAACCTCCTCCATTTTTTGAGGTCGGTTAAGAATCGAGTACCTACTTTTTGATTTGAAATAAGGACACACCACAACACTCACTTCACAAACATAATATTGGCTGAAGCAGAATCAGTGTATTTTGTAGATCATTACAAAAACATTTATAAAAAAAAAATAGTCTGGTATCGAACCCAGTACTGTGGGTTTAGTGTCGAGAGATCTAGTCACTGGTTCACAAAAAAAAAGTAAAAAAAAAATACAAAAAATATAGGCAGTATAGAATCGAACGCAGTAACGTGGGTTCAGAAGTTCTGAGTCGACAGTCCAAGCCGCTAGTCCAACTATTTTGAAATTCGCGCGCCGAAATTAGCTTATAGTTCTAATACAATAATATCCTTGACTGTGTGCGTGAGTAGGCTTTCATATTGCTCGGAATTTGCTCGGCACAAGTATGTTAAAACTAGAGACTAAAATAACCTGAAATATAGCTAGGTACATAGCAAATAAACCACCATTTGCGTGAACGTTAGTGTTATGACATAATATGCACATTTTAATTCATAAATACATAAAATACTTCAAAATTTGGCAACAGCGCCATCTATTGACGCTGTCGTGCCTAGCTGACCACGAGGAACAACCTTAAACAAAAAACGCAAGACACTCATTAGCACCTCTTCAAACGCAGAGTTGATATTGTGAGCTGTTTCTGCCGCGTTAGTTCCGCGTCGGAACTCGTATTCAAAAATGACTCGGATTTTCGAAGTATCCATCTTTCACGTCTAACGGCGCGTTCTGATAGAACAACCGTTTTACAGGTCCGTTATAAACGTATATGTTGTAGTAGTAGTAGAGCTTTTTTGTGAAAGAGTTCGTCCGGGGAAGTACTACCACCGTACCTATTTCTGCCGCAAAGCAGTAGTGCTCGCATTGCTGTGTTCCGGTTTGAAGGGTAAGGGTGCCGGTGAAATTACAGGCACATGAGACTTTTCATCTTTATGTCTCAGGGTTGCGGGCGCAGTGCAATGCCACATAGGGCGCGTCCTAGGTGGACGTGACCTATGAGGTAATGCACTGTTCATAGGCAGAGGTTACCGCTTAACATCAGGTGGGCCATCTGCTTGCTCCGCCATTCCAGTAGTATAAAAAAAAAAAAAAAAAAAAAAAAGTTATTAGCGTATGTAGTTGTATGAGTGAGTTCAGACAGAATACAGTATTCCGGATCGATTACAGGATCTGGAATACTGTATTTTGTCTGAACTCGCTCATACAACTACATACGTTCTAACTTCTATGTGAACGCGCCCTGAGCTGAATAAAAAAAAACAATTGAAAAACGAAATTCGAATAATGCAAACAAAAACCTCATAGATATCATGTAAAAAAACTTTCACACGAAAATCTCACAACAAGGTTTTATGACAATTCAAAATATATTTTACTTTACAACCGCAATTTCATACTTTAACCCCTATTATAATCTCAACAGTATTCCTAGTTCCCGATGCTCACGATACAGGAACTGCAGCGTGGTATCGGTGTTATGTCATGTTATCAATGACTGCAAACAACATCAAAAGAGGAAATCCAATAAAATAAAACTCCTGTACTTCACGAGGTCGCTTATTAAACTTTAACTTTGTAAAGTTTGATGCAAACTCGTAGAGTAATGGACCGGAATTCTTAAGTTTAAAGTTAGACATTTAGTCCAGGAGCCAGCTATACTACTCTCCCAACGCTGTTAGAAAATTCACAGTGTTGTTTGGTGGAGAAACAGAGGCTCCTTTCACCACATCAATGAATTGATGAATATCATGAATGAATGAATCAATGAATGAAATGAAATGAAATGGAATGAATTAATGAATTGAATGAATGAAATGAAATGAAATGAAATGAAATGAAATGAAATGAATGAATTAATGAAATGAATGAATGAAATGAATGAACCAAATGTAAAATGAGCACATTGTGAGAGTCCCCGTTAAAATACCCAATACCCCCGGTGTTGCCGGTGTCTATAAGCGACGTTGACCACTTTGCATCAGGTGGGCCGTAAGCTGGCTTGCCTATTAGTTTCATAAAAAAAAATAAAAATACCGTGATATTAACAATAAATAAATGTTATGTTGTCAACTGTGGAAACACAGTGAGCTGGTGGAAGGCTTGGACAACATAATAAAGAACACGTTATCTTCGGTTTTGAATATCGATTTAGATGACAGTGCGTGGTCGCAAGCCTCCTTGCCTGTTAAATTAGGAGGCTTAGGTATTCGTAAAATTTCAAGTGTAGCCCTACCAGCGTTCTTGTCTTCCGTCTATAGCACTTGTTCTTTGGTTAACAAAACTCTATCTCCTTCTCTTGTGGCTCTCTCTGGCAACACTCTCAAAATTTCATACATAGACGAGGCTCGAAATGCTTGGCATAGTGCTTGCCCCAATACTACTACCCCCAAATCTTTTTCTTCTCAACGGCTATGGGACGGGCCTCTGTGCGAGCTGACGCGGAATTTTCTGTTACCTGTGCTCAAGCTCCACAGATCGTGCTCGTCTCCTGGGCGTTTCCAAATGGGAATCAGGGTTTTGGTTGCAAGCACTTCCATCACACAATACTGGTACTTTAATGGATCCAGTTTCTTTCCGTATTGCAACTTCTTTACGGTTGGGTGCAGGGTGATGTGCCCCTCTTCATTGCCAGTGCGGTACTGCTGTTGATCAGCTTGGTCACCACGGATTATCGTGCACCAGGCTTTCTATCGTAGCAGATTCCAGGCTAGATTATCGTGCGTTCCCGCCACGCTAGCCTTAATGATATCATTTGCCGGGCCCTTACCAGCGTTAACATTCCAGCCACTCTAGAACCGGAAGGTCTGCTACGTGACGATGGTAAGCGGCCTGATGGCATGACTCTTGTTTCGTGGGAGAATGGTAGGCCTTTGGTGTGGGACGCTACATGCGTTGATACTTTTGCGCCATCTCATCTGTCCGGGACATCAGTTAGGGCCAGTGCGGCGGCAGATTGCGCTGAGAACCTCAAAAGACGCAAATATGCAAGTCTCGACAGAGCTTACTTAGTTGAGCCTTTCGGGGTCGAGACTCTGGGTCCGTGGGGTTCCGGGGCACTTCGCGCTTTCAACATTCTTTCAGGGCATCTGGTCGAAGCGACGCGTGACCCGAGAGCTGTCTCTTATCTGGCTCAACGCATTAGTATTGCCATTCAGCGTGGCAATGCAGCCAGCATCTTAGGGACGCTTCCATCTGGTAGTGATTTGGATCAGTTGAGCTACCTTTAGATCACTTGCAGCGGTCTTCAGGTAGCACAACTGTTTCATATGTATTTTGTACATACCTTGTATTGTATTCTTTCTGTAAATAAATGTATTAGAAAGAAAAAAAAATGTTACACTAGTAATGTAACATTTATTTAGTTAATTGAATTTAATTAATTTAATTTAGTTGCCATGGATGCGGTGTAGTGACTACACCTCATCCATGGCAACTGTTTGCCAAAACTAGAACTCTTGACAGTATCAGCATGACGTAAGAAATAGCTAGCTGGCTCCATTACTAGAGCATGCGCAAGTGGCAATGGCATGAGTGACTAATACGTTTAGTTCAAGTTTTGTTTATCGTAACTTTGGCCTGAAACTTAGTGCGCAGATGGTGCCAGCATCTTCTTTGTTATTCCAAGGTTTTTGAGAGGGAGATATTTTTTTAATATTCGTTCGGGATTAGTTATTAGTGGTTTGCCCTGAACTGGGACCTCGCGAATATACGCGATGTTGGTAGTTACTTACCTACTTTCCTACCCTAACCGACTCCAAAAAAGTACCTGTTTTTTTGCAAAGGACCGCTGCTAGATCTTCCTCTACACAGCGACGAGAGAACCACATTGGAATCGGACCAGCCAAAGGGGCGTTGGCGTTAACACTACGTTATAGGTATATTATTGTTTTTTTTATTTTATATGGTAGTTTTTGTTTAGTTCAACTAGATAGCCTACCTGATGTTAAGCGGTAACCTCTGCCTTTATCAATGCAATACCACATAGGTCACGTCCACCTAGGACGAGCCCTATGTGGCATTGCACTGCGCCCGCCACCCTGAGACATAAAGATGAAAAGTCTCATGTGCCTCTTATTTCACCGGCAGCAATGCGAGCACTACTGCTTTGCAGCAGAAGTAGGTATGGAGGTAGTACTTCCCCGGACGAACTCTTTCACAAGAAAGCTTTTCTACTACAGTTACCGAAATTCAACAAATTTGAACTTCTCCTTTTTGAACTTCCTTCATAAAAACTACTATAGCGAGCCAAGTTTAAGCGTTGTGGGACTACTGGAAGTTCTTAAGAGATTTTTAAAAGTTTTTTTGTTGAAATATCAAAAATATCCGCAGGCGAAATAAATGCTCAGTTTTTATTTTATAGTTTTAGTTTATCATGATCCTGACACAGAAATTGAGTAGTTCCTGATCGATCCCTTGGATTTGATCCTGTGGACTTTGATTGTCCTGTTCGATCCCTTAAAATTTTAATTCGCTCGCATTAATTATACATAATAAATAGATAAATTTCGCAGTTTGATTAATTGTATAATAACGGACATTAATTTTGTTATCAAACCAATAAACTGCTTGCCACGGACAGATTATCAACTAATTGGTGTTATCATTACGACAATTAGATACGTAATTAATATCGTTTCTATGGCCTGTTGTTTTTGTATGGCCTACGAGTTTAGATAAGTTTTAAGTTGAATAAATATTTTATGAAAATATTGGATTTGTCATAACATTGAACATTGTATTGACTTCAGAACCAATATGTGTGGAAAACTTCAGCGGGATTAGAGGGGCTAGTCTGCAAATTTGACAAGAAACTTACATGGCCGTGTGGTGTACACTACACGGATTTTAGTATGGAGAAATCGAAGAGCGCCCCTAGCGGGCACCTTGAGAACCTCAAATCCGGTTCAAAAATCCGTGTATTGTACACCACACGGCCGTGTAAGTTGCTTGTCACCCCCCCCAGAGGCCCGTAGAGGGGCTAGTCTGCTTCCAAATCAAATCATTTTTTGTCGAGAAGTGTATGAAAATTCGATCGCCAGATTTTTCCACACAGATAAACAGGAAAGCAAGTTAAATAAAAACATGTTAAATATTAGAGGGAAATTTCCAAAAACAATAAACATAAATAAAATAAATAATGCTGGACAGACACACAACATTATCTGGCCCCAAGCTATGCAGAGATTGTGTTATGGGTAATATATAACTTATATACATTACATTACATACATAGATATTTTTTATTATACATAGAAAACACCCAGAACACCCTGAACAAATATCTGCAGATCGTACAAATATTTGTTTCGAGGCGGGAATCGAACCCGCAACCTCCTGCGTCGCAGGCGAACCTTCGCTCGTCGCGCCACAGAGGTCGTCAATAAATCTCAGAACTTCTAAAACATACAATAAAATGTGTTTTTCCCTATATACTAAATTGTTTTATGTTATCATCAGGCATCCAACCTGTTATCAAACAAGCTAACAGATTGTATGGACAGATCGAATGACTAATTAGTGCACAACTTGTTTACGTTACGTGCTATCCCTTGAGTGCGTGACGTAAATCGGCCATGTTTGTCACAGCACAAAATAACGGCTGGTTTACTTCTAACTCGTAAGTACAGCTCGTTAACCGTAAGATGGCACCTGTAAATACTCCATGGCAGGTGCCAACTTACGATGAACGGTCCGGCTCGTTCTTGTAAGATGGCACCTGTAAATACTCCATGGCAGGTGCCAACATACGGTGAACGGTCTGTAGTTTCAAGGCTTCTGTCTGTGATGTCAAGAGTATTCATCGAATTTATTCATCCAAAGTAATAGTTCGCCCCGAACGTAACCTTGCTGTGCATCGTTTATTGATAAAATATAATATTATAATAATAATACAAAATACAAATACAAATGTTTATTTCATTAACTTAAGGTCTACAATTTAACAGGGTTTGGAGTCTCATTTTAAGCAAAAAATATGCTTGTGTTAGGAGAAAATTACATACAATAATAATTACAATACAAAATATTGTATAAATAATTGTATACAATAGGTATGAGTTGAGTAATAAACTCGCAGTAAGTTTTCGAAAGCGCGATTCAAAAAATTTGCTTGTTTGGTGTAGGACAGATTCAGTCATATTCAAGGTGAACTACTCGTACAAGGACACGTGTCGTTCGTGTACCTAAAAGATAATCGTTTTGTATCTGCGTTTATTGACACATATTAATGTGTTTTCTTTCTTTCTTTTCTTTCTAAAAACATTACCCTGCCTTTTGGCTTTGCCGTAGTCGTGTAATTAGTATATCTCGGGATTTTGTTGAAGATAAATTTCCTCGTCCATTTCCGCTTGTAGTGACCCAGCGGTTTCTATCTGAGCTGTCGCGACCCGTAGAGAATATTTACCCGATTATTGCAAGTGTGCTTACAGCTTTATTTCCGGAGCGGGCTGTTTGGTCACTCGGTTTGTTGTCGTAAGGTTTTATGCGTCTGGCGTTACCTTCAACTTTGTGAAGGTGTGTTTAGCTATGGTATGAAAGTGTACCTATGTATGTATGAAATGTATACCTATTTCAGCTGCCAAGCGATAACGCTTGCTGTGTTCTAGTTTGAAGGATGCCGGTGAAATTACAGGTACATGAGACTTTCAGCTTTATGTCCGAGGGTGGCGAGCGCAGTACATTGCCACGTAGGGCACGTCCTACCCAAGTGGACGTGACCTTTAATTTGAGTTTATGTTCGATGCTTGAAATATTTCAGTTAAAAATAGGCAGGACCGTACCATCAGGTGGATAACGTGTCAGATCCATCATTTACTCGAATATTAGTAGGTATGTTCAAATATATATGTTTCAATACAAGCTTTATTAAAATTAGTGATCGAACCTTGTGCTGACCAAAATGAGCGTTAACACGATCAACTCTATCCATCGAGAAGTGCCGTTCCATCTTCCATCACTTCTACAATAGAAGTCTTTGGTCTCGACCATAAGATCAGCTCGCTGTTACCATAATATTGCATTGTCGATCACTTTCAGACAACCTTGGGATGGACTGGAATTGACTAGAACCTAGAACGATAAAGGACGGTGATGTTGATCAAATAAATAAATAAAAGTATAATAAAAAAAATAGTATGAAAGTATCCATACTTATTTATTTGATTATTTTTAATGTGGTGTACAATAAAGCGTTATCTATCTATCTAAGGTATTCCCAACAAACACAACATTCAGATCTTACTGTGCTACTAATAAACGCTGATTATCATTAGAATAGCTACACCGTCTTTTGTCTCTTTCGATAAAATTTTAAAATGCCTGTCAATGCAAATGAGAAAACACTGTGTTACTATTGTACACATTAATAATGATATTCTGGGAAACCATCAATTTAGTAAGTTACAACGCATTCATCAATCATTCCGCCTGGATTGGATTTATGCTGAAGTGTTGGTGGGTGACCCGATAGGCCCTGATAGGTAATGCCATAATTAAACCCATAGTAAGTACTGTTAGATAAAACGGCTTAATTGCAGATAAGTTACTTATGTGCTTAAACGTGGATAAAAAGTTACACAGTAACTATACAGGACGTCTCAAGAGTATGCGACATGAAGGCTTTATTTAATTTCTAAGACTTAGTAGAATCGAACCGACTTAAATGAAAATTTTAAAATAAAATGATTAATTTTACGTTATTCCTTTGTTTTAAAGATACCATGTTACTTAAGAGGTTTTTTTTTGCTCAGGCCTGAAATGTCCGTTTTCCTAAAATGTTTTTTTCCTAAAATTTCTGCTTTTCCATAATGTCAGCACGTCTTTTGCATAATGTCAGCTGCTCAAAATGTCAGCTTCTTATAATGTCTGTCTCCAAGAATGTCAGTTTTTTTCTTAGTGCGATTCCCAGACGAAGCAAGTAATTTTAACAAAATCTGTGAATGCAGTATTACTAAGTTTTAAAAATAAAATAAAGTCTTTTTTCCGCAAAATATTCTATCTACAATATTTAAGGTACTTTCCATTCATGTCGCATAGTCTTGGGGCGCCCTGTATAGTAAGTAAAATACCTGTGACCGCTGTCAGAGTAAAGGTGCAAGTTGGCGGCGGGCGTCATGAAGCGGCGGCCGACGACATGTCGCCGCGCCACTACTGGTTTCTATGTATTACTATGAAATACCCTGCATAGCTAGCGACATGAAGCCCAGCGACATGTCGCCGAGCGGCCGACGACACGTCGCCCGACCGCAGATCAGTACGCCGCCGACGTCAGAGCAAGCGCCACGTGTCATTCGAACGAGTTTCAATCATTATGAGTTTTTCACTCTCTGAATGCCACCTGCAGTTGCAGTTGCGGTCGGGTTCGAAATCGTGACCGCAGCGACATGAAGCGACGACATGACGCGGCGACATGACGCGACAACACGACGTCGGCCGCCGCTTCATGAAGCCCGCCGCCAACTTGCACCTTTACATGCCTAGGTTTGGGACGATGTGGAAAATCGATATTTATAGTTAAAATAAAAAATTATTAAAATATAAATTATACTTGGATAATTTGTACCTTAGATAACATATTGAACTCGAATGAGGAATTAACTTACTCTCTTTTTGTTTCGTGAGCGCTATTCTATCACTTTACTTATTCACTTCACTTTTTTCAAAGTAGTAGTAAGTAGAGCTTTTAAGTGAAAGAGTTCGTCTGGGGAAATACTACCTCCATACTTATTTCTGCCACAAAGCATTAGTGATCGCATAGCTGTGTTCTGGTTGGAAGGGTACTATTGGTGCCGGTGAAATTACAGGCACATGAGACTTTTCATCTTTATGTTCATAAAAATCTTTAAAATGTTTTCTAAAAGTTAATAAAAAAATAAAAACAATAAAAATGTCTCAGGATGGTGGGCGCAGTGCAATGCCACACAGGGCGCGTCTTTGGTGAACGTGACCTATGAGGTAAAGCATTGTTAAAGGCAGAGTTTACCGCTTAACATCAGGTGGGTCACATGCTTGTTCCGTCATTCACGAAGTTAAAAAAAAACTTACCTACCTGATCTTTAATGAGTTAGATAGAGACATACTTTGAGGTATATAATCATCCTAAATCATAAACTCGTCACATTAGGAGTAAAACGCGAGTGAAATTGTGGTCAACAGCTCATTGGTGGCCGTTCAATCTCAGTAGATCCATTGTCCAAATCCATAGTGGATCTAGTGAGATATTTTTTCTCTGTAGATCCAATTTTTAGCAGTGCGGATCTACTGAGAAGTATTATTCTCGCTAGATCCGTTAACCAGCTCCAGTTACGAAAGTGTGAGCGTACGAGAAGTTTATTTCTCACTAGATCCAGTAATGGATCTAATAAGACCTTTCCGTCGCAGTAGATCCAATGTTTTCAGTTTGTTATTTGTCTGGTGCCATTATAATATATAATAAAAGGTGGCAGTAATTAATTAACAGTGGATAACACCATTCGGTGCAGCGATAACATCAACTTAGATAGATAGATAGATAGATAGATAGATTAACACTTTATTGCACACCAAATATAAAAAAAAATAGTGCTAAATACTGAAACTAATCACAATTATGCAATAACTAACCGACGGTAGGGAGGAGAACTGATATCCTAAACACAAGGAAACTTAGTTAGGAGTTAGGGCTCAACCATGTACTCGTTTTTTTATTACTATAATGAGACCACAACATGTATCTACCTAGTACCTACCTAGTAAGCCTAGTTACATGTCCTACAACTGATTACTTCAAGCTATGCTAAGTAGGTATATTTAATCTAAGTTCTAGCTAGGTACATGGATTGTTATGTAGTGCAAGTTATTGAAGACAAATAAAGTTTTTTATTATATATTATTATTTTATTAACTGATATATTCATCAAAGTCTCAACTAGAGTACACGCCAGATGCGTCAGATAAGTCTGCGCACAACTGGTGGTGTGCCACAGAATAAATGGGTGTGGTTACAGATCACAAATTCTATCTATCAAGTTTCCCGTGCGAGCCCCTATATATTTGTATGATTAGTTTGTATCCGATCACAAGATCTCGGCTTCCTATATCAAAAAGAAAATATTTATGAAACAATATTGCAGCATTATTACCACAGCCTATAAATTGTTATTACTGCGTAATATCGCAGTAACTCAATTTGCCGCCAACTTGCCCGTGCACCACAGCGGATTAGGAAAACTAGTTCACTCCATACTCGAAACAAAAATAATATTATTATCGAGAAGAAAACGTCCATAAAGCAATATAGTAATAACACAGTAACTCAATTTGCTGCAAACTTAGCCCTCGTCACATCACAGTGGACGAGGACAGCTGGAGCACTTCAAACGTGTTCGAACATTTACAATATTGGTAGAATTTTAAAGTGAAAGCAGCTCATTTAGAACAAAATCTCAATCTTGCACTTGAACTTTCGAGATTTGGCTAGGTATCTATTTCACACTTTATTAATTCACAATTAGGCATATTTTATACTAGAACGTGTGAAAAATATGTATATGACCATTATAGTTACAAAAGTTATATCACAATTACGTAGCTTATCCATACTATAGATAAGCTACTAGGTAAAAAACCTATGATAATATCTTTAGTCTTACGTATAACAACTTAGGCATCCTGAATAAGATAAAGCGTTACTTCACACCAGGACAGCTTCTCAGTTTATATAAAGCACAAGTCCGGGCTGGTATGGAGTACTGCTGCCATGTTTGGGATAGTTCGGCCAAATACCAGCTTGCTGCCTTGGACTCGATCGAACGTAGAGCTTTCAGGCTTATAGTTGAGCAACATATGGCGGAGACTAAGATCCAGAGTCTCGAGCACCGCCGTAAGGTTGCATGCCTTTCGATCTTCTATAGGTTACATTTCGGGGAATGCTCCCATGAACTGCACGATCTGATCCCACCATCTCCTTTTCATCATAGGACGAGCAGGTGTACGGCTCAGAATCATCCTTACCGCATTAGTATTAAAAAAAACCGTGATGATGCAGCAAAATTTTTAATAACAAAAAACAAATGCCTGACAATAATGCAATAATAGCAATTTTAATGTTTGCCTAACATAATAGAAACAACATAATATATATTTGTCATTATTTTCTATATCTTTGTAGCGTTTATACATAGTGCTATATACCAAATCATCCATTTTGTACGTAGTACGTTTAAATCTGCAGTGTAGCGAAAACATTCCTGGTTTTAGGTTGAAGGAGATTGCAGTAAAAATGATAATCTTTACTAATATTATAAAGGCGAAAGTTTGTGTGTGTGTGTGTAGTGTGTTTGTTACTTCTTCACGCTGAAACGGCTGGACGGATTTGCATGAAATTTGGAATGGAGATAACTGGACTCCAGGAATAACACATAGGTACATTTTTATCCCGATATTCCCACGGGATCGAGACTTACGCGGGTGAAACCGCGGGGCGCAACTAGTCTTTTATAAACATAAAAGTGACTGAATACTGACCCGTGCGGCTTCACTCGCGTTTGGTAGGTTAGGTAACTTACGTTGAAAAAAAAAACTGGAGTACATTTTTCGAAGTGGACGTTTTGCGAAGTGGGCATATTGAGAAAAAGTACAGTGTACATTATGAGAAGCTGAAGTTTTTCACCTGAGCCTTTTCTTCTTGTTTTCTTACAATGGCTTCTGAGGAGTACTTTAAACAATTTCGCCAATGTCAAGTGATAGGGCGAGTTGATAGGTTCGTCGTATAACATCCCTCACGTAAACAAACGCCTGTCATTTTACGCATATGTTTTGTGACAGCTGTTTCTAGCCTACACTGTAACCACACTTATAACTTAGATAATATTGTTACTTAAACTATGTACCCTAGCAACTTAGAATGAAGTAATATTTGAGTTTAAATTTACAAATGGTACGTTTAACCATAAATCTCGTTAGTGTCTAATTTAATATTCTGTGAACCTCCCAAACTTTAGTCAAGTTGAGACAAAGTTGCAAAATTTAAGTAAGCAATTAAACCATAGTTATCTACTAAGTTAAACCAGTTAAAGTGGCTGAAAGTTTGTTACCCGTACTAAAGGAAATCATGGAATAATATTAAGAATATCTCAATCCAATGCTCCGCCATCTTATTAGGTATAAGAACCTTAATATTCTAGTGGTGAAGAAAGAAAGAAAGAAAGACAAATTATTTATTTTGTCAATTTATGTTGACAGACGTTGTGCCGTGGTGTGTCCGGCCCAAGAATATACTCCTCCATCTCCTCCCGTGGATGTTGTAAAAGCCGACTCAGGGATTACCCGAACTTGTTTGTAAGATTCGTTGGTATAAGATTTGTCCTGGCTGCAGCTTATTTAAGAAATGTGTTATTATATTACTAAGGAACAAAGCGTTAGCAGAGTCAGTGGGAAGCAATGGCGGCGATGAGCTCACCATTTGCCACGTCTACCTCCCACAATGGTGCAACGCACGATGAAAAGAGTCCCATTTGAGGCTCTGCCTACCCTTTCGAGAAAAAAAAGCGTGTGTCTATGTAGGTATGACAGACGGTGGTTAAGCATGCAATTTAAATAAAAGCGGCCAAGTGCGAGTCGGACTCGCCCATGAAGGGTTCCGTAGCAGCAAGTAACATAATATAAAAGTTCTTGGAAGGGTTCCGTAATTTTTGATTACGGAACCCTAAAAAGTACAAAGTTATAAAAACTATATCCCGACCCTGGTGATTCACAACATTATGTAGGTTCAGGTTTTAGTACAAGTAAGTACAATATTTTTTAAAAGTATACCATAGTACAAATGTAAATAAAAATACAAAGAACTCAAAAATTTCTCCTGTTTCATTTGAGATCCCACTTGAAACGATAGAAAAAAACAGAGACCCCTTATGGCTGCAGTCTATGCAGTAACCACGACCAACATATCAAGTGTAGGTATCCATGATATGAATGTGTGTAGGATATGTCATCCGGATCAATTATCAATAAATCGATTGACACTCGTTCATATTAGTAGTAGAGCTTTTTTGTGAAAGAGTTCCTCTGCGGAAGTACTACCACCGCAAAGCTGAATGGGTATATGGGTACCCGGTAAAATTACAGGCAAATGAGACTATTCATCTTTATGTCTCAGGGTGGCGGGCGCAGTGCAATGCCACATAGGGTGCGTCCTAGGTGGACGTGACCTATGTGATAATGCTTTGTTCATAGGCAGAGGGTACCGCTTAACATAAGGTGGGCCATCTGCCTGATCCGTCATACCAAGTTGTATAAAAAAAACATCATAATTGGATGAGTCAAGAAAATAAATAAATAAAAATGAAATATTATGATGGGTGGGGGGGGGGGGGGGGGGGGGGGCGGGGGGTAAACCACCCCTCCTGGCTACGCCCATGTTTCACCGTTCCTGTGGTTATTATTTCGATAACGTAGTGTTATCTGATTTGTCCGGAACTGTAACTTAATAATTTTCAAATACGAACTAAGTAAATTAATTTTCGGGCTTTGATTTCTACCCTGTATCACAAATCCCATCCGCTCGTAAAATATATCCGGACATGCTTCGGACCCTGTTCACCCTTTATACAATACAATAAAAGTTAAATAACAATCACTTCTCCAGTCACTAGATGTTTACAAAATGCGTGTCCCTTGTCGAACCCCGTCAAGTATACCTACAGCTTAGAATATAGAGTAAACCAGAATCCGTGTCACGCGTAAAAACTGTCACCACGCAAACTAGTCTCAATGAGAATAGTTTCACTCAGTCCGTGTGTGGTTGGCCGTGCGGCTAGTCTTGTTGAACTAGAAAGAGATTCTTGTGAATATGCTGTCGGGTATCGTTTCCACACAAAAATTGTGCTAGGCGTAAAAAGAAAAAGGATAGAGTCATATTTCATACGTAAGTATTAGGTACATTTAAATAACTTTTGGTTTAAATAATGAACTTTGTTTACCATTCATTATTTGGAAAAAACTCAAGCGTCAATTTTGTTATTATTGCCAACATCACCAAAATATTACCCCAACTGGTGGGAAGTATGATAGGCGCGGGGAGGCATTGTGTTATGGCGACACAACGCCCCGTACTAATAGCATCGTGCACACCTTCTGGTTTATTCTATATTCTAAGACCTACGGTCGAGAAGATTTTGAACCCGACGGAACCGAGAAGAATAATAGTATGCATTTAGGGTGAGAGGTTGTTTGTGAGTACAACTGAATGTTCCCATTCATCTCCAAAACGGTTTGACCGATTTATACCTATGGGTTGTGAACTTGTGACTTGTGATCCATCGGCGATGGTTCTTTATATAACATTTTTCTTACGTAATAATGTGTTTAACTTATTTTTTGTATAAAACAGGCGTTATTAACGATGAAAATAGCCGTGGGTTTTAATTTTTTAGAAGATTACCTATCTTGTATAGGATATTTTAAGCTCACAAATATATACATTGCACCTACGGTTAGATTTTGGTCAGCTTAAAGCCATCCTTTTCTTAGTTTATCTTACCCAGGTTATCTTAGTCCGTTACAGTGTTCAAAAAACGATTCAATCGATAATCATATTTTTCCACGCCTCATTGCGAGCCGGCTTTCTGCTGGCGGTACGCTACGCTTAATATTAGTTTGCAATCCACGTGGACCGTTTTCTGAAGTGCCGAATAAAGGGACACCGGCGAGGCGCCGCGCTTTGCTAATTTCTACAAGTTCTGTATATTTTATTTTAATAAATTACTTTGACTACGTATATTACTGTCACGAAAATAATTAATATCACAAAAAAAAATATTATTTTCTTCAAAATAAGTAAAAATATAACAGTAACTGTTTATATAATAATATGTATAACAATAACTATGTCATATATTTATATAATTGACATTGTTTTCTATATTTCATGTTTTTTTTTACTCAAGCTGTAATTTCTAAAGTAAGTAGGTATGTATTGTATAGTAGGTTTTTTACCCGGACTTGTTGATAAGATTCGTTGGTATAAGATTTGTCGGCTGCTAGCTTATTATAGAATGTGTTATTACTGGAAGAAAGCGTTACCTGAGTCAGTCATGGGAAGCAATGGAGGCGATGAGCTCACCACTTGTCACGTTTATATTCCACGATTGTGCAACCCACGGTGAAAAGAGGCCCATTGAGGTTCTGCCTACCCCTTCGGGGAAAAAGGCGTGTGTCATAGACCTCACATTGAAACATATTCTTGACTTTTTTTTTGTTTAACTTTTCACAGTTATTTGTTTATTTGTTTAGTTATTTTGTGATAAAATAAAACATACCAAAAAAACCTGAAACTATACATACATACCTATGTATGTATGTATTAGTTTCTTTCACTAAACAAAGAAACAAATAACTGTGAAAAGTTAAACATAAAAAAAGACAAGAATATGTTTCAATGTGAGGTCTATGTAGCCTAAAAATGGATATAGCGGGCCTAGAACCCTTATCACCAATATGTTTCAATGTGAGGTATATGTAGCCTAAAAATGGATATAGCGGGCCTAGAACCCTTATCACCAATATGTTTCAATGTGAGGTCTATGTAGCCTAAAAATGGATATAGCGGGCCTAGAACCCTTATCACCAATATGTTTCAATGTGAGGTATATGTAGCCTAAAAATGGATATAGCGGGCCTAGAACCCTTATCACCAATATGTTTCAATGTGAGGTATATGTAGCCTAAAAATGGATATAGCGGGCCTAGAACCCTTATCACCAATATGTTTCAATGTGAGGTCTATGTAGCCTAAAAATGGATATAGCGGGCCTAGAACCCTTATCACCAATATGTTTCAATGTGAGGTATATGTAGCCTAAAAATGGATATAGCGGGCCTAGAACCTTTATCACCAATATGTTTCAATGTGAGGTATATGTAGCCTAAAAATAGATATAGCGGGCCTAGAACCCTTATCACCAATATGTTTCAATGTGAGGTCTATGTAGCCTAAAAATGGATATAGCGGGCCTAGAACCCTTATCACCAATATGTTTTAATGTGAGGTATATGTAGCCTAAAAATGGATATAGCGGGCCTAGAACCCTTATCACCAATATGTTTCAATGTGAGGTATATGTAGCCTAAAAATGGATATAGCGGGCCTAGAACCCTTATCACCAATATGTTTCAATGTGAGGTCTATGTAGCCTAAAAATGGATATAGCGGGCCTAGAACCCTTATCACCAATATGTTTCAATGTGAGGTATATGTAGCCTAAAAATGGATATAGCGGGCCTAGAACCCTTATCACCAATATGTTTCAATGTGAGGTCTATGTAGCCTAAAAATGGATATAGCGGGCCTGGAACCCTTATCAACAATATGTTTCAATGTGAGGTCTATGTAGCCTAAAAATGGATATAGCGGGCCTGGAACCCTTATCACCAATATGTTTCAATGTGAGGTCTATGTAGCCTAAAAATGGATATAGCGGGCCTGGACTGGAACCCTTATTACCCATTGCGATTTATTAAAAGTCGTTGCAAATTAGAGAAAACGTGGGATCGAGTCCAGTTCGTGGGTTCGAGTTAATGTTGGGTCACTTATATTTGATTTAGTTTCCACTTTATTGTTGCTATCCTATAAACCTTAGAAACCCAGGAATATCCACAGACAGAGCTATCACTGAATAAGCTATAATTCTGTAAAATAACGGCCTGACTCATAAAAACGAGTAAACATAGTCTCCTTTGCACCTTCGGGACCTTTCATAGAAAAGAATGAATGAATGTTATTTTCTTGCTATAGCTTGATCTTGTTTTAATTTCGTTACTACAAGTGTGATATCCTCCCACTATGTTACGTAACGGGTCCCGTAGGGGACGAATCCAATCTGAACCGAATAAGTGGAACAAAATTGGAGTTTCAAAGTAGTTTTCTGCACAGTTTTCTATAGCTTCTGCCTAATAAGATTAATTCGTTTTTTTTACTAGTGCCACTGGTTACTTTTTGATCTCCCTGGCTGAAATGATATTGCCTTACCAATCTAAGTTTTGATTAATACTTATTACTCATGGCCATTTATTCCACCGTAGGAACGTTGCAACTTGAAACTATCATGGTTATGTACCTACATACTTTTTACTAGAAACGGAATATTTACAATCATTTTTGAGTTTTACATTGTTCCCGATATTATCACAATATCAATATCAGGAACAATTAAAACTCAAAAATCATAGTAAATATCCCTAAATTGAGTAAATATATACAAATATTCACACCACAACTCTCACACGATGAATGATCTGAAAATGCGCCATATTGCGCCACAACACAAAACATATATTATGAACACTACGCGACGCAACAGAAGGCGCCCCAATACACCCCGACACAACAATATGAACCTAGCTTAACGATTCCAAAGATAATTCATGTTTATTAGTAGCACGGTGAGGATTCAAACATTTTCGTGTGTGTTTTATTTTGATATCTCGCAGAGTTTATGTACCTACCGCGCGAACGTAGTTACGGGCAATTATCGGTATCGGTAGTATCGGTAATTATAATTATGTCAGGTATATATGAATGGATGCAATGTAGGATGTATTATATGAAATAGAAGATGGGCAGCCAATGGAGCAAAACAACGTATATCACGTACTGGTAACCTGGTCACGGTTGGTATCCTGCAGCCGTGCCGCCCAGCCGGGCAGACAATAACTTGGCGCATTTCTACGATAGGTACCTCCACGATAGATACGATAGGTAATATCCATTTACGTCATATTGACAGACAGCTTCTCATTACGGGAAATTTAAGTTTTTTTCCTTCGTGAATGACTGAACGAGCAGATGGCCCACCTGATGTTAAGCTGTAACCTCTGCCTTTAACAATGTACTACCTCATAGGTCACGTCCACCTAGGACGCACTCTATGTGAAATTGTACTGCGGCCGCCCCCTGATATATAAAGAGAACAAAACTAATGTGCCTGTAATTTCACCGGCACCCATTTTCAAACCGGAACACAGCAATGCAAGAACTACTGCTTTGCGGCAGAAATAGGTATGGTGATAGTACTTCCCAGGACGAACTTTTTCACAAAAAAGCTCTACTACAGTAGTAGAGTCAAAGTTACATTTAGTAGTAACTACTAAAATGTAACTTTGACAACATTTAGTAATGTAGACGGCAAAGGCGACAAACACTTTGTGCATGAAATGAGCTTTGTTGGGAATGCACACCCTGAATAAGCAGTCCCATTACATTCCTCGAACCTTTTGTCGCCGCCGTCTAATAGCAGAGAGAACGAGCAATGTGCAATATCCCGCTAACACGAACAAAGTGCAAACACCAACGTGAAATAAAAATATACTGTCCAATAAGTGACGCTTCTTTTGGAGACATTTGTTTTGTTTGGGAGCTTTTAGATACGTTGCGATGTTTGACGGCATTTTATAGATCTGGTAGTCTTGTTGTTTGTTGTTGTTGTTGTTGGTTATATACACCCATTATCACAAATAGTAGTTCCAATTAATAATATACCTAATCTATATATGTATATAAAAATGAACCTCTATTTCTCCTGGTCACGCTATAACTCGAGAATGGCTAGACCGATTTTCACGGTTCATGAGATACAGCCTGGTGACAGACGGACGGACAGCGAAGTCTTAGTAATAGGGTCCCATTTTATGCTTTGGGTACGGAACCCTAAAAAATCACCACCAGTGCTACCGTATTGCCTAAAGTACACATAAGAAAGTAAAAAAAAGAAAGTTTACTTATATTATAAGTAAAACTTTTTTTTTTAACTTCACATAAGAAAGTAAAAAAAAGAAAGTTTACTTATATTATAAGTAAAACTTTTTTTTTTAACTTATAGACCTTTGGTTGACCACGATCTCACCTATTGGTAAGTGACGATGTGGCCGAAAATGAATTACAAAGGTCTAGAAGGCACCTATTCACTCTAGCCTTGAATAGACCCAGATTATAGTTTTCAGGAAAGACAGACGACGGTAGTGTATTCCACTCCTTAACAGTGATAAATACAGTGATGCAAGCTAAAAGTAAGTGTTGTACTGTATAGTACTTATTAATGCTTGGCTCTGCTCTAATTACCGCAAGACCCGTTCAAACGCGAATTTTAGCTTTGTGTGCGCCTGCAATCAATGGCCTCGCTGAGCACAGGCAGGGCGGATTGGGAGTACTTCATAATGAATGGCTCGAATCAGAGCAGTACTTCTAATTGAGTTGATCCGATGACGTGGGTCGCAGGGATTCGCTGTTTACGGGGTTAGATAAAATAAGTTTTATGTGAAAAATATATTTTTCAATACAAGCTTTTATAAAATTAGTGATCGGTGTGCTGATCAAAATAAGCCTAAACACGGCCAGTCTACTATTATCCATCGAGGAGTTCCGTTGTCCACCTTTCGTCTTCATCATCAGATCAGCTCGCTGTTACCATCATATTGTATTGTCATCGGAACTTGACAGGTATGCCAAATTTCAGCTCAATCGGTTGAAGGTAACTTAAAAATTCAGTTGCAAGATTCCACCTGGACATACATTGCAAGTTAAATAAAAGCTTGTAAAATGCACAAACTGGTTTAGACCCGAATTGATATGAATAATTATTATAATTAAATACGAATTTATACGACTTTCGTTCTACAATTTTCAGGATCCTTACTTTTTGTATATTTCGATGTTATTTTCTGTAATTTTTCAATTAAATAGGCTTTCTCTCGGCTGTTTCTGAAAGAAAAAGTTCTCTCTTTGAAAGCCTACTTCTCACAAACGGATTATCTAAATACTGATGTGTTATATTATGACACAGATAAAAGAATACTATACTAGTAATTATGAGTACTTATATCAAGCGTAGCTGATATACTCATATGTGTCTTATGAACTGTCTATATGAACAGTGCTATTAACTGCTGTCTTATGAACTTTTGCTGATTCTCTCTAGCATCTTACGTTTGTCTGTCTATGTCGGTTTGTTCTCGAGGTACCACACAGGCACTTCCCACCTTGTAGTCAGAAGGATCATCAAAAAAAACGACCGTGTTTGTTGCCTGATTCTTCTAGGTTTGGTCGCGTTGGAACAGGAGTTTTATTTTATATTGACGATTCAAAATGATCCTTGTAAATCCTTGTTCAATGAATAAAATACTTTTGACTTTGACTATAAAATATGTACAATGGACGTCTATTACAGTGTGTGTGTGCCATGTCCGTGCGTCAACCAAGTTCCGTGCTGGAAATCAGCGCTGCAGTTTACTGTGGCATTATTCTGAGTATGGACCTTTTTTGACGGCACTATACACGCAGCAAAAAATATGTTTTTTGTCTGAGTAATTATTGTATTGTGTTCCCAAGCTGTGTGTATTTAATTATATTATAAAAACGGGAAATTTTCACGGACCGTTAAATCGATGTAAGCACCGTCATTGTTTCGAACCCTGTGTGTATTTGCTGTTCAAAATAAACTCATTATATTCTATTCTACGTCTAGGTATACCTAGTCATAAATACTGCCGTCCGATCACTAAAAGGCCGTTAAGTGACAATTGTTCAAATTTGACTTTTATGTACTGCGTGAAAGCGCAAATTTTTCTCTATCGACCAGTCTGGGTCATATTTTTCTATCATTTATAGGTACTGAGATTTGAAGACCACGTAAACCGCTATCTACATAGTTTTTGGAGTTTTTCAATTCTTAAATACGGTTAACTCACATTCCATCACTAAAATACGGCTAAAGAAGTCTAACAGTGTATTTAAGATTTGTATTTCATCTGATTGACAAGCGTAGAAAACGGTTACATGCACTTATGATTCTATATGACCGTTACCTGACTATACGAGTGTTTTAGTAATTTATAACATGCAAGCCTGACTAGTATCTACGACATCTAAAAGACAGTTTTCATACTCGAGCTACACTTAAAGGCCGCTAAACATACGTAGTCGGCTAGTCATTGGGCAGCTAACGTGAATCTGAAAGAAACACTATTCTAAAAGACGGTGACGGTTTTTTAGTCATGAAAAACTCGAATATACGCTAGCAATGATAACATTTAAAAACCGCTAAACGACATTCCAACTCTAAAACGAGTCTATATACCGTGCATTTATATGGCGCCCGCGCTTAGTCGAGTCCATGATTTATTAACAGGTAGTTATATTCATTGGTCTAGAACGATGTGGAGGCAAATTTGGCACCGCTTAGGCGTGGATTCCCACCAAAAATGGAATAGAAAGCGAGGTAAGGGCTCATATTATATTTTCATTGAATTGAGTTATTACTTATGTGAAATAATAAAAACTAACCAACTACCTACTTGAACTAGCTTTTGTTGTAGTGTTCATAGCCATGATAATTTTTATGATTTAACTTTATCAAAATTCGTAAATCAGAGCAATGTTAGAGAAATTCAAAGATGGATCTCAATCAAACGTGTGCAAGAATAAAGAAAACCAGCCAACACCCGCTTCGTCAACCATATTTGTGTTGCAGAAGAGGGCTGTTCGTGCAAATTATAACATGGGCCCCAGAGATTCACTTCGAGAAAAAATTAAAGAAATAAACATCTTGACATTTCCATATCAATATATTTATGAAAACCTTATTTTTTTTTTATGTTCGCAAAAATATAAACTTGTTTAGTAAAAAAAGCGACAATGATAATGTAAATACTAGGAACAAAGATAAACTCGCTGTTCCCACTATCAGGCTTCATAAAGTTAGTAAATCGTTTAAAGGACAATTTGTACGCTTCTATAACAAGATCCCAAGTGACGTGCTAAAGTTGTCGATAAACAAATTTAAAAACTTAATTAAAAATAAACTTTCTAAAAAAGCGTACCATAAAATCTCAGATTATTTAGATGATAATAAAGCTTGGGACTGAACTTGCTCCAACTCAGCCAAAAAAAATGTATATCTAATAATAAGATTGCAATCTATAATTATTTTATAAAAAATGACGTGTCAAACAGTTTTTTTTTTAAATCCTATTGAATAAATGTTTTTTTTTTGTGTTTTAGCAATCCTCTACTGAGGTATGTAAAGCCCTTATGCAGTAAAGCCAAAATCCCTAAAAATGCAATGCCCAAAAACTTGTTTGACGCAGTAAATGCAGCAGAATATTCTATGACGTTGCCTGAACCCCTAGCATGTCTTGTGTATGGCATGATGGAGCCAGTGGACGGAAACAAGAAGAATGCGTAGCATCCTAGTAGTCTGCGCAAGAAGATATTATGAGTTGCTATTACCATTTCATTATTATCAAGTACTGTGATGTTAACTACATTATTTGGATGGTAAACTGCCTGCAGTGCTAAAAACAAAAACTGGCTGTTGTTTCGCTATTGTAGACAAGGAGCACATACGAGCGGTCAAGAAAATCGATACATATAAGTAAGCCATAGCAGAACACCTTTTGGAATCTGGCTCAAATCATTGGATCGAGCTACACAATCCGCAGGTAATCTCAACATTACAAACCAAGAATGGTACAACAGGCAATTGAGATTACCAAGTTCAGAAATTTCACTAGAGAAGATGGTTTTCAATTGTCTGGAATAAGAATGAGAATATGAGAAAATGTGTGAGAATATGTAAGAATTAAATAGTCTGGTACCAGCTACGCGTCCGGATACCGTTAGTGTTGTGTGTCGAGGTGGAGTTAAATGTGACAATGAAACCGATGGCAGTGGTATCGTTCGTAATAAAAGAGTGAGAAAGAGGGTAGATCGATATATCTGCCAATATCTGCTACTCGCAAAGACTTTAGTTAGTTCTCCCGTGATCATACAGCTTGCAAATGTAAGGGATCTCCCAAGTTGTATCAGGAACGATGCGTAGAACAGAGTACTAGCGTACATTAGATATACTTTATTTCTTTTTCAACCGACATAGTCTACTACAGTACAAGTTTCCACTCCGAGATCGCACCAGCAAAAAGCCTCGAGTCCATTACATTTTTCTTTAAATACCCTGCCCGCCCGGCTCTCCGATTCGTCCACGTTATCCAGTCAGTGCCGTTCTGTGATTGGATAACTTCATCGCCGCATCATAGAGCCAAGCTGGCATCGACAACAGAAACTGTCTTTGAAAATTCACAATTGCCACAGCATAAAATAACGAACCCTAACAATCGACCATTCTGACAACGTGTGCGTCCCTGCACACGGTCCCAGGTGGGAACCCTAACAATCGGAACCTCGGCTAGACATCCACAAATTTTATTAACAACTAACGGAAACAAAATCTCCAAATATCTTAAGTAGTCCAAACAAAATCTTATCGAACTTTAAATTGTCTTATGTTAATTATTCTAAATAGTTGTCGTAAAATCTAACCAAGTACATGTGTTTTTATATATAACTTCTTCAAGTCATAAATGAGATACAATTAAAAATACATTAATTTCATTTACAGCTGCTTATCTATCATCTAAAGTTGCTCCAAACGCGATAATGAGTATTTCTAAAATGAAAACAAATTATTTATGAATTATTTCAATACTTATACAGTAAAACTATCTGCATGCAATATCAACAAAACTGGCAGTTTTAAATCCATCCGTCATCATTCTACAGTCAACAATTATGTCAACAATAACATTTATCTTACGAGCCTGATGGGATTAACCAACAGATCTCACCATATATCATTAACCGACCAATTTCAGTTTTAATTTTTAATCAATATAACTTTTAATCACCATAATAAATTGATAAAAATGATGAACACATTTTTAAAGGAAACAAACAACACTTACAGTTAACAAACATTCGTTTCAAAAGTATGCAATATTCAATAGCCTGATCTGGTCCTCATTCTCATTTCATACAAGACTAGTCATAAGTATGTTAAACATTTCTTTGCTTCGATTTTACCGAGTATTAACTATTTATTAATTGTATATAGGTAAAGGTCATTTTTAAATAGATACTAACACAAAACAGTATACAACATAAAAATCTAATCAAACATCTATAGGTAGGATATCAGTTTCAAATTTCAAAAAGGAAATAATATCTCATAAACTTAATCTCTAACCAATCAATTTACCAAGAATATTAACTTGTTGGCCCTTTTGCAGCGTAGCATGCTGCGTCTCAGCTTATACGTTGGTCTTCTCTTTTGGCACAAATCGTGAAGCGGTGATCGACCGCGTCATTCGGTGAAGACGGTGCTTCCAGAAGTTTGCGAGGAAGTGATTGCAAAGGTCTTCAGTATTCTTGAGGACGGCATGAAGGACGATCGATTCATCTTATCAATTTGCTCAGGACGATCGATTACCCAACCATCGAGAAATTTTCATCTTTCGCACACAAAACGGTCGATTATTTGTGACAACGACATCGAACACTCTTTTTGGCATTAATCGTATCAAGCACGAAACTCTTGTTTTCCGTGTTTGACCAACTAACTGCCAACTCTTAAGACATCGATGGTACATACAGGACGATCGATTACCTTTAACAGTACCGGGGAACAGCACGGAACGATCGATTGATTCCATACTCTCAATTCGACTATTTGACGTGCACAGGGCGATCAAAGGGAACACTCTCCCCTTCCCGTACAACTACTTTTTCTGGTATTGAACGTATCAAGGTTTGAAACGATCCATCTCTCGTTCTTGATCTTTGAACTACCAATTTGTGAAACGACATCAGCCGACTCCAGCACTCTCTTGTGATGACGCCTCGCTTTTGCATCGCTGTCAAGCACGATTCCACGTCGGACCCTCTAGCAGTACGCCTGGTGCTTTCAGATGGATAGTATTGAGACGACTTGTTCTTCTGGTACTCACAAGATGATCGATTACTTGTGATCGTGATTGTGGGATGATATGTTCAGGCGTGGCTCTATCAAAACACGAACCGGTCGATTCTCGCGTTTGATCTGAAATTTCACAAAAACTATTCTGTAGTAATATGCTTCATAAAAAGAAAACAAGACAGGGTTAACTCTTAACCAGCCACAATCTTCGACCTTTTTTTATCGATTTAACATGACGCATGGAAAGCAGAGCCTCCGAGCGAATACATCCAAACGAGTGTGTGCATGTCATATTTACACAAAACTAAAAAAATCAGCATGTCGACATCATTGCTTTCGATAAAAGTACGAACTATCTTAGTGAATTCTAGGCTTTCGTACCTCAGGCGAAATCCCTAGAGAACCATTGTATCAACTTCAAATTTATTAAATATACACAGGTCTGCGTTCCGGTAGTGCTGTATAAAAACAATCTACTTTCTCAATGCAACAACTAAATAATTATGATCTTGAACTAATAATCATCTTGATACATACATCAACTATGTGATTCCTTAGACGTATTCAAACTTCCAAAACAAAAAGTTTGATGCTATTTTCTGTGCAATTTAATCACGGTTTAACTACTAATAATACTTTATCTTTCGAAAATTAATAAGCAAAGGTAACGTAAGTAACTAGTTAAAGGTTCGAGAGTAATAATTAACAGTTCAAAAATTCGAATTCAAGGGTTTGAAGTAAACCATGAGTTCAAAAGTAACAAAGGTTTACGAAAGTAAATAAATGTTAGGAAAATTCCTTATGTTTTCCTAACAAAGAGTACACAAACACTTCACAAAGTAATTAAGAATTCAGAGTAACCGCGGGTTCAAAAGTAACCGTGAGTTCACAAGTAACCGTGAGTTCAAAATAACCAAGAGTTCAAAAGTACCTTGAGTTCGAAAGTTACCGTGAGTTCAAAAGTAACCGTGAGTTCAAAAGTAACCAAGAGTTCAAAAGAAACCAAGAGTTCAAAATTAACCGTGGGTTCAAAAGTAACCAAGAGTTCCAAAGTAACCAAGAGTTCAAAAGTAACCTTGAGTTCAAAAATAACCAAGAGTTCAAAAGTACCTTGAGTTCAAAAGTTACCGTGAGTTCAAAAGTAACCAAGAGTTCAAAAGTTACCGTGAGTTCAAAAGTAACCAAGAGTTCAAAAGTAACCTTAAGTTAAAAGTAACCAAGAGTTCAAAATTAACCGTGGTTTCAAAAGTAACTAAGAGTTCCAAAGTAACCAAGAGTTCAAAAGTAACCTTGAGTTCAAAAATAACCAAGTGTTCAAAAGTAACCAATAGTTGAAATTAACCTTTTGTTCAAAAGTAACCAAGGGTTAAAAAAGGGGTGCGTCTCACCTCCAACGCGCGATTAGAGCGTTCATAAGATGCATGAATATGTTACGCAGAGGAAAAACATAACTAACTTCACATTTTACTATTTTTACACCCTCATCTACTATATTTGCCTTATTTGATAACCGAGGTTTCACTAATAGCCATATACTCAAAAACTCACTTAGAGTTAAATTAATTTCAAACAAATGGTGCAAATGGAGAAAGAGTAAGATTCATCACCTAACTGGTGCTTACAGATCTAAGATTTATCTTAAACTGGAGTCTAGTTTGCGAAACATGACCATTACATTAAATTATGTCCAGTATTCACATTCACTTTCAACGAATTGAATCAAATTCCACTCAGAAAGTGGGCCTGTAACTGATTGTTATAAAAAAAACATTTAAATGTGTTGAGCAATGCAAAATATTTCGAACTAAAACTAGACAATCCGGTACACGAAACAACTGATTTATCAATAGAACTACTTTTGCAAGAATAACCTCTAAATATATAGAAGTAAACAACTGGTATTTAGGTACACCAGAAACAGCCCTTAGTTAGTGAATCTATCAAGTATCAAAGCTTAGTTCACAAATTCCCGTATTATGAAATATATAACTCTATACTTATAAGTTCGACTAACTTAACTGTTGTCGACTCTTTATCCTAAGCATATTGATGCAAGTCAAATAAAATAAATAGGACCATTGTACCAGTTTTACCAGCCAGGGCCCGTGGACAAGTAACCGGCAATGTGTATTTTCGATCGATGAATGTTATTGACAATCGCAATCAAGGTCAACGCCATTGCATTCACGTACAAATTCCTAGCGCAATACCCTTGCACTTGAGTATATGTTTTGTCCAATTGGGTTGACCTTGGAGAATAACCAAGGAATGATGGTTTAATCATCCCATAGTTTCATCATAATAACACAAACCAACAAGCATTCGTTCTCTTCATCAAATCAAATGTTCCCTAAAATTAAGAAACATGTACTTATTCAAAATATGGTTTCTAATCACTATTATTTTGGGCTCAGTCATGCCTCAACGTTTTCAAGGAAAAAGATCACCGTTCCAACTTAATGAGTGTAAGTTATCAAAATATCTTATGACTTTGAAAGGCTACGTGACCTTTTATACTGTCCTGCGTCGACACGTGGCTCTGAATGAAACCGATGCAGCTATGCACGTTGGTCGAAACTTTGACTCCGAGGAAGCAGCTAACGCTGGTCTCATCCATCCACCTGGCCTCGTCCCGGTCCTGACTCAGGAAATCTGGCTCATCCATTACTTTATGTCTGAAAAGATTGCGTTGCCACTCGACGCAAAATGATTGCATTAGAAAACTGTTACCTAGAACTGTTTTATAGAAACATATTTTGAGGGTAGATTAACAGGCATCATCCATTGTCTTAGAAGATTGCGATGATAATCCACACAAGACTATTGCATTAGAAAGATGACTATTCATACAAAAATCTTTTGAGGGTAGCCTGTGAAAACATGCTATGAAAAATCTAGGTGCAGTTTCACCACTCTTTTTATAAAACCACATAACCAAAACATCAAAACATATTTTTAGATAATATCGCTCAAATTTGAATTAAGGGTCCAGGTAGTATGACAAATATTTACGACGATATTCAATAACTACCTTATGCCACAGAATACATAATAGTTTAGGTACAAAAGGTTGACTCCGCAAATCATTTGAATAACTAGAGAATCTTGGCCCCACACAAAGTGCAATTGAGGTCGCACAGCGCTAATTACCTACACCTAGGAGAAGTAACCTCTCTTTCTATTGCGTAACTTTTTATCTTGTGCGACTCGTTGAAATTACTCGACAAGCCGAGACCGCAAAGTACTTGTAGCTTCATACCTACACTGCGGAATGCGCCACGCCTGCTTATGTGTGAAAACATACAATTATCTAAACTTATTACGATTTCACTCAAATGTGTAGCTAATAAATGCTATCGAACTGCAAATATATTTAAAAACTACGATAATGTGGGTAGCTCGGAAATCTAGTTCAGCAAGTTTAGTTAAATTACTTTTCCTGATGAATATAAACTAGCAACAAAATACGAAGTACCAACAAAATAATAAGACATTAGGTATAACTACCACTGACAAAATATTTCGCATTACTTCATAACGAGATAACTTTCTTTGTCTACAACGAGTACTTATAATCATGGGCGTGTACTTACTTTTTTTAAAGTAGTCTCGATCTTCACTTCTGAAATGTAAGGGATCTCCCAAGTTGTATCAGGAACGATGCGTAGAACAGAGTACTAGCGTACATTAGATATACTTTATTTCTTTTTCAACCGACATAGTCTACTACAGTACAAGTTTCCACTCCGAGATCGCACCAGCAAAAAGCCTCGAGTCCATTACATTTTTCTTTAAATACCCTGCCCGCCCGGCTCTCCGATTCGTCCACGTTATCCAGTCAGTGCCGTTCTGTGATTGGATAACTTCATCGCCGCATCATAGAGCCAAGCTGGCATCGACAACAGAAACTGTCTTTGAAAATTCACAATTGCCACAGCATAAAATAACGAACCCTAACACAACTGTGCCGAATAATCGGGAACAAACAAAAACTCATAAACCATGGTAATTACAGTTAATTAAGGTTACAGACAATGATAGGAAGACACTACTTTTTTAACTGATATTGTCGTAATTTTGGGGCTGATTTTGCAGGTCTATCTTGTTAAATAAGTGTTTTAATTTAGGTAATAATGCAGCCCATTTTAGTAATTTTATTAGTACTCTATTTTGACATTAAAATGACATATTTTTGATGACTTTTTTTAATATTACCTTCTCGCTAGGCGTTTTTTTTTAAAGATTATTTCAAACAAATTGCGGTAATATCCTACGTTCCTGAATAGTATTGTGTACGTTTTGTTTTTACTAAAATATGCACAGCTTAGTTTTTAATATCTAAGTCCATGAGTGATTTTATTTTGTACAAAAAAATGCAGCAAAAATGTTACGTACTGTTAAATACTACAATTTGTTTTATTTAACCACCATCTTCCCATTTCAATAGATTGTATAATATAGGCAAAAGTTACACTTAGCTGTTCAATTTACAACATATCATGAAAATTTAGACAGTATTTGACACACTTAAAAACAGTTAATATAATTTGTTTATCCTAAGACTGTGTTTAAGTCTCCAAAAATGATTAATTTTAGGGTTTCAAATCGGTAAGTAAACAGGTAAAGGCCTTAAACGTTGTTTCAAAAATAATGTTGGTTAAATTTTAAGTAATATGCAATTCAAAATGAAGGCTATGTGACTTAACTGTTTTTTTGGTACAAAACTGTAAGTAACTGTGACTAGTCCTTCAAACCGTCATACAGTTTCAATAAAATACAACACAACAAGACGGCTGTACTTCAGCTGGCTGTTTTTAAGTTTTGCAGATGGTCACATTTTGAAATAGAAAACCTTGACTAAAACACAAAAAGTTAAATAAAAAATCACTTGTTAACCTTGTGCTCTAATATTGTTTATGCAAAAAAAGCTTTGAAAAAATCAATCAATAAAAAAGTTTTAATCAATAAAAAAAGTCTTCTAAAAGTCTAGAAACAACAATTCCCACGTTTTTGCTCGTAGCCAAAATTTTGAGTTTGTCACTTAGCGGCCTTTTAATAATCGGACGGCAGAATATTTCATATGTTTATTTGTTTGAAGTAATTGGTGCTTTTGGCCGGTAAAAAAAACTAAATTTTCTTATGATATACCTACGCAAAAAAATCCTAAGAAATCCTACTGCTTCTGAAGCGATTTTAATGATTTGATAACAACATTAAAAGCTTATAAAAAAATAAAACATTCACGTAGGACAGTTGCGGTTTTTTGTGATTTTCGCTCACTTTTTGTTTCGCGTGCTCTATTCTGTCCCTTTCGTACTTATCTGAACTTTACTGAGTCAGATAGTCACAAAATTTGGGGTGACTAATCACCTTGAAAACCCGAAACTTGAAATCTTGTTTTGCACGGTTATTCAGCCAAGAGCAAGCGAAGATAAAATAACTTCTCGCCTCCCATCTAGACTGTGCCATTATCGTTCGTCAATTTCATAAAAACCTCATCCAAACCAGGAGATTTTATCAAAAACAACCCGTCGAAGTGTTTCAGAGCCAACAGCCTATTTCTTTTAGCTGTTACGAGTAGGTATGTAAATTTATTCAATGTCTGCGACTGGTGATTTCCTTTTACGAGCCGTGTATTTGGAACTTTTGGCGTAGATGAAAACAAGTGTTTTGTGTTTTTTTTTTAAACCATGCTTTTGTTAAAAAACCTATTAATATATTTTACAATACAAGCTTTTATAAAACTTGTGATCGTAACCATCTGTGCTGACCAAAATGAGCATAAACACGGCCAGTCTACTATCCATCGAGGAGTTCCGTTGTGCACCTTCCGTTTCTATCATCAGATCAGCTTGCTGTCATCTTCGAGATAATGCACTGTTCATAGGCAGAGGGTACCGCTTAACAACAGGTGGGCCAATCGATTGAGGATAACAGCTTTAAAATTCAGTTGCAAGATTCCAATCGGACATACATTGCAAGTTAATTATATTACACGTATGTCAAATGTTGAGCTTTAAAAAATATATAAAAAATAAGGTTATTTATTCCTTACACTATCATTAATAACAAAGGATATATATATACAAATAATATTTAGGCTAGTGTAAGAGAAAAGGTCGAGGGCTCAGCCACACTGTTTTTCAGCCTCGCCTTAGAATGCTGCTGTCGTCTCTTTTTTATTGTGTCATTTTAAACTGATTTCAGTTTGATTATTTTATACCAAACCCTAGCTCGTAACAATTATACAGAACCTCGGCCTGTATTTTCCGTGTCTGCGACGCTTACCTCTTTCGTTGGACTGACTTGATTGATTTACTTGCCTTCTTTGATTGAAAGAATGATACTGGATAGCAATTTATCTATGTCTAAGCCAGAATTAATTTATAGTATCATAGCTTTTGCTACGACACGAAATAGAGACTAATGACCACCCAACTTGTTTCAAAGGTATACCTACCTTACTCGACTAAAAACCAACGGCTTAGGTATGAAGAGTCAGTAATTCAATATTTTCCATGAAAAGCTTGCCTGGTAGTTCGCAATTAGCGATAAGGTAAAGCTCATCCATCACGATCATTATGATCAGCTTGTACAAGTCCACTGCTGTACATAGGCCTCCCAATAGAATACCAGTACCAGTTCGATAGTACAGTAGAGCTTTTTTGTGAAAGAGTTATGGGAAGTATTACCTCAATACCTATTCCTGCCGCAAAGCAGCATTTCTTCTCTTCTTATATTGGCTTCCGAGGCGTGCTCCAAACAATTTCGCCAATGTCAAATGATATAAATAATTATATTTTTAATAGTCAAGTAGTCAAGTCGTCAGTCAAGAGCCTCCGTCATGTTATAACCAAGAAAAACCGAGTCTTGACAAAAAAAAAACACCATTTCGAAAAGACAAGCAATACACTTAAATTTAACTACACCACACATGTGCTATTTATCCAAGTTACACCAGTAAAAATGCCACCAAAATTACACGAAATTACTCGAAAATCACATTAAAATGACTTGAATAAAAATTACGACGTTTCATTAAAAAATGCCAGATTTAATCAAAGCAGTACGAGTATTTGTCGCACTTCTGTGTTTTGGATTGAGAGACGTGGGTGCCGATGAAACTGTAGGCACATGCATGACACAATATCTTTGTCTCATGCAGGGTTGCAAGAATTTTTAAAATCGGTTCGTTCGTTTTTGAGTTTATCCATTACAAACATACAATCAATTAAAAAAAGTTGACTCTTTATCTTTGATTATATATCCAGTAATTTTTTAGGGTTCCGTAGTCAAAGACAAGGAACCCTTATGGATTCGTCATGACTGTCTGTCTGTCTGTCCGTGTATGTCACAGCCTTTTTTTTCCGAAACTATAAGAGCTATTGAAACTTGGTAGGTAGATGTATTCTGTAAACCGCATTAAGATTTTTACACAAAAATTTAAAAAAAAACAATTATTTTTGGGGTTCCCCATACTTAGAACTGAAACTCAATTTTTTTTCATCAAACCTATACGTGTGGGGTATCTATAGATAGGTCTTCAAAAATGATATTGAGGTTTCTAATATAATTTTTTTCTAAACTGAATAGTTTGCGCGTGAGACACTTCCAAAGTGGTAAAAAGTGTGTGTCCCCCCCCATAACTTCTAAAATAAGAGAATGATAAAACTAAAAAATATATATAATGTACATTACCATGTAAACTTTCACTCAAAATTGGTTTGAACGAGATCTAGCAAGTAGTTTTTTTTAATACGTCATTAATCGTATTCCATCCAAGAACTTTTATATTATGTTACTTGCTGCTACGGAACCCTTCATGGGCGAGTCCGACACGCACTTGGCCGCTTTTTTTAAATTCTTTTAGCTTTTTATAATATAGGTATAGATTTACTTAGCGCGGTCGTCTGAACTGCAGTAAGCAATTACTATGAAGTTCAAATAATTATAGTGTTTGATGGTTGGCACAGCCAATACAACATCAGACCATACAAAATTGTTTTAGCTATCAGCACAGCAGGTCTGGAAGCTCTAGCTATACCGCAGCGTCCGCAGTTCGAGTCCCAGAATATAACCAACATAACTGCAGTACTAATATGTAGTAGCAGTATCGATTTTCTTGCCATTATTATGCGAGCCAATGAACCTATTCAGAGCACTGCAGGCATTCTAGGGGGAAGAAGCCCAACTTTCGAGTACATAGTTGGTTCAAATCCCGACGCCTTTGCCTAAAGAACCGATGATGGCTTTCGATTGCAATTTCGTAGTACCTACATTGCGTGCTCTAGCACAGATTAATTAATAATTACTTCGGCTCTAGTTCAATCACTCATATTTTTCTGTTTTTAACCCCCGACGCAAAAACGACGGGGTGTTATAAGTGTGACGTGTCTGTGAGAGTGTGTGTGTGTGTGTGTGTGTCTGTGTCTGTGGCATCGTAGTTCCCGAACGAATGAACCGATTTTGTTTTTTGTTTTGTTTGAAAGGTGTATTTGTCAGGAGTGTTCTTAGCTATGTTTGATCAAAATTGGTTCAGCCGTTTCATTGCAATGAGGGTTTTTTTAATTTTTACAAAATTAATTACTTGTTGAAATGTATTTCCAACAATATCTAAAATACACATAAGTAACTTTTAGACGTAGGCTGCTAGACGAGTGCTACGTATTAGGGCATAATATACATACGTGTATAGACATAATATAGGAACTGAATAAATTAATGACGTTAGGCAACTATCGGTGGATAAAGTTGGCTCAACACATTCGCGTGGCATTTAGTGGTTTACGTTCAGCAAATGGTGTGATACCTGATTTCAGTCACGTTCACAACATAACTGAAACTGATAACAATAATGATACACACAGCTATTATACGTAGGTACGTGATACGCCGGACACATGGCTGGAAGCGCTCGCAAACAAACGTCACATAATTGTGATCAATAGGTACGCGAACGCCTCCACGTATATCTACGGTTTCATATAACGTGACGTGAATTCAGAGAGAGCACAACAGATGGCCAGCTGTTCATTTTGTACCATGCTCCTAAATCCCGTTTGTTATCCGTAGTATCCCCAGTCGTACCACCAGTAGTACCACGGTTACTTTTTCCTAACCTTAGTACCTACCTACCTCAGTGGAACTTGCTAAGATGAAAAGTCTCATATGCCTGTAATTTCACCGGCACCCATACTCTTCAAACTGGCACTACTGCTTTGCGGCAGAAATAGGCATGGTGGTAGTACTTCCCCGGACGAACTCTTTCACAAAAAAGCTCTACTACTACTCTACATTCTTGTATTTAATTAATTATTTGTGTTGTTTTGTATGTGAGACATGTCTTATTATTGTTATTGAATGCAAGTACCTATAATTATGAGTCTTAGTTACTAAATTTAACACAAATATTCCGATCATAAATATTTCCGAATGGTATCACCAGCGTTACACCTCGGTTTAGTTTCAGTAATGTCATGTCGGGGCACAGATTAGATAATGTATGAAACGTTACAAACGTCCGAACCTCAGAAGAAGAACTAAAGCATGGAACTAAGGCTAAAAACGAACCGGTATCGATTATACCAGTCTCATTCTTTTATATGAATGTATTCATGTGTTGGAATGAGACAAGCATATATCTATCTGTTTTTATTTGTGTAACTCGTACCAGGCCAAATGTCAAACTAGGTACCAATTACTACTACATTCATGGTACCAATCTAGAGAGATGTACATTCATGTTACCAATATTCAGGGTACAGAACGGAAAAACGACTGTCGTGTGACAATATATTTGTTTCTCTCTAACATAGGATAGCAAGCTATCTTCTAGGATAGGAGTAAGAAGGAACACTCTATGCTATTTTAGCACTCAATCCATGTAGTACTTTATTCATGGTCCGAACGTTGCTTTTTTGGATTTGATTTGGTTGAGCCGATGTAAAAAATGGTATTGCGCTACTTTCTATACGTCTGACCCCGGATCCTTGATGAAATTTCCTGAAATTTTTATATTGTGGAAAATGAGTATGTTGGTTTCATCATTTCAATAATAAGACCTTAATTATATAAATGTTATTGATATTATTGCGATATCTGAAAAACTGTATCCTTTAAATCAAAACGTAGTTAAAATCACTACACTAAAGCATCTTCTAAAACAAAGCTAAACCGTTTACATTCTCATTATTAGCCCAATACGAAATGTGCTTATATTAGTAACGGTCGTCGTTGCGATTTCGTTTAGGTAATAAGCGCGATTGTGGTCCAGGATTAAAAACTATCATGTTAGGTATCATTCAGGGGGGGTTAGTACCAGTTTTTATAGTTTTCTAAAACATATAAAGTTTTGTTTCCTTCCACACATTTATTTGCAGCGCCCCTAGCGACATCGAGTTGAAAACTAAGGACGCTTGCGCTTTCAGTAAACAAAAATGTATTGAAGGAAACGAAACTTCATAGTTTCGAATACTATCAAACTCATACTAAGCGTAAGCACAGATAAAATAATACTATACTAGTAGCTGATGTAAGTTTGCGTGACATCGATCCAATATCTAGCATCAATGCCAACTCATAAATCCCTTACGGTCGCTAACTTTACCGCTCGTAAAATGCTAATTTCGAAGCCATACTATTTGACAAGTCACATCTAACTAGATAGTACAATGGACTTACCGAGCTAGGTGAACGCTCTTTCAAGCCAAGGTATACCTACATACCTTTTCGCTGATTCGCCCGGTATGTGGTCGCTATTCAAGAACCTTTATTTCCCAACGGTGGGCATAAGCCTCTCCCATAAAACGCTATGATGAACGGTCTTGCATCCACCCACCGACTTTATGCGACAATTTAAAATGTCGTTAGTGCATCGATCCCTTCTTGGCCTTCTTACACTGCCTGGTCTGGTTCGAGAACCCTTGTTGCCCAAGGTGAGTCAGTCCTAAGACCAATATGGCCTGCTACCACTTCAACGTGCTGATTCTGAGACCGGCTGATTGGGGTGATCGGCTTAGGTTTTCTACGTAACTGTTTTTATAATGATCTCGCCTGTATGTGACGATGTGGACGACGATGGAGCATGAAAATTTAGAAGGCACCTATTCAGAGACATAAATTGTAGTGTAGCATTAAAGTAAAAAAAAAAGTTATGCTATTCAGACATCTACTTATTGGCACAAACCGCTTGCAGACCAAGCAAAACCAAAACATCAATTGAGTATCAAATTACAAAGACAATCCCTGAATTTTCGCAATGACTTAGATAGGAATCCTTATTTGCGGTGTATAGTCACGAAGACGGGATTTTAAGGTGGATGCTCTCGCTTGTGGTGCGTTTTTTTTGTGTTTGCCCATTACAGCTCATCAACACTTTTTCAGATAGCGAAAGTTGATTTCTCGAAAACTAGGAGACTTAACACACATGTTTTAATTGATAGTATCTCATAAATATCATCAGTTTACGATCCCCCTAAACACATTTTGACAGTGTTTTTTTTTTATGGGTATCGTAGCTATACTGATGATATTTATGCGATACTAATGAGCAAAAAACAACAAAACAATTTAATTTCGCGCCTCAAGCGTGATCATCCACCTTACGAAGGAGGCAAACCGAATTGCATCATTATGCTCATCATCATCATCATATCAGCCGATTGACTTAAGTTTGCATCGTCGTCGTTTCGTATGAGGTAGTGCTGGCCTCTGGTGTCAGAGTTTGTCAAGCCGCCCGAGGGCCTCTGACATGGCTTATCGACTTCAGTTTGCATAGAACACGATGACGAATTAGCCTTGTTTTTTTTTTAATTATTATCAATTTGAAACGATGGGACAAGCAGATGGCACATGCGGTACCCTCTGCCTATGAACAATGCATCACCTCACAGGTCAAGTCCACCAGGACGCGCCCTATGCGGTATTGCACTGCGCTTTCACCCTGAGACATAAAGATGAAAAGTCTCATGTGCCTTTTATTTCAAATCAAATCAAATCAAAATAATTTATTGCGTAATATGGGTTTGTTACAGAATGTTAATTGCAACTGTTTAAGTCCTGCCATAATCAGCGTTTCACGCATGCAATTTAGTAGAAACCTATACAGGTGACATTATAATTAATTTCATACATCAGATTTACATTAATATTATACAAAGTACATTACATTAGAAAATTACATTAGTCCAAGTTCTTATCATCTAAATACTCTTTTGAGTTATAATATGCCTTTTCTTTAAGCAGTTTTTTCAATTTCCCTTTAAACACATTCAAGCTAGGGGCACCCAATATAGATTTAGGAAGGTGATTATATATACGTACCTACAGCCATACAGATAACACTCTTGTTGTGTAAGGCAGTTTTATTACGAGGAGACAGATTTTGTTGATGTGCCGTTTGCTCTTCCGGTTTACAAAGAGGTCCATATTAGTTTTTACAAAAGTAGCTGTTTCATAAATATACAAACAAGGTAATGTTAGAATTCTCAGTTCAGTGAAGTATTGCTTACAGCTATATCCGTTTTTCACCGGCATACCCTTCAAACCGGAACACAGCAATGCGAGCAGTACTGATTTACGGCAGAAATAGGACATTGCACTGCGCCCGCCACCTTGAGACATATAAAGATGAAAGTCTTATGTGCCTGTAATTTCACTACTGCATCCATCCACCAATTTACAATGCCCTAAAATTGAATTCTAACAAATCACCTATCAGTAAAAGGACTTGAAGTAGGCACTTAATATTTAAATGCCCGTCAGACGGTGATAAATCGTTCAGCGTAGCGCCCTTAGACAAAGGGTCACTGAAATACAATATCAAAGTCAAAGTTTGTACGTTAATGAGTACCTACTTACAGCAGCTCCCACTACTTTGTGTTTATAATTTACCTACAAGTCACTTAGTAGGCTTAGCATGACGGTTTCGAAGTAATTTCTTCCGAGGGTAGAAAAAAGAAAATCTGTATTATACATACATCTCGTGAAATAATTCAAGACTTAAGGCGCGATAGGTTCACAAAATGTCTCTAGAATTTTAAAGTTTTTGATAAGAGTTTTCATAGTTTCCTAGAAGAAAAAACTACATGACATTCTTAAGCTTTTTATCTAGTGGAATTATAAATTAAATACTCTTTTTTTTTCTTCTTTTTTTTTCTTAACCTTTATTGTCCCACTACTGGGCCAAGGTCTCCCCCAAATTCCTCCACTTGTCCCTGTCCCTGGCAGTCTCCCACCACTCCTTTCCAAAACCAACAAGATCGTCCCGCCAACGCTTTCTCGGCCGACCCCGAGGTAAATTCAATACACTATTTAAATTAATTCAATCGATAAAAAAACACAAAGTACCACCTTTTTAAAATTGGAATCCTATTTTTGACATACTTCTTTCATGTTTTAACTTTTGTAAAATTTGGTAACTTTTTAAATGTATTCTTCCATTGACAAGCCGTTGTCTTAGGTGCTCATGCTAAGCCTGCAGAATGCTTTCAGAACAATAGGTACACTTTTAGTTACGGCAAGTGTTTGGCTTCATCGAATCTGCGAATCAATCACTGGGAAGCCATTTACTCTATTGAGTAACTGACGCTACATTGACTTACGAATTGAAACCCATTTATGTAATAACAAGTATAGCATGCACCCGCTGCTTCGCTCGTAAAAGGAGATACTGACAACTCTGCCGCATGCCGTAACGACTGAACCAATTTTGATGAAGGTTAACCTCCCTCACAGAGGTCGTCGTGGTCAAACAAAGGTATATCAATGTTAAATAAAAAGCAGCCAAGTGCGAGTCAGACTCGCCCATGAAGGGTTCCGTAGCAGCAAGTAACATAATATAAAAGTTCATGGATGGTATACGATTTAAGACGTATTAAAAAAAACTAGGTACTTACTAGATCTCGTTCAAACCAATTTTCTGTGGAAGTTTACATGGTAATGTACATCATATCTTTTTTTATTAGTTTTATCATTCTTTTATTTTAGAAGTTACGAGGGGGGAACGGGACAACGACACATTTAACCACTTTGGAAGTGTCTCTCGCGCAAAATATTCAGTTTAGAAAAAATAAATGTATAATGCCGTGGTGTGTCCGGCCTAAGAATAGACCCCTCCATCTCCTCCCATGGATGTCGTAAAAGCCGACTAAGGGATTACCCGGACTTGTTAGTAAGATTTGTTGGTATAAGATTTGTCCTGGCTGCTAGCTTATTATGGAATGTGTTATTACTGGAAGAAACCGTTAGTTGAGTCAGTCGTGGGAAGCAATGGCGGCGATGAGCTCACCACTTGTCACGTCTATATTCCACGATAGTGCAACCCACTGTGAAAAGCGGCCCATTGAGGCTCTGCCTACCCCTTCGGGGAAAAAGGCGTGTGTCTATGTATGTATGTATGTAAATGTATAAACCTCAATATCATTTTTGAAGACGTATCCCATAGACTATACCAAACGTATGGGTTCGATGGGAAAAAAAATTGAGTTTCAGTTCTAAGTATGAGGAACCCCAAAAATGTATTGTTTTTTTCTATTTTTGTGTGAAAATCTTAATGCGGTTCACAGAATACATCTACTTACCAAGTTTCAACAGCATAGCTCTTATAGTTTCGGAAAAAAGTGGCTGTGACATACACGGACAGGCAGACAGACAGACAGACATGACGATTTTTTTTTTTTAATTTAGCTACGGAACCCTAAAAAAGACAGAGGCTTTCCTACACTGCGTTTTAGTCTGGTTCCCGGTCGCCATTCTGCAACCTTTATTCCCTACATAAAATGATATAACCACTAAATAACACGCTCTCAAATCAGAATGGCGTATGAAAATGATACGAGTGTGTACGTAGGTACGTTACCAGCGTTATCGTTCTACTTGATGACTCGCAATAAACGCGATGGCGCTCATTTGTCGGTAATGTGCTGTGTGGATGTTACATTTTTATCAGCCGGCCATTTTTATCATTAATATTAAGTGTGAATAAGTTTTACTACGCACTTATTTATTCAATATTAAGGCATCGATGGACGCCAAATTCTGTAAATATCTAACTCATTGACGACCTCTGTGGTGGGGCGGGCAAACGATCGCCTGCGACGCCGGAGGTTGCGGGTTTGATTCCCGCCTCGGAACAAATATTTGTGCTATCTGCAGATATTTGTTCAGGGTGTTCTGGGTGTTTACTATGTAACTATAATAAAAAATATCTATCTATGTTATATATTGTATTAAGTATATCAGTTATCTAGTACCCATATCACAAGCTCTGCTTAGCTTGTACTCGCGGTACGAAAAGTGAGCGAAAATCACGTTTTCTTTTAATTTAAAAATCATTAGGAAAGTAATTTTCAAAATCAAAACAACGTCCTCTCGGCGTTGTATTATTAAATATAGTTATAATTGATAGTTAAGGAGAAAAATGGTTATAACTACGAAACAGCTAAGCAGCTACTTTGCAAATTTATTTCTTACATTTTAAGTATTTTTTTTAAACTAAACCTCGTGCTTTATATGATGTTGATTGTAGATTTTTCGATAAAGATCGTACACAATCGTACAAGATCGATTTTGTTACTGAAGTACAGTCGGCGTAAAAATAATAAATCTCTGTAGGTAATTGCCAACGGTTTTCTGGGACTTCTGAACACCTACCTGTTTATACCAGTAGGTATCAGCAGAGTACTGCTGATCCGAGTTACCTACTCTCAAGGCGTCCCCTTTTGCGTCGATGTTTAAATCCGTTCAATGAAAATCGCTTTGAATAAAAGTGCCATTATTACAAATCACGACTCAGCACTTCGATAACTCCGGCGTTTAAATTCGAATATTGAATTTTTTACCGATTCCAGTTGCGGTAAGGGTTGCCAGGACGAAGAAACAAACCACTGGGTTATTCATTGAAAACTATTTAAATTTTATCAAAGCATCATATCATATTAGCTAACAGTCATATAGGTACCTACATAGGCCTGATTCCTCACTAGGAATCCCTCGTGAGTATCAGGAACTACTTACAGGTACCATAACACCCAATGAAACCATGAAAACATTGATGTCGCTTTTATACAATAGGTAGATACCTAGCCTAGGTACACATTACACATTGTTTTGAAACTCGTTCTGCTTGCTATCGACGGGTTATGGCTGAAAATCAGTGTTTTTGCTTCTTGAGCAATATATCTCGCTGAGCCATGGCCTTTTTGACGTACTGCAGCACACACAGACATTTTACTTGGATTTTGTATATTATATATTATTGTTTGTTTTTATTAGTTTATTGTATTTTATTGTTTATTTTTACTTGTGCACTGTACTATTTGTTGTAATTTGTATGTGTGTGTCTGAAGTTGTAAATAAAGACTTTATCTATCTATCTATCTATACTTGTTAATAAGATTCGTTGGTATAAGTTTTTTTCTGGCTGCTAACTTATTAAGGAATGTGTATGTTGAAGAAAGATTTAGCCGAGTCAGTCGTAGGAAGCAATTGCAATTAAAATTAAATTGAAATTGGATTGAACTGCCTCGGGTAAAAAGGCCTTTATTATTATTGATTTATTATTTTTATGTTTCTTTGTTTTTATGTGTGTTCTTACGTGTATATGTTGCCAACCTCTTTGGCGCGGCGGGCGAATAGCCAGCTGAGATGCGAGAGATTACCCATGCGGGTCAAATGTGTGTATGACCTGCAAATATTTGTTCCTGAACAGAAGCCCAATTCTCTTATTTATTTTAAAGGCACACTGCAAGTTGACCGAGTCGAGATTGTATTGTGAATTGACAGAAATATTGGTATTCTGCTCCCTCATAATAACAGTATTATCTACTTTCGATCTTGCGACCATATATTAGAGTAGGATAGTGCTATATAATAATTGTAAAGAGTGAAAGAGAGAATTCTCAGAACTTTGAAACATTCAAGTTACAGTCACATTTCGATATAATCACATTCCGCGTTGTATTAATAACCAATAAACATAATATAAATACACCAATATAAATAAACTTTATACTTATACTTATACTTATTGTCAGGTGAGCAGAATACCATTTTTGACGTTTGTGACATCAACACTAGATCGTAACACGATCCGAACTTTAATTTGACTATTTTTTATTACGAGAATTGGGCTTCCGGGTGTTGTGGTACTCGTAGTTCCTGATACCCACGAATATTGGGTGTTACGTTGAAAATACACAGAAATCGTGACCTACGCTGTAAAAACTTGTTAAAAAGGGTTTTGAATAATATGCATGCTAGCTTCCTCGCGATATTCCCCAGCACTTTTTAATGAAGACAGAAATGATAAATAAATTTAAAAAAACTCATTGCTTACCCGTAATCGGATTCAAGCTTAAGTATCCAATTGGAAATCATGGTGTTTGCGATATGGAAATGTACGTCATTTCTTACCAAGAAAATGGCAGATTTCTTAGAACTGGCATCCCTAACCGCAGCTCGCTGACGCACCGCCATGAAACTCGACGCTAAATCGCGTTGACAGGAAGCATTCAGTGGTTTTCAGAAACGCTCGAAAATGTAAATGGTTACAGCTTTCCTCGAAAAATTCGTCGAGAAAGGTTTTCGTATTTTGTCAACTTGTCGTTTTACTGACGTGCTTTGTAAGCTTGTTCGATTCTCTGTTACACGAGCCAAACATATCAGCGTTTAATTCTCAATTGATGACATATAAAACGGGCGATGTGAGTTTGGAAGAATCACTGTTTCATTTGTATCTTTGTTCGAGGATAACTTCCTAATCGGTAACCCAATCATCATCAAATTTGGTAGGGAAGTAGCTGTAATGTAGATGTAAGTTTATAAGCTATATCGGTTGGGGGCCTACTCGTAGTAGAGGCGATAACAGTAATACAATAAAAATAAAATAAATATAAATAAAAAATGCTGGACAGTTTACACAACATTATCTAGCCCCAAGCAAACCAGAGCTTGTGTTCTGGGTACTATATAACTGATATATTTAATACAATATATTACGTAGATAGATATTTTTTATTATACATAGAAAATACCCAGAACACACTGCGTATTTTCTACCGCATACATTTCGGTGAGTGTGCTCAGGAGCTGCACGATTTGATCCCCTCGTCTCCATTCCGCCACCTGACGACCAGACGTGGAGAGGCGTTTCACCCTCTTGTTGTTGACATACCACCGTCGCGTACAAACCGTTTCTCAAGCTCTTTCATCATGCGGACAGCAAAGGCCTGGAACTCGCTTCCGGCTTCTTTATTCCCTTTATCATACAACTTGGGCATATTCAAACGAAGAGTTAATAGGCATCTTCAAGGCGAGCGTGCTTAAATAGGCCTCATCGTCGCTTCACATCAGGTGAGATCTAGCCAAACGCAAGCCTATTTTTAGATAAAAAAAAGAACACCCTGAACAAATATTTGGTCCGAGGCGTGAATCGAACCCGCAACCTCCTTTTTCCTTAGCACGCCAAGCCAAAGAGGTCGTCAAAAAAAAAAGTGAAAAAAGTGAGACAGTTAGATCAAATAGAGTGTCAAAAAAAGCGCTTTTCTTTGTTAGTGACATACATCAATGAAATAAAGTCATCACAAATTGTTTTCACTACCTACTTATGCTGATGATGCAACTGGCACTGGGCAGGACACTTGGCCAGATTTGGTGACGGCAGTTGGTGTAAGGCCCTGACCGAGTGGTGGCCGACAGGGAGCACTAGAGGCCGAGGCAGACCATTAGCCATGTGGGCGGATGATATAGAGGCCGTAGAGGGAAAGACCTGGATGCTAATCGCACAGAACCGATTGTAATGGCGTTTGACGGAGGAGGCTTATACCCAGCAGTGGGCTATTATTTAAGCTGCCAATGATGATGATGATGATGCTGATGATAACCTACTGACACATGATATAATGACACTATAGTGATAAGAAAACGAACCACGAGCTCTCACTAATCATCGTGTAGAACTCAACCGCAGAATTTTTATTGGAGCATAAACCAATCAGCGCGCACATAAATTTGTGTAGAATCTAAGTTTTAGTCTGTTTTCCATTACTAGGATCAATAAACGATTAAACGTAATGTCTTAGTATCGATATAAACGTCCAGTGTAAACTAGCCGTATTTATAGAACACAGGGATAGAGAACAGTTCGATCAATCCGTATTAATGGCACAGCAGTACAAATACTACTATTATTATTATTGGTCACACACTGGACAATTATTATTATAATTTCATTTATTCAGATAACATGATCCAATTTACAATTACAATGTCATTAAAATTCTAAAAAAAAAAAATTTAACAATATTTAATCTAAATACCCACAATACCCAAACAAATATATTAGTTTAATCAATATATAACTAATTATCAAAAATATATAAAATATAAAAAATATCTATATACAGTTGTGGTCATATAATTAAGAACGATTTGAAGTTCTAGAAGTTTTTTATTTAAATCGTATCATACACAGAGATGTGTACCTTCTGAGAAGCAACTAGTTATGTTATATAATAGTCACATTAATAGAGCAACCTGACTTAAGAATAAAGTATGAAATCGCTAACTATTTTTTGCACATTTTATTGATTTTATCAAAGTAACACATTCAAATAGTACTGAAACTGGACAAATAATTAAGAACGATTTATTTAACTGCTCGGGAATTGTTTTGTATGACATTTAGATTTAAAAAATCACAATATTATGTAGCACAGGAAACATAAAAAGAAATTTAATAAATATTTAACTAAAATTAATAGTTAATAGCATATCCACGGCTTTTAATTACAGCTTTACACCGGCGAGGCATTGACTCTATTAATTTTTGACATTTCGCAAGAGAAATAGAGTTCCATTCTTCTAAAAAAACGTCATACAGCTCTCTTAAATTTCCACACTTTGTATTTGAAACCTTTTTCTTTACTTCAAACCACAGATTCTCTATTGGGTTTAGATCTGGACTGTTAGCAGGCCAGTCTAAGACAGAAACTAATTGCGCTGTAAGAAATTCCTTTACGGTGCGTGCAGTGTGCTTTGGATCATTGTCATGCTGGAATGTCCAAATGACCGGTAGAACGTCTTCAGCGTATGGTAACATTGTTTCTTCCAGTATATTTTTGTATTAGAACTGATCCATGTTACCTTCTATCAACTTTACAGGTCCTACACCATGTCCAGAAAAGCAACCCCAAATTTTCACATTTCCACCACCGTGCTTTAATGTAACTTTCGTGTACTTTGGGTCGAATGCTGTATTCGGGGGACGTCGTACATATCGTTTTCCATCAGAACATACTCTGTTTATTTTCGTCTCGTCAGAAAAAAGAACATTTTTCCACTATTGCACAGTCCAGTTTTCATACTTTCTCGCAAATGCAAGCCGGGCTTGCCTGTGGCAAAGTTTTAACATGGGTACCTTTCTTGCTATCCTACCGTGCAATTTTTCTTCTACCAAACGTCTTCGAATAGTGCGTGCTGAGATTGCAGAAGGGTTGTTTTCACCAAAATATTATTTTCTAAGCTCATTGGACCCTTTAAAAGGATTTTGTTTTGCCATACGAACGATGTTTCGGTCATCTCGAGGAGTTGTTTTTCTCTGTTTAGGTACACGTGGAACATTCGAAATAGTTTGATACGTAGCAAAATGCTTTACAGCGTGGAAAACCATCGTTTTTGAACATTGCAGATGGTCGGCTATCTTTTTATAAGACCAATTCTTCCGGCGAAGTTTTATTATTACTTCCCTTGTAGATTTATCACAACTTTTATTTTTTTCCCATTGTTTTTTCTAAAGAAGCAATCACCTTTAATCTTTTACAGCACGTAATGGCGCCAAAATTATACAAACAGTAACAAATCGACTGAGTGTTCTCTATTTAAATTTGAATAAAGGTATAAACTACTTAGCGTTCTTAATTACGTGACCAGCCAGTAATAAGGAATACTTTGTTTAAAAGTAGTGTAAAAAGTTTGCCTATTGATTTTTAGCCAATCATGTGTATCAATGAATACAGTGGTAATATGGAAATGTTTTACGATACCGAGAGAAATAAAAACAAATGCATACAATTAGTTTTGCATCTTAGTTGGAAAAAATCTTCCCTTTATATCAGCGTTCTTAATTATATGGCCACCACTGTATGTAATATTGTATTAAATATATCAGATATCTAGTACCCATAACACAAGCTCTGCTTAGCTTGGGGCTAGATAATGTTGTGTGAACTGTCCAGCATTATTTATTATTTAATTTATTAATTAATACAATATACTTTTTTAAATGTTAAAATTGTACCTGATATAGTTAAGGAATTTTGCAGCATATCCACCTCATACCGCACGGGTACCGAACACTTCGTGTGCGGGACTGACTCACAGTTGGCCAGTTTTTTTTCTGTTCTAGATCGTATCACAGATGAAAAGAGAACCAGCTCATGCTCAGTTACTGTGACATGACAGTAACTGAGTTACTGTGCTGAGTTACTGTGCTACCATCGAACGAAAATAAAATGGCTGTGAGTGATATATGAGAATTTGAGCGGATTCGTGGATTATTTGCATTTTATAACGGTTTATTTGATTTAGGGTTTGGCGTGATCCAATCCGTGCGTCATGTCGATCGTGTTCGTACCTATACCTATACCAACCTATGTAATGAAAATGAAAATGAAAAATTATATTTTTTGCGGTACAAACAAACTAGAATAGGTACTTAGGTTATCAAATAAAAGTAGTTAAAGCTGAAAAAATTTAAAATCCTTAACGCAATGAAACGGCTAAACCGATATAGATGAAACATAGCTAAGAACAATCCCGACAAATTCACCTTTAAAACAAAACAAAAAAACGGTTCATCCATTCGGGAGCTACGATGCCACAGACACACACACACACACAAACAACTTATAACACCCCGTCGTTTTTGCGTCGGGGGTTAAAAAGGAACACCTAAGAACGCACATCAGTGTTTATCTAGCACGCTCAATGAAGCTAATTACTCTATTCGACACTATAGGGAAGCTTTTTAGTCCATCAGTCAATCAGTCAGTCAGTCACTCCGTCGTCAGTCTGTCAGTCAGTCTTCAGTCAGTTAGTCCGTCAGTACATATCAGTCCATCAGTTCATCAGTCAGTTAGTCCGTTAGATACAGCTCGTTCACCGTAAGCACGTTTAGTAGTAGTGGAGCTTTTTTATGAAAAAGTTCGTCCGGGGAAGTACTACCACCATACCTATTTCTGCCGCAAAGCAGTAGTGCTCGCATTGCTGTGTTCCGGTTTGAATCAACATTTAGGCCACAGGCCGTTTTGCTGATACCTGTCACTTAATGACAAACAAATACCGCACCGTATTGTCTAGAATGTGGTGTCACGGCATTGTTTTGAATTTACAAAATTCTTCTTCATTACGAAGAAGAATGTCTTACCTGTAAGAAATCGTGAGCAAAGCTTTTAAGATGCATACCTACTTGAAGCACTCGACTTATGAATAATGTAGAAATTTTTCTTATTTCCATAAACAGCAGCTGAAGCATCATGTAGGGGGTACAACCTCACTTAACAGTTACGACGTTACACTCAAGTAATTGAAGAGAGTGGGTTCACAGCTTAGCATGATGCTATGTTGAAGAAAACTAGTTACTTAATGCTACACTTTCTACGGTTTAATATTCAAAGTTCACACTACAAAATCTTGAGATATTTACGAAATTGAAGGATTCGATGGTGGTGGAAGTGAACTTAGAAAAAAATAAGTTTTTGAAAGTTTAAATTATTGTATTACATGTAATTTTTACCAAGATTTGCCTTTCAATTTGTTTTCCAATATTTCGGAATAGTTTTTGCTTATTCACAACAATTAGGTTTAAACATACATCAGCTGTAATTTTGATAGTAGAAGAGCTTTTTTGTGGAAGAGTTCATCCGGGGAAGTACTTCCTACCGCGAACACTCAGGTTATGGAATGATCTCCCTGCTGAGGTTTTCCCAAGTGACTACAATATGGGGTTCTTCAAAAGGGGTGTTTAAAAATGTTTAAAGGGTCGGCAACGCGCGTGTGTTAGGTACCTCTGGTATTGCAGGCATCCATAGGCTACGGTAACCGCTTACCAATAGGTGGGCCGTACGCTTGTTTGCTACCTTGATAGTACACAAAAAAAACAGCGTATAGTGGTGGTCTTTCTGCAGCAAAACCTTAGTCTCACATTGCTTTGTTCCAGTTTGAAGGGTTTGCCGGGGGAATTACAAATACATGAGATTTTCCTTCTTTATGTCTCAGGGTGGCGGGCGCAGTGCAATGGCCTATGGGCACCCTATGGGGTGCATCCTAGATGGACGTGACCTGTGAGGTAATGCATTGTTAAAGACAGAGGTTACTGCTTAGCATCAGGTGGGCCATCAGCTAGTTCTGTTATTTATTTAAATTGAAAACAAACATTGTGTCCTGCCTAAGAATAGACCCTTCCGTCTCCTCCCGTGGATGTCGTAAAAGCCGACTAAGGGATTACCCGGACTTGTTGATAAGATTTGTCATGGCTGTAAGCTTATTATGGAATGTGTTATTACTGGAAGAAAGCGTTAGCCGAGTCAGTCGTGGCAAACAATGCTACCACCACTTGGCACGTCTATATTCCACAATGGTACAACCCCTGTGAAAAGAGCCCATTTGAGGCTCTGCCTACCCTTCGGGGAATAAGGCGTGTATCTATGTATGTAAAACAAACATCAAATTGAAAAGTCTCATTTAATTTCACTAACACCCTTCAAACCAGAATACAACAATGCAATATTAACTGTTTAGTGGCAGTATAATCTAGGTATAAGTGGTAATTCCCCGAACGAACACACTCACGAGGAGCAATACTGCTGCAATATCCACTCATGCACGGTCGTCAAGCTCGTCAAGCAAGCAAGATCATTCAAGCGTTAATTTTCGATTCATCGATGATGGCCTAGATTCCTTCGATGCCTAAATATAATGATTGATCATGGACAAAAAGATTCGTCAATGTAAGATATTAATTTAAATTAATTATTTTTGGAATACTTATCTATCTAACTTTTGAACCTGTCATGGTTATGTTGATACTTTTCACTAGAAACGCGATATTTAACATGATTTGTCGAAATATCGGGAACAATCAAAACTCAAAAGCCATGGTAAATATCCCGTTTCTAGTGAAAAGTACTTACTCTATTTTAGGTATTTATATTAAACTGCAATTTAATTTAAAAAAAAACTTTACTGTGTAGTTGAAATATGTTTTTTTTTATTAATTTATTGGGCTTAATATTAGATTTTATTAAATGTCGTTGAATTAAACGGCTCTGAGGACGAACGTACACACAGAAAGACGTATAGACGGACAGACAGACTGACAGACTGGACATGGTGAAACTATAAGGGTTCCTTGTCGGACTTCGGAACCCTAAAAAGTTTTTCACCCTCCAGTTTTTTCTTTATATATAATTTATTTCGCACCTTACGTGATATTAATCACTTTATTCCCGTCTTCCATATTCTGTTACCGTTCTCCGCGCGAAGGCCCCGTATTCAAGGATGAAAGTATAATTAAACCTGAGTTATTTACGTAGGAAAAGGCGTCCATTGTGTATGTTTACACGTGTTTATAGAAACCTTGGGCAAGGGGTGTTTTCATTCTGACTAAAAAGTGACGTCAAAAGGACGGTCAGTGATATTACTTAAATATTATAAATACCTACATATTTATTTTATCAAACTTGAAAGCTTTAGATAGTAACTGGCAGTCGACCCACCACATATACCAACATTTACCTACAAAGTAAAAGCTAAGCTAAGCTAGTAGTGTAAGCTAAGGTGATTGTAATCTGTTTTGTAAATCCAATAAATAAAAAAAAAAAAAAAAAAGTCAATAGTAGATTAGTAGCCAAGGGCTGTAAGGCATCAATTGCAGCGCGTATAGTTCGAGGGTGCCATTGATGCTTACACCCGAGCTAACTACTCTGCTTTACATCTCGATTGTGAGGTAAGTAGGTCCTTATTACCCCCAAATGGGGCTTGTAGGTGACCAATTAGCGCCCTAGGGTAATAATGTAGCTAGAAAAGCTCTAGGGCGGTAAGTAACCTAAAAAAAAACTTCACTCTTTAAAAAAGTTCGCATACATCTAACCATCATTCTGGCAATAGACATCATGCATTCAGTTTTTTAATTACTTACCGCTCTAGGGCTTTTCTAGCTAAATTATTACCCTAGAGCGCTAATTGTTCACCTACAAGCCCCATTTGGGGGTAATAAAGACCTACTTACCGAACATGAGAAAAGTAGTTTATGCACTAAGGGAATAAAGCAGCATCGCGGGCGGCATATTGAACCCTGAGCGTAACAGTTATTAGTTACAGTTAGTAGTATTACAGTTAGTGTCCTGAGTGAAGCAAGGGGTTCAAGCTGCCCAAGACGAAGACAGGCTTTATTCCAGAGGAGCATACTATACTTTTCACACCTCCTGCGAGACAATAAAAAATCACTGAAAATCACAACACCAAACACCGTCTTTGGTTTACATTCTTTTAAATCGCCTTTTTTTGAGTAATGCTTATGGGGGCAGCACGATTTTCGAATAAACCTCTTTACAATGCCACGGTTTTCCACGGGTTTCCACACGAATTTGACGTTCCAAATTCAAATCACTTTATTCCCTAGTAGTTTCATACAACTTTATATCCCTAAAGAGATAATGCTTTACTTTACGTTGAGGTAGAACGATATGTAATTGTAAATTGTCCAGAAAAAAAAACGTAGGTATTCATTGAATTCACAAGGATCATTTTGAACAAAATTGTACCTAACCGACTTGAGGCTGTTGATAATGATAGACCTGTAGAATAGATATACCTAGTCTTAGCTGGGCCTATCGAGCACTATAAGCACTTTATACAAATTACTACCAGGCGAAAAGTTGTAGGTACAAGTAGTGTGCGAATAGGCTTAAGTCGGCTTATGGGATCGTCGAGGAACATGTTTTAATAGGATGTAGGATGTTAATCACCTTATAGTCAGAAGGCCGAAATAATGTATTAGACGTAATCATAGGAAGTAAGGAGAATTGGTACGGAGGGAGTAGCACGTGTCGCCAGAATATGAGCAAATTGCTCAAATTCAAAAAAGAAAGCGTTAGCTAATTCAGTCGTGGGAAACAATGGCGGCGATGAGCTCACCACTTGTCACGTCTATATTCCACGATGGTGCAACCCATTGTGAAAAGAGGGCCCATTGAGGCTCTGCCTACCCCTTAAGGGAAAAAGGCGTTTGTCTATGTATGTATGTATGCTCAAACTCATTTGCGAGCAAATGAATTTGGGCAATTAGCTCATATTCTGGCTCATTCATAGGTCTAGTTTATTATCAAGTATATGAAGTTAAATCTCGAAAACAAACACAGAATTTGATGATACAATGTCAAAGATACTTTTCATCCCATCTATTCGAAAAGGACGACTAGGTTCGCCTTTAAGTGCACCCAACGGTGGTGTTTTATATGAGAAACTTTTAGCGGGCAGTAATGAGTTTTGCGGCGCACTTATTAAGTTCCTAATTCAAAAAGTGCGCGGCAAAGATAATTGCGGCGCACTTATTGAATTTGGAACCAGCGCCAAATAATTCGAACGCAAATATTGTTTTGAATAAATACTGGCTGGTACGACGGCCCAAAACCCAAAACAAAAAAACCCAAAACACACAAAAAACACAAAACACAAAAAAAAACACAAAAACACAAAAAAACACAAAATACAAAAACACAAAAAAAAAACAAAAAAAAACACAAAAACACAAAAAAAAACACAAAAAATACAAAACACACAAAAAACACACAACACAAAAAAACACAAAAACACAACAAAAAAAACACAAAAAACATAAAACACACAAAAAAACACAACACAAAAAACACAAAACACAAAAAAAACACAAAAACACAAAAAAACACAAAACACAAAAAAAAAACAAAAAAAACACAATAACACAAAAAAACACAAAAAATACAAAACACACAAAAAACACAAAACACAAAAAAAAACACAAAAACAAAAAAAACACAAAAAACATAAACACATTAAAAAACACAACACAAAAAACACAAAACACAAAAAAAAACACAAAAAAAACACAAAAAAGCACAAAACACAAAAAACACAAAACACAAAAAAACACCCAAAAAAAACACAAACACAACAAAAAAAACACTAAAAAACAACCATTTCTTTTATTAAATAATAATATTACAATAACATATGAGGCGCCTTTTATTTTCTCATAGTGGGTGATGAAAAGCAGAGTGTATCACACAGGCGCAACATATATTTTTGGCTCGGGCGACGTACTTTGAATCACTCGCTACGTTCAGGATTCTACCAAAGAATCCCTCGCTACGCTCGGGATTCTACTCTAGAATCTCTCACTTCGCTCTGGATTCAAAAAAGCGCCCTCGCCGTAAAAATATTATGTTGCTCCCTTATGATACAATCTACTATGGTGACTCTTCAGTTATTTTCCACATCCTTTATTTAAAGCGGGGAAAACAGCTACAATCGGGATAAAACAGTTTGGCACCGTGGTTTCTCTGATAAGCGGCTTAATGCCGTCTTGTGCCATAATACCTTGAAAAAAAATTACTAAAAAATAAAAATTATAAAAATAAATTAATGATGCTGGACAGTTCACACAAAATTATCTAGCCCCAAGCTAAGCAGAGCTTGTGTTATGGGGTACTAGATAACTGATATACCTAATACAATATATATTACATAGATTATTTTTTATTATACAGAGAAAATACCCAGAACACCCTGAACAAATATCTGCAGATTGCACAAATATGTGAGCAGAGGCGGGAATCGAACCCGCAACCACCTGCGTCGCAGGCGAGTCTTCGCCCGCCGCGTTACAGAGGCGGTCAAAGATAAAATACAGGACACATTGAATCACCAACACACGTAGTTTTTTTAAATTAATTAATGTGTTTAGTTTTTAATCCCCGACGCAAAAACGACGGGGTATTATAAGTTTGACGTATCTGTGTGTGTCTGTGTGTGTGGCTGTGTGTGTTGTTGTGTGTGTGTGTCTGTGTGTGTGTCTGTCTGTCGCATCGTAGCTCCCGAACGGATGAACCGGTTTTTTTTTTTTTATTTGAATGGTGAATTTATCGGGTGTTTGCTTAGCTATCTTTGGTCAAAATTGGTTCAGCCGTTTCATTGCGTTGAGGGTTTTTTAATTTTTACAAAATTAATTATTATTATTTGCATGAGGTTCATGCCTCAACAACACATAATCTGAGAAGAATTCGCTACGGCTGTCGAGATAAACCCCTGTGACATAGTTTAGACAGGCAGACGGATGGATGGCTTGGACTTAGTAGTAGGGTCCCGTTAGCACCCTTTGGGGGTAAACATTTTGTGATAAATGCTTTAAAATTGTTATTAGGTAATTACGGCGTAATGTGCAGAATAAACTCTTAATTAATAAAATAAATGAACGCTTTACACGCCTATTATGATTAAATACAGAACATTCTTCGTTTTGTAGGTAAATGAGGAAATTCTTGTCAAAACAATTTTGTTATTATACGGACCTTCGAGCCGGAGAAAAATTTAATAGCATTTCTGAAAAGCGAGTGTTTTTTAATTGGTTTATTTATAAAGGCAGTATAAAAAACCTATTTAAACCTACATAATATTTAAAATTATAATATAAAACAATTTACATAATTGGTTTATGTAATTGGTTGTTTATTCACAACAAAATTTCAAAAATTCAATAAAGTACCTCCTCTAACCTAAAATTAAATAACATTTATCTTCTTTTTTTTTAAAGATAAACGGCTTTTTACCACTATTTTTCGTCACTTTGCTGACGTTTCGAGACTGAGTTCAGAAGCCTCTTCAACATGAGCAAAGTGACGAAAAATAGTGGTAATTAGCCGTTTATCTTTTAAAATTATTCCCAACCACGTTAGTTTCAATTCTACATTTATCTTATTGGCCAACTGGATTATCTATGAGGATCAAGTCTGTCATAGATAACTCAGTCTGTCCATGCCGTCACCAGATGGCAGCATACACAGAATGCTGGCAGCATCGCCATGTTGTATGGCAATGCTTATTCGCTGGCCGAATTAAAAGCCAGCATTCTCTAAAGCAATTTTTTAAACTGTACTGTTCCTTTTCATCGGGTGCTTTCCCATTGAATGATAACGACACGACACGATATCGTTGACAATATCGTCTGACAAATATAGGCATAATTTATAAACGCTTTCACACTGTCAACGACTCCGTTGAGTCAGTCCGTCAGATCGTGCAATTCCTGGGAGCATTCCCCGAAATGTAACCTATAGAAGATCGAAAGGCATGCAACCTAACGGCGGTGCTCGAGACTCTGGATCTTAGTCTCCGCCATATGTTGCTCACCTATAAGCCTGAAAGCTCTACTTTCGATCGAGTCCAAGGCGGCAAGCTGTTAAAAACTCCACATCTGTGTCAACTGTGTGGTGTGTTTGGCGTAGTGTTAAAAACCTGTGCCCCTGAGTTGTCTCCAATATTAACGCTACTTTCCAATATTAACGCTAATATTAACGAAGTCCCCAAGTCTTGGAAGCTCGCTAACGTGCAACCTGTGCCCAAGAAAGGCGGTCGTGCTGACCCTTCGAACTACCGCCCTATCTCGGTCACCTCCCTGCTATGTAAATGTATGGAGCGTGTGCTGAATAGGAAACTCCTTGCATACCTCGAAGGTAACGACCTCCTCAGTGATCGCCAATACGGTTTTCGCCGAAATCGGTCTACTGGGGACCTTCTTGTGTATGCCACGCACATTTGGAGTGAGGCCATCTAGAAACATGGTGAAGCACTGGCTGTTTCACTAGACGTCTGGAAGGCCTTTACAGGGTTTTCATTCAAGATTTTCCATTCGAGACTTTTCAAACAAGATTTTTCATTCTAGTTATTTCATTACAGATGTCCAATTGGAGATTTTCCATTCGAGATTTTTCATTCAAGATTTTTCATCTGACATTTTCATTTGAGTTTTTTCAAACGAGATTTTTCAAACAAGATTTTTCACTGTAGGTTTTTTCACTAGAAATTTCCAGTTGGAGATTTTCAGTTCGAGATTTTCCATGCGAGACTTTTCATTCGTGATTTTCCATTCGAGATTATTCATTCTAGATTTTTCATTTGAGATTTTTCATTCGAGATTTTTCATTTGTGATTTTTATTCGAGTTTTTCATTAGAGATTTTCTATTCGAGGTTTTCCATTCGAGATTTTTCATTCGAGTGTTTTCAAACGAGATTATTCAAACAAGATTTTTTATTCTTGTTTTTTCATTAGAGATTTTCCATTCAAGATTTTCAATTCGAGATTTTCCATTCGAGACTTTTCATTTAAGATATTCCATTCGAGATTTTTTATTTGAGATTTTTCATTCTAGATTTTTCATTTGAGATTTTTCGTGTGAAATTTTCATTTGAGATTCAAGTTTTTTAATTCAAGATTTTCAATTCGAGATTTTCCATTCAAGACTTTTCATTCAAGATTGTCCATTCGTTCAGATGTCCACGTATCATAATGTTACCGAGCTGACTGTACAAAAGCAAGCGATGACGAATTTACCCTACATTTTTTCGGTGACGAATTTACCCGATGACGAAAGAACCCTAACCCATCGTGAGGATATCGCAACGACACGGTGCGGGGTGAAGGAGAGTAGTCAGTGGAATGATGCGATGGAATGATGCCACATACCACATCTAAGTAATATGTGTGTCGCACTTTGTTGGTTGAAAACTTTCATATTTATTTTCTGGATTAGACTTAAGATGAGCAAACTCGAGAAGAGAAGAGAAAAACTGCTGAGTAAAAATATGTTACATAATAAAAAAGGCATTTAATCCGTACACTATCATTACTAACAAACAAAGGTTATAATATAAGTATAGAAACAATATTTAGGCTAGTGTATGAAAAAAGGTCGAGTAAGTAAAAAAACCTGGCTAAGTGCGAGTCGGACTCGTGCACGAAGGGTTCCGTAACATTATTTATGATAACGGCAAAAAAAACAATCTAAATATTTATTTTATTCTGTTTTTTATTACCTATTTGTTGTTATAGTGGCAACAGAAATACATCATCTTTGAAAATGTCAACTGTCTAAATATTATACGGTTCATGAGATTACAGCCTGTAAACAGACGGACGGACGGACAGCGGAGCTAGGGTCCTGTTTTAACGGAACCCTAAAAAAGAAAAAGTGAAGTGTAGTAAAAGTGAAGTAATTACTTCCCCCTCCCCGTTCCGAGTAATCATCATGCATATTTCATCTTACTTATTTGTAAATCACTCAAATCAGTATATTGACCAGGTTAGTGAAACACATCGTCAGGAAATTAAAATTTTGAGACGAAGTACTGCATTCGGATGGCACGTCGTGTTGCCACGATATCGTATCGTGTCGTTATCGTGCAATGTGAAAGCACCCACGTCAGGCCACGTTTGTACTAATGGAACTCAGTTTCCAGTTAGTTATGTAGTTTAGATAGGGTTATGTGGTTCTGTTGTACTTAACATGCGGTATGTACAGATATAGCTTTCTAGTTATAACTTCGGGGATCTTGACATAATCCTCAATTTTCATTAGCCTTAATATCCATTATCCAAAACATCTATTATCTTATTTAACAGTTTGCGGTATCTTGTGGGTACACGCGTGAATTTGAACCGATTAACGTTAAGAGTAATTGTTTAATGTATAACATGGTCCTGAATAATAAGCAGAAGCGACTGCAATGCGACTGTAAATTTTTAGAGTTCATTGTCTAAACGGAGCCCTATTTTTCTCGCTCGTCAGTCTGTCTGTCCCTCTGTCACAAGGGTCTAGCGGCTAAGCCCCTGAAGCTACACTCTTCATATTTACATTGTATATTTGTATGTATCTTACTCACCCAAAACCAAATCCTATTAATATTATAAACGCTAAAGTTTGTAAGGATGTATCTTTGTTACTGTTTCACGTAAAAACTACTGGATGGATTTGGATGAAATTTGGAATGGAGATAACTGGACTCCCGGAATAACACACAGGCACATTTCTATCCCGATATTCCCACGGGATCGCGACTTACGCGGGTGAAACCGCGGGGCGCTGCTTTTAGTAAATATAACCATTTTGAAGTTTTGTGAGTACAAGTACCTACTACTTACATACACACTATTACTACATATACTAACTACATAGATAGCTGTGAAAAAAATACTACCCCAGCATGTAGGATCATTTTAAAGATCGTACGCATATTTAAAACCTAAATTTAATTTAGAAATTTTCTAACAGAAATTTCTAATAATGTGTACAGCCGTTGTTAAATGGACAAACTAACCAACATATATCCTTTCACAATCATAAATTACGAATTACAATAGACCTTTTCTTCTTTCAGATATTTCACGAATGAAAATGGCGTTAGTACTAAGGGACCAGAAATAAAAGAACCTTCAATATACAGTGGTAAGTAAACAATACCTCTACCAAAATTTACGTCACTTTATTTTATTACAAGCTTTATATTAACTTGCAATGTACGAGTATGTCCGGGTGGAATATGTTTGTCCGGGTGGAATATGTTTGTCCGGGTGGAATCTTGCAACTGAATTTTAAAGCAGTTAAAACTCAACCGATTGAGCTGAAATTTGGCATATGCGTCAAGTTCCGATGACAATACAATATGATGGCGACAGCGAGCTGCTCTGATGGTGGACACGGAAAGTGGACAACGGTACTCCTCGATGGATAATTGAAGACTGGCCGAGTTTAGGCTCATTTTGATCAGGGTTACGATCACTAATTTTATAAAAGCTTGGATTAAAAAATATATTTTTCACATAAAACTTATTTACTTTTCGCATTCTTGTGGGGCGCACGCTGAATCCTTGAACCAATGTGAAAATAAGAAAAAAAATTTGATTGATCAAACAATCATACTTTCTGATCTGTTCTGTTCTCAGTAATTGGAAAATACCTTTCGAGGTATTAAGAAGGTTATTAAGAAAGTTGTACAACTCTACGTCGTTATGCGACGCTGTGGCAGCGATGCAAAGAATGCAAGAATCCCCGCTCCACGCAATTCTCTTAGCACGAGTTTAACCCTATCGAATTGTTAAACCCATCACAATTTACTAGTCAAATCAGCAAGATGACAAACCACGCCTGTACCAAAGGCGAGAAACATTATGATACATTACCTGTACACCGTCGTCTTATTTTCTTGTTTTATCCTGTCCATCCAAATTCTGTCTGGAAGAGATCGCTTTTAGTGATAAGACCGTCCATTGTACGTTGTTAATTAGTTTATCTATCTATCTATCTATCAGAGGCATTGACCTACATTTGAATTGTTTATTTTACTAGAAAACGTGGTAAATGTTGTTACAGCTTTGGAAAATATACAGGGGCTTTGATTTTATACTGACGACAATCATATGGCGGTTTCTTCAAACACAAAATTATACTTAAATAAAATATGTATAATTACGATTTACTCGTAAAAGCCTAAAGTTTTCTAGAAAAAGTTCAGACAATGTTTTTGAAAAACTTAAGAGATCTATTCGGTAAATTTGCTACCACTCTCTTAAATTCAACATCCAAATTTAAGGGCAAGAATCCACAAAAGCGTAGATTTGCTGATATCTCCTTTCTTTACGCGCTCATTGCTTTCTACTTCCATGGAATTAAGCTGATGAAAATAAAACATTGCCGTTTGACCATTTGCACTAAAGCTAAAGCGGAGAGATATAAATAAAATAAATATTGCTGGACAGTTCATACAACATTCTAAGCAGAGCTTGTGTTATGGGTACTAGACAACTGATATACATAATACAATATATTACATAGATAGATATTTTTTATTATATGTAGAAAATACCCAGAACACCCTGAACAAAAATCTGCGGATCACACAAATATTTGTTACGAGGCGGGAATCGAACCCACAACCTCCTGCGTCGCAGGCGAACGTTCGCCCGCCGCGCCACAGAGGTCGTTTAAAATGTAGGAATATGGATATCCTTAGTTATTTATACAAAGCAATTATAATCTCTGCAAATCTTCACTTTGGTAGATACTGGCCCGGAAACGCGGCCGAATGGACGGTAAGACTAATTAGATTGTCAATTATTATGCGATAGCTCAACAGAAATTCCTTTCATTTTCCTCAGTATATTAGAAAAGACCCTATATATAAAGGCCTACGCTTAGCTACAGTGACACATTGCCCGGACAAAATCCACAGTAAACCTTACCGAAAAATTAAGCTCGAATTTACCAAGGCGTGGTAAATGCCACGTGATTCCACACAGTGCGTGAGTAGACTTAAAGTTTCAGGGATCACGTTCTCACCCTTAACTTAGACCCTCAGGCAAACTTCCCTAATCCATCTCAGTATCAATCTCAGATTAGTGATTCGTGAGATAATGTATCTTGTTATTTCTCCAGATCAGCTTCTGTTTATATACACAAGTATGAGAAAGACTTGCGCCCTGAGGGTTCCATACCGTTACTTCCTGAACGGTTTAGTATGCGTTTAGGGTGAGATGGATAGATAGATATTAGATAGATAGATAGATAGATTAACTCTTTATTGTACACTTACACACAACGGAAATACAAAACATAACTAAAAAAAAAACAAAAAAATGCACAATGTTATCCCCTATAGCGATTTCTTCCAGACAACCTTAGAATGAAGACGATGATATGGAAGAATGGGACAGTGGTGTTATCAGCTTGATATATACACATATCATCAAATATGACTTATTTATATACAAACCTACATTATAATACATAAAATAAATACATAATAATATAAACACAACATAACAACAGACAAGAATAATATAACTCAACAGGACGAAGAAGACTGCTGGAGATAAAACAGTTTGACACGATCTTTAAAATAATGTAACGACGGAGCAAGCGGAATCGACAACCGCAATAAATTCCACAGCCGAACAGCTTGTGAGGTTGTTTGTGTGTGAAAAAGAATGTTCCCATTTATCTGCATTACGGTTTGACAGATAATAAAAATCATAAAACCGTATCTAAACACGGTGCCTGTGCCTGAAATTTCACTAACAACCATACCCCTCAAACCGGAACACAGCAATGCGAGCACTACTGCTTTGCTGCAGAAATAGCTATGGTGGTAGTAGGTTCTTCCTCGGACGAACTCTTTCACAAAAAAGGTATATATTACAGAATATATAATAGTACAAATACTACTTATGTAAAGATCCGATCTGATCCGTGCTGTGAACAGGAAAAATATCGACTCATTCGAGATGTTCTGTTGGAGGAGAATGTTGCGTATACCTTGGACTGCAAAAAGAACTAACAAGTCTATTCTCGACCAACTGCAGATCAAAACCAGACTATCCACTATTTGTTACCAGCGAGTATTGAGCTACTTTGGTCACATCGCTCGGAAGCAACCAGACAACCTAGACAAACTAGACAAACGGTTGTGGTTGGGAAGATAGAGGGGAAAAGACCTCGTGGCCGATGACCTAAAAACCGATCAAATAAAAAACATACCTGAAATTAATTAATTAGCTTATTCATTAATTTTAGTAAATATTTGAATGCAGTATTGATAAGTTTTAAAAATAAAATAAAGTCTCCTTTCCGCAAAATATAGAATAGAATAGAATAGAAATAATATATTTTGCACAGTAGCATACACACAGTCAAAAAAATAAAAAAAATATCTAATATCCTATCTACAATATTTAAGGTGCTTTCCCTTCATTTCGCATAGTCTTGGGACGCCTGTATAATGTAATTTTAGTTCGGAGAAAATACTTAGAGTGGATTTCAGTGAGGGATCGTGGCTTAAACGTGGATTACAGTCTCTGGAGTACGTAATTTGAAGTAAAACATATTTTTATCCGACAACAGCGCGAGAAAGGTAGATAAATTTATTTATTTTCTTAGCTCATACTAATTCATTGTGACACAAAAATGTATAAAGAGCCACATACGTGAGGGTAACCAGGAGAGAACCAGTGACTCGAAAAACACAGATTCGTGTCATAATGATGAATTGATTGTGTTTTTAATTAACCTTTCGCTGGATATATAATTTTGTACTAATACAAGTATTCTTTTTTTCTTTTGTTTGTTTATGTGTACCTAGCTGTAAGTTTTCCTAAGATTCTAAAATAAAATAAATTCTACAACTTTTATACCTGACATCACTTGGTATTCAATAAGGTCTATATTTGCTGGAAAAAAGTATTCGGTCGAGTAATATTTATTTTGACACTTCATTTAATTTCATTCCCATCTCGACCATTAGGGACGAGTTTAATTCGGCCGGAACTACTATTTTATTAAATAAAATATTTAAGCTGAATACCCGCGCTTTGCTAAGCATCACATCACAAAATGACGAAAACTTTGTGACCCCTTTTTACCCCTTTTTAAGGGTTATTTGAAAAATCCTGAAATATGTCTTCAATTATTCTGTATTTTAAGTACCCATACCAAGTTTCAAGAAAAAGGCACCACGCGATAAAATGTTCCAATACAAACTTTAACACCCCATTGCACCCGCTTTTGGGGATAGTTCGGGGAAAAAATCTTTTACCCTTTTATGATTTGTATTGAAGCATACTTATGCAAAGTTTAATGTTTATAAGTTCAAGAAATACGGTTTTTCATACAATGGTTTTCACCACTCTTCACGCTCTTAGGGGTTGAATTTTAAAAATCCCTTCTTAGTGCGTCTTTACTTCCTAAAAAGAATACACCCTGCAAGTTTCAAGTGTCTACGTCCAGCTTTTTGGCTCGGCGATGATGATTGAGGGAATCAGTCGGGTTAAGCTCATATAGTATAGAAGTAGATTAATATTATTACCGAATTTGAAAAGTGTCATAAAAGTGACGTGTGTTTAAGTTCAAGTTCAAGTGTTTATTTTAGACTAGTGCCGGCCCGCGACTTCACTCACGTTTTACCAGGACCAAAGTAGCCTTATAGCTCAATCTAAGTCATAACTATCTGTGTACCAAATTTCATTGAAATTGGTTCAGGCGTTTCGGCGTGATTGAATAACTAACAAACATACAAATATCGAAACATCGTAACTTTGACCTTTGTGATATTTAATGGTATTCCAAGTATTAAAATATAAAGTAAAAATATAAGTAATAAATTAAGTATATTAAATTTCCCCTTACTTGATAGCTTCTTAAATTTAAGCCCTACTTAAATTTAAGATGGACTTAAAATTAGGGCCGTCCTTGTTTGCGGTTGTTATCCAGTCGTAATACCCTTCTACTACAGCATTATTATTTGAGAGCACTGGTCGTCTAGTAGGAGGAACCCCGACTTCTAATCTCGGGGTCGTGGAATCAAATCCGTCGTGCATTTTTTTATACTTACAATATTTATGTGCTCAAAATTACGGTGGATGATCTTCAATTTAGACTTATTGAGAAATGTACTAAGCCTTAACAATAAGCCCATAGCAACAACAATACCTTAGAAACTAACATACATATAAAAACACTGTATTTATAACTTCAACTAACGCAGGATGGTGAAACCAACGGTGAAAAGAGGCCCATTTGAGGCTCTGCCTACCCTTTCGGGGAAATAGGCGTGTGTCTATGTGTGTTTGTATGTACCATATGTCTTTAAAACTTCATTTAGCAGAACAGACATTACACCAATCTAAGTATAATGAAACTTTAAACATGGCTAACTACTTATGTATGCAAACGAGGATCTTATGTAAGGCATTTAATCCTCAAAGCCCCGGAAACTCTACCGACATGTTAAGTTTACACAGCAAATACTGGAACTGGTTGGTTCAATCCACTCAGACTCAGCCAGGTGATCAGATAGCCTATCTTTCTTCATCCGCATGTAAAGAAGTCGCCAGAACAAACCAAGCCGGTTTAGCTGCGACTGTCACACGTCTAAAGCGAAGGCCAAACTAGAGCGTTCAACCTGCGTCTACGATGGCGTGCAAATATAATGTATATTATTAGTCTTTTAAAAGGATTTTTCAACTTTCATAGCTACGTACAGTTTTGTAGTTTTTAGGGTTCCGTAACCAAAAGGTAAAACGGGACCCTATTACTAAGACTCCGCTGTCTGTCTGTCCGTCTGTCACCAGGCTGTATCTTATGAACCTTGATAGTTAGACAGTTGAAATTTTCACAGATGATGTATTTCTATTGCCGTTATTACCAAAAATACTAAAAAAAAATATAAAAAAAATATTTAAGGGGTTTCCCATACAACAAACGTGTTTTTTTGCCGTTTTTATAGATAAATACGGAACCATCTGAGGTTTTCCCGCTTGATTACGACCTGTGTCGCTTCAAGAAAAATGTTCATAAATTCCTTCAGGGTAGGCAGCGCATCGACAATACCCTGGGTGTTGCCAGTGTCTATAAGAGACGGTGACCACTTCACATCAGGTGGGCCGTATGCTAGTATGACTATTTATTTCATAAAAAAAAAAAATGGGATCCCGAATTCCAAACGTCACGGTCGCGGGCGTCTTCGATGAATTATTCTACTCCGAAAATTGATGTGCATAATAATATTAAGTGCTCGGAGAATATAGTTAAGAAACTGGCGTGTGCATAGACCTTCGTGCAAGATGCAGTTTTCACCACACTAAATAAGCCTATAAAAGTTTATTAGCTGTTTTCTAAGTACTTGGTTTGAGCGTAGGACCGAAACACAAGGCCTTTAAACTAAGAGTCACTTATGTAGGTATATTGGTGATTTTTGTAAAGTTTTGATACCCAAAATACATGGAAATAATCTTATTTTTAACCGACTTAAAAAAAAAGAAGGAGGTTCTCAAGTCATGTGTTTTTTTGACTTAACCCCGACGCAATAACGACGGGGTGTTATAAGTTTGACGTGTCTATGTGTCTGTGTGTGTATCTGTCTGTGGCATCGTAGCTCCCGAACGGATGAACCGTTTTTTTGTTTTTTTGTTTGAAAGGTGAACTAGTCGGGAGTTTTATTAGCTATGTTTGATCAAAATCGGTTCAGCCGTTTCATTACGATGAGGGTTTTTTTAAATTTTTACAAAATTAATTACTTATTTATATTTGTTACCTCATGTCTCCTTCATTTATGAACCGATTTGGAAATATATTTTTTTAGTTAACTCGATACGCTTCCAGATTTGTCCCATTTTCAGCAAAATCTGGTTCTGATGATGGGATCCATGAGGAATTGAGGGAACTCCTCAAATAATATAGGCACACATATAGCTATTTCAGTATTTTCAGCAACAAGGCAAGCAGAAAGATCCATATGGTGAAGCGAAGTCGTTCGAAAAGAATTATTTAAACCACAAATGGCTTGTACATACAGCATGTCAGAGACAATCTTATTAAAATCACAGAGCCACCGCGCACGGAATTTAATTTTAAACGGTTAGCTCCTATTTGGTCTTCTGTTCTATTGTTCCGTGAACAATTTCAATACGTAGGTCGGATGAACGGTTGAAAATTGTATTAAAACTTGTTCATAAAAATGTTTGAAGTGACAGAAAATTGAATAAATTACCTCTCATAATGTTCTATCATTTAGGAGAAAGGCCTCTATCGTTAAAAAACTAAGATATTTGATGTTTTTTCGCTATGACATACATATATTGGCCCGTGTAGCGTTGCGGTTCGATTTCCGCCTCAGATTAAATATTTTGACGGTCTGCAGAGATTTGTTCAGGGTATTCTGTTTTTTTTTGTATGTAATAAAAAAAAAATATGTAATGTATTTATGTATATCGGTTATCTAGTACCCATAACACAAGCACGGCTTAGTTTGGGGCTAGATAATGTTGTGTGAACTGTCCAGCATTATTTATTATATTTATTTATTTATGTCGCAACCAACTGCTAAGCACTATTACTACTTCTTCGTGTCACTGGTTATATCTTAGTCACCCTGCGTTTTTTCACAGTCCAGCTTGATTCCAGTGGTGGCCTTGAAAAAGGCATGGTGACCAATGATGAATGAAACAGTGTGGTGAAAGGAATCATGCAATTTTTATAATACCAGTGTCCTCCCGCGGATGTCATCACGTTTTAAATCAAGTCATAACCAATCTGTGTACCAAACTTGATCAAAATCGGGTCAGCAGTTTCGGCGTGATTGAGTTGCAAACATCCAAACATCGTAACTTTGACTATTAGATTGATAGATAGATAGAAAATTATTTATTGCACAAGACAAAAAAGCAGTACATAGGCGAACTTAATGCTAATTAGCATTTTCTTCCAGCTAACCTTTGTGTAATGCAGAGTGGGTGGTAGTGCTATTGAAAATAATTAAAGATCGAGATTAAATGATAAACATAATTAAATATCTACTCTATTATAATATTAGTGGGACTAATGGATTCAACTTTAATTTTATTTTAATAAAAAAAAATTCTTAAGTCCGCTGAAATTCCACAATGTCTGAAGACCCGACTTTATAACCAGTGTGTTCTGCCTACCATGACTTACGGTGCCGAGACATGGACGCTCACGCAGGAGGCTGTGTACAGGATGAGAGTTGCACAGAGAGCCATGGAACGCGCCATGCTCGGCATCAAGCTTATAGACCGTGTTCCCAACGTCGAGATACGAAGTCGAGCGAAGCTCAAAGATGCTGGGAATTATATAACGGAACTAAAAGGGAGTTGGGCAGGATACCTGGCAAGACGAGGTGACGATAGGTGGAGTAAGGCGCTAACTGAATGGCGCCCAAGAACTGGATACAGAAACGTTGGTCGTCCAGCAGCGAGATGGGCAGACGATATCGCATGCGTCGTGGGCCGAACCTGGATGAGACTGGCACGGGACCAGAAGGAATGGCACAGACAAAGAGAGGCGTATACTCAGCAGTGGGTGAAGTCAGGCTGTGGACGATGATGATGATGAAAATTAAATTAAAAAGGAAGGCAACAATGGACTAGTCTCTATTTAAAGAATATCCAATCAGAAATTTATTTTGCCACAGACATCACAATTATTTTTTTGGTCCGAATTCCTATTATTGTTTGTCGAGTACAGACAAGACTCGGTTTATTTGTATAGAGCCAATTGTCGACCATTCAATTAGGACATCAATCAATTCTGTTGTCAGTCCTCGACAACTTGATCAACTCGAGCCGTTCGAAAATGTGTCATGATTCATTAGACTTTAAGTTGAGGTTTAAATGGCTTCAGTGTTTTTTGTGGTGGACAAGTTACTTCGACATTAATCAGTTCAATCAAGTCTTGTGTTTGTACAAGTTACAGCGGTATTACTACAAAAATGTTTTCGTAGCCGTTTCACACAGAGCAAGCACTGCGTGCTACGAAGCTCTACGAGATTTTACCCATTTGATATGATATACTTACTTTTTTTTTGACCCCTCTTGGACCCTAATATCTCAACAACGCCCTGACCGATATAGCTCATAACCTTACCGACAAATTGTATATTGTAATATACTATCTACCCTACAATCAAATCTCATGAAGCGGTTCGGAAGTTATGCTTCGACAAACATACTTACAAAACGCCGATTCTTCCAAGTCGACTCAGAGAACTCGCTTCGCTCGTTCAATTAATTCAACGAAATTTTATAAATACAAACTGGAGACTAGAGTTTCTTGCGTTTTCAGGCTACACTTTCGTAACATGTAACTTGTGAAAAACGTCTATATACAAATCACAAACAGACACTCCGTTCCTTTTTATGGTGATTTGTAGAATAAACTAGTATGCTATTTAAATCATTTCATATTTATAAATATCTAGACAAGAATATTCCTTGTATTACCATAGTAACATCATTTAATGGAGGAGGGCGAGAAAATGTACTTACTTATATTAATATTACAGATCTCTTAAAAAGTTTTTCATAAACATGGTGAGTGTTTTTGTAAGACATAAAGGAATTAACAATTTAATGAAATAACTTTCGTTATTAAGTGTACGTTACTGTATCATTTATTTTTGAATTTTTTATAACTTTTTTGATAAGCGTGTTATGTCTAACAATATTATGGTGACAGCGAGCTGATCTGATAATGAACACGAAAGGTGGACAATGGAACTCCTCGATGGTTAATAGTAGACTGGCCGTGTTTGGGCTGGAGACGAAAGGTGGACAATGGAACTCCTCGATGGATAATAGTAGACTGGCCGTGTTTGGGCTGGAGACGAAAGGTGGACAATGGAACTCCTCAATGGTTAATAGTAGACTGGCCGTGTTTGGGCTGGAGACGAAAGGTGGACATTGGAACTCCTCGATGGATAATAGTAGACTGGCCGTGTTTGGGCTGGAGACGAAAGGTGGACAATGGAACTCCTCGATGGTTAATAGCAGACTGGCCGTGTTTGGGCTGGAGACGAAAGGTGGACAATGGAACTCCTCGATGGATAATAGTAGACTCGCCGTGTTTGGGCTGGAGACGAAAGGTGGACAGTGGAACTCCTCAATGGTTAATAGTAGACTGGCCGTGTTTGGGCTGGAGACGAAAGGTGGACAGTGGAACTCCTCGATGGTTAATAGTAGACTTGCCGTGTTTGGGCTCATTATGTTCTGCTCATGGTTCTGCTTTCTAATATATTTATCATCATCTACATTATCAATCGGATGTACACTTTATAAAACTTTGTTTCAAAAATAGTAAAATTGAACTTATTTAAACCATGATTATTGAATTGTATTTAGTTTAAAGTAGACTATAACTTCCGATAACTCCATGCATTGTTAGATTTAAAATTGTGTTTATAACGTAAATTTTAATCTATGTGAAGTCATTTTATTTTAATCAAAAACTAAATTACAGTCAAACAAACAAACAAACATACACTATAAGAAAAACATTCGACGTTCCCAGCCCGACAAGGCAAAAACGAATTAAAACTATCGTGGTTAGGAATCATTCTAAAAGATAAACGGCCCGTTCAGTCTCAAAACGTCAGAAAAGTGACGAAAAACAGTGGTAATTAGCCGTTTATATTTTAAAAGGCATAAACGCCTAATTTAAAAAAACTGGCCAAGTGCTTGTCGGACTCGTGCACGAAGGGTTCCGTACCATTATCTATAAAAATCGCAAAAGAGCCCCTTAAATATTTATTTTATTCTGTTTTTAGTATTTATTGTTATAGCGGCAACAGAAATACATCATTAGTACAGGCAAATTAGGTGATTTTTAGCAAAAGTGTGGAAGTAATTAGATGTAGTCACAAAACCTTTTCTAATTGTTTTGTTTGGCTTGAAAATCACCTCTAATATAACTTTCAGCAAATTCACCCCCCCGGAACAGGGTGAAATAGGGTGAAAACCTTATAATACCCGTAACTTAATGGGGAAAATAGATGTAGTCGGTGCAATTCGGCATACACTTAAGACCGTTATGATCTACATTTGCACCAAGTATTTTTTTAATTCGACTTACGGAACATACGGAAAAAAAAACATTTCTAAAAAAAACTTTTTTTCTGTATTGCGGCTCGGGGGAAATTGAAGTAGTCGGTGCAAATTGACAGAATTACCAGAAAAATGGGCCAAAAAAATTACCAGGTTTGCACCTGGGTACCTCACACGGAAGTCACTTTTTCCATATTTTATTGTCGCTCTACTTCGGGGAAATTTCAGGCAATTCTGGAATTTCACTTAAACTTATTCATTTGATTAGTACTACATTCGCCAGCCATATAATACTGGAATTTATATACGGAACATGCATTTTTTAAGTATTATATATGTAAATTCAGTGCGGTGCTAAGAAACTAATATATATACTGTGGCGCTACACTGCTAACACTGTCCCCCGACCGCGGGGTGCATCCGTATTGATCCCAGAAAATCATCCCACGAGCTGAAAGTAATAATAATTATTCCGGATTCATACAATTAATATTCATTTCATTTTTAGAGTCCGTATTTATCCCACCTAGAAATACCTACATCTAAAACGAGTGAAAGTAACGTCAGCAAAAAAATATGTTATCATGGAACATCTATTTATTTCATAAAATTGTTGGTATAAAATAATCAACAAATTAATAATAAATACAGTGTGTCCCAAAAAGTAGTGTCAAGCCGAAGTCCAAAGAAAGGTTACCCCCAGAGATACCCGAATCACCCCCATTTCGCGATTTTTAGTAGTTTTCGAGTTATGTGTTTTTAAGACAATCGGAGCTCTTACAATTTTGGCCATTGTGACTCGATTCGTTGAGGTAGAGGCCTGTTTTTTTTGTTGTAAATAAGCTAAATACTAGGGCTATGATAGCATTTACATCAATAGAACCTACTATTGCATTAAAATAATAATAATAATATGTTTTTTTTTTTTTTTGCCTAAACTCTTACTTTCAATGAACGTTTAAAAAAAAAAGTCACATAATCTTTTTCATCCAAGCCTATCAAAAAAACATGGCTGATGTGACAGTTAATAGTCATGTAACCTTGTTCCAGATTCTTGCACAGGATCATAAAAACACTCAATTTAATAAAAGTTAGTTCAAAAAAGAGTTTTTGAAAATGTTCTGCAAGTCGGAATTAAAAAGAAATGTGACAGTCTGAAGATTGTATTGCACATAAGCAATAGTAAAACAACCCATCTTTGTTGTTCAAGGACATTATTTTCTACATACGAGGCAGAAACCTGCGACAGATGGTGGGCCCATTCCAACTGCCAGATCGCCTAAATGGCGAGTCATACTTGAACTTTTTAAGAGAAGATTTAAATGGATAATCCACAGACATCATTTTACTAACACGCCAAAACATAACTTTTTAAAACGACGGCGCACCATGTCACTTTGCGTCAAAAGTAAGACAATATCTTAATGACAGGTTTTTTTTAATACTACTTAGAATGACTGAACAAGCAGATGGTCCACCTGATGATAAGCGGTACTCTCTTCCTATGAATAGTGCATTATCACATAGGTCACGCCCTCCTAGGACGCACCCTATGTGACATTGCACTGCGCCCGCCACCCTGAGACATAAAGATGAAAAGTCTCATGTGACTGTAATTTCACCGGCACCCATACCCTTCAAACCGGAACACAGCAATGCGAGCACTACTGCTTTGCGGCAGAAATAGGTATGGTGGTAGTACTTTCCCGGACGAAGTATTTCACAAAAAAGCTCTACTACTACTAATAAAATGCGATACTTGGTGATAAATGGATTGGCCGAGGCATCGCATGGCCCCCACGATCTCTCGACTTAAACTCCATTGACTTTTTTGTTTGGGGATATTAAAAAGAGATTGTTTACTCTCGAGAGTGCCGAAATGTGGCAGAATTGCGAAAACGGTTGACCCAAGCAGAAGCAACAATTCAAAAGCAACAGAATCGCTTTTCTACGCTTTAAAGATAATTTTTTTAGACGATGCTGATTATGTATTGAGCAAGAAGGTCGCCATTTCGAAAATTTATTGTGATGATTGACTGAATACATGCAATGCTGAAAGTTATTATTTAGTTTTATTTAAGATTTCACTTAATCTTAAAAACCAGAATTTCGCATTCAACTGTTTAAATTGAATATCATGAATGATCCCGTAAAAGAATCTCAATCAAATTTACATGATAAATAGCTGACATAATGACCAAGTTTTTAAGATAGGTTTGGATGAAAAAGTTTATGTGACTTTATTTTTAAAATGTCCTTAGTATGTAAGGGACTAAACAGAATTTTTAATTTTTCCATATTTTTTATTTTATTTCAATGCAATGGTTCGTGCTGTGGATGTAAATGCTTTTGTTTGTTACTGTTTCGATTACTTTAAAAACCGATATCTGAGGTTTACTGTCATCACAAACAAAAATAAGTATAAAATATTTAAAAAAAAAGTGGAAGCCATTTTTAAAATATTTTTTCAGGAAAATCACGGACTAGTGTAGAAATCGTTTCAGAGAATCAGAATTTTACAATTATTTATAACATAAGCTTTTAGATAACATGTGCAAATAAAATAATTAAATTACACACATAAAATAAAATTATAAATAAAATGTGCAATTTCTAAATAAATAACGAAATTCCGATATTAATATCGGAATGCAAATATTGAGATTAAATATCGGAAATCAGTATAGGAATTGAAAACCTTCCGATATTACATGCCCTAAACGTGACAAACAAGCAGACGGCACGCCTGAAGTAAAGCAGTCACCGCCGCCTATGGACAACACCCACGGTATTAAAAACGCGCTGCCTACCATTAAGAGAACTATTGATATTTCTCTTGAATTTACCCATATTGTATAATTTATAAATATTTGTATTATCTGCAGATATTTGTTCAGGATGTTATTAATGTTATGTTATATGTTTTCGTTGGGTATTTTCTATGTATAATAAAAAATATCTATCTATGTAATGTATTGTATTAAAGTATATCAGTTATCTAGAACCTATAACACAAGCTCTGCTTAGCTTGGGGCAAGATAATGTTGTGTGAACTGTCCAGCATTATTTATCAAATATTTATTAATGATGGTGACAGCGAGCTGATCTGATGATGGAGACGGAAGGTGGACAACGGAACTCCTCGATGGATGATAGTAGATTACTGGAAAAACTGTAGAGGTTATTTATTTTTACTTATTTGCTTATATCCCAAAAGTTACACAGTCTAAAATAAAATTAAAACTAGTTTTGAAACGTCTATGATTGTTTCACTTTTTTACCCTTTCTTTGGCCCCAATATCTTCTACAACCCCCGAACCAATTTAGCTCATAACCTTACACAAATTGTACTAATACTATATACCCATCTACCAAATTGTATAAAGAATACTAGTTTTATAAAGAATATATCAACAGTTTGCAAGTTATCTTCAGACAAACATACAAACATACGAACGCCAATTATTAATAATTTGCATCCAACAAAAATATATGAAAATGATAGTAAGGCATTTTTCTGTCTGACCGTACTAATATCCATTGATAAAGGCCGTGGCGCGGTATGAATCCGGACTACATTTTGCGATTAATATGGACAAATATACAATTTTATTATTCGTGGGATGAATACGGTCTACATTTTGGTATGAATCTGCACCCCGTCCACGCCGTTGATTTCTTATTAAGATCTATTATTAAGAAGTACTTCCGGTACGAAATTTGTGGTTTTTTTTACGTGCGAATGTAGTAAACTGATAGTATATACCATAATAAAATTTGCACGACTACATAAGTTTCCCCCGAAGTACAATTTAAAAAAAAGAAAAAAAACTATGTTCCGTAATTCGCTGAGGTGTGCAAAACTAATATAGTGTTTATAATACTTATAGAAACCTTATGTAAGTTTGCACCGAGTACATAAATTTCCCCCGAGCCACAAACTAAAAAAAACAAATTCACAGTGTTTCCCACTATGCACGAAGTTTTAATTAAAATCCATAACGCACTAAGACTGTCTCTATAAGTAATTGAACTTGTACTTAACACTTTTTTGTTTCTTCAAAAGTTACGATTTTTCAAAGTTTGTACCTAATATTTAAAAGCCTTCCGTATGCGCCAGAAACGGTGCAAACCTGGGATAAGCTTCTATTCGTGTCATCTATCGATTCCATAGGAATCCACGACTACTCGACTTAGGGCCACACTTTTTGCTAATTTGCCTGTACTACATCTGTGAAAATTTCAACTGTCTATCATGTTCATGAGATACAGCCTGGTGACAGACGAACGGACAGCGAAGTCTTAGTAATAGGGTGCCGTTTTACCCTTTGGGTGCGGAACCCTAACAAAAGGCTTCATATATTAAGAATATAAAAAAGTCTTTATAATCTAAATTATAAGGTTTTAGTGCCTATGATTATAATAATTTTACAAAATTTAAGTACGTAGTATACTCGCGAGATACTTCATAACTTTTTATAGTCAGTAAATAAAATGGGTATATTAAAAAACAAAAGACAAAAGCGTCTACTTTAAAAAGCGTGAAGAAGTTGTAAAAATGCTGTATTCCACAGTTCTCGGCCCAAGAGCCCTCATGTACTTGACGAAAGGTCGAGGGTCTTTCTGAGATCGACGATAGATATGAATTTTTGATGCCTGGTTCTTGGGTTTTTGATAGTTTGTCCAATAATTAGAGTGAATGGTACTTACCTTATATCTTTTGAGCGAACATTTTACGCATATTAGAACTTATAATTTCGTGAGAGACTCTTGTAATGTTTTTGTATAGTTTATATTATCCTACTACGTACTTTTCTTTGTTGAAGATATTTCTCATTTTTTGGGTTTTACAAATTTAATCTATACTTAACTTATTCACAAAAAATCCTTAATTATAATTTTCTCAACTCCAAACAGCATTGTTCTATATATATAACGTAGGCAGCCGCTCACACAGCCTATAGTCGAGACGGGGATGCGGCGGCGTGGCTACAAGCAATTATTTCCAATATAATCAAATCTGCCCGAGATAAATTATCTTGGCGCGTGCTTCTGCATATTTCAAAAGTAACTTTATTATACTTAAGTAAGTAGTATTTTGATGATGTGGTCAAAAGGGTAATGTGCCTAAAGTGGAAATGGGCAGGACACATACAAAGAATGAAGCAAAATAGATGGCCTTACATTATTTCTAACTGGGTACCCCTAAGCATTAAAAGGAAAGAGGAAGACCAAACACAAGGTGGAATGATGACATCATTCAGATAGCTGGAAAACTCTGGTTGAGAAGAGCAAGAGTTAGGGAAGACTGGCGAGCCTTGGAGGAGGCTTATACCGCCAAGGACGGTCTACACTAAAGTTAGTTAAAAAAAAAGTGTGTATTTTTATTTTGTGTAGAAATAAATCTCTTTTTATTTTGTTTTTTTGTATAAGTAGAATTTTAAGTTTGACCGTGGTCTATATTATGATGGTTGTGTTGCCCAAATATCAGAAAAATCATGTTTTGTACAAAATCTAATACAAAAATTCGTTATGTCAGAGTATCCAGTTCAACACGTTAACTAAAATATTTTTTTAAACTTTAGGGATAGGGCTTCTTAGGTTCTTGTAGCTTTCAAGGTAATTGGCAATGTTACTATTGCCACAGATTATAATATAGTTACTACGCTATGGCGAAGCGCGTGTCGCGCTCCGCTTCCGCGTCAAAGTCAAAGTCAAAGTCAAAGTCAAAAGTATGTTATTCATTGAAATCACAAGGATCATTTGGAATCGTCTTATAATAGTTATTTACGATACTAGGGTGGTAAGTTGGTTTTTACAAACGAGTGAAGTCCAGGGCTAACCATAGTCACGAGTATGTAGAAACCAATTTTCGCGCGTGTATCATACAACGTTTTTCAACACATTTGCGAGAAAACGGTACAATAAGTAATTATTGAGTATTTCTGCGAGTCTTCCATGATATAAAATTATTGTACATAATTAAATAACACTCCCCCTATTTTGGCGGTCACAGACTTTTTTTCTGCAGTTTGCGCATCATTCAAGTTGATTCCATATTAGTATCGGATTCCTCCTCCTTGAACTCATATTATTATTTCGATTATAAATATCAGTCGGAAGGTAGCAACATTGTTTGACGTTTCTAATATGGAAATGGCGTGAATTTGCAAAAGGAGCCACGTACGCGTTGTTAAAACTAGAACTACATATTTTGTCTCATTTTCTCTTGTGAGACAACCTCCTTGGAAGCGCTTTTGCTCAATCAATACGTATTGAGCAAAAGTGCTTCCAAGGAGTTTCGATTATTCAGCTTGAGAAATAATCGAACCTCGAATCGAATTGAGGAGATTTGAAACTCCTTGGTGCAATTCTTACCTATACCTATATTTATTATATGGAAACTAAAAAAAAAGTAAAGGATACGCACGGCACTATACAACGAAGCGGTAAAATAGGTACTCTCACCTAAGTACCTATTTTACCGCACGTTCCATTGTATGGTTCGTAATTTTTAACTTTCGAACAATGTATACATGCTTCGTAAATGCAGTTTTTGAGCAAATGTGTTGAAAAATAAATTTACTCCAGTTCCAACGCGACCAAACCTAGAAGAATCAGGCAACAAACACGGCTCATTTTTATTTGATGATCCTTCTTAATACTAGGCGGGGAGCGCCTGTGTGGTGCCTCGAGAACAAGTGGAACCTGATTTAAAGAAAAAAGGGAAACCAATTTAAAAGCCTCAGGTAGGCAATCAAAAGTAAGATGTTAGAGAGATTCAGCAAAAGTTTATAAGACAGCACACGCTACGCTTGATAAACTCATAATAAAACATCACTAATAAATTATATGTAGGTACATACATTGCAAATTGTCAAATAAATTAGCTGTCGTCGTCCCCGGTACTATCATATGAGCGAACCCAAATAGACTATACTGTCCTTGGATTCTGAAAACGAAAAACATCGTATTTCTGTTCCACAACATTTTACGTAACAGTCCTTCAATATAAATCTGGACTTCAAAATGAAACACAATCATAAAAGAGCCTTCTTATTTTGAAGATCTTTTTTGTAAAGAATTACTGTTGCGTAAAAGGGTTGTATTGGCACTCTTGAAACCTTTTCAGATCTATTGAACGTTTGAAAAAATTACTATTTTATTATCTGTGGCAACATCCGCTTTCTTTTCAACCTCCGTCTCTTGACCTCGATAGCCGAAATTTTATTAAGACCCTGTAAAAATATACCGAGGTTCTTTTAAAACATTGAAAAGTTAGTTTTTTCTTGGTTTCAACTCCATATACATTTTTGTTTAAGTTTTATTGAAATGTGAATTGAATTGTGGGAAGAGAACACTTTATTGGTGTTTTTGTGAATTAATAATCAGAGGTTACTTCAGAGAATAATCAGAGGACCTACTATATTTTCTATATGAATAATTATTACCTTGTGATTTATATTTGATGTTGATTAGTTGGTCGTCCAGCAGCGGGATAGGCAGACGATATCGCATGCGTCGCGGGCCGAACCTGGATGAGACTGGCATGGGACCGGAAGGAATGGCACAGACAAAGAGAGGCATTTACTCAGCAGTGGGTGAAGTCAGGCTGTGGATGATGATGATGATGATTTATATTTGCGCCATTTGAGATCTTCGACAGTATCGAATTACATTGGCTCTAAATAAATGAAAGAAATATATTGGCTCCAGAAATACATCCACACCGCAGTCTGACATTATAATACGTTCACGTCTCGCAAAAGCCATGTCGTTCTTCGGGATTTATTTTCTATTACTGAAAGAGACTATCGTTGACATCTCATTTTGTACTGATCTTGTTTGTTTATGTAGTATAGAAAGTGTAAGAATTGATAGACAAAGAAACTGCAAATAGCAAAACACAGGTGAAACTTAATTTCATTTTCTGCCAGCTTGTAGTTGTAGTGATGAGTGGCGATTGTGTACTTGTGTATGTACATAGTGGACTAGGGCGTAGTAATAGTGTCATCATAATCATCATCATTGGCAGCTAGTAGAAACCCCCCAACTAATATAGCTATATAACCTTACCTACAAATTATTCCAATACTATCTACCCGCCTACCAAATGAATGAATGAATTAATGAAAATACTTTATTGCATACCTTAAAAACTTGTTAAAATAAACACACAACAATTAAACAAAAACTAAATGTACAATGGGCGGTTTTATCGCTAAGAAGCGATCGCTTCCAGACTTCCAACTTTGGATGGAGAGGAGCAAATTTCATGCAGATTGGATTAATAAGTCGGAAGTTATTCTCGGACAAACATACATACATAGATACAGTCAAACATTCATATAAATGCCGGTTCTTCCAAGTTAACTCGCTTGGCTCGTTCAAATAACTACTTTTTCATAAGTGCTTTTTGTATCAAATCAAAATAGTTTTCCAAATTAATTCACAAAACTAAGTTTCCATCCAACTGTCCACTTTTGGAGTCCATGTCGTTGGAATTTAGCGAAATTTTTGTGTTCAATATTTACTGTCCCCAAAGGCTATGTAAGAAAAATGTGTTCAGTTTTATCGTTTCCTACCAAATTGTCACAAGTTTGGACATTTGAAGTAATTTTTTCAAACGGTGATCAATTCCTTACGAATATATTTATATAAAATAAACTTAATCTTGTTAAGCCGCACTTACTTTGTTGAGATTTGGGGCAGCGCCGTTAAAACCAGACTGCCTGTACTACAAACTGTTCAAATTAAAATCATTAAATTACTTTTGAACCACCCCTACTTAACACCGACAAAAATAATTTACAAAGAAACTAAATTAATGAATATAAAACAGCTATACATCTATAATACATGCATCCTCATACGAAAAATTCTGAACAAATCTATCCATACTAACCTAGCCTTTACGACAGTCAAGCAAATCACAAAACGGAGCACTCGCCGAGCCAGTTTTATTGTACTCCCCAAGACTCGAACAAATTATGGGAAAAAAACGATAGTATGCGAAGGGGCACAGCTTTTTAATAGACTACCCTCAAATATAACAAGTGTGAGCTCATTTAGCGTATTTAAACATAAACTAGCTGATCATATTCTAAGTATGTAATCATTCACTGCTGGACATACGTTAAATGAGCAAAACTAAAACTAAATCTAAAACAAGAACGACCTACATTTAGATTATTATAGTTTATATTGTTCTCATATAAGTGACATTTGTCTTCTTGAGAATAAATTATTTAAAACCAAACCTAATCTCTGTATTTATTCTGTTTTCTTTTTGATGTGTAGGTAATATCTTTCCTCTTGCTTTGCTGTGGGAGTGATTTTGTGAAAAGGGACGGAAGTGTGTAACATAAAGCGCGCATATTTCCGAGAGGTTTGTACTATCAGCCATGTTGCATATTACCAAGGAGGTGAGAGCGCGCATTTTTCCGAGAGGTTGGTACTATCAGCCATGTTGCTTATTACCAAGGAGGTGAGAGCGCGCATTTTTCCGAGAGGTTGGTGCTATCAGCCATGTTGCTTATTACCAAGGAGGTGAGAGCGCGCATTTTTCCGAGAGGTTGGTGCTATCAGCCTTGTTGCTTATTACCAAGGAGGTGAAAGCGCGCATTTTTCCGAGAGGTTGGTGCTATCAGCCATGTTGCTTATTACCAAGGAGGTGAGAGCGCGCATTTTTCCGAGAGGTTGGTGCTATCAGCCATGTTGCATATTACCAAGGAGGTGAGAGCGCGCATTTTTCCGAGAGGTTGGTGCTATCAGCCATGTTGCTTATTACCAAGGAGGTGAGAGCGCGCATTTTTCCGAGAGGTTGGTGCTATCAGCCATGTTGCTTATTACCAAGGAGGTGAGAGCGCGCATTTTTCCGAGAGGTTGGTGCTATCAGCCATGTTGCTTATTACCAATGAGGTGAGACGTCAGATGTTACACATCATATGCGACTACCCTATCGTAGTTGCTCGTTTTTGTTTATTTCTTTAACTCCATACCAGCTGGGCCAATTTCGATGAAATTTGGTACAAAGATACTCGTAACTCACAATTCAGATCGGAAGAATAACGTTGCGCCTGCCGGTGAACCGCAGGCGTCGCTAGTATAGTATAGTATAGGTGGGGTATAACGCAAAATTACCAATCGTAGATTTGTTTTTTTAACTGACTAAATCAAGTGCAATATTTAAATTAAGAATATGCACGGATACTACCTTATAATTCCGAGGGATCACTGTACCAGAAACAAGATAGGACAATATTTTCTCTATAAAAAAAACCCAAAGTTACCTCTAACTTTTGGCTAGATACGATTGTTTATTAAATGGAGAACATTATTAAGTAAAAAAAAATGTTAAATAAAATCAATACAATGACCGAGGGTTTCCCATAGGGGTTTTGTAAAATTATCTAATATAAAATAGGGTTCAGGTTACTGTTTTCTAGCGATGGTTCATAGACCATCGATTTTGTTTTTTTATCAAAATTAGCTCAGCCGTTTCATTGCGTTAGGATCTTTTTAAATCTATAAATTTCTTTGAATCTCACTCAACAATCGACAAGTTGTAACATCTCTTTCTTATACGAAAATAATTTTCCTTGGTCCGTTAGATAAAGGTGCGTGTATTATTCAGTAAACGACAAGCACAATTTTATTTGGACTCATACCTAGCTATTATTGGTAAAATCACTCGCTCTGAGCATACATCCTCAGAAGATACATAAAGAATCCATGTGATCTCAAAAGACTTCTTCAAACGGAACACAGCTTACATCATAACTGCAACGGAACCAGGACACAGTAATGAGACCATTAATGCTCACTATATTAGTCAAAGAACCTTTTGTAACTTCCCCCCTCTCGTACACACTACCCCCCCACTCCACTTACTTAATTTTATTAACCTCTCAACCCCTCGCAACCCTAAACCCCAACAAACACTAGAAACTACTGAACTGCTCTTAACTGAACTCCCGTTTTCTTACTTTTCATAGTTACTTACATGAACGTATCTTTGATATACTCATCATACTAGATATGGGTTAAATTGATTCATTATTTAATTATTTTGGCCATGGTGATCGTCTAGTTTTAGTGGTAGGACCGTACGTTGTGTAATTGTAGTAATTCAGGTAATTTCAAGTTATTTATGTCAAGACCTAACAATACCTAATGAAACCTAACTAACCTTATCTAACGAATAATGAATAATATAGAAACTACTAAAATATAAATTCTATATTGATTAATTTTAAAATATAATTTGATTAACCTAGTTTATCCCGACGTTATTAATTTTAGATTTTATCCTAATCTATAACTACAGTTCAAAGACTTCCTCGCTATACTATACTTATAAAATTTCCTAACTTACCTAATATAATACTTATAAACAAATCTATTTGAAGACTTTATCCTAAAGTTCACTCCAACATAATTTAATTAGTATGAACGCATCACAGAGTCAAAAGAGATGTATTATCCTCATAACAACAATAGGTAATGATACTTCATAAATTATCATGATCAAAGCAAAGGACTTAGCTAAAGTTTGTTAGTCAGTCTGTATAGTCTTGTACTGGGACACTTTAAGGGCCGCACAATAAAATTGTGCGGGACAGTTCATCCGACCTCCCCTCAACTGTCTTTCCGAACCTCGCCATACATAAATATTATAAAATATAATGACGTTAAGGGACAAAGAAACATTCATACAGGAAAGTTATTATTCCAGAATGTTTGTATAAAAATGTATTTCAGGATTTAAAATTATATTTAATATAAAAGTCTTAATTTTGAGACTCATATTAAAATATAGATCTTTATTGATCTTTATAGACTCATTTATGCTTTAAAAGAGGATTCACAAACTCTAATGGTCCATGACACGCTCAAACTTATAAATTCTTAGAGGCTAAAACCTCAGATAATGAAAGATTAAGTATATTTATAAATACCATTTAGTCAAGTGTCTAAGATTCAAACTTGACTTCAGACTCATTTGGTCATCAAGCATTTTAGCCTAAATATTTATTTATTAGATGGAAATAACGGTTATAACGGTATTCATAAAATATCTTGAATTAACCTAAACGAAAGTCTTACCTTAATACCTACAACAACTACGAATTCTCTTACTCGAACTACCTAAAGGTTTTATTGTTAATCTATTTTTATTCGAACTAGCAGTGAGGAGGGTAGCTCGCGATCTTCCATCAACTCTTCTAACTCCGGACTTGCCTTTACGGAAAGGCCCCTAAGTTCTAATAGTAACCTAACATTCTACGGAATAAGAACAAGAACTACCTTGAAGTTAAATATTTTATTTTATATTTAAACGAACTAACAGTGAGGTGGGTTAACTCGCGATCATCCAACACTCTTCTAACCCGGACTTGCCTTTACGGAAAGGCCCCTAAGTTCTAATAGTAACCTAACATTCTACGGAATAAGAACAAGAACTACCTTGAAGTTAAATATTTTATTTTATATTTAAACGAACTAACAGTGAGGTGGGTTAACTCGCGATCATCCAACACTCTTCTAACCCGGACTTGCCTTCACGGAAAGGCCCCTAAGTTCTAATAGTAACCTAACATTCTACGGAATAAGAACAAGAACTACCTTGAAGTTAAATATTTTATTTTATATTTAAACGAACTAACAGTGAGGTGGGTTAACTCGCGATCATCCAACACTCTTCTAACCCGGACTTGCCTTTACGGAAAGGCCCCTAAGTTCTAATAGTAACCTAACATTCTACGGAATAAGAACAAGAACTACCTTGAAGTTAAATATTTTATTTTATATTTAAACGAACTAACAGTGAGGTGGGTTAACTCGCGATCATCCAACACTCTTCTAACCCGGACTTGCCTTCACGGAAAGGCCCCTAAGTTCTAATAGTAACCTAACATTCTACGGAATAAGAACAAGAACTACCTTGAAGTTAAATATTTTATTTTATATTTAAACGAACTAACAGTGAGGTGGGTTAACTCGCGATCATCCAACACTCTTCTAACCCGGACTTGCCTTTACGGAAAGGCCCCTAAGTTCTAATAATAATCCTACATTCTACAAAGCCTAGTAGAAAATAAACTAAACTTCAAATAAAGCTCGGTATAATAAAACTCTTCCGAATGATTTAAATAAATAAAATACAGTCAAAGTCTGTCTTTACCTTTACAAGAAACTAATTTCTGTTTTAAAGAATTCCCCAAATAAAACCTTGGAACATAATAAAATAGTATAGAAATGAATTATCAATATTTGATATTACTGATTAGGGACTTCAAGTTCCTCCTTCTATTCTAGTCAGGATTCACTTAGCACGGCTCTTGCTAGGCTGAGTATAATCATGAATATCAAACCGATTTCTTTATATCATTTGGTAAAACCCCAGTTACCTATTTGTTTCAAACTTAATAATTTTGTCACAACAAAATAATCTAAAATCACAACTTTTACTTTTAACAAGTTTAGATTTACTAGCTTATTATTTCAAACAAGATAGTTTAAAAATGGAACTTCTGAATCCAATTCAAAATTCAAAACTATTCTTTGAATATAAATTATGATAGTAGATATCCTGGTTTGTTACATCAGGTCAGTGTCTCAAGAGTCACTCCCTTCTCTAGTAGAGATCATCTTCAGTACGGCTTTGCTTGACTGGAGTATAACCGTTAATAACAAAATTGAGTTCTCTTTCATCTCAATAGATATCACTATGTAAAATTTGTGAATTATTTCTCCAATTAAACACAGAAGTTCACTATTTCAAAATAAGTTGGATTTTAAATTTAATCGATAAGTAAGATTCACATTAAGTAATAGACTGCAAATATGAAAAGGAATTTCTATCAAGATATAAACCCTAACTAAAAGGTTACGTGAAAACCAAGAACAAGTTTCTAGATTCAATTTATCAAAGAAAGGGTAAAAACTATTAAGTAAAATCATTAAAGCAATTATACTGCTTTGAAAGACTTCTTTATTAATTCAAACGAAAACGTAAACGCAAACGTAAATGCAAACACAACACAAACGCAACATAGACGTCAACGCAATCAAGCGTAACGTAAACGCAAACGTAAGCGTCAATGCCAACATAAACGCAACATAAACGTAGACGAAACAATAAACGTAAACGCAAACGCAAACGTAAATGTAAACATAACACAAACACAACATAAACGTAAACGCAATCAAGCGTAACGTAAACGCAAACGTAAGCGTCAATGCAAACATAAACGCAACATAAACGCAACGTAAACGCAAACGTGAATGTAAACATAACACAAACGCAACATAGACGTCAACGCAATTCAGCGTAACGTAAACGCAAACGTAAGCGTCAATGCAAACATAAACGCACAGTATTTTAATTACTTTACTTTAATTACTTTAATTACTTTACTTTAATTTATTTTATCTGTAAAGTACACACATGCCATCAATTTATTCAATAAAACACAACATTACAAAAGGTTTATAATCAAATCACTTACCAATAATTTTCCAATATACACAAATCACTGCAATCCAAATATGCAAAACACTGTCTGATTTAACCACTAATCAAAATTGAACACTCAGTTTATTCATGAATTTACTTCTACTTTTATCACCAAATGAAACCACAATATTGGTTTTACTTACAAATTTTAAACAAACTTTATCACAAAATCAAAATACAACACTGAATTTACGTACACTTTTGTAACTTACTGTACTCTTTGGTAACTCGCGTTCAATACTTTCAACTCCCGACTGTTTCCTTTGCGCGCCCGAAATCAACTGCCTTTTTCACGTTAATTGTTCTCAATTTATACAAAAACTATCGGCGTTACTACCGGCGTCGCTACCGGCGTCGCTACCGGCGTCACTACCGGCGTCGCTACCGGCGTCGCTACCGGCGTCACTACCGGCGTCGCTACCGGTGCTACTATCGATGTTACTATCGGCGTTACTACCGGCGTCGCTACCGGCGTCACTACCGGCGTCGCTACCGGCGTCGCTACCGGCGTCGCTACCGGCGTCGCCACCGGCGTCGCTACCGGCGTCACTACCGGCGTCGCTACTGGCGTCGCTACCGGCGTCACTACCGGCGTCGCTACCGGTGCTACTATCGGTGTTACTATCGGCGTTACTACCGGCGTCGCTACCGGCGTCGCTACCGGCGTCGCTACCGGCGTCGCTATCGGCGTCACTACCGGCGTCGCTACCGGCGTCGCTACCGGTGCTACTATCGGTGTTATACGATTCCAACAGCAAAGGTCATTCACTCCACTCAATTTCTATTGTTTAATTTGTCTCTTACAGACATTTCAAATTCTCCTAACTTCAAGCTCTTTAAATCGATTAAAATATTATGTGTTTCCGCGAAACGGGACGATGTGGGTAGACCTCAGCAAAAGAGCGATACTTAGTAGTAACATTAAGTATATAATTTGTATATATTGAATAATTTCATGTTGTTTATTTATTTTGTTATTCCTAGCATGTTTTCCTTGCTAGATTTATTGTACTGTGCAACATTTTTAACCTTAAATATGTTTGTGAAGTAAACGAATCATCAGTCAGTACGTATGATTAGTTACAGCTCGACCCCCTGCAAATTTTCGCAGTTAATTTTCCCAAAATTTACTATAGGAAATTTGGCATAATCCAATTTTACTCACAAACACAATTGAACTTCATTATTCTCTTCATACTTTCCAAATTACAAGTAAACTACAATTTGATAGTGCTTAAAATCAAATATATATTTAATCTCGTGTGTGTTCGGGTGGGTGTGTCTATAGTGTAAAGTGTTTTTAAACCCAATCTGAAAACAGTCCATTAAGAACTCGAGCATCAGACGATAATTATGATAGCATGACCAAAACACCCAACCACAGAAACCATCTGTTTAATCTAGGTTCAGCAAAAGAAGCAGGGCTGTGAATTCTGCTATACCCGAGTGATATCAAGTAGCCCTTCCCGATCAAACCCTTGTTTGAAGTGAAAGTACTACCTCCCCCCTACTTTTTCCAGATCACCCAATAATGGCAAGTGTAACGGGGCGAAATAATCATGTTATTCCCCTGAAGCTAAAGTCCCATAATGAACCATTTTCAATTCGGCGCATGTAGGAGTGCCCAGTTCGAACCTAACCACGTGAGTAGAACTTTTAATGAAGGCAACTCGTGACAGGAATATTTTGTCTAAAGACTTAAACCTAACACCAAATCCCTTCCTTCACCAACCGTCCTTTGTGTAGTAAATGTCATATCTAAAATTAAGCACCAGCAACCGTTTCTAACCTAGGAACTGTGGAATTAACTAAGCCCTTAATTTTTTTTTTTTTTTTTTTTCTTTTTTTTTTTTTTTTTTCGTTCATCGTCTCTCAAAACTCCTCACGTAAATGTTTCGCAGTAGATTCACGCTACTTAATTAGCCCAACAGGTCAGTTTAGGTAAGAAACTTTTGTAAAATAACAAAATAAATTCGTTAAATTTAAGCTGATAAATAATAAATCAATTCAACCGATGAAAGCTTGTTAAACCAGATTAGGATCATTCAAATTATTATTCGCTAACATTTTTAAATCCTAAATATCCTAGATAATTAATTTCTGTAGCAAACCACAGCATGACTTCAAATTCATTTACTTTTTTTTTATTTTGAATCTTCATGTTTATTTACTGCATGAAAAACATAAATATAATTTAAGTTATATTATTTTTTATTTTAATCGAACTAAACAGTGAGGAGGGTTAACTCGCGATCATCCTTCACTCTTCTAACCGCGGACTTGCCTTCACGGAAAGGCCCCTAATTCTAAAAATATCCTATTTTCTACGAAACGAAAACGAACTACCTTGAAGTTAAATAATTTATTTTTGTTTTTTAATAGAACTAACAGTGAGGAGGGCTAACTCGCGATCATCCTTCACTCTTCTAACCGCGGACTTGCCTTCACGGAAAGGCCCCTAATTCTAAAAATATCCTATATTCTACGAAACGAAAACGAACTACCTTGAAGTTAAATAATTTATATTTGTTTTTTAATAGAACTAACAGTGAGGAGGGCTAACTCGCGATCATCCTTCACTCTTCTAACCGCGGACTTGCCTTCACGGAAAGGCCCCTAATTCAAAAAATATCCTATATTCTACGAAACGAAAACGAACTACCTTGAAGTTAAATAATTTATTTTTGTTTTTTAATAGAACTAACAGTGAGGAGGGCTAACTCGCGATCATCCTTCACTCTTCTAACCGCGGACTTGCCTTCACGGAAAGGCCACTAATTCTAAAAATATCCTATTTTCTACGAAACGAAAACGAACTACCTTGAAGTTATATTTTTTTTTTTTTAAATAGAACTAACAGTGAGGAGGGCTAACTTGCGATCATCCTTCACTCTTCTAACCGCGGACTTGCCTTCACGGAAAGGCCCCTAATTCTAAAAATATCCTATATTCTACGAAACGAAAACGAACTACCTCGAAGTATTTTTTTTTTTTTTTTTTTTTAAATTCCCAATATTGTTACTTGAATTTCATTCTATTATATTGTTTTCAAAACATAATTATCATACTTACATATATTTATCATTATAATAATATACTATAGTCAGGCCATTCCAATAGGTAACACTTGACAACTCAGCAAAATTCAACAACGTAACTCTGTAACGGTGGTTATAAAATAAGAACTGCACAATGCTTAACTTTTTCAATTACGATTACATATTTATTGTAATAATGACCGATACGAGTAATTTTACGATTTTCTTTCACTAATAAACCATTCTAAACGTAATAAACAATTTCTGATTCAAAGAACTGAACGCCGCCACAATGTTGTGTCATTTAACCCTTTTTATTTACAAACACTAGGAATGCCACTCCAAAAATCGAAAGCCGATAAGTAGAATAGAATGCAGCGATTACTTGTGAAGAAATATCTTCATAAATTAGTAACCTCGTTGTGATTATAGAAAACATAATTATATTTATTATTCTTTTAACTAACTATAAAAATACAAAAAAGAACTAAATAGAAAAATCATTGATGTTAGGTACAATTTAGGTGGGGTGTATAAATCATAATGGACAATCACTCTGCACAAGTTGTCACACTACCAACACATAAATATTGAAATTAAGAATTGGCTATTAAGAAATGGTGTGGACCAAGTCCAACTTTATTAAAAGTTGAGTTGTTAAATCTGGTAAAAGCAACTAAGCCGTCCAAGCTCCGCTATGTAATCGATGAACTAGCCCTAGAGCATGGTCACAAAGTTATTCGATTCCCTCCCTACCACTGCCAGTATAACGCTATCGAGCTTATTTGGGCACAAATAAAGGGTCATACAGCGCGGAACAATACTGAACCATTCTTCAGTACTGCTAAAATGATGACTCTCCTACAAATTGTGTGTGCAGGAGTCAGTCAAAAAAGTCGTAGAGAAAACAAAAAAAATAATTTTACAAGATTTTGAACGAGATGTTAGAATAGACAATATTATTGAAAGTGAATTAATAATATCTCTAAATGCTGACAGCAGTGATGAAGATGACAATACTAATAACAGTTCTGATAGTTCAACAGAATAAATGCATTTTTTTTTTTTTTTTTTTTTTTTTTGTGTAAAATTAGGTGACTGTCTTATTTTGTTCCTTAAATTTACGAAAGAAAATAATGGGAAAGGGATTCGCCCGATGACCCTTAAAATTCACACATGTTCCAAGTCCGTATCGATTCATTCACCCTAATCTATGTTTCCAAGCAGGTCACCTCAATATGACGATTAAACCGACAAACGTCAAATGTCACCCACGAAATTGGCCCGACTATAACTTTTTATTTCTTATTTTTATTTTAGTTCAACCCGCTAATATATCATTTTTTTTTTTATTATTTATTTTACTCTTTATTATTTCAACTTTTAATTAAATTTTGACACACATCTAGGCTTGTCATTTTAATTTTGTTTATTAAATTATCTATACTTTCATACAACAAAATATATTAAAACTCCGTTACACATAATATCGAACAAGAAACCATGTCAAAGCCCTGTGATTATACATACTAGACTTTAAGTTCTAGAATGGTTTGTTGAAATAAAGGGATGTTAGTACCAGATACACCTTTAAATAAGTTTTTTTTTAAAATACCCTTTATATTTCGACACTCCACTTTTCTACCAACAATTTCCGAAAAATAAAAACATTGACTAGATCTGTTCAAGATTTCATACCCTGCTTTCTAATCAAATAATATTGTACTTCAGAAATCTTATCAAGAACGTTAAATTGTAAACTCTAAAATCAAACATTTTGTTTCTATATTTCACGCAACCTTTGTTCAAATCTTATGAAAAACTCATTTAAAAACACTGTTGAAACACTAGGTCCCTCCATAACCTCAAACCCCAACAATTTTTTTTTTATGGATCCATTTAAAAATTTACTTAAATTACCTGTTCATTCAACATCATACACGACTCCTTTTAGATACTATTCATTGTAGTTCATTCATCCCTAGCTTTCCAACAGCATTATTTATATTTAAATACTTAATTTACCTTTTAATGAACTACTCTTAACTATTAGCTTACTATGAATCTCACCTATCCAAATTAAGCTACTCCCTTTCTAGTTTACCCCATTTAAAAATCTACATATAGTTTGAATATATTGAAACCAAACCTTTCAATAAATTACACCTTTACTTAGAAAGAAAAAATGCTAAATTTGTTATATATATATTATATTACCTTTTTTATCACCCAAACTTAACAAAAGAATAAAATCAAACTTTGACCAATGACAAGGTATTGTTTAGATATAATAACCCAACTCAATCAGTTTCTAGACTATCTTGATTCTAGTTCAGAAGAGTTTTGCTATACCTATTTATTTCCTTAATCCTAAGTTACTCCTTTTTTTTTTTTTACTACAGGCACTAATGCAATGAATCATCTAAGTACGTTGATACTAAACTTTAATAAGAAAAAAACATAACACGAGAATGAAAATTTGTGATTACGCATTTTGTACAATAGAACCCTCATTTAATCTAGGCGTATTTACGAGTCTGAAACTTTGAAATAAATAAACAAATCTTAGAAAATTTCTTTTTTTTTTTCTACTAACCTAAATCAAACAACAATTTTTTTTTTATACCTCGCCTAACTTGGCTAAGCCCTTTATCTTAACCTAACCAAACCTAAGGAAAGAGTTCGTTCAGCAAGCACCACCACCATACCTATCCCTGCCACAAAGCAACAGTGCTGCATTGCTGTGTTCCGGTTTAAAGAGGAAGGGCGCCGGCGAAATCACAGGCACATGAGACCCCTCATTTCTACGTCTCCGGGTGTCAGCCGCAGTGCAATGCCACACAGGGCGCGTCCCAGGTGTACGCGACCCATGAGGCAATGCCCCGTTCATAGACAGAGGGTACCACTCAACATCAGTTGGGCCATCTACTTGATCCGCAATTTTAAGTAGTATAAAAAGTAAAACCTAAGTAGTTTTTTTTTCTTACCTAACCTAAGTGAAACCTAACAACCTAACCTAAGAGAATCTTAAGCAGATGTTCCTTTTAACATCCTAAGCGAAACCTTATTTTTTTTTTATTTGTTTTTTTTTTTTTTTCCTCAAAACCTAATTAGATTATGTTATACCATATTTTTGATTCTAACATATTAATACTCAGAAACGAACCAAACCCATTTGCTCCAACAATTCATTATTTTGTTCTATGCAATCTATTTTTTTATACTAAGACCGCCTATGATTAAAAATAATTAATAATGAAGATGTGAATAGATTTATTTTAATCTCAATTTAAGGATTTTTAAAGGTACATTCTTACGTAATCGTTTACCATAGATGTAAAACCTAAATCAAGCAAGCAATCTACAACCCCCTTTTCAAATAACTACATACCTACATATAATATCAAAGAAGATTTATTCTAAAGCAAAACAATATATTTTACGACTTCCCCATTTGAATCATTATATATCTACTTTTATAACAAAATCCATTTCACGATACTATAGTTAACTAAAAATAATTGAATTTACGACCCCCCGATTAAAGAATAACATATTTACTTGTATGCAAAGATAGAGTTAACCATTTACAAAATCTATTTTTAAACGACTTGTTTAACGTTCATTAATTTCTAATGTAATAATATACCTTCTTATTAAATTAATATCTATGAATAATCCCGCTTAAAGAAATCAACCCCTAAAATCTGAAAAATATTATCTATCAATTTATCTAACTATCTACCTGTCTATTTTCCTATCTATCTACCTATCTATCTTTATAAAAGTATTTACCTATTTTAGTCTAATTACAAATAATTTATTTATCGACCCCCGGTTCAAAGAATTTTAATTCCCACTTTTACAATGCAAAACCCACTATTAACCTGCTTAAAATTAATTAACTAACCGACCCCCCGTTAAAAGAATTTTTATTTCCACTTTTACAGTGCAAACCCAATATTATCCTGCTTAAAATTAATTAACTAACCGACCCCCCGTTTAAAGAATTTTAATTCCCACTTTTACAATGCAAACCCACTATTTACCTACTTGAAATTAATTAACTAACCGACCCCCCGTTTAAAGAATTTTAATTCCCACTTTTACAATGCAAACCCACTATTTACCTACTTGAAATTAATTAACTAATCGACCCCCCGTTTAAAGAATTTTAATTCCCACTTTTACAAAGCAAAACCCACTATTAACCTGCTTAAAATTAATTAACTAACCGACCCCCCGTTTAAAGAATTTTAATTCCCACTTTTACATTAATTAGAAATGTTGGGTAAAACTACGCTAAGTTAACTTCTTATCTAAGATAAAAATACCTGAGGCAAAACTGAGAAATTTACCTAGTTAGAATTAACCCCGTTTTATTCTATGTAAATGGAACAAACTTAATATATTATAACAACAAAAATCATAGTTAAGTAGCTCACAATAAAATAAGAAACATAAAAATATAATTTTACTATTAACATAATCCCATTTTACTAGTAACCTATTTTATGTTTTTTTTCAATGACTAGTTCAGTAATTTTTTTTTTAAAGGCGTTAAAAGGAGATGAACCTAATTATGATGGTATTCTTTATACCTTGAACAATTATTTCTGCTAAAGTTTTTAGATTCATTATATTCAATTAACCTCAATAGAACCTCACTTAATCAATTTTATTTCAATTTTTCCAAAATTTACCAATAAAATGATATCTACCTTTATTATAGAATTTTAAAATCGCAACTACATAAGACTGAAAGTGACTTTATTTGCTTTGTTACTTTGCCTAGAAATATAAGTTAACCTACCTATTTTCTCACATAGTCTTTAAGTTCGATAACCTTTTAAACAAGGACACAATTATCTATTTATTTTTAATAAATTTAACATACACTACCTACCTTCCAACTAACGTAATGAAATAACTTTCCTACAACGAAGACTTACATAATTTATAAAACTATTAAATGAAATGATGCCTACAAAAATTACTAAATAAAATACCTAATTATAGTTTGACTTGACATAGAACTTTCCTATATTTACGGCAACAAATTGTGCGGGAAACCCGCCACATGAATTAAGTACTAAATCAACAACCCACAAACTAACAATATACCCAAATATATTTATTTTATACTTATGACAGCTTAAAAAAAATAACCTAATTAAATTTATATTACTAATAAATTAAGTAACTACTTAATTCAGACATAAACTATCCTGGTCACGGCACCAAATTGTAACTTCCCCCCTCTCGTACACACTACCCCCCCACTCCACTTACTTAATTTTATTAACCTCTCAACCCCTCGCAACCCTAAACCCCAACAAACACTAGAAACTACTGAACTGCTCTTAACTGAACTCCCGTTTTCTTACTTTTCATAGTTACTTACATGAACGTATCTTTGATATACTCATCATACTAGATATGGGTTAAATTGATTCATTATTTAATTATTTTGGCCATGGTGATCGTCTAGTTTTAGTGGTAGGACCGTACGTTGTGTAATTGTAGTAATTCAGGTAATTTCAAGTTATTTATGTCAAGACCTAACAATACCTAATGAAACCTAACTAACCTTATCTAACGAATAATGAATAATATAGAAACTACTAAAATATAAATTCTATATTGATTAATTTTAAAATATAATTTGATTAACCTAGTTTATCCCGACGTTATTAATTTTAGATTTTATCCTAATCTATAACTACAGTTCAAAGACTTCCTCGCTATACTATACTTATAAAATTTCCTAACTTACCTAATATAATACTTATAAACAAATCTATTTGAAGACTTTATCCTAAAGTTCACTCCAACATAATTTAATTAGTATGAACGCATCACAGAGTCAAAAGAGATGTATTATCCTCATAACAACAATAGGTAATGATACTTCATAAATTATCATGATCAAAGCAAAGGACTTAGCTAAAGTTTGTTAGTCAGTCTGTATAGTCTTGTACTGGGACACTTTAAGGGCCGCACAATAAAATTGTGCGGGACAGTTCATCCGACCTCCCCTCAACTGTCTTTCCGAACCTCGCCATACATAAATATTATAAAATATAATGACGTTAAGGGACAAAGAAACATTCATACAGGAAAGTTATTATTCCAGAATGTTTGTATAAAAATGTATTTCAGGATTTAAAATTATATTTAATATAAAAGTCTTAATTTTGAGACTCATATTAAAATATAGATCTTTATTGATCTTTATAGACTCATTTATGCTTTAAAAGAGGATTCACAAACTCTAATGGTCCATGACACGCTCAAACTTATAAATTCTTAGAGGCTAAAACCTCAGATAATGAAAGATTAAGTATATTTATAAATACCATTTAGTCAAGTGTCTAAGATTCAAACTTGACTTCAGACTCATTTGGTCATCAAGCATTTTAGCCTAAATATTTATTTATTAGATGGAAATAACGGTTATAACGGTATTCATAAAATATCTTGAATTAACCTAAACGAAAGTCTTACCTTAATACCTACAACAACTACGAATTCTCTTACTCGAACTACCTAAAGGTTTTATTGTTAATCTATTTTTATTCGAACTAGCAGTGAGGAGGGTAGCTCGCGATCTTCCATCAACTCTTCTAACTCCGGACTTGCCTTTACGGAAAGGCCCCTAAGTTCTAATAGTAACCTAACATTCTACGGAATAAGAACAAGAACTACCTTGAAGTTAAATATTTTATTTTATATTTAAACGAACTAACAGTGAGGTGGGTTAACTCGCGATCATCCAACACTCTTCTAACCCGGACTTGCCTTTACGGAAAGGCCCCTAAGTTCTAATAGTAACCTAACATTCTACGGAATAAGAACAAGAACTACCTTGAAGTTAAATATTTTATTTTATATTTAAACGAACTAACAGTGAGGTGGGTTAACTCGCGATCATCCAACACTCTTCTAACCCGGACTTGCCTTCACGGAAAGGCCCCTAAGTTCTAATAGTAACCTAACATTCTACGGAATAAGAACAAGAACTACCTTGAAGTTAAATATTTTATTTTATATTTAAACGAACTAACAGTGAGGTGGGTTAACTCGCGATCATCCAACACTCTTCTAACCCGGACTTGCCTTTACGGAAAGGCCCCTAAGTTCTAATAGTAACCTAACATTCTACGGAATAAGAACAAGAACTACCTTGAAGTTAAATATTTTATTTTATATTTAAACGAACTAACAGTGAGGTGGGTTAACTCGCGATCATCCAACACTCTTCTAACCCGGACTTGCCTTCACGGAAAGGCCCCTAAGTTCTAATAGTAACCTAACATTCTACGGAATAAGAACAAGAACTACCTTGAAGTTAAATATTTTATTTTATATTTAAACGAACTAACAGTGAGGTGGGTTAACTCGCGATCATCCAACACTCTTCTAACCCGGACTTGCCTTTACGGAAAGGCCCCTAAGTTCTAATAATAATCCTACATTCTACAAAGCCTAGTAGAAAATAAACTAAACTTCAAATAAAGCTCGGTATAATAAAACTCTTCCGAATGATTTAAATAAATAAAATACAGTCAAAGTCTGTCTTTACCTTTACAAGAAACTAATTTCTGTTTTAAAGAATTCCCCAAATAAAACCTTGGAACATAATAAAATAGTATAGAAATGAATTATCAATATTTGATATTACTGATTAGGGACTTCAAGTTCCTCCTTCTATTCTAGTCAGGATTCACTTAGCACGGCTCTTGCTAGGCTGAGTATAATCATGAATATCAAACCGATTTCTTTATATCATTTGGTAAAACCCCAGTTACCTATTTGTTTCAAACTTAATAATTTTGTCACAACAAAATAATCTAAAATCACAACTTTTACTTTTAACAAGTTTAGATTTACTAGCTTATTATTTCAAACAAGATAGTTTAAAAATGGAACTTCTGAATCCAATTCAAAATTCAAAACTATTCTTTGAATATAAATTATGATAGTAGATATCCTGGTTTGTTACATCAGGTCAGTGTCTCAAGAGTCACTCCCTTCTCTAGTAGAGATCATCTTCAGTACGGCTTTGCTTGACTGGAGTATAACCGTTAATAACAAAATTGAGTTCTCTTTCATCTCAATAGATATCACTATGTAAAATTTGTGAATTATTTCTCCAATTAAACACAGAAGTTCACTATTTCAAAATAAGTTGGATTTTAAATTTAATCGATAAGTAAGATTCACATTAAGTAATAGACTGCAAATATGAAAAGGAATTTCTATCAAGATATAAACCCTAACTAAAAGGTTACGTGAAAACCAAGAACAAGTTTCTAGATTCAATTTATCAAAGAAAGGGTAAAAACTATTAAGTAAAATCATTAAAGCAATTATACTGCTTTGAAAGACTTCTTTATTAATTCAAACGAAAACGTAAACGCAAACGTAAATGCAAACACAACACAAACGCAACATAGACGTCAACGCAATCAAGCGTAACGTAAACGCAAACGTAAGCGTCAATGCCAACATAAACGCAACATAAACGTAGACGAAACAATAAACGTAAACGCAAACGCAAACGTAAATGTAAACATAACACAAACACAACATAAACGTAAACGCAATCAAGCGTAACGTAAACGCAAACGTAAGCGTCAATGCAAACATAAACGCAACATAAACGCAACGTAAACGCAAACGTGAATGTAAACATAACACAAACGCAACATAGACGTCAACGCAATTCAGCGTAACGTAAACGCAAACGTAAGCGTCAATGCAAACATAAACGCACAGTATTTTAATTACTTTACTTTAATTACTTTAATTACTTTACTTTAATTTATTTTATCTGTAAAGTACACACATGCCATCAATTTATTCAATAAAACACAACATTACAAAAGGTTTATAATCAAATCACTTACCAATAATTTTCCAATATACACAAATCACTGCAATCCAAATATGCAAAACACTGTCTGATTTAACCACTAATCAAAATTGAACACTCAGTTTATTCATGAATTTACTTCTACTTTTATCACCAAATGAAACCACAATATTGGTTTTACTTACAAATTTTAAACAAACTTTATCACAAAATCAAAATACAACACTGAATTTACGTACACTTTTGTAACTTACTGTACTCTTTGGTAACTCGCGTTCAATACTTTCAACTCCCGACTGTTTCCTTTGCGCGCCCGAAATCAACTGCCTTTTTCACGTTAATTGTTCTCAATTTATACAAAAACTATCGGCGTTACTACCGGCGTCGCTACCGGCGTCGCTACCGGCGTCACTACCGGCGTCGCTACCGGCGTCGCTACCGGCGTCACTACCGGCGTCGCTACCGGTGCTACTATCGATGTTACTATCGGCGTTACTACCGGCGTCGCTACCGGCGTCACTACCGGCGTCGCTACCGGCGTCGCTACCGGCGTCGCTACCGGCGTCGCCACCGGCGTCGCTACCGGCGTCACTACCGGCGTCGCTACTGGCGTCGCTACCGGCGTCACTACCGGCGTCGCTACCGGTGCTACTATCGGTGTTACTATCGGCGTTACTACCGGCGTCGCTACCGGCGTCGCTACCGGCGTCGCTACCGGCGTCGCTATCGGCGTCACTACCGGCGTCGCTACCGGCGTCGCTACCGGTGCTACTATCGGTGTTATACGATTCCAACAGCAAAGGTCATTCACTCCACTCAATTTCTATTGTTTAATTTGTCTCTTACAGACATTTCAAATTCTCCTAACTTCAAGCTCTTTAAATCGATTAAAATATTATGTGTTTCCGCGAAACGGGACGATGTGGGTAGACCTCAGCAAAAGAGCGATACTTAGTAGTAACATTAAGTATATAATTTGTATATATTGAATAATTTCATGTTGTTTATTTATTTTGTTATTCCTAGCATGTTTTCCTTGCTAGATTTATTGTACTGTGCAACATTTTTAACCTTAAATATGTTTGTGAAGTAAACGAATCATCAGTCAGTACGTATGATTAGTTACACTTTTCAAAGAAAAATGTTTCAGAAGGAAATTATTACTAATGGACAGGCAGATAGAAATAAATCTATGAAAGTTTCCTAATATTCATAATGTATTTTTGCAATCACACTAATGTTAGCTGCGCTAAAAGATAGTGTAGGTACAAACTTAGATACACGAGGATAAAAATAACGTAAAAATAACAGTGTCGTAAGGTAAACGAGCAAATATAACAAAAATAACAGTGTTCATTATGATCGTCAGTCTGATCGAGATGCACAGGTAAAACGGATCTCGTACAGACTGTATCGCGTGATCGGAAATAATAAATCCATATAAAGTTTTAAAAACTATCGCTCGACTACGGTGAACAAGAACATTAGATACTTATGAAAGTACAATTTTCTTATGTAAAGTAAAGTAAGAGTAAGTAAGAGATCTTAATGTAAAGTGTCTATAAAAATTACAATGAACTCATGAGTTAACAACAAACAAACAAAAACAAAAAATACAAACAACAACTCAACAACAATAACTCATGAGTTGTTAACAATGAATTTTCTCCTCTTTAATATGACACACCAATCGTAAGTATAAAAACAGAAACCCCTTTTTTGGCTGTAACATCCGTCATATTAATTTTGTTCATATAAAATGCAACTTGGGTAACCTGGGCTATAATAAAGAATTGATTGGTACCTTCATTCATCAAAATCGGATGAATAGTTTAGACGCTACGGTGGTATTTACGTAAATACAAAAACACATACGTAGACTGGTAAAAACATAGCTCTTCTTTTGGCTTTGCCGTAGTCAGGTAAAAAGGCTCGTCATAATAGGCTCAAATTATTAAGATATGCGTAGATTTATAAGCTTTTATTATACTGCACCTTGCATCCTTTGACATTTATAATAAGGTATATATTCAATAAGTAGTCCGCTCGTATGAACGGGACACCAAGCATATTAACCTTCTTATTATAAATCTCTTCGGATGCAAGGCTTGTATAATTATAGTCAAATGTCATAAGGTAAGTTTTTATAACCATCAATTGGACTTCACTTAATTATCAAAAAATTAAACTGAATTTTAAACCAGTTCCTCGCAATTGATTAAGCCATCGAGGGCTGAGCCACAGATAAAATAATACTATACTAGGCTGAGCATACCGGTCAAGTTTCGATGACAATACTATATTATGGTAACAACGAGCGGATCTGATGATGCAGACGATGCGTGAATAACGGAACTTAAGTCCCTTTAAGTTCCTAAAATAGGGGGCTGCTAATTTTGATCAGCTCACAGTTCTGATTTCTAAAGGATTGAAAAATATTTTTTCAACTTAAATATTATTTGGAATGTTTTTTTTATTCTTTCTAGAAATTGCGCATACTAAAAAAGACTTTGGTTAGATATACAATAGGGTTTTGTTAGCATTCAGTCAATATGTATTTGCACATGTATTCAAATTCGGGGACAAGCGGGAATTGTCAATTTCTGTTTGTGCCCGAATGGGGACAGCCAGCAACTACTCATTTTCTGTTGGTTTTTCCCGCAGCTATTTTTGTAACTTTTCCTTCAATGTTCAAAGAGGTGATCTATATTTATCTTATATCTTTGCTTCAAAGTCTTTTTGGAGTCGACTGTTCCCAAGTAAACAGAATACACATAATATAATGAATTCCTGTATTACTGTCGCCTAAGTAATCTTGTCATGTTAGAAACATATACCCACGTCCATGTTTTGAACTCAACGTTTGTCAATAAGTTCCTTTCAAAGCCTTTGAAATGAATTAAGACGAATTTATACTTGTTTCACAACGTTATTATGTAGTAAGTATTTTCCTTTAGGTATGTACCTAATTAGTTTTTTTTTTGTAATATTGATAAGCCATCGCTTGACCGCGATCTCACCTGTTGGTAAGAGACGATGTGGCTGACGATGGAGCACAAAACTCTAGAAGGCACCTATTCGCTCTTGCCTTGAAGAGACCCAGATTATAATGTTTAAGATAGACGACGGTAGTTTGTTCCACTCCTTAGCAGTTCACATTATATATTCAAATTCAAATTCAAATTCATTTATTTCAGGCTGACAGCTCATAATTACACACAGACATAACAAAGACACATTAATAAATTTTCAATACACACAAATTACAAATTATTATTTAAGTCAAATTACATCAACTAGGCACAAACAACACAACAAAACAAATACAACAAATAAGTACCTACACAGACACAAAGGACCCTCAGATACCGGGGCACCGCCCCTTAAAAAGTGTTGTATGCAGGCTTATCCAGTGCCCCAAAATCGGAGAGTCCCACCTATCTGCCAAGGTGTTTAGAATGGTGTATATAAAGGTAGTACCGAAATTATTATTACGAATAGAGTGTATATTGCATCATTGCCTCATTAGTATGAACTAATGAGGCAATGTTGGTACTGACCCATGCGCCTGCTCTTCCTATGATAAAAAGAAGATAGTTGGATCAGATTGTGAGGTTCTTGGGCGCAATCCCCGATATGTAACATGTAGAAGATCGAAAGTCATGCATCTTTATTATATTTTTTTTTCATCCCATCTATTCGAAAAGGACGACTGGGTTCGCCTTTAAGTGCACCCAACGGTGGTGTTTTCTATGAGAAACTTTTAGCGGGCAGTAATGAGTTTTGCGGCGCACTTATTAAGTTCCTAATTCAAAAAGTGCGCGGCAAAGATAATTGCGGCGCACTTATTGAATTTGGAACCAGCGCCAAATAATTCGAACGCAAATATTGTTTGAATAAATACTGGCTGGTACGACGGCCCAAAACCCAAAACAAAAAAACCCAAAACACAAAAAACACAAAACACAAAAAAAACACAAAAAAAAACACAAAACACATAAACACAAAAAAAACACAATACACACAAAAACACAAAACACAAAACACAAAAAAAAACACAAAAACACAAAAAAACACAAAAAATACAAAACACACAAAAAACTCAAAACACAAAAAAAACAAAAAACATAAAACACAAAAAAACAACACTAAACACAAAAAAAACACAAACACAAAAAAACACAATACACACAAAAACACAAAACACAAAACACAAAAAAAACACAAAAACACAAAAAAACACAAAAAATACAAAACACACAAAAAACTCAAAACACAAAAAAAATAAAAAAAACATAAAACACAAAAAAACAACACAAAAAACACAATACAAAAAAACCGCAAAAAAACACAATACACACAAAAAACACAAAACACAAAAAAAAACAAAACACAAAAAACACAAAACACAAAAAAACACAAACAATTATATTATAAAAACGGGAAATTTCCACGTACCGTTAAATCGATGTAAGCACCGACATTGTTTCGACCCGTTTCGAAAGTCTTTCTCAAGGTGAGTGAACGTGACGCACTCCACCCGCGTTTCGCTTAGCACTAATCCGCTCAGTGCGAGCTGCAGCCCGCTCGGCTCGTGTAGTGGGGCGCGCGGGTAGGAATATAGAATATAGGTCCTCGCAAGATCCGTGAGGCAATCGAGATTGGTCGTCTGCCGAATTTTAACAGGGACCGGGGATGGGCTCTACCACCTGCCTGGAAATCATGTCTGTATGGTGCTCACGTTAGTACGAGAGACGAAGCTGATAGAGACACAGTGAGTGTTGCCTGTCTCTCTGGAATGCCATACGGTGTTGATGGTAGTAGTAGTGACAGCGATGAGACACCACAATCCACTGCGCCGGCGACGATGACGAAACGAACACAAGCTATATTCCTACCCGCGCGCCCCACTACACGAGCCGAGCGGGCTGCAGCTCGCACTGAGCGGATTAGTGCTAAGCGAAACGCGGTGGAGTGCGTCACGTTCACTCACCTTGAGAAAGACTCTCGAAACGGGTCGAAACAATGTCGGTGCTTACATAGATTTAACGGTACGTGGAAATTTCCCGTTTTTATAATATAATTGATATGATTCACGAAAGTTTTTATAGTAAAACACAAACACAACAAAAAAACACAAAAACTCAAAAAAAAACAACCATTTGTTTTATTAAATAATAATATTACAATAACATATGAGGCGCCTTTTATTTTCTCATAGTGGGTGATGAAAAGCAGAGTGTATCACACGGGCGCAACATATATTTTTGGCTCGGGCGACGTACTTTGAATCCCTCGCTACGTTCAGGATTCTACTAAAGAATCTCTCGCTACGCTCGGGATTCTACTCTAGAATCCCTCACTTCGCTCTGGATTCAAAAAAGTGCCCTCGCCGTAAAAATATTATGTTGCTCCCTTATGATACAATCTACTATTTTGTTATCTTTATGGCGGTGCTCGAGATTCTGGATCTTAGTCTCCGCCATATGTTGCTCTCCTATTATAAAACTAGCCTTTTGCCCTTTCTTCACACTAGTTCTGTCGGGATAAAGGGTAGTCCCTTCCCACTCCCAGCATCCACACACCAAATATCATCAAAATCCTCTCAACCGTTACGGAGTTGAGTGGAACTACACATTGAATGGGAGTGTAGCCGCGGATGGAAGCTAATAAAACATACATAAGCACTCAGGGATAATTTAGCTTCCTGTTAGTGAAATAAATTGCGGAATCGGATCAATAGTAAGTATCATGTATCCACAATACTCAAAGGTTAGCTGGTAGATAATGCTTCTTAGCATTAAGTTCGCCTATGTACATTGTTTGTTTTGTATAATTATTTTTGTGAAGCAGACATCCGTGTTTTGCTACAACACAACTTTTACACAACAAAGCTGAGCTGGACGCCAATTTGTGTCACTTAATGCATGGCTGGTACAAGGCTGGTACTAAGAGGCACAAATTAGTTTCATTTTTCTTTGTTTCTGTATGTGTGTGCGTGTCATTTTGTGTGGAATATTGTTTGTTGACCCATGTTGTTGACACAAATAAATCTTATTTCTTTCTTTTTTTCTTTCTTTCAATAAAGAATATTATATTCTATTCTAATAGTTCTGGAGGTTACCCTTACATACAAACGAACTATACCTTTGTATAATATTAGTTTAGTAACAGTTGTATATAGATAGTATAGATTGAAATCACACTGATTCCCTTTTCCGACTTTCAAGTGACTCCCTATTAAATAATCTTCCGCTTCATTTGAAGGTTTGACAGCTCTTAATGACGCTCAATTCAAACCGAGATGGCAGAGGCGGCCCGAGACTCGGGAGGCCCTGCGCCTAAACTCTGAATTTGTGGAGAAGCCTGCCAGCGACCGCTATATCAAGGAATACTATGTATTTATATGTATTTGAGGAAACCCAAAGTCTTAAAATTAACATACTTACAAATTAATAAACACCAGAAAGCTTACTGAAGATTTTAACAGATAGGTAGTGGAATAAACAAGTAATTAATTTTGTAAAAAATAAAAAACCCTCAACGCAATGAAACGGCTGAACCGATTTTGATCAAACATAGCTAAGAACACTCCAAACTAATTCACCTTTCAACAAAAAAAAACAAATTCGGTTCATCCGTTCGGGAGCTACGATGCCACACACACAGACACACCCAGACACGTCAAACTTATAACACCCCGTCGTTTTTACGTCGGGGATTAAAAAGACTATAAACATAATGCGACTAGTCTAATGCATCATCTACACATACATAGTAAAGTATTTAAAGTTATTTTTTTTTTAAACTAAATATTTATCATCAACATTACCATCATTGGCGCCAAAAAAACTCACCGCTGAGCAGCCTAGCCGAGCTGACACTTGTGTAGAATAAATGAAATTGCTTACATCGTTACTCGCTCGCCACAAGAAGGTATTTTGCCGGTAGTTAGTGCCAACATGAGGAATAGGGGGGTTACATCTGATAGGTATTTTAGTTATGATAAGTATTTTAATATGACTTATATATTATATTATAACTTTTACACTTTAATTCTTTTAGATACGTTATGTGATTTTATGGCTGCCGCGGTGTGTCCGGCCCAAGAATAGACCCCTCCATCTCCTCCCGTAGATGTCGTAAAAGCCAACTATGGGATTGTTTGTAAGATTCGTTGGTATAAGATTTTTCCTGGCTACTAGCTTATTTATGGAATGTGATATTACTGGAAAAAAGCGTTAGCTGAGTCAGTCGTGGGAAGCAATAGCGGCGATGAGCTCACCACTCGTAACGTCTCTATTCCACGATGGTGCAAACCACTGTGAAAAGAGGCCCATGGAGGCTCTGCCTACCCCTTCGGGGAAAACGGTGTGTGTCTATGTATGTATGTATGTATGTATGATGTTATATATTATAACGCTGCGTATATTTTGGCACTGTAACCAGCTAGTCATCGCTGCACTGCCAGTCATGCCCTCTGCAGTCTCGGTTTGAATCAGCCTTGGGCTGAACTTCTGTCACATAGTTTAGCCCAAAATGAACAAGAAATTGCAAACCCCCATGTCATCCATATGGTTTATTTTACAAGCTTTTATTTTACTTGCATTGAAGATATGTTTGTCTGTGTGGAATCCGGGTGGAATCTTGCAACTGAATTTTAAAGCAGTTATCCTCAACCGATTGAGCTGAAATTTGGCATACCTGTCAAGTTCCGATGACAATAAAATATGATGGTGACAACATGCTGATCTGATGGTGGACAACGGAACTCCTCGATGGATGCTAGACTGACTAGTAGACTGGCCGTGTTTAGGTTAATTTTATCAGCACACGGTTACGATCACTAATTTTATAAAAGCTTGTACAGTACATTATAGTACAAGTGTATAATGTTTGTGATTACCGCTGAGACGCCATTGAGACCCGAGCCGTTAGGTGAGGGTCTTAAGAGAGCTGAGGACGGAAATCATCACTACACACGTGTATTATAAGAAGTTTTTCAACACACTTGTGAAGAAAATAATAATAAAACAGAAATACACACTCTGTGTAAATGTTCAACTGTCTCTATAACTCACTAGTGAATAATAGCAATGAAAAATTTATAGTTTGATTACAGGTGTCATAATTGCGGTGAAATTAGAGTAACTTTATGAGCAAGTGTGTTGAAAAATATATTTTTCACAAAAAACTTATTTGATAACTACCCTGACAAATTTTGTAGAAAGTGAAACGTTTTCTGTTCGTTGAACGAGCAATGCGAGATCTCTGAGGCAACTTGGAATAATCGGCGTTTGAATGTATAAGTATAACTTGTTCGAGATTATCTTCTGAACCGATAATCCGATCCAATTGTAGGTATATATATCCGTTGGGGTGATTTTAGATATCGGGGTCCAAGTGGGGGTAAAAAACATGAAAGAGAGTCATTCTATCAAGTGGGGTGTTATATAATGCGAGCGCTTTGCTTGGACTTTTCAAAACTGTTTTTAATTCCTTTAGACTATGAAGTTTTTGTGAAATAGATATGATCTTATAGTATATACATAGATATATAAATATAAAGAAAATTTAAAATGTAAAAAACTACCCAATTTAAAGTTTGATAGGTTATTTTTACATAGTTTCTGTATCTAAATCTGTTTTAGAGTCTTTATTCCCCATCGGTTATCAGTCCTTGATCCTTCTACGTATCTCTAATTTCGGATTATATCACTCAGTGAAACTCCAAGCATAGCCCTCTCCATAGCATAAAATTTTAATACAACCATGTGGTTGTATTACAGTTAGTAAGAGCATTGCTGTATCTAGGGTTTGATTGATCCGTCTTGGGTTTGATTACGGGTTAGATTTCCACCTGTTTGGTATTTTTGGGAAACTATAAAATATATATTTTATGAACATAACGTCTTCCTTCAGTTTCATTACTTATTTTAATTCATCTGTCGTGAAGCTCCTAAAATAAATGTAATATTCAACAGAAACCAACGTTTCTCTAAATTAAAGAATAAATTTATTTTTACATAAAATACGTTCAATTTAAATAAAGTGAAAACGGCAGTTAACCCTGATTTGAATTTAATTTGGCTGGTCTCATATAGATAGATAGATAGAATAGTTATTTACATCTCTCATATTCGATAAGTAGGTCCTTATTACCCCCAAATGGGGCTTGTAGGTGTCCAATTGGCGCTCTAGGGTAATAATGTAGCTAGAAAAGCCCTAGGGCGGTAAGTAATTTTAAAAAAACTTCACTCTTTAAAAAAGTTTGCGTACATCTAACCATCATACTGGCAATAGACATCATGCATTCAGTTTTTAATTACTTACCGCCCTAGGGCTTTTCTAGCTACATTATTACCCTAGAGCGCTAATTGGTCACCTACAAGCCCCATTTGGGGGTAATAAGGACCTACTTACCTCACAATCGAGATGTAAAGCAGAGTAGTTAGCTCGGGTGTAAGCATCAATGGCACCCTCGAACTATTGGCACTTTCGAACTAATAGGCGCACGAGCGCAGCGAGGGCGCCTAAATATCTCGGGTTGCAATTGATGCCTTACAGCCCTTGGCTACTAATCTACTATTGTTATATAAGAGTGCAAAGTTGCTTTTTAACCACATGCTCGATTGTGATGACCGAGCAAGCTAAGAATTCTGAAATTAAATCACGAGCGCAGCGAGTAATACAAAAATTAGAATCCTGAGCGTTAGCGAGGTAATCAAAAGAGCTAACTTAACACAAAAAAAGTAATTCACCAATAAAGCTCCGAGTCTGAGTTTTTAACATATTAAAAAAGGTTGTATGATAAATTTGGCACTATGGAGGTATTCAAAGTAGTAGTAGAAGTATATTGGTTTTGAATTCACAAACTTAGTGCACACGTTTTTCTTAATTCATAGCGGATAAAAAACAGCTTTTACACTCAGATATCAAAGAGCAAAAATACTCTTTCCGAGATGGGGGGATGAAAATAGTTTATTGCACACTGTGATCTAAAATAAATTTAACAAATAATTCTATTTTCTTTTTGTCGATGTTTCTTGATGTTTTCTTGATCCAACACTTTTTTAAGAACTATTATAACTAATATGTACGTGGCAATTTTTAGGGCATAGTTAGATGAAGCAATTTTACAATAGCTGGGTCGACTGAATTTAAGAAACATAGATTCTTGTATAACTTTTGAAACTATCATGGTTATGTACATAATATTGGTAGTGGTATCGTTCGTAATAAAAGAGTGAGAAAAAGGGTAGATCGATATATCTGCCAATAACATCTACTCGCAAAGACTTTAGTCAGTTCTCCCGTGATCATGGCGCATGCAACTGTGCCGAAATATCGGGAACATATAAAACTCAAAAATCATGGTAAATATCCCGTTTCTAGTGAAAATTATAGATTCTTGTCACTACTCAGTCTTTACATATAACAGCTGGCGATTTTTGTTAAAGAACCAGACTTGTACAGAAAGCACGAAGATTTGCGAACCTAGCCGCGTTATAACGCGTTAGCTGAGTCACTCGTGGGAAGCAATAGTGGCGATAACCTCACCACTTGTCACGTCTATATTCCCACGATGGTGGTTGCACAGTTCAAAGAGGCCTATTGAGGCTCTGCGTATCCTTTCGTGGAAAAAGGTGTGTGTCTATGTACTATTACATCACAAATTTGTGACTACTCAACTTTAAAATGAAATAAATTGCCGTGAGCACAATTATCTCTGTAAACAGCTAACTTTATATTAATAAGTAGTCTCAGTGAAAGGGTAATTTCTGTAATTGATCTAAATGAACGCCTTTCTAAAGGTTCAATGGATCAATTCGTCTCAACTTAATTCAAGGACATAAATAAATTTTTGATGAAGCTGAAAACATCAGAGGTACTAGCAATCTGATGTCGCTTTTGCTATAATTTATTATTTTCTCAGAAGGGCCGTATTTTTATTAAGATATTCTATTTTCGCGTGAGACAGAATTGCTAAAATGATAAAGTACGCCTATAAATCAGTTTTCAGAATACCTCTAAGTTGCGTCTTCAGTAGTTTTTTTTAGCTTTTTCTCCCTTACATGGAATGTACCTGTATTACAAACACTTGAGAGGCTGGGTAATTTTCAGGGTTTCGTACCCAAAGGGTCCAAACAGAGCCCTGTTATTGCTCTCGCTCATCCGTCCGTCCGTTTGTCACAAGGGTCTAGCGGCTAAGCCGTTGAAGCAGTCTTCAACGCTCAGTTGCGTCTTCATATTTGCATTATTTATGTGACTATTTATTTATTTACAGACTCAAAGCTAAAAATAGTTTTGGAATTTCTGAAATCTTAGTATTTTTAATTTGTAAGGGTGTTCTCGTACTAGTAGGGGGGAGGGAGGGTTGGGTATAAAAAACATCACGCTGAAACTAATAGACAGAATTTAATGAAACTTTGTAATACCTAAAGGTACTTTGAATTAACACCTAGAATATTGAATACCCCGATAAACTAAATGGTTTTTTGTAGGATAGGCGATGTTTTTTGTGGGGATAGACTCTAACGATATGATTCCAAAAATTATTTCACTTACAGGAAGCTACACTATCGTCGAGTTCTAGGCTACGTTTTATATGAGTTCCGCCCGCGACTACGCTCGCGTTATGTGTAGTTCCACTTTATTACGACTTAGCAGATTTTGATGGTATTTGGAATGCGGGCAAGCGGGGACGCTGAGGAGGAAAGGGGGGACAGGGGGAAGGAGAAGAGTGGGAAAGTAGGGCTGTTTTTATCCGAAAAAACGCGTGAGAAGGCGCGGTCAAAGGCTAATAATTGAAAGCTTGAGCATAGTCTCAACACATATTTATAGACATATGTTAAAAGGCAATATTCGTAAACAAGAATCTTTAATCCGTCATCGAGACTACTGAATAATACATTTGATCTAAAACGAAACACGATGAAGGAATTCTGTTGATGCATTACTACATCAAAGACTTCCTGTTGCTGAATATTCGAAACACAGGGAGTATGATTCCAATATTTCATCGGAATTGGTCCGCTATTTCAGAGCTTTACGATTTAAGTGTTGATAACACATGATGAAGATGTTTGTTATTCACTATTCAGTCTTTACTGACACTTTAATTCGTGCAATTCGTCTGTTCCCACCCACTTATATTTTTATATTTGGTTCTCACAATTTCATTATAATTTCAGTCATAAGAACTTTATTTAATACTAGCTGCACCCAGCGGTGTTACCCGCTAAGTCTCGAAACCGTGGGAATATTGTGATAAAAAATTGCCTACGTCTTTTTGCAGGAGTCCAGCTATCTCTCATATGCAGTCTCTAATATGACTTTTTTTTCCATTAATTTTGAAAATAAAAATACAGTCTTACTCTAAAAAAATATACCCTTTGTTAGTGAGCAAAAATATCTAAATAGTTTGTTTATATTTGGCTTTGCGTCATATGGCTATAAATAGTGCAAATATGAAAACGAATGCTATGTAGCTGTAAAGCCCTTCTCCCATTACGATACGCATAGGCGATTCAAGTACCCTGAAGGTATCCTGCAAGTCTCGGAGACTAGTCGCCGCCAAGTATCTCACATACATTTGAATGCAGACTCGCACACCAGCCTGCATTCAAATGTATGTGAGATACTTGGTGGCAACTAGTCTCCGAGACTTGCAGGATACTTGAATCGCCTGTGCGTATCGTAATGGGAGAAGGGGTTAACAGTTTATCCGCTATACCTTCACGACAGAAGGACTAACAGACGGACGGACGGATGAGCGATGACGCAACAATTACTAAACAAATGTGCCCACAATTTATATTTCAATTGAATGATGTTATAATTCACTCATGTCCTTTGTTTTTCTTTTCAGGTAATCTTCTGACCTGACGATGAAGCACTAAACTCAACATGGAGTCGACAGACGACGACTTCTACAACATATGCCTGAACCTCACCAGTGAAGAAGCCAGGCTTGGCGGCTGCAACTTCAGCAGTGAATTTGAAAGTGGAGAGTTGCTTGAGAAGGTGGTGTCCAGGGTTGTGCCTATATTCTTCGGATTCATTGGGATTGTGGGACTCGTCGGCAATGCCTTGGTAGTTCTTGTTGTTGCTGCTAACCCTGGAATGAGATCGACTACCAACCTTCTAATAATAAATCTTGCAGTAGCAGACCTTTTATTCGTAATTTTCTGCGTACCCTTCACAGCTACAGACTATGTGATGCCAAGATGGCCGTTCGGAGACTGGTGGTGCAAAGTCGTACAGTACTTCATAGTAGTAACAGCTCATGCTTCAGTTTATACCCTTGTTCTGATGTCTTTAGACAGATTCATGGCTGTAGTCCATCCTATAACGTCCATGTCCATCAGAACTGAGAAGAATGCGCTGCTGGCGATAGCTTGTATATGGGTGGTGATCCTGACTACGGCAATTCCAGTAGGAATCTGTCACGGAGAAAGAGAATACTCATATTTTCACAGAAATCACTCCTCGTGTGTGTTTTTAGAGGAGCAAGGGTACAGTAAGCTGGGATTCCAGATGTCATTCTTCCTGTCTTCGTATGTGATACCACTGGCACTTATCAGTGTGCTGTACATGTGTATGCTGACGAGGCTATGGAAGAGCGCACCGGGGGGCAGGGTGTCTGCGGAGAGTAGGAGAGGGAGGAAGAAGGTGACCAGGATGGTCGTGGTCGTCGTTGTCGTGTTTGCAGTGTGCTGGTGCCCTATACAGGTGAGTGTGCTTACAATTTCTTAGCACTGCTGTGTCTACTCGGAAAGCTATATAAATTATCTACATTTAATTTTTATAGTGGTTCTAATACAGTTTGCAAGATTCGACCCAGACATACATACATTGCAAGTTAATTAAAAGCTTGTAAAAGACTAACAGTCTTATTCATAAAAAAACGCTAAAAGACATTTTAGGCGTCGATTAGTTAAAATGCTCATTAAGCCTAATATGCGTTTTAAAATTTTGATTATTCATAAACGTTCACTAAAGCTCCGATAGCTAATGTGCAACTGTTGTGCACCATAAAATAAAAATGTTGCCATTTAGCTGAAATACTTCCTGTTTACTCGTGTGCTTGATGAAATCATCCGTCAAACCATCCAACACGCACCCAAATAGCAATATATTTGACGGTTGTGTTGAGTTTCTGACATTGACATTTATAGTTTTTTGAGAGTTTCCGCCAAAAAGTTACTAATGATTGCTTGTCCTAATTATGATTGGTTTACAATATATAACGCATAACTTTTTCTAAAGTCCTCGTCATCCAAACTAAACTAAAGTGGAGGATTTTCTAAACTTTGAACGTTTGCAACAACATCCAATCTATTTAGCACTTGCATATTTCAAGGATGTAGGTACACAAAAATAAGACCGTCACTCACAAATTCAATTATTAACTATAAACTAACTATGAACTATCACAACTAAACTCGAGGATGAAGAAATCGGAGAGAAATACTGCGCGTCAGATTGTTTTTATGACAAAATTCACAGTTACACCCATTACAATACAAATCAGTTGTTGTGAGTCGGCCATGTTTCCTCTTAATATGGCGCTAAAGTAGGGTCCTGCCTCTCATAACTTGTCCATAAGTTATAATGCATCTAATCAACGTATTAGTGCTAAAATGCGTTTATGAATACAAAAAATCGACCACCATACATTAGAGAGACTTTAGATGTCCGATAACTTTTTATGAATAAGGCTGTAAGGCTAAGGTCAGACCAACGCGTTCAGCCCGCGTCCGCAGTGGCGTGCTCAATGGCGATCCATTGTATTAACATTGATCGCCACCGTGTACGCCACTGAGGATGTTGGCTGAACGCCTTGGTTTAGCCTTAGCTTCAAATTGCGGAATTTTGACAATTCTATTTGGAAAAATCCATGGGATAATTGGGTGATTTGTTATGTCCCTTTTTTTTTTTGTACTTGTTTAGATTACGGAACATGCAGATGGCCTATCTGATGTAAGCCTCTGCCTATGAACAGTGCATTACCTCATAGGTCACGTCTACCTAGGACGCGTCCTATGTGGCATTGCACTGCGCCCGTCACCCTAAGACATAAAGATGGAAAGTCTCATGTGCCTGTAATTTCACCGGCACCCATACCCTTCAAACCGGAAAACAGTAATGCAAACACTAGTCTACTGCTTTGCGGCAGAAATAGGTATGGTGGTAGTACTTCCCCGGACGATCTCTTTCACAAAAAAGCTCTAATACTACTAAAATGCTAATGAATGCTTGTATGTAAACATCAATCTAAATTTCAGTGTAGGTATGTTAATTCTGCTCCTAAAACAATGTTCGAATTGATAATATTATTTTTGTAGCTTTATTCAGTTGGGCAAGCGTGTCACGATTATTCTAACAGCGGTTGTATTATAAGCGTGTTTTTCATCCGAGAAACCATGTTGTGTATTCAAATTTCCTCGATTAACATAAATCCGACGCGTATATCACTTAGCATTAAATCCACGTTAGCTGAAATCAGGCCCTTACGTAATATCCAGGCCACGCTGTAGTCTGAAAGTGCTGATGATTACCAACCGTCTCTTAAGTTTAGGGGACCACGTACGTAAATCTCATGAACACAGAACTAACCAATTTTGATTGTGTTTATCTATCTATGGGTGAAATTCAGTCTCTGAAATTGTTTATCGGATTTTGATGCAAGTTTTTGTAAACCTGGGACGACCTCAAAGAAGGTTGTAACATATATAAAGAAAGAATAAAAACATATTTTTAGCACACACACACACACACACACACACACACACACGTAATAGGGAAAACAAATAACAGAATGTTAAAAAAAAAAAAAAAAAATGTAATATACAATGTATGTATTGGTCACATTATATACAATGTTAATGATAATATGCAATGTTATGCAATGTTAGTTTGACGACCTCTGTGGCGCGGCAGGTGAAGCTTGGCCTGCGACGCAGGTGGTTGCGGGTTCGATTCCCGCCTCGGAACAAATATTTTCGAAGAACCTACAAGGGTGACACTTACATCAGCCACCTGTTTGGATAATATATATTGCAGTAGTGTTCCAATTGATAAAGCAGTAATTAAACATTTCACCTCGGATCATTACGGTCACAGTGCTATATTTACTTGTAATTTGGTAGATGAACCTAAGGAATTCACTTATCGGCCTATCACAGGAAGTCGAATTATGAAGTTTCAGAGCAGTATTGAACTTAAAATACCCCTTTTACCATGCGTAGATGATCCAAATGACCTTTTTACCTCCTTGTCTAATTTGATAAATGAGCAACATACTGAGATATTTCAGTTAAAAACATGTATAGCTAAATCTAATGTCGGGTTAGCTGATTGGGCGACACCCGGTATCTATAGAAGTAGGAATAAATTATATGATCTCTATGCGGCTAGGGAATCAATGTTGCATGACCCAAAGTTTATTTTGTATATAAAGAACTATTCATATACTTTTAAAAAAGTTTGTCGTGCAGCTAAATCATTACATTTGAGAAAAAAAATAGAAAAATCATCGAATAAAATTAAGGCAACTTGGAAATTAATTAATAATGAAACAGGTAAATCTAAGCCACGCAATAAGCAGATCAAATTAAACATAAACAATACAATATTGACAAAAAAGATTGATGTCGCGAATGCCTTTGACAATTTTTTCTCTAATATACCAGTTATTGTAACCCAGTCATTACAATCATCTGCCTCTGGAGCATCTACTTTATTGGAACTAAGTGTTGCTAAATGTGAGATCGCGTTTAGCTTTAGATACGTAAATGCCGATAGTATTGTTAAGACATTTAAGTCACTTAATATAAAAAATACTGAAGATCTTTGGGGAATATCCACAAAGGTGTTAGGTATTATAATTATTGATATTGCTCCATGCTTAGCCTACATTTTTAATAGATGTGTTGACGACGGAATCTTTCCAGATCTTATGAAACATAGTAAATTAATTCCTTTGTTCAAGTCTGGAAATGCAAAAGATCCAGCTAATTATAGGCCGATTTCTATATTGCCCGCGCTAAGTAAAATCTTTGAAAAACTTATTCTTACTCAATTATTGTCACACTTTAACTTCCACAGACTACTTCATAGTCATCAATTTGGATTTACCAAGGGTCGATCAACAGCTGATGCTGGTACCTTGCTTTTGGAACACATATTTCAAGCATGGGAAAACTCGCAAGACGCGATCGGAGTATTCTGCGACCTATCCAAAGCATTCGACTGCGTGAGTCATGCTACTCTAATTTTGAAGTTAAAACATTATGGCATCCAAAATCAGGCAATTAACCTTGTAAATTCTTACATATCCAATAGAGTACAAAAAGTTGACGTTGGTGGTGAAAGGTCTTCAGGATCGTCTATTGTTATGGGAGTGCCCCAGGGTTCAATACTAGGCCCATTTCTATTTTTAGTATACATTAACGATCTCCCTTTTTATGTAAAAGACATATGTGATATAGTTTTATTTGCTGACGATACGTCTTTAATTTTCAAAGTTGATAGGTCAAAAGCTAATTACGATGATCTAAATAAATCACTATCGCGAGTTCTTGATTGGTTCACAGTAAATAATCTGTTGCTTAATGCTAAAAAAACTAAATGCATTAAATTCACTTTGCCAAATGTAAAACATTACCCAACTAATATTAAAGTAAATGGCGAGACACTCAATCTTGTAAACTCTACTGTTTTCTTAGGACTTAATATTGATGCAAGTTTGCAGTGGGGACCACAAATTGAGGCACTTGCGGGTAGACTTAGTTCCGCTGCATATGCAGTTCGTACGATAAGGCAGCTTACTGATGAAGCTACAGCTAGGCTAGTTTATTTTGGCTACTTCCATAGTGTTATGTCATATGGCATCATTCTGTGGGGGAAAGCAGCAGACATCCAAGCAATATTTGTTTTACAAAAACGGGCAATACGTGCCATTTATAAAATGAAGCCACGTGACTCCTTGAGGGAGCGTTTTAAGGAAATTAACATTCTCACGGTAATATCGCAATACATCTACGAAACCTTATTATATACACATAAACACTTAGATAGATTTATGAAAAAAAGTGACGTGCATTGTTTTAACACGAGAAATAAAAATAAACTGAGTATTCCCAAATTTAGATTAAAAAAAGTAAGTGGGTCTTTTATGGGGAATTCTGTTCGGTTCTATAATAAACTTCCAGAAAGTGCTTCTAAACTTTCGATTCGAAGATTTAAATCTTACATAAAGAATAATTTAATTAAGAAAGCGTATTACACACTACATGACTATGTTAATGATAAAGCCGCGTGGCCTGATGTCGCTCTGCCCCTCGACACCTAATTTGTCAATTTGCAATGTCTGTACCTGCATATAATTTATTACTGATGTGTTATTTATGTGTATATCAAGCGTAGTGTGTGCTGCCTTATGAACTTTTGCTGATTCTCTCTATCATCTTACTTTTGACTGCCTACCTAAGTAAGGCTTTTAATTTGGTTTTCCTTTTTTCCTTGAATCAGCTTCAACTTGTTCTCGAGGCACCACACAGGCGCTCTCCACCTAGTAGTAAGAAGGATCATCAAAAGAAAAACAGACCGTGTTTGTTGCCTGATTCTTCTAGGTCTGGTTGCGTTGGAACAGGAGTAACTGTAAATTTATTTTTTAAGACGATTCAAAATGATCCTTGTGATTTCAATGAATAAAATACTTTTGACTTTGACTTTGACTTTATTTGTGCGATCGCTGATATTTGTTCAGGGTGTTCTGGGTATTTTCTATGTATAATAAAAAAATATCTATTAATGCAATATATTGTATTCAATATATCAGTTATCTAGTACCCATAACACAAGCTCTGCTTAGCTTGGGGCTAGTTAATGTTGTGTGAACTGTCCAGCATTATTTATTTATTTATTATTAGTTGATGTTGTCAAGCACCGTAAAGGTTCGAAACAACGGAGCAATGACTAAAAGTAAATATTTGCACACAAGAGAACTAGTAGCAATAACATAACTTGCGTCATGGCATCCTTGTATCATAATTTTATAAGTGAATAAATGGAAAAATATTTGCCAACCAAAATCATATCATCTATTTACTATCCCGAGTATCGATATTTCAATGGATTACGGTAACCCTGAACGCTGAAAGGTTATTGAAAAATATAATAAAGGCTCTGATAAAGTATCGTCATATTTCACCAGAACCTGTGTATCGGAAAATTGTATTATCTGCTTAGCTGGGAGGTATCAGTTATTTGGAGATTTTACCGAAAATACTCGTAAATCAAACGAAAAAAATAGATTTTACTGGCTGACTCTTCAAAATGGGGCATGGGACACATAGATAAAACCTAATTTAAACGAGAGTGGGATATTCTACGTGTTGGAAAACTATTTTGAATCTACAGCTCAGGCACACTGAGCCCATTTTTAGGGTTCATTACTCAACCTTCGTTTCTTCGTTCGTTTTTTCCTTCGTTTTCATTTTCCTTATTTTTTTCCCCTTATTTTTACCCCAAAGGGTAAAACCGGACTCTATTACTAAGGCTCAGCTGTCCGTCTGTCCGTCCGTCCATACGTCTGTCACCAGGCTGTATCTCATGAACCGTGATAGTTAGACAGTTGAAATTTTCACAGATGATGTATTTTTGTTGCCGCTATAACAACATATACAAAAAACAGAATAAAATAAAAACTTAAAGCCATACAAGCATAAACCATACAACAAACGTGATTTCTCCAAATGTAGGTTAAGCGATGCTCTGCGAGGTTAGTTTTTGTATGGGTGACCACTTTTTGCGTGTAATTTTTTTATTGCCGTTTTTGCATTTTATGGTACGGAACCCTTCGTGCGCGAGTCCGACTAGTACTTGGCTGTTTTTTTTTAAACCAATATCTAATTTATTTGTTGACTGATCGAGCAAAGTGACCCAAGTCCTTGCAATAACTGGCAAAATTTGCTTTCATCTGCCCGGATGTATGTATGTATGTATGTATATCGCATAGGTAAAAGTCTTATTTTTCAACTAATATTATAAAACTAGGTTATAAAATTTCATAGTTTTTTTTGTCGTCATCGAATTCCGATTAGATGTGTATACATACATACATAGATACATAGACACACGCCTTTTTCCCCGAAAGGGTAGACAGAGCTTCAATGGGCCTATTTTCAAAGTGGGTTGCACCATCGTGGAATATAGATGTGACAAGTGGTGAGCTCATCGCCGCCATTGCTTCCCAGGACTCACTCAGCTAACGCTTTCGTCTAGTAATAATACATTCCATAATAAGCTAGGAGCCAGGACAAACCTTATACCAACGAATCTTATCAAGAAGTCCATAATCGGCTTTTACGACATCCATGGGAGTCTCGGAGGGGTCTATTCTTAGGCTGGAAATACCAATATATTTATTTATTTCTACTTCTCTTCTGCAAAAAGGCTAGTAGTTTACAAAGTATGAGACAGTTTGTTTAGCTTTTATTTATAAAATTTGAGACAGTTCGTTTAGTTTTTATTTATAAAGTTTGAGACAGTTTGTTTAGCTTTTATTTATAAAGTTTGAGACAGTTAGTTTAGCTTGTATTTATAAAGTTTGAGACAGTTCGTTTACCTTTAATTATAAAGTTTGAGACAGTTCGTATAGCTTTTAGTTATGAAGTTTGAGACAGTTCGTTTAGCTTTTATTTTTAAAAATTGACACAGTTCGTTTAGCCTGTATTTATAAAGTTTGAGACAGTTCGTTTATCTTTTATTTATAAAGTTTGAGACAGTTCGTTTATCTTTTATTTATAAAGATTGACACAGTTCGTTTAGCTTTTATTTATAAAGTTTGAGACAGTTCGTTTAGCTTTTATTTTCACCATCTATTTAAACTAAAAAATTGTGGGAACAATTTAAGCTGCACTTTTTGTTTAAATAGAAGGTGAAATAATTTATTCCTCGACAAAGCTTTGGGACACTTGACGTCTTCATTTATGTGCATTTCCTTGTATGCCAGTGCCACAGATAAAATAATACTGGAGATCACCCGACTATACAGCAAGTGTACAGTTGTCGGCTGTTAGTATGGCACGTGGACAAGCGATAAATGTTCGGCTAGATTCAGTTTCTCTGTCGCACTTTACAACAGCGCTAGATAACAGAGCAGAGTAGTTTTCATCCAACTTCGGTAAGGAATGGAACTCATTGCTAGAGTCTGTTTTCCCTGATAATTACAATCTAAGAGGCTTCAATCCAATCATTTTGAAGAAAGGAAAACCATAAATAACATACGTACTTAAAAATCATTGAGATCGGATAATATTTAACTAGGAGTGGAAAAATCATTCTCTTCTTGTATTTTGTGAATGGACGCGTGCTTACTATAAATATGCTTCATCTTAAAAACTCCCACACACGATGTTCGGAACACTCGAGATGTTTGTCGGAACCTTTCGCACCTATTCACGGACGAGCGCGTTCTCGAGAAAGGACACAAGTGTGCACTGTAGTAAGCCTTTTTCACGTCTATTCCTGAAGAAGCATTTATATATTTGTCGCACTGAAGTGTACGAAGCAAAAATGTTATACTTTTTTTTAAATAAGCTATATGCAATCTTTGTAGGTACGTACTGAAGAATTGTAGTGTTATGCTTTGGTGCCTCTTCTTTACGAGATTACCTTAGTTCGTCTGTTTGTCATGTGACTGGTTCTTGCTAGGTCACCTTGTGTTCTAGCTTAGATACTAGTTTAAGGTAAGGTCGCGCTTGAAAGGGACATTTGACCGATGTAAAGTTTTTCTTTGATAACATGGTCTAGGTACCCTTCAAATTTGCTCTTTTTCACCAGTGTTGGTTTATAACAAGACGTTCAAACTAATCTTCGTATCAAAGGGATGGTTGCGGTTTGATCCCCACCTAGTTCTGATATTATAAAATCTTAGTTTTTCCCATCAGTGTGGGTTAACACTTTAAAAACCAATAACTACAAGACGTTCAACGTTGACTTTCAAAAAACCCATTAAAAATAATAGCTAGTGGAGCGGCAAGCCGTTTTATTGTAGAATTTCCAGTTCACTATGGTTTTCGGTGTGAGTCAGGGTTAAGGCTTAAGAAACATGTAACTTAAATACGCCTTAAAGACCCGTCTAAATCAGTAATTATGCGGAGGTTTAAATCTTATACAGCCCTCTTTTTTCAGGCCTAATTTAAAATAACGTATAATTTCGGTAGATGTCTTCTTTATATTAGTTAATTCTAAAGGCTTTTATTTGATATTAAATTTTGGTATAAATCCACCTTCAAACCACAATACGGAATAATCTTTCAACGTAGAATAAAAAGTGTTTTGTATGGTGACGAAAAAGCGCCGTAAAATGGCAAGTACCGACTCGGGACGCTATCTACCTCTGGGACCGGACAGTACATAAAAAACCCTACAAAAGCGGTTGTCATAATCTCATTGGGGCTGTTTTTACGGCTAGTTGGGTTAACATTGTCAGGGGGTTCGTTAAATTAACGACTGCGGTTTTAGTTAGTACAGAACAGTGGGCGGACCAGTTTATTTTTGTAATAAAATTTGGCTAGTGAGTGATTTTATGAAGAGGGACGGAAGTGTGTAATAGGAAGCGCGCATTTTTCCAAGAGGTCGATACTATCAGCCATGTTGCTTATTACCAAGGAGGTGAGATGTCAGATGTTACACATAAAATTTTACTACTGTAAAGCTCGCTCATTTTTGGGGTTACCCTTATGGATTCGTCATGTCTGCCTGTCTGTCTGTCTGTCTGTCCGTGTATGTCACAGCAAGTTTTTTCCGAAACTATAAGAGCTATGCTGTTGAAACTTGGTGAGTAGATGTATTCTGTGAACCGCATTAAGATTTTCACGCAAAAATTAAAAAAAAACAATAAATTTTTGGGGTTCCCCATATTTAGAATAGAACCTTAAAAAAAACACATCAAAACCGCCCATGGATAGGTCTTCAAAAATTATATTGAGGTTTCTAATATATTTTTCTTCTAAACTGAATAGTTTGCACGAGAGACACTTCCAAAGTGGTAAAATGTCCCCCCGTAACTTCTCAAATAAGAGAAAGATAAAACTAAAAAAAATATATGATGTAATTACTATGTAAACTTCCAACGAAAATTGGTTTGAACGAGCTCTAGTAAGAAGTTTTTTTTTTAATACGTCATAAATCGTAAACCATCCAAGAACTTTTATATTATGTTACTCGCTGCTACGGAACCCTTCATGGGCAAGTCCGACCCGCACTTGGCCGCTGTTTTTTAATTTGTTTGTTATTATTTATTAATACTAGTCGTCGTGTATCATCGAATAGACGCATTATGTGCTAGACTATGACACTTATACAGCTAAGCTACTTATTTATGGATAGTTTGAGAATGTACTAGAAAGCTCCTTATAAGTCTACAGCGATTCAGAATATTCCACAACATCTCGAATTTATAGTTACCTAAGCCTTGAATCTTCGCTAGGGCTATCGAAGATTCAAGGCTGGCCTTTTTACTGGCTGATTTTAGTAGAACATTCTAGGTTTTATTTCTCAGTTATATAAAGCGGGGCTCACTCGAAAAGGTCAGCCGTAAATTAGCTTTCGTTTCCATAATTTGATTTCGAAATAATTGAATTGTGGATACTGTTAGTGAAGTAGGTACAGACGTTGTGGAGAGTGAATTAGATTTCTTGATAATTAAAATATGAATTATTATTTAAGTGTTACTTTGGTTAAACTGGAGTCCAGTGTTTATTTAATCCCCAAGCAGCTCATTAAAATATTTATTAAATTAGATAAATGAAACCGCGAGTCGATCAAAATGAGCCCAAATACGGTCAGTCTACTACTAACCCATCACAGATCATCAGATTATGATCATCATCATTATGTAGTTCGCATTAAAACTTGACAGATAAGCAGTTGACCTCCGGAGTATACCCATTCAATCAAAAAAATTTTTTTTTAAATTGGTTCAAAACTGACGCAGTTGTCGGTGATCATACAAAATTCATACAGACAAACATAGAACCTTCTCCTTTCTGAAGTCGGTTAAAAAGAAAAGTATAAGTAGAGAATGCGGAGTCGCAGAACTGTTCATTAATCGGGCCCAGGTTCGGCCGAAAAGCAATAACGTAAAGCGTGTAATGCTCAGGGATTTGCCAAGCTAAGCCGGGAGAATTAGGAAGTTAAATATTAGCAAAAGCAATGAAAACTTTTTACGTTCTTTTTTTACTGAAATAAATTGATTGCAGTGAGAGGAGTTTGTGGTGTAATGGTAAACTTTTCACATTTTAGCTTTTCCAATCTTTTCTTTCCTTTTATGCTTCTTCTTATAATTTTAGTCATGTAACTTTGATAACCTTAAGGAAACATGTCGCTGTGATATTCATAAGTTTTCTTGTATGGTAGGTAAAGGTTGGTTCAAATGTTATTAAATCTGAGTCTGAGACGCTTCTTAATATTATTGCAAATAAATACACTTCCTGAGTTTATTTATTTTTTGCTAACGTTAGTAACACAACCAGTATAAGATAGGATGCATTTGAAGCACTTGGTCCACTCTATCTAATAAAAATTATATAGAACGAAACGGGGTTCTTTTTCCCATTTTATTTTGAAATCAGTGGGAAGGAATAAAGTACGTAATTACTTACTTTCCAGGTAAATAAACATAGAAACGGGGACCCCGACACTTTAAAAGATGATGCGGTCTGTTCTACGCCACTTCTTGGCATAGTTGACGACCTCTGTGGCGCGGCGTGCGAATTTTCGCCTGCGACGCAGGAGGTTGCGGGTTCATTTCCCGCCTGGGAGCAAATATTTGTACGATCTATAGATATTTGTTCAGAGTCTTCTGGGTATTTCCTTTGTATAAATGATATTTGAATAGTGGTCTATCTATGTAATGTATTGTATAAAGTATATCAGTTATCTAGTACCCATAACACAAGCTGCTTAGTTTGGGGCTAGATAATGTTGTGTGAACTGTCCAGCATTATTTATTTACTTATTATATTATTTAATCCAAGATACCATCGTAATTTAGTCTATTTGTGTGATGTGGAATGTAGTAATTGCAGGACTTATCACTTCTCTCTATTTGTTCCAGATAATCCTGCTAGTGAAGGCGCTTGACGCGTACAACATCACGTACTTCACGGTGACAGCACAGATCGTGTCGCACGTACTTGCCTATATGAACAGCTGCGTCAACCCTTTGCTGTATGCATTCCTGTCAGAGAACTTCAGAATAGCATTTAGGAAGGTAAGGGATCTTGAATTACTTTTATGCTAACCAAGAATCAACCAAACAGGAGCTCGTATGCCAAAAATATGCGTAACAAGTTAGTGATCTTATACTCCGCCATATGTTGCTCACTATAAGCCTGAAAGCTCTGCGTTCGATCGAATCCAAGGCAGCAAGTGATGTTTGGCCGAGCCATCCCAAACATGACAGCAGTACTCCATACCAGCCCGGACACCTGTGCTTTATATAAACTTATATACCTGCTGTGAAGTAACGCTTTACCTTAATCAGAATGCCTAGCTGCATAGCAACTGTTTTTGCCTTAGACTCGATGTAAAAACATCTCGGAAACACCATATTTCATACAAGAAAATCCGCATTGAAATCAGAGCACCCGTTACTGAAATACGTGGCAACAAAGAGACATGCCATACAGACAGGCAGACAGACACACTATCTTTAAACTTATAACACCATTATTTTTAAGCCTTTTGTAACCTACCTACCTGCGTGGTAAATAAATGCATTAAAACATAATAAACGTACCTATGCTTTGCAACAATATTGAAAACCTCGGGGCGGCAAAATAGCTGAAGCTCTAGGCGCATGAGTATCTGTGGAAAGGGCTATATATATCGAAAAAAAAAATCAGTTCGGCCGCTATAGCGTGATTCAGTAACAAACAAACTAATAAATATTTTAACATCCAAACTTTCGCATTATATTAGTAGTAAGTACGATTAAGATAAGTTACAAAATAACTTTGTTTTTCTATTGCTTGGTCACAGAATAAATAATGGCTTGGTCAAGCCGGTTTGTTGTTAGTTTGATGGTTTCTAACAGGCATGCTGGAGAGCATTCAAATAGCCTTGAGGAATAGTCTTTTAACTTACCTTTTTTGATATCCTTCAACAGGGCGCCAAATGTATATTTTTTTTAAAACTCAATTCATTTTATTTCCTTTGGAACACATATGTGCACTTGTACTAGTATAGTATTATTTTATCTGTGACTTGGATCAGTCGAATTACAAAATTATGTTGAGTAGCGGCTGTAGGTACATGGGCCTTGTCAAAGAAATGAGTGTAAATAATAATCGATCGAAATACGATTCACATCACAACACACAACACAAGTAACGATATACAAAAAACAAACAAACTTTCTTACAAACAAAACAATAACAAAGAAAAAACTTCACTCTAAAAAATTTGAGGCTAACTATCGTGATGCCGTGTCAAAAAAAAAACTACAATTAATTCTCACGGTTTTATTTTGCGGCTGCAAGGAGGCCTTGTCAGATATACAGAAGTCAACTTCAAAAAATTAAACTTATTAAAACATTATATTTAATTCGGCTCTGAACGATGATTTTAAACAAAAATTTACTTTCCAAATAACATCCATCTATCATCATCATCATCATCATTATCAATGACATCGTCTGTGCAAAACGAGTGTGATTGAGCAGATTGAGATAAAATCTTCGACAACCCTAGGATCTAAGGTACACACGGCTGATTCAAATACATTTTTGATCAGAAACGTAGGCGTAGGCGTTTTAAAGAAATATAATCCACAAAGAATATGAATTCGTCTGAGTTCTCGTCACTTGATGTTTTTCTTATCCTTTCAGTGCGAAGAATTCCATATTTAAAGATCCTTCCAGTCCTTTTCAAAAATGTAAAAGTAACAGCTGTGTGGGAGGCTCTAAATCATGAAATCCTTAGATCCTAAAGGCAGCTTCAGACTGTGAGCTAACACATCGCACATTATCACACAGTTATATAGCTTATCAAGGGTTTATCCTACTTCAGTTTTAAACTTGTGGGTCGTACTGAACGTGATTTGGCGATATATCTTTCATTAATTAATTAGTATAAGTTGAGTTAGGTATTTTTTGAGGGACCTCTTGGACGAACTGGCTCAAAAAGTCCAGTACCGATCAAGCTTACTAATGTTGGGATTTAAAAATTATATTCTCATTTATTTTATTTCATACACAATTATAGGTACCTTACAATGTTAATTATAATATTTTACCTTAAAATCCTACAAAGGTTTTACTAGGTAATCACAGTAGTCAAAAAGTAGGCATACACACTCATCTTACTAAAAACCAAAAGGTAGGTATTAGGTATAACAATTATTTATAAGTGTGACATTCCACATAACCACATAAACTACCTACCCACCAAGTTTTATTAAGATTCAATCAGCGGTTTTGCAATTATCGTCGGACAAACACACATACTTACCAAGCTTACAAACATATTGTTACGAGCTAGGGTTCAGGATAAAATAAACTCTTAAAACACCGGTGAACAAATTAACACTTTTTAATAAAATAATCCAAAAAGCACAAATTCACACTTCCGTTAACCGCACTATTCAAAATTATCACTCTCACCACTTTACTTGCACTATACTACGCTGTTCTAAATTATCCCTCTCAGGTCTCTTGATTACTTCACACACTTAGCTAGTAGTCAACTGAACTGCACGAATGAATTTACGACTTTATATACGAGCGTCTTAGAGTCTCGAATATTCTAACAATTACGAGCAGTCTGTAGAAACGTCTACCATAGTCTAGAACTATCGGGAACTATATCTAACCTGCTCTAACAACAGGATAACAGGCTCCCGCCACACTTCTCTGACACATCCTTACTCTATGGGTAGAGCCACAGGTTCAGCTACTCGTCAATAGATGGCGTTACGAGGCTCTAAATGAGTTGCCTAATGACTTTATCTGTGGTGCCATATTCATTCTGTGTTGGCGCGTAACATTGCCCCCTCCTTAGACGTGCTCGTCCCGAGCATCGTTAGATCCATAATATCGCGCCAATCTATCTACATGTACAATCTTAGGTGTACCTCGCAGCCCCTTCTGAATTCGGTACGTGACATCTTTAATCCTGGTCACAACACGGTATGGTCCGTCCCATATCCGGACCAGGTCTTCCTGGTAGCGCATCCGCGTTACCATCATGGTCTTGTGAGATCAAAATTCTTGAGGCTTTTCTAAAACCGGCCAGTACTCGCCCCGCAGTACTGGCGTTTACTCGTTTCCCTGCTGGTTGTAGGTGGAGGTCAACCACCCGGTCTTCCTGAGATCGAACTTTCCTTTCGATCACCCGTTTGGGGCAACTAGACCTTAGATGACCCTTTTCCCCACACACGTAGCATCTAGGGCTAAATTTCGGACGGTTGTCACGGTTAGGAGACGCCACCATTTCCCTGATGCGGTGCGCTCGATGGTCCTGACGTACGGCCTCCACCTCCAATGCATGCGCCAATGCGTTCTTCAAAGATTCGTGGTGCCCAAGTCTCACAGCAGCCCGTACTTCAAGATCACGTATTCCATCGACAAAGGCTTGGACTAAATTACCGTCGATGAGTACAGGTGACGATTGATATGCCTTTCGAACCAGCTTTTCTATTTCGAGAGCCCACTGCTGTAGGTTCTCAGAATGTCGCTGCGCTCTCTCCTTTAATTGAGCGCGGAACACGTGCTCCAGATGTGCATCACCATAGCGGGATTCCAATGCTTCGAGCAGCTGTTCGTAGCTGAATTCCTTTCCAAGGGCCTCTAAAATGGTAAGCGCCTGGTCACGAAGGCCTAGAGTAAGGGCAGTCATAGCCTGCGCTGTGGTCCATCCGTTGGCCTTGACCACGGCCTCAAACTGGATCTTGTAGGCTGACCACGAAGAGCTTCCATCAAACGGCGGCACCTTGAATCCTCGGACTGTAGGTGTAGCAACCACTGAAGCCACGTTCCCATCTCCAGACTTCAGCACACCCAGAGCCTTTCTAACATCGGCGATCTGGGTTTCAGCTTTGGAGATGCGACTCTCTTGGTTTTGTACCTGGTCTTTTACATCCCGGAGTTCTTTCCCAATAGTCACGTACAGGTCCCTTATGAGGCGAGTCTGTTCCTCTTTATCGCGGCGCAGTAGCTCCTCAAGGCGTTGAACCTGCTCCTCCTGCCGACGAGTCTGCTCCTCTTTATCACGGCGCAGATGCTCCTCAAGGCGTTGAGCCTGCTCCTCTTTATCACGGCGCAGATGCTCCTCAAGGCGTTGAGCCTGCTCCTCTTTATCACGGCGCAGATGCTCCTCAAGGCGTTGAGCCTGCTCCTCCTGCCGACGGGCCTGCTCCTGAAGCATTGCCATTAAAGCAGCAAAATCAATTGAAGCGGGAGCTTGGCCCGCTGAAGGTGGTGAAACCCCGGATGATCCAGCAGCTGGCTCCACTATTGGGTCAGGAATCTGGCGACGCACTTGTGATGGTGAACTTTCAAGTCGCCTGACATCCATTTCCAACTGCCGTTGACTGCGCGTCCTGATACCTTCCGTATCGTCCTTTGGAAGTACCGGCATTATTTTATCCCACTTCTGACACCAATTTGTTACGAGCTAGGGTTCAGGATAAAATAAACTCTTAAAACACCGGTGAACAAATTAACACTTTTTAATAAAATAATCCAAAAAGCACAAATTCACACTTCCGTTAACCGCACTATTCAAAATTATCACTCTCACCACTTTACTTGCACTATACTACGCTGTTCTAAATTATCCCTCTCAGGTCTCTTGATTACTTCACACACTTAGCTAGTAGTCAACTGAACTGCACGAATGAATTTACGACTTTATATACGAGCGTCTTAGAGTCTCGAATATTCTAACAATTACGAGCAGTCTGTAGAAACGTCTACCATAGTCTAGAACTATCGGGAACTATATCTAACCTGCTCTAACAACAGGATAACAGGCTCCCGCCACACTTCTCTGACACATCCTTACTCTATGGGTAGAGCCACAGGTTCAGCTACTCGTCAATAGATGGCGTTACGAGGCTCTAAATGAGTTGCCGAATGACTTTATCTGTGGTGCCATATTCATTCTGTGTTGGCGCGTAACAATATATACGCACAATCGCCGCAATCTACAATTAGACTCTGAGAGATTGCCTTGCTTGGTCAAATATATAGCACGAAATAGTTGCTTATTATATCAATGAAAAACGGCCAAGTGCGAGTCAGACTCGCGCACGAAGGGTTCCGTACCATTATCTATAAAAACGGCAAAAAAAACACGTTGGCTGTATTGGAGCCCCCTTAAAATTTATTTTATTCTGTTTTTTAGTATTTGTTGTTATAGCAGCAACAAAAATACATTATTTGTGAAAATTTCAACAGTCTTACTATCACGGTTATTGAGATACAGCCTGGTGACAGACGAACAGACGGACGGACAGCGGAGTCATAGTCATAGGGTCCCGTTTTACCCTTTGGGTACTGAACCCTAAAAACTAAGCCATGCTAGATTTACAAATAAATGAAATATAAAATTGTGTGGTAATTGAATATGTATATTATCGCCACGTTCTAAAACCACCTTAATAATAATACCTTTTCGTGTTTTGCTCGGAACCCAGCCTACACAAGTTGTAATAATTTAATGAGCTTATAGCAACTTGAAACATGGGATGGCTCATTGTACAATCCTAGGTTCTGTGTATCTACGTCCTATGTGATCCATAAAATCACAGACCCTTAAGCGTATAAAGAAAACAAGAAACCTTTACACAAAAAAAACGCCCTCCCCGCTAAAAAAGGCATTTTATGAGTGCTCATGTTTCAACCCAATATTGTTCAACCCATCTAAGTATATAATATCTATATAATATAGTATATATGGGTACATGATAACCTATTTCGTAAAATAAGCAAATTTTACCGTTATCCCTATAGTCAACCTGAATTATTTGTAAACAATTGTATTTATCAAATTATTGACCTAGTAGCTTACATCTTATTGAAAATAGACGAAAATTTGAGTTACCTAACTTTTTGATTTCTTTAGATGAGAAATTGCGTTTCAATACACTTTTAGTCACATAAATTATAATACTATACTAGTACTTTTAGTAAAAGTCAGCCCTCTTAATTATAATACAAGCCCACCCGCGGATTTTCTTGCTTTTTACCAAGATAAAAAGTAGTCTCAATCGCGGTCATAACTGTGTATCAAATTTCATCTAAATCGGTTCAGCCAATGTTTGTTACTCAATCACTCCGAAACGGCTGAACCGATTACGCTGAAATTTGGTACACAAATAGATTATGACCTGGATTGGAAATTTTTTCATGGTAAATTCCGAGTGAAGCCACAGGCGAAGACTAGTAATAATATAAAATCGTTGCATGACAGTCAGTCATGCAACGATTTGGCTCACTGACTGACCATCAAATCACTACCAGCCATATTTGAGGATTTTTTGCCAAGTAACTGTCAAATAGTACTACTGGGATGTCTCTGTCACACAATTTAACATGACAGGGACAGCCTCAACGATTTAACATCGCAACAAATAAATGCTCTTTACGCAATCCGACATTTTCAAAGAAACGTCATCGTTTTTATATAATTTTAACGAATTCAAGCAGAAGGTTAAAATATTCCTTGAATGTCATCTGTTTTACCATAAACGAGTACCTACATGGGGTGTTCATTTTCCGATTTGCATGCATTTGTATTTTTATGATTTAGTTTTTGTGTCGTATTGTGATTTTTATTTATACTTAACCCACTTATTTTTGACATGCCAATCTTAAGGCTATATTATACCGGGGCAACACTGTGCGGCATTGCTACAAAATAAAAAATGTCGCACATTGTGGCAAGAACCGTGCTGCATTGCAACACCTTACGTCATGTGGCAGACTGTGACTGCTAGTATCCGAGCACAATGGATTCCATGCGACATTATTCGTGCGTCAAAACAGTTTCTAGGTCAGTTTCAAAGTCCTCAGTTGACATTCTGGTAAAGTTTTTAAATAATGGCTGGTTTACACGGGCTTAGTAGCTTAGTACTTGTCACTAATACTAAGTCCCAATATGTAAACTGTGAGATTAGTGCTTAGTATTAGTGTTTGTGAATAGTGCAAGTGAATAGAAATCGATCCTATTTACTAAGCGACAAGTCGATACCTGACCGCGTGTTTTCCCTTGCTGTCCTTGTGTAAACAGCTCGGCAAGTTAGTTAGTGACAAGTTTAAACACACTGCGCAAAAGCAAGCGGCGTCGCTCTATTTCGAATGTGTGGTCACTAATACCTTCTACTAGCTCCAACGTGTAAACGGTTTCTTCTCACTTGTCATATAGGGGCTTACGCCCGAATACTGAAACGCTACTCAAATAATTAAGATCGTCTCAACTGTTTGAGACGCCGTTATCCTAAAAATTCGCATACTGAAACGTCAATTTGATCATCACTTAAAAATTAAACATGACAGATTTGAGTATGATTGTAATCGCCACTTATGTTCAAAACGGTATTCTCAAAGGATGATTAGCATTTGACAGCTACGTAAGTACGCCTCAAATTCTATAAGTAGCCATCAAATATAAGAGTACTCACGACCTCTCCTAAAATCCTAACCTAACAACGTAGGTGCATCTTTATTTTGCACTAAAAATGCCGGTATCTTCGCTATCCTCATTGTCTGACGAATAAGTGGTTTCCACCGGGCGGCGAAACAAAGATAAGCTAGATGCCTTTGCAAAATATGACGACCTGCGGTTTAAAATAAGGATCCGCCTCGATAAACAAACTGTGCTGAATTTGTGTTCTCTGTTTGGGGAACATATTCAGCCCCTGACCAGGCGAAACCGGGCGATACAAGCAGTGGACCAATTATTGATAGCGCTTCGGTTTTTTGCTACCGGCAGTTACCAGAGGGTCATTGGAGACATTTTTCATGTTTTTTTTAATACTACTTTGTATGACGGATCAAGCAGATGGCCCACCTGATGTTAAGTGGTACCGTCTGCTTATGAACAGTAAATTACCTATCACATAGGTCACGTCCACGTAGGACGCACCCTATGTGGCATTGCACTGCGCCCGCCACCCTGAGACATAAAGATGTAAAGTCTCATGTGCCTGTAATTTCACCGGCAACCATACCCTTCAAACCAGAACACTGCAATGCTGCTCGCATTGCTACTGCTTTGCGGCAGACATAGGTACGGTGGTAGTAGGTACTTCCCCAGACTCTCTTTCACAAAAAAGCTCTAGGTACTACTACTGTAGAACAACCAACAGTTCACCTTATAGTCCATAGAGTGGCAACAGAAATAGCAAAGTTAAAGGGAACCTACATAAAAATGCCTACCACCAGTGAGCAACTCAGTATCGCTCATGAGTTTTATGGAAATGCTGGGATGCCTAGAATAATTGGTGCTGTGGACTGCACTCATATCAAAATCAAGTCAACTGGTATTATTTATACGTCTATGTAACTAGCGACCAGCCCGGGTGCCCGGGTATCCTAAACACTATAATAAATACATATTTTACAGCCTATAACTTGGTATTATTTATTCCTAACTAAATGGTAACTGTTCAAATCAAACAACTGTATATTATCAGCTAACATTTATTTTCTTTGAAGTATTCTATTAATTCTAAGTTTTAGTAGCTCTCATTCCAATTTTTGTCTTTGCGAATTCTTACCCTTTTACAATACTACAAGTATTTCTTTTTCTGAGGGTTTTAATTACACTCTCTCTTCTTTTTATTAGTTATCTCATTCATATTTTCAGAAAATAATGAAATGAACGTACGAAGCACTCCTTTTGTTTGGGATAATTTTCACAACAAAACAAACTTTGTTTTTCTTGACTGACAATGACAAGACACATTTTACGTTTCGTTATCACTTAGTAGATACATTTTATTAAAAATTATCATTTTCACTGCGTAAAACGAAACTCTCAGTCCAAAATAACCAGAAATGTAATAGGGAACAAACTTTTTGAAATAATATTGCCATATAAAGAAAATTTAACGGGCTCTCAGCGAATCATGGTCTCAATGCTACTAAACAGCAGTTGAGTATGCCACTTATATTTAAGTGTACGTCATAATTAAATAGCCTTTAGCTAATTTGATCAGATGAGTAGCGTTTCAGTATTCGGGCGTTAGTGTTGTAACGAGTACTAAGCACTTATCTACTAAGCCCGTGTAAACCAGCCATTAGGCACCATCAGGCTTTCATTTTTGCTAGTAAACTAGTCCGTGGGCCATTCTTAAGTAATCTTCTTTTCCATCAATGTTTCCTCTTCCACTGTCTAGCTGCATGGCTACTAACTAAATAAGCTGCTGCTACAGTTACTTGATCAGTCTTATCCTATGGTGTATCCTCTCGATCAGTCAAGTAGGTAGGACCAGAAACACTCCATAAACAGCATGATGCTTTGGAAATTACCCAAGCACGATATTTCCTCGGCGTAAAATAGGCTGCCCCATGCCAGTAATGCCGCAAATGCTTTCTATTTGTAGCATGCCACAAGGTGCCGCATGCAACAATATGTAGCATACGGCAATGTCGCACGTTGGTTACTCGGCGTAAACGAGCCTTTATGGAATGTAACGAAGTGGATAAATAAATTAATATATTATCTGAATTTAATTTTACCGTGTTTTTTGATTTTTATCGTGTAATTGTTGTTTACTTAGAAAGAGCACATGTGATGTTGTTAAATAAATAGTTTATTACGAGCCATTTTATTTATAAAACTTGAAATAGCGGAACAAGATGATGGCCCACCTGATGTTAAACAGTAACCTCTGCGTATGAACAGTTAATTATCGCATAGGTCACGTCCACCCTAGGACGCGGCCTGTGCGGCATAGCACTGCGCCCACCAGGCCGAGACATATACATATATATATATATATGCTGATAAAATTTCAGGCACATGAGACTATTCATTTTTTTAATCAGATTTTTTGTGCCAGAAATTTTGTCAGCGAGCACTACTGCTTTGCTGTGGAAATAGGTATGGTGGTAGTACTTCCCCGGACAAATTCTAACAAAAAAGATCTATTCTCGAAATCTCGGGCTTTTCTAAATGTTGATGATCAACATGTCTCCCAAAAACATGATTTTTCTGCCACCATTTTAACCTGGGTTTTGAAATGACGGAGACTCTTGACGACTTGACTTAGTTTAGATAAAGATGAATAATTCTTCCATCGAAACTAGTTCCGTGCAAGGAAAAATAATTCCTTCATCGAAACCAGTTAACAAACTACGGTTTCGTAGGCGGCCGAAGGAGTTTTAACACATATCATTTTACTGAAATAATATTATACCAGTTTAAAACATTGGCAAAATTACTTAGAGTATTCCTCAGAAACCATTAAATCAAGCAAAGAAGAAAAGGCGTTCCTTTTAATCGTCTGACTGTGCCCTACAGCTCATTCACCGTAAGATGGCACCTGTAAATACTCCATGGCAGGTGCGAACTTACGGTGAACGGTCTGTAGCTAATAGATGATGAATTTATGAGACAAGCTGAACCTCGTCAAAAGAAGCGGTGACGTCATTAATCAGAGCCTATCTAACGTTTCACAGAAAGCGGTTCTTAGCTGTGTTTGATGAGAGCCACTTCAGCCCTTCGTGGTTTTTCAGCTTTCACCACAGTTACAAGAGATCTCGACCAGAATTGTATTATATAACTTCAGTTTGGGCTCAAATATTTAGTTTCTCAATGGAATTGTTATCTTTCTACCTGAGTACAAGTACTAGCATAGTATTACGTTATCTGTGGTACAAGTTAGTTAAGTATCGAATAATAATTTACACAGACCTATAATTAGAATTTTGAACTAGGACAACTAGGACTTTTCTTTTTTCTCCAATCAAAAAATATACTAAATTAAATAACTAATGTATGATGCGATTTTGCTTCACTCGTTTTGTTTTGATGTAAAATTGTCGTTAGTAAATGTATTGCTACCCTTATTGTGTTTATTAAATGTACCTAGCTACTTTTTACTTGGCTTAAGGTAGATGCTCGCGCTTGTGGCGTAAAAATGGGTTTAGGGGATTTTTGCTTAACTGGTGATATTAATGAGATATTATCAATCAAAACATATGTGATAAGTCTCATAATAGTCCTCGCTAAATCAACTTTCGCTATCTGAAGAAGTGTTGATGAGCTGTAATGGGCAAAAAACACTCTTCAATTTCGCGCCACAAGCGTGAGCATCCACCTTAAGTACGTATTTGTTATGCCATCAAAATAACCTCTTATTTTCGTCAGTAAATTATGGAAAACCCTATATATATAAAATTATCTCTGGGTGATTGATGGACGCAACAATTTTACATACGACACGTCCTAGGCCTAGGTGTATACTAGGTGACGTTACGTCGAAGGATTTGCATTTGTAATAGTAAAAAATTACCGTTTAACATCGTATACTATCTGTTGCCGTCCTTGTTACTCTCTCTTTTTTTCCTCTCTCTTTTTCTCACACCCACATTCTTTTTGTCGCTTTCTCATTTCTTGACCACCTCTGTGGTGCGGCAGGCTAGTAGGTGGAAAGTAGAGTGGTCGCGATCTCTATTCCCGCTGCGGTTATTTTTTTTTTGTATGATCTGCTAGTATTTGTTCCTGTTCTGTGTGTTATGGTAGCATGGTACTCGTAGTCCCTGATAAACACGACACAGGGGGTTCTAGTGTGGGATCAGGACTATGTATGTGATAGTTGGATATTATGTTTATGTTAGGTTTACATTCAATCAAAGCAAACACACATTTCACATTACATTTGTTCTTTCGGTGCAGACATAGAGCAACACCGGTGGCCAAGTTGCTCTATAGGTACAGCAGTGCTTCTATTGGAACAGCTGTATTCTAGGCTTGTGCTTAATCGTTCACTGAGCGGAGCGCTCCGTACTAGTACAATCAATCAAATGTACTAGTTCAGTCTTATAGTTCTATTAGTACTGTAATGTTAGTTCAGTGGTAAAAGAGTCTTGGTTCGTGTTCGTTCATTCGTTTGTACTCGGTCTTCGTCAGACACGCTTCGAGTGATTGGTGGGAAGGTGTGCGTGCTCGCGCGCTCTGCACTCTTTTGCGAAAGGAACTAAGTAATAGTACTATATAAGGATAATCTCGGGGAATTGTTCGTTCTCGTTCAATAGTGGGAAATAATTCCGAATCATTCTTTGTGAACAACACAAGCCTACTGTATTCAGAAGTTAACAGGATTTATTACTCTAAAGGTTTGTATCCCTTCTTTCCTCTCGTTAAATAAACAATCGGCTCTGATAGATCTTAACACTTCACACTACATCAAAGCGCGAAATGTTTTAACGAAAATTCTTCAAAATGGCTCCCATTTTGTTATTGTTAAATCATGTAAACAACTGTCAAAACTAACGCATCATAAATCATCCGAAAATAAATTACTGGCTGCCAAGTTTTTATATTATTATGTTTCCAAGTTTCAGACGGACTTTTGATTTGGTTAGTGGTGAGTTAGTTTGTGTGTAAGAAAATCAGTATTTATGAAGGTAAAAACAATAATTTGAGGAAGCTCTGAAGGAATGATGACGTGACGAAGGACACTATCATACAGCCTAACGATCATCATCAATTGCCATTGAGCCATTTTGTTACTTGAGTTACACCTCGTACCTTCATATCTGTTTCTTCTTAGTTTAATACGTGTTTCAGTGTAGCTCTTGTATACAAATGAATATATATTCATTCATTCATTCATTCATTCATTCATCATCAACCCTCACTTACTCCACTGCTGGACATAAGCCTCTCTCAATACGCACCACTGAGCCCGGTGTTCGGCTCTTCTCATCCACTTTCTGCCCGCCGCCTTTCGTAGGTCATCGCTCCACCTAGCTAGAGGGCGCCCCACGCTACGTTTGCCAAGGCGCGGTCTCCACTCAAGAACTTGCTTACCCCAACAGTTGTCGGTCTTTTGGCATATATGACCAGCCCATTGCCACTTCAGCTTGCTAATCGGAAATCTTGAAATTGTGGATTAGCCTTACCGTGAGTGTCCACGTTTCGGCACCATAGGTGATTATAACAGGATAGCCTAACTATCCAAATGCTAAATGTTTTTATCCATCCGCCTGTAGACATCCACAACTGAGGGCCTAGACTAGAAATAAGACTAGCACTGCACGACTATGTAGTATTACCACAACACATTACATCGGAAAGAAAGCTGGATTATGATTGAGGCTCATGAGGTTGGACTCTCGTCATAATGTGAGCTTACCTCATTTACCCCTACGGAAAGTGAGTGCGAAGAACTACTTGAGCCCTGAATTCTGGCCAAAAGGGGTGAAGTTCCGGCGGTTCAAGGGCTGCCTGTCACGTGATCCCCCAGGCTGAAACACGTTGGCAATCACGCGTGTGTTAGAAAATTAAGTGTTTTTATATGTATGTTAGTTTCTAAGGTATTTATGTTGCTATGGGCTTATTGTTTAGGTTTAGTACATTTCTCAATAAGCCTGAAATAAAGATATTGATTGATTGATTAAGTTAAACTACACAAGATACAAACCAGTAAGTTAGAAAGTGACAAAATAGCGTTCGCGCAACGAAAAGTGAACGAAAATCACGAAAAACAGTAGGTATTTAGACACATATTTGCTGAGTGATCGAAAATATATATCTACTTTTGCTCTCTAAAATAATATTATGTAATATTAACCAACAATATGTACGTTGATAGAGAGCATAGGGCATCGTCGTAGAGCTGTAGAGCGCTTCCGTTATAAGCATTTTGTAGAGGTGTTTTAGCACGACTTTGTTTTATCGAGAAATTTTATGGAAATCGCGTTTTGGGCTCTATCACGCACTTTAAATGTGGTCAAGATTAATTATGTATTTTTTGTTCTAATAAACTGTGTAGATATTAAATTTAAATGTGACCCAGCGGGACTTGAACCTGCATATTCACTTCTAATCGGCGATGCCTTGACCAGTTTGGCCACGGAACGCGCTATGACCCTGAATATGAAATTTGTGTGCACTATCAACTCGGCTATTAAGCGCCGATGGATGCCAAACATTGATAGAATAGAATAGAATAAAATAGAATATTATTTATTGCACAAAACATACAATATACATAGGCGAACTTAATGCTAAGAAGCATTCTCTACCAGCTAACCTTTGTGTATTGTGGATACATTTATGTAGGTGATGCACAAAAAACGTAATAAGGAAAAGAAAAAAGTCCTTTAAGTGGGTATATCAATATAAGATATGTAAGTAACATAATATAATATTATAAAAATAAATAATAATGTATAATACCTATATATATTTAATATAATTACATAGGTATTACAATAAATAATAGTAAGTATAATATGCAAAATGCATATGCAGTGAGTTACTAGTTTATTTAAATAGTGTTTATTTGTAGAGTTTTAGACAAAGTTTTACAAAATAAGGTTATGATTTTCACAAGGAAATGACAAGTTGGGCTATTTACACTAACTTGAAACTAACTGGCACCTATTCCAGTAGTTATTTTTAAGGATTAATGCCATTTTAGTCCATAAATTTTAAAGCTCAACTTGTCATTTCATTGTAAAAGTCATAACCTTATTTTGTAAAACTTTGTCATAACTCTACAAATAAACACTATTTAAACAAACTAGTAACTCACTGGCACCTTTTTCAGTAGTTATTTTTATGAATTAATGCCATTCTAGTCCATAAATTGTAAAGTTCAACTTGCTATTTCCTTGTAAAAAGTATAAACTTAATTTGTATTATATATAAAAGTTCCTTGAAAATCACTGATCACTTCCCTCGTATCCTGGGAATCTGGCTCGAAGGACCATGTATTGGTATCACCTGCAGTAGTTGATTTCAGTTACTTTTAAATAAAAATTCGATCTGCAAAAATGATGTCGTGTAATTCTTCAATGACTTATCGGTAACAGAACAAAAAGTGACAGTTCCTTTCACAACTATGTGCGCCACGCACAGCGGAGGCCGTTGCTCCAGCGAATTGGTAGGCGTTTCCCAACAGTATAATATGCATAAACGTAAAGCTGCGCATTGATAGATGGTCACATTTAAATTTAAAGTTATCACACACAGTTTACAGTTTACTACAGTTAGTTTACACTTGAGAAAAAAAACAATATAATCTTCATCATCAGCCCACACTAGTCCACTGCAGGACATAGGTCTCTCCCGACACACCACTGAGCCCGGTGTTCGGCTCTTCTCATCCACTTTCTGCCCGCCGCCTTTCATAGGCCATCGCTCCACCTAAGGCGCCCCACGCAACATTTACGCTTAAAATACGTTTATAAGAAGTCTATTTGACTCTTGACAGCCTCTTAAGTACAAGTTTCAGGTTGCTTCATACATAAATAATAAGAGGCTAACAACAATTTCCATAAATATAAACTCGAACTGTCGACGAATACCTAAAACTCCACCTTAAAGTTATGAAATCTTGAGTCTTACAATCAACAACATCACTTTGTAACAGTTGTTGAAACGTAGATATTAGATATTTGGAGTTTCGCCAAAATTTCAATGTTTGTTTCCAAATATTCGCAAACGATGAGTTCGCTTCAACAACTCGAGTCGCAAGAAGTATTTCTAACCTTACATTCCAAAAACCCATTAGCACCTTTGCAAAACTTAAAAGCGGCCAAGTGCGTGTAGGGCTACACGCATTGTAGGGTTCCGTAGTAATCCGTCACAATAGGTAGATTTAAATTTAGAAAGTAAGTTTTTTTTCTTGTATAATTATGCATGACTGTTATTTTTAAGGAGTAAAATTTTTTTTTGGTGGAAACTTCTAATTAGCCTTAAGTTACCAATTACTTTTTTAATCAACTCTTGTACTAGCTGTAAGTTTTCCTAAAACTGTAAAATAAAAATAAAATAAATAAAATAATATGCGGACTTAAAAGAGGGCTTTCCCGTTTTACACAACTAATAATTAATATGAGTATTTTTTAATGTAATTTGTAAGAAATTTTCTTTTTATTTCTCCTAGTACATTTTATAAGTTGTTCGACTGTTACTCGTTAACTTGTAAAGCCTTCTCAGCTGTTATAGTTTTCCTTTTAACTCCGTTATATATGAGGTCCATGTCCAGCAGTGGACTGATATAGGCTGATGATGATGATGAAGATATTTATTTATTTATTTTTTAATTGTGAGAAAACTTACAGCTAGTTACACAAAACTATAACTTATTTAATTACTAACATGCATAGTACTTGTATGCTGAAGGCCAATTACAAGTTTCTATTGATAGGTCAATACGTAATCATCAATACGTGTTATGCTAAAACTACAGTTAATGTGGACGACAAACCAAGAAAATTATAATTTACAAAAAAAAGTAAGAAAACAAGTAATTAATTTTGTAAAAATTAAAAAAACCCTCAGCACAATGAAACGGCTGAACCGATTTTGATCAAACATAGCTAAGAACACTCCAGACAAATTCACCTTTCGAACAAAAAAAATAATCGAAATTGGTTCATCCATTCAGGAGCTACGATGCCACAGACACACACACACACACACAACACACACAAACACACACACCTATACGTGTCCTGACGTCCTTAAGAGGACTATAGTGGTATGTCACCAACCGAGGACCCTCTGAAAAACTAGGTTAGCGACCTCTTAGGGAACTGTGAGTGCGCCAGAAAGAGAAAGAAAAAAAAAACATGACTGATGAGCCAAGTCTTATAGCTCTATCTCAACATTTTTTCGTTTGAATTTCTGTGAACAACGTGGGGTCTTAATTACACGCGAAAACGTTTATAGCGACATCCTTTCGAGGACTTTTGTGTGAGCCAAGCGAGGACCATATCATTTGACCAGAGATGACCATCTGAGGACTCAGTTTAACACGTTTTTTCTTGATCCTTGTACAAAGTGAGGACGTTGTGCTAGATTTTACATGAACAAACTGAGGACGTTTTTCCGGGTAGGGCGTGTACAAAACGAGGACCTTGTAATTTTATTATAGTTTTTCTTCCTACACTGTTCATAAACAATGTACCTTGCAAGGACGTCCAATTTAAGTTTGTTTTTACTATTAACCCAATAATCAATTAACCAATTTTTTCAAAAACAAGATAAAGTTTGCCTTTATCTTTTTTCTGACGCTGTGAAAAAAGTTCTTCATCTAAAGTGGAAATGGGCTGGACATGTACAGCGAGCGACAGACGATAGGTGGTCGAGAACTATAACTAACTGGTACCCCATGGACAAAAAGAAACGGCCTGGAAGACCGCATAAACGTTGGAGCGATGACATCGCTAAAGTGGCAGGCATTACCTGGAGCAGAGCAGCTAGAGATAGAGAGAGATGGGGGCAGATGGTGGAGGCTTTCACCGCTCAAAGTGATATTTGCACTGGTTGAGAAACCCGAAAAACGGATTAACTAATTATTTACAACATATTAAGATAAGTCAATAAATTGTTATATTTAAATATTAGAGTGTAAGAGTAATTAAAGCTTATATTATATATTAACCCAATACACATAATATACAATACCTCGTCTAGGTTACGAGGTAAAATGATGGTTTATTATATCATCTTAATTATTATTTATAGATGCCCTACCTAAAATGATGTGTTACCTAATACACATCATTTTAGGTAGGGCATCTTTGCAACCCTACCTACCTAAAATGATGTGTTACCTAATAAACATCATTTTAGGTAGGGCATCTTTATTATACTTTCAGCCACTTGACGACATAGGCCTTCCCCATAGAATTCCACGATTGATGGAAAAACGAATGGAATTAAAAATGGAATGATGAATGGATTAATGGATTAATGAACGGCTTGTGCCGCCCCCATCCACTGAATTCCCGCAAAGTTATCAGTGTCAAAGATTCATCGAGTGGGGTCTATTAGTAAAACTAAACAATAATTCAAATAAGTTGGTTACAAAATATTTACAATATATTTATTAACCAAAGTTATTCACAAATATGAGGCACTATTTCCTCACTTTCAATATTGTCACAAGAAAGACAAAAATCTGTCTATCTGTCACATCGTTTTTTTTCTTTATATTTGGCGTCGCACGTCTAGTACATTTACCATTTACCCACAGGGAATAATCAATTTATAAATCAAATCCCAATAATCAAGGAATAATCAATTTATTTGTAAATATAAATTTAAAGGTCAGACTAATAAAATTTCATACGAAAAATTATGAAAAAAATAACTAAAAATGTAGTTAATAATTTAAATTGTAAACATAAACTAATTAATTATTACTCATTGCAGATGTCATGTTAAAATTAAATATGCGAAGTAGCAATTACCTTAGATTTTATTCAATCTAATCAAATTTTAAATTATTTCATTTTGCCCGATTTTGATCTGCTCGCTTCAGTGAACCGGCTACGTTTCGGTTACCTCGTTGGGGCAACCGAGGGTTTTGTCTGTGTGATTATGGATGAGGTTATCAAGACGAACAACTATCGAAAGTACATCATGAAGGATGGGACGGTTGATATCTGTAGAGCATGTCACCGTCCCGGAGAGTCCCTCAGGCATGTGCTTTCGGTACGCATAGTCAGGAGGTTCCTCTCTCTGCAGCCCTAGCCCCCGACCGTTTGGGCCTCGCTCTGCGGTCGGTGGTTCCCCGTTTAGATTTATATTTTTACTATAATGTTTTTAAACTATTTATTTTTTGTAGATAGTATTCCTTTATAGTGTAAAATATATTTTTACGAGTATTTGTATAAATGAGTGAGATAATAATAATATAGCCTTTTTATTTCCTTAACTAACTATTTACATAAATGTTTATATTACAACTAAATAGTAGACTTTTTTTAATATAGCTAAGGCCCCTTTCGGGTATAGGTCTCTTTGTCTTTCTTTGTTATTATTGCCTCACTTCTTCTTTGATTATTTTTCAACTTGATATTAAATAAGCTTTTTTCCACTGAGCGCAGTTTGTTTGTATTTTTTGTCTCGTAGTATCGTTATAAATTGGAGTAGCCATAACCAGGACCCTATTTTTATTTAATATACATTTCAAGTTATGTGGAGAGAAGCAAATACACTTTAACATAATACCTCTACAACAAGTAAATCCCTTGTCCAAAGAGAGAACGGTTTATTCCCGATGTCCATGTTATCTTGCCCACGTCAACGTGGACAGCGGGAAGTCAAAAAATCCTTTCCCGTTGTCCACATTAGCTGTCCCCGCTAACGTGGACAGCATGAAGTCACCAAATCCCTTCCCGTTGTCCACCTTATCTAAAGCGCTATCTCCATAGGTTTCAACTACACAAAACTTAAATAAGACATACAAAACATACAAATCAATTACTGAATCAAATTCAATAACATTAAATGTAGGCAGATTAGTACGGTAAAAAGTGAAAAAAATACGTTAATTGCAGTATTAAAGTTATTTTCTCTCATAATTATGTTACAAAATTGCACTTATCACAGAATCATCTTGCAAGGAGTAAGTTCAATTCAATTCAATTTTTTATGAGTAAGGAGTAAGTTCTGTTCTTTAGTCTCATAGTATTACATTATCAGCTGTCAATCTAATTGTAATAATGTAATGTATCAATATTATAAGCAGTCTAAAATTCAGACAACACAGGAGCACATGTTTTTAATACTACAGCTGAGATACCGTCTGGCCCGCTATTTTATCCACATCCAGGCTATGTAGCCGCTACATAGAACATACAACTACATACGCTACATACTTTTTTCTGTATGCAAAGGAGATGTTCAGAAGTGGTATAATATTCCGAGAAAATTCTTACAGTTATAAACTATATCTCAAAAAAAAGGTTATTTATTGGGCTACTCGATTATGTAAATTTTATATCTTATAAAACCTCCGTTTCCGAGAAAATAATAAAAATGTTCTTGAAGGGAAAACATAATGAAACAACCATGCCCGGCCCCAACCACACGTGTTTAATAAATAAATAAATAATGTTGGACAGTTCACTCAACATTATCTAGCCCCAAGCTAAGCAGAGCTTGTGTTATGGGTACTAGATAACTGATATACTTAATATTTTTTTATTTTTTTATTATGCATAGAAAATACCCAGAACACCCTGAACAAATATCTGCGATCGCACAAATATTTGTTCCGAGGCGGGAATTGAACCCGCACCCTCCTGCGTCGCAGGCCAACCTTCGCCCGCCGCGCCACAGAGGTCGTGAAATTGTGTGTGCCACTGGTCGTAATTGTGTAGTCTATGCAATACAATAGTAGTAGAGCTTTTTTGTGGTTGTAGTAGTAGAGCTTTTTTGTGAAAGAGTTCGTCCGGGGAAGTACTACCACCATTACCACCTATTTGTACTACATATTTCGGCCGCAAAGCAGTAGTGCTCGCTCTATTGTGTTCCGGTTTGAAGGGTAAGGGTGCCGGTGAAATTATAGGCACATGAGACTTTCACCTTTATGTCTCAGGGTGGCGGCGGGCGCAGTGCATTGCCTCATAGGGTGCGTCCTAGGTGGATGTGACCTATGAGGTAATGCACTGTTCATAGGCAGAGGGTACCAACTTAACATCAGGTGGGCCATCTGCTTGATCCGCAATTCCAAGTAGTATAAAAAAAATATGTGTTTTTACTAAAACGAACTACGGAAAAAGCACGCAAGTCCTTGACAAACTCAAACAAAACATAACTATCATCCATGTGTCACTGTCAGTAACGTTCTATTGCTATTTAATAATGTGTCTTGTAACCTTGTTCAAGAAATGAACTGAACTGAACTTAATATTATTATTTATACCTGATATAAAATGTTATTTATAACATGATTGGAAATATGTAAAATGTAGAGGAGGACATACATCGCCATCTCTTGGGCACGGAAACAAGTTGATAGTGCTATCCCTATCTATTATTCAACACGCAAATATGCCGTTTTGTCTTCTTCTGCCTGTGCCCAAAGATATGATGACTAAAATATTCTCCTTGAATGGAATACGTGCTAATACACAATTTACAATCAATTTATCTGTGCCTTGAGCTACCTGATAAATACAAATGTTAATAAGGAGGCGAGGAATGTAGGTACCTATGCGTATTGCTATAGGTACTATTATCATTATAGGCAGCTCCTATCTATTAGTGAACTCTCCAACAGTGTAGGTTGGTACACTCAGAATGTTTCCTGAACCTATACAGAACGGATAAAATAATAAATGAAGTAATAACGTGACAACACGGAACGAAGGTAGGATACTCCTATGAAAAATTGTCTGTGGTTGTCTGTCTGCCGTCTGTCTCGCTAGCTAGAGAGTATCAAAATTCCTTAGTCTGCCTGCCAAAGAGCATGAAGTTCACCTTTTGGGAGTGTTGCAAGTTCTAAACTTTATTTTGTAAAATACAACATTTGAATCAAGTTTAAAAAAAAACGGAGGTACATTTATTATTTTAGATTAGCTTAAAAATTTAAATTTAAAATAATATGCCCTTTCTCCGTAAATAACTATTATATTGCTAAGAATTTCTAGTTATTTTTATACCGGCCTCCATATATTTTTTGGACATTTCCTTTCCTGCATTGAAACTTCGCAACGAGGACAGCTGGATGGAGTTTCGCCAGAGGTGCTCAGACGCGAGGTTTCCGCAAATTGAGTTGCAAATTTTCTTTATCAACGGCGGCGTGAGCTAGGGTTCCATTTAGTTTCAGCAGTGGGGGAGTGAAGTACGGCTGAAATTAGCTTCAACCGATTTAGCCAGAGTCCAGAATGCTTTACTTCCCAGAGGATATGCGGCAAGCTTAGCCCCCAAACGGCCAATCCGATCGAAGCGACCCTTTTGTTTCACCTTCTTGCAAGACTTGGCGGCTATGTTAGGCCTTCTTCTAATCCCATGCATCCGAAGCTTTTCTGTTTCTTGCGTCAACCTAGGCTAGATATGCCACATGTTTTTGCGCTTCTGCGCTGGCACACGCGGGACTGAACCATGGGCAAGCATAACCTGAAGGTGAATCATCGGATAATGGAATAAAGTATTCCATTGTTCTTGATCACCTCTGTAATGGCATCAGCACAGACCGTTGGGTCACAAGAAGAAAAGCTGGTTTGGCGCCATGGATAAGAAACGAAGAAGTGTCACATCTCATTCCAATCTGCCTACACGTAACGCCACACTCACCTACTTCCTTTGTGGAAGGAATCGGGTGGCGAGTATGACGATGCAAACCACAGTGATCTGGGGAGGCAGCACTGATACTGAGTGGCAGTCCGGTACGTTGCCAGCAGAAGTTCCAAAGTTGGCTGTGTGTTCCTCTACGTTTGAAATTCTTGTTGATTAAGCAAAATTGCAAGTTTGCACAGCTCTCTCCGATCATGGTCCGTGATCTGGTATGGGAACAGCCACTTTTGGTGGGCGTTAAAGTCCTCCAAAAGCACTAGTTGGGCATCAGGGTACCGTTGTTGGGTCACATTCGCCGCATGTAGTTAAATAACCTGGTTGTCACGTGATCTCTAGAGTGTGAACGATATAAACTGGCATAGATGATGTTATCTGAGACTTTATCCAACAAAATCCCCAAAGACAATAAATGGGGATCTTCAAGATCATGCAGGCGCACAAAACAAATGTCGTCCCAGGCATAAATACAGATACCAGCTTTTTGTTTCAAATTGTGCTCCAGAGCATAGCCTGGGTATGTCAGGTATGCTGTATCGGGAGGATATTGAATCTGCGTCTCCGTGAGCGTCACTTATTAAAGTATGGCTTGGTGGGCTCTAGATTCGAGCAGTCGTTGGCGGCTGCTCAACTGGGACGATGCTAATCTAGTTAAATCCAATGCTTTAATTCACACAGCACTAAGGTAAAGCTTTACTTCACACAGGGACAGCTGCTCAGTTTGTACAAAGCGCAAGTCCGGTATGGTATGGAGTACTGCGGCCATGTTTGGGATGGCTCGGCCAAACACCAGCTCGCTGCCTTAGACTCGATCTAACGCAGAGCTTTCAGGCTTATAGGAGAGCAACGTATGGCGGAGACTAGGATCCAGAGTTTCGAGCACCGCCGTAAAGTAGCATGCCTTTCGATCTTCTATTATAGGTTACATTTCGGGGAATGTGGCTAGGAGCTACATGATCTGATCCTGCCATCTCGTTTTCATTATACGACAAGCAGGCGCCCGGCTCAGTTACATCTCCCGCAATTCGCACTAAGCGTTTCGGTTCCACCTTTGTAATGCGTACAGCTAAGGAACAGATAGAACAAGTTGGCGTCGTCTGTCTTTCCTGAAAACTATAATATGGGTATATTATGGTAAATAGGTGCCTTCTAGACCTTCGTGCTAAAACGTAGGCCGCATCGTCACTTACCAACAGGTGAGATCGCGGTCAATCGAGGGTCTATCACAGTTAAATAAAAACAATCACAGTTAAATTCATATTTTTCATGTTCGTTTAGATTCGAGATTTGAGTGGTTTGTGGGAAGACGAAAGTTGAGCGTAGCACTGGACAGCGAGCCAAAAGACATACGGCAGGCTGCTGTGCCAGTAGGGGACTAGATTGGAGACTGCAGGGACTCCCGAACCCCCAAGCATGGCCATCGGGTCTTCTCATACATTATCCAGCCCAAAGTCCTTTATTTCCGAGAATGTTGCATTAAAGACTGTCGGAATGCAGGGGACATCGCTTGTAATTTTTTTAAATTACATTTTTACGTGAAATAGTATGTTATAGGAGGAGGTATACATAGGTGGTTTTGATTGACATTTTGTATACAAATGATTCAGTCTATGTTATCATAATATATGATAACGTGGACATCGGGAAAGTTTTTTAATTATTTTAGTTTATTCCCGTTGTCAACGTTAACGTGGACAAGCTGAACGTGAACAACGGGAATAAACCGAGAGAACGTGTGTCAGACTTTTTCAATTAGTTATACTAACCGAGGACCTTATATTTTCTTCATACCTATGTCAAGTTATGTAGGAACTAAGCGTGGACTTTTTTTAACACGGTACACATCACCCTACAGCAGGCTTGTCCGAAGTGAGGACATTAGACTTTATGGAGTTGATATACAGAACCAGAATAAATAGTTGAACCAAAACTCTGTACTATTATTTATTCTGTGCCAAAACGTTATATTTTCTTCATACACAGTTCAAGTTACGTGAATACAAGCGAGGACATTTTAACATTGCCCTACAACAGACAAATCTATGTTAAGAAATCACGTACGCACATTATAATGTGGGTCTGGGTACCCATGTATATGTAATTTACCTTCTACCGGCTCCAGAGGCAGAATTGAATTTAATTATTTTAGATTTTTATTTTAAGGTCATTTTTTTTTTTTTTTTTTTTTTTTATACTACTTGGATGACGGAACAAGCAAGAGGCCCACTTGATGTTAAGCGGTAACCTCTGCCTATGAACAGTGCATTACCTCATAGGTCACGTCCACCAAGGACGCACCCTATGTGGCATTGCACTGCGCCCGCCACCCTGAGACATAAAGATGAAAAGTCTCATGTGCCTGTTATTTCACCGGCACCCTTACCCTTCAAACCGGAACACAGCAATGCGAGCACTACTGCTTTGCGGCAGAAATAGGTATGGTGGTAGTACTTCCCCGGACGAACTCTTTCACAAAAAAGCTCTACTACTACTGATATGATATATTTGTATAGGATGGGCAGCGTTTAGGAAACAACCCCATATTGACGAACTCTGTAGTGCGTCGGGCGAGTAGCTGGCTGAGATGCGAGAGGTTGCGGGTTCGATTCTCGCTGCGGTACAAATGTATGTATGATCTACAAATATTTGCTCCAGGTCTGGGTGTTATGGTGATACTCGTAGTTCCTGATACCTACACACGACACAGGGAATCCTAGTGTGGGATCAGCCTAGGTATTCGGGGTACAGTGAGGTGGTTAAGTGAAGTGAAGTGTCAACTTGCGCGCGTCGATGCCGAAGGCCGGTCATCATCGGGATAAGAATACCAGAAATAGTAGTTGCATAGAAGAATGAAGCCAAAGAGAAATACTTACTTTTAGCTTTCGTTTCTTGACCGTGTTTATTTACTGTGGATCACACAAGCGTAGGAATATAGACGTGAGCTGACTCGGCTTACGCTTTTTTTATCGAATGTTAGCCCAGGTGAAAAAAAAAACAATAAAAATTCCTACAATAAAATTCACAGCTTTTGACAAACAGATCAAATCATCCATAGATAATGCTGTCATCATAGACGTAGAATTTTTGCTACGCTGAATAGACAAACGAAGCGTGGGAGAGAGAAGTCATTTTTAAATGTACCCCGTGCAAGAAGAAATGATACAGCAACAATTGTATTGAATGTGACATGTTTTTGCTTGAGTAGATGCCCATAGCGTCCGGTCTCTTGTGCAGTTTAACTAATTTTGTATTTTTTTTAGTAATCGTACTATTAAATAACAAATATTTCTTTGTATGACAATGGTGTCGTGTTCAGTTTGTGACTGTGAAAATACAAGACGTAATAATCCGGTAAAATACACGTTTCACGGGTAAATAAGAGATTATTGGTAGTTCGGTTGTATTGCTTATTTTATCAATTCTGCTTTAGTGAATGACCTAAACACTAGTTTTATTCGTAGATTAGGACTTTCCCCTATAGTTTTTAATACTATTTCGTTGCTGCACCTATAAATAAACAATATTATAAGTAATATATAAAAATGTTTTATTACGATAGGGCTTGGCCAAGTGATGACGTCAGAAATATCGATAGTCCTGTTGCAGTCTTTATCTTAGTACCTGCCTATAAATTAAATTTTTGTCCATCCTCGAATGGAGGTTTAATTTTGTTTGGAGTAAATATGTGTGCTCTGTTAACATTTTACCGTTTTTTTTTAAATGTAAAATAACCAGGTGGACATTGAGGTGTGTGTTTTTGTATTGACTACTGAAAAGGTTACTTTAAAGCACCACGGGTGTTTTTATTGCAGTTTGTGTAGTAGATATTTTGGAGTAAATATTTACGTTGTAGATTATTACACACGCCTTTTTCACCGAAAGGGTTTTTTATTTTAACAAAAAATATTGTTACTTTCAACTTGATAAAGTAATAGGTACCAAATTAAATTTAAATATACCCCAAAAATTCCGTTTCAGCGGGACTCGAACCTGCACCCTCGAAAAAAATGGTTATCGGTTATAAGAAGAGTGGGATGGACTCAAATAAGAACTCCACTGGGTATCTGCAGCAAAGATTTTGAGTTTAAATTCAATAGGGAAATTCTAAGATCCCACCTAAATAAAACCATAATATTTTGGGGTCAATAAATAATGAAGGTTTATTTATTAACGGTTTTATTTCTCCAAACGATCCCTTAAAAATAATTTATTTATTCAAAATTGGAATAAGAACCTCATTCTCTTTATGACGTCAAATCTGCCAAACTGTGTTATTCATGAAAGACTTAATCTGCATTAAGATGTATTTATCTACCTACCCTACTCTACACATCACGGACGGATGATGAATTCTATCGACAATGTAAAAGTGTTGATCGAGGACAACACTATTTATAACTTACACATAGACCACCAACACGTGCACATTTTTTTTTGGTTTCATCTTCGATCTCTCATTGTGTATCTTGTACATACTAGATCTAGCTGTCGTCGAGACAGCCATTAATTTTTGACACACCTAACATTACCGAAGTCAAATATTATCTTACTGCGCAACGCGTGACTTCACCCCGTGACTCGCTCAGCAAGTTCACCGAGCCCCGAATACCAGGGCAGGACTATGTATGTGACTGTTGGGTGTGTGTTTATGTTTATATCTTCACGTCACAGATACTGCAGAGCCATAAAATTAAAGTTTGAATGTTGGAAGTGATAACTCACGGGACTAAAACTTTTTTTTTTCATACTGGATTCTTGAAATGACGGAACAAGCAGATGGCCAACCTGATGATAAGGGGTACCATTTGCCTATGAACAGTGCATTTTTATATAGGTCACGCCCACCTGGGACGCGCCCTATGTGGACATTGCACTGCGTCCACGCACACTAGGACATGTAGATGAAAAGTCTCATTTGCCTGTAATTTCACCGGCAACCCTTCAAACCAGAACACAGCAATGCGAACACTACTGCTTTACGGCAGAAATAGGTATGGTGGTAGTACTCCCCAGACAAACTCTTTCACAAAAAAGCTCCTCTACTACTTAAACGTCAACCTCAACACAAGCCCAAATTCGCCCAACGGGCTTTGGAGAGAGCTATGCACGCAGATTCTGTATCCGTACCGTAAACGATCCGTTGATCCGTAGAAGAACCGAGATCCCTGAAATAGGTCTCAAAATTAGCAAGTTTAAATTGTAATGGGCAGGTCATATATATAGCTCGCAGAACCAACAACCATAACACAACATAACACCCAACAGTCACATACATAGTCCTGATCCCACACTAGGATTCCTAGTGCCGTGGGTATCAGGAACTATGAGTACCATGGTACCTTAGCACTCAGAACAAACATTTGCAGATCATACAAACATTTGTCCCGCAGCGGGAATCGAACCCGTAACCTCTCGCATCTCAGCAGACTACTCGCCCGACGCGCTAAAGTGGTCGTCAACCACTGGGGAATAATGGTTCTCGAATGGCCAACCTCGAACCGGAATACGCACAGTAGAAAGCCTATATCCCTTTTCAATGGGCCAACGATATTTTAAAAATCACATGAAGTCGTTGCATGCAGGCAACTCAGGACGTTCATTGAGGTATTCTTATTTTAATAGCCAATAGTCTGATGTTTATACCACCATCCATTTAGAATGCGTATTACGAGTAGGTAGGTACTCTATGTAAATATAGACGAAGCCGAGAGCGGGTCAGCTAGTAATGTAATAAAAGAGCGAATGAGGATCTGATGATTGACCTGGACGGTAGATTACAGAACCCTTGAATGCCTACTTTGTGCTTATCAAATTTGTCTAAATGGGGCTAGATAATCGACCTGGAAGGCGGTATTCGATCACCTCCCAAGCCAAGGTAGGAAGCGTGCAATGCGAAGTTTCAGCACGAAGGTATGGGAAACTTATTTCTATAACTTTTTATTTATTTAGTGAAATAGTAATTTGTTTTAAAGTTTTAATTTTAATCTTAAAATCATATATTTTCAGAGACGTATCAATAGAGCCGGAGGTTACCTACATTCAACGTAGGTGCATCTTTATTTTGCACGAAAAATGTCGGTATCTTCGCTATCCTCATTGTCTGACGAAGAAGTGGTTTCCACCGGGCGGCGAAACGAAGATAAGCTAGATGCCTTTGCAAAATATGACGACCTGCGGTTTAAAATAAGGATCCGCCTCGATAAACAAACTGTGCTGAATTTGTGTTCTCTGTTTGCGGAACATATTCAGCCAGCATACCAGGCGAAACCGGGCGATACAAGCAGTGGACCAATTATTGATAGCGCTTCGGTTTTTTGCTACCGGCAGTTACCAGAGACATTTTTCATGTTTTTTTTATACTACTTTGTATGACGGATCAAGCAGATAGCCCACCTGATGTTAAGCGGTACCGTCTGCCTATGAACAGTACATTACCTATCACATAGCTCACGTCCACGTAGGACGCACCCTATGTGGCATTGCACTGCGCCCGCCACCCTGAGGCATAAAGATGTAAAGTCTCATGTGCCTGTTATTTCACCGGCAACCATACCCTTCAAACCAGAACACAGCAATGCTGCTCGCATTGCTACTGCTTTGCGGCAGAAATAGGTACGGTGGTAGTAGGTACTTCCCCGGACTAACTCTTTCACAAAAAAGCTCTAGGTACTACTACTGTAGAACAACCAACAGTTCACCTTATAGTCCATAGAGTGGCAACAGAAATAGCAAAGTTAAAGGGAACCTACATAAAAATGCCTACCACCAGTGAGCAACTCAGTATCGCTCATGAGTTTTATGGAAATGCTGGGATGCCTAGAATAATTGGTGCTGTGGACTGCACTCATATAAAAATCAAGTCACCTGGTATTATTTAAACGTCTATGTAACTAGCGACCAGCCCGGGTGCCCGGGTATCCGAAACACTATAATAAATACATATTTTACAGCCTATAACTTGGTATTATTTATTCCTAACTAAATGGTAACTGTTCAAATCAAACAACTGTATATTATCAGCTAACATTTATTTTCTTTGAAGCATTCTATTAATTCTATGTTTTAGTAGCTCTCATTCCAATTTTTGTCTTTGCAAATTCTTACCCTCTTACAATATCTACAAGTATTTCTTTTTCTGAGGGTGTTAATTACACTCTCTCTTCTTTTTATTAGTTATCTCATTCATATTTTTAGAAAATAATGAAATGAACGTACGAAGCAGTCCTTTTGTTTGGGATAATTTTCACAACAAAACAAACTTTGTTTTTCTTGACTGACAATGACAAGACACATTTTACGTTTCGTTACCACTTAGTAGATACATTTTATTAAAAATTATCATGTTCACTGCGTAAAACGAAACTCTCAGTCCAAAATAACAAGAAATGTAATAGGGAACAAACTTTTTGAAATAATATTGCCATATAAAGAAAATTTAACGGGCTCTCAGCGAATCATGATCTCAATGCTACTAAACAGCAGTTGAGTATGCCACTTATATTTAAGTGTACGTCATAATTAAATAGCCTTTAGCTAATTTGATCAGATGAGTAGCGTTTCAGTATTCGGGCGTTAAGTGACTAACGCCCGAATTGAGTAGCGTTTCAGTATTCGGGCGTTAAGTGACTAACGCCCGAATACTGAAACGCTACTCATCTGATCAAATTAGCTAAAGGCTATTTAATTATGACGTACACTTAAATATAAGTGGCATACTCAACTGCCTTTTAGTAGCATTGAGACCATGATTCGCTGAGAGCCCGTTAAATTTTCTTTATATGGCAATATTATTTCAAAAAGTTTGTTCCCTATTACATTTCTTGTTATTTTGGACTGAGAGTTTCGTTTTACGCAGTGAACATGATAATTTTTATAAAATGTATCTACTAAGTGGTAACGAAACGTAAAATGTGTCTTGTCATTGTCAGTCAAGAAAAGCAAAGTTTGTTTTGTTGTGAAAATTATCCCAAACAAAAGGAGTGCTTCGTACGTTCATTTCATTATTTTCTGAAAATATGAATGAGATAACTAATAAAAAGAAGAGAGATTATTGGGGTGTAATTAATACCCTCAGAAAAAGAAATACTTGTAGATATTGTAAAAGGGTAAGAATTCACAAAGACAAAAAATGTAATGAGAGCTACTAAAACTTAGAATTTATCGAATGCTTCAAAGAAAATAAATGTTAGCTGATAATATACAGTTGTTTGATTTGAACAGTTACCATTTAGTTAGGAATAAATAATACCAAGTTATAGTCTGTAAAATATGTATTTATTATAGTGTTTCGGATACCCGGGCCCCCGGGCTGGTCGCTAGTTACATAGACGTATAAACAATACCTAACAGATGACTTGATTTTTATGAGTGCAGTCCACAGCACCAATTATTCTAGGCATCCCAGCATTTCCATAAAACTCATGAGCGATACTGAGTTGCTCACTGGTGGTAGGCATTTTTATGTAGGTTCCCTTTAACTTTGCTATTTCTGTTGCCACTCTATGGACTATAAGGTGAACTGTTGGTTGTTCCACAGTAGTAGTAGAGCTTTTTTGTGAAAGAGTTAGTCCGGAGAAGTACTACCACCGTACCTATTTCTGCCGCAAAGCAGTAGCAATGCAAGCAGCATAGCTGTGTTCTGGTTTGAAGGGTATGGTTGCCGGTGAAATTACAGGCACATGAGACTTTACATCTTTATGTCTCAGGGTGGCGGGCGCAGTGCAATGCCACATAGGGTGCGTCCTACGTGGACGTGACCTATGTGATAGGTAATGTACTGTTCATAGGCAGACGGCACCGCTTAACATCAGGTGGGATAACTGCTTGATCCGTCATACAAAGTAGAATTAAAAAAAAAACATGTAAAATGTCTCCAATGACCCTCTGGTAACTGCCGGTAGCAAAAAACCGAAGCGCTATCAATAATTGGTCCACTGCTTGTATCGCCCGGTTTCGCCTGGTCAGGGGCTGAATATGTTCCCCCAAACAGAAAACACAAATTCAGCACAGTTTGTTTATCCAGGCGGATCCTTATTTTAAACCGCAGGTCGTCATATTTTGCAAAGGCATCTAGCTTATCTTCGTTTCGCCGCCAGGTGGAAACCACTTCTTCGTCAGACAACGAGGATAGCAAAGATACCGACATATTTAGTGCAAAATAAAGATGGGTACCTACGTTGTTAGGTTAGGATTTTAGGATAGGTCGTGAGTACTCTTATATTTGATGGCTACTTATAGAATTTGAGGCGTACTTACGCAGCTATCAAATGCTAATCATCCTTTGAGAATACCGTTTTGAAAATAAGTGGCGATTACAATCATACTCAAATCTGTCATGTTTAATTTTTAAGTGATGATCAAATTGACGTTTCAGTATACGAATTTTTAGGATAACGGCGTCTCAAACAGTTGAGACGATCTCAATTATTTAAGTAGCGTTTCAGTATTCGGGCGTAAAATAACACATAACGTGTTCAAGTATCGTTTACCGAATAAAACAGCGTAGCATCTATTTTAGTTTGAACAAAAATACCTATATGGGTAAATGTGGGTACCTCCTAGTACCTACTCAAAATGGTCACAAAATCCAAATGTAATAAGAAATGAAACCAAATCCATCAAATATTATACTACCTACTCTTTGAATTGGCGCCAGTAGGTCTTCGAGATGTAATATCAGACATGGTGCTACGAGCTGGAAAGCAATAAAGGTGGACTCGCTGACTCACCTTTCTATCTTTGTATGAAAGGTAGCTTTAGGTAGTATTTAGTAGGGTTAGTGTAGCGTTTAGCATGGCGTTTGGTATAGTGCTTATTGCGGGTTCGTGTGTGTATCGCGATCTTAGAATATAGAATATCATAAAAAAACATCGCGATAAAACTAGGATCTAAAATTTCAAACCGAAAAGCGGCAGTGAATGAAGGAAAAGAGGTATGTCAGGATCGTAGCAAGTGGAAATTCGTGGTCTCTACCTACCCCTCCGAGAAACAGGCGTGAGTTAATGTATGTGTGTATGAAAAGCGGAAAATCCTATACAGAACGACAACAGACCATTGTTTGAGACTAAAATCAATGAAATTGGCCAAACTTAGAACATGGCAACCATTTGATGTTTGAGCTGAAATGTTGCATACATGTCGAGTTCTAAGGAGAATAATATTATGTACAATATTATGGTGACAGCGAGCTGATATCATGATGGAGATGGAAGGTGAACAATGGAACTCCTCGATAGATAATGATAGATAAATAGGTAGATGGGCCGTTTTAGGCTCATTTTGATCAGCACACGGTTCCAATCACTAATTTTATAAAAGCTTGCATTAACTTCTCAAGCTGCGAGAAATCGCAATGTCGCGTACTGGGCGCATCTTTAGAACACGTATTGCAAAAATAAAAATGGCGGCAGGAGATGTCTCTTCAATTAATTGTAAAATTCGAACTAATTACTAAAGCTAGCATAAAACTGAGACTACCAATAGAATCAATGTGAAATTTCCTTTAGGAACCTTGTAATCACAAGTTGTAATCTATTTAGAACTTTTGACATTATTATTGGAAAATTACGATCAATTTGTTACCGCAGAGCAAATCGACATAGGGAGAGTGAACTCCCATAATAAAATCAAACTACGTTAGCACAGAGCAAATATTATTGTCAATGGGTAGCTTGATTCAGGGAGAATAGACTAGAAAAATATGGTTAGATTTGGCGTAATAATTAGTACGTTAGATCCATTTTTCTAGCGCAATATATATTAAGCCCGATCGGACTTGGTTAAGATAAATGGCACAGCCATGTTAAAAGTCGCCAAGCCCGGTCGGGCTTGGTGATGTTTACACAAAAAAATATACATTATCTAGTTACCATAGCAAGAACAAATTAATTTAGCATAGATCTCTTAAGAACTGAATAAAAAACCATTTTTTGTGTGTTCTTTTTGTTTTAATTTTTTTACATACCTACTTGTTTTTTTGCCGTTTTTATAGATAATGCTACGGAACCCTTCGTGCGCGAGACTGACTCGCACTTGGTTGTTTTTTTTTTCTTTTTCTTGTGTTATATGTGTGGGTTGTGTCCTCATGGGGGAAAATTAATAAATTTTCTTTCTTTCAATTTGTATTACCGTTGAATATTTAGGCATGATAGTACTAATATCTAAGAGTAAAAGAGTTATATAGCGGACGGACAGGCTGACATGGCGAAACCATAAGGGTTCCTGCTCGGACTTCGGAACCCTAACAAATAAATAGATTTTCTTGTTAGTTTTCTTGGTTTTACTTTATTAAAACATTATAATGTGATTGTGATCGTAATGAAATTAGATGTGAGTTTGTAAACAGCCTATCTTCACTTATAAATGGTTGGTTGATTAAATTGAAAAATAATACTAACAAATGTTAATTATCGGCTTTATCAGAATTAAAAAACAGGCTTCTTACACAGATTAGGTAAAATAGGTTTCACCAACAACAACTCAGTATATTAGTCAAGATTTTGGCCTATCGTGGATCTTTCATCAAAAGATCTCGTTTGAGATAGAGCAGGACTAAATTACTTGGTACAACAATGTAAAAGTTAGAACTTGAATATCTATATATAAAACAAAGTCGTGTAAGTGACACCAGCTATAACTGAAGAACGGGTGAACCGATTTGGCTGAAAATTGGTGGGGAGGTAGCCTATAACCAGGAGATTGACATAGGGGGGAGGGGTAGGAGGGGGTCACCGGGGGCTACCCGTGCGAAGCCGGGGCGAGTCGCTAGTACATAATATTAGTCAGTTTTCGTTTTAGGCATACACTGGTACTTAAACTATCAGCCCCGCGGTTTTACCCACATAAGTCTGTCCTGTAAGAATATCTGCATGAAAATTAGCCTATTGCTATTCCAGAGGTTCAGCTATCGCCATTCCAAATTTAATATACATACATAGACACACGCCTTTTCCCCGAAGGGGAGTAGGCAGGGCTTCAATGGGCCTCTTTTTACAGTGGGTTGCACCACCGTGGAATAAAGACGTGACCAGTGGTGAGCTCATCACCGCCATTGCTTCCCACGACTGCTTCTGCTAACGCTTTCATCCAGTTATAACACATTCCATAATAAGCTAGCAGCCAGGACAAATCTTATACCAACGAATCTTATCAACAAGTCCGGGTAATCCCTTAGTCAGCTTTTACGACTTCCACGGGGGAAGACGGAGGGTTCTATATCCAAATCAATCTTGCTGTTTCAGCGTGAAAGAGCATACACATAAACTTCCGCATTTATATCATTGGTGTGATACGTAATTGTCGATGGATTTTAGGAGTTCCTTTGATGATTAATCCACTATGATGGACACAAGATCCCTACGTGCTTATCCCGGGCTATCAGTCGTCACTAAGGACCAGCTAATGGACCTACCTACTCCAGGATAGATCGTCCCAAATGGCCAGACGTGCTCGTCATACACATTCTATAGGGACTAGGGACCATAATGACAGACGCGTCTGGAGGCGAAATTAACTTGGGAACGTATGCAGAGAATTTGCGTTATAGGTTTTTGCTATAAACGCATGTGGCATACCATCCGGCGAGATCGAGAACCACGACCAGAGATCCGTGTTTTATTAGGACTTCTGTGCATTATTAGCAACAATTTAGCCAGTGTCAAGTATTAAAATAAATTAAATTTTTCATGAATAACAAGTAATAATAAATTGTCAAGTCATCAAGAGTCTCCGTCAAGTCATAACCCAGTTTAAACGGTGGCAGAAAAACCTGGTTTTTGCAAGAAAAAAAACACCATTTGGAAAAGACACGCAATTCACTTAAATTTAACAACACAAAGTTAGAAATATTGAAATGTTGAAATGAAATGAAATTGAGGTTGAAAAAATTTAATTAGATTAAAATGACGACGTTTCTTTCAAAAATGGCAATAATTTTATAATATTATGTTACCGGGAAACTGTAATCACCGACAGTTTACAATAAATCTCGTCAGATTGTAAGCTGTTGAATTGTTGTGAACAGTCCAATTGATTCACAAAAAAATGCATACAAATATTTCTCCATTAGGTATTTGTGTCTCGGGAATACTGTAAAAGTACAAGAGGTAGTAGTAGTAGAGCTTTTTTGTGAAAGAGATCGTCCGGGGAAGTACTACCATCATACATCATAGTTGTTCCATTGACTAGACTGGTCGTATTTTGTTTTATTTTGAACACACGTTTCTGATCACTAATTTCATGAAAAGCTTGTTTTGAAAAGCATATTTTCCAACAAAAAACTTTTTTTTCTATTTATTAACTAAAAGTTTTCTAATATCTTCAAAAAAATTATCAAGTCCCTGTTTTATAAAACAACTTATTGACTTATACCAACTTTTTACTAGTGAATCTAAAGTGGTTCGGGTTGGTGATTGTACAGCAATAATCTGCGGTCCTGAGGTTAACCTTCCCCGGCCATAATCGTACAGCCCACGTACTCAGAGGGTCGGAAGTGAAGAAAGTGAAGGGATTATGCAAAAATGGCTCCTAGGACGCATTGACCCAAAGGATTTACTAAACATTTAACACATTTCATGCTGGAAGTACCTCTTTGGGACGACGATGTTTTTCTTGATGAACTCGGAAGGATTTGTTACTATACTAGCATTTGCCCACGGCTTTGCGTACCCTTAGTACAACAAAGATATACAAACTAACATTACCATTTTTACTAAACATATGTTATTAATCTAGTGGCAGTAATAAATGTCGCCAGCCCTGCAACTGATTCAAATTCAAATTCAAAATTATTTATTCCTTCTTGAATTGAACAAAAAATCAAACATTCAAACGCTTATAGTATGATCAGTGATCATACTATAAGCGTTTGAATGTTTGATTTTTTGTTCAATTATCTGTTTCTTGGAATATTATGTAAAATACTTATGACTTTTCCTAGTGTACAATAATTGGTATCAAGAAGGAATAAATAATTTTATTATACTTTATATTATACTTTAGTGTGTGATCATTGATCACATTCTAAAGTCATCAGCTAGAGCTTCATCAATGTCATAGTAAGATTTGATTAGTAAAAAAAAAACTTATATGAACACTAAAATCCTTAAAATTAAAATTTCTAATGTCCAAGGGCAATTTATCAAAATATTTATGCTTATGCATAAAAAGCTATTAGCTACTTAGCTACTTAGCTTAGTCTGTATTTGGAACAACCCTATTGCTTTTATTGCGTGTATTGTAATTGTGGATGTCACTTTTTAATTTTAAATCGTCAATACCTATGTAATTTAGAGTATAAATTAAATGAAAAATATATCATTATGATTCTACCAGATTTTTTTTTATACAACTTGATGTGAAGGACGCGCCCTATGCATCCGCCACCCTGAGACATAAAGATGAAAAGTCTCATGTGCCTGTAATTTCACCAGCACCCATAACCCTTCAAACCAGAACCCAGTAATGCTAGCACCAATGCTTTGTAGAATAAATTGGTACAGTGGTAGAATCGTTTACGAAAAAGCTGTAAGCTGTGTAGCTTTTCTGTTTTACTACTACAAACTAATTAATCTACTACATAATCCGCCATACAATCAAATATAAACCTAACTAGAGTGTACTTCAGTGAGTTGGCTCAGATATAACAAGAAGCGAGCAATCTATTTTTAAAAATTCCGTAAAATCCCAAAATAAATACAAACCATTTTACTAATTGAGTTCCATTTGGAAATATTGCAGATTAGCTTAAATAACGAGTACTTGACCTACTTTCGGGGAAATTAAAACCTTCCATTAATTTTCCTGTCGTCTTCAGTAATAAATCAAAATTAATTGAATTTTATAATCGTTTCCGATCCGCCTTTTCATGATGGATCTACGCGGCAGGTGGAGCGCTCGTCACAGAATTACCCATAAAGTCAGCACTTGAGACCATAAGTTTTCCTCGTGTAAAAACGTGTACCCTGATTTAATCTGCCATTTTTAGGGTTCCGTAATTTTTGTTACGGAACCCTAAAAATGGCCCTTATGGATTCGTCATGTTTGTCTGTCTGTTTGTCTGTCCGTGTATGTCACAGCCACTTTTTTCCGAAACTATAAGAGCTATGCTGTTGAGACTTGGTAAGTAGAATATTCTGAAAACCGCAATAAGATTTTCAAACAAAAATAGAAAAAAAAACAATAAATTTTTGGGGTTAATAATACTTAGAACTGAAACTCAAAAACTTTTTTTCATCATACCCATACGTGTGGGGTATCTATGGATAGGTCTTTCTAAACTGAATTGTTAGCGCGAGAGACACTTCCAAAGTGGTAAAAAGTGTGTCCCCCCCCCCCCCCCCCCCCCAATAACTTTTAAAATAAGAGAATGATAAAACTAAAAAAAAAATATGATGTACATTACCATGTAAACTTCCAACGAAAATTGGTTTGAACGAGATCTAGTAAGTAGTTTTTTTTAATGTCGTCATTTTCATTGAGTTAAATTTTAATGTGTTTTTTTCGAATTATTTCGTGTAATTTTGGTGGCATTTTAACTGGTTTAACTTGGATACGTAGCACATGTGTGATGTAGTGAAATATAAATGTTTTGCGTGTCTTTTCCTAATGGTGGATTTCCCCTGTAAAAACTCTGTTTTTCTGCCACTATTACCTGGGTTATGACTTGACGGAGACTTGACGACTTGACTAATTTTATTACAAATTAATATCACTTGACGTTTGCGAAATTATTTGGAGCACTCCTCAGAAGCCACTACATGAAGAAGAAGAAGAAGAAGAAGAACGTGTACCTAGATTTTCTGACATTAGCAATTGTACATTGTTTGTACGGGTCACAACAGAAGTTTTAGTGGTCCGTACCTTTAAAGCAGTGGTTCCCAACCAGTGGTCCACATGAATAATTAGAACCCCCCACAATTTAAAATTAAATTTTTCAGTTTCAGTTATTTTTAGAGACCGTGGTCCCTATTGGCAAAAAACAAGTCAAAGTGGTTCCTGGTCAATAAAAGGTTAGGAGCCACTACTTTAAAGAACCGTTTTGGTTTTAATAGTAGCTAAAGTAAAAGTAAACAAAGAATATGACACACATGTTTTAAAAATATTGTATAAAACTGAACTAGGTAGTACGGACGTACATAAGCTGTAACAGTAAGTTGTAGACAAACATTTGCAAAAATGCCTTGGGAAAATTTGTGTTGTGTGTCTTCTCTTTCGTAGTGCGACAGTTGTGTTTGTAACTGTAGAGAACATACATAAAAAAATGCTACAGTTGCGAAGTACTTTGTTATCCGTCTGCATGTCTGTCTATCTGTCTATCAAGACCCTTTTTTAACCCCCTACGCAACGACGGGGTGTTATAAGTTTGACGTGTCTGGGTGTGTGTATGTGTGTATGTCTGTGGCACCGTAGCTCCCGAACGGATGAACCGATTCTTTTTTTTTTTTTTAATGTGAATTTGTTGGGAGTGTTCTTAGCTATGTTTGATCAATTCATCAGCCGGTTCAGCCGTTTCATTGCGCTGCGGTTTTTTTTTTTACATAACTTTTTTATCGATTTCAATTGTTGTTTAATTTTCCAAATTTTAGTTTTTCAACCAAAATCCGACAATGTCTTTTTGAAGTGGGCACGTCCATTCCGGCCGTGAGAAAAAGGGACGGAAGCCTAATCATAACGGAGCGGAAACGGTCCGGCTGCATCTCTGAGCTGGCCTCGTGACGTGTCTCTCATTTCCGACCTGCCTCATAACCAAACCATTGGAATAATCGCGTTTTGTTAGATAATGAAAACTGGGTTCAGATATTAGGATTTCAATGAGTATTATGCTGTACCAATGGGGTTAGTCAAAATATTCAATGCGCAACATTTTTTGTACAACATCACGCCACAATCATGGCATCATGGCCGTGAACAAGGCCAGTCTACTATTATCCATCAAAGAGTTATGTCGCCATCATCAGATCAGCTCGCCAGACATAATATTGTATTGTCACCACTAAAGGTGTTTGCAAATTTTCAGCAAAATTGATTGATTGGAAACGGTTGAAAATTCCGTTGCAAGACTTGTCCCAAACATACTAACATAAAAAGCTTGTAAAAAGCGTCAGACCGTCACGAAAGATTGCCGAGGCGTCAAACTTTCAGACTATTATAATTTCGAGGGATAACTTTACCAGAAACACGATTAGACAATATGAATAAAATCAATATAACAAAGCCAAGGGTTTTGTAAAATTATCTATATTTTACGAGATATTCAATAAAAACCGCTTTTACGAGCGGCGCGAGGCGTTTTTTTTTGTATGAAGATTTCTGCCTGGGGTTGGCGCATTCTTCAAGTATAATTTCTATTCCAGGTGATGTACTGCCCACCACCGTACAACGACGGCATAGGCCGTCCGCAGGCGACGAAGACAACACGGACGGGCAATGGGAACTCCTGCCATGACATCGTGTGAGGATCGGCCCGGGGGCGTCGCGGCACGGCCGCCACTGATGTCTAAACGCACCCTTACGAAATAAACATGCTGTCACGGTATTTGTATCATAATATTTCCTTCTTTTTATCATTTATATTTTATTATTTGTAAATATCTATCTTCTATTGTAAATATACTTTGTTTAGATATTACGTAGATCATACAAATCAAGAGTAATATAGTATTTGTATAATTCTGTGGTAATTTGGATAAGTTTAGCCATCTTTAGATCGATTGGAACGGTCTTCAGGTAGCTCAACTATAACATTTGTATTTTTTTTTATTTTGTGTAGGTACATCTACTTGTTCTAGTTGTATTGTTCTTTCTGTAAAGGTAGAGTAATATTTATTTTGTAGAGAAATTACTGGGTATTGTAATGTAATCGTTTTAAATAAGGCTTGTTTATTTCTCGTTCATTTCTATATTTTGAGCCCAAATGTAGAGGTGAGTGATGAATTAACAAAAATATATATTATGATAATGAAATTGTTTGTAAGAATTTTAATTTTATCACATCGAAATAGATAGATTTGGAAAATGTAGTAGGTAGACTTTTGTACATTTTATTTATCCTGTTGTAAATAATTATGATAAATATTATAAAAACAATTTATTAATATTACAAAGACTATAATATATGTAAGAAAAACATAAACATGTATCTAAGATACTTATAAAAATTATACTAAGTATAGAATATCCGTAGATAATAATGTTTTAAAGTTTGTTACTATTTCATTTGTTTTTTACTATAGTAAATGTAATTCAAGTGTTATAATAAATCATTTATTGTTTGTATTGCGTTATGAGGACATTGTATCATGCTATAGGAACTCAAATAAATAATTAATGTTTTTATATACATTTATGTTTTATTACATAATTTTAATTAATAAACTTCAGACGTTGTGCCTACCATGTAAAACTACACCCTTTTGACGTCCACTGTTGGACCAGGCCTCCCTCATAGAATACAATGGAGGTATTTGATAAACACCACACATGGCAGGCGGTATGGTGATCGCAGTTTTTTTTTTACTTTATGAATGGAGCATGCAGATGGCCCCCCTGATGATAAGCGGAAAGAGAATTCAAGAGAAATATCAATAGGGCTCTTAATGGTAGGCAGCGCGTTTGCAATATCGTGGGTGTTGCAGATGTCCATAGGCGGCGGTGACTGCTTTACATCAGGCGGGCCGTCAGCTTGTTTGTCACCTTATTACATCAAAAAAAAAAAAAAAAGCAGTAACCTCTGCCTTTAATAATGCGTTACCTTACCACTTAGTGGTATGTGGTTAGTGACGTCATCTGGTGCTATTCTCGGAGTATTACGTTTTTAGGGTTCCGTACCCAAAGGGTAAAACGGTACTCTATTACCAATACTCCGCTGTCTGTCTGTCCATCTGTCACCAGGCTGTATCTCATGAACCGTGATAGTTAGACAGTTGAAATTTTCACAGATGATGTATTTCTGTTGCCGCTATAACAACAAATACTAAAAAACAGAATAAAATAAATATTTACGTTTTTTTATAGATAATTCAATTAAATTCAATTCAATACATTTATTTCAGGCAACAGTGAAAAATGTACATTTTACCTGGACAAAGGCCCATAGTAATATATACCTTACAACTAACATACTTACATATAAAGATATTTATAACTTAATCAAACACACGTGTGATCGCCGACGCGTCGCGGCCCGGGGGATCACATGACAGACGGCCCTTGAACCGCCGGAACTTCACCCGAGATAATGATATAATGGTACGGAACCCTACGTGCGTGAGTCCGACTTGCACTTGGTTTGTTTTTTCATAGATTTAGGCAAATAGCGTTCTTATTAAGATGTAAAATCTTTTTACCCTTATTTTTCGCATATATTCAGAGAGAACGTGGTGTTATCTCACAAAACCAGTAAAATGCAGTAGTTAGGCAGCTCGTTAGTTTTTATCGAGTTTTGGCGAGCTGCCAGGAAATGGCTAAGTTACGTACGTACTAAAGATGACGTCACGCTGTAACTAGCGGGGAATGTGCAGGTGAGTTTGGCACCGCTATTTCAACTGGTTTCTGTTAGAAAGATGGTTGTTTTAATTTGAGAATTGCTTTTTTCCAGCTTAAGATACATACATAAAAGATAGAAAATATACTTTATTGCACACCATAATACAAAACAATTTACAAATAATAAAACTAAAACTAACTATGTTGTACAATGGGCGGTCTTATCGCTTAGTAGCGATTTCTACCAGACAACCTTTGGATGGATAGGACTGTATAAAACTAACACGGGGTATCAATGGTCTAGGTACTTATATAAATAAATATAGATGCGTTGATGTACAGCGACATACATACATACTAATAATAAACACAGCTTTACAAGACATTTGAAGAATGAATGACTCTGATTAAGTAGTAGTTTTTTTGTAAAAGAGTTCGTCTGGGAATGTACTTCCACCATACCTATTTCTAACGCAAAGCAGTAGTGCTCGCATTGCTGTGTTCCGGTTTCAAGGGTATGGTTGTCTTCGAAATTACAGGCACATGGGACTTTTCATCTTTATGTATCAGGATGGCGGGCGCGGTGCAATACCACATAGGATGCATCCTAGGTGAACGTGACATATAAGAGGCAACCGCTTAACATCTGGGCTATTATTCGCTATGACCAAACGTGACATAACGCGGGCTCGTTACGATATCTGCGTGGAATCATCATTCAGAATACATTATGACGTCACACGTTATTGGCAAGTAATCTCCTATGGTCATAGCAAATAACAGCTCAGGTGAGCCAACTTATAAAACAGTCATTCACGAAGTTAAAAAAAGTAATGGGCCTTGGCAATCATCGGCTTTTGGAAACATGAATGTCGGAACAAGCAGGTGGCCTACCTGATGTTAGGCGGTAACCTCTGCCTTTAACAATGCACTACCGCATAGGTCACGTCCACCTAGGGCACACCCTATGTGGCATGAACATGATTGCAAGTGAATGAAAAAGCGACAGGGCACGAACGACGATTGCTGAGACATATCATTTTCCTATACCCGGTTCAGAATTCGAGATATTTTTTGAAACAAACAAATGTCACTATCTAAGAGTAATGTGGTAAACTGCCAGTGGTAAAAACATTTTTTTGCATGGATCATGTTTTACTAGTAGTGACCCGCGGCTTCTACTACGGCTTACCAATTTTATTAAATTTTTGTAATATCCGCCAACGGGTTCGCTTGTGCGGTATATTCCTTCAATTTGCGGCAAATAAACACAAACCCACTACCTACCTAACTTTATCTGACGAGTTAATGTGTAAACGGAAAAATGTTATATATAACTCTTATCTATTGATACAGTATGACCATTCCATTGTAAAACTGTGCGAAAAGCACATTCGTATGCGGCAAATGAGGAGAAACGAATGGAATTAACAAAATGGGGATTGGCTTTCAAAACAAAGCCCAATGTTTAGAATCTCTGCAGTGTTCCAAGTAAAATGAAATATTTTCTAGTAACAAATATATTTTTGCTTGATAACTTTGTTAATAACCGAAATAACTAAAAAATATAAACAGCAAAGTATTGATTACTTTATAGTTTATCAGATCTGAGTTATAATAACATGCCTAGCCAGTTTAATGGCTTAATTTAATAAACTACCATAGTGCACCTATTTTTTTGCTATCCCCTTTGTTTACAAAAAATATCTCTAATTCTGAACCAGAGTATAGTGTACGCCAAGTTATTCGTCACGTCTATTTCCACGATGCAAGTCACTGTGAAGAGAGGCTCATTGAGGCTCTGCCTACCCGTTCGGGGAAAAGGCGTGTATCTATGTATGTATGTACGCCAAGTTTGCTGCTAAGATGGACCGTAGTGTGAGAAGTCTATAAAAATTTAGACTGCCGTGATTGTATTTACCTTCTATGTAGAAACAATAAGTAATTAATTTTGTAAGAATTAAAAAAAACCATCAACGCAATGAAACGGTTGAACCGATTTTGATCAAAAATAAAGAACACTCTCGGCAAATTCACCTTTCAAACAAAAAAAAATTAAATCGTTTCATCCGTTCGGGAGCTACGATGCGACAGACAGACAGATACACACACACACACACACACACAAACTTCAAACACATCAAACTTATAACACCCCGTCGTTTTTGCGTCGGGGGTTAAAAAGTAACTTTTCAAGCGGTCCCCCATGCAATATAAAAATTGGATCAACCCCAACGGGGTAGGCAAATACCTACATAGATAGGTTAGGTATATATAAATAATTACCCAAGTGCGAGTCAAACCACGCACAGAGAAGGGCTCCGTAGTTAGGATGAACGTTCGCGGTTTGAATTACCAAAGGTGAAAATATAACATAACTCAAAAACTACACAACCTTACGCCATCGAATTTTCGTTAAGAGCTTTTAAGTTCTAGATTTTGCATTTTAAACGTCATTCCCGTTGCTTTCGTCTCGCTACAAACCTGAAATTCAGAGGTTTAAACATAAAAAACATAAAAATTCTATTCAATATTATAAAATTAAATTTTATTGTTAAATCAAAAACAGGCTTCAGTTTCCTATAGGGGGGCAACAAATGGATCAAACAGGACGATCAAAGTCAAATGATGGATCATTCTCAATGGATCGAACAGAAACTACTCCAACATAGAGTAGGAAGTTACGTTACATAATAATTTGGTCACGACTATTTTACCTACCCGTACCTACAACTAATCTTTGTAAATGAATTGAAATACACAACAAACAACGAAACTTACGACATGTTAGATATTAACGTAAGATTAACGTCTGACATGTTAGATATAAATGTAAGATTAACGTCTGACATGGTAGATATAAATGTAAGATTACGGCTGAGTATGATTAAACTTCATCAGAAATGAACGAAAACTATAATTTATGAGCTGGCTTGCGTGTAACTGTGACTAAGGACCTCGCTGCACGAATGTCGAACAGTAACAGTAAGTATGTACTACTAGAGCCCTTTGTGAATGATTTCATCCGGGGTAATTCTACCACAATTCCCGCTCTGTCTCCAATCGGTAGGTAGATAATGTAAGCATTTCTGTGTTCCCGTTTAAAAGGTTTGGTTGTAGGTAAAATAATATTAACTTTTTAACAGTTTTTTTTAACTTTGATAGACCTTTGTTTGACCACGATCTCACATGTCGGTAAGTGAAGATGTGGCCGAAGATGGAGCACAAAGGTCTAGAAGGCACCTATTCACTCTAGCCTTGAAGATACCCAGATTATAGTTTTCAGGAAAGACAGACGACGGTTGTGTATTCCACTCCTTAACAGTTCGCATTATAAAGGTAGAACTGAAACGTTTTGCGCGAATAAAAGGTATACTAATGAGGTAAGTGGTACTGAGCCCTACGCCTGCTCGTCCTATGATGAAAAAGAGATGGTGGGATCAGACCGTGCAGTTCCTGGGAGCATTCCCCGAAATGTAACCTATAGAAGATCGCAAGGCATGCAACCTTACGGCGGTGCTCGAGACTCTGGATCTTAGTCTCCGCCAAGTCAAGACTACGGCAAAGTCAAAAGGAAAGGTCAGTTAGATAGATCTAATCAGTCAGATATTCTGTACCCTTAGTACGAGAATTTGAAAGTATTCGAAACTATATGAAGTTTCGTTTTCTTCAATACATTTTCTGACAGCGTCCTTAGTTTTCTCCTCGTTTCCGCTAGGGGCGCTGCTAGTAAATGTATGGAAGGAAACGAAACTTCATATAGTTTCGAATACTGTCAAATTCTCGTACTAACCCCCCTGATAGTCAAATAGGCATTTATTCATACAAAAGACAGACGTCTTTTTTTTAACCAAATGTTGAGCAACCTGTGAACATCTTCGTTGTTTATACATATCCCGACAAAATAATACGTAACATAATATTATCTCTCATTTATCAAACCTTTTTAACGACACATCACGTGAGACAAATTGGATATCAGGATCAAAGATATTTTTTTTTTGCCTTTTGTGAATACACGACGTTGTCGTCGATCGATTCAGATAATTTCCTTTTTATTTTCGTCGTCTGACGTCACCTTTAGGGCGATGAAACTGAACAGTAATGAGCAGAGTGCTGTTTACAAACTTACAAACAACATTCTCAAATTAGACGCAATAAACCTATAGTGGGCCGAATAAACAGTTTGGCAATCATTGCTTTCATTATCATCAACAAGTGGTAGACGTACAATGCTGGACGAAAGCCTCCCCTATAGAATGATATAACGAATAATTTTGAGCTGCCGATTTTTTTTTAACACTAATGTACCTTTGTTTGACCACGATCTCACCTGTTGGTAAGTGACGATGTGGCCGAAGATGGAGCACAAAGGTCAAGAAAAAAAAAAGGCAGTTCAAACTGCCTATTTTTAAAAAATACTAATGTACCTTTGTTTGACCACGATCTCACCTGTTGGTAAGTGACGATGTGGCCAAAGATGGAGCACAACGGTCTAGAAGGCACCTATTCTAGCCTTGAAGAGACCCAGATTATAGTTTTCAGGAAAGACGGTGGTGGAATACGCTACTCAGCAGTTCGCATTATAAAGGTAGAACTGAAACATTTAGTAACAAGTAATTAATTTTGTAAAAATTAATAAAACCCCATCGCAATGAAACGGCTGAACCGATTTTGATCAAACATAGCTACTCCCGACAAATTCACATTTCAAACAACAAAAAAAACGAAATCGGTTCGTCCGTTCGGGAGGTACGTTGGGGCAGACAGACACACACACAGACACGTCAAATCCCTTTCGTTTTTGCGTCGGGGGTTAAAAATAGAAGGTATGCTAACACTGAGGTTACAAGCGCTACATTATCATTGGTTCATCCAGTAGGGGTCACCTGCTGCTTCGACTCGTTCATGGAACATGAAATCGAGCTAATAGACCATGACTAATTCCGTGAAAGGTTCATATTCAGGCCATGGTTTTCAATATAATAATCGTATCAAATTAACCATTGAGTCACCGAAAATTTAACAGGCCTAGTTACTTCCCATTCAATCACGATTCGAGTTACTATGTATTAAGGCGCGATAGGTTCTCAAATGTCTCTAGAATTTTAAAGTTTTTGATAAGAATTTTCATAGTTTTCTATGAAGAAAAAAATATATGATATTCTTGAGCTTTTTATCTAGTGAAATCAATAATTCAATACAATATTTGAATTACTTCACTCGATAAAAAACAAAACAAAGATACCTCCTTTTTAAAATTTAAATGCTATTTTTCACTCACTTCTCTCACGTTTTAATTTTTGAAACATTTGGTTACATGTTAGTTATTATTTGAGTTAGTGAATTCATCAACAAAATTAAACAAAACTTTGAACGACACTTTTAAATAATTTTTTTATACATAAAAACACGGTATCAGAGCGTGCGCTCGCCTTCTTCGCCTCATACAAAAATGTTCGTTAAACCTATAGCGCCTTAACATAGTTTGATTACTATTATAAATAGAATAGTAATAAAACTATGTTCTGTCTGTATGTTCTGTGTCAATTCTGTCTGAATTTGACTCTCAAAGCTGTATCCGTTTGGGGCCCCGCCAATCTAGTCAAGTTCAATGAATCTAAAAAGCTGGCTAATTGACTTTTCTCGGCGACAAAAAGTCAGTTTCTCCAAGTTCACTTCTTCCGAAATGTAACCGTAGCTATATGTATCAGATCACCTCGAGCTCTTAGGTGTTTCACTTACGCCTAATATCAACGGTTCCTACGTCGAGTCTAGGAGAAAACAGCTGCCGTGAAGCTAGACATCCTGAATAAGGTAAAGCGTTACTTCACACCAGGACAGCTTCTATAAAGCACAAGTCTGGGCTGGTAGGAAGTACTGCTGGATGGCTCGGCCAAACACCAGCTTGTTGCCTTGGACTTGATCGAATGCAGAGCTTTCATGCGTGTATAAGAGAGCGACTTATGGTGGAGACTAAGATCCAGTCTCGAGCACCACCGTAATGTTGCATGGCATACGTTACTTATCGGGGAATGCGCCCAGGAACTTCAGCACCTGAACCTACCATTTTCTATTCATCATAGGACGAGCAGATGCACGGCTCGGTACCATCCTTATCTCATTAGTATACTCTCTATTCGAACTAAACGTTTTGGTTCTACCACAATACAATTTTAACTGCTAAGGAGTGTAACACGCTACCGTCGTATGTCTTTCCTGAAATCTATAATCCATGTATTTTCAAGGTTAGAGTGAATAGGTGCCTTCTAGACCTTTGTGCTCCATTGTCGACTGCAGCGTCACTTACCAGCAGCTGAGATAGTGGTTAAACGAAGGTCTATCAAAGTAAGGAAAAAACTTTGAGTAATATAATTGGTTGATCGTAGTTATCCAATACTGAAAAACGAGCAATATTTGTATATAATGTATTCACGTTCTCGAAAACGACTCTATTGATTTCGATGAAATTTGTTGTGGGGTTTGGGCAAAAAATCTATATAGTTAGGTCTCATCTCTGGGATAAATAGTTTTTCAACAAAAATCATTTTTTAACGATTCGCTAATTTGTGTCAGCCACAGCATATTTAAAGCAAGTCCAGGTAATCCAGCTTTTACGACATCCACGGGAGGAGACGGAGGGGTCTATTCTTAGGACGGATACACCACAACACTCAGCTCTCACAAAAGCATTAGATAATATCCTATGAGCTTCAATGTAATTTTTATTCACGAATTTTTTTTCAGCTTTCTCTCCAAGTATATACAAAAAAAAACGCTATTCTCAGAGTCTTGAAATTTGGAGAGTGTGTTTGTCTCCATGCGTAGGAATGTACTAAAAACTGAATTTTGATAATTCGCATGCTAAGTGGTTCAAAATCGGGTTCTAACGTAAAACGCAAATACGGCCACATTACTAATTGAGTTCAACAATAGGTAGGCTGGGCGGCACTGCGCAAAACTCGATAACTGAACCCCCAGAAGAAAGTTTTCTAATAATGAACGCTGATATCAAATATGCCGGGCCTGGTACCCTAGGAGTTTGTTACTTGTTTGAAATATAATCTTTTCTCCTCAATGTACAAAAAGAGCTCATATGAGAGCTTTCTGTTCTGACTGGTGGTTCTATCTTGGTCACTCTGACTAAGGCAGTAGACTCCTAAAAAAAGCCTTATATTTTAAGCGTTGGTAGAACTATAGACATACTTTGGTAATAAGGTAATTTTATAAACGTGTTCTGTGTTCTGTCTCTTTCGATCGAGTTTGAATCTGCTTGTCAATGCAAAACACAAAACACTGTGTAACTGACTTTTCACTCGAAACGGGATAATTACCATGATTTTTGAGTTTTGATTATTCTCGATACCTATTTCGGCACAGTTGCATGCGCCATGATCACGGGAGAACTAACTAAAGTCTTTGCGAGTAGATGTTATTGGCAGATATATCGATCTACCCTCTTTCTCACTCTTTCGTAGTACAAAACTGTGTTTATTACGAACGATAAAGGTGTCGAGGTGGAGTGAAGTGTGACAATGAAACCGATGGTAGTGGTATCATTCGTTATAGGTAATTTTATAATTGGTAATTTAAGTATAATTGCCTGGGATTATATTAAAGAAGCGTACATATTGTCCTTTAAACGATGCCTTATAAAGCGCTCAATCCATCACCCATCTGGCTAGCTGGTACATTTTTTATGGTATAATTTAGAACGCACCCAAAGGCATCATACATCACGATAATATTGACGTATCCTTCGCCGTACGTTATCGGGCCCCATATGACGTATGACGGAGGGACATGTCGACAGAAAGTTTTATGGAGTAGTTACTGATAGATCAGTGACGTGACAATGCAAATGATGATCTTTTTGGGATCTACATAATATGCGAACACATTTCTTTTAATCCCGACCTAAATAAAGGGATTTTATAAGTTTGACGTGTGTTTTTATGAACCTGTGTATAAGAGTATGTGTGTCTGCATTGGTATCGTATCTCCCAAGCTGATCGACCGATTTTGATTAAGCTTTTTTTGTTTGAAAGGTTTTTGATCGACAGTATTCTTAATTAGCCATGTTTGGTGGAAATTTAATCAGCTCGAAATACTTTTTTTTTTGCTGGACATTTCATTCGCTTTTATCTAGCCCCAAGCTAAGCAGAGCTTGTGTTATGGGTACTAGATAACTGATATACTTAAAACAATACATTACATAGACAGTTATTTTTTTATTGTACATAGAAAATACCCAGAACACCCTGAACGAATCAGACCCTACAGATCGTACAAATATTTGTTCCGAAGCAAGAATCAAACCCGCAACCTCCAGAGGTCGTCACGAATATGAGTGAATGAAGATCAAACTTACCAAGATGAGGTACCACAGACTCTAAAAACTGTTTGAATTATTTTATTTCATCCATGAAAAAGTGGATCTGAAGAAATTAAAATAAATAAATAATGCTGGACAGTTCACACAACATTATCTAGCCCCAAGCTAAGCAGAGCTTGTGTTATGGGTACTAGACAACTGATATACTTAATACAATATATTACACAGATTAATATTTTTAATTATATATAGAAAATACCCAGAACACCCTGAACAAATATCTGCAGATTGCACAAATACTTGTTCCGAGTCGGGAATCGAACCTGCAACCTCCTGCGTTGCAGGCGAACGTTCGCCCGCCGCGCCACAGAGGTCATCATTCTCAATGGAGTCAATCAATCATTATAATTATTTTAGTGAAAATTAAATCAGTTGCAAAAAAAATTACCTTAGTGTTAGTATAAGGTCCAAGTTAACCATACTCTTCGCTAGCTGGGGACTCAAGTGTCCCAGGGCTCAACCTAACCTGGTGGGTATTACGAATGAATCCAAAATCCACAGTCATTAACGGCTTTACGAGCCACTTCGCTTAGTTAATGAAACGTCTGCCGCCGAGATTGATTGCACGCATAGAATTATTAAGTGAGGAGAATTGTTACCAGGACTGTTTTTTAACCCCCGACGAAAAACGAAGGGGTGTTATAAGTTTGACGTGTCTGTGTGTGTGTGTATGTGTGTCTGTCCCATCGTAGCTTCCGAACGGATGATCTGATTAAGTTTTTTTGTTTGTTTGATAGTTGAATTTGTCGGGAGTGTTCTTAGCTATGTTTGATCAAAATCGGTACAGCCGTTTCATTGCGTTGGGTTTTTTTTTAATTTTTACAAAATTAATTACTTGTCGTTGAAATCAATGTCACAAATTTTTTACCCACTACATTATAAACTACAATCGACGTACGACCACATTTCACACTACCGCTCACAGTTAAAATGGCTCAAAATTCGATATCGTCGGGATACACACTTACTCTGTCTCTTTTACAACATCCTCCACAATCCTCTTTCACCAAACTATTTAAAAGAACGTTTCCCTCCCCTTTTTTCTCCTGACCATCTATCTCGATCCTCTCAACATCTTCTACTCATGACCCCTGCCCATAGGACCTCTTTTTACTCATACTCTTTTACTGTCACTTCGATCCGCTTGTGGAACTCTCTTCCAGTAGAAGTTAGGAAAGCCGCTTCCATGGGAGTCTTCAAGTCCAAACTGTACCAATACTTTTTGTCATTGCAAAATGTCCAACAAAATTGAGCTTATGTTATTTATTGAATTATTTATATATATTATATTATGTTAGGTATTTATGTAGCTAGTTATTTAGAGTAGGTATTTAGTTATGTTTATCATTTAATCTCAACCTATAATTAATTTTAATAGCACTACCACCCACTCTACATTACACAAAGGTTAGCTGGAAGAAAATGCTAATTAGCATTAAGTTCGCCTATGTACTGCTTTTTGTCTTGTGCAATAAAGAATTTTCTATCTATCTATCTATCTACAAACATAAGCACTATATAATCAAAATATATAAAATCGTTGCGTGACTGACTGACTCACTGACTGACTGACTGACTGACAATCAACGCACAGCCTAAACCGTAAGTCCTAGAGACCTGAAATTTGGAGGGTACATTCCTTATGTGGTCTAGGGGTGCACTAAGAAAGGAATTTCTGATACTTCCGCTCTAAGGGGTCCAAAATGGGCTTTTAATATACAACAAAAAAGCTCTGTATTTCAGAAACCGTTAGCAGTAGAACCTTGAAATTTTACATGGAGATTCCTCAAATAAAATAAATAAACACGTGTTTCAGCGATTCCTGAAATTTTCCTGAAAAATGGAAGGGGATCGTTTTCTATGTAAAAAAATAAAAAAACTTTAGTTTTTACAACGCACAGCCTAAACCGCTGATCGTAGAGACTTGAAATTTGGACAGTGTATTCCTTTTAGGGTGTAAAGGTGTACTTAAAAAGGAATTTGGAAAATTCACCCTCTTAGGGGTTCAAAAAGGGCTTTTAACGTATACACTTTGCGTTTTGCAACGTACAGTCTAAACCGCTGGACCTAGACACATGAAATTTGAAGGATGTATTCCTTTTTGGGAGTAGGGGTGTACTAAGAAAGGATTTTTGAAAATTCACCCTATAGGGGGTCCAAAATGGCTTTTAATATAAAACTAAAATGCTTCGTATTTCGGAAACCGTTGGTAGTAGAAACAAGAAAATTCACAAGGTAATTCCTTTAATAAAAATAGCCAACATAAATTTCAGCAGTACCTGAAATTTTGCTGAAAAAAAGCATGGGAACATTTTCTTTGTAAATAAATACACTTTAGGTTTTAGCGAGATTTCAGCGTATTTCGGCAATTTCAAAGTTTGTTTCACGGTGAAGTCATTAAGATCAAAATATTTTCAGGACCTAAAGGTTAAAATAGGACCCCTAAATTGAAAAATTTGAGTATGGTGTCGTTTAGAAGGTCGTTTGACGGTGTCGTTGTTGAGATTACATATTTTCAGGATCTCAAGGTTAAAATGGGACCCCTAAATTGAAAAACTTTAGTATGGTGTCGTTTCAAAGGGCGTGTCACGGTGTCGTTGTTGAGATTAAAACATTATCAGGACCTCAAGATTAAAATGGGACACCCAAATTGAAAAAACTTGACTATGGTGTCGTTTCAAAGGTCGTGTCACGTGTTGTTGTTGAGATTAAAATATTTTCAGAACCTCAACGTTATAATGTGACCCCTAAATTGAAAAACATAAGATTTCAAATGTCGTTTGACGGAGTCGTTGTTGAGATATATTTTACGGACCTCAAGGTTAAAATGGGACCCCTAAATTGAAAACCTTGAGTATGGTGTCGTTTCAAAGGTCGTGTCACGGTGTCGTTGTTGAGATTAAAATATTCCAGGACCTCAAGGTTAAAATGGGACCCCTTAATTTAATAAAATAATAATAATGTGGTATCCTACCTGTAAATCCCACTGGCGACGAGATACACCGCGAAAAAATACCACCACTTGCTTATTTATTGTGTCTTTGTGCATCGGAATAAAATGCCGATCGGTAAAACCGAACAATTCGATATTTCGAGTAAAAAGTGATATTACGACGCGTGGAACAGTTCATGGCGCTCACTACAATTAAATCAGAGTTACAAGTCACAAAGACACCTGATTTGGGGGGGTGAAGGGGGGAGGGGGGGCTGGGGGAGGCGCAGCGCACGCGGGCTGCGTAGGGGTCGGCAGCGGCGCCAGCGCAGCGGGAGCACGCGCTCCCGCCGCGCCCGCGGGCGATGTGCAGTGCGTGGAGCAGCCTTGCTGGCGGTGCGGAAAGGGGCACCGGACCATCGGATGCTGGTTTAGAAATTATTCTTGTGACGGTTGCGGGCAATGTGCATACGTTCGGGGGAGGCGCGCTAACTTACAATTAGCATAGGTAGGATACCACAAGTGGAAAACCAAACATTCTACTACTACAACAACTAGAACATACTATTACCACAGTGTAAAACATAATTAGTCTGTGCTATTACGCAGAGTTATGGATAAAACAATATTACGCGTACGAAGTCGCGGGTTACAGCTAGTAAGTAATATAATTATTTTGAATAAGTCTGTTATGTGGTTTTATGACAGCCGTGGTATGTCCGCTGTCTGTTTGTTGTCTCTGTTTTGTTGCTAAAAATGTTTATTGTTATGTTTATGTACAAATACTACTTTAAAAAAAAAAACGATGGATATAGAAGAGCGGTATCTCCTAACACAAGCATATTTTTTGCTTAAAAGGAGTGTCCAAACCCTGTTAAATTGTAGACTTTTAGTTAATGAAATAAACATTTATATTTGTATTTGTATTTTGTATGTCCGGCCTAAGAATAGACTCCTCCATCTCCTCCCGTGGATGTCGTAAAAGCAGACTAAGGGATTACCCAGACTTGTTTGTAAGATTCGTTGGTATAAGATTTGTCCTGGCTGCTAGCTTATTTCAGGAATGTGTTATTACTGGAAGAAAGCGATAGCAGAGTCAGTCGTAAGAAGCAATGGCGGCGATGAGCTCACCACTTGTCACGTCTATTTCCCACGATGATGCAACCCACAATCCCCAGGCCCATTTGTGGCTCTATCTACCCTTTCGAGGAAAAAGGCGTGTGTCTATGTATGTATCGTTAGACTTAAATTTTTGCAAGGTATCATGGCACAAGATAATAAATAAATAAATAATAAATAAATAATGCTGGACAGTTCACACAGCATTATCTAGCCCCAAGCTAAGCCAGAGCTTGTGTTATGGGTACTAGATAACTGATATACTTAATACAATATAATACATAGATAGATATTTTTATTATATATAGAAAATACCCAGAACACCCGGAACAAATATCTGCAGATCGCACAAATATTTGTTCCGAGGCGGGAATCGAACCCGCAACCTCCTGCATCGCAAGCGATCGTTCGCCCGCCGCACCACAGAGGTCGTCAAAATCAACACGTAGATGTCAACACTAACGGTATCCGGACACGTAGCAGGTACCACACTTTTTTGATTCTTACACATTCTTACCAAAGAGTATTATTTTATCTGTGCCACAGGCTTCCATACTCCAGGTAATTGAATTAAAACTGAAAAATAATGGCAAATATCCCGTTTCTTGTGAAAAGTATGAGCAATTTGTCATAATTTGGCGACACGCACCTGCGCTCCTTACCAATTCTCCTTACTTCAGATTTCTACGATTACAAGTAATTACCAGTCAGAGCTGGTGACGTAGTCGAGTGGCTTTACAATCAACAAGCAGCCAAAAAGTGGATGCTAAAATTAAAAGAAGAATATCAAGACCTTGAAATCCAGACTAAGTGAGAGGGTTCCATACCCTATTGCTGGCATTATTGCCCAATTAATTACAGAAACAATAATACAACTAATACAAGTAGGTAAGTACGTACAAAAATAAAAATGAAAATACATATGAAACAGCTGTGCTACCTGAAAATCGCTGCTAACTATCTACAGGTAGCTCAACTGATCCAAATCACTACCAGACGGAAGCGTCCTTAAGATGTGGCTGCATTGCCACGCTGAATGGCAATACTATTGCGTTGAGCCAGTATGATTCTTCTTCGTGTCGTTGGTTCCCATAGAAAATTAAATTGTGTCTTTCCAATCACAGTTTTGTACGCGCCTCGCTAGGGCTGTCCACTGTGAGTGCTTCGGTCGACTTAAGGAAGCTATTGCGGCTCTTAAGTCTACTTCTGCACTTCTTAGTGTCATAACTGCTGTTGTTTTCCTGTTTGGATTTCTCAACTAAACAGGCGATGGCTCTGCGGATCTCCGGAGGGGCTATACCTGCAAGTGGGTACAGTGCAGTGAGTGGAGTGGTGAGATTCGGTTTTATTCCCGCCATGCGATGCTTAGCTTGCGGTTCGCCTGACGGTTTCGGAGATGAAACACTTAGGACAAAATTTTAGGTGGTAGATCTCAGAGCAGTACTTTCGCAATACACGCTGAGGTTGGTCAGTGCTCTTTCTAGGTTGACCTCAGCGACACGCCGTGTACGTCTAGGTTTACCTCGTTTTAATACAGTGACTGTGGCGAAGCCAAAAAAGGAGGGTTATGTGTTGAACCTGTATGTATGTATGTACTCGTACCTATGTCCTATTTTCCCTCGTAACTACTGTAACGCTTTTAAAAACCTGTAAGCCCTAGGGGCCAAGGTTTCAGCGGGGCACCTACCAACAGATCCCCTCCACGGGGACAGACTCCACCTCCGAGTGCCAACCCAAGAATAAGAGGTCTCAGGCTGGGAGGGCAGGCTTGTCTCCGAGCAGTGAAGGGGTTTTAGTTATGGTAGGGCCCGCTGTACGCCTATCAGGTGGGGCGTACAAAGAAGTTCAATAAATACAATTTAGACTTATATATGAGTTTTATTAAAAAGAGTGAGTTTACACAGAAAAATACAGATCCAAGAAGGTAACAAAAGGGAAGTTATTAGGTAACTTAGATTATAGTTTTACACGGGGTTTGGGCGCCTTGATATTTAACATTCTTTACTAGGAGCAATGAGACCTACAGTGGGTCGTGGAGATCTATAACCTACAGATCCTAACTGTCCGTGGAAACCATGTACGTACTAGCACTTCACTGTTTGAGTAGGTCGAGAGACTAGAGGGGTCGACGGGTTAGTGGACGGAACTTGATAGAACAAGGGCTTGCCGCAAGCGGCTCGCCAATACCGCTTTGTTCCAGAGGGCTCGGTGCTTGCCCGAAGGTAGGTTGGAGACGTCCCGGCTTGGCCGGGGACAGGCTGCTACGTGGCCCAGTTCTCTTAGAACGGGCGGACGGACAGCAGGCCACCCGTAGTGGCGGTGGCGCCGAGCGCGACTTGTAGGGTAGTTACTTGAGCCAGCTGTACTGTTAGCAAGCCTTGACTGGGCCCGGGGTTGCTCTGAGCGGGCGGTAACACAGCCGGACGGCCCCTCGCTCAAGCGTGGTGTCTGGATAGGTAGGATTCCACAGTAGTTCGGCGAGGACCGGCCGGGTGCTGGAGGCGACCAATATACCACGCGGACCCTATAACATTTTCGGGTGATAATTGATCTGCATCGCAGCCACGTCGTAGTGCCAGTGGGCGATTGAAGTAACCAGTATGTTATTTACTTACCAGTCAAGGAAAAATATTGTATTTTCTAAAGCGACTAGGTTCGTCGAGTTGTCCGAGCCAAAAAGAATTCTAGGTTGGCTGTCAGCCGCAACTTAGCGTGCGGACTGACATGTGCCTGACAATGACGTTTAATCCGGCAGCTGTCACTGTCGAAAATTGGGCTGAGGCCCTGACTTAGAGATAGTACGTGTGTTGCCTCACACCGTTACACACCCCCGAAGATGGGAAGATTTTTCTTAGAAAATCAACGGCTGCCCCAGCCGTAAAAAGTTGAAACAAAAACAAAAGAAGACAAGAACTAAATTTTCTATTAGAAAAGTTGAATCAATACACAAACCAATACTTTTAGTTTGTTAACTATTGCTTGGTCTGTAAAGGTAGGTTAGTAACAGAACAAGCAACATAATAGTAGAACAAGGTTTTTTTTTTTTTGTGACTTGATGAGTCCTATAGCTAATTATCTGTTGGTTTTCTAGTTAGCGGGGTGGTTCATCTCCTGTATGTTGAGTTGAAGACTCTTCGCAGTTCACAACCAATCATACTCACTCATTCACCCTTACTTTCTTCTCCTTTCACTGTACTACTAAAAACAAATCCTTCTTTCATTCATCCCTGACAACCATAGTAAACCTTTGTGTATGTGTTCACTATGTATGATACAACTTGTAACCTGACTAACCTATCGGTACAGTGTCTCTTTTTCCGAATACCTAGTGTCGGCTTATTCTAGTCACTACCCGCTATATTTCATATTCCGAGACACTGTTTAGAAAAACTAAGTACTGCTATACGGAGAGTACCTACGCTCTGCCTAACAGATATTTCCTAATCCTAATTCTATAGCTAGCCAAAATAAAACCACCACCAGAAAACTACCTAAATGTAGCCTATAAAGACTTAATCCTAGCATGCACGAACCACGTACAGTCCATCGGTAGGGATGGATCTGTACCAGCAATCTATAAACGTATTCTCCAGTAATTCATTCCATGGTAATTCAGTTACCCTAGGACAGTTGTTTCGTAGCCGAGCTACGGTCCGAGGAATACTTTGTAAACGTTAGATAGTGCCAATAGAAGGGTAAGAATTTAGCTAAAAGAGGTAAATAGTAATTATGATTTTAAATGACATAAATAGCATCAAGTAATTGGTGTAAGTTTAGCTTCACAGATAGGTATGTTTTATTAGTAATATTCTAATAGGTATGAGACGGTATGTTTATACATAGTTTGAATGCTTGTGTGAGGTCTGAAATGGTGTATGTTACCTAAATAGTTTACTATAAGTAAGCTAGTATTTATTTAGTGTTGGCTTTTTTTTTATTTTGGAGTCACGACCCGCTCCATGTGTTGGCTTTTTTTTATTTGGAGTCACGACCCGCTCCATATGTTGGTTTCACTTTCGCTGTTTAGACAGCTATGTGAATATAGGTCTCACCGAAGGTTTAGCGCCTTGGTAAGATAGTATAAATATCCTGCCAAAGGTGTAGGGTCTTTGACAAGAAAGTAAGTGTATCTCACCAAAGATGTAGGGTCTTTGGTAAGAAAGTAAAGGTATCCCGCCAAAGATGTAGGTTCTTTGGTAAGAAAGTAAAAGACGGTATGGTTTAGTAGGTACCATACCATAATTATTTTGCAACATTTTAGTTCTGTTTGAAAATAATCATAGCTTTTATAGGTAACATACTCGAGACTGACTCACACATCGATAGAATAAGCATTAATAAGTAGGTAGGTTAGTTTTTATTTAGTTATAGTTTAGTTTTTAGATTTTAAAGGTGGCTTCTAGTTTTATGTTTAGTTTATGTAAGAGTAATCGTTAAGTTCAGGGTAATTCACTCACACACACCCACACACACATCTAGAATAAGTATTTATTTGTAAGTAGTTGTCCTAGTATATTTTTATTTTCAAGATAGTTTCTAGTTTCAAGGTTAGTTTCAATTTATATCTACAGTTTACCAATATGTAATGTATATATGACTTACCTAGTTAAATATCCTGACTGGAGAAGTAGGTGGGAACCCACTTGAAGATAAGACAACCGTGTTAGTTGGAAAATTCAAAGTCAAGTTTAGGATTATGTGAGTAATGCGTTGGTAAGAATTTAAATAATATGTGTTTGTAGTGTTCATGGTTTCTTGGATTACAAAATGTTCTAACATAAAGTCTTACTTCTTAGATGGTAAGACTCAGGGCTTTACAACACTTCTATTGATATCACAATAATATATGATTATTAAAATCACAACAAAATCAATCACAAGTTACATTACACAATTATGAACACAAAATAAGCAAAATAGGCAGACAGGGTAATAAAACTTCAACAATGATATTATTAAATTGTTCCTTATTTAGTTAGTAACACCTTATGTTCTAGTTTCCCTCTAGATCTCTCTAGCAAGTTAAATGTTAGGTTTCCACAGACTCAGACTAACCAGTTGGTGCGCCACTGTAACGCTTTTAAAAATCGGTAAGCCCTAGGGGCCAAGGTTTCAGCGGGGCACCTACCAACAGATCCCCTCCACGGGGACAGACTCCACCTCCGAGTGCCAACCCAAGAATAAGAGGTCTCAGGCTGGGAGGGCAGGCTTGTCTCCGAGCAGTGAAGGGGTTTTAGTTATGGTAGGGCCCGCTGTACGCCTATCTGGTGGGGCGTACAAAGAAGTTCAATAAATACAATTTAGACTTATATATGAGTTTTATTAAAAAGAGTGAGTTTACACAGAAAAATACAGATCCAAGAAGGTAACAAAAGGGAAGTTATTAGGTAACTTAGATTATAGTTTTACACGGGGTTTGGGCGCCTTGATATTTAACATTCTTTACTAGGAGCAATGAGACCTACAGTGGGTCGTGGAGATCTATAACCTACAGATCCTAACTGTCCGTGGAAACCATGTACGTACTAGCACTTCACTGTTTGAGTAGGTCGAGAGACTAGAGGGGTCGACGGGTTAGTGGACGGAACTTGATAGAACAAGGGCTTGCCGCAAGCGGCTCGCCAATACCGCTTTGTTCCAGAGGGCTCGGTGCTTGCCCGAAGGTAGGTTGGAGACGTCCCGGCTTGGCCGGGGACAGGCTGCTACGTGGCCCAGTTCTCTTAGAACGGGCGGACGGACAGCAGGCCACCCGTAGTGGCGGTGGCGCCGAGCGCGACTTGTAGGGTAGTTACTTGAGCCAGCTGTACTGTTAGCAAGCCTTGACTGGGCCCGGGGTTGCTCTGAGCGGGCGGTAACACAGCCGGACGGCCCCTCGCTCAAGCGTGGTGTCTGGATAGGTAGGATTCCACAGTAGTTCGGCGAGGACCGGCCGGGTGCTGGAGGCGACCAATATACCACGCGGACCCTATAACATTTTCGGGTGATAATTGATCTGCATCGCAGCCACGGCGTAGTGCCAGTGGGCGATTGAAGTAACCAGTATGTTATTTACTTACCAGTCAAGGAAAAATATTGTATTTTCTAAAGCGACTAGGTTCGTCGAGTTGTCCGAGCCAAAAAGAATTCTAGGTTGGCTGTCAGCCGCAACTTAGCGTGCGGACTGACATGTGCCTGACAATGACGTTTAATCCGGCAGCTGTCACTGTCGAAAATTGGGCTGAGGCCCTGACTTAGAGATAGTACGTGTGTTGCCTCACACCGTTACACTACTAACGGCTGAACCGATTTTGATAAATTATTTGTCGTTAGATTCGTCTTAAATGCGCGACTGTCATTGACTTGTCATGAAAATTATTTTAAAAAATGGTGGTTTTTAGCTACGAAATGTATGTTTTAAAACAACAGATAGTCATATCTTGATGAGCACATTCTATGTAAATATAGACTAGCGACTCGCCCTGGCTTCGCACGGGTAGCCCCCGGTGAAAAACAGCCCTAACCACCTCCACCCCCTCCCGATATTTTATTACTTATTCTGCTATTCGGCTAGAAGAATCCACCAAAAAAGAGATAACTAACTAACATCGGTCCAGCCGATCTTGAGTTATAAGTGGTGTAACTAACACGACTTTGTTTTATATATATAGATATGCAAAAGTTTCAATTTTATAACAAATGGTCTCACAAGTTTTGTTTTTACTTATTTTTTTTTTTTTTTTTACTTTTATCTGAATATTACAGTTGAGTTGGCCTTGTGCCTAGCTGATATGTGTGCGATAACCTTTATTTCATCATTTGTATGTAAATAGTAATCATGTGGTATCGTGAATTGCAATCTTTATACGAGTACTAACTTAAATCATCAACACGTCAAGACATAAATTATCTTTCTTGGCGTATCTTATAATACAAATTTAAGCTTATTTAATTTGCTTATTACTTCCAATGTTCTAAAGTGCGCGACTTATTGTAGCGATCTGTCTAAGCCCCGACTCCTTTCGTTTTAAGACTAGCAAGATTTGATACTAATTCTACTAAATTCGGACCGTTTGCAAGGAGAAGAAAAAGTTTTTATTTTTATTTTATACCACTTGTAATGATCAAGCAGATGGCCCCACCTGATGTTAAGTGGTACCCTCTGCCTATGAACAGTGCATTACCTCATAGGTCACGTCCACCTAGGATGCACCCTATGTGGCATTGCACCGCCCCGCCATCTGAGACATAAAGATGAAAAGTCTCATGTGCCCGTAATTTCACCAGCAGCCTTACCCTTCAATCCAAAACACAGCAATGAGAGCATTACTGCTTTGCGGCAAAAATAGGTGTGGTAGTAGTACTTCCCCGGACGAACTCTTTCACAAAAAAGCTCTACTACTACTACTCTACTCTACTACTACTAGATGACGAAAGAACCCTAACCCAGTTATTCTACTCCGTGCATTAATTGAATTAAATCATTTCGATACTTGTATCTACATAGTTATTAGAAAGTCTTTGCTATAAAACCCTATAAAAGATTGACCAATATAACATCCATTGCTGACCTACCTTTCTTAGGAATTGAAATGGCATGTTAGGTTCAGTTAGGTTGGACACTAATTTATTCGATACCTACACCACAGATAAAATAACCTATACCTATACCCTACTAATACGCTGAACGATACGTTGTTGGAAGGAACGGACTGATTAATCAGCAATCTTTTCTGGAAATCCAACTAACACGAAAATTTATAACGCGCAGCAAGAAGTCGACGTGTGCAGAGGCTCTTATATTTATAACGCGCTGCAAGAAGTCGTCGTGTGCAGAGGCTCTTATATTTATAACGCGCTGCAAGAAGTCGTCGTGTGCAGAGGCTCTTATATTTATAACGCGCTGCAAGAAGTCGTCGTGTGCAGAGGCTCTTATATTTATAACGCGCTGCAAGAAGTCGTCGTGTGCAGAGGCTCTTATATTTATAACGCGCTGCAAGAAGCCGTCGTGTGCAGAGGCTCTTATATTTATAACGCGCTGCAAGAAGTCGTCGTGTGCAGAGGCTCTTATATTTATAACGCGCTGCAAGAAGTCGTCGTGTGCAGAGGCTCTTATATTTATAACGCGCTGCAAGAAGTCGTCGTGTGCAGAGGCTCTTATATTTTTGCGTCCATGAAGGATATTAGACGAAATTAAAATATATTATTTAAATTAGGTTTTTCTCATAGTGAAGTTAAGTATAAATAACAATTATCACGATTGAAAAGTTAGTATTGAGTTCGGGCACGACTCAGCAGTAGCTGCAGGTATATAAACTGTTCATTTATTTTTATTATTTTATAACAAAATGTAAATTAAAGTTGTTTGAAAGATCCATCTTGCCAAATTCTACCATAATGGCAAGGCCTAGTTTCATAACAATATCTTTGATAACAAACTTTTCCGATAAGTTGCCATATAAAAATACAGAGTTATAACTTTTGATACCATCATGGTTATGTACATAATTTTCACTAGAAACGGGATATTTACCATGATTTTTGAGTTTAGTTAGTTCTCCCGTGATCATGGCGCATGCAAGTGTGCCGAAATATCGGGAACATTTCAAACTCAAAAATTATGGTAAATATTCCGTTTCTAGTGAAAATTAAATACAGAGATGTTTGTCTCCAGCCATGAACTCGTTCCAAGCAGTGAAGTTCATCAAGACGATCCAGCAGGCGTTACACGTGATAGGACTCCTTCAGCTCACCAATTATATGTACCCACCACAGGCTCTTGTACATGGTAAGAAAGCTATTCACCATCTTTAGTTGTTTTTTTTTATTCGTGTATACCCGCTCGATATTACCGCAAGAGGACGATATACAGACCGTCCCAAGACTATGCGACATGAAGGGAAAGTACTTAAATATTGTAGATAAGATATTTTGCTGACAGGAGACTTCATTTTATTTTTAAAACTTAGTAATACTGCATTCAAAGATTTTTTAAAACATTACTTGCTTTTTCTGAGAATCGAGCCATTTAATAGAATATTTAATTTGCAATGTAGTATGTTTGTATGGGTGGAATCCTTGTGGAATCTTGCAACTGAAATTTAAAGAAGTTATCCTCAACCGATTGAGCTGAAATTTGGCATACCTGTCAAGTTCCGATGACAATACAATATGATGGTGACAGCGAGCTGATCTGATGATGGAAACAAAAGGTGGGCAACGGAACTCTCCGAAGGATAATAGTAAACTGGCCGTGTTTAGGCTCATTTTGATCAGCACACGGTTACGATCACTAATTTTATAAAAGGTTGTATCGAAAAATATATTTTTAACAAAAAACGTATTTACTTGACAGTAGGTAGGGTAAGAGTTTATTTGGTCAGCAAAAGCATTTTTCGAATTTACAAAAATCCAGAAATTAAATAGATTAAACTAAAAATGAGTTTTTTATTGAAAACAAGCTTTTCTAACATTAGTAATGGGGAAGACCACTGTCAATTAGTTCCGTGTAGAGGGCGCTAAATGTTTTCTCCCTGCGAACTATCAATCTACATAGAAATTGTATGTTTTTTAACTTGTTTTCTCGAAATACTCGAAATATGGGTCGTTGTGTATTATTATTATTATTATTATTTATTTTGGATGTGCAGAAATAGGTGTATACAAATTCCCAAGTGATTTAGCATTAAGGAAAAAGTGGGAAAAAGCATTGAGAATACTTTATTATAAATCAAGTGATTTTTCGAGATTATGCGGAAAACACTTCACTGAAACTGACTATGAGACCACTTCTAAGACAACAGGTATTACTGTGAAACATGTCTCTTACTAAGTGGGTAAGCAGCAGTAGTGTAGGTTATATGCGAAGTTTCAATGTTACTGAACATTTTCATTGTTTTAGATCATTTTTTTAGATCAATTTTATCACTAAACTAACATTTGACAAATAAGTGTATAACAATAATTAATAAAATCAAATTTAACCAAAATGTTTTCCTGAAAACAGCTTAAACTTAGTAAAATGGTAATTAAAATGTACGTTTCGACTAGTTCGGCTTTCTTTCCTTGGAGCGATGCACCTCTTATTTTCAACTTCTCTTTCAACTGGGCGATACGCCAGGTAGAATACATCACAAAAACCAAACCAATGCTTAAAAAAACTCAAAAACAATGGATTTATTTTAACAAGGTATTTTGACAGGTAACAATCACACAGCGCCCTATGCCGGAAAAGTTTTTGGTAATCTTCCCCATTGGAGCGTGAGCTGATCAAAATGAACACTTTCAGGCTACTATTAGTCATCGAGAAGTTTCGTTGAGTTTCGTTGATCTCGATGTCACTATAATATTGTATAGTCATCGGAAGTTGACAAGTATGCCAATGCCAAATTTCACTTCAATCGAATATTGGGAAAAGGTCAAAAATTCTCGCAAGTTTTTTTTTTTTAGAGTTGTACAGTTTACACAACATTATCTAGCCCCAAGCTAAGCAGAGCTTGTGTTATGGGAACTAGATAACTGATATCTGTATAATAATATATAAAACAAAGTCGTGTTAGTTACACCACTTATAACTCAAGAACGGGTGAACCAATTTGACTGAAAATTGGTGGGGAGGTAGCTTAGAACGAGGAGATTGACATAGGGGGGAGGGGTAGGAGGGGCGGATCACCGGGGGTTACCCGTGTGAAGCCGGGGCGTGTCGGTAGTACTTAATACAATACATTACATAGATAATAAAAATTATAATAAAGCCTTTTTATTTTCCCTATCAACTAATTTACATAGGTATAATAAGGGTATAATGATCTTAGTCTTAAAAAATAATGTTTAAAAAATTAATGCACCTTTTTTTTTTCACTTACTCCTGGATAAAATTATCTCTTTAGGTATAGGCCGGACTCCTCCAATTAACTCCATGTTTCTCTATGGTTCGCTATGGCGATCCACTGTTTCCCAGCGGTTTTTATGATCTCGTCTGTCCATCTCTTTCTTGGTCGACCCGATCTTCTTTTGCCGTTTGGCCCTTTCCATCGAGTGACCTCTATGGTCCACCTTTTGTCCTTATATCGGGCTAAGTGTCCAGCCCACTGCCAGTTTAGCTTGAGCGCGTAGTGGAGAGCATCGGTCACTTTTGTCTTATTTCTTACTATATGGCTTCTGATTTTTTGGTAGATATTTTTTATTATGCATAGGAAATACCCAGAACACCCTGAACAAATATCTGAAGATCGTACAAATATTTGTTCCAAGGCGGAAATCGAACCCGCAACCTCCTGCATCGCACGCGAACCTTCCCCGCCGCGCTACAGAGGTCGTCATTCTTTTGTTAGTTATGAGTGAAGCTAATAAAAGAGTGTTCAATAAAAAATATTACTACCAGTAGTTATATTCCTTAAAAATATATGAACATCAGTAAAACTGTTTCTGTACATTACGTATTATATTTTTGTATGTGTGTGTATGTGGTTCTGATTAAAAGAAACTTTTACTTTATAACAGTCGTTTTTATTATTGTAGATGGAGCTATCTTCGACTTCATAGTGGTAGGCGCTGGGTCAGCGGGCAGTGTAGTCGCGAGCAGACTCGCTGAGGACAAGAAGACCAGCGTCCTGCTCATAGAGGCCGGTGGAGACCCTCCTATAGAATGCAGTGTAAGTTTGGACTTCAATTATATAGCCGCTCAAGTGTTGGTGGTAACTTTGGTTGCCAGGTTGGTTTACATAGTCCATTGTTTTTTGGTAACTATAGTTACCAGGGTCGTTTGAAGAAAAAATGTGGTTGGTAACTAGAGTTACCAAGGACAAACCAAGGCACTTTGGTACAATTTTAACCGATTTACTCTCTCTAAGGACGGTTTTTACGCGTGCGATAGTTTCTCTCTATGGAAAAAATCATAGGCAACCCTCTAAATTAATCGGAACCTATACTCTGTTTGGACTGCAGTGAAAATAGCCTTTGGCAAAGTTTGTCTCTAGGTTTGACTGTGCAGAAACTGCGTCATGTTTACAAAAATCTTGTACCTGTCGTTTTAGTTGATTTCCATGAGTTTTATATACCAATTTAATCTACGTTTTAAGTTCTTTCATACCAGAGCATGATCATAGGTGAAAACCGATAAACTTTTTCAAAATATGATCTTAACGTGACCACCTGATCTTTTAGTGAGTTTATGTGTAAGGTTTCAATTAGCTGAAGTTTCCTAAATAGTGTGATGGCAATTTGTATTGATGGATATCGTTACGGTAAGTTATTAGAATAATCTTTCTACTAATAGCAATGTTATTGTCCAGTGCCCAAAGGATTTTGTGTAAAATGAGTTTAGATACGCAGCATGATTTAGCGGCGCGCGCGCCTAAGACGCGCCTATGACTGCGTCGATGTTTCAGTTTTTTTTTAAGTATCTTTTTCTGGATAATAAATTGATATTTTCATTTATACATCATAACAAACTTATTAACTCTTAAATAAAGTAACAAAAACTATAAGTATCACTCAAAATTCACCGAAAAAATATATTTAACCAAACAAGTCCCTAGTATAACCAGTCACTCAACTTCAAGATCATTTTTTATATTATTTAAAAGTGGCCCGGTGTTCTAAACAAAAGTAATAGTACCGACAACCTTTTAGCTAGGCAAAACAACCATTTGCTTAGATAAACACTCGATACTTGAACCGTAATAAATCAAATCCTTTGTTCGGGCGCGCCACAGCTCCCGGCGCGCGCGCCAAAAAAAACTTGTGCATTACCAAGGTCGTTTTTCGCTTGTTCAAAACACACGACGTCACAGGCGCCCCACCCCTGCCCAGCGCGTGAGCGGATAGGTACTCTTAACGCGTAGTGGTAATGCGAGAACTTAAGGTGGATGCTCTCGCTTGTGGCGCGAAATTATTATTTTTGGTGTTTTTTGCTCATTACTGCTCATCAACACTTCTTCAGATAGGGAAAATTGATTTGGCGAGAACTAGGAGACCACACATGTTTTAATTGATAGTAACTCATAAATATCATCAGTTTAGCTACGATATTTTATTAGCAGTTAAGTCTCCTAGTTCACGCAAAATCAACTTTCGCTATCTGAAGAATTGTTGATGTGCTATAATGGGCAAAACACACCGAAAAAATTGCATTTTGCGCCACAAGCGTGAGCATCTACCTTCTAAGTTCCAAACATTTTAAGTTTCAATAATGCAAAAGTCCAGTTTTATGTTGGTTACTCACTTCAAAAGATTGAGTAGACACGATTTTGAGACATCAGTAGTATGGACTGGGGGTTTCATCATTAAAAATCTAATTTTTGGATCTTGTATCTTATTAGCACTCAACGATAACGTAGCTTCCTCTAAGGGAAAGGTCATGGTGCCGGGAAAAGCGATGGTAAAATCTCGATACGGGGATGAGATCCAAAACCTCGTCAGAGCATTCCCCGTCGTAGAGGCGGTAGAACACGCAAAGAATTTCATAGTGGACATTTCGGCCCGCGGGCTAAGTGAGGTGTGGGCTGAGTTGACCATAGAATCAGAGATTCAATGGCTCTGCGTTAACTAAGCGGTTCTAGAGTATTGGAGAGCTTAGGGTTGCCGAAGATTCTAATGGATCTTCTCTTTAGGGAGTCAAAGCGAAGCAGCTGGTACTTGGGTGGGATGTTGAAAACTGTTAACATATGTTATTATACTATATGTTTACTACGTAGATTGGGAGGTCTCAGTGCTAGACTGACCATAAAACTATATTTTCTGTACTGAAAATTAAGAACTCACATATTTTGATGTGTTTACCTATGTATGATCATTGGCATGAAGATCTAGCTGATAGTGAACATGAAGTCTAAAAAATTAATAAAAATTAACATTATTTACTTACATATTTAATTAATAGTAATAAAATTAACATATTGTGAACATAAATCATTTCTTTATTACTTTTTTGTAGTTTTATTGTTAAAGGTGAAGCTAGCAATAAAAATGTCATGCTGGTGTTTCATGAAAACAACTTTTTTTATGACCTTTGGGAATTTGACGTCCTTTCAGGAAACAGTTTCAAATCTGTTGATCTCGAACTTTTAGATTTTTTTGTATGTACTTTTAAACAAACATCTTCTTGCAGATGCCAAGCCTGATGATATACCTCGGGAAGAGTGTACTCGACTGGAACTATACTACAGAGGAAGATGGGTTCACACAACAGTGCCACAAAGATCATGTTGCTGATTTGATGCTGGGTAAAATGCTCGGCGGTACCAGTGGCTTGAATTACCTGCTTTATTCCGAAGGTAGCTACCGAGATTACGACCACTGGGCTGAGATCACTGGCGACCCATCCTGGAGTTGGGATTTCGTTGACCCCTACTTTACCAAGACTCAGAGATACGATGATAATTCAGCCCTCAGAAAGTCTCCTTTCGGCAAAAAAGGTCAACTTGGTCTTTCTAAGGAACATCGTGCAGAGAACAGCATATACATGAACGCATTCGTGGAACTAGGGCACAAACATATTCCAGATATCCACGGGAAACAGTTACCCGGATACTCAAGGTCGATGTACACAATAGCTGATGGTATCAGACAGAGCACAGCTTATTCGTACCTTAAACCCGTTAAAGACTGCCCGAACTTACACGTCCTGAAACACACTGTAGCAAAAAAGATTATATTCGATGATAATAAGAACGCGGTTGGTGTCGAGATAGTCACTGAAAATGGCGAAACGATAACAGTCAAAGCAAGAAACGAAATCATTGTATCGGCTGGCACAGTAAACAGTCCGAAACTACTAATGCTTTCTGGAATTGGTCCAAAAGAGCATCTTGAAAGCAAAGGCATAAGTGTAATTTCTGATTTACCGGTTGGAAAGAACTTTCGAGATCACATAGCAACGATTATTATTCACAACATGACGAAATGTGATGGACCAATTAAGGCTATGGACCCTCGTGAATACCCTGCTCTAGTTTTTAATGGTTACGTAAATCTAGACAAGAGTAAAGACTACGCTGAATACTCTACAGTAAGTTTTGTGAACTACGCAAAATACTTAGTACAGTTTTGTACCGTAACTTATGGGTTATACGATGAAATATGCGATGCCATGTTTGATTATCCGAACACAAATCAGATGTTGTTCACAATTGTTACTAACATCAGGCCCAAATCTCAAGGAGAGGTGTTGCTTCGCAGCGATAATTATGAAGACGCACCTATTGTGAAAACTGGCTACTACTCTCATAAAGAGGATCTCGAGAATGAGGTGAAGTACATTGAAGATTTCGTTCGTATTACCAACACTTCGTATTTTATAGAAGCAGGAGCGGAGTTGGTGGATCCGAAGTTGTCATGTTGCGCTGATAAGGAGTTCGGGAGCACGGACTACTGGCGCTGCTATGCTCTTTGCATGATGACCACCAGGCGGCATTACGCCGGTACCTGCGCTATGGGAGCTGTTGTGGACAGCAGATTGAAGGTCAAGGGGGTTAACAACCTCAGAGTGGTTGACGCTAGTATCATGCCCACAATCACCAGTGGAGATACCAACACACCCACTATAATGATTGGAGAGAAGGCCAGTGATATTATAAAGAAAGATAATAAAATGAAGTTTTAAATCATAGCTGCATCGGTCATAGACCCATCGAACAAGATAAAAAAATCAACTAATTGCAACGAATGAACGACAGGAAATTAGTATTAGTAATTGAATGGGGATTATTATCTATGGTACAATTTAAGTAATAAATTCTATAATCTTATCACCTGTTTAGAAAATAACAAAATGTTGTTTTACTTATTATATTAATCTATCTATCTATCTGTCTATCCAGTCGGTAAAAACCACTGCTGAGTAAAAGCCTCTTATCTTAATGTCACTCCTGGCGGTTTTGTGCCAGCCGGATCCACCGCTCTCCTACTATCTGGACAATGACGTCTGACCATCGGGCAGGTGGTCTGCTTCGCGAGGCAGCCGCATATCTGTCGGCCATCGTTGACTGCTTTGGACTGTTTTCGTGGCCCATAGCGCTTGTCAATATTGCAACGATGGAGAGAGTGAAACACCGCCCAGTGTTCAACGCTTTCGAATGTCTTTTCATAGTCAACAAAGGCAAAATAACAAGTTAAGTAAACAAAAAAAAACAAAAAAAAAACGGGATTCCAACCAAGTAATTTTATAGGTACTGCTAAGTATAGCCTTATTTCCAGGCCCCAAAAATCAAGATTTTTCGATACAATAGCATAAAAAATAAGGTCGCAACGTCGTCATAAGATAAAATCCCCAATTTTTAAAAGGGCTGCCATTTTGTATTCATAGCACGGATCCAATAGCCGCCGTTGGATTGCCGATATTCTGTTACGGTATGGTTTGGAGTGCAAAGATATTTTCACAAGTGGGGTATTTAAGATCTGAAGTGTTCAAATTTACTGGTATAAAGATAAGAGGTACCTTTTGTATAAACTCGGTATTATTTATAATAGGTGTCTACTTCACAGCCTTTACATTTCAACCCAAGGAACCCAATTCTCGAGCTAATAGATATATATGTATAGTGAAGATCTTACTTACACCTCTGATAGAACTGAGTCAGATCGTGTATGAATAATGTCATGTTCGACAATTGTGTACCTAACATGTAAGAATAGGGCTGCGTTTCCATTGACGCGGAGCTGTGCGGAGATGAGCGGAGAATAGCGGTGAAAAGTGGTAAGTGTTTCCACTGAAGCAGAAAGGAGAGGAGCGGAGCGGAGAGGAGCGGAGCGGAGCGCAATTTTGAGCTCAGTTTGTCTCCATCTTTCAGAAAGAGCATATGTCATGTTGTCGCTTAAAAAGAAAAAAGCAATCGTTTTATATCTTTCCTTACTTGACGACGAAGATAACGAATCAGATGAAGTAGCATTGACTGTTGCAACTATTTTGGATATGAAGAGAAAACATAGATTCTGGATTCGACAACATATAAAATATCGTTCTGTGCATGGAGAATTTTCAACTTATTTCCAAACGTGTATAAACACGGGAATTGTTTAACACTTTCAATGAACTTCTCATCCATTTTGATACGTATTGCACCTATGACGTAGCGTTGATAACTACTACGATGCACTGCGCGCGAGTCGTGGCGTCACACCCTCCCTCGCACCCCGGTCCGCACCTCGCCGCTTCGCTCTCCTAGCTACCCTCCGCAACGCACCGCCCCGCTGTCCTCCGCTCCGCATCACCTCGCTTATTTTATATGAATATCCGTTCAGCTCTGCCCCGCTCCGCTCGTGCTGTTTCCATTGAAGCGGAGCAGAGATTTCGAGCATAGTGATTGGTCAATTCATGCACCGCTAAGCACCGCTCCGCCCAACTCCGCGTCAATGGAAACGCAGCCTAGGGCCCGATGTGCCTACAAAATTATTTTACCAGAGCTTAGAGCATTGCAGGCCTCCTACCAGAGTAATACACTTCACAGTGGCGGAATCTAATCTAGTCTTTCCTCAGAAGCCATTAAAAACACGTTTGTTGTATGGGAGCCCCCTTAAATATTTGTTTTATTTTAATTTAATTATTTATTTTTAAAGTGAATATATAACTAAATATTCTGTGAATATTTCAAGCGTCTACCTGTTGCCGTAATAGGGTCCCGTCTTACCCTTTGGGTGCGGAACCCTAAAAAGGAGGTGGCTAAATCACTAATCTCCCCCGTTGCTATATAAGTACCTGCAGAATCCGAGCAATGGGCATTGATGACGATGACAAGATGAAAAGTAAAAGACCTTAGATAAGATTGGAATATCTGTACCTACCGAATCACCAAAACTCTTGTAACTGCTACAGATAAACGACATTAACCCATAACTTAACAAATTGTGGTAGTGGTAGCTTTTTTGTGAAAGAGTTCGTCCGGGGAAGTACTACCACCATACCTATTTCTGCCGCAGAGCAGTAGTAAGGGTTCCGGTGAAATTACAGGCACATGAGACTTTTCATCTTTATGTCTCAGGGTCGCGGGCGCAGTGCAATGCCACATAGGGCTCGTCCTATAGGTGGACGTGACCTATTAGGTAATGCACTGTTCATAGGCAAAGGTTACCGCTTAACATCAGGTGGGCCATCTGCTTGTTCCGTCATTCAAGTAGTATAAAAAAAAAAGTACACTACTATGAACACAATGATTACACCCAGAAGACACTTGCAACCGGAACATAAACACACAGACATCAGACGATCAAAAACATTGATAGATCAAAGATTCACGTTGGATACTCAGTTCATTGTTAATAGCTTTTTGTATTCAGTGGATCTCACTAAAACTAGAACAGTTCAAGTTTAACGAGAAAATTCACCTCACCTTCACATTTGGTCACAATAAGCCTGAGTAGCCTATTTCCTAAAAGGTAATTTATAGTGATTAGAAACGGCAAGGAGATTTATTGAATCGTAAATTTTGTAAAGGTCTAACTAACCTAACCTAGCTTCGGTTTCCTGAGATGACGGACGTAATATAGTGGAGAAGCAGTAGATGTTATTATTTACTAGCGGTTGCCCTTGGTTTCAATCGTGTTAGTCTAGAATCAGTTTCTTTATTCTTTATTGTACACACAAAATACAGAAATACAAAAGGCAGCATGTACAAAGGCGCGCTTAACCATAAAAACAGTTTTCTTCCAGCAAACTTTTGAGGCTAGAGAGTGGTTATTATAGAGGTAGGTTCGTTTACGCACTTAAACTAAAGTGAGACACAAAACAAAACAAATTAACTAGTTTAGCTCGATTCCTAAATACGATGTCAATCATTTTAAACTGTAAATAACCAAATTATAGAAGTTAGCACATTCATTCACATTAAAGCTTCAAGACAGGTGCTCAAAATATTAAGTTTGTGTGGGACTATATTTCTATTTATTTGACTGAACTTGCTTAAAACTTTTTTTGTTTGATTCGTAGACATTCTCCTTCTAGATTCTACTCTAGCACTGTGCAATTCAGGGGTACAAGAATTAATTTTGAGGTCGAACTCTGGCGTTCGCATCTTTTTATAGACTAAAGCTTAACATAGCTCACCTCAGAACTTTACGCACTTTGAGTTTAGCACATTGAGGTCATTTGGTAACTACTTGAACTAGGTACCTACCTAAAAAGGTGAGTTTGTTTAAATTAATTATTCTCCCCAAGTTCGCTTATAATTAAATGAATGAAAATTCCACAGAACGAGCGCACCGGAGATGAATCGTTTTCTCGTGAAAAGGTTAACAGAAAATATATTGATAGTATTCTAAATGAATGGACCAAGTGCACTTTAAGTATAAACATATTTTGACGGTGCACTGCTAAGCAAGCAAGCTAACAAGCTTTTATTTAGTTTACATGAGTGGAATCCAATCTTAAAACTTAAATTTGACCCACTTTCCTGTGTTTAATTGAGCTGTAGCGTAGGTACCTGTCAAGTTTCGATGACAATACAATATTGTGTTGACAACGAGCCGATCTGATGATGGAAGCGGAAGGTGGACACAATCCGTCATTTTTGAAAGAAACTTCGTCATTTATATAATTAAATTTGAATGTGGTTTTACGAGTTATATCGTGTAGTTCTGGTAGCATTTTGACTTGGATAAAGAGCACATATTGTGTGGTGTAGTTAATGGTTAGTTAGTGTTGTGTTGGTGTGTGGTCAATTAAAACGTAGTGATTACCTGCTCAGTGTGGTCAATTATATGATATGACAAAATTGTTTGGAGTATTCCTCAGAAACCATTTAAAGAAGAGAAGAAGACGAAAACAACGGCACTCCTCGATGGATAATAGAAGACTTGCAGTGTTTGGGCTCGTTATGATCAGCACACTGTTCTGATCCCTAATTTCAAGAAGAGGATAAGAAGATTTGAGGAAGATATTTTTCAACAAAAATCTAGAATAGGCCGTATAGAATCGACAGCCGCTGGGGAATATATATAGGTCCTTGATTGGCGAACACGAACTGGGTGACGCATTGGAATGGATATTTGATGTTGTTGTCCTCAGATTGTCATGGCTGCTTTACCAAGCTTTTGACGAGCGTATAGATGGCGCCAAACTGGTTAAAAGTTAGGTTGGGGCAACGAGCTTAAAGGTACTATATGAGGCCCTAGTCGGAGTTTTGCAAACACCATCGTAACGATGAACGTAACGACGATAATACGTGTATAACATAGTACTAGCTATTAATCTGTGCCATAAACGTCACAGATTAATGGCTAGTTACTACGCAATACACGCAGGTACACTCGTAGTTACGATCATCGTTACAATGGTGTGTGTAAACCCGGACTTGCCCCTAAGGACCTCTGCTTGGGCTGTTGCCAGATTGGAGAAAAACGCCTCGAAACATGCTTGAACCCGGTTGTAGGCGTGAGATATAGAAGCTACTGAGGAGACTCATCGACGCTGCTGGCTTGGTCGCTGTATCAGTAGAGTGTTAGCTCTGTCGATGACCAACGATAGTATGACGACTTTATGTGGCAGACATCCATGATTCTCCTACTTGGCTTTCCACAACTCAACAAATGCTGAGCTGGACTCTAATTTGCTTTATGACATGCGTCCCGAAATAACACACGGTAAATAGCGATTCAATCAGCTCGATACCAGTGGTACTATTACTCATTCTGTGCCATTGGCCCAGACTCGATCCTATTCCAATATTTGCGGTGGGGGATCACGCAATCTGACGTCATCAAAGACACACTGATTCTTTATTAAATTGTTCTGTGCAGAATTAATTGTTTGTGCGAATTTAGGTCGCACTTCAAGCAGATGATTGTGGATTGTAGAGTTGGGCAGTCTATGATAGCGCTATATCTGCTTCTGCCACTTCTTACCGGCTTGTACTGCTTCTTTCACTATAGGTTACAAGGCTATTTTCAGGGTCCAAACAGGTCGCTGATCTAACGCATGGTGGCCAGGAATGAAAGGGTCACGGAGTAGTAATACCGGTAGAACCGGTAGACGAGTGCCAGCACTATTATCATCACCATTTATCCTAATACAGAACACGGCACACGATACAAGTGAAAAACCATAGGTACTTATAAATACGATACTATTGATATTATATGTACATACACCAGCCGGCCTAGCCAAATGGCATTCGCTGCGAAGCGATTCCATTTCTACAGTCGTAATTCAATACAATTGACCACGTGACATTTCGATAGTCAATCATTTTCACATTTCATTCGTCAATCTCCTTGAATAAAAGAACTATTATAATATATCGATGTCAATCTCACACATTGTTGGCTTTTCTACTATACGTCATCGCCAATTACCCGGACTTGTTTGTAAGATTCGATGGTATAAGATTTGTCCTGGCTGCTAGCTTATTCAAGGAATTTATTAATACTGGAAGAAAGCGGTAGCAGAGTCAGTCGTGGGAAGCAATGGCGGTGATGAGCTCACCACTTGTCATGTCTATTTCCCACGATGGTGCAACCCACAGTGAAAAGAGCCCCATTTGAGGCTCTGTCTACCCTTTTGGGGAAAAAGGCGTGTGTCTATGTATGTAAATATGTCATCGCCAATAGAATGTGACTTTGTCTAAGGCCCAAGGTATAGCCATGGATGTAGTAGTAGGTACAAGGTCTTCTGTGGGTATAGCAACAAAACCATGGTCATCATTTCTTCTTGACTTCTGAGGAATACTGCAAACAATTTCGCGAATGTCAAGTAATACTTAAGGAGGCCTGCAATGCTCTAAGCATATAATTGTTATATTCCACGATGGCGCAACCCACTATGAAAATAGGCACATTGAGGCTCTGCCTACCCGTTCGGTGAAAAAGGCGTGTTTATGTCTGTAATCAAATTAGTCAAGTAGTCAAGAGTCTCCGTTAAGTCTTATGGTGGCAGAAAAAACAAGTTTTTGGACATAATAATACACTTTGATATTAGCTAAATTGAAGCAGACTTTACTAAGAAGCCATTAATAGAAGAGAAGGACTTCTTATCAATTTTCACTCAATTTTCTTCAGCTTCTTCTCTGGCGTCCCTGGTTCTGTGTTGGTCACTCTGCTGCAGTATGTGGCTCATTGAAGAGCTTATTAGCTGTGACCGTTGTCGTAGACGGAAACAGTGTAGTAAGCACACGTCCAACGTCCTCTAGCAACTATTATCCAATCTGTGTTTCGTTTCCGGTTAATTTCCGGAAAATGGTCGCTTGGACACTTACAAGATTGTTTCGTTCGCTAGGTTTTCACTTTTCTTTATTTTTTCCCAGTATTTAGCTACTTACCTGATAACAGTCCTTTGAGAAATCAAAACAAAAATCAAAAAACTTATTTAAAATCTTATTTTATGTAAATCTTACGAAGGTAACTTTTTATTAATATATTAACAAAATAAATTGTAGGTATTAACTACAATATCGCTGTCGATGACTGAACTGATTTTGATGAAATTATGCATGATGGAGTGAAACCAAAGTTCATGATTTCGATTGGCACCACAGGCCATTTTATTCAGGTTTACTCGTGGGAAAGCAATGGTGCTGATGAACTCTCCACTGGTCATGTCACGTCTTGTGCGACCCACACAGTGAAGAGGCCTTAACATATGCGTGTGGCTATGTAGGTATGTATTTTTCACACTCACATTAAAGCTAACGCCAAACCAACGCGTTCAGCCCGCGTCAGTGGTGTGCACTGTTGCGATCAATGGTAAGACAATGGATCGCCACCGTGCATGCCACCGCGGACGCGGGCTGAACTCGTTGGTTTGGGAAATCGCCTGTTTTTTTTTAATTCTCTAAGTAAATAGCCATTTCAGTATAAATGCGATGTCTTGGCTATCTTCCTTAGGGAAGTAGAATCACACAATATTCGTGACTAATCTTACTAGGGATGGTAATTTCTCTAACTTGACTATCTTACTAGGGATGGTCATTTCTCTAACGTGACTATCTTACTAGGGATGGTCATTTCCCTACTGCGACATATGTGCTTTGCGAGCGAAGCCGTGGTGGATACTAACGTAAAAATAAGTAAACAGGTATTCACAATTTACGCAAAAGCCTCTCACAGCCAGCCCTGGGGCCTTTCCTTTGTGCATTTAGACAATGTTGTCACTTTCACGTCACTTTAGATTAGACCTTAGACACAATGGTCATTGCAAGTGACAGGCACACTATAATTTTATCCTACAATGAGGAGTTTTCCAAGTGTCATTGTCAGAATAGTTATTTCATCGTAAACAGATGTCACTCGCGTAACTATTGGTATATACCTACTTTTTAGGGTTCCGTACCCAAGGGGTAAGACGGGACCCTATTATTAAGGCTCGGCTGTCCTTCTGTCTGTCTGCTGTCTGACTGACAGTCTGTCCGTCTGTCACCAGGCTGTATCTCATGAAAAGTGATAGTCAGACCGTTGCAATTTTCACAGATAATGTATTTCTGTTGCCGCTATAAAAACAAATACCAAAATATGGAATAAATTAAATATTTAACGGGGCTCCCATACAACAAACGTGATTTTTTTGCCGTTTTGGTGTCACGAGGCTGTCTCTCATGAACCGTGATAGTAAGAGAGTTGAAATTTTCACAGATGATGTATTTCTGTTGCCGCTATAAAAAAAAATATAAAAACAGAAATAAAAAATAAGGAGGCTCCCATCAACAAACGTGATTTTTTTGCCGTATTTATAGATAATGGTACGGAACTCTTCGTGCGCGATTCCGACACGCAATTGTCCGTTTTTTAAATTTTATCATGGCAGTAGAGGACTTCGTTTAGCCAACGTAAATAGTTTTAAAAAATACAAAATCTTTGTGATAGGCAAGTATTTTGAAAAATTTACTGTGACCATGTCGCCAACGCCATTTAACGAGAGATAAATAATGCTTAAATTCCTAGGAACACTCCTCATTAATCATTGGGAAGTGATCACTTGTTTTCAAGGCAGCTAAATTTCCTTGAATACTGCAAAAATAAAATTTTTAGAAGATTCACTTACCAACGCGATAAATAGCTTTTAAATAAAGATTTTCTAAATTCCAAGAACGACAAAAACCTTGTCGTGGAAAAAGATGATTTTCTTGCAAACAAATTCATAGATAGCATATTTTTCGGCAGTCATATTTTTGGAATTTAGAAAATGTTTATTTACTAGGCATAATAACATAACATAACACCCAACAGTCACATACATAGTCCTGATCCCACACTAGAATTCCTTGTGTCGTGGGTATCAGAAACTACGAGGACCATGGTACCATAACACCCAAACTTGGAACAAATATTTGCAGGTTTTACAAACATTTGTCCGCAGCGGAAATCGAACCAACAACCTTTCCAATCTCAGCCGGCTACTCGCCCGACGCGCTACAGAGGTCGTCCGGTATATCCGGGTACAGAGTATAGAGAGGTATATCCGGTATGGGTACGCGTTCCCCGTCAAAAGGAAACAGCTTACTTTAATTACTAATTTATCGAGTTTCCTACTGGATATAACAAAGTTATTTAAAGCGCATTAAATACCTCGCGAAGTTGCCATTATTAGAAAGTTCTGATTGAATATTGAATTTTGATGAACGGGATTTCTGATCATCAATCATTTCGCTTTTGTGGAGTCGATTGTGGCGATGACACACGGCAGCCAAGATAATCAAGCAATAATAAATAAATAGATAAATATTGTTGGATAGTTCACACAACATTATCTAGCCCCAAGCTAAGCAGAGCTTGTGTTATGGGTACTAGACAACTGATATACTTAATACAATATATTACATAGATAGATATTTTTTATTATATATAGAAAATACCCAGAACACCCTGAACAAATATCTGCGGATCGCACAAATATTTGATCCGAGGTGGGAATCGAACCCGCAACCTCATGCGTCGCAGGCGAACGTTCGCCCGCCGCGCCACAGAGGTCGTCAAAAGGTCGGCAATGAGGATGAAAAATAAAAAAATATAAAAAAAATATGCTGAACTATTCACACAACATTATCCAGCCCCAAGCCAAGCAGAGCTTATGTTATGGGTACTAGATACTGATATAGGTACTTAATACAATACATTACCTACATAGATAGTAGTAGTAGTAGATTTTAGTATTAGTAGAGCTTTTTTGTGAAAGAGTTCGTCCGGGGAAGTACTACCACCATACCTATTTCTGCCGCAAAGCAGTAGTGCTCGCATTGCTGTGTTCCGGTTTGAAGGGTAAGGGTGCCGGTGAAATTACAGGCACATGAGACTTTTCATCTTTATGTCTCAGGGTGGCGGGCGCAGTGCAATGCCACATAGGTTGCGTCCTAGGTGGACGTGATCTATGAGGTAATGCACTGTTCATAGGCAGAGGTTACCGCTTAACATCAGGTGGGCCTCTTGCTTGATCCGTCATCCAAATAGTATAAAAAAAAAAAAAAAAAATACATAGATATTATTTATTATACGTACAAAATACCCAAAACACCCTGAACAAATTCTATACTTGAAAACTATTGAATAAAAGGCTGTCAAGAATCAAATACGCTTCTTTTAAACACATTTTTAGCAAAATCTACACAGTTTATGAGAACAGCTAAAATTAATGTTAACCTTCATATTATATCAATTGGTATGTAGAGGCCAAAACAAGAATTAGATAAAATTGCTCGATAAAAAAATCTTGAACTAACCTCTACAATGCGCTTCTAACGTAAATAATTCTAATACCTATCAACACGAACTCATAGGTCACGTCCACCTAGGACGCGGCTGCGCTGCACCCGCCACCCTAAAACATAACGTTGTAAAGTCTCATATGCCTGAAATTTCACCGGCACCGATACTCTTTAAACCGGAACACAGCAATGCAAGCACTACTACTTTGGGCAGTATGGTGGTAGTACTTCAACAGGCGAACTTTTTCACAAAAAAGCTCTACTACTACTGCAATACTTCATTTTGAAACTATAGTCATAAATAACGTGCGCAGACAGCCCGTTAGACAAAAGTTACAAAATAAAACAGTGAATGAACCATAGACGTAGAATTTTTTCGCTACGCAAAATAGACAAACGAAGCGTGCGAGAGAGAAGTCATTTTTAAATATACCCCGTGCAAGAAGAAAAGTGACAGCAACAATGTATTGAATGTGACATGTTTTGCTTGAGTACATGCCCATACCGGACGGTCTCTTGTGCAGTTTAACTAATTTCGTATTTTTTTTAGTAATCTTACTATTAAATAACAAATATTACTTTGTATGACAATGGTGTCATGTTCAGTTTGTGACTGTGAATATGCAAGACGTAATTATCCGGGAAAATACACGTTTCACAGGTAAATAAGAGATTATTGGTAGTTCGATTGTATTGCTTATTTTATCAATTCTGCTTTAGTAAATGGCCTAAAAACCAGTTTCATTCGTAGATTAGGACTTTCTCTTATATTTTTTAATAATATTTCGTTGCTGCACCTAGAAATAAACAATATTTTATGTAAAATATAAAAATGTTTGATTACGATAGGGCTTGACCAAGTGATGACGTCAGAAATATCGATAGTCCTGTTGCAGTCTATATCGTAGTATAATGCGCATCATGTAAAAAAAACGCTGGCGGTCAAGCTTCTTCAGGCGTTCCAGCGTTCTTTTTAAGAGATTAATTACTTTTCTACTTATTTAAGAGATGTATACCTATGCATTCAATGAGTGCCTACCTAGTTTTACAAATAATGTACAATTATAGTACGCGTCATGTAAAAAGAACGCTGGAACGCCTGTAGAAGCTTGACCACCAGCGTTCTTTTTACATGACGCGCACTATACCTACCTATAAATTAAATTTTTGTCCATCCTACAATGGAGGTTTACTTTGTTTGGAGTAAATATGTGTGCTCTGTTAACATTTTACCGTTTGTTGAACATTGAGGTGTGTGTTTTTGTATTGACTGTTGAAAAGGTAACTTTAAAGCACCACGGGTGTTTTTATTGCAGTTTGTGTAGTAGATATTTTGGAGTAAATATTTACGTTGTTGTACACACGAGTTTTTCCTGAAAGGGTATATTTATTTTTTATTTTTTATAAATAAATATTGTTTATTTCTGCTTAATAAAATAATAGGTAACAAATTAAATTTAAATATACCCCAAAAATTCCGTTCCAGCGGGACTCGAACCTGCACCCTCGCCTGTGATCAGCGATGCCTTTACTTTCGAACTTTGAACAGAAGGTTTCCAATGAAACACCTGTAGATACAGCACTATCAACTTGGCGCTATAGCCGAGTTGATAGTGCCCACAAATTTCGTCTCCAGCGTCATAGCTCGATCTATGGCTAAATTGTTTAAGGCATCGCCGATGACAGGCGAGGGTGCGGGTTCGAGTCCCACTGGAACGGAATTTTTGGGTAACATTTAAATTTAATGTTATCCATAAAGCGTGGTTTACACTTGAAAAATAATAAACTTTGGGGTAACAAATTGTCTATAGATAAAGTAACAGAGTGAAAAATTATATGGGCGTAGCACGGCTGATATAAAATGTTTTTGTGCTTTCAGATTTCCAAGTAATCCTTTGCTACGAGAAAAATGGTTATCGGTTATAAGAAGAGTGGGATAGACTCAAATAAGAACTCCACTAGGTATATGCAGCAAACATTTTAAGTTTAAATTTAAAAGGGGAACTCTAAGATCCCACCTATAAATAAAACTGTAATATTTAGGGGTCAATAAATAATAAAGGTTTGTTTATTAACTGTATTCAAAATTGGAATAAGAACCTTATTCTCTTTATGACGTCAAATCTGCCAAACTGTGTTATTCATGAAAGACTTAATCTGCATTAAGATGTATTCATCTACCATACACATCACGGACGGATGATGAATTCTATCGACAATGTAAAAGTGTTGGTCGAGGACAACACTATTTTTAACTCGGACATAGACTTTCACCAACACGTGCACATATTTTTTTTGGTTCCATCTTCGATCTCTGATTGTAGATCTAGTACATATACTAAATCTATGGAATGAACAGTGAAGAAACAGTTTACAGAGAATGTAAATAAAAATACATAAATGGTTATCAGCGAAATATTTTTATTCTGTGGATGAATTTCCGAATTTTAAAAACGACGTGACTTTTGAAAATTAAATTAATTAATCTAAAGTTTTTTTTTTTTTTATATAGTTTGGGCTAGGTTATTTTTGTGTGCTTCCTTTGCTCAGATACCACATATTGTAATTTATTTTTATTTATTTTATCCAATGTATGTATATGTAATAGAGCCGTACCTATTTTAAAACATTTGCATGCTTGTGAAGCAAGAACATGTGCTCCTCACTACAACATAAGGGCTTCCATGTATCCTACCAGGTTTTAGCAAATAAACTGATTTCATTTCATTTCATTTTATTTTACACGCTTATCTTACGGGCTGTCGCGGTCGATGGGCGTATTACGATAAATAACGAAAAGATTCGATAGGTAATGGTATTGAACACGATATTGTTGATCTTTTATGTCACCTTCTATACTCTATACTTCTATACTTCTATACTCTTTTATCTACACTCAAATCGAAAAATTCGAATTACGAATTCAAAGCCGGTTCTATACAGACGCACTTTATAGACGCATATACATAAAGTTAAGAATAAAATATTATAGTACCGCCAACTGTATCATAAAACTCATTATAGTACCGCTATCTTTTTTTTAATTAATTCATTAACCTAGTCTATGGTTATAGCCTGAATATTATTATTATCTCACTTATTTATTCTAAATCTCGTAAAAAAATATATATTTTTCACTATAAAGGAATACCATCTACAAAAAACAAATAGTATAAAAAACATTATAGTAAAAAATATAAATTATTATTATTATACCACTCATTTATTAAAAATCTCGTAAAAAAATATATTCTTCACTATAAAGCAATACTATCTACAAAAAAATAAATAGTAAAAAACATTATAGTGAAAAATATAAATCAAAACGGGGAACCACCGAACGCGGAGCGAGGCCCAAACGGTCGGGGGCTAGGACTGCAGAGAGAGGAACCTCCTGACTATACGTGCCGAGTCCAGGAGTACCGCCTTCTGAATCTGACCCTTGATCCAACTATTTAGCGAGAGCTTCTTAAGGTACTGGTCGAAGCTCTTCGCAATCAGTCCATTCACTGAAACGACTATCGGGACGATAATCGTTGAATCCACATCCCACATGGCGGTAATCTCGTGAGCCAAGTCAAGGTACTTGCTTAACTTGTCTTTCTCGGCCTTCACGAGATTAGCATCATGCGGGATAGTGACATCAACAAGTATCGCCCGGCGTTCCGACCGGTCTACCAGCACGATATCAGGCTTATTGGCAACAATAGTCCTATCCGTGATGATAGACCGGTCCCAGTAGAGCGTGGCACGGCCATTTTCAAGAACCGGCTGAGGCACGTACTTATAGTACGGCACCTCAGGTCCCACAAGGTCGTATCGGAGGGCAAGTTGCTGGTGAATGATCCTGGCTACTTGGTTGTGTCTGTGCAGATACTCCGAGTTAGCAAGATGCGAACAACCCGAAAGCACATGCCTGAGGGATTCTCCGGGACGGTGACATGCTCTACAGATATCAACCGTCCCATCCTTCATGATGTACTTTCGATAGTTGTTCGTCTTGATGACCTCATCCATAATCGCACAGACAAAACCCTCGGTTTCCCCAAAGAGGTCACCGAAACGTAACCAGTTTACTGAAGCGAGCAGATCTACATCGGGCCCTGTGAGGGCCTTGTAAAACCGCCCGTGCAGTTCCTTGCTCTCCCATACGGTCTTGCGTTCCTGAGTGCTCAGGGCTGATGGTTTACGCCAGTTCTCTTTTGCTAAGGAGAGCGGGGTAAAGTTCTTATCAACTGCAACGACATCGTGATGCATCCCGTACTCGGCATGGAGGAAGTACTCCCTGAGATTGCACACCTCGCGGTTGTGGAGAGTTTTGGCATTTAAAAAGCATTTATTATTATTATTATTATTATTATTATTATTTATTTCTATTAACAACTATCATTACAGGTTATACCTAATTCAATAGTATAGTCAACTTATTAACTATGCATTATAAATAAACATTAAGAATCCTATTAGCAATAACATAAAATATACAATGTTGCCTTAATGAAAAAAAGCAATATGAAAAAAAGGCGCACGCATGCGCAGTTCGAACTGTGAAAAAATGGCGCATGCATGCATAGTTTGAACTTAATTTCCCGCGCTTCCCATATTACTATACCAAATAAATTACTTCCTTGTAACCTACCTACTTTGTTTGATTTAAATTTTTCCTATGAGTGAAGATAAAGTAGTGTATGAAACTGCATATAACTTAGGTATTAAACACCTGAGTCAACCTATTATCGCATGAGGCGAATTAATACCCCTTCTTATATGACAGTTGCATAAATTACTATTAGGTGTTACCACAAACTTTGGCAACATTTGTTTACATTCTGATTTTCAAGACTCTAGGTTGTCAATGTTCACTGTTTGCTCTGCTCGCTACATAAAATAACTGTGTGTACAAAAGATTAAAGGATTATTACTGCTTCATTTAACTGCAAAGAGCTTTCAGGGCGTGAATACAACGAAACATGATTTATTTGGCAGCTCAACACTTTTCAGCACTGAAATATTCAAAATGTTGCTTCAAGAGGTTTATACTCTATGAATGGAGACTGCGAGGCGTCCCGAATTATATCACTGTAGGTCACACAAACAAGTAAATATGAATCCTTACAACTCTGCTTTGCAACAGCAAAATCTGTTTATTTTTTAATTCCATACTTAGACTAAATATTCGTATAATCTATACCCAAATATTTATAGTTTATTTGTTTATGTTTTTTGTGGGGAAATGACGTCACGGCCGGCATGCGCTCAGTTCCAATTAATTAAGCTGTAACGAATCCCAAATGAAGAGAAATTCATTGTTTTTAGGGTTCCGTACCCAAAAGGACCCTATTACTAAGGCTCGGCTAGGCTGTCCGTCTGTCTGTCTGTCTGTCCGTCTGTCACCAGGCTGTATCTCATGAACCGTGATAGTGAGACAGTTGAAATTTTCACAGATGATATATTTATGTTGCCGCTATAAGAAGAAATACTAAAAAATAGAATAAAATAAATATTTAAGGGGGCTCCCATACATTAAACGTGATTTTTCCAAATATAGAATAAGCAATGCTCTGTGAGGTCAGTTTTTGGATAGGTGACCACTTTTTGCGTGCAATTTTTTTTATTTTTTTTTTACATACGAGTTATTTTTTTAAAATTTATAAAATGGTACAGAACCCTTCGTGCGCGAGTCCGACTCGCACTTGGCTGGTTCTTTGCTAATTAACTTCTTGATATATCGAAAGCTGATTTTGCGAAAAGTAAGAGACCTAACACATATATTGATAATACCTGTAACAAAAATATCATTAGTGTAAATGCGAAAGTCTTTCATTGAATTATACAGTGTTTCAGGGACCTTCGAAGCTAAAATAATCTCTGTGTAAATAAAAATTAATCCCTGTTTCCCTTGGTCACGGCATCACGCGTCAACGGTTTGACCGATTTCGCTTATTTTTTTTCTGTGTTTGTTATTATTTGGAGAAGGTTCATATATATATTTTTTAAACCGGTGGTTTGCTCTGCTTTTGGGTTACCGGGACCACGCAAACGAAGTCGCGAGCAGGCCGCTATATATATGTGTGGTAACTGTCATTTAAACCAGTGTGTCATGTGCTGTTACTTCCTACCTGAGCCGTGGCATGAGTGCATATCGGCTGTGGAATGTTGTACATAATTGTCACAATACCTATCTTGTTTGTTTATAGTGTATGTCTGCCTACTCTTTGACGGTTGTGAGTACCTAGTTAAACCTTTGGAGGTTTTTAAGGTACAATATCCTAATGAATTGAGTACGATATATTGTGTCTGAAATAAATAAAATATAAAAAAAACATCCTAGTTTTAGCAAAATCTATTTCGCTATCATACGAGTATACCTACTGTTGATAAGCTGTGATGAGCAAAAAACACAATATAAATTGAATTTTGCGCCACTTGCGAAACTTTCTACCTTTAACTCTATTTTAGCACTTGTCTAATAGCTTTTCCTTCACTTTTTATATCCACTTTGACCTTCCATCGAGAGATTTCTGCTCTCAAACCCAAACAAAAACAAACAGACAAAACACAAAACATCTTTAATTACTTAGATATAATAAACTACGATTTTTCGTGACCCAAAAAATGGACGAAAACAAAGGAAGACAAAACAAAATAAGTATCGATTTTATTATATAATCGCCTTTGCCAACGGTACCTATTAAATTCGTCACAATTTTGTTACAGTTTGCCGTCGACCTCAATAATATTTGAAAACGAAAAATACTTAGATAAAGCCGGATTTTACCAAAGGCTTTCAATATTATTTTTATTTCCAATTGTTATTCTGTTTTTATTTATTTTCTACTGTAAAGCCAATATCAACCAGAGCTGAAATGAAAGAATCTGATAGGGAAAAATAAAAAACATTGTGTCAAAAAAACATTGCGAGTAAAGAGGCATCAGGAACCAAATACATTAGGTACAGCATTTCTTTTAACTAAAAAAAAATAACACGAACATTGTATTATACACTCAAAAGATGGGTTTGTTCAGAGTGTATACACACCTCCTTAGGTGTAAATACATAATCTAACTCTGTAATTCAGTATCCTCTTCACCGCTTATAATAGGTAAGTCAGGTAATTTAGGTAGGAGCTAGTTACGTTTGTCGTACAAAAAACGTTGCATTCTGACTGAAGAGATAAACCGGTTACCGGCCGGCATACAGCCATCAGTTACATGTTATAGAAATATGTATGTGAAAAAAACTTCTACCGCAGGGGTTTTAATCTTTTCATCACACTTATCCTCCTTACGAAATGCAAAAAAGTGACCGTAATTAATGATTTAACCTTATTACCTAACAGTTGGCAGCGCACGTGAGTTATTGTACATACACTGCTCGTTTTATTGCGTGGTAAATCAGAGCAGACGTTAATGACGCTCGCACTACAGCGAACACTGATTAATTTGCGTTTTACTGTCGAACCAATGATGTAATTAATGATTGGGTGTGAAATCGGGCTGATTTGCACGATCTATTCGATAAAATATTGGTTACCTCATCATCATCATTATAAACAGCCTACAGAAGTCCACTGCTGGGCATAAACCTCGCCCATAGAATCCACGATGAACGGTCTTGAGCTGCATCCATACACCGCCTTCCTGCAACCTCTATCTTGTCGTTGGTCCATCGAGAGAGGGGCGTTCCTCTTCTGCGTCGTCCTATTTATGGTTGCCACTCGAGAAACTTTATCTCCTCAACTTTTTATTTTCAGTTTCTTATTTTGGTTGAACTACCGAAGTAAAAAAATTGGGTCTTTCACCGAAGTGGAGATCACCGACATAGCTCTCAGAAGTGGCTTATCTTGCATAACTGAAAATCTTGGGAATAAGGGTTTTCAAGTGGCGACCACATCCACGACAACGAATAGTCTAGGACGAACCCTGAATCCTACGGATCGATGACATTTTAAGGATCGCAGGGAGTTTTATTTTTATTTTTATTATAAGGTGACAGACAAGCAGACGGCCCGCCTGATGTAAAGCAATCACCGCCGCCTACGCCACTTTGCCCACGGTATTGCAAACGCGAGTCCTATTGATAATTCTCTTGGTTTAACCTAAATGTAGCCCTGTGGGAAGACAACCGACGGGAGCTCATTCCACGCCTTGCAGGTGCGCGGGGTAGACGAGCTCGTGAAACGTACTGTGCGAGTCCTCCATGCATCCAGCTTGCTTGCTGACGATGTCAGGATTTGCGGTTATAAAAGTTACCTTTACCGATGGCGGGATGGGGACTTGGTGGATTAAGGTGGCTGTTTGTCCAGCAGTATATATCTATGATGATGAAGTCTCCTTAGCTCATTAAAGATTCATTAATAAGAACTACATTTGCAAAACCTTTTTCTGCGAAATAAATTACTCATTCATGAATCATAAATCATTCATTCATTCATTCGTTCTCGCATGTAGGCACGTAATACCAGAAACCGGCAAATACAAGACACTGAAGTAGCAGAGGTTTTCTTAGTAATAAATAGTGTGTATAAATAAATATTATAATAAATAAATAATGCTGGACACATAACATTATCTGGACATTATCCTGGAAGACCGCATAAACGTTGGAGCGATGACATCGCTAAAACGGCAGGCATTACCTGGAGCAGAGCAGCTAGAGATAGAGAGAGATGGAGGCAGATGGAGGAGGCTTTTGCCGCTCAAAGTGGTACTTACACTGGTTGAGATATCCGAAAAACTGAAAAACTAATTATATTTAAGATTAGGATAAGTAAAAATAAATTGTTAATAGTTAAATATTAGAAGTGTAAGAGAAATAAAAGCTTTTATATTATATATTATATAACATTATCTAGCCCCAAGCTAAGCAGATCTTGTGTTATGGGTACTAGATAACTGATATACGTAAAACAATACATTACATAGATGGATATTTTTTATTATACATAGAAAATACTCAGAACACCGTGAACAAATAAAAAATAAATAAATATAATAAATAATGCTGGACAGTTCACACAACATTATCTAGCCCCAAGCTAAGCAGAGCTTGTGTTATGGGTTCTAGATAACTGATATACTTAATACAAAATATTACATAGATAGATTATGTTTATTATGCATAAAACATACCCAGAACACCCTGAACAAAAATCTGCCATCGCACAAATATTTGTTCTGAAGCGGGAATCGAACCCGCAACCTCCTGCGTCGCAGGCGAACTTTCGGCCGCCGTGCCACAGAGGTCGTCACAGGAATCCATTTGTTATTTTTTATAGAAGAATAAAATGGATTTACATGCTAATATATGCAACTTAAGACCGTCGTTTACATCTATACATAGTATAGTAGTAGTAGAGCTTTTATGTGAAAGAGTTTGTCCGGGGAAGTACTACCACCATACCTATTGCTGCCGCAAAGCAGTAGTGCTCGCATTGCTGTGTTCCGGTTTGAAGGGTAAGGGTGCCGGTGAAATTACAGGCACATGAGACTTTTCTTCTTTAAGTCTCAGGGTGGCGGGCGCAGTGTAATGCCACATAGGGCGCGTCCTAGGTGGACGTGACCTATGAGGTAATGTACTGTTCATAGGCAGAGGTTACCGCTTAACATCAGGTGGGCCATCAGCTTGTTCCGTCAATAAAGTAGTATACAAAATAAATTTAAAAAAACATACATAAATAGATTCCCCGAAAGGGTAGGCAGATCCTCCTCTTTTCACCGTGGGTTGCACCATCGTGGGAATAAAGACGTGACAAGTGGTGAGCTCATTGCCGCCATTGCTTCCCAAGTGACTCTGCAGTCGTTTAGAGTACCTAACTAAATTACCATCATCCCATTTTTTTTTGTAATCTTCTTTTTCAAAACAAGATTTTTTTGAAAATATTGTGTGTGTTGTAAAATTTTATAGGTATAGGGATATTTAATTATCTTCAGAAGTGTGTTTATAATTTCAACATGATCGGACATCATGGAAAATTCTATTGGCAGATGTGTGTCACAGACAGACAGAAAGAAAATAATGTTCGTCATATTCGTCAAACAATTCTTAGCAACTTATTCCATGCCACACTTTTGATGAATAAAATGAGAAGCCTTCGATATTTTCCTTAAAAAAAAGTCATTTCAAAAAACATGATTATTTATTTCCCTTCATTTTTTCTTTAATATCGTTCGTTCTTCTAGCTTTTGGATTAATATTCTTGAAATGGTGCCCAATAATATTTCAAGACATTCTCACCTTTATTACGACACGTACAGAGGTTAATAATCCATGATTTCCCGAGGGGCTATTAGCTGAAATATTGTAAGATCTTGCAATTTCTTCCATAAAACTTGTATCGTTTCCATAGAAGTCTGAAGTAAAGAGAACTGTTGTCCCAGGCTGTTTTATATAGAAACCGATAGCGCCGTTTTTCGCCCCACTATTTTTAATCCCCGATGCAAAAACGACGGAGTGTTATAAGTTTGACGTGTCTGTGTGTGTGTCTGTCTGTGGCATCGTAGCTCCGAAATGGATTAACCGATTTTGTATTTGTTTTTTTTTTTTGTTTTAAAGGTGAATTAGTCTGGAGTGTTCTTAGCTATATTTGATCAAAATCTGTTCAGCCGTTTCATTGCTTTGAGGGTTTATATTTAACCACGCTGCCGTCACCTGATGGCTTGTTGATCGGGTAGGTATGGGTTTAAGTTTAGATTTAGATTCACCTTAAAATATTAATTTAACCTTTGCTGTATTTGATGTACCTAAGTGAATACAACTTTAATTCTTTTACTTACGTGTATTATGTGACTCAATGTGTCATGTATTTTATCTTCTGACTTCGAGTTTCGCATCGTATGCTGATAGCACAAGATTAGGCCATTTTCCTAGAGAAACTGAGGTGCCCACTGTTATTCCTGTTGTTAGCTGCTTTCTTCTTGTTAAATAAAGGAAGTGGAAATAACTGAAAAGTCATCATATCTTTGTCATTTTACCATAAAATTCTGTTATTTAATGATTTAAACTCGTAAATGCGACATAATTCCATTGTCAGTATAGTGAAATAGTATGAGCAATTTGCTCATAGTCTTTCGACACGCGTCATGCCTCCTTATCAATTCGCCTTACTTCAGATTTCTATGATTGCTCCTGCTAATCGCGTTCCTGGACAAATAGACTGCGGGGCTAATCAAATAACTAAGTTTGTAGTTTGTCACTTTATCACGGTGCCCGTTACGGATGTACCAATTTTAATGAAATAGAGATTATTTATGACCTGTTGCATATGAAACCTTCGACTAAAATAAAAAAAATGAACGGAGCCTTAGGGGGGCGATAGTTTTGAAGCTTATAAAGTGAGTGAGCTCACTCACTTCGCTTCAGTTGGTCTTTGTGACGGCAACGAGTGACGTATTATTATTACGTGTGTTGTAATTGTGACTTATTTTTCACGGAAGTTTTGTATGGGTAAGGCCCGTCCATACTTTTTTAATTTTGGTTGTAGTATGTAGCGATTTCTTTAACACATTGATTGAAAGATCTTCGATACTGTCGAATGTAATGATAAAAAACCTTCGATCAAGAATTCAACTAGATTTCGGGTCACGTATAAAATCAAAGCTAAATACCGTCCGCGTGGGTACTTATACAGCTATTTGTTTACTAACGAATTGAAACAAAAGTTTTATACAGTTCTAATTTCAATCTAATTACAACCATGACACCTAGCAATAAAGCAGCAAACCTTCAAAATATTATCTTAAACTTACGATCATTCGTCACCAAAAACGAGCAAAGCAATAAATTACTCCTGTCACTTAGAAATGAAAAGACAAAGGTTAAACAACATTTAGTGTGAAATCAACCTTAAATAGCTTCAAATAAAGTTCTCACAAATACAAATAAAGAGCTCTTATTCACCGAGACGTATTTTTTGCGCCGACCTGACATCTAGTTGTATTCTTGATCGAAGCAATATACCGTTTCTTGTTTTTTGGAAAATAGGAACATGGAGCTGTTGAGCACTTGCAAGAATCTTGGCTTGTTTAGTTTAGTAAAAGTGCGAGATGAATGTTCGCGCACTGTAATATAGTATTATCGCATTCGATTGAGGAAAATGCTTTGAATTATTAATTGAGCAATGCTGTGAGCGTCTGGCATATCAATCGCACAATCCAGCGAATCCCTAGTTTGGGAAAACAGGAATTTGTTATTCGCATTTCGTGAAATGAAAGGGAGCGTCTGGAATTACGAGTGGATGTACTGTTGAAAATGAATAGACAATAATATGAACTACTCTTCACCTGCTGCTTCGATTGCGTGTTACTATCGTGTCGTGTATCGGTTTCAATAAAACTAGCTTATAGCATTATTTTTTTGCAAACCTTTGTGGTTTTTGAAGTGCTATATCTATGTTATAAGTTTTAATAGTAAGTAAATATGATATATAAATTAAAAAGAAAAAAAAGTAACACGCCGTCTTCGCCAACACCAGGCAGAAATCTACATTTAAAAAAACGCATCGCGTCGCTCGTAAAAGCGGTTTTTGATGAATATCTCGTAAAATGTACATCATTTTACAAAACCCTTGACTTTGTTGTATTGATTTTATTTATTAAATTGTTTACCCAATACTATGCACTATTTTAAGAAACAATCGAATCTAGGCAAATAATATACGCAATTTTTTTTTTTACTGTCGAGCAAATATTGTCCTATCGTGTTTCTGGTACAGTGATCCCTCGGAATTATAATGTAGTTTCCACGCCTATTTTTAATTTCCATATTGTACTAGACTTAGCCTGTTAAAAATCAGAACTTAGAACGGCAGTACAAGCAGATGGCTCATCTGATGATAAGCGGTACCCTCTGCCTATGAATAGTGCATTATCACATAGGTCACGTCCACCTAGGTCGCACCCTATGTGACATTGCACTACGCCCACCACCCTGAGACATAAAGATGAAAAGTCTCATGTGCCTGTAATTTCACCGGCAACCATACCCTTCAAACCGGAACACAGCAATGTGAGCACTACTGCTTTGCGGCAGAAATAGATATGGTGGTAATACTTCTCCGGACGAACTCTTTCACAAAAAAGCTCTACTACTACTAAATACTGATCATTGATTATGCGGCATACCCCACCTTAAGCGTAAGCAGAGCCTCAATGTGCCTCGTTTCACCGTGGGTTGCACCATCTTTTGAATATAGACGTGACAAGTGGTGAGCTCATTGTCGCCATTGCTTCTCGCTACTAATTCTGCTAATGCTTTCTTCCAGTAATAACACATTCCATAATAAGCTAGCAGCCAGGACAAATCTTATGCCAACGAATCCTAACAAGTCTGGGTTATCGGTCGGCTTTACTACATCCACGGGAGGAGACGGAGGCGATTTTTCTTACGCCGGACACGCTTTAATTCATGTTAAATTAATGATTGAGCGAACAAACCTTGTGATGTTCTATTATCATAATTATATGGAGGTTTCGTCTGAAGAGATTATTCAGAGAATGGCAAGAGTATAATTTGTTGCTATGAATTGTATAAATCTTGGAAGACAAAGTCCTATAGAGGGATTTTCAGGTGGGATTAGTGGAATAAGCCAAAATCTCTACGGCGTCATTGATTGATTGAAAATAACTTAGATGTACACCTACTAATCACTTTATAGCATAACCAGCATTTTATTAATATACAAATACTTTTTATTGCGGCCTTCCCAGAGGAGTACACTATTGCCGCATTATCTTCTTCCACGCGGAGGAAGTCGCGGGCTACAGCTAGTTAAATAACAATCATCATCAACCTACTGCAGTCCACCTATGCCACCGGCTTATGTCCACTGCTGGACATAGGTCTCTCCCATGGCGCACCCCTGAGCCTGGTCTTCGGCTTTCCACATCCAGGTTCTGCCACCCCGCGCAAGTCGTCGCTCCACCTAGCCAGAGGGCGCCCTGCACTACGTTTGCCAAGACGCGGTCTCCACTCAAGAACTTGTTTACTACTGAAACTACTACTACTTTTAAAAAGAAAAGAATGAAAAAAATAAAGTTTATTTTCCACCACGAGGACATAAAACACACATAACAAATGAAAACAAAAAATAATAGTACTTAGGACAATTAGGTAGTATACAAACATAAAATGAAATAAAAAATAAAATAAAATAAAAACTGGTATAAAGTAGGTTGTTATTAGGAGCAGGCATCGATGTGGGGGGAAGCAATAAATAATATGTAAAAATAAATGCTTATTTACAAAAACGTTATAAAAAGTCACATTTAGTATGTAAAATCAAGAATGCGTACAATAGTACCTACACGGTCGAAGTCACATGTAGCAGGTAGTATTTTTAGCCCCCGACGCAAAAACGACAGGGTGTTATAAGTTTGACGTGTCTGCGTGTGTGTGTGTGTGTGTCTGTCTGTGGCATCGTAGCTCCCGAACGGATGAACCGATTTGTTTTTTTTTGTTTAAACGTGAATTTGTCTGGAGTTTGTAGCTATGTTTGATCAAAGTTGGTTCAGCCGTTTCATTGCGTTGAGGATTTTTTTAATTTTTACAAAACTAATTACTTGTTAAATTAAAGCTTTACAAAGATTATTTCATTCGTACCTCTAATATGTATCTACTAGAATTCTCAAACGATTAACATTATTTAGATCAGTTCACTCCAATAATTCTACATTTAACGAGTTTAGTCTCAAAGCTAGTCAGACAAGTATTCCAGGTATTCGCACTTATTTTCTTAGCAAACGGTACAGAGCAGTGTGATCAAACGGTACAATAGCAACTATTTGCATATATTACACAAGTTTTATAGTAGTTCTAGATTGTGTGGGCGACAATGGCTCTATGTTCTATAGTACAGTGTCTAGATCATTCCATATATACAGGGTATGTCGTTTAGTTTTTAAACTATGTAGGTACCTACTAGTGTTCACCTCGAACTGAGACGTCGCGAATACACACGATGTATGAACACATTCTTTCCATTTCCTCTGTGGCGCGGTGGGCGAAGGTTGGCCTGCGACGCAGGAGGTTGCAGGTTCAATTCCCGCCTCGGAACAAATATTTGTGTGATTGCAGATATTTGTTCAGGGTGTTCTGGTTATTTTTCTATGTATAATAAAAATATCTATCTCTGTAATATATTGTATTAAGTATATCAGTCATCTAGTACCCATAACACAAGCTCTGCTTAGCTTGGGGCTAGTTAATGTTGTGTGAACTGTCTAGTATCATTTATTTATTTATTTTATTTATTTATTTCTAACCAACTTCAAAAAGTATTTAGTATGATTAGTATTTTCATTTAAGGACGTAAAAATGTAAAAATTAATCACTTTTGAACTTGTTGCTGTGTTTGTGTCACAAAAGCTATACAAGCATATACAATTTCAGCATTGCGGGATAACATAAAATAAAACATAAAAAGAAAATAAAATAATATAACTGGAAGTACCATAAAGATTTTTTAAATCGTTTTTCATGACTTTAAATTAGTCTTAATAAAATTAAAAATAGATTTTAAATGTAAATTTGGACAAGAATGACGAATGAAGAACTTGCTCTTTCAAATGAGCTGTGCTTTACCTCACTGTCTCACTTTTATTTACCTACCTTCAAACCCCAATATCACAAAAATCCAACGCCCAAAAAAAAGAACGCGCTACCAGCTGCTGTCATTCAATGCAAATGAATAAGTTCCCTTCAAAAAAAACTTGCGTTCTGAGTGATTGCTGCACCAAATTCCACCAAACATAGTTACGAGCACTCTCGATCAAGTCACTTTTCACGAAAAATACTAACTCAAATTGGGTTCATCGGTTTGGGATCCACTATGCTACAGACATTACAGACATGTCCCAAAGATATAATAAACAACACACTCATAACACACATCAGTCACATACATAGTCCTGACCCCACACTAGGATTCCCTGTGTCGTGGGTATCAGGAACTACGAGTATTATGGTACCACAACACCCAGACCCAGTTTTTTTTTTTGAAGATTGTACAAACATTTGTCCCGCGGTTGGAATCAAACCCGCTACCTCTCACATCTCAGCCAGCTTCTCGCCCGACGCGCTAAAGAGTCTGTCACATTATCACGGATACATACACACACATGATACTTATAACACCCCTCTTTTCAGTTGAGGTTAAAAACTGCTACGAATGGCTATGTAAGAACTCATCAGATTAGCATCGTACGCAGACGAGCTTCGTAAACAAAGCCTTCCCTTCCCTTTTATCATCATAATAACGCATTTTTACGCATAATTAAACACAATAACCGGATGAAGTGGGAGCTTATGAGCCGCAGAGCTGTCCCATCCCGGGACGGAATGAGGACAATGTCAAAGGGAAAGGGGAAACGATGCTGCATTGGTTCAGCAGAAAATCGGAGCGCAGTAGGTCACCATCTATTCAGATTATACTGAGCTGACGCTATTTTGGTGCAACATGAGACGAACTGATTGAGTAGGTGAGTAGGATACACTTCAAAAAATATGTATTATTGGTGTAAGTACTTTTAGGCCTTTTTTATTTTATCTGTGGCCGAGATAAATATGTCGTTACTTAGGAGGTACTAATACTTAACATAGTCCCTGTCACTGTCTACAACGCGTGTGTTACATTTGTGTGACAGGGACAACGTCAGTGCTAAGCATTAGTGTGCTAGCCAATGTCTATTTATCTTGGCCTTAGTATAATCAACCAATTTTATCGGTTGTTACCTGTACCTCGCTTTCTTGTATTCTGTATAGTTCTTTTTAAAGTTTCCATTAACAAATATCTTAAATACATTACCTAAGTAAAGTGTTTTATTCAGATAAGAGGCTGTCAAGAGTCAATTAGGCGTTTTTTAGCAAAATCTACACAGTTTAAGACAACAAAAGACAACAGCCTAGGTTAATGTAATCCTCTGCATACTCAAGATTTATAGATGTGATTGTCACAGGTATCCTAATTATTAACTTTGTCTTGTCTTGGTTAATTTCTAGTCCGACTTTTTTACTTATTTCACAGAGTGACGCTATCATCGCTTGCATTTCTTGTGGGTTTTCTGAAAGTAGAACTAAGTAGAATAATAGATAATATTATTTTAGAGGGCATAGTCTATTTATATTTTAGATTACGCACCAAATATTTGTTTAAATACCGTTTTTCGTGATTTTCGTTCACTTTTCGTAGCGCGAGCGCTGTTCTGTCACTTTCTAACTTACCTGACTTTACTGAGTTAGATAGTGGCGAAATTTCACTGTGTATGAAATATGCAATCGAAATCGAATAGGAGCCAACTTCGTAGCAATCAACACGAATTCCCAATCAAGATTCCATGCAATTAGTAGTGAAATGGATCCAATCATTAATCAACGAAGACCTCTGGGGAGTGTATACAGCTGAAATGCGATAGGTTACGGGTTCGATTCCCGCTGCGGGGGTCTGCGTGTGTGATACTATGGTACTCGTAGTTTCTGATGACCACGACAAAGGGGATCCTAGTGTGGGATCAGGGCTATGCGAATGTGACTATTGGGTGTGTTTAAATAAAAATAAAATAAATAATTAAAAAAACTTTCATTTTCTCTCACAAAAAAAGGTCTTAAGAAGGTTGAGTACAACTCGGTAGGATAAACAAACTATAGACCTGTTTTGTGAGAGACTGGTGCCTGAGATAGGTTTGTGAAACCTGTATTACAGTCACCAGGTGTTCTCACTCCATGGATTGTACAAGTCACCATGCCTTGTTCAACCTAGCTGAGTTAGATAGTGATTTAATTGTACCTAATTATGTCGGGTTTGTTTTTATTTGAGGGTTGTAAGTTGGGATGATAAATTATATTTGTTTTGAAGATCCTATCTCGTGTCATTTAGAACGGGTAAAATTCCGTTTAGTTGGGAATTACTCCATATTTTCTCACTTTTAACGGATTTTACAATAATGATTTCTGGATTATCTATGATGATGCATTGTTACAGGTCTATGTTTGTATGTATGTATGTTTTTTGTATGAAAGGTGACTTGATCGAGATTATTTCGTGACCGACTCACCTTCACACGGCTCTGTCACACTGGTGTGATGGTTAGGAAGAAAACTTCCTCCACGTAACACTCGTATTAAAGATAGGAAAACGCATTCCTAACCTCAACATCGTCGCTTCTCTGTAACACTGGTGTGATGGTGAGGAAGCAAGTTTTGTGAAAATTGTTACAGCCATTACCCGGATAATCAGCTCGCAACAATTTTTTTGAAGAACTCATGCATTTTTCATCTTATATTGTTAATTTTCGATAACATCAGGCTCCAGCGTCTGACCAGCATAGGATGAACAGGATCTAGGGTACTACTGAAGTAGACTTCAAGTTTGAGTATAAACTTTAAAAGAAGGTGACATGACATGTCTTCCTCCCGCAGACTTCAGGGTCTGATGATGACCAGCACACGGTGAATAGGGTCAAGGGAGCAACGTATGCCCGCTTTCAATATTGTTTTATTTGTATGAAAGGAGTCGTTGGAATAAATAAAATAGTCGGAGGTTTTTCAATTTATATCAAATTATCTTGTAAATAACTTTTTTGTGAAAAATATATTTCTCAACACAAGCTTTTATAAAATTAGTGATCGTAACCGTGTGCTGATCAAAATGAGCCTAAACACGGCCAGTCAACTATTATCCGTCGAGGAGTTCCGTTATCCACCTTCCGTCTCCATCATCAGATCAGCTCACTGTCACCATCATAGTGTATTGTCATCGGAACTTGATGGGTATGCCAAATTTCAGCTCAATCGGTTGAGGATAACTGCCTTAAAATTCAGTTGCAAGATTCCATCCGGATTCCACCCAGACAAATATACATACATTGCAAGTTAATAAAAGCATGTAAAATATTCGGAGGTTTTTAAAATATCAAGTTATCTTGTAAATAAGCATTGATTTGGCAGTTCGAGCCACATAGCAAAGTCGGATCCCACATGATTATTATGTACCAACTCTAACATATTAAATTGGGCTCAGTGATGAATAAATTAGTAGCACGTAAAGTAGGCAACCAATTAGAGTTAATTATGGAGAATTTCCATTATAGAGGGTGCTTGGAATATTTAGCATTTAGTACTTGAACTAAAAACATTAATATCACTGCAGCTTTTTAACCCCCGAAGCAAAAACGACGGGGTGTTATAAGTTTGACGTGTCTGTGTGTATGTGTGTGTCTGTGTGTCCCATCGTATCTCCCGAACGGAAGAACCAATTTCGTTTTTTTTTTTTTTGTTTGAAAGGTGAATTTATCGCGTTTTTTCTTAGCTATGTTTGATCAAAATAGGTTCAGCCGTTTCAGTGAGTTGAAGGTATTTTAATTTTTACAAAATTAATTACATAAAATCTGGTCAAATGCATGCATTCCGTTTTCCAGTCATAGTTATCGCTACGTAACTCTAACCGTTCTACTAATACCATAGAATTAATAATAGATTTACGTCTGTAGCGCGTTGGGCGAGTAGCCGGCTGAGATGAGAAAGCTGGTTGAGGAAAAAACCGCCATTTCGAAAAGAGACGCAATACTAAGTGTGGTCTATAAATTGTGGTCTACTCCGCACTTGTTCAAGAACTGAACAGTATTTTACATCCAGCAATGGACCCCGATGATGTTAATGCTATCTTAACTTCGATTACTCATGGGGGATGTTATGAATGGACCATCAAATTATATATGTTAAATTTGTGTGCTTCCCCCTGACACTATTTCGTGGAACATCCTGTACACGATTGAGTAATATTACCAGCAATTATAAGTTAATTACTCAATTAATTATTGAGTAATTTTCGTAACAGCAAATCATACGAAGCGAATGGAATATTGGAATCATGAAGTTCTGGTTATAAACACAACTTCATTATTAGTGACGTGGTGTGTCCGGCCTATGAATATACCTCCTCATCTCCTACCGTGGGTGTCAAAAAGCCGACGAACGTATTACACTAGGAGATATACAGCAGCATTATATTCGGTCAGTTAGTTAGACTGTCTTGCATCGATTTTATATAAATTCCCACAATAGTGCAAACCCACGGTGAAAACACTACGTAGTCCTGATCCCACCCCTGTGTTGTGGGTATCACGCACTACGAGTACCATGGTACCATAACACCCAGACCCGGAACAAATATTTGTAGATAATACAAATATTGTTACGCAGCGGGAATCGAACAATTAACCTTTCGGATCTGAGCCGGCTACTCGCGCACCACGCCACAGAGGTCGTCGAAAAGAGGCCCATTGAGGCTCTGCCTACCCTTTTGGGGAAAAAGGCATGTATCTATGTATGTATGTATGTATGTATGATATTGATTTCAGTATCAGTATGGTTAACTCTCTGTCGTACGACGTAAAAATAAAATCCTTGGTGTCTTTAATGTCCGCTATATTTAATTCAGTGTGGCCTCCTCAAAATGCATAATAATAATAATAATACACACAGAGACCGCAAAAATGATAACCTTTATTTTGCTTCGCTCTAGTTGTGTACACAGAAAACACATTCTGTATTATATTCTAATATGATCCCCAACCACGATAGTTTCAATTCTAGTTTATATTGCCTCTTTCAGTCGCCCGTAATACTATAAATCACCCTTTTTCTTCGAATAAACCTTAGGTCAGTTCGTTTTAGAAAGATTCTGAAAGAAACTATGCGCTACTTCAATTATTTCCATCATTTTAATTATTTCGTAGGAGCTCTACGGGGCGTAGCGCTGTCGTAGCACATTGGCTACATAGTTCTCGCAGATTGTATAGACATTGATGTCCAATAGAGATGAAAATAAACACGATGAAAAATGATGAAATAAAAGAAATTTTCATCTATAAAAGATCAAAATGCTTGATAACAATGAAAATGCGCCAAATTCACTTCATAGCTCTTGACTATGACCACAGAATAAATATTAGTAGTAGAACTATGACTGTCCTTTCATTGATGTCTATAATCCGAGTATTGCCTATTAATATTAGGGCTATACCGTATTATTTTATAACTTCTTGAAAACTTTAGTCTGCGGACCCATTAGGCAAATAGTTTGCGGCGGACATTTTGCCTCCCATATATATTAGACTAGATACTCGCCCCGGCTTTACACGGGTAGTATCGGGATCCCCCTCCCTCCCGTCACCCCTAAACCTCCCCCTTCCCAACCCCCTATCTATCCACATACCAGATGTAAAGAATATTTTTGACGACCTCTGTGACGCGGCGGGCAAACGTTCGCCTGCGACGCAGGAGGTTGCGGGTTCGATTCCCGCCTCGGAACAAATATTTGTGCGATCTGCAGATATTTTTTCAGGGTGTTCTGGGTATTTTATATGTATAATAAAAAATATCTATCTATGTAATATATTGTATTAAGTATAGCAGTTGTCTAGTACCCATAACACAAGCTCTGCTTAGCTTGGGGCTAGACAATGTTGTGTGAACTGTCCAGCGTTATTTATTTATTTTATTTATTTATTTTAGTTATTTTTTTAACATTATTGGAGTTTTAGGAAGTTGTAGTTTTTATTTATTATTTTCATTTCAAATCTTTCCTCTTTATAATTAGTATATAGATGGAGCGTACAATACTCGTACAACGCGTACTGTACCTATGCAGTTTGCGACATTTCACTTTTGAGGGGGTTTACACGGGTCGATTTCCGCCGTGGGGCTAGTCGCTTCACAAATTGCCTCACCAAGCCGCATCGCTAGCCCATTTACACAGGTTACTAAAATCGCATGCGGCTCGGTCATTTCGGTCGAAAATGTTGAGCAGAATAGCTGTTTGTGCCGGAATTGAAACAGCTATTCAAATGAGTAATTAGTAATAATAACTAGTTAAATTAATTTATTAATTAAATTATTAATAATAATTAATTATTAATAGTTATTATTATTAATAATTATTATTATTAATTTATTATTTTTTATAAAAATGATTATTAATTAATTAATATTAATTATTATTAATAATTAATTAATTAAATTTAATTAATAATTCATAAGCATGGATGCCTTTCATAGCATGCCGAAAACTGTATATGGTATTATTTTTATTCATGTTTGTTTAACCAAACGATAAATAAGTATAATCGCTGTAGTGGATACAACGTGCGCAAAACACTCGGTCATGCGGCGGGCGATCGCCTGCAACTGATCTTTTACACTGTCGATTTTAGTCACCAGTCGCATGCGGCCGAACGCCGCGCGGCCAAAGTCGGATGCTACCCAACTTTGGGGCTTGCGGCTTTAGTCACTTACGACCGAGCCGAATTGCCATTTAGAAAGTCGATTTACGCCGCGCGGCAAAAATCGTGCGGCTTTAGTCACCCATGTAAACCCCGCATAGCGGCTAGCGCTTTGTGGCTTATTTGAGACTTGAGTTTGCATCCATTCCAAGCTCAGGGTCAGCTAGCGGACAGTCAGCCTAAACTATTAGCCGCAGGCTTAATGATAAAGCCGCCTGGCCCGATGTCACTCTGCCCCTCGAAAGCAAACATGACAGTTTGCAATCCCTGTAATACATGTTGGTTATGGTTGTTATTTATAAGTATATCTTTATATATTGACGACCTCTGTGGTGCGACTGGCGAACGTTCGCCTGCGACGCAGGTGGTTGTTTGTTCGATTCCCGCCTCGGAACAAATATTTGTGCGATTTGCAGATATTTGTTCAGGGTGTACTGGGTATTTTCTATGTATAATAAAAAATATCTATCTATGTAATATATTGCATTATGTATATCAGTTGTCTAGTACCCATAACACAAGCTCTGCTTAGCTTGGGGCTAGATAATGTTGTGTGAAACGTCCAGCATTATTTATTTTATTTATTTATTTTTTATATCAAGCGTGTTTTGGTCAAGTAAACATAATGTACCTAATCCCGTCGTGTACTATCTTGTTAACTTTTGTTGATACATTACTTCTTACTTTTATCTACATTGTATATGGTTCTCTTTTGTAAGGTACCGTACCCATGGGTAAAACTGGACCCTATTGCAAAGGCTCGGCTGTCCGTCTGTCTGTCTGTTCGCCTGTCACCAGGCTGCATGTCATGAACCGTGATAAACCCCCAATCGAGACCAATGACATTTTCAAAAATGATGTATTTCTGTTGCCGCTATATTAACAAATGCTAAAAAACAGAATTAAATAAATACCTATTCAAAGGGATAAGTGTGGTAAATACGAGTACCAGTAGCACAGAATATATACAGTACCAGTAGGTAATTAGTCTTTATAAATCACTGACCTCAAAGTAATGGACGTATTACATAATTATTGGTCCGAATCATAAGAGAAACAAAACGCATAAAGAGGGACAACTCTGACAAGCTTAATCCGTCCATTGCTGCTCGATTACTGAATACATTTGAAGGACTAGTAGGAACCGGCAGTGTACAGAATTAATTTTCCATCGTTAGAATTTTAAAAGGTGCCATATATTGACGTTGATAGTGTATGGAATGCTAAGTCCAGTGTAGAGTTATTAGAGACTCTTTGTATAAATAGTTACCCTAGACACAAACCTCATAAATCTTGCGTCAAAGTTTACTATGTTCGAAGCGTCAAAATAGTGAAACTACTTTTTACAATTGACGAAGTAGCTTTGGAACTACTACTAGTATAACTTAAAAAACCGGCCAAGTGCGAGTCAGACTCGCGCGAGAAGGGTTCCGTACCATCACATCACATCACATCATATCACACTAAAAGTTTGTGTAGGTAACCATAGCGAAAATAACATCGAAATTTTAGTCATACAAGTAATTTTGATGTCATTATGATTTGAAAAATATTCCCATACAACAAACGTGTTTTTTTTGCCGTTTTTATAGATAATGGTACGGAACCCTTCGTGCGCGAGTCCGACTCTCACTTGGCCGGTTTTTTCTTTCTTAGCTTCTACTTATTCTGAGGCACTACACAGGCGTTTCCCACCTAGTAGTAAGAAGGATCATCAAATAAAGCACGCACCGTGTTTGTTGCCTGATTCTTCTAGGTTCGGTCGCGTTATACGTTAGGTTTTATATTTCTTAAATGATACCGTCTAACGAAAATTTCAAACCTTATATATTTTTTATCGTTCCTGAGCGTGCCACATAGTCTTTCAACGCTCATAAATTTCATGGAAGTGAACTTCCTATGCGGGTATCTGTTTACTCTGTTTTGTGTGGTTAGAACAGTATGCCCGTATCACAGAGTATATTATAGTAGTTATCAGATACAGTATTCACTACAAGATGACTCGAATAAAAACACATAGTTACATTCAATACTTTTGATAGCATTATTAGCATCCCTTATCATAGCACTAATTATGCCAAGAATGCACCAATCAATCGAATTTGTTCCAATTATAACAAGCGCTTCTCGGGTGTTGACATGTTCAACACCAGTAAAAATTCCTTCAAAAAAGCGATAATAAACTTACTTTATAATCCAGAACAATAATTTTCAGTTGTAGTGGATAAACCCTTAAACACGCCCTAGCAATGTGAAACCAAATATTTGTTTCTTTGTACTTTTTAGATATTCTTATTTATTAATTGAATGTAGTGAACCTTAACTATTTGTTTTTATGTACTTATTAGATATTCTTATATAATAATTTAATGTAGTGAACCTTATTTTTTTGTTTTTATGTGTTTATCTATATATGTATTTTACTATAATTATTGTAGGAAATTATCATAGTTTTAGTTTAATATTTAGAGAGACCTATAATTGGCTGTATAACTTATATAATTAAGTGATTTTGTTTTATTATTGTAGCTGTTGGTCTTTTCAATAAACAAAAATAAAATAAAAAATAACTCTACGAGGCATGCATAAATAGACTGCAAAAATATAACTCTTCCTTTTGCCTTAGTCGAGTGAAAACAAGAGTCAATGAGTACTACGAGAACTATGGTACCATAACACATAAACACGAAACAAGTATTTGCAGATCATACACACATTGTCACGCTGCGGGAATCTAACCCACGCAACCTTTCGCATCTCAGCTGGCTACTCGCCGCCGCTTCGTCATTTTGAATGAAATCAATTTACAAAATAATACTTGTACGTTAGTATTATTCCTTACTCTGTGATAATACTATACTAGTACAGATACCTCATGTCATAGAACAAAACGCGACCCCCGTAACTCGGGCTATTGTGCGGGCTATTTTGATTGCCTGACCTAGGTGCTAGATGCTACTAGCAGCGCAATTGATAGCTAGAGATTAAACATAGATGAGTGACAAAAGGGGTGTCTGTCCTCAGTTATAGATAGCACTCAGAGCGTGCTATGTAACCAATGCAAGAGACACGCAATGGACCCGGGATTTAAACCCTGTCAACATTGATATTGAGCGCCATTGCTGAATCATCCATCGTCCATAGTACGTGCTCGCGGTGGAATTTCACTATCATAAACTCCCACATTTAACAACGTTTTATTTATGGTAGTTAATACAGCTTTTTACTTTATTAAGTAGGTACTTAAATTATTGTTGATGGTCTTTTCTAAAAGCCTATTTCAAAGTTTATATCATCAGCCCACCAAGCACTAGCTTAAAGCCCAGTCGTCCTACTAATAAGCGCGCAATATCCTTTGAATATCAACGCTGTGTTTTGTTTCTTTCGATAGAATTAGAAACTGCAGTGTTTTTTTTTTGCAACAAACGAAACACTAACTATTCCAAGGATAAACCGAGTTTGTTATCACGGTTAGTCAAAAATATCAAGGATCATTATACCGACGTAGTAGACCAAACTGAACCCAGTAACACGAGCGAAGAAAAGATTCACAAAGCATGCTACTAGGATAGAAAAGATTCACAAAGCATGCTACTAGGATAGAAAAGATTCACAAAGCATGCTACTAGGATAGAAAATAGCCTGTGAGTAAAATACAATATGAATGCTATGACTGCCCTCTGTGGCGCGGCAGGCGAAGGCTCGCCTGCGACGCAGGAGGTTGCGGGCTCGATTCCCGCCTCAGAATAAATATTTGTATGGTTCTATGTATAATAAAAAATATATATCTATCTAATGTATTGTAATAAGTATATCCATAACGCAAGCTCTGCTTAGTTTGGGGCTAGATAATGTTGTGTGAACTGTCGAGCATTATTTATTTATTTATTTATTTATCGCTACCCTTATCGTGTTTAGTAACTGTCTACCCTGACAATCTCTTATGTATGTAAGTCTTCAGCCAGTATCGTTACAGAAGAAATATAACCAATATTCTGTGACAGACACAGATTAGGGAATAGTTACGCGAAAAAAAAGAAGGAAGAGCTAATTTTCCCAGATATGAGACCTAGCTAGATCGATTTTTTGCTCCAAAAACCCCCTATAGCAAATTTCATGGCAAACATTGAGCTGTTTTCGAGAAATATTTGTCAATAATCGCATGAGCGATTTGCTCAAACCCTAGCGCCATGCGCCTCCTCTCTTTCCTTCAGATTTAAATGGACTATCAACTTAATCATACTCACAAAATTATTTGCTAACCGCTTAGTGAGTGCTGGCACAGATAAAACAATAGACACTAGCTGGGCCTTATAAAGCACTCAGTCTGTTCGCAGCTAGACAAATGGTAGCACTTTAAAGTGTTTAGCAGATCCAGTTCAATGTACGACCCTGAGACTAAGACGGCTGGGGGATTATTCTCTGTTTCAGGGTCCCTCTGGTATTTGTAAAAATATCTGGTCTCATTTATTTTGTAACTAGATAAGTTTTTTGTCAATAATATATTTATAAATACAAGCTTTTATAAAATTAGTGATCGTAACCGTGTGCTGGTCAAAATGAGCCTAAACACGGTCAGTCTACTATTATCCATCGAGGAGTTCCGTTGTCCACATTCCGTCAAAAATAAAATAAAATACGCCGCAAATTTTACCTAAGTACCTACCTAATTGTTAATATATTTTAAGTAACTTAGGTATTTAACAAAGGCAAAGAGTTTGCTTAGGAGCTTCTTTGCCAACGAGAGTGTTCTCAAATATTTGATATCAGGCAAATAATTATGTACATTCACAAATAAATATATAATGATTGTATGAACAGCGTTATTAAAATAACAACAAACGCTCCTCCGTCCTAAACAAATAAATGAATGAGACGATTTTCAAATATTAGACAGAGTCTGCGATGCTTTAGTTACACAGATATCAAGAGTCTACTCAATGCCTTTCAATAAATTACGAAGTGTCTATTTAATACAAGAAAAATGTTATAAAAACCCGGCCAAGTGCAAGTCGAACTCGCGCACGAAGGGTTCCGTACCATTATCCACAAAAATGCCAAAAAATCATGTTCGTATAAAAATAAAAATAAAAATTGCACGCAAGAAGTGGTCACCCATCCAAAAACTGAACCCGCAGAGCATTGGTTAACCTACATTTGGAAAAATCACGTTTGTTGTATGTGGGAGCCCCCTTAAACATTTTTGTTATTATATTTTTTTGTATTTGTTGTTATAGCGGACTAAAAACTGTATCCTGACTACCGAGAAGCACAACAATTGATAATTCTTATTTATGTACAATACAAGCGCGACGCTCTGAAAAGTAGACCGCCTTCTAACATTGTGTACTATTACGAAAATAATACCCTCACGTGCAACTACTGCAAACGCACGTTTACAGCCAAAATAGAGTATGTAAGTCATATAAGAGCACACCAGCGAAGCTCTTTCGTATAAAGCAGATAAACAGTCATCGTGGCCGAAATAGGCCAGGATGACATCATCATCATCATGTACAATATTTTTATAAAGTACTAGTAGGATGCACAAGACTTCGTCCGCGTTGAGTTTTTAACCCACCACGCAAAAACGACGGGGTGTTATAAGTTTGACGTGTCTGTGAGTGTGTGTGTGTGTGTGTCTGTCTGTAGCATCGTAGCTCCCGAACGGATGAACCGATATAGTTTATTTTTTTGTTGGAATGGTGAATTTGTCGGTAGTGTTCTTAGCTATGTTTGATCAAAATTGGTTCAGCCGTTTCATTGCGTTGAGAGTTTTATTAATTTTTACAAAATTAATTATTTATGTCATACAAACTTCAACAACTCCCTGACCACAAATTAAGGAATATACCCTCTAGAAACATTTCAAATATGTATCGGCTTCCAAATTGTAATCAATATATATAAAATCGTTGCGTGACTGACTGACTGACTGACTGACTGACAATCAACGCACAGCCTAAACCCTAAATCCTAGAGACCTGAAATTTGGAGGGTACATTCCTTTTGTGGTCTAGGGGTGCACTAAGAAAGGAATTTCCGATACTCCCTCTCTAAGGGGTCCAAAATGGGCTTTTAATATACAACAAAAAAGCTCTGTATTTCAGAAACCGTTAGCAGTAGAACCTTGAAATTTTACATGGAGATTCCTCAAATAAAATAAATAAACACGTGTTTCAGCGATTCCTGAAATTTTCCTGAAAAAAGGAAGGGGATCGTTTTCTTTGTAAAATAATAAAAAAACTTTATTTTTTACCACGCACAGCCTAAACCGCTGATTGTAGAGACTTGAAATTTGGACAGTAAATTTCTTTTAGGGTGTAAAGGTGTACTTAGAAAGGAATTTGGAAAATTCACCCTCTTAGGTTTGCGTTTTGCAACGCACAGTCTAAACCGCTGGACCTAGACACATGAAATTTGTAGGATGTATTCCTTTTTGGGTGTAGGGGGTGTACTAAGAAAGGATTTTTGAAAATTCACCCTGTAAGGGGTCCAAAATGGCTTTTAATGTAAAACTAAAATGCTTCGTATTTCGGAAACCGTTGGTAGTAGAAACAAGAAAATTCACGTGTAGATTCCTAAAATAAAAGTAGCCAACATAAGTTTCAGCAGTACCTGAAATTTTGCTGAAAAAAAGCATGGGAACATTTTCTTTGTAAATAAATACACTTTAGGTTTTAGCCACATTTCAGCGTATTTCGGCAATTTCAAAGTTAGTTTCACGGTGAAGTCATTAAGATCAAAATATTTTCAGGACCTAATGGTTAAAAAGGGACCCCTAAATTGAAAAATTGTAATATGGTGTCGTTTCGAAGGGCGTTTGACGGTGTCGTTGTTAGGATTACATATTTTCAGAACCTCAACGTTATAATGTGACCCCTAAATTGAAAAACTGAAGTATGGTGTCGTTTCAAAGGTCGTTTGACGGTGTCATTGTTGAGATTAAAACATTATCAGGACCTCAAGATTGAAATGGGAACCCCAAATTGAAAAAACTTGAGTATGGTGTCGTTTCAAAGGTCGTGTCACGGTGTTGTTGTTGAGATTAAAACATTTTCAGGACCTCAAGATTATACTGTGACCCCTAAATTGAAAAACATAAGTATGGTGTCGTTTCAAATGTCGTTTGACGGAGTCGTTATTGAGATATATTTTACGGACCTCAAGGTTAAAATGGGACCCCTAAATTGAAAACCTTGAGTTTGGTGTCGTTTCAAAGGTCGTGTCACGGTGTCGTTGTTGAGATTAAAACATTCCAGGACCTCAAGGTTAAAATGGGGCCCCTTAATTTAAAAAAATAAGAATGGTGTCATGTATAAGGTCGTTTGAAGGTGACGTTGTTGAGATCAAAACATTTGATCTCAAGATCAAGATCAATCAAGATTAAAATGCGAACTCTTAATTGAAAAACTTGAGTATGGTACTTTTCACTAGAAACGGGATATTAACCATGATTTTTGAGTTTTGAATGTTCACGATATTTCGGCACAGTTGCATGCGCCATGATCACGGGAGAACTAATTAGGTATAGTGTCGTTTCAAAGGTCATTTGACGGTATCGTACAAAATATAAGAGACATAGTCAAGCAAAAAACAGTTAAAAAATCCAGCTACCGCAGTGACTGCTATGCACGCTATAAATATTCACACATTAACTTAAATTAGAGACACATTAAAATACACACACTTAAGGCAAAAAAAAACAGTTAAAAAAATCCAGCTGCCGCAGGAACTGCTATGCACGCTATAAATATTGAGGTTCAAAAAGTTAGAGACACATATAAACACACACAAACTAAAGTCAAGCAAAAAACCAGTTAAAAAATCTAGCTACCGCAGCGACTGCTATGCACGCTATAAATATTGATGTTCAAAAAATTTAGAAGAACATAAAAACACACACACTAAGTCAAGCAAAAACCAGTTAAAAAAATCCCGATACCGCAGCGGCTGCTAATGCACAAAAAATTACATTCGGAAAAAATCGAGACACGCACTTAATGCATAACCAGTCAAGCAAAAAATCATACTAAAAATTCAGCTACCGCTGCGACTGCTACGCTATGGTGGATTGAGTCCTCAAGTAAATACCTATAAACTGTGGTATCCTACCTGTAAATCCCACTGGCGACGATATAAACCGTGAAAAAACACCACCACCTGCTTATTTATTGTGTTTTTGTGCATCGGCAATAAAATGCCGATCGGTAACAATTCGATATTTCAAGTAAAAAGTGATATTACGACGCGTGGAACAGTTCATGGCGCTCAATACAATTAAATCAGAGTTACAAGTCACAAAGACACCTGATTTGAGGGGTGAAGGGGGGAGGGGGGCTGTCCCCTTTATCCATTTTCCCCCTTAGGAAATAAATAGTTCAAAAGATATTAGATTTGGAAGTGTCGTACTCCGATATGGGCTCTCGCCAGTACTCTCGCGAGGATGCCCATGAGTGTCGCTTCACCCATTCGACCTTCGCTACGATCAGAGATAGCCGAGCGCACACATTTGTAGACAAAGGCGTCAAAATGGAGGCGAAAATCTTGGCGATTGTTTGCAAGCTCTCAAACATTTAGCGAGTACGTGCAGTTTCAAGACATCCCTCGAAGAGAACTTGAGAGATCAGTTCGTATTTTATCACTCGTGAGTGATGACATGAGATTGCGACTCTTCGCTGAGCCTTCTCTAACATACAAGAGCGCGGTGGAGCTGGCTTTCGTAATCGAGGTAACCGACCAGCACGTGCAGGCGAGCGAGACGGGCAGCGCGGCGACAGCGGCGGGCTCCAGCGCGTCCGAGTCCGTACACAGGCTGGCAGCTGGACGAGGCGCAGCGCACGCGGGCCGCGTAGGGGTCGGCAGCGGCGCCAGCGCAGCGGGAGCACGCGCTCCCGCCCGGGCGATGTGCAGTGCGTGGAGCAGCCTTGCTGGCGGTGCGGAAAGGGGCACCGGACCATCGGATGCTGGTTTAGAAATAATTCTTGTGACGGTTGCGGGCAATGTGCATACGTTCGGGGGAGGCGCGCTAACTTACAATTAGCATAGGTAGGATACCACAAGTGGAAAACCAAACATTCTACTACTACAACAACTAGAACATACTATTACCACAGTGTAAAACATAATTAGTCTGTGCTATTACGCAGAGTTATGGATAAAACAATATTACGCGTACGAAGTCGCGGGTTACAGCTAGTGAGAAATATAAAATATGTAAGATTCAATTTGGATCTTGTAACTATTTTCATACAAACATTAAACACCCCTAATTATACCCTTAAGGGCTGGATTTCGTAAAACCCTTTCTTAGTGAGCACCTCGAAGCCGAAAAGAACATTCATACCAAACTTTTCACTAGAAATGGGATATTTACCATGATTGTTCTTAATAAAAGAGTGAGAAAGAGGGTAGATCAATATACTACCAATAACATCTAGTTACTCTCAAAGACTAGTTATTTCTTCCGTGATCATGGAGCATGCAACTGTGCCGAAATACCGGAACTCAAAAATCTTTGTAAATATCCTGTTTCTAGTGAAAAGTATGTACATTACCGTGATAGTTTCAAATGTTTTATTTATACCAAAATTCACATCTCTATCGTTAAAAACATGGGACTGGCGTACAAACTTTGACATCCCTTTTCAACAACATAGGGTGCGAATTTTCGAAAATCGTTTCGTAGTGCGCGCCTGCCCTACACCCTCTAGGCCCTAGAGGATGTAGGCGCCTGAAATTTGGCACAAGCATACCCCAGAGTCTAGGGAATGATTGTGGCAAATTCCAGACCTCTCGGCCCAGTAGTTTCCGAGATTTCGTGATTTCGTCAGTCAGGAGTGGACTTCTCTTTTATATATTTTACAGAAACACAAAAACAGTCAGACACCAACAGCAACAGAAACAAACGACAGACGACAGACGAGTGATAGTTTTTTTTTATACAACTTGGAATTACGGATCTTGCAGGTGGACCATTTTAAGGTGGGGAAATACCAATCTTAGATTCGATTTTTAACTGATTAAATCAAGTACAATATTCAAATTAAAAATATGCAAGGATACTACATTATAAAACCGACGGATCACTTAAACAAAAACACGATCGGAAAAAAAATCTTGATTCAAAAAAAACACAAAGTTAGCTCTAACTTTTGGCTAGATTCGATTGTTTGTCAATATGGTACAGATTCTTGGGTCAAAAATTTAATAAATAAGATTAATACAACAAAACGGCGGGATTACACTAGGGTTTTTTAAAATTATCTATATATCAAGAGATATTTAATAAAAACCGCTTTTTCGAGCGGCGCGTGGCGTTTTTTTTGTATGAAGATTTCTGCCTGGTGTTTGCGCAGTCCCTCTGCCTATGAAAACTGCATTATCTCATAGGTCACGTCCACCTAGGACGCACCCTATGTGGAATTGCAATGCGCCCTCCGCCAGCCTGAGACATGAAGATGAAAAGTCTCAGAAACTAAATTTGAACCTATATATCACTCTAGATAGGTATCTAGATTCAAATTTAGTTGAGTGTTATGTAGGTATCTCGTGTACCACATAAATCAGCTGGCACCATTTCTGGCACACGAAACTTATATGGCATTCAGGTACGCGTCGTAAAATACGCCACTAAACATTATTGCGCATATAAATCAATATCGACTGTTTTTATTGTTTTACATTGAATTTCATATCCTTTTGTGATTTAGGCTCTGAAGAATACCTACGGAATGGAAAAATCCTTACTTTGTATAATATGTAGGTACATTGCATAGCGCATGTCTTTTATGCGAAGATATGAAAAATGCGAGCAAGCGAGCGCGAACGCCCAGAGCATTTGTATACTACGACAGACATTGATATTGCGTTTCAGTTTATAATCTCTTCTCTTTCATGGCCTCTGAGGAAAATCTCTGACAGGGCACTATTACCTTCTTCTTCTTCTTCTTCATATAATGGCTTGAGGAGTGCGCCAAACAATTTCGCCAATGTTATTTCAAGTGTTTATTAATTGGTAATAAAATTAGTCAAGTCGTCAAGAGTCTCTTTCAAGTCATAACCCCGTTTAAATAGTGGCAGAACTAAATTTTTACAGAGATAAATCCACCATTTCGAAAACACACACACAATATACTTAAATTTCACTACATCACACATGTGCTATTTATCCAAGATACACCGGTTAAAATGCCACTGGTGCTATTACTGCGGAGCCGTCAGACTGACTGTCTGTCTGTCAATCTGTGTCTGTTTTCTGATGGTTTTCTATCACAGGTGTATATCTGACAGGCGAGATGTAGGTACAAGTTGTAATAGATTATTTATTGTTGTGACATGAACCCTTAACGAGCTACTATACAATTCAAATTATCTTTGGAAAACATGGTTTTGCCTTTTGTATTGACAAGCAGTTTAAAATTCGATAGAAAGAGACAAAACACAGTGTAACTACTCGAAGGATATTCCGTGTTTATTAGTAGCATGGTAAGAAAATAATAAGGATATCCTGGGGTGCGTTCAATGGGTACACTCCAAGGATGTAGTCGTTTTTTAACCAAGCTCTGAGGCTCTGAACGACTTGGATTGACTCGTAATGACAATGTCATTGTCAATTTTTGATGTACAAACGCTTTCTTCACCCAATATTGCCAATTTAGCTCTTTTAGAGTTAAATTCAGCTCTATTTCAACCATTATCAGCTCCACTTTTTTCCAAAGAAGTTAGTAGATAGTATGTATGAATGAACGACAAAACCAAAGCCTAAAGTTGTTATTGTTCCTGTGTAGTGAAGTAGAATGATTTGTTGACCTGCATTGTTTATTTAGCTCCTTTTTACTGAAACAATTGGTCTTATTTTTAACTCTTTTTTTCCCATTTTTTTGTTCATGTGCTTTATCAATTTTTGATCTCATAAAGTAGATGTTTTTATTTTTATTTTCAATAGTAATGGAAAATAAAGTCACGAGGCCGTCAAAGTCAGTTTTTTTTCCAAATTTTCGTTAACAAGTTTTTTTATTTTCCATGTGACCTAGGAACTTGTTTTGTAAATATGCTACCTTGTTATGTATTTCGATCGATATACTAACACCCTATTGTACACCAAAAAATAAACGTAATATGATCAACTAAAAAAATACAGTTAAATGGGCGGCATTATCGCTAAAAGCATAAGTGTGTATTTATGTTTTACCAATATATACTAAAAACTTGAAACATTTCGTGAATTTTCTGTTACATTTGGTATGGAATCCTGAATGCGCGTGATCCGACGTGAACTTTTAGTTTTTTTTTACCCTTTTAGGCAGGCTAAAGATACCCCCAACAAAGATCCTTCCAGCGTTGATAGGTACCTACCTACTGACAAATTTGACAAAAGCTAGCCATGATATTTCACAGAAAACAATATTGGCGATTTTCGCAACATCATCATCCCACATAAACCATTACTGGACATCTGAACATTATCTGTGGATGTAATTTCATCAATATCGGTTCAGCTGTTACGGCATGATTGGTTAACCAAGTCTTAGAGCATTTATTAGCAAAGTTATCCAGGAGCTGATAACAAGTCCTGTTTCACTTTATAAAAAAAAACCCTCTCGTGGAAACTGGAACTTTCGCAGTTACCTACTATATTATATTACTCGTTGGGGTACACAAAATATTTCTCCATCTATGGATGAAACAGGATTTTTGGGGGGGAAGGGTGGGATTGACTTAACTTTGACTGCAATCTTACGTCAAAATCGTAACAACCGAACACCCACCCAAAACGGTGGTTGTTCAGTTAGGGTCACGTGACGCTAACCGAACGCTCTATCCGAGCCTCTGAACGGAACAACCCATATGCTTTGGCGACAAGCACATGATTTGACTTTGACAGATGTCAGAATTGTCAGAGGTGGTTGTTCGGTTAGGGTCACGTGACGCTAACCGAACGCTCTAACCGAGCCTGTGAACGGAACAACCGTACACTCTGGTGGCAACCAACACTCAGAGTGTACCCACTGAACGCACCCCTGTAATGTAAAATTTTAGACAAACGTGGTGAAAACTTCAAATTAACCCTACTATGCGTTTCCACACCATAAGTTTTTAGCTGGTTTATTCTGTACATCTTAGTTTCTTAACGTTCTTATGAGAAGTACTTACTTTTTAGTGCAAAACATACATACATACACACGCCTTTTTCCCCGAAGGGGTGGGCAGAGCCTCAATGGGCCTCTTTTCACAGTGGGTTGCACCATCGTGGAATATAGCCTTGATAAGTGGTGAGCTCATCGCTGCCATTGCTTTCCATGACTCACTTGGCTAACGCTTTCTTCAAGTAATGACACATTCCGTTATAATATAGCAGCCAGGACAAATCTTATACCAACAAATCTTATCAACAAGTCCGGGTCCCTTAGTCAGCTTTTACGACATCCACGGGAGGAGACGGAGGGGTCTATTCTTGGGCCGGACTCACCAAACACAAAAAGTGCAAAAATTATCTAAAATAGCGCTACGAAGGATCAGGGCAGTCCTACTCGAAGTTACGGACGTAATTTAAATAGGATCCCCTATTTGAACATTTTGCGGTAGACCGCACGCTGGCTACGCTCTCCCAACCTCAGCGCTGCGGTCAACTTCTATGGAAATACGCTTGGGTCCAAATTCCTGAAATTAATTATTAGTTTTTGATCGCAGATTGTTGATTTTGAGTTGAGTATGTAACTTTTTTGTAAAAATTAAATAAAAACCCTCAACACACTGAAACGGCTGAACCGATTTTGATCAAACATAGCTAAGAACACTCCCGCCCATTCAAACAAAAAAAAACAAAATCGGTTCATGCGTTTGGGAGCTACGACACAGACAGACACACGCACACACAGACACACACAAACACACTCACACAGAGACACACACACACACACACACAGACACACACACACACACAGACACACACACACTAATAGACACCTCAAACTTATAACACACCGTCGTTTTTGCGTCGGTGGTTTAAAAATTACTTTCAAAAGTCATTGCAACAAACTTACAACCAATTGTTTGATTATTGTATAAACCAAGACAGATTTATTTTATACCATTTATTTTCACAAATCATTTAATGTTTATTAAAATCTTATAATTATGTTTTATGTATAATTAATTTAAAAACCGGTATGACTTACGTATTCCTTGTTTCAAGTAAACACCCGACTCGGGTTTCTGGGATTTATTAATTATTATGTAGTGCCGTGTCCGTAGAAAACATGAGAAATTTCGCAATTTACTTTCTAAAGCCTGAATTATCACAAAACAAGTAGTAACAAACATATTTGGTGTGGTCACAGTAAAGAGTACAAAATTAATTTAACATATTTCAAAACTGAAAACAATTTTATCTACTCTTTAGTAAAACAATCAAATTGAAACTTAGTTTTAGATTAGTGAATTGGGAATTGACTTTCAAAATTCATCAAAGTTTTAAAGTTATTATTTAGTGTGAATACTAAAATTTGTACTGTCGTTTGTAACTCATTAACTACAAGGCCAATTTAAATGACACAATTAAGCTATCTGAAGACCGTCGCAAACGATCTAAAGGTAGCTCAACTGATCCAAATCACTACCAGATGGAAGTTTCCCTTGATTACTATTTGATTATTTAATTCATAATGTATGAATATTTTACTACTTTGCCCTTTTTAAATGGAATGAGTCTAACTACCTTTCATTAATCATTGATGTCTCCATCGCCTAAGATTCCATCTACAACCGTGTCGTCATCACTCTTATTAACACCATCTTCTACATTCACTAACTCACTAGTAGGTACAGTAATCGTGTCAGCTTCATTTTCTACATTTTCATCTTCATTATCTACATTTTCATCTTCATTTTCTACATTTGTTTCTTCATTTTCTACATTTTCATCTTCATTTTCTATATTAACACTAGGATCATTCACTTCAATGTCCATCTTTGTTTCGTTAGCTTCCGTTGTTTGGCTATTGTCGTTTTCATCCAGAGTTTCATTTTCATTATTTTCTTCAACTTCTAATGTATCATAATTGTTTTCGTTTGTTAGAACTTTGGTTTCTTCGTTGTCTTCTACCACGTGGGACAAGCTGTCTTCTTCATTATCAGGTCCCACAACTTCTCCATTCGTGTCGCTGTGGGCAGTTTCTTCAATATCGCTGAGAGTAGAATCTTCAACGTCACTTGGAATATTTTTATTTATAACTTCATCTTCGTTTTCTTTTTCGAGAATTTCATTAATAATTTTGTTTTGTTCTTTCTCTTCCATAACACTTGTCAGATTGTCAAAATCTTCTTCGTTGTCTGTAACATGTTCTCCCTTCTCAGTTTCTTCTGAGTTAGCTCGATTCCCGTTTTCTAATGGCTTGATCTCTTTGGTTTCTATTGGGGTGCCTCTGTTAAATTCGCAGATATCGTCTGTGTATCTTACATGAGGCAATTCAGGGTAGAGCTCCCTGAAAAAAAATAAGTTAAAGCAAATAAATATATAAAATCGTTGTGTGACCGACTGACTGACTAACTGACTCACTGATTGACTATCAAACCACAGCCCGAAAAGTCCTGGAGACCTAAATTCGGAAGGTACATTCCTTTTGTGGTCTAATAAGGTGTACTAAGAAAGGAATATAATTTTCACTAAAAACGGGATATTTAACATGATTTTTGAGTTTTGTTAGTTCCCGATATTTCGACACAGTTGCAGATGCTCACGCGAGAAATGAGGTCTTTGCGAGTAGATGGTATGGGTAGCCATATCGGTCTACCCTCTTTCTGGCTCTTTTATTACGAACGATAATACTAACTACCAATAAAATAAAGGAATGTGTTTTTTTTTATATCTTTGTTTTCGTGTACCTTTACTGTTTTGTTTTTTACTAATAATTTAGTTATAAATAACCAACAAAAATTTGAAAAATTGTAATTGGCCATTGTAAGGATATCTATACTCCTACATGTATTTTTTTCTTCGTTTATAGGTGTAACTCAAAAATAAAATCTTTAATTCGATTTAGACGACCTCTGTGGCGCGGCGGGCGAAGCTTGGCCTGCGACGCAGGAGGTTGCGGGTTCGATTCGCGCCTCGGAACAAATATTTGTGCGATCGCAGATATTTGTTCAGGGTGTTCTGGGTATTTTCTATGCATAATAAAAATATCTATTTATGTAATATATGGTATTAAGTATATCAGTTATCTAGTACCCATAACACAAGCTCTGCTTAGCTTGGGGCTAGATAATGTAGTGTGTTCTGTCCAGCATTATTTATTTTATTTAAAATAAATTGCTACTTTATAACTGTGCGTAAAAAAACAAACAATTTGTAGCCATCGACTTTGAGCAGAAAACTTTTAGCCTTTTATCCTGCTTTCACCGCAGAAGTGGTTATATTTACTTGTGTTTATCTTCATATTTGCTGGGTACCAAGAAGCAGTTCGACTCTCGGTAGATGATGATCTTTCGTTTCACCCACGGCCACGGCAGGCTGCAGCTGCGTGCCTGAAAACATGCACGAAACTTTATAAAAATTTATTCTCATTATCTAAAACGTGTGGTGTGACTTTGAGAGATAGAATGAGGTATATTGTAATAAGAGAGTGTTGTGAAATTAAAGAAGACGTAGTGACCAGGATTGGGGAAGATATGCTCAGACGGTTTGGGCATTTAGAAAAGATAGACGATAGTAGATTGACAAAATGGGTACGTAAAACGAGAGTGAATGAGAGGCAAGACCTCGGCGAATTTATTCAGATCAGATCAGAGACATTCTGGGAAAAGCCCAGGTCAAGAGTACCCTTAACCGACGAGCATGTATGAAGAATGTGATGAGATTGAATGAAGCAAAAGAGGTGTGTCAGGATCGTAGCAAGTGGAAATCCGTGGTCTCTGCCAACCCCTCCGGGAAACAGGCGTGAGTTTATGTATGTATGTATGTATGTCTAGAACGTAATTTACAGGAAAGGTAATACGGCATTCGAGTTTTCGAACTATACCCATCGAACCTAAAATTTTCGACTGTGCCAGTCCAATCTATTTAGAAAGGGCCAGGCAAATTACATTAATTAACATACATACCTATTACCTACATTAACATTAAACAATGATTAAATATAAAATGAAAACAATGATTAAATCAAGTACCAAAATTAAAAGAAAAAACTATTTGATACTCATGAAAATATACCTACATAAAAAAGTGAAGTGACCCGGGAAGGGTTTAAGCTTCATTACATACTCCGGGACAGGTTAAATTAAATAAAAGGTTGTAGTAGGTCCAGACAACCACTAAAAGTCAGCACACGGTTCCAGTAGGAGTTCCGTTGTCCACCTTCCGTCTCCATCATCAGATCAGCTCGCTGTCATCATTATATTGTATTGTCATCGGAACTTGACAGGTATGCAAAATTTCAGCTCAATCGGATGTCAAAAAGTCGTTCTAATTCAGGCACAGAATAAATAATAATACAATTCAGGTTGCAAGATTTGACCCGAACATCTTCTATAAAATACCTGTATATTTTATCGAAGCCGAACATACACACTAACATACAAACATTGCAAGTTAAATAAAAGCTTGTGAAAAAAACCAGTGGGCACCCAACGACGGCAGACGACATTGCTGTAGACCGAGACTGAGATGGAACGACCATCTCGACTCCTGTTCAAAGCTGAACATGCATTTCTAACACCACGCGACCGAGGTCGGTGGTATCAGCAGTTACCGCAAGTCTACCAGCAACCCCTAACCTAAGCAGAACGTAACAAGATGTAATGGGCAAACTAGCGTTAGTGTATATCAGACCCTGTATAATATAGTTAAGAGTATAAATAAGAGTTAATTATGAAAATTCATCACACGTAAACAAGCAATTGGTTGTCTTATTTCTTCTAGAACCGTCAGGGCTACTCTCTGACGGCCGGACCTCATTCCCTGATGAAGCGCTGAGGCTCTGCCTTACCACTGACGCGTCCTACCTCACCATCTACCTTTCACGTGGCGAAGACACTCTTCAGCCCTTAATCATTCTTGTGAGCCTGCTTGACTGGCGTGAGAAAACCACCTATCCATATACCTGGATCCTACCAACACTCCGTCTGCTACCTTAGCAATGTCTTAGGTCTCCTGGTAGTGGATATCTCGCACCTATTATATTTATTTATTTATCATTAGTCTATGGTTAGGGCTAGGGATATAGGGCCGCTAGGGACAGTAGGATAAACTTGGGGTTCAGGCTCTAGGTCTACTGACTTACCGTAGAGATATTGCAGCCGGAGTTCCAAGGGTTAACCTTCCTGACTGTACAACTCCCTTATGAAGGATTGGGCTATAGTACTTTTTTTCATGCTACTTGGTATGTTTAAGTATAATGTTTGTACTTACTGCACGTTCAATAGCTCTCCGGATCCTCTCCGCCTCCATCGCCCTCCGCAGTTCCTCTGCAATGCGATTTTCATCTGCCTGTAATGACACCAATTTATTGCCTGAGTAACACGAAAAGTTAATTTCGTATAACAATAGATTATTCTTTATTAATTGGTATCCAATCAAATCTATAATATTGATTTTACAATTTCCCACGATGGTGAAACCTACAGTGAAAAGAGGCCCTTTTGAAGCTCTGCCTACCCTTTCGGGGAAAAGGGCTTGTGTGCTATGTATGTATGTATGTACCCCCCAAACTGAATCTATTTATTAATATCCAAAACCTAGCTTTGACTCCCGATCCGTTGTTCCGCCCCCATGATTTTTACGGGACGATGCCTGCTGTGCGGCGGGAGAATTATGATAACTTAATATGTTGTTTGTGTTTGTGACCATGTAGTAATAAAACAGTTTAATTAATAGTAGATAGAAGAGATAGACATCGTTAGCATGGTTATAGGTGGCACAAATGTTTCATATGTATTTTTTTTGTACGTACTTTGTTTCAGTTGTATTGTTATTTCTGTAATTAAAGTATATGGTTCATTAATAGTATGCATTATGCTTGTCATAGATATAAGCTCAATATTATTTCAAAAATATAAAAACATATTTTTAGCTACTTTTAAGAAGTTTACATCTGACTGATAACTATATTAAAAATTATAAAATTAGTAAGCAAAACCGTGAACCTAAACACGGCCAGATTAATATTAACCATCTCGAGGGGTACAGATCAGTTAACTGTCAACATACCGAAAACTTGACTCAATCGGAAAGTGCTCCAAAATTCGATCACCATAATGATTTCAGAAAACTAGCAAAGAAGGAAACAAACGTGAAAGCAAAGTAAACTCATTTTACATATTAAAATAAAAATAAATAAATAACATAATAATATTATAACATAACACCTAACAGTACAGTAACAGACACACATAGTCCTGATCCCACAATAGGATCCCCTGTGTCGTGGGTATCAAGAACTACGAGTACTAGGTACCACATCACACAGACCTGGAACAAATATTTGCAGAACATACAAACATTTGTCCCGCAGCGGGAATTGAACCCGCAACCATCCGCATCTCAGCTGGAAAAGTGAATAAAAACAGAGGGGCAAGTCCGAGTTTACACACACCATCGTAACGATGATCGTAACGGCGAGTGTACGTGTATTGTGTAGTAACTAGCCATTAATCTGTGACGTTTTTGGCACAGATTAATAGCTAGTTATTATGTTATACACGTACGATCGTGTTACGTTCACCGTTACGATGGTGTTTGCAAAACTCAGACTCACCCCTCTGAAGTTTTCTCTTTAGTGGTTCCCAATAGAGATACGAATACTAAGAAGTAAGGTTTAATTTGACTTACCTACCGTTACCGTTTTCCATTCTCCCCAGAATTTTAATAAAATGAAAATTTATTTTTTATTTTCTTTGACGTCTTTTTGTTTAAATTTTCATTTTCATGACTTTCTCAGTAAATTCTCCAATTTGAGTGAAACAAACAAAGGTCTACGTAATTGCTAAGAACGAGGGAAAGGGATAGAAATATAGTTTTGTATAGCACCATCTCATTCAGCTACGTAAAGTGTCATGATTACAAATTGTGTAGAAAAGGAATAAAAGATTCCATCACTCCGTTTTGGAGAGGAAGTCGTAATTATTATGAAGGAAGTGACAGTGAAAATAATTCAGTAGGATATTATCGTTAGCGCAAGGGAACTTGCTGATGAAAAATTATGATTTTCGGGGCTGAAGATGAAATTCGAAACGAATCCCACTAATATCATAAATATAAAGTTACAATATGTGGGTGTTTGTATGTTTGTTACTCAATCACGCCTAAACCGCTAAACCGATTTTGATGTAATTTTGTACATAGATAAATTATAACCAGGATTGAAGAATAGGCTACATTTATGCTGGTAAAATACGAGTAAGCCACGGATGGAAACTAGTAAGGTTTTTATTTTTAATTTTAATTAACTCAAATATTAAAAAAACAGTAACTGGACCACGTTTTAGAGACAACAGTTGTTAAGCTAATTACATATTATATAACATCAAACAGACAATATACATGGTCCTGATCACACACTAGGGTCCCCTATGTCGACAACATCAGGAACTACGAGTACCATGGTACCACAACACACAGACAGACCCGGAACAAATATTTGCAGATAGTAAAAACGTTTGTCTCACATCGGGAATCGAACACGCAATCCCTCGCATCTCAGATGGCTACTCACCCGCCGCGCCAGAGATCGTCAAATTAATTTACCTACCTACGACCGTTTAATAGTACCTACTTAATATTAAAGGCTCTCATTTTATGTTCAATATAATGTACCATCGTGACAAACAGGTACAGGTAGAAAACTCTGTTTGCCAGTAGTCAACTTTTCCTCTGTAGTTTGTACTTTTTTATGGCATTATTGTTTACTAAGCTAGCTGTCCCCTCATGACCACGCCAGCGTGAAATTTTCGAAAATCCCACCTATTTCGATTTTCAATTATTTATCTTATCCAAGGTATTGTTAAGTACAGAATAAAAACTATGTACGTTCGACAAACACTCGTAGTTTCAAAATTATATCGACTTCAAAATTTCTATTTCAATGTAAAATATGCTATATCGTGTTGTCTTTAGATTTAATTTACTAAACCCTTTGGTTGGTTGGTTACTTTCAATCCCACTAAGACACAAGTGTGCGCATTCACCGCAAAAAAAGCTCCTTTTAACCTCTCGCCACAGTTTCAGGGCATTCCTCTTTCAACTTCTGCGAGCATTGGGATTTTGGGAGTTGAAATTTCTAACGAGGTCCAATATGGGAGTCACTTAGAAGTGAAGGCAGCTCTAACTTCTAAAAAACTTGGGGTGCTTAACCGTGCAAAACAGTATTTCACGCCAACTCAGCGCTTGCTACTTTACAAAGCACAAGTTCGGCCACATATGGAATACTGTTCTCACTTATGGCACGGCGCCCCTAAGTACCAGCTGCTTCGCTTTGACTCCCTACAGAGAAGAGCCGTTAGAATCGTCAACGACCCCAAGCTCTCCAGTTCACTAGAGCCGCTGAGCCTACGCCGAGACATCGGCTCGCTCTGTGTGCTCTATCGACTCTATAATGGGGAGTGCTCTGAGGAGCTGTTCAATCTCATACCTGCATCCAGGTTCTACCATCGCACTTCTCAACAACGCAAGGGAGCTCATCCACACATCATCGACACGTGGGTGTCTCGTACTGCTCGCTTTACGAGATCTTTTCTCCCTCATACGTGCAAGTTGTTGAATGGGCTCCCTCCTGAGGTGTTTCCGCTAAACAACAACAAGAGCCGCTTTAAAAAAAGTGTAAAAAGTGTCCTTCAGGGCAGGCAACGCATTGGCAATGCCCCTGGTGTTGCAGATGTCAATAGGCGACGGTAACCGCTTACCATCAGGCGGGCCGTAAGCCAGTTTGTCGAGCCATTACATAAAAAAAAAAAAAAAAAAAAAAAAAAAAAAAAAAAAAAAAAACTGATTTTGTAATAGCTTTTCTTATTGAGCACATAGAAGCCAAAAAGAAACGTTCAGACCAAATTTCAAGTTTGAAGAAGAGTCACCCCTTTTTGGCTTCTATTAGATACAATACGAGTAGACCGTAAAACCCGTAAAAACTGACAAAAAACTAAAACTATATTCCATTTGTATAAGCATACTAATCAGACTGCTTTCATTTATACTGTGGCAACTCATAATGAGAATCTTGTGTTTGGAGAACGAACAATTCACTACGATGGATTTTTTACTCTATACCCTCCAGTGTCAGTTCATTATCATTTGAATTTGCTTGCATGATTTTAAACGAAGAGCTGTTTGTTATTTGATTTCAATTTGTGTGTTTGTCATAGTCATTTATAATACATTATATCAGACAATGCATTGTGATCTTGCTGAAAATGTAAGCTTTTTTTTAATACTACCAAGGTAGCAAACATGCATACGGCCCACCTGTTGGTAAGCGGTTACCGTAGGCTATGGACGCCTGCAGTACCAGAGGCATCACACGCGCGTTGCCGACCCTTTAAACATTTCCAAACACCCCTTTTGAAGAACCCCATACTGTAGTCACTTGGAAAAACCTCAGCAGGGAGATCATAACACAACCTGAGTGTTCGCGGGAGGACGTTCCTCTGAACCCGCACAGTCCGGGACCACCCTGGCTCCAAGGTGTGGGGATGAATCCTCTGCCGATAGCTGAAGTTGGTAGGTATCTTAGTTGTTATTAATAGCTTGTTATATCCAAACTAACCTTTTTTTTACTGCGTGAATTACGAAACAATCAAATGGCCCACTTGATGTTAAGCGGTAACCTCCCTTATAGGTCACGTCCACAGGACCCTATGTGGCATTGCACTGCGCTCGCCACCCTGAGACATAAAGATGAAAAGTCTCATGTGCCTGTAATTTCACCGGCAACCATACCCTTCAAACCGGAACACAGCATTGCGAGCACTAATGTTTTGCAGCAGAAATATGGAGGTAGTACTTCCCCGGACGAACGCATTCACTAAAAAGCTTCTACTACTACTAAAATACTACCACCTGTGAGGGGTGAGCCTTCACGAACTACAATGAGGGCTTTTCATTTTCAAATAAATGAAGAAAAGTATTTCGATAGATGGCGCTGATTAAAATGTAGTTGACTACTTTAACAAATGCATTGTCTGTGCTTTTGTGTGATAGTAACGAAATACCACGAAAATATATCACAACGTTGTTGACTTTGACATTTCACTTCATTTTGACAGTTAAATACAGAGCTGGCGCCATCTATTTTCAAGGGTTTAAGCATGATGTGAAACGGCCGTGAAAACCCCACATTAAAAGTGTACTTTCTTTATTATTCAGAATCCATTATTCAGTTCATAAGTTCATTAGATTTAAATGTTCTGGAACATGTTGGATCTATAAAATTATATTGATCGTGTTAGACTGATCGTAAAAACAGAGCCTAGGGGTAGTAGTAGGTACTTACAAGAGAATCTTCGTACGAGTAGTAAGCATTCTCATCGTCATCAGGCCTGAAACAAAATACAAGTTTACTAACAAACAAATTGATAGGTTCTTATGCTGGTGGGTCCTCAGCAAGTGTACTAGCACGAGTATGCACTTGCTCAAAGGAGATTCTAATCGAGCTACCACAGTGTGCAGGCAGCCTTTTTCACGGACCCATCGTGTTTGAGATCTGAGTCAAATTTCATACACGTGCGTTTTTGTAAGGACTGCCCACCGGAGGGGTTTTTAGTGGGTTCGAGCCCACCCCTGTGGTAGAAGAGAAGCGCGAAGACATTTTCACCTCATAAAACAAGTAATTAATTTTGTAAAAATGCAAAGAGCCCCCAACGCTGAACGGCTGAACCGATTTTGATCAAACAAAGCTAAGAACACTTCCGACAAAAACACCTTTCAAACAAGAAAAAAACCAAATCGGTTCATCCGTTCGGGAGCTACGATGGGACAGACTGACACACACACAGAGACACGTCAAACTTATAAAACTCCTTCGTTTTTCGTCGGGGGTTAAAAAGAGGTAAGGATGCTTTATAGAATCGATCAAATAAAATTGAGGATCACTCACGAAGTGACAGAGATCTTAAGATGGATCCCAGACTCCAAGACGATGTCGTGCGCCTCTTGCAGCGTCAGGGTGGAGGTGTCGATGCCGTTGATGCGCAGCACCGTGTCCCCCTTCCTGATGCAGGCCTGCTCCGCGCGGCTGCCGGCCCTCACCTGGAGAACATCATATCAACATATAACTTTTGAAACTATCATACTTTTTACTAGAAACAAGAGGCAATTGAGATTACTTAGCACAGAAATTTCAATAGAGAAGATGGTTTTCAATTATCTGGAGTATGGAAGCCTGTGGTGAGAATGTGTAAGAATCAAAAAAGTGTGGTACCTGTAACGCGTCCGGATACCGTTAGTGCTGTGTGTCAAGGACTCGAGGTGGAGTGAATTGTGACAATGAAATCGATGGTAGTGGTATCGTTCGTAATAATAGAGTGAGAAAGAGGGTAGATCGATATATCTGCCAATAACATCTACTCCCAAAGACTAGTTAGTTCTCCCGTGATCATGGCGCATGCAACTGTTCCGTAATATCGGTAACAATTAAAACTCAAAACTCATGGTAAATATCCCGTTTCTAGTGAGTACTATATCAACAGTCACATAGATACATAGTTCTGCCCCCTTACGGTGCTTATACACGGCGCAGGTAACATGCGTAAAGTAAAGTAAAGTAAAGTAATCGTTTATTATCTTAAACAGTGTATACGTGGAACATTTCTTGACAGTTAAATGTGTATTGTAACAAAAAATATATAAAAATACATTGAAAATTTGCGTGTAGAGGATATAGAGAGCGTGGAGTGGTGAGAGTCGTGAAATAAACAACACTTGAAGATCTTTAACGAAATTCTGACCGAGTGCGCGTGGAACAAGATGGCTGTCCGTCTCCAACTCAAGCCAAGTTGTTCATCCAGCCAATTCAACCATCACCCGCGCGCAAACGGAAGGTTGTTTTACACACATACACATACATAGACACACGCCTTTTTCCTCGAAAGGGTAGGCAGAGCTTCAATGGGCCTCTTTTCACAATGGGTTGCACCATCGTGGAATATAGACGTGACAAGTGGTGAGCTCATCGCCGCCATTGCCTCCCATGACTAACTCGGCTAACGCTTTCTTCTAGTAAGCTGTTTGTTGTTTTAATTTATTATAAACTAGTGACTCATCCCGGCTTCGCACGGGTAGTTTCAGGATGAAAAACAGCCCCCCCCTCCTATACCCAAGCCCCTGGTAGCCTATGTCACTCAGGGTGAATGCAGCTTTCCAATGGTGAAAGAATTTTTGAAATCGACACAGTAGTTTTTGAGTTTATTCATTACAAACATACACACACTCAAAAATACAAATCATTCCTCTTTATAATATTAGTGTAGATTGTGTTAAGCACATCTATTGCCTACCTAAACTGCACATTAATGAATTTAACATTTTGATCTTCTATAATTTCATATTTGTGTTTTATTCTTTCACATTTGTGAGGCACGTCATCTACAATGCGCATGTTGAGGCACTTGCATCGTGTAAAGCCGTGAAAGCCCGCTCGAGTAGCTTGCACATGTAGCCCACAACCACCAAGTAGCTCGCGCATCTTACCACCGCCGTGGACAAGCGCGTATCCAGAGTCTCGAGCACCGCCGTAGGGTCGCTTGCCATTCGATCTTCCATAGATTGCATTTCGGGGAATGCTCCCAGGAACTTCATGATCTCATCCCAACATCTCCTTTACATCATAGGACGAGCAGGCGCACGGCTCGGTACCACCCTTACCTCATTAGTATACCCGCTATTCGTACTAAACGTTTCAGTTCTACCTTTATAATGCAAACTGCTAAGGATTAGAATATACTACCCTTGTCTGTCTTTCCTGAAAACTATTAATCTGGGTCTCTTCAAGTCTAGAGTGAATAGGTGCCTTCTAGACCTCTGTGCTCCATCTTCGGCCACATCGGCACTTACCAACAGGTGAGATCGTGGTCAAACAAAGGACTATCAATGTTTAAAAAAAACAGCAGCAATAATGTCTATAGAATTGATAATTGCTTTCGATTACGACTTTACAGTTCATTGTGCTTAATGTTCTGAGTATTTTCTGCCCTTGAAGCGAAGCTAAAACACGCGGCGCAATGTTCTGCGAAATTGCTATCCGAAAGTGATTACCAGTTCGTTAGGCAATAAAAGGCCCGACCCTGTCTAGGATCGCACTGTGCCGTGGACATAGTACGAGTAACTAGGTAGTAGAACAACCAAAAAAAAAACTTATTAAGCAAACATGTACGACCTCTGTAGTGCGTCGAGCGAGTAGCCGGCTGAGATGCGAAAGGTTGCGGGTTTAATTCCCGCAGCGGGACAAATGTTTGTATGATCTACAAATATTTTTTCCGGGTCTGTGTGTTATGGTGACCAAAGAAATTTACTTTGGTCAAAGACCATGGTACTCATAGTTTCTGATACTCACGATACAGGGAATTCTAGTGTGGGGTCAGGACTGTGTCTGTGACTGTTGGGTGTTATGTTACGTTATGGTCCACAGCAATCGAACCCACGAGTAGTCTCGGCCGAATCCAACTTGCCTTGAGACTACCCAAGATATTAAGTTTCTTCATGTATTTTCTTATGAGACATAATGACTGGTACCTCGGATGAATCCCATGACGTGAAGCTTCTCACTACACTAACGGTAACCTCTTACTGCAAGCTGTTAATCCTTTCGTGGAATTATTGTAACGAAACCTTTTTTTTTTTAGGGAATTAAAGATTTATTTAATTTATACAATTTTGCGAGCTTATTGCTTGTGGTATTTTTTTGAAGTCAGTCAGAAGTTAGCTGCATATAACCGCCGCTAAATTCATACCTTTTGTGTTTTGCCAAAGAATAAGTTTTTTGTGAAAAATATATTTCATAACCCAGGCTTTTATAAAATTCGTGATCGTAATGTAACCGTGTGCTGACCAAAATTAGCCTAAACACTCAGTCTACTATTATCCATCGAGAAGTTCCGTTATCCACCTTCCGTCTCCGTCATCAGATCAGCTCGTTGTCACCGTCATATTGTATTGACATCAGAACTTGACAAGTATGTCAAATTTCAGCTCAATCGGTTTGAGGATAACTAACTGCTTTAAAATCCAGTTGCAAAATTCCACCCGGACAAATATACATTGAAAGTTAAATTAAACCTTGTAAAAACTATGATAAAGAAAAGAAAGCAAAAAATACACATGAAGTGTAGCTAAAAAATACAGGAAGTTTAGTTAAAATACACATGAAGTGTAGCAAAAATATACAAGAAGTGTAGCTAAAAAATACAGGAAGTGTAGTTAAAATACACATGAAGTGTAGCAAAAATATACAAGAAGTGTAGCTAAAAAATACAGGAAGTATAGCTAAAATTATACATGTAGCTAAAAAAACGTCTGTCACAATAGCACAACACCCGGCCGGTACTATTATTTATTCTGTGACCCGGCTTTTGCTCAAGCGTTCTTAAGATCAGCCAAGTACTGTGTCAATTAGATAGCGAAACCTCCTATCTCAATTAGCACGGCGTGCTTTATCAACGCGTGACGTCACGTGTATTTTCACTCTAGCACGCAAATAGATATCTATTCTAGCGTTGAATGAAGTTGAATGCCGCGTTACGCCCTTTTTGGCCCACGTGCAGTAATGCTTCGGACTGGTCGAACGAATGTGATACACAATAACATTTCAGTTTGTGATAATCAGCTTCGAGAATGTCAGCTTGAATACTATTTCGACTGCACTCAGAGGTGCCGCGGCAGGTGAGTAGCCAGCTGAGGTGCGAGGTGCGGGTTCGATTCCTGCTAAGGGACAAATGTTTGTGGATCTGCATTTATTCCGGGCCTGTGCTGTGGTAACATGGTACTCTTAGTTCCTGATACCGAGGACACAGGGATACATACATACAAAGACACATGCCTTTTTCCTCGAAAGAGTAAGCAGAGCCAATGGGCCTCTGTTCACACTGGCTTGCACCATCATGGAAAATAGACTTGACAAGTGGTGGGCTCATCGCCGCCATTGCCTCCCACGACTGAATCGGCTAACGCTATAACACATTCAACAGCCAGCAGCCAGGACAAATCTTATACCAACGAATCTTATCAACAAGTCCGGGTAATCCCTTAGTCAGCTTGTACGACATCCACGACGAGACGGAGGAGTATATTCTTAGGCCCCAGGGATGTGCGATATTCCTTACATTCGATACAATATCTTTAAGTAGATACTAAAACTTCAATAGCCACTATAGTTGAGTAACGTCTCGTGTTTTCTCTCTGACCATGAAGACAGCTTATTCCTATGCTGTGAGATGCCTATATTATATAACATACATAATCAATGTATGTTTTATTGGAAGAAAGTTGGAAGAGGCACGGTAACTCAACGTGGGAACAAGTAATTAATTTTGTAAAAATTAAAAAACCCTCAACGCTATGAACCGACTGACTAACTGGCTGAACCGATTTTGATCAAACATAGCAAAGAAAACTCCCGACAAACACAACTTTAAAAAAAAAAAAAACGAAATCGGTTCATCCCTTCGGGAGCTACGATGCCACAGACACACGCAGGCACACACACACACACACACACACACACACACACACACACACACAGAGAGAGACACGTTAAACTTATAACACCCCGTCGTTTTTGCGTCGGGTGTTCAAAACGGCCAACTTACAAAAACGACTCTCAGCGGTGTCTTGTAGAAGGCCCCGCCAGCCAGCTCGAAGCCCCACAGCGTGTCGTCAAAGGTGATCCTCTCGTGGATGCCCTCGTTCCGGGACGCCCAGGAGGGCTTCACGAGCTCGCCGGCGATGAGCGCCGCGTCCGCTGCGGTCAGCTTCGTGTGACGCATGTCCACGGCATTACTTGCAGTCGTCATACTGAAACCACACTCAAACTTTATAGCAGAGCTTGTTTGTGAGAAAGTTTTTTTTGTATACTACTTGGAATGACGGATCAAGCAGATGGTCCACCTAATGTTAAGTGGAACCTTCTGCCTATGAACAGTGCATTACCTCATAGGTCACGTCCACCTAGGACGCGCCCTATATGCCATTGCACTGCGACCCGCCACCCTGAGACAAAGATGAAATGTCTCATGTGCCTGTAATTTCACCGGCACCCTTACCCTTCAAACCGGAACACAGCAATGCGAGCCTACTGCTTTGCGGCTGAAATAGGTATGGTGGTAGTACTTCCCCGGACTTTGCCTATTATGTCCTAGTTCTTACCTTTTGGTCGAAGGTTCTAAGATTATATTCATACGTTTGTATCGCCGTTGGTTTTCTTAATAATTAATAAATAAATAAATAAAATTATAGAATCATTGTCTGTCTGTCTGTTTCAGCCTAAATTCTTCGAAACTTTATGTCTTCAAGTTCCCACGGGAAAAGGAAAGAATTCGTGATGAGAAAATGAGTATAAAATTCCACTGAGGACTAAGAAGTTCGTTTTTTTTTATACTACTTGAATGACGGATCAAGCTGATGGCCCACCTGATGTTAAGCGGTAACCTCTGCCTATGAACAGTGCATTACCTCATAGGTCACGTCCACCTAGGACGCGCCCTATGTGGCATTGCACTGCACCCGCCACCCTGAGACATAAAGATGTAAAGTCTCATGTGCCTGTAATTTCACCGGCACCCTTACCCTTCAAACCGGAACACAGCAATGCAAGCACTACTGCTTTGCGGCAGAAATAGGTATGGTGGTAGTACTTCCCCGGACGAACTCTTTCACAAAAAAGCTCTACTACTACTAAAACTATTGGGGATTAATTCACAACACCAGTCGAACATACTGGTGTTTACTATGTTAGCATACTTACAAATTACAGGCAGAGGAGACTTTTCATCTATATGTCTCAGAGTGGCGGGCGCAGTGCAATGCCACATAGGGCGCGTCCAAGGTGTACGTGACATATTAGTATTAAAAAAAAAACGTCTACGGAACCACTCCATAAGAGCCTGACTCGCACATGACCGGTTTTTTACGATTCTTGAAAATATGACCCGCATCTTATTAGCTTGTAGTCGTTTCGTTTCGTTTCGTATGAGGTAGTGCTGGCCTCTGGTGTCAGAGTTTGTCAAGCCGCCCGAGGGCCTCTGACATGGCTTATCGACTGCTATTAATCAATAACAGCCGGGACCGACAGCTTAACGTGCCCTCCGAAGCACAGAGCAATGGAAATCCGCACATAACTTAGAAAAGTCATTGGTGCGGAGCCTAGGATCGAACCCGGTATCGTTGGATTCTGAGTTGCACTATTGAACCGTTAGGCTACCGTCGCTTTTTGTAGTAATTCGTAGATATACAAATGCGGCCAAGTGCGTGACGGCCCACACACATTGTAGGGTTCAGTAGACGCTCGTCATATAATGCAGACTTAGAAAGGGGTTTTTCTGTTTTACACAACTAACATCTTCATCTATGTTTTTTTCCTAGATTATATATTTCAGCTTTCTAGTACCTAATAAGAGACTCTGAGTTAAGCCGCGGACAGACAGACGGATTGACATGGCAAAACTATGAGGGTTTCTTGTCTTGATAACTACGGAACCCTGAAAATGTTGAAACGTTTACAAGTCCCTATACGTTTAAATATAAAATGTGTAATTTGCTACTTGTCAATAACACACGCCCACGCATGATGGAGAAATTAATAACTCTCCCTATTTTACGAAACGATTTCTTTGAGAGCTGACGTGGGTTGATTGTATGGAAGTCAACCTTCAAGATATTACTGTAGGGGGATGATTAAACAACTTTTTGACAGATGCACTTCTATAGAGATTCGTAGGACTTCAATCCGCCATTAGAAACAGTTTATTTCAGTTCTTGAACCGTGATAGTAAGACAGTTGAAATAAATAAAATAAACAATAAATAAACAATGCTGGACAGTTCTCACACTAGCCCCAAGCTAAGCAGAGCTTGTGTTATGGGTAGTAGATAATTGATATACTTAATACAATACATTACATAGATAGATATTTTTTATTATACATAGAAAATACCCAGAACACCCTGAACAAATATCTGCAGATCGCACAAATATTTGTTCCAAGGCGGGAATCAAACCCGCAACCTTCTGCGTCGCAGGCGAACCTACGCCTGCCGCGCTACAGAGGTCGTCAAAAAACACACAATCGGGTCGGAAATTTTCACAGATGATGTATTTCTGTTGCCGCTTTACAACAAATACTAAAAAACAAAATAAAATAAATATTTAAGGGGGCTCCCATACAATACCCATTGATTTTTTGCCATTTTTATAGATAATGGTACGGAACCCTTCGTGCGCGAGTCCGACTTGTACTTAGCCGGTTTTTTTAAAGTTATGTCGGTAACTTTGGTGGTAGTATAACCTGTGTAATGTAAACAAAGAGTACGTGTGTGGTTTAGATACATAAAAGTGCATTGCGTGTCTTTTCGGAATGGTGGATTTTGACCTCCAAAACCTTGGATTTTCTGCCACCATAAAACCTGTATTATGACTTGACGGAAACTTTTGATCTAATTTTACTGTAATGTATTATTAGAGAATATACATTATAAATTGAATTGAATTATTATTATTTGACATTGACTAAATTCTTGTAACCCACAGAAGCCACAAACAAAATAAAATAGAGTTTCGTAAACTATACATAAATTGCTAAAGGTTTTATGGGAAAAAACTAATATCGAACAAATACCATCTCTTTTATGAAAGGCCTTAAATGTTGTGTTATTTATTTACGAATGACGAAAATTTTATTCGCTTTCAGTACTTGATAACCTGTCAAAAAGGATTTACAAGCGTGTCTGTAGATTCGAGTAAATACTTTGTAGTAAGAATCGTTTTCATGAAACAAATCTAGATTTGTTCATCTTGTAGAAAGATAACAAAACTACGTTTGAATGAGATAACGCCGACACACTAGCAGCTCTTATTTCATTTTCACTATAGACATAATATAATGTTTCATGTTTCACGTCATATCATATACATTTTCACTATAGACATAATATAATGTTTCATGTTTCACGTCATATCATATACATTTTTAACGTAAATGCATAGACATATATATATTACTAGTGTCAGCCCACGGTTTCGGTCGCGTTTTACGATGATAACAAGTAGCCTGTAGCTAATGCCAGGTCATAATCTGTGTACCAAATTTTATCGAAATCGGTTTAGCCGTTTCGGCGTTATTTAGTAACAAACATACAAATACCCAAAGATACAAACATACACACATTCAAACATTGTAACTTTGACATTTATATTAGTGTTACTATCGTTAGGACGGAGCAGATTACTTGATAAAATGACTGCCAATTTTTTGGTGTCAAAATCAGATATGAGACGATACACCAACGACAACCAGTCTTTGACTTAGTTCTCACGCTATCAGTGGTGTTTTGTGTTGTAACAAAATGCAATGTAGATCAACTGCATCTTGATATCTATGGTTTTCGATTAAAAATAAGTTAGATCTTATTCTTTTCTATAAAGCAATCTAATAAGATAAATGAAGTTTTATAATCAATTTGAATGTCTACGATACCTGCTGCGAGTGTCTACGTTTCTTGGTACGAATGTCTACGATACTTGCTGCGAGTGTCTACGTGTCTTGCTACGAATGTCTACGATACTTGCTGCGAGTGTCTACGTGTCCTGCTACGAATGTCTACGGTACTTGCTGCGAGTGTCTACGTGTCTTGCTACGAATTGCTACGGTACTTGCTGCGAGTGTCTACGTTTCTGGCTACGAATGTCTATGGTACTCTACACTCTTAGTGGACTCGTAAATGTTGGTAGATAGTGGCGTTTTATTGTCCTTTTACATAGTATATTAAGCTTTTAATATAAAGATTATACCCAGATTTATAGGAGTTTTAATGGGGTATAATATTAGTAACATAAATATTAATTCTACCGACAGCATTCTACTTGGAATGTTCTCATAGACACGAAACGACAAATTACAAATCACTAGGCAGATATTGGCAGATACGACAGCTATTTCAAAGAAAATAGGTTATTTTTCCTTGTTCGTCGTACTCGTACATGCTTAAATCAAAAGAAAAAAATAACAATCAACTTCCTCGAAATAAAACGATATTCTTTTGTGACTTCTTTTGTGTTCATCTTCAGGGCCCGTAGAGCTCTGAGGATAATTCCTACTATTAATTAATCATTGATATAGTAGTTATAATTTTCGTAAACTCCAATAGAAAAATACATCGCGAAAATAGATTTAAAAATACATAAAGCAAGTGAAACATAATACCGATATCTACTTAAGCAGAGACTTGTTTCCACGAGCTCTGTAGCGCGGCGGGCAAGTAGCCAGCTGAGATGCGAGCGGTTGTGGGTTCTATTCCCGCTGCGGGGATGTGTTTCTCCGACGTTAACTGCAGAACCTTGGTCCAATATTCATGAAACTTGGGGTAGATTATGTGATTATAATTTTTAAGTTCGAACATGAGCTTAATCGGTTAAAGCTGATTTTGAGGGACCAAGAGTTGACCCGATTTATCGATAAACTATTGATCGCGAGTTCACGTTTGGGAGAACTACTAGTTATGTTACTATGTAGGCTTTGCATTTAAAAAAATGAGCTAATTACATTTTAGTACCAACAAAACACAATATTATAGATGTTGTTAGTTGTTTCGGACAAGTGTCACAAATCGATAAACGATTGATCGCGAGGACACGTTCAGGGTGAACTACTTGTACTATTATAGACCTGAAACCGTGACTTGGTATCATTTTAGAAACACTAGGACACACCAGGTACTTTCACAGGGTTCCTGTAACTTGACCTTCGAGCGTGCACATCAGAGTCAGTGCTCATGAAGAAGGACCTCTAAATGGTCAACGAAACGTCAGCAGGAGAATAGTAAAGTACGTGCGTGATGTATAGTCGTAATTTCTCTAAAACAAAAAACTATAAAAAAACTTGTGCTATTATTTCGTTTCTACACCAACTTGTTTATTTGTAAGCTGTGTGTATTTGCTGTTCAAAATAAACTATTTCTGTTCTATTCTATTCTAGTCTAATTCAAAACTGTGCTACAATAAACTCACCTATAGGTAAATATCTTCCTATAGTGCTATTGTGGGCCGTTGGACTGATTGAGGATAAAACTCCGGAAGAGGTGGCGAGTTGGTACTTTTATTTTCCTATCATAATTGGATATCAGCGCGTATTATTAACGTACATTATTAACCATCTCTCTTCTCGCTGGTTCTTTTTCCATAGAATATAGATTCTTGTTTTTATGTAGTAAACCCATCGACGTAAAATGAGTAAACCAAATGAAATGCTCATAATACACTCATCAACACGGTCTAGGGATATTTCATACTCAATTAAATAACTCGAAAAATACTGGCCGCATTGGAATCTTTTAAACACCGATTTGTTTGTAATTTATCTCAGACTAATTCCAAATTCAAATATTTGTAAATTCTTTGTTTTGGCATTAAAATGTCTTGATGTGTAGGAGAGGGAATTTTAATTTGTGCAAAATTTAGAAAACAATACGAATTACGTTTAGTTACAGTTTTTTTTTCATTTTTAAACGAAAGATAAAGTTAAAATTGAGGTATTGTAGCCATGCAACGCCAACATTTGACGAGGGCGGAGATGTTACGAGCTGTGGGAATGCTGGAAGCTGGGTCTGTTCAGCGTAATGTTGCTGAGGCCATAGGGACCCACCAAAATGTAATTTCAAGATTGTGGACACGCTATCGTGCCACAGGTGAAGTAGCGGAGAGGCACCGGGGGCCAAGTCGCATCACTACCCTCAGACAAGACCGATTTTTGCAAATTACTGCGCGAGCTCAACCAAATGCAACGGCGACTCAATTGGTCCAAGGGCTGCGAGTGGAACACCAAGTGCTTGTGAGTGGCCAAACTGTAAGAAGGCGACTGCATGAAAGCAATCTACGCTCTCGTAGACCACTCCGGGTCCCACCTTTACGGAGAGGCAATCGTGGACGACGATTAGAATGGGTTCGGAACCACGTGGACTGGGGCCGTGAGCAATGGTCCAATGTGCTGTTCACGGATGAATCCAGGTTCGGCTTCCATCCAGATTCACGAAGGACGCATGTTTGGCGAGTTCATGGACGATGGAGCCGTCTTCAGAACCCTCAGGAAATTCACCCATACCAAGGAGGTACAATTATGGTTTGGGCAGGAATTCGTCTTGGAGGACGGACGGATCTCGTTTGGGTGCGGGGCAATATGACGGCAGAACGATACGTCCAACAGGTGCTGGGGCCCGTAATCTTGCCCCACAGAACACAAATGGGGCAAGATTTCCTGCTCATGCACGACAATGCCCGGGCACACACGGCGAGAACGGTAGCAGCTTGGTTACATACACACAATGTTAGGGCCTTAGACTGGCCTGCTCAATCGCCAGATCTAAATCCCATTGAGCATGCGTGGGATATGCTGCAAAGAAGAGCTCTGAAGGAAGTTCCTGAAAATCTGGCTACAGAAGATCAACTTTTTGCGCATCTCAGAAGGACATGGGACAATATTCCGCAGCAAGACATTGACAACCTTGTTCTGAGCATGCCGAATCGTTGCCGATGTGTTATGACCATCATGGGCGCTTTCTCAGACTACTAACTTCAAGTTTATAAATACAAATTAAATGATTTTTCTATTTTTTTCAGTTTTTACTCATAAATTAAAAGTTAATTCATATACGGTTTCCGTCTATGCTTCATTTTTTTTCCATAAAATCCTGAAATTTTAATCGAACCATTATTAAAAAATGGTAGAATATTAATATAACGTATCTTTTAAATATATACATGTCATATAAATAATTAATACATTGAGAGTAATTCGCTTTTTTAAAAATATGCCTAGACCGTGTTGATGTGTGTATTTACTGTGACCCCACAGGCCCTGACAGTTCGTATGTTCTTTTTAACTACATCAATTTCGGTACAAGCAGAATGCCCACCTGATGTTAAGCGCTAACCTCTTCCCAGTGCATTACCTCATAGGTCACGTCTAGCTAGGACGCACCCTATGTGGCATTGCACTGCACCCGCCACCCTGAGACAAAAAGATGGAAAGTCTCATGTGCCTGTAATTTCAACGGCACCTTCTAATCGAAACGCAGCAATGCGAGCATTACTGCTTTGCTGCAGAAATAGGTACAAGATACAAGATACAAGATACAAGATATTTATTTGCATAAATAAGTGTTACAATTTGGTCTTATAAAATAGTGAGCACTTATGACTTATTTGCCCTCTGCAGGCATCGCAAATTTTTCGAGGGCGTAAACTGCTACTTAGTTTACTAAGTATATCTAGTTTACCTTTGTTTTACCGATAGGTAAAACAACTAACTACTAAAATGTTAACTAATACAACAAATAAAACATCCAAAGTTACTAACATTACAGAGTTATTAGGTACATTCATCAATTTGGAAATTTAAGAATAGGTATAAAAGGTAATTTAGGTAGCTAAAGTTGGCAAATGGTCATTTTTATTCTATTAAATATTCGTCAACAGTATAGAAACACCTTTGAATAAGGAATGTTTTTAGCTTTCCGATAAACAACCTTATTTTAGTTTCATTTTTTATATTAATTGGTAGCTTGTTAAAAAATTTTACTGCCATATAATAAGGACTTTTGTTTAGCATACTTATTCTAGAATATGGCAGAAAAAGTCTGTCTTTGTGACGAGTGTTTCTGTTATGTGTTTCGTTTATTTTTGTGAAATGGTTATTATTTTTATAAACGAAAATGCAAATGTCCATAATGTAAATTGAAGGTAGCGTCAGAAGATGAAATGGTATAGTGGTACAGTGGCCATGAGGTATGGTGGTAGCTGTATATATTCTGTGGTGTTAGTACTTCCACGGACGAACTCATTAAAAAAAACTCTACAACTACTCTAAATTACTTTTTAGTAGTAATTACCAGTAGTAGTGCTAAGAACTCCAAAGAAAACATCACTAAATCCCCTAATTGGCACCGGCTATCAACCTATTTTTAACCCCAGACGCAAAAACGACGGGATGTTATAAGTTTGGTGTCTGTCTGTGGCATCGTAGCTCCCGAACGGATGAACCGATTTTAATACAAAAAAAAATGTTTGAAAGGTGAATTAGTCGGGAGTGTTCTTAGCTATGTTTGATCAAAATTGGTTCAGCCGTTTCATTGCGTTGACGGTTTTTTAATTTTTACAACATTAATTACTTTTTGTTTGATGAGTAATATCTTTCCTCTCGCTTTCCTGCAATCTGTGGGAGTGATTTCGAGAAAAGAGACGGAAGTGTGAAACAGGAAGCGTGCATTTTTACTATCAGCGACCAGATAGTACCAGCGAGACATTGAAAGAAAAGAAAGAAATAATATATATTTATTTGTATACAAGAGCTACACAGAAACACAGCACACACTAAGAAGAAACAGATATGAAGGTACTAGGTGTAACTCAAGTAACAAAATGGTTCTGCCTCAGCATGAGTTGGTTGACAGCAAGCTAGCAACCAACGCTGGTCTTCCGGCAGAACCACTTGTTGGCGTTACGGCTAACCATTCGCAACGACTATACACACAACTAACATAAAGAAAACTAATAATAAGAATAAGGTAAAGAAAAGTAAGGTATGCTCAAATTTCAAAAAACCACTCACATACTTTTAGAAAAGGTAAGAAAGTTTTTTTTTACAATACCAATGAAAAATAAAATTAACATTGGTTCTATCAGCCATGTTGCTTATTACCAAGGAGGTGAGATGTCAAATGTTACACATCGTATGCGACTACTGTAAGGCTCACTCGTTTATTTTTTTCTGCGAATCCCAATTTGCTGTGACATCTACCTACATTCTACTTTGCACTCGCTCGTGTGTTTATGGCAGGGACTTCACAGGTGCATTAAATGTCATGTGATTAGTTTCAGCCCACTGTTACTTTCATCTCTAGGTTTAACGTACCTACTCTGTGTCTCCAATAACCTATTATGAAGCTCTTATGTTTTTCCACCCTTAAGACATAACAAAAAAGCGGCCAAGTGCGTATTAGGCAACCCACATTATAGGGTTCCGTAATTGCTCGTCACAATATGCGGACTTGGAAGGGGCTTTTTTGTTTTATACAACTAACAATTTCATCTAAGTTTTTTTTTTACAACTTTTGATGACTGAACAAGCAGATGGCCCAAGTAATTTTCAATGGAGTTTGTATGAAATTTTCCTTTTTACACGCTTTATATTAATGTGCAATGTATGTCCGGGTGGATTCTTGCAACTGAATTTTAAAGCAGTTATCCTCAACCAATTGAGATGATATTTTGCATACCTGTCAAGTTCTGATGACAATGCAATATTATTGATAGCGAGCTGATCTGATGATGGCGACGGAAGGTGTACAACGGAACTCCTCGAGGGATAATAGTAGACTGGCCGTGTTTAGGCTCATTTTGATCAGCACACGGTTACGATCATTAATTTTATGTAAGATTGTATTGAAAAATATATTTTTCACAAAAAACTTATTTTTCATTTTGTTTCTCTTTCGGTTTGGGCACTTTTAAACGCCGACCCGTAGTCTATTTACTTTGAGGCCAGTGAATTCCTCCAAAGTTCTTATAACACCGGAATGCTGACCCACAATGAAGCCTACACCCGTGGCCTAGTTCCGATCTGTAATCCAATACAAGGCAAACTCACAGAAGAATAAATAGTAGACAACTTTGTCGTGTCACTAATAATTTCTGGCTTTTGAAGCACCATGGTATCCGGTAGTTTCTCATATCCACGACATAGGGGATTCTAGTGTGGAATCAGGGTTATGTATGTGCCTGTTGAGTGCTATGTTACCTATGTTATGATGCAACATCGGCCAGCAAAAAGTGATCTATCGTGGGGGTCACATCAGCATTGAGGAATACAAGGCACCTCGCCTTGTATTCCACAATGCTAATGCTCAATGAGGGGAGACCAGGGGGGTTAGTACGAGAATTTGACAGTATTCGAAACTATATGAAGTTTCGTTTCCTTCCATACATTTGCTAGCAGCGCCCCTAACGAAAACGAGGAGAAAACTAAGGACGCTGTCAGAAAATGTATTGAAGGAAACGAAACTTCATATAGTTTCGAATACTGTCAAATTCTCATACAGTACAGTGTAGTATTGTGTACAGTGTATAGTTCTAAAAGATGTTCTAATAGATGTTCGACATGAGAAATTGAGTGCCTACATACATACCTACTCATAGTTTTATACCATATATTTGTTACGCCTTTATTTTTGTATGCGCTTCCGCCAGTCAGAAATCTTCATACAAAAAAAAACGTCACGCGCCACTCGAAAAAGCAGTTTTTATTGAATATCTAAAGATATATAGTTTAAAAAAAACCCGTATCTGAACGTTTTGTTGTATTGATTTTATTTATCCAATTTTTGACCCTATATTCTGTACCATATTGACGAACAATCGAATCTAGCCAAAATTTAGAGCTAACTTTGTGTTATTTTATATCGAAAAATTTTTAAATCGAAATTTAAATTTTTATCGAGATATTCCTATCTTGTTTCTGTCTGGATGATCCCTCGGTATTCTAATGTAGTATCCATCCGTATTTTTAATTTGAATATTGTACTTGATTTAGTTAGTTAAAAATCTAAACTAAGATTGTTAATTTTGCGTTATACCCCACCTTAAGGCATATTCAAATCTAAGCGGTATCCACTACCTCCATGGGTAGCGGTAATACCCGAGCAATATCCCGCTGGGTATTTGGTATGGCATTTCCGCAGCTGTTGCAAACCGGAACCGCATACCACAGTGGTATGCGATACGTTCCGCGTGTTCAGCGAAACTTGGTATTCCCCACGCAGACGCACCCCGCGCCGCCCACAGCCAGCGCTTATACACTTATTTATACACTGAAAATCTACGTGCAACATACAAGACGGAAGCAACGACACTAGCTCGAGCGTCATCGAGACCGCTACGGCTCCCGTAGCGAATACCGCTATGGTTTGAACAGCGCGTTATTCGCATACCCATTGGGATATTGCTACCCACGGCGATAGTGGATACCGCTTAGATTTGAATAGGCCTTTATTGTGTTTTTTTATAGATAACTAGCGACTCGCCCCAGCTTCGCACGGGTATCCCCCGGGTGAACCCCCCCCCCCCCCCCCCGTCCTACCCCTATGTCCTATCTCCTGGTTCTAAGCTACCTCCCCACCAATTTTCAGCCAAATCGGGTCACCCATTCTTGAGTTATAAGTGGTGTAACTAACACTACTTTAAAAAAAAAAAAAAAAAAAAAAAAACTATAAACCTCACGTACCCCGAGACCTTTCCAACGAATGCAAAACCGTGGAAATCGGTTCGTTAGTTCTGGAGTTATAGCGTCAGGAAGGAAAACCCGACTTATTTTTATATATTAGATGCCATAACGTAATTAAAAATAAAATTGATTCTAATTTACTAGGGTCATTAAATATTGTTGTACCTACTTTTATTATAATTAAATTGCGTTAATTAAGGTAATTAAAGTGGATTGCGCTTTCTGACATTATCTGCTGTCTTGCTGTTAATTGTTTGAAGTGAATTTCGTATGCCTGTATTGGTAGATTTTTGGTGTTACGCCTATACCTAACATAAGACCTGTCATGTACCTACCTAAAATTCTGACAATATAAATATAATATTTGTGTTTGTGTTTTGTATTTATAAAGGTTGTAAGATGCAAAAGCAAGCTTTGTAAGCTGATGGGAGTGACATAGGCCTGGCAGTGCCGCCACCTGATACGTGCCGACGGAAACTTTAGGGGTTAATTTGGACTGATTTGAATAAAGAACGTATTCCAAGTTATTTGTGCATAAGAAAGTGGAAAACAGTGCTTCGTGAGCAGACTTAGTAGTTCTCTAGAGAATTAGATAAACGACTCTGAGAGTTTTCGCAAGTCTGTAGACAACATTGTTTTTAGTGATGGTTTGAACTAGTTAATGTTACAATACCACGTAGGTCAAGTTCACCCTACGTGGCCTTGGACTGCCCCCCTGAACATAAAGTTGAAAAGTCAATGTGCCCGTAATTTTACAAGAAACCCTTGAAAGTGGAACCATAATAATTTATAACAATTCTAGCACTACTGCCAACTGCTAATCAGTTTATTTTTGTCCGGGGAAGTCCTTTTAACAAACAAAACGGACAAATAATAAACCAGTAGATTTCTCGAGCACAAACTTGTATAAAACTATGGATCATGTCGATCCATAATGATCAAACAAAGAAACAAAAAATGCAAAAAGAAAAATGTATCATAAAAATATAAATTAAATTTCTTCTCTTTTTAATGAAGATTTTATTATTTTCAAAATCGAGCCTGTAGCTCCAAACATCACTTTTCGATAGCTCTCATAGTCTCAGACTTCGTAGAAGTGGCCTTGAAAAAAAAGCTCAACCTGTAGGTACATCTAGGCAACCTCTTGAACGATTTTCCTCATCTTCGAAATTCTTGTTTATAATTGACTACCGAATGTTTCTGCCAAATTTCATCAAACTCTGCCGGTAAAGAGCGCTGTAGCAAACTTCCCCCCTTTTTGGGGGAAATACCCATCCAATGAAAATCGACAGTGACAAAAAAACTATGAAATTTTAGTACCCGTATATGTTTCATCAAGGTTGGTTGAAAAATACGACGTACGCGAGTACCAACATACACACATACATCCGGACAGATAAGAGCAAATTTTTCCAGTTGTTATACAAGGACGCTTCGCTCTCTTGGTCAATTATTTTTCTAGAAGCAGCTGCGATTTGATTGAGTAACAAACAAACAAACAAACAAACATACATACATAGAAATTACCGCATTTATAAGGTTATTTTACAACAAAACATTGTAACGACTTACCGTTCGTTCATTATGTAAGTACCCGTAAAACTCCACGTGGGATGAACCTTTTTAATTTCCTTAGTTTCCTGACCCAAATTCAATTTGATACCAGTTTAATTTCCCTCGATTATGATCTCATAGAAATCAGTTCAGGCACACATGCCGTATTCTCATTAGTCCGAATGGAACTAAGCTATTTGGGATAATGTTCGGGTAACTTGCTATTAAGGCGCTAAAGGTTCAACTTGTTTCAACGAACATTTTTGTATGAGGCGAAAAAGGCGAGATAAATATTTCTGTTCTTGTAAAAAAAGCTAAAACACGCTACGCAGCAAACTGGTAATCGACATCAAACGTCAGTCTACTACGCAATCCCCCGACTGGATTGAGCTATAGGCTACTTTGAATCCTGGTAAAACGCGAGCGAAACTACGAACACTAAGTTGGGGGTTAATAATAGCCGCCCAAATCGGTCGCTGATAATCAGAACTATTTCCCAAACATAATTTATCGAAACCGCTCAACTAAGCCACATCGACGGAGTTTACAAACAAACCGTGCTTAGTTCACAAACGATGTTGTTTTTGTTAGACAGTCCGTCCATGATTTACTTTGTTATCAAATAATAATCAATCGAAAAGTATTTAGTAATAGTAGAGCTTCTTTGTGAAAGAGTTCGTCCAGGGAAGTACTACCACCATACCTATATCTGCCGCAAAGCAGTAGTGCTCGCATTGCTGTGTTCCGGTTTGAAGGGTAAGGGTGCCGGTGAAATTACAGGCACATGAGACTTTTCATCTTTATGTCTCAGGGTGGCAGGCGTAGTGCAATGCCACATAGGGTGCGTCCTAGGTGGGCGTGACCTGTGAGGTAATGCGCTGTTCATAGGCAGAGGGTACTACTTAACACCAGGTGGGCCACCTGCTTGACCCGTCATTCCAAGTAGTATATAAAAATAATACTGGTGTCCAGCTCAAACATTACTGAAACAGTCTGGTAGTGTGATTGCAACCTACATGAAAACAAGCATTGTAAATTATTTAAATGGTGGAAGCTAAGTTGCAATAAAATTCAGCTAGGAATCGAGCAATCACACAGATAAAAACGATTTCTTAAATTAATGAATGCTTGAATGCTTTGTCTTGAATGAAAAAAAAAACTTTGAGCTAAGAAAATGGTGATTTCATATATAGTGAAACTAGGCTTTGCACGACTAATTTCAAAAAAGAAAAATGTCCAAAGCCAATGTCCAAAAGTAATAATATCCAATTATAAAAATGTCTAATTATTTAAATGTCTAGTACTAAAAATGTCAAATAGTAAAATGTTCTTGCTAATAGAAAAAAAAACTTCTTAAATACATACACTTGATCAAAGACTACGTATCTTCCACCAAGACAAAGAATATAAACTGCAGGCATAAGACTATAAATTCATAATTTTGTAGCTACTAGTTTGTAAATAAATAAACTAACCTGGTTCCCTGAAGCTGATCACCGCTGATCACCACCGTGTCGATCACTCGGTAAAGGGCTATCAACTGATCAATTAATATTGTATTGGCTGGCGTGGGCGTCGTTTGGCCACAGTGATTGATTACGAAACAGTCACGCTGAGCTACTGGTATAAAAATCTACTAGTCTGCTGTTAAATGGTGTTGATCACAAGTAATTAATTTTATAAAATTAAAAAAACCCTCAACGCTGAAACGGCTGAACCGATTTTGATCAAACATAGCTAAGAACACTCCCGAAAAATTCACCTTTCCAACAAACAAAAAAAAACAATATCAGTTCATCCGTTAGGGAGCTACGATGCCACAGACATACACACACGCAGCCACACACAGACACACACACACACACAGACAGACACACGTCAAACTTATTACACCCCGTCGTTTTTGCGTCGGTGGTTAAAAACAATACAAGGCACAGTAACTACAGATGCTATGACATGTTACCATCATTTTCAACGCAGAATCACTCCAAGAAAATTTCGCATCTGCTTGCCTCTCGTACCTACAGACCTATTTCTGCCGCAAAACAGTAGTGCTCGCCTTGCCGTGTTCCGGTTTGTAGGGTATGTCGGTGCCAGGTATGGGTGCCGGTGAAATTACAGGCACATGAGACTTTTCATTATGTCTCAGGGTGGCAGGCGCAGTGCAATGTCACATAGGGTGCGTCCTAGCTGGACGTGACCTATGTGATAATGCACTGTTCATAGGCAGAGGGTACCGGTTAACATCAGGTGGGCCCACCTGCTTGATCTGTCCCTATTAGGGCCAGTTGGGATTCTTGTTCCAACTTCCGCCACTGAGGGCTGTTTCAAGGTTTTTTGAAGGCCATCGATTGACCACGTTCTCGGATTCTATGGTCAGTTCACGGTCACCACTTGGTCAAGGTATTATTCCAATATTCTTGACATATTTCCTGCCCTAATGAGAACGTATCGCTTGTAAGCTAGATTCCGTTTCACGAGAATTATCCATGGAATAGTTACAGTGTTGTCTTTTGCATTGACATGTAGTTTCAAATTCGTTCGAAAGAGACAAAACACGGTGTTTAGACAGTCGTTTTAGATATTTCTAAGTAAAATCATACAAAAACTTGTTGTTTTCAAGCAAAAGTTAAATCAAAGTCTAAGAAAATATCTCAAATAAAAGCGGCCAAGTGCATGTCGGGCTACGCATATTGAAGGGTTCTGTAGTTTCCTGATTTAAACAATTTCATCTTGTAATTTTCAATGGAATATGTACGAAATTTTCCTTAATACTTCTCCAGATACATAGACGAGAAAAAAAACATTCGCTTACTTGTAGGGGAGGGAAACCTAAAAAAAAAATTTCGTGATTAATACCTATGCCAAATTGAAGCTTTCTAGTACTTACAGTCTCTGAGCTAAGCCGCAGACAGACACACGGACGGAAATAAGGGTTACTTATCTTGATGACTGTGGAACCCTACAAACGAGTCTTAAGCGAGGTTTAGGCTAGGTCGATTTTTAAACAAACCTCTTTACAATGCCATATTGGCATTTTTATACTTATTTAGAGTTTTCCACGAGATTCCACACGAATTTGACGTTCCAAATTCAAATCACTTTATTCCCTACGGAGTTGAATAGAATTTTATATCCTTTTAAAAGATAAACAGCTAGGAAGATGTACTACATGGAAATAAGGCTATAAACAAACGACTGTCGTGTGACAATATATTTGTTTCTCTCTAACATAGGATAGCAAGCTATCTTCTAGGATAGGAGTAACAAGGAACACTCTTTAAAACTAGTGGCTATTTTATCACTCAATCCATGTACATTCATGGTAAACGGCTAATTACCTCTATTTTTCGTCACTTTGCTGACGGGTCCTCCGTCGAACGTGGTCGCGGGCGGTGCTCATGATGAAGAGGCTTCTGAACTTAGTCTCGAAACGTGACGAAAAATAGTGGTAATTAGCCGTTTATCTTTTATTCATATGATTCCCAACCACGATAGTTTCAATTCTGTAACTTTATATCCCTTAAGAGATAATGCTTTACTTTACCTTGACCTCAAGATATGTAATTGCATGATATGTAATTGGACATTGTCGAGCGTTTTGAGGGTGTGAAAAGGTTTTTTTTTTCACCAGAATGTTGATTTAGCTGAAATAGCCGTATTACTGACATTACAAGGCCATCAGAGTCACCATACTTCAATCTGGTTACTGTCGCAGAGTATCCAAGAAAGAACCAGTGGTACGATCAGAAAAGTATGTAGGGATTACCAAACTCTGTGGAACTGACCTCATCATGAATGGAAGCGTCAAATACAGATGACAATCACAATAGACACATTCTTGCATTACTGCCAGTTGCATACCCAAGACAAAATGCACCATAAAACAGTGCAGTAAGATCTGTTTTCCTTTAGGTAGTGCTAAATGATGCATGGTGGTACAGGAAATTCTACTACCATACGTGGCATAGCTCTAACTTGAGGCTCGCAAAACAACATTAGGGTAGATGATGTACTCGTAGTTATTATTTATTTAATTCTTTATTGCACAAAACACAAGGAAATTGTGCAAACGGGGGACTTAATGCTAAGCAGCATTTTCTGCCAGACATCCATGAAGATGAAACATAATGGTTGGCGTGCTCTAAACTAATTACAAAAGAAAGATAATAAAAATATTATAGGCAGCTTATAAACTACATACATACATGTACACACACGCCTTTTTCCCCGAAGGAGTTTTTTTTTTATACAACTTGTAATGACGGATCAAGCAGATGGCCCACCTGATGTTAAGCGGTACCCTCTTCCTATAAAACAGTGCAATATCACATAGGTCACGTCCACCTAGGACGCACCCTATGTGGCATTGCACCGCGCCCGCCAACTTGAGACATAAAGATGAAGTCTTATGTGAGTTGCACCATCGTGGGAATACAGACGTGACAAGTGGTGAGCTTATTGCCGCCGTTGCTTCCCACGACCGACTCGGTTAACGATTTCTTATAATAACACATTTCACATCCAATCTTCATTAAATTTAAATGTAACCCGAAAATTCCGTATTGGCACGGATAAAATAATAAGTAATATTGGCACAATTTGTAGGTAAGGTTATGAGCAATATCGGTCGGGGGGGTTGTTGAGATATCGGGGTCAACGAAGGGTTAAAAAAAAAGTCAGACAGTCAGATTCAGTTTTTACATTTCACAGCTATTTTTAATAATTTTTTAGACAATGTGGTTTTTGACATATGAGGGAAAATATAAAATGTAAAAAAACTAAACCTCTAGGGTTCTTCCAGCACCGAAATTACTTTTAATTATTACCATTTCAGTAATGGCTGTATTCTTCGTTGGGTAACACCGTCACGGCAGGATAGTCACGGGTCTGCCAAAACCGATCGTAATTAAGGAAACAATGCTGTCAGTAACACGCGCTCTTACCCTACCGTCACGTGAACTCGGGACAATTCATTTAGATCTGTCACAGATAAAATAATACTGGATCTGTGCAGTAGTTTGACTCATCATCACGTGGCGAGTCGACGTACCTATATCTATGTGTGACCGTGGGAAAGTTTCGAGACGTAGAAACCTACTGTTTTGATAAACTAGTAGTTAAATTTGCATTTGTTACCTGAGGCCGTAGACAAAGTAACATTCTAATAGCGATGTCGCTAGTAGAAAAGCCAGCAATGTATGAGATTGACGTACCTAAGCTATCGATGTATCATTGTGGTAGCCTAACGGTTCAATAGTGCAACTCAGAATCCAACGATACCGGGTTCGATCCTAGGCTCCGCACCAATGACTTTTCTAAATTATGTGCGGATTTCCATCACTCTGTGCTTCGGAGGGCACGTTAAGCTGTCGGTCCCGGCTGTTATTGATTAATAGCAGTCGATAAGCCATGTCAGAGGCCCTCGGGCGGCTTGACAAATTCCGACACCAGAGGCCAGCACTACTCATACGAAACGAACGAACGATATCGCAATATCGAATATCGGAATATGTTTTATGGACGCAGGAGGTTGCGGGTTCGATTGCTGCCTCGGAACAAATATTTTTACGATCTGGAGATATTCGTTCAGGGTGTTCTGGGTATTTTCTATGTATAATAAACAATATCTATCTATGTAATATATTGTATTAAGTATATCAGTTATCAAGTACCCATAACACAAGCTCTGCTTAGCTTGGGGCTAGATAATGTTGGGTGAACTGTCCAGCATTTTTTTTTATTGTCATTGGATCTTGACGGCTATGCCAAATTTCAGCTCAATTGGTTGAGAATAACTGCTTTAAAATTCAGTTGCATGATTTCACACATATAAACATACATGCATTGCAAGTTAAAATGAAAAGCTTGTAAAAACGACTTCTTCTTTTGTTTGTGGCTACCTGTATCTCAAGTTCTCAACCTTGACATGACTTGTGGTCGTGCATGCTGCACGCAGGCTCTGCTATGGACTAGCATTTGTCATTATTTTGACTTGACAGTGACTACCTAACCGCTTTACCCTGGGAACACTTTACGTCACCAACAATTAAATTATTTCATATGTATAAAATTACTTTAAACCTATTTAAATAAAAAGTTGCAAATAATCTTCACAGATGCCTTATGAAGTAACGCATAATCCTATAAATATTTTGAAGTCGACTCTCAGGCCGAGATAAATAGACGTTACTTAGCACGTACAACTGCTTAACATTGTCCCCGTCACCGTCTACTATGCGTGTTTTAACATTAGTGTGAAAGGGACAGCGACAGTGCTGAGCAGTACGTGCTATGTAACGTCTATTTATCTCGGTCATAATCTATGCCTACCTTCATAGGCAACCCTACATTCTACTTACACAAATGGTATGAAACCTATCATAGGTACCATGAGGTATAATGTCTCAAACTGACTTGATTTAGCGCCGACTTATTTTTTTTAAGAGTTTTGTATTTCATTACTTTTTTTTTTAAATGTTTTTGTACTGTAACATTTTTGATGTGTATGAGAAACTTATCACGTATGTTAAGCGGTAACCTCTGCCTATAATTAATGTCTCATAGATCACGTACGCACCCTACTTCGCATTTAACTGGACCCGCCACCCAGATACATAGAAATGATAAATAATATGTGCCTGTAGCGTCTCCACGCACACTAATGAAATTGCATACTTGCAGTTTGGCTTTACGAGGCTAGTACATGTATGTACTTACGCCGTCGTCACTCCACCGCACCCTAATAAAGTCTTATTGTTTAATATTACCCACCTATCAAGTTTGTGAACTATATATCAGTTGAAATAATAAGACATTTTTAATTCAGTGTTATTTTATTTAAATCAAAATTCACAAATAGGTCGAAGTAACTGGCATAATCCTAATCAGGATAAGTCACCAGTTAAATGCCTGTAAGTTCACCGGCCTTATAATTACCCTTTAAACCAGAATACAGTAATAAAACATTTAAAAAAAATGCTGGACTGTTCACACAACATTATCTAGCCCCAAGCTAGGCAGAGCTTGTGTTATGGGTACTAGATAACTGATATACTTAATATAATTTATAACACAGATACTTTTTTATTATACATAGAAAATACCAAAAACACCCTGAACAAATATCTGCAGATCGCACAAATATTTGTTCCGAAGCGGGAATCGAACCCGCAACCTCCGGCGTCGCAGGCGAACGTTCGCCCGCCCCGCCACAGAGGTCGTCAATAAGTGGAGGAGGTGGTGGAGGAATAATGCGAGCACTACTGCTTTGCGGCAGAAATAGGCATAGTGATAGTACTTCCCCGGCCGAACTCTTTCACAAAAGTCTACTTAACAAAGTATTAGCTTCTACGTAAATAAACATCCCACTAATAAATATAATATAATATAATTAATATTAATATTAATAATATTAATTGGTAATATTAATTGGTAATATTAAATGGTAATATTAATTTACTATGTATCCCTGTAATAAGCTGTTAATTGTTGTATTTCTTGCGCACGCTGTGATGCCCTATAATTACGGGAACACTAAGATTAAGACCTTGTTTCGTTTTGTTTTTTGAATGTGTTAGTGTAAACCTGTGTTGGGTGTCCTATTTAATAAAATAAAAAATAAAAACAAAAAAATAAATGACAAAATTACGATGTCTGGTTGTAATGTTTGGATGTTTGGACGTTTGTTACTCAATCACGCCGGAACGACTGAACCGATTTCGATGAAATTTGGTCACCAGATAGATTATGACCTGCATTGAGCTATAGGCTACTCCGTTTCCTGGTAAAACGCGAGCTGCGCCACGCACACTAGTAGGTACATATATATAAACTTATGTCGATAATTGTTAATTTTTACTTCACCCAGTTTATGTAACATAGATGATAGACGAGTACCTAAATAGTACAGTTTTGTTTTTGTTTACAATGTATTATCTGACCGATAAAATTGTAATAGAATGCCATTAAAATTAAATCGGCATTTTTTTAATAGCAATATAATTATTATGAGCGACCAGTGATTAAGATACTTAGTCTGATATTAGATTGATTAATGACTCTGATATAATTACTGTATAAATAATGCTTTAGAATATTTGGGATTGATATTTATTGGCAAGATAATTGCTCTTTATTGACAACAGTTGGCGATGTGCCACGATGCAATAGCAACTCGTGCATTGTATCTTGATGTCTCATTTGTTCAGTATAAGTAACACGTTAATACGTTACTAGTAGGCGGTAGCTTTTTCCTTCGTCAGTTGTAGATGGATCTATTTTACAAGCTTTATACTACCTTGCAATGTATGTCTTGGTGCAATCTTGCAACTGAATTTTAAAGCAGTTAACCTCAACTGATTGAGCTGAAATTTGGCATACCTGTCAAGTTCCGAATACAATACCATATGATGACGGAAGGTGCACAACGGAACTCCTCGATGGATGAAAGTAGACTGGCCGTGTTTAGGCTCATTTTGAAAAAAAAACACAAAATACTTATTCATTTTGCTACTCATACTTATCAATCAGCCATCCATTTAACCTTTAGCGTTTTTTTCCATACCTATTCTTATGACTGATTACCGCTAACTCTGATCTATTAACGCTAGTCAGTGAATCAATGCGCGAAATTGTATTCAAGTCAAATCCGTTACATTTATTTACAATGATCTAAGGTAGGGTAAAGGTGTATTTCACTTTGAGCACCAATTTGAAAATCATCGATTTTAAAAGCACAGCTATGTTATTCGGGGTACCGTGAGTTGAGCCAATTCACTTCATATTTTGCGTCATCTAATTCACGCGTTGCGCGATACGCGTTACACTCCGAACTTAGCCGAGTGCAGATTTCTTACTGCGCAAATCGTGAATATTCACGTGAGGCTTCACGCGGCCCCGAATACCACGGCTGATCCTATTCATTTTTCAGCACCATTCAATGTTTTCGATCGGTGCTCTAAGTGAAATAGAAAAAAACATTCCACGTAGAACACCTACGAGGTAAAGACTCGATCTGAAAATATTAAAAATATTTTTCAATACCTACATGTTTTTATTTTAGACTTTGCCCAGCAGTGGGTTTTTTTTTTATTATACAAAGAAAATACCCAGAACACCCTGAACAAATATCTGTAGATCGTCCGAATATTTCTTGTTGGGAATCGAACCCGCAATCTCCTGCGTCTCAGACAAACATTCACCCACCGCCTAAGGATAGACCCTCCGTCTCCTAGCGTGGATACCATCAACGCCGACTAAAGGATAACACTACACCAGAGATTGGACAGCGGCACCCACCTGAGTACTAACCATAACACCAATACTTTTATTTTATTTTTATTATATTTCTTGGAATGGCGGGCAAGCTGATGGCCCACCTTATATTAATTGGTACCCTCTGCCTATAAACAGTGCATTACCTCATAGGTCACGTCCACCTACGACGCACTCTATGTGGCATTGCACTGCGCCCGCCACCCTGAGACATAAAGATGAAAAGTCTCATGTGCGTCTAATTTCACCGGCACCCTTACCCTTCTAACCGGAACACAGAAATGCCAACTACAATCACCAATCTATAACACTTAGCACTTATAACATATATAGCTTTGTGATTGTGGAAAACCCTGCCACAATCTGGTAGACGAGATAGATAGTTGACTTTCCACCAGCGTAAGTAAACAATATGATAAATGTTGGGCTGATAACAGTTATTTATTACTGGGTTTTTACACAATAATGTTTTAATTCCATTCTGGATTAAACATCATGGATTCATCACATCACATGGATTGTTTATACATCTAGGTAGATCTGTATGTATGACTGTCTGGAATGACTCGCTTCATCAACAAAAGTTTGCGATTAGTTTGAAAACATATTTTTTTATACTTTCGTTGAAATAGTGTTAAAATTATTTTCCTTTTAAAATAACAACATTAATAATAAAAAATAACCCATTTTATAACTTTGTTTTTATGTATAAAATCAACTTAAATTAATTCTTGAGGACAGCGATTAAGGTGGTTGCTTTCGCTTGTGGCACGAAATTCAAATTTTTTCGTGATTTTTCTCATCATGAACACTTCTTCAGATAGCGAAAACTAATTTGACGGTAATTATGTGACCTAACACACAAGTTTTAATTTATAGTATCACATAAATAACGAGTATTGTCGAGCATAGTCGAACAAATTATAAAACGTTGGTACTTGGAGACGTAAAAAGGAAAATGTTGTACAAATTCCATTGAAAATTACTTAGATGAAGTTGTTAGATGTGTAAAACTGGAAAGGAAAGCCCTCTTGTAAGTCCGCATATTGTGACGGGTCAGTACGGAACCCTTCAATGTTGAATAGACGTCGGCCCAAAATAAAAGCAGCCGCTTTTATTTTTCAATATCGACAAGCTGGCTTATACCCGCCCGCCTGATGGCAAGCGATTACCGTCGCCAATTGACATCTGCAACACCAGGGGAACAGCCAATTCGTTGCTTGCCCTGAAGGACTAAGCGGTTCATGTTGTTGTTTTGCGAAAAACACCTCGGAAAGGAACTTATTCCCAACTTGTACGTAAGAGGTAGAAAAGATCTCGTAAAGTGAGCTATATTCGGGACACCCACGTACCTATACTTCATCGCACTCTGTATGTGCGTGACACGGCAATAACACTGTATTGTGAAGGTGTCTTATTATGATCCTATAATACCTGGTTTACTGCTGTGGTGTGTCCGGCCTAAGAATAGACCCCTCCGTCTCCTCCCGTGGATGTCGTAAAAGTCGACTAAGGGATTACCCGGACTTGTTGATAAGATTCGTTGGTATAAGATTTGTCCTGGCTGGTAGCTTATTATGGAATGTGTTATTACTGGAAGAAAGCGTTAGCTGAGTCAGTCGTGGGAAGCAATGGCGGCGATGAGCTCACCACTTGTCACGTCTATATTCCACGATGGTGCAACCCACTGTGAAAAGAGGCCTATTGTGGCTCTGCCTACCTCTTCGGGGAAAAAGGCGTGTGTCTATGTATGTATGTATGTAATACCTGGTTTAACAAAATTAAACCTAGGTAGGTACGTAAACGGGATCTATCAGTACCTAGGTACAATAGGACAAAGCGAAGGGTAATAAACAACTCACCTAATGATGCATCTCTGGCGTGATCGCGGATCTGGGATTCACAGAACCCGAGGGTCACGATATCTGCTAAAAGTAGGTATTCTGGGAGTTGATAATCGCACTTATATAAACAGGACACTCATTTACTTTGGATACCAGTCGTAATCAGTTCATGTTATACGAACAGTGCGTAAGATACAATAATGTCGGTGAATTTTTATACCATTTTCTTTGTTGCACATTTAAGTGCTCTGTGTTTGGGTAAATATACATTTATTAAGACCAAGCATCCACAGATCTGCATCGTTCGCATCTCGGTCAGATAGCATTGTAACTCCCGTACAATAAATCCGATGCGTGCGTATGAAGCAGACTTAGAATATTAGGATCCGTTTGATGCGATCCTTCCGATGTGTAGCATGCCGACCTGTGGGCGCTTACCTTTATTTTATTTTATTTATTGTACAAAATCCACAGCCCTTAATTTAAAAACAGTAACTTCTTAATATGCTAATCCTAAGGCCAATAACGGATTTACATTTTATACAACATACATTTCTGAGCAAACAGACAAAGTGTGAAAAATAACATTAACCTAACATAGTAATAATAGCAAGTAAATGTAACCATGATAGTTTCAAAAGTTAATTAAATGTAGATCCATATAATATTCAATAAGAATAGGTATATAAAAATAATGTATATAAATATAAAATTAATTATGTGGAAAAATTACAAGGGGTTTAAGAGTGTTGCATTCACTTTGCATGATCATCCTCCATTATTTTCAAAATTTACCTTTGGTTGCGAGGGCGTTCTACCAATACCAGGACTTGAATATCATGTTCCTCTACTCCAATATGTTCAACAATCTGTGCATGTGACATCAAGACGTCGAAAATTAGATTCGTGGCTCGCACAATTTCTGAGAATAACTTTTTCATTAAGTACATAGTTATTTTTAAAAACCAGTAGTTTTGTGTTTTTGTTTTTTTGTGCCCTCTCACGCACAGACTTGTATAAAACTATGCATCATGTCGATCTATAGTAATCACACAAATTTTTTTTTATAATAATTGTTTTACAGAAAAACTAAAATCAATTTCTTGTTTTTTAATGCAGAATTTATTGTTTTCAAAATCGAGCCTGCAACTCTTAACATCACTTTACGAAACCTCTGACGGTTTCAGACTTAGCATAAGTGGCCCTGAAAAAAACTCATCTGTATATCTAGACAACGTCTTGATAGATTTTGCTCATATACGAAGTTCTTGTTGACTGACTTCAAAGCACTTGTTGTTGAATTGACTATCAAATGTTTCTGCCAAAAATTATCAAAATCAGCTGGTAAATGGCACCATGGCAAACTTCCCCCCTTTTTGGGGGAAATACCCCTACATTCAAAAATAGCCGATGACAAAAAAAAAACTATGACATTTTAGAACCCGTGTAGGTACCAAGTTTTGTCCAGGTCGTTTGTATAAAATACAACCTGTAGAGGAGTACCAATACACTGACAGAGGAAAGCAAATTGAACTTGAAGCAGAGACGCTTCGCCCGCTCACTTACTACCTAGTTTACCTTTTTTCCAATAAAATACACTGCTGCTAAATTGAGGAGGTTTTATTCAATTTATACTATAGCCTGTTTTTTTTTTAATGTCTTATTGACCAAAATGGCTATATAACCTACGGATACGCGCATTACGGCATGCGCATTAGAATAGTGTTTTTACACTCATTAATTTGACGCCATTTACGTTATCATTTTTCAACTGCTCCGTTGGTCAGACATCATGTCAGTCGCGGGTAAGAGACCGGTTGAGAGACGCTTAGGGCAGAGGAGGCTGGCAGAAGAGAAAGGAGGCTATACCCAGCAGTGGGTGATTCCAGGCTGAGATGGTGACTTAGAGCATTGCGGCCTAAGTATGAATTGTGATGTAGGTATAATTTTTGTGTGGTCTCAAAGCACTGGTTCTTTTTTGTATGAATGTTGGTGTTTTTGAGGTGTTTTTTAGCTATGTTTACTGGAAATTAATGCAGGTATTTCCTGGTTCCAGGATCGTATGAATACTTTTTTGAAGGTAACTCAGGCAGTTTTGCTTTTGTAACCTTTGGTTTGCATCTAAAATGTTAATTTTCATTATAGACAATATTCGAACTTTAAATTAAAATTCAACTTAAACGTAGGGGAGTGGGGCCCGAAGCGGGCACGCTTAGGGAAATTAAGAAAAAAGTAGGTTAGAATTGTCATATTCCAACAACTTTAACTGCTATCGGGTGCTAAATTTATCGCAGTTTAAAACTGCATTCTCATATTTCCTACGTTGTGGGTACTGGGTGAATACAATTTCACGGTGTATACAAATAATCAATGTTTGTGTTGTAGCGTAAGGATATCTTGTACAAAACACAGAGGTGACATTATAAACCAACTTAGATGATGGTGTTTTCAGGTTCGGACGATGAAGCTTCTATTGATGTCTGTGGGGAACAAGGTCTCGGTGGTGTCGGTAAGTCTCCGTTTTTTCGTACACGTTGCTTATTTTCATACTTTATCCAGCCGTTTATCCAATCAACGGAATGCTGTAATTCAAAACAAAAGCTAACCGGATGAGATAGTACCTATACCAGGGGTGTGAAATGGTATGAGAAATGTAGAAGCCTTAAATTTGTTTAATTTGCCACAGTATTTAAATGGTTAAAGAAATTCGCGTGAGATCCTTTTTTATAAACTTTTATAACTTCTCTTGTTTTAAGTCTTTAACAAATGAACAGTTAAGGTGGATACTATCGCTTGAGGCGCGAAATTCAATTTTTTTGAAGTTTTTTGCTCATTACTGCTCATTATTATAGCTACGAAAACCCGAAACAAAAAGTTTGTTTAGGATATTCGTTGCTAAACTGATCATATTTATGAGATACCTACTATCAGTTAAAACAGGTGAGGTAAGTCGCCTAGTTTTTGCAAACTTTCTGAAGAGGTGTTTTGATGAGCTGTAATGAGCAAAAAACACGAAAAAAAGTTAATTTCGCACCGCAAGCGCGAGCATCCGTCGACTACACAATGAACATTACAATATTATTTATCAGTACCTAATGGAAAATTCGTGTGGAAACTCGTGGAAAACTCTAAGTAAAAAATTACCATATGGCATTGTAAAGAGGTTTGTTTGAAAATCAAACTGGCCACCATAAGCAGAAATAATAAAAAAAAAGGTGTGTTTACAAAGAATGTAAAACAAAAGACGGTGTTTGGTGTTTTGATTTTCAGTGATTTTTTATTGCCTCGCAGAAGGTGTGAAAAGTAGAGTATGCTCCTTTGTAATCTGTCTTCATCTTGGGCAGCTTGAAGCCCTCGCTTCACTCAGGACTCTATATAACTCCCTCGTTACGCTCAGGGTTCAATATTCCGCCTGCGACGTAAGACACTGCTTTATTTCCTCAGTGCATAATCTACTATTAAAAATGCCAACTTCTCTAACTACCTCACTCAACCTTTCCCCCCCTCATTTACTACCTGTCTCATTCCTACCTTCCTATCATTTATTAATTCCTGGATTATGTATTTAATTTGTACTATTATTTATTCTGTGATAATAGTTTAATTAAGTGTGTTATTTTCTTTGTGTCTTTTTATTTTTGTCCGGTTCTTCGTTTTTCTTAGCTTTATTTGTATTAGGTCCGCTGCTCTTACTAATTTACTCCTAAACTTCAGTGGAGTGGAGTCCTGGTGACCTGTGGCACAGGTTTTTTTATAAACTTATTTCAGGCACCACCTCTCACAAAACTTGTTCAAAGTTTAAATTGTTTTTAAGGTTACCTATGTGAAGAGAAATAAATGAAATTTGATTGTTTGTTCTATTAAAAATGCTCAAATACAGTTGCCGAATAATATTTGCTGAAGATTACTATTTTAGTCATATAGGTAAATATTATCGTCCGCAGGATACGAGTACTCCAACCTAACCAGACACTGTTACAAGCTTCATACGCAGGCAGCGAACTGGACTACCGCGAGCTGGCTCTGCGCGGGCGAGGGCGCGCGCCTCGCCGTACCGAACAGCAACGAGGAGGCGAGGGTCCTCACGGAAATCTTCAAGAAGTATCCTGATACTGAGATAACCAACGCCCACTACCCGTACTATGCTCTTGTCGGCCTCTATAACAGGGAAGCAGGAGGCTGGCTTACTGTCGACGGTGAGATTTGTGTAGGAGCTTTCCATAAAAAAAACCTTTCAGAATTAATGAAGAAAAGGGGCAGTTACTTTTCAGGTTTTTTTTGGCAGATTGTTTTCTAGGGCGTAGCGAGGTATGGGCAGGGAGGGGCAGCTGCCTCCCCTTAAAAGAGCGGTCGTTCGCTGGTTACGAGCTTCATAGCTTGCGAAGTTGCGACGCTTCTTATAAGACCTAAGAAACTAACAGGCTTGAAGGCTGGCTGCTAAAATCCAACAACACGGAATGTGATCTCTAATATATATTTGTCTACATAATTTCTTACTCATAAAAATGTCACTTATAACGACAAGGATAGCGTAGATTTTTATCATAGAAAAATGAATCGCAACCCCCAACATTTGCTTGATTAATATACATTTAGAATGTGCTCATCGAGGCCTTTCTTATAATTTGATACCAAACTTGATTTGATTATCAAACTTAGGTACACGTTTTTGACAACATATATTTTTGCGCCAAAAACACGGCATTTACATTTTTTATACTATATACCCAGTGACATTGGTGCAATAAAAACGAATCTAATGACATCTCGTTCAACAAAATTGGTTAAGCCGTTTAGTAGTTACGAGGGAACACATACATATACTTAGGTCAAACACTAACCCTCCCTGCGGTTCTCCGCAGGGAGGGTTTGCTCCTTTTTGGCTTCTGCCAAAAAGGAGTGTTCCTTTTTAACCGACATGCACGCACGTCGGTGTTTAGCACAGTGTAAGGCCTTGAAACTATTAGGTACTCTATTCACAATTGCCAATCTCTGATTGTAGACATACCTACTTACCTACCTAATACAATGACATTTTCATGCAAGATACTGTCGAAATTCTGTTAAAACATTTTGTATGAAAATGTTCATTCAGCAGATGTCCTAGTCTAAGTTTTGCAGCAACCATCGTAACGATGAGAACGTGATGACGATCGTTCGCGCATTGCTTGAAAGAAACGGCACAAATTAATGACCTACGTAATACACGGACGGCCGTCATCACGAGAATCGTTAAGATAGTTGCTGAAAAACTCGAACTTGGGACTCAGGTGAGTATCCACTATTCTAATACAGCGTCTTTCGTTGGCAAGTGTGTGCGAGTTGCTTACTTTACATCTTATTCCTATTCCAGGTCAGACCCTCCAGCAAGCTGGGTATGCTCATTGGGCAGAAGGTGAGCCAAGAGACGAGGCATCCAAAAACTACGCATTCATTAACAAAGACGGCAAATTGGGCGATACCTATTCAGTTTTAAGACATCCGTTCTTCTGCGAAAAGGTGCCCGCTCCGAAGTGCTGGTAATTGAACAAGAAGCGAGTGTCGCACCACAAAGTGCATATGTAACTAGTTATGTTAAAAAGGGTCAAATAAAGCAATTATTATTTAAATAATAAATATCAGAACATTAAAAAAACATGTTTTTTTGGGTCAGGGTGTCCCACACTGACCGTATATCAAGATGGACACCGCAAACACGTAAATTTGTTTGAAACCAAGCGTGTCGTTTAATTTGCACCTACTTTGTCACGAAATATCTCCATTGGCACGGCTAGCTTATTTCGAAGAATTTTTACAGTTCACTAGCGCAATTAGGAATTTTTCTTTTAACTTCCTTCTTGCTATCGAAGACGCGACTATGGCCGAGAGCGGACGGATAGGTTTGTTAATAGGTGAATTGCGCAAACTTTCGGACAGACAAAGGAACACGCAAAGTAGGTGCACTTGCGGTGTCTAAAAACAAATTTATTACACTGTCCGCAATATGTTCAGCTCAACCTTCAAGTAATTTCTGCATTTAAGCCCATATATGCAATCCGCATACTCATCAGACAGGTTGTAAGTGTGATGTTATTGAACGTTCAGATGTCATAAGGTATTTAGGAGTTTTAATCGATTCTGCTTTAAGCTGGCAAAAGTAGAAGTGGTTGCCTGAACATATTCAGGCAACCACTTCGAGAATAAGAAAACTACTTTACATATTTAGGAAACTGAGAGCAAGTGCCGATCATAAAACCCTCAAAGTAGTCTACTTCGCGTTATCACAGTCAGTTCTGTCCTACTGTATTGCTGCATGGGGTGGCGCGCCTAAAACAACACTCATTCGCTTGGAAAAAGCACAAAGAGCCACCTAAAATGTAATGTACTCTAAACCTAGACTCTTTTCGACAAATATCCTATACACCCTGTGCGATGTGCTGTCAGTACGTAAATTATATATACTAAACTTTATTTTACTTTGGTCGAAGTACTAAACATTATTCTCCTTAAACACCGTAACTTATGAACCTAGCAATATTTAACAGAAATAGCGTAGCAGCGTAGGGAAAAAGTGGTTTGCTCTGTTCGGGCACCTCGTACCGTGTTTGCCTTGCGTCGTTATCAATGTTTAAGCCCCGTTGTATATAACAGAATAAATAAGTTGATTATACGACATGACATATAATAAATGTAAAACACATATAATAGATAGGGAGCTGGCGAGCAAAATTTCGGTATAATCAGCACACATGGCAGACGTTATTAATAGTGATAATTATACCCTAAGAAATATCAAGGACCTCGTCTGCCACCATGGTAGCGCTGCGTTGTTTTACAACATTTCAGAAATGTAAAAAAAAAGGTGTGCTATATTATGCGCACACGTCTGCCTCTGGGGCTAACGATCAAAGTCATTCTGGAAACACAAAGAATCGAAGAGGCGACATCCAGGGCTCTGACTTTTGTAGTATACTTACAATTTTTAAAGTTATTTTTATGATTTAAAAAACTGTATATTATGAAGTGCACACTTGGCAGATTTGAATTGTTCGATTAAAAACAATGAGAAGGACCACGGAAAAATAGTCTGCCAAAATGTTGCCTCTGCGTTGCCTATTGACAGTACTCCAAAAATGTAAAAAGTGGTGTGCTATATTATGCTCACATGTCTGCCTCTTAGACTGATGTTTGAATTTCTTATGAAAACCAAGAAAATCGATGAGGCAGACGTTCAGGCCTCTGATATTCCAAAGGCAGACCATTTGTTTTTTTTTTCAACCCGACCCTCGCGCCAAACCAAGCCGGTATAAAATATATGTCCACAGTGAAATAAAACGACTTATGGACTATTTTTCATTTTCCTTATCAAATTTCCCGCATTGTCCCAATGAAAATAATAATTTATTTTGATATTTTGCATGAAAACTTTACTTCGAGCATCATAAAAATATTAACTGTGATGTTATACAGACGAAGAATTTGCGTGATTTTTATCAAAAGTTATTTTCAGTGAATTATTTTCCTTGATTCCGTGAATTTCAAACAGTTGTACAGCTGAAAATCATTGAGCAAAGTGTCTGCCACCATCGACGTTTTACTTTGGTCGAAGTCTGCCACATGTTTTTTCGAATCCACGGAGTCATAATGATTCGAATGGGCGCAATGAGAACCGTGTGCAAATGACTTAGTAGAGTTTTTTTTTTTTACATTTTTACAACTCCGTCCCATGATAACGCAGAGCCCTGAACGTCTGCCTCTTCGATTTTATTAGTTTCCAAGATGACTGTGACCATGAATTCCAGAGGCATACATGTGCAAATTATTTAATACCCCGATTTTTTTAAGCAACTAATCCGCTGTAACGCGAAAACGCAGCGACATAGGTAGGACCTTAATTATTGGACCAAATCATTCGTAATGATTTTACTGCAATCCACCTCGACGTAAAACGTGTGCAAATCATACCCCGAAATGCTCGCCAGCTCCATCTATAAGGAAATGGTTGTCTTTCTCTCATCTACGACGAAGCTTATGATCTTACAGGAATAATAAACTAACTTCCCATAAACTACACAATATGAGTTTATCTATTACATTCTTTACAATTACTTTTAATTTGTCAATTTCCAATGTATATACCTACATAGGTAGGGTTCCCTACCTGCGCCACAAGAAAGATATCAATCTGTGTCAAGTCGTGATTTAAAATAGTAAATAAATAGAAACTTCGCATCTTGGAGTTGAATATTTCGACAAGAGTGTTCCTTGAAGACATGACTATCGATTGGAAAAAGAGATCAGGATACTCACAACGTCCAGCTGCGTCAAAAGTCGTACATACGGCAAGACAACTATTTATATGGATGCACCTTCAGAACTTTTCTTCTTTTTCTTTCTCTTGATCTTGGAATACTTCAAGCATTTTCGCCAGTGTCAAGTAATATTATTGTAATGTATAATTCTTTACGAAAAAAAACTACATCAAAGCTAGGAATTTCTCCCGAATGCAAGATTTTTATATGATATCTGATAATCTGATATCATTCTGATAATGGATATCTTTATTACTGCACTCTCCTCGAGCTAAAAAAACAGTTTTTTTGCGGCTCGCTCCTCTCGCCGTTATAATGTTCGGAAAGTGGGTACCTTACCGCACTCTGCTCGAGCTAAATATTCAGAATTTTTCGCGGCTCGCTCCACTCGCCGTAATATAAATAAATAAATAATGCTGGACAAGACAAAACTGACAAATCCTATTATTTCTTTTGTGGTTTTTCTAACAGATTGACATCAGATTTAATGACTTATCGTGAGACCTTGATTGTTTCTTTCTCATTGACCTATATCTCTGTAATTCTCTGTTTGCAATCACAACTTTGATCAGTTAATTACCATTACTTTGAATAACTTCAGCAAGTCTGATAAGATGATAAGACAGTGATTCATATCGGGTACCTACTACAAAGTGGTGTTTTTTCTTCAAGACTATAAATAAATAAATAAATAAATAATGCTGGACAAGTTCACACAACATTATCTAGCCTCAAGCCACAGAGAAAAGAATACTATACTAGTACCCAAGCTAAGCCAGAGATTGTGTTATGGGTAATAGTTGACTGATATACATTATACAATAAAAAAAATATATAATGAATAATAAATAATGATAGATACATTACATACATTAGATAGATAGATATTATTGATCAGGGTGTTCTGGGTGTTTTCTATGTAGGTAACATAGAAAACACCCAGAACACCCTGAACAAATATCTGCAGATCGCATAAATATTTGTTCCGAGGCGGGAAACGAACCCGCAACCTCCTGCGTCGCAGGTGAATACCTGCGACGCAGGAGGTTGCGCAGGAGATCGCCTCCCGTGCCACAGAAGTCGTCCATGTTAGGCTTAGGCATATGTTCTAATGATAGTTATATTTATTACAGTACTCTCCTCCAGATAAAAATAAAGAATTTTTCGCGGCTCGCTCCGCTCGCCTTTATATGTTCTCATGGTAGATAGGTATCTTATGACTGCACTCTCCTCGAGCTAAACATACAGAATTTTTAGATCGCGACTGATCATAGACGCGTTGGAACTGGAGTAAATTAAGTTTATAAGACGATTCAAAATGATCCATGTGATAACAATGAATAAAGTATTTTTGACTTTTGTAGAGCCAAGATGACTCCCAAAATCTTGAGCTGGGACTGCGCCTTGTAGAGCTTCGTAATGACGCGGTGACGTAACCTATGAAAGCTCTCCTATATCTCTAGCACTTATACCACAGCGCCAAGGGATTCACACATTTCAACAAAAGTGACACTAAACGAAAAACGCAATTTTTCAGTACAGACGTTTTAAGTTTTGGTAATTTTTATTTCTTCAATATCTTGACTATGAATTGAAATAGATGCGCTGTTGTTACTTTAAATAATAGTTCTGGTATTATTCTAACAGAATCTGGTTGTTTCTCTTTAGATTATAAGGTTGGTGTAGCAAAAAATTTGTTTAAAAAAAAAGTTCAGTTTAGTGCCACTTTAGTTTTTACATTTAGAAAATTTAAAGTGACACTAAACATAACATGCCGATTATGTAATAAGACAATTAAAAATTACTCACAAGACTATTGATACAATACTGGCATTATACCGATAATGCCGTTTATTAGAATAGCGTTACACAATTTTTTTATTTGTATTACGCAATAAGCGGCACTAAACGAAATAGTTCACTTTTTACTTACTCTATGAAATAATTATTTGAAGCAAATTTACGGCATAACTGACACTAAACAAAATAGTTAACTTTTTCAATTTTTCATTGACGGACAAGCACAAATCTTAGAAGTATGAAGTGACAAATGGTGCCATCTAGCGACACCTAAGTCAACTATTACAAAATGGGTCTTTGAAGATTACGTAGTTTTTCTTGTAGATTTCAGATGTCGCTGTAACTCAATACCACCAAATTTCGTTTAGTGTCACTTTTGTTTTAAGGGTGCGATTTGTAGTGAAGCTAAATTAATTGAACTGAACCAAACTCAAACTATTCAACGCCATCTATCATAGGTAACATAAAAATACTCAACTCGCATAATCTGTCTGTCGTATTTTATTAGGTACATAATAAAGGAAAAAAGAAAAAGGTTACATTTGGAAGTAAAAGGTTACTTTTTGAAGACTCTCAGGTAACTTTTGACAAGAGCTCGGTGGAAACACTGGTCGCAAGTTCTAAACTTTATTTTGAAAAACACAACATTTGAATCAAGTTTTAAAAAAACGGAGGTACATTTATTATTTTTCATTAGCTTAAAAATAGCCAATTAATATGCCCTTTCTCCGTAAATAACTATTATATTGCTAAGAATTTCTAGTTATTTTTATACCGGCCTCCATATATTTTTTGGACATCTCCTTTGTTCGTGAAGTGAGCCTGCTGTACTGTATATATTCTGTGCCATAATTTTAAAAAAAACTGGCTTTGTTTTGTTTGTTTCTTCCTTCCTTCCTTCCTTGATTTTTATTTCATCCATCATCCATTCGTCGAAGTCTGACTGAATAAAGTTGGTGTTCTGTGATATAATGATAATTTTGAAGAAAGTGTACACTCTGGTCTTCCTTCGTAACGAGCAACAAATACTACTGGGTCTAAAGAAGCGTGGTTTCGGCGTTAACAAATGGAACGGTTTTGGCGGGAAAGTGGAACCAAAAGAAGAAATTTTGGATGCTGCGGTGCGCGAATTGAAAGAGGAGTGTTGTATGAGTGTTAGAAAGCACAATTTGAAGAATATCGGGAATTTACAGTTTACTTTTGAAGGAGAGGCGCTGATGATGGACGTACGGGTCTTTTCTGCAACTTCTTTTGTAGGAGATCCTGAAGAGACTGAAGAGATGCTGCCAAAATGGTTTGACTACGATAAGATCCCTTTCGAGGATATGTGGCTGGATGATAAACTTTGGTTTCCTTATTTGCTGAAGGACAAGCTCTTCTATGGCAGGTTCCACTACCAGGGCTATGATAAAATACTAAACTATACAATTCAGGAATTGAACTCAATGGAAAGAAAATGAAATGCTGCTTTATAATCGTCGGGTGATGTGATGAGCGATGATTCAAGATTATAACATTCTGTGAATGATACTCATTGTTTATTTATTATACTGTGTTCCTCCTTTCTTGGTCAGCCTGCCTGTATGTGTAGTGGCCCTGAACAGGACCTTGTGACTGATGATACCTATGTTTTAAATTTCCAAATAAACTTTTGAAAGTGCACAAATCGAGAACCAACGTGAAATGTCAAAGTTATTATTAAGTTATTATTCAAGGATAGTAACAACTAAACTACCAGCCAAACTCACCGTGCTGGCCTACACTATATTTGTATGGATATTGTAATAAAAACACATTTGTCAAAGGCTTTGATTTTATTATAGTTTACAAAACAATTACCTACAACTTATTATCAGCTTACAAAATAGTTTTTATGTGGTACATAGCCTATTATGGGTACATTACATACTGTTACTTTATACATTATCTGCCATGGCCATTTGTTTACTATAAACCCCTCTTGTATTAGTTTTTAGTGAAAAGTTGACTAAAGGTTCTAGCACTCGGCACCATAGAATACCGGTTCTGAAGTACATAATACTAGTTCCTATGAAGATGTGCACATCGCCATAGGAACATGTACTGGCTGCTGAGTATACATAGATTCAAATGAACTTGCAGTGTAAAATGAGCTTTATCTCCTTCAAAATACTGATATGCGATTTGACTGGACTGAGAGCAATTCAAATCTCGAAAAGGTTACAATACAATTTCGAAGGCACTAACTAGGAAGTGGAGTTGATTCTGTACAGCATTCTGTAAAGCATGGTGGAAGAGCATCACTTTTGTATTTTTTTTGTGTTGTGGTACCATGGTACTCATAGTTCCTGATACCCACGACACAGGGAATCCTATTGTGGGATCAGTACTATACAGGCCGTCCCAAGACTATGCGACCTGAAGGGAAAGTACCTTAAATATTGTAGATAGGATATTTTACGGAAAGAAGACTTTATTTTGTTTTTAAAAGTTAGTAATACTAAATTCAACAATTTTCAAAAATTAATTGCTTCGTCTGGAAATCAAACCCACTTATATGTGAAACAAAAAACCAACCTATATTTTTATGATGCCAATCGAAAGAATGAACAAAAAAAACCTCTTGAGTAACATGGTATCTTAAAACAAAGGAATAACGTAAAATTAATCATTTTAATTTATAGTAAATATTCCATGGCAGGTGCCAGCTTAATGTGAGCGATCCGACACGTTCACCGTAAGATGGCACCTGTAAATATTCCATGGCATGTGCCAGCTTACGGTGAGCGATCCGACACGTTCACCGTAAGATGGCACCTGTAAATATTCCATGGCTGGTGCCAACTTACGGTGAACGGTCTGTACTATTTCCTTTGTGAAGGGCTCATTTCAGTTGAGATAATCGCTACTCGGGTGTGTCCATGGTCTCAGCGAGCGCGGCGCGCGCCAAGTTTCGCGCGAGTGCGAGGCGCAGCAGCGCGGCCGAGTCGGCTTGCAGCGCGGCGCTGCGCCGCTCGAGGCACTACATGACGGCACACGTGCCGGCGGCGCTCAGCACCACCGAGTCACACTACTCGGGTGTGTCCATGGTCTCGGCGAGCGCGGCGCGCGCCAGGTTGCGCGCGAGTGCGAGGCGCAGCAGCGCGGCCGAGTCGGCTTGCAGCGCGGCGCTGCGCCGCTCGAGGCACTACATGACGGCACACGTGCCGGCGGCGCTCAGCACCACCGAGTCACACTACTCGGGTGTGTCCATGGTCTCGGCGAGCGCGGCGCGCGCCAGGTTGCGCGCGAGTGCGAGGCGCAGCAGCGCGGCCGAGTCGGCTTGCAGCGCGGCGCTGCGCCGCTCGAGGCACTGCATGACGGCGCACGTGCCAGCGGCGCTCAGCACCACCGAGTCACACTCCAGCAGCGGCAGCGCGTCCAGCAGCAGGGTATCCCAGAAACTGAAAAGATAGATAAGATAAACTTATTATTTAAACTAAACACGGTTATAAAAGACATCAATAAACACAGTTATACTAATTACAGTGAGTAGGCATGTACTAAATCTACTGTTTACAATAACTAATGTTTAATAACATCTACTACCTAATGACATTCCATCAGGTCTCAAACTAGGCGAAGCCAGTCCAAAAACCAGTTAACAGTTTAAGAAGCTATGGTAAAATTTTGTAGTCTTTGCATTGCATGCTCACCCAGTAACAGTAAAGGTTACAAACTAGATGTTAGTACAGTAATTACTTGAGGATGAAATCTAAATAAATCATAGACTATAAACACGATTGGTGAAACTTTTCTCGATATCTTTATTTTTTTAAATTGGCCCTCCTAAAACAACTACACCCCCAATCAACGGAAATGCACTAATCTTATATGATCAGGAGTCTAGGGGCGATGTTGAGCTGATCCTGGTCTTCCTATGCTGGTTATCGAACCCTGGGAGTCTCAACTGCAGTCTTTTTTTTTATGAAACCGATAAACTAGCTTACGGTCTGATTTATAGTGGTCAGGGTCACTTATAGACACCAGATTTGTCGATGCATTGCCTAACTTGAAGAAATTCAGTCATAGCTAGATCTTAGGTCCTTCCTGTTGCAGTCAATGTCCCCTTTTTAAAGGCCAACATAGTAGGGAGGAGCCGTAGCGGTAGAGTGTGGGACAAAATGTTTGTATGATCTGCAAATATTTGTTCCAGGTCTCGGTGTTGTGGTGCCATGGTACTCGTAGTTCCTGATACCCACAATAAGGAATCCTCGAGTGGGATCAGGACTATTTTATTAGGATATTGTACCTTAAAAACCTCCAAAGGTTTGACTAGGTTGGACCAGGATGTATCTGACTGTTGGGCATTAGAATGTTAATCTCGTTAAAAAGTAACAGTACTTACTAATCGGGTGCAATTTTTGATGTGATCAATGACACTAAAAGATCTGCTGCTTTCTTGAACTCTCTGTTTTTGTATAGTCTGTGGAAGTCGCAGTATTTTACTGCAACAAGAAAAAAACGTGATGAGTAACAATTTCAAAATAATGGTTATCGAGGAATTTTCGAACACTATAATTGTTCACTAGCAATCCGCGCTGGCATTGCACAAATCTTCCGGCATAAATTCTCTGAATGGTAGTGAAAACTGTATCACAATCCGTTGCGTAGTTTAGAAGAACTGAACGGACAAACAGATAGACAGATGCATATAGCGACTTTGTTTTGTACTATGTATTGATAGCTACAGAGTACAGAAGCAACTGGACCTGATATTATAAAGACAGTTGCCCTGCGTACGGCCAAGACTGGTAAAGTTGTAGGCCTAGATAATATTGGTTGGTTTTCCTTCAAATAAATAAATAAATATTAATATCGAGGTACTAAAAGTCTTGGAACCACAGCATGTTGTTTACTCTGGTCCGTCTATTCAACCTTGTTAAGGAATTAGGTGTCATACTGCGAGAATTGGTTGAAGTTCATATTTATCACTCTTCCTAAAAAACATATTGGTAAGAAATTGCAGAAGTACCACACGATAAGTCTTAATGAGTTCTGAAACTGTTCCTATACGTTAAACACGATCATATTAGGTCCAAGTGCCCTTCTCAACTTAGTGAGAGCCAATTTGGATTCCGTGCTGGAATAGGAACCCCAATAAGCCCAGTTTGAATTGAATCTGCTAATACAGAAATGCCGTGATATGCAGTAAAACGTGTATCCATAAAAAAGCTTTTGACCATGTTAATCACTAAATACTTGCAAAAATATTGGAAAACATAGGATTTGATAGCAGAGATGTACAAATCTTTACTGGCAACAGACCGCGACAGTTTGACTCGGAAGTAGTGAAGAGACCAATTCGATAGTGATTCAGCGTGGCGTACTTCAGGGGTACATACTGTCTCCTCTTTTGTTCCATCTGTACTAGGAGAGCTTTATCAATGAAGCGTTGGAAGATGTCAGTGAAGGAGTCCTCATCAACGGGCAGATGATTCTTCGGTATGCAGACGACCCTGTCCTGATAGGATCATCTGAAGAACGTCTTCAACAGAGAATGGGTCGAGTAATGAGTGCAGCAAGAAGATGGGACTTCACATGAATGCGTCCAAGACGAAATGCATGTTTGTGTCGATGGTTGCCAACCTACAATGTGGTAACAACGTGGGCGGTGTCAATCTCGAGAGAGTGCAGAAGTACCGATACCTAGGATCCTGGTTGACGGACTCTTGGGAGACCGGCAATGAGATACGCGTCCGGATAGAAATCGCAAGAGCATCATTTATGCGAATGAGTGGTACTGTGCTTAAGAAGGCTGAACTGCGCACTAGGCTTGTTTAATGAAACTTATGGCCGGTGGCCTTATATGGCTGCGAAGCGAGGCCGATTAGGCAAGATCTCCGGGACAGAACAGAGGCTTTTAAGATGCCAAACACGGTGGACGTGATGCTCACGGTGATGTTAGTGGTTTAAAGTCACTAACATTCATGTTCTTTTTTTTCATGTTTTTAATCGTTTTAACGATTGGGAATTCAAAAGCCGGGTCTTGTGCAAACCATCAAGCAAAGAAAAGTTGCCTACTTGAGACATGTATAAAGACATGAGAGATATTATAAGCTACATGTAATAATGATGGGCAAAATACCGGATAGAAGAGGTGTTGGAAGAAGGAAAACATCTTCTCTACGCAACATTAGACAATGGAGTGGCATTAAAAGGGCAGATGTATTTAGGCTAGCCCTAGATAAGGAGAAGTTCAAAACGATGACTGCCGACCTTCAGTAATGGAGAGGCACCATAAGAAGATTGATTGTGAACTTTGAAAATCGTTCCGGGAGTGCTACAGGAAGCCTTTTAAAACTGCATAACAAAGCTGTCTCTCGACCGACACTATCCGCCAATCAGCAGGCCCGGACTTAGAGACCCAGGACCCCTAGGCACTTGACATCAAACAAAATGCACTAGAACAGAAAATAAAAATTTAAATAAAAATTTAAATTTGCTTGATGTAGTATTGTTTTTTCATTTTTTCTTTATAATTCTAACAAGCTACCTGGTCGGGGTAGCTGGGTGGTTGGAGCCCCTAGGCTGGCTGGGCCCCTAGGCCTGGGCCTTGCAGGCCTATAGGGGAAATCCGGGGCTGCCTATCAGGTGACCATAAAAGAAGCAGTGATACGAGAGGATCTCACCTAGGAACAGCACGGTGTCGTGCAGCAACATGGCAGCGGGCGCGGTGCGCAGCAAGTCGCGCGCGGGCAGGGTGCGCGTGCGGGTGTAGGTGCGCAGCGCGTGCGACGCGGCGCGCGCGGCGGAGGCGCCGCAGCGACCGCGCAGCGCCCAGGCGAGCGCGCCGCCCACGCGCCCGGCGGACAGGTGACGGGTCGAGAGGCAGCTGCAGACCGTTTGCACTGTCGACACAACATCGTGCATTATTGAAATAAACGAAAAAAAAACGGCCAATTGCGAGTCGGACTCGCGCACGAAGGGTTCCGTATTATTATATAAAAACGGCAAAAAAAACACGTTTGTTATATGGGAGCCCCTTTAAATACTTATTTTATTCTGTTTTTTAGTATTAGCTGTAATAGCGGCAACAGAAATACATCATTTGTGAAAATTTCAACTGTCTAACTATCACGGTTCATAGGATACAGCCTGGTGACAGACGGACAGACAGACGGACGGACAGCGTCTTAGTAATAGGGTCCCATTTTACCCTTTGGGTACGGAACCCTAAAAATTATGCATAAGTTTGCATTTATATATACCATTTTTTTAAATATTTTTCTTTTATTTATTTATGTAAGTCTCGAGTGTCTTACTCCAGTCGTCAAGTCATCCACATAAAATATATTCATCACATCCTGTGCTTCATCCTCCGGAACGAGAGATACCGTTCAATGAGGACAGAGCAGTCACAAACATCATACAATAATTTGTAAGGTTTCAAATCTTCCTAATGGTTTCTTCTTTCTTCTTTTTTCTCTCAGATCAATTATTTGATAGAGTGATGCTTCTGTCACCATCACTTGTTGGTACATCTGCACAACATCACAGTTGAGAACTGTCTTGAAATAGAGCCAACATATTGCAAGGGTTGGCATTTTAACACTAAATGTTACTCAACAATACGATGGCGATAGTTACAAAATAACCGTGCGCTAAATTAACTATGAGTAAATTATGCTAACCCTAGTGGCGCTACCCCCCGACGAAAGCCGACATATAATGGAAGTTATTTAAGGTAAATGCTCACGCTTGCGGCGCGAAATTATTATTTTTTGTGTTTTTTGCCCATTACAGCTCATCAACACTTCTTCAGATAGTGAAAGTTGAGTTCGCGTTAAACACATTTTACAGTGTTTTCTTTTGTTTAGGAGTATCGTAGCTAAACTAATGATATTTATGAGATTCTATCAATTAAAACATGTGTGTTAGGTCTCCTAGTTCTCGCGAACTCAACTTTTGTTATCTGAAGAAGTGTTGATGAGCTGTAATGGGCAAAAAAACAAAAAAAAATGAATTTCACGCCGCAAGCGTGAGCATCCACTTTAAACTCATGCTTAGCACTATCCCCTTTCACGGTCCCACTTATGTAAAATGAGACACAGTAGGGACGACATGGCCACATGGGACAAGCTGAACATACAGATGCTGAGCACATACTTAATAACTTCTAACAAGACTCACCCACTCCGAGCAGCCCGTGCTTCCTGGCCTCACACAGCACCCTCATAGCTTTGGCCTCGCTATGCAGAGGGAGCCTCTCCAGCATGAGCTCGGCTCGCCGCTGGCCCTCGCCGCCGCAGATCACCAAATATGACAGCCCGACCGGCCAGAGAGAGTTGTGCTCGGTTAGCAGGCAGCCATAATCAAGGATCAGGCTTTCTCGGAGACGATTGGTTACACTGAAAAAAAACGAACGAAATTAATAATTAGAAGACTTTTGAACGCAAGTGTCAGTCATAGTGACAAAAAACGTCTTTTTCCATAGTACCAAGAATATTTCCTTATTTGTACTAGTTTACCTACCACTTTTTAAGGGTTACGTACCCGAAGGATGTGCTGTACGTCCGTCAGTCTGTCTGTACTCTGTCACAGGGATTATCTCGGCAGTAAGAGGTACGCAGATGAAATTTTCAGTGACTGCATTGTGGTGACATAAAACTTATACAAATAATAAAAACCGCAAATAACCAAATTGCGATTTATTTTCCTTACTTTCTTGTTGGTACGAAACCCTGTGTGCGCGAGTATGACTCGCACTTGGCCGCTTTTTCTTGTATTGTACAGTGTACTCACTTCTCCTGATGCTTGTCTAGTATCGTCAGTTTGCCGCAGTGATACAGCATGTCTGTGAGATGCGCCGCAAACCAGTTGCAGTCTGAGATTTGCTGGATCTCGTGTATCACCTGGATGAAAAATCATTTCAAAATTTACAACATACTCTCGTCGTCCTATATCTCGCTTCAGTGAGGATCGATAATGAGTTTAGTGTCTATATGTTTGTATGGATCAACCAATATTGAGAAATTATGATTTATCTTTAAAAAGCTTTAATAAAAATGCCTACCTATTTAAAAGAGCACGACAATTTTTATCAAAAAAAAAACAATTACAAAAAAAAAATGTACGTCGCATTCCTTCTTGTATATGTTGTCTGTAAAATTGTATTCCAACAAAAACATTTTCAATGTAAATTAAGTATTGCAACTGCGCAGGCGGCGGCGAGCGCGCCGAGCTCGTGGCGCCGTGTACATACCTGGTGCAGGTCACCCTCTAACAGCGCGTGCACGATGGTGTCGAGCGGAGCGCGCGGCGCGGGAAGCATGCCGGCGCAGGCGGCGGCGAGCGCGCCGAGCTCGTGTACATACCTGGTGCAGGTCACCCTCTAACAGCGCGTGCACGATGGTGTCGAGCGGAGCGCGCGGCGCGGGAAGCATGCCGGCGCAGGCGGCGGCGAGCGCGCCGAGCTCGTGTACATACCTGGTGCAGGTCACCCTCTAACAGCGCGTGCACGATGGTGTCGAGCGGAGCGCGCGGCGCGGGCAGCATGCCGGCGCAGGCGGCGGCGAGCGCGCCGAGCTCGTGGCGCCGCGCCCAGGGCGCCGTGTACATCGCCCAGCCGCCGAGCACGTCGAACCACGAGTTGTACAGCGGACGGATCGATGCGAACGACGCGTAATCGCCGGTTATTAACTGGAAATTGGTTCAAGTTATTTTTTTAATTATAATACACAGGCAGCTCTCGGAGCTGATGCGTGTATATCTTAGTCCTTATCAGTGGACTTTAAATGTCTGTCAAGTCTATTTTTGAAAGATTCACTGAGGGGCTCACTGAGTCAGGTAGCCGGTTCGAAGTGCGCACGACGCGATTAGGCAATATGTGCATCCTCGGATTGCTGGTACTTGGCCCTAGTTGCAGCTTCAGCGAATGTCCTCTGAGTCCCATATCATCTGAGTTCATGGTGTATAGGGTCTGTTATAAATCTGATATATCAGCTCAAAATACACCTTTCTTTAATTTAATAAAAAATTGTGGTAAAATGAAATAAATAAATAAGTAACCCAAAGTTAGCAGGTCAAAAAACATTGATCAGATTAATTCAGTTCGAACTTCACTTTGTGGCGGTTGCAACAATACACAGCGCCTGATTTTAGATTTTTTGTTTAATTAGGGTTCCGTAGCCAAATGGAAAAAACGGAACCCTTATGGATTCGTCATGTCTGTCTGTCTGTCCATCCGTATGTCACAACCACTTTTTTCCGAAACTTAAAGAACTATGCTGTTGAAACTTGGTAAGTAGATGTATTCTGTGAACCGCATTAAGATTTTCACACAAAAATAGTAAAAAAACAATAAATTTTGGGGGTTCCCCACTCCAAACCCAACAAAAAAAAACATCAAACCCATACGTTTGGATCATCGTATCGATCGGATTGATCTATGGATAGGTCTTCAAAAATGATATTGAGGTTTCTAATATATATTTTTTCTAAACTGAATAGATTTGCGCGAGAGACACTTCCAAAGTGGTAAAATGTGTGTGTGTGTCCCCCTGTAACTTCTATAATAAGAGAATGATAAAACTAAAAAAAAAAATATGTACATTACCATGTAAACTTCCACAGAAAACTGGTTTGAGCGAGATCTAGTAAGTAGTATTTTTTTAATACACTATTATTAAAACATCGATCAAAGTTACAACGAACTACAAGAACTTTTATATTATGTTACTTGCTGCTACGGAACCCTTCATGGGCGAGTCCGAATCGCACTTGGCTGCTTTTTTTTATTTCGCTTCCATCCGATCTAAGGCTTCCATGTAACATAAATTAAAATATGCCACCTCGATTTGCTAGTAGGTGCCAGTTACATAAATCAATCAATCATATTATTTTGCAAAACATAAGATGATATCTATATATATATAAAACAAAGTCGTGTTAGTTAACCACTTATAACTCAAGAACGGGTGAACCGATTTGGTTGAAAAATGGTGGAGAGGTAGCTTAGAACCAGGAGATTGACATGGGTAGGAGGGGGGGTCACAGGGGCTACCCGTGCGAAGCCGGGGCGAGTCGCTAGTAGGTAACAAAGACAAGGTGCAGGCGTCGCTTTGCTGCTTTCCATCAGCTTTCCAACATGCAAAGTTACAATACATTTTAAAATTTATATGTTTTTAAAGCATCAAAAACAGTATTTTGGGTATTTTTTCAGATCGCTTTAGTAGGTATTATTCAAATAAAATCTGCACAGACCCACAAAATGACCCATTTTTAGGGTTCCGTAAAAAAAATACGGAACCCTTATAGATTCGTCATGTCTGTCTGTCTGTCTGTCCGTGTATGTCACAGCCTTTTTTTCCGAAACTATAAGAGCTATACTGTTGAAACTTGGTAGGTAGATGTATTCTGTGAACCGCATTAAGATTTTTACACAAAAATTAAAAAAAAAACAATTATTTTTGGGGTTTCCATACATAGAACTGATCCTCAAAAAATTTTTTTTCATCAAACCTATACGTGTGGGGTATCTGTGGATAGGTCTTCAAAAATGATGTTGAGGTTTCTAATATCATTTTTTTCTAAACTGAATAGTTTGCGCGAGAGACACTTCCAAAGTGGTAAAAAGTGTGTCCCCCCCCGTAACTTGTAAAATAAGAGAATGATAAAACTAAAAAAAATATATGATGTACATTACCATGTAAACTTTCACTCAAAATCGGTTTGAACGAGATCTAGTAAGTAGTTTTTTATTTTTGGGGTTCCCGATACTTAGAATTGAAACTCAAAAAAAAATTTTTCATCAAACCTATACGTGTTGGGTATCTATGGATAGGTCTTCAAAAATGATATTGAGGTTTCTAATATCATTTTTTTCTAAACTGAATAGTTTGCGCGAGAGACGCTTCCAAAGTGGTAAAAAGTGTGTGTGTGTGTGTGTGTGTGTGTCCCCCCCCCATAACTTCTAAATTAAGAGAATGATAAAACTAAAAAAAAAATATAATGTACATTACCATGTAAACTTTCACTCAAAATTGGTTTGAACGAGATCTAGTAAGTAGTTTTTTATTTTTGGGGTTCCCCATACTTCGAACTGAAACACAAAAAAAAAAATTTCTTCAAACCTATACGTGTGGGGTATCTATGGATAGGTCTTCAAAAATGATATTGAGGTTTCTAATATAATTTTTTTCTAAACTGAATAGTTTGCGCGAGAGACGCTTCCAAAGTGGTAAAAAGTGTGTGTGTGTGTGTCCCCCCCCCCCCATAACTTCTAAATTAAGAGAATGATAAAACTGAAAAAAAAATATAATGTACATTACCATGTAAACTTTCACTCAAAATTGGTTTGACCGAGATCTAGTAAGTAGTTTTTGATTTTTGGGGTTCCCCATACTTAGAACTGAAACTCAAAAAAAAAAAAAACATCAAACCTATACGTGTGGGGTATCTATGGATAGGTCTTCAAAAATGATATTGAGGTTTCTAATATAATTTTTTTCTAAACTGAATTGTTTCCGCGAGTGACGCTTCCAAAGTGGTAAAAAGTGTGTGTACATTACCACCATAACTTCTAAAATAAGAGAATGATAAAACTAAAAAAAAAATATAATGTACATTACCATGTAAACTTTCACTCAAAATTGGTTTGAACGAGATCTAGTAAGTAGTTTTTTTTTTAATACGTCATTAATCGTAATCCATCCAAGAACTTTTATATTATGTTACTTGCTGCTACGGAACCCTTCATGGGCGAGTCCGACACGCACTTGGCCGCTTTTTTTAGATTTTTTCGATCGATTAAAATACGAATCGTGTTTAAGGCACCTATAAGCATTAGATAATATCCTGAACTTCTGTGTTTTTTTTTTCTTATTTAAATATTTTTATTTACGAAATAAAAACTTTCTGTTTACTAATCGTACCTATTAGAAGCAATGCAAATTCTTTTAAGGTGATTAGTAAACAGAAAGTTTTTTTTTTTTTGTTTTTAGTTTTTTTTTTTGTTTTTTTTTCAGCACATATACATATGTACTGAATAAAATTGAAATTTTAGTGGTTTTAGTTTGAATATGCCAGGATTGGTAATGGAGTTTAGGCAAAGCAAACAAAAGAACAATTGTGATGGCCCACCTGATGTTGAGCGGTAACCTCTGCCTATGAACAGTGCATTACCTCATAGATCACGTCCACCTAGGACGCGCTCTATGTGGCATTGCACTGCGCCCGCCACCCTGAGACATAAAGATGAAAAGTCTCATGAGCCTGTAATTTCACTGGCACCCTTACCCTTCAAACCGGAACACAGCAATGCGAGCACTACTGCTTTGCGGCAGAAATAGGTATCGTTGTAGTACTTCCCTGGACGAACTCTTTCACAAAAAAGCTCTACTACTACTAAATAATACTACTACTACTACTACTACTACTACTACTACTATTACTAATGTGATACAATTACAAGTGAACTGTTACAAAATTGGATGTTTTACCTTCAAGATCAGCTCCAGCTGGGGCTGTGTGGTGAAGACTCGGCTGATCAGCTTGGCTCGACACTCCGCCTGCCAGTGCTTCCACGTAACAGTGAACTCACCCGTGGATATGCTTCCGTAAACCTTCAAACCACCATTATCATTATTTAAAGAACCTGAATAATTGTGCCACCATGCTCTGAGCGTTCTGCACCACAGTTCATGAACAGGCATAGGTAAAGACAGTTGATTCATTCAAAATCAAAATATAGTATTTCATCACTCTGAAATAGACACCATCAGCGAAAGCTGCTCATCTATAATTTTAATTCTAATAATAATAAAAGGGACAAGGTGACTTAAGAACGTTTGTTGTGGCATTCTATGGGGGGGTGCCAATATTCAACAAGACATCTACTAGCTGTTGTTGAAAACAGACTAGCAAATATCTACAAAACTCAGTTTGTTTAACAAAACCAAATTAAAATAGGAATCATGTTAATTAGTTAGGGGTTAGTTTATTAGCTATGGGTGTAATTCTGTGCAACATTCTCTAGATTTAAACGAATGCTAAATAATAGTGCAGCTTAACTCCTAGAATAGCTCGTAGGGCTCGTAGAAGCTCATTTGACCCGGGTGTGTGGGGAGTAGGGTTGGATGCCTTTCATGGTGCATATGTAGTACGGGCAGACTCACTACAAGTCAAATTACAATGTACCATAGACTCTCTTAGTCAGTCTGATCAGCCTACTACAGGTCTAGCACTTAACTGAGTCAGTCCCTGCGTGGGACTGACCCCTGTCATACCTGAGCGGTATGGGAGGGGTGTTTTCATCTGTCAAATTATCAGATGACATGTGACGTAATGACAACCACAATGACGAAACCCCTGTACCGCTCCCAAGCCACAGGGACTAACTCAGTTAAGCGCTAGACCTGTAGATATGCAGAGAACACTGCACAACATCAACAGCATACTCACACTGTACATTGGCATGCTCCTCAAACAGTTGTCCATCAGTTTAAACTCATTTGTATCAGATTCGGAATGCAATTTCAAAAGTGCTCTCGCCACATCAACTCTCCCTTGTACAATCATGCCAATAACTGTGTCCCAGTAATCCTCATGATCCTCTGAGCCTCTCTCGCAGGCCTCCAGAAGCCGCGCTGCAGTCTGCTCGTGGCATGGAAAGTGGAACCTGACCCATTCAAGCAGGAACGGCAAAACAATATCTCCAGGAATATTATCCACATGCAGTATCTCACACAGGTGCCATATACACTCGATAGAGTAGAAAATGGTAACATAAGCTAGAAGGTTATTCTTTTCAATGCCATCTGTAGTTTTTTGTGAGGCTTCCTGCAAACTTTCAATGCAAACTCTGATGATAGAGCGGTACTGGCGGGATAGCTTCAGAAATTCAACGTGATTGTCAGAGGACTTCGCGGCTTCTGCAGCTTTTTGTATTGCCAAGAAGGTCCCATTCGATTCGTTCACTAATCTCCGTAGAATAGGGTGGAACAATAAGATTTCGCGGTGGATACTTAGAAGTTTATTTTCGGTTGTAAGCGGAGCTTGGCAGACTGTTTGGCTGCGAGGGTATATTGTGAACTGGTTGCCGCGTCCCCAAGTACATCCGATACGGTTTTCGAGACATTTCTCGGGAAGATTCTGTAAAATATACTAAAATTTAGCGAGAATAACAAACATAACCTGTTGGATAATATCTAGAGAGAACTTACGAATGTTTTTGCGAAACTTCTGGTTTCCAGTTCATTCATGTGTGAATGTTGGGATGAAAAGCTTGCATTACTCATTGTACTTTTAATCTAAACACTTAATTTAACCCAAACACAGACTATTAGGGGATACACTGAGCTCGTATTCACTTCACTGTTTAAGCATATAAATTAAATTTAGATAGATCAACGGATTCTTTCTGTTTTCATATTTCCTAACCTAGATTTTTATTTACTTTACTTTTCGGTTTTTTTTAAAGGCTTCTGTGGAATACACTTCATATTAAAAAAAAAATGGAACCAAATCTGAACGGTCTTGTGAATTCTAAATACGCTTGACGTTGGTTTGACGTATGTCGACACCGACGCTAAATGTGATGACATGTTGGCGTAATGCAAAAGCTGAACATGTTTTAAAACGTGACATTGGTGAAATTGTGGTCTATTCCGCAAGGGCCACTTGTTCAAGAACTAGGGGCTACCCTTGACAACAGTTTCAATCCCAATCCAATCCCAATCCCAATCCAGTTTTCACAAAATTTGGCACTCTTCAATCAAAATCGAGATTAAAATTTAAATCGTGTACACGACCGACTTCTTGTGACGATTCCTGAAAGAACAACATGACGTAGGTCTGGCTACACACAACGCAATAAAACTACCATTCATTGCATTTGAAAATAACTTGCATAATCCTTATCATTTCACCTAATTATTACTTAGTGGCAGGATTGGATTCAAAAGTACCAAATGGCACGATTTGACAGCAAATCCCAAATTAGGATTGCGATCGAGTGTCAAGGGTAGACACCCAGAACTGAAGTTGACGTAATTGATTGAAGCATTATATATATATATATAGTCCTCCTCGTCGATTTCGACCCTAGCTATTTTTTTTTTTTTTTTTAATTATTTTATTTCCTAGCGTGAGCCCTAATATGGCTCGCTAGACCGAACTTAGTCTTAAATACCCTGTCACAAATACTGCAATAAAGTTGGCCTTGAGAGTTCAAGGTGTAAGTATAGGAGGGCTTAGGTCTCTTTGCGAATTTGGCGTTTTACGTCAAGTGTTTCGAGTCTATTTTCCTCGAACGTCTTAATATTATTGTAGATGATAGAGCGCCAAGAAGACCTGTGTGAAGCGACCTCCTCCCAACCTGTGGGATCAATAGCGCAGGCTTTGAGATGTCTTTTGAACACATCCTTGTAACGCAGATGCTGGCCTCCGTGCTTCCGCTTACCTTCTGCCATCTCTGAGTAAAAGACAGCTTTGGGTAAACGGTGGTCTTCCATGCGAAGGACATGTCCACACCACCTGAGTTGTCGTTGCATGAGGAGAGCTTCCATGCCATACATTCCGGAGCGACGCAGAACCTCAGTATTAGGCACGCGGTCCTGCCACTTAATCTTTAAAATAGATCTTAGACACCTGAGATGGTAGGTATCAAGTTTTTTTGATGTCTGGTTTGTAGAGGCACCATGTCTCGGCGCCATATAAAAGGACAGGTATGATTAGCGCCTTGTAGACGCTAATCTTCGTCTCTAACTTAAGATCATGGGTATTCCAGACACGATCAGCGAGTCGTCCGAAATTGGCAGCGGCGTTTGCAATGCGTGATGGTATCTCCGAAGCCAGGGTGTTATCATTTCGGATATTGCTTCCCAGATATTTGAAGATATTTGAAGCATTAACTACAGTCACAGTAGCTACAAACAAAAGAAGAAGAAGTTAGAAGCATTCCTCAGGAGCCATTTTAAGAAGAAAAAAGGAACGACAACGGTCTCGCACTAATTGAAAATAGTCTTCAGTTGTTAGTTAGTTGATCGTTTCACTATTTTGCTGAATCTATATAATATAATTAATAATTAAAATACTACGAAATGTATCCATAAAAAAATCGTTTATTTCTTGAAAGTTAATTTACTGTTTTTAGTTGAATTCTTGACCGGATAACCGGTGGAACGACATGTTGAATTTTTGACTGTCATGTCATGCATGTCATATGAATTATGAATAAATAAATAAATATATAGAAATAGGTGTCACTTCATCACAAATTGTTTTGTTTAGCACTATTATTTTAACAAAATTCTATGGTAATTCTATTAATACATGTTGTGCAACGTTGTAACAGTTAATATGTGATATATGTCTGACTGTGGGAATCAAAACGAAAGTCGAGTCATCATCATTCCTTGGTAAGTTTGTGTTGCCTCAACTAATAGACACAAGCCCGAGCCACTAGAGCCAGCCCGTCACCAGTTTTCTAGGTGGTGGCGGGGTCACGGTATAGTTGCGCGTCTGTTTTTGTTAGACCTTCAACTTATCAGGTGACTCCGTAATTGTAAAAAGAGACACCGAATGACGTAGTGTACGTGGTATTCTGGCTGGTGCTCTAGATCAGGTCTTGATCTATACGCGTTGTTTGCGTATCTGTGTATCTGATTCTGATGGTTGTTTTGTGACGCAAGTGGATACAAGTTGAAGATTCTTTGAGATACTGTTGTGTGATATGACAAAATATTATCTGTAAGTGCTAGATCTCCTTATCAAATAGTCACTCGTTACTTGCGCTTGTTTTAACTGTGTTGTAGTTTCAATTTCCTGAAAAAAAGTGTAGTTTTTGTATAGATTGTGTTGCAGAAAACATCTATTGTGGCCATGTAAGTCAAACTTCTAGCCTAAACGAACATAGCTGTTGTTGAAGGAATGTTTAGTGTTACCTAAGCAACTAAGGGATTACACCGGGGGATGCAGCATCTACCTGAATATCAACACCAATACTGTGATCACAGTCCGTGTGCCAAGTGTGACGATAAATAAATAAATAAATAAATAAATAAATAATGCTAGACAGTTCCCACAACATTATCTAGCCCCAAGCTAAGCAGAGCTTGTGTTATGGGTACTAGATAACTGATAAACTTAATACAATACATTACATAGATAGATATTTTTTATTACAACATAGAAAATACCCAGAACAGCCAGACCAAATATCTGCAGATCATACAAATTTTTGTTCCGAGGCGGGAATCGAACCCGCAAGCTCCTGCGTCGCAGGCGATCCTTCGCCCGCCGCGCCACAGAGGCGGTTTTATTTGGTTTGAATGACGGAACAAGCAAACTGGCCACTTAATGTTAAACTGTAACCTCTGCCTGTAAAAATGCATTACCTCTTAGGTCACATCCACCTAGAATGCGCCCTATGCAGCATTGCACTGCGCCTGCCACCCTGATACAAAGATAAATAAATAAATAAATAATGCTGGACAGTTCACACAACATTATCTAGTTCCAAGCTAAGCAGAGCTTGTGTTATGGGTACTAGATAACTAATATACTTAATACAATATATTACATAGATAGATATATTTTATTATACATAGAAAATACCCAGAACACCCTGAACAAATATCTGCAATCGCACAAATATTTGTTCCGAGGCGGGAATCGAACCCGCAACCTCCTGCGTCGCAGGCCAACCTTCGCCCGCCGCTGATGAAAGTCCCATGTGTTATGTCTGTGTTGATGGGCTGTAATCATTTGTGCAAATTGGTTAATATCACTACGTGCCAGTATGGTGGATTATTTTAATCATCAAATTCCACAAAGAAGAAATCTTATTACCTCAAAGCGGCTGGTTGCAATATTGTCCCAATGCCAATGCCAGTACTTTTTGTGTTAATTTTGTCAATGTAATTTCCTTCTTTAAACTACACTGAAACATTGGTGTTCCTAGTTTTCCTTGATAACAACAATACAGTAGAAATTGGAATGCTCTTATTCTAAATCTTAATCACTATCTTTCAAATGTAGTACCTATAGGTCGTGCACCGAGTTATGAGCGCTGCAGCGCTGACCTTCAACAGTAGTAATTTTTTGGGTCTGTATAGCGAATACGCGAATGTACACATGCGCAATCAACTCACTTTCACCAAGCGCTCATAACTCGTTGGGCGATCTGTATCATTCTACCTTAAGTCACTATCACAGCAACATTCATACTACTGTACCAGCAAGGTAGGTACGAAAATCATATACACAAAGTGTGCCAACGGGATGCTGTTACTGTGCTGTCCGTCTGTCTGTCGGCCTGTATTCTGACACAGGATTATATTACAGAAGTCTTCTAATTCTATGACATGGCATAAAGATTATACAAATAATACAACAAACAAAAAAAACTAATCCCTAGGGAGTCCCCTACAAGAGTTCTTCAACAAAGGAATATAATCGTATTTATTGTTATTTAACCTCTCATGAACGTAGAGAGCTTGGAGACCTAATAGAGACCTACAAGATCCTAAACAACCGCTACAGTATACCAGATTTATCACAGACACTATATACCATATCCTATAATAATATAGGACTCGGAGGACACTCGCTGAAGCTGCAACGCGGGCCAAGTACCAGCAATCTGAGAATGCACATATTGCCTAATCGCGTCGTGCGCACTTGGAACCGGCTACCAGACTCAGTGATCAGTGCCCCCTCAGTGAATTCTTTCAAAAATAGACTTGACAAACATTTAAAGTGCACTGATAAGGACTAAGACATACACGCATCAGCACCGAGAGCTGATGCGTGTATGTCTTACTCATTAGTGTATTATAAATAAATAAATAAATAATACTTTATCTGGACTTCACTACTGTCACAGAATAAATAATAGTACAAGGTTAATGACAAAAAAACTTGTTTTGATTGTATAAATAATTTAACTAACCTTTGATAAATATTAAGTGATTTTTATCAAACATTATCTCAGGTAAATAATGTTAAGGTAATACCATAATATATAGTATCTGGAACTCAAATAAGTATAGAAAGGTTAATAAAACAAACATTTCAGACCTGATTGTGATGGCAGTGATAGCCAGAGTTGATACCAGCTGATAGTATGATACCTACTTACTAAATCATGCTCAAATACTACAATCAGACAAACATACAATCTGCTTGGCTTTATCAGAGGTTACTGTATTTTAGGCCAGTTTAATGATATAGATATTGGAACATTATGATGTGAAACTCAGAGCATTAAAAGTTTTGTCACAGAATAAATAATAGTACGTTTTCTGTGAGTCTGATATTCCCTCGCAAGCATTGTTTGGCCCCGAATATTCCCTTGAATTTATTTAATGTGAAACTCAGGGCAAGAGAAGCATTGTGTGGCGCCTGATATTCCCCTGAGTTTATTTAATGTGAAACTCAGGGCATTAGAAGCTTAGTGAGGTGCCCGATATTCCCCTGAGTTTATTTAATGTGAAACTCAGGCCATTAGAAGCTTAGTGAGGTGCCCGATATTCCCCTGATTTTATTTAATGTGAAACTCAGGCCATTAGAAGCTTAGTGAGGTGCCCGATATTCCCCTGAGTTTATTTAATGTGAAACTCAGGCCATTAGAAGCTTAGTGAGGTGCCCGATATTCCCCTGATTTTATTTAATGTGAAACTCAGGCCATTAGAAGCTTAGTGAGGTGCCCGATATTCCCCTGAGTTTATTTAATGTGAAACTCAGGCCATTAGAAGCTTAGTGAGGTGCCCGATATTCCCCTGGGTGTGTTAATGGTCGTATTGGATTTGGATCGTATTCTCAAACTTCGTAGTGCAAAGAGGCTCATAGCGCTCTAGTCTTTCTGAAACATGTTCCACGTACCAGAACGAGATAATACGTACCGCCCGCTGTTTACTTTGTGGCCCACAAAGAGTCCCTAGTTCTTGATGCGACACTGTGCCCCACATGTAACACGTGATTAGGTAGGTACTCATTAATTTTCCGCTCAATCTGACTCCATTTCTGTAAAAGAGAGTTCCACTGACTCATCATAACATGTTCTCCGAAACAATGAAGCCTCACATACTTGAAATTTGGCAGGAATCCTCTTATTGTCTCCTAAGTAAACATAGGCTTGTGTAATTCTACCTATCAATTTTATCAGAATAATTAAGATATACACAAAATTCAAAATTGCGTGTGTCGCGGGTTTTCCGTCTCCACTCGTCTCGCGGTTCTTTCTTAAGGTGAATGCTCAAGCTTGCGGCGCGAAATTCATTTTTTTTAGTGTTTTTTGCCCATAACAGCTCATCAACACTTCTTCAGATAGCGAAAGTTGAGTTCGCGAGAACTAGGAAACTTAACACATGTGTTTTAATTGATAGTATCTCATAAATATCATCAGTTTAGCAAAGATACCCCTAAACAAAAAAAAACACTGTAAAAATGTGTTTATGGGTATCATAGCTAAACTCGTGTAATTTATGAGATACCATCAATGAAAACATGTGTGTTAAGTCTCCTAGTTCTCGCGAACTCAACTTTCGCTATCAGAACAAGTGTTGATAAGTTGTAATGGACAAAAAACACCAAAAAAAATTAATTTCGCGGCGTTAGTGTGAGCATCCACCTTAAGAAAACTAAAAACCCTTTTAATAGGCAGTGCATACTACACATTAGATAAATTCCTTACGGATAAATTCACTGCCGCTGATGACATTGATCACACTTGTGGGCATATGCCTAAACCCTCAAACTAAATACCTACTTACATGATGTTACAATAGTAAGGTACCAAATATTTATAAATAGTATGAATATGTATTATTATGTTTTAAGTAAATACCTCATACTAATATTGTGTTATTTTAATTTAACATCTAATGTTGAATTATAAATAGGTCTATATAGTCCTGTCTATGTTTAACCTTATTGACGTGTAAGAGTTTTTCTTATAAATTAAAAACTGAACTGAACTCTGTCTGTATAAAAACACAATCATAGACGCGTATAAAGAAATCCTGTACCTCCCTAGATTACGAGTATCATCATAATTTTACATTCTAGCATTCCCCAAACGGCATTAAATCATCACATCCGTAGCTCACGTCACTGACCGGACGGTGTGTTTCCTGCGCCTAGCGGGCCTAAACTTACCCGACGATGATGTTAGGAAGCTATGATGGTTGTAGAATATCATAATCATCAGCCTATGTCCACTGCTGGACATAGGCCTCCCCATAGAATGCCACGCCGAATGAGTTTCGTCCATCGAGACCTTCCTTCTGCGTCGTCCGGTTCTCGTTCGCCACTGTAGAACCTTTATTCCCCAAAGCTATGTGGCCTGCCAATTTTCAATTGAACTTGCTAATTCTGAGAGCTATGTCGGTGATCTTGGTTCTTCTACGGATCTCCACAGTTCAGATTCTACCACGTAGTGAAACTCCGAGGATAGCTCTCTCTATAGCTCGCTGCGCTACTTTGAGCTGTTCTATGCGGCCAATAGCGGCCATGTCTCAATGCCGTAACATGTGTGATACACATGAATGATGGTGTACCGTGTGACATGGTTGTTTGAAGGAAACATTTAGGAGCTTGCTTGCACGGAGCTCGAATACTAGTACGAGTCATCGGTTATTTCCTGGTCTACCTGCGTTAGATCCTGAGTTACTTGGATGTATAAAAGTCTAGTCGAATTTTCGAGATTTTCGTATCCCTGCCATAAGAGAGCTTATAAAGTTCAATACTCGTCTACCTGGATAAAGTATATACCCAGAATATTCCGTGCGTCTTGATTGTAAGATTCGTTGGTATAAGATTTGTCCTGGCTGCTAGCTTATTTAAGGAATGTGTTATTACTGGAAGAAAGCGTTAGCAGAGTCAGTCGTGGGAAGCAATGGCGGCGATGAGCTCACCACTTGTCACGTCTATTTCACACGATGGTGCAACCCACAGTGAAAAGAGGCTGAGCCATTTGAGGCCCGGCCTACCCTTTCGGGGGAAAAGGCGTGTATAGTAGATATAGATAAGTAGGTTGTGTGGGATAAATGTGGCGATCGAATTTTCGCCCACTTTTCCGATATCCGATTGAGCTGTCCAATATCTGTCAAGTTCCGATGACAATACATATTATGGTGACAGCGAGCTGATCTGATGTTGGAGACGGAAGGCGGACAACGGAACTCCTCGATGGATAATAGTAGACTGGCAGTGTTTGGGCTCATTTCCCAAACACAATGGCTGCACCATTTTAATCAGCACACCGTTCCGATAACTAATTGAATAAAAGCTTGTTTTAAAAAAAACAGTTTTCAACACAAAGCTTGTTTTGTATGTTCCTATCCTTGCGAGTTCAAAATGTTTGACAAATCGGGTGGTTTCACAAACCTTGTAATAATTAAACTAATTATCATTTCTGTCATAACATTAGATGCAACGAGGCCGACCAGTTAGCAGCACTAGTGTGTGACCTCAGGCAGGTTTATTTACCGAAACCGAAGCATAGCTTCGGCCTTTTCTGGCACTTTTAGCTGTGACTGTTTGAGACCCTAAATACTCTTTGAGAAGGATTACTTTTCTTGTAGAGCTCAGCTCTCATACTATGCGACTCTGCATCACAATTTGAGAACTGTTTATGTAGAGAAGAGCGATATAGCTAGCTTATTCTCTGTCTGTGCAATCTTCGGCATTATTTTGGCCGAATCTGAAACTGTTATTCTAGAAGTCGCAGAAGAGTAGCTAGCTCGTTGAAGGTTTATTTCTAATGGGGCTTTTACACACCGGCCCAGCTCAGCGTGTACAAGGGTGCTTGGCGTAGTTGGCGTAACTGCTGGCCCATCGAGTTGGGCCAGCGTGTAGAACACCCTTTAGACAGACATATTGCATACATTTTAGATTACATATTGACGATTTAAAATTAAAAAGTCACATCCACAAATACAATACTCGCAATAAAAACAATATAGGTAGTTGTTCCAAAACACAGACTAACTAATAGCTTGTTATGCATAAGCATAAACCTTTTTAATAAACTGCCCCTGGACATTAGAAATTTAAATTTAAGGTGAATGCTCACGCTCAGCTCATCAACACTTCTTCAGATAGCAAAAGTTGAGTTCGCGAGAACTAAGAGACTTAACTTAAAACACATGTTTTCATTGATGGTATCTCATAAATTACATCGGTTTAGCTACGATACCCATAAACAAAAAAAAAACACTGTAAAAATGTGTTAGGGGTATCATAGCTAAACTGATGATAATTATGACATACTATCAATTAAAACATGTGTGTTAAGTCTCCTAGTTCTCGCGAACTCAACTTTCGCTATCTGTAGGAGTGTTGAAGAGCTGTATATAGGCAAAAAACACCAAAAAAAATTAATTTCGCGCCGCAAGCGTGCGCATCCGCCTTAAGGAATTTTATTGTTCAAATAAGTTTTTTCTACTATTAAAATCTTACTATGACATTGACGAAGCTCTAGCTGATGACTTTAGTAGGTATATATGTAATCATACCGGTATAAGTGTTCAAATATCTAAATTTTTTGTTCAATTGGCTGTTATTCTTAGAATATTATGTAACAATTATGTAAAATATGACTTTTCCTAGTGTACAATAATTAGTATCAAGACGGAAAAAATAATTTTGAATTTGAGAATATAGTACCGCTAGGTCGCTTGAGCCCTTTTATATGCAACTATGCAAGTGAAGTTGGCTCCTATTTTGGACACTAGCTCATCAAACTCCGTGAAATGTACAATCAATACACCTAGACCCGTGGTTTGATAGTTTTTTTAAATGACTTGGTGATGATAGTGTGGCAGCTATATAATTTTACCACCATTCTACCATGTCGGCATTCGGCACTGTGGGGCACTTCCTTTTGTTTGACATTGATCAGCTCGAAGTTCAAGGCTAACATCGGAAGGATGTTTTAAATAACAAGCTGTTTTTAATTTCTTGTAGGTAGATTAAGTACAGGTAGAATGTAACTGTTGTTGGTGTTTTATGTTAAGAGCCTTTCAATAGTCAAATATATAGGCTTCTCTTAACCTCTCCAATGCGTTTATAACGTAAATATCTGAACTTTACTGAGTCAGATGTAACGGAATTTGGCTGCTGACTGCGCTCCCGCCAGGCAGAAATCTGCATACAAAAAAAAACGCCACGCGCCGCTCGAAAAAGCGGTTTTTATTGAATATCTCGTGAAATATAAATAATAAATAAATAAATAAATAATGCTGGACAAAGTTCACACAACATTATCTAGCCCCAAGGTAAGCCAGAGCTTGTGTTATGGGTACTAGATAACTGATATACTTAATACTATATATTACATAGATAGATATTTTTTATTATACATAGAAAATACCCAGAACACCCTGAACAAATATCTGCGAACGCACAAATATTAGTAATATTATATTAATAGGCGGGAATAGAACCCGCAACCTCCTGCGTCGCAATATAGATAATTAAAAAAACCCCGTAGGTGAACCCTCTGTTTTATTGTATTGATTTTATTTATCCCATTTTTGACCCAATAATCTGTAAGATATTGATAAACAATCGAATCTAGCCAAAAGTAAGAGGTAACTATGTGTTTTTTTATCGATAAATGTTTGCCCTATCTTGTTTCTGTGTGGGTGACCTCTCGGTATTATAATTTAGTATCAGAGCATATTTTTAATTTGAATATTGTACTTGTGTTAGTCAGTTAAAAATCTAATTCAAGATTGGTAATTTTGCGTTATGCCCCACCTTAAGCTATCAGATGGATTTTCTTACGAAATTAGCAACCAGCGCTTTATCTTAAACTATTGCTTTATTTCCTTTAGTTTTGAAATCGGTTGGTATTTATTTCAGGGTCGTTGGTTGCATAAAGTTTTAGCATTATAACTAGTTTGTCCTGGAAAGAGCCCAAGGCAAGCCCTATTTAACAAAAAAAAAAAACATTTTTCCAACCCTGATTTTAAGCTGATACTTAAAACGGCTGCACCAATTTCCACCAAACACAGCTAAGAACACTCCTTATCGAGTCGCCTTTCAAGCAAAATAACTAAATCATATCCGTTTGGTAGATACGATGCCATAGACCAGGTGTTCCCAAACTTATTTTGTCTACTGCCCACTTTGAGAATAAATTATGTTTTGGCGCCCCCATTTTTTTGTGAGTTATATTAGCGGAGATTAAACATGCACAAATCGGGTTATTTAACAAAAACTTGTTAAAACATGATTGCCCGCGGTCGTATTATCTACGAAAATTACCTATCTAGGACCTAACTATTAAAATGTGAAATTGTGTCTGATTTGACGCCCCCCATTTTTTTTCTGAATCTCTTACCGTTCCCTTTAGGCCTGCTGCGCCCACAAGGGGGCATTATCGCCCACTTTGGGAACCCCCGCCATAGACAGATACACAGATACACACACGTACACCTTATCAACAGCCCTCTTTATCGTCGGGAATTAACAAGCATGCTTTAAACATTTTTTTTTAAATTTCTTGTTCTTGTACGATTTTTCCACTATACGTACAAAAAAAAACCTTTCTTTGCTTTGCAGATAGCGGGGCGGCCAATCATATTTTTCGCAAAACGTGAGTCCTAATATTAATTCTTACTACATCATATTATATGGAATGTACACATGTGTGTACATTCACGATGATTCATTGATTAATCAAACGATATCTCTTGAAGCCAAAGTTCGAGATAGGTTTTACAAGTCTGATAAAGTTTGAAGGCATGCTATTGATATTCTGCATTGAATTTTCTCCTATCAATTCTGTACTGTCTTGATTAAATTAATCATCGAAGTAAAAGGCTATCACTATCATAGCTAGCTGAAATAGATATACCTAGTCATCGTCTTGATATTATCTAAAGCATGTTTCTTTTGCTTTCAATTCAATTCAATTCAATACATTTATTTCAGGCAACAGTGAAAAATGTACATTGTACCTAGACAAAGGCCCATAGTAATATATACCTTACAACTAACATACATATAAAGATATTTATAATTTTGGTGGTCTCGGTCTTTAAATAGGACTCCTTCAATTCCTCCCGCGGATGTCTTAAAATGCAGCTCAGGGATTACGTCAGGGGATGGGCAGCAGCATCCACCTGAGTAGTCAACACCAATACTGCGATCACCGATCCACCTGTCAAGCTTGTTGATTATGGCAAATCCCCCCTATTCTATGGGGGGAGGCTTCGTCCAGCAGTGGACGTCTACAGGCTGAAGAAGAAGAGTAGCATATAAATATGTATGTAGTAGTCAAATTGACTTGCCAATGAGGGCTTTACATTATAAAAATATAAAAAATCTAATTGGGTTTGGCTCGATAGATGGCGCTGACTCAACTGTGGTTGTCAAAATTAATAGATGCTGCCATCTGATGGAATGTAAAATAGTTACCCTCCCTCTTGGAGCCGGCTCTTCTCTGTGTCTCGGTCTGTTTCATGTCGGTATCCTAGACTATAGTCCCTCCCTAACTCCCGGCCTAGACGAGTCGTGTCAGGTCGTGTGTAAACGTCATCTCTGATAAGAGAACTGGCGATGTGACGCTGCATACAATAAAAACTTCATGAAAAACGTTTGAAAACCATAAGCAAAGTTCACACGATGGAAAACAAAGCGGAAACAATAGCCCTCTGGTATTGTAATAGCAGTTGTTAGGAGAGGTGAACGGCCCGGCCGTGTCAGTACTAATAACATACTGTAGCCACGCGTTGGATTGCCTTGTCTACCCGTGCCGTACTAGACCTAAGAGATACCGAGACAAATGTGTTCACGGTATTCCAATAACGGTGATGGCCATCAATCTGATATTACTACTAACAATGCTGTGATGTGTCCGGCCTAAGAATAAACCCCTCCGTCTCCTCCCGTGGATGTCGAAAAAGCCGACTAAGGGATTACCCGGACTTGTTGATAAGATTTGTCCTGGCTGCTAGCTTATTATGGAATGTGTTATTGCTGGAAGAAAGCGTTAGCCGAGTCAGTCGTGGGAAGCAATTGCGGCGATGAGCTCACCACTTGTCTAGTTTATATTCCACGATGGTGCAACTCACCGTGAAAAGACCACCTACCACCCCTTCAGGGAAAAAGGCGTGTATCTATGTATGTATGTAATCAAAACATGGGAATTTATCTAACCATTTAAATAGGTTTTTTATTGTTAACTATTATTTCAATGCAAGCTTTTTGAAATTAGTGATCGGAACCGTGAGCTGATTAAAATGAGCCCGAACACTGCCAGGCTACTAATCATCGCGGTGTTCCGTTGTTTACCTTCCGTCTGCATCATCAGATCACCTCGCTGTCATCATAATATTGTATTGTCATGGGCACTTGGCAGGTATGCTAAATTTCAGCATAATCGGGTATAGGAAAGTGGTCGAAAATTCGATCGCCATGTTTGTCTCCCCAGACAGGAAAGCAAGTTTGTAATAATTCGTTCTGCCCTTTGTCTTACAACCCTCCTAGTTACTAGAGGGGAGGGGGAATGCAGTCGTGACATTTGCACGTTCTCTATGATGCTGTGTTATTCATTGTCTCCGCTTTAAGGTGGTTGCTTTTTCATACTAACATACACTCATCAACACGGTCTATGGATATTTCATACTCAATTAAATAACTCGAAAAGTACTGGCCGCATTAGAATCTTTTATACACCGATTTGTTTGTAATTTATCACAGACTAATTCCAAATTCAAATTTTTGAAAATTATTTTGTTTCGGTGGCATAAAAATGTCTTGATGTGTAGGAGAGGGAATTTTCATTTGTGCGAAATTTAGAAAACAATGCGAATTACGTTTAGTTACAGTTTTTTTTCATTTTTAAACGAAAGATAAAGTTAAAATTGAGGTATTGTAGCCATGCAACGCCAACATTTGACGAGGGCGGAGATGTTACGAGCTGTGGGAATGCTGGAAGCGTAATGTTGCTGAGGCCATAGAGACCCACCAAAATGTAATTTCAAGATTGTGGACACGCTGTCGTGCCACAGGTGAAGTAGCGGAGAGGCACCGGGGGCCAAGTCGCATCACTACCCCCAGACAAGACCGATTTTTGCAAATTACTGCGCGAGCTCAACCAAATGCAACGGCGACTCAATTGGTCCAAAGGCTGCGAGTGGAACACCAAGTGCTTGTGAGTGGCCAAACTGTAAGAAGGCGACTGCATGAAAGCAATCTACGCTCTCGTAGACCACTCCGGGTCCCACCTTTACGGAGAGGCAATCGTGGACGACGATTAGAATGGGTTCGGAACCACGTGGACTGGGGCCGTGAGCAATGGTCCAATGTGCTGTTCACGGATGAATCCAGGTTCGGCTTCCATCCAGATTCACGAAGGACGCGTGTTTGGCGAGTTCCTGGACGATGGAGCCGTCTTCAGAACCCTCAGGAAGTTCACCCATACCAAGGAGGAACAATTATGGTTTGGGCAGGAATTCGTCTTGGAGGACGGACGGATCTCGTTTGGGTGCGGGGCAATATGACGGCAGAACGATACGTCCAACAGGTGCTGGGGCCCGTAATCTTGCCCCACAGATCACAAATGGGGCAAGATTTCCTGCTCATGCACGACAATGCCCGGGCACACACGGCGAGAACGGTAGCAGCTTGGTTACATACACACAATGTTAGGGCCTTAGACTGGCCTGCTCAATCGCCAGATCTAAATCCCATTGAGCATGCGTGGGATATGCTGCGAAGAAGAGCTCTGAAGGAAGTTCCTGAAAATCTGGCTACAGAAGATCAACATTTAGCGCACCTCAGAAGGACATGGGACAATATTCCGCAGCAAGACATTGACAACCTTGTTCTGAGCATGCCGAATCGTTGCCGATGTGTTATGAACATCATGGGCGCTTTGTCAATTTCAACTTCAAGTTTATAAACACAAATTAAATTATTTTTCTATTTTTTTCAGTTTTTACTCATAAATTAAAAGTTAATTCATATACGGTTTCCGTCTATGCTTCATTTTTTTCCCGAAATTTTTTATCGAAGCTTAACCATTATTAAAAAATGGTAGAATATTAATATAACGTATCTTTTAAATATATACATGTCATATAAATAATTAACACATTGATAGTAATTCGCTTTTTTAAAAATATCCCTAGACCGTGTTGATGTGTGTATTTTAACAAATGCGGGCGAACAGAGTATAATTTTACACTGAAATTACTGTTGTTGGCTTTTATATTGGTTATTATTTGCGGCAAATCATATTTGGTTGAAGAAAACAGTGGAATAACAACGAAATGACTGGTATGGACTAAAATTTCGATGTTTTTTACTTTATTAATCCATTGTTTTTTCAACCAGATATGGTTTACAACAGTCATTTCAGTGTAAAATTATACTCTGGTCGCGTTTACATATTTGGTAAAATACAGCGAGCAGACGCACGGCTCGGTACCATCCTTACCTCAATAGTATACCCTCTATTCGTACTAAACGTTTCAGTTCTACCTTTATAATGCAAACTGCTAAGGAGTGGAATACACTACCGCCGTCTGTCTTTCCTGAAAACTATAATCTGGGTATCTTCAAGGTTAGAGTGAATAGGTGCCTTCTAGACCTTTGTGCTCCAGCTTCGGCCACCTTATCGCTTAATAACACTTTACCACCAAGGTGAGATAGTGGTCAAACAAAGGTATATCAAAGTAAAAAAAAAAACTTTTGTATGAAAAAGCAACCACCTTAAATTCAGTATTCACATTTAAATGATCTCTACTTTATCAAACAAGGCACACAAAACACAAGAGTTCAATGGACGTCTCACTTTAGCGGGTCTGATTCTGCACACTATCATTACATCTACAGCCTTATCTCTACCAAACACCAAAACAAATTCACCTTTGTCTCTATACGCATAGAGTTTATATTATTTCAGAAATGTAGATTGTGTTGTTGGTACAGTTAGGATCGTGCTCCTATCGCAGAGGTTTCAGTGGCTTTTGATTGTGGGTTGTAAAACTTGATATTCGAAGTTGCAAAATTGTAACCCACCACCCTGAAAGTAGTTCAGTGTTCCACAACCACGTGTGGGCGAGCCACAAATGTATGAAAAAATAAACCGGCCAAGGGCGAGTCGGACTCGCACACGAAGGGTTCCGTACCATTGTACGAGATATAACACTATGTACTTTTTTATTTAAAGTATGTATCTATAACGGTTCCAAAGATACGAGTAGTTCCTGTTTGTCTGAAAAAGCTGACTTTGACGGTCTCTCATTCATGACGTTGTTTTTCATTACTTTTGACAGTAAAAAACAGTATGACAACTTAATGAGCTCTAAAATTGATATCCCCCCATGCCGGGGTAGGAAAAATCCCCCCCTCCACCCCCTCCTTTACTTGTTAGGGCCCCCCTTTAAGTTTTTTTTTGTTATAGCTGCAATATAAATACAAACTGAAAATTTGAACTGTCTACCTATTACGGTTCATGAGATACACCCGCTTAGCTGACGGACGGGCGGACAGTGGAGGCTTAGTAATAGAGTCCCGTTGGCACCCTTTGGGTACGGAACCCTAAAAAGAGGCTAATATAAATATGTAATAGCAATAAAAGAGTGTTATAGTTCGTCATTAACTCTTACAAAAAAATAAGCTTTGCAGCATGGTACATGTTTTTCCTCCGATATTTTGAAATTATGAATGAAATGATTTTGATAAGATTTTATCTTATAAACTTATAATTGCTTCTTATAATGTTCTATTATTTGCGTTTAAATAAGATGAGAAGCGTATTATGAATTTGTTCAAGAAATTAAATTTAGATACTGTAAAAGATTGAAAGTAAATTAAATCTGGATGCATTGATGGAGTCTCGCAAGGTATAGGTATGAGTGGACCCTTTATTCCTTCTGGCCTTCATCGATTAGATTATTTTACCAATAACTTTTTTGACCAACTTTATGATGTTTCTTGTGATAAATGGGGTCCAATGTTGCCATTAAATAGCTTCAATAATATTTTGTATTAACCATTAACTTCGCGAAGTTCGCGTCATTGGTTGTTTAGTACCGAAAAAATGTGCCTGTCATGCTTTTCAAAGTAAATTACGTCATTCTATAATAGATACCTAGTTGACAAACACGATAACTATGATGCTCTGACGAGGTGTCGTATTTTAACTAAACAAATTAATTTTCTAATAAATTAACTTGTTTCTTATAAGTCGTGTTTTCCTGGGGAGTGTGTTGCTGTGTCGAATTAATGTTTTAACTGATGTTTTAGTAAGCACTTACACTTCACAGGATCGCCCGCTGGGCTAATCTGAGGATTGCCTAAAAAATTCATCAAAATCGGTCTAACCGTTTTTATGATTCCCTTAATCCAAGTTCGGTCGATCGCTACACCAACTTATCTTCCAAAACAAAGTTAACGTTCAAACTTTGATTATATATCCAGCCGACAATTTTTTTAAATTCTCTAAGCGTACAAATGAACTTTATGAGAAATTGAAATACACTACAGTCGTCTGTCTTTCCTGGAAACTATAATCTGGGTCTCTTCAAGGCTAGAGTGAATAGGTGCCTTCTAGACCTTTGTGCTCCGTCTTCGGCCACATCGTCACTTACCAACAGGTGAGATCGTGGTCAAACAAAGGTCTAACAATGTAAAAAAAAAGAAGAGGATTATCCCGATACAAAAAGTGAATTTTATATATATATATATATATATATATATATTTCATTTATTTATTCAATCAACAAGGATCATTGGGTTAGTAAAACCAATGATCGTATAGTAGTAATGATCGTAATGATCGTTGGGTAGTATTTTGGTTGTGGTTTTGCTTTGGTATCATCCATCAAAATTATGGTTTATTCTGTCACAAAGCCACAGTAGTGTTGATGTATAGGAAGTAAAGTAGGTAGCCAGTATTTATTACATATATAGTGCTGTTACTGTATGAGACATCATCGTGATAGTGATAGCAATCAATGATAACACTAGTGACGTCAGCGCTGAAAGCGTAAACACCTTCATTGTTTGTCTTATCTGCTATTCTACTTTCCACGTTATAAAGTCCAGACAAAGTTTATTCGTTCTCCTTAATACCACATTTCTCATTTGTTTATTACGGTGACCAAGAAATAACTAGTGCCATGAGAGAAGTAATAGTTCTTTCATGAACATCGTAATTAGGAGCCTTTAGACGTTCACTGTTGGACGAGGCCTCCTCAAAAGAATACAATCGGAACTTCCCATAATCACCACGCTTGGCAAGCAAATTAGTGATCGCAGTATTTATTTTTTATGCAAATTAAATTCACAGAACAAGCAGATGGCCCACCTGATGTTACCTCAGCCTATGAACAGTGTATTATGCCATAGGTCACTTCCACCTATTACGCGCCCTTGCGGCATTGCACGGCGCCCGCCACCCTGAGATATAAAGATTAAAAGTATGTGCCTGTAATTTCACCGGTTGAAGGGTACCTATAAGTATAGGTACCCTTCAAACCGGAACACGGCAATGCGAGCACTATACTGCTTTGCTGCAGAAATTGGTATGGTGGTAGTACTTCCCCGGACGAACTCTTTCACAAGATAGGTGCCAACTCTTATCTACGTCTCTTTTTTTTTTAGTGTGTTTTTTAATAGATACTCTACTAATCTGTTTTTTTTTACCAATAAAATACCATGGACGTGTAAAATCTGATTTTTTTACCATTAAAATACCATTGACGTGTAAAATCTGATTTTTTTACCAATATAATACCATTGACGTGTAAAATCGGTTTTTTTTTACCATTAAAATACCATTGACGTGTAAAATCTGATTTTTTTACCATTAAAATACCATTGACGTGTAAAATCTGATTTATTTACCATTAAAATACCATTGACGTGTAAAATCTGTTTTTTTTACCAATAAAATACCATTGACGTGTAAAATCGGATTTTTTTACCAATAGAATACCATTGACTATTGACTTTCTCTGAAACATTGACGTTATAGAGACGTTAGAGTTTGTATTAAATCTTGTTTATCTTTAGACAGTTATTTAATTATACGGTCTACTCTAGTTACTAGGTGTATAAAAAATGCTTCGCTCCCTACTCTGTAGCTTCATTCGGCATGTAAGTAGACTGACGTACTACAAACCACCTCTTGTAGTGCTTCCTCCCCCACATTATCTCACCACCCTGTAACACTAGCAGCTAGAGCCGCGGGCGGTGTGCACTGGACAGCACAAACAACATATTTTTCAACACACTTACTCATAAAGTGGGTAAACAGAACACCGAACAGCGTTCTGGGTATTTTTCTATGTATAATAAATCAGTGAAATCTTGCAAAAATAGACTTGACAAACATTTAGAGTGCACAGATAAGGACTAAGATATACACGACACGCATCAGCTCCGAGAGCTGCTGCCTGTGTATTATAAATAAATAAATAAAAAGCATTTATCTATGTAATATATTGTATTAAGTATATAAGTTATCTAGTACCCCATAACACAAGCTCTGCTTAGCTTGGGGCTTGATAATGTTGTGTGAACTGTCCAGCATTATTAATTTATTTATTTACATAATGACACCTGTAATCAAACTGTGGCTTTTTCATTGCTATTATTCACTAGTGAGTAATAGACAGTTGAACATTTACACAAAGTGTGTATTTCTGTTTTACTATCATTTTCTTCACTAGTGTGTTAAAAACGTCGTATGATACACGTGTGTATTGATGATTACCGTCCTCGGCTCTCTTAAAGCGGTAATCACCAACATTACACACTTGTACCATAATGTACTATACTGTTTATGATTTTTGTTTTGTTGTGGTCGCTCCAGGTTTTTAGTTGAAAATGAGCCAAATGCTTGCATTGTTGGTGCTATTTTTAGGCCTTCAAAAATCTTTGTTATAATAATTGTACCGCTCGTGCGCTTGAGCTAACTTTGCTCATATTTTAGATATTATCTCTTCAAACTCCATGAAATGTTGTCATCATCCATTGATGATGAAGACAACATTTCATTATGTTTATATTTATTAACCCCCGACGCAAAAACGACGGGGTGTTATAAGTTTGACGTGTCTGTGTGTGTGTGTGTGTGTGTTTGTGTATGTGTGTGGACGTCTGTGGCATCGTAGCTCCCGAACGGATGAACAGATACCAATTTTTTTTCTTTGAAAGTTGAATTTGTCGGGAGTGTTCTTAGCTATGTTTGATCAAAATTGGTTCAGCGGTTTCATTGCGTTCAGGGTTTTTTTAATTTTTAAAACCAACAGCTATCTATAATAAATCAAAAACAGAGTTAAAAACAAAAAGCCAATTACAGGTGAAAAGAACGTGGGGAAACGTACTCGTATTACGTGTAGAAAGTACAATAGAACAAACTAGTCAACAGTAACGAAGATAAATAAATACATAATTAATTAAGGTACGGTTACGAAATAAACTAAACTACGAAAAAGTATCTGCTGAGCCGCTGATGAAGCCATATGGCTGATATGGCTTTATATGTCAATTTTTGGACGTAGGACCTCTCCTAATTACTTCCACGCGAGTCGATTTGCCTTTACCATATGCAGTGATAGTCTGCGTATCCTTTTATGTCGTCCACTCATCGTTGCGGTGGATGACCTCTGGGTCTTCTGTTTGCCCACCGTCTCTATTCAAGGATCCGTCTCGTCCAGAGACGTCTGTCAAGCCTAGCGTCCCAACCTGTATGTCTGTGTGACGCCTGTATGATCCGCCCAACTCCACTTTCGCTCAGCAATAACGGTGACCACGTCTCTCAACTTAGTCGTCCGCCGTATGTATTCATTCCGTATGCGGTCCCGCATAGCTCTCTCCATCACCCTTTGCGCGACTCTGAATCTCAGAAATGTTGTACACAATATGATCTATACACTAATATCTAGACCCGTAGTTTGTCAGTCTGTCAATTATATAGTTAACAATTAATTTAAAATAAAAATGGTTTGCGTCAGCTCCGTCGCGTGACTAGAACTTACTCCAGTCCAGTTCAGTATAAGATGCGCGAATATGTTGCGCAGAGGGAAAACATAACGGACTCCACTTGTATCCTAAACTCCAAAAAACTTTACAAGAAACTGTCAAACCACGGGTCTAGATATAGTACTAATCACGTGTACAAAGTTTCAAGGCTACATTTACGTTGAGTTACGTTTGCATTCAAAAGCGCCCTAGTAGTACAATCCTCTTAAAATAGCAAAATATAATGAACAAAGATAAAATATAATAAACAAAGAACAACAATGCAGAACGAGTTTTCAAGACTGCATTTTGATAGATAGATAGAATACTCTTTATTGCACATAAAACAAAGAAGTACAAAGGCGAAATTAATGCTAGAAAGCATTCTCTTCCAGATAACTTCAGTGTATTACGGAAAAAAGAAGTATCGGTAGTGCACAAGAAGGGTAGTATTGAATAAGTTTAAGAAAATTAACAAAAGAAAAACCTCGTAATCAATATTTACTTACTTGGATCTTTTCTGCACCAGCGTCAGCTCGGCGCGGCAGCGACTGAGCAGAGACTTCTGTTCATAACATGATGTTTGTAAATGCATACATACATAGACACACGCCTCCCTCCCCGAAAGGGTAGGCAGAGCCTCAAACGGGCCTCAAATGGGGACCGTGGGTTGCACCATCGTGGGATATAGACTTGACAAGTGATGAGCTACTCTGCTTACGCTTTCTTCCAACACTTTCCCCAAATAAGCTAGCAGCCATGACAAATCCCATATACCAACGAATCTAACATAGAAGTCCGGGTAATCCCGACATCCACGGGAGGAGACGGAGGGGCCTATTCTTGGGCCCGACACATCAATGCAAAATCTTATTTATCTGTGTTATATAGTTTAACTTTCTTAAGGTTATAACTGATACTGTTATTTTTTAAAGATGTAAGCGAATTATTAGTAATTTCACCAAATCAATATTCACACATGTTGCCTACACTACTCAAACGCTATTAGTGAGAACCTTTTATTGGCTCTCTAATACCTAATTGTTTTCCTACCTTATTATTGTATCGTATATTCAAGGAAGATGTTGGTTCTCCTGAAAATAAATGAACATTATTTCGTTAGTAGTAGTAGAGCTTTTTTGTGAAAGAGTTTGTCCGGGGAAGTACTTCCACCATGCCTATTTCTGTCGCAAAGCAGCAGTGCTTGCATTGCTGTGTTCCGGTTTAAAGGGTATGGGTGCTGGTGAAATTACAGGCACATGAGACTTTTCATCTTTAGGTATGTCTCAGGGTGGTGGGCGCAGTGCAATGCCACAAAGGGCGCGTCCTAGGTGGACGTGACCTATGTGAGAATGCACTGTTCATAGGCAGAGGTTACCGCTTAACATCTTGTGGGCCATCTGCTTGTTTCGTCATTCAAGAAGTATTAAAAAAAAACAGATATCAGGGGGAGTTTTGATAGTATTCGAAACTATATGAAGTTTCGTTTCCTTTAATATTTTTACTGACAGCTTCCTTAGTTTTCTCCTCGTTTTCGCTAGGGGCGCTGCAAGTAAATGTATTGAAGGATATACGATACTTCATATAGTTTTGAACGACCTCTGTGGCGCGTCGGGCATGGGTACGCCTGCGACACAGGAGGTTGCGGGCTCGATTCCCACCTCGGAACAAATATTTGTGCGATCTGCAGATATTTTTCGGGGTGTTCTGGGTATTATGTATAATAAAAAATATATATCTATTTAATGTATTGTATTAAGTATATCAGTTATCTAGAACCCATAACACAAGTTTTTTTTTATTCTACTTGAATGACGCAACAAGCAGATTGCTCACCTGATGTTAAGCGGTAACCTCTGCCTATGAACATTGCATTACCTCATAGGTCACGTCCACCTAGGACGCACCCTATATGGCATTGCACTGCGCCCGCCACCCTGAGACGTAAAGATGATAAGTCTCATGTGCCTGTAATTTCACCGGTAACCCTTACCCTTCAAACCGGAACACAGCAATGCGAGCACTACTGCTTTGCGGCAGAAATAGGTATGGTGGTAGTACTTCCCCGGACGAACTCTTTCACAAAAAAGCTCTACTACTACTACGCTCTGCTCTACTTAGCTTGGGGCTAGTTAGTGTTGTTTGAACTGTCCAGCACTATTTGTTTATTTTACTATTTAAACTCGTACTAGGCCTGACTGAAGCATTTAGACAAAACATTCTACCTAATCTAATATTTTTGTTAACTTATCAGAATTGAATGAGCTATCTTGTTTACATTATTTGAAGCCCGCAGTCCGGCAGTCCCAGCGGATGAATCAGTTTACTAGGCCGCCCGCTGATTCATATCGCGTCAACAACACTCGGCGAGCAGCCGGGCTTGCGTTTTCACTTAGTTAGCTCTAGTCTGCGTAGTGTCGCGTCGCGTCGCGTTGTCCAGCGTTATTGTGCGTTACCATTATTTTTATTGACTAAAACATACGTATATATAAAACTAGTTACCTAAAAATTTAAAAACTGTGTTGAGGCTAATTGGTATTTAGTGTGTTTTGTGATTGTGTGGGTCAATTATACTGTTTGAATTGTGCGTTGTCTGATAGAGTTGTCGACAACAGACCAGTGTTGAGTATGTAAATGGCGTAATTGATGTCTAGGTCGTACAGGTGAGTGATAGAGCATCATCAGCATCAGTCTACAGAAGTCCACAGCTGGACATAAATAAATAAATAAAATAAATAATGCTGGGCAAGTCACACAACATTATCTAGCCACAAGCTAAGCAGAGCTTGTGTTATGGGTACTAGATAACTCATATACTTAATACAATACGTTACATAGATAGATATTTTTTATTATGCATAAAAAATACTCAAAACACCCTGAACAAATATCTGCAGATCGTACAAATATTTGTTCCGAGGCGCGAATCGAACCCGCAACCTTCTGCGTCGCAGGCGAGCCTTCGCTCGCCGCGCCACAGAGGATCGTAATAAAAAAATATAAGGTATTCAATTTTATCCTTTAATTCAAATTATATTTTAATTTATAATTATAGTAATTATTTTATTAACTTGAACGCCATAATGGACGGTCTTGAGCCGCCTGCGTCCACCGCTTTCTTCAGAGATTCTTAGCTTTCTCTGCCCCGCCGTAACCAGCTAACAGTACCAATAGCGGAGCCGTCGGGGACTAGGGGCATGTTTTGTGCGTGTATCGCAGTATTGGTACTGAGTACTCAGGTGGATTCTGCTGCCCATCACCTGGCGTAGTCCCTTAGTCGGCTTTTACTATATCCACGGGAGGTGAGGGAGGGGTATATGCTAGGCCGGACACACCAGGGCACTACACCGAGTAAAATATTTTTATTTGGATATTATGCACGAGTTAATATCCTCCATTTAACGCTTATAAATAAATGGCACAAGTTCACCAACACATAAACGACTTAGTCAGGTTGTTTAGTCAAAAAAATCCTTATTGACAAATGTCTCCATACATTATCTCTGTCATGTTAACCAGTTCCAGTTAACCGCCCATTTATGTGTAGGTGAACACAAGTTTTGCTTTATCTCGTACGAATCAAGGATAGTTTTTCTACTAAATGCTGTTTTTAGCATTAAAACTAAATCTTCCTTATAAGTATCATTTATTTTTACCATTAATCCAAGATAAATACCTGGTCCAACAATTTGTTATGGTCGCACTCATATGTAATTCTAATTAATGGAATTCTAATTGGTGGAATTATACTCCAATTTCAGCTATAAATTGTGAAAATATTTATCCATGTTTAATTATTTATTCGTTTCGTTTTGTATGAGGTAGTGCTGACCTCTGGTGTCGGAGTTTGTCAAGCCGCCCGAGGGCCTCTGACATTATTTATTTATTACCTACTTCTCTTATTTTGTTCCTAAACTAAGTTTCATTTGAACAGGCAAGGTATTATATTTCACCAACAGTGTAAAGTTTAGGTTAAACATTATTATAATGTTTTTGATGAAAGAATTGGTTATCTTTAACCGCCCGTTTGCTAATGTGTTCGTAAACTTTCGACTAATGGTATTTTTCTGTTAGGTTCATACTACAACATTTTAGAAAAAGTTCCATTGAAGAACTTCTAGAATTCTCTATCAAACCCTGGTTGTCATATATGTCCTAAAAATAATTTTGATAGATTTCTTCAACTTGACTCCACTATTACTTACTTAATATGACTTCTATTTCTGCATGTGTGTATTTTCTTGGTGTGTGTAAAACTGTGTGATATTGTCTGCAGAAGCGGCGTCGACTCACACTTGGCCGAATTAACTTACACACAGCGTAAATAAATGTACTAAAAGTAAGTTTTCTCCATCTTTTAATTTAGTTGCTGTGTGTTTGTTTGCGACTAACCTACTTTTAATATTATCGACTAATGTCTATTGCATATACAACCATTTGAACTCTGCTCATCAATAACTAACAAAACTAATCAGTTCAATGATAATGTGCGTTTAAAATGGGATTGCTTTGAACAAAAATAATCGTGAACTCAATATTTAAATTTATTTACCTTAACAAGACTTTAACACAAAATTCCGTTGTTTGGCTTTCAAATTTAACTCTTAAGGCAGTTACATACGCCTGCTATAATATATATTTTTATTGTACTATTCCGCTACATCCGTGAAAACCTTCAATAAGCTTTCTGGTATCTATCAGTTTGTAAGTCAGTTAATTTTAAGCCTTTGGTTTTCCCTCAATTAAATATAAAATATAAATATTAATGTAAGTTACATCTGAGGCTCTGCCTACCCCTTCGGGGAAAAAGGCGTGTGTCTATCTACCTAAATTAAATTTCGGGATTTATAGCTTTAGGTATCGCACACGCAGCAGGTAATGTAATATACACCTTTCCATTCATTTGACTATCGTGCGTCTAGTACGGGATGTATATCTCGCTATACATTTTCATATATATCGTTAGTTCTTCTTATAGCTCGGTATCTTACGATACGAAGATGTAAAAATATACATTATATCTCACGTGTGTGGTCTCCTGAAGGGTCTTGTGGCAAGATGTATTGTAACAAGCTATAATATACATCTATAAATTATAGCTCGCGTCTGTGACGGCCTTTATTGCTACCACACCAAAACTTTCACTAAATTGTTGTTAAATTTTATGATGTAATATAATTACTGCTGTTCGTCATTTGATAGAAGTTTTGAGGTAATGTTATGAGGTGTTTTCCTAAGAAATTCTTGAGGATACGCTTGTTAGGTACTCAAATCGTTCACCGACTATGTAATTTTCCTTGGCTTATCAAAATATTAGCATGATTTCAGTCTACTTAACATTTTGTAGAAGGTATGTACAATTGTCTGATTTTGCTCATTTTATTCGCTCCAGTACAGTTTTTTCTCTCAACATGTGTATTTAGTAGTAGTAGGGCTTTTTTGTGAACGAGTTGATCCGAGGATATACTACCACCATATCTATTTCTGCCGCAAAGCAGAAATGCTCGCATTGCTGTGTTCCGGTTTGAAGGGTGATGCCGGTGAAATTATAGGCACATGAGACTTTACCTTTGTCTCAGGGTGGCGGGCGCAGTGCATTGCCACATAGGGAGCGTCCTAAGTGGACGTGACCTGTGAGGCGCTTAAAAAGTGGATCATGTGATTATTCCGTCATAACGCCGCAGAATAAAAAAATATGTGTTCGATAGTACGGTAGCCTTACAAAGGGCAGATTCATGAATTCACAAGTCTTCAGGTCAGTTACTCCGATAAAAATACGTGCATACGCCGTCGTCGGTCGCGCACGCTTTGTTTACAACTACTAAAATAACGTTCTTTGTGTCCGATAGCGATTACCGAGGATCACAGGAAACGTGATGAAATGCACGGTCTATTGTCTCAAACGGCATTGCTACTGAGCGAGTAATCTCATTAATTTCACCTACATTTTCAGCTCGTGGTGGGGTATGCCGCAAAATTTATAACCTCAGATTTGATTGTTAACACACTAAATCAAGTACAATATTCAATTTAAAAATATGCATGGTTACTACATTATATTTCCGAGGGATCACTGTACCAGAAAATCGAAACGACAATACTTTCTCGTTAAAAAAAACAAAGTTACGTCGGGTATGCCGCAAAATTCCGAATCTCAGATTTGATTTTTAACATACTAAATCAAGTACAATATTCAATTTAAAAATATGCATGGATACTACATTGTATTTCCGAGGGATCACTGTAACAGAAACACGATAGAACAATATGTTCTCAATAATAAAATAAAAAAGTTACGTCTAACTTTCCTAAAATGGTGCATATTATTGAGTAAAAAATTAGATAAATAAAATCAATACAACAAAGCCAAGGGTTTACTTTAGGGGTTTTGTAAAATTATCTATACTTTACGAGATATTCAATAAAAACCGCTTTTTCGAGCAGCGCGATGCGTTTTTTTTGTTTTAAGATTTCTGCCTGGGGTTGTCGCAGTTTTAAACAACTGATTATCTAAAAGCTATCTTTTGTCTTCAACGTTATCTCGTAACAAACAAACCGATAACGTAATGTTATTATTGTGATAAACATTTCTCGAACGCTGTGGGTTTGAATGTGCTCTTTCTAGCGCGCTGAAAGTATTTTTCACTCATATTTACTAATCTAATCGTCCTCAGATCAATGCTCCCGGAAAATCACCTTGCCAAGACCTATCAAATGTTTTAGTAAGCGTCGTACATTCAGCGAAAAAGTAGATTAAATTTTTTAAGGTGGATGCTCAGCCTTGACTAGCGAAATTCAATTTTTTTGGTGACAAAACAAAAAACACAACAAAAAAAAATTATGGATATTATCACGGGTATTTATCGCGTATTACCTTTCTGACTCGAGTCAGCCCGCGACCACGATTGTTGCAACACAATCGAAACGTCGCGGAAAATAAATATAAGGTAATAATTTATTTTAATAATAAGGTAATACGCGATAAATACCCGTGATAATATCCTTAAATATGAGTTCTGACCGCGAAAGTTTAAAAAATAAACTAAAAATTTGTTCAGGAGATCGTAGCTAAACTAATGATATTTATGAGATTCTATCAATTAAAACATGTGTGTCCTAGTCTCCTAGTTCTCGCGAAATCAACTTTCGCTATCTGAAGAAGTGTTGATGAGCTGTAATGGGCAAAAAACACCAAAAAATAATAGTTTCGCGCCTCAAGCGAGAGCATCCACCTTAATAAAATTAAAGGCTACATAGTTTTACATACCTACACCTATAACATAAAAATAAAATTGAAGTGTCTGTATGTGATTTCAAAATAATTGCCAAAATTTAAGTCATGTCATGAATACGATGCCGAATCATAAATTACCACTTTTAGAACTTTTGCATGTCCGTCAGTCTGAAAGATTGTCACGAATAGGAAAAACTGATTTTAATTAAAATTGTAGGTATTCAAACAGGAATTTTAACTTCGTACTCATCTTCATTTCGTGTATGTTCCATTTCAACAAATTGCAGGGCTCTTAAGAAACGAACGAAGTCGCGGGCACAGCTAGTTTAAAACTAAAGTACTTAACCAGCAATTTTCTTGAACACGTACAATTTGAAAATTCAAAAACTGCAATTCATAATCTAAATTATACTTTTGTCGTAGACTGTTGCTATTGTACTTATTCTGTTAGCCACGTGATTCTCGTATTAGCAGATACATATTAGTAGTCGTCTGAGTAGTAAAGCTGATTAGTGCCTCAGTCTGAAAGTCAATTAGCGACGCACGAAATTACATTTGTTTACTAATGTCCTTTTATTAGTTATGAGCTATATTTGTTAGAAACCGTGACTTTTCCCAGCTGTGGGACCTAGCTAGACCGATTTGTTGATCGCATGTAAATTTTACCTAAATAGTTGCACCCGTTTTAAAACAAGTCAATATTTTATTTATTGAAATCACAAGGATCATTTCGAATCGTGAATTTCCATATTCCTCGCGATCAACCTACCTATTAGAATAAGGCTTCAAACACGAATTTCTGTACAGAGACGGACAGTGTATACGTATGTATACCTCATTAGTATACCCTCTATTCGTACTAAACGTTTCAGTTCTACCATTATAATGCGAACTGCTAAGGAGTGGAATAAACTACCGTCGTCTGTCTTTCCTAAAAACTATAATCTGGGTCTCTTCAAGGCTAGAGTGAAAAGGTGCCTTCTAGACCTTTGTGTTCCATCTTCGACCACATCGTCACTTACCAATACACATATGTGAGATCGTGGTCAAACAAAGGTCTATAAATGATTTAAAAAAAAACGATTTCCTAGTTTACCACCGAAAAAGAGGTTCTTTACCAGTCTTACCAATAATTTAATTAGTTGGTCAATACCATATCAATATAATGGTTTATTCCCGATGTCCACGTTGTCTTGTCCACGTCAACGTGGACAACGGGAAGTCAAAAAATCCTTTCCATCAACGATTTCAATACCGTAGATATGCCCTGACCCCGAAAACTGTTGCATTGTATTTGGATGTGTGCGTTAACAAAATGCTGACGCACTAGTAGACGCACACATAGTTAAAAATCGTGATTTTGTCTATAAACTTAAGTGTTGATATTACCATTTAATGTGCAATCATATTGCTCACACTTTTGAGAACAAATAAACGTCCTCTAAGTCCTGAAATTGAAAATATGTGTTGTTGTCTAAAAAGTGTGCAATCTATGTACGGTCAGCAAACTCATCAGATAATAAGCAAAATAATAGTAATTAAACTGTTAAATGTTGTGGAGTGGGTCAGTAAATTAAAACACGTTATTTACAAAGAATGTCTATTAATTGGCAGAGAGATGGCGCTGCCATACTTGTAAACATTGAGCTCCGTTATTTTTGTTACAAATAAATAGAAAAAATGTTTTTTTTACCATTAAACTCATTATAATCGAGAAATAGTAACGTGTTTCGAGTGTACAAACGTTATCTCATACTAACTTTACTGATAAACAAAGATTTTGTACAATAAAACAGTGACAACAAAGTGATGTTGAACAGTGAAAAAGTTATTTGATTACAGTCTTCTTAACACAAAAGACAGTGAACTTAGTAAATAGTGTGTTAAATATACATAAACTTTATATCAGTGAAAAAGTGCATCAAATTAACAGATAACAATATTTTTGTTGTGCTTAAAAATACTGTTGACGGCGCGCAAATACCTACCTACATTAAAAAATAAATAATTGTATGCCGATCTTGAGCCCCTAGTTCCAACCTCTAACGGCCGTTCCCAATAATCAATCTATCCCTGGTTTTGCACTACTACAGATAGAAAAGTCTATCTATCTTTCCTTTTGCCGTCCCAATAAACTTACTAACGATAGGCAATCCTATCCCTGTTTGCTATCTATCGACGGGAGGACGGATAGCTTACTGGAGATAGACATTTATATGAAAATGACAGTTGAAGCGTCCCAATATTGTTTAGGGTGCTATCTGTCAGTGATGTGGCCCATCTCCAGTAACTTCTATCTCTAACCTAGGTTTTTGGGGGATAGACAAGTATTGAAGTTGTAAGAACAGTCGTTTCTGTGTAATTCCATTTATTTCGCGTTGAAAACAATGTCGGAATCAATTTCAAGTGAGAGTTCAAGCAACAATTCAAGTGATTTGGGTCTTTTGGAACTATTATCTGACTGGGATTCTGAAGAAGACAATGAACTTGATCGAACCCGATCTTACGGAGAACGTGTTAATTATATGCAGAAATATGAAGAGTATGAGTTCATGTATAGATTTCGATTAAACAAAAGTGCAGTTAACGATTTACTCACAGAAATATACCCTTTTCTGAAAGTAACCTCTAAACAGTAAGTATTATCTGATTACATAGGTGGTACCTACTAAAAAAACATAGTAGTGAATAGGTACTTAGTATACCTACTAAATAATATACTTATTTTTATGTGTATAAAACCTTTATCTGTCTCCGTTTACATCCTAACCAACCAAATACATACATGGTCTTTTCAGGAACCACGGAATCCCCCCTCTTCATCAGCTACTGTTGACATTGCGGTTTTACGCACTAGGCACCATGTTGGTCGCCGTAGCAGATTGTGTAGGAGTTTCAAAATCTTCTGCGGGGCGTATAGTGAGAGATGTTTCAAGGGCTATCGCCAGGTTATACTCGAATTACATATACGTCCACAATAACACACAGGAAGACTTTTACAACATTGCAAGATTTCCTCGTGTATTAGGTGCAGTTGATGGCACACATATTTTAATGCAGTCACCAAGTATGTATGATTTTAGTAACACTTTAAACATAAGCTCTTGCATTTTGCCTATCATGTCTAATGAAAATTTCTGTTCTACAGATTCAAACATCGGTGAAGAATTTAGAAATAGGAAATCTGTTTTCTCCCTGAATGTGCAAGGTGTTTGCGATGCACATTTAAGATTTATAAATGTTGTGGCCCGATGGCCAGGATCCACACATGATGCCACAATATTCAATAATTCAGAGCTTCGAGGTTTACCTATTACTGACCTATTCACTGTTTGTTGGCAAGCGTTTTTTTTAAGTTTATAATATATACTTATTTAGTGTTTTTCATTTTATAGCTCAGTGTGAAAATGGCGTTTATGGTAATCGATGGCTGCTCGGAGATAGTGCATATCCATGCAAATCCTATCTTTTAACACCACTACTACATACTCATTCCATTAACGAGTTAAATTACAACCAAGCACAAATCAAAACTAGAAATACTATAGAAAGGTAAGAAAGGCATCATATCTTCATACTTGCAATTGAAGATATATTTTGAACGCATTCATATACAAATATTTTTTCCAGATGTTTTGGAGTTTGGATAAGGAGGTTTCCTGTACTGTCATTAAAAATAAGGCTCGCTATGGAAACAACACAGGCTGTAGTTATTGCAACAGCTGTACTGCATAATATTTGCAGGCAAAGGAATTTGGAGGATGTGGAACCTGAAATAGATATACCTGATAATAACTCAGGTTATCAGGCAGAAAATGTTCCTGAAGTTCATCCTCTGAATCAGTTTCAAGAGCGTCAATCATTAATAGATAATTATTTTGGGTAGTTTGATAACCGAGTGGAGACCTTGGGTAGGAGGCCAAAGACCAGGCAGGCCGAAGGCATGATGAACCAATGACATTAAAAACGTAGCTGGCCGCTAGTGGAGTCATGATACTGGGAACAGAGCCGACTGGAAGAAATTAGGGGAGGCATGTATCCAATATTGGACGGAAAGATGCTGATGATGATGATGCTTGTATTTCCCCCAACGTGTAGGAGTGATTAGACTGTTTTCGCATACTTGTAGATCTCAGTTAGAGTCCACAGTCAATGCTACTTTAGAAATAATAATTAACTGGTTAAACCAAAATAATTTAAATATAAATCTTGATAAGACTCATATTAGGAATTTTTCAAATAATTATAATAACAGTAATAAACCAGACATTGAAAGAGTGAATATTTATTAATCCTTTGTGTAATATTTCTTACAGACTTGGATCAGCACATTGAATCTCAGCTATCACTTTTTGCTGATGACACTAAAATCATGGGAAACCCATTTAACTCCTCGCCCAAAACATCATTCAACAAGACCTGGACAGAATATACCAATGGACACGAGACTGGCTTCTCACCCTGAACGAGAAGAAGTGCACAGTGTTGCATGAAATTAATTATAATGCCACCTGAATAGGTATCTACTAAATTGCATGCGTGAAATGCTGATTGTGGCAGAACATAAATAGTTGTAATTAATATTCTGTAACAATAAATTATTTTGATTTGATTTGATTGACTATTCCTAAGGTCTTCTTTATAGATAAACAATAAAAGTAATTAAAAGTCTTTAATTCAGCATTTTCAGCACCACAAAATCTGAAAATAACTTCACAAATATGTCACTTTTCTTTTTTCACATTTCACTTTTTAAAACTATTCAAGTGTGATACCATATGACTCATCAGTAAGCTGCCTTATCGTACAAACTGCATATGCAGCGGAACTAAGTCTACCAGCAAGTGCCCTAATTTGTGGTCCACACTACAAACTTGTATCAATATTAAGTCCTAAGAAAACAGTAGAGTTAACTAATATACATAACTAATTTCAAACAAATTGGTCATTGGAAGGGCACTGTTTCTTTTCCCTCTCACTCAAATCCAACTCCATCTTCCTTTTCTTCAGTGCATGCAGTTCCTGGGCAATTTTTGTTTTTGATGAGTAATATTCAGCGATTGCTTTATTTCGCTCTATTATTGATTTTTTCACATCATCTGCAACTGCTTGGCGTGTTAGTTTTCCTGCAGAGGTAATGCATCATATTAGAAACATAATATCACTATGTATACTCACTACACTACACAGGGCATTGGGTCCTATTGATGTGAAGGCATTCAGATACATCATCTACATTGATAATAATAAAATCATGATGTCAACTTATAAGGCAACTTGTAGTATATGTAAAAATGCTAGAAAGTCAGTTAAAATACACTACTAGTAACATCAAACACTGACCTATGGACCAGAATGCTCAGCCACTGGCCAGTTATACTTAAAAAAATGTAGTGTAATATTTTACCTTTGCTTCTCGAAGATGAAAAAAAAAGCTTTTGTGTTGATGTGTTTGGGGTGTTTCGTTGGGGGGTGACTGGGGGAGAGGCAAGTGGGTCTTGATCGTCAAAGGGCAGTATTACTACTGCTGGCTCCACCATCAACTCATCAACCACTTCCCCTTCGGTGTTTCCTTCGTCATCACCGCCGAAGGAAACACTATCCGTCGCAGGTCGGGCCTAATAGTGATGCAACTTTATCAAGTGTGTCATCTGGTGGTATGTAGTCTGGTTTTCCACCTCCAGTCTGAAAATGAGAGGCAGGCAATTTAGTCTAATGCGGACATAAACTTTATTTAATTGGCAATAACGAGGTTCAAGCATTCAACTACCTTTAGGTTATTCATTCTTATTTTTAAAAAGAACAAACAAATCAAATTAAATTAAACTCGAACGAAATCAACACAAGTTTATTTGTTATAGCGAGCGAGCGCCGAGAACACAAACAAACAAGTGACAACTGACAGACAACAGACGTTATGTTATTGTCAAGTCAAAACGTTCCGTTATCATTTTCTTTGTCACAGAGATACACATTTTATTAATTTTATTTTATGTTAGTACTGTATTCATTGGCTATAAAAAGATGAATTTTCCGTTAAGATTTCTAAAATTATCTAATTTTATTTAAAACATGACAAAATCCATATGTAAAATGTAGTAACTTACCTGGGAGTACTTCTTGCACTGCGTAATCTGGAACGCAAGGGAGGGCTGAGATAGGCGGCCTATCTACTGTTAACCGGCGGTAAGTAACAGTAACCAGCGATATTGGGACGACTTCAAGAGATAGATAGCAAGTTACCTACTATCGAGGATAGCTATCTAACCTTTGCCGAGGGTTGATTATTGGGAACGGCCGTAAGAGGTTCAACTTTTTGCGCTCAAAGAAAAATATATAAATGAGAGAATAGCAGTAAGACACGCCACCTCCGTGCCTAAGTGGTGCCCTCCGTACCTAAGTGATGTCTTTGTGCTAGTTGCCAGATCCTAACTGTGCAGGTACCTGCAAAGTTAGCAAAAAAAAAAAGGAAAAAAAACTCAGTCATGACCCCAGGAGGTAAACTGAATTTAAATCCATAAAAAAAAAAGGCACGCTGCCTTTGGTAACATTATCTAGCGGAAATCTAAAATATTAAATTAAAACAAATGTATAAAATACTAAAATACAAGAATAAAATACTAATTAATAATAATAATAAAATACTAAATACTACTATTTTTTTTAAAATACTTAAATTATTTATCTTCTAAAATATGTTTTTTTTTTTAAATCAAATACGCGTTTATTCATTGGTTAATACCACTACCAATATTGCATGCAATAAATTAAAACTCAATGACGCGGACGCGGCGCGGCGCAGGCGGTGACTACGCTCTTGAATCGGCTGACGCTACCGAGCATATCTCTATATCCATTGGTAGATGATCCCTTATAAAGCGCAGCCTCAGTACACGCGCGTGTCTGTATATATTGGTTGTATATCGCACCTTGTCTGTTTTAGAATGCACCGAGAAAATAGTGTCGTATCTTTTTCTACTGAAGTGGTTGTACATACTACTGTCTCTTTCATGCAATTTGTGTGCAATCGCCATATTAACTTGAATAATTTACACAACGGAAAGAAAAAATACTTATTTAATTAAATCACAACACTTAGAAGTGAAATGTTACACCTTTGGCTTTATTTGTGTTTTTGGAGTTGTTGTTGCACTTGCGAAATGCACACGATAGCATTTTGTGACACTTCTCATAGAAAATCGTCAACATTACAACACGACCAGCTGGCACTGTGTCTAGATGTGCACTGAGTCCAAATGAGCGAGCTATCTTATTTCACGTGGAAACATTTCGGCGCGGTCACTCAACGGTAAGGGCATATCTACGGTATTGAAATCGTTGCTTTCCATATGTAAATTCGTTGCGTGACTGACTTACTATCAACGTACAGCCTAAATGTTAGTTCCTAGTGACCTGAAATTTGAACCTGAATTTCTTTTTGCTATTTAGGGGTGCATTAAGAAAGGAATTTCTGAAATTCACCCCCTAAGGGCGGGGTGTTGAAGTTTGTATGGAAAAATACACGCGGACGAAGTTGCGGGCATTCCACTAGTATTCAAAATATAAGCAAATGTAAACCTGCTCCATAAATCCTCGTAAAATCTTCGACGAGTGAAAGGCTGAAGAAAGTAGATACATACAAATCGCGTACTTATAAAGATCTATTTCAAATTTTATCTGCCATTACTCACTAACTCCGTAGAAATATAAAATTAATGACCCGTGATCTATGTCTCTGTATGGTCGGGCTCTTCTCTCTCATGAAACTCAAGTAGAGCCAGGCCAGGTCGCTAGTTGAAATATGAATGACTAGCGACTCGTCCCGGCTTCGCACGGGTAGTTTCAGGATGAAAAACAGCCAAGCCCTGGTAGCCTATGACACTCAGGGTGAATGTAGCTTTCCAAAGGTGAAAGAATTTTTGAAATTAGCACATTAGTTTTTGTGTTTATTCATTACAAACATACACACACACAAAATACAAATCTTTCCTCTTTATAATATTACCCTTAGTGTAGATGTAGATGTGACAAGTAACGCGTATGCTGTGTAAGGAAGCAATGTCGCGGGTTGCGAGGCGTTTTCCTTGAATTAATCTTGTTTAATACCTTATCGTGATTATCCTCTAACGCTCAATAACAAATGCTATCTGAATATTGAACATCCGGATGCTATCTATTCTCCGTCGCTGGTACCTAGTTGTCGTGTGACAACGAGGGGCTTTCTTCAGTCCCGTGCCTATCGTATCTATCCCTAAAGCTAAGGTCAAACCAACGCGTTCAGTCCGCGTCCTCAGTGGCGTGCACGGTGGCTATCAATGGTATGACAATGGATCGCCACCGCGGATGCGGGCTGAACGCGTTGGTTTGGCCTTAGCTTTACTCATAATCGCGACATATTGAACATCCGGATGCTATCTATTCACCGCCGTTGGTACCTCGTTGTCACACTGCTTTCTTAAGTCCTGTGCCTATCGTATCTATCCCTTACTCATAATCGCGATAATTGACTTAGAAGTTATCAAAGACTTAGACCTAGTTATCGTCGTTAGAATACTCACTTAATCATTCTTCTACCAATTCAATTCCGCCTATCATTACGTCATTTGCTTCCTACTAACTAAACATCTAGCTATCATACACATTATTCGTAAAATGTTTACTAACTCTATTCGTCACTAACACTGTCATAAATATTCATTTAATCTACAACTAATCTATAACTTATATAGCAGTCTCTAATAATAACATTAATATACCTCTAACATCAGAATCACTTTGACCACAAATACATGTCTTATGTCCTATACAAATTGAAAACACATCATGGTGAGTTTTTATTTTTACAACTTGTATTGACGGATCATGCATATGGCCCATCTGATGTTTAAGCAGTACCCTCTGCCTATGAACAGTGCATTATCACATAGGTCACGTCCACCTAGGATGCACCCTATGTGGTATTGCACCACCCCGCCACCCTGAGACATAAAGATAGAAAGGTTCATGTGCCTGTAATTTCACCGGCAACCATACTCTTCAAATCGGAACACAGCAATGCGAGCACTACTGCTTTTCGGCAGAAATAGGTATGGTGGTAGTACTTCCCCGGACGAACCCTCACAAAAAAGCTCTACTACTATCTCCTAGGACATCAGCAGCCTTTAGACGTCCACTGCTGAACGGAAATGGGGGAATTTGCCATAATCAACGCACCTGGCAGACGGATCGATGATCGCAGTGTTCACTCAGGTGGATTCTACGGCCGTCCCCTGGTGTAACCCCTTAGTTGGCTTCTACGACATCCAAGCGAGGATTCGGAGGGGCCTATTCTCTGGCCGGACACGCCACAGCACCTAGAACTTAATCACTACTAATGCATCTCCTAAAACTACTAGAAAAGAAACTCGACATGTGACTTTTATTCATGGCCCGGAAAAGGCGTAGTTTTGGCTACCTTACCCTTTGGGTCCCTTAGTTGGACAACGTCGGCTGATGCTGACCACTGGCCCAGAAATAACTCGCTGTCGATCGATAACTCATGGTCACGGCTCATCGATCCGTGGTATCACCAGACTCACAGCTACACTAGTGGTACGCTTGATTCGACCGTCACTACTTCACAGGCCGATGACTATTATACATCTCTGTATTGCTAGGTCTAATGCCGGATCCAGATAGGAACAAAGACAAAGTAAGAAATTATCTAACTAGTTTTAAGATGCCATTTGATTGCTCGCTTTTATCCTTCGGAAACTTAGCTAGGATATCGATCCATCGGACCATGGCTAGCTTAAAATTAATCTTCCTCTTGTCCCATTTACCGTAGACGTTGCAAGGAACTCTGTCTTGTCTAGTTTTGTATCTAGCTAGTTGTATGAACGACGAGTGGATGAATAATGGTATAATGTTACGTTTCAGATGCCCCGCGGAAAGGACGATATGCAAGTAAACGTGGCGGGCCTAAGGAGAAATATTAAAAACCTCGCGCACAACTACAGCGATGCCCAGGTACGTACCTTGGCCTTAGCTGTTTAAAGCTTGCAAGGCCGAATTATCGGATATTGGTATGTTCCGTGCGATTTATTTTACAACCGAAGTTTTTATAAAACATCATAAGGTTACCTTACGGTGTAAAAACTGTAGCGCCATCGACGCAGTCTTTTAAGTACAAGCTCAGAAAGTGGCTGATTGAGCAGTCCATTTATGACTACAATTAATTTATTAATATCCAAAGTGTATAATTATTATGATGTTTTATTTAATGCTATTTTCTGTTGCCAATGTTATGTGTACCTACTGACTAATTGTTCAACTTATACCTAGTCGATAATCATATATTATTATTATTATTATGATTTAACTTTTTCATTTTATTGACATTTTAATTAATTTATGTACTAACTATGTTCTTTCTTATTATTTTGTTTATTTAGACCTGTAACTAATTTTTGTTTTTAATAAATGAACTATGAACTATAACTAAGACTAACTAACTAACTATGACTAATTAAACTACATGGAAGAGTAATAGGATTAGACCAAATGCTTGGCATACGTACAGGTCTAGCGTTTAACTGAGTCAGTCTCTGAGGTATGGGAGCGGTACGGGAGGGGTGTTTTCGTCGTCGTCGTAGTAGTCATTATGCCACATGTCATCTTATAATTTGAGAGACGAAGACACCCCTCCCGTACCGCTCCCATACCTCAGGGACTGACTCAGACTGCGCTAGACCTGTAGTACTGTATGCTTTCCATGTTTATACAATAGAAGTAGTTAGACAATACGTAAAATAGTGTGCATAGAAGAGTTCTGAGTGCTTAGTCTAGGTTTTAAACAACCGTTTGACTCGGATTCATGGTGTAATATATCACGCCCCTAGCGTACACTTAGCGAACCTCCATTTCCATACGTCAATCCGTGTTATACTACGCGGTCCGTGGCAATTGCTTGACACTCTGACGGAGATCATACTAGTTTGCTGCAGAGATTTTTTTATACAACTTGGTATGACCGATCAAGCAGATGGCCCACCTGATGTTAAGCGGTACCCTCTGCCTATGAACAGTGCATTACCTCACAGCTCACGTCCACTTAGGATGCGCCCTATGTGGCATTGCACTGCGCCCGCCACCCTGAGAAATAAAGATTAAAAGTCTCATGTGCCTGTAATTTCACCGGCACCCATACCCTTCAAACCGGAACACAGCAATGCGAGCACTACTGCTTCGCGGCAGGAATAGGTATGGTGGTAGTACTTCCCCGGACGAACTCTTTCACAAAAAAGCTCTACTACTAACAAACCTTGGCTTTCTTGATGAATGTCTGACACCACACTCTTCACCATCATGGGAAAACGACGGTGAAGGCGCTTCAAGGCCACTCGTCAAGCCATTCAGCAGTGGAAGTCAGCGACTGATGATCAAGGTCTAATACCATATTTACACTCAGCACCTGTCACTCCTCCTCGCGCTGCCGGAAATATTTCCCTAAATACTTCTGCGGCAGTATCGACGCGAGTGAGTGTTTACACTCAGCCCTCGTACTCAGAAATCCGCCAACTTATCTGTAGAATGAAATGTACGTAGATGATAGAAAAATGTAGGTAAATGGTTCTACAGATAAGTTGGTGGATCTTTACCGAAGGAGACGCAAAAATGGCGGACGTCTAGGTTGGTGCAGCGACGCCGTTATGTTTGCTGAGTATAATGTATAAAACGCCTTCGTCGTCCTAGAAGATGGTGAATGAGAGAAATTCATCGCAATAGAACGAGCTGCCCTGTACAGCTGAGTGTAAATAGCCCTTAAGACTTTCCAACCACCTTCGCATTCCAGGTCAAAGTGCGCGAGGCGACCTCAAACGACCCCTGGGGGCCGTCCAGCACCCTCATGGCCGAGATAGCGGACCTCACGTACAACGTGATGGCCTTCACCGAGATCATGCAGATGATATGGAAGCGGCTCAACGACCACGGCAAGAACTGGCGACACGTCTACAAGGTGAGACACGGGGAGCCGAGCGAGCCGCTCGAAACTATGTGAGAGGAGCGAAGCAGGCGCTTATCTTAAAGCTAGGTTCATATTGTTGTGACGGTTTCCTCGGGGTGTGTTGTGGCGCGCCAGAACGCAATCGATTACGTTTATTACCTATGACCAGATTCACATTAGTAGGTTGTGTTGGGTTGTGGCGCGTTCTGTCGCGGTAAAATCGGTCGCGCCACAGAGGTGGTGGGGGATCTGTCGCGCCACAACACGCCTACAATGTGAATCTGCCATTACGACGCGTAACCGCGAGGGATGCAGTTCATTCCGTAACTAGATATTGTTTATTTTTGGTTCGTTCTACTTTATAAAAATGCCCGATGAACTTATCGAGTTAGTACGGCAATATAGAGTACTCAACAACACTAAATGTAAAAAATATAATGTAATACATTTATACACGTATTCACACCACAACTTTCACACGATGAATGATCTGAAAATGCGCCATATTGCGCCACACATCAGTATGAACACTCCGCGACACAACAGAAGGCGCCCCAACACACCTTAGACATGACGTTTGTAGGCGCAAATGAAGTTAGCCACAGCTTACGTTAGACACGTGTCGTTTCCAGGCGCTGGTCCTGATGGAGTACCTGATCAAGACGGGCAGCGAGAAGGTGGCGATGCAGTGCAAGGAGAACATCTACGCGATCCACACGCTCAAGGACTTTCAGTACATGGAGGAGGGGAAGGACCAAGGTGACATACAAACGACAATTTACTAAACCGATACCACTACAGTCAGACAGGTGATCGCAGTATAGGTGTGAAATACTTAGGCGTAATCCCTTAGTCGACTTACGACATCCACGAAAGGACACGGAGGGTATATTCTGAGGCATCCAATAGTACATAAACTTACTCCAGGTCTAGAGCTTAACTGAGGCAGTCCCTGGGGTATGGGAGCGGTACGGGAGGGGTCAATCAATCAATCATTTATTTCTCGTAAGTAAGTGATTTACAAATAAAAGGTAAATACACATTTTTACAATGTCATGAAGTTAATTTTATAACAAATAGAAAATAGACACAATGGTAGTTACAAAATAAAATACAGTACCTAGGTTAGGTACTCAAACAACAAGTAGGTTGTACAATAAAAAATATAGCAGTCTTAATAATCATGTGCTGAGCTCCCAGGCTCTTTTGTCATCTATGTAATATTTTACTTTGTAGTAAGCCTTTTTTAATAAAACAGTCTTCACAATTTTCTTAAGTTTATTCTCAGACAAATTAACAATATGGTCAGGTAGTTTATCAAACAACTTAGGAGCTTTGTCCTATGAACGACTTACAAACTCTAGCCAATCTAGTTGTAGGACCTGCAATCTTATTCCTGTTTCTAGTATTGGTATGGTGTTTTCGTCTCTCAAATTATCAGATTATATGAAGCCACACTTCATTTTGACGTAAGGAAAACATGCTTCCCGTACCGCTCCCATACTTCAGGGACTGACTCAGTTAAGCTAGACCTGTAGTACACTTTCACAAAAAAGCTCTACTACTGCTAAATCCATTCATCCGCTCTGTGCTACCATCTTAATTCAATCTACTTTCAAAGATCGTAGATATACTTGATAAACACAGCAATGCGAGCACTACTTCTTTGCGGCCGAATAGTTATGGTGCTGCAGGTCTAGCCCTTATTTGAGTCAGTCCCTGGGGTATGGGAGCGGAACTGGAGGGGTGGGTATGGGAGCGGAACGGGAGGGGTATTTTCGTCTCTCAAATTATCAGATGATATGAGGCCACGCTTCATTTTGACGTAACGAAAACGCCCTTCCCGTACAGCTCCCATACTTCAGGGACTGACTCAGTTAAGCTCTAGACCTGTAGTAAGTTTATGTACTATTGGATGCCTCAGAAGTAAGTTTATGTACTATTGGATGCCTCAGAATATACCCTCCGTGTCCTTTCGTGCATGTCGTAAGACGACTAAGGGATTACGCCTGAGTACTCCACACCTATACTGCGATCACCTGACTGACTGTCGAGCGTGGTGATTATGACAAATCCCCCCCATTGCATTCCATGGTGTTGGAGGGGGGAGTTATTATACTATTAGAGCTTGGTTCGAAGAACTCGCGGCCTAAAACAGCTGATGAAAATAATTTGACAACCTTTGTGGCGGGTGAAGGTTCGCCTGCGACGCAGAAGGTTGCGGGTTCAAATCCCGCCTTGGAACAAATATTTGTACGATCTGCAGGTATTTGTTCAGGGTGTTCTGGGTATTTTCTGTATAATTAAAAATATCTATGTAATGTATTGTATTAAGTATATCAGTTATCCTAGTACCCATAACACAAGCTCTGCTTAGCTTGGGGCTAGATAATGTTGTGTGAACTGTCCAGCATTATTTATTTATTAATGATGCTTGTTTCATTATCAGGCCTGAACGTGAGAGAGAAGGCGAAGGTGCTCGTGATACTGCTGAAGGACGACGAGCGACTGAAGAACGAGCGCGCGCGCGCGCTCAAAGCGAAACAGCGCTTCGCGCAGAGCGCCAGCGCCTTCGGCAGCGACGGCGCGCTGGACACGCCCTCCAGCCCCACCTACCCCGCGGTGAGTCACCACCACGTGCCGTTCTGTCTCCCGTCACTAGTTTGTCTATAGCTGTCTCCCACTAGAGGTTGATAAAACCAAGAGGACATGCTTTATATGATGTAGATTAACATATATTTTGCTGTAGATTTTTCTATAAAGTTCGTGACAAAAAAATGTTTTTATGCACCACATTTGACAAATATCCAAGCCTCAATGGAGTTGTTTTTTCGTTCCAGCTAGCGTCGGAGTCTGCGGAGTGGGCCGGCGCGGGCGGGCGCGAGGCGGAGCTGGCGCGGCCGCTGACGGCCGGCGAGGAGGAACTGCAGCTGCAGCTGGCGCTGGCCATGTCGCGCGAGGAGGCGGAGCGCGAGGAGCGGCGGCGGCGCTCCGACGACGTGCGGCTACAGCTCGCCATCAGCCAGTCGCAGAACGACTTCCAGTGAGTACCGTCGGAGTCGGCGGAGTGGGCCGGCGCGGGCGGGCGCGAGGCGGAGCTGTCGCGGCCGCTGACGGCCGGCGAGGAGCTGCCGCTGGCGCTGGCCATGTCGCGCGAGGAGGCGGAGCGCGAGGAGCGGCGGCGGCGCTCTGACGACGTGCGGCTACAGCTCGCCATCAGCCAGTCGCAGAACGACTTCCAGTGAGTACCGTCGGAGTCGGCGGAGTGGGCCGGCGCGGGCGGGCGCGAGGCGGAGCTGTCGCGGCCGCTGACGGCCGGCGAGGAGCTGCCGCTGGCGCTGGCCATGTCGCGCGAGGAGGCGGAGCGCGAGGAGCGGCGGCGGCGCTCTGACGACGTGCGGCTACAGCTCGCCATCAGCCAGTCGCAGAACGACTTCCAGTGAGTACCGTCGGAGTCGGCGGAGTGGGCCGGCGCGGGCGGGTGCGAGGCGGAGCTGGCGCAGCCGCTGACGGCCGGCGACGAGGAGCTGCAGCTGGCGCTGGCCAGTCGCAGTCGCAGAACGACTTCCAGTGATTACCGGCACGCCACGTCGCTCATACCAGCGCCCTTTATCGTGCCCCAAGTCTGCACTTCCAGTCGGTTCGCTTTTATTTTTTAACGTTTATAGACCTTTGTTTGACCACGATCTCACCTGTTGGGAAGTGACCATGTGGCCGAAGATAAAGCACAAAGATCTAGAAGGCACCTATTTACTCTAGCCTTGAAGTGACCCAGATTATAGTTTTCAGGAAAGGCAGACGACGGTAGTGAATTCCACTCCTTAGCAGTTCGCATTATAAAGGTAGAAGTGAAACGTTTAGTACGAATAGAGGGTATAACAATGAGGTCAGGATGGTACCGAGCCTGCGCGTCCTATGATGAAAAGGAGATGGTGGAATCAGATCATGAAGTTCCCGGAAGTATCCGAAGGCATGCGACCTTACGGCGGTGCTCGAGACTCTGGATCTTATTCTCCGCCATATGTTGCTCACCTATAAGCCTGAAAGCTCTACGTTCGACGGAGTCCAAGGCAGCAAGCTGGTGTTTGGCCGAGCCATACACAGTCGCTTTGCAGACTATTAATGTTTGTGTCACAATGTGCATTTAACAGCTCTATTAGCACGCTGGAAATGCTTACACGGTTTTGTAACTGTCTCGCATAAAACCAGCATAACTCAGAAGTTAGGACATAAACTTTTGCTATTCCCAAGTGAAACATGACATATCCATACCCAATCTTACCTAGCCTTATCCAATCTCAAACCTGTCCTTATCCCATCCAGCCTCCAAGAACACCTTCATCGAGGATTCATAAGGCTGCCTGCAATAACCGAAGAAACCTATCCTAACATCACCAATACCTCGCCACAGAATACCAGTGATTGGCCACCCAATACCAATGCATGGCCACAATATACTCCTGAATGGCCACCCGATACCAATGCATGGCCACAATATACCCCTGAATGCTCACCCAATACCAATGCATGGCCACAATATACCCCTGAATGGCCACCTAATACCAATGAATGGCCACACAATACCAGTGAACGGTCATACAATACTAGTGAATGGTCACACAATGTCAGCGAATGCCCACACAAAGCCAATGATGGACCACAAAATGCCAGAGAACGGTCTTTCAATGTCAGCAAGTTTCCATGTAAAACCAAAAGTGCAATCAGTGTCAATAGTTGGGCCTACAGTGTGAATGGACGGGGATACAGTGTCAATAGTTGGGCCTGCAGTGTGAATAGTTGGCCGTGTGAAGCTGTGAACTGTGAATGTGATGAGCTGCCGAATGCCAACAGTTGGCTGTGCCGGTGCCTGCAGTGTCTGCAACAGAATGTACAGTTAGTTGGTTCGGTTCATACTTTTATCAATTTAATTATGTTATTTCAGCGTAGAATGCGATCGCGAATGAATTCATTGGGAATCGTCTTATAAAATAAATTTACTCCTGTTCCAACGCGACCAACCCTAGAATCAGGCAACAAACACGGCTCGGCTTTATTTGATGATCCTTTTTACTACTACCGTGTAGTTACTGCTTCAACTGAACGTCATCAAAAACGTTGTTTTTAGACTCTTCCCGCCATTTTTATTTTAGTTAATTTGTGTAATTTTGGTGGAATTTTAACCAATGTAGCTCGTCTATAGAGCACAAGTGTAGTGAAATTAAATGGAAGTGTATTGCATGACTTTTCAAATTGGTGGAAATTGTCTACCAAAGCTTTTGTAAAACGGCCACTGTTTTACTAAAACATGACTTGACTGTGACGACTTGGAAGGATTGTAACGCTGCAAATTATATATGAAAATACACTAATGACAATGAAAAATAACTTGAAAATGACAAATGCACAAGCCGAATGACGCCAATTTTAAAGAAAATAAAAAGTTTTTTTTTTAATGTTGTTAATGTTATATCTCCAGGGACCCTGACGATGTGCCGATGAAGCGCGCCGAGCCCGCTCCGCAGTCTCACTTGCTAGACCTGCTGGATGTGAACTTGAGCCCCTCGCACGCGGCGCCCTCGGCCTCCGCGCTCGCGGACCCCTGGGGAGGACCCTCGCCTCAGCGACCGGTAACCATCTTGTAATCTAACGGGCACCAGGACGCGCCCTACGTGGCATTAAAATCAAATCAAATCAAAATCTTTATTTCAGGCTTACTGAGAATTGTACTAAACCTAAACAATAAGCACATCCAGACACACGCCTCTTTCCCCGAAGGGGTAGGCAGAGCCTTAATATGCCTCTTTTCAGAGTGGGTTGCACCATCGTGGAATATAGACGTGATGAGTGGTGAGCTCATCGCCGCCATTGCTTCCCACGACTGAATCAGCTAAAGCTTTCTTCCAGTAATAACACATTCCATAATAAGCTAGCAACCAGGACAAATTTTATACCAACGAATCTTATCAACAAGTCCGGGTAATCCCTTAGTCGGCTTTTACGACATCCACGGGAGGAGACGGAGGGGTCTATTCTTAGGCCGGAAACACCACGGAATAAGCACATAGAAACATAAATACCTTAAAAACTAACATATATAAAAACACTTTATTTATAACTTAATCTAACACACGTGTGATCGCCGACGCGTCGCGGCCCGGGGATCACGTAACAGACGGCCTTTGAACCGCCGGAACTTTACCCCTTTCGGCCAGAAGGCAGGGCTCAAGTAGGTCTTCTGATCTTCCGTAGGGACCCTCATCATAAATGAGCTAAAGCCCACATTATGACGAGAATCCAACTTCATGACCCTCGTTCTCATTGCACTGCGCCCGGCACCCTACATATCAAGACGAAAAGTCTCATGTAGCGATGCGCGAGTTGAATGAATGAATGAATGAATGAATGAATGAATTAAAATACTTTATTGCACACCTTACAAACTAGTTAAAATAAACACACAACAATTAAACAAAAACTAAATGTACAATGGGCGGTTTTATCGCTAAGAAGCGATCTCTTCCAGACAACCATTGGATGGAGAGGTGCTAAACTTATATGGAAGATTGGTTGAGATTGAGTTGAGGAGTTGAGTTGTTTAACTCCAGTTACTCGAGTCAAATTGTAAACAAGTCAAATCAACTCGAGTCCAGTTTCTTGCAACTCGAGTTAACTCATTGCGCGTGTTGGTTGCCCCGCCGCCTGTTTGACCGCTGACTAAACGAATCGAACTCAAAGAAGAGCGATCGGGCTGATTCAATTCAATTCAATTCATTTATTTCAGGCAACATAGTATAGTAATATATACCTTACAACTAACATACATGTAAAGATATTTATAGCTTAATAAGTTATAAGTTACGTTAGGTCGCGGCCGGGGTATCACGGGGACTCGGGCTCTTCCGTTCGACAAACGAATGCGAATACCAAGTTGCGATAGAGAGAAAGTTCGTGCGTACATGACTTCGATTTAATGTGCGTTAGAAAGGAACTTGATTTGACTCGTTCATTCATCAACTCAACTCATCGCTACACAAACAAGTCGATTCAACTCGAGTTGCGACTCGAGTCAATAGCCATATCAACTCGACTTAATCAAGCTAGATAAATATCAACTCGTCGCATCGCTAGTCTGATGTGCCTGTAATTTCACCGGCAATTTGCCCTTCAAGCTGGAACACAACAATGCGGGCACTACTGGTTTGCGTCAGATATACAGGATGCATTACAGGAACATAATATCCCTATAAGCCCGGGGACGAGGTATTCTACACATCATGGCGAATAACTAGTTCTATGACTATTGAAATTTCGAAGTTTTCATTCATGTAAATATTATAAATAGCATAAAAACCTTGTAAAATTCCTAAAATTCCTCCGGAAATATACATAACACAACATGAGGCAGCCCTACGTAAGGTATCTTAAAGTACAGTAACATCCTCATGTTGTTTTAGGAACATTTCTTGAATTTCAGAATTTTTAAGAGGTATATCATGAATTAATAAATTCCAAATTTAAAAAGTCGTAGAACTAAAGAATGACGGGTCAAGCAGATGGCCCACCTGATGTTAAGCGGTACCCTCTGCCTATGAACAGTGCATTACCTCATAGGTCACGCCCACTTAGGACGCAACCTATGTGGCATTGCACTGCGCCCGCCACCCTGAGATATAAAGATGAAAAGTCTGATGTGCCTGTTATTTACCCCTGTTTTCACCCTTACCCTTCAAACCGGAACACAGCAATGCGAGCACTACTGCATTGCGGCAGAAATAGGTATGGTGGTAGTACTTCCCCGGACGAACTCTTTCACAAAGAAGCTCTACTACTACTACTAAATCAAATTCTACGCATATCCAGTTTCGTCAAGATTCGTTGGTAAATACGCCCTGTTCGCAAGTTCCAACATGCATACATATATCCGGACAGTTTTTTTTTTGTTTTGTTGTTTTTGTGTATCCGCAATCAGTTGGTGGACTATAGGCGGATGAGTGGATGGTTTCTTGTCGTTTGGGATCCGGACTCATCAGACCTTCTTCCCTCATTATAGTAAGGTTGTCCAGAATATGGCTTCTCTTCAACCTCTTTGTGTCGCTTGGGTTTTCAACTAACGCTCTTGATTAGAGTGTGTTTTGAGGGGGTCCAAAGGTAATGAATGGTCCGGACAGATGAACGCAAACTTTGCCAGTTGTTTCAAAGACTTGGGTCGGACATGAATGTATAATGTGGTCCTAAAATTATTTTCTTTATTTTATTAGGCAATGTATCTGGAGTTCGACATATTTTCTGATCCTATGCCGATGGTGAGAGAGTGATGTATATATAGCTAGCGAGTAAATCGTACGCTCAGTAGCCGCTAGTTGTCAAATTCGTTGGTCATCCTACTGGTCAGTGACAGTGGTCAGCTTGTGGTGTCTGTTCCCACTAGTACCCCTGAACCCACCGGTGGTACTATCGGGAAAATAAATTCTCTTTAGTACTACCATATGTATCAATTAATCTTAGTGGTACTAGTGAGAGTGTTCCCAATAGCTACTACCTATATTGTACTATGGGGAGACCCTGAGACGGGTCTTGTGACCGATAGTGAAAGAACCAGTCTAGTGAAAGGCCTTTTTTTGTTTTTTTTTTATAATTGGCGTCGTACGTCTTGTGCATTTGCCATTTTCAAGTTTTTTGAAATTTTAATATAATTTTATTGTATTTTCAATTTGCAACGTTACACTCTTTCCAAGTCGTCAAAGACATTGGTGGAAATTGTCTAACAAATTTTTAGTAAAACGGTGGCCGTTTTACTATAACATGACTTGACAGTGAAAGGCTTTATAGCTCAGAAACGCATTACTTGCAGATTTAGTTATCGAAAAAAATACCTTTTTCAACCGGGAAATCTATCTTGACATGTCTTCATTAAAGAACATTGGCAACACCCCATACACTGTTTGACCCAACTTTTTTGACTAATTTACATTTAATTTACCATCATGGTACAACAATATCTCTGATCCCTCTATCTATCAAGTTCTTTGTGGAAATTAAACGTAAATTCGTAATGAAGCTTGTTGTGTTTTGTTTCACGCAAATGCAATGAGTTCATGTACCAATTATTTATAAAAACTACTTTTACTTCCCAACTTCTAAAAACATAGAAGTTCTTTAGATTTTTTTACAAAAAATAACAGTTAATAGCAGTCGATAAGCCATGTCAGAGGCCCTCGGGCGGCTTGACAAACTCCGACACCAGAGGCCAGCACTACCTCATACGAAACGACGACGACAAAAAATAACATCAAGAACCGTACTAATTACCTCCATGAAGAGGCGCTTGTTCATTTAATTTTCACCTGGGTCAGAAGTTGCCGACCTTCTTTGCTAGCGTTAGTTAGCGCTAGTGATATAGATAAAAAGTTACCGTTACCGTTATACCGTTTATGTCTGTGTTGTTACAAATAAAAAATATTCTATTCTTCTATTCTAAACGTTGACGAGTGCGTGTTTTGCAGGACATGAGTGGCGACGCGTGGTCTGGCGTGCACAGCCCTGCGCGGGACCCATGGGCGCCCTCCGCCGCGCCACCCCCGGACCCCTGGGCGCCCACGCTGGCGGGACTTGCGCAGGTAACAACATTACTTTTTATGTGCCCACGAGCTACATGATCTGATCCCACCATATCCTTTTCACCATATGGCAAGTAGGCGCATGGCCCAGTACTAGCGATGCGCGACTATGAATAAAAGTATTCGACTTATTCGACTAACAAAAACATTCAACTAGTGCGACTGAAGTCGGTAAACACCGAATGAATTCATTCATCCAATGCAGTACCACTATTTTTATTCGTTACCTAGCCGACTCGCGGTTTTCCGTCGCGAATCGGGTGCCTCCGCCTAGTCCGCCTGTTCTTCCACTATTTCATTATTCGGTACTAACCGACTCGCGGTTTTCCGTTGCGAATCGGGTGCCTCCGCCTGTTCTTCCACTATTTATTTCGGTACTTAACCGACTCGCAGTTTTCCGTCACGAATCGGCTGCCTTCGCCGGCTCAGTGCTAGGCCCTTCATGTTGCGTGAAAGAGACGCTACCTAGATACTATCAGCTGCGCTCGTTACACATGCATAACAATCTATTTGGACTCTGGAGTTGTGTTTTTAATTTAAACTAAGTACCTACCTACTATACGTAACTCATACAGTCGACCACATAAGCAAACCTATATTCATTAAAATATTCCTTGTTCCGTATACACAAGGATCATTTTGAAACGCCGCGGTTCGTCTTCGTACTATTATTACCTACTGAATCAAAATAGTATTCGTTTCTCAAACCATTCGGTGTTTGCCGCTGCAGATAAAACAAGTATAACTAAAAATAGTATTCGTTTATTCGACTAACTTTTTTAGTATAGCACTATTTTTTAATTCGACTTAAAAATTAAATAGTGGCTAGTTATTCGACTGTTCAATTTAGTTAAAGTCGCGCATCGCTACCCAGTACCATCCTTACCTCATCAGTATAAACGCAATGAGGGCTTGTAATTTTCGAAAAAAAAACCGTTTTGGCTTGATAGATGCCGCTGACTCAACTATGGTTGTCAAAATTAACAAATGCAGTCTGTGCTTCTGTGTGATAGCACAGATAAAATAATACTATGTGATAGTAACAAAATACCACGAAAATATATCACTACGTCGTTGACTTTGAAATTTCACTTTATTTTGACAGTTAAGTACAGAGCTGGCGCCATCTATTTTGAAGGCTTTAAGCATGATGTGAAACGGCCGTGAAAACCCCCTCATTCGCACTAAGCGTTTCGGTTCCACCTTTGTAATGCGAACAGCTAAGGAATGGAACAAGTTGCCGTCGTGTTGTCTTTCCTGAAAACTATAATATGGGTCTCTTTAAGGCAAGAGTGAATAGGTGCCTTCTATACCTTCGTGCTCCAACGTCGGCCGCATCGTAACTTACCAACAGGTGAGATCGCGGTCAATCGAGGGAATATAAAAGTAAAAAAGAAAAAAAAAAGACTATCCACAACAAAGCCTTTCGGGGACGAAACTCTGGGTCCTTGGGGTACCGGGGCCCTTCGCGTTTTCAAAATTCCTTCAGGGTGTCTGGTCGAAGCGACGCGTGACCTGAGAGCTGGCTCTTATCGTGCTCAACGCCAGTCTGATTGCCATTCAGCGTGACAATGCAGCCGGTATCTTCCGTCTGGTAGTGATTTGGATCAGTTGAGCTACCTTTAGATCGTTAGTAGCGGTTTTCAGGTAGCACAACTGTTTACGATTGAATCAAGTTTACTGAAATTTGGTACAAAGATAGACAATGAACTGGATTGAGCAAAAGGATACTTTTTTCCGGAAAAAAAAACCCAAAAAGTGTGAAATGGAGGGCGACCGCTATCCGGTATTAATTTTCCGCTAGCTTATTACGTATCTTGCAATAGCAATGCGATAGCAAGAATTGCGTGATTATCGCATCTAAATTGCAAATTCCATTACGAATCAGTGATACGTAATGCGAATTTGCAATTTGGCTGCGATAATCGCGCAATTCTTGCCATCGCATTGCTATTGCAAGATACGTAAAAACCAACCGAATACCCGAAATTTATCCAATATACCAGGCGAGCAGCAGGCTGCAAGAGTAGTTCGGTTATCGGATACTGGATATCCTCAATACCGTAATTGATCCAATACCCAACACCAGGCAAGCAGTACGCTGCAGGAGTAATTTTGTTTGGCAGTCTTGTTTTCACGCTATAACGACTGGACCAATTGTGATGAAATTTGGTAGATAGATTAAAACCTGCATTAAAAGGAGAATAAACCGGATGAAACCGCATGCGACAGCTAGTATTTTATAAACATGGAGGAAAAAAAGATTTGTCACTGTTGTTTGAGAGCGCGTAACATTATTTTACAAATTCCCGCCGTCTCCTCCCTTGCATAATATAAAAGCCAACCAAAGAATTACACCAGAGGATGGACCTGATGTCCCCTGATGGGCTTTGCTTTTTTGATACATCATTATTAAAAAGAAGGGTGTTAAAGTTTGATTTGTGTGTGAGTGTGAGTGTGTGTGTGTGTGTGTATATATATATATATATCTCAGTGGCATTGTAGCTTCCAACCAAACGGATAAATCTATTTTGTTTGTTTATTTTTGTTTAAAAGGCGACTTGGTTGAGAGTACTATCCTGGCCAGTGGTGGTGCGGTCATACGCATCTCCGCGTCACGGAGACTGTTGCGGGTTCGAATCCCGTCTGTTTTGTAATTATTAAAATGTATAATGTATTGAGTTATTGCTGGTTCCAGAGTAAATCGCCGATATCCATGTTGTCATCGCCGTCCTCCTCCGAGCTGGACCAGTTCGACGCGCTGTCGCGGCGCCCCCTCAACAACAACACTGCACTGGACGGCGACCCGTTCGACCTCACGGGACTAGGTGAGTGTCACGCGTGTGACGCCCTCTGTGGCGCGGCGACGAGGAGCCGGACCAGTCGACGCGCTGTCGCGGCGCCCCCTCAACAACAACACTGCACTGGACAGCGACCCGTTCGACCTCACGGGACTAGGTGAGTGTCACGCGTGTGACGCCCTCTGTGGCGCGGCGGCGAGGAGCCGGACCAGTCGACGCGCTGTCGCGGCGCCCCCTCAACAACAACACTGCACTGGACAGCGACCCGTTCGACCTCACGGGACTAGGTGAGTGTCACGCGTGTGACGCCCTCTGTGGCGCGGCGGCGAGGAGCCGGACCAGTCGACGCGCTGTCGCGGCGCCCCCTCAACAACAACACTGCACTGGACAGCGACCCGTTCGACCTCACGGGACTAGGTGAGTGTCACGCGTGTGACGCCCTCTGTGGCGCGGCGACGAGGAGCCGGACCAGTCGACGCGCTGTCGCGGCGCCCCCTCAACAACAACACTGCACTGGACAGCGACCCGTTCGACCTCACGGGACTAGGTGAGTGTCACGCGTGTGACGCCCTCTGTGGCGCGGCGGCGAGGAGCCGGACCAGTCGACGCGCTGTCGCGGCGCCCCCTCAACAACAACACTGCACTGGACAGCGACCCGTTCGACCTCACGGGACTAGGTGAGTGTCACGCGTGTGACGCCCTCTGTGGCGCGGCGGCGAGGAGCCGGACCAGTCGACGCGCTGTCGCGGCGCCCCCTCAACAACAACACTGCACTGGACAGCGACCCGTTCGACCTCACGGGACTAGGTGAGTGTCACGCGTGTGACGCCCTCTGTGGCGCGGCGACGAGGAGCCGGACCAGTCGACGCGCTGTCGCGGCGCCCCCTCAACAACAACACTGCACTGGACAGCGACCCGTTCGACCTCACGGGACTAGTTGAGTGTCACGCGTGTGACGCCCTCTGTGGCGCGGCGGCGAGGAGCCGGACCAGTCGACGCGCTGTCGCGGCGCCCCCTCAACAACAACACTGCACTGGACAGCGACCCGTTCGACCTCACGGGACTAGGTGAGTGTCACGCGTGTGACGCCCTCTGTGGCGCGGCGGCGAGGAGCCGGACCAGTCGACGCGCTGTTGCGGCGCCCCCACAACAACAACACTGCACTGGACAGCGACCCGTTCGACCTTACGGGACTAGGTGAGTGTCACGCGTGTGACGCCCTCTGTGGCGCGGCGGCGAGTAGCCGGACCAGTCGACGCGCTGTCGCGGCGCCCCCTCAACAACAACACTGCACTGGACAGCGACCCGTTCGACCTCACGGGACTAGGTGAGTGTCACGCGTGTGACGCCCTCTGTGGCGCGGCGGCGAGGAGCCGGACCAGTCGACGCGCTGTCGCGGCGCCCCCTCAGCAACAACACTGAATTGAATTTTTGGAATTCCTTTCTTAGTGCACCCCTAGACCACAAAAGGAACGTACTTTCCAAATTTCAGGTCTCTAGGTGGTTTAGGCTGAGCGTTGATAGTCAGTCACGCAACGATTTTATATATATTGATTCCAATTTACAGGTGACCTGGCTACGTCCCCCCCTGCGTCGTCGAGCACGGGCGCCATCAAGAAGTCCCCGTCGGCGTTCCTCGGCGAGAACTCATCGCTGGTGAACCTGGAGAGGCTGCTGCAGGCGCCGCCCGCCGCGCCCGCGCCCGCGCCCAACCCCTTCGCGGAGCCCGTGGCGGCGCCGCGCCAGTTCGCGCCCCAGCCGCCGGTAACACCCCACACACGTTCAGTTATTACAAGCTTTTATATTAAGGTGGATGCTCACGCTTGCGGCGCGAAATTCAAATTTTTGGTGTGTTTTGCCCATTACAGCTCATCAACACTTATTTTGATAGCGAAAGTTGAGTTCGCGAGAACTAGGAGATTTAACACACATGTTTTAATTGATAGTATCTCATAAATATCATTAGTTTAGCTACGATACCCCTAAACCAACAAAAACACTGTAAAAATGTGTCTAAGGGTATCATAGCAAAACTGATGATATTTATGAGATACCATCAATTAAAACATGTGTGTTAAATCTCCTTAGTTCTCGCGAACTCAACTTCCGCTATCTAAAGAAGTGTTGATAAGCTGTAATGGGCAAAAAACACTAAAAAAATTGCATTTCGCGCCGCAACCTTAACTTGCAATGTATGTCCAGGTGGAATCTTGCAACTGAATGTTAAAGCAGTTAGGTATCTTCAACCGATTGAGCTGAAATTTGGCATACCTGTCAAGTTCCGATGACAATGCAATATGATGGTGACAGCGAGCTGATCTGATTATGGACAGGTGATGGAAGGTGGACAACGGAACTTCTCGATGGAGAACACCCTGAACAAATAATTGCAAATAACTTGTATAAATATTCGTTCTGATGTGGGGATCGAACCCGCAACCTCCTGCGTAGCAAATGAACCCTCGCCCGCCGCGTCACAGAGGTCGCTATGTTTGTTATATTAATAGAATGTTGTGGTGTTCAGGCTAAACTGACGATCAACGAGCTGAAGCAGCAGCAGATGGGTCTCAGCGGGCTGTCGTTCCCCTCCCCCGCGCCCGCGGCCGCGCCGTGCCCGCCGGACCCGTGGGCCGCGCCCGCCGCGAGCGCCGCGTCGCCGTGGTCGCCGCAGAACCAGCGCCAGACGCCCAACCCCTTCCTCTCTTAGCGACACCGGAGCGCAGGTCACTATCACTCTACACTTACATACGCCCGCGGCCGCACCGTGCCCGCCGGACCCGTGGGCCGCGCCCGACGCGAGCGCCGCGTCGCCGTGGTCGCCGCAGAACCAGCGCCACACGCCCAACCCCTTCCTCTCTTAGCGGCACCGGAGCGCAGGTCACTATCACTCTACACTTACATACGCCCGCGGCCGCGCCGTGCCCGCCGGACCCGTGGGCCGCGCCCGCCGCGAGCGCCGCGTCGCCGTGGTCGCCGCAGAACCAGCGTCACACGCCCAACCCCTTCCTCTTTTAGCGGCACCGGAGCGCAGGTCACTATCACTCTACACTTTTTTTTTTTTTTTTTTTTTAACATTAATAGATCTTTGTTTGACCACGATCTCACCTGTTGGTAAGTGACGATGTGGCAGAAGATGGAGCACAAAGGTCTAGAAGGCACCTATTCACTCTTGACTTGAAGAGACCCAGATTATAGTTTTCAGGAAAGACAGACGACGGCAGTTTGTTCCACTCCTTAGCAGTTCGCATTATAAAGGTAGAACCGAAACGTTTTGTGCGAATAGAAGGTATACCAATGAGGTAAGGATGGTACTGAGCCGTACGCCTGCTCGTCCTATGATGAAAAGGAGATGGTGGGATCAGATCGTGCAGTTCCTGGGAGCATTCCCCGAAATGTAACCTATAGAAGATTGAAAGGCATGCAACCTTACGGCGGTGCTCGAGACTCTGGATCTTAGTCTCCGCCATATGTTGCACACCTATAAGCCTGAAAGCTCTACGTTCGATCGAGTCCAAGGCAGCAAGCTGGTATTTGGCCGAACCATCCCAAACATGGCAGCAGTACTCCATACCAGCCCGGACTTGTGCTTTATATAAACTAAGAAGCTGTCCTGGTGTGAAGTAACGCTTTACCTTATTCAGGATGCCTAGCTTCATGGCAGCTGTTTTTGCCTTAGACTCGATGTAAGAGCCAAAGTTGAGAGTAGGCGTGAGCGAAACACCTAAGAGCTCGAGGTGATCTCCGATAGCTACAGGTACATCACGGAATACAGGAACTTGGAGAAACGGACTTTGTTTCGCCGAGAAGAGACAAGCCTGCGTTTTAGAGGCATTGAACTTGACAAGATTGGCATCACCCCAGTCGGATACAGCCTTGAGAGTCAAATTCAGACGCTGCAGCATCTCATCTCTTAACCCCTGAATTTCATTCTGCCTAGCTCGCGCAGTAGAAACATATCTCTCCACAACTGTGCTGTCGTCTGCATACCCAATGATACCGGGCATTAGCAGATCGTTAATGTGCAACAGAAACAGTGTGGCAGATAGCACTGACCCCTGAGGTACCCCGGCGTTAATAGCCAATTGATCAGACGAGCAGCCGTCAATAACTACTCGAATGGATCTTTCCCTCAGAAAGTCTGCGAGCCAGGAGCAGAGTTGAACTGGCAGTCCGTAGGCAGGAAGCTTGCCAATAAGGCTAGCGTGCCAAACCCTATCAAAGGCCTTCGAGACGTCTAATGAAACAGCTAGTGCTTCACCGTATTTCTCGATGGCCTCACTCCAAATGTGCGTGGCATACACAAGAAGGTCCCCAGTAGACCGGTTTCGGCGAAATCCGTATTGGCGATCACTGAGGAGGTCGTTACCTTCGAGGTATGCAAGGAGCTTCCTATTCAGTACACGCTCCATACATTTACAAAGTAGGGAGGTGACCGAAATAGGGCGGTAGTTTGAAGGGTCAGCACGACTGCCTTTCTTGGGTACAGGCTGCACGTTTGCGAGCTTCCAAGATTTAGGGACTTCACCAGTTTTAAAAGAGAGGCGGAAAAGTCGCGTTAATACTGGAGACAACTCAGGGGCACAGGTTTTCAACACTATAGCCGAGATACCATCCGGACCGCTAGCTTTATTCACGTCGAGACTTCGTAGCGTTCTGAGCACTTCCTTTTGCTGGATGCGAATTTCCTGCATTGAAGCTTCGCACCGAGGAAGGCTGGGTGGAGTTTCGCCAGAAGTGTCAAGACGTGAAGCCTCCGCAAATTGAGTAGCAAATAAATTTGCTTTCTCAACCGCAGCGTGAGCTAGGGACCCGTCCGGTTTCAGTAGTGGAGGGAGTGAAGGGCGGCTGAAGTTCGCTTCCACGGACTTAGCCAGAGACCAGAAAGCTTTACTTCCCGCAGGGTATGCGGCAAGTTTAGCCCCCAGACGGCCAATCCGATCGAAGCGAGCCTTCCGTATCACCTTCTTGCAAGACTTGGCGGCTTTGTTAAAGGCTTTCTTCTTAATCCGTGCATCCGAGGTGTTACCGTTTCTTGCGTCAACCCAGGCTAGGTAAGCCACATGTTTTAGCGCTTCTGCACTAGCACACGCGGGACTGAACCATGGGCGAGCATTGCCTGAAGGTGAAGCATCGGAGAATGGAATAAAATACTCCATTGCTCTTTTGATCACCTCCGAAACGGCATCAGCACAGACCGTCGGGTCACAAGAAGAAAAGCAGGTTTGCCGCCAAGGATAAGAAGCGAAGAAATGTCGCATCTCATCCCAATCTGCTGACTTGTAACGCCACACTCGCCTACTTCCTCTGGGTGAGGGATCGGGTGGCGAGTATGACGATACAGACCTCACCACACAGTGATCTGATGTACCCAAAGGAGGCAAAACTGATACTGAGTGGTGATCCGGCTCGTTCGTCAGCAGAAGGTCCAAGCAGTTGGCTGTGTGGTCCTCAACGTCTGGAATTCTGGTTGCCTCATGGACCAGCTGAGTGAGATTTAGCGTGAGTGCAAGTTTGCACGCCTCTCTCCCAGCATGGTCGGTGAGCTGGTATGGGAACAGCCACTGTTGATGGTGGGCGTTAAAGTCCCCCAGAATCACCAGTTGGGCATCAGGATAACGTTGTTGGGCCACATCCGCCGCTTCAGATATGTAGTTGAACAACCTGGTTGTCTCGTAGTCTCCAGAGTGAGACCGATATAAGCCAGCATAGATAATTTTATCTAAGCCGGTGTCCACCAAAGTCCATAAAACTGAAAAATTGGGTTCTTCAAGGTCACGAAGACGCAGACAGCAAATGTCTTCCTGGACAAATAGACAGATACCAGCTTTGGGTTTAAAGTTGTGCTCCAGAGCATAGCCTGGGTATGTGAGGTATGCTGTATCGGCAGGACATAGAATCTGCGTCTCCGTGAGGAATAATAAGTGAGGCTTAGCGGTTTCTAGGTGGTGGTGGACCGGATCGAGATTGGAGTGCAGCCCTCGAATATTCGAGAGGTGCACTTGAAGCGAGAGGAAGTGCTTCCGCTGTAGAAACGACTTATTATTTTTGAACTTTTTCATGGTTGTTATGAGTGTTTAGGTTAGTGGGAAAAACGGCTGTTGAGCGAGGCACTGGTCAGCGAAAACCTAGAGACAAACAGCAGGCTCCTGCGCCAGTGGGAGACTAGACTGGAGACTGCGGGGACGCCCGAACCCCCCCAGGAATGACCATCGGGTCCTCTCATCCGGTCGCCAACCGGCACGATGGAGCATTCTGGGATTTTTCGCGAGGCGGCGGGGCAGCCTTTCATGAGTGGCTAACTCACTAGTTGGGCCCCCTACAACCTGCGGTCGGCCAGCGGAGAACCGTGCTTCGGATCCCGCTACCCTCCAAGCCTAGCCACCCGGCACACTTGCACCGCTGCGGTCTCTAAAACGCACATGCTGAATCCAGTGCAAGAACTGCTCAAACCCGTCACTTCCACGATGGCTACACTGGACATCAGTCCGAAACACGACAATGTCGCTTCACGGACTGGCTTTGTCCAGTGGGTGGTGACAAGCCACGGCCGAAGCCTACCACCAGAAATGTTGTTACCCGTTTGGCACCACCCAGAGATCACGTGTAGGGACGCAAGGGTATTTTCCTACGGACGCGGGTAACTTCGATCTCCAAAACATCCACACATCTCCACTTACATACAAATATGAAGCAACGAGAACTGTGTTATCCAGCCTGTTGTGGTGAAGGCGCCTGATGGTTTCAGTTACGTCTACTTCAGAAAAAATAGACCAAAAACAGGCAGCAACCACGTTAAGGATGACCATTAGACTTGCCTTGGGGATCTCAACACCCGCCCTCCTTCCAAGACCATTCGCCTCCTTCCCAACTCACTCGTGAGTGGGCGAGGAAGGCCTGCATTTATCCAAAACCGGAGTTAGGCCGCAGCAACTATTGATGGATAAACACAGACCCGCTCAAGTAGAACCAACCTAGACCGGCTTAACCGACAATGATCCAGTGACGTAACTACAATGTTTTTTTTCTTAGCGTACTTGATATTTTTCCCTAATAACATTACAATCTAGCCTTAACGCAGGCAAATAACTAATTTAACATTGACCTAGATCAGACGTTCCCAAACTTATTTTGTCTACTGCCCACTTTGTGAATAAATTATTTTGTATCGCCCCCATAATTATTTTTTAGCGCCCCCATTTTTTCACCTACTTAAAAACCACTATAACTTCAAATTCAATTAATTATGAGCTGTATTAGCGGAGGTTAAACGGTTTATTCCCGTTGTCCACGTTGAGCTTGTCCACGTTAACGTGGACAACGGACATGCACAAATCGGGTTATTTAACAAGTTAAAACATGATTGCCCGCGCTCTATTATCAACGAAAATTACCTATCTAGGAATACTAATAACTATTAAAATGCGAAAGTGTGTCTGATTTGACGCCCCTTTTTTTTCTGGGTCTCTTACCACCCCCCTTTAGACCTGCAGCGCCCATAAGGGGGCGTTACACCCATTTATGTGTCTATTAACACTTCTCTTACTGTCTCTATTAGGGCAGGACACTTTGTTCTTGTGTCCTTATTAGCGAGCACTAGTTTGCACTACACACTATAGTTTACACTACACTAACTCAAACTCATTAGGTTTTATTGAGTGTTCTAACTATGTCCGTGTTGTCGAGAAGCTGGATTGCCTCGACGTTCACATGATGATGAAGTCTACGTTCGTGAGCTTCTGCATATTATTACAAGCTTTATATTAACTTGCAATGTATGTCTGGGTGGAATATGTTTGTCCGGGTGGAATCTTGTAACTGAATTTTAAAGCTGTTATCCTCAACCAATTGAGCTAAAATTTGGCATACCTGTCAAGTTCCGATGACAATACAATATGTTGGTGACAGCGAGCTGATCTCATGATGGGGACTGAAGGCGGACAATGGAACTCCTCGATGGATAATAATAGACTGGCCGTATTTTGGGTCATTTTAATAACGATCACTAATTTTATAAAAGCTTGTATTGAAAAATGTATTTGTCAAGTTTTTTTTTTTTTTAAATACTATATCAATATTATAGATAGTGTATGTTTGTCCGTAGGCTGATCGCTGACTCTGTGGCCGCATGTGGCGACTCCGCACTCACCGCTGCCTTCACGTGACGCTCGATGCGCACTCTTGTGGCTCCCTTCACTCTGATCCAGTCTACAAGCAACTCGGACCCATCATTCAACAATCTCCGAGCAACTCGGACCCATCATTCAACAAACTCCGAGCCACTCGGACCCGTCATCCAACAATCTCCAAGCAACTCAGACCCGTTATCCAATAATCTCCAAGCAACTCTGTCCCGTTATCCAATAATCTTTAAGCAACTCTGACCCATTATCCAACAATCTCCAAGCAACTCGGACCCGTTATCCAATAATCTCCAAGCAACTCTGTCCCATTATCCAACCATCTCCAAGCAATTTGGACCCATGATCCAACCCAACAATATTCAAGGAACTTGGATCCATCGGTACACTCTCACCCTATCGTAAAGATACTCAAGCTTAGGAGCAATATCACTATACTTTGGAGATAAATTGACGCTGCACCTTGGGTCTCATTTAGTCTGGTTTCAAAGGACTATCTTCAAGCATCTGTCGAAAGGTTGCGTTGCCTGCGGATTATGGATTGGTGTGTTCCAACCAGTTAGACGTACAGGTTTATTACATTTTATGCATTAATTTGGAGATAAATGTTTGACTGACTGATTATTAGTGCATGGAGTATAGCTACGTATTTTGGTCTAGCAAAGATACTAAAAATCAGTGTGAACAGTTCAGAGTGGAATTCACATGCATTTCAGATTTATAAAATTATGTTTTTTTGTGTTTGTGATAGTACTTATATCAATGGCCGCAAGAACTAAAATCCCTGCGTAGCTTTATATATTTTAACTGGGTTAAATAGCCATTGTGGATATGTATTTTCGTTAAATTTTGCAGCCGTGTTTACCATAGTAATATATTCTTTGTACTTGATGGGTGACTAATGTCGATAGATAACTATTTTATCAGGTGTAGGTTAAAAAGTTAAATTATTTAAGGCAGTGTGACTTGGACGTCGGATTGTTTACACACTGGACTGACTGTGGAAAGTGTCGCTCATAGTGCACGTGCACGAGTTTCGTGCTGGTACATGCACGTCACTCGTGCACGTGCAATAGGTTCTTCCATCCATACCGCGTAGTATTATGACATGGTCCCATGGATTTTTTAATGAAATTAAATTACTATATTGTATGATTTATATTATTATAACTAACTTTTTATGGGTATAAAAGATAAATTTATAAATTTTTGTGTACCTAGATAAATTCGCGCTGGCCGTCACGGAAGTGATCTTAGCTGAATTCCAGAATTAAATTCAAACTGAATCAAAACTCAAATATCGTTTTTTATTCATATTTGATTTGAAAACTGTCGAAAAATCTACACTTGAGCATGTATGTTTTGGAATACGTTGCTTTTCCTGAGTAGGGTTTTGCCATATCGTGTGAAAATTTCTGACAAAAGATAGGCAATGTGTCGTATCGTAACATGCCGAAATGGTTTAGTTAGGCTCACGCTTAACTTTTCGACATGTTGTAGTACATTATCTATTCATCTTAACTGATGCTTTCCGGGATTATCAGGGACTTCCTCCGCGGTGTGGTGTGGTGTTACCATCTCAGGATACATTATTTCTACAGTCATTTCAAGAGTATGTATTAAATGTGGTATTTTAGTATAACGCAGACTGGTTCGGTAATACTTTGTAAATGAACGTTTTAATAGACTGGAATATCGCTGTGACGTGAATGTGACGTAGTCCGCCATTTTGTGTACGTTCAAAAACTTCAGTATTTTTCGAATGTTATTCCTTTGTACCAATTTTTTGTACATATTCATGCTAATTATTTAATTGAAATAAAATAATGTTGTTGTAATACAAACGAGATATCAAATGAGTTATCAAATGTCTAATTCGTGAACGTACATAAGATATAGAGTATTATAGCGTAGTCTATGCAATAGCGTTAATAAATTCCTAGGTGCGGGATAAATGCAAGTGCGGTATATTTTCAGTTGAATATCTTATTGCTGATATTATCGCGTTCACAATGAATATTAATTTTAAATAACCTTGTTTTAAAAGGTTATTTGAATTTTATATCCGTTAATATTTTCGGATCTTAAGGTTTTCTATGAAGGATACTGGACTTTCATAATTTATGTTTTACCTCCAAACTGATTACAGTAAAACTTTTTGTAGTACTCACTCAATTTCCAGTGTTTATGAACTTCCATGCTTATTTGAAATTAGTGTTCCACTTATGGGAAAATACTAAGATTTTGATATTATTCCAATAGTCTGGTAATGAATGGGATAGTCTGCTCGGTTCAAAGCGCCGTGGCTGCACCTACAATATTTGGGATAACATTAAAATCTTCGGCCGAGATAAAATAGTCGCTACTTAGTACGTACTAATTCTTAGTAGTGTATCTGTCCCTCTCTAGCACGTGTGATCTGATACGTGTGTGAAAGTGACAGGGATAATGCTAATGTACGTGCTAAGATATATTTATCTCGGCCTTACGTTTCTAAAATCATTACTTTGGTTTTAACATAGTATACCCAAAATCGTGAGAACTAACCACAGAAGTCATAAACTGGAATAGTAATTAACACCAAAAATGAGCTTACAAATTCCGATCCCTCCCCCCTTAATAGGTGGAAGTCGAAGTTACAAATCACAAGGAGACGATTGTCGATCGCTCATACACATCCATAGCGATTAGTTTATTCGAGTGGCACATGTCAGGGGGGAGGGTTTTATACGAAGGTCCAGTATAGTCCACGGGCCGCGACTACAGATTAATATAAGATGTGAAGGTGTCAATCGTGCCTTAGAACTACGTTTTTTACAATATAATGATTGTGTCGCCATCCAGTCCGTTTGCAAGCTTTGTTCGGAGGTCAAAAAACAAATTCAATTTCGGAGTAAGAAAGTCAAATTATTGGTATATTTGTGACAATGACATATGATAGGTTTAAAATCTCCTTTCTCTGGGATGTGGCTCAATTTTGAGTTGCATTGTGGAGTACAGGGCAAGGGTTACGTATCTACTTTTGTGTTGCGAAACCCTAAAAAATAAGAGACCTCATCCGTGCGCTTATTGGCGTTTTGTATTTAGCGTACAAATTATATTATTCTTATTGGTTTTCTATTGTGTATGTAATATTTTTATAACTACCCTCATTATTGACGTATTATTGATCGTATTTAGGAAATGATGTTCGGATAGTTCTAGAATCAGTGTTGTCGGAGAGAAGATGCGTGGCAGTGACGTCACTTTGAATAGCATTTAAAACGAGTCAACACCAATTTTAATAACGGTGTTTTTTTTTACAAAACAATATTTAATTGTTTTGTCTGTATGTATTTAGGTATTTATCTTATCCCTGGCAACACTGAGGCAAAATTGATTTTTGTTTTTGCTCATGGTATTTAATAGCAGGTTCAATGGTTATCGATTTCTATACATTTTTTTTTTTTTTTTTATATATTAATTTTCGACCAATAAAATGCATCGATGCTAATCCAAATGTCACTAGCTAGGGAGAACTGTAAAGATATAATGTAACTATTTAATTAAAATATATAAGTTTTTTAATATAAGCGAGGATTTTATTTAAATAAATCAGTTATTACCCGTGGTATCCCGTAGTTCCTGGAAGTTTCCCGTATTTCCTCCGAGAAATACAAAGCTGTCGAATAAAAAATGTACCTCGGTCATAATACAGTACGACATTATTCATGACTCGCAGTGGCTTCTACGGGTAGTGTCGGGATGAAAGCAGTAACCCCCTTCACCTCCAACTCCCCCGCATCTATCAACACCTTAGAGCATTGCAGGCCTATCCACACACCAAATAACATCAAAATAGAGGAATATATTTATGTTGTCTGTAGTATGCATATCCAAACACCTGCTTTCCTGGTAATTGAAAAATACGCAGGAAAAATTGTCTGTACGCCTTCTAGACGACCTCTGTGGCGCGGCGGGCGAAGGTTGGCCTTAGACGCATGAGGTTGCGGGTTCGATTCCCGACTCGGAACAAATATTTGTGCGATCGCAGATATTTGTTACGGGTGTTCTGGGTATTTGCTATGTATAATAAAAATATCTATCTATGTAATTTATTGCATTAAGTATATCAGTTATCTTTTACCCATAACACAGCTTTACGAAAGAGAAATTGTAATAATGGTAATAAAAATATTTAATCACGTGCCAAACGATATAAAAGAAATGCCGGAAAATAAATTCCAAAAAAAATTTTATAATTGGTTAGTTTTAGGATGTTTTTATAATTTAAATTAATTTTTTGGACCTTCTACGGTATTTAATAATTGCTTGACGTCTACAACACTCAAATGATATTGAATGAATTTAATTAATTACTATGTTACTATCTGACCTACTGTGTACTCATTGTGTTCAAAATTAATTGTTGTGTTTTATTTTTTTATATTTTGTATGCCTTGACAAGGCGAAACATGGTGATACTTTCTTTTTTATAACATCTGCATGTAAACCTGTGTTTCGGACAAATAAATAATTCTGATTCTGAAGCTCTGCATAGCTTGGGGCTAGATAATGTCGTGTGAACTGTCTAGTATTACAGTATTTATATAATAAGCATAGAGATGCCTACCTACGATGTGGACGTGACTTGCCTACGTGACTGCCGCCCCGTGCGCCGAGCCAAGCTAAAGAAAGAGTGCCGATGGCAGCTCACTTCTGCTCCATTGCCAGAGATAGACGGACGTTGTATTAGCATACCTACCTACATTAGTGTCAATTTTGATAATTATTTCTTGTAAAATTATTTTGTTAAGAAATTCCTTTCGATTTGATTTGTGTTTGTTTTTTTAAGTAAATTACTCCTGTAGTTTATCATCTCAGAATTGGGATTCTTATTCCGTCCTGAGTCGGCTTTCCTTGATTTTAAATTACTGGAATTTGAGAGATTTGCTAGCGTTTGCTAGTAGCATTTTCTTGTAAATATTGCTGTTGAGAGAAGTCGTACAAGACGTATACCTAAGCGGCATCGGACGCCTATTCCTGGCTTGGAGCAACAACTTCAAAATATTGTGGACCGTTTAGTAATCGTTTTGTGAGGGTTCCAGGATTCGCAGTGCGAGCGCAGACGATGCGGGTACTTCGCGCGACCAACCGGCGCCTGCACCGGTCGCCTTGGCGCCGCGCCGTCGCGTCGCGGCTGGCGCCGTCGGCGAGCCGCTACCACTTGGCGTACCAATGTTGAGCTCAGAGTCTTGAGCTACAGGTGTACATGTCTGTGCTGTGCCCGAGCACGCATTCCAGTGTCGAGACGGTTATGGGTGAGGTAACTGAGAAGCTTGTGAGTGCTATCAGTGCTATTCCGGTAAGGCCTATCCACGTTTTTATATTAAACTTTGACCCGTCATTGCACGATTTTGATGTGTGGTGTAGTGAAGTTGATCACGTACGCACTTTGAATCGGTGGGATGATCGCGAGTGTTTGGCTCGTATTGGTATAAAAGGCGACGCGAAAAGATGGCTGAACGAATGGGTCAGCAACGACCGTAACTGGTCAAATTTCATACGTGAACTTAAATCGTTGTGGCCCTTTTGTTTAGACATAGCGAATATTTTGTTAGACGTAATGAAAACCGATTCTGACAACTACCCCACATATGCGGATTATGCTAGGCGTTCTTTGTTACGATTACGTATCGTCAAAGGAATGAGTGACGAGTTGATTGCCACCATAGTGATACGCGGTATTACTGACACCCAAATACGCGCGGTCGCTCCTAATGCAAAGTTATAGCCGGATGATTCAGCAAACTTTTTGTCTATTTACGTAAATACCGTCGATAGCTAGCTCATCTACTAGTGTGTCAAATCCTTACAGATAGCCACCAAAATCAGAGCCGTGTTCCTGCTACAAAAAGATTTGTCACAAAGTTGAGGGACTGTTTTACGAAACAGCGTGCCGAGTCATGTGGCAAGACGAAAGTCATTTTGTCACGAAACTGTTGATACGTACAAATAGAACGATATTACAACCGCGGTCATACAGGGTGTACATGTTGACGTTTTCATAGATAGTGGATCAACTATTTCTCTGATTCGCGAATCTGTGACAAAGCATTTACAATGCACACAGGCACCATCATTTCGTGTTTTACGCGGCATAGGTAGTCAGGAACTACTGTACTACTCTGACGATTGAATTCTCCGAAACTACCCTCGAAGTTGATTTTCATGTCGTTCCGGATAGGAGCATGAGCACGCCGGTTATAATTATTGGGACTGATGTACTGAATAGAGATGTAGTGATCTATACCCGAACGTGAGGCGTGCAATAACTAAAGCGAATTGACAAAGTCCTAAAGGTAAAATCAGGCGTGTGTTTACCAATTGATACCCCGTTGGTAGGTCATGATGGGAGCGTTTAAATGCGAATGATGTAAAGGATCACTATCCGCTTCCTAGCTCAAGCTTAATATTTTACAAGCTTAGACATGGCCACGCAGGCTTTCATCAGATTAAGTTGGATGATGAGTCTATTTACAGTACAGGGTTCGTTTCGTTACCCCGGAATCTCGTTACGACTGACCTGTTGTGTATCGTTGCATTATCTGACAGGTTACATTCCTTTATCGATGCGGGTAAGGCTTGCACTTTTATAGATGGCGTTATGTGTAGCAACACGATTTATGAAGGTCTACAGACTCTCTGTGAGGTTCTTGGGACTCTAACACATGAAGCGTTTTGCATGAACTTTAAGAAATGTAAGTTCCTTACTGTAGAGGTCGAATTACTTGGGCCGAACAATCGGCAATGGTCAGGTGAGACCGAGCGAGCATAAGGTTGAAGCTCTAGTCAACGCTCTAGTACCGAGCAATGTCAAGGAGGTAAGGCAGTTTTTGGGCCTTGCAGGTTATTTTAGAGACTAAGTTACTGGTTATTCCCTGAAGACGGTGTGCATAGCGAATCTGAATCAAAAAGGTGTTTTGTTCAGATAGGGCAAAGAACTTAATTGAACGATTAATTAATAAGCCAGTGCTGGCTATTTTTTATCCTTCTTTCCCCACTGAAGTTCACACTGATGCATCAGCGCTAGATTACGGTGCTGTCTTAATTGCTGCAGTCTCATGATGGTGGAAGTAAGCAATCCGTTGCTGAATTCAGTTAGGTAACTGAAGCTGCTGGACCACTTTTATACGCGTTGGCAATGTTGGCAGTTGTCAAGGCACTACAACATATTAGACATTACTTGATTGGTCCGAAATTCAAAGTGGATGTAACCGATTGTAACGCCTTGAAATTGACCAAGCATAATAAGGATCTGCTGCCGAGGGCTGCTCGATGGTGAATGTTTTTGCAAGACTATGACTTTGATGAGAGTACTTGGTGTTGATGTTAATTTGGTCAAAGAGTTGGGTTGTGAGATACATTAATTAACCCTTGAAATGCATCAAAGTAATGGGCAACTTGATCGGTATTGTTGCACTGTAATGAATATGATTCGTATCGAGTCAAACTTCAGACAAGGGTCTGACACTAAATATTCACCTATGTTTTTGTTATTTGGCAGTGATGGTGTAACGCCTGTCATACAATCCTTGATGCGTGATGTGGCTTCTGAGTGGCTGAACAAAACGGCACTCGCCACGCGCGTTCCAGAAAGATGACCTCGTGTTCATGCGTAAGACGAGCCAGGCTACGGGCAAGATGGACTCCGGTATGCGCGGTCCATACAATGTCACACAGGTGCTGCTACATGGTCTGTATGAGCTTATACTAATCGCTGGCTCTTATGGCAAAACCACGTAAACTGCTGTAGAATACATATCGCTATGGCACAGGGAATGGGTAGCCAAAGTACCTATGTACAGCATTTTTTTTAGAAAATGACTTAGATCTTTTGTCTCTAGAAGCCTGTGAACTACTCAGCAGTGTGTGCACCTGTGTATCCCGAGGGCTCTGCACTTGTACGTTAAGCAACCTGAGGGCTCTGCTAACACATTGTTCATATTGTGTTTTTCCGTGTAGTACGTACTCGTACATCCTGAGGGCTCTGTACTTGCTGGTCATATTGTGTTTTCCCGTGTAGTTAGTACGTACTCGTACATCCTGAGGGCTCTGTACTTGCTGGTCATATTGTGTTTTCCCGTGTAATTAGTACGTACGCGTACATCCTGAGGGCTCTGTACTTGCTGGTCATATTGTGTTTTCCCGTATAGGTAGTACGTACTCGTACATCCTGAGGGCTCTGTACTTGCGTGCTGACTTGCTGAGTAACCTGAGGGCTCTGCTCGTTGTGTTGCGCATCCTGAGGGCTCTGCGAAGGTAAAGGACATCCTTGATGGTACTCCTTTGCGAAAGTATTTTGCACAGCACCCTGAGGGCTCTGCTCTGTGGACATACCGAGGTCACTGTCGCGCATCCTGAGGGCTCTGCAATGATGGAGAACATCCCTAGACGTACTTCTCCGTATATTTGGACACTTGCGCACCCTGAGGGCTCTGCGATCATCATGAACATCCAAAACAGTACTCCTCCACTTACGTACTGTGGGCATCCTGAGGGCACTGCCATTGGACTGAAGCTCTTTCGAGCCTTAGTAATTTACCAAACAGTTCAACTTGCGAGGATGACTTAATTGCTCGTCCTGGACATTCTTGAGAGCTCTGTCCTAACGTTCTGAAAGTAATCGAGTCTCTCTTACTTTCAGCTTGCTAGCATTTGACTATGAAACTAATACAAACAATATGACTTCCAGGTAAAACTGATGAGGTCGAGGGAGATGATACTCAGACCCAGTTATGTGGTGTGGAGTACCAAGCTGTTGAAGTGGATGTTCCATCATCGCCATCCCATGAGGTTGAAGGCATATCCATTCTACCACTCTGATGAGCATACGGGCGAGGGCGCGCCGCCGTCAGGAGAAGCCGAATAAGCATAGAGATGCCTACCTACGATGTGGACGTGACTTGCCTACGTGACTGCCGCCCCGTGCGCCGAGCCAAGCTAAAGAAAGAGTGCCGATGGCAGCTCACTTCTGCTCCAATGCCAGAGATAGACGGACGTTGTATTAGCATACCTACCTACATTAGTGTCAATTTTGATAATTATTTCTTGTAAAATTATTTTGTTAAGAAATTCCTTTCGATTTGATTTGTGTTTGTTTTTTTAAGTAAATTACTCCTGTAGTTTATCATCATATAGTATTTATTTATTTATACTTGTGGTTTGTAGGATACGTCTCGGAACTTTGCTCTCCTGGTGATTCGAAAGATACAAAAAGGAATACACTTGACCCTGGTACAATTTTAATTCGGCAGCAAATTATTCCAGTGATCCCCACGGGTAAAAAAAAAACCGGCCAAGTGCGAGTCGGACTCGCGCACGATGGGTTCCGTATCATTATCTATAAAAACGGCAAAACAATTGTAGTAGTAGAGATTTTTTGTGAAAGAGTTCGTCCGGGGAAGTACTGTCACCATACCTATTTCTGCTGCAAAGCAGTAGTGCTCGCATGGCTGTGTTCCGGTTTGAAGGGTATGGGTGCCGGTGAAATTACAGGCACATGAGACTTCATTTGTCTCAGGGTGGCGGGCGCAGTGTAATGCCACATAGGGTGCGTCCTAGGTGGGCGTGACCTGTGAGGTAATGCACTGTTCATAGTGCAGTAAGCAGTTGAATTTAAATAAAATAAAAATAGGCAGAGGGTTAACATCAGGTGGTCCATCGGCTTGATACGTCATTTCAAGTAGTATAAAAAAAATACGTTTGTTGTATGGTGGGAGCCCCTTAAATATTTATTTTGTTTTTTAGTATTTGTTGTTATAGCGGCAACATAAATACATCATCTGTAAAAATTTCAACTGTCTAACTATCACGGTTCATGAGATACAGACGGACAGAGTCTTAGTAATAGGGTCCCGTTTTACCATTTGGGCATGGAACCCTAAAATTACCCGTTGTCCCTGGAAGGTCCCTTAGTCCCATGGGAATAAAGGAAATAAAACACCAGTGAGTACAATAAGATTATAATTTATTAATAGTTACAGACGTTATCGTACATTGATTCCAAGTATACTACACAACATCCCACGTATATGTATACTAGGGCCCCTTATATTATGTCGCGTAAGTACACAGATATCAAATACATAGAAATGTCGCTTATATACACTAACGCACCAATACAAAAACGCTTATAAAATCGTATAAATTGGTTTCGAAATCCCATGTAAGTCTAAAAGCATGGAATGGACGATAACACTGTTGAAAGCGGCATCCTTATCTAACGAGCTCTATTAGTAAAGCCAGACTCCGTGCGAGCGAGCGAGACCACACATCTCGGCACTCGTCTGGTATTGCGTCAATCCCTGTTACTTAAATAATTACGGTACCAAGATGAATTTCAGCAGTTAGTAGGTTTCAGTCTCGATGTCACCTACGCATAGGCTCACGGCAGATTACGCATCCATCGACTAGACGCTACATTACCCAATAAATAATCGAATTCCAATCGTCTCTCGACACCGTACAACTAAAATAAATAATTCAAGCAAGTGATAGTCAATACAAAAATATTCGAAAGCAATATTTCGGCAGATCTTAACACCAATTAGTTAAAATAAATCTATGATTATAATAATAATAGTGAAGCGATATTTTTATATGATCACAGTCGCGCTACACCTCGCGCGATAGTATAAACCTTAACGTACTAAATGCAAAATCGGATAACGCCTGCGCTCGACCCATTTTACGATATTTGTTTGATTTGAAATGTATGTCGTCAATGCAGGAGCATTGGCTGACAGTCCTGTTTTATCGTCTGTTATACCATTGGATTGATCTCTGAATCGCTGAGTGGGTCTTTCGGCGCAGCCATCTTGTGCAAGGCTAAAAGCACAAAATGGCTGCTAAAATAAACAAAATGGCGTCAAACGCAAGCATTTACCTCAATCGATATGAAATTAAGTCCCTCGCCAATCTTACGTGCATTCTGAATACGTATTTATCTGATACAATGGAAGAGTATTGTGAACAGGATTTGACTGAAGAGATTCAATTGAGTGGATCAAGGATTTCAAATCAGCATTACACAATGAAACGCCTAAAAACATAAGCAGTCGTTTTCAATAACTTATCCCGTTACAAAACCCCATCCGGGCCATTCTCTCATTCATCCAATATTGAAAACGGTTGCCACAAGACAGATACATCAATTGAGCACACAAAGACATCCCTCAGTCGAACGGATTAACTCTATTCTGAATCTCACTTCCTTCTACAGTTATATAATCTCCAGCGTCGCTGTAACAATGTTGGTGAGTTCAGAACGGAGGCTATGGTCGCAAGGCTCTAGTACTCCCAATGCGTGGCCTTGGCGATGTCGCTCCCGTTGAGGTGGAAGTTGCCGTTCTTTGCGGCGGCGAGGTAGTCGTGTCCGGCGGCGGCGCGGATGGCGAGGCGCGTCGGCTCGCGCAGCTCCAGGTGGAAGCCCTGAGGCGACTCCGCATCGCACGTGACGCTCTCGCTGTCCGCGTGCCAGTACTTGCCGTTTTGTCCTGGAACGCACAAAGTGATACAACCGTTACAACTTGATTAAAAGAAGTAGGTAGTTAAATTTTCTTTTCATTAAACATATTATAACATATATCAGGCCTAAATAAATAATTCCGGACAGTTCACACAACATTATCTAGCACCAAGCTAAGCAGAGCTTGTGTTATGGGTATTTGACATGCCAATGTTACGAAATGTAACGAGATGGTTAATAAATAAATATCTAAATATCTACTAGATAACTGATATACTTAATACAATACATTATACATGGTCTATTCATAGATAGTTTTTTTTTCTTATACATAGAAAATACGCCGAACACCCTGAACAAATATCTGCAGATCGTACAAATATTTGTTCCGAGGCGGGAATCGAACCCGCAACCTCCAGCGTCGCAGGTGAACCTTCGCCCGCCGCGCACAGAGGTCGTCTAGGTTTGTAGTTTGTCTTTTTCATTGTATGTACTTTTACCCTAACTGGAAACTGTCGTAAACAGAAAAAGGTTTTTTTTTCTGAAGTAGAGTTGTATTCTTAAACATTCCAATTTTGTGTCCTTATACAGGATGTGAAAAGCTCCCTCAGGAGTAGTCATAACATAACACCCAACAGTAACGTACATAGTACTGATTCTACACTAGGATTATCTGTGCCGTGGGTATCAGGAACTACGAGTACCATGGTACCACAACACACAGACCCGGAACTAATATTCGCAGATCAGCAGTGGTTGTCTAACTGCTAAGGATAACTTCTGCTGGGATAAGGGACTGGTTATGGGCCCAGTGCAACTGGCAGCCTAATTCAATTCAATTTGTTTATGTCATACAACAATACACTTTTTATTATAATATATATATATATGTCGGAGAGAAGTCATTTGATGAATCTGGAGAAAAGATCTACTGAGATTGAAGGCTTATAAATATCACGTGTACGGCTGCGAACAATCGTATTCTGTCGTGTCGCGCCACCCAAACGAATGCGCCCGAGACTTGTTTACGCAAAGAAGCAAGGCGATCGACGCTCGGATATAAAAGGAGCGTGCGGAAGCAACAGAATTCATAATAACATCGGCGTTGGCCGAGTGCACACGTTTTAATCAACAAAGTCAGTTTGAGGTCAAGTAATAAAATCTTAGAGAAACCTCTTTTGTGTTCTCCTCATTTGCACGAGACCCACTCGAAAGCCCCTGAGTTGCCTTATGCCGTTCTGAGAGATAGTGATCATCACTCATCCGTCATCAGAAGTGGGATTGGAAGCAAATTCAATCCCAACCACTTCCTCATCAGCTCATTCACCACCTGATGTAACACAACGAAGTAACATGATAGTCACACAACAGCATGTGCTGTTGCCTATACTTAAATCATCAATGAGTGGTATACCACAACCATTGCCATTATCATCACCACCACCATCACATCGAATTAACATCGATGCCACGCAATAGCAGGACATGCTGTTGAATACGCTTACGATTAACCCATCGATAGGTACCACCATCGACGTAAATAAAATGAATGGACGGGCCTTAGGGAACGATAGTTTTGAAGCTTCTAAACAGACCTAGCTAGTATACTTCGCTTCAGTCAGTCTTTGTCACGGCAACGAGTGACAGCTATGCTGAAAACTAACAAAATTAGATACCTTGGTAATACAATGCCTTCCTGTGCTTTTCTGCAAGTGCAAACAACACAAGAAATACAAATAAAGCTTCAGGCATCGCATTTCATTCGTAAGTAAAGGTTTTGTAATATAATTTTCATCAATTGATAAAAAACTTATAAATCGTCGTGTGGTAGGAAAACTACATAAGTAACACATTTTGCGAAATTGACTTTATTGCATGGTTATGATGGCCCATACATGTCGATGGACACGTCTTGCACTAGAGGACGAGCGACAAGGAGGACTACGCCCCAGGACATTATCTCAATGTTCCCCACTCTGAATGAAAGTTAACAGACACAAGTTTATACTCGTAGATAGTTTTAATTTTAGTCGACATACCTTTTTCTTTTTGATACTTAGAATTATTGTGTTCCACAATTTTTTTTCATTTTGTTGATTTTATAAGCATTAGTCGTATGATAAGTTTGTTATGTCACTTACTTTGAATTTATAAGTCTGCTAAAATAATGTAGGTGTTTCAGTAGTTTTCTAATATTCAGTCTTGATAAAAAGAAATGATTATAAGTTGGTTTTATTTTAAAATGTATTTTAATATTATATAAACCATACCCATGGATAGGATTGTCATATTCAAATAAGTAAATAATAGATCATTTCAATTATTCAAAACTTTGGCGAGGGAAAAATACATAGTCGTTTTTTTATTTTTTTCTCTTAATCAAAAGAACTAAAATGTATTATCATTAAATTCGAAAATAGATACAGTACCAATCTATAACATATCAAAACACGGACTGAAAAATTAGTTACGATAAAAAAGCTATTGCCATTTTTGACGCAATAAAACAGTAAATCGCGTTTTTCTCGCGATGTTGGTTTTGTTGTTGTTATTACTTATTTAGTTTTCCAACTACAGCGACGAAATATTTGACAAGACTTCACGCATGACGGATGGTCCGGTACAGACTGCAAAAAAATCTGATGCCTAAGGGGTATCGAATTGATTTAGAATTGTAATTTGCATTATTTACGTCAAAACATTGCTAAGCACGTCGCTTTAGGTAATTGCATATAATATGTAATGGCATGTTAATTAACCTTATAGCTTTCCAAAAAAAATCTAAGGTTAACAAGAATAATAATAGAAGTCATAAGACGAGCAAGAACAGACGACTTTTGGAAGTGGAATACATTTTCCCGTATTTGCTCTGATCATTTTCTACACAATGAATTATGTACGCCAAAAAACGGTTAGTAGTAGTAGAGCTTTTTTGTAAAAGAGTTCGTCCGGGGAAGTACTACCATCATACCTGTTTCTGCCGCAAAGCAGTAGTGCTCGCATTGTTGTGTTCCGGTTTGAAGGGTAAGGGTGCCGATGAAATTACGGCCACATGGGACTTTTCATCTTTATGTTTCAGGGTGGCGGGCGCAGTGGAATGTCACATAGGGCGCGTCCTAGGTGGACGTGACCTGAGGTAATGCACTGTTCATAGGCAGAGGGTACCACTTAACATCAGGTGGGCCATCTTCTTAATCTGTCATTCCAAGTAGTATAAAAAAACTCATTGTGCAAAATTCTTAAAACTGCACTCTGCAGTTTCTTAAATACTGGAATTTTTATACATTTATGTTTCCGTACGATTTTTATGATATTTTCTTAGTTTATTGAGTGATGAAAAACATATTTTTCACAAATTGATTGAGCTGAAGACCTTAGGTGGACTTGCTTTTCTATTGATTTATATTGTGTATGTTTGAGAGCTGAAAAATAGATACGTAACTACATAAAACAGAAGGGAACCATGTATTTATGTAAAAGTTTCATTCAATAATTGCATTTTTTTCGGCGATTTTTTGTACTATAAACCTACTGAAATAACTTTAGTAAACACATTGCATCTGTTAAAGTATTAAGTATTAAAAAAATACAGTTTTTAAGAAGTTCAATAATTTAATTTCACCTAGTTTATTTACAAGACCGCCAGGAGTGGCGCTATAGAGAAATCGATAGATAGATAGTTTATTTGTTGACCGTACCCTAAATCCGAATTGTCTTATTTTTCACGGACGTTTTGTATGGGTAAGGCCAGTCCATTTATTTTACTTTGGTCGAAGGGTACCACCACAATTTCTCATGCAAATGATGCAGAAAATGACAGACCGTTTGTGCAATCCGCCTCCTGAGACAAAGAATGACTTTGACATCCGTAGAACGTTTGAACGTTGGTAGCCTGCTGAAAAGACTGGCCAAAATGTGAGTCGATGATTGGATTGTGACCACGTCTATATGGGAAGACCTGCGTAGCAATTTCATTTCCACATTCAAACCAGAAAACAGTATCCTGGAGAACGATCGCTATCTAGTAAAGAGAGTCATTGGCAGAAAACGACCACGAAAATTTGCCCACGACCAGCTTCGTCGAGCTCCACAACCTGGCGATCAAGATACCGTATCGGCGGCAGAAGATGAATCACCAGCTTCTCAAGACACCGCTGCATCACCGAGCGAGCCTGTGCCGTCCACCCTACGAGCTGGGCTGCCTGAGCAACTAACTCGAGATACAAGTGATGAAGGCACAGTATCAGAATAAAATTTCAAGTTAAGTACCAAACTACACTGCCATCGTAAAACTCATCCTTTTAATCTTAACATTTGAGAACCCCTGTGTTTAACACAGCACCAACCTAGACCTAATTCCTAATAGAGCCTCTGTGCACCACGGCGTACAAGACCGCTCAGAGCACAGCATCAACTCTTTCCCTTATTCAACGAGTCTACGAGAATCCACGAGAATTTGTAACCTAACATTTTAGAACCCCTGTGTTTAACACAGCATTAACCTAGAACTAATTCCTAATAGAGCCTCTGTGCACCACGGCGTACAAGACCGCTCAGAGCACAGCATCAACTCTTTGCCTTATTCAACGAGTCTACGAGAATCCACGAGAATTTGTAACCTAACATTTTAGAACCCCTGTGTTTAACGCAGCACCAACCTAGACCTCATTCCTAATAGAGCCTCTGTGCACCACGGCGTACAAGACCGCCCAGAGCACAGCATCAGCTTTTTCCCTTATTCAACGAGTCTACGAGAATCCACGAGTACAAGTACCACAGAGTACAAGTACCACAGAGTACAAGTACCACAGAGTACAAGTACCACAGAGTACAAGTACCACAGAGTACAAGTACCACAGAGTACAAGTACCACAGAGTACAAGTACCACAGAGTACAAGTACCACAGAGTACAAGTACCACAGAGTACAAGTACCACAGAGTACAAGTACCACAGAGTACAAGTACCACAGAGTACAAGTACCACAGAGTACAAGTACCACAGAGTACAAGTACCACAGAGTACAATATCTCCGAGTATAAATTCCACGAGTATAAGTACCACAGAGTACAAATTCTACGAGTATAAACAATATTCCAACACATGATTGATGTGCTTTGGTACCAGTAACAAAATACAATAGCGCAACACAAGTTGCCTACAGATACCAATCTCAAAAAAAAAACACCTCATTGTTTCAGACACTCGCAAGACACAAACCAGGCTGGTGCAGAGCGCGCACTGCCTGTCAGTATGGCCGTGGCGGTCATGAATAATCAAAAATGCTAAGAATAGCTAAGAAACGTGAAAAGGAAAAGAGAAAAAAGAAAAGAAGAAAAAAAAACATGATCAGCATTCCGACGGGATGACTGGCATGACTTTGTCACAGTATTCCGACATGAGAGACTACCTGATTTGGTGGGTTGACGATTATGATGAGAAGGAATTGAGTGCTGATGTCCCACTGTTTGGATTAGCTGAACACAATGACCGAGCAAGTAAAAGTCATTGTAGTTGTAGTATTGTGCGTACCACTAGAGTCATTTAGCAAAATCGCGAAAAAAAAATGAAACCCCACCGAGACGTTTCTTGCTAGTTCTTTTACTCGAGATGGGCCGGTTAGGGTTGAGAACAAGCGTAATCTTTATCTAAATCATGATTTGTATCTGTGAGTTTGACCACATAAAATGAAAAAGCAACAATAATAATTTTAAAATGAAACATTAAGTATTCTTATCTGAACTCATTGACATACCCATTTTTCTTTTAATGTGAGTTCTGAGGCTCTGAGTAATGATCAAAATTAGCTCTGAGGCTATGAGGTCTAACGAGTGTTTCAGTACAATATTATTCATGTGATGAGTTGTGAGGCTCTGAGTTAATGATCAAAATTAGCGCTGAGGCTATGAGATCTGACGGCAAAAAGCTTATTACAACTTTTTGACTGTGTTATTTGACGAGATAAAATTGCTTAGTGTTGTTTCAAACAAAATAAAATAAATAAAAACGAAGTGTGAAATGCGAATGTGGGCCTAAATGTGACTAAGGCGCAGGGACGCGCCTGTTGTCAGTATGGCCGTGTCGGAGAGAAGTCATTTGATGAATCTGGAGAAAAGATCTACTGAGATTGAAGGCTTATAAATATCACGTGTACGGCTGCGAACAATCGTATTCTGTCGTGTCGCGCCACCCAAACGAATGCGCCCGAGACTTGTTTACGCAAAGAAGCAAGGCGATCGACGCTCGGATATAAAAGGAGCGTGCGGAAGCAACAGAATTCATAATAACATCGGCGTTGGCCGAGTGCACACGTTTTAATCAACAAAGTCAGTTTGAGGTCAAGTAATAAAATCTTAGAGAAACCTCTTTTGTGTTCTCCTCATTTGCACGAGACCCACTCGAAAGCCCCTGAGTTGCCTTATGCCGTTCTGAGAGATAGTGATCATCACTCATCCGTCATATATATATATATATATAATATAATACATTTATATTATAATAAATATACTTAAGTTAAAGTATATTTCGAGTAAAAACAGAATTCAAAATAGAATTCAAAATCATAAATTAAAATAATAATTTATTATTTTGTAATTAGAAAAATTAAAATTAAAATCTTCATTCAAAATATTTATCGAACACCGAAGAGAGCACAATATACGCTCTTGTCCAGTGTTCCATAAATGACAGTCAGTATCCAGCTTGACATAACAAGAAAGCCAACAAGAGGTGTAGGTAGCTGTTGGAGTTACCGCGCACCCGGCGCATCAGGGACTTAGATCTTTTGCGCATTATCGCCGCGAATCCGTCTACTCGTGCGTCAGCAAACATTCCCGATGCGCTGCAGAAGCGCGGCAGCCCCATCAGCACCCTAATGTATAGTCCGTAGCCTACCTTTGAAGTAGACAGTGCCCTTGGGCCCGCGAACCACCTGGATGGTCTCGTAGTTGGCCTTGTTGCACTCGAGCCGCACTCCCTTGGGGCCCACGAAGCCCTGCTCGCACTTCAGCACCAGAATAGGCCTGGAACAACAACACGAATATGAGGAATGAATGAAGCAAACTGAAGTCACTCGTATCACTGTTTCAAAATAATGTACCTAACGTTTTTAAGAGGGTGACAAGGGTTAAGTAGGCTTCTCTAAACGTTTTTTGGTAACGCTCGATTTTACCACAGACACAGATAACATAATACTATACTAGTCCAGAGATTTTACTCCCCATCGATTTGTGTACCGTGGGGCTTATATGAAAACAGGTTAATGTAAATGCTCACGCTTGCAGCGCGAAATTCATTTTTTGTTTGTGTTTTTTGCCCATTACAGCTCATCAACACTTCTTCAGACAGCGAAAGTTGATTTCGCGAGAACTAGGAGACTTAACACACATGTTTTAATTGATAGTATCTCATAAATATCATCAGTTAGCTACGATACCCATAACACATTTTTTTTTGTTTAGCGTTGGGTAGCTTATCTAAACTGATTTATGAGATACTATCAATTAAAACATGTGTGTTAAGTTGAATTTTGCGGCTGAAGCGTGAGCATCCACCTTAAACAGAACAGAAGTAAACTCCAAAAATTGGGTCTGTCAAAATTGGGTTTTAGTCTTTCATTTATGAAGATTATTAAGATCTCCTCTATGGCGCGGTGGCCCAGTAGCCGGCTGAGATGCGAGAGGTCATTCATTATTAATTTATTGCAAAACATATATTACAGAAGATGACAAAAGTAGTAGGTAAGTAGAACTATGTTCCTGCTAAATAACATGCAAATTTCAGTTAGAATCTAGAAATGTCCTTACCTACAAAATAAACAATTAAATAAAATTAAACTATAATAAGCTCTTTCTGCCAGTAGTTTTTAAATAAATTGATTGAATTCAAGGCAAGTGATTAAAACGCGCGGTGCCTTGCAGAGAACACTAGCGCTAACCAGTGCGGAGTGACAAGGCAGGCAACATATTCTTGCGTTAGGCGGTTGCTCCTGAATCCTTTGAAAAGATCCATATTCGTTCTTACAAATACAAGTATTTCATACATATAATAGGTAAAGACAATATTTAAGTCGATAAAGTATTGGCGGCAACTATCCGTTTGCTTTAATTTACACACTTCAGACCCACCGTACCCCTGGCCGTACCTCTGGTGGTACGGTGGGTCTTTTAAAGTTAAACGATACCACCAGCTAAAGTGCCGTAGAGCTGTGCTGACGTAGCGTAGGTAATAGGCGGACATGAAATTATAACATATATAGGTATTCTTTGCCAGCTAAATTGCCCCAAAATAGCGCACCATATCTAAGAATAGACGCTACATAACCAAAGGTTACATAAGGTCGCGAGTTCTATCCCCGCTGCGGGACAAATGTTTGTATGATCTGCAAATATTTGTTCCATTTCGGTCTGTGTGATGTGAATGGTTACTGCTGATTCAAAGACGAGGAAAGAAGACAATCACGTAAATGCGCAGACCTCTTCAGCGATCCTCAAAAACTGTGTGTACATAGGTATTACGTTGGTATATGTACATAGGGCACTCCCCTTTTTCATTTCGGGATCACAAATATCAGAGATGTCTCTTGCATCTTGAGTAGGCTCCCAGTTGACCGGAACACTTATGTTAGTGCTGTTACCTGTTGATGAGATAGAAGTAGTATTTGCAGTTGTCGTCGACGCCGTCCGCGTTGGCGTACAGGTGGCCGGAGCGCTTCGTCATCAGGTACTTGCCGTTGTTGGCGCGGAACGCCACGGCGCCGTCGCCTTGCCACTCAAGCTCGAACAGGGCGTTCGATGACCTGGAACATGGACATGTCGGCTCAAATACTAGCTTTGATAAGCTTTCACACCAACTTCTCGACAGTGTCCAATTACATATCATGCAACCTCAACGTAAAGTCAGAAACTCGAAAAAAAAAGAAAACAAACTGACTGGGTCAGTATTCTTGCAGGATTCTGAGACGACGCTTCATACTGACCCAGTCGGCCAGTGGGGGCGAACGAGACGGACCCTCTTTCGGGCGTAGGTAGGACTCCTAAGTTCGCTTCCATTTACAAACGGGAACGCGTTACCTTCGCATACTCCAGGTGTATTGATCGGATTCATAATAAGTCCTGCAGTCAGGAAAAATACCGCCAACAAGATGGAAAGTTGGTGCTGAGGCAGTGGTGGGTTGGCTCTTCATCTGATAACGAGTTGGAGAGCGAGCTGACCATCGCCTTGAGTTAGGTATTTCCCCCCTTTTTTGTGGGCAGAGTGGCACCCTACTATGCCTGGATGATGCCACAGCAGGGAAGGGCTGTTTGTTCTGACGTATTCAAATGTGGGATTAAACGGCGAAAACCTGCCTGGAGGTGTCCAACTGTGGAAGGCAGCAGGTAAGCACTAAGTTGAAGTGGCCCAGAGAAGAAACAATCTCCAGCAGAGAACCACTACATCGCATTCTCTTCAATGAGCGATTTGCATTAGTGCTGGTCTAGTTTTGCCAGAGCTGATTAATGTCAAACAATGCTTATGACGAGAGGCCTGTGCCCATCACACTGCTGGAACTTACTTGTTATCGCCACTAGCCTGGATGCCGCCGCCGGTCTCCAGAGTCCAGTACCGGTCCTGCATGGTGCGGATGTACCAGCGTCGCGTCGCCCAGTCGAACTCCAGCTGGAAGGTCTCGTGCGACGAGATCTCATCCTGGTTCGCTGTCACGTCCACTCCTGAAAGAAGAGAAGCAACATGTGAGCACAAAAGTTTACGCTCAGGTAATATGCTGGCAAGCACGAACATCACTCTTGCAGAATTTACTATTGAGACAAATAGGTTCCAAGCTCACACTATGAAGATATGTAGATGAAAAACTTTCTAAGATACTACGAGTACAAGCTATGCTTTGAGACTGTCTTAATTCACCAAATAATTATTCTTGAATAAAGTGTTTGTCTGGCGATAACAGCAGAACTGTTGATCCAATCTAGATGAAACTTGGTAGGTTTTTATAAATGTTAATATAATTTTTAAGTTCGAACATGAGCTTGATCGGTACGGGGGTTTTTGAGCTACGGGGGTCCAAGATGTCCCAAGAGGAATTAGGTTAGGTAGGGGAAAAAAATCAAGAATGCTATTTTTATTTTATTCTTTTGAAGGCTTTACAGTTTTTCAATTAAGAAAATTAAAGTTTAGAGCCTATAAAACACAAAATTCGAGATGTCGTTATTTATTGCAGACAAATGACAAGAATGATTTTTTTGTAAATTTAAACACCAATTTATCGTTATGCTATACACCGTGAATTCACATTCCGGGCGGACTACGAGTTTTAAGAGACACCACTCACGCATTTCATATTGACAACATACATACATAGACACATACGCCTTTTCCCCCGAAAGGGTAGGCAGAGCCTCAAATAGGCCTCTTTTCACAGTGGGTTGCACCATCGAAATTTCTATGAAAACTGTCAAATTGTAGTGGTTGGTAAGACTGAGCAAAATTTTGGTCTACTCCGCAAAGGCCACGTCTTGTTCAAGAACTGAACTGAACTGAGGTCTTGCTGTGGTCCTAGGTAGATCACGTAGCGACCTAGAGAGAATGGGGCCCGAGCTTGTTTTGTCCGCGTAGGTACTGTATGTACGTCGTGTCAGAGATAATCTGTGTAAAATCATCGACTTCGTTAAGTTTTTGGTTTATATGTTCCGGTTTTTCATAAAATTAATAAAATTCCTGCACGAACCTGCAGTGGAAGATGGGCTACGTGAGACGCTTAGGTATGTCCCCTGGCACTAACCACTTGAAGTCCCATTACCTCACCGTTTTCTATTAGCCGTGCACTTGAAACGCAAGATAATGTACAAAACGAGTAAAAGCTTGTCAAAAGTCTACAAACATGTCTTGGGCATATTGCTGGCAGACTTCATAAAAAGACGAGGTTCTACGTTCATCTGTATGTTTATTTTTTATTTTTGTGTTCTTATTTCATATATTTTGTTTCTTAAAAACTCTGTGCACTGCCTTCTGTTTCTGTTTGGCTAATTTCTGTCCATCCAAAGGTTGCCTGGGTGAAATAGCTCTCAGCGATAAGGCCGCCCATTGTACTGTACTAATTGTTTATGTTTATTTTGTTATATTTTCGTTGTGTACAATAAAGTGTTCATATATCATCTATCTATCTATCTAACTATGTTCACCGATATCACCGTCTTGTGAACCAATTTCAAAAACTTTTTTGTTTGTGTATACACACGAGGTGGTCCCATATTCATAAAGTCAGGGTCTTATGATTGATGGTACCTCAGAGAAATGGAGGGAAACCCTCAAAAGTTAATGGCACGTATAGTCTATTTGTTAATTTTTCATAACTTATAATTCAAGTGTTTGCGTCTGGGAGTCATCATCTAGTAAACTAAGTAATACTGAATTTTAGACTTGATTTTTTAACAAAAATCTTAAAATATGTATTGAAAGTTTTGAAATTGGTTGTTTCTTGTTTTGTAAAAATTAAAATATATATGTATAGGTACTCGTTTAAAAGATAGCTAACCCGTTAGCATATTATTATAGGTAAAAGCTACTACTTATGCACGCTTTTAACTGCATCAGCCTAGACAACACAACACCCAACAGTCACTCACAACAATCGCGGGCTCGCGGAGTAAACACTCAAAAAATCATGATGCATCTCATGATTTTTTGAGTGTTTACTCCGACTAGATGCACATACAATTTTTTTTGACACACACTTTTTTGAATTTGTTGATGTACTTAAAACCTCTTCCTTTTTGATGTCATTGGAAGTTACGGTCAATAAGCATTAGGTTTCAATCATTGATTTATATAACCCCTAAATCAATGCTATAAATCGCTTCGCCCACGAGTTTCCGATCACAATAAAGTAAATGAGCCGAGCTAGGCAACAGGCATTCTAGAGAACAAAGGGTACTTGCGACATGCTGTGAGACTCGTCAGACCCATCAGTCATCGTAGATTTACTGCGAATGAGGCGCAGCCGGCCGCAAAAATCTAGGAATGCTATTATTATAAGCAATTTTCGTTGAATTCCGTTTCATACAACTGTGGATGAGCTAGATTATTTTGAGATGATAACTGACTTCACAAAAAGAGGTTATCAATTAATTCGTCAGCTACTTATACTGACCAATATAACATCAATAGCTGACCTCCTATTTCTAGGAATCTTTTTTTTTTATACATCTTTGTATGACGGATGAAGCATATGGCTCACCTGATGTTAAGCGGTACCCTCTGTCTATGAACAGTGCATAGAATAATATATAATTTTATGATACACGAAACTTTACAACGTTGCCTAAGGTTTTCTTGCAATACCTACTGCCATCATGATACACTTGCTAGATTATTTTGAGATGATATTTTGATTATTTGTCTGATTTAGGGGCAATTAATTGCAGCCCCCTGGTGTACCTGATACGTGTCACCCTGGTCCTACAAGATGGAGCGTCGACCGCTGCAGTCCGAGTGCATCCGTATTGATCCCAGAAATGCATCATCCCACAAGCTAAAAGTAATAATACCCGTTACACATCGCACGCCTGTTAGTGAGCTCTCCGATAGTTAGCCACATTCAGGCATGCCGCTGGCTGCCGGCGACTGCCTTCCCGGCACAAACCATGCATTGCTTTGACATATCAATGTCAACCAACGGTTTAGGCTTTAGATTTTATTCAGACCTCGAGAAGGATCTTTTCATGCAATGGGCCATACTGATCCACCAAGAAGACCCGGCTCGGATTCGGGCCACATGCCTGAAAACATGATGCATGTTGGTACCTGAAAAGGTACCAACGGAACTTATAGGACCCCTTTGTTGTCCGTCTGTCTGTCTGTCTGTCAAGACCATTTTTCTCAGAAACAGTAAAGGTACTTCAAATTCGCAAACACAGTCTGTGATATTAAAGTGTTCTAAAAAAACAAGTTTCTAACTCAATACATTAAAAGATATATATATTATGGTAATGAATGTCTAACTTTTGTCAAATGAATCGTGAAAATGAAAATCTCAAGTACTTCCAGTAACCTCACAATTCTGGAATTTGGAATGTTAGGAGCACAGACATCTATATTTGAGCACAGACATCATATCTATATTTGTGGTTAGGAGGCTTAGTAACACAAATAAAAGAAACAGGGCAAAATTGAAGAATTTAGACTTTTTTACTCCTAAAATGGTTTGGTAAAGTTTGTAGGAAAAAGTGGCCTAAACCTCGAAAAGGGACGATTTCGAAATAATTTACGGAGCGGAACCCTCAGGGCGCTAGGCTCGCTCCCACTGGTCAGACATGTTGGGTTCCGTGTAGGCTACCGCCGAAGTAACTATTAATTAATCTGTGCTACCGCGGAGTCTACACGCGCCGGCAATCTGCTCTCCACATGAACTTGGCTTCGCTGATACAGTAATATTGAGTAACGGCCCGCGCCGATGGAGTGTTTCTTGCGAAGCACTCAATATCAGACCAAACGTGCAGAGTCACCTGTTTGAATTGTTTTCAAACAATCGCGAGATATGCGGAACCGTGAATGCAGTGGGTCAACTGATTCAGGTCGATTCGATTTCATAAAGAACGATTATTTGTCGAGTAAGTACCTATCTAACTGTGAATGCAATAAAAAGTGTTTAGATCAAGAAATGGGCAGAACACTTCATGCGATTATTTTGCTTTGCTCAAATTGTGGCGTACCGTTGTATACCTATGAAAAGTAGCCGACCGATGCCATGACCCAACGTATTCAATAGGCAATGTGGCGGTCTATTAATGACACCCAATGAGCTGAAGTGTTAGTCTGCAAATTTGACAAGCAACTTACACGGCCGTGTGGTGTACACTTCACGGATTTTAGTATGGAGACATCGAAGAGCGCCCCTAGCGGGCACCTTGAGAACCTCAAATACCGTACATAAATCCATGTATGTTCGGTCGTGTAAGTTGCTTGTCAAATTTGCAGACTAGCCCCTCTTGAGGTAAGCAAGGGCCATTACTGACAATTATAATATTACCTATATTCAAAACCTAGCTAAACCAAACCTAGGGCGAATAACTGGTGAAGGAGAAATATACATACTTTATGATTATTTGAAGATTGTTGATTTTAGTAAGAGTATCATTAAACATAATTTGAATCATACGCATAAATTCCGGTAACTCCCATTTGTTCTATAGGACTGTTACCTCATAGAACTGTTAAAACTGTTTTATCCCTGTAGTTCAATGGTAGGTCAAAGTCAAAATCAAAGTCAAAAAGTATTTTATTCATTCAAATCACAAGGATCATTTTGAATCGTCTTAAAAAATAAATTTACATTTACTCCTGCTCCAACTCAACCAGACCTAGAAGAATCAGGACTATTGAAACAAAAAATAGCCCATTTATTCTATAGAACTAATAATATCTGGTAACTTCCATTTGTTCTATAGAACTAATAATATCTGGTAACTTCCATTTGTTCTATAGAACTAATAATATCTGGTAACTTCCATTTGTTCTATAGAACTGTTGGCCCATGGAACTTTTAAAACTATTGTACTCTATAGTGAAGTGAAGATTTTCGGTCTTCACTTTAATAAACATAGATCTCAGAAATGGACTGGAAATGGAGCACGATGAGCACAAGTTATACATACATTATTATACTAGCTGCTGCCCGCGGCTTCGTCCACGTGCTATTTCTTGATTTTACAAACTTGACTTTGCTTTCTAACATTTCAAAAGAGTCCAAACAAGACTATTTATAGGTTTGTTTTTGGCTACATCTCACCTGATGGGAAGCGACGATGTGGGCCTATTTAAGCACGCTCGCCTAGAAGATGCCTATTAACTCTTCGTTTGAAGATGCCCAAGTTGTATGTTAAAGAGAATAAAGAAACCGGAAGAGAGTTCCAGGCCTTTGCTGTCCGCATGATGAAAGAGCTTGAGAAACGGTTTGTACGAGACGGTGGTATGTCAACAACAAAAGGGTGAAACGCCTCTCCACGTCTGGTCGTCAGGTGCCGGAATGGAGACGAGGGGATCAAATCTTGCAGCTCCTGAGCACACTCACCGAAATGTATGCGGTAGAAAATACACAACTATTCGACGTTGTTCTAAGCTACAAAGCTTTTCGCAACCAGTGCCTCGTCATTTATTGAAAGATTAGGAGATCTTATAACAATTTCCAACTCCAACATCAGATTTGGTCCTCTTATATGTATCAGGTATACAACCGGCAAAGAAATTACATCTTCGCGCGGTGGGTTGGGTACTGTGGGGTTTGGAGATACGAACCTAGCACCTGAGCGCTAAAAATAATTAAATTAAATAAAAAATATTAAATAGTTTTGAATAATTTCATAGCTGCCTATACGTATCTTACAAGTGACGACCTCTGTGGCGTGGCGGGCGAAGCTTGGCCTGCGACGCAGGAGGTTGCGGGTTCGATTCCCGCCTCGGAACAAATATTTGTGCGATCGCAGATATTTGTTCAGGGTGTTCTGGGTATTTTCTATGTATAATAAAAATATCTATCTATGTAATATATTGTATTAAGTATATCAATTATCTAGTACCCATAACACAAGCTCTGCTTAGCTTGGGGCTAGATAATGTTGTGTGAACTCTCCAACATTATTTATTTTATTTATTTATTTAAGTAGGCCGCCTTTGGCGTCGCACTGGCTTCATATGGGCAAAGATACATCGGTACCGCAATATTGTAATATCGTAGCGCCAGCCAGCCATTACAATATATCACAGCACAGACGGACTCGCATACATCGTGCAATTATGCCAGATACTCTGTCAAACGGTTCGCGAGCCGAGACACGACATCCATCCGCGTTCATAACTAGCACCATAATTAGCTAATTACTGGTTTGTTGAGCTGCGAGTGGACACAACCACGTTGAGGAGTCAACACCAATACGAATAAAGCTTCGTTTACACTTGATCACACTACTCACAGCGAGATAAGAATACATATCACCACATCAAAGGTTTAAAAAAGTGGTACGGACATTTCATATCGGCGAATTCCGTATTTGCGTTTTTTTTTAACTGCTTTGTTGTCGGAACTAGCAGATGTCCCACCTAATGTTAAGCGGTAACTTGTGACTTTAACAATGCATCAGGTACCTTATAGGACGCGCCCTATGTAGCATTGCACTGAGCCCGCCACCCTGAGACATAAAGCTGAAAAGTCTTATATGCCTGTAATTTTACGGGCACCCATACCCTTCAAACCTGAAATGCGAGCACTACTGCTTCGCAGTTGTAATATGGTTGGGAGGTAATACTTCCCCGGACGAACTTTTTCACAAAAAAGTTCTACTACTACTAAATTGTGTTTGTACTTTATTTGTGTAAGCTAATCAGTTTCTCTGAGCCAACTTGAACGAATCGGCGTTTGTATGTAGTACTACTACATACAAACGGTATGTACTGTTGTAGAGTATTATGTTTCGATGAGGATAAGCGAACCATTGATTAATTTGGAAGGTGGGTAGATAGTACTGATTGATAAAATTTGTAGGTAAGGAGAGAGATTTGCATCCAACAAAAAGATATGAAAATGATTGTAAGGATCTTGCATTTTATCTGTCTGATCGTACCAATATCCATTGTTATAGGCCGTGGTATGAATCCGGACTACATTTTGGGATTAATACGGACAAAAATTAAATTTTATTATTTTTGGGATGAATACGGCCTACATTTTGGTATGAATCCGGAAATAAATTTTCGTGGGATGAATCCATGGGATCAATACGGCTGCACCCGATTATTCGTGAGGTCTCAGTTCGGGGCGAACCACTAGTTCATTTAAGTGCAGCATTCTGCACTGCGCATAATATGATTAACTCGTTATTATGTACGCCACTTTCATCACAAGGTTTTTCGGAATAGAAGTCTCATCAGAAGATTCATCATTTGTATATTTTATATTAGCGGGATATGTAGAGCGCTATGCTCAGAGTTTCACTACGTGATAGAAACCGATACGAGGAGATCCGTAGGAGAACCAAGATCACCGGCATATATCCCAGAATTAACAAGTTGAAGTGGCAATGAGCAGGCCATATAGCTCGCAGAACTAACAACCGTTGGGGAAGAAACGTTCTCGAGTGAAGACCATAAACACGACGCAAAAGAGGAAGGCCCTCTCGATGGACCAACGACATTATAGAGGTCGCAGGAAGTCGGTGAAAAAAAACATGTTTTAAATAAATTGTATTTTTTTTTTTTTTTGTAGTGTTAATATACAGACCAAGCTATTAAAAGCGAGTTTAAAAAAGCAATAAGTTCATTGTAAAATGTGTTTAAAACAATGTTTTAAACAAGCATGCATTTTCCCCAGTGTTTTAAACAAATGTTCCAGCAGTTGACTACTGTAATAGGCTGATGATGATGATTCATTCACAAATGTAAGATTACAGACGCTGTACTTTCGGTTTGTTCAGCTGTATAATCACAACATGCTTTACGTAATTGATGAAACATATTATTTAAACTAAGCCAATTATTAAAATAGACGCAACATTGTGCGACAACGCAGTCTTGGCGTCCTCAAAACATGGAAGATCGGTTATGTATTCTGAAAAACTCGTATAAGTTATAGCAAGCGTTATGTGCGTGAGACTTGTCGCAGGCTTCACGGAGTATATGTTAGAATATGGAATGGGCGGAGTCTAGCAAGAAAATAATAGCTGCAAGAAAGTGACAGCGCTATTACTAACATGAACCCGGGGAGAGATGAGAGATTTCTGCCGCTCGGAAGTAACTGCCGTAAGTGACAAATGATAAAACTACGTTTTACTTCTAAACTAGCAAATATAAAACGAAAACCATCTCCTTGAATCTAAGTAATGTGGTTACCTACTGAATAGTATACAAATTAACGCTTTAATATTTTCTCTAATCGAAGGAGGGACCTAAAACAGGTTTTAGGAGGGCCAATGTCAAAAAATACATCTATCGAGAAAAAGTTTACCAATCGTGTTTCTGTTCTTGATTTATTTAATCCTCAATTATTTAATTGCTCAATTTGTGTTAATATCAAGGTTGAATCGCTATTGTGTGAGCGTGTAACGCAAAGACACCAAAAACATTATTGTTTTTTTTTACTCTGTGAATGACTGAACAGGCAGATGGCCCACCTGATGTTGAGCGGTAACTTCTGCCTTTAACAGAGCATTATCACAGTTACGTCCACCTAGGACGCACCCTATGTGGCATTGCACTGCGCCCGCCACCCTGAGACATAAATATGAAGTCTCATGTGCCTGTAATTTCAACGGCACCCCTTCAAAACGGAACACAGCAATGCGAGCACTAATGCTTTGCGGGAGAAATAGGTATGGTAGGTAGGGTGGTACTTCACAAAAACACCGGACGAACTCTTCACAAAAAAGCTCTACTACTAACTGGTCCTAAACCTTTCGTTTTATTTTGGTACTATCATTAAAAATTAGCGCCATTGCCCGGTCTATCGTCAACATGGATCGCATGCACAAAAATTGCAACAGCCAAAGATAACAAACTCCAGCTTAATTGCAGAATACCGCAGCACGGCGCCGCACGATCTGACGGAAGGAAGTCAGGCATCCGTGATAGAAACTATAGAAAGCATGCGCGCTTGTTTTTGTGCGGATTGCTGCGCGCGGGGGGGGGGGGGGGGTCTGTCTACTCAGATAAAAGACAACTATCTGCTCTGTCTATAAACATTACAAAAGATTTACGCCATCTTGATTCAGCGCTATATTTATAATGGCTTTGGTTAGTTTATTTATTATTTTATTAAATAGGACACCCAACACATGTTTACACTAACACATTCAATAAACAAAACAAAACAAGGTCTTAATCTTAGTGTTCCCGTAATTATAGGGCATCACAGCGTGCGCAAGAAATACAACAATTAACAGCTTATTTAGATACATAGTAAAATATAGGATAAGAAATATAAAAATACTTATTTCATAATCGTCGTCGTTTCGTATGAGGTAGTGCTGGCCTCTGGTGTCAGAGTTTGTCAAGCCGCCGTCAAGTTTTCATAATAAGACAAAGGATAATAATTTATAGAAATAATACGTAGTTTAGGCTAGAATTTACTTAAAAACTTTACTTTACTTACTAAAAATTAAAGAATTATTTTTAGGAAGTAAAGTAAAGTATTAAAGTATTAAAAGAATTTACTTAAAAATAGGTACCAAAACTATCCGTACCAAAACTATGTAATATAACAGCGTAGCAAAAATTCTAAGTATAAGAATTTAACACTTTTCTTTAATTCGCTTTCGCGTCTGTTTGTTTGTTTCCTGAAAATTGAAATCAAAAATGGCGATCGAATTTGCGAGTGCAACCTGTAATCCGTTTATTTAATTGTAATTGTAATTAATTAATTGTAAATCCTGTAATTGAGTTTAATTAAATGTGGGATATAGTGCGCGTCATGTAAAAAGAACGCTGGCGGTCAAGCTTCTACAGGCGTTCCAGCGTTCTTTTTACATGTCCCGTACTATAATTGTACATTATTTGTAGAAAAATAGGTACGCACTCATTCAATGCATAGGTATACATCTCTTAAATAAGTAGAAAAGTAAGTAATCTCTTAAAAAGAACGCTGGAACGCCTGAAGAAGCTTGACCGCCAGCATTCTTTTTACATGACGCGCATTTTACCTGTCAAGTTCCGATGACAATACCATATTATGGCAACAGCAAGCTGATCTGATGATGGAGACAACGGAACTCGTCGATGGTTAACAGTAGACTGGCCGTGTTTAAACTCATTTTGATGCTCACGGTTCTGCTAACCAATGTCATCATCATCATTATGGGTTGGATGTACACTTGTTAAAAGTTTGTTTTTATTAGAAAATTGAGCTTATATGGGTCTCTTTAAGGCAAGAGTGAACAGTGCCTTCTAGACCTTTGTGCTCAAACGTCGGCCGCATCGTCACTTACCAACAGGTGAGATCGTGGTCAAACAAGGGTCTATAAAAGTAAAAAAAAAAAGCTTTACATCAATCTCTCCAGGTTTAAATTGTTGCCTCTCCGCATCCTGCCCTGTGCCGTTTAGTCCTTAGCAGGTGGGTAAATTACCTTCAAGAGAACAATTCCACCATCTAAAACCCCCTTCGACCACCATTATCTCTGATAATGTCACATTTCAAACAGAATCCTACATTCACTATTAATTGGTCTAAAATTCTTCAGTGGCATCTCTGAAGGCAGATAGCTCATAATTTGCACGTTATAATTGCAAATGTTCACAGTAGATAAACTCCAAATGAAGGTTAATGACCGCCGTTTCATAGAGAAACCAAGACTGTAAAGTTAATTGCTAGAAAAAGCAGAGATATGGAACAGAGACCATGTTTTTGATAATTCATCGTCATTATTGTGGTATGTGTAGGCATGCAATAACAGTTGCCACATAAATGGATACAAAACGTATGAATTATAGACCAGGGATAATGGAGTAGGGACGCCAAGGCCTTTACCTTGTATTTTAGTAATAGACAGTGGTGGTAGTAGAAAAAGTAGTAATAGTAGTAGTAGTAGTAGTAGTAGTAATAGACTGAAGAGCTAACATATCCCAAATAATTCAATTCATAATCTTAGCAGCCTTTAGACCAGTGATTCCCAAAGTGGGTTCCGTAGAATACTCAACAGGGTTCCAAACATTATATTGAAACAGTAATAAGTACAGGTCAAGATTGGATGCTACCTCTGATATACGCATACAATTTTCGGACATGATACTCAACTATAAAACATTCTTCACATTAAAAAATTAAGTTAAGATTAATGTGTTTCAGATGTGTACATATTTCTTAAAATAAATTGTTCTTATATAAATATCAGTGTTGATCATTTGATATGGGGTTCCATAAAATAAAATTTATTAGGTTGTTATTCCGTTATCTTTAAAGTTTAGGAAGCCTTGCTTTAGACGTAAACTGCAGAACGAGGCTTCACCCATATAATGCAAGGGCGGATTTGCAAGGTGTTGCTACAGACCGCCCGTCCTGGTGTAATCCCTTAGTCGCCCTCTACGAAATCCACCGGAGGGGACGGAGGGGTCTACTCTCATAAAATTTCGTAGGTATATTGCCAAATTATACAACTAGGTAGGTAGATAGGCACTCAACCATTAGTAGCCTATTAAAAACTATAGTTAGATTTAATATTTTAATGTTCTTAAAAAAGTTATTAGCGCTTTCTTAGCTCCAAATGCAAATTTACAATTAGTTATGCATCCTTAATTTTATTAAAAGATGTTTAATTTTTCAGCAAAAGTAACTAGACCATAACTAGCGTCTGGATAGATTTTATCGCTCCTAGAAAAATTCTAACAAGAGATTATTCACCCGGAAGGCGAGGCATTGATAAAATATTATGTGATCCAATACCAAACAAAAAACCTTGAAAACAATATGCTCCTTTGCGACAGTCGTGTAAACACCGACTCGCCAGTAGGGATTCGCAAAAAGTATCGATACCTGAGTAGTATCGATACTCTCTCTTCGATACCTAGTATTTTTGTACTCGATACTTTGATTCCGATACTTTAATAGGTATCGATACTTTTTCACATACTCGATACTTTTGTCTCCTCAATAATGTAGTTTTACGCAAAGTCACAATTTCGCTTTCTGACGTGTAAAGGTATCCCTCTCGCTCTCGATTTAAAATAAATAATTTTAGTTTCTACTATACAAAAGAGTATACATGCACACTAAATCAGTATTAAAAGTAACATACTATTTTGGCCTGCTATCTGCTCTCCGACATAAAAAGTAATTTTGATTTGATTGATTTAAATGTTAATGATAATAATAATGGTAATTATGTATTTTTTTTAAATAAATAATGTATTGATTGAATATACTTGAGTATGTGCTTGTTTATAACTGTTATTTTGCTATTATTTACAGTTTCTACGGTGATCAAAAAGTACACGATACTGAGTAGTATCGATACTTCTGGATTGATACTTTTATCGGTATCGATACTTTCTTCTGCGATACCGGAATCGAGTAGGTATCGATACTTTTGAATTTTTGCGGATCCCTACTCGCCAGGGCTGATGCACCAACGTTGGCTTCCAACGCCAAGCACCCTCGTACAGATTCGAGTCTGCAAACGCTCTGCTCATGATCTCGCCCACATCGACGTACCCGTGCCTCTGAAGCACTACGGAGCGTGACTTTGCAATGCTTTGCGGCTCTCCAGTCAAGCCTAGTATCTCAACAGTCCATCTAGCGGGGGAATGTTAGCATGCAGAATTTTCTTTAATTTCTTTTATTTTTAGACTAAGCATTTTAAAATTTTATAGTTTGGCTCATGTGGAAAACGTCAAACTTCGCAATATGAATACATACATTTTGGACACTCTCGTAGAAGATTTGAAATAATAATACAAACCGGCAGACGCAATAGATGAATTGATGAATTCAACTCTACTTAGGGCTCTCAGAAAGATTACTGAACAACTTCTTCGAAAGTTCAATGTTAAATTAATGTTTATTTTACTGGTAAAGTGGGCTACAAATCTTGTGTATAATAAAATACTTATTAGAGGTTAGCCGCTAGAGCCTTGTGAAAGACACACGGACGGATGAGCGAGAGCAATAGAGCTCCGTTTAGACCATTCGTGTACAGAACCCTAAACAAGATATAACTTTTGAAACTATCATGGTTATGTACATAATTTTAAAAACAAAATGTTTAAACAAGATGTTTGAGAGACGAGCGCGTGCAGAGCTCAGTAAGCACTTCTGGTACCAAGCTAGAAATGACTAACCTAACTTGAACAAAACAAGTTGCTTCTTAGCTTCAAGTCTAAATCACAACGTAAACATGAACCAGTTACTAGGCAGTCTCCAAGTGGCACTGTCAGCCTCAGGAGCGGGGCAGATAGTGCTAGCTCATTACGTGAGGTCAGCGCGGTCAAGACGGCGCGCGGCGCGGGCCGTTATCAACTCCTCGCATTTCCTACTTGCCTGGTACTTCAGGTTCAAGTGGCGAATCTATTTGCGAAATAAATTGGTTGGAAAGTTTGTAGTGGTTTGCTTCTGAAGATTAATGTGGTGTCGTCATGATTTCAGACATTATGGACTACTAGCTGTTACACGTGGTTTCACCTGCATTATTCTGATCTATCTGTATACCAAATTTCATCATAATAGTTCCAGTCGTTTTAGCGTGAAAGCAAGACTAACAAACAAAACTACTTTTGCAGCCTACTGCTTGCCTGGGTTGGTATTGGATAATTCCGGTATTCCGGATATCCAGTATCGGGTAACCGGACTACTCTTGCTGCTGCTTAGACATATGTATTTCTTGTTGTCTTAAACTGTGTAGATTTTGCTAGAAATACGTTTAAAAAAGCCTATTTGGCTATTAAGAACCTAATTATAGACTACCGACACCTGGTTCCCACACCAGCTCAAGACAGTTCAATTGCTAATTGCACGGCACACGGACAGGTGGAAAGTGAAAGGTAATAACACCATCGGCAGACAGGAATACGGATACAAAGCAATCATGTTGTTTCCTATTCGTCTAGATTGTCTTGTTTTTTTAGCGTGTTATTTTGCAACAATCGGCACTTCCGAGTTCCAACAATATCGATGTTATTTACCTGCACAGTTATCATCAATATCATCAGCGTCCACGGCTGGAAGAGGCTACCCCTTTGAGTGCAATATGGGGATAAGCCAATCACCACGTTTGACCGGCGGTTTGTGATCGCATACTCAGTTTTAAATACTCAGTTGGATGCTGCTGCTCAATAACGACGGCTTTTAGGACAACCAAGTGAGGAGACAGAGTTTTTTTTACAAGCTTTTATTTACCTTGCAATGTATGTATGTTTGTCTGGGTGGAATCCGGGTGGAATCTTGCAAATGAATTTTAAAGCAGTTATTCTTAACCGATTGAGCTGAAATTTGGCATACCTGTCAAGTTCCGATGACAATACAATATGATGGTGACAGCGAGCTGATCTGATGATGGAGATCTGAAGGCGGACAATGGAACTCCTTGATGGATAGTAGTAGAATGGACGTGTTTAGGCTCATTTTCACATCACAAATTTTATAAAAGCTTGTATTGAAAAATATATTTAACACAAAAAACTTATTTTATGATTTGAATGATGGAAACTGCATATTTAGCCCCCATGCTCATCAAACCGGAACACTGAAATGCGAAAATTACTGCTTTGCGGCAGAAATAGATATGGTTGTAGTACTTCCCCGGAAGAACTCTTTCACAAAAAAGCTCTACTTACTATCCTACCTATCCTACTATACCTGGTATCTATCTACCTAGTATATCCTAACCATGCACCTACAAAGTTTAGACATAACTAAATCACATACCTTGCTTCACAGAGACATATTTCTCGTTGAGGCCAGCGACGAACGCAGCCTGCGGCAGGCTGTCCTCGAGCGAGAACAGCTCGTCTCTGGTGACGGCGGTGGAGCGCGTCTTCAGGACGGCCTTGGAGCCGATCGGCGCCAGGTAGGCCCCGGAGCCGTCGCGCAGCGCGAGCGACCCCGCGTGGTACTCCGCGCTGAACAGACAGTTGCTGGTGCATGTGTCTTGGAGCTGTGGGACACAAATACACGTAAATAAGAAAAAAAAACATGAGTATTGGTGACAATGCCACGTAGGGCACGTCCTAACGTAGACGTGGTCTTTGAGGAATGCATTTGGTTGGACACATGCAAGTACCCTCATAACTTATAATAAAAAAAAACTATTTATTGTTAGTAGCTAGGCATAGCCATCCAATCTCCCATTATTAAACTAAAGTCCAATTCTCTTAATTATTCAAAAGCACACTGTAAGTGGACTAAATCGAAACTGTACTGCGAATGGACTGAAAATTTACAACAATTGATCAATTGTTCAATTGGCGACAATAGATTGGAATAGGATAATGCTATGTGTAAGAGAGAAAGCTAAAATTCTCAGGAAAAATTTAAGTTCAGTTTCGGATACATTTCCGTGTCAGTTGAGTAGAATACTATATTTGTGTCACTTTTGACATCGACAATAGATCGGAGCATGATCCGAACTATATTTTGACTTTTTTTTAAAAAGAGTATTGGGCTTTGACTGTCTTTAAATTCCGGTTTCTTGTCGTTGTTCCTTGTTGTCCAACTATTACTTTAGAAGAGCATAAACATGGGCAAATACCTAAATAATAAGCCGGCGTTGTTCAACTGTTATATCCTTTAACTGACGTCGTGGCTTTCTATCTGGAATTCAAACAGGCCTGGAGGCCTGTGGTAGCTTCAGGCCAAGTAGCAGGCAATTCCACATCATTACAGCATTATGGTCAAGTTAGGTCGTACTGCAATTGACCACAAGCACCAATGGCGTTTACCGTTTACTACCAGCAAGCACTTAAAACTAGGGGTGACAGATGCGCTAAAATTATCCCGTTGCTTTTTATTATTTTGATCATAGAGTTAGAATTTTCGCGACACTGAATAGATCTATAACTTTGATAATTAAACATTTTGTTTAGTCTAAGAATGCTAAAGGAGCATTTCTTGTGATTGAGGGAAAATGTTTCCGCTCCGATTGACGGACTTGTGATTTTGATTCTCTGCGCGGAGGTTTTTCATGTGCTATATTCGGACAGCCTTCCCTTAAATATTCTATTGAGGCGATATATTAAAATATTGATTGGGAATCTAGCAAGAAAACAATAGCTGTAAGAAAGTGACAGCGCTATTGCTCACTTGAACCCGGGAAGAGCTGAGGTACAGATTTCTGCCGCTCGGAAGTAACTGACGTAAGCTTCGATCAGAGATGCGACAAATGATAAAACTTCGTTTTGCTTCTAAAGTAACAAACAAAAAATAAATCCTTCTACTTTAAAACTGACGTAAGCGACAAATGATAAAACTTAATTTTGCTTCTAAAGTAGCAAATATAAAAATAAATCCTTCTCCATTAAGGGCCACGTCCTTGAAAATCCTTGAAAAGTGGTGTTTTGAAAAGCCAAGAACTTCCCGAATTTAGCTTTATTCCTAACAATATTTAGATCAGAAGAAAGAACACTTCAGGCTGAATAAAAGAAAGTAGGGGTTTTCTAAAATTATTTTTAGATTTTGTGTAAATTGAAAAACTACCTACCCATTTTCACAAAATTGATCAAAATAGAGCATCTACATATGAGCTAAAATCTACGGAATTACAGCTATTTCTGAGAAATAAAACACTTTAGTATCATGTCTATACACTTGGTTTTAAAAGTAGGTTGGGGTTTTTGATCTTTTCATACAAAAGATGTGTAAAAACACGAAAACATTTTCAATTCGCCGTATCTACACGATTTCTACGCCATTTTCTCTCATTCCGTGGTTATCCACGGCGCTGGAAGGAAGGCCCTCGTTCACTTTTTTATTCACAGGTGAAAACGGACAACCGGATACTTCGATATATCATTACAAAAACTTGTATTATTTTTACTGAAAATTGTTGGTTTTCGTTGTTATAATTGTAATTCGGGTAATAGGAAACCCATCCAAATACCTATTTATTTGAGGTTTGTGAAAATTAACGGGACGGACATGGTTTGACAGTTCAATCATACAGTCGTGAACACAAACCAATTCTACAGATCCACCAACTTATCAGTAGAATTAAATGTATGTAGTTTTCTATCATCTACATACATTTAATTCTACAGATAAGTTGGTGGATCTCTACTTAGAACATTGCAAGCCTCCGTAGTTGCTCGGTGCAATTCTACGGTAGTATACTCACGAAGGAGTTTATATTGTGATTTGTGACCAAAAGAGTTTCGCTTAGCGATTTTCCTCACAATATACCAAGCTATACTTGCTTATTTCCCGACTTACTAGTGAGGAAGGATATGTTTTTTTTTATTTTTTATTTATACTATCATTCAATTTTTATCTATGTTTGGCTGTTTGTTACTAATAATAATACTGGTACTTCAATTTGATATCGAAACAATAAATAAATAAATAATGCTGTACAGTTCACACAACATTATCTAGCCCCAAGCTAAGCAGAGCTTGTGTTATGGGTACTAGATAACTGATAAACTTAATACAATGTATTACATAGATAGTTACTTTGATGATACAATGCTGCTATTAAAAAAATCTCCATTAAAGTCCATGCTTTATTGGAGGCCAAAGATAAATAAACTGGTCAAGTGCGAGTCGGACTCGCGTGTAGAGGGTTCCGTACAATACAAGTATAAATAACTCTGTCAACATAGTAACAACTAGGCCAATGGAACTTAGTATAGTCCTCGGTGAAATGAAGCCACACATTTTGTACATATTTTCTCTTCACGAATATTTTCGTTTCCCGTCGGAATTTAAAAACGTATAGCAAAAATAAACGAATTCTTATTTTGGGTAAGTACCTACTAACTTTGGACGATTATAATATAAAATAGATACTAGCTAGGTATAGGTACTGTAACCCGCGACTTGATTCGGACGCGTAATATTATTTGTAGTACAACTATATTGTCTGGGTTATCTATGACATACTAGTTCCTCATAGATAATCCAGTTGATCAATATAATGTTTATTGTAAGTTAGGTATGAGGTATGAGGTTGACGTGTTTGTATGAGCTTGATCATGCATCAAAAATGTATCCTAAATATAATCACCGTAACATATTATACGGTGGTTATCTGAACTATTTTTATTATTATGTTAGACTAAATACTACACATAAGAATAGTAACGTCATACATAACATATATGGTGCTTAAGACTAGTGTTGATATTATAGTACCCGGCGGACTCATCTAGACGAGTCAATCCATTCAGAGGGCTGCCGCGCGCCAGCCGGATCGCACGTGAAGTTAGTTCGGTAAACTAACTCAAGCGCCGCGTCACGTCGTCCGTCAACTAAAGTCTTCTACTATTATTTATTCTATGCTTAAATGAAGATAAACGCATATTGCATCGCATTCGGCTGCCTGAATTATAACAAGGATCCGAACCTCACGTTTTTCACACTTCCAAGGGACATCGAAAGGTGTAGAAATGCACGTCTAAATTATAGGTAATTAGGTACACCTACCTAACAAATGTAGACTTTTGCTACCTATCCTTAAATTGTATGTCTCCGGATTTATTTATGTAGTTAGATAGGACTTACAATAACAAAAATACAAAAAAAAACCATACATTTTTGGGGTTCCCCATACTTAGAACTGAAACTCAATACTTTTTTTCATCAAACCCATACGTGTGAGTTATCTATAGATAGGTCTTCAAAAATGATTTTGAGGTTTCTGATAAAAAAAAAACTAAACTGAATAGTTTGCGCGAGAGACAGTTCCAAAGTGGTAAAATGTGTCCCCCCACCCCTTAACATCTTAAATAAGAGAATGATATAACAAAAAAAAAGATGTAGCCTCGTGAGGAATGGGAGCGGCACGGGAGGGGTGACATGTGACGTAAAGTACTATCGGGCTACACACGTGATGAAAATTAGTGAAGATAGATCTTACGATATATACAAATAAGTACCTAAGTCATTGCGAAAGTGAATAATATACTTGTTCAAATAATTATTATATTTAATACTAATATCAATATTTTCAACTGAACTTTCAATTTGTTAGCTTATGTCCATATCGCTACTCGAATCACTGTCAGTATGACTGGAATCACTTTCGTTATCTGAGTCTTCATCTCGTAATCTTATTATAAATTGATCCATTATATCGTCGCTAAGATGGTCGTGTTTGAAATACTCTTCCTCAACTTTCTTTACGTGACCGTCACAGTTTTGCCATTTCTCAAATGAAAAATTAGCAAATAACTCTTCTAGTGCTCGCTTTTTCTCAGTTAAATTTGAGTTAATATGTTTTCGTGCCAGCTCGCCCTTGATATCTCCCCATACTAATTCGATTGGTTTTAAATCCGGATGTACGGTGGCAAATAAAGTACCGTATGACCATTTTCTTTTAATATGGCATCAATTTTAAATTGTTTTTCTAGTTTATTTCGTTTTATTAATTTTAACAAATCCCTCTTTTTCATAACTATAGATTATATCGTGTGATTATACTGTGTAGATTTATATCGTTTTCATGCTCGGCGGAATTTGGATCAGATTTACTAACCTTGAAAAAATTATATACATTATAAACAACATCTTTAGTTTAAGCTCTAATCTGAGGATCCATCTTCGGTTGCTAATCTCGTGTGCGGCCGGTCCAAATAACACGTATTGACGGCAGCGAGATCGCCGCCCGACTGACGTCAAGTGACGTCTCGCGACATTTGACATAAGAAAATCACCACTCTCCCGTGCCGCTCCCATACCTCAGGAGGCTACTTAGCTAAACGCTAAACCTGTAGTTGGGAACCGATATTATGAATATTGGATGTTGGCTCTTGGACTATTTTGTTAGTGTCGTATGTCATTCCATAACATAATTATCTAATGGCATAGGTACGTTAGTCTGTACCTTGTCACTACCTACACCTAAAAGAGATATTTACTTTCATTGACAAGGTACAAACTAACGTACCTTTGCCATTAGATAACTATGTTATCGTAAGCGACTAGTCGTCAACCCTTACGAGCAACGTCACTCCGCACCAGATAGCGACGCAGTTACGCGTTAGAAGAGAGAGGAAATGTTTAGGTAAAAATCACGATAGGCATTGAGCACTAATGCAAGCTGAATTGCACTTTCTTGCATCCCAGCAAGAGTCGCTATTTATATAAATTTGTTCGTGAAGTGAGCCTTCTTTACTTGTTCTATTATTTATTCTGTGCCATCGTCTTGCTAAGTAAACGAAAACTGTACGAAACAGTAATCGTAGACATTTCAATCGTAGGTATAATATATTTACGGCTGTTTTGCGTAGTACTACTATTGGTTTTGAGACGCAGGAGGGCGAAGTATTTGTAAGTTTTTAGTAGTACTTAGTAGAGTTGTTTTTTGTGAAAGAGTTCGTTCGGGAAAGTACTACCAACCACCACTACTACCAGTACTATTTCTGCCGCAAAGCAGTAGTGCTTGCATTACTGTGTTCCAGTATGAAAGGTATAGTTGCCGGTAGACGCAGTGCAATGCCACAAGGGGTGGACGTGACATATGAGGTAATGCATTGTTAAAGGCAGACGTTACCACTCAAGATCAGGTGGGCCATCTGATTGTTCCGTCATTCGCTAAGATAAAAAGTGGGGGATTGGTGCTAGTCAGTCAGTGGGAGCTCAACAAACGGTGACTCACCAAAGCTGAAGTGGGTAGGTCGTGTGTGGCGAGTTATGCAAAGGCGATACTCGCGACGATAAGTACGCATGTAAAAGCTTTAGAAAATGCAAAATAGCTAGTACAAAGTAAAGAAGTACCCAGAAGAAAAGTCTCTTCCAACTACTTAATTAAACCTAGTAATTTTGAACAAACTGAGGTGTGTATAACCTTTCTCCTTACAAATATTAACCTACAAACGACACATAGGCCCAGTCATCTAAAACATTTAAGGTCGCAAAAAATTGCAAAGTTCGCACAGCTCTATCGAAGTTGCAAACTTGGTTTTATACAATTGGTATTTATCCTAACAACATCCCAAAAAAACAGAACCCTGCAACTTTTTGCGACCTAACACGATTTTTGTGTCTACGGTGACTGGCCTAACAAGACTGATGGGGATTCTGAAAAACAGCAATTGGTTGCCTACAAAATAAGCTCAGATCATATGAAATACCTAATAAAATTATTAAAGAAGTTATAAAATAACGTCATGATATACACAACCCGTGTGTATCACACTACTGATGAGAAAACGTATCCAAAAAACTTTATCTTCCCAGGGACTTAACTATTTAAGCATATAAGCATGTATTTCTGTGGTTAGATATCACAATTCACAACAACAACTTTTGGTACAAAAACTGGGTTTTCATGTTATTCTTTGTTAATAGTATCAACAGCAATATGGCTAGCACTTGCTCATTAACTATCAAATGTTCAATAGCTTCATGTCTACAAATTAATTTCACCATCAAGTGAAACTTGCTATGAAAACAAAATCAGCAAATCAAATCTATGATTTTCAGGATTTTATAATTATCGAGATCACGCATCACAAACATGCTCCAGTTTTTTTTACATCAAATTTACCTGAGAGAGATTATACTGTAAAAGTAGATAGGGGGATTGAACCCCAAAATATAAAACTAGTCTCGGTGTAAGTAAGTTAAAATCACAATGGATTTACCACAATTTTTTTTTTCAACTCTTTGTTTTCTAGAAGCTATGCCCAATTTTATGGCAAGAGGTATAACTGCAGAAATAAAAGAAGAAATCATAAGCAAATTAGTGCCATTTATACCAGAAAATAGGAGATACTTCTAGCAAAATTTACCAAATTATAACTTCACCGTTAGAATGATTTAACTGACTGGTATAAAATAAGGTATACACCACTATTCCAAATACACTACAAAAAAAACTTGGATAGTCAGTATTCGATAAAGATTGAATCTACGCAAAAATAAGGTCCAATTAACAATTTCCAAAAATAACCATTAAAAAAAAGCGGCCAATTGCGAGTTGGACTCGCCCATGAAGGGTTCCGTAGCAGCAAGTAACATAATATAAAATTTCTTGGATGAATTACGATTTATGACGTATTAAAAAAAAAACTTACTAGATCTCGTTCAAACCAATTTTTGTTGGAAGTTTACATGGTAATGTACATCATATTTTTTTTTTAGTTTTTAATTCTCTTATTTTAGAAGTTATGGGGGACACACTTTTTACCACTTTGGAAGTGTCTCTCGCGCAAACTATTCAGTTTAGAAAAAAATTATATTAGAAACCTCAATATCATTTTTAAAGACCTATCCATAGAACCCCACACGTATGGGTTTGATGTTTTTTTTAAATTTGGTTTTCAGTTCTCAGTATGGGGAACCCCAAAAATAATTGTTTTATTTCAATTTTTGTGTAAAATTCTTAATGCGGTTTACAGAATACATCTACCTATTAAGTTTCAACAGTATAGCTCTTATAATTTTGGAAAAAAAAGACTGTGACATACACGGACAGACAGACAGACATGAAGAATCCATAAGGGTTCCTTGTCTTTGACTACGGAACCCTAAAAATGGGAACATTTAGTCAAAACAATTTAAGAGTGCATGCGCCATAGAAAGTTACCAAGTTATTATTTCTACGCGTCATGCCTCACCGTACAAAGTCAATAACAAGTATTTTGTCCATAAATTTATTCGGATTTTGTCAAGAAAACAAAAGTTTAAATCTTTTTTAATTCCATTCGAAAAAAAACATTACGCAGATTAAATTTGTACCGAATATACTTGGAATAGTCATTTAATTTTAATTTAATTTGTGTTTAAAATTCAAAAATTCAAAGAATATTAAAAGGTTTAAAATTATAAAAATATATATATTTATATATATATAATACACAAATAAAAAGATTAAAACATCAGAAGAATGCTGGAATGTTTAGGTGAATATCCCGCTAGGCACTAAGCACTTATGTAAACTGAAATGCACTTTGTTGCGTCCCAGCAAGGTTGGTCATTTTTTTTTCACGATGTGAGCCTTCTGTTCTTTTCTATTATTTATTCTGTGGTCTTACTTACAGTTATTATTTTTTCTCCCAGCTTAATTAGGTGTATAACTGAGTTAGTAGCTATGTTACCGCACATAAGATTGGTAAAGCTTGAGCATATTCCGTTTGCTGAACACCGTAACAAAATCTCTAGACATGCGAACAGTAACTATGTTACATACGGCGCACATGCTTAGGTTAAGCACGTTCTAAAATAATGTTGCACTAGACAACTATTATTTACTAAATAATAAAAAATCATTAATGTTATCACGATATAATAAACACTGTTTTAAAGGGAATGATCGTAGCGATCGTACAGATCAAAATCATAACAGATAAATATTTACAAAATCACTGACTGATCACTAATTTAAGATAAAAAACTTTAGGCGCGAATATCTCGTAACAATACTTCTTGTAGTTACGGTTGTCGCAGACTACGTATTTGTACACTGATGGTAATAGCATAGCTCTCTCCATGCATAACCCGATGTGATACTTTGAGCTTTTGTGTGTGTGATAGTTAGCGATCACGTCTCAGTCACGTAAGTCATCTCTGGCAACACGCACTAATTAAGATGACTGAAATAAAGTCCTCGAGTGGCGACCAACAACCGGACGACGCAGTGTGGGAGGGGAACTTCCGATGTACCAAACATTATAAAGGTCGCGGGAAGTCTGTGGACGGACGCGGCTCAAGACCAGTTGTCGTGCCATTCTATGGACATGTTCTATTTCCAGCCGGGCTGATGATGATGATTAATAAAAATAAGGCAAGTAAATATAAACATGTTTGTTTTCCCCTAGGTACATACCTACTTATAACACACTTTTTGTATTTTTTTATGTGTCTACCTATTACGGACCAAGGGATACCGCGTTTGTTAAAATCACTTTTCTTGTATGGGAGCCCGCTTTAATTTTAAATTTTAATAGAATAACAAACAATACATCCAAACTTTATGACCCCAATTAATAATAAACAATAGTAATGATAATAATAATGGACATTTCACACAACTTTATCTAGCCCCAAGCTAAGCAGAGCTTGTGTTATGGGTACTAGATAATTGATATATTTAGTACAATATAATACATAGATAGATATTTTTTATTAAACATAGAAAATACCCAGAACACCCTGAACACATATCTGCGATCGCACAAATATTTGTTCAGAGGCGGGAATCGAACCCGCAACCTCCTGCGTCGCAGGCCAACCTTCGCCCGCCGCGCCACAGAGGTCGTCAACACCATTAATTTTATGGTATGAATTTCCTATAATCCTTTCATAAAGACGCCAAACAAATTCATGGCATGTTTCAAGAAGAAGGTACTATTATTTATACTGTGGTAGTACTGGAAATTAGAATTTAGAAGACGATAAATGTTTGAATACATGTCAAATGCAACGTCCTCGCCGCGCCGTTTTTTTTTGTAGGTGGTCAGTATGTTTCAATTACGTGTATTTCTTCCAACATAGTTTGTAGGTACCTATATAATTTATTTGTTTCTTTATCCGTCTTTCTGTACAAAATAACTCGAAAAACTGTTACTATGTATTTTGACGAAATAGGATTAAATTAATAGTTTTAAATAATAAAATCACTCCATGAGCGTTTTTTTAAACAGCCCTAAACGTGTAGGTTTTTTTATTTTTATGTATTTCATACTCAATATATTTTACACATTTAATTATAATATTGTACCTTAAAAACCTCCAAAGGTTGAATCGACAAAAAGTAGGCGCACATATACACATTCAAATTAATATAAACAAACAAGGTAGGTATGTTAGTGGATGAAAGTTCATATGGAAAAAAACATCAGCAGGAAGTTTGGCAGAATAGTGAGTTTTGAGGCGGAGAAAACGATCTAATTTGGGCCTTGCTGGGAAAAATCCCGATTCCCAAGATATTTTCCTGAGCAAGGCCCGTCGTTCAATACCGGTTTAAATTGGGTTGTATGAGTTTGTACGAGGTTTTAATTGTTTCTTAAAGTTTAAGACTTGTATGAACTCTAGGGAGGTAGAATAGGCTAAACCCTATGTTTTTAGGAATTGGAAGGGGTTTTTTAGAGGCACAAACCTTCTTAGGTTGTGAGAGTTTTTAGGGTGTTTTTGATTTAATTTTGTTTTTTTGTGGTCCTGCATTTTTTGGTTGTTTTTGTGGGTTTGTTCGTTTCTTGACCATGTTCATTTGCGATTCGGTTATGATGGTTTTGAAATACTAACTTTGCACCCATATTGGTACAGTTATTGAAGTTGTTGACCACTTTGTCTATTTGGGGTAAAATAAAACGAATAAAACTGTTATAAAATATAACGAAACCTGACACAGCATAATATGTAAACCACAATATGTGCATAGAGATTCCTCAAGTATCCAGTAGTGGAACGCCTGGGACTTCGCCCGCGTGTAGTTTTTGCTATTCAAACTTCAACATCCCGCTGCACCACTTTAGGGTGTGTATTTCGGAAATTCCTTGCTTAGAGCACCGCTGTACCACAAAAGAAATGTACCTATGTGAATTTCAGGTCTCTATGACCTAGTGTTTAGACTTCGCGTTGATAGTCAGTGACCGAGTCAGTCAGTCAAGCAACGATTGTATAGGTAGTATACATTTATTTTATTTTTACATTTATCTGATTACGTACAGAACAAAAATTCAATGATGTTATTGACAAAACAAGTAATGCGTTTTCTACACAATTGTACGGTTGAGAGATTTGTTTACCTAATTAGTTTCAAATCCCACCGCAAGGTGGAGGTCACAGATAATGGAATAGTGTCAAAATTCGAAGTGTCATTTTCAAGGACTAGCCCCTTAATCTAAGCAATGTGATTACCTACTGAATAGTATAAAAAATTAACGCTTGATGTGTCCTTTAATCGAAGGCAGAACCTAAAACGGGCACAAGGAGGGCCAATTTCAAAAAATAAATCTGACGAGAAAAGGTTTACCAATCGTGTTTCTGTTCTAGATTTATTTAGATTACATCCTCAAGTAGTTACTGTGTTAATATCAAGTTTTTAACCTTTACCGTTATTGAGTGAGCGTGAAACGCAACGACTCCAAAATTGTTACTCTCGACAACCCTGATCAGAAGTTCTACCAAGCTCTACCAGTATTGGCTCTCACGAGTATGCTCATTTGTTTGTCGCATCAACATTCGACATCACTTCCCACGAGTACAAATTGATGCGAAAATGTATTCGTCGGCACGCCGCGTCGTTTCCGCAGCCTCGTAAAAGATTCAACGACAAAGGCCTTATTTCTGAACGGAAATTGTGAGTCTATTGTCGTGGTTGGCGCTTTGTTGGAAATATCATACTTATAAACTTGGCAAGAACTTGGTATTGGTTTGTTGGTAGAGCTTTTGTTAGCTTGTTTGTTGTTAGTTCGGATTTCAAGAGCTCTACGAACCTACAGCTCTGAACGAAGTTCGACCACGTAGTTTCCAATTGTAAAGTATTTTTGAAAGAGCCTCACTATCGGAGTTAGAGAAGAGACATAGGTTTCTGTAGTATCCTCTCTAAGCCTAGTTTAGTGCTTGTGTATGTCCTAGCTAGTTACTTTTCTCTAGGATTTAATTGGTATTTTAAACCCTTTAGCAATCACAAACCGATGCACAACACGAATGACGACCTCCGTGGCGCAGTCGTGCGAGAGGTTCGATTCCCGCTACCGGACAAACAATGTTTGCATGATCTGAAAATATTTGATCCGGGTTTGAGGACTATGAAGATGGATATAAAACCCTGGTACTCGTAGATTATGATTCTTCTCACTCAGGGAATCCTAGTTTGGGTTCAGGCAAGAATATGTGACTGAGGGGTGGGAAAGAAGTAAATGTAGGAGGAGGTAATCTCCGAAACTAACGGAAAGCTACATTATCCCTGAGTGCTACAGGCTCTGATTTATTAGCTTCCGCCCGCGGCTACGCTCACGTTATGTGTAGTTCCAATAAACTCCCGAAACGGTTGAGCGGATTTTGATGATTTTTGGCGCGTGGATTGATTCAGTAGGGCTGTTTTAAGGATTCCGTACCCAAAGGGTAAAATGGGACCCTATTACTAAGACTCCGCTGTCCGTCTTTCTATCACCAGGCTGTATCTCATGAACCGTGATAGTTACAGTTGAAATTTTCACAAATGATGTATTTATGTTGCCGCTGTAACAACAAATACTAGAAAACAAACAGAATAAAATAAATATTTAACAACAAAAAAAACACGTTTGTTGTAGGTTTCTTTTGCTGTTTTTATAGATAATAGTACACGGAACCCTTCGTGCGCGAGTTCAACTCGCACTTGGCCGATTTTTATAACGACACCACGCGTGCGAAGCTACTAGCAAAATGCTAGTTTATAATCTGACCTCGCTCAGTTCTTAGCTGAGCTGCATCACGCTATTGTTGCTATTGTTAGCAATCGCAAACCTTTAGGTACTTTCAATAACAAATAACGCATTGTCTGCAAGTGTTGACATAAACACACCATGCTAGATAATATGTTTACATTAGTTTTTGCTTCTTGTTGTGAGACAAATATGGAGGTTGCATGCGAGATGGGAAGAAAACGGGCGAGTACGTAGCTGAGCAATGTCTCTATTGTTTTTACGCATTGTAGTTTACTAACGTTCCCACCCAATTAACATTGTAGTAAATGAGTACTGTTAGTTGTTGCATGCCGCAGACCTCACCAGTAGAGCTAATAGTTTTGTCACATTTCTATTGCGAAAACTTGCTTTACGCTCCATGTAGGTTAGATTTTCATCAATGCTATGTAGATTGATACTTTATCTATCTCACTGCCTTTATCCCACATTGCGGGAGCGTACCTATTACACGTTAGAAGATAAAAGATGATTTGATTTTAGAGACTCATGATGGAAAACTTAGCGAGATTATTTTAGTTTTTTGGGTCTTTAGTAATTTAAATTTTACCGCTTTCCTGTTGACCGATTGATATGAAATTTGGTTATGATGACACACCACACAACACACCTTTAATTATGATGACAATAAAATATTATCGTGACAGCGAACTGATCTGATGATGGAGATGGAAGGTGGACAAAGAAGCTGATCTGATGAGATGATGGAGATGAAATGAATTCATTGACGATCATTGAATTTAGTAGACTGGCCGTGTTTTGGGCAACTATTGATCACGACAGCTTTGACAGCTTGTTTACTAATTCCATCATCATCATTATCAGTCGAATGTACACTCACAGAATAAATAATAGGTACACTTCTTAATAGTTTGCTTGAAAAGTGTGTTTTTGTATAACCTTATAACGACTATACAGTGCGTACTCCATCCCAAGTTACACGCATCCCAGTACACGTACGCAAGGTTTCAGTTTAGCCTCATCTCTAACACAGGATTGCTGACAGTGGAAAGACGAGACTAAGCAGCTCGTCTTGCAAGCGCCAGTTGTTGCTGTTCATGAAGTTATGAAGTTATGCTCACCTTGCCGCACGCGCTCAGGTATTTGTTGTTGCAGGTGTGCAACGCGTACTTGCCGCCCTCGTCAGCTCTGAACTCGAGCGTGAACAGCGTGTCCTCCCCCCACGGCACGTTCGCGTCCACGTGGATCTCGTCCAGCGACTCCGACAGGTGGGCGAAGCGCTTGCGCCCGATCGAGCGCAGATTCACCTGACAATCGAAAAGTTTAGCTGATTTTTTGCCAAAAAGGTTTGAAGGTTGGCCTTGGCTGCTGGCTAGGAATGTGTGACTGGAAGAAAGTGTTAGGCTAGTTACAGACCGTTCATTTTAAGGTGGCACCTGAAATGGAGTATTTATTTTTCATGGTACTATTTCCAAGGCAGGGGAAGAGAGTAAGAGACTCTAAGAGTATAAAGCAGGTGCCATCTTACGGTGAACGAGCTTTAGTCATGGAAAAAAAATAGCAGCGATGATTTGCATAGCTGGGCCCCAATCAGGCTAATTTTGAACGATAATACAAAAATTAAACCACAACCAAAACCGTTACGTTATGCATATTTGGTATCGCGCTTATCATTTTGAACGTAAGCGTTTCAGCTTTGTCTTGGAAGATACGATGGTGTAGCGATCGTGTAGCTACGTATGGATTGGGGGATCCTGGCTGGAATTGCCCTGAGAATTTAAGAATTCCGAAGTTTAAGTTATCAGTTTTTTGAGATATCGCAATAATTATTTTAATAAACTGCTACACTCATCTTCCTCAATTTGAAAGTTTCTGTCCAATTGAAACAATCCCTTTGAGTTTTACTAACGTCAACGAATTATGTAGACCTAGATTGGCAGTATTAAGTACTAAATTAAGTATAATAAAGCAGATGCTCTCCACAGTTATGTCAGTCCTTATCTCCCGTCTGGAGAATGTTATGACAGCGCAATCTAAGACTGCTTTTATCAAATCTTTGGCGTAGAATCTCCCAAAGCGATGTGATACGTTGATGACTGATAGGTATTGATTAAAGTTAAATAAATAAGAACAGTACGTTGGTACAATCTCGATTTCTGCACTCGTTTCATTCTCCATAATACAATGTCTAAAATGTGTGGTGCGTATCAAGCAGAAATGCTGCTATTGTTTGCTATATGATAGCGTGTTGGACTCTGAACGCTGCAAGCTTATATTACTTTCCTCTATGCTGCAAGCTATTGTGAGAATCGAAACTTCATCGTCGTGTATCTGACTGATCTGTCTGATTGTATGTTCGTCAGTTTACCTGCGGGCGCGCTGCGAGGTGCACGTGCCATAGCTCCGCGTCCCCGGGCACCTTGGCGGTGCAGGTCAGCTTGTCAGAGCTGGAGCCCACGAAGTAGCCTCGCTCCACGTTCAGTTTACCTGCGGGCGCGCTGCGAGGTGCACGTGCCACAGCTCCGCGTCCCCGGGCACCTTGGCGGTGCAGGTAAGCTTGTCAGAGCTGGAGCCCACGAAGTAGCCTCGCTCCACGTTCAGTTTACCTGCGGGCGCGCTGCGAGGTGCAAGTGCCACAGCTCCGCGTCCCCGGGCACCTTGGCGGTGCAGGTCAGCTTGTCAGAGCTGGAGCCCACGAAGAAGCCTCGCTCCACGTTCAGTTTACCTGCGGGCGCGCTGCGAGGTGCACGTGCCACAGCTCCGCGTCCCCGGGCACCTTGGCGGTGCAGGTCAGCTTGTCAGAGCTGGAGCCTAAGAAGTAGCCTCGCTCCACGTTCTTCAGCGCCCAGCGACCGCTGTTGTCTTCTGATACACTGCACATAACATCAAATTTGATTATTTATATGAATGACTAATAAGGATCCGGCTTGAAGGACCAAAACGTTAAAGAGTTTATGGAAATATTGAAGGTATATTCACGTTATACTTCATCATCATCTCACACTGGTCCACAGCTAGACATAGGCCTCTCCCAATACGTGCCACTGAGCCCTGTGTTCGGCTCTTCTCATCCACTTTCCGCCCGCCGCCTTTCGTAGGTCATCGCTCCACCTAGGCAGAGGGCGCCCCACGCTAAGTTTGCCAAGACGCGGTCTCCACTCAAGAACTGGCTTACCCCAACGGTTGTCGGTTCTTCGGCTTATTATGACCAGCCCATTGCCACTTCAGCTTGCTAATCCGGTGGGCTATGTCAATGACTTTAGTTCTCTGTCGGATAATCTCATTTCGGATTTTATCTTTCAGAGAAACTCCGAGCATAGCCCGTTACATAGCTCGCTGTGCAACCTTCAACTGGTGGATTAGCCCACCGTGAGTGTCCACGTCTCGGCACCTTATACGTTATACTTGAAGATGGTTCTAGTCTTGGCTGCATTTCAAACTGGTTATTGCAATCAACAAATAAATATTCCAGAACATTATCGCTAAAATAAAAGCCCAGCAATTAAATTGTCGAAACAGTAACCAATCTTGTTTGAGTAGGAATTAATCAGTATTATCTATACGGAATCACGCACGAAGCAGAAAGTTTGTTCAACTTGTAGACTTGCAATGATCCCGAACGAGTAGCCCAGCCAGTATCCACCAAACATGAGCTGAGTGGAGATGTACGATTAAAGTAAATTGACGACCTCTGTGGCGCGGCGGGCGAAGGTTCACCTGCGACGCAGGAGGTTAAGGATTCGATTCCCGCCCCGGAACAAATATTTTTAAGATCTGGAGATATTTGTTCAGGATGTTCTAGGTATTTTCTATGTATAATAAAAACTATCTATCTATGTAATGTATATCAGTTATCAAGTATCCATAAAACAAGCTCTGCTTAGCTTGGGGCTAGATAATGTTGTGTGAACTGTCCAGCATTATTTATTTATTTATTTAAAGTTGGAGAAAGGAACACTTATAGAAGTACGTCGGTGCCTAGCACGTATATGAAGAGCCCCGCTAACTAACTACTCTATTCACGACTAGATGTCGCCACAGGACAAAATAGAACGCGCTGTAAGCTGTCATTCCTTGCCATTGTCATCCAAAAGAACTTTTGCGAACTGATGGTCCTGGAAACGGCTGCATTAATTTCCGCCAAACCTAACTACATCTTACATATAAAGAAAACCGTATCTAAATCGGCCAATCAGTTTTGAAGACAAGTAATTAACTCAACGCAATGAAACGACTGAACCTATTTTGATTAAACATAGCTAAGAACACTCCCGACAAATTCACCTTTCAAACAACAAAAAAAACGAAATCGGTTCATCCGTTCTGGATCTACAATGCTACAGAAAGTCACACACACACACACACACACACACACACACACACACAGACACGTCAAACTTATAACACCCCGTCGTTTTAGCGGCGGGGGTTAATAAATGGGAACATTCCTTTGCACACACAAACCTCTCACCGCTCCGGTCCGTCGGGGGTACAAAGGTCGTTAGGCAGTGGATAAAAGTAAACGCTATAAAGCGTTTGCGTAAGAACTAGTTGGTAGAACTGCTTTGTTGGCACGCTTTCAATGTTGAGACTTTAGTTAATTACGATATGGTATGGTGTATGTAAGGCATCGAGTTCTGCCATCTCCACTCCACAAAGGAGAACTAACCGTAGCGGCCGTATCGCCAACGAACATTTGAAGCTTGCTCAAAGATGGATGAATCTGACTAGGATTTCCAAGATTCTGCAAGCAGCAGAAAGTGATCCAAGAATGTCCAGAAGCAACAATAAATTTTTATTTTTAAACTAGAGGTACTTACGTATAAATATAAAATTTGTGTAAGAATTGACCTCAAACGGACCAGCCAGCACACACCACCCGAAGCCATTCACGCAAATTGCAAAATCAACAATATGCTCTCTCACCCTCCGAGTGGTTAATTAAAATGCACTGCACTAACCAGAGGGTGAGGGAGTTGTAAGATTTCCTCCCCTCTCTCACTGTCTTGAATGGGAAAAGACTGCTGTTTCGTTTATGTCTAAACTAGTGGAATGTCTGCAACTTAGTCCGCGAGAAGGTTTTTCATACAAACTTCAAAACCCGCTGCACCACCTTAGGGGTTGAATTTCGAGAAATCCTTTCTTAATGCATCCCTAGTTGTTAGCCAGTCAGTCAGTCACGCAACGATTTTGTATATATTGATCGATATCTGGTGCGACAGAGCTACGGTCGTTTTTTTGTGGAAAATCGCGAAAAAATACACCCATAAGGTGTTCAAGCCCAAAACTTAACTGTTCACCCATCCAAAGGTCGTGTGTGAGCTCGCAGAATAAAAAGTTTTTTATATTTCGCACGAGCGCGCGGTACAAAGTGGAGTGATTGCCTACATCATCAGCTGAAGCCCTCTTTTCAAAATCTCTATCCTGAGGCCTGAGACTGAGACAAAGTAACATTCTACTAGAGATGACGCTTGTAGAAAAGCCAACAAATTATGAGATTAAAGCTGCGATCACGTTGTATCTGTGATCGAAGGATTGAAGTAACGACGATTGACGAAATGTCACGTGGTCTATTGTATTGTATTACGAGTTACGGCTGTAGAAATGGAATCGCTTCGTAGCGAATGCCGTTTGGCTAGGGCCGGCTTGTTTTCAATTTAGTGAAGTTACTTTTTACGATAATTACCAACTTTTGCAATTTCCCAGGTAAAGTGGCTCTCAGGGATGTCATAAGATTTAATAAGCTAAGGCTCAAGTCAGGAGTTCAGGACTCTTCGCTCGCACCGACTAACGTTGAACTACGAGTAACTCGCACCCTCTGGCTAGTAGAGATTGCACACACTATGTTTAGGCAAACAAAAGCTCAATAGATTCTACCCACTAACAATAAAAATGGAGTAGTTACCGGCTCCGACTCACGACAGGAGTTCCAACAAGATTGCAAGATTTTCAAAAATTTACTTTTTGTATTACGGTTCTTCAGACTCTTTTAGTTCAAAACCGATTTAAGTTTTAACATTTTTGCTTTATATTTGATGAGATAAATGGGTTGAAGTATTTAAATAAGCGGCGATGGGTTTATAACCTGTCACATATGAATTTGACCAATTTTATTTGACTCTGTCTATCCCTGACCCCTAAGATAGCAGTGAGCTCTGCGGTCGTCTTTTATGGGGCATACAGTCATGTCATATTTTTGTAATATTATTATTTAGCTTTGATAGACCTTTGTTCAACCACGATCTCACCTGTTGGTAATTGACGATGTGGCTGAAGATGAAGTACAAAGGTCTAGAAGGCACCTACTCACTCTAGCTTTGAAGAGACCCAGATTATAGTTTAGGTGGTAGGTTGTCATCTCGAAGTCGATGTATGCCGCACAAGCTACTCGCCTTGCAACTAGTCAAGTTACTTTCCCGTGTGACATTACAGTGGAGTAGGTACCGAAATGGCATTAAGTTAGGAGTGGCATTAACTCTGGAATGGTCGGGGGTTACTTGGTGCAATATGGCAGAATGTGACATTTTGTTTTAAGGGGTCTTTGCCCTCAATAGTGAGATTGGTATTGCTCTTACAAGTCGTGCTTTGAGCACGGCTATATGTTGACCCGGCCATTATCTTGCTTACTTATTGACTGACTAATGACTCTTATTATTGCAATACTGTTTACTTATAGTGATACGGTAAGTAGCTTTGAATTACTAGTCAAAGCTGTATAGGTATTGAGTTACGAGCTTAGAACCTTCTTAGAGTTATGTAAAGAACTTACTGTATGTAGAGTTTTAACGACCTCTGTGGTGCGGCCGGCGAAGGTTCGCTTTCGACGCAGGAGGCTGCAGGTTCGATTCCCGCCTCAGAAAAAATATTTGTACGATCTGTAGATATTTGTTCAGGGTGTTCTGGGTATTTTCTATGCATAATAAAAAAAACTATATATTAAATGTATTGTGTTAAGTATATCAGTTTTCTAGTACCCATAAAACAAGCTCTGCTTAGCTTGGGACTAGATAATGTTGTGTGATCTGTCAAGAATTGTTAATTTATTATTTAAAGAAGCAATTTCGTAAATAGCTAACATTAGATAGCATATCAGAAATATAAGTAAAAGAGAAGATGCTTTAAATCAAGCAATAGTATCAGATCATCGCGCATCGCAACGAACGACAGAGACGTAACCAATAAATCCTCGTACTGCTCGCTTTACGAGAACCTTTCTCCCCCATACGTGCAAGTTGTGGAATGGGCTCCCTCCTGAGGTGTTTCCGCTAAGAAACAAAATAAGTGCTTCAAAAAAAAAATGAGTTCTTCTGGTCATGCAACGCATTGGCAATGCCCCTGATGTTGCAGATGTCAATAGGCGACGGTAACCGCTTACCATCAGGCGGGCCGTATGCCAGTTTGTCGAACCCTTACATATATATAAAAAAGACATTTCAATCTTGCAGTAAAATAACAATGAAAGTTTCAATTATTTTGCAGTATAAAACAAAGGAGCCAAGACAAAAAGGAACCCTCAGAGAGACAATCAACACTCGGCCTACGACGACATTCTGCTCCTAACGACGCATAATGGCTCCCCAAACTATTCATTCGCAGTTCAGCCACGAGCTCATTAAATGTTGTCTGATTGCCTTTTCCAACAAGCCAAAACCACATTTAAGCCAGAAGAAATAAGGCCTAGGTTTTGAATGGTATTTTAGCCACCCTTCTCTCAGATTGGATCAATATTTTAGGGTTGTAATGCATTATGAAATGGAACGGTTAATGAGGCGCTCCAATTGTGTTGTTTTGGCACCCTAGCCAGGTCTTCGTTTCTGTTGACGGAGGTCGGAGAGCCTAGGTGGACAGGACAGTGACGATGATGATAAGTAGAATTAATATATCGGCCTATACCTACTAATTGCTCTTTCCAAAGAATGGTGTACCAAGAGTGCCGGGCGGGACATATTCCCGATGGCGTGAGCTTGGTCTGACAGGATGTCTGTGAGGATGTCATCAAAATCTTCTACCCTGTTTGTTTCATATCAATGTCCTTGTGTCTTTGTACCTTCTTATAAACCAATTAAAACTTCCAAGTACGTACCTAAAGAAGACGTAGTGAATAGAAAAAGGCAGAAAAAGGCATTTAGAAAGGATGGACGACAGTAGATTGATAATACGGGTATATGAGACGAGCGTGAATAATACAGTGGGAAGGGGAAGACCTCGGCGAACGTATTTAGACCACATCGGAGACATTCTGGAAAAAGGCCAGGTCAAGAGTACCCTTAACCGGCGAGCATGTATGAAGAATGGGATGAGAGTGAATGAAGCAAAAGAGGTGTGATAGGATCGTAGCAAGTGGAAATCCGTGGTCTCTGCCTACCCATCCGGGAAACAGGCGTGAGTTTATGTATGTATGTATTTAACTACGTACCTAATTGGACAGTATAAGTACTTATACTATTATATATTCTGTGGTACCTATAACACAGAATATTGGTGCTGAAAGGTAAGTGAACCGTTGTTTCTTGTGTAGTCACTGTCAACAACCCGTTAAAAGTTCAGCAAGTTCAAGTTATTTGCGAGTTTTCGTGAGTCAGTGTGAGTCATCTGTTCAGGATTCAGGAGCTGACTCATGTCAGGAGAGTTATCGATCGCGAATGTTTCCGAAACTCTCAACAATCGGTTCGTTTGAGCTGATACAATGCCTCCATTAAAATACTAACAAAGTGTTCAATTGTGTTTTGATCATACTTATATTTCGCGTTCGGAGTTTTTTTTATATGAATGCGGCTTGTATTATTAAAAGGAAGTTAGTTGAATACCTAGTGTACCTATTCTAAGACGCTCTCTATTCCTAATCACACAGGAATTAGGAATTTAAATTTAAATTAATTTATATATTTATATTTATTTAATTTGAATTAATTTTTCTATTCAGTTACACAGTTTGGTTACATAATATTATTGATGAATAATGTGAATAAATGTGCCACGGTGTGTCCGCCCTAGAATAAACCCGCCCTGTGTCCGGCCTAGAATAAACCCCTCCTCCTCCCGTGGATGTCTTAAAAGTCTACTAAGAGATTATTACAGAGGAACTCAACACCCATATTACGATCGCCTGCCAGGTGTGGTGATTATGGCAAATTCCTCCCTATTCTATGGGGACGCCTCGTCCAGCAGTGGACGTGTACCGGCTGATGAAGAATAAGAAAGCCTATAGTCTTGGAAATGGGTCTTTCGTTTCCAATTCCCGAATGAATTTGTGGCCTGTCACTCAATCTTGTCACTTCCAGACCGTTCACCGTGATGTCAACCAACAACCAACCAAGGCAGGGGGGCAACATATTACGGTGAACGGTCTGTATAGATAGGTGGTAGGTATTTTAGGCAGCTTTCAGTCAACTTTGACTGACACCGAACCCTCGTCAGCCGCACTAAGCATTATCTACGTGAAGTAATTCGATTTTATTACATTGCACGTTATGATTGTAGGATCACAGTTTCAGACAAATTACAAAACATTGCTGATTTTTGCTGGTCGGCTTCGTAGCTGACCCAAATGTATCCTGAAAGACCAAACATTTCCAACCATTTTTTGTTTGGTCTTTGGTCTTTGATTGATAATCATGGTCTGTATGTCCTATTACGTTTTCGGGAGTAGTCTGTCTTTGCTCATTTAATTTATAACAAGTAGGTAATTAATTTTGTAAAAAATAAAAAAAACCTCAACGCAATGAAACGGCTGAACCGATTTTGATCAAACATAGCTAAGAACACTCCCAACTAATTTACCTTTCAAACAAAACAAAACAAAATCAAAATCGGTTCATCCGTTCGGGAGCTACGATGCCACAGACAGACACACACACACAGACACGTCAAACTTCTAACACCCCGTCGTTTTTGCGTCGGGGGTTAGAAACAAAACAGCCGACAATAAAATAATATAAAATTTAAAGAAATAGGAAGATATCTCTTTCAAGCCAAATATATTAACTTATCATAACGATAACGAGGTAAAGTTCCCCGAACTCAAATAAATACAAAAAGAAATAAAAATTAACTTTAAATAAAATAAAAAAACTATTGAAGACCCTCCCATATAAATTCATACAAATAATATTCTTATAAATAAAATTCTCGAATACTCAGATGATGATGATCTCTTTTTTTGATGGAAGCTACTCCATCAAAAACATTTTATTAAACGACAGAAGCTTGTCGAATAAATCAAAACATGCAATAAACGTCTCCTGCGAATACGCATGGAATAAATAATGTTCACTTCAGTTCCGGTGAGTCAACACAGTACCTAAGTATGCTACGGAACACTACAAGTCAGTATCCGGGGTATCGTGAGAACAGCAAGACGATCACATCGAAGTTGTATCTCGCATTTATCTCTGATAACAGATAAGGCAGAGACTAGATACGTACGAGATAGGAGCCGGTAGGGAGATGTAGCTGGAGCGAGCGACCCTACGATCAATCGTTGAGAGAAAACCATTCTCTCTAATTCTCAAGCTCAGTATTACTACTATTAGTCTAAGATCCGAACTAAAAACGACCTTCACCCATCAGTTTAATGGATGAAAAGTATTTAATATCAAATTTATTATATTAGAAAATATATCTCTAATAGGTTGTCTAAAAAAATCCTAGCCAGACTATATAATAAGACTAGTTAAAAATTGTTTTTATTTTTTTATTTTTTTAATAATCGTGATAGTTAGATAGTTGAAATTTTCACAGATGATGTATTTATGTTGCTACTATAACAACAAATACACCGAATAAAATATAGTAGATTGTATCATAAGGGAGCAACATAATATTTTTACGGCGAGGGCGCTTTTTTGAATCCAGAGCGAAGTGAGGGATTCTAGAGTAGAATCCCGAGCGTAGCGAGGGATTCTTTAGTAGAATCCTGAACGTAGCGAGGGATTCAAAGTACGTCGCCCGAGCCAAAAATATATGTTGCGCCCGTGTGATACACTCTGCTTTTCATCACCCCACTATGAGAAAATAAAAGGCGCCTCATATGTTATTGTAATATTATTATTTAATAAAACAAATGGTTGTTTTTTTGTGTTTTTTTTGCGTTTGTGTTTTTGTGTTTTTTTTTGGGTGTTTTTTGTGTTTTTTGTGTTTTGTGCTTTTTTGTGTGTATTGTCTTTTTTTTGTGTTTTTTTTTGTATTGTGTTTTTTGTGTTGTGTTATTTGTGTGTTTTATGTTTTTTGTGTTTATTTTGTGTTTTGTGTGTTTTGTATTTTTTGTGTTTTTGTGTTTTTGTTTGTTTTGTGTTTTTTTTTGGGGGTTTTTTTGTGTTTTTTGTTTTTTGTGTTTTGTGCTGTTTTGTGCTGTTTTGTGTTTTTTTTGTGTTTTGTGTTTTTTGTGTGTATTGTGTTTTTTTGTGTTTTTTGTGTTGTGTTTTTTTGTGTGTTTTATGTTTTTTGTGGTTTTTTTTGTGTTTTTGTGTTTTTTTGTGTTTATTTTGTGTGTTTTGTATGTTCTGTGTTTTTTTTTTGTGTTTTTGTGTTTTTTATGTGTTTTGTGATTTTTGTGTGTATTGTGTTTTTTTTGTGTTTTGTGTTTTTATGTGTTTTGGGTTTTTTATTTTGGGTACGTACGTCGTACCAGCCAGTATTTATTCAAACAATATTTACGTTCGAATTATTTGGCGCTGGTTCCAAATTCAATAAGTGCGCCGCAATTATCTTTGCCGCGCACTTTTTGAATTAGGAACTTAATAAGTGCGCCGGAAAACTCATTACTGCCCGCTAAAAGTTTCTCATAGAAAACACCACCGTTGGGTGCACTTAAAGGCGAACCCAGTCGTCCTTTTCGAATAGATGGGATGAAAAATATATAACGCGATACCCATACAACAAATGTGTTTTTTCCCGTTTTTATTGATAATGGTACGGAACCCTTCGTGCACGAGTCCGACTCGCACATGGACGTTTTATCAATTTTTAATTAATCATAGTCTGGCCAGGAATTTTTTAGACAACCCACTTGAGATATATTTTCTATTATATTAAAATTGATATAAAATACTTTTGATCCATTAAACAGATTGGTGAAGGTCGTTTCTAGTGCGGATCCTCTACTAGATGTATTTACAGCTATAACAACCACTGATTATAAGGAACAATAATATTTCAATAGTATATTCACCACATCTAGTGGGCCCAATAAAAATTTACTCCTTTGACACCACAAAAAAAACTCTTTTCATTTATCAGTAAAAACAGACGAATATATTTTATTTAATACTAGCAACTCTGGCACTCACCTGATTTGGAACTTGCTGCCTGGCTCCTTCTCCTCTGACTCGCAGGTGACGTTTCCGAAGGAGTCCACGGCCAGGTATTTGTCCAGGTGTGAGCGCAGGTAGATCATACCTGCAAACAAACGGCTCATCAGGATATTGAATAGCTCAGATAGCTTAGCTTAGTAGTACCTATAATAGTAGAGCTTTTTTGTGAAAGTGTTCGTCCGGGGAAGTATTACCACCATTCCTTTTTCTGCCGCAAAGCAGTAGTGCTCGCATTGCTGTGTTCCTGTTTGAAGGGTATGATTGCCGGTGAAATTACAGGCACACGAGATTTTTCATCTTTATGTCTCAGGGTGGTACTATTATTTATTCTGTGGCGGTGGGCGCAGTGCAATGCCACATAGGGTGCGTCCTAGGTGGACGTGACCTATGTTATAATGCACTGTTCATAGGCAGAGGGTACTGCTTAACATCAGGTGGGCCATCTGCTTGATACGTCATTCCAAGTATCCAAAAAAATAAAAAAAAATAAAAAATTGTCCATCCTAAACTAGGATTCTGTGTCGTGGGTATCACGGGAGCTGCGAGTATCATGGTACTACAACTCGAACCTGGAACAAATATTTGCAGATCATTCAAACATTTGTCCTGCTTGTTATTTACGATGGTGAATGAATATGAATACCTATAAACAACATACGACCGTCACAAATGGCTAGGTTTAAGACTATAGCCGTAATACAATTACCCTAGAAACAAGAAAATCTATGAATCCATGTCCATGAGCGCATACATCACAGTTTAATTACCCAGACACCTCGCTAGTGACCAGTAAGTGAGTCAAGAAACCAAGTGAGTGATTCGATGAACTGTGTGATTCAGTGCTGCCACCTTAACGCTTTTGGAGTTAGATCTAGCTCTTTTTTGGGACACTTAGCACTGAAATTTTAATATAAACTCCTAGCGGAAAATATAGCGCGTTTTTATGACGGACCAAACTTAGTAGTAATCACGTCGCAATCTCGGCAAAAAGTAGGAAGTAAGCAGCAACACCACAATTAGTTTAGTTTCCGTTCCGTTTCATATGTTTTGGGTAGGGTATTCCCCGTAGACTATCGATGATAAATACGATGTAAAACCAGACATCTGACAGTTTTATAGACAAATCTAAACGGTGACAGAAAATATTGTTCCTAAATACCTACATATACAATAGTATACCACATAGGATAAGATCCTAATTGTGTCCTCAAATGAAATGACCGTCGTTAGAAATGTTTATTCTAACAGTTAACGAGGGCAGACTGTACAAATATTCGGCAATCCCACACGATAGCACCTGTCTCGCTTACTATCGATTTATCGCCAGCTGGGGACCTTGGGGGACCACCCCTCGCCACAGAATATACTGACAGTCCTCACTACTACAACACCTACGGGACCGAATCTATAAGCAAGCCACATTGAACTATATACCAATAGAGCGATTTATTTGCTGAACAAGTCAGAATGTCGATGTAAGAGCATGCAAGTCGGTTATAAGTGTGAATAAAGAATTCTTCGTGGAACTCGCAATATCAAACTATTACGAGCTATATTTATTTTTATATTTGTAATCACGTTTTCCATGAAATTTGCTATATGAGGGTTTTTTGGAGTAAAAAATCGATCTAGCTACCTATAGGCTCTCATCTCTCATCTTTGGGAAAAATCGTTTATTCACAAAAAAAAAACACGATTCCCTATTCTGTATGTGTCAGTGAAGGTGTCTATCACAAAATATTGGATAGTATGGTATTCCTCGGCGGAGCAAACGAATTCGAATTTCGATAATTCAAACTTAGAATAAAGAATAAACTCTGTATTATATCTAAGGACACAGAATAAATAATAGTACAAGTACTAATTATTCAAATAACGACACTGGCTGAAGACGATTATAGATTGTATGGCCCCCGCGCACTAGGCAGCCTGGCTGCGGCAGCAAGGCTGCGGGCAGCCGAAATATTGAGCAGCCAGTTATGGCAGCCATGGCGACGGCAAGTTGGGACCATTCCGTCAAGCGTCATGGACGTGGAGGATCTAATTATGAAAAATACGTGTGGCTGCTACGACAAGTGCGCGGAGACAGGGTAGACACTTGTCTTACTAAACACGATAAGGGTAGCGAGCGATACACTTAGTAAACACAATCTTAAAATAGATAAAGCGCCGAGCAAAGCTCGGTCGCACCGCGCAGGTACTGATCCAATAAACAATCCTTCCTTCTGCAGACGTTTACTGCTGGACGAGGCCTCCCCCTCATCATCACAGTATTGGTGTTGAGTACTCAGGCGGATGCTTCTGCCCATCCCTTGGTGTAATCTCTTAGTCGGTTTTTACGAAATACACGGGAAAAGACGGAGGGGTCTTCAAGCACCTAGACAAGGAGACAGCGTTCGAGAGATAACATGCAAGTCCTTTCAGCTAACTGTCAGTGTGCCGGCGTCAGCTGTCAGCTGTCAGACGGCGGGCGGCGTCACAAGAATGTTATCGGTTTCCATCGAGCAACGCAGGCCGTGTTGCTCGATGTCGGTTTCTATTGGATTTACAGTACGTTCACCGTAAGATGGCACCTGTAAATGCTCCATGGCAGGTGCCGACTTACGATGAACGGTCTGTATATACCAGCAAAAAGAACAGCTTTTGCAAGGGGTGGCAATATTCTTTTAACTTTTTTTTAATAGGTGCTATTACTATTATAGTATTATCTTATCTGTGGATTAATTACATTATAATACAGTAGTTTTTTCGTATACCCCATAATACATACGTCGTGGGATAGTAGAGGACTCTAGTCAAAAACTACATGACTCTATAGTGGCCGCCCGCGGCTGCGCTCACGTTTTACCAGGATACAAAGTAGCTCAATCCAGGTCATAATCTATCTGTGTACCAAATGCTGAGCTGGACGCCAATTTGTGTCAGTGATGCATGGCTAGTACTAAGAGGCACAAATTAGTTTTATTTTTCTTTGTTTCTGTGTGTGTGTGTGTCTTTTAGTGTGCAATATTGTTTGTTAACTCATTTTGTTGACACAAATAAATGCTATTTCTTTCTTTCTTTTCTTTCTTTCTTTAAACATCGAAATCGGTTCAGCCGTTTCGGCGTGATTGACTCACAAACATACAAACATCCAACCATTATAACTTCGACAGTTATGGTTATTGTGGGATATTTAGTGGCGTATTTCCACTGAAAATAAAAATGAAACAGTTTTTTTTTTAGACTTTTCCTACATTTTCCTAACAGTTGGATACAGGTCATCTGTGTTGGTGAACTTACCAAACCAACTTGGAGGCCATACCAAAGAATATCAGCCTTTGATTATATATTTCTCTAAGATATCAGCTAATATATCTTACGAGCCTAGGAAGGTCCTTAGATTAAAAATAAAATAAGTACCTACCCACTTTTTATCTCAATGTAATGTTTGTACATATCCTTACCTATGATACCACAGATAAAATAATATTATACTAGTACCTATACCAGGGGTCACCGATTAGTTTCGCTCGGGGTCCGTTTAAAGAAATGAAATGACCATCGAGGTCCACACAGATTTAATAGAAAAATATTTATTAAAAACATGTAATTACGGCAATAAAAAGGTACTTTTTTACAAATCAATGATGGGAAAAATGACATTTCTTGTTGCGGACTATCTGTCTGAAATTTGGAGTCAAGTTGGTGCAAGCTATTGACATTAAATCCTGGAGGTGTTCATCAGTAAGTCTAGATCTAAATTTATTCTTAATGAAGTTCATCTTCGAGAATGCTGCTTCACAAACATATGTTGACCCAAACATGGTAAGGAGTTTCAGTGCTAATTTTTGTAGTTCGGGGTATTTATTACCGCTTACAAATTTTATACAGAACTCTTCACTGGGAACTTCCGCATGTTTGTGTTTCAAAGCCGTGTTTTCTTGAAAGTCAATTCATTTCTATCTGCAGCGTACCTTTATCACTGTCGAAAACAATTGCAGCTTCGTCACTCCATTCTTTTTTCTGTTTTCTCGCGGTCCGCAAGAGATGGGTTAGCGGTCCGCCATTCGGTGACCCCTGACCTATACTAACCTACCTACACTGGTAACGAAATCAGAATTGATGAGAGCAATTTGATTATTTGAATATTCATAAAGCGAGGTTTCTGTGGTTAATTTTGATTTCCATATTTATGAATAAGTCTATATCCGTTCATAAAAACCATTTGAAGCTGGACAATCAGGTGACATTGGAGAGTACGCTACGCTCTTCAAACTACTTTGTAACTGCCGAATAGTGCCGATATACCTATAGCCTACAGAATGAGATGCCGCAGTCTCGCAGAGTCCATGTTACGGTCGAATAAACACCATTATAGTAAGGTCGCGTCGTCGGGACATGGGAGGTGCTACCAGCTAAATAACTAGCTAACTGACTATATAATAAGCCGCGTGGCCTGATATTGCTCTGCCCTTCGACAGCTAATATGGCAATTTGCAGTATCTGTTCCTGCACATTATCAGGTTGTTATTTATAAATATAACAAGCGTTAGCGTGCTGTCTTATGAACTTTTGCTGATTCTCTTTACATCTTTTGACTAACTTCTTGGTTTTTAAGTTGGTTATCTTTTTTCTTTGAATCAACTTCTTATTCTCCATACAGGCACCACACAGGCGCTTCCCATGTATTAGTAAGAGGGATCATTCAATAAGCCGAGCAGTGTTTTTTGCCTGATTGTTCTAGGTTTGGTCGCGTTGGAAAAGGAGTAAATTTATTTTTTAAGACGATTCAAAATGATCCTTGTGTTTTTTTTTTTAAATATTATACGTTGACAAACAATCAGAGGGCCCGCCTGATGTAAAGCAGTCACCGCCGCCTATGGACATCTGCAACACCCACGGTATTGCAAACGCCCCTTCTTAACCGTGGTCCGGTTGTGTAGTCCGGCCAGCCGGACTGTGGAAAAATTATTTTTTCTGTGATACGGTTAACCGCACCAAGGAAAGAAATAACATTTCAGCTGTCCGGTCAACCGGACCATTGAAAATCTTAACCACTTGTAATAAATGCAGAATGTAATCTTTTTGCTCGACTGTCACTTGTAGTGAAGTATGTATAATTATTCAAAGATAAAACACGAAACATTATTATTTTTTTTAATTTATTAATCCAGGATTTACATTTATCTTATAGTTAGTTATAAGCTATACACTACATGCTATTCTGAAACCAATTTAAATCCACATTCGTTTAAAAAGCAGGTAGGTACGCATGCAAGGTCAACAAAAAAAACGGCAGGAAAGCCGGATAAGGAATATCAGTTACATAGGTAAAGTCCATGATGCCAGAACATACATCATGCAACAATGACATATCCTGCATAATTCTTCTGCCACGTAGTGACATCAGTTCGTGCTCACGGTGTGATGCACCACAGCTGCTCTGAATTGAATTTTTACTGAAGTTTAAGTGTTTTACAAACTTCCTTTATATCGATTCTATAGAATCACACCACCACGCTACAGCCACGCCAGCCGCTTTCATGACCACGCTATAGCGTGGTCATAAGTGACATACTGTGGGTTCCAGACGGAGCTGCAGTATTCCAGCACACTACGTATGTAAGCATAATAAAGTACTTTTAAGCAAGCAATGTTTGTAAAAGGCTTTGTTACTATCAGAATATGATCTAGAAGTACATCTAAGTCTCAGACGCATTGCGTTTTATCAATTGAGTAGTTGCTAAGCTTATAATCATAATATATAGGGTTGCTACTTCGCGTAAAACAAATATGCATGCATTTACTCACGTTAACGCCAATTCGGTTATTCAGATAATAAACGGTAAACCTATCTAAGTCCTCCTGCAGTCGCATGCATTCATTAACTGATGTCCTCCTGCAGTCGTATGCAATCATCAACTGATCGAACGTTATAGTAGACTTTTTTATCGTCAGCGAATAATGAAAAATTCGCATGCCTGGGGGGTGATTCTCGGGAAATAGATATAATATCACACTCAATAAATATCTATTGAATTGACAAAATATCTATTGAATTGAACATTCTGTATTCCCGAGAAATCATTGTAGATAAGTATCGATCATTAGATATGCATTGAGTGGTCAGGAACAATCGATAATTTTATTTTGTACATATAGGTATATTGTTTTATTTTATTTGTTAATTGCATGTTTTTGCGCCACTGCTCCCACGATTTTTTCAATCATCTTCCTTCCTACATGTAGGTATTGCCAGTTGGCAATGACAAAACTTTGTATTCTTTTTGTGAAAGCATTAAATGAACATAGTGATAATATTTACTGTTACAGTGATACAAGTATAAGTTGACGGTGGTGCCACAGATTAGATAATAGTTACTACATATGTGGCGCTTTTGAGGAACTAAAATTATAATAATCATAATCTGTATCAAGCAGCGCCACGCAATGGCAGCTACAAGTCGCGACAAGTTATACTGGTCGGATTATATCTATTAGAATTTTTATCTATTGTCCACGAGAATACACTCTTTGTCGCGGGATCGATATATGTATCATAGATAAAAGGAGTGATATGATAATATCATAACCAACAAATATCGCAGAATTAGACCGGAGTGATGGCATGTACTCGTAATTTATTAAAATCCGGTTGTAACATGTAAACATTTAGGTACATCTGTTTATTGAAATGATTTTTGAATGAAATTCCTTTGTTGTACGGTAGTGAAATGAGAACGTTCGTCACCTTAGGGCCTATTTTTGATTGTTCAATGCAAAAAGCATACTGTTGTGTTGTGTCAATATTACGAAAATTATCCTTCAGTTACCACGACAATGGATACCTATTAACAGCGACTGAATGACAGACACAGTCTAAGAATAAAATTACAAAAATTCTAGCTAACTCAATAAAAAACTGGCCAAGTGCGCATCGGACCTCGCGCATTCAGGGTTCCGTCGGTCGTAACTATTATATCTGTGGTTCCGTTTAGTTAATCCATACGCAAAATTAAGTCTGTTGGTATTACCAAGAATTTTCTTTTATACTTAAAATGATAAGTAGCATATTTACAAATTAAAAAGAACTTATTTACAAAATTTTGGACTTTAGCGGCCCCTCATGCCTTTGTTTTCCATTATTTTCGTTGATAAAAATACAGTGTTAATATGCACTTATAAGCTCTAAAATTATATTCCACATGCTGGGGTACGACAAATTTATTTTCCCCTTCCCGCCTCCTCACCTTTACTTGTACGGAAGCCACCCTTATAACAATTTCAAAATAATGTTAAATTGGAATTTTTTGGTTTGGTTCAGTTTACATACATAGTAGAAATATGAATAGTTCAATGGTTTAGCCACTCTAGACCCTTGTGATAGACAGACCATTTGGCCCCTTTGGATACGTGACCCTAAAAAAATTGTTCCATGCAAACATAAACAAGCAACTGATCAAAGGTGTGCGATTTTGATCTTTATAATAAACATTTAAATTATGGTTTTCTATACAGCAGTCTGCTCCGTTGGATAGTTGGAAAAGGCAAACTAAGGGGATTTTTTTGAAAACTGACGAACGTTTTAATTCCGCCACTGTACACGGATATAATAACAAATTAAATATTACAAAAGATATGCACAAAGGTGAGCTTAAGCCTAGACTTAATATTTGTTGTTGAATTTCATTTTGTGTTTGATAATTCGATAGATATAACATTATCGAGTGCGTCTGACCACTCGATACATATCTACTGATATACGGTCGATATTTATCTACAGTGACTTCTCGAGAATACGGATATTTAAATTCAATAGATATTTTGTCAATTCCTGCGATATTTATCGTATGTAATACGCATTTTGCAGCAGGCTCAATATCTATCATAGATAAAAGGAGTGATATGATAATATCATATCCTACAAATATCGCATGAATCGAGAATTGGGCCCCTGAAGCAGGAACCAATGTCATACAAGTAAGCCAGGTAAAGAAGAAGTCCAAGCAAAGATCCTTGTGGGACACCCGAAGGTATAGATATGAAGTCAGATCTTGCTCCACCTATAACAACTGCCTGCATTCTATTGCTGATATAAGATTTGACCCAGCGTAAGAGATCACCCTGTATGCCAAGTTCATTAAGCTTGCGAATCAGGATGACGTGATCAACACGATCAAACGCTTTTTCAAAATCAGTGTAGATCATGTCAACCTCAACCGTCAACATCAATATTGACAGTGATCTGACTTTACTGTTTATCAAATCGCATTGCGTTGGTTGTATTAATTTTAAATCAATAGATAGATGGAGACATATTTATATGTATTGTGTCGTTTAGGCGGGGATTTGTTCGCCAGCCGGACTATGGAAAATTTGTATTTTTCGATTGTTCGGTGGCGATATTACCGGACCAAGGTACAGTGTACAGATGTACAACCAACCAAACAGTATCGCCACCGGACAATCGAAAAAAGAAATTTTCCACGGTCCGGCTGGCCGGACTACACAACCGGACCACGGTTAAGAAGGGGCAAACGCGCTGCCTACTATTAAGAGCCCTATTGATATTTTTGACTTGACTTAACGTGAAAGCGCAGAGTTAGATGCTGAATACGGAACTCACTGTCATTGGCCTGTCCTGATGCCGGCTCCAACGTCCAGATCTGCTTCTTCTTCAAGCTCGCTCCGTTGGCGTTGATCTTGAACCCGAAGGTCTCTGCCGTCAGGTAGCGGTGCCGCGAGTTGATCAGTCCGATGGTCCACCAGCCGCGCTGCTGGTTCTGAGTGATGATGTCTCCAGCACCGTTGGCTTCTCCATTGGCGTGCCCGTTCAGACCGTTCATTGTGACCTGCGGAAGAGACATCATTTTATTAACATACCTACATACATATAATATATCTACACTAATATTATAAAGAGGAAAGATTTGTATTTTCGTATGTTTGTAATGAATAAACTCAAAAACTACTGTGCCGATTTCAAAAATTCTTTCAGCATTGGAAAGCTAGATTCACCCTGAGTGACATAGGCTACCAGGGGGGGGGGGATAGTATGGGGGGGCTGTTTTCATCCTGAAACTACCCGTGCGAAGCCGGGACGAGTCGCTGGTGTATAAATAAACTCACGCCTGTTTCCCGGAGGCGTAGGTAGAGACCACAGATTTCCACTTACTACGATCCTCACACACCACTTTTGTTTCATTAATTCTCATCAGATTCATCATACATACATGCTCGTCGTCATACAATTTCGTATCAAAAACAAAAAATAATTATTTGTAGCCAGATAAATCATTTGTTTGACTAGCCGATTGTATATTTTATGAAGAAAACCTTGTAAAATATTTGTGTGAAAGAAAAATACTAACATTCGATGCCGTTTAGAAGGAGTTACAAATTTAAAAATGAAAACAGGTTCACTTTGTTTTTTTTTCATATACCTAGTTATATACTTAAGAAAAAAACAATTGTTGAATTTATTGTTCAATGTCTAATAAGCAACATATTTTTTTTTAGTGCATTTGTATTCACTCCTCGAAGAAGAGTTACGTAGAGAAAACCTCACTTTGGCGAATACCACAGCCAAGTTAAGGTTTATAAAGACTACCTACTAACCAATTAAAGAGTATGGAATGGAGACGTGGGTTAGATGATATTCGATTGTAGTAGATTGCGAGCGTATCGACGCAGTAAGAGGTAACGACGAAGGTGGTTTGAATACTGAACAGCACAAAAGTCGTGCAAAGTGGCCGGTCACTGCCAGAACAGAAGTAGATAAAAAAAAACAGCCCAAGTGCGAGTCGAACTCGCGCTTAAAGGGTTCCGTACCATTACCTAAAATAAAAGCGGCCAAGTGCGAGTCGGACTCGCCCATGAAGGGTTCCGTAGCAGCAAGTAACATAATATTAAAGTTCTTGGATGGTTTACGATTTATGACGTATTAAAAAAACTACTTACTAGATCTCGTTCAAACCAATTTTCAGTGGAAGTTTACATGGTACACATAAGTGTACATCAATTATTTTATAAAAACGGGAAAATTTCACGTACCGGTTAATCGATGTAAGCACCGACAAGTTTCGACCCGTTTCGAGAGTTCGAGGCACAGTGAGTGTTGCCTGTCTCTCTGGAATGCCATACGGTGTTGATCGTAGTATTAGTGACAGCGATGAGGCACCACAATCCACTGCGCCGACGACGATGACGAAACGAACACAAGCTATATTCCTACCCGAGCGCCCCACTACACGAGCCGAGTGGGCTGCAGCTCGCACTGAGCGGATTAGTGCTAAGCGAGACGCGGGTGGAGTGCGTCGCGTTCACTCACCTTGAAAAAGACTCTCGAAACGGGTCGAAACTATGTCGGTGCTTACATCGATTTAACGGTACGTAAAAATTTCCCGTTTTTATAAAATAATTGATATGATTCACGAAAGTTTTAATAGTAAAGTGTACATCATATATATTTTTTAGTTTTATCTTTCTCTTATTTTAGAAGTTACAGGGGGGGGGGGACACATTTTACCACTTTGGATTTGTGTCACGCGCAAACTATTCAGGTTAGAAAAAAATTATATTAGAAACCTCAATATCATTTTTGAAGACCTATCCATAGATATCCCACAAGTATGAGAATGCCGAAAAAAAAAATTTCAGTTGCAGTTCTAAGTATAACCCAAAAAATATATTGTTTTTTTTTTAAAATCTTAATGCGGTTCACAGAATCACACCTATCACACAGTTCACATCTACTTACCAAGTTTCAACAGCATAGCTCTTACAGTTTCGGAAAAAAGTGGCTGTGACATACACGGACAGACAGACAGACAGACATGGCGAATCTATAAGGGTTCCGTATTTTGCCATTTGGCTACGGAACCCTAAAAACGTCAAAAAAACAGGTTTGTAGAAAAAAAAAAAGTTGAACGCAATAAGCGGTCACCCATCCAAAACAAAAACTGACCCCGCAGAGCACCGTTTAACCTACATTTGGAGAAACCACGTTTGTTGTATGGGAGCCCCCTCAAATATTTATTTAATTCTGTTTTATAGTATTTGTTGTTATAGCGGCAACAGAAATACATCATCTGTGAAAATTTCAACTGTCTAACTATCACGGTTCATGATGACAGTTACAGCCTGGTGACAGACGGACAGAGGAGTCTTAGGGTCCCGTTTTACCCTTTGGGTACGGAACCCTAAAAATTATCAAAATCGTAGAAGTCCCGAAGTCCCGAGCCCTGTCAGAATCCTATTGGGAACTAATGATAGTGCTCGACTGTTATCCACCAGATGCTACTGACAAATGAACCGTACGAATGTCTCAAAGGATTTTTTGTCTATTTCGGTTTCGAGCGGCGAGACGCGAGACAAATGGTTTGTTTTCTCACTAATTTCACGGTAGTCGTCATTCGCTTGTTGGTGCTTATATTCGGAAGGTAAACTTTTTATGATTTGAATTGCTCTTTTTGACGTTTTAAACCTCTGTGGCGCGGCGGGCGAAGCATGGCCTGCGACGCAGGAGGTTGCGGGTTCGATTCCCGCCTCGGAACAAATATTTGTGCGATAGCAGATATTTGTTCAGGGTTTTCTGGGTATTTTCTATGTATGAACAAATATTTGTGCAATAGCAGATATTTGTTCAGGGTGTTCTGGGTATTTTCTATGTATATCTATCTATGTATATTGTATTAAGTATATCAGTTATCTAGTACCCATAACACAAGCTCTGCTTAGCTTGGGGCTAGATAATGTTGTGTGAACCGTCCAGCATTATTTATTTATTTTATTTGTATTTATTTAAACGTCCATAAATTCGGGTTCACAGATCACTTCTCACTGTGCTGCTATAAAACAGCGGGCTATCTCATGGACCGTAATAGGTAGACGGTTGAAATTTTCAGGGTGTGTATTTATATAACAATAAATTATTTAACTAAAATAAATATAAAGAGAAAACGTGATTTATCGACGTTTTTTGCGCGACCTTTAATAGTACATATTGTTAAATCTTGAACGTTGGTGCGGAACCCTTCGTGTGCGAGTAGGACTCACACTTTGCTGGTTTTTTACTTTTCGTCTGTTTATGATGCGCTCTGTCGTTATTTACAGATTGCTCTAACGGCCATGGACTTCTAAAGGGCATTGACTTATTCGTCAAAGTCTAAACCTATCTAGTTTTTTCATTCGAGATTAAATTCATAACACTTTTTTCTTTGACTGTCCTGGTAGGCAGTGTACGAAATGGAGTTAAATTTTAAAAAAAAAACATAACAATAGAGTGGACCTAGTGGAGATAACCCGGCATTATGCCACACACACACCCCAAGGTTTAAATAGGTACCTACTTTAGTTACCTATATTCTGTGTCCACACCTGACACCCGGACCCTCCTTCGACATTTTAGTAAATATAAAAAGCTCCAAAGTCACCCAGAACGCAATGAATGTAAATTCAGAAGGCAATAAGTTTTTTGTATACAAACTTGTACAAAATTAGTGATCGTAACCGTGTGCTGATCAAAATGAGCCTAAACATAACCAGTCTACTATTATCCCTCGAGGAGTTCCGTTGTCCACCTTCCGTCTCCATCATCAGATCAGCTTGCTGTCACCATAATATTGCAATGTTATCGGAACCTGTCACTGACAGGTATGCAAAATATCATCTCAATCAGTTGAGGATAACTGCTTAAAATTCAGTTGCAAGATTCCACCCGGACAAACATACATACATTGCAAGTTAAATAAAAGCTTGTAAAAACTATGCAAAAACGATTGTATCTACTCAAGCTTTTTATAGTCAGAAGCAAATTCAAGAGACGATTTAAAATTTCCTAAATGGGAGATTGTTTCTAGTTGGACTACTATAGTGAGTCCGAGTCCACGCCTCACTGTCTAGACGCGTATGTTGAAAGAAGATTAGGTTAGCTGGAAGAAAATGCTAATTAGCATTAAGTTCGCCTATGTACTGCTTTTTGTCTTGTGCAATGAAGAATTTTCATTCTATCTATGTTGCCTGCGAAGCGGAGATCTATTAGGAACTACTCAGATAGAGAGCTGGGAATATATTATTATGACATTAACTAATTGCCCTTGTTTTTATGGTTAAAGAGGTACCAACGGGACCATTATAGGATCACTTTTTTGTCCGTCTGTCTGTCAAGATCTATTTTCATAGGAACGGCTGAAGGTATAGCAACTTGAACATAGCAAATTGGATTTGTGCGTAAAAACAAGAGGTCAATATATGACCCATTTTAGTATGGAAGTTGCGAAACTGAAAAACCTTTAGGGTACTTACAGTACCTAACCTCACAATACTGTAATTAGGGATACTAGGTTTAATGAAAAAAAAAATGTGTGAAAATTAAGGAATTTCGAGTTTTTTACCCCTAAATAACTTGATGAATGTTCTAGGAAAAAGTGGTTGAAACTCGAAAAGGACTTTGACAATTTCGTAATTATTTAAAAATAGGAACCCTCGGGGTGCGAGTCTCGCTCGCAGTTGTCCGTTTTGTTTTCTAATTGTTATAGGTAAGGTACCCAAGGTATTCTAGGGAAGAAAGTGTTGTGGGATTCTGTGGCATTTTATCGTGACTTAGATGTACCACGTAGTACCTATCTAGTTCACGGCAGAGAAGAAAATCCCTTCAATTATGATCACGGCGGCTAACACCGATCTCTAGAACCGAAGAGTTAAATTCACCACTAAAAGCATTATTGATGGAAGTTGCATTCGTAGAGAAAGTGATCACTTAATTATATTTCCAAAGACGAGGAAAATTAAAGATGCGGCTAATAATTAACGATTCACGCATTTTTTATTTGATTAGGTTTCGAAATGCACGTGCTGGAAAGTAGCGCCCGTGTCTAAGTCAAGACATACCAGAGAACACAAGAAATAAAAACCCCTGGTACATCCAGTTATGTTGAGTAGACCCCGGGAAGAATAATGCCCCTGGTACAGGCAGGTGAACTTTGTGGGTGCATGTGGGGACTGAAAACATTAGATTCAAAGCAGTAAAGGTTTGTACTAAAGTTCAGAGAAAGAGGGCTCAAGCAAAGTCGCTTACTGAAAGGTTCAGCAAGCGCCTACCGAAATTATACGTTTTGAATTAAGGTGCTGTCAGTCAGTTCACGAAGTTGGCTAAAAAGGGTATTTTTAAAGCAGATATAAGTATCTCAATCCTTTAGCTATAGATGTTTGAGTGTGTTTAAAAAAATATTGGAAATTTTCGCTTTTCATAGTTTTTTGCTGCCAGTGTCGGAACTTGGAACCAAAAACTTAACTGAACATACATCGATGCATAAAAAAAGATCAAACATACTGCTTTACTCTCATTTAAAAACAGTTTTTTTCGTCATTGACAGTGGCAACTGTACTGAGGCCAAATTAAAATATAATATTGCACAAATTGACAGATTGTTTTTTTGATAAAAACAAACAAATAATTTTAATCGATATTTTTTAATCGTTTTTGCTCACTTATTAATTTTCGCTAACATAGCTGAAAAGTGACAGAAATAGGTGACTAACATTGTCCGTGCGTGCATGCCTAGCTAGGGAGGCCCCGTTCACACCCGTCACGGTGACCAACAGGCAAGGTCGCAGCGGGTCAAAGGCACGCCCATTGTGTGCTACCTAGGTAGCTCATCACATCCACATGATGTCACTGAGCAACTCTATCAAAACCAGCGACTGCTGATTTGAACCATGGATATTGGCCTCCTTGAACGCACAGACCGGAACAAATATCATACAAACATTTGTTCCGCAGCAGGAATCGAACCAGCAATCTCTTAATACACAAATATCCAAACATCGTAACTTCGACATTTATGATATCATAGTAGGATTGTGGGTTTCACCAGGGAATATACCAACGGAACGCAGATCCGATCATAATAACATGTTTATTTATTTATATTGTCCCACTGCAGGACAAAGGCCTCCCTCCCTTTTTTCCACTTCTCTGTCCCTTGCTGCAGTGGACCAGTCTGGCCCACTGGTCCACTGCACTAGTCTGGGTCCACATCCAACTCGTCACGCCATCTCCGTGGTGGACTGCCGCGCGGGAGTCTTGCGTTAGGAACCCAATCAGTAGTGGATTTTGCTCATAGATCTTCCGATAACATTCCAATATCATATAGGTAGGGCGGTATGCGAAAGCCGAAAGCTGTCGGTTTCCATGTAGTCGGTAGAAAAAGACAACAGACATTAGTTTATGGTAGGCAGTCAGTCGGTGATGGCTCCCACACCAAGATAATGATCTGTGTTGTGGTGAGATGAAGATTCTACCACGGAGCCGCTGCTAAGGATCCAGGAATGCTTATTATGGTAGTTACGATGCTACAGTAGGTAAATGAAATAATAGCGAAGAGTTCCGCGGTTAACAATAAGTACCTACCTACTAATAAATGATCAAGAAGGCTAGGTCAAGGAGTGTCTAGGACACAGGATAGGGCATGGCATTCGGCCGTGGAGCTCCTATTACAATAACAAATAGGCGTGGAGCCTCATTATAGCCAAACAAGGAAATATCCGATGCTGTAAAGGGGTAATAATGTTAAATTGATTAAAGCTTTTTACCTTTTGGGGAATACTGTGGTGACTCACAGTGATACACGTACCTACTAATATTTATCTATGACAGAGCTGAGTCATAATATGATACCCGAGTCTGAAATTGATATGCCTAGTGCTAGTGGTCACAAGAAGGAATCAAATCAAACCGCAAGAATGTTTTCAATAAATAGTGGACATCAAACATTTTGACAATGGCGTAATTTACCCGAAATAAACTATAGTACAGGCAAATTAGCAAAAAGTGTTGCCCTAAGTCGAGTAGTCGTGGATTCTTATGGAATCGATAGATGACACGAAAAGAAGCTTATCCCAGGTTTGCACCGTTTCTGGCGCATACGGAAGGCTTTTAAATATTAGGTACAAACTTTGAAAAATTTTAACTTTTGAAAAAACAAAAAAGTGTTAAGTGCAAGTTCAATTACTTATAGAGACAGTCTTAGTGCGTTATGGATTTTAATTAAAACTACGTGCATGGTGGGAAACACTGTGAATTTGTTTTTTTTAGTTTGCGGCTCGGGGGAAATTTATGTACTCGGTGCAAACTTACATAAGGTTTCTATAAGTATTATAAACACTATATTAGTTTTGCACACCTCAGCGATTTACGGAACATAGTTTTTTTTCTTTTTTTGTAAATAGTACTTCGGGGGAAACTTATGTAGTCGTGCAAATTTTATTATGGTATATACTATCAGTTTACCACATTCGCAAGTAAAAAAAAACACAAATTTCGTACCGGAAGTACTTCTTAATAATAAATCTTAATAAGAAATCAAAGGCGTGGGTGGGGTGCAGATTCATACCAAAATGTAGGCCGTATTCATCCCACGAATAATAAAATTGTATATTTGTCCATATTAATCGCAAAATGTAGTCCGGATTCATACCAAGCCACGACCTTTAACAATGGATATTAGTACGGTCAGACAGAAAAATGCCTTACTATCATTTTCATATATTTTTGTTGGAAATTATTAATAATTGGCGTTCGTATGTTTGTATGTTTGTCTGAAGATAACTTGCGAACTGTTGATATATTCTTTATAAAACTAGTATTCTTTATTCAATTTGGTAGATGGGTATATAGTATTAGCACAATTTGTGTAAGGTTATGAGCTAAATTGGTTCGGGGGTTGTAGAAGATATTGGGGCCAAAGAAAGGGTAAAAAAGTGAAACAATCATAGACGTTTCAAAACTAGTTTAAATTTTATTTTAGACTGTGTAACTTTTGGGATATAAGCAAAGAAGTAAAAATAAATAACCTCTACAGTTTTTCCAGTAATCTACTATCATCCATCGAGGAGTTCCGTTGTCCACCTTCCGTCTCCATCATTAGATCAGCTCGCTGTCACCATCATAAATGAATATTTAATAAATAAATAATGCTGGACAGTTCACACAACATTATCTAGCCCCAAGCTAAGCAGAGCTTGTGTTATAGGTTCTAGATAACTGATATACTTTAATACAATACATTACATAGATAGATATTTTTTATTATACATAGAAAATAACCAACGAAAATATATAACATTAATAACATCCTGAACAAATATCTGCAGATAGTACAAATATTTATAAATTATACAATATGGGTAAATTCAAGAGAAATATCAATAGGGCTCTTATGTTATAAATAATTGTATAATTCTGATTCTCTGAAACGATTTCTACACTAGTCCGTGATTTTCCTGAAAAAATATTTTAAAAATGGCTTCCACTTTTTTTTTAATGTTTTATACTTATTTTTGTTTGTGATGACAGTAAACCTCAGATATCGGTTATTAAAGTAATCGAAACAGTAACAAAAAAAAAGCATTTACATCCACAGCACGAACCATTGCATTGAAATAAAATTAAACATATGGAAAAATTAAAAATTCTGTTTAGTCCCTTACATTCTAAGGACATTTTAAAAGTAAAGACACATAAACTTTTTCTTCCAAACCTATCTTAAAAACTTGGTCATTATGTCAGCTATTTATCATGTAAATTTGATTGAGATTCTTTTACGGGATCATTCATGATATTCAATTTAAACAGTTGAATGCGAAATTCTGCTTTTTAAGATTAAGTGAAATCTTAAATAAAACTAAATAATAACTTTCAGCATTCTATGTATTCGGTGAATCATCACAGTAAATTTTCGAAATGGCGACCTTCTTGCTCAATACATAATCAGCATCGTCTAAAAAAATTATCTTTAAAGCGTAGAAAAGCGATTCTGTTGCTTTTGAATTGTTGCTTCTGTCTGGGTCAACCTTTTTCGCAATTCTTCCACATTTCGGCACTCTCGAGAGTAAACAATCTCTTTATAATATCCCCAAACAAAAAAGTCAATGGGGTTTAAGTCGAGAGATCCTGGGAGCCATGCGATATGCCCGCCTCGGCCAATCCATTTATCACCAAGTATCGCATTTTGTTAGTAGTAGTAGAGCTTTTTTGTGAAATACTTCTTCCGGGAAAGTACTACCACCATACCTATTTCTGCCGCAAAGCAGTAGTGCTCGCATTGCTGTGTTCCGGTTTGAAGGGTATGGGTGCGTGCCGGTGAAGTTACGGTCACATGAGACTTTTCATCTTTATGTCTCAGGGTGACGGGCGCAGTGCAATGTCACATAGGGCGCGTCCTAGGAGGGCGTGACCTATGTGATAATGCACTGTTCATAGGAAGAGAGTACCGCTTATCATCAGGTGGAACATCTGCTTGTTCAGTCATTCTTAGTAGTATTCAAAAAAACCTGTCATTAAGATATTGTCTAACTTTTGACGCAAAGTGACATGGTGCGCCGTCGTTTTAAAAAGTCATGTTTCGGCGTGTTAGCAAAATGATGTCTGTGGATTATCCATTTAAATCTTCTCTTAAAAAGTTCAAGTATGACTCGCCATTTAGGCGATCTGGCAGTTGGAATGGGCCCACCATCTGTCGCAGGTTTCTGCCTCGTATGTAGAAAATAATGTCCTTGAACAACAAAGATGGGTTGTTTTACTATTGCTTATGTGCAATACAATCTTCAGACTGTCACATTTCTTTTTAATTCCGACTTGCATAACATTTTCTTAAAATGAACTAACTTTTATTAAATTGAGTGTTTTTATGATCCTGTACAAGAATCTGGAACAAGGTTACATGACTAATAGCTGTCACATCAGCCATGTTTTTAAGATAGGTTTGGATGAAAAAGATTATGTGACTTTTTTTTAAACGTTCATTGAAAGTAAGAGTTTGGGAAAAAAAAATATATCTTCATATTATTATTTTTATTTTAATGCAATAGTAGGTGCTATTGATGTAAATGCTATCAGACAAGGTAGCCCTAGTATTTAGCTTATATACAACAACAAAAAACAGGCCTCTACCTCAACGAATCGAGTCCCAATGGCCAAAAAAGTGTAAGAGCTCCGATTGTCTGAAAAACACATAACTCGAAAACTACTAAAAATTGCGAAATGGGGGTGATTCGGGTATCTCTGGGGGTAACCTTTCTTTGGACTTCGGCTTGACACTACTTTTAGGGACACACTGTATATATTATTACTTTTTTGATTATTTTATACCAACAATTTTATTAAATAAATAGATGTTCCATAATAACATATTTTTTTGCTGACGTTACTTTCACTCGTTTTAGGTGTAGGTATTTCTAGGTGGGATAAATACGGACTCTAAAAATGAAATGAATATTAATTGTATGAATCCGGAATAATTATTATTACTTTCAGCTCGTGGGATGATTTTCTGGGATCAATACGGATGCACCCTGCGGTCGGGGGACAGTGTTAGCAGTGTAGCGCCACAGTATATATATTAGTTTCTTAGCACCGCACTGAACTTACATATATAATACTTAAAAAATGCATGTTCCGTATATAAATTCCAGTATTAAATGGCTGGCGAATGTAGTACTAATCAAATGAATAAGTTTAAGTGAAATTCCAGAATTGCCTGAAATTTCCCCGAAGTAGAGCGACAATAATATATGGAAAAAGTGACTTCCGTGTGAGGTACCCAGGTGAAAACCTGGTAATTTATTTGGCCCATTTTTTTGGTAATTCTGTCAATTTGCACCGACTACTGCAATTTCCCCCGAGCCGCAATACAGAAAAAAAGATTTTATTAGAAATGTTTTTTTTTTCGTATGTTCCGTAAGTCAGTTTAAAAAAATACTTGGTGCAAATGTAGATCATAACTGTCTTAAGTGTATGCCAAATTGCACCGACTACATCTATTTTTCCCATTAAGTTACGGGTATTATAAGGTTTTCACCCTATTTCACCCTGTTCCGGGGGGGTGAATTTGCTGAAAGTTATATTAGAGGTGATTTTCAAGCCAAACAAAACAATTAGAAAAGGTTTTGTGACTACATCTAATTACTTCCACACTTTTGCTAAAAATCACCTAATTTGCCTGTACTACTATTCATAACTCAAAATGTGACTCTTTAGTACTTATTAATTGGGAATCGCTTTAAAATAAAGTGCAATACCTGCCTGGGTCGAGCAAAAAACCACACAAAAAAGGTATTATATTCTCGAAGCCATTCAGGATATGTTCGACCCTACTGTAACTTCGTTGTGAATAAAGCTAGAAGCCTAATTTTCAGTTATTTTTTCTTTTTTTTAATGGATTTAAATGCAGTTGACCTCCTGGGGTCATGACTGCGTTACCGGGCTTTTGGTGAGCGCACATGACGCTCAAGGAGACCAAGAAGGCATAATATAGGTATATTCCCAAATCACATTATAATTGAACCAGTTGGTTTATGAACGTATTTATTGCAAGTCAAAGATCCCACTCACTCACTCACTCACCAATTACAAAAAATCTACTCCTAGCAGACACACACTAGCTTACATTTTGAACACAATCAGCTATAAAGCAAGGAATAACTAAAACATACCGCAATTATTTTACTGCATGTAATTTTGTAATCTAGAGGCCGTCGCAAACGATCTAAATATCAACTGATCCAAATCCTGATTACTACCTATTTTAAAGTAATATATTCTTACATTTGATTATTTGTATGTAGGGGCTAGTATAGTCTTCGACCGAATTTATCGGTGCGTAGGGGTTAATTTCCGGAACTACTGATTCGATTCCGAAAATTCTTCCACTAATCTTGATCATATGTACATGCTTGGGGCAGCGGACGGCTGTTTTTTATCACGTCACTACGCGTGCGAAACCGCGGGGTAAAGGCTAGTGACTAACAAAGTAACAAACAAACAGATCACACGTGCCTAAAGTCGAGATCGAGTGGTTCGCTTTGCAGGGGTTCGGTTCAACACACTGTGAGCTGCATAAACGCGCAAAAAATATCTATATTTACGACTTTTTCAACATATTTTTAGACGCCATCTGCGTAAGCTTCCGTCGTTCACTGTCTAATATTTAATTAATTTTATTAATTACCATTGTATGTAATTCAATAATATACTATAAGATAAGTACCGTTCGACAATGTCAGTTATAAATTATCTAAGGTCATGATTAATACTCGTATTATGTATAGAAACATCATGTAATAAGCACAGAATCGCTTGATTTTCTAATTGAAAGAGTATGTATTCATAAAGTGACGTTACCAATAAATAAATAAACTGATTTACTTACAGAACACAGAAGTTGCAGACGAACTAAGCACGTTCCTACAAATAAGCAAAGTGGTGGAGCTCGGCTGTTTATCAATGAATTATTGCCATAAGCTGGCTATAAATATCTTATCAAAGAGCTGGAAGCTCGAGGTCCACGACCGTACACACACTGTGTTATTTCTAACTTATTTATATAAACAAACAGTTTTAACAGACGAGTTCATGAACGAAATGTGTAAACTCTTTAATAAAAATAACGGGCACCATAGCAAAGAACCAATTTTAAAAGATTAAAAAGTTTAGATTAAGTTATTTAGAGTCGATCGATATTAACTTTCGGGACACGCGCCAGTATATATTGTACTTTTTGTGCGCCACAAAATGAAAAATTGTTGTCTCTAAAAAACCAGCCTCAGTAATTTTGAGTTTAGAACCACTTTTATAACCAGCCAGTCATGTCCAAATGATTAAAACCTTTTTCGTTTTGTATTTTTTACAGGCAGGGTTTTCGCTTGTGTGAGATTCATTTACAGTTCTTGGCAAAAGGTTCATGGTATCAAATTATGAAACTGGTTATGTATTGAAGAAGGTGAGGGCGATAGGAGGGTCGATGACATGGTGAAGGACGCGGCGTGAACACCTGGCTGAGACATATTTGGATGTAAACCCGGCTGGAGCACGGATTTATTATCTTGACTTCAGCCTGAAGCGGAACAGACATGAACGAATTGCGTTGAATTGAATGAGAGAGTCATCATCATCAGCCGTACACGTCCACTGATGGACGAGGTTTCCCCCTTATAACGCAAAGGGGGATTTGCCATAATCACCACGCTTGGCAGGAGGATTGTTGAGTACTGAAGTGGATGCACCCATCCACCTTGAATTCCTTAGTCGTCTTTTACGACATCCAGGGGTTTTGACGGAGGAGTATATTCTTAGGCCAGACACACACCGACCAGTACACAGTCAGTAGGTACCTATTTGGACCAAAGTTTGATGCAGTCACTTACTACCAAGATATAGATTCCTCAGCTTTCAATGTTGAAAGCGATTGCTTTATATAATTACCTAGAGTGTAAATATTTCATAATTAGATTATTATTTATGTAGTAGGATTTAAACCTTCGTATAGGAAGTTTAGATTCATTTTACGGAAGTTTATTATGGAACCGTACAGAATTCCCCATAAAAGACCTACTTACTTTCTCTAATCGAAATTAATGAGTCCGGAATGCAGTTATTTCTAACAAAATGAACAAGAGAGCGAGTGACCAAGCCAGTTTGCTATCGTGCGTGTCGCTAGATTGCACAGACAACGTGCAGTGAGATAGGGAAATGTTCTAAGCTGGATTGTGCCATTTCGATACAATCTAAAGTGGTAACGCAAATGAAAACAGAGCGATGGTGGTCCAAGTTTACTTGTTCCAGTCCCGAGATGACTGGACTGGATTATCTGGATTTCGATCAGATATTTTCAATGAAACCCGAAGGATCAGAGTGAATGTTATACATAATTTGTTTTACACTTATTCTAAGATTTTATGAAATAACTAAAACAGTTTTTTTTTAACATTACACCCAACAGTCACACATATTCCAGACCCCACACTAGGTTTCCCTTTGTCGTTGGTATCAGAAACTACGAGTACCATGATACCATAACACCCAGACTGGGAACAAATATTTGCAGATCATACAAACATTTGTCCCGCAGCGGGAATCGTTCCCGCAACCTTTCTCATCTCAGCCGGCTACTCGCCCGACGTGCTACAGAGGTAGTCAGTTTTTTTAATAGACTCGGAGAGGTAGCCAATTGCATTCCTAACAGCAGCTTTTCTTTTACAATAAACATTATATTTATGTCTCTATACCTCTAAAACTTAAAAATGCAAAACTGAAAGTAAAGCCACACGTATTTTTGGTGCGATTGCATTTTCCCAAAATGTTTACAAAAACATTCAAAGCATTGAAAACTAAAAATGGAGTAAAATATCAATTTGTATACAAGATCGACGATGGACAACTATTAATGGGCTACAAAAAAAGTTGTACAAATCTAGTTCGTACAAACGCATCGGGCAATCCGACACTCTTCACAACAACTTCCAAATTGCCGAAGGTCGTTCTGTTTTTGGAAACTAGGCGAGACCGCTTTCGGCGAAATGATACCGTTATTAGTATACTAGCCTTTTGGCCACGGCTTCGTACGCGACGTGACGGGATAGTACAAAGTCCCATCCATCAACACACCAAATATCATAGAAATCAATAGAAATCCGCTGAACCGTAAGTTGAGTGAAACCCAACGCGAGCGTAGCCGCGTGTGGGAGCTAATAAAACATAGCCTATCACTCAGGGGCAATGCACCTTCCAGCAGTGAAAGAATCTTCGGAGTCGTATCAGTAGTTCCTAGTTCCGGAGATCACCTATTACATACAAACTCACAAGTCACAAACTAATATTAGTGTAGATACAGAAAACGGTTCCACCAATACTTTGTCACTTACCAACAGGTGAGATCGTGGTCAAACAAAGGTCTATCAATGTTAAAAAAAGGTCTGAAATTATATATGATCTATGGATTTGCCTCTGAATACCCCCTCAACGGATCTAAGGAGATCTGAAAATATCTCCATTGGGATTAAAGTTTTTATTATTTAAGTATTTTGAGTTGTGACTTTATTGCATTGATTGTTGTTATTGATAACCTGCCATAAGATAGTCTAAACTATCCCTTGGAGACGGGATCGAATAGGATCAAAATTATAGGTATAAGACTTCAAACTACATGGTTGACCTAATGTCGAGAGTGACATGAAAATACTTGGCCTATCCAAAGACGACACGAACCAGCAAAATACATGGCGCCGCGTGATTAGGAAATCCGACCCCGAGTAACGGGAATGAGCGAGGACAAAGAAGAAGGGATCGAACAGGAACTTATTCATTTATAACATACATTTATTTACAGAAAAAATAATACAAGGTATGTACTAAATACATATGAAACAGTTGTGCTACCTGAAGACCGCTCCTAGCGATCTAAAGGTTGTTCAACTGATCCAAATCACTACCAGACGGAAGCATCCCTAAGATGCTGGCTGCATTGCCAAGCTGAATGGCAATACTAATGCGTTGAGCCAGATAAGAGCCAGCTCTCGGGTCACGCATCGCTTCGACCAGATGCCCTGAAAGAATTTTGAAAACGCGAAGGGCCCCGGTACCCCATGCACGGACCCAGAGTCTCGACCCCGAAAGGCTCAAATAAGTAAGCTCTGTCGAGCGAGACTTGCATATTTGCGTCTTTTAAGGTCCTCAACGGAATCTGCCGCCGCCGCCGCACCGGCCCTAACTGATGTCCCGGACAGATGAGATGATGACAAAAAAGATTAATTCAACATTTTCGAGATACAACGGTTAATAGGCACCTTACACAAAGTATGATCACCACCGATTAAATTAAACCGTATCGTTAAGCTTTAAATTATGATTAAAGCAAGATCTTAGTATGTACGGTACTGTTAACGGCCCAGTTACATGGTGATTAGTGAAATGTTCTTATTTAGAGTGATGAACGAGTAAACAAAAAGTGAAAGAACTAAGTATTGAAATTTTTGTTATAACGTTCTTCTAACTGTTCGGTGTGAGAGAGAGAGAGAGAGATTAGGCGGCCTAGTAACTTGATTACAGGTAAAACTGTACTATTCATTTCAACCTGTTTTATTGATGTTAATGAATTGAATACAGTACCGGAAGACGTAAAAAAGGCTGCTACGATTGTAGTTGGGATATTTTTGGTTTGACGGATAGATAGATAGATAGATAGATAGAAAATTCTTTATCCTACTAATATTATAAATGCGATGTGTGTGTGTGTGAGTGTGTTTCTTACTTCTTCACGCTGAAACGGCTGGAATGAAAATTTGGAATAGAGATAACTGGACTCCCGGACATTATAGGCACATTTTTATCCCGATATTCCCACGGGATCGAGACTTACGCGGGTGAAACCGCGGGGCGCTGCTAGTTGCACATAAAAAAAAGTACAAAAGCGAACTTAATGCTAGAAAGCATTCTCTTCCAGATAACCTTGGTGTATTGCTGAAAAAAGATGTATCGGTAGTGCACAAGAAGGGAAATAGTGAATAACTTTAATAACATAACCAAAATATAATAATAAATACTTAAATAACTGCCCAAAATATAAAATAAACTAGTACATATAATTAATATTATATTATTTACATACCATTAATATAATTCTAAAATAGGATGTACCTATACCTACCTATGTATTAGTAGTAGAGCTTTTTTGTGAAAGAGTTCGTCCGGGGAAGTACTACCACCATACCTATTTCTGCCGCAAAGCAGTAGTGCTCGCATTGCTGTGTTCCGGTTTGAAGGGTAAGGGTGCCGGTGAAATTACAGGCACATGAGACTTTTCATCTTTATGTCTCAGGGTGGCGGGCGCAGCGCAATGCCACATAGGGCGCGTCCTAGGTGGACGTGACCTATGATGCACTGTTCATAGGCAGAGGTTACCGCTTAACATCAGGTGGGGCCATCTGACTGCTCCGCCATTCCAGTAGTATAAAAAAAAAAAAAAACCTACAATAAAATAAAATTGCTCATTAATCGATCTTACTGAGGATGATATGAGCATGCAGTACTAGATTGTATGATACTAAATATGGATAAATTGAGTATAGATTGTATGGATTGTTTCAAAAGTTATATAGATTGTATGGTACTAGGTTTTAAGCTTCATCAAGTTTTACGAGGCTTTTCACTTTAACAATACAATTAAATTAAGCCAATTATGTATTACCATAACCATCCAGAGAAACAGGTTCTGTGATGTAAGCCGCCTCACCACAGCAGTTAACCTATCAGTTAGTATACCGCCACCGCAGATTAGCTAACAGTATATATAGCACCTCACAGTCACCACACGCGAATATGAACCGCCGTTAGGCGGGGTCGACGACCTCTCATCTCGCTACTAAGTGTTAGAGCTAGCAACTTGTAAGGTGCGTCTTTCGTTTGTGCGGAAAGTTAGGCACAATTGTATTTTTTTCCAATCGTGAATTAGTGTTCCTTCGAGCCAGGATCCTTGAGACACGGCACAGAAACTACAAAGTTTTGTTAAGAAATCCCTATCGCAGGAATTTCTTAAACCATCTTAGTAGTAAAAAACTGTTTCTTTCGCGAACCCCCAATAGTTTATTTTTTATTTTTATCGTTGATAGACCGCTGTCTCACCTGTTGGTAACTGACTGACGATGGAGCACGAAGGTCTAGAAGGCACCTATTCACTCTTGCCTTGAAGAGACCCGGAAACAAAAACCACCTTATCTTATACTAGAAACTCGCCCCGGCTTCGCACGGGTATTGTCGGGATACCCTCTCCCTCTCGTCCCCCCTTCCCAACCAACCCCCCATCTATCCACACACCAGAAGCCCAATTCTCGTAATAAAAAATAGTCAAAATAAAGTTCGGATCATGTTACGATCTAGTGTCGATGTCACAAACGTCAAAAATGGTATTCTGCTCACCTGCCATTACAACGCGGGATGTGATTATATCGAAATGTGACTGTAACTTGAATGTTTCAAAGTTCTGAGAATTCTCTCTTTCACTCTTTACAATTATTATATAGCACTATCCTACTCTAATATATGGTCGCAAGAACCGAAAGTAGATTATATTGTTGTTATGAGGGAGCAGAATACCAATTTTTCAGTCAATTTACAATACAATCTCGTTTCGGTCAACTTGCAGTGTGGTTATAAAATAAATAAGAGAATTGGGCTTCAGATACAAAAACCTGCTAAATTTATTCCCCCTAGGTTACATTTTTTTACACCTTGGGTTACATTATTGGTGTTTTAGTAAGGATTCCTAATTTTTTTGAAAATATTTTGTAGCCTATGTCACCCGCGGATAGTGTAGCTTCCCAACAGTGAAATAATTTTTAGTAGTTTCAGAGCCCATTCAATGTAAACAAACAAACAAACAACCAATCAAATCTTTCCTCTTTATTATTAGAGTATAGATTTACTATGAAAGCCGTCTAAGATTTTAAATTAGAAATAAATGCAGTGTAGAAAAAAAAAACATTTTTATGGACTAATCTAAAAGCAGTGGACGTAAAAAGGCTGTACTGAACCAAATTATTCAAAAGTATATTATACTTTAAAGGCTTGAGAGCTGCAAAATGACCAGTAGGGTCACCGGTGCGTGACAGGCAGATCTCCGTCTCGCTCGTTGAGCAGCGGAACAAGGCGGCTAAAAACTATAGCTAGGTAATCAACTATGCTAATTACAATGTAACTTACTGCTAGACTTTGAAATGAGAAAAACTGTAGTAACGACACTCGAGACTTGTTTATAGGGAGCCAATACTCCCATAAGTTCAAAGAAAACAGTTTTTATTATAACATTCTAACTACACGGAATACAAATATTTTAGCCTAAGGGCCAGCACAGACCAAGTGGAGCGCAGCGGAGTGGATTTTCTTATGAGTTTATGACACTCGAAAACTAACTTTAAAACTATTTACTTTGAAGTTCATAAACGTTCATAACCTATAGCCAGTTTGCAGCGAAAGTTTATCGCTAATAGATATCAATTATGTTCAAACATTTATGACCTTCAAACTAAATGGTTTTAAAGTTTATTTTCGAGTGTCATAAAAAATCCACTCCTTACGCTCCTCTTGGTCTGCGCTGGCCCTAAGGGTCAGACTGATTGCTCCATAACGCCACAAAGGCCAAAATCTACAGAGGAACAAGCCGCGAAAAATTCTGTGTTTTTATCTCGCGAAGAGTGAGGCAAATCGCATCAATAGTAACAATACATAACGGCAAGCGGAGCTACCCGCGACAAATTCAGTGTTTTTAGCTCGAAATCACTGAGGCCAATCAGCGCTAAAAGTGCTTGAAATTCTTGAAAATAGCGCTAGATTCCGCTAGCTTGCATAAACAAAAAAAGGCATAGTAGTAAGAAGTTTTAATTTAATTCATTAACAATTAATTTAATAAATTTAATTGTCTCTATACGGACAAAAATACAATTTTATTTTTCGTGGGATGAATGCAGTCTACATTTTGGTCAGAATCCACAAATAAATGTTTGTGGGTTGAATCTATGGGTTCAATACGGACGCACCGCTCTATGAGCGTCCCCAACTTTGCTGTGTCGCCTCCGCCTATAGTTAATTATTTTCCCTCCAGCAGTTTCCAAAAACCCTGCAGGTCATGCAAGTTTAAAATTGGACATCATCATCATGAACATGACGACCTCTGTGGTGCGGCGGGCGAAGGTTGGCCTGCGACGCAGGAGGTTGCGGGTTCGATTCCCGCCTCGGAACAAATATTTGTGCGATCGCAGATATTTGTTCAGGGTGTTCTGGGTATTTTCTATGTATAATAAAAAATATCTATCTATTTAATGTATTGTATTAAGTATATCAGTTATCTAGTACCCATAACACAAGCTCTGCTTAGCTTGGGGCTAGATAATGTTGTGTGAACTGTGTCCAGCATTATTTATTTATTATTTATTATTTATCTCTGGGTTATGTATATTTCCCATAACATCTAAAATCACAAACATCTAAAAGCTCCTCATCTTTTATTCAACGTTCTGAATCATGCACACGCCCTTCCGAACCTTTTAAATCCCCAAACATATCCGTCTAACATTAACCACTTAAGTTAAAACAAATCTCAACTATTTATAGTTATTTCTGAACTAATAGGGCCAGCTGGCGTGTAGACGACGGTAGTTATAACCGTAACAATGCTATCACACTTGTTTGTCGTCAAATTAGTGTTATTCTTCTTTGAATGCACACGTGTAATGTGTGTCTGTGTGATAAATGTGAGAATTACACGAAATGAAGATATACACAATGAGGTTAATGAGAAAGTTGGAATTTATTCACAGAGATGACTGTTCAGTAGTAGTAGAGCTTTTTTGTGAAAGAGTTCGTCCGGGGAAGTACTACCACCATACCTATTTCTGCCGCAAAGCAGTAGTGCTCGCATTGCTGTGTTCCGGTTTGAAGGGTAAGGGTGCCGGTGAAATTACAGGCACATGAGACTTTTCATCTTTATGTCTCAGGGTGGCGGGCGCAGTCCAATGCCACATAGGGCGCGTCCTAGGTGGACGTGACCTATGAGGTAATGCACTGTTCATAGGCAGAGGTTACCGCTTTACATCAGGTGGGCTATCTGCTTGTTCCGTCATTCAAGTAGTATAAAAAAATAAAATAAAATAAAACTTCTTTCTGGAGTCCCCAGAAAAGTGAACACACCAAGTCTTCATTCTTGGGCTTTGGCTTTTCTACACAAGTCTTTGGTGTCTTTTTGGACAAAAACAGTGGGCTATCTGATGTATTGGTTGGAATGGAAGCCTGCTGTACCAAAATAAGCAGGAAGCCTTTTTAGGGTTCCGTACCCAAAGGGTAAAACGGGACCCTATTACTAAAGCTCGGCTGTCCGTCTGTCTGTCCGTCTGTCTGTTTATATTTGATTTTAATTACGGAACAACCAGATGGACCTATGCCTATAACAAAGCATTACCTCATAGGTAACGTCCACATAGGATGCGCCCGCCACCCTGAGACATAAAGTTGTGAAGTCTCATGTTCCTGTAATTTCACCGGCAGCCACAACTTTGAACACCCCCGGAACACAGCAATGCTAGCACTACCGTGTGCGGAAAATCCACACCAACGAAGTCACTTAGCACGATGGCCGTTTTGATAAGATCAGAGGCCATCGTAACGATGATCGTGACGACGATCGTCCGTGTATCGCGTACTAACTAGCCATTAGTCTGTGCCATTTCTGATTTTTGGAGCGCGCACAGATAAGTGGCTAGTTAGTACGTAATACACGGACGAACGTCGTCACGATCATCGTTACTGCAAACTAGGACTTCGGCCTCGTAAAACGTCCGTTGTATTAGATCAGCTAGTAGCATCTTTATTTTATCTAAGCTCAAGAATTCCAGTCCCATTCGTTATCCCAGATCGTCCTGCCAAATCGCGCAGTTAGCCTACATACCCGCAGTTAGCTGACATGCTCACAGAGTCACGGGTGCTTAGCGTCAGAGTTGCACATCGGATACTTTATATCCAGATGCCATCACGCGTTCCCATTTCTATTCGTGTTAGTCACAGAGTTGAATACTAGGTTCGCTGTATAATTATTCAATAGGTGGTAGGAAATGCTATAGGAAGTGATATATAATTTTCAGTATAATTTCCTGTCAGTATCTATAATTTTGTTTGCTGCGACAGTTGCGACACACAGCTTCACAAAAGATCGTCAGGAAAACGAAGCAATTCCTGCCTGAATCCTAGTGGCAATTTATTGAAAAGATAGGAATTTTCCAAAACCTAACTAAACTACCTATTGAAATTGTTATATAATCTATTTATCATATTTAAATTCGCCTGCGACGCAGGAGGTTGCGGGTTCGATTCCCGCCTCGGAAGTCGGAACAAATATTTGTGCGAAATGCAGATCAAATATAATGCAATATTATGCTCAGGGTGTTCTGCGTATTTTCTATCCTATTAATTAATTAATTAATTATTAATTAACAAATATTATAAACGCGAAAGTTTGTAAGGATGTATCTTTGTTACTCTTTCACGTAAAAACTACTGGATGGATTTGGATGAAATTTGGAATGGAGATAACTGGACTCCCGGAATAACACATAGGCACATTTTTATCCCGATATTCCCACGGGATCGAGACTTACGCGGGTGAAACCGCGGGGCGCTGCTTGTATATAATAAAAAAAACGACTACATTTATTTACAGAAAGAACTAATACTAATACAAGGTATGTACAAAATACATATGAAACAGTTGTGCTACCTGAAGACCGCTGCTAGCGATCTAAAGGTAGCTCAACTGATCCAAATCACTACCAGACGGAAGCTTCCATAAGATGCTGGCTGCATTGCTACGCTGAATGGCAATACTAATGAGTTGAGCCAGAAAAAAACTATCTACGTAATAATATATTGTATTAAGTACAGTTGTCTAATACCTACCCATAACACAAGCTCTGCTTAGCTTGGTGCTAGATAATGTTGTGTGAACTGTCCATTAATATTTGTTTATTTATTACTTATGTTTTCAAAGGTCATATAGGTCAAATAATACTTATTCTGCAGGTTTTTACTGTAGGCAAAGGCTAAGCAATGAATGGTTCTAGATTCTGAGTCAGTGGATATTAAGACTTTAGACAGTGCAATCAACTGCTTTGTTGATGGCTTGTGAATTGCCTTGGCTCTGGTTTGAACTCCACTTGCTATCACGAGTAAGAATTATACCTAAATACTTAACCACACTTAAGGTGGTTGCTTCTTCATACAAACGTATTTGCACAAATATGGGCGAACAGAGAATAATTTTATACTGAAATGACTGTTGTTGGCTTTAATATTGGTCATTATTTGCGGCAAATCATATTTGGTTGAAGAAAACAGTCGACTAATAGCTAAATAACATCGAAATTACTTGTATGGACTAAAATTTCAATGTTATTTTCGCTATTAATCCACTGTTTTCTTCAACCAAATATGATTTACCGCATAAAATTACCAATGTAAAAGCCAACAACAGTCATTTCAGTATAAAATTATACTCTGTTCGCCCATATTTTTGCAAATTCGTTTGTATGAAAAGGCAACCACTTTAACTTAGTTTATCATTATATAAGGTTCTGAATAAAATTTTCACATGTTTTACCTGTTCATGTAGGTACCCGACAATTATATTATGAAATTGTTTAGAGTTACCAGATTATTTTAGAGAAGACCTGATGGTATACCGGTACATTTTCTCTAACACAATATAAAATATGTAGTAGTAGAGCTTTTTTGTGAAAGAGTTCGTCCGGGGAAGTACTACCACCATACCTATTTCTGCCGCAAAGCAGTAGTGCTCGCATTGCTGTGTTCCGGTTTGAAGGGTAAGGGTGCCGGTGAAATTACAGGCACATGAGAAATTTCATCTTTACGTCTCAGGGTGGCGGGCGCAGTGCAATGCCACATAGGGCGCATCCTAGGTGGGCGTGACCTATGAGGTAACGCACTGTTCATAGGCAGAGGTTGCCGCTTAACATCAGGTGGGCCATTTGCTTGTTCCGTCATCCTATAGTATAAAAAAACTTAAGTTTCTGTATGTAAACATAAAAACTAAAATGAAACAAGCACTTTCTAAGCACACGCTACAGAAATTAAAACGTAAGTGCCATAAAATAAATCTTACTGAAGAACCTATTGCAGCTGCCAGTCCTAAAAAATAAATAAAACAGTGAACGCACTTCACTAGAGCGCTCGGCGCGCCACTCGACAGAACCGGCGCCGGCGCAACGCACTGTCGTCTGTCACATGCCGCGACCTTGACAATGACCGAGGCTAGGACGAACTTGGATTGGACATCATTTTGAGTTGCATCAGTTTATGTTGAGAGGTATCGCCGAAATTTGTGACGTTTTATTAGTAAACCGTTTTATTTAAATTGCGTAAGGAATGCATGGTAAATCAAAATTGTTATCAATCCCAATAAAAATCCATCTCTTGCATTCCTAAAGTAGGTGAGTGATTCCTATAGCATCTTGATAAAATACAATATATTATCTATGGCAGGCTTTACTGGAAATCGTGGAGTTATTAGAAAGTCTTTGCTCAGAAGTGGTGGTTTCTCATGAGTTGGGATAGTGGTTGATTAGGTAGCAGCAAATGCTCACGATGAAGTTTCCATTAAATCACAACTCATAAGTTAGAAGTTCTTTCTGAATGAGTGAATGTTAACATTTTGGAGTCGTTGCGTTACATGCTCACTCAGTAACTCACTCACTCAATCACATTACTTAGTAATTAAAGGTAATTTATTGTTGTATTTGCTACTTTAGAAGCAAAACAAATGAATAGATATATGAGTGAATAGGTGCCTTCTAGACCTTTTTGCTTCATCTTCGGCCACATCGTCACTTACCAACAGGTGAGATCGTTGTCAAAGAAAGGTCTATCATAGATTTAAAAAAAAACTAAGATTTTTCATTTGTTGCGTACCTACTTCCGAGCGGCAGAAATCTATACCTCATCTCTTCCCGGGTTCAAGTGAGTAATAGCACTGTCACTGTCTTGCAGCTATTGTTTTCTTGACTCCGCCCATTCCATATGTAAAACCTTAAAAATTCGCATACTTATTATACGTTGAATTAGTGGAACAGGATAAATATGAATAAGATCTACATTTGTAAACCCTTCTGCGAAATAAATCATTCATTCATTTAATATTTTATGATATCGCCTTAATTATGAATTCAACAGACTGAATAACATAGATAAGTATTTATTTCCGACACTGTCAACATGGTCCCTCGCCTCCCTTCGTTGTGATGCGGCCTGCATATCTCTATATGCAGGCCGCATCACAATGAAGCATTCACTCAAGGGCATGGCGTCCATGGATGTCTCACAGGCGGCGCTTGACACATTGCTTAGTAAACTATTGATTTGAACTCTTAGGCCACTGTTCACCAACACATTAACGGACGCTAAAACGACTGTTTAGCTTAAACAACTCTTTTTGAGAGATGTTTTCATACGTATGTCACTTTGACGATTGGTTACGGCAACCACCCGTTTATTTGTTCGTGAACTTGGGCCTTAGAGCAATGCAGCCTCCGTACCAGAGTTTGTACTTCATTGCCGCTATCATTCTGAGCTTTTAATTTTTACATCTATTATCTATCTACATATATAAAACAAAGTCGTGTTAGTTACACCACTTATAACTAAAGAACTTGGCTGAAAATTGTTGGGGAAGTTAGAACCAGGAGATTGACATAGGGGGGAGGGGTAGAAGGTTCACCGGGGGCTACACGTGCGAAGCCGGGGCGAGTCGCTAGTACAAAATAAAGAGGAATAAATAATGTGCAAGTATGTTCTGAGAATGACGGTGCGGTCTAAGCAAACCGGTCGACAAATTCTTTGCTAACCGATGTCTGTCTACGGCTGTACAGATCCACCAACTTATCTGTAGTTTTGTAGTTTTCTATCATCTACATACATTTCATTCTACAGATAAGTTGGTGGATCTGTATGCAAGGAAATGACGTGCGGATATAAGTAAAATGTGGTGCACTGAAACCTATTTTTTATCCACGATCTTTATCGAAAATCTACAAAAAATATATATAATAATCTACATCATATCACAGATAAAATAATGCTATACTAGTATATCAAAAGAAGCATGTCCTCTTGAAAAAATTACTTAAAATGTAAGATATAAATTTGCAAAGTAGCCTCTGTTTTTGCAGTTACAACCATTTTGCTCCTAAACTATCAATCATAAGATGTTTTTATTGCCTTCAGTATATTAAATAGCACAACGCCAAGAGGTTTTGTTTTTGAAAATTACTTAGTTATGATATTTAAAACATATCATTATGTTCAACATATCATATTAGTTATGATATAAAAACCTGATTTTCGCTTATTTTTCGTTTCGCGAGTGCTAATCTGTCCCTTACTAACTTACCTGAACTTTAATGAGTTGGATAGTCACAGAATTTGGCGCCCATCTAAGACTTAATACATTTATACTTGAGTTGGAAATGACTGAAATAAGCTTTTATAAAATTAGTGATCGTAACCGTGTGCTGATCAAAATGAGCCTAAACACGGCCAGTCTACTATAATCCCTCGAGGAGTTCCGTTGTCCATCATCCGTCTCCATCAGATCAGCTCGCTGTCACCATAATATAGCATTGTCGTTACAACTTGACAGGTATGCAAAATATCATCTCAATCGGTTGAAGCAGATCAAAGATGAAAAGTCTCATGTGCCTGTAATTTCACCGGCACACTCTTAATTCAGTTGCAAGATTCCACTCAGACAAACATACATATAAAAGCTTGTAAAAAGATCCAAAAGCAAAAGTGTGTGTCAGCAAGACGCCCAAGAAATGCAAAACGACATGATCTCCGTGCTGTTTATATTTAGAGTTGTCTCGCATCAGGGGGCGCCGACTGCCGAGCAATCACTCGTGGTGCCCTTTTTGCAGGCTCGCACAACATTCCCGAAAGGCCTAAAAGCTTTCGAGCTGAAATCTTGAACAAAGACTCTGAGAGCCCTCATTGTTGCATTGTCATTAGTCTTCGAACGTTGCTTGCAGTGGTTCGAGTGTTTGGCGAAGATTGTTAGTGTTACTGATTTGTTACAAAAATATGGCTCAGGCGCAAAAAGAGTCCACTTCTTAACAAGTATTGTGTCAAAGTAATGTCTATTTATGTAAAAGCGTTGCTAAGTAATGATTTCAAAGTTTTTTTTAAAGCTTTGACTAAGTCACCGTGAAGTACCTATGTTTTATTTATCTGGGGGGTTAGTAGTTTTGATAGTTTTAGAAAATACACATGAAGTTTAGTTTCCTTCCATACATTTACTTGCAGCGCCCCTGGCGACAACGAGTAGAAAACTAAGGACGCTGTCAGTAAATGTAGCTATTGAAGGAAACCAAACTTCATATAGTTTCGAATACTATAAAATTCTCGTACTAAGCCCCCTGGGCCTTAGATCCTAAGTCCAAACGCGACGCAACCAACTTCGTTGTTTTAGTCCATAGTGGCGATCGTGTATACCGAAGTGGCCTAATCGTTAAATGTTGCATATTCCAGTAATATCGGTTGATTACTAAGATTTGTGTAAGTTGAGATGGGCTCGCGTCAACACACGCTGTCCTTTACTCAGGTGTCGGGTTCCATTCACACCTCATTAGCTACTTACCTACCTACCTACCTACAACATGCTACATAGCTACTCTTATCTAGGCTCATAGAAAACATGCATAATATTATATTGTAGTGACCAGCTAAGAAAGAAATAATGAATTACTTCTAATACTTAAGGCGCATACCAGAGCCAAATTCCGTCACTTTCTAACACATTAAGGTTCAGGTAAGTTAGAAAGTGACACAATAGCGCTTGCGGAACGAAAAAAAAGTGAAAACCACGATAAACAATTAGGTATTTGTCATGTGCAATGTGCAAACCGTCGCATCACAGAATCATACGTCTAACTTTTAAGTCTTTGCCGACATTTAGGTGAAAGAAAAAGTACAAAATTCTAGAACATTTTTCTTCGTTCACTACAGAAAAAGGTCAATGAATGACATATATATTTTTTCAGCACATAACATTGACTCCTCTATTAGGAGAAACCTACAAATAAGACTAATCAGCTGCTGTTGATTAATTTAATTTCGAAAATCTTTGTAATGGACCAAATCATATTTAGTCAACAGAATCACCCGGTACGGAGGCCTGCAATGCTCTAGGAATCGCCCTATCCTGAAATGTTGGCATTGCACCTCCGTAACGATTTGGTCACGTGAACGACCTTCAACCCCGTTGCGTGCGTTTACCGACAAATATATACAGCTTTATTCAGTTTTGCTATGCGAAGTATATAATATTATATTACTATATTTACGATGGTTACTATGGTACTATAGTTACTTCGTAAAATTATTTTATTTTATTTTATTTATTTTCATGGAAAACAAACTGCTTAAGTATTAAATTAGGAAGGATACATAATCGAAGTGTAAAACAATTAAGCCTTAAACAGTTTTCACTTGTAGAATAAATAAATAATAAATATTTACAATTATTATAAATATAAATATTTATTATAAATATAATTATATTTTATTTTATAATAAATAATTTATGAAAGTTGCGGAGAAAGTCGGCTTATCTCCGAAGTAGGTATAAATATTCAGTGGTTTTACTGTGATATTTATTTGAGCACTAAAACAGCGGTAACTCCGGTCTTTGACCGTCAATTCGTGATGAATCATTATCGTGCTCCGGCTAAAATCAATAGTTTCTTAGTGTAACTGCTCTATAGGTTGGTAGTGTTTATTCTGTGGTGCGTTTTAGTCGCGGAATATGCTAACTTAGTTGTCTCCGAGTCTGTCTAGACTGCTATTTGATCAGCTTTTTAGGTTGTTCAGGTACTTATTCCTCAGCCAACGTCAACATTTTCTTCGTTTTGTAAGAGGGAAGTGCCCGTACAGAGCACAAGGATCACACGAAACTTAAAATACTATGACGAAAGGGATTCATTTATTCCATTCGTATTTTGAGATTTGACAGACTACTACTTACCACTAAACCACAGATTAGATAATAGTTGCTAAACTGAAAACATTGAAGCTCACTTATATAGGTTAAACTTACTATAAACAAAAAACTTATTTTTCAAGACAAGCTTTTATGAAACTAGTGGTCGGAACCGTGATCTGATCGAAATGAGGCTAAACACTGCCAGGCTACTAATATATATCGAGGAGTTCCGTTGTCCACAGCGTCTCCATCATCAGATCAGCTCACTGTCACCATAATATTATCGTCGGAACTTGAAAGGTTAGTCAATTAGGTTTGCCCAAATCTCAGCTATGAATATCGGGAAGTGGTCGAGTCTGATCGCCAGATTTGTCCGCCACAGACATCAGACAGGAAAGCAGGTTAAATGTAGTAGCAGCTACAATTTTTTTTTATGCTAGTTGAATGACGGTACATGCAGATACAAAGTAAAATAAATGAACTCGTGTTTCTTTCCAATTTTTATTAGAGTCATGATCGGCGCGCTCATTTATTTGTGCTTGACAAATCGAAAAGTCATCTTCAGAGAAAATCAATACCTCGGTGAAAGGCGCTATTAGGTATTGTGACTGTTTTCATTTGTTGCTTTCTACGCTGATCTATGATCTACCTAGCTCGTGCTACTTCTATGCAATACGTATAAACTACACAAAAAGCGATCTTTCTATTTATTTGATTCTTTATCTTACATTTATTAAAGTTATCACGGTGTAAGTGTCACGTTTGAATCGATTAGGCACAGCTATCTCTTGAGTAATACAACTCGCGTATAGTAATAAAAGTATTAAACTTTCAACTTTCCAACGTGAATTAAAATCACGGACAAATAAGATAAAATGTTAATTTGTTATTTGCACCAACAAGGCACCAACAACATACTCGCCGAAATCTTTTGCAGGTAAAAGTTAAGTTTTCTTCGTCGTTCTGTAATTTCGGCTTGGTATCAGGCTGAAATAAGGTATGTTCCGGGTAGCTGCTTCAGTGAAACTACATGGTCAAGTCCAACTTTATTACGTCTATTACACATTTACATAATATGTAAATGTGTAATAGACTTAATAACGTTGGATAGCAATAAGCACGTAGATAATAAGATAATATCTTATAAGGTCTCATACTACGTGCTTATTGCTTAGAATCTGTGTTGGGTAATTATACATATTTTCACGTTTACCTATTTAGCATGACGTATTCAAATTATTTGAAAACCAAAAATCTTCGATTGGGCCACACAGAGCACCTACCTAAACTTCTTCTTTTTTTTAAAAGCTTTTATAAAATAGCTTACAATGTTTGTATGTTCGGATCAAATCTTGTACCTGAGCTAAAATTTTGCATACCTGTAAAGTTCCGATGACAATACAATATTATGGTGACAGTGAGCTGACCTGGATGATGGAGCCGGAAGATAGACAACGGAACTCCTCGATGTATAATAGTAGACTGGCCGTATTTAGGCTCATTTTGATTAGCACACCGATTACTAATTTTATAAAAGCTTGTATTGAAAAATATACATACCTACATACATAGACACACGCCTTCTTCCCCGAAGGGGTAGGCAGAGCCTCAATGGGCTTCTATTTTTCACAAAAAAACTTATTTTAGTTTAGTCTAAGCAAAAGTTGTAGCATCCTTAGATTTTTCTGAGCTTCCTAGGATTACTTATCTTCATAACATTGCATTTATTGCCCAAAATGTAAACCCATATTTCGAGATATGTCGTGAACTTATTCTGTCAATGATTGACATATCGTTCGCTATCATTCGATGTGTCAGATACGTTATCTGTCGTATGTCGAGTGATGTCGTTATTAGCGCGTCGAGAGCGTTTCCCCGTGTTTGGGGTTATTATCTTAGTTATCTGGATTGATAATAGAGCCTTATTTACTATCGGTTATTGAAGGCTCGTTAATTATTGTGTGAGGGCTTCAGTGATTCAACATAATAGCATGTTATCTATGATCTGCGCCATACACGAACTGTGCTTTATACAAAAATAAAAAACCGCCTCATGCCTCGTAAAATATAGATATTTTACAAAACCCCCACAGTTAGCCCTCGGTTTCTAATTCTAGGTGGGGGTATTAAGACCTGCACTGACATCCCGCTGCGGGGTGTATTGTGCATTACCCCCTGTGCTAACCCTACCCCAGCCAGCCCCAGCTTCAGGACTTTGGGTTGATGGCGACACTGTTGAAGTGTGTCTGAAGCCCTCAATGGTCCCTGTACTTCTTTGGACCCAGTAATATGCGTCATATTGATAAATAATCGAATCTAACCTTTGTGATTTTTTCTATCGAGAAAATATTGTTCTGTTGTGTTTTTGGTACAGTAATCCTTCGGAACTATAATGTAGTGTCTACTCTATGATTTGTAATTTGGAGGCATGCGGCATGGTGGGGCAAGGCGCATGCCCCACCATGCTCTGGTTTCCTAAGATACATAAAGTACAGCTGCGATTTTCAACGAAGTCTGCCATGTTTGTGATGCCATCATTGATGAGTACTGCTTCTTAGAAAAACAGAGCCCCTTCTGATGATGCACCATAGACACTGACACACGTCTTTTCCCCGAAATTAGGCAGAGCCTCAAAGTCCTCTTTTCACCATGGGTTTGCACCATTCGTGGGAGCGTAGACGTGATAAGTGGTGCAGCTCCTCGCCAATGCTTCCCACGACTGGCTCGGCTAACGCTGTCTTTCAGTAACAACGCAGCATTGCAGCCAGGACAAATCTTACTATAATATCCACGTAATACCTAAGTCGTCTTTTAGGGCATCCGCAAGAGGAGACGGATGGGTATATTCTCAGGCCGGACAAATATCTCCTAGTGATGTTGAGGTATTTACCCTTACCTCGTTTATACCTTAGTACAAGCACAGAATAAATATTAGTACAAGTACAATAAATATTGGTAAAAGGCTGTATTTCATCGTCATCTTACACAAGCTAATGGTCTTCATAAATGTATCCGTATCGTAAATACAGACATACGTGTGCGAGGCGCGATTACAGACAGACATCCGTCCATTGTTGCATAGTGCGTGTCACGTGCATACGTATGTATGTGGCATGAGTCATCTATCAGATTATCATTATAACAAACTGGGACTGCAGTATCAGTCCGACAAATGTTTCGTATTTTTTTACCCGACTACGGCAAAGCCAATAGGAAGGGCTATGTTTTTAGCAGTCTATGTTTAGACAGATAGATAGAAAATTATTTATTGCACAACTTAAAAAGTATTGTACATAGGCGATGTTAATGCTAGATAGCATTCTCGTACAATATCTGTATGTATTTACGTATGTTCCACCCTAATAGGAAGATGGACTAAAGGCTCCATGGTTCCACCGAATCACCTAAACTACACATACTACGAGTAGGTACCTATATTTTGATAAATGAGGTTGTCAATCGATTCGTTACTGCATACAGACCGTTCATCATAAGATGTCCCCTGCCTGCCTTGGTTGGCCTTACCGTGAACGAGATGTAAGGATCGGGCATGGACTTATACTAAGTCCATGGGTTCGAGTGACACAGGCCACATTTTATACTTCGATCACAGATCATGGAGGTATAATAGTATGAAGTGAGTGCTAAAATAGCAGAGTATTCCTTCTTACTCCTATCCTAGAAGATAGCTCGCTATCCTATGTTAGAGAGAAACAAATATATTGTCACACGACAGTCGTATTTCCGTTCTGTACCCTGAATATTGGCACCATGCATGTACATATCCCTCATGGAGGTATAATAGTAATGGAGTGAGTGCTAAAATTAGCATAGAGTGTTCCTTCTTACTCCTATCCTAGAAGATAGCTTGCTATCCTATGTTAAAGAGAAACAAATACTGTCTTTCCGTTCCGTACCCTGAATTTTGGTATCATGCATATACATCTCCCTAGATTGTTACCATGAATGTACTAGTAATTTGACATTTGGCCTGGTACGACTAACACAAATAAGAACAGATAGATTTATGCTTGTCTCACTCCAACACATGAATACATTCATATAAAAGAATGAGACTGGTATAATCGCTAACGTTTCGTTTTTAGCCTTAGTTCCATGCCTTTAGTCCATCTTCCTAGATCTCCCTAGCTAGATTGTTACCATGAATGTAGTAGTCATTTGACATTTGGCCTGGTACGAGTTACACAAATAAAAACAGATAGATAGGTATATGCTTGTCTCATTCCAACACATGAATACATTCATTTAAAAGAATGAGACTGGTATAATCGATACCGGTTCGTTTTTAGCCTTAGTTCCATGCTTTAGTTCTTCTTCCTAGTCACAGATACAGATTTTATAGGATAAAAATCAATATGGCGGATTCTGATTTTTTTCTAGCGTATTGAAATGTCAAATGAAAGAGGAGAAAATTCTTAGGTAGTTCATTGAGATTTTTATTTGCATTTCACTATTATCATAATTGTCAAAGTTATGATGTTAGGATGTTTGACGTTTGTTACTTAATCACGCCGAAACGGCTGAACAGATTTCGATGAAATTTGCTACATAGATCGGATTGAGCCACAGAATAGATAATAAATAGTACTACCTAATTGAGCTGGTTATAGGCTACTTTTTAACTTTTTTTTTTAAACTACTTGAATGACGGAACAAGCAGATGGCCCACCTGATGTTAAGCGGTAACCTCTGCCTATGAACAGTGCATTACCTCATAGGTCACGTCCACCTAGGACGCGCCCTATGTGGCATTGCACTGCGCCCGCCACCCTGAGACATGAAGATGAAGTCTCATGTGCCTGTAATTTAAAAAAAAAAACACTTTTCTTGGTAAAACGCGTGCGAATCCGCGGACGGACACCAGTACTTTATAAAAATATTTTTCTTACATAAGTACCTACCTAATGTAGTGGATCACCGAAATCGAACCACAAAAAAAAACGTATATTTTCACGTAATTGGTTTAGCCGTTTCGCCTTATTGAGTAACAAACGTGCAAACATCCAAACATCATAACTTTGATTATTATAGAAAAACTTACGACTATACTTATACAGTAACGTACTTTACTATTCTCCTGCTGACGTTTCGGTATAGTAGGTAGGTAGGTCGATACGTGGTGTATAGTCGTAAGTTTTTCTAAAATGATAATAAGCCACGGTAATTTAAATTCTTTGATTATGGTAGGTATTAGTGGGATCGACCTCTGTGGCGCGGCGGGCCAAGCTTGGCCTGCGACGTAGGAGGTTGCGGGTTCGATTCCCGCCTCGGAACAAATATTTGTGCGATCACAGATATTTTTTCAGGGTGTTCTGGGTATTTTCTATGTATAATAAAAAATATCTAGCTATGTAATATATTGTATTTAGTATATCAGTTATCTAGTACCCATAACACGTGCTCTGCTTAGCTTGGGCTAGATAATGTTGTGTGAACTTCATGAATGCAAACGGTGTTATAAAAACAATTATCCTGAACTACATACATTATAATCCAGTACCTATATACAACGACCTACCTACATCAGTTATTTATTTGTATAGAAAACCGTCATCGTAGATACACTTGTGCAAATAAAATTACTACATCGTAGTGTACGATTCATCGCCCCGATGTTAAGAAAGTGCAAAATAAGTTAAAAATAAATTAATCCCATAAACGATTGCAGTTTTATTACATTACATAAGTACATAAACACACGCCAAATTTTTTTATTCGTGGGTTGAATACGGCCTGCATTTTGGTATGAATCCGGAAATAAATAATCGTGGGATGAATCCATGGGATCAATACGGATGCACCCCTTTTTCCCAGGCAGAGCCTCGAAAGGCCTGTTTTCAACGTGTGGTTGGGGATGAATCCATGGCATCAATACGGATGCACCCCTTTTTCCCAGGCAGAGCCTCGAAAGGCCTGTTTTCAACGTGTGGTTGAACCCAACGATTAACATGTCTCTGGTTGCACCATCTTAGTCCTGTCATGTGTTCTGATAGTGACAGCGTCATATTACGGCCGTCATGATGGCAGTACTGACCCTTCACCGTAAGATGTCCCCCAACCAAGACATCTTAAATCTTACTGTGAATGAGCTCATGAAACTTTGTAACTAGGTACCTAGGAAGGATGACAATTTGTCATAAAATACAATTCCAGTACCTATAGGAAGCCTATAAGTACCTAGTGAGTTCTGGTAAGGAAAAATCAATAATTAATGTGCACAAAAGTTCAATCTAATAATACCCAACATGAGTAACACAGGCTATCACAAGAGGATGTTTACAGTAATTGCTGCATAGGTAGGTACCAAATTATACTTTGTAATTTATAATTGTAATTGTACCTAGGTAGGTACCTACTTATAGACTGTATAGGCTTATAGGCTACCAGCTAGGTTTTTTTTACCACAGTCGTTCTAACATTTTCATAATATTCGACGCATTGTTAGACCTAAGTCATACAAATTGCATTACTAGGTTCCAGATAGCTACCTACCTATATGTTACTAAGTAACTTTAGTAACACATTAACATCATGTTATCTGAGTGTAGGTAGGTACCTACCTACCTATGCCTGTTGAGTGACGAGAAAAAGGAAAGCAGCGAAAACTAATTTCGTTGAATATGTATTCATGACGTTTTTATTAATCCTCGAGAGGCTAACCTCATCTCATTTGATATTTATATAGGTACTATTAAGATTAGTTAATTTCACCACAGATTAAATATTAGTACAGGTACTTTCACGCCTACTCTCGATATTCTTCGGCGCACTGACGCTCGCTCAGAATTACCCAATATGAATATTAGCCAGAATCTGGCCAGAATATTTTCTCTTTACATGGACTTGATTTAGGTATTCCACTATTCATAAAAGCAGGTAGGTTGTTATGTAGGTAATAGGAATACTCGTATCAATCCTGGTACTCAAATTATATCAGAAGTGGAGGGATCCACCAAGGGAGCACTTCATTGAACATCAAAAATGGATGTTCGGTGGGGTTCCTGATAAGAAAAGAAGATATAATTGCTATTTGTGCAAAGTCTTAAGGTAGAAACTTTTTTTTTGTATTTTGAGGTACATCGAAATGCTACGTAATAAGCTAATTAATTTGAAATTGAAAAAGCTTTGAATAACAACAGAACCGGCGCACGTTTCGTTGCTAGTTCAAGATCATGATCACACAGTTCACACACAGGTAAATGAAATGAAACAACAAATACAACGTTAACGAAGAACAAACGAGAGAGCGAGGGTGTGGACTGTGGAACCCTAGCGGCTATGTAAGTATTACCTATCTACCCATCCCATGCCGGGACAATCGATTCGCGGGAGCCCGGAGCTCCCCTACCAGCCACCGCCGCCATCGCCCGGCCAGCCACCCGACACATTCTAGCGAAACAACACAAAAACTTACCTTTTTACACTCGAGCAAGCTCACACCGAAGAAATGCAGTCACGTAGATCGCGAGATAAATTCACTGATGCACTTACAGTACCTACTGAATAGCGATCAGCTTGTAGAGTCTCCACAAGTCAACAGACTAACATAACACTCAATTAAATGTTAAAAATTGGCAGTTTTAAGTCAAAATACGAGTGCCGGCTCGTTGGATACCGGTGGATTTAATCACAGTTATTCCGATAACAACGTAAGTCGCACGGAGGTTCGCGGCAGACTGAACGGGGTGAAGATGTCGCTTGTGTTGCTCCGGGAATGACGCGAGTGAACGTAGCCGCAGAATATCCGTTAGTTAATCGACCAATAGGCGTTTTCCGTAAACTTCTCCAGCCAATGGAAATTAGGATGTAATGATTTATTTTGCGCGTGAAATTTAAAATGTTCAGTTTTCGTTGGCATCCCAAACTGTGCTATGAATATGATTATTAATTAATAGTTAAGTACTAATTAATAATCATACTAATTACACTACTATATTATTCGTTACTATGGTTTACGTGTATGACGAATTAAGATGTCTTAATTGCGTAGTTAACGGTAGGTACCAATAGACCAGTTATCTATAATATAAAACAAAGTCGTGTTAGTTACACCACTTATAACTCAAGATCGGCTGGACCGATGTTAGGTAATTATCTCTTTTTTGGTGGATTCTTCTCCGCTCCGAATTGCAGAATAAGTAATAAAATATCGGGGGGAGGGCTGTTTTTCACCGGAGGCTACCCGTGCGAAGCCGGGGCGAGTCGCTAGTACCTAATATAAGAATAAACTATTTGGAAAAAGATAAATATGGTTACTAGTATAGTATAATTTTATCTGTGATATGGTAAAACACTTGTATTAGCTTAGGCATGCAGTCATTTTACTGAAACTGTTCTTAGAGGAATAATCATAGAGTTTAATAAATTGGCAACACGTTTTTAGGGTTCCGACTATCCGACCCAAAGGGTGCCAACGGGACGGCACCCTATTATAATGCGCGTCATGTAAAAATAATAAATACATGAGCTTACCTACCATAATACAAATACAGCCGATACGATAAGCTGCACTCAAAATCAAACGTTCACGCTGCTAAATGTAATGCTCTAACAAAAGCTTTCATGTACCTATCCTAGTGGTAAAATCTTTACAGTTAATTTAAATACCTAGTACTAGTACCTACCTACCTACTATTATTTACTCTGTGCTAGTAGTTATATTTTACTTCACAAGTTTTGATAAGCTCTTTGTAGCTTAATTACGTTTTTAATATATATGTTCGTTACACCCTAAGGATTAAAACACTGGGAATGTAGGGTCAGTTCGCTAGTTAGCCGGCCGCCTTTAGTTTTCGGCCTTTAGGCGAAGGCGCTACATTAAAATTGAGTTATTAGCTAGCTAGATATTTTTTTTTGTGCATAAATATGATCAAATCATCCGAAAATAGTTGCATGATATCTGGCAACATTTTTTGGTAGGGTAACCTTTGTTGCAAGTCATTTCTAATGAATTGTTCAGTTTGACGCCGCCATCGAAGCGGCCAGCGCGTGCGTGATTGAACGAAAAAGTTTGCGGCACGTGTTTCACTCAAAGGTGAGTTTTTTTGCTGTTGTTATCAGTAAATTATATATATGTGCATTTATTTGACTGTAACAATGCCCTAGTAACATACTGCCACTATTTTTATTGCAATATTTGATTAAAAAAACTAGTTACGATAATTTAAGTAGCCGGAAACCAACATAGAAAATTGGCAAAATGTTTAGTTCTCGGCCTAGAGGCCGAAAACTAGCCTGAACACCATAAAATACTTTCGTCTCTTACATGTATATGGTTACGTAGAGTACTTATATATCGACCATCTCTTTTTTTACCCCCGACGAAAAACGAAGGGGTGTTATAAGTTTGACGTGTCTGTGTGTGTGTGTGTGTGTGTGTGTGTGTGTGTGTGTGTGTGTGTGTGTGTGTGTGTGTGTGTGTGTGTGTGTGTGGGTGTGTGTGGGTGTGTGTGTGTGTCTGTCTGTCCCATCGTAGCTTCCGAACGGATGAACTGATTTCGTTTATTTGTTTGTTTGAAAGGTGTATTTGTCGGGAGTGTTCTTAGCTTTGTTTGATCAAAATCGGTTCAGCCGTTCAGCGTTGGGGTTTTTTTTTATTTTTACAAAATTAATTAGTTACCTACTTGTTTCCGATTATGATCCATGTGATGACTCTTGCTGTTAGTTTTCGGCCACCTAAATACTATAGCATGAATAAATATCGATGACATCAATGTTGGGCATTTTGAACAAAAACTAGAACATAAATAAAATTGTACTCAGTTTTCGGCCTACTTGAGTTTGTATGGGAAAAGATGTGGCCGGAAACTGAATGACACTTTTAATTTTCGGCCTTAGCTTCGAAACAAATAGTCATACATTAATTTTTAAGTGTTCAAATAGATTTCTATAGGTAAGATTTCAATATTATCACTGAAGTTTTTTTCTTTCTTCAGATGTCAACTATAAACCCTAAAATATCAAAGCCAAAGCAAAAAAAAACATGTCAATATTCGAAAGACTCCGTAATAAAGGCACTGCAAGATATTCGGGAGAAAAAAATGTCCATAAGAGAAGTTTGCAGAAACTATGGCATTCCGAGAGCAACAATACAAGATCGGATCGCTGGAAGAGTTAGTGATGCCCTTAGGACGCGAGGACCCGATCCCACACTCGGCATTGAAGGTGAGAAACACGTGGTCGACTGGCTTATAAACTTAGCTAAGTGTGGGTTTCCGATAAAAAAAACAGAACTATTAGATACAGTCCAAAAAAAATTGAAAGACACAGGAATGCCAAACAAATTTAAAGACGACCGTCCTGGAAACACCTGGTTTTCAAGCTTTCTAAAAAGGCATCCCGAAATTTCGCTAAGAACCGCCGAAGGGATGAACAAGGCGAGAGCACGGGTAACAGAAGAATCGATTAGGGTCTGGTTTCGAACACTTGAAGCTTTCCTGGTAGAGTCAAATCACCGAGATATACTGGAATGTCCGGAACGGATATTTAATGGTGATGAGAGTGGGTTCGCGTTTTGCCCGAAAACCGGAAAGGTTCTTGGTCCAAGATGTTTCCGAAAACTTTATCAAATAAAAAATGGCAGCGAGAAGGACAACTTAACTGTGCTGGTGACGTTTAATGCAAACGCACAAATATGCCCGCCTTTAGTAGTGTTTCCATATGTTCGCCCACCGAAACAAGTCGTAGATAGCATGCCGCCAGAATGGGTCCTCGGCAGGTCTGAAAGTGGCTGGATGCGAGGCGATGTGTTTTTTGAATACATCACTAATGATTTTAACAATTGGGTGGAAAGTAAAGGCATTAAAAAACCCATACTACTGTTAGTCGATGGTCACAAATCCCATATGTCGTTGGTGCTAAGTGCTACATGCGAGCAAATGGGCATCATTTTATATGCACTGCCACCTAATACCACTCACATGCTTCAACCCGCAGATGTGAGCATGTTTGGCCCAATGAAATCACAATGGAATAATATAGTCAGAGATTTTTTAACGAAGCCTGAAAACGTAAACTCTTCTGTGACGAAGACAAATTTCTGTGCACTGTTCCGAGACACGATAGAACACATAAATATGCAGCAAAACATTATTAATGGCTTCAGAAAATGCGGACTGTATCCATTTAATTCAAATGCAGTGGATTATACGAAATGTGTCCAAAACACACTGGAGAACTTGAACCGAGAAAAACCCAAGACTGCAAACGAAATAACTAACGCAGATCTAGTTTCAACAAGGAAAGTTTTAAAACATTTAAAGCCAACTTTGGCTGTAAAGAACATAAATGTGTCGGTGATTTTAAAAGAGTTGAGAAAACTAAATAAAAGGCTTACATAAATCCGAAACGATGACGTTTTGTACGAAACATGTTCAGAAGACAGGACCAATTCAACAATAAATTTGCCCTCATCTCTATTAGTTAAAACAACCAGCAATGTAGAAGATTAAGAGCGGAACATCACAGAAAAAGACAATTCTGAGGTATGGCCTCCTCTGCTATTCAGAACCTGTCGGCAACGATTATTCATAGAATGAAGAAGACAAACGTTTTAATCTACAAATGCCAAAGTAATCAAGAAAAAATTACGAGAATAACTGCGTTTTTACCTTTTTTCTATCTGTAAAAATGGCTGAGAAAATTAAGATCCAAGTGTGCATTTTTGTTCGAAATTATTTAAAATCTCAGGCGGCTCACGGTTCTGTTCGTCGCGGCCGGGCGCGGCGGTTCCTTCACTGGTCGCTCGCGCTTACGCTCATTCCTATCATTTTGCTAAGTGCTTCTACCTAGGTAGTTGTTAAAAATGAACAATAAATACTGTGTCGTACCTTAGTGTTTTAATTCAGATTTAAAAACACCGAAAAAGCTGGTTTTTTAACGTGCTGAAGGAGTCAAAATGCTAAAATTTATCACCATCGCGTCGTCGTTGTGCATAGGTTTATTATATAGGTACCTACCTATGTTATTTTACTGAAAATAAACCAAGTCTATATTTATGATTGAATAACCAGATCTGGTTTCATGTTTAATATTTAGGGTGCCTACCTACAACCTACTTGTAGCTATTACTATTAGCCCATACTGTCCCATTGTTGGGCAAAGGCCTCCCCCCACTTCCGCCAGTCACCACGGTCCTGTGCAACCGTTTCCCATTCTCTCTCATAGGCGTCCAGTTCATCCCGCCACCTCATGCGTGGTCTGCCGCGACGCCGCCTGGCTGTATTAGGGCTCCATGCCGTGGTGATTTTGGCCCAAAGTTCGTCGGGCATGCGGCAAATGTGACCAGCCCAATCCTACTTCAGCCTCGCGGCCTTCTCTCCCACATCGGCGACTTTGGTTTTGGAGCGCAGTATGGTGTTTCGGATGCGGTCAGTTAGTTTAACGCCCAAAATACTGCGCTCCATTAGTCTTTGGCAAACCTTGAGTTTGGATTTCTGGATGTTTGTCAAAGACCAAGTTTGTGATCCGTAACTTACGGATCCCAAACTTACTTGTAGCTACCTTGTTTTTTTTTTGTTTATAGGTAGGTACCGGTAGGTACCAACACTAACAACAAAACCATGAAAAACAACAAAACCTGAAGATAATTTTATAATTATAGTGGTATAGTAACTATATCAACTCTAGTCCATCAAGATACTTAATACCTACCACATTCAGTTTAAAGTTCGAATAGGTATCTTGTATCGGTATAGGTATCGAGTAGGTATAAGAACCTACTACTTAATGCTTATCATATAAATAAATAATGCTGAACAGTTCACACAACATTATCTAGCCCCGAGCTAAGCAGAGCTTGTGTTATGTATCGGTACTAGATAACTGATATACTTAATACAATATATTACATAGTTTTATTTTTATTTTACACAGTTAATACCACAGCTTATCCCACGAATTTCGGCAGCTGTAAATTCCTTGTTTTTAGGGTTCCGTACCCAAAGGGTAAAACGGGACCCTATTACTAAGACTCCGCTGTCCGTCCGTCTGCCCGTCTGTCACCAGGCTTTATCTCATTAACCGTGATAGTTAGATAGTTGAAATTTTCACAGATGATGTATTTCTGTTGCCGCTATAACAACAAATACTAAAAAACAGAATAAAATAAATATATAACGGGGCTCCCATACAACAAACGTGTTCTTTTGGCCGTTTTTATTGCTAATAGTACCTACGGAACTACTGTATATATTCTGTGACGGAACCATAAGTGCGCGATTCCGACTCGCACTTGATCGGTTTTATTATAGATACAACAAATACACAGAATAAAATAAATATTTAAGGTCGCTCCCATACAACAAACGTGTTTTTTTCCGTTTTTATAGATAATGGTACGGAACCCTTCGTACGCGAGTCCGATTCGGACTAGGCCGGTTTTATTATAGATAATGGTACGGAACCCTTCATGCGTGAGTCTGACTCGACCTTGGCCGCTTTTTTTAATAAAATATTTAGCCACCATCAAGCTATCCACTCTTGGCAGATTGTCCGACTGGCCTTTCTCATACCGTTCTTCCACGCCGTTATAACTTAAGGTACAAGAATTTACAAAATGGAAATAAGTAGGGATACCTAAATATTGTTTGTTACAATAATAACAAAGTAACAAACACGTACGTTTGAGTAGTAGTAGAGCTTTATTGTGAAAGAGTTCGTCCGGTTAAGTACTACCACCATACCTATTTCTGCCGCAAAGCAGTAGTGTTCGCATTGCTGTGTTCCGGTTTGAAGAGTAAGGGTGCCGGTGAAATTACAGGCACATGAGACTTTTCATCTTTATGTCTCAGGGTGGCGGGCGCATTGCAATGCCACATAGGGCGCGTCCTAGGTGGACGTGACCTATGAGGTAATGCACTGTTCATAGGCAGAGGTTACCGCTTAACATCTGGTGGGCCATGTGCTTGTTCCGTCATTCAAGTAGCACATCAGAAGCCCAATTCTCGTAATAAAAAAAGTTCGGATCATGTTACGATCTAGTGTCGATGTCACAAACGTCAAAAATGGTATTCTGCTCACCTGACAATACCACGCGGAATGTGATTATATCGAAATGTGACTATAACTGGAATGTTTAAAAGTTCTGAGAATTCTCTGTTTCACTCTTTACAATTATTACATTTACCGACACATGTGCACGCCAAGCGGTTAATGTAAAAGACCGTTACCTATGTAATAAATGTGATTGTTACATTTATGACCCCAAATATGATAATTTGAAATTAAAGGCTGTTAATTCATAAAATTGCATAGATGGATAGGGAAAAGCTTATTCTTAATCTAAACCTTAAAATAAAACTTAATCAATTATTGTTAAAACCATAGTTGATAAGTCAAGACTTGATGTTATCGTGATTATTTTTAAAGCGTAGATGGACGCCATATTTGTTATTATCTAACTTAGCAAGAGACAGAATAATGCTAGCGAAATTAAAAAAGAGCAAAAATAAGCCGAAGGCTAGCTTGGCGTGTGTTATATAATATACTGATGGCAATTAAAAATCTTATGATTGATAGATTAGGAGAAAAATAGAAGCTACGAAAACAGAGGGTAGGTACTTTGCAGATTAATTTCTCGTATTTAAATTAGTTTTTTTAACACTTTTGAAGGGAACAGAAGATGCTTTGTATTATGTAGATCAACATTTATTTTTCTTGACTTTTTCTATAAAAATAATGAAGAAAAAAAATGTACCAATTTTTACACATATCAACGCCTTAAGATACCTAATAATGTATAATAAATGTGATTTTATGGTTTACGTAGATTTTATTTATTTATATAATTTTTTCGGCAGTGCTAATAACATTAATTAGTAAAAAACTAGTTTTTAACGAAACTTTATTAGCTTTAACTTACTTTTTGAATCCTTTAAAAGTAATGGCCGGAAACTGAATAAGTACCCACTCTATGGCCGAATACTAAGATTTGCGCCCGGAAACTAGCATTTCGTTAATTTTTGGGATTTTAATTTATAATAAAAAAAACTTAGACCATTTAGGGCCAAACAGTTTTGAAATCAGAAACTACAATATTTTATCTATCAAAATACATTATCAGTACAGATTATCAACAGTAACATTATTTTTTTCTGACCGTTTAAAGTTGCCAAGTGCACTAAGAGGCCGTAAACTAGCGCAACGGCCATACCTACTTTGGAAATAAATGAACTTTTAAAATAGAATTGACTCAAAATGCCCAATTCTCCCGGCATTCAGGCCGGCCGCGAATCTGCCGGCAAGGCGACGCGTGAATGGATTTTACGAGCTGCTCTTGCTTTGTTTGCAGGTACTTTCTAATCCAGCAGCCATCTCAAAGTAGCAGTTGCCTTCATTATGACGCCTGAAATACTGTGGCGACAATTTTCAACCATATGTCATAATAATTAATACCTAATTACATACATACTTCGACCAAAATAAAAAAGTTTAGACGGGCCTTACCCATACAAACGTGTCCGTGAAAAAAAAGTACAATTAGTAAGTTAGGTGCCTTCGTCACTCGTTCGCGTCAGAAAGACTGACTGAAACGAAGTGAGTGAGCTCATTTACTAAGGCTTAGATAAGGCATTAGATAAGGCTTAAAAATTATCATTCCCTAAGGCCGATCCATACTTTTTATTTTCGTCGTAACATAGGCACATAGACACACGCCTTTTCCTTTTGGCACAGATAAAATAATACTATCCAAAGGGGTACCTACGCAGAGCCTCATCAATGGGCCTCTTTTCACAGTGGGTTCCACGTCGTGGAATATAGACGTGACAAGTGGTGAGCTCATCGCCGCCATTGCTTTCCACGGCTGACTCAACTAATGCTTTCTTCCAGTAATAACACATTCCATAATAATGGAGCGTGCACACCTAACGAGTACAGTGGCGAGTGGCGAACAGCGGGTACTCGGCCTAGTAAACAGATTGGGATTCTGGACACTGACTCGCCACTGTACTCGTTAGGTGTACTCAATGCTTAAGCTAGCAGCCAGGACAAATCTTATACGAGTACCTATACCTACGAATCTTAATATATAAGTAAACAAGTTCGGGTAACCTAATTGTGTCTAATATCTATAAGTATCCAGCACGTCTAGATTATTTGTGTCCAAGATACCTAACGGGCTGTTAGCTATCCTACAAAAAATACATACATACATACATAGACACACGCCTTTTTCCCCGAAGGGGTAGGCAGAGCCTCAATGGGCCGCTTTTCACAGTGGGTTGCACCATCGTGGAATATAGACGTGGAATCCGTACGACTAAGCTAATTTCTCAGATTTCTATTGGAGAGAATGTCTGCGATATGGAGGAGGCGGTGTGTTCAGATCAGATTGATAGACAAGTGGTGAGCTCATCGCCGCCATTGCTTCCCACGACTGACTCAACTATCGCTTTCTTCCAGTAATAACACATTCCATAATAAGCTAGCAGCCAGGACAAATCTTATACCAACAAATCTTATCTAACAAGTCCGAGTAATCCCTTATTCGGCTTTTACGACATCCATGGGAGGAGATGGAGGGGTCTATTCTTAGGCCGGACACACCACGGATATCACACCACAGCACCTACAAAAAATATCCTTTAAAAAAACATATTACCTATAAGCATTGAGGTAATATGTACCTACTATATTACCTCAAAGATTAATAGGCGGACTTCACTCAAACACTGTTCGTTTTGAGAATGTCTCATTCACGTTACCTACCAAACTCCTCTGCGTAAGACTTGCTCACCTTAGCGCCAGTTTAATGAATCCGTACGACTAAGCTAATTTCTCAGATTTCTATTGGAGAGAATGTCTGCGATAAGGAGGAGGCGGTGTGTTCAGATCAGATCGCGATAAGCGGACATTCGGACGCGAGCGGCGGAAAGATAGCGGATGGATAGCACGCACTTCACGCCTCTGCGGCCGCCGCCCCTTGTAGATCACTTATAGGTATAGGTGAGATTTAGCGGATGGTATAGCGATTTGACACATGAGCCTGAAAATTGTCGTTTTCGGAAGTTGACATTCTAGAAAGCTGGCGTTTTTGAAAGTTGTCGTTTTCGTAGGTAAGTTGTCGTTTTGGGAAGTTGTCGTTGTCACCCTGAGGGCCCTGAACTTGAAGCCTCGACCACAGAATAAATATTATGCCTCGACTCTAGCATCAGGCCATCGGCTGCTGCAACGATTGTACAAAAAAGATCTCATGCAATGCACCATCGCCAGCCATGGAAAAACATTATCTAGCCCCAAGCTAATCAGAGCTTGTGTTATGGGTACGAGATAACTGATATACCTAATAGATAGATAGATAGAAAATTCTTTATTGCACAAATTAAAAACTATTGTACATAGGCGAACTTAATGCACCTACACCTAATGCTTAATGAACCTAATACAATACCTACATTACAAAGATAGATATTTTTTATCATACAAAAAAAACACCCAGAACTCGCTGATCGGACAAATATATTTTCCAAGGCGGGAATCGAACCCGCAACCTCTTGCGTCGCAGGCGAACCCTAGCCCGCCGCGCCACAGAGTTTGTCAAAAAACAGTGTAACAGAAGTTACTGGCGAGCGGAACGAGCCGCGAAAATGCATTGTTTTCAGGAGCGAGCGCATCCAACATTGCAACAGAAGTTACTGCATGGTCCGCAAGCTGCAGTCTGTGAGTGCGCCCCTAGAGGGTTGCGGCCTCCTCCCCCTCTCTCTGCCAGCCCCTACCTACGACCCTGGCTGGACACAAGAAAGGTATAGTATCTTAGTAGTTGATCCGCTCTCTTCTTTCCCCTAGCACAGCCGCTCACTAAGCCGCACGGCAGGTAGTTTTCGCACCAGATATGCAAATCAACACTCGATAACCGGTGGAAGCCGACAATTACGCAATTAGTTATTGTTCCTGATGGTGGCGCCTCATACAAGTAAATAAACGATTATAATTACTTGCTTAGATCATTATTATTCCGCTTCAATGGTATGGTAGTTTTTACTGATTTTTACTCATCCCGGAATAACGCGTCCGGGAATGTAGGTACAGACAATCAGACCATAAATAAAATAACTAATAATTTATTGTAATGGCTAGGTCATGGCAATAGAACAGCTCAGTGATAATAACCAAGTCCATCGTTCAGAGTTTCAGACTTTCAGCTGATTAGGAGCGGCTCAGCGCCAATATAACCGATCAGCGATCTTGAAGATAGGACACGTTCTCGTAGATATACCTACCTAATTTCGCTATGGAGTCCCAGACTCCCAGCAGAGGAATATATACCTACTTTAGGCTGCTGTTGATAGTATACTTCTTCGTAGATATCCACAGTACCTACCCATCTATGAACCTAGTTAGATATGAACGGAACAAAGAGGTGGTTTGGTAGACTACTGCAACCATTTATTTTATTAAAATGTTAAGCAGGTAGGTTCCACATTTTAATTAGACACGTCTTTACAGTAATGTTTTGCATAAAACGAATATCTCCATCTTAATAACTAAATCCAGTGAAAGCGGAATAAATTACCTACTAAAGTGATGTGCTTACCTACCTACCAAACCAAAGATAATATCAAATTAGCAGTAGGCTCGTAATCTCGTATTTTACTGAAAACAGTTCACGCTTTTCTCCGGTCTACGATACCCCACCATTATAAGTGTTTTTATGTATAGGTATGTTAGTTTCTAAGGTTGTTATATATGTTAGTTCTAAGATTCTAATGTTTCTATGGGCTTATTGTTTAGGTTTAGTATAATTCTCAATAAGCCTGAAATAAAGATTTTGAATTTAAATTTGAATTATTAAAAACCCACCAAAACACCGTATCTTCATCATTTTGTACTGATGGCAGTGTGCGATGTTAGAGAAATAAACTTATAAAGATTTGAGGGGAAGGTTGCAGGAGGGGGTCAGGCAGTTACAGTCTGTTTCGTCTAACGAGATTAGTCTACCGCTAGGAAAGTCTAGAAATTAAGTGATTATGAAGTATAAGATGGTCTGCTTAGCTATAAAATTAAGCAAATTAATCTCTTGAAATAATAATTACTTAGATAGGTAGGTACCTATTAATTTCAGATAGAATAGTTTGGTAGAAGACTGATAAATATGATAATCCACTTTTTATTCGGGAGACGATTAATTTTTACATGTGGAGCACCCTGCATTGAATACTCTGGCAAAACCTCTTATAACTTAGGTTAGTAGGTAGTAGAGCTTTTTTGTGAAAGAGTACGTCCGAGGAAGTACTACCACCATACCTATTTCTGCCACAAAGCAGTAGTGCTCGCATTGCTGTGTTCCTGTTTGAAGGGTATGGGTGCCGGTGAAATTATAGGCACATGAGACTGGTCATCTTTATGTCTCAGGGTGGCGGGCGCGGTGCAATGCCATAATAGGGTGCGGCCTAGGTGGACCTATGAGGTAATGCACTGTTCATAGGCAGAGGGTGGGCCATCTGCTTGATATGTCATACCAAGTTGTATGTTTTTTACATACTTACTACAACAACACGGAGAGGGAGGGCTGAATAGAGTGATGCCTACAAATCTTAGTAATTAGGTACCTAGTTACCTACCTAAAGATATACAAGTAAGTAACATATCTAAGAACCTGCAGTTCGAATTATAACGCAGCGTGCCTCAGACGCATTCATTGGAAATGATCTGCATACCACGAACTGATATCCATAAAAAAACAAATGAAATTACACTAAGCCCACACGGCTATGATACTTACCTACTTTTAGAACTATAAACTATAAGATCACGCGATTTTAAACGGATTTATTATTAGGGTACCTACCTACGCATTGCATATGCAACAAGTGTTTTTGAACAAGCTACCAGCCAGGGTAGGTAGCTAGCTAGATTCTGTCTGGCAAAGACTGCAGGATATGAGCTTCTAAGACGATTTATTTGCACGTAATCGTCTTCTAAATATTTCTGTTCCACCGTGACGTTTCTGGAGGTTACCTGACGATCGACTCGCCGCGCTGCGACGCGACTCAATTTGACAAGATATCTAAGGAGCAGACCACAATGTACAATGTACCTACACAATGTTCACCGTAAGATGTCCCCCCTGCCGTGGAGTTTATTTTTGTATGGTAGGCACTATTCCCATGGCAGGGGGACACAGACTTTAAGAGTGTAACGCACGGGTCATCTTAAGGTGAACGAATTGTAGATCCTAGACGCCGCACAAAGCCGCAAAGATGCGCTAGCGGCGCGGCGCGGCGCGGCGTTGCGACGACCGCTTTATCTATCTATCTATTCAGCCGGTAACACCCACTGCTGAGTAAAGGCCTCTTCTCTAGAACGCCACTCCTGGCGATCTTGTGCCAGCCGGATCCACTGCTCTCCTACTACCTGCACAGTATCGTCTGACCATCGGGCAGGTTGATCTGCCTCGAGGCCGCCGCATATCTCTCGGCCTCCATGCGGTGAATGCTTTGGTCCATCGGTAATCCTCTCGCCTTGCCAAGTGTCCCGCCCATCTCCACTTGAGCCTCGCAATCCGTATACCTACATCCTCGACCTTAGTCCGGCGTCGAATCTCGACGTTTGGTATACCTACGGTCCACGAGGTGGATACCTATTACCTAGCATGGCCCGCTCCATGGCTCTTTGAGCAACTCTTATAGTACCTATATATACGTGCTTATTTGTAAGTGGCCATGTTTCAGCTCCATAAGTGAGAATGGGCAGAACACATTTGTTGAATGTATTGGTCTTAAGACATTGAGGGATTTTCGATCTAAAAACGTCTTCCAACTTACCAAAAGCAGCCCACCCCAGTTGTACCTATACGCCTCGTGATCTCCCTCATATGTGAGCCCCGGCCAAAAGATAAACGATGGCCAAGGTAAACATACTCATCAACTGCATCTATCTTGTGATCGTTTACAGTGATGTGGGGTATGGAGACAAGGTTTGTCATTACCTTTGTCTTGGACATGTTCATATCTTAATTCCGACGCTCACTGAGGCTTCATGCAGTTCAACCAGCATGCTCTGGAGGTCTGCGGTGGTCTCAGCTACTAGGATAAGGTCACCGCTTTATAGACAAATTATTATAAAGTGTGGACCTACAGACCGTTCACCGTGTTGACACCTGCCATGGAGTATTTACAGGTGCCATCTTACGGTGAACGAGCTGTAAGTCGAGTAGTCGTGGATTCTTATGGAATCATTAGATGGCACGAACAGGAGCTTATCCGAGGTTTGCACCGTTTCTACGAAAACGAAACGGAAGTTATACGAAGGTAGGTACGTTACACGGAAGGCTTTTAAATATTAGGTACCTACATACCTACTAACTTTGAAGGGCCGTACGTTTAGAATAAATAAAGACGTAGGTACTTAGGTGTAAGTTCAATTACGTACCTACCTATAGAGACAGTCTTAGTGCATTATGGATTTTAATTAAAACTACGAGCATACCCACCCCCCGCACGGGGAAACTACCCGCGCAAAAGAAGCTTAGGAAGAACAAAAAGAAGAGGACAGGGGGAGCAGGGACAGAAGGGCAGCCAGAGCCCAGTTCCCCCCCCCCCCCCCACACCTATCTCAGCCACTACCACCGACACAGCCCCAACCCAGGTCCCTCACAAGACGACGCCCGCAGGAGTTTCTCAGCTCCCTGCGCCCCTGATGCCCGCACCAGCGGACCCGACGCATTGGGCACAGAAAGTGCCCAACCAAGGATGGCCAGCGATGGGGGCATCACGCCTCCCGACACAGCCCCCCCAACAACCACAGCCTCAGCGCCAACACCGACAGCCACAAGACGCGGGCAGGCTGGCAATCTTGGAGACGGCCATCCAGATAATGCAGGAGGTCCTACAGGCCCTCCGAGCGGGGGAGGACCCGGTCCCGGTAGTCATAGCCGGGATGGGGAAACTCCTGCAGGCGTACTGAAGTTCAGGATCCTGCACTGGAACGCCCGGAGCATCAGGCACAAGGTGGCGCTCTTGAAGCCCCTCCTCCGCGAGCAGGACATAGATGTGGTCCTTTTATCAGAGACCCTGCTGCGCACCACGGACCGCCTAAAGTTACCGGGTTACCACGTCTACAGACAAGACGAGTGGAACCCGGAGACCAACCTGGCCTACAGAGGCCTCGCAGTCGCGGTCAAGCGGAGAGTGATTCACCAGCCGCTGCCCACCCTCAAACTCGAGTCCATGCAGGCGCTTGAAATAGAAGTGTACGTCGCCGGCCAGCCGCTTCACATCTACTCCATATACAAGCCACCTCAGGAGAAGCTCATCCTCTCAGAGGTACACAAGATAATGAGCCCCACTGTACCCACCATCGCGGCCGGCGACTGGAATTGCAAACACCCTGCATGGAACTCTATGTCAGCTAACACGCAAGGGAGGCGACTCTTCGCTGACGCGGAAAGCAGAGGCTACTCAGTCTGTGGTCCAGAAGCGCCGACCCGATATCCAACTTCACCGCACCACATGCCTGACGTCCTGGACATCTGTGTCCACCGGGGACTCCACTGTGAGCCGTATCAGGAGGTGCTCCTAGATGAGCTGACCTCAGACCACCTCCCGGTCCTACTGGTCTTGGACCAGCGCCCCACTCAGACCATACTAGCACCCCCCCGCCCCCGGGTGGACTGGGACAAGTTCGCTCAGGAGATATAATTCAATACCCCTCTGAGAAAGGTAGAAACACCGCAAGAGGTAGACCTCCTCGCCACTGAGCTCACGCAGAAGATGCAGAACGCCCTAGAGGCAGCTCAGTTGGCACCCTCAACCACCAGCAGGAGGTTACCACCACTGCCTCACCACATCACCAAGCTCCTGGGCGAAAAGCGCAGGATCCGGAACTTGTGGCAGCGCAACCGTGACTCCGCTCTCAAAACCCGCCTAAACCGACTGTGTGAGGAGATCAAGACCGAGCTAAGAGACCAGCAGACCCAAGAGTGGGAAAGGAGGCTGGACTCGGCTGCCGACGACTGGACGTCCATCCACCGCCTTTGTCGGCAGCTGAGCAACGCGCAGCCGCCGGTACGCCCGCTCACACACTCCGATGGAACCCCGAGATACCGCGCAGAGGACCGGGCGGAAATCTTCGCCGACTGCCTGGAGAGGCAGTTCCAACCAAACCCCGTTCTCAGACCAGACCACACGGCAGAAGTCGACGAGTTCTTGCTGAAGATGAAAACAGACCCGCCACCACCACCAGATGAAGGCCACCGACCCATCTTCTTCTCCCCGGGCCAGGTCAGAAAGACCATACTCCGGGCGAAGCCAAGAAAGGCCCCCGGCGCAGACCGCATATCAAACGCGGTGCTCCGCCATCTGCCACTCAAGGCAGTGGCGGCGGTGGCGCGGCTGTTTACTGGAATACTGCGCTGTGGCCACTTCCCGGAGGCATGGAAAATGGGACATGTCATCATGCTCCCCAAGCCCGGGAAAAACACTCTAAAGCCAGAGAGCTACAGGCCTATCACCCTTCTGCCGTGCATCTCCAAGATCTTTGAGAGACTGCTGCTTCAGCACTTGGTGCCCCACATCGTCCCTCGACCTGAGCAGTATGGGTTCAGATCCGAGCACAGCACCACCCTGCAGCTGACCAGGGTGGTCCACCATCTGGCCGTGACAGCGAACAAGAAGGCGCAGGCAGTGGCCGTCTTCTTGGACATGGAGAAGGCGTTCGACCGGGTCTGGCACGCTGGCCTCCTCTACAAGCTTGCCAACTCGGCGACGCCCCGCCCCGTGTTCGATGTCATCGCGTCATTCCTAGAGGGAAGGCGCTTCCGAGTAACCGTGGAAGGCCAACTATCACCGGAGCACCCCATCGCGGCGGGGGTGCCCCAAGGAAGCTGCCTCTCACCGGCCTGCTACTCCCTCTACACCGATGACATCCCGGCAGAGGACGGCGTGATGCTCGCGCTGTATGCCGACGACGCCGCCTACGTCACGGCCTCCATCAATCTAACCCATGCTGCCACCAAGATGCAACGCGTCCTGGAACAACTACCGGACTGGCTATGCAGATGGCGACTCACTGTTTCGTCGCGCGCGTCTCGTCTCGTTGTGAACTGACCCTAAGAACCGTACCTACACTGAGTGAGACAAGACAACACAATTTAACAACCCTAATCTAAACCGATGTAGCCGCCTCTCGGAGACCGCGGAATTCGGAAAGCCATCGTCGCGTCGTCGTCGCGTGCGCAGACACGCATTATCATAATTGATGAAAGCAGTGCGGACGCTGCGCGGCCGCAGAGAACGTGGAGCGATTATTTCAATCTATCATCATGGTAGGTAATTTTCAATAACTAGTAGTTTTGCGAACAGTAGACCTCGCGAGCACAAACTTGTATAAAACTATGCCTCATGTCGATACATAATGATCAAACAAAGAACACAGAACGGCAAAAAAATTATTTTATTTTTCATCTAAACTAAAAATATTTTTTTTATTTTCAAAACCGAACCTGTAACTTCTTATATCCCATTTCGATAACTCTCATCACACGGCATCAGAATTCGCTCTGAAAAAAAAATCTCTTCCCGGAATCTAGACAACCTCTTCACCGATTTTGCTCATATTCGAAATTCTTGTTCAGAATTGATTGGTAGGTAATCTATGAAATTTTAAAACCCGTAGGTACCTACTTATATCAAGTTTCAAAATACGACATGTGTGCGTGTGTGCGAGTAAGTACGAATACCAACACTCGGAAAAACGCGAAAACTTATAGTTTTTTGAGAATAGGTACCTAGGTATGTAAAATTTGAAGCCCTATGTATCTCCTGTCCTGTCCTCTCTTGCGACTTAGCCCCTGAGTGTCGCTTCGCCCACTTGACCACTACGCTACGGAAGTAGGTACCTACACTTTTTTCAATTCTTACAGTAGATTATTTGATGATCAAATATTCCCTCAGATATCCATTACTACCTACTGAACCTGCGACCCACATAGCCACAGAACCACTCCGCCACGGAAGTCGACAAGAAGCAGGGACTGGCGATGGTAGCCTAACGGTTCAATAGTGCAACTCAGAATCTAACGATACCGGGTTCGATCCTAGGCTCCGCACCAATGACTTTTCTAAGTTATGTGCGGATTTCCATCGCTCTATGCTTCGGAGGGCACGTTAAGCTGTCGGTCCCGGCTGTTATTGATTAATAGCAGTCGATAAGCCATGTCAGAGGCCCTCGGGCGGCTTGACAAACTCCGACACTAGAGGCCAGCACTACCTCATACGAAACGGAACGAAACGAGGGACTGGCCAATAAGTAGGTAGGTATATACCTATTGACACCTAGGTATTATGGTATCTGCATGTTAGAGATTTATTTCATTATAAGTATTTTCTTAGGAAAACAAACAGTAGGTAGGTACTTACCTACTCAAAAACCAATTACTTATCTAAAAACTAAAAACTACTGATTATGTGGTTCGACAGTGTGGTTATTCCACGTAATGCTGCTCATGTAGCGGGGATAATCTATCCGTCGGGCATTAGTGCAAAAACAGTAAACGAAGTTATCACCGAGTCGAGAAAGTGCTGCTGTCGTAGGTACCAATCAAGCGGAACAGACGACGCTTATACATTGTAGGTATCTGGTGTGCAGACTGACGAAAAAAAAGCAGATCCAAAGATGTTATCAAAGTGCCGGTAAACTAACGTAAAAATAACACGGTAAATCCATGAGCAAATCACTGAAGTATCTCGAACACCTAGGCAGAAAGAACATTCAGTAGGTAGGTAATAGTTAAGGTATACCAATCCGTGGACAGTATAGCAAATGGTGTAGGATGGATTGGATGGAACGGGATTTCAGTTCATGCGGTAGTGGAGAGGTGAGGCGGTGTAGGTACCTAATTCACGTCTCCCGGTAATGAACTCCCCCCCCCCCCCCCTCTCCACCACTGCACTACCACAGGAACCTACTCAGCATGCCAGTACATACCACATAGTCAGTTGCGTCACAGAACATAATAATAGTACAAGATGCGTCAAATCATCGAGCAACACGGAACGGAGGCCGCAACACTCTGAGCGTCAAATGAATCAATCAAGAGCTGCGAAAAAAATACTAAATTGATAAGGTATAATTTGTAATTATCAAATATAAAAAAAAAAGGATAGTAGGTGTATACGATACATCGTTGTCTAAATTCTAAATAGTCTGGTAGAAACGTGAGAGGGTTCCGCCGAGCGGAACGGGATCCTAATTAAATTATCTAGAGCGTGAACATGCGCGCGCGCAGATTGTGCTTCATGTTTTACTGGATGTGAATTTAAACCAGCAGTTTTGTTGGTTGATATCTACTTACTTACAACTGAAAACTTTCTAAACTCCATTTAACTTTCCGTTCTATAAATATGCAATTAGGTATTTATTTCAACTTTTCTTACTGACCGAGCGAGCGAAGTCCTTGCGACAGCTTTCATCTGTCCGGATGTTATGTATGTATATATGCTGGTACTCGAGTACAGTTCGTATTTTTCATCTACTCTTGACGAAACTTAATATACAGGTTCTAAAATTTAATAGATTTTTTGTCGGCGATTTTTGATTGGAGGGTACTTCCCCTAAAAAGGGGGGAAGTTTGATGTAGTGCTATTTCGTAAATATGTCCAGAAACAATTCAATTCTACACAATAAATTGGAATAATGAGCGAAATCGGTCACGAGATTGTCTAGTCGTACAGAATGAGTTTTTTCAGGACTACTCAGGCGAAGTCTGAAACTGTGAGAGTTATCGAATGTTAGGAGTTACCTTAGAGCAATGCGGCCTCCGTACAGGAGGGAGATACGGGATCGATAAAAAAAAAGTAGCAATATATCTTTAGTTTTTATAAAAATGTAATATTTTATTATTGGTTTCTTTGTTTGATCATTATAAGTAGGTAGGTAGTATAATGCGCGTCATGTAAAAGGAACGCTGGCGGTAAGCTTCTTCAGGCGTTCCAGCGTTCTTTCTAAGAGATTACTTACTTTTCTACTTATTTAAGAGATGCATACCTATGTACAATTATAGTACGCGTCATGTAAAAAGAACGCTGGAACGCCTGTAGAAGCTTGACCGCTAGCGTTCTTTTTACATGACGCGCACTATACCTACCTACCTGTTTGAAATAACTCCAGCTAGAATCTACGGTCCGTGCTAGAATATGAAAGAGTAAGATTTTACTCAACATACTTATACAGTAATTTCCTCTATTCGTTGTATCAAAAAACTACTTTCTGGTTCCTCTTCTTCTTCTCTTCTCGATGAAAATCGTCGTTGGTGAAATTCATCGAGTATTAGGTCAACTCGTCAATGTATCCGTAGAGAAACGGTGGTAGAAAGGTTACCTACGTCACACTACGTCTCATATTTTTTTTTTACAAAAGGAAATTATTAAGCCCAATTTTAAAAAAAACTATTATTTAGACTACCATTTTCGAAAGGAGACGTTGTCTAGGTACTTTTTGGTATTTAATTTCATTTCCTAGTTGTTTTTTTTGAGTTATTTTGTGTAATTTTAGTGGCATTTTAACCAATAGTGTTGTAAATGAAATGTAAGTGTAGATATTGCGTGACTTTTCAAATTGGTGGAGTCTACCGTTTTACTATAACATGACTTGACTGAGACTTTCAGTGTGCTTCTTTTTCTTCTTATCTTAGGTAATGGCTTCTGTGCAGTGATATCAGTGTGCTTCTTTTGTAAACAAAACTCTATGGTTACACCATAGACACATTTGACATTTAGACAATGACAGAAACTACGTTTCTGTCATTGTCTAAATGTCAAATGTCAATATCTGTCAAAAATCAAAATATGTTTTTAGGTTAGGATTTTCACATAAAAAAACTAAATATTTTTTTACGCGTTTTGTGTGAAATTTTAGAGAAAAAATCATAATTTGAATGATTGAGTATAAGAAGAAATAATTAAAAATGGCGCTCGCTTCGTTGCGTCTGGGTTTTGTTCAGAAAATTGTCCAAAGTGCCTCCTTCACAACATTGCTGAAAAGGCCTATGGCTTACAAAAGCTCAATATCCTTGGAAACTTTATATCCAAACAGCTCCCTGAAGCTCACGACACCTTCTATTGTAAGTAACAAATACGTTTTCATTTACCACTTGATGTAACTATCTCTCTCAATAGTCGCAACTGATGAGGTTCTTACCGAGGTTCGAGCTCGTATTCGCAAATCACCGATTGATTTACCAGAATTTTTTGTCCAACTGAAATAACAATATTCTTACAGCTAGAACTTAGTTATCATACTTATTTTACAGTACTAGTGTCCGCCGGCGGCTTTGCTCGTGTTTTACCAGGATAAAAAGTACCTAGGCTATAACACAATCCAGGTCATATCTGTCTACCAAATTTGAGCGGTTCGGCCGCTCAGTGTGAATGTGTAACAAACATCTGTACATTCAAACTTTAATCAGTGGGATGGCTAATGCTACTAGCATTAGGCCGTATGGCTGCATGCTATGCAATTAAATTATTAAAATATTTATTGCACAGCTAACTTCAGAGCAGATAATTTATATTTGAAGAACTATTCTACTAAACTAAAAACACTATTATTTGTTGTAGAACACAGACTCCAAAGATAAATTCTCTGGCTTCATCCCGATAGACAAGCTCGATATCACGTACAGCGCCAGCTCGGGACCCGGGGGACAGAATGTCAACAAGGTATGCAAATTTAAAGTAGTAGAGCTTGTGAAAGAGTTCATCCAGGGAAGTACTACCACCATACCAATACCTATTTCTGCCGCAAGGTACTGATCCCATTGCTGTGTTCCAATTTGAAGGGCTATGTATGTCGGTGAAATTATAGGCACATGAGTACAAGAGCTTTATTTCTCAGATTGGCGGGTGCAACACCCATATAGAATGTAGAGCTTCGTAGAGACTTACCTCCTTGAAAGGGGGCGGGGGAGTGGGCATCGAGGAAATTCAACTAAAAAAAAAAAAAAAAAAATTTCTGGCTTACTGAGAAATGCACTAAACCTAAACAGTAAGCCCATATCAACATAAATACCTTAGAAACTAACATACACAATAAAAAAACACTTTATTTATTACTTAATCTAACACACGTGTGATCGCCGACGCGTCGCGGCCGGGGGGATCACGTGACAGGCGATGAATAGGGGATGAATGCCGTTTATGGCATTAAAAAAACCCTTTGCATTAAAAAGTTAGGTACTTACTAATTATATGTTTTTAAAAGGTATGGGATGCAATAAAGAATAGTTTGATAAAGGATATTTTTGTTCTGTCGACAGGTTCATACCAAAGTAGACCTTAGATTTAAGGTGAGCGAGGCGGGCTGGCTACATCCCGACGTCAAGCAGAAGATCATAGAACTGGTATGTTACTTAGCTTCAACTACACTACTGCTTAGTATGTTAGTTGTGAAGTAATTACGAAGGTAGAAAGCTAGCTCTTTGCACAGAGTAATTTTCTTGCTTGTTTTTGATGGAAAATTTGCTTAGCACTTTCTTGATATATTAATTTGAAGTTGTGTGTCCTTTCATCATCAATTCATTGTACAGCCATCACAGTAAATCACAGTGTCATAAACCATAACTGCAGGTTGCAGCCCCGGTAGGGCCCGCAGCGAACCAGAACCGACACGTTCACTCCAATATCCAGTAGCCTATGTAATATCTGGAAATCTAACAAAATTAAAAAAACATACTTTACCTCAAATTTCTATTTTTTTTTCTCGAAATCTTTAAGTGTCCGCGTTTCCCACTTATAGGGGAGGGTTCTTTCACACTTCACTCTTCAGAAAGGAGTATAGATAATATAAGATATACATAATAAAACTCTTACCTCAATATTTCCTTTATTTTTTCCAAAAAACTATACGTCTCCTGTTGGTGGGAGTAGTTCTGGGGGGTATCCCTATCCGCCTGCCACCCCACCCCTTCCCACCCTCGTAACTTCCAGGCCATAATCTAACACAGCCCCAACAACTTTATCAATCAATCTGATTGATTTAAATAAATAAATGAAGTATAAATAATAGGTACCGAATAACGAATTCCGCCCTGATCATGACCTCGCGATATAAAATTTACATTCCTTCTTTTTTTCCTTTCAAATTGTATTTGACATGACCTAGTTATGACATCTGTTTTAGGGACCTCCTTGACCCCCGTAGCTGAAAAAGCTCTGAACCGAACAAGCAATGTAAAGTATAATTGTTTGTTAATTGCAGCACACCAACAAGCTGTCCAAAGATGGCTACCTCATCATCCGGTCGGACGCCACGCGCTCCCAGCAGCTCAACCTGGCGGACTGCATGCGCAAGCTGCGCGGGCTGCTGCGCGAGGCCGCCGCCACGCGGCCAGACCCCTCGCCGGAGACACTGGAGAGAGTTAGACAAAGGTACATATACATCCGGTCAGACGCCACGCGCTCCCAGCAGCTCAACCTGGCGGACTGCATGCGTAAGCTGCGCGGACTGCTGCGCGAGGCCGCCGCCACGCGGCCAGACCCCGCGCCGGAGACACTGGAGAGAGTTAGACAAAGGTACATATACATCTGGTCGAATGCCACGCGCTCCCAGCAGCTTAACCTGGCGGACTGCATGCGTAAGCTGCGCGGGCTGCTGCGCGAGGCCGCCGCCACGCGGCCAGACCCCGCGCCGGAGACCCTGGAGAGAGTTAGACAAAGGTACATATACATCCGATCGGACGCCACGCGCTCCCAGCAGCTCAACCTGGCGGACTGCATGCGTAAGCTGCGCGGGCTGCTGCGCGAGGCCGCCGCCACGCGGCCAGACCCCGCGCCGGAGACACTGGAGAGAGTTAGACAAAGGTACATATACATCCGATCGGACGCCACGCGCTCCCAGCAGCTCAACCTGGCGGACTGCATGCGCAAGCTGCGCGGGCTGCTGCGCGAGGCCGCCGCCATGCGGCCAGACCCCGCGCCGGAGACACTGGAGAGAGTTAGACAAAGGTACATATACATATAGCTTGACGCTAGCTTCAGTATCCAAGGTGAGAGTCATCACTTGGTAATTTTCAGCCGTTTTGCGATCTCTGTGGCGCGACGGGCGTGCAGCCGGCTGAGATGCAAGATGTTGCGGGTTCAATTCCCTCTGCGGCGTGTAGGGACTACATTGTAACATACTACATTGACTACATACTCAATTAGTTAAAAGTACCTACACCCTGGATATCTGTTACCTTATGTGGGATTAATCACTGCTGGTCTGGTCATAGGCCTCCTCCATAGAATGCTACGATGAATGGTCTTCAGCCTCCATTCACCTACTTCCTGCTACCTTTGAAATGTCATTGGAGCTTGTCGGTGGGCCGGTTCCTACACTGCGTCGTCCGGTTCGTGATCGCTACTAGAGAACTTTATTCCCCAACAGTTATCGGTTCTGCAAGCTTTATGACCTGTCCATTGCCACTTCAACTTACAATTTGCCTGATTTTCATGAAATCTATATTTTAAAAGAAAGCTCAATGTCGTTTAGAGGTCATAGTTGTAGAATATCCCGTGGACCTTCCAACACAAACACTGCACATCACTTCTTTAGTAACAGCTATAATTGGAATTATTTACCAGAAGATGTTGTTACTGCCACATCAATAAATGCTTTCAATAAAAGATTGGGTTGCGAATTAACAAACAGTTAACATTAAAATACTCTTAAAGTGTAATCAGTGCAGCGAGTGAAACTAAGACACTCTGAAATAGACTCATCAGCGAATGCTGCTCGGCTATAATTTTAAATAATTGTTGTAGTATGTAAATGTTTATGTGTTATTGATCGTGTTGCAGACACCTGAAAGCGTCGCGCCTGCGCGTGAGTGAGAAGCGCGAGGAGTCCCTGCGACGCGCGCAGCGGCGGTCGCCCACCGTAGTGGACTTATGATTCTTCTATTAAATTGGGCACGCGCGGTACTGCGGCCTTGCATGAGACAGTAGACACGCCATACACTATACGCACAGATCATTACTTATGTACCTACCTTTTCAAGGAGTGCCCGTGACTTTGTAATAGTCTAATAATTAGACTATTACATAGTCACGGGCACTCCTTGATGAATTGAAAAATTACATCAGCTTGATGTGACCATCAATTAGCCTAATTGATGGTCACATCTTGCTGATGTAATTTTTCAGATAGAATAATGGGGAAAGCCCGCTCCATACAAAACGAAATTTGGTCTTAGTTTTGATATTAATTAATTCATGTCCATTAAATTTTGTACACACAGTCTAGACTCTAGAGAAAATATTTTATATGATCTGTTGTTTTTCGGTTTCCACTTAAATTGTATAGAATCAAACTAGTGATAAAACAGTAATCAAAATAGTAGTTATATTACTTTTATAAACTGTTTAATGACGTACCTAAGTACATGTATTGGGTCACCCCTCCCGTACAGCTCCCATACCTCAGGGACTGACTCAGTTAAGCGCTAGACCTGTAGTGTATAGATCATTATGTACAAAGTTTGATGGGGTTTGAGGAGATTAATATTCAAAATAAGAGCAAGCTTCGTTTATATTCAGAAGCACGCTAGCGGTACATTAGTCTTGAAAACGGTCGCTCGTAAAAATCAGTAATAAACACTACTATAACAAAAATGTCGGATGAATTGTAAATATTGTCTCAAGGCCTGTATCGTTTACTTGTTTTGATAGATAAGTGTTAAATAAATATAATGATTAGTTATAGAAATGGTAATTTTATTGCAATATTTAAAATAAGGAGTAGTGAAGAAAAAAATAACGCCTGCTGAAATAATGCTGGCAAGATATGAAAATCCCAGAAGAAGTAAAATAATTTTGCTTAGCTATTATAGTAAGGCGCTTGTGTAGGTATGTTTATGCAGTTAGTGTCTATCAAAACAAGTAAATTAAAGTGTTTATGGAAGGTTTACCATAAACATAAAGTATGCCCAATTTAATATTGTCTTTAAACTATGTGTAATATAATTTTAAAACCTGGAGAATGGTTCCCTTATAGCCTAGTAGAATAAGTTTGTATGATAATCGGTGTTGACCATCCAGCTTTTGTAGTATGGACAGTGAGTCGATTCTGTGCACTTTTCTCTAAAACTATTTATATTATCTCAAACAGCGCGCTAAAATTATCGCGTTCCTTTGGACTACAATGCATGGACCACGATAATTATAGCTCTGTGTAGCTGTGGATAGAGAAAGCTGTACAATCTAGTATAGGTGTTGTAGGTACATACTTATAGGTACTAATAAAATGTTAGCTGTGCAACAGTCTTTTAAATATTGTACTGTATAACAAACATGTTTAAAGAGATATACATAACTAGCCTTTTTCCCGCGGCTTTGCACGGGTGGTTTAGGGTTGAAAATGCGTCCTCCCCCCGCCTCTGCTACCCCCCCTCATGCTTCCATCCACACACCAAATATCATCAAAATGCACTCAACTTTACGGAGTTGTGTGGAACTACATACAACGCAAGCGTAGCCGTGGGCGGAAGCTAATAAAACAGAGCCTATAAATAAATAATGCTGGACAGTTCACACACCATTATCTAGCCCCAAGTTAGCTTGGGCCTAGATTTGTTTGGGATTGCCCATAACTAGATAACTGATATACTTAAAGCAATACAAATTTTATTTTTTAATAAACAGTTAATACCCATAACACCTTAAACAGCTCATGTTCCGGTTTGAAGGGTAAGGGTGCCAGTGAAATTACAGGCACATGAGACTTTTCATCTTTGTGTCTCATGGTGGCGGGCGCAGCGCAATGCCATATAGGGTGCGTCCTAAGTGGGCGTGACCTGTGAGGTAATGCACTGTTCATAGACAGAGGGTACCACTTAACATCAGGTGGGCCATCTGCTTGACCCGTCATTCTAAGTAGTATAAACAAAAAAAAAGCTACAGACCGTTCACCGTAAGATGTATGCCTTGCGAATAGTGCCAACCAAGGCATGGGACTTCTTACGGTAATCGGTCTGTAGGATCCCCTGTGTCGTGGATATCGAGAACTACGAGTACCGTGGTTCACAACACAGATCATTGGTTTACTTACTTTAATCTTTGACCCAGATCCGGAACAAATACTCCTATAAACATTTGTCCTGTAGCGGGAATCGAACCAGCACCTATTGCATCGCAGCCGGCCATCAGCCGGCTACTCGTCCATGTCCACCGCGCCACGGAGGTCGTCCAATGAGGTTATGTTGCTTACATAAGTAGGTTAGTGTTGTGTATTTATCGTTGCCATGGTTTGTTTAACATGTAAACAAGTCGCTGTCGTCATGATGTCATTTCAATGTTTTTGTAGGAAGCTGTTGAGTTGTCTTTACGAATTGTTCGTGAAATACATATAATCAGAGTCTTAGAGATGTCCTACAGAGACTTGAGAAGTAAGTGCCATACCTTAATGTGTTTTTCCCAATTTATTCTGGTCCAGTTTCGGTATAACTTAAATAATGCAATGGTTTTTAGATTTCAGCGAAGCGATGCGAGTGCTGGGCTTTCCAAAGCCGATATCCCTCGAAAGCTTCAGGATCCCAAACTGGGAGCTGATGGAGGAATGTCTCCGATGGCTGGCGTCTCGCGTAGAGCCGGACTCCTCGCTTCCTCGCGCCAGCAGCATGGAGCAACGAGTGTCTCTCGTGTCTCAGGCCATAGCCTTGTTTGTGAGTCCTTTACTATCACTTTCACTCCATACAAAATCATCAACAGTCTATATAACTTAGTCCACACAAACTGGACGACGCAAGAGGTGATCGAAGAGATTATAGTGGTCGCAGGAAGGCGGTGGATGGAGGTGGCTCAAGACCGCTTGTCGTGGCATACTGTGGGGGAGGCCTACGTCCAGCAGTGGACAAAAGGCTGATGATGATGATTACTTAGCCCACTATTGCAACTTTCGTGGCGTCAGTAGTTTCTTGTTCATCACCCTGCTTGGACAGAGACCTAGCGGCCGAAGATGAAAGAACCAGTGAGGTGAAAGGACTCTGTACGCCTCCCGAAAGCTCCGTTCGTGCACAGTCCCCGTTGGACTTCGACCAGGCTCAGATACAGGGTTCCCATCAGGGAGAGCAATTTTTGTGTGATTTGACTTATCTGCCAGAAAAGTTATTTTTTATATCCCTGTAATACTTCCTATAAAAATAAATAAAAGATTGTTCAAAATATTGGTCATTATAATGGGAATTGCAAGGGAATTGCCACTACCTACATCCTCCCTCCGTATCCGCGCATGATTTATATACCTCTTGAACATCCAAAACGAAGCAGTACGAGTATAATATTGTATCCTGCTTAGTTTTGGATGTTCACATTTTTTTTCTACCTTCAGGCGTCTCCCTCTAACCGGAGAGCGCTTCACATATAAGTGCCGTCTCCACGGAAGTGCACGTGACGTGATAGGTAGTTGGCATATTAACCCTTTGAAACTGTTCAGCATTCCAGAGCAAACGTGAAGTTGAACGGCAAGAGGCTGTACGGAGCTGACGGGTGGGCGGTGCGCGAGCTGATGAAGGTGGCGAGCTTCCTGCGCGCCGCGCTCAGCGCGCCGCCGCCCGCCGAGCAGCGCGACGAGGGCGCGCTCAGCTACGATGTCAGCAGTCGGGTGAGTGCGGGGCCTAGGGGGCTTAGTGCAGGCCGCGCTCAGCGCGCCGCCGCCCGCCGAGCAGCGTGACGAGGGCGCGCTCAGCTACGATGTCAGCAGTCGGGTGAGTGCGGGGCCTAGGGGGCTTAGTGCAGGCCGCGCTCAGCGCGCCGCCGCCCGCCGAGCAGCGTGACGAGGGCGCGCTTAGCTACGATGTCAGCAGTCGGGTGAGTGCGGGGCCTAGGGGGCTTCGTGCAGGCCGCGCACAGCGCGCCACCGCCCGCCGAGCAGCGCGACGATTTGACGAAGAGGTGACATTTTCCTCTTATAGAGTATGCAGAGTCCAGACACATTTGGCACATTTTGTATGATCATTATACCGTAGTCGGGCCGGGGTCGGCAGTTGCTTTGCGCTCCGCGACTACGACACGGACGTGCAAGACACGGACGACTTACGTCAAGCCAAGAAAATGAACATGACATTATTTTTATGTAACATTTTCTTGTATTAAATAATACCAAATTCATTATTTACAAAAATGCTGACAATAAAATGTACGAAAAATAAGATACCTGTGTATTTGTTACTTTCGGTGGTCATCTATCGAGAATTTTCACTGGTAGTCACTGTAGTTTTTTTACTTTCTGGTATTGTGGTGTGTTTCAGCTTGGAGAAATAAAGCAGGCGCGGTCGCTTGCCACGGAGATTACGGCGCAAGGCGCTTTTCTGTACGATCTACTCGCAAAAGAAGCCGAAAACAAGGTAAGTTCACATAATTTAGTCAACGCTAATTTTTTCTTCTATCCAAGTACCTTTTTGCCCGACTACTTTAATGAGGCAATAAGGAATAAGTGAAGGGCAATGACTTTAGCGACTGTGTATATATGTCTATTGGATAAAGGTTCAGATCTTTAAAACCAATGAACTGATTTTGACAAATGAGGTGCCAATCGCTTTGTCTTTATCATGGGTGGTACACGTAGTTAAATATTTTAAAAAATGCGGCCGTGGAGTTATCTAAAAGGGCACGTAATTTTTTTATACGCGAATCGTTTTGTGTGATATTTCTTAGGTTTCATTTGTGATTTTGAAATTCAGAAAGGGGTTTGAGGAAAACAATAAAAAACATGGAGATCCTGCAGCGAAACGAACCCACGAGTCCGGCGTGAAGCAAAGGGGGAAATGGTGAGCGTAGCGAGCCACTGACTGAGCTCTGAGTGGAACGATGGTCGAGTGAGTGAGAGTAGCGAAGGAGCGACGAGCGAGTCTATATGAGAGATTAAAAAAAACTGGTCTAATTGCTTGCAAAAACGATATTTGAAGGTCCCGTGATCAGAAAATATGAATCTGCTGGCAGTTTTTTTTAAAAAGGCCGCCGTTTTGAAATTTTTCTTTACTTTCTGATTACTGCTTTCAACAACTGTTATGTTGTGATTGTGTGGTTCCCGGTAGTCGGGATACAGTAACAGTCATCTTGTTTTTGTTGAAAGGATCTCCGTGAGCAAGCGCTGTCGCGGCCCCTGGACATGTCGGTGATGGAGTCGTGCCTGCGGCGCGCGCTGGAGGCGGCGGGCGCGCGCGTGGCCGCAGCGCGCGACCGCATCGACAGCGTGGCCGCCAGCGAGGCCGCGCTTGATGCCAAGCTGGAGAGGCGCCGCGCCGAGCTGCTGCGCGCTGAGAAGAGGCTGCATACTGTGCAGAAGATCAAGTGAGTACACTCAGTGCATGGACGGAGCTTCCCGAGGCGCTTAGAAGCCTTCGACCACACTGGGCCAGTGCATGGACGGAGCTCCCCGAGGCGCTTTGAAGCCTTCGACCACACCGGGCAAGTGCACAGACGGAGCTCCCCGAGGTGCTTTGAAGCCTTCGACCACACCGGGCCCTAATTAAGGTCACTATACTTCAGCTGATCACAAAATTGGATTCCATGGTCGAATATAAGCAGTTGCGTCCACCTGTGCGTCAAACAGACGCACGTCTCTGTACCTCATCAGTATAACAGAATAAACACTAAGCGTTTCGGTTCCACCTTTGTTATGTGAACTGCTAAGGAATGGAAAAAGTTGCCATCGTCTGTCTTTCCTGAAAACTAATGACTTAATAGGATGTTGTCGTATTTGCAGGCCAGCGTACCAAGGCGAGCTGTCCGCTCTAGAAACGGAGTTAGAAGGGCTGTGGGAGCAGTACGTGCTGCGGTACCGCTGTGTGGAGGCGCTCAAGCACCAGCTCAGCGTGTTGGAGAGTGCTCAGGCAGAGGTACGATAACACACGGAGTTAGAAGGGCTGTGGGAGCAGTACGTGCTGCAGTACCGCTGTGTGGAGGCGCTCAAGCACCAGCTCAGCGTGTTGGAGAGCGCTCAGGCAGAGGTACGACAACACACGGAGTTAGAAGGGCTGTGAGAGCAGTATGTGCTGCGGTACCGCTGTGTGGAGGCGCTCAAGCACCAGCTCAGCGTGTTGGAGAGCGCTCAGGCAGAGGTACGACAGCACACGGAGTAAGAAGGGCTGTGGGAGCAGTACGTGCTGCGGTACCGCTGTGTGGAGGCGCTCAAGCACTAGCTCAGCGTGTTGGAGAGCGCTCAGGCAGAGGTACGACAACACACGGAGTTAGAAGGGCTGTGGGAGCAGTACGTGCTGCGGTACCGCTGTGTGGAGGCGCTCAAGCACCAGCTCAGCGTGTTGGAGAGCGCTCAGGCAGAGGTACGAGAACACACGGAGTAAGAAGGGCTGTGGGAGCAGTACGTGCTGCGGTACCGCTGTGTGGAGGCGCTCAAGCACCAGCTCAGCGTGTTGGAGAGCGCTCAGGCAGAGGTACGACAACACACGGAGAGTTAGAAGGGCTGTGGGAGCAGTGCGTGCTGCGGTACCGCTGTGTGGAGGCGCTCAAGCACCAGCTCAGCGTGTTGGAGAGCGCAAATTTGAATTTGAATTTAAAGTTGGATGCTCATGCTTGTGGCGCGAAATTCAAATATTGTGGTGTTTTTTGCCCATTCATGCCATTGCCAGCTCATCAACACTTCTCCAGATAGCGAAAGTTGATTTCGCGAGAACTAGGAAACAACACACATGTTTTAATTAATAGTATCTCATAAATATCATCAGTTTAGCTACATTCCCCTTAAACACATTTTGAGCTGTAATGGGCAAAAAACACCACAATATTTGAATTTCGCGCCACAAGCGTGAGCATCCACCTTAACATCAGCCGGGACATCTGATTGATACACCATTCATTCAAAAAATACGCGCTCGTTCGTTCATTTACGTTCATTTATTGTCTAATACACAGAGCTGACGAACGTTGGAGATTTAAAAAAAAAAAAAAAAAACTTTATTTCAGGCTTACTGAGAAATGCACTATTAAAGGTTCTGAAGTGGCGACCACGGACTGGACGAAACAGTGTCAGAAGGCCCCCTCCCAATGCGCCGACGACATTTGAAAGGTCGTAGGAAGTCGGTGGATTGAGGTGGGAACACCGTTTGTCGTGGCATTATATGTAGTGGCCTATGTTCAGCTGTAGACTTCTATAGGCTGATAATGATGATGATGATTGTCCAATTAACATAACATAACACCCAACAGTCAAAAATATAGTCCTGATCCCACACTAGGATCCCCTGTGTCGTAGAAAACAGAAGCTAACGAGTACTATGGTACCATAACACCCAGATCCGGCACAAATATTTGCAGATTTTTGTCCTGCAGCGGGAATCTGCATAGGACGCGTTCTAGGTAGACGTGACCTATGAGGTAATGCACTGTTCATAGGCAGAGGTTACCGCTTAACATCAGGTGGGCCATCTGCTTGATCCGTCATTCAAGTGGTATAAAAAAAAAAGAAAAAAAAAACGAACCCGTAACCTTTCGCATCTCAGCCGGCTACTCGCCCGACGCGCTATAGATGTGTTTTTTTTTAAAGTTTTAGTTGGCGTAGATTTGCAAGCAAGCACCTCATAAAAGAGGATTTATTGAGAATTTATCTTGTACCAACTATATTTTGAACTAGGTACACTCTCGTCAGTCGAGAATAGGCGCGAGTCTAGAGACTGCGTACTATAGATAGTACGTACATTGTAAACTATAGATAGATAGATAAACACTTTAATTTATTATAAATCACTTTATTATAATAATATGACTATCTATGCATGAGACTGCGTTACGCTAGGCATGTATAATGACTATGGTTTATTTATCGTTCCAGGAGGCAGAGGAGCAGCAGGCCGCCATCATGCAGCTCATACACAAGTACGAGGCGGAAGACGTGCTGGGGAAACTCAGCGACTCCGGTAACTATAACTCAGCGACTCCGGTAACTATAACTCAGCGACTCCGGTAACTATAACTCAGCTACTCCGGTAACTATAACTCAGCTACTCCGGTAACTATAACTGAGCTACTCCGGTAACTATAACTCAGCGACTCCGGTAACTATAACTGAGCTACTCCGGTAACTATAACTCAGCGACTCCGGTAACTATATCTCAGCGACTCCGGTAACTATAACTCAGCGACTCCGGTGACTATAACTCAGCTACTCCGGTAACTATAACTGAGCTACTCCGGTAACTATAACTCAGCTACTCCGGTAACTATAACTGAGCTACTCCGGTAACTATAACTCAGCTACTCCGGTAACTATAACTGAGCTACTCCGGTAACTATAACTCAGCGACTCCGGTAACTATAACTCAGCTACTCCGGTAACTATAACTGAGCTACTCCGGTAACTATAACTCAGCGACTCCGGTAACTATAACTCAGCGACTCCGGTAACTATAACTCAGCGACTCCGGTAACTATAACTCAGCTACTCCGGTAACTATAACTGAGCTACTCCGGTAACTATAACTCAGCGACTCCGGTAACTATAACTGAGCTACTCCGGTAACTATAACTCAGCAACTCCGGTAACTATAACTGAGCTACTCCGGTAACTATAACTCAGCGACTCCGGTAACTATAACTCAGCGACTCCGGGGTATGTAAAAATAAATAAATAATGCTTTATTACGGACAAAATGATCCATAGCACCTACTTAAAAAAAAAAAAAAAAAAAAAAAAAAAGTAGATTTGAAGCTACTTAGGTGGCAATCTCTACCCAGCGTCGTTAACTCTCGTCTACATACCAGTCTATCCGCTACTCTTGATGACTGCATTATGACACGAGTCAACTCTGGACATAAAGGAGGCGATCCTCTTCCTCTGGATGGCATTAAACGAATCTACTCGGGCGTCTACGTACATTTGTAAAGCGCTATCAGGCCTTTATCAGGCCCATAAGATGTCTAAAGATGTTGTTATGCCACCCTAATACCATCGTGCGACTTCTTAGTATAATCGGTCCAGAGTAACACTTTAATTTACTATAAAAAAAGAAAAAAAACCAGTCGTGTAAAATGAGTGGCAGAAAGATTTGAAAAGTGTAATTTTCTCATGATATGATGATTTGTAAAACTTCCTTGCTATCATATTGCCCACAACGCACAGAGCCCTACGTTGTCGCTCAATATCCGCGTCATCTTCTAAGCTGGAAATTACAATGTGGCCAAGGTACTTGAAATCTTACTACTTCACTGTTTATTTTAGAACTTAAGTTTAAATTAGTAATTTTCTCATTAAGCGAAATGTAATTTCTTTTGAGAATAAATATCTTTAACCTGAAATGCTCAACGATCCTTACACGCTGCTGCCTTAATTCAGGAGTTAAGAGATGAGATGCTGCAGCGTCTGAATTTGACTCTCAAGGCTGTATCCGACTGGGGTGACGCCAATCTAGTCAAGTTCAATGCCTCTCTAACGCTCTCTTCTCGGCGAAAAAAAGTCCGTTTCTCCAAGTTCCTGTATTCCGTGATGTACCTGTAGCTATAGGAGATCACCTCGAGCTCTTAGGTGTTTCGCTCACGCCTACTCTCAACTTTGGCTCTTACATCGAGTCTAAGGCAAAAGCTGTTTTTGCCTTATACTAGGCATGGCTACTACACATGGCTAGGCATCCTGAACAAGGTAAAGCGTTACTTCACACCAGGTCAGCTTCTCAGTTTATATAAAGCACAAGTCCGGGCTGGTATGGAGTACTGCTGCCATGTTTGTTATGGTTCAGCCAAATACCAGCTTGCTGCCTTGGACTCGATTGAACGTAGAGCTTTCAGGCTTATAGGTGAGCAACATATGGCGGAGACTAAGATCCAGAGTCTCGAGCACCGCCGTAAGGTTGCATGCCTTTCGATCTTCTATAGGTTGCATTTCGGGGAATGCTCCCAGGAACTGCACGATCTAATCCCACCATCTCCTTTTCATCATAGGACGAGCAGGCGTACGGCTCAGTACCATCCTGACCTCATTGGTATACCTTCTATTCGCACAAAATGTTTCGGTTCTACCTTTATAATGCGAACTGCTAAGGAGTGGAATACACTACCGTCGTCTGTCTTTCCTGAAAACTATAATCTGGGTCTCTTCAAGTCTACGAGTGAATAGGTGCCTTCTAGACCTTTGTGCTCCATCTTCGGCCACATCGTCACTCACCAACAGGTGAGATCGTGGTCAAACAAAGGCCTACCAAAGTTAAATAAAAAAAAAAACGCTGACGTATGACGGTGCTGGGTGACAAATATTATTACAAATGCGATGTTTTACTCCTATTTTGTATATTATCTCAGCAAACTCAATTACAGACCGTTCACCGTAAGATGGCACATGATGGAGGTGCCATCTTTATATCCATAATACGGTGAACTTGATTTAAATTATGTACAGATAATATACTCTAATATAGAGGTAATAAAATATATACGAAAGTGACAAACCAAGGGTCTAGCCCTTGGTTTGTCACTTTCGTATATATTTTTGTATGATTTGTAAACAACTAATATCATAAATGTCTATAGTAAGTGAGTTATATGATTTATATGAGTTATATGATATCTGAGTTTATATGTAAGCATGTTTGTTACTCAATCACGCCGAAACGGCTGAATCTATTTCGATTAAAATTATGACCTGGATTGAGCTATAGGCTACTTTTTGTCCAGATAAAACGCGAGCGAAGCCGCGGGCGGGCACTAGTAACGTTGTTAGAAAGTCGGCAAACCACCAGTTTAGATATTTTAGTGTATTGTTTGTGATACAAACTTGGTCGAAGTGTCTCGTATTGTATTTTGCAGAAGACATGGAGTCCAGTGACGATGAGAAGGATCTGAGCGAGGCGAAGCAGCCGCGCCCCGCCACCAGACCCAAGACCCGGCTCAGGATCAAGACGGCAGGTACCGCATGGTGACCAAGAAAGAACCACTCACACGACCGTCGAACGAGTATCATGCTTAGAGGTAGCGGGAACTCGCTGCGTTGCACATTGCAGCCAGTGCTCGTATACAGTTGGTCAGTCGGCATTCGGTCAGTCGGCAAAAATAAAATTAAACTTCTTCTACTTTCACACTTAGGCTGCGTTTCCACCAGAGATGAGCGAGGATGGTAGCGAGGGATGTGTTTGTTAAGAACCAATAGAATCACTTCATTTACCTGGCCTCGCTCAGCGCAGCTCTGGTGGAAACAGCTTAGTAGCAGAGCGAGGTTTTTATACGTAAAAAACAAGCGAGGGATGTGTGCAAAGGATGGACGCGAGCTTTCGCGTTTGGAGATTTCGCTCGCATCTGAAAAGAGCCCGCTACACATCCTCGCACCGCTCATCTACCTCGTACATATCTGGTGGAAACGCAGCCTTATAAAAAAAAAGACACAGATCCATAATTTGGTTATTACACAAAAGTACAGCACTTATGAAAAAATATTATTAATACCTACAGTAACACAGTTAAATTTTTATTCTAACAGCTGGGATAAATGCACTCAGTTATATGTGTAATTGGCAATAACGGAATGCATCTTAGTCCAGTGCTGAGTGAGGTGGGAATCTGGCCTATCGGCTAATACAGCCAGGAGGCTGTTGTGGCTGGCGCGCACTCTGCGCAGCGCGGCAGCAGCGCGCACGCGCAGGATCGCCGGGAAGCTGTCTACGTGTGCGTCAGCGAACATGCCCGACGCACTGCACCAGCGCGGCAGCCACAACAGCGCCCTGAACGCGTTGTTGAATTGAACCCGTAGGGCGCTCTTAGATGTTTTCCTATATCTGGTCCAGAGGCTACAAGTGTATAAGGAGGTACAAAATGCACGGAACAGTGTAATTTTAACCGGAACTGTACACTTCCTAAACGTATGAGCTATCATATTCGCTCTGGTTGCGAGAGCCCTACGCTCTCTCTCAATGTCCTCATCATCACTCAAGTCCAAAATGGAAGCACATCGGTGTCTAGCACGCATGATGTACGGCCCCGAAGTTTATTACTGTATTCACGACTAGATGTCGCTACTGCAAAAAACAGAACGCGCTAACAACTGTAATTCCTTGCAATTGTCTTCCAAAAGTATTTTTGTAATATTATGGTGACTGCGAGCTGATCTGATAATGGAGACGGAAGGTGGACAACGGCACCCCTCGATGGATAATAGAAGGCTGGCAGTGTTTAGGCTCATTTTGATCAGCATACGATTTCATTCATTAATTTCATAAAAGCTTTGAAAAAGGAACTTTTCAAATAGCCTTTTTCCTTTACCTTTTAATAAAAACGTAGTATTGCGCACTGTTGTACTCCCATTATTCAACCGGATAGCAAGTTACTGTTGTGTTCACTATCCACTGCTTGGGCGGTGCTGTCGTCAGGCCAAGGGGCGGAGTCGCGGCGCGCGTTCGGCAGCATGGCGGCCGGGGCGCGTGACTCGCTCGACATCCGCGACGAGGGCGACTCGCATACCGACTCGGATGTCTCCGACGAACAGATCAGAGGTAACTTTCAACAAACTATCTCCTTGTTGCGCTTCTAATTGTGACTTATTTTATTTTATTTATTAAGAAACAAGTACAACACCATAACAGAAAACCTAAAGCAATGTTGTATGCACATAATAAAATTAAAATAAAAACAACCTAGCTTAGAATAAGTAGGATACAGGTCGCGCAACGAGTAACGAGCGCTCGGCGAAAGTGGTGGGGTTGATTGCGCATGTGTACATTCGCGCACAGCATTTCTCGATAGGATTTTTCGAAATCCTGAAGGAAGGCGACTTATCAACCAATAGCGCGCCGGCCGTCTCTCCCGTCGCGCCTCTCTCCCCCCGCTAAACAGACCCAAAAAATTACTACTGCACATTGAACTCGTATTTACTCGTTGCGCGACCTGGTACCTACTGAGGATAGACCTACAATAATATCATCACTACCTACTCAGGTACATTAAATATTCTCTAAAACAAGCTGCGCTATCACCATAAGTTTTGGCAGGTTGTGACAAAAAATTACAACGTTGTTCTCTGAGAGAACATTAATAGTACATGCAAAATATCGTGGATTCTTATCCAACTTCAAATTCTTAATCGTTAGATGACACGAGTAGGAGCTTATCCCAGGTTTGCACCGTTTCTAGAGCATACGGAAGGCTTTTAAATATTAGGTACACACTTTGAAGGCACGTATAATTGGAAGTTCGAAGAATTCGAATGTTGGAATAAAAAAGAAGTACATAGGTGCAAGTTCAATTACGCATAGAAACCGTCCTTCTTATTCTTTATTCTTTATTGTACACACAAACATAGAGAAGAAAAACAACTAACTTAAAGGACATGTACAAAGGCGAGCTTAACCCTAAAAGAGTTAGAACAACAGTCAGTCCTAACAGTCTTAGCGCATTATGGATGGCGTGTGACATTGGGGCATGAGCAAGTTAGTTCTGAATGTTGGCTGGCTTGTCTGATTTAAAAGAAATGAAATCTATATAGGGATTGCATGCATGCATAGACACACGCCTTTTTCCACGAAGGGTTAGGGAGAGCCTCAATGGGTCTCTTTTCACAGTGGGTTGCACCATCGTGGAATATAGACGTGACGAGTGGTGAGCTCATCGCCGCCATTGCTTCCCACGACTGACTTGGCTAACGCTTTCTTCAAGTAATAACACATTAACACATTCCAAAATAACCTAGCAGGCAGGACAAATCTTATACCAACGAATAGAGATTAACATCGGATAAATGTTCTTAGATAGTGTAATCCGCAATATGAATGACTTGTTGTATGTATGTACTTGTTTAGTAGGGGCGGGCTCGTCGCGCTGGGGCCGCACGCGCGCGCGCCCCGCCACTCGCACGCTCGCGCTCGCTGACGACGAGGATGACTTCGCGGACCTCATCCACGGTAACCTGACGCTCACTGGTTCTTTGTATGTACTTGTTTAGTAGGCGCGGACTCGTCGCGCTGGGGCCGCGCGCGCGCGCGCCCCGCCACTCGCACGCTCGCGCTCGCTGACGACGAGGATGACTTCGCGGACCTCATCCACGGTAACCTGACGCTCACTGGTTCTTTGTATGTACTTGTTTAGTAGGCGCGGACTCGTCGCGCTGGGGCCGCGCGCGCGCGCGCCCCGCCACGCGTACGCTCGCGCTTTCTGACGACGAGGATGACTTCGCGGACCTCATCCACGGTAACCTGACGCTCACTGGTTCTTTCCCAGTCACCCTCACCGATGACACCTAGCTACCAACTAGACAACAGCCTTGAGACTGATGGCGGATCAAATCTATTTCTGCCGCAAAGCAGTAATGTTTGCATTGCTGTGTTCCGGATTGAAGGGTGCCGGTGAAATTACAGGCACATGATACTTCTCATGTTTTCCTCATGGTGGGCGAAGTGCAATGCCACATAGGACGCGTCCTAAGTGCGTGTGACCTATGAGGCAATGCACTGTTGATAGGCAGAAGGTACGGACCACAGCCAGCTCCGATAAGTTCAATAAGTAGTTAATGAATAAGTTTGATTAATAAGTTGGTTTGGCTTCAAGTCCCTATTTTATTACGGTGCCGTGGTGTGTCCGGCCTAAGAATAGATCACTTCGTCTCCTCCCGTGGTTGTCATAAAAGCCGGCTTAGGGGTTACACCAGGGGATGGGCAGCAGCATCCACCTGAGTACACAACACCAATACTGCGATATCCAATCCGGCTGCCGAGTGTGGTGATTATGGCAAATCCCCCCCCCCCATTGCGTTTTATGGAAGAGGCCTCGTCCAGCAGTGGAAGGCTGCTGGTGATGATGATGAAGCTTCTGACAGACAGACATTGCGTGGTCGTCGCCACAACAATAGGTTCTGTTTGCACAGTTTGTGTGCGGAACCCTGAGTAAGATGATTGTCTGTGTGCAGACGCGGCGGACGGAGACGGCGCGCTGGACTCGCTCGGCAGCACGTCGGAGAGCGAGCTGCGCCTGCGCAGCGCGCGCGCGCCGCCCGCCGCCGGCGGCGTTCCCGCGCCCGACCTCAGCGACAACGAGTTCTAGCGCGGAAAGAACTATACTCAGAGAGTGATCTTGAGTTTGTTCTTTGTTTATTATCATTTTGAATCGTCTTATAAACTAAAGAACATGGCCAACTCCCCATACATTGTTTGACCCAACTTTTTTGACTAACGTAACGCACAGTTAAATAAATAAATAATGCTGGACAGTTCACACAACATTATCTAACCCCAAGCTAAGCAGAACTTGTGTTATGGGTACCAGACAACTGATATACTTAATACAATATATTACATAGATAGATATTTTTTATTATATATAGAAAATACCCAGAACACCCTAGACAAATATCTGCAAATTGCACAAATATTTGTTCCGAGGCGGGAATCGAACCCGTAACCTCCTTAGTCGCTGGCGAACGTTGGCCAGCCGCGCCACAGAGGTCGTCAAAAGTTGAGATACTTTTGGGTATTGGTAATATAATATGCAGGTAAAGATAATGAAAAAGCTAATTTATTTTCTTGCGTAGAAGTTGTGGGAAAGTAACGAAGCTTTTTGCGTTTTTTTTCACGCAAATGCAATGAGTTGATTTATCGAATTATTTATTAGAATTGAACTTTTGCTTTCCAACTTCTAAAAATATGAAAGTTCTTTAAAATAGTTGGACAAAAAACAACATTTAGAACCGTACTAATTACTTCCTTGAAGGGTTCATTTATTTTTGACCTGGGTCAGCGGTTGCCCACCTCCTTTACGCCTGTTCCAACGCGACCAAACCTAGAAGAATCGGGCAACAAACACGGCGCGCGCTTTATTTGATGATCCTTCTTACTGCTAGGTGAGAAGCGCCTGTGTGGTGCCACGAGAACAAGTGGAAGATGATTCAAAGAAAAATTACTTAAAAATCTTAGGTAGTCCATAGTACGATGTAAAGATAATCGGAAAACTTTCATAAGACAGCACGCGCTACGCTTGATGTACTTTTTTTTTTAATGAAATTAATAGGCCCACCTGATGTGAAGTGGTCAACGTCGCTTATAGACACCGGCAACACCCGGGGTATTGGATTCCCATGGATTTGTTTATTTTTTGTGCTCTCAAGATCGCTTTCAATGTATTTATAGGAGTGTGATACAAAAGCAGTCAGTTTTATATTTCATATTTTAAACTAAGTACTCACAAATAAAAGAGATGATCTTCAAATCTGAATTGTTTTTCTGTACGCTCGCTGCGAGATTGTAATGTAGGTAGGTACGCTCGCTGCGAGAGTGTAATGTAGGTACGCTCGCTGCCAGAGTGTAATGTAGGTACGCTCGCTGCGAGAGTGTAATGTAGGTACGCTCGCTGCGAGAGTATTGTAGGTACGCAAATGAGGTTCAAATAGTTAGGAAATCATCAATCACAATAAAATGCTATTATTCAATGGATATATTATTTTTATTTAAGTAATTCGTTAATAAACTAATCATTACATACATACATGCCTAGTCACACGCCTTCCTCCCCGTAAGGGTAGGCAGAGCCTCAAATGGGCCTCTTTAAGGCTCAAATTCAAATGGCCAACCCACCGTGAAGGGTTGCACCATCGTTTCACATTTATCTACAACAAGTAATTAATTCTGTAAAAATTAAAAAAAACCCTCAACGCAATGAAACGGTTGAACCGATTTTGATCAAACATAGCAAAGAACACTCCCGACAAATTCACCTTTCAAACAAAAAAATAAACGAAATCGTTTCATCCGTTCGGGAGCTACGATGCCACAGACAGACACACACACAGACATACACACAGACACGTCAAACTAATAACACTCTGTAGTTTTTGCGTCAGGGGATAAAAAATAATTACATTAAAAAAAAAAAAAAACTACTAATATGTACTAGAAACGGCTCAATGGATTTGGATGGAATTTGGAATGGAGATAGCTTGACTCCCGGAATAATACATAGGCTCATTTTTATTCCGATATGCCCACGTGATCGAAACCTATGCGGGTAACACAGGGAGTCGTTGCTAGTGGGTAATATTCATTTTCACCAAACATGCGCGTGCGCTACGAGATACTCAACGAATGTGGGTTTTCATAGAAACTTGACAATTTATTGTAAAAAAACAAAGAAATTAAATAATAAAAATATTTATTCGTAATTTACAAGCAATTCAGATCGCCGATTTCAATAAATAACAAATACAGTTGACACAATTTACCATAGCCGTAAACAATTTATCGTTTTCGTTCACTACTGCGCACCTTCTTACCGACACTTTTAATGGAAAGAGGTACTGCATAGTAGTAGTAGTAGTAAATACTAATCTATGTAAAAATACTTAAAAATATTCAGAAACAAAAGTATAAACCACACCATGTCAATAAATATCCACGCCAACGAGACTGGACTGTTCTGTGCCCGTTCCGTTTCGTCTCAGTTCTTCGGCATGGTGTGGCGTTAGCTTAACAGAGTTTATGTACAAAAACATTATAAAATTACGAAATTACCTAAAGATACATCCCCTCCGTCCCTTACATCAGAAACTTTTACGACTATAAATTGGTAACAAGATGATGAAAGGTTAGTTAGTTAGTTTAATGAATGACCACGGTCATTTTCACACTCAGTACTTATTAAAAGTAACAAATTATGTATTTTTCACCAACCAATATCTATTTTGCGGGACACTTAACGTTTGTCAAATTGATAGGTCTCTATGAAAAACTGTCAATTTTACAAGATTGTCAATTTTACAAGGTGTAGGTATCCGCGTTAGGTTGCCCGTCGTTGGTTGGTAAAATCGAGCATTAGACATACTCGTAGACACAAGAAAAGGGCGATTATTAGAACAATCTGTAACTAGGTAGTTTGAAAATTTTCATGTGTTTGTGCGTCCGAAAAAATTGTAATTTGTTAGTTCTAACGTATTATTTTATCAAAACATGAACAATTTAAACGTATTTATACGTTAGATATGTAATCATAAATATACCTTCTTAAATAGTAGTTATAGAACTGGCTAACTCGCAATTCCAATTGAGCAAAATTTTGTTATATACACGACCAATATCCTTCTTTGTATATTTGGCACCACTTAGGTACATCGGACTTTGTTTTATATTTACAAGTACACTTACAACTATGCTAAAGAGCAGACCTTAAAATAATCATATACTTCCATGAAAAGTAATGAAATATCTGGAAATCGACTCTGTACTAAAACTAGATAAATAAGACTTAGGTGTAGGATATAACACAGATATTTGACGATTATACGCAATTTACAGTTTGTTAATCAATTGTTAGTAACATCACTAGACATAACAATTCTTAGACAAGGATTTTAGAACAGAGATGATAATTAAATTAACCCTAATACCAAAGAAATGGCGCAGCCAGTGGGATATTTTAAAAAAACCTTTTATTAGAAATCAATGGAGCCGGTAAAATAAAATGTTAATACTAATTCTGTGACGAGAAAAATAGAAATAATATTTCCAGTTGAAAATAAAATGAAATGTTACAAGATTTTAAATGAAAAGTTTAATAACAGAATTAGGACTAGACAGACACAGAGAGCTAGTTTAAATCGGAGATGTCGCTAAGAATTGTTTGCCGCCATTTCTATATATTATTGTTTTAAGTGCGTAGTTAGTCTGTTAAAATTCAAAAGCATAATATACAAAATCTAAAATTGACCTAAATCTAAATGTTAAGTTTAATTTGTTAAATACGTTTTATTCTAACGAGTATTCAAAAATACCTACTGTAGATTACATTAATTAAATAAACGAAGTTACAAATTGCACGAATTAAATTAAAGATAAAACTAGAACTTACAGAGCTAATTGGACGATAAAACTAGAAAAACCTTTTAAAAACAAAAATATCATAAAGTTGTGAGGGAAATATACTATTTACCTCTGTAAGGCGATACAAAGTGAACGTATTCATTCAATTCTATTGAAAAATTTAGCATAATTTGTATGACAAATACATGAATATGAATGGCATGTTCCTCTTATTTGAACTGTGAGAGAAATCTGCGTGGAATTCAGCCTTAATGAAGCAGTCGGCAGTCTTATGTTGCAGGTGGTCGTAACCAGGAGTTTGACTGATTTGCAATTTCTTCTTTGTAGATGAGATTATGTATAGACAGTACTTAAAATCGAACTTGATGTTTATATGGGTATTTTTATAATGCATTTTCAATTAAGCCTAGGTGTCAATTCACCTGGTAGGTGATAGAATAAGTGGTATATGGTGGTTCACTTACCAGGTGAATTGACACCCAAGCTTAATTAACAACGCATTATAAAAATACCCTTACAAACATCAAATCAAATCAAAAAATCAAATCAAATGTTTATTTCATTAACTTAAAGTCTACAATTTAACAGGGTTTGGACACTCCTTTTAAGCAAAAAATATGCTAAAAACAACATGAACATGAAGTTCGCTTTTAAGTTAGACAGTCTTTACCTATCTGCAAGATCGTAAAGTATGTTGAAAATCTGTTTCGGCGACCTGTACGCAAACTACAGACTTTTAATCGGCCGATAGTTCGCCATCAGATCAGTTTGAAGGCATTATCGACCGATACCGAATCGTTATAATGTGCGCGCTTGCATACATTTTCATACTGATTAAGTACCCGACTGAACTATCGGCCGACAGAAAGTCAGCCGTATGCGCAGGGTCTAAAGCTACGAGTACTTTCAATAGCCGGGTACAGGCTGAGCGTGAGCAAGCAGCCTCGCGACGCAAATCTTCGTTCGGCAAACACCCGAGGTGGTCTCGCGGCTCGCCAGGTCGCTCGCTCACTCAGTACCCAGCTAATGTGGCAGAAGAGATTGTTTCAAGCAGCTGGCTGTGTGTAGGTGTGTCTCTACGAGAGAGTGCCGTGCGAGTTGGTGGAGTCTGTGGCGGTGCTGGCGAGCGAGTCGAGCAGCTCGGCGGCGTGCCGGCTCTCGTCGATGACGGCGATGAACTGCTCCGCGTACGCCCTGCAACACGGACATGTTGAGTGAGTTCTGATGTGGTCGGTGCACTAGTAGCGGCGTGGGGAACGTTTGGCAAAGCCAACCTATAGAGTAGGTAAGGTGAACTGGCACTAGCTAGCTCAGTGACAATTTTAAAACAGTAAAAAGTGGAACTGGGCGCTTTCCTATGAGACTGTAGATTCGTCTGTTTTTGGAGTGAGGATGATAATGTTTACCTATCTGCTTTAGTAAGGGTCACCTGTCGAGCCCCGTGTAGGTGCGCTTGAGCTCTGCGTCGGTGAGGTGTTTGTTTGTGGGCCGAGCGCCGCTTGCGGTGGATGCGCTCGAGCGAGCGCGCGAGTTGCGTGTCGCGCGGGCGAGCGTGCTCGCGGCGCCGGCGCTGAGGTGCTAGGGGTGATCTCACATGTCGAGCCCCGTGTAGGTGCGCTTGAGCTCTGCGTCGGTGAGGTGTTTGTTTGTGGGCCGAGCGCCGCTTGCGGTGGATGCGCTCGAGCGAGCGCGCGAGTTGCGTGTCGCGCGGGCGAGCGTGCTCGCTGCGCCGGCGCTGAGGTGCTAGGGGTGATCTCACATGTCGAGCCCCGTGTAGGTGCGCTTGAGCTCTGCGTCGGTGAGGTGTTCGCTGGCCGAGCGCCGCTTGCGGTGGATGCGCTCAAGAGAGCGCGCGAGCTGCGAGTCGCGCGGGCGAGCGTGCTCGCGGCGCCGGCGCTCAGGTGCTAGGGGTGGTCTCACCTGTCGAGCCCCGTGTAGGTGCGCTTGAGCTCTGCGTCGGTGAGGTGTTCGCTGGCTGAGCGCCGCTTGCGGTGTATGCGCTCGAGCGAGCGCGCGAGCTGCGAGTCGCGCGGGCGAGCGTGCTCGCGGCGCCGGCGCTCGCCGTGCGCGCGCGGCGACCGTCTGCGGCGGACACGCTGCAAATTACAAATTAAACGGTTAATTTAGCCAGATTAATATGCTTGGTCCAACTGCTCTGCCCAACTAATTGGACTACGGGCCTTTACTAGGGGTCGTGGTTGTACGGTCGCTGGTGCAGCTGGCTGGATTAATTATGATCAGAGCTTAGTATCCGTTTTCTATAGATTAGCATTGCACGAAAAGAGGTTGTCACCTATTTCTGCCGCAAAGCTATGGTCCGGTTTGAAGCGTGTCGGTGAAATTACAGGCCAAGGTCTCAAGGGTTGGTGCGCAGTGCAATGCTGCATAGTGCCCTAGGCGCGCCCTAGGTGGACGTGACCTGTGACTGAGATAATGCACTGTTCATACGCAGAGGGTGCCGTTTAACATAAGTGGTGTAAGCACCAATCGAGACCATAGATACCTAATGTTAAATATTGGCCAAAGACATCGGGGGACTAGAAATCTTTATAATAATATATGATGGGTAATATTTGACAATTGCTTTCATCTCGCTAATTCGTGATTGGACCAACTGTACTATTATTTATTCTGTGCCAAAGGTGGCCAATCGGCCTGTTCCATAAAAAAATATCTTTGCTCGTTTGCACTTTACGTATAGTATTCTTTTATCTGTGACTTTACATACTAGACTCTAAAAGGCTATCCGTTCACTAGGTACATTTTATACAGATGACGATTGAAAGTCAACTTTATAGGTTTTGCTAAACCTGACCATGAAGCAGCAGACCAGGGGGAAGGGCCGTCCCCTCTTGTAGAATGAGTGGGATACTAACTCGACCGAAAAGTACTAGATGGGATCTTCACAAATATTATTTTTGTCCTAACTCGGCCAAATATTTTTGGTTCGAATTATCTTTACTCAGGCTAGCTGCCAGTGCATGGAGTATACTCGGATAATACTCGGTACAGACCTGACTGGAAGAAATTAGAGAAGGCATATATCAAATATTGTAAAAAGAAGCTGAGTGATGTTGATGATGCGAGCTTACATTGTCGTGGATGGGATAGAAGAAGGGCGCGGGCGGCGGCAGCGGCAAGGTCGCGTACCGCGGCGGCATCACCATGCAGGGCGCCGGCATGCGGCCCAGCTGGGGACAACGACAAAATAACATCAAGCACAATTAGGTAGGCTTAAACAACCACCTACAAACTGCTGCACCAATCTATGCATATATCTGGCCACGCTATGCTTATACCTGCTATGCTTGGTATGATCCTTTGTACTACTGCAGCATTCACTATGTTATAGATATATGATAAAGTGCTAAGTAATTGTTTACCAAAAACACGATTAAATAAAAACCTCTATAGTTTTTTTTTACGTTGCTTCGATATTGTATTTAGAAACTTGTACCTACCCTGGAAAACGTAAACCAATATAAAATACATTGTTGTCCTCCCATTTCAAGGAATTTTAAGATCTTTATTATACGAATAAACTAACCAGCCTCAAAAATAATTCCTTCATATGCAAATAAAAAAAACAATCAAATCAAATCAATCTTTAGGCAATTCGTTTGATAACAAAAAGTCGAGTCATACTGTTTGCGATCAAAACACCATTTTCTGGTAAGCCACTGACGTTTGGGCCTCAATTCACGATATCAATGCAAGATCCGTGTTTGTTATGTGTAATTACACGATAAGTACCCTAATCAAGGCATTAGGTATGCTTCTTATCACGACATGTTGCTGGGTTCTGCTGTATAAATAGAATGATAGCAGTCAGAAATATCTTTCTTATTTTGGCTATCGAAATTTTATTTTTATACACATTTATTATGATAACGTTTTTAGAGTTTACTCATTTTCATATAAATAGAACAAATAGATGATAACAAAATAAGCCTGTTTTTTTCCCTCTGCCACAGAATACCTATATACAGTACCTCTGCGCAACATTCGCGCATCTTATACTGAACTGCACTAGAGTAATTCTAAAGTCTAAGTAGAGTAGAGTAGAGTGTTAGTTCCGTACCCAAACGGTAAAACTGGACCCTATTACTCCGCTGTCCGTCTGTCCGTCTGTCACCAGGCTGTATCTCATGAACCGTGATAGTTAGACTGTTGAAATTTTCACAGATGATGTAAATATAAAACAAAGTCCTATGCATCAAGAGCTCTTGGGTTCATCATGCGCGCATCACGTAACTTCAAACGAGCTAAAACTTTTTAAAATCTTGTATTGCACATTTGTTCGGAGTAACCTCGAATACGCATCGCAGATCTAGAACCCTTGCTACGACACGTACATTTCGAGAATCGAGCGGCTTCAGACCAAGTTTCTTAAGTATCTCTGTTATCGTCTGCGGATTCCATATTCTCATGATGACTTTGTAGGAAAAATCATCTTCTACCGCTTTCCAAAAGACGTGAAATAGCTGACCTTGTATTTTTATTAAAGATAACGAGTAATGTCATTGATTGCCCTGAAATTTTACATAAGATTAACATAAATGTTCCACTTATTAAAACCAGATTTTTAGCTCCATTGCATGTGCCAATAGTATCAACCAATTACAGTAAAAAATCATATTTATTGCGAGCAAGTGACAACTTTAATAAACTAAGTAAGCAAGCAGACTTTGACCTCTTTGTCACTAGCGTCTCCTCAGCGAGACTGTGGCTGAGCAGAGAATTCTTCGCAGCTGAGGATGACGATGTTTAGTGACCGTATAATATATCTACTTTATATCTATTATGTTTATCTAAACTGTAACTTATTTTCCACTGTATATGTAATCTGTTAAAGTATCCATTTATTCGTTAGTTTTTGCCGTATAGTTTTATATAATATAATAATGGTGATGATTGTATCGTCACTGTTTCTATTCGTTGGCTCTCTATAATGCTATCATATGTAAGCTGTTGGTTCTCCTTTAAATAAAATAAACAAATAAATAAGTACCTAAGTGGTGCCAAATATACAAATAAGGATATTGGTCGTGTACTTATATAACAAAATTTTGCTCAATTGGAATTGCGAGTTAGCCAGTTCTATAAAATAAACCGCAACCGTAACCGTTATTCTGTTAATTATTTATTCTAGCCGCAATGACATTTCTAATTTACTATTATTCAATTCAATTTATATTTAATTTTGTAAGATTGGGCATATTAATTATTTCTTGATTATTTCTTCTTTGTATCAGAGTGTTTAGAGTGACTAACCTAGGATAAGAAAACAACTAACACAATTATGATCCAATTGTTGATTGAAATAAATGAATTTATTATTTATTATTTATAAGTACTATTTAAGAAGGTATATTTATGATTACATATCTAACGTATAAATACGTTTAAATTGTTCATGTTTTGATAAAATAATACGTTAGAACTAACAAATATTTTTTTTTTCGGACCCACTATACAAACACATGAAAATTTTCTTAAACTTTTTATTTAGTGAAATCATAAATTCAATACACTATTTGAATTACTTCACACGATAAAACATAATATCAAAGATACTCGAACCACCTTTTTGAAACTGAAATACCATTTTAGACTTTTTAATTTTTGAAACATTTAATATTATTTGAGTAAGTCAAGTCATCAACAAAATTTAACAAAACTCTAAAAGGCACTTTTATATTTATTTATTTATTTATTTAATTAAGACGGACACACCAATTACATAATATATATGATTATTATGATTTTTTATAGACACGGTATCAGATCGTGCGCTCGCCTTGGCCTCATACAAAAATGTTTGTTGAAACTGGTTGAACCTAGCGCCTATAGTGTCGCTCATATCACCTACAGCGCTGTAAACAAAGCCTCGCCAGCTGATGTCACTAATCCTGACAATAGAGCCTGCTCAATATTCCGAGTGCGGAATGTGGCCCACAGATCTACTTCCTACCTAAAGCACAGCGTGCTCAACAACGCTCCACTAAACAGTGACATAGTTGTCTTTGCGTTTGAATAATACATCTCACGCTACGTGTTGAGGTCGGCTGTTTGTTTGTCTTTAAATCAGCATGGACTTGACCTGCTTTAAGGCGATGACAGACCCCAAACTGCAATAAAATTCAGAGTGAGGTCTTTAGACCTCACTTTTTCCTTTTTCTAATAAACGCATAATGCAAATACTTTAAAAAAAATACTAGGGATTCGCCCCGGCTTCGCACGGGTAGTGTTGGAATGAAAATTAGTTCCTCCCTAACACCTCTCCCCATTATTTTTTATTTTATTTTTTTAGTACATAGTGAATAAACTGTTACTTGGGAACGGAACTACACTGTCAATGTACCAAAATGTACCTCAAACGCCGGCTCATTTGGCCGGTTTATCTTGTTTTTTTATTAATAAATAAATTAGGTACCTACACTTAGATCACAATTTTTTCTCACTGCGAAGAACATACAACAAAATTGTATTACATACATACATACATACATACATACAGCCAGCCAAGACACACGCCTTTTTCCCCGAAGGGGTAGGCAGATCCTCAATGGGCCTCTTTTCACAGTGGGTTGCACCATCGTAGAATATAGACGTGACGAGTGGTGAGCTCTTCGCCGCTATTGCTTCCCACGACCACAGATAAAATAATACTATACCCACTACTGACTCGGCTAACGCTTTCTTCCAGTAATAACACATTCCATTCCATAATAAGCTAGCAGCCAGGACAAATCTTATACCAACGAATCTTATCAACAAGTCCGGGTAATCCCTTAGTCGGCTTTTACGACATCGACGGGAGGAGATGGAGGGGTCTATTCTTAGGCTGGACACACAACAGCGAATTGTATCACACTAGGTATTTATATCGGAAGTCGTAATTTATTAATTAGTTTATAATTTTTTATTCACATTCCTATCACGGGTGTGGCCTGCAGGCGACCTCTGGTAGGTATTTATTGCAAAAAAACCTGCGCTTTACTATCTAGCGATTAGTTTTATACAAGTCGTCGACGGCCTTCGGATCAGTTCGTCGTAACAAAGAACTATGGCATCAATCGATCGCTAATAATTAGGTTAGTATTATTTTATTTTGCTGTGGTGTGTCCAGCCTGAGAATAGACCCCTCCGTTTCCTCCCGTGGATGTCGTAAAAGCCGACTAAGAAGACGCCAGAGAGGCAGCAGCATCCACCTCACCACCAATTAGTGCGATCACCATCCATCCGCCTGCCAAGCGTGGTGATTATGGCAACGAATACCATACACAAAGAAAAACACTGTTAAAATTTGTTTAGGGTAGCTAAACTGGTGATATTTATGAGATACTATCAATTAAAACATGTTTATTTAGTTGTTTTCGCGAAATCATCTTTCGCTATCTGAACAAGTGTTGATGAGCAGTAATGAGCAAAAAACAGCAAAAAAAAAAACAGGCAACAAGCTATTTTTTTATTGTAAGAAAATTGCCATAGATAGTATGGAACATTCAGTATTTACAACTAAGCAGTAATATAGATTATAATAATTTAATAAATGTTGTAGATTCATTAGTACTTAGTTTCATCTATAAGTAACTATTTTTTTCTTCGTTTAAAGTCGACATCTCTTTATTCTCATTTGTTCATAGAACTCTTTCATAGTCAACTTTTTAGGGTTCCGTATTTTAAGACTGGAATAAACAAAATATTGTAATGAAATTGCACTAGTTCGGTAAAACTAACTTTCAAGCTATGTTTACTTTTAAACAACTATATTGAAAACTAACTAACTATACCTTTAGCTTTACGAGGTTTCACTAAGTTAAGCCAAATTTACATACTGAGTACCTAGTAGAACTAGGTAGTGGGTACTTGGATTTGTTTGTCCATTTTGTTTTCTCGTAGACTAATAGCATGCTGGAGAGAATAATACCCGTAACAGCTATGAAAGCATTAAACCTGTATACTTACTTGGTTATTCTTTGAGTAGGTAATCATTACTTTGAATAAGTAGTAGAACTGCTCGGACGTGTGTTTTTAAATCTATTCCAAACAGTTCTAACCTCTTGGAAGAAAACTTCCACGAGGTTCTACTGGTAGAACCTCTTGAAACAGAGGTAACCTATCTATACGCCTGCTTTATTAGAAAATGTGTTTGTACTCTAATAGGTACCTACTAGACACAAGTTCTGAATACAAAGTGGTTCTTGCAACTGAATCTCCTTGGTACACTTACAAACCCGTTGAGGCTTTTGTTTGATCGAAGCTGGTGCTAGAGCTGGTGGAATTTGTGCATCTGTTTGAATGTAGTTTGATAACTATTCATTTTTGCAGCTTATTAAAATGATATAATTGACGTAGGTATAGGTTGGTGCCGGCGTATAGGTGTATGAATATAGGTGCGTACTTAGTCTCAGACCGAAGCAATCGGATTTTCTCCAAATACTTACATAAAATACTACATAACACCCAACTGTATTAAATGCCAATGTAACACAAATGCGGCGAAATCCAAACAATTTAAATTCATCAATAAATAAATAATAAATAATAAATAAATAATGCTGGATAGTTCACACAACATTATCTAGTCCAAAGCTAAGCAGAGCTTGTGTTATGGGTAGGTACTAGATAACTGGTATATTTAATACAATACATTACATAGATAGATATTTTTTATTATTATATAGAAAATACCCGGAACACCCTGAACAAATATCTGCAGACCGTACAAATGGTTGTTGCGAGGCGGTAATCGAACCCACAACCTCCTGCGTCGCAGGCGAACCTTCGCTCGCGGCGCCACAGAGGTTGCCAACAAAAGCCCTGTGTGTGGCTTGAAGCTTGCGTTGTTGTGCTTTGAGTATTAGTTGCAATATAATCCTATGAGTTGTAAGAGGTCCTTTACCCAGGTACCTTAAGGCGCTAGGGCCCTCTCCATACAAACTAAGTTTGCTCTTATTAAGAATATTATCTAATTAAACTCCTTGAAATATTGTACACATAATCTAGACCCTAATACCTAGACCTGTGGTTTGTCTGTTTCTCATTAAACTTGTACAGTTTCCAAATCAAACAGACTTAAAGATTTGTATGGGAAATCCTGTAACCCTTGCTATTATTTAACGATCAACCACATATCTCATATTAGATAACTTCGGATTGTATGGAGCGGGCTACATAGATGGCAATAATCGCTAGATCTCTGTCGCACGGTGCATACCGCACTTGCGCGCGCATACCGCACGCAGGCCTAGTTGTGCAGCCTTGGCACAGGTGCGCGCGCCGGGCTCTGAGCGCGCGACAGGTCGCGATGACGCGCGCCGCCCACACAGATCGATACTCGATCTACTGGGACTGGTATTTGTACGCAAAATACTTCTTTTTTTTTTTATGCTACTTGGATGACGGAACAAGCAGATGGCCCATCTGATGTTAAGCGGTAACCTCTGCCTATGAACAGTGCATTACCTCATAGGCCACGTCCACCTAGGACGCATCCTATGTGGCATTGCACTGCGCCCGCCACCCTGAGACAAAGATGAAAAGTCTCATGTGCCTGTAATTTCACCGGCACCCTTACCCTTCAAACTGGAACACAGCAATACGAGCACTACTGCTTTGCGGCAGAAATAGGTATGGTGGTAGTACTTCCCCGGACGAACTCTTTCACAATAAAGCTCTACTACTACTTAACTCATTTATCTTTTGCTAAGTCCTCAATACGTTGGAAGATGACTAGAATATCACAAACACAAGGCATATACCTACACCTCACGATCTCACGTCCTCAGGTTGCAAGTTCGAGACAAATGTTACGGACAAAAATACAATTTAATTTTTGGTGGGATGAATACGGCCTACATTTTGGTATGAATCCGGAAATAAATATTCGTGGGTTAAATCCATGGGATCAGTACGGATGCTCTCAAATGTTTGTAAGTATGTTCTGCTAATATTTGTTGCGGGTCTGGGTGTTGTGGTACCTACCATGGTCCTCGTTGTTCCTGATACACAAGACCAGGGTATCCTAGTGTGGGCTCAGGACTTACGTGTCTGTCGGGTGCTATGAATATTATTATGAATGTTATTGAATGTTCTTTGTGTGCTGGGCCTTGTGCGCGATGGCAAAGAAACCTGTGTGGTGAAAGGATTGAGTGCACCAGGCAGAGGCTTCTTACATGCACTTAACATGTCTTCGAAGTTTTGTTTCTAGAGCATGCCGGTTTCTGCCTAAACCATAGCAGAGCAGCTAATTACACACATAACTATTTTCGAGTGAATAAAATCAATTACCTACAGTAGTAGTTTTTTTTTCTAAAAAACCTATTGTTTGAGCGGTTATCCTTAGGAGATGGTGATGAATCGCCAGCCAGAAGACAGCCTTTTCTGACCATTGGTCTAGGGGAGGCTAGTCTTCCCGTGACCATAAATTCTACCTAAACACACTTAGCCCTGATATCACAGTAGGTACCTACCAACCTAATGGCATTCAGTTTCACAGAATAGATCATAATTATATAGATCTCTCTTATATACATTAAACAAATAACCTGGTTCCGAAAACCAGATCCATTTATCAAACAGATAATCTGACCTTGCGTCAACACATTCACTAACTTTTAGCTTTTTTCCCATACGAATTAGCCACAGAAGTTTACACCCAAACTAGCTTTGTGTAAAGTCGACATTCAAGTAATGTGAATGTAACAAAAGTGAAATTATAAAGAAAAGTTAGTGTGAATTACCTGGTTTAGAAATAGTGGTGTAACTAGGGCTATGTTTAGAGCAGAGATGTTATCGATGTAATTATAATTATTGCTCTTTGATGTCGCCAGCGCGAGCGCCACAATCGAATTGTGTAAAAGTAAATTGAAGTAGGTAGTACTTGTTTCTTACTTTAGTAGTAGTAGAGTTCTTTTGTGAAAGAGTTTGTCCGGGGAAGTACTACCACCATGCCTATTTCTGCCGCAAAGCAGTAGTGCTCGCATTGCTGTGTTCCGGTTTGAAGGGCCGGTAAAATTACAGGCATATGAGACTTTTCATCTTTATGTCTCAGGTCTCAGGTTGGCGGGCGCAGTGCAATGCCACATAGGGCGCGTCGTAGGTGGACGTGACCTATGAGGTAATGCACTGTTCATAGGTAGAGGTTACCACTTAACATCAGATGGGCCATCTGATAGTTCCGTCATTCCAGTAGTATAAAAAAAAAAAAAAAAATATTAGCAAACTGTATCCTGTTACTGTTACTGCTAGCCTAGATGATAGCTACTGAATCATGTCATTGTTGGTCAAAGACCTCCCAAAATATCCTCCAGTCACTACGATCCTGAGTCATTGCTTGCTAATCGCGCCATCTCCTGCGTGGTCTGCTGCGACGCCGCGTCGTCTCGCTGTGTCAGGGCTCCACATAGTGGTTATTTTGGCCCACAGCTCATCAGGCATGCGACAGACATGTCTAGCCCAATTCCATTTAAGCTGGGCGGCTTTTTCCCCTACGTCGGCGATTTTAGTTTTGGAGCGCAGTATGGTGTTTCGAATCCGGTCGGTTAACCCTATTAGAACTTATTAGTTTTGGGATTCCGCACCTCAACAGGAAAAAACTGGCCAAGTGCGAGTCGGAATCGCGCACGAAGGGTTCCGTACCATTATCTATAAAAACGGCAAAAAAACACGTTTGTTGTATGGGGGCTGTTTTATGTTATAAGTTTTATTCTGTTTTTTAGTATTTGTTGTTATAGCAGCAACAGAAATACATCGTCTGTGAAAATTTCAACTATCAAACTATCACGGTTCATGAGATACAGCCTGGTGACAGACGGACAGACAGCGGAGTCTTAGTTATAGGGTCCCGTTTTACCCTTTGGGTACGGAACCGATGGTAGCCTAACGTTTCAATAGTGCAACTCAGAATCCAACGATACCGGGTTCGATCCTAGGCTCCGCACCAATGACTTTTCTAAGTTATGTGCGGATTTCCATCGCTCTGTGCTTCGGAGGGCACGTTAAGCTGTCGGTCCCGGCTGTTATTGATTAATAAAGAAAGAAAGAATGAAAGAATGAAAGAATGAAACGTTTATTTATGAATAAACAATCAAAGACACACATGCAACACGCAAAAGCAAACATCATAAAATAAAAAACAAAAACAAAAACAAATTACACAGATATAAAAATAAGGCAATTTGTGTGTGTGCCTGACGTAAGCCACAAAAGGGTCCTCAACTCAGCGATTGCTAGGCCGCGTTGGCAACCCAGCGCTGATCTTCCGTTGAGGCCCAGAGTGAACCACGGATATCCGCTTCGGTTCCGATTGAGTGCCGTGCATGCAGATACAGGCAATTTAAAAATAAAATATTTTTTTAGCATACTTATACAACTAACTAACTATGAAATTACAATGCCAAGATTAAACAAAGCTGGTTTATACAAAAAATTCAATAAACAAGAGCAAATAATAGCAGTTGATAAGCCATGTAAGAGGCCCTCGGGCGGCTTGACAAACTCCGACACTAGAGGCCAGCACTACCTCATACGAAACGACGACGACGACGGTACGGAACCCTAAAAAACCTACAAAAATTACATTAAAATTAAGAAAACTGAACACCATCGGTGTCTAGCAGGAATGATTTAGGGCCCCGAAGCTAATTACTCTATTCACGACTAGATGTCGCCACAGGAATAAAATAACGCGCTATCAGATGTAATTTGGATCCATATAAATTGCTTAACAAGTTATCACCCTTCAACTCTAAATAATTTAGCAAATTAAATGTCAATTATTTTATATGTTACGCAACCGTGTTGATATAATTGAGGTATTTCCCTTGGGTCGTGCATTGCACGCGAATGTTGCCCACCGGCTCGCGCGCTGAGGTCGCCCGGTGCCGGTCGGCTCTTGCGCAAGCCGTAAGGATCTTCGCGGATCAATGTTGACATAGATTTATGGACTTTTCGCGGAGATTGGTACTTAATTGGTGTTGTTTGATGCTGACATCATCATGTATATTAGCTTCAGCTATATAGGTACGAGTACAAGGTTATATAAATATATTGTACAGGTATATTTAGGTATTGCCTATCAATCAATGGAGTTCAGCAATGGTATTCGGGGTAGGTGTACCGTGAGTTGAGCCAATTCACTTCATCTAATTCACGCGTTGCGCGATACGCGTTGCACGCCGAACTTTACCGAGTGCAGATATCTTACTGCGCAAATCGTGATACTCGCGGAGAGGCTTCGCGCTGCCCGAATACCACGGCTGGTCGTTGTATAGTTTCGAGATAACAAGGAGGCTTGCGGTTTTGCGTCAGAAACGCAAACAGGACACTATTTAGGTCTGTCCCAAAATATCCGCCGTATCGATTTTGTTCGTATAAAATGTAGCCTATGTATATATTCGAAATCGGCAGGCTGTTGAAACTATTTACTTGTAAACACCTCCATGTACACAGCTGATCAATAAAGATTTTCTTATTGTTATTCTTATTCTGTTCTTATTCTATGTCACTCGGACCTTAGTTATTGTTTGAGCCCGAATCATAATAACGAATCGATTGACAGCTCATTCATCAAAATAGGATGATATCTAGACGCTAACAACAGTGGAACACCGTAAATACAAACTACATAGACTGCTAAAAACATAACCCTTTCATACAGCCTTACCGTAGTCGGGTAAAAAGAGACAATACATCGCATCCAAACAGCACCTTGCGCGAAGGTTTTCAAAAACCGGATGAAAAGATTGGGCTTGACCAGTTTGTGAGTTGCGTCGGCGCATAAATAAATATTCAAATTAAAATAAATAAGTCAGTTCATATCAAAACCACTTTCACTATTTTCATCATCATCATCATCACCAGCCTGTAGACGTACATTGCTGAACGAGTGCTCCCTCGTATGCGTAGGAGGATTTGCCATAATCACCACCTTGCCAGGATATCGCAGTATCGGTGTTGAGCACTCAGGTGGATGCTGCTGCCAATACTCTGGTGTAATCCCCTGGTACGGCTTTAACTACATCCATGGGAGGAGACGGAGGGGTCTATCTTAGGCCGGACACACTACAGCCTATATCAAGCCTAAGTATTATTCAGTAACTAGTAATGTCGATATTATACGTGCCTTCTTGTCGTAAGTACGTATAAATATTAAATTCAAAGGTTCTCGTCATCCACAAATAGCTATGTGTGATGCACAGAGGGGAGGGGGCTTGGGGGCGGGGGGGGGGGGGGGGGGGGGGGGGGTTACCTTTTTCTAAGCGTTCCTATTCGTGATACTCAATAATCATTTCGGTAGGCAAAACGAAAATTGGTGTTTTGGAGATGCGCGGTGATGTCTTTTCTATGGAAAATATAGACTTATCAAGTAATTTACACTAAAACATTGTAAATACGCAAGATTGACTGAAGTCCAGATAAAACATTAACCATCGGGCAGTCGGGTAAAAATAGACTTACACCAAATAAAACCAGCGAGTGAGACGTCAAACCGGAACCGTTAGTGTACAGTGTATAATCTAATTCGAACGGACATACAGACATGTTTGAAGTAATATCATTAGATTGCGTCATGGATTATGTATGTATTAATTTACAACCAGTTTCGGCAATTGACTGTGGCTTATTGCAGGCTACTTAGCCGTTGTTGGTGAGTTAGTGCAGTAACTTGTACTATTATTGGCAGTTCAGAATATCATTCCGGCTCATAAAGTTCGAAAGTGAGATGGTTGCAGTAGGTACGTTTTCACATTCATTTTGGAGTAAATAGATACAGTTGTTTAATAGCTAAGCAGAGCTTGTGTTATGGGTACTCGATAACTGATATACTATACAATACATTACAGATGTTTTTTATTATACATAGAGTAGTAGCGGAGCTTTTTTGCAAAAAAAGTTTGTCCGAGGAAGTACTATCACCATACCTATTTCTGCCAAAAAGCAGTAGTGCTCGCATTGTTGTGTTCCGGATTGAAGGGTATGGTTGCCGGTGAAATTACAGGCACATGAGGCTTTTCATCTTTGTCTCAGGGTGGCGGGCGCGGTGCAATGCCACATAGTGTGCGTCCTAGGTAGACGTGACCTATGTGATAATACACTGTTCATAGGCAGAGGGTACCGCTTAACATCAGGTGGGCCATCTGCTTGAATCGTAATTCCAAGTTGTATAAAAAAAAACAACCTAGATCATCCTGAACAAAAGTCTGCAGATGGTACAAATATTTGTTCCGAGGCTGGAATCAAAACCCCTCCTGCGTCGCAGGCGAGCCTTAGCTCGCCGCGCCACAGAGGTCGTGGTCGTATATCTATGGAGGAATTGATATCGTAGATATGTCTAAGTTACTTTGAAAATTAGGTTTAGCAACCTAAATACATAAAGTTTCTAAATAGATACCAATACTTATCTAAATGAATCATTATGGAGTGAAATTTTGGTATAGAAGATTAGCATACCTGCCTGCCTACAAGTAGGTAGGTAAATCTGCGTGTAACGGGTCATAGAGGTTATATACCTACACATTCTCGGTCGGTCGGTATCAGAATCATGCGAATATATTCAAGAACTCTATATTTTTCTATAACTGTTTAATTTGTATTTAAATGCAAATAAACTATGATCTAAAATAACTTCAACGATAGGTATGTATAGACTCTAAATTTCGATAAAAGCAAAAAGATAATTTGTTTATTGGTGTGATAGATAATACTTTCTCACTGACCTGCTATAGCGAGTGTTACACAATCTGTGTCCCCGGTAGGTATTACAGTGTTGATGTGGTCCACTGCGGTGAAAGTTTCGTTTTATTTGTGTTATTTTCTAGGCAGGGTGCCATTTCTGTATTATTTCTGATCAATTTCGCTTCGATTTTATTGTGATTGATTGTGACTGTCTTGATTCGTAATTAGTGGATAAATTTTTAACAAAATAGGTAGGTATGCTATTGGGAAAGTAGAATGCACGGATAACATATTGGTAAGAGTGTGTGTGTTTGAGGGTGTATGTGTTATATTTTTTTTAAAGCTTTTATAGACTTTTGTTTGACCACGATCTCACCTGCTGGTAAGTGACGATGTGGCCGAAGATGGAGCACAAAGGTCTAGAAGGCACCTATTCACTAGCCTTGAAAAGACCCAGATTATAGTTTTCAGGAAAGACAGACGACGGTAGTGTATTACACTCATTAGCAGTTCGCAATATTTAGTAGGTAGTTATCACCAGAATTAAAATTCAACTTCAAAAATAGGTAATCCGTTGGTACCGTAGTAAGTGTACTTGACTCTACGAATACTCTTGGCTGATAGTACCAACCTCTCGGGAAAACGTGCGCTTCCTGTTACACACTTTCGTCCCTTTTCACGAAATCACTCCCACAGATTGCAGGAAAGAAGAGGAAAGATGTTACACATCAAAAAAAGAAACCTTCACTGTTTTGGCTGTAACATCTGTCATATTCTTCTTATTCGTGTAAAAGGAAACATTGTTTTTTTTCTTGTAACAACAACAAGTAATTAATTTTGTAAAAATAAAAATAAAAAACCCTCAACGCAATGAAACGGCTGAACCGATTTTGATCAAACATAGCTAAGAAAACACACGACTAATTTACCATTAAAAAAAAAAACGTTTCATCCGTTCGGGAGCTACGATGCCACAGACAGACACAAACACACAGACACGTCAAACTTATAACACCCCGTCGTTTTTGCATCGGGGGTTAAAAACATAACCCTTTCTTTTTGGCTTTGCCGTAGTCGGGTAAAAATAGGTACTCGACTCACCTATTTACTACAATCTGTGAATGTTTTAGTGGCCATGACTTGATGATCGTACTTTATACGCCACAGATTAGTCATTGTTTGTTTATTTAGGTATGGTACTATAATCGTTGTTTCGTATGAGGTAGTGCTGGCCTCTGGTGTCAGAGTTTGTCAAATGGTACTATGGTAGTAGACTAGTCATTATAATCAGCCTGTATCAGTCCACTGCTGGACATAAGCCAATGTTCGCCATTTAGACCGATTTCCAGCTCTTCCCATCCACTTTCTACCAGTCGCCTTACACAGATCGTCGCGCCAACTTGCCAGGAGGCGCCCCACACTACGTTTACCAAGACGTGGTCTCCACTCTAGAACACGTTTACCCCAGCGGTTGTCGGTTCTTCGGCATATATGCCCACCCCATTGCCATTTCAGCTTGCTAATTCTCTGTAGGATAACTTCATTGCGGATTTTATCCCTCAGATTATACTGCGAGCATAGCTCGTTCCATAGCACGCTGAGCGACCTTGAACTGATGGACCAGGCGCACCGTGAGTGTCCACGTCTCGGCACCGTAGGTCATTACGGGTAGGACACACTGATTGAAGACTTAGAGTACGGAAGACGGAAGAGTAGACTAGTAGTAGGTACGTATATCTATTTACCTATACCTAGTGGATAGTAGATACGGCGGGTGGGTGTAGTAGGTACCTGCTGCATGCGATTGGTTCCGTAGATTGAACTGGCGACCTTTGCTATCAGTGCCGCTGATTGTTTCCAAATAAACATTACAATTGCGGAATGGGACTAGGTACAGATGGCAAAAAAGTCTGGTAAGGTTCATAGGAGTATCATGAGACCCCTAAAAAAGATTACCGAATAGTTAGTCCAGCGTCAGAAAAACGGCGTTTACGCGAGTTCCAACATACATACATACATACATACATACATACATACATGCATACATCCGGCCGGAGAGGTGAACGCACATTTTGCCAGTTTTTGCAAAGACTTCGCGATCTTTGCTCGCTCGGTCAATTAAATGGTTTTGCAGGGAGTTGATCTTCTATCTTTTGAATCTGCTGACCGTACCACTAAAGATCGCGTGAGAAATAATTGAACGAGCCCCAGGCTTACACGCGAGCCACTATACTGCAAGCTGTGACGCAGGTCTTTGTACAAATAGCTTTGTACGGTTCATTTGTGCATTTCACAGCTTAATATTTCTATTGAAGTGTTCAATGTCTTTTATTATTACTTGATGAGAATTTCGAGTTGAGTAGGTATCGGACTTTCAACAATCGCCTGCATATTTTCTACGAGGAACTTACTGACGAGCGGTGTGATCGGTGAGTAGGTGTATACCTTACTCACATAGACTCCACTCTGTACATTGTGTACTCTTCTCTGTATAGATGCCACGAGAACTCAGTCCACAGTTCTGAATATGTCATCTCACAGCCTTCGTTTCATCGGTTCTGGCTAGTGCCCAGCTTGAGGTAAGGTGGCCCTGAAGAGGGCCGAGTAACGACCAATAGTGAAAGAACCGGTGTGGTGAAAAGATGCAGTGCGGCTCGCAGAGGCTCCTTTCATGCACATGTCTTAGAGTTTTTGTTCTAGGTCAAGTCGGTTTCCTCACTATGTGTTCCTTTTTAACCCTCTTCGAAAAACGAAGGGGTGTTATAGGTATGACGTGTCTGAGTGTGTGTGTGTGTGTGTGTTTGTCTGTCCAAACGTAGCTCCCCAACAGCTGAACTGATTTCGTTTTTTTTTGTTTGAAAGGTGTATTTGTCGGGAGTGTTCTTAGCTTTGTTTGATCAAAATCGGTTCAGCCGTTCAGCGTTGGGGGTTTTTTAATTTTTACAAAATTAATTACTTGTTTGCGAGTGCACATTCTTAATTTACACAAATACATTGGTGTACGACCGGGATTGGAACTCACGACCTTAAGAATGTCGGAGTCCCTCCCACTAGACCTTCAGTGCTCTCCGCTGGCGCTGCAAACAAGTGTAACTTATGGCGCATTGCTGCTAGCCACACCCATGACTATGGATCAGATCGAAAGGGCGAGGTTAGCTTCCCCTGAGCTACACTTTGATCGCCTTCGAAGCCTTAAGGCTTTGATTTAGATCAAAATCAATGTAGTTCGTTGTGCAAACGTTTCAAGCTACGCACTAGTATTCGGGTGATGCTTATACGGCCGGTTGGCCGGTTGCTAGTAATCGCCATTTATGACACTATGTGGCTAGACATGTACAAACAGCTCTAAATGTAGGCTAACTGCAAGTCGTTCTAGGAAAACGAATGTGCAATTTTGAAGACAAAACAAAAGGCATATTTCGAGACAAATTGTCTAACTTCACAATTTGTCACGTAGACAACGAAATCTTTAAGTGTTTGATAAATGTATATACCTACTACTTTTGCCTCCAAGATCCATCAGAAAATATGAAATCCAAACTGCAAGAGCCCTCAAAAGAACCTCTACCTACATAACCTTGGAAACCTCTCAATTCAAACGCTCTTATGATTGGCATATATCTCACAGACCCGTGACGACATCCTAAGGGGTAGCCAATAGCAATTACAAACAATGCTGCAATCTGCAATACATTTGTCGCAAAGTGCTGCTTTGTTTCTGCTGAATTTGTCGGATTCAGTACCTAATATCTGAGTACTATGCGGTACCTTCTAGTCGTGCTAGAATGTGGGCTGGCGTCACTAGGCAGGCAGGTGAAAGGGACGGCCCTTCGCGCGATTGGACACGTATACTTTGGACTCACAGCCATAACGTACACTAGTTACAAATCATAACTACCAACTACCACTTACAACTTACTAATACCATCAGATCGTTGATGAGGATGTTTCCATTAGGTATACCTACATGCTGAATGGGTCAAACGAATCGTGTGTCTTATATAATTGTAAGTAAAGACTTAGGGGTTATTTAGGTGCGCTAGTTTGAAACGGTTCAAACTAGCGCGCAATGTTCGATTGTAACAATTCTGGTTTTAGTTTATTCATTTATTTATTAGAATATTTTAGATTTGGTTAAGCTGATGTAAAACGCGCTACTTTCTGAACGGTTGAACCGTCCTTGTTTGAAGTGACCTGAATTTTCAGATTGAAGATTGAAAATATACTATAATATTTGACGACCTCTGTGGCGCGACGGGCGAACGTTCGCCTGCGATGCAGGAGGTTGCAGGTTCGATTCCCGCCTCGGAACAAATATTTGTGCGATCCGCAGATATTTGGTCAGGGTGTTCTGGGTATTTTATATATATAATAAAAAATATCTATCTATGTAATATATTGTATTAAGTATATCAGTTGTCTAGTACCCATAACACAAGCTCTGCTTAGCTTGGGGCTATATAATGTTGTGTGAACTGTCCAGCAATATTTATTTTATTATTTATTTATTTATATAAAAATATGGATTCATCTCTCAGGCATTCATGCCACAAGCTAAAAGTAATAACAATTATTCCGGTGGGCAGAAGCCCACGTATTTTTTGGAGTCCATTAGTGAAAGAATTATTGTCATATCTTTTAAAACTTAGTAGTTCTTAAATTATCTTGAATAGGTCAAGCAAGGATCCTTCAATGCAAACGTAGGTTCGATAGATCGCTACAACAAAGTAAATTCCAAAACAAAGTTAAAACCTTAGACTGACGTAGTTAACGGTTTTGGTTGTGGTTTTGTTTCGGTATCAGCGCGATTGGGGCGCTGACCTTGTTAGGATATGGCATTAGTCAAACTTATAGAACTTCTAGAACTAGTAGAACTTCTATTATCATCATCATCATCATAACAAAATTCAAAATTCAATCATCGGAATAAATATTCGTGCGATCGCACATATTTATTCTAGGTGTTCTGGGTATTTTCTATGTATAATAAAAAATATCTATCTATGTAATATATTTTATTAAGTATATCAGTTATCTAGTACCCATAACACAAGCTCTGCTTAGCTTGGGGCTTGATAATGTTGTGTGAACTGTCCAGTATTATTTATTTATTTATTTATTTATCATCATCAGCCTGTATCAGTCCACTGCTGGACATAGGCCTTTCCCAATGCGCGCCATTTAGACCTATTTCCATTATACATTCCGATTTAATTTATACTCCTATCATAGTTTGGGTCAATTCTTGCGGCCGATTTTGAGCCACTTCCAATGCGTTGGCTGATTGAGCAAAAGTTTTAGTTGAAAATTGGAAAATTTGGGCAAAAGGCCATAGTAATTGCATTTAGGCTTCATTGACAACCACGTTTGTAGACATTTGACAGCGAGTACCTGCGACACGAGATGGCAGTTCCAGATTTCTGTGCGCTGGCTTCAACGATTAGGTAGGTACAATACCTGCCTGCTACGTGACTGTTAGTTCAACAATGGCAACGAGGCTGAGCAACCAACCATTGCGTGTTTCCGTGTTTTGAACAATCAAATATATACTTAGTTAATGTGCACAAAACTAAATACCTACTAAATAAAGTTGACGTATGTTCAAATGTTATTTTGAGGTCGGTCAGAGGTTTAACACCTGTGTATATTAAGGTAGTTGCTTTCGCTTGTGGCGCGAAATTATTATTTTTCGTGTTTTTTGCTCATCACAGCTCATCAACACTTCTTCAGATAGCGAAAACTAATTTGACGGTAGGTAATTATGTGACCTAACACACAAGTTTTTTACGCCGACTGTACTTCACTACCAAAATCTTCAAGGGGTCGATCAGGAATTTGAAAGTTGCCTGAAAATTTTAAGGGATCGAACAGGACGATCGAAGTCCACGGGATCGAATTATTCCCATCTGTCACCCTGCTCTGTCCCCCTAGGGTGACAGTTAGGACAAAAAAGTTCGATCTGTCCCACCGTTGCAAAAAGGGTGACAGATCGAACTTTTACAGGATCATTTTTCATCAGGCCAAGGGGGCCGCGGCCCGGCACACCACAGTACCGACTGGACTCGCTCGAATCAATTTAAAAAATACCAAACTTAAAAATGGCTGGCTGGAAACGCATCTTTTTCTTGGACTGTTATAGCGAAAAGTGCTCGGCTGGATCCATCAGGAACTAGTCTATCTATCCACACACCAAATACCATCAAAAACTGGTAATAAGTTTCCAAAGTTTGTCCCTTTCTCATTCCATCGAAACAGACAAAACATGGTGTAACTATTCCAAGGATGTTTTGCGTTTGTTAGTAGCACGGTAAACACTTTAAAAACAAATAACCATAATTATTTAAAAATAAATAAAAAGGTTGCCTGGAAGAAATAGCTTTCAGCGATAAGGCCGTCCATTGTACTATAATTTGATTTAGTTAATCCCTTTCTTTTAGTGTTTTATTTTTCTGGTGTACACTAAAGTGTAGTTATAGTTATATGTAGTTATATGTTTTACTCGAATGTACGTATAGCTAGTTAATCTATCTAATCTATCTATTGATCATAATTGACCTCGCCCCACTGTGGTCATCTAGCGGCTGGTGATGATGATGATGATGCTACCTACATACATAAATATGCAGGTATATGCAGTTTTAGCTAAAGCAACGTGTGCAACGTCCACTTTGCGCAAGCGGGTAAAGTTCAAAGCGTCCGGCGCGCTCACTAATGGCGCATTTAATGATCCCTAATCGCCGGACAATTCGCCTTTTCTTTACGTATAGTTAGGTGGTCCGTACATGCACTCCCTTTTGTAAGTAGAAAACATTTTGAAACGTCTCACAGTCATCAGCACGTTAGCAATACCCATTTTGAAAATGGTTGCCAGTTGATTTGACAATCGAATCTTGGTGATATATTGGTTTTACGTCACATTATTTAGCTTGATATGTGGCATCTTTATGGCCATCGCATGGTCCCACTTATTACAAGTAATTGATTTTGTAAAAATTAAAAAAACCCCCAACGCAATGAAACAGCTGAACCCATTTTGATCAAACATAGCTAAGAACACTCCCGACTGAATCACCTTTCAAACAAAAAAAACAAAATCAAAATCGGTTCATCCGTTCGGGAGTTACGATGCCACAGACCGACACACACACAGACACGTCAAACTTATAACACCCCGTCGTTTTTGCGTAGGGGGTTAAAAATGGAGATTCCTAAAATTAAAAAATACGTGTCTGTGTTTAAATTTTAAACACAGACACGTATTTTCCCTCGCAGGGATAGGCAGAACCTCATGGGCTTGGTTTCACTGTGCGTCGCAATCGTGGGAATACAGACGTGATCAATGGTGCAGTGCTTTCCCATGACTAAGTCGGCTAACGCTCTCTTGTAGTAATAAACACGTTAAAATACTACTAATATAGATATCAATGTGTAAAATTTAAACATGCTCCTAAAAATGCCTTCATTACCTACATAGTCTTTACCAATAGACTTTTAGAAGAAACGTGTTTGTTACAGTTTGTGACATATGCTTCCGCCACGCCGGCCGACCCAGCAATCACTTCATTTCTTCGAACCTTGCACAGCGGGTTCACAGGTTTTTGTCGGATTGCGCGTAATTGCACACTGCCTGCATCCGACTGCAACAATGGCATGCTTGTCGCAATACTACTACCCTGCTGTTGGTGCAATGTAATTGATTTCCAGTTACAATTTTAGCGTCGCAGATATACTAGGCATGTAAATATTAATATATATTAAGCGCATAGCTTTTATAAAATGTATTAGTGGAATCGTGTGTTGATCAAAATGAGCCTAAACACGGCCAGTCTATTATTATCCATCGAGGAGTGCAACTTCCGTCTCCATCATCAGATCAGTACGCTGTCACCATAATATTGTATTGTCATCGGAACTTGACAGGTATGCAAAAATTCAGCTCAATCGGTCGATAGGTTCAAAATTCAGTTTCAAGATTTGTCCCACACTAACAGGTCGAGCTAAATAAAAGCTTGTACAATGTATTTGTGCTGAACCACGAAGCACGTACCTTGGTGCCATGTGGCACACCGTAGACACGACTTGCGCAACTGGAGCCGACAACCGCAGAGCGCATTGCGCGGCCCTGCGGTCGCATTGCATCGCATGTTTACCATTACAAGATACATTGTCCATTCAGCCACAGGACCACATCGGGAACAGGATACATCAGGGGCTTTGTGTATGACGCCTCAGTTGGATAAAGAATTACCTCTCAATGCGGCTAGCTTGATTTTCGGCTATTTTACTTTTTCATTTTTAGCTTTTCCTATTCACTTTCTAACAGCCACCTTGTGCGCTCCGCTTAGCCGAGGTGCCACACACTATACGTCTCCCAGACGCGGTCATCACTGGTCACTAGTCAGATCTTTGGCATATTAGGTATGTGTCCAACCAACACCAGACCAATACCTACAATACAATACTCGTACAAAGCTAGCTAATTCTTATATTATTTAGCGATGATCGTAATTCTCTATCGGATAATCTCGTTGATTTTATCCCTTCAGGAAAACACCAATCATTGGTAGATCAATGTTCTAATCTAAGATATGATACATTACAACCGGTATTTTTACCAGTTAGGCAGTAACCTACCCAAAAACAGGGATGTTAATGAAAATGTACTTACCTACCTTAAAAATCTAAATCCAAAAACTTACAAAATCCGTCGACAGTCATGTGTAACTTACCTGAAACAAACATAAAACATTTTAAAGAGATCAGAGATAGTGAACGTGGTTTGATGTGGACTAGTCTTCGTCCTCAGGATTGTAGACTTAACCAAGAAAAAGTTGACTACCAAAGGAAGAGCTAGTACCTACGTTTTTTCCATGTCCATTCGCCGGAGAAATTGTGCCATACTTTCATGGAAGGCCATGCGAAGACGGTGCGATTTCTACGTGATTGACGGGGTATAGGCACGTACAGGTTTGCGGCCACTCTCGCCGAGACGAAACCGAAAGCGGCAGCATGCCTGGTGGCGAGATACCCTACCCTACCTGCACCTACCTACTACCTGTATAAACTAGCTCCTACCTAGGTAGGTACCTAGCTGCTTCCTAGCTCTTCATGTTACCTTTACCCTGCTAGATTTCGTGATAATAGAGAAGAGCTCTCAAAAATTATTGATAGTTTAGAAGACATACCGTGCTCGGGCACATTTTTCATGCAAAATGTTGATAATTTACCCATTTTAATGTACTTAATGTGAAGTGTCCGATAGGCTCCTACGTCTCCACCCGTGGATGTAAGGCATTACCCAGACTTGTTAGTAAGATTCGTTGGTATAAGATACCTGGTTGCTACTTGCTAGCTTACTATGGAATGTGTTATATAATGGAAGAAAGCGTTAGTCGGGTCAGTCGTGAAAAGCAATGGTGGCGATGGGTACCCACGGTGAAAAGAGGTCCATTGAGGCTCTGCCTACCCTTCGCTATTTTTTTAGTAGTACTGTGTTCCCGGATCTGCGTATTTTTGATTTTTGGTAAAAATTCATAAATAATACCCACGGTACCTTCCAGTGACTACGGGAGGGAGGGAACATGGGTAACAAACGACTATATCCTATGCCCACGATAGGTACTTGAATATAACGTAAATACTGCGTTACGATATTATCGTAACGACATCTGTAACGGGAGGTAGAGCAGACAATATAATCTGGAGCATCTCGCGTTTAAACAATATCAGTGCTTTGGACCCGTGCTATGGTTTTAATTAACGTAAATGCCGAGTACGTAACGTACAACACGACGTTATGCCTGTTGTGTTTATATTTGCTGAGAGTGAGATCCTAGCATAGATTGAGCTCAGAATATAATTGCCAGTGCCGTAACGGGTTCACATACCTATACCTATAACAGTACACAGGTTGGCGCAAAATGTATTTTATATGTAAGTAATAGAAAAAAAAATAAAAAAAAAACATACCTATCTATTTGATGCATAAAAAAATTGTAATGTTTTAAATATTATATCTGTTATCTGGCCGTCATTAGAGTTGAAGCTAGTTTCTGCTCTTTTTATGTAATTTTGCATCACGTTCGTCAAGATTTCCGGCGTTACGGCGCGTTCACATAGAACGTCCGTTTTACAGTGGGGTAAGCACGAATAATTTACGTTAGCGAGACGCTAGCGAGTCGATAGCAAATGTCAAATACTAACCAATAAAATAATTAAGATTTCTACTTACCACGATATCGTTGGCCAATATTTGACATTGACTATCGACTCGCTAGCGTCTCGCTAACGTTAATTATTCGTGCTTGCCCCACGTCCATTTAAACGTAATGTTATTAGCGTATGTAGTTGTATGAGAAAGAAGTTTAATATGATAAAGCTGCGAAGTGCGAGTCAGACTCGCCCATGAAGGGTTTTGTAGCAGCAAGTAACATAATACAAAAGTTCTTGGATGGTTTACGATTTATGACGTATTAAAAAAAAACTACTAACTAGATCTCGTTCAAACCAATTTTCGGTGGAAGTTTACATGGTAATTGTACATCATATTTTTTTTTAGCTTTATTTTTCTCTTGTTTTAAAAGTTACAGGGGGGGGGGGGGCACATTTTACTATTTTGGAAGTGTCTCTCGCGCAAACTATTCAGTTTAGAAAATATATATTAGAAACATCAATATAATTTTCGAGGACCTATCCATAGATCCCACACGATTGGGTTTGACGGAAAAAAAATTGAGTTCCCGTTCTACATTTTTTTTATCTTTTTTGGTTTGAAAATATTATTGCGGTTCACAGAATACAAGCCAAGTTTCAAAAGCATAGCTCTTATAGTTTTCGGAAAAAGTGGCTTTGACTTACGGCCGGACAGACAGACAGACAGACATGACGAATCCATAAGGGTTCCGCTTTTTGCGATTTGGCTACGGAACCCTAAAAAGAGCTTTTTGATAGAACCTAGAGATGACCAATATTTGATCTGTTTGCGCCCTACGCATACGAGTAGCTCCCATACATTTCCTGTCTGTAGGTAAGTGAAATTTCACTCGATAAATTAAATACACGAGTACAAGCCAGTCAAGATGTTGTGAGATGTTTTTTGCTCAAGATTTGTAGTAGATACCCAACATTGCATAAGAATAAAGTGGTCACATACTAAAACAAACAGTTACGAAGTCGTTTTGCTGTTGAAATGTCATCTTCTTGCACAATATTGAGTGCATGAGCATGCGATATTACGAAGTAATTCAATAAATACTTTGAATTATTAATTAGTACATCTAGCTAGTCTTCAGGCATTGTGGTATAGGCGACGAGAAGACTTGGCGTAGTTTTCCGAACGATGCCCAGCCCAACTGCATTTTGCATGGCACCGCGTATTTTTAATAATCTGCCTACTGACATTTTAGAAATATGTACAATTAATATATTCAAATTCAAATTAAAATATTTTCTTTTGCAAAAGGTTTACTATAGTATCAATGAATATCTGAATGATTTTTAGAGACGCGATTTTATTGATTATTAATTTATTAACTGCCTTAGCGTTTGAGTATATTATATTATTGTAATTTTTTATGAAATTTGAATAATTGTGAATCTGTGATTTATCTTTTAACTTGTAACAATGTACTTTTTTTTTTAACTTTGCATGCTGTAAAGCTGATCATGGCCTGTATCTTTTTATTGTTATTATCATCTTATGTACCTATGTTTCGCAAAATAAATGATTGATTGATTGATTGATTGATTGATTGACTGGAAAAAAAAACTGAATCCTCCTCTTGGCCTCCTTCTCAAAGTTATGTCTACCTAAACGGCCTATGTCCAGCAGTGGACTAGTGTGGGCTGATGATGATGATGATGAGATCTAGCTATGGATTTGGGGAAATTATACGTTTACTGAGGAAATAAGAACACGAATAATATCGCGTGCGCGAGTATCAGGAGTTTTGCTTGCATCTGCAATTGCAACTGCATCTGGCCAGGGGGTGCCACGGGTGAGTAATAAGGGATCATCAAAGACAATGTAGGTTACTACCTACTAATTTAATTGGACTTGCCCTTTATTGTTATTTGATTGTATTATTTTTATATTTGCATGCACTATTCGTGTCCGCAACACGGAAATCCAAAGGAGGACAAAAGTGGCAGATATTGGAGACTGTATTGCGAGACTAAAGTGGCGCTGGGCAGGACAGATTGGTGACGGCAGGTAGTGTAAAGCCCTGACCGGTGGCTGAAAGGGAGCAGTAGAGGCCGTGGCAGGCCATCAGCCAGGTGGGCGGATGATATAGAGGCCGTAGACGTATGAAGATTCCCATTTCAGGTTTTAAAAGTATAATGATCTCCACATTATTTGCTTTCTCAATGGCCACTTGCTGGTGTAATTCGGGGGCAGGCCGCCATAATCGAATATGATGGTGGCGTTATCACAGAATCAGACGCGGCTTTCCCACTAGCTGCGAGCAGAGTTCATCGCCCCCTATTGTATGCATTGTTTCTTTCTTTCTATTGATTTGTTTGATTGGCACACGCATCCATTGTGTAGAGTCACGCGAATTTATAATTGCATAGCCGTTTAACTACCGTACAAATAATAGACAGGTGCTTCCTACTTCCAATGTTTGTTTACAGCCCCGTCTTCGTGCGAGTTTTCTTTGGCCAGTAAAATTGTATGAGCGGTCGATAATGCGTCGGGTAAAAGAACACGATTATTCTGTCATGCTCGGAGACTCATAACGAGATGATTAAAGCAAAAATAACATGAAAACGAGGTTTTTAAAATAAGTTTTTTGTTACATAATCTTTGTAAAAACAAGCTTTAATTAAATTTGGGATCGGAAGCGCGAGCTGCTGGCCTAGCCAAGTGGCATTCGCTTCGAAGCGATTCCGTTTCTACAGTCGTAATACAATACAATAGACCAAAATACTGCCAGGCTACTATTAATCATCGAGGAGTTCCATAGTCTTCCTTCCGTCTCCATCATCAGTCAGCTTGCTGTCACCATAATATTGCATCGGATGTTACAGGTAACCTGTAACTTCCACACACCAGGCACACACGTGCCTTTCATCTCAATCGGTTGGGGACTGGTTACAAATTCCGTTGCAAGATTGGACAAACATGTAGCCTTTTGTTTTTTTGTGGTCATTAACAAGTGAAGTTAAATAAAAGACAAATTCTGCAACTAGCACTACTCTGCTCAGAAAGTATGAAGGATGAGCAGTTAGACTGCGCCAACCCCAAGCAGAAATCTTCATACAAAAAAAAACGCCACGCGCCGCTCGAAAACGCGGTTTTTATTGAATATCTCGTGAAATATAAAAAACCCCGTGGGTGATCCCTTCGCTTTATTGTATTGATCTTATTTATCTAATTTTTGACCCAATAATCTGTACCATATTGACAAACAATCGAATCTAGCCAAAAGTAACTTGGTAACTTTGTGATATTTTTTTATCAAGAATTTTTTTTCCTATCATGTTTCTGTCTGGGTGATCCCTCGGTATTATAATGTAGTATCCATGCATATTTTTAATTTGAATATTATACTTGATTAAGTCAGTTAAAAATCTAATCTAAGATTGGTAATTTTGCGTTACAGGCGCGCCGTTTATTTTTCGTGCGCTTTTGAAAGGTTCGTAGTAGGTTCATAAGGCGTCTGGCGTCCGGCTCAACAATATTTTACTAAGAAATATCTGTCCAATGAGACATCATCGCAGTACCATAGTTCTAGAATCACAGTAGCTATTATATACTTTTTATTGGAAGTTGATTTCTCGTGCTGTGGTCATCAGGAAAGCGTCCATAAGCGAGGAGAAAGTGCGGTAATTGCGCGCCGCGGGCGCAACTACGTTTTTGTCTTGTATGGGACGTGTATGGAGGTGAAATGGTACAGGATTCTACAAGGTAATTTAAGGCTTTTTTCAACAAGTTTAAAATGTAAGTACCTACCTTTACAGTTAATTCAATGTGAACAGAAAACTTGCCTTTGGGATCTACCTACGAGCAACTAAATATTAAGCAAGGGATAAGCATCAAATTGAACCTATAGTATGCTTACCTGAGGTGCTACTGCTGTGGTGTGTCTGACCTGAGAATAAACCCTCACGCCTCCTCACGTGGATGTTGTAAAAGCTGACTAAGTGATTACAGGGGAGGATAGGCAGCAGCATCCACCTGAGCACTCAAAACCAATCCAAGCGTGGTGATTAAGGCAAGTCCCTCCATTACATGGAGACGGGGAGGCCTCGTGCAGCAGTGGACTTCCAACGGCTGAGGATGATGATGCTGCTGACACTGAGATGTACTATTTTTTGTCACATCCAACAGTCATATTGGATCCTGTTCATCAGTCCTGATCCAAGAGTCCTGATCCCAAACTAGGATTACCTGTCAGGGTATCAGAAACTACGAGTACCATGGCACCACAACAGCCAGACCCGGAACAAATATTTGCAGATCATACAAACATTTGTCCCGCAGTATTATTTATTCTGTGCCGCAGCGGGAATCGAACTCGCAACCTTTCGCCTGTGACCAATGCCTTCCTACTTAACAATCTTCTTTCTACTACCGGTTATTTATTTTGATTTCATTTTATGTTTAATACTACCTACCTAATTGTCTTTAGTAAGTACTAGTTTTTTTTCCCCTTGTGTTATGTTTATGTGTGTGTGTGTGTGTGTTGTGTCCTCTTGGGGAAAAATTAATAAATTTTCTTTCTTTCTTTCTTTCTTTCTTTCTTTCTTTCTTTCTTTCTTTCTTTCTTTCTTTCTTTCGCATCTCAGCTGGCTATTCACCGAGCTACAGAGGTAGTCTAGCTACCAGGCTGCTAAGCTGGTAAGCTGCTAGGCTTAGCTTTGTGTAGCTACCTAGAGTATATTCTGTGCTAGAGTGTGGTTATTGTGTACGCAATGAATAATTAATAGAAATGGTAATCTGCAACCTTCCATCACCTCCCAGCGGACATCACAATGCCTGAAACCAGCATAATGCAATATCATGTTCTCATTTCTGAAATAACAATCTCATAGAGATGTTGCATTATAATTACAAACAAACGGACGGACAAGCTTGTTTAGCATATAATGTCTGCTGAGTATGGATTTATGCTGCCGTCATCGGTCACATCCATCAATGCTTATGTGTCTTGCGAAGTCTACATTAACCTGACGATACATAACGTTCAATGGCTAATGTTCGATATTCTTTGTCTACATTGTTCCACTAGTGGAACGCCCACGACTTCGTTCGCGTTATATTTTTCCATACAAATTTCAATACCCCGCTGCATCCCCTATGGGGAGAATTTCGTAAATTCCTTTCTTAGGGTATCCCTAGAACACAAAATACAATATTCACTATGACCATGAAGCAAAAGATTCCTTGCTTAAGATTCCATGCCAATAGCGTGTGACGTCATAATGTATTATATACGATGATTACACGCAGATATCGTAACGAGCCTGCGTTGTAGTACAGGCAAATTAGGTGATTTTTAGCAAAAGTGTGGAAGTAATTAGATGTAGTCACAAAACCAAGTGTCAAGTTTGGTAAAAGCGAATAAGGGGGCAGGTCTCATCCGCTCAACCATTGACCTAACAGACGTTGTCCGGCCCAATGTACAGCTCGTTCACCGTAAGATGGTACCTGCCTTGGTTGGCTGCCATCTTACTGTGAACGTGCTGTAGTTCGAGTTCATACAAAAATCCTTCAGTTTTTCTTTCACTATAGTCCTTATTCGAACTAAGTATATGGAACATTTAAAAAAATTACAAATTGGTCCATTCGTTCTCAAGTGATGCACCAACGCAAAACAATGTACAGTATTTAATTTTTATGTATAACTAGCGACTCGCCCCGGCTTCACACGGGTAGCCCCCGGTGACCCCCACGCCTATGTCAATCTCCTGGTTCTAAGCTACCTCCCCACCAATTTTCAGCCAAATCGGTTCAGCCGTTCTTGAGTTATAAGTGGTGTAACTAACACGACTTTGTTTTATATATTCTATATATATGTGAATATATAACTTGTGAACATGTAATTTGTGTAATTTTCACTAGAAACGGGATATTTACCATGATTTTTGAGTTTTATATGTTCCCGATATTTCGGCACAGTTGCATGCGCCATGATCACGGGAGAACTGACTAAAGTCTTTGCGAGTAGATGTTATTGGCAGATATATCGATCTACCCTCTTTCTCACTCTTTTATTACGAACGAAACCACTACCATCGGTTTCATTGTCACAATTCACACCAACTCGACACACAACACTAACGGTGTTCGGACGCGTAGCAGGTACCACACTTTTTTGATTCTTACACATTCTTACCACAGGCTTCCATACTCCAGATAATTGAAAACCATCTTCTCTATTGAAGAAACTACTACAACAATTACTAAATAGAACTACTTTTGGCACATCTTAATGGAGTACATACGAAGATGAGGTTTACGTATGAGATGGAATGTGATCGACGTTTGGCTTTCCTAGACGTATTGGTACAGGTCCGAGAAGATGGTGGGTTAGGCCACTCTGTTTACAGAAAACCTACACACACGGACCGATATCTTCATGCTGATTCGCACCACCACCCTCGGCAGCTCAATTCAGTGGTAACATCTCTCACCAACCGAGCAGTTGACCTGTGTGATGAGAATCACATTGAAAGTGAGCTAGCTCATGTCCAGCATGTGTTGCGTAAGAATGGATATAAGCTTCGGTCATTACCATCCCGACCTAGGCCAAGACCCCGCAGATGTAGAGTAGAACGTAGGCCAGCGTCTCTGCCATATGTTAAGGGGGTGACGGACAAAATTGCGAAAGTCCTGCAAAAGTTTTCCGTAAAGACCATCTTCACTCCCTTAAAGAAGATATCGCACTACTTGCGTTCACCAAAAGACAGTTTTCCACTAGAAAAGCCAGGGGTGTATAAAATTGATTGTAGCTGTGGGAGTTCGTACATTGGCCAAACGAAACGTACGATAGCGTGTCGGGTTAAGGAGCACATACGAGCGGTCAAGAACAGGGACATACATAAGTCAGCCATAGCAGAACACCTTTTGGAATCTGGCTCAAATCATTGGATCGAGCTACACAGTCCGCAGGTAATCTCGACAGAGCGACATTACATACCGAGAATGGTACAAGAGGCAATTGAGATTACTAAGTACAGAAACTTCAATAGAGAAGATGGTTTTCAATTATCTAGAGTATGGAAGCCTGTGGTAAGAATGTGTAAGAATCAAAAAAGTGTGGTACCTGCTACGCGTCCGGACACCGTTAGTGTTGTGTGTCGAGTTGGTGTGAATTGTGACAATGAAACCGATGGTAGTGGTTTCGTTCGTAATAAAAGAGTGAGAAAGAGGGTAGATCGATATATCTGCCAATAACATCTACTCGCAAAGACTTTAGTCAGTTCTCCCGTGATCATGGCGCATGCAACTGTGCCGAAATATCGGGAACATATAAAACTCAAAAATCATGGTAAATATCCCGTTTCTAGTGAAAATTATGTACATAACCATGATAGTTTCAAAAGTTATATGTAATTTGTGATTGCATATATCTGTTAAATACTCAGAGCATTGCGGTCTCCATGGTAAAAACTTAGAGCATTGCAGCCTCCGTAGCAGAGGTTAAAAACATAGATATACGTGCGAACCAGAAGTCATACATAGTCTGGCTGTTGTTGGTGTCTAAAGGCCGATATTGATAGCGATAACTGTCGGTCATTTTACACGTCTTCCGCTCTGTCGGTTGGAAAGTTGATTTGAGTTTAGATGTTAATTCATAGTATACTAGCTGCGCTCCGCGGTGTTACCCGCATATAAATGTCGATCTCGTAAGAATATCTGGATAAAAAATAGCCTATAGGTTCCAGGAATCCAGCTATCTCTATTCCAAATTTCATCCAAATCAATCCAGCCGTTTCAGTATGAAGAAGTAACAAACACACTCAGAAACTTTCGTATTTATATTAATCATTAGTGTGATACGTATAGCGTGAACAAAATTCAATAAAATCCAACCAATTTTGAATTGAACCAAGTTTCAATAAAATCGGTCAAGCAGTTTCAGCGTGATGGTTTTTGAAAAATCCTGATTGACAGATAGACTACAATGCTTTTAGTATCAACGTCGGTAAGGATAATAGTACAAATAAAATTTAGAAAAAAATGTCGGCTCTACAATGACTACCTAACGCTAAACCCTCGCAAATCTCTGACTCTACCTACGGATTCGGCCTTATTGTTTTTAGATTTGTAGATTGCATCGACTCAAAATTACTTATATAATAAAACAGAAATCGCTTCCTATAGCGTAAAACAACCATCAAAATGTCACGGTTGCGCAAGAGTCGATACTCGGAGGTTCCATTCACGTAAGTACCTGATTCCGATGAGCGTATCTTATCGACAGATTTCAAATTATGCAATGCCATTAAAATAGTATCAGCAAATTAAAATCCGACAGAGAACTAAGGTCATCGACATAGCTCAGAAAATTAGCAGGCTGAAATGGCAATGGGCTGGGCATATATGCCAAAGAACCGACAACCGCTGGGGTAAACGTGTTCTAGAGTGGAGGTACGTCTTGGTAAACGTAATGTGGGCGCCCCCTGGCTAGGTGGAGCGACGATCTACGTAAGGCGGCTGGTAGAAAGTGGATGGGAAGAGCTGGCAATCGGTCTAAATGGCGCGCATTGGGAGAGGCCTATGTCCAGCAGTGGACTGATACAGGCTGATGATGATGATATATTAAAATAAAATGATAGCATATCTAGTACATTACGACGTAATGACAGTAGCAGTTGTAGAAGTGTGTTTAAAGAGATAGGAATGTAGCGATTAGTAGAACACCTAACTGCTAGGTAGGTACAGTAGCTAATACTAATTTATAAGATTGCCGTATTTATCATGTGTTTGTGCCGTGGTGTGTCCGGCCTTAGGGTAGACACCTCCGTCTCCTCCCGTGGATGTCGTAAAAGCCGTAAGGGATTATACCAGGGGACGGGCAGCAGGATCCACCCGCCAGATGTAAAGTAAAATTCGAGTTTTCCCAGTGGTTGGTAATTGGTATCAAGACGGTATACATTTTTTGAATGGAGTTGAATCAACTCAACAGCAATACTGCGATCACCAATCCACACCTGCCTTAGTGATTATGGCAAACCCCCTAGACATGGGGAGGCCTCGTCCAACAGTGGACAACCAAGGGCTGATGATGATGTGGTATATTGGTAAATGGGAATATCCTAAATAGATAAACTACCTAAGAAGGCCAGGCCAAGAGTAACTGACCATTTTTGAAAAATGTAATGAGGTTGAACTTTTAAAAGCCTGTAATGGAGCTTTTTTATTTTCTGTATTTTTATGTCTTGTCCAATGCTGTATTACTATTATGTGTGGATAATGCACTGGGCTACAATATTGGCCTATTTGTGTTACTTAACTCTTTTATATCCTAAGATTTATATTCTAGCTGTTTATTGTCCTTGAAAAAATAAAAAATAAATAAATAAAGTAAACATCGATGTCAAGATCGTAAATGTAAAAGTAGTCTCTGCCTATCCCTCTTGGTATTAGGCATAAGGTTATATATGTAAGTACCTAGGAAGAAGAGGCCCCAGCAGATGAATAAGATAACATTGGCGTAATTAACAATGGTTAGAAACGAATGTAATTAATAAGAAGTTTCCTTCTGCGACGGAGGTCCGGAGGGTAATGAGAGGAAGCGTTTAGAGCCAGTAAAACGTAAGCAAACAGCATTTACCTAAGCTTAGGGCTACCTTAGTAGTTTAGCTCCAATAACAATCCCGACTTTAGGGTATAATTATTGTGTTCTATCCAATGATTTTCTTAGAGACAATAAACAATTAACCGCCCTTGGTTTTCTAAGAAAATATTGTTAAAGAATATTAAGTACCTATGCTTGCTCCTTCTGGCAGTTTTCCATCTCATCTGTCGGCTCGTTTGATCCAGCAATAATTGCACAGAGGTACTTCCTCGTGGTACCGCTTCCATTATGCCATCAATCTGCGAGCTAAGATCTCTGCCAATCAAAGGTTTACGGAGTGTTTTGCGGTTTATTTCTAGGTGTAGTTTTAAGAGGTATACAACTTTCTGAAAATTACCTTTTACATAAACGCGAAGGTTTGCATGACAAGGTAGCGCCCAAAGTAGTTATCAAATGGTGCTTTTTTCCGAGTGGATTTTGACTGTGAGTCTAATCACAATTTGAAAAGTAATTTACTCAGATTACGCTATATTTATTTTCCTACTCATCCTAAACGTCGTCAAGAAATCTCTGAAAGAATGAATGAATGAAAACTCTCGGGTAATTGCTCGCCTGTCACATCTCGCTCCAATTCCACTGGCCAATCATAAACATTATTTTTAATTCGTCCAAAGCAAAGTAAAACCTACCATATATTTAACTACTAAAGTGCAAAATAGTTTGCGTTTGGTAATTTATAGAGGTGCGTGCACGCATCTAGATGATCTAGTTTTCTATTCAAGTTCGTAGTTACGAGTAAATAGCGGATGTGCAATTACAAGATGGAGTTGGTAATTGTGTGTTGATTATGAACTTGTATTTAGGGCTGAATGCGCTAATGACAGCTCTATAATTGCGATTAGTCCCATGACACATCGCTGGAAGACATTATTTTGTGAGCAGATCATTAGATCTTTATCAAATCTCGATGCTTACTCTTGAATCCAATTCCTTTCAAAACCAACGCATATTTAGCACTGTTAAACAAAATCAAGATTGAAATTGAATTCGTGTACGCCAGGGTTTCCCAAAGTGGACGATAACGCCCCCTTGTGGGTAATGCAGACCTAAAGGGGGACGGTAAGAGACCCAGAACAAAAATGGGGGCGTCAAATCAGACACACTTTCTCATTTAAAAAAAAAAAAAAAAAAAAAAAAAAAAATTATTTGACAATCACACAAAAAACACAGAACAGACAGAATATAAAACGATAGCGTAGATACAACAAAAATATATGAAAACATAACAAAAGAAAACAAAACATTTATAATATCTACAGACTATTTTAATAGTTATTAGTATTCCTAGATAGGTCATTTTCGTAGATAATAGACCGCGGTCAATCATATTTTAACAAGTTTTTGTTAAATAACCCTATTTGTGCATGTTTAATGTGGTTTTTATGTAGGTGAAAAAATGGAGGCGCTAAAAAATAATTATGAATTGTGCAGAAGACAAAATAAGTTTGGGAACCCCTGGTGTACGCGATCGACTGCACGTAGTGAATCTTGGGAGAACAACACTACGTCGGTCGGTGTGGACCATACATAAAAGGGTACCTATTAGGATGTCAAGGGTCCCCCTGATCATGGCCAAAATCATTTTAAGATAAATTCCCGTAATTTGTAAAATAAGGGAATGATAAAACTAAAAAAAATATATGATGTACATTAAACCATACCATGTAAACTTCCAACGAAAATTGGTTTGAACGAGATCTAGTAAGTAGTTTTTTTTTGATACGTCATAAATCGTAAACCATCCAAGAACTTTTATATTATGTTACTTGCTGCTACGGAACCCTTCATGCGCGAGTCCAACTCGCACTTGGCCGATTTTTAATACCTACTGCTTTTCCTACTTATCAATGTGCCTAGTCTTTTGAACTCCCCTGTTCGGATGTTTAGCGATAAAAAAAAATGTTTTGCTAGAAAAATAGTACCTATTGGGTAGTTGTTCGGTGCAAAAAATGTGTGACTGTAACAATATTACTTTATAACAATAATATAGGAACGGCGAGTTAAATGGAACCAACATGATAAGCACCTGACAATCTTAGATCTACGGGCATACAGAACAGAACCAATCATAAAGAGTTAATAAACAAAATTGAGTTTAAAAAAATCCGATACTTCTGAGACTAGAAGCTTTTTAATCAATATTTTTAGCTCAATTTATAGGTTATTTTTAATTTATTCTTCTTCATTATTTTCCGAAATATAATTTGAATTATAGTTTATGTTATATATTAAATTACTTATTAGCCTGCCTTACGGCTAGATTGTAATGTGCATTTATTTTGTACAATAAAAAGTTTTCAGTTATAGAGTTTCAAAAAATATTTTAAAATTGCTAAATTCTAATAACGTTATGTTGCTGACTGTACTAATGTTAAATTATAAGCTGTATGAGCGGTGACAGGCGGGCGATTCGAACTCAACAATCGAGTGTCGTGAGCCATCCTTGGCACACATACCATGCCCTGCCCTGCCCTGCCCGCCCCGCTCGACCACCTACCTAGGTAATTATGTGCCCTACAGATAGATACACTCTTTTTTTTAATACTTGTTATGACGGATCAAGCAGACGGCCCACCTGATGTTAAGCGGTACCCTCTGCCTATATGAACAGTGCATTACCACATAGGTCACGTCCACCTAGGACGCGGCCTATGCGGCATTGCACTGCGCCCGCCACCCTGAGACTTAAAGATGAAAAGTCTCATGTGCCTGTAATTTCACCGGCACCCATACCCTTTAAACCGGAACACAGCAATGCGAGCGCTACTGCTTTGAGAAATTGGTATGGTGGTAGTACTTCCCCGGACGAACTCTTTCACAAAAAAGCTCTACTACTAAATAAACATCACTATCAAACTGATTCATCATCTATTATTTTATAAAAACGGGAAATTTTCACGTACCGTTATATCGATGTAAGCAGGGTGATTCATCATTATCATCATCAGCAGTCTTAGACGTCCACTGCTGAACGAGGCCGTCGCAACAAAATATAGTTCAATAGTAGAGCTATTTTGTGAAAGAGTTCGTCCGGAGAAGTACTACCACCATACCTATTTCTGCCGCAAAGCAGTAGTGCTCACATTGTTGTGTTCCGGTTTGAAGGGTGCCGGTGAAATTACAGACACATGCGACTTTTCATCTTTGTCTCAGGGTGGCGGGCGCAGTGCAATACCGCGTAGGGCGCGTCCTAGGTGGATGTGACCTATGTTCGTCTCTAAAACGTTCTCAGAAATATAATATTAGCTTGAAGGCCCATCCAAAGAGAAGCTTTATAAAATTTGCTAAAAAAATATCAGTTGTAGAGTTTTTCCGAGACGTAGATAATTTCCGAAGCCATTTCCTTGTAAATATGTTGGCCTCATACCTATTCGAAATTACCGCAGGACAGCGGGCAGCTTTTTAGGGTTCCGTACCCAAAGGGTCAAACGGGACAGACGGACAGCGGAGTCTTTGTAATAGGGATTACCAAGACTCCGCTGTCTGTCGGTCCGTTTGTCACCAAGCTAGTTCAAATTTTCACAGATGATGTATATCTGTTGCCGCTATAACAAAAAATACTAAAAATAAGAGTAAAATAAATATTTAAGGGCAAAATGGCAAAAAAACTCTTTTTTAGATAATGGTAATAACCCATGATACGGTACTTGGTACGACTCTTACTTGGCCAGTTTTTTATTCTATTTGATATCGCGACACGACGCGTGCGAAGCCGCCGGCCCCATCTCCATGAGTACGGTGGCCGCTCATAATCCATAATCCATCCATAATGGTTCATTACCGCTTCCTCGTGGAGGCCGCTGCGCGGGCGCATAGCGGCGCGCTAGGCTTTTTGCCAGAGCTTACTCGTTCCGCTCTCATAGACCGCTGCACGGAGCAGCACTCACCGTAACAGCTGGGTCACTACAGAGTGCCTGCAACGAACAGCTGAGCGTTCGAAGAATCAACATAGAGAGAAATTCGTCAAATACGTGAAATTGATACGACGTATAAGTATGGGCTTTTGCCATTTCAACTTGCTGACTAAGAGTTATATTGGTGATCTCGGTTCTTCTATTAGGCTCCATAAAGTTAATAATTCGTTTACTTGGCAATGTGTAGGTACGCTTCTATAACAAGATCCCAAGCGACGACGTGCTAAAAACGATTAATTTAAAAACATAATTAAGTTTTTAACGTAAACTAAACATGCTAAAAAAGGCGTCCTATAAAGTCTCAGATTATTTAGATGAGCTTCGGACTGGACTTGCTCCAACAAGGTCCAAACAAATGTAAACCTAATAATAAAAATAATAAATAATAAACTGGGCTGTTCACACATTATCTAGCCCCAAGCTAAGCAGAGCTTGTGTTATATACGATAACTGATATACTTAATACAATACATGAAATAGATAGATATTTTGTTATTATTACATATAAAATAGTGTGTGTGTCTGTCTGTCCCAACGTAGCTCCCAAACGGCTGAACCGATTTAGTTTTTTTTTGTTTGAACGGTGTATTTGACGTGAGTGTTCTTAGATTTGTTTGATAAAAATCGGTTCAGCCATTCAGCGTTGGGGATTTTTTTAATTTTTACAAAATTAATTACTTGTATTATATTTTTTGTAAACCTGATGTGTAAATGTGGTTTTTAAAAATCCTCTTGAATAAATTATTATTTATTTGATTTGATTTGATCTACGGATTTCCTCTCATCGTTATGGTTCGTTGTTCCGTTCGTTGCGGAGTGACGTGACTGTTCAGTTTCCGCTACACTCGTGACTCTTCTCCGTGACTGGCTGTGAATTATCTTATTGGTTAAGATGATGCATTTTCCAATTAAAAACACGCCGGTACCGGCTCACAGATGGAAGATGTTTGATTCCTAACAAATACCTACCTGTTCCGCTGGTAAAAGTTAACGACGAATTTATTCTGATTTGCAACGGTATTTTACTGATTGATGAAGTATTAGGTATAATTGGTAACTTCTTCCACCTCAAATTTTAACACTATCTTACTCAGTAACTTTCAGGTAAGTTATAAAGAGACAGAATAGCGCTCGTGAAACGAAAATCACGAAAAACAGCAACTGTTCCAAGTAGGTACCTGAATGTTTTTTTTTTATAAAATTATAAATTGCCATCGTAAAGCATCATTAAAATAGTTTCAGCCGTTTGGAAGCAGTAGGATTTTTTGCGTAAATCATAGGAAAATTTGGTTATTTCATGTCAAAAGTACTTCAAAATTTTAATTACTTGTCCATAATTTGAGTAGTTCCTGTTGGTCACCGAATCTGTCCCCGAATGGTAACAGACGAGGAATTGACGATTCCTATGTGTCCTCGAATTTGCATTGATGTCTATTCCAAATGAACGATACTTCGAAGTTTTGTTCCTAATAATGTGAAAACCTGTGATAAGCTCCTTACTCGTGTCATCTAACTTTTATAAGACTCCGCTACTACTCAATAGCACAGAATATATATACAGTAGGTAGTACAGTATGTCAATAGGGCCACACTTTATGCTATTTGTTCTGACAAAGGAAGTAACTGGAAAAAATAGAAGAAAGAGAAATGTCGGCTTTAGACGCAGCGTTGTGGTAATTCGATCGGTAAGAAGCAGTTTAGAGGCAAATAAACAAACACTGTATTTATGGGCCAGTGCCCGCATTGAAGGCGCATTGTTGACTTGGAAATCTGAGGCGATTCCGATACAGTTCTATTACAAGCTTCTAACTTGATTTTTATTCATATTTGGCTCAAAACTTGCGAAACATGTTTGACGCAGTTCCGGACTAAAGTTGTTTAGAAAAGTATGTATTTAGCAACAAAAAACTTTAAACCCACTTGTAGTCACGATCTATACTGGGTGACGTATTTAGGTACCTACAACACACTTATTGGTGTTATATCGAAGTATGTCTTGCCTGAGGTGTGAAAAGTGTGAAACAAACCACCTTCATCTATCCAGCCTGTATACTCCCAGTGCTTGGCATATATCTCCATTGTATATTACATTACAAGTTTCTCCCGGAGCGCATCAGAGCTGACAGCATAGGGTCTTATAAATATAAGATTACAAGTTTCTCCCGGAGCGCATCAGAGCTGACAGCATAGGGTCTTATATATATAAGATTACAAGTTTCTCCCGGAGCGCATCAGAGCTGACAGCATAGGGTCTTATATATATAAGATTACAAGTTTCTCCCGGAGCGCATCAGAGCTGACAGCATAGGGTCTTATATATATAAGATTACAAGTTTCTCCCGGAGCGCATCAGAGCTGACAGCATAGGGTCTTATATATATAATATTACAAGTTTCTCCCGGAGCGCATCAGAGCTGACAGCATAGGGTCTTATAAATATAAGATTACAAGTTTCTCCCGGAGCGCATCAGAGCTGACAGCATAGGGTCTTATATATATAATATTACAAGTTTCTCCCGGAGCGCATCAGAGCTGACAGCATAGGGTCTTATATATATAATATTACAAGTTTCTCCCGGAGCGCATCAGAGCTGACAGCATAGGGTCTTTCCAGTGATACCTATAACATATTGTCCGTTTGGTGCAGAAAAAGAGATCGTACGACCGACCTCAAACTGAGGAGATCCGTTGAAGTTTAAATGGGCAGGCCATAAGGTACTTTGTGGGCAGACCATATAGCTCGCAAAACTGATAACCGTTCGGGAATAAAGGTTCTCGAGTGGCGACCATAAACCGGACGACACAGAAGAAAAAAACCCCTCTCTTGATGAACCAACGACATTCTAGAGGTTGCAGGAAGTCGGTGGATGGAGGCAACACAAGACAACCCGTCGTGACACTCTATTAGGCATATGTCCATCTATATGCATATGCATATGTCCAGCAGTGGACATCTTGGTTTTTGATGATTTTGGTAATGCTAATGAAATACAAAGCAAAAGTGGGTTTGCCAACAAAATGTTTCTTACCTCTGACTATTCCCAACCGTCGTGAAACTATGCATATATGTTTTTATGGTACTAAATCTAATTACCGGCTTGAGGCCCAAGAACAGGTCAAGAGCAACGGTAAGCACTCGGCAGGTTCCTAGATAACGTAGGTACCTACTTAATTTACAAATACCGTCTCTATCTAGGTTGACGGCAAACAAATACTGTCTTCACCTAAATTAACGAAACTACTAATAAACCACACTCTAAAGCACGACCTCAAAATGAGAAGATTCACTTTCGCCTCAGGTTTGGCACAGAACAGCTCCGGTTACAAACAGCACACATTTATTCAGCACACACATAATATTGATTGGAATGCACAAGTGGAGGTGTCCTTTAGAATACTAAGTCGTGGATTGGTGAAATACTTCGTGCAGATCACGAGTCATCTGCGACCGCTGCACTAGCACAGGCACTAGATAAGATTAAAATTCTTAAAAGTTAGTCGGACATCTTCTATTGTGAAAATCGATTCCAAAAGCGGCTGTCCAGTAAGTTTTTACCGTACGGAACCCGCAGGGCGGAAGTCTGGCTCGCACTTTTTTTATATTAAGGTGACAAACAAGCAGACGGCCCGCCTGATGTAAAGCAGTCACCGCCGCCTATGGACATCTGCAACACCCACGGTATTGCAAACGCGCTGCCTACCATTAAGAGCCCTATTGATATTTCTCTTGAATTTACCCATATTGTAGCCCTGTGGGAAGTCATCCAACTGGAGCTCATTCCACGCCCTGCAGGTGCGCGGGAGAAACGAGCGCGTGAAACGCACTGTGCGAGACCTCCACGCACTTGTCCGTTTATTTATCACAGGAATGTGGCACGCGGAACCTAAACAAGATTTACCTCTCTATGTAATGTGGTGTCGGTTTTTGCATGTTTGTTTTGGTATTAGTAGCGGCAGTGAAACCATTATAAACTAAGGTAATTATAACACTGATTGATTGGTTAGGTAACTGGCAGGTGGAGCTTGTGAAACAGTGGCCGGTTTTAAACGAGTGCTGGTACTTAGCTAGCTAATCTATTGCAGTTGATATCCGCTGTTTCAACACGTGCAATTTATTTATAAAATATGTAATATCCGTAAAAAATTTGACAAAACAAAATTAGACTACTATTATGGGCTATTCTATCCCACTGTACTATATAGGTATTCAAAGTTACGATGTTTTGATGTTTGAATATTTGGATGTATGGATATTTGTGTTTGGTGTACAATCCATATGTGTAAACATAAATATATTGAATAACGGCTGAACAGATTTCGTTCAAATTCAGTACTAAGTTAGATTATGACCAAGCGCGAGTGAAGCCCCGGGCGGACACAAGGAAAAGTGACGATTAATTCAACCTATCTACAATACACCTACTTACATGGTAGCAGCCGCCAACTCTACGACAGCACGACGATTTAAAATTAAAAAGTGGCATCCACAATTACAATACACGCAATAAAAACAATAGGGTTGTTACAAAACACAGACTAACTAAAGTAGCTAATAGCTTTTTATGCATAAGCATAAACCTTTTTAATAAATTTCCTCTGGAAATTAGAAATTTAAACTTTAAGGATTCTAGTGCTCAAATAAGAAAATGTTTAGGTACTATTCAAATCTTACTATGACATTGACGAAGCTCTAGCTGATGACTTTAGTATGTAATTATACCGGTATAAGTGTTTGGATGTTTGAATTTTTGTACAATTATCTGTTATTGTTAGAATATTATGTAACAGTTATGTAAAATATGATTTTTCCTAGGTACAATAATTGACGGTAGTATCAAGACGGAATAAATAATTTGGAATTTTGAATTTTGAGCACATCGCTCGCTTCGGATACTCGACACCTCGAATCTGGTAACATTTGCAGACAGCCAACACTTGCTAGTCAGTTTGTGTGCAGTGTAGACGCCGTGTGAAAAACCGAACGTTACCAAACTTCTAAATAATGGTCTGAGTTATTATGATCGTCGTGAGGCCGAGTTGACCCCCGGGTCGGGTCAGCCGCGCCGAGCGTGACCGACGCACCACGCAATACTCGCTGGTGGGTGCTTCGACGGTACAAATCGAAATTGCGTGTATTAGTTGACCGTCAATCGTGCGCATGCTGTGCTATTGATAACGCTGGTTCGAAAGTAGGTCAAAGGCTAGAAATCTTTGATGATCTACCAACAGTTTCTATACGCGGACACAAAAAAAAGAGTCTATATTGTACTCAGTTTAGTACGAGTAGTACGAGAGCTTTTTCTGAAAGAGTTCGTCCGGGGAAGTACTTCTACCAGTACATGTCTATTTCTGCCGCAAAGCAGTAGTGCTCACATTGCTGTGTTTCAGTTTAAAGGGGTGCCGGTGAAATGACAGGCACTTCAGACTTACAACTTTGTCTCAGGGTGGCGGGCGCGGTACATTGGCACATAGGGTGCGTCCTAGGTGGGTTGTGACCTATGTGGTAATGCATTGTTAAAGGTAAAGATTACCGCTGAATCTAATAACCCATATAATGGTTCCGTTGCTATCTTCTGAGGGAGGGGACGCTATAAAACGCTAGAGTCAATTAGCATACCTACGAGATTGGTTACCTAGATCCAGGGAGTCATCAGTTCTCACCGTGCTGGCGGGGTGTGGTCTCCCGCGCGCAGGCAGCAGCACCACTTGCGGCGGGCCGGCGCGCTGCTTGCGCACGCCTTTGCCCCGGCGCGCCCGGGCTGCGGGCCCCGCGGCGGGGGCCGCGTTTTGCCGGCCCAGCCAACGTGTGACTAGCTCCATCAGTACTCACCGTGCTGGCGGGGTGTAGTCTCCCGCGCGCAGGCAGCAGCACCACTTCCGGTGGGCCGGCGCGCTGCTTGCGCACGACTGTGCCCCGGCGCGCCTGGCCTGCGGGCCCCGCTGCGGGGGCCGCGCCGTGCCGGCCCAGCCAGCGTGTGACTAGCTCCATCAGTACTCACCGTGCTGGCGGGGTGTGGTCTCCCGCGCGCAGGTAGCAGCACCACTTGCGGCGGGCCGGCGCGCTGCTTGCGCACGCCTGTGCCCCTGGCGCGGCCGGCCGGCGGGCCCCGCCGCGGGGGCCGCGCCGTGCCGGCCCAGCCTGCGTGTGACTAGCTCCATCAGTACTCACCGTGCTGGTGGGGTGTGGTCTCCCGCGCGCAGGCAGCAGCACCACTTGCGGCGGGCCGGCGCGCTGCTTGCGCACGCCTGTGCCCCGGCGCGCCCGGGCTGCGGGCCCCGCGGCGGGGGCCGCGCCGTGCCGGCCCAGCCAGCGTGTGACTAGCTTCTCTTTGCTGTTAGCACTGTCGAACTCTCCGCTCTCATTCGGCTATAATAATACAATCTTATTAGAATCGATGACACTAAGAAGTCCTAATATATATTTATTTTATTTTATTTTATTTATTTTCATGGAAAACAAACAGCTTATTAAACTAGGAAGGATACATAATCTAAGTAGTCTAAATTGTATTGTAATACGACTGTAGAAATAGAATCGCTTCGAAACGAATTAGATTCGTCTGAGCCGGCAGACCAGAAACGAAGCCAGTTGATCTGCACCAACATTTTACCAACCATTTGATTGTTGTCACATGAAGTATGGTATGGCTGTGTATATCCGGTGTAAGAATATATCCCCCCGTCTCCTCCCGTGGATGTCGTAAAAGTCAACTAAGGGATTGCACCAGCAAATGGGCAGCAACATTCACCTGAGTAATCAACACCAGCACTGCGATCACCAATCCGCCTGCCAAGCGTGGTGATTATGGCAAAATCCCCCCATTCTGGCCTCGTCCAACAGTGGACGTCGGCAGATGATAACGATGATAAAGTAAGTAGATCCATTCTCCTTGAAGCCATTATACCATGTATCGAATGTATCCTCTCTAATGGGAGATACGAGGATTAGAGAATTAGGGATTATTGCAATAGGGCCTCGGGAAAGCCAAGAAACATATAATAAAGACATTTCACCTTGTTCTTCTTCATCGTCTCTCCCTGAAGCTTGGCCTCCAGATCCTTACAGAGCTCATGGTTCTTGCTTCTCTCCACGTCGTGCCCCTTCTTGCCTTCATCGACATGCACCACGACTGGGAGCGCCTTGAAGCCGGGGTCGAACTGGTTGTGGTCGAAGGGCTGCCGCGGCTTGAAGCAGGGGCAGACGCGCTTGGACAGGCAGTAGATGGTGACCACGCAGACCAGGCAGTGCAGGGTGGCGACGATGAGGAGCGCGATGTTGGCGAGGACAGGCGTCCACGCTTGCATCTCATCCTGTGAACAAGGTGTACATGAGTCTATATAGCATTCTGACCATCCTGCACAGAAGTCCTCGTTGCTTAGTTTAACCTACTCAATGTGGTTTTTCTATCCAGCATAGTAATTTTCAAGCAATTTCTACTCCCGGATGTTGCTGTGAATGGAACTTTTCTTTTTAGGGTTCCGTACCCAGAGGGTAAATCGGGACCCTATCACTAAGACTCCACTGACCATCCGTCTGTCTGTCTGTCCGTCTTCACCAGGCTGTATCTCATGAACCGTAATAGTTAGACAGTTGAAATTTTCACAGATGATGTATATCTGTTGCCGCTATACTCGTAACAACAAATACTAAAAAACAGAATATAATTACCATTTAAGGGAGCTCCCATACAACAAACGTACAAACGTTTTGCCGTTTTATAGATAATGGTACGGAACCCCTCGTGCGCGAGTCCGACTCGCACTTAGCCGGTTTTTAGTATAGATAATGGTACGGAACCCTTCGTGCCCGAGTCCGACTCGCACTTGGCTGGTTTTTTTATCTATCCTATCGTTTCTAACTACATATGAAAGGTTTTTTGTGGATGTTCGACTTGGTACTACTTAGAAGTGTTTGTGGGGTAGGTAGCGAGACTTGGCATCATTTTTACGTGGTTTTTGTTTTGTTGGGATATGGTTTCTTGCAATCTTTTTTTTTAAATTATTGTTATAAGGTGACAAACCAGCAGTCGGCCCGCCTGATGTAAAGCAGTCACCGCCGCCTATGGACATCTGCAACACCCACGGTATTGCAAACGCGCAGCCTACCATTAAGAGCCCTATTGATATTTCTCTTGAATTTACCCATATTGTTGCCCTGTGGGAAGACATCCAACGGGAGCTCATTCCACGCCTTGCAGGTGCGCGGGAGAAACGAGCGCGTGAAACGCAATGAGCGTTACCTCCACGCATCCAAAATGTGCGGTGATGTGCTCGCTGACGATTGCGGGATGAGCGGTTATAAAAGTGCGAAGCTGGGATTCATTCAAACAGCTCCTCAGAGCATTCCCCGTTAAAAATCCATTATCTCGGTGCACGCTCAACGTATGATTAAGTATGATTTGGTCTAACTAACTGGTATATAGTAGTTGGAAATTACTACATATAAAAAATATTATTCCGAAGGAGCCCACACAGAGTCTGTAGCCGCGTCAACGACGCCGAATATCGCGTTGCTGCGCTCGGAAGTCAATCGAGGGCCGTACTGCAGTTTCGTTGCACTGCAGTGTCGCTGGAGGGCAATGACCCGAGACAGCGCCGAATAATGACATTAGCAAATTGCTACAATTTTGAGAGACGGTTACAACTTACAACACTACTGAATGGAGATGAGATCATTAAGCAATGCAAGTTTTTGCTGCAGTTTCAGAAGATTCACAAGATAGCATAAATGTGGTAGGAAGATTCAGTTTCACAGCAATTTCGGTCACAATTCGTTCCTAGACACATTTCCTTGTTGTATTATCAGTTGAGTAAATAAATAAATAATGCTGGACAGTTCACACAACATTATCTAGCCCCAAGCTAAGCAGAGCTTGTGTGATGGGTAGGTACTAGATAACCGATATACTTAATACAATATATTACATACTTAGATAGATATTTTTTATTATACATAGAAAATACCCAGAACACCATGAACAAATATCTGCAGTTCGTACAAATATTTGTTCCGAGGCGGGAATCAAACCAGCAACCTCCTGCGTCGCAGGCGAACCTTCGCACGCTGCGCCACAGAGGTCGTCAGTAGAATACAACTTGTGGCATTAATCACATCGAAACTAGATCGGAACATGATCAGAACTATATTTTGTCTATTTTTGCTTCAGGTCAAGAGACAATGTGAATGGATACTACCTACAGTCACAGATAAAATAATACTACTACAGTCAAATCGTTACGTCGATAGTAAAGTGGCGCATACTGTAAATATTCGATTTTCCATTGAATCGTACTTAAGGTAGGTACTTACAGTTATTATATTGCCCAAGGTGCGTTTTGTTTGCTAACGGGATTCACGAGATAAAGCCTTAATATTGTTATTACCAAATTATTAGCGGTAATAAAACATAAGTGTACCTACTTACACTGCTTTTGTAATCAACAATTTAATTGAAGTTCTTGTGTGGTTTGAAATTATGGTAGTGCTATGGAGGCTATTAAGGAGGCTCTTGGGTGGGATTGTGGGACCGAACATTTTTAGCACTCTAAGCTTCGACCAAAGTAAATTTTACTTTGGTCGAAGACTCTAAGCTCATCTTTATAATTTGTTTGAGTTCAATTAACTGAACGTTGGTTGGAACTCGTTGGGATCCATCACTATTTTTTTTTCAGTCTATTATATTCGCTGTAGTATTATTTCCGTAAATAAATCAGTAAATGTCGTCTGGCGCCATAGTAACTATTCGGTTATCTTTTTCGGGGTGAATTGAACCTAACCCATAAGATCAGCCAAATAAAATCTTACTTTTCTATTTTAACTGCAGGAATGACGGAACAAACAGACCGATAACATGCATTACCTCAAAGTTCACGTCCACCTAAGACACGCCCTATGTGGCAATGTACCGCGCCCGCCACTCTGAGACAAAGATGTAAGTCTCAAGTGCCTGTAATTTCACCGGCACCCCTTCAAACTAAAACATAGCAATGTGAGCACTACTGCTTTGCGGCAGAAATGGATATGTACTGGTAGTAGTACTTCCCCGGACGAACTCTTTCAGAAAAAGCTCTACTACTACTACTATATACTAAAAACCTACTTAGATAGGTATACCATTTGGAATGTGGACAAAATTGTTATGGAAATGAGTTCAGGGCTGTGCGGTTTGTCATAAAGTCTATAGCGAGTGAGCTGTCAGAAGCAATATCCAATATTGATCAGCGGCAGACAAGCAGCCTTCGACATGTGTGGAGTGGACTAAACTATAAACATTTCGTAACCTATGTACCTGAATGATAATTATTTATCGATCTGTTCGCCACTTGGCCCAAAAAGATATTTTATACAAACTCATACATCCAAACAAATTGTAGATTTACTTCTTATTATTCCTTGAACTATCCTCCACTCCACTCAATCTCACACAAGGATTGTGAGAGATTCCTCGCATATTCGAATTTCCAAAAGTTCGCAAAATGGGTAAAACAAAAGCCTACCTAGACCTCATCCTGTACCAATTTCAGGTATTCTTTATGTATTTGCTCAGTAAACCATGTAGTACAGGCAAATTAGGTGATTTTTAGAAAAAGTGTGGAAGTAATTAGATGTAGTCACAAAACCTTTTCTAATTGTTTTGTTTGGCTTGAAAATGACCTCTAATATAACTTTCAGCAAATTGACCCCCCGGAACAGGGTGAAATAGGAATACTTATAGAAACCTTATGTAAGTAATTGAACTTGCACTTAACACTTTTTTGTTTATTCAAAAGTTACAATTTTTCAAAGTTTGTTCCTAATATTTAAAAGCCTTCCGTTTGCGCCAGAAACGGTGCAAACCTGGGATAAGCTTCTATTCGTGTCATCTATCGATTCCATAAGAATCCACGACTACTCGACTTAGGGCCACACTTTTTGCTAATTTGCCTGTACTAATGTAACTAGGTACTAAACCGATCGGTAGCTCTGCATTACCTTTCTCAATTACACAGTGCAGCGTAGATGTAGTGCCTAGGCTTGTATTGTTCCGATGTATTTTATATTGACGACCTCTGTGGCGGGGCGGGCGAACGTTCGCCTGCGACGCCGGAGGTTGCGGGTTCGATTCCCGCCTCGGAACGAATATTTGTGCGATCTACAGATATTTGTTCAGGGTGTTCTGGGTATTTTCTATGTATTATAAAAAATATCTATCTATTTTATATGTTGTATTAAGTATATCAGTTATCTAGTACCCATAACACAAGCTCTGCTTAGCTTGGGGCTAGATAATGTTGTGTGAACTGTCCAGCATTATTTATTATTTATTATATTCCGTGTAAAAACAATGGACGGTTTTACACGGAACGACACAGAACGACACGGGTACGACCATTGAGCCAGGAAGGACTAGAGGAAAGCGATGCAGCCACGAACCAAGCAACTTTGCCATCTTTAGGTACGAGCATGATGCATCTAGAGTCTAGATAGAAACATGTTCATATATCAGGCAGACAATCTACTCTATAGTAAGTATTCCATGCTCAGCTAAGCACTGCTTTGAAAGGGGAAATATCTGACATTTGACTGTTAGGTACTTAGTGTTAGTTAGTTAGTTAGGGTGGGACAAACCTGTGAACTGAATTTTTAACCAGTTAACCTCGACCGATTGAGCTGAAACTTTGCATACCTGTCTAGTTCCAATTATAATACAATATTGGTGACAGCGAGCTGATTTGATGAAGGAGACGGAAGGCGGACAACGGAACCCCTCGATGTAGACTGGCCGTGTTTAGAATCATATTGATTCCCACACGTCCCACATTCGCATACGGTTCCCATCACGAATATTATAAAAGCTTGTATTGACAGTGTGTTGTATTTCAGTGACAGAAAAGCATGGGCATGTTATGAGGAGAGATGAAACGCATGTAACTAAGAAAGTTATGAATATTAATGTTAGTGGATGGAAGGGAAGAGAAAGACATAAGAAAAGAGAGATAGATTGCGTGAGAGATGTCGGATATCGGGAAGTGGTCAAAAATCGCCAGAGTTATGTTTTTGTACCTAGTCAAACCTTTGAAGGTTTTTAAGGTACTATATTATAATTATAACTGTGTAATATTGTGTATGAAATAAATTATAAAAAAAAAAAAAAAAAACTTGTATAGATAACCAATTATTTCCCTGAGAAGCTCTTAATAAAGTTTTTTTTTTTCAATAGAGTCTATTTTCATTTGAGTACTTTTATTTTAGGAACACGCTTGTGAATCGTGTCGGTTTAAATCCGAGTAGATAAATGAATTCCTCGCGCGGCCGCGACCAGCAACCGACATTTTGTGCAAGTGTATATTGGCAAACCGCGGTAACTGAGGCGTACTAAATGGCAGATATTCGCAATATTCGCTACAGGAAAATTAGCATTTATTGATAAAACACCCTGCGTACCCATATTATACGAGTACTAAATGTAGTTGACAACTGAGCTAAATTGTAGTGTAGGGAGCAAATGCAGTATACCTCAGACATCAGTTTGGTAGAAATGATCACGCAATGAGTCTTGTTGCAGTCCACTGGCAGCCAGCACTGCTGCACTACTCCCGCAAGCCAGGCGCAGTAGGGACAGAGCCAAGAATGTACTCACATCAAAGCTGGTGTGTGCCGTCTTCTGCGCACGCAATGAGTCTCGTTGCAGTCCACTGGCAGCTAGCACTGCTGCACTGTTCCCGTAAGCCAGGTGCAGTAGGGACAGCGCCAAGAATGTACTCACATCAAAGCTGGTGTGTGCCGTCTTCTGCGCACGCAATGAGTCTCGTTGCAGTCCACTGGCAGCCAGCACTGCTGCACTGTTCCCGCAAGCCAGGCGCAGTAGGGACAGCGCCAAGAATGTACTCACATCAAAGCTGGTGTGTGCCGTCTTCTGCGCACGCAATGAGTCTCGTTGCAGTCCACTGGCAGCCAGCACTGCTGCACTGTTCCCGCAAGCCAGGCGCAGTAGGGACAGCGCCAAGAATGTACTCACATCAAAGCTGGTGTGTGCCGTCTTCTGCGCACGCAATGAGTCTCGTTGCAGTCCACTGGCAGCCAGCACTGCTGCACTGTTCCCGCAAGCCAGGTGCAGTAGGGACAGCGCCAAGAATGTACTCACATCAAAGCTGGTGTGTGCCGTCTTCTGCGCACGCAATGAGTCTCGTTGCAGTCCACTGGCAGCCAGCACTGCTGCACTGTTCCCGCAAGCCAGGCGCAGTAGGGACAGCGCCAAGAATGTACTCACATCAAAGCTGGTGTGTGCCGTCTTCTGCGCACGCAATGAGTCTCGTTGCAGTCCACTGGCAGCCAGCACTGCTGCACTGTTCCCGCAAGCCAGGCGCAGTAGGGACAGCGCCAAGAATGTACTCACATCAAAGCTGGTGTGTGCCGTCTTCTGCGCACACAATGAGTCTTGTTGCATTCCACTGGCAGCCAGCACTGCTGCACTGTTTCCGAAAGACAGGCGCAGTAGGGACAGCGCCAAGAATATACTCACATCAAAGCTGGTATGTGCCGTCGGCTGCGCACGCAATGAGTCTCGTTGCAGTCCGCTGGCAGCCAGCACTGCTGCACTGTTCCCGCAAGCCAGGCACAGTAGGGACAGTGCCAAGAATGCCGTCAGCAACGGACTCCTTCTAACAAGGAAAACTTGAATTAGACAGGAAGAAGGTTAGCACTTAGCACACGGGATAAAAGAACCCAAAAATGTATGTGTGTAGGGTCACATGCTTTGATTCATAGTGGTTATACCACGGGTTTGGTGGAATTACAGATCAGTTCAAATATTCCGTGAATTAAATCGTAACACGAACCACACAAGTGACTCGCAATCTAGGCTTCCAAAGAAAGAGGAGTAAAACCCTTATAAACTACCCTTAGCTCATAATAATATGGTGGTTAGTTTCATAAGATATTGTGGTTAATTGTACCTATAATAAAAAATATCTATATATCTAATGTATTGTATTATGTATACCAGTTATCTAGTACCCATAACACAAGCTCTGCTTAGCTTGGGGCTAGTTAATGTTGAGTGAACTGTCCAGCATTATTTATTTATTTTTATTTTATTTTCTCGAAGGATTAGGCAAAGCCTCAATGGGCCTCTTTTCACAGTGGGTCATTACATAACATAGGTACCTAGTAATCATAAAAGGCATCATTTCACGGCTGTCGTTGACGCCGATGCCGGTCCATGGCCGCTGGCTATCCTCAGCTATTAGAAGATATTGATCGCCTCCACTTTCACTCCGACTAATGATATGTCCGTCATCTTCATTGTTATCACTAGATATAATAATATATATGTTATGGACAGTCCACTGCCTCGGCGAATTGCATACTGTTAATTACGAATATATAAAACTATTTATAAAAACACTCAAGTCCTTCTTATTGGGTAAATGCTATTATAAAGTTATAAAGTTTTTTTAGAGTAGGCATTATATGAAAATAAATATAAACCAACTGACATTAAAACTTATAAAATAAATAAATAATCAGCTGACATCAATAATACTAATAAACTTCTTGATACAAAATAATAATACTTACCTACGAAAGGGGCCCGAGAACCTCGGTCTACCTCTCCATTGCTATGCCCTAAACGCAGGGTTCATGTGGGAGTCTACCTAAGTATATATGTAACAACTAATAAGTAACCATGTGAAAGCAATAAATATATTGAGTATATATAATTAACTAGGTTATTTTTATCAATTGTAAGTAATATTGGAAAACTGCTAGAGCAGATTGCAGCTTGGTATGCGACGACCCTAAGGCTTTAATTAAGTACGAGTATTCTTTATCATGACTCGTAATTTTGATTTATTGTAACCATAGATTTAAATAACAAGACGCGAACGATCTACGAAATTTACATTTTGTCATAACAACGATCGCGTTGTCGTTGGTGTCTCGCATCCGATTTCGACACCAAAAATCAAAAATATTTGTATGATCTGCAAATATTTGTTCCTGGTCTGGGAGTTATGGTACCATAGTACGCATAGTTTCTGATTCCCCCGACACAGAGAATTCTAGTGTGTGATCAGGGCTATGTACTTATGTGACTGTTGGGTGTTATGTTATAAATGTTATTTATTTGATGGTTGATTAAATTTGATGAATTTAAGTAATGAAATGGAATGGAAATGAAATGGAATGGAAATGAAATGGAATGGAAATGAAATGGAATGGAAATGAAATGGAATGGAAATGAAATGGAATGGAAATGAAATGAAATGAAATGAAATGGATTACCATTTCATTTCATTTCCATTTCATTTCATTACTTAAATCATCAAATTCAATTTCATTCATTTCAATTCTTTTTTTTTTAATTTCATTAGAAATGGTTTATTTGCAAAAAACATACTTAAAAAGTTCTCACAGGTTATTCACATGTTTCACTATAAACATCGGTATGCAAATTTTAAAATTCTTAACAGTACAAGTAGATTGCCTGATATTATGCGGTAACCTCTGCCCATACCAATGTATTAAACAGGCCACGTCCACCTAGGACGCGCCCTACGTGGCATTGCAGTGCGCCCGCCACCCCGAGATACAAAGATGAAGTCTCATGTGCCTGTAATATTTTTGGATAATGGAAACTTAACAGCTGTTAAATTGACAGGTCTCTATGAAAAACCGACAATTTAAAACACGTATTTCTACGGAAAACAGAGTCTGAGATAGCCCGCCAACGATAGAATATAATAAAATAGAAAATGCTTTATTGTACACCTTAATAAATAAAAATACAAAAAAAAAAAAAAAAAACTTAACTACATAATTAAAAGTACAATGGGTGGTTTTATCGCTTAGAAGCGATGATGCACCGATAACTTTGTAACCTCGGCAGGAAGTAGGTGGATGGAGGCGGCTCAAGACTATTAGTCCTGACATGTGTCTTCCCCATAGAATGCCATAAGACATGATATAGGTTGGAGATAGGTCGAGCAGTGGACCTATATGTAATGCTCGTAAGTCAATTTGTCGGCGAGCAAGCCGTGACAGCGAGTACGATAATGAGTGAAGGTACATCATTTCTTCCACGATTCACACAGACATTCTGCATGCATTTCCCATGACAAGCAGGTGAGACAGTGCAACAACCAGCAATCAGGAAGTGGTCATTAGAACTGTACCCTTGCACTCACACGCTGCGCTTTACGGATAATATTAAGTACACACATGGTTTTACGACCGTAAAAGGCAAAAACAGTTTTTTTTAATCAACAAAAAGGAAAAGGATTTCTTCGCCTAATATGCGATGATGCCGCCCAAAAAAAAGAAAACAACTTTAGAACACCAGTACCTACCTACTTAGATATTTTATGGATTAGTGTCGATAGGAATAATAGTGTCAACACTGACGAAAAATGTCTTTGTAATGTTTTTCTAAGTCTGTTTTTCCATAGTGCCCCCTTATCTACAACCCAAACCTACCTACCTAACTCCCCAACCCTGTATCTCTGTCATATGATGTCGCAATTCACTTTCAACAATAACATAGTTAATTTTATTCGATACTGCCCACAAATTTCGTCTTCAGCGTCATAGTGTTCTATGGCCGAACTAGTAAAGGCATTGCCGATCACAGGCAAGGTTGCGGGTTCGAGTCTCGCTGGAACGAAATTTTTGGGTTACATTTAAATTTAATGTTATCCATAAAGTATGGTTTACACTTGAAAAATAATAAACTAATTTTATCTGCTTTAACATTTTGCGTTCAGTACCCTTACCACAAGTTTCTGACGTTATCGAATCACTAGCGAAACGATAGTCAGTGTCAAATATTGGCCAATGACATCGGGGTGACTAGAAATCTTAATAACTTGATTGGTTAATATTTGACATTGACTATCGTCTCACTAGCGATTCGATAACGTCAGAAACTTGTGGTAAGGGTACGTTTTTTAGGCTCGTAGTGTATTAAAGTGTAACGTAAATATTCATTAAAAACCGCTCAAGTGCGCGTCACCCTCGCGCATTCTAAACTTATACCATTTAATAAGTTTAGTTAATCCATACCTTGCATTATTATTTACTAGCGAGTCGCCCCGGCTTCGCACGGGTAGCCCCCGGTGAACCCCCTTCCTTCCTATACCTCCCCCGCTATGTCAATCTCCTTGTTCTAAGCTACCTCCCCATAAATTTTCAGCCAAATCGGTTCACCCGTTCTTGAGTTATAAGTGGTGTAACTAACACGACTTTGTTTTATAGATAGATGATTCTGTGTTCATACGCAAAATTAAGTTTGTTGTTACCTAATAGAAAAACGAGAAAATTATCGAAATGTTACAAGTTTTCTAAAATTAATATATATTTTTTTTTAAATACACACAATTCTCCTTTAACTCTAATTTAAGTCTTTGTTTTAGTGCATACATTTGACTTAGTGTTCTTACATGCACTGGGGTTGTAGTTGAAGTGAACTTGGGAGTTCATACAAAAAGTTAGTGCACAATACCTTGTAATATCGTATCAATCGGTAATCGGGACAAAATGTTAAGAAACTTGTCCTAGAACCGAACATTCGGAGACAGGCCATGAAAGTTGTCCCTGCGATGCAAACTGAATCCTTCCATAATAGCAGAGTGACCAAGAAAGACCCGGTGGCATACACATTACGATTTTTTCGTAGAGCTTTTGTAATTATTCTGAATAGAAGTTCTTAGTTCGAATTCCCCTTACAAAAGACTTAAACGCGCTCCCGTAGCTTGGACGGTAATTCATAATCATTTATTCAGTAGCAATTATCCAGTCGTAATTGATATTTGTTATAGAAAATAAAATAAAAAAGCACAAATTAACTAAATAGAATAGTGATTAATGTCAACAAGTAATAAAACAATCAATATAAAATTCCCTGTACTAAATTATGACATGTCATCACTTGTATCTAAGAAATACCATTTCAGCAATAGACGTGTGAGCTAGAATATTGAATAGACGAATAAATGTTCACTCATCTGATAGACGTCTATTGTTGGACGAGGCTTCCCCCATAGAATGAGGGGAGTTGCCATAATCACCACGCATGGCAGGCGGATTGGAGATCGTAGTGTTGGTGGTGTGTACACAGATTCTTAGGCCCAGGATTCTTGCTAATCTTCGGCCGAGAAGAATAATAAAGTAAAGTAAAGCAGAGTAAAGTAAGGCATTTATTGAATAAACCAATGTACATATTAAAATGAAGGTCTGACACCTAAACTAGGGCTACCTGTATTTCAGGAGTCAGTTTCACACACGAGTAACACAAGTAATTAATTTTGTAAAAATTAAAAAAACCCTCAACGCAATGAAACTGCTGAACCGATTCTGATCAAACATAGCTAAGAGTACTCGCGACAAATTCATATTAAAAAAAAAACAAAAAAAAAAACGGTTCATCCGTTCGGGAGCTACGATGCCACAGACAGACACACACACACACACACACACACAAAGACACGTCAAACTTATAACACCCTGTCGTTTTTGCATCGGGGGTTAGTAAAAATGGTTAATACATCAACAATAATGTTTTTACTTTTAATTATTTAAACTACTACACAAATCATAGTGTTTACAATCATAACAACATATAGTAGTTGATAAATTGCAAATAAACTAATAAGTGTAATATAATGTGTGCGTGTGGAGTGTTAATATGGTAGTATTATTTTAGCACAATAAATAGATCTTCAATCTCACTATATACTCAACATTTTGAAGCCAATCTGCTATCTTAATTTTAAACTGATAATTATTTAAGTATTTATGAGGTTGCTAAATTTATAAAAAATAATAACTCGACCTTTGAAAAACACTGTAATTTAAATAGAAGGCTAGTAACTAACATAAATCTTAAAATGCCAGTGCCTAAGCTTGAGACCTTTAGGAAAAATTGCGTATATATGGCACCTCTTATTTTCAACTCCCTTCCAAAACCGATTGTCGATCTACCGTACAAAAAATTTTGTGTGGAGTTGGAAAAGTGGCTGTTCACGGAAAGCTTTTACTTAATATCCGACTTTCTGAAAAAGGGTTCGTGTCGTTTTTACAATTATAAAACATGAATGTGACATAAATGTAATAAATAATTGATTAATTTGATAGTACCTATTGACATAATTATATTGTTTTCATTTTTAAATTTGTATACCTATTAAATATTTGCACGCTAGCAGTAACTAGTAAAAATATGTGAAACTAAATATCTATTAAGAACATTGTAATTACCATATTTTTAAGCGAATAAATGAATAACACTCCACGATGGAAGCTGTTAGCTGTAGGTACGTATCCACCCATTATATACTCAGAATTATTTACGGAAACAGCTGTCAAAAACTAATCAACGGCTCAAACCTGTTTACTTGTTGGTGAGCTTTGAGCCTAACAAATAATAACATTTAACAAGTGTGTACACGACCCTGAAATCACCTTGTATATTTGATACACCGAAACACGACTATAAGACCCTGACAACTAGTGAAACAGGCGAATATAGAAACTGATTATCTAGGGAAAATGACCATTTGACCAAACTGACGAATAATTAAATTAGCACATACGGAAACTAGCAAATTTACGAAACTGAAGCCTAGCAAAACTGGCGAAAGAGTAAACTGAAGGTTTAGGAAAATGACCCACTAGCGAAATTGTCAACCTAGTGAAAATTACCAGAAGGTAAACTGTTGAATCAGCAAAATTGACGAATAAGGAAACTGACCGGCGATACGCTAATTCGTATGTAGATCCGTTTTATGGAAGCCACAAGAAAGATGCTTGGTAATCTAAAAGTAGGTACAAATAAGCTACGAATAGTAGGTACCTATTTACATAAATGCTATTGATGTTACGACACAGCGATCAGCGAGTGACTGAGACTGCGGACGACGGAGAAAGCCGCGGACTTCCATACCAATATCTACAGAGTAGGCGGAGGTTTATCTGTCTAATGTAAATGCATAATGTGACCGTTGTAAGTTGTGGTTACGTTTACGAACGTACTAGCTCAAAGTTCACCAATAGGTATAACCACACTGCCACTTGTAACTAACTGCCACTAACCGTCGATTACGATGACAGAAATGTACCTGGTGTGCCTACTCTAGAAATGTGAGTAGATTCTGTTAGATTCCTTACAATTACCAGGCAAACTTTAAATTTCCGATAAGATTCCTTGAAGATTTTGTTAAAGTGGTGTACTCTAAACGGATTTTTAATTAATTTTGAGGTTGTCAGTGTCCGCTATTAGGTCCTTTCAGTGATTCCAAACAAAACTCCGTGTAGTGTACACCACACGTCCTTGCAGTTGCTTGTTGTTATTCAGATTAAATTAGAGTGAATAGGTGCCTTCTAGAACTTTGTGCTTCATCTTCGGCCACATAGTCACTTACCAACAGGTGAGATCGTGGTCAAACAGGGGTCTATCATAGTTACAAAAAAAAACTATTGTTTCATACTTTATTGGAATCGGTCAGGATAAACAGCCGGTACATGTTGTAGTGAGTTGATGAACTTAGGCGTGGTGTACATCTATCAAAATGAAAATACAAATACAAAAAATCTATATTTTGCTTACAAGACTATGGTAGTATTATTTTATCTGTGACTATGGTTTACATGGGTTGGGATCTCCTCTGTTAAGTTACAAAACCTGTATTAGAGGAGTATGATGGTCTAATCTATCAGGCTGATAGTAGGTACCTTTGCGGAGAGGTTACCTATTGTATTTTTTTGTAAATTGTCCGGTATTATATATACAATTTGATCGGGTACAGTAATAACTATTGTTTATATTAGGCTAACCTGATTTTGGGTAAGACGAGGCGATTTCTATGTCTAGTATTATAATGATGCACATCTGTATTCCTATTTCCTTTTATTGAGTAGTTACTGATCAATTGGCTTAGTTTTTAACCAGCCACGTACGTCACTACTGAAACTGTATTTCCAATCAGCGATCGTGTAAAAACATACTGCAATTTGTTGCCTTTGGATTTTCGTTATTAGTTTGGTTCCAGAGTGTCCAGACACATTTAAAGCTCTCCTCTCAGTCTGCCCACCAGTGTACCCCATAACTAGCTCACAATGTGCGGGATCATTAGAGACAGTGACGTCTGTCAGTCCGTCACGGCGAGTCACGGATACACTTTGTTTATTTTGTCGCCGCACGCTGAAGTTACATAATGAGTCGATCGGTAAGTGGCCACCAGTAATTGGCTGGTTGTTCAAATTATGGTTAAATTAAGGTACTATTTGGGTAAACACGTGATACATTTCGTAATGTCTAGGGAACAATAGTCTAAACCGAAAAATAGTTTTCATCGTAATTTTACAGGTCCGGCCCCACTACATACATACCTAGACACACGCCTTTTTCCCCGAAAGAAGAAAGAAAGAAAATATTTTATTTGTAACTCAATCAAAAAAATAATAAAATAGAAGACAAAGCTAACAAAATAAACATTTGTGCATTGACTCACAAAATGGTCTCTGTCTCAGCATGAGCCAGTTGTAAACACGTTACAACCAACGCTGGTCTTCCGACAGAGCCAAAAGGGTCGCCAGAGCCTCAATGGGCCTCTTTTCACAGTGGCCACCATCGTGGAATAAAGACGTGACAAGTGGTGAGCTCATCGCCATTGCTTCCCACGACTAACTCTGCTAACGCTTTCTTCCAGTAATAACACATTCCATAATAACCTGCCCCACTAATATAATAATGGCAAAGTTACGCTCCTTGGATGTTTGTATGTTTGTTACTTAATCACACCGAAACGGCTAAACCGATTTCGATGAAATTTGGTACATAGATAGATTATGAGCTGGATTGAGCTCTAAGCTACTTTTTATCCTGGTAAAACGCGAGCGAAGCCGTGGGCGTACACTAGTATAATATAAAACTATCAAAGTTTGGAAAGTCGTCACTTAATTACAATAATTGAAACATCTATACGACGTAACTTTTCCAATTTATTGTATTTGTAGGGTCAGTGTGGTTCTGTGCTAACCGCTAACTCAATAACAGATAAGTTATTCAGTTATTTCAAAATGTTTAGTCATAGTTACTATGCAATAAAAATAGTACCTACTATACGCAGTAACATTATACTGTTAGTTCATATACTGTTTGACGACCTCTGTGGTGCGGCGGGCGAACGTTCGCCTGCGACGCAGGAGGTTGCGGGTTCGATTCCTGCCTCGGAACAAATATTTGTGCGATCTGCAGATATTTGTTCAGGGTGTTCTGGGTATTTTCTATATATAATAAAAAATATCTATCTATGTAATATATTGTATTAAGTATATCAGTTGTCTAGTACCCATAACACAAGCTCTGCTTAGTTTGGGGCTAGACAATGTTGTGTGAACTGTCCAGCATTATTTTATACCAAGATGGCTCCATGATAGGAAAGGATAGATAAAATAGGCAACAGGACGCTCAAAGTCCAATGGATCAATCTCAATGGATCAATCAGGAACTACTCGCATTCTTAACTCCTAATTATTTATTTAATAGGCCATAATTATATTATTTTACCCAACAAAATCATCCTAGAACTCTGTATCTACGAGTTCTACGAGTCAAATATTTTGGAATATGAAAACTTGTCAGTTTTTCATTGGTTCTGTAACAATGAACACGATATGAAAAAAAAACCTCAGAAGTTTTTATTTAACTTTTTTTTCTTTTTTGTACATCTTTGAATGACGGATAAGCAGATAGCCCACCTGATGTTAGGCGGTTCCCTCTGCCTATGAACAGTGCATTATCACATAGGTCACGTCCACCTAGGACGCACCCTATGTGGCATTGCACTGCGCCCGCCACCCTGAGTCATAAAGATGAAAAGTCTCATGTGCCATTGTACCGGCACCCTTACCCTTCTATCCGGAACACAGCAATGCAAGCACTACTGCTTTGCGGCAGAAATAAGTATAGTGGTAGTACTTCCCGGACGAACTCTTTCACCAAAGAGCTCTACTACTACTAATAAATATAAAATCCTTGTACGCACACGTTTTTATTAAGATCTCAGGAACCCTACGATATTTCAAGCTATATTTTACTACAACAAGTAAGTAATAATTATTTCTTAAAACTTCAAAGGCAGTTTTTTGATAAGTTGTATAGTTTAATAAGCAACCGTTTGAATTTTCATTGCGCGAGCGCTATTCTGTCACTTTCTAACTCACCTGAATATTGCTGAGTTAGATAGTGATGTAAGTTACCTACCATAGGACTTTTAGTCAAATTGACAATGTTCAGCCCTACATCGACTTTTTAGAAAACGGTATAATTTATGATTATTGATTAGGCATCCGACAAACAGCAACTTTAAATTTGTAAGTTTTGGAATTTATTTTTAAATCAGACAGACAGACACTTCAATGTTAAATATTGGTAGATTACATTTATTTTCCTTGTGTGGTTTACATGTGAATATTTGAATATGCAATTCGCCTATTTCTCGTAATGTTTGAGTAAAAGTGGTTTCTGTGACGTTGCGTCACTGCTTTCTCTATACGTGCAGTGCAGTGGAAGACTCGCCTACAAAGGTCTTAGGTTCAAACCTGGTGGGCGTGCACCAATCAGCCATTAACCCGAGTCCAGAGTCCACCTACGTCCCACCAGTGGGACCACAAGGCTGATGACGTCATAACTTTCTCTGCTAAGCATCATTGGATGGAAGATAAAAAGATCTCTTCTTTCTTTATTTCCCAACCGACAACCAACCAGTAGCGCGGTGGACGAAGGTTCGCCCACGACGCAGGAGGTTGCGGGTTCGATCCCGCAACCTTCTGGGTATTTTCTATGTATGATAAAAAATATCTATATATGTAATGTATTGTATTAAGTATATCAAATATCCCATAACACAAGCTCTGACAATGACAGCAGCTAACAATGACATCATTTCTAGATTTTTGATTATTTACTGTTTGACATTGCTCCTAGATAGCAGACAATTATTTTATTTTATATTTAGTATTGACACAGATAAAAGAATACTATACTAGTAGTATTGACAATGTCCCTTTACAGCAGCCCCTGACACCCATAGCTTTAAATTATGATATTGATATTTTAATTATAAACTGATAATTGTTGTGTTAGTTTAACTACGCTTGTCTGTTTATTTATGGCTCTCTTGGATTTGTGTGTTACTAACTATAAAATTTGACATAAGCAAGTGTTCTATGGTGAATAAATGAGTATGAGTATGAGTATCTGCTTAGTTGTGTGAACTGTCCAGCATTATTTATTATTCATTTATTTATTATTATTATTCGTTACTGCAAAACAAAAACTAACAAGCAGCACAATAATGCAGTAAGAGTTAGCGGACATATAAAAGAGTTTACTTCCAGCAAACATTCGAGACGCCTGCACACTCTGTTATGTTTTGATTGGCAGACGTTATTGTTGGCCTGTTTCCATCCACACACCAATAAACCATCAAAATCCGCTAAGCCGTTACGGAGTTGAGTGAAACTACACATAACGCAAGCGTAGCTGCGAGCGGAAGCTAATAAACCATGCCCTATGTTACTCGCTGATAATGTAGCGTTCTATAGGAAAATAAGTTTTAAAATCGCGTAAGTATTTTTTGAGTTTTACAAACAAACATACTTACATAATATATACAAAAAAGCAAATTTTCTGTATTTAATATTAGTACGGATATAGACTAGCGTCCGCCATCGGCTTCGCTGTTGATTTACAAGGATAAAAAGAAGCCTATAGCTCAATCCGACTCATAGACTATCTGTGTACCATATTTCATCGAAATCGGTTCAGCCGTTTTGGCGTGATTGAGCAACAAACATAAGCAATCCAAACATCGTTTCTTTGAAATGTATGATGTGGGCTTATGCATTTCATACAAAGCCCCATCACTGGTATGCGAGCCAACCTACCGAGGAATTCACCTTCCGTGAACATGAACTCGATTATATACTTAGCTACCTGGTTAAAGGTAAGTTAATAAGGTAAGGTGGCGTCAACTTACCCACTTCCAACTCCATATAGTCCATAACAGTCGTTGATGCCGGCCAGCACGCCAACCACTCCCGCCACCACCGCCACGCAGCCCGCCCACAGCCCCGCGCCCACCCTGGAGAGCGCCGCGCCCTTCACCACGGCCAGCGCACCCGCCCCCACCAGCAGGGCTCCTAGCACCACCTGCCCCAGCCCCAACAAGACCACCAGCCGTCTGCGAGGACTAGGAGCCTCACTAGCCGCCTCTACACTTTTCGAAGTCACACTTTGTTCTTTCACTTCCTTGATCTTTTTCGTCTTTTTCTGCGGAGTCTGGCATATTAAATGTTCCGTGGAATCCTCTGATTTTAAGCTAGAGACCGTAGCAGTGGGTGCACTGTACGTGTCCGGCGTGTCCGGCGCGCGCTGCGTGTCCGACATCGCGTTGCATCACTTCGTGCGCGTGCGTGCTCTCCGCGCCGCGGTACTATCGGAACTAGAAGCCGCAAGCAACAAGACAAGTGTCTGTAGAGTCACAAGTAGCTTGGCAGTCAGACCTTTCACTTCAAATCGGCTTTTAATGTAAAAAGAGCTGTATAGCGCTGAGTTTCGATTGAATATTGAGCAAAAGCGAAAATTGCTATCTGTCAAAATAAGACTAGCGTCAAGTTACGATAACTTTAAAACGGGCAGTCACGCGCTCATTCTAAGTTCCAAAATCGTTCACGTGAATGTCTCAGATTAAATAAATAAATAAATATATAATGCTGGACAGTTTACACAACATTAACTAGCCCCAAGCTAAGCAGAGCTTGTGTTCTGGGTACTAGATAACTGATAATACATAATACAATACAATACATAGATAGATATTTTTTATTAGGTATACATAGAAAATACCCAGATCACCCTGAAAATTTATTATTATTTATTTATTATTTATTTGTTACGAGGCAGCAATCGAACCTGCAACCTCCAGCGTCTCAGGCGAACCTTCGCCCGCTGCGCCACAGAGGTCGTCAGAGGGATTCACGTGTAGTGACAGTTTTGGAGTGGAAATTCTGTAGGTACCCACCGACTATTATTTGTTCTGTGGTGCGCACGCGCCGCGCGCCCGTGCAGGTGATGGAGAGAGTGGTTTGTACATATTGTACGTATTCATATTTTGTAATTATTCCTGCTGCAAGACTTCAAGATGGTCCATTAAATACATTAAAGTCTGCTCTATTGTACTTCCTCATCGCGCTACAAATTGCACTCATAATAACATTAGGTATTTAGGTGAAAATGTGCAATATGTACACATACCATTCCATTATCATTCTGTATCAGAGAAACCAGAGTGTTATTACCTCATCATCATCATCATTTATCAGCATCTTTCCGTCCAATATTGGATATATGCCTCCCCTAATTTCTTCCAGTCGGCTCTGTTCCCAGTATCACGACTCCACTGGCGGCCAGCTACGTTTTGAATGTCATCGATCCATCGTGCCTTCGGCCTGCCTGGTCTTCGGCCTCCTACCCAAGGTCTCCACTCGGTTATGCTGCGGCTCCTTCTGTTATCCATGCAGCGCATGAGGTGTCCTGCCCATTGCCACTTCAATTGTGAGATGCGTTTCCCAATGTCCGTGACTTTGGACCGTCTGCAAATCTCCTGATTTAGCACTTCATCTCGCAGGGATAGCCGTAGCATCGACCTCTACTCTACTCACCTTATGCTATATTAACTATTCCGCATAAGTAAGTAGTTGTTGATAGTAACGCCGACCATATGGCGTATGGCGTAAATGCTCTGTTGACGAATAGATACGCTATAGCTAATGTATAGTAGCTAGCGCCATCTTTTGACGAGTAGACGTAGAATTGCTAGCTCTACCTGTTGTAGAGCAGGACGCATACCTATGTATGTATCTGTTTGGATGTTACGGGATAATTGTGATAAATGCTCATTAGTACTAGAACGTTCGAGATCTATTTTGCTCACTTATATAAATGGTACTCACTCGAAGAGCTCGCTCGCTCGTTAGTCGTAAATTGGCTTTGAGTGAGAATCACCAAGTGAATTGAGAGGGATAAATTCAAGATGAATCAATTTGAGATGAGAAAATGCGTTAAAAAAGTGTAAGCATGGTAGCCACTTGTATGGAACCCTGTCCACGCGGGCCTGACTCGCACTTGACCGGTAATTCAATATAAAGTCAGAACATCCTAGATCTAGGACCGCGTGCATCATCTCATGCCGGTGGGCAGGTGAAAGCGCACCACTCTCGCCCCGCCTCGTCTGTCTCGTGCCCGCCCGGCGCGGCAACTAGCGTCGCATTCTCGCACACTCCCATCTGATTGATCACAAGTTACTACAATAAACATATAACGACCTCTGTGGCGCGGCGGCCGAAGGTTCGCCTGCGACGCAGGAGGTTGCGGGTTCGATTCCCGCCTCGGAACAAATATTTGTACGATCTGCAGATATTTGTTCAGGGTGTTCCTAAGAGGCCCTGAAAAAAAACTCATAATGTGACAAACAACAACAACCTCTTAACCTCAACCTAGACAACCTCTTTTTTCTCATATTCGAAATTATTGATTCGATTTGAGTAGCGAATATTTCTGGCAAATATTATCAAAATCGGCCGGATAGATGGCGTCCTCTTTTTTAGGGGAAATGCCCCTCCAATCAAAAATCGCTGCGACGCCTAAAAAAATAATTGAAATCTGTATTCAACCAGTTTCATCAAGATCATTTGAAAATACTGTACGCATACTGTCTGTATACCGTACCAACATACACACATAAGAGTACATCCGGACAGATGAAAGCGTTGCAAGGAGTTCGCTCGCTTCGTTGGTCAGAAGCAGTTACGCTGCACGTCCACGATTGAGTCACCAGTCCTCGGCGTCGGTACCTAATGTGCTAATCGATGATGTCCCATGACAGTCTGCGTACCAAGTACAGCCATGTTATGGGTCAATCGTCGGTACTACCCAGTGTTACGTAGCGTTACGTACGCTGCCCTCACACGGGGTGAAATCGTTGACTAATAAGTAAGTACTATCGGCCGGTGATAGTTTCAATATGCAATACTTCCTGGAGGCGTGTTTGTGTGTAATCAATAAGAATGCTTTTATCAATTTAGATTACTACACAACTACTCAATTAATTTGTAATAGGTAGTTAAGGCGATAATAGACGCCAAACTGCAATAAAGACCTCTCTTAAAGCCTACTTCACATAAACAGATTATCCTGATACTTTAACAAAAGAACGTTAAGTAAAATCAAAAATATTTGAACATGTTTATTTTTTTAAGTTATTGTTACTTTTGAAATAAAAGTAACAAAGTTCTCGAAAATAAAATAATTAAGTGCTGACACTTCCGGTTTTTCTTTATTTTTGCACACTAATTTTTGTTTCGCGTGCTCGTTCTATCACGTTCTTACTTACCTGAACTTTAAATAGTCTATTTATTATGTCAGTTTATGCTTCGACCAAGATAAAAAGTATGGACGGGAACGATAGTTTTGAAGTTTATAAAGTGAGTGAGCTCACTCACTTGGCTTCAGTCGGTGTTGTAATTGTGACTTATTTTTCACGGACGTTTTGTATGGGTAAGGCCCGTCCATGAATGTAGTAGTAGTTCTTCTGTAGGCCCGTCCAAAGAGTTTATGGACCCTGCAAGGGCGCTACATGCTTCGACCAAAGTAAAATAAACTTTCGTCGAAGGCTACATGTTATTTATGATAGTGAAATTCATATTTCCTTTATTCACGCTCAATGTACATGTGCCTACCTACATGCTTATATCTAATAGTCTAGGTACTTATTATGTTAGTTTATGGACCCTGCAAGAGCGCTACATTTTATTATAACATACTGTAATTCATATTTCCTCTATTCACGCTCAATGTACATGTGCCTACCTACATGCTTATATCTAATAGTCTAGGTACTTATTATGTTAGTTTATGGACCCTGCAAGAGCGCTACATTTTATTATAACATACTGTAATTCATATTTCCTCTATTCACGCTCAATGTACATGTGCCTACCTACATGCTTATATCTAATAGTCTAGGTACTTATTATGTTAGTTTATGGACCCTGCAAGAGCGCTACATTTTATTATAACATACTGTAATTCATATTTCCTTTATTCACGCTCAATGTACATGTGCCTACCTACATGCTTATATCTAATAGTCTAGGTACTTATTAAGTTAGTTTATGGACCCTGCAAGAGCGCTACATTTTATTATAACATACTGTAATTAATATTTCCTCTATTCACGCTCAATGTACATGTGCCTACCTACATGCTTATATCTAATAGTCTAGGTACTTATTATGTTAGTTTATGGACCCTGCAAGAGCGCTACATTTTATTAAAACATACTGTAATTCATATTTCCTCTATTCACGCTCAATGTACATGTGCCTACCCACATGCTTATATCTAATAGTCTAGGTACTTATTAAGTTAGTTTATGGACCCTGCAAGAGCGCTACATTTTATTATAACATACTGTAATTCATATTTCCTTTATTGATGCTCAATGTACGTGTGCCTACCTACATGATTATATCTAATAGTCTAGGTACTTATTAAGTTAGTTTATGGACCCTGCAAGAGCGCTACATTTTATTATAACATACTGTAATTCATATTTCCTTTATTGATGCTCAATGTACATGTGCCTACCTACATGCTTATATCTAATAGTCTAGGTACTTATTAAGTTAGTTTATGGACCCTGCAAGAGCGCTACATTTTATTATAACATACTGTAATTCATATTTCCTTTATTCATGCTCAATGTAACATGTACATGCTTATACCTAATTGCCTAACTAGTATGTTAGTACATGGACTCATGTTAATATAAGATATTATAATTCCTAAGTTTCTAATCAAATCCCATCCATAGTATGAAAATTAATACTGATAGTAGTAGCTACGTCAAAAACCTTGACCTAATTCCCAAAGAAATCAGCCTGCAATCGCGCCACCTCCCTCACGAACCTGCAACCACAATCCGCGTCATTTGACTTGTACTCTGTTTATTCCGCTCCTTAATGAGGTCCGCCGCTTTCTCGGCGATCATCACGACCGGGGCGTTGGTGTTTCCCCTCGTTACTTTGGCCATCACACTGGCATCCACAACCCTCAGCCCCTGAATACCGAACACCCTCAACTCTCCATCCACAACTTGTCCCATTGAAGCAGTCCCAACAGCGTGCCACGCAGACGTTGCCATCGCTCTAGCCTTGCATTTGACCTCTTCGGACTCCTTCAACCCATCACAAATATCAATTTTAATATCCACAACATGCGCAGAATTCTTGAAGTAGCCAGTCTCTGCTAAGGAATTAATAACATCTACAGCTTCGGGAAAATCATCCAAGTCGTTGGGATTATCAAAAGTTCCCGAATAAATCAGAGGATCATCTAAAGGGTCGGTCGAGCGCAGCCGAACTTTTCCTCTGGATTTCGGTTTTAGGAGGACAACAGCGATGGAATGCAACGCGTTATTCTGATTCTCAGCGTCAAGTTGTGCGCATATTTCACTATCCAGACCTATGACAGAAACACAGCCTTCGTAAAACTGAAATCTTTGAGGAGTGCACGTCGGATAGAAGGCAAAATCTGGAGTGTTAGAAGTAGAACCCTTTAAAGCAAGCAGAGCGCCCATACTGTCAGCATTTGCCAGAGAGCCTGACCGGTCGTACAGATATTTTATCATATCCATGTGCTGCGTGGCTTCACTCGTGTTACAGGTACTATTTTCCGCTGCAATGTAGTTTAAAAACATAACATGATCGTGGAGATTACCTCCCACTGCCGGTAAATCTTTTACCACACCAATACCCAAATTATTTAGGTGCTCTTTCGGGCCGATACCAGAGAGCATCAACAGTTTCGGTGTGTTGAAGGTTCCAGCTGATACTATGACTTCTTTATCTGCATAGAAATGCAGCTCATACTCAGCGGTCAGCACTTTCACTCCTACAGCTGTAGTATGCTCAAGTAGAATCTTAGTCACCACCGTGTTTTTCAGAACGAAAATGTTGTCCGTTTTAGCTTTGTTCAACAATGCGGTCAACGAACTATCTCTTCTGCCATCTCTTATCGTGTGAGAGAATTTGCCTGCTCCGATTGTGTGAGGATTTGTCATGTCATACACAATATTAAAACCTATTTCTCTGAACGCTTCCAGGTACCGATTGATTTCTTCAGATGTATTGTTGAGCCCTGATACTTCTATTTCGCCATCACGACCATGGTATTTCATCAGCTCCTCGTTGTTGACTATTTGTTGATCCGTCATCTGTTCAGTCTTTTTAAAGTAAGGTAGAACGTTTTCCCAGCTCCAGTCGGGGCCTGCGATGTCGGCCCACTCGTCGTAGTCTGCGGGGAAGCCCCGCGCGTAGATCATGTTGTTGATGGAGCCGCTGCCTCCGAGCATCTTGCCTCGAGGCTGGCGCTGACTGCCCCCTGACAGGCCTTGGCTGGACTGTCCATCGTCCATCGTAGTGAAGTTCCAGTCGTAAGGGCTGCCTATCAGTACGTTGTGGAATGCCGGTATCTGAAAACAAAAGAAGACCAAACATATGCAGCGGCTGCTTAGAGTTAGTTCGAGCCTTGTTCGACTTGCTTTTCATTTTACTTCATAAGATAAGTAAGCTAAGATATATTTATTGAGGAATAACAAACAAAATACAATAGAAAACGATGATAAACTGCAGTAGTTATAAAATACTGTGTCGCAGACACCAACACCCTCCCCCGTAACATAAAGATAAGAGTTCCAAACAAGTTATTTATAGTACAATAGGTTTAGTGATTAGTTATATATACTATTTGACAACCCTTAGAATAGAATAGAATAGAATCTCTTCATTTCAGACAAAGTCCATAGTTAGATTAGATAAGGAGATCCTCCGTAAGTATTTTCGTAATTTAGGAATGTAGTCAATCGAGACATTTTATTTTACATTTGTGGTGTGGAAGACGATAAATATTAGGTAATTAGTTTATTAACTCTGTTGTACAAACTAGAGCATATATGTGAGAAATGACGACTCGCTACTGGTTACAATTTGCAAATTCTACCCGATCTTGTTTTGTAAATAATTAAGTTTTGGTCAAAGTATAACAGAGAGCGTTTACGAAGAATGGTTTGCAAAATAAATACTTGCCGAACTGCGGTAATATGAACGTAGATTTACCAAGCTCTCCTGCGGAGGGTCCGGGCCAGCTTCAACCAGCAGCACAGAGATGTTCTTTAGTTCTGCGAGTCTTGCAGCCAATGTGGAGCCGGCTGTTCCAGCACCTACGATGATGAAGTCGAAGCTAGAGCCATCTGAAACATTTGGAAGTCACAGTTAGGTAGTTGAATCGAGGTTGTCTGCGATCACGTTCTGTATCTTTGATCGAAGGAGGTTGTAAACAAAACAATTGTCCTCCTTTATCGTTGGTGAAGTGCATGACTACTCCTATACTTACTTCACTGCTTGCTCTCTCCTGTTAGTGATAGATCTATATGATCAGCTCTTCGCCATTGGTCACTGATGGGTTGAACCAAAAATGACACAACTTGTTAGGTATGTATTGACTTACTTGCTATTTCAGCATGGTGCGGCCAGGGCTCCTGCAACAGGCACTGCGACGCCGCGAAGAATTGTAGGGCAGCGGCAATAGTGGCGCCCACAACCCTGCCCGCACCAGAGGAACAAGAGGAAGCCAGGCCTATCACTGGCGTCATTTCTAAAATTAAATTAAAATTGATGTAATTATCACTAGAAACGGGATATTTAATACCATGATTTTTGAGTTTTATATGTACAAAATTAAATTAAATTATGTACCTACATAACCATGATAGTTTCAAAAGTTATAAAATTGATGTGTCAAGTAAACTGATAGGTATAGCAATATATGTAATTGACAACCTCTGTGGCGCGGCGAGCGATGGTTCACCTGCGACGCAGCTGGTTGCGGGTTAGATTCCAGCCTCGGAACAAATATTTGTACGATCTGCAGATATTAGATCAGGGTGTTCTAGGTATTTTCTATGAATAATAAATCTATGTAATGTACCTAGTTATTGTATTATGTTATCAGTTATCTAGTACCCATAACACAAGCTCTGCTTATCTTGGGGCTAGATAATGTTGTGTGAACTCTCCAGCATTATTTATTTATTTATTATTTATAGTTATCCCAATAATGCCAAAGCCAACTCCAAATATACCTACGCTGTGAGAGACGGTTTTCGGCGAGAATATCTTGCTCATAGACAATGCAGTTTTATGTATGTACTTTGATTTTAATAACCGTGCTACTATTAAACGCTAATTGTGAAAAGCCTAAAATGAAACTTGTAACCTATAAAACATTATCCAATAAAACATCCAAGGAACTTAAATGACGTTGTAGTTTTAATTTGTTTGATACACTTAACTTTACAATAATGCCCTTGGTGTCTTACAATACTGCCATCGTGATTCACGTCTAGACAATGAAGTATAATGATAAGTTACTATTAATTAGGTACTAAACTACTAAATTATTTTGAGATGCTATATATCATCATCATCAGTTATCAGCATCTTTCCGTCCAATATTGGATATATGCCTCCCCTAATTTCTTCCAGTCGGCTCTGTTCCCAGTATCACGACTCCACTGGCGGCCAGCTACGTTTTTAATGTCATCGGTCCATCGTGCCTTCGGCCTGCCTGGTCTTCGGCCTCCTAGACCTGTCCGTGACTTTGGACCGTCTGCGAATCTCCTGATTTCGCACTTAATCTCGCAGGGATAGCCGTAGCATCGACCTCTCCATTGCTCTCTGCACTACCTTTAACCTATACATGTTAGTGTCGGTAATCGCCCACGTTTCGCAACCGTACGTTAACTTTGGCAGTATGTACCTACTGGTCAAAAGTTCGCTGTTTTAGGTGTTGCGTGTTACTTGATTTAAATATGTGCTTCATACTGCCAAAACTAGCCCACCCAAGCTTCACTCGTCGCTCAATCTCAGTTTTTATGTCATTCTCCATACCGATGGATTGTTCCAAGTACTCGTATATGTATTCCGAAACTGTTTCTAGCTGGACATTTTGTACTTTTATAGCCGTTTTATAGCCGTGATGCTATATATAGCATCTCTAAATATGCTATATATAGCATCTCAAAATAATCTAGCATGACTTCACAAAAGGAGGTTATCAATTAATTCGTCAGCTGATACTAATAGTTATGCACGTAGTAGGTATTTACGCCCCGTTGCTCAGTCCTACTCAAAAGTTCTTTTGATGATAGTGTAGGTAGGAAATTATCTCGAGGTCATCGAGCAAATCCATGCTCGAGGTGGACCCGTGAAAATTGTATCTCAGTAGGTAGTCAATAGGTACCTACAGTCAGTAGGTACAGTCAGTAGTAGTAGGTACCTAAATGATTTAAGAAGTCGGTTAGAAAGGTAAATAAAGTAGGTAACCTACCTAGGTACATCGCGTGTATTCGCGGGGTCTCAGTCCGGGGTAAACCAATAGTTCAATTATTGAGTAGTTCCTAACAGATCCCTTGGCTATGATCCTGTGGACTTTGAATAATAGAACCATAATTTTTTTAGGCCACTTTTAATAACTAATAGATCCCTATTAGTATAGGTACCTTCCATAGAGAAATTTGTATATATAGAAAGTACCTTCTAGGGTGTTCTTAGGTACCTACTTATTATTTTGACACTACGCGTAGGTATCAAAACTTTTAATTGAGTTATAATGTCGAGACAGTGTTGCTAACATCACAAAGAGGGTAATTAATAAGTAAGAATTGCGCCAAAAAAAAAAAAATGTAAGCACTGTCACGCCCTTGTCACGCCCTCATATTTCACGACCGTTCCTTTCCGCACAGACAATAGGGACGGTACCTACGATGCTATTATCTACAGGCGTTAGCGGTTAGGTATGCAAATGGTTTAGGTACCGGTTTAAAAGGCAAAAACACAAATACCTAGTTAAATACTAATAGAACTACTTAATGTACTTAATGTTAATACTTAAAGTAAAAACTTACTTATTGAATCCTTAGTCACTTTGAAGACTGAAACCCCATTTGGGTAAAAGTTTTTTTAATAGCAATTTCTCCGAGGTCGTATTGTAAATGTGCAAGGGGCTTAGGTACAATGGTTTCTTCTGATATAACTATACTAACTAAACAAATAACTACAAACACCTATAAAAACACTTTTATCTTTGACTCCTATATAGATATCAGAGAAATAGATTAGATTGATTTGAATGTTTTATCACTTGTTACAGGTGTGGTATACTATGTAGGTAGCCTGAACAGTTTAGTACGTGCATTATACTGGTGTTATCAGTAACAACACAACACCTACAATTCTTTTAGAACATTGATAAGCTGAAAAGGTCGTTGCACTTGCACTTAGCATTTCAGGATTAATTAAAAAACACAATAAGCTTATAAGAACTAACACTTCCTTCCTAACGTCCTTATAAATTTGACTGTTTTTACCAGTTTACTAATTTTCAATAAATTATATTCTTTACGTATAATGCAGTTTATCAACGGTTTAACTGACAAACATTTTTCACTGATAATAAACGACTTGTTTTGAGGGTTCCGGACCTAAATGGCGAATACGGAACCTTAAGGCTGCGCCTAAATCGCGCATCATCATCAGCCGTCAGAAGTCCACTGCTGGATATAGACCTCCCCCCCTAGAGTGTCACAATAAACGGTCTTCAGCCGTCTCCATCCACCGCCTTCCTACGACCTCTTTAATATCTTTGGTTCATCGAGTGGGGGCATTCCTCTTTTACGTCATCCGATTTGTGGTCGCCACTCGAAAGCAATACTTCCCCAACGGTTATCAGTACTGCGGTCTGCGAGCTATATGGCCCGCCCATTGCCACTTCAACTTGCTGATTCTGAGAGCTTTGTGGGTAATCTTGGTTCTTCTATGGATCTCGTTATTTCGGATTCTATCAAGTAGGAAAACTCCGAGCATAGCTCTCTCCATAGCAGGTGCGCGACATCCGCAACAGCCTCCTGGCTGTGGTAGCCGATAGGCCAGATTCCCACCTCACTCAGCACTGGACCAAGATGCATTCAGTTATGGCCAATTAAACATATTACTGAGTGCATTTTGGCTAGTTGTTAGAATAAAAATTAACCTGTTTTAATAATATTTTCATAAGTGCCATTCTGTATTTTGTGTACTAACCAAATTATGGATCTGTGAGTCTGAAATAAAGTTTTTTTTTTAATATCCCGCTGCATAACTTTGGTAGAGCTTTCATTCCGGCTGGATACAACATTATAACAGGAATGGAGGTGACTCTGCAATGGATAAAGGGACATAGCGGATCAGTAGTAAAAAAAAAAAAAAAAATTATAGAAAAAAAATACTTGTAACTAACGTAACACTTCCAAAAACTCATGGATTTCTAAAACCATGTCTTCACTTAATTTCTTCTTCTTTTTATTTGTGGATTATATTCTGTGATTTTATTGTTCTTCCGAGCATGGGAGGAATGCCTTCTCCCACAGACAACAAATTGATTTATCATGCCGACCTGCCTCATTATTTTGCACTTACCTAATAATATTTCTGTATTTGTTTTTACATACCAAAATTATTTATCGCTTATCTCTCCCGTAATTTATTGATGTTCGTGGCATCACCTGGGTCCTGTCTGAAATCCAGGTCTGGTGCGCCTTGTGCTGGAACCTGAGACCTCGTTGTGACCTCACACATCACGCCCAATACCAATATCGATGCTTTCCTAACCTACCTACTACTAGTATCTACTACCAGATTCTATTTTAGTTATTATTTATTTGTTATGCCTAGATACCTGTTGTCACTAGGAACTTATTAATCATTTATTTGTTTTATTTCATCTATATCTACATCTACACTAATCTACACTAATATTATAGAGGAAAGATTTGCATTTTTGTGTGTATGTTCGTAATGAATAAACTCAAAAACTACTGTGCCGATTTCAAAAGTTCTTCACCATTGGAAAGCTACATTCACCCTGAGTGACATAGGCTACCAGGGTGACATAGGAGGGGGGGGGGGGGCGTTTTTCATCCTGAAACTACCCGTGCGAAGCCGGGACGAGTCGCTAATGTGTTATATGTGTGTTGTGTCGTTTGGGGGAAAATAAACTAATTTTCTTTCATTCTTTCTTTGTTTCCCTTCTCTCAGCGATGTACCCTGAACCAACACAGCGAACGCCACATACTAAAGGTCTCGAAACTACATTTATCTTGCTAAGAACTCTCCGAAAGACTTTCAACGATAACTTCAGAAGATTTGAGGCATGCAACTTCGGAACCTTCGGTACATGCCTGGCTGGACACGGCTTGGCCACCAGATGTTGTTGACTCACTAATGAGTCGACATCGTTACGAGCAATTTCAATAGAAAGGACAAATATTGGCACTAATTAGGCCAGTCTGTTTTAGATAAGTATCCATTCTACGAGGCTAGACGAGGTATAGGTACAGCTAATCTTACCACTGTCATATTTTATGGAAAAAATCAACATGCGTTTCATTACTAATTGTGTAGGTATCTTATAGGTAGGTAACCTAGATAAAGACCCGAGCTTCGCTACAATGAAGCGCAATACTTACGTATTAGGTACCTCAACTTCATGAACAGAGTAGATAATATGGTATGGAGTAGACTACCTCTGCGGCGCTAGCGCGGCGGGCGAAGGTTCGCCTGCGACGGAGCTTACGAGTTCGATACCCGCCTTAGAACAAATATTTGTGTGATCTGCAGATATTTTTTTAGGGTATTCTGGGTATTTTTTTGACGACCTCTGAGGCGCGGCTGGCGATGGTTCACCTGCGACGCAGGAGGTTGCGGGTTCGATTCCCGCCTCGGAACAAATATTTGTGCGATCTGCAGATATTTGTTCAGGGTGTTCTGGGTGTTTTGTATGTATAATAAAAAAAAAAACTATCTATGTTATGTATTATATTAAGTATATCAGTTATCTAGTACCCATAACACAAGCTCTGGCTTAGCTTGGGGCTAGATAATACTGTGTGAACTTGTCCAGAATTATTTATTATTATTTGATTATTATTTTCTATGTATAATAACAATTTATAACTATGTAATGAGTTATCTAGTGCCCATAACACAAGCTCTGCTTAGCTTGGGGCTAGATAATGTTTTGTTAACTGTGTCCAGCATTATTTATTTATTTATTTAAAATAGACGTGACAAGTGGTGAGCTCATCGCTGCCATTGCTTCCCACGACTGACACGGCTAACGCTTTCTTCCAGTAATAACACTCTTATAAAGCTAGCAGCCAGGACAAATCTTATACCACCGAATCTTATCAACAAGTCCGGGTAATCCCTTAGTTGGTCCACTTAGTAGTTTTCAATTAAAAAGACTAATGTATTAATATATAAGTTTTTATTTGTAACGGTAAACTTAAATATAAATTACAGTTTATTTAGATACGTACAATTTATTTATTTTGTAGGTTTACTAAGCTGTGCGGACGCGAGGGTTCCTTCGATGTCGATGGCTGGTCCTGAGAAGATATAAGTAGTAGGTACATTATTGGGTGGTAGGCAGTAGTGGATTTGCAGTCTTGGCCGCCCTAGGCCCCAAGACAAGTAGTAAGTATATAATACCAGCCGCCCCTTTCTCATGGATAGACTATAATGAATTTACTTTATTTACGTAGGCAAGTTTTAATTGAAAAATATGCGCTGGTGCGCTAAAAATACATTCCCACTTTACATCATTGAGAAAGAGGAACCATAAATATTAAAAATGACGTTTAATTTCCTTAAAAGTGAGATCTATGTTTAATGTATTCCTTTTGCTTTCCATTTTGTGAAAGCTATGACGCTACGACAGACTGGGGAGGACGGACGCCTGACCCACGGAGCTGGCCCGAAGGGTTCCTTGTCGGACTGGGAGTCTTCGGAAGGAAGCAGTGGTGAGCCGTGGTGCGCCGTGGTGGAGAGAAACAAGACCCGCCAAAAGTCAAGGACCTATGTTTTGGTTTTGGAACATATTTGACCAGTGGCTGCTCCTGGGCCTGACACGTGCTGTGTCCGTCCGAGAGCCCCGGCCCCAGCCCGGCGCGACAGGTAATTTCATAGTTATTTTTTAGTTATAGTTGAGCTTTTTTATGAAGGATTTCGTCCAGGGAAGTACTTCCCCCAGACCTATTTCTGCAATTAGTAATGCTCGCATTGTTGTGTTCCGGTTTGAACGCTGGTGAAATTAAAGGCACATTAGACTTTTCATCTTTATGTCGCAGTATCGAGTTTGGAAACATTGTGATCTGTGCATACCTGCGGGCCCTCGAGCTGCGCCCTGTGACAGACGCCGACGTGTCCCAGCAGGATGGGCCCCTGCGGCGGGCCGGTGCGACAGTTGATGGAGGCGACGCGCGCCGCGAGCGTACCTCGTATTACTGCATTGTGATCGGTGCATACTTGCGGGCCCTCGAGCTGCGCCCTGTGACAGACGCCGACGTGTCCCAGCAGGATGGGCCCCTGCGGCAGGCCGGTGCGACAGTTGATGGAGGCGACGCGCGCCGCGAGCGCACCTCGTATTACTGCATTGTGATCGGTGCATACCTGCGGGCCCTCGAGCTGCGCCCTGTGACAGACGCCGACGTGTCCCAGCAGGATGGGCCCCTGCGGCAGGCCGGTGCGACAGTTGATGGAGGCGACGCGCGCCGCGAGCGCACCTCGTAGTACTGCATTGTGATCGGTGCATACCTGCGGGCCCTCGAGCTGCGCCCTGTGACAGACGCCGACGTGTCCCAGCAGGATGGGCCCCTACGGCAGGCCGGTGCGACAGTTGATGGAGGCGACGCGCGCCGCGAGCGCACCTCGTATTACTGCATTGTGATCGGTGCATACCTGCGGGCCCTCGAGCTGCGCCCTGTGACAGACGCCGACGTGTCCCAGCAGGATGGGCCCCTACGGCAGGCCGGTGCGACAGTTGATGGAGGCGACGCGCGCCGCGAGCGCACCTCGTATTACTGCATTGTGATCGGTGCATACCTGCGGGCCCTCGAGCTGCGCCCTGTGACAGACGCCGACGTGTCCCAGCAGGATGGGCCCCAGCGGCAGGCCGGTGCGACAGTTGATGGAGGCGACGCGCGCCCCAGGCGAGTGCACCTCGTAGTACCTGCGTTACATATTAGATACATAGAAGAAAATACTTTATTGCACAAAATAAATATACAAATTCAATACTTTTCAGGAAAAACGGGATATTTACCACGATTATTGAGTTTTGATTCCCCCAACCGAATATCCCGTTTCTAGTGATACTCGTAATTATGTACATAACTATAATAGTTTCGAAAGTTAAAAATTCAATAGTTAAGTAGCTACTTTTCAAAAAATTACATGCAGAGTGTTCAAGCCCAAGTGGTCACCCATCCAAATACTGACCTCGCAGATCACTGGCTAAGCTTGGAAAACGCGTTTTCCGCAGCGAAACGTGTTTTCATAGAGATGAGACCTGCTAGGTCTATTTTTTGCCACAAAAACCTTCCACACATCGGTCGGCACCCATCGAAATCGTTAGAGCCGTTTCCGAGACCGCAAAATATACATATATATTTATATAAATATAGAATAGCTATTGCTTGTTTAATATGGCATAGGATATGATAGAATCTACAAATATTGCTCGTTAAATAGTATAGGATGCACCCACCTGACTGTCCAACCAAAGGAGTTCTCCAGCGGCACGTAGAAGGCCGACTCATTCAGCAGCAGGTACTTCTGCATCTCCCTGAAAGGCTGGCTCGTGGTCTCCAGGGGAAGCACTAAGACAATCCCTGACGAGTTCTCGTTTACTGCTTCCGGCTGCGACAAACTGCGCCCTATCAGTATAACCTTAAGGTCCTGGTTCCGAGCGTCCTTCATGAACAGCTCGATGTTTAGAAACTGCTCAATAAACCCGCTGAGTTTCTTCGTCACCACGCAAACTATCAGCGTATCTTCGCAATAGAAATCACAGTGGAACAATCTCGTGTGTCGGTGCGCATGATCCAAGTTATCCGATGGATTTATACGAAGGCATGATCCACCGTTGAAGCTATCATCTTGATAAACTTCAAGACACTCCCGTTCTCCAGGCACGCAGGCCAAGCTGAAGCGCTGGCGGGTCCCCTTCGAGCCCAGCTTCAAATTAACAGACATCTGCATCATAGACCTTCCTCTGCCATCGTTCTGATCGCTCCGTCCTAATTCCACCTCCTCTTCACGATCGTCCGCGGTGTCTTTCCGCTTGCTCTGCTGAGGTTCTGCCTGGTCCTCTTCATATTCCTTCTGGTTTTCGTTTGTATTCAAGTTATCTTCATTATCAGCTATCATATTATTATCAGTAATCATTTTACTATTGACGGAGTGGAGTTCCTGTCGGCTCCTTTGGAAGGAGACCCGATAGCGGAGAATGCCCTTCCCGTCCTTATATAAATAGTCGGTATTGCGGTCTTTCTGTATGTCTTCGGAGGAAGAGAGCAGGTATCCATGAGGGCCGTGAGCAGAGTTCGGCTGATACTGCTGGTGCCGCAGATTGTACCACGGCGCGTTGCAGAGTACCTGGACGATTAGTAACGTTTATTGTAGGGTTGAAGGGTGATGAAGAAGTGCAGTATAGTCATTACACTTGTCATAATGAGGTACTATCTCAGGTTCAGTGCCTCATAAAGTAGACGTGACCCGGCACTGGCAGGTCAGGCGCGCAGGGCAGTGGGTACACGAGGATTGAGGAAGGGCTACAAGTCTGTGGGTAGTCACCCCACAGCGCGCGGTCTCGCAGCAGGAATTACATACCTCTCCATACATGCGCCGCTTCACGCCCAGTCCGCGGCAGAAGGACGTCTTGAAGGGCAGTGCGGTGGGTACCTACACGAGTGTTGAGGAAGGGCCACAGACTACCCCACAGCGCGCGGTCATGCAGCAGGAATTACATACCTCTCCATACATGCGCCGCTTCACGCCCAGTCCGCGGCAGAAGGACGTCTTGAAGGGCAGTGCGGTGGGTACCTACACGAGTGTTGAGGAAGGGCCACAGACTACCCCACAGCGCGCGGTCATGCAGCAGGAATTACATACTTCTCCATACATGCGCCGCTTCACGCCCAGTCCGCGGCAGAAGGAAGTCTTGAAGGGCAGTGCGCTGGGTACACGAGTGTTGAGGAAGGGCCACAGACTACCCCACAGCGCGCGGTCATGCAGCAGGAATTACATACTTCTCCATACATGCGCCGCTTCACGCCCAGTCCGCGGCAGAAGGAAGTCTTGAAGGGCAGTGCGCTGGGTACACGAGTGTTGAGGAAGGGCCACAGACTACCCCACAGCGCGCGGTCACGCAGCAGGAACAGTTGGCAGTCGTCAAGATCTGCGGACATGCTAATTAAATCTAGGTATCCAAAAGTAGGTACAAAAACCAAAAAGTAAGGTGCTAAAGTTACTTCTAGCACAGAATAAATATTAGTACACGTACTTCTAGCCTTATTTTGTATATTCTACTTAGACGTATAATGGGTGGAAAAGATAAGAGCCGAGACGTTAGCAATAGGTACTTAATTTAGAAAAATTTAGGTGGGAATTTAGGAATGTACCTATTTTTAAAACCATAATCACCACCCCCAAACAACATTGCCATGTAGGTATGCAGCTTGGCAGGCACACGTTACCTTCAGTCATTGCCACAACATTGCCATGTAGGTATGCAGCTTGGCGCGGGCACACGTTACCTTCGGTCATTGCCACAACATTGCCATATAGGTATGCAGCTTGGCGGGCACACGTTACCTTCGGGCATTGCCACAACATTGCCATGTAGGTACGCAGCTTGGCGGGCACACGTTACCTTCGGCCATTGCCACAACATTGCCATGTAGGTATGCAGCTTGGCGGGCACACGTTACCTTCGGTCATTGCCACAATATTGCCATGTAGGTATGCAGCTTGGCGGGCACACGTTACCTTCGGTCATTGCCACAACATTGCCATATAGGTATGCAGCTTGGCGGGCACACGTTACCTTCGGGCATTGCCACAACATTGCCATGTAGGTACGCAGCTTGGCGGGCACACGTTACCTTCGGCCATTGCCACAACATTGCCATGTAGGTATGCAGCTTGGCGGGCACACGTTACCTTCGGTCATTGCCACAATATTGCCATGTAGGTATGCAGCTTGGCGGGCACACGTTACCTTCGGTCATTGCCACAACATTGCCATATAGGTATGCAGCTTGGCGGGCACACGTTACCTTCGGGCATTGCCACAACATTGCCATGTAGGTACGCAGCTTGGCGGGCACACGTTACCTTCGGTCATTGCCACAATATTGCCATGTAGGTATGCAGCTTGGCGGGCACACGTTACCTTCGGTCATTGCCACAACATTGCCATGTAGGTATGCAGCTTGGCGGGCACACGTTACCTTCGGTTATTGCCACAACATTGCCATGTAGGTATGCAGCTTGGCGGGCACACGTTACCTTCGGTCATTGCCACAACATTGCCATATAGGTATGCAGCTTGGCGGGCACACATTACCTTCGGCCATTGCCACCACATTGCCATGTAGTGTATGCAACTTGGCGGTCACACGTTACCTTCGGCCATTGCCACAACATTGGCTTCTGTTTTCTCCCTGCTCATGGCTTCGTGGGTCCACGCGGGCGCGAATATAGCCAGCGAACAGCCGTGCGCGTGCGCCACTCCCACTGCCTGCAAACACGTTTAAACAATTCAAGATTTGACGTTCGAGCAAGTACCTACGTACTTAAGAGCGCGTTCTTAAGCCACTTTAGGCGAAATCTACTTAGTTAGTATGGCATATATTCTGTGGTATGGCTAAAGGCCACTTTATACACTACCTAGTTAGCGTGGCTACCTGTCAAGGGCGCTAGGGCTAGCGCTAGCTACTGCAGTAGTTAGGCAAGCAAGCCTAAAGGCATTTAGCCAGTCAGCCACACAACACTCGCCAGAAGGTGGTGGATAGCTAGAATAGATACCTACCTAGTCAGTGCACTAACTAGTGTAGTGATTTTGTAGGGCTAGACAGGGCTAGGGGGCTACGGGACCTTTTTCGATCATGTATAACCTACGTCAATATAGGTAGGTACCTAATTAAATACCTAATACTAGCCCATACTTGAAGGAACAGTAGATTTAAGTAACTTTGGAACTATATTCTTGCACGCTTGTGATTCATTTGTTGGTGATCCAAATAAAATCAATAGGTAATGAGACCTCGCGAACACACGCGAAGTAGGTTACTAGGTAGGTACCTACCTACTTTACTTACCCATCAAACAGACTTCTAAAAATATTTACTAAGATAAAATGTTCATTGGACCACCTCGAGATAATTTCATAAAGATCATCGAAAGAACCTTTGAATAAGTAGGACTAAACAACGGGTGCAAATACCTACTAGGTACATAGCTACCTATTAGTACTTATAGGTAAATAGCTAAGAAGGTTATCATCTCAAAATAATCTAGCAAGTGTACCGTCATGAATAATCATGATGGTAGTATTGCAAAATAACCCATAGGCCCTAGGTAGCCAATGTAGCCATGGTAACGAGTGGTTCCTAGATCCCACCGCGCCTCTACATACAACCAGTGGTTCGCCCAGAACGTACTAATATTTATTCTGTGCCCGAACTGAGAACTCGCGAATACACGCGATCACAGAATATAGGTATACAGACGCGATTTAGGTCAAAGATTTCAATATCTTTGATTTAGGTAGGTTACCTTATTTCTTTCGAAAAAATATCTATGTTATATTATGTTATCTACGTGAGTATATTATCCACATAAAATGAACGTAGTTATCACGGTACTTCATATCCAAGCTTCAAAACGCATCGATAGCGCGATCTAACTTTCAGACATAATTAGCAGTGCCATCTAGTTGTTTTTTTTTACATTGATATGTTTTTACATTTGATATTACCTTTGTTTGACCACGATCTCACCTGTTGGTAAGTGACAGTGTGGCCAAAGATGGCGCACAAAGGTCTAGAAGGCACCTATTCACTCTAGCCTTGAAGAGACCCAGATTATAGTTCTCAGGAAAGACAGACGACGGTAGTGTATTCCACTCCTTAGCACTTCGCATTATAAAGGGAGAACTGAAACGTTTAGTACGAATAGAGGGTATACCTACTAATGAGGTAAGGGTGGTACCGAGCCGTGCGTCTGCTCGTCCTATGATGAAAAGGAGATGGTGGGATCAGATCATGAAGTTCCTGGGAGCATTCCCCGAAATGTTACCTATAGAAGATCGAAAGGCGGTACGGCGGTGCTCGAGACTCTGGATCTTAGTCTCCGCCATATGTTGCTCACCTATAAGCCTGAAAGCTCTGCGTTCGATCGAGTCTTAGGCAGCAAGCTGGTGTTTGGCCGAGCGATCCCATATGTGGCAGCAGTACCTATTCCATACCAGCCTGGAATTGTGCTTTGTACAGACTTAGAAGCTGTCCTGGTGTGAAGTAACTCAGGATGCATATCATATGGATTCCCAGATTCATGGAAGCAGTTTTTGCCTTAGACTCGATGTAGGAGCCAAAGTTGAGAGTAGGCGTGAGTGAAACGCCTAAGAGCTCGAAGTGATCTCCTATAGCTACAGGTAGGTACCTACATCTCGGAAGACAGGAACTTGGAGAAACTGACTTTTTTACTACTGGATTTGCTACTTAACCAACAAAGATTACGTTTTTCATCGCAAAAAAATCGTATTACAAGGAAAATCCTCAATTTTCGACTTTTCCCTGTTATTTGCACGAAATATACAAATACCTTTCTAACCGACTTCTAAAAACATTTATCTACTGAGATGAAATAGTGAAGTGATTCGAAAAGTTAGACCTACAACGTCGTTCAAATTCCTAGAAACGGGAGGTCAACAATATTGGTTATTGTTTTTTAGAGTACAAGTTTCGAAATTCTTCAATTTTAGACTTTTCCCAGTATATGTGTCATAAAAGCTACACACATACCAAATTTCAGCGTTGTAGGATTAGTGGAAGTACCCCTAGGGTATGGTTTTTTACATTTTTTGATTTACCCTAATACCTATCTCAAAAACTAAATAAGTTAAAAAATTATAAAAAATAGTTTTGAAATGTCAAAACGAGGGGCTTTTATATGACACCCCATTTGATCTGATATTCTCACCTTTTTTTTTAACCCGTCTTGTGCCCCAATATCTAATCAACCCCCCTCGATTCAATTTTAGACTTTTCTCAGTATTTGTGTCATAACAGCTACACACTTACCAAATTTCAGCGTTGTAGGATTAGTGGAAGTACCCTAGAGGATTTGGTTTTTTAAATTTTTTGATTTACCCTAATATCTCAAAAACTATATAATTTAAAAATTATAAAAAATAGTTTTGAAATGTCGAAGCAAGCTTTCATATGACACCCCATTTAATCTGATATTCTCACTTTTATTTTTTGTACCCCTCTTGGACCCCAATATCTCAACAACCCCTTGACCGATATAGCTCATAACCTTACCAACAAATAGTACCAATACTATCTACCCCCGAATCAAATTTCATGAAGATCTGATTAACCGTTTGCAAGTTATGCTCTGACAAACATACATACATACATACAAACGCCGATTCTTCCAAGTTGACTCAGAGAACTCGCTTCGCTCGTTCAATAATACCACAGTAGGATTGTTAAACTGTGACAAAACTTCGCAAATTATTTATTTTATTGACATTATGTAGCCACAAGTTAAGCCATTCTAATGGTAGCGCCATCCAGCCATGTCTTTCTAGCGTTCTCTTTCAACCGAATTGTTCCCAATACGTACCTACTTAAAGTATTATTTTATCTGTGCCAATACACATAACATAACACCCAACAGTCACAATATACCTAATATAGTCCTGATCCCACACATATATTCTGTGCCCACGCTAGGATCCCCTGTGTCGGGATCAGGAATTGAGTAGGTAGGTACCTACTTGGTACACACTATAGTATAACACGAAACTGTATAGTGACTATACAGTTTCGCGTTAGACGCAGATACCTAGGTACATGTTACCTCCTGTGTATTGAACTCGCCACCTCCGAAGAAGTTCCGCCCCCAGACATCGATGCCGATGTACAGGTCGGCGATGCGGTCACCGGCTACGAGTGCGCTTTTTGCCACGTCGCGCTCGCTCCACGAGTAGTTGGTGAAGATGCCATCACATGCGTCGAAAAATGCCCTGCGTCGCAAACATTGTACAAAATATTTATTTACTAGATAAAACAGTTATTGAGCTGAGACGATTGTTTAAAATGTAACTTAAGTATTAAAAAAGTCACTTGCTTTTGCTGGGAGGCAGGGACTCAACACCGAAAAATTAAAAAAAAAATCTCGCGAAGTTAGTTCTCCCGTGATCATGATCTTGCGCATGCAACTGCGCCGAAATATCGGGAACATTTAAAACTCGAAAATCATGGTAAATATCCCGTTTCTAGTAAAAATTATTTACAAAAAAAGTTCTGTATTTTTATATATTTTCTATTAACGATCGAAATGGTACCTACTATCTGGTAGTACCTATATCTATAATTAAAGGAAACAGGCCGTACATAATCAGGTCTTACAAAATCACCATATGACGATTTCACATGGCCGATTTTGAGCAGCCAAGATTTGCACACCCTGATCATTCATGCCACTGGTTTCCAATGATCGGGGTGTACAAAATCAGGCTGGACAATAACAGGGCGTGCGTTATCATGTTGTAGAATAATGTCTCCCGAAGTTTATACTTACAGTCATCGTTGCAAAAGTTCCCGATTTATCTTTCTATTATTTTATTTTATTTATATAGATTTATTTATCTAAGTACTGATTTTGGTCCTTGTCTCCCGATATCCCGATTTAGCACTCCTATATCCCGATTTTTTTAATTTTCATCTAATGTAAAATTTTCGTCAATTGTATCAATATTTAGACAATTCCCCAATTCGTTAGAGACTAATTACTATCAAAAAGTTGACACAGAATGGCGTTTGCTTCGTAATACAAAATAAATTGAGTCGCTCAGTGAAAAAACAGAAGAATTTTGGACAAGCGTGAGTAGCATGAAATGTGGTGATGGCTCACGCATGTTTGAAAACGTTTGTTCTTTTGTTTTCAAAGTTTTGAGTTTGCCACACTCATCTGCAAATGTAGAAAGAATATTTTCATCAATAAATTTGATGTAAACTAAACAACGCAATAAACTTTCCACTGAGTCAATGATAGGTCTTCTACACACTAAAAGATGTATAGCAGAAAATTATAAAAGTTGCTACAATTTTAATATAGATGAGAAAATGTTCACAAAAATAGTCAGTAAGAGGTGGTATGAAGACGAAAATTAATAATTAATGTACAATATATCAATCTTAAATAAATGAATGTATTATTAACATAAAAAAACTCTTGTTTTATTCCGAATAAAAATCTCCCGATTTCTCCCGATTTTTGCTGGCAAATTTAAATATTTTTATTTTTACAATTTTGCAACACTGTACTTACTTATTCTTTTCATTGAGCCCATTCTGCCAGTTGAGTGTACCTTGGACAGTGACGCTATCGTACCAAATAAGGACTGCGTGGGGAATGGCTTGGTGCAGAATAACGTTGAAATATTTTACAAATTCCAGAAGACTGGCTGGATCCGCAATCTATGGAAATAATAAACTTTGAAACTGATTTTTGTATGCCAGGAATTAACTACTGATTACTAACACCCGACCCGACGTTCCAGCGTGTTCAAGTTTCCTGAAATTGGTATCTACATTAGGTACTGGATTCATTGGAGGTGTGGATATGGTTCTCCGACGTACCTATAGCGGGGATTCGCAATATGCATGCCTCCACACCATCTAATACCTAGGTAGGTACTTCAGAAAATAATATTCTAACGCGTTCTTGGGTCGGGTGAATGTTTGCAGTATATCCTTGGTATTATATTATGATGCAAGACAGACAAACATGAACACCCAACCGACTTTCCGGTATAAAAATTCATTTTTAACCCCCGATGCAAAAACGACGTGTTGTTATAAATTTGACGTGTCTGTGAGTGTGTGTGTTTGTGTGTGTGTTTGCGTGTGTGTCTGTCAGTGGCATCGTAGCTCCCGAACAGATGAACCGATTTTTTTGTTTTTTTTTGTTTGAAAGGTGTATTTGTCGGGAGTGTCATATGGAGCCCAAACCTGGATCTTCAACAACAACACAAAAACAAAAATACAATCATGCCAGCGTGCTATGGAGAGGAGCATCTTGGGTATTAAGCTTAAAGACAGACAGAAAAGCAAAGATATAAGAGGAAAAACTAAAATAATAGATGCTCTACAACATTCACAGCGCCTGAAGTGGAAATGGGCGGGGCATCTAGCCCGAATTCCGGACGATAGATGGACTAAGCGAGTTACTCAGTGGATGGGTCCAGGGGGTAAAAGAGCTAGAGGAAGACCCAGAGAACGCTGGACTGACGAAATACGAGAAAGAGCTGGTGGAAACTGGATGGAGAAAGCAGAAGACAGAGGAAAATGGAGACAGTTGGAGGAGGCCTGTACCCGAAATGGGGCCTGACTTTAATAAAGTTTAATAGAGAATGTTTTTTTTTTTTTTTTTTTTTTTATAGTGAATGTAAGAAAAGTTACGGAAATAAAGGCTAAATAATAATAATAATAATAATAATTTGTCGGGAGTGTTCTTAGCTATGTTTGATCAAAATCGGTTCAGCTGTTTCATTGCGTTGAGGGTTTTTTTTATTTTTACAAAATTAATTACTTGTGTAAGTAATAAGTACAAAAATTCCTTGGTTTCAATTTCCTGAAGTAGGTAGCTACCTAGGTACTGGTTACTTTGGAGAAGTGCATAGGTACCTACAGGCCCGACGTGTTATCGGGTGTTCGCAGTAAGTACACCCCCATACTATAACCTAGTACTGTCACAGTAATCAATTATAGTTCGTACAGCAGAACATGTGTTCATAGTTCAGACGTGTTCTAGTTTTCTGAAATAGGTAGGTACCTACTGGTTTATTTGGAGGCGTGTATACTGGTATGACGTATTATCATGTGTTCGCAGTACCTATGCATGCCTCAACGCAACCTAGTGGGTACCTATATATGTTGGTGTGACCATGGGTAAAAGCGTTTTTTTTTTTTTGAAACTAATAGGCAAACTAGCTTACGGCCCGCCTGATATAAAGTGGTCACCGTCGCTTATAGACACCGGCAACACCGGGGGTATTGTCGATGCGTTGCCAACCCTGACAAAAATCACTGAGGGGTGAGTCTGAGTTTTGCAAACACCATCGTAACATAATAACTAGCTATTAATCTGTGCCAAAAACGTCACAGATTAATGGCTAGTTACTACGCAATACACGTACACTCGCCGTTACGATCATCGTTACGATGGTGTGTGTAAACTCGGACTTGCCCCTCAGGACTTCAGAAAATGTGTTCAGACATGTTCTCGGGTCGGGTGTTCGCAGTTTATCCCTAGCAATAACCTTGTTCTCAACGTTCAATAGCCACCCATCAAATTTTAAAGTCTTTGTAATAGCGACAAGGCTGTTGGCAAAATTCTGATATTCCTTTTCGGATGCAAGTACTTTATTCCAAATTTGAATGCCTTCCGCCCATTCTGTAATTAGAGTCCCTGAAAAAAAACATCTTGGTTGGTCTTGGTCATGGACGTAGTATACAAAAGGAATGAGCGCTCGCAGCTGAAAAACGAGCCGAGCAAGATATGTACTATAGAGACAGTGTGTCTCTTTCTAATACGGTGACCATAAAAAAAAGCATGTCCAGGAAACTTTTTCCAAAGACACTTATGTAGGTAGGTAGGTAGGTACATGGAGTGGAACAAACATTATTTATTTTTTATTTTTTATTACGGATCGATAACACTTTTTGGTAATTTCGTAAAACAAAATGTTGACCTCCCAACCTCCCATATGTAGTAGATGACTCGGGCTGGGCTTCTGTTTGTAGGAAACACGATAAAAAATATTTGCGTATTTCATAAAAAGGGTTATCGAACCTTGTTACTGATTACTTAGCGAGTGTTCAGTATGAATTTGGCTCCATAAATTAACGTCAATTTTTTTTTTTATTATTTTAGTAATACCTATTTATAGGTGTTTATACTGTTGATTGTTGGTACTTGGTGGAATATATAAATAAATATTTCTGGACAGTTCACACAACATTATCTAGCCCCAAGCTAAGCAGAGCTTGTGTTATGGGTACTAGACAACTGTTATACGTAATACAATACAATAATACATAGATAGATATTTTTTATTATGTATAGAAAATACCTAGAACACCCTGAACAAATATCTGCAGATCGCACAAATATTTGTTCCGAGGCGGGAATCGAACCCGCAACCTCCTGCGTCGCAGGCGAACGTTCGCCCGCCGTGCCACAGAGGTCTATCGAATACCTACATTATGAATAAAAAATCCATTGTACTTATCACTTGTACTAATTCACAGATATATGTTTATTCCTTTGATACATTTGATCCATAAAAGCGAAACCGGTCAGGAAGTTATCTAATAATAAATCTGAACATTTAGTAGATTTTGTGTTTATAACCTATTTAAAGTTACTTAAGTAGTGACTAATCATTGGTGCTCGCGATGAATAATATTTTGATCTAGGTATATGACACTACGCCCCGTTAAATAGCGCTTTCTCTATGGAATGGTGGAATCTATCCAGCCAAATTGAACGACTTTTTTCTTTAATTGAAAATGTAAAGCCCTCATTGCCGTACCAAATATCATCGGTCCATCTTTAGTTATTGTATCCGCTTTAGGGTCCATCGCGGATCTAAAACTTACCGTACGGTGAACGAGCTATAGGTATTTACCTAATGTTTTTGTCATACCTACTTTGTTCTGGACCCTAGAATATGGATGGAACTTACCTATAATTTTAACTCCATGTGCGTGGCCAACGTTAATCCAACCCAATGGAGGAATTGTGATCAAATGATGACTAAAATAGCAAAATATGTCTATTCCAGCCCAATTGTAAAACGTGTATGCTTCGTTATGTGATGTACCGTCAATATAACTAGAATAACAAAATTACATGTAAGTAGTACATATTATGTTTATCACAATGTCAAATAGTGTCTTACATTTTGGTATCACACACTACTACGTAACCACATTGCTAAGAAAAGGAAACAGCTAAAAACTGTCTCTTCCTGTGTAAGCTCGCTGTTCTGGCAGTCCAGATGTGACCAGTGTGTGATTGTGTGCACGGTACAGTTACCGTGCACACAATCACACAACATTCAATGTTCATGTCATGAATGTTATTTTTGTTTTCGTAGTGAAGTGAGTGCGTACAGGTGCGTAGTACAACAATAATCATGAATGGAATAAATAGTCCCTAGTCTGTGGGTAGAATAGTGTGAGTTGCACAGAGGCTGCAACTGCAATGCTCTAGGGAGCATGGACTTAGTATACAAACAGGACTGAGCGCTCTAAAAAATTATAATACCGAAACAAGACCTTATTCCATTAACTTGAGACTCAATTTAGACTACCGTCATAGATAGAGGAAAAACGAGCCAAGAGAGATAGGTAGAACAGAATTAGTTTTTGTCCCTTTCTAACACTTGAAATGATAGCAAGGGTGACCATGACCATTGTATAGGTAAATACTAAGAGTTCATCGATACTACAAAACTAAAAGTTGGCCGTCGCGGGACGCCCGGCAGACGAGAAACATCACGGCATGGCTGCGTCACGCCGCTCCGTTTGCCGACACTGAACACTCAGTAAGTAATCAGTAACAAGGTTCCATAACACTTTTTGTGATATTAGAAGAAAAAAACGTGTTTCCTACAAACGCAAGCCAGCCCAGTCAACATTTTATTTTACGAAATTAACAAAAAGTGTTATTGATTCGTGATACTGATCACTTACCAAGCCTCCAGTATGAATCTTGCTGCATAAATAATTAAATTTAAATAATGTTTGTTCCACTCCACGTTCATAAGTGTCTATGGGAAAAGTCTCCTGGACATGACTTTATTTTATGGTCACCGTATTAGAAGTAGACACACTAACTCTGTAGTTCATATCTTGCTCGGCTCGTTTTTCAGCTGCGAGCGCTCAGTCCTGTTTGTATACTAAGTCCATGCTAGGGAGTACAATTTATCTTTACTTGACATTGACTTTGACATACAGATAAAATACAATTTTACCAGTACCAGTACTGTCTGCAGTGTTGCCGTTTTAGCCACTTTGTGGCTAGATCTAGCGGATTTTCTATAGTCTTAGCAACAAATAAAACTATTTTAGCCACCAAAATTAATCTAGCCACTTCTAACTACTTTTATATGCGCAGCATGAAACCTATGTTTCGCGTTGACTCTGTATTTAAATCCTTAACAATAAAGTATGAATCCCCTGTAATGTTTAAATGGTATAATGATTTTATCAAAATGTGCTTTATTCCTACAGCCATACAATTTAGTTTGGATTTTATTCCTCTCACACAAACAAAAGACTATTCAGTCACTCCTATTCACTCATTTCATTCAGTGTTCTTCCTGTTCGAGCAGTGCTACAGAAATTATTATTTTAAGTTTTGCGATTGCTTTTAATTATGGACTGAAGTTTTAAAGGTTTATCTAGATGGGCGGACATTGATCCTCAACAGTTTGTTTGTATTTAAACTTATTTTATTACAAAACTTATAAGTATGTGGTAATGTCACCTGCACAAAAATAAATGTTGATATAAAATGTTTAGATATTGCTTTATTTTCATCACAAATTAATTACATATAACCGTTCTATATAAATCAGGAATTTTGGTACCGAAAAAGTTTAGCCACTTCTGGCCGAATTGCGACATTGAATTTTGCCCCAAACTGGCAACTTTTTTCATGAATTTAGCTAAATACCCGATTGATAAAACGGCAACACTGAGTCTGTCTGTCTGTGAATTCTGTGATTTGTGTACAAAAAAAAACATGTAAACAAATCAAATCCGTTGTTTTTAATTTCAGTTTTGCTATGTTAAAGCTATAGCTAGATTTCAAATATAACAAATAAAATATTGAAAACCCCTTACCTATCATCATGGTATCCATTAGCCATATCGTGGCACACCAATGTTTTTGGTAATATTTTCTCATCATAACGAATGACGTCTTCCGCTTCCGGATCAAAATGACAAAAAGTTTCCGGTGAATCGAGAGATGGGTATTTGTACTTGTTTATTTCTATATTTTTCAACATAGATTTACTGTGTGGTGTTAGCTCCTTGCACAGTGTTCGCCAAGGCGGTGGATTTTCCAAAAACAACAATATTTCCTCGTATGTGTCCAGCGGCTTGCAGGTTAGTTCCTCTCCCTTCCAGTGTTGTTTACTCATTATTGTATTGTATCACCGAACTTCAATAGGTTTTACAGTTATATTCTATTTTTATTTTCTACAAGAAAATAATGTACGTTTTCGCAAAAGATTATTTGTACGTCATTTGACAATTTGTTTTGACAGCTGATTTTACGTACGAAATTACGAATACAAAAATGACGGTTGATAAAACTGGTAACAAGTTTGCCGTGCAACTAAAAAATAAATTGTTGCGTTGTAGCTATTTATCTGCATTATTCGATTCATTATCTAGAACGCGAATGAAGGTCGCTACCAACTTATGTACAGCAAATACACAGCTTGGAGATAACTATGGGAAGTTGCTCAGTGCACTGCACACATAAACCACAGGATAAAATAAATAAACTACCTTACCTAACACAAGTACCTATGCAAACCATCTAATGTACTTACATCCTCTGCAGCTTGATAAACCCATAACATGAGTGAGGGAAACTGGATCAACTGTGAATTTAGCAAGTTTGGTGTGTATGCTGGCTGCACACTTATGCTATCAGTTAGGCATTACATCAATGAATTAGGCATACTTAATTACAAAATTGTAATTTTATTTATTTTATTTATTAATAATACACAGGAAGTACACAGGCAGCTCTCGGATTTGATGTGTGTATATCTTAGTCCTTATCAGTGCACTAATGTTTGTCAAGTCTATTTTTGAAAGAATTCACTGAGCACTGATTCTGGTATCAGTTCCAAGTGTGCACAACGCGATTAGGCAATACGTGCATCCTAGGATTGCTGGTACTTGGCCCGCATTGCAGCTTCAGTGTGTGTCCTCTGAGCCCTATATTATTGTTCATGGTGTATAGTGTCTGTGATCAATCTGGTATACTCTAGTGGTTGTTTAGGATCTTGTACATCTCTATTAGGTCCACACTCTATGTTGCTGAAGGGTAGTTAATCCAAGTTCATGAAGTCGGTCTCATACCTTTGTATGTGCTTTAAGACTAGTTACCATTTTGGTAGTTACTGTACCATCATCTTTTTTTGTCGTTTTCTTAATGAACCGCGAATCTAGACTGTCAGACCGGGTGCAGAACAGTACCTATACTGCACTCCAAAATACAAATGGCTGATGGTCAGAAAGCAGCCAGCCTCATGTGGAAGTGGGCTGGACATGTCTTGCATGCCAAGCAACTTGTAGGCAAAAAGAACCGCAGAATGAATCCCCACCCAACGCAACACAGTGATGTGGAAGGCATGGAATGTGATTTCGGGATGAGCTTGGCTCACAGAAGCTCATTGCCTGACACAGCATTCAATCGCGAAGAGTGGGAGGGAGAGGGGAAGGGAGACTACCCTGCAGTGGAATAATAATGTCTAAATAATTCTTATAAAGTAATACATAATTGATCTTCCTCGCGTCGTATTCCTCGATGCTGAGTGACCCCCTCCATACTCCTTGACAATGTTGCGCCAACGAGATCTGTTGCCTGCCAGTGAGCTGCATGGCATTGTTGAATTTGAATTGGAGAGTGGTGTGGATATGCATGGCTATTGTGTAATCGATGTTGATTACTAGTTCGCTGTAAATTGCGCTGCGTGCTGTGGCTGTTTAACAAAAGCGAAAAATATTTGAAACACACAGCTTAATGAACAGCAAACTGGTAATCAAAATAGAACTTCAGTCTATGACCCCAGCCAACGTAGCGAGCTTCGGCTTCGTGTCCTCTTTCCCTCGATCTTGCCAGTGATAATCAGCTTAAAGCTCGTAAGTTGTCACTGTGTTTCCGTGCTATATGACCAAAATACTCTAGGACTCGCTGGAGGCAGATGGAGGATAGCCTAGTCATTATCTTGAGTTCTTTGGGTAATGACACGTTCGTCCTACAGGCTGACCAGGAGATTTGCAACACAACACACATCTGCAACACCACATCTCGAAAGTGTCTACACGTCTGAAATCCTTCGCTTTGGGAGTCTAGGTTTCTGCACCATACAGAAATATAGAAAAGACTAGGCTCCGGATGAGTCTTATTTTGGTCCTATTGGTGATTCTCCTATCCTTCCGTATTCCTCCCCACTGAATCATAGCGTTCCTGGCCATCCCTATCCTTCTAATTTTTCAAATAATTGATAATTTATTATTTATTACAAAACTAATAAGATAATGGAAAATTGTTTCTGTGGTTCTGCTCCGCCCTAGATTTGATAACTATTCAGGCTAATGGGGCAGAAGATAATAAAACTATTTGTTCTATTAATGGTAATGGGTATTTCCTAGATAGATTACTCCATGGACAGCTCGGCTGTGGCCTAGGATTGTTCCTCATCCAAGCCATGTACAACCTAATGTTAATAATACAAAGCTCATTTTTAGGGTTCCGTAACCAAACTACGGAACCCTTATAGATTCGTCATGACTGTCTGTCTGTCTGTCTGTCCGTGTATGTCACAGCCACTTTTTTCCGAAACTATAAGAGCTATGCTGTTGAAACTTGGTAAGTAGATGTATTCTGTGAACCGCATTAAGATTTTCACACAAAAATAGAAAAAAAATCAAGAAATTTTTGGGGTTCCCCATACTTAGAACTAAACCTCAAAACATTTTTTTTCATCAAACCCATACGTGTGGGCTATCTATGGATAGGTCTTCAAAAATTATATTGAGGTTTTTAATATAATTTTTTCCTAAACTGAATAGTTTGCGCGAGAGACACTTCCAAAGTGGTAAAAGGTCCCCCCCCCGTAACTTCTAAAATAAGAGAATGATAAAACTAAACAAAAAATATGATGTACCATGTAAACTTCCAACGAAAATTGGTTTGGACGAGATCTAGCAATTAGTTTTTATTAATGCGTCATAATTCGTAATCCATCCAAGAACTTTTATATTATGTTACTTGCAGCTACGGAACCCTTCATGGGCGAGTCCGACTCGTACTTGGCCGCTTTTTTATATCTTGGTCACATGTCAAAATAATGTCGTCGTTTCGTATGAGGTAGTGCTGGCCTCTGGTGTCAGAGTTTGTCAAGCCAAAATAATCATAACGACTTTCGAATTTTAGGGTTCAGTATTTCCAATCTTGTAAGAATACCCTTCTTAGGTGTACCCTTAATACCTTCTAATATACCTTAGGTGAAAAATAATAATTTATACTTAATTTTATCCTTTGCAACTTTATCTGCTGTTGGTGTGGAGAATAGGTCACGTCTACCTAGGACGCACCCATGTACCTATGGCATTGCACTGCGCCCGCCACCCTGAGACATAAACATGAAAAGTCTCAAGTGCCTGTAATTTCACGGGCACTCATACCCTTTAAACCGGAACACAGCAATGCGAGCGCTAGGTACTGTTTTGTGGCAGAAATAGGTATGGTGGCAGTAATACCCAGGACGAACTCACTCACAAAAAAAAAAAACTACTAGGTACATGTGCGTAGGTAATGCTGCCAAAAATGTGTTAACTTTACCCATGTTCTTTGTTTCTCTACAATTTGAATTATTAGGTTCTATAGAAAGGCAAATGCAAGAATCGTTAGCCAAATCTTTAATAATATGTTTAATGCAAAAAATTATATTTTCATGCAGTTAGGGAGATAGGTCTATAGATTTTTGACAAAAGACATGGTCAAGTTGCCACGTTCTACACCTAGTTTATATTTCATGACTCAAAATAAACTGAATGGCTACCTTTATTTTTATTTTATTTTTTTATGCATCTTGGTATGACGGATCAAGCAGATGGCCCACCTCATATTAAGCGGTACCCTCTGCCTATGAACAGTGCATTATCACATATGTCACGTCACGTCCACCTAGGACGCACCCTATGTGGCATTGCACTGCGCCCGCCACCCTTAGACATAAAGATGAAAAGTCTCATGTGCCTGTAATTTCACCGGCACCCATTCCTTTCAAACCGGAACACAACAATGCAAACACTACTGCTTTGCGGCTGAAATAGGTAAGGTGATAGTTCTTCCCCAGACGAACTCTTTCACAAAAAGCTCTACTACCTAGCGCATCTGTTCTGTTTCGATCCTTTTATAACTGTACCTACCTTACTATTTATTTAGTTTATGATTCTGAATGCCGACAGAAAGAAACCAGCTGAACAACCAGAAATCGGAAAGTTCACAATTTGTCCACGAAGGCTCTCTTTCTGAACAGACTCTACGTATGTACAGTGCATACCAATCGCAAGAGCCGCCGGCGTGCAGTCACTCTATACCAATGCCGAAATGCTTCACTCGCACAGGTCAGTGGGAACACCAACCAACAGTACCTACCTACTTATTTTCCGGGATACTTAGCGAATGTCAAATTGAGAGGTTTCTATGAAAAACACTCAAATTGTATCACGGTGGCTAGTTGGTTGGTGAAAACAATTTTTTTTAAAAATAATATCCCAAAAATCAGTCCCTCGCCAATTTTTTTAATACATAGGTAGGTACCTACCGATTTATAAAAATCTCATTAAGTAGGTACCTACCCTTTTACAAATATACAAGCATTTCATTGAAAAATATGTATTCAAAACACGCTTTTCATAAATTAGTAATCGGAACCCTGAGCTAAACCACTGTAGTAGCTAGTAACCCTGAGGTGGTGTGTTCCACTCCTTAGCAGTGCCTTCCCGTCGCCGATAGCACATAGCACGTCGGACATAGAAACAATAAATTTGACACTTGTTCAAATTGTATCTATTCCCTACTTACTACTATAAAAACCTAATCAGTTGGTATTGGTAGGTAGGTATGGTTTATATTACAGAATCCTACAAGTGCGGGTGATAACAGGCATGTTCGCCTTGCTGGCCCTTTCTACAATCGTAGTGTTCTTCGTGTGCTTTGGCATATACGACTACCCACACATTCCGGAGCAAACTATACATTATGAACTCTATAGAAAAACCACTCCTTACCTTATTAAGAAAAAAACACAGTGTAAATACGATGATATATTGGCAAGTACAGAGAACATAGTGAGTTGGGATATACCAAAGTATATTGATGATTTTTCACCGATTGGTATCGCCAATGGGAGCTATGTCCCGGAATGCTACCCGGCTTTCAGTGTTGCCATCTTAGTCACCTATAGGAATAGAAAGAAGCAGTTGGATCTATTCTTGCCCTATATGCATAATTTTTTGAGGAAACAGAACATACATTACAAGTAAGTAATTAATTAATTATTAAGTAAGTAATTACAAGTAAATAAGGTACAAATCGTACCTTATGAGTAGTACGTGTAGTAGTAGAGTTTTTTTGTGAAAGAGTTCGTCCGGGGAAGTACTACCACCATACCTATTTCTGCCGCAAAGCAGTAGTGCTCGCATTGCTGTGTTCCGGTTTGAAGTGTAAGGGTGCCGGTGAAATTACAGGCACATGAGGCTTTTCATCTTTGTCTCAGGGTGGCGGGCGTAGTGCAATGCCACATAGGGTGTTTCCTAGGTGGACGTGACCTATGAGGTAATGCACTGTTCGTAGGCAGAGGTTACCACTTAACATCAGGTAGGCCATCTGCATGATCCGTCATTAAAGTAGTAAAAAAAAACCACTTGCTTTACTATTTGAGTGCTGAACATACTGGGAAGAAACTGACTCCTGACATACAGGTAGTCCTAGTTTAGGGAGTCAGAGCTTCATTTTATTATTTACATTGGTTTATTCAATAAATGCTTTACTTTTATTATGTCACAAATTTATTTAAAATCTCGTTAAAAAATATTTCTTTTTACTTCAAAAGAATATGATTTACAAACAAAAATAGTAAAATATAATATATATACAGGATGTAACATAATATCCCTATAAGGCCGGGGGGAGGGTATTCCGCATGTCATGGTGAACACCGTTTGTTCTACGAGTTTTCCAATTTCGAAGTTTTTCATTCATGAAATGCCTCGTAAACTTTCCTCCAGAAATGTACCTACCACAACATGAAGCATCCCTATTACAGCTGTTTATTTGACCTTTAGAAGTGAACTCTAGATGAAATAACAGAACTGGCACCTATTAGAAAAGTGCCTAACTATTGAGAGACATTGAGTGCCTCAGAGAGTAAATTATGTTTTTTTAAAGATCTTATTAAAATGTAGGTGACATTATTATTTTGTTATCCAAATAATTTTTAAGTTTGATTACGAGAAGTAAATTATTTATGTAAAAAAAGTACATTTAGGTAGTTTTGTATTTCTCGAAATTAAAACACGTAGGTTTACAACCAAGATTGTTTCACTGTAGTAATTTGACAAGACTTAACAAATAAAATTATTAAAAATAATGAACTGTAATTTTGTAGGCACTAAACTCAAAATTTGACTTGTCTGTTAACTTATCTACAAATCAAACAGAATGACCTACTTTAATTGGGTGCAATAAACTAAGAAACAACCAATCATTACCAAATGGGGAAGTGTCTTTGATGGTCCTTGTGATATGATTGGCTGGCGGCATTTCTTTCATAGTGTCAAAAAGGCCCGCGTTCGCCGAAAGCCGGCGTTATCAAAGGAAGCCGCGCGCACCAGCGAACAACCATGAAGTTATTTGACATACCGCTTTTTTGTTTAGTGGTTCCGTCGTAATTTTTACACACAATTAAGGTACTTACCTAGTTAGTAAGACAGTGCCAAGCCAAGTGATTTAGTAGTTACCAAGTAAGTAAGTACCTAATCAGGTAGGTAAAGTAATAATGTTCGGTAGGTTCTAAACTACTTACTTAGGTAAGTAGGTACTTTTGATAAGAGTCAACATTGTGATTGTGCTCGAGTTGGTGTGATAGGTAGTAGGTAACGTACCTATTCTATCAAACCTATGCATGGGAAGATGCACACGAAGTAGGTATGTTGTAGGTAGTTACTTATTTTATTGCAGGTACACTAGCTTGGTACTGAGCTACCTACTTTGAAGTTGATAGGAAGGTGGAAGCAAGGTGATTTAATTAGGTAATTTATTGCTGGTTGGTTCATAAGTAAGTACCTACCTAATAAGACAGGTAAAGCATACCTAACTAAATTGCATACCTACATACTTTAATACCCTCGTATTAGGTACCATGTAGGTACTTACCTCGTAGTACCTACCTCATCTCGTACTACTCGTGTCATCAGTACCTAGGTAAATGCCTACCTACCTAGTCGCGTTTTGCATTCACTCTCATTCACTGATGAACCCTCCTGACTTCGAACTGAAACCTAGTTGGCTATCGTGGGTTATCTAGGTAGTTACGGAACCCTAAAAATGTTTAACGCCTAAAGTATTTTTAACGAGTTTTACTTCGATTTTCACGTCAGTTGCATCTAGCATTCGTTCGTGGCAAGTTCGCAAGTTTGACTATGTATTCAAACGCCGAATAGGTACTATGACATGATGTTGAGTGTTGGTGGAGCATCAAATACCTAACAGTTTAGTGGCAGCTCGGGAGATGTACAGAGAGCGTCATCCCGGGCGAACAGTGCCTTCGTACGGCTGCTTCCTTGGGATGGTGAACCGTCTTCACTCGACGGGATCCTTCCACAGTGATAAAATCGTGTCAAATGCAGTTGTTAATAACCCAGTGATATCTACCTACAATCAATTAGGTATGTCAAAACCCATTTGAGATTGTAAATAACCAGTGTAAGTGATAAGACCAGCTCAAGGATTAGCCGTTTACCTACTTACTGCCTAGGAGAGAAAAATGGTACGTACCTACTTAATTCATCATAAACCATAACTTATCTTCATACCTACCTAGGAAGGTAGGTACCTAGGTAGGTACCTAGTTGTTTCTTTATGAGTGAAAACTTAAGTGACATTTTACTTCGACTTCGATAGGTTCCTTCATAGGTACCTACTTAGTGTGTATTATCAACCTAAAAATGATAGATTTGATCGTGATTTCTTACCACTAATACCTACTACTTCGTGTTAATGGTACTTTCCCGGTTACCCTGCATTAGTTCAGAAACCTGCTTGAAGTAGGTAATCCTAGTAAAGTAGGTGTCCCTGATAAGCAGTAGGTATTAGGTAGGTATTACCTGATTTAGCAGAGCTTTTTTGTATGAGTTCGTCCGGGGAAGACGACCACCTCCATACCTATTTCTGCCGCAAAGTAGAAGTGCTCGCATTGCTGTGTTCCGGTTTGAAGGGTATGGGTGCTGGTGAAATTACAGGCACATGAGACGTTTCGTCTTTATGTCTCAGGGTGGCGGGCGCAGTGCAATGCCACATAGGGCGCGTCCTATGTGGACATGACCTATGAGGTAATGCGTTGTTAAAGGCAGAGGTTAAAAAAGGGTCTAGCCACCAATTGTGAAAGAACCAGTGTGGTGAAAGGATTGAAGTGCGTGTGGCATGTGGGTCCCATGCGATAGCAGTAGGCGTGTGTGAGTTACAGCTGGATACCTTCGCAAATAGGTACCCACTCGTAGTAAACAAAGACTTAGGGTTGTCACAAACTTCCTAAGATAACAATAGTTTTACTTTTGTATGGGAATTTCAAATACGATGTATGGGACCTTTGCACACGTAAAAATATTCAAATGTTTGGTCTAAATAAGCCCCCCCCGGGCTTATAGGGGAATTACGATACACCTTGTATATAAAAATAAATATATATGTATATAAACGGCGAACCACCGACCGCGGAGCAAGGGCCAGACGGTCAGGGCTACAGAGAGAGGAATCTCCTGACGATGCGTGCCGAGCCGTTCTTGTAGGGCATATTGATATCCATCACCACCAGTAGTACCTACCCACCTCGGACCCATTCCTTTTAATAGAACCTAATTCATTCCGTTCGTCGCCCATCATTATTTATATTCTGAAATAACATGTAATTATTGTAGTACCTCTTGTCTTAGAGCATTGCAGGCCTCCGTTGTACCCAGTTGTAACCATAGACATAAAATTTTCGCTACGCGTTGTACCAGGAGGGCAATTCTCGTGCTTTAGAGATTAAGTCGAATTAGACATATGTCGAAAAAAGATGGCGAATATCGAATAAAATCTTAATTTGCTATTCTCGTGTCACAAATAGACATAAGTCGACCAAAATCATTCGATTTGATGGTTATTGTAACATTTTCGTGACATTTTTTGTAGACATTCATGCTTCGACATTATCTCTAATTTAGAGATAATCTCGGATCTACAATCCGAGAATTGGCCTCCTGGACATTTGTTTTATATGTTACAGTTTTTTGAAAAACAAATGAATACTGTTCTCTACGGATCGATAACCGACCGGCCGGGGCGGATGGCAATTTGTTCCAGTGTCTGTATGTGATAAAAGCATGCAATGCAATGCAATGCAAGCTGACAATTATCAAGCGGCTGCCTGACAACTGTTTTTTTTCTTCGCTCGCGTACAGTGCTCCGGCGGCGCCGCGTTGGCGCCGGTCGCACGCACCAGGAGGGATGGCATTAAAATTGCATTATATAAACAGCATACACACTTTCAGGCCTTGTCAGGCAACCGTTGTTTCAATCGGCTGCCTTGCGACAAAATAACCTACCCTCTCCTCCCCCCCTTCTTTGACCTGTTTGGTCCGCGGGAGCTATTTTATTTCACTCCTACAGTCCTACCCTTCGTGCACCGCAGATGCTCGGCGCGCGTCGCATTCCCCTATCAGCCACCCGGCGCGTCCTCTGGAGGGAAGCCGGGAGTAATCAACTAGTGCTGCTGTTCCAGAATATACGTGATCGAGCAACGCGACGCGAAGCCGTGGAACAAGGGCATGCTGTACAACATCGGGGCTCGGCACGCCATCGCCGACGGGTTCCCCTGCCTCATACTGCACGATGTGGATTTGCTGCCCCAGAACCGGCGCAACCTGTACGCGTGCGCGCGCCGGCCGCGGCACATGAGTGCGTGCGTCGACACGCACCGCTACTTCCTGTGGTACGAAGAGCTGGTGGGCGGCGTGCTGGCGATACGCGCCGACCACTACGTCGCGGTGGAGGGGTACTCCAACCGGTACGAGCAGTGGGGGGCCGAGGACGACGACATGTACGAGAGGATCCACGCTCACCACCTGGATATCGTCAGGTACCGTACCGACACTCACAGTTGACACTCTACGGCAGTTCTACGGCAGTTCTACCTTTATAATGCGAACTGCTAAGGAGTTTTTTTATTTTATTTTTTAACATTGGTAGACCTTTGTTTGACCACGATCTCACCACACTACCGGCAGAGGAATACACTACCGTCGTCTGTCTTTCCTGAAAACTATAATCTGGGTCTCTTCAAGGCTAGAGTGAATAGGTGCCTTCTAGACCTTTGTGCGCCATCTTCGGCCAGATCGTCACTTACCAAAAGGTGAGATCGTGGTCAAACAAAGGTTTATAAATGGTAAAAAAAAATACTGTCATTGAGTTCAATTTAAGCAAATAGTCATCCAATAAACCCCTCCCGTCTCAACAAGTGAGGAGTGAGGATCGAAGCGATGCGATGTTCAGAGGTTTTGATCTGCTCGAACCTGCGGGCGCTCGCACGCTCGCTACTCGATGTTTAGAGGTCGTGGTCGGCTGCAGGTTCGGGCGCTCGTACGCTTACCACTAGATGTTTAGAGGTCGTGGTCGGCTGCAGGTTCGGGCGTTCGTACGCTCGCTAGTCATTTATTTAGAGGTTGTGGTCGGCGCAGGTTCGTGCGCTCGTACGCTCGCTACTCGATGTCTAGAGGTCGTGGTCGGCTGCAGGTCCGGGCGCACTTACAATTCAATTCATTTATTTATTTCAGGCAACAGTGAAAAATGTACATTGTACCTAGACAAAAGCCCATAGTAATATATACCTTACAACTAACATACATATTGTTACGCGCCAACACAGAATGAATATGGCACCACAGATAAAGTCATTCGGCAACTCATTTAGAGCCTCGTAACGCCATCTATTGACGAGTAGCTGAACCTGTGGCTCTACCCATAGAGTAAAGTTGTGTCAGAGAAGTGTGGCGGGAGCCTGTTATCCTGTTGTTAGAGCAGGATAGATATAGTTCCCGATAGTTCTAGACTATGGTAGACGTTTCTACAGACTGCTCGTAATTGTCAGAATATTCGAGACTCTAAGACGCTCGTATATAAAGTCGTAAATTCATTCGTGGAGTGCAGTTGACTACTAGCTAAGTGTGTGAAGTAATCAAGAGACCTGAGAGGGATAATTTAGAACAGCGTAGTATAGTGCAAGTAAAGTGGTGAGAGTGATAATTTTGAATAGTGCGGTTAAAGGAAGTGTGAATTTGTGCTTTTTGGATTATTTTATTAAAAAGTGTTAATTTGTTCACCGGTGTTTAAAGAGTTTATTTTATCCTGAACCCTAGCTCGTAACAATATAATGCGCGTCATGTAAAAAGAACGCTGGCAGTCATACTTCTTCATACGTTCCAGCGTTCTTTTTACATGACGCGTACTATACTTATAAAGATAAAGATATAGGAACTTAAACTATTACTTAACGTCAATAGAGGGATTTGATTTCGATAACGCTTCCCTATAGCGTCGGTAAACAATGCCAGTTGGCCAGGAATCCGGATCAAGGAGCACATCCTTCTACTTCGCCTGGACCTGGAGAGCATATGACTTGAAGTCAGTGGCCCTGTTGGTCTGCAAGAGCTGGAGAGACAGTCACGAACCGGAGTACATCAGCTCCTCGCTTGTTCGGGAGAGGTAGATATTGATAGTCGGCTCAACTGCATGCAGTGTTGTCGACTCAGCCAGTATCTGACCAGTGCCGCGTTGATTGCGGCACGATGTTGGTCGTCGTCTCTTCTCCACGAGGGTGAAGCTGTCCACGTAGACTCTCTGCGTTTTTAGAACGGGTTTCTCTTTTGCCACTTTCCTCAGCCGAGGCTCGGCGCAAGGCGCCGGGTTCAGCGGCTGAGAGTGGCGGGACACTTGTGCATAACTCTTCTTCTGCTGGCGAGGACGTGAAGCAGGGGAAGGCACAATCTTCGCAGGGTGCGTCATTAACATCCCAGGGGCCGAGGTCATCGGGGCCGGACGGTCATTTATCTGCAAATCGGTGATATGAGTCGCGTTTGTAGAAATGCTGACCGGTGAAGTTTGGCATCGGGTGATGCCGCGCGCGCTCTTACGCTCGCTACTCGATGTCTAGAGGTCGTGGTCGGCTGCAGGTTCGGGCGCACGTACGCTCGCTACACGATGATGAGGCACGCGCCGCAGCCGCTTAACCCGGACCGCCGCCGCATCTTGGAAGAGAACACACACGCCCTCACCTCCGGCGCCGCCGCGCCTCCTGACGGGTACCGCACCGTGTCCTACCGCAGCCTCGAGGTACCACCCCTCCCCACACCTCACCTCACCTCTCCTCACCTCACCTCACCCCCAGAGTACAATACACTAGCTGCGAACCCGACTTCGCTCATATAAACATATAATATTGTAGTCTTTGGGTTAAACATTAACTTGCAGGGAGTGCACGAACACACTATGCCAAAATTACGGGAAGTAATATTTCTCACTAACCCATCCTAACTCCCAAACACGGCGCGGCGTATTGTGTGCTGTATATTACTGTGAGCAGGCATACGTATGCCAAACTTACGTAAATCTTTTTTTATCTGTGCGCTGACCACATACTTTATCAGTTATCTAGTACCCATTCCCGTCATTCAAGTAGTAGCTTTGCTTAGCTTGGGGCTAGATAATGTTGTGTGAACTGTCCAGCATTATTTATTATTATTTTTTCAGTGGCCCAACACAATGTTTGGACTTGCCTCTGACCACCCCCGACTAACTTGGCATGGTTACGTACTGTGCCTTAAAACAAAAAGCAATAATACTTCCCACAACCAGAAACACTGAATCTGAAAGAATCTGAACTACGATGTCAACGAAACTCTAAGTAGACTAAATTTTCTACAATTTAACACTAGCGCGAGCTCTATAGAGCCATTAGTTCCCAAGATACAGTTCTCCGAAAATAGGCGATTTTTACCTAAAAGTATGTTTTTTTTCGAAATGTTCACTTATTTTGTGAAATATCTTCTAAAATACGCATCCCACGTCAAATATTATAAAAATGAAGTTGTAGTAAATTTAATTATCTTTCATTTAAAACTAAATTGGTACTTGTAGGTAAAGCAATTCTCTCAAAAACGGATCTTCTATCTTAGATGGCCCAGGCTTGGGCTCGCACGAAGATGGTGTCTCGATGGCCGTGATGGACGCTGGGAGAGGCGCCCAGTCTGTAGTCGGGTCAACTTCATCGTCCGAGCATTTCAGCTCCACATCCGGGAAGTTAATTCACAATTTGCCACCGCATGACAGGCAGAGGACTGCATTTACATGATTATTTTCACAGAAGGGCAGGAGGTGCGGGATCCATGGTGGTGGGCATGGGGGTCAGTCCCTGATAAGACAGCTTCCACCCCCAATCAGTGGGATTCAAGTTGAATCCCCGCCACTTTTGCACAGAAGACGTCGACCTACTCGTTCTTCTCAATGGTTAAGACAAACGTCTACCTTCAGAAGAGCACGAAGGGCGAAGCTGGTTGCTGTTACTACTCGGTAACTAGCGATTTCCGGGGACGGTACTATTCACGATACTCAAATGAAAGCTAATTAAATTTACTACAACTTTATATTTATAATATTTAACGTTGGATGCGTTTTTTAGAAGATATTTCACAAAATAAGTAAACATTTCGAAAAAAATAACACTTAGGTAAAAATTGCCTATTTATGGAGAACCGTATCTTGGTAACCAATGGCTCTATAGAGCTCGCGCTAGTGTAAAATTGTAGCAAATTTAGTCTACTTTAAAAGTGTTCACAGTAACTGTACCGGTCAGACCCTTCCTTCACTAAGATATTGACCGAAAACTGAAAAAACCCCCCTTATTTCATTGTTTTTTGGGCACACCGCAGAACGTACAGCACTTGGAAAATTGCAAATCTGGTTTTTTAATGTTGGTTAAGGTCCTAACAACATATAAAAAAATCAGCGTGACCCGTACTTTTGCAAGCACGGATGTACATCTTGACTGGACTATTTGGCGTATTTCAAAAATTAAACATTCTAGAATCAAAATAAAATCCATTTTGGAATGTACAAACAGAACCCTTTCATAAGACACCCCACTCAATATAATTTACATCTGTTTAATTATTTTTGCCCCTTTTTGGAACCCCATATTCCAAAAGGCTTATATTGGCTCTCTATTGTTATCCTACTGTATTATTATGTAAGCTGTTGGTTCTCAAAAAATAAAAAATAACATAAATAAGTATCTGAAAAGCCCCCTGACTTACCAGCAAATTTCTCAAGTAGGTACAACCTATCGACATACGTGGTCTACCAAATTTAATGCAGATTGGATCAACGGTTCGAACAGTTATGCTCGAACAAACATTATACAAACATATAATAACATTTTCTAAATATAATTAAAAAAAAATTGAAATATATTGTAATAAGTATATCAGTTGTCTAGTACCCATAACACAAGCTCTGCTTGGCTTGGGGCTAGATAATGTTGTGTGAACTGTCCAGCATTATTTATTTATTTATATAAACTTTACCCCTTTATAAAATAGAGTGTAAATAATATTAGTACAAAGGTAAACAGCATTCCCTTTCAGATAACCTTAGATAGATAGATAGATAGATTAACTCTTTATTGTACACAAATATCACACAGAAATATAAAACATAACTTAAAACAAAAAATAACAGAAATGTACAATGGGCGGTCAATCGCTATAAGCATAGCGATTTCTTCCAGACAATCTTATTCGTATATTATTATTTTATCTGTGCCTTAGTACAGTTTTACCCAAAATACCTAAAAGTCGCCTCGATGTACTTGCGCCGTAGACCAGTTTCTATATCCCTTCTTTCTACCAATAGCAATCGCGCGCTAAAATCTTGCGCTGTTATTGTCCAGTTGACTCTTAGATGTGAGCTGGACGGAACTATACAGCGGGACACAGCTATACTATATATACTACTACACTACTATATATATATATACAGTATAATCTCACTAATCCGGCACTTCGATAGACCGGCACGTCCAATAATCCGGCACCCTCCGCCCACGTTAATTTAATACATTACATACATACATTTATTCCCTCTATGAAATGACTTTTTATTTTAATAATTACCTATGACTTTTTCACTATAATCCAGTAATCCGAACATTCCAATAATCCGGCACCCTCCGGTTTTTCATAGTGCCGAATTAGTGAGATTGCACTGTATATATATATATATATATATATATATATATATATACTACACAGCTAGACATAGCTACTGTCGGATATCAGTCTACGCTTTTCTGCGCAAACGAAAACAGTCGATCGGACTTATATTTTGGGTAACACTGTATCACAGATAAAATAATACTATACACTGTATATTGCTATATGGTTCTGCAATTAATGTATGTACTTGTAACAGGTACAACTGCACAGGCTGTTCACCCTGATCGTAGTGAACCTATGAAACGCGCGCGGCGCGTCGAGCGAGCGCGCATGAGCGCCCGACCAGAGAAGATACTGAGGATAGAGATGCGTCCCTCAGGCCGGTCTTACTCACCTATAGAGGCGTCTTTATGTATTCAAATTAATTTATTGCGATATATGGGTTAGTAGCAGGGGTTATTGCTACGGTTAAAAGTACAGCCATAATATTAAAAATAACACACCGTATGTGTCAGCAGGTAACGAGCAAAATATAAGTATTTAAAAAAATAAAAATAGAAAGAGCTATTCATCTTGGGATTAAGATATAAATATATGCATTAATATATTAATCTTGGCAAGTCGTTTAGCTTGTACGGTTATGTCCAAGCGTCCGTAACAAAAATACCAACCGCGCGCAGCGACCGGCGCCGCCAGCGCACTGCCGCACTTGACGTGAGCTCTCTGCTCCGCGCACCCCTCTCACCCACCCGGAGACATCTCCCCCCGCTCCCTTCTTACAACGCAGGAGAGTCGCGCGTAAAGAGGTCGGACTATAGCCAAGCGATGAAAAAAAAAATCGAAAGAAGAAGATTGAAGCTCCAGTCATATTGGACATTAGGAGGGTGTTCTGTTATTAGGTACTTATGTTATAAATATTTTTTTAATAAAATATGTTTATTACCTTCTGTTTTTTATTTTCAAAACACGCTATTCTAAAATTAGTAATCGGAATCGTGAGCTGATTAAAATGAGCCCAAATACTGCCAGGCAACTATTAATCTGAGGAGTTCTGTTGTTGCCCACCTTCCGACTCAATCATGAGATGCAAGGTGTCACCAGACCAGTTGCTGCTGCTTGCTGGCTAGATTAGGCCGCAAGGTGCGCTGACATGTCGCCCCACGTGCGGCCGCTGCACACGGCGTCGGCGTCAGGCCACAGGGTGCGCTGCCATGTCGCCCCACGTGCGGCCGCTGCACACGGCGTCGGCGTCAGGCCGCAGGGTGCGCTGCCATGTCGCCCCACGTGCGGCCGCTGCACACGGCGACGGGCAGCGAGGTCGCCAGACCGCAGTGCTGGCCGCACCCCTCCATCACTTCCTTTATGATTGCTGCGGAAAGAAAGGTGTCATCTGTTAACTGTTGGTAAAAGTATCTATTGATTATTGAGCCTACGTAGGTAGACCGACCAGTGACGTAGGTGATTATTGCGTCACCGTTTCACAGTGAAGATGCGGGTGTGAGTCCCCCAGTTTGGCAATCTTTAATCCCCGAAAGAGGGGTGTTGAGCCCATAATGTGTTTGTCTGTCTGTCTGTTTTTCCGTGGCCTCATAGCTCCGAAACGGCTGCTCTGATTGAAATGCGTTTTTTTTACAGCAAAGATGGTTCTTAAGTATTGAAGTATTTTATTCATTGAAATCACAAGGTTTTTGAATCGCCTTAAAAAATAAATTTACTCCCGTTCCAACGAATTTAGTTAGTTTTTTTAGCATTAAGCAACAGATTATTTACAGTGAACCAATCAAGAACTCGCGATAGTGGGTCATTTACATCATCGTAATTAGCTTTTGATCTATCAACTTTGAAAATTAAAGACGTATTTACGAATTTAAGACGTCAGAAAATGAAACTATATCATATATGTCTTTTACATAAAAAGGGAGATCGTTAATGTATACTAAAAATAGAAAAGGGCCTAGTTTTGAACCCTGAGGCACTCCCATATCAATAGACGATCCTGAAGACCTTTCACCGCCAACGTCACCTTTTTGTACTCTATTGGATAAGTAAGAATTTACAAGGTTAATCGCCTGATTTTGGATGCCATAATGTTTTAACTTCAAAATTAGAGTATCATGACTCACTTAGCTATATTTGGTGAAAATTACAGCCGTTTCCAATATGATCAGCTTGTAACAGTTTGGTTGAAGGGGACTGAGGCATTTTTACAGCTAGAGCCTTCTCTACTTATATCACACCATGGTCATGTTGCAATCTTTAGGTACCTAAGGGATTATTTTCTGGGGGATCTCAACAGACAAGATACAGGTGCTTAAAGCTCAAAAACTATGTATCAACTTCAACCGATAGACTGATAGACGAACACCTGTAGGGATATTTTTAGACAGTGTAAAATTCTTACTTTGCCGTCATTATACATACATGAGGTTGCAGTATTTGTACTTGTACTATTATATATTCTGTGGTATTTGTAAGAAATAACATGAAAAATCTATTCACGCCCTATCCTTTTGGGAGTCGACGTGCTGGTACCTTACGCCATCTGCCATGTAGGACGAAGCTGTTGCGTGTAGGTACCTAAGTGTGTTCTGTATGGCGCCGATTATCTATAGTCAAATTCCATCGTCTATATTAGAACCGTTGGCGCCGATTATCTATAGTCAAATTCCATCGTCTATATAATTAATTATTTTTAAAATCTCCCTCACAAAACTACTGGTAGAAAAAGCTTACTTATACTCTGTGGACTAATTTCTAGACGACATATCTTCATTTAGTACGTACGTTAGTCATTTTAACATTTTATTTTAGACTTGTTATGAGGTAAGTATTTGTATGTATATGCCTAACAGGCCGATCTAGAGATGCTCATTTTCTAAACCAAACATCCAATGTACCTAGCATCTACGAACAATAAATATAATTTATCATTTTTATCAGTTTTGGCTCAAATTGTTCATTTTCGACGATATCCGGCTCCAGGGTCTAATGATGAGCAGTGTCGGGGAGGTTAGTCTATCCTCTGTAGGATGTAGGCTGGTCCACTGTCGAGACGCATCGGTTTATCCACTTAGGAAGTAGACCAATGCACCGTACCTATACTAATGCGTGTTCAGACTGCAGTGCAGATGAAATACGTAGTAGGATATGCATGCAGACCTAGTGATGTTACTGGGGTTAACTCTAGTAGGTACCGGCGGTAACTGACTTATATAGTGTCATCTCACGCGGCTCGGGGCTGATACACAAACATTCTGTGCCCCTTCAAGCAGCATCATAGGACGAAAAGGATCTATATAGGGTACCTTCCTATTACGAACTATTAATTGTGTTCAGTGCTATTAATGAATCTGAATCTTCCAATGTAGGTATGGATATTTCTAAAGTAATAAAAAGAACTGGACAGTTCATACAACATTATCAAACCCCAAGCTAAGCAGAGCTTGTGTTATGGGTACTAGATAATTGATATAAAAATACTTATGAAAATACTATTTTCTGAATGACAATACCCTGAACAAATATCTGCAGATTGTACAAATATTTGATCCGAGGCGGGAATCGAACCCGCAACCTCCTGCGTCGCAGGCAAACCTTCGCCCGCCGTGCCACAGAGCTCGTCAAATAATAATATTCAAAAGTAATATTGTGAAAATGTGGGCTTGTTTGTATACCTGCCGCCGTGTGCACGTGCTCGTCTCTGATCTCCCAGACCAGCTCGTCGTGTATCTGCAGCAGCAGGCCGCCGTCCACGGGCGGGCGGTGCGCTCGCACGTGTTTGTATACCTGCTGCCGTGTGCACGTGCTCGTCTCTGATCTCCCAGACCAGCTCGTCGTGTATCTGCAGCAGCAGGCCGCCGTCCACGGGCGGGCGGTGCGCTCGCACGTGTTTGTATACCTGCTGCCGTGGGCACGTGCTCGTCTCTGATCTCCCAGACCAGCTCGTCGTGTATCTGCAGCAGCAGGCCGCCGTCCACGGGCGGGCGGTGCGCGCGCACGTGTTTGTATACCTGCTGCCGTGTGCACGTGCTCGTCTCTGATCTCCCAGACCAGCTCGTCGTGTATCTGCAGCAGCAGGCCGCCGTCCACGGGCGGGCGGTGCGCGCGCAGGCGCTCACACGTGCGCACCATCGCCATCTTGCACAGGTCTGCCGCCGACCCTCGGGAGTACACAAAACGATACTTATAAACGAGCAAGGGTTTGTAGCTAGATCGATTTTTTACCCCCGATTACCCCCATATACATTCAGTAGTAATCTCTAGTCACAGAATAAATAATAGTACCTGCAACCTCTAGTGTACGAACACGAATTTCGAAAATTTTAATGAAAATAGGTACCTACTTGCTGATGACGGACACTAGAGATTGTAAGGGTAGACCTACAGCTCGTTTACCGTAAGATGTCCCCTGCCTTGTATGGCGTGCCAACCGAGGCAGGCAGGGGACATCTTACGGTGAACGGTCTGTAGACACTTACTAAACACTATAAGGTCTGCTCTTACAATCTCTAGTGTCCGTCTTCAGCAAGTATTGACATTTGAATTTTGAAAATTCGAATTCGTTCGATACATTTTAAACCAGAAACACCACATACAGGTACGATGGCTCCTCACATAATAGGAGCGTTCTCATACAGATACAGGCACTGGCTCCCGCACACTCCATTCTACGTACAAAAGTAATAACGAACGAATTGCGCCTGTCTGAACGTGGTCCAGCTCTCCACAGCTTGGAAGTCCATCCAGTGTCAACCCGAGTATATATCGGCTCTGCCTACTCTCCTCGAGGTACCTTGCACTACGAAGTTGACGGCCTGCCTCTCCGCCTGGGACCTCAGCTGGAAGTCCTGGCTGCCGATGTTCTTGAAGTGCCTGCCTCGCCCGCACACGGTGGAAAGCCGTCCGCCATTCTGCTCGCAGCGCGCGACCACCGACCGCCCGAAGCTCTTCAGCGACGGGAATGTTCCTAGAATATAACATGTGTCTACTATCTACCTGTGGAATTGTTGTTGTGGAGGAAATAAGAGTCTTTTGAATGTGGTGGAAGTAAATGGAGAAATGGCTATTATTATCATCATCGGCAGCCTTTACACTTCCACTTGCTGGACGAGGCCTCCCCCTAGAATACAATGGAGGGGATTAAGCATAATCACCACGCTTGGCTGGCGGATTGGTGATCGCAGTTTTGGTGTAGAGTAGGTATTCAATGTGGATTAATCCCCTGGTTTAACCCCTTAGTTGGCTTTTACGACATACACGGGAGGAGACAGAGGCACAGAGAGGGGTCTATTCTTAGGCCGGACACACCAAAGCACTTGAAGAAATCGCTAGATATAGCCATTCTAAATTATCCAACAATACCTACCTCAAACCATATCATTTATTCTGTGCTCAAACTAAGTATACTATTGGTATCCTTTATAGGAACTATCAAAACCGAAGCCAATGTTTTTAAAATGGCGATGGTTAATTGGAGAACCAGTCAAAATGATTGTTACTGTTGAAGCTCGCGATGATGGAGAGCGTCTGCTCGTACGTGGCTCCCAGGATGTCCATCAGCTTGTGGCAGCCGGCGCCGTACATGCTGGCGTACACGATGCGCTTGGTGCGATCGCGCTCTGCTGACGATATGTCGCTTGCAGGCTTGTTCAACCTGAACAAACAAGCTGCGTCACTAAATTAAGGAATTGAACCTACTCGATAACTCATCTAGTGTTTTTGTGGTCACCGTCTATAGACACCGACAACACCGGGAGGGGCATTGTCGATGTGTTGCTTACTCTACGGATATTTTTAACATGTTTCTTAAAGCGACACATGTCATAACCAAACTGGAAAACCTCTAATATTAGCTGAGGTATGGGGAAGACAACCTCTCGAGAAATCCAGGGTTCTATGATGTATGGATGAGCTTCGTCACGATGCCGGGAAGAGCGATGGTAAAATCTCGATGCCCCCGATCTAATAAGGTCGCAAAGCTCGTCGAAGCAGTAGAAGTGGTAGAACACGCAAAGATCCGATGGCGTTGGCTAAGCAGTTCTAGAGTATTGGTGAGCTTGGGGCTTCCGATGGTTCTTCTCTGTTGAGAGTCAACGCGAAGCAGCTTGGTTGATTAGTGGGTAGGGTGGGGCCGTGGGGGTGGGTTAGATGGTTTGACAGTTTTTTTCTAGTCTAGTGAAGTAGCTGATGCTCATTATGACTTATGAGATTCAGTCAGCAAGAGTTTTAGGAAATGCTGCTGACGAAGTTCTTCTCAGCAATAAGCTAATCAGCAACCAGCTTTGTTTAATGGGGCTTAATCTTGTCATTGTAATTTTATAGTTAGTTGTATAAGTATGCTAAAAATGTATTTAATTTTAAATTGCCTGTATCTGCATGCACGACACTCAATCGGAACCGAAGCGGTTATCCGTGGTTCACTCTGGGCCTCAAGTTGAGGCCCTCAACGGAAGATCAGCGCTGGGTTGCCAACGTGGCCTAGCAAACGCTGAGTTGAGGACCCTTTTGTGGCTTAAGTCAGGCACCACACAAATTGCCTTATTTTTTATATCTGTGTAATTTGTTTTTGTTTTAGTTTTTATTTAGTTCCTATCTTGTTTGCTTGTTTTTTGTTGTCTTTGTTTTTATAGCCATAAATAAACATTTATGTCTTTCTTTCTTCTTTCTTTCTTAGCTATCAAGACCCTAAGGTCTTGATAAACAGCATCTTGATATTAGCAGTGATGCCGGGATCCAGCCACGACGAGCATTCAATGCCCACCTGTTGCGAGGCACTCACCACTTAGCGGCTAGGGCGCGGAACAGGTCGCCCCCCTCCCGCAGCGAGGTGAGCAGCGCGGCGTCGCCGGCGCAGTGCGCGAACACGCGGCACTCCACGTGCTGGAAGTCCGCGCCCACCAGCGTGTACCCCGCGCGGGACGTGTACACGGACCGGATGCTCAGCGTTTGGTTGCCTTCTGGAGAACAGAGGGGTGTTACTCACAACTTCACTTAGAGCCAAATTTTTATTTTTTTATAATTTTGACTAATGCAGTAACTTAGTTACTTAGTACCTAGTTAATTTTATCTATATAGAGCTGGCTCAACGCATTAGTATTGCCATTCAGCGTGGCAATGCAGCCAGCATCTTAGGGACGCTTCCGTCTGGTAGTGATTTGGATCAGTTGAGCTACCTTTAGATCGCTTGCAGCGGTCTTCAGGTAGCACAACTGTTTCATATGAATTTTGTACATACCTTGTATTATTCTTTCTGTAAATAAATGTATTCAAAAAAAAAACTATAATGTCAATTCAATTTAATTAAATTTTTAATGAATGGATCCTTTGGTCGAAGAATGGATCTATAATATTGACATAATTTCATAATTAATTACAGGCATTATCAATCTGTTCATGCTGCTATTGCAGCTTGATAATGCCTAGGTACTTAATACCCAATGTTGTAAACTTTCTTTTGTTCTAGCATGTACCTATTCATTGACCATAATTTAATTTTATAGTTCGAGTGCAACCTATGTATACCTAAGCAATACATAATTTTTACTTTACTTTACATGTAATTCAGCAATAAATATACTTTGACTTTAGTAATCATGAACAGAGTATGCCTAAGCAGACCTCATTGAATTTGGTGCCTTCGACCATGTGGTAGCCTGTTGGGTAATATAAGATATATCCAAAGGCGTAGGTATGTAGGTATATTACGAGCTAAAGAAATAAAGTTTATGGGTAGGTAGTCATACCAGATTCGTTCTCGTCAGGGAACAAAATGAGGCTGAAGGGTGCTTTGGGTATCGCTTGCAGGTTCGGATTGTTGGAGGCGATCCGTCCTGTTACTGCTGCCGTTTGTACCCTGGAAGTTACGAGTAGGTACTTCAACATTACTACTACACTTTGTGTCACCGGTTCTGTGTTGGTCACTCTGCGTTAGAGGGGGCCCTGGCGAGGGCTGAGTGACCAATGGTGAAAGAACCACTGTGGTGAAAGGATTCAATGCGCCTCGCTAAAAAACGATAAAAGAATTGGAATTTCCAATTACTGTCGGAGAAGAGTGTGCTATAGGTAGGTAGGCTAACTTGCAGCGCGATGCCGGTGAGGAAGATTGTTCTAGGTAACATGTGGGGCGGACCACGCCTTCTCTGACTTGCAGCGCGATGCCGGTAGAAGAGTGTGCTAGGTACCTTGTGGGGCGGACCACGCCTTCTCTGACTAGCAGCGCGAAGCCGGTGGAAGAGTGTGCTAGGTACCATGTGGGGCAGACCACGCCTTCTCTGACTTGCAGCGCGATGCCGGTAGAAGAGTGTGCTAGGTACCATGTGGGGCGGACCACGCCATCTCTGACTTGCAGCGCGATGCCGGTAGAAGAGTGTGCTAGGTACCATGTGGGGCAGACCACGCCTTCTCTGACTAGCAGCGCGAAGCCGGTGGAAGAGTGTGCAAGGTACCATGTGGGGCGGACCACGCCATATCTCTGACTTGCAGCGCGATGCCGGTAGAAGAGTGTGCTAGGTACCATGTGGGGCGGACCACGCCTTCTCTGACTAGCAGCGCGATGCCGGTGGAAGAGTGTGATAGGTACCATGTGGGGCGGACCACGCCGTCTCTGACTTGCAGCGCGATGCCGGTAGAAGGGTGTGCAAGGTACCATGTGGGGCGGCCCACGCCGTCTCTGTGTTGCAGCGCGATGCCGGTAGAAGAGTGTGCTACGTACTATGTGGGGCGGACCACCCCTTCTCTGACTTGCAGCGCGATGCCGGTAGAAGAGTGTGCTAGGTACCATGTGGGGCGGACCACGCCTTCTCTGACTAGCAGCGCGAAGCCGGTGGAAGAGTGTGCAAGGTACCATGTGGGGCGGACCACGCCGTCTCTGACTTGCAGCGCGATGCCGGTAGAAGAGTGTGCTAGGTACCATGTGGGGCGGACCACGCCTTCTCTGACTAGCAGCGCGATGCCGGTGGAAGAGTGTGCTAGGTACCATGTGGGGCGGACCACGCCGCCTCTGACTAGCAGCGTGATGCCGGTGGAAGAGTGTGCTAGGTACCATGTAGGGCGGACCACGCCGCCTCTGACTAGCAGCGTGATGCCGGTAGAAGAGTGTGCTAGGTACCATGTGGGGCGGACCACGCCGTTTCTGACTTGCAGCGCGATGCCGGTGAGGAAGGTGGCGTGCGCCTTGTGCAGGTGACGATACTCCAGGATCAGCTTTGGGAGTGGATGCACTGACACGAGACGTCTGAGCTGAAGCACAGTAAATAATATTTTCTTACAAACAAAATCGACTTTGAAGCTTAGAATAAACGGGATTTATTCCCTAACTTTGCAAATTTTTGAATGCAGGATATTACTATTAATTTCATCTGCATTGCATCTCATGACAATTCCAATAAGCCCAAACACGGCTAGCATACCTGGGGTGCGTTCAGTGGGTACACTCTGAGTGTTGGTTGTCACCAGAGTGTACGGTTGTTCCGTTCACAGGCTCGGTTAGAGCGTTCGGTTAGCGTCACGTAACCCTAACCGAACAACCACCTCTGACAATTCTGACGTCTGTCAAAGTCAAATCATGTGCTTGTCACCAAAGCGTATGGGTTGTTCCGTTCGGAGGCTCGGTTAGAGCGTTCGGTTAGCGTCACGTGACCCTAACTGATCAACCACCGTTTTGGGTGGGTGTTCGGTTGTTACGATTTTGACGTTAGATTGCTGTCAAAGTCAAGTCGATCCCACCCTTCCCCCCAAAAAATCCTGTTCCATCCATAGATGGAGAAATATTTTATGTAAGCCCAACAAGTAATATAGTAACTACGAAAGTTCCAGATTCCACGAGAGGGTTTTTTTATAAAGTGAAGCAAGACTTGTTATCAGCTCCTAGATTACTTTGCTATTAAATGCTCTAAGACTTTGTTAATCAATCACGCTGTAACAGCTGAACCGATATTGATGAAATTACATCCAGAGATATGTTCAGATGTACAGTAGCGGTATATGTTGGCTGATTGATGATGATGTTGCAAACATCGCCAATATTTTTTCTGTGAAATATCAAGGCTAGCTTTTGTCAAAATTTTCAGTACCTATCAAGGCTGGAAGGATCTTTGTTGTCAAGTGCACGTCGGATCACACGCATTCAGGGTTTCGTACCAAACGTACCAGAAAATTACCGAAATGTTTTGAAAGTTTTTTGTATATATTGGTAAAATATAAATACACACTTAAATATGCTTTCAGCGATAGTGCCGCTCATTTTACTGTTTTTTTTTATATTACGTTTATTTCTTGGTGTAGGTACAAGTTAGTATATCGATCTAAATACATAACAAGTACCATATTTACAAAACAAGTTCCTAGGTCAAATGCAAAATAAAAAAACTTGGTAACAAAATTTTGGAAAAAAAACTGACTTTGGCAGCTTTATTTTCTATTACCATTAAAAATAAAAAAAAACTATACTTCATGAGATCTAAAAATGATAAACCACATGAAAAAAATAAAAGCCAATGTGAAAAAATTAGTAAAAAATAAGGCTAATTGTTTTTCAGTAAAAAGGAGCTAAATAAACAATGCAGGTTATGTGATTCAACAAATCATTCTACTTCACTACACAGCTACAATAACAATAAGGCTTTGGTTTTGTCGTTCATTCATTCATACTATCTACTAACTTCTTTGAAAAAAAGTGGAGCTGACAAAGTTGAAATAGAGCTAAATTTAGCTCTAAAAGAGCTAAAATGGCAACACCGGGTGAATAAAGCGTTTGTTTACATCAAAAATTGACAGTGGCAATGACATTCCGTGTCAATCCAAGTCGTTCAGAGCCTCAGAGCGTGGTTAAAAAAACAACTACACCCTTGGAGTGTACCCATTGAACGCACCCCTGCATTGTTTTATGACGGAGTTCCGGTTCCTATCAGTTTTTTTTTTATCTTAGTCATCAGATCCGTTCGATGGTACCAGCATTTTCAACATAACCATTTATTTAAATCTGCTTCGTCATAGTCGCTTAACAATCTTAATTGAGGTATACGGTGCCAACGGTGAAATACTTTTCATTACGGAGTTCCATCCATTGGCCATCTGTTATCTCCTTCATCAGTTCCACTTCACCAATTGATACATTCTGAATGCTTGAATTGTTGCAGAAAATATCAAAATTGCTACATGTAGGTACCTATGCCTATATATTTGAGGAGTTCCCTCAATTCCTGATAGATCCCATCATCATAACTGGATTTTGATAAAAATGGGACAAATCCTAAGTATATAGGAACTTACCAACATCCTTTCAAAAAAAAAAGTAGGTACCTACCTACAAGTCACACAGTAACCGAATATACCGGTACCGAATACCGGTGAAATGGGGGCGAAAGTTTATCCAATGTACCAGGCTAGCAGAAATATGCAGGAGTAATTGAGACCTATGTGGATAACACAGCGGGACGCAGCAACAATGCGAATATTTTTTATCGAATGTACCAGGGGAGCAGCAGAATGCAGAAGTAATTGGGTAAACGAATACCTGGAATACCGGTGAAATGGGAGCGAAAGTTTATCCAATGTACCAGGCTACCAGAAAAAGGCAGGGGTAATTGAGACCTATGTGGATAACACCGCGGGGCGCAGCAGCAATGCGAAGAATTTTTATCGAATGTACCAGGGGAGCATCAGAATGCAGGAGTAATTTGGTAAACGAATATCTTCCCACGGGATCGAGACTTATGCTGAAAACACCGCGGGGCGCAGCAGCAATGCGAAGACCTTTCATCCAATGTACTAGGCGAGCAGCAGAATGCAGGAGTAATTTGGTAGCCGAATATCCTATCCTAATTACTCATTCACGTGAAAACTACGGGATGGATTTGGATGAAATTTGGAATGGAGATAACTAGACCCCGGAATAAGACATAGGCATATTTTTATCCCGATATTCTCACGGGATCGAAACTTACTCGGGTGAAACTAATTTCACCCGCGTAAGTCTAATAATACTAGCTTAATAAAACTCCGCTGCTTAATAATCCTGTACAGACGAAGTCGCGGGTTACAGCTAGTGTATCATAAAGAGTTAGGCTGCGTTTCCATTGACGCGGAGCTGGGCGGAGCGGAGCGGAGTATAGCGGTGAAAAGTGTTTCCACTGAAGCAGAGAGGAGAGGAGCGGAGTGGAGCGGAGCGGAGCGGAGCGGAGCGGAGAGGAGCGGAGCGGAGCGGAGAGGAGCGGAGCGGAGTATAGCGGTGAAAAGTGGTAAGTGTTTCCACTGAAGCAGAGAGGAGAGGAGCGGAGTGGAGCGGAGCGGAGCGGAGCGGAGCGGAGCGGAGCGGAGAGGAGAGGAGCGGAGCGGAGTGGAGCTAACTAGCTAACTAGCTAACCTCGCTACGCACCGCTCCGCTGTCCTCCGCTCCGCATCACCTCGCTACGCACCGCTCCGCTGTCCTCCGCTCCGCATCACCTCGCTTATTTTATATGAATATCCGCTCAGCTCTGCCCCGCTCCGCTCGTGCTGTTTCCATTGAAGCGGAGCAGAGATTTCGAGCATAGTGATTGGTCAATTCATGCACCGCTAAGCTCCGCTCCGCCCAGCTCCGCTTCAATGGAAACGCAGCCATAGTCTTGTAACATCTGACATCTCACCTCCTTGGTAATAAGCAACATGGCTGATAGCACCAACCTCTCGGAACAATGCGCGCTTTCTGAAATCTTATTTCCTTGGTAAATGGCTTAGAGCATTGCAGGCCTTCCGTGTTGCTCGATGGTAACCTACCTACCAACCTCTCACAAAACAGCGCGCTTCCTGTAACTTCCGTCCCTTTTCACGAAATAATTTCCACAGATTCCAGGAAAGCGAGAGGAAAGATGTTATATAATAGGAATCAATAAAAAAAGAAGTTTTTTTATAAGTAGGTAAGTAATGTTCTGTATGTGGATCTTACTGAGCTCTCCAGAAAAAATAAATAATGGATGTTTTGCAAATGAATAGGCTTCGTAATAAGCGTAATGTTATTCAGCCGAAACGGGCGAGGTGTACGGGCGTGACGTCGCCATGAACTCACCATAGTTTCCGAGGTAGACTTGGCTCCCAGAGAGACGGTCTCTCTGATCGTGACATTGCTCCTAGTATCCAGCTGCAGCTCGTCGTACAGGATGGCGCGTACTTGCGAGACCGACGTGAGCTGGAAGGCCCGCCCGGCCGCCGCGTGGCACGCGCGCTCCACGCGCCGCATGCGGGCGACGAGCACCTCCTCCATGCCTCGCAGCTTGTCCAGGTCTACTGGCACGCCTCGACCTTCCATTTCTATTAGGAAAACAGAACCTACATTTTAAATAAAACTCCACACTGTTTTTATACCTAACAAGGTAAAAAACAAATTAATCAATCAATGTTTTTTTTTATTAAATACCTACTGCCCCGACAAATATTTGTCGACAACTAACTTACTTGTCGTTAGAGATCGTGCAGAAAAATCATCAGACTGACAAAAATAATTAATCCCGTTATTCTCAATATTCCTGGTTACCCCGAGTGTTACGTCAAAAAGGTATTTCCCAGCTCCGAAAATTCTTGTTTACCCGGATATACCTACCAGACCCGGGTGGCCCGAAAACCCTAGTTGCTATGGACAGAAGGGTCCCTGCGTAGAAAATATAGGTAACCTAGGGTATAGGAAGCTTTATTCTTAGTTTTCTCAAAATCTTACGATTTAATTTGGTAGGTTAGATACTTTTGGTATAGGTACCTACGTCCAAGTTGACTCCAAGAGAACTCTCTTCGCTCATTCAATGATACCTACTGTCGGTGAAGACATTTCTAGTAGAAAGGCTTACCTGCAATAATAGGCACCAGCTTCATCTCGATGTGTACGAACACGCTCCACAGGCCACTCTCCTTCAGTAACGAGGTCAGTCGGACCCCGCACTCATCCAGCAGACTCGCGTACCAAGCCGTCTTCTGCAGAGCGCATTCAGTTGCAATCGTGTACTGTGCAGTGTAAGATAACAGCTTTTGAAGGTCGCTGAAGTTGTCCGGTGGGTTATCTGGATCGAGCAGGCTTCCACCTATCTGTTGAGTAGGTACATAGTGTGAGGCGTCAGCTACTATCGCTTGTGCAACGGTCAGAAGGCAGAGTACTCGCTACAAGTTACCTTAGCATCGATAATGCTCAACTTCTCCAACTCCAAACCTAACTTGGATTTGAAATAGATGAGCAAGCTTTTGCCTCCAAAGCAAATAACGTTGTTATTCTCTAACACTGAAACAATTTCTTCTCTGAAACATAAGAAGAAAGTAGATAAATAAATGTAAGTACCTAATGAGCCTTCATTCAATATGTTATTTACTATATACTAATTTAAAAACCCCCGGCTATTTTCCACTGATTTTCTTTTCAACACTAGTTTTCATCATATAAATAAAACCGCATTGAAATCGGAGCACCCGTTCATCCTGTGCTGGTCATCACCAGACCCTGGAGCCTGATGTTTTGTAATACATATAAATAAACTGATGTCGTTTAAAATAAACAATTTGAGCTCGAACTGAATAATAGCTGGCTGGAACAATGCCCGAGTTCCCATCAAAGTAATGTTGCGAGCTGATTCATCTGGAACCGGCTGTACCAATTTCCGCCAAACATAGCTAGTCTCTCTATCAGTTCACTTTTCAAACAAAAAACATTAAATTTAAGTCAGTTCATCCGTTTGTAAGCCTCTATGCGACATACACCCACGCGCACACAGAGAGCCAGGTACCCACGTCACACGGCATAACACCCTCTCCTTGCGTCAGGGGAGTCTGAATAGTTGCTACAAGTACCTACTTAAAACATCGGTGGACGCCTCGGAAGTAGTAGAACCTCTGTTCAACGTGGAGCATGACACCCTCAGGATCGCACGAGTCTTCAGTGTGCTGCCTGTTCAGTTGAGAGAAACCATTGCTGAAATAAAACAGATTCAACACTGAGTGCTCCGTGTCAGCCCGCAAGTCCCGAAACTTGGCTCGAACCTTCGAGCTCCGACACCTGGATAAGTTTTTTGTTGAATAATTCTTTAGAGAAAAACCGACTTCAAAGCTAGGAATTTATTCCAAATAAAATATTTTATAATATTAGTAATCGGAACCGTGTACCTACTGATCAAAATGAGCCTAAACATGGCCAGTCTACTATATTATCCATCAAGGAGTTCCGTTTTCTACCTTCCTTCTCCATCATCAGATCAGCTCGCTGTCACCACAATATTGTAGGTACCTATAGTCATCGGAACTCGACAGGTATGACCAATTTCAGCTCAATCAGATATCGGAAAGTCACCGTGAAATACTTGTCATTGAGGAGTTCCAATGGCCATCTTCATCTGGAAGTTGAACGTGTCCAATAAAAAATAACTTTTTAGAACCAGGAGGAGGGGGGCTGTTTTTCATCCTGAAACTACCCGTTTGAAGTAGTCTAGTATTATAATACGGTATTAATAGTAATAACAGTATTTTATTACAAAATGAGACCAAACACTGCCAGACTACTATTAATTATCGAGGAGTTCCGTGTGCTGGACACGGAACTCCTCGACGCTCCTTCCGGACTGCTTTTCATCCGGACATTACCCGCGCGAACCCGGGGCGAGTCGCTAGTAAAATATTAATATTGATATCCGATACTTACTCAATCGCGATGGAACGTCTGAAATGATTTTGATTTAATTTGCTCGCCTGGATTATTCCAGCACTACGATAGTGAAGTGATTCTAGTAAGAAGATAAGGCCGCCAAATGTCTTAAAATCTAAGCAGAGATTTGCTCTCCGAAAATTCATACTCACCTGTAAACGAGAACCATATTAAGATCTTTGTTGTCAAGGCCACGTATCCTTTCCGTATGCTCTCCAATATTGGTATCATCCACAGTAACTACTTCATACTTTAAATCTATAACAGGAACCTGAGATTTTATCGGAGCCACGAATTTTGATTTGCTCTTTTTCCCCATAGTTTTATCAACATTTTCCGTTTTGCCAGATTCTGTTTCCGTTTCGATCGTCTTTTTAGGTTTTCCGAATTTCATTTTTCCATCTTTGTTAGCCAGTTGCGCTTGGACCACCTTTTTGTTAAGTTTTTCTTTAACTTTCTCAATAATGATGCATTCAGTTATATTACTACTTTTCTTCTTTTCTGTATTACTGTTACTGGTCGGTTCTTCAAGACCGGCCTCATCAGTGTTTTCATCCTTGCATAAGGTTTCTTCTTCTACTGGATTATTGGGATCTACATCGTCAAGCCAATTCTTAATGATCTTCGTATAGGTTTGCTTTCGAAAGATGGTTTTAGGCTTATCTGTTTCATTTATTTTCTTAATTTTCTTGGGTATAACATCAGTTACTTTGGGTTGGGTTTTACGTTTAGCTTTTTTGGCATTACTTGGATTAGCCCCATTTGTTTTGGTTTCAGTAATTTCTTTCATTTTGATATCATCGTATTTGTTATCATCTGCATTAAATATTTTCTGAGTGGAAGTTGTGTTTACATTTTGCTGAATCATAAGCTTAGGATTAGTAACGATATCCGGAAGCAGCTCAGTGTCAAACATATCATCCCAGTTTACTCTTGGCCCAGTAACTGATGAAAATTCAGTATCGTCACGAGCTGCGACTACTGGATTGGTTGATCCGTCATCATCGAGCCTATTATACGAATCGTAAAACATTTGTCTATCTTTGTTTCCATCAATAACTTGGTTGTTTATGTCACAAGTAGAAACGTTTTCTTCTCCTGTCCTACTGTTGCTGGCTGTGATAATTACTTTTTCTATTCTTCCGTTTTTTTTTTGTTGAATACTTTTGAATAGTTCATTCGATGTGGGTACGACAGGCAAATTATTGTCATTGGCTTCAAAATCAAACGTTTTGTCCATACTAACATTTTCATTACTTATTGGGGTGCATATTATTGGGGGCGGCTGAGGCGCCCGAGGCTGTTCACTTAAAAATCTGCAAATGAAAACAGGCCATGCGAAAAGTGCACGCGATGCTAGTAAATAACGATACGTAGGTAGGTAGGTAGGTTACGTTATGGCTTTCTTGCTTTGGGTCCATTGAGTAGTTGGATGAATTGGGGGCACCCGTGGCTTGTAAGACGAATAAGCATTTTGCTTTTGAACGCGGTTACGATCTGAAATTTACATAATTCAGTAGGAACATGTATGTAACTATGTATGTAAACTATCGATAGAAACTGTATTCTGTTAGCAACAAGCGCATGATAGAAATCGTTTGCAACATAGTAGCTAAGCGCGCTACACAGTTAGAGCTCGTTCACCGTAAGATTGCACCTGCGTTATACTCTTAGGGTGTGTCCGTGCCTTGGGAATAGTACCAACCATAGAAAATTTAATACTTCTTGGCATGTGCAATCTTACGGTGAATGGTCTCTACTAGGAGAATCAGCAGTTAAACTATCCCAAAATACTTACTACTTGGATGACGGAACAAGCAAGAGGCCCACCTGATGTTAAGCGGTAACCTCTGCCTATGAACAGTGCATTACCTCATAGGTCACGTCCACCTACAACGCACCCTATATGGCATTGCACTGCGCCCGCCACCCTGAGATATAGATGAAAAGTATCATGTGCCTGTAATTTCACCGGCACCCTTACCCTTCAAACCGGAACACAGCAATGCGAGCACTACTGCTTTGCGGCAGAAATAGGTATGGTGGTAGTACATCCCCGGACGAACTCTTTCACAAAAAAGCTCTACTACTACTAAAAGTATTGTGAGAGCTTTACATTCTCCAGACGCCTTCTTCATCTAACTTATTCAAGTAGGTTAGGAAGTGACAGAAGAGCGCTCGCGAAATGAACAGTGGCAATCACAAAAAGTTATTTGCAATACCTACCTATGTTTTTTGTTGAAAAATATGTTTTTCAATACCTATAAACTTTTGTAAAATTAGTGATTGGAACCCTGTGCTAATCAAAATGAACCTAAACACGGCCAGTCTACTATTATCCATCAAAGAGTTGCGGTGTCTCCATCATCAGATCAGCTCGCTGTCACCATAATATTGTATTGTCATCGGAACTTGACAGGTAGGTAGGTATGCAAAATTTCAGCTCAATCGGTCGAGGTTAATTGGTTCAAAATTCAGTTTCAAGATTTGCCACACTAACAATACCTAACAGGTCAAGTTAAATAAAAGCTTGTAAGTTCTAGTAACGAAGAAAACAGAGGGATACCTGTAGCTCGTTCACCGTAAGATGTCCCCTGCCTTGGTTGGGCCAACCAGATATTACTTTGCAAAATTTCTGTTTTTTTTTTTTTTATTATTTTAATCGTCCCTATAGGTAAATGCTTTGTGTATCCCGATATCCCGTATCCTATTCTGTGCGCGTGATTGTCACTGAACCCCTCCTAAACGGCTGAGCCGATTTTGATGTTTTATTTTTGTGTGTGTTTTAGGGGGTCCCTGGATGGTCTAAAGTCACATCTGGACCCGGTAGGTGGCGCCGCAGTCGGTTTCTACCGGTCGGGACCCTGTCTTTGGTTCTATTAACAAGTAATTAATTTTGTACAATTTAAAAACAAAAAACTACGCAATGAAACAGCTGAACCGATTTTGATCAAACATAGCTAAGAACACTCCCGATAAATTCACCTTTTAAATAAAACAAAAATTGAAATCCGTTCATCAGTTCGGGAGGTACGATGCCAGAGACAGACCGACACACACACACACACACACATAGACACGTCAAACTTAGAACACCCCGTCGTTTTTGCGTCGGGGGCCGGGACCACGCAAACGAAGTTGCGCGCGGGCCGCTAGCACACCACCTACTTACCTATAAATTAATTTATTTACATTTAGGTCCAAAATATCCTTTATTTATGAACAAATTGTATTTAACATTAAATGTTATATGTTATATATATATACTAAAACATAGGTAGGTACATTTATTTTATTTTAAGTTTTTTCGTTAAATATAACGGAGAACAATTTATGATATACCGCAATTCACAATATATCAACGCCTTACGTACCTGCAGTCCATTTATTTATCAAAGTATCCAAAACTTTTCTTCCAAACAATGTTAGATGTCCTTCATATCGACGAGGATTCGATTCAAAAGATTTGTTAGAGTCTATATTATCCATATTACAAAAATATCGTCACAGAAATCAAGCTGAATCAAGCTACCTACTAAATAATTTAAATCCCGCCAATAAAATATCCACGATTCAAAAAAAACATAATCGATGTTTGTCTATGGCCACAGATCAGCTCTATCCATAGACGTAGAATTATGGCTACGCTATATCTAGGGCTCTATCTAGGTATATCACAGAAGAAGCATAGTAACAAAAATACTCTGCGGCGCGGCGCCGGCGCGGCCTGGCGCTGGCGGGCTGCGTGCGGAGTTATAGGTAAATCTCATGAATGTAGTAGTACACTTTAGTTTTTAATAGGTAAATCTATAACTTCATGGTGCGGGTACCATAGATCTTGGCGAAAATTCTATGTCTATGGCGGGTACACTAAGTCCATGGAGGTATAACTGATTGTGGCCTCTGTGGCTTTTTTTCCACCACACAATATGGACTAAAGCCTTGTTATTTATTCTGGGCTAAAAGCATGTGATTTTATAACTTCATGGATTTCCACCATGAAGTTATAGGTAAATCTGGAGGCCACTCTCTGTACTTTATGTTGAAGCACAGTACATTAACCTTTCGATGGACTCCTGTGACGCTATCTCACAAATCTAAATTCGCCCATTGTTTACCTTTAAATTAAAATTTTAATTGTTATGGCAAAGAATTTCTTAATTGGTAATTTAATTTGGCGAATAATTATTACAACCTATAAGTAATTTGTAAAATAATATTTAACTGATCTAGCAACCGATATAATTTAACGATCAATAGATATTTTTAATTTTTCCCATCTTTGTGGAAATCGGCATCCCGAAACTACGGCAACTCCGAATGCGTCTTTATGGCGAATTGACAATAACATAATATATAATTTTGTCAACTCGGAAGTTTATAATCAGACTATAACGTTACTCGTTATCAAAACACGAAACATGGTTCAAAAATGTGTAGTACTAAATTGTGGAAGTAAATGGTATCCTGGATGTAACTTGATATTTCACAGGTGAGTAGTAAATTATCATAATAGATGAATATTTTCCTAATAACAAATATTTAGTTTTTTACATAGAAGTCTTTGTTTTTTCCAGCATTTAGTAATGTCTGGTCCATAAACAAGTACACACGTGGTTTCCAACATATAATTCAAAAAGTTTCTAGTAGTTATTTTTCAGAATTTAACAAAATTTGCATTGTAAACAGAAATCAACTATAGTGACCATGATGTAAACGTTGTATCTTTTCCGTTTTGATCAACAGTCTGATTTCCGACCAGCTAGCAGGTTATGCCATTAGGCTAAAAGGCACTTAAGTGTCTCTTTCTGATCTTCTTTCTCGCTTACTACCTAGGTATATGTTTTTTGTTATATTGTTACTCAGTCATTTAAATTTATTTTATTCCTTTTTTTAGCTTTTCTTTGTATCCAACAAGGAGAAGACAGTGGCTATCCAGAGTCAAATAAAAACAACAATTTTATGAAACAGCAAAATATGCAGTACAGATCGACCAACTTATCTGTAGAATGAAATGTATGTAGTTTTCTATCATCTACATACATTTCATTCTACAGATAGTTGGTGGATCTCTAATCATTTTGTACCTACAGATATGCATTTGTTTACAGAAAGAATAATACAACTAATACCTACAGATTATATAATTATAATACCTACATTGTTTTATTTTTATCTGCAAATTGACAACCACATCTATAAGAGTAGAAGAAGAGGAATGTGATTGGGAATTAATTGCTGGCGGGATACTATGATTAATTATTATTTCCATTCAAACTTCTCTCAGTTTACAATATTATCTACTTATAAAAGAATGGCACGAATATTCATTCTTACCACATTGTTAGGTTTTCACCTATACCTATCGTTTTTGAACTTGTCTATTTTACTTTGTAGTTGTGTGGTCACCCTACTAGAAAGAGAGGAGAGGGACCTAAGTGGAGCGAGATAGAATTCATTCGATTTGCTTCATCTTGGTCTAGAGAGTGTGGCCTCCAGACTACCCAAATTCAAGCTTCTTGGTCTAGAGAGTGTGGCCTCCGGACTACCCAAAATTCAAGCTCCTTGATTTCCACCATAGAGAGATCGCATTGCTCTAAGGTTTCCTCGGATAAGAACTAAAGCACTACATTCATGAAGGTTTCCATCTTTGTTGATGACAATATCAACTAGATAAAATCTTAGAGTATTGCAGGCCTCCGGATAAAATCAATAAGTCCATGCACGAGTGTCACAAGGCCACTTGTACGTAGTACACTGTTTGTCTGATTTAAATGGTGTGCGTTCAGTGGGTACACTCTGAGTGTTGGTTGTCACCAGAGTGTACGGTTGTTCCGTTCAAAGGCTCCATTAGAGCGTTCGGTTAGCGTCACGTGACCGAGCAACCACCTATGACAATTCTGACGTCTGTCAAAGTCTAATCATGTGCTTGTCGCCAAAGCGTATTGGTTGTTCCGTTTGGAGGCTCGGTTAGAGCGTTCGGTTAGCGTCACGTGACCCTAACTGAACAACCACCATGTTGGGTGGGTGTTCGGTTGTTATGATTTTTACGTAAGATTGCTGTCAAAGTCACGTCAATCCCACCCTTCTCCCCCAAAAATCCTGTACCATCCATAGATGGAGAAATATTTTATGTAAGCCCAACGAGTAATATAGTAACTGCGAAAATTCCAGTTTCCACGAGAGGGTTTTTTATAAAGTGAAACAGGACTTGTTATTAGCTCCTGGATTACTTTGCTATTAAATGCTCTAGGACTTTGTTAATCAATCACGTCGTAACAGCTGAATCGAAACTTATTGTTGAAATTACATCCACAGATATGTTCAGATGTCTAGTAGCGGTTTATGTGGGCTTGATGTTCCAAACATCACCAATATTTTTTTCTGTGAAATTTCAATGCTAGCTTTTGTCAAATTTGTTAGTAGTTAGGTACATACCAAGGCTGGAAGGATCGTTGTTATCAAGTGCACGTCAGATCACGCGCATTCAGGGTTCCGTACCAAATGTACCAGAAAATTCTCGAAATGTTTCAAGTCTTTAGTATTTATTGGTAAAATATAAATACACCCATAATATGCTTTCAGTGATAATTCCACCCATTTTACCGTATTTTTTTAGTTTATTTTTTTAGTGTATACATTAAGTTTATTATTTGGGTATTATTAACAAAATTGGAAAAAAAATAACTTTAACCGGTCGAGTCATGCGATGTCGCTTGTGAATTAGCCCTTGAGTCGCGGGGGGATCACGGCAAAAGATGGTGGACTGGCGACTCATCACTAAATCGTTAATTGTGGCCTAATGAATGGAGGGATCATAAAACTAATACCACTACAAGAATGCTGATGAAATTGCCTATTGGTTTCTTTGGGTTGGGTTTAGAATCGTGCCGCACGAATTAAGGGGGGAGAGTGGGAGGGAGGGGTGGAGTGGGGTAGGGGACGCCCCCCCCCCCTAGAGTGGGGATGTGCGGAAACTTATAGTTTAGGAGAAAAAAAATAAAGAAGTTTTGAGGTTAAGTATGAATTTTTTGTGAGGTTAAGTATGAAGTTTTACAATTGGAAGTGTCGGTCTCCGGTATGATACTCAGAATCGACTCAGGGCATTCCGACATGAGTAGGTTAGGTTCAAAATAAGTGACAGAACCGACACGGAGCACCCTGACTCCACGTGGTCTTGTGCGTCACGCCCCTAGAGTGTACCAACGCGTACAAGTGTACACGTGTGTAAAAACGCGGAGCCAGTAGCTCAGGGCCTCCCACGCGAGAGTACTGGCGAGAGCCCATACCGGAGTCCGACATTTCCAATTATATAACTTCATACTTAACCTCATATATATTTAGTACTAGTAGTAGTAGTAGTAGTAGTAGTATATATTTTTACTTAATATATATTTAGCCTTTGTTGACTACTCCAAGGCATTTGATAGTATCTCTTATTTGGCCATATTTAACGCTCTCCAAAACCAAAACATCGAATCTACCTATATCAACCTCATAAAACGTATTTATTCCAATAGTACTGCGTCATTAAAAATACAATCATCAGGACCATCATTCCCCAAAGAAAGAGGTGTCAAACAGGGCGATCCACTTTCACCAAAGCTCTTCAATAGTACCCTCGAAGAAATCTTCAGAAAGCTGGCGGCCGATTGGGATGACAGAGGCATTGAAGTCGGTGGGGCAAGGTTGACTAACCTTCGCTTTGCTGATGACATTGTTCTCTTCTCCTCAACAGCAGCCGAACTACAGTCCTTGCTCAAAGACCTGAGCAATGCAAGCCTTGGTTGGATTGAAGATGAATATGTCAAAGACCAAAGTAATGACCAACAGTACCAAACATCAAATAGTAGTCAACGGTGAAGCGATGCACTATGTCCAAGATTACATCTATCTCGGTCAGATAGTTTCCCTCCAGGCGGGCAGGCAGGATAGAGAAATTGCAAGACGCACTGAGAACGCCTGGAGGAGTTATTGGTCGATGAAGGAGCTGATGAAGGGAAACCTTCCGATGATACTTAAGCGCAAACTTATGGACATGTGCATCCTTCCCGTTCTTACTTATGGCTCGCAAACTTGGTCTTTGACAAATATTCAGAAATCCAAACTCATGGTTTACCAACGGGCGATGGAACGCAGTATTCTGGGAGTTAAATTAACCGACCGGATTCGAAACACCACACTGCGCTCCAAAACTAAAATCGCCGACGTAGGAGAAAAAGCCGCCCAGCTGAAGTGGAATTGGGCTGGACATGTCTGTCGTATGCCCTAAGACCCACCGCCCTCCCCCCCACCCTCCCCCCTTAATTCGTGCGGCACGATTCTAAACAATACCCCATTATTTCTTTTCACCGAAACTCAACTCACAGGAAGTGTATTTTTGCTTAGTTTCGTTCCAATAACTATTTCCCTGTGGTATAGTGTTACAAATCTAACATCCGGTTGCTAAATATTGAATGATAGACAAAGTATTAAACCCTCTGTGGAGTCTGTTGCGCGACAGTTGCAGGTTATATGATTCAACAAATCATTCTACTTCGCTACACAGCAACAATAACAACTTTAGACTTTGGTTTTGTCGTTCATTCATTCATACTATCTACTAACTTCTTTAGAAGTGGAGCGAACAATGTTGAAATAGAGCTGAATTTAGCTCTAAAAGAGCTAAATTGGCAACACTGGGTGAAGAAAGCGATTGCTTACATCAAAAATTGACAATGACATTTACATTACGTGTCAATCCAAGTCGTTCAGAGCCTCAGAGCGTGGTTAAAAATCAAATCCTTGGAGTGTACCCATTGAACGCACCCTTGCTGTACTGAGTGAACTTGAGTGAATGAAGTGAGTGAGTGAACTGAATGAAAGACTGACAGTGACAGACGTCAGACAGCACAGTCACAGCACAGCACATAGTAGTTTGTTCGAAAATATTTATTATTTTTTTATAGTGTGAAAAACCTAAAATCATAAGTAGGTAGATTATAGAGCTGTTTTGTGATCAAGGAAGGAAAACCTCAGCAAAAGCTTATTCACATAGACATAATACGAACACCTGTAGGTACCAGGAAAATGTTTTCATAAAATAAAGTACGTACTTATAACAAATTATGGGAATTATGTGTGGATTCAATGTGCAACTATGAAGAAAAATTCAATAATGGCTGTAAATTTTGAGAGCTGCGACAGCCTGCCACCAGACGAGGAGCCGAAGCTCAAATACGATCGAATGGGAAACGATGTCCAGCATATTTTATTGAAGGACGCAGTGAGTTGTATTTGCGTACACACCAAGTTTATTTGTTTGGGTACACAGTGGGGAGTGATACATTTGCTGGACCATGAAGGGAATACGGTGCCAATATCCCAAGATGGGAAGGACAAGGAACTGCAGGCTCACGCCATCGCCGTTAACAAGATCTCCGTGGATGTAAACGGAGAATACATCGCGAGCTGTTCTGACGACGGGAAGGTGATAGTGTACGGGCTGTACAGTAACGACAACACACACAACTTGAATCTAGGACGGGTGGTCAAATCTGTGGCAATAGACCCTTACTATTTCAAGTCTGTGTCTGGCAGGAGGTTCCTCACAGGTAGGTAGTCATTTTTAATAACGTATTGATGTATACATTATACATACTCTATAGCCTTATTTCAATTTATAGTTTGTTTGAAATGCAGACTCTATTTCATATTTAAATGAATTATTTACTCCATTGTTTAGCTCGCAGAACTGACAACCATTGGGGAATAAAGGTTCTGCTTTTGATTTGTGGGTGGTGACCACAAATCAAAAGCAGTAGAGGAAAGCCGAGGGGGCTTTCCTCGATGGCCCACAGACATTATAAAGGTTGCAGGAAGTCGGTGGATGGAGGCAGCTCGAGATTGTTCGTCATGGCATTCTACGGGGGCTGCCAATGTCCAGCAGTGGATGTCTATAGGCTATGATAATGACTTGCTCATTTTTATTGCAATGGATGCAGATACAAAATGTGTAGCTCGGACACACTGAGCCCATTTATTATTATTTCAAATTGTCTTTGATGCCATGAGTGAGTATTAGTAATATTATTTTGTAGAAGTATTTTTTATTCATATTGTATTTAGATTAAATTTACTCGTTTATCAGAATAGTTGGAGCACAACCTCTAGTAAAGGCCCGTAGTCTAATTAGTTGGACAGATCAGTTAGACCACTAGCCCTACCCGAGTCCAATAGGCTTGCAGCATAACGTCATGTCTGTTCACATTGAAGACGTTATTGTCAAGTCTCATTTAATCATCACCAACTTTAACTTTATGAAACAATAAATATGTACTCCTATGTACCAGATATAACTAGGTATATCCCAGATTATATATCATTGTTTGCTTACTCAATATGGTGTTTGTTGACTCACTATGAGGTAGCCTCCGTACCTACTATTATTAATTATTATGTGCTTGTGTTGATGTTCCAACAAAGGGCCCTGGTACTGATAGTCTATCCTCAGAAGGTTCGTTTGAGGTGGTCCAAACTAGAAAATGATGTTCTTCAATAACTTTCTCGTGCTCTATAATTATTATTATTATTATCTCACTTATTTATTCTAAATCTCGTAAAAAAAATATTATTATTATTATTAATTTATAGACGAGCAGCTTTCGCTGATGTGTCTTATTAATAGGTAAGTATGTAGTAGATTGTTTGTTTTACTTGAGCAAACTACCTATTTTCAGGTGACAACAAGTTGACACTCTATGAGAAGACATTCCTAAACAGACTCCGCAGCACAGTCCTGTGCGAGTGTGAGGGCTACGTGCAGGCTATGGCGTGGCACGAGCGCTTCGTGGCGTGGGCCAGCGAGGTGGGTGTGCGCGTGTACGACCTGGTCGCGCGCTGCTCGCTCGGCCTCATCCAGTGGGAGAAGAGCCCCGGCCGCTCCATCGAAGACTACCGGTGCAACCTGCTGTGGTCCGCACCCAAAACTCTGATGATCGGCTGGGTTGACACCATTCGAATCTGCGTTATACGAAAACGAAGCCAGGTGGAACTACAGACGAGAGACGTCACAGAGTACCTTGTAGATCCCGTCTACACCTTCCAAACAGACTACTACATCAGTGGACTCGGCCCACTAGATGATCAACTAGTCTTATTAGGAGTACCCAAAGAATGCGACCCGGACACCAGAAAGGCGCAAAGGCCCGTCCTCACAGTTGCGGACTATAAAGACTGTGAATTTTGTGAACTATCAACAGACAGCCTCAATATAAGATGTTACGAAGAGTATTCATGTAATGATTACTTTTTAGACATGCTGATAGAAGAAAATAGGTTTTTTATAGTATCTCCTAAGGATATAGTCATTGCGAGTCCTTACGACATTGATGACAAAGTAAACTGGTTGATGGAACATGGTAGATTCGAAAAGGCCATAACAGTTTTAGAGGATGTTGGAGGGAAGACTTCGAAGCATTCTGTGGTGACAGTGGGGGTTCAGTACCTAGACCACTTGTTGGCGGAACGCCTTTACGAAGAGGCGGCGATCTTATGCGCGCGAATATGCAAGAACGATAAACTTTTATGGGAGAATCAAATACTTAAATTCGCAGAAGTTAATCAGCTACGAGCTATCAGCAACTACGTGCCTAAAACCCCAGAGCAGGTACTGAGCCCCCATATTTACGAGTTGATTTTGTATGAATATCTCAAAGTGAATCCTCAGGGGTTTTTAAAAATAGTTCAGGACTGGAATCCCGCATTATACAAAACTGGCGTAATCGTCAATGAAGTTTTAAAACAAATGGTTAATCCTGAAATCGATAAGAATAACTATTTCGAAGCTTTAGCCATACTATATTGCTATCAGAAAAAATACGACAAGGCGCTGATGACTTACTTGAAACTGGGACACAAAGATGTGTTCAAGTTGATCACAGAGCACGAAATGTATAACGTGATTCATGATAAAATACTCGATCTAATGACCCTCGACTGTGATAAAGCCATTTCTGTTCTGCTGGAGAAAACGAAAGTCCCTGTTGAAATTGTAGAAAAGCAACTTGCCAATAACGAAATTTATCTATTTAAATACTTAGATGCTTACAGCAAAATCGAGCCAAATGGGAGGTACCATGGGAAGCTGGTGAGACTGTATGCCGAATACGCCAGAGACAAGCTGTTGCCGTTTCTCAAGTGCAGCGATAACTACCCAATACAAGAAGCTTTAGATGTGTGCCAGACTAATGAGTTTTATCCTGAAATGGTTTTCCTACTCGGACGAATCGGGAATACTAGAGAAGCTTTGCAAATAATAATTGAACAATTAAATGACATCAACCAAGCCATCAACTTCTGCCAAGAACACAATGATAAAGAGCTTTGGACTGATCTTATAAAACAGACCATTGACAAACCAGAATATGTGACACTACTGCTCAAAAGGATAGGGAACTATGTAGATCCTCGGATGCTGATAGAAAACATACAGTCGGGATGTGAAATCGAGGATTTGAAGGAAGCTCTGGCTAAGATGATGTGTGATTACCACTTGCAGCTATCCGTTCAGGAAGCCTGCAAGGTTATTACCTTGAGGAACTACTTCGACTTGCATGAGAAGCTCATTGTGGGCCAGCAGAGAGGTATATCTGTGACCGATGATTTCTTATGCTGCGGCTGCCAAGGGCGGATCATTATAAGAGATCTATCCAACGCCTCGGATCTAATGGTGTATAACTGCCGGCATTCTTTCCACATAGAATGCCTGCCGAATGGAGTGGAAAGTCAGGATTGTACTGTGTGCAGTGCCGTGAAAATGTGACCCGTAATAAAGCTCAACTTGTAGATAGAAACTATAACAAGCAACAAACAATATTTGTTGAATGGTGTTGATTCTGTGGCGTTCTTAAAAGGCAAATTGAGCTTAAATTATCGCACTCCCTTTTATTTAAGTCTATATCAATTTAAAGAAAAGGCTTGCATCCATTTTACCTCTGTTTAACTCGAGATAATGTTGCACTGAATTGTTTATTTATATCGCCGTTCATGGTGCTGATTCTGAGGGGTATGTCCGTTCGATCACGCTAACCGATCACAGGAACAAGAAAGAGTCCGGTCTGATGGCGTGTGCAGCATTCTCTAAGGGCCTTATTACAAAAAACTAAATTAGACCCGAACTACGTAGTCTAGGTTTGTAGCGGTATTTAAGTTATATACAAAGGTAAGATGGTTTGTTTTCCGAAGTCAACTCTAGAGCTAGATAGTTCGATTTTATGTCAAAAATGTCAAAGCCTCTGACTATCTCTGGTTTTTCTTAAACCAGGTTGCCCCCTTAACAATGGTCTACAAATTTACAGTTGATTGCTTGTTGGATAGAAGTTCGTCATCTCGATAGTGATGTGACACTCTGATACAAGATCCGTCAGTTTGAGACGTCGGAAATATGTGTAGTTTAGAAAACAAACCATCTGCTTTTGTATTAAAGTTGTATATAACTTTAATACTGTGACAAACCCAGACTACGTAGTTCGGGTTTAAACCAGGACTAATTTAGTTTTTTTGTAATAAGGCCGTAAATGTTTACTGCACTATAACAATGGTGAGCCCTTTCTAGTGGACTCGTATAAAAGGGAGAGCAACTATTTACATACTAATCACTAATGAACTGGTTATCATGAAAATCTAATTACCTACATACTTATTTAATCAATGATTTGGTGCTTTTGTAATGAAACAGCTTGTGTTGTTTTTCCTTGTATGACGATAACTTGTATCAATTCAATAAACATGCAAAACTTTGATCATATTTTTTTTTAATACTTTTTGAATGACGGAACAAGCAGATGGCCCACCTGATGTTAAGCGGTAACCTCTGCCTATGAACAGTGCATTACCTCATAGGTCACGTCCACCTAGGACGCGCCCTATGTGGCATTGCACTGCGCCCGCCACACTGAGACATAAAGATGAAAAGTCTCATGTGCCTGTAATTTCACCGGCAACCAAACACCTTCAAACCGGAACACAGCAATGCGAGCACTACTGCTTTGCGGCAGAAATAGGTATGGTGGTAGTATTCCCCGGACGAACTCACACAAAAAAGCTCTACTACTTCTAACCTACTACCTACCTACATACATGTTTCTAATAGTTAGATATCCCAAAATCATTTTTAGTTCCGTAGTCAAAAAGACAAGGAATAGTTTCAACCATGTCCGTCCGTCTGTCTGTTTGTCCGCAGCTTAGCTCATAGACTCTTAGTAGGTACTTGAAAGCTCTAATTTGGCATGGGCCGCCGAGCAAGCGGTAAAATAAAAACTATTTTTCGATTTAGGGATCCGTTAGCAAAATGTTAAGCTTTTAAGTGCTAATTATTGTTCTGTCCCCAAAGGGTGCCAACGAAGCCCTTGTCGGCGGGCTGTAACTGATGAACGGTAATAGGTAAATAGTTGAAAACTACTATCCGTAGCTTAGCTGAGTCGACGTACCGGAGCTCTCTCTTCTCTTCATCGATATATTATACTAGTCTTCTCTTCTTTTAATAATGGCTTCTGAGGAGTGCTCCAAACTTGCTCCAAACAATTTCGCCAATGTCAAGTGATATAATAGCCTAAGATCCGCACTAGAAACTACCTTCACCCATCTGTTTAATGGATGAAAAGTATTTTATATCAAATTGAAAATATTTGAAAATATATCTTGAGCGGGATGCCTAAAAAATTAAAATTGAAAAATTACTTAATAGGTAATTTTTTTTAATAACCTTGATAGTCAGACAGTTAATTCACAGGATGATGTATTTCTGTTGCCGCTACAACAACAAATAGGTAAACAGCATAAAGTAAATGTTTAAGGGGGCTGCCATACAACAAACGTGTTTTTTTGCTGTTTTTATAGATAATGGTACGGAAGCCTTCGTACGCGAGACCGACTCGCACTTGGCCGGTTTTTCAATTTTTAATTAATCATAGTCTGGGCAGGATTTTTTTATACAGCCCACTCGAAATATGTTTTCTTTTCATCCATTAAACAGATGGGTGAAGGTCGTTTCTAGTGCGGATCATTTACTATAAGCATCGAGCAACTCCGGTACGGAGGCCTGCATTGCTCGATGACTATAAGTAATTATATTTTTTATAGTCAAGTCAAGGGTCTCCGTCAAGTCATAATTTCTACTGGAGCTGTTGATCCGCTTCGGTTACGTGCCTATGCTATATATTGCTAATCTATTGTTAGGCTAAGGTGAATGCACACCCTTGAGGAGCGAAATTAATATTTTTTGTTTATTTTTTGCCCATTATAGTTCATCAACACTTCTTCTGATAGCGAAAGTTAAGTTCGCGAGAACTAGGAGACTAAACACACATGTTTTAATTGATAGTATCTCATAAATATCATCAGTTTAGCTACGATACCCCTAAACAAACAAAAAAACACTGTAAAAATGTGTTAGGGGTATCATAGCTAAACTGATGATATTATTTATGAGATAGCATCAATTAAAAAATGTGTGTTAAATCTTCTAGTTCTCGCGAATTCAACTTTCGCTATTAGAAGAAGTGTTGATGAGCTGTAATGGGCAAAAAACACCAAAAAATTTGAATTTGGCGCCGCAAGCTTGAGCATCCACCTTAATGCTAACCCGTTTTGTAAATCGGCTCTTTGGTGTTCGCGATACAGGCTTGCCTAGTGCGAACACCACAGGATAGTTTTAAGTATTTGTAAATCTTTTTTCGGCAAATAAACATTTGTAATTTTTAATATTTTTTTTCATTGTAGTTTTTGGCTAGATTGACGCCGGTTGGCGGCGCGGGTGCCGAAAAGCGATACGGATTACGGAGGAAGGTCCCTTCCCGGGTTGATATTAATGCGTATAACTTTTAAAATTTAATTAATTTATTGATTAATAGATCCGACGCTTTAGATTTTTATGTAGGTACCTATCTGGACTATTTTTTTTATATTTAAAAATGGTAAAATTGAATAGTAAAATAAAATTAATATATCTTAAATGGTTAATCTGTTTTTATGATTTTAAAAGTAAATAATATAATATAATAATATGTTCTTTATTTCAGGCAAAAAACCCATAAATTACAAAAAGTTACAAAAAAAGTTAAATTAAATTAAATTACAATGCAGTCAAATTAAAATTAAAATAGGTAGGTACACATAAACAAAATAAAATAAAATAAAAACGAATATAATAAAAAAATACTTATTATTTCCTGTTCCCGCTCTGGTGCACAGAGATCCAAAATCTGTACATGGGGCTATATAAGCCTTCAGCCATACACTGTAGAATGCCGTTTTTGGAACTCCTCAACCCACTCCAGAAGGACGCTATTCGTGATCTTATGATGGAGAAGAAATCCGGAACCCGTGCATCAGCGAACATGCTCGACGCGCTACAGAATCGTGGCTTTTTCGGATGCGATAAGCGTCATTGTATTGCACCCTTATAGTGCTATACGATTTTCGCTTGTATTTAAACCAGAGCTGACATGTATACCTGATACCTACATGCTTAGGCAATACGCTTTAAATAAGGTAATTTTTACCTCATCGCTGCATCTGGCAAATCTTCTCGCGAGCATGTTGCACCTGATGGACAGGTTCCGTCTTTCACGCTCAATATCATGATCATCACTCAGATCTTCGGTGATAATATGTCCTAGATATTTAAACTGCTTCACAACCTTCACTGCTGACCCTTTCAAGTATACATCGGGCACCCTCTCCGGGCCTTTTCCAGCTCTGAATACTAGCATTTCAGTCTTTAGTACATTATATTTCAGACCGTGGGATTTAGCATATTGTTCACAAACAGCCATGAGCTTTCTTAACCCATAATGGGGCGCCTAGGAAGAAGTTGTACTACTACATTCATGTGGGCCGCCTAGGTCTTCGAGTGTCGTTGGGGAGGCTGTGCAATGGGGCTTTTTTTTTTGCCATGTGGCAACACCGGCTGATGCAAGTTAAAAACAGCTGCTCGTATTTATTTTAGATAAAATTGAGTTTTATTGGTGTTTTGCATTAAGATTACGTGTGATTAAATTCAAGTTAGTGTAATTCACACGTATGAGTGTTTTTTCTTATCTAAAAACAGTGTACAGTGTATTTTTTTTGGACTTGAACAATGGATGGCGCGGTGATCACTAAGTACTAAAGCGAACCGGTTGAGTTTGTTGAAGCTGATCCAGTGAATTCAACACCAAACTGCCGATTGGAGTTCATATAAACCAGGGGAGTTAATTCTGTTCTAATACCCAACAACATTTCTAACCGCACACACATTTTGCTTACCTACACATTGAATTCCAGTCACCGTTATTGGTGACTCACGTCATATCACAATACGAATAGGCCTAGTTTTAACTCTCTCTGCTTGACTTATTTATAGTGGAAGCTGAGTTGTAGTTATTACACAGTTTGCCTCACACAGATATAACTACAAAAACACGACAAATTCCTATTACTAATTTTGTTCCTTATTTCATGTTTACACAGAAACATCACACAGTAAATGTAAATACTGTTGCACTTTTCTACAATATAACTATATATAAGTGCATAAAAAGTAGTATTTAATATAAATACATGAACTTGGTTGTGTATTGAACTAATTTGTAGTTCCCAGAGTAGGTAATCCTACTTTTTTTTTTTTTTTTTTAAATGTTTCTTGTTGCTTGATTTGTTTTCATGAACTTTAGTGAGAAATTGCATCAAGCAATTTGTAAATTGAACTGTTATTAATGTTAAAGCTAAAGCAAGTGTTCTTTTTATTTTCCAATTTATTTTCGTTCCCTTGATTCTAATTACTTTCTACGACTCATCTGTACTCTATTTTTTTTTCTATTCAATTCAATTTTCTACCTTGTATTCTACACTCGCCTGTCACTATCCTTTTATAGATACCAACTCACTTGCCTTGTTGTGTTTCAGAATACCATCTACAACAGCCATGATGACTCGGAGGGCATGTGACTTGGAAGCCCAGTACAAGGTGGCTGCCGCGGAGCTCAAAGAATCCAACGAGATTCGAAGGCAGCTTCTACTAGAACGTGATGAGAGTGAGGCTGAAATGTTGGTGATTCTTGGCAAGAATACAGCCCTCAAGAAACAACTTGCCGAACTTCACACTCGGTATGAAGAGGTACTCGAGCAGATGGACCGTTTACAGTCAATGTTGCTTTCCGTGGACAGCTGCCATGAAACCTACGAGGAGATGCTTCAGCATAATAAGGACTTGCAACAGGAGCTATCTGAGTGTAGATATAAACTTGAACAATTTGAACTATCAGAATCAATACATGTGCCCTCAGTGAATAATTATAGGAGTTTAGATCTACAGACGGAACTCATGAACAGTGGGTCTAACTTTTCACTGATAGATCTTAGTACACCAAGTTGTAAAAGTAAATCTCAACAAATGAAAGGGAGTAACAGAATAAAAAAATATGTGAAACTTAGTAATTTCATAAAAAAGTCGGAGAAAAAGCTAAAGAAGCATAAAAATGTATTTAATTATGCAAAGCATATTAAGCAGAAATGTAATTTAAATGAGGAACTTAATTCCTGCTATAATTTAATTGGACGTAATTCAAAGGAATTAGATGATATGTCACAAGAAATTAAGTGTTTAGAAACATCACTTCTTGATGTAACACATAAATATAAAAAAGCTGAACAATTTGCAGCTGACAATGTTCAGAAAATGAACAATATTGTAGAGATAGTGAATAATGATAGCATATATGTACAAGTATGTAATAGTAGCTCACAGACTGACCATCCCGTGTCAGACCAGTTGGTTTCCATATCATCTTTGGATTCTTTGATACAGATGGCACCACTTACATCACAGAGTCAAGCTACATCTACTTTACAGGCTGAAGTAATTCATACACCTGGTGCACAGTCTCCGGTTAGACAGGGAAAATCCTGTCGGCAGACCCGGAAGACTGTGGTGTATTCTGATAAGATAGGCGTTGGCATGGGTTTGCTACTAAGTGATCAGTTAGGGCAAGTTGTCACTAATAATTGCTTTGAAAATGCCCCCATTCATAAGTTTATAGATTGTATAAAGAGCGAAGATCGCTTTGACAATGACACCACTCTGATAGTTCAATTAGGTGAGAGTAGTGGTGTCATGCGACTAGATATAATTAAGCTAGTTGAGACTTTGCTACATAAGCTAGATTCAGGTTTGGGAAAATTAATTTTATGTGCATTCCCGTACTCAAAATCTTTGAGTTCCAAAGACAATCAAGCAATTTGGAATCTTAATTTAATATTTTATAATTTGACTTGTCGTCATAGAGACGTTTTGTTTTTTGATACTAATAATTTTATTAGTAATTTTATTTTGACCAGAGATACTGTGCTTCTTAGTAGACATAGTAAACTGATAATTGCTAAATTGTTAGCATTTAATATTTTTGATCCCGTTATAAGTACTATAACGCAGTTAATCGACGTGCCTGTAGTTAGTAGTATTACTAATGGGGGCACACAAGCAGGAGGGTCAGCTGACAATATTTGTTTAAACTGACGAGTCCGACAATGAGAAAGCCTGGCACATTACATGTAGTACATCAAAATGTGCAAGGCCTTCCCAGCAAAATATTAGAATTAGAATTATTTTTAAACATGTTTAATATAGATATCATGTGTGTTACTGAACACTGGTTATTACAATTTGATTTACTCCCTTATTATGAGAATTATAATATTGTAAGTTCATTCAAACGCAAGAACGCCATACGTGGCGGTTCCTTAATTGTTGCTCGAAATAATTTAAAATGCAAAGAACGTAAAGATGTTGCAAATCTCACTATTGAGAGGACTATTGAGCTGTCGTGTGTTGAGCTTGAGCGGCATATCATTGTGAGTGTTTACCGTCCCCCTGACGCGGACTTCGCGTTATTTGAATCCACTATGGAAGAAGTACTGCTTAAAACTTTTGGACGTAGTAAAATGTTAATAGTCTGCGGAGATTTCAATATAGATATTCCTGTGAATCCTCTATCTGAGAGAATTCTTAACTTATTTAAATGTTTCAATTTACGTCACCTTTTCGAAGAACCTACAAGGGTGACACTTACATCAGCCACCTGTTTGGATAATATATATTGCAGTAGTGTTCCAATTGATAAAGCAGTAATTAAACATTTCACCTCGGATCATTACGGTCACAGTGCTATATTTACTTGTAATTTGGTAGATGAACCTAAGGAATTCACTTATCGGCCTATCACAGGAAGTCGAATTATGAAGTTTCAGAGCAGTATTGAACTTAAAATACCCCTTTTACCTTGCGTAGATGATCCAAATGACCTTTTTACCTCCTTGTCTAATTTGATAAATGAGCAACATACTGAGATATTTCAGTTAAAAACATGTATAGCTAAATCTAATGTCGGGTTAGCTGATTGGGCGACACCCGGTATCTATAGAAGTAGGAATAAATTATATGATCTCTATGCGGCTAGGGAATCAATGTTGCATGACCCAAAGTTTATTTTGTATATAAAGAACTATTCATATACTTTTAAAAAAGTTTGTCGTGCAGCTAAATCATTACATTTGAGAAAAAAAATAGAAAAATCATCGAATAAAATTAAGGCAACTTGGAAATTAATCAATAATGAAACAGGTAAATCTAAGCCACGCAATAAGCAGATAAAATTAAACATAAACAATACAATATTGACAAAAAAGATTGATGTCGCGAATGCCTTTGACAATTTTTTCTCTAATATACCAGTTATTGTAACCCAGTCATTACAATCATCTGCCTCTGGAGCATCTACTTTATTGGAACTAAGTGTTGCTAAATGTGAGATCGCGTTTAGCTTTAGATACGTAAATGCCGATAGTATTGTTAAGACATTTAAGTCACTTAATATAAAAAATACTGAAGATCTTTGGGGAATATCCACAAAGGTGTTAGGTATTATAATTATTGATATTGCTCCATGCTTAGCCTACATTTTTAATACATGTGTTGACGACGGAATCTTTCCAGATCTTATGAAACATAGTAAATTAATTCCTTTGTTCAAGTCTGGAAATGCAAAAGATCCAGCTAATTATAGGCCGATTTCTATATTGCCCGCGTTAAGTAAAATCTTTGAAAAACTTATTCTTACTCAATTATTGTCACACTTTAACTTCCACAGACTACTTCATAGTCATCAATTTGGATTTACCAAGGGTCGATCAACAGCTGATGCTGGTACCTTGCTTTTGGAACACATATTTCAAGCATGGGAAAACTCGCAAGACGCGATCGGAGTATTCTGCGACCTATCCAAAGCATTCGACTGCGTGAGTCATGCTACTCTAATTTTGAAGTTAAAACATTATGGCATCCAAAATCAGGCAATTAACCTTGTAAATTCTTACTTATCCAATAGAGTACAAAAAGTTGACGTTGGTGGTGAAAGGTCTTCAGGATCGTCTATTGTTATGGGAGTGCCCCAGGGTTCAATACTAGGCCCATTTCTATTTTTAGTATACATTAACGATCTCCCTTTTTATGTAAAAGACATATGTGATATAGTTTTATTTGCTGACGATACGTCTTTAATTTTCAAAGTTGATAGGTCAAAAGCTAATTACGATGATCTAAATAAATCACTATCGCGAGTTCTTGATTGGTTCACAGTAAATAATCTGTTGCTTAATGCTAAAAAAACTAAATGCATTAAATTCACTTTGCCAAATGTAAAACATTACCCAACTAATATTAAAGTAAATGGCGAGACACTCAATCTTGTAAACTCTACTGTTTTCTTAGGACTTAATATTGATGCAAGTTTGCAGTGGGGACCACAAATTGAGGCACTTGCGGGTAGACTTAGTTCCGCTGCATATGCAGTTCGTACGATAAGGCAGCTTACTGATGAAGCTACAGCTAGGCTAGTTTATTTTGGCTACTTCCATAGTGTTATGTCATATGGCATCATTCTGTGGGGGAAAGCAGCAGACATCCAAGCAATATTTGTTTTACAAAAACGGGCAATACGTGCCATTTATAAAATGAAGCCACGTGACTCCTTGAGGGAGCGTTTTAAGGAAATTAACATTCTCACCGTAATATCGCAATACATCTACGAAACCTTATTATATACACATAAACACTTAGATAGATTTATGAAAAAAAGTGACGTGCATTGTTTTAATACGAGAAATAAAAATAAACTGAGTATTCCCAAATTTAGATTAAAAAAAGTAAGTGGGTCTTTTATGGGGAATTCTGTTCGGTTCTATAATAAACTTCCAGAAAGTGCTTCTAAACTTTCGATTCGAAGATTTAAATCTTACATAAAGAATAATTTAATTAAGAAAGCGTATTACACACTACATGACTATGTTAATGATAAAGCCGCGTGGCCTGATGTCGCTCTGCCCCTCGACACCTAATTTGTCAATTTGCAATGTCTGTACCTGCATATAATTTATTACTGATGTGTTATTTATGTGTATATCAAGCGTAGTGTGTGCTGCCTTATGAACTTTTGCTGATTCTCTCTATCATCTTACTTTTGACTGCCTACCTAAGTAAGGCTTTTAATTTGGTTTTCCTTTTTTCCTTGAATCAGCTTCAACTTGTTCTCGAGGCACCACACAGGCGCTCTCCACCTAGTAGTAAGAAGGATCATCAAAAGAAAAACAGACCGTGTTTGTTGCCTGATTCTTCTAGGTCTGGTTGCGTTGGAACAGGAGTAACTGTAAATTTATTTTTTAAGACGATTCAAAATGATCCTTGTGATTTCAATGAATAAAATACTTTTGACTTTGACTTTGACTTTGACTATGGCATGGATCAACGTAGTACACTCTTTGGCCACGATCCGAATCAGGCCATAATCGATATTAGCGCGCTCATAAGCTTTATTTCATAAGCTTTCGCTGAATCGGGCTGCGCTAATATCGATTATAGCGGAATCGGACCGTGGCCGTCTGTATGGATCAACCAAGGATCAACACGAGCCCGCATTGCTGGGCTATGGCATTGAGGTGATTGAGGCACAGCATTGAGGTGGTTATGGCGGCTATCGTCGGCGCGATCCCTATCGTGGACCTTAGTCCATGATCCTTAAAGTCCGTATACAGTCCGACTAGTATAATTTGTCACGGCTTGTGGCCGCAATTGTCGCGCGGTTTCATATAGATTATAGATTTAGTTCCTCATAAGCGCCACCCGCCAATTTAGACTGGTTCTGTACCTCGTGTTCCGAATACTGGACATTACATTCAACATATATAGGTACCAAAGTAGGTACCTACTCTGTGCATTCAACTCATGGAAGTTATTTTTCTATGTCCATGATTCAACAGTCTTCTAGTCATGAAGTTATTATTATTAGCTTCATGAACTTAGTATTAGAAATCCAAAATTAGCATCATTTATATAATCATAACATCATTTTTCTTCTTCTTATCTTAGGTAATGGCTTCTGTGCATTATTTGCAACAATTTAGCCAATGTCAAGTGATATAATTATTATAGTTTTATAGTCAAGTCGTCAATTTTAATATGATTTGATTATTATCATTTTGACAGTGATATATCTGGGCATTTGTTGGTTTGGATTTATAAAAAAACAGACTACATTTTTTGTACCAAAACCGTACTCTCTCTATGACCGACCGAGTGGTGGAATAACAAAATTCCTTTGCCACCCAGTAGAAAATTTTAAAATAAAAACAACAACAAATTTGCTCCATGTGGTGAAAAATGGACGCGCACATGATTGTGTGAGGTTCTGAAAATGTTTTTGTGTAGTGTCTGCGTTTGTTGAGCAGTGAAAAAGACGAGGTTGTAACCAAGTGTTGTGCGAAAATGACAGAAATGCCTCCCTATCTCGCGGTCAAAGATGAGGATAAAAACAGTGGTCAGGGTGACAGTGAGTCTGGTAGCGACGTAGAAGATTGGGATTTACCCTGTAGTTTTGATAAACGGAGGCACCTTGAGCCTATAAAAGGTGTAGAACGCGTGGAACACTCTTGGAGAGTGAAGGAGAAGGTAAGCATATCCTGAGACGTATAGACTTTGGTCTACTTGAACTATTTGACCACAACAATAGATAACAACAAACACACATGTCTTCGATTTTGCGATGTTTTAGAATTTTCCTACATTTAGGGCAAAGGGGAAACTAGATAAGATTCCGTTCTATTTACTAGTAACTGCTATTCCAGAATATTGTTTTGAGTTCTAGTAGCATTATCATTCATTGTTTCATGCTGACATAAAAATGCTGCTGATAAAAAAAAAAATAGTAGATCAAGTACCTAGACTCCTAGATACCTACACTCTAAAAAATCTTAAGTTTTTGTTATCAAAAGCATACATAAGCTATACACGCATCAGCTCCGAGAGCTGCCTGTGTATTATAAATAAATAATAATAAAGCTAAACACGTCCTAGTTTGGGGAGTAGTACCGGGGGGGTAGCCCCTCAAAATCTGGAGGCCGGTTTCTAATGCATACCCACAAATCATGGTCTAGAGTTGTGGATGTTCATAATCAGAACCATGATTTGAAGCAGGTTGTTAAAGATAGGCCTTTGATGTGTCAGGTCAGGACCAGAGGAAATGGAAATCTATGGTCTCGTTCTACCCATCTGCAAAACTTTAGTAGTTATCTGTTTCTTCCAGTACAAGACACATTGTGTGGCGCTGGTCCTCTGCCTAAATGTTGGGGTTGATCCGCCAGATGTTGTCAAAACACAGCCGTGCGCCCGGCTTGAATGCTGGATTGGTGAGTATTTTATGTCATTCAAAACTTGTTCTGTGGTCTCAATTTATTGTAGGTAGGTAGTTTTTATTGAATGAAATCACAAAGACTATTTATAAGTCATAGACTAGGTACTTGCCTTTAGTTGCCTTTTAGTTGACTTTATGCCTGTCTTATTTAGCTATCATCCAAATTCAATATTATTATGTTTCTCCACATACAGCTAATGTGCGAGACCTAACAGCAGAGCTTATTTAATCTTAACACCAGAAAATTACCCCCCTTTGGATCCGCAGAGCGTTTCAGAGTATAGTATGGAGAATCTAGAAAGGATCTTTCATGTGTCAACTTATACACATCCTTACACTTTTATTATTGTAATTTGTTGGGAGTTACATATTCAGTGTACATCATATTCACAATTTACGTAAAATCATCTTCTCTGGAATAGGAACGTCCACTTGATCAGCCCATACTAGGCATGTGTTTGAGGCAGATGGGGCATTAGAATGGGAAATGCTAGCCACTAGTTCAGATGCACCAATTGTTACTTTGTGTTTTGCGGAAAAAGCAGTTGGCCCACCTGATGTTAAGCGGTAACCTCTGCCTTTAACAATGCATTACCTCATAGGTCACGTCCACCTAGGACGCACCCTATGTAGTGAAGCCAGAGTGGGTTTGAGGGTCATGAAGTTGGACTCTCGTCATAATGTGAGCTTTAGCTCATTTATGGTGAGGGTCCCTACGGAAAATGTGATGACTTACTTGACCCCTGACTTCTGGCCGAAAGGGGTGAACTTCCGGCGGTTCAAGGGACGCCTGTCACGTGATCTCCCGGGCCGCGACGCGTCGGCGATCACACGATAAAGTATTTTTTTTTATGTGTATGTTAGTTTCTAACGTATTTATGGTTGATATGGGCTTACTGTTTAGGTTTAGTGCATTTCTCAGTAAGCCTGAAATAAAGATTTTGATTTTGAATTTGTAGCATTGCACTGCGCCCGCCACCCATAAAGAGACATAAAGATGAAGAGTCTCATGCGCCTGTAATTTCACTGGCAACCATACCCTTAAAACTGGAAAACAGCAATGCGAGCACTACTGCTTTGCGGCAGAAATAGGTATGGTGGTAGTGCTTCCCTGGACAAACTGTTTCACAAAAAAACTCCCTTAAGTTACAAGTTACAGTTTTGTAGTCCTACTACAAAATATTTCACATATTCTTGTGATACTTGCTTTATTATTTGTTCATCAGTAAAGGGCAGCGTTTCACCAAGGTCATCAAGGCCAATCCATTCCATTCTATCTATTCATTTGATTCGCCCATCAGTGGACGTCTAAAGGCTGCTGCTGGTGATGATGATGATGAAATGAGTAAAATCAAAAACCTATTTATAAAAATAAACTATGTAGATTTGTCGATGCACACAGAGTGTCCATTGCAATCCCAAATTACTCAGTGAGTCATGACCTCGGTCTTGGGAGAGTGATTCAGTGTTCACATCACACATTTACATATCTGATGCATATTGGTATATGTATAGTTTGCACACTTTTTATAATACCTATTAGCTCTGCAGCTTACAATAACCTACCTACCACAATGTAGATCATTGTGTTGACGACTGTAATATTGAGAATGTTATTTACCTGCTAATATCCCAAATGTGCTTCAGATTATGTTTTATGTAAAGAGATGTTTCGATAAAAAGCCTGTTTTACCATCTGTACATAAAATACCTAATTGACCAAGCAAAGCCAGGTCTCCGAGTCTAATTGCATGATGCAACGTTTGATGTATGTATGTATATAAAATATCTATCTATGTAATGTATTATGTTAAGTATATCAGTTATCTAGTACCCATAACACAAGCTCTGGGTTAGCTTGGGGCTAGATAATGTTGTGTGAACTTGTCCAGCATTATTTATTTATTTATTTATATATGTTTGTAAGTATCTGTGTTAGTCCGACGATAACCTGCAGAGCCATTGATCCCAATCTTGATGAAACTTGGTAGCGTTAGGCTAGGTTATGATTGACCCATGGGGGGACCAAAAGCTCCCCCAAAATACACCTAACTCGACTCATTTCTATTTATCAATAAACAATACATTGCGAGGTCACGTTTAGAGTGAACTACTAGAGTACCTATCATATGCAAAGCCACTATCATATTCCCAGAAAGATTTTCCCAATTGAAGGAATGAAAATGGAACTAAGGAATGGAACTCGTTGCCGTCGTCCGTCTTTCCTGGAAACTATATTATGGGCAAGAGTGAATAGGTGCCTTAATCTGGACCTTCGTGCTCCATCGTCGGCCGTATCGTCGCTTACAAACAGGAGAGATCGGGCGCGGTCAAACAAGGGTCTATCTATGATGGTGGTTTTCAGAGCAAAATGCCCTTATCGGCATTTAGTCCTCAAACCATAATGTCTGTTGGACAAAAATTACCACACGGAAGAAAGACCAGGGAGCAAATCGCCCGCAAATAAAAACGCCCAACGCAAAACGTGCTAACACAGTATACCTAGTTTTACTAAAAATACCTATCTGTGTCTAGAAATCATTGTGAAGAGGGTAAGTTTTCCCGTTTCTTAATGGTTGATGGCTAAACAATCGATTGTTTGGTTTAAGTGGTTACGCTATGAAGCCAGAGTTTGTGGGTTCGATTCCCGACCAAGCCACGTACACATCTCAAATACTTGCATTTGACTTGCGGTAGGCTGTTGTTTTTGAAGGCTTTAGGCGGACCCTGTGGTGTAATATTTTTACTATGATGGTGACAAATAATTCCGCGTAATGGAAAGCCGAATTTTATTTTGATCTCTTTTTGCTGCGATTTCGTCCATGTAGTTCGATGAAAATTCTTCAAGATCTCTATAGTAATTTATATGGCGTCCAAATACTAATGCGTAGAGTATACTTTTTGAATTGCGGACGTTCTGCTCCCATGGCCATTTTACGCTATGGTAATTTTTTCAATGAAGACATTTTGCTCTGAAAACCTCCCGCTCCGAATTAGATTTTCCCACGCACTGATCTGCAGATGCTGGAAACGCCTTTAGTAGAGGAAAATATTAAGATGCCCAATGACACCCCAGGCACTTGTGGTCTTATCATATTCACATCTTGGAGACAGGAACAGCCTGTGAGTACGCACTTGATCGTTTCAGATCCACAGTCGCTGTCGCCCACAAAAGCCTTGGAGAACATCGGGCAGGCGCTGCAGTCGCAGTACGAGCGCTGGCAGCCGCGCGCGCGCTACAAGCAGTCACTGGACCCCACTAGCGACGAGGTACGTGCGTTATGTATACACACACACTGTGTGGTGTGTCCGGCCGAAGAATAGACCCCTCCATCTCCTCCCGTGGATGTCGTAAAAGCCGACTAAGGGATTACCCGGACTTATTTGTAAGATTCGTTGGTATTTTAAGATTTGTCCTGGCTGCTAGTTTATTTAAGGAATGTATTATATTATTGGAAGAAAGCGTTAGCTGAGTCAGTCGTGGGCAGCAATGGCGGCGATGAGGTCACCACTTGTCACGTCTATATCCCACGATGGTGTGACCCACGGTGAAAAGAGGCCCATTTGAGGCTCTGCCTACCCTTTCGAGGAAAAAGGCCTGTGTCTATGAATGAATGAATGAACACACTGCTGGCCCTTCTCTCAGTTAGCCAACTGACGTCTACCCACATTCCACGGGCTCATTGCACTTAGGCAATATTGCATCCTAGGGAGCTGCGAGGCGCGAGTCGCGTGAGAATCATTACCTCCAAAATATGTACGAGCTAGTCATATCAATGACCCAATGAGTTCAGATTATAAAATATGTGAAGAGGTAGGTATGTATGTAATCTTGCCAAGAAAATCTGTTCTTTGACGTAAAATAAAAATAAATAACAGTCACATGCATCCCTGACGAACCCATACTAGGATCCCCTGTGTCGTGGGTATCATATACCTACTACAACTAGGGATCCGCAAAAATTCAAAAGTATCGATACCTACTCGATTCCGGTATAGCAGAAGAAAGTATCGATAAAGATAATAGTATCGATCCAAAAGTATCGATACTACTCAGTATCGAGTACTTTTTTGATCACCTTAGAAACTGTAAATAATCGCAAAAAAACAGTTATAAACAAGCACATAAGTACTCAAGTAATTATTATTTATTTTAAAAACATACAAAATTACTATTATAATTATCATTAATCAATCAAATCAAAATTACTTTTTATGTCGGAGAGCAGATAGCAGGCCAAAATATTAGTGGTATAATGTAAATACTGAAGGACGGCGACCTCGGGGTCGACCCAGAAATCGTTGGCGGGACGATCTTGTTGGTTTTGAAAAGGAGTGGTGGGAGACTGCCAGGGACAGGGACAAGTGGAGGAATTTGGGGGAGACCTTTGCCCAGAAGTGGGACAACATAGGTTAAGAAAAAAAAAAAAGAAATGATTTAGAGTTCATGCACTCTTTTTTATACTAGTAGAAACTAAAATTAATTTTTAAATCCCCAATCTTCTTCGACGCAATCAGACATAAAAAGTTATTTGTCGATACGCGAGTCGCGACCCAGTGAGCCGGTTCCGAGCCGCAGTCACCGTTGCTCCAGCCTTCGAAAAAAGCCTTTCAGATGAAACTGAAGTGCCTGGTATCAAATATTGACTTGCCGAACCGTATAATTTTGGAAAGACCGCTTTCATCTCACTACAATGTTTGAAAGGTTCAGAGTTTATAGAACACACGGAGCTTGCGAGCTAAAGCGACGTTTCATCCTCTCTATATGAGTCGCCATTGCGCCTGGTTTGCCTTTTTTGAGACAAAAGTATCGAGTATGTGAAAAAGTATCGATACCTAGTAAAGTATCGGAATCAAAGTATCGAGTACAAAATACTAGGTGTCGAAGAGAAAGTATCGATACTTTTTGCGGATCCCTAAGTCTACACCATAGGCAACTACAAGTATCGGGGTACCACAACCTCAACACACAGACCGGGAACAAATATTTGCAGATTATGCAAACATTTGTCCCGCAGCAGGAGTCGAACCCGCATCCCTTGCGTCTCAGCCGACATAAAGAAGACTAGGCTTACTTGTAGGCTTACTTGTTGTTTTTTGTAGTAGTAGAGATTTTTTGTGAAAGAGTTCGTCCGGGGAAGTTCTACCACCATACCTATTTCTGCCGCAAAGCAGTAGTGCTCGCATTGCTGTGTTCCAGTTTGAAGGGTAAGGGTGCCGGTGAAATTACAGGGACATGAGACTTTTCATCTTTATGTCTCAGGGTGGCGGGCGCAGTGCAATGCCACATAGGGCGCGTCCTAGGTGGACGTGACCTATGAGGTAATGCATTGTTCATAGGCAGAGGTTACCGCTTAACATCAGGTGGGCCATCTGATGTTTTTTTTATACCGCTATCAAGCAAAAAAAAAAAACTTGTATATTTGTTTACGATATAAGTGCTTCACGGACGTTCTCAATACCTCTGCTCTTTTATCTTAAATCCCATAGAAAATTCATAAAATACTACCCATTTGGTAATCCCCGGCGTGTTATGTTAGTTAATTAGTCGTGATCTCGTGTCTATGCGACGGCTGACCTTGCGACGGCGACACGCTAGTGTTTGCCTGTGCTACATACCTTGAGCCGAATTATTGTGTCCGGCCTATTGAGGTCGCCATCGCGAAAATGTATGAATTTGTCAGGAACCAAGAGTTCCCCGACCCAAATACCGTCCAAATTGAGGTCACTGATACAAAATCATTTTTAACCCCGACGCAAAAACGACGGGGTGTTATAAGTTTGACGTGTCTGTGTGTGTGTGTGTGTGTGTGTGTGTGTGTGTCTGTCTGTGGCATCGTAGCTGCCACAGATAACAGATACAGCTAACCGATTTAGTTTTTTTGTTTTGTTTGAAAGGTGACATTGTCGGGAGTTTTCTTAGCTATGTTTGATCAAAATCGGTTCAGCCGTTTTATTGCGTAGAGGGTTTTTTAATTTTTATAAAATTAATTACTTGTATACGTATTTTGTTACAAACAAATTTGACTTCGGTGGGAAATCCTACCGGCCACGGCCCTAGTGCAGTGCACGATAATCCGCGTTAACAAAGCTAATGACCCAGTAAAAAAAAATATAAAATTTAATTTATTTAAAATTATTAAGCAAGTCTTAATAGTTATAATAAGTAATAATAAGCAAGTCTTGTCTCAGGTGAAGAAGCTATGCTGCTCGCTGCGACGCAACGCGAAGGACGAGCGAGTGTTGTTCCACTACAACGGGCATGGCGTGCCCAAGCCCACCACACAAGGCGAGATATGGGTGTTCAACCGGGTAAATACAATATGTATGCTCTCCACACATCACACATTATCTGTTTGCGCTGTAAGAAGAAATAAACAAAAACAATGTTAAGCTCGTCTGTCGTTAGCGCAAGTGAAATGGCGAAATGCAACGAAATATCAGACTCGTTGATGTTTACTTTAGTTGTGGATTATTTGCAGGCGTACACACAGTACATCCCACTGTCGATGTACGACCTGCAGACATGGATGGGCGCGCCCTCCCTCTACGTGTACGACTGCTCGAACGCGGGCGTCATCGTCGACAACTTCAAGATCTTCGCCGACCAGCATGAGCGAGAGTACGAGGTATGTGGGTCATGCACCAGCATGAGCGAGAGTACGAGGTATTTGGGTCACGGACCAGCATGAACGAAAGTATGAGGTATGTGGGCACGGACCAGCATGAGCGAGAGTACGAGGTATGTGGGTCACAGACCAGCATGAACGAGAGTTGGAGGTATGTGGGGTCACGGTAGCGTCATTATCTACTAATCTGACGAATAGATTTGTCTTAGTCACCTAGTCTGCCAACCTACAGAGTCGTGGGCATCAATCGATTCTCAATTATGTTGTTTGGCATTCTTTCCATCCATGTTTGTTAGGATTGGTTTTTAAGGATTAGATCGGTGCCCACCACACGCGGGGCGCCACACCGGCTAGCCAAGCCGTGTTCATGTGGGCTTGGTCGCGGTGCCCACCACACGCGGGGCGCCACACCGGCTAGCCAAGCCGTGTTCATGTGGGCTTGGTCGCGGTGCCCACCACACGCGGGGCGCCACATTGGCTAGCCAAGCCGTGTTCATGTGGGCTTGATCGCGGTGCCCACCACACGCGGGGCGCCACACCGGCTAGCCAAGCCGTGTTCATGTGGGCTTGGTCGCGGTGCCCACCACACGCGGGGCGCCACACCGGCTAGCCAAGCCGTGTTCATGTGGGCTTGGTCGCGGTGCCCACCACACGCGGGGCGCCACACCGGCTAGCCAAGCCGTGTTCATGTGGGCTTGGTCGCGGTGCCCACCACACGCGGGGCGCCACACCGGCTAGCCAAGCCGTGTTCATGTGGGCTTGGTCGCGGTGCCCACCACGCGGGGAAAGTCACAGCAAAAAGGGCACACCTAGATTAGAGAATCTGGTCGCCGCCTCGAGTAAAAAAGTGGCTAGATCTCGCGTCAATTGTGACCCGTCAGTGCCGATTGTTTCCTCTGTGAAGACAATTATGTTTGACCTGAAGCCCCGTGCGGAACAAAACGGAAACCCTACGTCATGGGTTCGATAAACACAAACCTACTGAAAATCAAGTCACAAGCTATCTGTTGACCGCGCTAAAACAAAACCCGCCGGAATGTCACACTAGCGGCCGCTAGCTCGCGATACAGCAACCCACTAGACTAATTTACTTATAAAGCGTAGCGCAGGTCGGTGCATTCTACCAGTCGAGTCGACAAAATGCAGTCTGTGGAACATACCGCGTACCTCTCGATTTTACTACGTGACAACATATACTATATCCTGCTGTTACTTGTTTTTTAATCATTGTAACATAGTTTCTCTTTTGTTTGGGAACAGCGAATAGCTACCGAGTATCATGGCTGCTGTGGCGACAGCAGCATTCTAAGGGAGGCTGAAAAACAGCGTGGCTGAGCCCTCGACCTTTTCTCTTACACTAGACTAAATATGTTATTTTTATACCTATATCCTTTGTTATATATTATTTTTTAGTATAGTGTAAAGAATAAATGCCCTTTTATTTTATTTTATTTTGTTTATATTATTGTTACTGACTACAGGCTCAAGGGAAAACGGAGGAAAGCTTGGGCGCGTCCTCGCACACGCACGTGTCCTACAAGAACTGCATCCAGCTGGCGGCGTGCGCGGCCGGCCAGAGCCTGCCCATGAACCCCGAGCTGCCGGCCGACCTGTTCACGGCGTGCCTCACCACGCCAGTCAAGATGGCCATGAAGTGGTTCGTGCTGCGCACGCGCACGCGCGTCGCGCCGCACCACGTGCACGACCTCATCGACAAGTCAGTACAGTACACCTCCACCATTGAACGCCGCTCCATTGAGATACACTGCGTCGTCCTCACGAACCTTTATTGTTTGTTCCGCGGGTGATGTGGCCTGCCCATTGCCACTTCAATTTATACCAATTTTGAGACCTGACGATGATATTGGTTCGTCTACGATTGGCAGGATCGTAGCAGTCGTCATCACTGGTTCTATCGTGGTTTTCCTGACAATCAATGTTTACATAGTTAAAATACATTGTTTTATTTGTAATGAGATGATGAAGACGAAAACGAATAGGATAAATTTTATAAAAACATTACTCAAAGAAACAGACTGTACATCCGGCTGATAATGATTATGATAAAATTAGTAAGCATAACACCTGACGTCTGTCACGTGATCCCATGGGCCGCGACGCGTCGGCGATCACACGTGTGTTAGATTAAGTAATAATTAAAGTGTTTTTTTTTTAATGTGTATGTTAGTTTCTAAGGTATTTATGTTGATATGGGCTTACTGTTTAGGTTTAGTACATTTCTCAGTAAGCCTGAAATAAAGATTTTGAATTTGAATAACAACCGTGATCTGATCAAAATGAGCCCAAACATGGCCAGTCTACTATTAATCATCGAGGAGTTTCCCATCATCAGATCTCGCTGTCGTCATCATTATTGTATTGTCATCGGAAATTGACAGGTATGCAAAATTCCAGCCAATCGGATATCGGGAAGTGCTCGAAAATTGGATCGTCTGAATAATTCCAGACAAACAAACAAACAGACGTGAAAGTGGATTAAATAAAAGTAAAAAATATATTTGTTTCAAAAATCCGTTTTAAGTGCACGCCGTATTTCATGAAACTAAGTCTAAATTTTATCCTCAGAGGCGGAGGCCCTGCATACGTTGACATGTTGTGTTGCATCCCCAGAATACCTGGGCAGGTGACCGACCGGCGCACCATGCTGGGCGAGCTCAACTGGATCTTCACGGCCATCACCGACACCATCGCGTGGAGCTCCTTGCCGCCCGAGCTGTTCCAGCAGCTTTTCCGTGCCGACCTGCTCACTGCCAGCCTGTGCCGGAACTACCTGCTGGCGGACAGGATCATGAGGTGCGTGCTCCACCGTATGACACCATCGCGTGGAGTTCCCTGCCGCCCGAGCTGTTCCAGCAGCTGTTCCGTGCCGACCTGCTCACTGCCAACCTGTGCCGGAACTACCTGCTGGCGGACAGGATCATGAGGTGCGTGCTCCACTGTATGACACCATCGCGTGGAGCTCCCTGCCGCCCGAGCTGTTCCAGCAGCTGTTCAGTGCCGACCTGCTCATAGCCAGCCTGTGCCGGAACTATCTGCTGACGGACAGGATCATGAGGTGCGTGCTCCACCGTATGACACCATCGCGTGGAGCTCCCTGCCGCCCGAGCTGTTCCAGCAGCTGTTCCGTGCCGACCTGCTCACTGCCAGCCTGTGCCGGAAGTACCTGCTGGCGGACAGGATCATGAGGTGCGTGCTTCACCGTATGACACCATCGCGTGGAGCTCCCTGCCGCCCGAGCTGTTCCAGCAGCTGTTCCGTGCCGACCTGCTCACTGCCAGCCTGTGCCGGAACTACCTGCTGCCGGACAGGATCATGAGGTGCGTGCTCCACCGTATGACACCATCGCGTGGAGCTCCCTGCCGCCCGAGCTGTTCCAGCAGCTGTTCCGTGCCGACCTGCTCACTGCCAGCCTGTGCCGGAACTACCTGCTGGTGGACAGGATCATGAGGTGCGTGCTCCACTGTAGGGCCATCCATGACCCACCACGAGGGTGATACGGATAAGTGGATGAATTTGTGGCACGAGGCACCCTATGGATGTTTCCTATCTCTTTTATGAGGACTGGGTTTACATATATTAGTCGAGCTGAAAACCCCGACGACGGGGCCGGCCGAGAAGGCGTTGGCGGGACGATCTGGAGGCTTACGAGAAAGAGTGATGGGAAACTGCTTAAAACCGGGATGAGTGGAACATTTTGGGGAAGGCCTTCGCCCAGCAGTGGCACACAATAGGATTATTTAAAAAAAAACCCAATGCAAGTAATTTGGATTAAAGATCAGAAGGCGGAAGAAATGTCCAGTGAAGTTGTAGAATTGTTGCAATGTTGTGTTATCGTCAGGTCGTACAACTGCACGCCGGTGTCGCTGCCCGCGCTGCCGTCGCTGGCGCGCCACCCGCTGTGGGCGGCGTGGGAGCACACGCTGGACCTGGCGCTGGCGCAGCTGCCCGCGCTGGTGGGCCCCTCGCCCGCCGGCTGCGCGCTCGAGTACACTCACTCGGATTTTTTCCGAGACCAACTGACGGCATTTCAGGTATGGCCAGATTAAAATAGCTGGAACAAATCTAAGAGTTGATGTAGTACTGAAACGAAATCTCCAGCCGCCCCCGAAGTAGTATCCCATAATATAGAAATGAGTTGGTATAACCATAGCAAGTTTTTGGTATCCATCTGTAAACCGTTGTTAAGCTTTCGTATTTGGTGGTCACTGTGCGCTGTGTTGACGCTTCCATCGGCGTGAATATGACACGGTCACAAGGCCAGGCGCGTGTTCCATGACACTGATGTCCCGCCCGCAGGTGTGGCTCGAGCTCGGCGGCGCGGGCGGGTCGCGCCCCCCTCCCGCGCAGCTGCCCATGGTACTGCAAGTGCTGCTGTCCACGCTGCACCGCGTGAGGGCCCTGCAGCTCCTCTGCCGGTTCCTGGCGCTCGGAGCGCGGGCGGTGCGCGCGGTACTCAACGTGGGCATATTCCCTTACATGCTGAAGTTATTACAAGCTTCTGCGCCCAACCTGCGCGCCTCCATGGTCTACATCTGGGCGAGGATCGTCGCCGTGGATCCTGTAAGTGGAACCTTCACACCCTGTGGAGCTGAATGTAGCCACATCCCCATTCCAGCTATGGTGCCAGGAATATGGTTGCATCTATTGTTTGAGATCAAGAGATTTTGCATCTATTCAATGCTCTGCCCACCGAAATAAAAGCAATTGACAGTCCTAACATATTTAAAAATAAATTAAGAAAGCTTTTGTTGGCTGGGTGTTTTTACTCTGTGGACGAATTCTAGTGGAATAAGTTTTTTTGTTAGATTCCACTTTTCCCCCTAAGGGGGATTTTCAGAGGGGAATAGTGGAATAAGCCAGCTTATTTAAGCCATTTGTGACATTCCATGCATCTAATTTAGTCATTATTGATTTGTATATTTTTTTTTTATTTTTTTTTGTGTATTAATTTCTATGACATTTATTAATATTAAGTAATATTCAAACATGTTTTTTTATTTATTTTTACTGAGTATGTAAATTAAATGAAAGAAATGAACAACATAAGGCTGTGTGCATGTGGTCTTGCAAAGTGCTAAAATGACCGTACCATTTGTTCCGCAGACCTGTCAAGTGGACCTTGTGAACGCAAAAGGGCACAAGTACTTCCTCTCGGTGCTGCAGGACCCCACCGTAGACGTAAGTTGTTGTATCGGGTAGCTCATGTATACATATAAATCTATATTCTTTCTTTCTTTCTATCATGAGTTCGCTTTATTTCAACAATATGTTCTCATCCTGTTCACCTTCATTGGTTTTTAGAAATTTGACACTTTAACATGAATAGCTACGCCTAAGCTGAGGAGTTTGTTAGACCAACTACATATTATAAAACAAAGTCCCCCCGCAGCGTCTTTCTGTCGGTCTGAACGCGATAAACTAAAAAACTGGGGGGGACGATTAGGACAGCCGCATGGGAGAAGGACTGCTTTTTAGTGCGAAGTTTTTTGTGGTCTAGAGATGTACTATGAAAGGAATTCCAGAAATTCAACCCCTAAGGGGATGTAACGGGGTGTTGAAGTTTGTATGTAAAAGTGCATGTGGACAAAGTCGCGGACATTTCACTAGTCATATAAAGAAGGAAAAGTTATGAAGCTTCAAACAAATTTGTTTATTTGCAGAGTGAACATAGAACGTTAGCGGCTTATGTGTTGGCTGCCATCGTGGATAACTACCCCGCGGGACAAGAGGCTGCCTTACAGGTCAGCTGAGATACAGTCATGTACTAGCGATATTGTGTAATCATAATGCATCACACGAGGTGCGACTTACAACTAGAAAGAACAAATAAAATAACTTTGGTACATTTTACAATTACAAACCTACCCACCCTAACCATAGTTACCCCTAGTTCTTTAGGCAGTCTGTTTTTTGGTGACCCTGGCTTAGAGCTTGCTTTTACAGAGTTGCTGGTGACTCTGCCCATTCTTGAGATAAGGTATGTTCGATAACTACCCTGTAGAACAACATTGTTGGGGAATATGGTATGGGGAAGTGCTGCTTGTAAGGGCCTCTGGCTTACGGACTTTACCGTATTTTGTAAGTGTTGTTTATCTCTGTTGGTGTGTTTGTGCTGCAGGGGTCCATGATCTCCATCTGCTTGGAGCAGCTGAACGACGGCAGCGCGACGCTGGCGCGCTGGGCGTGCGTGGCCCTCGGCCGGCTGTGGCGCGGGTGAGTTCATATCACATACATACACTGATCTCCATCTGCTTGGAGCAGCTGAACGACGGCAGCGCGACGCTGGCGCGCTGGGCGTGCGTGGCGCTCGGCCGGCTGTGGCGCGGGTGAGTTCATATCACATACATACACTGATCTCCATCTGCTTGGAGCAGCTGAACGACGACAGCGCGACCCTGGCGCGCTGGGCGTGCGTGTCGCTCGGCCGGCTGTGGCGCGGGTGAGTTCATATCACATACATACACTGATCTCCATCTGCCTGACGTTGGTCAAGCCTATAATGCCCTTGAACGAGTTCATCCGCCAGTGAATTGCCGACTGTCCATCGGCTTCGCGTTCGTGTGATCTGAACACAGTAGAATACCTCTTGATGCAGCATGTCAGTAGTACTCGTAATGCTGTATTCTGGTTTGAAGGGTGCCGGTGAAATAAGACACATGTGGCAACATTATGGGTGAGGTAATGCATTGTTATTATGGGCTATATGCGTGTTAACTCATAACTCCGAAATTAACTCATAATAAAAACAGGTACGACGCGGCGCGCTGGGCCGGCGTGCGCGACCTGGCGCACGAGAAGTTGTACCCGCTGCTGCAGCACCGCCACCCGGAGGTATGCGTGCCCACACTACACTACACTACAAAGAAACAAAAGAAAGAAAGAAAAAACTTTTATTTGTATCAATAAACGCAGATACAAAACGACACACACATACACAGAAACAAAGATTAACAAAGAATGATAAAACTAATTTGTGCCTCTCAGTACCAGTCACACATCACTGACAAAAATTGGCGTCCGGCTCAGCATTTGTCCAAACTACACACTACACTGTTGCCGTTGTGGTTAAGTTAACGCTTTCTTCGTGGCTTTCTTATGTCTAGTAGTTCTAGCTTAGAGCTGGAAGCCACAGACTGCAGAGGGTGTCTGACTAGGGTTGCAAAAAAACGTTTTTTTTTCTGGCTTGAAAAAAAACCTGAAAAAAAACCGTGAAAAAAAACAGTTTTTTTTCTGGAATATGTTTTTTTTCATAGGTACGGAATCTCTCATTTGTTTAGCAGTTAATACTTTTAAACGATAGTTTTAGACTTTATGTTAACAACTTATATTCTGGTTTTATAAAAATAACATTAATGAAATCTGTAATGGTAGTTATCGCCATTTACTGTTGGCAACACCACCGCCTCTCCTCGAAAAAAAACGGAATAGGCTTACAAATGAAAGAGCTGGTAAAATTGTATATATAGCTCACAACTTTAAACTGCAGTCTGAAAATCTTACCAGATCTAGAGAATCTATACCAGAAGAACCAGAAGGAGGAACAGTTATGGACTTAGAAGACTCTGTATCGTCCGAAGAACCAGAAAATTCTGACGATGACAGAACTAGTGTTAGGACTAGCGTAAATAAACCATGAAAAACCGCTATTGTCGTATTATTTGTTGGTTTGAAAAAAAAACTTATTTAGAAAAAAAACAATGGTGCCAGGTTTTTTTTCTATTTGCAACCCTATGTCTGACCGAAGAATAATCTGCTGCCCACGTAGTCCCGGAATTTGTGGGAGTAGCAGCTCAACGTAAACAAATCCTCAACAACCCAAGCCTGCGAAGACCCCAGGAAACTTCTGTGCGTCTGGACGGGGTTAGGCTAACTACCTAGTCAGACAACTCTTACGCATAATGGACCACCCATAGAGTTCGAATGCGGAAAAGGGAGTTCTTTAACATTATTAACTGCAGGCTAATGGTGATGGATGGATGTATATAATGGATCGACAATTTAGTTTTAATGATATGACCACTGACAGATCTAGAAAGATCCTGTGCGCCCATCGCCATATTGATTTTGTATTCAATCTTATTTGTTTTGGTTTTGAGTAAACTTGTTTAATTTACCTGATGCCTTACAGTGTTACTGAATTTGCTTGACCGATTAAACAAATAATTTCACTGGTAGAAAGCTGAGGGTCAGTAAAGGTTCTATAGTAATTGGGGTTAGTAAAAAAAACTGTATTTGTAAATCAAGTCAATGTCTATGACCCCTGCAAAAAGGCTTCATTCCTTTTTATTTTGCTTATTACCCCGACACCTCACGTGCGAAGCCGCGCTCAAAAGGCTAGTAGGAGATAATCTGAGAAAATTATTTGTAAATTGTATTGTATATGTAATGTAATGTATGTTCTGTTAATTAGTGTAATTTGGTTAGGCCGAACTACTTAATTTAATTAAAGTAAATAGTAAGATTGTTGCACCGCCGTGAGGCAATTGACATGACACTGCACTGCTGAGCGAGGCCTCCCATGTTGGACGCAATGGGGAAGCGCGCTCGGCAGGCGTATTGGTGATCGTAGTATTGCTGTTGAGTAAAATGGTTGCTGCTGCCCTTCCCGTGGTGTAACCCCTTAGACGGCTATCATGACATCCACGGGAGGAGACGGAGGAGTCTACTCTCAGGCTAGACGCGGCACTTCGTTGAGACACTTGGATTGTAATAGAGGTGGTGAGTTGACGGCATGCTTGTTTGCGCGCCAGGTGCGGGCGGCGTGCGCGTTCGCGCTGGGCTCGTTCGTGGCGGGCGGCGGCGCGCGCTCCGAGCACGCCAACGCGCTCAACCAACAGGTGGGCGTCACGCTCGCCGCGCGGCTGACGCAGGACGCCTCCACGCTCGTCCGCGCGGAGATACTAGCAGGTAAATGGCGAGAGTGCATACGTTGGCGTTTACACTATTATGAACTAGATGTGCTGCGCATGCGACTAACGATTGTAGATAACCTAAACATTTGTATCTGTCCTGGATGTGGTAAATGGGTAGGGATATTTTACTCGTGCTCATTTGTAACGTTTTGTCAACTGTTTGAGTTCACTGATGGCGCTGCTTACCACTTAGTTTTCGATAATGTGTATAGTTGCGTTGAAAGTAACTCCTGAATATGAACCCTTAACGGTGTAGGGGGTTGTAAAGTTAATGTGAATGGAGGGTTACACTAGTTTATATCCTCGGCTACTACATGCATAGTACGATGATGCATAGTAGTGCCTGGGCAGGACAACATCGCGAAGAAACCGTGCAGGCGGACACTGATCCTCACACAGGCGCTCTGTGTCGCAGAGCTCGCAGGGTGACCAAGAACAAGCAGCTGTGCTGATTAGAATGTGTTCTGTTGTCAGCTCTGCAGTGGCTGGTGCTGATATTCGAGCAGTACTTCATCGCCGTCTACATACAGGAGAGGGAGCGGCGCAGCGAGAGGTGACGTCACGACCATATCTCATTCATCCCATCCATACAAGATCATTTACCGTAGCGTACACCAAACTGTCCCCCTTCCATATGAATAGATACCTCTTATGATATGATAACTCTTTGTGTGAGTGCCCACGCCGCTCCTATTATTAAATTAAATAACCCTCTTTTATATAGCGCAGTCGGGTTAATGTGAGCGTGTTGCAGGGAAGGCAATAAGAAGGGTGTGCGCGTAGACCCGGGGCAGGACGCGCTGGCAGCGGGTGCGCGCCCAACGCACTCCTCGCCGCGCTCCTCGGCGCTGCAGCTACCGGCCATCGGTGAGTGCAGCACTGTACCTCGGCACACAGTCTCAACAAGAGACTGTGTGCAGTGTAGACCTGGGACAGGACGCGCTGGCGGCGGGTGCGCGCCCATCGCACTCCTCGCCGCGCTCCTCGGCGCTGCAGCTACCGGCCATCGGTGAGTGCAGCACTGTACCACGGCACACAGTCTCAACAAGAGACTGTGTGAAGTGAAGACCCGGGGCAGGACGCGCTGCCGGCGGGTGCACGCCCAACGCACTCCTCGGCGCTGCAGCTACCGGCCATCGGTGATTGCAGCACTGTACCACGGCACACAGTCTCAACAAGAGACTGTGTGCAGTGTAGACCAGGGGCAGGACGCAAAAAAGAAAAAAAACTGAACGTTAGTTGCGGGATGTCCACTACCACAGAATATATAATAGTACAACCACTACCAGGAGACCTAAGGTAGCAGACGGAGTGTTGGTAGAATCCAGGTATATGGATAGATGGTTTTCTCACGCCAGTCAGGAAGGCTCACAAGAATTATTAAGGGCTGAAGGATGTCTTCGCCAAATGAGAGGCGTATGGTGAGGTAGGATGCATCGCAGCGGTAAGGCAGAGCCTCAGCGCTTCAGCAGGGTATGAGGTCCGGCCTTCAGAGAGTAGCCGTGACTGTGCCGGTGGAAATGAGACCACCAATTGCTCGGTAACGTCTGATGTATTTTCACAATTAACACTTATTTGTACTCTAGTTTGACTATTACATCTTGTCACGTTCTGCTTAGGTTGAGGGTTGCTGGTGGAAGCGCGGTAACTGCTGGAAACCACCGACCTCGGTCGCGTGGTGTTAGGAATGCATGTTCAGGCTTGAACAATACCTTATAGAATAGTTTTTCAAAATGAGCCTTGTGCGTATTCGCACCTCTGATGAGTTCGTTCGGTGCAGGTTTCGGGTCGGTGTACATGAAGCTGTACAGCACGCTGGAAGCCATGCAGCACGAGCCGCATCCGCAGGTGTCCAAGATGGCGGCCGACATCATCAACTACATCGCCAACCAGGTATAGTACGCGGTCGCGACACGAGCGTATAATCAGGTATAGTACGCGGGCGCGACACGAGCGTACAACCAGGTATAGTACGCGGGCGCGACACGAGCGTATAATCAGGTATAGTACGCGGGCGCGACACGAGCGTACAACCAGGTATAGTATGCGGGCGCGACACGAGCGTACAACCAGGTATAGTACGCGGGCGCGACACGAGCGTACAACCAGGTATAGTACGCGGGCGCGACACGAGCGTACAACCAGGTATAGTACGCGGGCGCGACACGAGCGTACAACCAGGTATAGTACGCGGGCGTGACACGAGCGTACAACCATGTATAGTACGCGGGCGCGACACGAGCGTACAACCAGGTATAGTACGCGGGCGTGACACGAGCGTACAACCAGGTATAGTACGCGGGCGCGACACGAGCGTACAACCAGGTATAGTACGCGGGCGTGACACGAGCGTACAACTGATGTAAGACAGAAATGCACAATGACTGGGGGTCGCGTGTTCGCATATCTCAAGTGTGTGTTGTGCCGCGTCACAGGTGGACAGTGTACGCGGGCGTGACACGAGCGTACAACTGATGTAAGACAGAAATGCACAATGACTGGGGGTCGCGTGTTCGCATATCTCAAGTGTGTGTTGTGCCGCGTCACAGGTGGACAGTGTGGCGCGCGAGGTGGAGCCGCGCACCAACAGCGGCAGCAGCAGCCTGCCGCCCTCGCCCAGCGCGCAGCCCTCACCGCTGCACGACCACGCGAGGACGCTGCCGCACGGTGAGTGTGTCATCAGCTCAGAGTGTCATCTAGAGTGTTATATGCTTTCTTAGTTAGATTTTGTTGATGTAGTATTTAAGAGAGTGTTAGTAACAATGTTATAAACGGTTGCAGGTCCGCGCCGCGCGAAGGCCGCCCTCCCGCACACCATATCGGAGGACACCGCGGCGCTGCGCGACGCGCCGCGCGATCGCGCCTCCACCTCGTCCAACTCTAGTGAGAACCTGTCTATTACACATTATTACATTACCTAGTGTAATTACAGTTTCGTACTCCGCCAAGGAATCTTTATTCGGGCTGTCCGTCCGTCAGTCCCAGTCTATCACTGCATCATCACTTTCACAGCTATCAACCGATATGCATTAAATTTCGTATAAGTGTTAAAATTCTTCATTCAATTGTGTATGATTCTCAATGCGGAAAGTGATTAAGTCATCTAGTTATGTAATAAATTCTTGTAGCATACGTTGTGTAAGCTGCCAGCGTCTCAAAGTTGACAAGGTTGCTGATTCAAAATTACGATCAGGAGCTCTCTCCTACAAGAAAGTGACCTGGAGTCAGAATTGATTCCACATCAGAAAGCCACTTGCAAGTTTTGAGGGTAGGAGGAAGACTGGAAATCTTTGAAGGTTCTGAAAATAAAAAACATCTGACCAAAGGAAGGACATTTCGCCAGATTACTCATTTATAATGCTCATAAAAGTACCTTGCATTATACTTTTTGTCCTTAATTGATACTCTGATTCTTGTATACCAAATACTGGATTGTGGGAGCCAAACAATTACTGAAATGCTACGTTCACCATCGCACTATCTGTTTTAAAAACGCTGCAGTGTGCAAGAACCAATTTATGGGCCAGTTACCTGATATCAGGACTACTAAAGGAAGAGGGGCATCATTCAATAAGGATACTCTAGTTATGTACCAATTTTCATAAAATCATATGTTTTAATTTCCTCGTATCTGAATTTTAAACCAGTTTCACCGAGCCTTGAACCTTGACCAAAATTGGTACTACCAACAATTCGTAAAGAAACGCGCTTCCTTGCGAGGCGCTCTGAATCCATTCACTACACTGGTTGTTCAACCACCGACCGCACTGCGTCCAGCCGAGTTCAAGAGGCAGAGGACTGTCATGTACTTATGTCGTCATGACTGTCGTGTATGCTATGGTTTATTGAACGAGCGAAGCGAGTTTTATTATTCAAATTGGAAGAATCGGCGTTTGTATGTATGTATGTATGTATGTTTGTCCGAGCATAACTTCTGAACCGTTCATCCGATCTTCATGAAATTTGATTGTGGGGTACAGTAGTTAGTACAATTTGTTGGTAAGGTTATGAGCTATATCGGTCGGGGGGTTGTTGAGATATTGGGGTCCAAGAGGGTGTAAAAAAAAGTGAGAATATCAGATCAAATGGGGTGTCATATGAAAGCCCTCGCTTCGACATTTCTAAACTATTTTTTAGAATTTCTTAACTTATGTAGTTTTTTGAGATATTGGGGTAAATCTAAAATGTAAAAAACTAAAACGTCGAGGGTAGGTACTTCCACTAATCCTACCACGCTGAAATTTGGTATGTTTGTAGCTTTTATGACACAAATACTGGTAAAAGACTAAAATATATCCTCTATAAAACGATATCCAGTATAACATCCATTGTTGACCTCCCGTTTCTAGGAATTTGAACGACGTAGTAACTTTTTGAACCGACAAGAACGTGAATTTTTTGTGGATGTACTCACGTACATAGATATTTTATCGAAATAAATAAGATAACCTACCTAAATCGCATGTATTCGCGAGGTTTCAGTTCGGGGCGAACCACTAGTCTAACTCTTAATGTAGTTTGGTGGATTAGTAGTAATGGTAATGCGGTGGCGGGTACAGTGCATTGTCGCACAACATAACATAATGTGACCATTTGTTACCCTTTCAGGTCAAACTTACCTGAAGAAGCAGATAGTGAGCACTCAGTTCGTGGAGTGGGCCTCCTGCAAGTTGTCGCGCGCGGAGGGCGAGGGCGCGGCGGCGGGGGCGGGGGTCGCGGGCGAGGGGGACAGTGACTGCGAGAGCCGCGCCAACCACGAGCGGCTGTGGCGCCGGAAACGGAACCGCAGTTTGAGAGCCGAGGCTGCAGGTACAACTACACCCTTACCACTTCCACTCCACCATCAGCCTCCTCTATCTAATGCCACGACGAACGGTCTTGAGCCGCCTCCATGCACCGGCGGTTACAGTACTACCCAACTAATATGGTTTACCGATGTACCTGCGTAGAAGATGAATTTTTAAAGCGCGGGGTTTTCCTGTACCGCTATTGGTCGGCAGCTGCCGCCGCAGCGCACGCCGAAGTGTAATTGTGCGGAGGGGCGTGACTTGCGAGTGAGACGGAACTAACAGCTGCAGTGTATTATGAACCTTATAATAGTGATCTAAGGTTGATTGTAAGTTTTGAGTTTTCTTTCGTTAATCTCCGGAGCCATACTTTATTTTCTGCGCGAACGAAGATTCACGACGCGCCATATCAGTTGGGTACACCTGTACTGGTCGCCACTCAACAACGTTTATTTCCCTACGCGAACTAATTGCCTGCCCATTGCCTACTTGCTAATTCTGCGAGATATGTCGGTGATCTTTTACACGGTTCTTGTACACGGATCTCCTCGTTTAGAATTACATATCGTTTCAACGTAGTATAACTCTGTCCATAGCGCGGTCTGTGTGTCGTAGACACAGTGGGGTGGGGACTGTGCATGTGACTGGTGGGTGTCACGTCGTGTATGGTATACGGTTGTGGTTCCAGCAGCGCTGCGGAACATGCCAGAGCCCAAGATGGAGACGCAGATGTTCTACTCGCGCTGCCCACTGCCGCCGGCCGTCGTGCTGTTCCACCCCTACGAGCAGCACGCCGCCGTCGCCTCCAAGGATAACTTCGTGTGAGTGGACGTCCCCCCTCTATGAGCTTTATGCGCAGTCTCCCGCCGACGACGTCGGGTATGAAGCTTCAGAACAACGATAAACTAGTGGTTCGCCCCGAACTGAGACCTCACGAATACACGCGATTTAGGTACCTCCAGCAGGTCAACTTATTTATTTCGAAAAATATCGATGTAAGTGAGTGTATCCACATAAAATGAACGTGTTAAGTGGTTCGAAAAGTAAGACCTACAACGTCGTTCAAATTCCTAGAAACGGGAGGTCAACAATGGATGTTATACTGGTTATTGTTTTATAGAGTACAAGTTTCAAAGTTCTTCAATAATAGACTTTTCCCAGTATTTGTGTCATAAAAGCTACAAGCATTACAAATTTTAGCGTTGTAGAATTAGTGGAAGTACCCTAGAGGTTTCAGTTTTTACATTTTCGATTTACCCGTATATCTCAAAAACAACATAAAGTTTAAAAATTCCAAAAAAATGTTTTGAAATGTCGAATCGAGGGGCTTTCATATGACACCCCATTTGATCTGATATTTTCACTTTTTTTTACCCCCTATTGGACCCCAATATCTCAACAACCCCCCGACCGATATAGCTCATAACCTTACCAACAAATTGTACTAATACTATCTACCCCCCAATCAAATTTCATGAAAATCGGATTAACGGTTCGGAAGTTATGCTCGGACAAACATACATACATACATAAAATAAATAAATATTGCTGGACAGTTCACACAACATTATCTATCCCCAAGCTTGTGTTATGGGTACTAGACAACTATATATAGAAAATACCGAGAACATCCTGAACAAATATCTGCGGATCGCACAATATTTGTTCCGAGGCGGGAATCGAACCTGCAACCTCCTGTGTCGCAAGCGAACGTTCGCCCGCTGCGCCACAGAGGTCGTCATACATACCAACGCCGATTCTTCCAAGTTGACTCAGGAACTCGCTTCGCTCGTTCAACAATAGAAACGCTAGCCTTGGTGCGATGCCCTTCATGGGTGATTTCGTTAGTCTTCAGTTTCACCGTTAGACATCTGTATTACCATAATCTAAAATCACGTGCTAAAAATTAGGCCACTTCAAAAAATGCCCTAATTTTGTTTCGTGTGTCGAGTACGAAATTTGTAAAGGCATTTTATGAATTATTTATTAAGATTAAAATAAGCCGGAATGCATTTAAGCTGTGGAGGGGGGCCAGCCCTCCACAGCTTACCCTTTCGGTTATGGCACTTTGGGCATACCTCTCCCCCGGTCGGCGCTACGCTTCTTAGCGACCATCCGCTCCATAAAGACACATTCGTGCCTCATTAGAAAACAGTACCCAATGTCGGTGTTCACGGGCAAGTGTAACCTACCTGCTTGTGTGAGCTGCGGTAAGTTTAGGTCCGGTTGCAGCTCTAGGGTTTTAAATCACGTTCTTTAAGGTGATTCTTAAGTCTTTCTTACTCATTTCCTTAACATTTGGAATTTCTCTCGGCATATGCTGCACTTCAACCTTCGACCAAAGTAAAAAGTAACTACAACTGCAGAGTGGTGACAATTTCTTAAACTCGCCGATACAATAAATCATCTCTCTCCGATGTCTTCCTTCTGCGGCCAGATTCCGATCGCCAGATTTAACGATCTATCTCCAGATATCTATTATACACATACTGGACAGAGGAACAACTACCTTCTCATTGAGCCACATTTCGCCGGCTCAATCCCGTTCCCGAACAACTTCTGCTTCTCGAAGATCCATTTTGAGCAGCATAAATGTAAAGGGAGACATGGTATTACGTTACACGTTATGTGTGTGTGTGCGTGCGCAGGGTGTTCGACTGGGGCAGCGCGGCGCGGCTCGGCGTGGGCGCGTGGAAGGCGCGCTGGGGGCGCATCACCGACCTCGCGTACCTGAACGCACACGCGGGCGCGCTGCTGTGCGCCGCCTCGCACACCGGCCGCGTCGCCGTGTTCCGTCCGCCCGCGCCCGGCGCCGGCGGCGAGCCCGCGCTGCTGGCGGCGTGGCGCGCGCTCGACACGCGCCGCGCGCCCGCCTACAGGCCGCCCCCCGCGCAGCCTCTCTACAGTGAGTACACACTGTACTACCTCGCACACGGGCCGTGTCGCCGTGTTCCGCCCGCCCGTGCCCGGCGCCGGCGGCGAGCCCGCGCTGCTGGCGGCGTGGCGCGCGCTCGACTCGCGCCGCACGCTCGACACGCGCCGCACGCCCGCCTACTGGCCGCCCCCCGCGCAGCCTCTCTACAGTGTGTACACACGGTACTACCTCGCACACGGGCCACGTCGCCGTGTTCCGCCCGCCCGCGCCCGGCGCCGGCGGCGAGCCCGCGCTGCTGGCGGCGTGGCGCGCGCTCGTCACGTGCCGCGCGCCCGCCTACAGGCCGCCCCCCGCGCAGCCTCTCTACAGTGAGTACACACGGTACTACCTCGCACACGGGCCACGTTGCCGTGTTCCGCCCGCCCGCGCCCGGCGCCGGCGGCGAGCCCGCGCTGCTGGCGGCGTGGCGCGCACTCGTCACGTGCCGCGCGCCCGCCTACAGGCCGCCCCCCGCGCAGCCTCTCTACAGTGAGTACACACGGTACTACCTCGCACACGGGCCACGTCGCCGTGTTCCGCCCGCCCGCGCCCGGCGCCGGCGGCGAGCCCGCGCTGCTGGCGGCGTGGCGCGCGCTCGTCACGTGCCGCGCGCCCGCCTACAGGCCGCCCCCCGCGCAGCCTCTCTACAGTGAGTACACACGGTACTACCTCGCACACGGGCCACGTCGCCGTGTTCCGCCCGCCCGCGCCCGGCGCCGGCGGCGAGCCCGCGCTGCTGGCGGCGTGGCGCGCGCTCGTCACGTGCCGCGCGCCCGCCTACAGGCCGCCCCCCGCGCAGTCTCTCTACAGTGAGTACACACGGTACTACCTCGCACACGGGCCACGTCGCTGTGTTCCGCCGCAACTACAACAAGTACAACACGCTCATCACCTAATGCTAATGAGAGGTTGATAATGTCATACATTCATCAACATTGTGTTTTATATTGCTTTTACCTCATTGTAGTGATACCATGCCATACAAATCACATAACTGTTCGTCCATTCACCTCATGTATTTTCAACATTAAGTTGCGGTGGATCTGCGCAGTAGTTTCAAGTAACGCTTATTCCGCTTCCGTTTTAGTGTAGTTCGCTGTAGAACTGAAGTGAGCGTCTACTGTTTGTTCCCATTTGGAACGAGCTAGTAAAGCGCTGGCTACACTTGCTGACAACTGGGACTATCAAAGCCTTTAACCTCATTTTAGAAAGTGCCGAGTTGATAACTGAACCTCAATTCTCGTTATTAATTAATATATTTAAAAAAAACGTGAATTTCAGCTTAACTTTTGAAAGACCAGAAAACTATGACAATAGTTTTTCAATTGTTGAATTAAGGGTTAATTCAACCGCTTTGTTTCTTAACTCGAAGACGCACCTCTCTTCACAATGATGAACAACACTATCCTACTCTAATCTACAGGCACCATGAATTGAATGCCAAATAATTTTAAAAAATAAATTTAAATCCTCTAAATTTATTTTGAAAGTCGAAAGTGGACTAAATTGTTATTATGACGGCGCAGAATACTCAGATTTCAGTCCATTCACAATTTAGTCTCGATTCCGCCAACGTTCAGTGTGGAATTAAAGTAATGGGTTTTCCCAGGGGTCAGGTTGATGGTCTTACGGGAGAGGTCGCACAGGCCGATTAGCATTAGTTAATGTGGAAAGCGCGAGGTGCTGTCCTCCGGGTCGGTCGGCAAGTGTAGCCAGCACGCGAGGAGCATAGCGCTGCTAGAGAGCGAGTGTTGTGACCGTTGTGATGTGACGCAGGTCTAGCGCAGCTGGTGTCGGATCAGTTCGCGTCCACCGACGAGCGGGCGGCGCACGGCAAGAACAAAAAGCCGGACAGCGATCGTGAGTTCATGCACCGTCATATCCACACTCACACATACATACACAGACACGGTCACGTGTCAATGCAACTCATTATCTCTCTATAATGGTTCAGCGATTATCACATGCTTGCAATAAACAAACATCCAAACTTTCGCATTTATTAATTTGTAGGGATTAAGATAATATGTATGATACATGAAGCCAGCGAGCAGCGTGTTTGTTTGTTTGTCTATATCGATTTGATTTGCTAGGTTACTTTGGGTAAAGTATTCCTTATGGGAGTTATGGGAAAAGGAGTTGCTTGAGCAAAAATTGTTTTTTTATATGTCACTTTACAGGTCAGTCAGTATTGATTTGCAATAAAGGTGTGGACAAGTTAAATACCTCGGGCATTGGCGAACTGCTGACCTGAATGATGATAGGACATGGAGAGAGAGAGAGAAGTCCGTTGTCTGTAAGAGCGAGCATGATAGCAAGTTTGCTCGTTGTTCCGCTGTTGGGGCTGTAGGGATTATTGGGGTTTTGTAGGAGTTTTACGTGTTACTTAAGATCCCAAAAAATAAAGCAAAGATAATGAAGAATATTGGACACGAGTAAGTATAGTAGTATAGTATTATTTTATCTGTGGTATAGTATACATAATGCACGTGTCCGTGTTGCAGTGGGCAGCGGCGGCAGCTCGCCGCGCGCGGCGGGCGCGCTGCCGGCGGGCGCGCCGGCCACGCTGCTGCGCTGGAGCGCGCGCCGCCGTTCGCTCGCCGTGGGTGGGCACGCCGCAGCCATCCGGCTGTGGGACGCGCACGCCGAGCTGCTGCACGCCTCCATCGACACCGGTACGTACCGCGCGCTGTGTGCCTCGCGCCGCTCGCGACCGCCATGCACCCATCATGTCACATTGTACATCCCCAGAGAGCGAGTCGCCAGTCACGTCCATGTGGCGCGGCGCCGACCAGCTCGTGTGCGGGTTCGCGGACGGCGGCGTGCGCGCCTGGGACGAGCGCTGCGCCGCCGCGCCGCTCTACCGGCTGCAGCACCACGCCGCGCCCGTGCTGGCCGCCGCGGTGAAGCCAGACGTGCACACCATGCTGACGGGCTGGTGAGTACAGTTCGTGGACAGCAGTGTGCCACCTGGGACGAGTAACAGTTCTACACCATTCCACTTTAATAATAAAAATAATAAGAAGATCGAAACCATGGAGGCTATTACCATCTGCCCCTTTGACGTAAGTTTTGCGATCCGCTCGGCTCAGAACTAGAAAAGTCCTGGGCCGGATGGACTACACAACTTACTTGGACCGTAAAAATTAACTCGCACATTGTTGCGATCAATATTTTGGCTCCTGCTCAGAATGGATAAAGGGTAGGGTCCCGCGGTACTAAGGAGCGGTCATTGACACGGCCATTAGCCAGCAGATCAGGAAGAGCAAGCGGAACCTCTTGACTGCCTGGATTGACTATAACAAGGCCTACGATTCGGTGCCTCATACATGGCTGGAGAGGGTCTTGGAGTTGTATAAAGTGGATACAAATCTAAGATTCTTCCTAGGATTCTTTATGAGGCAATGGACCACAGTCATTCATCACCCAGGTAGCCGATGGGATCCTTCTGCTCCACAATACCTAATAAGGATTGAGCGGGGTATATTCCAGGTCGATAGTCTGAGTCCTTTGTTGTTCTGCCTAGCACTGAATCCTCTCAGCACTGTATTGAATGATTCATCGACTTCGAAAAGATGGTGAGATTATCTCTCACTGCTGTACATGGATGACCTCAAGCTTTTTGCACCGAAAAAACTAGAGCTGGTAGCGTTGTTGTACATCACACAGGTATTCAGCGACGCTATAAGCATGGAATTTGGTGTAGATAAGTGTGCAGTCATGTAAGTGCAGCGGGGGAAAGTTTTAAGTTCTACGAATTTGTAGCTTTCAGAGACAATGTCCCTCAGATCTCTCTCCGAAGTCGAAATCTACAAATACCTTGGTATGTCGGAGTCGTTAGGGGATTCGTTAGGTATGGTATGGTAGATAGGGACATAAAACAGTCGGTGAAGGAGCGTTTCGTTTGCCGCCTGACAAAAGTACTTAATAGTTTTTGTCGGGTGGCAACAAGGTTCGCGCTGGGCTATGTTATGGGCTGGGTTATGTATGCCCCTGCTCATATACACCTTCGGCATATTAAAATGGACCCAGACAGAGTGATGCCCTGGATTGTAGAGTCCGTCAACTGATAACGACCCACCGCATGCGACACCCGCGCTCGTCGGTGATGAGAATGTACATCCCGCGGAAGTGTGGAGGTCGGGGCTTTTTAAATGCCAAGACCCTCCACAACCGCAAGGTGTGCATCAGGGAGAACTTCTACATACCGAGTGCGGAATGCATCACGATGTCGTTGCAGTTGATAAGAACTTTACCCCGCTCTCCTTAAGCAAACGAGAACTGGCGCAAACCACCGGTGCTGAACACCCAGGACCGCAAGGTTGTATGGGAGAGCAAGGAACTGCATGGGCGATTCTACAAGGCCCTCACAGTGCGCGATGTGGATCTGCTCGCTTCAGTGAACTGGCTACGTTTCGGTGACCTCTTTGGGAAACTGTGGGTTTTGTCTGTGCGATTATGGATGAGATGGGACGGTTGACATCTGTAGGGCATGCCACTGTCCCGGAGAGTCCCTTTAGGCATGTCCTTTAGGGTTGTTCGCATCTTGCTAACTCAGAGTATTTGCACAGACACAACCAAGTAGCCAGGATCAACACCAGCAACTTGCTCTGCGAAACGACCTTGTCGGACCTGTGGTGCCGTACTATAAGTACGTGCCTCAGCCGGTTCTTGAGAATGGCCGTGCCACGCTCTACTGGGACGGGTCTATCATCACGGACAGGACTATTGTTGCCTATTGGCCTATTGCTCATTGAACGTCATTGGCTTATTAGCCTGGTGTCGTGCTGGTAGACCGGTCGGAACGCCGGGCGATACTTGTTGACGTCACTATCCCACATGACGCCTAATCTCGTGAAAACCAAAAAGGACAAGTTAAGTTAGCCCACAAGATCACCGCCATCTGGGATGTGGATGCAACGATTATTGTCCCGATAGTCGTTTCAGTAAATGGACTGATAGCGAAGAGTCTCGACCAATAAGAGGCTCTCGCTAAAGGGTCAGATTCAGAAGGCTGGATCGTCAGGACGTTCCTCTCTCTGCAGGCCTAGCCTCCGACCGTTGGGGTCTTGCTCCGATATCAGTTCCACTTTGTAAACGGATTGCATATTTAGAGTTGATTTAGGGCTTGGTGCATTTTTGTAGCTTATATTACTTATTGTTTTAGCGTGAACGGCGAGATACGAATTTACGACACGCGCAAGCTAGCGGTGACGGAGCTGGTGCGCGCGCCTGGCCCGCTCAATGCCGTCGCCGTGCACCCCAGCGCAAACATCTTCGCATGGTACGTATGTACGGACCGCATGAGCGGGCGACACGAGCCAGCTGGCGACACGCGCGAGCTGGTGGCACTTCCGAGCAAGCGACACGCGCGAGCTGGTGGTGACGGACGTTTCAAACTATTCTGAATTTCCGTTACCATGTTCGCATTCACTATAATATTACATTGTCATCGGTCGTGTTTGTAAAATTTCAGCGCAATCTGACATCTTAAAGGAATGCCTGATACCATGTGTTTTTGGTTTCAGCGGTTCCGCAAACCAGTCTATCCATATCTACGATCTGAAGGGGGCCTCATTGAACGTCATTAAATACAACGATGGGTTCATGGGCGCCCGCATCGGCCCCGTGTCCTGTCTGGCCTTCCATCCACTTAGGTAAGGGCCACTTTTACCATGCACAGATACTAGAAGCGAGACTTGTTGACAAATAGTGGTCTTATAATGTTGTCATAAAGCTTCTAACCCGTTTAACCTATTCGATTTCTGGGTCCCAGTGTTGGGAAAAGCCAGCATTTACGACCTGAACGAATGTGTTGATGTTAATAATACGCTACTTGTCATTTGTTTTATTTTCAAAAGCTTTTATTTAACTTTGACCTGTTAGTGTGGGACAAATCTTGAACTGTTAATCTCCTGGGTCCTCCTCTCTGGTCCGAAAGAGACTAAATACTAAGGAGGTTTATAGAACATTTGAAATAGAAAATTATTTATTTCTGTAACAGGTTTACACTTGTTTTAAATATGGTTGGAACCTTCTTGTAAGTAGAAAAATACTTGTGTTAGAAGGTCCTAAAAGTTTGTATTGAGACTTGCGTATTTGACCTCCTCTGTACAATAAGGTAAGAAATACTATTACATCTGGTATAGAAGCGTTGTATAAATCAATATTGTTAGTTGAACAATAGGTTTTCATTTTTATGCGGATGATAGTAAGGGTGTCACCTTTTATTCTGGCCTCGCTAACGCCTCTCGTTCTGAGGTTGAAGAGAACAGGCGAAAACTTGTGTCCCAAGTTGAGAGCTCCTTAGAGCAAGTTTCTGATTGGGATGACCGGAACTTGGTCGCCTTTAACTCAACGAAGACACAGGTTTGTGGGATCTCGTCTAAGAAGGCCCCGTTCGATGTGGCGCCGCGGTTCCGAGACATTCCCTTATCCATATCGGCAAGTATTGGGATTATCGGGGTCGAGATATCTAATGAGGTCCAGTATGGGAGTCATCTCGAAGCAAAAGCTGCACTGTCTTCCAAAAAGCTTGGAGTGCTAAACAGTAAGCCATATTTTGCGCCGAATCAACGGCTATTGCTTTATAAAGAACAAGTTAGGCCGCACGTAGAATACTGTTCCCATCTATGGCACGGGACACCCAAGTTCCAGCTGCTTCGTTTTGACTTCCTACAGAAAAGAGCCATTTGAATCATCGGCGACCCCAAGCTCTCCGATAATTCTAATTCTAGGTGGGGGTGTTAAGACCTGCACTGAAATCCCGCTGTGGGGTGTATTGTGCACTATCCCCCTGTGCTAACCCTACCCCAGCCAGTCCAGCTCCTTAAAGTAACGGAGCAGGACTTTGGGTTGATAGCAACACTGTTGAAGTGTGTCCGAAGGCGTCGATGATGGAGAGCAGGATCCAAGTAGCTCCTGCTAACCCGTCTTGGACCTGGCCTCTTTTATGGCCGCACATTTTATGATGACGTGCTCCACCGTCTCTTCTTCCTGCAAGCAGCCCCGACACAGCCCGCTGTCAGTGGCTCCAATTACTCTTAGTCCAGTAACTTTTTCGTCTGAAAGTATGGGGTAGTATGCGTCAAATCCGGTAGTTCTGATTTTTTGCAGACTTGTTTATGATGTTGGTATAATGAATAATCCAAGTTTTTGACCTCGAGCGCCGAACGCAACCTTGTCAAAAATCGTTTTTTATTTTTTTTTCATTTTTGGCGATTATAACCCTAAAGGACTAGTTTTAAGGGAAAACTTTCTTAGGACGTTTTTAAAGAAGACTAAATTTGCTACAATATGATACTAGAACTGTATCTGTAGACCCAATAGTTTCTGAGCCTTTCAAAGTTTATAATTTTTTTCAAACTTCGCACTTTTTTGTCTAACGTTTTTTAACTTTACACTTGTTATGCAAAGAGTTAAATATTTCGAATAGGTGTCAACTGCCGCATTGTAATTTTGTGCAGGTTGGCGATGGGCGTGGGCTCCAAGGATGCGACCGTGTCGGTGTACGTCTCGGAGGGCCGGCGGTGACCCGCGCTGTGTCTCGCGCCCTTCCAGTGACGCGCGCTAACAGGTAGGACTGAGGGCCGGCGGTGACCCGCGCTGTGTCTCGCGCGCTAACAGGTAGGACTGAGGGCCGGCGGTGACCCGCGCTGTGTCTCGCGCCCTTCCAGTGACGCGCGCTAACAGGTAGGACTGAGGGCCGGCGGTGACCCGCGCAGTGTCTAGCGCTCTTCCAGTGACGCGCGCTAACAGGTAGGACTGAGGGCCGGCGGTGACCCGCGCTGTGTCTCGCGCCCTTCCAGTGACGCGCGCTAACAGTTAGGACTGAGGGCCGGCGGTCACCCGCGCAGTGTCTAGCGCCCTTCCAGTGACGCGCGCTAACAGGTAGGACTGAGGGCCGGCGGTGACCCGCGCAGTGTCTCGCGCTAACAGGTAGGACTGAGGGCCGGCGGTGACCCGCGCAGTGTCTCGCGCCCTTCCAGTGACGCGCGCTAACAGGTAGTTCTGAGGGCCGGCGGTGACCCGCGCAGTGTCTCGCGCCCTTCCAGTGACGCGCGCTAACAGGTAGGACTGAGGGCCGGCCGTGACCCGCGCAGTGTCTCGCGCCCTTCCAGTGACGCGCGCTAACAGGTAGGACTGAGGGCCGGCGGTGACCCGCGCAGTGTCTCGCGCCCTTCCAGTGACGCGCGCTAACAGATAGGACTGCGGGCCGGCGGTGACCCGCGCAGTGTCTCGCGCCCTTCCAGTGACGCGCGCTAACAGGTAGTTCTGAGGGCCGGCGGTGACCCGCGCAGTGTCTCGCGCCCTTCCAGTGATGCGCGCACAGACTAGGGACCATGTTTATACACAAACCACGCAGTGTGAAGGGGAGCTCATCGCTCACGTCCTTACAGTAAATAATAAATAAATAAATAAATAATGCTGGACAATACACGCAACATTATCTAGCCCCAAGCTAAGCAGAGCTTGTGTTATGGTTACTAGATAACTGATATACTTAATACAATATATTACATAGATATTTTTTTTATACATAGAAACACCTGAACAAATATCTGCGATCGCACAAATATTTGTTCCGAGGCGGGAATCGAACCCGCAACCTCGTGCGTCGCAGGCGAACCATCGCCAGCCGCGCCACAGAGGTCGTAAAGTAAGCAAGATGTTAAAAAGCTAAGTAAAATGGGAAAATTTAAGAAATTTAATTTTAAAAAAATACACTTTACTGCTTGACAAAACTTGTATTGGCTAAAACTAACTAATGCAATACAAACTAAACATCCTCAGGTAGTTAATTAGCTGGGAACACCTCCGCCACGCTAGAGGGACACGATACGATGTGGCAGCCCCTACCCCCCACGCTTGAGGGACACGATACGATGTGGCAGCTCCCTATACCCACGCTAGAGGAACACGATACGGCCGCTGATATGCTACCAGACAACATATTTAGGTTATAATTTGCAATGTGTAATATATCAAAATTATTTTATAGCTTTTCAAAAATAATTATAATATAAACACTCACAAAAGTGTAGGGGGATGCTTAGTTAGTCGAAGTTTTAGGGTACCTAGGTACTTATTAGGCATATTGTACAATAAGCTTAGAATTCTTTACATTTATGATAAGGCGCCAAATAAAGTTGTACAAATCGTGTAAATGTAAGTAGTTCGGATTGGGAGTAGCATTAGGTAGATACGTCGACGATCACAAGCCGCGGGCGCCTGCGCAGACTACACTACTAGTTATACAAAGTACGTGTCGTTCAACGAAGCACAGGCGCGGGCGCGGGCGCGGGCGGTCCGGCCCGATACGAATGTTTGGTGCTACGTTATATTATTCTTATAATCCTGTTACTTGTTTGAAAGTAACTCGCTCATTTATATGTTATTTTGCGCGCTAAATCATGTCATGACCCTCGTTTTGCAACATGATATTATAAATTTGTTAAATTATGTGGAAATAAAATTATTGATAAGTAGGTAGGTATAAATTTAAATTGTTATAAAATCAAAACTTAATTATTTAAACGTAATTTCATAGCTTTACTCAACCAGGTTATTTATTTGCTAGTACAACGTTTATTTTAAGGAAATTTAAAGATTATCAAGAATTAGTTATGTTAAAGTCGGTTTTACAGCTTTATCGAAAGCAAATATCGAGCCAAATAAGTTTTCACAAAATTATTTTGTAAGATTTATTATTAGTTTGTAAATAAGGACACTAGAACAAACACGCCACCATAATTGGATAGATAGGTTAAAGGGCGACCTGTTTGTTGATCTAGATTAGTATATATATTTGCGGAATCAGCGAATCAGCTGGTAACACCGCGCTGGCCAATTCCTAAATACATTACAAGTACCTGTAAATATGATACAAGGAATAGCTTGCGCGTAGCTCTGTATCACAATAACATAAGATTACTTAACAATGTCACTGCCAATGATGAATAATTTATCTATTTCTCGAAACTTACAAGTTACAAGTGCGTTGCTGTGCTAATGTTTGTTGTAACAACATGCGCTACAATGGCTACACTCGTATCTTGTATCTTTTCTATAAATAGGCTCCTGGACTGTATATTTTGCTATTAGACTCGTTTTTACGGATCCAGTGTTTGAATCCAATCAGCGCCGTTCCAGCCACTCGAGTCCAGCTATCAGTATCCCGTGTTAGGTGCAGCACTGGACTGGACTGGACTCAATAGCTATCCGGCGCGCAGCGGTTGGATCCAAGCACTGGCAGCCTCGGCTCACTACAGACAGTCGGACGGGACCTGTATGGCACGGTTTAACGGATGTGTTCAACGAGGTGCTACATGCCATACAACTTTACAAAACTCCTATACCAAGTACTTTAATATTCCTATATTGCTGAATGTAAACTCTGCATTTCATGTACAATGTGTACAAGGAAGTCGTTTTATATTTATTTTATGATTAGTAAGTTACAGAAAGTTCCTACGACTAAGAGGACTGCATCGCTAGCCTGGTCCGAGCAGGCTGCTTAGAAGTTTGCTCCTATTTTGGATACTATACTAATCAAACTGCATGACATTTTGTAGACACTAATGTTTGTGCATACGGTTCGTCAGTTTCTAATTAAATAATATAGGATTATCTGCACTGATTTAGATACTATAGGTAATTTAATGGGAAACAAACAAAACTAGATCTTGAACATTTCTTTGATTTATCTATTTAGATAAATCAATGAAATGTTCAAGTTCCTATTTAGGAGGAAACTTTGTATGGAGTGGGCCAAAGCGGGCGGCGATACCTACAGTCCTTTTAAAACTGTAAACAAAGATGCCATTTTAGTTTGAATAGGTTTTAGTTATTATTCAGAAGACGATTATTGTGTAAAGTGCATGTCATTTTTTTAATGATTCTACAGATGTGAGTGAAAATTACCGGTAGCTAGGGTTAGCGGTGAACCAGCATTTATTATAAACATTATGAAATCAAGATAGTGATTGATTTGAACAAATTAATGTGAAATTGGAGAAACATTATGCCAAGGTTATTGTTAGCAATGCAAGTACCTTCTACTGGTAGCGCCGCGCCTCTGTGATCGAAGGCCGCGCCACAAACGTGTCCTAGGCATTTAAAAATAAATTGGTGCCTTTTGAACACAATTTTATTCCTGATATCATTCATTAGTCATCATCAGGAACAAAATTATTATACATATTTGTGATGAACAAATTGCAATGCGCCAATTCATTATTTATAATTTGTAAATTAAGTTGAAATTATTGCATCTTCAATAAAAATTATTCGCTTTTACATAATGTAATAAAAATGTACATTTTACATAATATTGTTGTTGTTAAATAAAATGAAGTTGAAAATTTCATTATTTGTATTATTAAAACATAAACATAACATCCAACAGTCCTGATCCCACACTAACACTTCTGCATTGTGACGCGAGTACTAGTACCATGTACCGCAACCCACAACACAGACATTGAAAACAATATTTGCAGATCATACAAACATTGCCAATTGCCATATTTTGATTCCTGCTGCAGGAAATTGAACCCACAAGCTCTTGCATCTAAGACTGCTACTCACCCACTGCACCACAGAGGTTGACCGTATTGAAATAAAACTACATTATTTCCTAATATGAAACAAAGCTCTTAGTTACCATTCTGCTTACAACTACATCTAGTAAACTATTGTTACAATTGTAATTATTTAATTTATAGACTTGCTTCACGTCTTGCTCTTGTGTGAAGCTGCCGAGCTCGCTGATCGGACATAGATCACCCTCGATCTGTGGGATGATGTCCCCGCTGTCATCCCGTTCGGGAGTTACCAGGAGACACACCAGTAGCTCCTGATCCGTTTCGATGCCAAACTTACTCAAGCTCTGTGATATATTCTTGGAAAGTGATAAATTGAATAGGATTTCTGCGTAAACAGTGCGGGTCACCATGGAGTTGTGCTGCCGAGCGAGCACGGCGCGGTTCGCGGCCACCGCCACTTGGAAGGGGTCTAAGATTAAACTTGGTTTTATAATGGCACAGCTCCAGGTGCCTTTTTGAATGTTGCTTCGTACCACTTCCACATTCCGGACATTCTTGAAGAGATATATCTTGAGGCTGGTGGCGGTCACAGGATCCAGGTCGCAGTTGTAGGGCTCGGGAGTCATTGTTACGCTGGAAAAAAGTGATTGGCTGAGATCCAGATAAAACATTCTAGTTTCTTTTGTATTTCACTAAGTAGGTACCACCTACTTTATAAAAACGATAATCTTAGTCCAGACTGGAGTCGTCCTGGCAATATAACTAGGCACTGGCCACTGGCCATGTAAAACGTAAGTAGGGAACTTGCGTTTTAAAACTAAGGTCGATGGGGGATGGACTTGACACATTCTAGGTAAAGTCTAACCAAAGAAAGAATATCTAAATAAAATCATGGACCTACCAGGTCCATGATTAAAATCAATGAATATACTACACTAACTCATTAAAATATACTGATTATTTTACATACCCAACCAACAAACAAACTCAACTCAAACAACAAAACAAAACGTACGTACTACGTATGTAAGTAAAGTATATCTTTATTTATTCGTCTGTGGCTGTCACAGAACACTAATACTCTCTGCGAGAGGTGGCTGTGCAACAACCATGGACGAAGGACGAACGTAGTGCTTCCTTCCTCAATGCATGGACGTAAAGTCCATGGCAACAACCCAAACAATCCAAGTGTTGCCACCGATGTCTTGTCAAAAGTTACCTGAGCTAAGTGTTAAATCAAACTTCAAAAAGTAACCGTTTATTAAACCACTACAAGCCATTCATAAAAATAAAATTTAATTGAAAGTAACCATATTTTTTAATTTATTATCGATATTAAATTATCACATGTGTGTGTGCCTGTGTCCATGTTACTCTACAACTGACACAGGCAGGACTAAAGCTACTGTAATAAAACTCCGGTTGTCTCTTTACACTAACTTTATTCTTCCACTTAGCACACCTTTGTTCGATCGTAACAGAGTAGGTACTTTACTTTCTAGACACAGTTTCAAGAGGTGCTTACGGCACGAAGGTATCTTCCACACTGCCATTTTGGTTCGAATCTACAACGCGCCATCTTTCTTACCCTCCCCGTCTATTAAATTCCCATCAACTTCAGTATTATTCAATTTAAATGAGATACTTGTTAATTTAAGCATTTTAGTAAATTCAAACAAAGTACTAGCAAAATCAAATAAAATACTAATTATTTTAAACCTTACACTACGTGTTTGGGAACTTTGTTCACAAGAGACGGCAAGCATGAAGATGATATTGAAAGGAGAGTAAATGCTGGAGACCAAGTGAATGGGGCACTTCACGCCTTTATGAGCAGTCGGAATGTGTCCAAGAAGGCACGACTGGCCGTGCATAGAGGGGTGTTAGTACCGACACTAATGTATGGTAGCGAAAGTTGGGTATGGCAGAAGAAACATGAAAGTAGAATAAATGTAGTGGAGATGAGAGCTTTGAGAGATAGAATAAGGAATAGTGTGATAAGAGAGCGTTGTGAAATTAAAGAAGACGTAGAGACTAGGATTGAGAAAGATATGCTTAGATATGCTTAGATGGTTTGGCATTTAGAAAAGATAGTAGATTGACGAAACGGGTACACAAGACGAGCGTGAATAGGACAGTGGGAAGGGGAAGACCTCGGCGAACGTATTCAGACCAGATCGGAGACGTTCTGGAAAAAGGCCAGGTCAAGAGTACCCTTAACCGACGAGCATGTATGAAGAATGTGATGAGAGTGAATGAAGCAAAAGAGGTGTGTCAGGATCGTAGCAAGTGGAAATCCGTGGTTTCTGCCTACCCCTCCGGGAAACAGGCGTGAGTTTATGTGTGTATGTAACACTACGTAATATAGGTACTTTAAATCAAGTTCGCGTAAAATTGCAAATCAGTCTTAAAATGTAATTAAATAAAAATGACGACATTTCTTTCTTCTTTTTTTATTTGTAGCTACTGTGGCTTTAGTTTCCACAATTTTGCCAATGTCAATGTCGACGGGATATAAAACGGTAAGACGATGGAGATCTGAGAATATGAAAGTGGTCGGTATTTCTTTCTAAAATGGCAGATTGAATGCCATATGGGAAACATTTATATGTCTGTGACAGTCAGTAGTGTGGACAGTAGTCACAACAAAAAGAAGAAAACACGAAGAAAAAGTAGGGTTATATAATTTTTTCATTTTTATTTAATTATATTTACGAAAAGATAAGAATTATTACTAGGTACGTAGTTTAGATGTTTGTCTGTGATTATTACAACGTAGTGATTAATGCTCAGTGATTATTACATAAGCACTAAGTACCTATCTATATTATCACGGAGGATTGCTAGTGCTTTTTTAAGTTTCTGATGATAGCACAATAAGAGTGTAATTTACTTAGGCGGCAAATTTTAAAACAAACATGGTAATTCAAATATCAAAGTTCTCTAGAATAAGATCAATCGTTGCGAATACGCGTTTGCTATCAACGCAAACGCAGCACAAAACGGAGAATGTGGGTCCCATCGTATTCCAAAGGCTGACGGGCGCGGACCGCGGAATCGCAGTTTACGGCCTCAACAGCCCTAAGGACCGGAACGCGCTGGGCTTCGAGCTGCTCGAAGCTATGAAGGAAGTCAACCAGATCATCAGAGAGGACACCAAGCTGTCCGTCGTCATACTGCACAGCCTGGTGGGCGGGATCTTCTGTGCTGGTAATAACTAGTCAAATTATATGCCTCTAAAACACAGGCTTGTGTCTTCTTGGCGTAGAAAGTTGATTTCTCCAAGTTCCAATCTTCGGTTGGAGTGTACATAAGGGGGCGCTGAGGAAAAAAGACTTAGAAAAATTTCATCGAAAAACGACTTAGAAAAAATTCCTGTTCCGACTTCCGCCCCCTTATCTACACCCTAACGCCTCGACCAGTGAAGTGACAATGCAGTGTATGTAGGAAGGCCACCCCTCTCTGTCACTGATGAGGCCAATGCCCTGTGAACTATTGGCTGATGATGAAAATATATGATTTGTTCATACCAAGAAGTTGATACCTAACCTAAACAAATATGTTTTCCACACTTAAGGGGCAAACCTGAAAGAGCGTTTCAAAATGAGTGATGAAGAAGCTTGCAAATTTGTGCGTGGCTTGAGAGGGACATTCATAGAGATTGAAGACCTGCCGATGCCCACCATAGCTGCTGTGGAGGGAGTTGCAGTTGGTGGAGGCTTGGAGCTGGCGCTCGCCTGCGACATAAGAGTTGCTGCAGAGACGGCCAAGTTAGGGCTCGTGGAAACCGGCCGAGGCCTCATCCCTGGAGCTGGAGGTACCCAGAGGTTGCCCAGAACTATCAATCTCAACATTGCCAAAGAACTGATATTCACATCCAGGATTGTTAGTGGAAGTGAAGCTAAAGAGTTAGGTAAGAATACCTACATCCTATACATCTACCATAACTTTGCAAAGTTCTAGATGATTTCAAATTGTTTGTGCAAAGCATCGAGCATATACCTACCCAATAGAGAGGAAATGTTATTTATTAATCTGAATATATATATATGGAGACATATATACACATACACAGGTCAGTTGTTGGTACAGTACTGCTCTCTTGCTAAAGGGTTGCTCCTTGATACTGTTTCATTTAGTGCAAGTGAGAGTTGATCATTAGTGGCAAAACAAAAACTGATCTGATAATTTTCGGAGTTGGATTGGTTGGAAGCTGGCCATAATATTACCCCTCTATTGGGTATGTGCTTGATGGTGCAAAGATATTTCCTTTACTTGTTATCATGGTAGTGATTTGGGTCATTAAAGCTATCTTTAAATCGGTAGCAATGATCTTTAGATAGCCAACTCTTTTATTTATAGGTACACCTGCTTTTCGTTGTGTTATTCTTTCTGTATATATAAAGTTGTTAACATGATGTTATCAATCAACAACATCATATTAATAACAATTAACAATCAAAATTCAATATTAAGTTATAGATATTGACGATTTAAAATTTAAAAGTGACATCCACAATTACAATACACGCAATAAAAACAATATAGTTGTTCCAAAACACAGACTAACTAAAGTAGCTAATAGCTTTTTATGCTTAAGCATAAATAAACCTTTTTAATAAATTTCCCTTGGACATTAGCAATTCAAATTTTAAAGATTTTAATGTTCAAATAAGAAATGTTTACTAGTAGAATCTTACTATCACATTGACGAATCTCTAGCTGATGACTTTAGTATGTAATCATACCGGTATAAGTGTTTGAATGTATGAATTTTTGTTCAATTATCTGTTACTATCTGCGCCCCGCGGTGTTCCCCGCGTAAGTCTCGATCCCGTGGGAATATCGGGACAAATATGTGCCTGTGTTACTCCGGGAAGCAAGTTATCTCCATTCGAAATTTCATCCAAATCCGTCTAGCCGTTTCAGCGTGAAGAAGTAACAAACACACTACACACACACACAAACTTTCGCATTTATAATATTAATGTGATTCTTAGAATATTATGTAACAATTATGTAAAATATGACTTTTCCTAGTGTACAATAATTGGTATCAAGGCGGAATAAATAATTTTGAATTTTAATTGAATTTGAATCAACCAGTTTGTTTTGATAACAGCAAATCTTTTTTATTTTCAGGCATTGTGAACCATGCTGTCCCTCAAAACAGTGCAAAAAATGCAGCTTATGAAAAGGCATTGGGTCTGGCGAGAGAAATAATTCCCAATGCTCCCATTGCACTCCGCTGTGCCAAGCAAGCTGTGAACCAGGGCATTCAGCTCAGCATCCAGGAAGGGTATGAGGTAGAACAGAAGTTTTATGAAGTAAACATTCCAACAAAGGACAGGCAAGAAGGAATGATATCTTTCATGGAGAAGAGGAAACCTATATATGAAGGACGCTAGGCACGGGCAGCCTGCTGATTTATTAATAAGAGAAACTTCTTTAGATTATACATTACTTTATATTATTCCTTATTCATCTTTATGATGTTTTTCCGTACGTACTTCCAACTAATAAATGTTTTTTGATGAACAAGTGATACTACATTAATTAAGTAATTTGTAAATATGTATAGATAAATCACAAATATTTTTATAATATATTTTTGAATTATACAGTTTGTTGGGCATTTTTAAAACGGTGTTTTAATGTATATTTGATTGGAGAACATCTGTTTAAATGAAGAACCACAGATTGGGGTAGATTCTGCATTGTTCTTTGAAGTTAAACTGCACAAAGGTTGTTGTGAGCCCTCTCTAGCAGTCTGAAATAAATGGGACCAATAATTTTAGTGTGGTTTTACTTCACATGGAATGCTACACAGAATCAAACTTGGAATATACCTTAGAATATTAATTAGAATTCAAATAAATAATAAAAACAACCACTGTTCACACTCAATATTCACAAACTTACTAGTCCATCCTACACTAGGATTCCCTGTGTCGTAAGTATCAGGAAATACGAATATAATGGTACCACAACACACAGACCCGGAATAAATATTTACAGATTATACAAACATGTGTTCCACAGCAAGAATCGTACCCGCATGTCATGCCACTCAGCCAGCCACTAACCCGTTGCGCCACTGAGGTTAGAATAGTAAAATTCTGTTCAAGTAGTGTTGTGTAATATGTAGGTACAGAACATTAATTACTTATTAAGAAAAGACTAGTTACTGCTGTGCTAGCTATCACACATTACAACATAATTATCAGTATTGTTGTTATTGCATCAGCTTTTCAGAATATAAAAGAGATAGCTGTGCAGAGAGTAGGGAAGCATACTGGACCAAACAGAACCATCGACACAGCACAAGTAAATAAATAGATACTGTACCAAATATAATGGGAACCAAACCCAAAACAACATTGTTCTTAGTTAGGCTGATCTTTATTGCACTTATGCATAGTGAACATAGTTACAATATGTACATTTAGTAACATTTATAAGCAAACATTATAAATTCAAGTATTTTTTGACCTGTTCTTTGGTATCATCAGGAGAGGTCACTTTGTGCCCAATAGTTTTGGAGTGGTTGTAGATCTCATGGTCATTACCGCCCGGGTCAGTCTTATCTCCAAAAAAGTGGATCTCTTCGAAGTTTTGGTCGTCTATGTGGTTCAGGCAAAATGTCTTGTCCCACCCTTCTGGAAACACATCTATACTGATTTGTCCTCCAAGTGCAAACTTCAAGCCACAACCTTTGAATTCAGCTTGAAGTGCGTTCACAAATTCCTGCCGAATGTTGTGTTTAATCTCGAACTGTGAGAACTGGTCCCTCTCAGCCTGGCTGCACGAGCGCCCCACCGGACAGATGTTGATCATACTGGATCGGAACTCTATGAAGTTGCCTCTTTTAGCAGGCAGCTTTAGTTTCGACATGTACCCTAGTGCAAAATTGATAACTTTCTGTAACTTTTCCTCACCAAAATGACTGAGGATGCTCTCGGAGCTGATCAGCTCACCGCCTCTGTACTGGACAACACCATTTTCACAAAAAACATAGTCGAATTTGGTTGCAACTTCTTCACCATCCATTTGTTCAGCTATTTTAACGTAATCCGAGCCACTGACTAATCCCACGTAGACTTGCGACTTTACATCGTTCAGTAGGAAGCTCTTCAGGTCCTCGGAGATGATCTGCCGCGGTTTGGTAAGGGTTCCGTCGACATCGAACAGATACAAAACATTTCTTCGACTCATTTTATTAGTCATTCAGAAGAGACGGACTGTGATTTGAATTTTGGAGCCAACACCAACCAAGAGGGTAATAGTAGAGCACCGGCCGGGGCCTGCGTCACGAATCGGTCCCCACTTCAATTTCTTCACTTTCTTCGGCGTGACCCCGACACGACACCCCGCCAGTGTTGCCGTTCAACAAAATAAGAAGTCGCTAGTCAAATCTTAAAATTCCTCTAGATATGGAAAAAATCGTTCCATAAAAATCCGCTAGATGTCGCTAACCAACCTCAGCAACGCTCAAACCGAAATATCGATTTTAGTAGTAGTTGAATAGTTGTAGTTTTATTCCTCAGTAGTTTGTTCTATTCCATCTCTGACGACCTTTGTGGCGCAGAGGGCGAAGGTCCGCCTGCGACGCAGGAGGTTGCGGGTTCGATTCCCGCCTCGCCATAAATGTTTGTACGATCTGCCCTGTCGGAACACCTGTTCCGGGTGTTCTGGGTGTTTTCTATGTATGTGTAAGTAATAAAAAAGAATATAATATAAGGTGCCACGTAACATGTGTACAAATCCGATAGAGGGTAGTTCTGGAACCGAAGAGGGGACACACCTGTAAACCTACCCACAATTTTTTTAATTTCATATAAATATATATGTTTGGTTTATTGAAAAAAAAACAGAAAGTAAAACACGGAATTACCTATTTCAGCTTAGTACACATGCTACGTGGCACCCTGTTATATATTACCAAAATTATAATTTTGCTTTGTTTTTATTACTAAAGTAAGTACGTAAATGGGATCAATCTATATGTACCATAATCAGAATCATAATTATTAGTTAGACACTTGTACTTAAATTTCAAAATTGAATTGGAAGTCACCAGGATCTTCAATTATAATGGCAACAGAAGATGAAGTTGAAGCCTCTCCAGTTTCTTTTGGTCTGCCTTTGCCGACTTGGTTAACAACATCGTCTGGGATATCATAAGTCGAGCAGTTCTTGTTTTTGATCTAAAGTTGATTTCTTATGAGAAGAAGAGAATTTAATGTCAGTTCCGAGAGTTTATTGCGAAGTTTGTTTTTCACAATATTCATTGCGCTAAACACCCTTTCTACTTCAGCATTGGAATGTGGCAATGACAGTATTGCGATAGCGAAATCACTTAAATCCTGAAAAGTGTTGATTCCAATTGTATTTTTATATGCGGCTACTTTAACCCAAAATTGAATAGTGTCTCCGCTTAACGGACTCCAATCGACGAAGTTGATAGTTTGCCACTGCTGCAAGATATTGTCAATTTTTTCGTCAGAGTATCCCATTTCCTTTATAAGATCTACTAATAATGTTGGCTCTTTTGTTTGTTTGAGTGTTTCTTCCTCACTTAATAGCGTCATTTTTTCTAAAGCTTTGTAATTGGCGGGCAGTCGTTTTTGAATTTCTTCACCTAACTTCACATTGAAATCAATACACCGCTGTTTTATTCCTGCAATATTGACATTATGATTGGCTGGAAGTTTCTGCACGTGTGACTCGAAAAGATATCCGAGATAAGGAACGGGATTGAGGTGGTCTCTTATTTGGAGATCTATGTAGTCTTGGTCAGTAACTGCTGCCGTTGGCATCAAGATTCTTTGGCATATTGAACGTAGTAACGTCATCAAAGAACTTAACAGTTTTACGGGGTTTGCCTTTTCGCTCTCAAATATTTTGATTGTTTTTTGTACCTCGCCAAGAACTGTTTTCAAAAAGTACATGTAGAGTCGATTTTGTTCATCTAAGTACATATTATATAGCATCTCAGCTGTGTAGCATCGATCCTTAGTAGTTTGAAAATGCAATTTTAATTCATTCCACTGCGATAAAATTCTTGTTATAGCTGGCTCGATGGACAGCCAACGTGTGTCACATGCCTTCAATATTTTTAATGGTGATTCTCCACAATTGATTAATTCAAAAACCTTTTTATACTCAATTTGGCGCTTTGACGAGTGTGAAAACCAGTTGTAAGTTTCACGGACCAGAAACTCTATGTTGCGTGGCAATGTGTTTTCAGATGCATGAGTTACTGCCAGTTGCAGTGAGTGACAGACACATGGAATTAAAATTAGGTGTGGGAGATTTTGCTGCGTTTTAAGAATCGTATACACGCTGTGTCTGGCACCAGTCATGACAGCTGCGTTGTCAGTTCCGATTCCAATCAAATTGTTTAATTGCAGACCATTATCATTTAAACATTTTAACAATGCTTTTACTATTCCAGCAGCATCGGAACTCTCCAGCGACTGCAAAGCTAAAAACGCAGACACAACTTTGTTTTGATCCAAACTAAAATATCTTACGACGATTCCAAGGTACTTTGTGACGCTTACATCTGTTGATTCGTCTAATAGTAAACTATATTTTTTATCACCTATGTCATTCAGGAGATCCTTTCTGATATATGGTGCCAGTACATAATTTATTATGTCTGTGCATTTGGTTCTATGTAATTTCATGTCTTTTGTTGAATTGGAATCCTTGAAGCATTTTTTACAAACATCTGTCAAGTGATCAATGTGACAAATTGAGCTATGTTCAGCTATGTACAAAGCTAACGTACACTCAGCTCTTGCGCAAGCCATACAGATTTTTGCTGGTGCTGGAGAAAATGTCAAAACCTTATTTTGTGAAATCAATTCGGATTTTGCTTTATGTTTTTTAGTTTCTAAATGCTTCTTCAAATCGTTAAGTTTCGCATACATTTCGGAGTGGCAATAGCTACAAAATGCTTTAGTTGAATCACCTGGCATGGGTTTTAACCAATGTTTGAACTCTGCAAAGTTTTCCCATTCTTTTCTATAATTCTGGCTGTATACTTTTTTTTTCACCGGTACTTCCATAATTATCAAGACAATCTTGCAAAATCACTCAGTAACTACTAGAACACAACTCACACAATAAGAAATGATAACAACTTCCAAACAATGATAACTGCAAAAGAACTACAACGAAACTGACGACACAAAAACACAATGAATGAACTCCTTCGAAACTGCCCACCCAATACGTACGTAATTCTCGGTCTCACTCATTTTTGATAGCAGTGAGCGAGTTAGACAACAAAACTTGCACAGAATGTTCATAATCGGGGAATCCCTGCATGCTCTGCTTCTATCGGAGTTGCCAGCGTAACATACCTATTAAAAATAAGATACATAATACTTGACGATCAATGTGGCACGGCGGGCGATCATTTAGAATCATTTATTTATTTGTTCACATGTTGTTGCGTTACACTAGGTCTTATGTGGTAAATGGAGTATCAAACACGTACCCCGTTGGGGCGCTACAAAATCACTTAATACCTACTAGCTTAAAATTAATACCTACTAACATAATACTTAATGCTGAAAAAGTATCTTATGTCTATAATTGTTTATTTATTTATTTTATTTTTGGCACAGATGTTCAAAAGTAAATTTTATTTCTAATATTATTTATTCGTATTTCAAAGTACTCTTTTATGTTGTAATAGCTTTTTTCCTGTAGATATTCTTTGAGTTTTTTATAAAAGGTTGAATCCGTCTCTATTGTTTTTATTTGAAGGGGTAGTTTATTGTATATTTTTATGGCCTTATGGTGTGTTGCGGATCTTACTATTTGGAATTTTGTATAGGGAAGAGATAATTCGTTTTTGTTTCTAAGGTTATGAGATCTTTGGTGTCTTTATTTTGTTTGTTCGAAAAGGTTTTTATGCCTATTTCATTTCATATATATAAATAGATGTTAAAAAATTTAGGTTTTTAAAATGTACTCTGCAACTTTCTCTTACATCAATGTTTACTAAAATTCTAACACATTTTTTCTGTAGGATAAACGGTGGTCCACGGTTTCCCTTGTAGCGACATATTGACCCGCCTAAAAGTCGCTAGAAGTCGCTATATATTTTTTTCTCGCTAAATGTGGAATTTTGTCCGCTAAACATTCATAAAATCCCCTAGTTCTAGCGACTTTGTCGCTAGAACGGCAACACTGCACCCCGCGCGCGACACGTCAGTTAGCCAGCTGGCTGTCAGTAGGTAGTCGCTTTCGTGAGTCGTGACGTGAATATTTTCCCGCGACGTGACGACTGACGATGGCAAGTGCACCGGGTTTTGTTTACGTGTCGATTATTACGTGTTTGTTTACAGCGGAGGTTTTATCAAATAACCCACGAAATGTACTTATACTGCTCGGTAAGTCGGTGTTCTATCTAAGTAGAGTAAGTAGGTAGGTAACTTGTTTTAAAAATATTGTAATAGGTACCTACTTTCTCAATTTTTTTGTATTTTGTAGGTATGTTTTGCATCATAGCAAATACTAGGATGTTAACGCCTACTTCCATGGCTAACGCATACTCTTAGGTTGTTTCCACTTTCCACGGAATAATAGTTGTTTCAAACCACACGGACGCAGACAAATGAGACAAACGTGAGACAAAAATTGCACCTACTACTACTACGTACCCTCGAGAGTGTTATTATTGTTCTGTGCTACGTAGGTACACACGGAAGCGTTCTCTGTCTACGCATGGAAGTTTCAAACCAAAGAATTTAATATCTATGTGCAAGCAAAAACAAACAAATAATTCAGGCGGACAATGTCCCGTTCGCAAAATGTCCATTCACCATTTCGCAAAATGTGCCTTCCGCGAAACCTAAAGGGACTAGGGACCTTTTGCGAAATAGTGAAGGGACATTTTTATTCAAAGACATATGTGCCAATTTATGACCTGAGGGCCTAGGTAGGTACCTACCACAGGTTTGTAATTTGTTGAGACTCGAAAAATTCTCAGAAGGCTCTATGCTATTTTAGCACTCAATCCATGATAAAATTAGAAAATATTTCGAAGACATAGGTAGGACATGGGTAGGACCAGTAGTAGGAATAAAGAACAAAATCGTTTCAAAACATTCCATTTCATACATAATAAAAAAACTCTAAGCATAGGTACCTACTTAGCATTGGGCAGCTAGCCTAGCTTTTAGTAGGCTTCGTAGTAGGTACCTATTTATTTTATGCATAGCGAAAATTCTACGTCTATGAGGGAACCAACGTAGTGATTACCTGCTCAGTGAGGGAACCGAGATAAACTTTGTATAGGTACACCCATCGAGCAGGTACGGAGGCCTGCGTTGCTCGATGGGTACACCCGAACGGATGAACCGATTTCGTTTTTTTTTTGTTTTAAGGTGTATTTGTCGGAAATGTTCTTATCTACGTTTGATCAAAATCGGTTCAGCCGTTTCATTGCGTTGAGGGTTTTGTACGAACCTTTTTTTGTCTTCAGAGTGGGAATTCGTTTACGAATAAACCGGTCCGGGGAGGGGGGGGGGCGGAATTATGTGGGTGGGTCTCGCCGCCCTGAAAAGGGCAGAATACCCACTAAAACCACTCCGGTGTTCCTCTCGCGCCATGTTTGCCAGACCAAGGGAACGAAATCCTTCCGCGATCTGACTGGCGATATAAGTAATCCCTCTCAGTCTGGGCGGCCTTAGCCGCCATCTCAATCAATCATTCATCATCTTCACCACCCCCTGGAAGGGCTACAGGCTGCACAGGCACGGCGTGGTGACCGCGGCCGCGCAGTGCACCCCCCTCTGGAAGGGCTGCAGGCTGCAACCTATAAGTTCCTAACGAAAACAGCAAATGCTAGTAGAATTGTAAAAAACAATGTCCTTTTAATATGAACAAAATCTTTAGGTACTCACAACTCCCTATACTTTATCATAGACTAACTAAACACAATAGACCGCTTACATTTCTGCCGCAAAGCAGTAGTGCTCGCATTGCTGTGTTCCGGTTTGAAGGGTAAGGGTGCCGGTGAAATTACAGGCACATGAGACTTTTCATCTTTATGTCTCAGGGTGGCGGGCGCAGTGCAATGCCACATAGGGCGCGTCCTAGGTGGTCGTGACCTATGAGGTAATGCACTGTTCGTAGGCAGAGGTTACCGCTTAACATCAGGTGGGCGATGTGCTTGTTCAGTAATTCAAGTAGTATAAAAAAAAAAAAAAACAACTTAATGTTGTACCTCAAAATTGACAAATTCCAGGCTATTTATAGATGGCGCTAGCAAATAGCCTGGGAATCATTCAACCAGCATTTTAAATCAATTACCTAATCTCTTTTAATTATTTAAAAATAAACATTTAAATTATATTTTATTTTTTAATTATGAAACTATGGTCTATCGGTACATGTAAAAAGCATTACAATCGTTTATAGCAGATTCAAAACACTCGGCGACATCTAGCGTCATTGCAGGCAATCATTTATCGATGCACGTTTTCTTGTATGAGATTGGCAGTCTATTGTGTTTAGTTAGTCTATAACTTTATCATTATCTGAAATTACGACGGACTTGGGACTTACCCGCATTTTGTTGTAGCTTCGCTTTTCAATTTATTTACCTAGGTACCTACTTATAGAGTTTTGTTTGTATTTCTGTTCTGAAACAAACAAAACAATAGTTCCTATTAATATAATTTTAATTATATATTATATTATAATTTTAGAATTCGATTCATAATTTTAGAATTCGATTTTTGTTTGTACCTACGAAATTATAATAATCTTTAATACTCCGATTTTTGTTACATAAATTTCTAAGGTAAAAGTTGTGGTACTCTCATTATGCGTATAACCGCATCTATCAATGTACGGTCACAATGTTCGAAAGAGGCTAGCTACCCACAACACAGGTATTCCTAGGGTGGGAGCTAGCGCACTTGCAAATTAATTATTTGTCAACATTTGCATTGTTCCAATTATTGTTCTTTAGATGGTATTATTTTTTGTTAAGTATTATTTTATATTATTTAAGTTTCTTTTTAGTGTACCTATACCTACTACCTACCTTAATTTTGTAAAAATTGCGTTTCATATGTTTTTGTTGTCACTGAAATAAACTTTTTAAACTTTTAAACTTTAAACTTTATTACATCCTTTTTATTTTTTTAAAAATAGACTAATGTGGGTCCCACTCTCACCTTGTGGGCCCACAATAGCGTACCCTAGTAGAGGCATTTTTTTACCATAGTCCTTAGGGCCAAATATGAAGACCCCCCCAGTCATTACTGGGGGCCGAAGAACTCCGCAGTAGGTAGGTACAAGGCCCCAACTGCCTCCCCCACACGTGGGTGAGATGACGAAATTGATAGGTAGATACCTACTTACCTTTATTTATGCACAGCGGACGACGGCGGGTTCGAGCTCGGTGCCTATGCGAATAAAATATGCCAGACGCCGAACATAGATGCGCTGGCGCAGCGCGGACTCATCTTCAACAATGCCTTCACTTCAGTCAGCAGCTGTTCACCCAGGTAGGTACCTTATGCCTATTCTTGACCCAGATAAATTCAGTGGGCACCTACACCAACACGACCCATGTCGCGCAAAGCGCGAGGTTATAGACAATAAGTAAGTCTTATTGAACTACCTGTTTTTGTAGGTCAGTTTTGCGCTGTGTTCTGTGTAAAATATTAACGGTGATAATTCGTTGTCTGCTATAAACATTGACACCATATTTTTTGTGCCTACCCTGAATATGCCTACCCTAGAAAAGCTATAGAAAAAAGTACTTGGCTGCGAGCCGCGTGTTACGCGGCATTGGTTGTTGAGCCGTCGCCTTAGACGGAGCTTGGACGGTGAGAGGGAAGGTTTGGCCTCGTGATCGAGAGGCTTACAGTCACGTGGTAAGTGCTAGATGATAATTAACTATCTTTCTTTGAGGGGCTATGAGATATTGGAAGACTGACTTTCGCGATTAAATCTTGCCTCCGCGATGTTAATTATAAAGTCCACTTGTGTACAGATGTACAACGGACTAGTTCGATCGACTGACTGGGATAGTGCGTTGCACTAGGGGCAGGGGGTTCTGATGTAGTTCAGAACCCTTCGAGCGACGCTCGAGGATAGGGGGTCTGAGGTACAGCGTAACTCAGGGCTCCTGGCATAGCCGAATGGAAGTGTTCTCAAACCTGCGTGAGTCCACTTGATAGCCCTTAGGGCGTGGTCGATCTTTCGAGAGGAAGAGGGGTTGCTCTTGGGGAAGGCAGGAGTGAGCACTTGGTATTAACATACCAAGCCCGAGTGCCGGTTGCCCCTAGGGGGCTGGAAAATCCGGGCACAATCAAGGAGACGCTGAGAGGAGGTTGATCCTCGCGTGGTTGTGTATGGGACCAAGATCGACCACAGGGGTCTGCCTCCGTGTCAGACCCCCGGCCTTCAGCCAGCTTAGGGCTGTAAACTCATTTGCGAAGCAGTATATAAGAATGTCAATGGTCGATCCATAATCTCAACCCCATGATTATTTTGTCGCAAGGGAAGATCACCTTTTTGTGATAACCCTGGCGTACCTATGTTGAAATGCGCGACAAAAATGGTGGAGAATGCATGGGAAATGAGAATTTTAGGCAGCCAGATTTGTTCTGGTTTGCTTAGAACAAGATCCCTCCGTACGGTGGGGGAGTGGTATGATCCGGAGAAGCCTAATTCGTTGGGTTCTCTCCGGATCAAAAGATTTACCTACCTACATTATTTTTATTATAAACCTTATTATCCTACACAAAAAAAAAAACGGGAAAGAAAAATAATTCCTTGAAATTATGATAAACTTGCATGGTGTTTTATTTATCCTACCCCATATTTTTTCTTATTGATTGACTTCATGATTTGTGTACTTATTTGCGTATCTTTTTGCGTTATTTTCAATTTATTATTGAAAATATTTTGTCAATTGACAATATTAAAATTATTTGCGTATTTTTCGACAAAAAACTCGCCGATTATTGGAAATCACGGTCTACAGAACTGATCGTGTCAAATACTCCATGTACGGTTCCCAATGCGTAATGTAAAAGACAGACGTGTCTATAGTTATAGTGTGTATGCCTGTGAGCAATATTTGTTTACGTTTCGGAAGTTACCGGTTTTTTTTAATTTATTTAACCGGTCGAGCTGCGCGATTTTCCTTGTATGTTAATTAAGTATTACATAAGGAAATATGGTTTAAAGTAACCTTAATTAAGAAAGAAAGGTCTTAGTTTTAGATGGTGTATCGATAATAACTAGAATTTAAGCAAAACATGTGAAATTATAATACGATTTGTCAATGCGATTCGCTCGATTTTTCGTATAAAAATATCTCTCCGTTTCCGTTCGTTCTGCTTCCGTCCGACTTAAAATGTGGTTTGTTTACCTGATTTACCTGGTTTATCTGGTTTACCTAGGGTACTATTATTTATTCTGTAACCTATGTGAAATGTTGTACCTACTGCGTAAAGATATCTAATAAGTGTTATACTAAGTATTCCAGTAGGTACTGTAAAAGGTTTGAAAATCGCCTGCAAGAGCGATATCGTTATGTACACTTAATTTTAATTAAAAATAAGGTAAAAAGTTGTAGTTGTAAAACTAGCCGGCCGGCATTATTTGATAAGTTTCAATCCAATATTACTATAAGATTTATATGATTAGCCTCAGCGTCATGTTAAGGAACTATTTCATTAAATTTCCTTGGACTTTAAGAAAACATACCTACGGAAAATATGTACCTACCCTATCTGGAAAATTATTGGACTGCAACTGCACAGAAGGGTGTCTCGCCAAAGAAAAAATAACACAATATCTACCACACGCCTGCGGCTTTGCCACCAAAAGCTGATAACCTACAAGCGAAGCACGTGGGCAGCTTAATTTGGATCAAATCTCACAAGAGGACCGTCTCTCTAGCTGATTAAAATTGAGATGATTATGTTACCAGCGAGCCACTGAACAAAAGGAACAAAAGGTGTTTCAAAGTTTTAGTCGGGAACATCTATCTAAAGCATGTAATAGTAAAATATCCTGCTACAACAGCAAAGGAGATTACCTCAAGGAACTATGTCCTAAACCAATGGGAAACCGCAATGGTAACGATCTGAAGGCTAAATAAAGGAGGCTTCTTTTGGACAGCGGCAGCAATGCAGCTATATTATATCAAAGGCAGCGAAGTCACTGGGACTGTCTACGACAACACAAACCTGCTATTGGTTTATACATTTGGAACTGCTGCTACTCACAAGAGATGTTCAGCCATTCTGCACAAAGCATGATAGACACCAAGCGGTGAATAAATGTATGGACAAACAAGTTCAACATTCAATCAACTCTCAATCAACATAGAGGCTGGGTAAATGGTATCTAATAGCAAACAGGTCGTAGATACTATGATCCATCAACAACATAAGGCAATATAGGATACAATGTGATAAGTACATCGTGCTTGGTTTGACCGCATGGGATATACAAACAAAATGATACCTACGTTGAAGTTGAAGGTATCGGAAGACCACATTGGTCCTGACACTATGATACATTATTATGAAAGGATTAGTTCTTTGTACTCTATGTACGACCAAGTATTATGACCCATGTGGTTTTGTGTGCCCACTCATCCTACCGATATAGTTTATTTTTAAAGATATTTGTAAAGAGAAAGTTAAATGACTTTTTTCCCCGAAAGGGTAGGCAGAGCCTATGGGCATATTTTCAATGTGGGTAATACCATCGCGGGAGTATGGGCGTGGAGAATGGCTGGAGCTTGCTAGCAGTATTAGCACATCTACTTCTAAATATTTATGGGGCAATGTCCTGACTGACCGAGTGAAGGCGTGCACCCTAAACCGCTGGTCTTAGAAAAATGAAATTTGAAGGGTGTGTTTGTCTCGATGCGGAAGGTTGTACGGAATTTTGAGAATCCGCAGTGGTTCAAAATGGGGTTCTAACGTAAAACAAAATACTTTGTATTCTGGAAGCCTTCCTGAAGTGGAACCTTGAAATTTAAATGGAGATTCCTTACATAAAATTGGCAAGCATGTTTCAGCAATATCTGATATATTTTTTTTCTGAGAAAATGTATGGTAACGTTTTTTCATTGTATAAAAATACACTGTGTTTTAGCAAGTCTTCAGCGTATTTCGACGTTGTGAAGGATAATTACACGGTATAATTGTTGAGATTAGATATATTTTCAGATCCTCAAGGTAAAAATTACATCAATAAATAAAAAGAAAGAAAAGGTTGAGTGTGGTGTCGTTTAAAGGTTTTTCGGTTGGTTTGTTGTCTAAACGCCGGGAACGTTTTTACTCCGCGCGGACGAAGGCGCGAACGGGTCAGCTGATTTCATACCAACAAGGCCGGGTATGTGTGGGTAATTATTATACTAATGTATATATAAAAGTATATGATGTATCTAAAGACAATGTGCGGATCTAACAGATGTAAGTACAAAACTGTTATCATTTAAAGCGTTGATATAGAAGTCACACCAGTATGCTAATTCTCTTTTTCTGTTAGTTGTTTGTTTCTGTTGTGGATGCACTGGTAAGTGCATCGAAAGTACAAAGGTTGCCTATTGGATTGCCCAGAGTTTAAAGAACATGGGTAAGTTCCCATACATTGTTTGCCCCAACTTTTTCGACTAACTTAACGTACAGTTCATATACTTTTGGTTATTGATAATATATTATGTTAAAATCTTCGATCACAGATACTCTGATAGCAGGTTAAAATAATTAAAAAGCCAATTTAATTTCTTGCATAGAAGTTGTGGAAAAGTAATGAAGCTTTTTGCGTTTTGTGTGATTTATCTAATTAGTTAGAGTTACAACATTTGCTTCCCAACTTTTAATATATAAAAGTTTTTTAGAAAAGGTGACAAAAAACAACACGGACTTATCACTTCCATGAAGGGGCCCCAGTTCATTTATTTTTTGATCTGGGTCAGCGGTTGCCCACCTTGCTTATTTTATTGTATTTCTGCGTGGTAATAAATAAAAGTTATCTGTTTATCTCATGGGAAAGTGCATTTCCTGAAAACCTGAAAACCTGAAATAACTGTTGGGAACCGTCCTGAAGGATTCGAAGGCTGTAACTGAAGCTGAACTTCGGAGATACATATGTATAGACTTATCAGATACCAATGTCACTTATTAGCAACATTATTTCACGGATGCATCCAAACATGCTTATGCAGCAGTTGTTTAACTGAAGACAAAAAGAGATCAACAAGTTTCAACGTCACTAGTAAGAAAAAAAAAAAAAAAAAAAAAAAAATTGTTCAAGACAGGGATGACCTGTAGATATCCAAACTAGAATGACTAGGGTTACTGCTAGGCAGCAGTATGTTGAAGTATGTGAAAACTATAACCTAGACTTGCTAATTGGAAACTGTGGACAGACGGTCACATAGTTTTTGCATGGATTAAGTCAAACAAGCTTCTGCCACTATTTGTGACAAACAGAATCAATGGGATGAAGCATATTCACCCTCATTGCTACTGAACCTGAACTTTGATATCAAAAGAGAGAATGTTGGTACAACAAACGGACCCATTTTCCACTGGTTATTACCACATGAATAAAACCTTCTTTTTTTTCGGGAGGTCCTGGATATAGGATTGTAGGCGAGCTAGAGCCTCATGACTGGTCATAGTTTGCCAATATCCATAATGCACCTATGGATATTTGATCTGTGTGTCTCCCTCTTGCATGGAGGTATAATTTCTTTTCCGAGCCGTTAATCCTCTTGTGATTAAACTCTTTTGTTTTGATTGGACGAACGAGCTTGTCGATCAGCCCGCATCGAACCTACCCACATTTTTTCAGAAATTTAAGTACATTTTATTACCTAAAACTTTGTGTTTATTTAACGAAAAATTCGATACAGACTGCAGCGTAACGTACGTTGTTACGTAATCACGCCCAATTAATTACTTTTAGTTCTTAGTTTTATCATGTAAGTGAAATGTATTTCTTATGAGAAATGAAATTACAGCTTCAATACTTCCCAGACAAGTGGCAGTTATGGAATCACACTAAGAAAAACAAAATTGATATGATGGTGGACTGATGCTACGCTTCGCTGCGTGGTCGTATGCTAACACCACATGGAACAACGACATGAAGTATCCAGCGCTACAACCAGTAGGTCCTTACAAGCTACTAGCTACACTACAGCGATACCTACACGTTTACCGGCATACGTGAGTTCACTGAATGGAAAGAATAAAGATTGGTAGCGTTATTCACATGTCAGACTATTCGGGCGATACACCTGGAAATCGTGAAGAACCTATCTACTGAAAAATACGCCAGATGTCTACCGTTAAGTAAATTTGCTGCGACAAGAGGAATTCCAAAACAGATGTACCTACTCAGACAATGCTTCTTGTTCCAAACTGAACTCTGAAGTAATGACAAGTCATTATTGGATAAAGAACAGAATCGAGTTGAAGTTCATTCCGTAGCTGGCTCCGTGGCTTGGATGTTTGAATGCCTTGTCAAGCATTGCCTGAAGCGCACCTTGGAGGTATTCAAGAACGACGCGAGTCGGGACTGATGTGGAACACATCTTACTTCCAGCTGATTTCCTAACTTTAGGAAAGTGTTTGTCAGTGAAACCGGTACCAGACGAGGTACCATGTACCAGCTCAAGACTTCAATCTGACTTGATAGAGAGCTGGAAAAAAGGAATCAAGATTCTGTAGGAGTTTAGAAGGATGTTTATTGGGCAGTATCTCACATGCCTGAGATAAAGGGACACCTCTATCCTCTGAAGGGGGATTCTGGGATATTTTCACAAGCTTTACAACTGGTTGAGCGGGAACCAGCAGAGCAGCTCATGTATGCCCGACGCATTAGTCATCGATCCAGAAGCGGAGTCGAGTCGACAGGTTCTGGAGAGTGAGATGCAGTGTCATGAAAAGGACAACCTATACCTAGTCCTCAGAAAACTTCTGAAAGGGATGAAGAACTGGTCTGTGAAGCGACAGGCCAGGAAGCAGTTGTGATGTCACCGAACAAGAATTAGTATTGTAAGCAGTAGCTTTTAGCCCTGAGGTGTTGGTTAGACAATGTAACATTCTATTAGCGATGTTGCTAGTAGGAAGGCTAACAGTGTATGAGATTGATATAAGCTATCGAAATGTCACGTGGTCAATTGTATTGTAGGTATCACGAATGTAGTAATGGAATCGCTTCGAAGCGAATGCCATATTTTGTGATCTCGTGGTTGAGGAAGTGCCTCAACAGTCAAATGAAGTGCGAGCAAGAAACAGAAGTGATATCGTTATCCGAGCCAGAGATAAATTCCTGGAGTAGACGTGTTTCTTGCCCTGCTAAGATAGACACCTTTTTTCTTCTGTTGGGTGTGTCGCGCAAAGCGCGAGGTTATAGACAATAAGTAAGTCTTATTGAACTACCTGTTTTTGTAGGTCAGTTTTGCGCTGTGTTCTGTGTAAAATATTAACGGTGATAATTCGTTGTCTGCTATAAACATTGACACCATATTTTTTGTGCCTACCCTGAATATGCCTACCCTAGAAAAGCTATAGAAAAAAGTACTTGGCTGCGAGCCGCGTGTTACGCGGCATTGGTTGTTGAGCCGTCGCCTTAGACGGAGCTTGGACGGTGAGAGGGAAGGTTTGGCCTCGTGATCGAGAGGCTTACAGTCACGTGGTAAGTGCTAGATGATAATTAACTATCTTTCTTTGAGGGGCTATGAGATATTGGAAGACTGACTTTCGCGATTAAATCTTGCCTCCGCGATGTTAATTATAAAGTCCACTTGTGTACAGATGTACAACGGACTAGTTCGATCGACTGACTGGGATAGTGCGTTGCACTAGGGGCAGGGGGTTCTGATGTAGTTCAGAACCCTTCGAGCGACGCTCGAGGATAGGGGGTCTGAGGTACAGCGTAACTCAGGGCTCCTGGCATAGCCGAATGGAAGTGTTCTCAAACCTGCGTGAGTCCACTTGATAGCCCTTAGGGCGTGGTCGATCTTTCGAGAGGAAGAGGGGTTGCTCTTGGGGAAGGCAGGAGTGAGCACTTGGTATTAACATACCAAGCCCGAGTGCCGGTTGCCCCTAGGGGGCTGGAAAATCCGGGCACAATCAAGGAGACGCTGAGAGGAGGTTGATCCTCGCGTGGTTGTGTATGGGACCAAGATCGACCACAGGGGTCTGCCTCCGTGTCAGACCCCCGGCCTTCAGCCAGCTTAGGGCTGTAAACTCATTTGCGAAGCAGTATATAAGAATGTCAATGGTCGATCCATAATCTCAACCCCATGATTATTTTGTCGCAAGGGAAGATCACCTTTTTGTGATAACCCTGGCGTACCTATGTTGAAATGCGCGACAACCCATAGTGAACAAAACACATTCAGAATAAAACAAGATTCTGTAAATAACAAGGGGTGGTCCCCTTGATCCTGGCCTGGTCATAGTAGTACTAGCATACATTTGAAGACATGGGTAGATTGTTAGTTTGTGTTACAGCCGCGCAGCACTGCTGACGGGCACGCCGAGCCACCAGAACGGCATGTACGGTCTGCACCAGGGCGTGCACCATTTCAACTCCTTCGACGGCGTCTCCAGCCTGCCCAACGTGCTGCGCGACCACGGGGTCTACACAGGTACTCTCATCACATCTAATGTGCGACCATGGGGTCTACACAGGTACTCTCATCGCATCTAACGTGCGACCATGGGGTCTACACAGGTACTCTCATCGCATCTAACGTGCGACCACGGGGTCTACACATCTAACACCCGGCTTTAAAATTCGATTACATTACCAATCAGATTGCATTATCGCGGATGATCTATTGTGGAACACTATGGGCTCATGATGCTGCAATACGAGTTGGACCACTTAGGTATCTCCTGAGCATGCATGGTTTACTGGATTCATTTTACTAAAAATTCACATAGTACGTACCTAAATGTGACGACGAGTCCAACTTGGATAGTTAGCGTTCAGAAACTACGCCATATCTTCTCACCACGGATTCCGCAATGCCTCGAGACGAAAGTCTTAAGTGCGTATTGCCAGTGATGACTTACTGCACTGAGGCGTGGTCGCTAACTATTGGCCGCATAGGAAAGCTTTGAGCAGCAGGCTATGGAGAGAGCTATGCTTGGAGTTTCACTACGTAATATAATCCTAAATGAGGAGATCCGTAGAAGAACCAAGATCAATGACATAGCTCTCATCAGAATTAGCAAGTTGAAGTGGCAATGGGCCATAGCTTGCAGTACTGATAACCGCTGGGGAAGAAAGGTTCACGAGTGGCAAAAGACGAATGCCCCTCTCGATGGACCAAAGACATTATAACGGTCGCAGGAAGGCGGTGGCTGGAAGCGGCATAAGATTGTTCGTTAAATAAAATAATCATGTTCCAGGCATTATCGGCAAAAAACACGTCGGTCCAGCCGACACGTATCGCTTCCACTTCGAGCAGACTGAGGAGAACAACCACATCAACCAGGTGGGGCGCAACATCACGCACATCAAGCTGCTGGCGCGCGAGTTCCTGGCCAGCGCTCGGGACGAGAACAAGTAAGTACATCTCGACTACATACAGTTGTGGTCATATAATTAAGAACGATTTGAAGTTCTAGAAGTTTTTTATTTAAATCGTATCATACACAGAGATGTGTACCTTCTGAGAAGCAACTAGTTATGTTATATAATAGTCACATTAATAGAGCAACCTGACTTAAGAATAAAGTATGAAATCGCTAACTATTTTTTGCACATTTTATTGATTTTATCAAAGTAACACATTCAAATAGTACTGAAACTGGACAAATAATTAAGAACGATTTATTTAACTGCTCGGGAATTGTTTTGTATGACACTTAGATTTAAAAAATCACAATATTATGTAGCACAGGAAACATAAAAGAAATTTAATAAATATTTAACTAAAATTAATAGTTAATAGCATATCCACGGCATTTAATTACAGCTTTACACCGGCGAGGCATTGACTCTATTAATTTTTGACATTTCGCAAGAGAAATAGAGTTCCATTCTTCTAAAAAAACGTCATACAGCTCTCTTAAATTTCCACACTTTGTATTTGAAACCTTTTTCTTTACTTCAAACCACAGATTCTCTATTGGGTTTAGATCTGGACTGTTAGCAGGCCAGTCTAAGACAGAAACTAATTGCGCTGTAAGAAATTCCTTTACGGTGCGTGCAGTGTGCTTTGGATCATTGTCATGCTGGAATGTCCAAATGACCGGTAGAACGTCTTCAGCGTATGGTAACATTGTTTCTTCCAGTATATTTTTGTATTGGAACTGATCCATGTTACCTTCTATCAACTTTACAGGTCCTACACCATGTCCAGAAAAGCAACCCCAAATTTTCACATTTCCACCACCGTGCTTTAATGTAACTTTCGTGTACTTTGGGTCGAATGCTGTATTCGGGGGACGTCGTACATATCGTTTTCCATCAGAACATACTCTGTTTATTTTCGTCTCGTCAGAAAAGGGTACATTTTTCCACTGTTGCACAGTCCAGTTTTCATACTTTCTCGCAAATGCAAGCCGGGCTTGCCTGTGGCAAAGTTTTAACATAGGTACCTTTCTTGCTATCCTACCGTGCAATTTTTCTTCTACCAAACGTCTTCGAATAGTGCGTGCTGAGATTGCTGAAGGGTTGTTTTCACCAAAATATTCTTTTCTAAGCTCATTGGACCCTTTAAAAGGATTTTGTTTTGCCATACGAACGATGTTTCGGTCATCTCGAGGAGTTGTTTTTCTCTGTTTAGGTACACGTGGAACATTCGAAGTAGTTTGATACGTAGCAAAATGCTTTACAGCGTGGAAAACCATTGTTTTTGAACATTGCAGATGGTCGGCTATCTTTTTATAAGACCAATTCTTCCGGCGAAGTTTTATTATTACTTCCCTTGTAGATTTATCACAACTTTTATTTTTTCCCATTGTTTTTTCTAAAGAAGCAATCACCTTTAATCTTTTACAGCACGTAATGGCGCCAAAATTATACAAACAGTAACAAATCGACTAAGTGTTCTCTATTTAAATTTGAATAAAGGTATAAACTACTTAGCGTTCTTAATTACGTGACCAGCCAGTAATAAGGAATACTTTGTTTAAAAGTAGTGTAAAAAGTTTGCCTATTGATTTTTAGCCAATCATGTGTATCAATGAATACAGTGGTAATATGGAAATGTTTTACGATACCGAGAGAAATAAAAACAAATGCATACAATTACTTTTGCATCTTAGTTGGAAAAAATCTTACCTTTATATCAGCGTTCTTAATTATATGGCCACCACTGTATATACAACCACATCAACCAGGTGGGGCGCAACATCACGCACATCAAGCTACGAGCGCGCGAGTTCCTGGCCAGCGCTCGGGACGAGAACAAGTAAGTACATCTCGACTACATACAACCACATCAACCAGGTGGGGCGCAACATCACGCACATAAAGCTGCTGGCGCGCGAGTTCCTGGCCTGCGCTCGGGACGAGAACAAGTAAGTACATCTCGACTACATACAACCACATCAACCAGGTGGGGCACAACATCACGCACATCAAGCTGCTGGCGCGCGATTTCCTGGCCAGTGCTCGGGACGAGAACAAGTAAGTACATCTCGACTAGATACAACCACATCAACCAGGTGGGGCGCAACATCACGCACATCAAGCTGCTGGCGCGCGAGTTCCTGGCCAGCGCTCGGGACGAGAACAAGTAAGTACATCTCGACTACATACAACCACATCGACCAGGTGGGGCGCAACATCACGCACATCAAGCTGCTGGCGCGCGAGTTCCTGGCCAGCGCTCGGGACGAGAACAAGTAAGTACATCTATCTAGACTAGATACAACCACATCGACCGGGTGGGGCGCAACATCACGCGCATCAAGCTACTGGCGCGCGAGTTCCTGGCCAGCGCTCGGGACGAGAACAAGTAAGTACATCTCGACTAGATACAACCACATCAACCAGGTGGGGCGCAACATCACGCACATCAAGCTGCTGGCGCGCGAGTTCCTGGCCAGCGCTCGGGACGAGAAAAAGTAAGTATATATCTATTAGACTGCCTACATAATATACTTAATTGTATAAAAAAATATATGTATTTCTGACTTATAATGATGGATGATTATGAAATTAGTACTTAAATAAAACGGGGAGTTGATCAAAATGAGACCAAACATGGTGAGTCTACTATTAACCACCGAGGATTTCCGTTGTCCACCTTCCGTCTCTTTCGTCAGATCAGCTCGCCGTCACCATAATATTGTATTGTCTTTGGAACTTGACAGGTATGCCAAATTTAAGTTCAATCGGATATCGGGAGGTGCTCGAAAATTCGATCGTCAGATTTGATTCTGGACAAACAACAAATAAACAAACAAATGCGAAAGAAAAATGTATGTACCACGAATCATTAGAAAACCTAACTTTTATTTTCTTTTTCTTTATAATTGGACTCGCGTAATGGTCATTCGAGTACCTATATTAAAAGAAAAAAAACATATATCATCTTATTTTCTAACGTATAGGTATCGTTATCTATCTATCGCTATCTAACGCTCCTCTTAATTCTGTGGATAGAATTTCATACATTATTTTGTTTTTCACAAAAAAATATGTAGGTAGGTATATCTATCATCGGTAAAGAAACTGTTTTTTTCTAAATATTGTATACGTTTGATATCGACATTATTAAAACCAAAGACTTAACAATAAACGCGCACGCATCAACTTTCCCGCGTGCACTAAGGACGTATCGTATCGTCGCCGTGTAACTCCGCTCCGCGCATGCGCCGTCCCTCGGGACGTGCGTCCTGAGAGCACGCATTTATATCCGCTATGACACTGGCATGGCACACTTCTTCTTCCTTATCAGGGTCAAACATTATCACCACTTATCTTTGTACTTTCCAGACCGTTCTTCCTGTACGTAGGGTTCCACGACCCGCACCGGTGCGGGCACACCGAGCCGCAGTTCGGTGCGTTCTGCGAGCGATTTGGCTCGGGTGAGCCGGGCATGGGCAGCATCCCCGACTGGCAGCCCTGGTACTACCAGTGGGACGAGGTGCAGCTGCCTTTCCACGTTCAGGTTCGTTCGGCGAGACTTGGCTCAGGTGAGCCGGGCATGGGCAGCAACCCCGACTGGCAGCCCTGGTGCTACCAGTAGGACGAGGTGCAGCTGCCTATCCACGTTCAGGTTCGTTCTGCGAGACTTGGCTCAGGTGAGCCGGGCATGGGCAGCAACCCTGACTGGCAGCCCTGGTGCTACCAGTAGGACGAAGTACAGCTGCCTATCCACGTTCAGGTTCGTTCTGCGAGACTTGGCTCAGGTGAGCCGGGCGTGGGCAGCAACCCCGACTGGCAGCCCTGGTGCTACCTGGTGACGAGGTGCAGCTGCCTATCCACGTTCAGGTTCGTTCTGCGAGATTCTGGGCATGGGCAGCAACCCCGACTTGCAGCCCTGGTGCTACCAGTAGGACGAGGTGCAGCTGCCTTTCCACGTTCAGGTTCGTTCTGCGAGATTCCGGGCATGAGCAGCAACCCCGACTGGCAGCCCTGGTGCTACCAGTAGGACGAGGTGCAGCTGCCTTTCCACGTTCAAGTTCGTTCGGCTCGGGTGAGCCGGGCATGGGCATCATCCCCGACTGGCCGCCCTGGTGCTACCAGTGGGACGAGGTGCAGCTGCCTTTCCATGTTCAGGTTCGTTCTGCGAGATTCCAGGCATGGGCAGCAACCCCGACTGGCAGCCCTGGTGCTACCAGTAGGACTAGGTGCAGCTGCCTTTCCACGTTCAAGTTCGTTCTGCGAGATTCGGCTCGGGTAAGCCGGGCATGGGCATCATCCCCGACTGGCAACCCGGTGCTACCAGTGGGACGAGGTGCAGATCAATAGATAATCTATATTTAGTTAGCTTCAGAATGTGTGTGGTAGGTATGTCCTTTCACTCTATAATATTCTCATTATTATTGTTAAAATAGATTGTTGTACTAATTAGGTATAGCTTAGTTAGATCTTCTTGACTTTAACTCTGAAAATAACTAGGTTATTACAAATATTCCACAACGTTCGGTCCTACCTACCTAATTGATGAATCACCTTGGCCATAGATGTTAAGTAGTAATAATAAATCATATTTACGCGACATTCATTTGAATAGTGTAGAGAGAGATAGCTGAAGGTAAAATGCCAGTTCGTGAAGGAGAGGTGCCAAGGCCGGATTCAGGGGGCGGAGATTCGACTGTCTCTTCAGCGCCTGCAGACGAACAGGGCCACTGACTTCAAGTCATATGCTCTCCAGGTCCAGGCGAAGTACAGGGATGTGCTCCTAGATCCGGAGTTCTGGCCAGCTGGCATTGTGTACCGACGCTATAGGGAAGCGTTTTCAAAACCAAATCCCCTTGTCGTTAAGTGATACGAGTAGTTTTAAGTATATCGTTATCTTTATATGTATGTTAGTTGTCAGGTACATATATTACATGGGCCTTTGTCTAGGTACAATGTACATTTTACACTGTTGCCTGAAATAAATAAATGAATTGAATTGAATTGAATAAAAAAGAAAGGAAAAGGTAGACGGGGGCGTTACAGCCTGCGCAGTGCGTTGAGTGGTGGCCCTCGATAATGAACCTCACATTCAACAACCGATCTGCAGAGAGCACTGCGGGGACGCGGATCGCGCTGGCCGCGGAGTGGCTGTTCTGTCGTAGTTAATATTTTTTTTGTGGTATGGCTACATTCAGGTCTCTTATATCGATCTCTGATTATCCTGCTGCTGGGGAACAGACGGTAACTGAATGAGAATCTAATTGGTTTCAGGACACGGAGCCAGCCAGGAGAGATATAGCAGCGCAGTACACCACCATGTCAAGACTAGACCAAGGTATAAATCCTCAAGACCCGAAGAAAAACTTACTTAAGTAGTTTATTTTGAATCGAACTTCAATCATAATGTAATTCCAGGGGTAGCCCTAGTCCTGAAAGAGCTCGAAGCAGCAGGCCACCTGAACGACACACTGGTCATCTACACGTCAGACAACGGCATCCCGTTCCCATCAGGCCGAACCAACTTCTACGACCCTGGATTAAGAGGACCCCTAATCATTGCATCACCAGAAGCAACCGCTAGGAGGAACCAAGCGTCTGGTGCTATGGTCAGTTTGCTGGACATCATGCCAACTGTGCTGGACTGGTTTGGAGTGACGAGGGAAGAAGAGGAAAGCAATGATATTGAGTTGTGGCAGGACAAACCGAAGAGCTTGCTTCCTATTATGCAAAAAGGTAAGTTCACTCAGCCATTACCGACTAAATATCTCCTCATTGTCTGCTCGGCCCATGGAAGCCTACTACTTTCGCCAATCGAGTGTTATTACCCCCGACGAAACGGAGCAGGTGTATGCGTTTAGTGTGAGAGGCTGTTTGGGTGTGTGTTGAGCTGCTTTGGTGAGTGGAAAGTGTTTCCATTTACCTATAACAGTTTGACCGATTGAGACACGGTTTTCTTTATATTAAAGAAGGTGTTTTGTGTTTGCGAGATGGTTCTTACCTACCTATGTTTGTTGAAAATTGGTATAGCCGTTTCCAGAATCATCAGCTCACAAAAATGCTTTTGGAAGACAATAATTGCAACGAAGGACAGCTGATAGCGCGATCTATTTTTTCCTGTGGCAACATCTGTGAAAAGAGTATTCGCTTCATCCTTATTAAATTCTTAACAAAAAAGGTTCTTTTTTTGTTTATAGGCTTGACGGTATTCAATCTAGCTAGTTTGACTATAACCAAAAACTTAATTATTAGCTCAACTCAATGCATTTAAAACACATGGCCGAATTTTTTGGAATGCAAAGATGCTCTGAAACACAAATAATTAAAAACGTCTAAAATTGAGGAATTTCTACTGTTGTACCCCTAAAATGACTCCATGAAGTTTGTAGGAAAAAGTGGTTGAAACAATAAGGTGCGGCGTAAATAGTTGATAATCCTTTACCTACAGGTAGGAAGCATCATAACAGTTCAGAAAATAAAAAAAATAAACATTTTAAAAGTCTCACGGTTTTCGAGTTATTGGACAAATTGGCTATTTCTTTTTTAATAAACTTTAGTTTATAAAAAATAGACAATAGCCTCCTTTAGAGGCTTACTGAAAAAATACCAAAAGCCAGAATTCCCCCAATAATATTACCAGCAAGATACATTTTTTTTAGCGAATACCAATATTATGTCTTTTATTTTATCTCCTGATGTAACCTCAACTTTATAGTTGTATGAAACCATTATGTGCCACTATTGTGTCACTGTGGTGTAAATTGTTGTACTATCGCACAACATTTTGTATCACTAGTGTGTCACATGCGTCAATATTTTGGACTTCACCCAGATAACTTTATTTTTTTGTTTTTTTTTTTGTCGAGGTGAAATCTGCAAACAGATACCGGGGTATTGTTTGGAATCGTGCCGCACGAATTAAGGGGGGAGGGTGGGGGGAAGGGGGGAGGGTCTTAGGGGACGCCCCCCCCTAGAGTGGGGATGTGCGGAAACTTATAGTTTTGGAGAAAAAAAATAAAGAAGTTTTGAGGTTAAGTATGTTTTTGGGTACCTATTGTTTAGAATCGTGCCGCACGAATTAAGGGGGGAGGGTGGGGGGGAGGGGGAGGGGAAGGGTCTTAGGGGACGCCCCCCCCCTAGAGTGGGGATGTGCGGAAACAAATAGTTTTGGAGAAAAAAAATATAGAAGTTTTGAGGTTAAGTATGTTTTTTTTTGTGAGGTTAAGTATGAAGTTATATAATTGGAAGTGTCGGACTCCGGTATGGGCTCTCGCCAGTACTCTCGCGAGGTTGCCCCTGAGTGTCGCTTCACCCATTCGACCTTCGCTGCACTACGGAGGTCGCCGGCTCGCTTCGCTCGCCACCTCCCCCCTTCGCTCCGCTCGGCGTCACGGGCTTGCTCCGCTCAGGACCTCCCGCGCGAGCTACTGGCTCCGCGTTTTTATATACACTCTAGGGGCGTGACGCACAAGACCACGTGGAGTCGGGGTGCTCCGTGTCGGTTCTGTCACTTATTTTGCACCTAACCTACTCATGTCGGAATGCCCTGAGTCGATTCTGAGTCTCATACCGGAGTTCGACACTTCCAATTATAAAACTTCATACTTAACCTCACAAAAAATTCATACTTAACCTCAAAACTTCTTTATTTTTTTCTCCAAAACTATAAGTTTCCGCACATCCCCACTCTAGGGGGGGGCGTCCCCTACCCCACTCCACCCCTCCCTCCCACTCTCCCCCCTTAATTCGTGCGGCACGATTCTAAACCCAACCCTATAAGTATATCGAGCGTAGCATGTGCTGTCTTATGAACTATTGCTAATTCTGTTTTCTTCTTAATTTGACTACCTTCTTAAGTTTAAGTTTTTCCAGGCACCATAAAGACGCTTCCCACCTAGTAGAGGTAGTAAGAAAGATTATCAAATAAAGCCAAGCCGTGTTTGTTGCCTGATTCGTCTAGGTTTGGTAGAGTCGGAACAGAAGTAAATATAGTTTATAAGACGATTCAAAATGATCCTTATGATTTCAATGAACAAAATGGTGTTGACTTTGTCTATGATATCGCCACGCAGAACAGCATTGATCACACGTCGCCTTCTAATCAATGCTGGTTTCTTGTGACGAAGTCAAACTTCTAGTTTATTTGCAGTCCCGGGTATACCCGTGGTCCACCCACATAGTTCAACTGCCTGTACCAGGGGCAACTTTTTCTTCCCGGGGGTTCACCTCAAGGTAACTGGGTTGACAAACAGTTGAACGATCTTGTTTCTATACATAAAAAGACAAACGATGTTAATAAAATGGTTGCTTTTTGAATGTTATGTTCTGAATGTTGTTTTTCCTAAGCCTGGTGTTCATAAGTTAACAGCTATTGGTGTTACTGAGGTATTATGGTATCTGGTGCGATAGAATACATTCACATGGTGGTCCACCCCACGTTAGCAATACAGAGTGGTGAATAGAAGAGCATAATCAAACGATGAATGCGCCTTCTTTCAGAGCCCCATTATTCCGAGGACGACGCAGTGTTCGCGTCGCAGACGCACCACGAGGTGACGATGTACTACCCGATGCGCGCCGTGCGCACGCGCCGCTACAAGCTGATCCACAACGTGAACTACGGCATGCCCTTCCCCATCGACCAGGACCTGTACGTGTCTCCTACCTTCCAGGTTAGTGATGTTATATTACACACCTCAGTCCAGCCTGTACCTACGTGTCTCCGACCTTCCAGGTTAATGATGTTATATTACACACCTCAGTCCAGCCTGTACGTGTCTCCTACCTTCCAGATTAGTGATGTTATATTACACACCTCAGTCCAGCCTGTACGTGTCTTCTACCTTCCAGGTTAGTGATGTTATATTACACACCTCAGTCCAGCCTGTACGTGTCTCCTACCTTCCAGATTAGTGATGTTATATTACACACCTCAGTCCAGCCTGTACGTGTCTCCTACCTTCCAGGTTAATGATGTTATATTACACACCTCAGTCCAGCCTGTACGTGTCTCCTACCTTCCAGATTAGTGATGTTATATTACACACCTCAGTCCAGCCTGTACGTGTCTCCTACCTTCCAGGTTAGTGATGTTATATTACACACCTCAGTCCAGCCTGTACCTACGTGTCTCCTACCTTCCAGGTTAGTGATGTTATATTACACACCTCAGTCCAGCCTGTACGTGTCTTCTACCTTCCAGGTTAGTGATGCTATATTACACACCTCAGTCCAGCCTGTACGTGTCTCCTACCTTCCAGGTTAGTGATGTTATATTACAAACCTCAGTCCAGCCTGTACGTGTCTCCTACCTTCCTGGTAACCAGGTTAGTGATGTTATATTACAAACCTCAGTCCAGCCTGTACGTGTCTCCTACTTTCCAGTTTAGTGATGTTATATTACACACCTCAGTCCAGCCTGTACGTGTCTCCTACCTTCCAGGTTAGTGATGTTATATTACACACCTTAGTCCAGCCAGCAATACTAGCTGCTCCCCGCGGTTTCACGCGCTAGGTATACAATTCAACATTGACTATTACAATTATAGAGTGAGGATACAAAGTAGAAAAATAAAAAAATACTTAATTAAGTATAAGTATGTATAATACTAAGATTACCTACTGATTATTTGGACAGTTATATTCCATGCATGGGTAGGTACTTAGTTTGGCAATTCTATATGCGTTTACGAAAACATTAGAGCTATGGGTATAATCTCGAGAATAAAATAAATTAAGTGTGGTTCTCGAGCAGCACGCGTGCGTTTGTAATATAAGACGCGCGTATCTATCTAATATCAGAAAATAGCGCGGCCATGCACGGCACAAATAATTCAAACTTGAAATAGTAAATCACAGCGGGTGCGATGGAGTGTGTTTCGTATCGCATGTGTTGTCAGAGGGGCAAGTCCGAGTTTACACACACCATCGTAACGATGATCGTAACGATGATCGTAACGATGATCGTAACGATGATCGTAACGACGTGCGTATACGTGTATTGCGTAGTAACTAGCCATTAATCCGACGTTTTTGGCACAGATTTAATAGCTAGTTACTAACTTATACACGTACGATCGTCGTTACGTTCATCGTAACGATGGTGTTTGCAAAACTCCGACTAGGGCCTCAGCCGAGCGATTAGCTATCTCCTGTTGCTATCATCATGCGCTGTTTCAATGCTGTTTCTATTGAAAATGACGTTTTAGCGATCATGCAACTCATCCTGTTGCTAAAAAAGCTTGATTGCAACAAAAAGCCTTTTGACATGAAGTGTTTCTATCGATAGTATGAAGTAGCGATCATGTACCGCTGTTTCAATGAATAAATAAATAAAATAAATAAATAAATATTGCTGAACAGTTCACACAACATTACCTAGCCCCAAGCTAAGCAGAGCTTGTGTTATGGGTACTAGATAATGACAGCATTTGATCGCAACACAACCTATTGCAATAGAAACAAGTACGTACTAAATGGTTGTTTCAAACGATAGAAATCTAAAAGATAAGTCATAAAAGTGGATTTTTTATTGTTTGAACTTGGGTTTTAATTACATTCCAAATCAAATAAAAACATTCAGTGACTAATAGGTACCTACGTACAAAACAATTTATATGTGTATGTATCTTTCATTTTAGGTTAGGTACCATGTCGAGAGCATATTTACTTGGAATTTATTTATTTGAATATATCGTCGCCAGTGGATAATGAGGAAGCGTGTTATAATCGAAAAGGGCCCCCCACCATATTCCCTCAATATATGAGGTGTGAGTAGGCAAACAAAAATACTATGAATGGCAATTCAAAAATCTTTATTAATAATTACATTAATAAATTATATCAAACAATATTTATTAAACGTTTGTATTGTACCTAAATTGTTATTTTATTGACCCAGCACCTAGGTACCTATACCGTTTGCCTATATGCTAACTTCATAAAATTTGGTAGGTCGAACTGCATTCTAAATTATTTATTTGTTGGGCAGCCGATTCTTCTTCGGTTAGACCCTCTACAGGCTGCCTGAGGGTCCAATGTTGTAAAGGTGTTTATTCGGGAGACATGCCTGCGATGCGCCTCTCCTCCAACGCGTACGCCCAGGCTGGCTCGGTGGTAACATCATGATCTAGAAATAAAAAATAAAATAAGCTATTTAAAGAAAATTACACAAAATGGGTATTTATGTAATAACATTTCACTTCAATGTGGTTACTTACTTTCCTTCCAAACTATTCCAAGCTTTAAGTATTTGATAATTCTTATATTTGTTAGAAAGTAAACAAACTTTTCTCACATGTCAAAAGCACAGAGTAAACATGTTTCTATCATAGACAAAACATAAAAGAGTCTTATTATACGGTCGATTAAAAATGGTTAGTACGTTTATACACGGTTCATAGCATAATCGTACTTGTAAAGTGGTTGGGTTATCCATAATTCGTAAAAACTTCAGATTGTAACACATCGATAGAAATCGGAGCAAGAAAAGATAGCTGATCGGAAACCATCGATAGAAATATTATTTTGTTAGCAACAAGCGGATGATAGAAATCGTTTGCAACATATTTAGCTGATCGGGCCACAGGGCACTCATTCGGTAAATTAGGTAGGTACCTACCGCTAATTAAGGTAAAAATAAAAAACCTTCCGGTTGACCTAGGCCATGACCCACATGAATCTCCCCCCTTCTGGATCCACCCTTGCCCCCCTGGATCCGCCCTTGCTGGTAGTAAGGTGCATCAAATAAAGCGCGCGCCATGTTTGTTGCCTAATTCTTCTAGGTTTGGTATATTCTATTGTTTGGTCACGTTTGAAATGTAGTCCACATTTAGTTTATAAGACGATTCAAAACGATCCTTGTGATTTTAATTTTAACCTTTGAATTTGAAAGTTTAGTTTTCTGACTAGAGCGACTCGACATTCGCAAATAAATTGCTGTTGTTCAATTACAGGACATTCTGAACCGCACGCGCAGCAAGCAGTCTCTACCGTGGTACAAGACGCTGCGCGAATACTACTACCGCCCGCAATGGGAGCTGTTCGATGTGCGCGCCGATCCCACCGAGGCGCGCAACCTGCATGGTCAGTTTAAGGACCCCACATGACCCACTATATCAACCTGCATGGTCAGTTTAAGGACCCCCACATCACCCACTATATCAACCTGCATGGTCAGTTTATAGGACCCCACATGACCCACTATATCAACCTGCATGGTCAAGTCAAGGAGCACATCACCCACTACATCATAAAATAATTACATCAAATCTCACTTTCCGTTGAAAATAATTCTTCTTTACAAAGAACAATTTTTTTGATTTACCCCCGAAAAGTTTTCCCAGTTTGAATTTAAGGTGGTTGCTTTCGCTTGTGGCGCGAAATTCAATCTATCACCGACATTGGTTTCCTAAAGTTTGTATGGTAGGATAAGAATGTACTAGTGTGATAGTGTGTGTCGTTGCAGGCAAGCCGTCCTTAGCACGGGTGGAGCAGACGCTGACGGAGCGGCTGCAGGCGTGGCAACGCGCCACACGTGACCCGTGGCAGTGCGCGCCCGACGCCGTACTGGAGCGAGAGGGCAGCGCGCCTGTCTGTCGCGGCCTCGGATATTAGCAGACGCTGACGGAGCGGCTGTAGGCGTGGCAGCGAGCCACACGCGACCCGTGGCAGTGCGCGTCCGACACCGTGCTGGAGCGAGAGGGCAGCGCGCCTGTCTGTCGCGGCCTCGGATATTAGCAGACGCTGACGGAGCGGCTGCAGGCGTGGCAGCGAGCCACACGCGACCCGTGGCAGTGCGCGTCCGACACCGAGCTGGAGCGAGAGGGCAGCGCGCCTGTCTGTCGCGACCTCGGATATTAGCAGACGCTGACGGAGCTGCTGCAGGCGTGGCAGCGCACCACACGCGACCCGTGGCAGTGCGCGTCCGACACCGTGCTGGAGCGAGAGGGCAGCGCGCCTGTCTGTCGCGGCCTCGGATATTAGCAGACGCTGACGGAGCGGCTGCAGGCGTGGCAGCGCACCACACGCGACCCGTGGCAGTGCGCGTCCGACACCGTGCTGGAGCGAGAGGGCAGCGCGCCTGTCTGTGGCGGCCTCGGATATTAGCAGACGCTGACGGAGCGGCTGCAGGCGTGGCAGCGCACCACACGCGACCCGTGGCAGTGCGCGTCCGACACCGTGCTGGAGCGAGAGGGCAGCGCGCCTGTCTGTCGCGACCTCGGATATTAGCAGACGCTGACGGAGCGGCTGCAGGCGTGGCAGCGCACCACACGCGACCCGTGGCAGTGCGCGTCTAACACCGTGCTGGAGCGAGAGGGCAGCGCGCCTGTCTGTCGCGGCCTCGGATATTAGAAGACGCTGACGGAGCGGCTGCAAGCGTGGCAGCGCACCACACGCGACCCGTGGCAGTGCGCGCGCAACGCCGTGCTGGAGCGAGAGGGCAGCGCGTCTGTCTGTCGCGGCCTCGGATATTAGCTTACCGAGATCAACACGTGCGTGAGCACGTCACCCGCGCTTTGCCTATAGCACAGATTAAATGATAGTAGTAACTTTATAAATTATTGTGTAAATTTTGTGATTTTATAAATTATTGTAGTGTCCTTGCAGGGTTCATGTTGAGATCTTAGAATATGTAGGTACCTAGTCCACCTTGTACACCACATGAAGCAATAAAACTTTATTAGGTACTATGACCACAGAATAAATATTAGTATAGGCTATGACTAGGTGGTACCTACCACGCTGGTATCTGTTTGCCTTTTCTTACCAACTCTTTGGCAGTGATGTTAATGTAGCACATTTATGATAAATTTGACATGTTTTACACCAGTTTAGCTTATTTATTTCTCGTCAAGCATACCTATACCTACCTTATTTTTTAGCCAATTTAATAATAGTTGTAGGTATACACTATATATACAAAAAAAACTGGTATACTCGTTGAGGAAGGTATACTACACCTAGGAAGATTTAATGTGGTATACACCATGAATGTATACACGTACGTGTTTTGAACAAAGATAGAAGTCTTTGGTCAAAGAGAATACAATAACATCTTTGGTTTTGAACTTATGATACCATAGACAAGCAATACTACTTTCTCATTTCTCATGAGAAAGAATTAAGGTGGTTGCTTTCGATTGTGGCGCGAAATTCATTTTTTTTCGTGTTTTTTGCTCATCACAGCTCATCAACACTTCTTCAAACGGCGAAAACTATGATGCCTGTAATTATATGACCTAGCCCACAAGTTTTAATTTATAGTATCACATAAATATCATTAGTGCATAATATGCACTCGTGTTTTAGAGCCCTCACAATAATGCCCGTTTGCACTAAACACAAGTTAGGCTTGTCCTAGTTATGATACACGTATGAATAAGAACAGCCTAGCTAAAAAAATTATTTGCACTAACAGACTTCTCATAACTACGTCGTAACTTGGGCATTGCCTAGCTAAGAGAATGATTGAATGAATGTAACGATTGTTTTTTTAAACCGGCCAAGTAATGTAGAACACATATTTTTTTTTATCATATCTTCACATTAGTTTAAGTGATAAGTTAAAAGGAGACAAAAGATATGGCGTTGGTTTGACAAACAAACGATCCACAGATTACAAAAAATACAACTTAGGTATTGCCTACGCTCTAGTCGCTTCATAATCGGGCTCATAAAGTTACATACATACATACATAAACTCACGCCTGTTTCCCGGAGGGGTAGGCAGAGACCACGGATTTCCACTTGCTACGATCCTGACACTCCTCTTTTGCTTCATTCACTCTTATCACATTCTTCATACATGCTCGTCGGTTAAGGGTACTCTTGACCTGGCCTTTTTCCAGAACGTCTCCGATGTGGTCTGAATGCGTTCGCCGAGGTCTTCCCCTTCCCACTGTCCCATTCACGCTCGTCTTGTGTACCCGTTTCGTCAATCTACTATCGTCCATCCTTTCTAAATGCCCAAACCATCTAAGCATACCTTTCTCAATCCTAGTCACTACGTCTTCTTTAATTTCACAACGCTCTCTTATCACACTATTCCTTATTCATTCATAAAGTTAAGAATCTCGTATGTGGATGGAATGGTTTTGACAAAGTTATATGAAAAATAAATATTTTCAGTAGTACAACTTTAAGGTACTGGTAACACTGCAGGTGATCCGAAACATTTTCTTGTTTGATGACCGACTATAGCCATTTTGTAGCATTTAATTGCAGGTTTTTTTTTGTTGAGTTCAGTAATGCCCAGTTTCTTTATGAAAAAAAAACAAAAGTCGTAACGTAGTCGTTTTTAAAATGAAAAATCAGACAGACTATTTTTCCTTTGTGTATCTTTCGAAGTACCAGGAGAGCAGAAGTTCATAGGAGATGCATACCTACTAGGGGGTGCATTTCGAAACTTCGAAGTTTCGTAAATTCGAAATTCATAGCCTTTTTTGACCATTTTTCAAGTTCGAAATTTTTGCCCACAAATTCGAAGTTTCGAATTTTTTCGTTTCCAAGATTTACCCACGCAAATAAGGCATCTTATGTATACCAACACCTCATTTCTATAACTTCGACCAGTGTTGTACAGTGTAGTACATTTGTAACTGCCTGAGGAACCCGGTGTTCGGCTCTTCTCATCCACTTTCTGCCCGCCGCCTTTCGTAGGTCATCGCTCCACCTAACCAGAGAGTGCCCCTCGCTACGTTTGCCAAGACGCGGTCTCCACTCAAGAACTCGCTTACCCCAAAGATTGCCGGTTCTTCGTCATATATAACCAGCCCATTGCCACTTCAGCTTGCTAATCTGGTGGGCTATGTCCGCATAGCGGCATGCATACATGACTTTAGTTCTCTGTCGGATAATCTCATTCCGGATTTTATCTTTCAGATAAACTCCAAGCATAACCCGTTCCATAGCTCGCTGTACAACCTTGAACTGGTGGATTAGCCCTACCGTGAGTGTTCACTTCTCGGCACCATAGGTCATTACTGGTAGGACGCACTGATTGAAGACTTTAGTCTTCAGGCATTGTGGTATAGGCGACGAGAAGACTTGGCGTAGTTTTCCAAACGCTGACCAGCCCAAGTAAATCCTCTTCTTGGCCTCCTTCTCAAAGTTGTGTCTACCTAATTGCAATATTTGCCCGAGGTCTAACGTAATTATGAATAACTTCGAGTGAACGACCTTTTACGACGACTGGTTCCGGTTGTATGTAACAATTGTACATCACCTTGGTTTTATCCATGTTCATCCGGAGACCAACTTGTTGAGAGGAGTCAGCTAGGCCATCTAGCATGTATTGCAGCTCCTGCAACGACTCCGCCATCAGAACTATGTCATCTGCGAATCGCAAGTGTGAGATATACTATCTTCTTCCAGTCCAGCGTCTTGAGCAGATCCTCCAATGCATTGGTGAACAGTTTCGGTGTTAAATGCACTATGTAATTGGATAGGATTAGACTGCTGGTCCTGCATTAGAATGCTCATTGTTGCATTTTCATATAGGCATCTCAACACTTCGATATAACGATAGTCCACTTGGCATTCAGGCATCCCAGAACTGCCCAGGTTTTGATGGAGTCAAAAACCTTCTTGTAGTCCACAAACGCTAAGCACAGTGGCCGATTACACTCCTCAGACTTCTGTACAATCTGCCGTTCTGTGTGAATGTAGTCTACGGTGCAGTAGCCGCTTCGAAACCTGGCCTGTTCCGGTGGCTGAAATTCGTCAAGCCTTCGTGCGTGACTATTTGTGATGACCCTTGAGAACAATTTATAGACGAGGCTCAGAAGAGATTTGTTACATTTCTTAAAGAAAAGGACTGCAATACTCCTGTTCCATGCCTCTGGAGTTCTCCCGTGATGTATGGCAGAGTTAAATAGCCTTTGTAGTTCCTTCAGCACTGGAACTTTACTCCTCCTGCCTTCAAGCTCAAATGTAACTCTGCCATCACCGGGGGCTTCTTCATTTTTAAATTGCTTGAGAGCCATACAAATTTATTACAAAAAAAAACATAAATACAGAATATTATTTGATTTTACTATGTTTTTTTTATTATCTCCCATATCATTATCACAGATCATAATCAACGTAAAATTATAGAAGTAGGTTAACCGGTTCACTGCCAGGCTTCAGCGATGACCCGGAAGGGGTCTTCGTCGTTGCTACACGTGCATTCCAAGCGCGTCGGTAGGTAATCATAGTATTTTCGTATGTTTTGGATTAGGTAGATCACATATCTGACTCTAACTCTATCTGCAAAGGGACGCGCAGATCTCGAGAATAAAAGTTATATTTTCTGTCTGAACTTCGAACTTTCGAAATTGAGCATCCGAATTTCGTAAGCCAGTTTCGAAATTGAAAAATATTGAAACTGCACCCCCTAATACCTACTCTACTACAGACCACATTACCTACATAATACATAATGTATATTAAGATCCAATAGGGATTTTCAATCTGGCATTTTTGAAAGAAACGTCTTTATTTTTATTTAATTATATTTTAATGTGTTTTTTCGAGTTATGGGTAAAGCCAAAATTTTATCACTAGTAACATAAAAGTAACAGAATAGTAACGTTAATACTTTTACGTTACCGTAACGTAAAAGTAACGTAAAAGTGTTGTAAGGCTGCATGCACAATGAGGGCTACCGTTTACAACACTTTATTTATTTTAGAAATAAACGAGCGTAGCTTACAAAAATGTATGTAATTTGACGTTTTGATGACCTCACTATACAGCAGCGCCTCTAACGGCGAATTCACACGCGTTAACCCTCATTAATGAGATTACGCAAATGGCAGGCTATTGTTATTAGTTAAAATAAAACTAAATAGAATGTATAATTCAGAGGTTTAATGAAATTAACTTATACTTATATTTACTATCCCAAATAAACTGGATGTTAAATAAGCTGAAGGAAATTAGTTAATTTCTTTAACATTCTCCTCATTTGGGAAAGTAACATACCCATTACAATTTGCATCTGCGTAAAGTAAGAACATCACAACATCTTCTTTAGAAATAATGGATATATCATTTTCTACTAATTTAAACTTTTTTTTGTCTCCTTTCAATGATTTAAAACCTTGCACATCCAGTTTTTTTTTTAAATTTGTCAACTTCTTGTATTAAGCATACGTATCGGTAAGTACGTTTTCCTTTTTTAGTATAAAAATTCGCCAAGATATAGTTCCCTACTTCTTCAACACAATCTTCTAACAATACGACGACGATATAACGACATATTTGGGTAGCAAAAAAGGACATTTCTTTTTGTATTAAATTTTTTGTTGTTGTTAATTTGCCTTTAAATTTTTATAAACAAAATAAACGTATACGTTTGAAATTGATATTTACATAACTAGTAAATACATCAATGTTACAATCAGAAACAAAAACTCGTCATATTACTCAATATGTTTCTTTATTTATCATTAGACGCAAATAAAAATCTAAAAGTGTAATAAATTTTGGCTTTACCCTTATTTTGTATTATTTTGGGGGCATTATTGTTAAAACGGTGGGAATAACCAGTGTTATTCTGCGTGTTTGATTCCACAAATGTTAATAGATGGTGTAGGCTAGCACGTGGTGATAGATTCAGAGTCAATTGAGATAGAACACAAATGAAGTACACGGTGTCTGATTGTTCCTGTTTATTCTATACGATAAGACTATGTAACAATTAGCTTGTCATATTAAATTAAAGTAATTACTTTCTAGTATAATTACATACATGGCCATACTCGAAGGCAGTCCAAAAAGAGAGGAAAAGGAAGTGTCAATCAGTGTCAGAAAAGAAATATGACAGTCCGCAGTAAAGCTGCCATAACGTAAAACAAAATGATGGTGTATGGATTACAACAATGTTACCACATTCTAACAATTCTAACCGGTGTAACTTGGATAAATAGCACATGTGTGATGTAGTTAAATTTAAGTGTATTGCGTGTCTTTACAAAATGGTGGGTTTTTCCTGCAAAAACTCGGTTTTTCTGCCACTATTTAAACTGGGTTATGATTTGACGGAGATTCTTGACGACTCGACTAATTTTATAACAAATTAATATCACTTTACATGGTCGAAATTGTTTGGAGCAATCCCCAGAAGCCATTATATGAAGAAAAAAATGAAATGAAAATGAAATGAAATGAAAAGAAATATATTTATTTGACAATCCCACAAAAAACACAGAACAGACAGAATATAAAACGATAGCGTAGATACAACAAAAACATATGAAAGCAAAACAAAAGAAAACAAAACATTTATAATATCTACAGACTTCATTTAAAAATATAAACAATAAATAAATAGTCCGCTCTATGCGATAAGGTGTGAAAGTTATTTTTCATTTGTTTAAGATGTTAGCCAAACAGGCCCGGTCTCAGCATAATGCTGCTCCATATGCAAAATAATATGGAGCAGCGCTGGTTTTCAGACTGGGCCCAGAAAGAGTGACTCCTTATTACTGAAGTGAGTGAAGAAGAAAGATTCCATAGGAGGCGGACTGATTATTTGTAACTTTTCAAAGTAGAAGTTCATAGGAGATTTTAGAAATTCTTTCAACCTACATTATTTCTGAGAGCTACGTTTTATGAGCTTCCTCCTCCACTCAACTCCGTAACGGTTTAGCGAATTTAAATGGTATTCGGTGCGGTGGTATGGATGCGGGGACTATGCATGGAGGGACTGCTTTTCATCCCGACACTACCCATGCGAAGCCAGAACGGACGGGCAGGTAGTAATACATATTAATCTAAACAACTATGAGATTCGAAATCGGATTCAGCTTTGATTACCTACATTGGTAATTTTGCGTGAATGTAGGTTCTTATTAAGCATGTAGCAAGGCGGCCGGAGCGGATATAGAACGTTTTTTTTTAAAGAGCTGTTCCCGTTTTACAAGTGAAGCCAAGGGTGTGAATTAGTAAAATTTGATCCACGCTGAAAAAATGTTCTGTACCCCTGGCGTATCACTTTGACGTTGACGGTGACATTTCTTTGTTTACAAAATAAAATATACTTACTTGTACGTACAAGTACATGTTTAAAAAATTAGATTATAGGTTATGAGTGAATATTCATTTCACAGATTATCAGAGTATTAGGTAATATTTAAGTTAGATAAAAATAATCCGTTCCTGGTGTTTATGATTACGTCCGACTGTGACTGTGTTTACTAGTTGTGGGGCTGGTACTTTGTACGTAGATAAACCACAATTTAGCAGGTAAACATAAGCAATGGCCACAAACTACGTGAAATACACTCAGCTAATAAAGAACTCGACGAACTACGCTCGTCGGATGAACCGCCTCTCAAACCGGATCTTCGGGGAGGTGGCCATCCCGACCAACGACAAATCCATGAAGGTGGTCAAAATGTTCTCGGAAAGGCCCTTGCACACCAATGAAGAGATCATTCATTACTACCCGCGGCACGTGGAGACAGGGGCTCTCATGCTGAAGCTGAGGGAGTATGGGCTGTTCCGGGACGAGCACCAAGACTTCAAGGAGGAGATGAAGAGGCTACGAGAACTCCGAGGCAAAGTCAAAGTGTGGAAACGAAAATTGGATGAAAAGAAGGAATAGTGTTACGGTTGACCCTAGTTATAGAATAAAACAATGTAAACAATGTCACTCTTTACTACCCCCCATAATGAAACAAGTATGCAAACTATAACATTTAATAATTAAATTAAACTTGACTAAAGCTACTAGACGCCATATGATTCATACAAAATATCCTCATAGCTCTCATAATTCAAATGATGCACATCATTTTTCAGCATAAATTCATCATTTTTCGTGTTGTCCACATACATTTCATTAACATCATTGTTCTCAATGCTCTGGTACGGGATCTGATCCGTGGGGCCAGTGAAGAATATCACATACAGGTAGAACACCATGAAAGACAGCGCTGGCACCAGAATGGTTGTCATGAACATTCTTAATGGAGTTGACAAGAAGGTTGATGTATGCCGGTAGGGGAACTCAACAGTCGAGTTCTTCTCATACACTTCCTCCATCCAAGGCATTAATCTGAAAATCAATTACTAGACTATCTGCTAGGTATGGCCATAAGAATAAATAGATACGTAGCTGCTACTCCGGCCTAAAGTAGATTTAAAAATAAAAATTTATAAAAATTTATGACTTATGACTTTAAACAAGTTCATTAAACCCCTGTTTTCAGGGTTCTTATACCAGTTTTCATATGAATAAAACCGCGTTGAAGTCAGCCCATTATTATTATTATTTATACTTTATTGCACATAAAATGCAAAAGGTGGACTTAATTTCTGCTAACAGCTGTTTCTATACGAACCAAACCTGGTTTGTGACAGCTGGTGGTTGGCGTAAGTACTACTTACAAACTAACAGATAAATAATGCTGGAAAGTTCACAAAACATTATCTAGCCCCAAGCTAAGCAGAGCTGGTGTTATGGGTAGGTACTGAGATAACTGATATAGGTACTTAATACAATACATTACATAGATATTTTTTGTTAAGTATACCTACATAGAAAATGGGTTGGGTTTAGAATCGTTTGGCAGGAGGAGGAGGGTGGGAGTAGGGGGAGAGGAAGGGGAGGGGTACCCCTTTGCCCCTGGTACCAGTCCCATAACAAGGTAACTTATACTTTTCGAGAAAAAAAATAAATAAATTTATGAGGTTAAGTATGAAATTTTTGAATTGGAAGTGTCAGATGTTACGGGAGTCATCGCCAACTTGCAGGGAGGGTGCAGGAAATTCCAGCCTCGGCCCCCTTGTCCAGGAAACTTGTGCTTTTAAAGAAAAATAATAAAGAAAATTTTACAAAATCGGAACGTAAAATAATAATATTAAAGATTTAATTTATGAGTAGGTACCTCTATCTGTAGAGAAGGGATGTTGAAAGAAATAAGACAGATCCTTTTGAGGAATTAATTAATGTTATAAATTATGGATTTTTTATTGTTGACTGACTGTGTGACTCGACACAGAGCACCCCGACAATAGTTGGTTAGGTCCGAAAAGAGTGGCAGACCCGATACGGAGCACCCCGACTCCACGTGGTACTGTGCGTCACGCCCCTAGAGTGTATATAAAAACGCGGAGCCAGTAGCTCGCGTGGGAGATCTTGAGTGGAGTAAGCCCGCGAGGCCGAGCGGAGTGAAGGGGGGAGCTGGCGAGCGAAGCGAGCCGGTGACCTCCATAGCGTAGCAAAGGTCGAGTGGGTGAAGCGACACTCAAGGGCGACCTAGCGAGAGTACTGGCGGGAGCACATACCGGAGTCCGACATTTAAAATATCCATACTTAACAAAAAAAAAAACTTATTTTTTTTCTCGAAAACTGTAAGTTACCTTTGCATAGGAGTGGTACCAGGGGCGAGGGGGTACAAATCCCCCACTCCCCCCCCCTCTCCCATCCTCCTCCTGCCAAACGATTGTAAAGTTTTACCAAAATCTCATACTTAACCTCAAAATTTTCTTTATTTTTTTTCTCGAAAACTATAAGTTACCTTGTTATGGGATTGGTACCAGGGGTGAGGGGGTACCCCTCCCCCTCCACCACCCCCCATCTCCCCCTCCTCCTCCTGCCAAACGATTCTAAATTTTTACCTAGAAAATACCCAGAACATCTGCAGATCGTACAAATATTTGTTCCGAGGCGGGAATTGAAACAGCAATCTCCTGCGTCGCAGGCAAACCTTCGCCGTCGTCATGAGGTTCTCACAACTATTTATTCTGTTCATCTACATTAATATGTTGACAATATGTTGTACCTAGGTATGTATATACAATATGTATACATACCCATCTATTTAATGATAAATTACTTATTTTAAATAAATAAATACACAGATCTAAATAGGTAGGTACTTAATGAAGTAATGTTTAAAAAATTTAAATCCGTTATTGGCTGTAAGCATTATGTATTGAACTAAGCAATTAATATCTAAGGGCTATGGATTTTTAATAAATAAAATAAAAATAAAATAATTTACGTACCTATTAGAGAGTATCATTTTTTAAAAAGTTATTCTCGATCGAGTTAGTCTTCTTTTGACCTTAGTACTTACTTCTTACTTCCTGAATGCTTTTGACGCATTCCATCAAGCCACAGAACAGACAGCTCTATTATAAAAAAAAACTCTATGAGCTCTACTTTCTACTTCGAGCCAACGTTTTCTTCATTATTTATAAAAAAAAAAAAAAAATAAGTAGGTTCATGTCTTTCTGCCGCTCCGAAGGTTAAATGATAAAACTTCGTTTTGTTTGCTTCAAAAGAAGCAAATTATAAAAAATAATTATCTACTATTAATCAATTAAGTATTGTGATTACCTTTTTTATATACTACTTATAATGACGGAACAAGCAGATGGCCCACCTGATCATAAGCGATATCCTCTGCCTATGAAAATGAAAAATGAAAAATGTGTTTATTACAGCAAAATACACATCCAACAAACAATATTCACAATTTAACATAGTTAAGAGGTACATAAATTGGACACAAGTATTTCGCTGACAACTAATTAATCCTAGGTGGTAATATCTATCGGTTTCCTCACTAGGCGAGGCCTGTATCGAGGAAACCTGAACACGAGGAAATCATTATTTTATTCAAAACAAAATTGTATGAACAATGCATTATCACTTAGGTCACGCTCACCTAGGACGCGCCCTATGTGGCATTGCACTGCGTCCGCCACCCTGAGACAAAGATGAAAAGTCTCATGTGCCTGTAATTTCACCGGTAACCATACCCTTCAAACCGGAACACAGCAATGCGAGCACTACAGCTTTGCGGCAGAAATAGGTATGGTGGTAGTACTTCCCCTGACGAGCTCTTTCACAAAAAAGCTCTACTACTACTAAAAATTAAAAAGCAATAAGTAAGTAATAAAAGTTATTGGGAATTTGCTTCAACAATGATGTCAACACTAGAATAAGACAAAGTATATTTACTGTGCCTCTCGCTCGGCTCGTTTCTTGTCATAGCAGCGCGCGGTCCCTTTTAGGTCCATGATAATTTTTGAATGAATATTTATATCTTTGATTTTTGAGTAGACAGAGTATAGGATTTGTCTTTTCATTTCGATAGTGGCGGTGTCTCCCATGAAATTATATGGTGTCTCCGGTGTCTCCCAGGAAGCGAAGACAATCCAAACCGTAGCGAAAAAATTCTACGTCTATGATCCAAACACAGTAGTTAGCAACCCGGTACATTCATGCCCGGTATATATTGTAATTTTTGGTTAGCACAGAGTAGTACATTATATATAGTGGTTTGTGGTTAGGTTAATAAACATGGAAGTATTGTTCGGAGGTAGGTAGTAAAAGTAAAGCATATAGCTTCATCTTGGTCAAGCAGCGCAAAGGGGAGCTGAGGGGAAAGATGTTGCTCTGTACAAAGACTGTCGCGGACTGCAGGTACCTACTGCGCGCGAGCTGGGGCACAAGGACCAGCTCGTACGGACCTCCTAGCGGGGCACGAGGACCAGCTCGTACGGACCTCCTAGCGGGGCACGAGGACCAGCTCGTACGGACCTCCTAGCGGGGCACGAGGACCAGCTCGTACGGACCTCCTAGCGGGGCACGAGAAATAGCTTGTACGGACCTCCTAGCGGGGTACTAGGACCAGTGCGTACGGACATCTTAGCGGGGCACGAGGACCACTCGTACGGACCTCCTAGCGGGGCACGGCTCTACTCTCTGAAGCTGCAAACACTAGATCACAACAGGGGCTGATTTTTCAAAGCTTATACCGAGTTACTATAAAACTCGAATTATGCTTTGTCTTTTGCATTGACAAGCAGTTTAAAAGCGATCGAAAGAGTCAGAACAGGTGTTACTATTCCAAGGATATTCTGCGTTTAATTAGTAGCACGGTAAAGCTACAAATTACGAGTGTGTTATTATAATAACATAAATAAATAGATAAATAACATTATTTTCCTAAATTCAAAGAATATACTACCTATTTAACAGAAGGCTCAAAACACGCGCAACCATGGCTATACACTCGTAGCACACAGCACAGCTCATAGCTTGTAACTTAGGTACCTATTTTGTGAGAAGTCCCATCTATTGAGACCTTGATGCAATACTATCAGATAGCTGCTTCCCTGGGTACTTGCATCGTGTTTGTATGATCGTAAGGAATTAACCAAATAAAACTACTGAAAAAATAGCCATCATTTATTTGATTACAAAATCTTTCGTCAGGAAATAAATTGCTACATAAAATATATTATAACAGGAAATGCCTCAACTGCTTACGAGTCAGCAGCGGTGCCGTGTGAGTGTGCTGAGCGAGCACTGCGCGCACAGCACGCTCACGCGCACGGTGCAGTGTCGCGCCGCCGCGGAACTAAACTCATACTTACCAAGGACTCACTTAACATTGTATTACATTACATCAGTTCAAACTAGGATGAGACAACATTAACATATTGAAAGCCACAAACAAACAGAAACGAACCAGCAGACACGTCGCAGTAACGTACTTCTCACCTGGACCTGACCGTTCACATTCCGGTCACATAGTGACGCAGTCACTAACAAACACTGTTTTATCTGTTCAGATTCTATTTGGCGAGGAAGATGCCCATTTCACTGGACTATATAGGCCAGTCAATGATGATTACGCTACGCGGGTGGGGAGTGTAAATCAACCCTTCTAATTCAGTTCTCTGGTCTAGTGAAATGGCCATCTTCATAGTGAAGTAGAATCTGAATCGAAAACGAAATATTCGCGATACTACAGACCGTTCACCGTAAGATGTCTCCTGCCTTGGTTGGCACTATTCCCAAGGCATCTTACGGTGAACGGTCTGTAGAGACACGGTCCAAGACGAGTATATTATACACACACATGGAGTCGTTTCAAGCTCGGTACCTAACGACGAGGGCTACAGAGGACCTGTTCGTGAACAGCACAGTCTTAGATCAGAGGGCCTAGAACGGGTTTGTCTAAGTTTTGCATTCGGTATCCCGACTTTCAAATTACGAGTCGATATTTGTTTTTCGTTATTCCGAGTGGTTCCAAATTACAAACTTGTACAAATCTCTCAGCTTTTGCCTACAACGACACAGGTAACCGATAGTCCGCGTCCACTCGTCTCAATCGTCTCGTGATCCACTCATCCCGACCCTGGAATGCGCCCAGTGTTTAGATAGATGGCTTGGTCGAAATCAATTGAGTGCGCTGTTACATCGCACAAGTAATTTGCCCAATGGAAGACTTGACGAAAAGAGAATTTGACTAAACTAAAATTATTTTTGATTATTTATGAATGGCTTCCATGGAATATTCCAAGTAATTTAGCCATGTCAAGTACCTAATAATAAATTGAAGTGATAAAACTAAGTCAAGTCGTCAAGTCATAACCCAGGTTAAAATGATGACAGTGGAACCGAGGTTTTGGAGGAGAAAATCGACCATTCCGAAAAGACACGCAATACGTATCCACACATGTGCTCTTTAAATATGTAGAACGGTCACAGACTATTTCCACGTAACAAGTCCCAGCTGACATAGGTACTCGTACTTGGAGAACGTAACAGCGTAAGGCGTAGGTACGTTCACTATAAATTAGCAACATGATACAACTCTACCTAAGTTTTATTTTGTTACAAATAATATTTAAAATATCGTAAACCAACAGAAAACATCGTGAAATTATTTTATATGTACAATCAATTATTGTAATTACTAATACCTATGCAGGTTTTTCATGAAACTATCAATAAAAAATATTATTTTAAGCCAAGTGCACCGTTGTGGACTTAGCCTGGTACTATTATTTATTCTGTAACTTAGCCTATGTTTTCTTATTGAAGAGACAAAGAGTTCTTCATAATTGGTTAAGAAGTTGGTTAGTCGATATGGCGAGTGAATGTTCATTGCACCATCGGAGGCTGCAATGCTCTACGTGCAGCCCAAACGACGCGCAAATAACTAAAGTCCCCGCCACGAGAAGCTATACATTTCGTAAACACTAAAATATAACTCGACCAAGTGAAATTGCTCGTTAGTTTCGTATTACACGTATGTTACCTTGAGTTGATTGAATTTGGGATTAATTGTTGTTGATTGAATTGTCGATACGTAACTTTGTTTACAAAATGAATAGCTTCTCGTGGCGGGAACTTTAGACTGATGTGCAGGACACTCCTGCCATTTTGTGTTTAGGGTTCCGTATCCAAACAGAGCTGATGAGATCCTTTTACTAAGCCTACGATGTCTGTCTGTGAGTCTGGCCGCCCGTCTCTCAGTATAACGGTAAGACTAGCACACTTATCTAGTTTTTAGTATGTATACGAGATAAACGGGCCGCGTGCTTCGATGGAAGTGTTTATGGTATGAATGTCATGTTGATGTCCGTCTTGTTATTTCTCCAACTAATCATAGTAATCAATAGTCTTCAGTTTGATAGAACAAGAGCTCTGTGCACTTGACGTGTATTTTACTGCTAACAAAATGCTGCCACTACAGACCGTTCACCGTAAGGTGTCTCCTGCCTTGGTGGGCACTATTCCCAAGGCAGGAGACATCTTACGATGAACGGACTGTACTGAAACAGGCATGTGAATATGTTACCAGTAATACAGACCGTTCACCGTAAGATGTCTCCTGCCTTGGGAATAGTGCCAACCGTAGAAAAATAAATACTTCATGACATCTTACGGGGAACGATCTGTAGTTGGGAACGTGTGGTGGAGAGAACGAGAAATACCTATAACAGAATCTAACGAGAGAACGATTACCTACGAGTGATTGGGACAGAGACGTGCGAACAGATACTTTCTTGGATCAACAAATCATAATCAATGTGGTGATTCTTCAGATGACGAGAGTAAGGATATCGTTTCAAATTTTAAATATTGATAAATTTCAGTTATTGACATAGAACACTAGATACTTAGGTAATTATTTGTTTATCTCATCACAATAACGCTGTTATACTATCTAACAACTACACTCCAATACCATTTATTTGCTATTTCAAGGTGAACCTTGAAGGTTTGTTGTATGGGAGCCCCTTATTTGTTGTTATAGCGGCAACAGAAATAAATCATCTGTGAAAATTTCAACTGTCTAACTATCACGGTTCATGAGATACAGCCTGGTGACAGACGGACAGACAGACAGACGGACGACAGCGGAGTCTTAGTACTAGGGTCCCGTTTTACCCTTTGAGTATGGAACCCTAAAAAGATTATACTCCGAGTTTATTGGATACCAGGGATTAATAACAACCACATCAATCAAGGTATAACGTTCGTGTATCAATCATGTTTTTGTTTTTTATATCTCAATATTTTAATTTTCAGTCATCCGGTACGCGCGCCACACGCGCCCGGGCCGGGCCGCGTGCCGCCCGGTCCCGTCCCGGACGCGTGTTCGTGTGCTCTCGTACGTCTCACTACATGCAGTATAGCTGCTGTATACGTTCGTCCTACATCTGGCGATTCACAATGCCCCTAGCGGCAATGGCGTCCACAACGCGACACCTCTCGGTTCATAGAGCATGTCCAGTGTGACATTGTCGAGTGGAGTCACCTTGTAAAACATGTCATTGTTTCTGCGACCTGTCGGAAGCATTCGACTGTGTGAGTCATGATACTCGTCATTTTGAAGTTAAAACATTATGGCATCCGAAATCAGGTGATTAACCTTGTAAATTCTTACTTATTTACTTATCCAATAGAGTACAAAAAGTTGATGTTGGCGGTGAAAGGTCTTCAGGGTCGACTATTGACATGGGAGTACCCCAGGGTTCAATACTGGGCCCTTTTCTGTTTTTAGTATACATTAACGATCTCCCTTTTTATGTAAAAGACATATGTGACGTAGTTTTATTCTCTGACGATACGTCTTAAATTTCAAAGTTAAAAGATCGAAAAGATCAAAAGCTAATTACGATGATGTAAAAGAATCACTATCGCGAGTTCTTGATTGGTTCACTGTAAATAATCTGTTGCTTAATGTTAAAAAAACTAAACGCATTAAATTAACTTTGCCAAATGTAAAAAATTACCCAACTAATATCAAAGTAAATGGTGAGTCTCTTGTAAACTCTACTGTTTTCCTAGGACTTAATATTGACTTTTTTTATTAACATCTATTTCATAAAATGTATGCCGACTTATGTTCGAGTATATGCTGATGGCCTATTTATGTATGGAAATTGATAATCTATCTTATGTATACGGTACAATATAACGGGTAAAGTAAATAACAAATATTCCTGATTGTATATCACTGTATTCCTCTAGGTAGGGCGCTCCACATCGAGATAGATTATGAGCCGTTCTCACGGAGTGCCAAATAAGTACAAAGCTTGATTATGCGCTATTTGTCACCCGCGAGGCTCCCCGCCGGCCGCACGCGCCTGCGCGGGCCGGCGGACAGGCCGCAACATTTACATCTACATATCGTACAAAACTAATGCTCATATAATTACTTACAATATTGGTATCATAAGCAGGAGGATCAGTGTGCGGTACATCGAGTCGAGTGGGGGGCGCGTCCGTCCCGTTAAAGCTTTCGTTACTCCTGCAGTCAGGGGGGGAGGGGTCACCTAACGTGCAGGGACACTTCACAGACGTCTGCCGAGTCGCGCGGCGTGTGGTCGCGTGACTCGCTCGGAGCCGGGCGGAGATGCGACGCGAGGCCTCACACTGCAACCAATGTTAGCGTTCACACACCCAGTCGCCTGCCTGCCGTCTGCCGTCTGCCTGTGTCACCGTAATTATATGTCGAAGTGCACACCAACCAGGCAGTACTGAGGGTCAGTCGGCTTAGCGCGCCACGTGATATCAGATACCACGTACGACGTTCAGCCGCTAACTAGAGGCAGCGGCGAGCGAGCACGGCGTGACGTGCCGCCCCCAGGACTGCGCGGTGAAGTGGTGTGCGTCTACCGGCTCTGCGACGCCAGTAGGTGTCGCGCTGTACTCTCCGTACCTGGCTAGGTGTAGTCGTGTCGCGCTGTACTCTCTCCGTACCTGGCTAGGTGTAGTCGTGTCGCGCTGTACTCTCTCCGTACTTGGCTAGGTGTAGTCGTGTCGCGCTGTACTCTCTCCGTACCTGGCTAGGTGTAGTCGTGTCGCGCTGTACTCTCTCCGTACCTGGCTAGGTGTAGTCGTGTCGCGCTGTACTCTCTCCGTACCTGGCTAGGTGTAGTCGTGTCGCGCTGTACTCTCTCCGTACCTGGCTAGGTGTAGTCGTGTCGCGCTGTACTCTCTCCGTACCTGGCTAGGTGTAGTCGTTGAAGTCGTCGATGGCGACGCGTTGCTGCAGCGAGTGCCGGTCGGCGTAGGGTGCGGGCGCGCGCGCCGCCGCCGTGACGCGCTCCGCCTCGACGCGCCGCCGCAGCCGCTTGATGGCGCGCAGGCGCTCCAGCGAGTTGGAGGCGTAGGGCTGCGCGCCGAGGGTGAGCGAGCGCGCGATGTGCGCGGCGAGCGCGCAGTGCAGCGCCAGCTGGCGCGCCAGCAGCGCCGCGTTGTGGTCGGACACGACGGCGGGCGCCGCGTGCGGCAGGAACTCGCGCAGGATGCGCTCCTCCTTGGACTTCATGCGCACGCAGTGCATGCCGTGCGCCATCGGCTCCACGATCACGATGCAGAAGTTCAGCTGGCCCTGCGTAATACATTGTCATGCAAGTGAGCTACGTGCTCATTACAACGGTCACCAGGCCACCACCGGAGCCGAGAGGCGAGCCCGTAATGGAGCCGAGAGCTGTAATGAACAATGCTCACGCGTTTCATGACGTACGACGTTTTTCAACACACTTGCGAGGAAAAAGGTAAATAATATCGCGTAAATATACCTCATGCAACTGTTAAATAACAGGGGTTACTTTTAATGGTTTCACGCGAGTGTTTTGATATCTTGTTGTGCAGTTTCATACTACTTACTTACTAAACTAATGCAATTAAACTTTTGTTTGAACAATAAAGAACATGAAAGAAAAATAATAGATCATAATAAATAAATAAATAATGCTGGACAGTTCACATAACATTATCTAGCCCCAAGCTAAATAGAGAATTGTTTATTTCTAGGCGAGACAAGAACAAGAAAGAAGGTTGCTCGACGCACAGAAAACGCCTGAAAGAGCTATTGGTCCATGAAAGGTCTAATCAAGGGACCGCTTGCAGTCTCTTTAAAGCAAAAACTCATGGACATGCATTCTCCCCATCCTCACCTACGGTTCGCAAACCTGGTCGCTAACGAATATTCAAAAGTCCTCTTTCGGGGTATGCCAACGAGCTGTGGAGCGTAGTATCCTAGGAGTGAAACTCACGGACCGAATAAGAAACTCGAGAATACGCTCCGAAATACAGATAGCTGACGTCGCTCAAAAAGCTGCTAATCTTAAGTGGGACTGGGCTGGTCATGAGTGCTGTATGTCAGAACAAGAATGGACGAAGACCAAGACAGAATGGATCCCAAACAGACGACGGCCACGTGTAAGGCCCAGACGGAGATGGCGGGATGATCTAGGGCTCCTAGTTGAAGGATTGGTCCCACATAGCAAACAATAGAGACGAATGGAAGGAGGGAAGGGAGGCCTTTGCCCTGCAGTGGGATACCACAGGCTCTTAATAATTAAAAAAAATATCTCGCTGGAAAAATCGTAGTTGAATGTACTGTATTTCCTTACAAAAACAGTACTTTAATGCAATATAGTGCTGACGTCTCTGAGTCCACAACTCAGCAGCTCAGCAGTGAGGAAATGAGTTATCGAGCGGTCGCGAACCTGCCGTCACAGTCAAGGCCAACTTGGGCAACCAGTGCTGGGCTGTGCATGTGATCCCAGCAGTGGGCAGTGGGCAGCGGGCGGTACCTTGATGGTGTGTATGTGGAAGTCCGCGCCCGAGTCGTTGTACACGATGGACACGAAGTCGTTGCCGATGTATTTCCGCTTCTCGTTGCAGTTGGGGTCCGACTCCGAGTTGGGCATCGCCGTCGCCACGTGGAACTGCACCTGCAACCGACCCATGAGCGTCCTTTACCTTCCGTCTCCTCATGCGGATGGACAGCAGCACCACCCGAGTGAACATGAATACTGTGATCACCAATCCGCCTGCTAAGTGCTAAGTGCCAGTAATTATAGCAAATCCCCACACTGCACGTCGGCGGCTTCGAGACTATCGTGAACTGACTCAATATTGGTATTCTGCAGGTTTCAGAAGGACCCACACTTCACGTCGACGGCCTCGAGACTATCGTGAACTGACTCAATATTGGTATTCTGCTCTCTTATAACAATAATTTAGTCTACTTTCGGTTGATGGCGACCACATCGATGGTGTTGTATATAGCTAGTGTCCACCCGCGGCTTTGCCCGCGTTTTACCGGGATACAAACTAGTCTATAGCCAATCCAGGTCCTAATTTACCTGCGTAACTAAATCGAAATCGGCTCAGCAGTTTTCGGCGTGATTAAGTAGCAAACATAGAAACATCGTAACTTTGATATTTATGACATAAGTGGGATTGGAAAGAATATAAAAGCTAGCTATTTTGCTAAAATTCTCTTTGACACGTTTCTATCGTGTTGTATACATCGACACTAGATCGGAGCATGATCCGACTATACCAGTAGTTCAGCAAACAGTAGACATCGCGAGCACAAACTTGTACAAAACTATGCATCCATGATACAAAAAAACTAACTATTAAACTACTAACTTAGACTAAACTATTTCTTTCAGCTCGTTCAACTTTTTTTAATGCAAAACTTAAGGTGGTCGCTTTTCCATACAAACGTATTAGCACAAATATGGGCAAACAGAGTATAATTTTACACTGAAATGACTGTTGTTGGCTTTTATATTGGTCATTATTTGCGTCAACACATATTTGGTTGAAGAAAACAGTGGATTAATAGCGAAAATAACATCGAAATTTTAGTTCATTTATGTCAGTGTGTGAGTGTACACTGACAGTGTCACACACATAGCCGCAGATTAGATAACAGTAACATGTCACTTACACGCGACGTTGTCAGCTCGTGACTTACGCCGGCTAAGCGCTGTTGCCGCTTCGATCTGTCATATCATAATTAGCTCGGATAGAAAATATTAGAAAAACAAACATTTAGGATTGGACATGTGTATGCGAATCAGCCAGACAGCCGGAGGCCGCAATGCATTGCAAGGTCTCTACATATGAACTTTGTATAAATAATGGGAGAAAATTAAATTACAAACAACTAGACAGAAATTACAGACAAATATAATATTATCTTAATTACGTAAAAATTAAATTAAATACTACTAGCTGATCATAATTACCTATATATTTACGCACAAGGTTTTTTGAACTGAGACCTCACGAATACACACGGTTTAGGTAGGTTACCTTATTTATTTCGAAAAAATATCTATGTACATCCACATGTGGTTCGAAAAGTTAGACCTTCAACGTCGTTAAAATTCCTAGAAACGGGAGGTCAACAAAGAATGTTATACACTGGTTGTTATTTTATAGAGTAGGTACCTACAAGTTTCAAGATTCATAAATTTTAGACTTTTCCCAGTATTTGTATCATAAAAGCTACAAACGTAAAAAAAACAGCGTTGTAGGATTAGTGGAAGTACCCTAGAGGTTTTGTTTTTTTACATTTTTGATTTACCGTAACATCTCAGAAACTAAAATAGTTTTGAAATGTCGAAGCGAGGAACTTTCATATGACACCACATTTGATCTGATATTCTCACTTTTTTTTACCTCCTCTTGGACCCCAATATCTCAACAACCCCCCGACCGATATAGCTCATAACCTTACCAACAAATTGTACCAATACTATCACCTCCCAATCAAATTTCATGAAGATCGGATTAACGGTTCGGAAGTTATGCTCGGACAAACATACATACATACATACATACAAATGCCAATTCTTCCAAGTTGAATCAGAGAACTCGCTTCGCTCATTCAATATTAAAAAAAAAAAACATAGTATTGCCTTGTTTCAGTCGAAGTCAGTTCTGTGTAGGTAGGTGAAACTACAATCTTCAAACAAATTCGTTGAAATGATTCCTAGGGGTCTTATTCATTATAATTGCGAGTTAGGGTCTTCGGAAGATTCAGATATGCAGGCCCAGGGTGGGTATTGAACATTTTGCCTCCTGCTTAGAAGACAAGAGTTCATCTTACTATGACATGTTATGTCTGTTCGTGTATGTCACAGCCACTTTTTTCCGAAACTATAGGATCTATGCTGTTGAAACTTGGTAAGTAGGTGTATTCTGTGAACCGCATTCAGATTTTCACAAAAAAATAGAAAAAAACAAAAAAAAAATGGGGGTTCAGTTCTAAGTATTAGTACTTAGAACTGAAACTCAATTTTTTTTTTCATCAAACCCGTTGGTGTGGGGTATCTATGTATAGGTCTTCAAAAATGATATTGAGGTTTATAATATAACTTTTTTCTAAACTGAATAGTTTGCACGACAGACACTTCCAAAGTGGTAAAAAGTCCCCCCCCCCCAACCCCGTAACTTCTAAAATAAGAGAATGATAAAACTAAAAAAAAAATGTACATTACCATGTAAACTTCCAACGAAAATTGGTTTGAACGAGATCTAGTTAGTAGTTTTTTTTTAATACGTCATAAATCGTAAACCATCCAAGAACTTTGATATTATGTTACTTGCTGCTACGGGACCCTTCATGGGCGACTCCGACTCGCACTTGGCCACTTTTTTTTTTAATTTCCATAATATTATTTGCATGCAATGCATATCAGCCGGCCTAGCCAAAAGACATTCGCTTCGAAGCGATTCCATTCCTTTCTAGGCGCTAGTCCAGATGGTACGTTCCTAAGCACTAATTTATTACTAGTAGGTAATTGTGTTTATACTGTACTAGCCATTTCACCGCAGCTTGGCAAACAAACAAACAAACAAAACAACAAAGTTTACATATTTACAGGGAATTAATTTTGTAAACTTAAAAAAAAACCGAACGAAATAAAACGGCTGAACCGATTTTGATCCAACAAAGCTAAGAACACTCCCGACAAATACACCTATCAAACAAAAACAAAAAACGATTTCGGTTCATCCGTTCGGGAGCCACGTTGGGACATACAGACACACACACACACACACAGACACGTCAAACTTATAACACCCCTTCGTTTTTCGTCGGGGGTTAAAAAATACAAAATAATAGTGAAGATAAATAAAAAAACATAAAAAAGATAAATATTTTATACATAGTGTAATACAAATTAACAATCTTTTTTTTTAAGGAGAATTAGCCTTTTTGAAATGCAATCCTTTCCCTCATTGTCTCGCAAGTCGCAAAGGCCTCGAAATTAAAAATAATATAATTAATTTTTATTGAATGGGTTATCCTCTCTTTTAACCCCCGACGAAAAACGAAGGGGTATTATAAGTTTGACGTGTCTGTGTGTGTGTGTGTGTCTGTCTGTCCCATCGTAGCTCCCAAACGGATGAACCGAAATCGTTTTTTTTTGTTTGAAAGGTTTATTTTTCGGGAGTGTTCTTAGCTTTGTTTGATCAAAATCGGTTCAGCCGTTCAGCTTTGGGGTTTTTTTTTTAATTTTTACAAAATTAATTACTAACTCAACTATAATCTGGACCTCTTCAAGGCTAGAGTGAATAGGTGCCTTCTAGACCTTTGTGCTCCATCTTCGGCCGCATCGTCACTTACCAACAGGTGAGATCGTGCACAAACAAAGGTCTATCAATGTTAAAAAAAAAAAAAAAAAAAACTTGTTGAAAATAGGGTCAACTGCGGATTTCCTCAATGAAGAATTGTTACTTCGTCGGCTTTATTTCTCAAACTCAAGACATCACAATAATGGAAATGGAGCGCGACGAATTATTCCCATTTGTCACACTGATCTGTCCCCCCTAAGGTGACAGTTAGAACAAAAAAGTTGGATCTGTCCCCCTGTTGCGTGATTGGGTGATGGCTGGTACATTTGCGTGTAATTTTAATTTTAATTTTAGATTATTGTATGGAACCCTTCGTGCTAGAGTCCGACTAGCACTTGGCAGTTTTTTTTTTATTTTTTATGATACAAATTGGCAAACTAGCATACGGCCTGATGTGAAGTGGTCACCGTCGCTTATAGACACCGGCAACACTGGGGGTAATTGTCGATGCGCTGCCTACCCTGAAGGAATTTATGACCATTTTTCATGAAATAAAACATGGTTACGTACGACATGTACGACACGGGAAAACCTCAGATGGAAGCTCATTCCATAGTTTATAGGCACAGAATAAATAATAGTACTTTATGGGGAATAAATGATCTCGAGAAACGAGTCGTTCGAGAAACCCAGGGTTCTATGATGTGCGGATGAGCTTTGTCACGGTGCCGGGAAGAGCGATGGTAAAATCTCGATGCGAGGATGAGATCGGAAAGCTCGTCAGAACATTCCCCGTTGTAGAGGCGGTAGATCACGCAAAGAGATCCGATAGCTCTGCGTTGGCTAAGCGGTTCTAGAGTATCGGAGAGCTTGGGGTCACCGATGATGCTAATGGCTCTTCTCTGTAAGGAGTCAAAACGAAGCAGCTGGTACTTGGGTGCCCCGTGCCATAGATGGGAACAGTTTCTACGTGCGGCCTTACTTGTGCTTTGTAAAGCAATAGCCATTTATGCGGCGTAAAATAAAGTTTCTATGTGCATTATATTATGGGGGAGGCCTATGCCCAGCCGTGGACTTCAGTTGATGATCTATCAATAAAAGCTGAAAGTAAATAAATCTTTAGAAGAAAAAGCGGCCAAGTGCGAGTCGGACTCGCCCATGAAGGGTTCCGTAGCAGCAAGTAACACAACATAAAAGTTCTTGGATGGTTTACAACTTATGATATATTAAAAAAAACTACGTACTAGATCTCTTTCAAAACAATTTTCGTTGGAAGTTTACATGGTAATGTTCACCATTTTTTTTGTTTAGTTTTATCATTCTCTCTCTCGCAAACTATTCAGTTTAGAAAAAAATGATATTAGAAACCTCAATATCATTTTCGAAGACCTATCCATTGATACCCCACACAGGTTTGATGAAAAAAAAATGTGTTTCAGTTTTAAGTATGGGGAACCCCAAAAACTTATTGTTTTTTTCTATTTTTGTGTGAAAATTAGTTTCGGAAAAAAGTGGCTGTGACATACACGGACAGACAGACATACATGACGAATCCATAAGGGTTCCGTATTATTTTTTTTCGGAACCCTGAAAAACTACTTCATAGCTAGGAATTTATACCCAATACAACATAAATACATACATAGACACACGCCTTTTTCCCCGAAAGAGTAAGCAGAGCCTCTCATGTGCCTCTTTTCACTGTGGGTTGCACCATCGTGGGAAATACACGTGACAAGTGGTGAGCTCATCGCCGCCATTGCTTCCCACGACTGACTCTGCTAATGCTTTCTTCCAGTATAATACATTCCTGAAATAAGCTAGCAGTCAGGAACTACAAGCTAACTACAAGTCCAGGTATAAGACTTCATAAAATTAGTGTGCTGATGAAAATGAGCCTAAGCACGGCCAGTTTACTATTATCCATCGAGGAGTTCCGCTGTCCACGTTCCGTCTCCATCATCAGATCAGCTCGCTTTCACCATAGTATTGTACTGTCATCGGAACTAGATAGGTACGAGTATGCCAAATTTCAGCTCAATCGGATATCGCAGGAGACACCATTGTTGCCACCCGTGAAATATAGTAGTAGTAGAGCTTTTTTGTGTGAGAGTTCGTCCGGGGAAGTACTACCACCATACCTATTTCTGCCGCAAAGCAGTAGTCCTCGCATTGCTGTGTTCCGGTTTGAAGGGTAAGGGTGCCGGTGAAATTACAGGCACATGAGACGTTTCACCTTTATGTCTCAGGGTGGCGGGCGCAGTGCAATGCCACATAGGGCGCGTCCTAGGTGGACGTGACCTATGAGGTAATGCACTGTTCATAGGCAGAGGTTACCGCTTAACATCAGGTGGGCCATCAGCATGTTCCGTCATTCTAGTAGTATAAAAAACAAAAAACATTCTGAATGCAATGCTTGACTTGTTGCTGAAAATACCGAAATTGATATATGTGTGCCTATAATATTTGAGGAGTTCCCTCAATCTTCATGGATTCCATCATCAGAAAAACATTTTAATGAAAATGGCACCAATCTGGAAGTATATCATGTAATTTTTTTTCCTAATCGTTACGTAAATGGTATGAGGTAACAAACATAATAAAAAACTCTGGAATTGATAACCTCCTCCATTTTTTGAGGTCGGTTAAGAATCGAGTACCTACTTTTTGATTTGAAATAAGGACACACCACAACACTCACTTCACAAACATAATATTGGCTGAAGCAGAATCAGTGTATTTTGTAGATCATTACAAAAACATTTATAAAAAAAAAATAGTCTGGTATCGAACCCAGTACTGTGGTTTTAGTGTCGAGAGATCTACCCACTGGTTCACAAAAAAAAAGTAAAAAAAAAATACAAAAAATATAGGCAGTATAGAATCGAACGCAGTAACGTGGGTTCAGAAGTTCTGAGTCGACAGTCCAAGCCGCTAGTCCAACTATTTTGAAATTCGCGCGCCGAAATTAGCTTATAGTTCTAATACAATAATATCCTTGACTGTGTGCGTGAGTAGGCTTTCATATTGCTCGGAATTTGCTCGGCACAAGTATGTTAAAACTAGAGACTAAAATAACCTGAAATATAGCTAGGTACATAGCAAATAAACCACCATTTGCGTGAACGTTAGTGTTATGACATAATATGCACATTTTAATTCATAAATACATAAAATACTTCAAAATTTGGCAACAGCGCCATCTATTGACGCTGTCGTGCCTAGCTGACCACGAGGAACAACCTTAAGTACTTCTTTTTTATAAATCGAGCCTTTTACAACAAACATCACTTTCCGATAACTCTTCACGGTTTCAGAGTATACATAAGTGGACCTAAAATAAAACTCACCTGTATATCTAGGGCCCCCTACCCCCCCGAGACCGATTTTGCGAAATACAAATCTAATCAAACGCCGCCGACGACAAAAAATACTATGAAATTTTAGAACTTTATCAATTTTATCAAGTTTCGTCAAGAGTCAAGATTAGTTGAAAAATACGATCTGAACGCGAGTATTACATCCGAACAGATGAAAGCAAATTTGCCAGTTGTTGCAGACTTCGCTCGTTCAAGTAAAAATAATTGGGCTTCTGAAGAACAGACCTGTGTGTTTGTGTGTACCTGCATGACGTCATCGTGCCACACGTACGTGTACTGTCCGTCCTTGCCATCCGTCTCCAGGTTCAGGAAGAGGGGCTCCCCCCCCAGCACGCCCGCCCCCCCTCCCGCGCCTAAAGGTACCAGTGATCCGAGCTGACGAATGAATTCTGCATATCTGCAACATACAAGTCATTACTCATTGTGAGATTGGTGTCCGAGGCACATCCGGCCTAAGAATGGACCCTTCCGTCTCCTCCCACAGATGTTATATATATAAAATAGATAAATAATGATCGGCGGCGGCGAGAAGTGGCGGGGAGTTAACTTTAATCCCACTGATTGGGCGATGGAAGCTGTCTTCTCAGGGACCCATCCCCACCACCATGGATCCCGCACCTCCTGCCCTTCTGTGAAAATAATCATCTAAATACAGTCCTCTGCCTGTCATGCGGTGGCAAATTGTGAATTAACTTCCCGGATGTGGAGCTGAAATGCTCAGACGATGAAGTTGACCCGATTACAGAATGGGCTCCTCTCCCAGCGTCCATCACGGCCATCGAGACACCATCTTCGTGCGAGCCCAAGCCTGGGCCATATAAGATAGAAGACCAGTTTTTGAGAGAACTGCTGTGCCTAAAGGTACCAAATTACATCTCAAATTAAAGCTAATTAAATTTACTACAACTTCATATTTATAATATTTGACGTAGGATGCGTATTTTAGAAGATATTTCACAAAATAAGTGAACATTTCGAAAAAAAAAACACTTACGCTTATTTTTGGAGAACTGTATCTTAAAAACCAATGGCTCTATAGAGCTCGCGCTAGTGTAAAATTGTAGAAAATTTAGTCTACTTTAAAAGTTGTCGCAGTAACTGTACCGGTCAGACCCTTCCTTCACTAAGATATTGACCAAAAACTGAAAAAAAACCCTAAATTTCATAGTTTTTTGGGCACACCGCCGAACGCACAGCACTTGGAAAATTGCAAATCTGGTTTTTTAATGTTGGTTAAGGTCCTAACAACATATAAAAAAATCAGCGTGACCCGAACTTTTGCAAGCACGACTCACTTTTTATGTTTAACTTTACTGGACTAATGGTAAATTGGGTGTGCGGCCGCTGCGCTGCCAGCGTGCAAATGGAGAGGATGGCATGCTAAATTATTATATTTTAATTATATATTAAACATAGAAAATGTAACAAGTCGTCACAGGTAGTGGGCCACTTTTGACCGCGGGTAGCACCATCGTGAGAACATAGACGTGACAAGTGGTGAAATTGTCGCCGCCATTGCTTCCACGACTGATTTAAGTAATTATATATATTGTTGGATACAACTTGGATGGGTGGCGTTCAGCAAACTGGACGACATTCTTAAGTCCGCTGAAATTCCACAATGTCTGAAGACCCGACTTTATAACCAGTGTGTTCTGCCTGGCATGACTTATGGTGCCGAGACATGGACGCTCACGCAGGAGGCTGTGTACAGGATGAGAGTTGCACAGAGAGCCATGGAAAGCGCCATGCTCGGCATCAAGCTTATAGACCGTGTTCCCAACGTCGAGATACGAAGTCGAACGAAGCTCAAAGATGTTGGGAATCGTATAACGGAACTAAAATGGAGTTGGGCAGGATACCTGGCAAGACGAGGTGACGATAGGTGGAGTAAGGCGCTAACTGAATGGTGCCCAAGAACTGGATACAGAAACGTTGGTCGTCCAGCAGCGAGATGGGCAGACGATATCGCATGCGTCGCGGGCCGAACCTGGAGGAGACTGGCACGGGACAGAAAGCAATGGCACAGGCAAAGAGAGGCATATACTCAGCAGTGGGTGAAGTCAGGCTGTGGATGATGATGATGATATTTTGTTGAGCCCTTAACGAGTATCGGTATTCATGAATGGCCCGTTATGAGAGTGAGTACTGCTAGTAGACGTAGTCGCGTTACCTGACGCTGCCGTACTCGTTCCGCAGGATGGCACACTCGTCGTCCTGCTGACCGCGCGCCGCGTACAGCACGCCCACCTGCGGACACGCGGCACGGTTACACTCCTGTTTCACTTCAACAAGAGAAGCGTTATACGATCTCGATCATTTTTACTATATTAATGACACGATAAATATGTAATTCATTACTAAAATTAACAGCCCGTAGGGTTTTAAATTTGATAATTAACATATTAATAATATTTGTTTTGTCCACATATTTGAAACCTCCCTATAAATCACTTGATTTTGATACACAATTAACAAATTTGATGTACTTTTTTTCTTGATGGTGCTCTCATGCTGCACCGACACGCGCAGCGGCCGCTCCGCCAGCGGGGCCAGCACTCACCTTGTAGATCTCGACGGGCGGCAGCAGGTCCAGGTTCTTGATGGTGCGCTCGTGCTGCACGCCCGACACGCGCAGCGGTCGCTCCGCCAGCGGGACCAGCACTCACCTTGTAGGTCTCGACGGGCGGCAGCAGGTCTAGGTTCTTGATGGTGCGCTCGTGCTGCACGCCCGACACGCGCAGCGGTCGCTCCGCCAGCGAAGCCAGCACTCACCTTGTAGGTCTCGACGGGCGGCAGCAGGTCTAGGTTCTTGATGGTGCGCTCGTGCTGCACGCCCGACACACGCAGCGGTCGCTCCGCCAGCGGGGCCAGCACTCACCTTGTAGGTCTCGACGGGCGGCAGCAGGTCTAGGTTCTTGATGGTGCGCTCGTGCTGCACGCCCGACACGCGCAGCGGTCGCTCCGCCAGCGGGGCCAGCACTCACCTTGTAGGTCTCGACGGGCGGCAGCAGGTCTAGTATCTTGATGGTGCGCTCGTGCTGCACGCCCGACACGCGCAGCGGTCGCTCCGCCAGCGGGGCCAGCACTCACCTTGTAGGTCTCGACGGGCGGCAGCAGGTCTAGGTTCTTGATGGTGCGCTCGTGCTGCACGCCCGACACGCGCAGCGGTCGCTCCGCCAGCGGGGCCAGCACTCACCTTGTAGGTCTCGACGGGCGGCAGCAGGTCTAGGTTCTTGATGGTGCGCTCGTGCTGCACGCCCGACACGCGCAGCGGCCGCTCCGCCAGCGGGTTCAGAATGCTCTGCGCTTCACCTACACAATTACAAATATTATTATACTAGCCTTTTGCCCGCAGCTTTGCACGCGTTGTGCTGGATAACAAGTGGTACTTATTAATATACGCTAGCTGTGCGCGACCGAGCTTCGCTCCTAGTTCTGTTTGCGCTATACTCGAGAATACAAAACCTATCTTTGTAGAGGTGCTAAGTAAATTATTATAAGCTTACCACAGATTAGCAGCGGACGCGGAATACTTACTATGAACGAATGGACAGAAAAAACAGTAAAAACTATTCAATCATTAATTAAATTAAGTTTGGTCGCGTTGAACTGGAGGACCCAAGCGGACCCAGGCAGAGTTAGATGCCCTAGATTATAGAGTTCTTCAACGGTTAACGACCCATCGCATGCGATACCCGCGCTTGTCGGTAATGAGAATGTACATACCGCGGAAGTGTGGAGGACAGGGCTTTTTAAACGCCAAGACCCTCCCCAACCGCGAGATGAGCAATATCAAGGAGTACTTCCTCCCTACCGAGTGCGGATGGCATCACGATGTCGTTGCTGTCGGTGATAATAACTTAACCCCGCTCTCCTTAAGCAAACGAGAACTGGCGCAAACCACCGGACAAACTACTGAGCACCCAGGACCGCAAAGTTGTATGGGGAAAGCAAGGAACTGCATGGGCGATTCTACAAGGCCCTCCCGATGTGAATCTGCTCGCTTCAGTGAACTGGCTACGTTTCGGTGACCTCTTTGGGGAAACTGAGGGTTTTGTCTGTGCGATTATGGACGAGGTTATGAAGACGAACAACTAACAATTCTCCAGGATGCAGAAACGAGCGGTGAGAGCCATGGTGCGAGTGCTGTACTGTATCTGCGATGGTCATCTTCCAAACAGCGCTGTGTGCTAGAAACAGCCTATAGCATCTTGGCTATACTTGGGGAGGGCCATAATCACAATACCCGGAACAGGCATGAGCTGATGCCGCTCCGCCACCGGCTGACCAGAACATCGAAGTTGGAGCACGTTATGGCTCCCTCTGTATACAATAATCTGCCCGAGAGTATACGAAACGTTATTTCGACGCAGTCCTTTAAGAATAAGCCAAAAAAATGGTTAGTTGAACTAACACCGTATGAATTTAATTTCCTTTTTCGCCCGTGGTCCCTTAGTCCCACAATTATTTGGAAGGGACCACAAGTATTTTTTTTGCCCGTGAACCCTTCAACAAATATATGCTGCCGAATTAAATCGACTTAGATATTTGAAATGCTTTCATGACATTTTATAATAATTATTTGTCATTGACTATAATTATTTTCTTTAATTGATAATAATTTGACATATTGTACCATCATTTGACATTATATTTTGCAATACCATTTAATTGAATCAATGTTCGTAATTATAATATATTTGAACTCATTAAATGTATTGTACCAATTTTAAATGCAAAAACTGACATGTCATAATTTTATACCAATATGAACTTATGAACTATCGTAAGTAGATCATGCAGGATGGGACGGTTGTTATCTGTAGGGCACGTCACCGTCCCGGAGGCGCAGGCGTGGGTGTGATCGAGACATACCGGGCACGGGCGGAGTGATAGGGTAGGTGCTCATGTTGTGGTACAGCTGCAGGAACACGAAGGAGGGCGTGACGCCGCCCCCGCCACCCGCCCCCGCCGCAGCGCCACCCCCCGCCCCCGCGCCGCTCGACAGCGAGCTATGAGCGTGGTTAGTGGCAGACCTGCAACATATATACAAAGACGACTCAATAAAATGGGATCTAGTGTCACCGCGACGCCTCATTCCCTCCTTTTCATCCTCTTGTTTTAAAGCCCCGCTAACAAGAGAGGTGTTATAAGTTTGAGGTCACAGCGTTTTTACCTGTATGTTTCTCCAGTCGTTAGATAATAAATAAATAAATAAAAAGCCTTTTATTTCTTGCTACACAGAAAATATACATAGGACAGTAGCTACTTAAATTGAAAAACTTACACAAATCAACTTGATATTTCTTGTTTTATACTAATCCTAAATTTAATCATTCAATCCTTACAATCCTAGGTTACATTTACAATAATTTCCAAAGTCGTTAGATACTCGACCATAATAATGCTTTTGGCTTTGGCTGTCGAGTATGAGATGGAAATTGATCATATGGATGTTAAAACTGCATTTTTGAATGGAGATTTAAAAGAAGAAGTTTACATGGAAGTTCCTGAAAGTTTTGAACAAAATGGAGGAAAAATGAGAGTGTATCGGAAACATAACGCTGTTTATGGACTTAAACAAGCGCCGAAGTCTTGGAACGAGAACAGAACATATGTTCAAAAGGTTGAAAAATGGTGATTATTGCCCTCTATGTAGATGACGTCATGCTGTTTGCTCATTCATCTGAAGAGAAGAATAAAGTCAAACAGGATATAGTGAAGGAGTTTGTGATAAAGGAACTTGGTCCGGTTCAACACATCTTGGGCATGCACGTTTGTAGAGAAGACAAGAGAATAATCTTAAACCAGAAAAGTTACATAAAGCAGGTTTTGGAAAGATTCCACATGACAGAGTGCAAACCATCACCAACTCCATTGGAAGTAGGTTTAAAATTGAATTAATCAGAACAGAAGAACACTATGTTAGGCTACAGAAATCTGATAGGATGGTTGATGTATATAGCGGTTTGTACGAGACCATATATAGCTCATGCTATAAGAGTGCTGAGTCAGTTCAATGACTGTTATGCAGAGGAACACTGGAAAGCAGCTAAGAGGGTTTTACGATATCTAAAAGGACCAACTCATATTCGAGAAGTCCGGTATGGATATCAATTGATATGCTAACGCCGATTGGGCTGGGAGCATTATTGATAGGAGGTCATACACCGGGTATGTTTTCAAAATAGGCAGTAGTGTAGTTTCATGGGAAAGTCGTAAACAACGCACGGTGGCTTTGTCCAGTACGGAAGCTGGCAATATCTGAAGTTACCACGCACTCTCCGCGAGTCATTACCTGTGTCGCCTCGTCCGCCGCGCCCCTCCGGCACCGTGCCGTCGCTACATGCAGTACAGCTGGTCACCACTCACTCTCCACGAGTCATTACCTGTGTCGCCTCGTCCGCCGCGCCCCTCCGGCACCGTGCCGTCGCTACATGCAGTACAGCTGGTCACCACTCACTCTCCACGAGTCATTACCTGTGTCGCCTCGTCCGCCGCGCCCCTCCGGCACCGTGCCGTCGCTACATGCAGTACAGCTGGTCACCACTCACTCTCCACGAGTCATTACCTGTGTCGCCTCGTCCGCCGCGCCCCTCCGGCACCGTGCCGTCGCTACATGCAGTACAGCTGGTCACCACTCACTCTCCACGAGTCATTACCTGTGTCGCCTCGTCCGCCGCGCCCCTCCGGCACCGTGCCGTCGCTACATGCAGTACAGCTGGTCACCACTCACTCTCCACGAGTCATTACCTGTGTCGCCTCGTCCGCCGCGCCCCTCCGGCACCGTGCCGTCGCTACATGCAGTACAGCTGGTCACCACTCACTCTCCACGAGTCATTACCTGTGTCGCCTCGTCCGCCGCGCCCCTCCGGCACCGTGCCGTCGCTACATGCAGTACAGCTGGTCACCACGCGCTCTCCACGAGTCATTACCTGTGTCGCCTCGTCCGCCGCGCCCCTCCGGCACCGTGCCGTCGCTACATGCAGTACAGCTGGTCACCACGCGCTCTCCACGAGTCATTACCTGTGTCGCCTCGTCCGCCGCGCCCCTCCGGCACCGTGCCGTCGCTACATGCAGTACAGCTGGTCACCACGCGCTCTCCACTAGTCATTACCTGTGTCGCCTCGTCCGCCGCGCCCCTCCGGCACCGTGCCGTCGCTACATGCAGTACAGCTGGTCACCACTCACTCTCCACGAGTCATTACCTGTGTCGCCTCGTCCGCCGCGCCCCTCCGGCACCGTGCCGTCGCTACATGCAGTACAGCTGGTCACCACTCACTCTCCACGAGTCATTACCTGTGTCGCCTCGTCCGCCGCGCCCCTCCGGCACCGTGCCGTCGCTATATGCAGTACAGCTGGTCACCGCGCGCTCTCCACGAGTCATTACCTGTGTCGCCTCGGCCGCCGCGCCCCTCCGGCACCTTGCCGTCGCTACATGCAGTACAGCTGACCACCACGCGCTCTTCACGATTAATTACCTGTGTCGCCTCGTCGGGCTCATGACCGAGATGGTGTTGGATCGCTTGGAGCGCGCGAGCGGCGGCAGGTCGTCGCGCTCCGCGCCGGCTGCGAGCGCGCCGCCGGCGCCGCGCCCCTCCGGCACCGTACCGTCGCTCGCCGTCTGAATACAACAAATCAATGAAACTAATACATTCGCTTTCGAATGTGAGATATAGAGTTCTCCGAGTTAAATTGGGACGGCAGTAAACGTACTATACTCGTCAGTATTCGTACTGCCGCGGCCGGCAAGGCAGCAATGCAGGCGGTGATGACGAACATGAGAATGGGTGCCGCGCACATACGTGACTCCATCGTTGCGGCCAAATCTTGTAATTAGTTTTGTCAAACAGAAAGCGGATATTCCCGTTTTTACAGATAATCGTTTCGTCATATTTTTTTCCCTCAGGTTTTAAGATGTGCCAGATTTTTGTTTCGACAGCAAACGCACAATCACAAGGACTGATAGATTTGATCTATTTATTACAAGCTTTTTATGATTAATTTCAACACAATATAATTATTTATGCCTAGTAGAAGTCAGAGTCAGAAAGAGAGCCGACGTGCCCAGTTTGTGAACTAACGTTCCAATTTTTGGTTGTTCAGCTGGTTTCTTTCTGTCGGCATTTTGAATCATAAACTAAAGAAATAGTTACAGTTGTAAAAGGATCAAAACGAAAAAGACGGACTATTGTTTTACCCTTTAAACAAAAAAGGTAAATAAGCACAGCTGCGCCCTCAAATCCCACGACGGTTCTCTTTCTGACAGACTCTAACTGTTACTACTTTTATTAGGATCCACGCAGTGGATACAAGTTAAAAAAGTTTTTTTACACAATTTGTCTGTTATTTTGTACGTAGCACGTTAAGAGGTAACAAAGTGACACGCTGTCGAAATTAAAATCTGTCATAACGGAAACAACCCGGATATTCAGGGATGATAGATCATAATCCGTGCAGTTGACTAGATGACGTTCATTGTGACATTCCCTTTGCGTTAACCACATACCACTGATTAAACTAGACGCGACAAGTGCTCGTATAGGTCGCGCAACAAGTTATGCAGTTATGTGTTAGTGAATGCGCAGTAGTCATTTTTTTGGGTCTGTATAGCGAATGCGCGAATGTACACATGCGTAATCAACCCCACCACTTTTGCCGAGCGCTCATAATCCGTTGGGCGACCTATACCTACTTCGCGTGTCTTTTATCGGTGCTGGGCACCGAAAACCGCTCAGCCGCGCTCATACCATCATGCGCTCACGCAACACTAAAATGCTTCATTGCACCATAATTTTAGTTAAAATTCCACAAAAACAATTAATTACTGGTAAGTAATTTTGTTATTAAAATTTAATTTTCAATCAATAGTTTCAATTTGGAGTGGTTTAGTGTCGTTTCTACTAAAATAATTTAAAACATAAGTAGTGTATTTCCCAAGGAATTCATCAATTGCGGCTTCTACTTTACTTAATACTAAGGCATATTATTCATAGCCGCAGTGGATAGTGAACGATACTTTTGTATACATTCAAGTTGCATGGTACAGCCGTAGGTATGAATGAATCGAGACGCTTGCTTTTCATAGATATTGAGGGTGCTTGTTGCGACTAGTTTAATCAGTGGTCTGTGGTGATAACTAATTCATTTTCATCGATTTATCAAGAGAAGAAGAGGTTCTTGAAAAAACTTATAAATATCCAAGTTTGAGATAATTACATTTATGGAATTCCTACAAATATGAAATGAATATGAAAGGTGAAATTAATGATGATAATGCTTGGATATCCATCGTGTAAATTCGCGCGCCTGAACATTCCGCTAGTTTGATAGCCATCGTGTTCATTCGCGCGCTTGAACATTCCACTAGTTTGATATCCATCGTGTTCATTCGTGCGCCTGAACATTCCACTAGTTTGAAATCCATCGTGTTCATTCGTGCGCCTGAACATTCCGCTAGTTTGATAGCCATCGTGTTCATTCGCGCGCTTGAACATTCCACTAGTTTAATATCCATCGTGAACATTCGCGCGCCTGAACATTGCACTAGTTTGATATCCATCGTGTTCATTCGTGCACCTGAACATTCAACTAGGATATCCATCGTGTTCATTCGCGCGCTTGAACATTCCATTAGTTTGATCAATTTTGTACACAGATCGATCAGAAGATAGTAGGTACATTTTTTAACAGCTTTTATTTCAGGTGTCTTATCATACAAGTTAAATTTGACACACTTCCCGGTGTTCGATTGAGTTAAAATTTTGCGTACCTTTCAAGTTGCGATGACAATACAATATTATGGTGACAGCGAGCTGATCTGATGATGGAGACGCAAGGTGGACAACGGAACTACTCGATGGATAATAGTAGACTGGCTGTGTTTGTGCTCATTTTGATCAGCACACCGTTCCGATCACTAATAACATAAAATCTTGTTTTGAAAAAGACATTTTTCAACAAAAACCTTGTTTATCCTATTTTTTTTTATCGTGAGATTAAAGCTAGTGCCGCTTGTGAACAATAAGAACACAGATATTTGACATAGGTACATTGCCGCAGAAGGGAAACGTTAATTTGGCACACACACATTTGAAAATTTATCTCCATTTTGTAAGTTACAATTTGATATATGAGATAAACGGGGAGCGCGTCTTCCCTAACATTCTCAGGAACAGTCAGGACTGCCGCATGCCGGCGACGAACAAGACAGTGGACACAACGGTGATAAAGATGAAAATGCTATGTGCGTACACGGCATGCGGCAGTCCTGACTGTTCCTGAGAATGTTAGGGAAGACGCGCTCCCCGTTTATCTCATATATCAAATTGTAACTTACAAAATGGAGATACATTTTCAAATGTGTGTGTGCCAAATGAACGTCCTTTATCTCTTCCTTTATCTCGCGTGGCAATGTCAATATACCCTGAGACATACCTTTTGTAGCTGATGGTGTTTGTTGTGCGCCGCTCGCGCCGCGGCGGCCGGAGCGCCGGGAACGCCGCCCGCCGCCGGCGGCGCGCCCGGGGCGCACTCCCCCGCGGTGCCTGCAACGCGCAACCGAGTTATGGCTGCTCGGCGAAGGGTTATGTTAGAGCGGGTTAATACTACATCGGTTGGAACCACCACCATTGAGCTGGATTATATTCTTGATTTATAAAAATCCTATTTTTTAAAAATAATTTTGTAAGTATAGGTTTGATAGCCTGTTTTAACATTGCGAGTCTCGCGAAACTGGTAGCGTCAAGATAGCCAAAGTTTTGAAGCTAGCAGCGTTTGAACTCTGCAAGTAGCTTGCATGCGAGCAGATTGTTTTTATTGATTTAAAGAGGCGGTCCCATTTTGCAAGTTCTTGCATGCAGGTCACACTTGCGTGCAAGTTAGTAGTATCGGAAACATGTTAGCCACAGCTCGCACCTCGTATCATGGTTTTAGTTGCATGCGAGTGTTTGCGCCAAAGTATGTCACGTGTACAAGCAGGTTACAGCGCACATCGCGGGCGGGAGGCGCGCTGCGGCCGGTGCTGCTTGTATGTAACGTGTACCAGCAGGTTACAGCGCACATCGCGGGCGGGAGGCGCGCTGTGGCCGGTGCTGCTTGTATGTAACGTGTACAAGCAGGTTACAGCGCACATCGCGGGCGGGAGGCGCGCTGCGGCCGGTGCTGCTTGTATGTAACGTGTACCAGCAGGTTACAGCGCACATCGCGGGCGGGAGGCGCGCTGCGGCCGGTGCTGCTTGTATGTAACGTGTACCAGCAGGTTACAGCGCACATCGCGGGCGGGAGGCGCGCTGCGGCCGGTGCTGCTTGTATGTAACGTGTACAAGCAGGTTACAGCGCACATCGCGGGCGGGAGGCGCGCTGCGGCCGGTGCTGCTTGTATGTAACGTGTACAAGCAGGTTACAGCGCACATCGCGGGCGGGAGGCGCGCTGCGGCCGGTGCTGCTTGTTTGTACGTTGTATGTTGTATGCGACGGCGACGACGAGGTCACCATTAGTCACGTCCATACTCCTGCGATTGTGCGACCCACAGTACAAACTGAGACTACACCTTCGGGGAAATGGCGTGTGTCTATCTATGTATGTGTGTAAATGTAGGCTGGTTGAATGTGACTTCACACATGCATGCAATATGCATTGGTTGATTCCGGCGTCGCGGCGTGCGTTCTGAATGTTCATGCGTACACCGCGTGCACTCGTACTGACCGGGGTCCGAGTTGAACGTGCCGAGGTGCGGGTGAGGGTGCGGGTGCGGGTGCGGGTGCGGCTGCGGGAGCGGCGAGGTGCCGGAGATCTCCTCGGGGATCGCCTCGCACGAGACACGCATGTCGCTCTTCTTGGCCGGCTTCTTCGTGTGCAGGGGGAGCGTCGGGTTCCTGCGGGACGACATCAACTCTCAGATCCCTCAATCTACTGCAGGGGTTCCGAAACTTATTTTGTCTACTGCCCACTTTGAGAATAAATTATTTTTTTTCGCTTCCCATTTTTTCACCTAATCTATATTAGCGGAGATTAAACATGCACAAATCGGGTTATTTAACAAAAACTTGTTGAAACATGATTGCCCACGGTCTATTATCTACGAAAATGACCTATCTATGACATTTTAATACAAATCTATATATATATAAAACAAAGTCGTGTTAGTTACACCACTTATAACTCAAGAACGGGTGAACCGATTTGGCTGAAAACTGATGGGGAGGTAGCTTAGAACCAGGAGAAGCACAACGTGGGGGTCACCGGGGGCTACCCGTGCGAAGCCGGGGCGAGTCGCTAGTAACTATTAAAATGCGAAAGTGTGTCTGATTTGACGCCCCATTTTTTTCTGGGTCTCTTACCGCCGCCCTTTAGGCCTGCAGAGCCCACAAGGGGGCATTATCGCTCACTTTGGGAACCCCTGATCTACTGCGATCCGCGACCTTGGTCGGACAATATCAACTCTCACTCGGACAGGTCGCGGCGGCGCTGCACAGGCACAGTGCGCAGGCACTGGCTGCGCCAGCCAGTTCCTGTGTTCCGGTTTGAAGGGTATGGGCGCCGGTGAAATTACAGGCACATGAGACTTTTCATATTTATGTCTCAGGGTGGCGGGCGCAGTGCAATGCCACATAGGGCGCGTACTTGGTGGACGTGACCTATGTGATAATGCACTGTTCATAGGCAGAGGGTACCGCTTAACATCAGGTGGGCCATCTGCTTGTTCCGTAATCTAAAGTTGTATAAAAATAAAAGAAACATACGCGGTCTCGCAGGTCGGCAGTAGGAGCATGTCCTCGGGGTCGAGCGGCAGCTCCTCGTCCGCGCGCGGCGCCACCTTCCACGACGAGGACATCTCGGGCGACGAGTTGGAGCGCCGCACCGGGTGACGAGACTTGCCCTGCAACCGACATGTCACACTCTGTTGTGTTGTGTTCACTCAGCGCGTACGCGTGGCGCGACCCAACAACTCCCAACACGAATCACACTAAAACTAACACAGGTATGCTCAATTCCTCCGAGTAGAAGGTTCTCAAGTATTCTAGTTGTTCCTGTAGATTGGGTACCAGTTACTCGCTTATTATCCTATGCTAAATATAACCATGTTCTAATCTATAGTAGTAATAATCAGCCGCTTGACGTATGGATTTCAACATGTTGTACGAGTGTCCGGGGTGCTGTGGCTGTGTGACTCAGTGGCTGTCAAGACTCAAGCTGCTGTCCATCACTGACAAGACGGCGGGTTCTATGCTTGGGCGGAGAGAGCGCCCTCTGTCACTCGGAGCGCCTCGGGCACGACGAGCAGCATGTCCTCGTGCTCGCGCGCGCCGGCCACGCTCTGGCGCTGCGGCGAGCCGGGGATGTTGATCGGCTGCGTGCTCATTGTAGCGAGGAGACGGCGCGGTCTAGTCTCGCTGTAAGACACGAGGCGGCGCTGTACGTTACCTCGGGCACGACGAGCAGCATGTCCTCGTGCTCGCGCGCGCCGGCCGCGCTCTGGCGCTGCGGCGAGCCGGGGATGTTGATCGGCTGCGTGCTCATCCTGCACACCGACACTCACATTAGCACAACACAACACAACTCCCACATACAGTACTACCATAATACTAGTTTAGTTTTTAGTATATGTGCCATAATACTAGTTTATGAAACTGTTACATAACACCCAACCAATACATAGTTATATGCAGTTTCATATTTGAAAAAATTAAAGAAAAAATTATTTGCCGAAAAAGATTTACAAACACTTAAAACTATCCTGTGTTGTTGATCGTTATTTCAGTTTCTACGCAAAAAGAGGGGTGTTAGTTATACCGCTGTGCGTGTTTGTCTGTCTGTGGCACCGTTAGCTCTTAAACGGGTGAACCGATTAGAATGCGGTTTTTTTTATTAGAAAGCAAGTTTTCCAACAATAATTCTTAGACATGTTTTATCAAATCGGTTCAGCAGTTTCATTTGGTTGAGGGTTTTTCAATTTTAAAAGAAAAAAGTTTAATTAAATTACTTTTTTTTTCTTTGTGTCACACTCACACACTCATTTCTCACACACTCATTTCTCAAACACTCATTATCTTCGTTCATCAGAACACCTAGCTCTAAAGTTTCCCGTTCATCACAGCTCTTTCTACACTGACTCTTTACGGTGCAAGCTATTCGGCTGTGGAATTCATTACCGTTGTCGATGCAAGCTATTCGGCATATTTTCGAATGGACTTTTAATGCAGTTGACCTCAGATGGTCGTGAATGTGCGTTACCGGGCTTTTAGCGAATGGCACTCAACTGGATAACTAGTGGGTCGCCCCGAACAGAGACCTCGTAAATACACGCGATTTAGGTAGGTTACATTATTTCTTTCGAAAAAAAACTATGTACGTGAGTATATCAATAAGTGAAAACTGTTCAAGGCCAATATGTTTCTATAATATGTATTGCATTATCTTAAATAAGTGCTGTTGCTTTTCCAAATATGTAAAAATAAAATAAAATAAAATGAACGTACTTGTCACGGTACTTCAAATTACTAAATTCAAAAAGCATCGATAGCGCGATCTAACTTTCATACATAATTAGTTGTGGATTTGCTACTTAACCATCAAAGATAACGTTTTTCCTCACAAAAAATTGGTATTGGTAATTGGTATTTCAAACAAATAAACAAAATCAAAATCGGTTCATCCGTTCGGGAGCTACGATGCCACAGACAGACACACAAGCAGACACACACACAGACACGTTAAACTTATAACACGCCGTCGTTTTTGCGTCGGGGGTTAAAAATTTCATAAATACCTAATCAAATAAAAATTCACATCTAGGGGAAATGATGAAATGTTGCAAATGTCTCATGTGTTCTTTTTCAATAAATAATATTCTATTCTATTCTTCTATAGAGGGGACTCGTCGGCCCCGCCGGCAGGGTCGGTGTTTCGGTAGTGTGTGTCACCGCATTACCGACAGTGATTGCGTCATCGGGATCACCAACAAAGTGTCTTGGTCTACGGAGGGTACCGGTACGTACGTAACGTAGTTGATACGAGGGCGACACTTAAAGTTTATAGAATTCGCCACTTGTAAACGACATAATAAAAAAATAAGATCTAAATTTGTGTATGGAAACCTTTGCCATATATTATTGTATTTCATTTGACATTTATTTTATGATTTGGCGGCAAATTTAAAATTGTCTGTGTCACGTCAGAATAAATTTAACGCGAGAAAATTTTCGTGCATATATTTTTTATGGCTTTCGATGTCATTTAAGTCAACAAGAAAGGACTTCGATTGGCCTTTATGAAGCCCCATCTCGTGCCACTGCTTACAACTGGTTTAACGAGCTTAAACATGGTCGCACTAATCTCACCGATGATCTGCGTGAGAGACGGTTTTCTACGGCGACGACTGAAGGTAACATCAGTGTTGTGCGGCGTATGATATAGAGACTGACAAAAGAGTCTGAGAAAAAACTATCAGCAGATTCGGACAAGTTTAGGCATCGGTATGAGTCAAGTGCACAAAATTCTCCATAAAAAATAAGCGGTCAGGAAGCTTTGCGACCAGTGGATACCTCATAATTTGACAGAGGCCCATAAACTCCGTCGTCTTAATTGAGTGCAAAGTGCTTTTCTCAGTGGTTTTGTTCTTAGCTATGTGGCTATGTTTGATTAAAATCGGTTAAGCCGTTTCATTGCGTTGAGGGTTTTTTAAATTAGTACAATATTAATTACTTGTGAAACGATATAATAAAACTAATAACTTGCTATATAGTTTGTTCAGTTTTAGATTTTCTTAGAAGTTTCAGTGTCGCCCTCGTATAGTCGTTATAGTAAAACGTTATTGACCTGAGTTGTTGCGCCGCCGCGCTGCACTGCGCCGCCGCGAGCGAGCTCCGGTTGTCGTCGCTCACCACCGACTCGGAACTAAATAACATACAATATTATTAATGATAAAAACTTCCGTGAACCATATCAATTAATTTATAAAAATGGGAAATTTTAACGTACCGTTAAATCGATGTAAGCACCGACATTGTTTCGACCCGTTTCGAGAGTATTTTTCAAGGTGAAGCTCTTCCCGTTTTTATAAAATAATTATTATCAATCATTTGTTAATAGGCAGATGTTACTGCTTAACATCAGGTGGGCCATCAGCTATTTCCGTCATTTCAAGTTTAAAAAATAAAAATAAACTTTTAGGGACACACAACATACAGAACAGCTGCTTCGTGCAAGTTGTTAGTAGATGCTCGCTATTGCAGTGTGGCCACGCCAGCCGCCCCGCGCTCGGCGTTGAGTAAACGTGTGATCGAAGTTAACTATATGTATATAGTTAACTTCATATACATACACAAACATTATGCTCGGACAAACATACATACATACATACATACAGACGCCGATTCTTCCAAGTTGATTCAGAGAACTCGCTTCGCTCGTTCAACGTGTGATCGAAGTTAACTATATGTATAAAGTTAACTTCGATCACACGTACTTTCCCATACTGACCGATCTAAATGTGCCACCCTACAGGGTGAAAGAAAGTCTGAAACTATAAGACATACGAAGACCTCTTCTTAGGAACCATGTCATTGATTTTAGTAAAAAGAATAACTGCATTCATACATTTAAAAAAAACTTGTACACAATCGAACCCGGACGTTTTGAAAAATAAAACTAACACTATTTATTAGCTATCGATTGTGTGGGTCTTAGGCACTGGTCCCACCGCCGGCGAGTAAGCAATGAGCTATCGGCGATTGAAACGAACAAAAGATAATCGCTCCCGTATATCTATAAATATAATCTCTCTCTTTTATTTACACGGGAGCGAATATCTTTTGTTCGTTTCAATCGCCGATAGCTCAGCGCTTACTCGCCGGCGGTGGGACCAGTGCCTTAAGCAGTAATTGTTACTATGAAACATGATGTCTAAAATTAATAAAATTCATTGTTTTCATATGCTTTAATTTATTTTAGTAAGTTTTCGAAATGACCACCATTTTTTTTAAATACAATATTCAACATGTTTATGTAACAATTTTACTATTGCGTTGTGTATCTTCATATGGTGAATTTGCGTTAAAATTGACTCTATGGCTGCTTTTAGGTCTTCAATGGTGTGCTCTCAGCACTGTACTGAAGGATTCATCGACTTCGAAGAGAGGGTGAGATCATCTCTCACCTGCTGTACATGGATAACCTCAAGCTTTTTGCACCGAAAAAACTTGAGCTGGACATCACACAGGGATTCAATCAATCAATTCGGTGTAGATAAGTGTGCGGTCATGTAAGTGCAGCGGGGGAAAGTTGTAAGTTCTACGAATTCGCAGCTTTCAGAGACAATGAGACAAAGACAAGAGATCAACAATGAGACAAAGAGATCCCTCAGATCTCTCTCCCCCCACGGTTATCGGTTCTGCGAGCTATATGGCTTGCCCATAGCCACTTCAAATTGCGGTTCTGAGAGCCATGTCCGTGCTCTAGGTTGTGGTTCACCTGGACTGGTGCTGATCCTGCAGGTCTCGCGGCGCGGGCGCAGGCGCGGCCGCAGGCGAAGGCGCGGGCGCAGGCAAGGGCGCGGGGCGCGGGGCGCGGCCCGAAGACGCGGAGCCGCTGCGCGACCGGAGCGACGTCTCCGACACCTGCGACACGCACACCGCTCGCCTCACTGGCTCTATCGTGGTCACCCAGTGTCCCGCAACGACCGCCCGCTGTCTAACGAGCTAATAGCCGCTTACAACTTGCACCTTACAATGTGTCTACTCTTGTAATGTGTACTGTGGAGCCGAAAGCGATTATCAGATTGAAAGAGAAGGGGCGGGGGGAGCACATCCCCACTGATCAGGGAGGATCCTGGTGGGCGAATCGAAGAAATCAGCGTGGTGGAAGAAGGTTCCTGTCATGCACATTTATGCACCGTTCGGGAGCAGAGCCTGAAGTTCAGATGTTCAGATCGTGTTACGGGCGCCAAGCTCGTCCGCGGCTGGTTTCATAGCTCCTAGTTCAGAGCATGTTAACTGCATGTAGTTGATACATATTTATGTGATGATAATCATAGCAGCTTTTCAGCAATCACATTGAGTCTCCGGATGTCAGGACATCCTTCTTGGGGAATTAAGGTGAGTGTAACACGAGAGGCGGGTCGCCTCTTGTACTCACATCTTGCCGCGAGTCCCCAAGCCCGCTGGAGGCGGAGGGCGTGCGGGGCGCGGGGGTGTGCGCGGGGGACGCGCCGGGGGAGGGGGTCGGCCCGCCGGTCGGGTTCAGCAGGGCTGCTACGTCTTGAAGCGGCGATTCCAGTAGGTAGTCCCAGTTCATCTGCACAACAGATATAATAAATAGTCTGTTATACACTCATTTGCAAAAAACTAATTTCGCAAATTTTCGTCAAGATAAACCTCCAAGAAGTAAGGACAAAATATGTATGTTTGTATATATGTACAAATTGGTCTATTATTATTAAGTATTTATTTATTAAATTAAAGTAACTAAGACTCATAATAATAGGTACAAGTACCTACATTCAATAAAAAATAATAAGACGTCCCACATACAAAATAGCGCACATAATGAATAAGTAATTAATTTTGTAAAAAATGTAAAAACCCTCAACGCAATGAAACGGCTGAACCGATTTTGATCAAGATCACTTCCAACAAATTCAACTTTAAAAAATAAAAAAAACTAAATCAGTTCATCCGTTCGGGAGCTACGATACACCAGACACACACACACGCACACACACACACACACACACACACAGAGACACATCAAACTTATAACACCCCGTCGTTTTTGCGTTGGGGGTTAATAAAACACAATAATGCAAAATGAATTAAATAAAGGCAAGTTTAGTTAGTAAGGTATGCAGGTAAGACAGGACGATCAGGAGGGGGCTTCTCGCTACCAATATACGCTGTCATCGAGGCTGAAGCGACGAGTGAGATCAGTGCAGCCGGCTCCGCAGACCATCGGAGAGGTAAAGAATGTGATTCCGCAAGGGACAAGGTCAAAGTCAAAGTAGAAGCAAAAATAATGTGTTTCATTTTTAGTTAGCGAGCAGGTACACTACTAGCGCTTTGAGCTTTCACTACAGACATACATACATAAACTCACGCCTGTTTCCCGGAGGGGTAGGCAGAGACCACGGATTTCCACTTGCTACGATCCTGACACATCTCTTTTGCTTCATTCATTCCCATCACTTTCCTCATACATGCTCGTCGGTTAAGGGTACTCTTGACCTGGCTTTTTTCCAGAACGTCTCCGATCTGGCCTGAATACGTTCGCCGAGGTCTTCCCCTTCCCACTGTCACATTCACGCTCGTCTTATGTACCCGTTTCGACAATCTACTACCATCCTTTCTAAATGCCCCAACCATCTATGCATACCTTTTTCAATCCTAGTCACTACGTCTTCTTTAATTTCACAACGCTCTCTTATCACACTATTCCTAATTCTATCTCTCAAAGTCACACCACACATACTTCTCAAAGCTCTCATCTCCACTGCATTTATTCTACTCTCATGTTTCTTATGCCATACCCAACTTTCGCTACCACACATTAGTGACGCAAGTATTACTTGGTCGTCGGCGCAGAGAAGACATTTGACGAGTAACTCATTAATTCTTAACCCACATTCACTATCTTTCAAATCTCGCAAGCAACTGTCTATGAATAGGTTAAACCTGAGGATAAGACTCATCATCATCATGAATCATTTATTGTTAATGAATCTAGGTAAAATACTATTGCATTACATGTTAGGTTGTTAGGTACACACAGATAAAATAATACTATGCATACAGGTAAGATCGGAAGATTCGGTAGGTAAGTTCGATCGGCCAATTTATAAAACAGATCTGCAAGTTTATAATTAAGACCATGCAATTACCAACAATTACGAGATTTATTTATTTATTATTTATTTATCAAACAAACTACAGTAACAATAAAACTGGTTCTTTGCTTAGAAGCCCGTTTTGTGCAAAAGAGTGTATAAAAAAACTTTAGTACCTTGTATAAGCATACGAAATTTTTATAAGACAAATTTTGAATAGCGGTTTTTTTGGTAGTCGCTATACAACGTGTTCGTTCGGAGGACGCGAGCGCGCGAGTGTGTCATGTACGTATCTCTGTTGTACTGTAATAGAGCTGGTTCCACAGCAGCTCGGCCACTGCGCGCACCGGCACGCGCACGTGCAGCTCGGCCACTGCGCGCACCGGCACGCGCACGTGCAGCTCGGCCACAGCGCGCATCAGCACGCGCACGTGCAGCTCGGCCACTGCGCGCATCAGCACGCGCACGTGTAGCTCGGCCAGTGCGCACATCAGCACGCGCACGTACAGTTCGGCAACTGCTCGCACCAGCACGCCAGGCGCCGATGCGCCCCACAGCGCTCTTACCTGGTTCTGGAGCCACATCAGCCAGCACACGTCGCCGGTGGGTGCGCGCACGTGCAGCTCGGCCCACTGCGCGCATCAGCACGCGCACGTGCAGTTCGGCAACTGCTCGCACCAGCACGCGCACGTGCAGCTCGGCTACTACACGCACCAGCACGCACACGTGCAGCTCGGCCACTGCACGCACCAGCACGCACACGTGCAGCTCGGCCACTGCGCGCACCAGCACGCCACGCGCCGCTGCGCCCCACCTGACTCTGGTGCCTGACCGCTCTCACCTGGTTCTGGAGCCGCATCAGCCAGCAAACGTCGCCGGTGGGTGCGCGCACGTGCAGCTCGGCCCACTGCGCGCACCAGCACGCGCACGCGCCGCTGCCCGCCGCCGCACTGCCGCGCCACCACAGGGCCTCCTCACTGTCCTGTAACACAGCATGCTCGTGAGGAACTGCTTTCGATGATGCCTCTGACGCCAGAGCAGGTGCAGCGCACTCCACACTTTCTGTATGAAGCTACAAGTACCCGACGGGCTCGACTTGTAGAGTAATTTCGGTGAGGCAGACAAGAAGAAGAGTTACACGATAGAAAGAGAGGTAAACTACTAAAGGAGTAACTACTATGTGACTTTTGCTGTAGGTAATTAGCGCTGTGCGACCTGAATTGCACTTTATTGTGTGGGGGCAAGAGTCGCTATTTATTTAAATGATTTTGCGGAGTCAACCTTCTGTACCTGTACTATTATGTATTCTGTGGCCTGCTTCACCGAACAATAACCACAGTTTGTTACTAATAAGATACATTATTGTAAATAAATGTATGCATGCAAAGACTTTCTAATAACTCTACGATGGAAACTGTAGGTACTGAAACCTCAGTCGGTTCAGTAGAGACTTTTGATCCATAAAAGTAACAGGGTCGATTGGCATCGAAAAAAGTTTGCTTGCTGACTGTAATTTTATTCCAAAATCTGTGAATGCAGATCAGAATATCTCAAAGAGCTATGGATGGTCTTTTAGGAACGTTTTCCTGTAACTATAACGGTTAAGGTACCTGCCCTTACTGTCCCGTCTCAAAAATCCATCTGCATAAAATTCATCTTCAGTCATCTTCAGCCTGCAGACTCGCACCACTAGACACGGGCCTGCCGATGCTACGAGTACGATGGACGGTATGAGATTGGTCATCATCTTCTGCCTGCAGACGCGCACCACTAGACACGGGCCTGCCGATGCTACGAGTACGATGGACGGTATGAGATTGGTCATCATCTTCTGCCTGCAGACGCGCACCACTAGACACGGGCCTGCCGATGCTACGAGTACGATGGACGGTATGAGATTGGTCATCATCTTCTGCCTGCAGACGCGCACCACTAGACACGGGCCTGCCGATGCTACGAGTACGATGGACGGTATGAGATTGGTCATCATCTTCTGCCTGCAGACGCGCACCACTAGACACGGGCCTGCCGATGCTACGAGTACGATGGACGGTATGAGATTGGTCATCATCTTCTGCCTGCAGACGCGCACCACTAGACACGGGCCTGCCGATGCTACGAGTACGATGGACGGTATGAGATTGAAATGGCGGTTTGTAACTATGCAAGTTCAACTTACCACTTCTTTTGATATCCTCTCGAACCGCTGTGTGAAGTGATTCAGGATTTCTACAAGAGGGTCTGTCGCTTTGCTGTTTTCTGATGAGTTTTGTCTGAAATAGCAAACAAACAAAATACACTTTCATAAAATAATCCCCTTTACGAAAATGAAGAAACTACTAAATGAAAGAAGTTGTGAATAGGTTACAAAGACTAATTTCTACATCATTTGCGGAATAAAATAAACTTTGCCTAATAAATGATCGCTAATAGCCAAGTTTGTGCCATTTTCAATTAGAATATTGGTGGTATTGTCGCTAATCGTATAGCTGTGTCTCATGCGATCTACAAAAGCCAGCAGATGAAGCGCACGAGCCTATATGCATTCTAGTTTTACGGAAGAAAGAGGAATGGGCTGGGACAATGTTTGGGTAATGTAGAGGGCGTCAGCGTAACTAACTTACCGATGTTAGCGAGTAATCGTGTTAATATGCTTTGCCAAATTCACATACATCGCGCGTTTAAGGTGGTTGTTTTTTCATACTATTAATAGCGAAAATGAAATCGAAATTACTTGTATGGACTACAATTTCGATGTTATTTTCGCTATTCGTCCACTGTTTTCTTCAAACAAATATGATTTGCCGCGGTAATGACCAATATATACAAGCCAACAACAGTCATTTCAGTGTAAAATTACACTCTGTTGGCCCATATTTGGTAAAATACGTTAGTATGAAAAAGCAACCACATTAACCAATTTTAGTAAGTTTGCAACGCGATGCAATTCACGAACACTTGTCGAATACGACCACAATGAGCTATATACAGGATGTGCAAGATCATGGAACTCCCGGGGTACCTCTTTTGCTGTAGTAAGACAGGTTTGTTCTTAGAAAACATTAGGTGATTTTAAGACATCCAGAACGGCATCTTTTGTTTTATGAATAATTGTACAGTCAGCCTAATAAATTACATTTATAAAAAACGAGTTGGTCTCAATGGGGAACACAAAAGGGTCAAAATATTACTTTCAAATATACCTTAAATCGGAGCGTAGATCATTTACATTACATTAGTTTTTATTTCACTTCAATACATGCAGTAGTTCCGAAGTTATAAAGACGAGAAGTTTAAGCCCTTTTTTGAATTTCCGAGATTACGCGCGCTCATACTATGACGTCACACCCTCGTTCAGCCGGCGACTGCGACACGGCGCGGTAGCACAGAATAAATATTAGTACAAATAGTCCGGTGCGTTGACGCGCGTCTCGTTTCATTTTGTTTCGATTGGAATCCGCAATATATATTTCTTCAACGTCATGTGAAGAAGACGCAATACATTCACTTGAGGAAGTTGTCAGTTTTGCAATTTTAAGTTTTTTTACAACAGAGCGCTCAGGTTTTTCAACTGATTGTTTTTGACAAGCAAACCTATGAGGCACTACGCCTTTCTTGAGTTTAAGTTTGCCTCCAACTAGTTTAAACTTAACATAGTTTTCCATGTCATTTTCCACCTGAAACAATTTTTTTTTTTTAAAAACAAATTAAAAACTCGAATAAAAACTGTAAATTAAAAACCGTGTTTAACGTATGTTGCATCTACTAAAGGTAGCCTATCGTTTAAAAAAATGTTTACCAAGTAAACTAAGGATAAATGCGGGCCGCGAATTTGTTACTTCTGACAAAACATTGACTTATTTTAGTAGGAAGGTAATATTTCCATAATATGTATATTTTTCGGCCCGCTTTTACAGTCGGTTGAGAAGCACTACACTGAGCTGCTTATTAAACAAGTTAAGTCAAAAAATTCATTTTTAATACTAGGTTTTACTATCGCCACTTTACGACTCCATGATCAGATCAGCTCCGCTTCATCACGTGATTTGCATATTCATGCCAAATAAACCTTTCAGTATGCAAGCACTTTATTTATCTTCTAATGAGTTAGTATTTCGTCAGGGCTATTCATTAACATAGGTACCTACTAGGTAGGTAGTATACCTTCTACTTTTGATTGTATCAATAGGTATCTTACCTGATACCTATTTAAACAATCAAAAATAGAGAAGTCGGTAGGTACCTCCATTACGTAGGTCAAATGTGGCAAGGATAAGTAGAGAAGAAGGATAAACTTATTATCAACAAACACTTACATCGAAGTGGTCTTCACAGCAGTGCGCTTTAGTTTTAGGGCCTATTTTATCAACTCTTTTTACGGCTGTCATCCACTTTTTCCTCATTTTCGGGTCCTCAGGCACATAAAAAAAGAGTTTATTAGGTGTTTTGACTGTTGAATTGAAGCACCAAGGCACAATACAGTATTTTTTTCCCATTTTTACCACTGAGAACTGTATAATTTAGACTTTTACTGCGCAGCGGCGTGCGAACGAAAGCGCGACTGTCGAATGACCGAGGGTGTGACGTCATAGGCCAGTGAGCGCCCGCCCGCGTTTTTAAAAATCATCGGCTGGAAATACGCACTTTGATCGTAAATATCTCAGGCATTTTTTGAGATATGAAAAAAGTTAAAACACAGTTTTTTTTGTAATTTTTTGTAGATTAATTTGGCATGTAAAGTAAAACACGTTTGTCAGACCCATTGACTCTATTTCTCATCAGGAATAATTTACCCACAGTAACCTACCAAATCAAATCATAAGATTTTGTTGAAACAAAACAGTTTCCCATACGTTTTCTATGCAGTGATTGTGTATATCCATAGCAACGTGTTATTCTAAAATATTCTGTTATTGCAACCGCACATGCTAGAATGAAAGAAGTTAAGCTATTCGGCGCCAGGCCATGCCAATTTTTCACAAGATTACGAATTCCTGTCTTGTATGAAACTTTATACTTGCTCTAACGATAGCAATAGCTCCATACCGGCTCCTAGCAAAAAAAACAGTTCGTTAATTAGTATTATAATAAAAATTAAAAATAATTTTGAATTAAGAACAAAATGTTAGTTTTATAGTATACTTTACAAGTTAGTAATCAAAATACGAACGTGCGTGTAGCACCTAACATAGAAAATGTACAGATGTGTTGTTGTTTTTTCTAGTTTTCTTAAAATCTTACGATTTTATTTGGTTGGTTACTTTTGGTAAAGTATTCCAGGTTAGAGTTGATCAAGCCCAACAATTTCTTTTGAGAAATGTTATTATTCATACCGTCTGCACAATTTTTCAAAAATTTCAAAATGCTAACTTTTCCTGTAGACAAACCTTTTTAATTTCAACAGAAAAGGTACTTACTCCGAGAGTTCCATTATCTTGCCACTGCCGGTATTATGTGAGTATACTTCAGTGGTGAGTCGCGCGGCTGTCAACCCGTACATTGAGCGTCGTGCCCATACGATGTCGTTCAGATGCGATCCATTCATACGATGATACACATCATCACTTGACTACACCATTAGGCGCGCAAGGGTTTTTTTTATTTATTTTTATACTACTTGAATGACGGAACAAGCAGATGGCCCGCCTGATGTTAAGCAGTAACCTCTGCCTATGAACAGTGCATAAACCTCATAGGTCACGTCTACGTAGGACGCACCCTATGTGGCTTTGCACTGCGCTCGCCACCCTGAGACATAAAAATGAAAAGTCTCATGTGCCTGTAATTTCACCGGCATCCTTACCCTTCAAACCGGAACACAGCAATGCGAGCACTACTGCTTTGCGGCAGAAATAGGTATGGTGGTAGCACTTCCCTTGACGAACTCTTTCACAAAAGAGCTCTACTACTAGTGTGGGGTGTTTTTAAGGCAATGCATTTAAGGTCAGTATGGGAATATTCGGGAGGGGAAACGAGGCGTTATTATGGTTGTTTTGTAAATGAGGAATAGATCAGAAAGCAAGGAAGGTTGAGGTGTGGCTGGACGCGGGAAGGGGTGGTGGTACGACGTCCACCTGGTGGTGTGTCCGCTGCCGGGCTGCAGCTCCGAGAGGGACAGCGAGCCGCACGTGTCCGTGCTGCGCGAGTGCTGCAGCGACCACTTGCTGTAGCTGCGCCGGCGCCGCACCCCAGAATACAACACGAGTTATGGAGCCAGAGACTGAACTCTCCTTCGTCAGCCTTTTCATGCGGGATCTCTCCGCGAAGTGACAAATGAGAATGTCTATATTCTAGCTGCGGGTTTATTGTGTACAGTTCACTTACTGTGCGTTTCATCTGAGAAAATGACTGCAAGATGGCGTTTTATCTCACTCTGACGGTGACAAACGAAAGGGATATCAACTTTTTATTATTGCTCTGTTTACTTCAGATTGCAGGTTTTTGCTATTTTCTGTTTCATAGGTGCTCCTGAATTTCCTACTGTCTACGGTTTGAATGTAATTTATAAAGTCACATACTAACTACGGGTCATTGTTGTATTTGTAGAAGCGGAATCGAATAGTCCACCGTTAGACCAGAATGCTCACAGTGGTGTAATGGTGAGTTACTAAACATGGGTAGAGAAGAAGTTATTTTAAAGCCAATTCGCGCGCTTCCATAGCCCAATACTCGAAGTATACGGAGGCGTTACTCTGCAGTCTGCATGCTTTTACATAATTTTGAAGCTCTCACTCAATTTAAGGAATGGGTTATTGAGACTCGTGACTTTCGTTTGCTATTATTTAACTCGACTTGTGTTCAGCCCAGGACATAACCAGGCCTTTTTTCTATTTAACTCGACTTGTGTTCAGCCCAGGACGTAACCAGGCCTGTTTTCTATTTAACTCGACTTGTGTTCAGTCCAGGACGTAACCAGGCCAGTTTTCTATTTAACTCGACTTGTGTTCAGCCCAGGACGTAACTAGGCCTATTTTCTATTTAACTCGACTTGTGTTCAGCCCAGGACGTAACTAAGCCTATTTTCTATTTAACTCGACTTGTGTTCAGCCCAGGACGTAACTAAGCCTATTTTCTATTTAACTCGACTTGTGTTCAGCCCAGCACGTAACTGAGCCTATTTTCTATTTAACTCGACTTGTGTTCAGCCCAGGACGTAACTAAGCCTATTTTCTATTTAACTCGACTTGTGTTCAGCCCAGCACGTAACTAAGCCTATTTTCTATTTAACTCGACTTGTGTTCAGCCCAGGACGTAACTAAGCCTATTTTCTATTTAACTCGACTTGTGTTCAGCCCAGCACGTAACCAGGCCTGTTTTCTATTTATCTCGACTTGTGTTCAGCCCAGCACGTAACCAGGCCTGTTTTCTATTTAACTCGACTTGTGTTCAGCCCAGGACGGAACCAGCCCTGTTTTCCCGACTAATGGGAGTAGTATCCATACAAGGATCCATTTAATTAATGATTGTTATCTATTGTTGTATTTTGAAGACTCTATTAATTGTTTCATTGTTGCAGTTTATTACCACGTCCGATACAAATTTTGCAATCGATTTTAAACTAACTTCCAGATGAGCTAGACTTGAAACTTAAGCATAGTTCGGAACTGGATGACAATGCAATATTACAATATTCGATTCCCGCCTCGGAACAAATATTTGTGCGATCTACAGATATTTGTTCAGGGGGTTCTGGGTATTTTCTATATATAATAAAAAATATCTATCTATGTAATATATATTGTATTAAGTATATCAGTTGTCTAGTACCCATAACACAAGCTCTGCTTAGCTTGGGGCTAGACAATGTTGTGTGAACTGTCCAGCATTATTTATTTATTTATTTAACTAAAAGGCAGAAAATAACTATTTAAATAATAAATTAACAAACATACCACGTTTTTTGAACTGACTAAATAGTACAATTTCTCCCCACATACAGATTTATAGCTTCATACATCATCCTAACCGCATTCGTTTAATCTGTATGGGGGTTATAAATATACTATGGGACAGGAGGCAAAATTATTTTATACTTATTATTCCGTTCTAAGGCTACTAGAAGTGTTCTGAAACGTGCCCGTACCTGTATAAAGCAAGAGGGAGGCCATATTGAACAATTATTGCAATAGTTTTATTAACGTAGGTTACTTACAAGTTGTATGAGAAAACATTTTATTAAATTTGACAAACTTCTACTGCTCCGTTTTTTTTCTTCAAATACAATGAAACAATCCTTACATGAAACTGAGACGATACGCTTTAAGAAAAACTTTATGAAAACAACTCATTTTTATGGAGAACTGGCGCTTGACCAAAAAAATAACTACGCCAAAATCGTTTTCATACAAAATGACTAAATGGTTAAAATAGTTTTCCCGTATCTCTTAAGGATTGGGATATGACCATACAGTCCAAGTAAAAAAAAACACACTGTATAGCTATATCTTGTAAAAATGTAGTATATAAAACAATAAAAACTTAAACAACTTAACAATAAAACTTTTTATGTTAAGTATATATAAATATCTTTCTCGATCTATAAGTGAAAACTGTTTAAGGCTTAATTGTTTTACATTTCCATTATGTATCCTTCCTAGTTTAATAAGATGTTTGTTTTCCATGAAAAAAATAAATAAAAATAATACAATTATATTTTGATTTTAATTTGATTTTGTGCTTGTGAATTTTTATTGAATGTAACTAGATTTAAGTGTTAAAGTAAATAAATAAGGATGACTTTGCTTTTTGATTGTGTGTGTAACACCGGACGGATGTAAAAACTTCTCCAACATACTAGTATAGGTACCGTGAATTAATGTGTGTGTAACATCGGACGGATGTAAGAACTTATCCAACATGCTATACCCTGGTTCAGAATTCGAGATATTTTTTGTTAAAAAACAAATGTCACTTTCGAAGAGACAAGCCAGTAGTAAAAACATTTTTTTGCGTGGATCATGTTTTACTTGTAGTGACGCGCGGCTTTTCCTACGACAGACTGGTATATAGGTCCCGTGAAATCCAGCGAGGACTCCTACTAGTAAATGGTTACAATATAATCGTTCATCCCTCCCTTTTCCATGTCGGTAAGCTGCCTTGGTTTGTTCCCCAGGAGTACACGGAACTATGTCAATTTGGGAAGAACTAGACAGTTGCGATCATGGTTTAGCGCGTTAGATTCGTCACGTGCTTGTCTTATAAGCTAAGTCTCAATAACCCATCCAGCCCTACCCAACTCAGCAGCACACCGCAAGGCATGTTCACACAGGTGACAGGTCACAGGTGACAGGTGACAGGTCACAGTACAGCACTACTCACCGTTTCACTTCAGGCGGGTCCGGCCGCGGCTCCGCGTCGCTCTCTGCGTCGTTAACTTGCACTTGTATATGAGGCTGTTCCATCTGCGAACGAAACTGACTCTATAAACTATAAATTACATACCTACATAGACACACGCCTTTTTCCCCGAAGGGGGGTAGGCAGAGCCTCAATGGGCCTCTTTTCACAGGGTTGCACCATCGTGGAATATAGACGTGACAAGTGGTGAGCTCATCGCCGCCATTGCTTCCCACGGCTGACTCAGCCTTCACATAGTGTAATATATAATAATGTAATAGAAGCCATGTTTTCTAGACATATAAGTGCCGATACTTCAGTAATCAGAAATTGAGTGCTTCATAATCAAAGGGTAAGAAGACCGCGCCTTAAGACTGCGCCAACCCCAGGCAGAAATCTTCATACAAAAAAAACGATACGCGCCGCTCGAAAAAGCGATTTTATTAAATATCTCGTGAAATATAGATAATTTTCAAAAACCCCTAGTTTGATCCCTCCTTTTTATTGCTTTGATCTTATTTATCCAATTTTTGACCCAATAATCTGTACCATATTGACAAACAATCGAATCTAGCCAAAAGTTAGAGTTAGAGGTAAGTTTGTATTTTTTTTAAAATTATTATTAAATTATTAATTAATATATTGTTATTTATAAATTTATCGGCCTTATAATAAATAATGCTGGACAGTTCACACAACATTTTATATATTTTTGTTTGCTTTGTTTGCTCAGATACCACAACATTGTAATTGATTAGTAGTATTATTAATGAATTGATTGGTAAATACAGTACGGTACGTGAAAATTTCCCGTACTTATAAAATAATTGATATGATTCACGAAAGATTTTATAGTAGAATTGATTGGTATTTATTTTATCCAATGTATGTAATAGAGACGTAAGTACCTATTTTAAAACATTTGCATGCTTGTGAAGCAAGAACATGTGCTCAACATAAGGCCTTCCATGTATCCTACCATGTTTTGGCAAATAAACTGATTTCATTTAATTCCCTAATAAACAGATCAATGTTGAAAATTTGAGATATGCACAATTGAAGCTTACATTGGGATGGTTTATTGTTGTCAGTTTCGCATCTATTTGGGATATTGTCCTTTTCTCTTGTAGCACTACAAGAGAAAAGGGCAACAACATCGCTTAGTTTCCTGAATTCAGTCGTCATGCATTACCATAGCGGCAGAGTGCAATTTTACCACGCATGAAGTCCATTTGGGACCTTGAAAAGTAGAGAATAAGGTGTAGTTTCCCATACCTGTGGTTGCGCGTCGTTCTGATCGGAATTGGACACGGGTGGGGGGTTGTGAAGCGGCGGCAATGGACTTGATATGCTTTCTGCGTGCTGTTTGCACAGCACTGCACATCTGTATAGAAATAAAAACTAACAAATACAGCACAATAAAGTAAAAGGATTTCTGAGACTCGAGCTTACATTTTGAACAGTTTATAGTGTGATTAGTTATGTAAGACGGGCTCAGCCTCGACACAATCTGGAGAAGAGAGCACTGACCTGTCGCAAAGCCCCTGCTTCAGCGAGTTCTGATGGCAGCCCGAGGTGGTGATGGTGACCAGCTTGTGGCCCACCAGCCACGTCGTGGACTGTCCACCGTCGAACAGGAACTGCGCCGTTTCACTCCTGTTACAGAGTTATCAGATTAAAATATCGTCATGTCACTCAGGCGCACGATAGCAGGCGTGTGGCGCGCCAGCAGGCAGGTATACGTATGTATGTCGAGGGGCTTGTAGAGTAGTGCGCGAGGTACCTGGTCGGCTTGGAGCTGCACGGAGTGGCCGTGTAGCGCGCCAGCAGGTCCACGCACGTCTCCGTGAGCTCCACGTGGAAGGCGGCGGACGCGCTGCCGCCGCGCGACAGTATGTATGTATGTCGAGGGGCTTGTAGAGTAGTGCGCGAGGTACCTGGTCGGCTTGGAGCTGCACGGAGTGGCCGTGTAGCGCGCCAGCAGGTCCACGCACGCCTCCATGAGCTCCACGTGGAAGGCGGCGGACGTGCTGCCGCCGCGCGACAGTATGTATGTATGTCGAGGGGCTTGTAGAGTAGTGCGCGAGGTACCTGGTCGGCTTGGAGCTGCACGGAGTGGCCGTGTAGCGCGCCAGCAGGTCCACGCACGTCTCCGTGAGCTCCACGTGGAAGGCGGCGGACGCGCTGCCGCCGCGCGACAGTATGTATGTATGTATGTCGAGGGGCTTGTAGAGTAGTGCGCGAGGTACCTGGTCGGCTTGGAGCTGCACGGAGTGGCCGTGTAGCGCGCCAGCAGGTCAACGCACGTCTCCGTGAGCTCCACGTGGAAGGCGGCGGACGCGCTGCCGCCGCGCGACAGTATGTATGTATGTATGTCGAGGGGCTTGTAGAGTAGTGCGCGAGGTACCTGGTCGGCTTGGAGCTGCACGGAGTGGCCGTGTAGCGCGCCAGCAGGTCCACGCACGTCTCCGTGAGCTCCACGTGGAAGGCGGCGGACGCGCTGCCGCCGCGCGACAGTATGTATGTATGTATGTCGAGGGGCTTGTAGAGTAGTGCGCGAGGTACCTGGTCGGCTTGGAGCTGCACGGAGTGGCCGTGTAGCGCGCCAGCAGGTCAACGCACGTCTCCGTGAGCTCCACGTGGAAGGCGGCGGACGCGCTGCCGCCGCGCGACAGGCCCCCCGCTGACGGCCGCGACACCGCTCTCGACCCCTGCAAGCATAAACCAATAATAAACCAAAGGTACCGCAGAGCACATAAAATCTTACGAAATTTTTGAGATTGGAAACAGAATAATTTGGCGTTGGTAAACTTAAAAAAAAAGATACGATAAAAAAAAGACTTAAAAGCAGGGTTCGAAGTGATAATTATCAAGATAATTAGCAGCTCCTGTTGGACGAGTCCTCGTTGCCGGCGCCCTGCTGGAGACAGATACTCACGAGGCTGGAGCTCCGCTGCCTGTTGGACGAAACCTCGTTGGCGGCGCCCTGCTGGAGACAGATACTCACGAGGCTGGAGCTCCGCTGCCTGTTGGACGAGTCCTCGTTGGCGGCGCTCTGCTGGAGACAGATACTCACGAGACTGGAGCTCCGCTGCCTGTTGGACGAGTCCTCGTTGCCGGCGCCCTGCTGGAGACAGATACTCACGAGGCTGGAGCTCCGCTGCCTGTTGGACGAGTCCCCATTGGCGGGGCCCTGCTGGAGACAGATACTCACGAGGCTGGAGCTTCGCTGCCTGTTGGACGAGTCCTCGTTGGCGGCGCCCTGCTGGAAGTGGTTGGTCTTCGAGTGTAGCTGCTCTTCGAATGGCATTATTATGTAGTTATGGAGACCCTGCAACACCAGCGACGTTATTTTCCCATTGGAATTGTATTTCTAAGGCTTCGGAGTTCAACAAAACAGATGGACCATGAATTACCAAACTTTAATATCAAAAACTATAATAAACAATTTAAAATATAAGACATAGTAATAGCAGAAGTACTAATAAGATAAGAGCCGCCGACACTTACATGAATGATGAATCGCACGAAGTTCCTCCGATAGGAGAGGCGGCACTTGAGGAACCACGCGGCGATCACGTGGTGCGCGAGCGACACCACGAAGTGGTTGTACCGCGACGGGTTTGTGTACGGCAGCAGGATCGCAAACACCGACATGTACTGGTCCTCGACGAACGACGCGAACACCTTCGGCAGGCGTGTCAGCGCTGAGGGAGAGCGGATCACACAATATTACATTGCGACGCGAACACTTTCGAAAGGCGCGTCAGCTCTGAGGGAGAGCGGATCACACAATATTACATTGCGACGCTAGCACCTTCGAAAGGCGCGTCAGCGCTGAGGGAGAGCGGATCACACAATATTACATTGTGACGCGAACACCTTCGACAGGCGCGTCAGCGCTGACGGAGAGCGGATCACACAATATTACATTGCGACGTGAACACCTTCGACAGGCGCGTCAGCGCTGACGGAGAGCGGATCACACAATATTACATTGCGACGCGAATACCTTCGACAGGCGCGTCAGCGCTGACGGAGAGCGGATCACACAACATTACATTGCGACGCGAACACCTTCGACAGGCGCGTCAGCGCTGAGGGAGAGCGGACCACACAATATTACATTGCGACGTGAACACCTTCGGCAGGGGCGTCAGCGCTGAGGGAGAGCGGATCACACAATATTACATTGCGACGTGAACACCTTCGGCAGGGGCGTCAGCGCTGAGGGAGAGCGGATCACACAATATTACATTGCGACGTGAACACCGTCGGCAGGCGCGTCAACGCTGAGGGAGAGCGGATCACACAATATTACATTGCGACGTGAACACCTTCGGCAGGCGCGTCAACGCTGAGGGAGAGCGGATCACACAATATTACATTACGACGTGAACACCTTCGGCAGGCGCGTCAGCGCTGAGGGAGAGCGGAGCACACAATATTACATTGCGACGCAAACACCTTCGACAGGCGCGTCAGCGCTGAGGGAGAGCGGATCACGCAATATTACATTGCGACGTGAACACCTTCGACAGGCGCGTCAGCGCTGACGGAGAGCGGTTCACACAATATTACATTGCGACACGAATACCTTCGACAGGCGCGTCAGCGCTGACGGAGAGCGGATCACACAATATTACATTGCGACGCGAACACCTTCGACAGGCGCGTCAGCGCTGAGGGAGAGCGGACCACACAATATTACATTGCGACGTGAACACCTTCGGCAGGGGCGTCAGCGCTGAGGGAGAGCGGATCACACAATATTACATTGCGACGTGAACACCTTCGGCAGGCGCGTCAACGCTGAGGGAGAGCGGATCACACAATATTACATTACGACGTGAACACCTTCGGCAGGCGCGTCAGCGCTGAGGGAGAGCGGAGCACACAATATTACATTGCGACGTGAACACCTTCGGCAGGCGCGTCAGCGCTGAGGGAGAGCGGATCACACAATATTACATTGCGACGTGAACACCTTCGGCAGGCGCGTCAGCGCTGAGGGAGAGCGGATCACACAATATTACATTGCGACGTGAACACCTTCGGCAGGCGCGTCAGCGCTGAGGGAGAGCGGATTACACAATATTACATTGCACTTAGTTTTGCCTGTAGCTTCCTATTAATAGTCAAAAAGTCATTTATTGGTAAAATAGTTTACAAGTTAGTTAATTCAAAATCGAGGTACCTTTATAACAGTATGGCAAAGAGCTAGTTACTGTCTAGTAAGTGTACCTAGTCCAACGCATTGCCAAAGTAGGTACATCCTATGTACTCACTGGATAGAAACTCGAGCATGGGGCTGGCGATAGCTTGCGTATCGGATATTTTGGATAAGTCAAGTAGTACTTCCGGTAGCATTTTGACCATCGTGTCTCTCGTCTCCAGTGTGAAGATCGTCAACGCGTTGATGTACGGCTGCGGCGATCGGAGAACTGAATAGATAAAGTTTTGTATTAGAAGGAGCATACTTCGTTCTTTCATCAATTTTTATAAGGACTGTTTCACACCAGGCACCCAGACAAGTGACTCGTCCTGTGACTAGTGCGCGGCGGTACTCACCCATGCCGTACTTCAGGAGGCAGCGCACTATTCGCTGCTGCGTCTGCGGCTCCAGGTAGCTGTGGTAGGGCGCCATCGAGGCCAGCCCCGGCAGGGCTGCGCTGTGGAACTCCGAGACCAGCAGTTTCTGCCCGCCACTGCCGCCGCCGCGCAAGCACTCGGGGAAGGCGAGGCTGCGGTCCGAAATCTGCAGAGACATAATCAATTAACATAGAGTGGTTTTGATTGCCTTGGCTTCGTATATGAAAGGTCCCAGTACCAGCCGCTTACCATGGAGCACAGCGTGGAGGCCAGCACGTCCAGATCCTGAGCGCGGCGCCCGACGGCCAGCGCACGTGTCTGCAGCAGCGGTGGCAGCGCGCGCAGCACGGCGCCCAGCACCGCCCAGTCTGCCTCGCGCGCCAGCGCCGCCACCAGCACGCGCGCCGCGCGCGCCACCGGCACCACGCACGAGCCCTGCAACGACACGCGGACGTCAGCGCGAGTCGCACCGCCGAGTGGCCTTGCCACGAGCGCGCCGCATTACCGGAGGCAGGTCCTTCGGCGGCGGCGGCTGCTGCCCCCTGACGAGCGGCGGCTCCGCGACCAGGAAGGGCGAGCAGAGCGGCTTCATGCGCAGCGACGCGGCGCCGCTCACGGGCGCGCCGTGCACGTCGTAGCAGAACCCCACGCAGTTGAACGAGTTAGCGCGCAGCCCGAACAGCATGTCGAATATCTGGAACGATATGCTCCAAATTACTTTATGCTCTTAGTACGGGAGCGTGGTGAATCAATGTCGAAGTAGACGCGGGATACGTAGATCTGCGTAGTGGGTACCTCCGCTCGGAAGTGCTGCTCACTGGATAGATGAGTACCACACTGGTTCCGGCTAGACGGCTTCCGTTTCTTCCTTATCACCTCGATAAAGCACTCTGCGTCACATGGCTCCTTCCTCGGAGCCCTAGCGGTTGCAGCGCTGCGAACTGGTTCACAGCTCGTCAGCGCTTCTTCCCCTTTATTTGAGAGGCAGCAGAGTTGCTAGCCGCTGCAGAAGCGCAGTCACGTTGTCGGGGAGGAGCCAGCGTAACCGGTGTCGATTTTCTGCGGCGCGAGATGCAGGCGGCGGGGCGAGGGCACGCGTTCGGTGCAATTGCGGCGGCGACCGGCGCCTCCGCTGGGTCGTCAAATTCCGACTCGACACTCGTCACCGAAACACTGCACTTTGCACCTTGAGCCCTTGATGCATGTTGACCTTGTTAGAGGCGGGCGACCTACTTACTAAATTAATGTCACGTAATGACACCAACTCAGTACGCAGACCGGAGATAGCAACATCAGACGCCTGCAACTTAGCCTGGAATAGTCCAGGCTTGTCTTTAGGTACGTGATGTCCCTCAGCAGCCTGGTGACGTCAACATTGTCGAACCCCACTGGTAGGAGCTTATGCAGCTTCTTCGCAACGACATCGGGCACGTCGCGTCGTCAGGATCAGTCTCTTTCAACAGCGTCACGATGTCCTGAAGACTCCTTTCTCCTCCATCCCTCCGGCGAGACGGCATACTGATGGCTTCCTTGCCGAGCGTGCGAAAGAGCAGCAGCTTACCAATGCAGATGTCCTCCATTTTGAAATTGGAATTGCAAATCTGTAAGATGCTGATCTCGTCCATGATGTTGATGGCATTCTGAATAATATCAACTCGGCTAAAGCGTCGATGGATGCCGTCTACAGGTGTTTCTTTTTTTTCTTTATAATTGGCGTCGCACGGCTTTTTTTCATTTGGAAACCTTCTGCTCACTGTCCAAGATTTAGTTCGAACGATTGACAAGAGATGACACCACCGCTATTTTTCAAAGTTTGTTATTTATTTCAATTGTTATACCACACTTCTGGATAACATTAAATTTAAATGTGACCCAAATTTAGGCGAAATTATAAGCGAAGATGCAGTTCAAGTCGAGTCCCGCCGGAACGGAATTTTTGGGTCACATTTAAAAATGTTAACCATAAGTGTGGTTAACACATGAAAAAAATAAAAATAAACGGTGTTTATATGGGAAACAGTTTTTTAAAGTTTTCTCAAAATCATACGATTTGATTAGTTTAGTTATATATAGATTAGTTTGGGTAAAGTATTCCTGGTGAAAAATACGAGTCGAGTCGATAGAGCTCAACTTGTTTATTTGTTAGAGAAATTATGAGTCACTTCACTGTACAATTTCTCAAAAACACAAACATTTCGTTAGCGTTTTCTTAAAAAAATCACCAAATATCAGGTCAAACCTCTTTAACTACAACAGAAAAGGTACTTACCCTGAGTATTCCATTATCTTGCTACATCCTGTAAGTATAGTCGAAGTTATATTGAAACAACGGCCTCCATAATAACTGATAGTATTGTGATGTATGGCTGACTGTAGCCGGGCTCTAGTTTAGAAAGAAGGACGTACGTACCTTGAGCCTGAGCTCCGCGTGGTGCTGTAAGAGCGCCAGCCGCTTGTAATGGTGGTCGAGGTGGTGGAGCAGCACCAGGAAGCAGCGCAGAGGCAGCGCGGCCGGCGCCGCTAGTGAAGGACGTGCGTACCTTGAGCCTGAGCTCCGCGTGGTGCTGGAAGAGCGCCGGCCGCTTGTAGTGGTGGTCGAGGTGGTGGAGCAGCACCAGGAAGCAGCGCAGAGGCAGCGCGGCCGGCGCCGCTAATGAAGGACGAGCGTACCTTGAGCCTGAGCTCCGCGTGGTGCTGGAAGAGCGCCGGCCGCTTGTAGTGGTGGTCGAGGTGGTCGAGCAGCACCAGGAAGCAGCGCAGAGGCAGCGCGGCCGGCGCCGCTAGCAGCTGAAACATGTAGGCATGACACGACATGAAGGCAGCGACAGCACGAGGTATGGTGATGGGTAGATCCGGCGCTCATCGCAATACTACGCTGTGATACAAGGCTCGTAAATTGGCCTTCACGTCCGTGTATCACATGTTCTGTCCACATTTTTAAATACATTTGTGAGACAACAGGTAAATAATATCCTAAGTCGTCAAATACCTATCTCAAGATAATTTTTTCTTCGTATAAAGTCGACATTATTTTATACTCATTTTATAAAACTCTAGTCCACTTTATTTTCAACTACTAAATGAGGTAATATCATTATTGTTCACGTAACACGCAAGCGAAAAGCAGCATTTTTATGCTCATAGAAAAACTGATCAGGAATGTTGTATGAAAATCCAATAATTACCGCTTACCAGGTAGATAAATGGTTGGACATGTCATAGAAATAACCGTCGTGTATTTTCGCCAGCGCGATTTAGTATTCGGACTTATTTTGCAACGACATCTATTTATGGCAAATGAACTAAATTTCCTTTACAAAGATTAACAATTGAACATCATCCTGATCATCGGCTTACACAATTTTACTGCTGGGCATAGGCCTCCCCATAGAATGCCAAGATGGTCTTAAACCACCTCCATCCACCGACATCCTAGGGGGTCCTGGTGTCCCCGCTGCCTCCAGGCTGGCGCAGGAGCCTGTTCTAGGTCTCGTGGTCCCGCAGACCAGTGCCTCGCGCAACAGTAGTTTTTCTAAAAAACCTACCCACAACAAAAACAAACAAAAAAATAAGTCGTGCTCACAGCGGAAGCACTTCTTTTCGCTTCAAGTGCACCTCTCTAACATTCGAGGACTGCACTCCAATCTCGATCCGGTCCATCTCTACCTAGAGACCACCGAGTCTCACGTATTATTTTTCACGGAGACGCCGATACAATGTCCTCCCGATACCGCATACCTTAACAATAAAGTACTCATACTTAACACCTTTTTTGTTTTTTGCCTTGGTGGGTGTCCGCGTGATATGCACACTGCCCGACGAGATACAGTCTCAAACTAGTTCGGAGGGGGGGTTTTGCGAACTTGTCACCTTTCAAAATCATTACAGGCATTATCAATCTGTTCATACACACCTACTTCATACTCAATGTTGTAAACTTCCTTTTATTCCAGCAAGTGCCTATCATTGACCATAATTTAATTTTGTTTGAGCGAAACCTACGTATCATATACTTTTTAAGCAATAAATTAATTTTACTTTTTTTTTATTTTACTTACGTTTCCAGGCTATGCACTGGTATCCACTTGGATCCAAAGCTGGTATCTGGTTTTTTGCCCGGGACGACATTGGCTGTACTCGTCTCCGTGACCTTGAAGAAGCCAATTTCTCAGTTTTATCGATTTTGCTGGACATCGTCTTAGATAATATTATCTTTGCCGGTTTATATCATTCACACTCTGGAGACCACGAGACAACCAGGTTGTTTGATTACATCTGTGAAGCGTCGGATGTGGTCCTACAACGGAATCCCTATATGTTCGATTACACCTGTGAAGCGTCGGATGTGGTCCTACAACGGTAACCCTATGTTCGATTACACCTGTGAAGCGTCAGATGTGGTCCTACAACGGTATCCCTATGTTCGATTACACCTGTGAAGCGTCGGATGTGGTCCTACAACGGTATCCCTATGTTCGATTACACCTGTTAAGCGTCGGATGTGGTCCTACAACGGTATCCCGATGTTCGATTACACCTGAGAAGCGTCGGATGTGGTCCAACAACGGTATCCCGATGCCCAACTGCTAGTTCTGGGGGACGGTAACGCTTACTACAAAAAGTGGAAGTTCTCATACCGTCACTGATCACGCTGGGCGATGTGTTTCAACTTGCACTCACGCTAAATCTCACTCAGTTGGTCAATGAGGCAACAATAATTCCAGACGTTGAGGGGTACTACACAGCCATTTGCCTGGACCTTTTGTCTGCTGATAAACGAACCGGACCGCCATTAAGTGTTAGTGCCAGTACTTCTTCCCTTGAGTACATCAGATCACTGACTGATGAGGTCTGTATCGTCATACTCTCCACCCGATCCCTCCCCCAGAGGAAGTAGGCGAGTGCGGCGTTACAAATCGACCAATTGGGATGAGATGCGACACTTCTTTGCTTCTTATCCTTTGCGGAAAACCTTTCTTTGTTCTTGTGACCCGACGGTCTGTGCTGGCACCTTTACGGAAGTAATCAAAAGAGCAATGGAATACTTTACTACATTCTCCGATGATTCACCTTCAAGCAATGCTCGCCCATGGTCCGGTCCCGCGTGTGCCGCGCAATGACATGTGAAATACCTAGCCTGGGTTCACGCAAGAAACAGAAAAGCCTCGGATGCACGGGATAAGATTAAAGACTATAACATAGCCACCAAGTCTCTTTTTTTTTTTATATACATATTCTTATTTGCTTAGAACGTAGGTATAGTAAATTACATAGATGGTAAATATAAATTGTAGTTCCGAGTTTATTCTGCCGTTGAGCGTACAAAATTGTATGTTAAGGTGGTTGCTTTTTCATACCGAAGTATTTGCACAAATATGGGCGAACAGAGTATAATTTTTCACTGAAATGACTGTTGTTGGCTTTTATCATTGTTTTTTTTTTGGTCATTATTTACGGCAAATCATATTTGGTTGAAGAAAACAGTGGAATAATAGCGAAAATAACATCGAAAATTTAGTCCATACAAGTAATTTAGGTAAGTTCCAGTTCTAATTATTAAGTACCTCAATTTTTTTTTTTTTTTCTATTTTTATGTTAATATCTTAATGCGGTTCACAGAATACATCTACCTATACTCTGGTTCAGAATTCGAGATATTTTTTGTAAACAAAGGGGATACCATATTAAAAAAATAGGTACTCTATGAAGTCTATTAAATTAGGCCAATAAACAGGCTAGGCATGTTATTCTAAAACAGATCTGAGAAACTATAAAATAATCAATAAATGTCTCATATATTTTTGAATTATTTCGGTTGTTAACAAAGTTATCAAGCAAAAATATATTTGTTAGTAGAAAATATTTCATGTTACTTGGAACACTGCAGAGATTCTAAACAATGGGCTTTGTTTTGAAAGCCGGTCCCCATTTTGATAAATTCATTAGTTTCTCCTCATTTGACGAATACGAATGTGTTTTTCGCACTGCTTTACAATGGAATGGTCATACTGTATCAATAGGTAAGAGCTAGATTTAACATTTTGCCGTTTACACATTGGCTCGTCAGATAAAGCCGCAAATTGAAGCTACATATAATGGGCGTCATGTAAGAAGAACGCTGGCGGTCATACTTCTTCATTCTTTTTACATGACGCGTACTATACCGCGCGAGCGAACCCGCTGGCGAATATTAAAAAAATTTAACACCGTAGGAGAAGCCACGGGTACTAGTAAAACATGATCCACGCAAAAAAATGTTTTTACCCCTGGTTTGTCTCTTGGACAGTGACATTTGTTTGTTTACAAAAAATATCTCGAAATCTGAATTCTGGTTATACTTACCAACTTTCAATAGCACAAGTAAAAAAGAAAGTAGAAGAGTGTGGCGTTTTAAAATGGCTAAGTGGGAGGAGATGAGGCACTTCTTTGCGAGTTATCCTTGGCGCCAATCTTGCTTCTCTTCTTCTAATCCAACTTACTGTGCTAAAGCCATTGCAGAGGTTGTACGTCAAGGTATGGAGTATTTCATTCCTTACTCGGACATATCTTCGGATAATAGAACATCGCCCTGGTACACCCCTTGCTGCGCTGATGCTAAGAAAAATGTGGAGACTAAGTACAAGGCTTGGGCTCATGCTAGAGCACAGAAATCTCATGATATTGGTGAAAAAAAGAAAGAGTTCAACGCTGCCACCAAGCACTATAAAAGAACTCTGCGTTTAGCCCGCTTCGAGCGCATCAGCCATTTTGGAAACAAGCTCTCTTCGCACCCAGCAGGCAGCAAGGCGTTTTGGTCGCTGGCAAAGTCAATTGAAAACAACTTCTGTCGCTCGTCTTTGCCTCCACTTTTGAAACCTGACGGGTCTCTTGCTCATTCAGCTAAGGAAAAAGCGAATCTCTTCGGCTCTCGGTTTGCTGGAAACTCACATCTGGATTCGGCAAACCAAACACCACCTTTTTTACCTAACTGTGGCTCTCAAATGTCAAAAATTGCTTTTCACCAGAAAAAGGTATTGAAGATTCTCCGAACTTTGGACATTCACAAAGCCAGTGGGCCTGACGGCATTCCTGCCGTCGTACTTAAACAATGTGCACCTGAGTTGTCACCCATTCTCACTCGCCTCTATCGTCTCTCTTTTGAGTCGGGGATTGTGCCTGATGAGTGGAAGCAGGCTAACGTGCAGCCGGTCCCGAAAAAAGGTAGTCGAGCCGACCCCAGTAACTACAGACCAATAGCCATCACCTCCATATTCTGCAAAGTTATGGAGCGTGTCATTAATACTAGGCTGCTTGACTATCTAGAAGATAATGATCTCCTCAGTGACCGGCATTATGGCTTTCGCCGAAACCGGTCCACTGGGGATCTTCTAGTTTACGTCACGCATTACTGGGGTGAGGCATTGGATCGCCGTGGAGAAGCCCTTGCTGTATCTCTAGACGTTTCCAAAGCTTTCGACAGGGTCTGGCACGCAAGCCTTCTTTCCAAACTTCCGGCATTTGGGCTACCTCCTGAACTGTGCAGCTGGATAGCTGATTTCCTTAAAAATAGATCCATACGTGTTGTCATTTATGGCAGTGCGTCTGACCTCATGGAAATCAATGCTGGCGTTCCGCAGGGAAGTGTACTCTCTGCAACTTTATTTCTTCTACATATCAATGACCTGTTCTTACCAGGCATCGTCGGGTATGCTGATGATAGTACTGTTGTTGCTAGGTTCTTTTCTAGTCCAAGAACGTCCGGTGCTGAGCTAGTAGAGCTGAGGGGTGATATGGTTAGGCAGACGAGCGAGTCTCTTGGAGCGGTTTCTAGTTGGGGTGAGGCTAATCTGGTCTCGTTTAATGCAACCAAAACCCAGGCGTGTGTTTTTTCGGCAAAAAAGAGTTCGGTTGATCTTGCCCCACTATTCCGAGGTGTATCGGTGCCGTACAGTGACCATATCCAATTACTCGATTAATTACTTTGCATGCAAATTTCTTCCAACTTCAACTTCGGTCTCTCTATTGAGTCTAAGGCAAAATCTGCGGCCAGAAAGCTTGGTATTCTGTCTAAGGTAAGATACTACTTCTCGCCCCAGCAGTTACTTACGCTGTACCAAGCTCAAGTGAGGTCATGCATGGAATATTGCAGCCACCTATGGGATGGTTCCGCAAAATATCAGCTTGCTGCTTTGGACTCAATAGAGCGCCGTGCCATAAAACTAATTAATGACGATGCACTGGTTGCGAAAAGGTTACAAAGCTTAGAGCATCGTCGGAGAGTTGCGTGTTTGTGTATTTTCTACCGCATACATTTCGGTGAGTGTGCTCAGGAGTTGCACGATTTGATCCCCTCGTCTCCATTCCGCCACCTGACGACCAGACGTGGAGAGGCGTTTCACCCTTTTGTTGTTGACATACCACCGTCGCGTACAAACCGTTCCTCAAACTCTTTCATCATGCGGACATCAAAGGCCTGGAACTCTCTTCCGGCTTCTTTGTTCCCTTTATCATACAACTTGGGCGTCTTCAAACGAAGAGTTAATAGGCATCTTCTAGGCGAGCGTGCTTAAATAGGCCTCATCGTCGCTTCCCATCAGGTGAGATGTAGCCAAACGCAAGTCTATATTAGGTAAAAAAAAAAAAAAAAAAATAGCTCTTATAGTTTCAGAAAAAAGTGGCTGTGACATACGGACGGACAGACATACAGACATGACGAATCCATAAAGGTTCCGTAATTAGGTTACGAAACCCTAAAAATGTACGGAGCGTGTACTGAATAGTAAGATCCTTGCTAACCACGAATATAACGACCTTCTCAATGACCACCAATACGGATTACGCCAAGCCGGTCTACTAGGGATCTTCTTGTGTATGCCACGCACATTTGGAGTGAGGCCATTAAGAAACATGGTGAAGCACTGCCTGTTTCACTATACGTCTCGAAGGCCTTTGGCAGGGTATGGCACGCTAGCGTTATTGTCAAGCTTCCTGCCTACGGACTGGCGTTGAATTTTGCCCCTGCCTCGCAGACTTTTTGAGGGAAAGATCTAGTAGTTGTTGACGGCTACTACTATTACTACTACTACTACTTCCTTGCTCGTCGGATCAATTGGCTATCAACACCGGGGTACCTCAGAGATCGGGTATGCAGACGGCGGCACAGTTATGGAGAGATATGTCTCCACCACTCGAGATGGAGAGGATGAAATTCAGGAGGTGAGAGACGACATGCTGCAGCGTTTGAATATCTAAGGAGTGGAATACACTACCGTCGTCTGTCTTTCCTGAAAACTATAATCTGGTTATCTTCAAGTCAAGAGTGAATAGGTGCCTTCTAGACCTTTGTGCTTCATCTTTGGCCACACCGTCACTTACCAACAGGTGAGATCGTGGTCAAACAAAGGTCTATCAATCTGTCCGAAGGGGGTGATGCCAATCTAGTCAAATTTAATGCCTCTAAAATGCAGGCTTGTCTTTTCTCGAAGAACAAAAGTAGATTTCTTCAAGTTCCCATCTTCTGGGATGTACAGCAGTCACTAAAGTTCCCATCTTCTTAATCACTAACGTTGGTTACGTTAATTAGTGATATGTAGTTGGTTATTGACGAGCAGGTGGTGTGAAAAATACTTTACAACTCTAGGGTGGTAAAGTCTACAGAAATCGCACTCGGGCGGTTAAATTAATTTTCAAGATAGGTTTACTGGTCTAGTAAGTACACTTTTCGAGCAACTGTATTGAAAATGTTCTTTTCAGGCACATGCCTAGTTGCAGGACATGTCCTTCGCGGTTAGCTCGCAGTCGGCGCCAACTGTACCTTGTCGTGCAGGAGCTGCAGCAGGCCGGCGACGGCAAGCCGTAGGTCGCCAGTGTCCGCGTCCGCTGGCACGGGCACGTCCGTCACGTACATCTCGAACGGACGGTTCAGGATCTGAAACAACAAGAACCAAACTAAATCTGCGCTCGAGCCGCCGTCACCACAGCGTGGGACGCGCTCCGAGCGGCACGCGTGTCTGTGTGGTGTATCGTGTATTGCGCAGGAGCGCTCAAGCCGCCGTCACCACGGCGTCGGACGCGCTCCGAGCTGCACGCGTGTCTGTGTCGTGTATCGTGTAGTGCGCAGGCGCGCTCGAGCCGCCGTCACCACAGCGTGGGACGCGCTCCGAGCTGCACGCGTGTCTGTGTCGTGTATCGTTTAGTGCGCAGGCGCGCTCGAGCCGCCGTCACCACAGCGTGGGACGCGCTCCGAGCTGCACGCGTGTCTGTGTCGTGTATCGTGTAGTGCGCAGGCGCGCTCGAGCCGCCGTCACCACGGCGTCGGACGCGCTCCGAGCTGCACGCGTGTCTGTGTCGTGTATCGTGTAGTGCGCAGGCGCGCTCGAGCCGCCGTCACCACGGCGTGGGACGCGCTCCGAGCTGCACGCGTGTCTGTGTCGTGTATCGTGTAGTGCGCAGGCGCGCTCGAGCCGCCGTCACCACGGCGTCGGACGCGCTCCGAGCTGCACGCGTGTCTGTGTCGTGTATCGTGTAGTGCGCAGGCGCGCTCGAGCCGCCGTCACCACAGCGTGGGACGCGCTCCGAGCTGCACGCGTGTCTGTGTCGTGTATCGTGTAGTGCGCAGGCGCGCTCGAGCCGCCGTCACCACGGCGTCGGACGCGCTCCGAGCTGCACGCGTGTATGTGTCGTACCTTCTCCAGTAGATCAATGAGGTCGGTGCAGGCGTCCACCGTGGGCCCCGCCGCCAGCGCCGTCAGCGCCTGCGCGGCCGCGGCCCTCAGCCCCGCGTCGGCGTCCAGCGCGCACTGCGCCAGCACCGGCACGCCGACCAGCTCCACAAGCTCGGAGCCGTACACGTATCTGAAACATGACGCGTCTTCATATGTTTCAGGCAAGTTTTTGTTTTTTTATGAGGACCTTACAATTAAACTTTGCATGAGCATCGCGACAGAAGGACCGCCGCGAACGGCACGTGATAATGATCTTTCACGTCAATAACTAAGGTGAACGCATTGTACACTTCAGTATGCTCTTTGCTCCTTTCATAATATGAATCAAAGTTGCTCGTTTAATCATACCTGAGTTTTGACGGGATCTCACTTTCGCACTGCGCGGCGCGGCTCGTTGCGCAGAGCCCACCCACTCGCTGTTACCTGTGTCGCCGTATGAACGCCATTAGCTGCTCCAATGTGTGCGTGCGCACTGCGCGGCGCGGCTCGTTGTGCAGAGCCCACCCACTCGCTGTTACCTGTGTCGCCGTATGAACGCCATTAGCTGCTCCAATGTGTGCGTGCGCACTGCGCGGCGCGGCTCGTTGTGCAGAGCCCACCACTCGCTGTTACCTGTGTCGCCGTATGAACGCCATTAGCTGCTCCAATGTGTGCGTGCGCACTGCGCGGCGCGGCTCGTTGCGCAGAGCCGACCCACTCGCCGTTACCTGTGTCGCCGTATGAACGCCATTAGCTGCTCCAATGTGTGCGTGCGCACTGCGCGGCGCGGCTCGTTGTGCAGAGCCCACCACTCGCTGTTACCTGTGTCGCCGTATGAACGCCATTAGTTGCTCCAATGTGTGCGTGCGCACTGCGCGGCGCGGCTCGTTGCGCAGAGCCGACCCACTCGCCGTTACCTGTGTCGCCGTATGAACGCCATTAGCTGCTCTAATGTGTGCGTGCGCACTGCGCGGCGCGGCTCGTTGCGCAGGTACTTGTCGGCGAGCGCCAGGGCAGAGCCCACCCACTCGCTGCCGGTCGCGCCGAGCGCGCCGGCGCGGGCGGTCACCAGCCGCATTGTGGAACATTCCTGAACATAATAGTAGATTGTACAACGAGTATAACAAGCCATTGTTTATCCTCCGAGCCGCCAGCCGAGGGTAAATACTCAAGTCGAGGATAAAATGGGTTTTACATACGAGTTATAACACTCTGCTTCTCAGTGTGATTGCGAGGAAATTTAGCAGTGATATTGTAATCATCTTTCCTGGCATATTTACAGTATTTATTATTAAATGAATTAAATGAAGTTCAGAGTGTTAGAGACCTAGGAGTCACAGTTGACAGCTCGCTAAACTTCAGAGAACACTTGGACAAAACAATAAAAAAAGCTTCACAGCTGTCAGGTTTTGTTTCGAGGCAAATAAAGTCCTTTAAAGATCCGAGGGTTGTAATACCCATATACAATTGTATTGTTCGTAGTATTTTGGAATGTAATAGTTGCGTATGGTCTCCAGGCTATGCTGTTCACTCGGCAAGGTTGGAACGTATCCAGAAGAGGTTTTTATATCACCTATCTTATGTTAATAATAATTGTAAGAAACTGCCTTCCTACGAACATAGGATGCAATTTTATGGCATGAAATCACTTTGTGTTCGCCGTAAGGTGTCCGATGTTTTATTCTTGTATAAACTAATACATGGCTTAGTGGACTGTCCTGAAGTCTTAGCACACATCAATTTAGAGGTCCCCCGGCAAAGCAGCCGGCTAGCAAATATAAAGTCTTTTAGGTTACCGCATTGTCGAACGCACGTCATGCAACATTCTCCATTGTACAGGATGTTTTCCTATTATAATGGAATCCGATCCTCCCATGATATTTTTTCTGGTTCTTTGGCGTCCGCAAAAGTGAACATTTATAAATTATTTACTGAATAATGTTTAATTAATAATTTTTTCTTAGTTTTTATTTTTATTTTTAATTTTATTTTTGTATATTGGTTTCCTTTTTCTTTTTAGAGTTATAATTGCCATGTCCACACATGATTGCATGCTGTGTTCACTAGTATTAGAATATACACCGGGAATGCCAGTAAAACAAAGTACTGTAAAAAGTTGTTATGTGTATAATTCGAGTTGTGAACCAAATAATACAAAAAAAAAAAAAAAAAAAAAAAGTGATGTTCACTTGATGACATAGTTAACTTTCAGTAATCATTAAAATTATTAAACATTTATATACCCAGTCGGTTTAGCGTAAAAGCACGACTAACAAACAAAACAATTGCTGCATCATGCTGCTCGCCTGGTATTCGATAGCTCCATTTTTTTAAACATTGATAGACCTTTGTTTGACCACGATCTCACATGTTGGTAAGTGACGATGTGGCCGAAGATGGAGCACAAAGGTCTAGAAGGCACCTATTCACTCTAGCCTTGAAGAGACTCAGATTATAGTTTTCAGGAATGACAGACTACGGTAGTGTATTCCACCCCTTAGCAGTTCGCATTATAAAGGTAGAACTGTAAAGGTAGAACTGAAACGATTAGTATGAATAGAAGAAGGATGGTACAGAGCCGTGCGTCTGCTCGTCCTATGATGAAAATTAGATGGTGGGATCAGATCGTGCAGTTCCTGGGAGCATTCCCCGAATTGTAACCTATAGAAGATTGAAAGGCATGCAACCTTACGGCGGTGCTCGAGAATCTGGATCTTAGTCTCCGCCATATGTTGCTCACCTATAAGCCTGAAAGCTCTACGTTCGATCGAGTCCAAGGCAGCAAGCTGGTATTTGGCCGAACCATCCCAAACATGGCAGCAGTACTCCATACCAGCCCGGACTTGTGCTTTATATAAACTGAGAAGCTGTCCTGGTGTGAAGTAACGCTTTACCTTATTCAGGATGCCTAGCTTCATGGCAGCTGTTTTTGCCTTAGACTCGATGTAAGAGCCAAAGTTGAGAGTAGGCGTGAGCGAAACACCTAAGAGCTCGAGGTGATCTCCTATAGCTACAGGTACATCACGGAATACAGGAACTTGGAGAAACGGACTTTTTTTCGCCGAGAAGAGACAAGCCTGCGTTTTAGAGGCATTGAACTTGACTAGATTGGCATCACCCCAGTCGGATACAGCCTTGAGAGTCAAATTCAGACGCTGCAGCATCTCATCTCGTAACTCCCAACCATCTTTACCTCATTGGTATACCTTCTATTCGCACAAAACGTTTCGGTTCTACCTTTATAATGCGAACTGCTAAGGAGTGGAATACACTGCCGTCGTCTGTCTTTCCTGAAAACTATAATCTGGGTCTCTTCAAGTCTAGAGTGAATAGGTGCCTTCTAGACCTTTGTGCTCCATCTTCGGCCACATCGTCACTTACCAACAGGTGAGATCGTGGTCAAACAAAGATCTATCAATGTTAAAAAAAAAAAAAAACTCGAATGGACCTTTCCCTCAGAAAGTCTGCGAGCCAGGAGCAGAATTTAAATTGCAGTCCGTAGGCAGGAAGCTTGCCAATAAGGCTTGCGTGCCAAGCCTTGTCAAAGGCCTTCGAGACGACCATGTTTCTCGATGGCCTCACTCCAAATGTGCGTGGCATACACAAGAAGGTCCCCAGTAGACTGGGTTCGGCGAAATCCGTATTGGCGATGACTGAGAAGGTTGTTACCTTCGAGGTTTGCAAGGAGGTTACTATTCAGTACATGCTCCATACATTTACATAGTAGGGAGGTGACCGAGATAGGGCGGTAGTTTGAAGGGTCAGCACGACTGCCTTTCTTGGGCACAGGTTGCACATTAGCGAGGTTCCAAGACTTGGGGACTTCACCAGTTTTCAAAGAGAGGCGGAAAAGTCGCGTTAATATTGGAGACAACACAGGGGCACAGGTTTTTAACACTACGGCCGATATACCATCAAGTCCGCTAGCTTTATTCACGTCGAGACTACGTAGCGTTTTGACCACTTCCTTTTGCTGGATGCAAATTTCTTGCATTGAAGCTTCGCACCGAGGAAGGCTGGAGTTTCGCCAGGGGAGTTCAGACGCGAAGCCTCCGCAAATTGAGTGGCAAATAAATGTGCTTCAGTAATCACCGGTCGGTCGTGTCCGGCGCAGTCGACGAGCTCCAGCAGCGCCTCGGGCTCGCCTCCGAACTGGCCGCTGTCAGCCATCTGCTCGATGGTGGTGATGAGAGCGTGCAGCTTGCTGTGGATCATCTCGTTGGGCGGCTCGTAGCTCTCTGCAACCACCGAACAAGCGGTCACTGAGTGTCTGAGCATGCGGCAGGCAGCATGTCACGTGACTCGCGACACTCACTGTCCTGTTGCAGCGCGGCGCGCAGGATGCGCAGCAGTACGTCCCAGGCGGGCTCGCACAGCTCGAGCGGCGCGCGGCTCACGGCGCTCTGTACGCCGACCAGCACCTCGTACGTGACGACGGGCTGCTGACCTTCCAGTGCCTGAACAAACGCAACACTCAATCTTTACTTGCTCAATAATCTTGACAGTCCATTTGAAAGGTCAGAGCCTGACGTGGCAGAGCCAGACGCTCGGCCAAGCCAGGCCCGTCTACCACACGGTAGAGCACCTCTTGAGCGGAAACCAACACCAAAACTCACTTTCAAGAATGCGGGTAGGACAGCCAAGAAAGAGACTTGGAGCGTGGGGACACGGCGCGGCCCCCACAGCGACATGTTGATGTAGAACACGGCTCCTCGGACCAGCCCCGCATCCCCCTCGTCTGAGGGAGCCCCAGCGGGTGCGGGGGAGCTGCCGGCCTCCCGGAGTATCTCCACCATCTCCTGTAAGGCTGCGTGCCCGATGTCACCTCCTACCACGTAGCGCATTAGCTGTGGAAATAAGATACAGACACTAGTGTCAGAGGTAAAGGACATAGTGCTGGCCTCTGTGGTACGGCGGGCAAGGAGCCGGCTGAGAAACGAGCGAGGGGCGGAGTAAAGTTCGATTCTCGCTGCGATATAAATACTTGTATGATCTGCAAATATCTGTTCCTTGTCTGTGTTGTGGTAGCATGGTACTCTTAGTCCCTGATACCCACGACACAGACACGATATTCTCACGGTGATATCGCAATACATCTATGAAAAGTTATTATATAGTATACAAGCAGCGCCCCGCAGTTTCACCCGCGTAAGTTGCGATCCCGTGGGAATATCGGGATAAAAATGTGCCTATATGTTATTCCGGGAGTCCAGTTATCTCCATTCCCAATTTCATCCAAATCCATCCAGTAGTTTTTACGTGAAAGAGTAACAAAGATACATCCTTACAAACTTTCCCGTTTATAATATTAATAGGAAATAGGATACACATATACCTACTACCACGTAAATAACCGCTTAGACTTGGATCTTTTCTGCACCGCTCCGACGCGGCAGCGACTGAGCAGACTTCTTCTCATAACATGATGTTTATAAATGTAAAATCTTATTTATCTGTATTACTTATTTTTACAATAGTTGTATATAACTGATACTGTAATTTTTTATAGCAGTAAGCAAATAATTGGTAATTTTCACCAAATTAATACTCACACCCCGTTGCACACCTACTCAAACACTATTTGTGAGAACATTCTACAGGCTCTCTATTGTTATCATACTGTATTATTATGTGAAGCTGTTGTTTCTCCTGCAAATAAAATAAATAAATAAATATACAATTGCATAGCTTTATGAAAAAAAAACAGGATTTTCCCCAAATTTCTATTAAAGATAGTAATCATCATCAGCCTGGATCAGTCCACTGCTAGACATAGGCCTCTCCCAATGTGCGCCATTTAAACCGATTTCCAGCTCTTCCCATCCACTTTCCACCAGCCGCCTTACCACCACGTTACCGTCGGCGCAGTACACGCACAGGTGGCACGCCGACCTGGACACGACGCACATACAAGTAGTGGGCGTACCTTCCAGCTGGTCTGGCAGTAGTGCTCCATGTTGACGGTGCGGCACAGCGCGGCCACGAAGGTCCCGAGCGCGGCGCGCGGCAGCAGCGAGTACGACACGACGGCCTCGAGCAGCGCGAGGCAGCTCGACACCACGTTACCGTCGGCGCAGTACACGCACAGGTGGCACGCCGACCTGAAGACGACGCACATACATCACACACATATCGGGTCGAGGATCACAAGAGTAGCGCTACAATCACGCACTAATCTCACCCCTCGCTGCGACTCGCAGCCCGCTCTCAGAGAGTTGACAGGCATCTCTGTCGGGATGCTAAATGTCTTAGTTCGCCCCGAACGTGACCTCGTTTTAATTTGATAAAGAATCATTTCTGTAATTTGTCCGCAACAACTAAAATAACTCTCTCATTTTGTGTTTTGTTGGGTCGTTCACAAAATACATAGGTAACGCATTTTGGAGGGTGATGGGGGCGGCAGCAAAGCGTTAGGGCCTGGTTACACGTGTGTGTTTGTGTGGGGGGGGGGAGGGGGGTAAGATTTGCGTTACGTCCGATAGTATAGCCAAACCAGGAGGGTCTCACTCCGCAGTTAGGGTAGGTACATGTCAGTAGGTATCCACTTGCCGCTCGGCTCGCGTCGCGTCTAAATACCTACCTAAGCATCTTTTCTGTGATTTTTGAACGATGACTTCTAAGCTTAGAGCATTGCAGGGATGCTTCTAAGCGATCTTATAATCTGAATAAAAAATAGTAGTCTAAATAATAGGACAAGAACCCGTTTTTTTTTTAATTCCGGAAGATTTTGAATTGTTAGCTATTTTGTTGTAGGTATTTAAAGGATCACATAAATCACTCTATAACTGTAGTTAGTAGGTGCATTATGACAACGAGATTGTTATAAAAAGTGAAGCATTTTAGACTGTCTAAAAGAATGAATAGGTATGCGAAATACTATTAATTAGGTACTTAATTACCTAGGTACTTATTAGATTTTCGTATTGTTCGCAAATAGAGAACGGGAAGGGGTTTAGACATAGTTAAAACGGCAAAATCCTTTAACTTTAAGATTTAATTACAGACAAGCCTGGGCAGGTGTAACTAAATAAAAGCTTGTAAATACTAACTGTACGTGAGTTCCCACACACATACATCCGGACAGATTCAATTTTGCCAGTTGTTGCAAAGACCTCACTCGCTCGGTCAATTAAATGCATTAGACAGACAGGGAAGTGCGTATGGCAGAACATCGACCCAACAGCGGAGAAACGGAGCAGCAGCGAGATGGTAGACGACAAGCGCAGGATCATGAGTTGCGATATGTTGTGGTAGGTACGTACTCAACAATGCCGTGCACGACGGGCTCGTCGAGGTAGGTCGCGTTGAACTTCACCACGTTGATGATGAGCTGCAGGAACTCCACCAGCTGCGGCGGCGCCTGGATCTGAGGCAGCCACTCCAGCAGGAACGGACCCATCTGGAAGTACGAGTACATGTGAACAAACACTATTCATATAGGTAGGTATATGACACAACATCTGCTGAACATTCATGAGCCTTTATGCATTTCCTTGGTACACTTTTTTGTGTTCCATTAGTTCCATAGCAAGTTATTATGTTTTCTTGTAGAAACTATAGCATTACTTATTCTGTGAAAATTTCAAGTTTCTATCTAATACGGTTCAAAAAATACAGCCCTTATTAAGAACGAGCAAAAACAAAAGTTTATTGTAGCAAAATTTTTAACTTTATTTTATTTTTATTATGTTTATGTTTTTTATTATGTTTTTATTGTGTTTTTGTAAACCAAAGCAGTACTTATTCTGTGAAAATTTCAAGTTTCTAACTGTTATGGTTCAAAAGATACAGCCATTATTAAGATCAAGCAAAAACTTCAAGACATGTGAATAAAGCGCCCAATGCTTTGTCATACATTACTTATTAGTTAGGTGTAACTAGGTGTGCTTATTGGTTTTGCACTATCATTTTCACCAAAGCCAAAAGCGTCTTTTGTTTGAAATTCGCCTTTTTCTAAATATTTAATAAACTAAATAAACTATGGTATTTACAAAAACCAGTCACAATTTTGTAGATTTTCATCGAAATTAAAAAAAAAACGGCAAGAAAGGTTAATAAAGCTCCTAATTTTTTGTTATACATTACTTTTTAGTTAGATGCCATTTACTGTCATTTTCACCAAAGCCAAAATCATCTTTTGTTTGAAATTCGCCTTTTCTCTAAATATTACCTGCGACACAAGGTTTTTAACCTTAGTGTAGGTTCTGCACATCATAAAATGTACTTTCATTGTAATTGTTATGTCACTTTTATTTTGTCATAAATGTTTGTATGTCCTATTTTTGAAAATAAATATTATGATTATTATGATTAAACTATGACATTTACGAAAACCCTTGTTAGACATAGTATGTTGACAATTTAACTACCTATCGTATGACATCTTATTTATTGAAATCTAACAAGCGGTTATTGAGATATTAACCAAATCTGATACCCGGTTTTCGAATCATTCCCCTCCCCTCTCTCCTCCCTCCACCACTTTAGAATGCGACAACCGGTCTATTCTTGTTCAGGAGATCACGCTGAACACAATGATACTGGTTGTCGGCGCGGAACTCGTCTGTCCAACGGGAATTCAATTTCGGAGGACTGGCCTCCCTACTACATAGTGAAGAACTGGGAATTGACCATAAAACAGTTGTGACCCATTTGAAAAAAGCTGGGTACACAAAAAAGCTTGATAATGGGCCAGCACTTTCTAGCTTATTCAATGTTTTGTTTCAAAAAGTATACAGACCTGCTCCTCAATACAGTTTATATTCTTTCCTGTATTGGTGAGTGTGTGTAGCAGCTTAAAACGCAGCTGTGTGTCTTCCGGCGAGTGTGTGGGGTGCGTGTCTCGCAAGTAATGGAAGAGTATGGTCCTCATGATCTGCAGGTGGTCGGCCTGCCCCTCGGCGATGTTCCTCAGCAGGCACAGTGTGGAGTGGCGCGCTTCTGTGTTGCTGTCGTCCAGCAAGTCGCGAGTACATGTCCATATCTTTTCAACTCCACCCTGGAAATGTCGGTTACAAAATATAAAACAAATATATTTGCTGAATGTATTAATAAGGCTGTTTTGAAAGTTATATAGGTAAATATTTATGAGCATCTAGTTTTTGCCCATAGTTTTGTCTGCGGTGCCGGGATGATATCCAGATATAAAGAAGTCTCTATATATGTTATTGTATGCAGACGACAGCACAGTTGTGGAGAGACACGTTTCCACTGTGCGTGCTAGGCAGAATGAAATTCTCGAGTTAAGAGATGAGATGCTGCAGCGTCTGAATTTGAATCTCCAGGCTGCATTCGATTGGGGCGATGCCAATCTAGTCAATTTCAACGCCTTTAAAACGCAGGCTTGTCTCTTCTCGCTTTTACTCCCTATCTTAGACTACGCCGACGCCAGCTTCCCTGATCTTACAGAAGAGCAACTCAATAAACATGAGCGCCTCCAAAATCTTTGCATCCGATTCATATTTGGCTTGCGAAAGTATGATCATGTGTCAGAGTATCGCGCTAAGCTCAAGTGGTTGCCATTTAGTTTTCGCCGGAATGCTCATATCCTCATACTTCTATATAAAATCTTATTTGTTCCTTCCTCTCCAGCTTATCTTAAAGATTGCTTCGAATTCTTGCATCACTCCCATTCCTTCAATTTGCGCTCTTCCATTACCCTTCTGTTGAAGACTCCGGCTCATAACTCCAAATTCTTTAGCAAATCTTTTACAGTGCGCGCTGTCCATCTGTGGAATGACTTGCCTGTTCACATCAGGCATGCCAAAACGTTACCAATTTTTAAAAATGATGTCTTTAAATTGTATCTCGCAGCATCTCTAGAGTGAATGCGTTTAGTTTTTCCTTTCAATTCTACTAGGTAACTATATTGTTTTTTGTTTTTATATATTAACACGTTTATTTTAATATTATTTATTATTATTTTATTGTATTTTTATAGTAACTTCACCTCCTCTCACGTTCTTTACAATCCTGTCCATCCAAAGGTTGCCTGGAAGAGATCGCTCTTAGCGATAAGGCCGCCTATTGTATCACCGTGAACTAGTTGTAAGTTAATATAAGTATGCTGTTATTTTATTTTTAAGGTGATTACAATAAAGAGTTTTCTATCTATCTATCTATCTATCTATCTTCTCGGCGAAAAAAAGTCAGTTTATCCAAGTTCCTGTCTTCCGAGATGTACCTGTAGCTATAGGAGATCACCTCGAGCTCTTAGGCGTTTCACTCACGTCTACCTCAACTTTGGCTCCTACATCAAGTCTAAGGCAATAACTGCTTCCATGAAGCTGGGTATCCTGAATAAGGTAAAGCGTTACTTCACACCAGGACAGCTTCTAAGTCTGTACAAAGCACAAGACCGGGCTGGTATGGAGTACTGTTGCCACATTTGGGATGGCTCGGCCAAACACCGGCATGCTGCCTTGGACTCGATCAAACGCAAAGCTTTTAGGCTTATAGGTGAGCAAAGTAACATAATTATGGCGGAGACTAAGATCCAGAGTCTCAAGCACCGCCGTAAGGTCGCTTGCCTTTCGATCTTCTATTCTTCTATAGGTTAAATTTCGGGGAATGCTCCCAGGAACTTCATGATGTGATCCCACCAACTTCGGCCACATTGTCACTTACCAACAGGTGAGATCATGACCAAACAAAGATCTAACAAAGTTAAAAAAAAAAGGACTCAGAGGACACTCGCTGAAGCTGCAATGCGGGCCAAGTACCAGCAATCCGAGGATGAGCATTAGGCAATTAGGCAATCCTAATCGTGAATTCTTTCAAAAATAGACTTGACTAACATTTAAAGTGCACTGATAAGGACTAAGATATACACGCATCAGCTCCGAGAGCTGCCTTTGTATTATAAATAAATAAATGACAAAAGAAAACAAAAAACTATCTTAACCATTTAAAATATTTACTTAGGCTGCTCATATTCCAAAACTAAACTTGCACTAAAATGAGAATAAAGCGTACCTACTGAAAGTGTTAATCCAAGCTTGAGTCTAATTCTACAATAGCAGCCTTAGACAACATTTACATTTTACATCCCTAGATGTAACAACAAGCTTTGTATTCAGTACAATGCCACAGTATTGATACACATCAATAGGGTATTTGTCCTTGGGAATGCAGTGCAGTGGTACAAGGACAAATCAGGGTTATCATCATTTAAAACAGTTGACTTGAACAGCTACTTTTTTTAGTTTTTGTTGAACCTCTTGTGCTGTTTACCTACATGAAATCAGAGATATTTAAGCATAATTTTGACAGTTGAAAACTATAATAAGAAACAATGTGTGTTTTCTCCATCACATGCATTGTTTTAACACGAGAAATAAAATTAAACTGAATATTCCCAAATTTCGATTAAAAAAGTAAGTGAGGGGAATTCTGTTTGGTCCTATAATTAATTTCCAGAAAGTGCTTCTCAACTTTCGATTCGAAGATTTAAATCCCATTTAAAGAATAATCTAATTAAGAAAGTGTATTACACTCTACATGACTAAGTTAATGATAAAACTGCGTGGCCTGATGTCGCTCTGCCCCTTGACACCTAATTTGTCAATTTGCAATGTCTGTACCTACATATAATTTATTATTGACTAGATGACCCGCGCGCGACTTCGTCCGCTCATAGTTTGGAAAAATCCCCGGCGCGGCGTGCAGACAACAATTTAAACATCAACTACCACCCCGTGAAACGACTTTTGAAACGACACCACACTCAAGTTTTTCAATTTGGGGGTCCCATTTGACCCTTGAGGTCCTGAAAATATTTTGATTTCAACAACGACACAGTGAAACGACGTTTGAAACGACACCATACTCAAGTTTTTCAATTTAGGGGTCCCATTTGAACCTTGAGGTCCTGAAAATATTTTGATCTCAATGACTACACTGTGAAACTAACTTTTAAATAGTCAAAATACGCTGAAATCTGGCTAAAATTTAAGGTGTATTTATTTACATACAAAACGTTCCCGTGGCTTTTTTCAGCAAAACTTTCAGGTACTGCTGAAACTTATTTTTGCTATTTTGATATAAGGAATCTACCTGTTAATTTTCAAGTATCTACTACCAGCGGTTTCCGAAATACGAAGCATTTTAGTTTTACATTAAAAGCCGTTTGGACCCCTTACAGGGTGAATTTTCCAAAATCCTTTCTTAGTACACCCCTACACCCAAAAATGAGTACATCCTCCAAATTTCATGTATCTAGGTCCAGCCGTTTAGGCTGTGCGCTGCAAAACGCAAAGTGTATACATTAAAAGCCCTTTATGGACCCCTAAGGGAGCGAATTTTCCAAATTCCTTTTTAAGTACACTTTTACACCCTAAAAGGAGTACACTCTCCAAATTTTAAGTCTCTACGACCAGCGGTTTAGGCTGTGCGTTGGACCTCGGTCAGTCAGTCAGTCAGTCAGGACAAAGCCTTTTATATATTAGATTTGTTATTTATGAGTATATCAAGCGTAGAGTGTCTTATGAGCTTTTGCTGATTCTCTCTAGCATCTTACTGTTGACTGCGTACCTAAGGCTTTAAAGTTGGTTTTCCTTTTTTTGAATTGGCTTCCACTTGTTCTTGAGGCACCACACAGGCACTCCCCACCTAGTAGTAAGAAGGATCATCAAAAAAAAAACCCGACCGAGTTTGTTGCCTGATTCTTCTAGGTCTGGTCGCGTTGGAACGGGAGTAAATTTATTTTTTGAGACGATTCACAATGATCCTTGTAACTGACTTTGACTAAAACCACACTAAAACACTTTCACCCGATGCATATCAGCACGTTGTAGATAACAGGCAAAGATATTTCTAGTCCAACTTTCTTCAACAACACATAATACTTACCATGCTACTAATAAGCACAGAATAATTGGAACAGTTACACCGTGTTGTCTCTTCCGATCTAATTTGCAACTGCTTGTCAATGCAAAAGATAACACACTGCTACAAAACTATCAATATCTAACAAACTAAATATTAGTTCAGTAAAATAGCAACCTGTATTAAATGAACTAAAACGGCATCATTGATAATTCACAACAAAGTCAACAAACAAAAAGTTTAAATCAACAAAAGCACTACAATTCAAATGATAATTCGAGTTTTACAGTAACACGGCTATATTTTATGATTATATTTTATATATTTATTTATTACATCTAACACAGAGAAGCAGGACTTGTAAAGGCGCAACCTAAAGAAATAGCATGTAGATGGAGAAGTAGCATAATAGGTGACGGTCGTGCGCTGCGGGCGCGGGGCTCACCTCCTGCACGCGGACGAGCAGCACCCTCTCGGCGGTGTCCCTGAGGGCGCGCAGCCGGCGGTGCAGCGGCGCCTCGGGGCCCAGCTCGCGCTCCAGCTCGCCCGACACCAGCAGCTCGTTCCGCGCCGGCAGCGGCGCTGTACACGACACAAACACATCCGCCGTCAACGCATACCTTCCGCAACTATTCAGCTATCATACCCCCAAACTATCAACCCGCAAAACTCACCCGTTGCGCCCTTCTTGAAGAATACTTTCAACTTGTCCTGAAGCGACTTTGTATCCCTATCTCTAGAACTCATTTTGTCACCCCGCCGGCGTTGGCCCCAATCCTGCCTACGCTAGAGCCTAGAGCTACGCGTGGGGATTACCTATAACTCTGATATTGCAAATAAAAAGACATATTTATTAGAAATTAATCTGGCTACCGCTCCTGCCCTGCTTTGCTTGCTATTCACCATTTGATTAGACAGCTGACAGCTACTTTTTTTTTTTTTTAATAATGGCTTCTTATGTCTCATTGGTATAGGTCGAATATAACTGCCAACTTCACGTAACTTATGCTAGAAACACACTATTGTGGTGTGTCGTGACGCGTCAGAACCCCCACCGCCGTTCTGGGGCGATCGCAGTCAAGCAGTCCACGCCACGACAGATGCCGCTACAACACATCACACTGTACTAATGTGTTTCTAGTGTTTCTAGACATACTAAATGTATGAAAGCGATACGCTTCGACGCGTCACGAAACGACACACCACAATAGTGTGTTTCCGGCTTTATTCCCGGTAGGTAAAGGCGAAATGAATATAATTTTACAAGATTTAAAAATATTTAAATTATAGTTCATTTCTGTACACTAAGGCTGCTGGATCTTTATTGCGTCTGCTTGCATGAAAGATAGAAACAACAAAAAACATAAATGTAAGCTTCACTTCAATCACTTCTTCACTCAACACCACACAGACACCACCCTTCTTCCCAGTTCCCACCCAACCAAAACCAAAGTACCCTGACATGACACCAAAGGAAAAACCTTTAGTTAAAAGGATATCTATAGGTTTTTCCATGACACTGACTCTGACACCGACAACAGACCGTTCACCGTAAGTTGGCACCTGCCATGGAGTATTTACAGGTGCTATCTTACGGTGAACGAGCTGTAACACTCCATGACACAGACTTACTGTTGCCCACAAACTATATTACGTCTCTTGGCGACTTGACTCTTTATATAATCAGTGTGATAGCGATGCGCGACTTTAACTAAATTGAACAGTCGAATAACTAGCCACTATTTAATTTTTAAGTCGACTTAAAAAATAGTGCTATACTAAAAAAGTTAGTCGAATAAACGAATACTATTTTTAGTTATACTTGTTTTATCCGCAGCGGCAAACACCGAATGGTTTGAGAAACGAATACTATTTTGATTCAGTAGGTAATAATATTACGAAGACGAACCGCGGCGTTTCAAAATGATCCTTGTGAATATTTTTATGAATATAGGTTTGCTTAGTTGGTCGACTGTATGAGTTACGTATAGTAGGTAGGTACTTAGTTTAAATTAAAAACACAACTCCAGAGTCCAGATAGATTTTTATGCATGTGTAACGAGCGCAGGTGATAGTATCTAGGTAGCGTCCCTTTCACGCAACATGAAGGGCCTAGCACTGACCCGGCGAAGGCAGCCGATTCGCGACGGAAAACTGCGAGTCGGTTAAGTACCAAAATAAATAGTGGAAGAACAGGCGGAGGCACCCGATTCGCAACGGAAAACCGCGAGTCGGCTAGGTAACGAATAAAAATAGTGGTACTGCATTGCAAAAACTACAATATATTACCTGCATTGGATGAATGAATTCATTCAGTGGTTACCGACTTCAGTCGCACTAGTTGAATGTTTTTGTTAGTCGAATAAGTCGAATACTTTTATTCATAGTCGCGCATCGCTATGTGACCGTTTACGGTAGATTGACTAACTGTGACAGTAGATTTTCGATGTAAATTGGGTAGTGCAGTAGATTTTCAGTATTTTTTGAAAAAGTAGCGGATTTCAGTAGATGTCTTTGACAGAACGTTTTCCTAATTTGATTACCAATGATAATGGTCAACAATTAATTGACGAGGAGTATCGTCAGTTAAAATTTGATAGTAGCGTTCAAAATTTACTAGCGTCATCCAGCCAATCAACAGTTTCGGTTGACACGGACAAATTTTGGTCAAATGTACATAAATTGACAAACATTAACAATAAAATAAAATATGATAATCTATGTAAATTTGCAAAAGCGATGATGTGTTTGCCGGTATCAAACGCCACTTGTGAGCGTATATTTTCACAATTAAATTTGGTGAAAACAGAGCAGCGCAATAGGTTTCCAAACACTCACATATCATCGCTTTTACATGTATAACAAGGTTTAATTGATAACGGCAGTAATTGCACGAATTTCCAACCTGACAACAATATGGTCAAGCTAATAAAAAAATCAAAATATGTCAATGACGAATCTAATTAAGTATATACCTAATAGTATAAATAAAACCTCTTAATATTTAACTTGTCTTTCATTTCTTACCAAAAATTATCAATTTAGGCCTTTTACTAGTACGGTAGAATTTCAGGTTTTTTCCAAAACGTTAGTAGATTTCAGTAGAAAAATAAGTTACGTTTAGTAGTTTAGCGGTTTTTGAAAACGGTCACACTGTATATAATTAATCACTTGACATAGGCAAAACTATTTGGAGCCCTAGCCTGATTTACCAAAAACGTTAGATTACAAATCTTTTTTGTATGCTGATGATATAACTGTAGTTTTACCATTTAATAACATTGATGATCTTAAACAATTAAACTCATTACTGACACACATAACAGACTGGCTTAAAAAACATAATTTACATCTAAATATTTCTAAAACAAAATTAATGCAATTCAGACCACACCAGAAGACCCCTCTAAATAATAAATTCTGTCATATCAATGATACTATTGAATTTGTTGACACATGCACACTTTTAGGTATTGATATTGATACATTCGTTGGTTGGAAACCCCATGTTCAAAAAGTGGCAGGAAAATTATCAAGGTTTACTTACGCTTTATATGAACTAAAAAAATGTACGGATCTTAAAACAGCAACCAGTGCTTACTTTGCATATGCACATGCCTAGTTGAGTTACGGTGTTATACTGTGGGGTAACAGCGTAGATGCAAATCAATTGTTTGTTTTGCAGAAAAGATGCATCAGAATACTTGTCAATATAACAGAAATGGAGAGCTGTAGGACTTACTTTACTAAACTTAAAATCTTAACATTAACTTCAATTTATATATTTGAAATATGTAAACTTGTAAGAACACACAAACACTTATTTACCCAAGCTAAAGACCACTACTTGCAACCTCATAATTGAAGAAATAGAAATAGACTAGCTCTACCATACACCAAATTGCAAATTGTTAGATCAGGTGCGCACCACATGGCAATAAAAATGTTTAATAACTTACCATCTCATTTACCACAAATTAAAAAAGACTCAGTATTCTATAGACAGTTAAAAATATTCCTAATTTCCAATAGTTTCTACAGCGTAAAAGAATTTTTCGATAAAAAGGAATAGACCTTATGGAATATTACCTTTGTTTTAGCTTTTAAGATAGTTATAAATATGTACCTATTTATAAATTATTGTAGTGCCCTTACAGGGTTCATGTTGAGAACTAAGAATTACCTAGTCAATCTTGTACACCACATGAAGCAATAAAAATTTATGACTTATGACTTATGACTCAGATAGTCAGATAGTCGCATTTTATGCTTAAGCAAATGAAATGATCTTCTTTATCTTTATCTTTATAAACATTTGATGAAATTTGACTAACTTCTACTTCTTCGTTTTTTCTTTCCTATAAGTACAATGAAACAATTCTTACATGAAACTGAGACAATACGCATTATAAAAAAAACTTGATCAAAACAACTCATTTTGATAGAGAACTCACGCTTGACCAAAAAATAACTAATTACGCCTAACGTTTTCATACAAAATGAGTAAATGGTTCCAAGGACAGTTTTCCCGTATCTCTTAGGGATTCGGATATGCCCATACTGTCCAGGTTAAAAAAAATACACTACCTATATTGTAGATTTTGCTCAGTAGGTACGAGTACCTGGGCTCGACTAGTGTTTCGTCCAAGCGCGTTCCCAGCACGCCTCCAGCGCGGCCCCAGCACGCCTCCAGCGCGTCCCTAGCACGCCTCCAATAACGTACCTTAGCAGCAGGATGTTCACATCCCTGGCCGATAGGTGCTCCATTCGCAACTTTTTACACCGGATAGGAAAAACAAAAACATGAACCGTGAGGGTATAGGTACATTTTAATATTTCTAATATTATTTTCATGCCCAAAACGAGTAGTTCTGTTCCCGAATCCGTCCCCATTCGGGGACAGCCAGGAATTGAGAGAAGTAGTTCTAGCCCAACCATATTGAACCGATACCATTTAATATTACAAACTAGTAAGCAGATAGGTACCTATTATAAAGTTAAGATTATTTCCACTGAATGAAATTAATAAGTCATTTTATAATGTAGCGCGTGTTGTTCCCGTCTGCACTATAGCACGGTACCAATACCAATCTATCTATACTACAGCAACCGTACATACCTATTCTAATCATACACAGAATATAGGAAGGCAAGAAAACAAACTGGAGCAGGAGTTCAGAATGCGTAGGTATTTTGTCGCGCACGTGCATAGGTTCAGTGGTCTCTAGAGTCTAATAGCCTTCATCGGTGAAGTTAACGAGAGACTGCTTCGTCTTCTCGCAAATAAAAGCCAGTGGCTCATCGCACCACACGTCGTCCAGCTTGCCGGTCCTGAAGATGGCGCCACAACCCTGTCTGCTGGCCCTCCCGGCGGGCGCGGGCGAGTTGTCAGGCTGGCCTTGACTCCACTGGGCGTAGTTGGTGTCTTCCAACAACTTACCTGGACACACAGAAGTATGATTGTGATGGGAAATAATGATCTGATAAAAAGAGCCGAGGTATTTGCCCAGCAGGGCTTCTGATGTGTGATGTGATGTGTGACGTGTGGCAAACAAGCACAACTGGGGATTTGCCCTCAAAAAGTTATATGTATATAAAATTACGTGCATTAGTTCTCGAAACGGTGAAAGAAAACATCGCCAGGAAACCAGCATGTCCTAAAAACAAAACTCTATCTGGATGTTATTCAACTTATGGATGTTATTGTGATGAATCGTATTACACTTAGTGTCGCCAGACGAGAGCCTGATCATGAGGTATTATAATTAGTGTCGCCAGACGAGAGCCTGATCATGAGGTATTATGTTTAGTGTCGCCAGACGAGAGCCTGATCATGAGGTATTATGTTTAGTGTCGCCAGACGAGAGCCAGATCATGAGGTATTATGTTTAGTGTCGCCAGACGAGAGCCAGATCATGAGGTATTATGTTTAGTGTCGCCAAACGAGAGCCTGAACATGACGAGGTATTATGTTTAGTATCATCAGACGAGAGCCAGATCATGAGGTATTATGTTTAGTGTCGCCAGACGAGAGCCTGATAATGGGGTATTATGTTTAGTGTCGCCAGAAGAGAAACAGATCATGAGGTATTATGTTTAGTGTCGCCAGACGAGAGCCTGATCATGAGGTATTATATTTAGTGTCGCCAGACGAGAGCCTGATCATGAGGTATTATATTTAGTGTCGCCAGACGAGAGCCAGATCATGAAGTATTATGTTTAGTGTCGCCAGACGAGAGCCAGATCATGAGGAATTATGTTTAGTGTCGCCAGACGAGAGCCAGATCATGAGGTATTATGTTTAGTGTCGCCAGACGAGAGCCAGATAATGACGGGGTATTATGTTTAGTATCATCAGACGAGAGCCTGGTCATGAGGTATTATGTTTAGTATCGCCAGACGAGAGCCTGATCATGGGGTATTATGTTTAGTATCACCAGACGAGAGCCTGGTCATGAGGTATTATATTTAGTGTCACCAGACGAGAGCCAGATCATGAGGTATTATGTTTAGTGTCACCAGACGAGAGCCTGATCATGAGGTATTATATTTAGTGTCGACAGACGAGAGCCTGATCATGAGGTATTATATTTAGTGTCGCCAGACGAGAGCCTGATCATGAGGTATTATATTTAGTGTCGCCAGACGAGAGCCTGATCATGAGGTATTATATTTAGTGTCGCCAGACGAGAGCCTGATCATGAGGTATTATATTTAGTGTCGCCAGACGAGAGCCTGATCATGAGGTATTATATTTAGTGTCGCCAGACGAGAGCCAGATCATGAAGTATTATGTTTAGTGTCGCCAGACGAGAGCCAGATCATGAGGAATTATGTTTAGTATCGCCAGACGAGAGCCAGATCATGAGGTATTATGTTTAGTGTCGCCAGACGAGAGCCAGATAATGACGAGGTATTATGTTTAGTATCATCAGACGAGAGCCTGGTCATGAGGTATTATGTTTAGTGTCGCCAGACGAGAGCCTGATCATGGGGTATTATGTTTAGTATCACCAGACGAGAGCCAGATCATGAGGTATTATGTTTAGTGTCGCCAGACGAGAGCCTGGTCATGAGGTATTATGTTTAGTATCGCCAGCCGAGAGCCTGATCATGAGGTATTATGTTTAGTATCATCAGACGAGAGCCTGGTCATGAGGTATTATATTTAGTGTCACCAGACGAGAGCCTGATCATGAGGTATTATGTTTAGTATCATCAGACGAGAACCTGGTCATGAGGTATTATGTTTAGTGTCGCCAGACGAGAGCCTGATCATGAGGTATTATGTTTAGTATCATCAGACGATCCGAGAGCCTGGTCATGAGGTATTATGTTTAGTGTCGCCAGCCGAGAGCCTGATCATGAGGTATTATGTTTAGTGTCGCCAGACGAGAGCCAGATCATGAGGTATTATATTTAGTGTCACCAGACGAGAGCCTGATCATGAGGTATTATGTTTAGTATCATCAGACGAGAGCCTGGTCATGAGGTATTATATTTAGTGTCGCCAGACGAGAGCCTGATCATGAGGTATTATGTTTAGTGTCGCCAGACGAGAGCCTGATCATTAGGTATTATGTTTAGTATCATCAGACGAGAGCCTGGTCATGAGGTATTATGTTTAGTATAGCCAGACGAGAGCCAGATCATGAGGTATTATGTTTAGTGTCGCCAGACGAGAGCCTGATCATGAGGTATTATGTTTAGTGTCGCCAGACGAGAGCCTGATCATGAGGTATTATGTTTAGTGTCGCCAGACGAGAGCCTGATCATGGGGTATTATGTTTAGTGTCGCCAGACGAGAGCCTGATCATGGGGTATTTTGATTTCAACATGTACTTCGTTTTACCATGGATAGTCCACCAAGATAGATTGTATCCCCATTCTTTAAATCCTACTGACGCCGAGTTTTGGAAGGGCGTGTACAGGAGACGCGGGTGTTGCGCGAAGAGCTCCTTGAGGAGCTCGGCCTCCGCCTCGTCGTCCACGACGGCGAGGTGCCCGCCCTCGGCCTGGCAGATCCTGAGCGCGCGCGGCCAGGTCTGCGCGCTCGCGTGCAGCTTGTAGCAGTGCCCGCTCCTCGCATCCAGCTTATATTCTGTGACAAACAAACGTCAACGACAAACGCTGTTAGTAGCCGGTAATGTAGTGTTCAGGAGGCAGTCAAACGCTGCTAGTAGCCGGTAATGTAGTGTTCAGGAGGCAGTCAAACGCTGCTAGTAGCCGGTAATGTAGTGTTCAGGAGACAGTCAAACGCTGCTAGTAGCCGGTAATGTAGTGTTCAGGAGACAGTCAAACGCTGTTAGTAGCCGGTAATGTAGGAGGCACTCAAGCCTCCTGAACATTAATTAATTTTACGTTATTCCTTTGTTTTGTACGATACTATTATTATTTTTTGTCCATTCTTTCGATTGGCATCATCAAAATAAGTTTTTTTTTTACATTTTAGTCGGTTCTATTCCCAGGGCCAAGTAATTTTTGGGAAATATTTGGCAGTATTACCAAGTTTAAAAAATAAATTAAAGTCTCCTTTCCGCAAAATACCCTATCTACAATATTTAAGGTACTTTCCCTTCATGTCGCATAGTCTTGGGACGCCCTGTATAAAACATTCTCTATAAAAACAAAAGGCTATGTCTAAATAATAGCTACGAGTAGAAGCACTGACAAGCCTAATTAGCTTAGCGCATTGCGGCCTTGCGGCCTCATGACTAGCAGGTAGTATAGTAGGTAAAACAATATAAAAACAAACCTTTGTCCACTGTCCCGCACTCCGTCAACTCATCGGCTATTGACAGTTTTCTGTAGCAAATGTATGGCAATATTTCTTCACAACTGTAATCTTCTATTCCTTGTTCGTTGTATACAACGCATTGCTCGTTTTTGTCTAAGTTGTTTGGTTGACCGGGAGCCCACTCTGTAATGAGCTTCTCTAATGGAACTCCTGGATAAAACGATAAACAAAGACGATAACAAAAAACTACACAGCAAGATAATGAAATCGGTGTGTCATTTATTTCTGTCCTATTCATTTTTGATAAACTAAATGGCAGTGTGTGTGTGTTGGACCATGCAGCGTAGCGTAGGGTTCCAAAGTCAAGTCACGATAACCCGAAAAGTTTTAATTGCAGGGTGCCTGGCGGCTGGCACCTGTCGTTGTATCGCAGGTACTGCACGGTGCCGGGAGGCTGCGCACCTGTCGTTGAATCGCAGGTACCGCACGGTGCCGGGAGGTCGCGCTCCTGTCGTTGAATCGCAGGTACCGCACAGTGCCGGGAGGCCGCGCACCTGTCGTTAAATCGCAGGTACCGCAAGGTGCCGGGAAGCCGCGCACCTGTCGTTGAATCGCAGGTACCGCACGGTGCCGGGAGGCCGCGCACCTGTCGTTGAATCGCAGGTACCGCACGGTGCCGGGAGGCTGCGCACCTGTCGTTGAATCGCAGGTACCGCACGGTGCCGGGAGGCCGCGCACCTGTCGTTGAATCACAGGTACCGCACGGTGCCGGGAGGCCGCGCACCTGTCGTTGAATCGCAGGTACCGCACGGTGCCGGGAGGCCGCGCACCTGTCGTTGAATCGCAGGTACCGCACGGTGCTGGGAGGCCGCGCACCTGTCGTTGAATCGCAGGTACCGCACGGTGCCGGGAGGCCGCGCACCTGTCGTTGAATCGCAGGTACCGCACGTCACAACTGTGATCGAAGTTTAAACTTGATCTTTTGGGGTACCTAATAAGAGGGGTAAGTTTCAATCGAGTCTACCGTACCCTAATATTTCGGAGTTTTCTAACTTTTTTTGTTTTCTAACTTTGTAGGTGTCTACCTGTATTACCGCACAATGTTTATATATATATTTATAGGTATATTATATATAGTAGGTACTATATATAGTATCTACTACGTTAGTCTACGAGTAACTTATGTAATAACACAAGCTCTGCTTAGCTTGGGGCTAGATAATGTTGTGTGAACTGTGTCCGGCATTATTTATTTTATTTATTTAATATAGATGGAAAATAAATGTAAGTTCTATTCGTATTTGGGTAAAATGGCTCTGACTACGGACTATATAGAGACTATGTAGGTAAGAGCTGTTCTATGCTACGCAAAGACAGATGGACATGGCGATATTATAATGGATCCAAGTCGGACTTCAGAACCCCAAAAAGAAGATTGAGTCTATTATTGAATAAGGAATTGCATATTTATCTTGCTCTTTTGAAACCCCTCCGAATAAGCTTTGTCACTCCCACTTGAGAGTTGAAGATAACCTTCAAGAGAGGAGAACACGCCGTCGCTGAACGTAGCATGCACTCCGGAGAAGACGCGCCCTACACCCGGCTTCGCTTCTGACCGGAACTTCTTCAGGGCCGACCAGAGATCTGAATTCAAGGGCGATGCCAGAACCGCTCCTAGAATCAAAATATCAACGGACGTTATCTCTAGTAGTTATCTACCCAAGGTATACAGATAGATCAAAACCTGCGTTAGTCATAATAATAGTCATAATTATAAGTCAGCTGCTGTTTTCAATTTATATAGGGTTTTACTACTACTACAACTTACTTGACAACTTTTTTTCAAAATAAAATGAAAACCATTTGAGATATTTCAAAAACTTTATTATCGGGTTGAAGTTCATTCAAAACATTTATGAATGGAACTCGACTTCGCTCATATGGCCACCGCGGGCAAGTTTGCAGCGGTCGATTCGTTGGACCCAATTTTCCATGACTGGGCCCACACATTTCGCTCGAAACGGCTGCTATTTCGCGTTCAATGTTGGCTTTGAGCTCTTCCAACGTCGTCGGCTTATTAGCATATAGACAAATGACTTGACGTAGCCCCAAAGAAAAAAATCTAGAGGCACGAACGAGGCGGCCAATCGACTGGTCCATTTCTTGAGATAACACGCTCATTAAACTTGTTCTTCAATAATTCGACTGTAACGTGTGCTGTGTGGCTTGTGGCACCGTCCTGAAACCACATGCTGACACACAACACACAAAGAATATGTAGACTCAAACTTTTTCACTAAACTTGTTACTGCCTGTCTACAGTGTCTACTGGGGCGAGAATTACGAACGAAAATCGGAGTAAACCAAAGATTTCAATATCGAAATCTTTGGAGTTAACGCTGTTAAAGTAGCGGCCACCGACTTCGAATTTCTGTAGTATTTCTTTCTTTCTTTTTTTTTCTTCTTCTTCTTTTTTTGGCGTGTTCAGCGGACCGGTAGTGGTGCCACAAGAGTTTGCCAATGACAGGTGATTAACTTGACATAAAACCAAAAAAGTGCTGGGAGTTTGAGGAAAGATAAAGGTACGGTTTATAGGGAGAATCGTACGTGATTATGTAATACAAACTTCACACTTAACTGAAAAAAAAACAAATACCTGCACATAACAACAAAACAAAATATTCACACAATCAATATTCATACAAAACTATACCTACACATAATATAAATTTACAATTTTATGTTTTCGTGTACTTCCTCCTTAGATAATCTAAACTTCATCATGATGAAAATGTTATGTCTACTATGTGTCTACTGAATAAACTGACAGTGACAGTTCGATGTTAAGTGAAAAGGTGCGTTCACAAACTAAATTCAAAATTGTCAAGTCCCTATTGGAAAACCCATTATTTGTGACTTACTTCAAGCGACTAACCATTCTTTGACATTGTTCGCCGATGATAGGTAGTAGGTACCATCGAACCAACTGAATCATGACCCACTTGCCTGATAATTCGATTGAACTTTCAAACTTGTAAGATCTATCGCGTATAACGCACTTACGACGTTTTAGTTACTAATAAAATTACGTCAATACAGGTCGCAGACCTATGCAATTTTAACCTTTGTTATCATTGCCATAAAACCACATTTCACACATATACAGTCATTGTTTGAATCTCGAACTAGTTCTCGCTTATTTAACCTAAACTTTTGATGATGGAAAAAATATATTTAAAAAATGGGGTGTTCTACAAGTGTGTCATATTATGTCAAGTTGTCAGTCAATGTGAAAAAATAGAAACTAAATAGTAAAATGCTTAATAATTTTTAATAATGGCTAATTTAGAAGAACAATGAGCTCGGATTGTAGTCTTAAGTGAGGAAGGCTATGGCATACGGGAAATATCACGCGAATTGAATATTTCTCGGAATACAGTGAGGACCTGGATCAGACGGCACGCCGGAGAAGGCATCCTCGAGGACAGACGACGTCATAACCACGGCGTTCGCCGACTCACGAACAAACAAAGAGTGGTCATGCAACACCATTACGAAGAACATCCTTTTACTCCAACCCGTTCTGTTAAAGATTAAATAAAGTTTTTTTTCATTTCACAAATGTTATTACTCTTTTTACTTATAAGCTTGAAATACCAACAGTGGCATGTTTCTGTCCTTAAAATACTTATAGGAATGACGTGATTGAAACCTGTTAATGAATTAATCTAAAGTTTATGCTGGCACTTCACTTGGCCGTATTTGCCCAAACATGACTGCATTATTTTTGATTTTATATTCTAGAGAAATAAATGCGACTAATAGTTGAGCAAATTTAATACGGCCAAGTGAAGTGGCAACATTACGTTCGTAGAAAACTTCCTATACTTACCTTCGTAATACAGATAAAGACAGTAACATCATCTCTTCTTTTTCATATACGAGCTTAGTCGATTCTGTCCGATTTATTAACCAGTGCACCTCGGAATAAGAACTAAAGCATGGAACTAAGGCTAAAAACGAAACGGTATCGATTATACCAGTCTCATTCTTTTATATGAATGTATTCATGTTTTGGAATGTGACAAGCATAAATCTATCTGTTCTTATTTGTGTAAGTCGTACCCATAGACGTAGAATTTTTTCGCTACGCTAAATAGACAAACGAAGCGTGGGAGAGAGAAGTCATTTTTAAATGTACCCTGTGCAAGAAGAAAAGTGACAGCAACAATGTATTGAATTTGACATGTTTTGCTTGAGTACATGCGCATACCGGACGGTCTCTTGTGCAGTTTAACTAATTTTGTAATTATTTTAGTAATCTTACTATTAAATAATAAATATTACTTTGTATGACAATGGTGTCGTGTTCAGTTTGTGACTGTGAAGATACGAGACGTAATTATCCGGGAAAATACACGTTTCACAGGTAAATAAGAGATTATTGGTAGTTCGATTGTATTGCTTATTTTATCAATTCTGCTTTAGTAAATGGCCTAAAAACCAGTTTCATTCGTAGATTAGGACTTTCCCTTATATTTTTTAATAATATTTCGTTGCTGCACCTAGAAATAAACAATATTTTATGTAAAATATAAAAATGTTTGATTACGATAGGGCTTGACCAAGTGATGACGTCAGAAATATCGATAGTCCTGTTGCAGTCTATATCGTTGTATAGTGCGCATCATGTAAAAAGAACGCTGGCGGTCAAGCTTCTTCAGGCGTTCCAGCGTTCTTTTTAAGAGATTACTTACTTTTCTACTTATTTGAGAGATGTATAACTATGCATTGAATGAGTGCCTATCTAGTTTACTACAAATAATGTACAATTATAGTACGCGTCATGTAAAAAGAACGCTGGAACGCCTGTAGAAGCTTGACCACCAGCGTTCTTTTTACATGACGCGCACTATACCTACCTATAAATTAAATTTTTATCCATCCTAGAATGGAGGTTTACTTTGTTTGGAGTAAATTTGTGTGCTCTATTAACATTTTACCGTTTTTTTTAAATCTATAATAACCAGGTGGACATTGAGGTGTGTGTTTTTGTATTGACTATTGAAAAGGTAACTTTAAAGCACCACGGGTGTTTTTATTGCAGTTTGTGTAGTAGATATTTTGGAGTAAATATTTACGTTGTTGATTATTACACACGCCTTTTTCCCCGAAAGGGTATATTTATTTTGAATTTTTTATAAATAAATATTGTTTATTTCTGCTTAATAAAATAATAGGTAACAAATTAAATTTAAATATACCCCAAAAATTCTGTTCCAGCGGAACTCGAACCTGCACCCTCGCCTGTGATCAGCGATGCCTTTACTTTCGAACTTTGAATAGAAGGTTTCCAATGAAACACCTGTAGATACAGCACTATCAACTTGGCGCTATAGCCGAGTTGATAGTGCCCACAAATTTCGTCTCCAGCGTCATAGCTCGATCTATGGCTAAATTTTTTAAGGCATCGCCGATGACAGGCGAGGGTGCGGGTTCGAGTCCCGCTAGAACGGAATTTTTGGGTTACATTTAAATTTAATGTTATCCATAAAGCGTGGTTTACACTTGAAAAATAATAAACTTTGGGGTAACAAATTGTCTATAGATAAAGTAACAGAGTGAAAAATTATATGGGCGTAGCACGGCTGATATAAAATGTTTTTGTGCTTTCAGATTTCCAAGTAATCCTTTGCTACGAGAAAAATGGTTATCGGTTATAAGAAGAGTGGGATGGACTCAAATAAGAACTCCACTAGGTATATGCAGCAAACATTTTAAGTTTAAATTTAAAAGGGAAACTCTAAGATCCCACCTATAAATAAAACCGTAATATTTAGGGGTCAATAAATAATAAAGGTTTATTTATTAACTGTATTCAAAATTGGAGTAAGAACCTTATTCTCTTTATGACGTCAAATCTGCCAAGCTGTGTTCTTCATGAAAGACTTAATCTGCATTAAGATGTATTTATCTACCATACACATCACGGACGGATGACGAATTCTATCGACAATGTAAAAGTGTTGGTCGAGGACAACACTATTTTTAACTCAGACATAGACTTTCACCAACACGTGCACATATTTTTTTTGGTTCCATCTTCGATCTCTGATTGTAGATCTAGTACATATACTAAATCTATGGTCGTACCAGGCCAAATGTCAAATTACTAGTACATTCATGGTAACAATCTAGGGAGATGTATATGCATGATACCAAAATTCAGGGTACGGAACGGAAAAACGACTGTCGTGTGACAATACATTTGTTTCTCTCTAACATAGGATAGCAAGCTATCTTCTAGGATAGGAGTAAGAAGGAACACTCTATGCTATTTTAGCACTCAACTTCAACTTCAACTTCTTTTTTTTTATGGCGCCGTGCTTGCAATCCATGTTCTACTACATTCATGCAGTGCACTCAGTAAATGTCAGTGTCTAATCAAATGATAGCAAGTTCGTTACCAAGGAAATAAATCTTCAAGCGAATTTCGACCTACTTGCATTTAAGGGGTTTAGCAAAATAAGCTTATGGTGGGTCATTATTCAGTTGGTTCGATTGTGCCATTTTATTTATAAATTAAAAGTCGCATAGTTTTGAATATGAAATAAATTGTACTTTAACCTCTGTAATTATTGACTTTGAATAATCTATATAAATATATAGATACTGACCTTCACTGACCTGTGTGACCTGAACTTTTGAAGACCTCTGTGGCGCGGCGGGCGAAGGTTCGCCTTCGACGCAGGAGGTTGCGGGTTCGTTTCCCGCCGCGGAACAAATATTTGTGCTATCTGCAGATATTTGTCCAGGGTGTTCTGAGTATTTTCTATGTATAATAAAAAATATCTATCTATGTAAGTAATGTATTGTATTAAGTACTAGCGAATCGCCCCGGCTTCGCACGGGTAGCCCCCGGTGAACCCCTCCCCCCCCTATGTGCTTCTCCTGGTTCTAAGCTACCTCCCCACCAATTTTCAGCCAAATCGGTTCACCCGTTCTTGAGTTATAAGTGATGTAACTAACACGACTTTGTTTTATATACAGTGGTGGTCACATAATTAAAGACACTGGAAGCATATTGAAATAACTAAGCTATTCCTCCTGTATATATTTTATCAGACTGCCATTGTAACTTGCTGCACTATTAATTTTATTTGTGTTATTATTGTGTATTTTTAAAACGAAACATTTACACAAAATTTGCCTTAAAGTTGGTAAAACTTAAATGTATGCAGTGTCAATAAAAGATAAGATTAGTGAGATCTGGCCATATAATTAAAGACGCTTCATTTCGTCACAAGAAATTTAAAAAAAAATAGTTATCATTGAAATTATCGTAGTACGTAAGATTTCTAACACATTTTTATAGAGCATTCCGATGCGTATCAATACTTGGTCGCATGTCCTTTTGCAGCAATAACAGCACGACATCTCTTAGCCATGGAAGCGATCAATTTTGTACAAACTTGTACCGGAATTTGTTCCCACGATTCTGTAAAAGCTGTGTAAAGTTGATCGACATTTGATGTACGCTTTGCCGCCACTGTCTTCTTCACCTGGTACCACAAGTTTTCGATTGGATTTAAATCCGGACTGTACGGGGGCCAATCCAAAACTGTCACAAACTGGTTCCTTAAGAAATCTTTAACTACTTTTGCGGTGTGTTTCGGATCATTATCCTGTTGAAAAGTCCAAATGACCGGTAAATTTTGCTCAGCATAGGGCAAGCATGGTTTCTTCTAAAATATTTTTGTACTGGTATTTATCCATATTGCCTTCTATCTTCCTGACAGGTCCGACACCAAGTCCTGAAAAACAACCCCACACTTTGATATTTCCCCCTCCATGTTTCACTATTTTGTTGGTGTACTTCGGATCCATTTCTTTGTTCGGGGGGCGTCTAACATATTGTTTTCCGTCAGAATTAATCATATTAATGTTTGTTTCATCCGAAAAAAGCACATTTTTCCACTCTCGTTCAGTCCAGTGTTCATATTTTTTAGCAAACGCTAACCTTGCCTTAACATTTTGCTTTTTCAAAAGTGGCACCTTCCGAGACACTCTTCCGTACAAGTTTGCCTGTAACGCCCCCCCTCTTTAAAATACTCTACCTTACCTAATAATCTATATACCTATTATACCGCGCGCACTCACCGACTTCCTACTTTACTCTGTGGAGTTTACGATAACTTTAATCTTACCTACTTCTTTAAACACTATAAATTGGCCATATGATCGTCTAGATATATACCTACGTTGTATATTGTAATAACTCGAATTCTTTTTTTGTTAATATTGTCGAGTCTTAACGTATCCTAACTACATAAAATATTTTACCTTTTTATCGATATCCTCGTAATAGTTGCTACTAATTCTAATAGAAAAGATACCTACTTAAATTTTATTTTACTTCTGTACACATCGGAACAATTAATTAAAAGATTACTCCAGGGATTTATTTCCTCTATAGTTTGTTATTCCTTTGTTAAAAGAATAAGCTACAATTAAGGTTCCTAGTAATATTTTGAACTTTCTGATTTTACAATATCTGAGGATTATTAATTTTGACACCAGGGCTTCAATACAGACACGTTTGTCTTGTGCTAATTCAAGAAACTTTTACGTGTCAGATTTGCATCTGTAATAGATCCATTAGGGAAATGACAAGGAATTACTTGTATAAATTATTTGCTTCTTAGATAGGATTTTTAAGTTATTTCTTTAACTGATTGGAAGGATGAACCAAATTTGATAAGATTCACATCCAGAGATAAGCGACTTTTTGGAGAACAGCCCCGTCCGCGCTGCCCTCGGTGGTTTTCTTCCATTGCTTTTGGTCAAACCTCCCTCGCTTGGACATAGGTAGATTACCTAATATTGTCCGAGAATTTTATCCAAATGATATTCTAATTCAAATCAATTCCTTTTTACTTTAATACAAGGGAATTCAGAGGATCGCGAACCTATTTCCGTCGGAGTAAGTTTGTTAGTCATTTTCAAACATTCCAGGGAATTTACATTTAATCAATAATGCAAAATCAACCATATTCATCCTTCGCCATAGGTTAACTTTGGGATTTATCTAGGCTTCCTGAAGCCTAGGAAAATCCCTACTTGATTCATACCCCTACTTACAAATAATTCTAAAAATTCTCTGTAGGATAAATAGAATTCCTAGTTGGATTATCCAGGTAGGAATAATCGCTTGTGAAAATTCTAGACTATATTTAAATGAAATTTTCCTTCCGCGAATGATAATATTCAATTACAAGATTTTCCTTTTATCTAGTATTTTAATACGTTTGATAATTATTTTGCCCGTTCCTTTATGCAAGAATAATAGTAAACTAAATTAAATCACCGGTTAAATTTTAGAAAATGCCAATTTGTAAGATTGGTCTACATACGCACTAATACAATGCCTACTTAAGTGTGCCTAATTACCTGGCTAAATTGGGTGTGTGCGATTCAAACTTTGAGAAAACCGTTCTCATTTTGTTTTAAATGTGCAGTTAAATGTGTATGTCTTCTGACGAGGTGCAAGGTCAGAATACCTAGATTGAACTATTAAGGATAGGAAATCTGTCGCTGTGTAACCTAAAGCGACAGACGGAGCCTAGGGGTCAGGAATAAGGTTTATGGGAGGGATAAGATCTTGTCTGTACTGCGGACTCACAGAACAACTCTTTCGAGCTGATAAAGGGTTTCCTGTCAAACAAGATATCGGAACCTGAAAACATTAAAATAGAAGAGGATCTACTGACTACGACAGTCCATAAATCTCTTCCTTTGACGTTCACTTTGTCTCAGGACTAAACACTTCTTCCCCATTGACTTTGAATATTTAAGAACACTTGATAAACATCACCAAAAAGAAACTAGTTAATTTCTCTAATTTTGGGCGGTCTTTCAATTTATTTTTATATTTCACAAAATTTAAACTTTCACTAAATTATATTTAATTTCACTTATTATGGACTATTCCACTTTCTAGAATCAATCCTAATATTTCAAGGTATAAATTTCTAGCTTTTAAACGAACTTTAAAATCACTTCGTAATTAATTAACACAATTTAATATTTTACCCCAGCGTTTTCACGCAAACGTGTTACTACTTCCAAAATTATCCAGCACTGCCCTCCCTTTTGCCGTTACTTCTCTATTTAAAGTCGCCATCCAAGATAAAACATTCCATTCAATTTTGAATCTTATTCATATGATTCCTAAACAGGAATTGGTGTGTTCCCTCAATATATTCTGAAAACCGAATGTTTACTTTTTTTTGTAAATAAACATTCCCACAGCCCAATTCTCTGAAAAAACGACAGAACAAACCCTCTATTGTTTTCGACCTTTTTATTCAAGTATCGCTCGATTTATTTGATAACAATATATAATAATTTTATTTGAGCATTTGTGAGATATTAATGAATCCAGTAAAGATGGTTCGTTACATGCCTCACATAGTCACCGTCTAATTGTCCTTGCAGACATACCCGTCGACCCTCCTGCCCCATATATTTCCGAGCGTATTAGTTCTGATCCTTTGAACGGTTCCTTTTTTGCCAACAACACCATCCTAGAGTCTTCTCGCGGAGTAGTTTTTCTAGGTCTCGGTTTTCTGGGTACGTTTTCGGTCGTATTGAACTTCTTGCAATGCTTTATAGCATTCATTACCATGTCCTTAGAACAGCTCAAATGGTTTGAGATTTTTCTGTATGACCAACCTTTGCTATGAAAGTTCAAGATTGTCTTTCTAGTGGACGAATCGCAACTCTTGTTTTTTCCCATATCGATTGGTATAAAACGTATTAATTTGAATACAAAAATTAAAATTTTATAATTAATGTCGATGTATCATGCGGAAAAACAATGAAAAACCGAATGGAGTTCTTTTAATTTAATTTAAATTCAGAACACAGCATTTTCTGTCTTTAATTAGCTGGCCAGCTACAGGTACGTTAATTTTTTTTAAATTAGATTCAGGTATAATGAGCAGTGTCTAAATACCAAGCAACACAACTTTTTTGTCCCCCATTTTTAAGAATACAACGTCATGTATGATTTAGTAACAATTACATTAAATTTAATACCTACTTTGGCTAATGGTAGTGTCAAAATCATGTTTATTGTGATCAATTAGGGGGTGTCTCTAATTATGTGTCCACCACTGTAGATATCAGTTACCTCGTACCCATAACACAAGCTCTGCTTAGCTTGGGGCTAGATAATGCTGTGTGAACTGTGCAGCATTATTTATTACTTGACGAAGACATATGTATAAGAATATGAGACAACCAGCCGCTCGCCTCGGGAACGTATCTATAGTGTTACCTTCATGGTAGCACTGCAGCCTCGCTGTGTGCCAGTCCAGCGGCACACGGTGCAGCTTTAACCAGCCGCTCGCCTTGGGCAGGTATCTATAGTGTTACCTTCATGGTAGCACTGCAGCCTCGCTGTGTGCCAGTCCAGCGGCACGCGGTGCAGCTTCAACCAGCCGCTCGCCTTGGGCACGTATCTATAGTGTTACCTTCATGGTAGCACTGCAGCCTCGCTGTGTGCCAGTCCAGCGGCACGCGGTGCAGCTATACAACCAGCCGCTCGCCTTGGGCACGTATCTATAGTGTTACCTTCATGGTAGCACTGCAGCCTCGCTGTGTGCCAGTCCAGCGGCACGCGGTGCAGCTTCAACCAGCCGCTCGCCTTGGGCACGTATCTATAGTGTTACCTTCATGGTAGCACTGCAGCCTCGCTGTGTGCCAGTCCAGCGGCACGCGGTGCAGCTTCAACCAGCCGCTCGCCTCGGGCACGTATCTACAGCGTTACCTTCATGGTAGCACTACAGCCTCGCTGTGTTCCAGTCCAGCGGCACGCGGTGCAGCTTCAACCAGCCGTTCGCCTCGGGAACGTATCTATAGTGTTACCTTCATAGTAGCACTGCAGTCTCGCTGTGTGCCAGTCCAGCGGCACGCGGTGCAGATTCAACCAGCCGCTCGCCTCGGGCACGTATCTACAGCGTTACCTTCATGGTAGCACTGCAGCCTCGCTGTACACCAGTCCAGCGGCACGCGGTGCAGCTTCAACCAGCCGCTCGCCTCGGGCACGTATCTACAGCGTTACCTTCATGGTAGCACTGCAGCCTCGCTGTGTGCCAGTCCAGCGGCACGCGGTGCAGCTTCAACCAGCCGCTCGCCTCGGGAACGTATCTATAGTCGCCTCTGTACTCATTTGCACCTTCAAATGATTAATTTAAAATTAAATACCTGTCAATAAATATGATGTCAAACAAAGCAATATTTAGCAAGCTACATAGGTACTACGAACCAGCAAACCGCGCCACACATAGAACACACAAGTGTAGTAGTAGTAGCAATATGCTACGAGTATTTGAATTCAACGACATTCTGCTCCACAACAAAACGAAATGGGAAGTGATTGAATGGTTCACTTTGTTTTTAATTGTGCGCACTTTTTATTTTAGTCATTATTCATGCTTTTAATAAGGCCTGTCACACCGAGGTTATTTTATACGCTCTATGTTTGAAACAGATAGGTAGGTACCTAATATTTCACTCAGGTTGGTCCTTCGTAGTTGGGCATAAAATAGTAGGGGAGAGTTGGATATTACCGAGCCCCTAAGAGAAAATGCCTAAAACTAAGCGTAGGCTAGGGTTATAAAAATAAAAGATATGAATATTAGTAGGAAATATATTTGGCTTAAGGTGGATGCGCACGCTTGCGGCGCGAAATTCAAATTTTTTGGTGTTTTTTGCCCATTACAGCTCATCAACACTTCTTCAGATAACGAAAGTTGAGTTAGCGACAACTAGGAGACTTAACACACATGTTTTAATTGATAGTATCTCATAAATATCATCAGTTTTGCTATGATACCCCTAAACACATTTTTACAGTGTTTTTGTTTGTTTAGGGGTATCTTAATTATGTTATCTTAATTAAACATAGAAATAAGATATTATTGAAAAACCAAAAAATTAGGAAACGCGATATTATCAAACAGGTACGTTAATATCTTGCCCATGACCTTTAAATTCGTGCCAGTTCGATAATACCGTGCTAATACAAATAAATACATTTTTAGTTACATATTGTATATTATATTTATTGTAATATAAATGTATATTATTTATTATTTAGTCTTCTAACAACATTTTATTTAAAAAAGTAATATCTTCAACAGTATCATAACTTAACCAGCCTTAATGTAAATCCTTATAAATAACTGCTTCTTACAAGTTTTTTTTACAAATATTTAATGTTAATATAAACTTTAAGGTTGGTAAAACTATTATAAACCTTATAAAAACAACTTATTTATACCTTCAGACCAAATAATCAGTCTCAAACTTGCTTAAAATTAAAATTCTTGGCGGTTGTTATTATTTTCCTGGCATTTACATATGGCTTTTATTACTTATGCCTTCATGTCATCTGGATCCCACGACTTCTTCTTTTTCGGGGTTTTCCCGTTGGCGACGTTTTTCCGCATTGGATCTTTCATCCTATAAAGTCATTATAGTTTTACTAAAGGTAGTAGTACTTTTTCATACATGATAATTCTAACACGTTTTTTTTATAACCCCTAAACAATAAACTTAAGTAAATAATATTGCTAAAACTACTTCACACATTAAATTTTAAGTATTTTTGCCTTCTACATGCATATAATAAATGATCCAACATTTATAAGTAAAGGGCTCACCTCTTATGGAAGATAGTCTCAAAATAATAGTCACAGTGCCGAACATTTTTAAACAATTGTGGCCTTTCTCTGGTGGCGCGGAACGGCCTGACGATGCGCGCGGGGAGGGTTGTCTGCCGCGTGTTTCGATATTATTAGCACTATAGGCACTCGCTATTCGTAGTTTTTGATATATGCAGGGGCGCGGAGATATCAGGCGCGCGGTAATATCCAACTCTCCCCTAAGTAGTTCAGATACAAAGTTATATTCAGTCAATTTTGTGTTTCCTACACTTGTGTATTATCGACCTTGTAGGTATGTATTATTTGTGTCAAATAAACGGTTTTATATTGTATTCAAGGACACGCGGGACAATTAAACTAGGATCGTTCATTACATTAAGCACAGGTAGACAGAATAAATAATAGTACCTAAAAGTAGGTACATTAATTAGGTCTTCGATACACTTCTAAAGCCGCTCATTGTTAATATTATTTTTATGAAGTACCTACCTAATAATACCTAGTTATTTTTTGTAAGGTAATTCACTCAATATAATGTGGAATAGACTTTACTTTTACTGGTCGCAGGTCACATAGGTCAATTAGGTATTGTGCGAGTATTTTCATGAGGAAAGTCGGTCAGTAAACCTTTCATGTATACGACCTAGCGCCAACCTGAACAAAGCTTCGAGTATTACGGTGATGATGACATTGTCCGAACCACTGTGCTGGTGTCGGCTGCGGTTCCAACACGTTGTACGAGTCACTGTGCAGGTGTTGGCTGCAGTTCCAACACATTGTACGAGTCACTGTGCAGGTGTTGGCTGCGGGTCCAACACATTGTACGAGTCACTATGCAGGTGTCGGCTGCGATTCCAACACATTGTACGAGTCACTATGCAGGTGTCGGCTGCGGTTCCAACACATTGTACGAGTCACTGTGCAGGTGTTGACTGCGGGTCCAACACATTGTACGAGTCACTGTGCAGGTGTTGGCTGCGGGTCCAACACATTGTACGAGTCACTGTGCAGGTGTTGGCTGCGGGTCCAACACATTGTACGAGCCACTGTGCAGGTGTTGGCTGCGGGTCTAACACATTGTACGAGTCACTGTGCTGGTGTCGGCTGCGGTTCCAACACATTGTACGAGTCACTGTGCAGGTGTTGGCTGCGGGTCCAACACATTATACGAGTTACTGTGCAGGTGTCGGCTGCGGTTCCAACACATTGTACGAGTCACTGTGCAGTTGTTGGCTGCGGGTCCAACACATTGTACGAGCCACTGTGCAGGTGTTGGCTGCGGGTCCAACACATTGTACGAGTCACTGTGCTGGTGTCGGCTGCGGTTCCAACACATTGTACGAGTCACTGTGCAGGTGTTGGCTGCGGGTCCAACACATTGTACGAGTCACTATGCAGGTGTCGGCTGCGGGTCCAACACATTGTACGAGTCACTATGCAGATATCGGCTGCGGTTCCAACACATTGTACGAGTCACTGTGCAGGTGTCGGCTGCGGTTCCAACACATTGTACGAGTCACTATGCAGGTGTCGGCTGCGGTTCCAACCCGTTATACGAGTCACTATGCAGGTGTCGGCTGCGGTTCCAACACATTGTATGAGTCACTATGCAGGTGTCGGCTGCGGGTCCAACACATTTTACGAGTCACTATGCAGGTGTCGGCTGCGGTTCCAACACATTGTACGAGTTACTATGCAGGTGTCGGCTGCGGTTCCAACCCATTGTACGAGTCACTATGCAGGTGTCGGCTGCGGTTCCAATACATTGTACGAGTCACTATGCAGGTGTCGGCTGCGGGTCCAGCACATTGTACGAGTCACTATACACGTGTCAGCTGCGGTTCCAAGACATTGTACGAGTCACGATCATGGTCCGTGATCTGGTATGGGAACAGCCACTTTTGGTGGTGGATCTTAAAGTCCTCCAAAACTAGTTGGGCATCAGGGTACCGTTGTTGGGCCACATCCGCCGCATGTAGTTAAATAACCTGGTTGTCTCGTGATCTCCAGAGTGTTAACTATACAGACTGGCATAGATGATGTTATCTGAGCCTTTACCCACCAAAATCTAAATAACGAAATCGGGATCTTCAAGATCACGCAGGCGCACAAAACAAATGTCGTCCAAGCCATAAATACAGATACCAGCTTTTTGTGGTCCAGAGCATAGCCTGGGTATGACAGGTATGCTGTATCGGGAGGATATTTTTTCTGCGTGTCCGTGAGCGTCACTTATTAAAGTATGGCTTAGTGGGCTCTATGTCTATTCGAGTAGTTGTTGGCGGCTGCTCGTCGGATCAATTGGCCACCAATGCCGGGGTACATCAGGGGTCGGTGCTCTCTGCCACCCTGTTTATGCTGCACATTAATGACCTGCTCATGCCTGGTATCATTGGGTAAACAGATGACAGCACAGTTATGGAGAGATACGTTTCCACTGTTTGAGCAAGTCAGAATAAAATTCAGGAGCTAAGAGAACAGATGCTGCAGCGTTTGAATTTGACTCTCAAGGCTGTGTCCGACTAGGGCAATTCTAATCTAGTTAAATTCAACGCCTCTAAAACGCAGGCTTGTCTCTTCTCGGCGAAAAAAAGTTAGTTTGTTCATGTTCCCATTTTCCGGGATGTACCTATAGATATAGGAGGTCATCTTGAGCTCTTAGGTATTTCACTTACGCTGACTCTCAGCTTCAGCTCATATATTGAGTCAAAAGCAAAAGCAGCTGCTATAAAGTTGGGCGTCCTTAATAAGGTAAAGCGTTACTTCACACCGGGACAGCTACACAGTTTGTACAAAACGCAAGTCCGGTCTGGTATGGAGTACTGCTGCCATGTTTGGGATGACTTGGCCAAACACCTTCTCACTGCCTTAGACTCGATCGCACGCAGAGCTTTCAGGCTTATAGGAGAGCAACACATGGCGGAGACTAGGATCCAGAGTTTACAGCACCGCCGTAAAGTCGCATGCCTTTCGATCTTCTATAGGTTACGTATCTGGGAATGTGCCCAGGATCATAATCTGATCCCACTATCTCCTTTTTTTCCCATAATTTTTCCAACTAGTCATTCATGTACCTAGGACTACATGTATGACTAGATGGAACAAGCCCTCAGTATCATCCTTACCTCATCAGTATACCTGCAATTCGCACTAAGCGTTTCGGTTCCACCTTTTAATGCGAACAGCTAAGGAATGTAACAAGTTGCCGTCGTGTCTTTCCTGACAATTATAATATGGGTATCTTCAAGGCAAGACTAAATAGGTGCCTTCTAGACCTTCGTACTCCAACGTCGGCCGCATCGTCACTTACCAACAGATGAGATCGCGGCCAAACGAGGGTCTATCACAGTTAAATTCAACATTTTCATGTTCGTTTGGATTTGAGTGTTTAGGTTTGTGGGAAGACGACAGTTCAACGTGGCACTGGACAGCGAACCAAGATAGGTACATACTGCGGGCTGCTGTGCCAGAAGGGGACTAGATTGGAGACTGTTGGGACTTGGGACGCCCGAACCCCCCAATTGCGCGCATGAAGCGTGGCCATCGGGTCTTCTCATACATTATCCAGCCCAAAGTCCTTTATTTCCGAGAATGTTGCATTAAAGACTGTTGGATTTCAGGGGATATCGCTTAGAACCTACTTAATTAAATTGATGAGTGGAATATCATCGTCATCAACCTCGACTGCGTTAACTGGACGGGGGGTTGTCTGTATCTGAAGAATCGAAATTCAAAATCAAACTTAAATCAGCGTTATTATTCTCAGTTTGCTAAAGTATCAATTTAGCTGCTTTGTCATTTCCCAGTCGATTTCTAAGTTTTGATTGCACTAATCCGAATGAAGAAAAACATCGTTCCAGTGCAGCCTACTCGCAATTGCTGTAATTTGCTTTAATAACAAATTAACCAGTTTTAAATATTTTCGATTAGGTACTATTACTTATCAACCTATATTTATCTTGATAATTATCACTTCAAACACTGCGCACAGGTGACCAGGACGATGAAGAAGAACCAATTACAAGTCAATTTGTTCAGCAGATACCAAAACTTCTATACTGGCTACCTACTTATGTTTTAGACACCTGGTGTTGTTTGTGAATACGCCCTCTTATGTTTTAAAAGAGATAATCCTCACAAGTTCTCTCGCCATCCTTCATATCCTTAAGGGCCCCACAGATTAACAGTTCGCCTGCAATCTCTGGTCCCATCGGGCGGCCTGCCATCCAAGGTCTGTGCATCCCACTCAATAAAATGTTTATTGACTGCCGGCATTGGTTGAATACCGGCTCTGTGTCTACAAACTAAGCAGGCCGTCCGTAGTCGGCAGTTCACGCCGCAATAACGCGCAGTCCAGCAGTGTTTCTCATCAAACCAGTGTCGAAAAATTAAAAACTGATGGCGGTCGCCTGACACGTGATTACGGTCGAAAGGTACCTACCACCTAGTGTGTTGATTTGTCCATGAGGTCACGTACGGTCCGGCTGATATCTGTCGACGCCGTCAGGGATCGCTTAGCGGACACTACTAGTACGATACGGTATGGTAGTAATTACTACCTTATAGCTAGATCACACACTATCGGCACAGAATAAATGCTATCGGTTCACATTTAGTCGTCAGTCCTGTGGGGAGTGTGACCTATTGCGATTAACTGATCGTCTGTTATCGTCCGACGAACGGTTGATTAATCTGTGGGGCCCTTCAGGCCTCCGTACCGGAGTTCATAGCCAACGTTTCACTTGTACCTACTATTATATATTCTGTGGTTTCACAACAACATTCACTGACAATTTGAGTAGGAAGAGTCAGTTTGTACATTTTGGAGTCTATAGCTTATGTTCGCCGTGCTATCAGCTACCATAGCACTTAATAGGCCTCCCTAGCTTTAGATACGTCGCGCGGCGGCATAGCCCTAGCTATCACCTAGCTCATCGTTTACTATTCGTTTTAACCTACTAATAGGAGGCAAAACCCTTTCACAATACGAGCGTGCAGATGACGCATTGAAAACTTTGGTGGCAAAAAAAAATTGATCCCAACATTTTTCTCATTCATTACAAAACATCGAAAGTGATATTTGGCGATTCTTCATACCTAGCGCAGACTTATTTTTTGTGTAGCATTTCACGAACTTTTATAGCAGAGAAAAAATATCAAAGACACCTCTTATAACCTCCTGTCCAGCATTTTTTTTTTATATAAAACTTTGCATTTTACAGGCAAACGGGACCAATTTTATTTAAACCGAATTTGACCGCCCGAATACTCTACAGGTAGATTTATCCAAACACACACTTCAATAATACACTTAGATAAGTGGGTTTTAAAAAAAAAAAACTTAGTTTTATTTAAGGGCAAAAAACAGTTTTTAACGTATACTACCTTATACGAAACCATTGGAAATAATAGTTTTTCAATGAGTCGCTTTAACGAAATAGCGAAAGTGGTCGATATTGATTTATTCAATAAAACCTTAATTACCACGCTTTAAAGCGTATGTTAAATGATTTTTTATTTTCTTGTTAACAATTTCTAATTATCAAAAGTAGGTATGTGTTTCTTCGTCCACTACTTTTTATTTACAAAAAAACAAAGTACCTATTTGAGAAAACATTTAGTATGTATAAAATAACTATAGTGATGTAGCCTCACTGATGAACGATGCCTGCCTTCTATCCTCGTTATATCTATGAGTCTATGTCTAAAGCCGTGTCCGCTGCTCCATGTTTTGAACAGAACATTGTTCGACAACATAAGATAGGGGCGTGGCATAAATGTTTTGTAGAGCAAATATACACTTAGGCCACGCCCCCATTTTATGTTTTCGAACAACGTTCTGTTTAAAAAATGGCGCAGCGGACACGACCTAAGGGATGGTAGAATTAAAACTTGTACATTTTTGTAATTATTTTATTTTAGCTTTTAGTCACATCACTTTACTTCCTTAACCTGGAGACCTGCAACAACAAAAACAATAGGTTAAATGATGAACTAACAAGTATAGATAGGACACGCACGAGTCATACGAAGCACGGAGTTTTTATGAGACATAGCACGGAGTATACACGAGTCATACGAAGCACGGAGTATACATGAGACATAGCACGGAGTATACATGAGACATACGAAGCACGGAATATCCCATTCCATTGACCTGACATAGTCTAAGTGCCGTTTGCAGGATGCGGCGTTTGTCATCACGATATTTGAGGAACTGTTAAGCCTACAAACTTGAAATTTGAATTTAAGGCGATATGTTAAAATCTCGAATCGGCGGAGTCTATCAAGAAAACAATCGCTGCAAGACAGTGACAGCGTTATTACTTACTTGAACCCTTTTAGAGATGAGGTACAGATTTCTGCCGCTCGGAAGTAACTGACATAAGCGCCAATGATAAAACTTCGTTTAGCTTATAAAGTAGCAAATTAAAAAAAAAAAACTTAGTAATGTGATTTCCCACAGAATAGTATAAAAATTTAAGCTTAATATATTCTCTAGTCGAAGGAGGGACCTAAAACGGTTTTTGGGAGGGAATTACAAAAAATATAGCTTTTTGTAATTTATTTAGATTACATCCTCAAGTAATTGAATGATCGAAGCGAGTTCTCTGAATCAACTTGGAAGAATCGGCGTTTGTATGTATGTATGTTTGTCCGAGCATAACTTCAGAACCGTTAATCCGATCATCATGAAATTTGATTGGGGGGTACAATTTGTTGGTAAGGGTTATGAGCTATATCGGTAGGGGGGTTGTTGAGATATTGGGGTCCAAGAGGGGGGTAAAAGAATAAAAGTGAGAATATCAGATCAAATGGGGTGTCATATGAAAGCCCCTAGCTCCGACATTTCAAACGTATTTTTTAGAATTTTTTGGCTTATGTATTTTCTGAGATATTAGGGTAAATAGAAAATGTAAAAAACCAAAACCTCAAGGGTACTTCCACTAATCATACAACGCTGAAATTTGGTATGTTTGTAGCTTTTATGACACAAATACAGGGAGAAGTCGAAAATTGAGGATTGTCCTTGTAATACCAATTTCTTGCGATGAAAAACGTAATCTTTGATGGTTAAGTAGCAAATCCACAACTAGATGGCATTGCTAACAATGTCTGAAAGTTAGATCGCGCTATCGATGCGTTTTGAAGCTTGGATATGAAGTACCGTGACAAGTACCCTCCTTTTTTAGGGTTCCGTAGCCAAATGACAAAAAACGGAACCCCTATGGATTCGTCATGTCTGTCTGTCTGTCCGTCCGTATGTCACAGCCACTTTTTTTCGATACTATAAGAGCTATGCTGTTGAAACTTTGTAAGTAGATGTATTCTGTGAGCCGCGTTAAGATTTTCACACGAAAATATAAAAAAACAAAAAAAAAATGGGGTAATACTTGGAACAGGAACATATTAAAAAAAAAACTTTAACGTGTGGGTTATCTATGGATAGGTCTTCAAAAATTATATTGAGGTTTCTAATATCATATTTTTCTAAATAATTTGCGCGAGAGACACTTCCAAAGTGGTAAAATGTGTCCCCCCCCCCCCCCCGTAACTTCTAAACTAAGAGAATGATAAAACTAAAAATAATATATGATGTACAAACTTCCACCGAAAATTGGTTTGAATGAGATCTAGTAAGTAGTTTTTTTTTTTAATACGTCATAAATCGTAAACCATCCAAGAACTTTTATATTATGTTACTTGCTGCTACGGAACCCTTCATGGGCGAGTCCGACTCGCACTTGGCCGTTTTTTTTACATCTTGTACTATCTTTAAATCTGTGTTTTACATGCCCGGGTGGAATCTTGCAACTTAATTTTAAAGCAGTTATCCTCAAATGATTGAGCTGAAATTTGGCATAGTCAAGTTCCGATGACAATGCAATATTATGGTAATAGCGAGCTGATCTGATGATGAAAATGGAAGGTGAACAACGGAACGTATGTTTGTTCGGGTGGAATCTTGCAACTGAATTTTAAAGCAGTCACCCTCTACTGATTGAGATGATATTTTCCATACCTGTCAAGTTCCAATGACAATGCAATATATTATGGTGTCAGCGAGCTGATCTGATGATGGAAACGGAAGGTGGACAATGGAACTCCTCGAGGGATAATATTAGACTGGGCGTGTTTAGGCTCATTTTGATCAGCACACAGTTATGTTATGATCACTAATTTTATAAAAGCTTGTATTGAAAAAGATTTTTTTAACAAAAAACTGATATTTGGATATACTCACGAACATAGATATTTTTTCGAAAGATAAGGTATCCTACCTAGATCGCGTGTATTCGCGAGGTCTCAGTTCGCCGCACCGAACCACTAGTTACTGTGTTTACATCAAGTTTTTAACCTTTACTGTTACTGAGTGAGCATGTAAAGCAACGACCGCAACAACGCAAAATTTTAACATAGCGTCTTAAGACTGCGCCACCGCCAGGCAGAAATCTTCATACCTACAACAAAAACGCCACGCGCGGCTCGAAAAAGCGGTTTTTATTGAATATCTCGTGAAATATAGATAAACCCCGTGGGTGAACCCTCCGTTTTATTGTATTGATCTTATTAATCTAATTTATGACCCAATAATCTGTACCATATTGACAAACAATCATATCTAGCCAAAAGTTAGAGGTAACTGTGTGATTAATTTTTAACGAGAAAATGTTGTCCTATCGTATTTCTATCTGGGTGATCCCTCGGTATTATAATGTAGTATCCATCCATATTTTTAATTTAAATATTGTACTTGATTTAGTCAGTTAAAAATCTAATCTAAGATTGGTAATATTGCGTTATACCCCACCTTAAATAAAAGGAAAAGCGAGCGTGAGTCACGCTTTTGAGCTGGATGAAAGCCACAGCACTCCGTATCGAATTTAAGTGCCCACTAAGGGATTTTGATTTTTAATAACCTCTGTGGCGCGGCGGGCGATGGTTCACCTGCGACTCTGGAGGTTGCAGGTTCGATTCCCGCCTCGAAACAAATATTTGTACGATCTGCAGATATTTGTTCAGGGTGTTCTGGGTATTTTCACTAATTTCTATGTATAATAAAAAATATCTAGGTATGTAATATATTGTATAAGTATATCAGTTATCTAGTACCCATAATACAAGCTCTATGTTGTGTGAACTGATCAGCATTATTTATTTTTGTAAATTCAACCCCTACGGGGGTGAAAACCATTGTATGATAAATCGTATTTCTTAAAGTTACAAACTTAAAACTTTGCATAAGTACCTATGCTGCAATACAAATCATAAAATGGTAAACTATTTTTTCCGAGAACTACCCCCAAAAGCGGGTGCAATGGGGTGTTAAAGTTTGTATGGGAACTTTTTATCGCATGGTGCCTTTTGCTTGAAACTTGGTATGGGTAATTGGGTACTTAAAACAGAATAATTGAACACATATTTTAGGATTTTTTCAAAATAACCCTTAAAGTTACAAAGGAATGTAAAAAGGGGTAGCAAAGCTTTTTTTTGTGATGTGATGCTTAGCAAAGAATGGGTATTTAGCATCATAGCCGCCAAAGGATCTATTAGGAACTACTCGAATTGTCAATGAACAGAAGACTGGTAGTGTTTGGGCTCAATTTGATCAGCACGCCGTTCCGATCAGTAATTTCATAAAGCTTGTTTTGGGAAAAGATATTTTTCTTCAAAAAAAATTGTTATACAGTTTTGTATACTACCTACTATTTAATCACATATTTTTCGATACCATTGAAAACGAGCTTCCTGATCAGAAAGTCTAAAACATTCTCATGAAAACCTGTCCAATTGAGACCATCTGTACTTAAAATAGCCATGAAGGTTACCTGGGGGTAGGCTCTGCTTGAGCTTCTCGGCCTTCTCCTTGTCCGTGATGACGAGCGTGTAGAGGAAGCGCGAGCATCGAACCTTGAACTTTACGTTCTCAGGATTCTTCTTTATCTTGACAGCTGGAACCAGACAATGTTCTTATTAGATCTGAAGCTAGTTTTTTGTTATGTTTATATGTATCCGCGATCAGTTGGTGGACTACAGGCGGATGAGTGGATGGTTTCTTGTCGTTTGGGATCCGGACTCATCAGACCTTCTTCCCTCATTATAGTAGGTTGTCCAGAATATGGCTTCTCTTCAACCTCTTTGTGTCGCTTGGGTTTTCAACTAACGCTCTTGCCAGCGGATTAGAGTGTGGTTTTAGGAAGTCCAAATAACTGTTTCCTCAGAGTTTAATTTCCTGGTCAACTGTGGGGACTTCTAGGTACTCGTGGATCTCATTGTTGGTTGTGAACCATGGTGCATTTACAAGGGCACGTAAGAAGCCCTATCAGAGTTGTGTATGTAGTACACTACTATCTGAAGCTAGTGGTAGACTAATCAACATCTCTATCAATACAATAAGTTCGGCCATTTGGCACTACTCACTCGCCACTTTCTGAAGAGCGTAATTCAGGGCTCTAGGATCCCCATCCCAAGCCTAGCTTTATAAATCATCTAACTGTAATCCATCAGTAAGCCCCAACATACTTTCTGTAATCCAGCATAGATACCTTTTAGGATACCAACAGCACCATTATAGGATTACTCTTGTGTCCGTCTGTCAGTCACATCCGATGTTATCACAATCTACTGAGGGCTTTGTACAGGTTTGTTAGTAAGTGTAGTTCTTAATAGAACCACTTGGACTGACGAAAACCAAATTGCAAGCAGAAAATGATAAGTGCCCCTAGCAGACTTGTTGAGAAACTCATTCAAACCATACTAAAGACAATATTGACTCGCAATTCGATAGTCGGGATACCGAATACAAAACTTCCTGTACTAAGCCCTCAGGACGAAACTGAGTAGTTTTCAAGAAAAAAATAAAGAAAACTTTGAGGTTAAGTATGGCTATAGATGATTCCTTTTGCTTTTGCTTTCAGAGAGGTGGGATTGAGAGGAAAGGAAGGAGAGTTATTGGAGTTAGGGGAGAGGGCTGGAGAGGGGGAAAATGCTGTCTGCCTATCAGTGGAGAAATGCTGAAACTTAAGTTTCAAAGCAAAAATAAAGAAATATTTTAAGTTATGTATGGAAACTAGCATTGAGCTGCAAAGTTATAATTACGGGGAGTTGGGAGAAGGAGTGGGAGGCAGGGGCAGACCTCTCCCCGGTCAGAGTGCACATAAGGGGGCACTGAGCAAAAAGACTTAAGTGTTTGATGTAGGTAGGTACTCACATTTGGCATCTTTCCTGCGCGCCTTCAGTAAGAAGTCTTTGATATCTTTGATTTCACGCGGCTGAAACCCAAACAAAACAAACATTATAGCTCCGAGTCTGACAGGTCGAATGAGACGCTGTAATTAAGTGCCGCTATTTACGGGAAATGCCTGTTTGTTTACCTATTAGTCCATGGGGACTGTTGATCCTTATTCAAATAGTACTAAATAAATGAATAGTACAAGTACTCTACTTACCATGGTGACGAGGTGATGGTGGTTGGCGCTGAAATAAAACAGGTCTTGTTTTACAAAAATATTATCTTTCACTCCAAATACACTTTGTCACTATCACAATAAACACTTAAAATCCACTATAACTCTGTTTTACCACGAGATTTTCTTAGATTTATCATAAAACTTTTTTAACCGGCCATCCCTTACCTGTCAAACTTGCTAAAGAACTAAAAAAAAAGAAAAGAACACAGAGCACAGACAAAAATAAACAGAGAGATATACTACGTACTAAAGAAAGATAATGACAATGACACAGAACACCAGCACACAGACCCACACAGACCTCATAGACCAATAAGGGATACTACGTACTAGATGAGAACCGTATGAGAACTTATTTTATTATGATGGTGTTGTTCTGCTTTTATAAAAACTGTTTAAAACCTGTACGAAAACCTGCAATTAGTGGTTTTGATTTTATTATACATGAAATTAAAGTTTTAAAAAACCTTATTAATCTTAATCGTAATCTTATTAATTAATATTAACCTCTGATTAATAATATTACATATAACCCAAAACACCCTAAATAAAAAAAAACTGTTGAAAAATTTCACATTTTGCCTATGTCTCCATAATAAGGTCTTTTAATTTTTGAATTAAAAAAAAAATAGTTCGATTTGACTCGATAGATGGCGCAATTCAAATACTGTGAGGTACACGATTTCTTTATTGGGAATCCTTCACGGCCTGCGATAAGTTGGTAGGTATCTTGTGAGAAAAAATAATAAACGATTTGTTGTTAAAATAAATGCTCTAATCGAAAAAACGTACGATGGCAGAACGACAGTGTTGCCACTACTTAAATAAAACTTCCACTTTTTAATTCTATCGTGCACATTCAACAACTACCTCAGACAATTCTGACGTCTGTCAAAGTCAAGTCATGTGCTTGTCGCCAAAGCGTATGGGTTGTTCCGTTTGGAAGCTCGGTTAGAGCGTTCGGTTAGCGTATTACGATTTTGACATGATATTGCTGTCAAAGTCAAGTCAATCCCACCCTTCCCCCCCAAAAATTATGTTTCATCCATAGCTGGATAAATCTTTTATGTAAGCCCAACAAGTAATATACTAACTGCGAAAGTTCCAGTTTCCACGAGAGGGTTTTTTATAAAGTGAAACCAAGACTTGGATTACTTTGTTATTAAATGCTCTAAGACTTTGTTAATCAATCACGCCGTAACAGTTGAACCGATAATAATGAAATTACATCCACAGATATGTTCAGATTTCCAGTAGATAGCGGTTTATGAGAGCTGATGATGATGTTGCAAGCATGTTTTTTGCTGTGAAATATCAAGGCTAGCTTTTGTCAAATTTGTCAGTAGGTAGGTACCTATCAAGGCTGGAATGAGGGGTTTTCACGGTCTTTTCACATCATGCTTAAAGCTTTGAAAATAGACAGCGCCAGCTCTGTACTTAACTGTCAAAATAAAGTGAAATGTCAAAAGTCAACGACGTAGTGATATATTTTCGTAGTATTTTGTTACTATCACACAGAAGCACAGACAATGCATTTGTTAATTTTGAAAACCATAGTTGAAGCAGCGCCATCCATCGAGCCAAATCGAACTACTTTTTTTTTTATTTGAAAATGAAAAGCCCTCATTCTCATATCTTTAGCCTGACTAAAAGGATTAAAAAAAACTGTCAAGTGCACGTCGGATCATGCACATTCAGGGTTCCGTACCAAATTTACCAGATTTTTTTCGAAATGTTTTAATTTTTTAGTATTTATTGGTAAAATACATATATACACTCTTTTTTTTTTTATGAAACTATTAGGCCAACTAGCATACGGCCCACCTGATGTAAAGTGGTCACCGTCGCTTATAGACACCGGCAACACCGGGGGTATTGTCGATGCGTTGCCTACCCTGAAGGAATTTATGATGACTTAGTATGACTTTATATGCTTTGAGCGATAATGGCGCCCATTTTATTGTATTATTTTAGTTAATCCTATTACGTTTATTTTTTTGTGTACAATAAGGTGTTAGTATAATAATATATCGATCTAAGTACATAACAAGTAGCATATTTACAAAACAAGTACCTAGGTCAAATGGAAAAAAAAAAACTTGCCAACAATTTTTTTAAAAACTGACTTTGACGGCCTCATCGCTTTATTTTCCATTGCTATCTATAATATTGAACAAAGTCGTGTTCGTTACAGCACTTATAACTTAAGATCGGCAGGACCGATGTTAGTTATCTCTTTTTTGGTGGATTCTTCTCCGCTCCGAATAGCAGAATAAGTACTAAAATATCGGGGGGGGGGGGGGGGGGCTGTTTCTCATTCTTCCTTCTTCTTCTTCTTCTTCTTCTTCTTCTTCATGAGATCAAAAAATGATACACAACATGAAAGAAAAAATAAATGAAAAATGAATGGGAATACCAAAGAGTTAAAAATAAGGCTAATTGTTTCAGTAAAAAGGAGCTAAATAATAATAGTAATAATGGCTTTGCTCCGCGGTCAGTGGTTCCCCATTTTTTTTTTTACTATAATGTTTTTTATGCTATTTATGTATTGTAGATAATATTACTTTGTAGTAATGCAGGTTATGTGATTCAACTATTCATTCTACTTCGCTACACAGCAACAATAACAACTTTAGGCTTTGGTTTTGTCGTTGATTCCTTCATACTAGCTACTAACTTCTTTGGAAAAAAGTGGAGCTGACAATGTTGAATTAGAGCTGAATTTAGCTCTAAAAGAGCTAAATTGGCAATACTGGGGAAAGAAAGCGTTTACATCAAAAATTGACACTGACATTGACATTACGTGTCAATCCAAGTCGTTCAGAGCCTCAGAGCGTGGTTAAAAAACAATTACATCCTTGGAGTGTACCCATTGAACGCACCCTAACAAAATAAAACGAAAATAGATCGCTACGTTGTTGACGTTGACATTTCACTTTATTTTGACAGTTACGTAGGGTCCGGTTATTGTACAACCATGGAATGCACGACCTGGGAATTCACGACCCTGGAAAACACAGCCAGGATTGCACAGCCCAGTAATTCATGTACAAATGGACACGAAATCCATGGCTGTGCACTCCTGACACGTGCTGAGACTGTACAGCCTGAGATTACACAGCCTGGGAATGCACAACCTGGGAATTCGATGCCAAACAGTACTGAAATCAATGTACATCAATTCCGGGGTTGTGCATTCCCAGTACGTCACAGGAATGTACAGCCAGGGAATGCACAGCCAAGGAATTGGTGTACATGCTTCTGATTGGTCGAATGCTTATGCTTCGTTTAGATGGAACTACAGAGTAAAAATTGTACTAACCCATTTTGTGATTAGACACCACAGATAATAGATGAAATAATTAAAGCCAGAAACACACTGGTCCAAAATTTTTACTATTCCATTTTGTGATTAGACACCACAGATAATAGATGAAAAAATTAAAGCCAGAAACACACTGGTCCACTTGTACTACCCCATTTTGTGATTAGACACCACAGATTATACATGAAATAATTAAAGACAGAAACACACTGGTCCACGGGTCCACTTGTTTTAAGCGCGGCGCTGTTTTTTGTCAGCTAATGAACACTTCTTCTGATAGCGAAAGTTGAGTTCACGAGAACTGGGAGACATAACAGACATGTTTTAAATTGCTATTGGTGTCGATTCTGTGCAGCATTCTCTAATTTAAAACTGCATTAAATTTATCGCGTTCTCTTTTATTTCAGTCTATTAGAAAGGGCGCGGGAGATAATGCTGCACAGAATCGACACCAGTATATCATAAATATCATCAGTTTAGCAACACACACATTATAACAGTGTTTTTAGGGTTCCATAATCAAAGACAAGGAACCCTTATGGATTTGTCATGTCTGTCTGTCCGTCTGTCTGACCGTGTATGCCACAGCCTTTTTTTTTTAGAAACTATAAGAGCTATACTGTTGAAACTTGACAGATAGATGTATCCTGTGAACCGCATTAAGATTTTTACACAAAAATTGAAAAAACACAATTATTTTTGGGGTTACCCCATACATAGAAATGAAACTCATTTTTTTTTTCATCAAACTTATACGTGTGGGGTATTTATAGATAGGTCTTCAAAAATGATATTGAGGTTTCTATTATAATTTTTTTCTAAACTGAATAGTTTGCGCGAGAGACACTTCCAAAGTGGTAAAAAGTGTGTCCCCATAACTTCTAAAATAAGAGAATTATAAAACTAAAAAAAATATATGATGTACATTACCATGTAAACTTCCAACCAAAATTGGTTTGAACGAGATCTAGTAAGTAGGTTTTTTTTAATACGTCATAAATCGTAATCCATCTAAGAACTTTTATATTATGTTACTTGCTGCTACGGAACCCTTCATGGGCGAGTCCGACTCGAACTTGGCTGCTTTTTTTTTTTAAGGGTATCGTAGCTAAACTGATGCTATTTATGAGGTTCTAAACCCGGTTACCCGGCCAGAAAGATATCAGAAAGATTTCAAGTTAGGTCAGAAACCTAGTTGAAGTACCTATGGTGTCCCTGATAATCAGTATTATTACCTGATTGAAATTCAATATTAGAAACCTCAATATAATTTTTCAAGACCTATCTATAGATAACACCGCACGTATGGGTGTGGTGAAAAAATTTGAGTTTCAGTTCTAAGTATGGGGAACCTCAAAAAATGTATTGTTTTTTTGTCTATTGTTGTGTGAAAATCTTAATGCGGTTCACAGTTTCAACAGCAAAGCTCTTCTAGTTTCGGAAAAATGTGGCTGTGACATACACGGACAGACAGATAGACATACAGACAGACATGACGAACCCTAAAAAGGTTGTTTACAACCTGCATACCTATGCTGAGTTTGCATACCTAATTACTTACCTACCTTTTTGTAACAGCAAATCTAAATACCATTTTGTGTATTTTCATGTTTTATTTTGTTTATTATCTGTGTTGTTACAAACAACAATAATTATACCTAGGTAGGTATTATATTTTATTTTCTACAATAAAGATACTTCAATAGACATAATATAGGTGAAGTCGTCGTTGTCAGTCAAGGTCAAACATAATACGCGCTCAGCAGTCACTCTAAAAACAATGTATAAATAGGTAGATGGGTACATTACATAATGGTTATATTACCTATAACCTATAACACAACATGAATAGCCAATAGTATTCCGTCGTGTTTGCGCCATACAGTGTTACTTGAACCATGAGTTAAACGAAATTGTTCATGGTTAGAGGTCAACAAAACTGGACAAGTCATGACTCCTATGTGTGTAGTCAAGTTAGATGATAAATTTTAATTTTAACGTCTGTTAGACTTGTTACATATCTATTAATCACAAAAAAAAACAAAAAAAAATACTAAGTGAGTTTAACAGGGAAAAATGTAAACGATAAGATTTTCGCAACTAAAATAGTACCTAGGTACTCAGACTCAAACAAAAATTATGGCGCCTCTAACTAGTGGCGCCATGCATTTTATTTGAGTTTAGTTATTTGAAATAACTAACTAGGGAGGTGATTGAGTGAGCGGATGTGAATCTCGGCGTTGGATATCTGATTAAAAAAATAATGTACCTACGTAGTCATTAGGTGCACCATGCCGATAGGTAGCAGTAGGTCAAGTCCACCTAGGACGAGCCCTATGTGGCACTGCACTGCGCCCGCCATCCTGAGACATAAAGATGAAAGTCTCATGCGCCTGTAATTTCACCAGCACCCAAATACCCTTCAAACCGGAACACAGCAATGCGAGCACTTCTGCTTTGCGGCAGAAGTAGGTATGCTGGCAGAGCTTCCCCGAACGAACCCGTTTTCAAAAAAAAAGCTCTGCTTCTGACTAACCTAATCTAACTACTTGGTATCTAGGTATCAAAATTGTTAGGTAGAGAAGATCAGGAATAATCAGGAATAATCAGGAATAATCAGGAATAATCAGGAATAATCAGGAATAATCAATTTATTAGTAAATACAAATTTACAGGTCAGATAATTTTAAAACAAATAAATTAAATAAAATTTCTTATGAAAAATTATGATAAAAAACATTCTAAACAATAAAAATTCAAATTGTAAACATAAATTCATTGCAGATGTCATGTTAAAACTAAATAGTTATACTAAGTAGTACGTAAGATTTTATTCAATCAAATCTTATTTTAAATTATTTAATTTTACACACAAAATCTTCGACATTATAGAACGCCTTCTCGACGAGCCATAATTTTAATGTAGTTTTGAATGATATAAGGCTAGATGATTGTAATACATGCTCCGGCAGGCGATTATACACAGCAGGGCCCAAGATGTGCGTGAGTCTGTCTGATCTAGTAAGTCTGCGCGTTATCGTTATCGTCTGTGTTGCGTGATCGATATGTAGGTATGTAGAGAGATGGGTAGCAGCATCCACCTTTGTGTTTGTGCTCAACATAGGTACTGCCAGTGTTGCCAATTTTATTTTTACGAACCCACCAGGCCTTGTGGCACATGCGGCCTCGTGATCGTGATCCACCAGAAAACCACTAAACCGACTCAACCAATCTCATGCTAAGTGCACGTGCAAGTAAATGTTATACATGCAAGCATCGAGAATAAACATAAATAAACCTGAGAATATACATAAAACCTTTGAATCAAATCTAATTTGACCCAGTATTCACATTGACTACATAACAAAAGAAATATATACTATTTTCAATCGTTCTTTCTTATCTAGAGGATGTTTGTAAATCGTACAAGTTATAAGAGATAATAGGTAGGGTCATTTCGCTAGTTAGCCGGCCGCCTTTAGTTTTCGGCCTTTTGGCGAAGGCTCTACAGTAAAATGGAGATAATAGCGATTCCTAGCAATTTTTTTTGTGCGAAAGTATGATCGATTCATTAAGAAATAGTCACATGATATCTGGTTTTTTTTTCGGCTAAATAACCTTTACTAGTAATTTTTAGTGAATTTATCAGTTTGACGCCAGCATCGAAGCTGACACCGCGTGCGTAATTGTACGAAAAAATTAGTGGCACGCGTTTCACTCCAAGGTGTTTTTTTAATGTTTTTGTAAGTAAATGACGTTGATGTGCATTTAGTTGCCTGTAGAAATGACTTATTAACATATTACCACTATGTTTATCGCAATATTTGATTTAAAACTACGATAATTAAGGTGGCCGGAAAGTAGCATCGAAAATTTACAAAATGTTTAGTTCTCGGCCTAGTGGCCGAAAACTAGCATAACACAGCCTATAATACAATTGTCTCTTTCATTTATTTGGTCACGCATATATCGAAATTCTCTTCTGTTTCCGATTATGAGCCATGTGATGGTTTAGCTTATTAGTTTTCGGCCACCAAAGTACATCAGTATGAATAAATAACGATGAATCAAAGTTGGCCATTTTATTGATGGCCGGAAACTAAAACAGAAATAAAATTGTAACTCAGTTTTCGGCCTACCTGAATTTGTATGGAAAAGTTGTGGCCGGAAACTGAATAGCGTCATTCAGTTTTCGGCCACGATTTTAAGGCAAATAGGCATAAATTATAATAAGTGTTCTAGATTGATTTTCTAAGTATAATTCCTATATATATATATAACAAAGCCAGTACCTATACATAGATCTATCACAAAGACTATTTTTTGTGCACTGTTCCGGGATACAATAAAACACTTATACCGCAAAACATTAATCAAATTAAATTCATATGCAGTGGAAAATACTAAATATCTCCAAAACACACTGGATAATTTAAACTGAGAAAAACCTGAAATAACGAACGTAGATTTCGTGTCACAAAAGAAAGTTGTATAACATTTAAAACCAACTCTGACTATAAAAAACATAAACGTGTCTGTGATTCTAAAAAGAAAAAATGTGAAGATGAAAAAAAACTCAAGAAAAGGACTTCTGAAATCCTATATGATGATGTCCTGTATGAAACATGTTCGAAAGACAGGAAGAACTCCAAAATTAATTTGTTGACATCTCTTTTAGTTGAGGATGAAAAAACAACCAGAAATTGAGAGGAATCTGAGTGGAAATGAAATTGAGCGGAATATCCCAAAAACATAAAACTTTGACACATTACATTACACAAAGTCAAATAAATCAAGACTAGCCAATTAAATTTGCTGATGTTTTACCACCAAATTCTTCGATAATATAAAAACCTTTCAAATTTCATGGAATCCCGACTTATAAAGACACCATAATTTCACCATCAAATTCAAACTAAGAGTTACTAGTAGCCGCATTCCTGCATACACAGTGACGCTATAGTAACTCGGAGCAATACGCTGACTCTGACACAAACTATAACACACCTTATTAAATAACAAGCAAAATGCCAGAATCAATTATGGAATATAGAGAGGCTTTTAATAAATACTTATTTATACCGGATCCCCGAAGGAAAACTATTAATATACGTACGGCATCAGCAATTTCGTCTTGAAACATGCCAAAAAGCCTAAAGATAAAAAAAAGACAACATAAAGCGTAGAAGTGCGTAAACAAAGACAAGGAAGTCAAAATTGAAGAGATTGGAAAGAGATCAGATAAGCAGTTGAAGAAAGCAGAAGTTTCAACATGAAAGGTGACAAAAGTAAAAAATCAATAAAGAAAACGAAAGAATAAAGTACCGGTGTGATGGTATTTTAATAAGCCACACAGAAGAAAATGCAGAAAGGAATACAAGATGTGATTTCTGCACTAAATAGTATCATTTAAATTTAAAAAAATTTTAGGACTCAAACAACTAACCCTACAAGATAAGCCTTTATAATGCAATGCATGCAATATTGATTCCTAATTAATTCATTTGTCTTAGTTTTTAGAGATTATATTTTCAATTGGGGTGGTTAAAAAGATTGAATGTAGGTACCTAATTGTTAAAGCTTCATGTTAATGTTAAATAATGACCATATTTAAAAATAAAAAAATTTGGATAACGTCATATTATTAATGTGATTTTTATGTTTAAAAGGCTTATAACTATTCGAAATTAGTGACTGCTACTTATAATTAATATGATTTCATATATAAGATGTAAGAAAAAAAATAAGATGATATTTTGATGATAACCATAAACGTAAAAGACTAATAATTTACCTGCCATATGTTTGTTAAAGAGATGATCCAGTATTTAGAGTGATTTCCCTCTAGATGCGGTTAACAAATTCCAACCTGTATAATATGAGTAGAATGACTCCCTTTCGGGACAAACATATTCCGGGACATTTTGAATCTATATGACTGCCAGGTTGGAAAAATGCTGAACGTGTACTATGTTGTTTACAGGTGGCCAGATGCGGCAAAGTCAAAGTCAAAGTCAAAAGTATTTTATTCATTGAAATCACAAGGATCATTTTGAATCGTCTTAAAAAATAAATTTACAGTTACTCCTGTTCCAACGCAACCAGACCTAGAAGAATCAGGCAGCAAACACGGTCTGTTTTTCTTTTGATGATCCTTCCCCCATTTACTCTTCGAGTCAGTTGCTTCGTCGATGCGGAAGTGGAGGAGAGCTGCACAACCGCCTGTCCCAGCGAGCTTGGAGGGTTTGGGGGTAGCGCTCTCGGAACACCCACGCCACAGCGAAATGCTGTTGGCTACGGTATCCGCGGGTGGCGCCCACGCCATTATATTGCATATGTCTGGCTCTTCAAGCTGTTTGCAAGCTTGTAATAGCTTGATAGTAGATGGCACGTTTTTGACAGTGCCGGCTGGTATGCCAGCCAATCAAGTGCTCACACTGCACTGTGTGATAGAGGGCCACAATTTTCACCCTATTATTGCGCTCATGCAAAATAGGAGGCGCTCTTTATACGAAGTTGTTTTACAGAGGATCTGGCAGGCAGCGGGCCACCCACAACCAGCTCACATAATAACCGATTTTGAGCCTGCCCTTCAGGCAGCGCTCGGGTCGGTCAGTGGAGTGCGGGTGCAAGGCTGCATGTTTCATTATGTGCAGGCTCTGCTAAGGCGCGCGCGGTCGACGGGGCTCCACATACGACATACAACACTCTTTTCAGTCGTAGGTATATCTTAAGTCTAAGCTATAAATAATACCTAATATAGATTATTAAAAGAAAATGATCTTGTTTGATTTCCTTGTCTTCCTATCAGATAATTTACCTATAACTCTGTCGCGCGGCGGGTGAGTAGCCTGCTGAGATGCGAGAGGTTGCGGGTTCGACTCCCACTGCGAGCCAAATGTTTGTATGATCTGCAAATATTTGTCAATTGCGCAACAATCCAGTTGGGCCTGTTATATGCTCATAACTTTTGAACAGTGGAACTGCAAATTGTTTGGGTTTATGTACTAAGTAAAGTAATATAATAAGACTAGGTAAAGGACTAAACGCTAGGTTCTTTGACCACCTACTAACTGATACTACTACTACTAGATAACTGTTGTGGATGAAAGGTACCACAAACCCCACAATGCAAAACAAGAATGCCTCATTTTGATGGACCGAAGATATTAGAGAGATTGCAGGAAGTTTGTGGATGGAGGTTGGTCAAGACAGTTCGTCATGGAATTCTCTGTGGGAGTCCCTATGTCCAGCAGTGGACTTCTGTAGGCTGATGAGGTTATTGTCACTTCAATAACATTTAAGTAGGTATTATGGTAGGACTCCTGTGTTATACACAAATTTTGTCACATCAGATATGTAAGTTTTCCAACAATTTGACAAAGGGAGGCAACAGTTTAGTAGTAGTAGAGCTTTTTTGTGAAAGAGTTCGCCCGGGGAAGTACTACCACCATACCTATTTCTGCCGCAAAGCAGTAGTGCTCGCATTGCTGTGTTCCGGTTTGAAGTGTAAGGGTGCCGGTGAAATTACAGGCACATGAGACTTTTCACCTTTGTCTCAGGGTGGTGGGCGCAGTGCAATACCACATAGGGCGCGTCCTAAGTGGACGTGACCTATGAGGTAATGCACTGTACATGGGCAGAGGTTACCGCTTAACATCAGGTGGGCCAAATGCTGGTTCCGTAAATCAAGTAGTAGAAAAAAAAAAAAAAAAAAAAAACAGTTCCCTGTATGATCAGGCTAGGGAATCCTGCTGGCCCGTCCCTCAATATGAAGAGTTGCTTTACCGTCTTCAGCTGCTACATAAGTGTTAAAAAAACTTGATTACAGAAGTGCAACAAGTAGTATTAGTAGAGCTTTTTTGTGAAAGAGTGGGTCCGGGGAAGTACTACAACCATACCTATTTCTGCCGCAAAGCAGTAGTGCTCGCATTGCTGTGTTCCGGTTTTAAGGGTAAGGGTGCCGTTGAAATTACAGGCACATGAAACTTTTCATTTTTATGTCTCAGGGTGGCGGGCACAGTGCAATGCCACATAGGGGCGTCCTAGATGGACGTGACCTATGAGGTAATGAACTGTTCATAGGCAGAGGTTACCGCTTAACATCAGGTGGGCCATCAGCATGTTCCGTCATTCAAGTAGTAGAAAAAAAAACAAGTTTATTTTATTTATTTATAATACACAGGCAGCTCTCGTAGCCGATGTGTGTACCTATATCTTAGTACTTATCAGTGCACTTTAAATGTTTTTAAAATAATTCACTGAGGGGGCACTGATCACTGAGTCTGGTAGCCACCAAGTGCGCACGACGCGATTAGGCAATATGTGCATCCTCAGATTGCTGGTACTTGGCCCGCATTGCAGCTGCAGCGAGTGTCCTCTGTGTCCTATATTATTGTTCACGGTACCTATAATAGTGTCTGTCGTATAAGTACTGTAGTGGTTGTTTAGGGTCTTTGTAGGTCTCTATTAGGTGTCCACACTCTCTAGTTTGTCAGCTATTTTGGGAAAAAACATTCGTGGTTGTTTAGGATCTTGTAGGTTTCTATTAGGTCTCCACGCTCTCTAGTTTGTCAGCTATTTTGGGAAAAACATTCTGAAGTTTGCACATGTGCATTGTCCTAAAAAAAACATTTAGCTAAGTTCTCAAATGCGCAAGAATTCAAGCACAATCTCTTGAGTATAAATGTTCTGTGAGCACAATTTATCTGGTTGGCGGACTTGGCGGTAGACCATCCGTAACACCCATTCTCGTGCATGCTGGCTGGCTACTGTGAGTTGTTATATCGGACTGTCTCGGAAAGAGAAAATAAACACTGTCTGTTTATGTTAAGTAGTTTTAAAATGTATTCACAGAACACCTTGACAGCGGCGCTTTTCTACTCTTCGTGTCTATTTATTATGTTAATCGTCATTTCACAACTATGTACTAGACATTTGTTTAATTGTTTGTTGTTGAATAATCGTAATTAACTTGACTCTTGTTATTGGATTGATTCTGATTAGATATTGTCGACACAGACAAGCAAGACAAACAGGATAAGTTCACAGCATATACAAGGGTGCGTTCAGTGGGTACACTCTGAGTGTTGGTTGTCACCAGAGTGTACGGTTGTTCCATTCACAGGCTCTATTAGAGCGTTCGGGTAGCGTCAAGTGACCCTAATCCAACAACCACCTCTGACAATTCTGACGTCTGTCAAAGTCAAATCATGTGCTTGTCGCCAATGTGTATGGATTGTTCCGTTCGGAGGCTCGATTAGAGCGTTCGGTTAGCGTCACGTGACCCTAACTGAACAACCACCGTTTTGGGTGGGTGTTTGGTTGTTACGATTTTGACGTCAGATTGCTGTCAAAGTCAAGTCAATCCCACCCTTACCTACCCCCCCCCCCCCAAAATCCTGTTCCATCCCTAGATGGAGAAATATTTTATAACGAGTAATATAGCAACTGCGAAAGTTCCAGTTTCCACGAGAGGGTTTTTTTATAAAGTGAAACAGGACTTGTTATAAAAAAAAAACTAAGTGCAATTAAAACGCTTAACATGCTTTCAGCGATAATGCCGCCCATTTTACTTATTTTTTTTTGTTAATCCTATTACGTTTATTTTTTGTTGCACAATAGAGTATATCGATCTAAATACATAACAAGTAGCATATTTAAAAAACAAGTTCCTAAGTCAAATGGAGAATAAAAAATATAAGAAACATTTCGGGAAAAAAACTTACATGACGGCCTCATGACTATATTTTCTATTACTATTAAAAAAAAAAGTCTTACTCTACTTCATGAGATCTAAAAACGATACACCGCAAGAAAGAAAAAAAACGAGTTAAAAATAAGGCTGTAAAAAGGAGCAAAATAAACAATCTAAGTTGTTTCAGTAAAAAGGAGCAAAATAAACAATACAGGTTATGTGATTCAACAAGTCATTCTACTTCGTTACTCAGCAACAATAACAACTTTAGGCTTTGGTTTTGTCGTACATTCATTTATACTCTCTATCTATCTATCTATATATCTATTCATACTCTCTACTTCTTTGGAAAATGTGGAGCTGACAATGTTGACATAGAGCTGAATTTAGCACTAAAAGAGCTAAATTGGCAGCACTGGGTAAAGAAAGCGTTTGTTTACATCAAAAATTTACAATAACATTGACATCACGTGTTAATCCAAGTCGTTCAGTCTCAAAGCGTGGTTAAAAATCAACTACAACCTTAGAGTGTACCCATTGAACGCACCCCAACTTATACATAAATTGACAGTGACATTTTCATTCTACACACTCCATAATGACAACTTGTACAAGTTCAATTCATGTGAGTGTAAACGAAGCATATGTTATGACGTATACATGGCATCCAATTCCCAGGTTGTACATTCCATGGCTGTGCATTCCTATGACGTCACGGGAATGTACAACCCAGGAATACACAGCCAAGGAATGCACAGCCTGGGAATTGGATGCCAATTGGATGCCTATTCCTGGGCTGTGTATTCCAAGGGTGTACATTATTTGGCACGGCTAGGAATGCACAACCCGGGAATGCACAGCCATGGAATTGGCGACCATTGATGTACATGAATTCCGTGGCTGTGTATTCCTGGGTTGTGCATTCCATGGTTGTGTAATGACGGCTCCCGTTACGTACAGAGCTGGTGCCATCTATTTTCAAGGCTATAAGCATGATGTGAAACAGCCGTGAAAACCCCTTATTGTGGTATTACAATTAGTATATCTTTGGGATCTTTTATATCACTTCAGGCAGGAAGTGGGAAATGTTGCCCATCCCTAAGTGGTCTGAAAAGTTATCTGTGGTTGGTTATCCTGCCTGTCAGAGAGTATTAAGTTCCATGGTCTGCCTGCCAAAGAGTGTCGTGTTCGCGTTTTGTTAGTGCTGCAAGTTCTAAGCCTTTTTTTGAACAACGCAACAGTTGAATCAATTAAAAAAAAAAACCGAAGTACTGTTATTATTTTTTATAAGTGTAAAAATTGCCAAATAATATGCCCTTTCTCCGTATGTAGGTATTATGTTGTTTAGAATATCAAGATATTTTTATACTAGCCTCTGTAAATTTTTTGGACATCTCCTTTCGAAAACTCAATCTGTTAACCTGGAGCATGGACTTAGTATACAAACTAAGTCCATGTCCATGGTTAGGTACTAAGTCCATGATCTGAGGGCATTGTACAGGTTTGTCTGAGTTTTGCATTCGGTATCCCAAGTATCGAATTGCGAGTTGATATTTGTGTTTATCATCTACGGAAGCCTGCAATGCTCTAAGGGTTTATGTATGGTTTTAATGAGTTTCTCAACAAGTCCGCTATGGGCGCTCATCATTTTCTGCATACAATAATGATAATGATAATTTAAAATGATAATGATAATTTATTTGCCTAAAATAACGACATTTTGACTAGCAATTCGGTTTTAGTTATTCCAAGTCAAAATACCTTAGAGCATTTCAGGCCTATGTACCAGAGCAAATTACAAACCTGTGGTATCCATGGGTAGACTCTCCTCTGGAGACCCTGCATGCAACACTCTCCTAGTCACAGACATACAGTGTATTCTTGCGTTAGCATCCAAGGTACTAGTACTCTGTGATTCTTAGTAGTCTGTGGTAGGTTAGGTAGGTGGCTGGCTTTATTTTATTTATTTTGATTTAGATTGGTAGATTTATGTTCCTTGAATCCACTCACACACAAGGGTACCTTGATGGTTTTTAAGGAAATTCGAATCACATACAATTGACCGCAAATCACAAAATTGTTTTGGATAGGTACAAGACGAGAAAGAACGCAAGTTTTACACAGTTTAACTTAGTTATTTGACGCTTTTTTGGTTCTCTTCTTAGTTAGTCTGTGAATCTGCTGATTCACGAGTCTTCTGATTTTCAGCCACGATAGGATAAGTGGTCACGGTCGCCTACAGGCACTGGCCCCCGACTCGAGGACTCGCGCTCGTTGTGGGCGGTACCATAGCGGTCCCCGGTGACCCCGACACGATCCTCGCCTCGGGCGGCCGCGATGCCCTTGCGGACGCGCGCCCCGAGCGGCGGCACGTAGCGGGCAGGATGGCGCCGCGCGGCGTGCGGTCGAGCGCCCGGCTGAGCGCGGCGCCGCGCCCCGCGTCTCCGCGGCCCCAGGTGTCGCGCTCGGTGTCGCCGCGCGCCGGGCGCCTGGTGGCGGCGGCGAGACGCGCGCGGGCCGCAGAGCGCGCTCGTGAAGTGGAGGATGGGCCACGCTTGCTGCGCGACAAGTGTCGGCGGCTCGCGCGGGCCCTCAGGAACGCGAAGCATCTCGTGGTGAGTGAGTCGGTAGTATCACATGGCGTTTTGTCTCCATCATACCTACATTTTTAAATTACACCTAAGACCTTATATGAGAAAGATTGTTAAATATGATAATAAACAGTGTACCGAGGTGCGATCCTTGGGGAACACCAGTTGTTATCTCTTTTACTCTACTTTTCACACCTTCGAGACAATATTTTTTAATTTGCGTTGCTCTGCTTTTGCATTTGCCTTCCTTCAGTTCCTTTAGTTTTTAATCGTTCATCAAAATATTCACGCCAATGATCATAACATACCTATTTTCTGAAATTTTGGTAGTTGGAGTATGGATTATGAGGGTAGAATATATATATCTGACACATCCAAAACAGCAGATTTGCTAACCGGTCTGCCTCCTCATTTCCAGTCTGTCCAATGTGTGATGGAATTCATTGCAATATTATTTTAATATTATTATGTTTAATATTATTTTTCTTGCATGCTCGAATATAATTACTTAATTATATGTACTTACTAGCTGTTACCCGCGACTTCGTACACGTAATATTATTTTATCCATAATAAATAATAATAATAACTATAACTGGTATTTTTGCTTGACTTAAGTGTGTGTGTAATCTTAGTAGAAAATCTCACTGCGCGCACCGCTAAGGTAAACTCGGTTGTGAAACTGTTACTTAATCTGTGTTATGTATGTAACTTATTCTCCCGCGTCAAGTTTTTACTCGCAAATCTCACAATCTGTAATATTATAAAGAGGAAAGATTCTTTGTTTGTTCGCATTGAATAGGCTAAGAAACTACTGAACCGATTTGAAAAAATATTTCACTGTTGGGTAGCTCCTAGCTACACTATCTCCGGGTACCATAGGCTATATTATATTTCCATAAAATTAGGGATCCTTACTAAAACTCCAATAATGTAACCCAAGGTGTAAAATAATTTTGTTTGTATGGATAAACTAAAAACTTTTTTACCGATTTTAAAAATTCTTTCACCTGTAGAAAGCTACATTATCATCAAGTAACATAGGCTATGGTTTATTAACTTTCACCCGCGGCTTCACTCGCGTATTTGTATGTTTGTTTGTAATGGATAAACTCAAGAACGACTTGACCGATTTTAAAAATTGTTTAACCCATAGAAAGCTACATTCTGGCTATAGGAATAAGGGGCGGGAGGGGAGGGGAGCGGGTAGAGGAACTGTTTTAACTGTTTTTTGCTTAACTATGTCAAAAAGTACACCCCTACACCCAAAACAGAATACATCGTCCAAATTTCATGTGCCTAAGTCCAGCGGTTTATACTGTGCGTTGCAAAACGCAAAGTGTATACGTTAAAAGCCCATTTTGGACCCCTAATACGGCGAATTTTCCAAATTCCTTTCTAAGTACACCTTTACACCCTAAAAGGAATACACTCTCCAAATTTTAAGTTTCTACGACCAGCGGTTTGTAAAAACTAAAGTTTTTTTATATTTTTGCAAAAATCGTTCCCTTTCCGTTATTCAAGAAAAATTCAGGAATCGCTGAAACATTTATTTATATTTTTTTTTTGAGGAATCTCCTTGTATAGTTTCAAGTTACTACTGCTAACGGTTTCTGAAATACAGAGCTTTTTTGTTGTATATTAAAAGCCCATTTTGGACCCCTTAGCATGTGAATTTTCAAAATTACTTTCTTAGTGTACCCCTAGACCACAAAAGGAACGTACCCTCCAATTTCAGGTCTCTAGGACTTATGTTTTAGGCTGTGCGTTGCAAAACGCAAAGTGTATACGTTAAAAGCCCTTTTTGGACCCCTAAGAGGGTGAATTTTCCAAATTCCTTTCTAAGTACACCTTTACACCCTAAAAGGAATACACTCTCCAAATTTTAAGTCTCTACGACCAGCGGTTTAGGCTGTGCGTTGTAAAAACTAAAGTTTTTTTATTTTTTTACAAAGAAAACGTTCCCTTTCCGTTTTTCAAGAAAAAAACAGGAATCGCTGAAACACGTGTTTATTTATTTTATTTGAGGAATCTCCATGTAAAATTTCAAGGTTCTACTGCTAACGGTTTCTGAAATACACAGCTTCTTTGTTGTATATTAAAAGCCCATTTTGGACCCCTTAGCATGCGAATTTTCAAAATTCCTTTCTTAGTGCACCCCTAGACCACAAAAGGAACGTACTCTCCAAATTTCAGATCTTTAGGACTTACGGTTTAGGCTGTGCGTTGATTGTCAGTCAGTCAGTCAGTCAGTCAGTCAGTCAGTCACGCAACGATTTTATATATATTGATTTTCAGAAGAACCAACAGCTACTTGTACATAATAATACAGTAGGATAACAATACAGAGCCTATAAAAGGTTCTCAAGAATAGTGTTTGAGTAGGTACACAATGTGGTGTGAACATAAAACTAAATAACACATAAATAAGAATTTGAATTTACAAACATCATGTTATGAAAATAAGAAGTTCTCTGCTCAGTCGCTGCCGTACCGGCTAAATGTAGTACCCCAAAGTCTCACTACTTTTCTCCTTTCAAATATCTGATATTTCAATGAGTATGTTGACGTAGTTATTTAGCGGGTGAAGGTAACTACAGAGCATTCGGTGGGATTCAACTCTAGTTTATTGGAACAACAGTAATCATCCAAACGCATCAGGTCCACTTGAACCTTTTCAGCATCACCGGATGAATTGATTTTAGTAAATATTTTCATGTCATCTGCATATCAAGGCAGTTGACTGCTACAAAAACACTCCAAGATTTTGTTTATTTTTACCAGAAACAACAACGGTCCTAGTAAGGAACCTTGAGGAACCCCACTAGGAATGCGTACCCACCCAGAAATATAGTTATTTATTACCACTGATTGGTTTATGTTAATGATATATGAAGAAAACCATATATACAGGTCTCCTCTTATGCCAATGAGTCGTAACTTAGATAGGCGAAGCTTATGATCAATTCTGTCAAAGGCCTTACTGTAATTAGTATAGATGACATCAACCTGGCTTCCCGCATCCATAGCCTCCGTTATGTATTCATCAAATTAGATACCATATCGCGGCTTGTGAGAAACCAGTGTTGAAATAGGTTAAATGAGCTATGAAGTGCTTCAGTTCAGTTATACTGTTAAAATTTCCTTACCAACCACAAAAAAGAGGGGACTCTTCTAACACAGGTTAATGCAACTTAAGAGATCCCAACCCAATTCATTGTAGGTTTCACTTGTAAACACTTTATTTTTTATTTTGAACTAAGAATTTCAACATTCGCACTTTCCCGCGGATTAACATAAAGTTTAAATGTTTTGTGATATTTACGCTTCGCCTTAGAACTTTAACGCTCCGTTGCTTAGATTCAAAGATTCTTTCAACAATGTGTAGAGGATGTTATCTCAGTAAATATTTTTAGGAGTCTGTTAGAAAGGTAGAAGAAGTAGGTAACATACATACATGTGTGTATTCGCGAGGTCTCAACAGGGTGAAACACTAGTTTTAATGCAGATCAAACTCGGGAGTGATAAGATCCAGGATTAACACAGTCTCTCAGTGAATCATCTTGGCCTCAAGCGAGTGGTGACCTGGTGGTGTCTCGTTGCAGGTGTACACGGGCGCCGGCATCAGCACCGCGGCCGACATCCCAGACTACCGCGGCCCGAGCGGCGTCTGGACGCGCCTGCAGCGCGGTGAGGCCGTGGGGTGAGTCTCTATCTATCTACCTCTCTGTGTCTCCCTCCCGCGTCGTGTCATGTGGCATCCCCGACTACCGCGGCCCGAGCGGCGTCTGGACGCGCCTGCAGCGCGGTGAGGCCGTGGGGTGAGTCTCTATCTACCTACCTATCTGTGTCTCCCTCCCGCGTCGTGTCATGTGACATCCCCAACTACCGCGGCCCGAGCGGCGTCTGGACGCGCCTGCAGCGCGGTGAGGCCGTGGGGTGAGTCTCTATCTATCTACCTATCTGTGTCTCCCTCCCGCGTCGTGTCATGTGACATCCCCGACTACCGCGGCCCGAGCGGCGTCTGGACGCGCCTGCAGCGCGGTGAGGCCCTGGGGTGAGTCTCTATCTACCTACCTATCTGTGTCTCCCTCCCGCGTCGTGTCATGTGACATCCCCGACTACCGCGGCCCGAGCGGCGTCTGGACGCGCCTGCAGCGCGGCGAGGCCGTGGGGTGAGTCTCTATCTATCTACCTATCTGTGTCTCCCTCCCCGCGTTGAGTCATGTCACCCCTCCCCGCGTGTTGCAGGCGCGTGGAGGTGTCGCGCGCGCGGCCCACCTTCACGCACATGGCGCTGACGGCGCTGTGGGCGCGCGGCGCGCTCAAGTTCGTGGTGTCGCAGAACTGCGACGGGCTGCACGTGCGCGCCGGCCTGCCGCGCCGCGCGCTCGCCGAGCTGCACGGCGACATGTTCGCGGAGCGCTGTGCGCCGTGCCGCGCCGTGTACCTGCGCGCGTGCGACGTGACGCAGCGCACGGCGCGGCATCGGCACGGCACGAGGCGCCTGTGCCACGCGTGCGGCGCTGAGCTGCGCGACACCATCGTGCACTTCGGGGAGCGCGGGCGCGCCGCCTGGCCGCTGAACTGGGCGGGCGCGCTGCGGCACGCGGCGCGTGCGGACGTGGTGCTGTGCCTGGGCTCGTCGCTGAAAGTGCTGCGGCGCTACGGGCCGCTGTGGCGCATGCAGGCGCCGGCGGCGCGTCGGCCCCGGCTCTACATCGTGAACCTGCAGTGGACGCCCAAGGACGCGGGCGCGGCGCTCAAGATTAACGCGCGCTGCGACGACGTGATGCGCGCGGTGGCGCGGCGCCTGCGCCTGCGCGTGCCGCGCTACTCGCCCGCGCGCGACCCGCTGCTCGCGCACGCGGAGCCGCTGGCGCCGGCGGAGCGGCACACGACGCGCCGCCCGCTGCTGTCGCCGGCGCCGCCGTCGCCGCCGTCGCTGCCGCGCTCGCCGTCGCCGTGGTCGCTGGGCTCCCCCTCCCCCTCCCCCTCCGCGTCGGACTCGGACGAGGAGGTGCCGCTGCGCCGGCTCGCGGAGCGCCTGCGCGCCTCGCACGCGCTGCGCTCCTTCCGGGTGAGTGCTCTATGAAAAAACAATACTGTTCCGCAGCTTTTCTTGATATTCAGCAAGCATTTGATAGGGTGTGGCACAAAGGATTGCTATGCAAAGTCAAAACGCAGCTCCCCCACACTTTCAGTCCGATGATCAAGAATATTCCATTATTCCAAGTCAAACAAGGAGAATCAAAATCAACGTTCTTTGACATTAAAGCCAGAGTACCGCAAGGTTCAGTTCTTGGTCCAGTGCTCTACAATATTTACACGGCCGACTTACCTCAATCTTCAGGCGTCGGGACTGCTACATTCGCTGACGACACGGCAATCCTGTCCTGCGATACTTGCCCAAACCAAGCGTCTAAAACCCTTCTATCCCAACTAGAAGGAACGGAAAAGTGGCTCCACAAATGGAGAATTCGTACCAGCGCCGCCAAATCAACCCATATCACCTTTGCACTCCGTAAAGGCAAATGTCCACCAGACAACCTTAGCGGTTACGAACGCCCACATAAAGATGCTGTTAAATATCTTGGGTTCACACTTGATAGGCGATTAACTTGGAAGGATCACATAAAAAGTGAAAACTTTCACACTTCTATAAGTGAAAACTGTTTAAGGCTTAATTGTTTTACATTTCCATTATGTATCCTTCCTAGTTTAATAAGCTGTTTGTTTTCCATGAAAATAAATAAAATAAAAATAAAATAAAAATAAAAGCCAAAAGAACAGAACTAGATGCTAGGTTCAAGAGCTTGTTCTGGTTGCTTGGGCCACAGTCCCGGCTGTCCCTATTTAACAAGAGGTTAGTATATAGCAGCATCCTCAAACAAGTGTGGACTTATGGGGTACAAATATGGAGCACAACCAGCAAATCCAACCGCGCAATCCAACGTGCTTAAAATAAAATCTTACGTGCCCTAGTAAATGCACCATGGTTCACAACCAACAATGAGATCCACGAGTACCTAGAAGTCCCCACAGTTGACCAGGAAATTAAACTCCGAGGAAACAGTTATTTGGACCGCCTAAAAACACACTCTAATCCGCTGGCAAGAGTGTTAGTTGAAAACCCAAGCGACACAAAGAGGTTGAAGAGAAGCCATATTCTGGACAACCTACTATAATAAGGGAACAAGGTCTGATGAGTCCGGATCCCAAACGACAAGAAACCATCCACTCATCCGCCTATAGTCCACCAACTGATTGCGGAAACATATAAACAACACAAAAAAAAAAAACTTTTATAACTTGATTTATGTTGTATTTTCAGGTAAAGATGCAGTCGGGCGACGCAACCATATTGCTGCGCGCCGAGCACGCGCCCCGATTCCCCCCGGCCGAGCACGCTCCCCCCCTCCCGCCGGCCGGGCCCGCGCGCCTCACCTCTGAGCTGCGGCGCGTGCGCATCGCGCGTCACGCGGCGCCGCTCGACGTGAAGCGCGAGACGGAAGGGGAGCCGGGCTCGCTCGCGGCCGCCATCTTCGCGCGCGCCGTGCTGCTGTGCCGCGCCGAGCTGTACCCGGGCCTGCACACGATCCTGGGGGCGGCGCCCGAGCCCGCGCCCGCGCCCGCGCCTGCGCCCGCGTGCGCGTGGTGCGCGCGCATGTGGCGCGCGCCGCGCTGCCTGTGGTACGGCGCGCCGCGCTGCACGCCGCTGGGCGCGCGCGCGTGGCGCCGCGCGGGCGCGCACCGCTACCTGTGCGCGTGCTGCGGCGACGGCGCGGAGGCGCCGGCGGAGGCGCCGTGCGACGCGGACGGCGGCGGGTGGTACGGCAAGGGGTACCGCAAGGGGCGGCGGCGCCGGTAGCGGCGGCGCGCTACATTGTGTGAGGCCTCAGGACGCTACTCGCTAATGTATCGAATGACGCGTTCTATTGTGCGACCTCATAATGTGACTATTAATTTATATATTTAGATGTAATTAATGTAATTTATTGGACAGGCCGTGTTTGTGAGCTGATTATTTGATAGTGATCGTTTTTTACATACGATAAGTGTTGCCATAAATAAATAAATGTAATAAATGGATGGTCTAGAAAAGTGCTAAGTGCAATACAAACGACTGGACATTTTGATGCCAAATGTACTAAATGTATTAAATGAGCATCCATGTGCACTCACCAACTCGCTAACTTTTTTTAGTAGAGTTCCGTACCCAACGCGACCTTGTCCGAGTCCGTCCGTCCGTCTGTCAGCGGATGTGTCTGAAGTTAGCATCTCAGCTGTTAGCATCTCAACTGTTAGCATCTCAACTGTTAGCATCTCAACTGTTAGCATCTCAACTGTTAGCATCTCAACTGTTAGCATCTCAACTGTTAGCATATCAACTGTTAGCATCTCAACTGTTAGCATCTCAACTGTTAGCATCTCAAAAATTTACTCTAGCTAAATAAATAAATAAATAATGCATTTATTACGGCAGACATAATAAATATATATTTATAGGTCCATTATTTGTTGGTACTTATATATTCTTAAAATCTATGTTATAAATACATCAGTTACATACAGGTATAAGTTTAAGCGAAAACTCCCATCTCAATCCCGACCAAACAGACTCCAGCGAGACTACCTACCTGATCAGGACCCGGATAAAAGCCTTCATTACTGGCAGGTCATAGCGATCGGGAATGAGCTGCAAGATGCCGTTGGAACTGCTCCGCACTCTGCTGAGCAGTTTACAGCTTTCAGTTTTCTTACGGATGATGGCATGAAAACCATAAATAAAAACATAAATTTTTCCTATGAGTGAAGATAAAGTAGTGTATGAAACTGCATATAACTTAGGTATTAAAACACTCGAGTCAACCTATTATCGCATTCGGCGATAAACAGACTGGTGTTTTAATACCCCTTCTTATATGACAGTTGCATAAACTACTATTTTTATATGTATGTTAGTTTTAAGGTATTTATGTTGCTATAAGCTCCCAATAAGCCTGAAATAAATATATTGAATTGAATTGAATTGAATTAGAGCTAAACAAAGTTTAGTCAAATAAAACTTAAAATTAAAGTAAATCGTCAGGCTAAGGCGCCTATATAAGCTTTTTAACAAAAATACTAATTATGTACATGGACACTTTATAAATCTAAAATTTTGTTAAGCAAATAACATAATAAATCAAAAACTAAAAGTTACCAAAAGTTAGTTGTAAACCATTAGTTACATCTATGCGTACTTTGAATAGCGCTCATTTTGCCATGGGAGGGTGTTAAAGGCGTTCGCTGTCTATGGAAACTGCCAATTACACCTCCTCCGCCATCCCCTTCACCCTGCGGATCGCGTCGATGGTGGAACCATACTGTGCATCAGACAGGTCCGGTCCCACTCTCTCCATGTCTCACACGAGACGATCAACCAGGACGCGCTCGAAGAGCTTGCCCGCCTCGTCCAACAGCACAAGCGGCCGGTAGGCGGACGGGGAGTCCTCCGGCCGGCCATCCTACTTCAGCAGGACCAGTTTCCCCGCCTTCGATTGGCGAGGTAACTGACCCTGCACAAGCCACGCGGTAAGTAGCGCTCTGAACCTCTCCTCGAGAGGGTCGAGGGCGATGACCACCGCGTGCCCCGGAACTCCGTCTAGACCTGGAACTTTTGTGCGGCCACGCAGCCGAAGCAGCGCCACCCCCAGCTCCACCGACGTCACCTCCGGTACCTCGCCGTCATCATCCTCCTCGACAGCTCCCATTTTGTCCGGCCACTCCATCGGCGTGGGGGGGGGGGGGGGGTCTAAGTTGTCCACGGGTGGGATCAAAACTGAGACAACCCGGTCTACCATCTCTACCATCTACAAGGCGAGGGTGAGCGGCGGCGCCCAGGGCCGAAGCTTGTTCCTCACCATCCGGTACGGTTGCCCCCACGGATCCGCGTCGAGCGTGCTCAGGAACTTCTCAAAGCTGGCATACTTGGCCGCCCCTATGGCGGAGGACAGAGCCTCAATGCAGTCCCTGTACGCCGCGTATAGGTGGTCCTCCTCCTCCAGATCGCGATGGCTGCGGCGGTGGCTGCGGGTATATGCACGCCTCGCACGAACGGCATTGACCCGCAGTGCCGCAATCTCCGCCGACCACCAATATATATATGCGATACGGTACTTTTTTATAATCACTATAACTAGGTAGTGGTTCGCCGCGAACTGAGAACTCGCGAATGCACGCGATTTAGGTAGGTTACCTTATTTATTTCGAACAAATGTCTATGTACCTACGTGAGTAGGTATATCCACATATAAGTTTTTTGTTAAAACTATATTTTTCAATACAAGCTTTTATAAAATTAGTGATCGTAACCGTGTGCTGACCAAAATGAGCCTAAACACGCCCAGTCTAATATTATCCCTTGAGGAGTTCCGTTGTCCACCTTCCGTCTCCATCAACAGATCAGCTCGCTGCCACCATAGTATTGCGTTGTCATCGGAACTGGACAGATACCTGTTCAGATATGAGATGATATTTTGCATATGCATAATATCATCTCAATCGGTTGAGGATAACTGCTTTAAAATTCAGTTGCAAGATGTGGAATCTTGCAACTGAATTTTAACACCGGACATGTAAAAATTAACGTACTTGTCACGGTACTTCATATCTCAGCTTCAAAACGAATCGATAGCGCGATCTAACTTTAAGACATAATTAGCAATGCCATCTAGATGTGGCTTTGCTACTTAACCATCAAAGATTACATTTTTCATCGCAAAAAGTTGGTATTACAAGGACAATCCTCAAATATTTTTGATTTATCCCTGTAGTTTTGCACAAATTATACAAATACCTTTCTAACCGACTTTTCGAGTAGTTAGACCTACAACGTCGTTCAAATTCCTAGAAACGGGAGGTCAACAATGGATGTTATACTGGTTATTGGTTTATAGAGTACCGGTTTCGAAATACTTCAATTTTAGACTTTTCCCAGTATTTGTGTCATAATAGTAGATTATGCACTATGGGAATTAAGCTGTGTCTTATTTCGCGGGCGGCATATTGAACCCTGAGCGTAACGAGAGACTAGAGTTATACAGAGTCCTGCCTGAGTGAAGCGAGGGGTCAAGCTGCCCAAGACGCAGTGGCGTAACTATACCATCTGGAGCCCGTGGCAAATTATTTTGATGGAGCCCTACCTATCAGTAAAAATCGTCACGTTGTACTCAGTTTAATTTTAATAAACTTCGAGATTTTCAGCGTACTCAATTACATGTTGTATATGTCCCACTAATGAGCATAGACCTCCTCTCTTAGGCGAGAGGGATTGGTCTGTAGTCCCTACGCTAGCCCAATGCGTATTGGAGACTTCACATTCATCCATAGAACATAATATCTCAATGCATTCATCATCTATTCGCTAGCTTTTCGGTGAAGGAACAACATCGTGAGGAAACCCTGCATACATTTACAATGAAATAAAAATAACAATTTAATAAAAAAAAAAAAAAAAAAACTTGGCCAGGGCCCTCTTGGGTCGGGGGCCCGTGGCATTTTGCCAGCCCTGTCACCCTATTGTTACGCCACTGCAAGACGAAGACAGGCTTTATTCCCGAGGTGCATACTCTACTTTTCACACCTGCGAGATAATAAAAATTCACTGAAAATCACAGCACCTAACAACGTCTTTTGTTTCACATTCTTTGTAGTACACTCTTGGTCTATGTTCTTTGTAAATGTACCTTTTTCTTTTTTTTGAGTTCTGTTTATGGCGGCCAGTTCGATTTTCGAACAAACATATTGGCTTTTATTACTTGGAGTTTCCCACGAGCTTCCACACGAATTTGACGTTTAATAGTTATTTGTTGCGGGTTCGATTCCCGCCTCGGAAAAAATATTTGTGCGATCGCAGATATTTGTTCAGGGTGTTCTGGGTATTTTTTATGTATAATAAAAATATCTATCTATGTAATATATTGTATTTAAGTATATCAGTAATCTAGTACCCATAACACAAGCTCTGCTTAGCTTGGGGCTAGATAATGTTGTGTGAACTGTGTCCAGCATTATTTATTTATTTTATTTATTGATTTAAATCTCTTTATTCCCTAGGGAGTTTCATACTACTTTATATCCCTTGGGAGATATTGCTTTACTTTACGTTGCATGATATGTACCTAATTGGACATTGTCGAGCAGGTGGTGTGAAAAAGCTACAAACATACCAAATTTCAGCGTTGTATGATTAGTGGAAGTACCCTAGAGGTTTTGGTTTTTTACATTTTCTATTTACCCTAATATCTCAAAAACTACATAAGTTAAAAAGTAATAAAAAATAGTTTTGAATTGTCAAAGCTAGGGGCTTTCTTATGACAGCACATTTGATCTCACGTTATCACTTTTTTTTACCCCCTCTTGGACCCCAATATCTCAACAACCCCCCTTCCGATATAGCTCATAACCTTACCAACAAATTGTACCAATACTCTATATACCCCCCAATCAAATTTCATGAAGATCGGATTAACAGTTCAGAAGTTATGCTCGGACAAACATACATGCCCTTAAGTCTGAGGAGAGACTTTGCCTCTCTCTGCGTGTTCTACCGTTTATATAATGGGTTTTGATCCGAGAAATTGTTTGACATGAATGCCTATACAGGCTACAGCAATCTTTTCTCACCGCACCCCTCGCCATCAGCAGAGGATTCATCCGCACGCCTTAGAGCCAGGGTGGTCCCGGACTGTGCGGTTTCAGAGGAACTTCCTCCCGCGAACGCTCAGGTTGTGGGATGATCGCCCTGCTGAGGTTTTCCCGAGCGACTACAGTATGGGGTTCTTCAAAAGGGGTGTTTGGATTTTTTAAAGGGTCGCCAACGCGCTGGTCATGCCTCTGGTATTGCAGGCATTCATAGGCTACGGTAACCACTTACCAACAGGAGGGAGTAAGCTCGATTGCTACCTTGGTAGTACAAAAAAATAGATAATAATTTAATAATTAGCTCGTTTAATAATTTAGGTCTAGTCTCATAATTTAACTAGTGGTTCGCCCCGAACTGAGACCTCGCTAATACACGCGATGTACGTAGGTTATCTAATGTCTTTATCTTTCTAACCGACTTCTAAAAACATTAATGAGATATTTTTTCACGGGACCACCTCGAGATAATTTCCTACAACATTATCGAAATAACCTTTGAGTATGACTATGCGACGGGCGTAAATTCTACATAGGTACCTACTTTACTTACCTGTTAATTTAGTAGGTAGCTGAAGAAAAGAACGAAGACTTCTTCGGTTCGTAGAAGAACCAAGATCACATATCTAAGATCTACGAATTAGCAAGGTAAAGTGGCACTGGGCAGTTCACCAACTTCCGTATGGCAGATTTAGATTAGATTTATTTATTTCCAGAAAGATAGTACGCTAACAGTTTCCACCAAAATGCTAACTACCTTAAATAATAACTTAAAAAATGTTATGATACAGATGTTATTCGCCGCGGCAGAGCGTGACTTAGATGTAGAGATGAGCTATTCTCCTACATGAGAGTCAGGCACTTAGTAGAGAGGTGTAGTGAAAGGAAGAAAGGAAGGGAGTGCTTTGCCTACAGTGGGACGTTACAGGCTCATAATAATAATAAGGCAATATAACAAGGAAACAAAAGGATCTTAGATCGAATTTGTGTTTTATTTGATGAAAATTGTAATCATTAAATTTAATTAAAATTATTTACAATGCCATAATAACGAACGGCATTCAGCAATTTGACAATTTTATTTACAAGACAGGGTGAGTTGATACAATACAATTGTACGGGTACACTGAGCTTTTGCGAGCAACATAAGGAGTTTTAATCCAAGGCTTTTGCTTAGTGTCGCGGCTCAGCTTTGTCACAACGCCTACCAAACTTAGCATAGCAAGCCGCAGCTAAGCCGAACGATAAATCAAATTGGAAAGGATAACCTAAAAAATACACTAGAATAATGTCAATAACCGTGTAAACATCTCTTTGTAATTTATACCTTTTTAAAATAGAAAATACTAATTGAACGTTTCGGGTTTTATTAAATGCGACAATAATAACTCAAGGTGTCCGGAGTGGACTGTTAGCAACATTACCTACATTTTTAAGGTATCATCTTATATTATTACCTAGTGGTACACTTTAGTCGTAGGTACTTCTCATACAAAATATTGTTTTTAGATAGATCTCTCATTCAGGGTCTACTCATCAGTCACTTGAGTATTTTGTATCATTGTGTTATTTTACATTTACAGAAGAGTAGGTGTTTGCCTTATTACGTCCCAGGTGTCTACCTAGATATGTCAAGCGTTGTAGGTATAGCGTAGGTAATCACCATCAAGCAATATAATATCAGCACTACAGCATACATACTTACTTCTAAGGTAATACAAATTGAATATGAGTTTACTTAACTAGGTTATTAACTACTCGTATTTAATTGCTTTAAAAAAGGTGGGTACCTCAATTACAAAAAGTAATCTAGACAAACGTGTTATAAATATGTCTAACCACAATACCTATACAATGTTCCTGAATACGTAGCTAGGTACGGAAGTGTATCGTGCTTGTGTAGGTAATATTGACACAAAATATATTTTGGGTATAAAAATTTAATTGTTACGATATATTTTTACACGTAGGTATATAACGCAATATTACACTGAACAACGTTTTTATCATCGTTAAACAAAATTAATTATTTTTCTGTTGATTCGTTGATGTTGCATTTTACTTCCTACTTCATAATACTTGACGCAAACTATTGCGTTGATAGGTACTAGCGACACAGTATTTTACTTCTGCGGGGTATCATTGTTTTTGATTTATTTATGTACGTACTATTTAATGTGTTAATCAAATAAATATATTTTGATTTTAATAAAAACACTAAACAATGTTGTACTAATTCATAATGTTATCCTTTCAAGAGTTCAGAAGGGCGGCATCATCGCATATAAGCGAAAAAGCCTTTTCCTTTTAATTGATTTAAAAGAAAAAGAGTTCAGTGCGTGCAAATTATTTATATTTAATAAATTAATTGTTATCTCACTAATGTCTTTTCTTTCTTCGTCATTTCGACAGTCTTAACACTAATTTAAGCTAAAGGAGAGTATATGTATCTACAGGTTTCGCTTTTCAATAAACACATAGGCAGTGTCTAAGGCGTAGACATGGCGAAGACTTATCATAGGTCTACGCCATGTGTACGCATCTAATCAGTTCTACTTGTTCTGCAAATAAATTATAATAGGTAACTACTATGATAAAGTAGAAAACGCCTTACTTTATAACGAAAATGATAAAATTAAATGTTGATATAAATTACGAGTAAAATACAATCTTCAATCCTTCAAAACACGTGTGCCAACACTTTTGGAAAAACCATGTCAGTACACAGACTTAAATTAAACATAACTCTTATGACAAAATAAATAAATATCTTGTTTTGAAAAACCTTTTTTTAGTTATGGCTCGACCAACTGACTCACGCAGTTACCGTCGCCTATTGACATCTGCCAGGCATTGCTAATGCGTTGCCTGTTCTGAAGGACTCTTTACATTTTGCCTGTCGGAAGTAACTCTTAAAAAGTAGTTTGGTATGATAAACCTATTATTGGTACCTAAATTTAATAATTATTTTATTTACAATCGATTAGGAAACATGAAGGCATTAAAACCTACTAAGGCATGTGAATTTATCAACTCGAGGCAATAGGCATAGCTAGAATAAACATACATTACAAAATATGTTTATATTAAAATAATTAAAAATTCTTAAGGAAATATAAAAAGTTGTAACAATTTCATATACTTATAGGTATAAGCAACGGAGAATATATATATTCATATAATTTAACTTTAATTGTATAGACAGATGCAATCTTATAAAGCGAATGATATGTTAATTTCACCTTAAAAAGGTATTTTAATTTGTATTATATAAAGAATTAATTAATTCAAAACAAATATAATCTTTGAAATTATTACACTAAGTAATATATCTCCTAGACTCTAAAGTTACAACAAAGATTAAACTTAAGAATAGTTTTACTAAAGAGATCATCAATAATATAATAATATAATCCATTAGAGAATTAGTATCACCTTTAGATTTGATTTGGCTTGCTATACATATATTCTTTTATATTTATATTTACTGACCACATAAACTGAACCATGTCCGGCTTCATAGTATATATTAACAAATACACACGAATAAAGGTTCAGAAACACACTTCTATGAAACCAACGTAAATAATGATTTAAAATGTAAATAAATGATATTACGGATATTTGGTAGGTACCTAAATATATTTCGGAAGACGCACTAGGACGGTCCTCTAGTCAGTTAAACGATGACATTGTAACAAGTGTCGCAGGGATTCGGTGGATGGAGGCGGCTCGAGACCGATCGTCGGTATTATTTGGGGGCCCATGTCTAGCAGAGAACTTCTTCCATCTGATGATATGAAGTTATATTACATTAAATTAGTAACATAATATTACAGCTTATAATTGCATCAATAAAGCATTCGCTCGTAGCACATGCGTAGGCGCGCTACGTAGATGCGTAGGCGCGCTCCGTAGATGCGTAGGTGCGCTACGTAGATGCGTAGAAGCGCTACCATTTGAGTTTTGGTATGTAAGGTACCTACTTTCCAACAATGTCATACCGAAAACTACAAAAAAGTTTACAAACAGCATAAACGATGATTCATCAGGCATACCTACAGGAGGTACACTAAAGTAAATAATGTCGAGTAAAAAGCACAGCCAAAACGTATTTCTTACAGATATTTATTATAAACGATTAGATATTATTCGAAATCAGTTGACTCGTTGGTCCGCTCATTTTATAAGCAAAAGGCATTATTATCGATGGTGTGGCGAGAATGAATTATGTTTTATATAGATTTTTAAATAATAGGTATGCAATCGTGGACGTATTTAGGTTTATCTTATCTAATAAAGTGATGTGTCTTGATTGACAAAAAAAGCAAAACTTTCGTTAGCACGGCTTGGGACGTTGCCTATTTAAAACAGCTAGCATTATTGCTCATAAAAAAGTGCTTTAATCTCTACAAGTGTGTTTATCAGTAAGAGCTGTTAATATATGTCTTATCGAACAATCTACATTATGCAAAATATTACGTGATGGTACTTAATAATTATGGTCTCACAGCACAATATATAAGGTACTACTTGTCTTATACCTACTCATACGTGTCGTTATCAACTATGATTCATTAGGTATGACATGCGTTTTTCTTACAATAATATTTACAGCTGTTTTCCGATCAAATACTGAGTTACACCAAGGTAGGCAAAATAATTTAACTAACGAAGAATTATGTGATAAACAGAAGGCATTTTCACGGCCAAAAATAATTTTAAAAATAATATGATTTGGTATTATAAATATTATTAAGTTCACGAAACACTGATAATTTAAATAAAATTGACCTATGTTTAAAATATTAACAAGTTGAGCTTTATCTCTATTCTACTTCATCTTTTTAAGATACTTCCATAAAAACACAATGATGTTTTTACTCCTTGATTTACATGTAGCAGGGCTAGTTAATATTTAAATATAACAAAAAATATGCATTAAAGTATATAGACATACATGCACACGCCTTTTCCCGGAAGGGGTAGGCAGAGCCTCAATACGCCTCTTTTCATAATGGGTTGCACCATCGTGGAATAATGTATAATAATTATAGATGTATAGTAGGTACTCGCATGAAATCAAACTACGTGTTTGATTCTACTAACAAATATAAATGTATTCATTTCTTTTGGTGTCTTATCGTTGAGACACAATAATTAATTATTAAGCTTAATAGTAAATATCTTTGGACTGGTCTTTAGGTTTGAAATAGATTTCTTTATCTATAAGAGACCACTTTCCGTTGGAAATCCCATCACCACTCATTCTCAACAGATCTGACACTAAACCCGCGTCACCACTACAAAACATACATATTGTAATTGATCCCTCCTTATTTTATCATAAGTATTTTTGTGTATTCACATATTTATGTAAAACTTACTCGGTATGATACAATCGACCTATTCAAGAACATTCCTTGAAAACTATTTCAAAACCCGTAGAAAATTCAGATTCTATCTTACAATAATAGAAAGCTGCAACGATAGCTTTCCGCTTGCGCTCAAAGTGCGTCAACTTTCTTATGATTAAGATCTTAGAATACTGATCACAATCGACGTCAAAAGTTGACGAAGAGTTTATACATACGTCAGTGACGAGAGCGAGGATACAGTCCGTTTACATGAAGCGACCGTAGAGCATATCGGAGCGGACGTAGAGGCACCATTAAGCGAACGCCTTGTAGTGGATGAAGAAGAAGATAAGAAAGACTGCATACGCAGTCGGGAAAGTGATCCGGGCGATGACGTCGATGGTCTTCGCGACTCGGATCGGGTGTGGCGGCTCTTTTTTGCGAACCTGGACGAAACACGGCTGAAACAAATTATTTTATACATTAATGATGACACCGTAAGCCAATACATGAGATGACACCGTAAGCCGAGATGAAGTTATACAACTATAGCGTACTCTGATTACTACTGATTAGTTGATATCTATAAATGATGGTAATAGAACGGATAACTTTTGTTGATGGTAAGTAGGATTTTGTTACAGAATCCGTCATGTAGGGTGTCCCATTCAGTCGCCCGCGGGCTGAGAACCGAGCCAAAGGTATCTATCGCTAGAGGAAATTTGCGCAATGACACAATAGGCCAGTCATATGTTACATTCAAATTTGCAATAATTGCGGTAAACTTGCATTTCTGGTATATGTTGTTTGGGTCCACCTAGATAGTATTTATCCAGATTTGCAGCATTCTTAAATGTATACCGCCATTTTTTCTCGCTTCTTTTAGTTTTGTGCAAAAAAAACGACTCAGGAAGGCTCTGACGAGAAAGGTCACTAAGTAATACTTTTTTAAAGTAATCAAAATTCGTGACAGTTTGAGCCCTAACCCAATTTTCTAGGTCTAATAGATACAGGGTTCCCAATGTTTTCTATTTTTATACAAAACCATAACCTCGTTCACCAGCTGGAAGTGTTCTTGCAGCCAGAGTCCCTTCCAGAAGAGATCGAGAGTGGAGGCGAGGCATTTTTAATTGCTCTATATGGCGGTCAGGAAGCTCTCAACACTCTGCGCTCTCTCAAGTACCTAATCCATGTCTATGTCTAGATGAGGTATTGTAATATAGAAAATAAATTTCAAAGACACATTTCAGAGGCACATAAACATCACACAAGGAGTAAAAGTAGAAAGTCACCGATTGGTTAATAGTTTGATAATACGAGTAGATTAGAGAGTTAAAATTAGAGTTTTTAGCACATTAATAGCGACAGGTACTTTTATCACAAAATATATAGCAAATAGATCGCAGTAAGCATCCGACGAAGCGCAAGCGAAGGCTTTGTACAGGGTAGAGTTGAGGGCACACGAGCACGGGGCAGATCGCCCATGAGATGGACTGACCAAATCAAGGCCGCTTTGGACGGTCCACTGCATGAATGCACCAGGAAAGCTGCAGTGCGAGATGAGTGGCGAAGGATTGTGAAGCGAGCCACAGACCCTGAAGTGACGACCACGACCACTCTAACAAGAGTGTAGCGACGAAGAAGAAGGAAGGGATGAGACTTCAAACTTGTGCTTGGTATCGATTAGATCAATATGTTGGGAGTGTAGACTGCTCATGCAAATACATAATCTAAAAGTCACTAAGTAAATGTTTTGTGTGTTGTATAAATGGATTGTGCAAGCTAGTGGAGTCGTAATTACCTCGGAGACCCCTCCATTGTTAGCTGTGTGGGGACACGTGCCAGGGGGCCCGGTGCACGACGTGCAAGTCACTAAATCAGCAGCGCCTCCAGTTGATTCTCGCTTCTTATCCCCCTAAAATGTGTAGAATTAATTCCACAAACACAACTCTAACACTAACAAAAAAAAAATTCGAACCATACATAAATAATAGTCAGATTAGGATGGCATCGAGTGCTTAAAGCGGATATAATGGTACGAGTATAAAGCTTAGATAAGCGCTCTTGCACTACGCATACGATGTACACCCGAGGCCATAGTTTGACTTTTGCGTAAACGAAACGTTGGTGGCGACTACGAACATCCTCCGTGAATATTGTTTTTTTCGTGCTCTTTCAATCTAGCACGCGCTCATAACCGTTTACCATACAAACTTCAAAGAATGGAATAAAGGTAATAGAATATTGGAGGATAGTCAGTGATAGAATAGATATAATTTCATCACTAAGGTTATATTTGATTTATTTATTTTAGGACGAGTAAAAGCACGAAAAACATCGTAAATATATGTAAATTTAGAATCCAAAGGCCAAAGTCTAACACACAAAGTCTACACTTAACACAACAAAACGTTTCACTTTCACTTGTACTTCACTTTTAAGTAAAAACAAATTATAAAATGGCAATTTCCCAGTTTTCTAACAAAAAATACATTTTAATAGGTATTAGTGTCAAAATGTAGATTAGAATAAAAAAAAAAATGATTTTATTAGTAAGTATTTAAATTAATTTTTCCTTATAAAACTGGGAAATTGCCCTTTTGTAATTATTTTTTTACTTAAAATAAAATACAAATGATGAAATCATTTTTATTCTATCACCAACATTGGTTCCTCAAAGTTTGTAAGGAAAACGGTTTCTACGTAATTCACGCACGATTGTCGTAATCCTCATCGTCACGACGGGCTCACACAGACTACGGTCTCTGAGATGCTGCGTGCGATGCAGCCCACCTAGTGTGTGGGTACAAACTAGCTAGAGGCATAGGTAGATTCAATGTATAGGTTATAAGAAAAATTAAAGTCTTAATGAACAGAATTAACAATGAGTACTCACAGGCTGTAGAGATCCAAGGCAGCGTTAAATAGGGTAAATGCATTAGTTTCCGTGATATCACATTCGGGGATGATGATGAAGGGGCAAAAGATGGAGTGTTCAGTGATAAATAATAAATAATGCTGGACAGTTCACACCACATTATCTAGCCCCAAGCTAAGCAGAGCTTGTGTTATGGGTACTAGATAACTGATATACTTAATACAATATCTTACATAGATATTATGTATTATTATTATGTATTATTTTGTATTATACATAGAAAATACCTAGAACACCCTGAACAAATATCTGCAGATCGCACAAATATTTGTTCCGTGGCGGGAATCGAACCAGCAACCTTCTGCGCCACAGGCGAACCATGACCCGCCGCGCCACAGAGGTCGTCACAGAGGAGGTGCTGTTAGTGATTTATCACATTCCGCTTGTGGATTTTCTGACTTTGCCCTTTGAAGGAAAGCGACCGCCTCCTAAGTACTCGTACATGGCAAACATTTAGCGCAAGCATGAAAATCTAGAGAAAGAATTGGCTTTATGGTAGAAGCTATCCTCAAAGCTTTGTCCTGGTTCGTAACGTTAAGCAGTTTATTGCCTATAATAAAAGTAACATAACTAAATTAACTAAGCTCTTAGAAGCACTGGGTTTTCCTGTAATATTATAGATGTGTAATGCTACTTACTGATTGATACTTACTCATAGATTAGTTTACTTACCTTAAACATAAAAAGCTTTAAAGGCATACAAAATAGACATGCGAACTAATGTTTATAAATTTAAAATATGTACTTACGAAGATCTAGAAAAAGACGAAATTAAACAAAGGTTGAAGAAAAAATAAACATTTCCACTATTTTAGTAAGTCTAACACAAGGTAGAACAGTGTGCCTACATGCTAACTACAAAACTAGAGAGTAGGTTCTATACTTAAACTATGGATAGTAAAAAGGTACCTATAATATTTCTTTTTAAACATATCTGTTAAGCCGTGTCCGCGGCGCCACGTTTTGAACAGAACATTGTTCGAAAACATAAAATGGGGGCGTGGCCTAAATGTTTTCTCAAGCAAATACATGACAAAACATTTAGGCCACGCCCCTATTTTATGTTTTCGAACAATGTTCTGTTCAAAACATGGCGCTGCGGACACGGCTTCATCTTAAAAGATTAAACGGTAGCCTGGAGTTTACTAAATTAATAACAACAAAACACTTCTACATTATTACAGTAACAAGGAGTCGAACATATTTTTAAATAAGAGAAGTTTGAAAAGGTATGTTGCAGCTTCGAAACGTAGAAAAGAAATATAATAAGTGTCAATTTTCCGAAAGTGCCAATGGAATGCGGCGAATGTTCTTACCAAGGGGCTGGCCAGTATAATGCCAATTCGGCTCAGGACAGCGGGCAGTCGCTGTGAACACATCACACAGATTTTGTTCACTTGTGATTGATGGACTGACTTGTGCAGTGAACGTAGACTAAATTGTTATGGCCACTCGCTAACACAATCAGAATCAGCTTTGCAATGTTTTCTTAGATTTAGTACTCTCAGGTACAAAATGAATGAAATAGGAAGTATGTTATCATCGATGATAAACAAAGTACAAAATGAACAATGATGTTATGGCCACACAAAATGGTCTCAATATTTATGTGGAGTGCCTTCATTACAAATGAGAAATGATGAATTATGGCTTACTTACTTGACATTTGCTGGAATTTGAACGACATACCTACATGCAGGAAAAAAAGGTGAGGCATGCTGGAGGAAAATTGAACAATACGACATTTGTATCTTACTTAAAGTATTTAGTAGGTAACGATATAAAAATGTGTGTTAATTATGTAATGTGTGTCATGCTTATGTCTTGTTGTTTATAATATAAAAGAAAACATTGCAAAGAGTAGGTAGAGATATTGTAATAGTCCGCATCCACGAAGGATTTGTAAAATTGTTTAAATAATTTTAAATGTAGGTATTTAGGAGGGCAGAAAGTATCTGCCTGTAGATAGGCAGATTTTCATATTACATTAATAAATAATCCTTCGTAAATGCATTTTATATTTCAAGCCCATATGAGCTTTGTGGTTTTTAAATAGGTATATGATAAGAGGATTTCTATAAGGATCACAAATATAATTTATGTTATTATTTAGCAAGTTCAGTAGGTAATTATAATGCCTATTTACAAGATACAATAAAGAAAATGTAGAATTTACTGTAAAGAGAGTGCGTAGATAAAAATGCGGCGCTACAGACGACATTAATCACACACACCACAAAATCTATTAGAATGAGCCTTAATTTTATTGACGCCGCCATCCGAAAACACACAATTCACGTACCTAACTGGAGCCTCTGCATTTGCAGGAAGTTCTAAAAAATCATAGAGCATCATAAGCTTCTCGGTTCTCGAGTATTTTGGGGTTTGTTTCGCGAGCTTCCTCCAGCTATTTACATGAATTGCGTACAAAAACGAAAAGCGTCACGAATGTTATTTAAGAGCATATTCACCTGAGTGACTGGGTTCTCCCCAGGTCTGTAGACCACGTTGTGTAAAGGTCGTTTTCTGCCGACGTAGTTGACGCACACGAACTCGAGCAGTGACGCGTAGATGAAGCACATACACACGCCGTCCCACACGTTCATGGCCGTTAGGTTCGATACCACCGGGAGGGTGGATCGAAACCCGTTCGATGTTGTGAAAAAATTCAACATTGTTGTAACACCTACACCCAACAATAAACATGTTTATAAAGTGATTGTGATATGAGGAAGTTGCGTAGTAAATCTATGATCGGAGAACGAAAAGCATGTTATTAAAATTGTCTTCTGAATACAAGCATAAAAAAATCCTAGTTTATGATTCATAAGTATGTATAATTTGAAAACAAGCGCAGTGTCTAAAGCGTAATATTTTCATGCGTTAAAAGTAATTTAGTACTTGATACGTAAGTAACGAAACTGTTATGTTTTACTTATACAAATAAAGCGCATGAACTTAAATAACAGCCATCTATTAAATACTCACATAAATTTGCCAATTTATCCCCACTAGACTAGAATCATTAGCTAAACTAATAAATGTTAATTTAAAACAAGCCCACATTCATTGTTCAAGGCACTTAGCAAACACATAATAAAACCAACCTATCATTACTCTAGCAGGCACTGCATTCCATTCCAGCCAAAAAGTAATGAACGATGACGTCACCAAAATGATTCCCGGAATGAAAACTGTTGTGAAGTAAAATGATCGATCCCGTGTGAAGATGAGATCCACTTTAAGGCAGCTGTAATTACCTAAAAATAAGCAAACTATAAAATAAATAAAATTAAACAGCGCGTTTGTTACAGTGATATCGTAGGGCCGATCAGATTAATTTTATTATTTACAATAACTATCAATACAATGCCATTCAAGCGAAACCTGCAAAAATAATTAGTAGGTAGCGTGTTTATTTTGTCAGCCCCAGCCACAGACCAGCTACGGAGATAAAGAGAAAAGAGATGCCATACGCAAGACCGAGACCGATTTCAGCCATATTTTACCTATCATGGAACGGGCCGGTACTGCGTTCCATTCCAGCCAAAATGTGATGAAGGAGGAAGTCACCAGGATAATCCCAGGGATAAAAACAGTGGTAAAGTAGAAGGCTCGGTCTCTAGTAAATATTAAGTCGACCTTTAAACAGCTGTAGTTACCTGTGAAGGGAATCGTTAAGTATAATTTGCACACCGTAAAACTTTTTGTGTAAAGAATGCCATATCACGGTTAAAATAAAAATAAACTGGGTTCCTTTGATGTGAAAGTATGGATATAAAAATTCCAAGTAACTCCATTCAGAGGCCTTGTCATATTTATTTAAAGTCATAGCAAAAACAAGATTGTCTAAAGAACTAGCTACATCTTATATGTATGAGTAATGCGTGTTGTGTCATAGTGTTCATGAACATATATATTCACACGTGCTTACACATAAAATCTCATGCATGGTAAAGATGAAAAGATGACAGTTTAATCTGCAGAAGACATGGACATGGTTCGTGGACCTTCAGCGGACCGGGAATACCTTCTCAGCAACTGACTAGTTCACATCGAACATCTTATTGTTTATAACACAATGACGCATTTACTCACACATAAGCGACAAATACAGGGTGTAAAAAGACAGCTCCCGAATACTGAAGGTAAATACAAAGCTCTACTTACACAAAATATCTCACGACAGAGAGCTAATCAGATCAATGAAAAATATTAAATTCACTAACGTATTTTACCTCTTACATTGTGGCCGTTGGCCGCAAGTCTAAGGTGTACGCGGGCATAGGCAAGGTAAAATAAATAAAAGCTATCTCTAGATCAGGATTTATGCCGAATCATATTGCTTTGTTTGCAATTTATAAAATTACGTGATAAAAGAGTTTATATAAAAAAAATGTCTTCCTATCATGACGTACCTACTAAAGCGGATATTCATGACTGAAATTGAGGGCAAAAAATTTGGTTTTTGTATTTTGGTTTTTCAACGTCACTTGTTTTAGAATCGTGGTCAGAAAGCAAAGTTTCAGTTTTCGGGAGTAGTCTGGTTATTCCCTGTAATATCAATTAGGACGCCACCGGACAGTACGGAGCCTCGTCCGGTGCTCTAAGTACCTTGCTCCTCAAAGCGTCTCTGGCAAAGATTACATGTCAGCTCTTCATCTTCCTCGTAAAGTGAATTACCCTCAGCTGCTTGCAAAGACGTTAATAAATTCTTACATTCTACAATTATGTTAACATTCTAACTTTTGCGAGATCTCTAATGAGTGAGTTGGTACTTTTTATTAAATGTGAGCAAACACTATTTTTTCAACTCTATGTAATTCTTTATGTAGGAGTTTTAAGTTACCACGTATGATATTCGAACTAATGAACAAACATGCCTTACTTACTGCTAGCCTTTAGTTACGTCACATTATCTAACTCACACAGACAATAACTACAAAGCTTACTACTCTGTATAATTTAACATAAAACAAGTAAATAAATTATTTTAGAGAAACCAAGACCAAGCTGAAAAGAGTTAATCAGAATTTCAATTATAAAATCATCATTGATCTCTTTGTGCAACGTAAGGATGTGCTTGAACATAAAAGAAAAGGATTTTCGGGTTCTAATCTACTTGATTTTCCTTTTGGAGATCACAAAATAAATCGGGTCTGTTTTGTAAAATGCTTCAAAAAGCGATGTTAGTTTTAATGTGTTAGGTGTGATCGGTTATAAGATAATAGTTTACCTCTCCAACTGGCCTTAATAGGACACGGTATCGTCTGATTCTGGATAAGATATGCATTTAGAGTAGTCAACGAAGGTGACTTCCTAAGCGTATCCTCATCGTTCTTCCATACGTATGTGATTGCTGATTGTTCATAAGATACTGGAAATATTAAATATGAATTGAAAATTACAAACCGTTCACCGACAAAATGTAAAAAAAAAAACTGCCAGGGAACGGGAACTATCTATGTTAAAACTATGCAAATTTTCACTTACTACTTTCTAAGGCAAATGAACACAATGGGTCATCAAATGGAAAGATGTTGAGCCGTCCTTGACAGGATAGGATTAGATGTCTCCGCATCAAGTAATTTATAGTACCATTGCGATAAATACGCAACGCGAAATGCATCGGTATGATTGGGTCCTGAAATGTAACAACTACATTACTGATAAACATACTAGTATACGAATTGGGCTCAATAAAGCATCTACAAGGTAGGTTAACTAACTTCCTGAGAAAAACTTCTAACAACGTGCCAACTCTACACCCAATATTTGCGAATTGCAATCGTCTTGTGAACCCCTGGACCAGCTTAGAAGTGAAACGTTTTGCTGAAAGTTTGGAAGTTAAAAAACGCGTAAAGTAATGAGGCGAGTAAAAGAACAGTGTCAGCTATTAAAATTGTATAATATACAATATGGTCCATTGAGGTTCAAGAAGCATTGTATATAATTCGATAAATACCGATGAGTGTTCGGCATACTCCTTCAGACGAAAGCATGGTGGAAATAACCAGGAATACAATTAAATATTACCGTTAACAAATACGAACTTTGTGGAGTGTCGTAAAGAGCACTGACCTTAAAGTCTCCGTGCATGATGAAGTAGGTGTCCGGCAGCCAGATGTCTTCGTGGTGATGGATGGCGTTCAGAAAGTCGTAATGGGACTGGTTAGAATATCGTAACCGCGGATCGTACCACTGTTGTTGAAGTAGAAATTCCACTTCGTATTTCTGTAATTAGTTATTGATGATTATTCATTTATCCTGCACATTGATATACCTTGTTCCAATAAGTGAAATAGAAAGAAAGAAACTTACAAGACTAGATTCATCAGGAGATGCTAAGCTAAGAAGTAGCACGCTAACATTTACGGTGAGGACACCTGAAAATTGATACAGCCATGATATGGATAATTTCCAAGATATCACAATGAACTTAAAACTAAAGAAGGAAGGAACACACATTACAAAAACTCATGCTTTATACAGTTGTGCCAATTTTAGCGGATAAATTAGACATACATGTTTCTATTATAAACACAAAGGAGGTGTAAATACTTTCTTATTTTTTTCGTATCACAAGATCTGGTAAATATAAATGCTTATTTATTAAATAACATCATGATTGAAATAAATAAAAAAATAGCAAACACAATTGCAACACTATGCAATAAGTCAGGAATAGGTTTAAGTTAGGAAAAAAGTTAGGCAGATCCGGATTTCAATTGGAAAAGAAGTAAGGAATAAATATTAAAATGAGAATTTTGTGTTTAATGTTTGTGAAAAGAGAAAACCATTGTTTTTGAAAGCATAAAAACAAGACTTTTATTTTAAAGAAATAGTATTTGTTCAAATGATTTAGAATAGATTTGTTTTTATTGGGATTTCGATGATCTAGGTCATCAGTCAAATTGAACAAAATGATTTATAAGTATGCAAACCAATTAGGTAGTTTTTCTTAGATCTGATACGTGTGATAGAACTACTTTATAGCTAGAAATACATCAATAATTGTGCATTTTGAAAATTAGCAGGTAGAACTAAACACAACAAATAACATTACTTATGTGACATGACTTACATTATGGTGTTCATGTTATATTCTAAAGCATAGGGATTATATAGATAGGCGTCTACATTTGCGTGTGGTAAAATGTAAATTGGTTGCGTGCAAATAGTTGGTTGCAGTGGAACATAAACTGAAAGAATCTACTATTTATATAATATGTAAGAAAGATTTCTCTTTTCATAAACATTGAACACAACGCACCCCGGTTGTGCGAGCGGGGCCGGAGCGACGAGAACCCGATCTTATTATGTGCCAACGAATCGTTCGGCGACGTTAGACCACAACAGAATTCGGGATCTGCAATATACCAATCTTAGATGATCTAGTAGTTAGTAGCTGACGTAATGAAAGAACCCTACTACAAGACTCTAACTCAGAACCCGCTACTTTGTCCAATGTATTATCTCGAATGATAATGCTGAATTTTGATTAGTTCAGAAATAAGGATTACTATGATCGAGGTTAGGTAGACTTACCATCTACTGGTGGAAGCAGCCTTTTGTCATAGCGGGAGTTTTTCAGAAGATTGTCCAATATCTCTTTGTCCGACTTTCCCGCTGCAAAACTGGCAACAGAAATTTTATTTGAGCAAGGATAAAAGTAAATCGTTAAACGCAGAATTCCATTTGTGTAATGGTCTGTATTTTAAACGATACCCGAACATTTGGAGCATTAAATCGCATATCATAGCAAATTAAGCGTGTGGGTACGGTGAAACGTAGGCCTGGTGGATATCGATTTTACATTAGCCCTTATTACCTTGAATATAAACCTACCTTTCAAATCTACTAAATAGTGTTTTGGCCTTTCAATCCACTTGTCGTTTTTAGAAGTACACAAACAGGTTTACCTGAAGTTCTTGTATTTTTATAATTGGGCTACCTCATCATCATTATCATCATCATCATTATCAGCCTAAAGAAGTCCATAGCTGGACAAAGGCCTCCCCCATAAAAAGCTACGACAAACGCTCTTGAGCCACCTCTATCCACCGGCTTCCTTCGACCTCTATAATGTCTTTGATCCATCAAAAGGGGGCATAAGCGAGAGATATAAGGGGCAATCAATCTGGGGATATAAGCAATCTATGAGATATAAGCAAGAGTTACTCATGTCAGGACCTATACAATGTAGACATGTTTATTTAATGAAGACGGATTCAAAGTTCCCGTGATGTAGGCCTTGTGCGTTGAGAATTAATTATATTCGGAGAAGTTGGGAGTTCATTGTTGTAAACACGATAAAGAAAATTGTAGGCAGCTTTAATCAAGCTCCGACGAACTGTTTCATATTGTTAGTTGTGGAAAATTTAATTTGCAATAAAATCACGTATTGGTTAGGATTTTGGCTTCAGAATGTTTTGTAGATAGGTACCTTATTTTTTTATGATAATATTATATGGTTATTATAAAAAAACTGTTTTTTGAATGAGCGAAGCGAGTTCTCTGATTCAACTTTGAAGAATCGGCATTTGTATGTATGTATGTATGTATATATGTTTGTCCGAGCATAACTTCCGAACCGTTAATCCGATCTTCATGAAATTTGATTTGGGGTTGATAATATTAGTACAATTTGTTGGTAAGGTATATCGGGGGGGGGGGGGGGGGGGGGGGGTTGTTGAGATATTGGGGTACAAGTGGTGGTAAAAAAACAAAAGTAACCAATGGGATGTGATATAAAAGCCCCTTGCTTCAAAATTTCAAAACTATTTTTTATAATTTTTTATCCCATATAGTTTTTGAGATATTAGGGTAAATCAAAAATGTAAAAAACCAAAACCTCTAGGGTACTTTCACTAACCCAACGCTGAAATTTATTAGAAAAGTTATTAGAAATAAAGTATTTGGAACCAGTCAATTCCTTTCACTGACTTCCTTATTACGAGTAAGTTTAGTATCTGTATCTATTACACCTTCAACAGGTGCCTAACTATATAAGGTGAAGTATCCATCGTTTGAACTATATAGAATATCTACCTGCGCAGTAAATAGAGATTCATTGCTCTGCCTTAACTGTGCTCATTTAGCAACTGCGGCTAAAAGTGATAAATGGTGCTGTGTTGATAATGTACCGGGATCATAACCGTCGGTTACATTGTGCCGTTATTCGCCTGAGGCAGGGGCGTTGCCAGGGTAAGTCAAAGATGAGAGATGGACGAATATTTCAAAGTTTGAAATATTTTCATCAAATCCAAACGTGGAAAGTGTTTTGAGCCAAAATCAACAAAAGCAGTAGGTTATCAATTCGTCAGCCGAGCATCACAATTTTGGTAGTATTTTACAATTTGAAATATTCCTTAATTTACATAAATAATTATTTACAAAATGTTTAAATGTGTTGTTTATATAACTTTTGAAACTATCATGGTTATGTACATGCTTTTCACTAGAAACGGGATATTTTCCATGATTTTTGAGTGATCATGGCGCATGCAACTGTGCCGAAATATCGGGAACAATTAAAACTCAAAAATCATGGTAAATATCCCGTTTCTAGTGAAAACTGTGTTATTTGTTTGTATATAATACCAAATAAAAATACAAATAATAATATAATTTAAATATATTATGTTATGTATTAACGCGATATCTTCGCCAATTGCGACCTGTTTTTAATCATATTTTTTAATTGAATAGGTGATATCTCAAGGGTCTCGCATTACAATTTGAAGAAAATATTCCACCTCTTAAGGTTTTCTCAGATAGGTTTGACAGTGAGTACCTCAGCCACTGATGTATGATCCATTTTAATAATAAACTAAATTATATATTATTCTAGCGGCAATGACATTTATTAATTGACCTTTCCTAATTTGTATCATACTTTATTCAATTCAATTTATATATAATTTTGTCAGTGACTGTTTTGTAAGATTGTTTTTTTCTTAAATTATTATTTGTTCTTTGTTATCAGAATGTTTATTAGGATAAGAAACCAACTAACACAATTATGATCAAATTCTTGATTGAAATAAAATGTTATATTATATAAGGTCAAAAATTTGTGGATGAATCCCGTTTATTGAAAGCACTGATGTTGGTAATAATTTGTGGACGTATCCCGTTTATTGAAAGCACTGAAATTGGTAATAATTTGAGGATGAATCCCGTATTTTTTTTGTATTTTTTTAAATAAATTCTGATAAAGCAACATTCACAGTAAATAAATATTGTCGTATTCTCAAACACATTATCAGAAACTGCAGGAACTAATATTTGAAGACAGTGCGTGGCTATTTAGACCGAGTGGGACCAAGTGGACGTGTAATTTTTTTCCATCATATCATATTTGAAATATATGTACATATCTAACTAATTTAAGAGTTTTTTTAAATAACCTTGATTACGACCCTGGTCGCAGGTTCTATAAGCGGCGCGCGAGTTTACGGTTCACCGAACGCTGCTAGCCAGCAGGCTGTACGTTACTTACGCTTCGTCACTTGTTTGAAAAAACTATGGGCTTACTCATACGTTTACGTACAACGTTTTACAACGATTATAATTAGTTTCACTCGTGCTGCAGATACAGATACAGAGAATTTTTTAGTAAAATGTTATTTTACAAGTCAACTCATTAAGAATGTATAGTACTAGTATGTACTACCTAATGTACGCGCGGACGAAGTTGCAAACGGGTCAGCTAGTATTTATATTTAAAAAAAAACAGGCCAAGTGCGAGTCGGACTCACACACCGAGGGTGCCGTACGAACCTGTAGGTGTATAAGACAAAGTTATGGTATTTCTATTGCTAAATGAAATCATCATGAGGAAAGCGGTAGTTTAAAATTATTATATTAATATTTTTATTATATGATGTAACTAAAAATTTACGTTTCTCGCAATTTTCCCTTTATCTGTGCTATAAGACGTTGCTTCGTACCAAATTTCAAGATTCTAAGTTCACGGGAAGTACCCTGCAGGTTTTGATTCCCTTGCGAGTGTCGAAAATTTGCAACATAAACGGCTGTATCTTTTTATTGCGTTTGGCTTAAAAGTTCAACACAGAAGTTCACAGCTCCAAGGGACAGTAGACTTAAGTATTTGATATGAATTTTAGCTTGATTCCTCCACGCGTTCCTGAGAAAAAGCGTCTTGACAGACAGACGAACAACAAAGTGATCCTATAATGGTTCCATTTTTCCTCTTGAGGTACGGAACCCTAATAGCAAAACAATTTATACACTAAACATAAACTTATTTAAGTTATCTTCTATGTCACTGACCAAATAGTATTAGACTTTTTTTATTAAATACCGTTTCAGTTTATTCCTGAACACGGCGTCGGATTTTGCATCCCTTATATCATCAGGCTGTTTATTAAAAATGGTGACTCCTGTTTTTTTTAGACATTTTGGGCCTGTGGTTTGGATTTTGTAGTCTAGTTCTGTTTCTGGTTGAGAAGCGATGAGCTGCCCCAAACGTTACAAATTTATCTTTGTTTATGCGTAAAAACAAACTTATCTGATAGATGCGGTACAGTACTAGAAGGTACTTGACTAGAAGGTAGATTGAAGGTACGGTAAGGATATTGAGCTTGGTTAAGTATGGTTTAAAAGAGACATCAGATGGCACTCGAACCAAGGCGCGAATTGCTCGTTTTTGTTGAATGAGGACCCTTTCACACTCAGCTGCCGTTCCCCACAGCTCCGTACCGTACGCAAGTAAGTAGTGAACTGTGGCAAAGTAACAGCAGAGCACGGTATGTCGAGGCGCAGGAACTACTCTGCTCGACGGCTCAAGGCGAGGCAGGCCTGACCCAACCTAGCGCATAGTTTAGTCCATGTAGAAACCGAGCATTTTCACCGTATGCACTTGCTGTAATACAGTGTTAGCTACGGCTACATGTATGTGGTCCTGCGGGTTCATAACAGGCAGAAACGTATTATGAAACTTGTTTTGTCCAGGTTCAGGGCCAGCCCGTTTATTCTGAACCAATCACACAGCTGCTTAGTGACATCGCTCAGCTCTTGTTTGAGATCCGATGTAGTTGGAGCTGTAACAGCCGCCACATCTTCAACGAACTTGTAGATCTCCGAACCAATGTTGGAGTTTGGTAGTAGTCGTCGTTGAGTAGTAGAGAAAAGGTAGTGTTGGACAGGCACGAACCTTGTGGGACAACCACGTCCAAGTTACCTTCATTCGACTGAACTCTGTCGGAATCACCGACCACAACCTGACGTCTCTCAGTTACTAGTCACTCATGAATTTACCTGCTGGTCCTCTGACACCATAATGATCAAGCTTTTCCTGCAATAAGAGCCAGTCAGCCGTGTCAAAGGCCGGAGAGACACAACAGCGACTTGCTGCTTCTCTTCTAGGGCTCTCGTGACTTTCCATATGAGCTCTCGTACCGGGCTGTCGTAGACCTACCGGGCCGGTACGCATACTGGTCAGTAAATATATTGTTTTCATTGAAAAACCGCAATAACATTTTGTTCATACCGACCTCCAAAATTTTTTAATTTCAAATTGGTTTTTGGTGGAAGCCAAAAGCCAAAATTTCCATTTTTTTGATCCATTCCAGTTGTTTTTTTTTTAACCTTTTTAAGAGTTCGTGTATAGCACCCACTAGACCTAATATCTATATATATAAAACAAAGTCGTGTTAGTTACACCACTTATAACTTGGTGGGGAGGTAGCTTAGAACCAGGAGAAGCACATAGGGGGGGGCTCACCAGGGGCTACCCGTGCGAAGTCGGGGCGAGTCGCTAGTAATCTATATATATAAAACAAAGTCGTGTTAGTTACACCACTTATAACTCAAGAACGGGTGAATCGATTTGGCTAAAAATAGGTGAGGAGGTAGCTAAGAACCAGTAGATTGACATAAAGGGAAGGGGTAAAAGGGGGGGTTCACCGGGGTCTACCCGTACGAAGGGCGGGGCGAGTTGCTAGTAATTTATAATACACACCTTTATAATACACCTATTAAAAAGTTCCGATAGCATAGGTGCCGAAAAGATAATAATTTATCTCAAAAAGTGTACCGAGAGTTCAGAGATATCCTCTGTTTTTTAGCTGTAATTTCTATTTTCATTATTTTTACTATTTCGTACATAGAGAAGGGCTGAATGCGTAATGAACTCATATTGTAACTGGTGGCAATCCGTAACATGGAGTTACTAATAGAGATGTTAGCTGATGGAGCTCCAGCTTGATACCCTGCGGTCAAAAAGGTGTTATTTAAGTAAATGACTGCATCCACTTTACTAAGAAAGGGCTGGCCGTCAGCACCCCGCATAATGTCCACTACATCAGTTCTGTCTATGATTCCGCGCCCCGGTTCTTTGTTAATGAATGCTACGCAGTAAAGTAGATTTTCTGTGGTTTTGTGTCTAAACAGTTGGTTTTAATAATTTTGTTTCATCATCAGTCGGAAGACGTTGACTGCTGGACGAGGCCTCCCGATAGAGTACAAAGGGGTTTTTGCCATAATAAACCCCTGGTGGGCTTTTAGGACATACACAAGAGGAGACTATTTTTAAAGCAGACACCATTATTTTGTTTGTGTAATTTAAACACAACGTTTTTTATACAGATTCAAATAATAAATAATACACTTACATGTCGGATGTGAGAGCAGATACTCCAGTGAGCATTAGGAAGAAGGCGCCGGCGCGTGCCACGACGCATGACCAACCCATATTAGGACATCTGAAATACGAAAAAAAACATGAAAGACAGCGCAACTCTTGAGCGTCTTGTAGAAGCCAACTGCTGGCCGACATTCGAATTTTAACCGAGACCAGGGTTGGGGAATTTCTCCCTCTTGGAGACCAGTACTGAACTCCACGAGTGTTGATCGGGACAGTGTGCAAGAGGTTCTGGAGAGTGACACAACTAGCACGGTGTATACGCAGCCATACGTCGACGACGCGAGCGACAAAGAACGGGTTACTGCCTCTCTCCCGCAGCCCCCGTTGTCTGCCCCAGTGTCCAGACAGGCAGAGCGTGCGGAGCGGTGGAGCCAAGCTAGTTCCCGTCTCACAGCCTTCGAGCGTGGTCGCGGTCGGTGGTCACGAAGAAGGACCTCTAAATGGTCAACGAAACGTTAGCAGAGTGCGTGGTGTATAGTCGTAATTTTTCTAAAATATTTCCATTTGTAAGCCCCAACTTTTTACTACACAACCGTTTGGTTAGCGCAAGCTAATACAGGCCAATCAACTCATTTTTTTTCGACTTCATTTTCTTTTGTGATTTTGTGCAATAAACTACTTTTATAACAGTAAAACATAAACTTGGAAATAATCGGTGAAAGAATTTTCAAAATCATAAGGTTCCACAGATTACCTCCTACAAACATAAATACACACGTTACTTCTTTATAATACATATTAGATAACATATCCATACGATGTCTCTTCTCTTTTAGGCAATTTGTGGTCATATTGAAAAAAAGTGTGGTGTACAGCTCCCGTTTTATGTTTTAGAGGACTTGATAAGATTAAATAGAGGACATTGTATGAAAATAAAGGACATTGGATGAAAATAAAGGATATCATATTATTTCTAATGAAATGCGGTTATGGTATCTGTAGCGACATTTAATAATAAAAAAATACATAACATTTACACAATGTAACGTAGTGTGTCGTTAATCAAAGCCGATTACTTAGGTAGTACGACCTAATTAGTCTTTTTAGTTTTGTTTACTTGGTATTTACTTTTGGCTGCTTTAAGAGCTTCTTCGTTTTCTATTACGAAATGATAAAGTGCCAATATCTAACTTATTTCGGTTTTTTGTCAACGTATTCGTACACAAGAAAAAAATCTTTTCGGCTTAGGCGTGGGATGGAAAATACGTATTGTATTATTTTTAGCAGATTCTTGTTTTAATTCGTCGACTTGAGAATCTGAATCCAATTTTCAAGAGCACTTTCACACTTCTTATCCTCTATTATTTTCACCAGGAGAGGCTTCAATGTACAGAATTCTTCATATAATGCATCAAGGTTAAAATTAGGTATCTGTAGTTTTGATACCATATTGCACAAATCCTAATTTATCTGTGATATCGCGCGAACCGCGCGAAATAAAGGACAAAGTATTGTCCTTTAATAAAGATTTTAAATTAGAGGACCAGGGGGGTTAGTACGAGAATTTGACAGTATTCGAAACTACATGAAGTTTCGTTTCCTTCCATACATTTACTAGCAGCGCCCCTAGCGAAAACGAGGAGAAAACTAAGGACGCTGTCAGAAAAAGTATTGAAGGAAACGAAACTTCATATAGTTTCGAATACTGACAAATTCTCGTACTAAGGGTACAGATCAATTTTTGGGTCTGAAATAGAGGACGTCCTTTAAAATAAAGGACGTCTGGCAACCCTAGGTATACATTATGAGAAGTGGCCATTTTGCGACTGAGCCATTCAAAATAAGTGACAAAAATGTTTTTTTTTTTTTACTACTTGAATGAGGGATTAGCAGATGGCCCACCTGATGTTAATTCAGGGTACTTACCTTTTATAAAACCATGGCTGTTATTTATGGCACATGGAAACATTGTTAGGTAAGGGATATTATGTCTGTTTTCTCTTTGAAGTTTGCAAGACTTAGTACGAAGGAACAAACCAGATTATACCTAAATACCAAACATGTGAAATTGTGTAATTTACTGTATGTACAAATTAATCTTTAGTTAAACTAACATTAAAGCATCATTTGATTAATTTGGTACGGCGAGTGTAAGTGGCCATAAATTGCCTCATAATTAATGATAGTTATTGGCAAACAGCTGCCTTGAGTGTTAATTACATTCGAAGAGACTCGATGATAGTAGGTACTGTAGGTAGGTATCTAATAATAAACTTGTTAGTAGGTTAGGTACACACACAACTTTGCTGTGGTGAACTGTACAGTTCGTTCTACTCGTATAAGATACAGCGAACATAGACCTACCTACACAGTAGCTATTACTAAATGCCTTCCTGAAGAATCATTTCATTTATCAAAGAAAAACAAAACAACTGACATGCCCGCGACTTCCAGCTTGAACAACGAAATTCCTTTTGTTCACTAAAAATAAGCATGTGGAAACGTTACATTTAAGATAGATCTGGGGATTTCAAGCAATCCTCCAATGGATGCATAAAGAATGAGTTCCACGGGTTTGTGGGAAAATAAATGCCGTGGGAAATGTTCCCTAAAAATACACGCTGAAGTCTAAATTTAGCATAACATGGTTTCAACCTTTGACAAAAATAAATAGGTTACATGATTTACTCTTCAGTAAGGGTGAAATGTGAATTTGAATTTTATGTTGGCGATTTTTCTTTATTACTTTATACTCATAAGTACAAACTCACGTTTCCTATCCTTGTAACTCACATACGTCATGCAAATGTTTTTGCATAATTAATACAATAAATTTTTCCTACCGAATACGTTTTCTGACTACATGCAAAGCGCAGTCCTAGCGTGCTTTAAGGCCATACCTATAGGATTTTTTGCTTTTACTAAAGCTGCATTCCACGTAGATAGCAGATTGCTGCTGCCTGTCTATCTGCGCTTACATTCGATCCATGGGTCGTGGCTCCCCTATCCGTATATCAAAAGTTTTTTTGGGGACTAAGTACCACCACTGAATAAATAAAAGTACAAGTAGTACCGCCCAGTTTACCAGTTGGTGAGAGCACTGATGGTCTAGCTAGACTCTAGTAGGAGTGACCCGACTGGCGATCATAGGGTTCAAATCCTGGTCGTGCGCCGATGGATTTTTCCACTTGAAACATTTATGTGCGCAATATTACGTGCTCTCAAACGGTGAAGGAAAATGTGGTGAGGAAACCAGCATAGTCCTAGAACCAGAAATTTAAAGACATGTGACTTGTTCATGAAACCTCTGCCTCTGCTATGTGAAATTAATACTTTTACCACACTGGTTCTTTCACCATTATCACTTGGCCCTTTTCAGGGTCACCATTCCTCAAGCTGGCCACTGACCTAACGCAGGGTGACCAACAAAGAACCGGTGACATGAAGTAGTGTAGTAGGGGAGTAAGTGACTAACTTCGGGGCGGTCAAGATTCATCGTTCGTCCCTTGGAAGCACGCGCATTATGCCACAAATGTGCACAGCTTTGGGCTAGCAAGCGCCTGTAGACAGTTATGGACTACCTGTTTTCTTAATGAATGTGGCCTACTACAGTTTGCTCTACCGTGGAATTGAATACGTGACCTACTTTCAAAAGTTGTTATGGTTATGACGTCAATGAAGATAGAGGACACGGCGCAGAATAATTGATGGAATACGGTGGCAAACTTTAATTTAACCAGAGGCAGTTGGATCTAACACAAGTCCGGGCTGGTATGGAGTAATGCTGCCACGTTTGGGATGGCTCGGCCAAACACCAGCTTGCTGCCTTGGACTTGATCGAACGCAGAGCTTTCAGGCTTATTAGTGAACAACATATGGCGGAGACTAAGGTCCAGAGTCTCGAGCACCGCCTAAGGTTCAATCTTCTATAGGTTACATTTCGGGGAATGCTCCCAGGAACTTCATGATCTGATCCCACCATCTTCTTTTCATCATAGGACGAGCAGACGTACGGCTCGGTACCATCCTTACCTCATTAGTTATACCCTCTATTCGTATTAAACGTTTCAGTTCTACATTTATAATGTGAACTGCTAAGGAGTGGAATACACTACCGTCGTCTGTCTTTCCTATAACTATAATCTGGGTCTCTTCAAGGCTAGAGTGAATAGGTGCCTTCTAGACCTTTGTGCTCCATCTTCGGTCACATCATCACTTAACAACAGGTGTGTTAAAAAAAAAACATTTTTTGATTACATAAGCTACGAGTAAAAATAAACGAGTTCAGTGTAGATTTTTCGTTTTAAACGTCATTTGCATCAAAAAATTTGGCCGAGCAACTTGGAGAATTTATAACTGCCTGGTTAGAATTACATTTATTTACAGAAACTAATACTAATACAAGGTATATATACAAAATACATATGAAACAGTTGTGCTACCTGAAGACCGCTGCTAGCGATCTAAAGGTAGTTAGAATATATACAAAATACATATGAAACAGTTGTGCTACCTGAAGACCGCTGCTAGCGATCTAAAGGTAGTTAGAATAGAAAGTATACTTGCTACTTGGCTACTAAACCGAAATCACAGACGCTTAGAACTGTAAAATGGAAAGCTAATTACCTTTCTGCTGACAGCCAGCAGTGTGTAGTTGGCATGTGGAAAGCTAATTACCTTTCTGCTGACAGCCAGCAGTGTGTAGTTTGCATGTGGAAAGCTAATTACCTTTCTGCTGACAGCCAGCAGTGTGTAGTTCGCATGTGAAAAGCTACTTACCTTTCTGCTGACAGCCCGCAGTGTGTAGTTTGCATGTGGAAAGCTAATTACCTTTCTGCAGACAGCAGTGTGTAGTCGGCATGTGGAAAGCTTATTACCTTTCTGCTGACAGCCAGCAGTGCGTAGTTGGCATGTGGAAAGCTAATTACCTTTCTGCAGACAGCAGTGTGTAGTTGGCATGTGGAAAGCTTATTACCTTTCTGCTGACAGCCAGCTGTGTGTAGTTGGCATGTGGAAAGCTAATTACCTTTCTGCAGACAGCAGTGTGTAGTTGGCATGTGGAAAGCTTATTACCTTTCTGCTGACAGCCAGCAGTGTGTAGTTGGCATGTGGAAAGCTTATTACCTTTCTGCTGACAGCCAGCAGTGCGTAGTTGGCATGTGGAAAGCTAATTACCTTTCTGCAGACAGCAGTGTGTAGTTGGCATGTGGAAAGCTTATTACCTTTCTGCTGACAGCCAGCAGTGTGTAGTTGGCATGTGGAAAGCTTATTACCTTTCTGCTGACAGCCAGCAGTGTGTAGTTGGCATGTGGAAAGCTAATTACCTTTCTGCAGACAGCAGTGTGTAGTTGGCATGTGGAAAGCTTATTACCTTTCTGCTGACAGCCAGCAGTGTGTAGTTGGCATGTGGAAAGCTTATTACCTTTCTGCTGACAGCCAGCAGTGTGTAGTTGGCATGTGGAAAGCTAATTACCTTTCTGCAGACAGCAGTGTGTAGTTGGCATGTGGAAAGCTACTTACCTTTCTGCTGACAGCCCGCAGTGTGTAGTTCGCATGTGGAAAGCTAATTACCTTTCTGCAGACAGCAGTGTGTAGTCGGCATGTGGAAAGCTTATTACCTTTCTGCTGACAGCCAGCAGTGCGTAGTTGGCATGTGGAAAGCTAATTACCTTTCTGCAGACAGCAGTGTGTAGTTGGCATGTGGAAAGCTTATTACCTTTCTGCTGACAGCCAGCAGTGTGTAGTTGGCATGTGGAAAGCTAATTACCTTTCTGCAGACAGCAGTGTGTAGTTGGCATGTGGAAAGCTAATTACCTTTCTGCAGACAGCAGTGTGTAGTTGGCATGTGGAAAGGTTATTACCTTTCTGCTGACAGCCAGCAGTCTGTAGTTGGCATGTGGAAAGCTAATTACCTTTCTGCAGACAGCAGTGTGTAGTTGGCATGTGGAAAGCTTATTACCTTTCTGCTGACAGCCAGCAGTGTGTAGTTGGCATGTGGAAAGCTTATTACCTTTCTGCTGACAGCCAGCAGTGCGTAGTTGGCATGTGGAAAGCTAATTACCTTTCTGCAGACAGCAGTGTGTAGTTGGCATGTGGAAAGCTTATTACCTTTCTGCTGACAGCCAGCAGTGTGTAGTTGGCATGTGGAAAGCTTATTACCTTTCTGCTGACAGCCAGCAGTGTGTAGTTGGCATGTGGAAAGCTAATTACCTTTCTGCAGACAGCAGTGTGTAGTTGGCATGTGGAAAGCTTATTACCTTTCTGCTGACAGCCAGCAGTGTGTAGTTGGCATGTGGAAAGCTTATTACCTTTCTGCTGACAGCCAGCAGTGTGTAGTTGGCATGTGGAAAGCTAATTACCTTTCTGCAGACAGCAGTGTGTAGTTGGCATGTGGAAAGCTAATTACCTTTCTGCTGACAGCCAGCAGTGTGTAGTTGGCATGTGGAAAGTTTATTACCTTTCTGCTGACAGCCAGCAGTGTGTAGTTGGCATGTGGAAAGCTAATTACCATTCTGCAGACAGCAGTGTGTAGTTGGCATGTGGAAAGCTAATTACCTTTCTGCTGACAGTAGTGTGTAGTCGGCATGTGGAAAGCTAATTACCTTTCTGCTGACAGTAGTGTGTAGTTGGCATGTGGAAAGCTAATTACCTTTCTGCTGACAGCCAGCAATGTGTAGTTGGCATGTGGAAAGCTAATTACCTTTCTGCTGACAGCAGTGTGTAGTTGGCATGTGGAAAGCTTATTACCTTTCTGCTGACAGCTGTGTGTAGTTTGCATGTGGAAAGCTAATTACCTTTCTGCTGACAGTAGTGTGTAGTCGGCATGTGGAAAGATGGTTTTAGTCCACCCGCGCACGCTGTGACCTCCGCCACAACATCTCGCTCGTAAACCTGAAACAAAACCAAAAATATAATAAACTAGTGCTAGTTAACAAGAACACAAGAACAAAGTGTCCTCTTAAATAGAGACTATAAGAAAACGGGCAAATATTTTTTTAAATCTAGGTCAATGTTAAATTAATTATAGCTTGTCTACGGCTAGATTGAAATGTTTTGTAAGGGTATACATTATATTTAAATAAATAAATAAAAAAATAATGCTGGACAGTTCACACAACATTATATAGCCCGAAGCTAAGCAGAGCTTGTATTATGGGTACTTGATTACTGATATACTTAACACAATACATTCAATAGATAGATATTTTTTATTATACATAGAAAACACCCAGAACACCCTGAACAAATATCTGCAGATCGTACAAATATTTGTTCCAAGGCGGGAATCGAACCAGTAACCTCCTGCGTCGCAGGCGAACCTTCACTCGCCGGCCACAGAGGTCGCTAAAATAACTAAAACGCAAGTTAGGAAAATTAATTCAAGAGAAATATCAATAGTTAATGGTAGGCAGCGCGTTTGCAATACCGTGGGTGTTGCAGATGTCCATAGGCGGCGGTGACTGCTTTACATCAGGTGGGGTGTCTGCATTTTTGTCACCTTATTACACAAAAAAAAAAGCCCTATCACGTAGCGTAGCGATTAAATCCGATCATTTACGGACCGCTCAGGGACCATATTCTCAAGTAAATCTCGTCTATAACATTATGATTATCATATGAGTAAGTAACTAAAAAGTTTCTTTGTAAAAACCTATACACAGAATTTATAACACTAAAAAAACATGTGCTGTGTATAGTGCCGTCAAAAAAGGTCCGTGCTCAGCATAATGCTGCAGTAAAATGCAGCGCTGATTTTCAGCACGGACTTCGGTTAACGCACGTCACGAGATGAGATGTCACGTCATCTCGTTGACTTGATCCCAAATACGTTGTATCACGATTCGACCAAGTCGCTGCCACATCGCACGATTTGGCTACTTGCTGCATGAATCTATCATTATATCTCGGCACTCGTCTCACTCTTTCATTAGGTACAGTGGAGGCCTGAAATGCTGTAAGCGCAGGTACAGTTGTATTTTTGAAACTAAATGAATATAATAATAATTGGGTAGAATACTCTATTAGAAGCGATTTCTACTCAAATATTTATATTTCAGCCGATGCAATAGTAAAACTAAAGGTTTAGCTCCGTTCCAACTCTTTGCTCTTCGCTTAGTGAACTTAGAAGCAATCGATATTTACCTACCTACTCACTGCACCGCTAGAGTTTAGAACTTGATTTAGGTGTCTAGGTTTATAATTATTAATACACATTACTGTTTTATAAAGAAAAAACACTTTTACGTAACATCGTTTTTACAATTAAATTGTCGTTTTCTTAAATAATGTGATGATATAAAGCTACGCACTAATGTATTTCAAAGAATGAAAATGCTTAAGTTTTCATTTAACTCTTCGTGCCACGTAGAGATGGCGCCTCTACGACCTTGCGGTGTTGTCACGATGAAAATATCTCATTAGCAAATTATAATAAGTATAACTGGTGGTTAAGGCGATATGTTAAAATACCTAATGGGCGGAGTCTAGCCTGAAAACAATAGCTGTAAGACAGTGACAGCGCTATTGCTCACTTGAACCCGGGAAAAGGTGAGGTATAGATTTTTGCCACTCGGAAGTAACTGACGTAAGCGACAAATGATAAAACTTCGTTTAGCTTCTAAAGTAGCAAATATAAAAATAAATTATCTATAATTAATGTAAGTAATGTGATTACCTACTGAATAATATAAAAAAATATGCTTAATACTTTCTCTAGTCGACGGAGGGACCTAAAAAGGGCTTTAGAAGAGCCAATTTCAAAAAATAAAGCTATCGAGAAAAGTTTCGCGAATCGTGTTTCTAGTCTATAATTTATTTAGATTACATCCTCAAGTAATTACTGTATTAACATCAAGTTTGTAACCTTTACTGATAATGAGTGAGCATGAAACGAAACGACTCCAAAATTTTAACATAGCGTCTTAAAGTTATAATTTCTTTGTAAAACAGGTGAAATGTCTGTCCAGAGATGTTGCCACATTACTTGAATACTACAAAATTGAGGGAAAGAGGCCACGAGGCCGTAGCCTATTACGTTGGTCAGACCAGCCCCCCTATTCCCTAACTGAAAGTCACTCGGTGACTAACGTTTGACAAGAAGAATGATCATCAATAAAAAAAAAATACTATTAAGAATTGTCAGTTGATGGTAATTTTACTTGTCAAACGTTGGTCACTGAGTGACTTTCAAGATAGGGAATAGGGGGGCAGATCCGCACCACCGTCGATTCAAAACTCCACAAAGCCATGCAGCTCCCTGGCAAGTGGCAACAGATATCATTGGCGCCACATCGTCCGGCAGAAGGTGACCCATGGAGGGGGTCACGACCCTCAGCATTGAGGAATACGACGCGAGGAGGAGGAGGATGACTTGAATACTTCCCAAGCTGTTTTTTACTGTGATCAATGATGACCGGAAAGAGCTACCTATTATATTGTTCAGAATATCAAAAAGGCATAAATAAATAGAATAACCATGAAATGTCCTAAGTTTAAACTGGTGTGTCCTTGAAATGTTTGTTTCACAACGGAAACTATGTTATTATTCTTAATAATATATTAAAATGTAGTATTATATATTTAAACTGGCATGTCCTTGAAATACTTGCTTTACAAATGAAACAATATCATTGTTCTTAATAGATTATATAATATCTTTATTTACAGAAATAATAATATAACTAACAAGAGAAGGTAAGAAAAAAAAAAAAAAAAACATCTGAGCCGCCTAAAGAAACGATCAAAAGGTAGGTCAACTGATCCAAATCAGTACCAGACAGATGCTGGCTGGATTGCCACGCTGAATGCCAATACAAATTGTTTGAGTCAGATATGAGCCAGCTCTCGGGTCACGCGTCGCCTCGACCGTGAACGAATAATACAAAACTAAAATATGAATCTTCGTTAACATATTAAAGTATAATAACCTAAGCTAAAACTGGCATGTCCTTGAAATATTAATTAATAAGTAATTTCGTTATTCGTAAAAGAATATTAATATTAAGTCTGCCTACATTAATTTTATTAATATCACCCATCGGAATACCTATAAAAATTATGTAAATAAATAAATAAATAATACTGAACAGATCACACAACATTATCTAGCCCCAAGCTAAGCATAACTTGTGTTATGGGTACTAGATAACTGATATACTTAATACAATACATTACATAGATGTTATTTTTATAGACAGAAAATACCCGGAACACCCTGAACAAATATCTGCAGATCGTACAAATGTTTGTTCCAAGGCGGGAATCGAACCTGCTACCTCCTGTGTCGTAGGCTAACCTTCACTCGCCGCGCCACAGAGGTCATAATAAATTAAATTAGTTAAAATTTAGTTTATATATCCCGTTTTTAGTGAAAAGTATGTACAGTGGTGGAAATAAAATGTTCGTCACCTTATGGCCTATTTTTGGTTGTTCAATGCAAAAAACATAGGTACTGCTTTACCGACATAGTATTGCATTGGTACTGTTTTACCGACACAGTATTGTCAATATTACGAAAAAAACCTTCAGTTGCCATGACAACGGATATTAGCTGCGATTGAATGACAGATAGTCTACGAATAAAATGACAAAACTTCTGGCTAACTCAATAAAAAACTGGCCAAGTGCGCATCGGACCTCGCGCATTCAGGTTTCCGTCGTATAAACTATTATTTAATTTGTGGATCCGTAACAAATGTAAAAGTTATAAATTGCCTAAGTTTAGTTAATCCACACGCAAAATTAAATCTGTTTGTAATAGAAATATGAGAAAATTCTCAAAATGTTTCAATTTTCTAAATTATTATATTTTTTTGGTAAAATATTCAGAATAAGTATGTAGAATATTTAAAAAAAACTAGTTCCTGGGTTAAATGGAGATAAAATTGAACTTAGTAACAAAAATACAGTCTTATTCTACTTAATAAGCTCTAAAATTATACTCTACATGCTAGGGTACGACAGATTTATTTTTCCCTCCCCACTTTAACTTGTACGGGAACCATACTTCAAAATAATTTTTGGTTATTATTTTTGGATTTGGGTCAGTAAGATACATAGTACAAATATGAATACTTCAATGGTTTAGCCGCTATAGACCCGTGTGATAGAGAGACGGAGAGACGGATGAGCGATGGCAATAGGGCTTCGTTTGGCCCCTTTGTGTACGGGACCCTAAAAAAGTCGTTCCAAACTTAAACAAGCAACTGATCAAAGGTGTGCGATTTTGATCTTTATAATAAACATTTAAATTATGGTTTTCTATACAGCAGTCTGCTACGTAGAATAGTTGAAAAAGGTAATATGTGCTGACGAACGTTTTCATTCCGCCACTGTACCTACAGGATCATTAGTTTTAAAAGTTATAGATAGAAGATAGAAAATACTTTATTGCACACCATAATACAAAACAATTTACAAATAATAAAACTAAAACTAACTATGTTGTACAATGGGCGGTCTTATCGCTTAGTAGCGATTTCTACCAGACAACCTTTGGATGGATAGGACTGTATAAAACTAACACGGGGTATCAATGGTCTAGGTACCTGTTTATATAAATGTTGCATGATAGAGCAATCACACGCCGCGTGAAATGTGTCCTTAATCTTGTGTAGCCTTATAAATGTAGATGAGGCTCTATGTCCCGGCAAAATAAAACCCCTTTGTTACGTTAAGAGAATGGCCATATTAAATATAACTATGGAAATAGCGAAGACTCTTGTTTTATTTTCCTCAAACCTCAATGGCGCGGCGGGCGAAGGTTGGCCTGCGACGCAGGAGGTTGCGGGTTCGATTCCCACCTCAGAAAAAATATTTGTGCGATCACAGATATTTGTTCAGGGTGTTCTGGGTATTTTCTATGCATAATAAAAAATATCTATCTATGTAATGTATTGTATTAAGTATAACAGTTATCTAGTACCCATAACACAAGCTCTGTTTAGCTTGGGGCTAGATAATATTGTATGAACTGTCAAGCATTATTTATAATTTATTTTAGTATTATTATTTTTAGCTAAAATGACCGTAAGCGTGTCCTTATACCAGAATGTTTTTGTATAACAACGCAACATTTGAGAAATATATAGAATAGCCTTGTTTATGCTTTTATTTGACGTAAATCGATTGAAAGAAAATAGCCTTGCGGCAAAACCTCGACTAAAAGCGATTATGCTAATGCTAATACATAATATGAGATTTGTTTGTAAGGTCGCAAAGGAAAAAAACAATACTACGAAAAACTTTCGTAAGGGACAATAAACGTGAGTTAAATTTCCATCTAGTAATTATCTGCAAAGTTATCTAATAGATTCCTGCCTGTAGTCAAGTAGACAATAGCATGTAGCTTTAGACTGAATATCAAATTTTATCGTCAGCTGTATAGAAAATAAACAAATGTCGATTGTTTGGCAATATTCTAACAGTTGTGACCCAGGGGATTGCGAACTACTTTCAAACAATAAATTACATTTTATCGAAAGCTTATACCATCGGAACTAATTTTTTATTTTACAGAATAAACAATAACTGTTTGAAATAAACTAAGACAATAAACCAAAACTAAAATAATAACTAACCTATCAAATCAGCAAGCCATCACCCGACGGCAGCGTGCCCAGAATGCTGGCTGCATTGCCACGTTGAACGACAATGCTTATTCGTTGACCAAAATAAAAGCCAGCATTCCGGTCACGCGTGGACTCAAAAAGATGCTCCACAAGTTCCTTGAAAATTTTATATGCCCCTGGTCCCCACGGGCCAAGAGTTTCCACGTCGAACGGCTCAAATATGTACCCTCTGTCGAGTAATACATACTTGCGCCGTTATAGCGACTCCCCTGATGTTGCTACGGAGCCAGCCCGCACTGACGTACCCGGAAGATGGGACGGCGCCAGAGTATCGACACAGGTAGCGTCCCACACCAGAGGTCGTCCCATTCTCCGGGGATCAGAATCATACCGTCGGGTCTTTTCCCATCGTCACGCATCAAGCCACACGGTTCGAGAGTAGCCGTCACTGAGGTGCTGGAAAAAGCCCGACGGATGATATCATTTAGGTAGTTGTGACGGGGCACACGCCCTGCACTCCTGGCACATGAAAGGGCGTGATGACCGAAATGGTCTGACATCGGAACTATGTGTGTTTACGTTATCTGATCATCGTACTTATGTGTGTTTACGTTATCTCATATGCTTATACCACCGGAGTTATGTGTGTTTACGTTATCTCATATGCTTATACCACCGGAGTTATGTGTGTTTACGTTATCTCATATGCTTATACCACCGGAGTTATGTGTGTTTACGTTATCTGATATGCTTATACCATCGGAGTTATGTGTGTTTACGTTATCTGATCTGCTTATACCATCGGAGTTATGTGTGTTTACGTTATCTGATATGCTTATACCATCGGAGTTATGTGTGTTTACGTTATCTGATCTGCTTATACCATCGGAGTTATAGAGTAGTAGTAGTAGTCAGTAGTAGTAGAGCTTTTTTGTGAAAGAGTTCGTCCGGGAAAGTACTACCACCATACCTATTTCTGCCGCAAAGCAGTAGTGCTCGCATTGCTGTGTTCCGGTTTGAAGGGTAAGGGTGCCGGTGAAATTACAGGCACATGAGACTTTTCATCTTTATGTCTCAGGGTGGCGGGCGCAGTGCAATGCAACATAGGGTGCGTCCTAGGTGGACATGACCTATGAGGTAATGCACTGTTCATAGGCAGAGGTTACCGCTTAACATCAGGTGAGCCATCGGCTTGATCCGCCATTCAAGTAGTATAAAAAAAAGAAAAAACTATGTTTGGTAGATAATGGTGCAGGCGTTTTTAGGATCATCAGACAGCAAAACTTTTTTTGAAGGGAATTCTGGTATTTTTAACCCACGACGAAAAACGAAGGTGTGTTATAAGTTTGACGTGTCTGTGTGTGTGTGTGTGTGTGTTTGTCTGTCCCATCGTAGCTCCCGAACGGATGAACCGATTTAGTTTTTGTTTGTTTGATAGGTATGTTTGTCGGTAGTGTTCTTAGCTTTGTTTGATCAAAATCGGTTCAGCCGTTCAGGGCTGGGGGTTTTTTAAATTTTTACAAAATTAATTACTTGTTGACACTTCAGTTTGAGCTCTTAATGAACATTTTGACACTGGACACCTTCAGTTTGAACACTTAATGAACATTTCAACGACATCAGGCAAGCGATAAGACCGCCCATTGTACATTTAGTTTTTTGTTTAATTATTATGTGTTGATTTTAACTAGTTTGTAAGGTGTGCAATAAAGTATTTTCATTCATTCATTCATCAGGCTCCTTGGTATGATGATGAGTAGCATAGGAGGAACTAACTACAAATTGTGATGATATGACATTTAATCTCTCCAGGGTCTGATAATGACCAGCACAGGATGAACAGGATCTAGGGAATGAGGATGTGCTTCCATCAGTGTTTCGTGTTTCAAATTTAAATGGAACACTGTATATTATTGGGGTTTTTTCATTTTAATAAAATTAACTTGGCACCTTTTATTGTACCATCTATAACTTTTCTTCAAATCAACTTCAATAAACCTTAGGTAACTTAAAAAAATATCAACAACATAACTCTTAAGTAACTTAAAACAATAATCATTTGAAGTGAAACTGTCCTACTGAAGTTACCAAAGCAAAAAATAGCTTTTTAGAAAGAAACATACAAAAATAAAAAATCATGGTAAATATGCCGTTTCTAGTAAAAAGTATGTACATAACCATGATAGTTTCATAAGGTAAACATACAATTCTTCATGTTTTATTTGGTTATACTTCTACGCGACAAAACGTGACCATTATACACTATTACGTTTGTATAATGTGTATAACAGCTGATCATTATGGTCTAATTGGTACCTTGAAGTTAGTTACAATCAATGAAAACGAAACACAATGACAAGGAAAAGTAGTAGCTAATTGCGACCACCATTGATGCAAATTAAGGCTATTGTTGCTATGCTTATCAGCTACGACGCTAATGCAATTACAAAGAGAAAACGGGACGAAGCCGCGCGTGGCGTAGCTCGTAGACCATCTACGCAGCTACGCGGTTGCAGTGATTTGATCTGGTTACACAACCTGAATCTGTACAATTCGCTACGTGTAGATGTTTTGACTTTCATCATTCACTGGTTTCGTGTCTTATTAAGTTACTATATCACTGCATATTATTTAAAAAAAACTACAAAATTCAATTTGTGATTGTTTCCTCAAGGTTTCCTCAACACAAATGTACCGAATTTGGCTTCGATGACAAATACATCGGTATCAATGATGACTTTATCTTGGCATGATCGCCTCGTTTGGCTCCCTGCCGAAATATATACCTTGTTCTAGCATACACAAGTACTTTTTACTGCATCTTTAGAAGTTATTAAAAGCAACATCTGCCAGTATGTCATGTTTTATGTCATGCTGTGTATGTCTATATGCACCATCGAGCACTCCGGTACGGAGGCCTGCAATGCTCTAAGATATGCATACTTGTGACTCGAGTTGAACTGTGTATGTCTATATGCACACTTGTGACTCGAGCTGAACTGTGTATGTCTATATGCACACTTGTGACTCGAGCTGAACTGTGTATGTCTATATGCACACTTGTGACTCGAGTTGAACTGTGTATGTCTATATGCACTCTTGTGACTCGAGTTGAACTGTGTATGTCTATATGCACACTTGTGACTCGAGTTGAACTGTGTATGTCTATAAGCACACTTGTGACTCGAGTTGAACTATTATTTCTGACGGAAGTTCCTGGAAAACTCTAAGTTAAGCAACAAAGCTCTGAGTTAAGCTCCAAAACTCTGATTTAAGCTCCAAATCTCTGAGTTAAGTTCCAAAACTCAGAGTTAAGCTCCAAATCTCTGAGTTAAGCTCCAAAACTCAGAGTTAAGCTCCAAAACAGTTTTCCATAAAAACTTTGTGGAAACAATGTCGGTAATGGAATACATAATAATTTAATCACTAGTGTTTTATTTTAAGTAAAAACTTTATATAAAATGGCATTTAATCAGTTTCATTAAAAAAAACTTAATGATGAAGTTATATTTATTGTATCACCGTCATTGGTTCCTCAAAGGGACTTGTATGAGAAAGTGTTTTGGACAATCCATTGTTGGATAAAATGACGAAACTTTTTGAATATAACATGTTTTTACGTATGTTGTTCTATTTTAATTTTGATGGAGGTTTCACTTTCACGTAGGATATTTTCAAGGAAGTTAGGGCTAGTTAGTCCACGAGGGCGGAGGCGCAGGCAGATGCTAGTGATAGTTACAGGAATATTTACACAGAAAAGACTCACGTTATCTCAGCTACTGACTGACGGCTATCTACTGGCTAGTGCAAGAATAGAGATCACGTGAAAAACTGCTTCTCCAATTTTCTTTCTTATTATGTTTCGCTACCCGTTAGATCGATCAAGATACGAGTAATAACAATGTTACTGTAGCAGGAATATCACACGAAGATGGATTGTTCGTTACTGATAGTGTTCGCCGGTCAGGAACATAATGATGGTTCTGTCGTTCTTTGCTTTCATGACATTCATCTGTTTTTTTAAATATTTTTTAGTAACAAAACTGACTTCAAAGCTTTTTGATAAACATGGAATCAGTCTGGAAGTATCACTTTCAAATATAAAAATAATTTTCCAAATAGTTTTATTAATGACGGAGTAACAAACATTCATACAACCGAATGGGGAACATTCTCCTTTTTTTGAAATAGGTTATAAATAAAACACGTTAATTAACGGATGCTCATCTATTTTTCACGTTTTACTGCGTTAGATTTTTGGTGTTTCCTCCTTAAAAATCGATTTTCATATTTCGCACTATACGCAAATAGATGGGTTTACATACACACACATACACAGACACACGCCTCTTTCCCCGAAGGGGTAGGTAGAGCCTCAATGGGCCTCTTTTCACAGTGGGTTGCACCATCGTGATGGGTTTAAAATCGTAAAATCGAGCGTTAGCAAAAAAGTGTTATGTTTTCCCTCTTATTATTTTTTGCACAACATATTTGCGCATCTTATACTAAACTTGACTGCAGTAAACTCCAGTCACACGTCAACGCTCACACACCTTTTATTTAAACTTGGCCAAACTCTCCAACCACAATTTCACAGTTTGTCACATTTTGCCTTCGGCGCCGATGACGCAGATTACCAAAAGCTTCCCAGCATTAGTCGGATCGACCGTTCGGTACCTTTCAGCCATATCCGGTCACGTCCGCCACTAATCCCGCCGCTGCATCCGGATCCGGTCCGGGATTCCACGCCACATCACTTATGTCGGGTGCTTTCATCCCTTGGAAGGGATTTGTATCTGAATACATTTTGGTTTGTTTTTACTACCTATTTGTTTTACTAAACACATGGATCAAGGTATCTTGTACGTAGCAAATTATTGATATATAGGATTAATAGCTTTCGAGTTTTAGGGGGTCGAATTTGTTCTTGTTACACAATAGTATGTGCGTCGCTTTTTTTCTTGCCGTACTTTGTTGATACACTACATGTCTAGATTTTAAGAGCCTTCTCAATGATTAACATAAGTGTTTTTTTTTTTTTTTTTTTTTTTTTTATACTACTTGGATGACGGAACAAGCAAGAGGCCCACCTGATGTTAGCGGTGTTAATTCTTTGGAAATACTTTTTGATTGAATTTCAACCAAAAATTAACTATAGAATTTAAGTAAGCCAAGCAAGCCTAATTCATCAATAATAACTCTAAATAAATCTATGCACACATCTGCATTAATTTATTACGCAAGCTCTTATTATTACCTACTTTGGCTGTGGTGGAATAATTAATGTAATATCTTATTTAAAACAAGTTAATGTACGAGTACCATAAATGGCGACTAAACTTACAAAATACGTGTTACTTTATGACGGCACACCTAAATAATTTGTAAGCTGCAATACGTTATGAATGTATGATACCTAGCCTTACTAAACTGTGTCTTAGTATCATTTATATTCTGTGAATTTGGTGCTACTGTGTATTTTGTAAACAAGTGCGAAGTATTTAGCCATGAGAAACTGAGACGGCTGAGAAAATTGGAGTTTAGCAAATAGTTGCAAACTAACTGTCCCACGGTAGTTAACCGAGTATTTATATATAGTAAACCATTGAATATACCCTTATGTACCTATACATGTGTCTTGAAAAGGCTCAATGGTTCAGAGTAGCTAAAAACGTCATGATTGCCCAACACTTTGTTATTAGGCTGGTGCTAAAAGGGAACGCCTGCTTACAGTTTCGACATGTAGAGAATGCGTGAACGTGGCAAAGAACGTATTTTACGACCATAAAACCCCAAGCTAGCTATTAGGTACAATGGAATTGTGAAGTAAAGCGGACCACCTGCAGTGAAACACAGGTCTATTCATTACTTAGCACTGATTCTCTGCACGTTATATACTTCTCATGTTATAGAGGAATGCTGATGCGGATGGGATGCAGTGGGTAAGTAAGAAGCTTCTTTTGTCATAAGAGTGGTTCACTGCAGATTACAGTGTTTCTTAACATGAGATAAACTGTAGTAAGATGTTAGTCTGCAGGGATAGCCATCGCGAATGAAGTCGCGGGTTCAGCTAATTTTATAGAATAGAATATATTTTTTATTGTCACAGGTGAAAACACATAACAAAAATATAAATACTTAAATTAGGTGCACAGGCTCGTCAACAATTTGATCAACAATGCTCTAAAAACTTATAATTAATAGGTACATTTTTTAATAATTTTTATCGCTGTATGGGGGCGATTGTCATATTTTTAATAAATTAATAATTTTCAACACAGAAATAATACAAACAACGGAAAAAACAATAAACAAAACAAAACAGGTAGGTATATTGGTAGGCACAGAACTAGGAGCACACCCACCATCATGTAAAAATTGGTGGTTCCACCAGTTTGACATTTTTTTTTTTTTATATAGGGATGCTGCGGATTATAGTGGGTGGTTTGCAGAAGTTTTCCTTTAGATAGATAGATAAACTCTTTATTGTACACAAATAACACACAGAAATACAAAACATAACTTAATAACAAAAAATAACAGAAATGCACAATGGGCGGTCTTATTGCTTATAGAGATTTCTTCCAAACAACCTTATGATGGAGAGAACTATATGGAAGAATGGGACAGTGGTGTTACTTTGTGTTGTGGATGGGCTTTAATTTTCCTCTAATTTATTCAGAAGGAATTATTTAATAATTTCCACGGGTAAATAAAATCATGCTATTATCTCACGAAATCAAAGATTAATAAAATAAATATAAGAAGTAATTTCTACTACTAGTAAATTCTACGAAGATCGTGCCAACGGTAGCAAACCTAATATCGTAAATGCTCGAGGCTCCGTGTTAGGATGCAGCTAACATTCTGATGTAAATAAAGAAATAAATAATGCTGGATAGTTCACACAACATTAACTAGCCCCAAGCTAAGCAGAGCTTGTGTTATGGGTACTAGATAACTGATATACTTATTACAAACATTTATTTACAGAAATAATAATACTACTAATACAAGGTATATACAAAATACATATGAAACAGTTGTGCTACCTGAAGACCGCTGCTAGCGATCTAAAGGTAGCTCAACTGATCCAAATCACTACCAGACGGAAGCGTCCCTAAGATGCTGGCTGCATTGCCACGCTGAATGGCAATACTAATGCGTTGGGCCAGATAATACTATAATACATTACATAGATAGATATAATTTTCACTAGACACTATGTACATAACCATGATAGTTTCAAAAGTTATAGATAGATATGTTTTATTATACATAGAAAATACCCAGTACACCCTGATCAAATATCTGCAGATCGCACAAATATTTGTTCCGAGGCGGGAATCGAACCCGCAACCTCCTGTGTCGCAGGCGAACCTACGCCCGCCGCGCTACAGAGGACGTAATGTTTAAAAACATGTGAAATTGTTGGATGTACTCTTTCGTATATTAATTATTTTAAAATTTTGATAATTAGGTACCATTAATGTATGTTGGTCAACCTGCCTGGCTTTGAAATTACCTTCTGAATCAAGTTGGGTGACAGATACTTTGTTATACCTACTACAAAAGTTATATTATATAATTATAAAAATAGAACTCGTACAATGGCCGGAGTTTTCTGTTTAATTTGCGAGGTTTGTCTGTGAATTTTAATGAATGATTTTTCACCATCTCTTTATATTAGAACAGAATTTCAAAAAATATGCTTCAACTTTGTGAAAGCTCTTAATTGGACTATAATTTGAAATTACTCTCATTACCTATACTAATTAGGAGTTGTTTTTTACAACTTAATTCTTTGATTGATGGTATATTTTTGTAGTTTGTAATTTATGCCCAAGTATAAAAAAAAAACAGAGCATGTACTCATTTATAAGTCAAAAGTATATTGCTGCTCGAACATGATTTCATACAGAATATTCAAATGTTAGCTTGGGGCGTTGCGTGACCAAACTAACATTGGCTTAGTCTGTACTAAGTTTATGAGGTTCGAGGACTTCGTTACAGCCAAGTACCTACTCAATCGTAAAACAAGGCTATTTGATGCTAAAGTTTGAATTGGAGACACTAGTAATAATAGTACAGTATAACATTTATTTGCAAAGAAGGAATCTTACCATCGACACTGGATAATACAACTGTTTCACTCTGTATCCCACTGCCAAGATGCACTTCAACTACTCCCTGATAATATTTTAAGTACCTAAGCTAGCTTCTTGGAATAGGTATTTAATTCTCACATAAAGTGGGAAATCTAAAAATAATGTCACTTATTAAAACTTACGCCAGAATAAGAGAAAAAGCAAACAAAAAAGCTTTACTTGATATTTCATTTCCTTTTCACGTCAACCCCCCGTTTCACCAACGAGGCACTTCAAAGTTTTTTCCTTCATAATACTTTAGTATTGTCTCTTTTTCCACAGCGCTGAACAAATAATATTCTTTTACTTTACATGAGGTTTCACAATATTTACATATTCATGGCTCGACCTGACTTTCCGACAAAATGAGGCTTTGAAAAAGAATTGCGAAGAGAAAACTATAATTACATGTTACGACGCGGTAGCCGCCGCGAAGTAGACATAGGTAATATGGATAGGTTATAGTTTAACTGCTGTGAGCCATTTTATCCTAATACAATTATTTTTAAATGTTAGACCAAAAATTAAATTGCTTAGGTACCCTAGTTTGACCCATAAGGACTAGGGTCCTTCAGAGGCCCCTAAAATACCGTCATCATAGTGGTTGTGGTCATGATAGCTATACTTAGTGACAAACACGTAGGTACCTATATTTTAGCCAACGTTGCAATTCGTTGCGTGACTGTTTTCATTATGTTTGTAGTCCTTCGTTACGAGTTCGAACCTTGAAGGAGTGGCTCGGTTACCTTTAATAAATGTAGCCCTTCCTTACGAGTTCGAACCTTGAAGGAGTGGCTCGGTTACCTTTAATAAATGTAGCCCTTCGTTACGAGTTCGAACCTTGAACGAGTGGCTCGGTTACCTTTAGTAAATGTAGCCCTTCCTTACGAATTCGAACCTTGAAGGAGTGGCTCAGTTACCTTTAATAAATGTAGTCCTTCGTTACGAGTTCGAAACTTGAACAAGTGGCTTGGTTATATATAGTAAATGCATGATTTATTCAGATTCTACACAGAAAGATAAGTAGGTTCATTTCTATTCATATATTTTTTACATTGAAACTTGTAGGTAATTAGGCTGTTTATAGGTCTTGACTCAGTCAAAGATTTACTTTTTAAAATTTTGCTGAAACTTTTTAATATAAAGCCAGAAGGTCAGATCCCTTTTTACAGAACTGGCCCAAGAAAAGGAGTGTATTGTTTTCAGGGTTCATGTATGTGTGTATGTATGTGTCTTCTTTATTTCACTATGTCTTCTAAATACCTTAACAGATTTAAATGATTGAGGTATCATTATAATCTGAACGTTATCCAGAAACGCACAGGAAAAGGGTTTAAAAAAAGTAGTTGACCATTAATGACGTACAAATTAAAAAGACCAAACTTTAAAAAAACACTCTGAACTTGATGGTGTTTGCAATCAGTGAGTAGAACTTGGGGTGTAGGTTCTAAAAGTATGTAGCACTAAGGTATTTACTGCAAGTAGGCCTCAAAAAAACTTCAAAATGTATTAGTTTATTTTAGAAGCATGGCGGACGTGTTTTTTAATATTTTTAATGAATGTACTTGTTTGATCAATGTAATAATGAACCTCTCTCCGTGTCACTATTTCTTTAGTCACTCTTCTTTAGAACAGTGACTACTACTGAGAAAAACCTGGTAACTGATGGTAAAATCACCAGTGTGGTGAAAGGATTCAATGCATCTCACAAGACGGTTCTTTACATGCGCAATGACACTAATATTAAGACTGGTTTTTCTTCAATTGAAATAATCAATTGATGTTATTGCTAAAGACATAAATTCCTCTAAATATAGAACCGGTTATGATAAATAATGAACTTCATTCAACAAACTCTACATTTTGAATCTTATTTCTTTGAAATACGTGTTACTTGTGGCTATTCATGAATTTTATGTAGTATATGTGTAGTGACATCATCAAACAAGATGTAGGCAGATGATGTTGCTACTATTATCTTTAATCATCAGTTTCTTAGTTAATTGCAGAACTCATCACGCGTCGGTCAGTCATCGTTAGTGAGCATTAATAAGTGTTCTCAGAGGGCAAGGTTTTTGTTATCTAAACTTGCTATCTTGAGTACCTACACTTTAAGAAAAGTAGTGTTTTAATTTGAAAACGTACGCAGGGTCGGGCTGGTTAGATAATAATGTGCTTCTGGCTCGCGAAACAACATAGTGAAAGTATATTTTCGTTGTAAGTATTCTTAAATGTTCTGCAAACATATCAAGTGCATTCAGCGATTTATACAGGTCGTCCCAAGACTATGCGACATGAAGGGAAATTACCTTAAATATTGTAGATAGGATATTTTGCTCAAAAGATAAATTATTTTACTTTTAAAATTTAGTAATACTGCAATCAATAATTTTCTAAAACTTACTTGCTTCGTCTGGAAATCGAACCACTTAAATTAAAAATTAAAATTAAAATGATAAATTTTACGTTATTCCTTTGTTTTATGATACCATGTTATAATTAACATGGTATCTTAAAACATCGAATAAAACAAAAAATGGAAAAAAAAATGGACATAACATTGAAAAAAAAAATGAATGAGAAGAATAATTTTGATGTCAAAGATGCACCTGGTCGGTTGAAATATACAGACGCCCATTAGTTAATTATGTATTTAGTAGACAGCAAAAAAAAAACGAATACGTAAAGATTAACCGTGCTACTATGAAATTAGAAATATCCATGTAATAGTAGTAATAGTTAGTGTTTTGTCGTGTACACTGACAGGCAATTTCAAATTCGATAGAAAGAGACAAACACGGTGTAACTATTCAAAGGATGGTCCGCGTTTATTAGTACTACGGTTTATTACATTCATGATTATAAACCTATACTTACAAAAATCTGTCAAATGCTACGAAGTGCTTCAAATCCATACCTTAGGTACTGTTGGATGTCGAACAGACTCACGTCTAACTTTAATCAATGCTTAAATTAAGTTAACGTTTATAAGGTAGAGGGTTAATTGTCTATGGTACCGGTTTATTTACTCGCAGTTTGCTTCACAATGGTAAATTGACTTGTAACTATTCTGGAAACAAAGTAAAGGTCACACAACAGCAGGCCAAGTTCAATGACCGTAGTGTCGCGGTACAAGACATACCTAGAAGTACAATGTACCTCGTCTACATGGTCGCTATTGATCCAGCGCAAAAGTGACGCGTTCTTACAAAGGCTGAATGTAATTCAGTCAACTTTTTCTGTTGGTTGTAAAGGTTCTACGTGTCAACAGACCAGAGTAAAAAGTATGGATCCCTTTCGATAAGTTTGATTTTAAAATTCAACAAATAGTAGTTATGTTATGTCGAAGTCTTATCAACATAAATATCCTTACTTGCAGCCCTGCATTGTGTGGTACTTTATAATAAATAAATAAATAAAATAACTAAATAATGCTGGACAGTTCACACAACATAATCTAGCTACAAGCTAAGCCAGAGCTTGTGTTATGGGTACTAGATAACTGATATACTTAATATTACATACATATATATTTTTTATTATACATTCAAAACACCCAGAACACCCTGGACAAATATCTGCAGAACGCACAAATATTTGTTCCGAGGCGGAAATCGAACCCGCAACCTTCAGCGTCGCAGGCGAACGTTCGCCCGCTGCGCCACAGAGGTCTTCAACTATAGAATATATGTTGACATATTTTATAGTTTAGCGGTGCTTTGGGATCCATAGATATTAACTTACCGAACAGTTGCAAAGAAATTCTAAAAACAATTGAGATAAATTATTTAAGTACCTACGCCGTATGCCCGATCTAAGAATATACCCCTCTTTCTCCTCCCGTGGATGTCGTAAAAGCCGACTATATAGGATTACCGGACCATTATGGGATAGCAGCAGCATCCACCTGAGTACTCAGCACTAATAATGCGATCAGTGCCAAGCGTGGTGGTTATGGCAAATTCTCATTGCATTCTATGGGACGCATCGTTTTTTTTTATTATTCTACTAAGAATGACGGAACAAGCAGATGGTCCACCTGATGATAAGCGATACCGTCTGCCTATGAACAGTGCATTACCACATAGGTCACGTCCACCTAGGACGCACCCAATGTGGCATTGCACTGCGCCTGCCACCCTGAGACAGAAAGATGAAAAGTCACATGTGCCTGTAATTTCACCGGCAACCATACCCTTCAAACCGGAACACAGCAATGCGAGCACTACTGCTTTTCGGCAGAAATAGGTATGGTGGTAGTATTTTCCCGGATGAACTCTTTCACAATAAAGCTCTACTACTACTAGAAGTATGGAGATAGTACTTCCCCGGCCGAACACTTTCACAAAAAAGCTCTACTACTACTAAACGTCCAGGAGTGGACGTCCACCGACTGCTGAATGCTGATGATGACGATGATTCAAGTTCCGATTGTTATTTGTGTCGTGAATCCTGCAGATAACAAAAGATGATCTAGCTAAGAGTATCCAGAATTAACTCCTTGTGTTGTAGTCCATTGACGAATCAATCAAGCTCAATCCAGCATGTTGACAGAACAATTCAGATTGATTGAAACATTACAGAGGCACTTATTACCGCTAGCCTTTGGCCATGGGAATTGCCTCGAAGCAGCAAAGAAGCCCCACTTTCATCAATAGTTTAATTTCGAAATAGGAGACGAAGTCATAATTTATAGGGTTCCGTAGTCATCAAAAGATAAGATAAGATAAGATTATTTATTACTCCGAAACACAGGTTTACTCAGAGATGTTATAAAAGAGAAAGTATCACCATGTTTCGCCTTGTCAAGGCATACAAATTAAAAAAAATACAACTATTAATTTTAACACAATGAGTAGGTCAGGAAGTAATTAATTAAATTCATGCAATATCATTATAAAATAGTAAATTAAACATTAATTTGATTATATTATTATAATTTACATACATACATACATAGACACACGCCTATTTCCCCGAAGGGGTAGGCAGAGCCTCAATGGGCCGCTTTTCACAGTGGGTTGCACGTCGTGGAATATAGACGTGACAAGTTGTGAGGTCATCGCCGCCATTGCTTCCCACTTATGACTCAACTATAATATTATAATTTGTCTGCCAAATATTCGTTAATCGAGTAATAAGCCTTAGAAGTCAAGAATAACTTCAATTTATTCTTAAACGTTTTAAAACTCTCTTGTTTTTTAATTTCTCTAGGCAGCTTATTATATGTTAAGGGTGCCATACAGAATACACTTTTGTGGAGCAGCGCTGATTTATGAGGTGGTATCTTTATTCTGTTCTCTAAACGTCTACTTTGCATTACTTCAAATTCATTAATATGTTTTCTCACAAATAATGCAATTTAAAAAATGTAAATACATGGGAATGTCAACATTTTATGCTGTGTATACGTGGACAAAACCCAAAACAAGGAACCCTTATAGTTTCGTCGTGTCCGTCCGTCTGTCTGCGGCTGTGCTCAGAGTCTCTTAGTACTCGTGAGCTGTAATGTGGCGGGTGTAAACGTTAAACAGGCCGACTGTGTTTTTTTGTTTAGATTATCTCCACTACACGGAAAGTGGGTTTTTTTGTTGTCTTTCCCATGGTGTGGGGTGTCGTTGGATAGGTAATTCAAAAATATTGCGGAAAAAAAACAATTCTGAGATCCATTTGTGAAATGTTAAGCTTAAAAGTGCTCATTTTTTAACCGACTTCAAAAAAGGAGGAGGTTCTCAATTCGTGTGTTTTATTTTTTGTTAGATTTAAGAGCTAAATGACAGCTAAATGGTCGTCGTTGGCTATGTCAAAAATTCACCTGCCATCATATTACTTTCATTTACGTAATAACCTCCCTGAGGCTGCCGAGCTGAGTCTAATAAATAAATTATGTTGAGTATTCCTTCCGCTTACGTTGACCTAAAGCTGACCAACGATTTCTCTACTTCTTTTCACGTAAAAAATAATAAGTATGTCTATCAGACAGTCAGAGTATGAGACTGCGCCATCGAGTCTACGTACGGCAATCAATGTGACCTAGTCTCGCCATAACCTAGCAAATATCTATTGTAATCGTCGAGCCATACAAGCTAGAAAATTTCTTTATTCTGGGAATTAATTATGTCGTGCAAGCATAGTCCCCTCCCGCTGGTACGCTCGCGTTGTACTGCTATAAAACATAACATTAGCAAACTGTATATCTTACTTAAATAAATAACCGTGCATACTTTTATTTTATTTTAAGTTATTTTCTTGTGAATAAAACTTACCACGATCTATGTAAAAAAATATAAATAAAATAAACTTATGATAAACCTAGAAAATAATAGTTTCGAATATTCTCTCTTTAGATAGTATCTAACGTAAATCATTAATTAAAAGGCAAATGGCCGACCATTTTTAAATATATTACGAAAATATGCAGATGAGAATCGTGTATGGCGATTATGCATGGTGTAATCGTGACCTTTTTCGTCCGATAAAACAAAGAGGGTGTTCAGTCTTCCGGAATACGTTTCTGGGCCGTTTTTCACGTCAGATATCTTTTGTTGAACTGTTTTACCTGTCTCAGGCAATTATCGGGGGCGATAAAGTTTACGGTTTTTCTTGAATTGGGCTAGAATATAGTTCGAACACAAAGTTCAACCATCTACCTTCATCCTTGCACAAAATTAACATCTTAAAGGTGCTCACATTGTTTTAGGGTTTATTAACAGCTACAATAGCTCAGGTACTTTGAGAAGCGTCTTTCACAACGAGTAGTCGTCATCTAACTAGCCTCCAAAGAGCCACTACTACAGGCCCTCAAGCTCTTTAGCTCGAGCCACTTTACAGACGTCTTATCTTTGTTCAGAGTGCTCTCACGCTAAAGTTTTGTTTGTTTGTCATAACGATGTTCCTATAGACTTCCATAGCATCTTTAATAGGGGCAGAAATGTAGGAAGGGTCGCAATGTTTGCTGAAATAATATAAGGGTCGCTCAGCTGAATAGAATGGAGCTGTTTTGCTTTGTGTAAGGAAACCATTAGGCAAATAACCAAGTTTTGCTCAGGCTAATTTAGTTGTATTGTCCTATGTTGTAAAGGCTTTGACCGTTGCTGTCATGTAGGTATTGCTTCTTCATCATTTAGTTGAAGTGGCCAGAAGCAGACTGCAGCTCGCAGAACCAACAAGTGGCGGTCACTCGGGGACAAACATGAACTACCTACTCATTATTTGCGGTAAATCATGTTTGGTTGAAGAAAAACCTGAGATAATTATGTATTTATGTATCTTCCTTATTGTTGACTAGTTTGTTCCATTATGCTCTCTACACGTGAAAACCTGAAAGGCTTTTAGTTTTTAACTTTGTTTTTTATGTATTTATAGATAGTTGTTGGTTTTCCTACAAAATAAATAGAAATATAATAAAACAGTGAATGAATAGCGAAAATAACATCCATTTTTTTTTCATATAAGCATTTTCGATGTTATTTTCGCTATAAGTCCACTGTTTTCTTAAACCGAATATAATTTACCGCAAATAGTTACCAATAAGAAGCCAACAACAGTAACATCAGTACAAAATTGGACACTAAAAAAAACACCTTTCTTTCTATTCGCCCATATATGGAAAAATACGTTAGTATGAAAAAGCAACCACCCTAAACGTCATTTTCTACGTAATTTTATTTCATAAATTCCATAAAATAAAAATATAGCTACCAACCTACCAATCAGACAAAAAAATAACAAAAAAATACAGACACAAAGTTATACATAAATGTTGTTTGAAATTGGTTGTAAAAAGAAACAAAGGTTGTTTGTCAACAGTCTCTGGTTTCAGAACGTAGTCGTATAGCATTTATAACAAACGAAGATCCTTCAAATTGGCTAAAAACCCTCAATAAATCCCCTATGAAAATATCGTACGCGGCTCAATGCCGAAACCTCATCGTACCTTTGTTAGGAAGCTGATGCTATTAGAAAACTTTTGCACGTTCTGTGATCCACACACATTCATGGAGTTTCTAGTTTGATTTTACCAACGATATTAACGATATTGATTCTTAGTAAGCCATGTCAGAGGCCCTCGGGCGGCGTAACAAACTCCGACACCAGAGGCCAGCACTACCTCATACGAAAACGAAACGAGTAAGTTCCTTCAGGGTAGGCAGCGCATCGACAATACCCCCCCCCGGTGTTGCCGGAGTTTATAAGCGGCGGTGACTACTTTACATCAGGTGGGCCGCAAGCTACTTTATCTACTGGATTCATTAAAAAAAAAAAAAACTTTCTTCATAAAAATTCGAAAAACATTTATCTAGCAGATTACCATTTTCAATGACAATTGTAATTGAATTGTAACTGCATATTATGAGAAAAAAATTTCTTTAAAAAACAGTAGAATTGGGCCCATGGAGACATGACAGTTTATAACTTTTAAACGACTATTTTTTTAGAGCTCAGTCTTGAACTAAATTAGATATTCAACTCAATGCACTCAAAGATATTATGTTATGACTTTTCAGACACTAAACTTATATAACTTGCACTCCAAGCACTTAACGAGTAACGAGGATTATGGCGCCACAAACTAGGAGTAAGCGCTCATATGCTGAGTACGGTACATCTAGGTTTCTATTCAGAGCACATTACGAAGTAGCATGTTGTTGCTGATCTGCCGCACGTTCCAACACGAAGCCGCGTCTGTATCGAGACTGTCTACGACACGTTCATATTCCCCGGTATCATTGGGTATGCAGACGACAGCACAGTTGTGGAGAGATATGTTTCCACTGCGCGAGCTAGGCAGAATGAAATTCAGGAGTTAAGAGATGAGATGCTGCAGCGTCTGAATTTGACTCTCAAGGCTGTATCCGACTGGGGCGATGCCAATTTAGTCATGTTCAACGCCTCTAAAACGCAGGCTTGTCTCTTCTCGGCGAAAAAAAGTCCGTTTCTCCAAGTTCCTGTATTCCGAGATGTACCTGTTGCTATAGGAGATCACCTCGAGCTCTTAGGTGTTTCGCTCACGCCTACTCTCAACTTTGGCTCCTACATCGAGTCTAAGGCAAAAACAGCTGCCATGAAGCTAGGCATCCTGAATAAGGTAAAGCGTTACTTCACACCAGGACAGCTTCTCAGTTTATATAAAGCACAAGTCCGGGCTGGTATGGAGTACTGCTGCCATGTTTGGGATGGCTCGGCCAAACACCAGCTTGCTGCCTTGGACTCGATCGAACGTAGAGCTTTCAGGCTTATAGGTGAGCAACATATGGCGGAGACTAAGATCCAGAGTCTCGAGCACCGCCGTAAGGTTGCATGCCTTGCGATCTTCTATAGGTTACATTTCGGTGAATGCTCCCAGGAACTGCACGATCTGATCCCACCATCTCCTTTTCATCATAGGACGAGCAGGCGTACGGCTCAGTACCATCCTTACCTCATTGGTATACCTTCTATTCGCACAAAACGTTTCAGTTCTACCTTTATAATGCGAACTGCTAAGGAGTGGAATACACTACCGTCGTCTGTCTTTCCTGAAAACTATAATCTGGGTCTCTTCAAGTCAAGAGTGAATAGGTGCCTTCTAGACCTTTGTGCTTCATCTTCGGCCACATCGTCACTTACCAACAGGTGAGATCGTGGACAAACAAAGGTCTATCAATGCTAAAAAAAAAAAAAAAAAAAAAAAAAACGTTCGGACACGAAGCCGCGTCTGTACCGAGACTGTCTACGACACGTTCCGACACGAAGCCGCGTCTGTACCGAGACTGTCTACGACACGTTGCGACACGAAGCCACGTTTGTACCGAGACTGTCTACGGCACGTTCCAACACGAAGCTACGTCTGTACCGAGACTGTTCCTGTTCAAGTTCCTGTCTTCCGAGACGTACCTGTAGCTATAGGAGATCACCTCAAGCTCTTAGGCGTTTCAATTACGCCTACTCTCAAATTTGGCTCCTACATCGAGTCTAAGACAAAAACTGCTTCCATGAAGCTGAGTATCCTGAATAAGGTTGTCCTCTCAACGAGCTGACCAGCCCTCGGTGGGCGGCGTGGAGAGGTGTCTGACCGCGACACACACACGCAGAGCACGTCAAACTTATAACACCCCGTCGTTTTTGCGTCGGGGGTTAAAAATTATCATCTCTAGTTCGGCCTGTTTACAATAAAAACATTACAAAACTTTATAAAGAATTAATAAATTAATAGCTCTTAAAAATAGAATATAAAAATTAGAATATGGTTAAACACGCTCGAAATTGGCCAGGAATTGGCTCACGCTAGTGGCGCCTTTTTTTTTTGCCCATTACTCTCCTTTTTCTCGCGAAATCTACTTTCGCTATCTGAAGCTGAGCGAAAGTTGTTTTTGTTGAGTTCATGAGCTGTAATGAGCAAAAAACACCAAAAAAATTGAACTTCGCGCCACAAGCGTGAGACTAGGTAGTTATAAAGTTAGTATTCTTTGAGTTTACAAGTCTAAAATAAAATGTCAAAATGATAAATAAATAAAGTGACAATTATTAATTATGTCGTCCAGAAATTCGTCCACACAGTAGTATAGTAACCTTTTACTACCAGCAGTTTCGTCAGGGAATTTTTAATATAGTTAAATTATTAATGGTGCGTATTATAGACGATGGAACCTTACTATTAACACAGATAAAATAATACTATACACAGATAAAATAGTACTATACCTATTATATGTATAATAGGATATTCTGCTCTGCGAACTTAATAATGCAGACGTACGTTTACCGATACCCGACAATGGAACCGACTCACTCGGTTTTATTGTTTCGGTTCAACCGTACACTCAATAATGAGCTGTATTTGTAAAGGACCAGGATCAATACCTCACAATAACACAGTTTGTAACCAGCACGGGAGTAAGCACGGGAGGTAACGGTTTCAAACTGTATACTTACCTACCTTCATTTTTATTGTAAAAATCGTTTACGTATGATTATTTACTACATAGTTACTTGTGTATTACTGTTGTGTTATTACTGGAAGAAAGCGTTAGCAGAGTCAGCCGTAGGAAGCAATGGCGGCAATGAGCTCACCACTTGTCACATCTATTTCCCTCGATGGTGCAACTCCAGTGAAAAGAGGCCCATTTGAGGCTTTACCTACCCTTTCGGGGAAAAAGGCGTGTGTCTATGTATGTATGTATGTAGTTACCTCTGTAGTATAAAACTCTTCTGAAGGTTTTTGTCAAAATAAATTTACACTTATTCTTAGGATCAACTTAATTTAAATCCAATTCTCAAGTTGGTTTTGGATAGTTGGATCATGTTATTTCTTATAGAGAAGTCATCTGCATACACTTTGCGTGACTATAGGTACATCCCCTCAGAGGGGCTAGTCTGCAAATTTTACAAGCAACTTACACTGATTTTAGTATGGAGAAATTGAAGAGCGCCCCTAGCGGGCACCTTGAGAACCTCAAATCCCGTACAAAAATCCGTGTTGTGTACACCACACGGCCGTGTAAGTTGCTTGTCAAATTTGCGGACTATCCCCTCAGTCCCTGTGTTCTTGCGGTGAACTGCTTTTTTAGATGATATTTTCCCGAAGGTCGATTAAAAATACAGTTGGAATACAAAGAGAATATACGGAGAATTTATTTGAACTATCGCAACCGAAGACGATAAATCATGAATGTCCTCATTCCTGTTCATTTCCATATCAGTACAATCAAATACATCCTTGGATCCAATAAATGATACAACAATACCAAATGTGCTGCCGAATAGGTTTCATACAGTATACGCAGAAATAACTCAATTGGCAAATCTCAAAATATGTGCTAGAAAAAAAAACTTGAGCGTCTTAAAACGACCATGTACTTTTTTTTTTCTTTTTTTTTGTATTATACTTTCTTCATCGTGACTTAAGTTTTGAGTACCTGTAAATGAGGTATTTATTAGGTAGGCCACGTGGCTTGGAATCACGTAGGACTATGAATTCACTTTAAAAGTCAAAGTCAAAGTATTTTTATTACTTGAAATACATGTTATAAAAGATGTCAAATATTATTATTAGTATAAATGTATGTAATATTTTTCTTAACATTAAAACCATAAAAAAACAACAATTTACTGATGGGTATTATTTTAGAACCGACAACCGCTGGTGGAGACCTTTATTCCCCAACGGTTGACAGTTCCGCGAGCTATGCCCATTTCCATTTCAACTTGCTACTATTGATAGCTAGGTATATGTCGTTGAACTTGGTTCTTATATAGATTTCATCAATTCGTATTCTATCAGGTAGTGAAACTCCAAGCATAGCTCTTTCCATAGGCCGCTTTCTATCGTGGACAACTTAAAATAATGATGAGGTATTTGGTTACTTGAGTTGTAAAACAACTCTTGTTTGTGAATGTAACCGACTACCTGAATTATGTTCGTATTCACTCCTTGTTGTAATGGGATGAAAGGCGAGAGACGGACCTTTTCATCCGCTGATAAGTAATGCGCAGCCTTTTAGCTGAAATGGGTTGGATGATGAACGGCATTCACTCTGATACAACAAACATCGGGGGCTTTTCAGAAAATGCAAAATAATACTTGATTATTTATAGGAAACTAACTTCTGCCCACTTCTTGTCTCGTGCCATATTTACTGTTATAAAAAGTAGACATTATTGTGGTATTGTTTCAAGTGCCGAACTGTATACAAGTTACCTTTCAATCCCGGCATGATTAGATAGATAGATAGATAGATAAACCGTTTATTTGTATCTCCGATCATACACGTACATTCAAAACAAATAAAAGACAGTGCACTAAAAACTAGATAATAAAACCATCATACGCAAAAACAAAGCAGTGCACTAAAATAAACATTTAAACCATATAAAAACTATAACTACAAGTACGTGTGTGTTGCAGCATCATAAATGGGTCATAGCTCAGCGAATTAACTTGCTCAAAGAGCAAACACTGATTTTCAGCTAGTACCGTCGTTCCCACACTGAAATGTACATGTATAGTGCTCACTAGATGAGCACTATACATATACATTTCAGTGTGGGAACTCCTCCGATAACACCAGTCTCAGTCTCAAAAGAGTCCAGGTATCAGAGGAGGCCAAGAATGCCCATTCATTAATGAATGATACAACAACCGTAATAATATAAAATTGATGTTCTCTTAACAAAAGTTGCCTGAGCACAGTTAAAGTACATATTTGGTATCAAACTGATTGGAAACCTGTTTTGTGTGAGACTGATGGTGCCTGAGATAGGTAAAACCTACCTGAGGCAGTCATTGATTGAGTAACATTGCAAAATAAAGTTCCGAAATTCACAAAAACATCGGTTTCATGAGTCCTTCGTCAACTGGTCCAGCAGAAACTCGTCAAACGTTGGACCAGTTGACGAATATTGCTTGTATACCCATCTTAAAATTTAAGATGGGTATACAAGATTATATCATATTTAATATAAATAAGAAAAATTTATAGAGTTCCATGTAAATAAGCGCCACACAACTAATAAACTACAATTTATGAGCTCTGAAAATAAATTCGCCTACTTTGAAGGTTTCGAGCATGGACACCGTTTGAAGCTTCGACCAAATTTCTTTGGTCGAAGGTTTGAAGAACCGCCGCGCACCTGCAAGGCGTGGAATGAGCTCCCGTTGGATGTCTTCCCACAGGGCTACAATATGGGCAAATTCAAGAGAAATATCAATAGGGCTCTTAATGGTAGGCAGCGCGTTTGCAATACCGTGGGTGCGCTTGTTTGTCACATTATAATATAAAAAATATAAAAAGAGGTTTTGAATACCTACTTATTTATTTATGCAAAGAGATTCACAACTGCGCGAAATTTCAAGTAATTGCTAATTGCTTTGAAATACATACTATGGACAGACGGGCAAACAACGCAGTCTGAGAATTTATACATACGAAAGAACTCACAAACAATGCTTTTACACAATTATTCAAACAAGGTTAACAACCAAGTTAGAAATATTACGAAAGTTTTCTTCTCTTCAATTCTAAGTACTGAAATTACTTTATTAACCCATTTATTTAATTAGAAACATCGAAAATGAACCACTTTCTGAATATTCTACAGCGGAAACCAAACAAGTTTGTAAGAGTGTGACTTCAGTATTCTCCTAATGATAAACACTCATACTTATTTACTAATGGATGGATTCTGCTGTTACTAAACCCTCATGAATTCTTGAGAAGGAAGTAATGTCAAACGCATTACAGTTATATGGGTGTAAGATTAAGTTGATCCAGCATAGCGCAACAATGTTTCGATTACCGAAGAATAAATAAAAAAAAAAAAAAAAATTGGGTAACAGTATTTATTAAAGTTACAGTTTGTAGTGGTTGCGGACGATAATTTAATCCCTATCGCTACTTATACATATATAAACCTGATATAAATGTATGAATGGTTGAATGTCTGAGCATATTTCTATGGAATTTGGTACATAGGTAATTCGTTCAACTAAAATAATGTTATACTTTTATTCCAAAATTAAACTCTCTTGTTAGGAAAACAATTACCTATGTTTTTTTCAATTGTTTTGGATTTATTATTAAACTGAATCGACTAAAAAGAAGGCACCTAAAATTATAATTTTAAATATATTGCTGCACCATTCTAAGTGCTATTCTTTCAGAATGCACAACTTACTAAACGATAAATGATATTTCATGAGATCATCAAAGGGCTTATACAAATACTAAGGTAATACTAGATTTAGAATACAGATTCGAAGAAAGCTTCGAATAACATTCGAGAAAGGTACATTCGATCGACAGACGTAACTTGTTCAGATTAGCTAGGTCGTTGTTTTTCCCAACCCAGAGATTCAAAAGAAACCTCCATCAATCAAGCTTGTATCTAGTAGGTGATCAACTCGTAAGGATGACGAATGAGATACTTACTGTTCAATCCTATCCAAGTTCCTTTCCCCAAGAGTGAGTAGACAAACAAGGCGACTTTAATGCGACACACGACGGTCTGTATGTTTGTATAGTTTATGAAAACGAACCGAACAAACAATACGTAAAAATGTTTAGGTAAGCATTGCACGCCTCAGTTTTCAAAAGGTCTACTAGATACTTGCGTATAAAATGTTTACCAACTAGATGGGACAAAAATTTAATAATAATACGGTAATAGCTACAGACTACCTAGGTAGGTACTCAAAATGATCCTTGTGATATCAATGAATAAAATAGTTTTGACTTTGGGACTCGTGGACAAGATTTAAAATTAGGTTTAATCAATGAGAGGTTCTATTTTTAAACGGTGGCAGTTAGTTGTTGTCGAGTAGATGTCACTGCACTATGGCCTGGTTACGGTACGGAGGCCTGCAATGCATTTGGCAATGCTCTAAGCCTGCTCTAACCTACACTTGCTAATTATGAGAGTTGTCAATGTCCGTGGTTCTTCTACGAATTTGATTATTTTGGGCTTTATTACGAAGTAAAATTCCATGCATAACACTCTCTATAGCCCGATGCGCTATGCCCTTGAGCTTGTGAATGAGGTCAATAGCTAAGGACCATGTCTATGACGTATTAGTCACTGTACTAATACTTTGTCGCTCTCAGCTATAAGACAGCACGTTGTACTTCCATACTGTGCTAATTTTTAATTGTTTTCTATCTATCTGTCAACACGTGCAACACGCATTGAACGGAAGATGTTATATTTGAGCGGTCCTTAAAGCATTGCAGAGGCCGTAGACAAAGTAACATTCTACTAGCGATGACGCTAGTAGAAAATACAACAATGTATGAGATTGATGTGAGCTATCGAAATGTCACGTGGTTAATTGTAGGTATTGTACTTAGAGCATTGCAGGCCTCCGTACCTCGATGGTATTGTATTACGACTGTTGAAATGGAATCGCTTCGAAGCGAATGCCACTTGGCTAGGCCGACAGGTTCCGTGATGCTCGATGGAGCGGTCCTGTCAAAAGCCTTATTTTATTTCATGTCACCTTCCTCGTATTTTCTATCTCGTCTACTTCTCGTGGGAAAAGGAAATCTGGCATATTGATGGAAGTTTTCTGAATGAAGTGTATTCGTGTGGTAGATTATCCGAATGAAAAGGGAAATACGAGATTTTTCCTGTATGCACTCGACTAGGTGGGTACCTTCCTGTTGATTTTGAAGCCCCTTGGCTATATAAGCTTATATTTAACTTCATCTGTTTGTTTGTATGGTGGGACAAAGCTGGCGATCTAATTTTCGACCTCTTCCCGATATCCGATTGAGCTGAAATTGAGCATACCTGTCAAGTTCCAATGCCAATACAATATTATGGTGACAGCGAGCTTATCTTATGATGGAGACGGAAGGTGGACAACGGAACTCCTCGATGGATAATAGTAGGCTGGCCGTGTATAGGCTCATTTTGATCACCACACGGTTCCGATTACTAATTTTATAAAATATTGTATTGAAAATTATATTTTTACAAAAACAACTTATTCTTTGGCAGCTAATAGAAGGTACTTACTTTATTCGAAAGTAAGATAAGATATTCTAGTAAGTAAAGTTAATTAAACGTGTATAACCTTATACACATTTGTCTATTTTTTTATCAACTATTTACCATAATATTATATGTACACTAATGTCATAAATAATCATAATGTGTGTGTAATGTATGTTATGTCTCTTTTACACAACAAAACCATCTCTTTTACACAACAAGACCATGCACACTGGGCATGTTCTATTTATATGCTAGCGTCACTAATCTACGCTTAGGGTGTCGCAGAAATATTACGACAGGTGAATGTATGTCAAGGCTGTAGCACGCATTAGCAATGACACAGCATAGCAAGTAGCTAGCTACTAAAGCCAGAACCACAGAATAATAGCAACGAAGCAGGAAGCGGACGCGAGGGTGAGTTGCTCTCATTTTTACAAGCTTGTCCGGGTGGAATCTTGCAACTGAATTTTAAAGCAATTATCCTCAACCGATTGGAATGGTATTTTGCATACCTGTCAAGTTCCGATGACAATGCAATATTATGGTAACAGCGACAACGGAACTCCTCGAGGGATAATAGCAGACTGACCGTGTTTAGGCTCATTTTGATCAGCACACTGTTACGATCACTCATTGTTCACAAAAAACTTATTTATACATCAAGACAAAACTCTTTGGGTAATGGTAGGTACGAGTATATTGGCGGATAGTAAACATTATATGAAATTCATTTATTTTCATCATTTTTAAAACAAGATTTATTTCAAAATAAAGAGGGAGATTTAAACTCTGAAAAACAATAACATACAAGTTAAGGATATTATCTGATGCTTGTGAACACGATTTGCATAATTTCGCTCCATCGAAAAAATCAACAAATGGGTAATTTTGTGCGTCAATACAGATGTTATTAGAATAATACCTACTAATGCGATATGAACAAATATTCAAAATAATCTAACTGGCACGTACCTACAAGTGAATGAAGGTGGCAATGTTTAATTTATGTTACATGGTAACGAAATAAACATGAAAACCCAATATAAATCTGAAATCAGGCGCTGTACCGCCACACTGAAGTTCAAACTGAACTGGTCTTTAAGTCTAAGTAGATTTTCTTTCAAAAACGTATTGACTTGCTAATTTTTGGTTACCTATCGCCTTAAGAGCATTTACTTGTAAGATAATATAAAGCTATACAAATATGTCACCCTTTGCTGAACCAAACATTGAGCATGATATTTTATTACAATTAACATACTACCTACTGTATTTTTTTTATCTGTGATACTGTATAACATTAAATTGAGTAAAAATTTCGCGGGCAGAGTGACATTTCAGCAAAGAGTGAATCCCACTAATAACATAGGTAAATACAAAAGATTGAATGTTTATTACTCAATCACGCCAAACCGGCAGAACCGATTTCAGTAAAAACTGTTACACAGATAGATAAAAGCCTGGATCGAGCTGTAGGCTAATTTTTATCCTGGTAAAACGAGAGCAAATCCGCGGGCGGACACTAGGACAAAATATAAATATAAATGAGTAGGTATTACAAGTACATGTTCACGCGCTATGATCATTTCGTCGAACACGCATCGAGTATTACAAGTACATGTTCACGCGCTATTATCATGTCATCGAACACGCATCGAGTATTACAAGTACATGTTCACAAGCTATGATCAAGTCGTCGAACACGCATCGAGTATTACAAGTACATGTTCACAAGCTATGATCATGTCGTCGAGCACGCATCGAGTATTACAAGTACATGTTCACAAGCTATGATCATGTCGTCGAACACGCATCGAGTATTACAAGTACATGTTCACGCGCTATGATCATGTCGTCGAACACGCATCGAGTATTACAAGTACATGTTCACGAGCTATGATCATGTCGTCGAACACGCATCGAGTATTACAAGTACATGTTCACGCGCTATGATCATGTCGTCGAACACGCATCGAGTATTACAAGTACATGTTCACAAGCTATGATCATGTCGTCGAACACGCATCGAGTATCACAAGTACATGTTCACAAGCTATGATCATGTCGTCGAACACGCATCGAGTATTCGTAGGAACGTTACATTAGAAACAAGTACATAATTCTATAATCTCACAAGATCTCAATGAGATACAACTTGCTCACTTTCCATTTTACAAAAGAAAATTAATATAAATTATAAAAACTTTTTAGCTTTGTTTCTGACTGCACTACAAGGAACCACAAACAAGGATCTCTGCTAGAGCTTTTAGCGTACTAAGTGTGAATTATTATTCTTGAAACTTGTAGAACCTGACAACATCAGAATAGTAATTTTCAGTATGTTTTATTTATGTTGCTAGATGGAGCGACGACTGCGCGGGGGGGCAGAAACTAGATGAGGAGAGCCGAAGACCGGCCTTAGTGGCGCGCCATGGGAGAGACCTATGCCTTCAGTTATAAGACGATTCAAAATCGTCTTCATCATCATCATCAACCTATTGCAGTCCATAGGTTGATGATGATGATGAAGACGATTTTGAATCGTCTTATAAACTAAATTGTCTCCTATTCTAATTGAACATGCTTCCAACTAATTTACGAACAGGACGTCCTATAATGGGATATCCTTAATGGGGATACAGTTTCAGGTGGGTTTATTTATTGTCGTCACATGAGACTTTTCCTAGCTGTAAGAACTTGGAATGGCTTTTCATTACGATGTTATTTTATTGCTCTAGGCTTTTAACCATTCTTTAAATATAGCGCAGGAATCTACATGCCAAAAGGGTATGCCGAGAATCCCGCTCCCAAGAGGTTGTAAGCGAACAGACGTGCTGAATAATTTACTCCAACACTGTAGCCGTGGGTCGCGGCAGCTTAGGAAGCATTGGTTGGCTATCTTAGAAGCGGCGTTCGTTAGAACAATATGATGACCGTAATTTTATTGTCTGCCACGTCTCTACCATAATACGGTCGTCATATGTCGGTGGCCACTTCTTTAAGAAACCAAAGGGTACCACTAAACAAAAAAACTATCGGGAACATATAAAACTCAAAAATCATGGTAAATATCCCGTTTCTAGTGAAAATTATATATATATATCTTTATCTTTACCAATCCCTCCTGCGAAGTCGTGTTCCATAAGCACGTATCTAATACAAGTAGCACGTGGTCACTGAGTACGCATGATAACTGATATTGAAAAACTTTTCTAGAATGTAGGTACTTACGGGTCTACTTTTACCAAAAAAATCTCTTATCAATAGCAAATTTTATTAAACCAACTTTGAATGTCACTTCAAACAGCTCGCAGGTGTCTGGTGACGTCGGGGTTTTGTAATCAAAGAAAAGCCAGCGTAGTAACTATTATTTCATCTGTACTTTTGGTTCACGTTTGGTGCTTCCTTGAGCTTCGGAATGGCATTTCGCCTAACATGGCGGATAGCCGTATTTTGTAACTAAAAATCTCGTTAATCTCGGTTTTTATAAGAAATGAAATGAAATAAAATCATTTTATTTGCTAAAACATGGTAGGATAGATGGAATGACTTATGCTATAGTGAGAAGCACATGTTCTTGCTTGAAAAGCATGCAAATGTTTTAAAATAGGTACGTCTCTATTACATACATTGGATAAAATAAATACCAGTCAATTCATTAATAATACTACTAATTTAATGATTTCATATTTTTTTTGTTACTGTCATCATGTTGAAACTGTATCTAAATAGATGACAACATCCATTAAGATCGCAGTTTTTAATCCATGTGGGATGACATGATTAACATTTTGAATCCATGTGCGATGACATGATTAACATTTTGAATCCATGCGGGATGACATGATTAACATTTTGAATCCATGTGCGATGACATGATTAACATTTTGAATTAATGCGGGATGACATGATTAACATTTTGAATCCATGTGCGATGACATGATTAACATTTTGAATCCATGTGCGATGACATGATTAACATTTTGAATCCATGTGGGATGACATGATTAACATTTTGAATCCATGTGGGATGACATGATTAACATTTTGAATCCATGTGGGATGACATGATTAACATTTTTACGTTTCCATTAGCGTCAACGATTAGTTGGTTTTATTTTATAACTTATGTGTAATTTGTTTTAATTAATCGTGTTTGTGACGACGAATTAAAAAGCTCTGCCTCAGGAGTAATTTAAAGACATTGAAAATAAGTATCAATATGGAAAGTTACATTAATTCGGCGAAATACATATAAACATACTTTTAATGGATTTGCGAAGAACACCATTGGAATTTATGAAAACGCCATCAATTGTGTAGCGTGCAGAAATGCTATTAAAACATTTCGAATTGCAACAAATAAATTTTCGTGTAATATAGATGAAAGGAACATACAGTTATTATGGCCACGCGGCTTTCATAGTTTAAATGAAAATCGTAAAAAATATTACTAAACAAATGTCTCGTAACACAGCGTTAAATACGCCATTATTTATTTTACGAACATGATATATTCCCGGTGTTTGTTTTCAGCTGATTACTGTCTAATTAAGATGATAAATAAGAAAAATTAAGCGGTGGTATCAGCATGTATAATATATGCACGCTAGAAGTAAGTAGTAAAAATGTGTGAAACGAAGGAATCTATTAACATTAAGATATTTGTAATTATCATATTTTTAAGCAAATAAGTAAATCAATAATATTTCTAACAGAATCCAGACTTTTTATTACAATCTTACGTTTAGACAACGGTTTCACGCACGATTTTATTGCCTTTTTTTCAAGAAATATTAAAGTTAAAATTAAAAGGCACTGACATTTATATACTAAATACTCAGTACATACAATTAAGTTTTCAGTAAGCTCAGTTCTCAGATTGCTATTTGCTACCAGATAGATTGTTATTCGCTACATAATATAAAAAAGCAATTCTAAAATGTTGTCGTTCGTGCTTCCATAAAACGCATGTTTGATTATTTTTAACCCCCGACGCAAAAACGACGGGGTGTTATAAGTTTGACGTGTCTTTGTGTGTGTCTGTCTGTGGCATCGTAGCTACCGAACGGATGAACCATTTTTTTGGTTTCAAATGTGACAGTCGGCAGTGTTTTTAGCTATGTTTGATCAAAATCGGTTCAGCCGTTTCATTGCGTCTAGGGTTTTTTATTTTTTACAACATTAATTACTTGTTTTTCCTATTTATAATGAGTTGTTATCATTAAAATGAAAATTCATAGACCTACAAGATAAAAGGTGGTTTATAACTGTGCTGTTAACCTACCACTCACTTGCGTTAAATTTGAGATTGGTTTCATACAATCCACCTACAATTAAGTATTCTACTCCAAAATTGTTCTGAATTTGTCTCTTTATTGTTTCTGGCAACGATATAACGTGAGAAAATAACGAATTGGATTACACGTTCCTAATTATGTAACCAAATAGTCGGACAACGGAATGCCTGATAACATTATCCTACTAAATACGAGCTTTGTTAAACCATATACCGTAGCCGTATTGTTACTTATACGGTGCATACGGTACGGCAAGGATGTCTCATTCTCTCATCTCAACGCGCATTTTAATACTGGCCCCATTTTTTGTCATTTTTAAGGTTAGTAGACAGCCCAAAATGTTTGATGAATACGTATAAAAAGAAAAATCTACGACACGGACACACAGAACCCTATTTTTAACAAAGGAGGAGGTTTTCAATTCGCGCGTAACCGCAAGTACTTTTTTAAAAGAAAAATACTGCCACTTTCTTGCAAAATAACAAGTAAATAATTTGTAAAAAATAAAAAACCCTCTACACAATGAAACGGCTGAACCGATTTTGATCAGACATAGCTAAGAACACACCCGACAAACTCACCATTAAACAAAAAAAACTGAATCGGTTCATCCGTTCGGGAGCTACGATGCCACAGACAGACACACACACACACAGACAAGTCAAACTTATAACACCCCGTCGTTTTTGCGTCGGGGGTTAAAAAAGGTATTATCTGAAAATTCTATCGTGCGTTCTCTATGGGTACACATATGTACACATTACCTACGTACTATTGATAATTATATATTTTATTTCTCTCAGCTCACAGTTCGTTGCATTATTAGAACAGTTCATTTCACAAAGCTGTTACGAGCATCTGTGATGCAAAGTTCCCCGGGTGTTGCTTTATACGAGTTAACTGGAACTGGGAGTGTTGTTCAAATTAGCATTGTTTTGCAATTGACACTTCATGTTGATTTATTTATCGTTCATCATTATTTAAATTATACATTTAAAAATAAAGATCTTCCGACTTCTGGAATTCTTGACACAGAATAATAAGAATAAAGATCATTTTATTGCTTTAACATTATGTAAAAATAGATGGTAAAGTGTGTGTGTGTGTGACACAATATGTTTGGCCGCTGCCGGCGTGTAAATGGAGAGGATGACATGCTTATTTAATTATTATATTTTAATTGTATTTTAAACATAGAAAATGTAAAAACACAAGGAATTAATTACGAAATATCATTTAAATTCATTATTTTAAATACAATTCATTCATTTCATTTCTTTCGCAAACAATGTAAAATTGTGTCGGAACATAGTAACATAATATAGGAATAAAGTACAAAATAATTATATACATCTACTTGGGTCCGATAGGTACAAGATTAAATGTCACTAAGATAAAAATACAACATCAGATAAAATTATAAATAGTAGGTACCTAGTCAAAATAATAATGTCAACACAAAACAGATGAGTCAATATTGTACCTAATTAGATTTCGTAAATGATTATAATTTTCGGCATTTTATTTTATTTTGAATTTTAAACTAAAGTAATAGTTACAGAACAGACGCGCTATTGTATTGCCCGCTAAACAATAACGTAAATAAGCACAACTGGGCGCAGCTGTGCTTCAAATTCCACGACGGGTCTCTTTCTAAACAGACTCTAGAGGCCCTATTACTTCCTCTATGTGAATTGGTAAGGTTCACAGCGCAGCGTGAAGCGCGCTTTGTTTCAAAGCCGAAGAACAAAAAGAGTGTTACAAGATTAAATGTCACTAAGATAAAAATACAACATCAGATAAAATTATAAATAGTAGGTACCTAGTCAAAATAATAATGTCAACACAAAACAGATGAGTCAATATTGTACCTAATTAGATTTCGTAAATGATTATAATTTTCGGCATTTTATTTTATTTTGAATTTTAAACTAAAGTAATAGTTACAGAACAGACGCGCTATTGTATTGCCCGCTAAACAATAACGTAAATAAGCACAACTGGGCGCAGCTGTGCTTCAAATTCCACGACGGGTCTCTTTCTAAACAGACTCTAGAGGCCCTATTACTTCCTCTATGTGAATTGGTAAGGTTCACAGCGCAGCGTGAAGCGCGCTTTGTTTCAAAGCCGAAGAACAAAAAGAGTGTTACAAGATTAAATGTCACTAAGATAAAAATACAACATCAGATAAAATTATAAATAGTAGGTACCTAGTCAAAATAATAATGTCAACACAAAACAGATGAGTCAATATTGTACCTAATTAGATTTTATTTAAAAAAACAGGAATTCGTCAATATTATAATAATTTAATACCCGTTTAAATTTTGACTTAATAATTAAGTTAGCGTTAAGATCCCTTAGCTCTTAGAGATTTTATTATAAATTATCGGAGCCATACAGAATACACACTTCCGCAGCAATGCAGTTTTAGCTAATTGTCTATACATAGTCGATTCTTTCGAATCACAGTGTCACACATACGTGGAAACAGGTAGGGATTACTTCTAACAAATAACGCAACCACCATGATAAATAAGGACGGAAGTGTAAGGATTGTGTGTTCCATAAACAATGGTTTGCAACTATCAGTGATTTATATTTTGTAAATAGCCCGTATGCAACGCTTTTGCATTTTCAAAATAAGTTCTTTGTCAGTGGAGTTACCCCAAAGACCATTCCATATCTGAGTACAGATTCTACTATATCATAATACGCTGTTAGTAAAGTATCAGAGTTGACAATTTTACTGAGGATAATTTATGTAGAGCATAGGCCAGGCCAAGCTGCTAATTCTCTAACTTAACTCTTCAATGTGTTTCTTACAATTGATTTTTATGATTCTGTACCCAAAGGGTAAAACGGGACCCTATTTCTAAGGCTCGTCTGTTCGTCTGTCACCAGGCTATATCTCATGAACTGTGAGAGTTAGAAAGTTGAAATTTTCACTGATGATGTATTTCTGTTGCCGCTATAACAACAAATACAAAAAATTAGAATAAAATAAATATTTAACGGGGTTCCCATACAACAAACATGATTTTTTGCCATTTTTATAGATAATGGTACGGAACCCTTCGTGCGCGAGTCCAACTTGCACTCGGCCGGTTTTTATCTATCTGCAAACCTAAAAAACGTGTATTATCAACCTGTAAAACAAAACAGCTGATGTTATCACAAACCTTTGAAATTATTTATAGCATGGCACTAATAATTAGCATTTTGCATTGTGTCCGACTTAAAAATATACCTCTCCGTCTCCTGCCGTGGATGTCGTAAAAGCATTATCCAGTTGACGTACTCAACAATAATACTACGATCACCGATCCACCTGCCAAGTCAAAGTTAAAGTCAAAAGTAATTTATTTCTTGGAATCACAAGGGTCAGTTTGAATCGTCTTTTCAAATAAATTGACTCCTGTTCCAAGGCGACCAATCCTAGAAGAATCAGGCAACAAACATGGCAAGCGTGGTGATTACGACAAATCCCGCAATTGCATTCTATGAGCGAGGCGGCCTCATTCAGCAGTAGACGTTTAACGACTGGTGATGATGATGACTGTTAATTTGTTCGAGATTCTTCATACCATGATCCAGTAATAACTAAATGACTGCTTGCCGCCAGACATGTAATCCTAACAAAGATGATCTTGTGAGCCCTTCAACATAATCGTAATAAGTAAAGCTACTCGTATGACTTTGATTATATTTAAAAAAAACCTCTAAGAGCCTTGACAGATCTTCGAAGTTCAAATATACGAAGCATGTAGAGATCCTCTACGCCGTAGATATCCCCTACGCCGCCGTAGAGATCTTTAACGCCGTAAAGATCCTCTACGCAACCGTAGAGATCCTCAACGCCGTAGAGATCCTCTACACCGTAGAGATGCCCTACGCCGTAGAAGTCGTAATGATTCTAACGAGACGTCATATTACCGTAGAATCTAAAACTTGACAAACATTGCACGTTCTGTCACTTAAGCAAAATAAGGTAGCAGTTAGGATTCAACTACGATACCTGTGCATGGTTATTTACCAACAAACAGATAATAAGTTTATCAAAGGAAACTGCGCAAAATTTATTCGATGACTCATTATAGATCATGTTATCGTCAAAGATCTTTACAAATAAATTGAATTTATGGTAGGCTGTTCTGTAAAAAAAAAAACAATTACAATGGCTATACGAGCAGGTTGAGTTTATACTTCCGTAAATTGTAATTAGTAGAACACGATCCCCGTGCGTTCCGGCACGGCTAAGGGCAGGCTGCGAGTATTGTGGGCCACAGCTACCACAATGGGGATTCTGTACATTCTCCGGCGTAAGATAAGGGTAATGGCATGCATTGAAGCTAGCTATACCGGTGTTGCTAGCAAAGAAAGGGAATGCCTTTAGAAATGTAGGTACATGCAAATACTAAGAGAGTTTTCAAAGATCTTTTCATATTAAAAAAGAAGGGACTTGTTTTTAGTGATAAGTGTTTTTTTATCATGTAAGAGTCTGTTTAAAAAGAGAGCCGTCGTAGCCAAATTGTGAACTAACGTTTTCTTTAGTTTATATAACTATTTCTTTGGTTAATGATTATAATGTTCGGCATTTTATTTTATTTTGAATCATAAACTAAAGTAATAGTTACAGAACAGACGCGCTATTGCATTGCCCGCCAAACAATAACGCAAATAAGCGCAACGGGGCGCAGCTGTGCTTCAAATCCCACGACGGGTACTTATTAGATATTCTTATATAATAATTTAATGTAGTGAACCTTAATTTTTTGTTTTTATGTACTTATCTATATATGTATTTTATTATAATTATTGTAGGAAATTATCATAGTTTTAGTTTAATATTTAGAGAGACCTATAATTGGCTGTATAACTTATATAATTAAGTGATTTTGTTTTATTAATTGTAGCTGTTGGTCTTTTCAATAAACAAAAATAAAATAAAATAAAATAAGCGCAACTGGGCGCAGCTGTGCTTCAAATTCCACGATGGGTCTCTTTTTAAATAGACTCTAGAGGCCCTATTACTTCCTCTATGTGAATTGGTAAGGTTCACAGCACAGCGTGAAGCGCGCTTTGTTTCAAAGCCGGAGAACAAAAAGTAGATTGTATCATAAGGGAGCAACAGTATATTTTTACGGCGAGGGCGCTTTTTTGAATCAAGTGCGAAGTGAGGGATTCTAGAATAGAATCCCGAGCGTAGCGAGGGATTCTTTAGTAGAATCCTGAACGTAGCGAGGGATTCAAAGTACGTCGCCCGAGCCAAAAATATATGTTGTGCCCGAGTGATACACTCTGCTTTTCATCACCCACTATGAGAAAATAAAAGGCGCCTCATATGTTATTGTAATATTATTATTTAATAAAACATAGAGTAACAACTAAATTGAAATTAAATAGTATCTAATAATAAAACAACTAAAAACTTATATTAAAAATTACCATAGGCTTTCATATATTTCTCTCGGGGTTTTGCAGGTAATAGAATATCCATCACATTTCTTGTGTCAGTTCTAATACTTTCAGGAGTTAATTCGATACTTTCACTGTCACTTGAAGAACTCATTTTTCAAAACAAACCCATGAATTTCTAACAATCCGTGAAAATTGACGAAAACGCGGGCTCTAGTTTTTTTTTTGTGTTTTGTGTTTTTTGTGGTTTTTTGTTTTTTTTGTTATTGTTTTAGTGTTTTTTTTGTTTTGTGTTTTTTTTGTGTATTTTGTTTTTGTGTTTTTGTGTTATTTTTGTGTTTTGTGTCTTTTGTGTGTCTTGTTCTTTTTTTGTGTTTTTTTCTTTGGTGTTTTTGGGTTTTTTTCTTTGGTGTTTTGTGTTTTTTATATTTTATTCATTCGTCGGCGCTACTATGGGCCGTCGTGCCAGCCAGTATTTATTCAAACAATATTTGCGTTCGAATTATTTGGAACTTTATAAGTGTGCCGCAAAACTCATTACTGCCCGCTAAAAGTTTATCATAGAAAGCACCACCGTTGGGTGCACTTAAGGGCGAACCCAGTCGTCCTTTTCGAAAAGATGGTATTAAAAAGAGTGTTACATTGTGCTTCATGGGGTGGAAATAACGGTTTCATATATACGTGAGAAAAAGACAATGCGGCTTTTCCCATCAACCTGTAACTGTCGTTTTGCGGTGGCACAGATAAATAATACTGTAAAAATACCATGTTTAATTTTTACTGGCTTTTATATGTAAGTATTTTACAAAAATATATATCGCAGATCTTCTTCGCCGTCGTTACACTCTTGGCAGAGTGGTCGTGGTCGTCACTTCAGGGTCTGTGGCTTGGCTTGCTTCACATCCTTCGCCACTCATCTCGCACCGCAGCTTTCCTGGTGCATTCATGCAGTGGACCGTCCAAAAGTGCCTTGATTTGGTCAGTCCATCTCATGGGCGATCTGCCCCGTGCTCGTGTGCCTTCAACTCTACCCTGTACAACAAGGCATTTAATGGACAACTCTCCACGTCGCGATAGGTGTCCGATATCGTAGATAAAAGTATTAAAAAAAACTTGTCATTTATCTTTTGCTGTCTCCAATCATCTTTAAGAACCGAAACAGTCGATAAAAAGCAAGACAATGTTCCGCTGAGATTAGGATTGACCTAATAACACATTCCTCTAAATACTTGTTTTAAATTATGTACGGAAGCAACCACCAATTGTGACACGGTAGGCGAAGGCAATCCAGTCACGGTCGGTCTGGCTCACTTGCATCGAGGTACAGAGGCCTGCAATGCTCTAAGCTCACTTGGCAAGTCTGTCCGTTTAATTATATCGATCTATTCCATCTCCTTATTGTTACCTCTTTCTAGGTCATCCGTGTTTCCTGATCCGATTGCTTGTGAAAATTTAACTCGGTTGTCTAGGTAATTTGGGAACATTCGCCTGAAGGAGGACGGTACACGGTGTACCACTTACCGTCCTCCTTTATAATTTGTAGTTGACTGAAGGCCGACAGGCTCAGACAGCCGGAAGGCCGCTCGGAATTCATATTATGAAAATAAAACGGCCAGATTTGCATTCTGTTCTACTTCACACACATTCAGTTTTTTTTCGATTATAGTTTTTTCAGGTCAATCTTATAGAACGTCTATTTATTGTTTTGAATTCTGGATTTGAACATTTATGTACTTAGTTTTAATTTATAACGTATCTACGTTTTGTATGAAATAGCATTACAATGTGCTCTACGTGCGCTACAGTTTTGCAGCGCACACACCCTGAAAATCAGAATCTTCAAACGAGACGTTCACTTGAATTGTCAACTAGAACTGAAGTTGTAAGTGATCTATCTGAATTTGTAAGAAGATGTGAGGCTATCGTCAGTTTCAGGCTATGAGGCCGTACCGCACAACGACTTTTATCGAGTTAACTACATAATCTGTTACAGAGTAGCTAAGGAATACTCAATTACCGATTAGACATAAATAGATGAAATATTGTATTGTAGACGAGACCTGTACCTAAATCAAAGCATCCCGTTTGAGCTCACAACAAACACCATATTATACCTACTTACCAGTCAACACTTAAGATACTTGAAGCAAGATAACCCTCAAGAGATAAGTAATTTACAGCCGACTGTTTCTTAAGTGGTCACTTCGGACAACCAATCGAGGCTTTCGTCAGGAGTTAACCCTTAATACATAGCCAATCTAAACAGCGTGAGCTGATGGTTATCAAGTTTGGAGTGTCTGCGGTCAGCCCTAGCTTTGTTTAGTCCAATTTAGTTTGTTTACAGTACAGATTATCCCAGTGTTTTTTCGTTGTACAAAAAAAGGTCATGTACTGTCCGATATTGTAGGCAAATCCCACTGTTAATTATACAAGCGATGCGTTATGTAATGTTATTAAGGAGGAGAGGAGGAGGGAGGTGAGTGTGTTTTTTAGCGCTCGTCCATATAAAAAGAGAAAATGTTTTTTCATTCCTAAATATTATCCAATCTCAATGTTTTTTAGTATGTTGTTGGCACATTAAAATAATATGTATAAAGAGTTTTCAAACTTAAAAAAAAAGAAGTGAGAACTTATTCCTTTATTGTACCAAAAACATGCTAGAAATCATTGAGATCGGATACTATTATTATATTAAGAGCCTGTAGGTCCGACTGCAGAGCAAAGGCTTCCCTTCCTCTCCAGTCCTCTCTTTTTTGGACCACTGTGGACCAATCCTTTAAATAAGTATCTATTTCATATCTCCATCTTCGCCGTGGTCCAACAGTGTCTATTTTTATTGCTGCAGTGCTTTTGAGGTAAATCTATTTTAAAATATTAATGTACGAGTAGGTAGCTGGAATTTCCTAGTTACTAAGTGATTCGAAAATGGCAGAGTGCTTGATGCTGTCGAAGGCTTTGGAGTAATCGATGTAAGCTGAATATAAAAGTAGCTTAAACTCGTGATATTTCTCTATTATCTGATTGAAAGAGTGCAAGTAATGGGTAGTAGAGAGGATAATAAGTATATTAAGTAGTAGTGAAAAGTATAAGTATAAGTATGTTAAGGAGTGGAAAAATTATGACTTTTTGTATTTTTTGTATGGACGAGAGCTTACTATCAGTCTTTCTAAAAAAAAAGGGTTCTATGTATACTACAAAATATCTATCTATATAATGTATTGTATTAATTATATCAGTTATCTAGTACCCTTAACACAAGCTCTGCTTAGCTTGGGGCTAGATATTGTTGTGTGAACTGTCCAGCATTATTTATTTATTTTTATTTGGCTCTTAGGAGTTGTTAGGGAGCCTAGAGCTCTCGAGCATAAAAGCAATAAAATCACTACTTTGCATTTGACTAGTCAGTCGCCTACAATTGGAAGTTGAGTAAGGTGAAGGTGTAAGTAAGTAAGTCGTAGAACCCTTATTTTTTACATATTTTCTCTTCATTAGCTGGTAGGCGTCCACTGCTAGACCTCATAGATTTACCATAATCACCCACGATTGGTAGGCGGAGCGGTGATCGCTGTGTAGTATAGCTTACTAGAGCATCAATCTTGCAATAATTATGGTCTCGTAAACTGAAACAATAAAACCTCCTTTCCAAGACGTGGTGTAATCAAGTATTTATGTTATGGTACCAGGTACCATGGTTCTTGCAGCTCTGATTCCCACAACACAGGGAATCCTAGTGTGGGATCTGGAAAGTGACGATGTGGCCGAAGATGGAGCACAAATGTCTAGAAGGCACCTATTCACTCTAGCCTTGAAGAGACCCATATTATAGTTATGTTTGTGACTGTTGGGTGTTATGTTATGTTATTTATGTCTAGGCATATCTTACACTAGATTTAATTTGTTTGTTCGACTTTATGTAACAGGCAGGCAATACGACTAGAAGAAAACAAGTCTATAAAATAAAACTTTCTCCAAATAGACTAGAACTAGAAGTTGGCACCTAAATATTTTCGACTTAGGTACTTATAGGTCTCATAGAATATTATTTTCCGGGAATTGATGTAGGTAAGTATTCCATTCTTGAGTTTCATACAGATTAAAACAAATCGGGTCGGTAGACTTAATGCACCTGGTGTGAATCAGTGCACTAAGTACACTATGTGTGTACTTAATGACTCGATGTCGTCGAAAATTAACATTTTGACCTCTAGACCTCTTTTGGTTCTAGCAACTCGAAATGGTCTGATGATATCAAAATTATTTACGGATCAGAACCCCCAGAGCGTGAGTGTCACTCGCACTTGTCCATTTTATATCTATTTCTAAACTTGCATGCTAGAAATTCGAATTCAGAGTTTAGAACTAAATAACTGTTTTTTTGTGGATTGCCACAGAATTAGATTATTAGACAACCTCTGTGGCGCGGCGGGCGAACGTTTGCCTGCGACGCAGGAGGTTGCGGGTTCGATTCCCGCCTCGGAACAAATATTTGGGCGATCCGCAGATATTTGTTCAGGGTGTTCTGGGTATTTTCTATTTATAATAAAATTAGATATAGATAGATAATCTATGTAATATATTGTATTAAGTATATCAGTTGTCTAGTACCCATAACACAAGCTCTGCTTGGCTTGGGGCTAGATAATGTTGAGTGAACTGTCCAGCAATATTTATTTATATATTTTAACTGTGTAAGAGTAGGTTCAACATTGCTCGGTTCACGTTAGGTTCACTGTAGCGTGCGCATAAAATCCAGCAATACGTCAGAAGCAGACTGGCTTGCAAAAACAAGCTAAACTTTAACACTCATAAGATTTAGTAGTAGTCCGGGCGCTTTTAAGTGGTTTTTAATGACCTTGCCTGGCGCAGCTATTATCCCTGTATGTTTTCGGTACTTAAGATTTTAGCCAAGCTCATAAATCCTCGACAAGATTACACAAATAATTACCTACTTATTTGTTATAAATCTTCGTGTGCTACGCGGTTTATAACCCCGACGCAAAAACGAAGGGGTGTTATAAGTTTGACGTGTCCGTGTGTGTGTGTGTGTGTGTCCGTCTGTCCGCTCGTAGCTCCCGAACGGATGAACCGATTTCGTTTTTTTATTGTTGGATAGTTTAATTTGTCGGGAGTGTTCTTTGCTATGTTTGATCAAAATCGGTTCAGCCGTTTCATTGCGTTGAGGGTTCTTTAATTTTTACAAAATTAATTACTTGTTAACAATGTACTCACTGCTTCTCATAGAACAACGAACGATCTTGAGCCGCCTCCATACGTCGACTTCCTGAGACCTTTATAATATCCTTGGTCCATTGAGAGGCCTTCCTTCCCTGCGTCGTCTGGTTAGTGGTTACCATTCGAGAATCTTTATTCCCAACGGTTTTCAGTTCTGTTAGCTTTATTGTACGGAGTTATAGTATTTTAGAAGTTTATGTTTGTTATTAACAGGCGATGCGCTTAAACACTACCCAGATTGTTAGCTATCTGTCCAAACAGCTCTGTATTTATTTTCTGAACAGCAATTAAACGTCTGAACTGCAGCCGCTCGGAACCCGGCCATTAGGTAAGCTTTGTGAATACTAACTAGTTGCATTCATCAAAATATTCATCGCTACTCAAGTGTAAAAACACTCTAGGCGTCTATGAGCGAAATGCAGTATTTTAAATTTTGGCATTAGATCTGAATATCTGAGATACAATAAAAACAATCAATTAAAATTACGTAGGTAATCACACATACATAGATGGATAGATTAACAATTTATTGTACACCAAAAAATAAAACACGAAAAATGATTACTAAATCAAATTATAGTAAAATGAGCGGCCTTATCGGATTTCTTCCAGGCAACCTTTTGGTGGACATATAAATCATGATACACCCCTACGCAAATTATTTCGTTGACTGTATACGAGTACCTACTAGTAGGGCCTCAGGTGGAAATTAGTAAGGTTTTCTGGAAAGAGCTGTAGTGTTTTTCATCACAGGCAAGAAGGTCAAGAAGCTTTTATCATCATCATCATTTTAACAGCCTATATAAGTCTCTTAAAATATTGCGTTTGACCCATCGAGGGGGGGGGGGGGGGGGGGGGGGGGCGCTTCCTACACTGCGTCATCCTGTTCGTTGAGAACAGCTTCAAGTACTAATATTTTCTAAGCTACGCTTTAGCGACTATCATGGGGCATATAAATTTGCACTGAAACAAGTTTTTTGTTGAAATATAATATCTACTTCAACACAAGCTTTTCTGAAATTATTGATTTCCAATCGGTGTGCTGAGCAAAATGAACCCAAACACTGCCAGTCTACTATATTATCCATCGAAGAGTGCCGTTGTGGAATGATGAAAGTCTCCAGCATCCTGATCAGCGATGACAATATAATATTATGGTTACACATAATATAATGTGGATATTAATGTCATAATGACCTGTGGATGTCGTAAGGGCCGACTAAGGGATTACCCGGACTTGTTTCTAAGATCTGTTGGCATGAGTTTATGAGTTTTGTCCTGGCTGCTAGCTTATTTAAGGAATGTGTTATTACTGGAAGAAAGCGTTAGCAGAGTCAGTCGTGAGAAGCAATGGCGGCGATGAACTCACCACTTATCACGTCTATTTCCCACGACAGTGTAACTCACGTGAAAAGAGGCCCATTTGAGGCTCTGCCTATTTCGGGGAAAAAGGCGTGTGTATATATCTATGTAACATAATATTATATTGATATCGGAACTACCTACTAGTGGGTAAAATTTAACATGTAAGACTTGGTTACAGGTGAAACTAAATAAAAACTTGTAAATAGTTTTTTTATACTTGTAGGGGCTTTTACCTAATGTCATAAACACGCAACAAGTAGGCAGCAATGACTATATTTCTTTATCATTTGTACAAATGCAAGGTCTGAAGTCACGTTCATAAAAAAGTTTGTCCAAGTTATATTAGCACATCCAAACTTTTCAGTGTATAATTTCCTTGCAGGTGCTAGTAGACAAGTTGTTATGTGAAATGTTGTCTTTGTAAAGCACGTAGCTGAAACTATAAGTTGCAAGCTGTAAGTTTTTGCCCGGAGTTAGCGTGTCTTTGGAATACAAAGTAGTGTAGTCTGGGTAAACGAGACCCTAACTCAGAGCTGGGGATGTTAGACGAATCTTATAATAGCGTTGGCATCGATCTGATCTATGCGACAAAAGCTGGGGATGAAAACCTTTTATATAATAGGAAAAACCAAGAAAGTACAGCAGTACTTAATGTCCATTGCACCAGCCAACTTATTGGTGTAAGTGGTCAAGCGTTTTAAAACGCTGAAGTAAGCTGATAAAATCATCATATACAAAAATAATTTATTCATTGAAATTACGGATTATTTTGAATTATCATATAAATGATAATTATATTATACTGTAAAAACTTTCGTGGATCATATCAATTATATTATAAAAACGGGAAACAATGCACGAACAAAGGTTCGAAACAATGTCGGTGCTTACATCGATTTAACGGTACGTGAAAATTTCCCGTTTTTATAATATAAATAATATACTGTTCTATTAACGCGACCGAACCTAAAAGAATCAAGAGGACTCATTGTTTTGGGGGTTTAGGTTTTATTTTACTTGCGAGGTGCGACTCCTTTTTATTGTTGTTAATATGGCATAGTTGAATGTGCATGTTTGTTGAATTTTCTTTACACAGCTAAAACTTTTTAGTAGCTTATTTTCACATCTGTGCCTGTTTTCACTGAACGCTATAAACGTAAAGTGAAATAATCTTAATTGAAAAGTTAAACATTTTAAGTAACTGGTGAAACGCTTGGGTCCCAAAACCCGGCATAAAATGTTTAACCCTATTCAACAGCATCATTATACTTGTAGTCTCAGAGATTGTCCCAAGTGACATTGCCAGCTACTTAGAGTCGACAATTATCAGAGTGGGTCGGGGCGTCCTTTCATCATGGCACCGCATCGTTATGCCTTATTCAGGCCTCGTCCTATGTAGGGTAACTATGAGACCACCCACCGTGCAGAGGGCATGTCATGAGAGTATGTTGACACATTATTTCATATTATTTACGCTCATGATATACATTTTATGGATGAACCTATTATACAGCGCCAGTTGAAGAATGCGCAAACTGACTTAGGCTCGGGCCTAAGCTAGTTTGCGCATTTTTTAACTGGACGAACTCTTTTACAAAAAGATCTGCTACTACTAAGGTATGAGTTTTGGGATCGTAGTACCTTAGTAGTAGCAGATCTTTTTTGTAAAAGAATTTGACCGGGGAAGTACTACCACCATACCTATTTCTGCCACAAAGCAGTAGTGCTCTCGTGTTCCGGTTTGAAGGGTATGGGTGCCGGTGAAATTACAGGAACATGAGACTTTTCATCTTTATGTCTCCAGTGTGGCGGGTGCTGTGCCTTAGTAACTATCATTTAATCTGTGGCTGTGCACTGCCACATAGGCAGTGTGCTCTAGGTGGACGTGACCTATATACACTGTTAATAGGCATAGTGTACCGCTTAGCGTCAGGTGGGCCATTTACTTGTTTCGTCATTTCAGTAGTAGAATAAAAAAAGCTTTTTCTTAAAATGAAAAGTTATACCTATCTTGTAAGTTTCCTCCACGTTAACTGTCCCCGTACAGAATTTTTGGAAAAAAACAAAATTTGAGCTCAAAATATCACAGGAACGGCTTAATAACTAATTTTGGAGAGATATGCCTAATCAATATCAAATCATCCAGTTTTATCTCTTTTTTTCAGTGTACCGTCTTCGGTTCACGGACTTGTCGAACTGAACGTGTACGCTTAGCGAGTACCGTGGCCTTGTGAATGGCTAATTAGATAAATAAAAAAAGCTTCTTCTTCTTAGCTTAGGTAATGGCTTCTGTGAATTATTTGCAACAATTTAGCCAATGTCAAGTGATATAATTATTATAGTTTTATAGTCAAGTCGTCAAGATTCTCCGTCAAGTCCTAAAGAAAGTCTCCGTCAAAACTGAGTTTTTACAGGAAAAAATCCACCATTTCGAAAAGACTCGCAATACACTTAAATTTCACTACATCACACATGTGCCATTTATCCAAGTTACACCGGTTAAAATGCCACTAAAATTACACGAAATAACTCGAAAAAACACATTAAAATGTAATAAAATAAAAATGATGATGTTTCTTTCAAAAATGGCAGATTTCAACCCCCTAAAAAAAGGTTATTTATATTAATATTCATGTTTATAGTTTTTGACATTGAGAGAACGTAAAAAATACTTTTAAGTTCTGTCAATTGTTATTTATGACTGCAGTCATCGACGTAAATAAAATGAATGGACGGGCCTTAGGGAACGATAGTTTTGAAGCTTCTAAACAGACCTAGCTAGTATACTTCGCTTCAGTCAGTCTTTGTCACGGCAACGAGTGACAGCTATGCTGAAAAATACCAAAATTAGATACCTTGGTAATACAATGCCTTCCTGTGCTATTCTGCAAGTGCAAACAACACAAGAAATACAAATAAAGCTTCAGGCATCGCATTTAATTCGTAAGTAAAGGTTTTGTAATATAATTTTCATCAATTGATAAAAAACTTATAAATCGCCTGTAACATTACAAAATTATTATAAAAACTTCTAGAAGCTTCCATACTCACACAAGTAGCTTGTTGACAAAAAACTAACGGACAACCCACACAGACATCAGCCATCAGTTACATCTCACGCACACATAGGAACTATTTACGCTAGATGCACCTATAAATAGACATGCGCCCTACGCACAGGCCATTCCACACTTAGACGGAGCAATCAATAATACCTCTATACTTCCACTACGCCCAATTTTGGTGAGTTTGTTTAAATATACTACACTCTAACTAGCACTGTTTAATCTACTGTTTAATCTGATGTACTTCTTATCTTTCTTAAGTTGTAAAACTAGCATCACACTTGAAGCACGTCCACTTAGGAACATCTTCGTTCGTCCTAAATGGTTTCTAAAACCGCTACTACTATGTCTGTCCTTCTGACTAACTAGTTCTTAATCTCTGTTGTAAACCCTACGGTGTAATAAGGTTGAAAGCCACGTACTGCCTACCCCTGCGAGCCACGTCTGCGGCACCTAGAGGCGACTTTCAACCAAGTTACACCAGGGGGAAGAATCAAGCCTGTCACTACAACTACGTGATCTTTACAGGGTCCAACTCCACGGGTCGAACCTTACGGTTGGTGGCCTCACAGCCACCAACCGGACTCACCAGCTACCTGCTGTCTACCAGCTGTCTCCAGCCCTACCTGCTGCTACCAGCCTGCCACGAGCCACCTCGCAGACAAGGGGCGCGCTCTTCACCATGACGTCTAGACCACGTGCTTCCGATCTGCAGCTCACAGGACAGTACCGTGGAGAGTCCACACCTGTTCTTGGGTTCCGTACTACGCGTGTGTCCAAGTGTTCTTTTCTACAAGCGTGACCTTTTGAGACCTATTCTACTGCTGAGATTGAGACCCTTGATCATACCCCGGCCCATAGCCGTCTGGCCTTCTGCCTGCTACTCTGGCCTTCTGCCTGCTACTCTGGCCCTCTGCCTGCACTTCTGCCTTCAGCATAATACTAAAGACTCTAAGTTTAACAATCCACTCAGTGACCTTATTGTTAGCATTTTAAGTTTAATATATGTATAAAAATGTCCTAATCGTTTTTCTACCTAACCCTAGCTCTTCTATCAGGTAGGATAGGAACCTAAAACCTAGACTACCTACCTGTCCACGGCTGCACCGTGACACGCCGTGTGGTAGGAAAACTACATAACTAACACATTTTGCGAAATCGACTTTATTGCATGGTTATGATGGCCCATACATGTCGATGGACACGTCTTGCACTAGAGGACGAGCGACAAGGAGGACTACGCCCCAGGACATTATCTCAATGTTCCTCACTCTGAATTAAAGTTAACAGACACAAGTTTATACTCGTAGATAGTTTTAATTTTAGTCGACATACCTTTTTCTTTTTGAAACTTACAATTATTGTGTTCCACATTTTTTTTTCATTTTGTTGATTTTATAAGCATTAGTCGTATGATAAGTTTGTTATGTCACTTACTTTGAATTTATAAGTCTGCTAAAATAATGTAGGTGTTTCAGTAGTTTTCTAATATTCAGTCTTGATAAAAAGATATGATTATAAGTTGGTTTTATTTTAAAATGTATTTTAATATTATATAAATCTATACCCATGGATAGGATTGTCATATTCAAATAAGTAAATAATAGATCATTTCGACCCGCGACCCCTGCACCCACTGGCTTCACCCACCGGTGGGTGTAGTGGTAATTCCTGTTTACCCGTGTACCCACTGCGATATGGTTGGAATTAATTATCGAATAAAAAAATAAAATAGTAAATGAAGAGAAATTAATGAAAATGACAAAATATGACAGAGCATGACAAAGAATGACGGATAATGACAGAGAATGACAGAGAATGACAGAGAATGACAGAGAATGACAGAGAATGACAGAGCATGACAGATAATGACAGAGAATGACAGAGCATGACAGAGCATGACATCTTCGCATTAACTGCTGCGCCCGCGTTGTTTCCCGCATAGGTCTAAATCCCGTGGGAATATAATCGTTTATCAAATTACTCCTGCATTCTGCTGCTCCCCTGGTACATTCGATAAAAATTCTTTGCATTGCTGCTGCGCCTCGCGGTGTTATCCACATAAGTCTCGATTACTCCTGCATTTTTCTGCTAGCCTGGTACATTGGATAAATTTTCGCCCCCATTTCACCGGTATTCTAGATATTCAGTTACCTAATTACTCCTGCATTCTGCTGCTCGCCTGGTACATTTGATGAAAAAGTCTTCGCATTGCTGCTGCGCCTCGCGGTGTTATCCACATAAGTCTCGATTACTCCTGCATTTTTCTGCTAGCCTGGTACATTGGATAAATAGGTCTAATAGTATATAACGAGGTTTAAAACTTTTTGTATTATTTTTCTCTTTAACATCGAACTTTTCGTATTATTATTTTATTTTTTTCATCGATAATTAATTCCAACCATATAGCAGTGGGTACACGGGTAAACAGGAATTACCACTACACCCACCGGTGGGCTAAGCCAGTGGGTGCACGGGTCGCGGGTCATCATTTCAATTATTCAAAACTTTGGCGAGGGAAAAATACATAGTCGTTTTTTTATTTTTTTCTCTTAATCAAAAGAACTAAAATGTATTATCATTAAATTCGAAAATAGATACAGTACCAATCTATAACATATCAAAACACGGACTGAAAAATTAGTTACGATAAAAAAAATATTGCCATTTTTGACGCAATAAAACAGTAAATCGCGTTTTTCTCGCGATGTTGGTTTTGTTGTTGTTATTACTTATTTAGTTTTCCAACTACAGCGACGAAATATTTGACAAGACTTCACGCATGACGGATGGTCCGGTACAGACTGCAAAAAAATCTGATGCCTAAGGGGTATCGTATTGATTTAGAATTGTAATTTGCATTATTTACGTCAAAACATTGCTAAGCACGTCGCTTTAGGTAATTGCATATAATATGTAATGGCATGTTAATTAACCTTATAGCTTTCCAAAAAAAATCTAAGGTAAACAAAAATGGATAGAAGTCATAAGACGAGCAAGAACAAACGACTTTTGGAAGTGGAATACATTTTCCCGTATTTGCTCTGATCATTTTCTACACAATGAATTCTATACGCCAAAAAACGGTTAGTAGTAGTAAAGTTTTTTTGTGAAAGAGTTCGTCCGGGGAAGTACTACCACCATACCTGTTTCTGCCGCAAAGCAGTAGTGCTCGCATTGCTGTGTTCCGGTTTGAAGGGTAAGGGTGCCGATGAAATTACGGCCACATGGGACTTTTCATCTTTATGTTTCAGGGTGGCGGGCGCAGTGGAATGCCACATAGGGCGCGTCCTAGGTGGACGTGACCTGAGGTAATGCACTGTTCATAGGCAGAGGGTACCACTTAACATCAGGTGGGCCATCTTCTTGATCTGTCATTCCAAGTAGTATAAAAAAACTCATTGTGCAAAATTCTTAAAACTGCACTCTGCAGTTTCTTAAATACTGGAATTTTTATACATTTATGTTTCCGTACGATTTTTATGATATTTTCTTAGTTTATTGAGTGATGAAAAATATATTTTTCACAAATTGATTAAGCTGAAGACCTTCGGTGGACTTGCTTTTCTATTGATTTATATTGTGTATGTTTTGAGAGCTGAAAAATAGATACGTAACTACATAAAACAGAAGGGAACCATGTATTTTTGTAAAAGTTTCATTCAATAATTGCATTTTTTTCGGCGATTTTTTGTAAAACTTACTGAAATAACTTTAGAAAACACATTGCATCTGTTAAAGTATTAAGTATTAAAAAATTACAGTTTTTAAGAAGTTGAATAATTTAATTTCACCTAGTTTATTTACAAGACCGCCAGGAGTGGTGCTATAGAGAAGAGGCCTTTACTCAGCAGTGGCTGGATATATAGATAGATAGATAGATAGTTTATTTGTTGACCGTACCCTAAATCCGAATTGTCTTATTTTTCAAGGACGTTTTGTATGGGTAAGGCCAGTCCATTTATTTTACTTTGGTCGAAGACTGCAGTCTCAGTTTTTCTGCCACTATTTAAACGTGGTTATGACTTGACGGAGACTCTTGACGACTTGACTATAAAAATATAATTAAATAAATCACTTGACATTGGCTAAATTGTTGCAAATAATGCACAGAAGCCATTATCTAAGATAAGAAGAAGACAACTCAACTGGGTTGTCTCGTTGGTTGTTATTGACCTGGGAAGTATTCCGAAGAATTTTAATTCTTCGGAATACTTCCCAGGTTTTAACTTCCCCCTTTTTTTTGCTCTTTCGAGCAAAAGCTAAAACAGTGACAACGCATTGTAATAAATGTAGAACAACCTATCTGATAAACCCACTACAGGGATAAGTATTATGGTAATAGTGAACGTCACGGTGAAAATGACGATAAATGACTATAAAACCAGAACCGTTCACGTTATTTCGTATGTCAGGATTGAGGGATCCTTGCTTGAATTGAGCTGTAATTTCCTTAATCTACTGAGTTTCAGGCCAATTCAAGCAAGGATCCCTCAATCCAGAGGAAATAACGTGAACGGTTTTGGTTTCGATTTGGTAATAACGTTGAAAACTAGCGCAATGAAGGCTCAAGACTACATATGTGAGTCTTGGGTGCTATGTTAAAAAAATAACTAAGACAATGGACACTTTCACGTTAGACGATAACGGAACGACACGACTTCGTGCCATTATCGGAGAAGATACCAGGGACGAAACGATACACCACACCACACACGACCGCAGCACTTCCGGTAAATACAACAAAAATACAAACAAGTGGCATCCCTTCACCCCGCACCGTGTCGTCGACGATACCGTATTTCCTGGAAGTGCTGCGGTCGTGTATGCAATGTGGTGCAAAGTGATGTTGCCCCTAGTATCGTCGACGATATCGTTATGAAATCGTGTTGTGTCGTTATCGTCTAATGCGAAAGCCCATAGATTCATGATTCCCACTCATAAATTCACGGTGCCCACCCATAGATTCATGATGCCACCCATAGATTTATGATGCCGCCCATAGATTCATGATTCCCACCCATAGATTAATGATGCCCACCCATAGATTCATGATGCCCACCCATAGATTCATGATGCCCACCCATAGATTAATGATGCCCACCCATAGATTCATGATGCCCACCCATAGATTCATGATGCCCACCCATAGATTCATGATGCCCACCCATAGATTCATGATGCCGCCCATAGATTCATGATTCCCACCCATAGATTCATGATGCCCACCCATAGATTCATGATGCCCACCCATAGATTCATGATGCCCTCCCATAGATTCATGATGCCCACCCATAGATTCATGATTCCCACCCATAGATTCATGATGCCCACCTATAGATTCATGATTCCCACGCATAGATTCATGATTCCCACCCATAGATTCATGATGCCCACCCATAGATTCTTGATTCCCACGCATAGATTCATGATGCCCACCCATAGATTCATGATGCCGCCCATAGATTCATGATTCCCACCCATAGATTCATGATTCCCACCCATAGATTCATGATGCCCACCCATAGATTCATGATGCCCACCCATAGATTCATGATGCCCACCCATAGATTCATGATGCCACCCATAGATTTATGATGCCGCCCATAGATTCATGAGTCCCACCCATAGATTCATGATTCCCACCCATAGATTCATGATGCCCACCCATAGATTCATGATGCCCACCCATAGATTCATGATGCCCACCCATAGATTCATGATGCCCACCCATAGATTCATGATGCCCACCCATAGATTTATGATGCCGCCCATAGATTCATGATGCCCACCCATAGATTCATGATTCCCATCGATAGATTCTCGAAAACATTATATCATGTCGAGATCCAGCGATAAACGGAGCGACACGAGGCATTAGCATATACGTGCCGTTTGGCAACGAGACGACGAATACAAATCGGCGGTTATGAAGCTCGTATAACGACTACTCTGGTATCTTATATTCAATTTCGTTTAGACGGCGACGCCCTTTCTCCGATACGAGTATGCGAATACAGCGGATTGGCTAAAGAATGGTTGTATAAGTAATTCGTAACGCACAACCACTAATGAATGTGATCTATTCCCGATATCCACGTTATTTTGTCCACGTTAACGTGGACAAAATAACGATACACCACACCACACACGACCGCAGCACTTCCGGTAAATACAACAAAAATACAAACAAGTGGCATCCCTTCACCCCGCACCGTGTCGTCGACGATACCGTATTTCCTGGAAGTGCTGCGGTCGTGTATGCAATGTGGTGCAAAGTGATGTTGCCCCTAGTATCGTCGACGATATCGTTATGAAATCGTGTTGTGTCGTTATCGTCTAATGCGAAAGCCCATAGATTCATGATTCCCACTCATAAATTCACGGTGCCCACCCATAGATTCATGATGCCACCCATAGATTTATGATGCCGCCCATAGATTCATGATTCCCACCCATAGATTAATGATGCCCACCCATAGATTCATGATGCCCACCCATAGATTCATGATGCCCACCCATAGATTAATGATGCCCACCCATAGATTCATGATGCCCACCCATAGATTCATGATGCCCACCCATAGATTCATGATGCCCACCCATAGATTCATGATGCCGCCCATAGATTCATGATTCCCACCCATAGATTCATGATGCCCACCCATAGATTCATGATGCCCACCCATAGATTCATGATGCCCTCCCATAGATTAATGATGCCCACCCATAGATTCATGATTCCCACCCATAGATTCATGATGCCCACCTATAGATTCATGATTCCCACGCATAGATTCATGATTCCCACCCATAGATTCATGATGCCCACCCATAGATTCTTGATTCCCACCCATAGATTCATGATGCCCACCCATAGATTCATGATGCCGCCCATAGATTCATGATTCCCACCCATAGATTCATGATTCCCACCCATAGATTCATGATGCCCACCCATAGATTCATGATGCCCACCCATAGATTCATGATGCCCACCCATAGATTCATGATGCCCACCCATAGATTCATGATGCCACCCATAGATTTATGATGCCGCCCATAGATTCATGAGTCCCACCCATAGATTCATGATTCCCACCCATAGATTCATGATGCCCACCCATAGATTCATGATGCCCACCCATAGATTCATGATGCCGCCCATAGATTCATGATTCCCACCCATAGATTCATGATTCCCACCCATAGATTCATGATGCCCACCCATAGATTCATGATGCCCACCCATAGATTCATGATGCCCACCCATAGATTCATGATGCCCACCCATAGATTCATGATGCCACCCATAGATTTATGATGCCGCCCATAGATTCATGATGCCCACCCATAGATTCATGATGCCCACCCATAGATTCATGATGCCCACCCATAGATTCATGATGCCCACCCATAGATTCATGATGCCCACCCATAGATTTATGATGCCGCCCATAGATTCATGATGCCCACCCATAGATTCATGATTCCCATCGATAGATTCTCGAAAACATTATATCATGTCGAGATCCAGCGATAAACGGAGCGACACGAGGCATTAGCATATACGTGCCGTTTGGCAACGAGACGACGAATACAAATCGGCGGTTATGAAGCTCGTATAACGACTACTCTGGTATCTTATATTCAATTTCGTTTAGACGGCGACGCCCTTTCTCCGATACGAGTATGCGAATACAGCGGATTGGCTAAAGAATGGTTGTATAAGTAATTCGTAACGCACAACCACTAATGAATGTGATCTATTCCCGATATCCACGTTATTTTGTCCACGTTAACGTGGACAGTGGGAAGTCACAAAATCCCTTCCCGTTCTCCGAATCAAGGAACGGTCGACGGGTTCGAATCCCGCCTGTTTGGTGGTTTTTTTCGATTTTATTTAAATCTTAGTATTTTCCTTAAGATGCTCTCAAGAGTAAAATATAATAAATAGGCTTCTCTTAAACTTTAATTTTAAGCAAAATCTACACAGGTTATGACTCCATAAAACATATATGTTAATTTTAATCATATTTCCAACGGAATAATCCGCCAAAAACACGATTTCATAAAAAAAAAAAAACGTGAACCTCTACAATGCAGTCATAACGTAAATATATGTATTACCTATCAACATACATTGATACAATTAATAAGAGTAACAAATAATATTACTTTAGAGGACACATTTCTATTTTCGACTATGCAACATATATAACTTTCTAACTTACCTGAAATTTACTGAGTTAGAAACTGCAACAAACATGCATATAATGGCCTTATCGCTCTTCCTTTCTCTGCGTAAATATCATCGCAAGCAAAATCTTCCCCCAAAAAGTACGGACTTAATTACTACATCGTTGGAATAAAAACGTATAATAGTATATAGGCAAATTGCCGTCAAAAGCCCCGTTGAATAACGACCATCGAAGTACCTCTCCGTTCCCTAATGAGAAAATTGGCATCCCTTGAATTGGTCCGCCCTTCAGTTGAAAACCAGTGGAGCTGAAGCTGTCTTTCGAAATATAGGCAGAGTCGAAAATAGGAAATATAGGAGAGAGGTTGTAAAAAAATTAATAATCGCAGATAGATAAATAGAATGGCGAGATTTCTATCATTTAAACCATAAAGCAACACGTTCGGACATTGCATTGCTCTAAGGTTTGAACTTTTACAGTAGAGTTGCAATGAATGAAAGAATGCTCGTTCGAACGAATATAGATAGTAATTTACCGGAGCGCCGGTTATTCTGAAAAGGCATTTCTGGTGCAGACATGGGCATTTTCAAGTTGTTACTTGCTTTGTTTTTTTATAGCGTAGATATACAGGTATACAGCGAAAGGATCTATACAGAAGCTGGCCTCGTTGATGAAAATAGCCGTAATCGACACATGGCATTGAATGCAGGAAAACCATAGGAAAACTCATGTTCAAAGAGTACATCAGAATTTTACATTTTTTTAATTTAATTGTTAGTGTTAGGTTATGTCGGTAAATTTAACAATTTTTGATTTTGTTTTGATAATAAACAAAAGTAATTCAATGATTATTTTTATGAATTAGTTTTTTTTATACATAATTTTCGAACATTGTGTAGTTTTTTGTATTATTTCAGGTACATTATACTAAATTGCCCACTCTCATACATACCTACTTGTATTCGTTACAATCGTGACTTCGTCCATGTGGGGTTTTTCCATACAAACACCCCATCTTAAGGGTTTATTTCAGAAATTTCTTTATTAGAGTGAAACCCTAGTTGATGAAAGGAATGTACTCTTTACTATTTAAGGCAGAGATAAGTAGAAGTTACTTAGCATGTACTAATGCTTAGCACTTCCCGTGTCACTATCACGCTTGCTAGATAGTGTCAGGGACCTTAGTATTGTACGTTCTAGGTCACATCTATTTTCTCGGCCTGTCTCTAGGATTTTTTGGGATAGTCTTATTATTGTATCAAAATCCCTGGGCGTAGGTACTTGGCGTTTGTATATGATTGTACTTACTATTGTGTGTATGCCCAACGATAACTGCTGAACAGTTGATCTAATATTGTTGAAACTTGGTAGGTAGTGTATGTGAATGTAATTTTTAAGATAGAACATGAGCTTGATTGGTAAAGGGGTTTTTGAGCTACGAGGGCCCACGCGAGGTCCTGTTTGGGTTGAACTAGTATATATTTTAGGTTTTGGTGGAACTACTAGTATTATATTTTGACGTAATTACCAATGTTACATGGGTGTTAATAATAACATGGGTTACGTATGGAGACACCAATGAGCCCTCCGCGTACACTTTGTGAACTGCATTTTTATTTATTTATAAAACCGTCCGTCCGTCGACCTGAGTATGGGTTTTACATTCTTAACGTTGCGTTGTCTCGAAGAAATCGCTATCAACACTCAGACCACCAATTCAACCACCAACCGATTCTACTCAGGCATTCAATTCATTGAATTTCTTATTTTTTTCAATCATTGTTTTTTTTTTTTTTTTTTTTTTTTAATTCCTTTATTATTTTAGTAGTTATATCACACAGTGACCCAGGTCACTCCCACACAGTTATTTTTATTATTTAGTTAAGTTTGGTGACAAGAGGGCTGGCTCCTTCCTGGCGCAAATAATTTATTTGGCCATTCAACGTGTTAATGCAGCCAGTGCTCTTGCCACCTTGCCCTATGAACCAAATTTATTGTATACTGAGCTTCTTTTTTTTTCTTTTTTATATTTAAGTATCTTTAGTTCTAATTAATAATTTTGTTATAAATAAACGTCAAGTTAAATATATGCTTATTTGTGTGTAACTGCTTTTACAAAATGTAAGGAGTTAATCTATAGATCTACGCCATGGGTGATACAAAAACATTCAGAATCACCACATAAATGAGTAAGGCCCAACTGGTTGGCTTCCAACTCATCTCAACGAGGTCGTCAAACCTACAAATAAAACGAATATAGCCTACTTTACCAAGTGTCTATGCTCGATTTGCGTCGAGGATTGCATGCCGAGGGCTCCATGTAATAACATTCCAGATTTTGCGAGTCGATTGGCTCAAATTACTCAGTGTTCCCGTCGACTTGACCTCCAGTCCGCGCTTTTATGGGCATACAATATTCAGGGTCGTTGAAGGTGGGGCGCTTGACTGACTTAAGGGCAGATCTAGATAGGTTATACTTAGGGCAGATCTAGATAGGTAGATCTTAAGGGTGGATATCTAGATAGGTCATACTTAAGGTGGATGGTCCAAAACAGTTTACCATACACAACATTGAGGAACCAATGCCGGGATAGAATACCTATATTAATTTCATCTGTTTTAAGTGAAACATTACAAAACGGAAAAATAAACCTTTTAAAAAAAAAAAAAATTAAAATGAAAGTTAGTACGTAGAAATTATATTGTATATTTTTGTACTTTCGCAGAATAACAAATTATGTGAAATTCTTAATTATGCCGTGCTGTATCCAACCTAAGAAAAGAAAAACCCTCACATGGATATCGTAAATGCCAACTAAGGACCAGGGAGGGGGGGGGGGGGGGGTCAGCATACACCCGAGTACCCGATACTGCGCCAAGTCGAGTTCCATTGGGAACGCTTGACAGGTGTCAATACACCATCTGGTGGTGACTATTGCAAAACCCCATTGTTTTCTATGAGGCCTGGTCCAGCAATATATAGACGAGACGTCGACCGGCTATGAAAATAGAATTAAGCAAAGATAATAAATTTCTGGATTTAAAAAATGGTCTGGTTTGCTGGCTGATGCCAATTATCAGATGGTTTCTGAAGCCTCACGAGTTTAGTTTCGTACTTCTATCATTCCTGGGCTGGATTTTGTGCTCGACCGACTGTTAGCGGTGGCGTCGGTCAAGCTGAACTGCCAAGCGCGTAAGCTACATCGCGCTGACTAGAACCATCGGTCGAGCTCGTTAGGCGACTGACTCGTTATTGCGATGTATAAGCGCGCTTAGTGTGACGCTGACCGACGGCTGAGACCACTGGTCTCTAGGACTTACGGTTTAGACTGTGCGTTGTCAGTCAGTCAGTCAGTAAGTCAGTCAGTCAGTAAGTCAGTCAGTCACGCTACGATTAACATATATTGATGATGATGATGATAATAGCTCTGTTACTGTTAAGATTAAGATTTTTGTTTAACAGATGAAGTGGTCCCTTTCGGTAACTTTTATTTCCTTCCCTACACCTTCCTGGTTGTTTTCGTATTCTCAGTACACACTAGAAACAATTTCCTAATGAAAACCAAACATAGGGTAACGTTTTGAGTCCCAAGTATGCCTCCCAAAAATGTAATTTCATTCAGACTCTTCATAAAGCTTCCGTCAACCCAATATCAGTTTAGCAGAAGAAACATACCTGCTTGTAATGTAAACCCAACAGGGAATTCGTTAAATCTCTGAAAGTGGTATAAGCAGTAGGTACCTACGGGACGGCGACTAATCCTATAATCCAGCTTATCCTGCGCTAGCAAATTGAGCATACGCATGCTTATTATACGTACGGCAAGCAACCGCACTGTGAAACCTAATTATTGTTCTTAAGTACGCATGATTGTTTGTTTTTGTTTAAGTGGTACATAGTGGCATGTTTTTTTTCTTCAAAATAAATGAATAGGTAGTTATTGCTTTTATTTAATGTTTGCTTAGTTGCTTAATTTGACGACCTCCGTGGCGCGGCGGGCGAACAACGTTCGCCTGCAACGCAGGAGGTTGCAGGTTCGATTCCCGCCTCGGAAAAAATATTTGTGCGATCCGCAGATATTTGTTCAGGGTGTTTTGGGTATTTTCAAAATATAATTAAAAAAACTATCTATGTTATATATTGTATTAAGTATATCAGTTGTCTGGTACCCAAACCACAAGCTCTGCTTAGCTTGGGCCTAGATAATGTTGTGTGAACTGTCAGAAATATTTATTTATTTATTTAATTATTTAAAATGTTCCTAAATAACTAGGTACATAAAAAAAAACAGAAACTGCTTAGATTATTACTAGTAATCAGGTACGCTTTAGCTACCTTGTATTCAATGATTAGCTTACATATGCCCACATTGTTATTCCACAAGAGTCGATTGAGGTCTTTGAACCCTATCGCCAAAGCTGTAAAGTTGTTTAATATCCGTAAAACTTCATCCCGAAATAGCTTTGTAGAGGGGTAGTGAAAAGTTCAACCTCTACGCCATCAAGGGACCAAGTTGCGAGCTTGAACGGGGTCTGACTAAACGTTTTCATTGAAACCAGAGTTGGTAGTCATTAGGGCCTCTTACTTTAGCTTCATCATCATTATCATCTCAGCCCTGAATCACCCACTGCTGGGTATAGGCCTCCTTTCTCTTTTGCCAGCCTCCTCTGTCCTGTGCGTCTCTCAACCAGGTATCGCCCGCGACGGATACGATGTCGTCGACCCATCTCGCTTTCGGACGACCCGGATTTCTTCGGGCCGACTTCGGCTACCACTCCGTCAAGGCTTTACTCCACTGGCCGTCACCACGTATGTCAAGGTGTCCTGCCGTCACCACGTCTGGCAAGGTGTCCTGCCCAGCTCCACTTGAGGTTTATCGCCGTGTCTCCGACGTCACAGACATCCTTTTTGTATTGTTTGTTCTATTGTATTTATAATTATTTGAGTATTGTGTTTACGTAGATCTCTTTCAACTGCTTTACTTATCATGGTGTTATGTGGCATGCCTCTTCTTTGTTCAATAAGAGCTATTTCGAGTAGTTTAATTTACAGTTTTGCACAACATTTCATTCAGCTGATCGACGCGCGACGTCCAATTTCTGTTCTTCGAGTCCCTGGAACCGGTTGGATAATTCCGTTCGATAAATAAATAAATAAATAACACCCTTTTGAAGGAACGCTATCTCTGGTTTTTCATACCTGCGTTGTTCAATATTCAATACTCATTTTGGGTAAGTTATCACGATTATCCTAGGTAGGTAGGCTTGTGATAATCTAGCTTAGAGTTCTGACGGGTAAAATTGTATGTTAGTAGGTAGGTATTGTTCATTTTAAAACTATACTTATATACCGGATATAATTATTGCATGTTAGTACTGGTTATTTTAGAACTAAATATAATAACCTACAAGATACAATTTTTATGCTGTCAGTGTTGGCCTTTGATCAGAGATAAAATTCTAAAAATAACGTTGTTGCTTTTTCATATACTAATATATTTTTCAATGTACTAGATAGATGGAGAGAGTACAATTTTACATTGAAATTACTGTTGTTGATAGATGGAGAGAGTACAATTTTACATTGAAATTACTGTTGTTGGCTTTTATCTTGGTCTTTATTTGCGGTAAATCATATTTGGTTGAAGAAAACAGTGGATAAATTTTAATTTTATTTATTTCATTATTATTAACATAACATTATTAATTCACCTCTATACCGAGTAGCTTGCTTGTAGATACGCATAGAGACTTCAATGAACTATAAATAGAGCTGCACTACCAAATCAATACCACGTTGAAGAATATCGTGATAATAATTGTCTTCAGGTAAGCGCTTCGTGCAAGTTTCATATGCAGTGCAGGTGCTAATTTCTCATGGCATACGGTATCATAGAATCGGGACTTGGAAAGTTAGAATGACTATATTATCATGCATGACCGCAATGTTGGCCTTCTGTCTATTAGTGGGATTAGTAACTAAAGCCATTATCCAATAATGTACCATACCATAGTGCGCATTCCACAATGGGAATCATGCAAAGAATATTTCCAGAATCTTAACATTTTGACCGTTCCAAGTCTGAACATTTTGGTACTTCTTATGGACATAGTAAAAAATCCCTTCAAATATGAAACGATGGAACAAAGGGAAAATAGGTTAATTACAAGACGTAAAGATCTTGAGGCACCTTTGCACCCGAGGTTGAATGTTATAAAGCATGGCTCCCGGTATCAAGCTGTAGTTTTTTTTAACATACTTCCTACAGAGTTTAAAGTTATTGATAGTGATAACGTATTTAAAGTAAGTATTACAAAGCTACTGTTGAAAGGGTGTTTCTATACGGTTGATGAATTCATGAAATGTGATAATTTTAAAGAGGGTATATTATATAATTTTATTTCAGCCGACATTATTAATTTTTGAAAATTTATTTTTATGTTCTTGTGTATTTTTTAATTGTAACTAATTTCAAACACTTTTTTTTAATTGTTAGTGAATCAATAAATGAAATGAAATAATAAACACATATGGCCCCGGAGTCGTTGACGACAGTAGCGCTCACCCAGTAGGTACCCGTCCAGCGAATCATCTCTGCGCTCAATGCTCTCCGACGCAAGCTGTGATCGGCGCGCCCCCTCCGTGCGTTGTGCTCGATGTGTTTACGGATGGACGGAAGATGATTCTGTCGGAGTGCCGAGAGTTTCGCGGGAAGATGTGTGTGTTTGTGCTTGAATGGGGCCTCATTTGTATTTTTTATTATTATATCTATATCTTATTTGATTTCACAGATTTGACTAGCGTTTTATGTATAAGTTTAAATTAAACTTTGTTTTTAAATAGGTGTACTTATGTAAATTAATTAGTGTAATAGGCCGAGGACGTTCTAATTAAAATAAATAACCGAGAATTAGTTTTCTGGTAAGCTGGGTTAGTTGAATAGTAGTGGGTTGGTGGACTGGTAAGCTGGGTTTATTGGCAGCCAGACTTAAAATAAATATTTGTAAATCATACAAACATTTGTCCCACTGCGGGAATCGAACCCATCTCAGCCGGTCACAGAGGTCGTCAACAGTCTACAGTAGACATTAATCCAAACTACCTCAATGTGTCTGCACATAAAGTAGATAGCTCATAAAATTTCGTAACAGATTATATGAGTGTTACGCAATCGTTTTAAATAACAGAACATTAGCCCGGCCCAATGCCATTCTTAATAATTGATAGAGTAATTTAGCGTGGGCTGCTCCCAAGAGGCAAAACAGATACTTTTGAAACAATCACATAATATTTTCCCAAATGTATATTCGTGTTTTCCACGGACCTTCTTGAGAAACTGATTATATAATATAAGAAAAACCCAGATAAGAAAATCCATATTCATCATGTTATCAAAAAACAAAAAACGAAGAGAATTTCACTCTGAAATTTTTCAAATTGTCATTTCAGTTATTTATTTATTCGTATGGCCTTGTACAATCGCACACGAGACTATAGTTCATACCAGTGTGTAGATTAGATATCGTTAGTGTGTCTCGGAGTATGAACGCGGACATTTCTAATGCTGAAGAGCAAGTGAGGGTAGTTCCTGCGACTGCCACCGCTTGTCGACGGTAGCTCCGTGTAGGTACTCCAGACAGAACGCGAGCACGGTTGATGCAACACAGTCGAAACGTCAGGGAAAATAATAATAAGGTAACACGCGATAAATACCCGTGATAATATCAATTACAGTGTTGTAAACGCGAAAGATTAAAAAATATTATCAAATTCTAAGTTATAGATCCTTCCAAGTTACGTTGCATGTTTGAAAAAATGATATACCTACTTATCATCTGAAGACCTCAGTGGAGAGGCGTGCGAGTAACCGGCTGAGATACAAGAGGTTGCTGGTTCGTTTCCCGCTGCGAGACAGATGTTTGTAAGATATGCAATTTTTTTTTCCGGGTATTGTTGTTGTGGAACCATAGTAGGTACTCGTAGTTCCTTGATACCCACGACTTAGAGAATCCTAGATCAAGGACTGGGATCAAGGACTATAGTAAGTGTTATGTGGGCACCCACATTCTCACAGCATGGCCAAACTTACAGGCCGTGAAGTAGTACCTACTGCGTAGTACATAAACTGCGTGGTTGCAAAAAAAAAAGACAAGAAAAAAAAGAAGAAAAAAAAAGAAAAAAAGAAAAAGCAGAGGGACCAATTAATGTAAAGTGGTAACCCTGCTTTTAACAATGCATTATCTCATAGGACACGTCCACCTATGACGCACCCTATTTAGCATTGCACTAAGCCACCCCGAGACAAAGATGAAAATTGTCATGCGCCTGTATTTTCACCGGCACCCATACCCTTCAAACCGGAACACACCAATGCGAGCACTACTTCTTTGCGGCAGAAATAGGTATGGTTGTAGTACTTCCCCGGACAAAGTATTCACAAAAAAGCTCTACTACTACTAAATATGTACTCTTCGTATGGGTAATATAGACATGCAGAACGCAGGGTCGATGCCCGGAATGTGTGCATTTCACTCGGTTCATGTCTAGGTTATGGCAAAACCAGCAATGTATCAACAATACCTACCTAGATAAAACTGCACCTATATTTTCTTCGTTGAAATGGCTCCCCCCCCCCTCCCTCATGGGTACGTACTTTGTTTGGAGAAACTAATAAACGGGGCGAGGCGCGGCGTGTTGTATTCATGTAGGTATCTTCAGAACCGAGAAATAAGTAAATAGTAAACTAAGTGGTGTGTAGTCGTAATTTTTCTTATTGCTATATTGTTATGATTTTTCAAATAACTAATTTATTTACAGAAACATAGGATAACAAGTAATTCATATTGTAAAAATTAAAATAAAACCTTCAACCGATTTTGATCAAACATAGCTAAGAACACTATCGACTAATTCACCTTAAAAAAAAAACAAAAAAAAAACTGTTGATTCGTTCGGGAGCTAAAAAGACGACTACGATGCCACAGACAGACACACACCCACTATAGTCCTTGATCCCAGTCCTTGATCTAGGATTCTCTAAGTCGTGGGTACCAAGGAACTACGAGTACCTACTATGGTTCCACAAACACACACTTCAAACTTATAACACCCCGTCGTTTTTGCGTCGGGTTAAAAAACAATACATTTAAATACCTACTAGTAACTAATACTCTCGCACCACGCATAGTGTAGGCACAAAATATATTTTGTGGTGTTGGGTTCCCAAATCAAGTCACAGCCCCTCCATAACTGGAAAAGTATTCATCGAGGATAATATAAGAGTTAAAAAAACGGATTTATGCTTCTTGATTAGTTCGAAAATAAGGTTTTATTCCTCAAGAACCCTGGTATATACAGGGCAGGCTAGATACGGAGTTGGATACTTTGTGAAATTTTTAACACATTTTTGTAACCTTCTTGTTTGACAAATACTTCAATTTTATACCGCAACATTCGATATCTATAATTTAAGTAAAATTCTAGCCTAAACTAAGTATTATTTCTATAAATTATTATCCTTTGTGTTAGTATTATGTAATAAGTATTTTTATATTTCTTATCCTTTAATTTACTATGTATCCCTGTAATAAGCTGTTAATTGTTGTATTTCTTGCGCACGCTGTGATACCCTATAATTACGGGAACACTAAGATTAAGACCTTGTTTTGTTTTGTTTTTTGAATGTGTTAGTGTAAACCTGTGTTGGGTGTCATAATTAATTAAAAAAAAAAAAAAAAACCTTGCGACAGTATACAATAGACAGACGGCCGACAGTACTACGGACGGTACTACGACTACCATTGGTACTTTTAAGGCATGGAACCCTAAAACTAAACTATAAAAAAAATAACTTTACAACTAATCATCATCAACAGGTCGCGCAACGGGTTATGAGCGCTCGGCGAAAGTGGTGGGGTTGATTGTGCATGTTTCCGTTCGCGCATTCGCTATACAGACCCTAAAAAGTACTACTGCGCATTGAAGGTCAGCGCTCACAACTCGTTGCGCGACCTATAAACGCCTACTGCTGGACCTTGAGGCTCATGCCGTAATCACCACGTTTGGTAGACTTATTGGTGTTCACAGTATTGTCTGTGGTATTGGTGTTGCGAGTAATCAGTTGGATGCGGCTGTCCATCCCCTGGTGTAATCTCGCTTTTAAGACATCCACAGGAAGAGACGGAGGGTTCTATTCTTGGGCGGGAACCATCACGCCACCTTTCAAATTAAGTTAGTACACCAATTTTCATTATTCATATGAAACTATATCACCTACGAAGCGATGTTTTCTTAACCATATATAATAAACGTGACAGAACGAGTGCAGGGCGGTTATTCGCTATGAGCAAACGTGACATAACGCGGGCATGTTACGATGTCAGCGTGGAATCAACGTTCAGAATCATCCGGAGGCCTGCATTGCTCTAAGTTCAGAATACATTATGACGTCACACGTTATTGTCAATTACTCTCCTATGGTCATAGCGCATAACTGCCCTTGTTGTTTAACTATAACACGAGCGTCCTACACTTGTCCTATTGAACTTAATTCAGTAATCTGTCTAATAAAAAAGGTAGCTGCAGGCATGGATTTGGTAATGGCTGCAGCTCAGAATGAGACACAAGTGTTTAAGTGTCACCTTCCTCAAAATGACTGCAGAATTTTATTGCAACGGCACTGCTAAGTGCCACTTTACGTTTTGTATCACATGATTGACAGGACGAATCCTCTTAATTCATTGTCATTTGTTTTTACCTTAAAGCTGCGCTACCAGACAGAAAACTACATACAAAAAAAAAACACGCATCGCGTCGCTTGCAAAACTAATTTTAATTGAATAGGTATCTCATAAATTATAGATCATTTTACAAAACCCTCAGAGTAACTTATACAGCAGAGTACTTATATACTTAAACAACTGCATATTACAGAGTAAGCCTTCGGTATTATCGTGTTGATTTTATTTATTACATTTTCGACCTGATAATCTTCACAATATTACGCAATGGAATCTAGAGTTTGTGATTTTTGTCTATCGAGAAAATATTGTCCTTTAATATATTTTGTAAAGTGAGCCCTCGTAATTATAATGTAGTCGCGCCCCTATAAGATACCCGTCTCAGAATGCATTATCCTTTCATACAATATGCATGACGTCTCAACGTAGACAGTGAAATACAAAGTAACGTCTGTGTTTTGCTGCTTATCACAAGATTGCTTTGATGAAATAACAGAAACATTTGAGATTCCTTTGTCTTTGTGTTGATTTTGAAACTACGTGGAGGTTTGAGACTTGGTTTTAGTAATTCATGACTGGTATTGAATGACTCTGGGACGTTTTAACGGTCCATAAATAAACGACAAAAAACAAACTCACGCTTTTGTTAGAATGTCTGGAAGAAATATTTCGTTGGGGAAGACAGGTTCTCGAGTGGCGACCACAAACAGCACGACGCAAAAGGTTGTCCATCAAGTTGGAAGCTTCACCATGGAATTTCCAAAAAACTGTGCTCAAGTAGTGATAAATAGTGATGATAGTATAGTAATAGTTAATCGTGTAAGAAAAGTATTAAGGTCGTCTTTTTTATTATTATTAATTAAGCCTTTATTTCCGATAATATTACATATTTATTTATACAATTGAGGCTCTACCTACCCTTTCGGGGAAAAAGGTGTGTGTCTATGTATGTATGTATTTATACAATCATTAATTTACACTGCGACATCGACACTGTTATCTGTTTGCCTTTTTTAGACAAAGGCCTCCTCCAACCTTTTAGACTCTTCTCTATCTCTTGCTATCCTTGTCCATGTTTTTCCTGCAATATCCTTTAGCTCATCCTCCCACCTATTAAACTGTCCCCCTCTCTTTAGTTTGTTGTATTTCAGGAACCAACTCATTAGCGTTCTGCTTCATTTATCCTTTCCTGTTATTGTGTGTCCTGTCCATCTCCACTTTAGTTTTTTTACTTTGACTGTAACATCATCTATTTAGGTGCATCTTCATAGTGGTTGGTTTTTTACTTTTCAACACACTTGCTCATGAAGTGGCTCTAATTTTACCGCAATTAGGCACATAATGACACCTGTAATCAAACTGTGACTTTTTCATTGCTATATTATTCACAAGTGAGTTATAGAGACAGTTCAACATTTACACAGAGTGTGTATTTCTGTTTTACACCTGTAATCAAACTGTGACTTTTTCACTGCTGTACAAGTGAGTTATAGAGACAGTTCAACATTTACACAGAGTGTGTATTTCTGTTTTACACCTGTAATCAAACTGTGACTTTTTCACTGCTATACAAGTGAGTTATAGAGACAGCTCAACATTTACACAGAGTGTGTATTTCTGTTTTACACCTGTAATCAAACTGTGACTTTTTCACTGCTATACAAGTGAGTTATAGAGACAGCTCAACATTTACACAGAGTGTGTATTTCTGTTTTACACCTGTAATCAAACTGTGTCTTTTTCTTTGCTATTATTCACAAGTGAGCAATAGAGACAGTTGAACATTTACACAGAGTGTGTATTTCTGTTTTATTATTATTTTCTTTACTAGTGTGTTGAAAAACGTCGCATGATACACGTGTGTATTGATGATTTTATATATACAGTTTTCTCTTTAAGTACATATTCATTTCTTTGTTTTTCATTATAATTATCAAGGTCGCCTTTATGTAAGTTTGTATTGTATGTAATTTTATGTACAATACAATCCGGAATAAATAATGATAAATACGGTGCCACAACGGGGGGTACCTACGACTTATTTATTTTCCAAAATAAAGTGTCCATGAAAAATATTTTCCTATGGCTTTTTAGTTATAATGAAAATACAATAAATGGCTTCGTAACGTCACACTGACGACATTACCCACCTCCACCAATCTCGATCATTCGATTCCACAGGCGGATGATGATGATGTCATATTATTCAATGTTAGTTAGTTTGTAGTATTCAATTGTAATTATTCTTACTAACCATAGTGTAGATAGACAATGTATTTTACTAACCCAATGATCCTTGTTGATTGAATAAATAAATGAAATATATATACATATATATATTTATTTTATATCAAAGAAAGAGTAGTATGTTTTGGGTGTTTTAATCAACACAAACCCAACTTGTAATGGGCCATATCCCACAACGATGGCCCGTTAGCTTTCAATGACCCATTTAGATTTTAACGGCTGCCCATGTTCATCAGAACAGAGATCCATCACATAATGTTAGTATGCAGAGTTCTAATGAAAAGTAAAGCTGACAGCTTTTCTACTTGAACTGAATTTATTTCTCGAATGAAAATATGAAAAATTGCGCAATCAAAAAACTCTGAATACAAAATAACATGCACCGTCATTTAATTCCTTTTATCAGATTACACAAATGACTACCTCTCATTAATAAGTGAGGTTCATCAAATACCTAATCTTAGAAATGGGTTTCTAAGATTCGATGTAAATACTAAAATCTTTATAGGTACCTACGGATACATAAAGTATTACGACGTATAGGTACTTACGTTCAATTCCCCTGCCTACTAAGGTAGGTATAGACTTGTAAAATATGGAATGACTAGGAAAACTGTAGTAACTAAAAGAAAAAAACTCAGCTAGCTTAGATATCCGTACGGGTACATGTTTAATTACATTGTTAGGAACCGTTCTCGTACCTATGACGTAACAGATTGTATAGTTCGCTTCAGACCTATTTAATTGACCTAGTTTCCTGGAAGAACTACGTCATGCTTGGCTATATCCCAATTTTGGAAAGTCTACGGCGTAGATTCGTAGCACTTTCTAACACCGCCATCCTGTCTACGATTTTCGTAGCGCTTCGTAGTGAAGTAACGGCCAGCCGACTGGCGCGGCGGGCGGCGCTATAGTCAGTATGCTTTGGAGCATTACCTATTTCTTATCGTTTTTATTGCTGCAGAACTTTTGAAATTAATAATTAAGGCACAACTGCTTCTCCTTTTTAAGAACATGAACATCGTAGTGATTTAAACAAAGAAGTACCAAATTTACCTATCATTGTTGACAAGACGTGCCTAGCTAATTGTAAAATAATTAACCAATGATCCACCCGGCTTCGCACGAGAGTAAATTAGAAAAAATAAAAATGCGAAGTTACAGCCCGTGCGAAGCCAGGGCCGGGGCTAGTAATATAATATAAACATTTAGTATTTTTTAAATTTTAATCGATTAGAAAGCAACACTAATTTCAACTGAATATAACGTTAGAAGTTAAGTTCTCTAGACAGAGTGGTAAGTAGCATTTACTTACATACTCGTAAAATTTGAATTAGACATAACTTTAAAAATATAGTAATAAAAACTTACGTTCGCCGCTCCCACCGCGGTATCGATCCCACCACGAGCACGGCCGCGCGGCCACCACCAGTCGCTCAGCAAAGCAAAACAAAGCAAATGAACACAACACCAACGAACGTCCACTCTACTCCAGTAGCGGCCGGCGAAAGCCGCATCCGATCACTCTCGCCACAGTTAACTTATAACAAAACTTCAATAACTAAATAAAAAGCTGAAGCTGTTCAAAAGCTGTTGTGTGCTGTCGTGTAGACGGAAATAAAATACATAATAAAAATAATCAAACGTCGTTGAGAAGAAAACGAGTCGCGGGAAAGTTTTATATCGCTTGACGTCCCCCCTTAACGAGCCGCGCACCGGGAGAAAGTTTACAGCGAGACGTCGTCGGGAGGCGAATGTGCTTTTGTTACGCAATTCACTGCGGCGCGAGTCCGCCAGGGGGCAGCGCGCCGCCGAGTGGCGCAGTGGCGCGCATGCGTACTGCGCACTGCTCCGTCGTGCTCTCGACGCCGCCGCCGGCACCCCTGCCCGACACCGCCACTAACCACGTCAACCCTCATAAATCTTTCCCTGCTTTTCACTAGTTTTCACTACTCATCATTCCGTTACACGGGAAGTTAGCGGTTTTCTCTGAGATATTGCACGCAACAGCATGGTCGCGTAGTATGTAGGTACCTATGTTCTTTATGAAGATGAAACAAAAGAAAATGTTACCTAGTATGTCGACCCTTTCCGTCCATTATTCCGTGGCGTAATAATGTTCAGGAAAGTCAATATTAAAGTGACAGTTGAGGTCAGGGCGCTAAGACATCGCGTGAAGCCACGATAACGGCAATACCGCAGGCGAGCCCTATCATCGATCTCGATTGAAAACAGGCACCCTCACCAGTTTGCATAAGCGATTACAAAATGAAAAGAATTCAACTTAGGTACCTAAAAACATTTATTATAAAATCTTAGCAGTCAGGTTCTATCTACTGATCAGCTACCTACGAAAGAGAGGCTTCAGGTACACTATCCTGGACAATAGGACGGCAAGGTGCCGCTAGCTCGTTCCATAACACTATCCTGGACAATAGGACGGCAAGGTGCCGCTAGCTCGTTCCATAACACTATCCTGGACACTAGGACGGCAAGGTACCGCTAGCTCGTTCCATAACACTATCCTGGACACTAGGACGGCAAGGTACCGCTAGCTCGTTCCATAACACTATCCTGGACACTAGGACCTAGGACGGCAAGGTACCGCTAGCTCGTTCCATAACATTATCCTGGACACTAGGACGGCAAGGTACCGCTAGCTCGTTCCATAACACTATCCTAGACACTAGGACGGAAGGTACCGCTAGCTCGTTCCATAACACTATCCTGGACTCTAGGACGGCAAGGTACCGCTAGCTCGTTCCATAACACTATCCAGGACACTAGGACGGCAAGGTACCGCTAGCTCGTTCCATAAGACTATCCTGGACACTAGAACGGAAGGTACCGCTAGCTCGTTCCATAAGACTATCCTGGACACTAGAACGGAAGGTACCGCTAGCTCGTTCCATAACACTATCCTGGACTCTAGAATGGAAGGTACCGCTAGCTTGTTCCATAACACTATCCTAGACACTAGGACGGAAGGTACCGCTAGCTCGTTCCATAATACTATCCTGGACTCTAGGAGCGAAGGTACCGCTAGCTCGTTCCATAACACTATCTTGGACACTAGGACGGCAAGGTACCGCTAGCTCGTTCCATAACACTATCCTAGACACTAGGACGGAAGGTACCGCTAGCTCGTTCCATAACACTATCCTGGACACTAGAACGGAAGGTACCGCTAGCTCGTTCCATAAAAGTATCCTGGACTCTAGGAGCGAAGGTATCGCTAGCTCGTTCCATAACACTATCCTAGACACTAGGACGGAAGGTACCGCTAGCTCGTTCCATAACACTATCCAGGACACTAGGACGGAAGGTACCGCTAGCTCGTTCCATATCACTATCCTAGACACTAGGACGGAAGGTACCGCTAGCTCGTTCCATAACACTATCCAGGACACTAGGACGGAAGGTACCGCTAGCTCGTTCCATAACACTATCCTGGACACTAGGACGGCAAGGTACCGCTAGCTCGTTCCATAACACTATCCTGGACACTAGGACGGCAAGGTACCGCTAGCTCGTTCCATAACACTATCCTGGACACTAGGACCTAGGACGGCAAGGTACCGCTAGCTCGTTCCATAACATTATCCTGGACACTAGGACGGCAAGGTACCGCTAGCTCGTTCCATAACACTATCCAGGACACTAGGACGGCAAGGTACCGCTAGCTCGTTCCATAAGACTATCCTGGACACTAGAACGGAAGGTACCGCTAGCTCGTTCCATAAGACTATCCTGGACACTAGAACGGAAGGTAGCGCTAGCTCGTTCCATAACACTATCCTGGACTCTAGGATGGAAGGTACCGCTAGCTTGTTCCATAACACTATCCTAGACACTAGGACGGAAGGTACCGCTAGCTCGTTCCATAATACTATCCTGGACTCTAGGAGCGAAGGTACCGCTAGCTCGTTCCATAACACTATCTTGGACACTAGGACGGCAAGGTACCGCTAGCTCGTTCCATAACACTATCCTAGACACTAGGACGGAAGGTACCGCTAGCTCGTTCCATAACACTATCCTGGACACTAGAACGGAAGGTACCGCTAGCTCGTTCCATAAAACTATCCTGGACTCTAGGAGCGAAGGTACCGCTAGCTCGTTCCATAACACTATCCTAGACACTAGGACGGAAGGTACCGCTAGCTCGTTCCATAACACTATCCAGGACACTAGGACGGAAGGTACCGCTAGCTCGTTCCATATCACTATCCTAGACACTAGGACGGAAGGTACCGCTAGCTCGTTCCATAACACTATCCAGGACACTAGGACGGAAGGTACCGCTACCTCGTTCCATAACACTATCCTGGACACTAGAACGGAAGGTACCGCTACCTCGTTCCATAACACTATCCAGGACACTAGGACGGAAGGTACCGCTAGCTCGTTCCATATCACTATCCTAGACACTAGGACGGAAGGTACCGCTAGCTCGTTCCATAACACTATCCAGGACACTAGGACGGAAGGTACCGCTAGCTCGTTCCATAACACTATCCTGGACACTAGAACGGAAGGTACCGCTAGCTCGTTCCATAACACTATCCTGGACACTAGAACGGAAGGTACCGCTAGCTCGTTCCATAACACTATCCTGGACACTAGAACGGAAGGTACCGCTAGCTCGTTCCATAACACTAAGACGGAAGGTACCGCTAGCTCGTTCCATAACACTATCCTGGACACTAGAACGGAAGGTACCGCTAGCTCGTTCCATAACACTAAGACGGAAGGTACCGCTAGCTCGTTCCATAACAAACCGAAGTTTGCTTCTAATCTGGATATTAATTGATTCAAGTCAATAAAATTTTACGACTCAATCAAAATCTAGGCCTGTGGTATGTCAGTTTCCCATTCAATTGGACAGTTTTAAAATAGCATCAGTTATAATATTTTTATACAAATCTTTGAGCTGGTGGGATTTGGAAAATAATAAATTTATGGGAAAATAACAAACCAAAGGCCTAGAGATGACTGTACTTATATAGATCTTGTGTAGTTTATAATCATATAGAACCATGTTATTAGCTGAGTAAACTTTGAGTTGAGCTGAATTTCAGAGGAACTACCTCCCGCGAACACTCAGGTTGTGGAATGATAATGCTGAGGTTTTCCCAAGTGACTACAGTATGGGGTTCTTCAAAAGGGGTGTTTCGAATTTTTTAAAAGGGTCGGCAACGCGCGTTCGTTGTCTCTGTTATTGCAGGCGTCCATAGGCTACGGTAACCGCTTACCAACAGGTGTGCCATAGTAGAGTTAGCTACCTTGGAAGTATAAAAAAAAACGGACGTTAGACTGGGTAGTGTCTCTCTCTACTGTGGTCTCTACGCTGTCTAGCGTAGTTGTATTCAGATTTTCCTACTTCCTAGTGAGGATCCTAAATTATAGAGTAATGAATAACCGCTTCACGAAAAAAACTAGCAGCGTCATCTAGGTAGGTAGGTAGGTGCCTACGTAACAAATAACAAGGTAGGAGACTGGTAGAGCTTTTGATAGAGAACGGTTACTGGCTTCCTTTACGCAAAATAAAGGACAGTGTAAGCGAGACTCGCGCCCTAGCGGTTACGTAATGCAAAAGAGTACTTACGGAAACTTTTTACTACAAACTTCACAATCTCATTCTAGGGGTAATATATTCAAAATTACTCAATTTGTGTAGCAAAAACTCAACAAACAAAACATTCCAAATTTCAGTATTCTGAGATTAGATAACTACTGAGAGTAGGTAGGTACCTACCTACTTACCCTACAGATTTTCGCGATTAGGTACCATATAGGTACCTAACTACAAAAAATCGTCATTCCCTGAGTCAGAAGGTTGTTTTCTTGAGGCATTTTAAGCTCACATACAGACCTTTATATTTGGCCAATTGGGTATGAATTTCAAGTTGAACTTTAGCAGTTCCTTAGTAGGTATCTTGACTCTTGACAGACAGACGGACAAAGTGATCCTATAAGAGTCCCGTTTTTACCTGTTGATGTACGGATACCTAAGAACCCGCATCGGCACCTAATATCTAACATAGCAAACAGCTAGGTGACCTAGGGGAGAACAATTCCCTCCTCCTCCTTGCGTCGGTAACCTCACTGCTGAGGGTCGTGACCTTTATGTAGGACCTTGGACTTGATGATCTGCCTCCACCGGCTTCTATGCTTAGCGGAGCGGATGGCTTCGCCCACGCTGGAATCGAGCGCAGAGCGTATTTGATCGCTCCACCGCATGGGGCTCCGTCCCCGCGGCCTCTTTCCTTCCAATTTACCAGTGACCACCAGCTTTTAAAGATTGCCACCTTCCTTCCTGGCAATGTGGCCAAAAAACTCGAGGACCCTGCGGAGACATGTGGTGGAAAGTCTGGTCTTAATGTTGAGTTCGTGGAGGATTGAAACGTTGGTGCGATGAGCCGTCCATGGGATTCGGAGCATTTTCCGGCAGCACCACATTTCAAATGCATTGATACGCAATCGGTCCGCCTTCTTCAACGTCCAAGTCTCCGCCCCGTACTGGAAGATGGAGAAAACCAAGGTGGCGACCACTTTACGTTTTGTATTGATGGATATGCTCCTATCTGACCAAATCTTATGCAGCTGCGACATGGCATTCTTTGCCATGCCAATCCTTCTTCGCACGTCTGGTTCACATGATCCATTGCTAGTAATAGTGGAGCCCAGGTAAATTAAACTGTCGACGAAATCGAGACTAAGTGCTCCAGTTAGCTCCAACTTAGCCGAGCGATCAACCACCATAACTTTGGTTTTAGATCTATTTATGGAAAGTCCAAGCTCACTACTGACGCTCCCCATCCTGCTCAAAAGAGCAACCATTTCCGCATCACTTGCTGAGAATAACGTAGTGTCGTCGGCGTAGCTTGTGATCCTGTAAACACCGATAGTGATTCCACCATCCCAGTTCTCGCAAGTCTTCCGCATTATGTATTCTCCGTATGTGTTGAACAAAATGGGTGATAATATGCAGCCCTGCCTCACTCCCTTTCCAAACTTGAAGGGCTTGAACAACAGTCTGTCCACTCTTAAAACTCCGTGTAAGTGATTTCAGTAATGCTGTTAAATGTAGAGGAACTCCGAGCTCAGACAAGACAGTCCATAAACAGCTCCAGTCGTCACAGTCAAAGGCCTTGCTATAGTCTATAAAGCACACTAACATTGGGACGTCAAATTCGTATGACTTCTCGATGACATTCAGAATTTGCTCCCTAGTGCCTTTTCCTTTAACGAACCCGGCTTGTTCCTGTGGGATTTGCCAATCTAGATAATAGCAGATACGGTTATTTAAAATTTGTAGAATAATTTTACTGCAGTGTGATATAAGCGCCAAGGTGCGATAGTTATCGCACTTCCGGGTTGACCCCTTTTTATGCAACGGTAGTATAATCGACTCAGTCCAGTCTTTAGGCCAATCACCGTGCCGCCAGATGAGCTTACAGATGGTGTGTAAGACATCAATTCCCTTTTCACCCAATGACTTGATCACTTCTGCTGTTATAAGGTCAGGACCTGGAGCCTTCTTGTCTTTGAGTCGTGCAATAGCTGCTGTCACCTCTGATCGAAGAATTGTAGGTTCTTGCTCCATGCTGGGCCAGTCAAAAAGCTGAGGATGCGATACGGGGAGAACAATTAATAAAAATAAAAACGCTTCTGACTATATCACACTCAAAAAACTATAAAATAGGACATGTTCAAAAGTGCCCCCTTTGGTTTGTTCAAATCTGCCTCAATGGGTAATAAGAAAAATAACGGTTATTTTTTTTACGTTAACACACTTTACTATAGCGAGATTCAGGTTTATTATTTAAATAATAAAATAATCCATACGGTAAGCAAAGTTCCACTTACCAATATCTCCAAATCTTCCATTAATATCCTTACAACTTTTTTCGTTTTGTTTACTTTGCTACCCCTAAAACAAACATGGCTTCTCACTCAATTTTTCGCGCTCGGATACAGATTCTACTAATTAGGTACAGGTGTGGGGGTCGGTGTTAGCGTTTTATGAACATAATTTTTGCAACATTAGCGTTTAAACTGACCTAGTGAACTCGTTTGTGCTAAGGTGCCCCTGTTCAAAGGTGCCTCCTTCTCGCATATATTAAACTCAGCGTTGATTCCTCACCGGACTTGCTCATTAGTCATTTATTAGATGAAATAGGTAGTGTGTCTATCAGCAAGCCCTTCAACCGTGCACGCTATTCCCAGAGTTCAACGGCGTGAGCACAGGTCACCTACCGGTCAATTGGTATTGAAATATTTATCAGTTATCGAACGAGCCTTCAGGAAATGGAGTACGGTTTTATACTGCAATACCGCAGAATACTATAGACAGGGGAATGAAGTGCGCTGACCGAGTTCCCATGCCATCGGCTCCATAGTTCGATTTTATGTCTGGGAATTCTACGACAGTTTTATCACCGTAACTAGGTAGGTACGTATCATAAAAACAGGACAACAGACCATATATTAAGATAGACACCGCGAACGCAATTTTAATGAATCGTAAATTTGTATGAAACCAACGGTGCCGTTAAGTCGGCACTAAGCTCCGAAATACGTTTTATTTTGTACCCACTAGGTATGATATCTCCATTCGCAGGGCTAGCTGATTTCGAAGAATGTTTACAGTTCACTATGGCGCAATTAGGCATTTTTCTAGATGTGCTATCACGAAGACGGCCGTGAGTGTGTCTAATATGTGTGTTGCACCTACTTCGGACAGGCAAAGTAGCTGCACTTGCGTTATCTAGTGTAATGATAGGTCTGTGGAAAGGACATCTTTATGAAACGTGACATCAGTAAATTTTACTACCTATCCTATCCACGTATTTAAGAGTCAGTGAATCCAGCCTGAAAGCGTATATTCAGAATAATGTTGACTAGGATTTAATTTCCTCACTAGTTCTAAGACAAAGGAAGGAAAGTTTTTGTATAAAAATATTTCTCAATAAAAGCTTTTATAAAATATACATCTGACTGTCAGTTTTATTGACTGATTATGATGAAATTAGGAAGCAGAATCGTGAGCTGATTAAATTGAGGCCAAACACGGCTAGTCTACTATTAACTATCGAGGAGTTCCGTTTTCCACCTTGCCTCTACATCATCAGATCAGCTCGCTGTTACCATAATATTGTATTGTCATCGGAACTTGACAGGTATGCAAAATTTCAGCTCCATCGAACGAGTCTAACTGATTCATAATTCAGTTGAAATTTAAATTAAAGCTTATCAAAAAACACCCCAAGCTCAGAACCATTCGGATGTAGTTCTGCACCATCACTAGCAAGTTCACTATTGGACATATGCCTGCCCGGTAAATGGTCTCGAGCCGCCTCCATCCAGACTTCCTACGACCTTCATAATGTCTTTGGGCCATCGAGAGGAGCCTTCTAACATGTGGTCCGCAACGACCGGTATGGTCGCCACAGTTGTCAGCGTCCTATGGCCTGCCCATTGCCACTGCAACTTGCTAACTGTGGGAGCTATTGGTGATCTTGCTTGCAGTGAAACTCTGAAGTAACAGCTGGTCTAGTTACTATTTCAGTATAAATGGGGTAACGTAATGAAAATTCTCAATTTATTTACACACTTTATTGAAATATTAACATAATGAAAACAAACATAACCTAATGTCATACCATTATGTAAATGAACCACGGTCGCAGTTGTTATTACAGTAGAGACTCAATTATATTATGACAGAAGAACTTAATAAGGCAAAAAATACAGGTTTTAAAATTCCGACCCAGCGGAACTTGAACCTCCATCTACGCTTCAAATCGGCAATTCCCTGACCAGCCCTTATCGGCAATAAAACTGGAAATCGCTTCCAATTACCAGTTTGCAGTAGATTGAGCCGCTTGTTTTAGCTTCTTTTCAAGAATATAAATATTCCAAAGATACAGCGCATGTACTGCAAACTGGCAGTTCGGCTATGAATCGATGGATGATGAAAAGATCGGATCCCGTCGAGCTGGATCCGATCTTTTGGTCCCCAATAAAATTATATGTTTTTCATAACTGTGGATTTACCCGTTGATTACTAAGACGTTTCCATCAAGTTTAAACACAAAAGTAACAGCTTTGTGTAATTTTCATGAGACAGACGTTCATGTCAAAAAGTATCAAATTCATATTGTACCTCTGCTGTAACAATGTACCCAACCATTACAACATTCATAGAAATAAATAACATTAAACAATGATTAGATATGTCGACATTTACTGTGATATTTTTAAGATATGATTGAATCCAAATTGTTATTGAACAATTAGGTAAATAAACATTTTCTAGTATCCACACAAATACAGTGACATTGAATAGGTACTATTTAATTACTATAGAGACACCCAACTAGACGATCATCGAATCGGATGTTGTCTTCGGGATATATATGTCGCAGGGAGATGAGGATATGGAGCTATGAGGATATGTTGTTTGATTTAACGAAATCCTTAGGGATTCAATGAAATTTCGGTAGAATTCTAGTTTATAAAGTCTTCTTGCTAAAAAACTTTAGTGTAGGTATTCTTCTTCTTATCGTGTTATAGTGTAGGTATGACAAAATGCTTATGATATGTTGAGAAAAATTCTAAATGAGTGACATTCGGACATGGATTTTAAACACTAGAGAACAGCAATCACCACGTCAGCTACGAGCGAGCCGAATTCGAGCGTGGCCCGGCAGGGCCCACAGCGAACCAGAACCGTCACCTGCACGCCATTCCTGTGACGGAATCGGATGACAGTTTTGACATTTCACTAAATTTAGTTAAGTGAAACGACATAACTTAGCATTTTTAGTGAGAAGACGTAATAAACAATAATGTTCGACATCTACCGTTGGTTTCGTTTCGTGGCATCCCTAGGGATCTCATGAAATCCCTGGTATCCTCATTTCCCTACGACATATAGATAAGCCTTTGGCGAATAACTTGAGACACAATATTCAATATTCTCCAAATGAGTAATACCTAACCGTCATACAGTATTAGGCTCAAATTATTATTGAAAACGTGAACACAAGTACCTACAATACTCGACAAAGAACTGTGTCAATAAAGCTCATTATTAAATAAAGATTATGGCAACGCATGTTGTTCAGATTATTTGATATTTTATAAAAAAAACTGCCCCGTAATATAAAATATTAAGGTGCATTAAAACTTAGTCAGTGTAACATTTATGCATTTTTGATCAGTGTAAATAATTAAATATTAAATAAAATTAAATGCTAATAGAAATTGCAGATTAGTTTGACTTTTTTGACTTTCAATCTTATCTAATTACTCAGTCAATATTACTAATTTGAATACAATAAGTAATAATAAATATGAAAGTAAGGGAATATCTTACCAATATACACGACCGATTCATTATACTATAATAATAAAGAAATATACACAAAAAGTAGGTATTGCACTGAAAACGTAGGTGTGCCAAGTTAGTGAATGAAGCCGGTGATCGGAACAAGTGGATTCCAATATTGTTGTTGCTGGCCCGATAGCAGCGAATTATTCACATTTGTCACCCTGCTCTGTCACACTAGGGCCTAGGGTGACCTAGGGTGACAGTTAAAAAAACAAAAGTTATATCTTTACCCATTTTTTTTAAATTAGCGTCGCGTTGTTTGATTTGTATATGTGTAAAGGACAAAAAAAATAACTAGTGTCCGCAAGCGGCTTCGCTAGCGTTTTACCAAGATAAAAAGTAGCCTATAGCTCAATCCAGATCATGATGTATCTGTGTACCAAATTTCACCGAAATCAGTTCATCCGTTTTGGTATGATTGAGTAACATCGTAACTAAGACATTTATAATATTGGTGGGATATAGTGCCCCAAAGCGTCACACTTCTGTGATATTTGAAGGATAGGATAGCTATAATGACCACTATGAAAATGAGAAAAAACAGCAGTTACACTGTAGGTACTTGTTCTGTTTCGCGCTTATCGGCTTGTTCACCAATGTTTCGCCGAAATTAGATGTACATTGCTACAAGGATAGGAAATATCTAAGTATGGTCAGTATTATTTTATCTGTGGTATAGTGAAGTTTACTTGCAGTAAATAGTTGAACTGCTGTTTCATTTAATTTTCATAGTGTTCATAGAGCTATCAAATAACTGTGTAACGAGCAGTATATTACTGATTATTTTTTGTTAGTTACCACCGTTACAGTGTATGGGGCTTCTAGCCATTTAAACAAGTTACACAGACATACGCCAATTTAAAAAAAAACGGCCCTGATCGCGGAGCCACTGGAGTTTGATCCCCGTAAAGTGTTATTTTTAACGGTGCAAAACGGGTACCTATTATATAAAAGTGCCTAATGTATTATTGTTGTATTTACAGTGATGGAACCATTTTAAGTAAGTACTTACAAACTGCAAATCCATCAAAAATAGAAGATAATCTCTGATTACAACCGATTTAGGTATTTCAATAAGTACTTCGGATTCATTGATATAGGTAGGTACGTACGTAGTTTTATAGGTAATGACGTAGTAGATACAGAAACGTAGTGATTTGTTTACCCTGATCGTTAATGTGGATAAATATGAGCTTTTAATAAACAATTATTTCAAAATCTTAATAGAGGGAATACTAGATATAATTTATTTTGTATATTGTATAATAAGATACACAACCCTTTTACCCATGCGTCTCAAACCTGTATTTTGTGGTTAGAGTTAGGTAGGTATATATATTTTAATATGGTCTGGATGAAGGGATATTTAAATGTAATTAGAAAAGCAAAAACAATCAGTAGTTGTACAGTGCATTAATATTTAAATACGTGTATATAGCAAACTGACATCTTTACGCCCCATTTTATATTATAACACTTCTGAAGCTTTTGACCCTGTCAACTCAAGGCTTATAAAGTCAACAATTCAATAAAACTAAGAAAATATACTTACTTTATGAATCAAATTATTCCAATCCGGAAAGTATACCTAATAACGTGAGTATATAGAATAATTTAACTATTATAAAGAAAGTCAACTTTTCGACTTGCTTCCGTCTTAAATATAAATACAACTAATATTTATTGCATTGGATATTTCACATTATTACACACCAAGTACGGTCTGAATTTTATTGGAAACTTTTAAAGAAAAAATTAAAGATTGATAAGTCAAATTGGGCAATACATAGCGTCCCGCACAAATATTATTATTGATATCGAACAAAATAATAACAAACTAAATATATTGTTATTATTGCTATCGAACAACATAATAACAAACTAAATATATTGTTATTATTGCTATCGACGAACATAAATAACAAACTAAATATATTTTCCGAAGCCTAGCTTACGTTAACATTCAGAAAATTGAGCAAATAAAATAACATTAACAATAATGAATAATAATTATCTACGTACTCTAAATACGAGTATAATAACGATTACAATATTGATTTCCGTGATTATTATAAAATATAATTGAACGAAATACACGTGACAAATTAATACTAATTTATTTTCTACTTATGTATACATTAAAACTGCATTGTACTAAATTTTAATAATTGTTGACGACACCGATTAACTAAGTTACCTATATTATTTTTATTTAAAGTATTTGCGATACAATTGCCTATCCGTTTGATATTGCCGCTTGCAATATCAAAGATTTTATACGCCTCCGGGTGTAAATTGGAGTGCGCTGCGACCGCACTATGAAGCGTGCACTACAGACCTACCCCACCCCTTCCGCCTCACCTACGTCTCGGCTCGACTTACCCCTGCGTATAAAAGTACGCCCCTCTTAAATCACAGCTATTAAATCTCTTCTCTTTAGTATAATGTATACTATATTCATCAAACTTACCGTTTTACTGTTACACCTATAGTACTCTATTCACCTGTGTGGTACTCTTATTTTACAAAGCTCTATACATTGTCTTAATTGCAATTTAGACTATATAAATAATTGATTTTATCAAAATTTTATTGCTAAGTTATATTCAAATTTAAGCGAAACCACACAAAAATAGTTTTACAAATGCGAATTAAATTTAAAGAATTTTATAATAAAAACAAATCAAAAGAGATTTAAATAAATTTTGACTAGATATATAATTTTGTCTTTTAGTTCATTTTGACTAGTTTATACAGACACGATTTAAATAAATAATGTTTTTTTTTGTCAAATATAACGTCACTTTTAAATCCATACAAATATGTAGACACAACTTTGGCACAATCACCCAATTAATTTCTGACAATACTGACAGGGGAAGACTTGGGGACACGTAGAGGGATGTCTCGGGACTATTTTATAATCGAATTGCATTATCTTATAACTAGGGTGCAAAATTAATAAGTTAAGGTGGATAATATTAGATAAAGTGATTGTAAAGTTGACACATTAGATTTTACTTGATATTTAAATACAACATAACATATGATATCGCCAAGGGCGGTTATATATGTTGGCACTCTTATAGCAGCGTCGTGACACTCGTAGACGTCCTACGAGCGAAACAAGCTTTCAATACGCACATACCACGACTGTGTCCTCATCGAGGATCCTTACTTTCAATACACTGGTCCTATATTTATCTTACGGTTACTACAAACTATTTTTTTTAGTATTTTTGAAATATGTCGTTTCACAGGACTATCTAAATTACCATCTAGACTAAATACGATGAGCAGTCTGGAGAGGGCGATAGTACATGGAAATAATTCAAATAAACAGCTTTACGTTACATTACTAATATCAACTACATATTCCGAGAATAATTTAGCGTAAATCCACAACATTATGAATGTTAAACAAACTTCAACAATCTTTGGCTTTGATCCCCTCGATAAATAAAAAATAATAGTCGACTCTAAATTTCCATCAGCCGATGTTACCTACACATTGTGTAATAGAGATCTCATAAGTTCATATTTCCATTAGCCGATGTTAGCTACACATTGTGTAATAGAGATCTTATAAGTCCATATTTCCATTAGCCGATGTTAGCTACACATTGTGTAATAGAGATCTTATAAGTTCACCATTAGCCGATGTTAGCTACACATTGTGTAATAGAGATCTTATAAGTTCAAAAGTAAAATAAATTAGAAACTATCACATTTAGCAACACTATTTTTTACAACTAACGTCTTTTTGTATTCTTACCACGACTTTTTGATTAATATGAAATGTTCACTTCATCTCTGTCTCCATTTTAATGTAAGTTTTCCTAAAGGATTTGATCCCACCGGTTTCGTATCGCCGCGCCGCGCCCAGCGACGCAACTATTACTGTAATACCTTTATTTCCAGGTCATTACGATTATTTATTTACAAATATTGTCTTTAACCCTCTCACTCTGTTCGCTAAACTAACACTACGCTACTCCAGCGTGTCCGAGCGCGATCGTAACGCATCTACACCTACTTTACGCCGACGCTCGATTTACATTACTTTGAACATTATTACGTCAGTACTGATGACAACAATCAAAAATAAATCCAATAGACAATCGAAATACTCAACCGCTTAAATCCATAGTAAATTCGATTTCAGCTTAGCTAACCTTCGAGTGGAACATCACGCGAGCGGCGACAGAATGTGGCGTGAAGCGCGCTCCGCTCACGAGCAGCGACAGAGTGCGGCGTGAAGCGCGCTCCGCTCACGAGCGGCGACAGAGTGCAGCGTGAAGCGCGCTCCGCTCACGAGCGGCGACAGAGTGCGGCGTGAAGCGCGCTTCGCTCACGAGCGGCGACAGAGTGCAGCGTGAAGCGCGCTCCGCTCACGAGCGGCGACAGAGTGCAGCGTGAAGCGCGCTCCGCTCACGAGCGGCGACAGAGTGCGGCGTGAAGCGCGCTTCGGTCACGCGCAGCGACAGAGTGCGGCGTGAAGCGCGCTCCGTTCACGAGCGGCGACAGAGTGCGGCGTGAAGCGCGCTCCGCTCACGAGCGGCGACAGAGTGCGGCGTGAAGCGCGCTCCGCTCACGAGCGGCGACAGAGTGCGGCGTGAAGCGCGCTCCGCTCGCGGCTAGTTCCACCTTCTAAATGTCAGTCGTTTCTTCAACATTACATTCCCTTCATTTAAGTTCAGATCTGTGCTATACAATTTAAAACCTACCTCTGATAAGTCCCACACCAATCAATTAAATACAATACAGTGGGAGAATAAATATAAGAATATCTAAAATACTTATAAACTCGTAACAAATGTAAACATATGCTCAGCAGAATCTAATCGATTGATTCCCCCTAACCTTTTAGAGATTGGTCTCAACGTTTACTTGAGAAAGTATATCGGAGCCAGAGCCCGGTGTTGCGGGATTCTGTGGCGGTACGCAAGGTACGCGCCGCCGAGGGCCTGGCCACGGAGCCCCATTCAATGGATGGGCGCCTTCACGATGTGGTTCGGCGCGATGTAGTGGTACCCGGGCAGCGGCAGCCCGGCCGTCTCCATGGTGATCCTGGAACACACCAAACATAGCTCCATCATTTGCTCGCTGCATCCCAAACAGTCACTTCGAGGTTGTGGTTACAGATCGACCATTTCAAGAGCGAGTTAAGTGTTTCGAATGATAATGGTGTCATTGGATATCTCGGAAACGGAATGAGGAAAAATTTAGGTTTAATCAAAAGCTCCGCTAAGTATTAGAAGGGAAAGTTTGATAGAGCATATGACGGCAGTCGGAATGCTAGGGTTTAAAATTAAAGTTTACAGGAAAAATCTTACCAGGAGAGTGGGTGATCCGGTGAGCTGGGATGTAGGTTCCGGCAAGGTGACCAAATTCGGCGTACAGGTAACACGGGATAGTTTGGCCTGGGTAAGGTAGTGACGTGGATTCTTGACGGGAAGTTTGGACGATTTTATGTCATATTTTACCTGTGCTTAAAACTCAAAATGCTTATTAAGTAATCGGACGAGAAATGAAAAACTATTTTATGCTATTATTTTATTTAAGACGACGTACACAATGGTCTTTCAAACAATACACTTTTGCTTAACAATTCTAGCGAGTAATATAATCCCGATACATTATGAAAATGCCTACCTTAAAATAAACATGATTTATTCATAAAGAAAAATACGCAGCTGCGTCTCTTATGGATCTATATTTAGAAACATACGAATTGGACCTCAATTTTAAATTCGCACTAATTAATAAAAGACAAGTTTACAGGCGTTACAACGTGACCATCTTGCTATCTGACTATGTCCATTTCTAAATCTATGAGATCACGTCTGTTGCCTTTACTATTACTAAAATATTCAGATATTAAATAGTCCAATTATAATACATACAAATAATCCTACGTAGCAAAGTTTCAAACGATTGAACATTCCGATATACATAACGCGACAAACTACCTACTAAAATATCTGAGAGATATCAGAGAAAATACCGGAGATTTTTCAATCAAGACATTCAATTCGATGACTTTTCCTAGAACTAAAACCAGTCTATATTTTCATAGTAGAATTCGAGTCTAACATCCATGAGTATGTCAAAGTTCTGAAGAACTAGCTGACTATTCATGAGCATGGTTCCTGACACCATAGTATATATACTAAGTAGGCCGAGTTGTGGTCCTTCGAGCCGGACTGTGCATTGTGCTCACCACCAAGAGGTCAGGCCTTGACTGGAATTTTATTTGTGCATCGTTCTGGCTGTATAGACCAACATTTTACACATATTGCCCAAATATGACTGCGATGCAATAAGTAACATTATTTCATCAGCTTCTAACCATGCTATCTCTAATGTGCTAAAACTACAAATATCTAATAAAAAATCGTAACTTACCAATTACCAATACATTTTAGATAAATGCCAACATGCACTTCAAATAAAACCTACAGGTGTATATAGGCGACTTTGATGCACCTAGGTATACTTTTATAAAAATAAATTGTAAATAAAAAACCAAGACTTCTATGAAATTGTGGGAATTATTTTGTAACGATACAATTTTCCCACTTAGCCTGATCCACAAAGATGTCTTACATATATATTTCATAATAATTGCAAAACATCAAAAAACTTCATTTTTAAACCTCCATATTATTTTATGTGAATATAAAATTTTAGTTCAATATTTTCATTTCATTAGTTGTTTACTGAACTTGATTGTATAATGTCCTTTATTCTAATTTTAATTTATTGCTCGTAGTCTTTTCGTGATTCATACGCAATATCGTTTTATAATAAAGATTGTGAGTACCTATGACATGTTTTTTTTTTACTTTCCAGCTAGAGATTTAGTAGATTTTCTGAGCAAGAGGTATATAATAACCCCGAGAAAGATAGTGCAAGTTAAAAACTTACTACGGCTAAGGTAGTTATGAATTTAGACCCTGATGTAACAGAATCTTACACAATATTCAACGCGAAGCATCTCTGCATATTCTAGCCTTCAAGCTTCTACGTATTTCCTACTATTGTCACAATCCCTAGATGTAAGTTTACTACTAATATCTCAATTTGTATAAAGTTCATTGTATTTCGAGTAGTAAGCAAAACTGCGATTAAATAAAAAAAGTAGTTCCATCAATTACTTCAATCGACTTAATTTTCCCAAAACGTTGTCAGTAATTATAATTTTTCATAATACTGCTTTTCTACAAAATGAAAAGACGAATTCAAATAATGTTTTTATTATTAGTTCTCGTCGCATTATCAATAACCCTCTATTGACTTCAACAAAACAAATATACGATTACGAATCATTGAAAACAAAATTGCTACCCTAAAATGTCTAGGTATAGATATTACTTACCTAGTTTTGTATAGCCTTCTTCAAGCATCTAACTTATTATCATGAATAACCAGGGTTCAAAGGACAAGGAAGTAGGGGTAAGGTCTTAAGGATAAGGACAAGCTTATTTTCAATCATTATTTTATTTACCAAATACTTGAGAATATGATTAGGATATACTTATGTATCGATAAAACTTCACCTAAACATGAATACACTACAAAGCCAATAGCAAGTTTTATAAGCGAAACGTAACTAAGTCGTTACATGTTTTATAGTAAAAATTAAATTAAAAAGTTGAATATTCTTAAAAATATGATATCTCAAAAATGTAAAAATTATTAGTTTCTTAGTTTACCGCAAACTTTAAAATAAATGTTTTATTTCTAATGCAAAAAATACACAGAAAGTGTCTGCTGATAGGATAATATTGGAAACATGGATTCAAGGACAAGAATCAATTATAGATGAAGGACAGGGATAAAGATTATTACACAAAACAAACCCTTTCCTAATAGTTGAACGCGCTAACAACCTAATCTAAATGCGACGAGATTATATAAATATACAACTTCAACTTTACTGAATCATAAAGACACCTAATCATACATGATTTAATGATAACTTAGGTTTGATATTTTTTTAAATAGTCAAAAACAATGTGATTTTTACTTATCTGTCGATTTCCTAATCTAAGCTTCGCGAAATAATATAAGACTACTCCATACAACACGAACGTGAAATACTAAATTTCGATTAAACTAAATCGTGAATATACAAATCGAAACGAATCTAAATGCGACAAGGTTTAAAATTGCACACTTGCAGAACTGCAATCTTGGAAGCGCCATTCAGCAGAGTCACAGCTATATGCAATTTTAAACAGCGCCAATGTAGATACGATTCAACTCGAAGCTAACACAACGTTGTATACGAGCCGTTCGTAAACAAACTAGGGCTTAGCGTACACAACATGCACAGAAAACTGGGCACGCGGGCGTGACGTCATCCTCGGCCAACAGTCAGACTAGTTACACGTTGCAGGGCTCGGAACCACTAACAAAAATAACCGTTTTTGCAGATTATTTCGTTCAGAACACGAGCATTACATGAGCGATATAAACCGGTATATGCCTAACGAGCAACTCACCCTGAGACATAAAGATGAAGTCTCATGTGCCTGTAATTTCACCAGCGACCATACCCTTCAAACCTTAACACAGCAATGCGACCACTACTGTTTTGCGGCAGAAATAGGTGTGGTAGATGTAGGTGACTGAATAACAGTTTAAACCGATCAGTGCATTAAAACAGGTTTATTCACTGGTATCGGTTAAAGGTGAACGGAACCAAAAATAAAAGTAAAAAACTGTTTCCGAGCCCTGATAAGATTAGCCCACAATTTGTACTTCGCCGATTGAAAAGTTGCGTAGAACAGTGAAACGTTTGTTTCGGTAACCCGATCTAGTACGGGTTGTACTTGCGATCCTTCGAGGGTTTGGCGGGCGAGTCGTCGTCCTGGCGGCGGTTGTTGAACGACTTGTGGTTTCTGTGGACGCCCGTGGTCTGTACCGGCGCGCTGGACGCGTTGGCGCCGCTCAGCAGGTCCGTGAGCCCGCCCAGGGCCGACAGCGAGCTGAGCGCGCCTAGCGCGCCGCTCTTGCTCAACAGCTGCGCTAAGGGAATGGCGGAGGCGAGAGGGCTGGCCGAGCCGGAGCCGGCGGACGCATTCCCCGCGGCGCCCCCGCCCGAGCCGGACCCACCCTCGAGATTCGCCTTCTGGAGCTCCACACTGCGGGAGCGGGGGAGTGTGAGGTCGACACGGGACCGGTTCGAAGCGGATGGAAGGGACGCAGCGCCGACCTGAGATAGCGTCAGCGGGAGGAGGGGCGGGACACGGTTTGGTTTTTGCACGACTACTATAGTGAAGTGTGCTATGCCGCACTTTACTGAGGAACGGTAACTAATTCAACGGCTATTATGCTCCTTTGTTTTTATGTTTGGTGTCCTGTAGGTTTGCTTAATCCTATTTATACGATACGCTCAAGGATAAATAAGGCTATTACAGATAAACGAAAGTTATTGATAGTTCCTTCTAAATTTAAGCATTAATCTTGTGCATAACATCTAATTATTAAAGTAATTTTGTGGAAGTAAGTACGTAAGTCGTAATACTAAATAACAGACCGCGTGTAGCATCAGCAAAATCTCAGGTCAGCTGACATATTGAACGCACGAAACATAAACGCCAACTTCGAAATGGTCCAACAGGTACAAATAAAAGGATATTCAAAGGATTTCAAATAAACAGCATTCAAGGTGGTTATTGCAGGGCAATGGGCTAACAAGTGACATTCGGGGTTAGGTTAGTTTAGGTTGGTAGGATGATGATATTGTCCTACGCAAGTGTACCTACCTACTAGCATCGGTCTAAATCGGCGCTCACAGATTTTCATTAGACCCTTAATATTATGTGTACCGTGAATCTTTAATGTCACAAAAATATGCGAGCACCTGGACAGACACACAGACACGTGTGTTCTGAGTATAAAACGCGTGTAAAAAGATAACTCCCGAACACTGAAACTATGACAGCTCTTTCGCAGACAAGGCACAACGACGAACTCTTTCACAAAAAAAGCTCTACTACTACTAAATTGGCGTATTTGCGCAAATGTTTACTATTTTTGAAAGACAAAATCAACCATGAGGCCAAGAGAGAGATTGGAGAGGATTTATACAAAAGTGAAGTGCTAGCTTTTCCTATGGAAAGCCATAGATAAAATACATTTTGTAAGGGACATATTTGTCCCCTATACTTATAGGGGACAAATTTGTTACAAAAATCTGAAATCTCGTACTCACGAGGTTTGTCTATGCTAAATGACAAAACATGTCCGCCTCTGACCTTAATATAGTGACTGACCTAAAGCTGCGTAACCAAGAAAGGACCGGAGTAGGTGACATAATATGCCTATTCGGCACAGCAGTGTTCGGGAGTGGTCTGATCACAGTCGCTCCAGTAGAGCGCGCGCACTCACCTCATGTTGATGAGGTACTGCGCCAGCGCGACGGAGTCCGGGTTGCCCGTGATGGTGATGGTGCGGTCGGTGGAGCCGCCCTCGCGCTCCTCGCAGTTCGATATCCGGATCATGGCGCCGGAGATCTGACGGATCTCAGCGATCTTGGTGCCTCCCTGGAAATGTATTCAAAGTTCAGTGTTATTCGGCGCTAATGCCTCAAGACGAACGTCTGTAATCAGTGCGTGTTGATGATGACTTACGGCACTGAGACGTGGCCGCTAACTATTGACCGCATAGGAAAGCTCAAAGGTGCACAGCAGGGTATGGAGAGAGCTATGCTCGGAGTGTCACTGCGTAATAGAATCCGGAATGAGGACACCCGTAGAAGAACCAAGATCACCGACATAGCTCTCAGAATTAGAAAGTTGAAGTGGCAATGGGCCGACCATAAAGCTTACAAGGGGGGTACCCCTCCCTCTGGCACCACTCCCATGAAAATGTAATGCACCGTTCTTTCCGAATCGTTATTTTAGGTTGCTTAAATCCTCCGATATTACATAGGCTATTGCTTATTGGAGTGCAGGTGTCGGTTCTGGTTCGCTGCGGGCCCTACCGGGCCACGCTCGCCTTCGGGTCGCTCGCAGCTCACGTGGTGATCACTATTTAATAATATTTTAAATCCATGTCCGACTGGCACTCACTTTGAAGTATGAGACTCCGATATTACATAGACTTTCTCGAAAATATGTATTATTTTTTAATAAGAGTGGTAGCGTTATAGTTGTGACCCAACCCCTACGAGCTTTAACCCCTTTTACCCCATACAACTGCCAAACGATACTAGATCCAACCCAATTGAATTGTTTTTTTTGTGTGTCATCGGTGCCTCCCTGGAAATTAGTATACAAACTTAGAGCCTCTCTGGAACAAAGAGTCAAAACTAGGTTTTAAAATTACTATTCCCTATAACTGAACGTCCATGATTCTCGATCGACAGAAAATACTGCGTATCGTGCATGCGTTCGTAAGTAGTGCTACAATCACACTATAATCTATATTTATAAAACAAAGTCGTGTTAGTTACACCACTTATAACTCAAGATCGGCTGGACCGACGTTAGTTAACTCTTTTTTGGTGGATTCTTCTCCTTAGTTTTTTTTAATTATTTTTCAAGTGTAAACGACACTTCAAATAAAAAAATCATCTGCAGCGTCATAGCTCGTTCTAGGGCCAAATTGGTAAAGGCATCGCCGATCACAGGCGAGGTTGCGGGTTCGAGTCCCGCAGGAACGAAAGTTTTGGGTTACATTTAAATTTAATGATTCTTTTCCGCTCCGAATAGCAGAATAAGTAATAAAATATTTGGTGGGGGGGGGGGGGGGGGGGGGGGGCTGTTTTTCACCGGGAGCTACCCGTGCGAAGCCGGGGCGAGTCGCTAGTATAATATAAAATAATATTACAAATGCGAAAGTTTGTGTTTGTTACGTCTTCACACTGAAACGGCTGGACGGATTTAGATACAATTTGGAATAGAGATAGCACACCTGGAATAACAAATAGTTTTTTTTTTATCCCGATATTCCCGCTCCTAGCTGGGGTTGAAGCTATCACCTTTTCCGGGTGCGGGTGTGAGCGACCATGACCGCTCCGATACCATTTTGGACGAATGGTAGTGTTCTGCAAAAGTCACGAGCAACTCGCCTGAGTACCCGGATTGTAAGCGGCGAGACGGGCGGCAAGACCTACCGCAACTGATCCTGGCCTCGGCCGGGTAAAGCGCGCTACCGCGTATAACCGAAAGGTTGGTCGCGCAGCCACTCTATACACGTATAGATGATGAGGGTTTGGTCCGAGACTTATGCGGGTAACACCGCGGGGCGCAGGTAGTAAGTAATAATGTTTTATGCAATTTGTCATAACCTACCCAGCATAAAAATTATTGCATGTACTATTGCGAACATTACCTTGCCAATAATACACCCGATCAGTTCATTGGGCACGGTCATCTCGTGCGACTGCTGATTGGTGGCCGTGGGCTGGTTGCGCGTCTGATTGGTGGAGCGCAGCTGCGAGCCGGCCAGTGCTGCCAGAGCAGCTGGAATACGACAATACATAAATGCATCAAGTGTTTTTAAAAACTCAAACAATATGGTTTTTATCATAAAAGCGGGAATTTTACACCGGTATAGGTGTAGAAACCGGCCGGTACCATCTCAAATTTCGGGAGTCTGACACCGATACGTGATTAATTACCGATTTGCAAAATGAATGATGTAGTTCACAAAGATATTTTAAATTTAATTATTTGTTGGTTGATTCAGTATTTTCTATCCAGTTTCAAATCACATCAAAATCATTTATTGCGTAATATGGGTTTGTTACAGAATGGTTATTGCAACCGTTTAGATACAGTAATTTCCTTGGTTTTTCTATCCAGTTTCCTCAGTATTTCATACCCAGTTTACGCTAGACGTGTCAAAGATTCTTAGTATTTCCTATATACATTTTCTTGGGATTCAAACTCGAATCTGAATAATAGTCGCTCCCTAAGATTAAGATGTAAGTGATACATAATGTTTTTTCGATATTCAAGTTACCTGCAGGATTGATTCCAGTAGAGTTATTTGGTCCAAGACCCCCGAGGCCCAGCGCAGCTAATCCGGCCAGTGGAGACTTTGCTAGACCGCCCATCTTTATAAGACAAAAAATTATTAACACACTGATCTCAAAGATATAAAGTAGTTTTTCAAATTGCGGATCAATTTTGAAGGCACGAATTGTTTTTACAGATTTCCATGATGATGTTGGAGTGTTTTAAATCTTTTTTTAAGCGTTTAATTAATGTGTCTTCAAAATTGCTCTATAAATTGGTTATAGTTTTCAGCTCCAGCTGCTTGTTTACATCTTCTCTGACAGAGCCGGGAAGGGGACGCTGGGAGGGTTACCTGGGTACAAACTATAACATTTACAAATTAAACATTGCAACGCTAAGAAAATTCACAACAATGCGGCATGTCTAATTCAGACGAATCTTACAAACGCTACACTATCAATCTGCATTAAACACACCACCGCAAGACAGGGGGGGCTTGCGAATTTCCTCAGCCATACTCAGAATTCCACATTGTGAGTTGATTGGTGCTGCCCAAGGAGGCACCTCAAAATTCAAAAATAGGCATAATTTACTGAACTATAACAACACAAATTGTATCAAAATTAAGCCATGCGCTTACATGGTTAATCATAAATATTATTTTTGGTGATAACAAAAGAATGTCGGAAAGGCAATTTATAGGCAAAGGATAGGTGCAGATACGGGATGTATTATTCGAATCGCTGAATGTGCGAGAACATTAGAAGTACTCGAGTCTCGTACCTCGGCAATGCCAGAAAACAAACAGATAAAGCTTCAACTGCATGTGTTTTCTCTACACATGGTCTATTATTGTAGGTGCTAAATTCTTACAAATAAAATATTAAGATATAAAAATTATTAAATTGGAATCTACTGAAATACTAAAGGGGTTGCGTGCAAAAAAGTAAATAACGATGGTTTCCAAGCATAGGGTACAGCGTAAAATAAATAAGGTTATCGTAGTCACATCACCGGGAATCTATAGGGGCTATAGAAATACAAGGTTAACTCATTTCCGCTACAGGGCTCGACACCACACATCCAAACCAATTCGAGGGAATTCGGGGCAGCACCATTCACATAGTATCACTCTGAACACACAACCTCATAGAGAATTTGAACATTTGAGATTTGTAAGATGTTACATAAAGGTAATAGATTCAGGTATTTTCCACGCAGAAATAAAGAGCAGAAAGATCATTCAAGTGTCTACGAGGGGGTATAGTTTTCGATCAATACAGCGGAGTAAACTACCAATACCTTCTTAAAATTGAACATAATGATTGGTTGATACAGACAAACAATGGGAGTGAAATGTATTGTGAATATGTGAAAATCGTACTGTAGTGCAGCTTCAATAACTTTTTTTGAAGACAATTACCGTTTTAAATCGTTTAGTATTTATATCCTTGGTTGACAGAGCTATGCTATTGTAACTAAAAATACCTACTACTATAAAAACAAACAAGATTTTGAATTCGACTTTTTTTGTGTAGATAACGTTATAAAATAGCAGACAAGTAATTCCTCATACGGCAAAGTTTTTGTTAACTTTTTGTAATTCATGTTCTAATTTAAATAGTCTACAAAAAATTCTAAAAATATTAAATTAAATTTTGAAATAACTAACATAAGTAGTTTATTTATTGAAGTCACAAGGATCATTTCGAATCGTCTCCCTAAACTAAGGTGAATTTACCCTTGTTCCACGCGAAGCTCTGAAGGATTGAGTAAAGTGGCGCGCTACAGTTTTTCACTCTGTTTTATATGTAATATCTTGACAAAACAGCTTTACGACTGATGATGAATGGTTACCGTCGCCTATTGACAAACATCTAAGTAAAAAGTCAAGTCAAAAGTATTTTATTCATTGAAATCACAAGGATCATTTTGAATCGTCTTATAAAATAAATTTACTCCTGTTCCAATGCGACCTAACCTAGAAGAATCAGACAACAAACACGGCGCGCGCTTTATTTAATGATCCTTCCGATCTGATCTGAAACACTGTACATTGGCTTTGCCAATGCGTAGCCTGCCCCAAAGGAGTCTTTTAACATTTTTTGCAAGAGGTCCCTCGCTATTGTAGTTTTGCGGGAAAACCTCGGAAGCGAGCTCATTCTACAACTTGCATGTTGTCAATATCAACCAATTATCTGCATAACAAGTCTGAGTTGGGTAAGTAAAGGGCGGGTGAGCTCTATGAGGCGGGTGTCGAGCGTACGACTCACAATGTGGTGCTCGTGAAGCGACGGGTGTAGCAGGTGGTGCGGGGGCAGCGCGCCCACGAGCGGCGGCTTCATGTCCAGCAGTGGGAACACGGGCGCGCACACCGCCTGCGGGCGGCCCCACGCAACTTAACAACTTCACGTTTATTCTCTATTCCCAACATAGACTAGTTTTCCGACACAAGGGCGGATCTGTGTAGTACACCTTCACCAAAGTTTTGAGCGTATTTTTGATCCTCAACTTGCGTTATCGGCTTACTCCCATCAAACACACTATTTTTGATCCTCAACTTGCGTTATCGGCTTACTCCCATCAAACACACTATTTTTGATCCTCAACTTGCGTTATCGGCTTACTCCCATCAAACACACTATTTTTGATCCTCAACTTGCGTTATCGGCTTACTCCCATCAAACACAATATTTTTGATCCTCTACTTGCGTTATCGGCTTACTCCCATCAAACACACTATTTTTGATCATCAACTTGCGTTATCGGCTTACTCCCATCAAACACACTATTTTTGATCCTCAACTTGCGTTATCGGCTTACTCCCATCAAACACACTCTTTTTGATCCTCAACTTGCGTTATCGGCTTATTCCCATCAAACACACTATTTTTGATCCTCAACTTGCGTTATCGGCTTATTCCCATCAAACACACTATTTTTGATCCTCAACTTGCGTTATCGGCTTATTCCCATGAAACACACTATTTTTTCGGCACAAGGGCAGATCTGTGTGGTTTGACCGAATGGAAGGTGTAATAGAAAAAACTAATATTTCACGAGGCCATTTTCACTAATTTATTTAAGTTATTTATAATCAAATTATCTGTGAAGACATGTTTGATACGTTGGATCCGCCCTTCGACTACCAACATGTCGCGATCTATTATCTTTTCCCAAAGAAAAATATTAAAACTTCTGAAATGTGTACCGTTAGTGTGTTCTTATCAAAATGTTCTTCGTGTAAACGTTATAATGGTTTAGTTACCGTGTGAAACTGGAACGAATAGAGAAACACGGCGTGAGTTTATACCATGATTGATTAGCTTAGGTATACTATTAAATTAGTACTTATAGCTATTCTATCTTTGGTGTATATCTTGCTTTTTGTAGTGTAGGTTAGACCCTACTAACGGCTGTACCGATGTCGATGAAATTTAGTACAGAGATTATGACCTGGATTGAGAAATAGCCTACCCGTTATCGTGGTACCGCGCGGACGGAAGCTAATGTCGTGTAACTTACATCCTGCGCGGGGACGGCGTAGTTGCCCTGGATGGTGTAGGCCTGTCCGCCGGCCAGGATGACGGGGCCGGCCACGTTCGGCTTCGGCCTGTACGCGATCGTAGCTCCTTTGGGTGGGCTCTGGAACAATTGATAAATTGCATCACATTATTTGAAGGACATTGTATACTAATAATATTATTCTACAGAAAATATTATATTTCTTGGAAAAACATAAATATAGAGGTAAATGTGAAAACAAAATTCAAATCAGTTTTATAGCCAATTACACATATAACTGAGTGCATTTTCCCCAGTTGTTAGAATAAAAACTTAACTGTGTTACTGTAGGTATTAATAATATTTTTTCATAAGCGCTGTATTTTTGTGTACTAACCAAATTATGGAAATGTGTGTATGAATAAAAAAAAATTTAAAGCAAAGAACTTACAAATGTGATATAAAATGTGCACAATCTATCGGTTTTGACTGTGGTTGTATGTCGCGCGATCGTACCTCTATCATAACTGTACATGTCGCGCGATCGGGGCCCTGGAGTACATACCTCTATCATAACTGTACATGTCGCGCGGTCGGGGCCCTGGAGTACATACCTCTATCATAACTGTACACGTCGCGCGGTCAGGGCCCTAGAGTACATACCTCTATCATAACTTTACACGTCGCGCGGTCGGGGCCCTGGAGTACATACCTCTATCATAACTGTACACGTCGCGCGGTCGGGGCCCTAGAGTACATACATACCTCTATCATAACTTTACACGTCGCGCGGTCGGGGCCCTGGAGTACATACCTCTATCATAACTGTACATGTCGCGCGGTCGGGGCCCTGGAGTACATACCTCTATCATAACTGTACATGTCGCGCGGTCGGGGCCCTAGAGTACATACCTCTATCATAACTGTACATGTCGCGCGGTCGGGGCCCTAGAGTACATACCTCTATCATAACTGTACACGTCGCGCGGTCGGGGCCCTGGAGTACATACCTCTGTCATAACTTTACACGTCGCGCGGTCGGGGCCCTGGAGTACATACCTCTATCATAACTGTACATATCGCGCGGTCGGGGCCCTAGAGTACATACCTCTATCATAACTGTACACGTCGCGCGGTCGGGGCCCTAGAGTACATACCTCTATCATAACTGTACATGTCGCGCGGTCAGGGCCCTAGAGTACATATCTCTAAAATAACTGTACATGTCGCGCGGTCGGGGCCCTAGAGTACATACCTCTTATCATAACTGTAAATGTCGCGCGGTCGGGGCCCTAGAGTACATACCTCTATCATAACTGTACATGTCGCGCGGTCGGGGCCCTAGAGTACATACCTCTATCATAACTGTACATGTCGCGCGGTCGGGGCCCTAGAGTAAATACCTCTATCATAACTGTACATGTCGCGCGGTCGGGGCCCTAGAGTACATACCTCTATCATAACTGTACATGTCGCGCGGTCGGGGCCCTAGAGTACATACCTCTATCATAACTGTACATGTCGCGCGGTCGGGGCCCTAGAGTACATACCTCTATCATAACTGTACATGTCGCGCGGTCGGGGCCCTAGAGTACATACCTCTATCATAACGCTGCAGATGTGGTAGATGCACTGCGTGATCGCGTCGCACGTGCCGCTGATCGTGACGGCTCTCTCGGTCGAGTTCGGCAGCATCTCACTCGCCACCTGTAACGTAGTGTTGCCAATGTCACTTCACTGAACTACATATTTGTAATGTACACATACAGACAACATTTTATAAAAGAGTGACATGATACCATCGTACATGAGCGAGGATGGCACCACTGGGGCCATGTCTGGCAGCGAGATGGTGCAAGACAGCGTCGCGGAGCGTACATGAGCGAAGATGATGCCACTGGGGCCATGTCTGGCACCGAGATGGTGCAAGACAGCGTCGCGGGACGTACATAAGCGAGGATGATGCCACTGGGGCCATGTCTGGCACCGAGATGGTGCAAGACAGCGTCGCGCGGCGTACATGAGCGAGGATGGCGCCACTGTGGCCATGTCTGGCAGCGAGATGGTGCTAGACAGCATCGCGGGGCGTACATGAGCGAGGATGGTGCCACTGGGGCCATGTCTGGGAGCGAGATGGTGCTAGACAGCGTCGCGGGGCGTATATGAGCGAGGATGGTGCCACTGGGGCCATGTCTGGCAGCGAGATGGTGCTAGACAGCGTCGCGGGGCGTAAATGAGCGAGGATGGTGCCACTGGGGCCATGTCTGGCAGCGAGATGGTGCTAGACAGCGTCGCGGGGCGTAAATGAGCGAGGATGGCGCCACTGTGGCCATGTCTGGCAGCGAGATGGTGCTAGACAGCGTCGCGGGGCGTACATGAGCGAGGATGGCGCCACTGTGGCCATGTCTGGCAGCGAGATGGTGCTAGACAGCATCGCGGGGCGTACATGAGCGAGGATGGTGCCACTGTGGCCATGTCTGGCAGCGAGATGGTGCTAGACAGCATCGCGGGGCGTACATGAGCGAGGATGGTGCCACTGGGGCCATGTCTGGGAGCGAGATGGTGCTAGACAGCGTCGCGGGGCGTATATGAGCGAGGCTGGTGCCACTGGGGCCATGTCTGGCAGCGAGATGGTGCTAGACAGCGTCGCGGGGCGTACATGAGCGAGGATGGCGCCACTGGGGCCATGTCTGGCAGCGAGATGGTGATAGACAGCGTCGCGGGACGTACATGAGCGAGGATGGCGCCACTGGGGCCATGTCTGGCAGCGAGATGGTGCTAGACAGCGTCGCGGGGCGTACATGAGCGAGGATGGCGCCACTGGGGCCATGTCTGGCAGCGAGATGGTGCTAGACAGCGTCGCGGGGCGTACATGAGCGAGGATGGCGCCACTGGGGCCATGTCTGGCAGCGAGATGGTGATAGACAGCGTCGCGGGACGTACATGAGTGAGGATGGTGCCACTGGGGCCATGTCTGGCAGTCTTTTATGACATTTATGAGACAGAGAGGTCTATTCTGAGGCCAGCCACACCATCACTTGAGGCGTTTTTTGTTTTTTATTTACTTGTTGCGTGATCTGCGTGTTGACGGAACAAGCAGATGGCCCACCTAATGTTACCTCTGCGTACTATTATTTATTCTGTGCCTCTACTTTTAACAATGCATTTCAGTGGCATTGCACCGCGCCCGCCACCCTGAGACATATAGATGGAAAGTCTCATGTGCCTGTAATTTCACCGGCAACCATACCCTTCAAACCAGAACACAGCAATGCGAGCACAAACACTACTGCTTTGCGGCAGAAATAGGTATGGAGGTAGTACTTCCCCGGACGAATTCCATTACTAGCTCTACCATTACTAGAAAGCTATATGGCAGGTATATGGAGAGTTGCAAGTACCTGTATATTGGCGCCGGTGGAGTCGCGGATCTCCTTGATCTTGGAGCCGCCCTTGCCGATGAGCGAGCCGCACTGCGACGCGGGCACGATGAGGCGCAGCGTGATGGGCGCGCGCGACCCGCCGCCGCCCTCGTTGAACTGCGAGCACCACTGTAAGCGAAACTCCTGTCAACGCGCGCGCCGGCTCATCTCTACAACACTATTTCAAATTTATTATTATTATGAGCCTGTGGTGTCCCACTGCAGGGCAAAGGCCTTCCCTTCCTTCCTTCCATTCGTCTCTATTGTTGGCTAATTGGGACCAATCCTTCAAGTAGGAGTCTAGCTCATCCCGCCATTTCCGTCTGGGCCTTACACGTAGCCGTCGTCTGTTTAGGATCCAATCTGTCGTGGTCTTTGCCCATAGTTCTTATGACATAATGCACACATGTCCAGCCCAGTCCCATTTAAGTTTAGCAGCTTTTTGAGCGACGTCAGCTATCTGTGTTTGGGAGCGTATTCTCGAGTTCCTTATTCGGTACGTGAGTTTCACACCTAGGATTCCAAATACACCATGAAAAAAAAAACCTGCATAATCAGTATTCGATAAAGATTGAATCTACGCAAAAAAAGTTACCAAATAATAATTTCCAGGAATATCCATAAAAAAAAGGAAACAATTGGTCAAAACTATTTAATAGTGCATGCGCCATAGATTACTACCAAGTTATTATTACAACGCGTCACGCGTCACCGCACAAACTCAAGCGCGAGTATTATGTCCATAAATTTATTCGGATTTTGTCAAGAAAACAAATGTTATTACCTTTTTTTATTCCATTCGAAAAAACATAAACATTACGCAGATTAAATTTGCACCGAATTCTTAATATCCAGTTATTTTTTTTATGGTATATTTGGAATAGTGGTGTATACAGGGTGGGGCACATTTTTGGCCCCTTAAGGGTAGCGACCTTTTCTTTTGTAGTTAGAAGGTTTTGTTCTTAGGAACCTTCTGTTTTATTTTGAAGAGAAAAATATTGGCATTTATAGATTTTTGAAAAAAAGTATAGTTCACCCTAAAAATTACATTTGTCAAAAAAAAACAAGTTGGTGTTAATCGACTCTATTTACAACCAGGAACACTTTTCCCAAAGTAACTTACCAAATCAAATCGTAAGTTTTAGCAATAGTTAAAAAAAACAATTCCCATACATTAAAAGGTAGCCACCCTTAAGGGGCCAAAAATTTGCCCCACCCTGCATTACTAAGAGGAGTGGTATGTAGTGCGTTAATTGGGCCCTTTTGCACCCGAACGTTCTGTTTCGGCTATTATTCCATCAAACGATAAGGCCACCCATTGTACATACATACATTAACTCTTTATTGTACATAACAGATATTAAAACACACCGAAACACTAAGATAGGGTACTAGAAAACGATATACAATATATGTATAATACAATACATTACATGGATAGATGTTTTTTTGATGATGCATAGAAAATACCCAGAACACCCTGAACAATTATCTGCAAATTGCACAAACATTTGTTCCGAGGCAAGAATCGAACCCGCAACCTCCTGCGCCGCAGGAGAATCTTCGACCGCCGCGCCAGAGGTTTTTTTTTTTTATAATATACAGGCAGCTCTCGGAGCTGATGCGTGTATATCTTAGTCCTTATTAGTGCACTTTAAATGTTTATAAAGTCTATTTTTGAAAGAATTCGCTGAGGGGGCACTGATCACTGAGTCTGGTAGCCGGTTCCAAGTGCGCACGACGCGATTAGGCAAACATATGTTATATGGAAGATTGTACTGAATTTTTGTTTAGTTAATCCTATTATATTTACTTTAGTGCACCATACAGTGTTAATCTATCTATCTTCATGACATTTTGTGCTGGCATCGACCCAAAATCCTTCTCTATTATTTGAAGGAGTTGGGCGGCTAGTGGATGTTCAGCGAGGGGGCAATCCAACCAAATTTTTAAATTTTTTTATATTTTCAGAATTATGGATCAAGCAGATGGCACCTGATGATAAGTGGCACCCTCTGTCTATGAACAGTGCATTATCACATAGGTCACTTCCACCTAAGACGCGCCCTATGTGGCATTGCACTGCGTCCGCCACCCTGAGACATAAAGATGAAAAGTCTCATGTGCCTGTAATTTCGCCGGCAACCCTACTCTTCAAACCGGAACACAGCAATGCAAGCACTACTGCTTTGCGGCAGAAATAGGTATGGTGGTAGTACTTCCCCGGACGAACTCTTTCACAAAAAAGCTCTACTACTAATGCGGGACGTAAGTGCACATTTGAATTAGATTGAGGGGTCCTATAACTCTTGACGTGAGAATAATAAACTACACCCCAAGGCACTTCTAACCTGAGTATACCTTCAAAATGTATTTGGTTGTAGTTTTCATACAAGTGAAGAACTTTGCTTGTATGGATAAACAACACCCCAAGGCACTGGTTAATAATTGGTTGGTAATTGGTTAGTAATTGGTTATATTTTTAAATTCTTATTGTTTAATTTAATATGTTTACCAAATCATTGTTTATATTTTTGAAATTCTTATTTTTAATTTAATATGATTGCCTACCTATGTTAATTTTTATACCTATGTAAATTCATTAGTGTAATTGGCCTGTGCCGTTCTAGTTGAATAAATAAATACAAATACAAATTAAATACTTCTAATCTGAGTATACCTTCAAAATGTATTTAGTATAGTTTTCATACAAGTGAAGAACTTTGCTTGTATGGGATCATTACCTCTTCGAACTTCTTGCATATGAGCGTGAATGCTTTGAAAATAGCACTTGTGTTTCCAGTGACAGTGACAATGCGCTCCGGGCATGATCCATCGGATATATTGATTTTGGCTCCAGACTGAAAGGTAATAAGATGAATTAGGACACAATTGTTCCATAAATAATGAGAGGGAATAAGGCTGCATTCGCAACGTGCCACGCAGTCTACAGCGGGGCACTTAGATACTACAGCGGGGCACTTAGATACTACAACGGGGCATTTAGATACTATAACGGGGCACTTAGATCGTCATCTTACTGATCAATCATTACCACATCATTCAACAGGAGTGTACAAACGTTTCAATTCAACTCTCTACATACAAACGATGTTTTCTCCTATTTTGGATATTATCTCACCAACATAAATACATACAAAAACACGCCTTTTTCCCCCGAAAGGGTAAGCAGAGCCTGAAATGGGCCTCTATTCACGAGGGTTGCACCATCGTGGGAAATACACGTGACAAGTGGTGAGCTCATCGCCACCATTGCTTCCCACGACTGATTCTGCTAACGCTTTCTTCCAGTAATACCATATTCCTCAGATAAGCTAGCAGCCAGGACAAATCTTATACCAACGAATCTTACAAACAAGTCCGGGTAATAACCCCATCAAACACTGTACAAATGATCAATACACTACTATGTAGACCCGTGGTTTGTCAGTTCCATATAAAAATAATTAATTTGGTTAAAATTAAAAAACCTCATCGCTATTAAACGGCTGAACCGATTTTGATCAAACATAGCTAACAACACTCCAGACACATTCACCTTTCAAAAAAAAAAAACGAAATCGGTTCATCCGTTCGGAGCTACGATGCCACAGACACACACACACACACACACACACACACACACACACACACACACACACACACACACACACACAGAGACACGTCATACTTATAACACCCCGTCGTTTTTACGTCGGGGGTTATAAATTACATGGTTTTGAAATCACACTGACTTAAATATTTGTACGGATATTTTGTAATCTTATCATTGGCGCAACATCGTCCGGCAGAAAGTGATCCATGGAGGGGTCCACGACCCTCAGCATTAAGGAATACGACGCGAGGAGGAGTTACATTTCATACAATTACATGGGAAACTGACAAACCGCAGGTTTAGATATTAGTCTCTAGATTGTCTACAAAATTTAAGAATTGAATGAATAATAAATAATAAAATAAATAATGATGGACAAGTTCACACAACATTATCTAGCCCCAAGCTAAGCCAGAGCTATTGTTATGGGTACTAGATAACTGATATACTTAATATAATACAATACATGGATAGATATTTTTTTATCATACATAGTAAACACCCAGAACACCCTGAACAAATATCTGCAGAACGCACAAATATTTGTTCCGAGGCGGGAATCGAACCCGCAACCTCCTGCGTCGCAGGCGAACCATCGCCAGCCGCGCCACAGAGGTCGTCAGAATGAATCAGAATAAATATCCAAATGTGTGTGGATAGAACTTCGTTTTGTATCCCTTAATACTATTGCACAGTTTTAACTATCCGCGCCGGCCTGTTTCAAACTTGCGCAATTATGGAACTCCAACTTACTTCTTCTCTGAATTTCTTAACAATCTCTCCTTTTTTGCCAATGATACTGCCAACTTCCTGTAAATAAACAAGTCTAACATTAATTTCTATGCATTCAATTGCTGACACCGAAAATAGCCGGAGGGACAACACATAGGCGCGTATTGTGCAACGAGTTGTACGTAATTAATGCAGTCCCGCTTAGATTTATCGTAGGCACAAAAGATTTCCTGTCTGGGTGCCAATAATAGCTGTCGCATCGAGTTCTTTGCAGGCGGCACGCGCCGCGTCGGGGTGCATCAGGACGGTTATAGAGACGAGATCGTTGGTTTCTGCCAACCGGCATATTGACTCCTGCAGTATGGGAACAATGTTATGCTCAACTATCTTCATACATCTCGGGTGACGCAAATAGCAATGTTGATTGAAAGTAAAGTGATTGTCAGTTCAAAGAACTTTCGCTGTAACGCATTCAAATCGGTAACTAGTATTGGATCTATGAATTATTTACTGGACTTTTCCGCATTTGATGCAATAAATGAATTGTAACTAACATTGTTAATTAGTTCCTGAAATCTTACTTATTTATTAAATAGAAGAAATTAATTACTTTTAGTAGTAGTAGAGCTTTTTTGTGAAATAGTTCATCCGGGGAAGTACTACCACCATACCTATTTCTGCAGCAAAGCAGTAGTGCTCACATTGCTGTGTTCCGGTTTGATGGGTAAGGGTGCCGGTGAAATTTTAGGCACATGAGACTTTTCATCTTTATGTCTCAGGGTAGCGGGCGCAGTGCAATGCCACATAGGGGGCGTCCTAGGTGGACGTGACCTATGTGGCACTGTTCATAGGCAGAGGTTACCATTTAACATCAGGTGGGCCATCCATCAGCTTGTTCCGTCATTCCGTCAGAATCCTAGTTTTTATGCACCCGTCAGAAGCATAAAAAAAAAATTGAAGTTTTTCAATCACGCGTAGCGGCTGAACAGATTTCGATGAAAACTGATAGATCGATTATGGCTATTTATGACATCAACCAAAGCTACTTTTTAACCTGGTAGGTACCACGCAACTGAAGCCACAACCTGATGCTAGTTTGACAAACATAGCTAGACGAAGCCTCCCCGTAGATTTATATTACCTAAGTGAACGACAGAACAAGCAGATGGCCCACCTGATGATAAGCGGTAACCTCTGCCTATACTCAGTATGTACTCAGGTGGATGCTGCTGCCCATCCTGGCGTAACGCCATAGTCGCCTATTACGACATCCACGAGAGGAGATGGAGTCGTATTCTTACCAAAGATTCGTGTGACAGTATGACACTGACATTCACCAAAGTTACTGTATGAAAAATGTTGAAACAATGCTTTGTGTACATTATATAGTCTGGTACGATCAGAACAATCTTCGATAAATATTTACATTCCATTTGTTTAATTGAACAGTTTGAGGAATAGCTGAGAATAAAGACACCAAGTAGACTGATATAAAAGTAAACAAAGACAGTGCATACATCAAGTATACAGTAAGGTTACGACACATCTCAGCATGCAGTACTTAACAACACAACAAACATAATTTCAATTATAAAAATATAAATCGATGAGTTTGATTAAGAGGGTGAGTGCCGATAGTTGGCTGCATGCCAGATGTACTTTGTATTGGATTACAGCCAATTAAAAGTACCTAGACTTGCGGTGGACCGACATCAATACATTTCACATGTCAGGCCTATCTGATCTAGCCACATCAAGGTGAGCTAAATTAGTTTTGGGATTGAGTAACATGAATCAAAATAAACACCTGAGTTTATTCAACTAGGACTCATTATGAAATGATCCAACATTCTTAAGAGGAGTGTACTGCTAGGGCACTTTATTCTGCTGCATACAAAGAAGTTTGCTCGTGTATTGCCTACCTCATCAAACTGCAATATAAAGGGCGTCCCAAGACTATGTGACATGAAGGGAAAGTACCTTAAATATTGTAGATAGGATATGTTGCTGAAAGGCGACTTTATTTTATTATTAAAAGTAAGTAATACTGCATTCAAAGATTTTCTAAAAATTACTTGCTTCGTCTGGGAATCAAACAAAACATTTAATGTTATTCTTTTGTTATAAGATACTATATTACTCAAGAGGAATTATAATTTTTTGTCAATTCTTTCAATTGGCATCATAAAAATGCGCGGTGTTTTTTTTCACATTTAAGTTGGTTCGATTCCCAGACGAAGCAAATAATTTTTAGAAAATCATTGGATGCAGTATTACCTTGTACTATTATATATTCTGTGTCATTACTAAGTATTAAAAATAAAATAAAGTCTCCTTTCAGCAATCTCCAATCTTTAAGGTACTTTCCCTTCATGTTGCATAGTCTTGGGACGTCCTGTATGTGGTATACATGTACTTTACACTAATATCTAGACTAATGTACATGAATCAAACTAGCATGGGTTATAAGATTCCCATAAAAATCTTTGTGACATTTCAAAACCATATAACTTTAATGAATCTGTGATTGACTTAGTCGATATTAGTGTGTTTAAAAAAATTTATTGACTTGATCAAATTTATATCCAAAAGAAAAGAGTAAACTTGGTTTGTATGGTGCGAGCTAGCGGTACAGTTTTCTTAAATTGGTTATATAAGCAGCCAGGTATTTTTTATCATTGGTAGAAAGTAAATAGTGAATATATACCTCAATACCTTAAGGAGATTAGGACAGTAATTGCGAATAATAATGAAAGCCTAGTCACCAGGCAAGCCTACATAGGTAATAAACAGGATACTGTGTTAAGAATCCATACAAGTGAGAGTACCCTAACAAGATTTAAATAACAAAGTCATATTAGATTACCATATTAGGTTCACGACTGTGTAAATACAACTCTTTCTTGCTTTAATTTTATCACATACATTTTAAACAATGCCATTTTTAATAAAAGGAAATTTATAGGACTGTGTTAAAGAATGCACAGACCGGTCACATACCCTTGTACAAGTACAAGTAGATGCAAAACCTTTACAGTGTACATTCCAGTTTATTAGATTTTCTTGTTACAATAACTAGGTATATAAGAGCTTAAAATTGTAAGATCTATTATTGGTTTTGTCCATTTGGAAAGTGATTGGCTAAACATATGAGATTTCTTACAGTTCTCTACATTCATTCATTACAGAAAGGAATTAAAAAATGCTCTCAAGATAGGATTAACTAGGTACCTAGTTGTTAGGTTGCAGCTATTTTAAAATAACTAAGGACTAGGATTGTGCTGGTGATTATAAATATACTAATGCTACAAGCAAAGGCATTTAGATTAGAAGAAGGTAAAGTGTACACTTTCACAGGTGATAAGTACATCACAATTTGGGATGAATGGTGCCAATTGTAGTGACAAATATTAATGAAGCGTTGTCTTACCTTCCCCTGCATAATCAGTCTGATAGTGAGGATAAATTTGGAGTCTTCCTCGTGGACAATGGGGGCTTTGTCGTCCATGCTGGAGGTGTCCATTGTACCTCGCGGTATTTAGTCTGCGTACAGGGCTACGTGTGGGTGGACACAGGGGACACTCCACTCAATCTAATGGCTGGGACTCGGGGGCTCGTGTCACGTACTGCAGGCAGGGTAAGCTGGAAACAGGCGCACATCTCAAAAGGAACGTCCACAGGTGTCGAGCCAACTAAAGGTAAGGGCATGGTTATCGTCCTTGTAAAAAGCAAAGCCGATTACCGAATATTTATTTACAGAGATGGTCGGTGGCAAGCGTAACGGAATGAGGGCGGCAAATGAGGATCTAGACGCTATTATAGACTAACTGGTCTCAGGTACGACCGGATTCTGCGGCTGTAACGTGAGTCGGGCGACTCCGGCCAAGGGACCGTTACTTGAACGCCAGTACCTGTTCGCGGTTCGCGACATAACCTCAGCGACGCGCCTCATGGCAAGCCGACCCAGGTTATCGATCCCGTAAACCCCAAACAATAAACCCCGGAGCCGACTCCCGACAGCTCTTACCTCGAATGGTTTTCCACGTTGTAACAATAACTTAACAATCCTAGCACTAATTATCACCAAGATTTGTATAAAAATCACACTTATCACAATTTTCTTAGTAACTTAGAAATAAAAAATAAAAATATTCCGAACCGACGGTGACGCGTCGTGAAAATGAAGCTTGAGAGAAATTGAGAAATGAAATGAATGAACGAACGAAGAAATGTTTGCATGTCAAACTCACTCAAGTGACATTGGCATACACTATGATTTGACAGCTAGTACATGCGCTAGGCGATAGGGGGGTGCGTTCAATGGGTACACTCTGAGTGCAGAGGGGCAAGTCCGAGTTTACACACACCATCGTAACGATGATCGTAACGGCGAGTGTACGTGTATTGCGTAGTAACTAGCCATTAATCTGTGACGTTTTTGGCACAGATTAATAGCTAGTTATTATGTTATACACGTACGATCGTGTTACGTTCACCGTTACGATGGTGTTTGTAAAACTCAGACTCACCCCTCTGCTTGTCGTTAGAGTGTAGGTATGCCACTGGCAAAATTGTGGAAACTCACAGTAGAAACAACGAAAAGAAAAAACCGGCCAAGTGCGAGTCGTACTCGCGCACGAAGGGTTTCGTACCATTATCTATAAAAACGGCAAAAAAACACGTATTGTAAATATCTATTTATTCTGTTTTTTAGTATTTGTTGTAAGAGCGGCAACAGAAATACATCATCTGTGAAAATTTCAATTATCTAACTATCACGGTTCATGAGATACAGCCTGGTGACAGGCGGACAGACAGACAAGCAGACAAATGGACAGCGGGGCCTTAGTAATCGGGTGTTTTTTCCATAGACTTACCTAGTATTTTTGCTACGTTGAACTAGATCTATGGTTTTTTCAAATGCTAAAAAACTTAAGAAGGAGAAATTTTTAAAATGTTGCTTGATTCGTCAAGGACGTAAATATTTGTTACAAATAATTTTCTCCAGGCTACTGTAAACATTAGGTATATCATGATATCGCTCAGGGTTCAAAAACGCGATAAGTAGGTACCTACCTTCCTATAAGACAATATTGAAGTGAAGTTGGACGGTGCAGCGGTGTGTCCTCCTACTTGTACTATTATTTATTCTGTGCCTCAGGTACGGAGGCCTGTGCTCTAGGGTCCCATGCAAATCCGTCTGCGGTTTTTTTTTAATTTATAATTTCTAGACCTACTTGTATTAAGTAGTTGTGCCTACCTAGTTTTTATTATATATCTGTAATTTAAGAGATAGGTAGTTCTATGGTAACAGGTGTTGTGATAGTACCTATTGCTAAAATGACGTGATGGAGACCCAGTGCGAAGCGTTTAGTCTCCACCTACCTATGTCGAAAATGCACTAAAAATCAAACATCCATTCAATTTTAATTGAACAATAAGCTTTAGCACTCTGTGTAAAATAAACGAGGTTTTTCCGTATTTTTCCCGGAGGTTCCCACCGTTCCCACCCAACACTAATGGACTGTTTCATAGGTAGGTAGAAATTGTTTGTACCTGCGCTGTCGTAGGACGAAAAGCGTAGATATATACCTAGTAAAATAGGTAGTGAGTTAGTAGAATGAAGAACTTTATCTAGGTATTTATCGTAAAAACCGAATTATAAACTTCTAAACGAATTTATATTGACATAATATTATATACACAATACCGAAAATAACAAATATAGGTAATATATATATTATATTTCATACACTACGGCCAAACCAAGGTTTTTTCTTTAATTTGTCGACCTTCTCTGGCGCTGCTTTCAAATGGCTGGCTGGGATGCGAGAGGTGCGGGTTGGATTCCCGCTTGTTTTTATTCTAATACTAGCGACTCGCCCCGGCCTCACACGGGTAGTGTCGGGGCTTTGTAGGTACGTCTCGCTCCTGCATGTAGACTTTTGTCGCGAGGGAATAGGATAGAAACTTCTCCTTCACTTTTTGAGATCATCGTCATGTTTGTAACAGTAGAATAAAAGTATTGCTAGTAAATACTTTGGGCGGTTTCACACGACGTCCGATCCGTATGTATCCGCTTCTGTTCATGTAACGACAGAATCCACCTTCTTGTCCCTCTAATGATATCTAAGTGAAATACCTATTAGGATATGTACCTATATACTCGTATATAGGTAGATATCTGGTAGGTATATCGATTTTGTTTTGTTGTGGGACTTACCTATGTATGTTAGCAAATACTTTAAGGGCGGTTTCGCACTACTTCCGGTTCTAATCCGATCCGAATCTGATCCGAATCCGATACGAATCCGATCCGAATCCGAGAAAATACGGTCTGGAGTAGTCGTATAACTATTTGTGTGGTAGTTTACGCACTAGATCCGATTTCCGTCATCCGATTTCTGCTAATGTACCATACAAATAATTCTACGACTAAGTATAACACCGGACCGTATTTTCACGGATTCGGATCGGATTCGGATCGGACGGAGTGAGAAACCACCCATAAAGTATTTATTAACATACATAAGTCCCACAACAAAACAAAATCGATTAGATATCTACCTACGAGTATATAGGTACTATCCTAATAGGTATTTCACTTAGATATCATTAGAGGGACAAGAAGGTGGATTATGTCGTTACATGAACAGAAGCGCCTCCATAGTGGATAATCCTGTGCCCACGGATCAGCTTAGGTAAGTACCTACCTTTATTCCATCGCCATTTTGTCTCATCCTTTGATAACGGTAATGGACACAATCCAAATCGAATAGGTACATGTTTTTTTTATGATGTTACCTCTCAGGTTTCTCTACCTATTTGTAAGTCACTTCATAATATTCATGCTAATGGATTAAATGTAGCTACACGTAAGGATATTGTAAAATATTATTGTAATTAGAGGATCAATAAAATGAGGAATAATGTGTTTGAAAAACGTAGTTGAAAAGCTTTTTTTTTCTTTTCATTTTATGAACAAAATCCACTGCCCTTAGATGGTTACACTTAGATGGTTTGTTCAGAAATAATGGACGATAGTAGATTGACGAAACGGGTACATAAGACCAGCGTGAATGGGAAGGGGGAGACCTCGGTGAACGTATTCAGACCAGCCCCCCTATTCCCTATCTTGAAAGTCACTCAGTGACCAACGTTTGACAAGTAAAATTACCATCAATTGACAATTCTTAATAGTATTTTTTTTTTATTGATGATCATTCTTCTTGTCAAACGTTAGTCACCGAGTGACTTTCAGTTAGGGAATAGGGGGCAGATCGGAGACGTTCTGGAAAATGGCCAGGCCAAGAGTACCTTTAACCGACGAGCATGTATGAAGAATGTGATGAGAGTGAATGATGCAAAAGAGGTATGTCAGGATCGTAGCAAGTGGAAATCAGTGGTCTCTGCCTACCCCTCCGGGAAACAGGCGTAAGTTTAAGTATTTGTAATTTCAATAGTTAAAATTCCACGTTATATTGTCAATCTTACAATATCAAGGGCTGTTTTCTCGTGGTCCCAGGATTTTAAGATTTTGATGGAGAAAGCCTACAATAAGCCTAAAATAGGTACCTACTGAGATGAGCTTAGATTTTCAACAGATGATAACTTTCCAAAATCCACGGCGACTCAAATTCAATTGTATAAACATACATACATGGACACACGCCTATTTCCCCGAAGGGGGGTAGGCAGAACCTCAATGGGCCTCTTTTCGCAGTGGGTTGCACCATCGTGGAATATAGATACATAATTGTTTAATGTTTGTTTTTGGCTTAAATTACGATAGATATAATCAGGCCTAGACAAACTCCCTCTCATATACCTAGTTGGGTGGGCTGTATGTTTAACCTTAAGGTGGATGCTCACGCTTGTGGCGCGAAATTCAATATTTTTGGTGTTTTTTGCCCATTACAGCTCATCAACACTTCTTCAGATAGCGAAAGATGTATTCGGGAGAACTAGGAGACTTAACACACATGTTTTAATTGAAAGTATCTCATAAATATCATCAGTTTAGCTACGATACCCCCTAAACACATTTTTACAGTGTTTTTTTTATATTTAGGGGCATCGTAGCTAAACTGATGATATTTATGAGATACAAATATGTGTGTTAAGTCTCCTAGTTCTCGCGAACACAACTTTCGCTATCTGAAGAAGTGTTGATGAGCTGTAATGGGCAAAAAACACCAAAAAACTTGAATTTCGCGCCGCAAGCGTGAGCATCCACCTTAATTTTCAATGACTATTATGCTATACATATCGTTCAAAAAGTTTACTTTAAAATCTATTGCAAAGCCAGGCATTATACTAGAGTAAAAGTTAAAGAACATTTTAGGTAGGATACTCACATTTTACGGTGATATGTCTCCCAACGTCTTTTACTCTTGTTGATATTGTTATTTGCGCTGAACTCCTTTCAGAGATACCTGTAACAAGTAATAAGATTTACAATATACAGGTAAAAATAATTTAGCATCTGTTCTTGTTACCAATTTTTGAGATATAATGTCTTTAAGGTATTATATTGTTGGTCTATACGGGATTAAAATGTAAGAGGAATAATTAGCGTTAGTTAGACGCTAGCGAGACGATAGCAAATGTCAAATATTGGCCAATGACATCGGGGTGGCTAGAAATCTTAGTAATTTTATTAGTTAATATTTGACATATGCTATCGTCTCGCTAACGTCAATTATTGGTGCTTACCACAGGTTCTATGGATTATCGATATTTTTTGTATGATGGGGGTGAATTGGAAAGCTGGATGTGATGTATCGTCAATTTTAGAACTTAGACGGCCACTGTTAGACATTCTAAGAGGGAGGTCTAAGGCCACTAAAGGTGTTCTGAAACGTGCCCTTTGGGCCTTTACCTGTATACAGCAAGAGGGAGGCCACATTGAACATTTATTTCGATAGTTTTATTAGCGTAGGTATATACGCCAGGTGTAACACCAGATTACTTAAAAATTGTATGAGAAAACATTTTATTGAATTTGACTAACTTCTACTGCTCCGATTTTTTTCTTTCGATACAATAAAACAATCCTTACATAAAACGGAGTCGATCCGCATTAAAAAAAAAACTTGATCATAACAACTCATTTTTATGGAGAACTCACGCTTGACCAATAAAATAACTACGCCAAAATATTTTTCATACAAAATTAGTAACTGGTTCTAAAGCCAGTTTTCCTGTATCCTGGGCATATCCAAATCCTTAAGAGATACAGGAAAACTGGCTTTAGAACCATTTAAAAAAAACACTCTAATTATAGACTGTTTTTTTTTTAACTTTGACAGTACCTATGGGCATATCCAAATCCTCATCATCAGTATTATTGTTTAACTCTAGGTTTATTTAGTCAAAGTCTAACTATAACCCTTATAGGTGCTAGTTGTAAGTAGATTTCACTGTTCTATTGCTTTACTGATCATTATAATATAATTATATTAATTATAAATTAAATTAATACTGTCTGGAATATTATATTAATTATGCAAAGTAATCAGTAGGCTTTATATAAATTTCCTCTCGCTAGGTACCGAATCGCCTAAATTAATGACGGACCAATTAAAGTAATTCATGCTTATTGATAAAAATATCCGCGAAAAACTTTGAACATCTTAATTATTTTAATTAAAATTTTGGTTATTCTTTCGGGAAATTAACTTTTAAAAGCTGGCCACACCGTCAAACCAGTCGTTAAGGACGTTGTGGCGTTGCGTCGAGTCAGTCGAGCGATGCGCGTTATTTCCTGCGCTACGAATACGCTACGAAACCGTAGAGCCTTTACAGTTCAATTTCCACTGAACTAATAAAGCTAAACAGGTAAGTAAACAGTTTGATCGTTCGCCTAGCAAGCTTATGATGGTGGGTAGCTACAAAAGACGTTTCACAGCAGGTCCTGGAACCAATTAAAGTTAATAATCCCCTAGAATAAGGGATGCCATAAATGGAGTCTTCTGATTTTAGTTTTATCTTATTTTTTAAACCTTTCTGTGCATTTTTATGAGTTCGCAGCATGATAATAATACTTTTATGGCTCACTCATCTGATGTTAAGCGGTAACCTCTGCCTTTAACAATGCATTATCACATAGGTCACGTCCACCTAGGACGCGCTCTATGTGGCACTGCACTGCGCCTGCCACCTTGAGACATAAAGATCTCTCAGTTGAGTCTCATGTGCCTGTAATTTCACATGCCCTTCAAACCGGAACACAGAAATGCGAGCACTACTGCTTTGCGGCAGAAACAGATAATTATATGGTGACAGTATTTTCCCGGACGAACTCTTTCAAAAAAAAGCTCTACTACTAGTACAATTAAATTGACTACTACTACTTTATTCTTTCTCTTAATTGAAAAGTTTTAGCTTTCCCATGAAATTTAATATTCATGGTAAATATTTCTAATAGTCTAAGATAGCGACTATTTGCAAAAATAGCTGAATTTTCATCTGAAATTAACTTCTAAATGATTAGTTAGAGCATTGAATGTATTGTAGTGCGTTGTATCCCAACAGCGTGATGCTGTTACACCAACAATATTACATTAACGACCTCAGTGGCGCGGCGAGCGAAGGTACGCCTGCGACGCAGGAGGTTGCGGGTTCAATTCCCGCCTCGGATTGCAAACGGCCCACCTGTTGGTAAGGGGTTACCGTAGCCTTTGGACACGCCTGCATTGCCAGAGGCATAACAAGCGCGTTGCCGACCCTTTAAAAATTTCCAAACACCTCTTTTGAAGAACCCAATACTTTAGTCATTAGGAATTTTCATTTGAAAATAACTCGTAAATGATTAGTTAGAACATCGAATGTAGTGCGTTTTATCACAAATTATCATATTGCTCTGTATTTCAGATATACTACCAGCACCTCGAGATATACCAATATCCAAGTAATGAAGCTATCTGTGTCTGTCAATATGTCGTCATGTGTTGCCATGTTATGTCTTCATATTGCTACAGCTACTACAATGTGTATAGATTAAGCCTCAGGAATCCATGTGAGTACCTATATATAGTACGTAGGTAGATTATTGATAGCAGCATTCCAGTGAGATATTCAGTGTGGGTGCAATCTAGAATCGGTGTTATCTTCTGGTGCGACACAAAAGCATGTCTGTTTTGTTTATATTTCATCACCATAATATGATCGTACTTTTGAAAATGTCCGGGAAAAACTTTAACTTTGTATAAAGAAGTGGTTTAAGCTAGCCTAGGCTATAGAGCGTGCCTAAGAAATATAATATACGTACTTACATGCACTCGAAAAACATAACCCTCCTTCTGGCGTAGTCGGGTAAAAATATGTAATTTATCTCGAATGCTCTCTGAGGAACAACATGAATTTTAACATGTATTAGAGGTGGTCGCTTTTCCATACAAACGTATTAGCACAAATATGGGCAAACAGAGTATAATTTTACACTGAAATGACTGTTGTTGGCTTTTATATTGGTCATTATTTGCGGCAACACATATTTGGTTGAAGAAAACAGTGGATTAATAGCGAAAATAACATCGAAATTTTAGTTCATTTATGTCAGTGTGTGGGTGTACACTGACAGTGTAACACACATAGCCGCAGATTAGACAACAGTTACAAGTCTCTTACACGCGACGTTGTCAGCTCGTGACTTACGCCGGCTAAGCGCTGTTGCCGCTTCGATCTGTCATATCATAATTAGCTCGGATAGAAAATATTAGAAAAACAAACATTTAGGATTGGACATGTGTATGCGAATCAGCCAGACAGCCGGAGGCCGCAATGCATTGCAAGGTCTCTACATATGAACTTTGTATAAATAATGGGAGAAAATTAAAATACAAACAACTAGACAGAAATTACAGACACATATAATATTATCTTAATTACGTAAAAATTAAATTAAATACTACTAGCTGATCATAATTACCTATATATTTACGCACAAGGTTTTTTGAACTGAGACCTCACGAATACACACGGTTTAGGAAGGTAACCTTATTTATTTCGAAAAAAATATCTATGTACATCCACATGTGGTTCGAAAAGTTAGACCTTCAACGTCGTTCAAATTCCTAGAAACGGGAGGTCAACAAAGAATGTTATACACTGGTTGTTATTTTATAGAGTATAGGTACCTACAAGTTTCAAGATTCATAAATTTTAGACTTTTCCCAGTATTTGTATCATAAAATCTACAAACGTAAAAAAAACAGCGTTGTAGGATTAGTGGAAGTACCCTAGAGGTTTTGTTTTTTTACATTTTTGATTTACCCTAACATCTCAAAAACTAAAAAAGTTTTGAAATGTCGAAGCGAGGAACTTTCATATTACACCACATTTGATCTGATATTCTCACTTTTTTTTACCTCCTCTTGGACCCCAATATCTCAACAACCCCCCGACCGATATAGCTCATAACCTTACCAACAAATTGTACCAATACTATCACCTCCCAATCAAATTTCATGAAGATCGGATTAACGGTTCGGAAGTTATGCTCGGACAAACATACATACATACATACATACAAATGCCAATTCTTCCAAGTTGAATCAGAGAACTCGCTTCGCTCATTCAATATTTAAAAAAAAAAAAAAAAATTGCCTTGTTTCAGTCGAAGTCAGTTCTGTGTAGGTAGGTGAAACTACAATCTTCAAACAAATTCGTTGAAATGATTCCTAGGGGTATTATTCATTATAATTGCGAGTTAGGGTCTTCGGAAGATTCAGATATGCAGGCCCAGGGTGGGTATTGAACATTTTGCCTCCTGCTTAGAAGACAAGAGTTCATCTTACTATGACATGTTATGTCTGTCCGTGTATGTCACAGCCACTTTTTTCCGAAACTATAGGATCTATGCTGTTGAAACTTGGTAAGTAGATGTATTCTGTGAACCGCATTCAGATTTTCACAAAAAAAATTAAAAAAACAAAAAAAAATGGGGGTTCAGTTCTAAGTATTAGTACTTAGAACTGAAACTCATTTTTTTTTTCATCATTCCTGTTGGTGTGGGGTATCTATGTATAGGTCTTCAAAAATGATATTGAGGTTTCTAATATAACTTTTTTCTAAACTAAATAGTTTGCGCGACAGACACTTCCAAAGTGGTAAAAAGTCCCCCCCCCAACCCCGTAACTTCTAAAATAAGAGAATGATAAAACTAAAAAAAAATGTACATTACCATGTAAACTTCCAACGAAAATTGGTTTGAACGATATCTAGTTAGTAGTTTTTTTTAATACGTCATAAATCGTAAACCATCCAAGAACTTTGATATTATGTTACTTGCTGCTACGGAACCCTTCATGGGCGAGTCCGACTCGCACTTGGCCACTTTTTTTTTTAATTTCCATAATATTATTTGCATGCAATGCATATCAGCCGGCCTAGCCAAATGACATTCGCTTCGAAGCGATTCCATTCCTTTCTAGGCGCTAGTCCAGATGGTACGTTCCTAAGCACTAATTTATTACTAGTAGGTAATTGTGTTTATACTGTACTAGCCATTTCACCGCAGCTTGGCAAACAAACAAATAAACAAAACAACAAAGTTTACATATTTACAGGGAATTAATTTTGTAAAAATTAAAAAAAACCCGAACGAAATAAAACGGCTGAACCGATTTTGATCCAACTAAGCTAAGAACACTCCCGACAAATACACCTATCAAACAAAAACAAAAAACGATTTCGGTTCATCCGTTCGGGAGCCACGTTGGGACATACAGACACACACACACACACACACAGACACGTCAAACTTATAACACCCCTTCGTTTTTCGTCGGGGGTTAAAAAATACAAAATAATAGTGAAGATAAATAAAAAAACATAAAAAAGATAAATATTTTATACATAGTGTAATACAAATTAACAATCTTTTTTTTAAGGAGAATTAGCCTTTTTGAAATACAATCCTTTCCCTCATTGTCTCGCAAGTCGCAAAGGCCTCGAAATTAAAAATAATATAATTAATTTTTATTGAATGGGTATGAATTTTTTTTAATGAATCTTTGCTCTTTTTTAACCCCCGACGAAAAACGAAGGGGTATTATAAGTTTGACGTGTCTGTGTGTGTGTGTGTCTGTCTGTCCCATCGTAGCTCCCAAACGGATGAACCGAAATCGTTTTTTTTTGTTTGAAAGGTGTATTTTTCGGGAGTGTTCTTAGCTTTGTTTGATCAAAATCGGTTCAGCCGTTCAGCGTTGGGTTTATTTTTTTATTTTTACAAAATTAATTACTAACTCAACTATAATCTGGACCTCTTCAAGGCTAGAGTGAATAGGTGCCTTCTAGACCTTTGTGCTCCATCTTCGGCCGCATCGTCACTTACCAACAGGTGAGATCGTGCACAAACAAAGGTCTATAAATGTTTAAAAAAAAAAAAAAAAACTTGTTGAAAATAGGGTCAACTGCGGATTTCCTCAATGAAGAATTGTTACTTCGTCGGCTTTATTTCTCAAACTCAAGACATCACAATAATGGAAATGGAGCGCGACGAATTATTCCCATTTGTCACACTGATCTGTCCCCCCTAAGGTGACAGTTAGAACAAAAAAGTTGGATCTGTCCCCCTGTTGCGTGATTGGGTGATGGCTGGTACATTTGCGTGTAATTTTTATTTTTATTTTAGGTTATTGTATGGAACCCTTCGTGCTAGAGTCCGACTAGCACTTGGCAGTTTTTTTTTATTTTTTATGATACGAATTGGCAAACTAGCATACGGCCTGAAGCCCAATTCTCTTAATTATTTTATAACCACACTGCAAGTTGACCGAAACGAGATTGTATTGTAAATTGACTGAGAAATTGGTATTCTGCTCCCTCACAATAACAAGATAATCTACTTTCGGTTCTTGCGACCATATATTAGAGTAGGATAGTGCTATATAATAATTGTAAAGAGTGAAAGAGAGAATTCTCAGAACTTTGAAACATTCAAGTTACAGTCACATTTCGATATAATTACATTCCGTGTTGTATTGTCAGGTGAGCAGAATACCATTTTTGACGTTTGTGACATCGACACTCGATCGTAACATGATCCGAACTTTAATTTGACTATTTTTTATTACGAGAATTGGCTTTCTGATGTGAAGTGGTCACCGTCGCTTATAGACACCGGCAACACCGGGGGTAATTGTCGATGCGCTGCCTACCCTGAAGGAATTTATGACCATTTTTCATGAAATAAAACATGTCGTACGTAACCAAGCGTTAAAACCTCAGATGGAAGCTCATTCCATAGTTTGTAGGCACAGAATAAATAATAGTACTTTATGGGGAAGAAATGATCTCGAGAAACGACTCGTTCGAGAAACCCAGGGTTCTATGATGTGCGGATGAGCTTTGTCACGGTGCCGGGAAGAGCGATGGTAAAATCTCGATGCGAGGATGAGATCGGAAAGCTCGTCAGAACATTCCCCGTTGTAGAGGCGGTAGAACACGCAAAGAGATCCGATAGCTCTGCGTTGGCTAAGCGGTTCTAGAGTATCGGAGAGCTTGGGGTCACCGATGATGCTAATGGCTCTTCTCTGTAAGGAGTCAAAACGAAGCAGCTGGTACTTGGTTGCCCCGTGCCATAGATGGGAACAGTTTCTACGTGCGGCCTTACTTGTGCTTTGTAAAGCAATAGCCATTGATGCGGCGTAAAATAAAGTTTCTATGTGCATTATATTATGGGGGAGGCCTATGCCCAGCCGTGGACTTCAGTTGATGATCTATCAATAAAAGCTGAAAGTAACTAAATCTTTAGAAAAAAAAGCGGCCAAGTGCGAGTCGGACTCGCCCATGAAGGGTTCCGTAGCAGCAAGTAACATAACATAAAAGTTCTTGGATGGTTTACAACTTATGATATATTAAAAAAAACTACGTACTAGATCTCTTTCAAAACAATTTTCGTTGGAAGTTTACATGGTAATGTACACCATATTTTTTTTTTTAGTTTTATCATTCTCTCTCTCGCAAACTATTCAGTTTAGAAAAAAATGATATTAGAAACCTCAATATCATTTTTGAAGACCTATCCATTGATACCCCACACAGGTTTGATGAAAAAAAAATGTGATTCAGTTTTAAGTATGGGGAACCCCAAAAACTTATTGTTTTTTTCTATTTTTGTGTGAAAATTAGTTTCGGAAAAAAGTGGCTGTGACATACACGGACAGACAGACATACATGACGAATCCATAAGGGTTCCGTATTTTTTTTTTCGGAACCCTGAAAAACGACTTCATAGCTAGGAGTTTATACCCAATACAACATAAATACATACATAGACACACGCCTTTTTCCCCGAAAGAGTAAGCAGAGCCTCTCATGTGCCTCTTTTCACTGTGGGTTGCACCATCGTGGGAAATACACGTGACAAGTGGTGAGCTCATCGCCGCCATTGCTTCCCACGACTGACTCTGCTAATGCTTTCTTCCAGTATAATACATTCCTGAAATAAGCTAGCAGTCAGGAACTACAAGCTAACTACAAGTCCGGGTATAAGACTTAATAAAATTAGTGTGCTGATGAAAATGAGCCTAAACACGGCCAGTCTACTATTATCCATCGAGGAGTTCCGCTGTCCACGTTCCGTCTCCATCATCAGATCAGCTCGCTTTCACCATAGTATTGTACTGTCATCGGAACTAGATAGGTACGAGTATGCCAAATTTCAGCTCAATCGGATATCGCAGGAGACACCATTGTTGCCACCCATGAAATATAGTAGTAGTAGAGCTTTTTTGTGTAAGAGTTCGTCCGGGGAAGTACTACCACCATACCTATTTCTGCCGCAAAGCAGTAGTCCTCGCATTGCTGTGTTCCGGTTTGAAGGGTAAGGGTGCCGGTGAAATTACAGGCACATGAGACGTTTCACCTTTATGTCTCAGGGTGGCGGGCGCAGTGCTATGCCACATAGGGCGCGTCCTAGGTGGACGTGACCTATGAGGTAATGCACTGTTCATAGGCAGAGGTTACCGCTTAACATCAGGTGGGCCATCAGCATGTTCCGTCATTCTAGTAGTATAAAAAAAAAAAACATTCTGAATGCAAATGCTTGACTTGTTGCTGAAAATACCGAAATTGATATATGTGTGCCTATAATATTTGAGGAGTTCCCTCAATCTTCATGGATTCCATCATCAGAAAAACATTTTAATGAAAATGGCACCAATCTGGAAGTATATCATGTAATTTTTTTTCCTAATCGTTACGTAAATGGTATGAGGTAACAAACATAATAAAAAACTCTGGAATTGATAACCTCCTCCATTTTTTGAGGTCGGTTAAGAATCGAGTACCTACTTTTTGATTTGAAATAAGGACACACCACAACACTCACTTCACAAACATAATATTGGCTGAAGCAGAATCAGTGTATTTTGTAGATCATTACAAAAACATTTATAAAAAAAAATAGTCTGGTATCGAACCCAGTACTGTGGTTTTAGTGTCGAGAGATCTAGTCACTGGTTACAAAAAAAAAAGTAAAAAAAAAAAATACAAAAAATAAAGGCAGTATATAGAATCGAACGCAGTAACGTGGGTTCAGAAGTTCTGAGTCGACAGTCCAAGCCGCTAATCCAACTATTTTGAAATTCGCGCGCCGAAATTAGCTTATAGTTCTAATACAATAATATCCTTGACTGTGTGCGTGAGTAGGCTTTCATATTGCTCGGAATTTGCTCGGCACAAGTATGTTAAAACTAGAGACTAAAATAACCTGAAATATAGCTAGGTACATAGCAAATGAACCACCATTTGCGTGAACGTTAGTGTTATGACATAATATGCACATTTTAATTCATAAATACATAAAATACTTCAAAATTTGGCAACAGCGCCATCTATTGACGTTGTCGTGCCTAGCTGACCACGAGGAACAACCTTAAGTGGAATTGACATGGCATACCTACGTTCATATTCAACCCCGGCCGTGCTCAAGCATGGGAATGGTATTTCCTAGAACCTAAACGTTGTAACGTGATGTCACTGAAATGAATATTGTTTTACCTGCCCTGTATCATTGCAATACCTGGCTGTAATCCCAGCTGTCTCTCTAATTGATACAAACGAGATTCTGGTTGTCCTCCGAGTGTTTTAGTACATTCCACACTCATTTTGGTTAAAATAAAAAAGCCTCATTCCTTGAAAACCTAAACAACTTTTGGTAGAACTCATAGAGCTCTGTATCAAATGGGGCTGAGGATATTCTGTTGCTGAGATAATTTCTCAGTAGATAAGGTAACAACCTATTTATAACCTCCCACGCAAAAAGGTGACTTACATCAGTTATAAGTTTGACCGCTACCTATGTGTTTGTGTAGACACCGTAGCTCTTGAGCGGGTGAACCCATTTCAATGCATTTTTTTATTTTATAGCAGGTTTTCTAGCTTTGGTTCTTAGACATGTTTTATCAAAATCGGTTCAGCCGCTTCATTACACTGGGGGTTTATTAAATTTCTTCTTGTTCTTTTTAACCCCCGACGCAAAAACGACGGGATGTTATAAGTTTGACGTGTCTGTGTGTGTGTAGGTGTGTTTGTTTGTGTGTGTCTGGCTGTGGCATCGTAGCTGCCGAACGGATGAACCGATTAGTTTTTGTTTTTTGTTTGACAGGTGAATTTGTCGGGAGTGTTCTTTGCTATGTTTGATCAAAATCGTTTCAGCCGTTTCAATGAGTTGAGGGTTTTTTTATTTTTTACATAATTAATTACTTGTTATAACTGCACACACAAAAGTATTGCTTTTATTTCATTTTCATATACAGGCTCAAACGCCTGATGGATGTATGTAGGCTTTCACTTCTCTCTTAATGGAAGGTCGTAGACTTTCACCCTCCAATTAATCTTTAGTTGTACACCAAGAGCACAATAGTACACGAATAGCACAATTACCTCACTTGCCAGGGCGATACCGGCTGTCGAAAGGTATTTTTTTTTAAAAGAAATTCAATATTCTTGAATACGCACTATTGATTTACGCGTCGTGGTCCAGTGGAAATGCAATAAATAATCTACATCTACACTATATAAATATAGGAAAGATTTGTATTTTTGTGTGTGTGTATGTTTGTAATGAATAAACAGAAAAACTAAAGTGCCGATTTCAATAATTATTTCACCATTGGAAAGCTACATTTCCCCTGAGTCACATAGGCTACCAGGGGGGGGGGGGGGATAAGAGAGGGGGGGGGGGGGGCTGTTTTTCATCCTGAAACTACCCGTGCGAAGCCGGGACGAGTCGCTAGTATGTTATGAAGAAGGTTCCTCGGATACAAAACGTACGATGACCTCAGGCGCGTATTACAGTTTGAAACTGAGATGAGTTTCGAGTGCCGTATTCTGATTATGTTAATTTAGAAAATTATACTCACAACGTATAACTTTTCCTCATATTCGGAGTCAAAACTCATTGGAAAAAGTAACAATATGCAATTTGTGAAATAATAGAATCCAAACTCTATTTTGCCTCTAAGCTCGCTCTCTTCAGCGATTGCTGCTAATTGCAAAAGTGCTGCTGACGTTGACCACTAACAAAAAAGAGAAAAACACAAATAACAAAAGAAACTGGAAAGTGCAAAGAAAACAAGTTAGGAAATTATTATGTGGCAGTTGTTTTGCATAGTGGATGATGACAGTAAGGCGCTGTCTCCACGAGCGAGAGAATCGCAACGAGTCCGCGCTCGCCAATACAAATTATTGCCGCGATAACATCGCCGTGTGGAGACGCGTTCATAGAAATACATGGCACGACGTTAATATCGCCGCGATTCTCTCGCTCGTGGAGACAGCGCGTAAGCTTTAATTACTTCGTGTGACATGTCGGCACGATACTTTCTACGGTTCACCCAGGTGGTCTCAGGGAGGTGAACAGTGGGTAAGAACCGGTCATTCATACATGTTTTTTACCCATGGAGGTATAATCCATGCTTTAGTTCTTCTTCCGAGGTTTAACCACAGTTGTGCATCCGTGTATTAGTGTCTGTGGCATCGTAGCTCTCAAAGGGATGAACCGATTTTGATTTAGTTTTTTGTTTGAAAGGTGACTTGAGTGAGAGTGTTCTTAACTATGTTTGGTGGAAATTGGTGCCGCCATTTCCAGGATCACCAGCTCACACTATATTTTCTGAAGGGAACTCTGGCATTTGCATTGAATGACAGCCGATAGCGCTTTGTTTTTCCTGTGGCGACATCTAGTCGTGAATAGAGTAGTTTCTTAAAATGTTAGTAATTCATAACAGGTAATTAATTTTGTAAAAAATAAAAAAACCTCGACGCAATGAAACGTGTGAACCGATTTTGATCAAACATAGCTAAGAACACCAGACAAATTCACCTTCCAAACAAAAACAAAATCGAAATCCATTCATCCGTAAGGGAGCTACCAAAATTATAGCACCCCGTCGAATGACCGTCGTTTTTGCGACGGGGGTTAAAAATTAAAAAGTTAATACAAACTGCTTTTAGGGTAGACTTAGAAGTTAATGGAAATATTTTCACAAGTTTAGTTCTTCAGTAGAAGAACTACAAAGTTATTTTTGTAAAATTCCTTTTAATAAAATTTATTTTAATTTAATATATTATGTAAAGATTTCTATACCTACTATCAAAATATTCAATCTAAGTATGTTACATATATACAGGGTGAAGAATGAACAAAAGAGAGGTAGCAAACGCGTGAAGGGCATTGTCCTGCAGTGGGTCGACGTCGTACTCCTACTTCTTACTATCCTATCCTTCCTACTCCTACTCCTACTTATAATCGCGAAAGTTTGTAAGTATGGATGGATGGATGTTTGTTACTTTTTCACGTAAAAACTACTAGATGGATTTGGATGAAATTTGGAATGGAGATAACTGGACTCCCGGAATAACACATAAGCACATTTTTATCCCGATATTCCCACGGGATCGAGACTTACGCGGGTGAATCCGCGGGGCGCTGCTTGTATATTATAAATGCGAGTGTTTGTGTGTGTGTGTGAGTGTGTTTGTTACTTCTTCACGCTGAAACGGCTGGATGGATTGGCATGAAATTTAGAATGGAAATAACTGGAGTCCTGAAATAACACATAGGCACATTTTTACCCCGATATTCCCACGGGATCGAGACTTACGCGGGTGAAACCGCGGGGCGCTGCTAGTAACACATAATGCAGGACGAACGAACATTGGATAACGCAGCCTGTAGTGTCAAACATGTTTCCCACGTGAAGGCACCTTATTGTGGAGTGGGTTGCGTAATCCGATTAGGTATATCGAAGGTGGCGCGTAGGCTTAGGTACCTAACTTGCGGGAATTTTGTGTTTTGACTGGAAAACACACGATTTGTGATATGTGGACTTTTGTTTTGGAACCATAAGATGTGGCAGTGATCACATACCGAGACAAGCATCTCTATATGTGTGTTTTTTATTAAATTTTCGACAGCTATGTGTTTTTGACTAATTACTCCTTCCGCAACATTACATACATGTTCTCATCAGTTTCAAACAATTCTTATTCGAAAAAAAAGACAGTTTATAAAAAAGTTAGGTAAATGAAGCTGCGGGATAGATAACTCATTTGCGAGGAGAGTTTTTCTTCGAATGAGGCTCAAGTAGGTAGATGTTGCGGCTGTGGACTAAATTCCTAAGCCCAATATAATAAGTATCTTGACTACCCCTGAGATCTAGATAGAGCTAGATGACCCAATCCACCTCACCAACCAACAGGTGAGATCGTGGTCAAACAAAGGTCTATCAATATTAAACAAAAAACTCGATTACCAACTTCCATTTACTTTATTATTTTTCAAGTGTAAACCATACTTTATGGATAACATCCCATCGGCGCTATAGCAGAGATGAAAGTGCCCACAAATTTCGTCTTCAGCGTCATAGCTCGTTCTATGGCCGAATTGGTAAAGGCATCGCCAATCACAGGCGAGGTTGCGGGTTCGAGTCCCGCAGGAACGAAATTTTTGGGTAACATTCAAATTTAATTCCATTTACTTTCTACATGTTCCACACATATTAGATAAATATGACTTTTTCCCTGAAAGTGTATGCAGAGCTTGTACTATTTTTATTCAGTGGCAGAGTTATAATGAGCCTCATCTCACCGTGTTTTGCACCGTCGTGGGAATATAGACATGACAAGTGGTGAGCTTATAGCCGCTTCCAACGACAGACTCGGCTAATGCTTTCAGTTATTAAAAGCTAGCAGCCAGGACAAATCTAATACTTTTACGAAAGATGGCTTTTACGAAATCCATGGGAGGAGACGGAGGTGCCTATTTGTAGGCTAGATACATCACGATTTACCGTAGTAATCTCCAAAGAGCTGTCAGTTACCCAATGTAGGTGAGTTGTACGTGCGGTTACTTTCTGCTGTCGTGTTCACACATAGCACGCCTAGACAAGAGGCCGTCGGCTAAACGAACTGCTAACGAATCACTGTACAAAAGTACTGGGGTACATGCGAACTAGAAAAAAAGTCGACTCGAGTCGGACTCGCCCAAGAAGGGTTCCGTAGCAGCAAGTAACATAATATAAAAGTTCTTGGACGGAATACGATTAGACGTATTAAAAAAAAACTACTTACTAGATCTCGTTCAAACCAATTTTCGTTGGAAGTTTACATGGTAATGATACATAAATTTTTTTTTAGTTTTGTAATTTTCTTATTTCAGAAGTTACGGGGGGGGGGGGGGGGACTCACTTTTTACCACTTTGGAAGTGTCTCTCGCGCAAACTATTCAGTTTAGAAAAAAATTATATTAGAAACCTCAATATCATTTTTGAAGAACTGAAACTAAATTTATTTTTCTTCATCAAACCCATACGTGTGGGTTATCTATGTATAGGTCTTCAAAAATTATATTGAGGTTTCTAATATAATTTTTTTCTAAACTGAATAGTTTGCGCGAGAGACACTTCCAAAGTAATAAAATATGTGTCCCATAACTTCTAAAATAAGAGAATGACAGAACTAAAAAACAATATGATGTCTATTTACATGTAAACTTAAGTAAAAGTAAAGTAAGTAGTTTTTTTTAATACGTCATAAATCGTTAACCATCCAAGAACTTATATTATGTTACTTGCTGCTACGGAACCCTTCATGAGCGAGTCCAACTCGCACTTGGCCGCTTTTTTATCAATGTTATACCAATTAATTTTCCAAGTACAATTTGCGATTCGAATCGCAAACGATCGCAAGTAACTTGTCTAAACAGGAGCTCCTTGCCTACTCGCAAGTTAGCGAAGTTTTTGAAAAGTTGTCATTTAACCTCGCAAATATCCTCTCAACTTGGGGAATAGTAGGCTTTATAGCATCAAGACGTTTGCCAAAGTATTCGTGTATGCAAAACTTTTAATATAATTTAATTTTAGTACCACCGGCGCCGTGCGCCATAGACGGACGACGAAAATGAAAATGTTTATAGGTTGCGGTTTGTGAAATACAGGTTTAACGATACATGTGTACGACGATTTATGATAAGACACTGTTATTCGATTCTCGAGTATAATGTTTTAGAGATAAATAAATAAAAATAAAATAATAAATAATGCTGGACAGTTCACACAACATTATCTAGCTACAAGCTAAGCAGAGCTTGTGTTATGGGTACTAGATAACTGATATACTTAATACAATATATTAAATTTATTTACAGAAAGAACTAATACTAAAGCAAGGTATGTACAAAATACATATGAAACAGTTGTGCTACCTGAAGACAGCTGTTAGCGATCTAAAGGTAGCTCAACTAATTCAAATCACTACCAGACGGAAGCGTCCCTAAGATGCTGGCTGCATTGCCACGCTGAATGGCAATACTAATAGGTTGAGCCAGATAAAAGCCAGCTCTCGGGTCAAGCGTCGCTTCGACCAGATGCCCTGAAAGAATTTTAAAAAGGCGAAGGGCCCTGGTACCCCACGAACCCAGAGTCTCGACCCCGAAAGGCTCAAATAAGTAAGCTCTGTCGAGACTTGCATATTACATAGATAGATATTTTTTATTATGCGTAGAAAATACCCAGAACACCTGAAAAAATATCTGCGAACGCACAAATATTTGTTCCGAGGCGGGAATCGAACCCGCAACCTCCTGCGTCGCAGACCAACCTTCGCCCGCCATGCCGAAGGTAGGTAAGGTAGGTACTATACTGATGGAACAAGTTCGAGAATGGAACGCCCAATGGGTTATTCACATAGCAGGTTGTCTACTGGAGCTAACTGGAGTGAGGCTGATGGCCTTTTTGCATGGTTTTTTTTACTGTGTCAATGTGCTTTACCTACACATAAATGTATAGGTAATACAAAAATTGTATACAAGCTTTTATTTAACTTGCAATAGATAGATAGAAGATAGAAAACACCTTATTGTACAACAACGAAAATAAGCAATTAAAAAAAAAAAAAAACTAAACACGAAAGTACAATGGGCGGTCTTATCGCTATAAGCGATCTCTGCCAGACCTTGGGATGGACTGGAATTATTTGAACGACAGTGCAATGTATGTGTGCTCGTGTCAAATCTGGCAACTGAATTTAAATAGAAAATTGTAACCTCAACCGATTGAGATGATATTTAGCAAAGGACAAAGGAACTCCTGGATGGATATATAGATTGTAGTGATATTAGACTGGACGTGTTTAGACTCATTTAATATACCAGTAAACAAGCAATTAATTTTGTAAAAATTTAAAAAACCTTCAACGCAATGATACGGCTGAACCGATTTTAATCAAACATAGCTAAGAACACTCCCGACAAATAAACCATTAAAAAAAAAAACTAAATCGTTTCATCCGTTCGGGAGCTACGAGGCAACAGACACACACACACACACACACACACAAACACGTCAAACTTATAACACCCCGTCGTTTTTGCGTCGGGGGTTAAAAAGGGTTATCAGCAAAATGTACTTTTCAAGTAGACGAAACGTATAAAAACACACAAAAAAACTACAATATTATATGCAAAATTTGGTTACACAATAAAATCGTTAATTTTTTACGCGTGTATTGTCGTGCCCAGCATCCGTTTATTGTGAGAAATAGATATCATTGATAAAAATGAAAAAATGAAAAGAAATATATTTATTTGACAATCACACAAAAAACACAGAACAGACAGAATATAAAACGATAGCGTAGATACAACAAACAATGAAAAGAAAGAAAACAAATACATATGAAAGCATAACAAAAGAAAACAAAACATTTATAATATCTATACAGACTTCATAAGATAATGTTAACTGATAAGTGGCAAACTTACGTCAATTTGATTGAGATGATGCGCTATTTTGCATAAAAACCAGTCTTTGTGATCAATTTGTAGTAATAAATCCCGACAGCGCAATTATAATACGTACCCAAACCTGCAACTGCTCTTCGTATTTAAAAATTACGTGTATAAGGTAAGATCCAGAGTCTCGAGCACCGCCGTAAGGTTGCATGCCTTGCGATCTTCTATAGGTTACATTTCGGTGAATGCTCCCAGGAACTGCACGATCTGATCCCACCATCTCCTTTTCATCATAGGACGAGCAGGCGTACGGCTCAGTACCATCCTTACCTCATTGGTATACCTTCTATTCGCACAAAACGTTTCAGTTCTACCTTTATAATGCGAACTGCTAAGGAGTGGAATACACTACCGTCGTCTGTCTTTCCTGAAAACTATAATCTGGGTCTCTTCAAGTCAAGAGTGAATAGGTGCCTTCTAGACCTTTGTGCTTCATCTTCGGCCACATCGTCACTTACCAACAGGTGAGATCGTGGTCAAACAAAGGTCTATCAATGTTAAAAAAAAAAAGAAAAAAAAAAAAAGTATTTGAGAAAATATAAATTGGAGAAGGTAAGTGGTTTAGGGGTCGCGGGTGACTAATCGTCGCACTCAAAAAGCTCATTTCGGCTGCACATGATTAAGACGCGAGCGTTAGGTGTCTTATTTGCTAAATGTTCATACTTTTGCTTTAGCTCTACCTGTCTCTATAATAATTAAGAATAATTTTCCGAGGTTCCTCGAATTATCCCCTTAATTAACTCGGGTGCCTTATTTCATTACTACAAGGTATGCTTATTATATTTTGAGAAAATATATTACATGTTTTTTGTAGGTACACATCTAAATAAATGTACTAGTTGTACGTGATTAAATAAAAATAAAAAATGCTGGATAGTTCACACAACATTATCTAGCCCTAAGCTAAGCAGAGCTTGTGTAATGGGTACTAGACAACTGATATATTTAACACAATATATTACATAGATAGATATTTTTTATTATATATTTATAGAAAATACCCCGAACACGGTGAACAAATATCTGTGGATCGCACAAATATTTGTTCCGAGGCGGGAATCGAACCCGTGACCTCCTGTGCGCAGGCGAACGTTCACCCGCCGCGCCACAGAGGTCGTCTTCGATTGAATCTGAAGCGAGGAGATAACCAAGCTGATATAGCTCCTAAAATTAGCAAGTTGCCGTGGCAATGTGGTAATTTATTATTTTAGTAGTAGTAGAGCTTTTTTGTGAAAGAGTTCGTCCGGGGAAGTACTACCACCATACTATTTCTGCCGCAAAGCAGTAGTGCTCGCATTGCTGTGTTCCAGACTTAGAGCATTACAGGCCTGCATACCGGAGGTTCCGGATTGAAGGGTATATGGTTGCCGGTGAAGTTACAGGCACATGAAGTTTTTATGTCTCAGGCTGGCGGGCGCGCTGCAATGCCACATAGGGTACGTCCTAGGTGGACGTGATCTATGTGATAATGCACTGTTCATAGGCAGATGGTACCGCTTAACATCAGGTGGGACATCAGCTTGTTCTGTCATACAAAGTTGTACAAAAAAATGAAAAGTGTTTGACGAGCCGTTCTCACAAATCTAAAGTAAAACAAACATATCACCTGTGATTGTTTGGTTGAGTCGGAGGTCCGCAATGTTCTAAGGGTTGAGTAAATAGACTCGAAGAAAGGAATGCCCGTTTCCATCCCGTCGAATGAACTCTATTATTGTAACAAAACTAAGAATGGGATTACGCTGTTTCAATCTATAGATTTCCTTTCTAAAGTTAAATCCTTGGGGGGCCGATAAACGATTGCCTCTATAAAATTGAATTGTGACCCGAGTTAGGCGTAGGTGAGATAAAGGTGCAGCAAGATTCGAGGGGACGCACGGCCCAGATATTCATTGGAGAATTCAGGACAGAAAATTTCATGGTTCCGTGAATTACAGACCAAGGGACCACATTATGGGTTAATGATCTGCATTTCCACTTAACGCTTCTCAATTTTCTGATAAAAGTGAGTAAAAAACTTCCAACCTAAATTATTTTAAACATCTAAACAAAAATGTTAGGTACTTTTAATATAAACGAACGAGGAATGGGCGCAATCGGTAATTTTTGGGTGATATTCAAATATTTTTTTTTAAGTGTACGCCAAAATCCATTTAAATACGATCCTCGAACCAGTGGAACTCAAACAAGATTTGTGTTCGATTTGTTTTGTGCTGCTTCAGAAATGTTTATTCGCATCTAGAAAAATATAGTTTTATACCCGATGGTTTGCACGAAGGTACCAACTGTTGAATTAGCGGCCAAGTGCGGGGCGGGGGGGACACATTTTACCACTTTGAAAGTGTCTCTCGCGCAAACTTTTCAGTTTAGAAAAAAAAAAATTAGAAACCTCAATATCAATTTTGAAGAACTATCCATAGATAAGCCACACGTATGGGTATGTCGAACAAAAATATTTTGCGTTTCAGTTCTAAGTACGGGGAACCCCAAAAATTTCTTGTTTTTTTTTCTATTGTTAGATGAAAATCTTAATTCGTTTCACAGAATACATCTAATTAGCAAGTTTCAACAGCATAGCTCTTATAGTTTCTGAAAAAAGTGGTTGTGACATACAGACGGAGAGACAGATAGACAGACATGACGAATCCATAAGGGTTCCGTTTTTTGCCATTTGGCTATGGAACCCTAAAAAATATCAAATAACAACAATAATTTTATTAATTCCTACTTACAAAATTGTTTGGTGTAGTAAACATTCATTTGGAATGTAAGTAGCCTACAAATTCTGCTTTTCAATGCACAAGGTACATTATAGCCAGCTCATTCGCTGCGCGAGTTAGATGCACTTAAGCGCCTTATACATGCTCCTTCTTGCTGTAAGTCCCGCAAAGGGCGCATTGCCAGACGTGCGTAAATACGCACTGTCTTGTGTATGATACGCATATAAATCCACCGCACATGAAACGAAACTATACCGTTTTATTGGTTTTATAGCGTTTGACGACCTCTGTGGCGCGGCGGGCGAACGTCCGCCTGCAACGCAGCAGGTTGCGGGTTCGATTCCCGCCTCGGAACTAATATTTGTGCGATCTGCAGATATTTGTTCAGCATGTTCTGTGTATTTTCAATATACAATAAAAAAATATATCTATGTAGTATATTGAACTAAGTATATCAGTTGTCTAGTACCCATAACACAAGCTCTGCTTAGCTTAGGGCTAGATAATGTTGTGTGAACTGTCTAGCTTTTTTTTTATTTTTTTATTTTTATTTATTGTCATTTTTTTTGTCTAAAATGCACTCCAATTTGTGTAGTATCTAACTCCTGTTGTTGTAGGTAGTTGCTGCACGATCAAGCATGCACGATGCACGACCGCTCTGACGTACGTTCGGGCTATTATCCACCGGCACGACACGGACAGTTGTGGGGGTGCTAGTTGTATGCTTAATGGGTCATTTGTGGCTAGCAAACAAAACAATAATAATTACTGATGTAAGTCGAGCTTCTTCACTTTTATTAACCCCCGACGCAAAAACGACGGGGTGTTATAAGTTTGACGTGTCTGTGCGCGCGTGTGTGTGTGTGTGTGTGTGTGTGTGTGTGTGTGTGTGTGTGTCTGTCTGTGGCATCGTAGCTCCCGAACGGATTAACCGATTTAGTTTTTTTGCTTGTTTGAAAGGTGTATTAGTCGGGAGTGTTCTTAGCTATGTTAGATCAAAATTGGTTCAGCCGTTTCATTGAGTTGTTTTTTTTAATTACTTGTTTTTCATCGTGTACCGTGCCGGGGTGTACAACAAGATAGAGCATGTGTACGGCGCTTAACAAAGGATATTAATTTTGGCACGGAGCATAATTGCCCATAGACAAGTTTAATTCCTCTGTAAGCGGAAAAGAAATGAACAGACACCTCTGCCAAAATGAAAAGAGGCCTGATTTACGAGCTGCGTAAAGCGGAGGTTGGATCCTTATTAACATTACTTTTTATAACACGGAGGGTGTTAAATTGTAACAATGTAGAGTGAAATTTAATTAAACCGCTCTGTAAAGTGTTAACTAAAAGAACTTAAAGAAAAGTACCTAGGCCTCACTATAGATAGCCAGCTAACCTGGAAACCACACATAGAAACTGTGCGAAGCAAATTGACAGCGGTCTCAGGTGCCATGCGTGCCATTGTACGGTGCCTTCCCAGGCAAGTACGGTATACCATATATAACTCTTTGGTTAAATCTCAACTAGATTACCTGATTGAAGTATGGGGAACGGCTGCAAAAACAAATTTAAATATATTGCAAACGACACAAAATAAAATAATCAAATCATTATTTGGATACAACTACTTAGAACCTACTTTTAATATTTACAAACAAACTAAGCTAATGAACCTTAATCAAATGTATAAAAACAACACATGCTTACTTGTTAGGAAAATACTAAGTAAAGACGTACACTCACAGATGATATTCACAAAGAAAAACAGTATCCAGAAACAAATAACAAGACAAGCCAATAATATTATTCTAAGAGCGCCTAGGTCCAATTATGGGAAAAAAAACATCTTGTACGAAGGTGCGCAACTGTACAATAAACTACCAAAAGACATTAAGGAGGTGAAGTCATTAATAACATTTAAAAGATTGCTTAAAGCTCATATTATAAATGATTATTCATTAATAAAAAAATGATTATATAACCATACTACTGAAACATATCAACAAACTCATATCTTTGGTGCAACATCTCATTGATATTACTCACTGGTGCGTAAGCCTTATAAACATTATCGCGATAGCAGCACGGGCGTTGCTCGCTTGCTAACAACTAGTACTAACTACCCACTATCGACTTATATTTTTTTTTTGAACTTGTTTATATTTTGTATTGTATTAGCCTTTGTTTTTATCTTTTTCTATTTACTTAGTAACTAATACTATTTTTATTACGCTGTACGGCACACTACTTTATACACTATCTTAATGTTTTCTCTTTAAGTGAATTTTGTAATTCTTTTGAGAAATAAATATCTTTAACCGTAACTAGAGCGTTGAGCGTCAAGTTGCATGATTGCAAGAAAGTGCATTTTATCTCACATAGTTCTGTGTCAACCGACTAGTCCGCAGGAGGCTTCATGGAACATCCACTTGCCTTCGCATTATATTATTTATTTTAAGATGTGACATCTTTTTTTTTTTTTTTTTATCTTTGATAGACCTTTGTTTGACCACGATCTCATCTGTTGGTAAGTGACGATGTGGCCGAAGATGGAGCACAAAGGTCTAGAAGGCACCTATTCACTCTAGACTTGGAGAGACCCAGATTATAGTTTTCAGGAAAGACGTACGATGGTAGTGTATTCCAATCCTTAGCAGTTCACATTATAAAGGTAGAACCGAAACAAGGTAGGTATCTTCTTTCTCGTATAGGACAACCTCTGTGGCGCGGCGGGCGAAGGTTCGCCTGCGACGCAGGAGGTTGCGGGCTCGATTCTCGCCTCGGAACAAATATTTGTGCGATCTGCAGATATTAGTTCAGGGTGTTCTGGGTATTTTCTATGTATAATATACTTAATACAATACATTAAATGGATAGATATTTATTATAAACTAGCAACTCGCCCCGGCTTCGCACGGGTAGCCCCCAGTGAACACCTTATTCTGCTATTTGGAGCGGAGAAGAATCCACCAAAAAAGAGATAATTAACATCTGTCCAGCCGATCTTGAGTTATAAGTGGGGTAACTAACACGACTTTGTTTTTTATACATAAGATTTTATAAAAACGGCAATTTTCCACGTACCGTTATATCGGTGAAAATCGGTTCGGTTAAATTAATGATATGATTCACGAAAGATTTTATAGTAAGATATGAATATCTTATTATATTATATTTATACCTTATTATTAGATATTTATATCAACGAATCTTACGATCAAGTCCACAGAGTAATGTAATAGAATAACCTAATTATAAAATTGTGCCACGAGGTTTTCCACCAACCTTGTAATTCCACCGGAGCCTCAGGCAGGTGCCTTACATGCTTCTTATTAAAACTTCCTGAGGTAAGTGAGGGTAGGTAAATGAACGCAAATTAAGAAAACTGGTACAAACAGAAGCCAGAGCAACCTTTAGTAACGAGAAAAATATTCCTAAAAAATTGTTACTAGGCTACTCTTGCCGATATATTTAGGTATGCTAAACACGGGAATAGTTTATCTTTGCACAATCATACTAAAAGCTTACTCGGAGTCGTATTATAGGTACTATTCTGGCACTAGACACAGTAGAATGAAGCATAGTACTGTCATTTTACTGACGACCTCTGTGGCGCGGCGGGCGAAGCTTGGCCTGCAACGCAGGAGGTTGCGGGTTCGATTCCCGCCTCGGAACAAATATTTGTGCGATCGCAGATATTTGTTCAGGGTGTTCTGGGTATTTTCTATGTATAATAAAAAATATCTATCTATGTTATATATTGTATTAAGTATATCAGTTATTTAGTACCCATAACACAAGCTCTGCTTATCTTGGGGCTAGATAATGTTGTGTGAACTGTCCAACATTATTTATTTATTTATTTTAGTGCCTGCGCTGCCAACTCGCTTTACAACAACTTTGGACGTACCTGTCAAAATATATAAAATATCAGTTATTTAACAAAAACACTAATCACGTACTTTCTTATTATTTTTATGCCAGTATATTATCAGTATTTTTACCCATGTATATTTACTTGATTATTTGTGGTACTAGACAAATTCTTCATTAAGAATGATGTTTCGTCTTAAACTCTTCTTTCCTTAGGTACTTGCTGAAATTATTCCGTGGAAATGGTTGGTTCGTTGCACAAAAGTCTATTCGGGAGTTATCTTCATTTCGATCGTGGATCGAAGGAAGGAAAAGGAACCTAAGGAAAGAAGAGTTCACTCAATAAGGTTTCACTATCTGTGCTCGATTAGAGACGTTCGCTCACTCACTCGGTCCCGGTCAGCCGGCATTCATTATCTGCGAAAGAGTTTGTTGTTTACATGACTAGATGAAAGTTTTGTATTAATGTGAAAACAATCGGAAAACTATTTATTTCGTTTGGAAGATCAGCGAAAACCTATCTACAGAAGTGGACAAGTGCCCGGGTACAGTGTGTGGCCGCATCTTCGTGATAAGGTAAGTAAATTGTAAGAGTAGATCTTTGTTCGTCAACGTCACTGAACCAAACGATACGGAATAATCTCTCGGCAGTAAATTCTATATAAATCAATACGTTTACCTACTGACCCCTGATAACACTGCCACAAAACTATGGAGTTGTCACAAATGAAAACATCATCCAAAGAAAAAGTCTACAGAAGTAGGGCGTTTAAGTAAAAATTTATTGAAGTATGTATGCGTAATAATAATTTACTTACGTATAAAATAAAATCCGCCTTGACCCACTCGTGTGTCTTGAAACCCTTATATTGGACAAGGTCCCAAAATAAAAACGCCTTTTTTGTTTGGACTTACATTTTTTCCAGGTCACTTTCAAGCACCCTTACCACGCATACACCAGATTGATTTCCTGAGGTTTGACTGGTATTTTTATACATTTTCGTAGGCTTTTTGTTCGTAATACGACCAGGGAAGTACCGTCCGTCCATTTCAGCTGCCAAGCATGCACAGATCAACCAATCTAAAACTGAACGCCCCTCTCTGGTTTTACTTGGCACTTGACACAAGCTTGACATTTCAACATGATCCCTAGTGCATACGGAATAAGGAAGAATATTTTATTTTATTTTTGTTTGTGAACTACAGAGGAAAAAGCCACACTAGAGTGAATACTTCTGTGGCGCGGCGAGCCAGTAGCTGGGTGAGATGCGAGAGGTTGCGGATTCGATTTCCGCTCCTGGACAAAATGTGCAAATATTTGTTCCTGGGGGGTCATTGCGTAGTAGACTGACGTTTGATTTCGATGTCCAGTTTGCTATTAATTGCGCAGCGTGTTTTAAATATTTCTGTTCTTGTAAAAAAGCTAAAACACGCTGCGCAAAGAACAGCAAACTGGTAATCGACATCAAACGTACTACTACGCGATACCCCGACAGGTCTGGAGGGCAATTCTCGTGCTTTAGAGATTAAGTCGAATTAGACATATGTCGAAAAAAGATGGCGAATGTCGAATAAAATCTTAATTTGCTATTCTCGTGGTGTCACAAATAGACATAAGTCGACCAACATCATTCAAATCGAATACGATTTGATGGTTATTGTGACATTTTCGTGACATTTTTTGTAGACATTCATGCTTCGACATTATCTCTAATTTAGAGATAATCTCTACAATCCGAGAATTGCCCTCCTGTATGTTGGATGGTACTTACAATAGTGCTCGTTGTTCCTGATATCGACTACACAGGGGATCCTAGTGTGGGATAAGGAATACGTATGTAACGTTTAGTCTTGTTGCAGCTCAGTCAACTGAACGGGATATCTGAGTAACTCGGAATAAAAACCGTGATGGGAAATGTAGCTGATTGAATAACTTGAACATAAGTGTGGGTGTATTTTACTGTGGTGTGTCTGCTCGAGGTCTTTTTATTTTTATTTTTTTATACTACTTGAATGGCGGAACAAGCATTTGCTTGTTCCGCCATCTGGCCCACCTGATGTTAAGCGGTAACCTCTGCCTATGAACAGTGAATTCTCACATAGGTCACGTCCACCTAGGACGCGCCCTATGTGGTATTGCACTGCGCCCGCCACCCTGAGACATAAAGATGAAAAGTCTCATGTGCCTGTAATTTCACCGGCACCCATACCCTTCAAACCGGAACACAGCAATGCAAGCACTACTGCTTTGCGGCAGATATAGGCATGGTGGTAGTACTTCCCCGGACGAACTCTTTAACAAAAAAGCTCTACCTACTACTACTGCTCTAAGAATACACCCCTCCGTCTTCTTTTGTCGTCACTAGCCAGTTTAAGGATTGCACCATCCAGACACCATCCATCACAGGCAGCAGCAGTACACTACGATTACCAATCCGCCTGCCTAGCGTGGTGATTATGGCAAATCCCTTGCATTATATTATCGAAGCCTCGTCCAATGGTGGACGTCTTACGGCTGATGATGATGAAGTGTGGGTTCGGATTGCCAAGGTCACCTACCTATTCCTACAATATTTTTTCTCAAAACACGAAAGGTAACTTTAGAGAAGGTATCGAATCAACAGAAACTATGAAGACATTGACAGGTAATAGTGTCGGGAATCGACGAGGGTGAAAAGGGTCCGGAGTGGGACAGATGTCTGTATACCAAAATATTGAAAACAATCCCCTAAAATTGTCTGCCAAAGGGATACGCCAGCTTTTGGACATTAAGTTTACTTGCGTGATTTATTGTTCTACATTTAAGTTACACTTCATTCCGTAAAGTATTAGCTTACCTTAGTATTACCTTCACTTGTTATTGTGCTTTATAAACCAGACATGCGTAGCTCCTCTCAAACCACGCATCATGAAGGGCTCCGAAGTTTACATCAAAACTAGATGTATTGTTTTGAAAAGTTCACATGTAAATGGTAAATAAAAAAAAAAAGTTTCTATGCACTCCTAAGCTAAATTTAAAACAATGTTCACTAGTGGTTCACCCCGAAATGAGACCTCGCGAATACACGCGATTTAGGTAGGTTTCCATAGTAAATATCTATGTACGTATGGTTCGAATAGTTAGACCTACAATGTAGTTCAAATTCCTAGAAACGGGAGGTCAACAATGGATGTTATACTGGATATTGTATTATAGAGTACAAGTTTTGAAACTCTTCAATTTTAGAGATTTCACAGTATTTGTGTCATAAAAGCTACAAACATACCAAATTTCAGCGTTGTAGGATTAGTGGAAGTACTTTAGAGGTTTCGGTTTTTTACATTTTCGATTTACCCTAATATCTCAAAAACAAAATAAGTTAAAAAATTCTATAAAATAGTTTTAAAATTTCGAAGCGAGGGTATTTCATATGACACCCCATTTGATCTGAAATTATCACTTTTTTTTATTTTACCCCCTCTTGGACCCCAATATGGCAACAACTCCCCGACCGATATAGCTCATAACCTTACCAACAAATTGTTCTAATACTATCTACCATCCAATCAAATTTCATGAAGATCGGATTAACGGTTCGGAATTTATGCTCGGACAAACATACATACATAAATACAAACGCCGATTCTTCCAAGTTGACTCATAGAACTCGCTTCGCTCGTTCAATTATCTTATTTTATTTTCTCCACATAGCCTCATTTTATAGATTACCCATTTTATTCTGATCTCGTTACGAGATTCCCATTATTTCCCATTTCAAATACCGATAATATTTTTAGAATTCGATGTCAAAGGTAAACAGAAGCTTACTGAAATATAACGACCGATTTGAAAAGAAATATGGCGTCATTCTTGTTGTTTACCCTTTATTGAATAACATTGGAATAGGGATCTGTATAGGTACCTAATGTTCACGACGGTATGTGGAAGAAAGGATGGGACAAGGGTATGTGAAAGGCCAGCTGTAAGCTCAACAAAAATATTTACAAAATTGAAGAAATCTTTTTCATGATAAAATATAATGTTTAGTTACGAAAGATTTTAATTTTTATTGAACTTGCTGTATTTTAGACAAAGTTTCTTTGAACAAATCACTGTTTGTTATTCTGGTTGCTACTTTAAAAACTTTCTCATATCATTGGCTATTAATCCTGTAAATTTTATGAAGTTTTATTGTCCAAAATTCCTAATTGTACTTGTTTTAGGAATTCGAGTTTCTGCAAACTCAACATTTTAGGATTCAACATTCTGGGAAATTATACATTTTGGGATTTCAACATTTTGCAAAGTTAACTGAATGGTCCTAAAGGGATTTTAACTGAGTAAAGAAAGTACAATGTTCAGATTAAAAATACGCATGGATACTACATTATAATACCAAGGATCACTGTACCAATAGCACGAAAGTAAAATATTTTATCGATATAAAAATAAATAATCAAAATTTTGGCTAGATTCCATTGTTCTTCAATATGGCACAGATTATTTGTCAAAAACTAGATAAATAAAACTAAAGGCTTATATTTTATCGATATAAAAATAAATAATCAAAATTTTGGCTAGATTCCATTGTTCTTCAATATGGCACAGATTATTTGTCAAAAACTAGATAAATAAAACTAAAGGCTTACTGTTTTGTGAAATTATTTAGAGATATTCAATTAAAATGGCATTTTCGAGATTTTTTGTGTGAAGATTTCTGTTTAGGGCTGGTACAGACTTAAGCTGTTTCAACGGCTTATAAAAACTTGATTCTAAAAAAGTAACTGTCCATGAGTAGTCAGAAATGGCGTATAGCCACAGCTAGAAAATCGCGGAACCTGTGTGGTGATTTGGAACCCGTTGTTGGCTAATCCGAGCGAGTCCAGCCGGGACTGTGGTGAGCCGGGCCGAGGCCTTAAATCGTCTAAATTTTAACTTCGGACGTCACTTCCAGCCACACTGATTGTAAAATAAACTCTCAACACCTCGACCTCTCAACGAACTCTGTGGCACGGCGGCCAAAGCATCGCCTGCAACGCAGGAGGTTCCGAGTTCGATTCCCGCTTCGGAACAAATATTTGTGCGATCTGCAAATATTTGTTCAGGGTGTTCTGGGTATTTTCTATGTACTTATAATAAAAAATATCTATCTATGTAATGTATTGTATTAAGTTTATCAGTTATCTAGTACCCATTACACAAGCTCTGCTTAGCTTGCGGCTAGATAATGTTGTGTGAACTGTCCAGCATTATTTTATTGAACACTAGCAGCGCCCCGCGGTTTCACCCGCGAAAGTCTCGATCCCGTGGGAATATCGGGATAAAAATGTGCCTATGTGTTATTCCGGGAGTCCAAATATCTCCATTCCACATTTCATGCAAATCCGTCCAGCCGTTTTAACCCGTAAAAACACACACACAAACTTCCGCATTTATAATATTAGTGGGATTGTCCTCAACGTTTTTGTTCAATTACCTATGTTTAATTTCTATAAGGCCAACACTTTATGAGTACGCCCAACGATTTATTTATTATTTTCATGGAAACCATTCGAAATAATTCCCAACACAGCAAAGAAAAAAAAACATACAGGTCAACGACGGAGCCAACGACTGCGACGATTGATAACATACTATTCTTTTGTTCTTTTCTCCTCCCGTGGATGTCGTAAAAGTCGACTAAGGGATTACCCGGACTTGTTGATAAGATTCGTTGGTATAAGATTTGTCCTGGCTGGTAGCTTATTATGTAATGTGTTATTACTGGAAGAAAGCGTTAGCTGAGTCAGTCGTGGGAAGCAATGGCGGCGATGAGCTCACCACTTGTCACGTCTATATTCCACGATGGTGTAACCCACTGTGAAAAGAGGCCTATTGTGGCTCTGCCTACCTCTTCGGGGAAAAAGGCGTGTGTCTATGTATGTATGTATGTATTCTTTTGTTAAAAAAGTTAGAAAGCTCAAAAAAATACGATTTCAATGAAGTAAGTTTAATAGGAGTTTAAACAACTCGGCAGAAGTGCAAAGTTTTCAAACCAAAATATTTACTTACAAAGCATATTATTTTGTAATAGAATGGAAGAAGTTCGAAGCTGCGGTTGCTGAATAAGATCTTTGTCTGCGGTTCCGTTTAATCCAGGCAGAAGACGATAAAAATGCTAATTCTATTCAACTTTTGGAACAACCTCAAAAATCCGCACACAATCATTGCTGAAATAATTCTCTGTTTTAATTTGATATTTCGAAATACAAAAAAATACGGCTTCGATTTCAATTCACTGATATTATGTTGTTATTTGCAATTATGTAGCATGTTAAGTGCAGGTCAGTATTACCTGCGTAATCACTGTTCTAAAAATCAGCGCCTCAACGATCACTGTGCTACGGAGGATAACTACATTGAATGTCTGACGGACAGACGGACAGACGGGCAGACACCAAAGTCGTTCAATAAGTTATCGGATTTTCCAACTTGAAGGGGCTCTTAGGCACTGGTCCCACCGCCGGCGAGTAAGCGATGAGCTATCGGGGATTGAAACGAACAAAAGATAATCGCTCCCGTTTAAATAAAAGAGAGAGCATCAACATCGCTCAAGCGATTAACTATAAATATATTCTCTCTCTTTTATTAACACGGGAGCGATTATCTTTTGTTCGTTTCAATCGCCGATAGCTCATCGCTTACTCGCCGGCGGTGGAACCAGTGCATAAGGAAGTATTTACATTGTATTCGTTCAGAGCAAATCACTAGTTTATTCATTAGGACTTTTTGTTAGTGATAAAGTGAACTTATCAAAAGAGTTGAAAATATGTCTCAACAGTGAAATCTCTCTCAGTCGCGGCTACAGCCAGTCTGAAAAGAGCATACTTTTGAAAGTTGGTGCCGGAACTTTTGAAACTTTTCCTTAGGTATTAGGTTAGTGAGGTCAACAGTTTTTAACTATTGGTACGAAGATTTGTCTGTTTTACTTAGGTTCTTGGTTTCTATGGTAGGTGCTAAGCTCGTATATCTATTATACTGCTCTGTATTGAGCGAGAGGAAACATGCATTTTTTTTTCTGAGCTGTTTCTTCGCCAGTCTTTTTAGGGTTCAGTAACAAAAATTACAGAACCCTTATGGATTCGTCATGTCTGTCTGTCTGTCTGTCTGTCTGTCTGTCCGTGTATGTCACAGCCTCTTTTTTCCGAAACTATAAGAGCTATGCTGTTGAAACTTAGTAGGTAGATGTATTCTGTGAACTGCAATAAGATTTTCACACAAAAATAGAAAAAAAGCAATAAATTTTACAAACACTTTTTTTTAGAATGAAACTCAAAAAACTTTTTTTCATCATACCCATACGTGTGGGGTGTATCTATGGATAGGTCTTCAAAAATGATATTGAGGTTTCTAATATAATTTTATTCTAAACTGAATATTTTGCGCGAGAGACAAAGTGGTAAAATGTGTAACTAAATCTTAATCCCCCGTAACTTCTAAAATAAGAGAATGATAAAACTAAAAAAAAAAAATGATGATCATTACCATGTAAACTTCCACTGAAAATTGGTTTGAACGAGATCTAGTAAGTAGTTTTTTTTAATACTTTTTTATTAAAACATCGATCAAATTTACAACGAACTACAAGAACTTTTATATTATGTTACTTGCTGCTACGGAACCCTTCATGGGCGAGTCCGACTCGCACTTGGCCGCTTTTTATTTTGCCTTGTCTTGGGGTGACCGGCGTCTAGATGATCGGCTGCAAGGTCTTTTTTTACCTTCTGTTGCCTTCCCTTCAAATAGTGGAGAGAGTGGTATCAATCTTAAGTTGGTCGAGAATGGCGGTGTATGGATTTGCGAGTTCTTTTTGCGGTCCATCTCGAATACGTTGTACTTTTTTCTATCCACAGCACGAATCTGCCATAATTGGGAGCTAGACAGAAAAATGGAAAAGACTTTGGTTCGTACTAGTCTTTTCTTGGAGTCGTTCGAGCCCTTCCTATTCTGCCAGATTCTAGTAAGTTTGCTCGCTTATAATTTATTATAAGCATTATCTTTTCACATAACATTTATTTGTTTTATTATTTGTAAAAAATAAGAAGGATTCTATATTCTATTGATTTCCAATCAACTCATTATTCAATCATGCTTAAGAGGCTCTCGCGTTTTGAATCATAATATTCAATTAGGAGCGGAGGAAATATAACGGAGGGAAGTAGGATACCCGAAAATGGCTTAAAATGTCTTTGATGATACTGTTATTGCGTACTTGCCTCTTCAGATTTGAAATATTTTGTCTGGAAATTATAACATAATTTTCAGGCCAAATAAAAGGATACTGCGGGCGGAGTTTATTCCAAACGGTGTTTATTACAAACGAATTCCCCTGTTTTTTCCCTGTATTACTACACTAGCAAATATTTTTTACCATACAATTTATATCTACTAATGCCATGCTCCTAAAAAAATTTTCATAAAAAAAAAAACAGAACAATTAGAAGAAAAACGCAGAGACAGATAAAAAAAAAACACAATATTTTTTAAAGAAAAATTTAAAATCGGTTCATTTTTAGAAGGATGTATGTAGAATGTCTAAATATACAATAAACCGCGTTTCCTCTTAAGGTTTAAAGTTTTATTTTTATTTACTAGCAGATGATCAGATAATGCAGAGTTCTAATCCATATGAATAGGTCAATAATACCTTTTCCCAAGGTAATACCCGACTACGTCATAATATGTTTTTCATTAACTAAACCGCCGTGTTTTGATTTTGTATTATCCAGTCCATCCAAAGGTTGTCTGAAAGAGATCGCTTTTAGTGATAAGACCGGCCATTGTACATTACGGTCATTGTTTTTTGTTCTTTTATCTTTTTATTTTTCGATTTAGTGTGCAATAAAGTGTTTATCTATCTATCTATGTTTCGAGGCAAATCCTGCTAACTTATGTGATGAATCGAAATCAACATATGTAACATAGGTATTGTATTCGTTTGTTCGTATCAGCTAATAAATAGCCAATTTGACCCCAATTATCCATGTTTGGGTCTAGACATATTGAAAACGATCACTACGCCGAGAGTTCCTGTTTATTTAGCGCCCTCGCGCGATAAACTGGGGTCGTGGCCAGTGATAGCTTATTTACTCATTTGCATCATTAATGTGTCATGAATAATTGATTTAATGTATACATTTTGCTATCATATTTTAGCTCACTTCTTTTGATACTCTGTAATTATCAATATCAGTTCTATTTAGCTGATATTAATATTCGGTGGGTAGCGGTTTTCCGAAAGTTTTGCGGTTTCCTTACTGCACTTCTGGTACTCTTGTGGTTATTGCAAAAATTAACAGATTTTTGATTTACCTATAGCACATATAAAATAATACTATACCCTATACCACCAGGGTAAAACATAAAACAAAATACCTACATTACAACACGTTTCTCAGACAGCTCACGTATCTAAACGAATAAAATCAATGCTTACAAAATTTATTTAATTGCTTCCTCAACTTTATCCCTAGAATTACTTAGGTGCACACAAAAATTAAATCGTAATTACAAATAAACAATATTTTACGAGGTTGAGTTACGAGTAGTGCGGAGCAGCTGGGCACAGAATAACTTTCAGTAGGGCATTGACCTAACAATTCTTGCGGTACACGAGTAGCGAGCCCGAATATTGCTGCTATTAATCAGATTCCTCCGGGTACAAGAAGAATGGCACACCAAACAATAACACAGACCTCCCCCCAGGAACGTAGCCAGGGCTACGTTCCTCGGTGGAAAGTTACATGCTACGTTATAGACGGGCTGCTTCTAACCGAGGTAAACCAAAAAGCACTCCTACCTTGAGAACCTCCACCATGACTTTTGGATATACGAGTATCATAAAATGTAATATACTATATTGGATTGTGTTCAGAAACAAAGCAAAATTAGCATAATCGGATATCGGCAAGTGGTCGAAAATTTGATCGCCAAATCGTGTACACCACACGCTCGTGTAGGCTTGTTACATTGCTAGATTAGGTCCTATAGATTTAGCGTCGATTGAACTATGAAATCAAACGCGGAGTTGAGTTTAGTGGGAGATTCCAAGCTAAACGGAGAACCAAGGCAAAGTGCTAGAGCAAACCATTTCTACTGGTCGTTGACGGAGAAAGCTCCGAGAAAATCTTCTTTGAGATCAGCTCAAAATCACAAACTCTAAACTGCTCGCTTTGGAGGTGTGTTCTTAGCAACAAGACAAGCAGTGGATTTGATAATTTTAGTATTATATCTATTTCCCGGCTACATCCCTGCCCGACCACATAGCACACAATATTTGTATGTATTTGGACGATACTTTACGTGGAATTATAAATGTTTGCACCTGACGCCGCGGGCATAGTAATGTGCACCAACTAGCGAGGAAATATTTATCAGAAATTCTTGTGGTATTTCAAACTAAAAGCTGGAAATTCTACATAAAAACTATCTCGAGAAACAAAAAAAAAAGTAGAAAATACAACTAGACAGATTATACAACTAATACGAGTAATACATACAAATTAAGCAGTTGAGCTGCCTTATTGACTGTTGTAAGACAGTTTTGTGATATAAGCAGGTCCTCAAGACCTAAGGAAGGAAGGAAGGAATGAAGGATTCCAACATTGTACGTTCATGTGAAATCAATTTGTCACATCTCATTTAAAAAGTTCCGCTGTCTTGTTGTCGAAGTCAAGATTGAACTAACAGTAGCAGCCGCATATTGGCTCTGAGGAACCAATTAAACTTTTCATCCGAATTTGGAAACTAATTTTCAGTAGTTTGACAGAGTCAGCTCGGCTGATATCGGCAGGTAGAGGTAAAGTCGGCGATGCGGACCACTCGCAAGCTGAATTGTTCCACAAATTAATATCGTCAGTTTTTAATTGAGGCGTCCGATAGGAACGTTTTAGAAACTTTGATTCTGCACCTTCGCTGCTGTGCGATGTGGTTATTGGGTTAATATTTGTCGATACCATGTTATACTTTTCAGTTGATGCGTTAGAAAGTATTAAAATATATTCAAGTGATTACGAATTAAATTAAAATCTTAGTACCGCGTATAGTATTATTATGTCGGTGATACCGCTTAGAATAAATAATAATACAAATCCTGTTCAAAAGCTAGTATTCCATTTTATGTCAAAAGACTATGAAAAATATAATTAAATTGAAACGAAACAGCAGTAAATTAACTTCTCAGTGGCAGGTCACTTCGCTTGTTTTGTTAAAATTAAAAATGTAGATTTTGTGTTGTCTAACAAATAATTATGAACTGTTCGTGGCGTGATGAGGAAAGTTTGCCTCTTTCAACTTTGAAAATTATTCGTTGCATCATTCTAGTTTTCATATAAAATTAGATGCACAGAAGAATCATCTTTGTTTTGGAAAACATAACAAGCCAAATAGTAGAGCAACCTAGAAGTTGTAAGGATGTACTTTTAAAAGTTTTCGAATGAGACTTTGGAGCTGTAATAAGATATTTTATGTGTCGCAAGACTTTTGATAGTGTACGTTCGACTTGGTTTAATCCCTATTGATAACAGTGTGTGTTACTTTAACATAGTTGTTCAGTGCAAACAGCAGAACTTATTGATATTCTACCGCCCTTTTAAGAACAATAGACATCAAGAAACAAACACGAGAACCAACTTGATGCGTCCCAGATTCCTTGACATAGGACACGACACTATATCAACCACAAAGCCACCGATAGTTACTGATACCGACCAAGCTGATTGAAAACGTCAACGCGATACAATATAAGTGGGACGGAGGAAGCCTTTACAAACCGCACAGAAAGACTCGTAATGCGATAGTGGGAGCAGAGGTGGAGTTAGGCTGGTGGCACGGGCCACCAAAATGAGAATGATCCCAATGTAGATTACCTACTCGTATGGCAAGGTATAAACTTGCTTTATGCTTTAACCAGGCTTTGCACAACACGCTCCCACATTAGCTTTTTCCACAAGTCTATAAAATGTAATCCCAAATATACTCGTATAACCTATATAAATACAGGGTAAACAAGCGTATATCGGAACAAATATGTCACAGTGACACCTGTTTGATTTCGTGAGTTTGTTGAGTGCGTCAAGTTTTGACAATGTTCAGAATTTTTTTTTTATTTTTTTTTTTATTAGTGTACATAATAAATGTACAATATCATTACAATCTTGGCTTAAAAAAGGCTAATAATTAATTTAACATTGACCTAGATTTATAACATAAATTATACCTAAGAATGTGTCCATTGACACTTTTCTTACTGTCTCTATTTAAGGGGATGTCCTCCCCTTTGTTCTTGTGTTCTAATTAGCAAGCACTAGTTTTCACTACATTTCACTATAGTTTACATAGTGTACATAGTTTACATAGTTTACACACTATACTAACTCATAAACAAAAAAAAATGAAAAAAGTTTTGAGACTATAATGTTACTACCAGTTACAAAGAACCAGCAGATGAACTTTGCAGATTGCAAAGAGTGCCAAATTTGTGAGCGCATTATCCTCCAAGCCCTTATCTTCCACCAGCTCTGGGTAGCTGCACGCTTGCATAGCACCTAGCTCCAACTCTGACGTGGGCAGATGTAGGGTAGCCATTGTTAAGCATAACCGCCGACACTCACGGAAGCACTTGTCACTGTCACAACGGGTGCCTTTAGATAAATGTTGCTAAGCATTAAAGTAGCATTACGATATGACGCGGAGACATGACATCTTTAATGCCTTTCTTTCCACCTTCCTCTGGTATAGAGAAAATGTTCAGTTTAATTTAATGGCTATGTGGCCGGTGAAGCAATGAATGGATAAGGGAAGATATAACTGTACAAGATTCCTTCGTTCATGTACTTTTATCACGGCATTGTGAATAAAATAAAAAGGAGATAAATGTCGTCTTACACGAATTGGGATACATCAAAATTATTTGTATATATAAATATATATATACATAAATAACATACAACCTTTACCTACTCAAATTTGTAGTATCAATTATTACCAACCAAGTTATTCGCGTTCTATAAATACAAATTTACCTAGATTAGGTACTGTTCCTTTTCTAAAACTTCCGTTGCAGGCAAAAGGTCTTCCCTATTTAATACCAGGTTTTTTTTTCGCTCGCCACGGCCCTAAATTCTTCCGGGAGGCATTGAGGTCATCAGACCAGCAGCGTCTGCTATGCTTGCCTCGGCGTTGACTGGCGCTGTTCGATAGTTGCCCACTTAGCGGGATACATGCCTCTTATGACCAGCTCAACTCACCCACTGCAGCCTGGAATGTCAACTTCGTGGCCCGTTTTCGAGCGTACTGAGGTGTGACAGATTCTGTCAATCCTCTTTACTGCATACGCTGAGCTGCATTGTCCTTTATCAAACCTCAAGTTTGGATTTTCAAGACTCAGTTAAAGAAATTTGGGCACCAGCGAAACGATTATTTGGTCAACTCAGCCCACACCTCACTTAGCCCGCGGGGCGAAATGTCCACTACGAAATTTATTTATATATTTTTATAGTCAACTCAGCCCGCGGGCCATATCGCCCCTTTCTATTATCTAGTGAACTGACAATCGCATTCAATTATGATTTCGCAATACATTGTGCCGCATATTTTTGCTTCTTTTCAAGATCAGTACTGTTCAAAATATACTGCGCAATGTATTGCAAAATAATAACCGAAAGCAATTACTAGTTTGTTAGACAATTAGCTTCCCCGTTAGCACGGATATAACATAACACCCAACAGTCACTTACATAGTCCTGAATCCCACACTACGATCCGGTCTCGTGGGTATCAGGAAGTAAAAGAACCACGGTATCACTACACCCAGACCTGAAATAAATACTTACTTGCAGATCAAGCAAACGTTTACTAGCGGGAATCGAACCCGCATCTCTCTAACCTCAACCAGTGACTCACCAACTTGCTAAAGATATACGTCTTTGTTGTCAGAGAAAGGTTTCTATTCATAAGCACTTTCATCGACTGGTCCTTTAACTCGTTTTAATTAAAGTAACTACATTTACCTCGAATAGATCCCGTTGTCATTACCTAAGCTCTGAATTAGTAATGCAAATTCTTTAAGCTCGGCATTATTAGCCGCATCCTTTCAAGGGTCTAATAAATAAACATGAGGCCGATTGAGCCCATGGGGAACCAATTTGATCTGATACCTACCTACTAAATGCTAATTTAATTTTGAATGCGTATCGACTGAGCGAAACACCCAATTTTCTTATTCAGCCACGTCAAGAGATATCAATTGAAAATTCTCATATTAAAGAATTTCAATGGTCGATTTAATTCGTACTAAAAGCTAATTGACTGGTTGGTATTATGTAGGTATGAGTCAGGTCTCCTCGTTATATGAGCGATAAAAAGTAAAAAAGTGTGGTATGTTTGAAGAGTTTTTTGTAATGACTAGTAAGTTCCAAATCGACCGAATGAAGTTCTTCCGAGATGGTACGAGATAGGACCATCATTCAGTCATTGTCAACCGAATGAATGAATGAATGAATTAATGAAAATACTTTATTGCACACCTTACAAACTAGTTAAAATAAAAATTACACAAAAAATTAACAAAAACTGAATGTTTGTTAGTAGTAGAGCTTTTTTGTAAAAGAGTTCGTCCGTGGAAGTACTACCATCAAACCTATTTCTGCCACAAAGCAGTAGTGCTCGCATTACTGTGTTCCGGTTTGAAGGGTACGGGTGCTGGTGAAATTACAGGCACATGAGACTTTCCATCTTTATGTCTAAGGGTGGCGGGCGCAGTGCAATGCCGCATAGGGCGCGTCCTGCGTGGACGTGACCTATGAGGTAATGCACTGTTCATATTCAGAGAGTATATACCGCTCAACATCAGGTGGGCCATCTGCTTGTTCCGTCATCTTAACTTGTATAATAAATAAAGTTGCATAAATTAAATTTACAATGGGCGGTCTTATCGCTAAGAAGCGATTTATTCCAGACAACGTTTGGATGGAGAGGAGCTATTATGGAAGATTGTTTGAGGTGTACCCATATTTAAATTAAAGAAAAAATTACCTAACAATAAATAAACTTACATATTATACAGAATATTACAGAATAATAGACCAACCGAATATTTTTTCCTATGTCAGCTAGAAAAGCTGGAATAACACGAATCATTTTCTTTTGAGTCACTGGTTCTTTCATGGTCACCCTGACGTATGTGGCTCAGTATAAACAGTGAATAGTCAGTAAAAACAGTGCCGTTTTTTACCCGACTTCGGCAAAGCCAAAAGGAAGGGTTATGTTTTAGCAGTGTATGAATGAATGCATATTTGTATTTACGTATGTTCCACCGGTAGCGCCTACACTACTCATCCGATTTCGATGTATGAGGTGTCAATCGATTCTGGGGGCTTAGTACGAGTTTTGATAGTATTCGAAACTATACAAAGTTTCGTTTCCTTCAATACGTTTACTGACGGCGTCCTTAGTTTTCTCCTCGTTTACGCTAGGGGTCTATTATTAAATGTATGGAAGAAAACGAAACATCATAATAGTTTCGAAAACTATCTAATTCTCATACTAAGCCCACTGTACTAATGGTACGGATAAATAATAGTAAACGTAATACTAAACCGGTATGGTCCGGTATGGTCGGTCCGGTTGGTATAGGTTACATTTATACGAACAAAATCAATATGTCGGTTTTGATATGTAGTCACTGTTTTTTTTTTGCTTTCTTGTCGCGTGGGACTTCAAATAAAAGAGGAGAAAATTCGGAGTTTATGGAGTTTTATTTTTTATATTTTGATTTAGTTAAAACATTGTACTTAGATAAGTATATAAATGCTGTGGTTCACCGCAGTGGGGCTATGGTTTTCACAACTTTTTAATTGTTTGTTATTACGATGAACTTGTTTTAAATGCTATAGTTACTGGTACTATTAACATAAAACAAGATATTTTTTTCCAATAAGCCATTGGTTCTTAATTTTATTGTTGTTTATAACTTATAACACCGTGCAACTTAAATTGAGGCAGTTGGGGTAGGTCCTTATTTTAATTATGAGTTGATTTCGTTTGAAATCACGCTTCTGTAGACACAGACACTGTGAATTTTGAAATTGTTTCACATTTCCACGCTGCAGCTTTCAAACTGTAACTGCGTTTAAATTAGGTGGCTTTTGGTTCATTATAATGTCGGAGGGAGGAATGATCTTTAGTAGGTAGGTGTACATTGCGGCCGTTGCAATGGTAAAATAGTCTTGATTTTGTACAACGTTCTCTATCATATACGTCCTCTGCAGAAATATGCGTTTGGGATCAACTATGGCGATCTCCAAGATGTGTCATTTTATCAGCCGCGATGTACCTCCTGTTATATACTACTCGTAGTAGCTTTATTATCCTCACGAAGAGCACTCTAATTAACTCTACAAATAATGTATTCTCATAGACATTGTCTTCCATATAATGCATTCGTTATAATTTCTGAATAAGTTGTTTGCTCATGACAAACGTTAACTTTAGTACGGTACCCGTTTTATTATTAAACATTATTATCATACAATATTATTCAAATATTAAATCAAATCAAGCAAGATCACAAAATTAAACGACGAAGCTGTGGGAGGTGGGCCCTTCAAGACCAATAAAGACTTTATTACACTTTCTTCAGTAATTTCTCATTAAACGCTTGTAAAACAACCGAAGCAGGAAATATAATATGCTAAGAGAAAACGAACATCCCTAATAATGAATTAATAAAAGAATAAATCCGTGCATGACTTTGAATTAAAGAAATGCTCCGTACGGGAAGATCTAAAGTGAAAGTATTTCTTGTAGCGTAACTGGAGGACTCGCAATTATTGGGCAAATGTTTACCGAGCCGAGTGGCCTCGCCTCTCTTGGAGTTACCTACATGTCTTGTGCCAAGTGCATATTATAGGCGAGTGCTATTGCTTTCTCACGAACTAACTGCATGGCACAATGAGCCAATAAATAAAGACTTAATAGCTGATACCAACTGCATTTATGTGCCAGTTGTTAAAGAGGGTTCTTTGCTGCTCTGAACGTGATCGGGCCAAGGAAATTATTAAGAGTGATGAAACAGAACGACAAGAAGGAACACTATTTTACCTTCAAAAAGAGTCCGTGGAACATTATTGCGAAAAACCATAACGCAAAATATAACAATATTCACAAGGATATTACGGAACGTTTCCGTAGTAAACTTCTGAAAGAGCTCTCATGTGAGCATATAAATCTCGACGTGAAAGATAATCGGGTTGGCAGAACTGATTCGCTCACAAATTGAATAAGAGGCAGGGAATATAACCCGAGTGGGAGCGTCGGGGGGCAGGCCCGCCTAAACTGCAAAACACTCCACTTATAAGCTATTGCCCTGTGCTAATGAAATCTTAAAGTTTGTCTAAACATACGGTTTCAAGTTTGACAGAGTGTCAGGAGATTTACTTTGGGATTTGGTGTGGTGACACTCATTTGATTAATAGCTCAAGTTGCAGCAGCTGACTGGTCCTAATTGTGGTGGTTGTACATATAAATCTACCTACTGTTTGTATTTTAAGGGGTAGGCTCTCAAAGGCCATAAACCCGTCACTAACTCGAGTAAAAGAAACAACTGCTTTCTAAAAAGGAATAAACTTTCCGTCCCCTCTGAAAACAATTACCACGAAGCCAACTCCTTATCTGAATAAAGTCAAACTTGCAAAATGCCATCGTTTTACCAGATCAGTGTCCCTCGTAAAGTTCTTTTAATGTCTTCCCGGGTTTGGTGAGATCCCTGGGGAGTATTTCATTACTTTTATCTAATTTAGCGGAAAATCAAATCTTTCAATAGGATTATCCGGCCGGCCGTCGCGTCGTCGGCGCAGGACGCTTCGACGGGTAGCGCCTCGACCCGCCGCGCCGGATACAGTGATTCCTTCTACCAATTTGATTGATATCAAATCTGATTGCGACCAATACAAGATCCTGCTGTCTGTAGTATAATATTACACCTGGATAATTTAGAAAAGTTTTTAAGTTGTTGATTTTGAGTCATCGTGATCAAAACCGATAGATTCCGATACCAAGAGATTGTTGAAATTAAATCAATTAACAAAATCATTCGCAGTCCTTACAAATAAATTTTGATAAAAGATTAAAATCCGGCTTTAGCTGACAAGAAGAATCTAAATATTGTAAAGGATAGCTAAATTGTCGATTCTGTAATAAACGCCTTTAACATAATCAAGAGTTGTACCTAGCTGTAGCACCGCTGGAGGACAACTTTGTAAAATCAGGTTTTGGTTTTTAAACTATTAAAATAAAACCTTAACTATATATTTTTGGAATATACTTATCAAGCCTATTCATCTTATCATCATCATCAGCAGCATTTAGAGGTCCATTGCTGGACGAGGATTTAAAATGCATATGCCATATTTACCAGCAGACGGACAGCTTGTCGAAGTAATTGTGTTGAGTACTCAGGTAAAAGCTGCTACGCATCATGTGTAATCCCTTTGTCGGCTTTAGAAACATCCGGGAGAAGACGGAGGGGTCTATTTTCAGGCCGGACACGCCACGGCAACGGTCATCTTATAACAAAGTTCTTTTTCATCCCCCCATTTCGGAAAGAGTATTTTTGCTCTTCGATATCTGAGTGTAAAAGCCGTTTTTATCCGCTAGAGGATAAAGTAAAATTGAATTTAGAACATCGTGTGCAATAAGTTTGTGAATTCAAAACATTATTAAACCTCCATGGTGCCGAATTTATCATAGTACAAGCTTTTTTATTTTATTTAAAACTCAGACTCGGAACGTTCTTGGTGTATTTTTTTTTTGACCAAATAGTCATTTCCTTGCTGAGGTGGGATGAAAAGTTACGTGTTGCACTCGAGTGCAAAGATTTTTCACCTCGTGCTCTTTTTATTCCCTCGCTAACGCTCAGGATTCTAATTTTTGAATCACTCGCTGGAATTCTTTGCTTGCTCGGTCCTCAAAATTGAGCACGTGGTTAAAAAGCAACATTACACTCTTATATAACAAATAACTGTTTTAACCCCCGACGCAAAAATAGGGGTGTATTAAGTTTGACCGCTATGTCTGTGGCACCGTAGCTCTTAAACGGGTGAACCGATTTGAATGCGGTTTTTTATGTGAAAGCAGGTTTTTAAGCGATGGTTCTTAGATATTTTATCAAAATCAGTTCAGCTGTTTTATTGAAATGTGGGTTTTTTAAGTTTTTACCAAATTAACTTATTTTTTTGTGTAAGATCATTTGTCATAACACGAAAAGTAGTTTCGGAGCTACGAGACAAACAAATACAAGCATTGAACGACTGCTAATATCATAATCCTCCTTTTGCGTTGTTGTTGTCGGGCAAAGATCGCCACCGTCCACATTTCACAAACGACTGGAGCGTCATAATTTAATCAAGTATGTTCGCATTCAATTTGATTATTTATTCAGTAAACACTGTGAAGCTCTTTTACACATCAATAAATATCGCACGCTTTACTTCACGTTAATTTTCAGTCAGAGATATTCTGAGTTGAATATTCTATCCCTTTTCATATCAAATCTGGAAGCGTAGGTACCTTATAAAACATTCCCTTTGTAGTATACTTGTACTAATACCTATAGAGCAAGTCAACCCTAAGGATCGCATTCAATAGGATCCTTTTGAAATTGTTCTCATGTTTTTTTATACCGAGCCTTAAAAAATAAATAGGTAGGTATGTAGGTACTTAGATTTATGAAAAAGGTGGAAAACTGATTAAGAAACCCTTGAGCACACGTTCAGTCGGCAAATAGTTGAAGCGCGAAAAGAAACCACGCAGTTTCCAAACGACTCTCCGATTGAAATTTCATTCCGATTTCGCGGCGCCTTTGACTTCACGCCACCAAAAAGGCAGGCACGGTGGCTTTGACGGATTTAATTGAAGTTTTCGCGTGAAAATAACTAATTAGCGGTATTTGGCCACGGTAGCTGGTCTCTAGCGGTTTACTCGGCTGCAAGTAGCCTATGGAGGCGTAGCTCCGATTTTCCGGTTCAGTCCCGCCCGTTGCTACGAACTCAAGCACCAGCTACGTGTTCTAAACTGGTTACGAAAATACGGTTTCGTAGGCAGCCCAAGGGTTCTATAATTAAAATTTAAAACCCCCGTGGACGTAATAAAACCCTTACTAAGCAATTACATCAGGGGATGGGCAGCGGCATCCACCTGAGTAGGTGCCTAACATCATACTTCGATCACCAAACCGCCTGCCATGCGTGGTGATTATGGAAAATCCCCCCATTATATTCAATGGGGGCGGCCTCGTCCAGAAGTGGACGTATAACGGCTGGCAATGATGAGATGAGGTACTTACGGAAATAAATCCATGTCCTTTTGTAATGTTTTCAATTATTTCATGTTTCAAAGTAAACAACACAACAGTCACATACTTAGTCCTGAGTCCACACTAGAATCCCCTGTGTCGTGGGCATCATAAACTACGAGTACCATGGTACCACAACAGCCAGACCCAGAACAAATATTTACAGATCGTACAAACATTTAACCCGCAGCGGGAATCGAACCCGCAAACTCTCGCATCTCAGCCGCCTACTACGCCGTGCTACAGAGGTCTGGTATAAGTCAGATGCACAGAGCGCGAGAACTATTTCATATGATTATATTTGCTGGTCTGTGTGTGATCGGGCTAGGAAAGAACCAGTAACACAAAAAAAGTAGAAGAAACTAATATAAACGTTTTCAGAGATATGAAAATAAATTCCGAGCTCTCAACGGGATAATTCGGCGACTCCACACGCCGTAAACTACTAAATAAACAACGGAATGACCTGAAGTTAATCCTCGAAATATCCCCGGAACGCTATCGATTCCCAACATTCAATTACATTAAAGGAACTGAGCAGTAAATTCTTCACATTATTCGAGTATAAAAAGCCATGAGAAAAGGGTCTCTTCTTCTTCATAAATATTTTAACAACTGCTGCTACTGCCTTAAAAATACAAAGACACGCCATTTTTGTAAGCACACCACATTTTGTAGAAGAGGACTAAATAACTTTATCGTAGTTGAGACTCTGGGTCCGAGCGGTACCGGGGCCCTACGAGTTTCCAAAACTCTTTCAGGGCTTCTGGATGAAGCGGCACTTGACTCGAGAGCTTGAGAGGCCCAACGCATTGGTATTTCCATATAGCGTGGCAATGCAGCCAACATCTTAGGGTGCTTCCTTCTGGTAGTGGTTTGGATCAGTTGAGCTATCTTTAGATTATTTGCAATAGTCTACATCAAACGTTTCATTTATATTATTCTCTCTGTAAATAAAGTTAATATTATTCTAGTTAAAAAAACTGTAATAAGTGACCAGCGCCTGAGTGAATTCTTTCAAAAATAGACTTGACAAACATTTAAAGTTCACTGATAAGGACAGATATACACGCATCAGCTCCGAGAGCTAGGTAGACACACACCTGTGTATTATAAATAAATAAATAAAGTATTTCCTCTTAACTAATATTTATGTTATAATATTATATTATGCTAAGTTATCCTAAGATTATGTTAAATATATTTTCTAATTAATGCAGATGTAAGAACCTTTTTTTGTTAGTTTGTAAGTAGTATACGCCAACCAGGTTTTGGCTGGTAGAAAAAGCTGTTAGCATTAAGCCGACCTTTGGTAACATAGCATAAATAAGTGCAATAAAGTATAAATAAATAAATAATTAATACCCCTTTACAAAGGCGTTCGAACATTTTTGGATGGGGCACTTTTTTTAAGTCATTTTGGCACACACGTGAGCTGATTTTTAGGTGCTTGTTTTTCTTTTTAATGTTGTGTTTCCTTCTTTTGTATTGTCGGCTTGTTTTTTGTGTCAAATAAACGTTTTTCTATTTCTATTTCTATTTAGGACTTTTTATAATAACCCTTACCCGTTATTCGGTTCTTCGAATTGTTTATGTGTCATCTATTCATTACATTCAGTTTCCAAAGTGCGCCACCGATTTGGTAAAATTTCAAAATGGCGGCTGATCGCTATGCTAAAATATTCGAACCCTAAGGAATAAGTAATACCACTGATTAAAAATATTGTTACTGCAGAAGTATCTAGTAATTAAATCTCTTTGCAGAGACTATGAGACTAATTATGCAATAGCATTTCTTTTAATCTAAACTAAACTGTAATCTTGCACGACTTGAATTTAAATCTAAGAGCAAAATGATCGTCACAAGCCTCAGGGAAATTGCGAAGAAAATTGAAACAAAAAGAGTTAAATGATCTTTTTATACAACGAGTACTTTTATCTACATAGATCCAGTGTTGAAAGATGGTCTTGGTACATTTATTTACAGAAATAATAATACAACTTCTAAAAGTACGGCAAAATTAAAAAAAAAAACAAAAGAAACAGTTGAGCTATCTGAAGACCGTTGTTGAAAGAATATTTTGTTTCAAATAATGTTTTACCTGTGTGCTGATCCCTAAATAGCTTTTGATGAGAGTTTAAAATGAAAGAAAAAATGCGAACTCAATACCTTTTATATCTGTAATTTTGTTTTGTTTAATCAAAAACAAATTATGTTTTAATTCGTTCCACGCAGTCGAGTTTGAACACAATGTTGCCAACATGTGTCTGATAGGAACTAGTAGAATGTTAGACATGCTCGTTTATTGATAGAATACATTTTATCAAGAACAATAACGAACGCAATAAAAGGTCTGGACCAATTTTGATAAAAAATAACCATAGCTAGAAAACCTGTTTTCAAATTAAAAAAACGCATTAAAATCGGCGCACCCGTGTAAGACCTATGGTGCTACAGACATAATACACACATAGCGGTCAAACTTATAAAACCCCTTCTTTTGTCGGGGGTTAAAAACAGACCCTAAAAAGATAATTTTGTTTTTTAAAATGGAATGTTTTCTTTCTATTTATTTCCATAAAAACTATTAATTACCTAATTCCATAGAAACGCAACAGTCAAAATGGATTTGTTAGTGTCTCTAAAATTATTGTTTTTATAATAATTCGAAATGTGTAATTTTCTTAATGTTTATTGTACGACAGAAATACAAAAACATAAACAAATAGCAAAAAACAAATGCGCTTCTCGCTTATAGCGATTTCTTCCAGAGAACCTCATCATCGTCATCACCCTATATAAGTCCACTGCTGTACACAGAACTCTCCCATATAATTCCACGACGCCACGATTCTCCACGATTCTTGAGTCGCCTCCATCCACTGACTTCGTGCGACCTTTTAATTGTCTTTAATTATTCTTTGATTATTTCATTTGTCCTACTGAATAAGCACTGAACCCTAAAAATTATACAAGGACAGGTGTTTCACAATTTGCATGATATGAAAAATGTACATTGCAGTCGCGTGAAGTGACGTGTTGTATCGGCAACAACGACGGGATTAATGAAACATGGTGCTGATTATAAATTGTAGTGCCAGGGGAAATCTTCCTTAAGTTCCGGCCAACAATACTCACATTAAATATTCCTACTAATATTCTCATTTATATGAACGCTCCCGGGACGTTTTTACTATTCAATATTGCGTGCTAACACTTTTATGGTTTGCTACCTTGTGTTTAGTGAGAATGTTGTAAATTCTCAAGGAATTTATGGTCTTAATAACAATTCTGGTAGTAAGTAATACTTTGAAACTAAAGTGCACGAAGTGATGACAATATGAGCATGTTCTTTCGCTAAATTGTGACTCAATAAAATAATAACAACTTCAGTGAGCACTTTCACAATTTATAACAACACCATATAAATAAAATGTTCGCTGCTATGTTAATCGGTGAAAGCACTCCTGTAAACAATACCGTTATTTGAAGTTTATTAGAGTTTACTCCTTATGAATCAATTTTCATATAAGGCCTACGGTACGCAAATAGATGAGGAGTAAAATCGTAATATCGAGCGTTAATTAAAAGTGATGTCATAATGTTTTCTGAACTGAACTGGAATAAACTCCGGTTGCGCGTCGAAACTGACGCCCATCAAAGTATAACTGACACGTAGTAAAGATGCGATGACCAATCCCCGCCAGCCAACCGCCCCATTATATTCTATGAGGGAGGCCTCGTCCAGCAGTGGATGTCTAATGGCTGTTAATGATGATGATGATGGTGTTAATGATGATGATGATGATACTACTACGTTTATAGAATGCTAAAGAACTACTTACGCATTTTATCTTGGGTTTTATAACGGGCTCTACGAATTTATAATTCAAAAACCAAATATAAAAAAATTTACTGTTAGTAAATCAATTAAAACATGTTCATAACAATATCTAATATTATCATATTTATTTAGCTTAGTGCGTAGTCCGCACCATTAACCAACACAACGAACGCTGGGCACGGATTACGGACTGCAGACAGTCAAGAGCAGCCCTACCGGCTGCCTTACCACGACTGACACGTCGCCTGCTCAACCTTCAAAGAATAGACCTTCGCACCATCGTGGCGACACTCACAGGACACTGTCTCCTGAACAAACACCTCTTCAACATCGGAGCCACAGACAGACCACTCTGCAGAGGGTGTCTGACCGAAGAAGAATCGGCTGTGTCCTGGAATGTGTGGGAGTAGCAGCGCAACGAAAACAAATCCTCAACAACCCGAGGTCACTCCGCCAAGCCTGCGAAGACCCCAGGAAACTTCTGTGCTTCTGGACGGAGTTAGGCTGGCTAACTACCTAGTCAGACAACTCTCACGCATAATGGACCGCCCATAGAGTTCGAATGCGGAAAAGGGAGTTCTTTAACATTAACATTAACATTTAGCTTAGTGCTGCGCTTGACGTAAGAATGCTAAAGACATATTAGCGCCTTTTCTTTTAAATGTTTATCTCACAGCGCTAAAAGAGCTGCGCTAAAAGTTTAATTCGTTTGTTTGTGTTTCTCTGGGGCTTCCTTCCTTCATTAATGGGTGCAGCGCTTTTAACTGTTTACTACGATTTTATTTTATGGCTCAATTTGTCGTAAAATGTGATATAAGAGCCACTTCAGGATATCGATGTGCAGTGCAGGCACCCTATAACATGGGAGTTGTAAAATAGTCGTGGCGATACTCATCATATTTTTTGTGGTAAAATTATGGCTCAAAGCCTCCTCGGGGTCTTTTGTGCTAAACTTAGAGCTTTTAGACGAAGACTGCAGTGTATATTGGATAGAGAGCTTTTAGTGAGACTGCAGTGTATATTATAATTTTTATATTATTGTGGACCTAAGTTAATGAAATAAAATATTTTTTTTTATATTGGGCAGAGAGATTTTGGACTGAGACTGCAGTGTATATTGGACAGAGAGCTTTTAGACGGAGACTGTAGTGTATATTATTATATTATATTATTGTAGACATAGGTTAATAAAATAAACTTATATATTTTTCTATTTGACAAGGAGTTTTTAGACGTAGATTGCAGTGTATATTGGACACAAAGACAAAAAAAAAAAAACAAACAAAAAAAATGGACAGAGAAGTTTTTTGTGGAAATTAAAATTTTAGATGTCCGCAGGGCTACGTCTTTGATTATATTAGACAATTTTTTTAAATTCTCTAAGCTGAACGTGCTATAAAATATTGCTGTCATTTGTAAATTATGTAAATGACGCTGAAGCAATAGCAAATAGTCTTAAAATACCGCTATTGGCTCACATGAATAATCGCGAAATCTTGTTTTAGTAAAAAAGACATGCTATGCTACATTGGTATGTTTTTTGTTAAAAAAAACACCTATTCATTCATAATATATTTCATAAACTGATGTCTTATCAGCTAAATTATGGCTTCTAAATAAATTACACCATGGTTCTAAAAAATAAATTTAACAATGCGTGAATTTCACTTACGTCGTTATTTTTACGGCAATTAAACCGCCTGTGGTTAATTGCAGCGGGTGAGTTCCGATCGCAATGTTGTAGCAAAATATTTTTTTAATCCATCCAACGCATATTTTATTATTTTTTCGACAAAATTCAGCCGACGTTTCGATCCTTGTTGAAATGTTCGTTTAAAAACAAACGTGTCAGGAGGGTACTTGCTCGAAAAAGCGAATAACTGATGAGGCTTTTTACATAAATATAAGCGAGCTAGTCATTGAAACATTAAATTAATGTACTACATACAACATACAACGGCCAAATTCCGTCAGTTTCTAACTCATTGAAGTTCAGGTAAGTTAGAATGTTACGGAATAGCGCTCGCGTTACGAAAAGTAAGTGAAAATCACGAAAAACTATTATTTGTAACGTGAAAAACCACCGCATCATAGCATAATACATTGAACTTGTCTTTGCCGACATTTAAGTGAAAGAAAAAGTACAAAATTCTAAGTCGTTTAGAGTTTAATCAAATTTTCAGTCGAAAACAGCTGCACTCTGTTATTTTTATTCACATTTTTGTACGTTCACATTACAGATCGAATAAAAAAAATAGATAAAAGATCAATGAAAATATAAGTTTTAGCTCATAACATTTACTTATCTATGAGGAGAAAGTCTCCAAATAAGACGAATCAGCTTCTGTATGTGCGTTAATGGCCTTAATGAATTTTAATGGGAAGACCGGCATCGATTGAGGACTTTACATAACAAAGTTGGTACATTCACAGTACGCAAATGTAGAACAAATGTTTGTATGTGGCCGGCACTGTTTGCTCTATTATGCTATATAAACAAAATAATAAATGTTGGAGTCGTGCCTCGCTAAGTTGTTTTAGCGGCAAAGTTACATCGAGGTAGAGTGGAGTTTAGTGTCACCACGTGCATTCTTGTGGGTAAGTTTGACCATAGCTAACTTTGTACTCTACGCTTTACGTGGCTCGTTGGCGCCTCACTTAAATACCGTGCATTAAAACGTGCTAAATATCTCTTTCAATGAGGTTAGCTCTCCTGAGTATTTTTTCGTTCACTTAGAAGTTTTGCCTTTGCTTGCCTGGAGAGTAACTTAATTTATTTATGTAAGGATGTATGAAATGAGAATTACTTTGTTAACCATTTTGATACTTAAAAGAAAATTTTGTAGAATTTTTATCTCATAACATAGACAAGAGAAAGAAGAGAAACCAGGAAAAAACATTTAAAATATTTTTAAGTACCTATTTCGATATTTGAATGTTACATTATCTCACATCTCAAAAGAACTTTTTCCAAAGTGCTTGCAAGAATTAAAAGATAACATTCCTGGAAATCAAAATTACAAAACATTTTCTTAAATGTTTTCCTTTCCATTGAAATTCCTGTACAAAATGTTGAGTTATTTTTGCATTGAGCAATCTCTGAACCTTAGAGCAAAATATCTTTAGAATATTCAAAGCAAGTTAATTCATAGCAATTGAATACGTATCGTAACTATCGGGGCACGGCTGACTGCGTTGCACAGGGTCTGAAATAATTGATGTCTTCTCAATCGTACTGAAATGTACTAGATACCAAATACTCCGAGTTCTAACTGTTCCGACTCAGTAATCTCTTACGGGTTGGTTAACGCTTTAATATAGCCTTGTTCTTCTACGTATACACGTACTTATGTTCTTCGGAATATGTACTTTCTCAAATAGGCCAGAGTCTCGAGTCTGCAAACGTAACAAGCAATCTACACGGGTGTGTGGTGTGCAATACACGGGCGTGTGATGTGCACTACACGGGCGTGTGATGTGCACTACACGGGTGTGTGGTGTACACTACACGGGCGTGTGGTGTACACTACACGGATTATTGTGGTTTCAAGGAACTGAAGAGCGCCGAAGTAGCGGGCACCTTGATAAACTCATATTACATACTTAAATCCGTGTAGTGTACACCACTCGCCCATACCCGTGTAGTGTACACCACACGCCCATACCCGTGTAGTGTACAGCACACGCCCATACCCGTGTAGTGTACAGCACACGCCCATACCCATGTAGTGTACACTACACGCCCATACCCGTGTAGCGTATAGCAGACGCCCATACCCATGAAGTGTACACCACACGCCCATACCCGTGTAGTGTACACAACACGCCCATACCCCTGTGTGTAGTAACTAAAAGCTCTCGCTTTGTTCTGTACTTTTAATCCACCAAAACATTATTGCGAGTCTGTCAAGCTTACCTACGACGCGATGCCGACGGTTTAATCCGATAATTCCGGAAACACAAGGTGAACTGGTATAAATGTCCAAGAGAAGTGTTGTATAATGCTTCGTCATGGTAATTAATATCACAATGAAACGTCGGCGGCAGCTGATTGGCTAATTAGCAGACTGGATATTACTCCGATTACAGTTTTACTTACTAAAGTGGAATGTTAGCTTTGTTTTAGCCCTCAAGAGTGTTTTACCCACGATGGAGCTGGGTCACCCTAATCGCACATTTAGGGTGAGAGGTTGTTTGTGTGCAAAACGAATGTTCCCATCTATCTCAAAACGGTTTGACCGATTTAGATATGGTTTTCTATAAAGGGTTTGTGATTCATCGGCGATGGTTTCCATATAAGTGATAAATGTGATAAAATGATTCCAGTGTGATAAATCGCCTGGGGGCGCCACAATGAGTATGTTTCCTCGTTAAAATGAGTTTTGCCGCATCTTTAGGATTCCGCACCTAAAAAGGTACCAACGGAACCATTATAGGATCACTTTATTGTCCGTCTGGTTGTTGGACTCTCTGTCTGTCATTACCCTTTTTCACAGGAACGGAAAGTTATGAACTTAAAAATATACCATACATAAAGATTGCGAGCTTAGAAAAAGGTATGGCAATAAAGGTCTAATTTTTGTATGGAAATCGTAAAAAGTAATAACCTCAATGGAACTTCCAGGAACCTCACTTCTTTAATTTGGAATGCTAGTACGGTTTGTGACACAAAAAAAGGGAAAAACCAAAAATTGTAGAATTTCGTCTTTTTGCAGTGGCAGAAACTCGAAACGGGCTCCCAAACAGTAGAACCCCTTGGAACAGACGTCTGACGATTTTTAAATACTTAACGGATTAGAACCCTCACGGCATGAGTCATACTCACACTTGTCCGTTTTATTTGTATGAAAACTGAAATTTTCCTGCGTTTTGAATTAATTATAATATTAAATTCAAATTCAAATTCATTTATTGAGATAATATGGGTTAGTTAAAGGTGGTTGCTTATTGCAACCACAGTTATTGCTTACAGTTATATCCATAATCGGCGGGCAAAATATCAGTATGTATTAAAATAATTAAAAATCACAGAATTAATTTGTATAAGTTTTCGTTTATCATCTTAGCTCTGGAACGTTTGCTCCGGTTTTGATTTAATTGTATTTCATTATTACGGATTATTGTTTAAAATTATTAAGTATTTGGTTTTTGGAAAAGTTTGATTAAAATCTATTTTAACTTTTCCAAAATACAGGAATTGGAATATCGGAAGTCTAGCCAACACAAACGGAAGTAACAGTTATTGTTGCAAACGGCAAAAGTTTTGGGATAGAGCTACTGAAACTTACCTTATTAATTAGTTTGGAACTGTTTCGGAAATTTTATTCGAAGTTGAAGATAATCTGTAACAAAGCAGAAACAGATTTTGTTAGTTCATCATATCGTAATAATCGTAATAATAAGAGAAATCAGAAATTAAAAGGACTAACGCAACTTCGTGTCACCTTCGTTTCATAGTTGTTAGTTGTTGTTGTTGTTGTTTGTCGTTGTTTGACGACCTCTGTGGCGCGGCTGGCGATGGTTCGCCTGCGACGCAGGAGGTTGCGGGTTCGATTCCCGCCTCGGAACAAATATTTGTGCGATCTGCAGATATTTGTTCAGGGTGTTCTGGGTGTTTTCTATGTATAATAAAAAATATCTATCTATGTAATATATTGTATTAAGTATATCAGTTAACTAGTACCCATAACACAAGCTCTGGCTTAGCTTGGGGCTGGATAATGTTGTGTGAACTTGTCCAGCATTATTTTATTTATTTATAGTAACCCTGCTGATTAGAGACTTGCTTCGGGAATGCTGACCTTGAAAAGGGCCTAGTCACCATTGTTGAATGACCCAGTGGGCTTCCAGTATTTTTTGTTAAACATGTCACATGTCTTACAAAAATTCATTCTAGGGCATGTTAGTTTCGTCACTGTGTCTCCCTTCACCATTTGAGAGCAAGTAACTATGCATCTAACTCTTACTAAAGAGACACTGCATGATATTTTTATGATTTGACGACCTCTGTGGCGCGGCAGGTGAACGTTCGCCTGCGACGCAGGAGCTTGCGGGTTCGATTCCCGCCTCGAAACAAATATTTGTGAAATCCGCAGATGTTTGATATTTGTATCTATGTAATATATTGTATTAAGTATATCAGTTGTCTAGTACCCATAACACAAGCTCTGCTTAGCTTTGGGCTAGATAATGTTGTGTGAACTTTCCAGCAATATTTATTATTTATTTATTTTATATGCGCCTTTGTCTAGTGCTGCAAGCAGGCACTGTCCATGTCGTCTCCCCGCTAAGAGGCTGTTGGAGCCGTTGCGTACGCACCGCGTCAGGGACGCCGATCTTTTGCGCATAATCGCTGCGAAGCCATCTACTCTTGCGTCTGCAAACATCCCAGATGGACTATAGTAGCGCAGCAACCCCATCAACACCTTGAACGCATCGTACTGGACGCGCAGGTCATCCCAAGATTTCTGCGTGTGTGTGTATGGCTGCACGTATAAAATGATTGGAAGTATTCACTAAAAACCGTTCTTTGAACCTGCCGAGAGCAACGCGTAACCTAACGGCCAGCAAACTAGCTCGGACGTATAATGCCCTGCGCTCCCTTTCCATATCAACGTCATCTGTAAGTGCCACGTAATACTGCATAGTTTGGCTCTAGAGACCTTTGTTCTTGTTTATAACAAAAAAGGTTTTTAGGAAATCGTAAAGTACAGATAAATCCGTAGCATTTGCATTGAAAAAACCCTCTTACATCATTCTGACATCAAATACGTGATTCAACACCCTAGGAATAAGTAAGTGATTGTCTATAGGTACAGTTGATTGAGGTACTGACAAAAACCCCTGTAAATAGATAGATAAAAAATTATTTATTGCTCAAGACAAAAGGCGATTTAATGCATTCCCTATGGTCGTATTACGGCAAAGCACATGGTAAATGGTGTTATTACGGCTTTATTACCAGATACGAACGGCAAAGCACATGGTAAATGGTCTTATTACGGATTTTTACCAGATACGAACGGCAAAGCACATGGTAAATGGTCTTATTACGGCTTTAATACCAGATACGGACGGCAAAGCACATGGTAAATGGTCTTATTACGGCTTTATTACCAGATACGGACGGCAAAGCACGTGGTAAATGGTCTTATTACGGCTGCTAACTACTTCAATGCTGTGCTTGTTTGACGTATCGTGCTCAGCAACACACACAAGTTATGCAATCAGTATGCAATTTAAACACAATATTCGAAATATTTTTAATAATAATAAGATATACAAGCACAATTACATGTAATATAATACGCGCTAGTCGTTTACCAAAGAAAGCAAAGTGGTTAATCTAGCTGTCTGTCTGTTTGTATCCCGCTCGAGGGTCCTAAGTAAACCTCTTGAGTGTGCTCTTACCAATAAACTCGAGATTTCTTTCCTAAATTACATCTACAAGGTTGTATTATTATCTTATTTTCATTGTTTGTTTAGTGTTGTGCGGGAACTCACTTTTATACCTTCATCTTTGTTAAACATATTATGGTGGATGCAATCGTGATCGTGATTATTGTCTTTATAAAGATCTTCAATAATATAGCCCGACTCTACAATACTTCTATCCTGGTTTTGTAAATCAAACTACTTAGCATTGGAAACATAGAAAACATCGAAATAAAGGGTAGGCCATTTATATTAGTAAAAGGCAAAGTCCTGACTGACTGACTGACCGAGAAACAACGCACAACCTAAACAGCTGGTCATACAAGCTTTAAATTTGAAGGGTTGTACTAAGGAATTTTTAAATTGTATATTTTGAGGACCTCAAGATCAAAATGGGAAAAATTGAATAAATAAATAAAATAAATAAATAATGCTGGACAGTTCACACAACTTTATCTAGCCCCAAGTTAAGCAGAGCTTGTGTTATGGGCACTAGATAACTGATACAATATATTACATAGATAGTCATTTTTTATTATACATAGAAAATACCCAGAACACGCTGAACAAATATCTGCAGATTGTACAAATATTTGTTCCGAGGCGGGAATCGAACCCGCAACCTCCTGCGTCGCAGGCGAACCTTCGCCCGCCACGTCACAGAGGTCAACAAAACCTTGAGTGTGGTGTCGTTTCAAAGGTTGTTTCATAATGGGGTTATTGAGATTAAAATATTTTCCACGGGGACGAAGTCACGCGCATTCCACTAGTTTTTGCTGCTCAGATATACGATAATGTGAACAGTGAATATTTGTATCTACGAATAGAGAAGATAATTCTCCAAGCAATGCACGTCGCAGTAAACAGAACAGAAAATAGTCAGCAGAAACATCTCTAGAATCGTTTTGCTTAGTTTCGGGACGCCATTAGTCCGTCTCGTTACCTTCGCGTCCCGGGGAGGAGACAAATGGCGTAGCTGCGAGTTGGCGCCTCCACTGGCCGTTTATTAGTATTAACAAACTTCACGGCCGAGATCATTTATACCAATGAAAAAATAAACCAGACCGTCTTGGAATAATACTAACTTATTTATATTTCACTATGTTTGTTTAAACTTTGCTAATCTTTTTATAACTGTCGATAGTAGAGCTTTTTTGTGGAAGAGTTCTTGCCACTACTACCACCATACCTATTTCTGCTGAAAAGCAGTAGTGCTCGCATTGCTGTGTTCTGGTTTGAAGGGTGCCAGTGATATTACAGGCACATGAGACTTTACATCTTTATGTCTCAGGGTGGCAGGTCCAGTGCCATATAGGATGAGTCCTAGGTGGACGTGACCGGTGAAGTAATTGCATTATTTAAAGCGGAGGTTGCCGCTTAACATCACAGAGGCCATCTGCTTGTTCCGTTATTCATTCATTTAAAAACGACATGTTTAAATTAATTACGAATATTGTACCAGAAATTCAGTGTAGGTACAGTATTGTGATATATCGAAATTAAAACATATTCCGGCCAGTAGGAATTAATGTGTGGGCTCTCTCGGGTGAGGGCGCCCGACGAAAGGTATTACGAAAATTTAATTGAAGTTTTGATTAAGCACTATCACACATGCCATGCCGGGGTTTAACGTGTACGATGTAAGCGATGCCTATAAACCTATATAGTTCAGGGTTCCACACAACGAAATAATTGTAAAAAAAACAATATTCGTACGGAACACTAAAAAGTATAGCGAAAATCAAACAGCAACTTGTGTAATTACTAACAGCAGCCGTCTGACTTACCTGAGTTATCCGTGAAGTTTCTTAAAACAAATGTTCCGCTCGCTCCTTTGTAAAACTGAAGATCTTTCCTTGAATTTACGGAACGAGAGCTCTTGAAAAGCGAAATCTGTATCGAACTTCATATATTTTGATTTTAAAAATAGATTTTAAGTAGAATGGTTTAGGGGTCATTGTGTGTCGTTGAGGGGTGTAGTTGAGTCGTTTCGACTTTCAGCCTGTAAACAAATAATGGGAGCGAGGGATTGATGGAAGCGCGTCCACGTCCTAAGCAAACTTGTGCAGTATCCAAACTGAGGGCATTGTGTTGTATTGAAAACGACAGAACTGTCGAACCGCTGCCGAGGAAATATTGATCTTTTATAGTTTATTCAATACTGAATACCTGAGTGAATACTCTCTCATAGGGAAAATTCGTTTGTAATGGAGCTTCCTGGGATTTCGAATAACTTCGCTTAATTATTTGTTGTGTAATTTATTACTGGAAGAAAGCGTTAGCCGAGTCAGTCGTGGGAAGCAATGGCGGCGATGAGCTCACCACTTGTCACGTCTATATTCCACGATGGTGAACCCAATGTGAAAAGAGGCCCATTGAGGCTCTGCCTACCACTTCGGGGAAAGAGGCGTGTGTTGTATGTATGTATGTAATTTAATTCAGTTGGAGATAGCTTAGTTCCTTATTTTTTGACACTTTACTTGTGTATAAGTTAGTTTAATCTGGAAAAAAAAACAGCAAATTCTAAATTGTATACGTAATTGCTTGCAAATGAATGCTGTGTATATAAATTAAACAATATATTATCTAACTGCGCAACCAGTCTGCAACAGTCAAGACAAAAATAAAATGCCTGTGTAACGGTTTGAAGCGCCTCACACTTGAAGGATGTTCATTTTATAGATATTTTAAAACCCCGACTATTTTCGATGTTCTATCAAAAATAGTATATTTTTTTTGTGAAAAATATATTTTACAATACAAGCTTTTATAAAATTAGTGATCGTAACCGTGTGCTGATCAAAATGAGCCTAAACACGGCCAGTCTATTATTATCCATCGAGGAGTTCCGTTGTCCACCTTCCGTCTCCATCATCATATTGTATTGTCATCGGAACTTGACAGGTATGCCAAATTTCAGCCCAATCGGTTTGAGAATAACTGCTTTAAAATTCAGTTGCACGATTTCATCCGGATTCTACCCAGACAAACATAATACATTGCAAGTTACATAAAATCTTGTAAAAAAGGAAAACATATAGAGGAACGATTATGTGTCACGTATGCATAATGTGAAGGGCCCCGAAGCTAATTACTCTATTCACGACAGGTCCTAGGACTAGGAAATAGTAGAACGCGCTATTAGCTATCGTTCTTTGCAGCTGTCGTCTTTCAAAAGCATTTCTGCGAGATGATGATCCTGGAATGAAAACGGCTGCACAAATTTCCACCAAACAAAGCTAAGAACCATCTTGCAAACAACACCTTTCATAAAAAGATAATTGTGTCTAAATCGGTCTAACTGTTTTGGAGATAAATGGGAACATTCGTTTGCACACACAAACATACAACCTCACCATAAACGCATACCCACTCCGTTCCGTAGGGGTTAAAAACCAATATCTTTATCAATATGTATAAAATCATTGTGTGACTGACTGACTGACTGACTGACTGACTGACTGACTGACTGACTGACTGACTATCAACGCACAGCCTAAACCATAAGTCCTAGAGTCCTGAGATTTGGAGGGTACGTTCCTTTTGTGGTCTAGGGGTGCACTAAGAAAGGAATTCCAGAAATTCAACCCTTAAGGGGGTGCAGCGAGGTGTTGCAGTTTGCATGGAAAAGTACACGCGGACGAAGTCGCGGGCATTCCACTAGTAATATATAAATATAAATCTTTTAAAACAGTAGGAAAGTATAACACATATTACATTTGAGTGTGACGTTAATACCGCCCGGCTGCGGCTCTCGGCCAGCAAACAACACAACTTTAATAAAAGTAAATCGTATTAACAGCTAACTTGCTAAGCCCTTTCATTGTCGCTGCGACTGATGTGGAAGCAGGAAACGTTTTGACGCTAAACAAAATATTAATTAATTTCTCCTTCGTAGCACTGCTACAACTTTGATATGGGAGACAAAATGCTACGATGGAATTAGTGTGCTACGTAGTTTGTAGCAAACTAATTTTTTAACCCCCGACGCAAAAACGACGTGGTGTAATAAGTTTGACGTGTCTGTGTGTGTGTGTGTCTGTCTGTCGCATCGTAGCTCCCGAACGGATGAACTAATTTCGTTTTTTTTTTGGTTTGAAAGGTGAATTTGTCGGGAATGTTTTTAGCTATGTTTGATCAAAATCGATTCAGCCGTTTCGTTGCGTTAAGGGTTTTTTGAATTTTTACTAAATTAATTACTTCTACCTGAATATCGTGGTGTGTCGGGTCTAAGAATAGACCCCTCCGTCTCCTCCCTTGGATGTCGTAAAAGCCGACTAATAGTTTACCCGGACGTGTTAGTAAGATTTGTTGGTATAATATTTGTCCTGGCTGTTAGCTTATTAAGGAATGTTATTTACTGGAAGAAAGCGTTAGCAGAGTTAGTCATAGAAAGCAATGGCAGCTATGAGCTCACGACTTGTCACGTCGTTGTACGTTGTTGTATTCCCACGATGGTGCAACCCACAGTGAAGAGGACTTTTGAGGCACTGGAAACAAGTCGTGTATCTATGTATGTACGTAGGTATTGATCAAAGTCTGAAATAGTTTATGGGCTACCACTGGCTCATATAGTTTAAGGAACGCCCGAGATTTTTTCAAACAAACTGGAGCGTTTGTGTCCTGATCCACATGGTTATAATCCATATAACCACGACGTCGTGGTCGTGGTTATCATTCGGTTCGGTACTACGAGTACCATGATTGTTCCACAGCACCCAGACCCGGAACAAATATTTGCAGATCATACAATAATTTTTATCGCAGCGGGAATCAAACCCGCAACCTCTTGCATCTCATCAGACTTGTCACCCGCCGCGCCACAGAGGTCGTCGAATTATACACTTTTATTCCCCATTGTCAATTCGCAGAACTATATGACCTGCCCAGTAGCACTTCAACTTGCTTCCTCTACGTGCTATGTCGGTGATCTTGGTTCTTCTATGGAATTCCTCATTTCGGATACTATCACATAGTGCAACTCCAAGCAAAGGTCTCCCTATAACCCGCTGCGTGATTTTATGATTTTGTATATAGTTAACTAGTAGAATGCCCGCGACTTCCTCCGCGTGTACTTTTCCATACAAACTTAAATACCCCGCTGCACCCCGTTAGGGGTTGAATATCTGGAATTTCTTTCTTAGTGCACCCCTAGACCACAAAAGGAACGTACTCTCCAAAGAAGTCAGTCAGTCAGTCAGTCACGCAACGATTTTATATATATTTAGTTAATGACCACTAGTTAGTGACTAATGTAGTGAGTAATGGCCAATCGTTAGTGAGCACGTCTCAGTGCCGCAAGGCATTACGCACTGCACGTCATCTTGTGGCTCTGCGGTATCTGTGACGGTGTAGATACGGTGTAGTGTCCCGAACGCTGCCCTTCCGAGTTGGATTAGTTGGCTGACCCCTTTGTCTAAGTTGACCCGTTGAAGAATTATTGATAGGCCTATGAATTCTTAATATTTACATTAAGAATACGCTGGCGTAGTGGTGCAAGTAATGCTTGTGTATACCTAGTTATAGTCCTGAAAATGAGCCACCCATCAACAAGTAACTTATATTTATTCAGTGGCACTGCGGACGCACCCCACCCGGGTATTGATTTTACCCGACATTAACAATTACCCGACACTTGTTACATGTTGTCGATAATTTTCATTGTAAGAAAATAAAAATTGTCATGTTTTGAGACTATTTTCAAATCATTTTATTAGACACTAGCGACTCGTCCCAGCTTCGCACGGGTAGTTTTATGATGAAAAACAATTCCCCTCCCCCCCCCCCCCCCCTGGTAGCCTATGTCACTCAGGGTGAATGTAACTTTCCAATGGTGAAATAATTTTTGAAATCGGCACATTAGGTTTTGAGTTTATTCATTACAAACATACAGACATATAGTTTGTAGTAGTAGAGCTTTTTATTGAAAGAGTTCGTCCGGGGAAATACTACCACCATACCATAAAAAAAAAAAAAAAAAAAATTGTTATTGTTTGCTGTATAATTTCTTTTGGCGTCTATTTGTATTTTTGGTGTTTTGGATTTTGCATGTTAGTCTAACTATGTTAGGTTGGTTTTAGTAGTACCTTTAGTTAAAACTTTATTGTATTTAATTACAATATAGTTAATATCTATTATTATTATCCTTCATTATGTATGTTTATTTTAATTATTTTCTTAATTTAATGCATTCATTAGCTCTAATTGAACTGCATGCATGGGGAGTTAAGAGCTACCTCGCCGTAACACAGTTTTAAACTAGCACGGGAGGTAGGTTCCTAAACCTCATAGTGCCTACCCTAATTATCACTAGTTGTTTTAACCTTAAGTACCTATATAAGCACTATGTAATGTATCCTTAAGTTATGAAATAAACACTATTCACTATTCACTATTCACCTATTTCTGCCGCAAAGCAGTAGTGCTCGCATTGCTGTGTTCCGGTTTGAAGGGTAAGGGTGCCGGTGAAATTACAGGCACATGGGTCTTTTCATCTTTATGTCTCAGGGTGGCGGGCGCAGTGCATTGCCACATAGGGCGCGTCCTAGGTGGACGTGACCTATGAGGTAATGCACTGTTCATAGGCAGAGGTTACCGCTTAACATCAGGTGGGCCATCTGCTTGTTCCGTCATTCAGTATTATATTATTATTTTTTTAAAACTCACAAAAATACCAATATTTCCTCTTTATAATATTAGTGTAAATGAAAGGAAAAGAAGAAAAGGTTTCTGAAAGAAGTCTTGGTTGTTTTATTTGATACATCACACAAACCTGGGAAACCTTTATTTTTCACTTCGTATAGTATCCCCCCAAAACAAGAGTCAACTTACAAGCTTTTTTTGAATGATTATCTATATTTCTATGTTTGAGTCAAAAGTATTGCAGGAAATCACGTGGGGATGACGGGCGGACAGAGATGTACAGAAAAACGTTCGGTTGGACATGATTGTCTCGTTATTCCAATTTCGGTGAGAACACTATGAGTAAAATACAATTTCATTCTGTAAAACGGGAAACATTCACGTATGTTGGTTCGACCAATTTATGATATAATTTACGAAAGTTATTACAGTAAAACTAACAAGTTATTCGTAGAACTTATGTTCAGTTATTCGTAGAACTTATGTTCTACGAATAACTAATTCTATTCTAGAGGATAGTTTTTTTAAATTTGTAACAACACAGATATAAACGACATAAAACATACAAATATACAAAATAATAGCTAGAATTGCTGTTACAAAAAGGACTCTAACTCAGCATATGCAGGTTGTAAATAACCTGCGCTGGTCTTCCGTTAGAGCCTTTTTCTAACCAAGAGAACAACAAATCTAAATATAATGTAATAGGTACACATAACAACAGTATAGTATTATTTTATTTGTGACAACATTAAATATAATGTTTATTAAAAACCTTGAGGAGTGACAGATTGTCTGCACACTCACGGCTGATAATCCTATACTATTTGAACGAGCAATATTTGTATAGTATTTTGTGATCTCGGAAACGGCTCTGAAATTTCCTTTATGGGGGGTTTTCGGGGGCGATAAATCTAGATAAAAATCGGTCTCATCTGTGGGAAAAGACGATTTTACACAAAAAAAGAGAAGCTTTGTCGCCCAGGTACTTAATAATAAACAAATAAAACCCTTATTTGTAACTTGATCTGTGCAACTCAACAAACCTGAACAATGCCCACAACGAAAACAGGCCCTATTTTTATTTGGGTAACAATGAGAGCAGTTTTGTGACGTCACAACAACCCCATAAGAGGGGCGCTCGGTCGCAGTGAAAGCCACGTTAATTATGAGTTCTCACTGCACCGCGGTCGGGAACTGCAAAAATAAATGAACTATCTCAAACTGAACCATTCGCTGTCGCAGCGAGAAGAAAACAGCTCTACCACTTTACCACTAATAATGCTCAATTACAAAATTTACTTTACGATTTATTTTATGGTCATCTTGAAATACCAATGCCACCTCACGCAGCACTGGACCAAGATGAATTCAGTTACGGCCAATTACACATATGACTGAGTGCATTTTGGCCCAGTAGTTAGAATAAAAATTAAACTGTTTCTAGTTGTACCAATATTAACTAACAGTATTTTCATAAGTGCTTTGTTACTAACCTAATTTGAGTCTGAAATAAAGTATTTTTATTTTATTTTAGTTTAATACCAATAAGTAGGCCAATGTCCAGCCGTGGGCTTCTGTGGGCTAATGATGATGATGATGATAATTGAAATGCCTAGTGTAAGTAATTTTAATTCAATAGTTATGAGATTTTACAAGTGTAGTTCTACAGTTCAATATAATTTTGACTACCACAGTAGTTTTGAAATTATGCTGCAAGAATACATTACATAATTATATCGGAATTTTAACGGAACCCTAAATATTATTATAACCTTATTGTATCTCACCTCATATGTCCCTGCGTGAGATATGACATGTAGGTTGCATCATCGTCAGCCGGGATTACCCGGACTTGGTAATAAGATTTGTTGGTATAAGATTGGGCGTGGCTGCTAGCTTATCAAGGAATGTGTTATTACTGGAATAAAGTGTTAGCCGAGTCAGTCATGGGAAGCAATGGCGGCGATAAGCTCACCACTTGTCATGTCTATATTCCCACGATGGTGCAACCCACGGTGAAAAGAGGCCTCTTGAGGCGCTGCCTATCCCTTCGGGGGAAAAGGCGTATGTCTGTGTATGTATCTATATACCTCTCCCACAGAATGCCACAACGAATGGTCTTGTCTTTAGCCTCCTCCATCCACCGATTTCCTGCATCCTTTATAATGTTCTTGGTCTATCTGGCGGGGGGCTATTCCCCAATGGTTCTTGGTCTAGCGGGGGTTATTCCTCAATGGTTCTTGGTCTAGCGGGGGGGGCTATTCCCCATTGGTTCTTGGTCTAGCGGGGGTTATTCCTCAATAATTCTTAGTCTAGCGGGGGGCTATTCCCCAATGGTTCTTGGTCTAGCGGGGGGCTTTTCCCCAATGGTTCTTGGTCTAGCGGGGGGCAATTCCCCAATGGTTCTTGGTCTAGCGGGGGGCTATTCCCCAATGGTTTTAAGTTCTGTAATCTAAGCCCAGTAGTAAGCGACGATGTCTCAGTGCTTTATAATGTCTAGCTTATGGTATCTCACCTCATTCGAAGGTACATAAATTATGTTAAATTAAACTAATAATCATCAAAATTATTTATAATTAATTGTAATAACAATATTTTCAATTTGCAATTCTGTAATGTTAGTTAAGAACTATGTAGATTACATAAGAAAAAGGTTTAATAAATCAGGTTAAATAGGTTTTGACGACCTCTGTGGCGCGGATGGTGACGGTTCGCCTGCGACGCAGGAGGTTGCGGGTTCGATTCCCGTCTCGGAACAAATATTTGTGCGTTCTGCAGATATTTTTTCAGGGTGTTCTGGGTGTTTTCTATGCATAATAAAAATATCTATCTATGTAATGTATTATATTAAGTATATCAGTTATCTAGTACCCATAACACAAGCTCTGGCTTAGCTTGGGGCTAGATAATGTTGTGTGAATTTGTCCAGCCTTATTTATTTATATTATTTATTATTATATCTAAGAAATGGCAAAGTTGATAAAAAGTTTTAGATATCGGTACTCTGTTAAAGTACAAGATACAAGATATTTATTTGCATAAATAAGTGTTACAATTTGGTCTTATAAAATAGTGAGCACTTATGACTTATTTGCCCTCTGCAGACATCGCAAATTTTTCGAGGTATTAAACTGCTACTTAGTTTACTAAGTTATTAACAACTAACTACTAAAATTTTAACTAATACAACAAAAAAAACATCCAACATACAACAAGTTAACCAGCTCCATTCTTTACACTGTACTTGTATCGCATAATATACTTAGTTTAGTACGAGTCGAACAAAGTTGGCCGGTGTCCGTTGTTTTCATCCTCACTAAGCATAATTGAATACAGCGTGCATTCAAATTTACGTTAACTTGCTACTCACGAAACAAATACCGCTTACTACAGTAACAAAAAAACATAAAAACATTTGTTTGTATGATCAGCAGGAATCGAACCTGTAATCTCTCGGCCAGTTACTCGTCAGCAGCGCCACAGAGGACGTCAAATAAAAAAAAACCAGCCAAGTGCGAGTCGGACTCGCGCACGAAGGGTTCAGTACCATTAACTACAAAAACGGCAAAAAAATCAGGTATGTCAAAAAAAATAAGAATTGCACGCAAAAAGCGGTCACCCATCCAAAAACTGACCCCGCAGAGCATAGCGTAACCTACATTTGGAGAAATCAAGGTTGTTGTATGGGAGCCCCCTTAAATATTTATTTTATTCTGTTTTTTTGGTATTTGTTGTTATAGCGGCAACAGAAATACATCATCTGTGAAAATGTTAACTGTCTAACTATCACGGTTCACGGACGGACAGACAGATGAGGCGAATCTTTAGTTTTAGCCTGAGCCCGAAACTCTCTAAGCCTGAGTTTAGACTCGAAAATAGTTCCTGAAAAGCCTCATTATTCTAAGTTGTTTACTTGTAACCTACACCACACACCTAACTCAGCAGATACCTAACGATAGTATAATTGGCCGTTGCAGGTTGCATTGCATACATTTATTGTAAGCATTAAATTGAAGTTATAAAACACTATTCATGCTGCATAAAGGCGGGTAATCCCCTAATAACGTGGTACATCCGTGGCTTCATAAGAAGGGGAAATACCATAGAGCGCAAAATAATACAAGACTTTTTTCAGAGATTATGTGACAATGAGAGGTTTTTTATAAACTGTGACGTGCGTAATGTACAGCTCATTCACTGTAAGATGGCACCTGTAAATACTCCAAGGCAGGTGCCAACTTACGGTGAACGGTCCGGCTCGTTCATCATAAGATGGCACCTTTAAATACTCCATGGCAGGTGCCAACTTACGGTGAATGGTCTGTAGTTCTTTTATGATCAGATGGCTCTCACTATCAGATAAATATGTGTCAAAAATATGTCAGAAATTATAGTGTAAATACTTACAGCGTGTATTCTTCTTCACGAAAATAGGCACACGACCATTTCAGAAACTAAAGGTTACAGGTTACAGCTCGTTCACTGTAAGATGGCACCTGCCTTGGTTGGCATGCAACCAAGGCAGGTGCTGTCTTACGGTGAACGAGCTGTAGCAGATATAAATTTATCAATTTGGGCACAGACACTAGCGCCCCAGTTACGAGGCTTCTTTAGAGAAAAAGACTTGGATAAAGAAAGCAAGTTAGGTGTTCAAAAATGGTAAGTGAGCCTACAGTGCCATCTAGTCAGCATCACGTTACTTAACCGGCCTACCACAGGTTAAATAATCTGGAAACCATAAAGCCCGTTCTTTTACAACTGTATGTATTTTACAATTACAATGTGTCCTACTTATGATAAGGGCAATACCGTACTACAGCTAAGATGTTGCCTTCGTAACGGTGGTCTTGGGTGGTACTAGCTTGAGTGGCCTCTACATTCCACAGGACATTATACATTTCTAGATTATATATTATTTTGCCTTTTTTTGGGCGATTGTGCGTTTGAACTCTGTCTATAGATAGATAGAACGATTAACACTTTATTGTACACCAAAAAAATAATAATAAAAAAACACAATAATACAAGGAATAACTAAATCAAATTATTGTACGATGGGCGGCCTTATCGATGAAAGCGCACTTGAAGCACGCTTGCTCTATGAGTGCACTATATAGATGTTCATATCTGTGCTTAGTTCATATGTTTGCGCTCTACAGTACCTACAGTGTTTCTCTGAGGTGGCTTCATTAAAGCGGGTAAGCCACCTGCGGGCAGGAAAAATGTATTATGTGATGTGAGGCAGGCTTCATGCACTCATATTATTTATACACTTTTTCAGGATTTTAACCGACTTTATGATGGTTGAGGTTGGAGGTTATGAATTCGAATGTTTTGTATCAAGTAATTAACTATCTGATTTTCTGATCAGATAGATAAAAACAAAATCTCTATTAGCCCTAACCATAGGAGCCCAACACTCTATCTTTACAAATCACAGACTATCTAGCAAGAGAGTAAAAACTTTGTCCGTGTATTCAGGTATCTGTTTCTGTACAATACGTTCAATAAGTACTTTTATTCGAAGCTTCTTCAATAACCAGAACATAGTAGTAGAATTGAACACTGTTGTTCAGAAGAACATTAGGTAATAAAATCCCGCATAAATAAGCAAATAGTCCCGTAGTATCTCATTTAAATGTTCACCAGGTGTACATTAAGCCGACTGGATACAGCAGTGTGGCTTCACCGAAATTGAATTTAAAAAATATTACCGAGTGGAGAAGCTTTGGCCGCTCTCCAAAAGACAATACCTACCATCTACCAACCTTCTTGTGTACTAATTTTAAAGGAATACTCACAGTGCGGCAGGAGCCTTATTAGTAACCAAATGCCTGGAATAATACTATGAATTTAAATTTTATTTTATGGAAGAAAAGTCAAACGTCTGCTGGGACTTTTATTGATAAAAATCTTATAACAAGCTGTTCGTATAAAAGATATCTGATGGATTCATAAAGAAAAAACTCGAAGTTTATGAAGCGGGAAATACTGACGTAATTACATTTGTGTAATTTCCAGGGCACTGGGCAGAGCACTTGTTAAATCTGTTGATGTTTTAAATGCAAACAAAATAGCATCACCACCTCGTGGAAGTTTTTACATTAGCCGGTTGCCGCTCGCTCGAGTCTGTTTGTTTCGTGCCTTCGAACCAGGCTTCGAACTATGGCACAAGTTTCGGGTCTCGTTTTAAAGCTCTCTGCCCTTGCCAGGGGTAAATTTTAATTATAAAAACACAATAGAGGTAAGGCACACGTGAAACTTTCACTTTGTCTGATTTATGTGCCATTTTTGTGCATTCTGCTAGTCGACGACACAAATTAATAATATGTTTTCGAATTATGTTGTTTGCAACTTCTAGGTTTTTATAAGTATGACCATTTAATAAGAATTGTTTATATACAGATTAGGGAAGGCATTTACTATCTAAAAAGTAACTACCAATAGCTTCCACAGTAAGCTTAAAAACCTTTTCCAGCGACAATTTTTTTTGAATCTTTTTTAAATAATACATTACCTATGAGATAAACGCACTGTTCATAGGCAGAGGTGTGGGCCATCTGCTTGAGCCGTCATACCAAGAAGAACAAAAAAAAATTATTTATGATTCTTATAATCCTGTACTTATTGCAAACAGAAAAAACATTACAAATAAAATAAAATAAACTTAGAAGGAAATTACATATTATTATCGATGCGTCACTATTGAAGCCTTCTCGCTTCCATTGTTCGTCAAGTAGAAAACACTTGAGTTTTGAAATCAATAAACAGCCTTTGCCAATGAGAGTGTCATGTGATCAAAGACAAATGATTTGCCAGCGAGTTGATCCGCCAAACGTAATTAACAGTTACCTGCATGGTGGCACAGGCTATCGAACAACAACCAGCTTGATGAAATTCAGTTTCAAATGCGATTTCCATTCATGGTCTAGATGTCACGTTGATTTTAATTGATTTTCCCTTTAGAGTATTGTTCAACTATTTAGCTTTGAGCATTCAAATCAAATTAAATAGAAATATCTAATGTAAAGTGGTTTAATGGTTAACGAACAATCTCTCAAATTATGTAGAAATTGGTTAATAGCTTCATTACCTTATTTTTGTTCAAAATTAATCAACAAGTCATTGTTAGGTATTCCATTCTCAGAATACCAGCCAGATGTCAAAATCTGACTCCGAACAAAACTAATTATTATTGTGAACGAACCCTAACTTTACGGAATAAATGAGAAATCATGCTTATGTTGGTCGGAATATTACAAGGAAACCTGAATCCTTATTCCTAAACTCATATTTCTCGACAATTATCCCAAATAAGTTTGCGTAAACTCATTTGTTGGTAAATTGCACACCGCTTCACAAACTCGCCTATTAAAATTAATAAGACAAGTTTGCGGAAAAATCTGACCAACAAATGCCCAAAATTCATATTCATAAATGTAAAGGCGCTTGTACACCGTTGCTCAGCTAGCTGGGCCACCTAGCTGGGCAAGGGTGGCCAGAAGAGTACTTTTTTTCGTTACGGTACCCGTTTTTTTTTGTGAACTTGGGCAAGACAATAAATCAAAATAACCAATAAACTGTACTTAATTTTCAGGTCTATTTTACTAAAATCTGTTTGCAGTTTAAGAAAATTGATCATTCTCTACCCATCTCATCACAAACTAATCTATTGTGAACATTGGGTAAAAGCGTATCCCAGCGACGTTGTAATCGCTTTTGTCCTCGCTAATTAAATGTTTAGCCCCTCCCCTATTTCACTAAATATATTCTATACCAAAACTATATAATCCTAAACCGTACTTACCACCAGTAAAGGGCAAATATCTACGCACCTTTATCTACGTTTTGATAGTGATTCCGTTAATAGATTCCGCTGTAATGAAGCTGTTACTCCTGAAGCTCGTTCCGGCAAACTGTTATAACGGAAGCTCATTATCGCTCCGACCGACCAAGAAATCTTATAATCTCCTTCACTTTGAAATCAAATCTTGAATAATTGAATATTAAAAATGAATCTTTAACCGTTTAATACGAAAAAGGTTTTTCCTTGCGACGAATATCCATAAAATTGTTGTAATAGGTACTCAACTGAAGATTCGTTAACAAATACATTAGAAGAGGGAAATATGATAATTAAACCAAGTGTTTATTTTTGTTCCAGATTTTTCGTTCGTGATTTTTTATTAGAAATTTTTCATGTGAGATTATTCGTTCGGGATTTGCCATGCTGGGTATGTGATTCGAGATGATTATTATAGGTTTTGAAATAAATGTAAAACCCCACTGCTGGTGGGTTTTTGGTCATCATCATCATCATCATCAGCTAACATTAGTCCACTGCTGGACATAGGCCTCTCCCAATACGCGCCACTGAGCCCGGTGTTCGGCTCTTCTCATCCACTTTCTGCCCGCCGCCTTTCGTAGGTCATCGCTCCACCTAGCCAGAGGGCGCCCCACGCTACGTTTGCCAAGACGCGGTCTCCACTCAAAAACTCGCTTACCCTAACGGTTGTCGGTTCTTCGGCATATATGACCAGCCCATTGCCACTTCAGCTTGCTAATCCGGTGGGCTATGTCAATGACTTTAGTTGGGTTTTTGGTAATGATCCAAATTTTGATAGCTGCCATACAAGAGATCGCGCTGTGGGGTTCTTGGAGGTTTTTTTTAAAATTTTCCTTAAACCTTCCTGTGGATTGTGAAGCTAAGGTAGTTGAAAAGAAAATGAGGAACAAAAACAATCATGTTCTCAGGAATAAACACTCAAACCAATGACACAATCTTCCAACGCCACAGTAACATTTTATTTGATGTTGAAATCCGCAGTATTTCTGTAGTAACCTGTTTGGTCCTCGCTTAACCCGCCCTTCCCACATCGTTACATGAGTAACGCCCAGTCTCGCTAAATCTTAAAGCTGTAAAGAAGACGTACCGCCGACGTATCCAACTTGGATGGGCAGCGTTTGGGAAACTACGCCATATCTTCTCGTCACGGATACCGCAATGCCTCAAGACGTTGTATTATGTACAATCAGTGCGTGTTGACACGTAGCCGCTAACTATTGGACACATAGGAAAGCTCAAAGTTGCGCAGGAAGCTATGGAGAGAGCTATGCTTGAAGTTTCACAAGGATTCGGAATGAGGAAATCCCTAGAAGAACCAAGATCACCGACATCGATATAGCTCTCAGAGTTAGCAAGTTGTTTTTATTTTTTATTTTTTTATAAACAACTTGTAATGACGGATCAAGCATACGGCCCACCCCCTCTGCCTATGAACAGTGCATTACCACAAAGGTCACGTCCACCTAGGACACGCCCTATGTGGCATTTCACTGTGCCCGCCACCCTGAGACATAAAGATGAAAAGTCTCATGTGTCTGTAATTTCACCGGCACCCATACCCTTCAAACTGGAACACAGCAATGCGAGCACTACTGCTTTGCGGCAGAAATAGGTATGGTAGTAGTAATTCCCCGGAGGAACTCTTTCAAAAAAAAGCTCTACTACTACTAAAGTGTGCAGCTCTCAGAACTGATAACCGTTGGGGAAGAAAGGTTCTCGAGTGGCGACCACTAACCGGACAATGCAATAGTCCCCTTTCGATGGACCAAAGGCATTATAGAGATCGCAGGAAGGCAGTGCATGGAGGCGACTCAAGACTGTTCCTCGTGGCATTCTATGGGAGAGGCATATGTCCAGCAGTGGCCTTCTGTAGGCAGATGATGAAGAAAGAAGACTTGTTGGTACCTATGAGGCACTAAGCTTATTCAAACTAGGGAGGTAACTACGTTTGTATATCGTAGAGGTAGTCATAAAATAAATAAATAAAATACCAATGCTGGACAGTTCACACAACATTGTCTAGCCTTAAGATAAGCAGAGCTTGTGTTATTTATTTATTTAATTTATTTATTAGGATTTCCAATGAGTAATACACATAACTTAAAAATATAATAAACTAATTGGATGCGTTCCCTGTGCTTACCCTGTAAAGGAAACCACAGCTAACGCAGGTATAATATACAAAGAGTAAGTGCATATTGACAACATTTTGAAAAAGTACACCAGAAGATTATACATTGACTAAGAGAAGAAGATTATCGGGTCTGTAGATAAATCACAATTATTAACAAAACAAAATCAAAGAAAATAATTTTAAATATATCGACACAGTACAAAATTAATATTAATATTGATACCGAGTTTTTTTATTTTTTAATAAATTTTAGTTATAGTTACTGTACAACTGATATACTTAATACAATACATTCAGCGTAGCAATGCAGCCAGCATCTTAGGGACGCTTCCGCCTGGTAGTGATTTGGATCTGAAGACCGCTGCTAGCGATCTAAAGGTAGCTCAACTGTTTCATATGTATTTTGTACATACCTTGTATTAGTACAATATATTACATAACTAGATATTTTTATTATACATAGAAAATACCCAGAACACCCTGAACACATATCTGCAGATAGCACAAATTTTTGTTCCGAGGCGGGAATCGAACCCGCAACCTCCTGCATCGCAGGCAAACCTTCGCCTGCCGAGCCACAGAGGTCAGGGGATCTATGTCAGGGTCAGGCCGTACTCAACATTGAAAACTATTTGTGTAAATAAAACCTCAAGCTGCTAACTCTTATTATTTTGGATATTATTCAAATAATGTATTCACACGTGATTGACGAACTAAACTATGACTAAGTTACCTTACCTCTCTAATAAATAAACAACACTGGTTTGTTGGAGCTCACTTGAATTTTTCATAACTACTCCAATTTGACTTCCACCTGCGTAACGTTTGGGTTGTTTCATCTGTTTTAGGGATCCGGTGGGATTTTACAGGAAAATTAATCGTTTGTGTATTTTCAAATGCTTCCTTGTTCCTATTCACACACATCTTATTTCATGCTTATTATGAATTAATGGAAAACATATAGTTCAAGCTTTTCAACTCATAAAAATATTTTCAACATATATTTTCATTTTATATTTTGCCCATAAAGTGGCTCTAACTTCACCGCAATTAGGCACATAATGACACCTGTAATCAAACTGTGACTTTTTAATTGCTATTATTCACAAGTGAGTTATAGAGACAGTTGAACATTTACATAGAGTGTATATATCTGTTTGATTATTATTTTCTTCACTAGTGTGTTGAAAAACGGCGTATGATACACGTGTGTATTGATGATTACCATCCTCGGCTCTCTTAAGACCCTCACCTCACGGCTCGGGTCTCAATGGCGCCTCAGCGGTAATCACCAACATTACACTCTTGTACCATAATGTATTATTATAAGCTACTAGTATCCACTGGCAGCTTCGTTCGTTTTACAATTGCTCAATTCAGGTCATAATCTATATGTGTACCAAATAGCATCAAAATCTGTTCAGCCGTTTCGGCGTGACAAACAAACAAACATCCAAACTTCGTAACTTTGACATTTATATTAGCGGGACTAGCGTTCACGCGCAGCTTCTCTTGCGTTTTACCGGGATGAAAAGTAATAGCAGGTGTAGTAAATCCAGGTCATAATATATCTACATAACAAATTGCATCGAAATCTATTCAGCCGTTTCGGCGTGACTGAGGATAAAAAAATAAAATAGGACTCTTCTGAACATACTTTTTAAATGTGTTACTTACGAGTCGAAGCTCATTCTACGTGGGTCGAAATTTTTAGATAGAAAAATAATTAAATCCAAAATCTTGCGGAAGTCGATAAAATGCAGTGTCTTAGGCCTGATACGACCGGTGATGATCTTAGAGTATTGCAGCCACCGTATCGGAGTGTTCGAGGTGTTGTCGTATTAAAAGCACATCGACATAAAAAGGTCCCGCTAACCAAAAGCCCATCTAGTGAAATTGCCATCCGCTGGCTCATTACGGACTGAGCCAGCCGCGGCTCCGATATCCCGCCGCACGTGACTAAAGGAAATTGAAATCTCTATCGGTTAATGGAAATATTCAATGGGGTTTTCCAAAATCTGAATTTTAATTGCCGAGTTTGATTTTATGGTCTTCTTGAGTGCCTTAGGGATTTTTCAATACTCAAATAAATGGTCCAATAACTATCTAACAAATAAAGTTATATGGCTGTTTATCAGTCGAATAATTGAACGCCGATTTTTCAATCGTCATTTATTCCATTCTGGCTGTGATGTGAAACAAATATATTGCTTAGACAAGCTTTAGAGCAAGACAAATAGCAAGAAGCAATAAGATATTTCACAAAATAAGTGAACATTTCGAAAAAAAACACTTTTTGGAAAAAATTGTCTATTTTCGAAGAACTGTATCTTGGGAACCAATGGCTGTATAGAGCTCGCCCTAGTGTTCAATTGTATCAAATTTAGTCTACTTTAAAAGTATGCATAGTCACTATACCGGTCAGACCCTTCCTTCACTAAGATATTGAGCAAAAACTGAAAACAAAACGAAGATTTCATGGCTTTTTTGGGCACACCGCCGCTCGCACAGTACTTGGAAAATTGCAAATCTGTTTTTTTTTTTATATTGGTTAAGGTACAACATATAAGACATCAGCGTGACCGGAACTTTTGCAAGCACGACCCCCTTGTCATGTTTAATTTGACTGGACTAGTTGTAATTTTCCGCAATGCACGCTTTCTGTATCATGCGTCTTGTTTTATCGCTGTTCTCTCAAATAATCGTACATTATCTTGCTAATATTTAAAAGATTAATCAATCGGAATCATTACGCGCGGTAATAAAGTTGATCTAACAAATCAAATTTGTACACACATAGCTAATATTCTCAGATTGCGTCTAAAATAAAATATCTAATATTAATATGCAATTTTTATTTCCCAACTAATAAAAAAATAGCAAAAAAGAATTAAAAAAAAACGCGTATTAAAGAAATAGCAAAATATTACAAAATCATTTTTAAAATGATACTGGGGTATGAAGGTGAAAATGGCGAGGGTAGTGAGCCACTGACCCCGGGAGGATATAAATAAATGTTTCAAAATTTCAAAAATATGTTAATTTATATTTTTTAATATACGTACGTTGTTTATGAATTTTATTTCTCTGATAGAACATAACTAGAAGAGTTCTAACTAACTATTCGTTATAGGTTTAAGATTATCGTTATATTCCAGAGATAAGGAGGTTACTTAAAAAATCTTCTCGAATACTTACATATTTATTTAACTAGTTTTTTATCTATAGATAAGGATTCACAAGTTCTAATGTCATCAGGTAAGTTGTTGAATAGTTGTGCAAACTCGTACATAATGTTTAGTTTTCCATAATTGGTTCTAAGTATGTTTTCTTAGTTTTAGTTTGTTTCTATTGCTGTATGAACTTTTTGTAAATAATATTTGTGTGTGTGTGTGTATACGTACACGTTCACTGCGCTATTAACAAACAATAATATAAGGTTTAAAAAAAAAAAAAGGGTTGTTACATAGCAAATCTTTTATATAAATTCTGTAACTTATATAACACTAGCGGCTCGTCCCGGCTTCGCACGGGTAGTTTCAGGATGAAAAACTACCTCCCCCCCCCCCCCCCCCTCCTATCCCCCTGATAGCCTATGTCACTCAGGGTGAATGTAGCTTTCCAATGGTGAAATAATTTTGATCGGCACAGTAGTTTATGAGTTTATTAATTACAAACATACACACACACAAAAATACAAATCTTTCCTCATTATAATATTAGTGTAGATACACGACCCAGGTGCATCGTCCTTGATGCCCTATGATGGACGCGTACCGAGCGTAGGCCTGTGTTTTTTTGCCTTTGCCTTATTATCGAGTTCTTTTGTAATGAACGAACAGGTGAAGGTTTTGATTAGAAGATAGAAGGGCAGGCAGCACCCTGGAACGGTAGAACCCTCTTATTATGAGTCTGCACGGCTCGCTACTTGAACACGTCTGCTTGCCACGATCTTGAGAGTCCTTTATTTTGTAATTCGATTAATTTCGCTTTTTTCGCTTAGTTTTGAGGTCAGGGTTCCTTGGTTACCTACTTAGTATGTACATACTTATCTCAGTTTTATAGATATACTTGCCTATAAAGTAGGTACTAAACTTGAAATTAAATATTTAAAACCATAACGGTAACCTCTGCCTAAAAGGCTATGCCAATTACCTCATGGGACAATCACCTAGGCGTCCGCCCTGAGACAGACCAGAGGTGAAAAGTCTCATGTGCCTGAACTTCACCGTCCACACCAATACACTTCAACGCAGAACACATCAATGCGAGCACTACTGCTTTGTGGTGGAAATAGGTATGATGGTAGAATATCATAATAACATCCCTGGACGAACTGTTTCACAAAAAACCTCAACTACTAACAGACAGGTATTTTGTGCAACCTTCGATATGACGAGCTTGCAAGAAACGTGAGTGATTGATGTTTATTATAACTTGCTAATGAAACCATTAGCATTATTACTGTGCGTTGTTTAGTGATTTGATTGATATAACTAAGAAGCGTTCACGCATATAATCTAAACCGATTATATATAACTAACGAACTTCAGTAGGTACGCATAGAGAAGCAGCTGGGTCTCTACATGGTCTCACGAGATTATTGTGTGGTTCCTCGACTGCATGGAAGAGGCGTGCTCAATAAATCAATAGTTCTTTCGATAAGCTACTCAGAAACTGTGTACATATATGGTTCTAAAAAGCGTATCTTCTTATTTGGTTTCTTGCCTGTTCATTTTATTTGTAACAGCAACACTCAACTTATAACTTATGTTTGACTTCATATAACAATAACATGAGCCATTGAGCAAACGGAACGGAGGCCTGCAATGATCTAAGCTTAGCGCAGCGTAGGTACATGAATGAGGACTTACCAGACACGTAAAACAGATAAGTAGGTTACTAAGCTCCATTTTGTCTTATTTTTCGTTCATATTTTAGTTCCCAATGATCAATTATACGCATTATTATTACTATTTAATTACTTAAAGATTCGTGCTTTGAAGCAGCTTTCGTTCAGAGTGTATCTACATATAAATCTATTTACATAAAGTTGTCAAACACTAATTTGTTATAATTACAAATAAATAAATAAATAATGCTGGACACAGTTCACACAACATTATCTAGCCCCAAGCTAAGCAGAGCTTGTGTTATGGGTACTAGATAACTGATATACTTAATACAATATATGTATTACATAGATAGATATTTTTTATTATGCATAGAAAATACCCAGAACACCCTGAACAAATATCTGCGATCGCACAAATATTTGTTCCGAGGCGGGAATCGAACCCGCAACCTCATGCGTCGCAGGCCAAGCTTCGCCCGCCGCGCCACAGAGGTCGTAAATATATATGTGATCTATAGAAATAGGTTTATATTGCCTGTAATTTCACCCAACTTAATTTGTTAGTTAGCATCCATATTCTCTTCAAACCGTAACACAGCAATGCAAGTATTATAAATCAGCGGCAGAGAGGTGTACATGGTAGAAGAACAAACTGTTTCACAAGGAGCTATAGATGTGGTACATTTTCGGGTGAACCCAGCTGTTTAACTACAGCCTGTGCCTGAGTGCTGCATGACAGCAAGGTGTAAATGGAGGCAAATTCGTCAATTTATATGCGAAACAGGCGCCTTTGAGAAGCGATCACGCCTCTGGTACTTCAAAAATTCTATTAGTTTTCTCTAGCGAAGAGAATTACGACAACACACATTTCACGAACTTAAACCAACCCACTCATTTAGTAAAACAGTTCCGTTACGTATCTGTCTCTGCTTACGGGTGGAGGACATTAGGTATAGCTTTAAGTTATTGTTTGATTTAATTCTTAGATAACAAACTTTATTTTTCAGATTTAAAATTAATTTATTTACGAATTAAAACTATATACAACAAATATTTACATAATCTGCAGATATTAAGATGTTCTGGGTGATGTTCAGGGTGTTCTGGGTATTTACTATATGTATAATCCAAAAATATCTATCTATGTATTGTATTAAGTGTATCAGTTATCTAATACCCATAACACAAGCTCTGCTTAGCTTGGGGCTAGATAATGTTGTGTTGAACTGGCCTCAATTATTTATTATTATTTATATACGTTTTTGAAATGAACGTTTGAGTTATTCTATTAGCATCTGTCTCTGTCTGCGGCGCTCAAGCACAGAATGAGGCTCATTTGTTGATAACGGACTTCGTAAAAGAGACCTCTAAATAAACATCGAGTAATAACAGCATAACTTTACGCAAACCGCGAGGTGGACTTTATTATTTAATTATGATTTTTTATGGTTATAATAAAGTCTTATTATGGCAAACGTCGAGGTTCATTAAAAATCTTTTTCCCGTAGCTTGGCTTTAATTATCCGTCTTCTTTGTTCGCGGGCAATGCGTTTGTTACCGGCAACTCGCAAAAAAATTGCACTAGTTTCTATCCACGGCTTCGTTTGCATGATAGCCAGGTCACAAACCATAATAAAATTAAATAATAGTACCATGCAATGTTACATCCATGAATAAATGAATAATAATTGACTATATGAATGAAAATTAATGAAAATACTTTATTGCACACCTTACAAACTAGTTAAAAAAATTACACACAACAATTAAATAAAAACTAAATCCATTTAAACACATAAGAAACATATAATACATTATTCAAACATATATTTACGACTACGAGTTTATAAAAGGTGCAAGCCATAGCGTAACAAATTGATGTAGAGTTTTTCTTAAAGGTCATCATCAGCAGCCTGTAGACGTCCATTGCTGGACGAGACCTCCCCAAATAACACATTTTTTTATGTAACCATTAGGCAAACTAGCTTGCGGCCCCACCTGATGTAAAGTGGTCACCGTCGCTTATAGACACCGGCAACACCGGGGTTATTGTCGGTGCGCCGCTTAATACCCTAAAGTTTTTTTTTTTTTTCTTGAAGCGGCCCATATTTTAACCAAGCGGAAAAACCCGAGTTGGAAGCTCATCCCATAGTTTGTAGGTATGGGGAAGAAATGATCTCGAGAAACGACTCGTTCGAGAAACCCAGGGTTCTATGATGTACGGATGAGCTTTGTCACGGTGCCGGGACGAGCTATGGTATAATCTCGAGCATGGGGGATTTGCCATAATGACCACGCTGGCAGGCGGATTGGTGAAGGCAGTATTGGTGTTGAGTACTCAGGTGGATGCTGCTGTCCGTCCCCTAGTATACTCCGTTAGTCGGCGGTTACGACACATCCACGGGAGGCGACGGAGACACGCCACAGCCTGTAATGAGTTACACGTATCGTGGTTGCGGGCTGACTGGAGAACATGGAGCTAGCAGAGAGAAGCGGTGGCATCTACAAGAAGTGCTTTACTTGCTCTTCCGAATATGAAATGTTACATACGGTTATACACGCGATACATTCCCCAAACAATATAAGTAAAAAAAACTGATTGCGAAAGTTTAAAAAATACCAGATAGTGACTAACCAACGGGGCGTACACATACCTATTGGTATAAGTAGCTGACGAATTAATTGATAACCTCCTTCTGTAATGTCGGTTAACATCTCAATATAATCTAGCAAGTGTGTCAAAAACATATACATCGTCGTTTAAATTCCTTGAAATGGGAAGTCAACAATGGATGTTATATTGGATATTGTTTTATAGGTACAAGTTTATAAATTCTTCACTTTTATTCTTTTTACAAGATTTTATTTAATTTGCAATGTATGTACGTTTGTCTGGCTGGAATCCGGGTGGAATATTGCAACTGAATTTTAGAGCAGTTATCCTCAACCGATTGAGCTGAAATTTGGCGTACCTGTCAACTTCCGATGACAATACAGTATGATGGTCAAAGCGAGCTGATCTGATGATGGAGACGGAAGGTGGACAACGGAACTCATCGATGGATAATAGTAGACTAGCCGTATTTAGGCTAATTTTGATCAGCACACGGTTACGATCACTAATTTTATAAAAGCTTGTATTGAAAAATATATTTTTCACAAAAAACTTATTAATGTGTAGTGCAACTTCTTGCATCTCAGACGGATACCCGCCCGCCACGCCACAGAGAACGACAAAAAGCTGTGAATTGGAATATAAACCAAATCTAATCAAGTTAATAAATATATTGGACTATTCCTGTTGCAAATAGAATATCTAGGTATTCAATAAACCCTGGATAATTAGTAACACGCTTTGATAAGCTCTTGGTTCAAGTCTTAACTCCATTTTACAAGAAAATAGACAACACAAACATAATTACTTATTCCAAAACGTAACACTGCCCTAAGAAAACTTTAATCAAAGGTAACCGCTCCCTTTGTTTAAGCGCTCAGTACTTCAGTAGGTATCTACCCTTTGGAAGTTGTTTTATTACAATTTTCTCTTGGAATCTTACTTTTGATTCTTCATGTTCAACGCAATTTTCCTTTCCAACTTTGTTGAATGAAGAATGATTTTGAGGTACTTTTATCAGTTATTTGTAAATTAAATATAGTTAATTTTCACTATATTTACCATGATTTTTGAGTTTTATATGTTCCCGATATTTCGGCACAGTTGCATGCGCCATGATCACGGGAGAACTGACTAAAGTCTTTGCGAGTAGATGTTATTGGCAGATATATCGATCTACCCTCTTTCTCACTCTTTTATTACGAACGATACCACTACCATCGGTTTCATTGTCACAATTCACACCAACTCGACACACAACACTAACGGTGTCCGGACGCGTAGCAGGTACCACACTTTTTTGATTCTTACACATTCTTACCACAGGCTTCCATACTCCAGATAATTAGTCAGTTACTTTAGTCAGTTCTCCCGTGATCATGGCGCATGCAACTGTGCCGAAATTTTGGGAACATATAAAACTCAAAAATCATGGTAAATATCCCGTTTCTAGTGAAAATAATGTACATAACCATGATAGTTTCAAAAGTTAAATATAGTTTACTCAAATATGCTGGAATCTACAATTTTTCGAAGATATAAATCGACCTACCTGCCCTAGGATTGCATCGTTAGTATACAAATCCATATCTGGCGCGTTATCGCAAAGGGAATTTCACTACGAAAATCAACAAATCAGTATACTATCTAACACTTTGACGAGTTTAAGGCTGGTATAATCAATAGCATCGACTCTCGTTACAAGGCTCTTTCTGAGCACTCTAGTTCTAATCAGACCCCAACTTTGAAAGTGACTTGTGTTGGAAGTGCGAATAGAAGAACTAACACTAAGTGCGATTGACCTCAACATGACAAATCACTTAGCTCTGCCCTGACATTGCTTTCGACTTTTTCCTCAAACACTATTCCCTCTTTTTTCTTGTCTTTAATATTTTATTAGAGCACTTGAACGTGGCACTTTCTTATTATTTTTGTCTTTTCTTGTCCGCCAAAGTGTACTAAAATGGCATCCACCACAATACTTACAAGGGTAACGTTTTAAACATTATTCTATCACTTTAAGAGTGTCTTCTTTGAATTAAGGCTCTCCCACACGGGTGAGATTTACCGGCCGTATTTTTGTTAATACATACATACATAGACACACGTTTTTTCCCAGAAAGGGTAGGCAGAGCCTCAAATGTGCCTCTTATCGCGTGAGTTGCGCGTGAAACGAAATGTTTATACGTTATTTCACTATCTGATTCTACTCGTATTTTAATATATACCATTTTGTATTTTAGTGCATGCGATCTCACGCACAGCTGCAAAATACCGGTCAGTATTATTGCAAAGCTATTTTAGCTATCAAAGGTGATTATGAAGAAGGGCTGATAATTAGGCAGACATTTTACAAAAAATAAAACACTCGTTTATACAACCACGTCCACTTACGAAATAATGTCAAAAATGTGGCAGGTAACGACGCGAACGAATTTGAGAGGCCAAGCGGAAGATAATAATTTTCGACTCCATTTACTTTATTACATTTCGGTGCGGGCAATGAGCACGTGTAAGAGAATATGAGATTATTAAATGTACCTATAGATAGACATAGCTGCAGCAGTTACCTACTTATAGTACTCATATGAATGGTATTACAATCGGAAGTGCTATTTTCCTGACTGTTTCATATCACCTACTCTATAGTAGTGTATTTTTTACTTAATTTAAAATTAAGTAAAATTAACAACATTATGGTGAAAAAACCCAAAAGGTTTAATGTAATAACTGTTGCAGCTGCCAAAAATATTCCAGAAACCATAACAGCTTTGAGCAGAATTTGGCAAGTTCCCCAAGTTCAAAATGAATATCTTAGTGGCCGGACATTGCTCTTGGGACAAGCTGACATGATATGAACTCTTGGTACTCGATCCACTTATCGATTACCTCGATTGGCAGATAAATAGCATGGCTTTGAGAGTATTAGACATGGAAGGTCTTCATATTAAATTAAACAATTATTGTAGTCGAAGCGACGCGTGACCCAAGAGCTGGCTCTTATCCGGCTCAACGCATTAGTATTGCCATTCAGCGTGGCAATGCAGCCAGCATCTTAGGGACGCTTCCGTCTGGTAGTGATTTGGATCAGTTGAGCTACCTTTAGATCGCTTGCAGCGGTCTTCAGGTAGCACAACTGTTTAATATGTATTTTGAACATACCTTGTATTATTCTTTCTGTAAATAAATGTATAATTTTATTGTAGTTACACACTTAATATATGAAATGCAATTTTAAATTATGTAAAATATCACAGAATATTGCCATTTCTAAGAAATATTTATTATTTTATAAGGAAACTGGTGAATGTTTCATGTACTTCTTGATTTTCACATCATTGGCTGCCTTTAGACTGTTGGACGAGGCCCTCCTCATAGAATGCAATAGGGGTCTTGATTTTTCCACTGAAAGTAATTCCTAAATTGTCTGCCCCTCAGCCAAGTAAGTAGGTATGTAACGAGTAATATGCTGTAGACTCTTTATTATTTGTAAAATAAATGGGTTCAATGTGTCCTATCCGTAGGTTTTCGTTTTAAAACTTAATTTCCTACGTTATTCCCTTGCATCCGTTGGACCAAAAAAATTGTCCGCTATATACCAGAAATGAGTATATAGCGTAAAAAAAAACAAATCTATTTATTAAAAAAACCGTCCATGGAACAAACCTAGAATTGCGCCTTGACAAGGCTATCAAGCCAAGTCCAAAACTCGCATCCAAAGAGTATTCCCATTCCAATAAATTATAACCCCATAATAGCAAACCTTCAAACTTGTATGGCGTCCGGGGAGAGAGCCAGTAGGCAAGGAACACGTTATGATGTGGGTGGTCCATCCGTCATAATTTGCCAATATTGGTAAGCTTCCTTCTTGCGGTTACCTCGTAAAATATCGCTTAGGTACTTATAAAATTATTGGTACGTTTTGTTGATGTTTACAATCAATCATCTTACCTTTTGGGGTTTGAAGAATGTTATTAGTACTTGCGTATAGGTATTTATTTTACTAAGCACATACTTAGTAAAATAGTACTAATAACATTCTTGAAATAATATACAAGTTTTTTTATGCCTAAGGCATCTATCTAATTGTGATCTAACAAAATAGTTTTCTCTACTGAAAACAAAGAAAATATGAAATACAAGAAAGACTTTACATCGGTGGAAGATGTACTTCGTTTTGTCACAGATAAAATAATACTATTAAGCAAAGTTGTGTAACGTTAGCTATTTTTTCAGTTTTGTTATGAGTTGCCTGTGTGGTATTAAAAAGCCGATCCAAATGAGACTGACTACATATTTCTAGTACTACTAGTGTTTTATTTATTTACTGTTTTTGGTAGAAAATCCCCAGAAGAACTCTTTCACAAAAAAGATCTCCTACATTCTATAAAAAAACTACATAAAACCTAAAAAGGTTTTAAAGGTACTAGGTTTCAGCTAAGTACAAGGATTCGCTCATACTTCCTGATTTTTGGGTTGCCGGGTAGTGTACCGACGCTATAGGAAAGCACCTACTAAGAAAGAGGCCTACATTTTACATCTGTGTGTTTTGTAGGCATAATAGACTGCAAGGTACCTATTTATTTTGTATGGTCCTTTTATTAACTCATTAAAATTGTTGACTAAAATAAATGTTAACTAATAAATTACTAATGTTGTCCGTCTAATGACGAACGCTGCTGTCTGCATGACTGCATTTCTTGATTACATAATGCGCTCCCAAAATATCAACATCAGCATTTTGAGTAACGATGTCACATGTCACAGAATGAGCCCAATCATTCTCATGCTCGATATAAATATGAGCGATCCAATATCGTGAGTGAGTAGTGTCGCATTTCACAATGACCCATCAGCTAAATCAATCTCCGGTTACTGTCACGTTGGAAATGGGCTGAGAAACGTTATAAATAGGTAAAAGGGCGCGCAAAACTCGGGTTACGTAGTCACCACTATCATTATCATCACGTTAACCGACGGAAGAGGCCTCGCCAACTAATGAAATGTTACTGATTGGTGATCGCGGTGTTAGTTTTGAGTATTAAGGTTGATCCCCTTTTGTACCATAGTCGACTTTAACGACTTCCACGGAAGCATATGGAACTGTCTATTATATGTCTGGAAACACTGGGGTCTTACTTTACGGGATGACTATACCTAGAAGATATTTTAAAAAGACAATCATATTATTTATTAAAAAACAAGGATAAAATCCATGTTTTTTTTAGTAAGTTTAATATTTTTCGATCAAATCAAAATAATATATTACGAAAACAAGTAAAAAGTTATATAAACAAAGCCCAACAATGGAACTGCAATATTAGGTTCAAATAAAAAAAACTGAATGCAAAATGTAAATAAAAAACTCAACGAAACTCAATTTCTCCTCTTTCGTTTGACATCCCACTCGATAAGTAGGTACGATGTTATTATTACAATGAGATCCAACAATAGGCTTATATAGTTTTGATTTGCTTTTGATTTTAGGATTTCTGAACTCCCCAATCTGTCACTTGTCAAAGCTCATGCAAGCGTAACCGTAGCTTTATGTAAGCGTATAACGTGGTTCACGTTACGTGAAAAATTTGTCAGAAACGCGATTCCTTGACTGACAATACAATGGGTTTAATCTCTACGCAGAGAAAAATGTAACCTGAATGGAAGGAGCACAATGAAAACGGGTTTTTCCTCCTTTTTGAAATAGAGTTACAAGTACCTACCTCTCATATCAAGCTTGATTAGAAAACACGTTTTCTTTTGGATTTTTAAATAAGATAGATTTTTGTAATAATGGTTTAATTACAGTAAACTTTGGTTCATCATGGTTCTCTTTTTAAACCTACAAAACGAGATAATTGAAAAATAAACCTGCTTTTCCTGGAAAACGAGAAAATTAAACAATTCTAATGAGAAAACTTTCAGGGTTCCAGCGATCAAATAATGGAGGTCTACCGCGTAAACTGGCTATCCTTTACGAACGCCTCATGTGCGACGGTAGTGTATAATTTCCATAGGGGCAGAACAGTATAAATAAGTACGCAGTTGTGACGACTCATAACGAAAAATAGTGTGCCGGCCGGCACGTGTGCACGTCCACCGATTAAGAGTGGCCAACCAATAATAATCTTGTGGTTGGCTATATACATCTCACTCGATGAGAAGTGATGATGAGGCCTATTTAAGCACGCTGGGCCAGAAGATGCTTTATTTACACTTCGTTTGAAGATACCAAAGTTATACGACATAGGGAATACAGAAGCCGAAAGAGAGTTCCAGGCATTTGCTGTCTGCATGATGAATGAGAATGAGATGAGCTCGAGAAGCGGTTTGACGCGATGGTGGTATGTCGGCAACAAATGGGTGAAACAACGCCCTACATCTGCCCCCCTATTCCCTATCTTGAAAGTCACTCAGTGACCAACGTTTGACAAGTAAAATTACCATCAATTGTCAATTTTTAATAGGTTTTTTTTTTAATTGATGAGCATTCTTCCTTTCAAACGTTAGTCACCGAGTGACTTTCAGTTAGGGAATAGGGGGGCTGGTCATCGGTACGGCATTTCTTTCGTTATATTTTCCATTCAAAGGCTTATTTATACGGAGCTCGTGCGTGATAATGGCGTTGTATATACCCTTTCTCCGTAGATGTTTTGAACAAATATGTACAATGTGTACTTTATCTGAGATGTCTTTGAAAATCAGCGTTTTTTGCACAAACTTTACCTGAGCTTTGGCCGTTCTGATATAATAAATTGCAAAAATCTGCGAGGTTTATATTGAAACCTCAGACATGTTATGGATATTCTAAATGTCAATTGCTATTTTGCACATTTATTATCATTTCGACAGTAAGCAGCGGAGTTTCCCGAATTATAACCGAGGGCTCTGGCGCTCTCTCATTCTTCATAGTGCCTCTCCTCAGACATTGCATTGCACGAACCAACAAGCTTTTAGCCAGAGCCGGGAAGGGCCCTCTTAAACGGCCCAAATGTGGTGAAAATAAACACATCAAATGATTCGATAGTGGATGTCGGCCAACCGCATATTACGCTAACGTGGCGGTTGACGGAACAATTTGTTGGGCCCGTTCTTTGCAAACGTCTCGCTTTGTGATTCCCCTGAACATGGCGTGAACATTTTGACAACTGGAGTTTGTTCTGCAAAGGGGCTGAAAATATACTCTGCGATGATAATTCTACCATTGCGAAAATGTGTTCGCGCGACTCTGATTGTAAAGTCTCGACATAACGACTGTTAACTTAATATTTTATATATTTTACCTAAAAACTTGGTGTAAGTAGATTTAATAAAGGAAGCAAGAGTTAATTCATGGATATTCCTTAAAATAAAAATGCCAGCATCTTAGGGACGCTTCCGTCTGGTGGTCTAGTGATTTTGATCAGTTGAGCTATCTTTAGATAGTTTGCGTCTTTAGTTAGCTCAACTGTCCATTTGTATTTTCTTAGTTTTGTGTATACTTGTATTATAGTTTTATTATTATTTCTGTATTCTTATATAAATTATTCTGTATCCGATTGTAAACATTACCAATCAAATAAAAAAAAGATAATCTTTACATTTCACGACCTCTGTAGCGCGGCGGGCTAAGGTTTTCCTGCGACGAAGGAGGTTGCGGGTTCGATTCCCGCCTCGAAACAAATATTTGTGCGATCGCAGATATTTTTTCAGGCTGTTCTGGGTATTTGTTTTCTATGTATAATAAAAAATATCTTTGTACGTAATATATTGTATTAAGTATATCAGTTATCTAGTACCCATAATACAAGCTCTGCTTAGCTTGGGGCTAGATAATGTTGTGTGAACACAACATTATCCTCTAGCATTATTTATTTATTTAAGTAGTAACTTTCAGTTTTAAAGAAAACACTTTCTTAATACGTTTTGTCACACGTTGCAATCACGTCAAAATCATATAGTTGACGTCTCCCGCGCCTTCCCGGCTTGTCACACGCAAAATGGAGCGGAGACAGAGCCTTTTGTAACTAGTAGGCTTTGTGTTCAAAGTATGCTTCCTACCGAACCATCTGTGATGATGAAACTTGCCAGACACCGCTTGTGAGCGCGCTTTATGTCGGGAATTAAAACGTAACAGGAGGAAATGAAACGTCGAAAAAACCACTAGGCTTGGATGGAACTCTTGAATGTGAATGTCATACATGTTTTGGTATCTCTCTTGTTATCTGATTTTACTTGTTTAGTTCATTATGTCTGTCTTTCAAGTTCAAAACTTGTAACCACTTGCTGACATCCGATTGAGCTGATGTGTCAAGTTCCCATGGCAATACAAGATTTTGGTATCAAAAAGCTGGAGTCTCAAAAGATACAAGTAAAATCTACGAGAATGAGCGTGGGTTACACGTGCTTTTCCTTGAAATAATAACAAAATTAACATAGCTTGTTAACTTTGCAAGCTAACTCGTAATTGTTAGCTTGTAATTTTCGAGAAACAGACCCCTGATCGAATGATGGAGTCGGAAGGTACAACGGAACTCCTCAAGTGTTTGGGCTCATTTTATGGTTTTGATCACAATTCCACATAAGCAAGTTATTTTTCAATATTTTTTTTTAACAAAAGCCTCACTCATTTCATTCCAGTCCATCCAAAGGTTGCCTAGATTAGATCACTGTTTGCGATAGGAACGTTGAAAGGTCTTTACGTTCAACAACATTTTGTGTATTCTTCCCTGTGTTCATCAATAGGTAGGTATCTAATTATCAATAGTTATCTATTTGATTGATAAATTAAATACCACATTATCTACTTACCCACACTGCCTCACACACCACACACCACACACCCACATACACTTCCTCATACTTGGTTACAATTATTAGGTTACAATAATTAGCAAACTTTTTCTCTGCGCTGTCTGTTTGTTGCTTGGATCTCTGTTTTCTTCCTAAAAATGTACATTGTTTTGTTTATGTACAATTACTACTTAAAATTTTAAACGATGGATTTAGAAGAGCGGTATCTCCTAACACAAGCATATTTATTGCTTAAAAAGAGACTCCAAACCCTATTAAATTGTAGACCTTAGGTTAATGAAATTAACATTTGTATTTTTATTTGTATTTGTATCTACTCCTATGCGTTAATTGCACCCACGTAGCTAAATACGTACGTACGTAAATTTTCCCTCGCGATTTCCCCCCAGACGCCTCGTGCCTACTGGCTGGCAACGTTAAATTTATTTAATCCGTACTTCAATGATTAAACGCACGGAGACGCGTTGTGAAAGCTTGTGTCGCTAAATTAGGTACATCCATATATAATAGATCTATTATTTGTTTTGTGCTGTAATTCAGAAGATAAAGGCGGTTATTGCACATCTATGTTACAGTCAAATCCTTCAAAAATTACCTGAGCCGATGGCAGTGATGGTACAGAGATAGATTATGACCTGGATTGATATAGACTACTTTTTATCACAGTAAAACGCGAGCAAAGCCGCGGTTGGACACTAGTGTTAGACAATTAAATCTATAAGATTTTTTTTCTTATGATTTCATAACCTAACAGATGACGCTGGAAATATGGCGGACTGTAAGGCATGGTCGTTGAAAACGTCGGCGATCTATACATAATTCACGTCTGTTAGGTATACTTATACTTATAGCGAATACTTTGTCCTCTGCGTAGCAAAGGCAGCGATGAGCTCACCACTTGTCACGCCACGTATATGCCCACGATGGTGCAAACCACGGTGAAAAGAGGCTTATTGAGGCTCTGCCTACCCTTTCGAGGAAAAAGGCATGTGTCTATATATGTTCGTATATGCCCACTGCGTCGGATAATGGATCGTCAAAGCGGCCTACATATTTGTATGGCCTTTCTGTTCACGTGACATCCGCCAACCACGATCCGTTATAACGGACTCCAAGACTATTTCTGATTGGATCTCGCTGACCGTTCTTTTTGTTGCATCAGTGACGTTCTGAATTGCTCGCTATACTATGGTCGTAATATTATGTGACGGTGACCTTCGAAAACCCTAGTTTTAGGATATTTTCTGTAGTACCATCAAATTACTGGGAATTATTTCCAAATTTTACACACAAACATACATACTTAAACACGCCACACACTTAACAATAACACACTTTTTCCCCGAAAGGGAAGCAGACCTCAAATTTTCACCGTGGGTTATAAATCTCATAGAAAGATCATTATCACCTTATCTAAATCTGTAGCTTGTACCAAAGTTAAGGGCGATAAATAGTCGCAACGGGCACGTCACGCACACCTGTCCCGCGATTAAACTCCGCTGGACGACATCGGGACATTTGCGACGTTAATTTCGAAGTGAATAGTTTTAGGGGTGTCACGTTCACAATCAAATACCACTTGGAGGTACACTTGGAGGAAGAGCAATTGTGTAAAATTGGGAAAAGAAGCTTTTTATGCATCTTGTACCAAAGAGAATACAAGTTTAAAAAAGGCCAAGTCGCACGCTCCTGTCCCGCGATTAATTGCCCTGAACGATATCGGGACATTCGGGACGTTTAATTTTGAAACTAAAGCTTGAAGTGGTGGCTTGCATCCAATATTGCACCAAGTTATGTTGAACGTTATGTTACGGTGTCACATAAACATAAACAAGTCGACCGTGAAAATAAAATAGACAAACTTTAAAAAATAACAAGTAATTTATCAGTCCTAAAGCAGTTAATCACCATATTTTTTTTATTTAATCTGTCTCGTCCAAAAGCTGTGTAAATGTCTCCCATCATTATAAAAAAAACACTTGGATATATGGATCATTATCAGTAGATCCATTGGCTTAGATACATCATGGACGACCTCTGTGGCGGGGCGGGCGAACGTTCGCCTGCGACGCCGGAGGTTGCGGGTTCGATTCCCGCCTCGGAACAAATATTTGTGCGATCTGCACACATACATACATACATACATAGACACACGCCTTTTTCACCGAAGGGGTAGGCTGAGCCTCAATGGGCCGCTTTTCAAAGTGGGTTGCACCATCGTGGAATATAGACGTGACAAGTGGTGTGCTCATCGTCGCCATTGCCTCCCACGACTGACTCGGATAACGCTTTCTTCCAGTAATAACACATTCCATAATATGCTAGCAGCCAGGACAAATCTTATACCAACGAATCTAACTAACAAGTCCGGGTAATCCCTTAGTCGGCTTTTATGACATCCATGGGAGGAGACGGAGGGGCCTATTCTTAGGCCGGACACACCACATATTATAATATATAACAATGAATTTTCTACTACAAGGACAAGAAATTACCTTGGTACTTAGATCCTTGTCAAGCATTATGAATCTACTATGTCGTAATAATATATCGTTAGAATCGGTAACCCTAATAAGTGAAGTGGTGCGCATTATTATTTTGGCAATAATATAACATAATGCTCAGACGATACACTCCCCCCTCCTGGGCCACAGCCGTACCCCCTTTCTGGCAGCGCCGAGCTACAGAAATAGTATTAGAAATTCATGGTCTATTATTGAACGAGAACTTACTTACGTACCTACATTCACAATGCGTACGTTGCAAGAGTAAAAGCAGTGATTTTGTGATTGAATATTGGTTGTATGGATTCGTTTTATAAGATGTTTGGCTTTAATTTTAGTAATGTGCCTCCAGGCTGTGTTTATATGCTCTTTCAGTAACTTGAATGTGTGTATGTATTGGGTTCAAGACCGTTAATTGCGGCATTTCATGGAAGCCTATGTCCAGTAGTGGACTTCTGTAGGCTGATGATGATGATTATGAATTGCGGGTTGCTGAAAATACCAAAATCGCTTTAGTATGCCTATACGACTCTATGACTTTGACTTTGACTTTGATTTTATAATATTGAAGGAGTTCTCTTAACTCCGCGTGGATCCCATCATCAGAACCAGATTTTGATGAAAATGGGATCAATCTGGAAGTATATCCATTCAAATGAAAAATAATTTTCCACTTTATAAAAAATACACTAATTGAGAACCCCCTCCTTTTTTGAAGTCGGTTAGAAAGCGCTGCAAAAGTCATGCAATTTCCTTTTTCTATTTATTATTACAGATTTTAATTAAAAATTGTTTTTTTATGACGAGGTAGGTATTCACTTGAATTTTCAATTTAGCGACCAAAGAAGCCAACTCTGTCAAGAGCAGGGACAGTTTTGCGTCAGCTTTTGAACTTTGTTTTGAGTCAATTTTACTTTATATTTTATCTTTTGATGGACGCCGATGGAATTGTGAGAGACGGCGTCAAAAACCTCTACCACAAATTACTCGCCTGAATAGTCTAATAGCCAGTAAGGTTTTCCATACTTCATAGCGCTAAGGCAACTCTAGAGGTGAATCAGAAAGTGGTACTTCAATTAACCCTCTGAGACAGAAATGCCCAAATTTTCAAAATTAGTCTAGCGGATTTCACTTTGACTCTCCATAACAAAAAACTACTTCAAAAATATTCGTTCAAACCGTTTTATATTTCAAAATTTTAAGAGTAAATGTGTAAATACTGAAACATCTTAACAGCGTATCTAGTTTTTTGTTGAGTTAAAAACACGACCTTGCAGTTGCAGTACAAATTATATATGTCACTGGTGTGGCAGTCTCGTAGACCTCTGAACGTGCAGCCACAGATTACTTAATAGTTACTTCGTAAGTGTAGCGGAGAGGCCACACTAGGGGATGGGCCATGCGTGGTGGTTATAGTACCTAAATCCTCCCATTGCATTATAAGGGCGAGGCCTCATCCAGCAGTGGGCGTCTAAAGGCTGCTGATGAGTCACAGTAATAATGCGGCTTCTCTATTTTACTGCTTAGGAAATTTGACTATCTGAAATCTGAATATAGGTGAAACTTGTGTAATATTAAGGATTGAGATCTTCCTCAGAAGCCATTACAAAAACTCTTTAGTACTAGGTTTACTGTAAAATATTGGGATCCTGTAAATACTCGATTCCCACTGCGGGCCAAATGTTTGTATGATCTGTAAATATTAGTTCCGGGTCTTGGTGTTATGGTGCCATAGTACTCGTAATTCCTGATACCCAGGACACAGGGTATTCTAGTGTGGGATCAGGACTATGTGTGTGACTGTTGGGTGTTATATTAATAAAATAGATCATTCTAAGCCCTTTATATCATAAATGCGATGGGCTGGTTCGTTGTTCAATTTATATTGTTCGTAGTTTTGTGATTTGTTATTGTGTGGTCTCATTTACAACAAACGATTCCATAGCTTTGACTGCATTTGGAATCTTTAAATTAAAATTTGCCTGCACTGGTGGCAAATGGAAATAATCCATTTATCACCAGCGGGAACAGATCTAGTGGTACTAAATGGGAATAAATGTAGAACAAGAAACTGGTAAACATATTTCACATTCCCGACCTTAAATTACATAAAAGATAGATTCTAACATGGTTTACTGGTTCGGAAATGGTAAAAGCTAAGCTTGATATAATAAACTAGAAAGCATATAAATACTTAAACCAATAGTTGTAAAGGGATTGTGAGGGATGACGCAAGGTCGTTACGTTACGCTTTTACCAAAATCCCGTCGAAAACTTTGAAATAATTTAAAACGGGACCGCCTGCCTCTCCAAACACCAAAGAATTTTATTATAAAACGACTTTGGGAAGACCCCTTTGAGAGCTTTTCAACTTCCGATGCCAATGACGAAATGAAAGTTGACAGTTTTTAGTACAAAAGGACACCTTATTGCCGTTAAAATTTGCAAATTGAATTTATTAGGGGGGCACTAATTATGTGAAATGCCGTAAATAACACCGCGGTATTCATGGACACTGCTCTAACTTTACAACCTCACTAGAGGATATTTTTTGGCAATTTTTTAAAATGGAATAGGTACGGTTGAGGTTGAGTCGAGTCGAAGAAAGAAATAAGAAGAAATAAGAAATGTTTATTGACCATAACATGACGATAATATAAAGATGTAGCCCTGTCTCCCGGAAAAGCGTGAGCTGTGGCCCAGGAAACAGTTCTCTCCCGTATGTGATTAACTTTTAAAAATTACAGTCGTTACAAATGTAAATGAATGTAAACACTACTACAAAAACCATATAAAAATAAAACTAACTCTAATATAGTCTATTGTGTAGTATTGTGTGAGTGTGCGTGTGTGTGTGTGTGCGTGTGCGTGTGTGTGTGTGTGTGTGTGTGTGTGAGAGTAGTGTGTGTGTGTGTGAGTGTGAGTGTAGTGTGTGTGTGTGTGTGTTTTGTGTGTGTGAAGATGAGCATTACCATGATATAGAGTCCTACTTAAGAAGGTCCTCTATACCGGCATAATCAAATGAGTCTAACCATTGCGTTATTATGCCTTTTAACTGATGATTACTGCAATTATTTATATTACATTTTGAAGTTATTTTTGTATACAGCCGTGGTGCGTTATAATTGTAATGCCTACGAGCCAAAGAACTACTTAAATTCGGAACAGGGTAGCGCATAGTTCTTCGTTTAGGTAGAATTAATTTTGGCACTGTGAAACGGTGATATCTTCGGATGCACTGAAATATATATAGTTTTCGAACACTAAGGACTCCAAGTTTGTTATATAGGAGATTTGTAGGGTATCTGAATGGAAGGTACATCATAATTTTGAGAAGGGCTCTTTGGGCTCTTTCAACTTCTAACATATATGTTTTAGGAGCACCTCCCCAAGAACTGATACAGTAATTGATGATGCACTGGCAAAGAGCCTTATATGTTTTAATTAATAGGTTATGATCAGCAATGGCCCTGAGATTTTTAAATATGTATATAAGTGATCTTATTCTTTTTGCAGTGACAGTCAGATGTTGTTGCCATGTTAATTTTTGATCGATCATAACCCCTAGATATTTTATTAATGGTACTCGCACCAGAGCATCACAGCTGCATTGATCACTACATTCCTTATTCTTGTTACATGGATGTGTATGCACTGTAACACTGAAATCAGAAGGAGGACTAGTAACAGCGGTTTTATGAAAGCACATAAATTTTGTTTTCGCGGTATTCAGGGAGAGCAAATTATTTTCCAACCAACTACTGACTGCGCATAAACCCTTCTCTGCAAGTTTTTTTACACTATCCCAGGTTTTATCATGAAAAACTAAAACAGTATCGTCTGCGAACATTAAAAGATCCGCACCTTCCAAGTTCATTTTACACAGGGCGTTAATGTAAATGAGGAATAATGTAGGACCTAGTGTGCTTCCTTGCGGAACCCCATATGAGCAGCTTGCATCATCACTAAAAACTTTATCTACCCTGACTGCTTGTGTCCTATTACTAAGGTAGTCCCTGAACCATTCAAAAGGCAACCCTCTGATTCCTATATTTTCTAACTTCGTCAGAAGAATTGGGATTGATACAGTATCAAATGCCTTTTGCAGATCCAGGAAAACACCTAGACATTTATCATTTACATCAAGGTGTGATGTTATGAGCGTAGTTAATTTTAGAACAGTATCATCAGTTGAGCGTCCCATTCTGAACCCAAATTGGTTATCCGATATCAAACCATTACTTTCTACGTATTTGACGAGCCTTTTATTCATTAGTTTTTCTAAGATCTTAGAAAGCGTCGAGAGTATAGATATTGGGCGATAATTAGACGTCAAAGACTTATCACCTGCTTTATGAATAGGGCAAACTAATGCTTTTTTGAATTGTTCAGGGAATTTACCTTCGCCAAAGCTCAAATTACACAAAAAACTTATTGGCAGAGCTAAATCATGTTTGAATTTTTTAATTAAGTTCGTGGGTATATTATCTGTGCCAACAGAACTGCTATTTTTTAATTTAGATATTATTGATAGGACCTCAGATGGGTCAGTCGGTGACAATGACATAGATCTGAGCGGTGTAGCTGATTCTTTTGCACTGATTGCTAGCTCTGAGTCACTTACGCAAAGCTTTGTTAAAGTAAGACCCGCCAAATCACTACCAATGGTAGTAAAATAATCATTGACAAAGTTCAAAGACTCTACAGATGATGGCTTGAGTGTGAGTAACTCAGTGGGTGATGGTTTAGATTGATTTTGGTTACAAACTTCTTTTATAATCCTCCACGTTTCTTTTGAGTTACCTAAACTATTATTCAATTTGTTCCTATAATACTCTACTTTCAGAAATTTTATTAGTTTATTACATATGTTTCTGTATTTTATGTATCTTATTTTTAGATCATCGTCCTTTGTTGACTTGACTTTTTTGTATAGTTTATTCCTTTTACGTATTGATCTTACAACTCCTACAGTAATCCAAGGTTTTAAAGGCTGTTTTTTTCTAGATATAAGTTTCTCAGTTGAGTTTTCCCTAATAATATCCTGAATCTTCTTAATTAGATAATCTGCAGCAATATTTACGTCCCTTATCAAAAAATACTCATTCCAAATGTTAGTATTACCAAGAATTCTACCGATTTTAATAAAATTTGTGCTAACTTTTGTATATTTCATTTCTTTTCTTAAAATGTCTACGTTAGTCATAGAGAGCAAAATTGGACTATGGTCTGTTAGTTTTTCAAAAACAAAAGTGTCTACTTTATTAGTTGTTTTTATCATAAAATGATCCAAACACGAACCTTTTCGGGTAGGGCAGTCTATCCCTTGTTTTAGACCAAAACATGCCATTAAATTCAAATATTCAGCCACATGACCCGTGACCTTATCTGGCATAATATTAATATTAATATCACCAGTTAAAATAATATTCTTAGACTTAATATTACTTAGAATTCCTAAAAGAGAATCTAGGTAGCCTGCAGGGTTGCCAAAACTGGGTGGTCTGTAAGAACAAAGTAAGCAATATTCTGATCCAATATCCAATTTCAGAAGACTCCCGTCCTTAAATTCTGGTTCAGTTACAGTGGCAAAGATAGTATTTTTAATATATACTACAACGCCATCGCATTTGTTACTGTTTTTTGTTGTATTATATATAGTATAATTTTCAATGGTTGGTAGTAACGTTTTTTCCTGTGTCCAACATTCGACCAAAACAATTATATCAACTTCAACACCGGTGCTGGATATGAAAACGATGAGTGAGTCCAAGTTACAGAAGATGCTTCTTATATTCACAGTAAGAACGCGTAGGGCACCTGGACTACTGCCTAAGATATTCTTACAATCCATTGGATCATGAATACGGTGACACTTAATACCAGTTGTGACATCGAGATCCTCCATTACATTGTTAAGATCACTAATCATTATTGGTAATAACTTGAGTAGAGGTCCACACAGAATGACACTGGTGTATGTAGATAGCATACACAATGTAACAGTAGGCATTTACTGCATATTTAATGTTGCATACAAAAGCTCTAGAATTATATACGTTGTAACGGCAATGGAATTTGCGTGTGTAGGTGAAAAATTGATATTGTGTGTGAGTGAAGAAATGTGTAGAGTTGACAAGGGTTGCTATTAATACAAATTTAAAAAGCACGTAATGATAATGGATATTTAGAAGGAATCCCTGAAATGTGAAAGAGATGCCACTGGCAAATACAGATGCGAGTCATTGCTTTTCCTTCAGCTTCTCTAGGTCGGTTTCATGGATTACACGGACAAATGGCATATTTTCTTTTTTCCTCAGGTATATGTTACCATTTGAACTCCAGCAATATGCAAATCCCTGTGTCTTGGCAAAGTCCCTTGCCAAGTAGAATAGATGCTTAGCTCTTTGTGTCAGTGATTCTGAGACAAAAACGGGTCTCAGAGCCCCTTCTATCTTAGCATGTCTCGTGTTGAGTTTATCTTCTTTCTTTTTTCCCTTGTTAAATTTCCTGATAGAGTCAATCAGTGCCTCCTTTTTCAAAGAACTAACAAATTCAACTACTATCGGGTTAGTTGATTCACTTTTCGTAATCACTCTATAGATGTCAGAGATGTCCTGTTCTTGTATGTTTATATCGAGTGCACTTCCAATATTTGACATCATATTGCAGAGGTGCGTCTTGTTCTCAGTCTGCTTAAGTTTAGGTACGTTGCGTAGCTCTACACAAGAACGTCGTGACTTTCGCTCTTGCAACTCTACTCTGCTCTCCAGGACCTGTATCTGCTTGAGATTATCTGCTCTTTCAGATTCTAGCTTCGCAATTTTATCCTGAAATGCATCATATTTCTGCATTACGTACTCAATTGACCCAGCCAAGTCACTCATATCTGACTTAAAAGATACAATCGAGGCCTGCAGAGAGCCAAATTGTGCTTCATGTTTGGTGGACATGTCCGCAAACAGCACTCTCATTTCGGCAACGGCGGACTGTATGTTGCCAGCATCGATGGTACTCTCCAACCTACGCTTCGCTCTCTCGGATCGAGATGATGGTCGATCTTCATCCTCAGAAGTGTTGACAGCGGTATCTGGCTCTAGGTGCGGCTGCAGAGCATTCTTAGGTTTGGGTTTGTGAAGTTTTGTTGTTTTATCTGACGCCTGCTCTGGAGGACTTCTGCTTAGTGGCATGTTGCAATTTAGGACTTTCCTACCACAATTGACGGATTATACGTGAGATTGCACGTTGCTCTTAACTTTATCAAGGCGTTACGGAACTTGTCAGGAATGTGCCACGGCGCTGACGCGCCGGTTGGTAAAAAATAAAATATAGCTCCAGCAACAGATTGATGAATAACTTTGGAGTACTTAGATAATAACTCTCACCTTCACTTGCACAGTGCACTGAACTATTGATGATCCAAACCAAGCACTTTAACTTCGACTATACGAGCTTTAGACAATTTTAGTGATTTAAATATCCGCAGCGCAACAAAAAAGCGCCTGGTACTTTAGTGGCTCGAGACGGGAGAGGAAAGTTGGAGAAACGACGAAGAATGCCGGTGTAAGTGTCCTTGGACGGTATTGAATGCCGGTGTAAGTGTCCTTGGACGGTATTGAATGCCGGTGTAAGTGTCCTTGGACGGTATTGAATGCCGGTGTAAGTGTCCTTGGACGGTATTGAATGCCGGTGTAAGTGTCCTCGGACGGTATTGAAAGGAAAACCAAATACAAGAACACAAAAACATTTTGGGTATCAAACATTTGGTATTGAATGATTATTCTGCACTGCTGGTGACCGTGGTGTGTCCGGCCTAAGAAGAGACCCCTCTCATTGATGGAGTAGAATTCGTACTAAGGGATTACACCAGAAAATGTGCAGAAGCATCGAGCACCTGTACTCGACACCAATACGCGATCACCACTCCGCCTGCCAAGCGTGGTTATTATAGCAAATACTCCATTGCATACAAAGGGAGAGGCCTCGTCCAACAATGGTATACAGACTGGTGATGATGATGATGATGATGAATTTTGACGACCTCTGTGGCGCGGCGGGCGAACGTTCGCCTGCGACGCAGGAGGTTGCTGGTTCGATTCCCGCCTCGGAGCAAATATTTGTGCGTTTTGCAGATATTTGTTCAGGGTGTTCTGGGTTTTTTCTATATATAATAAAAAATACCTATCTATGTAATATGTTATATTAAGTATATCAGTTGTCTAGTACCCATAACACATGCTCTGCTTAGCTTGGGGCTACATAATGTTGTGTGGAACTGTCCAGTATTATTATTATAGTATTATTATTATCTACTCTATTGATCAATTACCAAAAATACAAGCAGATGGCCCACCTGATGCTAAGCGGTAACCTCTGCATATTATAATGCATTACCTCACAGGTCACGTCCACCTAGGGCGGGCCCTGCGTGGCATTGCACTGCACCCTCCACTCTAAGACATAAAGATGAAAGTTACATGTGTCTGTAATTTCACCGCCACCCATACACATACCCTTCAAACTGCAACACCAGCAATTCGAGCAATACTGCTTTGTGGTAGAAATAGGTAGTACTTCCCCGGAAGAACTCTTTCACAAACAAACTCTACTACTTACAACGTGTTTGTTCGTCTTGTAACCACGTGGTGATTTTTTTCCTCTATTGTGTAACCTATACATCTTTGTTTGACCTATGTTTATACAGACATACCTACATAGGTACATTAGGTTAACGTTAATCTCATCTCAGTGAAACATTGGATACACAATTGAATATAATTTTATGAAAAGACTAGAAAACAAGTAATTAATTTTGTAAAAATAAAAAAACCCTCAACACAATGAAACTGCTGAACCGATTTTGATCAAACATAGCTAAGAACACTCCCGAAAAATTCACTATTCAAACAAAAAAAAAACGAAGTCGGTTCATCCGTTCGGGAGCTACGAGCGGACAGACAGACACACACACACACACACACACACACAGACACGTCAAACTTATAACACCCCGTCGTTTTTGCGTCGGGGGTTAAAAAAGAGTATTTTGTTGCGAGCAGTCAAAACTTCAGTGACGTAAGTCGATGTAGACGTGTGCAGTGTCGAGTGCAGTGGATAGATGTAGGTGAATGGCTGAGAGGCCTCGCTATACAAACAATCCTCGAGGCGACACTCAGCCCGACATATTCGTAGCGAGTGCTTCTGAGCATGTTACCTACTCAAATTGTGATGCTGTAGAATCATTTAGGCCCCCCTGGCCTTCTTCTTCTTATCTTAGGTAATGGCTTCTGTGCATTATTTGCAACAATTTAGCCAATGTCAAGTGATATAATTATTATAGTTGTATTTATAGTCAAGTCGTCAAGAGTCTCCGTCTAGTCCTAACCCAGTTTAAATTGTGGCAGAAAAACTGAGTTTTTACAGGAAAAAATCCACCATTTCGAAAAGACTCGCAATACACTCAAATTTCACTACATCACGCATGTGCCATTTATCCAAGTTACACCGGTTAAAATGCCACTAAAATTACACGAAATAACTCGAAAAAACACATAAAAATGTAATAAAATAAAAATGACGACGTTTCTTTCAAAAATGGCAGATTTCAACCTTCCCCCCTGGCCTTAACTTATTCCCAAACTTATTTTGTCTGTCACTTTGAAATAAATTATTTTTTAGCGCCCCCATAATTATTTTTAGCGCCCCCATTTTTTTGTGAGCTTTATAAGCGGAGGTTAAACATGCACAAATCGGGTTATTTAACAAATCTTGTTAAAACATGATTGCCTGCGGTCTATTATCTACGAAAATAACCTATATAGGAATACTAATAACTATTAAAATGCGAAAGTATGTCTGATTTGACGCCCCCATTTTTTTCTGGGTCTCTTACCGCCCCTTTAGGCCTGCAGCGCCCACAAGGGGGCGTTATCGCCCACTTTGGGAAAGGCTGATTTAGGCCTATTTGGTACGGAGGGGTTGTGAGTTATTATTTCCAGCATGAGAAAATGCTGTTATATTAATTACACAAAAATCACATAACATAACATAAAATAACAGACAACAGTCACACACATAGTCCTGACCCCACACTAGGATTCCCTGTGTCGTGGGTATCAGAAACTAAGAATAACATGGCACCATAACACCCAGAACCTGAACAAATATTTGCTGATCATACAAATATTGGTCCCGCAGCGGGAATCAAACACGCAACCATACGCATCTCAGCCGGCTACTCGCCCAAAGCGCTACAGAGGTTGTTACATAAATAAAATTACTTAAAAATTCAGGTTTTTCTTTACTAATAATGTGTAATGTGTTGTATAACTGATTTGTAGAGTTTTACTTCGAATTAGCCCCAAGTGAAAATATCAACTCTTTATATTATGGTTGATGTTATTACTGAGTTTAAAATGACCTTTAAAGTTGTAAGGATACACTCATAAATTTCCTATACATCTATTTCGTATGTCGAATATTTAATATTTCTAAAAGCCTAGGTATGCTACTATATTTGTCTTCATAACAAGCTTGGCATCTAGGTTATAATTATAAGAATGCACATCCAAGAACAAAACTATGTGACGCGCAGAATGAGAGACCTACTTGTGCCGTGCGGTATTCACGGAAGGTTAAGTATTTTCATGCTGTAAAATGAAGTTAGCTCATGTCCGAGCGCGCTGCGAGCATCGTTTCAAAAAGAGCATGACAGCACATTTAAAAATGCTACCTGATTTATGAGTATTATTTTTAGGGTTCCATAGTCAACAACACAAGGAACCCTTATAGTTTCGCATTGTCCGTCCGTGTATCTGACTGTCTGCTGCCTTAGTCCCAGCAAGAGTTGCCATTTATATAAATTTTTTCGCGAAGTTCATGTACTATTAGTTATTTTGTGTGTAGTAAATATTTATAGAAATATTTTAAAAAACTTACAATATCTTCGTAAAATGGCTTATTCTCAGTAGTTCAATTAACAGCTCAATTGTTTGAATTACTGAGACTTATAATTCTCATTAATAAAATCAGTGAAATAGTTTAATTGAACTAGTATCAGTAAGTTATTGACTCCACGTTCAACGTAGCGCATCACTATACTATCGATTTTTAATGTACCCCATTAAAGTTAGAGTGTCTGGCTGATTGCTCCATCAGCAGAGTAATGCGTTTACTGGTACATCACCACCACTAAAAGCAATTTGCGCCTACGTCTTACGAACCCTTTATGTAACTTCCAACTAACTGATTTACCTGCTAGTTACTTATCACACCGTGTTTACATGCAAGTTACTTGTAGATATTAATGCCACTAACTAGTAAATTTTTTTTTTGTTTTTTTTTTTAAATCTCAACGCTATGAAACGGCTGAACCAATTTTGATCAAACATAGCTAAGAACACTCCCGACAGACAGTTCAAGTCCGATAGTTTCAATTCTATACTACCGACAAATTCACGTATCCAACACAAAGAAAAAACGAAGCACTACCTAGTGGAGAATGGTGGTATAAGTGGCTACCAAGTTCTGTAATATCCTTCAAATTATATTAACTAGGGATTAATATTTTAAATGAATAACGGCTATACCACTATTTTTCGTCACTTTGCTGACGTTTCTTTGTCGACATTGTTTGACGATGTTGAAGAGGCTTCTGAGCTCAATCTCGAAACGTCAGCAAAGTGACGAAAAATAGTGGTAATTAGCCGTTATTCATTTAAAATGATTCTTATCCACGATAGTTTCAATTCTATAGAGATTAATAGTATGATTGACTGCATTGTGTTTCATTATGTACCTATAAGAAAGTTTTTTTAACTGCTTTAATGATGTAACAAGCAGATGGAACAGAACAGAACAGAACAGAACAGAAATAGTTTATTTTTAACAGCAAATACACACACAATAATGGAATACAATACAATAATAACACAAACAGAACACGTTTTTTGCTGCGTGTATAGTGCCGTCAAAAAAGGCCCGTGCTCAGCATAATGCTGCAGTAAACTGCAGCGCTGATTTTCAGCACGGACCTCGGTTGACGCACGGACACGATACACACACTGTAAAATACATCAATATGTAATAGGATGATATAAAAATTATACAATGTAAGACGCAACTATACTCGTTTACTCGTTACAATTTTTAAACTTCCTTTTTTTTTTTTCAGATGGCCCACCTGATGTTAAGCGGTAACCTTAATAACTATTGATAACTATCTTAGCTAGCCTCTGATCGCTAAACGGGCGGTGGGCGACGAGAGGAACTATGATATTGAGGAAACTACGATTACCAAGTAAATTGGGTGCATCCGTACGCAATCAATCAATCAATATATTTATTTCAGGCTTATTGGGAAATGTACAAAACCTAAACAATAAGCCTATAGCAACATAAATACCTTAAAAATTAACATACTCGTACATATAAGAATCACTTTATTATACTTTAATGCACATGTTTAGACGGCCATTAAAGTTGATCCCATGGATTCATCCCGCGAATACTTATTTCTAGATTCTGACCAAAATGTAGGCCGTATTTATCCCACGAAAAACATCACCTAAACCTTTGTCAATGAGTATGAGTAACATATTATGAGTTGAATAGTACAATATTTCCTATTTCAACTTTAAGGTCCTTGATGTTTTATTTTATGTTTCTAATGTCCAACTGCATTTTACCTATTGAGTTCTACTCGTAATTTATTCAGGCACGTTCTAACTCGCTTGTCTCCCTCCACCCATTGGCTTTGGGCATTGTTCTTTTTCAGGGTTCCGTACCCAAAGGGTAAAACAGAACCCTATTACCAAGGCTCGGATGTCCGTCTGTCTGTCAGTCCGTCCGTCTGTCTCCAGGCTGTATCTCATGAACCGTGATAGTTAGACAGTTGAAATTTTTACAGATGATGTATTTCTGTTGCCACTCTAACAACAAATACTAAACACGGAATTAAATAAATACTTAAGGGGGCCCTCAAACAACAAACTTATTTTTTTTGCCGTTTTTATAGATAATGGTGTCGCCAGGCTTTAACTCTTGAACCGTGATAGTTATACAGTTGAAATTTTCACAGATATGTATTTCTGATGCCGTTATAACAAACAAATAATAAAAAACAGAATTAAATAAACATTTAAGGGGGCTCCCATACAACAAACGTGATTTCTCTAAATGTAGGTTAAGCGATGCTCTGCGGGGTCAGTTTTTGGATGGGTGACCACTTTTTGCGTGCCATTTTTTTAAATTTATTTACAATCCTGATTTTGTAGTTAATGGTACGGAACCCTTAGTGCGCGAGTCCGACTCGCACTTGGCCGGTTTTTGACATTAGTCGTGCAAATCATATAAAATACGTTAGGAGTATAGTTTTATAATTTATAATAATGATAAAACTATACTAATACTAAAACTGTTATTAACGGAAGCAATGTGGCGTAGCAATAGCTGATATAAACGATATTATAATGATAATTATTTATGCAGTGCTTCCCGAAACGAGTTTCGTATAAGCTTAATCGGATAATAAATTCAAGTTGGCGTTTTCCGTGTTCTCAGTACTATAATGAGAATACAGATCCTAGAGTTACAGGATGGAATAAGTTCGATAATCACTTTGTAAACGAAGTTACAGTTTGTTTGATAGAAATACCTTGACTTGGGCTAAAATACTTATTATATTTTATTTTTTTATTAACTTTTATCAATGCCATTACAGTAAATAAACACCAAATCGACAAAGAAAACTAAAACTTCAAGATAAACCTACTTGCCAAGATATTTATCAGATTCTAACTTATATCTAAAGTCATGGAGAAACAGTCTTTACCTTAAATCTATGCAAAAATATGTTTGCTAGATAGCTGCTACGAACTACGAGTAATATTGTTTGATGTAACGCCGCGGTGACTTAGTTTAGACATAAGGTAAACTAAGTTGTTAATTTTTTCGCTGAACTCTACTTATTTGTTCATGTTTCACTTTCGGGAGACACAAAATACCTGCAAAATATTAGTAGTTCGAGCTTTACTAACATAAAATAACACTCCAACAGCCACCCCTGCGTCGTAAGTACTATGGTACCAACAAACAAATATTTGCAGATCATACAAACATTTATCGAGATTTTACCATTCCTCTTCCCGGCACCGTGACAAAGCTCATCCACACATCATAGATCTCTGGGTTTCTCATAAGACTCGTTTCTCGAGGTCATTTCTTGCCTTCAAACTATGGAATGAGCTTCCATCTGAGGTTTTCCCGCTTGGTTACGACATGTGTCGCTTCAAGAAAAATGTTCATAAATTCATTCAGGGCATCAGATCAGCGCAGCGCATCGATAATACCGGTTGCCGGTGTCTATAACCGGCGGTGACCAACTTAAATCAGGTGGGCCGTAAGCTTGTTTGTCTATTAGTATCATAAAAAACAAAAAATATCGAACCAGTAACCTATCACTTGTAAGCCGGCTACTCATCCGCCGCGCCACTGAGGTAGTTGCAAACATAGATTGAGTATATTTTTTCAAGCTCTACGAGTTACAAAATACACGTGTAACAAATCTATGTCTCATCCTGTTTGCTGCGGAACGAGACGCCCGAGAGCAAAAAATCTATTTTCAACTTTTATAAGTTCCGCGAAACCTCGATTTATGTGTTTCTGTAGTTTATTGATAAAACAATCAAATTCCCTTCCGAGTCCTGAAATTGGGTTTGTTATTGTTTACTCTGTATTCCAAATAATATCTACTTACAGTTACGAGACGAGAAAACTCTGAATCCTGTGTTCTAAACCTCAGTAAATATTTAGAAACAAACTACCTTCTAACATTGTTTCTGGTTAAATAAATAAATAAATAATGCTGGACAGTTCCACACAGCATTATCTAGCCCCAAGCTAAGCAGAGCTTGTGTTATGGGTACTAGACAACTGATATACTTAATACAATATATTACATAGTTTTTTTTTTTTTTTTATTAGTTGATTGTGGCTTTGATATCACTGCGACCAGTTAGGCCTATTGTGATCGCCACTTGTTACATACCGCCCCTGGAGAGGGCGTTTACAGTTCACCGCTAAGCCCTACAGCTGCTAGGAACTGTAGGATTTTCTTAGGGGTAATTTCTTTCAGTTCATCCGGGCAGAGGATGTGTTTGCCCAGATGAATGCTGCGTTTGTGCATTAGTGGTCCACTTTCACCTAGCAGATGAAGAGGCGTTTCATCCGCCTCATCACAGAATCTGCAGGATTGCGTTTCGCATAACCTTAACTTGAACATGTGCTTGTTAAGGCGACAGTGTCCAGTTAAGGCTCTGACCATAATGCGAAGGTTGCTCCTACTCAGCGCTAAGATACGGTTGGTGTTCCGCTTATCGAAGGCTTTAATAAGAGCTTTGGAATGGGTCAAGCCAGTGGACTCAAACCACAGCTTGACCGATTCTTCGAAACAGGAGTTCATCAGGGTTCTTTGAGCCAGGCTTTTTGGTATACCACAGAACGGCTCAGGCCCCACCTGTATACCACTAGCCCCAGCTCGCGCAAGCTCGTCAGCACATTCATTACCGTCAACGCCTGCGTGTCCCGGAACCCATCTTAGAACAACTCTGTTCCTTAGTCCCAGAGAGTTCAAACGTGACAGACAGTCCTCAACTAGTCTGGACGTGATAACCTTCGAATCCAGAGCAAGAAGTGCTGCCTGACTGTCGGAGTTGATATATATTGTGTGATTGATGTAGCGCTTTTGAAGGTTAACTGCCGCACATTCGAGAATGGCGTAAACCTCAGCCTGGAAGATGGAGGCGTGATTTCCTAAGTTTATACTCCTATTGAACTTAGGTCGCTCTCCATAAACTCCACAGCCTACATCCAGTCCCATTTTGGAACCATCCGTGTACCATATTAGGCATCCGGCCTCGCAGATTAACTGGCTGTTCAACCAGTCTTCTCTAGAGGGCATTTCCACGGTGTATTGTTTTTCAAATACATGCTTTGTAAGCATAACATCAGATGTCATGCTCAATGTAGGTGATTCCAGAATTGAGTCTTGCAAAGATCTCAACTTCTGGGAAAGCCAATTCCTCCTACCTTGGATATAAGCCCTGTACATGCTGGCTTTCGCCTCTTTCTGTATAAATACATGGAGAGGCGGTAGTCCTAGCAATGCATTCAGGGCCAGTCCAGGAGAGGTAGACATAGCACCTGAGGCCATAAGGCATGCAGTCCTCTGTAGACTGCCTAGCCTGTTGATAGCAGTCGACTGAAAGGCTTTGTCGTACCAAACCATGGCGGTGTATGCAATCATCGGCCTCACAATGGCAGTATACAGCCATAGGGCAATCCTAGGGTTAACACCCCAGTTCTTACCCATCAGCCGACCACTAGCCCCCAGAGCCATCTTAGCCTTTAGTAAGACATTGGCTAAGTGTGAATTCCACGTCAGTTTTTGGTCGATTGTCACGCCCAAATACTTTACTTCTGTGGAAAAGGTGATAATACAATATATTACATAGATAGATATATTTTTTTTAAATTATTTATACAAAATACCCAGAACACCTTGTGCAAATTGCACAAATATTTTTACACAAAAATCGCCCTAAGGCGGCTTTGCCTACGCTATGTACCCGTGGAAACAATAAGTTTGCCAGCTATTTGTATTGATTCGAACACCAAAGGAAAAAAAATAATTAGAATACTAATAGTATTAAAATACCGGACAAGAGTACCCTTAACCGGCGAGCATGTATGAAGAATGTGATGAGAGTAAGTGAAGCAAAAGAGGTGTGTCAGGATCGTAGCAAGTGGAAATCAGTGGTCTCTGTCTACCCCTCCGGGTAACAGGCGTGAGTTTATGTATGTGTGTATGTATGTAGTTTTCAAATGTTTTTCACAAACTTTTATTTAATTTGCAATGTATGTATGTTTGTCCGGGTGGAATCTTGCAACTGAATTTTAAAGCAGTTATCCTCAACCGATTGTACCTGTCAAGTTTCGATGACCATGCAATATTATGGTGACAGCGAGCTGATCTGATGATGGCGACGGAAGGTGGAAAACGGAACTCCCCGATGGATAATATTAGACTGGCCGTGTTTAGGCTCATTTTGATCAGCACACGAGGTTACGATCACTAATTTAAAAAATATTGTATTGAAATATATTTTTCACACAATACTTATTTATTTCAAACAAACATAAATTTTAACACAAATTGTAATATTAAAACAAGCTGGGCAATTGCCATTTCCTTTTCACTTTATTATTTTTTGCTCAAAATAAAACCTAGTGCTCAAATAATTATCTATTCTTTCACTGACATTGCTTCCTCAAAGTTTTGTTTTGTGCACAATTTTGGACCGACCTTAAAAACAAATAACGACTTCGAAAATTATATTCATGGTATTGATTTTGAATTTCCACAGTTGAATCTTGATTACGCGATATTATTATTAATGTCCCGAGGTCCAGGGTCACGCCGGCGCAACATTAACTACACCCGAAACAGGCGGCACAAGAGTAATGGACCTCAGGCTGCGTGCTCCGCGCGGCGGACCGACGAATGGAGCGATGAGCGGAGCGATGAGCGTAGCGACCATGACAAAGTGTAAGGTTGATGACCTCTGTGGCGCTGCGGGCGAAGGTTGGCCTGCGACGCAGGAGGTTGCGTGTTCGATTCCCGCCTCGGAACATATATTTGTGCGATCGCAGATATATGTTCAGGGTGTTCAGGGTATTTTCTATGCATAATAAAAAATATCTATATATCTAACATATTGTATTAAGTATATCAGTTATCTAGTACCCATAACACAAGCTCTGCTTAGCTTGGGGCTAGATAATGTTGCTTAGCATTATTTATTATTTATTTATTTCGGGAAAACGGCGCATACAATAAGTTATTTTGCTAAAAAATATATTATTAAATCAAGCTTTTATAAAACTTGTAATCGGAATCGTGTGCTGATCCAAATAAGCCTCACGACCAGACTACAATTATCCATCGAGGAGTTCCGTTGTCTACCTTCCATCTCCATCGTCAGATCAGTTCGTTGCCCACATAATATTGTAATTGGGACTTGACGAGTATGCTCAATTGGGTGTCAAGAAGTGGTTTTTATTCAGCTTGAAAGATGTTACCTAAACAAATATACATTGATAAAAGCTTGTTACACTATTCTTCTATGGCACAGTGTGCGAGTAGCTGGCTGAGACGAGAGAGGTAGATTCAAAATCCGCTGTGGGACAACAGATTGCATGATCGTCAAATATATGTTCCGGATCTGGTTTGCACGACACAGGGAACCCTAGTGCGGGTTCAGTTCTATGTATTTGACTGCTGGGTTGCACGATCGAACCTGCTGGATTTGGACGAGCGAAGCGAGGTCTCTGAGTGAACTTGGACGATTCGGCGAGGCGTTTGTATGTATTTGTGTTTGTTCGAGGATAACTTCCTAACCGTTACTGATTAATCTTCAGGAAATGTGGTAGGTTGGTAAAATTTGTAGGTTAAGTTAAAGTTAAATCACTTGGGGTGTTGTTAATATGGGGTCCAAGAGAGGTTAAAAAGGGAGATAATCAGATTAAATGGGCTTCCGATAAACACACAATGATGAGAGGCATGTTTTTGTGCACAAATACAGGGAAAAGTCCATTGGACATTTATTTTTATCTTCTAGACATCATCATCATCATCATCAGCCCACAGAAGTGTAATGCTGGACATAGGCCTCCCCCATTGAATGCCACGATGAATGGTCTTGAGCCGCCTATATCTACCGTTTTCCTGCGACCTTTATGGATCTTTGTTCCATCGAGAAGGCCTACGGTTTTCCTCTTTCCTTCTACACACTATAATGTTGCCTAGTGTCCTGCAACACCACAGAGTAATTAATAGTACAGTAATAATACTGGCATCTTAATACACTCACTATATTTTTTTTAAATGCCAACCATATTTTTTTTAAGACTTATGAGGTGCGAGGTACGACAATAAAGCCTATTATAGCTAGGTAGCTGTGCGGCCTGATTATAATTTGTGATGTTGAAAGACCATTTTGAGAGATGTGGTGATATACAATAGATAAGTTTTATAGGAGGCAGATAGTCAGAGTTTCATAGATATGTTAACTGCAACAAGTAATTAATTTTGTAAAAAATTTAAAAAAACCCTCACCGTAATGAAACGGCTGAACAGATTTTGATCAAGCATAGCTAAGAACACTTCCGACTAATTCAAAATAAAAAAAAAAAACGGTTCATTCGTTCGGTAGCTACGATGCCACAGATAGACACACACACCGACACGCACACCCACACACACACCCACAGACACGTCAAACTTATAACACCCCGTCGTTATTGCGTCAGGGGTTAAAAAAGAAGGTTATCATTTAATTATTTAGCTACTATTTAGTAAGTATATTTAGTATTTATTAGGCTCCGTGCGACGGTTACTCCGATTAAAAAAATTCTTCCGATGTTGTGTATGGAATGATCTTGACGTGGACGTGTCGTGAAATATTTGTTTTTTGATGTCGGTCACAAAGGTAAAGAAAGTATGTAAGCTACTTCGCGTGTATTCGCTCGCGAGTTCTCTGTTCGAGGCGAACCAACAGTTACTAAACATCAAAACGTCTCGCATCGCAAAGGTATGAAAACGCTAACATATTGGGAGCTCATTGTATTTATCTCAAAAAAAAAACAAGTGCATGAATGTGCAAAAGCTGAGGATACCTGCAACAAATTGAATATTTACTAAGTAAGAATAATCTGTAATAACTTCGTTATAACTAATAAAGTTAATAACAGATCTTACTAGTAAAGTGCATACGATATCTATAAATGGCCGCGGCTCGGCTCAGCACAGTTACGACTGGACTCGCTCGAATCAATTTAAAAAATACCTAATGGAAAAATGACCTCGCCTCATAGTAAGCTTTTGAAAAAACAAAACTCATTGCTAAAGAGATAAAATAAACAACCCCTGTATTATGACCGGGGATATAACTTTACGTTCGGGGTAAGGAAACTGCTTTAGATTAAATCACTTTAAAGTAATCTTAAAAAGTAATTTCAGGATATAAATTGTGCCGTTTTACAGCTTATTATCTGAACAAATATGAAACAAATAAATATTAAAAAGTTGAGGCTGATTACCTGGCTGCTGGTCTGACCAAGTCAAGGTATTAACGGGCCTCCATATTACTATTGCTCGAATACAAGCCGAAGACCAATTCCACTACCAAATAGCCTTTCAAGTAATTAAGAATAGACGAGGAAAAAGAAGAAGAGACCTTTGTAATACTATACAGCTATATTATATAGGGCACTAGCGACTCGTCCCGCATTCGCACGGGTAGGTTTCAGGATGAACCGACCCCCCCACAAACACCCCCCCCCACTGTAGTTTTTGAGTTTATTCATTACAAATATACACACACACAAAAATACAAATCTTTCCTCTTTATAATATTGGTATAGATTGGTGATGCCATGTAATAGATTTATTGCATTTTCCAGAAAGTGCTAAAGAGGATGACAACAAACGCCCCGAGCCCTACTTTGCAGCTACTTTTTCATAATGCTTGTATAGCTAAGACTGTGTCAAAGTCGTTTCTTCTGCGACCGCAGGCAACTGCTGAGATCTTGCGAACTTCTTCGCACCTGCACTACACTCAAAGTCATTTACATTAACTTGTGAGCTGTTTCTGCAACTTGCACTCTCACAAGTCTTCAACTTAATCCAAAAGTTCAAACAATAGCTGGCTTATTAATAAGCAGTGATTAGTGAGCCATCTTTCTCCATTTTCTTTCTCAAATTATAGAAAAAAAACAAAGCGCGATACCATCATTTTAACTTACTATATTATATAATGGACATTTAGTACTCAGCACTTCCGAGCGGAGGTACCCACTATGTAGATCTACGTGTCCCGCGTCTACTACGTCGTGAAGGTCGCAGAGGTGGTGGAATATATCAGGAAGAAAGCCGGAGTGGGTTTGAGGGTCATGAAGTTGGACTCTCATCATAATGTGAGCTTTGGTCCCCTCACCATAAATGAGCTAAAGCTACGGAAAATGTGAAGACTTAACATGTGAGCTCTGACTTCTGGCCGAAAGGGGTGAAGTTTCGGCGGTTCAAGGGCCGTCTGTCACGTGATCCCCCGGGCTGCAACGCGTCGGCGATCACATGTGTGTTAGATTAAGTTATAAATATTTATGTTAATATATGTATGTTAGTTGTAAGGTATATATTACTATGGGCCTTTGTCTAGGTACCTACAATGTACATTTTTCTCTGTTACCTGAAATAAATGAATTGAACTGAATTGAATTAGCTCTAAACTACAGTACATAAGGTAGGTAAAGGTTTATTTTGAGCAAACCATAAAATACATTATGTACTCAGATTTTCTTTTATGTGAGGGTCTACGAGTATAAACATTGTTTCGATCACTCAGGTTTAATTTTCTATTAAAACTTGAGTCAGATTCAATAACCAAAAACAATATTCATAAACCCTCGTCAAATACTTTGCTTTTAAATCAAAGTTATCTGTTTTGAAAAGTTTGAGGGTAAAAGGTTAATATCTGAATCTGAAGATTTCATTGTTGCTGAAGGTCATAAAATATAAAATTTATCTACTTTTTTATTAATCTTAAAAAGTAGATAAATTTAATATTTCATGATCCAACAATGAAATCTTTGTTATTTAGGCCCATAATATCAATAGCATAATCTACAAGTCCCTGGTGCGAAAGAGCTTCGCTCGGCGTTTTCTTTTTAAAATTGTGTTTACTAAGTGTATCGCCACCCTTAATGTGTTTAGTAAGTGTCTACCCTTACAATTTCTAATGTCCGTCTTCAGCCAGCATTTTAATTTGTATTTTCGAAGTTCGAATCTGTTCGCTTCGCCGAGGAATAGTAAACTATTCAATATTCTATGACTGAAATAGAATTGCGAATCCTGAAAAAAAAATCGTGGGAAAACGATTTTCCCCATAGATGAGACCAAGCTAGATCGATTTATCATCCCCAAAACCCCCTTATAGCAAATTTCATCATAATTCTTTAGCGCAGTTTTCGAAAACGTGATTTTAAATAATAAAGAAATATTATTGTCAGTTAAAACCATTTCTGTCCATTGACAGAAATAGTTTAAACCGACAATAATATCAGTCTGCAAATATTTGTTCAGGGTGTTCTGGGTATTTTCCATGCATAATAAAAATATTTATCTATGTAATGTATTGTATGAAATATATCTGTTATCTAGTACCCATAACACAAGCTCTGCTTAGCTTGGGGCTAGATAATGTTGTGTAAACTGTCCAGCATTATTTATTCATTTTATTTATTTATTTATTTATTCTACTATTCCTGTCAATGGACGTAAATGGTTTAAACTGCCAAGTATAGATTAAACTGTTATTTATATTAAGCCAGATACAATAATTATAGGTGCATGGAACAGCTTTTCTGTAATATTGTCATTTATCAACTTCGATCACAGTTCTGTATCTGTGATCGAAGTTTATCAACGAGTTAATTTTATAAAAAAAAACCCAGCCCAATGAAACGGCTAAACCGATTTTTATAACACATGTCTAGGAACCAACGCAAGAAAACCTGCTTTCAAATAAAATAAAAAAAACACTTTCTAATTGCTACGGTGCCACAGACAGACAGACACACATAGCGGTCAAACTGATAACAAAACTGTGGAGTTAAAAACGGGAGGTTAAAATCTGTGTTCTTGAGTAGCGACCACAAACTGGACGACCCAGAAGAAGGCTTCCTGATGGACCAATGACATTTCAGAGGTCTCAGGAAGTCATAGGATAGGGCGACTAAAAACCGTTCGTCGTGGCATTCTATGGGGGAGGCCTATGTCCAGAAAAGGAATTCTGCAGGCTGATGATGATGATGATGTCGAGTAGCGAGTAATCTTTTGGTAATCCACTGAACATCCCAAGCATCTTGCTAATTGCTCCCATTGTTCAAACTTAAATAACAAAGTGAACAAGATAATTATGGAACTTATAGCATTTAAATGTACGGCCTATTTAACGGAACTTTTAATTTGAATAATAATAAACAGCGACAAACATAAAGCCTGCCTTCCACAGCAAGAGAAGCAGACTTCTCGGTCCGGTTGACCACAAGGCTTATTTTTAAGCGCGGGAAATTTAGCGTAACGGACATTACCATCCGAATCGATTTTAGCAACGGTCGCAGAATAAATAATAGTACAAGTCAACGGTATAAGCATAAATTAATACTAGAAGATGTAAATTAGACGGGTTTCCTCTCAACACACTTTCAAGCTAAAGGTGAAACAGTAACAGACCCATCGGTCACACCGACCCAGCGTAATAAGTATTGTAGTAATCTGTCATAGTTATTGGTGTAGTTAAGTTGGTATATTATTAGTTTATTCTATAAGTATTCAAGTATTAGAATTATACATTATATAACTTTTAGTGTGGGAGACCTTTGCCCAGCAGTGGGACAATTAGCCTTATTCGGCTTGGCTTTTGCCCGCTCCGCCCCGCTATCAGTGGCAGGCGAGCCTCTGAGCTAAATGAGGGTGCGAACTCCTAAATGTAAACATTAAGTTCGTCTAAAGGGACAATCAAAGGGCCGACCCGTGTTCTCGTGACGAGGAAACTCTAATTAATTGAAATGTTTATGACATCAGCCCTGGGCCATCCAGGGCCCGTGTATCTGTTACCCAATTTACAAAGTTTGTTGTTATAAGTTATATTGTAAGTTAAGATAGATAGGAGGTAATCACATAGTATAGCGAGGTATCTGTTGAACCCACAGACCTATATAATTACACTTGATATCATGATCTGTGGTTTAACCGCAACTGTTTAAAACCTTGTCACATGGTAATTATTTCAATTTAAAAGTTACATAAAAAAACACAATATCGTCATCATCATCATCATTATCATCAGCCTGCAGAAGTCCACTGCTAGGCCTCACCCATAGAATGCCATGATGAACGGTCTTGTGCCGCCTTCATCCACCTCCTTTCCGCGACCTCTTTAAGTCTTTGGTCCACAGATATTCTGTGCTTTGGTCCACCGAAAGCTGGTATTCCTTTTTTGCGTTGTCCGGGTTGTGATCCCGACTGGAGATGCATTCTTGCCCAAGTATGGCCTGCCCATTGCCACTTCAACTGGCTAATTGTGAGAGCTATGTCGGTGGACTTGGTTATTTTACGGGTCACCTCATTTCTGATTCTATCACGTAGTGAAACCCCAGGCATAGCTCTCTCCATAGCCCACTGCGCAACTTTGAGCTTTCCAATAGTTAAAGGGCCGTGAATCTGTTACCCAATTTACGAAGTTTGTTGTTATAAGTTATATCGCAAGTTACTGTAAAGATTGATAGTATATAATCATATAGAATAAAGGGTATCGCGTGGGAATTATTAAAATTTAAAACGTTGCTTGTAAAAAAACGCAATAACGTCATACACAATCATCAGCATCAGCCAGCAGAACTCCCCCATTGAATGCTACGAAAAACGGTCTTGAGCCGCCTTCATCCACCTCCTTTTAGCGACCTCTGTGATAGGGTGCGTCCTAGGTTGATGTGACCTATGGTGTAATGTGTTACCGCTTCTCGTAACATCAGGTGGGCCATCTGCTGTTCCGTCAATAAGGCAGCTAAAAAAAAGTTAGCGACAATAACGTTAATACAATTAATTCATGCATTCAAACCCGAAATAATTTAATGGTCGACCGTTCAAACGGCCACTCGGCGAAATGGTTACGCTAAAACAAGAGAGTTCCATTTGTCTCGACACTTTCCGAAAGCGGCGCGATCGGCACCAAATTAGGATTGACGGCGACAGGTTTTGTAAAAGCATTGCACTGTTGAATTATTAAGTCAACTCCGGCTGCCTCTATATTCGTACGGCCGGCGCCACCACTCCACGTCTGGAACTCTGAACCTATAGGCACCAACTACCGACCTATATAACGCTTGGTGTACGGAACCTGCCTCATTTTCAATTCTGACACCGGGCTAAAGTGGTCGACGAATGAATAAGCCGCAGTAGGCAATTCGAAAACAAAAACCCATTTCAACAATTGAAACCTTTTAGCCGTTATGAATCGAGGGACTCCGCCCGCGGTTGGTAAAACACCGATTCCATTACATACGACTAACAGGTAGGTACCGACTAGCAGGTAGGTACGACTAGCAGGCTAGATATGGCTGTTTGTATCACATATGGAAACTCAAACATAACAATGAACTATGCCGTTGTATATGATTAAAACTATGCTCGGAAATTGTGTTTCAGGCTTATTGAGGGTGGAAAAGTTTGAAAGCAATTTCGTGAAAATTTAATGTTCCCCAGAACTTACGAGAATGAGGAATTTGAGAAATGAGCCAACACAGCATAGCTAATTTGTTACGAATTTTTAATGAGGTCCACAGAGTCTCACAGTCTACTTGTGGCTACGATGACGTCACAATCTTTAAGAGCTACGAGTTTCGGAGCCTCTTAATATAATAGTACCTTTTATTCAGCTGAATTTTCTCCATAACTATAAGATATCTTGTATTTATTTTAATTCATAGTCATATTTCAACTTGTTGTCTACTACGAATAATATTTTTGTTATTTTTATATTAATTAGGAAATAAAAACAACAAACATAAGTTTTCACGTAAGCAAGAAACAAGAGATTTTTGAAATGTTCTTGAACTGGTTACATTTGAAAACAATTTTAGTTGCATTTCTAAAATTTGTGCGTACTGGGCATAATTAATAGTATTTTTTTAAAGTATTGAATCAGTACTTAAAAAAATATGAAATTCTAGATAAAATCGTGCGCGAAACGGTAGTCTATACGTAAGAGTATAATGAAAATAACAAAGCAGAATTCTTAAAGTTTAGTCATCTACGAGCTTAAAGCATTGCAGGAGGGCAATTCTGGGATTGTAGAGATTATCTCTAAATTAGAGATAATGTCGAAGCATGAATGTCTACAAAAAATGTCACAATAACCATCAAATCGTATTCGATTTGAATGATTTTGGTCGACTTATGTCTATTTGTGACATCACGAGAATAACAAATTAGGATTTTATTCGACATTCGCCATCTTTTTTCGACATATGTCTAATTCGACTAATCTCTAAAGCACGAGAATTACCCTCCAGGAGGGCGATTCTCGGATTGTAGAGATTATGTCTAAATTAGAGATAATGTCGAAGCATGAATGTCTACAAAAAATGACACGAAAATGTCACAATGACCATCAAATCGTATTAGATTTGAATGATGTTGGTCGACTTATGTCTATTTGTGACATCACGAGAATAGCAATTTAAGATTTTATTCGACATTCGCCATCTTTTTTCGACATATGTCTAATTCGACATAATCTCTAAAGCACGAGAATTGCCCTCCTGGCCTCTGTCTACAAGTATCTATCAAAATCAATTTATGTATTTCAATTTTATGAACAATACTAAAAGGATTTCAAAAATAAATAATACTTGTACATACAATACAAGTCTTTGTGAAAAAGAATTTCAGGCTTATTAGCCTGAGATTCTTTTTTTTAATTTTTTCCCATTTTTTTTTTCCAATAGTTGAGCATCTTAACGTAACGGAGACTAAGATCCAGAATCTCGAGCACCGCCGTAAAGTCGCATGCCTTTCGATCTTCTATAGGTTACATTTCGGGGAATGTTCCCAGGAACTTCACGATCTGATCCCACCATCTCCTTTTCATCATAGGACGAGCAGACGCACGGCTCGTTACCATCCTTACCTCATTGGTATACCCTCTATTCGTACTAAACGATTCAGTTCTACCTTTATAATGCGAACTGCTAAGGAGTGGAATACCCTACCGCCGTCTGTCTTTCCTGATAACTATAATCTGGGTCTCTTCAAGGCTCTTTAAGGGGTTGAATAGGTGCCTTCTAGACCTTTGTGCTTACCTTACCAACAGGTGAGATCGAGGTCAAACAGACGTCTACCACAGTAAAAAAAAGAAGGGATTTTGAATTCAGCTCAATATTTTTGGTCTTGAAATTAAATGTTACAGACATTACAAAGCTAGTAATATCGATCAAAGCTCCGCTTCAGCAATTATTTAGTTTTTTCTAGCTCCACTCTAGTAGATAGGCAAACGTTGATGTACATCCTTTTGTAATGAGGACATAGCGTCCTGAGTGTTAATTGATTTTGATAACGATAATAATCCCATGTCTCCATCGACTGAATCGCGGCTGTATTTTAAACAAGACAACTGCTATCGGGCTCGGGTTAATGAAATCCATATTGCGGGTTTTCATAATATTTGAACAAAGGTCAATAGATATTATCGAATATACACAAATAAAATGGTGTAGGTGCATATCTAACAAAGAGGTACGCCTACAACTTCTGTTTTACCTGACTTAGGTATATCAAAAATTCAATAGAAATGTTGTGATTCAAAAATGGATAAAATAGACTATTTAAAGCCTTCATATATGAGATAGAATTGGTTTGTTGTTCGAATTATTCCGATTTTAAACAAAACTCGATAGATACTCACATGAAATGAAATGAAATGAAATCAGTTTATTTGCTAGAACATGGTAGGATACATGGAAGGCCTTATGTTGTAGTGAGGAGCACATGTTCTTGCTTCACAAGCATGCAAATGTTTTAAAATAGGTACGTCTCAAATACCTGCTGTACCTCATTATTTTTTGGTTGGGTTTCTTACCCAGGGTGTGCCAAACAGGACCATATTACTAAGCCGTCCGTCTGTCTGTCTGCCGGATTAGCTAGGTTATGTCACAGGGTTATATCTTGGCAGCCGCAAAAGGTAGCCCATTGACGTAGTGTAGCATTGCTAGGTAGCTTTGTAATTTTCAGAGATTATGGTGTTGGTTGGCCAAGAACCATGAGCAATATTTGTGCAATCGCAGAATTTGTTCAGGGTGTTCTGGGTATTTTCTATGTATAATAAAAAATATCTATCTATGTAATGTATTGTATTAAGTATATAAGTTATCTAGTACCCATAACATAAGCTCTGCTTAGCTTGGGGCTAGATAATGTTGTGTGAACTGTCCAGCATTATTTATTATTATTATTTATTTGATATAAAAATGAAAAAAAAAAACAAATCCCACGGGTGTTCTCAAACAAAGAGTTCTCTTCAAAGAACCTAGAAATAAAACCCTACAAATAAAACCGATAGCGCGTTCTAATCTATAAGTGGCAACATATAATCTTGAGCTTTTCCCGTTGTTCGAAGGATACATTTCACAGAACATTTTGAACATTTCGAGTTAGGGAGGATCTGTGACGTGATTTCGGAACATACACTTTGCTGCAGAAGCATGGCCAGTGATGGAAGCAGGTACTTTTGTAAATATTGCCCATTTTATCCTAGAGAAACTTGATTTTCTCACGGCCACCGAGCGTCGACGAGAGATCATCGTAAAATGGTCGTCTGGTGTAAGGTAGAGTAGCTCCTTCGAACTGAACAAACTAATTACCCGTTTAGACTATTTGCTCTCGTAGTGATTGCTGTCGCCCGGGGCGTCCGGGACTCGGGAACAGCGAACAGTGCCGACGGGGACATGACTGGAGAACAACCTTTGTCGATACCAACAAATTGTGGAATTGAAACTATAGAAGATGGGAATCATTAAAAAATCATACCTTTACGGCTAAAACAGAGAATAGGTTTTTTTTACTAGCACAGAAAGTAATACTCGTACCACATACCACCACACCTAAAAGCCACATATTTTTGAAGTTAGAAATACATCGGTTTTATTAATTGTGTCCATTCATCTTATTTTTAAACCCCGACGGAAAAACGACTGGGTGTTAAGTTTGAAGTGTCTGTCTGTATGTGTGTGTGTGAGTGTGTGTGTGTGTGTGTGTGTGTGTGTGTGTGTGTGTGTCTGTCTGTCACATCGTAGCTCCCGAACGGATGAATCGATTTAGTTTTTTTTTTGTTTGAATGGTGAATTTGTCTGGACTGTTCTTAGCTATGTTTGATCAAAATTGGTGCAGCCGTTTCATTGCGTTGAGGGTTTTTTAATGTTTACAAAATTTATTACTTGTCTACTATTGTCTAGCTTTACATAAATCAGGGTCAATCAGGGTTACAGTAAATATATATCTCCTGTGTCAGGGCTGCAAGTATCGAGGTTTGTATCATAAAATACGTACGTTACGAACAAAACGGTAGATTTTATAGAACTTTAACAAATTTTTATGTTAAATTTTTCGATATACCTAAACATCGAGTGGTTCCTGTTTGTCCCTGCATCAATAACCGCAGCCCAGGGATCTAATAATCTGATGTCTTATATGGTGCGTGATAATGCTTTGGAAAATGGAAAAAGTGAGAAGTACGTGTCAACGCGATCCCAAAATATAAAAGTTATATAATTTAATATATTAAATTTTTCGGAATTTCACAAAATTATCCTGAACCAGAATTTTGCGGTAAAATCTTGCTCTGCACCATTTAGAATCTAATAACGGGTCCCCAACAAATATTTGCAGAAAACTTAATCCCGTTATTAATAAGTGTTAGACGCCGCCGGCCATAGCGGGCCAGCTTCCGTCTGCGGAGGCATTTCAACCACGTGGATGGTTTTCTAGCAGGTGAGCCGAGCCACCATCCTTTTTGCACAAACGATGTTTTGATTAAGAGCAAGGGAGTGAGCATAAATTCCAGAGGCATGAATCAATAACCTGGTGCACTCACACTTACGTGTTTGCGTGTGGTTACGTCACACATACAAGTTGGCAGACGATATTTTGACGGAGGCTGCTCGGTCTGTTTAGAAATTATACGCCGGGTTTGAGGGTTGGCGAAACGCGGCGCGTAGCACGTTGTGGAAGCAAAGCAAAGCTTAGAAAATAATTGCGGTTTTCTTACCAAAATCGATAGTTTTTTTTTTTTTATGATTTTGTTAAGGATGTTATATATGTATCGGAGATAAGAATATAAAAAATTATGTGGAAGGACTTCTGGAAAAGTAGCACGCTACATACATAAATTGTCTCATTCAAAAGTAGAAATTTAATGGCCCTAGAAACTTATTATTAATATTCACAGAACAGTTTAATTCGTAGAATTAATGGTTGAAAAACTCGCTCAGAACAACAGAATAAAATGGGAAAGAGGGATTAAAACGGATGATCTGATAATGGATTCAGGTTTCAGAGCACCTCTGGAAATGAGACTACCGATCTAACCACACCGCTGGCGTGTCGGGTAATACTGGATCGGCTGTTCTGATATGATAAAAATATCGATGGGTAAAGTAGACAAAATGGTAATTTAAAATGGTTAGACAATACATGAACTAGCTTAAATAGCATTTAGATTTGCATAATAGCAATTCATCCCAGATATCTAAGATTTTAATTTTAATATTCAATATTTTTTTCAAAGGTTAGTTTTTATTTATTGTTCACACTGTAAACACTCATGTACAAAGGAGTGATTAGTTCTAAGAGAGTTTTTTTCTAGCAAACCTATGAGGCTAGAGAGAGAGAGAGAGAGAGAGAGAGAGAGAGAGGTAGGTAGGTAGGTTCGAACGTAGGTACATAGAAAGTAAGTAAAGTGTGTGTAGTCCATCTTCAATGACGAGAAGGTATTGCTAGGGTTTCAATACCCTCAAATCCTACGACTGCTATCTTTCCGTACAGTTTCTGTTTTCATAAACAGATAAAGTTAATGGTTTCAAAAAAAAATAGGTAGTTGATTGTACCTACAAATACAGATTTTCTCCAATTAAATTAATGCCAGTCTGCCTGAGTATGCAAGAAGTTTATTACAGCAACATAATGTAAGGATTCAATTTACCGTCAACAAAGTCACCCCATAGTTTAGCAACGTGAATAGGCTGTCCTACAGCCCACCAGCCCTCACTCAAACCTGACAGAATCGATTTGCCCACTTTTGATTTGCGGTAATCGACGAACGCAGGTTTGGACATCGGTTAGCCGACGCGTCACCGTCAAAACTTTACCTGCCCACCTATTCAATTTGTGGTTCGGAATTTAACCGTATATAGACGCCAAGCTGAAACTTGAAAATGAGCTGAGAGTCCCCCAACGACCAACGTACCCCCCGTGGTGGGTAACAATGTTTTTCTACCTATATATACTGGTGGATGGATATTTATCCGTGGTACGTCCAGAAATTGCATTGCCGTGGCGTGCCCATCTTAAGAATAAACCCCTTCCGTCTCCTCCCGTGGATGTTGTAAGAGCTGAATAAAGAATTACACTAGATAATGGGCAGTAGTATATAGGTACTCAAAACCAATACTGGAATCTCCAATGTTGATGATGATGATGACATTCAGGAAATAAATTATAGAGACTAGAAACAAAATGTAACTTAACAATCAGACCTATAGGGACTAGCTTCGTCCTTATGTGGATAAGACAAAGCTTCTAAAATTGAAAATATGGATTCTTTCAAGTAATTACTTAGAGCATTGCAGGCTCAATTAGTAATTATGATGATGCCTATAAGCAGATTAAAACAATGTTTAGCAATACGTAGATACAGCAGTAGACCTCTGCATTTCACAAATGAAGAGAGTTATATACTAAGGCATAATAAATTCTGAAATAAATTGAAAAAAATCCCATTAGCATTGTTTAGAGTTGGTGCTAAACAAATTTAAACTGGTTTAAAATGCACGACAAAAGGTGTGAACAGTTCCCGTTACCTATAGATAGGTAGAAGTATTTAATTTTTCTCACGAACCGCCTGTTTGAAATATTCAACAGCATCGATTATCGGCTCACTCTGTAAACAAATACTTTTTATTCAATTTACCGTTGAAGACTCTCCGCGACAAATTTTCATGGTAATTTCAGGAAAATGCAATGTGCTACGAAAATTGGCAACGTTTACAAGAGTTTGTTTTTCGTATACGAATCAAACATTGTTCTCGAGTTGTTTCCTGTTTTCATTTAGATGGAGAAACATGTTCAACTTATTATAATGATCTTTGTTGTACGAAGGCTTTTTTCCTCGAAGGGATAAGCACCGCCTCACTGTGCCTTTTTAGGCTGTGAGTTAAACATTCGTACAAAAATAGACGTCATGGTTGCGTAAAAATAATGAACTACATGGGTTCGTTATAAATATGTATACTGCGCTACTTTATATATGCTGCTTGTTTATTAAGTTATGTAATGAGATCATTCAGATAACAGTCAAGTAGATATTCAATTAGTTAGATCAGATTCCTATCACCCAGATAATCAGTGGAAGCTTGTTCTATAACAAGTTCAATCGAAGATAACTACAAAATATTTCTAGTTGAGTGTAGAAATAGATGTTAGCGGCAAAGAATATAATTCAGTAATTATATCTATAAGATAGGTAATATAAATCAATAAATAATGCATTTAACTCAACATGATCTAGCCCCAAGCTAAGCAGAGCTTGTGTTATGGGTACTAGTTAACTGATATACTTAATACAATATATTACATAGATAGTTTTTTTTTATTATACATAGAATATACCCAGAACACCCTGAACCTTGATCTGCGATCGCACTAATATTTTATTCCGAGGCGGGAATCGAACCCGCAACCTCCTGCTTCGCAGGCCATCCTTCGCTCACCGCGCCACACAGGTCGTCCGGAATACCGGATTCGTCGAGGCAATCTATTAAATATTATATCGTTATATTTCTTTAACACGTACATGGGTACAGTATTGTATGCTATACCTAGGAATTATTAATACCATTAGGATTGTAAGGTAAATTATACAACTATGGCAACAAAGAACATTTTTTAAGTGCCCGAAATCAACTCAATAAAGAGGAAGTGTCCATCATTATTCACTAGGTAGGTATGGACACTACCCCTTTCACGCAACCGCACCCCAAACCCCCAACCCCATCTGCCGGATTTAAATTCGATATTGTATCGAATGCCTTAATAAAACACGGAATAAATGGTATTTTATACCAGGCATTCTATAAAATACCGGGTTATACATCTTGCCGATAACATACATACTGATTCGAGACTTGTTTGCACAAATCTTGTTAGGAAGGGACACGGCAGAGCCCAGGGAGAAAATGAGCTCATTACTTGCATCAAATTTATAGGACGACGGAAAAACCGGATGTTATACGCCTCAAGGCCAGTTTTCATATAAAAAGCAGGTTGGCAATTACTGTTTACCGACGCTCAACGACACGAACGGGCTTTAAATTAGCATATCGTGCCGCTTAGCTCTTGGTAAACAGTCAGCAACGACCTGTTTCTTGTGTGACTGTGCCTTTGATACCTTCATCCATATGAGTGTTGGCAAATAAAGAGCTGGTTCTCAGAATCAAATACCTTCTCGGCAGGTAGACTACTTGGAAATAAACAAATTAGAAACTCAATATAATGCAAAACAGATAAAATATATTATTTGTTTAATCATCAAGGTTAATTTTAAGTTTTTTAATAATAGCCTTCAGGCTATTAAGTAATTTATGCTTCAGGCCCATATGCTTTGGTGTCTCCAATAATAAGCTGTTATTCGGATGTTTTATCCTTGTTTTCAGGATTAATTGGAATTTAAACAAATACATAGTACATACTTCTTTACGAAAAAAAAAACTTCATCGAAGCTAGGAATTTATCCCCAATACAAGACTTTGTAAAAATAGTGATCGGAACCATGTGTTGATGAAAATGAGCATTAACACGGCTCAACATCGAGGAGTTTCGTTGTCCACCTTCCGTCTCCATCATCAGATCAGCTTGCTGTCACCACAATATTGTATTGTCATGGGAACTTGACTGTTATCTACCGATAGAAAATTTCAGCTTATTCAGATTTCGGAAAACCACCCTTATCGCCCTGTGAAATACTTGTCATTGAAGATTCCAAGTCAGATTTCCTAGCCTCACATTGTGTGTATGTTACGCGATATCTTCGCAGATTGTGAACAGATTATACCTAATTACTAGATAATATAGAAGATATCTTGGTTGAATAGGTTATATCTCGAGGGTGGTCCTACGGCCGAGTGTGTGAAAAATTATGGGATGAATCCCGTTTATTGAACGAAGCGAAGCGAGTTCTCTGCGTCAACTTGGAAGAATCGGCGTTTGTATGTATGTATGTGTGTGTGTATGTATGTATGTTTATCCGAGCATAACTTCCGAACCGTTAATTCGCCACCAGTTATTTCTATCAACAACCGAAAATCTTAAACGACATTTACCGTCATCATTCCGTCCTAAGTGCGGTGCGACGGGCTAAACTAATTTGGTTCCCGTTTTTAGTTACGGATAGAACACTAAATTGAGTTTATAGTCGGAATCGGGATTCAATCAACGAGTGACGACTGTCGAGTGTCGCCGTGAAGCCAATCAGACTATCACACCAAATAGGACGTGTGACTGTGAGCACTTTTCACAAGGGCGCTATAATTGGGTTTTGGACATGCAATAAAAAAAACAAATAGGACCATTTAAAACGGATACTGTCTGCCTCATGTACAAATAACAGTTAGCAAATTACCATAGTACGGTATACCTAGTGGGTAAATGGTTTGTCGTTATCATTACAGCCGTTTCCTGAATTGTCACTCAACGCTATTCTTATGAAGGGATTTAAAGCAGCTACAAACCTCGGCTTAAACTCAAAATATCCAGTTTCAAGGATATCAAACTGAATTAAAGGTCAGGGTTTGCTGATCACCAGCATAGTAATACCAGGGTCTAAGTTACCAGTCCAGCTAGAAACTTAAATTTTGGCATCGATATCTAAGGTTCTAAGGCTCTGTGGCGTGAAATTAAAATTATATGGTGTTTTTTGCTCATTACAGCTCATCAACACTTTTTGTGATAGCGAAAGTTGATTTCCCGAAAACTAGGAGACTTAGCACACATGTTTTAATTGATAGTATCTCATAAATATCATCAGTTTAGTTACAAATACCCTAAACAAAAAATAGCAGTAAAAAGCGAGAGCATCCACCTACGTACGCCTGTAAACTATATAATCGGATGAAGACAAGAACAGGTTTGTGCAACAGTTTCCGTTGGTAAGTGGTTTTTCAAAATTATGTTGTCTTCCTCTTGACGACACCCGTGACATGGTCCACTGTGACCGAGGTATGAATCCGGGCTACATTTTAGGATTCATACGGACAAAAATACAATTATATTATTCGTGGGATGAATACGGCCTACATTTTGGTATGAATCCTGAAATAAATATTCGTGGGACGAATCCATGGGATCAATACGGATGCACCCCTGTCCGTCGCTCCAGACTCCAGTTAGATGGTTGTTGGGATCACAGGACCCCATGATAATACCCACAATTAATCGTAGATATTCGCATTTTACCATTAGTGATATATTTGTTATCGTCAGATATATCAGGTATGTTGTCGTTTAGAGTAAACTCCAGTCACGCGTTGGAGCTGACCCACACCTTTTTTATACTTTATTGCTTTTCAAACCTGTAAAAAATTATTTGTTCAGCAATTAAACTGTCTCTCTACTCTTCTAATAAAATATTTTCAATACAAGCTTTTATAAAATTAAAGATCGGAACCGTGCGCTGATCGAAATGAGCCTAAACACGGCCAGTCTACTATTATCCACCGTGAAAGTTCCATTGTCTACCTATCGTCTCCATCATCAGATCAGCATGCTGTCACCATAATATTGTATTTTCATCGGAATTTGACAGATATGCAAAAATTTCATCTCAATCGGATGAGGATAACTACTTTAAAATGCAGTTGCTAGATTTGACCCGAACATACATACTACAAACATTGCCAGTAAAAAAAAAGCTTGTGAAAACATAAACTATGTTGTTACCTTAATTACTACGCGAGCAGATTATGGAACAATCAACAAGGACCATTAATCTGCGTCAAAATGGTGGGCTAAAGGTAAAGTGTGCGATTCCGGGACCCTACTCGGAGACATTAGCGAAATCGCTTCTGACTTGATACATTAACCACTGTCTCTTCATGGGGAACCGCTAGAGATGCTCCAAGTTTTAGACTCTAGAGGCTGCAGTCTGCGGCTGTTGCTATGGCACCCGGTGGATAAGAAAGAGACAGAGAGAGAGGGAAGACACATGATTTGCTAACTTTCAAACTAACCGAAAATTCCTTCAGTGCAGATAATTTTAAGGCCCTATTTATAGTTTTGATGTTGATAGACTTTATATACTTGAATTTTTTGATAGATCTTACTTTTTTGTTGTCCTTTTGACATGCTAGGAGTGACGGAATTATCATGAGTAGATCCGTGTGTCATTGACGTTACTGTCTCTCAGTAGAGAGAGTAACGTGCCATATCGGCGTGAATTGAGCCTTATTATGCCTTATTATGGCAGCGGCCGTTACGGCGGCCAAAATGTACGCCTAAAAGCTAATTGAACAAAAACAACTATTTCCCGTGTCCCAACACCAATTAACAACTATTTCCCGTGTCCCAACACAAATTAACAACTATTTCCCGTGTCCCAACACTAATTAACAACTATTTCCCTTGTACCAACACAAATTAACAACTATTTCCCGTGTCCCAATACCAATTAACAACTATTTCCCGTGTCCCAACACAAATTAACAACTATTTCCCGTGTCCCAACACCAATTAACAACTATTTCCCGTGTCCCAACACAAATTAACAACTATTTCCCGTGTCCCAACACAAATTAACAACTATTTCCCGTGTCCCAACACCAATTAACAACTATTTCCCGTGTCCCAACACCAATTAACAACTATTTCCCGTGTCCCAACACAAATTAACAACTATTTCCCGTGTCCCAACACCAATTAACAACTATTTCCCGTGTCCCAACACCAATTAACAACTATTTCCCGTGTCCCAACACAAATTAACAACTATTTCCCGTGTCCCAACACCAATTAACAACTATTTCCCGTGTCCCAACACCAATTAACAACTATTTCCCTTGTCCCAACACCAATTTTCATACAAATAAAACAGAACAGAAATCGGAACCCGTTGCACTCTAGATTCTAGATATCCTATTCATCGTGTGCTGATCTTCATCAGACCCTGGAGCCTGATGTCGTCTAATATTAACATTTAGAGCCCAAACAGAAGGTTCTACGTCGATGAAAAACTTCCTCAGCTCCCTTCAACCAAATTATTGGAAGCTGATCCTGGAAATGGCTGCACCAATTTTCATCAAACATAGCTTAGAACTGTTTAATTAAAACATCATCTTTTATACAAAAAAGCACATTGTAATCTGAGCAACCGTTTCGGAGCTATGACGCCACAGACAAACATCCTCATACTTATAACACTTATAACTTTTTAGTACGAATGAACGGAATACATACATAATATCGCTTGACGTGCGACCGCGCGACATGGTCCACCACCTACCAGCACCACTTAATACTACCACCATACCTATTTCTGCCACAAAGCAGTAGTGCTCGCATTGCTGTTTTCCGGTTTGAAGGGTAAGGGTGCCGGTGAAATTACAGCCACATGAGACTTTCCATCTTTATGTCTCAGGGTGGCGGGCGCTGTGCAATGCCACATAGGGCGCATCCTAGGTGGACGAGACCTATGAGGTAATGCATTGTTCTTAGGCAGAGGTTACCGCTTAACATCAGGTGGGCCATCTGCTTGCACCGTCTTTCAAGTGGTATAAAAATAAAAAATAAATAAAAAATGGTCAAAAAAGTTGCTTACAAAATGGTCGCCTCTGCCGGCCGCTGCCATCATGGCGTGAGTAGGAAAGTATCTACTCAGATGCAGGTTAAAAGACCTATAATACCTACCATACCCTATTAATAAAGTGTGATATAAAAGAACCACATATTTTGTAATAAACTATACAATTCAAAAGCAATTTGTAGACCCAAACCGCAAACAGGGATACAATTTAATTATAAACTTGATCATCAAAATTGTATTCTGGCATCATCGCATCAGAACTAAATATCAATGGTAGACCCTATCAATCTTAATTACTTGGCAAGTTTCGGAATGGCCGAGCTATTATCTAAATGAAAGCGAAAATACCCGGTCCGTAAATGGCCCGGGTACTTAGTGTTGCCAAATCATAAATCATAAGACAGGACAAATAATATATCGGGAAAAGCCGGATAATTTTATAACAAAGATAGTAGAGTGTTTAAGTTTACACATACACACTTCAATTAATCTGTTTGTCTCCATACCCACGAAACCTAAAGTTTCTAAAAGGTCGGTTCGGTTTGCTTACATTACCAGTTTCTTATTTTTATATTGGTCATTCCGTCTGGTTTGTGGGTCATTTGTAAGGGTGAAGTGCGCCCTAAAGGAAAATTCCCTTTAAGAACATGCATTTAACCGGCTAAATCTTGAATTGGGCAACCCTACCCATGAGTTTACGTAGACCGACATTTCCAAGCATTAATTCAATTCATATTCCTCCTTCACCGTTCCACTTTTTTGTTTAGAATTTCTAAATTACATTCAGAATCACCTGACGGTGACATTTACTTTGTTATGAAACATGTCAGTAAAATAATTATTTTAATTAGTCCACAAATTCTGATCATTTCCCTATGTTAGTCATGGCTTTAGATAAGTTATTGCTCTTTACCTTAATTCCTGATAACCTATTGGGGTGTTCAGTGGTTATTTGTTTCTAAAGTGTTAACTCACACCTAATCGGATCATAACTCCATAGCTTCACCTAAAAAGGAACCACTAGAATTATATAATTGTAGTGGTTCCTTTTTAGGTAATATGGCCCGCGACTTTGTCCGCGTGGAGTTTTTTTCCATACAAAATTCAACCCCTGATGGGGTGAATTTAGGAAATTCCTTTATTTGTGTACTTATTGAGTATAGGTAGTCTAGACAACAAAAGTAATGTACCTTCCAAATTTCAGGTCTCTAGGACTTACTGTTTATGCTGTGTGTTGATAGTCAGTCAGTTAGTGAGTCATTTAGTCAGTCACGCAACGATTTTATATGTATTGATATTCAATCATCTGCCTACACAAAAACGTTTCCATTTTGAATTCAAAACCAGCTACAATTTAGAATCAATTATGATTTCAATGGATCACAATCACCACCAATGTGATCCTTCTAAATATTCGCGAATAAATTGGAAAACCAAACAAAAGAATGAAATCGTAAGCTTGAATGCGAAAGCAAAGGTTTCAAATAAGAATAAATCTGAGCAGTGGAGGTGAAACAATATTGTTTTCTTTGGAAATAAATAATTTAATAAGTGATTCCATTACCTTCGGAACTCACGCGGATAAAACCAAGGTAAACATTCAGAAATCTTCTGGAAAGGGTACGAATAAGAAATTTTATAAATATTAGGTACGACAACGCTTATTTTATTATTCTCCTGCTGACGTTTTAATAATAAATGCTACCAAGATACCAGTCACAATTATTTGAATTCTACGAATAAGAAATTCTAGAAGTGTTGTTTCGAGCTTATCTCAACTCAATAAGTAGGTACAATTAATAAGCTATAAATCTTAATCACTAAACCATCCGTGGCACTCAGTTCCTAGATCATCTTCTTTGCAGTTAGAGGTATATCGTAGTTAAACCATCCGTGGCACTCAGTTCCTAGATCATCTTCTTTGCAGTTAGAGGTATATCGTAGTTAAACCATCCGTGGCACTCAGTTCCTAGATCATCTTCTTTGCAGTTAGAGGTATATCGTAGTTAAACCATCCGTGGCACTCAGTTCCTAGATCATCTTCTTTGCAGTTAGAGGTATATCGTAGTTAAACCATCCGTGGCACTCAGTTCCTAGATCATCTTCTTTGCAGTTAGAGGTATATCGTAGTTAAACCATCCGTGGCACTCAGTTCCTAGATCATCTTCTTTGCAGTTAGAGGTATATCGTAGTTAAACCATCCGTGGCACTCAGTTCCTGGATCATCTTCTTTGCAGTTAGCGGTATATCGTAGTTAAACCATCCGTGGCACTCAGTTCCTAGATCATCTTCTTTGCAGTTAGAGGTATATCGTAGTTAAAATTAGAGAGATTTATAACACCTTACTAGTGAGTTAAAAGTTTAAAGACAAGCCTGGCCAATTACAAATAAGATACCTAAGTTATATATGAATGGGGCAAAATTATAAATTGTGCAAAATTATAATATGTGATTCTACTGACATGAAATACTATCAAACACCTAATCTGTAATTAAGCACCAAAAACACTTATCTTTATTCGTTTACAAACACTTTTGGCAAAGGATATCCAAACATTAAACAGTATTGGGCAAAACAACAAAACAATGTGGATACAGCAGTGAGAACAAAGACCGTGATCAGGATTCTAATGGGAGCTCTCCGTGCGTGAGATTCTAACGGCAGTAAGTAGCTTAATGGTCTGGAACACATTGCAAATTTGCACTTGCTCAACAGGATTATTTTGCTGTTCTTTTTAAGCTCTACAATGGAAACACAAGCTCATAGCGAATCATTGAAAAGTAAGTACGTGTTTCGTATTTCTCTTCGCTTTATTTTCTTAATACAACATTTTATTGGCTTAGTCTGGATTTGTAGTTTGCTATGCTTAGCTTTGTTAGCTTTCAGCAAACCCTTTTTGTTACGTGTAACTTTTCGAATGACATAGGTATAGATTTAGTAGGTCTGCCTGTTTATGGCCAAGTTCGTGTATAGTTTTTTCTCAAAGATTTAGAAAAGCGGGGAATTTAGTTTTTAACCCAAACAGAATTTCAGATTTCAACTTTTCGAGATAAATCGACCTTATAAAGATCAAGGCCGGGAAAAGATAAAATAGATAAGATAAGATAATGTTTATTTCTTTAACTTATTATATCGTAGTGTTATAGCTGTAGTTGGGACCACCTTTTAGCATAAAATACCTGTGTTAGGAGGTCTCGCTCTTCCGTATCATAGTTTTAATTTCGTTACAAATTAACGTTTTTAAAGTAAATGTAAGACAAATTCAATTAAAACAAAAAGAAAGTAAACCCATATTTGTCGTGTTGTTACAAAGGAAATTTCACTTTGAAAATATATATATGAAGATCCAAGCATGTTTTTTTTTTATACTACTTGAATGACGGAACAAACCGATGGCCCACCTGATGTTAAGCGGTAACCTCTGCCTATGAACAGTGCATTACCTCATAGGTCACGTCCACCTAGGACGCGCCCTATGTGGCATTGCACTGCACCCGCCACCCTGAGACATAAAGATGAAAAGTCTCATGTGCCTGTAATTTCACCGGCTCCCTTACCCTTCAAACCGGAACACAGCAATGCGAGCACCACTGCTTTGCGGCAGAAATAGGTATGGTGGTAGTACTTCCCCGGGCGAACTCTTTCACAAAAAAGCTCTACTACTACTATGCTAGGAAAAATACAGTTATTTAGTCAATAATAAAGAATCACACAAGTCAAATAGGAGTATCATCACGACCAACTCGAATAATTCAAACATCAAATAATTTCAATATAAACACGACCTATATAAATACTCACATTTATTCGTGGTTACTTACCTTAAAACAATTTCCGTAATTGGACAAAACAGAATAAAATCCCATATAGGATATCTACGCAAACTGTTTCATAAAGCGCGTCAAAGCGGCGTCTAATACAGGCATGAGTTGAAATAGCTCCTGAGTAGAATTAATAAAGAGGGAAACGGGGAAAAAACCTCGGTCATATTCTGGAATTTGAGATGGCATTTAGTTGAGCATAATTTGGCCAATTACCCTGTCAAATATTAGTGCGGTATCTACCATGTTCACATTGCATGTTCCTATTAGAAATTGGAAAATTAAGACAAATACTTTTTTTGTGAAAAAATTATTTTTCAATGCATGCTTTTATACAATTAGTGATCGTAACCGTGTCCTGATCAAAATGGGCCAGTCTACTATTATCCACCGAGGAGTTCCGTTGTCCACCTTCCGTCTTCATCATCAGATAAGCTTGCTGTCCCATCATAATGTATTGTCATCGAAACTCGACAGGTATGCCAAATTTCAGCTCAATCGGTTGAGCATAACTGCTTTAAAATTCAGTTGCAAGATTTTACCCGGACAAACATACTCCACCCGGACGTACATTGCAAGTTAATATAAAGCTTTAAAAAAATCTACGGCTTAAAAATATTTATTTGTTGAAGCACGATCAGCATTTTAGAGGATTATAAGCATGAAAGGGTGCTGCAGGTAGCACGAGCACTCAAGTATTCTTATCACAGTAGGTTAATAAAATATTCACAGATCGAGTAACCCTTAAATTTCGTGAATAACACCTTTTATGCGAAATGAGACGGGATGATTTGTAGGTAAACATTTATTTTGTTATCGTAGATTCTCTTACGATTTCGCTCGGTATTTTATCATCTTTTTTTATTATTATGTCGAAAAAAACGAAAAATAAAAAAATATTCTTTGCTGATAATTTATACTCAAGTAATCTAGACTTCACCACTGGCCGTGGCGTGTCCGGCTTAAGAGTATAACCCTCCGTTTCCTCCCGTGGATGTCGTAAAACCCGGCTAACTAAGGTATTGGCACGGGATGGGCAACTACTTTCATCCATTGCTGCGATCACCATCACGCCTGCCACGTCGGTCGGTCCAATGCTTACGGCAACCCCACTATTCTAAAAAGCGGCCAAGTGCGAGTCGGAGTCGCCCATGAAGGGTTCCGTAGCAGCAAGTAACATAATATAAAAGTTCTTGTAGTTTGTTGTAACTTTGATGGATGTTTTAATAATAGTGTATTAAAAAAAAAACTTACAAGATCTCGTGCAACCCAATTTTCAGTGGAAGTTTACATGGTAATGTACATCATATTTTTTTTTTAGTTTTATCATTCTCTCATTTTAGAAGTTACGGGGGGGGGGACACACACTTTTTACCACTTTGGAAGTGTCTCTCGCGCAAACTAGTTTACAAAAAATATATATTAGAAACCTTAATATCATTTTTGAAGACCTTTTTAAGACGAAAATACACGTATGGGTTTGATGTTTTTTTTTTTTGAGTTTCAGTTCTAAGTATGGGGAACCCCAAAAAATTACTGTCTTTTTTCTATTTTTTGTGCAATTCTTAATGCGGTTCACAGAATACATCTACTTACCAAGTTTCAACAGCCTAGCTCTTATAGTTTTGGAAAAAAGTGGCTGTGACATACACGGAAAGACAGACAGACACGACGAATCTATACCAAAAATTACGGAACCCTTAAAAGGAGACCTCGGCCAACAGTGGACGTCTAAAGGCTGCTGATTAATCTAGATTTTTTGAATGAGCTATGATTATCATTTATACCGAGTAGTAATAAAATACCTACTAAGTCCAAGCTACAGCAAAAATTTTGTTTGCTTTCAAAAATCTCGAAATTTTTCACGAAATAATGAACCAGCATTTTATATTTTTACGTATTTTTACTGTACTGAGGTAATATAATGTATACTTTCTAACCTTATAAGTAATATCACTAAAATATTAATTTGATATCACCACATAGTGCGCGTCCAAGATGGACGAGAACAATGAGGTAATGCATTGTTATAGGCAGAGGTTATTTAATTAACATCTGTTTGTTCCGCGATTCAAATAAAAAAACAGTTTGGATATTTATTTAATTATAAACATCCAATGATTCAAAAACCATTTTTTTGTATAAAAAAGCCTTGCAATTTCAATGTATAAAATTAGTGTAAATTGTTTGTTATTTATTCACGTCGTAATGACATTTGGTTTTGTAGATTAAAACCTTGACACAGGCATCTTTTTATCCTGGTGTTTAACAGCAGCGAAGTCACAGGCGGAAGCTAGTTACCTATAATTTGGTCATAAAATCGCCTTCTCATACACTCTTTGACAGTAAAATATTTTACGACCATATTTTATGACGTGAAACACTGTAAGTGGCTTCATGTAAGCTGCATATTGTAAGTAGGTTCAGCATTATGTCTGCATTAGGCTTATAGCTGGCCCAATCATGAAAAAAGTATAGCACTTGCGTTATTTTCAGGTTCTAGGTACTTTACTACCGAAAAAAGAACAAGTGCGAGTAGGACTCACGGCCTTAAGCTTCCCTACCGATGTTTTGGTATTGATTTCCAACCATTCCGAGTTATAATGAATATGCAGAGCTTTTTCCTATAAACTTCATAATTCCATTAGAGATAAGACATTACATACAAGTACATTCTCACTTCAAGTACAACTCTTGAGTACCTACCTCTTACTATTTATTATTTACTCTATTTATTTTTATTATTATTTTTATACTTATATTCCTACCTACTTAGGACTACCTACTTTCTTAGTTTCACATTTTTGCATATCTTTGATACTTATTATACATGATATATATATATATAGTATACTTTATTTATTTTGTTTATCTATCTATTAATATATATTTTTTGTTAGGAATGATTATCTTTTCATTTAAATTATAAGTATGTTGTTTGTTATATGTTTGTATTTATTTTAAGGCAAATTAGTTTCTAAGCTATATTATAAGCTTTCTTTTTTAATTAGTTTTAGCACGCCAACCTTTTTTGTATCATCCTCATGGATGACTGGCAGAAAATGCTGCTTAGCATTAAGTCCTCCGTTTGTACAATTTCCTTGTGTTTTGTGCAATAAAAAAGAATTAAATAAATAAATACATTTAGTTTTTTTATTTAATTGTTGTGATTTATTTATTTTTACTAGTTTGTAAGGTGTGCAATAAAGAATTTTCATTCATTCATTCAATAATTCCATTCTTCAGGTTCTTCATTCTTCATAGGCGAAATTCCTCAATTTTAGATTTTTTCCTTTATTTGTGTCACAAATCACGATATTTTTACGATACATAAAAATTACATTTATTGCCATATCTTTTTAATGCATTTGACGGCACTAGAATCTCACAGACCTCATTTAATATATGGTATCAATTTCACGTATATCTTCAGCTGTGCCTGAGAAAAGGGCTCCAGTCAGACAGACGGATAAAACGTGATCCTACAAGGGTCCCGTTTTTTCCTGTTGTGGTGTGGAACTCTTAAAACATTAGACAGATGAAAAATGGAGCTTGAATTGAATAAATGCTTCCTGGTACGACCGCACGTTACTGAATACGAACTCAATATTGCCAGGTTATTTATTAAGTAGCGGAGTGAAAAAGGTTGCTTTGAATCAGTAATACCCGCACAGTTGTCACCACGTGAGAACTCTTCTGTAAACCAATGTGTATAGTATTATTTTATCTGTGCTAATGGTAGGTAACATAACATAACGTAAGACCCAACAGTCACACACATATTCCTGACCCCACACTAGGATTCTCTGTGTCGTGGGTATCAGAAACTACGAGTACCATGTTACCATAACACCCAGACCCGGAACAAGGACAGTTCACGCAACATCATCTAGCCCCAAGCTAAGTACAGCTTGTGTTATGGGTACTAGATAACTGATAAACTTAATACAATACATTAGGTACATTGATATATATTTTTGATTATACTTAAAATAAAATAAAATGCCCAGACCACCCTGAACAAATATTTGCAGATAATACAAACATTCGTCCCGCAGCGGGAATCGGACCCGCGTCCTTTCGCATCTCAGCCGGCTACTCGCCAGACGCGCTACAGAGGTCGTCACAAATAATTACATCCTACTTTTTGTCGAGATTGCGACTTGTTTTTACTAAGTTTGGTCTGTCATAAAAACGCGCTATATTTTTCGCTAGGAGTTAATATAACAATTTCAGCGCTAAATGTCCCAAAAAAGCGCTAGTTCTAGCTCCGAAAGGGCTAAGGTGGCAGCACTGGTTTAGTTACACAAGTATACAGTTGGTCTTTCGACATTTCGCCAATTGCGTTTAATAACAGCTGTTACAAGGCTTTCGGTAACACCTTTGTGATGTTAGCTCCTTCGTCACAAGGCAGATTCAAAGTGAGTTCAGACAATCAGGACTCAAACAGATGGATGGGAGGCACCCGCCTTGAAATACATACCTCTTCAGCTTAATTAAAAGACTTCACTCAACCGTATTTGCAATATCTGATTGTTTGTCTATGCTCTAAGCTCTATTATATTCGGTGCTAACATAAACTACTGTTTGGCTTGATTTAATCACTAGCTATTTGTGAAGTACAATTTTTTTTTATAAAACCGATGTTACAACCAATACGTTTTACTGATATTGTATGAGATTGGGCACCATTCATGAATTAATATGAATAATGAAGTAAGATGGTATCAATAATAGGCTAAGGAAAAAAACATGATGATTATGTTTAATAAGAAAGTATATACCTACCTGTGTAATTATATTTCATTTGAATTTTGTACCTACATGTTCTATTATATACGTATTTGCTGATCTTTTACGTATATTATTATACTATTAAACGAGCAATATAATGTTTGTAATCACCTTCTCAAAAACGGCTCAGAAAGGCGGTTTTTGGGGGCGAAAAATCGATCTAGTGAAGTCTCAGTTGTGATAGCTCACAACTCAAGCTCAATTCACATAATGATAACTACACTACAGTCCGGCAAGTATAAGTTGGCGGTGGCGATTTGAGGAACTAAAACAACTATCTTGAAAATTCACTTTGACACTTCCGAGTTCCTATTAAACATTGTTGCGAATATTTTGCTAACTACTGTGCTATCATCATGCCTAAAGTGATAAAAAGTGGTACAAGAGAAGCAGTTATAAAAGTACATTCGTTTTGTACACAGTGGCGCACAGCCGCGCCAAGTTATACTTGCCGGACTGTACACAGTAGGTAGTTTGAACACGGCAAGGAGCTAACCTACGCACTGTTGATAAACACATCTCTAGAAAAGCATCGTGCACCTAGTATAGGCAAAACCTTTGCCACATTCTTGTGAAATGATAAGAATAAGAATATTTTATATGCTCGAATATAGGTAACTTATTTCTACGAGGTGTTACAATACAATTATGTCCCTTAAATATCTAGATGGTGTGCAATTGTCGGTGTGATTTAATATTAGGTATTATTAGATAGGGACATTTTAGATTCAATTACAAGAAAATTACTTACAAAGTCTTATTGCAAAACAAATTTTAAATATCAAGAAAGAAAATGTTAAATCCCATACCTAAAAAAACATACACTTAAATTGTAATGTCATGTTACAAATTATTGGAAAAGTTCATAAATTCATTAATATCATAAAAACAATGATTTGCTAGATAATGAAAAGCTTACCTCTCAATGGGAAAACTCGCCTTCAAAATCTGAAACAAACAAAAACGATAGTCAGTCAAATCCAACGTGACCCAAAAACTAATGCAACGAGATATAAGACGAACAATATACTTATCATGTCGTAAAAGTGAGTAGGTAACAGTTTATTGACCCTAAAGGCATGTTATCGTTACATTTGCATAAGGCCGGGAGCACACACGACTCCTTGGCACTAACCCTTCGGTTTTACGAGCAAGATGTGCCTATATGCTCTAGGCGTAGGTAACCTACTTTCAGAAACATATTTTTCCTTTTACGTGGTAAGGTATCAATAACTCCTATGACAACCTCTGTGGTGCGGCGAGCGGAGGTTGGCCTGCGACGCAGGAGGTTGCGGGTTCGATTCCCGCCTCGGAACAAATATTTGTGCGATCGCAGATATTGGTTCAGGGTGTTCTGGGTATTTTCTATGTATAATAGATAATATCTATCTATGTAATATATTGTATTAAGTATATCAGTTACCTAGTACCCATAACACAAGCTCTGCTTAGCTTGGGGCTAGATAATGTTGTGTGAAGTGTCCAGCATTATTTATTTATTTATTTAACTTTAGTGTAAATAATTTCTGCCAATCCCCAGTCATAACAAACCGATATTTTAAAAATCTACGAGACAAAGATGTAGAACTTCAGTAAGATTAACTTCGGTAAAGATCCAAACAGAATCTCAGTTTAAATTTTAAATAAAGTCTCTTCTCGCGTTTTCAAACAATAATCCTTGTTTGAATGCTAATTAATTTGAATTAATTAAATACTCCGAAAAAGATGTAACGAAACAATAGAAGTTTTTTGTGAAGAAATCTCGATGATTACGACGGTGCCTGATATTGTTATTTAAATTAGAATAATCTTTTATTACATTTGGAGGATAAATGAGTTTGTTAATTCTTGATTAAGTTGGAAAAGCGTGAAATATTAAGCCCATTTAGTAAGAAGCGAATCGGCGTCTCTTGAATGTAGAAAAACTTTCGGTTGATTGCATCCGTAGGGTTTGTTATTTATTTACTGTTGGTTGAGCGCGACAAGGAAATTGGAGCAAACGGCATTCTGAATGACATGCTAATTCACGGGACATCGCGTTGCTATTAGACGTACTGTATAATGTTAATTGAGTAGGTTCGGTATTTTATTTTAAACAACAGCAGTTTTACAGTTACAATTAATACTGTCTAATTCGGACTGTGCGGTTTCAGAGAAACTTCCTGCCGCGAACGCTCAGGTTGTGGAATGATCTACCTGCTGAGGTTTTCCCGAGCGACTACAGTATGGGGTTCTTCAAAAGGGGTGTTTGGAAATTTTTAAAGGGTCGGCAACGCGCGTGTGATGCCTCTGGTATTGCAGGCGTTCATAGGCTACGGTAACCGCTTACCAACAGGTGGGCCGTAAGCTTGTTTGCTACCTTGGTAGTATAAAAAAAAAAAAAAAAAAAACCTATTCTATTTTACAGTAAAATTTAAACAGCCCGCATATGTTTTTTAAAATTCTAATTGAGTTAAGCTCCAAATAATGCTGGACAGTTCACACAACATTATCTAGCCCCGAGCTAAGCAGAGCTTGTGTTATGGGTATACTAGATAACTGATATACTTAATACAATTACACTACATAGATAGATATTTTTTACATAGTAAATACACAGAACACCCTGAACAAATATCTGCAGATCGCACAAACATTTGTTCCGAGGCGGGAATCTAACCCGCAACCTCCTGCGTCGCAGGCGAACCGTCGCCTGCCGCGCCACAGATGTCGCCATGTTGATATAAATTAAATTTTTAGATTTTGTCTGGATCTTTAAAAATCATCTCACTTAAACAACTAAAAGGATTTTAATGAAACTTAATAGCTAAACTTGAATTAACATCTATAGTATTTATTATCCTGAAAAACGAAAGGGTTCCTGTAGAATAAGCTGTGTTGTCTGTGAGAATATAAGGAAATACCGATCCGATTTAAAAAATCTTCCACTAAGCTAAGTTATCGCTTGCTAAGTTATGGGTTGTTTTGGTATGGGTACAAGGGGTGGGGGGAGGGGTAAGTAGAGGGGGACTTTTTAATGTGTTTAATGTGTTTATTCTGACTCTACGTGTGCGAAGCCATGAACAAAAGGCTAGAAACAAGCTGTTTCGATTTTCAAAGCTTTTCAATTGTTTATTTGGACATGTTGAGTACCTCAATAATTATAATGATAAATTAATATTTATGAATAAACATTGCTAGGTAAAATAGTATGAACATTTTTAGAATTCGAATTTATTTATTGTAACAACTGTGAAAGCTAGACTAGAATACAAAGAATATATCACAACTGAAATACCCTTTCCAAGCTACACTGCTGTGCTTAGAAATAAACAAATCACTTAGCAGATGCGGCAGCTTTGAGCCTCACGGGACTCGAACTTGAAGCGCTTGCTTTGCTTAGTTTAACTTAAATTGTTGGTGTCAATTTATGTACTGAGTCAACTGTGTATAACAGAGCTTAACTCTCTCTAAGTTATGAAGGTGCTTGGTCCCTCTGTTCAAGGAAAGCCAGGCTAATAAGTTTTGTTGTTTAGTTATCATACCGATGCTATTATTAATTAAATTATATTATTAAAGTTACAAATTGACAAAGTTATATTTAGGCATATGACCTAAATATAACTTTGAATAGCTAAGCTTAGCTATATTAGCTTAGCTACAAATTCCGAATGACCGGTTCTACATTTAAAGCAAATATCAAAGTTGTTGGAAGAGGAAGAACAAGGTGTATGTAGACTAGATTAGAGATAATCTGGAGAAAGGAAACTCAAGAGTACTCTAAGCCGACGAGCATGTATCAAGAGTGTAGCGAGATTGAATAAACAAAAGAGGTATGTCAGAATCATATCAACTGAAAATCATGGTGCATGTTTGCCTACCCCGCATAACAGGTGCGAGTTTATGTATGTTTGTCATATGTATGTTTTATTGTTTAAAACCTCGTCCCACGATTCTAACAAAGGCAATAAATATAACAATAAATTCAAAATTCGTCGGAATGGACGGAACAAACAGGGCTAACATTCATCAAGACTTTGTAAATGATTTTTAAGGCAGGAACGAGGCCTGAATGGCTAATGAGCCTCCGCATTGGGTGCTTTGTTTCAGCATTTCATTACGTATCTACCGAAGTAGGTACCTGCCCCATCTCGTCCACAGCCCGACTCCCGGAGTCATTCAGCTTGCTCACTCGGTTATGCGTAAGAATACAAATTCAGTCGCAGTCAGAAGCCAATCACTATTTAACTAATACAATCACTATTTAACTAATACAATCACTATTTAACTAATACAATCACTATTTAACTAATACAATCACTATTTAACTAATACAATCACTATTTAACTAATACAATCACTATTTAACTAATACAATCACTATTTAACTAATACAATTTCAGGTAAGTTAGAAACTGACAGAATTGTGCTCGCGAAAGGAAAAGTCAGTGAAAATCACGTCAAAAAAATCGCATTATTTTATTTGTTTACTATTAGGAAATGGGGTATTTTTAATGCGATATGTTATTACATAATGATGAAACATTTGCTTTTAAAGGTGATTAAAGTAATATTTTTTTATTATCATGCATCCTAAGTTATGTTTTTGATTCCGACAATAGCTCTCTCAAAAAACTCTTGGAAATTTAAAATATATGTCAAGCTACAGGTATAATGTGATTAAAAATACCCTTTTTAGCCATCTTCGTGAACTTACAGCACCCATCAACGTAAGTACTAGTCCTGGTAGACGTCCACTGCTAGCCCAAGGCCTCCCCCACAACATGCCATGATTAACTGTTTTGAGCCAAAACATATGCTGTCGGTCCATCGAGTGAGGTGCTGTCCTATACTGCGTCGCCTGGTTCGTGAACACCGTTACAGAACCATTATTCAACGGTTGTAAGAAAGGCTTTTTTTTTTCTAATCAAAGAAAGACTTTCGTTTGACCGCAGTCTCACCTGTTATTGGTAAGTGACGATGCGGCTGACGATAGAACACGAAGGTCTATTCACTCTTGTTTTAAAGAGACCCATATTATTATATTTTAGCAGGAAAGACAGGTGACGGCGAGCTATATAGCCTGCCCAATACATTCTAAACTTGCTTGTTCTGAACTATGTGATCTTGGTCTTCTTAGGGATTTCAATAGATTTAGGATTGATAGTATTTATGTTTTTGTAATCAGAGATACTCGGAGTAGCTGGCTTCAGAAGTCGTTTAAGCTTATATCAATAAAATTATCTATTTTGATTTATGAAGCTATTTGGCTGACTTTGATGGTTGCAGTACACTCATAGTGAGCAGCCTCAAACCAAATATCAACATAGGCAGTGTCGAATGTAAAGTGAAGAGTTTATCTTTGCTGGACTATAAAGGTTTTGAAAAAAACTGTTCATTGTTCTCCACCAACCCTCAAGAATAAACAAACAATATCTCAAACAATTCTGAGGTCAAGCGATCTTGTCCGACGAATATTCAAGAAGTTAATTAAAGGAATCAAGCCTAATTGGTATAAATCGTCGTTATAGAAACGTGGCAACGAATTATAACGATAAAAACCTGTTATTTGGTATCGGATGTCATAAGGCGTAATTGTTTGTTTCGTTTATTGGTCAATAATGTTTATTTATTTATAGAATCGTGGTTAAGAAGAGTATTATTATATTTGATTTGCTTGGTTTGGTTTGGTTGGTTTGGTAGTAAGAGACCAATATTTAGACAGTAGATACTATACGCGTAAAAACGAATACCAGTAGCTTCAATCTAAATTCTGAATTTCACCGAATAATATGCACGTGTCAGGAAATTCGAAATTCCCAATACCTAATCATAATGTAACAAAAACTTATAAAAAAACACTTTATAATTATTATAATTTTTCCAACAATATACAATACATTTATTTCCAGAAAGAATAATACAACTTATACAATTAGGTAGGTACCTATGTATGTACAAAATGTTGAAAATACAAATTAAACATTTGTGCTACCTGATACCAGTGCTGCTAACGATCTAAAGGTAGCCTAAGTGATCCAAATCACTACCAGACGGAAGAGTCTGGTTAAAATGTTAAAAATGTTACACAGTCTCCTACAAATAATGAAATTTTCTCATTTAGTTGAATGAATAGATGTGTAACTCGGTATAAACTCGCGAGATCTCAGATCCGAGAATCAAGTTGTTAGTTACAGCTACTCGCCTTATTGTAGCGCTAAACTGATCTATTGTAGTTTACAAGCGCTTTTGAGCACTCCTAAATCTACTAAGACAACTAAGTAAATTGCAGCTCCACATTTTGAATTGGTTTTAAGAGTATGTTTTTTGCGCTGATCTCACGCTCACATTTACTTGGCGCTACCAGCGTTATGATGGTACTGGATCAGCATATTTTACATTGCATTATTTTAGTGGTAGTAGAGCTTTTTTTGTGAAATAATTCGTCTGGGAAGTACCTTTATCTGCCGCAAAGCTGTAGTGCTCGCATTGCTGTGTTCTGGTTTGAAGACAATGGGTGCCGGTGATTACAGGAACATGAGACTTTTCATCTTTATGTCTCAGGTTGGCGCGCGCAGTGTAATGCCACATCAGATGCGTCCTAGGTGGACGTGGCCTATGAGGTAATGCATTGTTAAAGGCGGAGGCTACCGCTTAACATCAGGTGGGCCATCTGCATGAGCCGCCATCGACGCAATTAAAAAAACGAGTGAGTCTTACAGTAGCCGCATATGATGTGTAACATCTGACATCTCGCCTCCTTGGTAGTAAGCAACATCACTGATAGTACCAACCTCTCGGAAAAATGCGCGCTTCCTGTTACACAATTCCATCCCTTTTCACGAAATCAGTCCCACAGATTGCAGGAAAGCAAGAGAAAGATGTTATACATTAAAAAAAAACTTAACAAAATACCAAGCTAACCTGCTTGAAAAGCTCCCATGTGCTAGTTCCCTATTCACGATTTTATCTCTTTGCTAGAATATCCACAGCAGGTCCTACTACCAATAAACAGCGAGCCACAAAAAGGTTTTTTTCGGAACGCAGAGCACCTTACCAGTTTGTGGATGGAGTAAGTTTTGTCGGATAAATCCGATCAAATATGGATAGGAAAATTCTGCAGGCACCCGTTTTCTATGCAGCCTTTTGCATCGTCGGAAAGTGACGCATCATTGGGTAGAGTGTTTTGCGGTACTTCGGCGCACCTCTGAATTTTATTTATATATTTTCCACATGATTATTATACAAGAAAGCTTTTCTTAACGTTCCAACTGTCCAGGTAGATTTAAATTGGTCTAGATTGTAGAAATAGTTTTAATGTTTTCAATGTATTTGTTACTAGCAACTCGCCCTGGCTTTGCACGGGTAGTTTCGGGATGAAACCACCTTCCCCCCGTCGTACCCTCATACCCCCCGTCGTACCCTCCCACCTTTCCCCCCTTCTTACTCACCGCATCTATCCGCACACCAAATACCATAAAAACTACCATAACACGGGCGTAGCCGCTGGCGGATGCTAATACACCATACCCTATAGCACTCAGCGATAATGTAGATTTCCATAAGTGAAAGAATTTTTAAAATGTGTTTAGTATTTTTTGAGTTTATCATACAAACAATCAAACATACAACCTTTATTTCTTTATAATTTAAGCACCTATAGAGATATGTTTTGAAATTAAGGAAGCAGAAAATGTTTACTAAATCCCACACTGTAAGTACACATTTTAAGTAACATGATTCAAATGTGTAATCCTGAAATTATGGATGCTTTAATAAAGTTGTAGTCAGCGTAAAATCGAGAAATTCTTGGAGCGTGTATTTCTCTCTGGTTTCAAAGGAAAATCTGTAACAACGTTTCATATAGGTACCTACCTACATAGCTAAATATAGCAGGTTATATTTTATTCTACTTGATAAAGATTTTGCTGATAACATTTATAAGTTTAGTTATGGATTTCGTTGCTAGTCGAGAGGTAACAAAAATGAAACATTTATAACGAACTGGCTGGAAACGTGGAATTCTATTATATTATATTCTATTAGTAAAATCTCACTTTATATTTTTTGTCGTCTGAGAATTCACACAAATTGAATGTTGTGGTGGAATGAATCCTACAAAAATAAAGATACAAAAAAACAAATCCAAAGTTATTTTTCTTATTTGTTGGAATGGAACCCTGTGTACTTGAGTATGACTCGCTAATAGGTACCTTGTCCTATGGCTGGGTTAGTCTTACTCTCATTGTTACATAGTTTGCACTTTTGCTTAGGAACAGCGGATAGCTTCCAAGTATCATGGCTGCTGTGACGACAGCAGCATTCTAAGACGAGGCTGAAAAACAGCGTGGCTGAGCCCTCGACCTTTTCTCTTTATTATTTTTATTCTTATATCCTTTATTTGTTAGTAATGATAGTGTAAGGAATAAATGCCCTTTTATTTTATTTTTTTACTCCCAACGCAAAAACGACGGGGTGTTATAAGTTTGATGTGTCTGTGTGTGTGGGTGTGTGTGTGTTGTGTGTGTGTGTGTGTGTGTCTATCTGTGGTATCGTAGCTCCCGAACGGATAAACCGATTTAGTTTTATTTTGTTTGAAAGGTGAATTTGTCGGGATTATTCTTTGCTATGTGTGATCAAAATCGGTTCAGCAGTTTCATTGCGTTGAGGGTTTTTTTTTAATTTATACAAAATTAATTACTTGTTTAAGTATGTGGCTTTGTCCTATGGCTGGGCTAGTCTTCAAATTCATTTCACTTGTCTCTATCCTGAACGAAACTCTTCAACTCCTACATTAATAAACATCAGGTAAATAATTCCATGACATTCCATCCCGAGATCCATCTGTCATAATATACATGTGCCTCATGTCAGGTCACAGGTGAAACCTCGTGCGTGGCACAGTCCGATACACAACAATAATTTAGGAGGAATGCATCCCTGTTCGCAACCACGAGCTGATGTTGGATAGTAGTGCTACCGTGTAGTTAGTTGTGAAGACCTCTGTAGCGCGTCGGGTGAGTAGTCCGCTGAGATGCGAAAGGTTGCTGTTGCGAAAATTTCCGCTGCGGGACAAATGACATTCTGCAAATATTTTTTCCGGGTTTGGGTGTTATGGTATGGTACTCGTAGTTTTTGATACCCACAACACAGGAAATCCTAGTGAGGGATCAGGACTATGTATGAGAATGCTGGGTGTAAATTAATTAGTATCACACCAGAGGCCAGCGCTACCTTATACGAAACGAAACGAAACGAAGTATAATTTTGCTAGTCTGTTTGAAAAAGTATTATGTGTTTATCGCCACCTTTTAACCCTCTGTCTACAGCGCATAGCATACATTGGCAAAAAAGTAATTCATCACAGCCACTAAGTGCAATCGGTTGGTGATCAATGATGATGTCTGTTTAACATCTTGATGACCGAAGACGTGAAACATATGGCGGAGACTAGGATCCAGATTCTTGAGCACCACCGTAAAGTCGCATGCCTTTCGATCTTTTCGATAAGGTATTCGGGGAATGTGCCCAGGAGCTACATAATCTGATCCCACCATCTCATTTTCATCATACGACAAGTAGGCGCACGGCTCAGTACCATCCTTACCTCATCAGTATATCCGCAATTCGCACTAAGCGTTTCGGTTCCACCTTTTTGATGCAAACAGTTAAGGAATGGAACAAGTTGCCGTCGTCTGTCTTTCCTGAAAACTATAATATGGGTCTCTTTATGGCAAGAGTGAGTAGGTGCCTTTTAGACCTTCGTGCTCCAACGTCGGCCGCATCGTCATTTACCAACAGGTTAGATCGCGGTCAATCGAGGGTCTATCGTCGTTAAAACAAAAAAATAGACGTCTCTTTGGTCTAGAACTGCTTAGACAGTAAATACTCATTTGAAAACAAGAAAAATGAAGCAAAATGTCCGTGGTTCAAGGAAATTTTCACGTAAAAATACAGCTCGTTTGAATGTTTCTGAGTAGAGCAATGATGGAACTGTTGACCTGGCGTGTGTAGGCACATTACGGTCAAGAGGCGAGCACGCCACATGTCCCGGCGGCGAGAAAGCGCCCATACCATCAATATTATATGAGCCATCCGCGCTGCGTTCAAATGAACTACACACTTTTTCCATTTTTAAATTGCTATGTGGCCGAATGTAATCTCGGTAATAATGCGTCTGTTTCAATGGCTGCCTGTTCGGGATTTATAAGTATATGGAAGTTTTTAATAATTTAGTTTCTGCAAATGAGATTAAGCTAATGTGCTGTCTATTTAGTACTAGCAGCGCCCCGCGGTTTCACCCGCGTAAGTCTCTATCCCGAGGGATTATCGGGATAAAAATGTGCTTTTGTGTTGTTCCGGAAGTCCAGTTATCTCCATTCCAAATTTCCTGCAAATCCGTCCAGCCGTTTCAGCGTGGAGAAGTAACAAACACACTACACACACACAAACTTTCGCCTTTATAATATTAGTGTGATTATAGTAGGATAGTAGGATTACATAATGAAGTTTGTCTATTCTAAAACTGAACAAGGCAATATAGTAAATGACTTTGCAAGTCTACTTTTCGTAATTTGTTTTGTTTGACCAAATAAACCGAGTAATGTTTGTCGAAATTGCAGAATGGAGCGAAAAGTCTCATTCGCTTTCACATACTCATATAAACACGTTAGAGTAAATTAAACATAAACTTGTACAAGTAACAATTATAAGTCTTTATATTCAATATATTATAGAAAATAAAACATACCTAGTTGAGGTGTGGAGGCATAAAATGGACCTGAGGATATTTCTTACAAGATTAATAATTAAGTAGGAAAAATAGGAAATTCTGTGAATTAACCTTTGATTATATAGACACCAGATAACATTTTTTAATTCTATAAGGACTTATCGCAAAACTAAATAGCGACAGGTAGTAGGAATAAATAGGAGACTACCAGTAAAATGTGTCGATAAGTCCATAAAAACCATCAATTTACTGATAGCCTCCTATTTATTCCTACTACTTCATATCACTGGGTAATTCTTGATCACAAAATTCATGATACTGTTTCAGTTTGGATGCCAACCTACACCTACTGTGGCATGTGTACCTATGTAGTTCTGTGGCAACGCTTCGTTCAGATGACAATGTTCAATTCCCAACAGTAATAAGTCGTAAATTTGTATTATGTGTCTGTACAAGTTCGACCACGTTCCTAACTACGAGCAACAGACTATGTATGTACGTAGATTAAAATTTATACCACGTGGCGATTAAAAAGAGGTCTAGAGGTTTAAGAGATCCTTTCTAATGAATAAAGACTGTGAAATGAAATTACAAACATTTATTTGGCACGTAAATACAAAAAACACACAGAACAAACATAATACATGGAATACAGTAGGAGAAAAACAGAAAAATAAATAAAAAATAACAACAACAACATAAAAACTGATACAAAAAATATAGACACTTAGGTTATAAATAAAAAAAATGTGGTTCCATACTAAGTTCCTTATTTAATAATTAATGGTAATTACATTGTACCTTTTTCTGAAGTTTTCTCTTGCAATAAATAGCTACTCTTAACTAAGAAAATCTTATTTAAAAATGAAGTGTCGTAAAAATAATACTCCAATATCAAAACAGGGCCTTCGTACGACGTAGGTCGTCGCATCTCCGAGAGTTTGCTACAAAACGGATTAGGCCTCGTTGCAAGAGAGATTTAATTAATAGGAAATTATGACAGACGTGTGTGAAAATTAAATTTTAAATCCTATAATTTCATCTCCGACCTTTTTCAGTTAACAATTTTCGTGCAAAGTTAAAGAGTTTATTTAGGTCCTTGAAATTGGAGTGTTTGCGTGCGAACATTGGGTTAATATAATTATTGCCATCCCTGATTGGTTTTAAAGTAGGTATTTTGAAGTTCTTGTTTATAAAAGAGGTTTTTTATATCATAGTTATTTGATATAAGGACCGACCGACGGCGCGCCCAATGCGCGCAGCGCCTATTCTGGCTGTCTTGCGCCTATCGCTACAAAATCCGTACATTTAGTAAAGTTTTTAAATTTCGCACCCTACAAGGCCCGCCAACATGAGACATAAAGATGAAAGGTCTCATGTAATTTCACCGGCATCCATACCCTTCAAACCGGAACACAGCAATGCGAGCACTACTGCTTTGCGGCAGAAATAAGTACTCGGATGAACTCTTTCACAAAAGAACTTACTACATTGTATACTGTGTATTTATAAAGCCGGTATAACAACAAATAATATGAAATAAAAAAAGTTTTTTTTTTTACTTTCGCTGTTTTTTGCTCGACCTTAAATAGTACATAGTGTTCAATCTTGTACAGTGGTACAGAACCCTTCGTGTGCGAGTCAGACTCGCACTTAGCCGGTTTTATTACTGATTTCCATTACATACCTTTATTTTCACATCCCCCAAGAGCAGCATGATAAACTAAGGACACGCTTTAATATGTTAAAGTGAACATGAATTAAATATAACAACCCGCTTACCCCTGCAACTTTCCTTTGAAGCTCAGACACCCATTAAAGAATAATCCCATTCAGAGTTCGTCTACCTGTGAAAACTAGAATTAAGGAAACTGACTCCACCAAGGCAGCGGCCCACTGGGGTTACAGAACCGTCACTCTATAAAGGACACGTTGGCAAATGAACTGAGGAGCGGAAAAGTACGCCCTCAGAAGAAATACGGTTCTTTTCGGCGCCTGTTGACGTTTACCTCAGGATGTCGAAATGTCACGATTAGAGCATGAAACTCTCGGGCCCTGCCAACCGACCCACTAACAGGATTATCTAGAAACCACTGCGATGCTACTCACTGGATATGCCAAACGTGTGCACGATAAAGTCAATCTGCTTTGACTATGAAGTGAGTTTAGAACAATGAGGAGTTTTCCTAGTGTTATTTATCTCTTGCTAGATGGCGTTGACAGTTTTGGAACAGTAAATATTTCAAAATACGTAACTATCACAAATATGTTAATTATTTGGTACATAATTTTACAGGGTTTTGTATGTTTATAAACTATTTACGTTGGCTGAACGAAGTTCTACTGCCATGATAAAATTGTATAAGTGGGTAAATACCAATAGTTACGCGAGTGCCATTTCTTGACGATGAATGAGCAAAACAGACAATGACTTACGGAAAACTCCTCATTCGTTACCATTTCTGAGGTTTAAAAAGTCTATAATTTCAAGTTGGTAGCACAAAGTACGTAAAGCGGTGGCGCGGTTTTTTCTATTTTGTGTTGGTAGCTAGGCCATTTTTAAGCACAGATGCAAGGAAATAACTTATGAAACTAGTACCATGTTACTCGTTGTTCCTGATTCCCACGACACAGGAAATCCTAGTGTGGGATCAGAACTATGTATGTGACTATTGGGTGTTATTTTATGTTGTGTTTAGAACGAAAAATCTAGGGGTCGGATACGCTGAACCTATTTATGTTTGATTAGTACTTATCTACCAAAGCAAAAGTTATAATTTATCATAGAATCCATTATCATAGAATCATACTTGTGTAACTAGTGTCTAGTCTAATGTTTGAAATTCTTGAAAAAATAGAGTGAAGATTGTAGCTGATCAATCTAATTGTAGCTGTTTCGCTATGCAGCCTCAAAGTGCAGGAACAATATCCCGCCACCGATAAGGAAGCTGCAAAGCTTATATTGTTTAAGATCTAAATTAAAGAAATTTTTATTTGACCATCAAAAGGATCAGGAAAGTCTAAGACACGACACAAGTGCTCTGTAAGGCTGCGTTTCCATTGACGCGGAGCCGAGCGGAGCGGAGCTTAGCGGTGCATGAATTGACCAATCACTATGCTCGAAATCTCTGCTGGCTGCTCGCTCGCCATAGTGATTGGTCAATTCATGCACCGCTAAGCTCCGCTCCGCCCAGCTCCGCGTCAATGGAAACGCAGCCTTAAAGTTTCCTTTTCGGAAAGTAATTTTTTTTTTCGTTGGTATGATTATTGTAAAAAAAAACTTTCTTACCTTTTCTAAAAGTATGTCAGTGGTTTTTTAAATTTTGAGCATACCTTACTTTTCTTTACCTTATTCTTATTATTAGTTTTCTTTATGTTAGTTGTGTGTATAGTCGTTGCGAGTGGTTAGCCGTAACGCCAACAAGTGGTTCTGCCGGAAGACCAGCGTTGGTTGCTAGCTTGCTGTCAACCAACTCATGCTGAGGCAGATCCATTTTGTTACTTGAGTTACACCTAGTACCTCCATATCTGTTTCTTCTTAGTGTGTTCTGTGTTTCTGTGTAGCTCTTGTACACAAATAAATATATATTCTTTCTTCTTTCTTTCTTTCTTTCTTTCTGATATACAAAGTGTCTGTTCTTTGCTATTCTATCCTGTATTCTGCTTTGGTGAAGGGTGTGCCTGTGTAAATTGCATTGGTAGGCGTTATCGACGAGCTGCTTCCTGTTGCCCTTTGTGTTGATATATCCAGTGCAACTATCTCCATCTAAGGACCGACGTCGTATACCGCTGCGCACTTATTCAATAAACTGATCCAATTCCGAGAGATGGTAAAGTTTCATGCTTATTGACGTCTTATATCTAAAGCTAGCTATGCACACTCAGTTCCACTCGTGTAAAGGTGCAATGGTATATTTGTACGCAGCTCTAAATTAACTATGTTATATTTCATATTAAGACATTTAAGACTAAGACAGTAAAACAAAACTAAAATAAATACCTACCTATCAGGTCAGCAAGCCGTCACCCGACGGCAGCGTGCCCAGAATGCTAGCTGCATTGCCACGCTGAATGGCAATGCTTATTCGTTGATCAAAATAAAAGCCAGCATTCCGGTCACGCGTGGACTCAAAAACTATATTACATTCTGTTTCCAATAAACATACAATAACACCCAACAGTCACATACATAGTTCTAATCCCACACTAGGATTCTCTGTGTCGTTGGTATCAGGAACTGCAACTGGGTGTACATGGTACATTACAGCAATACCCAGACCAGGAAGTAATATTTACAGATATTTGTCCTGCAGTGGGAACCAAACCCGCAGCCTCTCGCATCTCAACCGACTACTTGCTCGCCGCGCCATGACACGGAGGTCCGCAGGTCGAAACAATGGGATTTGCATTGAGTTGATATCAAAAAAGTTTTAACTCGCAAAAAAGTACATCAGCGAAGTACGAAAGTACATCGGTTATTATTCGAATTAACGTTGATTGTAGAAAAATAAATGAACACTCTTATATTCTTCCCGGATAAAGATCCGGGAAGAATATAAGCGTCTGATACTGAAGGCATAATCAGACGCTTTGTCTAAGTGTTTTCGGGCACAAAAAAAGAGAAATACTTCAAATTGACAAAAATTAGGATCATATTTGATGACTCTTGGACACGTTTCTGGGTTCAGAGTTTTTCGGTTAACTGTTATCATTATAATGCATAGATTTCATTTGAGAGCTCACGTATCTGTAAAGGTTGAGTGCCCCGTTCGCTTCCGGATGTTCAATCAGATGTAACGAGATTGTGAACAGAATTGAAGAGATGCAGATACAAATCAACAAGGCTTTCTTCTTTTGCAACGATCGCTATATACCTTAAGAGTAGCTCTTTGATGTTTCCGAATTTTGGGAATGAAGCACTTCGCATGAAATAAGTTAGATTTCCTTGACTTTAATTGGCTGTCAATTTGTCTTTACAAAAGTTTTAAATGATGTTATTAATTTTGCAAATTGTATGGAAATTAAATAAGTTTGTCTAATTTGTTTCCTTAAATTGATAAAAGGTTGTTTTCAATCGACATAAAGCTCTTTGACGCAGTAAGTAACTTGTAGATTTTCTTTTAGTTTATCCAGGATGGTCTTCTGTGTTGGTACATCCAACATTGTTGTACGTGTCCCGGGTTCACTACGCCGTGAAGCCCGAAGCAGTGCTACCTCAAGCAGAAGACAGGGCTAACCATGAGGGTCGAGCAGTTGGAGACTCGCCATGATGCCAATTTTATTTACTTTATGGTGAGGGTGCCGACTGACCGTCTATCGACCTTCATGAATGGAGAGTTCTGGCCGAGAGGTGTCAAGTTCAGGAGGTTCTTCGGATGCCTGACACGAGACACCGCGCAGTTGTATCATACGTCGCCGTCTACACGTGTGCATTAAAGTAGAATAAAAGTGTTTTTATATGTATGTTAGTTTTTAAGATATTTAGTTTGCTATGGGCTTATATGGGCTTGTTCAAGGGTTTCGTATAAAGCTTAGGAAATACCTAATCGATTGGCAGAAGACGCAGGAATGTCAAAACACGATACAAGTGCTATATAATTATTATCATTATTAATACTTATATTTCTTGTTATTATACCTATTTATATAATTATTATTTTATTATAACACCTACGTTAATTGTAAATTGTTTTCTTGTAATTCTTATCCTATTAGTTTTGTTTTTCTTCATTACCATTTTTGCCAATAAGTACTATTTTTTATATTGTATATTTTTTATTTTTGTTCAAACTACTACTAAATTAATATATTGTTATTGTTTATTGTTAATTGTTATTTTTTGTATCATTCATTGTATCATGATACACGTCTGCTATTTTTGATGTTTCTCTTGGTTAGAAAAAGGCTCTAACGGAAGACCAGCGGAGGTTGTTTACAACCTGCATATGCTGAGTTAGAGACCTTTTTGTAACACATATCTAACCGTAATTTTGTGTATTTTTATGTTTTATTTTGTTTATATCTGTGTTGTTACAAATACAAAATATTCTATTCTATTCTATTCTATTTCTTATTGTTTAGGTTTTTGTACATTTTCCAATAAGCCTGAAATAAATTTATTTGATTTGATTTTGATTTGATTTGATACTCTCAGTGGACCGACCACGTTATAAAGGTTGTTGGTGGATGGAGGAGAGGCTTTAGATCGTACTTTGTCATGGCATTCCATGGGGGAGGCCTATGTCCAGCAGTGATGAGAACCACCGTCTTTTATCGTTTTCGTCAATTACAGTTCATCCTAAGGTTGTCTGGATGAGATCACTCTCAGCAGTAAGACTGCCCGTTGTACTTCTTTATTTATATTTTGATTGTTTTTAATGTGTTAAGGCGTGTATCTATCTTCCATACTACTCCAAATCTTTCTTCTCAGTCACAAAAAATGCTTATTTCAGAGCCATATCATTCAGAATGCCAAGCCAAGATATAAAGAAAGACAGAAGAGAATATAGCAAAATAAAAATTAAATGTGAGAAATACACACCCTCTATCTAGAGTGTCTAGAGTCACTCGAACTAGCAGTGTAGGTACTTATCGTCCACTCATGATTACATCGGCGGATTATACAGGCTGCTCCAAAACTCGCCTCAACTAGAGGGTATCGATTATTCAGTTAATGGACGTTGTGTTGAGGGGCTGTGATTAGGTAACCGATGCATTGGTTTGGGATGTATTTTGCCTGCTATCTTCGTGACTGTTTTGAGATGTATTTCGCTGCTTACTTCGTGATTGTTTTGGGATGTATTTTGCTGCTAACTTCGTGATTGTTTTGGGATGTATTTTGCCTGCTATCTTCGTGAGTGTTTTGGGATGTATTTTGCCGCTAACTTTGTGATTGTTTTGGGATGTATATTGCCTGCTATCTTCGTGACTGTTTTGGGATGTATATTGCCTGCTATCTTCGTGACTGTTTTGGGATGTATATTGCCTGCTATCTTCGTGACTGTTTTGTGATGTATATTGCCTGCTATCTTCGTGACTGTTTTGTGATGTATATTGCCTGCTATCTTCGTGACTGTTTTGTGATGTATATTGCCTGCTATCTTCGTGACTGTTTTGGGATGTTTATTGCCTGCTATCTTCGTGAATGTTTTGTGAAGTATATTGCCTGCTAACTTCGTGATTGTTTTAGGATGTATTTTGCCTGCTATCTTCCTGACTGTTTTTGGATGTATTTTGCCTGCTATCTTCGTGACTGTTTTGTGATGTATATAACCTGCTATCTTCGTGACTGTTTTGTGATGTATATTGCCTGCTATCTTCGTGACTGTTTTGTGATGTATATTGCCTGCTATCTTCGTGACTGTTTTGTGATGTATATTGCCTGCTATCTTCGTGACTGTCTTGGGATTTATTTTGCCTGCTATCTTCGTGACTGTTTTGGGATGTTCTTTGCCTGCTATCTTCGTGACTGTTTTGGGATGTATTTTGCCTGCTATCTTCATGAATGTTTTGGGATATTTTTTGCCTGCTATCTTCGTGACTGTTTTGGGATATTTTTTGCCTGCTATCTTCGTGACTGTTTTGGGATGTATTTTGCCTGCTATCTTCGTGATTGGTTTAGGATTTATTTTGCCTTCTATCTTTGTGATTGGTTTGATTTATGCTAAAGTAAGTTTGATTTATAACAACTATATTTTAAATAGAAGCTAATCATTTTCGTCATCATTTAGCGTGTCTTATGTTCTGAGTGTCTCATAAGTTGTATTTCACTTACGCTGAAATTGTAGGTACTGTTATACCTTAATTTTATTAAAATATAAAACCCCCGACTATTTTCAGTCTTTTCATACAAATTAAACCCGCAATGAAACTGGAGCACCCGTTGCACCCTAAATCCTGTTCATAGTGTGCTGGTCATCATCAGACCCCGGAGTTTGCAGCAGGAAGACATCTCATGTCATCTTAATTTGAAGTTTGAGCTCAAACTTGATGATTCAGCTTCAGTAGTACCCTAGATCCAGTTCATCGTATGCTGGTCATCATCAGGCCCTGGTGCCTGGTGTCATTGAAAATTAAGAGTTTGAGATCAAACTGAAGTTTCTAGGAGTAGAAATGCCTGAGTTTCATCAATTTCTACCAAACTTAGAACCATCTCGCAAAAATCATCTTTCACACAAAAATAAAACCCATTGAAATCAGTGAACTCGTTTCGGAACTACGTGGCAACAAAGAAACATGCATACATACAGACACACATACATACTATGGTTTCAATCTTCGAACACCCACCCTTCTTCTAAAATGTTGGTTAAAAATGTAATAGTAAACTCATGTTCGCCCTGACGACATGACTCTTGTTCCGTGGGAGAAGGGTAGGCCTTTGGTGTGGGACGCTACATGCGTTGATACCCTTGCGCCATCTCATCTGTCCGGGACATCAGTTAGGGCCGGTGCGGCGGCAGATTCCGCTGAGGACCTCAAAAGACGCAAATATGCAAGTCTCGACAGAACTTACTTATTTGAGCCATTCGGGGTCGAGACTCTGGGTCTGTGGGGTTCCGGGGCCCTTCGCGTTTTCAAAATTCTTTCAGGGCATCTGGTCGAAGCGACGCGTGACCCGAGAGCTGGCTCTTAACCGGCTCAACGCATTAGTATTGCCATTAAGCGTTGCAATGCAGACAGCATCTTAGGGACGCTTCCGTCTGGTAGTGTTTTGGATCAGTTGAGCTACCTTTAGATCGCTTGCAGCGGTCTTCAGGTAGCACAACTGTTTCATATGTATTTTGTACATACCTTGTATTATTCTTTCTGTAAATAAATGTATTTTCTAAGATAGATAAACTCTTTATTTTGTATATCTAAGAAAACAAAACAAAGTGACAAACAACAAACTAAATTAATAACGTACAATGGGCAGTCTTATCGCTAAAATCAATCTCTTCCAGACAACCTTTGGATGAACATGATAAAACAAGAACATAAGACGGCGGTGTACATGGAACAAATACATAACATAACATTATATTAGTGGGATGCTATTCATAAACATTTTGTTATCGACTTGATCTAAGAAAACCAAAACATTAATAAGTTAATTACGATATAACATAATCAATCTCTCGCAATTTAAAGCCATACAAAGTTTTTCAATTGAAACCTTACCTTAGAGGAACGCGAGCTTTCATTAAAGTAAACCATCTGAAAATATTTACGAAAACATTTTCACAATGTTTTCCAGTGAGCACTAAATAAGCATGGCGGTGCTCCCGGTCCCACTAATGGTCTACCGGGTACGTGACACAGCTCCAATGCAAGATAATGTTTTCCTACCACGAAAGTAGGCGAAACCTCTCCAATAGCTTTTATTGTCCTTACAAATTAAAGGAATGTGAATTTCGATAACAAGGGCTAATTAAAATTAGATAGATAGGTAGATAGAAAACTCTTTATTGCACATAAAACAAAGAAGTCCAAAGGTGAACTTAAAGCTAGAAAGCATTTTCTTCCAGATAAACTTGGTGTATAGCGGGAAAAAAAATACTTCTTAATGGAAAAAACATGGCAAAATTAAGTTACAAAACGTTCACAAACGATGATATACGAGTATAACATATTCTAGGAATTAGTGTGTTAAATCATAAACAAAAAAGCATCTTATGATACGAAATAAGGGTTCTATATGTACTTTTTGAGCAAAGAACAGCAACACGATCGTGGATGAACTTGCTGGAAACGCCGTTTTTACCTTCGTGGGACACATGCGTTAGCATTCCATCTATGTTCACTTTAGATTATAGATTTACTTATAGATTCGCCATGTGCGTTCGTCTGTCTGTCCGTCTTCTGTAACTCAGCTCAGAGACTCTTGGTACCAAAGATTAAATAATACTATACTAGTAGCAAGGGTAAATAAAATCTTGAAATTTTATTAGTGGGGTAAAAAATAATAATGTTTTTTTTTTCATCCATCCTTTAGTGTTTGTCTTTGGATAGGTCGTTCAGTAATATTTCGGGTGTGTGAAAAACCATTGTTCGATTCAGGGATCCGTTTCTGAAATATTAAGCTTTAGTTAGAGTCAACTACCAGCTAAAGAGTTGTTTTTGGATATGTGAAAAAGTTCACGGTAGTAGTAGAAAATGCGAAATTAAACAAGATAACGGCTTTACAAGATAACGAGTAATAATCGAACAACTTAGAAAATGTACTTGAAAGTCAAAAGAAAAATTCGTATATATTCAATTTAAAATTACTTAGATGAAGTTGTTAGTTGTGTAAAACAGGAAAGCCTTCTTAGCCGCACAGAAAAAAATCTTATATCAGTGATATTTTCATAGGGAAATTTAATAGCTACACTTTTTTGTCCTTTACAAGCCGATTACTGTCCGATGAGTCAATTTACGCACACACAAAAAGTAGGTCTTAGGGTTATTCGCGAACGTACTAATCCCAGCACTAGTATTTTCTTTACGTGCCTCAAACTCTTAGGATTGCTAAAATCCTAATAAATAAAGTGTTGTAGAAGAAAACACAATTTCTTGAGCCTAATTTATCATCCAAGGTTATCATTAACCATAAATACTTACGCACCACAGTCTGCATTAAAAGTAAAATGCGCGTTCAAAGAGAAAATTAGATTTACAAACCCGTTTGAAGCCAATCGTTTATTAACCAGTTAAAAGACGGAATCAAGTTTCCTTATCTAAAGAAGTTTAGTAAGATGCGAGGTGAGATGTCAAAAAGTTATTTATTTTAGCTTGAACAAGTAGAATTTACTTTCTAGCGCAGAATGAAGCCATAAAATGGTGTGCACTCGAGGCTTGAAAAGAATGTTCAATGTTCATGGTGCAGGCTTTTCACGCTGAGACAAAAATGCAGTTCAACTATTTTTCATAATATTTCGCATTTTTCTCACCATATTTTTAACATTGTTTCACAATGCAGTCTTCGCCTTTGTCTCTAAACTTTAAATAGTTATTTAAGTCAATTGTTATGAAGTCCACTGATGGACATAGAGCTTCTCCAAAGTATGCAACGATAAACTGTATTAAGCCGACTTCATCCAACGACGTATCGCGACTGCCTTTCTTTTACCTGCTGAATTACGGAACAAGCAGATGGCCCACAGCCATCCTGTGAGATGAAAAATCTCATATGCATGTAATTTCACCTGCACCCAAATACCCTTCAAACCGGAACGCAATGGAATGATGATGAATACACCAGAACAGCAATGCGAGCGCTACTGCTTTGCGGCAGAAATATGTATGGTAGTAGTACTTCCCCGGATGAACTTTTTCACAAAAAAGCTCTACTACTACTGAAAATCAATTCAATGTCATCGGTCCATCGAGCGGGATCATCCCCTTAATAATTGTTCACATTTTTGAAAAACAATGTTTCTTTTCCAAAGTCAAATCAGAATTTTCGTGGGAGTTTTTGAATATGTTTTTTTAGTTGTTGTTTTTTATTTGTTGTACCTACTATTCAATATTTGGATTATCTTGGAGCATATAGGTGGATAATGCATTCCACCTTCTTCACGTAAGCGTTCAGCAATGCCTTTTCAAAAGCTTTTTGTTCACTTCGCTTTTCAATGAATGCCTCCTGTGAAACTTGACTCTACGGAAATTAATAACCTTTCGATTCTCACGTCAGCGGAGAATTCAGCGTCTGAGAAAAGAAAGGGATAATCTCGAAGTCAATTCAAGTTTTCAGTGATTGTGGAGTTCAATTTGACGTGCCATTGTTTGTGGGTTAAAGGAAATTATATGATAAAGATCAGGAGGGCAATTCCCGTGCTTTAGAGATTAAGTCGAAATCGACATATGTCGAAAAAGATGGCGAATGTCGAATAAAATTTTTATTTGCTATTCTCGTGATGTCACAAATAGACATAAGTCGACCAAAATCATTCAATTCGAATACGATTTGATGGTTATTGTGAAATTTTCGTGATATTTTTTCTAGACATTCATGCTTCGACATTAACTCTAATTTAGAGATAATCTCTACAATCTGAGAATTGGCCTCCTGTTTCCTTTAGGACTGCTATACAAGGAATACAAAAATAAAAAACTGTGGTAATAAATTAGTACTCACTAGCAATCTAAATCAGATTTTATGTTTGTCATTTAGTATATGAACGTGCTACAACTAGGTACCTATTTTTATATTCAGTTAATATCATTATAATAATAACTGTATGCTAAGGTTAAGCGAAATGTGTCGGACATAATAATTATTATTTAATAACTTTAATATAACCACATTTTATGCAATAAATAAATTTCTTTTAATTTCATTTTCATTTTTATTTAGTATCATTTAATTTCTACAGAATGAACCAAACTACCTAGGTACTCTACTCAAAATACTTTTGAAAGCTTTTTCATTCGTGTGTCTGTCTTTCCAGTTCAACATTTTTAATCCATTTTTAACCCCCGACGCAAAAACGACGGGGTTTGAAGTGTCTGTGTGTGTGTGTGTGTGTGTGTCTGTGTGTGTGTGTGTGACTGTGTATCTGTTTGTGTGTTTATGTGTGTGTCTGTGTGTGTGTCTGTCTGTGGCATCGTAGCTACCGAACGGATGAACCGATTTTGATTTTGTATTTTTTTTGTTTGAAAGGTGAATTAGTTGGGAGTGTTCTTAGCTATGTTTGATCAAAATCGGTTCTGCCGTTTCATTGCGTTGGGGTTTTTTAATTTTTACAAAATTAATTAGTTGTTTAAGTACTATCTGGCATACGATTGAGCTGAAATTTGGCATATGTATGTTGACATTATTTCGGGGACAATTAAATAATCTATAATAGTACCATGGTCTGATGGTGCAGGCATGTGGCCATAGGAACTCCTCAACTAAAAAAGATAGCCCGTCGTGTTTGGGCTCGTTGGATTTGTCTTGACAAGTATCTACTTGTGTCCAGGGTCGGAGCCAAAGGAATCCTCGGCGACAGGACACTGGGGATTGAGCACGATAACTCTAGGCGGTGTCCAAGGTCTGATGACGATAGGTGGACATCGGAACTCCTCGATGGTCAATAGTAGCCTGCCCGTTTGTGACTAGAAAATTAAACAAGAGAGGGTTGAAAAATATTTTTTCCCACAAAAAAAAACTTCTTGGGCGGACACACTCATCCAAAAACAAAAACATGTGCTTATCTAGTTATTTAGATAAACCTCCACATAAATATAACTCAACACAAAAACACGGGTAAATAAGTTTAATAATCAAATCGATCAATCACATTTAACTATACGAAATTAACTATGATTTATCAATGCAAAATTTAATTCACTTGAGCGTTTTCAAATTAACTTTATTTAGAATGTACAGACAGCTTTTGTAGATGTTAAATCAAATATAACGGAATGAAATGGAAAGCTGGAATAATAGGGAATGGGAAAAACGATCAACTTGTTTGTTGAGTGGCATTTACAATATCAAATTCCGGCATAGTCGTTTGTGTTTATATTTTGAATAGGGCGTTTCATAACGTGGATTTACCGTCGCAAAAATATACTGTAAAGCCATTATTTACCTACACCTGCATAAAGCTACACTTAATCAAATTATTTGTTGGAATTTTTATGTTGTTGCAGTTGAGTTTAAACATTAATTTTGTCAATACAGTAAACATTACATTGTAGGCAATATGGTTTAAACTTTACAGGGGCCTTTGGTTTTATTCGATACCATGTAATTCTACATCTAATAATTCTAATAATCTTCATAATTAAATAGATATATAATGCTGGACAGTTCACATACTATTATCTAGCCCCAAGCTAAGCAGAGCTTGTGTTATGGGTACTAGATAAATTATATACTTAATACATTACATTATATAGATAGATATTTTTTATTATACATAGAAAATACCCAGAACACCCTGAACAAATATCTGCAGATCGCATAAATATTTGTTCCGAGGCGGGAATCGAACCCGCAACCTCCTGCATCGCAGGCGAACCTTTGCCCGCCGCGCCACAGAGGTCTATTTATGTTTTTTTTCTGTTAATATTTCGATGTTTTTCGAATTTTAGGGGTCACAGTGTTTTTTCACAAAATTAACCAAATAAAAGGTAATAAAAATTGTAAAATGTTGTTGTTTGATTTCGTTCTAATGGTAAAGTTTTCATTACAAACCTCAATCAAAGGGGGTTCCCATTTTTATATGGGTAGGTATATAGTAAGCTATTAAGTGACACTAGATTTCACTAAAACCTACCACACAAAAAAAGCTGTAGAATGTGACAGACAAGGTGACGCCCGAGTGAGACCATAAATGTTTTCTTTTTCCAAATATTTATGATGCATTGTGGTACGAAACACTAAACTAGTAGTTCTGCGAACAGTAGACAACGCGATCACAATTTTTTATAAAACTATATGCATCATTTCGATCCATAATAATCAAACAAAAAACCCAAAATGGCTAAATATTTTTAACGAAATGTTTTTTTTTGACAAATATTATCAAAATCGGCCGGTAAATGGCGCTTCAGCAATTTCCCCCACAATTGAGAAAATAACAATCAAATGAAAATCGCCGACGACACAAAAAAAATTGAACCAGTTTCGTCAAGATTACTTGAAAAATACGACTTGTACCAACATCACACATACGGACAGATGAAAACAAAGTTTGCCAACAACATACTCATGTGTGTTTTATTTCATATTAACTTCTATACAGATTATAGGTCGATGATGCTATAACAAAGGAACATAGGTACGACGTAATGTACGTATGTACGTACATACGCCTATTAAGTGAATGAATATAAATGAAAACCGCATTAGCCGTATAAATTTAATCAGGTCGCAAACAAATGACGAAGGTGGGGACCCTCACATTATCATGGGAGCCACGGACTACGGTTAATTTGAAAATGCGGCTAACCAGCGCGAAAATATGATGGCATTAATATAAATTGCACTTAGTCTGGCGTTGGGGAAAAACAACTAATATGGCCGCTAAAAGGAACACTGTAGTAGTGTAATGTGAGCTCGTCGACAGCGGCGCACCTATTTATAATTGCAAAACACATTGAAGATTATTAAACGTGGGAAATCTGGTTCGCTTTGACAAAAGCCGCTTTGGCCTTCACCCTTCCGATACCTTACTTTTTGATTTAGGTGAGTAGGTATGTGAAACTTACAAAAGGTCCCACAAACACAAATAAGTATATTCTTTTCGTCCCTCTTACGGCTGGATCAAACACACACCCGCATCGGAGTAGGGAACGGAATCGGCAAAGCGTGTTTTCTTTGAAAACTGATCCCATGAAATGCCTTTCCAACATGGGTTGAGGTTCGACGTCCCTCTTTATAAAAGCAGCCCCCGGAGTCCCGGACTCCACATCGACTCAACCTATTTACATAGTGCTACTCCGCATTTAATGATGTAGTCTCTTTCATTCTTACGTTATCCTGATCATGAAACGCTGTGAACTGTAAAAGTTACTTCAGCGCTCGGACCGCTCTCCATTAAATTAAGTGTTTCGAATTTCTCTAAGCATAAAATTTAATTTGGAATTCGCGATTTGTTTCTGGGAATCCAATGCCTCGCAAAATAATAAAATTCTAATTTGTTTGGAATCGAAATTGGATCGCTACCTTTTTAACTGACATTGCCTGACCTTTTATTTTGAGAAACGGTAATTTATGAACGCTCATGTTAATTTGAAGGCTTTCTGGGTAACCTGTCAAACCTTTCGTACCTTGTGAACAGGCAAAATTGCTTATTGTAATATATAATTAGTCAAGAGCTCGAGAAAATATTTTACACCATATTATAAAATATACCTTGTTGAAAATTACTGTGACAAATTTGTGTCGATGTTTCTTGCCAAATTTGAGCACATTGCCCTTTTTTCCCGATACAAAGTATTAGATAAAGACTCCACTTAAGCATGGATAAGTGTTCAGTTACCTGGCATTCTAGAGGGTGTATATATTAATATAGGTAGATATCCTGATACCCAGTGTATTGCATTTCCTTCCTAGGTTTGTTTTACAAAGAGACGTATTGCTTTCAGTATTCTGCGGTGGCGACCGCAACTGCCGCAAGCCTCAACTCTATCGAGCTATTATATTGATTAGGTAGGGATTGTGATGGTATTATATTATTGTGGACTGTATTTTACTTTTCACAAAAAGTATAATATCATTTTAACAACTATACATGCTACTGCTGCCTTGTGTCATCGGTTCTTTCTTGATCAGCCTGCCTTAGGTCAGTGACCAGCTTGAGGTGTAGGTGGCCTTGAAAAGGACCTACCAATAGTAAGGGCACATAAATGGCAAGGGCCCTGCAGAAGTCATAAATGACACAATGTATCTCAGAATCATGCGCATGCCACATAGCTACTGCCATAACCACTTTACACGACTGCCCCAAAAATTCCCACAACAGTGCAATTCACGGTGAAAATAAGCATAATAGTAGTAGAGCTTTTTTGTGAAAAAGTTCGTCCGGGGAAGTACTACCACCATACCTATTTCTGCCGCAAAGCAGTAGTGCTCGCATTGCTGTGTTCCGGTTTGAAGGGTAAGGGTGCCGGTGAAATTACAGGCACATGAGACTTTTCATCTATGTCTCAGGGTGGCGGGCGCAGTGCAATCCCACATAGGATGCGTCCTAGGTGGACGTGACCTATGAGGTAATGCACTGTTCATAGGCAGAGGTTACCGCTTAACATCAGGTGGCCCTCTTGCTTGTTCCGTCATCCAAATAGTATAAAAAAAAAAAAAAAAAAAAAGCCCATCGAGTCTCTGCCTACACTTTCAGAGAAAAAAGGCGTGTGTTTATTGTCTATATTTGCCCCAAAAAATAGGAGTGTGTTGTTTTCAGGGTTCATGTACGTTTATTCCACCATATCTTCTAAACGCCTTAACTGATTTAGATGATTGAGGTATCATTAGAATCTGCACGTTGTCCAGATAAGCACTGGTGCACTGAAATTTTTAAAAAAATAACTTAGTCAATCAGGATGTCCAAAGTCAAAAGACCCAATGTTTAGAACTTGTGGAGTAGGTTCTAAAAAATATATAATAAATAATCTATACTGCACGTAGTTCTCATGAAAAAAGCATTGAAACTATTAGTTTATCTTTAAAATCATGGCGTATTTGTTTTGTGTTTTTAATATTTATAATGAATGTAATTGTTAGTTCTTGGCATTAATGTTTATATTTCTAGTTAAACTCAATGGTTCTAGATCATGCCAGTTTCCTCAACAACTACACAATTTATAACTGCCCAATGCTCACACATCACTTGCAAATAAATTACACACGTAAGGGAAGCAGTATACCAAACCATTTGGTATTGATTAGAGCCTCTGTGATCTTCTACCCAGAATTCGTCAAAGTGATTATCGTTCCGTCAAAGCGTAGCTATTTGTTGTGCCTGTGTAGCAGTGAATTTGTTTAGAACAAGGGATACAATACGCCGTAATCTTTCGCTAAGTCCTTAATCAAGCACTCGTTTTCGACAGAGTAATTTGGCAAGTTAATAGCTACCCTCCATGTTTGAAATGCTCGGTCTCAATGCGTGGAACAAAAGATCACCTTTTGTTGACAAAGTAACTTGCCTCGTGCTCCCCTTTTGAAAATAATTAATTTAGAACGTTGTATGTCAGTAAAATAATATTACCGGCTCGCTTTAAAATAATAAGGTGCTAGACAGCGGTGATGTTTAATTATGTCAATATACGACGTGACGTCTCTGCTAGGCCACATTTTAAAGAACTAGGCATACTTATACTGCCCTGCATTGTGATAATGCAAGTGGCAGTGTATGTCCGGTCAAACCTAGGAGGGTTCAAGAAAAACGGCGGCATCCACTCGTACGGGACGCGGAACGCAGGGAAGCTCGCGACTATCTGCCGCTCCCTCATGAAGTCCTCAAGGTTGACTCACGAAATGGGTCCGGCAGTGTACAACAAACTACCAGACTCTGTCACATCTGATGGCAGTTTATCCAGTTTTAAGTTCTGTCTGAAACGTTGGGCTTATCGAGCAGAATTTATATTCTGTGAGCGAACGGCAATGGTATTGTAGGTAATTGTTTAATCTTGTACCTACCTCGACTTTATATTATTTTATGCTTTATAATTGTGATTTTCATTTTATTGTATTTTTTTGACATGTCAAAAAATTGGTTTTACGAATAAATAGTTTTTTTTTTTTTTTATACTACTTGGATGACGGAACAAGCAAGAGGCCCACCTGATGTTAAGCGGTAACCTCTGCCTATGAACAGTGCATTACCACATAGGTCACGTCCACCTAGAACGCGCCCTATGTGGCATTGCACTGCGCCCGCCACCCTGAGTCATAAAGATGAAAAGACTCATGTGCCTGTAATTTCACCGGCACCCTTACCCTTCAAACCGGAACACAGCAATGCAAGCACTACTGCTTTGCGGCAGAAATAGGTACAGTGGTAGTACTTCCCCGGACGAACTCTTACACAAAAAATCTCTACTACTACTCAAACTACTACTGTATATCTGCATTTCTGTATTTGTACCCATTGCGAACCTGATGCTGCTCGTTACTGTATCTGATCTGTTCACTTCCATCCTCTCCTGATTAAAAATAAAGCCGTTTTTATACCAAAAATGCTTTGATCAGCTGGTTGTAAATTCTGTAAGCTAAATGGCTACAATATCAATAGCAAAAACAAAATACAAATATTTAGTCGCATGTCATCGCGAAGCTGCTACCGTGCGCTGTCGTACCCTTATTTAATCCTCAGCCAATACATGTAGCCCCTTTTCGTTAAAAAATAAATGTGAGAGAACCCTTTTTCAGCTCTTTCTATACTAAGGATAAAGCAATGGAAGGGTTGTAAAGGAAAATGTGATCATAATCCGCGATTTCCATATTTGTTCGGGACAGGCCGAACTCACTGATAGAGCCAGAGTGGTAAGTTGTCTTACGATTTTATCTTTTATCTTAAAGCCACTTTAGCTTTATTCGATTTTGATGATACCAAAATAACATTATCTGCTATACTATATGCTATATTATTATTATGTAATTTAGGAACAGAATAAATTGTTGGCTGACTACTTTAGAGAGGAAGAGTAAAAACTATGTTCGTATGTTTGTACTCGTATAGAAGGTTCGCGTACCTTATGAAGTCAAAATCGACCATACGAATGCTGTTGGGTTTAATATGAACCATGCTCCTATACAAATATAATTTACCAGCGGTTTAGGCTGTGCGTTGGACCTCGGTCAGTCAGTCAGTCAGGAGATTGCCTTTTATATATGAGATTATCATTGGAATAGTTTCACAGTGTTTTGTCTTTTGCATTGACGGGCACTTTCAAATAATAATAGGGAAATATCCAGACCTTTTTTTAAAAAAAAACAGACCAGTCGCGTCTTTTGAATACAGGCATAAGCATCGAATGGAGCTAGTCGGACTTCAAAATTAGTGATGCACAGTTCCGGACCGAACGCAATGTCTGCTTAAGTATATAATAAAATACCGGACAATTTAAAGGATGTAAATGATTATAAATTTATAAAAATTATTAAACAAGTGTTAGTGGAAAAAGTCTATTATAGCCTTGACGAGTTTTTCAATGATAATACATTCATGAACTAACAATTTTAAAATTCATTTGACATGTAATTAATTAATTTTGTCCTATTTGAATTATATTGAATGTATTCAATAAGCTAATTTAAAATTATATAGGTACTAACAAAAACGTATATACTAAATATGCAGCGCCCTTGCAGGGTGATGTACTTTACATTGAGCTAAGCTTGAAACTATGTACATTAAGCATGAATAAATGAAATTAAATGAAATTAAATTATAGTCATTGCTGCTTTTGTAAATTGCGCTCAACTATTTATTAATATCTAGATTACTTTAATATAGCCACAATATTGCGTCGGTAGAAGATGTGGTGCTCAAAGTTCATAACTAGTGTTCATGACGGGCCGTCAGGGTGCTAGCTTGAAACTAGCTGTAATGCAAGAGTTTCCTAGCATAGAGTGACATTGTAAAAGGATTCGAGCGGTAAAACACTATAAATTACAGCAGATCAGCAATAAAAGCAGTACAGTGCACGGTTTAAGCGAGTGGAATCGGTGAGGGATCTAGGGGTTCGTCTAGACTCTGAGCTAAGGTTTAGAGTACATGCTGTTAACGTCTGTAAAAAAGCGTATAGGAATCTGGGGTTCATACTTCGTAACGGTTTTACGAACTTAAGGGCGCTGTCAGCCATGTATGACGCACTGGTCAGAGGACAGTTGGAGTGCACCGCGGCGATATAGGCTCCTCATGAAGCTAAATATAGTCTTATGATGGAGCGCATTCAAAGCAAGTTTACAAGGCACTTGTACTGGAAAATGTATGGCGTGTACCCTTTTTATCCATTGATGTATCCAACCTTTTCCGTGTTGGGCATGGTTGGATACAACAAGCTGGAAGTTAGGAGGGACATGTCATTGGCTCTGCACGTGCAAAGGGTATTCCGGGGCTTCATTGTAAATCCGGGCATATTGGAGATAGTGGGACTGTGCGTGCTCGACGAGTACGTTCAGAGGAGGAGGCGGCCAAGTCTATTCGCGGTGCCTCGCGGAAGGACTCAGCTGTGGAAAAAAGCGCCTCTGACACGCACCATGCACACGCTCAATCTGGTGGCAGAAAAAATTGACGTTTTCCACTGTTCATTAAACGAATCAACAGTCAATTTGCAAAGGCAACATTGTATATTTTATGTTATTGCTAATAGGATTCTTAATGTTTATTTATAATGCATAGTTAATAAGTTGACTACAATATTGAATTAGGTATATCTGTAATGATAGTTGTTAATAGAAATAAATAATATTAATAAATAATAAAATTGCAGTCATCTAGAATCTAGGGTTGTCTATTAAATATTTTTCTACATATTCATGAATTTATTAGATAAGACACCGTGTATGTTAGCGGGCTTATGTCCAACCGGGCAGCAGCGCTTAGGTGCTAAATGTTCATCATCGCATATTATCATCATCATCATTATTAGCTTTAAGTCGTCCACTGTTGGACGAGGCCTCTCCCGTAGAATGCAGTGGGCGGATTTGCCATAATCACCACGCTTGGCAGGTGATCGCAGTATTTGGTGTTGAGTATTCACGTGGATGCTGCTGCCCATTCTCTGGTGTAATCCCTTTGTTGGGTTATACGACATCCACGGGAGGAGATGAAGAGATCTATTCTTAGGCTGGATACACTATGGCACATTTTTTTTTTTTCTTTTTTTTTAAACATTGATAGACCTTTGTTTGAACACGATCTCACCTGTTGGTAAGTGACGATGCGGCCGAAGATGGAGCACAAAGGTCTAGAAAGCACCTATTCACTCTAGACTTGAAGAGACCCAGATTATAGTTGCACATGTGATATAATAGAACTTAAACGTACATCCGCTCCAATCTCGTTTTATCGGGATCATAATTAGCTTATAGCTCAATCCAGGTTATAATATGAACCATATTTCATCGAAATTGGTTCAGCTGCTTCGGCGTGATTTGGTTAACATAGTACATACCACAGATAAAATAATACTAAGCTAGTAGTACATACAAACATCCAAAAATCGTAACTTTGTCATCTATCCGGTGAAATTACAGGCACATGAGACTTTTCAACCAATTTTCAGTGGAAGTTTAGATAGTACATCATAGTTTTTGTTAGTTTTATCATTCTCTTATTTTAGAAGTTACAGCGGGGGGGACACATTTTACCACTTTGGAAGTGTCTCTCGCGCAAATGTTTAGAAAAAATGGTATTAAAAACCTCAATATCATTTTTGAAGACCTATCCATAGATACCCCAAACGTAAGGGTTTGACGAAAATTTTTTTTTGAGTTGCAGTTCTAAGTATGGGAACCCCAAAAATGAATGTTTTTTTTTTCTATTTTTGTGTGAAAATCTTAATGCGGTTTACAGAATACATCAACTCACCAAGTTTCAACAGCATAGCTCTTATAGTTTCGTAAGAAAGTGGCTGTGACATACACGGACAGATAGACAGACAGACAGACATGACGAATCTATAAGGGTTCTTATTTTTCCATTTGGCTATGGAACCCTAAAAAGTCCAACACAAATCAAACACAATAATACGTTTCAGGAAACGCAAATATGGAAGTGAGCAATTCTCAAAAATTAAATTGTTCAGCAGTTTCCACCCAATTACGCAAACAAAGAAAATTGCACATTTGCAATATCAATGATCCGGCCGGTGGAAAAGTTGAATAATAATGTGGACTGATTTAATAATAAATCAATTCCATGGTTTTGCTTCAAGCAAATAATTTTATGACTAGCGGATTTATTTGCGAATTATTAATTTACCGCGCTCAAATAAAAAATGTATTCAGGAACAAGTAGAGCGTCAATCAAATAATATAGTATCTATAACACAACTCGACATGAATTTGCTAATCCAATTTCTTAGAAAACGTATAATTAACATCAAAAGATGGTGTGGTAATATAAATTAAGCCGTGTCTACACTTTTATCTTCTCGCATCCTCACTTTCACGGGTCATGTTTTGGGAGGGAGGTCTTTATTGCTCGCGGTAGAAGGTGGTAGAAGGAAACCAAGATAGTGCTGCTGCTATGGAGGATCTCTTACATGATCGCTTCAGGATGGTAGCGATGCAAGAGGAATGGCGAAGAGTCGCTAAGCGAGCCACAAAGCCAACACGACGACCACGACCAATCTGCCAGGAGTGCTACGACTAAAGAACTTTACATATATATATATATAGTTCATTTATTAAGTCAGACATTATTCGGTCCATTATTTGCTAGTATATGTTCTTAAAATCTATGTTATAAATACAGATACATGTGTAAGAGAAAACTCCCATCTGAATCCTGACCAAACAGACTCCAGCGAGACTACCTACCTGATCAGGACCCGGATAAAAGCCATCGTTACTGGCAGGTCATAGCGATTGGAATGAGATGCAGGATGCCGTTGGAACTGCTCCGCACTCAATCAATTATTTCTCGTAAGTAAGTGATTTACAAATAAAAGGTTAATACACATTTTGACAATGTCATGAAGCTAATTTTATAACAAATAGAAAAATAGACACAATGGTAGTTACAAAATAAAATACAGTACTCTTCTGAGCAATGCCCTCCAGAATTTTCTATAAGTTACTCGCAGTTTCTGTTTGTAAATTCTAATAACTAACCGTACGCTGATGAGCAAAGTGCGCCACAGAATAGAATATACTTAGTTATTTATCGGGTTTCAGCTTAGCGAAGCACGGGTATTCAAGTTTGAAATATAGATCATTGGTTCAAAGTTTTTTTCTTTTTACCAGACAACCTGTAGACGTAATAAATAAATTGAGAGTAAGTTTGTAAACATTTAAACTCGTATGTTCTACACTCAATAAATGTATGAAGTCATTGCTCGACTCGCTGTGGCTAATATTAGATAAGTATGATTAGTGCTAGAAAGTAGTAGTTCAATGTAAACTGACGGCAAATTTAGTTCACGCCAAATATATAATGTTACGGTTAAAGTGTTTGCCACAAAATTAGATTTGACTGCATATTTCTGTGCGAGAAATTACAGCACTTCAGTTTAGATATCCTGCAACTTGGTAAATGTTGTTAAAATATATTATGCGTAGACGCTTCGGCTAGTTAGTATACCTAATATCATCATTGTCTTGCCCCTTTCACAATTTATTTAAGGTCGGCGCAGTACGTCTTTTTCTTCCACTCTCCCTTGTCAGCCGTCACCTCATTATTCACTCCCTTCTCATTCAAATCATCTCTCACGCAATCCAACGATCTTTTCTTAGGTCTTCCTCTTCCTTTCCATCCACTAACATTCATATTCATAACTTTCTTAGTTACATGCGTTTCATCCCTTCGCATGACACGCCCATACGTAGTAGTAGAGCTTTTTTGTGAAAGAGTTCGTCCAGGGAAGCACTACCACCATACCTATTTCTGCCGCAAAGCAGTAGTGCTCGCATTGCTGTGTTCCGGTTTGAAGGGTAAGGGTGCCGGTGAAATTACAGGCACATGAGAAATTCATCTTTATGTCTCAGGGTGGCGGGCGCAGTGCAATGCCACATAGGGCGCGTCCTAGGTAGACGTGACCTATGAGGTAATGCACTGTTCATAGGCAGAGGTTACCGCTTAACATTAGGTGGGCCATCTGCATGTGCCGTCATTCAAGTAGTATAAAAAAAAAAATAGCTTAAGGTCTCCTTTCAACTTTTCTGCCACTGGTGCAATTTTCAAACTTCCTCTGATATACTTATTCCTTATTTTATCAATTCTTGTTACTCCACACATCCATCTTAACATTCTCATCTCTGCTGCATGCAGTCTTCTTTCATCCTTCTTCTTCATGGCCTAGCATTCCGATACATGTATAACTAATACAGGTCCCAAAAATAATAGAACATAGATACTTTTCGTAATGCACTATTCCCCATTTTCATAATTTTTCTTTGTGTAAGTATGAAATTCCACTAAAATCATAAATGTCAGGAGGTTTGATACTCAGTCACTCCGAAACGGCTTAACCGAATTCGATGTCAGGTACACAGATTGATATAACCTTGATCGACCCTTAAGCTACTTTTTATGGTGGTAAATCGCGAGCGAAGCCGCAGGCAGACACTAGTATTATATATGTAGCAAGCACATCTTCTTTGTGTGGTTGAAGTAAGTAGTTTCTAAGCTTTAAGACATACCTACTCGTAAAATTTTGTAGGGTTCTCTATGCAAAGGTTGCCTTCGGGATCTATTCCTAAACCCACGCCATGTCGTATGTCCGTCTGCGACCTGTCACAGGGTTGTTTCTACAGAGTTTGATTTAGTGTTTGTATGTATTTAAAAAAATGTGTACACAAACTTTTAAATCCGGCTTTATTTCAGATAATCCTCTACAGTTAAATAACAAATTATCGAAAATGTTTAAAAATTAAAATTTTATATTTTATTTGGTCCATTATCTGAAACTCTCAATTCACTAGTTCGACTCGCACTTAGCCTATTATTGTATGATTTAGTCCTGTTAAGAGTCTAACAGAACTCGAACATGCTATACATACTATATTTATAGTACTTTGGTTTATTGACGACCTCCGTGGCGCAGCGGACGAGTGAGCCGGCTCAAACGTGAGAGGTGCGAGTTTGATTTCTGCTGCGGGACAAATGTTTGCACGATCTGCCAATATTTGTTGTTTTCACAATTTTACGATGCAGGGGTTTCTAGTGTGGGGTTCAGTGTTATGTATGTATATCATTCTAACAGTTAGAGAGACAGCTTGCGGGTCAGCATACTGACTCTCCAAAACACGAGCCGTCAGCCTGGTAGTGGAACTTGGCTGGACATTTATGTCGTATGTCAAGCGACTTAAGGGTAAATACCACTAAAGAATGAATGCCACCCAAAGCTACACTGCGACTTCGAAGACAGAGTATGTGATGGCGGATGAGATGATGATGTGATGTGGAGAACTTGGTCTGAATAGGAAGAGGTCTTGGTGAAGAGAGGCATTTGCTAAGACAGTAACAGCTGGAAAATAAATGTCCAAGTCCACGTATTAGATAACTGTTTAGTATTTGTTATAATAATCATAAAATTGTATAAAAAATATCAAACGATTTTCTGTAAATCGACATTTCCTTGGTAATGGCTTGCTTATGGTAATGGGCGATGATTTAATTCCAAGCACAACTTTACTGTTAGAGTACTTAGGAGATGACATAATCAAAACAGTTAATTCGGAGAAGTTACCCATTAATTAAGAAGTCCAGAGCACTCACTCCAAATCTTCGAACCTGTTGACTTGAGCGCAAACATTTCAAAATACACTTCATATAACGGAGTGAGATCTGCACGGGCAATAAACAAAAACAAACTGCACTAACTTGGCTTTGAAACCAATCAAAACTTTTCACACAAAGAAGCTCAATGCAGTCTGACAAGACATAGCTATTTTATTGAACAAGAAGGGAAACTTATTGAATTGGTTTGTAACGGAAACTTGAACGGTATCAGGTTAAATATTGACCAAACTATCACGGCCGGATCCCAAATATCTCAAACCAAAGTCAAACCCTTCAAGAATAACATCATCTAATATTTTTGGAAAATACAGAAAAGAAAAGTAAAAAAAAGTTATACATTCTGTTAGACGTTCAGAAAATTTGCATACGAAACAAATTTAAATTCTGCAAGTAATTGCTTTAAGTAAAGTCGTTATACCATATTTTTGGGTTTAAACGCCAAACCGACTTGTTTATCTAATTAGTGTACTTAAATACTCGGTTCGGAAACGTAAACACGTAAACCGAACAGTAGTAAATTTTGTATAAAAGATGATTCAAAATGATCCTTGTGATTTCAATGAATTAAGTACTTTTGACTTTGACTTAACATATCCGTAGAGTCTGACTCCCTCTGTGGTAGAAGGTACTCAACTAAGGAATTTCGGTGAATAGCTCAACAATACGGGATTGTTCGTAGAAACTAATCCCTAAGTTATCTGTGAGTCCCGACATCCCTTCAACTCGCTTGAAGATCGGGTTCAAGTGGTGTTTGTCGTACGCCAAACAGACTTTAATTTCGCACCTACTGTGAACTTAGTCTGGCATCACTAACTAGCTAACTTATTAGCATGTCTGTAAGCCCTGCTGTACCCAATTCGGTACGCTTACGGGCTTTATTGAAAACGTGTGAACAATTCAGACGATATTAGCTAAGTTTGTCTCTAAAGATCTTAGCTTCTGTTTACTTACTTACTATCAGTTTTATTACAAATCTAGAAGATTTTGTTGTTTTTCTTGCTTGCTACTAAAAGTTCCCACCAAACTTGGTATTAAAAAAAGCTTGTAGAATAAACCAGACTACTTATATATTTTCCGGCACTTTACTCTTTACACTTTCTACTTCCGCACTTACCTTTTACTTCTAATTATCATTTCTAAGACTAGTGTTTTGGATATTTTAAACTTTTACCAAACAATCATAATATCAATATACTATTGCGAGACTGGTTAACTATCAGCGCACAGTCTAAGGCTTAGACTCTAAGCCGTAAGTCATAGAGACCTGAAAGTAGAAGGGCAACCGCTGACCCAGTTCAACCAGGGCCTCTTCATGGAAGTAATTAGTACGTTTATTTTATTTTTTATAATTATACATTCCTTTCATGGTAAGACAGTAATAAAATAAATTTCCTAAATTCACACCATAAGAGGATGCAGCGGGTGTTGAAGTTTGTATGAAAATAACTCCACGCGACGAAGTCGATACATTTTCGTAATTATTTTGACCAAGGGATGAATTATCAGTGACTTTAGGCTAGTATGGAATGGCGGCAGTCATAATCGGTTAGCCGGTTTACTGGCTTACTGGTGTGCCACAGCAGAGGCATCGTGCTATTTCAATGTAAACTTGTGTACATTGCAGGGTGATAACGTATTGAATTTCAATGCAGGCATACTGATGATGTAACGTAACGTATCTACATAATTAAACACATATTGTCGTTATGTCTGTCTCTGCAACTATGTACAAACATTTCATGTTTATCATCATTCTCAACATCAGCATAAAGAAGTCCATTGCTAGATATATTTTTATACCGTGTATGATGGAACAAGCAGATGCCCCAACTGATTTTAAGCAGCATTGCATTGCGCCCGCCACCCTGAGATATAAAGATGAAAAATCTCATGTGTAATTTCACCGGCACCTACACCCTTCAAATCTGAACAGAACAATGCGCGCACTACTATTTCGTGACAGAAATAGGTATGGAGGCAATACTTACCCGGACGAACTCTCACAAAAAAAGTTCGACTACTACTAACCCTCATATTATAATGCCACGATGAATGGTCTTGAGCTGCCTCAATCCACCGATTTCCTAAGACCTTTATTTTATCCTTGGTCAATCGAGAGTTCGATATCCCAGTAACTATTAGTAGGTAGATTAACTTTGATTAATTTTCTTTCGATGTTTAAATAATAAATAAATAATAAATAAATAATGCTGGACAGTTTACACAAGATTATCCAGCCCCAAGCTAAGCAGAGCTTGTGTTATGGGTACTAGATAACTGATATACTTAATACATTATATTATATTCCTAGGTGGACGTGACCTATGAGGTAATACATGGTTAAAGGCAGAGGTTACTGCTTAAAATCATTGTATTTTAAATCTCAAAGTAGTATTACTTGCACCTAAACAACAAGCTCGATCAGTGAATTAAATACTTGTTATTAACTGTTGATGCTGAGGTTTTATAGCATTCTCAGCAACAAACCCCTAAAACGATCCTGCGCGTAATTAGCGTCAACCTGCTGAGCCCATTCCGGGCCACAGACAATACCGGCGTCCTAATAACGTTTGCAAAATTAAACACGCGGTCACCGGGACGCCGCAACGCACAATTACTTCGACAAGTATGCTTTAAACACCCAACAACAATTACATAAACATTAATTCACAGCCTACCCATACGAACTCAGGGTTAATTTACTTTCAGCTTTGTATTTATTATCTTTTGGAATGTTTGTCGTTTGATTTTGGCAGCAAAATATTTTCTATTACTGCTCTTGCCATCTCTTAAATATCAGGTGGCGCCAAAATATTTTCATCGTACTTTCTTTTTTAAGCTTGAGCTCATTTTACAGGGTCGAACCCTTCATAATAGGGCCAAGATTTTGATTCTATACAACCCCAGCCAAAAACGTCTCAGCAAACCTCTTTGCATATTGAAAATGCTGATGAGTAAAGGTAATTCAACCGTTTTGCATACTAAAATAACATGATAGTTCCATATTATCACTATCTGAAGCAACTAATGTAACTACGTATTGAAATCATTTAAATAGAATCGTGATGTAAGTACACGCCAGATATGGATTTTCATTTTGCCGGCCTCAGCCGGCAAGGTAGATTTATGGAAGATGGTTCTTTAAATAATCATCGAATATTCAAGCATGTTTGAGAAATATCATATTTTATGCAATCACACTTACTGGTTGTATAAAAAGTTAAGTAAGAAAATTAAGTACCGAAATACGCTCGAAAAATAAACAACACTGCAGGTAAATGTTTCAAAGACCTTATTTCAAATAGCATCACATCTAAAATATGGATTGCATCTACAATAGTATTATTCTGGAAACATGTCAACACACAAAACCAACAATGTTTCCGGAAACGTTAAAAAGTTGGGAGGAATTGTATGTAGGTACTCTTTCATACCTTGCGAGTGGCAACAACAAGTGCATTCTATTGTTTTCCGATAGCAGCCGACAGCAGACGGATGTTGCTTTCATTGTTTGACTTTATAGATAGGTTTATAGATATCGTATTAAAAACTACCAAACATATCGCCATTGCGTGCCCAATCACCGTAAAATGTATCATTTCATTCAGGCCATCAGTCATTTTTCCACGTCTAATTGAGAATAATTTTACTTTTCCATTTGTTTGATGGGTTCATCAATATGAGGGTTTAATCCTGCAGATATACTTTCAGTAGGTATTATGCTTTTTCACATAGGATTATACTGAATACTCTATAGCATACAAAATTAAAGCAAATAATATACCAAGGTGCAAATAGCATGTGATAAATTACTGCGAAGTCTTATTGACAAAATCCCAATATTTTCTACTCCGAAGTTTTGATACAATTGTGTTTTTTCTGCGGAAGGCTTCGCTGGGTAGGATTTATAAGGATTTGGAGTATTATTGAGGTTACCAATCTTTGTCGTAACCGCCCCAGGCAACTGAATACTGGATAAAAAGGTTTTACTTATTCCTTGTTAACTTTCTAACCTAAACGAACAAAGAATGCTCTCCATTTCCTTTGTTATTCCAACGAACAATGAGAAACGTGACAGGTGATCTTGCTGTATTCGTTGGTGGATTCAGATATACGAAGCCAGTTAGTGTGCAGTTGAGCGTTAGTTAAATATTATTGATAGTGAACCTAATGGGAAAGTACAAACTTCCCGTGTATTCGCTGGTCCACCGTCGAACGCGGTCGCGGGCGGTGCTCATGATGAAGAGGCTTCTGAACTCAGTCTCGAAACGTCAGCAAAGTGACGAATAATAGTGGTAATTAGCCGTTTATCTTTTAATATGATTCCCAACCACGATAGTTTCAATTCTATAAGTACAAACTTGTTTGTTAGGCTAACAGTGAGGGCACAGGTGGCTCCACTCAGTAAATTATGCAGAACCATATGGGCGCTAATCCATCAAGTGATCGCGATCGTTCGTCGGCTCACATTAATCATCCTCTATTGATTAATGTGTCTCCGCTCAGTATAAGTAATTTACTTCGCATCAACACCCAAATTGATGGACCGAGCTTCTACTTTGATTTTTGGGTTGTCGCTTTGTATAAAGTAGAGATAATACCACTAATAGGGTACATCTGAGGTATCCATTAGTAAGAGCCGACCGCTTTATATAATTTAATCATTTGGGACCAAATCTTGTGGCTAGTACTCATTGTGATTATTAGATACCTACAGACTACTATTATCAAAGTGAGTTTGTTGGTTTATATGTTCAATGAGCTTGTGAAACATGGAATAGGCTAAAACACCCCAACCTATGAAATCACCATTGCGGTCAGACGCAAAGGCCTCATTAATAGTAGCCTCCATATTGTTTAATCCCGAATGGTCTGTTCTCGGGAACATCAGCCAGACTCGCATAATTAATATTGCAAATGTTGTTAGCAGTTAGGGCCACGTGAGGTGTATTTAGGCACGTAGGAGCGAACGCATGGCGTGATTACGACAATAAAAGTTAATGGACTTTTATTTATGTGGGTTTTCTTTATTTTATATGAAAAAATCTACATAGTCATAGCTTCTATATGATGCAGGATGGACCAACGAAATTTCACAGGTCGTAGAAAGTTGGTAGGCATCTTGGGGCTGTTCATTCTGTCATTCTGTTGGGAGGCCTATGCCCAGTACTGGACGTTAATAGGCTGGAAATTATAATGAGTTTATTTTGTCTGGTTTTGAAGATAAGTCCTGTCATCTTTTCATCAGTTCGTCGGCTTTTACGACATCCACGGGAGGAGAAGGCTGGTGTATTCTTAAGCCAGACACGCCAGATGAGTTACAAAAAAGTTTTACAATTCTTAAACCATTTTTACGCCTTAATATCAATTTATACAAAATTACCTGGAATGTTTCAGTTTATTCGTCGTTGGAACTCTTTACGAGAAAGCTTATACCTCCTGGGAGGTACTGGGTGGCATTCCCGCTTTCTAGAGTCGAGGCACTGCCGTGTCAACACATTGAAATACCTCCATTACACTGGAAATACCTTACTGGAACAACTTGCTTAACTTTTAAACACAGATTACTTCCACTTAACCTCTTGCCTGAAAAATAATGGGAAAATTAATTTCATTTTATTTTGTAAGGCGATGGTTTATCTTGATTTTACCTTTTAAGAGGGTGTACTTTTTTGTTGTTTCTAACTACTGTAAATGTGATCAACTTTTATTGTTTTTTTTATTGAAAATTGATTTTTGTATGTACCTACCCTAAATTTGACGGATTACCAGATGATTTCAACATCCATTTGCCACTTTATAGCAACCATTACGGAATTACGGTTTTTTTTTAATTAAAAAATTGTGGTTTTATCGAAATCAGACAAGTAATTAAGGGTGTGGGGGATTTAGATTACACACTACTGGGAGCACAGAAACGGGCTGTCGCATTTTCATTCCTGATGACGTAGGCTGGTAATTACCACGTGACCATCGTGTCTCGAATGAGCATACCTAGCGAAGTATATATACCATGTGTGTTACCATGGTAACAGCAAACTAATTTACGAACCATTAAGAGAAAGAAAGAAAGAGAAAGAAAGACCACCACTCCATCACTCCATTAGTGAGTAGATTTTAAAAATATACAGTAAAACAAATGAAAGGAAATTAACAAGAACAATTTTTTTTTTATACTACTTTGATGACCGAACAAGCAAGATGCCCACCTGATGTTAAGCGGTAACCTCTGCCTATGAACAGTGCATTACCTCATAGGACACGTCCACCTAGGACGCGCCCTATGTGGCATTGCACTGCGCCCGCCACCCTGAGACATAAAGATGAAAAGTCTCATGTGCCTGTAATTTCACCGGCACCCTTACCCTTCAAACCGGAACACAGCAATGCGAGCACTACTGCTTTACGGCAGAAATAGGTATGGTGGTAGTACTTCCCCGGACGAACTCTTTCACAAAAAAGCTCTACTACTACTAAAATATAAAATAATATAAAATACTAAATACTAACAATATGCAGTCAACCATCGACGTAATTTTACTTTGGTCGAAGCAGTCAACCTGCATATTGTTCTTATTAATATATACAATGCTATATACGGCAATGAATCTAACAAATAAAATTGGAGCCTAGCGCTGATAAATTCGCTCCTCTTCCAGTGAGTCGATGTCTTTAGGCTTTATGTTGACAGGTTGACGACCCATAAAAAGGCTCGTGTACACCGGGTACGGCTGCGCCTAGAACTCCGTGCATCGCCTAGAGAGCGTCGTTAGCGAACGCAGTAACTGGATATACCGATATGTACTTGTTTTAATACCATCCTGTTTTTATTGGAAATTCTTTAAAGTACCGTAGCAAACCCGTAGAAGAATGCATTAGAAAATTAAATGTGACTCGTTTTTTATGCGTGCAAGGATATAACATTTTATAACTGCAGAACAGATGATCCAATCTTGATGAAACTGGTAGGTTAAGTGAATATCATTTTTACAAGCTTTTAATGCTTTTAAGCTTGCAATGTATGTATTTTTGTCCAAGTGGAATCTTGCAACTGAATTTTAAAGAAGTTATCATCAACCGATTGAGCTGAAATTTGGCATACCTGTCAAGTTCCGATGACGATATAATATGATGGTGACAGCGAGCTGATCTGATGATGGAGACGGAAGGTGGACAACGGAAATCCTCGATGGATAATAGTAGAATTTTGATCAGCACACGGTCGCGATCACTAATTTTATAAAAGTTTGTACTGAAACATATATTTTTCACATAAAACTTATTAAATTTGTATAATGAGCGTGATCGGTTCAAGGATTTTGAGCTATGTTTCAAGAGGTCCCATTCCAAGTTATTATCGATAAATGACATTATCATCACAGGGCAGATTGACTATAGGAGTTTATTCATTGGTCGTATATAGAAGCCATAATCGCACAAATCGACTTCAGCTTTCATCTTTATATATCAAAAACATATAAAAGCTATGGGAGTAGTGGAGCGTACCACTTCGTATAACAGGACTACTCCATATGGGTTAAGACTTGTGATAGAAACATACAGGAATTGCCGTTACCTTTAACTTCTATAACAGGAAATAAATAAATAATGCTGGACAGTTCACACAACATTATCTAGTCCCAAGCTAAGCAGAGCTTGTGTTATGGGTACCAGATAAATGATATACTTAATACAATATATTACATTGATAGATATTTTTTATTATACATAGAAAATACCCAGAACACCCTGAACAAATATCTGCGATCTCACAAATATTTGTTCCGAGGCGAGAAACGAACCCGCAACCTCCTGCGTTGCAGGCCAACCTTCGCCCGCCGCGTCACAGAGGAGGTATTTTAGTAGTTCATCATTATTAAGTCCACTGCTTGACATAAAGCTCTCCCATATATTGCCACGATGAATTGTTGACCACCACCATCCACTGACTTCTTGCGACCATTATACATAGACCAAGGACATTTGGTACATCGAGACCCTTCCTCTTTTGCATCGTCCGGTTTGTAGTCGCGACTCGAGAACCTTGATTCCTATTTCTTAGTTCTGCGGTATTTACACAACAAACAATACGTTTCAGTAGGTTTCATGTATTAACGTATACTAAGTTAAATTTTGTATATTTACCAGGACTTGTTTGTAGGATTCGTTGGTATAAGATTTGTCCTAGCTTATTATGGAATGTATTATTTCTGGAAGAAAGCGTTAGCAGAGTCAGTCGTGCGAAGCAATAGCGGCGAAGAGCTCACCGCTTCTCACGTCTATTTTCCACGATGTATCAACCCACTGTGAAAAGAGGCCCATTGAGGCTCTGCCTACCCTTAGGCCTTTCGGGGAAAAATGCGTGAGTCTATGTATGTATGTATTTATAATTGTATTAGTTGTCTTACTATTTCTGTACTCCAGGGGATGGTCAGCAGCATCGATCTGAGTACTTAACACTAATACTGTGATCACTAATCCTAATGCCGAATGTGGTGGTTGTGGCAATTCCCCCCATTGCATGTTATGAAGGAAGCCTCGCCCAGCAGTGGACATATATGACGGCTGATAACGTGAATAAGGATACCGTGTAGCTTTAAAAAAGACCCCTCCATCTCCTCCCCTGGATGTCGTAAAAGCCGACTTAGGGATCACCCGGACTTGTTTGTAAGATTCGTTGGTATAAGATTTGTCCTGGCTGCTAGCTTATTTATGGAATAAATAAAAATAAATAAATAAATAATGCTGGAAAGTTCACACAACATTATCTAGCCCCAAGCTAAGCAGAGCTTGTGTTATGGGTACTAGACAACTGATATACTTAATACAATATATTACATAGATAGATATTTTTTATTTTACATAAAAAATACCCAGAACACCCTGAACAAATATCTGCGATCGCACAAATATTTATTCCGAGGCGGGAATCGAACCCGCAACCTCCTGCGTCGCAGGCCAAGCATCGCCCGTCGCGCCACAGAGGTCGTCAAAATGTAATAATACTGGAAGAAAGCGATAGATGAGTCATTCGTGAGAAAAAATGGCGGCGATGAGCTCACCACTCGTCACGTCTATATTCCATGATGGTGCTGGAATTGAGGCTCTGCCTACCCCTTCGGGGAAAAAGGCGTGTTTGTATGTATGTATTTATAAATACATGTTTTTAAATTAATTTAATATTATACGTCTATACGCCCAAACGAACAAACCAATCTCTCATACGTATCCCTCAAATTATTGATCCAATTAATAATGTTAGGGATAAGCGGGTCACTCTATCATTCACAATGTTAATGACCACTTCTAGAGTCCTGCGGTAGAATTGAGCCGACCGATATAGCGAGGGCGAACACTGGTATGCGCCCTTCTGTCATTCGAATGGAGTTGTTTGATGACATTCTAGAAATTGAACGTTTTTGATTTTAAATCAAAATTAGGAGTGGTGGGACCATCAGCGTAGCGAAAATTCTATGTCTATGGGAGGGACTGAAACTTCCAATTTTGAAAGAAATTTCCTATTTTTTAACCCCTAACGCAAAAACGTCGGTGTGTTATAAGTTTGACGTGTCTGTGTGTGTGTGTGTGTCTGTGGCATCGTAACTCCCGAACGGATGAACCGATTTAGTTTTTTTTTGAAAGGAGAATTTGTCTTGAGTTTTCTTAGCTATGTTTGAATTAAATCGGTTCAGCCGTTTCATAGCGTTTTTTTTAATTATTACAAAATTTATTACTTGTTACATAATTACAATAGAGTATGTTTTTTCGAGTTATTTCGTACAATTTTGGTGGCATTTTAACCGTTGTAACTTAGATAACGAGCACATGTGTGGTGTATTTAAATAAGAGTGCGTGTCGTTTTGGATTGGTGGATTTTGACCTCTAAAAATGTGTTTTTTTTGCCACCATTTGATCTGGATTATGACACGATGGAGACTCTTGACGACTTGACTAATTTCATCACAATTATATCACTTGACTTTGTCAAAATTGTTTTTAGCTTGGCCAATGGTGGCCTAACTATTGGCCAGTATGTATAAGGCCTACATACTTTCACCACTATTTAAATTCAATTCTTTATTTCAGGCTTACTGAGAAATGCACTAAACCTAAACAGTAAGCGTAAATACCTTAAATAAATAAATAAAAAATAATGCTGGACAGTTCACACAACATACTTCCCCAAACCTTAGAAACTAACATACACCTATAAACACTTTATTTACAACTTAATCTAACACATGTGTGATTGCCGACGCGTCGCGGCCCGGGGGATCACGTGACAGGCGGCCCTTGAAAAATGTGTCTTTCACCATTAGTCACTAAAGCTCTTTTCAGGGTCACCAAAACTCAAGCTGGTTATTGACCTTTTGCAGGTTCTTTTACTGGATGTGTGACGGAACAAGCAGATGGCCAACCTGATGTTAAGCAGAAACCTTTGCCTTTAACAATGCATTACCTCATTGATCACGTCCACCTAGCACGCACCCTATGTGGCATTGCACTGCGCCCGCCACCCTGAGACATAAAGATGAAAAGTCTCATGTGTCTGTAATTTCACCAGCACCCATACCCTTCAAACCGGAACACAGCATTGCAAGCACTACTGCTTTGCAGCAGAAATATGTATTGAGGTAGTACTTCTCTGGACGAAATCTTTCATATTTTTTTTTTGTGTGAAAAATTTAATTTTCCATACAAGCTTTTATAAAATTAGTGATCGTAACCGTATGCTGATCAAAATGAGCCTAAACACGGCCAGTCTACTATTATACATCAAGGAGTTCCATTGTCCACCTTCCGTCTACATCAGATCGTCCGTTTCGTCGTCCATCAGATCAGATCGCTGTCACCATCATATTATATTGTCAGGAATACAACAGGAATGCCAAATTTCGGGTTGGGTTTAGAATCGTTTGGCAGGAGGAGGAGGGTGGGAGTAGAGGGAGAGGAAGGGGAGGGGTACCCCTTTGCCCCTGGTACCAGTCCCATAACAAGGTAACTTATAGTTTTCGAGAAAAAAAATAAAGAAATTTTTGAGGTTAAGTATGAAATTTTTGAATTGGAAGTGTCAGATGTTACGGGAGTCATCGTCAACTTGCAGGGAGGGTGCAGGAAATTCCAGCCTCGGCCCCCTTGTCCAGGAAACTTGTGCTTTTAAAGAAAAATAATAAAGAAAATTTTACAAAATCGGAACGTAAAATAATAATATTAATGATTTAATTTATGAGTAGGTACCTCTATCTGTAGAGAAGGGATGTTGAAAGAAATAAGAGAGATCCTTTTGAGGAATTAATGAATGTTATAAATTATGGATTTTTTATTGTTGACTGACTGCGTGACTCGACACAGAGCACCCCGACAATAGTTGGTTAGGTCCGAAAAGAGTGGCAGACCCGATACGGAGCACCCCGACTCCACGTGGTACTGTGCGTCACGCCCCTAGAGTGTATATAAAAACGCGGAGCCAGTAGCTCGCGTGGGAGATCTTGAGTGGAGCAAGCCCGCGAGGCCGAGCGGAGTGAAGGGGGGAGCTGGCGAGCGAAGCGAGCCGGTGACCTCCGTAGCGTAGCAAAGGTCGAGTGGGTGAAGCGACACTCAAGGGCGACCTCGCGAGAGTACTGGCGGGAGCACATACCGGAGTCCGACATTTAAAATATCCATACTTAACAAAAAAAAAAACTTTATTTTTTTCTCGAAAACTGTAAGTTACCTTTGCATAGGAGTGGTACCAGGGGCGAGGGGGTACAAATCCCCCACTCCCCCCCTCCTCTCCCATCATCCTCCTGCCAAACGATTGTAAAGTTTTACCAAAATCTCATACTTAACCTCAAAATTTTATTTTATTTTTTTTCTCGAAAACTATAAGTTACCTTGTTATGGGATTTGTACCAGGGGTGAGGGGGTACCCCTCCCCCTCCACCACCCCCCATCTCCCCCTCCTCCTCCTGCCAAACGATTCTAAACTTTTACCCAAATTTCATCTCAATCGGTTGAAGATAACTGCTTTAAAATTCAGTTGCAAGATTCCACCCGGATTCCACCCAGACAAACATAAATAAATTGCAAGTTAAATAAAAGCTTGTCAAAAGCTTTACTGCTAACAATAAGGGTGACCAAGATAGAACCGGTGACACGTAGGTCACTTGCCTGTAATTTAACCGGCCCATTGCTCCAGTTATAACTGGTAGATATAAGTACAACTAGGTGTAGTGAGAACATCTCCAGGTCCCTTTCACGGCTCGCTCGACTCGCTCCACTTTCTGGAGCTCAGCATTATTCCCGAAAGCGTAGCCTAAAGCTAATTGGAGGAAGCACCGTGGAAATGAAAACTTTTATATTTTTTTCTGTACTGTGCGATCTCAGTCTCTGCCTGCGAATGGCTTTAAAACTAAAAAAAACTTTTTTTTGAAGACTCAATTCATTGTTATATTATAAATACATTATAAACACACGCCTTTCTCCCCGAAGGGTTAGGCAGAGCCTCAATGGGGCTCTTTTCACAGTGGGTTGCACCATCATGGAATACAGACGTGACAAGTGGTGAGCTCATCGCCGCCATTGCTTCCCACGACTGACTCGGCTAACGCATTCTTCCAATATAATAGCACATTCCATAATAAGCTAGCAGCCAGGACAAATCTTATACCAACGAATCGTATCAACAAGTCCGGGTAATCCCTTAGACGGCTTTTACGACATCCACGGGAGGAGACGGAAGGGTCTGTCCTTAGTAAGGACACACCACAGCAAAAAATCATAAATCACGCAGATTTTTCAATACGCAAAACGTTCAAAAAGCAAAATGTGTTTTTTTATTCTATTTGCAGTTTCAGAATGTTCAATACGTTTATTTATTTTGTTAGGTATAATCGTCCCTATTGACTCACAACACAGACCAACAATTTTAACAACAAAATATGAGTAAAATAATACATTTTAGCTCACCTATCCCGTTTGTTATTACTTAATACAGCGAACCGCAAACTATCAGCAATAAATTTTCATCGCTCGCTGCTATGATTACAAACTGATAATAAAAACCTTGGCTGGTATGCAACCGGGGAAATATTATTTCACGTTTGTGTCGAAGCGATATGCCATTAGAAAACAATGAAATCCACTCGAGATGGCGCTGGTGTCGCGGGACGACACTGCGACGTACACATCTGGGATCTTACTACGGAGACCCTACTAAGTTTTTTTTTTATTATGACTTTTTGAACTTCTGTAATTTCGTGCTGGTAGCCAAGCCACGCCAAAATTTTTGATGCAATTGGGTTCACTACAGGTCTGGCGCTTAACTGATTCAGCCCTGAGGTATGAGAGCGGTACGGGAGGGGTGTTTTCGTTACATCAAAATGAAGCGTGGCTTCATGTCATCTGATTACTTGAGAGACGTAGACACCCCTCCCGTACCGCTCCCATACCTCAGGGACTGACTCAGTTAAGCGCTGAACCTGTTATCACTTTTAAACCAAAAACCTACGGCTAGAGGCTAGGACACACTGAGCCCATTTATTTTTTATTTTGGGTAAGTGTTTATTTAACTTCACTTGTTAGTCATCATCTTTATCATCATCATCATCATCAGCCTATACACATCCACTATTGTAGGTACATAGTTTTCCCGTATAGAATCATATCAAATCAAACTAATATTTATTTATTCAATAGGATTGTAAAAACATCTTCGACGCGTCATTTTTTTAACTAAATAAAATATTGTTTGCAATTTTAATATTAGGTTTAATAACAATAAAATGTTAAATAAATAAATAAATAATGCTGGACAGTTCGGCATCGTACAGTTTGAGGGAAGTTCGTAGCCCGTAGAGGGCAACGCGTTGAAGTCTTATTTCCCAAGAACTATCTTAATGATCACTTGACCAACGAGAAGTTTGTTTCTTTGTCTTCGATGGATTCTTTACGTCTCTGAGTCAACTTGGAAGAATCAGCGTTTGTATGTATGTATGTATGTTTGTCCGAGCATAACTTCCAAACCGTTAATCCGATCTTTATGAAATGTTATTGGGGGGTAGATATTGTTGGTACAATTTGTTGGTAAGGTTATGAGATATATCGGTCGGGGGGTCTTTCACTTTGTGGTTATTGCATGTAATTGCTTACAAATCGCCTACGATATTTCATACAAACATACATAGACACACGCCTTTTCCCCGAAAGGGTAAGCAGAGCTTCAAATGTATACAGTTCATTTTAGTCCAAAATACAAAGAATTCAGATCGTTTCGAGATTTCACAGTAGCGGATTCGTCGTCGTTCACTTCTCGATATTGAGACGTACCACCCCCTGCATATTGACACGAGAAACCTACCACTATATAATGGGATCTGGGGAATTTCGATGAATAGGACGTGGATAAAGCGGAGTAGGCTTGACTTAGCGCAAAAAGGCTATTGCTGCATATTTAAACTGCAGCAAGGAATCGGTAGACTAAACATAGCTGGCATCTTTAGAAGCCTGTGAATCTTATGAAACTAACGCAATAAATATATGTAGATACTGGTACATAACATAGGTGTGATTTTTCTTATTTTATTTTTTATTTTTTAACCCCCGACGCAAAAACGACGGGGTGTTATAAGTTTTACGTGTCTGTCTGTGTGTGTGTGTGTGTGTGTGTGTGTGTGTGTGTGTTTGTGTGTGTGTCTGTCTGTGGCATCATAGCTCCCGAACGGATAAACAGAGTTTTTTTATTTTATTTGAATGGTGAATTTGTCGGGATTGTTCTTAGCTATGTTTGATCAAAATCGGTTCAGCTGTTTCATTGCATTGAGTTTTTTTTTATTTTTACAAAATTAATTACTTGTTTATACTACTTGTAATGACGGATCAATCTGATGGCCCACCTGACGTTAAGTGGTACCCTCTGCCTATGAACAGTGCATTATCATATAGGTCAAGTCCACCTAGGACGCACCCTAGATGGCATTGCACTGCGGCCGCTACCCATGAGACATAATGAGACATAAAGATGAAAAGTCTCATGTGCCTGTAATTTCACCGGCACCCTTACCCTTCAAACCGGAACACAGCAATGCGAGCACTACTGCTTTGCGGCAGAAATAGGCATGAATGAATGAATGAATGAAAATACTTTATTGTACACCTTACAAACTAGTTAAGAACAAGACATAACAATTAAACAAAAAAAAAACTAAATGTACAATGGGCGGTCTTATCGCTAAAGAGCGATCTCTTCCAGACAACCTTTGGATGGTGATAGTACTTACCCGGAAGAACTCTTTCACAAAAAAGCTCTACTACTACTAAATTCATTATCATCATCATCATTTGACATTAGATTCACAGCTGGACGAGGCCTCCTGCATATAATGTAATGGGGAGGAATTTGCCATAATCACCACGCTTGGCAGGCGGATTGGTCATCACAGTAATTGGTGTTGAGTACTCAGGTGGATGCTGCTGCCCATCCCCTAGTGTATTCCCTTAGTCAACTTTTACATCTTTGGGAGGAGACGTAGGGGTCTATACTTATGCGGGATACACAACAAAGGCGAAATAAACATTATATTCTAAAAGGTAGGCATTTTTGTATAGTTGCAATACAAAATGTATCATGTCTCCCCAATTCTAACAATATTAACATAACTAGAGGTTACAAGATAAACTAATGGATTATGCAGAAATGTTGGTGATCCGTCATAGTATCGGAGCAGCTATGTACCTGCTGTCTACAGCATAATACTAAGCAAAACATTGACACAGACAGAACAGAACTAATAACAAACAAAGACTAATAATTAAGAAACCAATATTAGTCTACAGTATTCCAAATGTATGCCATGTCAAGCTGTTTGCGTTGTTTTAATTGGAATCGCCTTGATTAGTAATTGGAAATAATTGGAATTTATCTACAAATTTCAAAGATTACTTATAATATAGTGATGAATTACGGCAAGACGTGTTCAATAACTATTGGTCTCATACAAAAGCTCAAAGTCGCGAAGCGCGCTATGGAGAGAGCTATGCTCGGTGTTTTTCTGTGTGCCATCAAGCCCGGTATGCTAGACCTCAAGGGCAAGGCCAAGTTCGAGGCGTGGACCAAGAGGAAGGGAACCGCCAAGGAAGACGCACAGAAGGCCTACATCGCCGAAGTGGACAGCCTCATCGCTTCCAATGGCCTCCAGTAAACCTACCATTCCTCCAACTAGTGCTACAAGTTCACTATGGAAAAAAAATTGTCCATGGTGAAGTTGTGGCAGCTTGTTTAATTGGATACCGGCTGTTCGGTCCTTTTCGTAATTTTTTTGTTGAGATTTTGTCGGAAAAGTCTTATTGCCGTCCCCACTCATTGAAAGTGTTATTTATTATCTCGGCTTAGGCACAATTAGTTATAAGTAACAACATCACAACTTATCACAAGGACTAATTTTTTTTTAACAAAAGTTAATATACTGTTTTGTGGTGCGCTTCCATCAGTTGTTTACTTTTTGTTAAGATTTTCGTATACATGTAATAAACCCGTTTCTGAATTTCTGAATTAATAAAATCCGCAATGTAGAGATCCGTAAAAGAAGCAAGATCACCAACATAGCTCCCAAAATTATTTATTTATTTAAGGTGCCCCTCTTGATGGACCAAAGCTAAGGCCAAACCAACGCGTTCAGCCCACATCCTTAGTGGCGTGCACGGTGGCGATCAATGGTAAGTCAATGAATCGCCACCGTGCACGCCACCGCGGACGCGGGTAGAGCGCGTTGGTTTGGCCTTAGCTTAAGACATTATAAAGGTCGCAGGAAGACGGTGGATGGATTCACCTCAAGACCGTTTGATGTGGCATTCTATGGGGGATGTCCAGTAGTGGAATTCTATTGGCTGATGATGAGTATGATGACTTTATAACATACATACATAGACACACGCCTTTTTCCCCGAAGGGGTAGGCAGAGCCACAATAGGCCTCTTTTCACAGTGGGTTGCACCATCGTGGAATATAGACGTGACAAGTGGTGAGCTCATCGCCGCCATTGCTTCCCACGACTGACTCAGCTAACGCTTTCTTCCAGTAATAACACATTCCATAATAAGCTACCAGCCAGGACAAATCTTATACCAACGAATCTTAACAAAAAGTCCGGGTAAATTTGAACTTATAATATATATCAGCCTTTGGAAAGTTCAACTAGTAAGTGTACCTATATTTTTAAAATGTTGTATTTCCTTGCACTGTAAGGAAAAATTGTGCGATTTTTTTTTATAAGTTTACTTGCTTAAGTTACTAATTGAATGCTAGGTGGGAATGTACCAAATAATATGTTTGGACTTGGCTCTGACTACCCCAACAAGGATATCTACCAAGCGGAATATATTAGCGATACTATGTACCTACCTACGCGTGAATATACCTGAATATGAATACCGAATATACCTAATGAATATGAAATGTTCAATTTTATTGAATGTTTCAAACTTGTTATAGCAAACAGCAAATTGCGCTCAACATTTTTTGAACTTCCATGAAATGTTTTGTCAATAGCAATACGCTGGGTGATTTCGTTACGAATGAACTCATCGTATTTACGGGCCTTTAATCTTTGCTCTCAGTTCGTACAGCTAGATGTACAGGTTGGTAAATAATGTAAGCATTTTGATGCCTCATTCATATTCTAATAGCTGTTACGGTTTGTGAAAATCAAGATCACACGTTTCCTAAAATGTAAAAAAAGACTGAGTGATTGCTGGAATGGGTACCCATTCATGTATAGTTGTTTTCTAAAGGATATTTGAAAGCTCTGGGGTAAACATATTTCTACTCGCATGTGATACTCTTTGTGATTTTGTAAAAGTTTTTTTTTAACTTGCTTCTTTCTTATCTCTGTCTTTCCAGCTCAAAGTCAACCATTTTTAACCCCTGAAAAACGACGGGGTGTTTTAAGTTTGACGTGTCTGTGTATGTGTGTTAGTGTGTGTGTCTGTCTGTGACATCGTAGCTCCCGAACGGATAAACGGACTTAGTATTTTTTGTTTTGTTTGAAATTTGAATTTGTCGGGAGTGTTCTATGTTTGATCAAAATGGGGTCAGCCGTTTCATTGCGATGAGGGTTTTTTAATTTTTACAAAATTAATTACTTGTTTAAAACTTACATTATTCGTATCTCTGTCTTTCCATTTCAACATTTTTAATCCATTTTTAACCCCCGACGCAAAAACGACGGGGTGTTAAAAGTTTGATGCATATATGTGTGTGTATGTGTCTGTGGCATCGCAGCTCCTGAACGGATGAACCGATTTCGATTTTTTTTTGTTGGAAAGGTGAATTTGTCGGGAGTGTTCTTAGCTATGTTTGATCAAAATCGGTGCAGCCGTTTCATTACGTTGAGTGTTTTTTTATTTTTACACAATTAATTACTTGTTGTTTTTTAATAAAAGCTGTTTTTATAGAGATATTTTTCATAAAAAACTTTGTACTCTGAATGCTTTTTTCATTATTGTAGCACAATATTTATACAAAAAAACATTAATCATCGTAAAAGCGTATCCACGTAGGACATCAAAAACTTCCAATCAGCCGGAAATTCGTTTTGTCCGGTAGCATTATTGTGATTGCAGTAAACTCCATATAGAAGTTATAGTTTGTTATATGATAATACAATTCCCAGCACACAATTGATGTCCAACACTGGACATCTAATTACATTATGTACTTAAAAAAACCTGAAATACTTTGTGAAGTTTTTTTTTTTTTTTTGGTACTACTTGAATGACGGAACAAGCAGATGGCCCACCTGGTGTTAAGCGGTAACCTCTGCCTATGAACAGTGCATTACCTCATAGGTCACGTCCACCTAGGACGCGCTCTATATGGCATTGCACTGTGCCCGCCACCCTGAGACATAAAGATGAAAAGTCTCATGTGCCTGTAATTTCACCGGCACCCTTACCCTTCAAATCGGAACACGGCAATGCGAGCACTACTGCTTTGCGGCAGAAATGGGTATGGTGGTAGTACTTCCCCGGACGAACTCTTTCACAAAAAAGCTTTACTACTACTAACTCCACTACTACCTACTTTATCCATACCATACATGGACGATGTTAAGCAGAAAGGAGTCAACCCACACCAAAGCTTTCACAAAAAAGCTGTACTACTATACAAAAAAATAATTTAAAAGCTTTCATCCAAATGTTAAATTTGATGAAGATCGAACGTATCTTGTAAAATAACGCGTTTTGTAGAGCATCGCATCCGTATTGGAGTAAATTCTATCAGTGTACCGCATCGATGCGCAAATCGGGCGAAGCGCGTCCAGCCACGCATGTCAGATTGACAACTGACGAAAATACCAACAGAGGGTCGGGAAAATCAGATTGTACAAGGAACGTAGCACAGACTAAAACCATCCAAACGAGCGACGAGGAGAGACGGGACGATAATTTTCCCACAACGGAACTTCTGATGTGTTTTTGAATACTTCCAATGATTCTCGCTTGTGGGTGTTTTTCCTTAAGTACGATGTACGATTTATTTTTCTGTCGTATAATTTTTACTTTGTAATTTGTTGTCAACTTTTGATTATTTCTTTGCATTGAGAGCTTTTATCAAATCGATCCTTTTTTGTGCCTTTCTTTCATGCCCTTATTTACGTAATAAAAAATTATATTACAAAAAAAATATTTCACCGATCTAAGCAAGGCGGGATGGTGGCGTTTGTACGTATGTATGTTTGTAGGTTTAAAAGTTTGTTTGTTTGTCCGACGATGACTGCATATAAAAAAACGGCCAAGTGCGAGTCGGACTCGCGCACGAAGGGTTCCGTATCATTATCTATAAAAACGGCAATAAAATCACGTTTGTCGTATGAGAGTCCCCTCAAATATTTATTTTATTCTGTTTTTTAGTATTTTTTATTATAGTGGCAACTGATATACATCATTTGTGAAAATTTCAACTCTAACTATCACGGTTCATGATATACAGCCTGGTGACAGACGAACAGACAGACAGACGGACGGACAGCGGAATCTTAGTAATAGGGTCCCGTTTTACCCTTTGGGTACGGAACCCCAAAAAAAAAATAAGATACTCTAAAACCTCTGAACATAAATCAAATGTTCCGTTGTCTATCTATTTTTTAAAATTGACTTGCTATTCTACTAAATAGTGGATAATAAATTACTGAAATGCATATTAATTTCATTTCTAAAGTGAAACAAATTATATCTGGCACAGAAGTCGGGCCAAAGTAAAGTACCCACTTTTCTTCGTAACAGGGAGCTATAGAGCAGAAATATTTTTCTCACTGTTTATATGATAATATTACAGGTACCGTTAAAAAAAGTGGCCTTTATCTCAACAGGTCATAACTTATCTATATACCGAATTCCATAGAAATCGGTCCAGCCTTTATTTATGGCGTGATTGAGTAATAAACCGAAATCCAAACATTGGAAGTTTGTCATTTATAATATTATGTTTAGTGTTTTAGTAGGTAATAGGTTGATTTTCATTTCACATAATTGCTAGTTGTACCTATACCTACTGTTTATACTTGCATGATTCTACAATAATGCGCTATATTTAAGATAAGATAAGATAAGATAATTTATTTGCCAGAAAATTGTACAAAGTTCTTAAACTAGGTGCAGTCCACTTATGTTCTACCTTATAACTAGGCATGCAAATTATCACATGAGTAGGTAACAATAAAATGAGTAGATACAATAAAAACGTTTTAAAATAATTGATATCGAGTAATAATATAAAATAAAATGTCAATAATTAACTTTATCAATAAAAATTATAATTGAAAATCCCTATAATGTAAGTATTCATTAAAATACTACAGAGAAAATCAATCTATCGAGATGCCGGACCACGAAAATTCCCATTACAGTTGAAACTCCCTTTGCAGAGCAGAGTTAATGTTTGTATTACCTTGCAGTAAATTAGTCACAGAGGCTTCCAAAAGTTCTACTCTCCGAAAATAGCTTGAATCAATACATCAGCCCCAGGCCTACTAAGTTATTTAAAATGCAGTTGACACGTCATTCGACGAAATGCAATATTCACCTTGCTCATGCGGAAACGCGGTTATATTCAATCGAGTTTTTATCGGAATATTCAGGCATTAATAATTATTCAAATGTAGAGTTTATTCAATGAATACATTTTAAGTCTTTGTTAAAAGATAATTTTGCAAAAGAGACGTGATTTTTTGTACGCGGCAGAATTGCGGAGTTAGTTCATCTTAGTGTAAAAAGGAGTGGTGTTTAAAATGATCCATTACTGTGTCAGATCAAAAATGTCATTATCCCCCTTGAGTAATCCATAAGTCGACATCCACGGAAGGATTCGGATGAGTCCTATTCTTAGGCCGAGACCACCAAAACACTGTTGCTTCATAGATGGTTAGCGGCCTGACGGCATGACTGTTGTTTCTTGGTACAAGGGTAGGCCTTTGGTGTGGGACGCTACATGCATTAATACCCTTGTACCACCTCATCTTTACATATATGAGCCTTTCGGGGTCGTGAATCTGGGCCCGTGTGGTACCGGGGCCCTTCGCGTTTTCAAAACACGTCGAAGCGACGCGTGATCCGAGTGCTGGCTCTTATCTGGCTCTACGCATTAGTATTGCCATTCAGCGTGGCAATCCAGCCAGCATCTTAGAGACGTTTCAGTCTGCTAGTGTTTTGGATCAAGTTGAGCTATCTGTAGATCGTTTGCAACGGTTGATTACACCCCGTTCCTTTTTTTTCCTTTTGTCGTCAAACTGGCATTCGACCCGCCTGATGGTAAGCGGTTACCGTCGCCTATTGACATCTGCAACACCAGGGGCATTGCCAATGCGTTGCCTGCCCTGGAAGGACTCTATTTATTTATTTTTTGAAGCGGCTCATGTTGTTATTCTTCTCAACTTGGATGGATACTGGGCCATGTTATATACAGAATGATGTATTTTTCGGGAATGGTTCATTGTTTTTTATCCATCTATAATCTTTTTCGTGTTTTGTTTTTATAAAATCACTAGCAGCGCCCCGCGGTTTCACCCGCATAAGTCTCGATCCCGTGGGAATACCGGGATAAAAATGTGACAATGTGTTATTCCGGGTGTCCAGTTACATCCATTCCAAATTTCATGCAAATCCGTCCAGCCGTTTCAGCGTGAAGAAGTAACAAACACACACACAAACTTTCGCATTTATAATATTAGTAGGATAGGATGAAATTTCATTAGAACCACGCTCTTAACTACTGTCCATTGATTGCAAGAAAAAGCCCAGACTCGAAAGCAACCACAACCATAAATAAATTCACCGCTTCACATTTATAAACGGTAATAAACACGTTTTCCCTCGCACAGTCGTCAACAAGCGGATACGGATACGACTCGTTGTGAGCTTTACAAATGATGGCTTTGCTGTCTGATTCTCTGCACACGTCACGTCACGTCACATCACGCCACCGTCTTTCAACATTTGAATCTTCTGTTTTATTAATTTAGGTTACTAAGTTAGTGTAGCGTATTGTATTGCTACCCTTATCGTGTTTAGTAATAGACCCATAAATAAGTGTCTACCCTTAGAATCTTAATGTCTGTCTTCAGCCAGTATTGGCATTTGAATTTTCGAAGTTCGAATTCTTTCGCATCGCATGACATGATGCATGAGGCAAAATATTTTTTAAGTTTTCTTCTTAAATAAGAATCCGTTTATTAACGCTATACGTACCTACGTGTTTGGGTTATCTAGTTATGTGTATACGAGTATACCAAATTGCAACTCTTTTCGTAGCTTCTTAGCATATAGGCTGTGACAGACAGATTGAAAGACAGACCGAGAGTGATGTAATGGTTCCGTTGATACCTCTTGAGGTACATAACCCTAATTATCACAAAATATGCTTCACATTTTTCCTATACCAACAAAAATGTTAAAATGTAAAATATAATATTTCAGAAATTGGGACAGCGATAAAATAATGAAAAGAAAAATATGTGACTTTTACCGCTGAAACCACTCAAGCGTTCTTGAACAGTGAGAGGGAGAGGTTCCTAATTCACAGGGACAAGAGTGAAATTTCAGGAAAATATCACTGAAAATAAAAATATAGGTAAGTAAGTAATCTTACAAAGTAACCTGCGCAAAGTAATACTAATTATAATAACTAGGGAACGTATCGTCATGTCATAGGTGAGCTGAGGCCTAGTCTATAAATGGAACAAGCAACACGGCCGTGTTGTACACTACACGGCCGTGTTGTACACTACACGGGTTTAAGCATAGAAATTGAGGTTCTCAAGTTCCGCTTGGGGCGCTTTTCGGTCTTTCTAAACTAAAATCCGTGTAGTGTACACCACCCATGTACTTGCTTGCAGAATCAACGCTTTGAGCAAAATTGAGTTTCCAAAAATCGCAGATAAAGTTATTTCATATTTTAAAAAATTACGACTATTAAAAAATACAATAAAAATAAGGCTGGACACAATTCACACAACATTGTCTAGCCCCAAGCTAAGCAGAGCTTGTATTATGGGTACTAGACAACTGATATACTTAATACAATATGTTACATAGATAGATGTTTTTTGTTATATAGAAAATACCCAGAACACCCTGAACAAATATAACTGCAGATCGCACAAATATTTGTTCCCAAGCCGGGAATCGAACCCGCAACCTCCTGCGTCGCAGGCGAACGCTCGCCCGCCGCGCCACAGAGGCCGTCTTTTATTCAAATGTCAAATACATCACGTACTTTGATATTCGCCTATTCTCTTGTTTCCTATAATTGTGTGAAGAGTTTCAACATAATTTACAAACTCGGAAACAACGTGTACATACATTTGCTGTTACTTATCTTACTAACTAAATTGCGTATTCAACGATTTGTTCATCATAAAACAAATAACAAATAGCTAACATTAGGGTTTACGCTAAACGCAAATGATTAGCTTAACAGCCACGATAAACCAAGGTACGGATACGAAGTTAACGGCTTAGACTATTGTGTTCAGCATTATTACGTCGGGCTGAGGATCTACGACGAGCGGGAAACACCAAGACGCATAATGCATAACATTATGGATGAAAATATATAATTAATTTCTTGTTTATGAACTAAAATGTAACCCAACTTCGAAAATTTGACACAAATATACCTGACATGCTGAACTGCACTCACTACACTTATACGTGTCCCTAACTATTGGTCACATTCACAAGCTGCGGTTTAGTTCAAGCGCCACAGCGGACCATGGAGAGAGCTCTACTCGAAGTTTCACTGTGTAATAGAATCTAAAATAAGGAGATCCGTAGAAGATCCAAGATCACCGACATAGCTCTCAGTATTAGCAAGTTGAAGTGGCAATGAGGGGTTTTCACGGCCGTTTCACATCATGTTTATAGCCTTGAAAATAGATGGCGCCAGCTCTGTACAAGCTAAAGTAGCTCTGTCAAAATAAAGTGAAATGTCAACGTCAACAACGTAGTGATATATTTCCGTGATAGTCACTCAAAACACAGACAATGCATTTGTTATTTTGACAAGTATACTTGAGTCAGCGCCATCTACCAAACCATTTTTTTTTTAAATTCGTTAATGAAAATACTTTTAATAGCTCGCAGAACTGACAACCGTTGGGAAATAAAGGTTCTCGTGTGGTGACCACAGACCTTGCGAAACAGTGAGAGAAGGCCCCTCTCGATAGACCACATATAATTGAAAGTTTTCAGCAAGTCTGTGGAAGGAGAACCTCTTCATGGCATTCTATGGGGAGGCTTCTGCAGGCTGATGGTGGTGAACATGTTGAACATTCAACATTTAATTGACAGTTATTTTTCTATATGAATAGATATTTGGTCTATCATAGCACGAAGGCTCCATTGTAACCTGAGGTTTTTTTTATTTTTTTTTATTGAATTGGGATTACTCCAAAGGACCTTTCTTTACGTGCGTAATTTGCAAATTTCTTGGAATTTTAATCAAGTCCATGGCAATATAATTTTATATGCGGTCCTCAGTGTCGCATCTAAAATATACTACTCAAACTTTGTGAATCAAAGATTTACAGAATCCCTTTCCAGATCAACTTTAATAACTCATCTAGTATCAAAATGTTTGGCTCTAAATAATAACATGTACCTAACTTTGTATCCAAAACTTCAGGCATTCTTGGATTGAAAACTTGGTGTTTCGTATCGGCTCAAGTTTGGTTTACATATCTTGCTAAATCTGCTTTCCTATCTTTGAGCACCGTATCAACTCAGTGAGGTTGTGGAGAATGAGCTTAACTATGCCATGTATCAGAATACCCAAAGTCAGGATGAGTGCGTAGAAATCTTCGGTTACCCTTACAAAAAAGCATTTTATTTAAATTCATAAAACATTTAATTTCCTTCCTTGTCCTCCAAAGAGCAGCATTTTTATTTTAGAAGTTATAAAATGAACGAATACTTGACATTTTTACGACAAATCATTGATGCGAAAAAAGTGTACAGTATTTAAAAAAAATGCATTTTATTTTCAAGAAATATTGTAATAATTCTTTAGAATTATATGCATTACTAGTGGAATGCCCGCGACTTCGTTTGCGTGTACTTTTCCATACAAACTTAAACACCCCGCTGCACCCCCTTAGGGGTTGCATTTCTGGAATTTCTTTCTTAGTGCACCCCTAGACCACAAAAAAAACGTACCGTCCAAATTTCAGGTCTCTAGGACTTATGGTTTAGGCTGTGCGTTGATAGTCAGTCAGCCAGTCACGCAACGATTTTATATATATTGATTCCTGCGTTTTACAATAAACAATTCTGTGTATGTACTTCATCATCAGCAGCCTTTAGACGTCCACTGCTGGACGAGCCCCCCCCCCCATATAAATCTGGGGATTTGCCATAATCATCACCCTTAGCTGGCTGATTTGTGTTCGCAGTACTGGTGTTCAGTACCTACTCAACTGGATGCTGCGGCCCATCCCTTAGCACAATGCCTTAGTTAGCTTTTAGAACATACGAGGTGGAGACAGAGAGGTATATTCTTATTCTAGCACACCACAGCTGGTATGTACTTGTATGTACTTAGTTAGTTCAAAATTATGTATTCTGCATGTATGTATTCTGGTACATGCTCATTTTACTGCGTGGGTCTGTTTGTGGATTACTCGCGCGCCTCCGCGTATCGCCAGCACCGTCTGGGAAGACGCTAAGATCTGCCAGGTTGTTGACACTACATACCTAAGCTAGTGAGCTTGTGGGAAAACGTCAGAGGTAAACATTGACAGAGCTAATATAACAATCTAAGGAAACTATATGACAGAATAGGGAAGATTATTAGCTAGTAGTATAAGTAGCTAGGTAAATTAATACCTACCTAATTTAATTACCCACCTGGCTAATTTTACCTAGCTAGAATGTAGATTTAGTAGTAGTAGAGCTTTTTGGTGAAAGAGTTCGTCAGGGAAAGTACTACTACCATAGCTATTTCTGCCGTAAAGCAGTAGTGCTTGCATTGATGTGTTCCAATTTGAAGGGTAAGGGTGCCGGTGAAATTACAGGCACATGAGACTTATCATCTTTATGTTTCAGGGTGGCGGGTGCAGTGCAATTCCACATAGGGCGCGTCCTAGGTGGACGTGACCTATGAGGTAATGCACTGTTCATAGGCAGAGGTTACCGCTTAACATTAGGTGGGCCATCTGCTTGTGCCGAAATAAAAGGAGTATAAAAAAAAAATATGCTCAAGCATTCGTTGAAAAACTCTACAACTACAGTCTTTCAGTTCAAAATTTATCATATACCAGTGAAAAAAAAGAGCTATTCTATACTGCTAAAATATAAAAGAATTTGATATTTTCCTAACTTGATACAGGATAAATTGATTAATACCTACGTAGAATCCTATTGAAAATAAAAGATTCCATTCAGGAAAATTGTTTGAAGAGTCCTATAGGAATCCCCAAAAAATTTCATCCCTCGATATAACGGAGACATAATGTAAATATGTGTTATTTTAGCAAACATTTTCCTCAAAATTCAGTTCAATAAAAACTAGTACAAGCAGAGAAATAATAGATCAAGCGAGCGAAGCGAGTGAAACAATTTACTCTGTCAGTTTGTTGGTACTCCTCTACCATAAGGTCGTATTCTACAACCAATTTGCACAAAACTTGATATACGGGTTCAAAAACGTAATAGTTTTTTTTTGTTGTCTGCTATTTTGATTGGAGGGATCTTTTCCCTAAAACGCCGCCATTTACCGGAAGATTTTGATACAATTTCGGAGAAACATTCAATAGTAAATTTTTAAAAGAATTTCGAGTATGAGCGAAATAGGTCAAGAGGTTGTCTAGATGTCCAGATAGAGTTTTTTTTTCAGGGCCACTTAGGCAATACTATAAGAATTAATAAGATTGCATTTTTTTAAAGATTTTCTGAATAAAAAAATAAAAAAATTGGCATCTAATATAGACGTGACAAGTGGTGAGCTCATCGCCGCCATTGCTTCCCAAGACTGACTTAGCTAACGCTTTCTTCCAGTTAACACATCCATTAATAATCTAGCAGCCAGCAGAAATCCAACCAACGAACCTTATTAACAAGTCCGGGTAATCCCTTAGCTTTTAAGACATCCACGGGAGGAGACGGAGAGATTCTTAGGCTGGACACACCACGGCACATAGTAATTAAGGCAGTTTATTCCAATGCGGCTTTCGATTCAACTCGGTGAGTTTCTCTCGAGATATATGTGGGTAGTTAGCAACTTGCCACACCGGTTACGCCAGCCGTGACACTGCATTACAACCTGCTTAGAGTCTAAGAATCTAAGCTCAAGTGCTATCTTTTTATCGACTAAATCCAAGTTGTACCGCTGCTTTTCTTAGGAAGTAAGAATTATGGTTGGTACGAGTATTTGAACATTTGACATTATTTGCTCAAACAGTCTTCACCTTTGAATCAAAAGCCACGCGACATCAAATTAAAATATACAGATATTCCAAAAAATATCCAGAGGTAAAGTGCTGAGGTACCCGCATCACCCCATGTATGTGTCCTCGATATTTTGTAGTTTAGTTATGGCTTATTTTCTACGCCATTCAACACTTCTTCCTGTGGAATGTAACTCCCTTAAAATCAAGTTTTCATTATTAAGCCGTGAAAGTAGCGTAAATATACCTACTAATAGACTAAATAGCCGACTGAGGAAGTTCTTAAAGTAACAACTAGAAAGAAAAAAAAACAACATCATTGTATATTTTTCCAACATTTTCAGTTACAATTAAAGAATTTTGAGATTGAAAAATGGGAGTGATTCGGGTGCCTTTGAAGTGCTTTACCTCTGGAGTTCCAGCCACTATTTCTTGGGACAACCTGTATAAAGTTTCTTGTATGAAATCCGAACTAACATCGAACCTTAAAACATCCATGATTCCACTACCTTTACTAATTATACTGGCGTATTATCATCCTTATAAGAAACGAAATAGGAAACTGTTACACGAAGAAGAAGAAGAAGAAGAAGGAAACTGTTACATAAAACAAAATAGAAAGAAAACATGAAAAAAAACGATAACAGAACGAGAAAAATTCAATATAGCAATATTTATTTTAGCAATATAATATTTTTATTTTTATGTAGTTTTTTCAATGTGTATTATTTTAGTAGAAATAAAGGCTTATTACTATTATTATCAACCTATACCGTGGAGTGCTGGCCTGAGAATAGACCCCTCCGTCTCCATCCGTGGATGTCACAATAGTCGACTAAGGGATTAGGTACACCAGAAGATGTGCATACATGCACTCGACACCAATACTGTGATCACCAAACCACCTGCCAAGGATGGTGATTATGACAAAACCCCCATTGCATCCTATGGGGCAGGCCTCGTCCAACAGTAGACGTCCAGCGGCTGGTAATGATGATGATTACCAACCTAAGAGCATAGTAGTGGATTGCTAGCTGTTTACGAGCCCACATGGAATAAAAATGGAACAACATTGTCCAGAAAGCTTTATGAAGGTCATTAATTCTCACGGAGCTAACGAGCTTAGTTATAATGTAATGTGGAGTTATGGAGAACCTATTTTATTTAAAATTCTGAGTGAGTTTAAAGTAGTACAACCTGGTGTAGCACTACCACCGAATATATAATAGTACAAGCACTACGTAGAACAGCAACACACCTGTAATATAAAGGGAGGTTAAGCAACGCATTGGCAATATCAAAGTGTAGAACTGGGACCTCTTCATGAGTCAGCGGAAAATAGTTGAGTGAGCGATGAGCCCCAGGTTTCGTAGTAAAATGCTCAAACCCATGCTCATCCATTTCTACATAAGGTAAAAATATTATCTTAAATTTTACCTATTATTTTATTTACCAATTTGTGACGTTGTGTTGTTCAGGGGTTCTGGTGCTAAGCAATTTGAATAGCTTAAATATATTGAAGTTTTTTTTTTAACATTGTTAGACCACGATCTCACCTTTTGGTAAGTGACAATGTGGCCAAAGATGGAGCACAAAGGTCTAGAAGGCACATATTCACTTTAGCCTTGAAGATACCCCGATTATAGTTTTCAGGAAGTACAGATGACGGTACCACTCCTTAGCAGTCCGCATTATAAAGGTAGAACTGAAAGGTTTAGTACGAATAGAGGGTATACTAATGAGGGTGGTACTGAGCCGTCCGCCTGCTCGTCCTATGATGAAAAGGAGATGGTGGGATCAGATTATGAAGTTCCTGGTAGCATTCCCCGAAATAAACCTATAGAAGATCGAAAGGCATGCGACCTTACGGCGGTGCTTTCGTACCTCAAAAGGTAGCAATGGAATCATTATAGCATCACCTTGTTGTTTATTGTCTATCTGTATGTAGGTCTCTCAAGAACCATTTTCGCAGGAACAACTAATTTGAAATTAATACAAATATGAAGGTATCTGAAATTATTGTGCCCTAAAAAAATACAATTAGAGTCAATGCATTAAAAATATATGAATGAATGTCGAATTTTTGTGCGGAAATAGGCAAAATGAAAATCCTGAAGGGTACTTCCAGTAACCTCAGTATTCTGAAATTCGGATTGCTTGGAGGCAAAAATTATTATTATAATTAATTAATTATTATTTTGTTAGACAAATAAACCAAAAATCTAAAATTGAGGAATTTTGTTTTTTTTAACCCTATTATGGCTTGGTGGAGTTTGTAGGTAAAAGTAAAAGTGTCTGAAACTCTAAAAGGATCCTGACGATTTTGAAATAAATTACGGATCGGAACCCTCAGGGCATGAGTCTCACTCGCACTTTTTTGTTTTATTTCTATTTTAAATTTATATTTCGTTGTAAAAAAAATATTATATACCATGTTAACTAATTTTTATGATTTGCACGACTAATGTCAAAAAAGAAAAATGTCCAAAGCCAATGTCCAAAAGTTATAATGTCCAATAATAAAAATGACTAATTATTAAAATGTCCAGTACTAAAAATTCGCTATTAAATTCACAAACTTTAAAAAATATATATGAAAAAACAATATAATTTGTCACGAAAACCACCACACAATAAGCGAACTGCCTTTGTGGAATCTTACGTAGGAATTCCAAAAGCCAATCTTACACACAACGTATACCATAACAATATAAAGCCACTCGTATACGTCACTGGCCTCATCCAACCGAAGAAAAACCTATGTCATGAACTTGTAATTTTTCTTCCGAACCCCTAATACATTGTATCGAAGAATGTTCCACAAAAATTGCGTCCGCATGTCCCCATTGAATTACACACAGAATGTAACCGTAAAATATGAATGGACCTTCGCAATGGTCATGTACATATAAGCAGTAAGCACAATAACTCTGCAGTCCCAATAGTGGTGTATGTCTCCATTTCGAGCCCCTTGGCGAATATAATTTACGCATAAAGAACCTAAAAGGGGAAACTTTGGGACGTATTTATTTTATAACGGTGAAGTATGGACTGTTGATGTTGAGGAATTATTGTTAGTTGCCTTTTTGTTGGTCCTTCTGGATTTAATTGGTCCGATCATTTGTTGAAGATTTTCATTACTATGTCATTAACCTGTCTGTGAACTGTGAAATAGTCGAAACATACATTTCAAAGTATCGATCACAAAAAAATACTCAAGCGGTTTTTGAGATTATGTAGAAACTATTAAGTGTTTATAGCACAGGAATACTAAAAAACACCAAATAACAATGCTGGACAATTCACACAACATTATCTAGCCCCAAGCTAAGCAGAGCTTGTGTTATAAGTACTAGATAACTGATATATTTCATACAATACAATACATAGATATATTTTTGTCTTTTAAACATAGAAAATACCCAGAACAATTATTTGCAGATCGTACAAATATTTGTACCGCGAGTTGTTATTTCGTCGCAGGCGTAACTTGGCTCGCCGCGCCACAGAGTTCGTCAAATCCCGGCTCCTCAGAACATTATGATACTCGTAGTATGAAATCTGGTGTAAGATATGATTGCACTCATATGAATTTGGATTTGATAATATCTTCAATGACAGCTATTAATACCAATTTTACCCATTCCATCACGTAGGGTCTAGTTTTATGTTTAAGTTTAAAACCCTATGGGTATTTTTTGTGTTTTATATTTATTTATTTATTTTGTTTATAATCTATTATTTTTTATTTCATATTTATATTAAGTGTGTGTGTGTGTGCTAAAAAATAAATGTTTTTTCTTTCTTTCTATTCTCTATTTGGAATATGACTGCCTGCTATAAAACTGCCGCCCTTCTCCGTAGATATGGTTTACATTTTTTGCCAGCTGGTAACTGTTAGCCATCATGCAGACAAGAATTCTAGCTTGCATTGAAGATACAGCTAGTCAACATCTAGCATCAATAATTGAAGCAAGCACCCCTTCTAGGGTGCGTGTGGTGCGGCCATGACGGCTCGGACACTATTTTGGTAAGAGTATTTTGTTTGGTTCATGGCTAGTCGCATGGGTACCTGGGTTGTAAGTCTCTATAAATTAAATAATAATAATATAATAATAATTAAAAAAATAGACTACTGATATTTATTGGCTTAGTAACAGAAATATTAATTAAAATTATGTTAGTACAATAAATTGCTTATAAATAAAACACAGTCAAAATTTAATTAAAACCTACTTGGACACTAATTTAGAGATCGGTCCAAGCACTTCCATCCAGTGTCTTATGGAACATGAACACATGATGAATGAAATGAATATAAATGTTTGGGTGGTAACACCTATCGTAATTGGTCCTGGCTTCGGCCAGTTGAAGTGTGCTTCCGCGTATAACCCGGTTGGTCGGGCCGCCACTTTTGGTTGCTTTCGCTTGTGTCGCAAAATTATTATTTTTTCGTGTTTTTTGCTCATTACAGCTCATCAACATTTCTTCAGATAGCTAAAACTATTTTGCCGGTAATTATATGACCACGCAAGTTTTAATTTATCGTATCACATAAATATCATTAGTTTAGCATTATCATTTGATGAGCTGTGATGAGCAAAAAACCCGAAAAAAATATAATTTCGTGGCACAAGCGAAAGCAACCACCTTAAACACGTAGGTATAATACAACAGTTTGATCAAAATCCAGTTGGTGTACTGCTGGCAGCCAGGGTTCACCTACCTTCGGGGGAGTGTGGCAGCTATAGAGCTAGCACACCAATTTTACTTCTAGCTTTCAGATGTATCTGATTAAAATCCAGATAAGCGCTGTCATCTTTTAAACCATATCGGAATCAGAAACAGTTTTTTTATATTTTTGTCTTTGTGTAATACGGAATATGATGGAACAATCAGATAGCCCACCTGATGTTAAGCGGTAACCTCTGCCTTTAACAATGCATTGCCTCATAGGTTACGTCCACCTAGGACGCACCCTATGTGGCATTGCACTGCGCCCGCCACCTTGAGACACAAAGATGAAAAGTCTCATGTGCCTGTAATTTCACCGGCATTCATACAACAAAATTACAAAATGGCTAGAAAAAAAATCTAGGTACTTTTTTCTTTTAAGAATAGATACTACGTACCTAGAGGTAAATTCAACAGCAACTGATAAGGAAGATGAATCATAATTTTACCGTAAAAAAAAATAGTTGACATTATAAAACACATGTTATGTCAACCATATTCTCAATTGGTTTGGTTTTTAAAATGGTTTCACTTTTATTTCTTCTAAATATTTTGACAATACAAAAGTACCGTCCCATATTAAGTACCTATACTAGTGGTTCTCTCTTCTCTACGTGGTTGATTTCTACGTAGTTGATATCTACGTGGTTGATCTCTACGTAGTTGATATCTACGTGGTTATTCTCTACGTGTTCGATTTCTACGTGGTTAATTTCTACGTGGTTGATCTCCACATAGTTGATCTCTAACGTAGTTGATCTCTACGTGTTCAATCTCTACGTGGTTGATCTCTACATAGTTGATCTCTACGTGGTTGATCTCTACGTAGTTGATATCTACGTGTTTGATCTCTTCGTGGTTGATCTCTACATAGTTGATCTCTACGTGGTTGATCTCTACGTGTTCGATCTCTACGTGGTTGATCTCTACATGGTTGATATCTACGTAGTTGATCTCTACGTGGTTGATATCTACGTGGTTGATAAGTAGACTGTCCGGAAAGGGAAGAGGGTGAAGGTAGACGCTGACGAGCGCAAACCTGTAATTTATCTTTAAATTACATAATAAAATGTTTAACTGTGGAAGTTGGATATTTGTGGAAACTTAATGTGTGTTATTTTTAAAGTGGCCTCGGCATAGTTTAGCTTTAGATTATGTATATTCCTTTCTTTCTCATATTACAGGCGGAGAAAGGAAGCTAAACTAAAGCTAAACCACGCCGTAGCCACGTTTATAAATAACGAGGCATAAGTACAAAATCCTTTGTTCTTCTGAATCTCAGCCTTCACTTAGATATAGAATCATTATGTTGTAATAATTAATGACCCTAGCAGGAAGCGAAGTAGTAGGCACTCCCCCAATAATCTCATCCTTTTCGCCCTTAAAAGGCAATTAACGTACAACTTAATGCCTCTACTTAGTTTTCCCGTAATTTTCCTCACGAAATTTATTCAATACCAATTTATGTTTTATTAGGAAATGAGATTGGTAACAAAACTTTCTGAGGTTTGCCCGGGACTTAGGGCACTCGATCTTATAAAAAATGTAAAGGTATTGGCCGAACTTCCTTTAGGTTATTCAATTTACCCGTGACAAAGTTAGGCGTATCCTAAAAGTTGATATGCCTGGGAGTGTACTCGTTTCAAATAAAACGTGGGTTTAATGTAGGTTAGTAAATAAAATATTACTTTTCTTACCTCTGAAATTTCAAGAAAATATACGAAGTTGGAAGCTTTGCAGCATAATGAGAATTTAAAATTAGACTCTGACCTAAAGCTTACAAAAAAGTGTCAAGTCTTATTAAAATAAAATTATACTGACCTCATTTATAACAAATTAAAATTATTCTTGAAAGGAAATGCGTCTTGTCTACTCTCTGTTTGACCACGATTCCTTGCGATCAAAAGCCATTCAAGAAAAACTTCAAGACCACTTGAAATACATGCGAATATTTTAAAAACGCTGACACAGCAAGTACTCACCTAGTGCTTGACAGATGCAAATGAGACCGGCCGGCGCGGCGAAGGCGGCTGCTTCCCGCTTCAACCTCTTACGATCCAAACAATCCTTTTTACACACAGAGCTTCAGAGTTCTAACGAATCTCACAATAGTTATCTTAGTTCTTATTTTCCTAATTACACTAACGATCAATTTAGTTTATATCCTAAAATATCAGGTGAGAGGGTGGTGATAGGGTGAGTTGTTGATGTCGCGGGCACGCTAGTACCGGTGGAGTCGAGAGATCGTGCGTCACGGGAAGGAGAAGTTCGGACACACGATCGAGGAGACCGAGACGATGTGAGTGACGCTCCGCCGCCGTGCCGAGGCCTCCCGCCGCCCGCCTAGCGGCCGCCGCGAGCAAGAGGGATGCAGCAGGCGAATCCCGAACCCGCGAATATCGCCGCTCGGATCTGCCAGGCAGAGTCTCAAGTGCTCTCTGTACCCGCTGTGAGGGAGGGTTCCCACCTCCTCCGAACCCAAACGACACATACAACGACACCGACACATTTCCATTTAGAACTCTACTCTCTCGCTATAGAATAGACTTTCACATCCGTACTGCGAGATAAACACCTGACGTTCGGCGTCATGTCGAAAACGTATGCCCCTGCTTAGTTGGCTAGGTCGCTAGGTGTACCAAATACCATAACGAATACTTTGACTGAACACGCTCCATTTTATGCAACGTTACAACTTGTATTGGGCATAGTATTTAGTTTAAACATAATTATACGTAATACGCATATAATTAAGTTTTAAAAACCTAAGATCTTCGATTTTAAGACTAATATTTTCGAGAACGTCAGACTTTATCGTATTGTTGGGTATAATGTCTTTAGAAGTCAAAAATATTTTTAAATATTTTTTTCTTCCATTAATTCTTGACGCTCTATGAACATCTATCTTTTCTACATAACATCAAGTACATAAATATAAACCATAACTACTCAAAGAAACATGCTAGCAAAGTGTTTAAAAATTAAAGCCAAAATGTCCTCCACACACCTAGATATCAATTTATCTCGCTCAACGAAAATTAACTCGCTTATTCGAATTTCATTCTGTTTTTGGACGTGTCAAATATCTGGCATACCTTTAAATCCGTCTACTGCTTTTATTTTTAATAGCTGAGGTATAAAATAATCTTATGAAATGTAAACTAATTAGTAGGGGTAAATTGGAAAACTATGTTTACGAATTTTTCAGAAAAACTCTGTTGTTGTACAGCTCTGCATGTTTTCAATCTGAATTTCTAAACTCTGTTGTTTTATGAAAATAATTAGCTATGTGTAGTACAGTGCGCCGTAGAGTTTAAGATGCAGAGTTTTCCCGCGAAAGAGCCCATAAATCAACTGTGTCATCATCAAGTCCACTTCTGGTCTGGACACAGGCCTCAGCCTCACCCATTAGAATGTCACGACGAATGATATGAACTGTCTTCATCCAGTAACTTCCTGCGAAAATTTTAAGTCCATAAAGAGTGGAAGAGGGGTGGGGATGGAGTTCCTACACAGAGTCGTCCGGTCATCAAACATCATTTAAAAAAATAAAACCTAACGCATTAAGTCGCGCAGCGGGCTATGGAGAGAGCTATGCTCTGAGTTTCATTACGAAATAGAAATCCGAAGTAATGAGATCCGTGGAAGAACCAAGGTCACTGACGTGGCTCTCAGAATCAGAAGGTTGAAGTGGCAATGGGCAGGTCATATAGCTTGTAAAAATAACAACCGTTGGAGAATAAAGGTTGTTGAGTGCTGAGCAATGACCGGATGACGCAATATAGCCAGGTTCCCTTCTTGATGTACCTTAGACCTCCCTAGAGGTACATTCATAACGATAAAGGTATCAGGAAGTCGGTGAAAGAAGGCGGCTCAAGACCGTTCGTCCTGGCATTATATGGGAAGCCTATGTCCAGCAGTAGCCTTCTAATAATGATAATGATGAAATGAAATGAAATTTTAATGAAAAATTATTTGCGTGAATTCATGTAGTTTGCTCCATAATCTATATTACCGTGTTTTTTTTTTGATGGCTTTTTACATGCGAGTTACTTATTTTTTAACACGGTTTTATTAGCTTGTGTTGTATCTATGTAATATGTATGTAACTGAATCTTTGAGCATAATTTTCACCAATTTCCAGAAGTCTGATTAATTTGAAACTTTGCATAGAGAGGGAGAGAGAGAGAGAGAGAGAGAGAGAGAGAGAGAGAGAGAGAGAGAGAGAGAGAGAGAGTTAGAGTTAGAGAGAGAGAGAGAGAGAGAGAGAGAGAGAGAGAGAGAGAGAGAGAGTTAGAGTTAGAGAGAGAGAGAGAGAGAGAGAGAGAGATAAATCGAACTAAAAAATGAAAAATAAATAATATTTAAAAAAAATAAAAAAAACACTCTTTTATAGCTAACCGAACTAAAAAATAGAAAATAATTTTCAATTTCAAAGAGTTTATATTACAATAGTAGAAGATCGAACGATCAATCAGTTTTATTTTTATTTTAAAGCTTGGGGTGCATTTTACTACTTTTCATAACTCTCCTCTCATAGATAGTTGCCAACAGAATGATTGTTACATTTACTTTATCAAGCACCCCACGCTTTAAAAAAAAAAAACTGATTGATTGTTAGATCTTCTACTACTGTAATATAAACGCTTTGAAATTGAAAATTATTTTCTATTTTTTAGTTCGGTTAGCTATAAAAGCGTGTTTTTTGTATTTTTTTAAAATATTATTTATTTTTTACTGTTCAAAATAAATCAAAGGAATCTCAAACTCAATCCTCAGGCGTAGGGTATCATGCATGAGTCTACAAAAATAATAATATCATCTAAGTTTTTGTTCGTGGAAATTCGTTTCCTACTAACTGTTGTATATTCTGTTGCGGTGTCGAAGGCAAGAAGCCACAACAGCCATCCATCAATCAATTAGAAGTGGTTAGCCTACTTTATTTATTGAATACGAGCTACTTACGCTTTCATGAAAACTTTATTTTTCGGCTTATTTTGAATGAGTTCCCGCTGTTACGAGTATATTGTTTTTTCTTGGTGTTTTTATTGGATTTCAATCATTTAAAATTTAAGTAATTTTGCAGATTTCCGTATTAAGCACGTGATATTAATAGTTGGTTGTATAGAAAAACTATCCAGAATCTTTTTACGAATTTTGTACACTTTTTGTTACCGAAAAGATGATATGATTGAAATCCCATATTGGCTTAATGGAAGGCTACATGGGGTCTCTGATAAGAATTTTTCTTATAAATTCCAAATAATTCAGCAAAACCAGTGCTTCTTATATAACACTAGCAGCGCCCCGCGGTTTCACCCGCGTAAGTCTCGATCCCGTGGGAATATCGGGATAAAAATGTGTCTATGTGTTATTCCGGAAGTCCAGTTATCATCATTCCAAATTTCATGCAAATCCATCCAGCCGTTTCAGCGTGAAGAAATAACAAACACGCACACAAACTTTCGCATTTTTAATATTACTAGTAGGATAACATAACATCAGTCATATACAAAGTCCTGATCCCACACTAGGATCTCCTGTGTCGTAGGTATTATTATAGGAACTACGAGTACCTACCATGGTTCCACAAAACCCAGACCTGGGACAAATATTCGCAGAGCACGCAAACATTTGTCCCGCAGCGGGAATTGAACCCGCAACCCCTCGCATCTCAGCCGTCTACTTGCCCGCCGCGGCCCGGAGGTCGATTTGTTAACAAAATATTATCTGGTGTGACCAAGCTACGGTCGATTTATCGATATAAAAAAATACACGGAAAAAGTGGTCGCCTAAAATCTGACCTCGCAGATCATTGGTTAACCTAAATTTAGAAAAACGCCTTTTGCTCGGAAAAACAATTTTTCGGAAAACCTATATAGAGAGATTTTTCGCCACTAAAAACCTCCATAAGTAAATTTTATCGAAATCGTTAGAGCCGTTATTGAAAACGTGATTATATTTAAATATACGTCTAAAGAAAGAAAAAAGAAAAAAATATAGACAAATATAGCTCGTTTAACAAAGTCAAACTCAAAGTCAAACTATTTTTATTGCTTGAAATACATATTACAAAAGACGTCAAATATTATTATTATAAGTATCAATGTATACCTGAGGCATGCAATATTATTATTATAAGTATCAATGTATACCTGAGGCATGCAATATTATTATTATAAGTTTCAATGTATACCTGAGGCATGCAATATTATTATTATAAGTATCAATGTATACCTGAGGCATGCAATATTATTATTATAAGTATCAATGTATACCTGAGGCATGCAATATTATTATTATAAGTATCAATGTATACCTGAGGTATGCAATATTATTATTATAAGTATCAATGTATACCTGAGGCATGCAATATTTTTAGTAAACATTTATATATAATTATATTACAAAAAATAAACTCTTCATTCATAAAAAAGCAAGAATTAACTACTACAATTACATAATATTTAATTAATATACAAATAAATAGCTAAATAATTAATATTAACAAATTCTAGTTAAGTATATAAATCAAGAAATTTTAATATGTTTGTCGCTCATAAATTCATCTAGAGTGTAGTATAGAACAGTATCACATCACACTAATATTATAAAGGCGAAAGTTTGTGTGTGTGTAGTATGTTTGTTACTTCTTCACGCTGAAACGGCTGGACGGATTTGGATGAAATTTAGAATGGAGATAACTGGACTCCCGGAATAACACATAGGCACTTTTTTACACATTTTTACCACGGGATCGAGACTTACGCGGGTAAAATCGCGGGGCGCTGCAAGTAGAATATATTATACAAATATTGCTAGTTAGTATAGGATATCAATATTATCTACTGTTTCCTCATTAAATGTAACATTATTTGTCCTTATACAAGCTTGTTTTCTTCCGTTCGCATGATGTAGTAAACGTTTAAAGGGTAATATTTAGCGTGCATTGGCCGGAAGCTGCCGGCGGGATGGTCACTCAGCAAAGAGGCTGCGAACGCCAAAACATTCACAATTTTTTTTAAATATTTCAACGATGGGTGTTTATTTTGCTTTAAATTAACCCAAACGTAGCTCTGATAAAATCATTATTATACTCACAGAAAGAATAATACAACTAATACAAGGTATGTAAAAAATACATATGAAACAGTTGTGCTACCTGAAGACCGCTGCTAACGATCTAAAGGTAGCTCAACTGATCCAAATCACTACCAGACGGAAGCGTCAAGTATTGTACTCTCTGTGTATGATATGCGTGTCTGTTAATTATTATTTCCTCTTTTACACAACAATCGACTTCACTTAACTATCAAAAATTACCATCTTTAAGGCTTAGGTTCGGATCCCTGAATCGAAATTTAACACACCAATTATTCACACCACTTGCCCGGCCATGTCCAATTACATAAAATGCAATCTAAACGTAAAGTAAAGCATTACCTCTTAAGGGAGGTAAAGTCATATGAAACTCCCTAGGGAAGTAAAGTTATTTGAATTTGGTACGTTTAATTCGTGTGGAAACTTGTGGAAAACTCAGTAAAAAAATGCCCATATGCGTTCTAGAGATTTGTTCGAAAATAAAACTGGCCACCAAGAGCAGAGGGGCTAGTCTGCGAATTTGACAAGCAACTTACACGGGCGTGAGGTGTACACTACACGGATTTTGGTATGGAATTGTAGGTTCTCAAGGTGTCCGCTAGGGTCGCTCTTCGATTTCTCCATACTAAAATCCGTGTTGTGTACACCGCACGGCCGTATACGTTGGTTGTCAAATTTGGAGACTAGCCCCTCAGAGGGGCAAGTCCGAGTTTACACACACCATCGTAACGACGAGCGTACGTGTATTGCGGAGTAACTAGCCATTAATCTGTGACGTTATTGGCACAGATTAATAGCTAGTTATTATATTGTACACGTACGATCGTCGTTACGTTCATCGTTACGATGGTGTTTGTAAAACTCCGACTAGGGCCTCAGAAGTCAATTTCAAAGAATGTGAAACATAACACGAGTGTTTGGTGCTATGATTTTCAGTTATGTTTTTATTGTCTCGCAGATGTGAAAAGTAGAGTATGCTCCTCTGGGATAAAGCTTGTCTTCGTCTTGGGCAGTTTAAACACCTGGCTTCACTCATTGCAGGACTCTACATAACTCCTTCGCGAGTGTGTCATAACCCAGTTTAAACGGTGGCAGAAATACCAAGTTTTGGAGTAAAAAAGCACCTTTTCGAAAATACACTTAATACACTCATATTTAACTACACACATGTGCCATTTATCTAAGTTACACCGGTTAAAATGCACCAAAATTACACGAAATAACACATTAAAATGTAAAAAATTATGACGTTTCTTTCAAAAATGGCAGGTTGAGATGAGTTGGATTGAGAGTTAGATGAAGTGACTTTGGCATCTGTCTGCGCGATAAGAGATATTAGTTCTAGGTCACAAGAGATGGTAGGCTAGATTTATGTAAATATTATTGAATAATATATTCCAGACGTCGCGTATCGTTTTGATGACGTCAAGCGTGACTTCGCATGACACACTCCAATATGTCTCGTCGAGACCACAAATTGATCCTGACTACATTTGACATCCCTTTGATGGATGGGGTGCCGTTTCATTAACCCAATTGCCAACGTTCGAGCCTAACTCTTCCAACATAAACATGCGATTAGTTTTCGGATGAAAAACACCAACGAATTTTCGTTACGGGATACTTTTTCATCTCCGATAAAGTGAAGTTAGGGTACACGCATGTTCACCAACCTCCCTAAGGTGGGGCATTGCTCAAAATTCCTAATCGTAGATTTGATTTTGAACTGATAGATAGGGAGCTAGCGAGCAAAATTTCGATATAATCAGCACACATGGCAGACGCTATTAATAGTGATAATTATACCCTTAAGAAACATCAAGGACCTCGTCTGCCACCGTGGTAGCGCTGCGTTGTAAATTTACAGCATTACAAAAATATAAAAAAAAGGTTTGTTATATTATGCGCACACGTCTGCCTCTGGGGCTAATGATCACAGTCATCCTGGAAACACAAAGAATCGAAAAGGCAGACATCCAGGACTCTGACTTTTGTAGTATTCAATTGATGATTTTATAATCATGCATATTTAATATAATGTAAGATATAAATATAAATAATATAATTATAAATAAAATATCTTATAATTTATGACTCTTCTTCTTATTTCGTGTCAGTGGCTTAACATGACTAAATTTTATTGGACCAATAGGAAGCAATCGCTAAGCCCCTCTCCATTGCCTGGTTCAGGTCTTCTAGTGTGCAGGTAGTTGGGCAGAGAGACCAAAAGCGCAGGTGAGTCATTCTTTGTATAGGAGCTCCGCAGTTACACTGACTCTGGGATGGGTCGATGTAACCCCACTTCGCTAGGTTCTCCCGGCAGCGACCAACTTGAGTCCTCAGCCGGTTTAGGGACTTCCAAATTGGCCACTGCTGCTCGTGGCCGGGAGGCAGGTGTTCTGCGGGTGGGATAAAATCGGAGGAGGCTGGGTGTTGGGAAGACCAAAACTCACATCTTGCATCTTTTGGGCTTTTAACAGTGGGCTTCGTAGACCGCAGGAAGCTCTTGTGGCTCTTTGAACTGACTAAATCAAGTAGGTACAATATTAAAACTAAAATATGCATGGACAATTCCAAGGGACACGATAGGACAAATAATGTTCTCGATAGAAAAAACCCAAAGTTATCTCTAACTTTTGGCTGGATGCGATTGTTTATTAAAATAGTGCATATTATTGGGTAAAAAATTAGATAAATAAAATCAGTACAACAAAGCCGAGGGGTTGCAAGGGGTTTTGTATAATTATCTATATTGTAATATTAGGGGTTAAATTAAAGTATGAAATTGCAGATTTGTACTGAAAAATTGAAACTCGTTTTTTTCTAAGATGTAACAAAACATTTACCCTCATTATGCCTTTATATTCATTTATGCCTATACAATAGAACTCTTGGGATCTAGATTCGACAAACTGTGTGAAAACATTTTGTACTGTCTCCTGGGAAGATGTTTTTTATCACGTAGAAAATTGTCCAAATGACGAAAAAAAATGGTGGTCCGTTGGAGCAATGTCTGGCGAGTACGGAGGATGACGTATGGCTTCTAACTGCAGCTCCTGTAGAGTTACAACTGTTTTACGTGCAAAATCAAAGAAACGGAGAATCATGTATTATGTTCATGTATATCTTATCTTTTCTGAATCATAAAGTGATTTATTTGTTTTTATTTAAGAGTTTTCTATACATATACTCCTTTCTGCTCTCTAGCTCTGAAAGGAGGTAATGCATGGACAGACGGACGGTCAGAAGACAACGAAGTGACACCATAAGTGTAACATTATTATAAACTGGATTGAACTAAAAATATGTTGCAACAAGTAATTAATTTTGTAAAAATTCAAAAAACCCTCAACGCAATGAAACGGTAGAACCGATTTTGACCAAACACAGCTAAGAACACTCCAGACAAATTCACCTTTCAACAAAAAAAACCGAAATGGGTTCAATCGTTCGGGAACTACGATTCCACAGACAGACACACCCAAACATACACACACACACGCACACAGACACGTCAAACTTATAACACTCCGTCGTTTTTGCTTCGGGGGTTAAAACGAAAAGGTATCACAGCAAAACTATTTCAATATTAAAACAGAATAACACGGTTGTATTTGTTTTTCAATTCTCGAGTTCCGCATTGAGTTTTGAAGTAAACTATGCAGAAACATCGCATTATAAGCAACTGAAGGCCGCAGTGCATGCAGCGTAGGTATGCAACATTTTATATTTACTTACACATATGTTAAAAGTACTTCATTTTCAAAGCGGTGTCGCTCTGATCTACCTCCACACCAATTTTCAGCCACATCGGTTTAGCCGTTCTTGAGTTATAAGTGCTGTAACCAACACGACTTTGTTTTATGTATATAGATGGTTACGAGAAATAATTATATTGTTGTGTTGTGTTACATTAATCTGCGAAAAGCGACAAATCACATTTAAATACTGAAATTTTAGTATAGGCTCCTGTATCTCATATATATAAAAGGCAATGTTCTGACTGACTGACTGACTGACCGAGTGACAACGCACAGCCTAAACCGCTGGTCGTAGAGTCTTGAAATATGGAGGGTGTGTTTGTCTCGATGCGAAGGGTTATACAAAGAACAGAATTTTGAAAATTCACATCTTAAGGGCTTCAAAATAGGGTTCTAACTTAAAACAAAAATGCTTTGTATTTCGGAAACTCTTAGTAGTAGAACCTTGAAATTTTACAAGGAGATTCCTCATATAAAATTAACAAGACACGTGTTTCAATGGTACCTGAAATTTTTCTGAAAAAGGGCACTGGACAGTTTTCTTTTTAAAAAAAAACGAAATTTTAGACAGCTTTCAACGTATTTCGACGTTGTAAAAGTTAGTTTCACGGTTTAGTTGTTAAGATAAAATTATTTTAAGGACCTAAAGGTTAAAATAGGACTCCTAAATTAAAAACTTGAGTGCGGTGTCGTTTCAAAGGTCAAAACGCAATAGAAAGACGAAATACTGAACGCCGGGGAAGTTTTCTGACTACGCGCGGACGAAGTCGCTAGCGGGTCATCTAGTTTATTATAAAGGTATCAATTATTGTAGTTTATGAAACTTTTACATACCAGTAGTTATTAAAACATGAGTAAATAAAAATAAATAAAATAAATAATAATGCTGATCTTGTGTTATGGGTACTAGAAAACTGATATACATACCTACTTAATACAATACATTACATAGATAGATATTTTTTATAATACATAGAAAATACCCAGAACACCCTGAAGAAATATCCGCAGATCGCACAAATATTTGTACCGAGGCGGGAATCGAACCCGCAACCTCCTGCGTCGCAGGCGAACCTTCGCCCGCGGCGCCATAGAAATCTTCAGCAATAAGTGAGGTTGACACGTCAATGAGTGAATGGTAAAGCTAAGGCCAAACCAACACGTTCAGCCCGCGTCCTCAATGGCGTGCACGGTGGCGATCAACGGTAAGACATTAGATCGCCACCGTGTACGCCACCGCGGACGCGGGCTGAACGCGTTGGTTTGGCCATAGCTTTAATGAGCATTTTTTATAAAACCTCCTCGGTCTGGCGGTATTGTATTTTAATGGTAAAAAAAAGTTACTTTAAAGCATGGGTATATAATAAAATAAATGTTCGGAAAATAATGCTTTAAAGTAAGTACTTTGTTTTCTTACGAACCTTAAATAACATTGTAAAAATTAAAAAACCCGCAACGCAATGAAACGGCTGAACCGATTTAGATCAAACATGGCTAAGAAATCTCCCGACAAATTAAACTTTCAAACAAAAAATAAAATCAAAAAAAGGTTCATCCGTTCGGGAGCTACGATGGGACAGACAGACAGACACACACACACACACACACACCTACACACACACACACACACACACACACACACACACAAACACACACACAGACACGTCAAACTTATAACACCCCGACGTTTTTGCGTCAGGGGTTATAAATAGGTATGTCATAAACACACTATTTTGAGTTCTTATTAAGGATTTTACGATTATCAGTGTAGATATACATCCTTATAAAACTACCAGTAAAATATACTCTCAAAATTATATTAGATATGTACGCAATTTGATAGTACCGTACGTCTACAAATTGAGATGTTACCCCGCGCCAGCGTTGCCGCTCCGAAGTTAAACTAACTTCCGGCGCGGTGTAATCGCATTTCCTTTATGTTTCTGGTCGTCGCTGAAAATTTGTTAACAAACTCATTGTGTAGCCAGTAAACAGGGTGCTCTCCAAACTCATTGTGTAGCCAGTAAACAGGGTGCTCTCCAAACAGCCTCCTGCCCAATTCACTGCTCCTCAGGTTTTTGGAAGCAAAAATGCCTTCAAAGCGAAACGAAATTGATGGCCAAAGAAAATAAAACGAGATTGCCCATTTTTAACCTCCGACGCAAAAACGACGAAGTGTTATAAGTTTGACGTATCTGCGTGCGTGCGTGTGTGTGTGTCTGTCGCATCGTAGCTCGCGAACGGATGAACCGATTTCGTTTTTTGTTTTGTTCGAAAGGTGAATTTGTCGGGAGTGTTCTTAGATATGTTTGATCAAAATCGGTTCAGACGTTTCATTGCGTTGAGGATTTTTTTAATTTTTACAAAATTAATTACTTGTTACAAGCTTTTATTTAACTTGCAATGTATGTTTGTCTGGATGGAATCCGGGTGGAATCCTGCAACTGAATTTTAAAGCAGTTATCCTCAAACCAATTGAGCTGAAATTTGGCATACCTGTCAAGTTTCGATGACAATACAATATGATGGTGACCCCGAGCTGATCTGATGATGGAGACGGAAGGTGGACAACGAAACACCTCGATGAATAGTAGAAGACAGGCCGTGTTAAGGCTGATTTTGATCAGCACACGGTTACGATCACTAATTTTATAAAAGCTTGTATTGTAAAACATATTTTTAACAAAAATCTTATTTTGGTTTTCGTATACAAAGAATGCCAACTGAACCCTATTAAAGCCAACACCATCCTTGTCTCTCTATGTTATGTCGAAGGGGTTCATTTCAGCAGGCGTAAGAAATAGCCAGTTAAAATTTCCACAGATGATGTGCAGCTTAGGCAAGAAACCAAATCAAACAAAAATAAAATAAAAAAAACATTCTAACAAGATAACCGCAACACAGTTTTTCAACCGAAGAATAAAACTTCATCAATTATTACTTAACCTCCCCTTATCTTTATTTATAACTGCGTGTATAACGGAACAAGCAGATGGCCCCACCTGCTGTTAAGCGCTAACCTCTGCCTTTAACAGTGCATTACCTCATTGATCACGTCCACCTAGGACGCACCCTATGTGGCATTGCACTGCGCCCGCCACCCTGAGACATAAAGATGATAAGTCTCATGTGCCTGTAATTTCAATCGAATTATGTAAGTATTCGTTTTTTTTTAATTCACTACTTTCAATGACCAAGCGAAGCGAGCTCTCTGAGTATAATTACAGGATGCGGCATTTGTATGTATGTTTGTAAGTATGTGTGTTTGTCCGACAATAACTTCAGAACAGTTGATCCAATCTATATGAAACTTGATAAGTAGGTTAGTTGTGTGAATAAAAAATTTAAGTTTGAACATGAGCTTAGTCGGTACATGGCTTTTTGAGCTACGGGGTTTTAATCGCTACAAATATTAGCTAAAATATTGATAGTGCTCTTCGATGATTAGCATTAGCTGTTGGAAGCATTGATGCTATTTAAATTGGTGCTCTTCAAACAGGTGCTATTCAAATGGGTGCTATTCAAATAGGTGCTATTCAGATAGGTGCTATTCAAATAGGTGCTCTTCAAACAGGTGCTATTCAAATGGGTGCTATTCAAATAGGTGCTATTCAGATAGGTGCTATTCAAATAGGTGCTATTCAAATAGGTACTATTCAAATAGATGCTATTCAAATAGGTGCTATTCAAATAGGTGCTATTCAAATAGGTACTATTCAAATAGATGCTATTCAAATAGGTGCTATTCAGATAGGTGCTATTCAAATAGGTGCTATTCAAATAGGTACTATTCAAATAGATGCTATTCAAATAGGTGCTATTCAAATAGGTGCTATTCAAATAGGTACTATTCAAATAGATGCTATTCAAATAGGTGCAATTCAGATAGGTGCTATTCAAATAGGTGCTATTCAAATAGGTGCCCTTCAAATAGGTGCTCTTCAAATAGGTGCTATTCAAATAGATGCTATTCAAATAGGTGCTATTCAGATAGGTGCTATTCAAATAGGTGCTATTCAAATAGGTGCTCTTCAAATAGGTGCTATTCAAATAGAAGCTATTCAAATAGGTGCTCTTCAAATAGGTGCTATTCAAATAGGTGCTATTCAAATAGGTACTATTCAAATAGATGCTATTCAAATAGGTGCAATTCAGATAGGTGCTATTCAGATAGGTGCTATTCAAATAGGTGCTATTCAAATAGGTGCCCTTCAAATAGGTGCTCTTCAAATAGGTGCTATTCAAATAGATGCTATTCAAATAGGTGCTATTCAGATAGGTGCTATTCAAATAGGTGCTATTCAAATAGGTGCTCTTCAAATAGGTGCTATTCAAATAGAAGCTATTCAAATAGGTGCTCTTCAAATAGGTGCTATTCAAATAGGTGCTATTCAAATAGGTACTATTCAAATAGATGCTATTCAAATAGGTGCAATTCAGATAGGTGCTATTCAAATAGGTGCTATTCAAATAGGTGCCCTTCAAATAGGTGCTCTTCAAATAGGTGCTATTCAAATAGATGCTATTCAAATAGGTGCTATTCAGATAGGTGCTATTCATATAGGTGCTCTTCAAATAGGTGCTCTTCAAATTGGTGGTCTTCGTAGAATGCCTCGATACCGACGGTCAATAGAAACTAATGAGGAGCATAGTTTTATTTGCAGCGATGGTTCAGTGTACGGTAGGCTTTGTTCCACTTTATTCGATGTAGTTTTGTGTGTGTCAGTAAAATAAAAAGATGATATACATTTTCAATATCCTCTTTAATAAACCGTTTATATTAAAACGGTCCAATGTTCGAGACTTAATCGATTTACTAATTAAAATGATACTAAACAATTGTTTTTAATTACGTACTTAAAATTAAACAAGTGAGATTAATCTTATCCAGTCCCTGATCTCTGAGTTTGTGATGTTTGTGTACACTCCCGGGAAGTTAGGTCTGGCGCATCCTATCCCGTTGGACACGACGCCTATCTGTGTGCCGTTGTCCACGGCTGGACCACCAGAATCGCCCTGCGAGAAAACATAGGATTTCAAATACAAATATACAAACATATTTATACCATTCCCCCTGTAAAAAGCTTATTTGATTCACTGAAAACAGTGAATAAAAAGCACTTTTAATCACTATTTTGGTGTTTGAATTTAGAACACACTAATATACTCGAGCCTCCATCTCAATGCAACACCCTCCAATAACAACTCCTATACAACCTCCTTGTGCAAAAAATACTCGATGCAAAATCCATGTTCAAACAAACTTTTTGTGCAAATAATTCCTCGAGATTTGATTGGTCGACATTTTCAACCAGGAGTTTAGCATTAGAATAAAAACTGTTTTGTGTTCTTTACTGTGGTTAGTAAATTGGCGCTATTTTTAATACTGTAAGTTGTACGAACACAAAGTTTATCGCTTGAAAATGCATTTAACTGATGAAGTAGATGTCTATTTTCGCTTAAATCATTCTTTTTCTCGTAGTCATGGTATAAAGTATACTATGCAACTCCTGAATAAAACGGATTTATATCGAGAGCCATGATTCACTCGCGTCGCTCAGGATTCTAACACTAGAAAGTTCTTCTAGTCGTTAGAATCCTTCAGTTGCTCGTGATTCAACTATGTTCCTCGCTTTAAATCCGTCCTTTATTCACTAATTGCATAATATACTATTATTTCGTCAGAATGTTATGTACGTACAAGACAGTTCTTATGTTTAGTATTAGGCGTAACGCTAAAATTCTACCAATACAGTAGGTACACAATTATTCAATTTAAACAGTTAACACGGGACACCAGAACATTAAGCAAATCAATTATTAATTTCATTATGTGAGTCAGTTTAAACCCAGTCTAAACCCGGAAGACCAGCGTTGGTTGCTGGCTTGCTGTCAACCAACTCATGCCCAGGCAGAGCCATTTTGTTACTTGAGTTACACCTCGTACCTACCTTCATATCTGTTTCTTCTTAGTTCAATACGTGTTTCTGTGTAGCTCATGTATACAAATAAATATATATTCTTTCTTTTTCTTCTTTCTTTTTTTCAGTCTGAGTAAACCGAGCCCGTAAATTTTCCCGTAATTTTTAAGGTTCCGTACCTTTAAAGGTATTAACGGAGCCATTATAGGATCACTTTGTTGTCAGTCGGTCTGTCTGTAACTTTATCTCAGTATCGGCTGAAGGTAGCAACTTGAGATTTATACTAAATATAAAAGTATATAAGATTATAGTGCCCTAAAAAATCAAAGTTTCTAACTCAACGCATTACAAAGATATGGCAATGAGAATATCATACTTTTGTAAGATTGTTGCAAAAATTAAAAAACTCGAGGGTAAGTGATCTTACGATTCTGAAATTTGGAATTCTAGAAAGCTTTGTGATAGGTATACTCGTAAATAAAAAATAAAGTCCAAAATGAATAATTAATATATGTAGGAAAAAGTAGCTGAAACTAAATAGTTTTTTTTATACAACTTGTTATGGCGGATCAATCATATGGCCCATCTGATGTTAAGCGGTACCCTCTGTCTATGAACAGTGCATTGTCACATAGGTCACGTCCACCTAGGACGCACCCTATCTGGCATTGCACTGCGCCTGCCACCTTGAGACATAAAGATGAAAAGTCTCATGTGCCTGTAATTTCACCGGCACCTATACCTACCCTTCAACCTGGAACACAGCCATGCGAGTACTACTGCTTTGCTGAAGAAATAGGTATGGCGATAGAACTTCCCCGGAAAAACTCTTTCACAAAAAAGCTCCTTAAAATGTTTTACCTGGCACGAGTCCTTGCCTCCCTCGTCCAATCCTGCGCATAGCATCCGTGATGTCACACTACTCAGCTTCTCCGAACAGTCGGCGTTCGTAAGAGTTGGTACTTGGACCACCCTGAGATCAGTGGTCGAAGATGAACCTCCCTCACTCTGAAATGTTTACAAACTAGTCTAATAATAGATACATAATTATGCTTTCATAGCTGTACGTGGATATTTCTTATTTACTTTTTATTCTAGTTGAATGACGGAACAAGCAGATGGCCCACCTGGTGTTAAGCGGTAACCTCTGCCTATGAACAGTGGATTCTCACGTAGGTCACGTCAACCTATGTGACGCGCCCTATGTAGCATTGCAGTGCGCCCGCCACCCTGAGACATAAAGATGAAGAGTCTCATGTGCCTGTAATTTCACCGGCACCCTTACCCTTCAAGTCGGAACACAGCAATGCGAGCACTACTGCTTTGTGGCAGAAATAGGCATGGTGGTAGTACTTCCCCGGACGAACTCTTTCACAAAAAATCTCTACTACTACTAAAAAAAAGCTCTACTACTACTTCTTTTAATTCTCGTAACTATTATAAAACCATACTGAAAGTTGATCGAATTGAGACCGAATTGTGAATTGACCGAAAATAGGTGCTACTTCGACCAAAGTATATTTGGTCGAAGTTCTGCTCCATAGTAACAATTAAGTCGAATTGCGATCAACTCATTTCGTTGAACCCTTCTAGTTTAGCCATGTTCGTCCGTCTGTCTGTTGGTAAGCTCGCAGCTTCGGTTCAGAAAAAAAAACTGCATTTTGGGACGGACTCTATAGAACTCTAATGCGCGTGGCTAAGGCGCTTTTTTTTTTTCTTTTTTTTTTTTATGTTGTCTCGCCACGTGTTTTCCACTCACCTGAGTACCCCATCCTGTGACAGTGCAATTTGTCCCCCCAGGTATACTCCTG